>JABRWF010000002.1:0-5656421 GCA_018343915.1 Agroathelia rolfsii
ACTACCCTAACCCCCTAACCCCCTAACCCCCTAACCCCCTAACCCCCTAACCCCTAACCCTTAACTAACCCCAACAAGTCCCCCTCCGTTCAGTCTATGATAGACAAAGCGGTAGCTCGCACATTGAAGGGCAAACTTGGTAAGCTTACGGAAAAGCAAAAGAAGGTAAGATCCTCCTTCTATAACCAAGATCTAATGACTTATAAAAATAATTCTTTAGAACAATGCCAAACGCGACGCCAAATTGGCGAAACAAGCTCGCAAGATCTTAAGCGTCGCCAAGGACTACACCGACAAGGGCGGCAAACGTTACCTGCCCCCTCCTTCTCGCAAGCAGCCCAAGAATGTGCTGCAAGCCGCTCAGAAAGACAAGAACAAGAAGGCTGGTGGGTCCAACAACAAGGGCAAAGGCAAGGCTCGCAAGTAATAAGAGGGGACGACATCGATTTTTCCGGGTATGTACCTGGTATCGCCTCAACCTTGCCTGATAAGATTACTGACATTTCTTATCCACGCGCGGTAGAATTAGTTATTTTACATACGCCTGTAGATTATTTGTACTTAAATAGTTACAAAAAATCTGTTCACACTTCTCCTGGCGTGAATTTGCCCGATAACATAAGTTACTCATTAAGTGTTGGAATGCGATTTCTTCTACACCAACCACTAAAGAAAGAGTTATTACAAAATGCGTATGAAGACTTTACTCGCCGTTTAAGATGGAGAGTATTATTCTCTTTCTCAGGGAAAGATTCCCTCTATGATCCTGATTTTGAAGTCAAGAAAGAAACCAAATTTCCACCCTTCAAAATGCCGTGGTACCTGGAACAGGGTCTCCGTATGGGACAGCGCTTCATTAATGATACGATCGCTAAAATGCCAACGGAGTCGGATGAGTCGAACTTTAAGTCGCTCACACCTCATCTCAAACCAATCCAAAAGTTCTTGAACGACCATAACTATGTAGTTACTGGCACTGATAAGAACCTAGGTATCGCCGTGTCAGAGCGTACCTAGATCATAGAAAAATCTCTCGAGATATTAAATAATCCTTTAGATTATAAAGAGCTTAACCCAGTAATGGCACAAGCTATTCTCGACAACAAGGTTAAAAGTATGAAAGAACTTGCCAACCTTGCAGATACAGCCAATTTTGTCCAGATAGAAACTGTAACGGAGAAATTCTTTCTTTCTCAAATACCTGAAGAAAAGGAAGGACGTTACAATCATAAGATCCCGAAGTTTTATGGTATCCCCAAAATCCATAAACAGCCGGTTAAATTCAGACCAATCATACCCTGTCACTCTTCGGTTATGAATCCGGCGGCTAAATTTGTATCTAAAAAACTTAAACCAATTATTAATTCGGCGCCAACTATTATACATGGAACCAAAGACTTGGCGATAAAATTAAGTAAACTATCTCTATTACCTCGCCACAAATTCTATATCGTCACTGGTGACGTAGTGGCCTTCTACCCTAATATACCATTAGATAAATGTCTCACTATAGTGTACGACATGTATATGGATCACTATTGGAATATAAGGGATCATGATAGTCATAAACTAGAACAAAGATTGTTCAAACAAAGTTTATATGTAGGTAATACTAGACTAGTAACACAGTTTCAAGATAAAATCTACGAACAAAAACGTGGCCTTGCTATGGGAGTCGCTGACTCCCCAGATTTAGCCAACCTCTATGGCTGGTTTTTTGAAAACAAGGTCAAAATTCTTGAATGTGCCCAAGTACCGTTCTATGGGCGCTACATCGACGACTGCTTAGCAATTGTGTATGCTTCAAGTGAACAAGAAGCCATACAAGTTGTTAATGACAAAATAAAGTTCGATGGCTGTGAAATTATTTGGAATGCGTCAGAATCTTTTCAACACTTCCTGGACATGACACTGTACCGAGATCACAATGGACAGTTACAGCACATGCCCTTCAGAAAAGCGCAGTCCAACCACGAAAGAATTCCATTCATCTCGGCACACCCCATGGATGTCAAAAGAGGAACATTCATTGGGGAAATGTCAAGGATGGCCGTGTTAAGTAGTACACAGTCACACTACCTGGATGCAATTAAAGACTTAGTTAATCTTTATATAGCACGCGGCTACCCTGAGGCTCTTGTTATGTCTTGGGCAAAGAAAAATTTACAAGAAAGATGGGAAAAACGGCTCACCGTTAATCATCGTAAAGCCGAAGACGGCACTAACCTTCTTGTACTCAAGACAGAATTCAATCCTGTATGGAATTACTTTAATGCAAAAGAATTTACAGACACCATTCTTGGTTACTGGCGTGAATACTTATACAAAGTAGAACGTAATGAACTAGAACCCAAATTTGGGGACTATAGCTTCATTGGTGAGGAAGACCTCCTTAGGTGGTTTCAAATTGATCAGCGCTTCTGTTTATTGCCTTCTTCGGGAGACATAGACATGGAGACTGGTTGGTCTGAAAATCAGGGTATGCCTGATATTCGTCACTTCTTTAACCATACCACACGAACAATTGTGAGTCGCTCACGCACTCGCAATCTGTTTGACATCACAAGTCTTTGGAAAAAAGTGGTGTTAGAAAACCTGGATGAGCAAGTAACAGGGGAAATTGACACTCTTGTTAATCAAGAGAGGCGACACGGAACAGCGCCACCCCTAGACGATTCGTTCACGTCTTCATACCTACCTATGGCAGACCCAGCCCCCGGTGAGGGCTCTGTTAGTTCTGATTCGGATAGTTCTGACATAGGTTTTAGAAGAAGACGCTCTCCAGGGCCTACACAATGGAGAATTGCTAGATGGTAAGTCTCTGGCTTACAATCGATTGGATTTGTACCTGCAACGACATTAAAGTGCTCAATGCGGCTAATGGTTCAGATCAAAGTAGGACTAGTATGACCAAGGTAATGTGCTTGTATACGACGTTAGAGAATTTAATGGAACCGGGATGGATTCCGGTATAGCCTCGGCTGTGACACGCCAAACCTCTCTGCGACGGCAGCGCTAATCCCCGTGTAGTAGTAAGGCTATAATCCAACGCTTTTACTTTATGGTCCCATTTCGTAGGAATTCTTTTGCAACACACATGTATCTTGTAGGTACTTCGGAAATTCTGTTTCATGCACAGACGGTATTAACCAAGGTAGTTAGACAAGCTAACAGACACCCTAACTCCCTAACCCCGTAAGTACATATATAACACATTTATATAATACTACCTAGCCACTAAGACTAACTTATCAATAGCTAACCCCTAACCCCTAACTAACCTAACACGTAGGTCACGTGATCAGTAGGGGTTAGGTCACGTGGATTAGTCACGTGCCTGTGAAGCACGTGACTTCGTCACGTGGTCTGGTTATAGATCACGTGTTTTTCATGTGACCTTGCTGGAAGGTTAGTAAGCACGTACTGCTTATTACTAATTGTTAGCGATTTTTAGTCATTCCGATGCGGACTTGATCTTATCGATCGGCGTTGGTAAGCGTCCCGCTCATGGATTACCAATCGCCTTCGGCGATTGGGCTAGGTAAGCAAGATAACATTAGTCACCCTTAGGCTGATTACGTGTGTAGACTCGACTAAGCAGGTCCTGATGAGCCCTTTAAAGGGCGAAACGGGTATGCTGTGGACTAACCATCCACCCGTTGACCCAGTCGAGCCCCCCCTGCTCCTCTCACGAGTTTTATTTGCCATCCTCCCCCTAACCCTAACTAACCTAACACGTAGGTCACGTGATCAGTAGGGGTTAGGTCACGTGGATTAGTCACGTGCCTGTGAAGCACGTGACTCCGTCACGTGGTCTGGTTATAGATCACGTGTTTTTCATGTGACCTTGCTGTAAGGTTAGTAAGCACGTATTGCTTATTACTAAGTGTTAGCGATTTTTAGTCACTCCGATGCGGACTTGATCTTATCGATCGGCGTTGGTAAGCGTCCCGCTTATGGATTACCGATCGCCTTCGGTGATCGGGCTAGGTAAGCAAGATAACATTAGTCACCCCTAGGCTGATTATGTGTGTAGACTCGACTAAGCAGGTCCTGATGAGCCCTTTAAAAGGGCGAAACGGGTATGCTGTGGACTAACCATCCACCCGTTGACCCAGTCGAGCCCCCCTGCTCCTCTCACGAGTTTTATTTGCCATCCTCCCCCTAACTAACCTAACACGTAGGTCACGTGATCAGTAGGGGTTAGGTCACGTGGATTAGTCACGTGCCTGTGAAGCACGTGACTTCGTCACGTGGTCTGGTTATAGATCACGTGTTTTTCATGTGACCTTGCTGGAAGGTTAGTAAGCACGTACTGCTTATTACTAATTGTTAGCGATTTTTAGTCATTCCGATGCGGACTTGATCTTATCGATCGGCGTTGGTAAGCGTCCCGCTCATGGATTACCAATCGCCTTCGGCGATTGGGCTAGGTAAGCAAGATAACATTAGTCACCCTTAGGCTGATTACGTGTGTAGACTCGACTAAGCAGGTCCTGATGAGCCCTTTAAAGGGCAAAACGGGTATGCTGTGGACTAACCATCCACCCGTTGACCCAGTCGAGCCCCCCCTGCTCCTCTCACGAGTTTTATTTGCCATCCACCCCCTAACCCCCTTGCTTAGTCATCAGAGTGCTTATATAATGTCTGCTTATATAATATACATATTATATACCAAAAAATCGAGAAAAATCAGGAAAAATTCGGAAAAATAATAAGAAATTCTAAATAAATTTATAGTACATAGATCAACTCATAATAGCAGTAATCACCTGATTGGCCCTTACGTATTCTAAGCCACATGTTACAGGAGTAATCTTAGGGCTGTGTCTTTTCTCTTTACCATTATATATGTTACAAGACGCTCATTGTACTATAAATTTATTTAGAATTTCTTGTTATTTTTCTGAATTTTTCCTGATTTTTCTCTATTTTTTGATATATAACTTGCATATTATATAAACATTACATAATCACCCTAATGACTAAGCAAGTCATGTGACAGCTAATCATATGATATATTATATATACACAAGTCTAGAATATAAGTCCAGACTAGGATATCATAATAGACTTATTATAATGCAATATTACACCATACTTAGCACCCCTGCACACAGACCAGGTAGAATTAGTATATAACCCTGTAGTACCCCTATCTAAAGACCTAGATTTGTTCTCTTTGTCATTAGGTAAGCACAAATAGTGCCATGTACTAAGTAGTAACTAATATAATAAAAACTTTGTCTTCAGAGCCTATCTCTCTCCCCTCCCCTTTCCAAAATCCTCTCTACTTCATGCTAGAAGGTTATAAGTATGCTCAGTGCTACTTGTAGACAAGGTGTGCTTAGTGCTACCTCCATGAGCTTGTATAAGACAGGTCCAGCCCATCAGTAGTGACCATTTGCAATAGCTGTAATACAAAACCATATTGTGCTTAGTACACATACCCAACAAAGCTTTATGCCTAGTTGGCTAGGGTTAAGATACCTCAACCCCTATCTACATACACAAGAAAACTTATGTCTTGACTATAGACCTTGCTTGAAAGTCTTATAGACTTAGAGTAAAGCCTGGTGATAGAAAAGCTTGAGTTTGAGTGAGAGTAGAGACAAGGCATAGAGAAGTGTACACCCCTGTATCCCAAGTCCTAGGAAGAGTAAAAAAGGCCTTACTGCCTACCTCGTACCTTCAAGGGGTTTCTATGGACTTTGGTTGAGTTTTGGTGGCAAGAGTTAGGTATACTCTTAACAATACAGAGTGTTATAAGTTGCTTGTTGTATTATAAATTTATTTAAGATTTATCATTATTTTTCTGATTTTTCTCCGATTTTTCTCTATTTTTTGGTATATAATATGTATATTATATAAGCAAAGATTACATAAGTACTTTGATGACTAAGCAAAGTTATATGATCAGTCATTATATGACTGGCCCATTATGTGACCACTAGTCATGTGACTTATTATGTAACAAGTCTAGACCACAATACCATTATAGACTTATTATAGTGCAATATTATATTATACTTAGCACCTCTGTACACAGATTATGTACCAGTGCATAAACTAGGTAGAAATAGTATATAACCCTGTAGTGCCTCTACCTGAAGACCTCAGATTCATTTTCTTTATCTTTAGGTAAGCATAATAGTGCTTTGTATTAGATAATTAACTATTAAACTATTATAGTTTTTAGTTGTATAGTATAGCTATATGCTAGCTTACAAGTTACCTATTATAAAGCAAACACTTACTTGTGTGAAAAGTACAGGCTTGAATTGTTTTCTAGGTTTAGGCAAGGTTTCCTAGGTAGGAAGCAATTAGTAACTTTGCTATACTTAAGATAAGATTGTAGCTGGTGTTTCTTTAAGACTACCTACTTGTTTTCCCTTGGGAAAGGCTTGTTTTCTTATCTTGTAGACTTGGTAAGTCTGGGGTGAAGTTAGTACCCTGGGAGCTAGTCTTGTAGACTATTTAACTCACTATTTTCAAGTGAAATAACTTATATTTTATAGCTGATTTATGTTACGAGTCGCTCATTGTATTATAAATTTACTTAGAATTTTTCATTATTTTTCCAATTTTTCTCTGATTTTTCTCTATTTTTTGGTATATAATTTGTGTATTATATAAGCGGACATTACATAAGTACTTTGATGACTAAGCAAGTCATATGATCAGTCATCATGTGACTGGCCATCATGTGACCACTAGTCATGTGATACATTATGTAAGCAATGACTCACTATGGTGCAATATCGCATCATACTTAGCACCACTGTGTACAGACCATGTACCCTATGCACAGACCAGGTAAAATTAGTATATAAACCTGTAGTGCCCCTGCCTAAAGACCCTAGATTTGTTCTCTTTGTCTTCAGGTAAGCACAAATAGTGCTTTGTATTAAGTAGTCACTAACATAATAAAACTTTGTCTTCAGAGTCCCTATCTCTCTCCCCTCCCCCAAAAAATCCTCTCTGCTTTGTGCTAAGAGGTTGTGAGCGTGCTCAGTGCTGCTTATAGTAGAGGTGTGCTCCGTGCTACCTCCGTGTGCATACATAAGACAGGTCCAGCCCTCTGGGTGACCATTTGTACTTGTAATAACACAAACAATCATAGTGCTTAGTACACCCAAGCAAGCAAAGACTCTGCTCTAAGCTTGTTGCAGTTAAGATACCCTGCACCCCTATTGATATACACAAGACCCCTGGTGTTACAATAGTAGACCTTGCTTGAAAGTCTAGCAGACTTAGAGTAAAGCTTGGTGACTAGTGTACTCCAGAGTGAGTGAAAGTTAAGACAGGGCACAAGGAGTGTACACCTGTGCTTCCCAGGCCTTGGGAGAAGTAAAACAGCCATTACAGGCTACCTTGCACTTTAAAGAGGTTTTTATAGGCTCTGGTTGAGTTTTAGTGACAAGAGACTAGTGTGCTCTTGACAATTTAGCTAGGGTTTATATACTACAAAATATTCTAATTTCTAAAGGATTTATAAGCAATGTCTTTGCTTAAGTAATCTGCTTGGTAAGCAAAGAGCGTATAGTTTATGCTGATAAATCCACTCTGTAAGCTAAGTATAGTATTTATAAGCAAATTAAATATTTGAATAAATAGGAAAGTGATATTAGTAATATATCTCAAATATTACTAATGTCTTTAAAGGTGATTACTAATTTATTTGTGTGATTTGTAAGCTGATTTATAATCACAATCATATATTAGTAAGTAAAGTAAATTGTTTGAACAAAAGATATTTAAAATGAATATTGAAATATAAATATATTTTGGAAATATTCAGAATAAAGTGAATAAATAATTGCTTTATATCTCCACAACTAATGGTTGTAAATTCTTGAAATAAATATCAGTGATAGATGAGATATAAATTGATTTATTGAAGTATTCATTGGAATATTTAGAAAGATTGGATATATTGAAATATGTATATCTTTTAACATTAACTAACATAATAAAAACTTTGTTGTCAGGGCATAGCTAGAAGCCATGACCAACCACTCCAAACAACCATAAAAGGGGGGGGGGGTAAGGAGTAATGAGAAGGTGGTGGGAAACTAAGAAATATAACATAGTGGGAATACCCCTGGCAAGGGCTAATAAATGCCAATCATCATAGAACTTTACATACCTGTGCCCCTAATAGAGCAGGCTTTTGGGATATCCTATCCCTCACTGATTATTAGAGCCCACAGCCTTTCCTGAGTGCATAGACAAAGAACATAAACCAGAGTGAGCCAGCATCATCATCACTAAGTCATAAAAAAGTAAAAGAGTGGATTGAGCAAAGAACACTGAGTGGTGAACAGAGTAGTCTGAACTAGAGAGGCATTCTCTAGGACAGCCAGCCTTAAGTATGTACATGAACTATACAGTAGCTGAGTCTCAATATTGAAGAGGAGCATGAAAGTGCAGCTACATCAGCCACAAAGTGAAGAAATGAAGATATGTACAGTAAAATGCAAAACTAAGGAGATTAACCAAGAGATAAGAAGATCAGAATGGAAAATAAGGTAAAGGAACAGTACCAAATAGACCCTAAAAAGTAAGATCTTGATCCAAGAAAAATTGCAAGTACAGTAAGCAAAATACTAATCCACAAAATAAAATAAAATGATGAAAAATCAAAGAAAGTAAAAAATTCAAAAGATCAACCCCTGACATTTGTCTTTAGAGTCCCTATCTCCTCTCTCCCCCTCTCCCCATTAAAATCCTCTCTGCTTTGTACTAGGAGGTTATAAGCATGCTCAGTGCTGCTTATAGTAGGAGTGTGCTCAGTGCTACTCCTGTGTGTGTACATAAGATAGATCTAGCCCTTGTGGTAACTATTTGCATTTACAATAATATAAACTATATAGTGCTTAGTGCACTTAAGCAAGCAAAGACTTTGCTCTAAGCTTGTTGCAGTTAAGATACCCTGCACCCCTATTAGCATACACAAGACCTTTGGTGTTGTGATAGTAGACCTTGCTTGAAAGTTCAGTGAACTTAGAGTAAAGTCTAGTAACTGGAACACTCTGAAGTAAGTGATAGTTAAGACAGGGCACAAAATATGTACACCTATGCATCCCAGGCCTTGTGTCAAGAGCACACCTGCCTCTTGTCACTAAAACTCAACCAGAGCCTATGTTAACCCCTGTAAGGTACAGGGTAGCCTGTAATGGCTGTTTTACAACTTTCAAGGCCTAGAATGCAAGGATAGACACACCTTATGCGCTATCTTTATTCTCACTCAACCCTAAGCTTGCTGATCACCAAGCTTTACTCTAGACTTGCAAAGTCTTCAAGCAAGGTCTACCATTAAGATACAAAGTTTCTTGTGTATACAAATAGGCATGCAGGGTCTCTTAGCCTTGATAAATGTAGGGCAAGCCTTTGTTTACTTTAGGTATACTAAGCACTATGTTGGTTTTTGTGTTATTGTAAATGTGAATGGTCACTACAAGGGCTAGACCTGTCTTATACATATACACAGAGACTTGCACTAAGCTTATCTCTACTATAAGCAGCACGGAGCATGCCTACAACCTCCTAGCACTGAGCCAAGAGGATTTAATGGGGGAAGAGAGAGAAAGAGAGATAGGGACTCTGAAGACAAAGTTTTATTATATTAGTTAACTATTTAATACAAAGTACTATTATACTTACCTAAAGATAAAGAGAACAAATCTGGGGTCTTCAGGTAGACACTACAGGGTTATATACTAATTCTACCTGGTTTATACACTGGGTATATGGTCTGTACATAGTAATGCTAAGTATAATGTGATATTGCACCATAATAAATCTATAATGATGTTATAGTCTAGACCTATGCTCTAGGCCTTGCTTACATAATATATTACATGACTAGTAGTTACATAATGGCCAGTCACATGATGACTAGTCATATAACTTGCTTAGTCATCAAAGTGCTTATGTAATGTCCGCTTATATAATATATATTATATACCAAAAAATTGAGAAAAATCAGGAAAAATTCAGAAAAATAATAAGAAATTCTAAATAAATTTATAGTACATAGATCAATTCATAACACCTTGGGAGTTGTAAAACAGCTATTACCAGCTACCTCATACCTTAGAGAAGTTTACGTAGGCACTGGTTGAGTTTTGGTGGTAAGAGGCAGGTGTACTCTTGATATACAGCCTAAAAAGTACAAACTTTCTTTCCCTGAATAATTCCTAATGGTTACTGGTACCATTCTAGAAATAGAATTCTATACAGATGCCTAGTGGAGTTAGGATGAAAGTTCTTCCTCTGTATAGCCTTATTAATACTTCTAATTCCAGCTGCATACAGACCAACAAAGCTGTATACAGAGCCTTCTCTAGTAGTATAAATAAAGCATGTAACTTATCCTGAAGGCCCTAGCTTTGACCTCTTTTGTCATAGGTCTATAAACTATGACTATGAGTACTATGAATATTATAAAGGATTACTATGGAAAAGACTATTAAAAATACTTAAGCAGTGAACAATAGGTTGTAAAGCCTAATCTAAGGCTAGTAGTAATGCCTCTAGAATTTCCAACTCTAAGGTTACTTATAAGAACAGAACTATGATTAGGGTGACTATAATAACTGTGACTTATAACTTGGACTTGTAGAAGCAGTATAGAGACAAGGAAATATTCTTTAAAGCTGATAGATACTTAAGGGGGACTTTAGACAGTAAGGCAATAATACTAGAATTAATGAAAGAGGTCTGTGAGATGGGGAACATCTCTTAGACCTTAGTAACTTAAATACATAATTATATACTATTGTTCTCCTACTTTGGTATGCTTTTCTAGTTACTAATCCTTACCAAATAATCCAATATCATTCCTAGGTTCTTCCTTGATTGTTTCAATGATTATAATGATGTATTGTAGTTCCTGTGTAACTATGATAGTGTCTAAAGATAGGGAATGTAAAGTTACACTCTTTTTTGTGACATGACATATAACATGTCACAACCAGCGCAACAGTGAAAAGGAGTAGAAATAATAATATACCTATTTCTAAGCCTTGGGCTTAGAATTAAGCTTTAACCAAATAATAAACTATGGTTTACTATGATATACTATAACTTATAGATAATATACTGTGATATATTATGTATAATAGCCTCTATAGCATGATTTATAGCTTGATAATATTAATAATAAATACTTGAGTGATTTCATGGTTATCTTGAGTGTATGCTGAATAAACCTGGGTATATACTTGGTAAACCTGAATATATGCTTGGTAGACATGATTAAATACTATAGTGTCTATGGCATGGTATAACTATAGTTGTGACAAGTATAGGCTAGGAGAAAGCAAAAATAAAGTCATTAGACTACATAAGATACTAGTAAGAGCAAGATGTCTACACTAGTAGCAGTAAGCAGGACTAGTACTCACACATTATATTATTTGCAATATAATGTCATATCTTACATAAGCATAACATTGGGAAAAGTTTATAGCCCTTGAATATACTGATTTCTTTAAGTAGAAATTTCTAATTACTTAATATCCTATATAGCAGAATCAACTACTGATTGGCCTTAAATTAATAAATTTAGAGTCTTGTATTAGCCCAAAAAGAATGAGTACAAAAGTATGTGATATTTGTGATATTGCCGTCATGTGAACAATACAACGTGTGACACAGCGGATTTAGCCACTACAAGTTGCTAACTTTACCAAGGTCCATATGACTTTCTCAGCTTCTGATTGGCTGCTTCCTAGGTAAAAGCAATGACTTTTTACACAAAAAACCAAAGTGTAAGTAGGGTATTACTGTAACACCTATATATACCATTTCCTAGTCTGGGTAAAAAGGGGTACCATTCCTGATGGTTGTTTTGGTCAATGTAGAAACAAATACCTGTTGAAAGATATGCATATTTCAATATATCCAATCTTTCTAAATATTCCAATAAACACTTCAATAAATCAGTTTATATCTCATCTATCACTATTATTTATTTCAAGAATTTACAACCATTAGTTGTGGAGATATAAAGCAATTATTCATTCACTTTATTCTGAATATTTCCAAAATATATTCATATTTCAATATTCATTTCTTAAAATCATTTAAATATTCATTTTAAATATCTTTTGTTTAAACAATTCACTTTACTTACTAATACATGATTGTAATTATAAATCAGCTTATAAATCACACAAATAAATTAGTAATCACCTTTATGTTGAAAGATTGAATATTTACAAGCTTCATATCTTTCTAATAATTCCAATGAATACTTCAAATAATCATCTAACACTATATCATACATGATTATTTATTTCATGATTTTACAACTGTTCATTGTTGAGATATTAATAATTCTTTACATGCATATATTCTTTTATTTAATATTTTCAATATTTCATTATATCTAATCTTATCAGAGATAAGATTATCATATCTGAAGTCACTTGACTTTATCATTTATGAATATCTTTTCATAAATAATAAACAATTCCATTTAAATATTCATTTCTAAATAATCATTGTGAATATTACTAATTGATTTTTCACGCCCTAGATCCTTGCTTATAAATTACCAAAATATTTACTAAGCAAATTCATAATATTAGTAATATTTATAAAATATTACTAATACAGATCTAATAATAGGATATTGAGATCAATAGACATTTTCACTTACTAATACTATACAAATTACTTACTAAGCACACAGATTGCTTACCAAGCATATTATTCAGCAAATAGGAATATTACTAAGCTGATTTATAAGCTGATTTGTAAGCAACCCTTCTTACTAAGCAGATTAGATAAGCATAGGATTGGCTTACTAATCTTGTAGAAATTAGAATATTTTGTATTATATAAGCACCAGCAAATTTGGCTGGAAATAACAAGTTATTTCACTCAAAAATAGTGAGTTAAATAGTCTACAAGACTAGCTCCTAGAGTACTAACTTCACTAACAGACTTACTAAGTCTACTACAAGACAACAAGCCTTTCCTAAAGGGAAAACAAGTAGGTAGTCTCAAAGGGACACCGGCTACAGTCTTATCTTCAGTATAGTAAAGTTACTAATTGCTTCCTATCCTAGGAAACCTTGCCTTATCTTAGGAACAACTCAAAGCCTGCACTTTTCTTTACAAGTGTTTGCTTCACAACAGGTAACTTATGAGCTAGCATATAGCCACACTATACAACCTAAGAACTATGATAGTTCAACAGGTTATGAGCCCTGCCTAAATAGGCAACTTAGATAAAACAGGAGTAGCTAACTAAACAATTCCCTTTTCTAGTGTCTTTCCAATCCAACACTGCCTCTTTCAACCTTGTTATTGCCCAGGCAATCAATTCTGCCAATCAGGTTGCCATTGCAGAAACCCTTGATCAGCAGATCATTGAGGATCAAGAGATCGACCATCAGTGGCTTCTTGATCTCAACAGTAAGCACAGATAAGGAAATACTCAATTAGGAAACTGATATACCTTCCTAATCAGGCTACCCATTGCCCTCCAGCCCCTCTATTAAATCAGAAGACCTAGAGGAGGTCCCAAGCTTTGTAACCACAGGCAACTACAAGCAGGAGGAAAACCTTGAAGATATTAATAAGGAGATTACCCAGTTTACCACTGAAGAAGAATTCCAGTGGACTGACTATCAAGCTTTCACTAACAGCTTCAAAGATATAAGAAGAGAATCCCCCTCCACATATATTTCCATTTTAACAGATCTCAAGATCCAAAACAAGTGGAAGTACATAGAAAGTGTCAGGGACTACATTACAAGAGAAATCACAGAGCAACAAGACATCTGGTGCAGACATTTCAACATTCCATTGACAGGACCTTGCTGGACCATCAAAGATATTTTTGAAGAAGCTTTAAGATACAACCCAGAAGAGGAATACATCTATCCAGACCCCCTTACTCTCACTTCCTCAGACTTAGAACTATCTACACCATCATTGGTTTCTGAACCAGTAAGCAAACTAAAATTAATTTTAGTAGAAGCTTATTGACACAGAAAATATACACAGCTCTCCCCAATCTCTTCATCTTCATCTTCATTAGAGGAAGGAGAAATTAGAAGCCCTAAGGACAAGTCAGTTAAAGACGTCCAGGTGAATCTTATCAAATTTATTAAATCCTCCTCATTCAAATCCTTATACCAGGAACTTAAACAGTTACCTGAGTTCAATGTTGACAATACAGAAACTTGGGGATCCAGTCAGTCTAGATCATACACACCTTGGTCAGTAGGCAATAGAGAGCTCAACAACTGGGCAAAAGAAGAAATTACTCCCAAGGCTATAGACTCATTGTCATCCATACAAGGTATTTAATTACCATACATCACAATCAACTAGATAAGCTAACCAAGCTTTAGTTGAACAAGAATCCCTCCTTCAGTTTGCACTTAAGACTGTAAACGTCCTTGAAGCAACAGTCAAGCACCAGTCAGCCCAACTTTCCTGGTACAAAAGCTCCCTAGAAGATCTCACCAAGGAATTACAAGGACTCTCATACTCCTTAGGTTGGAACCAGGAAATCCAGAAAGGAGTAGCTGCAAAGGCAGAAGAAGAAAGAAAGGAGATTCATAGATTAATAAATCATCAGGCAGGTAGACTCTTTAAGATCGATTACCACCAGAGAGATTTCAACAAGAAGTACACTGGTGAGCTAAAAGAATTCAAGGATTGATTTGAGGCCCAGACTAGGAAGATCCTAGAAAACCAAACTGGAACATCTCACAGAGGTGGTAGAAGGCTTACAAGTAACAGGTTCACCCCTTATTAGAAGCCTTATACTTTTAGTACTACAAGTCCTACTAGTACTAGAAAAATCTTTACGCTTCAGCCTCTATCTTTTCTTTTATATTTTTGTCTTGAGCCTTGAATTTTTATATAACCTTACATCTGCTATTTCAAGTTTCTTTGCATCAATTATTTCACTTATTTTTGAATTCTGTGCAACTGTACTTTTGTGAAAGTAGCCAAGTCTTAGCTACCACAAAAATCAAACATTGTATTTGTGATTCTTTGATTTTCAATAAGCCCAACATAAGTCTACTAAGGATTTTTATTTTTATACTAAGAATTCTTCAGGTATATTATAAACTTAAAAACAGGCAAAATATTGGCATCAGAGAAAACACAATATCACCACAGCTCTACAGGTGAAGAATCACCTCAAACTCAAATCCCACTTGAGTTTGAAGAAACCACTCCTCCTAAGAAATTAAGTAAAACTTCACTTAAATACTTAGCAAAGAGGAATAGGAAGAAATTTCGAAGAGAAGGGCATATCACCCTTAAATCTCATTGGGAAATATACCACAAGGATTTCCCTACACCATCCAACAACCCAGAATTATACCTGGAAATAAAGAAATTCCTATTCGACAGTACCAAATATAATTGGGAAAAAGTCAGTCAGAATTTCCAGAACAAATTCTTCACTCTCTGTGCAGAAAGAGTAATTCTTGCAAGAGTATTCAGAAGATTTGACAAAGTCAAACCCTTCACATTTCCAGACAAAGAAGTAAGAGAAAACTCTCAAAACCATACAAGGTATCTTATCAAAATCACTCCAACACCTCATAATTGGAGTATACCATACTTCACACTGGAGGAAATTGAAGACAAAGTTAGTCTTATAGATATAGAGAGATTAGACAATATAATCTACCTCTATAATTTAGGACATTGGGATAGCATACATCTAGGTCCAAACCTTAAAGACTTTAAGGAATTCCTAGAAAATCATCATAAGGAATACCTTGAAACAAGCCTCAACAGGATTATAGAAAATTATAGCATATATCTATATCCTATTGAAGACAGCTTTATATCCTGGGAATTTGTATAAGTCAAAATAACTGAAATACTTATAAAAAATATACCCTTAGGATTTCCTATTTTCAACGGTTCAAATTGGGCCAAATTCTCAGTTAAATTTTATTTCCTAGCCAAGTCATTGCGCATTTGGACAATGTTCTCTAAAGGATTACCCAAGGATAATCCTACTCCCTTACAAAAACCAGATCTCAAGCCAGCAGAAATTCTACCACAAGAATTAGCTTCAGCTGCAGGGATTTCTTGAGGAGAAGACAAAAAAATCATTCTAGCTAATGCATGGGATCAAGCAGATGATCGTGCAAAGGGTTTACTTGGAGGATGTGTAAATGAAACTTAGGCAAATATTTTAATAGCTGAAGAAACAGCTGCTAAAATGTGGAATAAAATTTACACAGTGGCAAAAGCTCAAAGACTTGCAGAAGGTCAAAGATATCATACTGAGTTCTACTCCTACAGACTCAGGACTGATAAATCAATAGCTACACAAATCTCAGAAATGCAAGAAATACAGACAAGAGCCAATGCTACAGGATTATCTATTGGTGAAAAGGATTTTATCTCATACATAGGAGAAATACTTCCAGATTCATACCGCATGATTTGGGGTAGTATCCTAAGAGCAGTGGGAGGTTATGAGAAGGCCACAATAGACTTAATCTGGGGAGAATTACAGCAGGAACAAACCATACGTGAATCTCTCCACACTAATAATAAATCTCAAAGCAGGTCCAATATGTCCAAAGGCCAAAGAAAATTCAAAAGGAAATTTAAAGGTCAAGACAAAACAAATAGTCAGGAGTCAGATAACAAAAACTATTGCAAAAAATGCAAAAAGTATGTTAAACATACCACTAACAAACACATAGACAATTGGAAACCTCCTAATTGAAAAAATGCAGGAAAGAAAAACTATGGTGGAAAATCCAAAACAAATCAAAGAACAGAGGAAGTTGAAGGCTCTTCCAATGAAGAAACAAATACTTCACTCTCTCTATATCAAACAGAAAAAACACAGGATAATGAATTCTTTTACCTAGTTGATTCAGGTACTAGTCATCACTCCACATTTGATTTAAAGGATTTTCACCAGTACAAACCATTTTCTCCTGAAAAACAAAAATACACAATCATCTCAGATGGCACCAGACTCCCAATTAAAGGGATAGGTACCATCAAAATCAAACACATTGATTCCAGTGGGAGAATACATGTACTTGACATTACAAATGTCAGGTATATTCCAGATACTAGAGAAAGATTACTATCCCCTCAACAAATTTCACAAAAAACAAATGGGATATGGATCATTGGAAAATCTGGAAAGACCATGGAATTAATGATCAACAAGAAAAAGATTCTAAGTGCATACATCAATCTAAACAATAATTTTGAGCTTAGAGGATCAATTACACAAAGTCAATATGCAAAATCTTTGCATAGCTCAGAAGAAACACCCTATGAATTAATTCATTAAAGATTTGCATACTCAGGTAGTGATGTTATCCATAAAATCTTAGGAAACACCATAGGTGGACCTAAATGTTAAAAGTTAGTGGTAATGGTGTAATGTAGACTACTTGTAATCTACTGGTTACCTATTTAAAAGACAACTAACTTACTTGTTTGAAAAGTTAATGGTCTGGGATGTTATAGGTTTAAAGGCAATAAAACCTATTTGTGAAAGCGATTAGTAACTCTGTTACACCTGAGATAAGACTGTAGCCGGTGTCCCTTTGAGACTACCTACTTGTTTCCCTTTAGGAAAGGCTTGTTGTCTTGTCTTGTAGACTTTGTAAGTCTGGGGTGAAGTTAGTACTCTAGGAGCTAGTCTTGTAGACTATTTAACTCACTATTTTTGAGTGAAATAACTTGTCATTTCCAGCCGAATTTGCTGGTGCTTATATAATACAAAATATTCTAATTTCTACAAGATTAGTAAGCCAATCCTGTGCTTATCTAATCCGCTTACTAAAAAGGTTGCTTACAAATCAGCTTATAAATCAGCTTAGTAATATTCCTATTTGCTGAATAATACGCTTGGTAAGCAATCTGTGTGCTTAGTAAGTAATTTGTATAGTATTAGTAAGTAAAATGTCTATTGATCTCAATATCCTATTATTAGATCTGTATTAGTAATATTTTATAAATATTACTAATATTATGAACTTGCTTAGTAAATATTTTGGTGATTTATAAGCAAGGATCTAGGGCGTGAAAAATCAATTAGTAATATTCACAATGATTATTGAGAAATGAATATTTAAATGGAATTGTTTAATATTTATGAAAAAGATATTCATAAATGATAAAGTCAAGTGACCTTAGATATGATAATCTTATCTCTGATAAGATTAGATATAATGAAATATTGAAAATATTAAATAAAAGAATATATGCATATTATTTCAATGAATGTATGCATGTAAAGAATTGTTAATATCTCAACAATGAACGGTTGTAAAATCATGAAATAAATAATCATGTATGACATGATGTTAGATGATTATTTGAAGTATTCATTGGAATTATTGGAAAGATATGAAGCTTGTAAATATTCAATCTTTCAACACTAAAAATATAGGAAAAACATCTTATGAAACCTGTGAAGGTTGTGTACTAGGGAAATCTATTGGAGCACCACATTTTCCATCTCCAGAGCGTACTAAAAACCCAAATGATTTGGTACACTCAGACTTATACTCACTTCCAGTAAATGCCATCCGGAGTAACATAAAATATGTTGTGACATTCCTAGATGATGCCACTTTATATTGTACAATGTACTTCATATCATCAAAAAATGAAACCCTTGAAGCATTTAAAAAATATGTTACATGGTCAGAAAGGCAATCTGGAAATAAGTTAAAAACTATCAGATCAGATAGAGGTGGGGAATATATGTCAAAAGATTTTGGCAAATTTCTTAACGACTTTGGTATTTCTAGAGAAACTTCTATTCCGCATACACACCAACAAAATGGCAGAGCAGAAAGAGTTCAAAGAACCATCCATAAAAAAGCTGAAGCCATTAGAAAAACTGCTGGAATGAAAGAAGGATTTTGGAAAATATCCATGGAAGTGGCATTATACATCTATAACCATACACCTACTAGAGTTCAATCCTGGAAAACTCCATATGAATCCTGGTATAGAAAACAACCAGATATATCAAGGATACGGGTATTTGGATGCCAAGCATGGATGACTATTCCAAAGGAAGGTAGAAAAAATAAACTTTCAGACAAAGCCAGAAAAACAATTTTCATAGGATACCCAGAAGGTTCCAAAGGTTGGAGACTTTATGATCCAATTACTGGAAAGATATGGGATTCATACAATGTTAAGTTTGATGAACACATATTTCCTATGAAAGAAAAGAAAAAGGCTCAATATATGCTACCTCAAAACAATGAGGCAGATGTATTAGGTTCTGAAACTACCTTAGAAAAAATACTTTATCCTTAAAAACAAGATGAATACATAGACATAGGGAATATAACAAATCCTATCTCTACAATAGATGATGAAGAAGATATTTTATATCTTGAAGAGTTAAGAGATACTGAAATACGTGACAAAGAGCTAGAGCTAGATAGTATTTCTGGAGCACTTGGAAGAACAGGCAGATTTGAACCACTTGGAGATTTTTCTGAAGAATATTTCCCGGGTGAATCCCCAACACCAGAAGCAAACATAGATCCTAGAGAAACAAGTCAACCTAGAAGAGAAAAGAGACCTAATCCCAGATATAAAGACTATATCACTTCAAGCCAAATCAAACCAGTTCAACCAACTATAAATCATCTGCTAACATTGGCTGCAGATGTCAAAAATATTCCCAGAATATATAAACAAGCAATGAATTCACCTGACCATGAAAAATGGGAAGAAGCTATGAAAAAAGAAATGGATTCATTAAAATCTAGGGATGTTTACAATCTGGTTAATAGACCCAAAAACAAGACAATCCTCAAAGGAAAATGGGTTCTAAATATCAAATCAGATGGACGTTACAAAGCTAGATATGTTGCTAGAGGAGATCTACAAACAAATGATACATTTGATGACACTTGGTCACCAGTTGCAAGATATGAGGCATTCAGAGTTTTACTTGCAATAGCCATATATAGTGATTGGGAAATTGACCAAATGGATGTTACCACTGCATACCTTTATGGAAAACTTGACCATGAAATTTACATAGAACAACCCACAGGTTTTTCAGTCAAAGGAAAAGAAGATCAAGTCTGCAAGCTTAAAAAATCCCTCTATGGATTAAAACAAGCAGGTAGACAGTGGAATTTTGAAATACATTCAACACTTGAAAAAATGAATTTCAAAAGAACACACTCAGATGCAGGTATCTACATAAACCATCAACAAGTGGGAGACCCAAATGATAAAATCATTCTCATTTTATATGTTGATGATTTATTAATCATAGAAAAAGTGAAAAAGCAAATTCAAGACTTCAAGAAAAAACTCATGGAAAAATATGAAATGAAAGATCTTGGAGAAGCTAAATCATTCCTAGGTATCAATATCAATAGAAACAGGAAAAAGAAATTACTGTCTATTGATCAAAAAGATTACTGTGAAGGTATCCTAAAGAAATTCCAAAAGGAAAAATCAAAAGGATATTCTACACCAATGTCAGCAAGCATCCAACTCAAATCTAATCCTAACCAAGTGACAGAGGCCAATAAAACCCACTACAAAAGTATGATTGGTTCACTCACATTCTTAACCATCATAACTAGGCCAGACATCACTTTTGCTGTAAACAAATGTGCTAAGTACAGTGAAAATCCTGGAAAAGAGCATTTCACTGCAGTAAATCATATATTCCAATACCTATCCAAAACCCCGGACAAAGCCATTGTCTATCAAGGACAACACCCAAAAGAATTAACCACATATTCAGATGCAGATTGGGCAATGGACTTAGATGACCGGAAATCTACAACTGGATATATTACCATGATATGCAAAGGTGCAACTTCCTGGTCAACCAGAAGACAACACACCACTGCATTATCTAGTGTAGAAGCTGAATATATGGCTCTCACAGAAACAGCAAAACAAGTTAAATGGTTACAGAAACTACTAAAAGACATAGGTGAAGATATATCTAACCCAACAACTATTTTTACAGATAATCAAGGAGCTATTAGCCTAGCCAATAACCCCAAACATGGTGGAAGAGGTACTAAACACATTGAAGTTAGGCATCACTTTATCAGAGAAACAGTCTCTGATGGTACTGCTAGGACTGAGTATATTAATACTAACCAACAGCTAGCAGATGTTTTAACCAAACCTTTGGCAGAAACAAAGCACAGCTATTTTTCAAATTTAGCTGGACTAACAAATGATCTTAGATGGTTAAAGCAATAAAGCATTCATTGAGTGGGAGTGTTGAAAGATTGAATATTTACAAGCTTCATATCTTTCTAATAATTCCAATGAATACTTCAAATAATCATCTAACACCATATCATACATGATTATTTATTTCATGATTTTACAACCGTTTATTGTTGAGATATTAACAATTCTTTACATGCATATATTCTTTTATTTAATATTTTCAATATTTCATTATATCTAATCTTATCAGAGATAAGATCATTATATCTGAAGTTACTTGACTTTATCATTTATGAATATCTTTTTCATAAATATTAAACAATTCTATTTAAATATTCATTTCTCAATAATTATTGTGAATATTACTAATTGATTTTTCATGCCCTAGATCCTTGCTTATAAATTACCAAAATATTTACTAAGCAAATTCATAATATTAGTAATATTTATAAAATATTACTAATACAGATCTAATAATAGGATATTGAGATCAATAGACATTTTCACTTACTAATACTATACAAATTACTTACTAAGCACACAGATTGCTTACCAAGCATATTATTCAGCAAATAGGAATATTACTAAGCTGATTTATAAGCTGATTTGTAAGCAACCCTTCTTACTAAGCAGATTAGATAAGCATAGGATTGGCTTACTAATCTTGTAGAAATTAGAATATTTTGTATTATATAAGCACCAGCAAATTTGGCTGGAAATAACAAGTTATTTCACTCAAAAATAGTGAGTTAAATAGTCTACAAGACTAGCTCCTAGAGTACTAACTTCACTAACAGACTTACTAAGTCTACTACAAGACAACAAGCCTTTCCTAAAGGGAAAACAAGTAGGTAGTCTCAAAGGGACACCGGCTACAGTCTTATCTTCAGTATAGTAAAGTTACTAATTGCTTCCTATCCTAGGAAACCTTGCCTTATCTTAGGAACAACTCAAAGCCTGCACTTTTCTTTACAAGTAAGTGTTTGCTTCATAACAGGTAACTTGTAAGCTAGCATATAGCCATACTATACAACCCAAGAACTACGATAGTTCAACACTTTAAAGATATTAGTAATATTTGAGATATATTACTAATATCACTTTCCTATTTATTCAAATATTCAATTTGCTTACAAATACTATACTTAGCTTACAGAGCGGATTTGTCAGCATAAACCTTATGCTCTTTGCTTACCAAGCAGATTACTTAAGCAAAGACATTGCTTACAAATCCTTCAGAAATTAGAATATTTTGTAGTATATAAACCCTAGCTAAATCAGCTGTAAAATATAAGTTATTTCACTCAAAAATAGTGAGTTAAATAGTCTACTAGACTAGCTCCTAGGGTACTTATTGAACTATGGTAGTTCTTGGTTGTATAGTGTGGCTATATGCTAGCTCACAAGTTATCTGTTGTGAAGTAAACACTTACTTGTGTGAAAAGTGCAGGCTTGTAGTGTTTCCTAAGAATAGGCAAGGTTTCCTAGGTGGGAAGTGATTAGTAACTTTGCTATACTTAAGATAAGATAATAGCCGGTGTCCCTTTAAGACTACCTACTTAATTTCCCTTGGGAAAGGCTTCTGATCTTGTCTTGTAGACTTGGTAAGTCTAGGGTAAAGTTAGTACTCTTGGAGCTAGTCTTATAGACTATTTAACTCACTATTTTCAAGTGAAATAACTTATATTTTACAGCTGATTTAGCTAGGGTTTATATACTACAAAATATTCTAATTTCTGAAGGATTTGTAAGCAATGTCTTTGCTTAAGTAATCTGCTTGGTAAGTAAAGAGCGTAAGGTTTATGCTGATAAATCCGCTCTATAAGCTAAGTATAGTATTTGTAAGTAAATTGAATATTTGAATAAATAGGAAAGTGATATTAATAATATATCTCAAATATTACTAATGTCTTTGAAGGTGATTACTAATTTATTTGTGTGATTTATAAGCTGATTTATAATCACAATTGTGTATTAGTAAGTAAAGTGAATTGTTTTAATAAAAGATATTTAAAATGAATATTTAAATGATTTTAAGAAATGAATATTGAAATGATTTTAAGAAATGAATATTGAAATATGAATATATTTCAGAAATATTCAGAATAAAGTGAATGAATAATTGCTTTATATCTCCACAACTAATGGTTGTAAATTCTTGAAATAAATAATAGTGATAGATGAGATATAAACTGATTTATTGAAGTGTTCATTGGAATATTTAGAAAGATTGGATGTATTGAAATATACATTGTCAAGGGTACTCTTGACTGCGTAAGGACGTTTGGGCTTTGGTGTGCCTACTTTGTCTTTGTACAATCTCGGGCACACTCTTAACACTAACTCAAAGTACCTAAACTAAATAATTTTCCCACGCACGGATACCCTTTCTTATTGGGGTTTGTACAGGTACTCTCTTACTTAATTTACGGGGGCTTCACGCGTATGAACACACTGTACTTTTGTTGGGGGATTTACACCACCACCTATTAAGGAGAAGGGGAAGAGGCTAGGACGGGTAGGCTAGGCCTAAAGTACGAATACCCTGAAGGCGAAGTTTTAATTAGTAATCTACTTTATCGAACATACAAACTCTTTTACTTGCCTGAAGGCGAAGAGGTCGAAGCTGAGCTCTTCAGGACAAGTTACATGCTGTATTTATACTACTAGTTAAGGGTCCGTGCGCAGCTTTGTTGGTCTGTGCGCAGCCGGAGATAGAAGTATGAATGTGGCAATGCAGGGGAAGAATGTTTAGCCTAACTCCACCGGGCATCCGTGTGGAGCTCCTTGCGGAGTGGTACCGGTAACCGTTAGGAATTATTCTTAGGAGGAAGGCTATGTTCCTAGGCTGTGCGTGATGATGAAGAGGAAAGCGCACAGCCCCGAGATTACTCCTGTAACGTGCGGCTTGGAACACGTGAGGGCCAATCAGGTGACCACAGCACTGCCCACAGTCCACGCCCTAAAGGGTAATTTTGATAAGGAAAGTAGAAAAATAAAGAAAATGATAGAACAAAAGAAATATGAGTCCAAATATTACAAGAAATATACCGAAAAATCGGCAAAAATTTCTATCTCATGACATTACCCTCTTCCTAGGGGGATTTCCTCCGGAACATCCCAAGTTCCCATGCTCCTCCTATTTTCTCTGTAGGTCCGTTTGTGAAATTCTCAATTGGCCGGAAGGGTAACTCCGCAAAGGCTGCAGTGGTCAGGCGTTTAGGCGCTTTGGGGTTCTTCCGGTGAAATTCCTTCAATAGTCGTGGGGCATTGGCGACATCTTTTTCTGACTCCCACGAGTCTTCTCCGGGGTAACCTTTCCATTCCACAAGATATTCAAGCTTCTTAGTCCGCGGGCTTAAGCGGCTATCTTTAATTCTTAGGACCTCGTGTTCTTCTTCTCCCTCGATTTCTACTGGTGGTGGAGGTGGTGGCGCAGGTCTAGATTCCGTCTGGACATGTGGCTTAATGAGCGAGACGTGAAATACGTCGTGAATTGTCCATCTTTTTGGAATAGCTAGACGTAGGGCGCGGTTCCCGACCTTCTCCGTGACCTTATAGGGACCAATCCATTCTGCTGACAATTTCTTGGATGGTTGTGCCAGGCGGATGTTTTTGGTGTTTAGCCAAACTTTATCTCCGACCTCGTATTTCGGAATTTCCACCGCGTGTTTGTCAAAAAAGAATTTCATTCGGTCCGCCGTATGGTCCAGTGCTGCTTTAGCGTCTTCTTGTAATTCCTTAACCTTTTCCAGCCAGTTCTGGGCTCCTTCCGTGTGTAGGGTTCCTGCCGTTGTTAAATCCATTTTGGGAGAGAAGCCGTAATTCATCTCGAAGGGAGAAGACTTGGTTGCGGAATGTTGTCGGTTATTGAGAGCGAATTCTGCGAGGGGTAGTAGTCCAGACCAATTGTCTTGCCGGTGTGACACGTAATTCCGGAGATAGACTTCAATCTCTTGGTTCATACGCTCGGTTTGTCCATCTGACTGGGGGTGATATGCCGTGGATAGGGATGTTTTGATGTCTAGCCGCTTATGGATTTCCCTCATGACTTTTCCTGCAAACTGGGGTCCTCTGTCCGAGGTCCAGGTTTTAGGGAGTCCGTGGAGTCGGAAAACATGGGTAAGGTATAAGTCCGCCATTTCAGAGGCCGTGATTGCTTCTACGCAGGGAATAAGGTGCAACATCTTTGTTAATTTGTCCACTACCACCAGAATAGAATCATATCCTTGTGATTCCGGTAGCTTGACTATCATGTCTGAAGTTACGTGTTCCCAAGGGAGGTCTGGCGTTGATAGCGGGGCTAATGGTCCAGTGGGCATTGCTCTGGATTTCTTGTTTGCCAGACAGCTTGGGCATGAGTCGACATAGTTGTTGATTGCTTTAGTCATTCCGGGCCACCAGTAGTTCCTTGATGTTAGTTCCAGAGTCTTGTGTCTTCCTGGGTGACCGGCTGCAGGGACGTCGTGGTTTAAGCGGATGATGTCATTGCGTAAGGAGACGTCTCGTGGTACGTAAACTTTCCCTTGGTGCAGTATCAGACCGTTTTCCTCATTCCATTCTTCAAGCCCCTTTTGGAGCTTAACCGGGCCGAGCTCCTTGACTACTGCTAGCGCCTTGGCTATTTCTGCATCCCTTCCCTTGCTTCGGATTCGATCCAGGATTCCTTTTTCCCCTATGACTTCCACATGTCCTCTTCTGGCGGCGTTGATTCGGAATAGTTTTGGGTCTAGAACTATCTGGTCCAAATTGTCTTGTTCGTCACTACGTTGAAAGTCCGGACGCCGGGAAAGGGGGTCTGCGCGGCCATTTTCGGAACCTCGGAGATATGAAATAGTGAATCGGAACTCAGATAGGAACAGGGACCATCTTGCTTGGCACCGGGTAAGGTTTCGGGCCGTTTTCCAGTATTCCAGATTTTTATGGTCCGTCCGAATATCAAAGGGGTGGGGAAGCCCTATTAGGTAGTGTCGCCAGGAGTCAAGTGCGCGGATGATCGCCAACATTTCCTTGTCCCAGATGTCGTAATTTCTTTCGGCATCATTCATGGCTTGAGATAGGAATGCAATTGGTCGCCAGGAGCTATCTTTTTGCTTTTGGAGAAGGACTGCTCCTGTGGCAAAATTGGAAGCGTCGGTTTCAATGCGAGTTTCTCCGTGTTGATTGTAGGCTCCCAGAACCGGTGCCGAGGTGAAGGCCTTCTTTAGTGCATCAAAAGCCCCTTGTTCTTCCGCTTCCCACTTCCAATCCGTTTTTCCAGTGAGCCGGTCTAAGGGTTTGCAGATTTGGGCGAAGTTTTTGATGAACCTCCGGTAGTAATTGGCAAGTCCGCGGAACCTTTGCACGTCGGAAACCTTTTGTGG
Source organism: Agroathelia rolfsii (assembly GCA_018343915.1). Taxonomy (NCBI): domain Eukaryota; kingdom Fungi; phylum Basidiomycota; class Agaricomycetes; order Amylocorticiales; family Amylocorticiaceae; genus Agroathelia; species Agroathelia rolfsii. The sequence continues at coordinate 26,580 of JABRWF010000002.1, forward strand.
GGTTGGCCAGTCCACTACTGCTTTGACTTTTTCTGGGGTCATACGAATAGAGCCAAACGATACGAGGGCGCCCAAAATATCTACTTCTGGAACATCGTATTCAAATTTTTCCAGGTTGGCAAATAGGTCATTAGTCTTGAGTACTGCTAGAGTTTCTTTGACATGTGACCGTAGCTCTGGTTCGGACTGTGCTCCAATAATGATATCGTCTATGTAGTGTACTAGCCACCCTTTCTGATTGAACTCATAGAAAAGGTCATCCATCATGGTTTGCATTGTGGCAGGTGCATTACATAAACCGAACGTCATGACTGTAGGTTCAAAAAGACCTTTGTTTGTAATGAAAGCGGCTTTGTGCTCGTCGCCTTCTCGGATGCGGATATTGTTGAAACCCCATCGAAGGTCTATTTTGGCAAATGTTTTGAACCGGGTCATTTTATCTTGGAGTTCAGAGATCAATGGCAAAGGGTAGGCGTTTTCCACCGTTTTGGCGTTGAGTTTCCGATAGTCCTGGACGGGCCGAAGAGAACCGTTCTTCTTCGGTACAAAAAACATGGGGGCGGCGATAGGGCTTTCTGATTTCCGAAGGTAGCCTTTCTCCAGGTTTTCCTTGAGGTAGTCAACAAGGGCCTCTTCTTCTTTAACCGAAAGAGGATAGGCTTTACTTCTTCGTAACTGTGCATTGTCTTTGAGCACAATCTTGTGGTCCCAGGGTTTTCGTAGGGGCATTCGTTGGGACGCTTCTTTGGAAAAGACGGAAGAAAACTCTGAAGCCCAATCGGGTAAGAGGCTCGATGAGATTTGTAGGGTTTTTCCGGGTTGTATTTTTCCGGCGGACCAATCTATGATAGGGTTTTTCAATCTTAACCAATCAATGCCTAAGATTACGTTTTCCGGTCCTATGTCGGTGACCAGGAAGGGGAGTTTCTTCTTTATTCCGGCAATTGAAGTTTCCAAAAAGGCAATTTCTTCTATTGCTCCTTGCGCATTTGCGGAATTGTCTATATTGTACAAAGGGATACTGCGTGGTAATTTTTTTGTATTTATTTTATTTTCTTTGATAAATCGGGAGTGAATAAAAGAGGACGAAGCGCCTGAGTCGATCATAGAAACAGTAACTAAAGAGGAAAAATGTCCATGGAACATGATTGGTATATGCAGGTGCTGTCCATGCGCACCAGAAATAGAAACGGAATTACAGGAGAGAAGAGAAGAAAAACGATTACAAAGATATGGGTCGGCCGAAATGGCCCTTTCCGTCGACCCTTCTAAAAACCCGCTTTGTCTTTGAACGCTGCGAGTGCCATCCCTTGTTGCTCCACTATGGCTTGGAGATCGGCCATTGTCAGGGCCGAGGCTTCTTCATTGGGTGTGACATGGGGAATGCCTTGCTGTTCTTGAGAAGGCGCAGGAGAGGTGGATGTAGTGGTCGCCTGGACCCGTGGCTGATTTCCCCGGTATCTAGATACACGAGGGTTAATGCATGTAGAGGCGAAATGCCCCCATTGTTGACAATTATAGCACTGAACCGTGCTAAGATCCCTTTTAGGCCTGGATAGGCCGGCACCGTCTGCCGAAGGTTTTGTACTGCCCCCTGTTCCTTGAGCAGCGTTAATTACGATAGGGTTGCTCATGCTTCCCTGCGTGTTCTGCTGTTGTTGTTGGAAACGGGGGCGTGGTTTCCAACCGTCGGTCCAAATGCCCGCATCTCGCAGGCCTTCCTCTGCATCTACGGCAGCTTCCATGAGGCTTTCAAGGGTCTCTTTCCTTTCTTTTGGATATCCGGCAATAACACCCCTGATTTTGGGTGATAACGCGTCCCAGTACCGGACACGTAAGTCTTCTTCGGAAAGTTTGGTCTCTGCGGCGAGAGCAGAGAAGGCCGCCGTAAAGTCTGCGACGGACGTTGTTCCTTGTTTGAGATCTCGTAGCTTTTGGAGGGCAAGTCTCCCAAAGTCACGAGCTCCGTACAATGCTTTAAACTTATCGTACAGATTTTTCTCAAATTCGAAGCCCTTAATTTTCATGGCGGCCTCGAACTTCCTTGACCAGGCTTTTGGTGGCCCATCTAAGAGGCTAACGAAGAAGCGTCCCTTCAGCTCTTCTGTGTTGTAAATCCGCGGATTCATGCGGAGATGGTTGTCAAACCCAAAGATGAAGGACTGATACTTGGTCCAATCGCCTGTAAATTTTTCTGGGGCGTGACCAATTTCCTTCGGCGTGCTTGTGGATGCAGCGGCAGCTGTTTGTGGAGTTCGTTCGAAGACTCCGGTCATTTGCGCCTGTGTTTCTTGTACAAGGCGGAGCGTTTCCTCCATGCGTGCTTGGTTGGCCTGGAGGGCTGCAAGGATGTTAATGAGTTCCTGTGAAGCCATCTCTTCTTCTGGTTCGGATTGGGCGGGAGAGGGGATTGGTGATGGAACGAGGGATGCGGGTCTGGACGGGAGAAGGTCTTCTACTTCTTCCTCGTCGTCTTCTTCGTTTTCTTCTTCTTCGTCAGAAGCTTCTTCGCTTTCTGATTCGTCCTCGGATGATGAGGGGTCTTCCTCGAAGAACGGTAGTTGTTCTAGGAGGGAAAAGGCGGTGTTTTGTTCTTCTGCGGGTTTATATCTAACGCCGCTGCGCGTGCTCATACACTAAAGCTGGGGTCGTTCTTCTTCGTCACCGAGGGTTCTCGGTTACCAAACGGGTGACGGGATTTTCTTCTTCTTCCGGGGCTAGAGCTTGCCCGTATAGTGATCACTCAAAATCAAACAAAAATATTTTATGGCAGGGGGGGGTGGAAAAGGTGCCACTCACGCTTAGCAACGATAAACTTTAATTCCCCGAAAGGAACTCCTAGAACGCAAGATGTTTTAGATCTTTTGATGCGCTTCGGATACAGCCTCTGAGTCGGGTAGAACGTATACCCTATCAAAGTCTAGACAGGGTTGTAAACGGGATTTGGAGGTCCTCGCACAATTGCTTCCTGAAGTAGTTCGTTGCTTACGTGCTCAGAAGAATGTTCTTTTTAAAAAAAATAGAAATGGGGCTCTTCGCGTACGATCGTCACTCGTACCTTCTCAGACCGCGGGAGTCCGAGGGATCTGGTAGCTTTGACCTAATGTCAAGGGTACTCTTGACTGCGTAAGGACGTTTGGGCTTTGGTGTGCCTACTTTGTCTTTGTACAATCTCGGGCACACTCTTAACACTAACTCAAAGTACCTAAACTAAATAATTTTCCCACGCACGGATACCCTTTCTTATTGGGGTTCGTACAGGTACTCTCTTACTTAATTTACGGGGGCTTCACGCGTATGAACACACTGTACTTTTGTTGGGGGATTTACACCACCACCTATTAAGGAGAAGGGGAAGAGGCTAGGACGGGTAGGCTAGGCCTAAAGTACGAATACCCTGAAGGCGAAGTTTTAATTAGTAATCTACTTTATCAAACATACAAACTCTTTTACTTGCCTGAAGGCGAAGAGGTCGAAGCTGAGCTCTTCAGGACAAGTTACATGCTGTATTTATACTACTAGTTAAGGGTCCGTGCGCAGCTTTGTTGGTCTGTGCACAGCCGGAGATAGAAGTATGAATGTGGCAATGCAGGGGAAGAATGTTTAGCCTAACTCCACCGGGCATCCGTGTGGAGCTCCTTGCGGAGTGGTACCGATAACCGTTAGGAATTATTCTTAGGAGGAAGGCTATGTTCCTAGGCTGTGCGTGATGATGAAGAGGAAAGCGCACAGCCCCGAGATTACTCCTGTGACGTGCGGCTTGGAACACGTGAGGGCCAATCAGGTGACCACAGCACTGCCCACAGTCCACACCCTAAAGGGTAATTTTGATAAGGAAAGTAGAAAAATAAAGAAAATGATAGAACAAAAGAAATATGAGTCCAAATATTACAAGAAATATACCGAAAAATCGGCAAAAATTTCCATCTCATGACATACATATCTTTCAACAGTACTAACTTTACCCCAGACTTACTAAGTCTACAAGACAAGATCAGAAGCCTTTCCCAAGGGAAATTAAGTAGGTAGTCTTAAAGGGACACCGGCTATTATCTTATCTTCAGTATAGCAAAGTTACTAATTGCTTCCCACCTAGGAAACCTTGCCTAATCTTAGGAACAAATCCAAGCCTGCACTTTTCTAACAAGTGTTTGCTTCATAACAGGTAACTTATGAGCTAGTATATAGCCACACTATACAACCCAAGAACTACCATAGTTCAATAATACCTATTGTACACCATTATCAGCTCTTATATACCTAAAATTCATGTATTATACTAGTATACTCACTCCGAGTGTACTATCACTTAGTCAGAGTTGCAACTTAGTCACGAGTTGCAAATCATGAAAGATTGGACAATTGCCACACAACAACAAATATTTGCCACAAGATATGCTCTATATAGGACTATGGATATTTAATAAAGAGCCCTACAACTATAAATTATTATATGCTTGTGCTGATGTCCCGCCAGCGCTCAATCTTTGTGAAAAATCAACCATCTTCCAATTCAAACTCAGAGCGGATTTTGAACCGACAGTGATCGCCAAGCAGCTGGGTACGAGCCTACAGCACGCCCTATACACGTGCCTGCTGACAATACTCGAAATACAGCAAGTACTGGCTCTGAACGAGTGAATATCTCATGTAGCAGCTAACGTATGGGACAATGTACACGTCCTTGACACCCATTATTTCCTGCAACTGGTATTGCTTTGTCTACTCTTCGCACTTTCAAGTTCCCTGTACAGCCCAAGCATACATGTACTATCCAGCATCACTGGCATACTGCCGTCACTACCTGCATCCCGGATCGCATTTGCCGGACAAGGTCATGGTGGGTCATAATTAATATCTTTTCAGTCCCCTTAGCGCCGGCCGCAGCTACATGTAAAAGGCCTCATTGACGACTCGGATCCTCTGTGCTTCCTACCAACTCATCTGCTATTCTATTTCACCCATCCACCACAACCGCTATTACTTTGCGTCCTCGTATCTTTGTGATCCACCCACTTCAGTATCGTCTCAAAAACCATTCGGGTCTGTACTCATCCATCGACGATGATGCCCTTCTCCCCCGCGTCGAACCGAATGGCCCTCGACGACAGCCCCTCGTCCTTTCATTCCAGTCCAGATAGCCTGGATTTTCAGATCGAAAGACCTCATCACAGATCTCGCAAGGTGCATCATACCAAGTTGCTCAAGGCTGATTATGAAGCACAACAAGCCTTTCAATCTAACATCTCCAACCTGTTGTCTGCGACAAGACAACAAAATTGTGTCTCTGGTCATATCCCATTTGATGCTGCGAATCTCGTTCTTTTTTTTCGTTCCAAGGTACACTTGTGTTTCACTTTCATCGGTACCGATTAGCCTCATGTGTCTTCCAGTCCGGTTTGACCCATTCGCTCAACTTCCCAATCGATGTCGAGATTGACACGCCGCCGGCTTTGGATGTATTGATCGCTGCTTGTAAGCCACATCAGTCGCTCAATCCGGATGACTTCACCGAGCGTGAGTCACTCTATTATCCACAAAACCTTCCTGTCACGACTACACTCGATATTTCGAACCACCCCATACTGGAAGCCGTTCGGAATACCCTGTTCCCGATACTCCCACAAGGTCATTACCTTACCGCCTTACGCGATAAACTCGAAATTATTGTCACTGGTGGTCGCATGTTACCCCAGGCATCCAACCTTCGCAATGATGGTCGCGTGGCCACCATACTCGTCACTCTACCCATACGCCACCGCGGTGGTGCACTCATAGTGCGTGACGCGCAAGGTAGGACAGATCAATTTCACGGAAAAGGCGGGAAAGGCGGGGATCTTGAGTGGACTGCGTTTACGACGGAATGCGAATATGAAATGGAAACGGTTTCGCGGGGATGCCGAGCTACGATGTCCTACGCCATTTACCTTAAGAGTTTTGGGCCTGCTGGCCTCGTGCCTGATCCCTTGATTAACCCAAGTGACCAATTTCTGGATCTTCTCAGTCCCATCCTCAACGCGACAAGAGGGCGTCGTATTGCGTTTTACCTTCAGCATGAGCACAACGTGAGCCCTGCTGACATGTTGGCTGACTCACTTGTCCCTATGGTACGATATTATTTCCTTTGCAACCTTGCAACGATCTGGGCACTGAAACTGAACTGGATTTCATAGTTGAAGGGAGGCGACTCTGTTCTTTACCACGCTCTCAAGCTGTACAAACTCACGCCAGAATTGCATTGGACCGCCGGCGGATACATTTGGCCTGTCGATCGCAATGTTGAATGGGGTATTGACACAGCATCTTTGCTGAAGAGCCCTTCTAGTCGTCGTACACCCTTCGGCGTATTGAATGGACAGCGATCATCATCCGCTACGAGACGGCCTTATAGCATGTATAGTGACGTCCAGGATGAGGCCGATATGGTCCGAATGCGAATTCAAGAAAGCGGCGCAGTTCCCCTTGCAGAGGAGGATATTCTTGTGCTTAGCGACCCATGGGCGTCTCCTTCTGCCGCCGTACCTGGGAAAGAAAGGCTGCCATTTGTATCCAACACAGGAGAACTCGAGAAATTGGTGGTTAATGTGCTGATGGTTGTGTTTGTTCCCTAAGATATTTATCTTCTGGGCTAATTTTGCCTATGTAATCCTTATCGTGTATCTTTAGTCTTGACGTCAATGCGATTATTATATACTCGTAGTGCGGACATACTGTATATGTATACGAAAAGCAATGGAACGGATGCGATTCGCTGGGCTGCGTGGATTAAAACTCCGCCTGAAATCGCCTCCGCCTAGAGGAATTCGCTGCGCCAGGACAAACTACGACGAGCATTGTACGCGGGTCGAAGCTCACCGCTCTTTCCCTGTCTAATAACTCTCCATCTCTCCTAGCTTATCTCTCCTGCTACCCCATATTGTGGTAGCCTGCCCTGATGATGTTGCGTCTTGTGTCACGTCCAACCCAGACGGGTCTTCTCGGGAAGGTCGCCTCAAGCGGAGGTACGCCTTCAGCCATTTGTCCGCATTCTGCGAACGGCTTGTAGTAACTCTGTGCAAAAGCCGTTCGCAATTTTGCATCAACGTCTGCGAGACAAGCGGACATTACCCTGACCGTCGACGGCAAGGAGGTAACGGTACCACAAGGTCTGTTGTACTTACTGCCGCACTAGCGAGCAAATTCGATGGCTCATGCATTCTTGTGCAGGTTCTGCTCTTATCCAGGCATGCGAGGCAGCAGGCGCTACCATCCCTAGGTTTGTTCTCCCAGATATTGTGCTCTTCGTCTGGTTTAATCTATCGTCAATCCGTTTAGATTCTGTTACCACGATAGGTTGGGTTTACGTTCTCATTTACACAAACGATGCACTAACGTGTTTTCCCCAGGCTTTCTATTGCTGGCAATTGTAGGCAAGTATATTTACTCGATTCTGCCATATTCTCTCGTGCTTACAAACTCGGACAGGATGTGTCTCGTCGAGGTGGAACGCTCCCCGAAGCCAGTAGCATCATGGTATGTTACGTGCCTCTAGCTTCTCCTACGTTACTCACACAATAAACCTCAAAGTGCTATGCCCGCTATGCCTGGTGCCAAGGTGTTCACGAATACCCCATTGGTACACGAAGCCCGGTATGTCTTTGACTTGCACTTGCCTTTCTCTACTTATTTCTGTCATTTAGCGAGGGCGTCATGGAGTTCTTGCTCGCAAATCACCCATTGGACTGCCCTGTCTGTGATCAAGGTGGAGAATGTGACCTCCAAGACCAATCCATGCGGTATGGCTCTGACAGAACCCGATTCCATGAAATCACTGGCAAACGTGCAGTCGAGAACAAAGATTTGGGCCCGCTTGTGAAGACATCCATGAACCGGTGTATCCAGTGCACACGCTGTGTGCGCTTTGCTAATGAAGTCGCCGGTGTCGAAGATCTTGGTACGACGGGTCGCGGCAATGACATGCAGATTGGCATGTACGTCGAAAAGACCATGAACTCGGAGCTTTCCGGAAACGTTGTCGATCTCTGTCCAGTTGGAGCATTAACAAGCAAGCCCTATGCATTCCATGCTCGGCCCTGGGAGCTCAAGCGGACTGAGTCAATTGACGTCTTGGATGCAGTCGGCTCCAACATCTCTGTCGAATCCCGGGGTGTACAGGTCATGCGCATCCAACCCAAGACGAATGATGATGTGAACGAGGAGTGGATCAGCGACAAAACCCGCTATGCATATGATGGCCTGAGATTCCAGAGATTGACCACACCTCTTGTAAAGCAGGGTGATCGCTTTGTCCCTTCAACATGGGAGGACGCTCTCTCAGCAATTGCTAATGGTCTCGCGGCTTCAGGTGCTACTGGAGACGAGATTCAAGCTGTTGCTGGTCATCTTGCCGATACTGAATCTCTTGTAGCGCTCAAGGACCTCTTGAATCGTCTTGGTTCCGACAACCTTGCTCTTGATCAAATTAATGGCAATGCGCTTCCTGCACATGGTGTTGACATCCGTTCCAACTATCTTTTCAATTCTACTATTCCCGGAGTCGAGAGTGCCGACGTGATTCTCTTAGTTGGCACTAATCCACGGCACGAGGCGGCTGTGTTGAATTCCCGCATTCGCAAAAGCTGGCTCCACAGCGGTCTCGAAGTTGGTTTCATTGGCGAAAGAGCGGACACCACCTACGGCTATGATTATCTGGGTGCTGATGCAAAGGCATTGGCCGAATTTATTGCCGGGAATGGGGCATTCGCCGACAAGTTCAAGAACGCCAAACGACCCCTGATCATTGTCGGTAGTGCGCTCTCGGAACACTCGGATGGTCATGCCATGTATAACGCACTGTCCAAATTCGTTGAGAAGAACAGAGGCAGTCTCCTGACGCCTGATTGGAATGGTTTCAGCGTCCTTCATCGTGTTAGTATATATCTATTGCCATTGTTACCAAAACTGACACTTGTCTTTTGTACAGGCTGCATCTCGTCCGGCTGCATATGAGATCGGGTTTGTTCCATCGAAGAAAGCCACCTCAACAACGCCTAAATTTGTTTATCTGTTGAACGCCGATGAGGTCGACCCTAAATCGATCCCTAAGGATGCATTCGTTGTCTACCAGGGTCATCATGGTGATCTTGGAGCTCAACTTGCGGATGTCTGTCTTCCCGCCGCCGCTTACACAGAGAAATCCACAACTTGGGTGAACACCGAAGGTCGTGCGCAACTTGGCCGTGCCGCTGTCCCCCCTCCGGGCGCATCGCGCGAGGATTGGAAAATCATCCGGTATTCTATGTCTTCCTCTTTCAAGTCTATTATTTCATTCATGTTTTTGTTAGTGCTCTGTCCGAGATTGTTGGAACCCCACTACCCTATGATGACGTCCTAAGCTTGCGTGATCGCATGTGGGAGATCTCTCCCGCTCTCGTAAGATACGACGCGTCAGAACGCACGTCCGTTGACATTGCCCTGGCGGGCTTGCAGACACTGGCTGCTCTAACATCGAATGCAAAAATGTCCGGGCAGCTATTGAAGAGACCCATTGGCAACTTCTATCAAACAGACCCCATTTCTCGAGCGTATGTGTCTCTTAACTTTCTGACGTCCCCAAGTACTAATTGGATATATTAGTTCTGTTACCATGGCTCAATGCACTAGAGCATTCACAAAAGAGAGCAGCGAGCTTGCAGAAGAGGGTAAGGTGGCTGCACACGCATAAATATAGTATCACAAACAATAGAATGCTTTCCAATCTTGATTTGGTTTTGTTGCTCTGAAATTTGTAGATTCAAAGTTTTTGTGTTGTGACTAGAAAGACGTCCGAGTCATCTCGCATTAAACCTAGCCTAGGTTGGAGCTTGTAGTTTAGAGCCATGGTCAACAATTCACTTGTCAACTACTATGCCGTCTCCGTTAAACAGCTTCACTACGGGGTTTCCGGATGTTGTTGACAAAAGATCAAACAACATTATAAGCCCCTAATTTCTACTAGTCATAGTAGTGCAGTTTGAATGTGTTACTTCATCTATTATTACAAATACCATCCGGAAATCCCGTAATCTTTGGACCCTTTGATTCGCCTGAAAGGCTGATGTCTCTGAAAAGCACTGACGACTACCGGTAGTCGTCGAGCTAAAGAAATATTTTTAATTGCTATTCTATTCCCTTGCGAGACTTGGAACCAATAGCTTGAGTGATTTGGATTCTCTCGCCATGAATCATCGACTACTAATACTACTAATGGCACCGGTGCCGGCACCGATGACTCAGAAGAGTCGCACTGTTACATCGAGTCATCGACCATGTACTAACAACGTTGGCGTCGACACTGACACGGGTGCTTGATGGCTTGATGATTGACTCGATTTACTTTAGAGCCGCCTTTTATATAGTTCCTTTGGGTGCTAGCTGGTAACTATCTTCTCACTGACACACACGGTGCCCTTTTGAGATTTTGTCAAGCGAGCCAGCCAGCCAGAATCAATACAAAAAGCAAGATTAAATTCTGCTTGTCATTGTACTCGGTCGCGGTACGCCGACAAACGAATGCGGCACAAACTCGACACACAGCCACTCTAAATACCATGTCACGCTACGCGTGACTGTGACTACGTCACACATACTCCGTAGCTATGGATTATTACTATTCTAACACCTTTCAATGTCGGTATCTCGTATAATCACTCGAAGCTCTCTCGATATCCAAGTGTTATTGGATACTCGTATCCGATGCCCTCAGGTTGATGAACCTCGCTCCGTACCGCTTTCCATTCTGGACAACACCGTTACAAATTTTAGCCCAACGGGTTGTACATGGATTTATCACTTACCAGATCACGACATGTTGCCTATTAATGTCTTGCAACAGAGTCTGTGTGAAATCCTACTTCGTTATCCTGCTTGGACCGGAAGACTGCGATTTGTTGCCTTTAACCCTCAGGAGGCTCTAATCGATCACACCAGAAGACATGGGAGACTCTGGGTTGATTTTGGGTCTTGCGACACACCAGGTGTAAGGTTTATTATCGCTCGTTCATCAATCCCTATTGCATCCATTGTAGCGCGACCAGCAGTACAGGCGGGTGGTGCCCCAGGCCTGGGTGCAGCTGGGTTTCCTTGTTCAGACTTCATCGACAAAAATATGGCCCTGTCCCCTTGTGAAGACGATGCTGATGCCCCTTCCGTGATAATCCAAATAACGGTTTTTGCGGATGATGCGACAGCCATTTCTATCAAGATGGCCCACCCTTTGGCAGATGCTCAGTCTCTTTTGCGTTTTGTTTCGGACTGGGCAGCAATGAGTCGGGGTATAACCGCAAATCAGACGATTCCCAGACTAACTCCGCCCATATTCGATCCCTTACGATTAGACAGCATTGCGGCAGGAGATGTCAATGGCACAGTAGCTGATCCCAGCCTGATAATGCAATCTCATGCGTTGCCAATGCATCGTTATGACTGGTGGGCATCAGGCGGAAATGCCTGTCCATCCACCATGCTTCCATCGACTATCATCCCAGCAGTGTTGATAGCCGCTAAACCATTTTTATCCATTGGTGCATCCTTACCGTGGTCTCAGTGGGACCTTTCAGCGTCTCTTGACCATAACACTTTCACGTTTTCGGCCTCCACTGTTGAGACATTACATTATATCGTATCCGGGTCCGATGAACGTATTAGCCATCTAGATGCATTATTAGCATATGTCTGGCGATGCATAATCTTATCTCGAGATATACGCGATAATGAAAGCCATTACCTGGACGTGACTCTCGGTGTACGCTCGCGCGTAAAACCACAACTGCCCGAGACGTTTCTGGAAAGTCCCCTTGTTTTAGCTTTCGCTGGCGCAACGGGAGCGCATGCACGTTTGGATCCACCCCTCTCGCTGAAGACACTAGCTTCTTCGATTCGCAGCACAATCTCCAAATTCTCACCACAGAATATATCAGCGCTGTTGCATGAGCTTGCTCACTATGATGATCCCCGGAGGCGATGGGATGCCTGCCTAGGCAGGAACCATACGATCGTAACCTCGTGGCTTAGGCTTGGTACGGAGAAGGTGGATTTTGGTGTGGGAATACCCTGGCTCGTGGAAGCAAATATGCCAAGCTATGATGGCTGCATTCAAATTATGGAAGCGCCGGTGAGAAATGGTCAAAGAAAGGAGTGGGTGTTATCCGAACGATGGTGGTCGGGTGGTGTTACCGTTTCTGTAGATTTAGCGAGCGAGACTATGGCTAAGTTCGTTGCTTGCATGACCAGAGCAATTCCATAAAGAATAAAGTGAGGTTTCTGTTTTTATAGCCTTTAGTACAAAAAGCTTGCTGTGCGTGGAACCATGTATCAATTGGGTATTAGTTAGAGATAAGCAATATGTGTTGTAATGCAAGCTATATCAACATTTATTCTTAAATAAATGTAATCATGTCTACACGGATACATGGTTTTTTTGTCGCGTGCAAAAAGTGCAGTCCCGTGCGGCTCCCTCAGGCTATGAGAGCGGCTCTATAGGCCAAATTCCTCAAGCCTCTAGCGGAAGCAGGCCGAAACATCAACACATACAGACAAAAAGAAAATACCGGGCCGTGTATCCGCTATAGAGGCTTGAGGTTCTCAGGCTAACGAGCTCTTACAATATAACCGAACTTTAATGATATCATGGGATTCATTCAGGTTATTGCGTGACAACTACCAGTGCAAAAGAAATTGGACACTAGGGGAATTGAACCCCCGACTTCATGCACACATCATGATGCGAAGCAAGCACTCTACCACTGAGTTAAGTGCCCATGCACTCCCTGATGCAGAGTATATTATTCATCTACACAATCAGCAGTCAAACGCGACTTCGGCCAACCCAGCGCTATTTGTTCCTTTTGCTGCTGGCGGTGTACGATTATGGCGTCTTCACTATCCCCTAGCTGGCGTACATACATTGACCGAAATAATGGGCTTCTTATCTTTCTCTACATCCCTATTGTCTTCTTTATAGCCGGTCTGTCTGCAGGGCATTATAGTACATATCAAGATGTATCGAGCACCAGTAACAGTGCTTCGTCCTCCCGGTCTCCCACTGCCAGATATCAGCATCCTATTACAAGACTCATGTACGATGCTGAGGAAAATTTTCGCTTCAAGCTTTCTCAACAAAGCAAAACGTTATCCAAGGCCGTTTCCGAATACAGACGAAGATATGGACGTAATCCCCCCAAAGGCTTTGACCAGTGGTTTCAATTCGCACAAGAGAATGACTTCCTATTAGTCGACGAGTTTGATGCCATTGAAGAGGACTTGGCCCCATTTCGTAAGCTTTCCGCACTCGAAATAAGGAGAAGAACTAGGCAGGTGCGTACGCCAAACTAGTGCTAAATCACCTGGTTATTCACTATGGCCCTAGGTCGCTCTTCTACCCAATATTGATCTTGTCCAAATCAGAGGGGGCAATGTCTCTGCGCTCAGCTTGACTGCACACAACACTGGTGGTCGCGCATCTGGTTTCTTAGAAATAATAGAGCGTTATCAGGATCGTGTACGTCAACGTCAGCTATTTACGACAACCAAATGTCAGCTCAATAAATCCTACCTGGCAGCTTCCAGATATGGAATTTTCCATCAATACTGTGGCTGAAGGACGTGTTTTGGTTCCATGGGAGGATCGTGAATATCCTAACATTACGCTCCAGGATTCCTCGAGTACGCTAACTCTCCAATTTGCCAATCTTTAGCCTGATGTTTTTCTAGGGGGTCTCGAATCTATGCTTGGGGGACCATTTGAAACCGCTTGGAATGGTAACGGGAATGTTTGGGATGCTTTCAGACGCACTTGTCCTCCTGATTCAGCTGCTCGTCGTATCTTTTCCTCCCTGAGAAATGTCTTCGTACAACAAGTCCATGATTATCTCTCTGGCCCTGGATTTACTGCCGCCGGTACAGATTTCCAGTTCGTACGTTCCACTGACGCAAATTTTCCCTTTTGCGATCAGCCTTGGGCACATTTTTTGCAAAGCACCTTTTTCAGTGACTATCGCACCATACCGGCCCTCTTCCCGGTATTTTCTCCGGCGAAAGGTCCAGGATTTATGGATATCCGTGTCCCTAGCCATTACTACTTTGGTTCCACACCGAGATATACATACGGCTGGGATGCAATCAATCTCGAGCTGAAAGCGGTTGACCCATCCGAAGTGCCTTGGGAAGACAAAACCAATAAAGTATTTTGGCGTGGCGCCTCCACCGGCGGTGGCAGCTCACCGGCCGGTTTTCAGAGCCACTACCAACGTCACCGATTTGTACGCATGGCCAGTATCAATGACGATGAAGCTCGCCGTGTCGTTACCTATGTCGATCCATCAGGACTCACAAAGATGTATCAATCAACTTCGGTGCCAATGGCTTCTCTCAATGCAGACATATTGGACGTTGCGTTTGTCTCTGCCGTAGACCCGTACCATTACGAGGGCGGATTACAAGGCATGCGTCAGGAGCATCGTTTCGACGATCCCATCTTTTTGGAAGAGTTTTGGAAGTATAAATATATCATGGACCTCGATGGCAATGCTTACTCGGGACGATTCATGGCTTACATGAATAGCGATAGTGCAGTACTCAAATCTACGGTGTATCGAGAATATTTCCAAGATTGGATCGAGCCATGGTAAGTATATAGGCGCTCTTGTTCTCATTAGTTAGTCTAACCCAAAATTTAGGCTACATTTCATTCCAGTGTCTTCTTCATACAAAGAGATCTATAATATACATCATTATTTTTCTGGTCCGTCTAGTTCCACATTAGCAGCTGCGAATACCACCTCTTCTCTGGACGCACACAAGGCAATGTACCTTGAGGCTGATCGTCGCTTACGGCGCATTGCTCGCGCGGGCAAGCAATGGAAAAACACAATTGGTAAACAGACCGGCATGGAGGGTGAGTTGACTTCCACGCTAGATTTGATATTCAGATAATTGATTTGCTTCTGTCCAGTTTATGTGTATAGACTTTGCCTTGAATGGGCTCGCCTGTGGGCAGATGATAGAGACAGCATGGACTTTGAATTCTGAATTATTTTTTTCGTTATACCTATGCTTACATATTGGTGTGATTGTCTGGACACTTTGACATGTAATAGCAATACAACTCAGCTGGAGTACAATATAGTATGGATAGAATAATTAAGGGCTAGTGATGTATTGCCTGCATATAATCCAGAAATAATAAATAAGGCTTACATGCAGATGAAATGAAGTTTGTTTTACACATGTCATGATAACGAGTAGAAATCCAAATAAATAATGATTGAAGCAATGTGTTCGAACTAGTCTATCACGTTTGCTTATCCAGTAGGAGGGAAGGAGCCACAAGACGCAAGAGGCTTAGTTATTAGGAACGCAGATCTACGATTTCTAGCTGGGTATCCTTCATCTGTACGTGGCCTCTATCTGCATCCTAGTGATTGTATTAGGTAGGATCACATCGGATGTGAGGAATACACACTGTGTAAATGGGAACATCCACATGAGGGTGAAAAGCCTCCTTGGCTTCACAATTTAGGATTACATCAAGTCCGGGAGGGTCTGTCAAACGAAATATTCCAAAGCTGTATTTCTCAGTTAGTAAGGAAAAACAAGGGCAAATTCAATATCAAGAACTCGCTTAGGTGTATGCTTGGGGGCACAAACAACAGCAAAAGATTCGGGTAACATCCGTTGAAAGCCGGAGTGTGTGTGTAGGTCTACCGAGGACATAAAACATGACTGGGACGGATGCGTATGGATCTGAGGCGTTTGTGGTTAATTTGAGAGATCTCAAAGGAGGGGGGGGGGGTAGTGTAACATACCCATCCAAGCGTGATCAAGCTTCTTTCCTCTGTGAACTGCAAAACCAGCTCTTCCTCGTCCATTGTGCATGTGTCACTAGTAGAATGTTGTTTTGGAATCAGCAATGTCGTTACGACATACTTGTGCCCCTTGTCTTTGCCCAGAAGCAAACCGCACGTCTCTCTGTTTCGCTCCGTGTTAATTTTAGCAATAGAAAGGAAGCGTGGGAGACAGTCTCGCGGGAGCGTCACGGTACGCAACTCCTTACCGGCATCGATGGTACGTACGATGCGCGGATCAGGCTGTGAATTTGGATACGGGGAAGGTGAATTCCGGAAAGTTGGTATGTGCGCAGCATTAGGCAAAAGGTCGCGAGCATATATATCAGAGGTGACGGAAAGTAATGCCGATTGGTCGGGCGGATTTGGTGTAGATGCATTTTTGAACATAGAGAGCAACGAAGGAGTATAACCTTGCATTTGTTGGTGCTGCGACATAAGAGATGGATATTGGATTTGAGCTACCTCTGGAGGGGCAGGCGAAGTTGTCGTGATTGTAGGATAGGAGAATCTGTTTTAAATATTAGTGGTGTGTTATTTCTAGCAAACAAAGTGACAATCTCGTACGCTGGTTTAAGGGTGCGTTGCGGGAGGGTATGTACATGTCGTTCGACAGGGTGCTGATGATGGTACGAGTTGTTGGAGTCTTCTTGAGACTCCGAATCAGTGGTATCGTCCTCGTATCGGGCTGGAGTCTGTAAAGGAAGAGGCTTTGGATAAAATGCCTCGTCATCAGAAGACTGATAATAATAGTCTTGCGAATTCGATACTGAAAGTCTTGAGGGACCAGGTGCATTAATGGCAGGAGCAGCTGGGGGGTACAGAGAAGCCATTCGTGATGCCCTGCTCATCTCTGTGGCCTCTTGTTGCCTGCGCAAGATCTCCTTTTCTCTTCTTCGCTCTTCATCCTTTCGACGCCTCATATCTTCCTCTCTTCTCATCATCTCTTCTTCTTCCTTTCGCATCATCTCTTGTTCTTCCCTTGCTTTCCTGCTTTCCTCTCTCCTTCTTAGCTCTTCCATTTCTTGCTGTTGGCGTCTTGCCTGATCTTCCTGCATTCTCCTTTGCTCAGCAGCCCGCCTTGCCTCCTCGTCCCGCTTACGATCCTCTTCGATCCTCATACGTTGGAATGCTGATTGTAGATCAGGTTGGGATGGGTCTGCCGCACGCCTGACGCTGGCCATGATAGTTTCCCGGTTGGCGAGTGCTGCTGCTTGATTGGGATCGGCAGCTCGTCGAACGGCATCCATAGCGCTGGTCCACTTTCGTGTATCCTGTTCATCGACGACCGGAGGTATACCGCGAGGACTTGGGCGACTATCGTCGTACTGGGTGCGGCGCGGAGATCTTTGCGGAGGTTGTCGTGGTGTGGTTGGATCAATGTATTGTGCATTAGGTGTATACGATGCCGGCGTATGTGGTGTTGAGCTACGACGAATCGGAGGTGCTACAACTGTTGGAGATGACGTTACGGTTGTTGCTATTGCGGCAGCAGCAGCAGCAGACGCAGACGCAGACGTAGGTATAGACGCAGATGCAGTTACAGGCACTGATGCAGGTGTGGCAGCATCGCCGTCGGGATACGCTGCACGCCATTTTTCGTATTGATCAACGAGCGCTGGCTTGAGTTCACTAAGGGCATCAAGCATGGCTTGACCATTCTGTTAATATTTAAGATGTTAATGCTTTGATGAAGAGACTAAGAGAGAAATGCATGCTTACACCACCGATGTTGCTCCTCTGGGCATCGCTAAGGAGAGTATGGTAATCTCGGTGATGAGGCAGCTTTTCAAGGACGATTGTGGCCGCCTTTGCATAATTGACAAAGGCCTCTTCACGATTTCCCTGGGCATGTTGCTCCTTAGCGAGTTTGTTATACTGCTCTGCAGCCTTGACGAGCGACTTGAGGGACTGGGCAGGATCGAAGGGGTAGTCTCTTGCCCGCTGAGCGAGCTCGGCGATGCTGGATGGGCGCCTGAGTGACGATGGCGAGGACGATGAGGATGGGGGAGGAAATGCTAATGGATATGTGCGCGAGGGGCCCATGGACGATGTACGATGGTAGATGGAGAGAGCGAGAAGGGCAGGAGGCGTCGTCTGGTCAGCGCATGCGCACAACCGCCATTTGGATATTCAAGCAGGCACCTACGTAGCAAGCACCATCACAGCGAGCACACATTAATTATCAATTCAGCAATTATTCATACACAATCTTTTATCTTACACCACTATATCCATCGTCGTCATCTATATTCTCTTTCTGCTCATCCACCCTCAGCCTACTTGCCCACCCGCGCCCGTGCCCGCGTCCGCGTCCGAGTCCGAGCTCCTGGTAGCGCAGACCCCTCTCCATCCTCTTCATCCTTCACCTTAGGCGCATTATGCGTACCCCTAGCCCGGGTCTTGGGTTTATCACCTAACCCCATTACCGCTGCACGCTCCCCGTCATCTGCGGGCGATCCCGAGTTTTCCTTATCCTCTGGAATGCGTTCATCAGCATCCTCAGCGACTCCCTTGGCCACCCGTCTTCGGGTTGCTGCGGATACAGCCGGTTGAGACACCGCCTTCCTTGTCGTCCTCGAAGGAGCCTTGGCAACTGGAGCAATCAATGCATCGGCTTCTTCCTCACTCTTGACCACCACCCTTGGCTTCTTTGCAACATGTGTTGCATCTTCTGCTCTCGACGGACCCCTCGACCCCTGAGCTTTGGTTTGCTCAGTAACAGTAGTAGTCTTTGCTCGAACGCTACGTTTGGGCTTTTCTGATGCATCTGTAGCCGCAGGTAGAGGCGCAACAGTAGTTCGCGAGCCCCGTGAGGCCGTGGCGAGCCTCTTCGGAGGACCGGCTAGTGTCTCTGACGCTTTGCGTGTTCGATTGATCGGTGCTATCTTGCCTTGGTCTGGAGCCGAGGCAGGATTAGGTACTGATGGTGCTTGTCTAGTTTGTCGTCCCGAGACATCAGGCATCACCCGACCAGTTGCACTACGTTTGCTACTAGTAGAGGCAAGCTGGAAAAGAATTCATGAGCCAAATATAGCAGCATAACAGTAGTCGAAAAAAGAAATACATACAGCATTGGACTGGCCATGTACGGTGGACGTTGCTTGTCTAATACCTGTGATATGAGTTGGTATTGTTTCTTTCTTTGAAGAGAAAGAGTTAGACATTGGTATTCTGATTTAGACCTTGCACATACTCGTTGCACGGATTTGGTTGATATCCTCGTCCTTGGACTTTTGCGGATAGTGCGTCCCCTTTGGATGGATATCTCGTCATCATCATCACTGGTGGCCGTAGTATCCATTGACTTCACAATTTTTGAGATAGCTATTTCTGCAGTATCCGGATCATCCTCCAGCATCTCCTCTTCCATACGTTGAGCTTTGTTTGTTAGTGGGGGGGCCGCCTGTGTCTCCAAAGATGGAGCCATAGGCTCAATATCCGAGCCCTGATCGACTTCATGTTCCGGCGGTGCGGCCAGCATGTTGTCTACATCGTCGTAGAGCGGTGTAGCCGTCTGAAGCTCCCGAGCACGCAGAAACATATCTCGCACGCCATCCATCTTCGGGGTGGCCATCTCTTCCACTGGTGTAGGCCTTTTGGTTGTATTCCGAGTTACGGGAGAAGGTGATTGACATTCAGGGATTTGGATAAAAGCTGGGTCCTCGTTTGATACTGAAAGATGCTTAGAAGCGTCTTCATGGTGAAATATCTCTCGGTCAAATGCGCCGGGCGCGAGTAACGAAAACCCACTGGGTTGTGCCTTCTGGGGGCTTAGACTAGCACGGCCTATCCCAAGGTTTTGCTTGATACCTATGCTTCTCCGTCGCATACCTTCTGCTGTCTTCCGCATGCGGGCCAGCATATGTTCTGTATCTTCATCATCGCTATCATCTTCCGTGGTGTATGCGAGTGGTTTACCAGGGGATGCGGAAACTTTATAAGACGAGGTGGCGATCCTCTGTGGTGATGGTGATGGTGGTGGATCGTGTGCATAATGAAATATTGGCTTGGCCAATGACGGGGCAGGGCTGACTGGCGCTACGGAAGATCTGCGTGTACCAGGGGCAAGTCCCCCGAAAAAGGCATCCGGCGTCACTAAAGCTGAGCGACGGCGCTCCGATATAGCCTAAAAACCATCGTAGTGAGTAATAAAGTCAACATACATAGAATGCCATCACTATACCCTGCGCTCCGCTTCGCTAAGCTTTTTTCTAGGCGTACCAACCACAGTATGCTTAAGCGATGAATCAGGTGGGTCAAGAACCAGATCCTTCACTTTCCATGATTGTTCAATAGGTACTCTACGAGGGCCATCGGCTAACTTGGTAGGAGATATCGTAGATCGACCGACTGGCAACGGTGACGGCCGATTTTCTTTCGAGGATCCATACGAGTCGTCATTCTCGTCGTCGAGGTGTTCGTCCATTGGTTCTTGAGTAAAAGCACTGGAAGCCTCTTCGATGTTTCGAGAACCAGAAGATAAATCATCCTTGGTTGGGCTGGAGCTACGGAATCTTACAAAGTTGGTCACCGCCTGCAAGCTAGACCTCCAACTGGAAAGTGTTGCCTTGGGTTCTGATTCTCGAGCAGAATCGTTTGTGTCCATGGTCACATCTTCATCCGGTTGATCTCCGAATGATTCGTCCTTCTCCTCCTGATCACTTTCATCCGTAGATTCCTGATCCATCACGGCGTTGGCAACTTCTGACTCTTCCTGCTCCTGTTCCTTCTCCATCTCCGCTTTCAAGACTGCGCGTTGAACACTTCGGATTAATAGCGCACGATGAAGGTTGCTACGATTGCGGGGTGTCTTGGGTGGTCCAGCAGGTGACTGATGAATCGATACAGGACGAGAGAAACCTGATGACGGGCTATGGTGTGGATTCGGCGTCGAGAACACATGAGTCCTACTGATGGATTTTGGGGTCGTAGGGGGCAGGACCACAGGCGGTGGAGGTTTGTCATCCACTTCAATATCTTCGAGAATCACAAGATCCTCTTCCTCTTCGACAACTTGAGGTTGGTCCCCTTGAACTAGGACGATTTCTTCATTCCATTCGTCCAACTCTTCGGACTGATGGTGCAACATTTGCTTGAGTGGCGAACTCGGCCTGGTTTTCAGAGGACTCTGAAGAATCCGTAGGTTCTCCGATGGATCGCGGCTGGGTCTTGGGGTAAATACCTCAGCACTTTGGATCATGCTCATACGGACGGCGCGCCGCTTGCCTGGCGTCACTGGCTTCGCGAGAGACCTAACAGATGACTTGACAGAGTGAGAATGGAGGAGGGTGCGCAGCTCTTTCGGCGGGTATAAAAAGCGAAACCTCTTATGGTTTATTACAATCTCTGAGTTGTTTGGTATAGGTATTGTCGTTGGTGCTGAGGGATCTCCGGAGGGGAATACCTGACAGCTGTCAATAGCAAGACCGCTAGTACCAAGAACAATCAAGAAAGCCTTGAATACGAGTAATATGAGATTCAAATAAGAGGATTACAGGATGACCCTTGTATACCTTCTTATCATGGAAGGTAATCTTGCCGTGAATGGGGCTAACGGTTGGGTAATAGAGACGGAGGCTACATTCGGGGTCACAGCCAAAAGTCATCTCCTCATCGTCAATAGGATATGAGGCCACAGCTACATCCGGTTCTAGGCGCTTCATTAGTCGTAGGGTTCCATAGCGGCCAACTTCACTGGGCTCCATAATCGTGTGTTGCTTCGTGGTTGACAATGATGCTTTCAAAAGACTTTGAACGAAAGCGCCCCAGTGGCGACTGCGTTTCAGACTCCGAAGTCACATGATCGCGCCATAGCAATCACAAGTTGGCAGGATAACGAAGTACAGTATCAATGTTAACGAAGCCATAACTAACAACCATCCAGGCATAGCAATGCAGTTACCAATATATTGCAAGTATTTATAATACAAAAAAAAAAACAAGATAATTGTTTGGAGGAAGTGATCTCATCTCAAACTTAGTGCTTTCCCACAGTCCAACTGTCCCTAAACAATATGCCAGTGGCACGGCGTAAAAAGACACGCCATTCTGCTAATGCCCTTCGTGGGGAGGCCTTTTTTATTTATTTTGTTACCAGTGTCCTAATTGAACATGATTACGATCAAAACCAACTTCTAGCCACTCGGAGACGCCTTGAGTGGGCCCCAACATCTGATCAAGACCGGCAAAGCCAATACGACGATAAACGGTATTAGCAGCGGCGTTGCTGCGTGCAACATATAGAGCAACGGTCTGATGCTTGGAAAAGAGACATTTCATGACGTGCCGAACAAGGTGCTCGGCCAAGCCCTCGCCCCGGTAGCGAGGCGCTGTAAAGACCTTTGTTATAGCCGCAACCTCTGGGGTACGGCGAGAAGATGAAACAATGCTGGCTGGTTGATCATTGACGCGCAGTAGCCAGACGTAGCAATGATCGATTAAGTAGGTGGCTTCAGCAATAGCACCATGTTGCGTCAACACAAATGGTTCCGAATCTTGTGCAAAGCCAAAACATAGTTCGGCTACGTCGCTGACGTGCGCTTCTGTCGCAAGTATGATTTCTACATTTTTCATAGTCATGCAACGATCCTTGGTCATCATTTGACGTGTGCAAAAGGACAGCATTGCGTTATAATACGGATGTGACAAGCAATGTTCAATTTGTGTTACTTGAGTCCAAACGTGGGTGAAGGCTTCGGTAACCAGAGTCGGCGCGAAAACAGAAAAAACACGGGTAGTTGGTACAGTATTTAAAAGAGATTCGGCTAGCTGAGTGATAGCTGGTAAAACCCGATCTTTTACTTGTCCTGATGGTGGCAGGCTTGTGAAGATGAAGATAGGCAGCGAACCAACAGGACCGTCGTTGCATGACAGAATGAACTCGATGGTACCGGATTCAGTGCCGATGCATGTGATATATAGCTCCGAAGTCGGCACAGAGGAGTGTGTGACATTGGCCAAGGCAGATGCATACATGATGCTGCTCTCGACTGGATAGCGACGAAATACGTCCCAGACTGATTCAGGAAGGTCCCTTGCGTGGTGGTAAATCTTGACGAGATATGGTAGAAGCTGTCCCGGCATAGCAGACTAGTCAAGTATGAGGCGATTATGGGTCACTAGGGTGCGATAGAGATGATCTGCGACGTTGCATGATATTCTGTACTTAAATTGTTGAGCTCTGATGCAGCTGCACAGTTCTGGTGGTTTAACCGAACCGAATGTTTGCAATGCATGATAAGCTATCTAATGAATGTGTGTGGCATAATTGCAGATAGCTCTGCGAATAATTTAAGTCTAGTCATGCATATGGTGCGACATGCTATGTCACCACCACGAGTGCCAGCGAGTGAGCTAATAGGAGTCGGAAAACCGGATACCTATGAAAACAACTATAGGGATTAATTTTATTTGATTTAATCCGATTTTCTCACAGCAGTATAGGCGTGACGTAGTTAGACCTGTTTCCATTGCCCGGCCACGCCCAACTAGCATTATCATGGTATCATCTTGGATCCCTGGGAGGTGTAAGCTTTGACAGGCGTAAGGGTGTCAGACTAAGTATTACATCCTCACGCAGTTGCAGAATGAACACATCGTTTAATATCCAAGTCGACGAGTGAGAGCGGTCTCAGCTATCATCGTGGTCACGATATAACTTGAAAATAAATAGAATGTTTTAAATATACTACCTATGTAATGTATACATTTGCTTCCGTTGCCTGAATCAATACCAATGAGCTCTGCATCGTGACTAGCTGGCAAGCCACGCAGCTGCTTTACAGCGCTTATTGTTACCACGGCCATTACATGTACACGTCTAGTGTCTAATAGCCATTCAAGTTATATTATTACTGACATATTGCCCAATTCTCGACAATATCCTAATTCAAGTCATCGCAAACTCTTGCAGATCTCGTCATTCTCAGCTGCTAATACTAGCGGTGGCAAGCCATACTGGTAGTGTTTCCGAACGGTTCGTGTTTCTACTTCTGCTTCTGCAGATCCTATTGTCGGTGTACACTGTCCCATGCAAGTCGTTATTGCTTTCGACCTGATGTTGGTATTGCGTGCAAGCAATCCCGATGATGTGGCGACCCGCCTATCAGCTTGAACACGGCTTGGCCAATCGACCCATGTTCTTTGAGGTCTTGGCTAGTACATCACCCCATTATCCCATTATCATTAGGATAGCTTCTCCTAATTCATTCATGCCCCCGATCCCAACCATTTAGCGGACTTTGGACTGACCTATATGTTAAGATCTCAACCTCAAGTCATTATCCCCTAATTCGTCGAGATGTCTGGCGGCAGCAATGTGCCACGATATATCCCTCTTCCGACTCAGCCCCTGCGTTCCGTTCTCAAGAATTCCGGTACCCCAACATCTTCTCCAAAGACATCTCCAATGGCTCTCCGCTCTACCTCCCCGTCAACCCAATATTTTCCCTCCTCTTCTTCGTCATTACTCAAGCCAGTATCAAAGTCGTCCACCATGTCTTTATCACCTTCAGGCTCAACAGCAAACAATGCACCATTGACGGGGAATCCCATCACAGGCAGTAGTCCCCTTATCGTGGGCGCAGGCTATACGCCTAAAGTATCTTTCGATACATTTGAGAACCCTGCTGCATCAATGTTTAGCTTCACACTCCAAGTCAAGTCCGATGGTTACAGCCGCACCCGCAATACCAGAGTCTTCCTCTGTGCTTCTAGCCCGGATGAAAGTGGCAGCCAGGCGTTGGATTGGGCACTCGATGCCCTTGTCCAAGATGGAGACGAGCTCGTTGTTTTCAGAGGAGTTGATCCCGAGGATCTGGGTAGGGAGAACCTTTTGCATTCTTGGCTTCCGAGACATCCTTATTCATCACTGCTGCAGATAAGGACCATGAAATTGTCAGAGATGAAGCACGCGAATTAATGCGCTTTATCCAAGATAAAGCCGCCGAATACGATCCTACCCGCAAGGTGCGTAGATATCGAAATCAGTCCGGCTGCCGTCCCACATGTTCAATCCTTTGATAGCTATCAATTGTTGTCGAATTCATCGCCGGTAAAGTGACAGAGACACTCGATCGTCTTATTGCACTTTATCGCCCAGATAGTGTGGTCGTCGGTACCAAAGGGCAACGTGGCGTCATGCAGACATGGGGCGCCGCTTTTGGAGCCCCTGGTATGGGCAGTGTTTCCAAGTTAGTACCTTTCTAACCTGAAATCCTTGAAAGATCGCTGACATTATATTAATTTCTCAGATATACACTGTCACATTCACCTGTACCAATCATTGTGGTCAGCCCTGAACGGAAAGTCCGCAAAGTCCTCGAGAAACGACGAGCCGATCCGAAACGAGGCACGCATTTCGATGAGTGAGTTTATGCAGTGTCGTCAATTAACAACAACTGATTTGCCTATTGGAAAACATTAGGGTCACTCGCAATAGGAGTGGTAGTATATGGAGCCCCCCAATCACTCCCATTCAAACTAGGCAATAAATATCTTTCAGAGTTTTTTTTTCTCAAGGACTCTTCGCTCTATTTGTGCCTGACGTATTTCTGGCGATTTTTTGTATCTCAATCTCAATCCATGTTCGCCTTGAAATTTATATTATAACACAACCTATAATTTCTTGGTAAAGTTATTCCCGGGTGTGAGATAGTTCAACTTCAAACAATCAGCGCACTTCTAAAGATCCACTACTTGTATTCACACAAACATTCTATTTCCGTTTGGACAATAGAGAACTTTTCCACAAAACAGGCAATTTTATACATCATGCGCTACCATGCGGTACCATTTCTAATCTATCAAACCGAATTCTGCGAAATACCCAAATCCTTCAGAGTTCCCTGTTCGAGGTCATAGACCCAGCCATGAATGTGAAGTCGCCTAGTTGGGTCTGCCCATGCAGATAAAACGGGATCGGACTTCGCGAGGGTCTGGACTTGTGCCTTGACATTTTCCTCAACCAAAGTATTCAACGCCACGTCACTGGGTTTTCCGCTCAGATCAAGCTTCTGGGCGAGACGGGTCAACGGGACGAGCCATCTTTCCAATGGTGTTGAAGGGGCAGCGGTAGCGCCAGAATTGGCACCCTGAAGACAAGCAGCGGCCCCACCGCAGCGAGTATGACCAACAACAATGACTAGAATATCATAGACCATAAGCCAAGTTTGATTGAGCCCAACAATGAAACTTCTCTAACCATGTTCCACTTTGACAGCATTGATAGCAAATGCGAGGACAGATTGTACACTGTCATCATCAGCGAAAATTTGGCTGATATCGTGGTATTTGTTGAGCTGCCAAACAATAATGCTGCTTTGCGGACTCACTTGGCGATGTTGCGATGAACAAATATATCACCAGGTCTTGATGCTGTGACGACGCTTTCTGGTACTCGTGAATCCGCACATCCTATCCAGAGAATCTAGAAGTTGAACGGATTAGACCTCTTTCGCATTTGGCGAATGTTCTGTGTGGTGAATAAACGGCACCTTTGGGGATTGGCTCTGAGCGCTAGTGGAGAAGAATTGAGGATCTGCCCGAGATACGTCTTTTGCCCATTGAGCGTTGGATGAAAGTAGGCGAGAGAGCTCAGGGTGTGTAGACATGGTGTAGAGAGGGTAGGAGTTGGATCTATCGCCGTTCTCCAAGACCTGGTTTTATTGGGGGCAGGATCCCATTCCTATGTCCGATCGAGCATCCCCAAGAGACAGTTGATGAAGTTGATGATGGCGCAAACATGGGCACAAAACTTGCGAAAAAAAGCGGGAAAAAAAGACAGACTGGCCATGAACGCATACAAGCATATACGGCCCCTCCCTACTTCAAACCGACTGGCCTTATGTACTCATTTTCCTGTCGGTTTCGAATCGGACCAGCAATGGACTGAGATGGAAATTTGAGGCGGAGCACAAAACATATTCGCGGCCCGACTAGTTTCTCCGCTCCGCACTTTAACGCCCATGTCCGCCTCCGCAGAGACCAGTTCCCCAGACGCTTCTGACCTGAGACAGACCGTATCTACGCCAGGCTCTCCATCTGATACTAAAAATGAAACCGTAGCTTCAAAATCCGACAGCGAGGCACACTCTGGGAGAAAAGGGGAAGATACTCGGCAGGAGGAAAGGCCCAATTCGTGGCAGGCCATATTCTCTCCCCAACACAATGCCTATTATTTCTACAACTCAAAAACGCATGAGACGACATGGGAAAACCCTTTACAACCAAAGCCAGCTGGTCCCTATGCTTCCTCTCTAGAAGTTCCTGCTACCCAGGAGCCTGTCCCATCCTCATCAACATCATATCCGCCTTCTGGTTATACAGCACTACAAGAAGCTGCGATAGCTCAAGGGATCGATCCATCGCTGGCTTATCTCGACCCCTCTTTAGCTGCATCTACTGGGCCTGGTGGCTCACTCGCATCCACAGCTAGGTTTAATGCTCGCACAGGAGCATTCACTAAGACGGACGCGCGTGATCCAAGCCATGTATCGGAATATGAAAGAGCCAGACGGATGAGTGAGTTTTATTTTGACGTCAACGCCTGGGAGAAGGACGTGGAGAAACGCAAGGCGGAAGAAGAGGATGCAGATGGGAGGAAGAAAAAAAGAACAACAAAGAAAGACATAGTAAGTGACACTACAATTTGTCTTTCTTTTATTTTGCTTAACCAACACCACCTTAGGAGCGTTATAAAGAACAGAAAAAGCAGAAGAAATTAGCGAAAACAGCATGGCTCCGTAACTGATATATTAGAGCACAGGTGATCCCTTGTTGATATGTGGTGTATTCCGATGTTCTTGTGCTATCATGTTTATGTTTGATAGTTCTCTTTTCTCCAATCAGTATACCTTGGAAGACTGTCAGGATTGATGCGAACACCGTGGCATTCATTTACCAATCACATGGTATTTGCGCTCTTCAGTGCAGATGCGGGTTCTTGGTGAAAGTTTTACTAGCTTTGTGCAACTGATCCATCGTGTATATTACTGAACATGCAATATTGGTGTTTAATATCACCTGCATCCGAGTACCTGTCAGACTCTGTTAGAGACTCGCAAAGAGCGTCGATCGCATTCGCATGCACGGCATCTCGATTTTTCTTTCAGACCATATTAATGGCAAAGCTCATGATCTCGAGCTCAGAAAGGGCTTCGAACCTGCTATCATGCCCAGCCAGTAATCTCATTATATTTGTAGGTAATGGAGCAGTGTGGGAGACGTGTTGGGGAGTAATAAGTGGATAATTAGTTTTGAACAAGTCATTAGCAGTTGACTTTCCCCGCCGTCTCATCGTATTTGTAAGTAGAAATGCTCATTTTGAGACTAATCAAGCCGAGGAGAACATCCTCGGGCATGCGGTCCGACGGAATTTAATTCTGTGGAGATTTAACGGGTTGGATAGCGCTCCAGGTTGAAGAATCAGTATCGCAAGTTACACAAGTCACATATGTTACATCATTTTACGAATCAAAAGTCAAACTGCTGACATCAACCGAAGAATAATTCGTCATACAGAATACCGTGAGATCGCGCTGTAACAACGGCGCTATCGGCGCTCCGTTTGGCGTCTTCCACTATTCTATCGATTCGGACAAGGAGAAGCTGCACTAGTCATTTGCAGGATATTAATGCGTATGTAGATTTTTGCTCAAGTTCGCTTCTCAGTCACCCGGAACATACATGTAAATTTGGGAACTTGATAGAGCTATTGGTAATAAGCATTGATCAACGAAGCAGTCGAAATCAGAATCCAAGAAATTGATTGATACACATTGTTCGTCGCTGTTCACTCCTAGATTAATGAATGAGGTAGGTAAGCGGTGACCAATTCAAACCCGAGGCATTGTCTTTGCTGGTGCAGAAACAGCTCAGAGAGCCTGGACAATTGGAGAAATGAGCACCCTCTAACCTCCACGTTCAGGCCTTGCCGTTCATTAGGCTTGCCGTGACTCGGACAGGCCGGCAACCCATTCGAGCTTTGGGACTCTGAAAGGTTAGTACTAGCAAGGTACATTGAGTGCTATTCCTCCATGCCTCGTCAGTGCTGTGTGCACAACGGTGGCAACTCAGACAGGAGGCATATGCCTGCTCGAGTGTACCTAGCTAGAGTGTGTATTCCTCTGAGTCGTTGTTCAACTTCTCTGAGTCCTGGAGAACATGCGGCAGGGGAACGACGGCTGTGACGACATCAGTCATGCGCTATTTGATCTCACCGACATCGGATATACGCCTTGGCCGCTTCACGCGCCTCAGTAGCGGCGATTGTCATGAAAATTCTGCATGCTGACGACTCGGAGTATTGGATATCGAGCAGACTTCATTCACCAAAAAAAAGCGCCTATCGCTGCATGCCCCTCTTAGCGGCGGTTTGCGCCTCTGTTATATAACTACCCCGGATCCAGCGGACTTCGTACTGGTCCTAAGCATCGGCCTGCTTGACTCGAGACCGGAATTTACAACTTGTCGTTATTAGCATGTTCATTGTTGACTTGAGCTTGAGAAGGGGGTGCGTCATAGGTTTATGCTTCCATCATAATTCAGCTCATTCAGTACTATTCAGCTCCAGTCCACCCCGCATCTGTGCGCATAGAACCTCTTTAGGTGAATGATGGAAACAAACGTCATTCGAGATTTGATGGCCGCCAGAGTTGCAGACCTGCAGTACATGTACATAGTGAGCTGCGGCCGCGGACGTAGTCTCGGAATCAGTGCGAACGAAGTCGCGAAGCATTGCTCTTGCCGCGGTAGCGATGTCTTGATCGCCTCTACTGTTTGTACCATATGATTTCATTGACGCTACTCAATTGAACTACGGCCGTCCAGAAGAGACATCCTCGCAGTATCGAGAAATTGCTCTACTTTAAACGTGTTTTCAGATCGCATTTTCGTGGATGCATCATCCAATAGATTATCCTCGAGAGGTTTGCCTGTTTCACCACTCAGGCTATAAAGTAGACTCCAACTTACAAATATTAATGGACACCGAAAAACAAAAATCAAGACTCAAAATTCAATCAGCCGCATCTACATGGATAGGCTCAGCAAATAGATATTCTAAAGAAATGATGTCAATCGCTCAGAAAGTTTGTCCACCATACACGTCACAGCCAGCTTGGGCAATGGTAAATTATGTCGGTAATAATCGATCACTGATCATCAAACCACTTATACGACCCGAGGGGACTACCAGTAATCTTCGGGGACCAACGGCCTTCAAAAATCCCAAAAATTGCCTTTCTTTCGCATCCAAGCCGCGTACAACGGACCACGCCGACCGCACGGTATTCATTCGAATACCATCTCAAGATATAACTAACTCATGCAGACTCAAATTAAGTACCTGTCATGTGGAGCCCGGGGATGAAGCACCCCTGTCAACTAACTGAACTCAAGAGACCGTTGATCCATCATACTCTGAACCGGCTGCTATCATAAGCCTAGCGTATATGGTATTATCAAGATAAAAAGGCTTCTGCGTCGATCAATTCAAGGAAACCGAAGTTTTGGGCACTGAAGGTCGTACATACCATGAGACTTTTATGCGCTACCTTGGTACCATGTTCGCTATGGTGCAGATGGTAATCAATATGCCTGGATCACAGACCGCATGATGCTACGGATCGATCCGTTGGCTTTATCTACCTCTCCATGGAGCTTACACAGCCGGGACGGACGTAATACGGACACGAGCATCCAAAGAGGATGGATGGATAAGGCATCATCCGATTTGTATGCTCATCATGTTCTTCGGGTTTTGCTCTTGCATGTCAATGATTTATATAATTAAGAATGTATTTTAAATTTTTCTTTTTGCGTATCCATCCAGGGCCAGGGTAAAGAACCTCGATGAAGATGCTTGGTAACAGATCTTGGCATCTCGCCTGACGTAAAATGGGGCAAAACCAACCAAATACCCGTCAAGCCGATCAGGTCTGCCTCCGCCTTCAGGCCTTTCAGGGTTTCCCACGGTGGAACATGGCTCTAACGAGGTCCCTTTCGAACCACCAAAGCGCCTATGTAGGCGGTGTAGAAGAGACGCACGATTGGTTATGGGTCAGCAGGTTGTCTCCAGGCAGTGCATTCCATTCCAACATAAAAACCAAAAGTATTCCAACGTGCGCTAGCTTCTCTAATTCATTGTCATCTAAACAACCATCCTGTTCACTCTCTTCCTTGGCCTTGTGCATTCATCAAGTACGCGCGCAAGTGGCCGAAAACTAATAGAGGCGTTGAATATCACGTAAATGCTCACCCCCGTCGTCTCTTCCGTTGACTGTGGAAGAACATTTGGGAGCATTTAAAAGCCCTCGTCCGCTCTAGTGACCGAGCTTCGTCCCTTGTGATCATATATGCCGGCAGATCTTTCCCCGACTTTAGGTGCCACTGGCCTTTCGGACCGTCCTGAACGAAGCCGTAATGCCCAGGCTCAGGCTCGCCATCGTGCGAAGCGTAAAGCCTACATAGAACAAGTATGGCGTTTACCATGTCTACCTTATCCCTCTGTATCGCTCACACACACTCTACAATGATACCTTGCTCAGCTCGAGTTGTCGGTGCAGAAGTTACAAATGCAACTTGGGCTGAGCTCTTCGGAGGTTGCAGATCTTCCTTCGCCAATGGTTAGGATAAGAGAGCTCGAGGAGGAGAACCAACGATTACGCTGGGAGGTCCAACGCATGAGACAATCTGGATCTCAATCCGTGAATTTTCCTTCTTACCATGACAGTTCACTCGCGGATCCACCGGTAGTATATTCTGATTTAGACCGACGTCGCGAGCATCACACTAGTACTTACTCAGATGACTCTGAGGTCCTGGCGGCAAGTATTCCACCCTGCACACCAATTTGGCTGCTAGTTGCATCCAACTGACATTTTCTACCAGGGAGACCAACCTTCTAGCTCATATACTGCCGGTCCTCGCTCGATGGTTATATCCGCTCCTATTCCTCCAACATCAGTGGATACGTACTCGGATTATTCTTCGCCCTCAACTTCTTCTACAAGCATCGTCTCAGGCTCTCGGACCAATCTTGTGTCATATCCTCAGCGTCACGACCCAAGCTCCTTTCGTTTTGATGAGCACACCCCATCCTCCCAGGTCCATTCTACTGAATCATCGACCAATGTTACTTTCATGGTCTGTGATATGCAAGGCTGACTGCAAGCTCCGCTCATGTCTCCTTTATCATTCATAGCAAACTGCATCTTCTGCAGAATCTTACGCTTCCACTCTTGAACGTCCACCCATGACAATGGACTTTCAATCTGGATCATCAAGAAGTCGCAGAACGTCTGTTTCTATGTTTGATCGTGTTAAGACCGAGGACCCCGAAGAATGGCCTTCAGGATACGCACAAATTGTATGAGATTATTTTCTTCCATCGCTCTTCCTGACTAGCTGAATCGTCCTTACGACTAACACTGTAGGTTAATCGTACACGAGGTGCAACATCAAATCCATACCCCTCATCCAACGATCCTGAGTCAATCTACAACAATCCGTCCTTTAGACGCTCTTCTAATCAACTGAGGGGTCCGTCGGAAGTTAGTTGGCCAGCTCGTCCTTTTTCAGGAATGACATCGTCACACGTCCATACTAGCGCCAGTGGACATTCTGAAAGATGTTCATGTCCAGATTGTAGCCGCATGGATAACCAGAGCTTAGAGCAGTTTCACACTTACAATTCTTCACGCTGAATTACATCGCATCTAGATTGTTTTATGTACTTTATCCAATGCTTGCCGTATGTAGTCCTTCTTGCATTACTAGTAGTTGGTACACATGCCACTCCCTCCAATGCAAACTTTCCGTATTTACCACTAATAGTCTCTTCTATCTTGCTTGTTCATATACAAATATTTTAGTTTTGTGTATCACATGTCCGCGTGTACTCAAGTTTTCCTGCCGGCCCATTAGTTGCATGTAATGAAGTGAAGCTCAGCCACTATGTC
This sequence comes from Agroathelia rolfsii, assembly GCA_018343915.1. Classification (NCBI taxonomy): domain Eukaryota; kingdom Fungi; phylum Basidiomycota; class Agaricomycetes; order Amylocorticiales; family Amylocorticiaceae; genus Agroathelia; species Agroathelia rolfsii. Next base: position 59,401 of record JABRWF010000002.1, read on the forward strand.
GTGGCTTCAGCAGTCATGAGGGCAGAAATATCAGATGTTCCCTTCGAGTTGGTAGTATTACTACTAGCACTATCTATTGTGCACAGTACTGTAGCACAGTACTGTAGCACAGCATTATTATATGACGTAAGACTCCGCCACACGCCGCAATGCCCTTGTAATGGACTGAGCGACCGGGCCGGATCGGGATAGCTAGATTACTGAGAAGCCTGAGTAACCTCACGTATACAATCTCTATCATCATCTACGCACACTTCCTTCTTTCACATAATGGCATTATCTTGGCTTCAGAGCAATGAAGACTACGAATCTCTGCTGGGAAAATATGATACCTGGATGTTTGACTGCGATGGGGTTCTATGGAATGGTGATCAGCTAGTAGATGGAGCATTGGAAACCTTGAAGTTGTTACGCAGCCGAGGTGTCCTTCATTGGTTACTGGTAATCTGATCATATGCTGAGCTCAGTTCAAATATAGGGAAGAAGGTCATATTCGTGACTAATAATGCGACGAAATCGAGGAAAAGTTACAAGAAAAAGTTTGACAATCTTGGCGTAGAAGCTCATGTGGTACGGTGGTAATGTTATGATCGATGTGGCCTGCTGCCTAATAGATCTTGCTTCAGGATGAAATTTATGGGTCTGCTTACGCATCTGCTGTCTATATTTCATCTGTTGTCAAGCTTCCCAAAGACAGAAAAGTATACGTGATTGGCATGACTGGTGTCGAAGAAGAGCTAAAAGAAGAGGGCGTTTCATTCATAGGTGGAACGGTATGATCATCACTTTCGCAGCCGAGGGGAATTAACATAGACCTGGAACATATAGGATCCGGCCGACAATACCCTCTCGTCTTTTTCTTTGACCGATTTTAAGCTTGACAAAGATGTCGCTGCAGTCTTATGTGGTCTGGACACAAATATCAACTACACAAAACTTTCCAAGGCGTTTCAGTATCTGACTCGAAACCCGGGTTGCCTTTTCCTTGCAACAAACGAGGACAGCACATATCCAAGTGCAGATGGACTTTTGCCCGGAGCGGGATCAATATCTGCCCCTCTGCGATATGCCTTAGGCAAGGACCCGATAAGTATCGGAAAACCCTCCAGTACCATGCTAGACTGTATCAGAGCTAAGTAAGATATCTTAGGATAGCTATGGTGGAAGTATTGATGATGTTTGAAAAGGGTCACTTTTGATCCATCCAGGACTATTATGGTTGGCGATCGATTGAATACAGATATATTATTCGGACAAAATGGAGGTTTATCAACATTACTGGTATTAACTGGTGAGCCTTACGTCTCTCATAGCACCGTTCAGGCGCGTCTGAACATGTCGTGTACTAGGTATTACCCAGAGGTCGGAAATTGAAGGCCCATCAGCCTCACCAATTATACCTAATTTCGTAACATCGTCGATAGGCGATTTCCGCGTATTATTTTAGTAGAGTAAGAGAAATATATAGAGCTACATTCTATAACCAATATATGCCGCTTTTATTGAAGTCTCAATAGATTATTCAAATGGGCTTTTTCACTGTTTGAATGGCTTCCCGTCCAGCTTGGATGTCCGCATCAGCGAGTGAGTTGATTGCATTGACAGTCAATGCTGCCAGAGATGCGATAATGTACCCTCCAACAGCACCAAATGCAGGTGTCAAAGGCCAAGCCTATCAATTGTCATTTCTAATGATCCATTGATAGAAATATTGGATTACTCGCCTGCCATGGACGATCCCAATCCAGAGGTAGAGGCAACGCACCAAGCCAAGCACCGACAAGGACACCCCAAAATGGATAAACAATAGCCCGTTCCACGGGGTTTCTTACACTAAGAAATGCGGTTGTCTGCGCGGTTGTCTCAAGTGTAGTCGATGATCACGTACGAAAGCTCAACAAATAAACGGGTCCAGGTTAGTCGCCGAACAGTCATATCAGTACCAGAGAACAAGGTTGGAAATCCAAGAGTGTACGTCGGAGCAGAAAGAGTAAGGATGGATATCAACATTGACAAAAGGATATTATGAGGGATATGGCTTTATGTGGATTAGTCGATAAACATACACACACCCGTGTAAATACACATCGACTTACGAATACAAAGGTGCGCCAAACAAGACAATGATGCCATTCATAATGACGGCACCGGATACAACTATCAAGATTGAGGAACGAAGTTCCTTTACGACCTGTTTAGATACAATAAACCGAAAGTGTTGCAATGCGCACCGAAGCCTTTCTCCAGTCTGCTTTCTTTCTTGAAATCTCATCGTTCTTGTCGCCGTTGAGAGAGTATGCATAGTCCATCCACCACTGCCTGATCCATCCGCTCCACCAAATTTGTATGAGTGCAGTACCTGCACACATAAAGCCTAAAGTTGCAAGTGGGCTGTCGAACAATGATGCAGCCGTCTTTCTGTCTACATCAATTGCTTTGGACGTGGTCAGGGTAAATTGGGAAGCCAGAGGTGTCCTGGGCAATATGAAGCAAGAAAAGAGTATGAGGCTGGTGTGCACGCCTATGACAGACGTGTAACGAGCAAAAGGAAAGAATCCAGGCTGGGACACAGGGGCATCAGCCTGAGTGTCGCCATTGAAAGCTGTTGCGGTTGCGGGGGATGCTTTCGCAGGTATCTTCTGTCCTCTACGTTTAGACATAGAAGCAACAGGGGATATCGTCTGGGTTCTGCCAGAGGACGTTACGAGTTTGGGAGCTTAAGATGTGTAGAATAGGTTGAGATGGTCTAGCTATACTATAACTCAAGTACGACTTAGTAGTGTCACCAGACTAACGTGTGTTTGAACCAAATGCCAATATGCTTCCGCGATACAATCGTGTATCACGTGTATCGATGTTTCAGACCCATTTCGAAATTGAGATACCCTCTTACATGTAACACTCATGTTCCCTAAAACTAACTTGTATCCGATAATCACTTTATAAGATGATTTTCCCAGGGAAACCGGGGATACCAGCAGCACGCAATTGACGTCTTAGGACAATGTTATACTAACACTATACACCCGCACACGAGGGCAAATCCGTGTGATCATGTGGCTCTATCCCATCCCGTATCATTGACTATATGATATAAGATAAACTGGATCGGAACATTGCTGGACAGTTGAGACGCTACACCAATCTGAACTGTCGATTGTAACTTGGGACATTTTTTCGAGCCCAGCAGCTGTTCTGACGTAAGAAAAACCACACGTAGCCTTGGAAGATTCAATACAGCCTCGTGAAGTGTCTTACACGGGCGATGAATTTTGTTAGCCATAGGTACATATCGTGCATAAGTGCAGCATGGCGAGGAAGGGCTGCAGCGAGAGCGCCCGGTGGAAAAATCAATCCAGAATATGGTAAAAGGCAAAATCCGAAAGTGTGTGGATTAGCGGTACAGTCTACTTGCCCCCCTTCTGTTGTGACTTGATAACTCGCTTTACAATCTTAGCCTCCTCAACCAGGAAGGCACGGAGGATCCTGTATGAAATATGAGAAAAAGAAAATCAACCAGCAAGCAATCGGGACACACCGCGACTTTACACAGTCGCCACACCGCGACCCACCGTAAGCCCGACTAACAGTCTTTTGACGTTTCGAGATAGCGGCATATTGACGCGGGCGAAGGGCAGGGACCTAAGTATAGTAATATGTAAATAGCTATACTTGGAGAATAGTCCTCAAAGGACGAGACCGACCCCTGGGAGTGCGATACCGCAGTCACCACATTTAGGAGCCGATGGGAGCTTCTTAAGATGATGATAGACAAGCTTTCCTCCTGGCGTCTTGACAACACGGCGGCGGTTCGACGTAGTGTTGTAGGGCTGTCGTTTACGGAGTGTAACACGTTGGGCCATTGCTGTATCTGAAGAGATCGATAGCTTATCATGAGAAAGCTTGAAAATTGGGTTGAAACAGAATGGGCAAGCAGTCTAGCTTCATCCATCTTCGTATCTCTAGCATCCTCTTAACGTGGTATCAGACCAATCACATCGCATGATATTGGTGGATATTGGATCAGCGTCCTGGTGTTCGCTAGACTGCTTACCCGCCTAGCAAGAGATGTTGTGCAAACTCACGAGAGGTCAATAAGTCTTATCTGTGAGCAAATATTCAGAGTTACGATACAATAACGATAGATTTTGAAGCGCACCTTGGGTTCGTTGCCGCCAACAGTGTTGGAGAGGCTGATGTGGGTGTCACATGTCACTCGAAAATGTCACAACTGCTTAGTATCTATCGGAGTTACAAAATATCCAACCGCGCTACTTCGGTCCATTCTTCCACTGGTATGCAGTACAGCACCTATGCACTGGTACTCTCTTAGCGTTATGCCCTGTTATGCCTGTCGCTTTATTTCTGTCTCTTATTTAATCTATATAATTTTTGGGACTTTACTTTTATTAATCTTTGTGTTCCCACACACTGGCTTGTCGCGCCTGCGACTATCCTGCATCTCCCAAATAAAGCCAAGTGCAAATAGGAAGTCCTTTCAACAAGTCTTAAGAATTGATGAACTTGACTCTTCGCAAGTAGACATTACTTAGATTTGTGCATCAATGTGCTGGCCGGCACAGTCGTGGAATCATTCACAACGTTATGATTGATCAATGAGTTCACCCTCTATATGACAGGATGATATCGATCACTCTGGCCCTCATTGATCTGGTGGCTGTGATTATGGATTTATTGACGGTCACAAGCGGTAGAATTATTCTTTGATTATGTGGGATACTGCTATTTGCTGACGATATCATACATATACAATTCATACTCATTATAATATATGTAGTAGTTGTACAAGCCCGTGGGGTTTTCTTCCGGGATGTATAATCTTGAGCTTGAGCGTTGAATATTAGATGGACGGACAATAATAAATGCCAACAACAATACATGTGTCCATGGATGTTTATTTGTTGTTGCCCTGTTCATCTGCCAGTGGCTTGAGCCGAAGGCGCTGACTGCTGACTAAGACAGGTTATTGCTTCAGTGGAGTTGGTGGCAGCTGTGGCACCGCCTCACTCTCCCCCTATTAGTACACCTGCAGGCATCGCAACAGCAAGCCTTTCTACTGCGCGCATCTCAAGCGTTTACTGTTAGCCATGAATTATCCTTCGTATAGTCGGCCACCACCTCCTCAAGGTCTTCTTGCTCCTCCGGTTATAGCTGTTGCTTCGATTCTCACGATCTCTCACCGGCAGGTGCTCCCAGGTCTTATACCTACGTCAATCGTGTTTATAGGCGGAGCCTTAGACCTGTTGTCATCATGAGTACTTATCACATCTAAACTTCCCATACCATAAATTCTCATTTTTACTTTTATTAGCTACTCTACTAGCTACTCTTTGGACGCTGCTATGGGCTGTATGCTTGTTTTCAACTTGTTGGGTATTTCCAATCTGATTACTTTGTTTGTAGACCAGCCGGTTCAAGTCCATATCGGTTTATAAAACAAGTATGTCTCTTGTATATTATGCATTGTTTCTATCTGACTTCGACAGATGGCTACGACGAATTAAGCATATTGTCTTTGGTTCTTGGGATTCTGTATATTGTTGCATGCGTTATCGAGTTATTCGGTCTTTTTTCGGCCTTATCCCAAAGGACGCCCCTTGTGCGCGCTTACGCCTTTCTGAGTGTGCTTAGCGCTTTGTTAGTTGTCGGAAGCAGCTTGATCAACGTTATTATACACTTTGTCTTCAAGGTCCGCTGCAATCATTTCTACATTTTCAAACGACTAACTACTATCCTGATCAGTCTGATCTCCTGAATTTATGCAAAACTGCAACGACAGGTGACACAGTGACATTCGTATGTTTAAAAACAACTTTCATTTGATTCAAGCTGTGGCTAAGCACGAGCTGACCTCCTCAGAGTTATGGCCTTTTCGGACCTACAACCTCCGAAACATTGACGCCAGACCAAGCTCAGACCTGGTGTGATAACGCATACTCTCATGATTCATGGGCCGATATTGTAGCACTTCTGATTGAAATATGTGCGTACTACGAGTCCTTTACTTGTATTGGCAGGTTCTGATACCTCGGCGGCGCAGTCCTTGGTTTCGTTTTTACCACTGTTGCATTTGGGTTTTATCGACAGATTATTGACCCAACGTCTCCTGTCAACTCGTCCCGTGTACCCGCCAACCTTGACATCCATCCTGAGCACTATGAGCCTTATAACCCATACAATCCAGCCTATGTACCGCCGATCGGGGAAGCAGTACCACAGTATGCACCTCCCGAAGGTCATCCTCCGGAACACGGCAAACCTCCTGCTTATGGATACACTGGAAAAGATGAAGCCTTTGATCCCACTGAGTTCCGGGCTGACAAGAAAGATGACCCTTTCGCCGACTTCGAAGAGTCTCCTGAGAGGAATGATGATCGTAACCACGATTGAGCGGCGCGGGCGTTGGATTGAATTAACAGTGTAGTTTTCAATTTACCACCATCAATTGCATAGGCATGTGAATAGCTATTAGCGAGATCTGTATGTACGAATACCTCATTCATTTGTCTCATCCGATCACCGTATTTGATGCAAATTTGATGGGCCACACCCCATCGCTTAGACTCGGAAGGAATACTGCCATAAGTCATTCTTAGTCATATCCAACCACATAAGGCCTCTGTTCTTACGAGTCAGAGACGAATGCCACATAGATTCGAAAACATCGCATTACGAAAGCCTGATAGATAGCGACAGACTGTGCAGTAAGTCGAATAATTTCGAGAATAAACGAGGGTATAGTTATACAAAGTGCGTGACTAGAAGAACAACAGGAACATTATAGAAAGGATAAAATCAAGTCCGAGCAAAGTTGAGCTCAAAGGACTTAAAGCATGGCAACTGCTGCTCCTAAGGCGACAGCGACCACACCAACAGCTACGTCTGCATGGTTGCTAGAAGCACCACTTTTTGAACTACCATAATTGTTAGATATTAAGATGTGGAAACATGGGAAGCGGTACTCACGTTGGGGAAGAAGATGCTGCAGATGCGGTACTAGCGCTGGTTGTCGACGCTGATGCCCCGGTAGACGAGGCCGAAGAGCCTGAAGCAGTTGCAGAAGCTGTCAACGATGTCAAGGTGACGCCCTGAGATTTGTATACATGGCAATGAGCACGGGAAGTTTGACATGACTGGAAGTTGGAGAAGAAACATACCACAGCTGCACATAATGACTGGGCGAATTGTTCCGCCGTTGCAAGGTCACTGCCGGAGCAGGAGGATTGGATACAGGCGGTGGAAGTGTTGATAAACTGAGAACTGTGACACAGGCAGTTGTCATCTGTTGACGAACAGCCGAAGTAGTTGACATTGTTGCCGAGAAGACAGTTCGTAGCACAGGCTGGGTGACAAACCCCGTAAATGACAGCTTCCTGATCAAAACAGTGCTGTGGGACGTACAGGGAATTTGACGGGGCAATAGACGGTGCGCAGTAGCGGCCGCAACGGTTGTTGCAGTAGAAAGAGCAGCAAGGATGAGGCAGAAGCGCATTGCGAATATGTATATATATATATATATATATCTATAACTTTGCGAAGTTAACGACAGACAAGTGAGAGGCTCTGAAGGAAAGAAGGAAGGCGAAGACGAAGAATTGGGAGACAACACTGGAAATTAGCGCTACGGGATAGCCCAGTATTTATACCGTTCGGAGAGATGAGAGAAGAACGGGGGTCGAGTATGCTGGGGCCTGGCCTTCGTTCATTGTTCTCTATCCGTCAGCTCCCTTTCACAGGTTCGGTTGATAGACCCATACATGTGGTTCATGTGATGATTCAGGGAATTCAGCATCATGGATCAGCTTCTGCGTGTTCTTGTTGTAACCAAATTTGGTCTTGTTTTGTCGACCGCTCTTGCTCCTCAAACGAGTTACTATTTTCAGTAACAATCACGTGGATAACTCCTGCCACACTTAGCCACTGATTTGTATCTCCGCTTTAACCTTATTCTGACCGCTGGCAAGGCGCTCTCTGCGCCGTCGCCGTCGCCGACGATATCGAGACAGCCCCCGCCCCGCAAGAATCGCCATGGTGCGCATATGACCATGACCCCGCTGTTTGAGCAGCTTACTTATACTCGATTTACAGGCCCCCACTAACAAAAAGGTATCATTCATCAGATGTAGCCGTGTCTAGTCTATCGCTTTCTCACTTAGATTTTTTTCTCTCTTGATCTCTAGTCCGGTGGTAAGACACGCTCAGCCCTCCAGGATGTTGTCACCCGTGAATATACGATCCATCTGCACAAGTATGTGCATGGCCGGTCATTCAAGAAGCGCGCCCCATGGGCTGTCAAATCTGTTGTAGCGTTTGCTCAAAAGCAAATGGGCACTTCAGACGTCCGTATTGACCCCAAGCTCAATCAGCAACTCTGGTCGCAAGGTGTCAAGACAGTTCCTCACAGAATTCGCGTCAAGCTCGAGCGTTAGTAACATCAATTCCGGTCGTCGAATAATACGTTGATCAGTAATATCAATTCGCATACAGGAAAGCGCAATGATGAAGAAAACGCCAAAGAAAAGCTGTACACATATGCCAGCTTTGTACCCGTCGCATCCTTCAAGGTTTTTCCTCATCTCCTCAATCATATTGCATTCACTCAACAATTATGTTTACAGGGTCTGCAAACAGTCGTCGTCGACGCAGAGTGAAAACTTAGTCCCCCCTGTATCGTACATGTTTTTGTTGTCTGCATGCCTCGCTTCTCATCCATTGACGTATGCATATCACACGTCATCCCATTTTTACCATATGTTGGGCCATGCATTCTTCGCTCTCATTTCTCTTCATACCTCATGACTATGTATGTTTCACTTGCACAATCACAATCCGACCTTCTGCATGTCGCCCTCGCTTATGATGCTTCATCCCGACATGATCCACCCGTATTATTCAGTATCTAAAGTCAACGATGGATGTGTTCTCAATGGAAGGATTATAGCAGGTAGCCACGTGCATTGTAAGAAGATGATAATAAAAATCTATGTACAGCAGCAGACCTTTTACAATTTGGTCATTTGAAAATGATGGTGCATGTGCAAATTGAACGTAAATATTGAACACTCATCGATGCTCATCAATTGTATTGCAGCCGTTTACTTGAGTCTCTGGTGTACGATAGTGAGCTTAGCTTGATCTCAGCCATGTCAATTCCGTTAATTGTCGATGTCCTACTAACAATAATTTTTGAAGTGCAACCCAGTTATACTTTACCCGGTACGAGGTGTTTTTCGGACAGTTGCGTTTACTACTGCAACATTTTATTTAGGTATATGTTATAGAATACGGTGGTTGGAAGGGCCTTTATATAAAACCATAATAATACTTACCTGAGTTGAGCTGACATGGGCACTTAACTCAGTGGTAGAGTGCTTGCTTCGCATTACGTTGTGTGCATGAAGTCGGGGGTTCAATTCCCCTAGTGTCCATTTTGTTTCACAGGCGTTCGAATTCTTACAATAGCTCATCTTTATTATTATTATTATTATTATTATTATTATTATTATTATTATTTCCACCTTTCCCCAAAATCGAGTGAGTTACCACAAGAATATATTTCTTGAGCAAAGTACAAGGAGCGCTACAATCATGTGCAATTTACTGCTACAGAAACTTCGAAATCTATTCAAACCTCTTCCAAGCATGTTTTTCATACTCGACGATCTTATGTCGACGTTTCTTGGGTCTAAATCAAATTGATCAGCACTGGTGGTAATAGGCAAGAAAATAGAGTTAGACTGACAGCACCGGAACGCGAGGCTCAAGAACACCGCGTTGCTGCATAGACACGAAGCGATCCTTGAAGAGGTTCCCTTCAGGCTGACAAAGCCATATTAGCACAAGTGACATGGCATGGTGTTGAGCATTTACTTTTAATTGTCTTAAGCTCTCACTAAGCTCCTCACCCAGCTGAACGTCGATCGCCGTTTCGGGTATTCGATGTTTGCCAATCTTTGTACCAGCTAGGTCAGCAGCAATTTTACAATCCTGGCTCGGAGTCGAGCCTTTGGGAGGGACTTTGTGGAGGGACTTGAGCGTGACTGGATTGATGGATGAAAGAAGATGTCTTCTGGCCGCTTTGAGGGCGGCCGCGCGTTTCTAAAGACATCGTGAGACACAAGGAGAGCCAGGATAGATATTATCCTACCTCTTCTTTAATCCTTTGGGCCTTCTTCTTCTCCTTTTTTGTTTTCCTTGCCGGTGTTTTCCTAACAACGATTTCCGTTTCTTCTTGAGCTAATTCTGGATCTTCACCATGTCCATCCGAAGGTGTATCAAGAATCATTCCTTCAATACCACTCCTTTCTCTCTCAGCAAGGGCTATTCTCTCTTTCACTTCGTTTAGCTTCAATTCTTCTGCTACCTTCTTCTCCTCCACAGCGTGGGCTTTTAGGATTAATTCTTGGTGCGCCGTATCTGGGGGGTTGTATGATGTTCCCAAGTGGGGAGGCACAATGGCTGGTGTCAAAGTCAGGGGCTTCTTGGTAATCTTAAAGAGGAGACCATAGTAAAAATCCAAAAGAGATGTATGAGGTAGAGGAAAATATACGCACCTTGCTTTTTATCGCCTGTCCCCCTTCCCAGGGATTGTACTGACCACCAGTCCTAACAGTTTCACTGAGGTCAATTCGGGAGCTTTCAGCATCAGGATCTGAAGGATCGAGGTATGAATTGAGGGGGCCTTTAACGAGCCGCCTGCTGGTCTTAAGCATTCGCATTCGCTCTGCCCTGCTCGTATTTCCTAGCGCTACCAGCTGCCTCTCGCGTTTTTCGTGGGCCGATTCGATAGAAGCTGTTCTCGAGAAGACGGCAGGCACGGCAGACCGCTGAGCGAGAATTTTTGAAGCTGTGAGGAGAGGACGACGACCATGCTTCTGAGCAATAGCATTGCGGATTTTTGTATCGCCCCCAGCGTCGAGCGAGAAGAGATCGTCGTCTGGACGATCCCGAAGGGCGCTGCCCACAACACGTTCCTCCTGTCTGCGATCTTCAAGGCCCTCCTCGACATCATCGAGGTCAATATTTTTGCGCCATGCACGTTTCCCTCTTCTACTATTCTGCAATCTTTGGGAGGGTGCACCAACGGATGAGGTTGAAGCTTTTTTAGCGGCCAGCTTCTGAGAAGGGGACATGGCAGAGATTGGTCATAGAATAAATTCTCGGAACCAAATCCATCAACACAGGTCGAGATTACTAGTGCAGAAAGAAGCCACTCCTGGCGGATTCAACTTGAGCGAACTTCCAAACTACATTAACATTTCAAAAAAAAAAAAAAAAAAAAAAAAAAAAAGAAGAGAAAAGATGTGCAGTGATGATTACAAATCGCGAGAATAATAAGGCCTAGTGAGGCCTAGTACTAGTACAGAAAATAGCCTTATTATGCTTCCGCCAGACCCTCCTGTGTCTCAACAAGGGTCCTGCGGGCGTCTTCCTGGACGGAGCGGTGCGGCTTGAGAATAACATCGGCTTGCTGCCTAATTCTTCCTTGAGTATGACTTGGATATATGATGGAGAGGAAAGTCCTACAATTTCATGCGGAGTAGAAGCTTCTGATTTGTATTTCTCATTTCTTGGCCAGCCCTTACAATTCGCGCAAACAAATCGGCCCTGTGGTCCGAGATAGTCGCTTTGAGCACCTAGAGAGACAGAATGAGCTATTATTGCAGCGGTAGTATATGTAAATAAAATAAAGCACCCACCATGTTTTTCTTGTCGATCCGACCTTCAATTTCTCCCTTCTGTATGAGAGCGACGACATGCTTTTCTAACTCGGAAACATCCCAACCGAACGCTTCGCTCATGCGACTCATCGATATGGTAGCGAATGGTTGGAAGTAGAGTACAAGAGCCCGGCTGCGCACAAGATTTTTTAGCTCTTGAACGTGAGGAAAGAGATGAATGTCAAGATAATGTCTTGTCTGTTAGGGGTTCAGTTCTTCCTCGGATATGGATGGTATTTTTTTTTTGGTGTATACGAACCGAATATTTCTCTAGAATTTCGAGTGTCGTCTTGAATCTGCTTGCCATATAGCTTTCAATTAGCTCTCTCACGTATGGCTCTTGCTCGATGTACATGGTAAATGTAGAGTTCTCAAGCACCTCGGTCTTGATTGCCTGACGCCTTAAGCTCGCCAACGCACAGAGACTACCATAGATGGCAATGTCGGCTTGAGAGACAATCTATGAGCCAAGAGATACTGTTACCATGTACGGGAATTAGATATAGGAGGATACGATGCTTACCTTTCCAACCCAATCTCCGAGTCTTTGAGTACTACCGATCTTCAAAAAAAGTTGTGAAGCCTTGTGGTAGTTTTGCTGATTGAGAAGGGCCAATGCGGAGGCGTAGTCCAGCTTAGACTGGACTTTATCTCTTTCATCTGCTCGTGAGGTTTGCTGAGTAACCGAGCTGACCTGAGCTGATGTGCCAGTGGTAGATGGAGCTTTCCCAATGACTGAAGCAGTTTGTTTGGCATCACGAGCACGTTCTTTGACACCAGAGCTGGTGGATGCATCGAGAGCAGCTTCTGCTTTGTACACGTAAGTTGATATATGAGCGTAGTTCTTATATTCAATAAGAAGCTGTAGCAGTATGATAAGTATCCTCCTACAACAATAAATCAAGTAGACAATCGTACCTCTAGAACAGATAGACACATATCCAGCACATGCTGGCTTGTTGTGCAAAACTCGCGAGACTTGCTGTAATGCTTGAGCGCGTTGGCGTAATCGCCAGTTGATCTGAAAAAGTCACCAAGATCTCCATGTCCTAACTAGTCCTGCATAAGCAGATTGACTGAGAATTCAACTCGAAGAATCGGACGTACGCGAATGCTTTCTTTTATCATTGTATTCGTGTAGTTCTTGAGCTCACTTTCGAGCCTGGAGCGATCCTCTTTATTTTTCTTAGTGGTTTGGTCGAGCCATTTAGGATCTAGGGGAGCGACTTCAGTGGAAGGGGGGAGGCCCGTATCAGGCTGGACCGAGTCATATGCGGCCACTGTTGTATGATACAGATTAACGTCCCGTAATTGATAAATATGCTTAGTGGCGAGACGAAGGGCATGTGGGGCCAGGGATGGACATGTATGGATAATATGCACAAGTCGATCGACAACGGTGCGCCCTATATATTCTTGAATTTAGAGAAGAGATCTTATAGCACATGGATGCGGATGCTGTAGGCTATTCACCCGAATAATTAGAGATATAAGTCTCGAGATCAAAAGGATGTGCGTCGTCAATTGTGACCCTGGTGGGTTTCGATGACGAAGACGGGGTGGGCTGATAAGCGTTCTCAGTGGATTCAACTTCCATATCTTACTGTAGATAAGTTTTAGAACGCATTGTTTATTTAAACCAACTGATAGACTGGCCTGGATGATCGTTGCAGTAGCTATTATGGCTCAAGCTGGTCTGATTGTCGCAGAATGAGTGGGCGGAAGTAACACATACATACATACATATTATAGTAATATAACATGACAAATAACATTAGGACAACAAATAACCAGCAACACTTTTTCAGATCAGGTAAATAAATAAATAAATAAAATCAACAATCGGAAAATCAACAAGTCGACTCTCCCTTAGATCACAATGGCCGAAATCCATGATCAGTTCGATACTGTCCTCATTCTTGACTTTGGATCACAATACAGCCACCTGATCACCCGTAGATGTCGCGAGCATAATGTCTACGCAGAGCTCATGCCCTGCACGACAAAAATCTCAGAGATCCACTTTAAGCCAAAAGGTGAGCCGCCGAAAAAAATTCATGCCCGGTCAGCATAGCATACAGAGTACTGATACTTCAACAGGAATCATCCTCTCCGGATCCCCATATTCGGTGTACGATGCTGATTCGCCCCATGCCGATCCCGCCATCTACGATCTTGGTGTCCCTATCCTCGGTATATGCTACGGTCTCCAGGAGATGGCATGGAATTTTGGTGGCCAGGTTGCCAAATGCAGTCATCGAGAGTATGGCTTTGCAAATGTCCAAATTTCCAAGATTGGCGGCGACTCTGTAGACGCCTTGTTCCAGGGCCTAGGAGATGAAATGCAGGTCAGGCTTTATCTATGTAGTAAATATTTTGGTCTAGTGCTCATTCACAGCCTCTGATCCCAGGTCTGTGTTTTCTATGCACCGATATTCCTTGAGATGGATGTGCTGAACATTGCCGTAGGTTTGGATGTCCCATGGAGACCAGCTTTCTGCTCCCCCGCAGGATTTCCATGTCATCGGTCGCACCCCAACGGCCCCATTCGCTGCTCTTGCCCACAATACCAAGCCATTCTATGGAATCCAATTCCATCCTGAGGTTACTCATTCTCCTCGTGGAAAAGAGGTCATCGGACGATTCATTCTCAACATTTGCAAGTGCAAAACAAACTGGACTATGGTCTGTCTACTTCCACTTTACAAGAACTTTGATTGTATCTCACCTAGCTCAAAAACTGAAAATAGGAGGAGTTCATCGGTAAGGAGATCCAACGCATCCGCGACATCTGCGGTCCAAAAGGTCGCGTGATTGGTGCCGTCAGTGGTGGAGTGGATAGTACTGTAGCCGCAAAACTGATGCACGAAGCCATCGGCGATCGGTATGTCCATAGGTACCTTATGTTGGATTTACTAATTTTACTACTGTAGCTTCCATGCAATTATGGTGGACAACGGTGTGCTTCGTCTCAACGAGGCAGCACAAGTTGAGAAAATGCTCAATAAAGATCTCGGCGTCAACCTAACTATTGTTGATGCCTCCGAGTTATTCCTCAAACGACTTGAAGGAGTTGAAGATCCAGAAAAGAAGCGCAAGATTATCGGCAACACATTCATCAACGTATTTGAGGAGCATGCTGCCAAGCTCGAGGCGGAGGCTGAGAAAGAAATCGAGGCAGGTTCAACTGATAAGGGACAAATTGAGTGGCTCCTCCAAGGGACTCTCTATCCCGACGTCATAGAGAGTATTAGTTTCAAGGGCCCAAGTGCCACGATCAAAACTCATCATAATGTTGGTGGTTTGCTTGCAGAAATGAAGTTGAAATTGATCGAACCTTTACGTGAGCTCTTCAAAGGTCAGTAATCGACTTTTGTTAGCGCTTTTAACGATGGCTGACAATCGTTGTCATTCAAGACGAGGTCCGTGCACTTGGCCGACTGTTGAAAATTCCCAGCGCGCTCGTACAAAGGCACCCGTTCCCTGGTCCGGGTCTTGCAATCCGTATTCTTGGACCTGTAACCCGTGAACAAGTCCAGATCCTACAAAAGGCTGATAACATCTACATTGAAGAAATCAGGAAAGCTGGCCTGTATGATCAAATCAGTCAGGCGTTTGCCGTATTGCTCCCTGTGCGTGCTGTTGGTGTCATGGGAGATAAAAGAACGTATGATCAGGTACGCATATATCGAGACCTTAAGCCTCCAAAAAATATCGAATGTATATACACAGGTCATTGCTTTGCGTGCTGTGCAATCGGAGGACTTTATGACAGCAGACTGGTTCGTTTTCCCGCCAGAGGTCCTTCGACGTATTTCCTCTCGTATCACAAACGAAGTAGAAGGCATCAATCGCGTTACCTATGACATTTCTTCTAAACCACCTGCTGTAAGTGATGAAGTTACTGATACCAGCTCGTGTTCTTACTAACTAGTGACCAAAGACCGTAGAATGGCTCTAACATAGCCTCTCGGACTATCCTAGGCGATAAGAGTGCTGAGTGAATGTGCATGATGCATTACACGTGTAAATTACTCCAAAATAGTTTCTTTTCTAGATTTGAGGCTAGAGTAATGCAATCATAATAACCAAAAGTTTCTACAATCCACAAAAGATCTAATTTATACATTGTCTTCTCCCACAATACTCCTTTCCACCCATACATACTCCCAAAGTCGGACAAAAGGCAGATAAGAGTGGTCTTTCCCCGTCGCTCTTATTTATTGCATAAAAAAAAACTGCACATATTAATCCGGATCTATGCGTGTATATACACACTGGTTCTGAACGCAGTTTTTTGAGAGTGATAATATATTAGGTAGTAAGGTGGCTAGTCTCTGTTGATCTGTGCATCAAATAATCAATGCTTAGCATTCGCTTTTTGTAACATTGCGGTGATCGTAACATGAATAAATAAAAAAAGGGATTCCATCAAATTCATGTGTCCTTGTCTATACCAAGACCTCGAGACCGAAATTGGGAGCGCTTGAGACCATGCAATGGCACGTTGCACTAAATGGAAATAAAACGGTGCGACCTCACGCTAATCTTGGATTGTTGTAAGAAGTAGTTAGTGTAGATGTCAGGCTATCGCCGTGAGCTCTGCCTTCAACAGATGTCTCCGAAAGAACGGTAATCGACCTTCTAGATGTGAATTCTATTCTGGTGAGAGGAACGGAGTTGGACTCGGATGAGGATACCCGGTCCCCGTTGGTGTGTGATGCTATCCACCAGATGGTAAGTGTGGGGGCAATACATTGAGCAGAATTTTGCAGGGCTAGTGCAAGGTTTTGCACATAGCTGTTCACGGCGACGGTAAGGACGAAGATCAGAGCGAAGATAGTGTAAAGCGCTGAACTCTCAATGAAGATAGCTATCAAGGGCAGATACGTTCCTTGGTGCGAGCCCATAAACGGTGCTATGCGTCTGTGCTGTAGCCATAGCTTGGCACAGATGGACACTGTCGAGATTATATTCAGTGCAATGGAAGGATACCATGCAGCTGCTGCAACGGGTGTGAGAACAAATTCCTGGTATGGGTGAAGAATGATGGCGATGACGATAAGAACTAAAGTGGTAACCAAATCCCTGCATCAGCTTCAAAAGAAAGAGCCTCGTTGTACATAAGACCAACCTATGGTGGCTACATAAAGCAAAGCAGGAAAGGCGACCAGAAGATAGCTCCTGTCGAAGATGACAAAGAATCGCCAAAGCTAAGAGGGAAGAGAAAGGGTGAGTACGTGTTTTGGATGATCATACACATGCGGATAGCAGATCATAGAAGCTTACTAGCAATCCATCTTGTAACCAGACTGTGATGGCACTGGTAATAATACTAGTTACGAGAGGCCAGCTAGACGTCTGTTCTCTGATGTAGGCAAGGGGTCCACCAGGATAATTACGGTCTGCTATGAATGCTTTCTGATACCTGACGACGAGGGCAGCGTTTGTAACCGTGTTAAGAAGAAATATGGTGGTCGTATAAGTAAAAGCCAGCCAAGCAAACTTTCTAGAACGTCGATATAAGGCATGTGTGCAGAGGATATACACGATGGCAAGGCAACCTAGCGAAAGCGCCGGCAATCCGATATCATTAGTTCCAGCAGCTCAGCGCACAGTGCTCTGGAGCAGCAGACTAAAGTCTTACCATAGCCAAAGTTGGACAAGACCACAATCAGGTAATTGGATGTTTCCTTCCACAGATCGTATGCACTACCAACGAAGAGTGAAAAACTATAGCAACAGTCGCAGCGAACCAGGCCATGATGGTCGATTACTCACGATTCGTCAGGGGCCCATGACATGCTTTGAATACTACCATACAATTAAACAGGCGTCTCCAGAGGTCTTGAGATGGCAATTTCCACAAGCTGAGCGACTGTTAGTAAAGGGAAAAGGTAGGAGAGACTGCAGACGTCGCTTGCCCACTGGCATTGAGCGCTCCGAGTAGCAGCATCACAAATGATGGACTGGGATTTGATGGATGATTTGTTTGTGTAAATCGGTGTTGGAGTTTGATAAATGATGGTTTGTCTGCGTCAATCAATTGGTGATACCACATATACTATTGCCATAGAGAGCATTAGCTTCAAGGGTCCAAGCGCCACGATCATAATGTTGGTGGTCTGCTCGAGGAAATTGATCGAGCCTTCAAAGGTCAGTACTCGACTTTTGTTAGCGATTCTACAAAAGGCTGTGTTACTTTCACCCCCTGCATAAATAAACTGCACATGTTTAATCCCAATCTATGTATATATGTACACAATAATCCTGATCGCAGTGTTATGAAAGTGATAATGTATTGGGTAGTAAAGTGGCTAGTGTGTGCGGCAAGAGACATTTACTTTTTGTAACGTTGCGGTGATCGTGAAATAAAAAGGGATTCCATCAAATTCATATATCCTTGTCCATATAAAGACCTCGAAATCGAGATCGGGACCGCTTGAGACCATGCAATGGCATGTCGCGCTCAAGAGCGACAAAACGGTGCGATCTTATGCTGATCTTGGATCGTCATAAGAAGTCGTTGGCATAGATGCCAGACCATCGCTGTGAGCTCTGCCTTCAACAGATGTCTCCGAAAGAACGGTAATCGACCTTCTAGATGTGAATTCTATTCTGGTGAGAGGAACGGAGTTGGACTCGGATGAGGATACCCGGTCCCCGTTGGTGTGTGATGCTATCCACCAGATGGTAAGTGTGGGGGCAATACATTGAGCAGAATTTTGCAGGGCTAGTGCAAGGTTTTGCACATAGCTGTTCACGGCGACGGTAAGGACGAAGATCAGAGCGAAGATGGTGTAAAGCGCTGAACTCTCAATGAAGATAGCTATCAAGGGCAGATACATTGTCCGGTGCGGGCCCATGGACAGTGCTGTGCGTCTGTGCTGTAGCCATAGCTTGGCACAGATGGACACTGTCGAGATTATGTTCAGTGCAATGGAAGGATACCATGCAGCCGCTCCAACGGGTGTGAGAACAAATTCTTGGTGTGGGTGAAGAATGATGGCGACGACGACAAGAACTGAAGTGGTAACAAAATTCCTGTATCAGCATCGAAACAAAAGGCCTCATTATACACAAGACTGACTTATCGTGGCTGCATAGAGCAATATAGGAAGAGCGACCAGAAGATAGCTCCTGTTGAAGATGACAAAGAATCGCCAAAGCTAGGAGGGGTGAATGCTCAGGATGATTATGCGCATGTGGATGGCAGATAACAAAAGCTTACTAGCAATCCATCTTGTAGCCAGGCCGTGACAGCACCCGTAACAACGCTGGTTACAAGAGGCCAGCTGGATGTCTGTTCCCTGATGTAGGCAAGGGGTCCGCCAGGGTAATTGCGGTCTGCTATGAACACCTTCTGATACCTGACGACAATGGCAGCGTTGGTGACCGTATTGAGAAGAAAGATTATGGTTGTGTAAATAAAAGCCAGCCATGCAAATTTGCCAGAACGTCGATACAAGGCATGGATGCAGAGCATATACACGATGGCAAGGCAACCTGGTGAACGCGTTGACAATTCAACTTAGCGCTCAGGAGTAGCAGAACAGGATTTTACCATAGCCGAAGTTTGACAGGGCCACGATCAGGTAATTAGACGTCTCCTTCCACAGGTCGTATGCGCTGAATCAAAAGCTGTAGCAACACGGGCAATAGGGACGACCAAGCCATGCCGCCTAGGACAATTACTCACGATTCGTCAGGAGCCCATGACATGCCTTGAACAGTACCATACGGTCAGACAGGCGTCTCCAAAGGCCTTGAGGTAGGTTCACGGGCAGACTGAAATGGCTGGCGGCCGATGAAGGGCAAAGACAGAAGAAGGAGCGGCGGCTCGCTCTTGTTGCTTGTCCATCGAGCGCCCTGCTAGTGCGGGTAGTGCCGACATCACGGTGATTGAGGAGAATTTGATAAATGACTTGTCGCTTACTACTTATTGCTCCCGTACTGCCAGTGCATCTCATTTCTACCTTGTATTTTGTAATGTTCCAACATAAGTTGACATGTACTATGTACGCGCACAATGTGCCTAGAATTATAATTTGTTAATAATCACTAACTAGTACTACTACAGTATTCCCTGCGCAATAATATGATTTCCATCATTTGAGTAGGAGATCAGCATCCTTTCATGTCTTCTTACAGCCATCTATTACTAGGACAACCAGGCATTACATATCTAGATCATAAAATACGATTACGCCGACTATAGAACTGACACAAGCACTCCCGTGGGGGACAACACAGAGCACTTGTCAAGAAGAGGCGGCAGGACCCAGCTGCCTATCATCGCATCGCGAAATACAGTTTAAAGTGGGAGGCTCCTGTCATGCCGAACTACCACTGCTTCTGGCGAGCTGGAGCGATTGGGCATCCTTTCCCAGATCGGCTCTACATCTGGACCATCCAAGTCTCCGGCACCGTCCCATCCCCAGCACCATACTAAAGCAATAAAATATGATATAAGATAGGGTAATAGATATTATAAAAAATACAACTTGCCATGGTCGGGTCCTGGAAGGAAGTCAAGAGGGATATCCTCTTCGTCAATAAACAGACGGTCGTGCGGTCCAAACCATGTTCGATCTTGCGGGTCCGTTAACGGATTGTCGGGTAACCCGCCCATGCGTACATAACCACGGATAGCGGTCAGATTCCTTCGTGTAGGATGTATAATTTCGTAAACTTTCTGCTTAAACAATTACTAGGGCCCGAGTCAAGTGGACAGGACTGATCGACGTACACTATCATAAGCGAGCTTGACTCGTGGAACCATCATGATACGACCGTATCCAGCTTCCCAATAGTCGTTGCAAATTAAACTGCACTCGGATGCGGAGCACTCGCCTTCCGTGATCCTCGCCATGCGGAAGCGGACATGAGGAGGCGTATAGAATGGCGCAGGATCCAGGATGGCGATACCGTTCCAACAGGATTGGACCTGAATAGGAAGATGCTTCTGCCAGCGCTCGTTAGACGGCGCGTGATGGAAGATGTTTTCGAATGGGGCGTTCTCCAGAGCGGTCCCGTTAAGATCGCGGGCGACCCAGTTATCGTAGAAGACAGGCTGCCCAAGGTCGTCATGGTACATGTAGTCGGCAGCACAGGTGATGCCAGCGTTGTTCAGCCGAGACTGATAAATCAGTTCGAGAAGGTCATCCACGCAGGGCAGAATATCGTTCATGAAAATGATGGTGTCAAAGTACTCGTTCTCGGCATCGCGCAATTCATGCAACGGAACAAATGCCGCATTGCGAACCTCGGCCAGATATTCAATACGATGATTGAATGCGCCTCGTCTACGCATAGACGTGCGAATCGTGATTCTTATGCCGACGGAACGTGTCAGGGAGTCAAAAATTCGGAGTAGTGCCTTGGTTTGGTCGGAGGAGCCGTTTTCGTAGATGGAAATGAAGACATTTTGATATCCCAGGATGGAACTCACACGAAATAGTGTTGCAAAAAGGTCAGGAATAACATCAAACGAGTTGTAGAGGTTGATGGCAAAGTAGTATTTATGATCACTCGACGTCAGATCCCGTTTCGAGTGCTGGTGGTCGGTAGGGTCTGCGGCAACGATCCCAAAAGACTCGAGCCAGGAGCCGGATGAGGGTTGCTGGTGTCCTACGAGGCTAGCATAGCGTGCCCTGGCCTGCTCAGAGTACAGGGCCTGGGAATGTCGGGTGCATTCTTTGGTGTAATGCGGGGAGAGGTTCGTGAGCAGGTCGAGGACTCGCCTTCGTTTTTCTGGAGAAGGGACTTCGATTGGCTGACGAGATATTGGTCTGGAGCCTTTAACGGAGGGCGTATAGGCGCTTCCCCTCCATGATGTCGTTGGCTGTTGTTTATGGGATGATGCTCAGGGAGAAGTCCAGGCTAGTAAGAAGTACATCGTCTATTACGCACAGTCGTCGACCACGAGAACAGTTTTGTGAGAAACACGCCAATGCAGACGCCAATTAGGATGGCCAACGGGGTTGGCGTCTGCCTCAGGCGAGCCGCAAGACTGGGCTGCTTTGGCTGCATGGCAGAGAAAGAGCGCTGAGCGTGCTGCCCTGGAGATGGATGAGAAAGAGAGAGTTTGTGTATATGCCCACTGGTTTTCACCAGGCTTGGCTTCAGACCACGACGACGACGATCGACGTTTCTTCTTGTTACTCTCGTTGCACTTGGCTTGCTATCCTTTTGCTCGACGCATTTATCGCATAAGTCTTTGTTGACTACCGCCCGTCCTCGCTTCCTACAAATCGCCCTCCAACGCGCGGATGCAGCGCCGATCAACAAAGGCTGCTCACATTTCCCCCCCTACGCTGAGAGACTCAGACCAGATGGCCCATGGTCGGGATAGGAGCTCGAGGCTCAACCAAAAGGTCCTAGGCGTCACAAATCGCATTTGGCTCATCGTCTCTCTTTTTCTCTTCGTTCTTTTCCTTACTCGCCTTATTCTCCCGTCGAGCAAGGCAAACTCGCATACATACTTGACAACACACCTAAAGCCAATAAATTACGTTAATGTCACTGAGGACAGGCCGAACCCGTTTCCTTTTTGTCCCGTCTATGGCCCAGGTGATGAACTGGGCGCTAAGTATAGCCCCATGACACTCTCTCAGAGCAGACTTCATCTTGGAAGCGGGGCGAGGGTACAGCGCCTTTTACAAAAGGCGCTGAAGGGGCAACCCGTCACTATCAGTGTCCTTGGTGGCTCGAGTAAGCATCTGTGTAATTTTATCCGTATCGGAGGCACTTTGTCCTCTCATGTTTCGTGGATGGCTACTCTATTGTGTATTCTGTCCACCACTTTATTATCTTTGTCTTTGGATATCCTATCCGATTCCACAAATGAACCTGACATCTTTATCCAATACAGTTTCAGCCTGTCATGGTGCTGGTGATGACCCTCTTTCGACCCAATGCTATCCGTCCCGTTTCTTCCAGTGGTGGAATACCGTCTTTCCTCATCCCGCATCAGAGCTCACCAACGGTGCCATGCGCCGAACCAACTCAGAATATTTCAGCTTTTGTAATGGCCACCATCTACCGGATTATACAGACCTAGTTATTCTCGAATTCGATGTCGACGATTCCGCGTATGAGATTTCATTTCTCTCAAGTCTGTCAGAGTGTCTAATTGTGGTCATTTCAGCGATTCAGGAACGTTAGAAAACTTTGAATTGCTTGTCCGTTCTATCCTTATCCGATCCGATCATCCAGCGGTCATCATCCTTGGTCATTTTAGCCCACAAATCCACCATGAGCATGGCTTCTCTGGTCCAGACCACTGGCATTCGCTGGTCGCGCAGTTTTATGACGTGCCTCACGTTAGGTGAGCTACGCCACTTTTCATAACTTGTATGCGCCATCCTAACATTATCTTCAGTGTCAAATCAGTGATTTATAGTGACTACATGGCGAACCCATCCTTAGTTCATGACAAATACTACGCTGATCCCGTGCTTGCCAATGGCGCAGGGCATCAGGTCATGGCAGATGTATTAATCGCATACATCCAATCCCAGATTTGTGATGCCTGGGCCATTGCTACCGGCTCGTCATATCATGTTAATCTAATAGGCAGTGGCGTTGTTTCCGGTGAGGGTTCAGGGGAGGCAAAAGGACTTTTTGGAGGTGTAGGTCAGCGCAAGGGAGGTGGTGTTGCGCCTAACCCTGATAGTAATGTCGAAGGGGAAATTGTCGATAACCGGAAGATCACCCCCGAAAACACCGACTCGGACGCGAATGGCAAAACACCTGCATTGCCTTCTTATCTTGGTGTACCTCCCGCACGGCTCAACACACGACCGGACAGTGAGCGGGCATTTGTAGAGGTCGCACCCTACTGTGTATCGGCGAACGACTTGATCAATCCCCTGCCGCCCTCGCTCTTCTACGGGTCCGGATGGAAAGCGGTGCATCCATCCACAGGTCGGGCGTCCCACGTGACAAGCGAGCATTATTGGTACGCCACTCAACCAGCTAGCAAGCTGCGCATTCCTATTCAAGTTGGCGCGGGCGATATTGGAGTGTATTATCTACAAGAACCCATCGATGACGTGAAGGAAGGGAGCGCCGTGGAATGCTGGGTGGACGATAACTATGCTGGTGCTAGGGTCATCGAAAACTCGGCAGACGTGAAAGAAACGACTCCAGTGTAAGTTATCCTTCTAAATGATTCGGGGCGAAAAACAAAAACAAAGGAAATCGACTAATAACTGAACAGTTTGGAGCTCATCGACCGCCATGTCTCACGGGGACCTCATTTCATAGAATGTATGTTGCAGGGCACCGAAGGTGAAGCTGTGCCGCCTTTCAAAATTGTGGGGATATTTTCAACATGAATTTGACTTGTTTTGTTTGCTGTGCAATGTATGGGATATAGACTATGATGGGTACGACTGTAGAGTATATTATCGCGCCCCTAATAATAATATTATGACAACTGTGTCGACGCACGGACCAGGTTGGCTGAAATTTCCGTTGTGGCTGACGGTGGCTGATCCAGATGGCGTATATATCACTCCCATAATCTCCTCCCTTCACACTCCCTGTCTCCCCCTACTGACTTTCCCCGTGTGCAACACTTAATTCGATGTATTTGCCAAGCTTTCGATGGACAGTCGCGCCCAGACGTGCATATTCTGCGTTGCTATCTCCCTGTGTCCTTTTCACTGAACAACGACCAGCATCCAGGCTCTCGAAGCGTTTGTGCAATCTCAGCGCCAGTTCATTGCACAGACCCAACACGATATTGAGCGTCTTCGAAATATCAAACCCCAAGCTACCGAAAATCCGGAAGATTTTATTTGTCACATAAACGAAGGGGCAAGTCTGCAGTTACTTCTCGTTACATATGACTAATTTTTTCCCCACTAGTTGAACGTGAGCATTCCCCGAGTTGGCGAGAACATATCATCTGTTGCATGTCACCCTCAAGACTTGATTTGGGATGTTTTTGCTGCAAAAGGTAAACCATTAAAGATTCTAATCTTCATCTCTTAACCATCATCCCCAAGACCCTTCTTCGCTGAAAACACTGGCACGAGATATTCGCCAACGTCTCGACACTCGCACCAGACCACTACAGCATAATCCCGGCAAAGAGTCATCGTTGCAGATCCTTGTCAAGAAGGCCAGACACACCATTCTGGAGCCTGTCTTTGCGTCACTGCCTCCCATCTCCCCACCTTCTTCAGAGGATGAACTCGACCCGGCTGAAGCAAAGAAACAGCTTGAACGAGAGAAAATTCGAGAGCTCAAAAAACGCAGAATAGGTTCTGGCCTTAAGTTACCTTCTCGATTGTCTATCGGTGGTTCCGACGCAGTTTACATTCGCAGGGATCAAGAAGATGAGAGTGGAGAAGTAGACGTCTTTGACACTGGCGCCATAGAACCCTGTGTTCCTTCCACGTCACATTCTATCGACTCTATGCTGGTGGATACCCTTGCTGACAATCTCTCCTCGAACACCTCAACTACGGAAGGCGGACCGACACTGCTCGCAAATCGTACTCGCACCAAAACAAAACTTCACCCAGCCCTTGTCACCTCCTCTTCAAAAGGCAAGGGAAAGCGCAAACAACGCGAGGCTTCGCCTGACACCGACACCCCTCAACCAGCCTCTAAGAAAGGGTCCCAAAACAATACCAAGGCCAAGCCAGAAACCTACAAGCAAGCATGGTCAGTATCAGAACAACACCTGCTCGAACGCCTGTTGGAAGAGATCCCTGATGGAGAGAAGAACCGGTAAGCCTTCGGATTATCTTCTCTCTGTATTCAGATTGAAAATAACCCACGATTATATTTTTAGTTGGCAGAAGATTTCTCGAGCCATGGATGGAAGGCGAACACCTCGCCAAGTTGCTAGCCGCGTACAGAAGTACTTTGAAAAACTCAAGCGCTATGGTGTCACGGACATGAGTTAGCCTATTGATTTACGTGGACCTTCATGATCCCTAAGGCTTTAATAAACTTGTATTTATGCTATGTGTCCCTGTTTTTGCGCTATGCCGACTATCGCCATAGTATTGTTTTCATGTGTGAATGAGGACTTGATGTAATCGGCGGTTATAATATATTATTACTGCCAGCGGGTTTGGTCACGTGTAAGGGTGATCAGATGGCTTGAATGCCACGACCCGAAGCAATAGACATTTCCACTCTTATACCTCCACGTTGGCCCGTGTCGAGAACCAACCCTCTTTTGCCCTTTACACCCCTCTTGGTATATACCCCCAGTCATGGCTACACAATTCGATCCCAAAACTGCACAAAATTTGCCTGAGGTCAGTTTATCTATGTCACAATATCCAGTGCAACAAACTCGACATACGGGTTTATATTAGATCGAGAAACAGTATGTGCTACTGAACAATTGTTTTTTCTTCGTGCCCTTATGCTTATTGTGTCTTTAGATTTGCTGTTAGAGCAGTCGAGCATGCACAGGTGGAATGGCTTATCTCATTGATGTCTACCCTCCTGCTGATCTCTTTTCTAGACCTACTGGAACCTCTTAGAGAAAGTCCCACCGCGAGAGCTTCGTTTAACAAAGTAAGCTGCTAAGCTAGTAAAATTGCCTCAACCTGTTCTCATATTTCTCTAGGTTAGATGATGAGATCTTCGACCACACAATGGAGGCCTTCCCGGAATTGCGCGAACCCCACGACAAACTCATCAAAATCGATGAGGAGTGGATGAAGAGCCCAGAGGGAAAGAAGCGCTGGCACGCTTTCATCTCCTCGTCAGTTGTTTACACACCACCGTCTTCGTGCCCAGTAGGACTGACCGACGCTTTTAATCATCAGCTACGAAAAAAAGATCACGGATCACAACTTTGGATCGCTCATTAGGACAAACTGCAAAGAGGAATACGGAGAAAGGAACACAATTTTTGGTATGCGTTGCTCACAATGTACACTGATTTCACTTGCTCACATGAGGGTTATATGATCCAGTTACTCGCATACAGGTATGAATTTAATTGACTAGACAGATATTATATTCTGACTTGGGAAATACCTGCAAAGTTCTATGCTTATGAGGTAAGCTGCATGCACGTTCTCTACCGAAATGTTGTGACCTGATACTCCCTCAATCTTCAGATTGCTCGGAATCGTCTTGGACTCAACGACCGTGCGCATGAAATAGCAAAGGCTGAGGCCGAGAAAGAGAAGGCTGAGAAAGAGAAGCAGAAGAAGAACAAGAAGACTACCAAGTCATAACATATATATGGTTGGAAATGATGTACTAGCACCTCAGAACGACGTTATGAATGCTTCAACTTTAGCCCGAAGTTTCACAACCCGGATTATAAGGATAACGTATTGATTAAATTGAATATACGATTATATGAGTATAAAAAGACAAAGTTAGGTTTATCCGTGCTTTGAGTCTACAATTCATAAATATGCAAATACGGTGGTGCTGGAACAGCAGCAACAACAACAGGGGTTATTAGTTCATTTATTCGTGTGTCATGACCAGATACGTTCGTGATGGTTCTAAGCGAGTGATATTTGTGTATGAGTTGGTCTGATTTAGCACTTGCTACGAGACAAGCAGGCTGCGCAGGGATATTGAGGGTGTACGGCTACAAGATAATCAATCCGTTTGAGAAAAGCCAAACCAATTTCTAATGATATCAATACTCACTAAATTTCTCGGGGAAGGTGCGACTACGATAGTAGTTTTGAGATGTACTTGCGATAGCCATGAAAGAAAACACGTACTATTGTGCGCATGTCTGTTTGCAGGCTGGAGGGCGACAGCTTGCAGGATGGGTCGTACTTAGGCGGCAGTGTCGATTGTCGCAGCGTATCTATAAATTTGAATATTGCCGTGAATCTGGATGCAAATCAAATGACACGCATATCGCATACATCTTCATCAGGCTATTTCGAGAGTTATGAAGGATAGTTTGAAATAGTCATCTGGTATCATGAACTCACCAGATTATAAGCGTGTCCACAGGAGAATACTTGATAAATTCTAGATAGCGGCAGATTTCAATAAGATCAGGACTGTCGGCTAGTAAAGCTCGTCTTACTGGCGCAAGTGGCACATAATTAATAATGTAGAAAAGATTATATGAATGGACTAGGTAGGTGTCTATGTCGAAACTTAGGGAAGAGAAAATGCGAGAGGTTGTTGGTGAAAGTGAAAACCTCGGAAGGGTTCTCGTATATATGCGTAAATGAAAACTCACTACCCGGTTCCAACAAACTAGCGATATTCTGATGCTGCTCCATCGAATAGGTCTACCGATCTGTGCCGAGCATAGGATACCCAAGAAACAGATTTGAGGAACAGCAGCAGGCCAGAGTTATTTGGATAGTTATGGAACATATCAAGCAGAATGATATTAGCCGATCATGAGCTTGAATGGCGACAGGGTGCGAATCATCTTCATTGCCCGTTAATGCATCCAAATCCAAGATATATCGGACCTACGAAACCAGCGCGACACTGAAAATCTGAACCTGTTTCGTTCGCTGCCATAAGATCGGGGTGATGGTGGCCGGAAAAGACCACGTGCCAACTCGATAGAAATCAAATGACCAGTATCAAACTATGGCACATTTTTCATTGCCTTCAGGAGTGCCTTTAAGCCGTCAAACTTGAAGCTTCCAAATGCGCACCAGTTCCGCATTGCTGTGCAGATGTGAGAGTGAGGCCTTTGCGTAGGTCCTTAGGAGAGCTCGACCATCGAAAGCAAGATTACAGTAAAACCTGGCTCTAAATAGAAGGGTCCTGTCGTGGACTCCAACGGTTCAGCTTTATAGCGTGCTTTGATGAAGTTGGAAATCTGAGGTGACAAGCTAAAGGGTCGTGATTACTATGCCGTGACCACTCTAGCTCGGAATCGCCTGCATCTCAGCATCGTCAGATTGCGTGATAAAAACAGAATGCCGATTTCGTTTCATGTATCGAGATATGGACGCAGTGATCCTACTGTTACACATTTCGAGTAATGGTTGCGCCTACATTATATGTAGTGACACTAGACAAGATTAAGGCCGTGGTGGAAGCGCCGCATTGCCGCAGTGATATGACCGCCAGATCTGTGTCAAACTCCGACATCTTCCTGCACCGCCAATGCGATCTCGGTCGTGGTATAACAAATGTCTCGTGTCTGCAGCTAAAACAGCTACCGAGCTCATAATACGGCCTCAGTTTCCGTGTGTAGTACATACAAGTAAGCGTTAGGCATTATCTTTGTTTCGTTTCATCATGTCCCTCTTCTGCGTCCTTAGACGTTGGCTTTCATGCACGCCAAAGCCATGTTTAAATATACCCTGCACTTCTTCTAGACTTAGTCCAGCCGTTTCTGGGAACAAGAAGAGGCAGAACAGCCAGCCAAGCAGGCATAGGCCTGCATAGAAGCCGAAAGCACCCGATGGTGTGATGCGACCCATGAGCGAGAGGTAAGTACTCCCGATCAGCAAATTACACGCCCAGTTCGTGGCGGTTGAAATCGAGGTGCCAATACCGCGAACTATCAACAATGAAATGTAAAACAATCATATGAGCGTCCCGGTTCCGAATGAGGCATGCATCCGCATACCTTCCAGGCCAAATAGTTCACCCTGGTGCCCTGAGAGGGAAGGTTGATTGTGAACAATGTAAATCAGGGGCGATACAATACTTACAAGGAACATTGCCAAGTCCAGTGGCATAGGATGCCACGTATATGATCATGGATACTAGTACAACAATACTCCAACTAATGGGATATGATGTGCCGTCAACTAATGAACCTCCTGTTTTCTTTGTCAAGACTGCACGAAATGAGAAATGTTGGTTTAAAAAGCGAAAAAAAACCCCGTAAACTTACAATGGAATGCGATACTAGCTAGAGCCAAGCCCGCTATCATACCCGGAGCTGATACAATCATGATTCGTCTGCGGCCAACAATATCGATATATTTGAGGGCCAATAGCGTGAATATGAAGTTGGTGCCGGAAATGATGAGGCCAACAGCCGTGGGCTGGTTAAATCCGATTGATTTGAATAGCGTGGCGGAAAAGTACATTAGGGAATTAAAGCCTGAGGATGGAGTTAGCTACAATGTTGAGCAATCAAATGAAGAAATGATACATACCGCATAATTGCTGGAAGGCCTGCATGCCGCAACCAATCACTAAAAATAACGTTCATTGGTAGGCTTTCCCCGAAAGATGAAATGGTCTAGAGAAATTTACCTAGTGCACGCCAATTTGCTGG
The DNA here is from genome assembly GCA_018343915.1 of Agroathelia rolfsii. NCBI lineage: Eukaryota > Fungi > Basidiomycota > Agaricomycetes > Amylocorticiales > Amylocorticiaceae > Agroathelia > Agroathelia rolfsii. Next base: position 89,365 of record JABRWF010000002.1, read on the forward strand.
GCGAGTAAGAAGTAATTTGAAACGATTTAAGAACGTTGTCGAATTGACAATTTCAATACTTTGCTTAACAGAGGCGTGTAAGACCTTGACCTAGGGTAGAATTTGAATGAGATGCGTTCAAAGCGTAACATTGAAATCACAAATACTTTGAGATCAATTTGTTCTTGCGTTGCATAAGGATAGATTCTGGTCATGATCGTAACGGCTTTTTCGGACTGGCCCCTTCTCAGCATGATACGCGCTAGATTTGAGTCAATACCTTATTTGCTGCCGCTTTCGGATCCTTGGTGGTACGTACGAGACTCTGGCATAAAGAGTAGCAGAACAAATTGAACTGCGGCAGGGACAGTGCCCAGGCCAACCATCCATCTCCAGCCTGCGTTCACATTCGCAAAACCTGCGTCGATCCCGTAGGCAATAACTTGGCCAAATGTGATCATAACGACGTTCAAAACAACCATTCTTCCCCTGAGACGAGTGGGAGACAGTTCTTGAATGTAAAGCGGTGCGATACAAGAAGCCAGCCCGACACCAATGCCCACTAGGAAGCGTCCGCCCACCTAGAAAAAAGAAAGGTTCAGCTCAAAATTCCACAAGAAAGGGAGCTGGGATATTTGCAACGGCGGTCCATGGATAAGGGCGGTAATCAGAGCCTGCAGTATCATCAGGAGCACTGATTCAAGAATCCGCTTTATGATAGCTATACAGCTGGGATGAACAATGCTGAGTGATGCTTACCATGCTCCATACGGTGTGACAAACGGCCTGTGCAATCGCGCCACCAATAAAAATGACATCTGCAGCACCTAGAACAGGACGTCTGCCGACAAAGTCTGACATGGCACCAGCGGCAAGACCTCCTAACAAGGCCCCCAAAGTAGTCGCAGACGTGATGAACTCCTAAAACAGCTGGTCTGAAAAGCAAATCTAGGGCATGGTATGCTAGGCCTCGCACTTTTTGTCCGTCGGAAAGGGAGGTCGGGCCCAGGTCAGAGCCAATGGTGACCAGTGCTCCAGAGATCACACCTGTGTCATAACCTATCATGATCGGGTGAGGAGACAGAGCAACTGAGATTCTGAATGCGTTCTGTGCACAATATCGACAAGCGTACCAAAGAGTAAACCAGAGATGCTGGAGGACAGGATCAGGAGCCAGATGAACCAAGTTGTTCTTTCCTCTCCCTCTGCATGAACCGCAAGCTCTGAGATTTCGCCGTTGGCCTGGTCACGGAGGACAATCTCGTCCAGAGAGGTCGTTGCGAAATCGTTCTTCTTTTCCGGGGGTGTTTCTGTGGCCATCGTGGGTAGTCAAGGGCAAGCCCCAGGTAGATAGGAAACAAAACCTGGCACAAGCAGGAGGTCGCTTGTATATGACGGCGATTTGGAGATGCTTGTAGGCAGCTGACCAGATACAAACGGATATACGAGCCGATGCTCTGCCAAGAGGCGTATACATGACTCTACATCATCATTGTTCTTGCACTTTCCCGAGCGTACACCCACTACAACATCCGGACAAAGTTGCTCACATGAACTCGTCATGCCTGCCTCATTCGCTAATATTGCTATCAACAGTCTTTCTAACACCCGCATCGCCGCTCTTTCTCAAAACTCGGTCACCGTGCTACCGCAGTCGCGGGTCATCACTTTAGCCTTAACAGCTCGTTCGGCTGATCATTTGAGCATCAACACTAACGCTATCATCATCAAAAAAGAAAAGAAAAAGAAATCACTACGTTCATGACTCTAAAATAAGAGGCGTCAATCCCGAAGCAGCCCAGTTCAGGATTTTGACGCAGTTGCGGCGGAGTTGACATATTTCGGCGGAGATCAGAGTCACGTGACTGTTTATTGGTCCAATTATGTAATGAAATCAATTCTGTCTCGAATAGCTCGTTACATAGCCTACTACGCTTTCAAGCTACTATCACTGCTAACACTCTAACGATTACTTCTCTTTCACCATGGTCAGCACCATCTCGCGTCAACGAATTGCTCAGGAACTCATGCTTCTTTCTTCCAATCTTGTCAGGCTCGTAATGAGGAAAAGGCCCAGTCTATGCTCTATCGTTTCCGTGAGGCCCAAGCCGCTGAGCTTGGGCTGGGAACGCGCAGCGACCGCAGGCCGCGTATGGCCAGTGCTTGCAAGAGTCTTCGTGAATGTGAACGCTGGAGAGGAGAGATTTTGCGAGAAATCAGCAGAAAAGTGTCCAAGATTCAAGATGGTTTGTTATATGCATCCTCCCCTACTTACATATCCTTACACCTTCCTCATAGCTGGATTGACGGATTACGAAATTCGAGATTTGAACGATGAAATCAACAAGTTGCTTCGCGAGAAGAGACATTGGGAAAATCAGATTGTCGCTCTTGGAGGTGCCAACTATAGACGTAATGTGGCCATGTTGGACGAAGACGGAAAGGAAGTCCCAGGCACAAAAGGATACAAGTTGGTCCATCCTTTTTGTGTTATTTACTCGCTTATCTTACAAGGTCCTCCTGACAGGTACTTTGGCCGCGCAAAGGAGTTACCTGGTGTAAAGGAGCTCTTTGAAGGAAGGAAAAAGGAAGAGGAGGAGGAAAACATTGCGCAGAATTATTACAAGAAGTTCACAGGTCAAGGTCCCGCGTATTATGGAGATCTTGATGAGCAAGATGGAAAACTCCTTGAATTTGAGCAACAAACAGAGGATGATGGTAGGGTATTATTCTCATAAGTTCAGCCATTATCTCTTTGCTCATGCTCCCCATCAACAGAATGGGAAGAAGCATATAACAATCTTCGTGGTGCCCTTGGTTCATCCCCAAGTGGGCCTACACCCAAACCTCCCCGTATCAACACACCATCGGCCCTCGCAGTCACCTCAAATTTAGATCATCCCACAGAAGTCAATGCGTCCAGCGCAAAGCGCAAGGCTGATTCCGACCAATCTGACACTCAGATTGATGCTTCTACACAACCAACTGAAGAGACCAATAAGCGAACAAAAACTATTACGGCTTCCTCTCAAACACCTCCATTACAAACAGACTTAGACTCAACCGTTGATGCATCTGTACACATCTTCCATGCACAGGCTGCCGCTAAGTTCATCCCATTCTTAACACCAGAGCATTTAATGCCTCCAAAGCTCCCATCAAACAAGGAGATGGAGGATGTTCTTCTAGACCTCAAGAAACGTGCTCTCCTGGATGAATATTTTGGTACAGAAAACGCTCCTGCTGGAACGCCTACAACAACTGTAGCATAGCCTTTTTATTATCATTAGAGATGGATACGGCATCTAGGCCGTCTGACTGGTTGTTTTGTAAGATATACATGCGTAATTGTCGAGGCTTTTGCCACCAAGTTAGCTTTGCGATCATCTCGAATAAATAAAAAGGGCTTTGTGGTATATCAAGATCTTGGTAGCGACAATCTCATCAAGACCTCAGCAATTACAATTGAGTTATCGTTATCCGTTTTAGTTTGACACCCATAGGTGTGTTCATTGACAGAAGTGTTGGTTGATCTTGGTATTTTTAGGCCGTAATCTTTGTTGCCGTCCAGAAGGCGGCATCATATGTGTATCCTAGCATGGCCTCTTTATTACTTGTGTACGTTGTTTTGATTGTTCTTTCGTTCTGATGACGAATGAATGTCTGAGACGTGCATAATTAGGTTTAATGGATGTAAATACACACGCACCGAAATTTCGAACCCGATCTTCCTTGCTAATTGCTTCACTTCCTCAAGGTCCAGTTCTATCGAAGGATCGTTGGTGGTGTTATTCTCCCAGTGCCAGAGCAATGGCCCTAGAAATATGTGAAATTAGTTGACGTACCCTATGGTCAGATAATTTTCGTGGCTTACCCAAATTGATCCATACCCCTCCCGGAGTTAGAATGTAATGAATGATGCGAAGATAATTGACAATATTCTTTGCCTATTTTATCATCAGCGACAATACTAGTGATAAAACTGGTAGAATGAACATACCGTGTCGATAAAGAAGCAAGTGAGTACGGCATCCCAGGCACCTTCATAAGATTCTACATCTTCGTCATCGTCGTAATCCTCTTTTCTAGCCCCATAAATCTCCTCGAAATCGCCTAGAAAAGGAGACTGTTGAAAAAGCAATGATTTCTGAACGGAGAAGCAATCGTAGGAATACCTGCAACCAGGGAAAAGTTGCTGTTCCGTGGCAAGTCAGTCGGTAGAACGTCGGGAACGGTTATGCTCCGTAGCATAGCATGTCTATTGGCGACGTTTGAGAATGAATGTACATATGGGTAGATGGTATATGCATTAATTTTATCCGTCCTGGATTAAATTGAGTAAAATCAGACCGGAATTCTAACAAGGGTAAAAGGATCTACCGATTGAGAACGAGATACGATGCTAAGAGCATGTAATGTGAAAACTCGTTGCCTTGACAAGAAAATCCTGTGAAGTATTTGAGTATGCTGTCGACCCAGCCACCAAGGGAATAATCCCACCGAGCTTAGCTACGTCATACGCCAGGCGACCAAGGCCGGCACCAGGAACCAGGACTTGTAGTTTGGACCTTGAGTTGAATAGTGAAATGAAGATGTGGAAGAGGTTAAATGATCAAGGATTAATACCTCTCTGACTCGGGAACATGAGAGAAGTGAGAGATAAGAGCTTCTTTAATCGGTTCATAAGATGCATCACGCTCGGCCTTGCCCTGAATGAATCAAAACTGAATGCATCATGTATAAAAAGACAGACAGTAACATAGAAATGCACCTCAGCGCTCCAGTCTCGTACAAACTGCTTCAGAGTACTCCTTAACTTATCCATATCGAACTCCGTTGGCCTATACTTCTTTCGGGGACCATGTGCGACTGGGGTGGTGTGATCATGGGTGTGTGATCCAGCTCCACCATGAGAATGTGAATGTGAGTGAGAGTGCGAATGAGGATGAGGATGGGCTGGGTGATAGCCGCATCTCAGATGGATTTTCAACAGATCAGTAAGATAGTATAGACATGCCATGCTCATGACTAGATGTAGGAATAGTTTCGTCTCCATCCTCATCGACACCAACGTCTGCGTCGCTGAGATCATGCCCAAAGATCTCGGGGTTCGCTACGATGCTTTCGAGAAATTTGGCATTAGCTAGAATTGCATCATCCACAGCAGATAGCTTTTCTTTATATCCTAGGGTCTCAAGTAGCTGTCTATCTGCCAATGGCAAAGTATAGAAGTCTTTACGGCGCCGGTTATTTGCGGTAAGCTGGAAGAGAGACTGATGAGATCAAGCAGGGATAATCCAGCGTTCATCATGGATGAAAGTGCTGACAGAATACGATGAATAGTTGTTGAAAGTTGCTATCACATTAGCAAAGTGGACTTGCTCTTCTTCGATCTCTGAAGCATTCGCCATGATCACAAGCAATAGTTTGAGGACTCGAAGTTTCGTTTCGCTGACTAGATAGGAAAGTGACAAATGTCACGATTCGCTAGTAGATATTGCTTCTGACCTTTAACTTGGTCATGAAAAAGTACTGTTAAAACACTTGATTTTAGGTAATCTAATTTCTAATATTTATATTAGAGCAAGCGAATATTTTCCAGCCCATACGATCATAAATGTAGAGCGCCACTAACGGGGTACCATCTTGTTGAGCTACCGAGAGTTGTATTCCGTAATCAGCAGCCACATGCGCGCACACTTTATGTCCCCTACTACCTGCCAGTGCTAAATACCTACTTGCTCATAGATCTAGCCCATGACTTCCGACTTCCAACCTTTATACAAAGCGCTTCTGTCGCAAGAGCAGCTAGACGAATTTCCAAAGTCCCCAACGTATCAAACTATTATATCATACATCGAGCTCTTGAACAATGCAATTGTTGGTGTCAAGTTAACTGATCATTGTTCTCAATCACCCGTAAGCTTCACATTTCGTCTCGAATCCATCTCATGCCCATCCGCGTTATATGCTAGGGTCTAATATCTGCGGTCGCGATTATTGATGAGGTGGAGGATATTGCAAAGAATATCCCACCTGTGGAAAATGCTGCGTCAAGATTCGGAAACCCGGCATTTAGGACGTTCTACGATACCGTCAAACAGGTATACTATATCTTTCGATTTCTCTTGCCACCAGAAACTCAGAGACTTATACAGAGGGTTCCTCAACTGGTATCTTCCCTACCTAACATGCCGTCTACCGCCGTGGAAGAAGTCTCCGGCTATCTCATAGAAAGCTGGGGAAATCGCCAACGAATTGATTACGGCAGTGGCATGGAGCTCAACTTTCTGTGTTGGATGCAAGTATATGCGACGCTTACATGAATTACAGCGCTTATAACATCCCCATCATGACTGATATAGGCTTTGTCTCGAACAGCTAGGTGTCGTCCAGGAAAGCGATCACATAGCACTCGTAACGCGTGTGTTCTGGCGGTACGCCCTGCCATGCGCCCTTCAATACAAAGATAGCTGAGCCACCAACAGATATCTGACGGTAATGCGATACCTACAGTCTACATACTGGCTGGAGCCGGCCGGCTCGCATGGTGTATGGGGCTTGGATGATTATCACTTCCTGCCATTCCTATGGGGCGCCGCACAACTGAAAGGTTTGGATATCTGTGCAGATGCTCCGTATTGTATTCTTACTAATTATTTGTTTGTCCAGGACATCGATTTATTCGACCAAAGGCCATCCATGACATCGAAGTTGTGAATGAATACACTAAGGATTATATGTATTTTTCGTGCATCCAATTTATCAATTCGGTGCGTGGGTTTGACTACGACGTGATTACTATCTTTATAATCCTTGAATAGATCAAGACGTCGTCCTTGCAATGGAACTCCCCGATGCTGAATGACATATCTGCTGTGAGTTTCAGTAGCACGCCCTGTGCCAGCGTTTTGGTCTCATGTGTTTTTAGGTCAAGACATGGGATAAGATTAATTCAGGTATGATCAAGATGTACATAGCCGAGGTTCTCGGCAAATTGCCTGTTATGCAACACTTTTTGTTTGGTTCTATCTTGCCGTATACTGGCCCTCCGCCTCCGAATGAACGCTCCGATTATCCTGGCCATGACCACTCGGGACATGTCCATCTTGCCACGGGTGGATGGGGCGACTGCTGTGGCATACCGGTTCCCAGTGCGTTTGGCGCTGCTAGGGAAATGCAGAAGGGCCTACGGTCTGTTCCTGGTGCAGGTGTAGGAGGAATTTCCTTAGGATCTAATATTCGCCCGGTGCCATTCGACTAGATTCTATAGTCAATGTAATGTAACCCTCGTATGATATTCTACTGTATATAAATGGAAGTCCACTACCTTTTTTTTTTACATCGCCACTGCGACACGACGGGCATTGAATCCCGCGTCTGTTGGACAGGCACTGCCGTCCGGAAGCAGTAACAGCTGAGATAAGCGTTATGCGTGATATGTCACGCGTTCCACTAGGTGTTTCCTGCCCTTCTCTGTCACGGCCTCTGGCGAAGGCAGACCACGACGACGACGGCGACGGCCCTTTCTCTCTCTTACCTTACTCTCACCTCTGCCCTCTTTACTTAATATTCCTCCTATCCTACTCATCTAAGCTAGACTCGAGTCTATCAAGTTATGAATCGCCAGTCGATGGCGCCTGCAACAGGTCAACGGCCCGAGGCCGTGCAGGACCTCTCGACTCTCTCTCCTGTTTCCGACGACATTATTGTCGCATGCCTTCGCGAGCGGTTCATGAACGATACTATATACACTGCCGTTGGAACATCTGCCATTGTCGCGCTCAATCCTCACAAATACGTCCACAGTTCTTCGGACTCGGTTCTCCAGCAATACGCAGCCGAATACAGAAATACCGATGGCGATGCTATCGAACGAAAGCTGTCCCCTCACATCTTCCAGCTAACCAATTCGGCCTATTATCATATGCGTAGAACAGGACAAGATCAGGCAGTCGTTTTTAGGTTAGACTATTTTTGTATTCTCGTAAAAATACACAACTCTGATGTCTATTCTATTTCTCGTTTGCAGCGGCGAGACAGGAAGTGGCAAGTCAGAGAATCGCAGATTATCAATCAAGTCATTGTTGGAACTGAGTGTATCCAACCCCGGCAAGAAGGGAGCAAAACTCGCCTTGCAAGTCCCTGCATCCGAATTCGTGCTCGAGACATTTGGGAATGCCAGGACCCTCTTCAACCCAAATGCTTCGCGCTTTGGCAAATACACCGAGCTGCAATTCACCGATCGTGGAAGGCTTTGTGGTATCAAGACGCTTGACTACTATCTGGAGCGCAATCGCGTTTGCGCACCTCCGTCAGGAGAGAGAAACTTCCATATCTTCTACTACCTTCTTGCGGGTGCAGCGCCAGCAGAGCGTGAACATATGCATCTCACGGAGAAGGCCCATTATCGCTACCTCGGACAGGGAGCCGCAGATCCTGCTCGCACCGCCGAGGATGCTAATCGATTCGAGAGCCTCAAAGGTGCCCTCAAGGCTATCGGTCTCTCGAAGAGGCATGTCGCTCAGACGTGTCAGCTTGTCGCTGCCATCCTCCACCTTGGTAACTTGGAGTTCACAATAGACAAGCATAGGAACGAAGATGCCGCCGTCGTTCGCAATGTCGACATCCTCACTATCGTTTCTGAGTTCCTGGGTGTTTCTCCTACCTCGCTCGAGTCAGTTCTGTCCTACAAGACAAAGCTGATCAAGAAAGAGCTTTGTACTGTCTTCCTTGATCCTGATGGAGCATCTGACAACCGTGACGATCTCGCCAAAACGCTCTACTCCCTCCTCTTCGCCTGGCTCAATGAGCACATTAATCAGCGCCTTTGTCGTGATGACTTCGACACGTTTATCGGCCTCTTTGACCTCCCTGGCCCCCAAAACCTTAGCTCACGGCCCAACTCCCTTGATCAGTTCTGTATCAACTTTGCCAACGAGCGACTTCAGAACTGGATTCAACGCCGCCTTTTTGAGTCACATGTTGAGGAGTACAATGCTGAGGGCATTTCACGTTTCGTCCCGCAAGTGCCATACTTTGATAACTCCGAATGTGTTCGTCTCCTGCAAAACAAGCCAGGCGGTCTTATCCATATCATGGATGATCAGGCTAGGAAGCAGCCCAGGAAGACCGACGTTACGATGGTGGAAGCATTTTCGAAACGATGGGGCAACCATTCCAGCTTCAAGGCAGGTGGCATGGACCGATCCGGGTATCCCACCTTTACCGTTAGCCATTTCAATGGCCCGGTTACCTACTCGGCGGAGGGCTTCCTGGACCGCAACCTCGACGCGCTCTCTCCTGATTTCGTCTCACTCCTTCGTGGTGCAATTCCTGGCAAGGGCGAGATGCCAGCGGCTGGTGCCGAAGGTTCCAACAATCCGTTCGTCAAGGGACTCTTTTCTGCAAAAGCTATTGCCACCCAGGCGCATCCTCGTAACGAGGAGACTATTGTCGCAGCTCAACAGCCTGTTAAGCCCATGCGCGCTCCTTCCACTCGCCGTAAAAACACCATCAGGCGCCTCCCCGCCGTGAAGGAAGGCATCGAAGAGGAGACCGATGACGATCTTCCCGCAACCGGCGTTACGCCTGGGATTGCTGGCGAGTTCCGCGCGGCCCTCGACACGTTGTTTGAAACGCTCGATGAGGCTCAGCCGTGGTTTGTCTTCTGCGTCAATCCAAATGACTCTCAGATGCCCAATCAGTTGGAGGGTCGCAGCGTCAAGGGCCAGGTCAGAAGCGCTGGATTGACGGAGGTAGCAAGGCGGTGTGTCAATGTTTTCGAGGTTCGGTTGACGCCAGCCGAGTTTGTTGAGCGATATCATGAGCCCCTCGCCGTGATGGGCCTAACTGGAACCGAGATGGAGCTCATCGAAGGTTCCAGGAATCACTTGGGTTTGGAGGAAAGAGATATGGTTATTGGAACAGAAAAGGTGTGATGATCGCCTCCTAATATTAATTATTCTTTTTACTGACATATATGGCTCAGGTCTTCCTGTCTCAACGAGCTTTCCGAGCTCTGGAGGATCAGATACGATCAAAAGATGCGGAGGAACAGAAGAGAAATCGTATTCGTGAGGCAGAAGCCCAAGCCGGCCTTGATCCCCGCAACCTCTCGGATCCATATGCGCCGTATGCCAATCCCGAGGACCCCGCCAGTCCATACGGAGACACGGATGGGTATGGAGATCCATGGTCCACATCCACGCAGGCACTTCCTTTAGTTGCCAATGCATCCCATCTCCCACGCAATGATGGCTACGAAGATGACGACGAACGCAAGAGCTTCCATAGCAGAGATTTCGATGTACACAGTGCTTTGACAAGTAACCGGGATGACGCTGTTTCCCAGTTTGGTGGGACGGAATCGTACGCACCCTCCCGAAACATGTTCCATAATGCCGATGTTACCGCACCCCTCGACAAGGAGGCTCTTCCTGGTGAAATCCAAGATGGCGAAACGACAGAAGTTGTAAAGGAAAGCTCGGCTCGTCGTCGCTGGGTGGCCTTTGTCTGGATTCTCACGTTTTGGGTACCCACACACTTCTTGACCTGGTTCGGTAGGATGAAGCGAATGGATGTTCGTCAGGCTTGGAGAGAAAAGCTTGCTTTGAACATTATCATCTGGTTTATCTGTGGATGCGCGGTTTTTGTCATCGCGGTCCTTGGTCCTCTTATCTGTCCTACGGAGCACGTCTACAGCACCACTGAGTTGGCTTCTCACTCCTACAAATTGAATCCCAATAACGTTTATACATCTATCCGAGGCGAGGTCTTTGACTTGACTGAAATCGCTGCCACACATCTGCGTTCAGTTGGTGTGGTGCCTTCCAAGTCGATTCTTGCATACGGCGGCACGTCATCGGACAAAATCTTCCCAGTCCAGGCATGTCTTTCAATCACTTCTCGCTCGTGATTCTGTATGATAACGATTATAATTTAGGTCAGCGCGCTTTGCAATGGAATAACTGGCACCGTCAGCCCCTATGTGATCCTGGACTCTAGCAATGACACAGATACAAATGCTCAGTATCACGATTTCCGCGCATTCACCAACGACTCTCGCCCGGATTGGTACTTTGAAAGCATGACCATTATGCGATGGAACAATCGTGTTGGTTTCATGGGTTATACCCCCAAGGAAATTAAAAATATGGCCGCTTCGAACTCCATTGCCATCTACAACGGTCTTATTTACGACTTGACATCATATATCAACAATGGACCCGCTGTTCGTGCACCATATGGCCAGCAGGCACCTTCGATCCCAGACAACGAATACCACTTCATCGACAGTTCCGTGCTCGATCTCTTCAAGTATCACTCTGGCGAGGATATTACGAAGACTCTGAATAATCTCAACATCGACAGCAATGTACTCGAATGGCAGAAGACATGTCTGCGCAATCTCTTCACCATCGGAAAAGTTGATAACCGTAATTCCGTGCAATGCCAATTTTCGGAAGACATTTTGCTTGTCTTATCAATTATGATGGTTTCCGTTATTGGTTTCAAGTTCCTTGCCTCTATCAACATTGGCAGTGCTCGGGCGCCGGAAGACCACGACAAGTTTGTCATCTGCCAGGTCCCTTGTTATACGGAAGATGACAAGTCTTTGCGCCGCACGATCGACTCACTTGCGCAAATGAAATATGACGATAAACGCAAATTATTGATGATCATTTGCGATGGTATGATCGTTGGTTCAGGCAACGATCGTCCTACGCCTCGAATTGTTCTTGACATCCTTGGTCATGATCCTAACAATGATTCCGAACCTCTGAGCTTCGTGTCTCTCGGTGAAGGCGCCAAACAGCACAACATGGGCAAGGTATACTCTGGGTTGTACGAGATTTCTGGCCATGTTGTCCCCTACTTGGTCGTAGTCAAAGTTGGTAAACCGACGGAGCGATCCAGGCCAGGCAATCGTGGAAAACGTGATTCTCAAATGGTTGTCATGCATTTCTTGAACAAGGTACATTTCGATTTCATTCGCAAAGATTCCAGCATTATTTACTCATCCCTTGCTAGGTCCATTTCAATTCACCGATGAACCCTCTCGAATTGGAGATGTACCATCAAATCAAGAACGTCATTGGTGTCAATCCATCATTTTACGAATATATTTTCATGGTTGATGCCGATACGACTGTGCATCCGCTCTCGGTCAATCGCCTCATCTCTGCGTAAGTTCCCTTCGGTTGTGGAATTGCGTGGTGTTGCTTATAAATTATTCCAGCATGATTCACGACAAGAAATTACTGGGTGTCTGTGGAGAAACAGAGCTTGCTAATGCCAAACAATCTATCATCACGATGATGCAGGTTCGTGTTTGCTGGCGTCTTCATGATCTAATACTTAATTGATTTAATCCAGGTCTACGAGTACTTCATCTCCCATCACATGGCGAAGGCTTTTGAGAGTTTATTCGGTTCCGTCACCTGTCTTCCCGGTTGTTTCACGCTCTATCGCCTTCGAACACCAGACACACACAAGCCGTTGCTCATTTCGAACCAGATGATCCATGACTACTCGGAGAATCGGGTCGATACCCTGCACATGAAAAACCTCTTGCATCTCGGTGAAGATCGTTATCTTACGACACTTTTACTGAAACACTTCCCGTTGTTCAAGACTCAGTTCGTTCGCGATGCTCACGCGTACACTGTTGCTCCCGACGATTTCAACGTTTTGCTCTCTCAACGACGTCGTTGGATCAACTCGACAGTTCACAATCTTGGTGAACTTATTTTCCTCGAGCAGCTTTGTGGCTTCTGCTGTTTCTCTATGCGCTTCGTCGTCATGCTTGATTTGCTTTCGACCCTTACCTCGCCGGTTACAGTTGCTTACGTGAGTAGGCGATGTTCCCCTTCTTAAGCAGGATACTAATCCCAAGTAGCTTGTTTACCTGGTCTATCGCGTTGCTGCGGAGCACAAGGCTATCCCCACGCTCTCTTTGATCATGATTGCTGCTACCTATGGTTTGCAGGCTTTAGTGTTCATCTTCCGTCGCAAATGGGACATGATCGGCTGGATGTTTTTCTACATCATTGCCATCCCCCTCTTCTCGTTCTTCCTCCCCCTCTACTCATTCTGGAAGATGGATGATTTCTCGTGGGGTCAAACTCGTGTAGTCCTTGGTGAATCTGGAAAGAAACTCATTGTCCACGTGAGTATCTAGTTTCACATCGTGCCGTAATAAGTACTTGAGCTTAACGTCGATTTTTAGGATGAAGGTAAATTCGATCCAAAGGTCATTCCTCTCAAGACCTGGAACGATTACGTATGTCATGTGTTTACTTGACGATAGTATTTGGCTGATATATGTGCACTTTTCAGGAAAATGAACTGTGGGATAAGGAATCGAATCACAGCATTGGCTCATGGGTTCCCCCTGTCAAGGTAGACAACTATGCCGAGTCGAGAACGGCCTCAATCTACGGTCGCGAGACATACTACGAACCTCGCGCGTACTCTCCTTCGCCGTCTCAGATGGGCATGCCATCACCTGCCTACTACTCCGGTCGTAATACGCCGCAATCGAGGGCAATGAGTGATGTGCTTTATCAGCCTACCCCTCAGTCGATCTATCAACCTGCTCCATCACGGCCGGTAACGAACTATCTCGACATGCCTATTCCTACGACCGGCAGCCCCGATGAATTCGGTGGCGTTGGCTCTGGGCCAAGCGACCACGAGCTCGAGGTCGCGGTTGATAACTTGTTGCGAACTGCCGATCTAAACACCGTTACCAAGAGGGGAGTGCGAAACCAGCTTGAGCAGCAGTTTGGCATCGATCTCCAAACCCGCAAGACGACGATTAACAATGCTATCGACAGGGCTCTGATGAATCGATCATAAATTCTGTAGTTTTTGCACAATATAGTACAGATGGTACCATTTCTCCCATTCTCTCTTGTCTCTCTTCTTTCCTTCCTCGTACTACCTTCTTTCCTTTTTTCTTTTCTGGATGGACAACAGACCAAAAGAACATTTCTTCCTGTCATTTTCTAAATCTTCTTACCCGCCCTTTACACATTTGTCTTGATATCAAGGACTTTTGGCATGGTTCCGGACACGTAGTATATCTAATAGACAGTAATTTGAGTATACATTGGCACTTGGATCTGATTTCACAGACTGGGTGCGGAAACAAGTGAGTTGAGGAAAAGAAAGAGGCTATGTGTATAATACAAGAGTGAACAAAGGGAAATTCAAACATGAAGTGAAAGCAAAATTGGCATAATCAAACTTTATGATTAAGTAGTATGATACACTTGCCCGGGCCCGAAAGTGACAAGACGACGCCTGTCATGATCGCGCCTGATCTTCTGGAACGAATGGAGCATGCCCTGGATTCTGCCCCAGTCGCTGTCGCTACGGTACGGGATCTCTTTCAGCTGGGGAAAGAGCAGATCGAGGTGCCGGGCAGTGGCGTGCAGGTCGCTGTCGGCGCTGCTCCAGAGGACGCCAAAGACCTCAAGCGGGTGCACGCTCACGACGTCGTCGCCGAGCTCGGCCGGGAGGCTGCGCGTCTCGAGTGCGTACTCGAGATGACGCAGCTTGGGACAGTGGCGCGCGAACACCTGGAGCGAGCTCAGGTTCGGGCGGTGGTTACCTGTATCCCACGAGAGCCGGAGCGTGCGTAGCTCGGGCCAGGCGGAGGCCATGCGCTCCAGGTCGTTGTTGGAGAGCGAGATACGGCCTGCGATTGTTAGCTCAAGGTGAGCGAGCTGAGGAAGGGAAAGGAGGCACGCAAAGATGTGCATGGCGTCATCGTTGAACTCAGAGCCCATGTCATGTGCGCGCGAGCGGTTATCGAAGACGGTCAGATGATGTAGTGTCGACTCGAAGGAGGTGCTAAGCAGGTCGAGGAGTGTATTCAGGGCACGAAGCCATTCCTTGTATTCTGTTAGTGTGACCTCGTGCGCCTCCGTTAGGGAGAGTTTCACGGTATGTAGTTCGCATGTGGAAGGCACCGTCTGGATCATCGAGGACAAGACGGACAAGGGACCGCTGAGTTCAAGAGTCTGGAGGTTGGGTGCAAAGCTCAGTGTATGTGGGTGGGCATTGAGATCACCACTGAAAGCATCCAAGCTGATGTGTAGTTCGGTCAATTCTTTGAGTTGGGAGAGGGAGCCAAGGTCTCCCTTTTCAATGGAGAGGACAATGGCGTCTGAAATGTTGAGTGTTCTTAAGCCATGGAATTTAAACAGCAGTTCCAGACTCTTGCGGGGGATAAGCTCGGAGATGGATAGAGTAGACAGCCGGCGTGATTGGTCTACGAGACCATGGAGAAAGACGAGCGCATGGCTGCCACCAGAGCCGGAAGAGCAGTTGATATGGAGAGCATCGAGATCGGAAGACATGAAGAGCAATAGCTCGGGCCTAGTGGACGACCATGTTATAGACCTCAATGAGGGGAACAGCGGTGGCTCCAAAGAGGAAGCAGATCGCGACTCGAGGAGGCGCATGGTGACGGAGATATGATACTCGTATGACGATTCCCCTTCGATGAAGGTCCGAAGTCGCTTAGCATAATAACGAAAGCGTTCCATAGTGCTCGGGTCCACTCGTCCAAGGGCATACTAAGAGAGGTAAATAAATGCATAGCTGCCCCATTATAACTCATGATAACACTTACATATGCGTCGTCAGATTTGGATATGGACGGTAGCAGTGCTATGAATGGATGAATGGAGTCCATTGTGGCCCACAACATATCGATTGCGGGCTCTAGGAATGCACGGCAGCATTGTGTGCAGTGCACAAGGGTACGGGCAATCTCTGGGTCAGAAATTGGGTCTCCAAGCTGGGAAAAGATGCTCTCGATGACCTCGGGGGTCGTTAGGGCCTTGTAGCAAGCTGAAGTATGTTCAGGCTATTACCGCATGATCCTGGTCAATGTATGCAATTCACCCCCCAGGGTAGGATACACTTACCACAGGATCAGGCTGCGCGGCTACTAACAGGCCTGCAGAGACGACAGGGGTACTTGCAGCTGCAGGATCACTGGCGGCAACAGCAGCAGTAACAGCAGGCGTTAATATGATGGCATTGTCCCCTGTATGGGCATCGGCCATGGTGCTACCACTGATACCAGCAGAACTAGAACTGGACGAGACTGCCATGGTGAGATTATTATGTCAAAGATCCCGGCGTGTAGGCTCAGGCATATATACCACTGGACCCAAGTCTCTGTACTGCACAGCACAGCACAAGGCGAGTCAGTCAGAACCAACCTAGGCATCGCCGCCAACAACGCCGGTCCATGTCCTTTGCCACTTACAACGTGGGTCGCGCGAGGCGGTAGGACTAAGTAGTCTATATAACATATAAGTTATGCGTATATTATAACGGTTGCGTGGTCTAGTGGTAAGATACTTGCTTTGGGATTACGTAAAACTGCTTACGTAAGCATTGCAAGGGACCCCGGGTTCGAATCCCGGCGTGACCCTTTTTATCTGTCTCTTTGCAACAATTGACCTTGGGTAGAATCTTGTTCACTGGTTATTTATTATTATTATTCATTATTTTTTGGATGCATGACAAAGAGTTATACCACGAGACGGAGCAAAGTTCGTAAAGTAGTACTGATGCTGTAATGCATGTGACATAGGCTTGTTACATGACCCTCAATTATACTTGCGGCTCGCAAAAGTTTCCGTAAGTGCATAATTTGCATGTTCCAGTCACTTTCACACTGTTTCATTCCCAATAAAAATTCATGAGAGACCTTCCATGCATGTATAGTTAAATTCTAGAAATCATGTAACGGTACATAGTACCATTGATATGTTGCAAAAAAAAGTCATTGATGTACATCTGCTTTTTGCATGTGGTTTGTTCTTAATATATTTTAATCAACAGCTATTGTGTTTTTGGTCCTTATTAACTACGTGTAAAATTGTCTAAATTCCCACGCATAAAGATAATATGTCTTATATCAGTTGTATCCACGTGTGTGTTATGCAAGCATCCCGTTAAGTCGCTGAGGTAGAAGATTTGCAGCCACCACATGACAAGGGGTGGATTTCTTTTTTTGTACACCACTATACAATGGTATGGCTTCGG
The DNA here is from genome assembly GCA_018343915.1 of Agroathelia rolfsii. Taxonomy (NCBI): domain Eukaryota; kingdom Fungi; phylum Basidiomycota; class Agaricomycetes; order Amylocorticiales; family Amylocorticiaceae; genus Agroathelia; species Agroathelia rolfsii. The sequence continues at coordinate 106,420 of JABRWF010000002.1, forward strand.
CAGTGGATAAAAAAGAATGAAATGAAGACGCTCACGGACTTTTGGTGGACACTGTCTCCGACTGAGGAGCGGTGGAATAAGTCCTCGCTGTAGTACCAATATAGACTGACGAGTCGAATTGAACCACAGTATCGTTGACCTACTCATACACGTAGAATTTATTTCAAGCACTGCTATCTTTGACTGTATGTATCACAAGTTCTTATATAAATACTTTTTAAAGACACGAGATATTCGTTGCTGCAGATCAAGCTCAAGGCGCCGCTGCTGTCTACTAAGACCATGTGCATAGCTTCTTTGTTAGGTTTGAAAGGTTATGCTTACTGCTCACAAGTCTGTGCCAGACTGTACCTTTTAAAATGCTATAAAAGAAGCTTTTGTGTATCAATACCCACCCCCTAAAGACGGTGACATGCCAGTAGATCTCCAAAACACTCGAGCTAGCGGTCATCGCCCGACTACTAGTACTCTGTCTCTTACTTGTGCCAGGATATTAGACAACGCAGCATGGAATATTGCAAGGCCATCTGCGGTCTCATATCCATCTTCGGTGGATGGGAAATTAATTTTACCAAAGGTATATCGAGCTCGGAGTGGTACTCACAAGGCAAGTATATACACATTGCACTTACAGTTTTCGATGTGTGTTGATGTTCTTGAGTAATTTTACATTGCTAACGGTTGACACATAGATACCAGTTTCAAAGGGGGACGACTTGAACGCTGAAGTTTACAAGTACTACTCCGGGCAGGTAGACTCGGAACACAGTCAATATTACGGCCATATTAACTTTCGGCTTCAGAGCCTTTGCGATCAATCTCAACGGTTGGTTCATAAATTACCTCGAAATTAAGATAATCTAATCCCACAAGAAAATATAGATGGGATTATCTAGGTGTATCGCCTCACGTAATAGCATACCGAGTTATTCCACCTTGTCCTACAATTCACAAGGTAAAAACAAGCAGAATTGAAATAGAATGGTGGGACCCCGATATCGAAGTTCCCTACACAAAATTATGGGTAGGAAGGCGCTTTTGGAAGATCGAAGAGACCCTTATGGCGGAGGGGGGAAACAGGTGGACTGTTATACAACGACGAAACCATATCCGTCCAGATGTTTGACTGCGTGAATATAGAAATAACGAAGATGTGTATAATACTAGATATAGTATGATCATAATGGATCCATAAAATGACCACAAACCGATCTACACCTTTCGTCGCTTTGGTTGTCTGCCTCCTTGAGATCCCGTTTCCCTTTTGCTCTTCATGCCAGCAGCCCTCATGTACTCCTTCCGTTTCTCTTTCTCCTTGCTTTCCTTCTTCTCTTCTTCCTTAGCAAGCTTCTTCTTCTTCACCTCCTTGCGCTCGCTTTGCTTCTCCTTCCTCCTGGCCACTTGGTCCTTGCGCAGAGCCCGGATCTGCTGCATGATTGCAATCGCCTTCTTTTCCTCGGGCTCCATAACCACGGCCCGCTTTTGAAGATACGTCTGCTTCCTCTGGGGCTTCATCTCCTTCGGCTTCGACGCGTATGGCAGGGAAGCCTGCAATGACTTGGGCACCCTGAGCGGATTGAAGCGCCGTTCCATTCGCTCGACGGCTTTATAAGTCGAATTGACTGGTAATGGTGTCTTCAGACCCTCATCTCGACGTATCTGGCCCGTGAGGCGCATGCCTGCCCACTCCTTCTTGTCGGATAGCAAAAGGGACGTGACAGGATTATAGAATTTCCTTGGTTGTATCGAGTACCATGCACGCAGGAAGACAATATCTGGGGGTTGAGGTTGTTAGATTCATAAATAAATAAATAAACATGCGACGGTTTGATAGATAGATACGAACCGCTCATGAGTATCTTATCCTCGAAAGTAGCCCTAAATGCGCCATCCGGCTTGCTAAGTGGCTTCTTCACCTGTCCCCGAATACCCGACACCGTGCGAATGTTGGCACCTTCAAACTTGGCGACTTCAAGGGCACTGTTGAACATATCCTTGATGAAAGCCGTGTTCTTCCAAATCTTGTACGGGAAACCGGTCAACTTGATCTTCTTGACAATCTTCACTGAACGATCAATGTCCAATACAACTCCCGTGGCTGAGACTCGGAACGCGGGTGTTTCGCCAGATAGGGTGTTGAATGCACAGAACCCGGTATTGGGAAGAGAGACGGGTCCGTAAAAAGTTGCGTAGCAATGCATATGCTCCGGTGTATACTTGAGCATACGCATACGAATTGAATGGTCGTCGAGTGAGTAAATCGGGACCGTCTGGAAACGCCGCCAGCCGAGAGAGAAAATGAGTGGATCGTTGGTTTTGAGTGTACGTGTGTACCAACGATGTCGCTTAATGCGAACTTGGACATAGCCAAACCTTTCTTCTGCAGGAAGAAGACCACCAACGACAAGTGGATAGGTAGGATCAAAGTTTTGCACCATCTCTGCCGGGGCATTGTTGATTTCAATACGGGCGTAGGTCCCCGGCCGGTGTCCCTCGACCAGAATACGAGCAACAGGGTCCACGCCTTCAAACTCGGCTTTGTTGATCTGTAGCTGACGTGCCATTTCTTCCTTCTTTTCGTCGTAGAAATCCATCTTGGTGGATTCGGGGTCGTCATATTGCTCGTCAAACTTGCGTTTCAGCTCTGCCTTTTTTACAGCCAGAGCTGCCACACGTTCCTCTTCGGCAGTCTTCTTCGACTCGGGATCCTCGTCCATTTCGTCAAGATTTCCCTGAGCTTCCAGGTCCTCGAAGTCACCAGGGGCATCCAGTGCACCTGCGTCGTCTGCGTCGTCGCCACTGCCCGAACCTCCCGTGATGAATAATCCACGTATCGAATCTAACAGTGCTTCATCCTCCCATTCGTTGACGTCCTCCAAGCGTAAAGGCGCTTTCGTAGCATCCAGAACTTCATCGTCCAGACCATCCGCCTTGCGAATCTGGAAGAACTCATCCTCGTCGTCATTATCAAACGGCGCATCTTCCGCGTTGGCAGCATTGGCATCATCTCCTTGCAGGATCTGCTCCGGCGTGAGGTTGCTAGAGTAGATGAGCTTGGTCCAATCCCTACGCCGTTTCCGGAGGGCATTTTGATTGAAGGCGTCCCGTGCACGTCCGGCGAGGTCCGCTTTCCAGCGTGGTGTGGACTCCTCCGCATCCAATGTATCCTCGCTCGCTTCATCGTCCTCGTCCGAAGGGATTTCGGGCCCTTCTTCACCCATGGATAGGTATGCACCTCCTGTTTCGTTATCATCGTCTGGCTCCCCTAGGTCAGAATCGCTATCGGCATATTCCACCGCGCCACGACTAGATGAGGAGACATTGGGAATTTGCCGTTGGGGGACACGGCGACTTGAACGTCCACGGTTAGGATTGCTCGGTCCGGCACCTGTTCCCTCGTCTTCCTCATCCATCTCCCAGACCATGTCCTCATCCTCATCTTCTACAACACTCCCAACCTCGTCATCGCTCTCGTCTCCATCGTTCTCGGTGTTTTCCTCATCTTCATCATCACTCTCCTCGAATGCCTCATCCACCGTCAAGTTCTTCTTGGAGCCGCCCAAGAGCCGGATCTGGCTCTTGAGCACACCATCCTCCAGAGTGGTGCCCACATCCTGCAGATCCATAACCATACGCTCGCCTTCTCCACCCGCACCACTCCCGGGCAGACCGTCCTCTCCTCTGGTAAAGTTGCCGGGCACGTTTACCCACACAGCGTCCTGGTCATACATGACGCCACCCAGATCACTCATGGGTGCATGTACGAGTAACTTTTTCTTTTCGCTCAGCTTCCGCCGTTTGACGGCATCAGTATCAGGTAAAGGACAGGGATCGCCTAAGGCAGTGATACCAGCAATGGAGAGGTCGCCCACGCCAGGTATATGTACTGACATGCCCTCTCGGAGGTTTGTGCCGCGCAAATACCCATAGACTGCGATTTTCCGGTCGCACTTGCCTTCACTCTCGCGGATCGTCTCACGTGGTGTGAGGTCTTCCATACGATCGGCTAGGAGATAGGGATGGGAGTTGCGAAAAACGAGTGGTCGGAATTTCATGACAGAAATAAAGCGCGAGAGGTTGAGGATTTCGTTGTCCGGGTAGCGGCCATTGAGGACGCCAGAGAGGTAGAATAGCTTTGCTCCAGCATAAATTTCTGTCCAGAAACGCTTTTTAAGGGTTTTTTTGGACGCTTTGAGCGTCGCAGCCTTTTTGATGAGATCGAGGTGGGTCAGGATACCGATGACTTTTGGGAAGCCATGTGACTGGAGAATATTGAGGAACTCGAAAGTTTCCTGCATAGCCCAGATAAAGAATTAGTCTTTACGCATATGGAGGATGAAATTAGAGGGCATGCACCATTTCAAAACCAAAAGACCCGTCAATCATGAGTAAGATAAGATCGGCAACTTTGCCGATGTCAATCAAAGAATTGAGATCGTTGTTGCATTCGATGAATGTAATCCTCCTCTTTTTACCGCTCACTACGGTGATAGGGCCCTTAGCCTCGACAAGGGTTTGCTTGGTATATCGACGCACAAGGCTCTTCAGTAGCGTGGTCTTGCCCACACCAGGGGGGCCAACTATGGCGACCAGCACCGGCGGCGGCTCATCGTCCGGCGTGCGGTTAACGAGAGGGACATGTAATCGTGTCTGGTCACGTTCGACGTTTCTTCTGCCCTGACGTTCAGCGCGGCGACCAGATTTGGGAGCAAATGCCTGTACAAAATACGGATATTGTTAGCATCCACCCCGAGGCCCGAGTGTAGTCGTCCCATCATAATAACAAACTTTTTCGTTGAAGCCCGTGTGTTGCTTGCCCTTGCCCTTTTTGTCGGCCTTGGCGCCAGATTGCGCAGGCCTGTGAGCCTTTTGCAGGCGATCATCCATAGTTTCAGCTCGTATTATTTAGGCCCAAGGCAGAGATGAAGGCAAGTCCTGGGTAGGACTAGTAATTCAGCACAAATGATGATTGAGAATTCGAAACTTTTGTGACCGGAGAACGTCCTTGAGTCACGTGGTCACCGGAAGCAAGTGGCTCTCTTTACAGTACAATTACATGTGCATGCTGATCATGACCAGTACAGCAATACAACAAAAATGCTATATCATTAAGAGCCATACCATCATATTGTAATTACATAAAATTTGGTATCACAAACACTACCAATAACAAAACGATTAGGCCTGCGAAGAGGGATCTGGCGTATTTGCCTGGGGACGTGAGGTGTACAAGGGAGGAGACCCTGCAACTTCATAAGCTGGGAGCACATCCTTGTCCCGATGTATTTCATCTCCGTCTCCTTCAAGATCCCTACCACTATCAAGCCTTCTGCCAGCCGCATCCAAGTCTGCACCTCGGATACGGGGATCTATGGGAGGTGAATGGCCTGATGGGATTTGTGTCGTACGAGAAGTAACGTTAGAGGTATCTTCAGACTGTATAGAAGAAGAAGGTGAGGGCGCCCTGTGAACCGTAAGTTTGAAGAAAGAGGTTATCGGTTGTCCATTTCGACGTAGATGATAGGTCCTGATCGAGGAGTAGCCATGTTAGCCATGAGTCGAGGCACGGTCATATACTTGAGAAAATGAATCAAACCTCCAAGTAGCAAGTACAACAATGAGGGCAACGGCAACAACACCAAAGAGGCAAGCTAGCACTGTCTAGGAAATGCTACTGTGAATAGTTGTTTGGGTAGAAGATGAGCATGGAGTGCACCTTAGAGATATCTTCGGCACGAGAGGGAGTGGGAGATGCTGAAGAAGACGGAGAGGTTATAACACTGGACATGCAGACCAGTCGCAGAACTTGGACTTGGATCCTGAAAGGGCGTGGTGCATCGACGTCAGAAGTCAAGAGGATGCGGATGCGACATCTGGTCAAAAACGGCTTCCCGGCCCGCTGGGTGAACTCCGCGGCAGCGTTAACCCACTGGGCCATGGTCATTGCCTCCGGTCATTTCTCAATACTCTGCGCTCTACTTACTAGCTACTCGGAATGCGTCCTTCTCTTGCTTGTCTCAGTGGCAGGTCTGCCTGGAAAGGTCTCTAAAACAATACGGGTCATTGCTTTCTCTTGAAATTAACCGCCGTCTCCGTTGCATAGGGCCATTCTTTATCCAGTTCCCCAATCTGCGGGAGGCTCTAACGAATAACATTGCTATTGACACGCAAGCACGCTCATGTACCATTCTCCCCAACTTCGTTGGGTCTGTATACCATACGCTTATTCCGTGAAGTACCGCTGACTGGGTCTGTGCTCCATCCAGTATTCGGTTTAATGTACATAATGGAAAACAATATGTCCCTGTGGTTGTAACACAAGACATGGTCGGACACAAGCTGGGCGAATTTGCGCACACCAAAAAGAGGTTTACTTACAAGTGCGTCTCTATTTTGATGTTTAATTGCATGGTCCTAATTGCACTCGCTATTCAGGGCTACGAAGAACAAGTAGACGACTATTTACATTACGCCTCTACGTTATATAATAAAAATAATGAAGGAATTCGTCCACCGTCTACAGGCATGCTAGAGCTTTCAGCTGAATATTTACAGGCTAGACTAATAACTGGCATGGGACGATGGGCCGAGTCTGGAGTATATGTACTAGAAAAAGATATTGATTATTGCAAGATCAACTTTATGTACTGAAAAAGCACCGCAGTGCGCATACTCTCCACCATGGAGTCTGCTCAACCAAGAGTCAGTCGAGAAATTATACTGGAATCTTATTCTGATCCATGGCACGACTTAAGGGTACGAAATATGAAATTAGGGTTGCTGAAATCCTAATAAGTATCATAATGTGCTTAATTAGACTAGTAAATATAACTGCATGATACTTTTATTTCATGCATAAAGATACCAAGCGGATGCATCCTGACTGTAAACCTGAACTACCAGTAGTGTCGTCACTGCATTGTTCAAACAAGAGTTCAAGCTGTATGCAGACATTTGGGTAGTCGGGCCTCTAGTCACGTGCTGTAGGAGGCTCGCTCATTGCAGTAGCTAACTTGAACTACTGGTATAGAACGTTCAACGTTTATGTGCTAAACATTTCATTTCTCGGCTGCAGCAACATGGAATCGTCAGCTCCACCGACTCAAATTACTCTTGAAGAGCTTGCGTACCCAGGAACTATAGCCTTCTTACCTGATCTGCTCTCCTGCGTCTCTGCTCATGCGCCCACACTACCTCTCGATCCTGTCGTCCTCCAGTCTCTCCTAATTTCTCTTACCGCTGTAGACAAGAACCTGATTTTGAGAACCAAGGAAGAAGATGTTGGGACGCTCGCAAAACTAACAACCTTGGTATGCGTCCAGTTATGTTGTCTATCCACTCTCCGCTTCTTACATTTCGTTCTCCTGTCAGTTCTGCAACAATCGCTGATGTCAGTGTGCTATTAGTACCTGCGCGAAATATTCGGATACGAGACACAAAGAGTGAAATATCGCCCATTGTCGGTATCAAAAGCTACTCCTTCCCAAGCCAAATCAAGAGCTCGCAGTATTCCGTCTACACCAGTCTGGCAAGAACCTCAGACCTCTATATTGCACCCTACGGCATTTTTACGCTCTCTATTTACTACATCTTCGAAACTGAACACACCCGATTGTGTCTCCCATAGGAGCGGTGCCAGTAGTCCAAACCCTGTTCCTAGACACCCCAATAATCACACGCACTTATCATCAAGGCTCGCTCACCAATCCCTTTCATCTTCAAATATTGTGCTGCATGGTACAGGAGGCGTATCCACTCCCACCACCCTGCGTATAAACACGGGCTCTCATCTTGCAACTCCAACCGGCCCTTTACACAGCGTCAGTAAGCCAACGCTGCCCCGTGCCTTGGTCTTGACGGGACTCGATCATATCGGAGTGCCCTCTCAGAGAGCTCTCGAACGTATCCTAATCGAACGCCGCATTGTGATAGAAAGTGGTGCCGAGGATGACCCTTGGGATGGCATCTGGACATTACCTGAAGGGTTTTTCATTGTTTACGTGTGCCCTCATGACGAGAGAGAGATGCCCAGGATACAAAAGAGCTTGGTACGAAATTCTTTATATGTTTCTTTCTTGGTGTATGGGACAGCGCCATCTGACTCCAACATAGGTAGATCAATTTGCTATGAGCATCAATGTTACTTTGGCACCTTCCATCCGGTCCACTCTGTCCAACTCTCGATCTTTAACGACTCTTGCTTCTCGAGGAGCTCATTTCCCTGCTCACTCTTCTGCTGCCCTGGCCATTTCTGGACTTCTCGATCCAACCATCTTGACTGCACTGCGCTTACTGTCCACGAAATACACATACACGTCCCCTGCTCTCCAGATATATACATCCGATCTATTTACTGCCGTGCGGCACCACCATGTCCTCGACGGTCTTCATATCACGGCTCGTGCTCGAAAGGACATGGATGACCTCGTGTGCGCCGCACGTGTCGTCAATGGAGACCGCAGTGGTGTAGAACTCGTTAGGGACAAGGCCGACCTTTTCACATCCTCACGAGGCGTGGCAGGCGGGGGCGGCGGCAGCAGTAGCAACAATAGCACGGGTGAATTATGGGATGATGCCACCGGTGTGAACGATGCGCTGCTCGAGGGGCAAGAGGACGAGGAAGACGTTGCGAGCCTCGCGTTTGGGTCTGTTGCCAGCCTGGGTAGAAAAACTGCTTCTTTCAAGACAGCACAGCTTTCTGCGGCATCTTTGCTCTCCCCGGCCTCTTCTGCTGTTGAAGATGGGGAGGATCAGGAGCGACAAGGTAGTATAGCACTCATGGACGTTTCGAACTTGGATATCGCACGTATGATGCCCCGTGTGCTAAGCCACCGTGTGAGGGTGAGAAATAAGAGGGAAGATGAAGTGTTGGCGAGTCTTGTCTGCCCTGCTGTTCCATTTGTTGGTCTTGAGGGAGAATCAAGTGGGGCAGATGGAGCTCAAGAACCATGGCACCGGCGAACAGTGAAGGATGTGATGGTAGAGATTCTCAAGACTGTTTAGCTTAATTCGACTCTTTTTTTCTTTCTAATACAGAAAACATACCACTATAATATCATTGGCACGTGAATGTTAATGTTCAATGCTTTTTTCTTTTTGAGGAATTTAAAAAGAGTTATCTCAAACAGACGGTTCACAGTGCTGTTGAGCCTGTAATGTTCAATATATGCGCTCACAAACGGTGCCTTGAACATGGAAACCGTCTCGAAGCATATGTTGGACCTGTTCTAATGGCTTTCCTTGCTAATTCACCTTATTATTTAACAGAACAAAAGGACTCTGAACATCTGATTAGAGGTGCAAACTTGTTCAATAGGTGGAGTGGTTCTCAAAGTTCATCATGATGCCAGAGTCATCATACATCAACTCTCTCGCAGTCCTCGTCCTACTTGACGTCCACTCTCATATTGCAAGGCACCTCTCGCTCTTTTCTCAACATGTATCGCCATCCTTACAGCAATCCCGCGGGATTATACAACCGAACTGTTGGTGGCTCAGACTCTTGCTCAGAAATCGTGTAGTATTTTGATATCGGCATTACCCAACTCGTACTATACAGCCCGATGCTACACCCCACTCATCACCTGGGGCCCCTCCTAGACTGGATCCGCGCGCATTTGAACACACCCAGGGTTTCAGTTTTCTACCTGTAAGCGTGGCCATGGCCGTTTGCTGGCTTAGGCTCGGTATATGCGTTGTTGCTGACCCCACCGCTATGTTACGCATCCTGTATTTAGTCCATGTCTTTGGCGCTGTCGCCTCAATCAGCGCGCGACCGCCCCGGCGGACTGCGAGACAGTCGAGAAGTTCGGTGGACTGAGCCGGAGTTTGAGCAAACAAGGCGAAGTTGGCTCGAGGAATGCAAGGTAAATGTTCATAACCGGCGTTTACACATTCTCACACTCAGGCTCCATGTAATCCGTTATCCTTTGTTTGTTTAGCGCTTTAGTAAGACCTTAGAAGCCCTGTTCCGAAGGCTGCATACACTGACCATGGTACCGGCGCGCTTGCAACGACGGTGGGCTCTTCGGTCGCGCAAGACGCCTTCGGAGCCCAGTCTTCAGAAGGAGGAGTGGCGGTGAACGGCGTGCGTGGTCTGCCCATATACCATGCCCCTCCTCTAAAACGCGACAGGGCGTACAAGTCATGTCCATTTCTTTCTTTCTTTTCTTTATAAATGTATGCGTGCTGATGATGATCAATGTATATGTAGTATGTATGGATATTTGAAGATAATGAGATGTATTTCATTTTCCTGCTCGTTGTTCTTGATATCTCGGTAAATGATAGACATAGGAACAAGTATGCTGAATGGCGGGGACGGCAGATCATTGGACGTATTACTACGATAAGAGTGATCGGAGGTTAGGTGCATTGCTGAAAAGTCTAGGTCTACTCAAGATTTCAGACATGACGACAGATATGAAGCGCATAGGATTTGCATGATGATGAGAGCAGTGAGCTCAAATACATCATGGATCGAGTCGTGTGATTGGTTGACGATATGCAGTGCATGTGTAAGCTGTGTAAGCTTGATACGAGCAAATGGGTCCCCGATACGAGATAATAACAGATATATTTCGCAATGGGAGACTCGGCTATGGTCGACTGCTGGGAGGAAAACGGGCCTGTGTTTGGGAGTCCGGCCAAATGGGAATGCGAACATGAGAAGTAACTAGTCAAAATTAAGCCTAAATCTATTGCCAATGTACGTGTTTGAATCCATTTTTTCCATTATAGGCTAAGTTTGTGGGCGAAACACGAAGGAGCAAGTCTCTCACGACGGATGATGCTGAGAGTCGACGCTGCTTGTGTTCACACCATCACCAACAGCGCTCGCATATATCTCTGCTGCATCTCCATTTCTGCTTTGTTACACTCCCCTCATCCCCCCCTCCCCCCCCCCCCCTTCGCCCTCGCCTGCCGCCATGAACAACTCCTACCCTGCGCTCGAGCCGGTCTTCGAGTTCCTCTCAGAGTCGCTCGCGACTGCGGAGACCAACTTCTACAAGTTGCCCGGCTCAGCCGTCGTCGCTCGTTATGTCAAATCCTCACATAGAAATGATCCATGGCGGACACTCCTCGAGTTTATCCTTGTCGTATTTGCTATCCGTACCCTCCTCCAGTCTCGCACGCGTGCAGACAAGAATGGCAAACATTTCATCAAATTTACGGAGAAGGTACCATTCGTTTCCATTTCACTGGCAGCTCTGCTTGAGAGGTGACTGACTTCATTACTATTTTTTTCTAGGAAATCGACGAGCTTGTGGATGAGTGGACGCCAGAGCCGCTGGCTGCGCCCTTGACACCCGAAGAACAACACGACCTCGGTGCACTACCCGTCATCGCTGGCCCTAACGGCCCCAAGCCCAAATTGCTCAGTACTGGCAAGACGGCCCTCAACCTGGCTTCGTTTAACTTTACCGGCCTCGCAGGCAACGAGGCTATCAAGCAGACCGCCATTGAGACGCTACGCAAGTATGGTCTGGGCTCTTGCGGCCCACCTGGCTTCTACGGCACGCTCGACGTGCACACTGCGCTTGAGAACGATATTGCAGACTTCCTGGGTACTGAGGCCGCTATTCTTTACTCGCAAGACTTCAGTACTGTCTCGTCTGTCATCCCCGCGTTCTGCAAGCGCGGCGATGTCATCGTTGCCGACCGTGCTGTCAACTTTGCTATCCAGAAGGGCATTCAAATTTCGCGAGCAAATGTCAAGTGGTACGATCACAACAACCTCGACAGTCTCGAGGACGCCCTGCGCGAAGTCGAGCGGGAGAGGAGGAAACGTCGTGGCCCTATCACCCGTCGGTTCATTGTCACTGAGGGTATCTTTGAAAAGGACGGTGCCATGATTGACTTGCCCAAGATTGTTAGTTTCTGTGCTCAACCTTTGACTACCCTGATACTGACTCATTGTCTACGCGTTAGATTGAGCTTAAGACCAAGTACAAGTACCGTCTCATCCTCGACGAGAGCTTCTCGTTCGGTACCGTTGGCAGGACAGGTCGTGGTTTGACTGAGCTGTACAATGTGCCTGCTTCTCAAGTGGACATGTTGGTGGGTTCTGCTGCCACAGGCCTCAGTGCATCGGGTGGCTTTTGCGCTGGCTCTCGCATCGTCGTTGACCATCAGGTATGGAAGTGTTATATTCTATTTTCAAGACATGCCCGATTCTAATTTGCCTTTACAGCGCATCAACGGTACTTCCTTTGTCTTCTCGGCGTCTATGCCTGCTTTGCTCGCTGTTTCTGCGTCTGAGGGTATTGCCGTCCTGCGCAATACGCCCTCGGTGCTCGCCACCTTGCAAGAAAACGTTCGTGCGGTACGCACGATTCTGGATCGCGCTGAAGGCATTATCGTGCCCTCGCACGAGACTTCGCCTTTGATTCACATCAGCCTGGCCCAACCACTGAGCACACCACAGGAGGAGGAGCGTGTATTGCAGGAGGTTGTCGAGGAGGCTCTCGCGCAGGGTGTGATGACCACACGGGCCAAAGGCCTCCGTTCTCAGGACATGCACCCGAACGCAACGCGCCCCAGTATCCGGCTGTCATTGACAAGTGCACTGACAAAGAAGGAGACGGAGAAGGCGGTGAGTGTGGTTAAGAGCGCAGTGGCTAAGGTGCTTTCCCGGAGACGGTGAGATTGTAGTGGATAGATAGAGGATCTTTCTTTTCTTTTCTTTTTTCCATTGCTTTTTGTTATATTATACGTATCTTCATTTTTCATTACCCACATCCATTATTTTCTGGTTTCACTACCATGTATTTATTCCGAGTCTCATTCTATCATTCTTATTTGTGCTAAACTCTAAGAGGGTGTCTGTCCCCTGTGATCACCATCCTCATAAACCCCGTCGGTTTGGTGTCCCATTCAGGGCTCAGCACATTGAAATTCAGAAGATCAAGAAATCGAAGGCACCTGAATACAAAACTGGTCTACTGCAACATCTGATCATGATGTAGTATGGAAGAAATACAGATCAGTACTGGTGTCTTTCGCAGTATGTATCGTAGCAATAATAATAATAGTAATAATAATATTAATATTAATAATAACAGTCTTATTATATGGCTTATAGTTGAAGCTTTGAGCAAAGCAATGAACTAAATAAGACTTGTTATCGTGTTCCTTCTTTGTGGTACCGAATCTCCTTGTTTGTTTTTTTTTGTTCTCGCCGTGTTCTTGCTTCTTCGTCGTCGTCGTCGTCGTTGTCGTCGTTGACGCCAACTCGTCATCGCCATCGTCCATGTCATACACCCGCCGTCCCATCAGTTCCTCGTCGGCCTCGATCGACCAGACAGCGGCCCAGCAGCGTCGCATGACCGTTTCTTCGCTGCCTCCGCCGGCGTCGTCGCTGAACCTGGTAGAGATCTCTTTCTCTCCTCATACTTTTTGCACCCACAGACCACGATTGTACTCATTGTCCTCTTTGGAAATCTGCTTCGCCTCCACATATGCATTATTCTTTTAGCCAGAGGCTCCTGTACAACCCCGTCGGCCAAACTCACCCCTCCGCAACTCCTTTTCGCATGAATCTGACGACGAAGATGATGAAAACGGGCGCGGTGACCAGTCCATGTCGGGTGATGAATACGAAGATGACGACAACGCAGACGAAGATGCCCTCTGGCGGCGCCGCCGTCGCCGTTCACACTCACCCGCTTCTTCTTCCGTCTCACATGTCTCGCAGATGGCCGTCAATTTCGCCCAGCGCGTGGCCGGATCACTGATACCACCTCAGGGGTCTAATGTGCAATCCGGTACCCGTCTGACAGACGCAGAAATCGAGGCAGAAGCTGAGCGTGAGCGCGATCGCAGCCGCCGGGAGGCAGAACGCATCCTTACCCGAGAAGCTGAGCAGCGGCGCCTCGTGGAGGACCGCGTGCTCGAGCTACTCCAATCCCAGCAAGCCACGCCCAACGCAAGACCGATGTCGATGCCACCCCCGACTCGTGCGCAGACGGCGCCGATGTCCTCTTCGCCCAAGGAGGACAAGGGACCCAGCTGGTGGGCAACGGCTAAGCAGCGCCTCACACCAACCAAGGATAAAGACAAGGACCCGCTCACGCCTGCGCAACAAGTTGTACAGGATACCAAACTCAAGGACAAGGCAGAGAAGAAATACGCCCACGACTTGGCAAAGATTCATCATCACAATGGCTCTCAAGAATGGCCGGCCGCCCCGGAGCGCAAGTATAGCGATCCCGCGATGCTTAATCTAGCTCCGCCGCCCACAACGCCACCGAGGCGGCCTGTGCCATCATCATCTTCCCCTACACCATCTCAGGCACCATCTCAGGCTTTACCACCATCGCTTGCGCCCTCACCCCACCGTTCGACAGTATCTTCTTCGCCATCTACCGAGCCCGCGGCACCTCCCCTTTACGCGCAATTTAACGCGCAGGGTGTGCTCGATGTGCCTGGTACACTGCTCGTCCTCGCCAGGCGGTTTGAAAAGCTGGAAAAATGGTCTGTGGCCCATGTACGCGCGCTCGAGGAACGTATGGGCGATGTCGAGCGTTGGCTTGTCGATAAGGAGGCCGAACGTGAGCTGGCGCAGCTCAACAACCAGAACAATCACACCTCCACTGCTGGTGGTGCTACTAACGAGAGTCTGGCGGAGATCCGCGAAGAGCTCGCCGAGGTCCAAGGCCGCATGGGCGAGCTGGGCAGACAGATGGCCAAGATGGTGACGGCGCCGAACAATCTCTCTTCGGGTCCTGCGCGCGCGGTGGTAACGACACCAGCTGCGCCGGAGGCCCCGAGATCGTCGTTTGCGCCACCGGTGACGACGGCTTCGTCCTCATCTTCAACATCATCTTCTTCCAACACCAACTACTTCTCGTCGAATGCGAACTTGGGCTCACCGCCATCGGCATCTACTGTGGCATTACACTCCAGCGCACGTTCAACGCTCACGCCTCCGCTTACGTCACCGCCCAGTTCATCCATGCGTGAGGCGACCAGTCCGCCATTACAGCGCCAGCAATCCTATTCCTCCATATCTAGGCTTCCCTACCCGTCCGGAGACTATGCAGCACCCAAATCTGTAGAAGAGTCCATGATTTCTGGGCTGCCAAGTCGTTCCATGAGTCCTACGAGCCTGTCTGGGATGCCGACGGCCTCTGATAGCGACAGTGTACTTTCTCCACCCCTCCAACTCCAGCCACCAAGGGCACCTTCGAGCCCGAGTAACAGTAGCAGTGGGCGACGGAACAGCCCCTCGCCCTCGCCTACACCAAGGAAACGCTACACGGTGGCGCTGGGCGCACCCGTCACCTCTCGCTCATCGTCGACCTCACCCTCTGGGCTTGGCACGGCATTATACTCTTCTGCTTCGGAGGCCTCAGAGGACGATGATGATGACGACTTCAAGGACGAGACGATTGGCAAGAAGTCTTCGGCACGCATCCGACCCAAGTCGATGTACTCTTCCGTGAACCCACCCTCACCCTCGCCCTCGCCCTCACCCGCACCAACGCAGAATTTAACGAACAGGACGTCGACGGCATCGCTCAAGGTCCGGCCTCGGTCTCAGTCATCTGCCGTGGTTGGCATGGCGCCTTCATCATCCAAGGATGAGGGCAAGAAGGTGTCCAACGATGCCGTTAGGGCTGCCGCTGGCAAGCCACGTTTACCCGTCGGGGCACTCGTCGCGTTCTTTGATGGCGAAAGGAGAGAATAAGGGGTGAATTTGGTGACCGAGTACTATTCTAATAGCCGTCATACAATGCCCTCCTATTTTCTCTTTTCTCCCTCCTTTTTCTTATCTGTTTGGATTTACGAACCCCCCTTTAATGATTTGAACCCCTATTCTCTATTTCATGATCATGATTTCTATACACCGTGGTTTGCTTTTTTGTCTGACCCGTTATTCTCCCAGAAACACCTCTCTTTTGGCTAATTTTTTATATCTCAATACCCATATAAGACCATCTGTTCACTAACGATTTATAACAATTATAAGATGTTTTCTTGATAGTGCACTCAGCCACCATATTATGGCATGAATCCAGCAATTAAGTATGTCGGTGATGCTGGGAGCAAAACTGGTATGCACTTCTTGTAGTAAGGAAGGAACCGATTCAGCCTACGGATCAGAAGGCTAACATATGAAAACATTCTGGATTGAAATTCAAGTACATCAGTGGTCATAAATAGCCGGAAAGTAGATAGATGCATAGGTATCATGTACAGCGAAGAGCACCAGCAAAATTAGGAAGACAGAATGAGTCGTAAAATACGATGTGAAAATATGGCACAAGTCCTTCTATGTGTAGAAAGGGAGAACTGGAAAAAGAAAACCAATAGAAATGTGTAGTGCGATCCCACGTTATTATATATATATATATATTTACATTAGACACGCCAGGAAGGAGGATGGGACAGTCAATTGTTGGTATACCGACACGTTTCCAAACAAGAGCAAGAAGAAGAAGAAAGGAAGGGAAAGGAAGGGAGTCTTTCAGTACTCACTTATCGCTTCCCATACACGGTCAATACACTGTGTTAATTCTCAATGCATAGACTACAAATTGCAGTCTAGGGGTGCTAAGTACTGAGACCTTGTGTGACAGTATCAACCTCGAACAGAACGCAATTGGCTCTAGTCACCAGCCTCTTCCCCAGCGGATAGAACTTCGAGGTCTCTGAGAGCCTCAATTTCAATAAATAAAATAGGTTGTAATCGACGAGGGATCAATCTGAAGGGATAGTCGAGGGCGTTACATGCGCCACAATAGTCCTTCTTGACTGCCTAATCGAAGCCCGAGCGCAGAAATCGTTCTAGTACTATATAATGAGGCTACTAAATTTAATCTGAAAAACCGATCGAGTGTTGTCTATGACTTGGACTAGTAGCCACATATGTTTTGAAAGATGTTTTGACTTGAAAGGCGAATGGCGGTGGCTGCCGGTGGCAGTGGCTGACGTCATTGCGTCTGATCATTCAAAGTCGACAATCGACTCTCAGTTTCATGTACGCAACCGCTGCTTCCTCACACAATGGCTCACGCAATGTGCTTTTATATCACAAAAACAATCAGAGTAGGTGGACAGAATCGCGTAGGTAACTAGAACGTTTTTGTGTCTTTATATGTGCTGTTGGTGGTGGCTGACTTCGGGACCTCGGAGTGGTATAGGAGTGGTATAGCCTCAGAACAAAACACAACTTCACACACTTTGTGGGGCGTACCATACTGTGTACGCTGGTCCACCATAATAGCCATAATAGGAGAATATTCTCTCTCTCCTATATATGAATAGGAGAGAAATGAATCCCTCCTATTCCCCCCCCCCTTGGCCCCCGCCGCTAGCATATAAAATCCCCAGCCTTGAACCTGATCCTCTCCACAAAGCTCTCTCCTCTTGCCCTGCACCCTATCAGCCGCTCTCCTAAGTCCTCTCATCCGTTTCTCTATTTTATAATGATGGCTTTTGAATCATTTGCTACCGCTGGCTCGGCTTCCCAATTTATTACATATGTAAGTCATGTCTTATGCGACCAGTATTATGACTCTAGCGGTTCTAATTCACCCAATTTCTCAGGATGATATTATGGCGGTTGGTACGCTCAAGCACAAGTGCATTGAAGCCTGGAGCTTCGGTCAAGGGGTCTGGGATGACGGCGAGTCCTTCTCTACCGTCATGTCTCAGAAGGATTGTCCCCACTTACATGCAATGGATATGGGGGTGAGTATCAACACCTTCCATCTATTGGCCCTCTTTTTCTTTACTCATGAAACCTTGCATTATTTAGCATAAGCTTCTTTCTGAACCAACCAATCTATTGGATGACACGACCAATATGGGCCTATACGATGATCTAGATGATGATTATGATCAAGTATGGACCCTTACCCGGATGTTCACACTTTGTGAATGTAAAGACGAGGAATTGAACCCCCAACGCAGCCGCACATCAACTCATGTTGGTATGTCATTTATTTACCAATCAAATCATAGGTTAAAATCTAATCTTCTTATGCTCATGATAGATGACTGGCTTGCGTCAAACGTTTTGATAAGAGGTGTTGAAGCTGAGGATCCGGTTGGTGGCGAGTCCTGGAGCAGTGACCGGGTATTCTCACCTTGGATTTTCCCTTTAGCTATCGAGGACATTGGTATGTCATTTATATTCTACCTGACATGGATTGTTATCTAACATAATTTCAGCAGATAATGACTCGCCTCTATCTTCCCCGAGCATGGATAGTGGCTACGTTACAGTCCTTGAGTCTCCCATTCTCTCTCCCAAACATTCGAATGAGATGTGCACACAAGACATCAGAGACAATGTCTCCTGTTGGAGCTGCACAGCTGAGGTGGGAGATGGGAGCGACATTATTCATGCCAAAGGGTTGGGTCTCATCGCCCCGGCCGATTGTGAGAATTCTGCTATTGGCGTCAACAATCAAGATACTTGTGTAGCTCCTGTGCCTCGTGTGCCTGCGTATGAGCTGCCTATCCACTGTCCCAAACCCACCAGGGCCTGGGAATATAAAAAACTATTAGGCTCGTCATGGCCCAGCCTCTTGACAGAGGCGGTAAACATGTGTGTTGAAATGCATTTTTCTGTCACATATTAGATTTTATAAGGAGGTTTGAGAGGGCTGGGTTGGGTTGTTAGGAAGGCTCTTTGCATGGTTCAACTTGTTGCAAAGTAGATTATTTAGCTTGGATAATTGGCCTGGATTGGTGTAAATTCTCCAAGTATACGTGCTGTACCAGGGTTACCTGCTGAAGAACAAAGGAAATGTTGATTAAAAATACCTTTTTATGTGTGAATTGACGGGACTTGATTGGATTTGGTTGTTCGGCAAGTTAATTAACCGACAAGGCTGTCTCTGTCCAAGTTTTCTACCTTGTGTCAACCTCTGCTTATCGTTATCATAACTAAACATGGCAGATCGGCAATTCTCATACATTATCGGTAGGATATGGCGCATTATCTTGCTTGAATATACCCACTAATCATTATCCTAGAGCATATGGAAGAAAATGAAGAAGGAAATGTTGTTCCGCCTTGGGTCGAGCTCGAATATGCGGTCTGTAAGCTTCATGACACACTTGACTCGCACTCAGACCCTCATAGATCCCATAATTTGATAGCATATGCGCACTCTTGCCGGTCCTGGTGCTCATGTACACTTTACACATCTTTCCCTACCGCCAAATAAGGTTTTATCCGCCCCTTCCGATGACCCTACGCTGGCACAAGCATCGTTCCACGGTATCGGCATATTAGACCTGATGAAGCAGCACAGCGTTTCTCTAGACCAGGTTTGCTTACTCGATCCCAAAGCGACGGCGGAATTATCACCTGAGGATGGGGATGGGGAATTTCAATGGTTCCTCTTTGGTGTACAGTGGGATAATCTCATGATCATTTCTGCAGTGCTAACAAAAAAAATATTTTTAGGGCATCCTGGGTAAATTCACGTATGCTGATATCTTCCTTTCATTCTAATCCTTTTGATGAAGGTGATGATCCTCCTCGCGATCGCACATCTGAGCTGCGTAAACTCGGATTTCCCACTCGGCATCTGGGACCAGTTCAAATGACGACTGATACGGCACTAGGCGTTACAAAGTTGGTCGTCAAAGACAAGAGTATGTATATATTTTCATAACCGTGTCGATGCTTATTCTAACTCTTGATCTTAGTTCCATTAAATAGCATCACCTACACGGTTTGTCTGGATTCTCAGTGAAGGGTTTTGCTTAATGACATGATTCGCAGGACCATCCTACAATCGTCTTCAACCCTAAGGAGAGCGTAGAAATGCCATTCCGTGAGTACCCTAGTCACACTCTGCGTTTACGATCTTTACAATGGTTATCATTGGATGTAGGATATATCGTAAAAGATGGGGAACCTTTACTGCCGCCCGGCATGCGCGAACTATTGCATGAAGATCTTAACAAAAGTTTCGATTTCTGAATGCTAGGTACATGATGAAAGAAACAGGAGAGTACCAAGAGTTGGATGCATGAAAGGCATAAATACGAGAAAGCAGATGAGCGGAGCTTGTAACCATAAAAGTAATACACTTGTGTTAATTCTACATCCATAAAACCGTCCCGGCCATTGTACAAAATAATCAAGGAAGCATGCGACAAACAAATGAGGTTAATTATAAACAAAAGGAAAAGAAATATGGCAAAAAAAAATGTAGGGAAAAGATTAGTAAAATGTCATAAAGACTAGGCAGTCGCCGGGGGTGTTGTTGGAGCATCGTCAGAGCGGACGTCCCAGGGCGCTGGATACCGAGTAACATCAACGAGATTCTGGTCCGCCCTTGCGTCCTGTAATCGCTCGCGATCGTTCATGGCCATGCGGGCACGGCAACGCACAAGGCGTAACTTTGTTCTCTTGATCCCTGTTTTACAAATGGTCAGTGGTTTAATCTTCTTGAATAGGGAATTAGCATACATGTCGAGATCGTCTCTCGATCTTCTTCCAAGAATGGATTCCCTTTCTGCAGAAGATCGTCTTGCAAGGCATACAGACACCAGAGCGACTCCTCATAGAGCTTCTCACATTCGTCAGGGCTCTTCGCTTCGTCAAGGAGCTCCTTGTGTGCTGCCGTACGACTCTGTTTCCATAGATTTAGAGAAAACACTTAGAATTCTGAGGAGGACACTTACGAGGTGCAGCGCACGATCATAGATGAGCTGATCAAGCCAGGCTTTAGGCCCACCATATGTAGCAGGAAGCCACGTCTTCACCAAGGCCGCCCGGTCGTTACATTTGATAAACTGTTCTCGGAACCAGCCAAGGGCTAGGAATATTTTCGCTCAGTAATTAGATGAAGCTAGCTTCTGAAAGGCAAGGACACACCAGTATCAAAACCTTCACTAACTACGAAATCATCCTCGCCGTACCTCATCTTCATGTGCTCCTGATGATTACGCAACTTGTCGATACCCTTCTGCGCGAAGGACATGAGGAGCATGTAGACAGAAACACAGGTGACAGCGTTATATTCGGCCTCAACATCTGCATTCAACCGGCGGATCGCGTGTCGTTCAGCCTCACCATCTCGTTTCTCAAATTTGGCTGGGTCCGGTAATGGCTCTGGAAGATGATTGAGTTATACTACTCCTTGAAAAAAAGTGAATGCCTTACTTTGCGGAACTGCCTTGACATATTCATACATCTGATCTGCCCATCTCGTCAAGACATCTGTCTTCTGTGCAAGTTCTTCCAACTCCCCTAGCAGCGCGTCTTCGAGTGGGTCACGTTCCGAGTCTTCAGTAACAGCAATAATCTGCTGTCGCCGAGGGGACGATGACGTATAATAGTCTTGCGATCGTCGGGAGGTATGTGTCGCGCCAAACAGCTTCTTGGACGCAAGCGAGATGGCTCTGGACAGTGCGTTGGCAGCTACGCGGGACGGAGAGGACGATAGGGGCGGTGGCGGTGGAGTTGATGTATTTGGCGGTGGTGGGAACGTGACTGGGGATGTACTCAGAGGAGGATCGCTCTTCAAGGCATCGTCGCTTAAGGGCGTAGGAGGCTTGCGCTCGCTTAGTGGTCCCCTGCGTCCAGCATTGTTGATTTCTAAAGAGATCATTGACGTCAGAGTGGAATCATGTGCAAGTCTATCTCGGACATAGCATACCATCAACCGCTCTATCGAACGTAACTGCACGCGTATCACCCACCAAAACGTACTCGCGTCTTAAGAAGCCATCCTCCTCAGTTTCGCCAGGAATAACCGATCCTTCAGTAGAAAGAGGTCGTAACAGAGGTAGTCGAGGGGGGGATGTCTTGGGTGGTGATCCAGTTTTCACTTGTACACTAACAAAAGATGTCTAAGTATGGGCATTATCGAGATAAAGAAGAACAGACTTACGAGACAGGAGATGCAGCAACTTCTTCCTTCGGCGAAGATACATCACTCTCTCGTCTTCCATTCCGGAAAGTGATCCGACTTGCTGGGATCATTGCTTGGGGGTCCAGTACTTCCGGTGGTATAATGCGGTGATGTTCAGGGATAGACGGGGCAGACTGTGTCCAGACGATCGGGTCACCCGCATCCGGTATTTCGGTTGTGCTCGTCTGTCGGCTTGGGCGGGGGAATTTCGACTTGGCAAGAGCAGTACTCTTGAAAAAATCGTCGAAACTCGCTCGTTCGGCAGGAAGGCGTTTCAAAAGCATGCGTATGAGTGCCTTGATGTCATCGGGAACGGGTTTGATTTCCTCTGCATTCGGCGTACGTGGTGGCTCTTCGTCCGGGAATTTGACACCGCGGGATTGTTCAATCTTCTTGAGGAGATCGATATGATTCTGGGCTCGGTAAGGCGCACGACCGACACACATCTCGTAAAGAACGGCGCCGACGGACCATAAGTCTGCCTTAGCGTCATATTTCTCGTATCTTAATATTTCTGGAGCCATGTAGAGCCTGATACCGATGAGATTAGACACAGAACGAAAAATAAATTATACTTACGGAGATCCGCACAGCGTGTCAGCCATCATCGCGTTCGGAAGAGAGCGGGCAAAACCAAAATCAGCTACCTTGAGGATGGGAACACCGATCGGGTGCCCTTTTGCAAGTTCATCGGGAGAAGCAGGGGACAACAGTAAGTTCTGGATGAGTTATAAGCAGATGCCTATGTCAAGATGAGAAGCAGGACTTGCTTGTGGTTTGATATCGCGATGGATCAGGTTTCTCTGCCGGAGAAACTTTAGAGCACGGGCTATTTAAAGCAATGATTTAGCAATGAATCCTGGCCTTGGGGAAATGGAGATGACCCTACCTAATTGTCTAAGAAAGCTGCGGACAACGATGTGGTCAAGACCCCCTGTTCTCGGATGTGGGTAGTATTGAAGAGAGGCATTAGGAGCTGGCGAGTATTCCAATCCCTCGACACGACCACGTTTCTTGATGTAGTTGGTCAAGTCTCCACCTGCACAGAACTCCATGATAAGGTATATATTCTTTTCGGCGCTCTGCATTTCACCATTAGGATGAGATTGTATAGGAATGGAATGACAGTCGTACGATTATCTCATTTAGCTTTGTTATATGCCGATGAGAGAGTGATTTGAGGATTTGGATTTCGCTTTGAAGGTTCTCGAACAGCTTCGTCGTCAGTATGTCCTTCCTTATCGTCTTGATGGCAACAGGGTGGTGAGTTTCCTGTATATCTTGTGTGAGAGTTGCATCAATGGCCAGCAAGACAGGGACGGGCGGACCTTGTGGTATCCTTTGTAGACGGTTGCAAAACTGCCCTTGCCGATGTCGTTGGCTATGACATAGGACTTGAGTTCGTCATCCTCGCTCTGCTTATTGGCAGCTAGCTTCTCGGTGAGTGTGTTTGAGCCGGTGCTGCGCGAGGGCGTTGGTGCTGCAGACGAGGCTGGCATTGATAAGCACTAATATCAAGTGCGCTCAGCGCGTGGGGGTGCGATGGGACAGATTAGTTGATGGTGGGTATAAGAAGACGTTAGAACGAGCTACGAGGGCCGAGTATAATGCCAGCGCCGGGCGTTCATGAGCACTGCAGCGCAATCACCTTGTTGCTGCTCGCTCCCTAAGCGCCGAGCGTCCGAAGCTGTCCTGATTTGGTCGACCAGCCACTTAACAGGTGGCGTGTAAATTACGTCAGTGCATTAGTCATCTTTTCATTATCATTTATCATTCGTATCACCCAGCGGCTCGTTCAGTAATACAAGTGTATTATTTAGTAGATAGTGTTACTAGATACACAACGCTACATTAATGTCTCCTGGTTCGGGTCCTTCTTCGAGGTGACAACTCTGGCCGAGCGTCTTGTCGCGCGTTTATTGGCCCTGATGACACCATCATCTTCTGGCTCAACTTTGATTTTCTTGTTCTTGCTTTTCTTCTTCGAGGGTCGACTAACGGGTATTGGGACGCCATCAGGGTCAGGCTTAATAATGTCTAAACCCTCTATCTTGACCGGCTTCACTTCCGAGCTTGTTGCCGCCTCTTGCGCCTCGTCCACTTGTGCATCCAACTCCTTTTCAGTACATCTCTCCCCCCGTGCCTCCTGCCGTTCACGAAGCCACCTCCTCAGAACACAAGCATTCTTATCCGTCATGCTACCGCCCTCTCGACAGCCCCTGCACACCCTTCCGTGCCGTATCATACCACAATGAATACCGTACTTGACGTCATCTGGAAGCCTCGCCTCCAGATGTGCCTGTGCCATAACACGATCCGCCTGACGGGGTACCCACCCGAGCAGTCTGCTTAGTCTGTACACATGCGTATCAACAGCAAATGCGTCTGGGCGCTGAAGACTGAACATGAGCACACAGGCTGCCGTCTTTGGACCGACCCCATCGTAAGACACAAGCTCTTGCATAGCGGCGTCCTTGCTGACACTGGGATCCACGAGATGCTGGAGAGAGTAGGACCCATGACGTGCGTGAACGGCGGCAAGGACATCTTGGATAACTTTGGCCTTCTTGTTTGCCAGGCCACCGGAGCGCAGAGATTCGACGACTTGTTCGCGTGGAGCAGAAGCTATGGCAGCCCAGTTGGCATGTCCAAAGGTGGCATCCAGTGTATTTTTTGCCCGAGTAGAGTTGGCATTGCTTGTATTCTGAGAGAGAATGGTCCCGACCAAGGCATCAAGTACATTAGGCGTAGCCCCACATGTTTGCGCCGAGTTGCCTGTTGCTTTCAAACGTTTCAATGACTGTATAGTCATTTGGGGATTCAAGAGATTATGAATCTCCAAGGCTTCGGCCGGTGTTGGGCGTGAATAATCCGGATACGGAGATGCAGCAGCATAGGCATCGAGCAGTTGCAATTTTTTGGACTTTTTGGGAGATTCGTCTGGGAATAGTACCTTGTGTACTGGAGGCGGGGAAGAAAGAGGAGAGAGACTGGGCGATCGACTTCGTTTCATATTTACTGGAGAAAATAGTCTAGAGACGAAAACTATGCAATTGGGAAAGTCCGCTTTTATTCAAGACAGACATGAAGGAACAAAGATGAGCTCATGAGCCAGGGTCAATATGCGAGAGTGGGACTCGGACGTCCGTCGATGGTAGCAGCTTCATCGGAGAACGGAAGCAAATCATCTTTACTTTGACTTGTCACAAAGTAATATAAGTCATTATTCAAGTTCAAGTTACCACTGGCATTTAGGCTGGCCCAACGTCTCGTTCATGCAAAAATGTGTTGAGTTGAGTAGAATCCCAAGAGCATCATCCAAGGGGACAAAGTCTCTGAATGTGAGCTAATCATCCAACTGAAACTGTGACCTCTTGTGCTGAACCCCCCGATCCAGCTCCGTCGTACAACCCCAGGATCTGTATCATCACTGCTCACCAGGGATCCTCCATGGTCTCGAGACTTGGCCGTCGATCTAACTCATCCTGCCGTCCCAACATATCTAAGC
Organism: Agroathelia rolfsii; assembly: GCA_018343915.1. NCBI lineage: Eukaryota > Fungi > Basidiomycota > Agaricomycetes > Amylocorticiales > Amylocorticiaceae > Agroathelia > Agroathelia rolfsii. The sequence continues at coordinate 131,815 of JABRWF010000002.1, forward strand.
AAAAATGCTCCGCCCTTTCCGACATTTAGAAACGAATTTTTTGGCTTGCGTGCCTTTCCCAAGGCTTTGCTTCAGAAGCCCGAATACCATTGGCCGAATCCACCTTATTCATCGGCAGACCCAGTATGCTGGGAAGAGCGAGTTGCACATGAGAACAACAATCAGCCTGCAAAAACCCAGAAGGCTAACGCAATAGACATCTCGCTTATGCTTGTATTGGGCAAGAAAGCATTGCATAACAAGGCTACCATCCGACGACGTGTTTCTAAAAAGCTCAAAGTCGCCATGAGCCTTATTACCACTCGAGGAGCTGATGTTGAGCCCGTTCACCCATCCGAAAGCTCAAAGGGGAAGCTTCAGATTGTCTTTAGGCCAGAATTGGTTAAGCCAGACTACATTCTCCGAGGTGAGACCACTTTCCTGGTCATTCTAGACTTCTAGCTAACGAGAATTTAGACTGGACTTATGTGCTCTACCCTCAGTTACCGATACTATTGATGCCTTACCCGCAGTTAGTAAAACTCCTTAGAAAATCATTGGACCGAGTGCATCACGAAGGTACCAAACTCGAAACCCAGTGGACCCGAGTTACCAGAGAAAAGCTTCGAAAGGGCTCCTCTCGGAGTTTGCACACACCTGATTCGACGCCTGAGGTCCGTTCCAATTTCTCGATACTCTAAATAAATAAATAGAAACCCACATTTTCCCTAGATTTCCAGCACTCGTGGAACTGATGAAAAGGTTGTACGGTTGGATCTGGTATCCCGCACTTCAAAGCGACAGTTGGATAAATCTATTACAGCTGTAGCAGCATTAGTAATCCATACTTTCTTCTTCCGTTTGACAATTTGTTGACCTTTACCTATTTAAAGCAAAACATCATCAAGAAATCTATTGATCGGTCGAATGAAATATCTGCTCTTACTGACCTTGCTACATTTACCCCAGAGAACAAAGATGTAGGCCATCTCTGTCTTCGAACCTGTTCATTCAAACTCTTAATTTTTTTTTCTTAGGCCTCACCTACTGCAGATTCGACTGTCACGCCCGAGATCAATTCGGACCCGGTGGCCCCTACCAGTCCAAATATGTTTACCAGCGAGGGACTTGATAGCCTACTCAAAGCGCGTCGCCCTATCGTTGTTTCCCCGTCGGGTCGCCCAGGCCTCTCTGGACGCAACAGCGGGCGCGCTACTAGTACCAAGAAGCAAGCCGATCGCTAACGGTTCCACTGAACGGACTATGGTATATTTATACCCTGAAGCAACCAAGAAACGAGGTCAAGTTTTCCATTGTGCATCATTCTATGCACATAGATATGGCCACATAACACAGCATTTACATATAATTATCTGTACCCACAAGCTAATCTTTCATCTTGAATGCGATACTTTATAATGCCTGTCACCATGGTATCGATTGAGGACGCATTTTCGTGTGTGATTTTCTCGCCCAATCAGGTCTCAGCGCCCTGACTTTCTCTTTCATGGTATACTGAGAGGCTGCCAGTGCCATAACTTTGGTCGAAATTGAAACAGGAGGATAGTGTTCTTTTCGGGCTTTGATGCAGGATGACCGTGACAGAATGTGGCAGCCTGTATTCCAGCACAAAGAGAATTTAGCGCTCCGCTTTGTGCACACCTTCAAGTTACCTTGGACCACTTACCAGCTAATTGTCTCAGCGGCATTGCCCATCCTCTGCTAGGCCTCCCTCGAAAGCTCACATGGCGCAAATATAGTACAGCACCGGTTGCTCATTGTCAAAGACACGCATATATCTCGTTTTACCGTAAACCACCGTCACTGGATAGCCCCATCCGGTGGCTCCTCTGTTAGCATATAACGGTGCCATAGATAACCAAATGGAATGTTATCACATTCCCAATATAAATCGTCTAATTGGCTTTGGGAAGATAGCCCCAATACCTCTACTCATCTCTAACTTTGTTGCTGGTCAACTGCAAATCACACGCTCTTTTAAACAAACTTCATGATGTCTACGCCCAAGAACGTCCCTATGCTCGAGATTCTCAAACTGGGAAAACATTTAGACTCCGGCTTGTCGGCATCGTCTATCGATTCTCTGGCGTCATCAGACATACTCTCAAGAATTGAGCGCCCTATCAACAGACGCATATTGGCGAACGTTTCGCCTGATCGAGAAGACATATTCATGAGTTCAAAATCCATTGAAGAACTTCGCCACATGTTGCGTATTCGCTCAACACATGAAAAAAACAAGTAAAGACTCACTCTCATTTGTCACTGAAGAGATTATCCCATTGAACATGTTAATTTTGGGTTCTTTCATATTTCTTCCAGCAATTGGCTATATAGGACCCAAGTTCGTATTCATCGCAAGAGCACGTCCTCTTCCCAAAGCCATGATACCAGACGAGACGCTATCCTTTTTGATCTCCCTAGACAAAGCTTCAATGTAGGTCGTATTCCGATTGCGCCACACGGCCCACCTCAGAGTGGTGAAGTTCCCGAGAATCCTGCCGTCAGTCGAGGAGACACCCTTCGCGGTGTGAAAGTCTGGGGCCCGCTCATGCTTAGCACACCTGAGCAGATGATCTCCCCTCGTCCCCTCGCGGCCACACACATCCTCCAAGTTTACTCCTCCGTTTCCGTCCCAAATGATTCTATCATACCGATGCTAGAACAGCCGATCAACGACCTGCTATTCTTGCTTTCCACGCCCAATCTGGCCAACGCGTACGTGCTTCCGCCGCGAGTCGTTAGTGGCGACCTGCCTCGGGTCGCTATGCGTGTCCAGCACCTGAGAACGTTCCCCCCGCTTGTGGTATATTTCCACACACGTAACCAGGCGGAGCTCATGCGTGTGATCATACCGGAGTGGATCAGAGATATCGTACATCCCGCACTTGTGTTAGGTATGTTGAGCCCTGCAGGTGTTACTCCCAGGCGGCAGCAGCAGCAACAGCAGCCAACACAACCACCATCATCATTCATGCCACATGTGATCAAGAAAAAGAAGAGCCGGATCTTTCACCGTCGTGGTAGTGAATGTGACACTTCGACTCCTATACCAACACCAACGTCAACGCCGCCACCACCCCAAATAATGTCTGTTGCATCTACACTTCCTACGCTTGACTCGGTCGCCCGCGATCTTGCCGAGATAGATGTGAGGATGGCGAAAGACGAAGGACTGGAATCGACATACATCGCTCTTGACGGGTTGAGCCGCAACATCGAAGATGTTGGCTTTGCGGAGAAGGCGCTTTGGCTCGAGATCGACACTTTGAGGCACGTCCTCGTCTGTGCTCTCAATTGGCGCGCAAGAATAAACACCCAGGAGGAACAATGAAACAGGTATTGGATGGGAAAACGTTAAGTAATTGAAGCAGGAAACACAACGGGCTCTTCTGTTTCCAGGTTGTTGTGGAAGCTAGTCGTAAGCGATACCTCGGATGTAATTATACCTTGATTATTTATGTACTTTTCCTCCATCAACACTTGTAATAACCAACATGCGAGTTGCAATCAAAATAAAAATTAGAATTCAAGCCAATCAGACGACATAACGTTAGGGGTGTAATCATCAACGCTTCAAAAATCTTGAAGGAAAGTAAAAAAATCATTATCTGGTCATAAGGTAGATTACAGTTCGTCATGTAGAGCGTCATGATCAGGTATTTCTGCAGGCATCAGAAATATAGAAGTTACAGCCGTATCGAGTTCTGACGTCTCCAGCAAAGATTCAAGTGTTATCTCGGTGGTAGTCTCAGCTACCCCCGTAACTTGCGGAGCAGAAGATATTTCGACAGAAGACGACGGTAACGGAAGCGAGGTGGTAGCTACCACAGCTGTGGTGCTGAGAGAAGCCACGATACTAGATGCGGTTGCGATGGTTTTTGCTAGCCCTGCTTCAGCGTGAAGGAGGGCAGCGTCTCCACTAAAATTTGGTACAAAGCGAGTCCACCAGAGCGCTATGCGCAGACTGCGGTCGATGATTCGTTGTTTAACGATGAAACCGACGACGAGGAAGAAGAAAATGAGACCGGCTATGATGAGCATGCGGTCGAGCCAGTCCGATTTTTCGAGTGCTGTGACCAGTTGCTTGGAGGTGTCCATGACATTTAGGAGGGTGTCATGGGCTGAAGATGTACTACGCATGGTAGCGGTGGAGGATTCTGGGGACAAATGTCAGTAATTTATGTAGATAGCAATAAATTATAGACAACCTAGCATCTGTGAAGAGAGGACAGATCGTTCGAGCTCTCCTTGCATCATCCCAAGTGTGCGACGCAGCGCCTCGGTGACATCGTTGGTAGCTTTCATCAGGGCATCTTCGCTATATGGGTCCAATCTTGAGGCTCGAATGTGATGAATCCCTCCAAAAGAGCACATACGTCACTTTTTCATTGGCATCAGGCCCTTTTTCACGGATTGTAGAAGAGCGTAAAAGTTCTTCGCGCTGCGACAATGACTGAGAGTCGATGGAGCGTTTGGATGCCAGTAATGCCGCACGACTATCCTTGGACATTCTGAGTTGGTGCTGAATTCAGTTACCCGGAGTGGAGTGTATTGCAGCATGCTGAACGCACTTTACATGAGCCTCTCGGAATTCATCGACACGAGCTCGAATCTGTTGCTTTTTTATTTGTCCTTTGTGATCTTCAACGGTCAGCTCAAGTGCCTGACCATTAAAATCGTCATGTTGAATCAATTCAAGTGCGCCCATGACTATGCAAAACCCTCGAACGCAACAACACTCACCTCAACCCGCCTGGCAAATGTCTGCATGTCCTCGCGCAATTCAGCCGCCAGTTTCTGTTGTTCCGCAAGCGAAGAAGAGCATTGTCTCAGACGAGGTATTTGAAACGTTTGAATGTCATTCTGCGACCGTTCGAGGTAGTCGATTAGCTGTTGTGCTTCATCGTTGAAAGTCGCTGTCGTAGGCAATGGCGGCATGGCGCAGAGATATTCCGGCCCGGTCTTGCCGACACACGTCGTCTGCTTTCGATTACTTGTCCAAAATAGGTATATTCATCCCGTATATCCCGTTTTTGGAGATCAAGGCTATTGACCATGATGCTTGATGCGTGTAGGGAGATTATCATATCTCACGTTATGGGAAATAATTGTGATTGTTAGGTTTAGTTGTGAACTAGAGTTACTATGATGTACATTCTTGCATAACGGATTACTACTACAGTAGAGTAAATTCCAACATACAAGTGTTTGATCATCTGTGTCACTGATAAGAGTCATGTTCTCAGCAAGTCAAGGGAAGCACCGGCTAACTTACTACATATGCATACCAGGCCTTTATAATAGATTCAATTATGATTAAACTCCTCTCTTGACAAGTTCATCGACGATAGCGACTGCTTTCTTGAACTGCTCTTTCTGTTCATTAGTTGCGTGCACGAAGCTCTCGCCGCCTCCACAGCCCTCTGGACCACCGTTCATCCACTGAAGATCGTCACTACCCCAAGCGATGCTGGTATCAAGACCATAGATATCCTCACTTCCAGGCGGCTGTTCCGTCGGTAGATCCTTGAGGATATCATGTAGCTCTTGGACGAGACCAGCCGTCTCTGCAGAACTGAAATCGACTGATTTGGGGGCCAAGTCTTGTAGTTTGGGTGTGCCGTCCTCGCGAACGGCTGATTGGACGCGGATGCTGGACGAGTTGGCTGGCAAGGTCGCCGTGAAGATGGCAGATGGCGTGGGCGGAGCAAAGCCACCGGCAATGCCTAATGATTTTGTTAGCCTGGGGAATAAAAGAAATCGGGATTTATATGGGACTTGCCACGCTGAAGACGGAGAGAGAACTCGGAGATGGTCATGGTGGTAGTATAGTCGACAGTGGAGGGTGGCAGTGGCTCAGCTCAGGACAGCTTGAGCCATTGCGCGACGGATATGGACCTCTTTCGTCATTTGCTTCCGCCTCCATTTACTAGCATACATTGTGAGCCATAGGCAGGCATAATAAGATCAGACAGACCCCACGCTTAGACTCCAATTCTTGATGTGATTTCAAAACAGACTCGGTACAAATGCATACAAAATTGGAAAAATGGCAAAACAAAGCAATTGCAGTGAATGCCTATGATCAGCAGCAGAGCGGTGTGCGAGCGGATCCTCACTTTCATCGCATATATACTGGTAAAGATCAAATAGCATTGGTGACAGTGAGATCATTACAGACATTCCCGTCTTCCGCCGACAAGAATACTGAATACCTCAAACAGGGAGTCATTCAGACCATTGGAGTGTCTGTGTTTCAGATTGAAATTTGTGCTGCTATCATGAGTACAAGAAAAGAAGCAGCTCCAAGGTTTTGTTTTTAGGCTCGAACGGAGAGAAGAGGCTGATGTCGTATTAGAAGCCGGCAACCTACCCACCGAATGGGTCAGTTGCTTTGATCCCGTACCTTCGTACACACTTTTTTTTCTTTTTCTTTTTCTTCTTGAAGATTTACTCACATTGAAATTGCACATGAAGATTTGACAAACAATTTAGAGAGGCAGTGGGCGAAAAGTATGATAGGATAGCGCTTGGACAAAGTGACTCCGGATCATCATCCGACAAGGCGACGACGAGGGATTAGACAAGGTGTGGCGTTCACAGCTCGGGAGATGATGCTGTCGTGAGGAGGGAGACAAACTGTCGTTCTGGATATTCCTAATCGTCCACAAGGGTGCGAGGGGGTGAGGCGGGGGAGAGGACAAGGCAAGTGCCCGACTCGGAAGGTGTTGAAGAGGAATAGCAAACCTTGGTGATGCAGCACTGATGCTTCTGCAGTGATGGCACACCTTACGGCGATGGCCTATTGGACTCCTGTTGGCTGTTGTCCGGCTCCTGGCCCCCCTCAGCCGGGTTCGCAGAGTGCGAAGCAGACGAGTACAAGGCGCTGGGGCGTGCATCATGTCTTTGGCCGCTTGCCTCTTTTGGACGTTCCTTTGCAAGGCGGAGTTTCAACGCGCGTTTACTCTTTCTCAACGCCTTGTCGACCACACTCGCAACTGTTCTGCATTGTTCCCGTCTGGGCAGCCTCAATGGGCCTATATAGACACTCTCATTCCCAGCAATGTCAGCCAACAACAAATACCCAGTTAGCCAACCAACTCAAGAGGCACTCAGCCAATCTCTTCTTCTAACAACCCAATCCATACTACATTCTCCTATTCCAACTCTCTTCATCTAATCTTTAAACATGTTCCACGTCCCATCTCGCCCCGCCCCCCTCCAGAACTACTCCTCCAGCCATGACGCAGGCGTCACCTGGGAGTTTGACATCGATGCACCCATGACCCCCACAATGCCCTCTCCGAGTAGCCTTAATCTCCCTCGCACACTCTCGCGCCCGAGCTTTGTCGAGGTCGATCGCAGGCGTATTGCTGCAGTCGCACCTGAACTGGCCGATGTGCCTAGTGAATACGTACGCAGGAACATTGCTGGACAGGCCAAGCAGTATGTTTGCTTTTTTATTTACATCATCATGTTCTGCCCTTTCTAAGACAGATGTGATTCTTTTTACAGAATGATGAGCGCGCTTGCCGCGACTCAATTGCCTTCCTCTTCTATTTCTTGCGCACAACTTCCCAACACGCGTACCGTTCCAGTTCGCCTCGGCGCGCCTCACAACAACCCCACCCACGTCCTCGCCATCGTGCCGGCAGCCAACGCGACATCGCCTCTCAGGGTTTCTCACAGCACACCGGACCATGCCCCTATCGTGGCCACTCACGCCCTCGTGATGACTGCTTATTGCGCGCACCTTCCCTCCCTGCCCCATTCCAACTCGTCTTCCTCCTTGCCTCTCGTGACGCTCACTTTGCCCTCGCCATCCGCATTCCCAGCCCTGCACGCATACCTCTATACTTCTAATATGGCTCAGCTCCTTACGGCCTTCATCCCATCTTCGGCACTCCCGCCCCAGCTCCTCTCTTCCCTCTCCTCGTCCACGATCAAGAGCACCCTGCAAAACACCCAGGCTGTTCACTCGCTGGCCACAGCCCTGGCCCGATCTCAGCGCGGTGACGTTAACGCCCTGCTGCAGATCACCAGGCGCATCAACGGATTGTGGAGGAACGCAACCGCCCTCGGCGTGTTTGATACCGGCTTGTGGGATTGCATGGACCTCGCTTGGGAGATTGTCCTCGGTGCAATCAACCTCGCTGCCTCCGGAAGGGTCTAAAAGCTTCAAAAAGGGTCGCATTTATTAACGACAACAACGAAACATCACATAATTTGCTTCGCGCCATACACTACATTCCACAACACCCCGCCTTTGCCGTGACTGGTTTCATGGCGTCGGCGGTAAATCATCGTCTCTACTAGACACCAATGCAATCTAGCCGAGAATGCAGTCCTAAGCTGCAGTCGGTAACGATACCTTCATTGCTTCCCAGACATTTGCTTTCCTCCCTTACATTGAAAACTGTTTCTATAGCTCCTCTTTTTCTCCTCTCGGCTTGCACACATCTTGTATTTTTTTTTTTATCGACCATACCCCCTCCCCCGACTTCCTTTGTAGTATACACACACTTAACCCGTCCTTAATTGTCTTCCCGGCCTTGTATTACCTGCCCACACCCAACTGTATTACTATCTGAACTTGGTTTTAAAATTATAAAAAATCGTCTCTTTTTATTTATTTAACCTTTTCGACGGAATGTGGGTGAAATATCAGTTTGAAGAGATCCGATAGAATGGCCGAGTGAAGACTTGACTGCGTTTCTTCGGTCTTTTATTGTAATGATGCAAAAAAAAAAAGTAATAAACAATTAGCATACACCCAAGGACCACTATTTTTTTTTTTCATCGAAGAAACAGATACGATTGTCAGTTGTAATGTTTCACAAGCACGCCACCGACGTATTCCTCTTCAACTTTGCCCGTATCGTTCTTCTTCAACTCAGTCGTACCATAAGCAGCCGTTCGGCCTTTCCTCCATACCTCTGTCGTAGGCGCGTCTTTATCTTCAAATCGTCTCTTGATTCCAACCCTCTTCAGGACGGGACTGGACGATAGCGGCGTAAGCCTGACGTCGTCATCTGCCATGGCGAACATAAGTACTGATAGACGCTCCCGATTCCTTTGGTCCGGGGGTGGCTGGATGACACGGTGAATCGTGGCCTTGTAGTACCCTCCAGAGAGGAACTCGATGGAATCTCCAACGTTGACCACCTGCAGGGTTTTTTTTTTAAATTTTTTAATTTTAAAAGTCTCTGGAAACGATATGTTGAGCGTAGCGGAACTTACCACTGCGTTATCAATGTGTCTGATCCACCTCCACTTTCCATCCGGCGATAAGATCTGCAGGCCCGCTACGGGTTGAGACCACAGGATGGTCAACGTTCCCATATCTGAGATACAGGATTCGAGTTCATATTTACATTAGAAAGTATGATGAATAATAACAGCTACAGACCTGTATGACCCTTGAGCCAGACATTTTTTGTCTTTTCTTCATCTTCATCGTTTCGCGGATAACTAATGCGGTAGACGAAGTCATATGTAAGATAACGAAGAACATTACGTATGGTGCACATACTATTTCATAAATCGAACTGTAGATGCCGCATAATTACCTGATAACGCTCCAGCTCCGAGATAGTAGGACACTCACGATAAGTTTCTCCCACTGCATCGTAACTGTGTAAGTTAGACAGCGTATCTTCGGGTAATTCTAGGCCCAGGGACAAGAGTCTATGAAATGATTGAGTAGTTTATAAGGGGTTCATTCGGACCTACGCACCGAAGGATGGGATGCAGAATCCTGTTATAGTTGTGCTTTGCGAATGCAGCAATCTCAGGAAGGAACGGCCGAAGGGGAACAGGATGAGGCTTCTTGGTCGTGTCTCGATTGACTTATTATATCCACCTATAAGTTGTGTTGATAGGAAAAAGCGGTATCGTAAACACGAACTACTATAATGTTCAATTTGATCTTGAACGCCATTGTCGATGTGCTACTTCCCCATTAGCCAGTCGTATTATGCAGCAATCCAAATGAGAACATACCCAGTATTGTCGGAGCTTGTATCCTTGGAACGAGCCATCCTCCTGAATTCGTGCTATGTATGCTTGCTTCTCCTCTGCATCGACGCCATCCAAAGGCACGTTGGCAATGTTGAAGATGCGCTCTGTCTGTGAGATGATACTATTCTTCAGAAATTGGTCGTGCATATTAGATATTTATTAGCAGACCTCGGCCTTACTGTACCCGTGGTTGATGGCGTAGAGGAAGCCTTGCTTAGATATGGCCTCACGGACTTGAATGGCTAGCTCTGCACGACCTTCGGGCGTCTGGACCTGATTCAGGTCGATTATAGGTAGTTCTGCATATTCCACTGGAGAAAGCTGATTTGAATATGGAGAAATACAATATATGAATGGCGATGCTAACAATCCGCTGTTGTCGCAGAGGCAGGAATGTATGGCTTGACGGGCGGAAGGCTCATGAGAATGGTCGTGGGGAACTGAAAGATACGAGATTAAGCCGTGCATGAGTATTGAAGGCATTTTATATACACGCAGGTGACCATTGGCATCACAGCATGCCGTTCGAAGAAGGTGATGATGCCGTTAGTATCATGATAGAGAACTGGAAGCTAGGTCTAGTGAAAGGAGTAGTAGCCGTATCAGTAGATCATGTGCACTAACAAATGAATGTGGGTGGCTCTTGCGTCAGATAGAAAAGCCATTATTATTGATGTTATTCTTCGGAGCTCGGGGAGTGTTTCTAATATGGTGCTCGAGAAACCCCACTGCCACTGAAAAGATGGTTTGTGAGCAAGTCAAGAAGGCAGGATGATACTACGTGTATTTATGAATGTTTTTGTAAATGGGATACTCAAATGTCACTGGCAATGCCAAATGTTATTGCGCATACATTTTCCTAATGTACATGTATTCAAGTATTGAGTAATAAAATCTCTTCCATTTGTTTCAATCCCCATTTCTATTTCTTCTCCGCTATGGATAGCGCTTCCCACTGCATGCTTGGAATTTGGTCATCAAAGTTGTGGTTCATTCAGTTCACCCATGCGTCTTCAAACCAATCCAAGTTGTCTCTATGAGGAGTTCTTGTAGTTTATTACCATTACAAGTCATATAATTTAAAATGGCTAATACGTAATACTGCTACTATGATAACAAGGTTCAAGCAAAAGAAGAAGAAATGGGCCTAGCATATATATCAGATGCGCATATACTTAGCTGTGTGAGTTTCCGCGGCTCAAAGTTCATTTCTTCATCACAGTGAGGTGTCTGTGCTTGCTAACACATTCTGAACCATTGGTACCGTGCGGGCGTGCCATGTCATGGTCGGAAAGTCTGTTACGTTCTCATGACCATCAGAGGGTATGACAGTGCTACCGTTTCCTCGATCCATGCGCACGGTTCTGCATGCCATGAGGGTTGCAATTGCTACACTAGGCGGAATGGACAGATTGTTGAATGACAGGGGATCCCCTGCGCTATTAAAGCAGAGCACGGCTATATTTGTTAGTAGCGAAATCCTAGTGTAGTGCGAGTAGCATAAATCACCCGAGTTAGATTTCGAACAAGCTAGGCACTAACCTAAAGTTATGATACACTCACAGATAATACTGTATCCCGCTCTGCATAAGACGTTGTGTGATGCCGGAAAGACCCCTGGCGGTGAAGATAGCCTTGATCCAGTCTCTCATAGGAACAAATCCATACAGCAGTCGCCAGACTACGGCAAAGAACAGACCTGTATCGAAGAATAGGCTACCCATGGCGCCGAGAGAACGTATAGCCGACCCGACGACAACTGAATAGCACTGCTCGCTCGGACTAGGGCCGTCGCTGAGGCCATCCATCGTCAGAGAGGTTGCGAAACAGCCTACCATGAGCGCTGCCCAGAGGATGGCGAACAAGAAAGTGATGAAAGTGTCGTAGGCGTATAGGGCGCGTATGCGGATGAAGAATAAACCTGCGCTAGCACCAGTGGCGATTGTGTAGAGCCAAGACGCGAGCCAGAATATACCGGCGTTGCAGCCGAAATTGCTAACTATTTGGGATAAGGGGTTCATCAAAATTATTAAGATTGAGGGCATAAGCCATAGGTCGGAATATAGTACAATTTATCTGCAAGACCAGGACGAGATATGACATCGTCAGAACACTGGAACAAGGGATTTGACAAATTCAAAAATGAGTGAAATATATACTATCACATCAAGAGTATGTGTACATACCGAGCTAGAAAATAGACAACGGCCGGATAGCATGCGCGGATATTCTTGTATCGAAGGCGTAAATAGATAGGCATCTCTTCCGACAGACTCGTTAACCATTCCCAAAGGAATATCTAGGATTACACAGTATTAACCCTAAGAAGCAACAGTATAGCTACAGAGAAATATATTCAAACCGTAGTGGCGGCAAGATGGATGCATTGATTTGCTTGCATCCCCTATCAGTGGTAATTAACCAATGTCGGACGCAGCCACAGGAATCGATGACGACCAGCAGCCAGAGCCCCAGGCTTATAGAGACCAAGTGGGTCACAAGAGAGGGGAGTTCTTCGGTGAATGGAGCCCAAAACTCAGAGACCCGGAGGGATGATGATAATCAACACATTTTGATTCATGCAAGAGAATGCAGTGCTATCAATTATAATTATAGCCTGTGCTCGATAAGGGTGCGCGCAATATCATGTTAGGGAAAGACTAAAGTTTTGTTTCAAGACGAGATCCAAGAAGAATCATAATATAGATGTGCTGATGCATAAGGGCAAGTGTTAGCGGATCCGACCATCGTTTCAAGTTAAAGCTTTGTTGAAGGGTTGCATTCGAGTTTATAATTGCCACTCCTTACCAACTTAAGCACACGGCGGCTTTAATATCAAATTCGGCCCCTTGGCCAATGTTGCTCGATCTAATTCTCAGCGATTGCGGTTATGGCACTCTGCCAAGTTAGGCCGATAAGCTCAGAGTCCTATCGAAGGTAGACATGCTACACATCTTACGTGCGATAGACTACCCGAAATGTACATGTAGCTACATCCGCTGGTCATCCGAATCATGATAGGAGATGGGTTAGAAGATACCCTTGACACCAATCAAGCAAATACTATTGGTAATATGTAGGCTATATCAAGACACGGTACGTATTCCACAAAGACCGTAGCTGTAGGAGTAATGATGCCCATTTTTTCTGTGAAATAGGCGTTTGGGAATAACCAGCACGAGATTGTACCGACTCGGATTGAGATGAGTGTTGTGCCAATGCACCTCCCATGCTTCATATGTAGGACAGGATAATCGCCCATGCCAACTTGTATCATGTTTAAATATGGATCTTACACTGTTGAAACTATTAATGTCCGTGACTCCGTGTGCAACCCTACTAGTAGTACTGCCAACAACTTGAAAGCCATTTATGCCCTTCTCCGCCTGTTCCTGTTGTTGGCAGGCCAGTCAGATCTTGGACGCCAAGGAACACTGAAACGATAGGGTTACATAAAAAGGCACAAGGGCTTCGAATTACAGTGAACTGTCTTGATTGATTGTCTTGGACTGACGAACATCGATAAGTCTGTCCCATGACTCTAGAATTAGCTTGCTGGGCACTGTAAATTCAAAATTCAAAGCCTCCGCTGCCAACATTGCTCATGTGTTTGAGTGATCATACAAATTCCTGCACCTATCTCAACTTCAAGATTCCGGTGATAGGCAATTGGACCGGTTCTTCGAGCCGGAACATGGATATCTTGACAGGGTCTCATAGGGAAGTAAAGATACGCATCGCATCTCCGCATTGTGGGTGAAGTCTAGTGAGGAGGATAGTGCCAAACAGGCACGTTGCATGGCTTTTGCATTGACAGGTGTCCAGCCTCAGGCGCTCATAACCGCCTAATTTCGGCCCCCGGTTGGGCATGTCTGATTGCTCACTGACCTCAGTGATACTATAGGCAGAGTTATAAGAAATAAGATATTCCGCCCTGTGTTTTCTGTTGAGACGCGAAAAGTGATTATGGCGCTGGACTCCGTGAGTCCATGATTGAAACTGACCGATATTTTCTTAATATGGAAAGTATAGGATGAGGTAATTTGGCATTCACTGCCAAATTTGGGATAGTGCCGAACAAGTCCGATGTTGTTCCTTGGGCTTGCCAAGTCAGGCAGAAATGAAGCAGCTAAGCCCTCCCAAACACCACCCATCGCCGCTCGGTGCTCTGTATGCAGGCAGGTCAGGGCAGCCCGCAGCTCGTTATCTGTCTTACATGGACATTCAAGACACGCCCACCCTACATCAATCAATTGATCCATCACTGTTTTTGTACATCTTTCTCTCTACTCAAGGCAAGTGATTTGTTAATGAATTTCAATACAAACATGTAATTCAAGATCTTGTCCGCGGCTCTTCTCGCCTCAGTCAGTTTGAGCTTCGTGTGCTCTGACACCGCCAAATTATAGGTTGCATGGCATTCTACTGAGAAACATTTGCTGAGTCATTCGGCCATCAATCACGCCCATGGATGGTCGGATTGATTAGGGACGGATGGGCAGGCAATTGGCTAGAACCTTTATTCAATCGGAAATGCACTGTCAACATCGAGAACCTGATCCCGGCTGGTTCGCGCTCAGAGTGTCTCATGCCTCTCTCACTGCCGCAATCATGAGCTTTGTATCGGGCCTGTCAAACTCCCGATATTTTTGGCCTTTGAATTTATCTTCGCATCTGCTCGAATCCGTACTGCCACTGGCGCCTCCGTTCATTTCTATTTTTCTTCTTTATTTTCCATCATGCTGTTCCCTACACGTGCTAGATGAGTGCCTTCATCCGGTTTTAAGCAGTCTGTGCTGGAAAGTGTCGGCCCTGTGCCTCCCACCTCCCCATCTCCCACCCCATGGCAGTTAAACTGCACTCTTCCCAAATGGACTCTATCTCCGTTGACCAAAGGGCACCAATAGCCCCTCAATCAGGCCTGGGTCCGTTTCAATGGCTTCAATATCATGCCTACACGGTCCTGCTGTTTACTGCAAGAGATTTTGCTACCATCATGTTCCCAGTTGTACGATGCCCATCTCAGCTTGTTCAAACCGCTCTGATCCTTACACCTCTCTGTCTAGTCTTTGTTCGCTTCTGTAGCAGCCCCTGCGCCTAGTCTCTCCAGATGGCTTCTCGGCGTCTGGTGGCTTTTTGTCAACCTATTCCATATCAACGTGTCCAACCAATACAAGAGTGGCGATGAAGATATCATAAACCATTCATGGAGACCTATCCCCTCGGGTAGGATCTCGGTCCGTAATGCCACCGTTTTGAGGTGGACATTGCTGCCTTTATCGTTCCTCGCATCTGTTCCGTTCGGTTGGGATGTTGCTCTCGTCAACCTGGGGCTTCTGATTACAATTTTAATTTACGACAATATGCTGGGCTCTCATCATTGGCTCGTGAAGAGCTCCCTGAATATTCCGGGATATGGGCTCCTGGAGTATGGAACTAGCAGAGTTATGGGTCAGTTATACTCATCGCATGTTGATGAACACAATCTAAAACACTTATCCTTATAGCGGGTGAACCGCTTGACCGAACGGCCATCATATCTATCCTGTGTAGCGTCACCGTTATTTTTACGACCATCCAGGCCGCTGATTTCGCTGACGTTATTGGGGACAAGGCGGTCGGGCGTCTCACGATGCCCATTCACTTGCCCGAATTATCACGCATTCTCACCTTCCTCGGTCTATTTGCTTGGTCATCCTTCCTGGCCAATATATGGCAATTGGGTCTCCTCAGTGCAACTATCCTTGTTGCCTTCGGTACTTGGATTGGCTTCCGGTTCTACCATCATCGGACACAAAAGGCCGATGCATTCTCTTACGTCTTGTATAATGTAAGCACTTGCTCATACAACCCAATATCAATTGCAACTCATCACGACCCTTTTTTTTTTTTTTTTTTTTTTTTTTTAGTTCTGGATATTAACTATTCATCTGCTACCAGCACAATCACGTTGGCAAATGTTTTCCTTGTGATTATTTTATTTTATTGGATAAACCACTTCTCGTTCGTTGTATTATTATGATCCGCGCTTTTTCCCAAAATGTAGACATAGCCTAGCCTTTCCATTGATGTTTATTGTATTTAATGGTGTTCAAGTGAATTGATTAGCGAGTTTGACTGACATATATCATCTTGTGGCGTGCATCATGCATCATGATTGTGTCAAGGCAAAGGAAGCTACGAGAAATTTGCATTGCATCCCATAGCCGTTAGTTGACTACAATCAGAAATATAGTCCATAATTGGGTGAGTGAGAAGACCGGGTTGATATATTGATTTCTGCGCTGACATCCTCCACTGCAGGCGGTGTCGGGGATGTGACATTCATAGTCAAATCAAATCTTCGAGTCATGACGTTCCGAGACATGTTTCCAAAAAGGAAGGTAAGCTAGCCAGCTTGAAGTACAGCAGTGTAACGGATCGAGACCCTTCGGAATGAGGCTGACAGGTTTGGTGATATGACGCCTGTCACGTCGTGTTCAATATTTCAATATTTCTTATTTGTTTCATTTCTTGGTATTAGCTTACGATAGGTTTCCATTCCACAAGGAATATGTTTATATTCTTCAGTCGATTTTCTTACATTTTTATGCTCGTGATTTTTGTGTAGGTATAAACACGGACCATGTACACAGTCGAGTAGGACATGCAATCAATATTTTATACCAGCTCTCTCTCTTTTGTGATTTGTCTCTTGTGATGTCCCTGGTTGGACGTTACAAGCAGTTTCCGCAAAATCCGTCTAAACTAGACTCGGACCCGAATTTATTCGGGTCCCGCCTGTTCGCCTGCTTCAACCTTCACTGCCGTACGTGCTTATTTATTTATTTTTAAAAATCACTTGAGTAATCCACTCTTCAAGCAGATGATTGACTTCGATACCTTATCGTGCGAGACATAAGGAAAGAGCGGTTCTGGCCGCGGATCTCGCGCTTCATGTGTACGCAGTCCTTACGCACCGTACACGAGTTCGCAAACATAACTCTTGTACCTGACGCTCATATATCTTTCTGATTTTCTCATCGAAGAGCTGCTCCACAAGGATCTCCGATCTTTGGCTTTCTTGTCCCTTTGAATACACATGCCAAGGATCACCGACAGGTTTTATTGCATTCATAACCTAGCCACACTGCCCACTGGGCTTGGTCGATTGAATCTTTTCTCTTGTCATGATGGGTCCTAAACTCAATCATGGGCAAAGATCTCATGCTCAAAATCTGAAAGAAGTACCATAGTTGGACACTCTTCTGTTTTCGGTCTTACTACGCAGCGGTTGAATACTTCCCGCCTGCTGGTACGGAAGTGTGTTCATCATCCTCCAGGTCTGGTATATTAGGATCACATCGCCGTCATCTTTATATAATGTATATCAATTCTTCCGATAAAACCACGCATGTACTTGATCCATTATCCTTCTACTACCAATGTGGCCGATGATCTGTCGATTATCTCAAAGTTGCACATGATTTGTGTCAGGTAATAGATATGATTCCAATTTAGCTCACCATAAGACGTATAGCCATGTGCCTACCAAGCAGTATCAGTATCAGTTTACTCACTATAATTGAGTTGCTAACGGGTGTCTGTGTCTTGAATATCATTATCGTCATCGGCGGAGTACTTGATAACGCTTCGATTTGAAAGCATCTCGCGGAAAAGTAAATGGTGAAGCGGTGAAGACATGTGGTGCTTAGTGTCTTGGTCCGGCCCAACCGAAGAGCTGTGATTATTATTATTAGAACGAGACCGTCCATCAGTCAACTTGCATCCTCTGTGCTCTGTTGGTATTTCAAGTTTGCATCCATACCATCATCTCCTCTTTCTATTCATGTTAGTTCTTCACTAATATCCTTGTGCTGTTGCTTCTTCACGCCTGTGGGGTGTGGAAGAAAACCATATAGCGTGATTTTGCGAGTTCGTGGACCATGTAAATAACATTTTCAGTATCTCCGTATACCATCGGAGATAGCGTGAGCGCTGAACAATCTCCCATAAAACGAAATCCTAGAAGTCTGATTCGTGTTCTTCCTTATGACACGCTGGATTCATCGGCTTTCGCTACTTGAGCGCGATCTATCAAAAACCGGGAAGTATTGTCAGTTCCGAGAACAATCTTGACATACCCGAAGCAGCCAATCAACGACAATACTAGTGTGTTCGTGTCATCTCAGCCCTTTACTCCACTTTCATTGGAAGTGGTGCCAGAGGAAGACATTCATTAGTACAGTGTGTAGCATGAGAAGACCCACCAGCACTGACTTCTTGTGCTATGCCTTCCTTATGTTTTTTCTTATCTTATGCGCGTCAAGCAAGTTGTATCTGAACATTCACATACTTTTTCTGGCTCCAGAGTCCGGAAAACCAGTCCTTGTTCGGCTCGCAATTCTGCTCTCAGCCTCAAGACGGTCATAGATGCTCTCTTCACTCTCACTTCGCTTTGCTAAAAATGTAGTCGATACCATAAAACCTAGTTTACGATCATACGTATTACGCTACTTGACAAATCTTCATACTAAGATGGTGTATCTGGTGATCATCTATTAATCTATTGGTATATGAGTATAGCACTCCCAACTTCCCAAGCTATATTGACTGCAGGCTTTCTGGACATTGCGATTGTTAAATACAAGATTATAATAATACACTTGAATAGAATGATTAATAGCGAGCATTGCTAATAATTGTGATGATGAGTCTGGAATCTATGCGGTACTTGGTGGCACAAACAATGCTGTGGGGAAACTGCCAGTGTGCGAACACGCGTGACGGTGCATGACGTTTGTCGACCGTATAGGCTCCCATTAGTTCTCTCACTGGCACTACTACCACACTGTTAGGCACAGTCGTCCACACAAGCCCGCCATGAGCGACACGCCCGAGGAGCCGTCTGTCCAACGAGACAAAGGCAAGGGTAAAGCCATCCTCGAAGAACCCTCTGAACGAACCCCCCTGCTTCCCTCACAAGCCTCTGGAAGCCACCTCACCGTTCATTCTCTCCCCAGTTTCTCTCACCAACCCCGCCAGCGCAGCCTAGCTTTCAGATTCTTCATCGCTTTCTTCATCTTCCTTACTATCACCGTGCTTGCTCTGCTCATTCTCGTCCTCTTTGCCTATTCGTATGCAGCCAAGGCATCGGAGATACCTCGCAACGAGCTTCTGGATAGGGCTCTTGTGGTCAAGGGACCCGACCATCTGAATGTCTTGAACATTACAAGCGAGGGAGAGATATGGGTTAATGTCCATGCTAGAGTTGGCCTGGACATAGGTGCTGCTATGGATTTCAAGCAAGATAGTGGTGATGAGGAGGAGAGTCTTTTCCGTCATATATGGAAATCCGTTGGGCGTTGGGGTGTAGACCGTCTGGGCGAAATCTCCATCATTTCAGGTGTCGTTGAGGTCAATGCTCCTCATGGTACTCTGGCATCAATATGGGCACCACCCGTCTCGCTTCCCTTGTCTTCAGATCCACCACAGGATTCCTCATGGCTCAAGCATATATCCATACCCGTTTGTATTCGGCCAACCCAAAATGTATCTCTTCTCATGGATTTTGCGCGTGAAAGCTGGATGCATGGCTTCATAACGGCCCGAGTCGTCGTTCCGAGTGTCCTTGTACATGGCGGCTCCTTGGGAGAGCATGGGTGGCGAAGCGTGCTGAACAAACATGAATCAGACGTATTGATTGACGTCCGTATGAAAGGTGAGTTAATGGCATGACCTACCTAAGGGACCATGTGTTCATCTCGGTCTATCAGTACCTTCATTGCCCGGCTTACCTATGCCTGGTCACAGCGGACAACTTCCTTCCGTGGCTGAATTAATTACATTGAAAACGTTTGATATCAGATCCAAGGACAAGCTACTGCGTATTAATGCTATCGCCACAACTATCGACCCCTTGCCAGAAACAATGGAGCTTACAGCACCTAGCCTACCATTCATTGTCTCTCTGCCTATGGAGAACGGATCACCTGTCCCAATGGCTTCTGTACACACACAACCTTTCGAGCTTACGCATCCAAATATCACTCTCAACATATCGGGTTCTGTCCTCCCAATTTCCTCTAAAGTTTCACCCCATGTCTCGAACATGATCACCCGGTATTTGTCTGCCGAAGACAACGACATTGTCATCCACACCCCTCTGCTACCCAACCTCACCGTACCCGTCGTCTTCCCCGGACCCGAAACTCGCCCCAAGATTCTGCGCGACGTTACGATCCATGATATGACCATCAAGCCAACCGGCTCCGGTTCAACCTTCCTCGCGAGCGGGACCGTTTTCGCACGCGTCGTGATGCCAGCCGGCGTCGAAATCCAGATCGAAGCCAATGCCGTCCTGCCTGACCTGCTCGTGTTTGATGGCGATCCACCGGAGACGATGTCCTTCACCACTACATCATTGCCCGACCCGCTTCCGGAGCGCGCGTTTGCGCATATCAAGCCGGATGATTGGGTGCCTGCCGAGAGCAAGCGCGACTGGTCTCGCCCTGGGGAGGGCTCCGTATTCACAATGACGGCTGAGATCGAGGATGTCCCGTTGGAGGTGCTTCCTGGGCGTCAGAAGGAGTTTAGCGCTTTTGTTAGAAAGGTGTGTATGCTCTCCCCCCCCCCCCCCCCCCTCAACAAGTAGGACAAAGGAATAGATGGCTGAAATGATTGCATAGGTGATTTTTGGCAAAGATGGCGCAGTGGCTGGCATCCTAGGCTCTGCTGCCGTGTCTGCCGGTGTCCATGGACTGCCACTTTATGACGACAACAACCGCCAGACGTCGAACATAGAGCTCTCAGGGCTTCCTTTCCGGGGTAGTGTGCCTGTCGGAAGGAAGAGTTCCACCCTGTCTCCCGGAAAGGCCAAGGAAAGGATTGGAAAGGAGATTGACAAAACCAAGGACGGTGTCAAGAAAGGAGCGGACAAGAGTGCTGACAAGATCGAGAAGGGAGTTAAGAAAGGGAAAGATGCTGTACGTGAAAGCTGGGAGAAGTTGAAGGAGGCCTTGGATAAGTTGCCACACTGGCACTCGCATGAAAACTAGGATGATCTTTGTTTTTATTTCATGGGGCGCCAGTCTGTACGAGTATTTATTTAAGGACAGTTATGCCGTGTATATATAGTTGCTGATAATAGGTTGTCGACAACCAAGATTTTATAATTATAAGTTGAGGCCACTTTCTCCCCATATTTGACCCTACGTTCGCATAACAGTCAAGGACACAGGCTAAATACTACCTTGCACCTTCGCTGCCGGCAGTCCACCCACTCGACGTTTTGAGCTCAATACTCTTAGCATGTCCTTTTTCCTTGATTTCTTTAGCTTCTTGGAGTTCTTTATTGGCCTTTCCAGCGGTCGCTTCGTCTCTAAGCTCCTTCATCTCGTCTTCATCGGGTTCACTAGCGACACGTTCTCCATAGTCTTCGGCTATCTTGGCGAGCTCCCTTCGTAGCGATTTGGCTTCGGCGACCAGGTCAGCCCATGCATCAACGTCAAACCCTCGATCTCTATAAAGTGCTTGACGGCGGGTTGATATTGATTGATCTGCATTCGGGATGATATGTTAGAGAAAACTGTAAAATGGGGGGAAAAGATTGGTGCTTTCCTAAGACTGAAGAGTATGAGACTTCACGTCCCTGGTATAAGAACCTATAGAAGTTGAGAATAGATTACTTGGCATTGGATTACAGATTAAAAACATACCATAAGTAACCGCAGATGACGGTAGACAATCCAGAGAGATAAGTTATGGGTTCCATGATGTCCCTAGTATCTGATCAGGAAAAAAGGGTCATTCCCGACGAGATAAGATGCCCTCACCATCCAAAATCCCAGAAAGTGAGCCTTGCAACAGCACCCCAGTATATTACTAGAGCACCAAACCCGCTCAAGGCCATTCGACGAGCACCTCTATGAGCCTCCCTATCACAAGCCTTCTTCAGCTCTTCCATAGAGGATAGTCGGTTCTGTACAACTTCCAGTCGCCTGCGGATGAACCGGGTTCTCGATGCGTAGCTGGGAACGATAATGGGAAGCACGTATTCATCCTCATCGGATTCGGAAGTAGCGCTTTTATTATGATGTGCTACTGGGTTGGGAGAGATGTGGATGTGGAATTTAGTCGCATGAGCCGCGTCACGGATGAAGTCGCCTACGTCGGTAGAGTCAGACCATTGGACTTGCTGTGAACTAGAGGTTGTTGCGGAGCGAAAGTTGATGTCGTAAGTGGTGTTAGCACTTGTATTTGACTTGGAAGTCGCCAGAGTGGGAAGGGATGAGGCTACAAGACGAGCAGCGTGTGATAGCGGCTGGGATGGGTGTAAGAGAATAACTGTAGGCGGGGTATTCTTCTTCGGAAAGAAAGGAGCGAGGGGCAGAATAAGTTTGAAGAGATGAGAAGATGTTGGGGAGAGTTTCCCTGGAAACAAAAACCTGAGCATATACTAGTATCATATAAGTATTAAAAAAATGAATGAGGATACCTTGTCCATCCTCTACAGAGTCGTCGAAATCTTCGTATACCTTTATCCTCTTGTCTGTTGACTTGTCCGTCCATTTGGCTTTGTGAGGAGCTTCGGCCAGGAAACGCGAATGATCAGCCTTGGTTTGTTCGGTGGGGTTTGAGCTAGCAGTAGCATAATGCCTTTGCTCTTGTATAGAGATTCTTAGCAGGTTATTGGCAGCAGCAATGCGTGGCCGTATTAGGGTACAACTCGACGAGAATATTTGATTCCTGCTGCCAACGGCAGTGACTGAGCGAAAGGAACGAAATAAATGACCAGTGACAGTCATTGAGATCTGGGTATAGAGTCCTTCACCCTGAAGTAATATAATGCTAGACTCGGTTTTCCCAACAGAGACAAGGTATCAATCCAAAATGCAAGCCAGACATTGCGGCCGTGAAGCGCCGCCCTCAAAAGGTCGAGCATTGTCAGTGACAGACCGATGACGTCGTTGTGCATGGCCTGTTTATTTGTGAAATTAGATCTGGATCACGGAAGTAAATTGTAGGATGTCACAGATAGTCACGAATCACGCTCTCTGTCTATTCTATTGCGTTTAATTAGTAGTACGAGCAACCTTACTGGCAACTGAAACGACTCTTGTACCTACTACACCAAACAGCTCGTTCATTGACCGTTTGAACTAGTCACCTCAAGTAAAGAGGGAGTATCCTCTCGCCAGCATGAGCAGCACACCCTCCTATAAGTTGGAAAAGGAGGCGTTTGTCTCAGGCAATCCAGGGTCATCGATTCCACATGTACTTGCTATATCCTCTGCTGCCATCGCCTCCATTGCTTTGTACTCTAGCTTTCGAACACGAGGAATATTCACCAAAAAATCTGAAGATGCTCTACCAGACTTGCCATTCAAGTTTCAATTTCCTGTCCTCATCTTTCCCTTGCTCTTGTCCATAACTCTCTTCGCCGACCGTCCTTCTCTTTTTGCCGTTGGCCTTATCATACCTGCTGTTGTGATAATCTTGACGGTACCAAGGAGAGATAGAAAGAGTTATTTACCCCGCTCAACACCCTCTCGACAACCGTCCCCGAAGCCTCCATCACCCACACCGGCATTCATACGTCCATCAACAACGGTAGAAGAAAAACGTGTTTCAAAGACGGAATTGTCTATACCACCCCTGCCAGCCCTGTCCACCTATCGAGCTCATATGATGTTGATGACTATACTTGCTATCCTTGCTGTCGACTTTCCCGTATTTCCTCGCAGGTTAGGGAAGACGGAAGTCTTCGGAGTTAGTTTGGTATGTGCATACCAGATCATGGTTGACGCTTACCTGCAATAATATAAACTTTTTTTTTTTTCTTTTAAGATGGACTTAGGTGTCGGTAGCTTTGTTTTTTCTCAGGGGCTTGCTTCCGCGCGCCCGCTTGTTTCCTCGCTTCCCCAGAGCTACTTGAATGCTCCACTTTTGCCGAAGTTCATGAAATCTATTCGGAAATCTGCACCCATTATTGCTCTTGGGATGATACGCGTCATCATGGTTAAGGGCGTGGAATATCCGGTAATGCATTCCTTGCTAGAAGTTTTCCTTCTCGAGGATCGCTCCTGATGCGTAGTAAGTTAGGAACATGAAACAGAGTACGGGACGCATTGGAATTTCTTCCTCACCTTGGCGTTATTGCCCCCGATGCAAATGTTATTGCATCCCCTAATCCTGAGTCTATCACAAAACATGGCGATTGTTGGCATCGTCGTTGCAGTAGGTTAGTTCATCCCATGTAATCTCATGCAGTACATCCACATTCAATATATCATCAGCTCATCAAACCATTTTATCCCCTCGGGGTCTGAACCTTCAACATTGGGTATTCAACGCCCCTCGTTTGGACCTTATCACTGCGAATAAGGAGGGTTTAGTTTCGCTCTGGGGTAAGTTATTGAGTGATGGTATATTTCGATATGCTAAGTCATCTATATTCTTAGGCTACCTTGCGATTCACTTGCTCGGTCTTGCAACGGGGACCATTGTCCTACCACCTACACCCGGCTGGTTCCGAAGGAGGTTGAATACGCCCTCTTCTCAAATAGAAGATGACATAGATTCGTCTACCGCTCCATTCGATCCATCTGCAGTCTCTCCAAAGACCCCTTCGTCGCGATACAGGCGTAACGGACGCCTCGCGGCCGACACCGATTCTTCATCCTCTTCTGGGGAAGATGAACCAGAGCATACTTTCTCCTTCGAGCCTTCCAACGCTTTGCCTGCAAGACGAATCAATAAGACGGCGGTTGAGCTCCTGTCTTACTCGGGAGTTTGGTGGATATTGCTTGGCTTGACACGGGTTGGGGGCATTGGCAATATGTCAAGACAATTGGTAATCATCCCAAATAACACTTGAAAAAAAATACACATACTCAAGCATCTAATGAAATAGGCCAACTTGCCATATATTCTTTTTGTTGTTGCATACAATACCACTTTCATAGGAGGCTACATCCTTCTGGACGTAGCCTTTTTCCCTGGCCCACCAGAATCACCCTTCCACCCTAAATCAATGCGTAGGGTAAGACCACGGCGCGCAATCTCGATATACGAGCAGGTGACAGCTCCGGGGCTCCTGGAAGCCATCAACAAACATGGTTTGGTGGTATTCCTCCTCGTAAGTCATTCTCAAGGTAGCACGTCCCAAGTAGGCTGACCGGCTCTTAGGCGAATCTACTAACCGGCTTCGTCAATATGTCAATGCAAACCATGTACGCATCCGATGGGGTAGCGATGTTGGTTTTAATATTGTATTCCCTCGTGGTATGTAGTGTTGCGTGGTGGCTGAAAGGGTAATATATAGTGCCCTTTTTTATTGTAATTCTTTCGCTTTCAATTTTTTGGTCTGCTTTGGAATGAGGTTTATTTTTGACATCTTGTAAGAGACAGCACACCGATGTCGTCTCTTGTCCCGGTTAACCAGACTAGTTCTTAAACGTAGTTTTGTGACCTTCTCAGATCCTTAGTACTTTCTAATACTATAATCTGCATATTGAGAACACAACAGAAATATTGATTACAGATAGATCAAAAACAAGAAAATGCAACATGAATCCATGATATGTTTTGCAGTAGTAACAGTGTCCAGCGCTTAACCAACCGACTCTTACAGCTTGCTCTTCTCCGTCTTCTTGATATACGCCGTGCCGTTACCGAGCACGATCTTGCCACTCGTCAGGTTCTTGGTCACAAATGCGACCTCGGTCGTGCCGTTGGGGCCAGTTCCTACCTCCCAAACAGACGTCTCAAGTGTATCACCAGGCTTGACAGGCGAGGTGAAACGTGTGCCGAAGAACTTGAGCGCCTTGGGGTCGCCGCCAGCAACAGCAGAGACGGTGCCCCGTGCGGCGAAACCGAAGGTTGAGAGACCGTGTAGGATGACGCCACCGAAACCGCCGGCTTTTCCGGGAGCAGGATCTGTTTTTCCCGGGATAATATATTTGAGTTTAAATGGGTAAAAGTATCATGCAGAATGCGTGCCCACGTACCAATGTGTAGGGGGTTGTAATCTCCGCTGAGGCGGTAGACGATGGCTTGTTCGGGCGTCGTTTGGTCGTTGATCACCCAGTCGGGCTTACGGTCCTTGGGCGCTGGCTTGCCCTTTGGTGGGCCAGCAATCACTTTGGAGAACTTTTCGCCTGTAGCTTTGGCGCCTAGGTAGAAGCTCGAGCTCTAATTTATACGTCAGTCTAGTCCGGTGCTATTGGCGGTCTGTACATACGTAGAGTTTGGCATATGCCTCGTTGTTGGCGTCCAGGAGGACGTATTCGGTATCAACAATGATTCCAGATTCTTAGGTAGAAAATGAATATTAAAAAAAAAAACCGAATGACGGTCGTGAATATAACGCACTGTTTTCATTGACACCAACGATTCTGCTGGTCAGCTTCCATCCCGGTCCACTGACATGAGGCAGGTCTTTCAGAATTTCGATCGACTGGCTACCATGGACCTAATCTAACGGGTGAGGATAGCTCACTGATACCAATAAAATAGACTAGGACGTACGACACGACGTGGATCCAGCTTTGGGAAACCAGGGATGGGTTCCATTTTAGCGGTCTCAGCAAAGTTGTTAATATCATCACCAGCGCCTTTCCAAGGGTAAGAATAGTGAAGCAACAAGGATAACATATCAAATACATACCCTTGAGGCCGAGTACAACAGGGTAAGTAGGGAGGGGTGCCCATGACTTGTCTTTACAAAGAGTGTACTAATTAGTGTTGAACATTTGTCATGTAGATGCTGTTACTATACCCAATTCTGTTCATCCATATCAAAATTAATGCCCGGTAATAATTTGAGGAAAATTAAAGAAAGCTGACCATATACAAGTGAGAAGTCGTTCTGCTTTGCACCAACACCGACGGCATAGAGCAGCAAATCACGCTTGTTCCATGAGACCTATGAGTATGGGATTAGCATGTGAAACCCGTGCCAGCACTACTAGTAAATGATCTATGAACGTACGGGCTTGTCAGCAGACTTGTGTCCAATAGCTTTTGATAGGTCGATGGACATTGTCGGTGTCTTGGAGCTGGATGAGAACTGAGCTGGATGTAGTGGTAAGAGCTGAACGATATAATGCCGTGACCGCGGGGTAAATGGCGAATTTAACTGAATAAGTGCCCGAGTCGTCCGGCAATTCGGCAATATTTGTGCCGATGGTCCGTTGCTTGTGAATCTCTAGCCCGGCGGTGCCGGTGGATGTAAGTACTCTGTTTACTACGATTATTACGACCACGATTCAAGTGTTATATTCACTATAATCCTATGCTTGGATCTGTGCTAAAGTGGAACCGCCAGAGTCGTGTCCTTATACGACCTACTAGATCATTGCCGTTTCGTTGCTCTTCCACATCCCCGGAATTAAAACTCGACGACGCCCTTGCATCGTTGATAGGAAAACGAATCAATACTCACTGGCTTCGCGATTCTTGCCAATGCGAGCTATGTGTTCATCAGTCGACACAGCAAAAGCTACACCAGACAACTGACGATATCATCTTGTCCGATGCGAGCACTCCACCACAAGTAACACCTTTCTCTGAAGGACTTCGCGTCCAATGGGCATCGGGTCACCAATCAACATATCCCCTGGACTTTCTGAAACGTCACCTATCCGAACACTCCTTGGTTTCGTATCATAAAGACATGTCACGCAATGAGTGGTCTGCTGCGGAGTTAAGCCAACTACCTGCACTCAATGTTTCTTATTACTCTCTGGAGAGCAACGAGGGTGTCTTGAACGCAATACGACAGCTTATACAGTACGGCATTTTGTTTGTCAAGAGCGTTCCGAATAAAGATACTTCGGCGGAGGGCTGCGAAATTCAAAAACTTGCTTCGTATTTTGGTATCATTAGAGAGACTTTCTACGGAAAGACTTGGGATGTCAAGAATGTACGCAATGCGCGCAACATTGCTTATACTAACCTGAACCTCGGTTTACACATGGATCTATTGTAAGCCAATGAATGTAAGTATCCTGATAGACCCGACTGTTCATTTGCTCCCTCCAAGGTCCTTCGAGCATCCACCACGATACCAAATCCTTCACTGCCTGCGAAATCGCGTCCAGGGTGGTAGATCCATCTTTGTCGATGGGTTCCGCGCAGCATCTACGCTTCGATCGACCCGTCCGGAATATTTTGACACTCTCAGCACAACGCCTGTACCATTTCAATACATCAATGATGGCCACCATCGTCATGCCGAGCATCCTACAATCGAGCTGTCTTCTATTCCTTTACTCGGGGAGAGTGCGAAATCAATCAAGTATATCAACTATGCTCCGCCTTTTCAAGCGCCGTTGCTACTTAGCCGTACACCGCCCGGCTTCTATGACGCACTGAAGGCATTTGCTGATCTGCTGGAGTCACCTGAGAATAGGTTTGAGTATACGCTCCAGGAGGGTGACGCGGTCCTGTTTGACAATCGAAGGGTGTTGCATGCAAGGACTGCTTTCAGCGAGCTCCCAGAGAATGAAGGGCATTCGACAGGGGTAGATGGTGATACCAACCGGTGGTTGAAGGGGTGCTATCTGGAAGAAGATGATTTATTGGACCGAGTGAGGGTGCTTGCACGATAGAACAGGATGCAAAATGTGTGTTATATAGCAAGAATGGATTTAATGTAGAAAGTGATTGGTAGTACTGGGCGCTTGCAACATGGACAGCCATTAGTGGATGTCAAATGTCGTCATAGCAAAGGCACGAAGTATTACTGTGACGTCGGCTATAGCCAAGATTCTACAACTGAACCATCCCACAACAATGCAGGCCAAGCCCAGGGTTTTCAACGTGTCCTTTAACTGTCGCCTACATGGCAGAGTATATCCCCCTTGCAGCTGATACAGACGATGGTCATGTCGATATAGATGATACCAAATATGCTCCATCGTCGAGATCGACAACTTCTCCCCTAACTCGATACACCTCCCAGGTCCTTTTCTCTGCATTACTGGTCTCCATCATCAGCTTCGTATGGGCATCTGGTCAATTCATCTCGTCTTTCAGCTACATGGCTGCGCCTCCTGTTGAAGTTAGGGCCTTACGAAGACCAAGCTCATATCAGGGTCTCGAGAAAGTGCCCGACTTGCGTGCTGAGCAGGCCCAGCAGCAACCAAAAAAAGCGAATATAGTGATACCCATGGATTCGTTGTACAGTCCTCCAAAGAATGTTCCTGGAGCACCTAATGCGATTGCTATGGTGAACATGGACCTGCGTCACAGATCATATCCACAGGACGGATGGGTGCTTTTGTCCGAAAGGGTGCGGCTATTTACTTCTCACTGCTGCTTTTTCTTGATCGATATTCTATTAGGAGAACACCTTACTGGAGTTTACGACCAGCCCCTCTTCTTCATGTACTCTTCACGCTTTTTGGCCCGACGTGATGACTCTTCGTGATGGAAACAAGAGGCTCACTCTCGAATCTACGACTATTCCCTCTGAGCCTCTTCACATCGAGGTTCGCTTTTTGGCTGGAGTTGCATCTCTAACAGGAAGAAACGTTACATACGCGTCGCTACCTCCCTCCG
Organism: Agroathelia rolfsii; assembly: GCA_018343915.1. NCBI lineage: Eukaryota > Fungi > Basidiomycota > Agaricomycetes > Amylocorticiales > Amylocorticiaceae > Agroathelia > Agroathelia rolfsii. Next base: position 161,383 of record JABRWF010000002.1, read on the forward strand.
GTTCTTTACTTGGCATCATTCATGCAGAATTCGGCATGAATGACACACTGGCTCTTGATCAAGGGCTTTGCAATGACGGAAATCCTCTCTTGGTTGAAGTCCATTGCGTAGGCACTTGCAGAGTTGAGTACAAGGAGGAGGGTGAGACTCCAGCGATTGGTACGTCTTCTTGTGCCTTTATTCGGATATGCCGCTCAAGTGTTGTAATCCTAGGTTTCCATCTTTTATAATGTATCAGGATATATACCAATTTATTTGACCAATCTTTAACACCAAGAATACAAATTTATTTTTACATCATGAATACCGAGCAGGGCATTGGTTGCATGGGTCAAGTACTTGAATAAATTATCCAGTGCTTATCCCGCATAGGATCTGGCAGTCAACACACACTCTCAAAGCCAGAGATTAGTTGTAGTGCTTGACAACAATGCCCTTGACTGTTTCTTCCTCGTGCCCATCTTGACCCATCTTCAGGTCAACCTGGCCATAGGATTTCGTTCTCTCTTGACGCCATTCCTCCATTGTCGGCGCTTCCTGGCGATTCTTCAACTGGAGAAAAGGGTTTCATTCCATCAAAAAAAACCCTCAAAGTTCAATTCCGTGTACTCATACCTTATCCATACCAAGGCTTTGCAACACAGGACTGTCGCTCAACGGAGCAAGTTTCACCTTGTCACTCGGCATGGCGAAGCAGAAGACGCCGACACGATCATGGGTGCGTTGGTCCTGTGGAGGTTGGATGACACGGTGAATGGTCGCTGATGAAAGGTGCCTTAGTTTTCTGACGAGATTCATTGCTCTCCTGATGCATAAACACACCTTTGTAGTACCCTCCGGACAAGAACTCCAGGGCATCACCAATGTTGATCACCTAAAGCGAATGTTTCAATGCGTATTATAAGTCGATACAATGATAGATGGACGCACAAGTGCATTATCAATGTGCTTGATCCAGCGCCACTTTCCATCTGGCGAGAGGATTTGCAAAGCTGCTGTGGGCTGAGACCAGAGGATGGTTACACCACCGATATCTGCGTTCTCCGTCTGAGATATCTATCGCGCGGGGCGGAGAGATCATGGAACATACCAGTATGTCCCTTCAGCCACACGTTCTTGGTCTTCTCCTCCTCCTCCGGAGTGCGGTTGTAGCTGGAAAGCCATCAGCATTCCATTCATCATACAAGGTGAGTGTGTAAGTAGAGATCACCCACTATTTCATGAATCGAATAGATGTCTCTCCCTCGTCTTCAAAACCGTGCATCTTCAGCAACGTATCCTCGGGAAGCTCGAGACCCCGTGCAAGGATCCTGGAGATGTGTCAATATCTACTCATAGACCCACAGATTCGTGTACTTGCCTCAAGATGGGTCGAAGGATGCTGAAGTGATTGTGCAGCGCAAATGCCTCAATCTCAGGGAGGAATGGGCGGAGTGCCTTCGGGTGCTCGTTCTTGTATACATCACGATGGACTATCATGGCATCGGTAAGTTGTTTGTTTCTCAGAAGTTAAACTAAAAATCTTACTGTTGTAGTGTTCGATTGAATCATAAACACCAGGCTCGATGCGCTACCAACAGTATCGGTAAATATGAAGATGAGTCGATAGTAACAGACCGTACGAACCCAGTATTTCAGGGGCTTGTATCCCTTGTACCTCGTCGCCTCTGTGCTGGTGTACTTTTTCTTCTCCTCCATACTGACACCACTGAAGGTCAGGTCAGCAATATCAAAGATCCTATCGCGCTGACCAGGGATCCGTTAGCTCCGATGGCGCAGCATAATCATCGTCGTTATTACCTGCTCCTGAGTATATCCATGATTAACCACGTAGAAGAAACCACTGGTAGTCATCGCCTTGCGGACTTGATCGGTCAACTCGGCACGACCCTCGGGAGATTTGGCCTTGGAGAAATCAACGATGGGCAAGTCGGCATACTCAACTAGTAAGTAAATGAAAATCAGCACAAATCCTAGTGTGGACTCCCACGAAAAGATGTTGAACATACGTTGCTCCTTCGTCGCGGGGGATGCATCCCACTTGGGCACAGGAGGCAAAAGCTCCTTATTCTTGGATTGGCCGCCAAGGTAGAAGTAAAGTAGCGATAAAAAGCTTTGGATGAATGAAGCGAAAAGCTTCGCAACGTCGGGGTAAACGAGGAAAGCCATATTTATGATAGAGTATACGTCTGTGGGGGATTTGTATACTCTTATTCGTGGTATCGATATAAAGCTCTCGATTTATACTCTCGATTTATCTATTCACGGAGCCAGAAGGGGAGCATTCTACGGTCTGGCCGCTCACGGCGTTGAGCATCACTCTATTCCATATCGCACTTCTTGAGCTTCGCGAATACATCTAGGCGATGCCTTTCGTTCATCACGAGTCCTACTACGTGTTATCATAAAAACAGAGAGAAGAATCATAGGTGGATAACAGAACGTGATAATATTATTGGGTCTTGGGCCCCGTGTGCCTGCCAGGTGAGACCTAGAGCGTGCATATGACAAGTGTGGATGTACATGTCCATTACATGTACAAGGTTCGTTCATGTATGGAATGTACGCTTGATTGCGGTCAAATGAAGATCCGGTCAAATGAGCTTCAAGGTGCAGAAAGGTATGATCGTCGTCTGTTCGACGATTGGTTACTTTGGATATGTCGGTACAACTCAGCATCTGGCCTTATCTTGTTGGTCAAGGAAGTGGATGTGTGCCCGGTCCGGTGATTGGCCTCGTGGTAATGGCGCTCCAGCTGCGGCCTCCCGTCTTCATCTCTGTTCCTTCCATACGTTATGTTGATGCTGGTTCTGCCGCACAAGAACTATGTTTATCGTCATACAAATTCTCATACAAGTGGTCATCTGTTGAGCGATATTGAATAGACCGCTTCATAATTGAATATACTCATAAGGTTCTTTTTACCATTTCAGGCACTTGAATTTACGCAACATGTCATCTTACTCACAAATACGTCAATTATAATGCTTTACAAGCACACCGTTGATATATTCCTCTTCGACTCTTTCCTTATCATCCTTCCTCAGCTCTGTCTTTCCATAAGCAGCACTCCGACCCTTTCTCCATATCTCCATCGTCGGCGCATCTTTATCTTCAAATCGTCTCTTGATCCCAACTCGCTTCAAGACGGGACTGGATGACAACGGCTTGAGCTTGACATTGTCATCCGTCATACCAAACATGAACACTGATAGACGGGTCCAGTTGCGTTGGTCGGGAGGCGGTTGTATGACACGGTGGATGGTAGCCTTATAGATCCCACCAGAGAGAAATTCAAGAGCATCTCCGGCGTTAATCACCTGCAGGTATTTTTAATGAGTCGCTTAAACAGAGGGAAATGATATGAGATATGAAGTGTTCCAGCCTTACCACTCCGTTATCAATATGTCTGATCCATCTCCACTTTCCATCCGGTGATAAGATCTGAAGGCCTGCTACTGGCTGAGACCAAAGAATGGTTACTGTTCCCGTATCTAATACATAGATCCGAGTTTAAATCTGCAGAAGCGTAGTAAAAGAAAGTTACAGACCCGTGTGACCTTTAAACTAAACATTTTTGGTCTTTTCCTCTTCATCATCGCTTCGCGGATAACTGAAGTGATAGGCGAAGTCATGTACGAGATAACGAGGATGCATGTACGAAGCACGTACTATTTCATAAATCGAACTGTAGATATCACGTGGGTTCAATTTACCCGAATTACTCCAAGGAATCAGACAACACGTACTCCAGGTTTCACCAATTGCATCAAAGTGATGTAAGTTAGACAGCGTATCCTCGGGTAATTCTAGGCCCAGGGATAAAATCCTATAAAACGATTCAGCAGTGTGTAAAATGTTCGGTTTAATATACACACCGAAGGATAGGGTGCAGAATCTTGTTATAGTTGTATTTTGCAAATGCAGCAATCTCAGGGAGGAACGGTCGGAGTGGAATAGGATGAGGCTTCTTGGTTACATCCCTATTGACTATATTTATTTATAAGATATTGGGATTACCAAGAGTGGTATCGTAAACACAAACTATTGTAGTGCTCGAGTTGATCATGAACGCCATTATCGATATGCTAACTTTGTTAGACAATCATATAATGCGAGACAAGAGTATGCGCACCCAGTATTGCCGAGGCTTGTATCCTTCGTACGAACCATCTTCCTTCATGCGCGCCGTATATTCTTGCTTCTCTACCGCATCAACAGCTTCGAAAGGTACATTAGCAATATTAAATATGCGCTCTATCTGCAAGCAGAGAAAATGTAAGAAATGTGCGCCATTTAAGGGGTTTATACCGGACCTCAGCCTTTGTGAGCCCATGGTTAATGACGTATAAAAAGCCATGCTCAGACATGGCTTCACGGACTTGAATGGCTAGCTCTGCTCGGCCTTCGGGCGTCTGAGAACGGTTGAGATCGATTATGGGCAGCTCTGCATATTGCACTAGAAAAAGATGATCTTAACGTGGAGAAATACAAGGTATGACGATAATGCTAACAGTCTGCTGTTGTTGCAGGAGCAGGAATGTAGGGTTTAACGAGGGGAAGACTCATGAGAAAAACTATGAGGGGGAGAAACAAGATGCCCCCTCCCCCTCCCATGAGTCCCTATAAAGGCCAATCCACACGCCCAAGACTACCTAAGGACCACTAGATAATTTTTGGACTGGGGAGTTGGATTCAATGTGCCGTGTAGTCCCATTCCAACTCCGAGGTAGCCGCTCATGCTAAATCAACCACTATGCTCTATTAATATGATGCAACCCCGTTCCAATGTTATGGTAGCGCTCATGCAAAGCCGAACACCACACCTCCCGAAAATATCGAGAAAACACAGGCCGAAAGAGATATCAAGCCCATTATGATGGATGATGGCATTTGTGGGAAATACATCGACATCCCTAAGAGTGAGCTGGATCAAGAAGAAGATAGAACCCTGTTTGGTAGGACAATAACGATAAAAGAACGGATAGAGGATACCATCCATATATTTACAGAAGAATATCTGACACTAAAAGAGCAACTCATTAGGGAATACATAACCTCAGAATCGCATGATATAAACATAGCTGTATATACAGATAGATTAAGTAGAAATAACGGGAGTGAAAAGGCCTCGGCTGGACTGGAATTTTCATAAAAAATAATCATTCAACAACAGAGCAATCAGAGTGCCTAGTAGACTTGTAATATCTGATAATGTGGAAGGACTGGTGGCGATTATTAACAAAGAAATAGTGGAGGTAATGAGCCACAAAAGCCTAATCATTGCTAGTGCCAATGACTCCAAACTATTACTAGTAGTCGAAGGTCGAACCAACCACCTACGGAGATGGGGAAGTGGGGGCTTCATTTTCACTAATCATGTGCGCCTATTCCAAGTGATGGCAGCCCAAACCGCGAGAAAGCCAGTTGGGACAAAACCGAAATGGGTAAAAGGTCATGGTGGATAAAAGGCGATGAACTTGAAGAGACCGACAAAATAATAACAGAAAAAAGGACACGTGAAGGATGGAGAAGATATTATAGGCACAACAATTCAACCCCAAAAAAGACCGACACGAGCCAAGATCCTGTGTCTGGCATAAGTGAAAGCGTGCAGGGCAGTAAGACAGAGGAAAGCGAGATCTCCAATGTGATAAGCGCTTACAGCGGTTTAAGAGGAAATAGACACTTCTGCGGGCCCAGAATGTGGCCTACCGAGTCTAGAAACGGTGACATAATGGAAGTGTAGCATTGGCATGGGACAGGAATACCCCCTATGGTGGCAAGGCATTACTTGAAGTATTACATGGTTAAAATTTGATTTGACAGAGAAAGTGTCATTCACTTGGTGCATGACATATGTATTGAGGAAAAACCTAATAGCTGATTCACGGGCCTCACAGCAGCAAGCTCAAGTTACCAGTGAGGAAAGACAAATGTTTGAGCGCTTGAACGTTACTACCGTCTACATAGTCCATAGTGTCACTATTCCCAAATTTGGTAGACCCCACAGACATACTCCCCGCGCAAGAATGTCTTGTTTCGTGAACCGCCGTAATAGATGAAAGCGTCCAGGAAATCAACCCGAATACATCTATAAGCATACGGAATCTTTTATTCAAGGCTGTGCATTGGTACGGCGCATACGGATAATATATGCAGGGGGAGGGGCATCAGTAATTACTTCGAAAACGTTGCAACTATAAAGTAATCATACCGGTGCTGGACAGACTCATTTGCAAATGGAGGGCAGCATGAAATAGTATTCTAATAAAAGCCAGATATGAATATAATCAGTTACAACTTTTTTAAGCCATTTTAGCAATTTTTATATATATCATCACTGAAGAGCTGAAGATACGAGATATTATCGCCATATGTCATTAGACATGTTTACAAGATTCTTTTTGCCATTTCAGGTACTGGGATTTACAGTGCATCTCATCTTACAAAAATATCAATTATAATGCCTTACAAGCACACCGTTGATATATTCCTCTTCGACTCTTTCCTTATCATCCTTCCTCAGCTCTGTCTTTCCATAAGCAGCAGTCCGGCCCTTTCTCCATATCTCCATCGTCGGCGCATCTTTATCTTCAAATCGTCTCTTGATCCCAACTCGCTTCAAGATGGGACTGGATGACAACGGCGTGAGCTTGACATTGTCATCCGTCATACCAAACATGAACACTGATAGACGGGTCCAGTTGCGTTGGTCGGGAGGCGGTTGTATGACACGGTGGATGGTAGCCTTATAGATCCCACCAGAGAGAAATTCAAGAGCATCTCCGGCGTTAATCACCTGCAGACATTTTTGATGAGTCGCTTAGATAGAGGCGAATGATGTAAGGTGTAAGAGATGTGAAGCGCTGAAGCGCTTACCACTGCGTCATCAATGTGTCTGATCCATCTCCACTTTCCGTCCGGTGATAAGATCTGAAGGCCTGCTACTGGCTGAGACCAAAGAATGGTTACTGTTCCGAAATCTTGTATAGAGTCCACATTAAGATCTTTTATATGCGCAATGAAATGGAAGCCACAGACCAGTATGGCCCTTGAGCCAAATATTTTTAGTTTTTTCTTCTTCTTCATCATTCCGCGGATAGCTGAAGTGATAGGCGAAGTCATGTATGAGATAACGAGAGATGGCATGCACGAAACACGTACTATTTCATAAATCGAACTGTAGACGTCATGTGAGCTACCCAATGTATTACTCCAAGATATCATACACACGTACCGTATGTTTCACCAATTGCATCAAAGTGATGTAAGTTAGATAGTGTATCTTCGGGTAATTCTAAGCCCAAGGACAAAAGCCTAAAAAATGATCAAGTAGTTTGTAGCATGTTCGGCCGAGTGCACATACCGAAGGATAGGGTGCAGAATCCTGTTGTAGTTGTATTTCGCGAATGCAGCGATCTCAGGAAGAAACGGTCGAAGGGGGATGGGATGAGCCTTCTTGGTTATGTCTCGATTGACTTATATGCACTTATAAGATATTAGGATTGCAAAGAGCAGTATTATAAACACAAACTATTATAATGCTCGAGTTGATCGTGAACACCATTATCAATATGCTATTTTTATTAACCAGTTATACCAGAAGAGACAAGAGAGTGCACACCCAGTATTGCCGAGGCTTGTATCCTTGATACGAACCATCCTGTTTCATACGCGCCGTATATTCTTGCTTCTCCTCCGCATCAACAACTTCGAAAGGCACATTAGCAATGTTAAATATGCGCTCTATCTGCAAGCAGAGAAAATGTAAGAAATGTGCGCCATTTAAGGGGTTTATACCGGACCTCAGCCTTTGTGAGCCCATGGTTAATGACGTATAAAAAGCCATGCTCAGACATGGCTTCACGGACTTGAATGGCCAGCTCTGCTCGACTTTCGGGCGTCTTGGTCCGATTGAGATCGATTACGGGCAGCTCCGCATAGTCCACTGGAAAACAGTAATCTCAACACGGAGAAATACTGGATATGAAGACAATGCTAACGGTCTGCTGTTGTTGGAGGAGCAGGGACATAGGGCTTGACGGGCGGAAGACTCATGAGAAAGGCTATGAGGGGGAGACACAAGGCCAATCAATGCAGAATACTCGAGCATATGACATATAGCACTGTCATATGTGCCCGGGTGATGACGAGAGCACGCCATTTAGAAGAAGATCACGACCTATAGTCGTTAGCCATGCGAGCAGCCCATGCAAAAGGAATAGCTTGTTCCAGATAGCGAGTGTATGGTGATTTCCCAAGATGATCCTGGTGTATTGTTGTTATTCATATTCATGCATCAAGTTAAGGTGAACTTGAAACCACGGCTCGGATGAAGTGTCCAACGGTTGATGGTAAACTGTCAAAATACTGGGATGTCGACATTACATGATTTGTTCCCGGAACTCACTGGCACTGAGTAACTTCGTCTTCGTCTCGCACTTCAGCCCGTCATGTTCTCAACACCGTCAACTCTTCTCGAGCTTGTTTCGACGCCTTTCAAACGCTCTCAGCTTGGTCTCTTCCATGGAAAGACTAAGCTATCTGGAAACAACGTTCCATTTTCCAAGAAGAAGACCCGCAGGACGTGGCTGCCCAACATCCAGAACCGCCGCTTGTTCTCTGAGGCGTTGGACAAAAAGATCGAGCTCAAGGTTACCATGCGTGCTCTGAAGACAATTGAAAAAGTATGTATCGGCCGTGCTAGTACATATGGTAGTATCACAACTAAATGTCTGCTCAGTACGGAGGTCTGGACAACTACGTTTTGAAGACGAAGTCGGACATCCTTGGTCCTAAAGGGATGGAGCTCCGCATGAAGGTGCGAGATGCACTGGAGAAGAAGGCTGTCGAAGCTGCTGCCCAGTCGAAACCCTCCGTCCAATCAAAACAGCTGCTTCATTGACGAAGTGCCGCCACTTTGCACAACCACAACCATCATATTCGTCACTCGCGCCATACTAGTTGCCAAACTTGAATTAGCCATACAGGCGACGATCCTGTATTCATATGCTATCTCAAGACAACCAATTTCTAGGACTTCCAGCCAATTAGACTCCTACACCCTTTTAATGGCCTTCGGGTCGTCTTCTCACCAACTTGCGTAATTCTTGTGAAAATTTGTCTTTATATCTAATTCGAATACGCTTGCCCTAAGCTCATGTTCGTGCCGGTTGTGTGTCTCCGGCGACACGCGACACTCTTCTGGCTCTTTGCTTCATCAAATGGGAAGTTGTCATCTTAATGATTGCAATAACCCATATAATGGGTTAATTGATTTACTATCGTATCACAATACGGGGGCCCTTTTTGAGAATACGGTATTTGCCTTAGAAGAAGTAAGGCAAAATACCCATTCATACTGATCTGCGACAATGATATGACTGTAGGCAAATCAGTGCCAACCTAAGCTGGATTCTGGATCAGATTTGGTGGAGTCAACTTGAATGCTAATATCCAGCGGGTTTATTTCTGGTCGTTTGAATGCCATAGTGTTGGTTGTTTAAGAAAACCCCCTCTGCACACTCGTTTTGACCAGCTTTTGTCATGTGAAGACGATTCAAGCTGCGAGTTGTAATCTCAAAAGATAGTGGTTCAAGCAATCATATATCATGTATGGTTGCAGAACTACTGTAGCAACCAAGGGTCATAAATATAGCTATTCGAATCTATATGAAATATCGTATGTATGTACTCTGATGAATATGTAAAAATTAACCAGAGTTAGTTGCAGCTTTCGCGATAGCTTCGAGCTCAGCGAAAGTCCCGCTCTTCAAACACATCTCCCTGAAAATACCGCCTTCTTTATTGATGAGATTCCATGGTGTATCGAATTCGGCAATCTAGGATTTGAAGTGTATTTAGGAAATTTTTGAGATTGAGGTTATAACTTAATCATGCTTACCCGTCCTTTATCTAAAATAATCAAGCGATCGTAATCAATAACCGTCCTCAGACGATGGGCAACTAACAAATATTTAGTTTACATGTATCTAATGAGTCAAAAGTCATGTCAGCGTACCAGTAAGCAGCAGCGAGTCGTTGAACTCTTCTCTAATTGTCGCTTGAATCTTAGCGTCCGTCTTGAAATCAATACTACTCGTGGCTTCGTCGAGCACTATGATTGAACTCCTGCGTAGTAGTGCTCGGGCCATTGCTACCAGTTGACGTTGGCCATGAGAAAAGTTTGTGCCTCCGGCGGAGACCTGTGTTTCGAGAGAGAGCACAATCTTCGAGTCAGTGGCTGTGATAGATGAACTCGAGGACGGGGCCGCTTGATCGACTTCATTGATGGATGGAGCACGGGAAGTCTCTCGCGATTCTCGTTGAGTGTTGTAACCGCTTTCACCAATAAGCTGTACACGACGCAGGACATCCAAACATTCGCTATCCTCGTAGTCACCTGGAAGAACACATGAGTAGCCGCCGGTGAGATTGTCAATAGTAAGCTTACCGAATGGATCCAGGTTCTCCCTTAGCGTGCCGGAGAAGAGTGGCGAATCTTGCGGGATAAATGTCTAGATAATTATAAGAATCTGTCCTACTGAGAGTAACAATACCAGAATAGATAGCTCACCAAACGACTACGCAAATCGTAGAGTCCAATAGTGGAAATATCAATTCCATCAATTATGATTTGACCGCTCTCAGGCTCAACCTATAAAAACCGTCAATTGTATGCTTATCAGGAAAAATTGATGCTAACTTACAAAGCGTAATATACTCTGAGCCAAGGTGCTCTTCCCCGAGCCTTTTGCAATATTATTCAAACAGTATCAATAAGCGAGCGAAGGAATACACTTACCAGTCCTTCCAAGAAGGCCTACGCGTTCTTTGGCTCTCAAATTGAATGAGATATGATGAAGGACAGAAGGCAACTCCGGGGAGTAACGGATCGAGAGATCTTTCACTCGAATAAGGTCATCTTTGGTTTCACTGGATGGCCAATACGCTGGGGGACGGTATGATTCGATAATGGCAGCTGGTTCTTGAGGTAACTCCAGGTATTCTATGACGCGTTCGACAGAGCTAAGATGCTATTGAGACGCAATTTCCTATAGTTGATTTGAACAACGTACTTGAGATCTAGTTCGACTTGAGTCCAGGCTCGGCAAGTCCAGTATATAGATGTAGTAAACGCCATGGCAGAGGTGATCACCAAGCCTGCAGTACCAGCGCTCACCAGTCCAGATAGGGCCAGAAGTGTGACTAGATAAACGGACAGTGCTCCAAGAGCGTCGAACTGCAGTATGTTTCAGCTTCGTAACTGTGCACATTTAACGGCATCGCTTACATTAAGCAGAAGCCACCTATTGAGCATCCAGAAAGAATACCACATCTAAGAGTAAAGATAGGGACTTAGAATCTGTATTCGACACCCAACAATGAATAATATACCTTGATGGTCGTGTCGATTTTGCCATGTAAATTATTTAAGAAGTCGTTCTCTACCGAAAAGGCACGGACGGTAACTATTCCCTCCAATAACTCCCCGAAGCCAGAATAAATGGGGGACCTGGTATTAGACTCCATTCTACGGAGATCTCTGCCTATTGTGTCCAGTCAATACCTCTTCTCCAATTCATCAAAAGGAAGAAGTAAATACCCGTGCTGAGATAGCCTATAGACAAGATCCAATAGACATATCCGACTATTACGGCAAATATAACGAATTGGGGAAACACGACACTGAAATCATGTGAGTAATAGACACTAGAGCAGAACATGCATCTTACGAGACAGTTATCAACGCAGCAAAGAAAGAAGCGAGGGAGGTATTGACCATCTGAAGCGACCCTGAAATAGAGCCGTCGATTGTTTCCATGTCCTAGTTTGAATGGATGAATAAGTAGGCAAGCATAACGACAGGAATGGAGCCAATACCTTTCCGAAGCGATTCAGCATGCGACCTGAAAAATATGAGGAACCGAAACGAAATAATACAACTTAATAATCACCTGTAGGCGTTGTATCATGCCATCTAGGAAGGCAAGTCAGTATAAAAGGCCCAAGTAAAGAACAGGAAAAGAATTACCGCATCGTGGCTCTCACAACACCTACTAGCAATTGCTTGAATAGTACTCGCGATGCACGGAGTGCACCAGTGTACTGCGTTACCGAAGATAGAACGCCAACTAATGCGGTTGCTAACCCAATAAAGCCGTATACGCCCACATAGAACAAAGGCGAATCTCGCGCATCTGGTAGTGTGATGGGTATAACTGGCGTCTGGACGTGCGATAACTGAGTAGCTTGGTGGGAGATGTGACCGGACGTATAGTGTCCCTCAGCAAGTATATGATATTCTTGATTGACGAACGAGGAGAAGGTAGCCATATGTGCCGCTGGTGATGACTCGGTACCGTAGGCCTCTCCCCATATCTAAAGGGTTCGACTTTAAAAACGTGTTTTCATTATGAGATGTATAACTAATTACCTTCATCCATACTTTTTCACCAAGTCCAAGAAGCTAAACGAATTTTGTTTATAAAGCAGACAACGATAAAGGGAATACACTTACCTGAGTTACCACGATGAAGAATAAAATAATGGCCCAAGTGAAATATGATCTAACAATAAACTAAAATTGGCAATTCAAGGTAGACAGATGCGAAGCGACTCACGATGCTTTCAAATACGCCTTGTATATCTGGAATTTCACTCCACCTTCCGCACGTTTCTCATCAGAGACCAACTTGCGTGGCTTCTTGGCCTTCGATTCGGAATCTCCATCAGCGGGTTTACCCTCTACCTCCTGTACGGCCTCTTCTTCGGACTCCACTTTAGTTGATTCCACCACCTGAGACTCGACCACAGCATCATGTTTGATATCCTCGAGTATTCCCTGGGAACGCAAATCAGATAGGGTTCCTTGCGTATCGATCCGGCCATCGAGCATGCGGATGAGGTAATGAGCACCGGGCAAAACAAGCTCGACGTGATGTGTCACCAAAACCTAGCAAACCAGATAATATGATTGATCGTAAATTGGTTCGCAGAAGGCAATGTCACTTACAATGGTGCGGTTGGCCATCAAGGGACCCATGAATAACCTATCGAAGAGTGTACGGGCTGTATGACTGTCCTATTTGCTTGATGAGCGACCGAAACGTCGATATATCTTCAAACTTACAACAGCGCTAAAAACGTCATCTAACAAAATCCATTTTGTCCTCGCATAAACAGCCCTGGCAAGAGCCACTCTCGCTTTCTGACCTCCACTCAGAGACACACCGCGTGCTCCGATTTCCGTGGCGTCTCCGTCTTCGAGTATCTCCAGGTCAGGCTTGAGCGCGCAGCATTCCAGTACTTGCTGATAGCGTTCCTCGTCATAGGGGAACCCGAAAAGGATATTATCACGAATGGATTGGTGTTGAAGCCAGGGAGTCTGAGCTGCATATGAAATAACATGGATCATACCATTCTCATCCACGCGTGATGGATCCTTGTTAAGGATGATACGCCCAGAAGTGGTAGTCATCTCGCCGAGAAGGGCCATCTGTTTACACAGCACATTAAATCAAAGGATGAGTAATAGAGTTCATAATAGGGGACGTACGAGAAGTGCTGTCTTTCCACTGCCCGTAGGTCCAGTAATGACAGTGAGCTTCGACTCCGGAATGCGCACAGATATATCGCGGAGCTCAAACTTGTGTTCGGATGCTTGGCTGCTAGAACTGGATGCACTCTCCAAGTCAGGTTCGTCTGTCGCTTTCTTCTTTTTCTTCTTCTTTGAGTCGTCCGCAACGACCTCTGGGACAGTATTCCACTCAAAGGAGCCGTTTTCAATGCCCAAACCAGTCTCTTTGGGTACAGTAAAGTTCACTGAGGAACGCTTGATAGAGGATACTTGCTCCGAAACCTCGTCTTCGTCTAGGTATGTCGCAATACGATCCAAAGCAACTTTAGTCTTCAAAGAGAGTTAGCAGAACTGAAGTAAATGCGACAAAGATGCTAGCACCTACGTTCATAAGTTGAATGATCCAAGCCGGGATAACCGATAGAGGGGCACTTTAAATTGTAAAATGAGCCATGCATGCTACGGATGAATGCTGAATGACCTACCGAATCATGCCGAATAGCGCAACAGCGGTAAATGCTACGGCCACTGTAACCTCGTTTCCTAGCCAGACATACATAAAGAAAGAAGAAAGAGAAACTAGGATTGGGAAGCATGTCCAGACAAGATAGAACATAATTGAATTGATGCGGGCTAAAAATCAACCAATTATAAATATGAAACTGTTTCTTTTTCGCAGAAAAACTCACCTTTGACCATCCAATCCATTTCAACTTGTCGAGCATCCATAGCGCGGTTTATCCATTGCTAATAATGGTGAGAAGAACTCCCTGAAGCTTAGAATTAAGTCGCACATACCTCCTCTACAAAACAAAATGGATGATAGCCAAGCCTTAGGACACTTCTTGCGAGGAGACAAATAAAGAATGACTTACCCCAGGCAAAAAACTTGACAAAACGTACGGACCCAATCAATTCATTCAGCACGCTCATGCGCTTGTCTCGTGCAGTCGCAACACCCTTGTATATTCTCATAGCACGACGGGAGACCCAAGAATTCAGAGGCCACCCCACAATCAAGACAACAATACCAGCAAAAGCTGATATGCCCAGAAGCCTGCAAGAGCGGACAATCAGTGCAGCGAAAATGGAGAAAATGAGTTTCAACGCACTGGTAAAGGAATGTGCCAGCTATAATGATTTCGAAGGGAGCTATTGCAAGCTGTTAGCCGGGTGAATCGACGCTATAGTATTGAAACAAACCATACCTCCATAAAGGAAGTAAGCCCCCGAGACAATTTGGCTGATCTTTTTCACTAATAAAAAATCGGCATGTTTGACGGATGCGAACATGAATTTACCTTGTTTGCATCTCCTGCCATCAAATTGACAATTTTGCCAACATCGGCTCCGGCTTTTGGGTCGTCCTTCTTCTCATCTTCCTTGGCATTCTTTTTGCCCTTCTTACGATTAGCAGGTTCGGCCGTCTTCAACTTGTCGGGATCAACGATGCCAGAGTAATCACGACGTTTGAGGGCCTTGTCATAAATGGCGGCCATAAGCTCTGACTTGATGCGAGTAGAAGCGCGGCGACCATACCACCTGCCACGAAAGATGAAAAAGAAACTTTAAGGGAGTAAAAAGAACCATACAAGTGGTAGACATCGGCCTGTGCCTGCAGGATCATGCAGATAAACATTAGCGTTGCGTAAATATACGCATTTGATCGAGCTTCCGGCGTCTGGGCGGAAATGGCATCTAGAATGCGTCTGAATTCGAAAAAAAAGCACTGTAGTAACGAATTTGTCCCAGCCCTCATCAGGAACTTACCTGAGGAAAAATGGCGAGCCATAGTGAAAAACAACACTGAGTAGAGTTAGTGTAAAGTCTAGGGTCAGGTCAAGTGCATTGGCAACAAAGATTCGACGAAGCAAAGTTTTGCGTCTGAGATCATCCATATAATGAGTATTGTACTGCAAATATTTTTCTATCCCCAGCCATACCTGATAGTAGCGAATTTAAGGAATAATGGCCGAGACTAGTGTGTTATATCCAGTAAGCTGTCACGAAACTGGAGTTGAGTCGTTTGCTTATATTACCTGTAAGGTCGGACTCAGATCCCAAACCTCCTGTTCTTCAAGAGTTTTTGATTTTCCCTGTAATAAACGAGTAAGCGCCAGGGAAAATGCTATGCATTGTGCCTTCTCATACCTTTCTTATTAACGGATACACCCAGGTAAAGGTTACCCATCCAAAAAGGGACGTGTAATCTTCAGGGGATATAGTATTTCCCTAAAACCATTGCAATTGAGTCGCTCTTCCCCAGATTGTAAATGAGTGACCATGACGAATTCGCTTACGATCTCTTCTGCCTTGACATTTACCGGGGGAAGGCCAACAGGCGTGACGAGCATGATAATAATCAAGACGACCACGGCCGCCACGTTAAGCAAAAGTCCTACCAAGGTCAAGCGATCAGGCAGCGGAAAGCCAAACGCATGATCATACAGTATTCCTCCTAAAACGAGGACTGAACTGGCCAACTGTGCAAGATACAGATACAACAGGTCATAAGACACTGATGCCTTGGGGAAGAAAATAGGTCGGGCTGTCGCGTATAACCATGGCAAGGATCCGAATACGAGGAGTATCCCGAAAATAGGTGCGTTGGATGATGTGATAAGGTAGTATGAACCGGCGGCAAGCCAGGCAAGAGCCTCCAATGTGCCAAGAGTGGCAAGCACAAGAGTCCTCCATAATGGAACGAAATGTTTGACCGACTCTGAGCTATCGGCATCACCCTTGAGGGCCTCCGCCTCCTCTACTGTTAAAAACTCTCCGAGGGGTGCGAATACTTTGGAAATTCTTCGAGGAAGTCTGATACGCGTGAGACAGATTAGAGCAGTAACCGCAGCCGGAGTGAGTATAGCCCATGCTTCGCGGGTGCAACGGCTGCGAAAGTCGAACGGACTGTCCTCAGGACAGAGCCTGAGCGTGTCCGTCATGTTGTCTATGAGTATCAAGGAGCAGGATGCGGCGAGTGCTGATCACTACGGGCGCTGGATAAGACGTACAATGCGACTGCGAGGCAAGTGACATATGAACTCTGATTATATTGGGCAATTGTACTCCGTTCCATCCGGACCAGGCCATGTGCACTCGCAAGCTCGGATCCAGCCGCTTTGAACTCAGCTACGTTTCACTATGTCATTTTAAGCCCCGCTCTCCCGGCTTCACCTTCCGTTTGAAACTCAGAATGGGTTTTCAAAATGACGTGATCACACCAGGCACGGGTTGTAGATTAGTCTCAGCTAAGATAGTAAGATTGCACATGTATATCTATGTCCATACTACAGAAGGCTGTCACACCGACAAGTGGTTGTAACTAATTCCTCAAACTGCGTAGTTGTTTACAGGTCTTGGGTTGGCCTCATTCGAATCTTCAGTCCTGACAGAGCCGCCAGCCAAAAAAGCGCTCAGCTGAGTCACATACAAGGCACTTTGAGGTTAGATTTGGAGTCGAATCACACGACTCATCAGCTTCTATCAAGTTCTACCCCTTACTTCCAGTCCGACCGAGCTTGAGTGCAAATGAAAGACAAAAGGTGTCTCATCAATATATAGGTCCAGTCATTGTTATATTAATCTACAAGAACTTGAGTCCAAGTCGTTGAATTTTTTCTAAATACGTTCTATGAGGTTACCCCTCTAAGCATGGCGGCCCCGTATCGCACGCCTTTGCCACCTGCATTAAAATGCACGAGAAATCACAGAAGCATCCTTTGCTTCCCATGAGTTATAATCGGGGCATAGAGAATCCCATGCCTCTGCACGAACAAGGGAGAGAAAAGTCAGAATATTACTCAATAAGCAACAAAATCATAAGCGACGCACTCGTTACAGGAGCATAAGCCGCCGTGCCGGCGGGGTTCTCTGCAAAGACAACAGCCATGCCAAGCGCAAGATGCCAATCGATGTGACTGGGTGCCATAAGGAGATGTTGTTAGATTCAGTCCAGCATGTAAAAGAATGTTATTCTTAGAAGACTCACCAATGCAAGAACCACGGTCCGGTATTATCTGTATATACAGATGTACTTGCATCAGAAGAATATCAGGTTTGATTGCTTCGCTGACTCACCAGTGTAGAAACGGATCGTGGCATTGTCCGTACCATCTGCACCACCAACGTTGACGGTATCACGTCTCACCGGATTGATGTAATTGTAACTTGTATTGCCCGCACTACGGACGACATAAAAGTCATGCTACAGAAGGAACAGTCAGATGAAACTTGTTTTCAAAGAATCCTAGGGTATAGTGCTCACCCCGTGCAAATGGAATGGATGCTGATCGGGAGATATTAGTATCGGTAACGAACTACAAACCTAAAAATGTATTGATACATACTGGGAAGCCCTTAACAGCCCCGGCACTCGAAAAGGAAACCTCGATAGACGAGTTGGGCGGAAGTGTGTACACAGCACCAGTGGGCAATAAGTTCTGCGCCGTCTGTGCACCACTCAGAATTTGCAACAGGACGGGCATAGTCGGATTCGTGAACGTGTAACCTATCATCCAAATGGAAGGCCAGTTAGCGAATGTCACAAAGACGTGATAATTATGCTTGTTGTTTTCTTACCGTTCATTTGGAAGTGTGGCTTGCCCGTCAGGTTAGCATACATAACCAAGTCCAAATTATAGTCCGCGCCACCCGGGTAGGGCTTGCCCGGAGGCGTGGGGTTCGTCAGTGCGTGAAGATTAGTCTCTACGAAGGGTGCGATGGACGTCGTGTTGACTGTCGTAGGGTCCTCCTCTTGAGCGCCAGCATAGCGAAGAATGGCTACGGAACACAAGGTCAATCTGACATCGATGTAGAGATTGCAGTTGAACGCACCAGAGTTCAAGCCTCCGTCAGTGGTGATGTTGCCTTGGTTTGGCAATGCTCTAATCCAGTAGTTGTTCACTGGCTTGTCTGCATGCATGATGAGCGAATAACGCTGGGCGGCGTAAATCTGTATGGAATCGACGACCAAGGGCTCGGTGTTGACACCATCCGCTTCGATAATGCTGTCTCATGCAAGGTACAAGTATTAGAACAGTACATACATCCTGGATTGTTGCACTCACGTGAAGTTGTGTCCATCAATGGAGAAGACATAGTTCGGGTGGCAAGTCATAGACAACAGGCGGAAACGGTACCGCTTCCCATGCTGTACCTCGACGACAGAAAGCGGTACCTGGGGTCCACCCCAGTACCGACCTCTGCCATTGATGAGGTTTGAGTTGGGATACGGTATGTATCCGGCCGAGGGCGAAGGGGTATGGTACCAGTCCGCAAGTGTGATAATCGTAGATTCTGTAAGTTGATCGGCATCGGGTTATACGCATACAAAACGCAGAAAAACCATACCATCGTCAACGTCATACCAGTGCTTATATGGGTCATCAGGGTCATAGAGGATCATAGCACCACGCAAGCCATCGCAGTACTGTGTGGACAAATGGGAGTGGTACCAGAACGTGCCGGCCTGGTCGGGCACGCGGAAATTGTACGGGAACGTGTTGTTCGGTATAATAGGGCATTGTGTTACGAACGCGGTGCCATCCTCGTCGTTGGAGTGAAGCTGATGAATACCGTGCCAGTGCTATACATACATGAATAACACATTTGTCAGAGATGACCGGGGCTGTCGGGTAGACAGAGATGGCTTACGATCGTAGTTGCCGTGTCCATAGTGGTATCATGCAACAGATTCAGAGCGTTGATTTGGAAGGAGTCTCCCTGATACAAATTTGTTGGATATGCGGCTATTTTGTGTAGGAACTATGACATACCTTCTTGGCCAGGAGTGGAGGACCCGGAAAAGTTCCATCAACGAGAACGGTGCTACATGGTAATGTCAGGCTCAGTGATGAATCACTGATGAACCAGTACTGACTCTCGCTGGTAGCCATCTGGAGCAATAACCTTATTCACGACTGAGATGTTCGCGACAGGCCCGATGGCTGCCTGAGCACCCAAAGAGAGAAGGGAAATGGCAGAAGCTCCGAGACTGAATCGATGCATCGTGATCCTCGCTGAGGTCGCTTGGAGGAGTGGAGGGGCATGCCTCGGAGCGAATGCTCAAGGTATTTGTATATGGAGAGGGCCGCTAACAGGAGAAAGAAGACAGTGAGACAATGCTCGCCGAGGATAATGCCGCTGTCATTTTTGGCACTCTAGTATTATCTGGCGCTTCGAAGACGAACTTCGCGAGGAGGTGTGGTGTGCTTCTCATCGTACTCGGTCAGGCCGGCCAGGACCAATGCGCATAGTTGCATGCCATACGCCGCTCTCGCCGCGGCAAGTAGGCCGCAAAAAAGCCTCAGGCGGGCTGATGCGCCATCCTATGCAAAAATATGCTGCAGTTGGCACCGCTGAAGAGACGAGGAAGTGGACAGGCCCTGAAGACACGTCGAGAAACGGGCTGACTTCCTCAAGATCGTCATAGATGGTAGATCGTAAATATAACGGATGAAGAATATAAAACAGGCCATGCTCCGTGTGACTGGGTGGAACACCACGGGCTCACTGACTTCGGCCATCCCGTCATACTGGTATGTGCGATCGCCGAGCACGTGTAGTCAAGAACCGACGCTTTCTCGTTGTTGTTCACATGTTCTCTGGTCTAGTAGCACTGCAATTTTTGGAGTATCAGCATAGAATTTGCACGTGCATAACAGAAGCAGTCTTTTATCTGAACTATAGATCAAGAGAGGCGTATATCAACATCCATCTGACGCAGTAATCCAGTATCACGGTGATGAGGACAACCTGAAGCTAGTGCCCGAGCGGGGACGAATTCGAAGTACAGGCCGGGTGCGGCAAATAGGGCGGGCGCCAGACGGTGCACACTTCCCGGTTTCCCCGATCACGCCGCTTGAACGTCGACTAAGCATTCGGAGCAATTCGATGCTATTTTCAAAATGTGGAAAATTATTCTGGTCAGTAGAAATATACGTTCCTGACAAAAAAATTTCAAATTTAATACCACGGTTAAATCTTTGTAATATCCCCGAGCGAGAAATGATGACATCTCGGTTATTGTTATCTCCTTGCACATACATTCCATAGACAAGCCAATCTATACATAGGCAATCTTTTTTTAGTTCAGAACACCAAGGCGAACTTATACCGAGTAAAAGATCAATCAAACTGTAGTCGTTGGCTGTACTTTTATGGTATGGTTTTTTTAGTATTATTATTTTTTGGAATTAAAATGAAATCATTTTCCTACAAAAAAAAAGAGATGTGTAACAGCCAACGTTCAAGAGTTGTACCCTGTAATGTAGTGAGCAATGGATAGATTGTCTCAATCTCCTGTCCGATGATACACAGATATGGTAATAAGGAATAGCTGGTGCTGAATGTATACAATTGAGATCGCCTAACCGAAAATGACTTCGTCCCTACGCAAAAGGTGTGCGGACGGTCGGTGTATAAATGAAACGTGTAGTACCCATTCAGTGATGTCGACGGAAATGCTTTGAATGTACATGTTTTAAACTTATTGCGTATAGAAACGTTAAATCCGAAGCCCAAGTTCCAACCAAGGGGAGAATATACCCATTCATGACGTGATTGCCTTTGGCTTTGGACGAATGAGCATCTTAGATAATCGACATTAAACGGTGATCACACTATAGTATCATGCAGCTATACTTCTGACACTAGGCAGTCACGAATTTGGACTGTCTGGCCTAACGGCAAAACCTGAGGTTTTGAGCATAATCTGCTACTAGAGCGAGGAAAGTGGAACTCCTCAAGCTTCCCAAACACCACTATACATAGATAACCAAGAAAGTAGCAATAGCATGAAGAAGGGAGAGCTCGGCTTGAAATATTTATAGGGTACGACGCATGCATTGCTAGACAATATCGTACGATACATACAGACCCAAAGAAATAGCGTAGATCATCCAGGAATATAATGGTGTCCGGAAAGTAGAGGATCAGCATACCATATAATTCGAGTAACAGTGGTTTGAGTGAAGCACGAGGAAAGGTGAGAGCCCCGGCACCGATGACAACGTGGGATAAAATGAGTGTCGTTCAGGTACAACATCAAGAGCCTTTCGGAAATGTGGGAGTGCAGTCATCATTCACTCCGACGGAGGCGTAAACAGGAAGCCATAGGGATTCAGGTTACGATCACCGTCGAGTACACACACAAGTTTCCAACGGACGTTTTTTCCCAACCCATTTGATCGCTCCTACGGCGGATCAGGTAATCACTCTCCCCGTATGGTAACTCTTGGCACATATTGGTGACTTCATTCCCTTGCTAAGTTGCCAACAACGTCCCTACGTTCTTGTTGTAAACCCATCATACATCATGATCACATACACTTGGTTGTATCGCTTCCTCAACCGTGGAAAAAAATAGCACTTCGAATTTGCCCCTGCATTCGTTTTGTTCTCACGCAAATTTCCACTGCAGTGGCACGGCACCGCCATCTTCAAGCTTGTGTGGGGTAAATCGCTTCACTACACAGTGTTACAAGGATGTGCTGGGCGCTGAAAAAAAAGTACTTATACGGCTTGCCATGAGCTCGACTGTCCAACATCACCACCCAGGAATCCAAATCCAGGATGTACAGACTCTCTTCTTTCGTCTTACTCTCTTTGAGCCTTATCTCTACCCCTGTGCTCGGTGCTAGCCTCTACTCTTCCAAAGGAAAGGCTACTTCCGCTTGTGCAGCAATTGAGAAGGCCATCTCGAGCCAGTCTGCTGTTTTCTACCCTGGTGCCGGCAACTACACGTCAGGTAGGCACAGCTCTTTAGGTCTATGTGCATTAGTTTGTCATTAATGATTATTATAGATCTGGAACACTTTACTGTGTCTTCAAACCAGAACTCGACGTGCACGGTTGAGCCTGGAACTGCCGATGATGTGTCCAAGATTGTATGTCATCCCCAATCTTCATAATTTAGTATCTCTGACTCAATCGTACAACGAATATAGATCAAGATTGTTGGTTCGACCCGCACACCGTTTGCAGTAAGCTGAACTTCGTATGTGAGCAGATGCATGCATTTTCTGACATTTCTGCTCCCTCTCTCTCTACAGGTCAAAGGTGGAGGACACACTTTCAACCAAGGATTCTCGTCTACGACGGGCGTGCACATTGCCATGAGCCGCTTCAACGAAGTTACCTACAATGCCAATGAGGGGACTGCTACCGTCGGCATGGGTTTGACCTGGGACGTTGTCTATGATGAGCTACAGCAATACAATGTCAGTGTTGTCGGTGGCCGTGCCCCAGGTGTTGGTGTCGGTGGATTCTCTCTGGGTGGTGGTAAGTTATTGACGGTTATTCACATTGGCAATGTTTTCTGAAGAAACACTGTAGGCTATTCCTTCCAGACCAACGAATATGGTTTGACGGTTGACACTATCACGGCTCTTGAGCTTGTGATGCCCAATGGAACCATCAAAAATGTTACCAACGAGTCAGATCCAGATCTTTTCTTCGCTCTGCGTGGCGGTGGAAACAACTACGTATGTGCTTTGTCGAGATTCAAATCTACTGTTCACAGTTGACACCGTTGCCACAGGGTATTGTCACCACGATCACCCTCGAAGCGCATCCTCAGGGCGACGTTTGGGGCGGTCAAATCTTGTATGACAGCTCTCAGGCAGATGCCGTTGCTTCGGCTATGATCAACTACAGCTCTGCCACGGGTGACGAATTCGTCAAGTCCGGTATGGTGTGCACCTACATGTACCTAGAGGGCGAGGTATGACTTTTTCCGCAATTTATTTCTTGTGGCCGTAAATCTCACTATTTGTTCATTCTAGATGATCATCATGGCGAACTTGTATTACAACGCACCCACTGTTCCTGCTGGTGTTTATGACGCGTTCCTTGCCATCCCGTCCATTCAATCCGACATCGGTACCCGATCCTACTATTCTTTGCTTGAGAGTGCCGGTACCCAGACCGTTGTTTCCATGAGGTATTTGCATCTCCTGTCTATAGCAGAGTGAGTCCTGACATTGGAACGTTCTCAGGGGTATCTACGAGACAGTTTCACATACCGCTCTCACCTCCAACATTCTGAATGCTGTTGCCAATGAGACCCAAGTAAGTAGGAGTAAAAATCCATTCTTCTTCATCCAACTGACAATACTATTAGTTCTGGAGCAACACACTCGGAAATGATACCCTTAACCTCAACGCCTACGTCATTGAACCCTTCCTCCCTGCTGCATACTCGCACGCCAAGGTGCCCTCTGCCTACCCACCGAACCGCAACGAGACTGTCTACCCTATGAACGTCTACAACGCCTGGACCGACTCGAAGTACGACAATGATATGATCGTTGCTGCCAAGCAGTCCACCGCACAACTCCAGAGCGTAGCAGCCGCTGATGGTGTGCTCGGCTCGTTCAGCTATGTCAACTACGCTATCTACGATCAGACCCTCGAGGGCATGTACGGCAACAACGTCCAGCGCCTGAGGGAGATCAAACGCCGTGTTGATCCCAAGAACGTTATGAACCTCGCGGGTGGCTTCAGGTTCTGATTAGTCTAATTGACGATTCATGACCAGCACACGAAGAGACAACAAAAACGAGTTGACATGAGCTCATAGGGTTTTGAGCATTCATAATTATTTACCACTCATCTTTACCACCTCTCCTTCTTACCACGCACGTAATTATTATATTTTTATTTATTTATTGTTACCTCCATGGTTGCGCATAACATACTCTTTCGAATCATATATTCACTTGTGCACTTTCTGTTTTTGTGTGTGACTCAGGAGGTGCTCACGAGATCCCAAGATTCAGGAAGATCGATTAGAGAAGCCATGCACATGTGCCCGCTGTTGCAACCATCGGATTGACCCGTGACCTCGTGCTTCTCAGCTTCTGGACATCGTGCTGCTCGATACATCCTGACAGTGCTACGCTATCTGCATCTGGCAGATCCGATGCATCGTACGCTTACGACTCGAGGTCAGTAGCACTTACAAGTACCAGTCATCGGACAGTTCAAGTTGGTCCTTTTGGGAAACCCTGGCTCGGGCTTTGCGCTGACCTCCATTTGCCATCTGGATATACCGGCGCAACATTGTCTAATCAAACCATGCCAGCGCATGCAGAAGACCAAATCGTACATACCTGTATAGCTATTTCGGGCGATGTACCATTATCCCCAATCTTTGAGCACTCGTAAAGAGCGACTGCGCAGAGTGCACACTCGTCATAGCTCTTGTGTTCCACATGGCCGCCTCGTGCGCTACTTTACTATTTAGCCGGGCGTATTGCGATAGGCTGACCCAGTACGCTGACAGGTCGGGCCCTTCGCTGATAAGCCCTACGGAGCCGTGGGCATACATATCCCTGATTTTGTGTGAGCTGCCGCCTCTTGGACTACTACCACAACGTTACTTGCAATGGCTGCGCTCAGGCGTCTTGCAATTGCGACTGCAGCGCTTACTTTCTCGGGGCTCTCTCTGGCCACACTGGCATCTGCCCAGACTGGAGTCTCCAAACAGTTTGTGTCTGCATCTCAGAATGACACGAAGCTTCGCTATGTCAAGAACTCGGGTATCTGTGAGACGACGCCGGACGTAGAGCAGATCTCGGGATATATAGATGTGGGCAAGAATATGAGCATGTGGTTCTGGTTCTTCGAGGCTCGCGAGTCGCCTGAGACGGCGCCATTTACGCTATGGCTCGTGTCTTTTTGCGCTGCAATAATTTCTACATATATTCAGGTGCATATAATCATTATTATAGGTTGAACGGTGGTCCAGGTTGTAGTTCAATGATTGGACTTTTCCAAGAGAATGGTAAGTCATCTGTAATAAATCGTTTCGGACGTGTCTAATACTATGATTATTGGTCCTTGATAGGGCCATGCTTGGTAGGATTTGTCTTGATTTAATCCTATGCTATCGTGCTGAGACACTTCCGTGTATAGGTTACCCCTGCCGGCAATGAGACTTTCCTCAATCCTTATAGGTTAGTGGACCCAAATTTTAAATGAATCTATTTCTTTGGTTTTAATTCGACTATTTTGCTTCTAATAGCTGGAACAATGTTAGCAACAGTAAGCTCTCTCTTTCTTTCTCGCAGATATAATTATTTACGTTCTTGTGCCGCAGTGATTTATATCGATCAACCTATTGGTGAGTGAAGTGTTTCAATTCATAAAATATTGTGACTGAAGTATTTTAGGAACTGGATTTTCATATGGGTTCGGAAATTTGCTACCCATTTAGTTACAACGGGCCACTCATAGCTGTGTTATCAGACGGGATCCCGTCAATAGTACTGAAGCTGCAGCACCTTGGGTCTGGAAGGCATTCCAAATTCTATTCGAAAGTGGGGAATTCTCCAAGTACCAAAGTCGGGAGTGCGTGATATTCTCAGGCTCTTCCTTACATGTTTCACAAACTAATCACGTTTTTGATAGATTTGTATTTGCTACTGAATCTTACGGAGGACATTACGGCCCTGCATTTGTTACGTAAGTCGCGCATATACTGACATTTTATGCTTTAGCTTAATATGTAAACGGTCTTGATAGGTACTTCAACGAGCAAAATGCTAAGATTGCCGACGGAACGCTCAAGGACAAAGTACCCATCGACGTGAGCGCCATGCTCATCAACAAGTACGCTCTATAGCTTTAATACCCCGCGTCGAGACATCTGATAGTTTATTCTAGTGGCTGGTATGACCCATTGATCCAAAACCAAGCATATGTCGATTTCGCCACCGATGCTCCCGGTTATGGGCCCCTTGTTGACGCCAAGACACTCAAACAACTGAACGAGGCATTCTATGGCTCAGGGGGATGCCAAGAACAAGAAACCGCCTGTCTAACCTTCCCCGCGGATACCAATAATGCTACGAGCGATGAAGTCTGTCATAAGGCAGATAACTTTTGTGTACGAGGAATTAGATTTTTTTTTTTTTTTTTTTTTTTTTAGATTATTCATATGACCGATTTTTCTCTACCAGATTGATTATGTGTTTACTCCCGCTGTAGGAAACAGGGACCCGGACGATTTGCGCCAAAACTCTAGCGCGTTGTTCCCCCCTGAGTACTATACTACTTACTTGGCACTTCCAGAGGTTCTTGAGAAAATCGGGGCTACATCTACATACGGCGAATGCCCGGATCCACCTTACAACAAGTTTGTGAAGACGGGTGATGTAAGTTTTGTATATCTCTCCACAGGTCGGCGGATAGTACTCAGGGTATATGCATATTTAGGATGCGAGGTCTTGGCTCCCACAACTCTCAGAGCTCGTAAACTCCGGGCTCAGGACTCTGATCTGGGTAAGTTAAATGTTCTGTAGTGCTTCAAGTTGACGAACAAAATCTAAAACTCTTTCACAGGCTGGCGATGCAGATATCAAGTCCGTTCTTTAAAGTATGATTCCCATAGCAATCTCTGACCTAAAAACTCTATAGTTGCAACTGGCTTGGTGGTCATGCATCGGTGCTGGCTATGGATTGGTATGGAAATGCAACATTGCATGCGACGCCCTTGACGAATATGACAATCGACGGCGAGGCAGTGGCCTCGATCCAAAATGTGGACAACTTTACGTTTGCGTAAGTTATTTTAATTTTGCTGCTGAAAGCGTCAGAGACTTATCATGTTTAATTATTAATTAGGAGGGTATACGGTGCCGGACACGAAGTGGTGAGTGCATCTACTACTTATAATGCGTGATTGTATGCCTGTTTGTTAACAAGGACGCTAGGCTGCGTTCAAGCCAGCAGCGGCGCTGGAGATCTTTAAGCAGGTGATAGCCAAGGAGCCATTGCACTCTGTTTGAAGGAGAATGAGGTTCTGCTATTTGTGTCTAGTAATTATTATTTGAATACAAACAAAAGTTGTAAACAATGATGGTAGACAACATTGTAGACATGGCCAGTTAATCAATTGAAACACAACGGAAGCATCCGGAATTATTATTGTTGTTGTATCATTCAACTTCAATCGAATACAATACAGCAAACTATCCCTCATTTTTCTGAACGTTTTTCCATGGGCAAGCACCGCGAACGCGACCGCGAGACTGTAGGCAGCTCCAGCACTGTCATCACCCCGCCCGAGCCTGCCGTGCCAGACCAACAGGTGCCAGCCGAACACCCGTCTGCGCTCAATCCGTTCTACGTGCCGGGGTCTGCATCCGACACTACCTTTGCGCATGATTGGACACGGCAGGGTTTGAGGACGCACGGGAGACACATCCTCGACCGGTACGGCCGTGTCTGTAATCTGCGTGGAGTCAACCTATCAGGTGCATCCAAAAGGTATATAAACTATAGCTTCTCCCTGTTGCGCGCGGGTGCGGTTCGAGCTTAACGTTGTTTGCAACCAGCCCGACTAATCACGACGATGCCACGTTCCCTATCGGCCATGAGTCTGTCACCTTTGTCGGACGCCCGTTTCCGCTGAGCGAGGCAAAAGAACACCTGGCGAGGCTGCGCCGCTGGGGATTCACCTTTAGTGCGTAGATTCGCAACAACAAAGGCTATGTTTGTGCACGTGCTCATAAACTCAACACACGGGACTCAGTTAGATTCGTGATCACTTGGGAGGCGGTTGAACATGCCGGACCGTGAGTGATATATCGCATCATCCGAGTATATATCTGGATACTCAAACAAATAAATAAATAAAAAGAGGCCAGTACGATATCAAATATCTCAAATACGTTCGAAGTCTGCTCTCGCTCCTGCCTCACTATGGCATGGTCTGCCTGATCGACATGCATCAGGACGTGTGGTCCCGATACAGTGGTGGATCAGGCGCGCCTGCTTGGACACTAGATGCTGTCGGATTTGACATCCACAAGCTAGAATCCACCGGGGCAGCCTGGCTCTTGGGCATGAAGGGCGGTGGACACGGTGAAGAGCATGGTATATGGCCGTGCGGTTATCAAAAGCTGGCTGCAGCTACGATGGCGTGAGTGGTAAACTGCGAGAACTGCTACCGTTTGTGCTGACAAAAAAAGGTGACGGTGCGAACAGGACATGTTTCTGGGCTGGTGACACTTATGCTCCCAAGCTGCTCGTAGAGAACCCCAAGGGAGAAGAAGTGCCCGTGCAACAGTTCCTCCAGAACGCATTCTTGGATATGTTTGATCAGGTCGCGGCTGCCGTGGCAGGTTTTGAGGCTGTCATCGGCTTCGAGGTACAGGCTATCCTACTGCTTGCTAGTATGTCATTCACAAGGACGGGAAACTGATTTGAAATTTATAGATCATGAACGAGCCACATCGCGGCTACGTTAACCTCGACTCGCTGCACACATTCGACTACAACACCGACCTGCACCTGTCCCACGTCCGTCCGTACCTTTCATTTATTTTCCCCGTTATTGAATCACAGTATTGACACCTACTGGTCTTCCAAACAGCAACCGCATTCGAATCCTTCCTCCTTGGTGCTGGTCACCCCACCGTCGTCGGACAATGGACCCGCTCGTTCCCTTACCCAACCAAGCGCACAGGCCAGACGTTGCTCAACGCCGACGGTGAAAAGGCCTGGCGACCCGACGGTCCCACACAGGGTCGATGTCTCTGGCAAATGCACGACGTCTGGGGATGGGACATGCAAAAGAATGAAGCAGTGGTGTTGCGCGAGAACTACTTCTCAACGGACCCCCAGACGGGCCGCAAGGTGGATTGGTATGAGGACTTTTATTATCCGTTTGTGCGTCGGTGGGCGGAGCGGATGCATCATGTGGCGGGGAATGATAGGGTGTTGTTTATAGAGCCTATTCCGAACGAGGTGATAATCCTTCTTTATATTTTTTATTTTTATTTTACATACTTGGCTAATTTTCTTTTTCTTTGTCATCCTAGCTTTGTCCCGCGTCATGGACTAAGGAGAATCAGCCGCCCAACATGGTGTATGCACCTCATTGGTAAGACTTTTCCCCTTTTCCTTTCTAGTTGGCACTTGGACCGATCATGTGGAACAGGTACGACCTCCAGGCCTTATTCCAGAAGGAATTTAGCGACTTTACCGTCAATGTCCAGGGACTCTCTAGGGTAAGAGTCTATCATTATGACAGCTAATTTCGGTGTGCTCAAGGTGTTACTATTACAGGGCATGTTCTTGCCTAAAGCGCTTTACTGGGGCCATGCAGGCGCGCGAGACAACTATGCGGTACAGATCCGCAATATCGTCGAGGCTGGCTATCGCAGCCTGGGTGAAAAACCGGTTATCATCGGCGAATGCGGCGTACCAATGGATATCAAGTGTGTCTTTTTGTTCTTCTTACCCAACGCCGACGAGGTAGATAACTAACACCTTCTGATAGTAACAAAGAAGCATTCGAAAGCGATGACTGGTCATGGCAGATGCGCATGATGGATGCCCTGATGATTGGGCTGGAGCGGGCCCTAGTCGGCTTTACGTATGGCTTTTTCCTAAAACTTTCCATAATCATGACTCTAATGTTAATTATACAATACCACAGGCTGTGGAATTACAATCCTGATAACAGCGACGCACTAGGTGACTCGTGGAACGGCGAAAACTTTTCATGGTTCAGCCGCCGACGTGGTCTGCCCGCGAGCCTGCTGGACCACGAACAGTCCTCTCCCACGCTCGACAACGGTGCACGGCTCCTGGCAGCGATCGTACGGCCGTATGCGGCCAAGACGGCTGGGATTCCGCTCAAGTTTGAGTACGAGATGACGCGCGGCACGTTTACGTACGAGTGGGCGAATCCGTCCCCGCCGCCCGGGTCGTCTTCTGGCAAGGAGAAGTACAAGGGCAAAGGCCGTCACCATGACCATCACCACCATCCCAAGCAGCACAAACCGGCGACGGTGGCGCACCCGCCGCTATCGGATCACCCGGGCCTCAAGGCGCGTGAGACGGAGATCTTCTTGCCGTCGCTCCTCACGCTGCGGCGCCGGATTATAGTCTCGGGTCTGGGGCCGGACGACAGGTACATCTACGACTACCACCGGCAGACGCTCTTCGTCGTCGTCAAGGACGTCCGCACGCCGGGGCTGAGGCATCGGATTACGGTCACGATCGACCCGCCGCCGAGGAGGCTGCCGTTTGAGATCAATGATTTCTGGAGTGACTTTGGCGGGAATGTGTTTGCGGTGGGGATTGTGGTCGTGTCGGTGGTGCTGTATTTTGTGTTGACGATGATTGCATCGTGATAAGGGCGGGCAATCATGATGATGTATACCATGACGGAATTGTTGTCACTGCTATGTTCTACTGGATGCGAATACGGACGACTATAATGGGACGGGATATTATGATTAATACTTGTGGATATACCATGTGGATGATGAAATTTCCCATGAAAGACTCGATGTGATGCATGGCTTGTCTCATGGGGGTATTAGGATCTTATTCGTATCCCTAGTGTATTCAACCACGATGTTTATGACCATGTAGTGCAAGGACGTCATCTGGCTGGCTAGTCGTGGTAATGGGCCGCCTGTGATTGGCCGGACAGGAATAAACTGTGATATTGCATGTCTCGGCCACACCGACTTCTTTTGATAATATAGGCTAATTAAATGAGGTTTTGCACTGCCTCCGATTCCGCGCGATCCTTGCTCTTTCCTTGGCCCGGATTTTTTCTGGATCACAGCGGCGAAATGGGATATCGTCATCCCCGTCTGTTTTGTGGATGGCCATCGAAATACATATCATCGTACTCATTCAGTACTCGTCTTCTAGTTTGGTTGATTTGCCCCTATTTTTTTTTTTTTTTTTTTTTTTTTTTACATATCAAAAATAACCTGTGGAGTAAGCGATGTTTGCAACAACGCAATCTTCTTCGATTCTCTCGGGCTCGTCGTCTCTCTACTCGACGGCAATTCATCTTCCGGTTGTCTCAGTATACAGCCCAGGGTAATGGCTGCAATGCATGAAATCGCCTGACGATCCTTGCACCATTTGTGCCGATGGTCATGGTACATGTGTTTGTTGAAAGCCCTTGAAGCTTGAGGAAAGGACAAAGTGTGCCAGTGGAACATGCCGGCCCCGACTCCTCAATTAAAATATCCCTCACATATGGGGAACGTACCTTCTCTATAATTATGCTGTTTAGTATGCAGTCTGCTCGGCTTGTCATCGATGCCATCCATCGCTTCTGGCGCTCTCTTGCCGCCCTTTTATACACACTAATTCTATGCCGTACTACTTGCCATTAGCGTCCCCACCCCCATCCTTCTCTACACACACACACACATCTCTCCGCAGTGGAGATGTTCGGCCTAGCTCTCTCTGTCTCTCTCTTGACCTCGCAGGCATGGGCTGCCTTTGGCCCTGTTGCCAATATGAGTATCGTAAATAAGGTCATTGCACCTGATGGTTACTCCCGCGAGTACGTCGCGATTCCGTTTCTAGTATACTTGAAGCTCTAATTCTTCTTTTTCCAGTACTGTCCTGGTCAACGGCCAGTTCCCCGGCCCGTTATTAACAGCAAAAAAGGCATTATACACTCTCATACCACACCTGTATTCTTTGCACATCTGACACTATACACGATGCAAAGGGCGACAATTTCAGCATTAATGTCTACAACTCGCTCCATGATACATCGATGGAGACTGTTACCACCATTGTGAGTGTACAATCAATATATCTCATTGTGAAGCACTGAACACCCCTCGTAAAGCATTGGCATGGAATTCATCAAAATCATACCAACTATCAAGATGGCACCGAAGGCGTCACGCAGTGTCCCATCATCCCAAACAATACCTACCAGTATAATTTCCAATCACTCAATCAGGCAGGGACATTTTGGTACCATTCCCACGTCGGTACTCAATATTGCGATGGTCTACGTGGGCCCTTGGTCATTTACGACCCACACGACCCGTACAAGCATCTTTATGACATTGATGATGGTAAGCGCTTATCCTTCTTTGGCTTCTGGCATCTCATCTATCGGCGTAATAGAATCCACTGTCATTACGCTCTCCGACTGGTATCACACGCCAGCGCTCGAAGCTGGTTACGGCCCCAACCAGGATTCCAACCTCATCAACGGCAAGGGTCGGTACTGGGGAGGACCACAAGAGGCCCTGTCTGTAATCAACGTCAAGCAGGGAAAGCGTTATCGTATCCGTCTCTTGGCCATTGTGTGCCATCCCAACTATGTTTTCTCTATCGACGGACATAACTTTACGTATGTTAAATGCTTTTTTTTTTTTGCATGGCTCCGGTAATGGTACTGAACATCATATTTCTCCAGGATCATCGAAGCAGACGGCGTCAACACGGAACCTCTTGGGCCCCTCGACTCGCTCAAAATCTTCCCTGCCCAGAGATACTCGTTTATTCTGCATGCGAACCAGCCTGTGGGCAACTACTGGATCCGTGCCCTTCCCAACTCCGGGAATCAGACCACAGAGGGCGGATTGAACTCAGGTACATAGCATACATCCACATATAACTAAGACTGACATATCTTCAGCCATCCTCCGTTATCATGGTGCCCCTGACGAAGAGCCAACAACGGTTAACACCACCTCCGTCGCGCCCTTGAACGAAACGAACCTTCACGCGCTCACCAACCCCGCCGCGCCAGGTCTGCCTTTCCCCGGCGGCGCGGACTACAATCTGAACATCGAGCTGAGCTACAACAGCAACTATTCCGGCAGCGGCATGCCACGCTTTGAGCTGAACGGGTATACATTCGAGCCGACGAAGCATTGGGACACGCCAGTGTTGCTGCAGATCTTGAGCGGCGCGCGCGCAGCACAGGAGATGTTGCCCGCCGGGTCGGTATATACCCTGCCCCCAAATGTGTCTGTCGAGGTGTCGTTTTCGAGTGCGGGCAATACGCATGGGTTCCCTGTAAGTTGGCTGTGAGTTTATTAGTAGTCACTTTCGTCTCACCTTTTTTTTTTTTTTTTTTTTTTTTATACATATAGCACCCATTCCATCTCCACGGTGTAAGTAGTGCAAGGATATACATATAATAAGCCAAGCTGAGGTCTTATTCGTGGTTATTTAGCATCACTTCTCGGTCGTACGCAGTTCCGGCAGCAGCACGTACAACTATGTGAACCCCGTCCAGCGTGATACGGTCGATGTTGGTGGCAAGTACGCAAATGACAATACGACGATCAGGTTTTTCACCGGTGAGAGATTCCTCCATGCATTCATTCCTAGCCCGGCACTGAACAGTAAATATGGGATGGGATAGACAATACCGGCCCGTGGCTGTTGCACTGGTAAGCGTCTACATAGATTTGTCTCTTCTCATCGAACCCCTGACTAAGATCGATCTATCTATGCGTTTAAAGCCACATTGAATGGCATCTCGTCCTCGGTATGGCCGTTGTGTTCGCCGAGAACCCTTCGGGTGCTCCTTCATACAGTCCCGTCACTGGTGCGTATCTTCTCTTTTTTTTTTTTTTTTTTTTTTTTTTAGTCCCCCGTATCTCACACATCACTACCTTTGTTCAAAAACAGAGTCTTGGGAGAGCTTATGTCCGGCATATGATGATTATCAGAGCAGCTTGAATGCGATGAATTACACTTATAGGGTGTAGATGATATCAGCCTAGATGGGATCACGAGCACTGGCATGGGTACATCGCAGTACATCAGAGTTTGGCGAGAATATCTCAGGGGTAGCGTATTGTGAACACTTGGAATTTTTGTTCTGTATATGATACTATACAAACACTTAACCAGCCTGGATAATATATATGTATCTAAGTGTCTCGACCCCAGCTGAGTTGAAGCGCCGACAGTGGCGAAGTGCAGGCACTCGCGCTCGCACCCAGCCGTGGGCCAGTGCGGTGGCGTCCGACGCTGCCGCCAATTGTGGCACACAGGCCTATACCACGCACATATCATCTACAGGCTTAACTAACACAACTTAGGCTGCGGCAACAGTAATTAGTTTATTGGATGTCTGGCTTATGCAAACTTGATAAGCCTCAGAGTTCTGGCCCCTGTGTCGCACGGTATCAACGACGCCGCACCAGACTCTCTTCAAGTTGTACTGGGCGTTGGCGCAATACTCCTGGTCTGGGTTTTCATATAATTTTTACTGCTATTCGGACCCACATCCACCCATTCTACTCATGGTGATCCTCACCACGTGCGCCCGGACACTGCTTTACCACTGTCAGCAGCGTCGGATCAACCAATCGAGCCCCTAGGCCTACGTGTGGCACCGGCAGTGCCAATGATGGCCTAAATAGGCATCTACACACCTTCTGGCGGGCTCGGGCTGGCACGACAGAAGTCCTTTTCCAGTTAACATTGGGACTATGAATCACTTGCGTCGTCCGCTTCCGTCCGTCGGCGTGGATGCCCCACGGCGGCACTGATAACTGTGTTTGCCCGTATAGTATTCATTTGCTTTATCAGCTCCTGTGCGGTAGCATGCATGAATTGTGTTCCCCAAGCCTTCTCAGGCGTCTCAGCCCAAGATTGCTTATAGGCTTGGGGTTCGCAGTGGCATAATACACATCCTGTGGGCCTCTATGCGTAGTATCTGCTGTTGCTGCACAGGATTAAAAACCTACATAAGACACGTCCCCCAGCTTGTGCCAGAGGTAACACTGAGTCGAGATCATACTACACTAGCACTCTGGTATATTCGTAACCGTAGTATGTTCATTCTACTCGTTTAATCTCATTACTGTTTGAATCGTACTAAAACTACGTCTCTAGAGCACCATGATCTTCTACGGGGGCTATGCATCCTGTTTCAACCTTCCCACGTGGTCTGTACCGAAGACCTCCGATTCTGCGCCCTCTCCTTCTAGCGGCGCCGCCACACCCACACCAGCAACGCCCTGGGTGCCGATGGTCACGACCACTACTAGCTCGCCTGTCATGTACACGCCTACATACTACACATACTATCTACCTACTTTCCTCTGGACGTGGTGGTACCACACTGTTCAATTACACAGTCTTCTGACCATCATGGCCACCGACCCGCGCCTGACATGGAACCTGGCCATGCCACCCCGCATGTACCGCGACTCGCTCGTTCAATCCGGGTCTTTCTCTAACACGGATGACCACCACGGCGACATCCTGGGCGAGTCAGCATCGCACCCGCCCTGCACGCATATCACGGTGTACCACTCCAACCGCGCCATCTCACAGCGCTGGGGAGCCATCCAAGTCCATGCCTCCGAGTCCTGTGCGCAATCCCCCTTTTCTTCTCCCTCTTCCCGGTCGCCGACGGGACACGTCACACTGGGTGATCTGCTGGAGGGGATCTATGTTCACTTCCATCGCCCCCTCACAAAGGAAGACCACGAATTCTTCAAGCGCACACTTGGGCTCACCGACGCCACCCTGCTCAAGGGCTTCAACGAGCGTGTGTCAAAGTCGCAGGCGAATATGGAATATGAGCGTCTGCAAGGGTACAAGAGGATCGATGTTCTCGCTGGGATCGGTGCGTTGAATCTCAAGAGCGCGGATATACGACAGGGCTCGGACGGGCGCTGGGTGTTGGCACTCCATACTTGACTAATTTATATTCTTTTGGACCACTACTTAAATACTAGGGTTATAGGGGAAAGACTGTAATTTTATCCTGTGTTATCTATCTTGCGATTGTACTACAGTATTTTATACATTTGCTGGAGTGATTGAATTATGCTCGAGTTGCAGTTGTAAGGAGTTAGGTTTACACTTCTATCACCCAATATGCCCTCCTACTAGACCTGAGGAATTTTCACAGCGTTTCTGAGCCTAAATATTTTAGTGCGACCCCAAGATAGAATTGGCTCAAGTTCTATCAAGATCCTCCAACTACTAGTATTGCTTGCTAGTATATGTACTAGTAATATGCGTGCGATTCAAACGAAATCAATTATTAGCGCCTATTACCGCATAGGACCTGAATATGTCATCTTATTATGGTAATCACAGTATTGGTGTTATTCCTAAAGAGCGCACACATGGTGCTCATTCAAGCTTCCGAGCCTAGGCCCACTGGGACGTAGTATCCGACGCTTGAAAGCAATTTGGCCGCGACATTTTATCCGGGCATAATATGACGAGTAGCCTTCGAGGGTCTCGGCCCCTCAAATTATTCCAAAGGAAAGAGAAATAATACAGTGTGTCAAGGATCGAAGATAACTGGCGTCGTAAACGAGCGAAATAAATTCCATCGGATAATAAATCTTTCTCCTGGCCGAGTGAACGGTGTCGATGTCCTCGCTTTGTGGGGTGTGTCCACTGGTAGGCCCCTAATTGATAGGGGCTTGAGATTTCATGTCGTCAATTACTACATGCCAGCATCAGTCCGGGCGCCCATTGCTTCTACGACTCATTCCACTAAAAAAAAAACAGGATTGCTCTGATGGCTTTCAGTTCTTGGTCTTGAACACATCTTAGTGATGTCTTGATAACTTGGAGTGATCATAGTGATGCAAATCTACGGACGTTGTATATTTTGCCAATAGGGGGCCATACTGGTATACTTCTTATGTATTTTGATCATACCTAAAGAGTCGAAGATTGCCGTTGCCGTACAAATCTGACACTGTATGGAAGAATGTATAACAGCACGAGGCCAAGATGCGAGTCCATACTAGGTGCCATATGAACTCGATGTTCTGACATTCGTATGCCAGTGTGGAGACATTCCGAAATGAGGGATATAAGACAAATACATCACTCGGAAGCATGAAAAGGAGACACATCTTCAGTGGCCATGGTGACAATTGGAAGCGGTTGGAAAGACAATTAGCCAGTTGTCTTTGCTGTACAGTGTCTGCCGTCACAAATGATTAGCGATGCAACTGCCAGTGGCTCCATTCTAGTATTAACTTCCGGTAAAGTGAGGTCCGTTGAAGGGCAGTGAAGGTAGAGCCCCAGGTCGCTCTGGACTCGCAAGTTCGAAGATGGAATGCTAGTAGCCTAGTAGCAGTAAGGGCTCAACTTAAAACCTGACCATTCAAAACTGAGGATCCTAAGTTATAATTATCTATTACATTGACATGTACTGCAATGCGCCTACGAGCGTACGAAAAGCGTTTTGCCATGGATATGTCAGATATGGTGTTGGACAACGACGGGTCGGACGATCGCGCTCGTTGCGGCATATGCGGCTGTCTCCAATTCCCTGTCATCCAGAAGAGATAAAAAGTGACAGATTAGACCATAAACTAACGCCGGATATGAGCGACAGTATATTAGATATTATAAAATTCACGAATGACACCTGTTAATGTCAGCTGTTTATATCTGTGGAATCAAAGTTCTTCTTGACCATGCGGTACCGAGTCGAGAACTCCAAAGATACGAAGATGTTGATCATAAAATATCGCTCGGTTAATTTCAAGAGGCACCCTACGTGGAACAAGGGATGATATTTACAAGCCATTTCCTAGTCTTATTGTGGAATATTAACCTACTGATCACGTCATGACCATTCCGTATGTTAGCTGAACTCGGATATGGGAATAACTATCGGTCCGGAGGATCAATATGCATGTCACCATCTGTACGATCGGAAGGAATACCATCAAGGTTCATCTACACAAGCAGCCCATTATCACAAGTAACCCATGACCCCCAGTTACTCTCTTGGACTCGTCCATCGGATCCCTTGGTTGACGACGAAGTCAAAATTTAATTTCTATCTTCCTCGATCGGTTAGTGTCAGTATCCTTCCCATTGGCAGGCAAATTTTCTGTTACTGCAATGCTAGACGCTCTCCCTCCCCCCTAACGCGTATAAAATGCGCAAGGTGGACTGCGACAGATCCTCACCAAGTTTTCGCTCCTCATCCACCCACCGATTGACTCGGTCGTACCTGTCTCTTACCTTCACTCCTTTGAATTCAACCACTCTTTGCAATCGCCCATTGTTACGGCCAGCGTCTCTTTCATCCCTCATCATCTGTCAAACATGACCAATTTCAAACGACTTGGCGCCAGTATCCTGTTGGCGACCGCCATTGCGCCCAATCCCGCTTCAGCGTGGTTCTACCCCATCATCGAGGCTCTAAACGGTCTCGAAACCCCTCAGGCACAAGCAGGCGTTCAGGGCCTCGGCAAGACGGTCGGCGTTGCAATCAACGGCCTCCTCACCGGCATGGCTGGCGCCAATGGTAATGTCAATGGTAATGTCGGTGTCAACGTTAATCCTAGCGTCAATGGCAATGTTGGCGTCAACGCTAATCCCAGCGTCAATGGCAATGTTGGTGTCAATGGCAATGCTGGCGTCAACGGCACTGTTGGCGCCAGTGGTAACCCTGGTGTTGGCGTCAATGTCCCCGGCGTCAGCGCCGGCGGCCCTGGTGTTAGCGTTGGTGGTCCTGGTGTTAGTGTCGGTGTCCCCGGCATCAGCGTCGGTGGCCCAGGCCTTGGTGTCGGTGTCAGCGTAGGCACAAGTGCGGGCGATTGCTCTGCCAACGAGTTCTTCTACGTCGTCAAGAATTACTGCATCCAAACCGGCACCACTAGCAATACCCAAGCCCCGTGAGTAATTAGCAACGTTTCATCAAGTCCACATCCAGTCTAACCATGAGCCTTGCCATACCAACAGATCCGGAAAGTCGTGCCCAACCTCCGACAAATGGTTCTGGAGTGACGGTGAGATCCAATCGCATATAATGACTTAGCATGCACTGAATAATTTTTTTAACAGAGTCATCATGCTGCCTCCCATCGTCTCCCGTACCCACCACAACTCCCACTTGCGGTGGTGGAACATCATGGTCTATCTCTGCATCTTGCTGTGTCAGTGGATCGATTGGCGCTGGCGTCGACGTCGGGGGCTCTACTGGGGTTTCTACTGGTGGCTCCAGCAATAATAGCGGCTCCAGCAGCGAAGGCGGCTCCAGCAACGCGGGTGGTTCCAGCGACAACAGCGGTTCTAGCAGCGAAGGCGGCTCCACCGATACCAGTGGTTCGAGCAATACCAGCGGATCCGGCAGCTCGGGTGGTTCCACTGACACCAGCGGTTCTGGTGGCTCCGGCGGCTCTACCGATACCAGTGGCTCAAGCAACTCCGGCGGCTCTGCCAGCTCGGGTGGTTCCACCGACACCAGCGGTTCTGGCAGCTTCAGCAATTCTACCGACACCAGTGGCTCGAGCAACTCCGGCGGCTCTGCCAGCTCAGGCGGTTCCACCGACACCAGCGGTTCTGGCGACTCCGGCGACTCTACCGACACCAGTGGCTCGAGCAACTCCGGCGGCTCTGCCAGCTCGGGTGGTTCCACCGACACCAGCGGCTTTGGCGGCTCCAGCAACTCCGGCGGCTCTACTAGCTCGGGTGGTTCCACCGACACCAGCGGCTCTGGCAGTTCCAGCGGTTCTACCGACACCAGTGGCTCGAGCAACTCCGGTGGTTCTGGCAGTTCCAGCGGTTCCACTGACACCAGCGGCTCGAGCAATACTGGCGGTTCTAACAACTCCACCAACACCAGTGGCTCCGGCAGCTCCAGCGGCTCCACCGAGACTAACGGTTCCAGCAACTCCGGCGGTTCCAACAACTCTAGTGGCTCGGGCAGTTCCAATGGTTCCACCAACACCAGCGGTTCCAGCAACTCTACTAGTTCTGGCAGTTCTAGCGGTTCTACCGATACCAGCGGCTCCGGCACTTCCAACGGCTCGAGCAACACCAACGGCTCAGGCAGCACCAACGGTTCCAGCAACAACAGTTCTGGTAGCA
This sequence comes from Agroathelia rolfsii, assembly GCA_018343915.1. Lineage (NCBI taxonomy): Eukaryota > Fungi > Basidiomycota > Agaricomycetes > Amylocorticiales > Amylocorticiaceae > Agroathelia > Agroathelia rolfsii. The sequence goes on from JABRWF010000002.1 coordinate 201,584, forward strand.
AGAGTGGTTCGGGAGCGAGTAGCGGCACAACAAACACTACTACAGGCTCGAGCACCTCCAGCGAGTGGAGCAACAGCAACGGGTCCAACAGTAACAACGGCTACAACAACAGCAGTAGCTATAACAACACATCCGGCTCCAGTACTTGCAACGACGGCAAACATTCGGAACACCAGTCGAGCAACTGGGGTAACTCGAACTCACAGGGCAATGCTGACGCATGGAACAGCACGAATTCCTGGGGCAAGTCCTCTTCGTCCCAGCAGAGTAACACCTACGCCTGGTCTGGCCGTCGCTTCCGCAGGGGCATGCCTTGAAGTCTTATTTAAAAAACCTCCTTTCATGACGTTTATTATTTGGACATTCATTTATGGACACTAACCAATTTTCGGTAGTATTTACCTATCCTTTTATATTTATGCGATTGTCTTTCTCTTTACCTTCCTTTCCTTTACGACTCGAGTCAACCGGATCGATGGACATGGACTTTCTTTTATTTTTACTTACTTTTTGTAAACACTTCTGGAGTAGAGTACGACTTTGTGTATCTACCGGTGTTTTATTCTTGGTCACTTTATCATAACAAGTTGTCATGTAATTGATAGCGAGTGCGCTAAGTAACGTGCTTTAACCAAACTAAAACAGCAGGTCATCACATCCGAGCAGTGCTTACTGTAATCATTAATGAGCCTTCACGTAGCCATGTTCAGAATCAGTTGCTTCTACTAATGCAGCGGAGTCAAGTGGGATATGAGCGAGGTCATCGAGGAAAGCAGCAGTGAGATGGAGACACCAAGTTAGAGCACAGTAGTACATAGCATAGCAAGGGGATGTTCGGCAGTTCCAAGGAATATATATTCAAAAGCTTTCGGTAGAGAACTTGAATCTCTGAACGCGGCGTTCAACTTGAAATATTAATCTGCAATTGGACTCGGAGGTCTTGTCAAACTTGAACGCCACGGTCCCGCCGCGCCAGCAAACCATTACTGGTGGCTGAGCTGGGATTGAATTCATTGCCATTGACCACCGCAATGTTGAACGGACCAGGCCAGAACTTCAGAGCTTCGTATTATCCGACTAAAAAAGTCGGGGTCACCACAGCGGAGCGAAAGCAGCGAAATCTATTTGAGTGGAGAAAAGAAACAAATAAATGTGCTGTGACTACAACTAGAACCGTAAGCTCAATTGAACAATAGTAGTTGTAAATATATTAAGCTGAGTTTCTGTCTGCGTTATTTTCATTCTCTAAACGATCCCTCCCATGCACCCAAAATTCTTCAAGGATTTCGCCTGCCTTCGAAGGTGATGATGTGAGAGAAATTAGATTACTAAGATTAAACGCCTCCTTCTCAGGAAGACCAGGGGGTATGATAAGGTGAGGCGTGATTAGTGACTGGCCTGGAGTCACCAATACGACATCAGTAGTATTATCATTCGCAGAGTTGGTAGCTTCAGGTCCATAAACGGCTGTTAGCGCTGGCATCGACAATATTAATTCGGATACAATCAAAAAAAAAAAAAAAACTTACTGTTTAGTACGCCACCTGAAATGCTCTCTTCTTCGTTCTGACCCGTATCGTCGGCATGAATAAGCTCCTGCAAGACGTCGTCGGACCGGGAATTCTGCTTACTGATTGAACCGAGACAACACTTGCTAATTGAGTATCGGCAACTAGAGCTATACCACGATCCGAATTCGACTCTATATTATTATTAGTATCAATGGCATCACCGGCGGTAAGCTCTTGTGATCGATCTACGTCTCCAAATTTTCGTTTCCTGCCTCGCACGTGCAAAGGATACGCACGCAAAATATCAGCACGAATTAATGTCTCCTTCCGAACACTTTCATGCAATAGGCGATTTCGGACGGCACTGTGAACAGCCTTGAACGTACTCATGATTTGCTCAGCTGATACTGTGTTTGGAACAATACTTGAAACACGAAGGTGGTTTAGCATGATATCGACTTTGCCGCACATAGCCGTAGTCTTCACACACACTAGACTCAGATGTTAGCATAAAATTGCCAGCCAGTAGGTCCGATTGATATAAGCATGTTTCCTTGACAAAATCCTGCCAAACATCATGCTTTCGGCCCATATTGCCGCGTAGTTCAGGACGAGCACAGTTAGCGAATAGACCACAAAGCGGTAGACTAAAGGTGTGAGTGCAGAGATGTATTGGAGACAGTGAACAAGGTAAAGGCCTGGTCGTTTTTGAGGGGTTTTATGTTGCTACCTCGCCGAACGTCAACTTGAATGAGCCTGAAATAGCATAGCAATTGCGAGTAATACTACGGTACTCCCACTGGCACGTGACTGCGCAATGTTGGAGTCTTTTTGCTCGCATTGACTGGCACATACCGGTACGTTCATATTATGGTCTCTATACAACTTGAACTGCATTTGAATATATATCTGGACCATTCCTTGTGTGATCTGTTTTAAATCTTTTCGGTCTATCTCGATTTAAATTTAAAGCCCATCATGATCTATATTACCGGCATTGGCTGCAGGCCTATTTTTCTCTGCCTCCTGGGTCTTTAAATGCGCCGACACTTGAACATCTTGATATAGCTCGAATATTGGTGCTCATGCAGATAATTACATGTGTTATATTACCATCATGATCCCTTGTAATTCTTAATGCATCAACAAATACTGACGCCAACGGTAAGTTCCTTTTCATGGCCCCCTTGTTCTTAGCATCTCCTTATAATATCTTTTCCGGGGGCTATTGTTAATTACAACATGAGAGAGGTAGGTTCGTACCTGTGTCTATCTGGATTGGAATGGCCTTATTTAGGCACTCCATACTATGACGTAGATCAACTGCCAGCAGAGATATCAGAGATGTCTTCCATTTGATGCTCAAGTACACGATAATATCATATCTTTTGGAGCCTGATCTGAGCTCCAAATGTTGCAGGCAAATTTTTCCTGATTTTATCAGCATAAAGTTATGTGCCATGACGCAATCTAATGCATGTATTAAATTCATCGAGACCCCGCTCCTACTGACCACCTTAACACGGGCAGTGCATAATCTCTCGCAGTTCATCAGAATACCGACGCCAAGAACTACTGCACCTGGCGGCACCAGAACCGTGGCATGGCATGTACCGCATGTCTTTGGCTGACTTACTTTGGATAACTTCGGTGACTTAAACTGGCCCAGCTCTGGGTCGTTTGCCCATCCGTCGCTCAAACTTCAGCTGAAATATCATCATAGCATCATGTATCCTAGCATTAATGTCATCCGGTTCTCCACCATTCTATGAGTCAAGTTCGGACCCCTCGACGGTCACCTCCCAGCGCATATAAAGTGGCATCAGTAATATTGAATGATGGGCCCTTGCTGTTATCAATCCCGCATCTCACAACTCGCCTTCAACCTGGACTGGCATCATGGACCTTGTTCTTGAGTCCTCTAATATCCTTCAAACCCATCTTCTTACGGGAGACAGCAAAGCTGTGTACAGAATTTCAACCGATTACAATTTATTCCGGCCACCTACAACCATATCTAAGATAGAAGGGAATTACAATACCGAAATCGGGCATATCGAACAAGGTAGTCAAAAAAATGGAAATGTAACGTTCCATGGTCAACCACTCGCAATAGACAATCATGGAATCTTCGCTCAGTTAAATCATCAAATTTTGCGCAATTTAAAACCATTAACCAGATACTTCAATTGACAGTTCAAAGGCATTTTATATTTCCAATAATTTATATAAATGGAAAACAGAAGGGAAAAATGTAGTGGTGAGTGCCAGCGACTCCCGATGGATGTTGAGATACGTTCGCATGAGGCTTATGATTCGATCTTACACCAGCTCAAGAAGGATGGCACATCAGAACGAGCGGTTGCTACATTCGTTTCAAATGCAGGATCTCATAAAGATGTTCTTCGGATTGAAGCAGATGGCGCTTCTATCATCGATGAAATCGTCGTATCGTTTGTCTATTTTGTGGGGTTGCAAAAAGCTAAGAAGCGATCGCACGCGAATAATGTAATGAATGACATTGCAACTGCAATAACTTATGGATGGACCTAATTGTAGATACGCATATGATGATGCATTATAATCTCTTTATAACCCCTTATTTTTATGGTACAATTTGGTAATCAGTTGATCTCATCGGCGCATATATTCATTTTATTTTATTCTTTCGGGCCCAAGATGACAAAATAAATCGGATATCAAAACTACAAGCAGGACAATGAGAGTAGACACGATGCAGTCATGACAGCCCCCAATGACATGAGCAAAGGTGTCTGATTATTGCTTCGATACGATGCACTAAAACCCCACATGATCACCGATTATCTGTCGCCTTGCTAAAGCCAGTTTCAACGGCAGTGGAGGTGAAGACGTCGCTTATTTCATGGCCGGCTCGAGAAAACTCTTTTTGCAGGGTTGCTCGGGAGTTGAGTCTATCAAAATGTAATCAGCAGGATAAAATAGAAAATGCTTAAGAAACTTACATCGATATCAGAGAGCATACGTATACTGTGTGGTTTCTTTTAAGATTTATGATAAGTGAAATTGAGAGGAAACATACATCGAGTCAGTATAAAATCGTAAGGGGCATAAGTAAAGACTTCTTGCTGTACAAAATACTGAAAAATCGTAGGTTTCCCTAAGTACTTCGAGGGATTTCCACTTCGGCATACTTACAACGATACAGGTTATCAAAGCAAAAATTCTTTTATGCTTTTAGTAAACATAAGGACGCGAGTAAAAAAAATCTCATACGTTGTCAAAAGACCTAGATGTTAAATCTGTCAATTTGAATCGACGACTGATAATTATGTGATGAATAGACATCACCAGTGCTTAAAGTGTATCTGACAAGCCTATAAATTACCCGATCTGCACTAGAGTAGAATGGTCAAACTGTGAATATACCAATCATTCTAAAAGAACTAGGGGAAAAGTGAACTTACCCGACGAGTCGTGTTCGACTCTTTATAAGATGATAGATCATACATATAGTAATTATAACGTCGCAAAAAAGCGATATAAACGTCCTGAGGCTTGAAAGGTGCTATACGTGACCAGATTCCTTACTCATCAAAAAAAAATGAATTTGATAGGTCTGACGACTCACATTGAGTATAGTAGCCTGTTCGTGGGTGAAAGGCGTCGGCATAGAAGAACTTTCATAATGACACCATCAGTTGGCGATCCAAGTAAAGTAGAGCCTTTAACTCTTACCATTTGATTGCTATGCCTTGCATGATAGCTCATGCTCAATTCTTGATAAATTGATTGTTTTAAACATACCTATCACAATACCTATCATTGGATATCAAATGAGCGCTGAGAATGCATGCTTCTGACAACACCCACTTATGTTCATTGAGGATGTTAATGTCTATTAATTTTTTTGTTAGCGTATTCCATAGTGCGGAGAATAAGAAAAATAAACTACAATGAGGGTTGGCATGCTGAGGCGACGCCCATTAACTATAATGAAAAATTACCCTATTTGCTCAGAAAAGATATAAATGGCTCGGGGGCTCACGATAATAAATGCGTACGGCGAAGGAACTAAGAAAAATTAATTTGTTAATCTAGATAACATCAAACATGATCATACATTGGCCTTACCACTGGGTGATAGTACATAAAAAAGACTTTGTTGACAGATCAGCACACATTTATATTACAGAAATCTTTGAGAATTTTCCCATAAGGTAACTCACAGAGACAAAACGTTGGGCCTGCAAGTAAAATAAACTTTCATTGATGCAATAGCTACAGACGTATTATCTCACCATGGGACTCCTATAGGATGTTCATTATCCCTTTTGGACACGGAGAGAGAATTGGGGCTTACCATACGAAAGTAGCAAATTCTTCTATCTTACCAAAGGATTTGACGGAATAAATATATAGCATGTTGCCGATTAATAATATATCAAGGGTTTCCAACGTCCTAGATATTTTTCAATCATCAGAGATGAGCTTCAACAATCAAGACTGAGAATAATACATCAAGACGATGACCTGATTAACATCACGGGAGTGAGACTCAATGGATTGAGGTTGCTCCTGCCAAGTCAAGACTTACAAGCCACCTGAGAGCACCTGGATCATTTGTAGAGTGCTGAGCAAAATACAGACAACATTGCAGACATGTGACGCCGAACATTCTAATATTTTGTAAGTAGTTATGGTTACGCCTATTCTGTGTGCGCTCAGCAGAAGACATACATGGATGATAGTAACGCTCCGATTTCCAGTGGACCTAGAAGAGCTTCCGCTAACATGCTGCCAGTGGCCAAGAATGTTTGCAAATGTTTTTATGCTGTATGCAAGGTCGTGGGCCAAAAGAGTGATCCTATTTTGAAGGGAGGATATTAACACTGGTGCTTAAAACCAAGATCAAATAGCAGGTTCGCCGACTTGAAAATCATCTCTTTGACAGTGCAGCTCCACTATATATTAACTCAGGGGAGGTATCAAGTCATATCAACTTCGTATGTACAGTCCAAGATTGGATGACAACCAGACTGAGGTAATATCCGGTTCATACGGGTTTTCGACCGATAAGAATCGGCTGGGTGTCTCCTGAAATATCACATTGAGTTGCCAATAACCATATAATTCAATGCGCGATGATTGTCAATAGGGAACTTGACGGAGAATACAATAACATGTGTTACCAATGACCCTGACTTTTCACCATCACTACCTGTTTCAGGCACGGGTCCGTTGGGTGGAATTTGACGTTATTTAAACATCTTCCTTTTCAAGTGCAAATCATTGAAGGGACGGAGAATGGCGCTCAGTGAAAAGCGAAATCACCCGGTGCATTTTTATATTATATTATATTTTACATTGAGTGCGAATAAAGGTGAATATTGTCTGACCTCGCTTCTCAGTGAGAATGACGTATCATGTATCCGAGATTGAAGCAAAACCTCGCTAACATGGCCAATGAAGTCAGATTTACCTATGTGTGCATGAATTTATCATCCTAAATTACATACGATATTTCTATATGAATATTAAGCTCTTCAACGGAGCAAAAAGAGACGACTGCAATGAGCCTTCTAAAGAAAGACCTTCACAGGGTCAAAAATGCGCCTGCGAAATAAACTCAATACATGATAGAGATCCGACCAGATTATACCCAAAGTAGCAAATAGCTACACGTAGACTTAGAGTAAACAAAATCGATAGGCTGGATTACTATTCCGGCAGACCTGGATATTCATAACAGCTTGTAAATAGCATGAATTCGAGAGGTCTTGTAGCAAAAGAATGAGAGCTCCAGATACCGAAGGCAGAAACTAGTGAAGTCCGAGCCACGACTCTTGGCTCGTCAAAGCCCATATGGCATCAGCACGTGCGTGACAACCATGTCACGAACTCAGATTGGTCACGTGAAAATAATTTCTTGCCCCAGGCTATTGAACTCGAGAACGACTCGACGTTCAATGTTCAATGCTTTTCTTGCACTTATCGATATCTTCGGTCCCAATAAATAGTCCAGCATGGCCATATCTCTCGATTTGCTCAACTTTCTGTGCTTTCAAAGCCGAGTATCATATCCATCATGCCTCTGCTCTCAGTATACTAGGCACCCACCGAGTTCTAGGACAAACCAATATTTTTCAAGCTTCAATGCTAGTCCCTTCATCCTTGAGATCCTATAAATATAACTCCGTTCAAAGGTAATCGCCCATCGTCCGATTTTCACATCCCAAATATGACAGATTAAACGTAGCCCTCTACCACTGGGTGCTGCTGAAGACTTTTCATCTAACGTATTCAATAGCCTTGCTTCGAGTCAGTTCCCTTTCTGACCCGGAGCGGTTATAACATTGCCCGGACTGACAACATTGAGGCGACGCTATCCGTGCAATTGACTGCATCATGACTCATTCTCGGCGTAACTACGTATGAATGCGGCCCGCACACGGGCGCTCTCCAGCGCCAAATCAAAGTTCCATAACTGGGGGGTGAGGGGGACTTGCACATGTATGGCCGAGCTACCCCCCACTCTTGTTCTGCTTCCACTTGCATCTATCCTCTCGCTTGCTTTGTGGCACCACCACGGCCTGGGATTGGCTTAAATCTTTTTTGATTCATTGCAAACCTCGAAGGATATATCCAGCTGTTGCTCGTAACTCGCGCTGACTTGACCATGCCTTACGCATTCTCCATTGCGGCCTTCAACCCGATTCATGGCCTTCAAGAACAACAAGAACATAATATTCATAATAAAACATCAAGAAGAAGCACACAGAATCGAAAAAGAGAAATCATTATCCATGTCTCCAAGATAAGACAGACTATTGGGGAGGGAAAGCATAGGAAGAGGTATGTTACACTAAAATAGAGCTGTAGCCGTACGTGGACTTATCATCATCATCATCATCATCAAGAAACTAGAAATATAAAGTAAGGAAGAGAGAGAGAGGAAAGCATGGCCGTATGTTGCTGCCGATGTAAACAACTAAACTCGAGTGTCCTTCTCATATGAAGCGGGAAGAGATAGATGAAGAAATTGACGGATCCCATACGTGATTTCACGGGGAGGCGTTCATAAGGCCCAGGGCGCGAGCGCCAGCGCCCACAGCTCCATGCCATCCCACGAACCGCTCGGAGACCTTATCGGACATGGAACCATAACCCTCGTCCTCCTCAGCGTCCGCCCATGTCGCGCTGAGTGTGCGAGAACGAGTCCAGAGGGTTACGAACAAGATCCGGTTCAGCTTCCGGTTGAGGAAGAACCAGTGCGAGGACCAGAGCAAGGACCCACGGCGTTGCTTCATCCCGCCATCCCGCATGGCCTCGTCCAGGAAGGTGTCGACAGGGCTCCTGCTGCTGCCCCGACTGTTACTCCAAGCGGCCGCGCTGTTCCGCCATCGACCACTGTCACCAAGCTCGTCAATATCATAGTCGTCAAATTCGAAGGTCAGGCTATCGTCCGTGGTAGGCGAGGGATCGTCGTCGTCGGAGCCTCCCTCATCGTCCGAGTCGCTCCCGTCGCTCGCATGCGGGTCCGAATCCACGTCGGGTACGTATGAATATACTTCGCAGTCTGACAGACCAATCACGTCATCCAGCATGCGATAGACGCCCGGATGGATGTTGCTCGCGGATCTACTGTTACCACCCTTCTTGGACATGGAAGAGGATCCTGAGCTGTATGAACGGGCTGGGGACGTATGCATTGTGTAGCGATCCATGGGAGAGGAGGATGTGGGCACTGAGCGCGGGAAGCGATCCGTGGATGTGGGCGGGTAGGCCGAATAAGTCCTTGGAGCACTGATGCCGTCGCGTGGTGAGGTTAGGGCGGCACTCAGGGCACCAAGGACACTGGAACCGTTCTTCTCCTTGTTGAAATGCGCCGGACGCACATCGGAGAACTCGTAGTCGGGAAAGGCGACATTGAGGGTAGCTATCAGCAGGTAGAGCGTCTTGCGGGACGCCAAGCGGTTCATAGGGCCGAATGGGGTTTCATCTGCTTCGCGTTCGAGAGCTAGCCAGGAGGGTAGAGAGGGAGAGGTGGAAACCTCTTCAGCGTAGGCATGTTCGAGGTCTCTGAAGAGGCGCTTATCCCGTTTGATGTGTTTGCAGCTGTAGGCTTCAATACGCGCATGCACGGTACACTCTGGGCCGTGATGGGTGATAGAGTCGGCGAGACGAGAGAGCTCTGGGTAGTCGATGTACTTCATGATGATCGCTGCAACAGGGCCTAGTCGTATACGAGACCCGGAGAGAGCAATAGGTTGAGAGCGAGAGAGGGTCAATAGCAACGGAGGGTAACCCTTGCCGTTGGGGACCAAGACCAATCGACGTCAGGCTGCATTTGTGGCTGTGGTGGCGCTGCACGTGCCTCTTGGGCGGCTTCCCTCGTCTGTCCACGCCCTTGCCGCATGTGGGCCGTTGCTGTCTCTCGCTCTCTTCAAGTGCCTTTACTTGCACTTTGGGCATATACCTTGCCTTGAGATCTAGATAATTATATTCCATGATAACAAATCACACCCATTCAACGTGTTTCATGTGCCCCTGAAGAAATGCCCGAAGGCGGTTAGTATCTGGAGAAGCGAAATCCAATATACACGTGTGTACAATGAAGGCACCACGACTGAAATTGCAGACAGCATTTAGCACCATCGGATTTGGCTGTTGTGGATCATATGCGCTCAATACTGCAAAGAGCCACTCCCACAGTGGCACATTTGATGAAAGTATCCCCTATGACGACTGGCGTACAACGTTCACCGTGCACGTTTGCCCTCCCATACTACCTTGCTGTCTGGTCCTAATCACAGTGAGGACGTCAAGGAGATATCGTCAATGCCTAATAGTTCACACATGAGTAAAAAAAAAAAAAATCTCGTCACAGCAATTCATTATCCCCGTTTCAAGGCAAAACAACCACAGGGTATCAATACAGAAAATACAATAGTGTCATCCGGAATCAGCCAAATGTTGCAGGAATGATGAAAACAAAATGTAAAGTTGAAATGGCAGAGGCGGTGGTCCGGAAAAGTACAGTGTGCGAAACGGAAGCAAGAAAGCGAATAATTTAATGGGAATCTAACAATGCAAACTGTCCTGGTGGCGTGGACGTCGAACACGACGTGAAGAAGATTTGGCTAATTGTGGCTGTCCTTTGTCGCTCCCTACAAAGATCTTCTGCACATCATCATGTGCAGGAGGAGCAGGGAAACGGCCGGCAAGTGCACTCGAATCACTCCCGCCGTCTTCTGAGACGTCTGGTGATGACAGACTGGTCAAGGATGAGTCTGATAATGATCTTGATAACGGCGGTGCTACGCAGAAAGGCAGTTTCTGGATGTACACCTCCGGCACTGGCGGCAGCGACTTGAGAGTCTTCTTCCCCTTCGATTCGGAGCGGGGAGGTATACGAATAAACAGTTTTTCGGATAGTGTGGAAGATAGTAGAGAAGGGTCGCTGGGAGAATGGTCTTGTGAATGGATTGCCGCGGGCTTCTTCTTGGGTAGAGAGGTCGATTTTGATTTGGTCACCGGAAAGTGGGATGATAGGTTTTCCTCGTGGGTAGATGAGGATGTGTCGGCTTTCTTCTTCTTTCGAGGGGCATTTGAATCTTCTGCGCAGGTCTTCCTTTTCTTGACTGGTATTGATGCTGGATCCTGGTTTTGTCGTTCTCGTAGCAATGCTTCCTCCCGCTCCTTTCTCTTCTGCTTGGCCTGCATCTCTTTTTCTAACTCTTCTGCCAATAGCTCTGCAAACGTCTGCGCATCGCCTTGCAGCCACACATCAAAGACCCCTTCCCATTCGCGCGTCGGGGCTGGAAAATCGAAATTGAGGTATATGCTCGAGATTGAATTGTCCGGCGTGGGCGTAGTTCGGCGAGGTGACGGCGAGGGACTGGTGGAAGAACTATCCCCACTCCCACTTGACTCCTTGTTTGCCAGACGGGAATGAACGGCCTTGGAGAACTCCCGCACGATACGTTTCGTGCCCGGGACCTTCAAACTCGTACCCACCACAAGTAACAAATCCGCTCCACTCCTACTCCCGCCGTTACACTTGTTCCCCCCACCCATCAGATCCTTCCATACAACCTCACCGACCCCTTCACCATCCTTGTGTTCTTCGTTGTAGAGTACTACGGAGGGACGCAGACGTCCTACGCCGCGCGCACGCTTCCCGATCTGCGCACGTGTCTCTGCCGTCTCTAGGCACGCGGGACAAAGCGGAGGCGAGCCGGATGCAAGCGCCGGAAGGTGGTCCGAGAGCGGGTACGAGTGTGTGCATGTCTGGCAATGTAGCGACTCGATGGTGCCATGTAAGGGGATGCACCGGGGTGTCTCAATCGGAGGTGAGGGCTGCCGGGCCTGTGAAGAGGAGGTCGAAGGGTCGCTGCTCGAGGCATCCTTGGGTGTGTTGCTATTGCTGCTGTTGTTACGTCTTCGTGGCTCAAACGCAGGTACACCAAAGGAGAGACCACATTTCGACTCGATAGCATCAATGTTCTGAGTGTATACACGGAGCAGCTTACCACTGCAGTCTAGTGTACGGAGAAGATGATGGAATGGGGTGGGCGTGGCTGCTTGGGAGAGAGTAGCCAGTTTGGCTATCATCTGGCAGAAAAGAGCTGTCGTATGTTCCGACTAATCGTATAAAATAGGGTAGCCACGGTGGGGTAAGAAACTTTGCAATTGGTAGGAAACAAAGTCGGGCAACAACTAACGTTGAAAACTGACGCATCGAAGAGATCTTTGCCAGACGTCAGCCCCTCGCGGGGATTCTCTCTCTTGAGCGATTGGAAAAGACCCTCCGGGGATCTGAAATCCGGTATGCCAGCCCGAACGGAGATACCGGCGCCTATATTTTCACACATGACAGAAATGCTCCACGTTCAGCTTCACATGCTAGGGAACAGTGTATCAAGGGGATACAGCCTACCGCAGACAACAACAATTCTGCGAGCTTTGATAATGGCCTTGACTACTTGGGCGAGCTTTGCAGAAGGATCGGAAGGCGGTGAGGCAAACTGGGGTACGGCCGGCGAGGAGCCCGCAGCGAGGGGAAGGAACACCGTCATCGGAGGGGACGGTCGTGGTTATGAACGAAGTAGCAAGTCGCCGCAAGTTCTCGACATGAACGCTAGCAAGGCTCCAATGTGACGAGTGGGCAGAGCACAGCCACCGCCCCTATACAGTCACTTATCACGTGGCTCGGAAGCATCCATATAGCACATCACATGCCAATATTACCGTCACTCGTCGCTAAGCATAGCAACAAATACCAGATAGTTGGAGGGAAACAAAAAGAAAGAAAAAAAAGGTATCAGATTACTGGTGTTATAAAGCATTGTGTATGTACATCCAAATAGTAAAGTCAGTGGAAAAATTAAAGTCCGAGAAAACAGCACAGCAAGCAAAGAGCGGCAGGGATATCAACGTAAACGTATCAAGGTCATTAGCATGAGAAACAGGCAGGGAGCTCGATATATAAAAAAAATCACAAACACGTGGATAATCATTAAACAAGAGGAAAGGAATGCTTGACAATTGGTATTATTCTTTCCTCACAGGATAACGCATCCACCACAGCAGCCACCTGCATTGGCATCCTCATGGCCTTCGACGTTTAAGTTTGTTCCTGGACCAGCAGATGATCGGTTTTGTTGGCCCTAAATGGATTTCCAGGTCAGCTCACCAAACACAGAAACAGGAGTATGTTCATTTGAAATTGTTACCTTGTTGTACTTTCTAATCTCGGTCACGACCGCAGCAAATGCTTGGTCAATGTTCACAGGTATTTTGGCACTCGTCTCCATGAATACACAGCCATATAGCTGAGCCAGATCACGGCCCTCTATACCGAGTGAAAGATAGCTGCAATGAGCTTTTGGGCACACCTAGGGCACATTTGCATTAGCACTTACCGTTTGCTCCTACTTGTCGTTGAAACTCGAGATCACACTTGTTGCCAATGATCACAATGGGGAAGGTGTCTGCATCCTTAACCCGCAGAATTTGTTGATGGAACCCATTGATTTCCTCAAAGGATGAGCGCGAAGTTATGCTGTAGACAAGCAAGAAGCCTTCGCCAGTACGCATGTATTGTTCACGCATAGCACTGCAGTGCGGTGTTAGGAGTCAACAGCACAGTAGTATGACAAAGCTCAGTGGAGAACAAACCTGTATTCCTCCTGACCTGCCGTATCCAAAACGTCTAGCAATGCCACCTCACCATCGATGAGACATTGCTTTCTGTACGAGTCTGGGAGCAGTTTTTCAATAAATGTGGCAACATGAAAGAGCCAAACCCAAATGCACCTTCAATCGTGGGGTCGTACTCCGTGACGAACTTGCTTTGGATAAATTGGATAGTGACGGCCGACTTGCCGACACCACCACCACCGACAACGACAAGCTTATATTCGCGAAGAAAATCGGCCTGTGAGGTAGCACTTGCTGAGAAAACCCAACTTTCAAGGGGGTGTACATGACGTAACGCACTTTAGACATGGCTGAAAGCTTAAGATTCGTAGATACTAAATGAAGTGTGCATGAGCCAAAAAAAAAAATTGAATACAGAGACTTCGCGGGAGGGAAAGTACCAAGGGCAGAGAGGATGTGTTAGGGCCGGGATTCGACGAGGATGATGGACGCCGGGACGAATGGGAGGGTCTTCAGAAGCCAAGGAGAGAAGTGTCCAAGGGGCTGTGAATGATGTGACGAGTGATTAGTGACTAAATGTGACGCACTGTCACACGTCACGGCCTTCCTCTTGCCACCTGGGTCATTCGCAAAGTTCCCAGCGCAGACACACTCCAAGTGCTGCGACTCGGACTTGACTGTTCCTTATCCACTTTCTTCTTGTCCTCTGAATCCATCTAGCCGCTTGTAACTATCTGCTCCACTCTCTTTCGGTCATTTATTCTTTTCATTTTCTTGGAAATATCCCAAATGTCGCGGGTGCGCCTCAGCTCCGCTTTGATGAGATGATTGGATGTGTGTGGCTCAATGTTCTGGTAGGCCGCTTTCTTGAAGGAATATAAACTTGTTGTCGTTGGTGGTGGTGGTATGGCTTTCCGGCCTCTCCCGGCCCCTGTATGCCCATTAGTTGGAGGGGGCTGATGGTCGCTCTGTAGGTGTGGGCAAGTCGGCCCTTACAATTCAGTTTATCCAAAGCCACTTTGTCGATGAATATGACCCTACAATCGAAGGTTCTCCGCCCAACTAACATTATTATTATTATCTTTATATTGATTCATATCTTGCCAACGCCAGATTCGTATCGGAAGCAGTGCATCATTGACGATGAGGTAGCCTTACTGGACGTACTCGATACTGCTGGTCAGGAGGAATATGGGTACGTTTTGACACCTACTCTATATAATTCCATTTCCCCTTCAACTCAAAACACACTTCTCGCATTTTATTTTACAGAGCCATGCGTGAACAATACATGCGCACTGGCGAAGGCTTCTTGCTTGTCTACAGTATCACCTCACGTAACTCATTCGAAGAGATTAGCACTTATCATCAACAAATTCTACGGGTCAAAGATGTGGATATCTTCCCTGTTATCGTTGTCGCAAACAAGTGTGATTTGGAATACGAGCGTCAAGTTGGCATGAACGAGGGTCGTGATCTTGCAAGGCATTTCAATTGCAAGTTCATTGAGACAAGTGCCAAGCTGCGGACCAACGTGGATGAAGCATTTAGTAATCTTGTTAGGGAGATAAGAAAGTACTATATAGCCAACGGGGTATACAATCCGTCTCTTCGTCTCCTCCAATTGCTTGCTCATGTTAAATCTTAGGACGAAATGGCCCTCGGTCGCCCTCCGAAAGCCAATAACGCTGGTGGGGGCCTAGGATTCGCAAATACTGCCGTCTCTAATGACCCCAACGAAAGCACCAGTGGATGCTGCGGCGGATGCGTCATTCTTTAAGATAACCGCATTTCCTCGTTTCAGTTGGTGTCCTTTCCTGATCTCTTTCTTATATGGTCTCTTCCCTCTACCACTTTTGCTTCATTCCATTTTTCTCTTGGACCCTTCACTTGAACCTGTGCCGCTCATTTAAATGATATTCCGATTTTTCTTCTTTTTTTCTCGTTCCATTCTAGCGCTATCTCGTCCTCGCCTGTGCACTTGTTTGTACCTTTTTCATACGATTTGACGACATCTATTTTCCCCTTTCTTTGTATTCTTCAATGTTCCTAGGGGTCGTCTTTTATCTCTATCCTTCATTATCTTGTTTCTTTTATGGAATTTATATTCTCGTATATCCAGAACGGGCTGCATATTTATATCCGATGCCCATAGTTACCTATGATGGAATTCAACGAAAATGGTATTATATTTTATCTCCAAACCTGCTCCGCTTAGTTTGTTCATCTGATTCTTGCGTTATAGATTATTATTAGCTGAACATTGATGACAGCCCGGGGTGGTGTATATTCCTTGGAGTAGCCAGAGCTGTCAGAGCTAGATTGAAACGCATTCGTTTAACCTTGTCAGCCATAGGCGCATCGCAGGGCCACATTCGGAACTTGCAAAGCGTAACTTGCTTGAACGAGAGAGCCAAGAGCAGTGCGTATACACTAAGTTAGCCCTGAATGCCATCATAGCCTCAGGCTGGCATTTGCTAGGGGCATACAAAGTTCATTGGCGAAACGGGGCTCTCATGTTAGTCGCAGGAGCTATCCGACGACAAGGCGCTAGTTCGCGACCGTGATAATCGTCATTGGTCAAGCAGATATTCACCTTTTCGCGCAATAAGGCCTAAATGACAGTACTATAATCGCCCTTTGGACACGTATCAGTACTTCAGCTATGATTTGCACGTAAATAGCAATGCAAGAGATTACTCCGAACATGATGACATACAAGCTCGAATACTATTGACTGTTTAAGTGATTCACTGATAATAGGGTTGAGATTCGACAGCATTAACCTAAACAGGTTCACTTTGGCTTCAGATTTGGTCCGCTACATAGTCTATCGATGTCTGGTCATAAACAATGTGACTTACAATTATGATGATGAGAGTCGAGCTACGTCCGACAAGTCCGGGCCGGTGAAGGGACGACGCTGGTTTGTACACTCACAAAGGTTGGCTTCAGTCAGTCGTTATTGTGCGAGTAAGCTGGTCTGTGTCTTGGTCACGGTCTCGCTGTCTTTGCAGTCTCCCGTCTTGCTGTGATACACGACACTCGTTCTCTCCCTTCTCTTTCTTCTTCTTCTTCTTCCGTTTCGCTCCTTCCTCGCCCTTTCCCTAGATTTGTGTTGTTCACATATTCTACTACCTCGGACCTGCAACCATAATGTCAAAAGTACAGCTCTTTCCCTTCACCATTCGAGATATTTATCTCAGGCACAGAGCATCTCCTCACACTTTTTTCTTAGGCCGACTTCTTGCGCGAATACAAGCTCGTCGTCGTTGGAGGAGGTGGTGTGGGTAAATCCGCCGTGACTATCCAGTTCATCCAGGGCACCTTCGTATCGGACTATGACCCTACAATCGAAGGTATGTTTCTTTCTAATGACTTGCAAATAATAATGATAATAATAAGAATCATCCCTTGTAACATGTTCTTACTTCTATGATGCGCATGATGCATAGATTCATACAGGAAGCAATGCGTGATTGACCACGAGGTGGCATTGCTCGACGTGCTCGATACGGCCGGCCAAGAGGAGTATTAGTGAGCACATTCATCGTCTACGAGAACCAGAGAATTATGTCTCATTTCATTTCGGCGTTTGTATAGTGCTATGCGCGAGCAATACATGCGTACCGGAGAGGGCTTTCTTCTAGTTTACAGCATCACCTCGCGCTCTTCTTTTGAGGAAATTGCCGGTTTCCGTCAGCAGATTCTTCGTATTAAAGACGCGGAAAGTTTCCCCATCGTGATCATTGGTAACAAGTGTGATCTGGAGTTCCAGCGCCAGGTGGGACAAAATGGTTAGTACTTGAAGCCGTCACCTCTCTACTTTTATAATGAATAAAGAAAATTTAATACTTCTGGAATTGCAGAGGGACGAGATATGGCCAACATGTTTGGTTGCCAGTTCCTGGAGACGAGTGCCAAGGCACCCATCAATGTAGAACAAGCATTTTTCACTCTCGTTAAGGAGATTAGGAAATACAATCAGGTTCGTTGCTACCTCGACTGCTGTTCTTCTAATCCCACATTTATGACTCTCAACATGATAGGACAAGCGCCCTGCTCTTGGAGGTTCCGCTGGACCGGCAGGTAACTTCAGTTCTGCGCGTGTCGACGAAAAGGGCGCCGATGACGCCGGCGGTTGCTGCGGTGGTTGTGTGATCCTGTAGGTGCCCGCCGACACAGTACGGATCACTTGAACAACGCTTGTTTCTTTTTTAAAGACTAGAGGAGAGTCGTTTTCTTGATTATATTCTTTCTCGATAATTCTTGTTTTTTTTTTGTTTACTTACAACTTGACATCTTTGTCCTCTCCTCTCAGGCTTTGGAATACATTTCACGCTCGTTTTTCCTTCCACCTAACCCAACTTTTTTTTGTCTTACTTTACGCTGATCACATGCTATCTCTCTGAAGATTTCATGTAAATACCGTTTCATATATGCCGCTTACTTTATCAATTCTCTACTTTTTTTTTTATAACTTTGTGCACCATTTGTTTTTGAAATGTGGATTATCATGGCGATTGAATGCCTACAAAACCCCCGTCAGCACCTTTCCTATCCCAACCGCTTGAAGATTCGTCGGTATGCATTCCTCCATATCTTAGACCTCTTCATTCAGATTCATCAATAACCGGAAGGCACGTCTCGCGTTTCTGAACTCACAGAACTATTGGTTTCCTACTTTTCAGGATTATGCTCAAAACATAGAAGCGATGATACAATTACAATGCATATGCATTCAGATACATTCGCGGTGGTTTCGGCCATGAATGATAACATACAAAATGAAAAAGTACATCCCAAGCATTGAACACCGTACCAGGATAACTATACGGACCACTAGCGTAGAATTAACTTCCAGCGCTTGCAGCTATTGCTGCATTTCGTCCTCTTCGTCTTCTTTCCCGTCGCTTCTTCTCGAAATACACGAACGTTACGACAAATTTGTCAAAGATGATCATGCCATCTGGTGTCACCTTAACCATCTCCGGTCGATTATGTCGAGAAAAAAAATACTCGACTTGGGGCTATACGCCGCCACAAGTTCCTTTGAGCAATCAGCTTTCTTTAGTTGGAATTCACAAAACGCTCAACCATGATGGTTCCTGTGATATGAAGAAGTCGTGCTTACGATTGGTTCTCCATCTATCTCCCACCTGTACGATAATCCATTGAGAGCCTTGTGGATTCTTGACCTAAATATAAGGTTGTGATTTGTTAAGTGCTCATAAATGGCCCAAAAACAAACTAGTACTAGTACCCACCGGCTGAATACCCCGGCGCTTTCCATGTAAATTTGTTGTCCGTGACATGTTGTATTTGTTTGATCCCATACGGCCCACTCAATGCGACCGACCTCGGACTTCCTTCCTTCATGATATCTGTAGATGATGGTAGGCGCACAAGAGAAAACCGCATGGTCCGTCATTATGTCATAAATGAGCTCGCTATTATTCCCATCGTAAACGTGAGTGCGGCGGCAGATGTCAGATGACTCTATGATCAAGTCTATGTGTGCCAATTAATGGAATTTAGGGATGTCGGTTGCTTCAGAGGGCTCAGAGTTTGAGGATCTAAAGGGTGAGATTAATGTGCTAGTGCGTTAAGCAACATTATAATAATGATGATCATGTGCTTTATGTTTCGCCATCTCCAGATGTGCTCCATAGCCCGCGAAAACCGGATGGTTGTATTTGTAATGATCGGCCAGTAGGAGCCTACTGCGGACACCTAGTATTGCCTGATCCTTCCCAGGCAGGCTCCAACATTCGCCACGCTTAGTTGGATAGGCATTGCCACTGGCACTATTAACAAAGCAAACTGAAATTCTCTGAGAAACTGTCCTACCTTTCTGTAGTGCTTGCGATCAGTGCCAGTGTTGAGCACTGACTTGGAGCGCCTGTTTGTGATTCTCTGGTTTTTCCTGTTCGGTTTGGGCGACAGTGCATGCGTGATAATTGAGCTTAGCTAGTCATCCAGTCCCTTGGGCGTATTCAATAGATATTATGTGGAGCTAAACCGACTCATCATTAGGACATGCAATATGCATGAGGTCGTTTCAAACATGTAAATGGAGATATCACCAGAGGTAGCAACGGTTATGAATGATATAGAAATGAGATGTCCCTGGACTTTACATTTGCTGCATCTCCAAGGTGTCGGCTGTACGGGGCGTCAATGCAAAATTAATAGCCTGTGGTGGCTACCATTGTCGTATTTGTACTAGCCGAAATAGCCGCAGCTTGTCTACTATCCCGTCGTTTCTTCTCGAAGTAAACAAATGTTATAACAAGCTCGTCAAGGATGGCAATCCCATCCGGTGCTACCTTTACCATCCCTGGCCGATTATCCCGAGAAAAAATGCTTGACTTTGGACTATATGCTGCCACAAGTTCCTTCGAGGCATCATCTTTCCTAAGCTAGCATTTACAAATTACTTAACTATGGTAGATAGTTCCGTGTTATGGAAGGAGGGACACTTACAATCGGCTCTCCATCTATCTTCCACTTGTATGATAATCCGTCGGGAGCTTTATAGACCTTTGATCTGAATGTAGGTTATGGTTTGCTAAGTGCCCATGCACAATTCAGACCTAAACAGGATTGTACACACTGAGTGAAGATTCCGGGGCTTTCCATATGAATTTGCTGTCCACGACATGTAATATTTGTGTGACTTCGAGTCCACGTGGGCCACTCAATACGACCGATCTCGTATCTCTTTTCACCGTCGTATTTGTAGATGATAGTAGGTGCCTGAGAGAGAAACTTGAAGTCGGTTGCAATATCGTAGATAGGTTCGTTGCTATTCCCAGAAAAGATGCGAGTGCAGCAAATATCAGATGATTCAATGATCAAATCCATGTATGTTCTATGAGCTAAGTCTGAGTGGGTTAAGAGATTATCAATTCCGAGTCAAGAGAGCTGAGACAACGTTCAAGTCAGTATGCTGGTGGGAATAAGACCAATAGGACTTTATATGTCTTCCAGTCTACACAGCCCCTAAGGATGCCTGCGAAAGTCAGATGGCTGTGTACTAGTATTATCGTGGATGATGAACACTGCCATTTAAGCTTGTGACGAAATAGATGCATCCAATGATGTGTGACCGTTGAACTGAACGTAGCGATGCCGTATCATGTGACTAATATATTCTCGATTAGGGCCTCAGCAACAACTCGCAATAACCTTGTCGCTATCATCGCGTGGGCAGACTGCGACGTTTGCTGTGCTTCAAGTTACAATGCTCAGACTTAGACTTGAATCGAGCAATAGACAGAAGGATCCGTAAGAGGACTAGCAAAATTGAGACCTTCCTTTCATACTGCTAGTCAAAATATCTGATGCATGAGTGGCAACGCCTGGGGGTTACTCATCTTTGACGCACTGGCAAGCGCCAAGCATCTGTGGCTCAGCGGCGGTTTCAGACAGCAACCTAACACCCACCGATAATTACGTACACAGCTAGCTACCTTTGGCGGACGTCTCTTGCCGGGGGCTATGCAGACTCCAAGATATAAGGTTATGAGATCCGAGAGTCTTGTCCAACACAAGCACACTAGCATTCCAATTCTGACCCTCCTAAATTGGCCCCCAAGTCTCCAAGTTTTCCTAGTAGAACACATGGACTTGATTATTGAATCGTCTGACATTTGTCGGACCCGCATCTTTGCTGGAGATAGCAACCAACTTGTCTACGATATTACGACCGGCTACGAGATCTTTTCTCGAGCGCCTACGGTTATCTACAGGCACCATGACGGGACGAGGTCTGAGGTAGGTCGTATTAAATGGTCCATATGGGACGGCACAAGCATCCTTTGCCATGGACAACAAATCTACATGAAAGACTCTGGCATCCTCACACAGTGCGTATAATCTAATCTAATCTGAATCGTATTTAAAAAACTCAGCATTTTATGATTACCTGCTTAGGTCACAGGTTTACAGAGCTCTCAATGGATTGTCATATAAATGGAAGATAGATGGAGAACCAATTGTAAGCGCCTTCTTGCACATATCACAAGATTCTCATGATAGAATACATTGTGAATTGTAGCTCAGGAAGAATGATTCCTCAAAGAAACTTGTAGCTGCATATAGTCCTAAGTCAGGCATCTTCTCTCGACATAATCGACCAGAAATAGTGAAGGTAGCGCCAGATGGTATGGCTATCCTTGACGAACTCGTTATAACATTCGTATACTTTGAGAAGAAACGGCGGGAAAGACGAAGAAGACATAGATCAGCAGCCGGTTCAAACACAGCAATGATGGCTGCTTCAAACGCATCAATGATGGCCGCTTCAAACACATCAATGATGACCGGCGCAACTTTTTGATTCTACGCCATTGGCCTGCCTATCCGCCTTATGTGGCACATATATAAAGCCTAGGGATCCATTCCTTACTCTTGACTCCTTTGTGACTATGTTAGCCTCGCTGGTAGGTTTAAACCGACCTGGTCGTTTAAAAACACATACTCAACTTAACCGTCGTATTGTGTTTGTATCCTTAGTGTGCAGCATCTACAATATCATATAATGTATCATCGGTCTTTTTTCGCCTCGTCCACTGGCATCGATAACCTTTGCGTCCCAGTGCTAGTGGAAACAAGCCCTGTAATGTGACGTTATCAATTCAGTGTCTCCACTACACTGCATGAAAATCATGTATATGATATATAAGATTGTTATATAGGCTGCTAATTAACAATCGATTTGAATAGGGTGGGGGAGTAAATGAACTGGCCATCATTGCAGCGCTGCTTCGAATTTGACTAATTGCTGGCATCATTATTGCATTTGAGCTTGTTATCATTACCGCATTTGAATGGGTCATCCTTGTTCAAAGTCTTGCTCGCACGCCACCGATGGCATGATGACATATAGTCTCCACTGACGATCTAGTAAGCACCTCATATACTATCAGTCAGCGTAGGATATATCCAGATATCAATTTTTGACCTGAGGCAAGTCTTGATCAGATAGCAAAGGACCACTGGCAGCCCGGGACACCATGTCGGTTTGCCCAGTTATGGTATAGTAAAGAGAGGAAATTCATGTTCACTCCTGGTGTTACCGATTGAAAGTCAATCAATTAATGTATATATGTACAAACCATCAAACTATGTGGGTATGTCCATAGGCTTGTTAATGACCTATCCATCCTACTCACTAAAAGCATTATAAGCACCAGTCACGTAAATAGATTCCAAACCATCCGAGTCCATTGGTTGATCACAGAAGTTCACAGGTCGGTTAGGGAAACCGGCAGCTGATCATGAAGTGCGATCGGCATGACCAGAAGCATTGCCACTGGGACGAGTAGTGATTTTCTGACTCGGACGGCTACGTGCGCGTATCGCCTCGTCCACCCCTACAAAGGTGGCCACCACTTCTTCAGCAATCGCCATGCCCTCGGGTGCAATTCTGAGTCTTGGCTCTTTATATTTCGATACGACACCTGCCGCACCAGGTTTGTACGATGCAATGGGGTACTTCGAATTATCCTTCTTTGTGAGCTGAAACAGCGAGGTGCACGAAGATAAATCAGATTATTTGTATAATGGTGCGACATCTATAGGACAGCAGCTTACAATAGGATGTCCCTTCCAGTTGTACCTCCATTTATACCATTGGTTGTCCGAGGCTTGGAAAGCCAAAGAACTGTAGGCATATTTTAAAATCTATGTAATGGATGTTATTGAGAATATGAAGGATTATACTTACTGTCCAAGAAGTCCAGTAGCCTGCATGTCGATCGGTTTTCCATGGCTCTCGATGTTCATCAGATTCTGGGAGGTATTTGGCCACTCAATGCGACCGACTTCATGTCTTTGATTCCCATCAAGTTTGTAGATGGTCGTAGGTTGACTAGGGAAATCATATAGATTGCCTTCTGTATGGACATCATATACAGGCGAGCTGCCATCTTCGGCTCTAAGTAATCGAGTGCGGATGATATCAAGGTTGTGTTCAATTATGAGATCCATGTTGATTTCTGTCTCTGGTGTCAATGGATGGTTGGGTCGTTACAAGAGAGCTTAGTGTAGTACGAATGCTGTGAGAAGCCCTAGTTCCGGTTGACCAGCTACTACACCAGAGACTTTATTTATGTATTGTATTTCATTCAGTAATATGATCTCGGTGTCTCGGCAAATGACTGTGCATTGTATTGGCCGTGATTTAGCGCTGAATAAGCATTGTGGGTACGGGTTTCTGATGGGGCTGGCAAGACCCCAAAACCGTTCAGGTCACAGGATTGCTTCCTACTTAGTAGCGCCGTTGGCTGAACCTAGACGAGCGGACATGAAGCGTTTGTTCTATAGTTTAGCCGATTTGATTTCAAAATTGACCAAACGCAGAAGCTCAAGTCTCCAGTTTGACCCAGGTCCATCGGTGTGATACTAGCAAATCTGGACACCAAGCGCATTGACGGGAAAGAATAGTCTGTACTAGTATGGTGAGTTGAGCAAGCTTGACATGAGGGCAAGCAGTTGAGAACTCCGAGCGGTTTTAATGTCGAGCGCTCAGGACTAGGCTTTGTTGATATTACTTTTCGCTCAATATTCAACGCCCTCAAAATCCATTCAATTAGTCCGAGGCTTTTCTCAAAACCCGCCACCAAATGACAAAAAAGTATAAGAAATCTCCGCACGATGTCATAAACTCATATGATCGTGGTGCCGATCAGTATCATGATTGGGTACATAGCGAAGTTTGTAGTCACTTCCATACGCGTAAGAACCTGAGGTTGAATGCCTGGACTGCGTACCGTGGGATTCCACAGTGACATGAAGAGGATGAATACCGAGTGCAGCAACTGGGTTGTTTTGACCTACCATCTACTCAAGTAATTCACGGAGAATCTTGAGGAATACAAGAGGCGTTGAAAGGTTTTGGGCGGAGACCAAAATACATTCCAATTAACGCCACCATTCTATCATGTTGTATCCAAGCCTTCCATCTGCTAAAGTAGCCGCCACTGAAGGTTGTAGGGATGAAATAGCTGGCATGCTTGGTTCTGGGGATTTGTTAAGACTACAGGTATATGCTACAACGACTCTCCAAGATACTTTGAAAGCTCTTGGGAAAATATACCTTGGTGTTGTACAAATAGCTTGATAGAGCGACGTCTTCAATAGAACCTACAGCCACTAGCTA
Organism: Agroathelia rolfsii; assembly: GCA_018343915.1. Classification (NCBI taxonomy): domain Eukaryota; kingdom Fungi; phylum Basidiomycota; class Agaricomycetes; order Amylocorticiales; family Amylocorticiaceae; genus Agroathelia; species Agroathelia rolfsii. The sequence goes on from JABRWF010000002.1 coordinate 226,406, forward strand.
CGGTAGCCATATCCACATTAAAGATTGCATATTGTTTTGCATCCCATTGTACTTCGAAGACCAAATGCTATGATGATCCTATCATGGGAAGCTGCACCCTCTTGTGCTTATTAACATCCATCGTACTTATGTATCCGTATAAATCATACAGCGATACTCAGAGGTACATTGTTCTATTAGAGGGACCTATGGGATGAGCTATAATAACATATGTTCTCGTGACTAGGGATTACGACGAGAAGATAATATAGTCAAACCTGGATAAATTCATGACAATATAAGGTTATAACCCTGTTTAGGGCATATTTTTTGCACACTCCTACGTTAGTATACAGGGCAAGGCATATTGCCCACTGTCGAACAATTCCCCCAATTCATAGCCTTGTAAAGCAACATTTCAACAATTAATATCCTATTAGCGATGTTCCCATCTGAAGAAGAGTGGAATTTCTGACCTGGGAGCTAGATTATATTTTTTGTACCAACCAATGTACGGTCATAACCTCTTTTAAACCATAACTTCTTGACACTACCGATCATATGCCTTTATCCAGGTTTGGCTGTATGAGGTTCCCGCCACGAGTCCGATGCTATCTAGATTTTGTTTGGTCCTTGGGGAAACTTTTTTTTTTGGATCCGGGGTTATATAATCTCATGAGCTTCTTTGGAGCATTGTCTGTCGCGATCGTAAGCTAATCAAAATGAACTCCATTGGCATAATGGACCTATGGGTTCCAATAGAAATAAGGATAATGACAGCTCAAAACCCAGAGATTACAAGGAAACAATCAAAAAAACGTTGATGTGATGCAATGAAAGTTTCACAAGTGTTCCACCCAGATCTCTTGTCTACGACATCAAAAATCCCGCGCTGATGAGCCTCATATGACCAATCTCGTCCTTAACGCTTGCAGTGAACTTGAATGTCTTTATGGGTAGACGGTCGAAAAGTCCTAACCTGGTGTCTTAGGGTCATTGTCAGCACTGTAAACAGGTTCAAAGATCACAATGTGAGCAATTTGATGCGGATTTGGTAGCCTGACGGTCAAGTTTATACGCGTATAAATGGCTAACTGTGGGTTACAGATAAACGTCTTACATAACAGTTTTATGACACTGCAATCTAGTAGAGGGTTCGAATCATGAAAGAGAAAATGAGGTCGAGCATTGCATAAGAATATGTATGACATAGCACCCATGTTCTATGTGTGAATTACTGAAGCAAGGTCATAAATACAGACACAGAATGATGAATGGGCAATTTCCGAGTCAATGCAGCACAGAAGGTTTTATCTTCATATATTCAAGTTCATTATGGATACCGGCCATCATACAGATCTGGATTGCATAAAGAGTGTGATCGGTGATGCGCTATAGGAAGACTTGGCACCTGTAAGTCAAATAAAAGTTCGATACAATCGTACAATCAGGGCTTCAGCTATGCGCATTCGGCGATATCGTGGGTAAGCAGGATTTAAACTCGATGCACATGCCGCAACTATCCCAGTAAAAAACCAGTCATATTTTACTACGTGGAATAAGGAACGGTGCAAAGGCTTCTAAGATATTTGCTTATGAAGAGTCTAGGTGTCTATATGATCGTGAGTAGACATATGGAAATCTCATGATAAAAATTAAAGAGAAAATCGTATAATGCTCTCCAGACAGACGTGGCCGTCTTTATCCTGCTCTGAGTAGTATCAACGAAACTGCAAAGATAATGATTTTCGAATATTCATAAACGCGCTCCAATCTCGCCCTAATGCCACACAATACGTCTTTACGCATCCTTGGCGTCATCCCAGAGTTGGTTCGGCAGCTTAGAGGCAACAAACAGCGAAGCTCCCACGAGTCCGATCATGGCCACATACACGGCATATCCCCCAAGCAGGTTATGCTCGGTCGAGAACGCAAATAATGATGTCGCGCATGCGGGTCCTATAGCGCGCGCGATAGAGACGGTCGTCTGCGCGAGCCCATTGACGGCACCCAGGGAATTTTTGTTTGGTGCCGAGGCTGTGATGAACAAAAATACGCAAGCTATGATGGAGCGGGTATGATAATGAGATAATCAGAAGGAGGTGTTGGATGTGACTTGTGGGTAACATACCAAAAGCCATATCACACACTGTTGCAATGGCAATTTGTAGGGCGAGAAGGCACCAAACAAACCAACCAACGCCTAAATGCCTCGCCACTTGGTTTATAAGAGGGAAGAAAGCGAATAAAGGCCCAAAAGAGGCAATGCTAAACGTGAAGAGTCCCTTGGCACCGAATCGGTCGAGAATAGAAGAAAAGAGGAAGCCTTGGAAGACACCGTTGCATATACCATAGGCGGCCATAGCTACCCCGATGGCTGAAGGGGAGAGGCCGAGACCGCCCTGTTCGGGGGAGGTGTAATAGAATAATGGTAAAAGGGCGGCGTATGCAATGTCGATCAAGGCCAGAGCGATATAATTTGAGACGGAAATGATCACTGGCTTAGTGATGAGCGTACGGAGAGGAATTGGCCCGGAGAGTGTTGCAGATGGTGTGATGGTTGAAGATGAGGATGTTGAGGAAAGGCTTTCTGAAGACGGGGGTCGAGTGATAAGTGCAGGCGCAGGTTCCTTGTGAAGAGTCTATGGAGGGCTCAGCAAAGATACATAAGGAAAGGAACGACATGAATCGTCACCTCTTTGAAGAATAACCCAAAGCAGACAAAAACAATCTAAGAACAGCTATCAGCCTCGCGTGATGACCAAGGGCGATGACGAAATATACATACGCCTCCAAATGCAGCACAGGCAGCGCATGGCAGAAAGTATGGATAATTTTGCCAGAATGGATGGCTGAAAAAATGCGGCCAATGTTTGAATGGACCCGATAAGGACCCGCCTATTAGTGGGCTGAAGAGGAGTATTCAGAATAATCAATTGCTGATTAAGAAACTACAACTTGCCCTAAGGTCACTCCAACACACCAAACTACGGGCATGAGGGAAAAGGCTTGGGCCATGTTGGTGGGGTCAGTAACTTCGGCCATAGCAGACTATATGTGCTAGTTAAATGTGATCCTCGTCAAATACATGTAGGAGCACCGTACCTTGGATACTCCGATATTCCCGTTCAAGATACCTGCCAGGCATCTACTGACAGCAAGAGAGAAGAATGTCTTGGAAAGACCAAAAGAAAGCATGGAGATGCATAGGCCCAAGAGGCCTGACATCAGTATGGGCTTGCGACCGTAGATATCAGAAGCCCGCGACCATAGGAATACGGTGGAAGCTTCTGCCAAGAAAAAAAGAGACTCGATGAGACCGGCATAGTAGCCAACTTTTGTGCTGGATTAAAAAATTACTCGATAAGATCCTTTCGTGCAGTAGGAGATGGGACTGTTCACGTACGTATCGCCGCCAATAATGTCTAGGCCTGAGACGAGCTATGGACACAACTGTTGAGGACCGAGTCATTTTTGGCATAACAAAGGAGAGGAACATACCTCGTTAATAAAAGGATATATGCATAATGCACAAATGGGTTCCGCTAATTGAACCGCTAGCAGCATACCAAGCTGCAGTTTTGGTAAAGGCGTTTTACACTTCTTTCCAGGGGCGTCTGGTAAAAGGGGCGTCTCCTCGTCTATGAGAGATGCTGTAGTCATCTTTTGGTATCACAGATTACGAAAGAGAATTTTGAGGTGATGACTAGCAACCAAGAGGTCGTTTTGGATTCGTTTACCAGCTTGCGCCGGGATGGGTGTTACGTGAGATGAGTGAAGAGGAGTCATAATTTTGCAGCAAGAGATAAAAGTAATTCCCGGTGAAATAAAAATTCTAATTAGGAACATTGCCGCTTCTTCGGCCGTAATGCACAGGCGCTCACGATGGCCGACTGCCGTCAAAGGCTGACAAAATTCACATAAGTTGGTATTTAAGATATGGACAAAATGTTAGTGAAGTACTCCAGAGCTGACGGGTATATCTGGGTAATAATACTGTTACTTGTCAGGTGCTGGTGGTTTGAAGAGGTAGAGATCGGTGGCCGGAGCGGTTCCAGTTCCAAAGCGGTTGGTCCTTGGCTTAGTCAGCGACTATTTGAGGGAGTCGCTGCAACTTGCCCTCTCTCTTGTCCAGCAGCGTACACACTACCTCCCTCTGGACTCGACAGCACACTCTCAACTCATGGCAGACGTTGTGCAGACAAACCCATACCATCTCAACCGGCGACAGGGGCCCACTATCCATGAAGTCATCGATGTCGACTCACTTGACGATGCCGACACGAGACCTCCACCGTCTAGGAGTCGCAGTAGACCAAACCCGCCGCATGAGGTCATCGTCATCGACGACCTCGACGATGAGGATGAGACGGGTGATCCAGAGATACAGATTACAGGATCCTCCATCCCCAATCGAGGACGTGCGTCTCTGGCCCTGCTCAATGTCTATCCTCCTGATGTCAATTGCTTATTTATCTTGAATTTCCATTTCAGGGCGCCTATTCTCGCCTCCTCCTCCTAGGCAAGACACCCATATTCCTCCCGTACCGCGCTTGAACTGGATGCCATTCCGGGCTGCTGACCCACCCATGCGTCGCCATCCGCCGCCTCACCCTACGCATGCGCCCGTCCTTCCACAACCTGATAATAACTTTAATTTCGAATTCCGTACTCACGTTTATCCACTACCTGGCCAGCCCCAAAGATCCAACGCGCAGTACAACGGACCATATCCACCCCCGAATCATCATCCTGTGCCACAAGCTGCTCCACGATCGCATCATACGCCAGCCCTAGGTCTTGGTGGCGCACTCATATCCTACAACCGCCAACAGGCACTGCGCGAGCAAGCAGAGGCTCAGCGCGATCGCATTCGTGGACGTCGCTTTCGTGTCCCGTTCTCGATCCACGACCTGTTTGCAGGCAACCGGAGCGATGCCGAAATTCGGCAATTCCAGGCCGAGGAGCTCATGCGCGAGCGCGAGGAGAACTGGTTCTTCGACGAGATGGGCGCCGGTGATGCAGCGTACGACTATCTCTTTGGTCATTTCGGTGGTGGTGGCGGTCCACCCATCCTGCAGCCTGACATTAAGAGATTTGAGCCGGAGTATAGGCGCGAATGGACACATTCCAGTAGGCCTGATCCTAGGTTCACGTTCGATTTTGCTCCGGCGGAGGAAGCACCCCAAGCGGGCCCTTCGACTTCATACTCGACCATGGAGGTGATTGATGTCACTTCGAGTCCCGCGCGTGCTGGGCCTAGCACGGTGACGGCCGATTCGGAGCCACCATCTCTTGTATGCGCCAGATGTGGCGACAGTCTTCTCATCCTAGAGGGCGCACATAGCGAGGAAGACCGGCATAAGCTCAAAATATGGGCGCTGCGATGTGGACATATTATTGATGGCAAATGCCTTGATCAAATCATGGCTCCGCCCCAAAAACCATTTGAGGAAGAAGTTCCACTTCCAAGTTCCAACTCTTCGCGAAAAGGCAAGGGTAAAGCACGAGCAGACGCACCACTTCCTCCTCCGCCTGGTGCACTGGAGATGCGCAGTCGTCTTCGATCGTTTAATGCGCCTGATGTGCCGGGTCCCTCCAAATCATCTCGGTCTGGTTCCAGTCGCCTGACAGCAACGACAAGACGTGGTTCATCCGCCAAGGGTAAGGGCCGATCGGAGCTAGAGGAAGAGCATACATGGACCTGCCCTGTTGATTCTTGTAGTGAGTTGCACGTCAGCATCAAGAAAAATGGAGTGTGGGAGGTCGACTCTCATCGGGGGCCGGTCGGATTATTCGTATAGCATGCAACCATTTGTGACATTACCAGACACTCGTGTTTGTGTGCTTTTTTTGTTTCACTAAGACAGTGCGTTTGTTTTTCTTCGTCCTTCTCGTTTGGAGGTCGCGTTCCTCAAACTTGTTATCATTATTTTTTCTTGATCAGTGCACACCTTGGACTGCATTTTTATTGCATTTTTATACTCTGCCAACCCTGCTATTACTGTCATCCCCCAAGTCTGTATTGTTAATCATGGTATTTTACGTTGCAAATGCAAGAGAGGAATTACTGCTTACCTTCACTGGTGTGATGATGTTGCAAGAATGCCGTTGATGTTGGGGATGACCGCTACGCTTAGTGAATGGGGCTGGCTTGAACGGTTGGGGTGTTCCATGCCCTGCATGCTTTTTTGAACGACATACAGGATGGAGTCTAACCTACTTGGCTGTGACCTCGGTGTGGCGAGGCATGGAATTTCAGGGCACGCACGCCCACCGTTGCGATGATTATCCTCATGGCATTCATCTCAAGTTCTCGGGACTGACCAGATGAGGACTCCCACATGCCTTTTCGCCTTGTCGTATTATAATCCATTAGTGCTGCAGAAAACTTCCTCGAATAAGGTCCGGATATATCACTGCCCAGCTGCCAGCTCAGCGCTCGTCATCCAATCGATTCGCTGTGCATAGCTGATGTGGTGACCAACAGTTTATATGTCTGTACGAGCTTGATGACTCAGGTGTCGTTGGGTATCGGTCAGAGTTATTCGCTGATACATTATTATTGCAATTGCACAGGACATGTTTACGACTCAGAGTACATTCCTTTCTCCGAGATCTTCCCGCTCGAGGCATGCGCAAGTCGTTCCAAATGATTACAGCCAGCCTTAGCGACTTGAGCCTCAACAATGGGCAGTCCAGATCAGACATCAGCCTATTCAACCGCCCTCCCTCCCCTGACACAAGCGCATATATAACATCCTGCCAGCCCAGTTACACGACGGCAACGCATCAAAAAATACACATACCCTTGCATCCTGATGACGTCTTTCTGTGCTAGTCTAATTGCGCTAAACGGCGGCCATCTTTGATTTTATTGCACATGTACGCTTTCTCCTCGGTAAAGAAGCATATGGAAAAGAATGGCAAATTCGATTGCGGTCGGCGGTCATTAGTGCGCATAGAAGTTCTTCCATATCGTGCTGCTACATGTAGCTGCCAGTGCCAGTGCCATTATCACTGCAGGGTTTTCTAGCACCCCCTTGGCAACATGTGCTGCCCTATAACCGGGGGCGGCGGGCTAATTAATACTTTTTTCTGCCCCGCGTTCCCGGGGAAACGAGTGTGCATACACTGTGCGCGCATATATACGTGTGTCGGTATATGCGCGTGTGTTAACTGGCCTTGCTTCTGTGCGCAGAGAATCGGTCGGCCGGGGTATTCCAGTTTCTATTAATAATTAATGATAACGGACAGGAGGATTCTCATCGCATGAGTTTCTCACATCAAAAGACCCCTCTAGGGCCACCCACCGCGTATCATATCAGGCATCAGCATCATCATTGTCGTCGTCGTCGCTGTTGTCGTCCGAATCTTCGTCACCCTTCTCTTTTCCCCAACGGGTCGGATTTTTACCGCGCACGCATACACATAAGGTGAGTGTTTTACGTTACTTGCCGTTATGACGTTTTGCATTGCGCAAGATCCGTCCGAAGGCTTTTTTTATTTTTTTATTTTTTTTAGTTTGATCTGTCGTCCGTCGACTGTCTGTCTCTATCTCTATCTCTTCCCCGTTCGTACTCGTCGCTTTCGCTCTGTGCCCGTCTTCTTCTCTTCTCTCTCTCGGGGAGAATGCCGACTGGTTCGGACTTATACAGGTGGCTGGTTGCGTGTATGTAAACTGCGATACCTTACTTGTGTGATACATTCAAAATTCGAACCTCATCTTCGTGTGCTGGGGCGTGAAGTAATACCGAAATGTGCTGCTAGACTATGTTCCGGAAGACGCAATTTCCCCTGAGCTAAATGTAATGATGCAGAGGCCTGGAACAGGCGGCCTCACTCTGCCCCTTGCATGAGTAATAATGGTTCCTTGAGAGCCTCCAGGCCAGCCCAAAAGTAATAATTATGAATACGACGTGCATGCCTTCCTAATAAAAACGCACGTGCAGTCTAATTGTGTGTATGTATATACGCACAGAAGCAAGCAACGTGGCCAGCTGCTATCGCCCAGCCCAGACTTCTCTCACACAGTAGAAGATAGAAGCCGGATAGAGATCGCATGATATACAAGTCTAAAGTACATTCTGGACTCGAAGTCTTGTTTGTGTGAACGACATCAGCACATACGCACACGCACACATACACACACGTATGCGATTTCATCATAGGTCATATGCTACACAAAGACGGGGAAAATGATGTATGTAGTTGCATTAAGGTTGCCGTTTGGCAACAGCCAAGAGCGGGATGAGAGTTGAGACGATGTATGCATGTCCGCAGCACGTGCGCGACCGAAGAGTGAAAAGACTTCAGCTGACCCATCACAAAGTGGAGCGGTGTGCTATGCATACATGTACTGCATCTCGCCCAGGCCTGATGTGAGTGATTCGGACCAGTTGTTGCTGCGAAAATACGACTCAGAGATCGTGCACTGCTGGATGGGTATGTGCTGGTAAATTATGCAGGCGGGTCGACTAGCATAGCACGTATTTATTTTAGTTATTAAATTTTTATGCCGGAACATGCACGCATTGTATAATGTTTCAGCCCGATTACACAAAAAAAGAAAAAAGAAAAAAAAAAGGATTGGACCGTTGTTGGCCCGTCGGTGCCTGCCAATCCCGCTCTTTCTTTGCAGGCAGAGGAGCTCCAAGTGAGCAATGCGATGATGTTTGTGATGATGAAAAAGAGAGTCAACGTCAAGGCTGACGGAGGACTTGACGAAAAATTCTTAGGAATTGGAGAAATACTGGAGTGTAGCGGGAGTATGCCGAGCGCGGCTTGTGGGGTCTAGCCTTGCAGTGCCTCCCCTATTGGCGTGTGTGCTATGGATGTCCCTATCCGCTCGCTTGGCCGGTCCCTTTACCCCGCAAAATATAAGTGTCCCCTTGAACTGCCCAACCGGTTTCCCTCCCACAAAATATTTGCTCTCTCAATCTCTCCCTCTCCCACTCACACTCTCCTCCCATCGCGCTTTCTTCTCTTCTCTTTTCTTTTTTGGGGCTCTCTCTCTTATATTCTTATTACCTCTCTATCTCTCGGGCACCATTAGACTACACCTCCTCTCCCAGCACACTACCAAAGTCTCTCTAATCAGCTAATGGTTTCGCTATGAACGCATCCCGAAGAATTATTACCACCATCGCATCCAAGCGTCCCTCGACCGGCCTGCACTTCAGGCGGCCCTTGGCGATTGCTGTACCCATCCCAGCCGGCCACCAGCCTATCCACCCTCCCCCTCCCCCAGCGCGCAAGCTTCAAGGTAAGATCTAAATATTGTATTTTCGGCCCATTCCGTCTCGCTAACCTTGCCTCCTGCCTTTGCAGAAGACGAGACTCTGTTCAAGTACACGTCTGGACGCTGGCTCTACAATGAGGAGGAGCAGATGGCCCAGAGGTATATCAAGTTTGACGTGGCTGCACTGCATCAAGTCATCCACAACGCTTGTGGCTCAACCGTGGTAGGCATGGAAAAGAAGGAGGGCATGTTCAACAAGTCCTTCATTGTCACGCTTGCCAACGGTAAGAAGGTCGCGGCTCGGATCAAGGTGTGTGACATCGTGACACATGTTCTGTTGAATTAACACCTAAACGCCTATTTCCCTTTTTTAATTATTATTATTCGATAATAATTATTAGAACCCCATCGCTGGCCCGGAGCATTTGATGACAGCCTGCGAAGTTGCCACCATGGATTACGTCCGCAATCACCTCGGCATGCCTGTCCCCAACGTGATCACGTGGAGCTCTCGCGCAGCCGAGAACAACGTCGGTGCAGAGTACATTATCATGGATATGGCCGAGGGTGTGCCTCTCAGCAACGTCTGGGCCAAGCTTGACCCACGCCGCAGGAAGAACATCGTCAACTCGCTCGTCAACATCGAGTCTGGTTTGCTCAAGGCCAAATTTTCGCATTACGGTGGTCTTTATTACAAGTCGGATATCCCTGCCGATCGGCAGGCACCGACGCTCTTCGCCGGCGGCTACCGGAACGCAGCGGCCGAGGCCAAGTTCTGTATCGGCCCATCTCCGGACCGCGCCTTCTATGAAGACGAACGTGCCCAGCTTGATATCAACCGTGGACCGTGTGCGTACTTTCTGTTCTCTAATGCATCTAGCAGGTTACTCATTAGTTCTACAGGGTCATCGCCGCAGGAATACCTTGCCTCCCTCGCCGAGCGCGAGGAGGCCTGGCTCTCTGCTCATGCCAAACCCCACATGCATGACGATCCTTTCCGAAGTGTCGTCGGTCCTCAGTCTGTGGCAGAGCATCTTGATACTCTGAAGCAGTTCCGCTCTGTTATTCCTGCTATTGTTCCCACTTCGTCCAAGGTTCTGTCCTCTACTATCTGGCATCCTGATTTGAACGCTGGCAACATCTTTGTCTCTACCGACGATCACCCGCGCGTGACAGGCATCATCGATTGGCAGGGTACCTGGGCCGGACCAGCTTATCTACAGATTAACACGCCCACGTTCCTCGATTCGGGCGTCGAAGTCGCTTCTGGACTCGCCATGCCACAGCTACCCGAGAACTTCGCAGACATGAGCGTTCGTTCGCAATCGCTCGTCTACGGACAGCACAAGGCGCAGATGCTCCAGAAGCTCTACGAGATTAAGCAGGTCCACCCGTTCCGCGTGACCCACCGCGACGTGCGCACGCTCCCCGCCAAGACCGCTGGTCGCACATGGAAGGACGGCATCTTGCCACTGCGCCTCGCCCTCCTTAGCGTCGCCGCTCGCTGGCGCGAGCTCTCGACGCCCGATCAGCCGTGCCCCATCCGCTTCACGCGTGAAGAATTTCAGCGCCTGAAGGACCAGCGCGATCGCTATGTCAACTGGCACGATCTCTTCGATGACCTGAACAACATGTTCGGCATGCGCTCGTATGGATGGGTCACCGCGGGCGAGTACGACAACAAGCGCTCGCTACTCGATCGCACGCGCAAGTCGCTCTCTCCCGAGCTCCAAGAGGAGATGGAGAAGCTGATGCCCCAGCAATGGTGGCCATATCGCGACACGCTGACCCCCCTCTCCCATTCATCGTCGGTGTCTACCAAGTCGTTCTCAGCTCCATCTTCCCTGTCGTCATCCACCATCTCCTCCGCTGCGATCGTCGCTGCCCCGCCGGCAATATGAATTATTTGTCGAATTTTTCCTTTCATCTTGGGTTCCGTATCTCTGTCGTCACCGTTGGTTTTTCGGGTTTTATATGTTGGGTCTTTCGGTTATATTCCGTGTCACATATCTCTCTGGGTTCTCTTTTGTTTTCTCTCTCTGGGTTTTTTTTGTTTCTTTTCTCTCTGTTTCCTTCCTCGGTAGATGCAAACACAAACCAAGTGTCATCGACGAAGAAACACTTAGAGGTTCAAGTATTCCTGGGTTTTAGGTCTTTTTCCGGTTTCTTTTTGGGCGGTGTGTTGTAAGGTTTTTGGGTTTTTTTTTTCGACGGTTTTTGTCCCTGCTAGGCCTGTCCATCGTTATGGGCAGGGCAGTGGACACGGTGTACATCTTCAGGGTATTATTTTTCCTTTCTCTCCCTTGTCTGTCATCTTCGGTGATCGGCGATGGGGGGGGGCGGCGACGGTTCTTGGGTTCTGGTTTTGCTCTGTGGTTCGGGGAAAACGGACCTTGACCGGTTCTTTTTATGAACTGGTCATATACGACACACATCAACTCTACAGCAAATGGTTTCTATTTTCGCTTTAGTCTTTGGCTCTCTTTCTTAACAACGTAAAAAAAAAGACATTTTGTTTCCTTTCTTTCTTGCCTCTCATCTATAATCCACATTCTACTCTCCTTTCCCTCTTTTTTCTTCTCTCTCTCCTATCTATATTCTAAATCCTTGTCTGTGCAAATCATTAATAACTTCTACATTGCTTTCTTCCCTATCCTCTTTTCTCTTGTATTACGATACTACATGAACGATTCCACACACGTACAAACATATTCAACCAACCAAATTGCTACTCCCACTTAAAACTTCAAATGTGTATTCTTACTTTTTCTTTTTCTGTTACATATGTTAACGATCATTGTTATGATAAAGTTGATAAAAACCAAATTGAATGAAAATTTCTTGCTGTACATATTCATTCATTACGCTTGTGTAATAGTGTGTGATTTCTAAACTGTGACAAAGAAATTGTATAGGCAATTTCATCGGAACTTTGCTTTCGTCTCGTGAACAAAAAGCATCACGATCTACCTGGACCTTCGGATGTCTGAGACTTCTAAGATTGGAATGAGCAGCCGACGATGGATTCGGTTTGCTTGCCAATGAGGTAGGTGCCTAGCACGCGCATACATCCAGGCCACCAGATAATCTCAATCTTGTGGCTTTATCGATAGCCCGTTGATAGGGCTTGGAATTCTCGGAAGTTATCAAGGTATTTTAGAATTCTAGGTCAAGGTCGGGCGATGCAGAGAGTCCGACGGGCTGCCAAATGACCTTCTTAACCATGCGCCGTATGTGAACACTAATGCAGGGAACGTTTGAACGAGGGCGCATTAGTAACGTCAGCCCAATATGTAACCATCTAGTATGCGGTAATGATAGAGTTCTTTGATGCGCTCATTTACAAACCCATTGTCTGATAACTTAATAAAGACGGCCCAGACCGCCGGATTGTCAATTGTTACCCATAATTCATCCATGATTAAGCCGGATATAGAGCATGGACTGTTGTTGCCAGCGCCAGCGCGATTGGTTAGGATAATCAATAGTTTTCCATAAGCGCTGGGAGATTCCCATTAAAGTTCTCTGCGCTATCTTGAATATAGTTATCAAGCATGTTCAACTCGAAGTCAATATACGCTATCATCGGTATCATCACGCAATACATTTCACAGCTTCGAAATCGATTGGGAGAGATGCGCAAAGCAGGTCTATGCTCGGGATATGCCGTGCACCGCTGATTCGTTTGGTATACCACCCAATAAATAGATTCATTCCGGGATAAAGAAATTTAAGGATGTGCCTCGATACAAATCGTCAACTGAGAGGCACATCCGTGACGGCAAAGAGGATGGAGCGTGATAGTGGCACGGCACCCGCAACCGCAACCCGTGCGCTATGATCGATGGTATGCATCCGCGGTTGCCAGAGTCCAGACTGTTGCAAATTTATTCATGAAGGTCGTGATGTATGGATACAAAAGCCTCAGGAATCGGTTGATTCGGTACGGGTCTACCTGCAAGCATGGGCATTTAATGGACACGCATATAACGCGCCCTGTTGCAATGATGGACCCGTAGATGAGGAAAGGAGATAGTATTGATGCATATTGATGATCCTGGCCGCAAAAAATCCAAGCACCGTGCGAAGAACGTGCGTTTCTTTTTCCAGTGCTAGAACCATGATGGTTGGCAGTCGTACACGCTATAAATGCATGCATGCAGGTTGTACCTGAGCAGAGAAATTGATTTCCCGCCGCGTCTTTCCCGCTCTGACCCGGATTTGTATGCCATTACCACCTCGAAGGCGCTTGATGATCCTTGTACTTGGTAGTTGAGCGGGAATGACATTATTTCGCAACCGAGGCACTCTGATCACTATTGCGTTTATTTAGGACGGCGTCGACTGAGCCTTGGATGAAGGCCTTTAGGCGGTGTAAAGTGAACATAACAATTGTCCGTGATAGGGTCTACCCGCTGATAAAATTCTGGTGTCGGGGGAAATCTTTTCTCCTCATACTTGGATAGACGCTTAATAAAAATATATAGATACTGGTCATATAATCGAACCAAGCTTAGATACTACAAGAAAATACAAATCTATCGGTATTCAATCAAATAAATTCTTTTTTTATTCATCAGAGATCGACATATAATCCTTTGTCTTTGCGAATCTTGGTCATGGCTAGAATGGCGTAGATTAGCCTTGTTAGCTGGGAATATAAAGTCGGAAGTTAAGAGGGACAGACCTGCGATGATCGCACTTCCAACACCGCTTCCGTCCTCAGCGTGGTGTGTAACGATATTTCTGTGTTATGCGAGCATTATTATTCCTGATAGCAAGATTTTGTGAGGATAGTGATGCATACCGGCCCTTTTCACCAAAGATATCAACAAGTCCTTCATGTACACGGTCTGCGAAGCCGGGGTATTTCTAGAAGAAGAAAAGTTGGTCACTGCACATGATTGTGGAGTTTATCATGCTAACGTTGTAGAGGGATCCATCCGCTCCGACCGAGCAACCTTCATCGAGATAACCCATTTTACTAACAATAGCCGCAATGCCGCAAGCGCTCAAACGAGCAGCACGGCGTCCGATCAGCTTAGCAAGGGCACGGAAGAATTGTCGTTCTGCCAATGTTGTCTCCAGAGCGAAGAAGTGGCTAAAGATGCCGATGATCATGAGCAGCTCATCCGTTGGGTCACTGTCGAGTTTTTCAGTGATTTTTTTTTTTTCAAGGGTAAAATAATAAATTTTGCACACCTTTCCATTAGAGATAGGAAGGCAGTCTCGAACACATAAGGGGACTCAAGTTTGTAGGTGTTTTGGCCGAGGAAGAGAACGCCCTCATCAACGAGCTCGCAGATGACAAGCCTGAGGATTTCACCAAGGTATCGGCCAGAGATGAGTTTCTATCGGGAAGATATGAGTATTGGCTTGTGTGGTTGTCGTTATCAGATTAACTCACCTCGAAAGCCTGTTCTCCTGGTTTATTGGAAGATTCATCTACGATGATGTCATAGGGGGTACGGGGTAGATGCTCATGCTCGAACGAGTCAAACGCTCCCCATTCGCAGTTAATCGCTATCTGGGCTTCTGGACAGATACCAAGATCAGCAATCTTCTCAATATTCTTTACGTCCTCCATGTATGCGGCATTGCAACCTGTCCCAAAGATGACTGCAATCTTAGTGCGAGGATTAACGTAGTGCGACGCGATGAGTGTTCCAGTGGTGTCATTGATCAAGGCAGTCAGTGTCACAGGGAGATTCTGTAAACGTCAGGATGGATTAGAACAAGCTTAGTTTACTGTATAGATAATTGCGTACGAGATTCGTGAGTGATTTCTTGAACATCTCGGCGACATCACGTCCCTCTGTATTGGGCGCACCGAAGCCTTTGGTCCATCGAATGAGCTCTCCATGATCGATGCGGCTTTGGCTATTCTCATACTTTAGATCCTAGGATAACATGAACCTCTATGCCAATGCTTACAAACAGGGGTAGGAAAACTATCAAGTATATTAGCACATACATCAAGGTGTGCATTATTTTGGATGGGATCTTACAGTAAACCCTAAGGGAAGTGGTTTGTTCGCGGTAGGAGCGGTGTCACCGGTAAGGTTGCTCTCAATAAAAGTTTTTAGGCATTCTGCACAGAAATCAAAGAGTTTCTGGCCGTCTTCATGTTTTTGTTCTTCGGTCAAACGGTACTTTGATTGAGTCATTTCGAATTTGCCTTCGCCTTGCAACGTGACAAGACAAACACGCAGATTTGTACCACCTATATATGGAGTGAGAATTGTGCAGCAGAGTTCTGAGTGATGAGAGTTACCGAGGTCCAAGGCAAGGAAATCGCCGGTTTCTGAGCCTGTGGGCCAGCCGAAGACATAAGTTGGGATCATGGGCTAAATACAGTACGTGGGAATGATGCTCAATTATGATACTCATATCCTACTTACGACAATCTGTTCGGGCTTGGAGAGGCCTAAATCCAAAACATCTTTGAAAGCATCTGTGATCATGCGCATCCGTTGAGGGGTCAGGGTGAACCTATGCGACAACACAACGTCTCTGAGAACATCGATCTTGTTGATGACTGCCTGAGAATATTCACATGCTTTCATATTTACGAAGATGATCTGCCATAGTTCTATCTGTAGTTTAAGGGAAATTTCCGACATGTACAGTTGATAACTTGGACGCACTTTTTGGTCGCATGAGGTAGATCATCGTCCCCCTGAGAACGAGTGTGGAAAGCTACGGTTTGCCCAGTAGGCAGAGTGACACTACCGCTTCCTCTTCGGGATGCTGGCATATTGACTCTTGCGATAGATAAGTGGTGGGGATGGGGAGAGGAGGAGGGACAGAGTTTATGCGCTTATGAGCTGGAGCTCCAGATTAGGATAACCTGTTTGGCCTAACAAAATTCCTCCAAGTTCCCGCTGTTCCCGCTATTCTGCAGCCACTACAGCCACGCACAGCCACCTCAGCCACCAATATCCAGAAGACGCTACCATTCTATGCTGCTATACGCTCTTCAGAGTCTTCACATCCGTCATGATTGGTCTCAAAGGCACTCTCAACGTATGAACTCACTCCTTTGCGTCCTCTACAAGTCTCTCACGCTTTGAAAAGGTCATAGACAACTCCGGCGCCGTCATAATCGAATGCGTTAACGTTCTCAAGCAAAAAGTCAACAATGGCTGGGGCTCCGTTGGCGACGAAATCGTTTGCGTAGTCAAGTCTGCTCGACCACTGACAGCAGCAGCAGCCTCTTCTGCCACTGCAGTCAAGGTGCGAAAAGGGGACGTCCGTCGTGCTGTTATTGTTCGTACACGGAAGGAAATACGGAGACCAGACGGTAGGGTTATACGGTTTGACGACAATGCCGCAGTCCTGTTAAACAACAAACGTGAAATGCTGGGCACACGAATAAACGGTGTTGTCAGTGCTGACCTGCGTAACAAGGGCTGGTCAAAAATCCTGACGCTCGCACCCAAAGTAAGTCTTGGTCCTATAAACCGTGTCATACACACTAATGCGAGTCAAACAGATAATATAACATAGATATATATGGCTTTACCATCCAAGCCCCTCGTTTATTAGATATTCATCTTATAATGGCATATACCATCCAATTTCTGCTCTGTCGTTGCTTGGGGCATCTTTCATCGGCTGCCCTTGGACATTCTAACACAATTGGTGAGATACTCGGTACCATTTGTGCTTAAACAAGTGGGTACTACTTCCTACCTGTAGCACTGTAACTACTTGCGACATGCAACACTTCTCTTTAGATGCTCCCTTTGGATCTCCTATCCGACCACTGCCTGTAAAATTGAAGATACGCGCATTGTTTATACCGCAGTGAATGGTGGAATTCGATGAAATTGATGGGAAGAGTTATTTTTTGAACTCAAGGTTTGGCGTCAAAATGAAGTCATTTATCCAATGGTGACCATAAAACATTCCAATTTGCGCACATCTCTAGTGTCAATACATGGGCAATTAACAACATGATATACGGTATTGCGCAGGATTCATATATTGAGCTGCCATGTTCTCCAAATATCACAGCCTTGCCTTGCATCGACGACTACCCATGCGATTCAGTTATCGACTTAAATCTCAGATAACACCCGCTATCCAGAATTACTGAATTGGAAAATGCATAGCTGGCGGTAGGTATAAACTTGAAACGCAGGTATTTGAAGCAGCATGCATTATGATGGCCTGTGCTATATACCGATGATTATAATTGATGAGGATTCAAGTGACAAGCTGAAGATGTTGGGTCTCTCTTGAGGTGCTTTACTGTTTAGATTTGATATGATTGTCATGTCTAGGACGACCGTGATATCACGTGCATGAATATAGTTCTGCACAAATGGAGCAATGGGATGGAGCAAGACCGTGAGTTTTACACTTTCTCGTGTTCGGGTCAGCAGACAAAGAGCTCCAATGAGTCTGTTGGGGGCTGAGTATAATCAGAATCAGTCCAAAAGTAAATGACGGACGGGTGCTTCGAACAGGCTTCTGGCGGGATGATTGATGATCTATCTTGTTGATCATGATACCTATAACATTCAAAAACCGTACGCGAGGCCGCTTGAATACCTTCCCCACCTCGACAATTGACACAGTCAAGGATGGTATTCATCTTCGTAACTGCTCTGTATTGGCGAAAGCACTGTGAACAGAAGCCACATTGGTCTACCGGGAAAGCTCAGCTCGAGTCCGAGAGCCTGGAAGATGACTCTGGCGATTCACTATGCAACAAAAGCTCGGCTTCCTCTTTGGCTTCAAAGAACAGCGGTTGCAGTGTACGGAGTCTAGCGGGAAAGCCCATCTGCACTCTAAAGGGTAGTGTGATCGAGGGCTTTGAATCCGTTCTGTACAAGCGGAAGTTTGAAGCACTATCATCAACTTCATACTATTTACAGGCACATTCCCCGAGCGCTTGTTCTGCACAAGAAGACTTAATAACAAAAGGATGCGAAATTGACCAACTTGTAGCTGATCTTTTGAACTTTTCTCGGTACGATTCAGGACTCCAGATCAAATGTACTCATCTTCAGTTTGACTGATAAAGTACCAGCATTGACATGTATTCTCGTCGAATAAACACATGGGCCATCAGTCAGATTATGCAGCTCCTCGATCATGGTTATCAGGATGAAGTTGTAAAAGGATTATCCAGATGGTCTGGTATTGAAATTGAGATCTTTGGACAAGAATTCATTTGGCGGACATGGATAGAGTGAGCGTCTTCTTCACAAACCATGAAGACTTGTAACTAACTTGGATACTTTCAGCTCAAAACAGCCCATTATAACAATGATGTCTGATGGCCACTCTGCTTTGCCATCCATATTGATTAACTTTCTCATATGTCTCGGGGCCATGAATAAGCGCTTTGCCTTGTTATTGAGCGAGAATGGGCTTCTGCAAGCGCATTTCATTGTTTCGCAACAGTCTATTGGAGGCACAGACACTGAAAACCTGACCTCTCGTCTACAAACTATCTACTCATTTGTGGGAATGAAAACAGCCACTCAGCCGATCCTTCTTGGCTTGCAATTTCGTCCTTTCACTAGCAACGAATTCGACTTGGATGTATCTCAGCATGATTTCGTTTCGTACGAACAGCTGCGTCGGAATGCGTGGCTCCAACTTCCAGAATCCTTCGCTCAACATCGATTAAGCCTCCCACCTCTTCCACACTCCCATGGATTACTAATGTTATCGTCACTACAAGCATATTTTACAACGCTATGGAACTTGAATCGGTAAGTTTTCAAGTTACATAGTTAGCTTTCAGTCTAACATGGGCTATAGTATAAATCGGAAAAAGGCTATATTCGACGAAAATTCGGAATCGCCGATGCATGACATTGCTGGTCTCCTGAATCCATTGCCTAATCACTCATCGCTGCAGCCCATCATACAAGAGCTTACATCACATTTGCAGCATTATCACCGCCGAATAATTACCGATTCAGATATTTTCGGTGAGGTGGATCCTGCGATCAGGTGCCTCAAAGTACTCTGCGCAGAACTTCAGGATTATTATGCGGATCTATACATATTCGAAAGGTAAGAACTTGAAGTTCTAATACTGAATAATAACGGGATTTGATCCTGAGTAACCCCCCTTAGCGAACCAAAGTTTATGAGTCTCAAAGAGAGTGGGTCT
Source organism: Agroathelia rolfsii (assembly GCA_018343915.1). Lineage (NCBI taxonomy): Eukaryota > Fungi > Basidiomycota > Agaricomycetes > Amylocorticiales > Amylocorticiaceae > Agroathelia > Agroathelia rolfsii. The sequence goes on from JABRWF010000002.1 coordinate 245,764, forward strand.
TTAGGAGCGGCGCTCGAAACTTACCTAGAGAAGCTATGTCCTTTGTCTGGGCTGATCATTTGGATGAATCGGAAAGACATACAATCTGGCCGAAATGCGGAGTTACTTTTTCGGTCTCTGCGACACATATGGGAGCCTGAATACATCTCCCTCACTATCGCAATGTTGAAGCTATGGCCTCAAGATAAAGCAAACCTATTTCTTGACGAATGTGCCCGCCGCACCAGTAGCCACAGCGCTGCAAGACCGTATGTACGCTTTTGAAATCACCGAATCACCCTGCAGCAGTTGTATACACTACTATAAATTTTACGTAATATCCGGACATTCACAATTCTTAAATATTCTCATTTCACTCATAGGAAGTATCATCCTGTCTCGTCTTGTATTTCCAGTTGCATATACCGACTCTGACCCATACGTTTTCCTCCACTCTTGTTTTCTTTTGTGTAAATTCGTAGTACATAATGCTTCTCCGTAACGAATTGGAATATGATTTATTGTTTAATATATTGCAACACTGCGCATGATGGTATGATGCGCAATATTAGTTTGTATGCTTAGACCCCTTCAGAATATTCTGCGTTGCAGATAAATAAACACAGTGATACTTGAAAAAATGGTGTCTAATACAATCATCCTTCACGGAGAAAGAAAAGGAGAAAACGGCGCTTCTTACAGGGGGAGACGTTGGAAGATAGCAAATTCTCTTCTACATCGTCTGGGAGTAGAATAGGGGCGAATACAGAGGCTAAAAATAGCGCAATGAGACTATAGTATAATATAAAAAGATCATTCCTACCAAGTTTCTCTGCAGTAGGATTGGGTTTTGATGTATCCTCTGTTGTGAGCTCGTGCTGCTGGCTAATAAAGTGCAAGAAAGCCGTGACGGATATCCAAACCTAATATAGTAGAAGATGTTATGATGATGAAAAAAAAATCGAGGAGGAGGTTTATACGTACGTTTACAGAGGCAGCAGGGAACGTCTCAAGTATCTAAGCTCACCACTCACTGTTAGTCCTATGATCATTATATTCAGGTGAAGTGTTCATAGGCCCACCTCGAAAGCTTCCTCTCGATTTGTTACTTGGGCACATTGCGCATGCAAGACATACGGAACTACTGGTTCCGTTAATGAGCTTAAAAGCTGCCGCAAAGTTTCTCCAAACGCGAGCCGGATGCCATCATCCACCTTTTCTGGAATGAATGGGAAGTCGGCTCCTGTGTCCAGACACTTGCATGTGAAACATACTTCGTCAGAAACAATTTCGAACCAAAGCAATGGCAATACGGAATACCTCTCGAATGGTATATAAATGTTCCGTGGGAGGAGATGTCAAGAACAACCCGGGCTGAATTGACTCAGTAATGAGAGCGTATCACAGGCAAGTGGAAAGTCATACCACGTGAGCGGCATGACTCATCATCCAGTTCACCAAACGCATAACCTCCCTGGGCGCATTGATTGCTTTTGCGAGAGGAGCCAGCTCTGCATCTGAGCGAACATCACGTATGGGCCCAGGGAGACGTGTTAATGTAGAAAGCGAGTTAGCGAAGCATGTGTGAACTTGACATGATTATAAATAAGATCTGCCAACTTGTTACTGTAGAATGAGTGTGCGCACTATATTCAGCCTTAATCACAATGAAGTGATCCTTTGACAAAGCAGTGTGAAGGATGAGCATACACTCTAGTTGGGGATCTTTCAGATTCAGATCCGCCGCAGTATGTGAGTCTATGTATGCAGAAATTGTAATATCGAGTTTATCTTGTGGAAGTAAAATGCCCTGGAGCAAGAATAACATCAGAATCCAACGTTCAACCAAAAGAGATCGGGATAAATACAGCAACAGGTTGAATAGATAGCCATTTCGGATCTATATAAATTGTTAAGGCATAAACTTGAGACGATAAAATCACGGGGGCTCACGAATATCACCCCCATCATTCATAGGTACAAACCTGAATACAGCTGGTACCTATAGACAATTTGATTGAGCAACTGGACAAGCGCAACTATTGGACTGAGCGGCACAAACTGGACCGAAGTTTTCGACTTCCATTTTCTGCGATACAGGTTTCAGATACCTAAAGAACACCATATATCAGTAGCTTCTCCAAGCGCTCGAAAGTCATGCCTATCGCTTACTCCAGCTTGCCTAACTCAATATTGGATGTACTGAGTCGAACTTTGGGATTTTCCTCCAATTCATCCATGTCCGCCACACGCCGATACAGTTTATGGACGGTGGTTTCATGCACTGTCTTATCTAATGCTGAGATCTGTTTGTCCATTAATTCAATGCGTGTACACATCTGTGGAAGAACTATCTTCGAGGCTTACTTTGATAACGAAACTGGCCGATAATGGCCTATGGTCACTGAACGTGATTTCCGGATGACTGGTATATTGTAACTGAGACACAGGTGCTTCGGGGGAGGCCATGTACAGTATCCGATCCGTCCATGCTGGTTTACGCCTAAAATAGTTGAAGATGAGATTCGAGCAATGCTACTTCAGCAAACATAATAGACTACTCGCTTCTTATCATAGCCTAAGTTATCGGTCAGTAATCCTGAAGCAAACCGATAAGTACTGCAGGGTTTATAGCGAAAGGAAAAGTAAAACAAGTTAATTTATGGGATGTGAAGTATAAGTGAATTAAACATACGCACGGCATATGCGTTATTTCCATCTCTTCAAATCCTTCGAATGCATGTCTTTTACGAATTGAAGTTCGTAGCTACAAAAGGGATGGAACATCAATATCTATATTACCGGAAATAAAAGAGGAAAGCTGGTGTAGACCTGATCATAACGAAGCATAAGTTTGTGACTTTCTTGTTCCTGAGCCAGAACTTCGCGCACGTCCTCGTCCGGTAAGTCAATTCTGTAATTCAAATCTGTTCAGGGAAAACTAATTTAACACCGCGTATCTGGGGAGAGAGAGATTTATGATCGGAAATAGAATTCACCTCCCTAAAATAAAAACAAGTGATTCATACACGATTTTTGATTGAGCTATTGAACCAATATGCGCCTCAGACATACCATCCAAAAGAGCACATCAGTATCGTATATCGACAACGCGGACGCACTCGGCTCGGCATAGGGTGCATTGGCAGTCCGAGCGGCATCAAATAGCAGTCGCTTTGACAGGTCATGATAATCTGAATTCCGACGTTCCTGCATGTCTTCAAAAGCGGCTAGATGTGCGTTCACGAAGGTCAGGATCGTGGGTATCGAAGTTTCCTTCAATGTATCCGCAGAGCTCGGAGGTACGAATGCCAGACGTATAGCGTTACCACCCTTGTTACCCTGAAAGGCAAAGGTAATTCCAAGTGAGGTTAAATCAATTTCCCTGAGATAGAAAAGCCATGTACCATAATACCCATTATTCCTGCTCCGACAGCGGTCACCTTGATATCGCTGAAGCATTCCCGAAGGCTCTTTTTGACAAAAATCATCAAGAGCATGCCAACAAGTTGTTTGGAAGTCAACTAAACAAAAGTGTAAATGCCGTAATACAAAAGGCAAGTTTTCTCGAGAGACCTACCTTCTCATACAAAATACCTTTCTCACCTAAGCCAGCTATAACAGCAGTTGTCCATTGCTCCTCCCGTGCGGTGCTGGTGGATATGAGCAGTGCCTCTGCAGACAAATCAAGCTCCTGGAATCCCAGAACAAGCATGTCGAAGTCATCACCATCGTCAACAAAGGCCGTTGATACTGCCGTCTTCGTGGTATTATCCTCAGTCGTCTGGTCCGCATCTGCCACAGACTTCTCTGGATTAGTTTCGACCGTAACTATAGGATCCTTTATTTCTCCAAGAGACAGTGGTGATATAGGCTTCAATGGTGGTATAATGTTTCCAAGGGCTGATGAGGACAACGATGGCGAACGTCCGCGCACCCAGCCCGTCAGATCTTGTGATGGGGTCTTGCCATTAACGTTGAACGTCCCTATACGTACTCTTTTTGCATGGATCAATTGACATGATATTAAAGGATCACGAAACCGGATCGATATCCAAGTGGCCTGATAGATCCGCGACCACTGTGACGCGAGCCGGCTGTCTGTCTCCTCTTACCTGAGATCATGGACCAGCCCTGTGCGGCACGCTTGACGTGCCCGACGACGTATCCAATCATCTCTTACTATGTGTATATCGCCCACATCATCACCTGGCAACCCAGCACTGGCTTTAGAAAGATGGTTATGGATAGGCTTCAGGGCTCGACGTAGATCCAGTGGGGTAGGAGAAACTATAAGGGTTTTGATGTGTCAAAAAACATTTCCTCCATCACAGGATGTAATCAGCTCACGCAGGTGATCTAAGTCTCTCTCCGTAGTGTAAAAAGATACCCACGGATAAGAAGGAGGTGGATCGCTTTCGTTTGTTTGTTTGCCTATGGTGATCCCACATTTTACGTCAATATCCTTGCCTTCTTGATTACAAGGGGGAAATTCCGAGCTACCAGATATATCAATAAGACGCCTAGCTTCCGCTAGAACTTCTTTCAACCGTGCCAAGTCCGCCGTGACAAGGGTTAGAGATGGTGGAAGTGACTGGTGATGATCCATACGCTCAGGAGGGGTTATTTTAATATAAAATTCTAAATAGATGTATATTTGTATTAGATTCACGGTTGTTTTAACGGAAATATCGCAAGCCCGTTACCAGAACGCGATTGGTTGACAAGTATAGCCTTTGCAGACAGGTCCAGGGTCTTACGGCGAGTTTGAGTCATGGATATGGACAAATCTTTGACTAAAGGATATGCATGGTCCACGGTAAAAGCTCCAGACGCATAAGCCACGTTCGTAGAAGAAAGTATCATAACGCTAGAAGAGATAGATGGATTTTGTAAGATGTGCCAATGCATTTACGAAGATCGAGACTGATGGAGGGAGAGGAGTATATAATATTGTTCCAGAGAATATTCTACACACCATCCTTCTTCCATCCCAGTACGAGCATTCTGGTGTGTTACTATAGCAATAATACGAGTACTACTAGCACTGGTAGATACAGCAGATGACGTGGAGTCCTCGTCCAGAATTTCATGGTGTGCTTCAAGTAAACACTTGAGTTCTTCAGAAGGTCTTAGAAAGGAGCTAATAGCAGCATAAGCACTCTGGCTAGCCATGAATATCAGTGATGCAAGTTGGCAAGTAGATGAAAGTCGTAACTTATAATTACTTGATTGTCGCAGCCAGTACTACTACTAAACCAAATGATGTCACGGCATACTCGAGGTCACGCCTTCAGAAGTCACGAGACCATAAGTGTCACGGGATCAACCGAGTCTAGGGCCGATGGGCCGAGTGCCCGGATCTGCAGTGGACTTTATGAGGCTAATTACCCCGCATTAGTGGCATCTTGGTTGTTGTCTTGTGCTGCTTGCATGCAGGCGTGCCACAGATAGCCGCCCGCATGACCCCCAGGCGATATTGTCGTGAATAGGCCAGGGAAAGGCAAGGCAAGGATAAGGGACATGCGTAGTGGTACGAGAGAGGAAGGCAGGCGGAACGCACGCAATAGGCGCACTGCCACCCGTCGTCTTCCGAGAGCAGGTGAGCGAACGTATTGAATGACGAAGAGGTGGCGTGAGCAAAGAAAGTCTTCCTGGTCTATATAAACCCCTGTCGATATCCCTCCCTCCCACTCGTTCTTATCCCCTTGTTCTATCACCCATTTTCTCAGCTGTATATCACCCTCTCATTCATCTATCATCGCTGTCATGACCCGCACTGAGCGCTCTGTCTCCCCTCGCGCCATCATCAAGGACCGTCACGAGTCCAAGACCGGCCAGGACAGAAGTATGCGCAAGAATGGCGGTGGCCAGCACAACTGGGGTTCACTACAGAATGAGCGTGAGTACGAGGAGGCTGCTGCTCGGGACGAGGATATGGAACCCGCCGATGAGCTCGTTGAGGAGGGCGAGCAAGAGGACACAGTTGGCGTGACCGGTAGGCTTCTGATCGCATCCCTCCATACCATAATTTGCTCAAGAAATGGCATTACAGCATCGGAGGTCGGTATTCCTAGTCGCCGTATGGCCGCTGTCAGTGATGAGGAAAAGGAACAAGCCCGTGAATATCGCAAGACAGCCCTCAAGGGCAACGGTTAGTATTCAAGTGACTGCGCTCACAGGCATGCATCTCATGACCTTCCTTTCATCATTAGCGGACCTGTCTGAGATTGCTCGTACCTCTGCTGGCGCATCCAGCTCACCCATCACTGTTACCACCTTCACCTCTGTAAGTAATCTTACATGTGCTCTTTCCATCAGGCTGAGCTCATATCACGATTCTAGATCACCTCTTCCAACAAGGTGTAAACGTGTAATGACATATTCTAGAGAACCAAATTCCTCGCAATAATAATCAGTAGTCACAAGACCCCAATCATCATGTACCATTATCAAATACAATTGCATCTTTCATTGTCAACTTGTCAATCAGTCTATTCTTATGCAGCGCTGTTACAGTGATATTGTAATTGTGTCAAATGATTGGGTGATTTGAGTAATTGCGGACATCCACGGACAACATCACAATTACACCTCGTTCGGTGGTATAACTTGCAAGCCTGGCTTATTGTTTTGAAAACCTTTGACCGATTTGGGCTAAATGTATATCTGCATGGCCTGCCTACAAAAGTGACTGAATTTATGCTAGTACGCATCATGATGCAGAAAGGGCTGTCGAGAAAAGACGTGTATCTTTGCCTCTAATTATTCACAATACTGGTACAACATCTAGATTACATTACCAGAGAAGTTTGAAAACTCATAATTACGGTCTTAGGATGTAAATATAACCTTTTTTATGCCTGGCCTTGACGAGCAAAGCCTAGCTGGACGCACCGATATGACTACGTTTGATTACAGGTTACGCCTGTCTTGGAGGCAAATATCGCATGTACAGCCAACCTAAGAATTGCGTAAGACATTTACGCACTAGGACTTGACAGGACATACCTAACCGTCTTTTCATGTGCTTGATCATCTCCAAGTTCATTCTCCTTTTGATCAGCTTTTTCCAGAATTTCCTGTTGTCTATCTAACATCGCCTTTCTTTTAGCATCTTTGAGCGCTTTCCCCTTCAATCCGGTGAATGGATTTGACTCATTTGTGACGAGCTCAGAAGCAGTGGACAGCGGCGACTCTTTTACCTTTTTAGAGACTCAGATTTTTTTTTTTTTGGGGGGGAGGTCGAAAAAAAGATAGGGCATCACCTTGTTAGCTTCATCCAACAACTTCTGAAGTCTTTCCTCTCTTGCGTCTACAATGGATAGATACATTTCTAAACCCAGCAACCTAGCTTCAGAGAGTGTGATAGACTCCTTTCGCCGATGGAGGGTACCACGAGCAGAATCGATCCATTCCTGAATGCCATGTTTTGCACCCAAGATAATTCTTTTCACTGGATCAGCTATTCCTCCTACCCGGTCAATGCTCTGAATAGCACATGCACGGATGCGTTCCATGCCAAATTCTTCACGGCAAGATATGGAAAGCAAGGCGATAGATTCATCCAGAGCCGGGTTGTAATTTTCACGCATACTTTGTGGGGTGTATCAGTCAATTAAATAGCTTACTGAATAAATGTCTCAGGGATATTTACCCATAGTAGAAGTATTTGAGCAAACTCTCAAACTCAGGAATTGTCACTCCAGGAAGGAAAATGGCCTGATGAATGGGGTCACGCTGGCGAGAACCGATGAAGGCCAGTTTCTCTGACTCTCGTGCGAGGAAGTGTACATGGATGCGAAATAGCTTGTCTTCAACCTATCATAGTTCAAATGAGACTTATTTTATAATCAACCGAAGCGATTGTCCTCCGCTAACAAGGAACTTTTCCATGTCATCCTGAAAGTAGAACTCGCTATGGAAAGTAGCTTGAGAAGATAACATGAACAGACTGTTAGTCTCTTGAGAACTTGAATGGTTTGTCTGCAGCAAGCTGCTGCAATCACTTTCAGCTGACGATGTGCTGGTGGGGCAAGACATGGCGACCATCAACGTAATGCTATCAAGTCGGCTGGATAGATGTGAGAGGAAGAGATGCACAGCAGTAGTTGTGATTATTTCAAGTTTGCTATCCAATATATATCAAACTAAGTAGTGAACACACGTGGCTAATTTGTGGCATTTACGCCAGAGTCCAGCCCGCTACTAGCCCGCGTGTTCTTATCACCTGATCATGTTATTGTGTCCTTGTCTGCTCGCTCAAGCCTAGTTATAGATTCGAATAGCGCTATGCCTGTTTATCTGAGGATGTATAAACCCAGCTTCGTATGGTCCCAGTGGCAACAGAAGTCTTGTTCTGAAGAAAGAAACTCAGTGATAGCCCTTGATGACGGTTACACAAAACTGGAGAAATCGACTGGTCGCCGTTGTCACACACTGTCATGCCTCTGGTGTTACTCTTGCCAAAAACAGTTCTCTGATTTTGATTCCTGTCTGACGCACAACCACTGGCAACGGCACCAAACTGGAGCGGCGTTGGCTTAGGCCCCCTCTCCCACTGAACTCAACCACCATTCATGGCATGTAATCCTCAACGTCTGCGTGCACTCGCTCTGTATAAGGAGCTTCATAGGTGCTCTGACTGAGCCGCCCTAATATCGGAGAATACTCACTAAAACTACTTGCTTTCATTGGTATCGTTGCTCTAGACTAGGTCGTGACTACCCCGATCCCTCGTGTGTGCACCCTATACTATGAACCGCTTCAAAAGCATTAATCGCTGGACTTTTCGCTGCTTTTAGGTATGACTTTCACAAGAAGCTACGCAAGTTGTTCGAAAGTGCGTTTCTATCGTGCCGGAAACTTTAAAGTTCAATTCTTAACAGGCTACAACTCTAGAGAACAAGAACTTGAAGGATCCGGAGGAGATTGAGAGAGCCATCAAATTTGGGGAATATATTAAGAACGGTACTGTGCCTTTCCTTGTGATATGTCCTGCTAGTGGTTTCTAAATATCTATCATTTGTACCGGGATCTCTTTGTCACAGAAACGCTAGCGTTATACTCGTTACGCAAATACCGACATCTTAAACGATCTTATTCAGATTCTTTTGATTAATTCCATCTACCTCGTCATGACTCGTGCGGTCTCTTTCCTCCCATCCCGTCCTATGAAGCTAATTTTACTGATATCCCTTTGTGGCGATATTTTTATCAGCCTAATTATTGGTTATCGCTACTGTGCGAACTAGCGAGCATGCTACAAGTCGAAGATGGATGTCTTGGATGTGCAAATCTTTCATGGACATATAGACGGTGTATCTTGAAGATATTGTATGAATATGAAGGAGTTATTAATCCCGGTGTTCTATATTCTGCTTGCCGCCTTACGGTGTGTGCTTTATTGCTAATGTATCTAGCCCGTGCGGGAGTGGCAGCCTATGCATTTGCCTGAATATATCTATACCATGCGATCTTTCTTGAACACAGCAAAACTAGTTCCTAACAACAAGGTGCTGCTCAAGACATCAATGTTTACTGGGTTACGATTCAACAGGCATATACAACTTGTCATTTCCAGTAGATCTGGATTTGTTTCCCCTGAATACATCCTTTGTGTTTATTGAAGTTCTAATAGATTCTTTTCTCCCCTTCTGTTTGATAGTCATACAGAGTATTGGGTTTTTTTTAGGGAGTGTCTGCAATAATGTACGTGATTTTCTGCCCAGATACCTACAAAACATTCAGGAAGATTCGTTGTTCTAGAAAAGAAGATGACCTACTTGCCCAGACCTTTGAAAGTTGAAGCCCTCGTTGACGCTCGCCAATCCGTTTGGCATAATTTTGACCGGGGTCATCTTGAGCTTTCCATCCCAAACCAATTGTGATAGCAACTTGGCATACATTTTGCAAGCTTCGTAATGTTCAGGGATCAGCGGTACATGAGAGGTTTCCTAATAACCAGACAGGTGTCATATGTTACGTGCACGGCCATTGTAAGCAGAGAACTGTACGCACCAGTCCCGTCAGTGTATATGCGAGGGAGAACTTGACCTCAACTTCTTCTCTCACAGATTCGTACTCTAAGATTATCGATACTGTACCTCCTGATGGACTTAAGCTGTCAGATACTTTCTGAGGGGTATCGAGCTCGCTGATACAGTCAAATGCGTGCTCAAGCTTTCCATTCGTGTATGCGCGAATTTTGGTACCTACATTAGGATCTTTATAATCGAAAATGGCATCTGCGCCAAGTTCTTTAAGCAAATCATGGTTTTTCGGCGAAGCTGTCGCAATAACGGTGTATCCGCTAGCTTTAGCAACTTGTATCACATATTGGCCAACAGAAGACGCTCCCGACCATACAAGAACCTTTGGACACCGCTTAACTTTTGAATTATGTCATACTTTCTGTGACACTTACCGGCGTTGGCATCTTTGTGGGATTCGCCGGTGTTGCAAGGTTCTGGCTCTGGTAAAGCATTTGACAGGTTGTAAAGCCGGCTGCACCTATACCTGCCGCGCCTTCGAAGGGTAGATCATCTGGTACAGATATCACATGCTCTCCATCGACAATCAAATATTCAGCAAAAGATCCACGATTTGGAAATGCAGCTAAAGTTCTAAATTGAGTACGCAGGATTTATTATACAAGAATGGTCACATAGCAACTTACCCCCAAATACGCCACCAGCAACATGTTCGCCAACCCTGTGTAGCCCCTCAGGTACTTCGGGCCCTATTTCTTCGACGACGCCTGCAAAATCACAGCCAACAATATTCCCCGCAGGTGGGTTATTATAGTCAACACTTTTCCCTATAATATTGTCAGAGCATCTAAGGTTGCTGGCTTACGCTCAATATTAAAATCAACTTACAATCTGAAGGATTTTGGGCCACAGCCATGACCTTGACTAAAAGTTCCTTTGGACCCGGCCTTGGTACAGGGACCTTTGTGAGCTCTACAGTGCCATTACAAGTTGTCACTACCGCTTTCATTGTTGCTGGAACCATTGCGATCAACAAAGAGCTTATACGGTTTAGCCGTGGTAGAGGTCACTTCTAAGTCAAGGAAACCTTTCACTTGGCTTGAAGATACTCAACTACGGAACAATTCACATTTATATATAACCTAGCTGATCCTCTAAGTCAGCTCTTATGAGTCTTACTACAATTCCTGCGGCGGAAAACATGTCTGATGAGTAATCAAAAAAGATGCATCATCTAGAAAAGACCCGGCACCAATTCCACGGGCACAATAGGATTACATTTACTGGTGTTAGTAGGTACATTGATGTAACAATCTCTTGAAACCAGAATCTTTTCTTATCATTTACTATCCATGACCCTCGTCAGTTAAGGAGTGTCCTCAATGATGTACGTGATCTTTTCTCCAGAGACCTATATATGTTAAAACATCAGATTATTAGACTTGGATGGGGTAATCTTGGCATCTTACTTTTCCAGCTTTGTGGAATGCTAATCCCTCTTTAACACTTGCGAGCCCGTTAGGGAACTTATGGATAGGCGACATTTGAAGTTTTCCATCAAAAACCAGCTGAGAAATTGACTTGGCGTATTCTTTAGCGGCTTCATGGTGCTCAGGCACGGGGTGAATTCCGGGAAGATCCTGGGATTGAAAAGCAAATAAGTAATGTCTCGCTGCCGATAATATGCGGAACAACTTACAAGTTGGAATATTGTGTATGCCAGGGAGGGTACTACCTTGACTTCTTCCCTCACTGTATCGTATGGCAAGATGATTGATACCACGCCACCTGAGGGGCTCAAGCTATCTGAGATCTTCTGAGGTGAATCGTACTCGCTGATACAATCAAAGGCGTGCTTCAGCTTTCCATTCGTATATTCCCGGATCTTATGGCCAACATCAGAATCCTTGTAATCAAATGTAACGTCTGCACCGAGCTGTTTCAGCCAGCTATGATGCCTCTTCGAGGCTGTTGTGATAACGGTATACCCGCTAGCCTTGGCTACTTGTATTACATATTGGCCAACAGCGGAAGCGCCGGACCATACAAGCACCTAGAATAACGATGTGAACTCCAAAATCCCTAGTCAGTAGTACTATCCTCACCGGGGTATCTTCTGTTGTCGGTTCCGACGGCGTGGCCATGCTTTGACTCTGATAGAGCATTTGGAATGTAGTGAAGGAGGCCACGCCAATCCCTGCGGCACCGTCGAATGGAAAATCATTCGGAATATGTATAAGAAGCTCTGCGTCTGCTATGAGGTACTCTGCGAAGGCGCCTCGATTCGGGATCATGGCTATTTGATATAGAAATTAATTAAGTTAACCTCGGAGATGATACATGCAATAATGTACATCAACTTACAGCCTGGGACGAAGCTCGCGACATGTTCACCGACCTTCCTGGAGCCTTCAGAGACCTCCGATCCCAACTCGACAATAACCCCCGAAAAGTCGCAGCCAACGATCAGGCCTTCGGGCTTCCCTGGCCTATAAACGCTCTTCCCTAAACAATTCATGTCAATGCGCGTTGATGTTATCGTAACAAAAACATGAACGCACAATCCGTCGGATTCTGAGCAACAGCTACCACTTTGACTAGTGCCTCCTTCGGTCCTGGCTTCGGTACGGGGATTTCTCTGAGCTCCACAGAGTTTTGGCCATCGGTAATTACAGCCTTCATTGTGGCAGGTACCATTGTGTAAATGCAACCGATATTTCTTCTGCTTTATCAGACGATTTGTCTTGCTTGGAAACGGGTTCTTTGGAAAGACTCGAGTATGCTTGAGGTGGAGAACTGAGGATGGCGTCAGCCTTTGGCCTATACGGTCGGCGGTCTACTTATATAACAGAACTCAATATATGCGGTCCAGAACCGATGATCATGCGGTGATGATCATATATTCGTGATAGAATGACCACCTCATAGTAGCAATAGCTATCCTACTAAGACTAATCCTACAGAATCGTTACACATCATGCGTTGCAGCTGAATCAACACCCTTTTAGTAATCCGGTACTTATTATTGCATGACTCTCGGTAAATCGGTATACCTTGTGTCTTCCTAATCAATAATTAAATTAGTGATTCTTGTGCACGAAACAAAAGACTCGCCGAGGTTGAGGCTTACTAACCAAAATGATTGATGACCGGATGGCCGACCAGCTGCCGTCATAACTGCTATGAACATCAATACCATCCACTCTTTTTTAAAGTGGTAAATTAGCCCCAGTGTATTCATTGTATGCCTACATAAATATATACTGCTATTGATACATGCCCATAACTGGTATTTGCTATACTTTATTGCATTTACACATAAACTTAGAGCAAAGAATGGCTCATTAGTTGACATATCACGTCCGCGACGGACTCGGACGCGAGGCAATGTACAATTCTGGAACCCAGAATCCTCGAACTGGTTGAAAGACAATACTCGTAATAACGATTTCAATCAGAACATTTCGCTTTTGCTCAGGAGGGCAGAATCCAAGTGACCAAGTTTTGTACAGATCTGAGGCAGGTTCTTTCTTCTTCTATTCGTCAGAAGAATCACATAGACGCAGTACACATGAATTAAGCGGTAATTTCAAAAAAGAACTAAATGTGTATTTCGACTTACCTCAAGCTCTTGGAAAAAAGCGTACATACTGGCCGCCAACTGGCGCAGCAAGTTTATCCTTGTAATTGGTTCCTTCCGCGGGCCCGTGTATGGTACAATCTTTTTGCACAGAGTCTGTTGGTATGCAGGCCACATGATACTGATGAAAACGTAGGGGGTGCACTGGGCGTTTTAGGATTGACAAGTCAGAAAACGACAGTCGGTTCTCCTGTCCGACAGTATGACACAAGCGAGTGAAGGACCTACTGCGACACGCAAGTGATCGTTTATATTGCCGGCTACCTGGATGACAGGGTCGTTCATTCCATTTATCTTTGGGTTCTCGAACAAGGCTTCGAGCAGTGTGATTCCCTTCCTGTCCGAGTTACACATATCGAAACAGATCCTCGAGGACGGGACAATAACGTCACTTTTGTAATCGAGCAGTGGAACGCGAGCCAGTGGAATAGATGCTTTGCCGCCACGCCAGTCCTTGGGTAACTCCCGGGGTGATGTCTGAGCTACGGGGACACAAACTTCAGGTGAGCCTTTAGGGTAGTACGCCGGGGCAGCCTGTGAAGGAAATCGTATTGGTGAGTGCGCGACGCTTGAATCAACTTCGCATGCTCAACGAGAATGGGCCACAAGCTCGCCCACTTACCTCAGAGGATTGTCGCGCTGGAAGCGGCTGCAAAGCACCAGCCAGCCCGGAATAGGACGACAAATTCTTCGGATCAAGGTAAGGGTCGAAATGTTTCATTCCGGAGAGAGGCTCATCGTGGTTGATGTGTGGCTGCTGCTCGCTCTCTGGAGAGCGAGCAGACCAACTAGGATCATATTTTGCTGGAGCAGTGGCCGAGACGTCAGAAGCAGTGCGATCTTGCATCTTATGCTGATCCAAGTAACGGCAGAGAGATAGAAAAGTGTGGTAAGCTCATGCATGTCTTTCCTCTGCAGCTTATATACCACCGTCAAGGGCGGTTGTGGACAATTGTAGGCGTTTGTGGGTTGTGGTATGCCACATTTCAAAGCGGCAGCAGCAATTCAAAGCGGTTGGCAACTGTACCACCAGCCCGGCGCATAGTATAATCTGGGGCAAGAAAATAGCCAAAGACCCGGTCCTTGCTAGACCTTCGGGTTTACCGAAGCGACAGTCGTTGTGTAGTTGTACTCAAAAAGAGGGGCTCAAAGGTTGAAAGCCAGGGGCCATGGTAAGCGACATTATGTCCAGTCATCAGCTTGTCTAGACAGAATAGGGGACAACGGATCGAGGAAAACGCTTTCTTTGTTTCATGCGTTCCTACTAGTGGCCCATTGTGTGCAGGCAGGTTTGAGCCTCTAATGTGAGGAGTGACATATATCATCTCGGAATGTTCAAAAGATTCAACGGTTTGATGTATGGGCTAGCCAAACATGAGAGTTGTGCAATATAGCAATTCACGTAGTAGCACTGGCAAGGGTAAGCGTGAAGCTGGCAACAGTGGCAAGTCAAAAGCGACATCTTGCAAATTCTCCCGGACCGATTATAGCCGTTCACGTGACCTGGGAATGCACATCCTAAATTTTATTTTTCTCCGCAAGATGGAAAATGCGTCTGGGACGTGATTAACGCGTCACTATTTGCTCAGCCTTGTATGCAACACACTAATGTTGGCAACAACTAGCCAGCACGGACAATGAGATAGTAATTCAAGAAGATTTTACGAGCGAGCAAACTGCCAAAGCGTGGATACACTGGGAAGTACATACACGTGCATACAAAATGAAAACGATCAGAGAAAAAAGTAAACAGAATTTTGATGCATGACAAACGAGACAACCAAGAAAATAGAGAAACCGTGATATCCTCAATTTACTCATCATCCGAGTCATCATCAGCTTCTTCAAGCCACTTCAAGAACGGCTCACTAGCCTTGCGAACCTTTTTGCTGGTCTCCTTGTCAACGTATTTCTTGCTGACGTGAGTGCCCCATTGCTTCACGAGGTCTTCGTCGAGCACGTCAATTTGATAAAGCTCCATGAGAATCTTGGGGACGGAAGGAATGAGGTCAGGGTAGGCAATACCGACAAGACGCTCAATGCCTCCCAGCATGGCCTTCTGATGTTTTTCAGAGGTGACAGTCTAGGGGGAGAAGATATCAGTTTAGACAAACGGTTGGAGGTCGCAAGTAAAGTTAGTTACCTTGACCAAGAGGGGTGCATAGGTCTTGATCTGTTGGAGAACCTGGTCGTTGAAGAGGGCCTGTACAATTACCATAACAGTCTTATGTTTTTTCTCGATGCCGAGATCCTCCGCCTTCTTGTAAATCTGAACGGCAGTCGGCTCTTCGGCTTCTTCGATCCAGCGACCAAGCTGGGAGTAGGGACTATCGGCGTCTTCATCACTGCCCTCATCGTCACCTCCCAGAACAGCGCTGGCCATGGAGCCCTCAAGGGCCTTGACGCGAGCCTTGACCGCTTCCTCAGAAGTATCCACGGACCAATCTTCCTTTTCTATGGTGGCTTCCGTCGTGAGGTCGGCGGCTTCGGCCTTGAGACGCCTACTAAGTTCATCGTCACTGGCGCCACCATCTTCCCCTTCCCCGTTTTCGGCCTCGACAGCTGCGACGGCATCGCCACTCGCCTCTGCGTGTCCGCCCTTCTTCTTCTTTGAGTTCTTGACGGGGTTCTTGAGGATGAAAGGGACGAGCTTGTGACGCATATCGACGCCAGTGCGCTCACCGCAGGCTTTACAATCGCGGATAATGTCCTCATTGCGGCCCTGCTTGAGGATGATCAAGTCCGTCTCGGGGTTCTTGCACGATCCGCAAAGCACAAACTTGTCGATGAAGGCATCAAGCAGCTCACGAAGGCGAGAAGCGTTGTGTGCACCATTGACAATGTACCGATCATTTTTCTCATCGAAGGAGGTTTGGGCGCCCAGCTCGCAGCCGAAAAACTTGGTGGGATAGGTGGGAGGGCGAGAGAGAGCGCGAGCGACATCAGACATGTTGGGTACGACGGTCTTAATGCCGTTCCCCTTGCCCTCGATCTTGGTCATCAGGAGGGGCATGCGGTAGCGATAAAATTTGTCATCGACATCGCGACGGATGTTTACAACTTGTGCAGCCATATTGGGTGGAGTTTTAACGCTAGGGGGGGGGGGTAATGATGGTGAGTTCAGCAGAGTAAAGTAAGGTGGTGGGATTGTGAGCCTACAAGACTAGGGGAGGACTGGAACAGATGTGTGTGTTGATGTATTATGTCTAATGGCGGACGAAGCATGTATCCTCTGCCGTGACAGAAGATGGCGGATTGACGGGTTGAGCGCCGAGACAGTATGGTGAAGTATGTGGACGGGGTGAGGAGGGCACCTGGCTGAGATGGTGGTGGATGGAGGACAAGGAGCACGGCGGGCGGTGCTGCCGGCCAGCCCGACTTTTTCTCTGCCGAGGACACGCCGGTGAGATCCGTGTGTGCGTAATACGTCTGCACGCTGCCAGCATCGTCAAAGTCGTCAAAGAGCTCATTGAGACCTATTACGAGTATTCAGCACTGTGCATGATATTCCGGTATATCGATATTCTGGTACTATAACTCGGCCCCAGACCATATGGCTTCACTTGGCCTGCGCTTTCTCGTCCTCTTGCTCTCGTTGGCGACGGTCTATGCCGCCTACAGTCTTCAGTCACTGACCCCCTCATTGGTGTCCTATTACTGGCAGCTGTTCTGGCCCCAGACCCCTCAGGATGCCTCAACTAGCTATACCGGCCCTGTACTCGACAGGCTTGCCCAAGGCAGCTTTACGCACCGTATAGTAGCTGTGGGTGACTTGCATGGTGACCTCCCAAATGCGCTCAAGGTGCTCAAAATGGCACGCGTAATTAATGAGGACGGTGATTGGAGTGGCGAGATTGATTCATTCGTACAGACGGGTGATATTATCGACAGGTGGACGCCAGCCTTTTCTTGACACCAAGTATCACAACTTTTGCTGACGCTGGCTGTTTGCAAAACACAGAGGCGACGATACTATTGCTCTGTTTGATCTCATGGACAAGTTGCGTGCGCAAGCTCATGCTTCTGAACAGCAAGTTTTATCTCACTTGGGCAACCATGAATGGATGAATGTTATTGGTTTGTACTTTTATATATTCATTATCCCGTAGATACAGTCTTTCAACTTGTCATTACAGGTGACTGGAGGTATCAAATATTTACTACTATGTGTAACATCCTTCGTAATTAACTCGCATGGTAGGTACGTCTGGCCTACGGAAGTCAAAACCTTTGGTGGTATGGCCAAGCGCCAAAAGATGATCGCTACCGGACCCATTGGACGCACCTGGGCCGCCAACTATAGTACTACCTCACGCCTACCTCTGCACCCTTCTCTAGGCCCTGCCAATCAGGATTATCCACCTCCTGCCGCGCTGGCATCGACCATCGCTCCCGACTTGACACATTCGGCCTACTCCTTTGTGCACGGCGGCCTGTCTCCCTCGTACCAGAACCTGACACCGTTTCCCTCGGCTATCAACGAGATTGGCAAGTCGCTGCTGTACAAATTGCAGCACCAGGATCCTCTACCGAATCCGCACCCTCCGTATCCATACCCCGGCTTTCCTGTGAGCGTGACTCACGAAGAGGCAGCACTTATGGCGAGTAATGGCCCGTTATGGTTCCGAGGCTGGGCACTTGAGGATGATTCGTGGGTATGTACTGCGGTTGACGATGTCCTCTCGAGAACAGGTACGAAGAGGATGATTATGGGACACACACCGACTTTCGATGTATGTCCCAAATATTTCATTTATAGATGTATTCGTTACTCATGCATATGTGTCCATGTTTGCAGAGGATGATCTCTCGCTGTGATGGCAAAATAATAATCATCGACACCGGTATGTGTTTACTCAACTCTGGGGGCTAACACTCACTCACTTTGTAAAATATAGGCATCTCCCATGCCTATGGCGGCGTCCTTTCGGCCCTCTCTGTGGATTACACCCTGACACAGACAGACGAAGACAAGTCAGAGTGGGTCGAGCATGAGCTCGTGAGGGCGATATACTTGGATCAGGAAGCTGAAGTATTCGTCAACACGACACGGACAATCAAGGCGAATTTGTCGGCCTTCCACTAGGTTTGTAATGAAGTTTCGAGTGTGTCCACCTCTGCAGTGCGGGTCCCTAAAATATCCTTGGACAACCTAGAAAGTACCTATAGCTTTCTCGATTCAAGTAGTGGTAATACCAATTGAATTCTTGATACCTAACAATGCACAGGCAACGGTAAGCCTTTATGCTTGTTTAGATGCGCTTTTTCCAGGATGCATTGAAGTTGTCTCCATGTACGTCTGCACTAGTGTTCAGCCTGGCGCTGCTCCTGCTTTTCAAATAGAGTGGGTTTAAGTGTGCCTTAGTAAGTATTGTTTGGGATCCATGTATTCCAAATTCCACATACCTTAAGTCGAGCCGTCGGCCGCAGCCTTGCACTTGGACCCAAAAGCAGTCTACACTCGGACTCAGAACACTAACTCATCAATTCCTCAGAGGGGTGCTCAGATAGTCTATCTAATCACATCATCATGCGCAGATCATAAACCGTCGAAAAGGACGGGCATCTTTCCTAAATCGGCAAAAGAATATTATATGCCACCTGAGGAAGTTCAGGTCGCTCTTGGATTTATCCATCTGACAGTAGACATATGCAATAACAGGTACACGAAATCCAGTCTTCCATCTTTATCTTTTAAAGAAGCAGATTGTCATGGCGATCATTCACATGAGAGAAAGATTTCCAGCTTCGCGTTGCAAAGCAGCGCCTGCTATACTCGATTTTTACGCCGACACCGGACGTCGGATAATACAATTCTGATTCTACTATGCTAGTTTGACCGGGTGTATTCTACAATTCGGCTGAGATAGCCACGTCGTGTGCTGCAAGGGAGGAGATCCGGAATTTTCAATTTCCTATACGGATTTCACGCCTCCAATCGCTAGTCTTTCATCGACTAACACGCATGACTTTCGAGCAAAATGCGCAGTACACCGGTTCTATGTTACCTCCTTGGGAAACATACCTGACTGAATAGAAAATCTAAATGCAGATTAATGGTCGGCACAGCAACAACCGTTTTCGTAACTACACTCGGGCTCGTACAGGCGATAAGCAGATTCCAAGTGTTGACTCAGACTTCAGCACATGTAATGTATTATTTGGAAAAGTACACATCAAATAATGGGGCCTGGGAGGAACCTCTTGCTCACCTTCAGGCTTGCAAAGTGATAGGAACAGCCTCAGTTATCAAATGTACAAATTTGACTGAGTGTATCATCTATATACACACCTAATGGATCATAGAAATTACTATACTTGTATACTATGCTATAGCCCCTGAGCAGCGCCTAGGTTGCACATAGATGTATGACTCAGACTTGATCCAGATCCAATCACCTAGACAGCAAAACAACCAACGCTTTTTGTGCTCTTTCCCGGTGCCGGTCCACACCCATTGGCAAAACATCAATTTTTCATCAACAAAGATCTAACCTGGATGGGCTCACGCAGTCGAGATAACAGCGCTATAGCATCACGATTATGTCTACCTGACATGCAACTCCAAGCGCGCTGAAGCTTCATTCATTTCAATGTATGCGCCGAAGAAAAATAACAAGGGATTAGACGCCCGTTTTTGCTCTCCGGTTTACGGCCGGAGATTTTATAAACGTCTGTACCTAAATTCTTCCGCATGCGTGCATGTGTCGCAATAGAAATGATTCAAATTTAGTCGGTGTTCAAACATTGGCGGAAGAAGGGGACTGAAGAGTCTCCTTGAAATGATGGGAGATATGGATGTCCTAATCATACTTATGATGTGCTTTGAATGATTTTGTCAGCATGATATCGATATATACAATTATATGTATCCCAGCTCGGAGTGTAAGTTTTAGCTGAGGTGGTTTAGCATGTAGGAAAAATTACTAGCGGGTAATCTATCGAACGTATATGCTCAAGAGATCTTCACAGCAACTAAGTCTGTTGGCAAGTTTATACGCAAATCGAATGCAGATCGAATTTTCCAAATTTAACCTAGCTCGTGCATATGGGAGTCGTCCATGCATCACACTCATGATTGGCATCATCAACGGGAAGTCATGGCAATGCTGGCGCCCAACGCAATGTGTTGATGATGTGTGTATATATTGACAATCATCAAGCTTCGGCCGGCGGCCGTCGGGCATCTTAGTAAGAAGAAAAAAAGAATAGCAGGATGTATCACTGAGTGGATGATGATAGAGGTTTGATCTTCATAGACTCTCAGGCTACATTCGTAGTTCAGTGCTGTATATTGCTGGCAGGAAGAAATTGGACCCGACAACAACTGTGTCTGCACGGCAACAGTTGCATAATAACACACATGTAGCTAGAACAGGCACACAAACAGCATACACTTCAGAGACGAATATTGATGCGTTCATGGGTGATGGTATTCGGCGACATGCCTTCAATCACTTTTTCCCATTTGGATCAAGACCCTCTGCCCCCGATAAGCCCCGCCCGACTCACCGGGGTCTCAGACCTACCGGGATTTTCGGCACTTGCCCATAGTTATACAAATACATCCACATACACCGCAAAATACATCTGAATCTACAGTTCCACCGAGCACAGGCGATGTACACGCAGCTTGATACCAATGTAATGCAGTAACACTGGTGACATAATATAACGTTATCCCCACTTGGCAAGTCCTTTCCGATCCCCCAAAATCACGGTGAGCATGTATCAGCAGACGACGAAATCCGTTTTTCGAGTTAAGGAATGAACGTCATACCGGCCGCAGCGTGCAGACGAACAAAAACATACAAGCAATACAGTTCTAGATCTATCCCCGTGAGCTATTCGGCACAAAGGAGGAAAAAGAAACGCAGCGACATTCGATTTTCTTGGAAGTGAATTGGGCAGTCCATGAATGAATGAAATGGTCAGGAAGATCGACGGAAATAAGATCAATAACAAACCCCAAGGAGTTGTCAGAAATCCTTTTACATCTATAGATGGAATAATATATATGCACAACACGGTCGATATAGAGAATAACAATTCAAAAAAGATGTAGTCAAAAAAATTACATGCCCAAAGAAAGAGGAAAACAGAGAATGGAGAAAAAATAGCAAGATAGTGTAGTAAGCTAGAAGGTAATCGTGTGGGGACAGGGTAAATAATAAATGAGCGGATGGGCGATCAGACCGAGGGGTACGTATAGGTAAGTACAACAACCACAACGGCGACAGCAACACAACATTAAACACAACACCAAGCAAAGAAGAAAGGAAGATGATAATGGAGATAAAACAAACAAGAAAATTGCTTGGCTACTGTACGCACAAGGAGAATGAGTAAATAAATATTTGGATGTAGGGGATGGAGGCTGGAAATTGGAAATCCAAGTCAGGGCCGCTGTCGTACAGGATCGTATACATATGCATGTGTTTGTGCTTGTGTTGTGTATGTGTGTGCTGTGTATGCGAGGCGTAAGCGAGAGCTGTAGGGAAAGTGTTCGGGAAGCGCGGATTATAGCAGGATGTACAGTGCGTGGAAATACAGGGAAAATGACGACATGGACGATGATGTGGAGATGAAGACAACGCCGACAAGATGAGTTAGACGCCGGCAATGTTCGAGCGTTGCACGAGTGAGTGCTAGTGAGGGGCGACACTGGAGGGAAACAAAAGCCGCGAATGTAATGACAAGAATGCCTTGTTCAGACAAGAGCAGCGGACGACAAATAGCCTCGGAAGATTGAATCTCGAACTGCAGTAGTAATAACGTCAGTTCACCTCATAAAACATTCTAAAACGGGATTGATTCATACCATTCCCAATGATACTTTGTGTCGTTGTCGTGTCCTAAATAGACGGCAGAGGGATTATTTGATTGTACAAATGACAGAAATCCGCATCTACTCACAACAACGCTAGTCAGATGTGTATACAAAACCCTCTTGTTTGTATTGTTTTTCCGATGCACTTGCAGGAAATGAGCACGGAAGTAATTGACCACAGCATCGTACTCATTCGGTCGATCACCATAAGAAGTGATACTATAGAGCGAAAACTTCAGTGCTTTCGACCAGCCTACTATATGCATGATAGCTTACTATCGTCTTATGCTCAATCCGCGTTCCAATTTCTTCTTCAAGAGGTCTGTTTTGTCTATGAACGAGAATGCAGGTCAGTATGATAACCGTAATGAATACACAAGGCTTACTTAGGAACAGTACTAAATGTACATTCTGCAATAGCGGATTTTGACATATTTGTGTAAAAAGTTGTAGAGAATCATCTACACGATTTATCTTGGGGTCTTCCTCCAAGTACTTGAAAGCTTTGAGTTAGAACACTGCTAAGAGGAGAATTGAAGTACGGGACACTCACTTGATCAAATGCACTAACAGGTGCGACAAATATAATCGCATTTGCATCATCAAAATACGGTGCCCATGTATGACGCTGACCGCGTGCGCCACCAACATCGTAAAGATGCCACGGTACCGTCCGGCCATTAACATGGACATCAAAGATATGTTCCGCAACGCCTATTGTTTGTATACGCGCATGTAGGATATCCTCTGTTTGTGATTTTCCCACCGGCACCCGTTGTCAGCAGACCCGAAGCGATGCTAGGAAGAATCGGAAGAAAACAAAGCACCTGTTGATGGAATATAGTTCCGAGCCGCGACACGCTGTATTTCGTTCAAGAAACTAAGAGGCAAAAAATGATGCGGTTAGAACATATTACCAATGCCATCAAATTAGAGCAGTAGGCGGGTTCAGGGACCCTCCTCCCCTCCCTGTGTCCCTGCGCGAATGCAAGAATGAGCCCAGAACCACTACTTACAATTCCGACCATTCGTCCAGGCGTAGCTTGCGCTGAGAAATGAGCACTTTCGTCAATGGCAAGTTCCAGAGCTCGACAATGTCTTGTTGCAGGTTTTGCAAGGACTGGGCTGTGTTTCCAACGAGAGAATCAAAGCCGTCAAAACTGGATCTGGTGGTGTCCATGCTCATCTTGGCGGACTGATCGTCCTCAATGTGCCTTTCCATGGCACGGGACTGCCATCCGGAGCGAACGAAGAGATCCCCCTTGGATGTACTTGAGATATTGACTCCACCGCTGAGGTGTACCGCGAGCCTTTCCTCTTGGGTTACCAGGGCTGATAGCTTCAAGCGCAGTGTGGCCACCTCGACCTTGTGTGCTTGTTTTGATGCACGGCGGGATAGGCTGGTTAGCTGCATAAATCAACCGCAACGATCGGTGTGAAGCACATGGGAATACAAAGGTAGCGCGAAACGGACGGGAGATCACCCACAGGAGAGAAGGGAGGATGGATAAGCGCTAACGTAAGCGATGGGCAGATTCACAGGACCAACTGAATGGTTAGAACGGGACGTACTGTCTGGTCTGCAGGAGACCTGCTGTGTGCTGTGTGTTCGTAGAGTTCGTCCGAGGGGCCGTCTTCTGCATCAGCCCAGGCGTCGAGCGTCGAGAGAATCTGCTTGACAGAGCGGAGGACGTTGTAATATACGACGACACGCCAAGAGAGACGCTCGGTCTCGAGGGTACGGGGACTGTACATGAGCTGGAACTGCTTCTGCAGCGTGCTCTTGCCTGACTCCGACTGACCCAACAGTAGTAACTGAAGTAGACACAAGAGCAAGAGCAGCAAGATTAGGATTAGACAAGACTGAGACCAGTAGGCAGAGGAGAGGGTATGTAGCATGCCTTGACGTCTCCTTTTCTCTTCTTGAAGTTCTCTCTGTCCTGACGAATTTGATCGTCGATTGTCTGAGAAACGCGCTGGGCCTCTGCCTCACGGAGGATCCTAGTTCTCCGCTCATTATCTGTCTCTGTCGGTGGGGGGCGCATTGCAAGCGTGAGCGGGTCGTCCTGTGAATATACGGACGGGGATTTGCGCGAGGAGGTTGCGGCGCGCATAGTGGGCGATGATGGCGGTTAGAGGACAAGAAGGAGGAGATAGAGAACAGATGGTGATTGCAGCAGTAGGCCACTGAGCAACACCGGAGAGCGGCTCGACCGGTTCAAGGAGGTAGTCTTTTGCCTCTCTCATCATCCGCCTCCGCCCATCAGTCACGTGCCTGATCCGGCCTCCGTCGCCCGGTCTCGTGATCCGCATCAGGCTAGCCGACTGCCACTGCTCCAGTCACTGCCCGTGTCAGCGAACAACAGCTGCTGCAGTGTGAAACAACCGTCATCACCATCTCTGCCACCAACACCATCTAGCTATCGTATATACTCATCATCATCATTATATTATGGTGCGCACAGTATCCGCACTGCTGCAGCTTTTCCTTGCTCTCCTGTTGAATCCATGTAGCTTAGTCTGTCACACTGCACACCTCCCATGGCGACCTAAAGGTACAGAACAAAACGGGAAAAAAAAAATCCCTACCCCATTTGCTATCTCATAGATGCACAATGATTCTAACAACTAAACATGGTCGCTAGATTGAAGTGTTTTGTGAGGCAGTGCCAAAAGCCGCAGAAGTCAGCATCTCTGCCGCCATCCAAGGCGTCTGTTATCGCTCGCCTGCTCCCGCAGTGTGCTCACAGTTGTTGCTTTATCCCTCCCTCCCCTCCCCCATTCTCTTTGGCCGTCAATGGCCCTCATCTATAGAACTTTCTTGCCCTCTGTGCCTCCAATTATTATGACGGCTGTATCTTTCATCGTAACATCAAGGCGTTCATGATCCAGACCGGTGACCCCTCCGGCTCGGGAAAGGGTGGCCAGAGTATCTGGGGCGCCCCCTTCGCAGACGAAATCAGGAGCACGCTCAAGGTCGGTCAGCACTGCTCTTCTATCTTACATCTCCGAGGGCTCTTCCTTTTTCCTCTCTTTGTCATTGCTTACCTACTCTTTGATCGATGATGACGGTGACGATGCTGATGATGACAATGATGATCACTGCCCACACACTTGCGCGCTTGTATAGTTCAATGCCCGCGGTATCGTCGCCATGGCTAACTCGGGACCAGACACGAACAAATCCCAGTTCTTCATCACCTACGCTAAACAACCTCACCTCGACGGCAAATATACCATCCTCGGCAAGGTCATCGACGGCGCTGATTCAACCCTCGATGCTATGGAGCGCGTGCCCGTGAACAACAAGAATAGGCCCCTGAACGAAATCAAACTGACTCATGTACGTATACACATGCCCCGCCTTTCTCTCTGTGCCGTCATCATAAACACCATCTCCCATCAACTTCTTACCTTTTCTTGGTTTTTCATACATGAAGAACGGATCCTAATCGGGCTTACATGATCTCTTTCTCCATGCACAGGTCACTATTCACGCGAACCCCGTGGCTGATGCTACGCTGACGGGCCGCTGATCTGCCTCTCCCACGCTCAATTGACATAGGCTTGTTTGGCTTGCTATCATTGACAAGTGCAGAACACATGACTGTAACCAAAAAAAGGAATAGAAGCAAGATGTTACTATTTCTCCTCCTAATCAATCGAAGCGTGTTTGATGGACAGGACAAACAAATGAATAGCCCGTCGTCATGAGGCAGAAAATCTATAATCGTAAACATGCTAGGCTCTGTGAAGCCCATTCATTTCCCATATAAAATCTACCTTTTGCGTATACACATACATGTACATCTGCAATCCCCGTTATCTGCATGGTAATCAAATAACAAGAACAACACCACTACTTGAATAGGGGCTATGCCTTCCAATTATCTTCTTTACCGTTTAATGAAACCCACAAGCTCCTTCTGCAGCTCCCGTTGTCGCCTGGCCTTTTCCAAATCATCCACGCTGCGGAGATCATACACTACGTCCCTTGTTTTGCCGAAGTATACCTGTTTTTGGGAAAGCAGCACCCCCTTGGCATCAGCATCACAGGAAGCGGCAGCACCAGCACCAAACGGAAGTAGACGGCAAAACATGAACAGGGGAAGGGGCAGGTGGCGCGGGCTAAACTAAACAACACAAACAAATGACGGCCTTCAGGAAGACTTGGCCTTCCGATGGTCTCCGTGCATATATGCATCTTTACCATCACGGAGGATAACTCTTATTTATATCTTCGATGAGATGAGAGATGAAGGAAAAGATGGATATGCCCCAAAGAGAGCAAATCAAAGATAACATAAGCCGTCGGATACACGCGTGTGCACTTAGGTGGCCGTTTATATAGAAACTGATCCAAACGATCATGGAAAATATAGAGACAAGACGAGAACGTACCTCCTGTAGGAGATTACGCATCTTGATCTCCATTTCCTCGATCATCTTGCCTGTGTTGCTGATGTGCGATGACGCATCGTGAATGGAGCTATCCTGTTCAGCCTAGAAGTCGGAAAACAAAAGAAAGGAGGAACGGAAATGAAATGTATCAGCTAACTGAAGACTTTGATGATGCTTGCACTGCCCAGAACTATCTAGCTCTAGTGGATAGAAGGACAGATGACAGCTGGATTGCAACTGTATGTTTAACTGCGGATATAGTAGCTCGCTAGTTAACCAGCTTTGAGCTTGCAATTGGACGAATTGCACATGATTGATGGGAAGAAATGAGTAGGAGAAAAAGGACATCACCTGTCGGGTCATACTTCCACTCAAATCTACTTCTCCTTCATGCTTCCAGCCCTCGGTGACCGTCTTGCCGTTCCCTTCTGGTGTACCCTCTTCACCACCCCTCCTCGTCGTCAGCTGCAGCATAATCGTTGATGTGAGCTTATAGTGCGCTTGCCGTCCCCTCTCGGCCACTTCAAAGACGTGTATCGAGTCCCATGAACCTGACGGTTCACCGCTGTTGTTAGGAATCATCTCTATCGCAGATGGGAGCAAATGAATCCTAGCCAACCGTTTATTTGGTAATAATCCCACCTTTCTTCAATAACACAACACCGGCAAAACCTCCATCATCCAGGTCCCATAAGTACACGGAGGAGGCGCCTCCTTCATAATACCTAAGATCGCATTATTGTAATAACATTGCATCATCGAAAAGGACATTGAAAGATATCAGGGACTGCATAAAGGACAGACGGGACAGAAAAACACGTACATCTCCCTGTACGTATCAAAAGCCTCATTTGCTGCGATCTCCAGCTTGCGCAGTTTGGCAGACGGTACGGTACCGTCATCGAGTGGCGGATCGTATTCATTCGACCATGGTGACCTGTAAATACACATAGTACAGTCATGTAAGCAAACAGATATGCCCATAGATGGTGAAAACAAAGGCAATCAGCAGCAAGAACTGTCGTGATCCTCCTCTGTTTCAAATCAGAACCTGTAGCTCTCGCC
Source organism: Agroathelia rolfsii (assembly GCA_018343915.1). Taxonomy (NCBI): domain Eukaryota; kingdom Fungi; phylum Basidiomycota; class Agaricomycetes; order Amylocorticiales; family Amylocorticiaceae; genus Agroathelia; species Agroathelia rolfsii. The sequence goes on from JABRWF010000002.1 coordinate 273,671, forward strand.
ATCACGATTGTAATCGCATGCTAGGTAGTCCTTTCCCGTCGCCTTGTCCGTCTTGAGAATCAATGGCTGGTCGACGCTCCCGAGGAGATCGTCGGCGTAGTCCGGGCAGAGCTCGACGAGCGCCGCGACGTTCTCTTCCACGCGAGTGGGCGGCAGGCGCCGCATGAGATCGAGCATAGAATCGACGACATCAGTCATGGTGGTTGCAAAACAAGTGGAGATCAGGTGTGATATGGCCTAATATTCAAGAGAGAGAAAAGGCGAGAGCTCAGTCAATTACTGAGAGTCAGGGACTTGTTGTGTATTAGCTTGTCAATGGACGCGTGTGGTGTGTTTGCAGTTGCCCGCCCGAGTCGTGGTGGTGGCGACTCAGCTGGATTGTCACCCACTTGTCCCGTGACCCATGATCTAGTTACGCATATAGGGTGTATGACAAGGAACTCGTAGCCATGCCTAATGCTTTCATCTACTATTCGGGTTTATTGAACCCTTACTCACTCTAGATCTCACAATAGTAGTGCGCTGTATGAGATAGATGACGACTCTGATATGTACTAATAACAAACTCATGATCACGGCGAAGGGTTTTAAAAGAAAAGAAAGACATACATGTATATATATACATCAGGAAAGTCAGGAAGTTGCGAGCCGTTCATCTAGACCAGGAGCTCGAAACGTTCAAATGTCATGTAAGTACTACGCATGTATTACCGACTTCATCGTCCTATCTTGAATTCTCACGACGATGAACATGGAGGTGAGTGACTAGCCAGGCCTCTGCTACGGTGATGGCGGCACCAAAAGTCAAAAAGAAAGGCACCGCTCAGAAGATATTCTTGACAATTATGGAGGCACTCATTTACTCCTGATTTTGTCTGGCGTCTCACTTGCTGACAGGTGCAATCTAGATTATCAACTGGGGAGGGAGCGCTATGTTTTTGGTGTGAATTGTACATTTCCTCCTATCCTCACCGAATGCTATGATTGTACAAGCAACGGATGGTAGAGAAGGGTGCACTGGATTTAGTGCCTTGTGGTATTGCAAAGGTCAAGAAAATGGCGATTTACACGAATCAGACTCGGAAGTGGTGTCAAATACAAATCAGAGAATTGTTGGCGAACTCATTAATAGTGTGTGAATATAAGCGCAGACCGTTTGACCATGTGCCTCATCTTCAAAAGAAGAGAAGAAATCACATGGATGCAAGCATAGGACATGAGCGCAGGTATAGATATGCGATCTCCCCTGGATGTCATTCAACACATGTAGCCATCCCGACCATCATTTGAAGTCCAAAGATGGGAGATCCATGAGCTCTAGTACAAGGATGAAACGAGAGAAATCACTGAACCCAAAGAATGCATTAGCATTGAAATGACCTGATGAAGAAAATTATATGCCCTGAAAGATCAAAATCATGGATTCACATGCACAAAACAATAGATGCTTGAGTAAGGCAAGCACTTGAAGCACATCGTCCAAGTAGCCAAGAAATTACAGGAGTGAAGAAGATCATTTGTGTTGACAGATAAATTTAAGGAACCTTAATCCATGGAATGCATTGGCATTGGCATGACCAACTCTGTGTCTTGTGAGTGTGTATTAACTTTTTGAAAGGCTCGACTAACAATACCGATTCCCAGTTTGCGTGTAATATTTGATTAGATGTTACTATCTCATACGAAGTTTTACTCCTTGGAACCATGGTCCTGTATATAGCAAGTGCCCATAGCCTACTACCGTATTAGTTGCCAGATCATAAGTTCGTGACGCCTACTAGTAGCGCAGGGGTATGAACCAAATATTTTTTGCGTGACCAAGTGAACTTATGGCCTAACAACTACAGTACTAGGTGGTACCACACCTCGATTTGGTTTAAGCCAAGAAACGGTCACGATCTTCAGAGCCATCGGTCTATTAAACGTGATGATGTGATCTAGACAAGACATCAAATGTGCGCACCCTACGGTATGTCGATTCCGCGCTTTTGCATGTCTTCAGTCGAAATTCTGGCTTTACATAGTGATGCCAATGGTTCCGCAAGCCAATAATAGTCTCTCTCTACTACTAATATGATCGACCCTGTATTCCACAGCTGGTATGACTCGGATTGAAAGGAATCCCTGCTTAATACCAGTCCTTGCGCAACATTCATCTTGATTGTAAGTTGATGGGCTTGGAAAATTACTGGAAACCCTCTTGTATTTAATTTGCGCGTTGTCCTGACTCTTTTAGAAACCCTGAGACCAGTACTTGGTGCCTATGGCATATGGTCATGCAGCTTTAGTTATATAAGTTTCAATCTCATCTTTGTACAACACCTGTGAATCTAGTCACGAACCTCTCAACCCTCAAATATAACTTGGATTTCTGAATTGAAAATATATTTCCTGGTTCGTCACCATACTATAGTCTCCAGTGCCAGGGATATTGCGGCTTTATCTGCGCCGTCTTATTGATACAACTACTGATATCATGTACGCGCACCGGTGCCTAACGGATCGCACGAGAAATCTCTCCGACTTTTACAATGTCATCTGTGTTCTAGCACTAATGCGCTTAATATCAGAAGGCTCAGTCTACACAGCATTAATAGCATCATCAGAGTTAAGGGTCAAAAACTTCGCATTCACTGGCACATCCTTGTAAAAGGCGGCAAACTCGTTCGCTCTATTGACACCGGCGGACTGGCATCAAATCATGGAACATGAAGGAACACGTATAAATAGATGAGTAGTCATTCACTTACCCTAGAATGCAAGTAAGCTACATTCCTTGTCTTCTCCGGACCTGTGCTAGCCCTTCAAAGCGGAAATAGTTCGACTGAAACCCTTGATGATGTTTTCTCTTCTCTATTCACTATTCTAATATCCTTTCGTTTCAAGCTTCACGTGAAAGCGCAGTGATGGCGACAAGAAAGAACTTATTAGTCGGGGGATTTACTGGTTTGGTTATGCATAGTTCGTTGAGAAGCCACTATCTTGTTTGCAGGCTGGAATGTGACGAGGAGGCGATCTATTTTCGCTTGTCCGAAAGTCGGCACCAATATTCTCAGAGCAAAACTGATCAAGCAGTTGATTTATGTCTTTCTATACCTGCGTTCGCGTACATCATTCTAGAAAATATATCTCAAAATTACAGGTCCAAACTATCAAAATTAGGTTTGATTTTGTCATACTTACACGGTGTTCTACATGTTATTACCCTTGGACTATATACGTAAGAGTTCAACACTTGATTTCAAACAAAATACGGGTGTGTGCTTATATGAGTGTACATACAAAAACTAGCAAGTAAAAGATAATTTAAGAAGAGGAAAAGAGAGGAGACGTATCAGACCGAATCATCGCTCTTAGAAGGGAAATGTGGTTCATTGTCTTTGTCTTGTTCCCGTGGCGACGAGTCGTCGAGGATATCGAACTCCTTAGTGATGGTTATCTTCATACCGAAGTATCAGGGTCTGCTCACTTCGAATCGGACAAACCAGAAAATTCTTACCTGCATGGCATGTTCTTCCATCTGTCGTTCCTGATCTTTCCGGAATATCCGAGTAAAGCCGCGAGCCATCTGCGTTGACTTGTCCATAGATGGCTGGCGTTGGTGGGAACGACCAAATATTATGTGAGCAGGTGATGCAGACGAAGAAGGGCCTAGGAACGAGTTCCTTTTACGACCTTCTGTTGTAGGAGTACCCGGTACGCTGTTTGTAAATTCGGCGCCCGGTGGAGGGACTTGTGGGTGCTGGAAGACGTGGGGCGTTGCTTTGGAAACGGTGGACGTAGGTGGTTCGGTGTGTCCGTTGCCACCACCTGTTACCCAGAATAAGATGAGGGCGTTCAAAATAACCTACAAGTTACATCGAGAAATCAATCAAAAGAGTTCATTCTGGATTCGAGAACAAGGCAGCCGACGTGATTAATTTGGAAGACTTACATCAGTACCGCAGCTTCCGAGGCATACCCACCCAAGCTCCCGTCCATGCAATACCGTGAGAATGAGGATGTTGACTGCGGATGTAGATAACGCAGCAAAAGCAGATCTGTACATAGGGAAAGAAAGAAATGTATCAGTCTGTGTTCAATGCCTAATGATCAAGTAATCTATGTACACCAAAGTTCTGTTAGCCATGCGCTTTACTTTGGGATTCAAGTTTCGGTTGCGAATGACCGGCCAGAGGAAAAGAGAGGTTAGGAGGCAGTTGATGAAGCTGGACATGGCAGATTGAATAAAGAAAACAATATCACATGCTGAGGACAGCTTACAAGTCATATGAAGCCAGTGGTATGGATGCAATGTGAGCCAAACCAATGACACATTGCCCGCTCTCCGTGAATTCGTGAATACGACCTTGGGAATATTCAGTTTAGTTACGTGGTAATTCGTCCGGATAATAGAAGCACAAACCAATGAACAAGAGTACTATCATCACCGTATAAAAGCTACAGACTACGAAAGCGATCAAGTAGGCAGGAGATTTCAATCTTCTGACACCCGTCACCGGCGACCACACAACGTGAACCTTTTCCACTGTATAAACACATTTTAGCAAGATAGCCGTTTAAAGAATGTGATATGTACTTACTCAGGAAAAAATAGATCAAGACCTTTGATGAAGCATAGAAAACAATGCACAGATAGATTGCAGCTGAGCACACAGCATAATTCGTTTCCAGCCCGATACCAAAAATTATTAGCCCACCTAAGATGTAAAATATTTAATTTCTTCCCTAGTAAAAAAAAAAGATCATACTCGAAAAGAGGAAAAGCCAAGAGTCTAAAAAGACTAGAATGACGAGGAGTCTTGGAAAGGATATAGAGGACCATCCCTATGTTAGAGAGGGGCCGTACGTTACCATGACATGCACACGACGATAGAGATCTCATTCATACCTTCCAGCTCAGTGTGTTTACGCTCATTAGCCGTCGACTCAAGCAGTGAGTCAAAATCGAAACCCCTGGTAAAATAATCACGTTTATGTACTACCCGAGGATTATAGCAAATCATAACCAACCTAGGAATTCAATCATCAAGCTTAGAACTTGGAGCCCGGTAGACGGGAAAACCATCTTCCCAGGTCCAGACATGCTTGCCATTGTGATTCACAACTGAGGTGCTGAAAGGGAGTCTCTGAATAGACAACGCCGAATTCAAATGACTCGAGGAAGTGAGATAATCAAAGGAAAAAGGAGATGGGATAACCAGGAGTATGGGTAGAGAAAATGTGGATGAGACGCATTTCACGGTATTTATCCTGTGCACATGTTCTAGATCTGCTCCGACAAAAGGACATACGCTCAGAGATGGCCCTTTCTGTCCAGGTTGTAAAGGACACACAAATGCCGACATGTGTGAAGGCGGAATTAGTGTTGATCAATCCCAGGGACCGAAACTGTCATTTTTAAAAGAAGCCCCGTCAAGGAAAAAGTATTAAGAATCACAATTTATGCGTGACAGGCAACATTACTAGGCATGAATCACGCTTCGCCTCCCTCAAATTACCTTACTGACGGCTAATACCTGTCATTGCTCTCTGTTGGTGCTACAAAATTCAACCGGGATATGTCGATGCCATAGAGCAATCGGGTCATATTGCGCAATATAGCGGAATGTCCAGATGACTATTCTGTAATACATAGAGACAGCTGGGGGAATGGGGCAGACGGGGAGTTTGTTGCTATGCTACGGAGACCCTTGACAATCTATCTGTGGATTCGTGCGAACCAAAATGTTTCTCCGCAGCCTTAATATCTGTAATGGCTGCAATATTGAACTTGAGGAGCTGATAGTAATCTTTGACTATGCTAATTCCGAAAGTGGCCTAGATGTCAAACGCTATGAGACTGTCGACCGGTGCGGGAGCAAAAATATTATCATACCTTGAACAGTTCAACTAATATAAAAACTTGAGGGTGATCAAGCTTCACGGTCCAGGCATCGGGAATATATTTTGTAATCTCGTCAAATATCATTTGCTTCGTTAACGTCGAATGATTACGAATTCGCAGCTCTATTTTATACTGGATATGAGGACATGTCATTATATGACAACCGTATATGAAGTGCATGATCTTACCGAATAACTTTGATGTTCTTTTTTGACAAAGGAATCTATGATGCACTTGCAGAGTACACCAATATCCGTTATATTGGCATCGCATGTATCACTTATGGGGGTCAGACGCTGTGTATACCTAGAAGATATGTCAAAAAAATAAGGATTATGTACTTCAACATAACTTATATTGACTTTGTCCGGGATAAGCCTGTCTTCTGAACTCGTCTGATGAAGCTTGTGACGAGCGATACTGGTTCGACAGGGTCTCGACAGGATATAAAAACAACTGCATAATTTTTTGTCTTGCATGGCCTATACGCGCTTAGATAGATAAAACAGCGAACCACAAGAAGTGTTAGTGTCCAGGCTAGCTTCAATTCATGAAGAAGATCGTAAACATATGGAACAGATGAATAATATTGCAGCCAATATATCATACCGAATCGTTTAGCAGCTCGTTTAGGTTTCTTCATTGAGGCCAGCTCCTTAGCAATCTGCATCTCAACATCTTGACTACCGTCGTCATCGTCGTTCGTGTCGACGTCGAGAGATGCATCGCTCTTTGGCCAGAGGTTTTCCGCGACCTGAATAAATGCGACGTTGTACAAATGGATACATATTCAGGACGCGCGTTTGTCAAATATACCTCCTCAAACGCCGCAATGATTTCATTCACGGTAAGCCTTTCCTTGCCTTTGATGCAGCTTACCCATACACCAGGCCCATCCATGGACCTCTTGGATCTGTCCTAACCGCAAACATCATCAGCCATTCTGTTGTTAAAGCCCCCAAAGGGATAAATGCGCGCCACATGGCCTTTGTGTTTGCGATGATGATTGGCAGCTTTCATCGGCTTGTCCTTATCGTGAGCCATTGATTTTCCACAGAGCCCAAGGCGGGTAGTTTAGCCGAAAATGGTAGTAGCACGCAAGAAGGCAGTAAACTTGGTAGAAGATAATATGCGCTGTGACTGTGACATCACCATCTCAGAGCTGTGGCCAATCGAACGCCACAAGGTACTGCCAGTGAGTCCGATCTTGTCACGGCCGGGTATAGCCTGGCGTCCGAGTCTGGTCCTTATTGCTCTCCATCGACAAAGACCCGAATAGCAAACCTTGACATTGTGCCTTATCACCATAAATCTGTAACCTCATATTTGAGCTTGTTCTTTGTATTTAGAACCTGATACACGCACCGAAATCAACGCCGTTTGCACATACACCTGGCTGCTGCTCCATGAGCGGGGACCTGACCGAGGACAGCTCGCCTGCCAGATGCTAGTGAAAGAAAATAATACCCCTTGCTGAAACCCTCAATGGCGTTATCCTCCTTTTGAAACGAGACTGGTAGTGAACGATGTCCAGTAGACCGCTTGGATTGTGATGGATGTGATCCGTTGTGCCTGTCCTCTAAGACCATAATAAGATGCATCTCGAGGCCCTTGACATCAACGACACGGGCCCGAGTCTCAAATCCATAGGTCATTCCGTCGTTTTTCTGCCTTTCGTATTGCAACCGCTGTCCTTGTCTTGTCCAGTCAATCCATACCTACTTCAACGATTTGCGCCCTGAATGCATCGCATGGGCGGCCTCACAAACCCAATAGCCGAATAGTACCTAACTTATAGCGCTTCAGGCGACTCATACAAGTTCCCGTCGATTTCCTTTCTTGGTTTTGGCTATGCCAGGCCGCCTTATTGTACCTCATCGTGTTAACCCATCTGGGGCGGGAGAACGACTTTCGTCGGGATCAGTTCATCGTGATACACCTTTGCCGAGAATACTATACAGCACACGACTCACAGCTGGAACTTGGCTGATGTTGAATTCATTTTTATTTATTTTGATTCATCTGGGTCCATGTGGTACACGCACCTCGAGTCCTGCATAACCTTTATTTTGTAATGATGATGATTTTGTACCGTGCTTGGGCGCACATCGATAGATGAAAGAGCTCAAAGAAGAGAATTTCTCAGCTTCTCCGCTTATTTCGTGATGGTGCCTGCTTGCAGCGCATATGAACATTCACCAGCCTGGAGTTTGTGTACAATATATCATCAACTCATTGCAAGCCCCAAACCCAATGAACCAGATGTGAACGTTGGAAGTGAGCGAACCCTGAAAGCAGATACGGTATATAATATATCCTGCCAAATTCAGATATGCACTGAATGGTCAATGAATAACGTGGATGACTGGTAACCCTGCAAGAACTTGAGCAGAGCTGATATGCCGTAAGTCCTCATCTTCTCAAAATTAGTCTTTTGATGATGCGAGTTATAGAAGAGTCCCAAATCATTTTTAGGTAGGCCATGGCCGAAGTTCTATATTACATACATCATTTGGGGATTAGGTTGATAATCGAGGAGGGAAAGAATGAGAAAACAACGCTTTAACGACGAAGAATGTCCAGTATAGATAGTACCGAGATATATAATGATATGACGGATCATTTGCATTTATGTTGGTCCAGGAAAAAAGAAAAAGAACTAGCGCAGAAAGAAATATCAAACTTACACGAAAGGAAGACACAATGGACGAAGAGAGGGAAATATCACGAATCCTCTCCTTCATCATCGTCATCGGCTTCGTATCTACCCTGTCCGCCGGTCCATTCTCGTTCCCACAAAGGTGGCCCCGATGACGGGTAGCCCACTGGCAAGGGCGGTAGTTGTTGTAGACGCAGCATCAGCGCCTCCCGCTCCGATCTCAGTTCTTGGATGTATTCAATAGCTTTTGATACAATAGCCGACGTCAAGGAAAAACGAGAGTTAGATCACCCGAATAGCAAATAATCGCACAACCAGCACAACTCACTTTTCTGGAGCACGACACTCTCGCTCCTAGGTCCAGCCCTAGTTTCGCTTGCCCCAGTGATATCTTCGTTGAAGTCCGACTTGCTCCCTCGTCTTGCACTCGCAGTGCTGTTGCCATTCCTCGAGGTACCACTCATTCGGCCTTTACCCTTCCTATCCTTTTCCTTTTCCGCTTGCTCTCGCTCCTCCTGTAGGATGGCCTCATGGAGAGCGGGTACGGCTTCACACAAGGAATCATAGCCCCGTCGAATGTTGGCACGTCGCTTCTGCTCGCTCTGGATATGATTCGCCTTCTTCTGTGAGGGGGACAAGAGCGCAGGTTTGGACGCTATCGCCTTCTGTTTTGATGCTGTCTGTGTGGTGGTGGCCACAGTAGCTGCGCGAGGCCGCTTGTTGACTGTAGAGGATACATCACGCGAGTCGTGATGAATTGACGTCGTAGGCGAGACGGAGGGCGATGTCAGATCATGTGAGGAGGGCAGAGACGAGTTTGTGTCGATGGCAGGTAAGGAGTATGATGAGAATCGGTCAAGGGCCGAGGGAACACCGATCGTTGTCGGGCTCGTTGATGTCAGGGGATTGATTGGTAGCGGGCCTGATAGGAGGTGTGAACGAACGGTGGACAGATGTGGTGGTTGCAACGACGACGAGCTGGCTGCATTGGCCGCACCGAGCGTCTGAGTCGAGAGTTGTGGAGTATACTCATGTCTTGACCCGTACAGTCCATGCTCATAAGCATGGTGGTAAGAATCACGCGCCCATTGGTTCGCGTCGAGTGAGAGAAGATCGCGCGTAGCCTTGACCAGCGCTTCCTTGGACGACGGCGCTGCGTCTTTAGCCAGAGACTGTGGTTGAACAGATCCTTCGCTTGGGGTAATGGTAGGCCCCGCCCCCGCCTCCTTGCCAGAATACATCAACCATTCTGGAGCCATCATCGAGTCAACGGAAGACAAGAAGTTCTGAAATGCCATTGCCTCCGAGGGCGTGAGGATGGCCTTGATATCGTCAACGCTGTGCGGCATAGGCATGTGCGGGCTTTCGGTTGCAGAAAAAAGGCAAGAGATGGTGACGCTAGACAGAGCAGTTGTAGCAGGACTTGTGAGCTCAGAGGCCAACCCTTGTAGGCTACTGCACGAGAGTTGCCAGCTGGACGAAACCAAGTGCGGGGCGCCGCGATCTGCTGACGTAAGCACTCTGCCGGGTCATTTGATAAACGGCAACATGGCAAGAAACACTCCCGGTAGCTATCGAAGCATTCTTATGCACTAGACAATGCCGGTAAACTGATATGGGGCGAATGCGAATCATGGACCCTAGTCACGTTGCGTATGATCTCATTTGAAGCTGCATGAATGTTGATGAATGTGGAACATTAGCCCAACTTGTGTCATCCAATCCCAAGCAGCACCAAGAAAGAACGGTTGCTTATTGGCTCCTTTTCTCTCCTGAACTTGTCATATGCATTGGCCATCTTGATCTAGTTTGCTGGCAAGCCGGCAGGTCTAGGTATACTCGTGAGGAACAGCGTGCATTATAATAAGTAAAGGAGGGTCCTGACCTCCCTGCCAATGACATCGGGTGTTTCAGGTTGTGATTCCTCTCCATACCTTGTCCATGTCAGTCTTGGCTTAAAATCTCGTCGAAATATACGCCAAGGAGATCATTTCTATTTTTCAAGTTCTCCTCGATTACCAGCTCAACTTGTTTCGGATCTACTCATACATTTACAACTCTTCTTAATTGCTTCCCGCATCAAGTTTCTGACGCCAGATAAGGCCTTGATAAGGGGTTAAGTCAGTTTAGCGTCTACTTTCTGCACATGATAACTCAAGACAACTTGAAGTGGGGCCTGTATTATAGGTTGAGATCGTCTTTCCGGTTAAGTATCGTGTTAGTGGCCTGAGTTGCTTGACCACGGCGGGTGCGGGAGGTTTCTAGAGCTTTAGAATCCATTCGAGTACTTAGGCCTTAGCGCTCATATATGAAAAGCAGAGCAAATAATGACAGCATATCTCTGAGATGACTCTATTCGCAGGCTGCTCCCCATATCACGTGGTCTCCACCTGGTCTACTGTTTTTTTTTTGTTATTAATTAAGCTAGGTACGTATTTTTTTGTGATTTGAATCGAAGTTAGGGATGTTTACCAATAGTTACATCGATGCTGATTATCATAGACCATCTACTAGTGCCAGTGTACTTGCACTGGGATAGACAAGTTGACAGCAGCACTCACATCAATCCTCGATCGCTAGATTAAATTCTATTTTGTCAGTAGTTTAGACTGTCTATGGTGTGTCTTCGCACCAAGATCGTCAGAAATAGGAGGCAATTCACAGTCATTTGCCTCTTTTCTCTTACGTCCCAGAACTTTGAATGATTGACAGAATCTAGGACTTTGTCTGATGTTTCCAAGGTTTCTGCAAGAAGCTGAGCACTTGTGAAACCATACTTACTCGCACCACGACGAAGGCAAGATTGTGGTGATATTGACAATAGCTCACTAGTATACAGGCGTCTCAATCATAATTATAACCAGGCTTTCGGCGGCACTGTATTCAAGCGGTGAGTGGTCATGTGTTTCTTAATTAGGCAGTAGGAGGGTGGTCGAGGCGTGGTGGTGCCGGTCAAAACATAGGCAGGTTTTGCGGCCATAAGGAACGATGGTATTGGGTGCCGCTTTGAAACATTGCTTTGGCTGTCACCAGAGAATGCCACTGGAAAAGACTATAAGAGCGACTTAGGGAGTGAGCAGATAGGGCATCCTATCCAAATATTTCAACCCACCCGAATTTACTCATGAAAGACAGAGGGCTATATACCAATTTTTATCCTTATGAGCAACCCCATGCTCCTCTAACTCATCTGGTCTCGCTTTATCAGGGACGCCATAGGCAACAGCCTATTCCGTCGTCTCCATCCACTTCCAAAAAAAATAAGCTTGCTCCTAATGAGCTCCCTGGGACGGTTGTTTTGCCCCCAGTTCGAGAATTAGTGAGTATATTCCTTTATCGAAAAGCTCAAATCGAACTTAGCTAGATACACATAGATCGATGCAGTAGATAGGGTATGGCTACCAGCACATCACTCTGTTCCAAAAGTGACCGAGCCATGTCATACAATCGCATTTGATTATTCTGTTCCATTCGGGTTCAAGAGTTCAGAAATATCAACCAAAGTTTGCTTGGAGTCGATACATGATATCCCTCTGGAAGATCCGGACGACCTGCTCTGGCAAAGGACCTTGGATCTCAATACAAGACCAGCCCTAGGCCGGCTTGGAATCCACAAGAGCGTATGTATATTTTACTTTAAATTTATCCCATCTGACGATCGGCAAATTCCTCTCCAACTCAGCAAGGAAAACATTACATCAAAATTCGGATCAATTGGCTTGGATATGCGTCTTTCGAGTCCCGGTGCTATATCGACTCACATACATCACGTTGTAATATTTTAGCGGATGTGGCAATGCATCTCTCTAACTTTTGCGAAAAACGGGTAAGATACTCAGATACCTCCTATCTCGGGCTTCTGATTAAATTTTGCTTTGGGGATGGAAAGCGTGAGCATCCACTGCCTCTGGGCGATTTTCCGTGCCATATCAAAAGAGAAGTCGCACGCACACGATTATCTAGCTCCCAGTACAGAGGCCTTGATAATGACGATATTATCATAAGAGGCCTCTGTTTCGATCAACAAGCAAAAGTCTGGATCCCCGAGATACTTTTCTCCTTTTTAGATCACAATGATCCAGTGAGACAAGTTTTAGAATAGGTTAATGTTACTATTAGAATCGCTGTAAATTACTCGTAGCTCGCATAGCTAGATAGAAAATGAATGTAATATCAAATTTTTATAATGTACAAATACATATACATTCAATGTATACATCATCTCAGGGTTCACCTGAGTGCATTCACAACTTGAATAGGTATATACGAGCGAGATATATGCCAGCATCAATATTACTTCATTTTTATATTTCAAAAAAAAGATATATCGACCATGTTCTTGTCACCGTTTTTTCCTTCTGCTGTGTCGTCGCTATATGTATCGATCGCCACAATTCCATCCGATGTGGATTGTGGCTGATCAACTCCGGCTACTACTAGTACTAGTACTACATGCAATCACCGCATGTCTTCGTCTCATCAGTCACTAGTCAGATTTCACTTTTATCGACTACACATGAAGGTCTGAAGGACTTTCTCCGTTTATTTTATATCTGAGAACACTAAGATGTAGAGCACCAGGCCCGGGAAACCTATACTATAGCTTCAACAACCTGGATCGCGTTTCATAGAGTAATTGCCGTCAGTACCCGTAACCAATCGCTCAACATCAATGAACGATTTGTTATGTCGTCAATAATCAAAGTTCATTGCCTCACTTTTTTTTTTTATCCAAACAAAGGATTTTCACTTATGGTTATGAACACGCGTTGTGCTGCTTTGACTACCTACTTTGGAAACACTAGTGGTTCATAACCGCCGCTTGAAAGACACTACAAAAACGTCTCATTGAGTCGGGGATGGTGGTATCTCGACTGGATTCTACAGCGGCATCCTTTCTACATCATGAAATTATCACAAACCAACAGCAAAGATCATGATAACAGTCCATGGCCTCAGCGCCAAAATCCCCGATCCGTCGAATCGAAATCCGTCAGCCAGCCAGCAGGGGTTCCTAATCCATCATATCAGGTCGACCAAAGGCCACATAAGCTGGTACCGCCCTCGTCTCCTCCTTATCGAAACTTTAGTTTGAGTTATCATGCGGCTCCTACGCCACCCACCTTACCATCGGTTCAGACGCTGGTAAAGGCATCTCTCTCTCTCTTCTCACATAGACGAAATATATAAATTGAACCCTCCAACTTTCATCTGTCCATCTATAGCTTGCAATCGCGGACAACCTCAATGCTCCTCCGCCCGATATTAACACGCTAAACTCTCCCGACCCGATTACCAAGCCGGAGAAACGTGAATATGTCTGGCTATCAGCAACGTATAATCTCCCAAGGACGACCCATCCGTCCATGGACATCAGATTCGAATATGCGGTGCCACTCAGTGCCGAGTGCGCGGATATTACGGCAATGGCTGCTAATCATGATGTCCACGTCCCTCTTGTTGATCCGGATGCTTTAGTCTGGCTACAATCTCGTCCGGGGATTTGTCAGGTGTGTGTTGTTTCTTTGGAAAGGATTGAATGAGTGATTGATTCGACAAACGAAATGATCCAGGACTACGCGAAAGGGAATTACATCCAGCTCAAGATAAACTGGTATGGATATCGAGCCTTCTTCGTCGACTGCCCTATCAACGTCAAAAACATGACGCGCCGTGAGCTCCTGAGGGCCATCGCCACGAGCCTATTCCTATTTCGTAACTCTGGGGTGAGTATAGAGAAAACCATCTTCCTCAACTTTCCTTTCTCAAAAACGAAATGCTGATTATCGCTACAGGCACGAGATTACAAGCCTTATATCCCAGATGAATCGCATCTAATAGAAAGTTTGAATGCAAGATTGGCCCAAGACGGGGTAGATGGACTTCACATTGGTACTGTCATCATTAGAGGTCTTGTCTACAATGAACGATGCGGTAGCTGGGTGCCAGAGATAGTCCATCCTGTTGCGGATCTGGCTTAGTCTGTATCACTGACCAGTTTCTCTCGTAGCCTATTGCTCCATCTAGATTTGCATATACGTCTTAGCCAGTATATGCTATATTAATCGGGTGTCTTTGTAGTATATTCAATTAATCACCACATTGCATGGGTTTGAACAGCGTGGAATGGGCGCGGAGAGTGGCAGAATGATTATTGCATCACTGGGACGCAGCAGCGCTATATTGTGTATCTTGACCTTTCTCGGGTGCGGTTGTGTGAGTTACGGAATGCAGTAGGCCTCAGTACTTAGTTCCGGTACACAGCCTACGCATTCCGATCAGCGGGTGGAGCGAACGGTTGGGGCCTGCCTACATGAGATGTGCAACCTAATACAATTGAAAATTTTCTCTAGTTCTTGCCCATATATATTTCATGCACCGTGACACGTATAAAACAAAAGGAGAGTGAAATGAAATCAGTCTTCGTGCGTTTTTTTTTTTGCAAGTTCTCTCAGTATTTCAGGTTGCCTAGTCCAGGTTTACGCTGCCAGAACTCAGAAGCAACCACCGACGTTGTGTATCTAAAAAGCCAAACCTACCATTCATGCACATATGTAGTGAATATGACATCTGCTGCCTAGGCTGAAGTTTAAAATCCAAAACAACACTGCGACGACTAGGATCTGGAACTGGACAAATGCAATGGGCAATGTAATAGTCAAATTTGGCAAGCAAACAGGTTTTTTTTAAGTATTGAACGGTTCCTTTATTTATTTATTTTTAAAAAAGGACAATCTATCTAGAAGAGATATCTGTATGAAAAGAATCAAATGTACGTGTACAATATTGTATTTATTTATTCTTGGGTTGGGTTTGCATCAAGTTCTTTTTCTTTAATTCGTTGTTGAGTGATGAGTCGAGTGGTAGTTTTTGGTAATCTTTATAAAACCAACGGTTGAGAGGGAAGGACGAAGGCGAAGAAAAAAAAAACGGACAGGAGGCAAGAAGAAACTGAAGGACGAATCCGCTTCGTTGTTATTGCTGGTGGTGGTGCAATGTAAAAGTGCACAAATTGACAGACGAAAAGGGGGAAAGAAATAGGAGAATAACAAGGGAGTAACTGATGCGATGATGACGATGATGATGATTGCGATAATAGAGCTTTGTACTAATCACTTTATATGAGACGTCAAGAGAGCGCGGAGGCAATGCAAGAAAAAAGAATAAGAAAGAAAAAAAAAAGATCTTCTTTCTGGGTTAAGCCGATTCCCTTTTCTTTTGAGTAAATTACGATAATGATGCTAAATAACGTTGCTTAAGCTGTTGATCGAAAAAAAAAGAGGAAACAAAAAAAAACGGATAGGCGGAAGGTGAAACAGACAAGAAGCGAGTTGAGGGTTGGCAGAAAAAGAAAAAAATGCAGAGCTTAAGATATATAAAACGCGAATGCGATGCATGTCTGAGTGACAATAGTCCGATCAAAAGAGGTAGGAACTGGTATGCAAAGTGTGTATGTAAAGTAGCGACAGGTGTTGTGTGCCGCCATATCCGGAGGAAGGACGGTTGGCAACTAAGAAAAAAAAAGGTAGGGAGAACAATTGCCGATACCAACACTTGTCAAACTAGGGGCAAATATAAACGAATAGGATTACTCACCCGCTCAACCTTCATATCATCTCCTCGGCGCTAACGAGCTAAGTGAGAGGCCCTGTGCCAGCTCACTCTTCCATTGCAGGCGCCGCATGGCTTCGTTAAAGTCAACCCATTCCCGTCGGCGTTCCTTAGACTCGAGCCAGTCTGAATCGAGTGCGCTGACATCCAACTCGAAAAAGTGGTATGTTGATGAGGCCGAGGGAATGGTCGTCACACTTCGTGTTATTGTGCCACGTACGCCGGCTATATGAACACAAAAATATGTGCGTGTGGGTATTTCACCAACGGAGTGACACCACGTGTATAAATTTCATGTGCGTCCCATTTGAAAAAAAGATGGACGATAACAATGAAACACGTGATGGGGTAGGCAAAGCAGTAGATGGAAGAGACTGCAGTCAGGCGAGGGGCATACGGAAAGATGGACAGGGAGGACCTTCTTCCAAGGCTTCTCTCGATGCGGCGGCAGACAAATCCGGATCTGAGGGCTCCCAGCCTCCTTTGGGCACTACGTCATGCGCGAAAGAGAAGGGGGGAGCACGACCATGTTTGTGTGTTTCAGATTTGCGTATAATCTTTGATTAGTAACTGTCTGGACACGATACAAAGGGATAGGAAAGGGGAAAAAGGATGACTCACAGACCCAATTGTCAGGCCGCTTGCGGCTGGTGATGATCAGGACCTTGCCAGTGGCCCTATGTATGGGGATGGCGCAGCACACGACACGTGGCGTAGTGCGTCCCTTGGTGTTCGAGCCCATGGCAGCCTTGGGGTGCTCGCGAGACGATGAGGGATGGTGGTGAGGAAATTGAGATGGGGCGGGGGTGCGAACGTGAGCCAGTTTGGTGGTGATGGAAGGCGACGACGACGACGAGTGCGGGAGCTTTCAGTTGCGGATGGGAACGCAAGTCAGGCGGAGATGGTGGGTAGAGGAGAAGAGGAGGGCGGTGGCCGGAATTGGTGCTGTTGTTGGTATTGTCGCAGTTGTTTGGGTGGCTGCTTGCTGCTGCCTTTTTGGTTCGTGCCGTTGACTGCGTCAGCAAGGGGAGCCGATGCGAGATGACTAGTCTATATAAGATATTCCGAGGGGTGCACAGATGTAGGGATTGGTGCGATGGTCGATTCGCTAAGGAAGAAAAGGCCCCGGAGAGGTGGAGACAGGAAACAGGAGGAAGACGATGACTGGTGGGTTCAGAAGATGCTGGTGCTGTTCATAAGCGGACTTTGGATTGAATGGGCGATTTCAGCGAAGGAACGCAGCCCGTTTTATTTATTTATTTATCGTACTCAATGCACCGCTGGGCCTGTGAGGGTATGGTTATCATTATTATTATTATTATTGCGGACAGGGTTGATGGAGCAGAAGACGCACAGGAAAGTGAGACAATAGGGGGAGAGAAATGGGGAGGGAGAATGATGGAGATAACCAGAGGATACCAAGGGATGATATATATCGATGATAGATGACTATCAACTAGTGCGGGCTCTCTAGAGGGAAGGAGCACGGTGGGGGAGGGCAACAAGGGGGACCACCTGAGAGAATGGCAATACAGAATTTTTTTTTTTCCGTCGGGACTTGCGTCAGACGGTGATATGGCAAGAGGGTGCTTTTATTACAGTCTACTTGGTTAGATGGTCGATTTATGAGAATAACAAAAAAAAAGGTATTCTGTTTTTCCAGGGGGAGTAGCAGGGGCAAATTGGGCAACAAAGGGGAGGCAAACGGCCTAGAGAGATATGGGATGATGCATTCATGTGCATAATCCACGCACGTTTGCCATCCACCCGGTTTCTACAAGTCCCCCGCCGAGAAGCCCCATCGGGTGATAGAGATGATGATGATGATGATGATGGCGCTTACATTTGTCAGGGCCCTGCTGCACACAGTACGTCCCCCGACCACGGTGATCGCACAATCGTTATCCTGGGGAGCATGAGCGTGAGTGCAGTAATTAATAAGGTGTGTGTATGCAAGTATTGTGTATTCATCATACATTTAAAAGGTCATATCAGAAATGTGTCACAAGACACCATGTCCAATTATAATCCACCCAACAAATTGATAACCCCTTGGCTAAGCACAGATCACAATCTTATCCAATCTTGTCACTCTTGGCCCGAGCACGCCGGAGCCGCTAGATGCTTATGCAGAATGAATGAAAACAAAGAATATTAAATAGACATGATCACCACAAAATCAATGTTGTCCATCATCTTCAAAAAAAGCATTTCTGGTTAGTTCTCTATCCTATTCCAAAGAAGAAAGCTATCTATTTGTTAACATAACCCCCCCCCCCTCTGCAAACGTGCGTACACGTAAACTTCTGATCTACTTCGATGTACCATACGCCCCAGAACCATCATCACCAACAACTACATCCATTGTAAACACATTGAGCCGTCCGAGGGTTTTGACATGGCCCCATACCCGAGACCTTTATAGATCCCGGTCGTCCCCGTTGTGGTACATCAGAGCATACACCCGTCACGCGTCCCTTCCCTATTCGTTCCATCTGAAAATAAAATAAAGAAAGACGGCCCGCGAGGGAGTTAGAAAGGCATCCAGGGTTTTCAAGGAGAGAGAAGACCGTCGTGTGGGTCGAATAAATGAAAGGGAAAAAAAATGACTCACGCCACGAGGAACATGCAAAGGACGCCAAACGCCATAGCTCCAAACTACAGAACACGGTGAATATAAACAGATCAGTTCCTTCACATACAGACAGCTACCCTCGATCACTTTCATATAGCATGAAATAAACTTACCTCACGCAACGCCTGCTTGGCGCTCTTACTCTCTGCCAGTAGCCTGTGACAAATCATTGTCAATATAGCGTAAAACAAAAACACTCAGCCCCCTAAACCGCGTAGGGGTGGAGGAAAGGAGTAGTAGGCGATAATCAATACGCACGTAGGTAATACCGCAACGGCCCCAATGTACAAAAATCCGCCTGCGACGAATGGGATGACGAGATCAGCCGGCTGCACGGTGGTGCCCAACAGACCCGCGGCGTCCTGCCGCACGCCTGCAGAAAGATCAAGCGAGGACGCGTGCTCGTCAGATGAGCTCGAGAGGTTGTGGATCCCAATCCCAATGAACGTTCTGCGGGTGAGGTTTATGAAGGGGTTTTTTTTTCAAAGGGTTTGCAAGTGAATGTAAGAACTCTGATCTGGACTTCTCGAGGACATGGGCTTCTTTACTTACCCCACAAATGCTCCGATGGCTGTGAGGAATTGCTATAGATGATAATAGTAAAGAAAAAGTAGAGGTCCCATCAGCAAACGTTCCTTCAAGGTAAAGAGGAGACCCAATGCATGGGGTGCTTTGCCCTCACCGATTGCATCGCTTGAGATTTGGTAAAGCCACTCCGGACGAGGATCGAATAGTCTGCGATCTCGTGCGGGATCTCGTGTGCGAAGCAAGCCAGTGTCGTCGTCGCGCCGATCAACGGGGAGGTGTAAAAAGAGGCCGCCATGCTGCAAGTCCACGAGCAGTGAGCAAAGTAGCACTAGAAGTACACACATGACTAAAAGGCAACTTACGCTAATCCATCTGTGCTGCATATCCGAGGAGATAAGCATAGTTATTGATTACTATTATTTTCGTGAATTCTGAAGTTTGCGTACATGTTATGCACAAAGTCTGGATAAGACAAGATATCAATAACTCTCTTCGGCTTAGCAGAAATCAAATGCACCTCCAAACAAGTTGAGGTACGCAGACATCTTGGACGGTCCATTGCTGTTGCTAGATGTGGCGCCAGTTGCATCCATGTCTCCTGCGTCCTTGTCAGACGATGTTTTGCGAGAACGCAGCCCCTCTTTAGACGTAGAATCAGTGTCTGCTCCCGTGGTACTTGCGCTTGATGAATCATGTGAATGCGAATGTGAGTGCGAGTGCGAATGACCGGCAGCGTCATCGTCACCGCCTAGAACACGAAGGGTTTTTTCCATGACAAAGAAGCTGGAGGAACGTCAGTGGTAGTCAAATGAAAAGCGAATCATATAGGATTACTTACCTCGCAAAACCCACGAAAAAGGCGAGTCTAGCCTAGATGTTAGCATATAGTTAACCGTGTTGGCTGTGACATACCCAATGAGGATATTTCGCTTCTCCTCTACCATAACAAAATGGACGCCTAGTAAGGAATATGTTAGATAGCTACAAACTGATGGTAACAATATATCGCACGTACCTGGTTCCTGATGCTCGCCCATGAGTGAATGTGGGATGAGGTGCAGGAAGACATCGGAAAGTAGGCCTCCAGTCTGAGAAAAACAAATTGAGCTAAATGGGATTGTGCATAAAGAAAAGCAAACAAACCGCAAACGCTGTCATCGTGTTCAAAGTATTGGCGTTAATCTGAGCAGGGATAAACGCCAGAATCAAGTTCGGCACTCTGCATATAACGATATAGGTTCTGTTTTAGTAGGCGTTTACGCATAGACAATCCGGAGCACTCACGAGCTGATGTAAAACGTCCCAAGGACTAAGGTGTTACAGACGAGTAAGCATACGACCACTGCTTCCTCATATATATTAAATCAATGCCTACTTGAATTCCATGCAGGTCCAAACGGAAATAGCCATGCAAATACTTGTCTCATGATAGGAGACTCATCACCCTCGACGACTTCTTTGAGCTCGCTCAATTGCTTCACGGCGTTGCATGTATGAAGGTCCCTATCCTATATATAGCCAGTGTAGACGTGTAAACAATTTGAGAAGTAGTGTATGACCATAGAGAGAACCCATTTTCACAGTGATTGTAATATTTGCGATCCCAGATGTCTCCAAGAGCTGAGACTTGACAATAGCGGCAGCGCAGAGCAGCACAAGAGCTAGGGCACCACGTCGCATTCCTGAGATTCTGGCCATTATTGGACGTTTACGAGAAAGCGGTGATGCAATTATTGATATCACACCGTGACGTGACTGGAGTAATGTCACAAGTTGGACGCGTCAGTCACGCGAATGTTACACTGACAGCAACGCGTCCTGGCAGCCTGAGCGACTACTCATATACGCGATTCTTGGATTAGTCTCGAAGTTTTTATTTTATATTCTTCTGTGCTATAAGAGATGTCTCTATGGGTAGACAAGGTCGAAGCTCTTCAATAAAGCTTAAATACGTGCATGCTACTTATATCATAACTAGTACCGTCCGCGAACCCTTGATGACTTACACTACCATTTGGGCCTGTCTAAAAGGCTAAGATCGCTTGTTAGTATTCTGAGATTAATACTGCATTCTGTCGATGAACCCTGTCTTAAACATCGCACGCGCAGGCCTCATCAGGCGACTTTCCTCATATGCTATTCTACGGACCATCGGGTGCAGGAAAGAAAACGCGCATAGCATGTACATTACGAGAGCTTTATGGACCCGGTGTTGAGAAGGTGTGTTTAGAAATGCTCTCTGTGCCCTTATTAACATTCGGCTGTTGCAGCTCAAAATAGACCAAAGAGTTTTTCTATCACCCACCAAACGCAAGGTGGAGGTCAACATCGTACAGAGTAACTACCATATCGAAATTACGCCCAGGTATGGTTATGGCAAAATTTGGGTCCATTATTTTCTACTTTGAAAATTTACCCTGGCTTTCCTCTACCCCCTGAATAGCGAGGCAGGCAACTATGACCGAGTAGTCATCCAAGAACTCTTAAAAGAGATTGCTCAGACACAACAAGTCGATCTGAGTGCCAAGCAACGTTTCAAGGGTATTAGTTCCTGGTTTCTCGTGGACAACGTTTTAAGGAGTGTTAAATAACTACCAATCTTCTAGTGGTCATTATCAACGAGGCGGACTCATTATCACGCGATGCTCAAGCAGCATTGCGTCGCACTATGGAAAAATACATGGCCAACATGCGCATCATTCTCTGTGCTAATAGCACAAGTAGACTGATTGCACCCATCAAGAGTCGATGTTTGCTCATTCGAGTTGCGGCTCCGGATGAAAAAGAGGTAAGTATAAATTAAGATCGTGTCCGCTATCTTCTGAATTTACTTGTTCCTTTATCATCGAAATAATGCTAGATGGACGCTGCTTTACGATATGTAGCATCACGCGAAAAATTCGATCTAGACGATGATGCTGCGACACAGATTATTGAAAATGCAGGTGGCAACCTTCGCAAAGCTATCTTGGTCTTGGAGGCTCTTAAAATGCAGTCGTAAGTTCAATTAGATTTATCTTTACCTTGTTTAAAGACGGCTCGTTAAATTTGCGTGCTCCTTTCTGCTCAGACCAGATCTTTCCGGCTCTCTTGCGATTGCCAAACCCGATTGGGAAACCTACTGTCATCAAATAGCAGATTTGATCATCCAAGAGCAAAGCCCGGCACGCGTAATGGAGGTACGGGGGAAACTGTACGAGCTATTAAGTCATTGTATACCACCAACGGTTGTCCTCAAGGTATTTATTTTCTTCCCAATACAATCGAATGTGATGTTGATCTTTTGGGGGACAGACAGTCGCAGAACGTGTGGCTGAACGTGTGGATGAAAGTATCAAAGCAGATGTAATGCATTGGGCAGCCTTTTACGTATGTCCCTTTGTTTTTAATTTATTCCTCTTGTTGCGAGAGTATTAACGGAACAATCCGCCCCCAACAGGAGGTTCGCATGCAGCAAGGGCAAAAGAAAATTTTCCACCTCGAGGCGTGGGTAGTAAAGGTCATGAGCATTTACAAAGTGTGTTGTCTTGAATTATTTCCCTTCACGCACTGACCAAATGCCGGTACACAGCACTTCTTCTATGGATTTGATTTATCTATGC
Organism: Agroathelia rolfsii; assembly: GCA_018343915.1. Taxonomy (NCBI): domain Eukaryota; kingdom Fungi; phylum Basidiomycota; class Agaricomycetes; order Amylocorticiales; family Amylocorticiaceae; genus Agroathelia; species Agroathelia rolfsii. The sequence continues at coordinate 296,593 of JABRWF010000002.1, forward strand.
TTGATTGATGAACACAACTACATATTGAGCATGCTCCATACCTGGATCGTGCTCAATCGTACACATCAGATGCTTTCACAGCATCATGCGTGCAAGTAGTAAGCGCTAGTCTGCATCCAACACCGCCGGTCCGTCGTTGACGTTCAAGATGTCAAGAGCGATTGAGATACCCCTGGTATCACATCACAATGAGATGGGCATTGATTTCAGTAGCTTATAATTTATATTACCCGGCGTCTGCAAACAATGCATGTATTGGCATCCACGTGTTGCCGGCGCCGTAATAGAGTTCGACACCTTGTATTCATCGTAGTTCTGATATCAAGGGATGACAGACACCAGGAAACCCATGAACACACTTGTATTGATATTCCAAGTCCATAACTTCGACGCAAGCCGAAGTTGTTGAGCGGTTCCTGCTTCCACATCAAGTCGCGGGGCTCTAGGATTCATTTGTCCAGGCAGAACATCCTTAATCATCATTCCACAGGAAACCCCTGAGAGGCTGGAATGATGGTGAGCTCAGCCTCGAGTTAGCAGCAAACACTATTGTGCCTTTGATTTGTGCCTCTAATACAAAATGCCAGCTGGAACATGAGAATGATGGAGAGAGCTTCCTTTCAATGAGGTCTCGTATTCACTGCTGTTATAAGAAGACTGATGCACACACAGCAAAATACGACCAATATGTGCATCGTAGTCGAAAACCCTGAGGAGCGCCATCTACTATATCGAGTCTAACTCTTCCAACGTCGCTTCTTCCTTAACGGATTCTAGAAAATCTAGGAGCTGTTGTAGGTGATAGTCAATATCACTGTGTGAACACAATCATACGCGAGAACCATAACTCACAACACGATGGCGTTTCTCCCCAAGCTTCCGCCCAGGCTCAGTCTTAAGCCGATCATGAATGTGGAGCAATTTATCGTAGAAGTGCTGGATTGCTGATTGTTCTTGGGCGGGATCGTCCGGAGGTGCATATAGTGGATGGTTGACGGTAGATGTATATGCCGCACATCGCAACACACCTACAGCATGTAGTATCAGGAATCAATGATCATCATAGTCATCATGAAACATGGCTTAAAAGGTTTGCATATAGATTTGAAATATTAAGAAGAGTAAGAACAACACATACCGAATGCACCTATGGCATCGAGTCGATCTGCATCCTGCACACAATGTAGCTCTGCACAGGAATCATGCCACTCGCCCCACTCTCCATTCGCGCGTCGTTTCTTCTCTGTCGTCCATGAGACATTGTCAACGATACGCGCGATTGTCCGTCCACGGCCATCGGCGACGAGATTGGGGGCCTCGGAATCGTCCCACCCGAGCGTGGCAGCGAGAGATTGGAACAAGGGTAGGAAGAAAGCGTATGGATCGGCGGCTTGGTCAGCGGTCACGTATTTCTTGTCTAGCACATCATGTAGAATAGCGGCGAGTTCAACAACAAGTAGGTCGACTTTTTGGGTCTTGGATAGATGTCTGGCGATGACCAGTGCTGTGTGACGAACACGCTCGACTGGCAATATACAATCATACATAAGATTTATTATAACTGTGCTATTTCATGATCCTGCTACTACCGTGGTACTTGTCGTGCGAGGGATCATAGCGAGCCATATTTTCTTCCATAAGCTTCTTGGCAGTATCTAGCATAAATTGTTCTGTTTTGCTGGGGTACGACATCGTGGTAAGAATGGTTCAGGGGATACCCAGCGAGAGCTTTTGTGAGCGACTTAAGACCCTCGGCAATAAATCTCGTGCGTTGCATTACTGCTTTGTAACGGTATGTAGGCGTGCATAGAACTATTAGTAAATTCCTTTGACGGGATCAATATAATTTTCGTCTCTGGAGATGAAAAGTGTCGGACTCGGCATAGATTATGCGTCAGAATAGATTATCTATGCCACTAGGAGCCACCGGGAAACCTGACGGTGATGTACTTACAACTCAATTGCATATTCTGCTTTTTATTTTCATCTGTCGTAAGATATGGACATAATTACTCTACACGTTAACAATCAAGTTGCGAATGAAATATTTCTATGACCAAATTTAGTGAGGGATAAGAGTCCTTTCGTCCTGCCTACCGTGACCTACGGTACTTTCTGATTGCTCTGGCCCCGTTCCAGGTTCCACCGTAACTACTTACTCAATGTATCCGGTCTGGTAATCATAAACACCGGTCATGTCAAACTACCGGCAACCTTTCGAACATAATTCTTCGATGCACAATAAGAGCCGAAGGATCAGTCCGGCTGCTTCAGTATGACGATCCTATTACAGTCCACTGGCACTCCGACATAAGTACTATAAATGTGTACCATCTACACATAGTTGCAAAAATGCCGGTCGAACCTATACATTGCATCTATCCCTCTTTTATATTGATTTACTTACTGGCACAAGCCATACGCATATCATACAGAGGTTGAACTTGAACCACTATCTCTACAAACCAGCACAGACAGTATACATCATCCAGATGTTCTTCCTACTTTGCAAGCTATACGGACATATATATGCGCATGTACTTTTACAGAGGTCTGTTTCATTCGACAGCATCTGAATTAAACTATCAGACATAGTTCATAGACCAGATCGAATTTCCGTTTTTGCTGGCGATTCTCGTTAACATCGAAGACAATGCTCTCGAGGTTTCGACTGTCGTAGTCCTAGGGCAAGTCGACTTAAGTAAAATAGATTATCTCGAGTTTCAAGGTGATGACAAAAGGAAATCGGAAATCTTGAATCTTGTCCACGTTTTCGATGCTCTGGAGTGTTGCGCCGACGAGCTAAAGAGTGATTAGCATCAGCGTCAAAGTCTCAACTGCAGTCTGAGTGGAATTTTTCCGATTTCTCTCTCGAACCATGCCTCCTGGAGCTGGTATTCAAGTGTCCAATAGGCTACAACAGTTCCAACGCCAAACCGAATAGAAACCTCTTTTCAGCATGTATGCACACCGAATCTGGCGTTGTGGAAGTCATGATCAAACTTGCATTCTGATATCATCAGTTTGCGCACGTTTTATTAGCCAACTACGAGTCGTCGCTAGTACCAAAAACTATATGGATGTCACCAGCTTGTAGGCTTCAAATGGATGAAAATGGCCATTATAAGCCGACTCGATGGTGTCCCAACTGGCCTATACCAAGACTAACATCCGGACTATAATCGCAAGTTGCTGCCCAGTGTTTGCGCAGATATCATCAACGCTACTGAATTGTTGCACGAGAAAGATCTTGTGCTTGGCGACCTCAGGGAAATGAATATTATGATCGATAAGGACATAAAGCACGCGATGCTGGCGGACTTCGACTGGGTTGGCAAACATGGGCTAGAACTGTATCCCCCTTTTGTTAATGAGGGCTTTACGAGTATCCACCCAGAAATTGAGGAGCGGCACAGGAATGTATGAGCATAGGGATGTATGCCCAATGAACATGTGTGAATAATCGAGCATGTCCTCAAACCTTTGTGCGGCGTAGATGATTGAGTCTGGATATACTAGAAAAGTAACGTGTGCATGATAGCATAATAGCGATAGTGCTTAGAAAGCAGTGTCAGAGTATTGTCTCCTTAAAGATTGGGGGAAGGGGGATGATACACCCATAGCAGGGTCTGCATAACATACGCTCAGGGGTATGATGCAAATCCTAGGCGGGGGAAGCCGTTATCCAAAAAATTCTGCTTCGATCCATCAACTGGATAATTTTGAATGGTCGAAACAACCCTAACTTGGAAACATCATGGATAAGATGAGAAATCATGAACAAATACATCTGATAAGTAGAGTATGGACGAGGGGAAAAGGAGGAGATAAAGCTTGTCGATGGGTTATTTTTCAATTTTGATCTATTGAAGCCAGAAGAACGATGATGAGAGGATGAGGATGAGACAAGGTCCTACAACATCTCATGTATGCCACTGTCGACGTTGTTAATTCCATAAATTCAAAGACCCGTTGTTGAGAGAGGGATTTCAAGCGACAGGCATGAGTGAAAGAAAAGCGGAATGTCCCCATTTATCATGTTTGCATAGCTTCACCAGCAGCATTACCGCCCTTGCCCGTCTTGGCGATCTCGTTCCTAAAATGGGCAAATAGGAAGAGAGAGATATCAGGACACCAGAGGAAAACATTTATCCCAGCCTTAACTCACCGCAACGACACACTGAAATCATCCTCAATGTCATCGTCGTCCCAGTTGTCCTCCCAGAGCTTGTCACCGCCCGATTTGGCCGCGCCCGGTGCAGCTCCATCGAGGTGGGCAAGATCAGTTTGCGAATCGTCCCAATCTGCGTAGTTAATAGGAGGTCGGTCGCGGACGAGCCATTTGTGAATTTGTTTGTGATCGCATGTATGGGTGTCGGTGTGCGATGTTCATAGTACGTGAGATCAGGCGAGGGTAGATTTTAATGGTTCACATGCAAACAAGACGGAACTGTCAGTCATCTCGCTACAAGACGTGAAGATGTAAAGAAAAAGGATTGTAGGATAAAATGAACATATGTATGTGCATTGCAAGCGTAGAATCCATCATGATGATGCATGTCATATAAGTGCAATAGTCTTACCTTCCGCTTCGAACTCTTCGAATTCGTCGTCTTCCTCGAGGGTACCTAGTGCGGCTCTCTCCTCTGCCTTCGCCGCGGTAGTTGGTTTAGATGAGGATGCTGCAGCAGGAGTGGAGGAGGATGACATGGTGTATAACAGTCGATGAATGCGATCGCGCTTGTAGTTGTAGGTGCTTGCGTAGAGACAGACGCAACGCGTCAGATTGGTTGTGGCTGTGTTACTCACCCATTTGAGGAAATGTTGTAATGTTCATTTCTCCTTGCCTTGTAAAGAACTGGTTACCGCCAGTTGGTGCATGAAAAGTTAAGTGCACTAAATAAAACTTGGCTATAAGATGGAATCAGAAACCACACCTCCTAAAGAACAGAACACTTCCGCATGCATATATCCACAAGAGCTTAGCTATCCACGTATAACTGTCACTATCATCATTCATCATCTTCATTAAGACATCAGTTTATAACTATGTACCGAGAAATCAAGATACCACCAATTCAGTAAAGAAAACAAAAACAAAAAGCGACAACATTAATCCAACAACAGAAAAAGAGAAGAAGAAAGTCGGAGCTACCGAGACAAGGTAACGGACATGGAAGATGGTCGTAAATTCATGGATGGGGTAATCCGGATGAGGCTTATGGTTGCCGCGACAATGGAGCCAAAGATTAAGATGGACATGGGACAGGAAAAGGTATCGTGAAAAGAAAGAAAAAGATGAAGGAAGAGGGGGGGGGGAAGGGTGTCAAGAAAAACGATAGAGGAATGGAGAGAATGATAGGACCAGGACAGAATCAAAACGACAAATCATTCCCCTGGTCCTTTTTCTATCCATTTTACTTTTACTGTATCTCTTCTTTTTTCTTGACACAAAGAAATCCCCTTCCTTTAAACTGGTACGACAGACTCCTCGGCGCTCTTTTCATCCTCCTTGCTTTCCCGACCGTCTGTGAGATTATCCTCATGCAGACCCATCTGGGAAGTATCGACGCCGTTCGCCTCGAGGTATTCGCGGAACTGTTTTGCATTTAGAGAAATATACGTAGAAGAATTGAGGAAAGACGACTCACAGCCTTGTCTTCCTCGGTCATACCATCCGCACTGAGCGGCTTAATGAAGAAGAGCGTGATTAAGGCGCTGACGAACGTCATGCCGCTCCCAACCCAGAAGGGGCCGGTAATGCCCTTGACGCCAGTACCAAAGTCTTAGGGAGGAGAGAAGGCAAACGGTAAGAGACTATAGAAACAAAATGAAGGGACGGAGCCATAAACACACCAGCTATAATCTGCTTGAATGCTAATAATAATAAAATAAGGTCAAAAAAGGCACATATTAGGCTGGGTAAGAAACAGGACTCAACCCCATGAACCACCAAAGGCACCAATCTTGCCTATGGCAGCAGCAACACCGTAGTACTGTCCACGCACAGCAGTTGGGCCCGATTTACTCGCGAGCAAACCGAGACAGTTGCCAGGGCCGAACTCGCCAAAGGAGAGGAAGATGCCGTATAATACAGCAAACGCAGCAATGTGGTCCGTCAGTCTTTTTTCCCGGAAAAAAGCCGTTAGTATAAATGCTTTTGGTGGCATGCTATAGTGTGAGGACACGGGGCGTACTTTGTGTACAAACCGCTCATGATGAAGCCAACGATAGCTTGCATAACAAGACCGATGATCTGGTTGATAACTTAGCACTGGGCAATTTTTTTTTCTAGGGAGAAGAAACCTACCATAGTATACTTGGGTCCGAGGAAATCCACAGAGAACGCGCCAATGACTGTACCGGGGATATAGAACAAGCTGCATGAGGTGAAATAAAATAAAGCTTAATACAGTTTCAGAATAAATGGGAGAAGAGAGCGTAATGCACTTAATAACAACGTTCCAGCCAAGGACAACACTTAGAGCAGCGCTGTTGTTCGTAATTGTGTTTGTGATGGTGGAAGAGTATAGACCGAACTAAATATTGAGAGAAGATGACCAGAGTGTCAGTGATTAAATTAGTATACATCATTCCTCCCCCCCCCCCGTCACAACGCCTGACATTTCGAAGAACGGGTAGAGAAAACTTACAGGATACCTAACAAATCGTACAAAAGATTAGCTCTTGTATGTCCTATTTCACACCCAAAAACGACTCACGTAATGAAGTCGTAGATAAACCACGCCGCAGAGATTGCAGCAAGGCCGCGCCAATAACGCTTGACAATAAGCCAATAGGGGACCTTCATCTTAACCATCGAGGATTGCTTGTAGCGCTCTGGCTCAGTCAGGTTCCATCGCCAGATGAACACAGCCAAGGCGGGCACAAAGCCGAGACCAACAAGCAAGCGCCATGCGGCGCGAAGGTGATTCTCTCCACAGCTGGATTTTTGAATCGAGGAAGAAATTGATGCGCATGCCAGGAACAAAGGAGAATATACACACAAAAAAGAGAGAGAGAGAAAAGGAAATTGTCAGGAGAAGCGGTTTTAGGGGCCTAGTAAATGAAGATACGCACATCCAGTAGAGCACGAGCGCAACAAATGCAGAAACGACGAAACCAACGTCAATCATGGTATCTGTAGATGGTATAATTCATCAGGAACCCAAAAGACTTGCAGAAACATAGGGGCTGCTTACTTGTCGCAAGTGCAAACCAACGGTGCTGCGCGTTCTTTGCTATGCTTTTATCCTCTGTGTTCTCTGCTGCAGAGACGGAGCCTGTAGGATATTCTGCACCAATGCCTACACCAAGCATGAAACTACATTTTAAAAGTATGAGGTAGGTAGATGGGAATATGCCAGGGAAAACACTGACCGGCAGAAGCTCAACATGGCAACAGTACCCTTGAGACTATCTCCGGCGCCCTCAGAGGCAGCAGATAGGAGAGAAAAGAAAGCGACCAAACCAGCAGCAGTCATCTACAGCAAGCACAGGCGCATATTTCATCAGAAGACCTGACTTTGTGTCAAGTCTAATTTCTAGGCTCACCATGCCAAACTTTCTACCTAACTTATCACTCAAGTAGCCGAAAGTGAGCATACCGACGACCATGCCAGCGAAACCCACGCTACTGAGGATAGTTCCAGCGTCGGTCTTGCCACCTGCTGCGGTAAAGGCATCTGAACCGTAGATCCTTGTCATGACTGTCCATTAAGGAGACATATGAATCATGCCAGGGAAAGAGAGTGAGGGAAGTGAGGGAAGCATGATAAGCAACGACAACAGGCTTCAGCAATCAATTGAAATTGAAATTGATAAGTATACGCACATGTCTCGACTGGTAAATGGTTATCACTCATTAGCTTAGAGTTCGTTATAGTTTGGAGGGGATAATGCTTACCCAGTCCAACCACGTTGTTGGCATAGCCTAGCAGGGAGAGTATGTGTTAGCATATACTGGGGATGCGCGGAATGAGGGGGTCTATGAATACCATCTGAGAATAGAGCTGTGCCGGACCTGTAAAGATAGACGGTCAGTGTGCAAAGGGCAAGAGGATATGCGTAGGGTGAGTACACACGCAAAGATGGCGGCGACGCCAACCGTCTTTCCCTTGGTGGAAACAGTGTTGACCATAGCGGGAGACTGGGATGTGGTCAAGCCAAGGAAGGAGAGGGATTTACGGGAGACCGGGGCTGGCTAAATAGCAGCGCGATAAGTGAGCAGCCATCGCTAGCCATCACTCCGGCTCGGTTGGGATTCGTTGATGGGGGGTTTTCTGGAGTATCATCATGACCAGGGCCCCTCGCACGTTGGTCGCCGATTCGAGTCGTGTGAGTTGCGCCGCTACTGGCCAGGAACATCCTCCTCCTTTGCACTCCTTCGAAACGTGTAGCTAGCGGTATGCACCGATGCACGGATCTCGTCTTACTTATAATCTACATTTCTTCTCGATGACGATGGCATCTGGTGTAGCTGGACTTCAGGAGACTACAAATATACCGGCAGCAGTAATAGCGCCGTCAAAGTTTCCCAACTAAGCCAGTACTGCTGACACGCCGCACCATCCTCGTCCATCCCTCTGCACTCTCCATCAAACGTTCTCTCTTTTGTTCACTCTCTTCTTTTTGAATTTGGTAAGGGGCAAGGAAAAAAGAGTAGTACAGAAGCATATGGTGCACGGACCAGTTGGAAACACAGCATATCGCCAACTTGTCCCTGTCCACTTGCCGTTCCCGAGTGCTCGGAGAGAATCCGGATGAAGTCATTCCATAATGGCTCTTACACTCGGGGCACACGAATTCGCACAATTCTGGACATTCTTGATCATAATGCTACATTGAATTATACACATGTCTGTTTTTCACGGCAGATTAATATTGCTGACGGATCACCTTCCCCGCCCGCGACCTGCCCGACGGGTCCGCCGTGTCGTCTCCAATGATACCGCTCTGCTCCAGTGCGCTATCCACCTGCCTCTCCTGTTGGAACACATCGACTTTAGCTCCACGTGTATACCCACCTCCGACACTCTTCTCTGCCTCTGTCTGGTCATTCACTAGCTCATCAACTTCACCTACGAGAAATTTATATTAGTCCCATTTGTATTAATATGAACATCGACACTCCACCACCCCTCCACAAGTTCGTCCGAACTTACGTTTGCTCACAGTGCCCGTCTCCTCCGAGCGCGCCGCCGCCCGGTCCTCCGCTCCCGGGTCAAACCCGGGCTGGACGCCATCACCGTAATCAGCCGCAATAGCGCCTCCGGCTGGGGGCAGAGCAGCATCACCGGTCGTATCGGGACGGTACTCAGTGTCACCCCTGACGATCTCCTCAGCGTTATAGCGGTCGTTCGACATGGTGGTAGTGATTAAATGTAGGTTGTTGTTGAATAGAGTAATATAAAAAATGGGAGTATCTGTTGGATACGTGCGTGCAACTTGGGGATGTTCTTATGTTCTCATCTTAGTGCTCGCTGCTGCGTTTATATATCCACTCTCAACATCCCTAGGCTCATACCCAACTTCAATCGATGCCGCCAGTGAGAAAAACCGTTCGATTCTTCCCTGACGTAGTGCAGGCTCAACGCATACATATTGACGTCGACATATCGCGCATATAGGCTGCACCGTGACCGATGTTGATATATTGACCGACGTCAGCCTCCCCACTCTGGAACATTGATGCGCCCAGTACTTACTGGTAATGCAGGGTCGTTCATTTGGATGTATGTGGTCATACACACCCCAAGGAATTGTCAGTTGGCGGAGAATCGATCGAAAAGCTGAAATATCTGCAATGTGTCTTGGTCTGCCATTTTTTTTTTTGACGCAATGGTAATGTCGGTGTGATGTATGTGAAGTAGTGATCGTTGATGATGCGCGCCAAGTCGATGGGGCCCGTGTTCGAGATTCATCAAACCCCTCATCACCGTCCTTTCACATTCACCGTGGACAGTCAAATACTGAAAGAATTATGATATTTGAATGTATGCTTAAATTACATCATCCAATACATACATATACTCCGCGTCAAAGCCTGGGTACTACTGGAAAGCATACATGTCTTGTGAACATTTCCATGGTGTACCTTTGGAAAAGAACTAATCTAGTACTAATCATTTGCATACATATAATGCTTTACGGTAGAATAACGTGTACTAGTACATATAGGTTTCATTGAGGGTTCCTACTTGCGTAGGTCATATCTCAACCAATGATTTACAACAAGAAAGGATAACGATAACGATATACTGATACAGTTACGACGAGTTAGTAAGCCAGTAGACAACTCGAGTACGTATGTACATGTACGCATATGTGTATGTACAAGAGGACATTCTCTTCCTCCATCTATCGCAGCGGAATACTAATATCCCAGCGACTTTTTCGTTCCCAATCCAACCCCCACCCAGTTCTCTCCCCTCCCCTTTCCCTCGGATGATTACATTGCACAATATTCATATCGCTCACCACACCAACCATTACCAACACACCGTGTTTTCAACAAACAATCAAACAAGAGCCCACTTGCCCACGGCGAACCTAATTTACATCATCGTTTACAACCGCTGGCCAATCACGCCGCTGCCGGAGTGGCGCTTGCACCGCCGGATGGCGGAGCAGCAGCCGCAGACACGGGGGTAGCACTCGTCGGGCCAGCAGACGCCGCCGCGCCATTTTCTTGTGGGGCAGTAGTGGCAGCGACAGTATCGCTCGCACCGGGCGTACCTTCCTCCTCCTCACCGTCCCTACGACGGCGCTTACGCGTCTTCGTCAGCTCTCGAAGGCCCATGAGCGTCGCTTTAGACAATACTTGTTGACTGCGTTTTTTTTTTTTTTTAAAAAAAAAATTCAATCGAGGGAAGAACACACATGGTCAGTCAGAAAAAAATGGTTCTCCCGGTGAAAGAAGCACAATAACAACTTACTACGACCTCGTCGGCCCGAACTGATTCGCGACCAAGGACCAATCTGTCTTTCCGTTCACCTGCGTGCTCTTATCCGCCGCCAGCTGACGTAGCCTCGCCACCTCATCATCCGTCCACCGGTTCGACAGCGGTGGCGCGGGTAGTGGTGCAATGCTACCACTGCCTCCGGCAGCATGAGTACTGTTCGCCGTGGGGCCCGCAGAGATAGAACTGCCAGTTGTGGTGGCAGCGGCAGCAGCAGCCGCCTGGAACATGTATGGCGAGTAGTGGTATGATGTCATGGGTGTGCTGTAGTACGCTGACATGTGCGGTGCCGAGTATGTGTATGGTGTTGTCGCAGCCGCTGTTGGGGCAGCGGTGGTTGTTGCTGTCGTCGGTGCTCCTGTTGTTGCAGGTGCCGCTGTCGTCTGATGAGAGGTGGTGGCTGTCGTGGAGCTCATGGGTACAGAAAAGCTTTGAGGATGGGCGATTGGAGCCGATGAGCCGTGGTTTGAGACAGGGACACTGGACATGCTGGAGGGCATTGTGTGATAATGGTGTCCATACGTAGGCGCGACGGTGTACATGGGTGGTGGGGGTGTCACAATCAGTTGGGAAGGGTTGGCAAGCTAATGGAATTGACGAATGATAAACGAGCCTTGAGTAAGCAAAAAGAACAAAACACCTTACAAGGTTATCGCAAACTTGTTTTGCTTCATGTAGCATGTGCATGGGGTCTAGTTTAGTACCGGGGCCCATCTGGTAACATTGAGCAATGACCATCGGATTGGTGCCTTTCTGCTCGACAAAAGATCAGAATATAAAAACGCCCATAAATGAAAAAAAAACACATACCACCAACTCCTCAGCAGCACCATAAAATTCTGCACAGAGATTGAGTAGCCTCCATTGGAACTCGTAGTACTGCTGGTTCTGCGCCGTCACGCCGCTACGTAGAGGTGGCACAGAGGCCGAAAACGCTGTTGTTGATGTGGTTGACATGGATGGCCGTGAGGGCGTTGCCGCCTGGATCGCCCGTCTCGTCTTTGAGCCACGCGGACGTCCAGGCCGACGTCTTTCGGGTTGGGACGGGCTTTGGTGTGTCGTACCCTGCGTCGTGTTTGGCCTGTCAAACACCCCAAGAGTGCGTCAATATCAACATCAACAAACAAACAAGAACATTTCAAGTTGGCGTATATCATACACAAAAAAATAGCAGATTTCATTTCGTTTTTCAAGGAGAAAAGTATGGTGATGTTGAAGAGCTTGATATGCTCAAAAGAAAAGAAAAATGCAATTACTGTTACTTACGCAGCGGTAGAAGAAGCAGGTGCATTGTTTGTGTGTTGCTGTTGCTGGGGCTCATCTGCGCTGCCCGCATCATCAGGTTCGTAGTCGGCGTCGTGATGGTTTTCTGCCTCAATTGCGTCCTCGACTTCATCCTCCTCGCCTTCATCACCTTCTTCCTCTTCCTCTTCAGCTTGTGAAGGCTGCTGCTGCTGGGCGGCAATAGAGAAATGGGGTGCTTGCTGAGGATGTGCTTGAGCCTGGACTTGTTGCTGCACGGGTGCATGCAGCGCGTGGGAGAGAGGCTGGTAATGCTGAGAGTTATCCATTTCGTCTTTAATTCGCCACCAGCGCTACTGCTATCGGAATGGGGCGTATATATGCACCGGATAGGAGAACAAAGGAGGGCGATAATCAGAGCAAAAAAAAAGATTTCAAGAAAATATCCAAAGGAATCGACTAAATGTTGTTGTCAATGAGAAGAGAAGAGAGAGAGAGAGAGGAGTGCTGGTCGTCGTCGTAGGCGGATGAAAAGGGAGCGCGTCGATGGAAAGGGTCCCCCTGTTCAGGCCGAGCAATAAAATCACCCATGATAATATGAGGCTGCTTGTCATCGTCGTGGTCGTCCTCGACGATGAGCTGACGATGCTGATGTGTCCATGCATCACAAACATCACACTACTACTACTATCCACGAAATTATTCTCATTTTTCCAATTATTATCGTGGGTTGCGGCAGTTTATTGTCTCAAACAACTGCAAACGTAAGGGGACCTTGTTTTTCTTTTGTTTTGTCCTGTTTTCGAACAACTCTTACGGCGGCCTCTTGTCGCGTGATCGGCCGTCGGCAAGGTTTCGGAATGACAAAGTTTGACCTTTTTAGGCTATATACCGGCATAGAGATACCATATTAGTACAGCCGAGATTCCGGATCATGGCTCATACACGGTTGTGCACGAGCCTGAAATCCCATTACGCTTTTAGCGGAAGCAGCCGCGCGGACTCCGAACTACAAATAAGCAATTCAAAAAAGAAGTCGACCATTGTTGATTTCGTTACACGCCAGCATAACACCATCATCATCATCGTGATCATCGTGATCCACAAACATCAATTACTGTCTTTCCAGGAAACTCTATAGTAGCAAACGCTTTTGAAAGAAATAAATTATAAAAATTGCCGTAATCGACATCAAGGGATATGCTAGCATAGATATGTACGTCGTACGTGATAGAATCCCCGTAGATGATATCACCTGAAGTAGAGGAAAGGGGTCGGGTGTCTGACCCGAGTGAGAGAGCATTGGGGGAATAAATTCCATGAAAAGAGAAAAGTAGCGGCGATACGCCTGACGAAAATAATATACTACAAAGGAGATCAAGAAAGTGGTAGATGTAACAACAATTCTGATATACATCTACTTGCGTTCGCCACGAGAAACACCCTTGACGAAGCCTTGTTGGTTTTCATTCGAGAGTTCCTCAAGCGAGCGTCCCTTAGTCTCGGGAAGAAGCAACGTCGAGAAGATGCCGGTTAACATGAAGAAGGCAAAGATCTCGAGGATGTGTTGCAAGAACTTGTTGGTGCCGCCAATGTTGATCATGCGAGAGAATCCAACCTGGGCGATGATGGCGCCAAGCTTGCCGCTCGCAGCAGAGATACCATGTGCGGTCGAACGGTAACGAGTGGGGAAGACTTCACCTGGTATGATGAAAGTGGTGGTGTTGGGACCAAAGTTCTGGAAGAAGTTGGCGAGACAGTAGAGGAACACAAAGGCATCCCTAGCAGACTTAGTACTATTGAGCTTATCATAAGCGAAACCTGTCAGGGTAATCAGCATTACTATCCAGATCTTCTCCTGACTTCAGTAACATACCCATGATAATAAAGACAATAGTAAGCACGGAGAAGCCCATGAGTTGGATGGGCTTGCGTCCCCATGAATCAACGAAGAGCATTGTGGCATAGTAGCCAGGAATCAATCCAGCAATCGATACAATAATATTGCCGACGCAAACGTTGTGAAGTGTTTCCCACTTGCCCAGGATACCACTGGTGGGCGATGTGCCGAAGCCGATAGCGGTGAGGATAGTCGAAGAATTCAAACCGAGGCCATAGAAGGCGATCTGAAGAAGCAAGACTTGTTAAAATAAACCGGAAGCCAGGGCTGAGTGATATAATTACATCAAGAGCAAACCATGAGTATGCCGTTCCAAGCAGAATCTTTCCATTCTCCCACTTGGAGAAGTGGGCTCTGAAATCAGCCCAGGTCGCTCTGGGGACATCGAAGTGCTGGACTACAGCATCGGGGTCGTCTTCAGACTTGCCAACCGTGAGCACGTTCTCAATATCCTCGGATGCTTGTATAACATTGCGCTCGACGTCCATACGGAAACGGGGGGTCTCGGGGATAGTGAGGCGGAAGTAGAGAGCAATAACCCCAGGAACAGTACCGAGACCGATGAGGAGACGCCACATGAAGTCGACATGATTCATGGAAGCAACGGTATCATGTGCAACCATGGAGTGCTTGTAGGCCGCGACGACGATTGTGCCGACCACAGCAGCAGCTGCGAGATGAGATTAGATTAGCAATATGAAAGAAAAATGACGCTAAGAAAATAACATACTAAACTGCCCCCATCCCTGGGCTGAGAAGACAGCAGCCATCATTCGACCACGGGTACGAGTGGTAGCAAATTCGGAGGAGATAACAGCCGAAAGAGGGTAGTCGCCACCGATACCAACGCCTTGCTGTATCATTCGTCACTAAAATCAGAAATCATACGGAAGTCCAAACAAAACATATGACCTACTATGAAACGCCAAACTATAAGAGCACCGATGATACCGACAGCGTGGCTGTTACCACAGAGAGCTTGCGCAAATGTAGACAGAATGATTATCATCAGCTCAACACCATCTAAACCCAACCAAAGGTCAGTCACAATCGCCCTTTGAGAGTCGAAAAAAATCGTACGTACACATGCGCTTACGGCCAACGCGGTCTGCCAGCCAGCCAAACAGGAGCTGACCAACCAATGTACCAACAGGGGTTGCGACCTTGACACCAAGATCCTGGTTGGTGTTGAGCTTCTGACCCTTACCGTAGACATAGCCCAGCATGGTGGCTCCGATGCTGATAGCAAAAATGTCGTAGCTTTTATCATGGTTAAATGATGGAGGATGTCATGAGATAGGTAGTAATCTTACGCATCAGTGAAGAAACCAACGCCGGCAACGAGAATGACTTTCAAGTGGAAGGCCCTATTGGGGGGATGAGAGAGGGTGGTAATTGAAAAGCTTGTGCAAGATTACATACGAGAATTTGGCATTATCAATCTCGGCTAAAGCAGCCCTGCGGCGCTCATCCATATCAATAAATGAGGTGGCATTATTCCCAGTGCCGGTGGCCTTGGGGAGCTGGGGGTAAGAGTCGCTGGAATCTTTTTCGATGCTGTCCATTTCGTCCGAAAATGTAACAGGGATTCAGCGCTATTCAGCTTCGAGACTAAACGACGTCGACTGGGGCCGAAAGTGAAGAGAGAGCACACCCTTGCAAAAGCGCCCATTTCTCTCAGTCTATCAACCTTATATGCGCCTCAGATACTGTTGCTGTGCCTGACTTGAGTTGAGGGGGGCATGACCAACAGTGAACGTTCGTAGTTGTCGGCCAATCACAGAGCTGCATCTGCTTGAGTAAGCAACGTTCCCTTCCCATCATTTACTTCCGGTGCCCTGTGGGCCCCCTCTCCTCTCCGCCGTCATGCCAGCGATCCGTTTATGCGCTCGGCAGTTGTAATGAACAATGCCATCAACTTGCCTTGGCCCAAAGAAAAAAATATCTTTTTTCTCCTATGTTCTCTGTGTCTCTATCCTCTTCTGCAGATGTATCCTAGTCAACCGCCACCGTGTGTTCCGAAGATAGTTCTTGCCATGATCGTCTGAGACTTCGTGTCCATAATTAATTTTGTCAGATTGATAAAAAAAAAGAATTCTACAGGTTACGGTTCTTGTGCATCTATTATTACTCGAAATCCAGGGTGTTCTCTCGCTTGATCTTTGCTCCAACGCATCATGGTATCATATGCTATCTAACACGAATCCGGTGGTGTCGTGTGCCGCTTTGCCCATCATAAAAAGCCCCTGTCTTGATACTCAAGACACGCGCTACGATGGCCACCCTAACCAGAGCTCTGGCTTCTGCCGAAACTGCACACATAGACGAAAGATGGCGGCTATCCCGGTACATTGTCTTATCCTCCTTAACGATTCATTTGAACAGTCGGGCCTGCAGAAGAATCGGATTCCGGATGTATTGCTGAATTGACCTACATAGTCACAATTCAAGGTAGTATGTGCTTCCGTTAGCTTCTGGGACCACTGAGAAATGGGACCACCATCGTGATGCTGTGAAATCCTGGATCGTGTAATTCCACGAAAATCCTGTTCCTCCATGAGCAACTCCACTGCGTATGCAACAAAATGCTCAAATTGGTGTTTGGGCGTATCCATTAGTGACAGTAGTACCTGCCTGGGCGGTTTGGGCCTGTCATCAAAAACATAAGCATTACACCCCAACCATGAACGTGCTATGGCTCGCTTTCCTACAATACCACAAATAGTGTCAAACATGTCGGCATCAGACACGAGCCCAATTCCCTGCATATACATACAGTGTGATTCTACCGTTTTTGATTGATCCGTCATGCTACCGGCTATAGAATTGT
Organism: Agroathelia rolfsii; assembly: GCA_018343915.1. Taxonomy (NCBI): domain Eukaryota; kingdom Fungi; phylum Basidiomycota; class Agaricomycetes; order Amylocorticiales; family Amylocorticiaceae; genus Agroathelia; species Agroathelia rolfsii. The sequence continues at coordinate 313,526 of JABRWF010000002.1, forward strand.
TGAGCTTTTCGCACTGATCCTGATTTGAGCGATTTTATTCCTAGTGTGTGATGTAGAACCGTGATGACCTCTAAAATAATCCAACAATATGTCATGTATCTATTCAAGAACCTTGAGACATGCCTGCTGCACTTTCAGCCGGTGTTGGGCAATATCTTCCATATCAGACCCTTGGCAAGACAATCAATCGGCACCGGTACGTCAAAGCCTTCGCCCGCAGCATCACCTACGTACATATGTACAAACAACGCGTACGATATCGGTGAGAGCAATGAGGTTTTTCACTCAATATATCATGCAGCATTGACTCCTTGCTGAGTACTAAGTATATGACGCAGCCCGACTAGGTCCGATGGTTCACACAATACGTGATTATGTAGCTACGCGTATAGTCAATTGGATAACTCGGATTCCCTTCATCATTTTTCAGCAGGGTGGATCACATTGATACCATGAACGTGTCTGGAATGTCGGCAGTTTTATTCCCCCAGTTTCCTGTGCAAAAAATGAATCCGTGCTATTCCGCTTTTAGCGTCGGCAGTCCAAGCTTGGGTAGTTCAGACTAATCCTCTGCGTTGCCGCACCTCGGCCACATCATGATGTATAATAGTGCATTATTCTATTCAGAACCCATGATATCTCATATTTTGTACTGCTCTTAACCTTTTCTTAGACTGTACCGAAGTCCGGAGCTAGGCTATGCTCCAACAGATGAGTCCGCAGCAGAAACAATGTTGTGTGGCCTTGTATAAAACACTATGGTATCTGGACAGTAGATCCCATCCATGAGCGGAACATCGTTGCTCCAGTAATTCAAGTTCAGGATCGATAAGAATCCATCCATCTCACATCCACAACAATTAAAGTAACGGGGTGCCTTGCATGAACCAAGCTGACATGCACCCCGGCATCTCAAAAATTCCAATCAGATCATCTTTTCCATCCAAGGGGCTCCATTTAATGATTTTGTTTGGTCTTGTGCACCCGGAATGTCTTGACTTCATAGAAGTATACTTGCTTAATGTGTTGTGAATATTATGTATACTAGTAGAAATGAGCTGTAACGGCTCAGGCCGCTACGCTCTTCGATGACGGATTTATTCTTGGGATTGGGCTCGGTAGCTTTTTTCCTACAGGGTTTTTGACGCACCCGAGCCCGGCTTGAGAGATTTCAGTTGTTACATTACGTAATGTAGTTTTTAGTTGGTGGCTTCATGCCTTCGTCGTTTCTTTTCTCTTTGTCAAACCAACTCCAGTACCGGGCGCGCTCACTGTCCTTACCGCCTATCTGTCCTTACCGTCTTGCATTATCTCTCCCTAATTCATTGTCTGTCTTGTGCCCGTTACATGAGCATAATTAACTCACACACTACATGAAATATCATGATCAGTTATCAGTACGAGTCTGCGGTACATGGATTGTGATAAAATCGAGCGAGCCAGCCAGCCAGATTTAAAATAAAAAAACAAGATCAAATTCTGCTTGTCATTGTACTTGATCGCGGTACGCCGACAAACAGATGCAGTACCAATCATGACACACGGCTACTCTAAGTACTACATCACGCTACGTGTGACCGTGACTACGTCACTCCTAAACTCCATAGCTATGATTGCTATTCTAACATGGATTAGTTATACTGTGTCAAGATAGAATTGATATAAGAAATGCAAATACGCATGAAATGCATAACTGTGAAGCACATCTCTTGATGTTAAAAGGAGGGCACTTCAGTTCAGTATTTACTTTTAAGTTCAATTCACCCATCTTTATCGGTGCATTACAGAGTTTTTGAATCAAAGAGAGCCGTTGGGGTCTCAGAAGGGAGGGAGCAGAAGTTACAGATCGAAAATGACGGCGTATTTAGATGTATGTACCACTATCAATAATTCAATGCTATATGTATAGCTATGCGATGGGAGCCAAACCATACTGATGAGTATAAATTACAAAGTTCGTTCAACATCCCAGTAGACTGGTTTTACTAACAGCATGAGCATTAAAACATTTTACTTCGGAAAATATTCTTTCATAGTCCTTTTGAATGTGTACCACTATGGCCTAAAATGCATAGGAGCGAACAACTCTGGTACCCATGCCGTCTGGTTTGAATCATAGGTTACACGCGGAATAATAACTTGACTGAAGTCGATATTCGCAACGGCAGAACACCCGTTTCCGGAGTCTGGTGTAATTTTGCATAGTCCGCGTTTCTAGATATGAGCTAATGATTAATGATTTATTCTCCTTGGAAGGTTTGATTAATGCTTGGATAAACGTACCACAACCAGGTTGATATAATCACACATTAACTGTGCAATCATTTTAAGTATCTGTGCGCGCGTGATTGAGGCGAAAGAGTATAGTTTAGGTCCGACCATTGTGAGGGTTTGATATCCTGGGAAGGAAAACCGCACTATCATAAAGTCGATACTGCGCTGGTTTCCAGTAAGAGATTATGGGGAAATTTTTGAGGAGAACGCCTGACCATACCTCAATACCAAACAACCAAAGGAACTCCTCAGGTATCTTGTGATTAGCGCCGTGAATAGGCGCGAGGTCACTCATGACCTCTTGAAGCGACAGTCCGCGTAAGGCCGGATTGGTGGGCGTAAAGTTGATAATTCTGGATGGTTCGACGGTGTCTAGCGAGAGCCTCTGAATGGGCATCCATCGGATACAAGAAGGTCTGGTGCCGATAGAGTATTCGGCATCTAACTGGAGCATTCGTTGGCTGTATACAGCATCAGATGAACAGAGATCACATCTATCCGCCGACAAACTTTCTGATTGAGGCCCTCTCCGCGTGTCCCACGCCGAAGATCCGGATGTCACCCCCAACGGAGGCAAGTAAATGACATTGTCATGTTCATATGTTTCGATAGTGAGGTTCATCTATGGAACAGTTAAGTCTGCATTAACAAAATATTTTCTTCCATGGATTTAGAGTGGTAACTGAACTGTTGGTGCTTTCTGGTAAGATAAGGTTTTCGGCGCTAGTAAGAAGCTTGCTGGGGCTAAACGTAGGATAATCGCAATCCCATTTATAATGAACTAGTCAAAGCGGGTGGTTTGGAGCTAGTAATTCAATATTTTTATTCAGCATTCCCAAATAGGCACCTTTCAACAAAGCTGTATAGTGGTAGACACACGCCACATTTAACGTACGGCTCGTCCCAGTGGTTATATCTGCAGCCACCGTACTGCATTCACGGCCATTTTGCATGAGGTTCGTAGTTCTGAGCTCGTAAGACCAAGAGATGAGAGACCCGTAGGTGTTTATCGGTGCTGAAAACTGCTAGAAAGATGATAACATCACTTAGGGTGCAATCATTTGCACTTCCAAGTCATTCGCATTGAACCTAGCCGTGATGTGGTTGGCAGGACTATCATTGGCAAAGCTTTCAGAGTAACAGTATATCAAGCACTCAAAGCCCAGATGCGGCAGATTTGACAAGTAATTTGAAGATCCATCAAGACATGGACAAGAATTGATTTTAGCGAGCGGAACCCGGCCTATTAGTCACGAATGACGGTCTCAACTTGAAGTTTTCCGCTTGAAACAAAGGTACAAGGAGATACCGGTCTCAAATGCTGGCTAATGAATGAGAAGATCGGGATACCACCAAAATCCATCGGATGCTGTATCAATCCAAAGGACAGCTTTATTGGAGAGGACCGATTACTTAACATGGTGAACGGAAGACCACCGACTCTGCAGCTGCAACATTGATCACGAGTCACATGATCTTACATCGTCCTAATTACGTAACTATTTCAAAACCATATCATTTCGTATTGAGGAACAAAAGTAGCTATGAAGTATGGACAGCGAATGCAGAGAGTAATATGTCTTGTGCAAGTAGCGATCCAATTATCCCGATGATCACTGTATAAAACGAACTGCAAAATTTTAGTAAATCAATTTGACTATAACAACTTGAAGCATCGAATACAGGGACTTGCACTATAATAGCTTCATAGCTAACATACTACATATTTAGAAATGTTATGCAATTTGTTTCCATCCGGTTCTTTTCGTGCACCGAGCAATTACTCTGCTAAAATGAACTCAAAGATTAATCCCCGACCTAGGTCTTTAACCGCACTGTCTGTGGTTATCCTTATGAAAATTAAAATTCTGTCGACGCGAGCACGCTCACTAGAATCAATGCCTGCCTTTCCGCTGGAGGAGTCTACAATTCGCCATCCAAAAAGAAACAGTCTCTATGTCATTCTGTGTAGAAGGGTGGCATAGTCAGATTGCATATGAGTTACCTTTTTTTTTTTTTTAAAAAAAAAAAAAAGAAATTCAACTGACATTTACAGAGGCAAATTCCCGGTGGTTAGCTAATGCCATTGCAACACCATTGGGGGGTTGCTCAGGGATTAAGGACATGATCAACCATCGTTCTCCATTGTAAAGGTCGCGTATACCATACCTCAGCCAAGAAAGACCGTACGGCAATGGAGTCATAAGGCTAATCCCAGCGAAATGTTGGCTGTAAGGGGGTTGAAGGAGGGAGAGAGAGAGAGAGAGAGAGAGAGAGAGAAGGAAAAGTCTTGTGTTGATTCCATACAATCAAAACAGCTCCAGAGGTAATCGTTCGCTGGCGTCTGCGAGTGGCACAGATAGATACATGGCTGCACTAATCGGTGGGTTAATCGTTTCCGCGTCAGGAGGCGTAAAGGTAGTGATGCTAGTCGGTACGGTAGCTTTATGCTAGGGGGTATCAAATAGTTTCCATCTAATATTGGGAGCTCTCCCAGCGTCCTGGTGATAGGGCGCTGGTTGAAAAGTCACGATGCTAATAGACGAGCCAGAGGGTTAAGCGCATCTCTGATGAATGTCACCCCTGACGTACTCTTTATCGCGGAAAACAGCCAGAGGAGTGATCAACACGTATATTGATTTATCTAGAACAGCAAGAGCTTCTTGAAATGGGGACAACTGAATAACTCTATCACCCTCGTACTCGTCAATTGAAAGCAGGCGTTGAGACGGCCGGCCCTGTGTCTACCAAATGGCTTTGAGTGTAATCCGGTACGGAGAAAGATTCCTGTCCAACCTAAACGAGCGATAATATAAAAGATACCATCTGGTCACCCCGGCCATCGCTCTCCGTAGGTGCTTCATGGGTAGAAGACGAGTTTGACTGGTCGTCCCCATATTGCTGGGGAAGTAGGATTTGGTTCGAAATGCTGTGAGAGATATGAGGATTCATTACAAGTACTGTTGAGTGAGTTGTTCGTAAAAAATTGAATTAAATAAATTCATGATAGGATAATCCAAGCGGTTCTAATGATATGATTTTTTTTTCCAAGACCCATGTCATTCAAACGGTAGCAACGGAAGCAACTCCAAGCGTAGAAAACCAGTACTTTGTTTTCGTGGGAATTATTGTGTCTAGATCATGGTTACAATCCGATCTGGAGTAAATGGCGAGAAGTCACAGATTTACGAACGATAGCTCCTATAGGATGTTAAGAGCTCTGACTTGATCGCGGTGCGAGTAAGCAGATGTACTAGTAATAAGGGCTTCTATGGCATGGGAGGCGCAGATGCTCTAAAGGGGCCTGTAAAGCTTGTAGGAGATTGACACATAAATGACGTGTTTTGTTGTGGATGAATTGAGAATAAAGGATAGCAGTGCCTTTTACTTCGCCTCCAGGCCAATGCCAGTATTTCCTATATACATTACGGGCGAGTGCAACAGCGAGACCGAGAGTGTTCATTAAAAGCCAGGGCGATTTCTAAGATTGACCGAGTGCAAGAACGGTGACTATCCTCAATCCTGCATACAGTTTGTCGAGTGTATCCGACCTCATTGGCTATCATATAGGCTATCTCATGACGTAAACTCTACAAAGAAAGTAAGAATAGCAAGATTCACTCCAGGAGACGCGCAGAAGCCTGAACGGCGTGAGCCGTGGATTGTGACACGATATATGAATTGGGTGGAATTGTTCGTCTTCGGTAAAATTGATTGTAAGAATTTATGAAGTGGGTACATGATTCAAGGAGGCCTTCTCAGAGTCAAGCCGATAGTTAGAATGCAGGTCGAAGCGAGTACATGTTGCGAGTGTTAGTAAGGTACTGATAGGTGAGTGTACGGGGCCAACGCCGAGTATCATGATATCCACCGCGGCCTCGACGGAACAAGACAAGTCCATTATGAAGATGTGATCCAAGCAAGCATGTTGGGATAGCAACATCGACATAACCCAATCAGCCCATCAGGCCTCAGGCTCGAGATAAGCACAAAAAACAACCCGGTCCTATTCAGTATTCAGCGACACATGGCAATGCTCCGACAATTGTCACGTGGTGGCAAATGAGATGACAAGCCTTTTGTTCCCTCCATGACTCTCATTTCAAGTCATTGTCCTGCTGGTTGCTGCCTCCATCCTGTTTCGCGTCTAGTGTTTGCTATTGGGACACCATTATCATACAGACGCTGCATCTCACAATCTGCAGAAATCATCAATATCATGATTACACTTGGAATCTCTTGCTGCATGGAGCATTCGCGCGTGATGTATACCCCTGCTGATGTCCAAATGGAGTCGGTCCTTGTTGTTGCTCACGAAACAAGCAATGAAATGAATGGAAGATTCCCCTGTGGTCGTGAAGGGCCCTAGGATGGCCTCTAGGGGCGAGCATGCCCCAAAATGAAATTAATACCTCTGGTGAGAAACAATCGCTGCCATCTATAAAGCATCTCCTCCTTCCGCGTACCCTCCCTCGATCTACCTACCTCCTCCCTTTCACTTTCCTCTTCTTTCAAGTTGAACGACTGGGTCGTTTCTTACTCTCTACGCCAGCCGTAGCCCCTATCTTCACCTTCTTAGCCACCTCTTCTTTCTTTCACAAGCCACTAACACTTTCGCTCTCTGAATTCAACAACCCAGTCAAGATCACAATGAAATTCACAACTGCTCTGTTCTCTGCTATCGTTCTTGCCATCTCGGCGTCCTCTTTGCCAATCAAGAAGCGAGATGTCCCCGTCGATCTTGTTCCTCAATTTGGCTTCTCTGCAGGTATGTTATGCCGCATCAATGATCTATTTTTTTGCGTTAGTCGCTAATTATCTATCTGTTGTCTCATATTTTGCAGGAGTCAACCCAACTGGCACCGGCAATTGCGATGGTAGGCAGTGCTGTGATACCTTATCTTTCGTATTCTTGCTCATATTTCGATTCTTGTAGGCGCAGTAGATGACGCCAGTGGAAAACCAGTCCAGGTCCCTTGTTCATGCCCTCCCGACCGCCAAACGTTCATCAATGTGAGCGTTCTTATCCGATATTTGTTGCCATACAAATTTTCTGATACAAATATCAATTCACCCAGTCTTTGAATGCCAACGTCGCTGCAGGCCATGCGATCCATAACCCTTCCGTAGCCGTTGAATTTCCCTTGGACGACTCGAAGGCATCACAATTAGCACGCATCAACGCCGCGCTCGTCACACTGCAGAACCTCAATGGCACTGGTGTTGGCTGCCCTGCTGCGTCGACGACCTTCCTCGCGCAGCAGAAGGCGATCCAAGACGGTCAGGCCAGCTCAACTAGCAGCTCTTCGGACAACAGTGCTTCTGCTGGCTCGGCATCCGTAGCTGCCTCTGATACATCGCCCGCCACTGCAGAAGTCGCCTCTGCCACTGCATCCGCGTCTGTTGCTTCTGCCTCTGCCTCTTCAATAGCTGGTATAAATGCTACCATCGCTGCTGTCGCACCCAGCCTAGGCTTCACAGCCGGCAAGAACCCCAATGGTAGGCAATACTCAAAATATCAAATGTGAAAATAACATCTAACCTCTTTGTTTTCTTTAGGCTCTGGTAGCTGCGACGGTGCTGTCAACGGCGCTAACGGTCAACCTGTCCTCATACCCTGTTCGTGCCCTCCTGACAATAACACCTATCTTGCTGTAAGTCTCTCCCCTGATGCAACTTATAAACATAATGTTCACGATTTTCTATGAATCATTAGGCCCTTTCCGCCAACGTCGCCGCCGGCCGCGCCATTCACAATCCGACGGTGGCGGTAACGTACCCGCTGGACGACTCTGTTGCATCCCAGCAGGCACGCATCACCGCCGCATCCATCACGCTCCAGAACCTCGAGGGACCTGGTGTCGGCTGCCCTATTGCAGCGACAACACTACAGGCACAATCGAAGGCGCTTTCGTCGTAAATCAAGTTCGATAGTGCTCGAATTCCTTACCATTTCTTCTTTCTTTAAAAGTCGCTTCTTGATCCCGCAGTATTTCTTTGTCTTTTGTTCTTGGCATCCTGGGTTGTCAACATTTAAAAATATTCGCAGAGCGGATATATTCGTACCACATCTTGACGTGGAAGTGTGCTTGTTTTTTTTATATATAACCTTTTTATCACCTTCATTTTTCCATCGTTTCTGCTTCATTTACAATGACCGCCACTATCCATTCATATCCCATTAGTACCTTACGGCGTATCAACATAACACGCGGCCGACGGTCCTCCCTCTGTTGATTGTTGAGCCCTTAGGTAGCCCGACGTAGCAGTACCATCATATGTATAGTCTTGATTGTTGTACTATACAAGTACTATGTGTAATAAAAATATTGAAAGGCTGAAAGAGAGAACTATATAGGTGTGATACCTAAAAACAAACAGAATAGTAAAAGTACTTTCAGTTTGAATTCCCCTATCTGGCCGTACGGTCAAGATCTCAAGTTCATGCAGCATGCATATTGAAATAGCAACATGATTTCAACTCCTTCAGCTCTTTTCTGTCCACCCCATGGAAGAATAACCCGCATGGTGTTATATTGAAAGCCTTTGCCAGTTCAACGTATTCAAGCACGTTAACTCTGAAGTCGAAGACCCCGAGTCACGTGACCTATCTCGCGATATAATCATGACATTGTGCTTACCTGTATACATGCCCATTTACTACGCATACATCCAGTATTTGGTAGTGATTCGAGGCTTCTCAAGCTAAAGCCGTAGCTTTCTATCCGTTTGGTAGCTATAAAGCGACTTACTCGGATGGAGACAGCAAAACGAGCAACGAAATGTACTAGTAAGGAATTCGAACCATGAGTGCATGGACGCTGGGCCTCAAATTACTGCTTATTATCATAGAAACCAACAAGCTAATTTTGAGTAAGGTGACACTGGCTATTGAACCTACGCGTCTTTGTGTGAATCGTGTACAAAGTAATTTGAATCTGAATAGTAATGATATCTCTACACCACCCGAATCCGAATTCACGGCTGACAACTAACTACCCCTGTGGAGTGTAAACGAGCGGGGGCGAGCTGTTGCTCCGGACATGCTCCAGTATCAGCTCCCTAGAATTGAAGATAGAAATCCTGGATTGACGTTCTTGTAGCCTCCACCGGCCCTTTTCATCTCCATGACAGACCTGTTTGCTTGATTGGTCGAAAGAGTAAAACAACAACATTTTTCATTTACATTTAATATGAACATATAAATACCATATATACCGACGAATTAGTAAAGATGGTGGTAGTTACAGCAAAGACAAAGAAGTGCTCGATATTGTGTTGCGTAAAAGTCCCACGCCACAGAATATTCGCATCCTCATGAATCATTTCTACATTGATCTATGAATGTGCAATCCTTTCACGCCATAACGCGGCCGTTGCGAGGAGGGTAGCTGCGCTCTGCACGACGAGTGAGCGCGTAGTCCGACGTTGTGCCCGGGCAGAGCGTAAGAGTAATATCGGTATTGCCGCAGGTGAAGTCAACCTCATCCTTGGGGGTATAGCCGGCAGCGCCATCGTTATCGGGGAATCTAAGACACGCCAGATATGGTTAACATCTGAGTCGATGTGAGTAAAAGACAAGTACTTACGCGTAGGCGTTCGGGCAGGTCGTGTAGTAGAACTCGGAGTTGGGGCCTGGGCCTGCGTTATCCACGCAGCCGCCGCCAGAGGCGGGAAGGGCACCACCGCTGCATGCCGAGGCGGATGAGCAGCAGGGACTGTAGCAGGTGCCGGAACCTGGGCCTGAGACGGGCTAATGAAAAAACGAAGTTTAGTATGCATTTTCCAAGGATTAGAAATAATAATAATGATAAACTCACGCAGCCAGAGGAGATCGTGCATGCAAAGTCATAGCAGGACGAATCACCAGTGGAAATTTCCATGCCGACGTTGTAGCCGTAAATCAAGCTGATATCGTAGGTGACGCTGCCGGGGACGGCCCACTAAAAATATACGAAGATTATTATCGGGATTGAGTAAAAATATATATATCAGATATTACTCACGAAGTTGAACTCCGCACGGGAGAAGGGTGTGGTTCCATCCCAGGTCGGACCACCGGTAGTGCAGGTCAAACCGTCACTGCTGCACCCAGTACCTAGAACAAGACGAAAGTGAGTATCATGGCGCATATACCCAGTAAAAAATACTTTTTTTTTTAATACATACCGACGTTGATAGCTCCATCCCAGAGCGTTGTGCTACTAGTGGAGATGTCCATGTTAGTGGACGCGCCGGCAGCGACTTGAACGTTGTTTGCAATGCTCCCATAGCTGGTCTGCGTATAGAGGAAGACCTCTTCGCTGCACTTGTTGACGACTGTCAAGCTCTGTGCATGTGCGGCCGTAGCGATAGCGGCAGCGACGAGAGCAGAAGAGAGCATGGAAGGCATCTTGGACTACTTTTTGTGAGGCAAAGAGGAATGGGCTGGGCTGAACTGCGAGCGGATGCGGATAGTTAGGATGTAGATCTACTGGTGGGTGGGATGTAGAGTTAGGATGGTCTTTCTACAGCACACACAGGACAGTCTTTTATACCATTTTCTGCTCGAGTCGATGCCCACAGAGACCCGACGTGCGGACATCTATCAACCAATTCCCAGTTGCAATGATTCAAGTGGTGTCATGACCCACTACGCAATCAAATTCGAAAAAAGCACACAGAGACGGGCGATGTTGACCTTGTGAACAGCCCAGGAGCCCGAGTTCATTGTTAGCTACGCCTATTCCACCTTAGGCGCGTCGGTAGCCAGAGTGACCACAAGGTACCAGCGTGCATTTCTCTGCTACTGCCCACTCACTACGATGTGAAAGTGGAGCGTCTCGGTTGTCGCTCCTCATGATGATGCTTTGATGATCGCCAGAAGGGTGTAAGTTCAGCTTGCTTTGATGGCGACCGAAGCCGTCGCCCGTGATGCGGAGAATTTAGACCTGGTTGTATTGTAGCCAGTGTTATTATTTTTAAGTTAGCATACCAGGGCTTGAAGGTAGGAGACACGACTTGTACGCGATCACTAGCAATGTGACCACGAGAGATGTAAGCGACCAGGGTACGACAACCACGAGGTAACCTTGCAACTGGAATTATACAAGCTAATAATTAGTTTGTCAGTGCAACGCTGGCAAGAGCCTCGCCAAACGATCATATGCATCCTTGATTTCGGGTAGTAGCATCGTCAAATGAAGGGAGAAGCGTCTTTAAGTGGGAGAAGGCTTAGTATGAGGAATGCCGTTCGGAGATGCACTGGCAAAAGAAGAAGCGTTGTGTCTTCGCCCACCTCTAAGACCTGAACGGCCTAAACCGCCTGAGCATCCATCACCGAATTTGATTTTGATTTAGGGTACAAGAGAGTCGGCTCACAAATCCAAGATCAGGATCAACAAGTCATGGTCCGCCAGCAAGGTCTATTGAAAATATGATGTCATCCCATCTTAAACGATCACCGCAGCAGCGACGACTCGGCAACAAGACACACACCACATGATATTGTCTTTTATTTTTTGCTCGGCGAAATCACGTTCACACTGTTCTCTACAAGAGAAGATTATATTATGTCCAGGCGTATATGGTATATGTATGGTACTAGGATCGTTATGCGAGATCATGTAAACGTAAGCGTACGTGTATGCAATAGGGAGAGCAAACAGCTGCTCATTTTCTTCGTCTGTACGAAATATCACGAGGCTTGAGCGGCATCGTAATCATAGTCTGGATGATACACACGCATACAGCTTAGCTGATGAATAGGAATGAAACAAAACAAAGAGGGCTTACATGATAATTATGACCCGGCACGGGTTGGTCCAATCTCAGCTCCAGGTTACGAATGATGGTGACAATGACGGTGCCGAGCTGCAGGTAGGCGAACTGAAGCGAACGAAGAAAAGCAGGGAAAAAAGAAGGTTGTCAGCTCTCATAAAAACATTTACATGCACTTCGACTGCCAGCTCACCTGTTCGCCGATACACCTGTGCTTTCCAGCTCCGAACGGCTGATACGGGCTCTCAGTACCCTTACTGACGAGTCCGAAGCCGTAGTCAATCTTCTCTCCGTTCTCATCGACATATGCCTTGTTCGCCTGCTGTGCTACACCCTCAGGGTCGCTCCAGCGCGCAGGCTCCCATGTCTCCGCGTCCTTCCAGAGCAGGGGATCGACCTGACTCACAGCCGGTGCCGCCAGCACGTAGTGGCCCCTGGGAACAACGTATGAACCATCATCCTTGCCTGGGGCCGCCAGTGTGGGAGGCACAACAACATCGTCACGGACATAGCGCATAATACTGTGAATGGGAGGGTGCAGACGCAATGTCTCGCGGATGACCGAGTCAAGAATGGGCAGCTCGCGGACCTCCTCGTAAGTCATAGGACGCAGCTTGCCGTCAGGACCAGCAAAGTACTTGACTTGCTCGTCGTATAGAGCCTTGGTGACGTCGGGGTTGGCAGCAAGGTGTAAGAGGGCCCAAGATCCGGAGGTAGAGCTGGTGTGTTGGCCGGCCATGAGGAGAGCAATCATGATATGCGCAATTTCGTGGTCAGCAAGAGGGCGTCCATCACGGTATTTTTGTTCCATGAGTGCAGCAATCATATCTGGCTCAGCCTAATCAAATACATATCTGTGAGATAGAAAGTCGACAAAAGAATATAAGATTTAGTTCTTACATCCTCAGCACCTTGGCGGCGTTTCTTGATAATGTTGACATAGAACTCGCTCATCTTTTGTTGGGCACGATCCCTACGACGATAACTCGGCAGAGGCAGGTTGGGGAAGAGGAAATTGATAGGCGTAAAACCACCATCGAGGTCGTTGTACAATTCAGCGAAGCTCTTGTCCATCGCTTCGCGAACCTCCTTTCCTTGCAGCGTACGGGAGGCGGTCAGAATCGTGATCTCCTGCATGACCTTGACGACATCGAACTTATTCCATTCATTCGAGTGTTGCTGGTATGGAGCGAAGATAGGGTCGTGATCGAGGAAGTTCTCCACTTCGTCCTCGAACATCCCAACGTAGGTACGGAAGTTGTCTGTTGAGAGGCCGACTTTGACAAACTTCTTTTGTTCCATGAAGAGTTCATTGGGTACGTCATAGACAACATCTTTGCCGAAAACAGGGGTCGTAAGATGCTGTAAATGTCTTTGAGTAAAATAGCATCACTGGTAGAGAGCATGAGAGATACGGACAGTGTATGCATCCTCAGCAGACAATGCCGTAGATTTTCCACCGAGAATAAAGTTGTTGCCCTTGGGGCCAAGAGCGACTGTGACGCGACGACCGAACAGGATAAATGTGAAGACATTGCCATACTATGGAAAGTAGTCAGAAATAAGAAAACTTATAAGCACACGTATAAAACGCACTTTCTCACGGCAGTCAAAGAAGAACTTGACGGGCTCATCTCCATAGCCTGCTGCAGAACCAAACCAAGGTATCCAGTGGAATACAACAGGAGGTTCTGAGGGGTTCTTGGGAATAAGCTATTCCCAGACGCAGTCGATTAGCATTGAACACAGAGCTAGTGCATTTAACCTGCTTACAAGCTGGGCAAGCACGTTCAAGGCAATAGCAAGAATGGGGAAGACGACCAAACCGCCGAGGGCAAGACGAGTGGTAGATGATGTCGCCAGCACGTCATAAGCATATCCAAACAGGCCCGAAGACGCAGACGAGTGCGCAGAGGTGCCATTGAAAGCCATGGCTATCACACAGCAACAGAAACGACACTCAAAGAGAGAGAAGGGGAAAGGATGGTCGTGGACGTGATCGAACGAGGAGGGACTTGGTGAAGGACCGAGTTTTATTGGGCCGTCAGGGAAATATATAATAAAACTCAAAATCCGCGTGCAAAAAAATCGTTCGATTCTTAACTTTCGGACAATTTATCGCGTGAGTCGTGAATCTTGTATTATGTAGCATGATTATAAGGCCATGTAAAAAATAAGTATACAGAATTGTCGTATATAAAATCTAAGGAAAATGGGCAGAGCAAAGATAATAACAATGAGCCATATGCAAATGAGCATGAATGAGCTCAGGATCTTTTAGCGTCGGTAGCGCAGCACAAGCTGAGCCGGCTGACCCAACTTGATACTATCCACCTCGATGTTCGTCAACAACGAACCAGGCTCCAATGTGTCCTTCCTGCTGGCTGCATTAGATAGCATGGCCGGTAAGCCCAAGTCAGACAGGTACGTCTTGCAGTCCTTGGCGTTCGCAAGCATATTAAACACAGGAGGGTGCATCACCTGCGCCACTAGATTGTGCAGCGGATCATTCTCTACTAACAACCGATTCTTGCCCCGCCCCTCAACCCACTGCCGTAGGAAGAACAACGCCCATGTCTGGTAATGCTTACGATCCTCATTCCTGATAGTCTTCTCTTGCATCTCCGTGAGTCGTCCGAGATCAGCCAACGCCTCGGCAGAAAACAAAGGCTTTGCGGTAGGATGAAGCATCGCATGCTTGATCTGCCAATGCACCACTAAATCGAGGTACCGCCGCAAAGGCGACGTCACGCGGATGTAGCCTTCGCCCTCCGGGATGCCCAAAGCCCAGTGCGCAGCCGGGTCAAGCGTATAGCCGCTCTTAGAAGGCAGAACGTTTGCAGTAATGCACTTCTCGATGTCGACGTAGCCCTGAGCATCTTTGCTCGCCAAAAGTTTTGAAAATTCTTCTTCAGAAGGTGCCATGATGGGTCCACCCATACGACGCAGCATAGGTATCCCGCGGTCACGACAGAACCTCGAGGCAACCCTACTAGCCAGCTTCATGCACTCAGCGACGATACGGCGTGAGCCGCGCTCGACGAGGGGGAAGAAGTCGACCTTGTACAAGAGTGACGGGAAGCCGCGGTAAAGCATAGGCGCTTCGGCTTGAACATTAGACGACGGGAGAGGGATGGGCGTGTTTTGAATGGCGGGACGGGCTATAGGCTGTGCGTACACAAAGGTAGGTAGGGACAATCGATGCTGAACCATGCGCTCCGCAACCGAGTCGATGAGTCGGAGATCATCGAGCGTAGACGGAGAGAGCTTGGCCGGGGATGAAGGAGGGGGTGCGCCACCAAAGGGGTACCAAGATACAGGCTGCCATTTTCCCATGGCCGCATCGGTAGCATCATACTGCAGCTTGTGCGTATTCTTCACGATTGCAGGTCGTACTTTGTAGTCAATAATGTTGGCTTTGGAATCAAGTTTGCAACTGAAAGTCATGACACGCTCGGGCAGTCCTTGCGAGCGACCCATGCTACCGTCGATGGCAATACGTTCCGGCAACATAGGTACGGAATGATCTATCCAATATCTCGTTGTTCCCTGTTGACGAGCTTTGACCGCGAGCTGATGGTGAGGGGGGAGAATGGCACTGGGGTCAGCGACGTGAACATGAATCCAGACGTTTTCTGGCTCTGAAGGTATGCGTTCAACAGAAACACCATCATCGAGCTCTTCCGCCGTCACGTCGTCGATGATGTACACCGGCAGATCTCCGAAGTCGTGGCGCATAGAGTCCATAATATCATGTTTGTACAAGCCATCTGCATCAAGGGTGTCAGCGTACGCACGAGGCAAGGGGTGCATCTCCGTCAAGGGTGCAGACTCAAACTCTGTCTCGACTGCAAAAAGGGAGTGAAGATCTTGCCAAGGAGCTAGAATACCCAGTTCGCTAAGAACCCTCCGTACGCCGGTATCATCGAAGAAGTCCACCTCTAACCCCAGTTTCTTAAGAATAATTGATGCAACCGAGGTGTAAGGATCCTCTTGGGCGCGTCGACGCAACCTCAAGGAGTCGATAAGAAATTGGATGATGATACGGTCCTTGTCATTGAACTCCAATGCCTTGTCAGCTATCTTATGCGCAGAAGGTGGTTCTGATGAAGATTCCTTAGCTGCGGGTCGACTAAGAGCAAATATACGTTTGGCTTTTTCAATGAAGTTTTTTAGAGCAGGATCATTGGTGCGATTCATCTCTGTGACAAGACCAATCGCCTTGGCTTGAATCTGCGGCCTCACCTCGAACGCACCTGCGCCTTTTTCGAACGCGGCAATGAATTCGTTATTTCTGGCCATAAGGTGTTTGTGCACGGCGAGGGAGGCAAGAATGGGAGAGCTAACACTGCCGGAGGGGAGCTTCAGAAGCTTCATGACCTCCGACACGGTGGTCCTAGTCCAGAGGTTCGGATTATTGGACCTCACTTTAGCGTAGATCCCTCGCATGCGTGTACCAACGTCATTATAGACGCTTTCGAAAGACAGCTCAAACTCGCGGATGGCCTTGATTGCTTGAACGCGGGCAGCATGTTGGATCTCTTCTCTGAAGGCATCCTTGTCATCGCAACGAGCCGCTAAGTCTTGCGAGATGAAGTTCGGGATTGTGAACGAGACGTCCTCTCGCTTGTGCATCCAAAGTTCACCAGAGGTGGTCAACGTCACTGCTGTCCAGCGTTGGTTGACCAAACGCTCGCTGAGCACTACTCCGTGCGTAGAGTAGGATCTCCTGAAGGCGATATCAATTTTAGAGCATGTATGCAGCTTAGAATGTAGAAACGTACCTCCGGACTTCTACAAAAGTACCGGGCTTTAGCTCGGGGCCTTCTTCACCTTCCTCGTCCAAGACTGAGGCGCCAGAGGGATTGTCTTCGCTAGCATCAAAGCCGACTTTTGTGGGAGACCCTGGCTTGCCCGCTCGGTGCAAAGCCTGCCGGAGACGCATTTGAGTCGTGTTGCGCCCCTCATTACTCTGGTACCAGCCATTAGCAGGTTTCTGAGCTGCAGCATCGAGGATTTTGTTGAGGGGATTCATGATGCTCCGCAATGTTTGGGGCGTTGCCTTCTTTCCACCAGAATGAGAAGTGTTTTTCCAGTCATGGCGTGGCCTCTTGGTAGGAGGCCTCACAGTTTCGTGAGTAGACACAATCAGGTCTTCAGAGGATCTTTGAAATATTTCTCCAAATTCTTCCCATGCCATTCCGGCTCCCTTGTACGAGGTTCTTGGGATGTCTTTTGTGGATGAAGAGGTCCAGTCATCTCCTTCAGGGCTCCTTCGGCTAGTAGGTGAGCTCTGGGCGTGATTTGAACGCGTTCTGAAGGGTTTCTTGCCATTTCCGTTTGTTGGCCGTCGAGCGGGAGGTGGGACAGCGGCAGAGGTGCTGTACGAAGCCAGAGGGAGATGGAGAGACTTGACCAGACGAGGACGGTGACGGTGCATGACCAGGCTGAGAAAGAGACTGGCCCTTTGCTTCCGAAAAGACTTGAAAATTCCTAGTCGACTCACTGTTCACACCGCCAGACCTTGGTTACATTTCTCAAAGATAGAACAAGACTGTCATCTTTATCATGTTCAAGCGCATCGAGAAAAAGATTAAAAAGAAACAGGAAGAAGAAGAGCTTGGGCTAGATGAGGAAATGAAGGATGTTCTGGGGTTGAATGACACCGACTCGGACGAGTCCTCAGATTCTGATTCTGAAGAAGACAACTCGAGTTTGGGTGGCGACAACGACGATGTGGACATGGATAGTGATGGAGAGGATTTGGACGCTGAAGAAAATATGGAAGGCGCATCGTCAGAAGAGGAAAGTGGATCTGAGAACGGCTCGGACGACGACGACGACGAAGATGACGGACATCCCAATATCACCATCGCACAGGCTCTTGTAGACCCTCTTTATGTTCCATCCAAATCTCAGCCAGAATCGAAATCTTGCGTTGTCTGCCCCCACAAGGTGTTGCGTGCTCCGCAACAACCTGGTCACCTTGCATCTCAAGTGCGCCATGTATCTATTGCATACAATACATGCGATATGCTAAGTGTCTCTGTAGGCCCATATACGCATATATGCCCGCCTACGTGAGCGTGCGATGGACTTTGACGTCAACGAAGGCGTCTGGACGCTTGTGGCCGCACTCGTTGCTGAGCACAAGGCAGACAAGGAATCTACTAAGGCAACTTCGACCAAAACAACAGCATTGTCATCCTCTCTACGTCCACCCATCTCAATTTCGAAAGCACTGAAGAAACCCTTCTTCGATTTGCCTCCCAAAGATGAAAAGGTATTCCAGGCATGCTTGCTCTGTCCACGACGATCCCTCACCAAGGAAGCAGTCGACGAACACAAGAAGACAAGGGTGTGTTTTTTTGTTGTAATTCAATGCAAATTGAATGGTTTATCTTACCAAAAGAATCTGGTCTTAGAAACATAAGCGAAATGTCGAGCGTTTTGCGACTACCGTCAATGATGCAGACAAAAAGATTGATCTGAGCTCGGACGCATGGGTAATCGTGGACAACCTGTTCAAGAGCTCCAATGAAACGGGACTGGATGGATCTGTCTCAAAAAGAGCACTAAAAAGGGTGAGTGCATCCTCTGATACCAAAGGGGAAAATATTCGATTGCGGTTTTCTAACCACGGGTACAGAAAGCCAAGCTAGAGGCAGTTAAGCTCAAACGTCAAAAGGCCAAAGAAGCTAAGGCTAAAGCGATTGCAAAGGCTTCTACACGCGTACCCGGCACTAGCACAGCGCAGATAACAAACAAAGCTGCCGTCCCAGAGCAAAAAGAACATGGGTCGGATCCAAAAGAAAAAACAACGAAACAACCGAAATCGGGTACATTAACTCAATCCCCAGAAAAGGGGAACAAAAAGCGGCTTAGGGAAGACGGGGTCGAGGGGGTCGAAGTCTGGGATAAAAAGTCGCAACCTGAGAAGGCAGCGAACAAATCCTCCGCCAAATCCAAAGGGGTCTCTCACAAGAAAACAAAACGAGCAAAAATTACTGATCATGAGCCGATGTCATCTGAAGCGTCAGACCAGAACAAAAAACCAGAAAAACCAGTGCCAATAGAAGCAAAGGCAGCAAAATCGAAATATGCAAAAACACCTGAATTAAACACGGCGAAGTCATCACAAGTACCAGAGGACGATCAAACTAAAAAGTTAAAAAAGATCCGTAGCTCTCTTGCTCAAGAATCTCCCACTGCAATTCCAAAAAAGCGCGGTACAGATATCACCGATGCAAAACGGAAAGGGGGGAAATCAAGAAACAGTGAGGTGGTGAAAAAGAGCGTTTGATGTAGCGGTTTATGGGCCAGAATGGGATGTTCGTACACTAGTGCTTCCGCATAAATGCAACATCATCCTCAATCAATAATTTGGAATACTGTGCAGATTGGATTGATCTACGACAATCTTGCTAGTACCTGGTCTGCCTTGCGAATCACCTACACAAGAAATTCATTTTTAATGTGATGTTTTGAGATATACGCAAGATACTATACCTGATGAATGTCAGGTCGTTCCGAAGGCTCGACCTTGAGACAAGCATCAATCAGATCCCTCAGGCCTTGGGAGTAGGCAGAATCTGATGGGTGCTTGTACTGCGCGCTTAGCACAGCCATGGCGATCGAGCCACCCTGCGCAACCGTCTGTGTGTTCTCGAATGGTGAATGAGAATATGCAAGAGCAAATAGTAAACAGCCAAGAGACTGAATGACAAAAAAACCAAACGTAAGTGGGATGGGAAAAGCGAGGAAAAGACAGCGCCACTTGCCCAAATATCTACTTTCTCATCAAGCGTAGATCCGGTCTTGACGTCAAACAATTCTGGTGCACGATAGGCCATGGTACTCTGCTCGGCCGCTTGGTCTTGTTGCTCGAGCGCAATTGAGCGGGATGTAATCGGAATGCGTGCCTTGACGGTGCTTCCAAAGTCCATAAGGATAGGCTGCCCCTCATCCGAGATCATTACATTCCTATGTAAACAAGTCTGATTAGCAACATATGCACCAAGTCAGGAGAGCACCAACGCATTACCCCGGTTTCAAGTCTCGATGGGCGAAAGGCACCAGCTCCCCCTTGGAACCAGCGGGCAATTCCTCGGCCTTGCGCTCTAGTTCGTCGTCTCCGTCAAATACAACCTCGCCACCACCGTCCTCTTCATGATGTCTGGACATAAGGGGAACATCGGCGCCACTCGTTCCGTCTGTACCATACGAGTAGCCACCATCTCCGTCACCATCAGGCTGTGGGAAACGTGCATCGTCGTCATCTTCATCGTCCCCTTCATGAGCCTTCTTGGGTGCACTCCTTGATGTCGTCATGGAAGGCCTTGAAGATGAGGCTGCATTGTTGGAAGAGCCGGATGTGGATGGTCGGACATGGTAATCGTGCATCGCCCTAACGGCTTCGCAGGTCCCCTTGAATAAACGAACCATCTCGCGCTCTGGGAACTTCGTCCCATTAACCACGTTGGAGTTTATGGCATCTTGTAGGTTGCCTTTCTATGAAGTACAGATCAGTCACGGAATTGGAGAAGATGGATGTCGTAGGCCGTTGTACCTTGTAGAGTGGCAAGAATAGATAGACAATTTTGCCGTCGCCTTCTGGATCTTGTACAACTGCTGAGTCCTAGAAGAGGGTCGGACATGAAGTACAATATCATGTGGTGAATAGGCGAACCAGTATTCTGATGATGTTGCGATGTCTGGGACAAATGTTATATGAGCAGCCAAAAGATGTATGCGCATTATGAGTACTTACTTGAAGCGCCTGTAGGCTTCAACCTCTCGCATGGCCTGCTGCACGCCATCTGTACCCGTTGGACAACGTATCTTCTTGAGTGCGAATTGACGCTATACAGTATGCCGCAGCACCTCTAAAGTCAGACACCTGCTTGCACCAGCCTCATATAAAACTGCACATTGACATACACCGCTGTTTTCATCCTGGGCCAGGTATACAAAGGAGAAGCCACCTTCTCCTAGAACCTTGACGATATTATCTATTTGCAGGCTCATTCCACTAGTACCAGGACACGACGGGCCGAATCACTGACATGTACGGCCGTTGATCTTGATTTTGGCACTGGGCTTACAGATACACGAGGAAAGAGCGTAGATGGCATCCTTAGCCTGGTCGCGTATGCTTGTCAGGGCGCGTGCAAAGGGAGAGGGAGGGGCCTGCAGCGGTTGCATTGTCGTAAATGAGCGTATAGCAATCCGTTCCGTACGTGTGCTACGCCATCAGGCATAATTTTTATCCACTTTTCGCTGTAATGTGTTAGTTTTCCTAGGAAGTAGACCTAAATAGGTAAGAATTAGACACATTTGTGTGGCTGCGTCATGAGCCAGAAGTTGCCGCTGCTGCAGCAGTGTCTCTTCCTCGTCCGTCATGTCGTCGGCATTTCCTACGGTCGTAATTCTGGCTATCGTCCTGGGCCTGATGGCAGCATCCTATGTCTTTGTCCCTAAAGGCCCTAATCAAGTGTAACTCCACCTGCTTTTCATACTGTAAAAAGTTGTTCCTCAACCGATGTTTATTCAGTGTAATACGGACTGCCCTTATGCTCGGTTTGGCGGCCTGCTACCTCATGTGGGCCATCGCCTACCTTGCCCAACTCCATCCACTCATGGGTTTGTGTTTGCATCTCTATTAATGTATTTGGACTAACATCAAGTCTACGCAGCACCCCAGAGAGCTCTTGGTGTAGAGGAATGAGGGGTATTCAAATGGATCTTCTCTTTTATGTGAGCTGACTTTTGCTTACACTCTACCGTTTCTAAAACCATGCGAAGTTCTCTGTAGCTATTTTACACCAGATACGCATGTTCATGGACTGTTTCAATTTCAATTCATTTTCCTCGGCCCCTCGACTATACCACCCATCGCTGCACTATTGAACGTTACGTTGATTACCGGGGCAGAATCTAGTTTGCCCATGAATAAATTACGCATTAATACCCTCTTCCTCGTACTCAGTGCTGTGATCTGCATATTCCTCTTCTACGTGAGTACTATCCCAGCCTGATGGATCGATGGTGGCCCATGCCTCTGTATTCGCTTTCCTCCAATACGCCTCGTGTGAATCCCAGCCGTCATCTTCGTCATGCCAGTGCTCTATGTCTTCTGGTCCCATACTCGCCTCCGGCGTCTCGTGTTCCGTGTCTTCTTCCATTTCCTCAGATTCATCCTCCTCTGTCAACGAGTCAAAATCCCACGACTGCTGTCCAACGCTCTCCGGCTCCCACTCCCCCTCCACCTCGACCCCTGGCTCCATCAGGACGTCTCCTGTCAGACGAACACTCCACTCTCTCCTACTCCTTCTTTCATCCCGCAAAAGCTGAAATCTTTCGTCTGTTGCCAGTGCGTCGATCAGTCTCTCGAAATACCCCCCACACTTCGTTGAAATCTCCTGCTGCATCCACAATTCTTCCATCATCATCAACATCTGTCTGTCCTCCATCATACGGTCATAAACTGCCTGCGCTATCTCTTCCTTCGACTGCGGATTGTGAGCACTCGGGTGCGTCCTATGGTAGTGACGCTTTACGAGTTGATGTTCGGGACCCTGCATAATCCCTTTCTTGACCTCTTTCGCCTTCATTCTTCGCTTGTCCACAGAATCGTCGTCGTCGAGGCGAACAAGATGTGCCACCTGGCTGGCACCTCCAAGCTCATTGTCTCTGCCCCACGGGTCATCCTCCGATGCACGCCCAATTGCGGTCAGCGTCTTCACTTCGTAACCCCATTCCTGGGCGGAGTCATTGCACCACTGCGCAAACTCTTCTTGTGTCCACTCAAATTTGTGGTCTGAGTGCCGGAATACACGGTTCGTCCGTCCTGTAGGATCAGGATATCCGCCCCTCGACGCGGGTGGAGGGTCGTCAGGATTTTCTTGAGGTGGATAGAAGCGTTGGTTGAAGGTATACGAAGGTGTGGTGATCAATATGTGTTTGACATGATACACTCCCATCAGAACCGGTGCAAAGAGAGGTAGGACATTAGGTGTCGAATGCTCGATTCTGTATCAAGCAAAAGTTTCCAATTTTAGTGGAGCGCGCAGCAATGATGGGCGGTTTTGATGACGTACACTTCCATGGCGGTAATGCACTCTCTGCCAACAAACTCTTCGTTAAATCTCTCCAGCCCACCATGCCAAATGTCCACCTCCAGTTCTTCCCAGCGAATTGGCGGTGGTAAGAAGGACAGATATGACGTTCCTCCTTCCAATTGTCTGTCTTTTGGAGGCGCGGTCCATTGAGCAGCGAATTCGAGATCACTCGAGGATATATCCAAGCCAGAAATATGTGTGCAATGCAAGTTCATCACATCCTCTGATGCAGACTGAGACGAGGGTGTAAAGGGCGTGAATGGTGTGATTGGTGATTTTAAAGGCATATCTAACGAAACTTCCGGGGCGAGGTACATGGCAGGTTGGGATAACGCTGCGAGTAATTCTCCTTCGCCGCATCCTACATCTAGAACCTTGAGATTCAAGTAGACACTGATCAGTGTGCTGGATTGGGACTAGCAAAATATATAAATACATCTGTAATAGCCTCCCTCCTGAGTGCGTTGAGGACCCACATTCGTCTCTGAACGTACAAAGGCGGAAAGAATGTGACCCTAAGCTCGGCCTCTTCCTCAATGCTGTGCTTGTGATCATGCTCGATCTGGTCCGGAGTAGGCGGGAGAGACATGATGCTCAAACTGGAGCGTCGCATGAATGGTCTGCGTGAGGGATTATTACGGCCATGGAGGGCAAATGTTGATGCTCGGGGAGAACTTGTCGAGAGAACTGGGGTAGGTGGAGGGTCGCTGGCGAAAGGGTTCGATGACGTTGATCCAGTGGGTGATATCAAAGAGGGTGTGTGATCGCCGATTGTAGACATAACGGTAGTACTAGCGGACGAGCCTTATACTTACAAATTCCAGAGTAATATAGTGAAGCAGATAGAATAGGTAGAATACGAATGAAGACTAAAGACAAGAAGGATGATCTAGCACATAGCAATCATCAACCACGTTCCGAAGGCTCCAAATTGCATCCGAGTCAGACTGTTTCCGCAGCAGCATAACTTTGAACGTAATCTTGAATAGTGAACATGAACAATGGCTGCCATTAGCTGTTGAGAAACTTAGTAGTGCATAGAACAGTAATAAATTGTCACTTGAAGTTTTGTCTCAGTCTGTCACTCGCGACAAATTTGAAGTGATCGAATATCATCAGCGCAGGGGGCTAAGGGCTGACGCTGGCATAAAACGAGCGAATTTTCTAACTATACATCATTATACCTCTATCTTTGGTAATGCCGATTATGATTAGGACCAAAACATATTGTGACCACTCCTGAAGGTACGTCCCTCAGAAAAATAGCGAGGAGAGGAGGCACCGGCAGAGCCGGCCCTAACGGGCGCCACCAGGCTTGCCTCCTCCAAGTACGTAGTATATCACTCCACAAAACAACAACAACATATTGTGAGTTATTTTCGAGTGATGGGCCTCGTCGCTAGTCTTAGATAGTAACTATTAGTAAGATCACAGCGTGATCGCCATATATATAGTCAGAAATGACGCGGGACTCAGGCCGGGCTGCGGTAGAATGTGCACATATCTAAATATTTATAAGAATGTCACTTCGACATAAGACAAGTCAGTCTATTATAAATCAAATTACTACATATTTACTCTACCAAATTAGTGTCGATGTAAATAGGTACTATCACTGACCTAGAGTTGCAAATGGGCCTATATCTCAATATCCGCAAGTAAAACTTACCTTTATTCGATATAAAAAGTCGTAGATAGTTAAATCAAGAAGCTGGTTCTCTTATGATCAGTGAAAATACTGAGAAATACAGGCTGTAGGTCGGTATTTAAGATATACCATGAGTTGCAAATCATGTCACGACGCTGTCACAGTCAAATTTGCATCTCCGATTCAAACACGGTCTCCACTACCAAATTTGGCAAGTCGTGCGAGACACATTTGCAAGACGCGATCCTTCCTAATTGGGATGCTGGCAGCTCACCGGCATGCATCGTAATGTGGTAGGATTCAAGTAGATTTAGGGCCTCTTGAGTAGCAGTAAGGCCCTGCTGATCCTTATGAGCCTTTTGAAACCTAGATGCCTGGGTTTTGCCTCGGAGCCGGCACAATAGTGTGATATTTGGGCATTTTGTGTGGAATATAGAGTTGACGAGCAACATCTGAAATATCAGGCTTTTCTCCAACTGGCATTTGCAACAGTGCACTCCAGCGGAGTCTAAAACATAGGCTCGCCGCTGCTTAGATGTCACGCATAAAAATAAAACTTCCTGTTCTCTATGCTCTTTCCTATTATCTACTCGGAGAAATGATTATCTAGTATAAATCAAATAAGTGATTAGTCCTGAGAGCTATGGGACAAGAGGTCCTTTCAGAAGTTAATCCGGTACAAAACACTACAATTTTCAGTAAAGATCTAGCTCTAGCAGGACATCAATGCAATAAAATTTAAAAACAGCTAGACAAAGCTCTTCAAAGGGTGTTAGCTGTCAAATATAGCAGTTATATAGTGATATATAAGTGTTGTATAGTTATCATGCAAACTTTTGCTATTTGCGACTCCCGACCCATTTGCAACTCTAGGCTAATGATAGTATCACCTAGTAATAGTTCACAATTTCTATCTTGTAGTAAGAGAATTCCGGTTCACTGGCCTAGACATCATACACTCGCCTATATTTCGGATGTGGATAGCCAACACGCAAGTGAACTTCCCTAACCATGTTTACTCTTCACTAATATGATTCTCAACAGAAACAAGGTAGAGCTTACCAAGTACACAGCCGCATTTATCAAGGTTTCTGTTATAATAACCGAGACGTTATTGATTCTGTATCCTCATTGGATGAAATCAAGAAGTCGAAGCCGATGTACGACCACAGCATAAGCAACTAGAAATAAGGGAGATAAACAGTAGTCGAGGAGATGGTGTCATTCGATAGTTCCCTCGCTGGTAGGGCCTGGAGAAAATTATACAACCTGATGCCCAACTCATAAAGTCCAATCTGGTTTGCCCAATAATACGCGCCTATACTAGGTACCGCACAAAGTAATGGCAATACAATTGGCGCCAGTTTTCACTCACTTCCCCATTGTTTTTCTTCAAATAAAAATTTGTACAATACAATATCAATGCGCTCGAGATTTATATAGTGTTCGATTTTGAAAATATTCAATGGGAAGTGTAATGAAAAATACGGTCAAAATCAAAAATTGTAATGCCAAGATTTTTTGTGATTTGGCTATTTTCTCCTCAAAATACATGCAAAGGACGCTACAGAAAAAAAAATCCTGGATAAAGAGTAATGCGTTGACGTTACAGAAATTCTGTAAGTTGGCTAATTTGGCCGTTGTTTTCGGAAATATCGCGGCCATCCTGCGAAATAGGCCAAAATGATGGTTGAATCGACCAACTTGCAGAATTTTTGCAACGTCAACACATTGCTCTTTATCCAGGATATTTTTCTCATGTAGCGTCCTTTGCATGTATTTTGAGGAGAAAATAGCCAAATCACAAAAAATCTTGGCATTACAATTTTTGATTTTGACCGTATTTTTCATTACACTTCCCATTGAATATTTTCAAAATCGAACACTATATAAATCTCGAGCGCATTGATATTGTATCGTAAAAAAATTTATTTGAAGAAAAACAATAGGGAAGTGAGTGAAAACTGGCGCCGATTGCATTGCGTGGTAACGAGTAGTATGGTTATTCCTACTACAACCGGAGGACACTGGAAGAAAGAATTGTCTACATATATCCATCCCTTGCAATGACATAAAATTGATAACCCACACCACCAGGTCAGCAATGCAGTCGTTGGTGAAACTAGCTTCTTTATATACTGGAGAAGAGAAAGAACTGGCTGTAGCGATCTCTCTGGAGATTGAATCATCGTCATTATGATGTTTGCATAGTTAGAGGATATGATGTGACTAAGTAAGGCAAGGGGCTTATTGCATATGAATTCCTGGAGGCAGATATTCTTGAGTTCTGGTAAAAGGATACAGTAGAAGGTCTTGAAATGGTTCAAGGTTATCTCATAGGGCTGGTTCTGAGCATATATCCCATTTTTCCAGTTTCATGTTCCATATTAGACATTTTCAAAATCTAACCATATAGGCTTATCAATAATATATGAAAGGTCTAATAATTTCTTTTCGTTTGAAGAGAAACGATGTGGGAGTGGCTGAGACATGCAAAAAAAAAAAAAAAGCAATCACGGATGCTTTTGAGAAGCACGAGTACATGTATGTACGTACTTTGGCGACTAGATTGGTGAAACGTCATAAAACAAGCATTTGATTTGATGACATGATAGATATCTCTTCATATCGCTGTCGATTTAAAACCTAGGCCTATTCTTCCCTCGAGCTTAATTATTTTGCTGGCGGAGAAAGAAGTTCAAGAACGTAAAGGCCAGAAGATGTCTTGTACAATAGACAATGCCCGTTTCTGGGAGTTGTCTTCTACCTGTGTCTAGGTCAGATGATTTCAGAAGTTATATTTAATGTAATGGCTTATTAAGTTATCGAATACGCTCACCGGCACTTGCGACTTCTCCTTGTTTTTAGGACGTGCCTTCTGCCAGTGTGACTCGGAAACAATACCCCAACCGCCAAACGTAGGTTGTGGTACCGAATATTCTGAGCATGCACAGTCTGCAGTTGCATATTCTTGAGGTGCGGCTTCTGGAGCAGCACATTCTTCTGCATCTTGTGCATCATTCCTGATAAACTTCTCCCTGGCCTCCGCGAGCAACGCGAATGTTTCCCATCCCAGCTGTTTACCTTCTTCTGCGGACAGCGTCCGCGAGCGCTGACACAGTTCCGCATAGGCCGGGGCTAACCAATCTTGTATATCGTACTTTTTTGCTATGCCGATAATGGTAATTGCATCTTGTTTGTCTTTTATAATAGTAGCGGTCTGGACGGCGTAATTGTAGACCCTAGTCATTGCAAAGTGAGATGAGATTTTGAGGAGCGCAACCGCAGTTTCCCATGAAGACTTGTAGTCGTCAAACATCCTAAAACAGCTGTCGAGTCAAAATACAAACTGTACCAAACATTAAGAAGCAATATTTTACCCATTGTAGAAAAAGTCCATGAGGCATTCAAATTCGAAAGCCGTCACACCCCGCAGTACAACTGCATCGTGTACCTTGTCACGGGGAAAGTCCTTGACTTGCTTTAGCATATCGGACTCTCGGGTCAGGAAGGCGGCGTGTATATGGAACAGTTGATCCCCGACCTTTGATATATAATATAAGCCTGCGTCCTACTTTATCATTAGAAGAGGCACTTACCAAGAACTTGAGCATTCCGTCACTGAAATAGAACTTTGAATGGTATTCAACCGTAGGAGTTAGAATTTCGGTTTCGATATCTGACACCGACGGAGCTGCTGTAGACATGCCGAGATCGTCAATATCTGATTGCATAGGTTGGGCAGGCTGGGAGGACATAGTGGTTGATACGAGAAGAGATATAAACAGCAATGGCGGCACTTTCTTTCACTTTATAGCACAGAGCAAATATTGTGGAGTATACCGATATGGCATACAAAATTAGGTCTGACATGTTAACACGTGTTGGACTGCCGACCAAGGCCTGCGGGAGATATGCCAAAAACAGTACAAAATGCTGCAAAGTGGCATCGGTGCTGTGCAAAGGCCCTGCTGTAGAACACCGGCCTTGTATAAGCTATCACGGGATTTGGCACCCGAGCACTATTACTCCAGGTCATCATGCCAACTATGTGTACGGCCGAAGGCCTGGGTAACTGGGTACTAGGCCTGTGTCTCAAGACCATCCATTTCATATCGATTTGCAAGACACTTGAACTGAATTGTCTGCATTATGATGATACTTCAAGGTTTAATTCATTGACGGAAGGATTACTGTATATTCCAGTACTCAGGTCAAAGCATAGATGCATATCAACGTGCTTGTATTCCAGCGATGAAGTTAAGGTGTACATGTATGTTGAAGGAAAAGCCCGACGGAAGCTTGGCGCCATTCTCGACTCGGACAGCCTCCGCCGCGAGAGCCGTACGCTCGGCAGCGCAGACGACCCCTACTAAGCAGTGTCGCTGTGCAGTATTAATTAACAACTCGACACAGCTTACTTTTCTAATAAATCTTCTCCACTGCGCAGGCTCTGCCGTTTTGATACCTTTCAGTTCTAGCACAGTTCATCCCACCTTCTCAAGCGACACTCACTTGGACACTTCAGGGGACAACTCATAATCGCACTCGAGCCCAATCATGACGCAAACTTTACTGCACCTGATATACATCCATGGATTCCAAGGTATTTCCTCCATCTCCTAATTTCGGCATAGTAGCAAACCAAACTGAGATAGTAGGTCCCTAGGAAATGACACAACTTTCCAGGCAAGAACGAACTAAGCTACTTATAATATGGTCTTTAATATCAAGATTGATACTGATCTAGTATTTAGGCTTTCCCAACGGATTTGCACAGATACCTGGTCAACAAGATACCATCTCGCTTTAGCCTTAAGAGCAGTTTATACCCCACTTACAAAAGTGTTAAACCATTGTCATATGCTACTAATAACTTTTTAGAATGGTACGTACGCCTACAAGACACCTTGTCTCTACTAAATTTAACCATATACGCACACACCGCACGTTCATGTCGTCTATAAGGCTATCCACTCAACCTCCCGGCCCTGTCATTCTAGTGGGCCATTCAATGGGAGGCCTTCTCGCTGCCGATGCTGCTACAGACACCTCAATGAAGGGCCGCAATCGCATCGTCGCAATTGCTGCATTTGATACGCCCTACCTTGGCATGCATCCTCATGTGATCATCAGTGGGATAGCATCTTTACTACCCAAAAATAACAAAGATACCGGCAAAATAAATACAGAGAAAGAGATGAATGACGAGAGACAGGTTGATGTTGTAGATGATAAAGTCACTGATGATTGGGAATCGTTCAAACAAGAAGCAAGCGGTAAGTAGGCGCCAGTCATGGTATATTCATGTTCTCTTGGCGATAACCCTCTAATGTCACTCACACATTAATCACCAAAATAGGCCCAAGTGCACAAGCTCGACACTCATCATCATCATCATCATCATCATCCTCTTCCTCGGGCCTCAATCTTAATCATCGACATTCGCCCTCTCATTCGCCCTCGCCCTCACTCCGTTCTCAGATCAGCAGCTTCCTCTCCTCGCACGCCGACGATCCACTCTTGCTCTGGTGGCGTAAACATTCTGATGCACCCATTGATGCCGGCCGGCAATGGATCATCGAACACTTCCAATTTGGTATCTGTATGTTCGACCCGCAGGGCCTGCGCGATCGGTATAAGCGCCTCATCGCATGGGACGGGCATTGGGTCAACTATTGGACACAGACGCCATCGTATGCCGAAAGGCATGGCAGGCCCGAGGACCATGAGCGTGAAAGGAGGCAGACGATCGTAGAGAATGATGCTGCGCTAATTGAGTCTGGGATGACAGGTGCTAATGGTGCTGGGCAAGGGCAGCAAGAGCCAGCGTGGCTACGAGTAGGTGGTCAAGATAAGAGGATGGTCTCGGCACCAGATATATTTAGTGGAGGAGGTGTGATGTCGCATGGCGAATTCACTTCTGAACCCTCACTGGTCATGGAAGAAGGTCAACAAGAGCAAAGGGAAGTCCAGAGACGTAAACCAAATACTAGCGAAAAAGACCATTCGTCCCATCATTTTTCAGTGTTACCGACGGGCCTAGGTCGCATACTTGGCGGCGGCGACAAGTGGGAAAACGTCAAGATTAGAGGCGTGAAGACAGAGGTCGAGGCACATACCGGGCTTTTCATACCTAATCAAAATCTAGATTATGATCAGCTGGTTGAAAGGGTCGGCAACAAGATTCTCGGATGGTGTGGGGATATCTAGACGGAGCTATCATTTCACTCGTCGTCTACCAGGTTGTGTAAAAAAAAATTATTGAATTAATGTATGTCAATTAGTGTACAAGCATGTTTACGAAAAGAGGGAAGGCGGTTAGATCGTGAAGGTACGTTCAAACATCCTGTCGGTTCTCTTGTGAGAGCGTGGGATCCTCGAAACTTCGTTCGCACTTGGCACACACGTAGAATAAAATCATACGTGTCTCTTTCCGTTTTGACTGATCCTGAAAGAAGACGGCACTACAAAAAGAGAAAAGGATTAACCTGGTCAGGTATAGCTTAGAATCATAAGTACATACTCCTTGTGACCGCAATGTGGGCATGTAATATCAGAGTGGGCCTGGTGATGATGAGTTTAGGTCAGGGTTAGAGACTAAAAACAAGCTGCCAAACGACATATGGCCACAACATACCAGTGTAGGGTCGGTTTTGAGGTCAGAAATGACGCCGACTTGCTCTCTGGTGGATGAGGCAACAGTTCAATAAGGTGAACGGACAGCAATGTTAGGTGACTTGCTTTGTCACAGTCAAGAGATCGTTTCTGTACACCATCTGGTTTTCTCCAATCTCGTCGAATGCACATATGCGGCAAGCATAGACCATGATCCGACGAGCGGGGTCAGCCTTAGGGTAGAGTAAGTTGTTGCATTCTGAGCAAAAGTTGAGAGAAGCCTGGTCGAGTTCGCAGTGGTGAGTAGTGATCTTGTATGCGCAAAGGCACACATTTGTGGCAAATACCCACCATGAGTGGACGACGGATGGAACAAGGAGAGGGCAGCGCCAATGCCAGTGGCCGGTGACTCGGAGTAAAGCGAGAGAAGTTGAGAGAGAACCGCGCTCGGAAGCGAGCCTCGGGATTTGTCAGCAGCTTTCCTGTCCTCCGCGGAGTTGTCGAGAGCAATCAGCGAGGGTGGATGGATGGGTCCAGCATGCATTACGGGGCTGAGACCATAGCTAGTTCTCCTGCCAGTCCCCAAGTCTTCCTTTCGGACTTAGTTACATAAATCTTGATTCAGGCTTATATACTGCCTCAGCTTGCTGCACATACGCCAGGACGTCCATCCATCCATCCATCCATCCATCCATCCATCCGGCCTCTTTCTCTGTTTGAAGCCCTGTTCGTCGTGCCCCCTCTCTACCACTGGATCGACTTCTCAGCCACCAGTAAGCCTGCAACCCCAATCGCTCCTTATAATTGGAAGCACACGGCCCAAATCAGAAAAGTCCAGGCAACGGAATGGTCTCCTATATGCATACTTGCGGTCGCATGAGGCTCGAAAACACTACCCAACCTGCGCATTTAACCCGTTGTCCGCCCGAGCTCATTGCTTTGGTCGGAGAATACTTGGAGAGGAACAGCTACGCCCTCATTAACTTCTCCCATGTATGCAGAAAAATTCGCAATGTCATCACCCGGAACCCTATACTATGGTCATTGATCAAGGTCGAGAACTATCCCCATCGCCCCACTCCGTCCGATATGTTCTATACATTCCTCAACCGCGCGCAAGATTCTCTTTTGGACATTGAAATATCCTTGGTCAGCGAAAGGCCTTCTGATATCCAACTTCGCAGAGAATCGTCTTCACTAGAGCCCCCGTTGAGCCCGGAAATCAGAGCGATGTTAGATCGCTTATATGAGCGCGCATCTCATTGGCGTACGCTAACCATTAATGAACATGATAGCTCTGTGATGGTTGCCCGTCAACTTTTTGGCAGGATCGATGCATTCCCGAGACTAGTGCGCTTGAATCTCGTGGCGTGCAAATATAACGAGGCGTGGCCAACCCGACCATTGCTCCCGGAGTCTGCGCCAGCCCTGACATGGCTCGATTTTCGTCGGACGAATCCGTTGTACTTTGTCCATCTGCTTGCCAATGTCTCTGTCTTGGTTCTAGATGATGCGGATAGGTTCAAGCACCAATTTGTCTCTCTCAACGGCCTCGACCAGGACTTCATATGCACTCTCGGCTTGGCTCAATCACTCACAACTCTTCGCTTGCACGAGCAAGTGATGAAGAATCTGGAGCTCGTGGACACGCCACTAGCGGTTTTACTTTCACTCGAAGACCTCGTTCTTGTTGGTCGGAGCTCAGAAACGTTCTTCATGAACTGCTTATCCAACATTTCTCCGCCATCCTTGCAGTCACTATCGATCTACTACGTTAGCACGTACATTTCGGCTCGGACCATCCCCTCTTTGGACCTGTATGAACTTCCCAATTTAGATGATTATCTGAACGTGACGTCGTTATCCGTTCTAAACGTGCAACTACAATCGGTAGGAAGCTTGAACATCCAACATTATGTCACTGGAGGCTGGCGATGGGATAGCCCCTGCATGTCTCTCGACTTTGCAGAGCCGGATCTGTTCCCCAACCTAGAAAGGATCGTCGTACTGAACAGAAGCGATACGGAGTTGCTCGAATTTTGCGAAGGCCGGAAAGACCTCGAAATTGAATACGAGTTCGACATTTATTTCCCACGCAAATTCCTCAAGTCCGACGATACACGGCGAAATCTTAAGCAACTTGCTGAGCTTGCCTCTGTGTACACGTTTGCCTTGCCTGATTTGTCCACTGAAAATGCGTATGTTACCTTTTTTTTTTTTTCCCCAGTTCATTGGTTAAGAATTTTTTCAAATAAATATATCCTTTCAGACTCTACAATACCTCATTCCTTGACATGTCATACTTCGACCCTCAACCTTTCGGTTTTGATCCCAACAAGCACAACTTGGATAATGAAGATGACGATGGCGATGGTGCTTCTCCTGATTGGATCTAACCCTTGCGCTTGCAAATCGCTGAATTTTTCGATCGCTTTTCTCTTAACCGAAAGCCGTATGAGCAACGGCGGTAGCAGTGAATCCTCTAGCCTTGGATATATACATATGTGTATTGCTTACACGAAGATGGGACTTATTAACAACGTAAATCTAATGAGATTCCCCGGTGTTGTACTTTACTAAGCTTGAAGGAGTCCCTTCAGGGGACTGACGGTAGTTTTCGAATCTTACACATGATTTTTTGCATATAGTCTGTATTTCCCTGTATTTACTAGCATCATCTATTTGATTATGATATTCTCTCTTTTCCCATACTTAACTGCTTAGTACCTCAATAGTTACCCCGGCTAATGGTAAAACGGGCAGAATGGGAATGACGTCGTTCAGGCTGATGCTTCCGGTTGTTGTCAATTACGGGTCCGTCCTGACAGCGTTATGAAAGAACATCTTCGCTGTCATCCGAATCAGCAACACACACTAATGACTGACGTTGTATTCAACCCTTTCCTTTCCTTGAAACCATTACCAACAAATCAGCCCGTGTGTGTGTGTTCGTGACGCATGGGACTATCTTCGCTCAGTGGCATGTTTGCGGCATCCGAGCAACAAGATAGACGTTTTCTAATCGCTGGCATCCTATTCTTCCTTGCGGCTCTCGCCCAGCTGGCCACGGCGTGGCTGCAATACCAGACCCAGTCCCTGTCCAAAAGCATTAGCAACCGCGCCAGAAATGCAGACCAGCGTACTTATTGTTGGTGTTTCAAGCTTTTATGTTATGGAAAAGACCAGTTGATTCACTAAAACAAAAAAAAATTCCAGCTTGGATAGGAGACGACTTCCCAAACTCTCTCTATGATGTGCCCGTCCAGGACCTCAATGTACCATCCACATCCTCGGCCATCGACGGGGACAATGACCCCGTTGCCATGATTATTGAAAACTCGAGACATTATGGTCTCACTTCGCCCTCGGGCGACGACGATGTCGAATACTGGTCCATGTTCCCTGGCAGACGGGGTTTCCTCCGCTTAGGCCCGGAGCGTCGGTTTTTTGGGATGAGTCTATACCATCAGGTATTATTCTACTCCAAACCCTGTTCTGTACTACGAAAGGTGATGCTCACAAGAATACCCTCTCTTTCTCTCGATAGGTTCACTGCCTAGAAAGCCTCAGAACCGCAATCAAATACGGACTGGACCACAAACACCACAGGAGCGAGGACGGACACGAACCTGGGCATGAACGACGTGCTATGGAGGATCATGCTGTGTATGGCAAACCCGCGCCCATAGCACATGCCGACCACTGCCTCAATTATCTCCGGCAGACAATTCTCTGTGCGGCGGATACGACGCTCGAGCCGGAGATTGTGCCCGATAGCAGAGACGTTGGTGAAGGTCTCGGCGTGACGCATGTCTGTCGGGATTGGACCAAGGTATACGAATTCGCGGCTGAGAATGCTAAAGAGTACACCAAGTATTTGGCTACTAATGGTTCACATAGTGGATGATGTATTGGTTTCAGTTCTATTTAAAAAAGGGGTTTGTGTTTTAGTGTACACGCTTCCTGGTTTTTTTCTTTCTCCCTCGTAGTGCTGTGTTTGACAATAGCGTGTATCGTTATTAAATATAATTGCAGACATTATCTGTGTGTAAACAAAAATACACAGGAAAAGAGACAAGTATGACAATGAATGCATATATGGTACAAATGCAGCACGCATGGGGTAGTGGTGATAAGGAAGAAGAAGAAAAGCTGTTTAACCAGTCTTGTTTTTGCTTCTCTTGCCAACTTGGGCCTGGAAACCACTCTTGATCGCGTTCACGGACCGTCTTGAGCCACAGGACTCACAGGCCATGAAGAAGATACGGTTTTCCTTGGTCAGGAGTGTATCAGGCGATTTGCATGTTTTGCATGTGACGTATTCGACTGTAGGAAGTTGCAAGTTAGTGTGAAAATGACAATATCATAGCAGAACACGCTTGAACATACCAATATATCTCCTCAATACATTCTCCACCTGTTTTTGCTGGAAGCGACCACGAATAACAAGACGTCCAGAGCCATCAACCGAACCAGTCGTACCCATTTCGGCAAAGAGGAACTGGATGACATGCTCAGGTTGTCTGTGCATACGCTTACAAATCTCGGAGACATTGGCAAAGATGGACTTCTTGTTTCCTTCACGGAGGATCTGAGGTGGAGCGATGGTGTAACGCTTGCCTGAAGCGTTCAACAAGGCAGGGTTAGATGCATGTAGGGCGGCATAGAAGCGATGCAAGAGCTATACAAAGAGTTATCAGTAACCCTGATGCATATATGCGCGATAATCAGTAAATACCTCTGGATAGGTATAGTCCCGATCTGAGCTCAGCCAAGGCTCGGAGCCCTGATCCACGTCTGCAGGCGCTTCGCCGCGGGCAAATGGGTCGTCCCCGAGATCTGCCTCGTCTATGTCGTTCAGAGTCTCGCCATCAGGAACATCGCCATCCTCATCGGCATCAGCATCCTTGGCTTTTGTCTCGTTCAGCTCCTTCTCAAACGCCTCCAGATCGAAGGCCGCCTTCTTGGACTTTTTCTTCTTCTTTTTGATGTCAGAAAAGTCCAGATCTTCCGTAGCAGCAGGAGCTGTAGTAGGTGTCGAGGTGCCAGAGCCCTCACCATCCTGCAGTCGCGCGTATGCATTCGTCAGATTAGATGCATTTAAAGGCAAGAAGAAAACCCTACAAGATCAAGCGGGATTTCCTTCTTCTTTTTCTTCTTTTTGAGATCGCCGAACATCTCCTTTGCCTCTTCATCTGCGTCCTTTCCTGCGTCTCCGTTTTGCGCGAGCTGCTCGTGCATAGTCGCGGAACCCATATCGACGACCTCACCGCTGGTAGTCGTATTATCAATCGTTGGTGGAGCCGGTGTGGTGGGATCGGCATCTGCGCCAAGGGGATCTTCAGTAAATGCGACGTTCTTTTTCTTCTTCTTCTTGAGCGAAGGATCGAATAATGGTTCCTCAGAGGTCATGTTGAGTGTCAAGTACGAAGCAACTTCAAATGAGTCACGCAAGGCTTGCAGTGACGAGCCTTGACTTTCTTCGCGCCAGAGGGTGGCTGTGCTAAGAGTCACATGACTCTGAACAAGTTCAGGCGGCGCCTGAAAAGACCGACCAGCTCCGAAGACACCCATTCTAACGGAGAGAGAAACAACAGCTGGAAATTACTACACTTTCTCTACACGACGATGAGCCTCGCCACCAGGACAATCGCACGCACGGCCGCACGCACACCAGCGCTGGGCGCCGCTCCCAATGGTGCGCGTAACATGGCCACCCTGCGCGAAATTGAGCTGCGTCTCAAATCCGTCCGCAACATTGAGAAGATCACAAAGGTTCGCAGTCACGGTTCTTGAAGGTCTGGAGTATGAGAGAACGAGGGTTACTAAAAAGCAATATGCGTCGACCTGCAGTCCATGAAAATGATTGCATCCACAAAGCTTAACAAGGCTACGCGTGCTATGCAACAAGGGAAGCAGTATGGCGACGCTAACAAGGGTGAGTTACCTCCGCACATGTTTTTACCATTTAGCCCACAATAATTGGGGTACTCAACACAATGTCTCAGAGGTCTTCCAAACCGCAACCTCCGAAGACCCCAACAAGCGCAAGCTGTTCATTGTCATCTCCTCCGACAAGGGTCTTTGCGGTGGTATCCACTCCTCCGTGACCAAGTTCACCCGCCGTACGCTGGCCGACTCGGAAAAGGTCGACTCGGACTCGCCTGTGATGATCATCGGTGACAAGTCCAAGGCGCAGCTGTCGCGTGCCGTTGGTCAAAAC
Source organism: Agroathelia rolfsii (assembly GCA_018343915.1). NCBI lineage: Eukaryota > Fungi > Basidiomycota > Agaricomycetes > Amylocorticiales > Amylocorticiaceae > Agroathelia > Agroathelia rolfsii. The sequence continues at coordinate 351,168 of JABRWF010000002.1, forward strand.
CTTGCCATGACGTTCAACCAGATTGGACGTGATATCCCCACGTTTGCCGATGCTGCCGGCGTTGCGGACCTCATCGTTAAGAGCGGTGTCAAGTACGACAGCGTTGCCATTGTCTACAACAAGTTCGTTTCTTCCATCTCGTACGAGGCCGCCATTGTCGAGGTCCAGAACGAGAATGGCCTCAAAAACTCTCGTGAGTAGACTTTTTTCATCGGCGAGCCAAGAGCTCTCCATTTCTCCATATACTAACACGAACAAAAACAGCTGGCTTCAAGGTTTACGAGATGGAGGATGACGTTACACGCGACCTCGCTGAGTTCTCCTTGGCCAACGCCATCTATGCTGCTCTCGTTGAGGGACACGCATGCGAGCAGAGCGCTCGGTGAGCAACGGCTGAATTAATAAATACTCGGGTCATGCCTCTGACGGAATTTCTAGTCGTAATGCCATGGACAACGCCTCGAAGAACGCTACGGACATGATTAGCTCGCTCCAGATGCAATACAACCGTGGTCGCCAAGCTGCTATTACCAACGAGTTGGTCGATATCATTACTGGTAAGTGGACCATATGTTTTCTACTGCCCTGGATATTTTGCTTACGTTTGTTCTTAGGTGCGAGTGCCCTTTAGGTGGGCCGTTGGAGGTCGGTGGGATAGAGTAATGTCGCATGTAGATCTGGGAATAGCATTCCTTTTTTTCCCTTCGTCCTTTTAGAGACAATAACACTCGTTCGCGTGTATTATTATACCGAGTCATGTATCGTGTGGGATGAGACAGAAGTAGCTAAGACAATGGCCAAGATACTGGCCCGATATCTGGGTGGGTCAGCCACCGGCGCGCCACATGACCGCGGTTCTTGCAACTTAAGAACGCGCCCTGGGAACCCATTGGGCCAAGTTGCACCCGTCGCATCTCTCTCTTCCACATAGCTTCACTGTCCAGAAGAGCCTACAATGCGGTTTCGCACCCTAGAGATTCGATGGCACGACTCAAAGCCGATCTCGACGTGCGACTTCCAACCTGTGCCCTTCAAACGCGCCCGTCCCACCCATCCGGCGGCTTTTGCGACCCAGGCATGGAGGCTGGCAACCGGTGGCGAGGATAACCATGTCAGAGTGCGTATATAGCATGTAGTGCCAACCCAGACCCAATGTGTTGTGCTCAGATATAATATTCAATGGTGTGCGCTTGCCATTGCTATTGCTATTACTGCAGCTGTGGATGGTCCATCCGAATTTGATGCCCCCGAGTGCCATTGCCAGCTCATCGGCCATGAAAGATGCCCCGCCTCCCAACCCGCATCCACCGAGGGTCGAGTATGTTGCAACCTTGAGCAGACATACTGGTGCTGTGAACGTCGTCCGTTTTTCTCCAAATGGTAAGTGGTAGCTCTGTTACGTGTACGTATGCCAGACGATCGTATCCTGACCGGGTTTTTTACTCTCGCCCAGGTGAACTTATTGCGTCAGCCGGCGATGGTTCGTCTAAAATTGATCTCGGCATCTCTTCTTGGCACTGAAAGAACACTATTAATACTTAGATGGCATGATTATCATCTGGGCACAGTCCTCAACACCTCACACCAGCACATACGGCAGCGATATCAGTCCCGAGGATTTACAATATGAAAGAGAATACTGGAAGCCGAGAACAACTTTCAGATGCACGACCATGCAAGTTTACGATCTTGCCTGGAGCCCAACGGGCGAATATATCATTGCTGGAAGTACGGACAACTGTGCTCGTGTCTTCGCATCCCAAGATGGTAATGCTTGATAATTTATGTTTGCGTATTTCTTGCATTAACATCGTGTACAGGCAAGTGTGTGTATGAGATAGCTGAACATAACCACTACGTTCAGGGCGTGGCTTGGGATCCACTCAATGAGTATATTGCGACGCAATCTAGCGATCGGTCCATGCACATCTACAGCATCTCCACCAAGTCTGGTGTATTCGAGGCCCACGCAGTTGGCAAAAACACACGTATGCATTACCATCAGGCTCATACTCGCACGCCTTCACGCAGTCGCACGAGACGGCCAAAAATGCTCCGTAGCTCGTCCATCGTCAGCGACACTGAATCAGTTGTCACGACAGTCAGCGAAGCTAAAGATAAGGAAAAAGAGGAGAGTATTGCCCCAACGCCTATGACACCTGCCACTAGCGTTGGAAGCACACCGAACATTCACATGTTTCCCCCTCCCTCGGTTGAAAAATCGACTTCCCGGAGGTCATCTTTCAGCGGCTCGAACGCTGCTGGCTCTCCTGCAACACCGTATGCCAAATACGGCCGGAGCCCGAGTCCCATGCCTGCCCTGCCCGCTATACGTGCACTGCCGAGCAATGCAGCTTGGTCATCCGTCAAACTCTATGGGGATGAGAGTTTTACCAATTTCTTCCGGAGACTGACGTTCAGCCCTGATGGCGGCCTGCTGCTCACGCCGGCCGGCCAATTTGAAGATCCGTCTGTCTTGCCTGGCTCCTTGAACTCTTCTTCCTCATCATCAAAAGATGATCAACCCACCCGTGGTCGCAAAGGCGGTCGGAAAGATAAGGATGAAATTGTGGATCCGAATTCAGCGTCGTCTGTGTTCATCTATTCACGTGCCAACTTTGCGCGTCCACCTATTGGCCAGCTGCCAGGCCATAAGAAAGCAAGCGTTGCTGTGCGATTCTCGCCGGTTTTGTACGAGTTGCGCAAGAACGTCACCGGTGTTGAGCATGCCGAGCCCAAGGCGGATGTTCTCGAGCGAGGCAAGGATGGTGAGATGGCTGTGGACCTTGTAGACCCAACTGCGCCTGCTTCTGTAGAAGCAAGCACTACACCGCACACTTTGACACCGGAGGCTTCCCTATCTCCTCGTAAACCGACGCCCATCCTTGCGCCCGTTCCTATGCTCGCATTCTCGGCCAATACCATGCAGTCACCAATAACGCCTACCGAACCAGCTAGGCCGTTGACACCTGCACCGTCAAGGCCAACCACTCCCCAGCCGGGCTCTGTTTTTGCGCTGCCTTACCGCATGCTGTTTGCGGTTGAGACGATGGATACTGTGACAATATATGATACCCAGCAGGCTGGGCCGGTATGCATGTTAACCAAGCTTCACTATGATGAGTTCACGGATATGACCTGGTTCGTTTTTTTTTATTTTTTTATTTTTTGATGCATGCTATGACATGCTCATCATTCAATCTCGGCTAGGTCCCCTGATGGACAAACACTGATGCTTTCATCGAGAGACGGTTATTGTACCATCGTCATCTTCGACGAGATCTTGCCAGCCCATCATACACAGCAACAAGTGCTGCAATTGCAATCTATCGCACAGCAGAACTCTGTTCCGCTTACCAACACACCGTCGTCATCGTCGCTGCCAACCACGTCGACGACGTCCTCACAATCTCACAATGCCTCACAGAGCCCCAGTGTTGTACCTGCTAAAAGGAGCGAATCCCAGGCACAAACGCAGGTATCAAGTGCTACACCGGCGCCGATACCCGCTGCACCGAAGGAATCTTCTACCGAGGATGAGAAAAGCGCAACAGAGCCGCCCAAGAAGAGACGGAGAGTCGCGCTTACCAAAGTTGGGGAAATAGGATCTTAAAAAATAATAATAATAAGAAAAGGCTTCATCTTCATTCCTTTTTTGGCCTCACTCCATCTCTTCTCTTGCCTTTCCGGTCTCTGCATCTTGTTTATCAGTTGTAAGCTAAAGCCTCTATCTCTTGTGCCTCTTGGCGCCTTCAGCCATGGTATTATCCCTTCCTTTACTATAGTTTACGTTTTTTTGTTATGTGACTAGCCCTGTAATGACTTGTGTACTGCCTTTTGATTCCATGACATTTCAACGATTGTGTGTCAAATTGACCACGAAACGAGTATTTAGGAAGATTGCATACTTGAGTCTGACTTCTGGACGAGACGCGTGTTTACTTCCGAGTTGCTTGAGCGTGAATCTGCGCGACTTGCTTTCAACTTCATCTGGTCTGTGCCCATAAATTTATCTTGTACCACCTTTGCGTGGTCAACACTTCAGGCACCTCTTCACTAGATCCGAATCTACCAAGCTAGTGGCAAGGATCTTGTGGATACGCACTATTGACACTGTATCCGCGAACATAACCACTACTGCCTTTAAAAACACGCCCATCAGCGCTAGCCTTTGCTTGTCTCTCCCTCATCTTCAGAGGTCTCCTTAATCAGAGATACACTTTACTCCCAACCAACAAAAATGAGTCTATTTGGTCAATCCTCTGGCTTCGGGCAGCCCAGCGCCGCGGGTACAGGCAGCAACCTCTTTGGAAACACAAATCCTACCAACCCTCAACAACCTGCCCCAGGCGCCGCCGGTGGTCTATTTGGTAACGCGTCCTCCACACCAGCGACGGGTGCACAGCAGCCAGGACAGTCGGGCGGTCTCTTTGGTGGGCTTGGCTCAGGGACAGCGGCAGGCGCAACAGGTGGTGGTGGGCTATTTGGGAATGCTACGGCCCAACAACAACAGCAACAGCAGCCTGGCGGTTTGTTTGGTAATACTAACACCGGGGCAGGCGCGCAGCCAGCGGCACCATCTGGAGGGCTTTTTGGAAATACTGGAGCTAGTACCACGATTGCGCAGCCAGCAACCGGGGGATTGTTTGGGAATACGGGCACAGGCGCATCTGGAGGAGGCCTGTTTGGCGGCGCAAACCAGACGCAAACGCAAACGCAGCCCACGACAGGTGGTTTGTTTGGATCTACCACTACTGGTGCGGGAACACAGCCTGCCATAGGCGGATTATTTGGCAATACCGCAACGGGCGCTCAACCCACCGCATCTGGGGGCTTATTTGGCAACACGTCGAATAACGCTGCCGCTCAAGGCACCACTGGTGGCCTGTTTGGCAACACCGCAAATGCTAGCACGCAACCTACCACAGGAGGATTATTTGGCAGTACGACAAACCCTACGCAGCCTGCTCCTGGTGGTGGACTCTTTGGCAATACCGCGACGACGAACACTCAACCGACTGGTGGGTTGTTCGGTCACACAGCGAATGGACAACCGACGACAGGCGGATTATTCGCCAATACCGCCCCGACAAATGCTCAGCCCCAACCAGGTGGGCTCTTTGGGAACACCTCATCAACGTCGTCCAACCCGCTTTTTGGTAACAAACCGCCATCTTCAATATTCGGTGGCCAACCAACCACCACGCCTACGGCCCCAACCGGAGGCTCACTGTTTGGCAGCACGACCTCGACGCAGCCACAGCAGCAACCGGCAACGTCGGGTCTCTTCGGCCAGCCCAAACCAGCTGGCACGCTCTTTGGACAATCGACGGCAGGCCCCACGGCAGGTCTGGGCTCGTCCGTATTTGGCTCGTCTGTCCTTGGCGCCAGTACCCTTGGTGGTCCATCCACCACCCTGGGTGCGCCAGGCGTGGGCAGTGTCCTCGGCCGTACCCTGGGGTCTGGGAACCCCAGCAACCAGACAGATCCTCAAAGCCAGTATCTCGCATTGATGCAAAGAATTGAGGCCATCGCACAGGCATGGAACTCGAATTCGCCAGAGTGCAGGTTCCAGGTACGCGATTTGTGAAGCGCAGGTGAATAATTTCATGGCTTACATGGCTACAGCACTATTTCTATAACCTCGTCGACCCGAACCAAGTGAGCTTGTACGGCCGCCCGGCGAACGCGATGAATGAGATCTTATGGCAAAAGGCAGTAAGGGAAAACCCTGATCCTAGTTGGTTTGTCTAATTCACTATTAACTACGTTGGGGTTTCACTTTGATTAATTCTCGCTACCTGTGTACGCCAGCCTTGTACCTGTTGTAGCCGTCGGCTTTGATGACCTTCAACAACGGGTAGATGCGCAGACACAAACCGCCTCTGTGCATCAAGAAAAGCTCAAGGTAATGGATACAGCGATAACAAAGGGGTATAGGCGCTCTGTCTGATATCTAAACTTTGTATTAACAGGAACTCCAAGCACGTATCCAAGCTCTTGCAAAACGACACGAATCTTCAAATGTATCACGTCTACAACGCGCAGCCGCACTGCAAACTCAGCTATCACAACGTCTCTTACGACTTACTCAACATCTGCATCTTCTCATACCAACATTGCGGTCCTCATCGATCCGGCCTGAGGAAGAGGCTCTGAGATCACTGCTTGAGGGAATAGAGGAGGACATCAAGGCCGGTCGATTGAGAGGCAAGATGAACGAGCTGTGGGCGCTTATCGGGGCTGTCAATGCCTCGAAGGAGCAGAGAGAAAGCAGGCGCGAATGGGCGGTGGTCGATGAAGAGGGCTTGCAACACATCACTCAGGTTTGTATTTCACGTGTCTTTCATCCAGATTTTGATTGACAAGGCCGGTTTGCAGATTCTGAGAGAGCAGCAGGCAGGATTGGAATATCTGACCAAGATTTTGAAAAAGGACAAGCAGGATCTCGCCATCATTTATGGGCAAGGACCACAGGAACCAGAGCCGTCAGAAAACCTGTACAGTTCCACGGCCACATTACGAGCTAGTCATTTCCGGTAGTTTTCTTTTTTTCTCAGTAGAGCGCTGTACGATTTCTGTTGCCCGGGAATGCTATTGAAGTAGGAGAGAGAGAAAAATACTGTCACAAGTAGGAAGAGTGGAATTATATATAGACCTCGAGCGGTGTGAGAAAGAGGGCCCTTATCACAACCCCGCTATCAAATGCGCGAATGGGAGATGCAAGGATCATAAAGATTGCGATGGTGCGAGGCATGTGTCATGTGAAACATGGAAAATGTACATGTTTTGATGTAAAACAGCGAAAATCAGAAGCAAATTAGAACTGTAGAAACAGGTGACAAGTTAGATGTGCGCAAATGCTAGAAATTCGACATGAAACGTACGCGGAGAGCTTGGAAGAACCACTTGTTCTTTCCACTTGTGTACCTCTCCTCAAATAGCTTCTTAATAGTCTTCTTCGCATCTTCCCTCTGTGAAGGCTCCTTGAATGTATCCGCGCCAACCGATCCCTTCAAACCCTCCAACTCCAAGGCGTATCGCGTGGGGAAAAGATGAGAGTAGTTCACAACCTAAGCCGGAGGGAAAGCATTAAATGTGCAATCCAGCCAAGATTTGCAACATCTCACGCACCTTGATGAAAGGCTTGACCTTGCTCCTGCGCTGCAGCTTCTTGGCACCCATGCGCTTCGTGACCTTTCTTGGGTAGCGCTCGATGCCAGCAACGATAGCATGGGGGTATGGTCGCTCCTTGGTACCATCATCGAGCTGCTTAATAACAACGACCTTCTTGCCAGCCTGGCGGCCTTGAAGGAGGAGTGCGACCTGCAGTGAAATTATTGAATTGGGACGAGTAGAGATGATCAGATTCTCTTTCAGCACGCGATTCTGGGCAGCATTTCACCAACTTTGCCGGGCTTGTATACTGTATCAAAACTTCAGCATTTCTCTTCCTATCGTCAAATACAGTCAACAGAGCGTACCACGGGGCATTTTGAGTTTCTTGAAGGGGGTCTTGAGGCGGCAGCGGGGTCGGTGAGGTCGGGTGGCTGATGTGGCGTGCCTGCCCAAGCGTGAGAAACTACTGTTTTAAAGTTCAATCTCCGAATCAAATCCGTCAACGGTATTTCGGAACCTTTCAGCCTCTGACTTTTTGTAGACCGACGAAATAGCAAACTATGGATATACTGGGACGATCCATGTAAATAATCCTCTGCTTGATGTCCCGCATAAAAATAAAACTTCCTGTTCTCTATGCTCTTCCCTATTACCTACTCGGAGAAATGATCATCATAATATGCATCGTGTAAATAATTATCTCCGAGAGCTATAGGGCAAGGAGTCCTTTCAGAAGTTAATCCGGTACAAAATACTACGATTTTCAGTAAAGATCTAGCTCTAGCAGGACATCAGCAGAATAAAATTCAAAAACAGCTAGACAGAGCTCTTCACAGGGTATTATCTGTCAAATGTAGCAATTGTATAGTGATATATAAATGTTGTTGGGTAGTTGTCATGTAATCTTTCGTCATTTGCAACTCCCGACCCGTTTGCAACTCTAGGCTAATGATAGTATGGACATTGCACATACAATAAGCACTTTATCGTCGGCAAGGAGGCGGCCAGGGCATGCTCTGTCAGTGCAGCAATTGTAAATCACCATGTCCATAGGTATACGTATACAGAGACTCTATACCTTCTGCCAAAACCAAAAAACCATTTCACGTGGATCCCTTTCAGGATTTTCACCCAAGAAACGTTCCAGCATAAAGCGCTCAGGGTCTTTATAAAGACGAGTATCGTTCATCATAAAACTTTATGATATTCTAGGTCATCATGTGCAGTGGCTGGTCTGGGTATTGAAGTAGACTTACCGAATATTTGGCAAGATGAGAGATCCCTTGGGTATGAAGTACCCCGCATGGACATCGTCTTGAGCAACCTTGTGGGGGACAGCTTAGCATGAAGAATTAGTTATAACATCCATTCGAAAAAGAATAAGCATAAGTACTGACCATTTGGTACAACAACAATCCAACGGAATAGTTCACTGATCAATGCGTTAGTATAAGGCAAATGAATCCTATCTGAAATTGATGGAAGCCGTTGGGCCCCCACAACAGCGTCAATCTCTTCTCGAGCCCTCTTTATTACGGTAGGATAAAGTGCCATTAATAAGAAGAGGCCTCGGACAATGGAAACAGTCTAGCTATGAAACCGAAGTTTTATATTTATTCATTTGACTCTTATATGGGCGCATGGGAGTGCATATACTCACTGTATCGGCGCCACCAGCGTAAATCCCCGCAGATGCCGATTTAAGAATATGCTCTTCTCTCGGCGAGATATCAGTATTTGCCAGAAGAGCTGATGCAGACGATGGAACAGCGGTACCCATTGCTAGATGTAATACTGTATAGAAATAGTAAAATTTCCCCATACATTTAACTCACTATTTGCTCTTTGACAAACTGGAACGGAGCATTCACAAACTCTTGCATATGATTTGACCATTCTTTTCCCAGATTCTTGAAATTCGCACCCGGGAACCAGTCGGGTAGTTTCTCCACTAAAAATTACACCATGTCGGATTGGCATTTGAGAAAAAGTGAGTTTCAAAGGCTTACGGCTTGGGAAGATGTCCACAATCCAGGGCAATGAATCGGGGGCCCCGGCAAGGGAGATCTCCTTCATCATTCTTTCTGCATTAAATACAAAAGGATCATCTTTTTCGTTTGCAGCGTAGCCGTACGAAATCTTGAGGATGATTGATCCGGCAAAGCTATGAATAGGGGTAATAAAATCAATAACATAGACGACCGGACCGTGACATTACGCATTGTAATAAATTGCTAGCTTACTGCCTAACACGATCAGCTAAGTCTTCTGACGAAGATGATATCCGCCGCAGAAAACTGAGGCTTTCGTCTTCGATGACATGGTAGTGCTGAGCCATTGCCACTTGGGTACCTAGTAATTTGTGCATGTATGCACGCTGCTTTTTGAAGTATGCGCCAGGTGATATAAGAGATAGAAGGTTATCACTGCAGCCAGAGAGCTTTAGCATGGGTGTCAGCTCTCTTTCGGAATAAATGGAGCCCTTATATTCCAGCATTTCAGTTGCTGTCTGGACAGAGTTTATGATGATGATATGTCGATTGAGAATAGACACATGTACAATATCTCCTGCAATCGTAGACCACATTCAGTTCATAAGGATTGAAAAGCACTCCGAAAACAAAACAAAACAAAAACAAAACAAAAACAAAAAAAAATCTCCACCATATTTATAGGCCTATCTTGAAAACAAATCCCTATCCTCTTTTGCAAAAAATATTGAAAGCACCGAGCAGATAAGAGAGGCGACTGAAGGGCCTGGCGGTAAGGGTGGTCTTCCATCAGGCAGCCACCGATTTCTCAACAGATATGAAGAAATTGCCAGGCAAACTATCACCAGCACTGTTGTGGAGTCAAACATGATGGCGATAGTATACACAGATGGCTAACATGGTTCAGGTTTTATGTATGCTATCAATATAGATTCGTACTTGCATATTACCACTGCCGATTAGGCAAAGATGTGGTGAAGAACATCGGAGATACATCGTGTGACTCTTGGGGCTTATCTTATGTTCTTATGAAATCAAACTACTACCATCATGTTCGTTTGGGCTTGATGTGACATGCCTAGCTTTCTTCCAAATATAAATTGTTTTTTTTTTTGTCTACTATACAGGCGTCCACAGAAACATCGTATGATCAATTGTCATCACGTGTCGCTTGCTTTTTTTTTTTTTTAATACGTTTGTATACCGCATCATGTACTGAAGACAAACTACGGTGTAAATGGCTAAGGGGTAGATTCAGACAATAAGGGAAATGTGGAGTGTGGTGGCATAGGGGGGAAGTTAGGAGAATTGAAGCTGCATATAAAATGACCAGCCTGATATGACAATAGTGATCAAGAGGGAAGGAAAGAAGTTAAGTCACGTGTTGCTTGACCTCGTCGAGTCGCATAGCCCCGGGTCTGCTGGCTTTGCATTCTATCATGAAACATAGATCGCTTCCTTCCACATTGGCACAACACTCTCACGTCCATGGCAGCAACATTCAACAAAACATGCAGTGGCGGAAAGTTGCTCCTTTACTAGCTAGAGATAATTGAAATCAAATCAATTGCATCCAGTCTTCTGGTCTCTTTATATACCGGCGCTATTACTTCATTCGGTATCGAGGGTTGATGACTATGACGTGATCGCCCTGGCTCATCTCAAGCTGGTGTTGTTCCCTCTTACCATTCTGCGGGTTATCGGCGAACGTTGTTATTATTGAACACTCTTCAACACTCATGGCTAATGCACCTCAGGCTGCAGGCGAACCCTATGTCCGGCTATTGTATCCCACAGAACTTCCAGCCATCGCCCAACTCGGCCGGCGTGCGCTCATACAAGACCCTGTCTACAACTTCTTCGGTAACAAAGACTCTGTGAGCGATTACGTCAAGAAAATAATGTTCTCTAGGTCTTACCCAAGTTCCTCTTCTTATCTCGTTGGAAGCACCCTCAGAACGGTGGGAGCGAAGCCCATGCAGTCCATCTTGAAGCATTCATTAGATTCTTGACTCGCGCTTGTGCCCTGAAAGATGGCCGCATCACGGTTGTCGCCATTCCACGCGCTAATCAAGAGCAGATTGTCGCCTTTGCAGCCTGGCTTCGCCCACACAAACGGCTACACCCGTGGCAGATTCGGACATTACTACAAAGCGGAGTTCTCAGAGTTCTCAAAGGATGGGGTTTGGGCATATTCAAAGTTAGCCGTGCACATCTGGAACTTTTGCAATGATGTTCACCCGGTTTTCATATCCTCAGACCACCGTATTCAATTTCTCACGCCCATCCAAGGAATCTTTCAGAAACTATTACAAGAATAAACGGCTTGACGAAAAGCTTGGAGATACATGGCATTTACTAGTTGCTGCGACGGATCCTGATGTTGAGGATAATAGTGAGCGAGTCGAAGCCCCTATAATGGAAACAATCAAGTTCATCAACTTTATAGATTACATAGGGAAACTGTGTGGTGAAGCCTTTCATTATCGATCACGTGCGACCTATACGCTCGAAGCTACTACGGAAAAGGCAAGAGAAGAATATGCGGCTGTTGGTTTCCAGGCAAGTTATGATCTGTACTTGTGGTAATGGCGACAATGGCTCAGCTGGTCGTCGGCATTTTAGCTGGTTGAAGAGCTCGTGGCTGGAAGGGGAGAGGTTAACGGGCAAGGAGTTTCCACCACAAATCCTAGTCAAGCGACTGGCGTCAAATTTTGGACCATGATCAGGGTTGGTTCTTGGTCTTTTATTTAGTGTTTATTACTTACAGAATTAATGAAATAGCAACACCAGCCCGACGGTCTCTCATGATTGCTGTTACTTTGAAAAAAAAAAAGTGTTACTGGTAACTAACAGATGCTTACGGCTTTTGTTGCTTTTACATCCTTTGTTTTTACTTGCAATATTTTTTCTCATAAGTGTATTTGAGCATGTCCCATGATAGAAGACTGCGCTGGTAGACATCTTCAAGATTCATACGACCGTTAGAGTTAGCGTTTTTAAGGTGTAACTTATGGGGATTGAAAGGAAGCTTCAGGTAAAAACGAATGATGAGTATTTTATTTTGGGATATACTACGGTTGTTCATAGTACAGGTGAGAATGCTAAAGCCAGCACCACGACTATAGCCTGAGCAGTGGCCCATAGTTTATTGTTTATCATTGAATTGAGGGCCCTCGAGCTCTTCACAAATTCACTAAATGGGCCGGCCGGGAACGGAAGCGGAAGTGATCGAGCCGGCCAACAAGCGCGGCCAACACTTTTTCTTGCGTCTGTAATCACCAGAAGCAAATTGCTTAGTGCGCGAACAAACGTCCATCATCGTTGCCAGAATCGCATGCAGAAGGATTCTTGTTGTCCTCTCGCCCTCGGGCCCAGCCGGCAAGCATGTGGGACAGAATAGGCAGGAGTACCAGAAAGGAGTACGAGTCTGGGCTCATATGTCAATAATTCTCCGTAGCACACAAAGTTCAAGTCCCTGGCGGGAGTCTTCTTTCCTTGCACTCTTTTTCCCCCCGTGCTACCAGTACTGCTCAGGCTACTGCCCCGCCCTCATGCGCTCTCTAGCACAACGAAACCTGTCGACTAGACAACTCCTTGTCCTAGTCCCTACCTGTGCCCTCATCCTCTTCGCTGGTTCCCAACTTGAATTGCACTCGTCCACCAACTCATTCCAGCCCAGCACGGAAACGTTTACCGTCACTACTATTGTCTCCTCATCCGTAACAGACACATCCTGTCCTTCTCCAGATGCACCCAGAAGACCCCAACTGGAGCACACTAGCAGCTGTCGTCCCCTCTCGTCGTCTGACCCTGCGTTCGCCATCGAACTGTGCGAGGACTATGGCCAATGCAATTCCTTTTCTCTCCGTGTCCGCAGAACATCGGCGGAGAGCTGTGCCAGTGCAGAGTCAACAGCTAATGAATTGATCGGCGGAGAACCCAGCCTCAGGTCGTGGATGAAAGCCGAGAGGGGCCCAGACGCTTTCTGGTTACGCACTGACGGCGCGGAAAGGTACAGCGATGGATGGAGTTTCTACGAGGGCGACTGCTCCTACAGATTTGATGTATCGCTTCACAATCCCGGAGAGACCATCATCCAACTCTGGCACATGCATGAGGTATTGTATTTTGAATTCGACCAATTTTTTTTTGGTTACAGTTCTCTAAAAGGAGATGCCTCACAGAATTACCAAAGCTTCTCGGAAGCCAACACCTCCTGGGCTTACCTACACCGCACACCCTTGCTGCCTCGAGACACGACCCTTCAGCCCTGCCCGAGTACATGCGAACCCATCCCGCGGCGCCTCCTCCACTCTCCCGACCCGATGCTCGACTTCTTACCCGCCTGCACAGGCCCAGAACCCATCCAGGGGGCGTACGTACCTAACCACATCGCCGACATCCTCGAGCCCCCTTATCCCATCGTGCAACCGCTCAACCTGCCCGTCGCGGGCCGATATCAGTTCGTACCTAACGGCTGCAGGTGGAAGCACGCCGGGCTCCGATTCGGTGAGCTTACGCCCTGCACGAGGAAAGAGCAGAGGGTGCTCTTTATCGGGGATAGTCATACACGCGTAGCATCCGATGCTGTGGTATGGCGATTGAGGGGGAACAGGAATCTTATGCTCGAGTCGGTAGGTACTGGACATCATGATCAGTATACGGCCTTCTTATTCGCTTTATGGTGTTACTATTATTAGGAGAAACAAGGGCACAAGAGCGCAATGATTGATAACACGGAAATAGCTTTTTCCTGGTGAGCCAAATCCGCCGTTGCCCAAGTGTACATATATGCTGAACGCGTATCATATACTACTAGGGATCCAACAGGAGAATCTGTATTATCCATGACATGTGATGATCTCGCTAATGTCACATCCGTAGTCTTTGGCGTGGTAAATACTAATATTAGCTCATCTCACATGAACAAACGTTCTGACAGATCATTCTCTCCCTAGACGCATCACTTCATCACATCCCAAACCTCCCTTGTCGACGGCCGTCGACGCGCCGTCGACCGAATCTCCACCCTTGCCTCTCTAGTACGCTCTTGCAGTACCGACAGTATGGATCCCTCAACAGACCCAGAGTCCGAGAGCAGCAGCAGCAGCAGCACGATCCCGCTCGTCTTCCTCCTCGGCACGGCCCAGCCACCGCGTCTAGACCATTGGCCGCGCGAGTTCAACGACCGGCGGACGAACGTACGGCTGCAGTACTGGCGCGACATGCTCCTTGCCCGCGCCCGTGCCGAGGGTTACGCCATAGTCGACATGTTTTCGTTGTCCTTGCCGCATGCAATGGAGGCACTTGGGTTGGATAGTGTGAGTTTTTATTTCACTTTATTCTTTATTTTATTTTATTTATGGGTGTTCTAATATTTTCATAGGCACATTTCTCCGGGACGGACGCAATCGATCCGATTGTGGATGAGATCTTGGGCAAGGCGGGGGTGTGTCCCCCGATGGAGAATTCGAGTGTCTATGTTTAATTGGATTGCTCGCGGATGATGCTCGGTTGGGCCTAGCTATGCTTTTCCGGCCTCGAGTCGTGCTTTATGTCCGCCGTTACACGTTGTCCTCACATTTACTGTGATCGTTGCCGCATTGTCGTTGTCGTTGTTTTCATTGCTTTGGGCGCTTTTTCTTCTTTGACTTTGACGACTGGATAGTCTTTTTCTTACTTGTCTTCTTCAGCCATGAGGCTTTTCAGCTCTCTGGATGATCTGGACTTGTGGAATGGACTAATAGAACACTTAAATCCGTGTTGGAGCTGCTGAAGTGCCAGTGACCGTGTTTTAGAAGGCTGGAAATTGTTAATGTTGTTGTTGTTGGATGACCTTTATGATTTTTTTTCTTTCTCATTTTCATTTTGGATGATATCATATACGCAGGGCTGTTTGTACTCTTACTTGTAGCACTCATTGGTAATTGGTCTAATCACCATGACAGTTTATTTATTTGCTACATGTAGCAGACTGAGTACCATGAGGAATTTTTGACATAGTTGACATGTCAGATGTAATTGTCGTGACAGTATACACAGAGTGTGGTACTCATGAAGAGCTCACCGCATACTCGAGTACTATATCACAAGCTACGCTACATTGTTTTCAAACGAAAATTTCGACAACTTCCTAATCCCTATGTAATTACACGTAATTACACAGAAAATACCGACTAGGAATACCGCATCCAACTTGAATTCGTATGACTGTGTCCCCTACTCGATCTTCTAGTATCCTACCATTGGAGTGAGTCTGGCGGCGTAGAGAGCGCATTCGTTAGGCGCCGTCTTACCGGTGCCTCTTGAATAGCCAAGGGTGCTGGAGCGCTGATAGTTGGGCACTACAAAAGTCCAAATTGTAGAACGTGGCAAAATGGCCAAGGAAAAAGCCTGGGCGAGTAAACAAACCCCACAATGTCCCTAACCAACCATACTACTAGCAAATGCTTGGTGACCAGACTCGAGACCAAGCGGTTTCCCATCGTTGTTAGCTTCTTCCACCGTTGGCCGAAACGTTCGAGTTTCTTGGGTAACTTTGACCTTTAGGGTCGGGATTGGATGGGATTCTGCGTGCGTGGAGAGGCTATCTGGTAGAACACTTGATTGTAGTATGGTCGATCTCCCGGTGCGAGGCGCGATGAGTAAAGTCGATACCGCTACGACTTCCGTTTCAGCCTGGCTCAAGCTGAGACCTAGACCGATGCGGACGATGATCATCGAAAACACGATGCCCTGATAGCGAGGCTTTAGCATCAATTCCTCGTAGGATGAGTGGAATATATCACTGAGATGACTAACAATAACATGACAAGCCTGTCGAGACGACAAGTAAAGACGATAGCGGCGTTAAATTTTGAGCAACCAAGATCATACAGGAAGCGCAACGTACCGCATCTATGAAGAAATATTGGGCATAGCTTGAGCATACGTATGTTGCCAATAAGAGGATAAGCATAACCGAGTAAATTGCACCAGACTCGATGATCAAAACTGCAGCAGGCATTATTGTTCTTGCCTTGATTGACGCGGGAGTATGCTCTATGATCGCCTTATTGGCCCACCAAATGCGACCAGCTATCAGCACTAAGAGTAAGGTTCAGCCAAAAAAAAAACAACTACTACAACTTCAGGGATTATGATGAGTCTTGGTACACACATGTGCAACTGAGGTTAGTGAAAAGAGTCAAAGCGAAGAAAGACGTTATGATGTGCTGCAGCTTGGCCGTAAAAACAAACTCTGAAGATGGTGCGGTGGCAAAAAGCACAAAAACGGCGACAGCAATCCCTAATGAAGGCTCAGTATTAGATATTGGTTTCTAGAGGGAAGGGGAAGGGGTCAAGGAAATGAATATGCACAGCGTACCAACGCTGGTCATGAAACAAGCCAAGACGGGTATCGTTACGCGCTTGTCTCCGTGCCAAATCCAAGACAAACGATATAGCTGGTTACAGCGAAATTAGTGAGCAAATGATATGCTGAGGCTAGGACGCTGATACAAGACGAACCATGAAGCCATCGCCAATAATGGTCTGTAGTTGATATGCCAGAGTTTTCATGAGATAAGGATTTACATTAATTGCCCCCAGGCATTTAGCAGTTGAACCTTGATGAAATATAAATGCTTTCAGGACACGAATCAAATCAGAAACAATATGCTATAGTTGTGACTAGATGAGTATACATAATTGTATAGTTGTAGTTCAAAGCACTATTGTCATTTGCTCAACTGTGACTTACCATAGTGGCTAGCATAAACATCACAACAGAGACTACGAGGAGCAGCTGACTGTGCCCCTGGCCCATTTTACGTTTCTGTACTAGGACATATATGCAAGTCGAGAAGAATACCACATAAATCCCTGGTGATAGAGACGACGGTTTGACTCATGAACTCAAGGTCCTGTGAGAAATATTTGTAGCAACGAGGGAATACCATAAAGTACAGATTCTATGCAAATAGAAATGAGGGTGGCTACATCCAAGGAGAGGGCCATCGTGACAAGTGACACTAGTGGTAATGAGAAGAATGCCAGCGGTAGAGAACGGAGGTGTGACGATTAGGTCACAGAGATAACACACGAGAGAGAAAGAAGTGGTGTAGGTGGTAGATTCTGTTCAAGCCTGGCTACTACGCCTCCTACGATACATGCGTATTTATATGTGTACGGATAGGAACTATACAGTATTATATCATTTATTTGTCCCCTCCGGGATCGTTCGTACCAACAACAAGATGCCAGAGGGATGGCGGCGCGGTGACATGCGGTCACGAAGTGACGGAGCGTTACAGGAGGCAGACAAATCACTCAGGACTATAAATAAGTGTCACGTTACAGAAGCAGCTCCTTTTAAGTCTAGGTACATAGCCCTACAGTTTGAGTTCATCAGTTGTTGATTTGCAAGAGGAAGGCAAGTCTGTTCAAGCCATCATCTTCCCCCATCTGGTATATCCCTGAACCCAAGAGCGCACGTCCGATTAAATCAACGCCGCATTACTCGAGAGTTAGCTCAACAGAATGCCATCATCTTGACAATCCAGACCATCCCCTTATCTTGTTTCTCATAACTTTTATCTTTGATCATCATAAGTAGCAATGCTATTTCCCAATTACCTGTGGACTGAGCATCGCAATGATACCGATTCTTATTGCAAGTACCAAAAAAAAAAACGCCACTACCAGCTGCATTGTTGCTAAATTTGGTATAAGGTAGCTGATGGACTTCTTCGTTTGAAGGTGGCTGAAAGACTTGGTTCGCAGTCCAAGTGGCTGAAAGGGGTTGAATACGTACTTGAACGGCCCTGGGACTCACAGCAAAACTTTACTTGTTGCTCCATAACGATAACGACTTTGCGACCCTTGCTGTACCAACATGTCTGTGACCCCTACCTCGACATACAAATCATCCGGCTACGCTCTTCCCACTAGTTTTGTGGATGGGATAGAGAGCCACACTGGCACAATGCCGTCATCAGCGCAAGCCCCTACTGTATCATACAACCGCCGTTATTATCTCCAGGATAACATGGAAACCTTCCTTGTACGACGAAGCACCTCTCTTTTGGGCTTTAATGCTAATTTTAGAAAGAAAAATGGTACCAGGTTGAAGATCAGCTCTTCCGAATTCATAGTCATTTCCTTACGAGAGAATCAGACACGCTTTCCTTTATCACGTCGCGTGAACGAGATCCTGCCAGTCAGGCCATCCCAGTCCCTGGTGTCACAGTGCGTGAATTTGAGAGTTTGGTAAAATACTTCTATTACGGGTGAGTATTTGCCGCTGTTGTATCTCGGCCCGCTGTTTTGCGTGCTAAATGTTCTAGCAGCATGCGCAACGACGAAAAACCAACGCTTGATGAGTCTATTGATTTGCTCAGCATAGCATCTCATGACGACTTCCAAATGACACGGGTTAGGGCGCGCGCCATTGAGGATATTGAAATTACTGGAGGCATCACCGATCCCATACAGAAGATCGTACTAGCGAAGAAACACAACGTACGGGAGTGGCTTGCATCGGCAAGCGTGGTTCTCACGGAACGTGACAAGCCACTTACACTTGATGAAGCCAATTTGCTTGGGTCAGAGACGTACGTTGAGATTATGGGCGCACGAGAGAAGAGACTTCGTGATTTGCTCGAAAGGGCTGAAAGGAAGGTGCTTGTTTGTTCATTTTGATTTCCACTAAAATTATCAGCCTTACATTTGAAAGTGAACCCAGATGATCCCCGTGAGTTCGCAGAATGGCGCGCTGCTAGAGGCTAAACCCTCTCCGACGGCATCGGCAGATGGGAAAGAGAAAGTCTCCAATTCCCTAGGTTTCTCAGCCCAGTCTACGCCTTTCACCAATCACGTTCCTCCTCCGTCTATCACCACCTCTTTCGGCTCCGGCTTTTCTTCTACACCTTCGTTTGGTCAAGGCACTCCTACATTTGGTACTTCATCCTCCACCGTCGCTTCATCCGGCTCTTCGTCTACCACGCCCTCGACGTCTACATCTACCTTTGGCGCAGGGATTTTCGGAAGCTCGTCATCTAAGAGCTCCTTGAAAAAATAGTCGCTGAGACTTTCCCTACTCACAGCTGTCTATCCTCGGTTGTGGTGTCTAAATAGGACGTATTACGACTAATTATAATATGACACTACTAATAACACTATCGCACCTATTATGTTCTTTCAATTTTGTCTTAATTATCGACTTGGAATTGCTCCTAATGTGAATGATAGGACTCTCCAATTGACCGTAAATTTGTGATAAAGCTTATATGCGATTTCTTACTAACTTAGAATCCTCGCCGTACTACTAGTACTAATTGCGTTCTAAAGCTTTGATGCAGTCGTGAGCTTTTGGTCTTGGCTCAGGAAGTTTAGTATACGATCTGACCCGGCCCAGGTACCGTAAGCTCGAACAAAGGTGGCGACTGGTTTCTGATAGGTTCCTATAAGAAAATGTTAAAAAAAAAAACTGAATTGTAAGGGAAAAGGTGTGCGTTGATCTACAATTCAGTGGGGACTTTCTTACAGGCCGGGGTGGTCACTAACTTGAAAATGAGAACTATGGTATAGAAAGAAGCTTTTTTTTTTTCACCGAGTTTAGCTCGGCAGAATACAGTCGATTCGATTTGCAGTCCGAATCACATTATCCCTTCAGCTTGGCTCGCAGAATAGTATCCCCTAAGAGGTTCTTCAGATGCATCTTGATGGTATAATCTGAGATGCTGTCAAGTTCAAGTTGCTCTTGATCGATTTGACGCTTTCCGGATTGCTCTGTTGCTCAACACTATACCGGTGGTGTTTCTACACATTGTTACCCCAATCTTCACTCGACAGCGCTGGATTACGCGTTGGAGCCCATAAGTTTACTCCATGCACGCGGAAAAGATTCTGTGATGCATCAAAGGAAGAATGCCTACTCAGAAAACACGCGCTTGATAGCGAGGTTTCAAAAAATTGGATCAAGCTCAACCTGGCCATCGTCAGACGAGTTCACATCGACTCATCCACGCATGTATCCGCCAATCGTATGAATTATAGATCACGGAGTTGTATAAGTAACCCAGGCGTAGTGCCCAAAAGGCCCCCGTCTTTAATTCGGTAACCTCTGGTCGAACTCCCAATATGTTGACCTCTTTCTCTTCACCTAAGCCCGTACCCTCTTCTGTGTCTCCACCTAATTATTGTAAGACCTCCGTCGACGGCGATGAAGAATTAATCGATTACGAAAATCACGAGCCTCTTACGCCAATGAGAACGCCATTATCAACCACTGGGTCTCTAAACAGTCATGATACCAGTGTCCGCGCAGCATTATTCCACTCAGACTTTTACTTTGACATTGGGATGCTCAAATTTTTGGTAAATTTATCATTCTCAGAAAGTTCAATTCACACATTAATTTCCATAATCCGGTCTGTGGGATGCGCCTGATAGGTCGACGATCAGCTATTCCATATTCATGCCATTTTTCTAGTTAGAGAATCAGACGTATTCAAACAAGTCTGCTCATTTCCTCGTGACCAAATCTATGATGCCGTAGTTTTGTCCCCTACGGATGCGACGGCATTTCAATTTGAGAGTCTTGTAAATTTCTTTTATAATGGGTAAGCCCATAGTTATTCAGCTTCTTGTTTTTAATTCTTAGTCGATTATCTAGGATGTTCAATGATTATAACCCCTCTTGGGAAGCTTGTGTAGCCCTGTTGGCCATTTCATCGCGTTTCAGGATGTGCAGGGTTCGCGACTTCGCTGTCAGCGCGATCTCTGAAAGAAAAGACACAAAGGACACGGTTGCCATCATCAATCTTGCCCTGGAATTCGACGTTCAAGAGTGGCTTGCACCCGCATATGCAGAGTTGTGTTGCCGCCAGAAAGCGATGACCGCAGAAGAGGGACAGCTTCTCGGGTGGGAGACATTTGCAAAGCTCACAGAGGCTAGAGAGAAGTATTTAAAAATAAAGCATGAAGAAACCTCGACGACGAGTCCTTCTGTACCAACAGAACCCAGTACTCAGCTTTCCGGAGTTGCTGCAGCAGTAGTAATCAACAGGGGTCCATTCGTGGGTATCACCTTTAATCGACCTTGCTTTGTTTTCATAACGTCTTTTGATATTGAATATGGCTTTCACAGGGCACCAAATTAAGGCAACGTGATCAGGCCTTGTCTGTTATAAAAGAGATTTTCTGGCCCCCTGCCAATGATCCAAAGCCTACACCTAGTGCCAAGACAGATGTCGTCGATGCACCCGAGGCCACTATTAGTAGTATTACAGGTCCCCAACAGCCCGAGACTCTGAGAAAAAAACCAATCAGAAGGATCCATTAATATTAGTAGTCCAGCTAATGCCCTACTTCCTACTCCATCGGATGAATGAAGGTGGCTACACGAAGTACTTCTTGTATTGGCAATTGAATCGCCGTCTGTCATCCAAATTTGTTACGTCTATTTAGAAACTAGGCCCGTTTAATCTTGTATTTCTTGTATTCATCTTGTATGCTACTTATATACATGTACTTGAACCCGTTTTACATGAATCGCGATGCACATGTCATGGTTGCCAAAGAGTCGAGTCATTAAAGGTTGTGACGTATGTCATGGAAGGGCAAGTTATTAAACGTAAATGCCAATTCAGTTCTTTAGTGGTTGCTGAAATGCATCGACAATATAACATTTAATTCATAAGACCTAAGGCCCAATTCATTCAGGCGTTGAATATTAAATATTCAGTATTAAATGTGGGATTATTGATGAGTAGCACTCGATTTTGATTCTTAGAGGCGACCGGCCACCATTAATCATGACGGCGAAGGAAGGTGCTAGTATCTATGCCTGTAGAAAATAGTCGAGCCGACATAGTGCAATTATGATTGGTTGAATTGAAGGATTCAGGATATTTCTTACTATTGACGGTTGGATATGGCACAAAAATCCTTTCGGCCTTAGGTTTTACTTGTAGGTCTTTCGAGGTTAGGTGTATCATGATACGAGGGACAATCCACAAGTGGTAACCCTGAAGAATGGGAGAACGAAACTCGAATACTGAATATCCTCTATCACTCACGTCTAGACGGAAAATTAAATGTCTTTCCGTTTCCTAGAGAGTGTGACATGCACAGTACAATCCCTGTAAGCAAATTAACACACCTAAGCCGTAACCGATCTAAATGAAAGCAGCCGTCGTGAAGAAAGATACTCCTGTTGTGCAATCCACTGGAATATTCGTCGTATAAAAGCGATCTGTTGAAGGCCATTACTTCACAACACACCCTCCTTTTACAACCCTTTTCCGACTATCTGCATCCCAGTCATCCCACTCTCCTTCTACATCGCAATTACTCTCTTTCAACAACTCTCACAATGATCGCTAATTTTTCTCGTGTCTCCGGCACTGCATTGATCCTTGCAGTAGCTGCTAAGAGTGCTTCAGCTTGGTTCTTGCCAGGCATTGGCCTTGGAGCAGGCTTTGACGCGAGTGCCCACCTCGACGCTGGCGCCGAGGGTTGTGCCGATGGAGATGCAGATCTTGGCGCTGGAGCTGGTCTCAGTGCTGGAGCCGGCTTTAGTGCTGGGGCTGGCTTTGGTATCGGTGGTGGTCTCGGCGGAGACTCCTGTGGCAGCGATCAGTTCTGGTACTCTTGGAAGGGATGCTGCCTTGTCAGTGGGTTTATCAGTCATATGGAACCACCGTAAGTAAAAATAGATGGAGCGAGGCTAGATATGTGTTGATGATATGAACAGGTCCGGAAAGTCTTGCCCAACTTCCGATACATGGTATTGGAGCGACGGTAAGGGCGCAAAACTGTCTATACTTATTATGAATATGTTAGCTGACACATAACCCCAGAAAAGGAGTGCTGTCTCCCTTCAGTTCAGATCTCAAGCTCGGCTCCTACATGCGGAAACGGACACACCTGGACTGAATCAGAGTCTTGCTGCCTTTCTGGGTCAGATGGATACGGATCCAGTCAAGACTCAAGCAGCGAGTCCGGGTATTCAAGCGGCTCCGCCCAATCTGGGGATAGCCATTCCGGCGGCGACGAGTCTGACAATTCTGAACAGTCGTGCAGTGCCTGCGAGGCGGCAGCCGAAGGGGAGGATTCGGGATCATATAGCCAGCACTCTAGCTCTTCCAGCTACTCCGACTCTCACAGCTCTTCTCATCAGTCCAGCCACTCTAACGAGAGCGGTTCTTGGTCTGGTCGTCGCGTTCGCAAAGACGCATTTTAAAAGTAAAACTTTCACAAATCATGATTCATAATGTCCAAGATGGACCCTGATACCCTTTCTTTGCTTTATTTTGGAAACATCATAATGTACACAAAATATCTGGAGCCTTCCCTTTTTCTTTTTTTTTTCGAGGACCGTCCTTTTGGATTTGAAGTTTGTTGTTTTTACCCCGTTGTATAGTTTGCTCAAAATTGAATCTGTTTGTCTAATTCTGTGATCTCCGAGACCCTACGAAAGCGATAATAATGCTGCTTACTTCTGGTGCAGGAAGTCGTCATTGCTTAAGGAGGTGACAAGTTTGATACTGTGAGATATAGCAATACCAGTGACTAGGTGCGCGCATTGAGGATATGAACCAGTGAGGTATGCAAAAAGCGGATGCAATAGACATGAGAGCCTGAGGCCTAAGTATCAAACATTAACTGTGAATTTTGCACTTCCTGACCCAGCCGCAGCAACGCGTAGTCGGGGGTCTAGTATCTGCAGGTGCCGACCATGCCAGTGTTACGTCGTCGACTCGGAGGGCCCAGCGGCCATAGCGAAATCTTTGCACCAGAAAACAAGCAAGTTTCAAAATACACATCATTACATGACTAGGTGGGAAGCTTTGGGTTAAAAACATGCATATTTGAGTTAAAGTTCAAGTTCTTAGGAATTTCCGAGCACGAACACAAGAATAAAAGGAAGGATCGATGTGCAGCCTACTTGGCAACTCCAGCCAATCAGACGTATTAATAATGTGACAACACAAGTCACAGATTACGTGACAGTAGGACCAACTTGGACCCACCACTTTCAGCAGTCCTTGTTTTCCTCAGTCTGGTTGCTCGCCCGCGCCATTGAACCCTGGCTTTGGGTCTTCTTCTGTCTTTGGGACAGTTTTTATTACTTGTAAGTTTGGCGCAGCATATCCGATCCCAGATCTGCAGATCTCCACAGCACCCAGCATTTATTGATCATAGCGTCGATTGCAGTTGATTAATTTCAAGGCGTACTATCATATCTAGCAACCGATTGTTGTCATCCATCGTTCCTAGCTTGCCTGACGACACAAAAGAACTATTGTTGCATTGTATAACATATTATAAGAAACAAGACTTCTTATCCTGCCAGTGCTTTATTGTCTTATTCCCCTGGAGACTGTCCTTTCGCCACAACTTTTCGACATTCAAGCCATATATATTATACGTCGCCCAAAATTCAGAAGCTCTGCAAATTCGTTCTCTCTTGTATAATGTCTCAGGATGCTAGACATCCGAGTCAAGATTCTCCCAACAATAATATCTCTGTTCCGCAATCCATCCATCCTGGGTCTCCTACGCACACCTTGTTTCCAGAACATCGTCAACATCCCAACAGTCGAGGCGGCGCTTCTCCCCGAGATAGCGTCCCTCTTGCTTATTTGCCGCAGTGGAATCCTGCTCAAGTTGTTTGGAGACTCGAGAATGGCCGGATCGTCTACGAAACCAGCGACCCTCCAGCTGGGCGTATTCCCGCTTGTGGTCATAGGAATCGGAGTACTTCACGAAGCCCACAAGGTTCTCAAGTGATGCTGCCTACCGGTAGTCCGAGTAGTTCGTCGCATCCTGTAACTCCACATCCTTCTGCGTATCCGGAGCCTGTAGAGTCTGATCAGAACGATGAAGACTCAGAAGGTATTTTGACGAACATTGAAAGTTAATCGGTCCACTCATTGATAACAATGATAGATGAACAAGAGGTACCTCCAGTGCCCACCATAGGATCACGCCGTCAGGCATCCGGCCCATATACTCATAATAGAGAAGCGAGGCCTTTACGCTCCATCTTACGACTTCCTCGTCCTACCGAACCTGAACAAGCTCAGCCCCCTCAAACTTCGTGTGCTGCTCCAAACGTCCCCAATCCATCAGAACCCACTCAAGAACGTCCTCAAGGGAATGCATCACAGCCCCCTTTCTCATTCGCGCATATAAGAGATGATGTCAGGCAATACGTTGGCTACATGGGGCCATACCATGATCCTAACAACCCGGGGCTTGAAGATATCCCTCAGGTACCTCGATCCGATCCGATCCAATGGGTCGCCCCTGGGGTCCCTATTCCACCCCTTTGGGCAAGGCAGCCGATGCAGCCAACGGGGATCTATCCTATGGCAATCCACTGTCCAACAATGGTTCAATGTATTGCTACTCCTCAGCATTGTTCTTCTCATCCTACCCCGCATCGTCCGACGAGCCAAGAACGGGTTATCCCTTCACACGCCGATGTATCTCGCGAAGAGGAACGTGCCGCGCCACGGTTAGTTCAAGGTGTATTAATTCCACCGTCACCATATGGCTCTTCAGGCTCAACTCGTGAACCATCGCCATTCATACCACCGAATATAATTATTACTCCTAACCCAGCGGTATCTAGGGCAGGATCTAGCTCTCATCATTCATCACCTCAGGCAGCCCCCTTGCCTCAAATATATGTTGTCACGCCAGCGGTGAACTCATCTGCTATGAGCCGTCCTGGCGCCCCTCTTTCCCTGGTTACACCAATGTATCAGCCTTCTGGTACCATCACCATGACTGGTGCACCATCAAACATACAATTCCCACCGCTTCCTAACCCCCGCTTTGCGTTCTTGAATCCTGCACTTGGAAACCCCACCACCGATGGCGCGCGTCTAGTCTGGGACCTGGCCGAGCCACCCCGACTAGGTGCTAAGGTCCTCACGCCTCGAGGTCTCTACATGTCAGCAAAGGACATCATGAAGGAGCCCGTCTCGCAGCCCACGTCTTCCACCGTATGTGTCTACCACGCGCACCCGGTTTTTGCAAACCACTTTGGTTGGCTGAACGTCAAGGCCAAAGGAGTATCCGGATACGTAACCGTTGGAGATTTGCTCGACGAGATATACATGTTCTTCCAGCAGCAACTCTCAAGTGAGGATTATGCGTTCGTCAAAGAGGGCTTCGAGCTTGATGATGAGGACCTCCTGATTGGCTTTCGCTCCCGTCTTGAAAAAACGCCCAACTTGCCCGAATATGAGCGCTTGCAAGGGTTCAGGCGCATCGATGTCCTAAGCGCACTGAATATGCGAAAATGGATCGGTGCGACGACGATGCAGTACCAAGATGGGAGCTGGTTCTTGCATGTGCATACTCGATGATCGACGACCGATTAAAACATTTTGTTTTGTATTGCTTCAAAACCACGCCACTCCTTTAACACCATCAAATTTTTCTTCTTTTCTCTTCTTTTAGAAGCTCTGTGTTTCTATTCGCCTTTCTGTGTACATTCTTCAAAACATCGTCTTTCACGAGATACCTTATCAAATACGCCGATTATTATATCGTAATTACTTTGTATCCATATTTACGCATGGCCACGAAAGGAGACGACAGCACGGTTCACACGAATAGCATGTTTTTTATGACAACCTTCACATAATATTACGATTGATGTCGGGACTTCATAAGTGTTGACGTTGATAGAGATAATAAAAGCATGTACAGATAGCAAAGAGTGAATGTATGCGCCTCAACTATTTAGAATAGATGCCGAGGGAAATTCAACGAAGTCAAAACCCAAATTAACGATAACAGTGGAGCAGTGAATCTATTATACATACTGTTTACAAGATCCCACAGACAGAAAAAGAGAAGAAGAAAGATTAATAGTTAGAAACTCAAACTCAAACTTAAACACGAAACAGTTTCGCAAAAAACACTAGATTCGGCGTTGTTGTCCTGCGTATCGCCCATCCATGAGGAATCCCCAATCTTCCAGCGCCAAATTCGTTAAATCCTGCTGTTGCTGCTGGGACGCTGGCGTCAAGAAGCCAGAGCTTCCCATGCCAACGCCGTTATCATTGGCGCCGTCCAAGCCACCACCAGCGCCATTCTGCGTATATGAGAACTGCATTGGCACAACGGGCTGCGTCTGCAACGCCTCACCTGCGAGACCGAGCACGGCGGGGAAGCTAAAATTACTATAGTTGGCCGCTCCGAGACTGCTATTATTGTTGTTATTGTTATTGTTGCCATTGGTGCCTCCAACACCACCGCCGGTGCCGACACTTGTCCGCATGTTATTCGAGAGCGAGCGCATGCCAGGTGTGGTGGACAATGATGAGGCAAAGAAATCTTGGAATTCTGCGTCGTCTTCCCAGCCGCTCCAGTTGGGTGGAATTTGCAGTATTTGCTGTTGTTGCTGTTGACGAGAACCATTGTTTCCGCCGCGGATGGGGATAGGAGACGAGCCTGAGCCTGAGCCTGAGCCCGATGGGTTGCCACCACCGGGTTGCAATAGCGGGTCAATAAAGGAAGGGTTGTCAAATGAGATCATAGACGACGGATCGGGAGCAGGGGTAGTGTTAGCACCCATGCTAGCGTATGCACCGTCAATATCACCAAATGACATGCTGGTCGTCGAGCGATCATTGGACACCATGAAACCGAGATTCCATTGACTGGATAGCTTCTGCTCTTCTTCATTTGTGTCGTTCAGAGCTGCCGGCTGAGGCTGCTGCTCCTGTTGCTGTTTCTCGTGAATATGGCTCTGCAGCATCCCAGATCCGACCCGAGAACCCAATAGCGTCTCTTTGAGGCCCTTGAGGATATCTGCAACGTCCACAGCACATCCCCACGCGGTGCTAACCTCTTCCAAAAAGTCGATACACAGCTCGGCTTGTTCAAGTGCATGTGTGAGTGCCTGCGGAGCGCGTCTGGCTCCTGCAGTCGACTGGACTGCTGCGAGTAAGTAGACTGTCCCGGCCGAGAAGGCAATCTGTACGAGCGTGACTGGGACGAAACGGAGTGTAAAATGAGACCGGTATGTCGATAACAGGGAGGTGATGTGCGACGCCGCGCGATTGCAGAGCTATGAATGATGTAGATACTCAGCCATGTGGATTCGTGATGAGCATATATTCTACCTTGGCATGGTCAATTTCGCCATCAGCATGTCGGAGGCGTCTATAGTAAGGGCGGTGAAGGATAATAAAGAGCCACCAATAGGCCAAATGAAGCATTAGCTTATGCGGTAATGCGTTCTCACGGGATACGGGGGTGATTTCTAGATGGTCGGGAAGGCTATCTTTCCAGGTGTTTAGATCGACGCTACAGATCAAGTCCTTTGTGAACTTCTTGATTATGATAAAATGTTTATTTGCTGACATACTCGATTGTACTGATGACTCCCAGATTTGAGTCGTAATGGACATGGTCATGACCTGATAAACCATTCCTAAAGAATACATGAAGGTCACGATTTGAGTTTTCTGGAAAATATTAACTCACACAACTACCATGATACGCCTTGCTATAGTCAATAACTTGCACGTCTCGACAAAAACTTCGGTAAGATAACTAGGTTGCGGTTTGACTACTGTGCCAGGGTGGGTCCATATTGCCTCGTCCAGTTCGGCGTAACGCTCTGGCAGTGGTAAATGGTCTTTATTTGTGATGCAAGCTTCACGGCCAACATAAAGCGACCAATTAGTATCCTATTCAGACCTGTTAGTTTCAATCGGATATTTTCTGGAAAATTAGTGATGGAGAGTACAAACATTGGTAAAAGTCGTCCAATAAGTCCAATTGCGATCCAGCATATCTTCTCGTGTGATTATTCCCGTACGGACCCAAGGCGAGCAATCGACATTCAGACCCACTGGAAATGTGATGATCAAAATGCTGGTTCTTCGCAATCAGGCAAAGATCTCACAGGCCTGGCTCATTCGCCAACTCATGCCTATATAACATGGATATTAGTTAGATACTTCCAGGATAATTAGCATGTACTCACCAAAGTACAGATACCCAAGTGTCTGATCTCCCCTCGACGAATGATAAGATCCGATGATTGACAACGCTTGTACAACGCTGATGTTAGGTCGTTCGCATTCGGATTCGATGTACCCCTTGGCGCGATTCGCATACCGATCACGGATGTCCATCCTGCGCAGTTCAGGGTTTTCCGAGCAAGCGAGAGCAAGGGCCACAAGTGCATTATGTAGCATGGGAGAGTAATGTGGGGTCTTTACCAGAGGTGAGCCACCTGGTGAGTAGCTTGATTCCTCAGGTTTCGAGAGAACGCGGTACATATCGCGAAGGAAGAGCTCGGGGATTATGCGCAGACACCATGAGGTGACGAATTTGAAAAGTAAATCAAGGGCACTGTGGAGTAGGTTATTGTGAGATGAGATTCCATCTATAAGTTTGATTAATGCCTAGAAGCATACCGGTCATGCTCCTGACGTGTCAGCGGTACATCCTTGGGCAAATAACGAGCAAAGTCGAATTCTGGTTTGATAAAATTATAGTTTGCACCTTCAATCATGAGAACATATCGATCGTGAGATGGCTCGACTAGCAGGCCTCGC
Organism: Agroathelia rolfsii; assembly: GCA_018343915.1. Classification (NCBI taxonomy): domain Eukaryota; kingdom Fungi; phylum Basidiomycota; class Agaricomycetes; order Amylocorticiales; family Amylocorticiaceae; genus Agroathelia; species Agroathelia rolfsii. Next base: position 380,860 of record JABRWF010000002.1, read on the forward strand.
CGGGGATTTAGATGATGATCTTTTTCAAGATATTTTGTAGCCAAGCGAAAGACGGATGTAGGTCCATATTGTTGAAGATCTCGTTCTTCGAGCTGCATAGATGACCGATTAGACTTCGCAAAGTAAAATGAATATCGTGCAAAAGTTTTGCTTACAACGAGTTGCTCGGTAGGTGCGACAAGTTGCTCAATCTCGTCCTGATCAGAAGCTGTGCCAATTGTGGAGAATGATTCGTCAAAATCATCCTCGTGACTGTGCGTTTGAGACTGGGGCGATGAGAAGAAGTCAAAGGAGTGGTGGCCGCCGTCTGTAGCTCCAGGGCTGTGGTCCTCTCCTGTCTCAGAACAGTGACATTTCTGGAGACGATCCTTGAGCCTTTGGTTTTCATATTCAAGCGCTGCGATGCGATTGCGCAAAGATTCTCCATAGGCTTTGGTGCTTGGTCTTTTGGCGGTTTCGCCTTGACCCCAGCTGCACTGTATGTCGTGGACATTATGAGGATACAGAAAGGTAATATATTGAGCCTGGGTCGACATACATCATGGCCAGAGGTCAAGCAGGGAGTACAGATTGGTTTCACACCATCGCACTTTGTCTTTCTAGAGTGTGAAATGAAATATGACTCGATTCAGATGTACGCTGTAGAGATAAGCCAGTGTTGAGCCGCACCGTCGCCTACAGAATGCACATGCCTGGGAGACGTAGTGGCCTCTTTTTGCCTTTGCCTTTATTTGAGATGGAGTTTCGCCTCGTAATCGTGCAGTTGAAGCCATTAAAGTACAGCTAGTACCCACTTGGGTGTTGGCCCCGCTTCCGTAGGCATTCCGCAGGTATTTAGCGCTGCGATATCAATATGTTTTGTTTGTTCCTGTTAGCCATCAATGCATCAATGCTTTACCGGCTTTACTATTCTGAACTGGGGCAGCTGCATCTCCCATGCTAGGCACAGCTCCAATTTCGGCGATATTCTCTCCTGTGGCTGCTTGCATGTTGATCGGTGTTTCGAAAACTTGTAAAAATTAAAATAAAATAAAAAAATCTGAGCAATATGATATATGCCGATTTGGGCCATTGTTTATTTGATCTAGCCATTTCCCACTACTTGTATTTTTTTTAGTCCCCGAATATTCAGTGCATAGGATTGGCGTAAAGTTTCTAGATCCTTTATACCATCAGGGTGTTCATGATCGTAAAATATAATATTATACATTAGTGCACATGTGATGTAGCTAGTTCATTGCAAAGTTCGATACGACTTATTAGTCCAAATAGCGCCAGCTTCATCTAATCAGAACGGCCAATGAGTCCACTGGCAGAGGGTAGAAGCGTCCAATCGTGATTTCATTGATGTGAAGGGCTGTGAAGAGAGAAAGTGCGAGCGCCCAGGGTCTGTTGAGCTGGAGAACATTCTAGATGATCGCTGAACGGCTTCAAGTACAATCACGGTAACTAATCTCTGTTGTGAACTTGTACCCATCGTCTTGATTCTCCAACGCATACATCGGGATTACCTCTTTCCATAGACTCGCAGTCTAAACATAACTAATTTTGCTACTCACTAATATTATGTCTACTCCAGAACGACCTCTGACCTACTTTGACATTACCATCGATGGCAAGCCCGTTGGCCGCATCATCTTTTCCCTCTATACCGACCTTGTCCCTAAGACTGCGGAGAACTTCCGTACGTCGTCTATATCTCTCCTGGACGTGAAATATCTTTCTTTTGATATTAATCGTATGCGTGTTTGCGATCTTTCTCAATGATCAGGTGCTTTGTGTACCGGGGAGAAGGGCATTGGCAAGTCGGGTAAAAAGTTGAGCTATGAGGGATCCGGGTTCCATCGTGTCATCAAGGGGCAAGTATGATCTAATACCAAACCCAAGTATTCTAGTCTAATCTTTCCTTCAGGTTCATGTGCCAAGGTGGTGATTTCACTGCAGGAAATGGTAAGCGTCCCGGTGCCAACCATTACCCTGGTACTTGAATCCGTTTCTCTTTTTACCAGGCACTGGGGGCGAATCAATCTATGGAGAAAAGTTTGAGGATGAGGCGTTCCCTGTGAAGCACACAAAGCCTTTCTTGTTGTCAATGGTATATCATGTTTTTCAACAATTAATAATCTGCGCATTCATTTACCCCTATCTGTGCAGGCCAACGCAGGGCCAAATACGAATGGCTCTCAATTCTTTATTACTGTCGCCCCAACACCCCACCTCGATGGAAAACACGGTAAGGCAATTGATAAACACAGCCTCCCCTTTCAATACTGACATTTTCCCCTTAGTCATCTTTGGAGAGGTTATCAAAGGCAAATCTATCGTACGACAGATTGAAAACTACCCTACCAACCCTGGTGACTCGCCTAAAGTCCCTATTGTCATAGCTTCATCTGGTGTGCTCTCCCCAGATGACCCTTCGCTGACCGAGACAGCACCAGTCGCGGCGGATGGCGATGTGTATGAAGATTACCCGGAGGACGAGGACCGGGACGTGAACAGCAACCCCGAGTTGGCACTCAAGATCGCACAGGAAGTTCGTGAGATCGGCAATAAGTTATTCAAGGAGGGTAAAACGGAGGCGGCGCTACAAAAATACCAAAGTAGGTGTCTCTTTCGTTTTTCCTTGTTCGAACAGAGCATTGATGTCATTGTCACCTGCTTCCTGACATCAGAATCCATTCGGTACTTGGACGTGCATATCGACTTCCCAGAAAATACCTCTGAGGACCTTAAAACCTCCTTCAAGGCTCTTCTTTCTCCCTTGCTACTTAATTCTGCCTTGGCTGCTGTGAGGGCGCAGCCACCATCATCAGCCAATGCAAGCATTGCTGTCCGAAGTGCCAGTCGTGCGCTGGAAGAACTTCAGCTTAGCGATGCCGATAAAGGTTAGCGAGGTTTTTCGCTCTCTTCTATATCTCAATACTCACAAACTGACTTTTGGATATAAAGCCAAGGCACTTTATCGACGCGGTATTGCATACGTGATTGATAAGGAAGAAGACAACGCCGAGGAGGACTTTGCCACTGCACTGAAGCTTGTCCCGGATGATAAGGCCATCGCTGGCGAGCTGAACAAGCTGAGACAAAAGAAGAAGGAAAGGCGGGATAAGGAAAAGAAGGCGTTCAGCAAGATGTTTGCATGATCATTATTGATTGACTGGGCGCGTTCTTGGAGTAGTTTTAGGAATATTTGGACAAGAAAGAAATACGAACAAGTCAAATGTAGCAATAATGACAATCACAGAAATATTCATTACGATTTACTTGTGTGTAGAGCCTGAGCGTTAGCTAGTAACGTAGTCCCATGTACATGTGAAGGTTTGCTGCTAATTACAAAGGAGATATGATACATGATATCAACTAATGTCCTTTGACGTGCAACTGGTCTTTATCGGACTGCCAGCATTTTCTATCTCTGTCATTTGCTTTTTCAATCAGCCCATATCATGAGTTTGGAGGAGTAAATGAATGCAGTTGGTTGTATACTACATGGGCCTCATTAACCATTACCATTATACCTGAATACCCCTGCTGCCAAGTCTTGTCGTTGCTTTGTGCTCGGTGCTTCTTGTCACCAATATCTATGTCTATCAGACTTGTGCTGCTGCTGTCATCTCTTGGCGCAAGCACGGCGCCTTTGACATGCCTGTGACGCGTGCACAGGCTGGTTGCATTCTAGTATATCACATCTATTAAGCTGACTATGAGGTAGACAGTGGTCGAACGCACGGCTCAGAACTCCAACAAGGGGCTGTACAAGAGTATCAGCCCGAGCTGAATTGATGACTACAAGCGCTTTCAAGTTGTTGCCTACAGAAGTTTTGAGGAAGAGCTTGAATTATACAATTGAGATGATGGATGGTATACCATAGTGTTGATACAATATACTTTTAAAGTCGTAGTTACTGGTGTATATATTGACCTAGGTCATGTAATTGATATTCCCTGCCTCCTCTACTGATTAGCCTAATCCAACACTCAAGATTAGTGATTGAAGCGATACCGTAACATCGCTGCTGTAGTGGTGAAGGAATAAGCCAAACTCCAGGTCCGTTATTCCAGGGTTGTCGAGTCTGGTCGTTGAAACTCGATTAGTCGAGGACGGGCGACTAATCGACTCGACTATCGACTAGTCCGAGTCAACGACCTGCATATCACTGAGTAGTACGGTATCAAATGGAAACATGTAATATATATAGCAGTCCAGCGTTCGGCACACAATCATCCTTGCCTCGTTTACCTTCACCAGTCGTCATCATCATCGCTGCAAGCAACCACAATAGGCAGCACAGGCTTAATCTACAACTCCCATCTCATGGCTGATCCTCCTGCTCCTCTGCGCCCCCAAGCTGGTCCACCCTATACACAGATTCGGGCTGTCTCCGTTCCTGCTGCTCCGAACGCCAGGCATGCTTATCCTGATGTCGCGGTCCCGTCCCCTCTCGTCGTTCCGGCTGGTGCGAATAAACACGCCAATAGCGACACTAATCTATCTTCAATGAAGAGGCTATCGTCCGCCGTTACTCCCTCTTTGGATCTCATGTCACATCTACAACGATCTGAAATGTCCCATGTGAAGACACGATCCGGCAGCGTCTTATCTCGGGGTTTCATCTTGAAGACGGACTATTATCCATCTGGTACGTAACAATATCCGAGCATCACAATAGTGATTGAATGGATCCTCACGCACAGGTCGTGCTCTTGATCTCGACCTCAACGTCCATGGTGCACCCAACTTTCGTGCTCCTCGACAAGGAGGTCTCAATGTTTTTGCCGCTGCACAACCGCGCTCTCAGGGACTGCGTGCAATTCTCTCTGTCTTATGTTGTAGACCTGACACACCCAATTCATCTCATGTCATCTGGTTCTCGACGCGCGAAGAGCCAATAGGTATGCTCTCCTTGCCTTTTTGATCAACCAAATACTCATGTTTTTATGCTCTGTATGTGAATAATATATTCTTAATGCTCCTACCCTAGTATACATCTCTGGCCGTAGCTTTGTCCTTCGCGATTCATCACAGCCTAGGAAGACATTGCCTCTCTCAGACCGTGCCGAGAATTTGGAAGCTATTGAACTTCGCTTGAAAAACGATATTATGCTAGAGTCTCAGAGGTTCGACTTTTGTCATTAGAGTACATGGATCATGATTGATGAAGTGGATCTAGATTTGGCGGTCTCGTGTTGACGCACAATGAAGTTGGTGCGTGTCTTCTGCACAATGGCACGAGTAATACTCTAATATCAAGCCTAAAGCTTCTGATTCTGGTGATGGTGCTATCCTTCCTACGTGGACTTCCGTCGATAAAAACAACGTGAGAACACCACGGGAGCTGTTCGAAGGAATGCGCAAAGACGGATGGAACGTTGATGTGAGTGACCCTTCGATTTAACATCCGTGTGGGTTTCGCCAATTGACGTGATTTAGTACTATCGGTTTGTCATCTTGTATACGGCTCACGTTGCGATATTCTTACGGCTATTCTAGTATACCGATATCTCCTGACCATCCCATAGAGGTGAGTTTCTACGAGATGATAGATATAAACTACATTTAAGCATGTTTTGACCAGGACAATTACCTTGATGCGTACCTACAAATCATCAAAGAGACAGATCCTGCCAAGACGGCCTTGGTTTTCAATTGCGGTATGGGCGCCGTTCGCTCGACCTTCGCCATGATAGCCGCGTCCCTCGTGCGCAGGCGACAAATCATCAGCAAGGGGCTTCCAGATCCGTATGCACCTAAGCCTGTGGTTAATACGAACAGTGGGACACCCATTATTTCGCGTAGCAGTACAGTTCGTGGTTGCTTTTTGATGTCGTTCTGTATGCTTACCTAGCGCTTATTCTTTAGCCTCCTCTTGCACAGGCATGAATGCTATCTCGCATTATGCCTTATATATGTTGCTAAAATAGTGTTCAGCCCTCCGAAAGTCGTATCCTACAGACGATGTCCCAGGCAAATGCACAACAAGAACTCAGCAGGTCTCTTCTCCGAATGACATACCTCCTGCAGCAGCGTAAGTAAAAAAAATTCATCACATCAGATTTTACTCTGAATCGAAAATCTCCCCATTGTATAGATTTCGCTAAAGGAAATTCTCAATCCGCCTTGGAACTCTTAATGTCGGAACCTGTTTTGTTGGACAACCTACGAAAGGCCCATTCGGGTAGCTACGGTATCATTCTCAGTCTACTCGGCTGTCTTGACCACGGAGCCCAGACAAAAAAATTAGTGGATAAAGTTATTGATTCCTGTGTGTTACTCAAGTGCCTCCCAATATGTTTGACTAGTGGATTGATCAGAATTATAGGTGACCAGGTGACCAACCTCCGCGAGGATATCCTTGTGCACAGATTGAAGTACTCCCTGACGAGTCTGGAGGCAACGAAGCGAGAGGATCTGTTGGCCAAGGCAGGGAGGGCTCTGGAGAAATAGTACGTTTTACATCGATATCGGCAGAATTATTTCGCAACCCAATTATTCATTTTTTGGATTCTTATTCTTTAGCTTCTTCATCATTGCATTCGCTAGCTACGTTGAGGACAGCCAGGACAATTTCAAGCAGTCGTTTGCTGATTGGCTCAAGGTATGTGGATGATACCTCTTTCAATCGAGGAATTTTAATGAAGTCCCTTTCCTTCCTAATACGCTAGACACGGACAGAGATTTGGAAGTATGTCCAGTCAAACGCTCAAAACATCTTCAGAGTACTAATGGGTGTTTTTACACAGTCAAATTTTGTTCTTGAGGAAACGTCACGGCTCGAAGTTAAACGTATTTACTCCCATTCATGACCTGTCCGCACTTTCCCGTGGTGGATTTGGTGGTCGCGAGATGGTGGCCGGACAGAAAAATGATGTGGCTGTTGCGGGTGGGCAGATACTTGGGGATGAATATTCTGATCATATTGTCAAGGTTAGTTTTTCCTGAAGCGGAGCCTTCAAACGTCGTATAATTATATTCCCTCTCGGTCTTTCTAGAATCGCAGCGGCATCATTCTTCGTGAGAGGTAGGGTCTCTATTTTGGCGCGATCACGAAATATTAATTCCCTGATTAACTTTATTCGACTCAAATTAGTATGCTCCTCAAATCCGACCAATGGCTTTCGGAGTCTCACCATGTTGAGGACGGCGTGCGGGGTGCGATCAATTTCCGCAACATTCCATATACCAACATCTATGCGCTCGGTCAGCCCACGGTAGATGCTATACACGAAGTGATGAGACGTGTGAAGGAGAACCACCCCGAGGCCGAGCGCGTCATTTGGATGACATTGCGGGAGGAGCCTCTTGTGTACGTCAATGGCGCACCATACTGTCTTCGGCGAGAGAGGTTCTCCCTGAGGAATATTAAGGATTATGGTGGCATCTCTGCTTCGCGTCTTGAGGTTCTAGAGGAGCGGTTGAGGGACGATGTCTTGTCTGAACTTAATTCGCTAGGTGGAAGGTACAGAAATGATATCTAGAGATCGTCTCTTATGTTACTAACAACACCATCGTCACAGCCTTCTTTTGCATACAGAAACTCATGACGGCTCCGTGATCCCAGTTTGGGAAGAAGTTCATAGCGATAATGTCGCTGTCCTCAAAGAGGTAATGGAAAATAGACGTTATTCCGAGAGCGGGGTCGAGCTCTCGTACATCCGCTTGCCTATGACAGCGGAGAGCCCTCCGGACTACACTGATTTGAGCGACCTAATCGATGTGGTCATCCGCACGAACTCACCCAACACGCCGATCGTAGTCAATTGCCAGCTTGGACGTGGGCGGTCTACTTTGGCTTCGGTGCTCCTTTTGCTGATCCAGAAGTGGCTGAAGAGTAGTCGTGTGAGGTCGTCCTCGAGGACGAGAGCGTCTGGAATGGCCCCGACGGATTCGCAGTCGAATAGCGCTGGCCATGCCTCGCAGACTCAGACAAGGCCGATGACATATCAAGTAATTAACAGTGAGTCTTAGGCTTACAAGAGACGCGATTTTAAGACACTAATCATGATTTTGAAGACTTGTTACGAGTGATGAAGCAAGGGAATAAAGTGAAGAGTATCGTAGATGAGACTATCGATCAATGCTCCCAAATCTACAACCTCAGAGATTCCATTGAAGAGGCCCGCGTCAAGGCTGAAAAGACTACTGATGAGCACCAAAAGAGGGTGTACACCGCGAAAGGTATGAATGTGCGATTTGGCTGCTTTTAACAATGTCCTGACATAGGTTTGCAGGTTTGCAGAACCTCCGTCGGTACTTCGAATTAATCGTCTTCCAAAGTTATCTGCAAAGCACAGAGCCTGATACGGTCCGCTCGTTTGAGTCTTTCGAGTTGTTCGTTAAGAAGCGCCCTGTCTTCAAGACGTTTGAAAAGGAGATGTTCAACGATGGCCTCCGTGCGCTACAGCCCTTGGCCAAATTTGAGCCCGCGGATGGTGGTGCCAGCCCTGATGAAGTCAAGAACGTCGTTACAGGTCGAACAGGCATCGTTCTTTCTGCCTCCACGATCCTGAAGAGTGATTTTTTCTCAAATTTGCAGAAGATGTCGTTACCAGAGTGAGTGCCTCAGTCATGCAATGAGGGTGGCACACTGGACTGAAAACAATGCAAAAGACGCATTGAAGGGTGTCCCAATTTCAGACGTGTACCTCTTACCTTGTCTTTATCTGCCTCTGGGCCGTCTACTCCGTCTGCAGGCGTGCAAGAGATTGATGGCTTGCCTACGATCGATGGTAAGATGGTGGGCGGCAGGTGTGTTAGGCAAATATCTTATTCTATCGTTGCAACGTGACTGAATATCTACTAGTGGAATGCCTACTGTTTCAGGGTGAGTGTATTTACAACGAGTGGAGATAAGCGCTTCCCACTGAAGAGAAAATAGTTTGAGGAAAGCTTTGCAGCGCGTCGACGCAGGCCCTGGTGGAAAGAATTTTGTATTTTGGACTTCACTTCGAGAAGTAAGAACCATCCCACACTGTTTACGACCACTTTTAACCGGTTGCTTTTTCGCTGTAGGAACCTGTTATCTATGTCGCCGGCCGCCCTCATGTCTTGCGCCTGGTTGACAAACCCCTCGAGAACGTAGAGTGAGTATATCAAGTCTAGAACTGCGACACATGCGCATTTATCTCACTATCGTCATAGGGCAACGGGGGTTACGACAGCCGTCGTCGAGGGTATGGAAAAGAGCTTTAAGCAAGATGTCATTCGCGAAGTTCGCGATGGTGGTGGACGTATCTTACTTCATGATGAAGTCGAGGAGCGCCCAGGCGTGTTCTCCATTATTCCACAATGGGAAACTGTTTCAGAAGAGGATATTATGACGCCACGCGATGTGTATAATCTCATGATTAAGGAGGGGTATAGGGTTCGTTGTTACTTCTACTTTCGAGTTAAATATGATGCATTTCTGACAAATTGCGTATCCAGATTGACTATGATCGTGTGGCCATCGTAAGTTGGAACTTCGAGTAACTTTTGTTTCAACCATTCTGAGGGATGTTTGTTTATTGCAGACCGACGAGCAAGCACCCTTACCCGGGGCCCTAGCCCAACTCCTTGCCCGCGTACGCCAAGGCTTTGAAGAGGCAGGAGACTTCTTCTTCAACTGTCAGATGGGCCGAGGACGGACGACGACAGGCATGATTAGCGCTTGTCTCATCTCCACCATCATGAATTGGAGAGGGCAAGAGAACGAGAATGTGTTTGCACAAGATGAGGAATCGACGATGAACTTTGATTCAATGGATGGACCATCGGAGGAGGAAGTGTATTTACAAGGTATGCGAATATTATATTCAAATGACCCAATAGTCGTGAATGTTGACTATCCTCGCAGGCGAATACAAGATGATCCTGCAGCTTGTCGGCGTCTTGTCTCATGGCAAAGTTGCTAAACGGTTGACGGATCATGCTATCGATCGCATGCAAGGCGTTCAAAACATTCGCAAGGCTATTTATGAGTAAGCAGACACTAGACCCAAAAAAGCCAGATATAATTAAGTGGATCTATTCCCTAGCTACAAACTCAAGGTGGACGCATCTGACAAGAACAGCGCCAAGTATCATAAACTCTTCAGCATTGGCGTGAACTATCTGTACGTGTTTTGCAAAATACCTTCCCTACTTGAGTACGCTCTAAATTCACAATATTAACCACGATGTTTGAAATAGTTACCGCTACGGAACCCTGATCGTATTTGCAAACTACCTAATCGAAATGCGAGAAAGCAAGCAGGAAAGCACCTCCTTCCCACTCTGGCTCAAGGAGCACAGAGAAATTACGAGGTTGATGAGTAACAGGTCTATGGACTGAGTGTTTTTTGTACTAGTACAGCGATCTTTGAAGCCGACAGGTAATCTTGGACATTAACTACGACATTGCATACCATGTTGACGACTTTTGCCTTCTTTGCTTACTCTCACACATGGAGTTGCAAAAACGCTATGATTCACTGATCGATGCGGTCACAATCATGCCATAGGAGTATGTTACACGCAATACGATAGTTCATAGTAATGCTATTATAATAGTTCTACAAAACTCATTCATTCAAGCAAACGAGGGAAACTCAGCACTCAAATCCCCTTCCTTGCGCTTCATAACCCAGCTGGCGAGTGCCCTCGCCATGCGCCCAACAATTCCACCATTATCTTCCTCTTTTTCCCCTGACCTCTGAGTTCTAGCAGCCATGAGCTGCTTCTCCATCATTTGCTGCCGCTTGGCTTCCTTTGCACGCTGACCTTTGAACCAGGCTGCTTCGACAGCAAGAGACCAACGACCTTGCTCGTAATCCCACCTGGTGAGCTCAACACCGACTCCCGCATCGGCGAGAAGAAGCCGTAGACCGTGCTCTTCGATGAAAAGAGGTCGGGAGACTTGAATTCAGCGTAAGCTTAAATTAGGAGTGAACGAATCAATGAAAGCACAAAGGAAACACAGACCATAGACAAACGGCGTTTGGCTATCGACGCACTCGGCGCATGTTCCGTATCCCTAAAAGCAAAAAAATAAAAATAAAATCATTTTTAAACCATGTTAGCCATGCTACCAATGGAGACGTATTTCACGCGCACCAGCTTCCCGAGTAAAACATCTGCCACGGCAGTCAAGTCTGGCATATACACATCTCGGGGAGCAATGAAAAACCCTTCTGGCAAGCCAAGACACTCGCCGGTCTCGGATACCTCCTCCCATTGCTCCTTCGATGCGCCACATACGATAGCAATCCAGCCCGCGGGGAGCATCGTCGGCTGCGCAAAATCTTGGTCCTCAGTAGAGTCAACAAAGTCTCCCATGAAGAGCTCGGATTGCTGCGAAAAGATGGACAAACCGCGGATGAAAGGTTTCGATCCGTCGTTGTAAATCGGCAGTGGTGGTGTTGGCGGTACTACTTTGGTGATGGATGGAAACGCAGGTGAGCCAGGCACAGTGAGCGACTTAGGAGACATGGTTGAATGGGGTGTGAGAGGGCTGCTGAGGCCTCTCTCCCTCTTGATGGCAGGGGGAGCACCAGGAACCCAGATATGAGAATCGGTAGCCATTCTGGGAGATAATCTTGTCGGAGGTTCTTGTGGAACATCAAGTCCAGAGTCAAACAAGACAGGAGGCACAGAGATAGCAGAAGCAAGGTATTCGCGGCTATTTGAACGAATCGAGCATTTTTGAAAGGTATTCTGAAGGGTTTCGTGTTTCTGCGGTGTATGGCCTCCAGATGGCGTCACAGGTTTCTTGAAAACCTGTCCACCAAAAGAGACGACTAGGATTCTAGTTTTCGTAGGATCATGAAACTCGAAAGGGACACCAATAGATGACAACAATTCGCTGCGGCCTCCAGAAGTGTAAACTTTGATGTTGGTAGGACGGACGAGAAGAGGAGCCCTAACTACAGAACGTTTACGTCGAGCATCATTGGATTCAGTAGCGTAAGGGATGGATTCAGGCACAGTCCATTCTTGCGGAGACTTTTTGAGGTAAGATATGATAGCAGAGGTAAACCTATTCTTCGAAGTGCGGACCCATTGAGTAGCAGGCAAAGATGGAAAATCCGAGAAAGAAGGTATAGGTATGAAGCCAGGCAGTAACAACAAAAGATCAGCACAGCGATAGCCTTGAACAATCTCGTCGACTAGAGGTGCAAGCAGTACCTGAGAGACAGGAACATCTGAGATAAGAGCATTAAGAGCTTGGTATGCTTGATAGTTGCTACCATTAGACCTAGTGGAGTCGAGCAATGAAGTAGAAAGAAAGCTATAAACAGAGTCAAAAGTAAAGTTGGTAACCAAGACGCAGGGAACTTGTAGGACATGGGCGGCGAGACTAGCGGAAATGATTAAGAACATTTGGTTGAGATGTCAATATGTCTTATGGTGCATACATACCACCCAAGAAATGCAGAATCGCTTAAGACGCAATCGACGCTCTGAGAACGCAACCATTTGACTTCTTGTGTCAACTTTGCGTCCTTTTCGGCGAGGAAGGATTTCAAGACCTGAATACTGGATTGGCGATTTACACAGTACCTGTGAGCAGTCCGTTAGAGTGGGGGTCTTCTCATCAAATTTCAATTCATGAGCTCACGCGAGCGGTTGGGCGATCACCGGATCGATTTCAGCAGCGCGATATTTAGCACCAAGGTCGAGGCAGTGCTGAAATATATGTTCTGGAGCAGAAGAAACAATATGCACAATAGGCTGAGGATTAACGCTGCATAGATATATGTTAGAGCAGCTTAAGGTATGATATTTGCGGTGCACAAACCGAGACGATACGCACTATTGAAGGAGATGTGACGTAAACGCCGATACGCGCGTTCCATGACCATAGCCTGTGAGATATTGGTGAATAAGTAGCTACGCAGAGTGAGATGAAGGTCGTTACCATGGCCTGAGCAGTAATAAGCAAGTACGAGACGTTGGGATGACATGATGGTCGGAGGGAGACTAGTGAAGGAAACTCGGGTGGAGAGGCGGCTTGTCGAAGCCACGTGCTTTCACGTGACTTTCACGTGCCCCGAATTAATCGCATTGCCGGAAGTAAATTCCGTATCGACACACGTGTGTGGAAGTGAAAACGACAAAACACCAATAAAAGGAATGCAAGCATACTTGTTACCCAATTCAAGCTAAGCGGCGTTTCATATATCGATCCTCTGCTCCTGCGTCCAACCACCCATCTTACTTCTCGTCTTCCGCCATGAAATTTGGTCGCAAGATTAATGTAGGCTTTGGGTGGATTCCCACAACCTATCCAGCCTACTCACATACCTAATCACTTTTACAGAAAGATCTCTATGACGAGTGGCGACCATACTACATAGACTACACCTTCCTCAAGCGGGAGCTCAAGGTACAGGCACCTGCCAGCTCTTTCGGCTTTATAAGAGTCTCATATAATAAATTTCAGGCTCGCACTACATCGCACAATTGGGGTGATGAAGATGAGCACCAGTTTACGCTTCTACTAGAGCAACAACTCGACAAAGTGCACGACTTCCAGACAACCAAGGTTAGCAATATTTTTAATCTATTTGCTTTCCCTTCATCAACTCCTACTCAATACTCTCTACTAGACCGCGGAACTTTCACGTCGCATTCGTGATGCCGAAAAGACGGTCAAGAAGCTTGTTGCAGAAGAGTCGTCCCAGCATGGCGAGTACACCAGTGAACACAACGAAGCCGAATCCCAACAACAGGATAGTTACGACCATGATAGAGATTCCGACTTTGGAGATTCCGAAGATGAGGAAGCGGAGTCTCTCAGCTCCCTCGACGGGAAGTTTATTGCTCTAGAAGAGCAGGTTGCCGTGCTCGTTGCGGATGTCCACGACCTAGCACTGTACAGTAAACTCAACATTACTGGTTTCATGAAAATCCTCAAAAAACATGACGTATGCCTGATTTTCTTTCTTCCATGTCTCAGTCTACCTTCATACCCGCATTCTATCATTACTACACCCAGTACTTCCGGAACTGACGTCATAACCCTCATTACGGTAGAAACAAACAGGCCGCCATCTGAAGCCGATATTCACTAAAGACTACCTGGAAAAACGCCCATTCTACAGATACAACTGGGATGCACTTATTGTCAAACTTTCTCGACTTTATGACCTAGTACGCACTCGAGGTCATCCTGTTCAAGGCGACTCCAGTGCAGGTGGAAACCAGAGTGCATTCGTGCGGCAGACAACCAAGTATTGGGTACACCCCGATAATCTTGTGCCCTTGAAACTCGCCATCATGAAACATCTGCCTGTCCTTGGTATAGCATCTTTATCTTTTTGTCAAACAGAAATGTCTCCTAACCATAATTTTTTTTCAGTTTTTAACCCTAATAAAGAGTTTGAGCCCGAGGACGCAGGTTCGGTCATTTCTTTGTAAGTAACGCATTAACAATTGCTAATACATGAAAATATGTAGCCATCACATCTATTTATTTTGATAACGAAGATTTGGAACTATACCTCGGTCGTCTCGAAAAAACGGAAGGCGCTGAGGCTATTCGTCTCCGTTGGTACGGTGATGTCACCAATAATACAGTCAGTAATCTGCCATACATCCCTCCTACTATCGTCCTCCTGAGATGATATTTTACCATTCTCAAGATCTTTGTTGAGCGGAAGACACACCGTGAAGATTGGACGGGTGAAAAGTCTGTCAAAGCCCGTTTTCCGATCAAAGAACATCTCGTCAATGCTTTTTTGCATGGCGAGTACACTGTCGATGAAGAGTTCCAGGCACTGGTTACCAAGGGCAAGAAGACACAAGAAGAAGTTAACTCAATGATCCAACTAGCGAATGAAGTTCAGTATGCTGTCTTGACGAGGAAGCTTCAACCAGGTGAGTTGCATACATACTTGTATTGTTTATTTCTCCTTAATGACTGTATTCGTGGTCTCTAAAGTCATGCGCACGTTCTATAATCGTACCGCTTTCCAGCTTCCCGGTGATGCGCGCGTGCGTATCTCACTCGATACCGAGCTAACTATGGTCCGTGAGGATGACTGGGATGGCCGCAAGCGCTGTGCAGGCAACTGGCGCCGCACAGATATCGGTATTGATCATCCTTTCAATCAGCTGCCCCCTGAAGACCGTGAACTATTCAAGTACGATCTTGTTTATTTTAAAAAGAGGACGGTGTTAGGTCCTGACGCGTATCCTTTTGATTATGTAGGTATGGCGTACTGGAGGTGAAATTGCAGACACAGTATGGTCAAGAACCGCCCAAATGGGTGACGGATCTCGTACAGTCTCATTTGGTTGAAGCAGTGCCCAAGTTCAGGTAGGAAGAAGGGGACCAAGAAATTGGGACAGTACTGATTTTCTTTTGATTAAAAACCATTTCTCTTATAGCAAATTCATTCATGGATGTGCAACATTACTTCCTCATCGTGTGGATCTTGTCCCGTTCTGGCTTCCCCAAAGTACGCTCTTTTTTGTTTTCATTTTCAAAGTATCTTATAAGCGACTTTACACACCAGTGGACGTTGATATCCTGAAACCCAACACGGGCTACGTCACCGTTGAGCGTCCTACGCACACTGGCGCGTCCTCTTCGCGCGATACGTCCGACCGGGCCGCCAACTCCTCTTCGGGCCAGCGTACACCCGAGTCGCCCACAACGGCCATATATGCCGAGCCGCTTTCTGAAGGCGAGGAAGACGAGCCGCGAGATGTGGCGCCCGCGCGTGATGAGCATAAACGAACGGGTCTGCCCGCGGACGAGGTTGCTGCTGCGATCGCGTTCCGCGAGCGGGCGCTCAAGGAAAGGGAAGAACAAGGTGGTGCCGTGGCCGATGATGATGATGATCAGGACGATGAGGCTGGTGACGATTTGGCGAATGTGCGCAAGCCGTACTTGCAGCAACGAAGACTATCGTCCATATCGAATGTGAGCAAAGGGCGTCGGCCGATGCTGGCGATAGACCCGATGGCACCGAGCTCAACATTCGATAAGACGCTGTTGGATCGTCTGGCGGAGGACAGGTCAAACAGGCCTCGAAGGAGTGGCGAAGATGAGGATGAAGATCTGGAGGAGGGAGATGGGGACGAAGAGACAGGCCTGCTGGAGCCCCGCAGCTCGTCGTATGATGTAGATGACCGGCGTCTGATCAGGGATTTCCGTGCACCGGACGGTAAGCGGATATCTGTGCCCGTGCGCATCGAGCCCAAGGTGTACTTTGCTGCGGAAAGGACGTTCCTCGTACGTTTCTTTTTGTCTCTTCTAAAGATGCATGTTAACTCAATTTGTCTATGCAGAGATGGCTGGATATGTCGATCGTCATTTGCACCATCGCCACTACGCTACTCAACTTCATACCACCCACGGACAGGGCTGGCCTTGTGGCAGCGATCTTGTTCACGTTCGCGTCACTCGCTTCGATCGCGTACTCGGCCGCGATCTTTGTCTACCGCGCATGGGCGCTGCGGAACCATCGCGCGACGGGGCTGTACTATGACCGGTACGGGCCGACGGCGCTGTGCGCAGTCATTGCGGCTGCGATTGCTGTGAACATTGGCATGAGGCTGAGTGAGTAAAAAAAAAAAAAAGATAGGCTTACGCGCGCCTGTGTGAGGGGAAGAGAATGTAGATTGTTCCAAGCGAGCAGTCCGAACTATCTTTCTCCGTCCAAAGACTTATCTTTTTTTATCATCGCGTTCTCTCGTTTACTCAGCAATCTTCCTTTTCTTCTTCTCCACCTCTATGTGGTAATTCTTGTCTGTTCCCCTTCGTATCATGGCAGATGTAATCCCTGCAATATAGTAACACTGCAATCAAGCATTTGCCTTCATTCACTCTTCTTTTTTTTTTGTGCTGTGTAGTTTAGTCTCGTAACGACTGCTACTGAATGAATAAATGAACGACCTTTTTATTATAGTCGAGTTTTCTACCTTTGGCCATCCATTACCACATCCGTTACCACACCTCATGCCACGCTATTTTGGCTGCAGTTTGATAAGTGCATAAGCGCAGGCAGGCTCCTGGCTAGTGCCCCAAGTTGATGCTATAGATTTACGGAATCTAGACTTGCGGTAACCAATGCCCGCCCATCATGATACGCATAGTACTACGCATATACGCTGATGGAAACATACACATACCTGCTACATGTATATCATGATTGTAACAGCACTTGGCGATCATATGTTACTAGGCCTGTGTCAAACGGCGATAATAATAAAACAATCTACTCTTTTTGCTGCGATGTCGGCGATTACCCCGTACCGATACACCGCTTCTTAGCATTATCATTATTACATGATATACTAAATAGTAAATTCAGTTAGGCTACAATCCCCGGTGGTCGGTATGAAGTATTCACCGATTGCGCCCCGAGTGGAAGGGGAAAAAAATGTTTAAGAGCACTAGGTTTTTTGATGTGTTCCGACGGAGGAGGCTTGGATGTGCTGAGAAAGGATATAGACATTCAAGGTTCGGCGTTGTATGTATGCATGACAAATACATTTTCACCCGAGGGGTCGTGATTGGGAAGAGATACCAGCTCCTATTGCGCTATGTTATGTTGCATATGTATGTATATACGTGAATGAAAAGACGATATATACGCTTGTGTATTTATCGAACTTGGATGAATGGATGAAAGTGAGTATAAATCACAAGAAAAGAAAGAAAGAAAATCAAAATAAACGGAAAAAGGGAAATAACAAGAAATTTGGGGGTTAGCGGAAGGCAAGAGGGGACCCTGGGTCGATTAACTGCTATGCGACAAACCAGAAGGAGCGAGAAACGAGAAAGAACACTACAGCTGATGAACAAAAAAGAACAAAGGAAAGAAAGTCAAAGCACACCAGGCGCCCCGCTTGGAAAGAAAAAAAGAGAGGGAAAAAAATCTTTCCTTGTACAAAATAAGAGCTGTAGTTAATGGTGATGGTAATAGTAATAATTCTCTTTTTTTAATTTCCTTCTGTGTGGAGGGGGTCTCGGTTCCGTATTATATATGTCTCATCTAGCAGCGATGTGTATATATGGAATGAAAAAAAATGGGTGATGATGATAATGATCATGAAAAGGAAATGCTAGAAAGGGTAATAAATGATGCGAGGAAGAAGGAAATGCGGAAGATCGAGAGAAAAGAAATGCGTGGATATATAAGATAAAATATATACACACAAGAATCTTTGGGGGCTTGTAAGATAGGAGAAAAAGAGGTCAAGGGGGAAAGAAGAAGATTTGATTCAATAAAAAAAAAACCGTGGTCCTTTCTCCTCTCTCCACCCCCTCATACCTTTACTTACAATGTCATAGAAGAAGAGAAGAGACAAAAAAGAAAAAAGAAAAAGAGTCTCCTCCCCAACAACTAACGCATGCCATTATAATACGCCCCAGGCGCAGGTGACGATCTCCCACCCCCATACCCACCCAGCGTCGGCGCGGGACTACGACTCCTCATCCCCGCCGCATCGCCATACGCCATCACCTGCCCCGGCCCGGGCGACGCCACACGCGCCGGCATCCCTGACGGGGGCCCACCACCAGGATACGGCGGAGCCATCATGCCACCCGGCGCAGGGCTACGCGCACGGATCTGCGTCATCTGGTACGCCTCGGGGTGGTGTATGCTTGCGGCGTCATCGTCGAGCGTGCCGGGCACGGGCCCGCGATAAGGGTCGTACCCGCCTGGCGCGTACGGGTCGTCGTGGTAGGCCGCCGGCTGGCCCGGGTTCATATGCGGCAAGGGCGGAACCGCGTAAGGGTCATGCACATCCGGCGTGGACGCGGCGATGCTTGGTGCATAGCCGTCCATGCGCGCGGCGCCGCCGCCAACGACGAATTCGCTGTCGTTGGCGTGGGCGGTGCTGCCTGCGGCACTGCTGCCGCCAAAGGTGGACTTGTCGCGGCCGACGGGGAGGATTTCGTCGTTGGCCTGGCCGTGGCCGTTGAGATCAGGCCATTTGATGGCTTCGTCTGAAACGCGGATTAATTGTTGTCAATAATTGTATCATCATTATAAAATAAAATAAAAATGGAGATAAAATAAACGAGAAGCCCGACGGGGGAAACGGAATGACATGTCACGTGATCGGGTGGAAGAAAGAAGCATGACGCGCGCACTGATGGTTCCGTTGCGGGCAGCAACGCCCGCCCTGGTCCCTAGCTTTTGCTCCAGGGTTCACAGCAACAAGAAAGAGAGAGAGAGAGAGAGAGAGAGAGAATTGCGGTGAAAGAAAGAAAAAGGAAAATAACATACTGTCGTCAAAGTCGCTGAAGCGCTTTCGCTTGAGCTTCCAGACGAGGAAGCCGACGATGCCAGAGACACCTACGATACCGGCGATGACCATGCCGGCAATAGATCCACCCCCGAGGCCACTGGAACCGCCGCCTGAGCCGGAACTGGTTGAGCTGGACGAGGCGGCAGATGATGCTGCGGATACGGTGGGCGTGATGACGGTGACGATCGTTTGCGTCTGGCCATCGGCGTTGACGGTGACCGCTTGGCTCGTGATCGGCGCAGCAGGGCTTGGAGAGGCATTATTATTATTATTATTGCTCGCGCTCTTGCTCGCCTGCCCCGTTGGTGAGGAGGTCTGCTGGTTGTTGTTGTTTGTCTGGCTGGTATTAGCCGTGGTCGCCGGGGGTGAGGTGTTTGTATTGGTGTTGGTGTTTGCTGTCGTCGGCTGAGTAGTAGTAGGCGTCGAGGTGGGCTGCGTTGTGGTCTGCTGCGTTGTTGGTGAGGTGGTCGTCACCTGTGTATTGGTCGCCTGCGTGGCCGTAGTGTGCGTTGTCGGGGCGGTCGTCGCCTGCGTGTTGGTCGCAGCGGTATTGGCTGTGGTAGCGGCGGTGGTGGCGGCTGTGGTATCTGCGCCGGCGCCGCCAGCAGTGGTCTTGTCACTGCTATCAGGGAGGGAGATGAGGTCACGATGGTGAAGGGCGGCGTGGAGAGGCTGATGGATGTGCTGCGCCTGGGCGTGCGCCGCTAGGGCGATTTGGGCCAGAACACAGGAGGCGGCAAGGAGCCGTTGTGGACTTGGCATCTTTGATTTGCAGCGACTGAGAGCGATGCAAAAGACCAGATGCAGAAAGTATAGGGAGAGAGAGAGAGAGAGAGAGAGAAAGAAATAGAAAGAGGGAGGGTGGAGGAGAGGAAGAGAGAGAGAGGGAGCGTGTGTGTGTGTAACTTGTTAAATGTTAGCGGTTGCTGGAGATGATAAAGATGAAGAAAGTACAGCCACACAATAACAACACGGTTGTTAACTCTTTTTTTTTTTTTCTTTTTCTTCTTCTTCTTCTTATACATTCTTCAACAATTGACTATACTTTAGACTACTACATATTTTATATATTATAACCCGACGCAATTATACGATCACGATCAGATACCAGGGCAGTCATCATGATGGGGGGTCGGGCTGCGGAGTCACGTGACCATGCGCTGTTGCGCCCCATAAGCTGTGGTGTCAGACATGTTGTGTTATTACGACTGGGGGGAAAGAAGGGCGCAGGAGACTGACTGACATCTAGAAAAAACCAACATAGGCGGTGCAGCAGGGCAGATGACGAGTTGGGGGGAGATTGGACTTGAAATAGAAAAAAAGGTGCCGAGAAGTTGATTATAAGAAAGTGTTAGATAAGATAAAACCAAGAGATAGTTAGGATAGCATAGCAAAGAGGAATGAGCAAGGGATGGGGGTTTGTTGACTCTTTTTCGTCGTCGATCACCGATCTCGTTAGTCACACGCTATTACCTCGCCCTTGTCCATATCCATCTCCATTGTCCTCTGCCCCTGAGGAGTATATGCCCATCCATGTCTGCCATAATGACATTGCCTATCCTATCCTATACTCGTAGTATACTCCATGGGTAGTATGCACAACAGCAGCACACACTGACAGACAGAGACGTGACAGCGAATGGTGGTGACAGTCTGCGTCACGCCACGTCACGCCGTCTTTGTCATCGTTTTGTAAACAGCGACGAGACGTCCTCGTCTCCCAGGGCTCCTCTCACAGGCCGGAGAGCAGCTAGAGCAGCAGCACATCCACGCCCACACACGCCCACATTCACCACCAACAGCACTCGTAACTACCCGTGTGGTCCACAGCACGCCCCCCGGAACACACTCTGGGGAAAAAAAGAAGAGAAAGAGAGGTGCACTCTGCCACAAGTTCCGTCGCAGCCGGCTGGGTGTTTTGGCCCGGAGCGAGCTTCCTTATCGATCCCACTCTCTTCCAGGCCAGCTCAGTATTATAATCAATAATTAATCAGGTATGTGTCCTCCCCGCCCGTCACCCGACGAATCCGCCATGACCCATCACTAACCATATCCACCACCCCTCCCCCCCATCTCGTGATATTCACAGTCCCACATTACCATGAACCACCCCGGTGTGGGTCCGCCACAGGGCTTCTCCCTCCCTTTGGCTCAGCAGCAGCAGCAACAACAACAGCGTCCCCCGCAGCAGCAGCCACAACAAACTCACCAACAGCAGCCACAAGGCCTTATGAATGGCCTCGGCCCATCCAATGGCGCCATCAACCCCGCCATGCTATCCGCCTTCCCTGGCGCGTCCGCCTTTCAGCAGCAGCAGCAGAAACAACAAGGGATGGCAGGCCTTAACGGTGCCCAACTCACTGGTGCCATAAATCCCAACATGATGCACATGTATCAACAACAACAACAGCAGCAGCAGCAGCCATTCCAAGGCATGCCAGGCCAATCCCCAGCTCCATCCATGAACCCCGCCGCCGCCGGGCGCATGTTTCCTGGCGGAGGGGCTGGTCAATTTAACCCTCAGATGGCCGGCATGCCTATGAACATGAACATGGGTATGGGCATGAACATCGCCGGTGCTGGTGGTGGTGGTAGCATCAATCCCGCACAACTCAATGCCATCGACCCGCAAACTGGTGCAGCCATGTCGTCTCAGCAACTCCTCCATCAACAGCAGCAGGCAAAGATGA
Source organism: Agroathelia rolfsii (assembly GCA_018343915.1). Lineage (NCBI taxonomy): Eukaryota > Fungi > Basidiomycota > Agaricomycetes > Amylocorticiales > Amylocorticiaceae > Agroathelia > Agroathelia rolfsii. The sequence goes on from JABRWF010000002.1 coordinate 402,781, forward strand.
TGGCCGCGCAACAGTATTTTCAGCAGCAGCAGCAGCGTCAGCAACAGCAACAACAACAACAGGCACAACAGCAGCAGCAGCAGCAAAGGATGGCAGCTGGTGCCAATATGATGCAACGCCAGAACAGCATGGGCGCCGCTGGTAGTGGTGGTGGTGGCATGGGCCCAGACATGCGCCCCGGCAGCAGCATGGGCATGGGAATGGCCATGAATCATCCCTCGGCTGCAGCGCTGAACGGGATGCAGTGGGCCCAAGCTCAGGCCATGGCTGTCCGCGCGGCGGGTATGCAAGGCGGTGGTGGTGCTATGCCCGGAAATATCCCGCCTGGTGCGCCCGGTGGTGTTGCTGCTGGCATGGTGCCATCCATGCATACGTCTCGTCCACCTTCTCAAGCAGCATTCCATCCAAATCCTGGTGCCGCTGGCAGCGCCTTCCCTCCAGGATCGGCGGCACAATCGCAGCAGCCTTTGACGCCCCAACACACCGGCCCACAAAGTATAAGCGCTGGTGGTGGCAACAACAGCTTTTCGATGGGCACTCCGCAGACGAGACATGCCTCGCCGCAGGTGATGAGCGCTGGTGGTGGTAGTGTTACCATGCCGCCTACACCCACGTCTGGTGGTCAACTTGGACACCAACAGCTCGGAATCCCTTCTTCTTCGACGCCCGTGCCTACGTCTTCGAGTGCAGCTGCAGGAGCGTTCCAGGGCTCACCACCGCCCCAATCAGCCTCTGCCATGTCGCGTGGGTCGAAGCGGAAGGTGGGCGACGCGCTCGCTTCGCCTGCAATGTCTACCACCAGCTTGAGCGAGCACCAGCAATCGCAATCCCAGCAGCAGCAGCAACATCAACAACAACAGAGGTTTGGAAGTATGGAGCCTCAGCGAATGGGCAGTATGGAGCCCCAACAACAGCAACATCAACAACACCAGCGCATGGGAAGCATGGGTCCACCGGGCGTTGCGATGGGTGGTGGCATGAACGGTATGATGGCCCCGCCTCCGCATGGCATGGGCTCGCCGATCCCGGGTATGGCTGCCTCTCCCACCGGTGGTATGGGAATGAGCGCGATGGGTGTCGGTGTTCCTGGAATGACGCCCCAAGGAGCGCCTCATCCTGGTATGGGGGCAGCACAGCCGACGACGATGGTGCCCGGTATGCCTGGTGGTGGGATAATGGACCCGGCGGGTATGATGGGCGGGATGGGGATGCCTCCTAATATGGCCGGTGGTGGTGTGGGTGTGGGTGTTGGTACGCCTATGCGCACGCCGGTGCAGCCTGGTATGTCGCAGCTGCCCATGTCCGCGCGCGGTGGCGTAGGGGGGAGCAGTAACGGCGCGACGATGGCCATGGGCCCGCCGCATCATCACCAGCAGCAGCAGCCCGGTATGCCGCCCATACAGCAAGGAGGAGGCGGTGTGCCTGCAGGTGTTGCGTCGTCGGGGATGATGATGCATCCTGGTTCGCCTGCGCCTGGTAAAGGTATGGGCGGGAACGCGGCGATCCGTGGGATGCCCGTACCGACTCCGCGCCCAATGGGCCCGCATCCTGGTATGGGTGTGGGTGTTGGCATTCCCGGGCCGAGTAATGGCATTCATCCTGGTCAACAACAACCACATCATCCGGCGGGGGTGGTGCTTCCACATCAGCAAGTGCCGCCGCCTCAGGGTCCCTCTTCGTCGTCTTCCCAACAACATCCTCAGCAGCCGCAACAGCCGCAGCAACACCAGCAGCATCAGCAGCAGCCGTCAGTACAGATCGGACACCAGCCACTGCCGCTATCCGCCACTACTACCCCCGGCGCGGGCCCTGGTGCTGTCGTGCCCGGTGTCGGTGGTAGTGGCAGCACCCACGTCAACGGCCAGCTCAACCCGAGCACGACGTCCGTCAGCATCGTTCCCGCCGACACGCTCAAGCCGCTCACGACGGAGGAGACGGCAGAGTTCAAGACGTGGATGGACGCCGATAAGGCGTATACGCAGATGTATCTCGCGATGCGGCAGCGCATGTCACTCGAGGCGCGCGCGAGTGTCGGGCTTCGGTGGTGGGAGGCGGGGTATGCCGAGGCGGCGATGAAGGAGGCGGGTCCGGCTACGCGCGAGGCGGAGCGGAGGCGGCTCATGGCGTATGCTGGTGCTAGTGGCAAGCATCCCAAGTTTGAGGTGAGGTATCCGGGGCATATGATGAAGATTCGGGAGAAGGAGATGATGAGTAAGAGGGGGAAGCAGGCTCGTAGAGAGGGATTGAAGATGTGCGTGGTTTTTTTTTTTCTCGTTGGCTATTTGTTTCTTTTGATTAACTTGGTGGTTTGGTTTTTTTTTCATAGTCCTAGAAGATTAGATGCAAAAGACGCAGAGAAACCGGAGATATTGGTCCCTATCCGATTAGAGATCGACGTAGAGCATCATAAACTGAGGGATACATTCATATGGAACTTGAACGGTAAATGCGTCCAATCGTTTGGTTACATTCGTATAACATTATTCTAATTTTTTTTTTTAAAAAAATACTCAGACTCCGTCGTCACACCCGAAGCATTCGCCCAGTCCGTTGTGGATGACTACGCGCTCGCACCAAGCTATCACGCTATCATCACACGCTCGATCCAGGAACAGCTAAGCGACTATCGTGCACATGCCGCAGACGAGTCGACGACGACAGTGACAGTACCAACGACAACGGGCGCATCCTCTGTCGCAGGCTCGCTCAACGAGGAAGACGTGCGCTGGTGGGCGGCCTGGCGTAAGAAGCAGGCGCGTGATATGGAGGCAGAGCTGGCGGCCGCGTTAGCCGAAACAGAGGCGGAACAGGACGCACCGTCTGCGGCAAGCAAGCGCCGATCGAAGAAGAGGCGGAAGATTGCTGCACGTGCTGCTGCTAATGGTAAAGGCGCCACTGCTGTCAAAAAGTCAAAAGAGGATGGTGGTGCCGAGGCGGACGTGGAGGGCGAGGGCGAGGATGTGCAGTCTTCGTTTGATATCGGCACGCCGCGTAGGGCGGATGAGCTCGAGTTGGGCGTGGATGAGAATCAGTTGAGGGATGACGTGCGGATCTTGGTCAAGGTTTGTTTTGTCTTTTTTTGCGGGGGGAATCTTTCCTCCCCCTCCCCTGGCTCCTATCTGGATGCAATGGTGGATCTAACGGTAATGTTTTTTTTTTTCTTATCATTGTTCAGCTGGATATCATGATTGGCAACGTCAAGCTTGATGATCAGTTCGAATGGGACATTGCCAATCCCGATGCGTCTCCGGAACAGTTTGCCGAGATTTACACGAGGGAGTTGGGTCTCGGTGGGGAATTCAAGTATGCATACTTTCCTTTTTCAACAACAGCTTTATACTTACGTCATTTTTTTTATCACCAGGACCGCTATTGCCCATCTGATCCGTGAGCAAGTCCAAGTGTACCAAAAATCACTCTTCCTCGTCGGCCACCCCACCGACTCGGTCGCGGCTGTGCAAGACGAAGAACTGCGCATGTCTTTCTTGCCCAGCCTCACGTCTGGTGCACGCTCGATGGACGAGGTCGTGTCGTTTACGCCCCAGCTCAACTACCTCTCTGATGGCGAGATCGACCGCACAGAAAAGGATCGCGATCGCGAGCTGCTCAAGCGGCGCAAGCGCGCCCAGCGCGGCAGGCGAGGCGTGGCTTTACCCGACCGCGAGCCTATCCGGACGTATCGCACGCCGGCAGTTGGCTTCCCCGAACTCGACCTCGCTGCGCTCCAGGCGGCTGCGGCCAGCACGGGTCCGACCTCGAAACGTGCTGCGGCCGCGGCGGCGTCGCTGACGATTGCAAACATGGTTGCCAGCGAGAACGGCACACCGCTGTCGTTGTCCGCGCCGGCGATGTCTGCGTCGTTGTCGCAGTCGGCCATGCAACCGGCGCAGGTAAAGGAAAAGAAGGCAAAGGGTCTATTCCGCGCGCCATCGTTGCCGTCATCGGTATTGCATCCGCGTGCGAACGAGAACGCGCCGACAGAATGGACGGCAGTTGATCCGGCGACGTTGCCGCCCCCCGTGGCGAATGACCCGCCGGATATCGTGCCTGTGGCGCCGACGGAGGGCAAGGCGAGCAAGGTGTTGGTGACGCCCAAGACGCCCTATCAACTCGAGCGCATGGCAAAGGAGCGCGAGTTTGCGGACGGCCAGCACCCGAATTTCATCGATGGCGTTTGGCATTGCTCGAATTGTGGATGCCCTGAGAGTATCGCTGTCGGTCGTCGCAAGGGACCCTTGGGCGACAAGTCACAGTGTGGACCATGCGGTGAGTTTTGATGTCAGGCTCGTTTTTTCTTTACTAGCCTATCTTACGCATCGTCTTTTTTTCTTCTTCTCGAAAGGTAAATTCTGGCATCGGCACCGTCGGCCGCTTCCTGTGGAATACAGTTCGAGTTTGGAGTTCCATATGAACAAGAAGAAGAACGAAGAGCTCGCGAAGACGATGGCGAGGAAAAAAGGCGGGTTGGCAGCATTCCGTGCTCAAGAAGCCGCCGCTGCCGCTGCGGCGGCGGCAGCAGCAGCAGCCGAAGAGAACAATACTCCAGAGACGCCCGCAGATGGGACCTCCGTTCCCGGTACACCTGTCAAGGCACCGTCAAAGCTCAAGTCAGAGGCGTCTGCAGATAATGCGCCAAGGAGTACGAGGTCGAATACTCCCAACGGAAGGATCTCTTCGCGCCAGTCTCCGGCCAAGGAAAATTCTGTTGATCGTGCTGGGACGGAGAAACCGGAGTCCTCCTCAACGGCGCCTCTGACGCCTCAGCTCGAAAACGGCAGTGGGTCGCCTCTCATGAATGGAAGCAATGTCATACGAGCGACACCCCCCGCGTGGGTCATTGCGGCCAGAGATGCAATGAACAAGAATTATCCTGATGATATGTTTCAGCCCACACCGCGGAGACCGATCCAGAACGGCGTTATCGAATGGAGAATGAAATGCTGTGACTGTCCTGGGAAGGTGAATCCGTCTAATTCCTGCTATGTGTCGCATATACTCATCGATTTATGCTTAGTTGTACATGATTGGCCCCGGCGAGTCCTTGGATGGGTTCGAAGTGCACTTGAAGAATCGACAACACCGAAATAATGTGAACAACCGTCTCAATGGCGGGTCGTCGTAATCCTTACTCATACCCACCCATTATATTTTTTTTCATGCATATATCCTGCTCGTTGTTGTGTACATACGTGTATTATCCCTGGAGTTGTCTACCCTCGCTCTCACTCTTTCTTACCTACTTTCTTGTTGTCTTGATTTTCAATTTCTTTCTTTTCTTTTTCTTTTTTTTTTACGTTCTGTGTCGGTATCCGCCAACGTGTGTATGCCCAAAGTATCAATACAATTATTACAAACAGATTTTGTATCTTTATTATAAACTTCTCCGATTTACTACTCTCTCGCTCTACTCTACCTTTTTTTTCTTCCATCTTGTCGCGTGTCTTGGCAGAGTTGTCTGGGCAGTTCCAATAGAAACTATTGCGTACAAATGAGTTGCTAATGTGTGAACAAGAGAACATTGTCAAGGAAATCAAACTCCGTTTCTGGTGGCGTAACTTGAAGGTAAGTGGCGTGGTTTGTACTTCGAAATGAGCGCTGCAGCACGATGTATAATGATCTTGGCCGGGACTCCGAGCTTCAAGTTTCGTATGAACCGCCGACTCTAGTATACATGTTCAAGCCATACTGATTACGGGCTAAGGCTCCTCTCTGGTTACTTTGTGCGATGAACTCTGGCGACGTTGTTGAACGATCAATCCAAACAAAGTTGTGTGTGAACAATCATTGAACAAAAGCGGTACATATATATTGGTAATCAAGTACAACGTTTGTATTTATTTCTTGTGAGAGAAAAGCAAAAGTAGTACACTCGAAGTAGGAAACAAATATTTGGTTTACATTTGGTTTGAGTCAAGAAATAGGCGGCATAGTTCAAGGAGCGAATTTTCAATAACAGAGCTTTGCATATGCTACCGAGAGTTCTACTTTCCAAACCTCCTTACGCAATTACGGGAGGGTAAGCGCGCTTTGTGAGGGCATAGTGAGACGTAGTACCCGGGCAGAGTGTCAGCGTTACATCCGTGTTGCCGCATGTAAAGTCGACCTCGTCCTTGGGCTTGTAGCCACCAGCTCCATCATTGTCAGGGAATCTATACATGTTCCATTAGTGTTAGCTGTGTATGTATGTAATGTATATTTGGCATCATTACTCACGCATAGGCATTAGGACAGGTCGTGTAGTAGAACTGAGAGTGAGGTCCAGGTCCGGCATTGTTCACGCAGCCTCCTCCAGACGCAGGAAGAGCGCCACCCTTGCAAGCACTAGCACTAGAGCAGCAAGGACTGAAGCAAGTGCCAGATCCCGGTCCAGTAGCAGGCTATCATAGTAGATAGTATTAAAAAAAAACTCATGGCTGTTGAGATCCGGGTGATCCAAAACTTACGCAGCCAGAAGAGATGGTACAGGCAAAGGCATCGCAAGACTTGTCGCCAGTAGAGATCTCCATGCCGACATTATAGCCGTAGATCAAGCTGATATCGTAGGTCACTTTGCCAGGGATAGCCCACTATAGCCAAGGATTTATTCAGTTACACCAGGTGAGTTACTTCTTCTGTCGACTTTCACTTACGTAGTTGAACTCAGCACGAGAGAACGGTGTCACACCGTTCCAAGTAGGTCCACCCGTGGTACAGGTCGAACCACCATTGGAACATCCGGTGCCTAAGTATGTGTATAAGCAAATCACTGATCAATCCATCCAACTTCGTCACCAACATACCGATGTTGATAGCACCATCCCAGTTAGACGAAATGTGCATGTTGGTAGTCGCCCCAGCACCGAGCTGGACGTTATTGTCGATGGTGCCATAGCTGGATTGAGTGTTAAGGAGAACACCCTCTTTGCACTTATTGACCACTGTCAAGCTCGATGCATGAGCGACAGAGGCGACAGCAAGAGCGACAAGGGCAGATGTGAATGGGAAGGAAAACATGGCTAGAGATGTGGTGAGGAAGTCAAATGTGAGGCGGATGATGCTGCCTTCCACTAGGCATATTCTGTCCTCTTTTATACCGCAAGTCAAATTTCTCTGAGTTGCTTTGCTGATGAATAAGATGCCGCTAGTGCTGTTAAGTGCGAGGCGGGATGATAGATGTGTGTGTGGTAAACTCGAGACTATACATTTGACGGTTGACCATCACGCAGACGCCGAAAATCGAGGGTAGTGATCCTTGTTTCAGTAACTCAGGAATGCAATGAGGTATACTGTGCACGTCGCCATGCATCCAGCTCACATGAGGTCTCATGGACGTTTAGTGACCAATATAGCAAAATTGAATATACCTCCATTGTTCAAGCTATACGCTGTCGAATAATCCCCGCCGATTGAGACGCAGCCAACATTCCAGACAGTTATGGCTCCACAGTAAGCTGTACTATATCATGATCTTTAGCACATACCTTTCCAGGAAAATCAAAATGACAAAAGAGTATTTCCAAAAACCTGAGTGTTTCGGTAGTAGCCAACTTGTCAGAGAAATGCCTTTTCTCAGGGACACTAACTATGTTCTGGTTGATGCTTGCCTCGGATGCTCTGACGATCATCATCGAGACAGAATTTCCAACCGAGGATATAAGAGAATGGGGTTAGAATGCAGTGCCGTTGTAAAACAGCTTCTTAAACACAATTAGTTTGAGTATTCATGCATTATTAGTATTAGTATTCTTTTTAAAACTCGTTCACATATGTTCAAGCATGTTATAAGAAGCAGCTGGGTGGTGTCGTCAATATGATACCCTAGTCGTAATTTGAATATGAGCGATGGTAGACTGAGTGATATCAATCAAAGGTGGGCGCTCCGACTCCGCGCACGGCCTCGGAGCGGCCCTCGGAACGACTCCGAATTTAGCATGTGGAATCAAAGCTTAGCCAAGTTACAGCCGTGACTGATTATCTTCCACTGGTACCATCACAGACGACCACGCTATCCATATCATTGCCAGTGGTTGCAGTAGCAATTATTAGTACCAGCAATATATGAATTCCGAGTCTCATACTACTTCATCATAGAACACAGGCTACAGCACTTAACGGAGCCTTTGCAGGTGAAACTGATGGGCTGTCCTGGCTTCTCTAAAGACTAACACAAGTGAATCCATCTTGCCAAATTCCACTAACAGCCCACGTCAAATTCGCCGACTTCAGGTAGATGTCACTGGGCGATCCTTCTGCAGACCTCTGATGTCGGAGAATATAAAAAAGTCTGCGTCATATCCGGGGAATGAATACCAAGCGTGACCTCGGCATAAAAAATCTCTGAGAACGGAAAATACTTCCATTCCCAGCTAACTGCCAAAAGCTACAGTTACTCAAGGTGGCATTTCCCCATCTTCAATTTCTGTTTGCGGATCATGAAGAAGTAATAGCACTGTGCGGCATATGATGGAGTCTCTTGACTGTTGGCCGCAGTGTCTGAAACTGCGGCAACTAGGCTGTTCATAGTCGCTTGAGCTATATACGCGCATTCCACACAAGCCAATGTTGCAATCCTCATAGTAAAATATGCTTCTTACGTCCGTGGAGACCCCAAACAATATTTTTATGGGCTCACCCGTCTCATTGAGATAGACCATGTGCCATATTCCCAATTATTGGGTCTTGTACCAAGATCTAACTGTCACAGGTATAAGCTACTGCTCCACTCACGTTCTCAACATCACTTGTACAGCATCGGCGATATTTTTCTCTTGATTACGACAAGTCTTTCCTTCATCGTGCGTGTTACTCAGAGAAATTTGACTTGCGGTATAAAAGAGGACAGAATATGCCTAGTGGAAGGCAGCATCATCCGCCTCACATTTGACTTCCTCACCACATCTCTAGCCATGTTTTCCTTCCCATTCACATCTGCCCTTGTCGCTCTTGCTGTCGCCTCTGTCGCTCATGCATCGAGCTTGACAGTGGTCAATAAGTGCAAAGAGGGTGTTCTCCTTAACACTCAATCCAGCTATGGCACCATCGACAATAACGTCCAGCTCGGTGCTGGGGCGACTACCAACATGCACATTTCGTCTAACTGGGATGGTGCTATCAACATCGGTATGTTGGTGACGAAGTTGGATGGATTGATCAGTGATTTGCTTATACACATACTTAGGCACCGGATGTTCCAATGGTGGTTCGACCTGTACCACGGGTGGACCTACTTGGAACGGTGTGACACCGTTCTCTCGTGCTGAGTTCAACTACGTAAGTGAAAGTCGACAGAAGAAGTAACTCACCTGGTGTAACTGAATAAATCCTTGGCTATAGTGGGCTATCCCTGGCAAAGTGACCTACGATATCAGCTTGATCTACGGCTATAATGTCGGCATGGAGATCTCTACTGGCGACAAGTCTTGCGATGCCTTTGCCTGTACCATCTCTTCTGGCTGCGTAAGTTTTGGATCACCCGGATCTCAACAGCCATGAGTTTTTTTTTTAATACTATCTACTATGATAGCCTGCTACTGGACCGGGATCTGGCACTTGCTTCAGTCCTTGCTGCTCTAGTGCTAGTGCTTGCAAGGGTGGCGCTCTTCCTGCGTCTGGAGGAGGCTGCGTGAACAATGCCGGACCTGGACCTCACTCTCAGTTCTACTACACGACCTGTCCTAATGCCTATGCGTGAGTAATGATGCCAAATATACATTACATACATACACAGCTAACACTAATGGAACATGTATAGATTCCCTGACAATGATGGAGCTGGTGGCTACAAGCCCAAGGACGAGGTCGACTTTACATGCGGCAACACGGATGTGACGCTGACACTCTGCCCGGGTACTACGTCTCACTATGCCCTCACAAAGCGCGCCTACCCTCCTGCGGTGGCCCGTAACGATGCGGAGTGAACTGAGCAACAGAGAGGTTGACATAGGGCATTGCTAATAGCCTACCAGTCCCTTAGTCTTTGCAAGGGGCTCAGTTAGTCTGCCTCCAAGTATCTTCAGAAGCAAGAATGTAACGTATGCTCAAGTATCAAGACATCTATAAACAAATGAATCAGTATTTATTTATTGTCGTTTGTTGTTAATGTTGAGTTGGCCACCTACAACGAGTCTTTCGAGATTTTATCAAGCCATTTGGTGATATACCCAAAGCATTCACGGATTTATATCTAACCGTGAATCTTGAGATGTTATTGCCAATAGTTCTAGACATAGCAAACTTTTCGAGCAGGTTATATTTCAAATTTAATCGATGGGCTTGTGATGAAGATGGTAAACGTAAGGCCACTCCATCTCCGTCGAAAGAGAAGCTCTAATAGTCATTAATCAACATTCTGCCGACTAGTTTCTTGTACGTTCCCAATAGTAACAAAGTGCATCTAGTGTAGCACGCCAATGCGACTTTTTGACTTGATCTATTCTGCCAATTGCTCAATCATAGAGTTAAATTGTTCGAATCCCAATAACTGATCATGCCGTTATTATCGCGGTGCTATGTGAACTTGATGTCATCTCACTGGGTATGATCCAATATATGCGGGAATTGAATGTAGATCACCATGTAATTGTAAGTCAATAGCTAGGATTTTCCTGTTCTCACTCGAAGAGACTACATTGAGACTGTCATAGGAATAGCTACTAGAACTTACTATCTTTCAAACACTGAGATGGGCCCTTCGCCGCTCATGGAGGATTGACAAGTTTGCAAATATTTTTTACCAGCTCACTATCATGTAAGGTACATTCCTTATCAGACTTGAAACCTTGGCTTCAAAAAGCATCATAAAATTAATACTGTAGCAACCATCAACTTTTCGTTACAGGCACACTCTAACAATCACGCGAAGTACGGTTGATGGAATCCCACGTGCTGAAACACATTGATGATCAATTGGAAGCTCAACGGATCATCACGATCATGAATGTAAGATTAGATTAGATACCGTCGGTAGCGGTGAGCGTTGTTTTGCCTTTGTCTTATGTCTTGTCAATTGCCAGGCGTGTATGTTTACGTAGACATGGCACCGATTCATCACTCAAACACCAAGTCACCATCGACTAACAGCGCCTACCAGATGTCGTTCATGTGATGGAGGTTCGCTGTTATCAAGTTGATCCATAGACGGTGGAGAGATTATCGGCCTACATGAGGCAGACACCTGTTTTGTGCATGGATGGTCAGTCGGAAACGAAATATTGAAACGGTGAGCAGATGACAAGAGCAATGATTTATTTTTTTGATACTGCTTCGCTTCTTTTCATCTCGTCACCTGGAAGGCTCGGTAGTGATGATCTTATCTATCTAGTGACGTTAGGATACTACCTCCTAATATAGATTCTAGTAGATCATGCAACCGCCTTGCCTAATGGGCGTGTCGCTCGGTCAATACATGTGTTGCGAGTACGGTCCCTAATAGGAACCGGGTTGAAGAGAACACTTCCTGTTTGGAGACATGATTATCTGATCATGTCTAAAGGCCGACGATTTACTGAGCACCACACGATGCCTTCCCCTTGAGCTGATTATCGAATTTGAGGAGGGTGCAGGGTCAGAACACGAGTTGCTTGTTGTATGTCCATGTCGATGAGCCGACGTAGTGGTAAGCCTCTACAACATTGAGCAGAAGTTCTTTTTTACCCTACAGAACTGGGTATGCAAATTCCGACTTCGCGACATCGGTTCAGCAGTCCTCGGATTTTCTGGAGGAGTTCAGGTCTTTAGAGGCATCAAGCGGTGCATTAACCAGACTGAAAAACTGCATACGCGTAAGCTAGGGCGCCAATAGCAGCCTCTGGGTATATCTATAGCTGTCTGTTTAATTTATTTTTACAAATAATCAAAGCAGGAGTACCACATATGAAGGCTATTTCCCACCTCGCACTGGCGATCAGCTTAAAAATTGTGCAAAGCGCCGGAACCGAAAAAGGCAACCCCTGGCCGGAGCGACTCATCACCGAAAGAACGCTCCTATTGGCTAGTTGTCAAAGACGGGTTAGACTTTTTCGCAATCAAACTCCGGCGACCTCGGTAACTTCCCAGGTCTTTGATTCTTTGTTTAGCAATCACTTGCATTTCTCACGCCTTTTGGGAAAAACTTGAACAGCACAGCACAACAGCCAGCACATACTGCTATCTATGGGTCTGGGCGACGATACACCTGTCTCTAATAACAATGGAGAGAACATTATTCGGACGAAGATCTTGCTGCTGGGTCTACGGCGGTCCGTGCGTCTTATGCTGGCATCCCTGGTTTTTGTGCTAGGGGCGCTTGTGGATATTCATCATGTCTCCGTAATGCAGGAGCGGAAAGACGTCTATACAGAAAGTGCTGTTTGAGAATATGCCCCCCAAGGAAACATTTTATCTAGAAACAACTATGCGAATTGAGAAACACGTGTTCGAGTACGTGTGTGATGCCTCTTGTCGGTATAAAAAACCTTTGAGGAAGGGCTGCTTAGGTTGGGGCATTTTTGAACAGTACGGCGATACCCCTTGAGATTTGGGACTGTCCGGGTAATGTTACGGCCGACACCCTGGGTGCACCTCTGGCACACTTTGCGTCGATGATATTCGTGATTGACATACGAGTAAATGTTTGGGTCTCACTTCGGGATTCGCTACATACTTACGAGGAATGGTGTTGGTCTCATTATAGGATGACATACGTCCTTCTATCGCCAAACTGAGCGATTTCATCATTGCGGCGCTCGATCAGAATCCTCAGATGAATATCGAGATATTCTTGCACAAGGCGGAGAAGTGGTCTGAGGATGATAAGCTAGGTATGGGTGTGACCCCTTTTCTCATTGGGCCGGCAATGCTTACTAGTATTCTTTCTCAGAATCGTTACGACAAGTCGACGGGCGTATTGCTGATCGATTGGCAGACCAGGCACCCGACTATACCCAGCAACCACCGATCAACATTCAAATCACATCGATTTATGATCATACATTACTAGAAGCGTTCTCTAGGGTCTTGCATAAGCTAATTACATCATTACCCTATCTCGAAGAGCTCCTGAATGCATTCTGCGCTGTGAGTGACCATGTTTCAATCTATGGCTATTGTTTTGTTTGCGTCCGAGTTCCACCTGTTTTTGGCTATTGCGCCCCAGTTTCACTACCCATTAGACGTGATCCTTCTTCGGGTATCGGAGAGGAGAGAGTCTTCTCCAAATACGTCTTCATTTTAGTGTAATAATGCTTGCTGACATGTCATCTTGATAGACTTCACAAGCATCAAAGGCGTTTCTGTTTGATGTCCGTTCTAAACTATATGTGGCCACAGATGCATCTCCAGCGGACTCTGCGACGCACAACTTGTGTTGCGACTACCTGCAGATGCTGAACTCGTTTTCGTCTTTATATAGGTGAGCAGCGTGCCTGAGATGTGGATCCCCAAGTTTTTTTTTTCGCTGCGTTTTAGTAATGCCTGGGGAACCGTATCGGAATTGATAGGTCAGCATCGGCGAGCCCATTGCGCCATCGGCCATTCGTGGGAGAGCCCCGCACACCACCGCCAAGCACGGCTGGCTCTCCGATGCCGGGTAGGGAGTCTGCCGAGACAACGGCGGCGCAGACAGAACAGTCGTCTCAGTCGCAGGGGAGCGAGACCAAAAGTTGGTTTTACCCTAGCGCGGCGACGCGACTGCTGCCAGGGACGACGGTTACGTTCCATGTTGTGACGCCGGAATTAGCGTTGGTGGCACTGATACCGACAAGTGTGTTTGAGAGCCGGCGCGGATTAGTGGAATATAACGTGATATATTTCCGAGAAGGAGTGCAGGAGATCTGTGATGCAGAGGCTGAAGCACGGCTCGTAGGGCGGTGAGGCTGATGGTTGGGTATGGTGTACTTCCCATAGTACCTCAAATGCTGATTGATGAGATTGGACTGCTGGAAAGCCACGCCTGATCGGTATGGACTGCGTGGGATTGCGACCCGGGCTCGTCGGTGGATGCCCCGCCGGAGACCTTCCTGAAATGGAAGTTGGGGCACAACCTCCGAGTCCCCAACCCCCAGTAAGAACAGCGCAAAAAGATATTGGATTGTGCCAATCAGTCGCCAGTCGCACATATAAGAATCCCCTCCCTGGCCCATCCCTGGCCCTGCTCACCGTCTGCTCTCTGTCGAGGTCGCTCTGCGCACCTTTCACCCCCTTTCCTTCAGTCCCCTCGTCAGTCCTGTTGGTTGGCCCATCATGGTCCAATCCAACGGCAGCCCCTCCATTAGCACACGTCCCATTATAATCTCCATCGGTCCCTCTAGAGTGCGTCGTAATCGTCTTGATCCTTGCCAGCTTTGAAAATAAATGCTAATCTACCTCAGATTTCCATCCCCGTCTCCACTGAATGCGATGAATGGATCGCAGCTGAAGTCCTCCGTGACGAATTTACACACCAGCAAAAGACGATCGACGCAGTCGAAAACACTGTAGAGCTCGAGAACGCCCAAGAGGCAGAGGTCGATCTCGCCGCCAAGTTCCTGGCCTTCGTGGCCGCATCCATCGATGCTGATAAGCAATCTACGCGTGCACGCACCGCCGTGCTTCTCAACGCGGTCAAGCACTTTACGTCCACTTACCTCACTACCAAGGACGTCCACTCGCTCGCGGCCAAGTATGATACCGAGGTCCGCAAGTCCGTGATCTCTGGCTACTATGCCGCCGTTGCTGCCCTCCAGGAGAAGGAGGTGCAAGATATTCCCGCAGCCCCCGAGTCTGCACTATTCAAGGCCACCAAGAATGGCGATGCTTCCATCTACGCGCTCTTCGGAGGCCAGGGTGTGAACGAAGTCTATTTCGATGAACTGCAATATCTCTACGACACATACAAGCCCTTCGTGGCATCTTATCTCACCACACTCACCGAGGAAGTCCTGAAGCCTCTCGCTGACGAAAACGAGGATACTCTCTTCTACACCCATGGCCTCGATATCATTTCTTGGCTCTCTGGCGCCAGCCCCGTCCCGCCTGTGTCCTACTTTGCATCGGGCCCAGTTTCCGCGCCTCTCATTGGTGTCACGCAGCTCACACAATACCTTGTGACGGCACGCGTCGCTAACGTCACGCCCGGCGAACTCCGGTCACGCTTTGCTGGTGTCACGGGCCATTCCCAGGGTATCACGTCGGCAGTCGTCGTTGCTGCTTCTGCAACATTCGAGGATTTCACCAAGAACTCGATCAAGGCCACAAGATGGCAATTCTTCTCTGGCATGCGTGCCCAGAGCGCCTTCCCTGTCGTCTCGCTCGAGCCCAGCATCGTCGCTGACTGTATCGAGGGCGGCGAGGGCACGCCAAGCCCTATGTTGTCCGTCGTCGGCCTCTCGCTCGCTCAGCTCGAGCCCCATATCAAGAAGACCAATGAGCACCTCGCTGCGAACTCGCAGCTCAATGTTTCCTTGCACAACGGCCCTCAGGCCTTTGTTGTCACTGGCCCTCCCCGCGCCCTGTTTGGTCTTGTGACCAGCTTGAGGAAGATCCGTGCGCCTTCGGGAGCTGACCAGAGCAAGGTCCAATTCTCGCAGAGGAAGCCTGTCTTCTCCGTTCGATACCTCCCCGTGTCGATCCCCTACCACTCAGAATATCTCTCCGGTGCACCCGACGAGATGATCGACGAGGACCTTGAGAACGAGGAGCTCTGGAAAGTCGAAGAGCTAGCCATCCCTGTGTACAGCACTGCTGATGGTAAGTGCATGTTTCGATCGATATGTCTTAATAGTTTATTATATTAACGTTGATCCGATAAACTATATAGGCACGGATATGCGTCAACTCAAGACGTCGATCACTCGCTCCCTGTGCGAGCAAGTCCTCACTAGCCCCATCCACTGGATCAAGTCTATTGACTTCCCATCCACGGCTACCCACGCCGTCGACTTCGGTCCCGGTGGTCTCAGCGGTATCGGTCCCCTCACTGCTCGTCACGTGTCTGGCCGCGGCATCCGTGTCGTCGTCGTTGGTGATAAGGGCAAGGGAGATGCTGAATTCTACGACTCTCAAGCGGTCCAGCGCGAGAGTAACTGGAGCACTGCTTTTGCTCCTGCTTTGGTGCGCACCAGGTTAGCTTTTTACACAGTTTCTCTCTCTTTTATTTATTTTTATTTAATGCTTCGTTTCTAGCGATGGCACGATCCATCTGGATACTCCCTTCTCTCGCCTCCTTGGCAAGGCGCCGATCATGGTCGCTGGTATGACGCCCACGACCGTCAAGGCTGGCTTCGTCTCTGCCGTGTTGTCCGCTGGCTACCACATCGAGTTGGCTGGTGGAGGTCACTACAACGCCAACGCTCTCCGCGCCAAGGTTGCTGAGATTCAGGCTAAGATTCCTGCTGGCGTCGGTATTACGCTCAACTCCCTCTACATCAATCCGCGCCAGTTCGGCTTCCAGTTCCCTCTCTGGCAAGAGATGCGCCGCGAGGGTCTGCCCATCGAAGGTTTCTGTGTTGCGGCTGGTATCCCTACCACCGAGAAGGCGGCGGAGATCATTGACGCTCTCCGCGCTGCCGGCATCAAGCACGTCTCCTTCAAGCCCGGTTCTATCGACGGCATTCGCCAAGTTGTCAACATTGCTGCTGCCAACCCCGACTTCCCCATCATCATGCAGTGGACTGGTGGTCGTGCCGGTGGCCACCACTCGTTCGAGGACTTCCACCAACCCGTTCTGGCGACCTACCGCTCAATTCGTCAGCACCCCAACATCTCTCTCGTTGCCGGCTCCGGCTTCGGCGCCGCTGAAGATGTCTGGCCATATATCTCCGGTGACTGGTCCGTCGAAAAATACGGCGTCCAGCCCATGCCCTTCGATGGTGTCCTCTTTGCCAGCCGAGTCATGGTTGCCAAGGAAGCGCACACCAGCTCATCGGTCAAGGACCTCATCGTCGCCGCGGCCGGTGTTGATGATGGTCAATGGGAGGGCACTTACTCCAAGCCCACTGGTGACATCCTCACCGTCCGCTCCGAGCTCGGCGAGCCCATCCACAAGGTCGCCACTCGCGGTGTCAAGCTCTGGAAGGAGTTCGACGACACTGTCTTCAAGCTCCCCAAGGAGAAGCGCCTTACCTGGCTCACTGAGCGCAGGGCGGAGATCATTGCTAAGCTCAACGCCGACTTCAGCAAGCCATGGTTCGGTTGGAAGAAGGACGGTCAGGTCGCGAGCGATCTCGGTGACATGACCTACGAGGAGGTCTCGCGCCGCATGGTGCGTCTCATGTACGTCGCTCACGAGCAGCGCTGGGTCGACATCTCCCTCCGCAATCTCACTGGTGACTGGCTCCGTCGCGTCGAGGAGCGCTTCGCGGGTGTTAATGGTTCCAAGTCCAAGCTTTCTGTCTCTATCCTGCAATCCTTCCAGGAGCTTGACAAGCCCGTCGAGTACCTCGACAAGTTCTTCGAGAAGTACCCCCTCGCTACCGAGCAGCTGTTGGCAACCGAGGACCGTGCATACTTCCTCGCCATTTCTCAGAGGCCTGGCCAGAAGCCCGTACCTTTCATTCCCGTTCTTGATGCTAGCTTTGAAGTCTGGTTTAAGAAGGTAGATAAATTAGATTCATCTTTGTGATATCTGGGCTTAGCTTTGCGATTTTCTTTGTAGGATTCCCTTTGGGCAGCCGAAGATATTGAGGCCGTTTTCGACCAGGACCCCCAGCGTGTCTGCATTTTGCAGGGCCCCGTCGCTGTTAAGCATGCCAAGGTCAAGGATGAGCCCGTCGGCGGGATCCTCGGTAACGTCAACAAGGGCCTCATCGCAAAGGTCCTCGAGCGCTTCTACGGCGGCGACGAGTCCAAGATCCCCACCGTCGACTACCTTGGTCCTCAGGCCACCACCCCCGTGGAGGTTGCTGGTGCTCAGGTTTCCGTGTCCGGTGAAACGACGACCTACACTGTCGGCAAGGCCCTGCCTGAGAAGAACGCCTGGCTCGAGAAGCTTGCTGGCTCCAAAGCCTCGTGGCTCCGCGCATTCATCGCGTCTGTCACCATCGTCCAGGGTAACTCCTATATCGACAACCCCATCCGCCGTCTCCTGGCTCCTCGCGCGGGCCAGAAGATTGTCGTCACTCACAAAGATGGTGTCCCCGTCTCTGTCGTTCTCTATGGCTCGGCGCGCTCCTACGGTGCTCATAAGCCTGAGTTCAAGGCCGTCGAGATCGTCTATTCCCCGTCGACCAAGAACATCGACGTCACCTTGTTTGAGGACCGCCGTGAGGTCTCTGTGCCCCTTTCCCTCAAGTTCTTGTACAAGCCTGAGCAGGCTTTCGCTCCCATCCACGAGATCGCCGAAGGCCGCAACCAGCGCATCAAGGACTTCTACTGGAGGCTGTGGTACGGCGACAAGGCCAAGCTTCCCAAGATCGACTTGGGCGAGAAGTTCGTCGGCCCCGAGGTTACCATCGACGCCGACGACGTCGAGACCTTCTGCGGTGTTGTCGGCAACCAGGGTGAATCCTTCAAGTCGACGCGTGAGGACGACGTCAAGGCGCCTATGGACTTCGCCATCGTCACTGGCTGGCAAGCAATCATGAAGTCGATCTTCCCCGAGGCCATCGACGGCGATTTGCTCAAGCTCGTTCACCTCTCTAACGGGTTCCGCACCATCCCTGGCGCTCGCCCTCTGCAGGCTGGCGATGTCTGCAAGGCTGAGGCCGGTATCGTCTCCGTCACTAACACCGACGCCGGCAAGGTCGTCAAGGTCAAGGGACAGGTCTATCGCGCAGGCCGGCCCGTCATCGAAGTCACCTCATCCTTCCTCTACCGTGGTCGCTTCACCGACTTCCACAACACGTTTGAAGTCATTAAGCACCCCGACTACGAAGTCGAGCTCGCAGACGATGCTGCTGTCGGCGTCTTGCAGTCTAAGGAGTGGTTTGAGTGGAACGACGACACCTCCCCTCCTGAGCCTGGTACCAAGCTCATCTTCCAGACTCAGTCGCGCGTCACCTACAAGGACAAGACGTCGTACCATGAGGTCACCGTGTCCGGCGGCATCTTCATCCGCAACCAGCTCAAGCAGCTCATCAGCGTCGGCTCGGTCGAGTTCCAACAGGAGGATTGCAAGGGCAACCCAGTGCTGACCTATCTTGAGCGTCACGGTACGCCTCAAGGTCTCTTGACCCCTCTTGCCAACGACGGCTACAGCCTTGCCTCGTCTGACACTACCACCTTCAACTCGCCGCTCACCAACGAGCCCTACTCCAAGATCTCCGGCGACTTCAACCCTATTCACGTCAATCCATACTTCTCTGACTATGCATCCCTGCCGGGCACCATCACCCATGGTATGTGGTCAAGCGCGGCTACCCGCCGCTATGTCGAGAGCGTCGTCGCTAAAGGCCATCCCGAGCGTGTTGTCTCGTGAGTTTGGATATACGAATTTTCCTAGGACTTGGCTAATTTGGGTATTTGCAGATATGATGTTTCTTTCGTGGGCATGGTCCTCCCCGGCGAGCAGCTCAGTGTCAAGCTCCGCCACATCGGCATGCGCGACGGCAATCTTGTCGTCAAGGTTCAGACCTTCAACGAGCGCGGCGAGAAAGTCCTCGAGGGCACCACCGAGGTTGCTCAGCCCACGACCGTGTACGTCTTCACGGGTCAAGGCTCGCAAGAGCAGGGCATGGGCATGGAGCTCTACAATAGCTCTCCTGCCGCTCGTGCTGTCTGGGATTCCGCCGACAAGCACCTGCTCAACGTATACGGCTTCTCCATCATCGAGATCGTTAAAGAGAACCCCAAGGAGAAGACGATCCATTTCGGTGGTTACAAGGGCCAAGAGATTCGCCAGCGCTACATGGACATGACGTACGATACCATGGACAAGGACGGCAACGTTCGCACTCTTCCGCTGTTCAGCGACATCAACAACCGTACGGCACGTTACACCTTCAGTCACCCTGCTGGTCTCCTCTTCGCCACGCAGTTTGCCCAGATCGCTCTCGTCGTCACGGAGAAGGCAGCCTTTGAAGACATGCGCTCTAAGGGCTTCGTCCAGAACGACTGCGCATTCGCTGGTCACTCGCTCGGAGAGTACTCCGCCCTCGCTTCGATTGCCGACGCATTAGCTATTTCTTCCCTCGTCGACGTCGTCTTCTATCGTGGTATCACCATGCAGCGGGCCGTCGAGCGCGACGCACACAACCGATCCAACTACGCCATGTGTGCCGTCAACCCGGGCCGTGTCTCGCCCACCTTCAACGATGCCGCCCTCCGGGAGGTTGTCGATACGATCGCATCTTCCACCGGCACTCTTCTTGAGATCGTCAACTTCAATGTCGAGGTACGTAAATTCATGCACAGTCTCAGCCGTGAACTTATTGGTTTTTATAGGGTCAACAATATGTCTGTGCGGGTGAATTGGTCGCTCTGCAAGCACTTACGAACGTGCTCAACTACCTCAAGATCCAGAAGATTGACATCCCCAAGGTACTTGGACTCCTTCCTGTATTCGAGAGTCTCATTGATCTTGTTTTCTAGTTGACGCAAACATTCAGCGTCGACAAGGTCAAGGAGATGCTTGGGGAGATTATCGCCGAGTCCTTCAGCAAGGCTCAAGCTCTTCAAAAGGCGGAGGGCTACATCAAGCTCGACCGTGGCTTCGCCACCATTCCTCTTCCCGGCATTGACGTGCCATTCCACTCGAGGTACCTCTGGGCTGGTGTCATGCCCTTCCGTGCATGTGGGTTCATTCTTTTTTCCCAATCCTATTGCATTTTATTGACGGCATTTTAGACCTCTCCAAGAAGATCAACCCCGTCGACATCAACCCCGACATGCTCATCGGGAAGTACATCCCCAACTTGGTCGCCAAGCCCTTCCAGATCACCAAGGAGTATGCGCAGCTCATCTACGACCAGACGTCTTCGCCACGTCTCGACAAGGTCCTGAAGAAGTGGGAGCAGGAGAACTGGAGCGCACCCGAGCACCGCCAGAGGCTCGCGTACGTTATCCTCGTCGAGCTGCTCGCTTACCAGTTCGCATCTCCTGTGCGCTGGATTGAGACGCAGGACATCCTCTTCAAACACTACCATTTCGAGCGCTTGATTGAGCTCGGCCCCTCGCCAACTCTCACGGGCATGGCCACGCGTACCCTCAAGGCTAAGTACGAGACCCAGGACGATTCTGTCAGCATTGCCAGGTCCATCCTGTGCCACTCGAAGAATGTCAAGGAGATTTACTACCAGTTCGAGGATGAGGCTGAGGCCCCCGCCGAAGAAGAGGTGTCCACGCCTGCTGCTGCCGCCGCCGCCCCTGTTGCCGCCGCTCCCGTCGCAGCTGCCCCCATCGCCGCTCCTTCCGGCCCTGCTGCTAGCATCGACGACGTGCCCATCAAGGCTCTCGATATCCTCACCGTCGTCGTCGCTCAGAAACTCAAGAAGCGAGTCGACGAGGTTCCTCTCACGAAATCGATCAAGGACCTCGTTGGTGGCAAGTCCACCCTCCAGAACGAAATTCTTGGAGACTTGCAGCTCGAGTTTGCGAGTGCGCCCGAGAAGGGTGAGGAGCTGCCTCTCGAGGAGCTCGGCTCTAGCTTGGGTACCGGCTTCTCCGGCAACCTTGGCAAGTACTCGACTGGTCTCATCTCTCGCATGATTGGTGGCAAGATGCCTGGTGGGTTTAATGCCTCCGCTATCAAGACACATCTCTCCAAGACTTGGGGTCTCGGACCTCTCCGCGCGGACGCTGTCCTTCTTCTCGGTACCACACTAGAGCCTCCTAAGCGTCTCGCCTCAGAGGCAGAGGGTAAGGGATGGGTTGACAGCGTCGTCGCCGTCTACGCTCAGCGCGCTGGCATTTCCCTGTCTTCTGGTGCTGCAGCCGGTGGTGGAGGTGGAGGTGCTGGAGGTGCTGTCATCAACAGCGAGGAGTTCCTCAAGTTCCAAGCCGAGCAAGAGCAGTTCGCCGCTCAGCAAATTGAGTTGTATATGCGCTACCTCAAGCGCGATTCCCGTGCAGGCGACATCGCCTTCGACAAGGAGAAAGCTAACTCAGCTGCTCTTCAGACCCGTCTCGATGCCATCGCCCGCGAGCACGGTGACCTATACGTCGATGGCATCATGCCAGTCTTCGACCCCCTCAAGGCCCGTCGTTTCGACTCCTCGTGGAACTGGGCGCGCCAAGACAGCTTGCTCATGTTCTACGACATTATCTTCGGCCGCCTCACTACTGTCGATCGTGAGATCACCGCCCGTTGTCTGAACCTCTTCAATCGTGCGGATAAGGACTTGGTTACGTTCATGGAATACAACATCAACAGGGTCAATCCCACTCGCGGCGATACGTACAAGCTAGCCAAGGAGTTCGGTCAGCAGCTTATCAACAACACCAAGGAAGTTCTTGGACACCCGCCCACGTATAAAGATGGTGCGTATATCTTTTTCAAATATTATATCTCATTCATTAATCCATCTTTAGTTACATTCCCCACTGCGCCTCATACTGAGGTCACTGAAAAGGGCGATATCAAGTACTCGGAAATTAACCGCGAGAACGTCCGCAAGTTGGAGGCCTACGTCAAGGAGATGGCCAACGGTGAGAAGATCTCGGGATCTGTGAATATCAACAAGGTCCAGGACGACGTCTTCAAGCTTTGGAACGTGGTCAAAGATCAGCCCGACATCACTGACGAGCAGAAGAACCGCATCAAGGCCCTCTACGAAGACGTTGTTCGCTCCCTTCGTCAGACCTCCGACGCCACTCCCCGTGGTGGTGCACCAGTTCCTCGAAGCAGGCGATCATCGTCGCAGTTCATCCGCCCGCAAATCTCGAGCGGCACTTCCGTCTCGGCCGACAAGGTCCCTCTCCTCCATCTTAAGCGCAAGGTCGGAAACGAGTGGGAGTACAGTAGCAACCTAACAGGCATTTACCTCGACATTCTTCATGAACTTGCTACGTCGGGTACAACATTCAAGGACAAGAACGCCCTCCTCACTGGTGTTGGCAAGGGCTCGATCGGTGTTGAGATCCTCAAGGGTCTCCTGTCCGGTGGTGCTCACGTCGTCATCACCACCTCTCGCTACAACAGGGCGACCGTCGAGTACTACCAATCGATCTTCCAGACCGTCGGTGGAACAGGCTCCGCGCTCACCGTAGTTCCTTTCAACCAGGGATCAAAGCAGGACGTCGAAGCTCTTGTCGACTACATCTATGCTACTCTCGGCTTGGATCTCGACTATATCCTTCCTTTCGCCGCTGTGCCCGAAAACGGTCGTGAGATCGATGGCCTCGATGATAAGTCCGAGCTTGCCCACCGTATCATGTTGGTGAACCTCCTCCGTCTCCTCGGCGCGGTCAAGAACAAGAAGGCTAGTAGGCATTTCATCACCCGCCCGACACAGGTCATCCTCCCGCTTTCTCCCAACCACGGTCTCTTCGGAAACGATGGCCTCTACTCTGAGTCCAAGATATCTCTTGAGACGCTCTTCAACCGTTGGAGCTCCGAAAGCTGGGGTGAATATTTGTGCTTGGCTGGTGCAGTGATTGGGTACGTCGCTCGAGTATTAGCAACTATCTTTCACTCATTTTTCCTAAAACAGATGGACGCGCGGTACGGGTCTCATGAGCGAGACCAATATCGTTGCCCAAGCAGTCGAGAGCCACGGCGTTCGCACTTTCTCCGCCAAAGAGATGGCCTTCAATATCCTCGGCTTGATGCACCCCCTGCTCTTCAGCGTTACCCAAGTCGAGCCTATCTGGGCCGATCTCAATGGTGGCATGGATCGCTTGCCAGACCTTGCTGACATCACCACTGGTATCCGTCTCGACCTCAACAAGAAGGCTGCCTTACGTCGGGCTATTGCTCGTGACAACTCCGCCGATTTCAAGATCGTCAACGGCACCGAGGCGGAGCGTGTATTACAGACAGTTAACGTTGTTCCGCGCGCTAACTTCCGCCACGAGTTCCCCACCCTCGAACCTACAGAAGCGTTCGAGGACTTATCCAAACTTCGCGGCCTCATCGACCTCGAGAAGGTCATCGTCGTTACAGGTTTCGGTGAAGTCGGTCCATGGGGTAGTTCTCGTACTCGCTGGGAGATGGAGGCCCGTGGTGAGTTCACGATCGAGGGTGCCATTGAGATGGCCTGGATCATGGGCTTCATCAAGCACTTCGATGGACGTCTCAAGGACGGCTCCCTCTACGTCGGCTGGGTCGACGCCAAGTCTGGTGACCCCATCGACGACAAGGACATCCGTGGACGCTACGAGAAGGATATTCTTGAACATTCCGGCATTCGTCTCATTGGTGCGTATGTCGTGTCTTTTTTCCCTTTCACTTGCTCACAGTTTTACAGAGCCTGAGCTGTTCCGTGGGTACAACCCCAATAAGAAGATCTTCAACCAGGAGGTTGAGCTCATCCATGACTTGGAGCCCATCGAAGTCGACGAATCTGAGGCTCAGAAATTCAAGATGGAGCACGGCGACAAGTGCGATATCTGGGCTGGTGAAAGTGGCCAATGGTCCGTCAAGTTCAAGAAGGGTGCTCGCATCATGATTCCCAAGGGCTTCAAGTTCTCCCGTACTGTTGCAAGTCAGCTGCCCACTGGCTGGAGCGCCGGACGCTATGGTATCCCTCCCGACATCGAGGCGCAGACAGATCGCACCACCCTGTGGGCCCTCGTCGCCACCGCTGAGGCACTCAACGCCTCTGGCATCACGGACCCATACGAACTGTATCAACACATTCACCCGTCGGAGATTGGTACTAGCTTGGGTAGTGGTATGGGTGGAACGGAGTCTCTTGCAAAGATGTTCAAGGACCGTCGTGACGAAAAAGAGGTCCAGAATGACATCCTTCAGGAAACGTGTGTACCTTCTCATCTACTATATTTACCGTACTCTAATCATCTTATAGTTTCATCAACACAACCGCCGGATGGATCAACCTGCTCCTCCTCTCGTCCGCTGGCCCCGTCAAGATCCCAGTCGGTGCTTGGTAATATACTTCATCTACAATTCTCCTTTTCTATACCTAATCCCACCTCTTCCAGTGCAACCGCCCTCCAGTCGCTCGAAATTGCTTGCGATACTATTTTGTCCGGAAAGGCCAAGATCATGATTGCTGGTGGCTTCGACGATATCAGCGAAGAGGGATCCTACGAGTTCGCAAATATGAAAGCAACGAGCAATGCTGAGACAGAATTCGCCATGGGCCGTGAGCCTACTGAGATGTCTCGCCCGACCACCACAACTCGCGCAGGAGTGAGTTCTCTGCCTAATTTCTTCTCTCTTTCATAGCTCACCTTTCTATAGTTCATGGAAGCCCAGGGAACTGGTGTTCATATTGTCATGAGTGCGAAGACGGCCCTTGAGCTTGGTGCTCCCGTCCGCGGTATTCTGGCCTTCACCTCTACCTCGACGTTCGTCTTTTTTGAATAACTTAATTCCAGGCCTTGATGCTGACTAGTTTGTTTACAGTGACAAGGCTGGCCGTTCCGTCCCAGCTCC
Source organism: Agroathelia rolfsii (assembly GCA_018343915.1). NCBI lineage: Eukaryota > Fungi > Basidiomycota > Agaricomycetes > Amylocorticiales > Amylocorticiaceae > Agroathelia > Agroathelia rolfsii. The sequence continues at coordinate 428,210 of JABRWF010000002.1, forward strand.
TGGCAAAGGCGCTCTCAGCATCGCCAAGGAGGTGCCAAGCAAACACCCGAGAACGCTTCTGGACATCAACTACCGCTCCCGTCAGCTTACCTTCCGTCGCAACCAGATCTCCCAGTGGCTCGCTCACGAGCATGAACAATTGCGCGAAGAGATCGAGGCCAAGAAGAGCGAGGGTGAAAAAGTCGACGAGGACTACTTCGCGGCACGTGTTGCCGATATTGAGCAGGAGGCAAAACACCAAGAGAAAGATGCCCTCGCCATGTACGGCATGCTCGAAGGCTCTGATCCTCGCATTGCGCCGCTTCGTCGTGCTCTTGCGGTCTGGGGTCTGACTGCGGACGATATCGGTGTTCTGTCTATCCACGGTACTAGCACTGGCGCCAATGAGAAGAACGAGACAGCCATCTGGAACGACGTCCTCAAGGGCATCGGTCGCACCGAGGGCAACCTGGTCCCTATTACGGCTCAGAAGAGTCTCTTGGGTCACGCAAAGGGTGGCTCTGCTGCCTGGCAAATGGCCGGCCTGCTGCAAAGTGTCTATCACGGTGTTGTTCCCGGTAACCGCAGTGCAGAGTAAGATTAATGCTATTTCTATTTACATCCCAGTTTCCTAATACGATTTTATAGTAACATCGATACGCTCTTCCAACAACACAAGCTGTTGCTGTTCCCGTCGAGGTCCATCTACACCGACGGTATTCGGGCCGGTGTCATGTCTTCGTTCGGCTTTGGTCAAGTTGGCGGCACTGCGCTTGTGGTCCACCCACGCTACCTCTTCGCTGCATTGGATCCGTCGCACTATGCCGAGTACCGCAAACGCAACCAACTTCGTGCTCTACAATCATACAAGGCGATGAGCGAGATGATGATCACAAACTCTCTAGTCAAGATCAAGGATGCTCCTCCTTACGCTCCGGAGTTGGAGAAGCCTGTGCTCATGAACTCTCTTGCTCGTGCCAAGCTTGATCCAAAGACGGGCAGTTATTCTTTCCCTGCCAAGCTCGAGAAGGAGTTCAAGCCCGACATCGCCAATGCGAAACATGTATCCGACATTTTCGCTGGTGCAAGTGGCAGCTCGACCTCTGGCGTTGGCGTCGATCAAGGTTTGTCGCTTATTCGTAATTGTATTCGCATGTTACTTAGTCAATCTCTAGAACTCATATCTTCTGTGCCATCATGGAATCCGACGTTCGTTGCTCGCAACTTCACCGACGCTGAGATTGCGTACTGCAGCTCCCAACCATCTCCCTCTGCTTCCTTCGCGGGCCGTTGGGTTGCTAAGGAAGCCGTCTTCAAGTCGCTCGGAGTTTCATCCAAGGGTGCAGGTGCCTCCATGAAGGACATCGAGATCTTGCCTAACGCCCAAGGAGTACCCACTGTTACTCTGCACGGAGACGCTCAGGCTGCGGCGGGCAGCAAGAATGTTCTGGTGTCTATCAGCCACTCTGAGGTTAGTTGCAACTAAAATATTGTAAATAGAGCACAGATATTGACTTTTTTTCTCAGACGGTCGCTATTGCATTCGCTCAATCGTCGGCATAAGGGGTGTCATTATTCATTCTCATTGGGTTTCACATCGTTTTTTCTTTTTCTTTTGTGCATCATGTCTCGAATGATTTCCTTACGTCCTTTTCATCATCATCATTGACCATCATCCATCGTCTAACCTCTATAATTTGTACGCTGTAACAATTGACAATAGAATTTCATGTTTCTTTCTGATTCTTGATTGGAAATGTCAACGCATTGTCGTCTCATGGTATTTCATTTCCCATCTAACTTGAAGTAGAACGTTGACGGACGAATGATTGACGAAATCCCAGGAACCGCACAGTCTGAAGATATTTTCGTTGATTACTAATGACATTGGGGATGTTACACGTAGATGTCGATGCATCGGAAATACATAAGCTCTTGAACAAAATGTTTGGGCACCATCGTTGTTGCTTCTTTTGTCGCTTCTTTCTGTTCCCATGCCGGCAGTTGAACCAGCATAGTGCTCAAGAATATTTTTATTTGACTGGGAGGGAGATTTTTTAAAAATGATTTACCAGCGTAAAATAAGATCCTTCTCAATCACCAACCCCCGCAGCTCAGCTGCAATCACTCTCCCTCCCCAATACCGCTAAAACTTGAGCTCCAACAATATGTGGAAAGCCGGGGCATTGCGCCATTGATATTATCCAGGATACTTATGACTTAGTAGTAAATAATGCTAACTAGGATATTATAGAACACGAAGCCAATGGCAATAGCAAGAAGAAGAAAAATCATCACTTCTTTTCCTACCTGATCATGAAAATACTACTTAAAATAAACGGATTTTATACTTGCCTAAAACACTTAAATAAGGGTCAAACACCACCATCAATATCACCATCGCATTCAAACAAAACAAAAAAAATCATCTTTCTGTCTCTGCGTGAGAGATAGTATTGACGAAACAAACGTCATCCGTATGTAAAGGCGTCCATTAGGTGTCTGTGCAAAAGAAAAAGAAGTGTTCACAAAAAAAAAAAGAGAAAAAAAAGGAAGAAACAACAAGAAATAAGAGAGAAAAAGAAAAGAAAAAAAAAGCGCAACTATTAAACAGAAAAAAATATTCGTCATTTACATCCTAAAGCTCAGTGGTTATATATGATACCATACCATACCGCACGACAAAAGCGACGACGACAGAGTACACAAAAATAGCAGTAGTCCGTAGTGGTGGGCGTATATAAATGAAAGGGGAGGTGAGGGAGGGGGGGCAAGGAAGATATTGGCGCGGGTTGAGTAGGTGTTATGTAAGCCGGAGTTGTCGAGGGAGGGGCGATATGGAAGCAGAGGATGAAAGGTAACGTTGAAAAAAGAAAAAGGCAGGCAGACAGGCAGTTATAGGCGAGGTGACGATTCGAAGGGATGGTGTGGGGGAAAGGATGGACGGGGGTAGTGTTCATACATTATTATCCGTGACTGAGGGAAAGGACAGAGACGAGACGAATGTTTGAGATAGGAAGCAGCAGAAGATGTGTGTTGGCACTTGCTTAAGCAAGCGGGCAGTTGGGCATGGTCAAGCCCGACTTGAGAGTTTTGCTATTTTTGAAGATTGTGATTAGTGTTTCGCGCCAAAAGGTGAAAACAAAACAAGAAACACTAACTTCGAGTAGAACATGCCCCAGTAGCCTTCCACACCACCGAATTGTACCGTCTACAAGAAACAGAATGAGTCATCCTGAATGAAAAGTATATGGATTTCATGATTACCTTCCAAGGCTCATCGAAGGTCTCGAAGTAATAGTACTTTGTCCCGTTGGCATTTGATGCACAGATGAACGTGTTCAAGAAAGTCTAAAGAAAGAGAATATCAACATTAGTCCCCATTATTAGGCTATGCATGAAACGAGATGAGAAACGTTACCTGGAGCGTATCAACAGTAGCCAGCGAAGGTCCATTGCTCTCGTTACCAGCATCAGTCGAGTTCGTCGGCCAGCCTGATTAATAATAAAAACTGTTAGACTTTCATTTTGTTTGGGAAGTAAAAGAAAAGCACTTACCCGTCTCGCCAATGTACATCTTGGGTGAGTTGGACAACTGAGAGGCCGGGACTACGTTTTCGGACTGGAAGAATGAGTAGGTCCATGCGGCAGCTTGATCTGTTAAGTGATGACAATATCAATGTCTGACTTCTTCTCTTTTTAAAAGGTAAAGATAGAATTGTGCATACCAGCAGACACGTTGGCGAACCAGGGGTGAACGTTGGACATCTACATGCATAAGAAAACACTTTAGCACCTTTGATCATGGACAAAAGGGCAAAGCAAAGTAGGTACAACGCACAGCAAAATCAACATTCTCCAACACCTCGGTGTTAAAGTATGCGCCCGCATCGGCAGTACCAACAGGGACGCTCAAGCTCAAATTGGATAACATCGTCTTCGTATCGGTAATGTACGAGTTGAGAATCGTGGCACCCGCATCGCCGACTGCGCCGTTGGGGCTATCACCTCCACCGTTATCTGCCAAGTAGCTGAGGAATTTTTTGTCAGCCGCGGGAGTGGAAAGAGATGATGGTAACGTACTCGAGAATAAACTCATTGCCAACCTGAATACCCTCGACATGGTCAGTGCCATAGATCGCGAGGGCGGCCTGGATTTCTGAGGCCTGGCGCTGGTAAGCGACTCCATTATCGTTGGCGACGGGATAGTTGCCGATGGTGACCGTCATGTTGACTTTTGTCTGACGAATGGCCTCGAGCTGGGGAGTATACCATGGTGAGATATGCAACAAAAGAGAACAATGGGATGAAGAAGGGAAACTTACCACCAACTGAGTTTGGTTGCAGTCAGAGCCATACATGTGCAGACGGGTCGTGAGCTGAGAGATGATCTGCATATCCGTAATGACGTCCTCTGCACCAAACAGCCATCAGTACTGAGATACTGTTGAGATGGAGAAAAAAGAAATAAAACTCACGGAGCGAGTTACCGCAGTTGGGCAACTGCGAGTTGGCAGGGGTATACGAGATGCCATAGAAGCTCCTAGACAAGCGAGCATCAGGCGTAAACTTGCTCGGGTCATTGGGATCGGTGCCGTTGACGACGATGAAGCCATCAATGACGGTATTGCCACCGGAACTAGACGAGCTGGAGGAAGACGACGACGACGATGAGGAGGACGAAGAAGAGTTCTTCTTGGAAAGTGTAACACCAGCTGCGACACCAGCAATAATCAGGGCAAGGATGACAACTATGGTGCCCACGACCTGTGGTATACAATGTTAATGTTTGTGCCAAGATTAGCAACAGTCCAAATTAGCGTTGTTTCACTTGGGTCGCGTGGAATGAAAAAAATGGAGGGGGAGGGACAAGGGATGAGACTTACGATGAACCTGCTCTTCTTGCCTTTCGACTGTTCCTTCTCCAACCAGGGGCTGTTGTAGGACTGATTGGGGTTTTCAATGTTGGAATAACGGTCCTGAGCTGTGCTCATGGCGTTGAGATCTTGTGTAGAAGAAACAGCGGCAGGGGTGTATGCGCCTCCGGCAGGTTGTGGGTAGAGATTTGAGTGGGTTGGGTTCTCGTGTAAACTGTAACTCGAGCCGTTATTTGCAGAAGGATAGCCCGAGAGACCGTGTGGAGGCTACAGCGGTGCCGGACAGCAAGCAGCGAGCGGGGATATTATATGGATTGTATATCAAGTTGGATGAAGGAGCGTGTAAGTCACAGAGACGAGAAAGAGAAAGAGAGAGAAGATGGTGGTGGTGGTGGTGGTGGTGGTTGGAGTTGGAGTTGAAGAGAAAGAGAGCGATGGTAGAAAAGGATACGAGAAACAGTCAGAACTCGGCTAATATAAATAAATGGCCCTGGCGAGGGCAGCAGGCGTACCGGCATCCCACTCTGGTCATAGTAGTCGTTCAACCCCGCACTTCCTGGTGCGTCTCGATAGGGTGTTGTCATTGCGGGTCAGTCAGTACTTTGTCAGTATGAAGTATTTTACACAGCCAAAAAAAATGAGGGGAAATGGGCAAGAATAGGAGCAGTTGAGAGGGCGAGTGTTCGGAGGATGATGAGAGGAGGCCTCAGCCAAGTCGTTGCCACAACTCGGTCTCGGTGGCGCCCGCAGCACTTGTTATTTATTATTATCAATATTAATATTTTTACACTTGGGATTCTATGATTATTATTGACCGAGGCAGTGCTTGTTGGCCAAGAGAGGGAGAGAGGGTCTAGCCTTTCTTGGCCAATACACAAGGTTTGTAGTCCCAAGTGTTGCTGAGTGCCCCCTTCATCATGGCTTCCTCTTTTGCAACACACGCCCACTCTCTCATCCAACGGGGCCCTTCTCCCGTCGAGCTCGTCCATATCCCTCATGAACGCTGGCCATTCATACCACTCTCAAGTTAGACATTCAACACTCCGTAGCTACTTGAAGATCTCATCCATCTCTTTTCTCGATCGGATCGCCAGGAGCTCCTTTGGCATCTGCACCGCATCCACGGCGATCGCTAAACATCTCCGTCCTCGACTCGTCTTTTAATCCCCCTACGAGAGCACACCTCGCCTTGGCCAGGCTGCAGCCACCCTGCTCATGGCAGAATACCTCCGACGTGCACAACTTCGACGCCAAACTACTACTACTCTCCGTCTCGAATGCAGACAAACAACTCAAACCGGGAGATGCAAGTTACGTGCAGAGACTTGAGATGATGACCCTCTTAGCCAAAGAGCTGGCGTCCAAATCTACCAATGACGATGATGATAATAATAGCAACAACGGCAACTCGGAGAATGACAACGTCGCAGTGGCTATAATTGACGAACCCACCTTTGTCGGCAAATCACACAAGCTGCTCGATTTTCTCAACGCCAGGATATCCTCTCTCATCGATACACCGACTAGCGATGCCCTCCTACAGCCCAGGTTGACGTTCCTCATGGGCTTCGACACCCTTGAACGTCTCTTCGCACCGAGATATTACGGTCATTCCGAAGAGAGCATGTTTCAAGCGTTGCGATCGTTCTTCCTCCCCACTCCTTCCACGACCTCATCTTCCTCTCCATCATCCTTGGGCGGAGGTGGTGATGGTTCGCGCGTACTCTGCGCCCACCGCGCTTTGGAGGCCTACCCATCTTCCTCCACTTCCACCTCCGAAGCAGACACCCTCGGTCTCGCACGCGAATTCATGGATGCCGATGCGTTGACGCTGGTGGATATCGGCGAAGACGAGAGCCGGTTCAGCTCGAGCGAGGTCAGACGCGGGGTAAAGAATGGTGATCTAGACTGGCGGAGGCTGGTGACGGAGGAGATTGCAATATATATTCAGCGCGAGGGGTTGTTTATCTCATAAGTGCCGCGTCTGTTCAGGGTCGACATGGGCGGATGCAGACGGGGGCCGCTAAGAGGTCCCTGACATGTAGCCACTACCATCCCTGTGATCTTGTTCTACGCGCGCCGTCCGTGGCAGGTTTGGATTGTCACTTATGGTGTATGATACGTAATGATGGATGTAATCTAATGGCGGAGCAAACTACAGCACTATACGTTGTAATACTGTTGCGGAATTCCTACTACTACGTAGTATGAGCAACAACAATCTCGGGGATTCTCACGAAGAAGGTGAAGTTCAGAAAGGACGAAGGGAAAATAAATGAATAAAAATAAAAACCATAAATGCATCAGAAATGGTGAACGACTGAAATGTCAAAGGAAGAAAACTTGAAGCCGACTTGAGTGGCAATAGGGACTAAAAGATACTGATGGGATCAATTGGTAGATGACGGGTGAAATAATAGAGGAACATGTAGAGTTCATGTCCCTGGTCGATGTACGCAGGGGGAATGCGACTCAGTGCTTTACCCTGGGAAGTGGAGCAGTCCATTGGTATACACGCCAAACAGCTTTACTACTAGCAAACCTAAACGGCTTAATTTGATATTCTCATAATCTAGCTCGCCCATGCAATATTACAAATCAAACCTACAAAATGATAGCGATAGTAGTATAGTTTTCTTTCAGTGCTACAGTATCCCTTTAGGATCAACTTTGCAAGTACCCTCCCTATTAAATATGTAGATTTTAACCCACCAAGTGTGCGGCCGCACTAGCAGGAGGAAATCCACCTATAGCAAGTCTGTTTCCCTGTTCGTCGAACTACTTCTTTATCTTTTCTTCCTAATTTTCCCATGCCGCCCTAATCCTGAGCGGATTTAGATGCTTCATCGAGCTGGCAGCTTACTGGTATCTCTCTTGGGTTGCTGACACTGACATATTAATACATATATGTTGATACATCGGCTCGAGGTCCTGATGTTGCTGCTGCCGTTCTATTCTTCCTATGGACTGTGCTGGTAGTCTATTCTCTGTGTTGCGGCCATCGGTGCTCTTTCTCTTCACACTCTAAAGCTACTTATTGCCGAGACCGTGGTCCCTGGATATCATGTCAGTCCGTGACGGAGTTCACTGGCCCTGTGCTGAATATTCCTCGCTACTATATCTAGGGCACTCGTAAGCATAAGACTGTCTTGCTGATCATTGACCTTCTTCTTCCCCCACCTCGTAGGCTGCTTATGTGTCGCGGACAGCGAGCATAGAAGCAATTTACCTTCTGCTCTGAAAGCCAAATAGCTATGGCAGTTGAAGGATTTAACACCGTCGTTTTGCCCCCCGCTTCTGTAACGACTGTCACCTTGGGCCCATTTCTCACGGGCATGATAATTGCGTACTTTCTGCTGGGCATAGTCTGCTCACAGGCAATCACGTATTTTCATCAGTACTTTAGTCGAGATTGCCTATTCTTCCGATTGACTGTTGTGTCTCTGGTCATTCTTGACATCTTCCTTGGTATCATGGATTTGTACGTCTGTCTGTCGAAGAGTCGTCGAGACAAATGACCCATATATTTCTGGGTAGTGCATCGATCTACCGGACCATGGTACTTCACTTTGGCGATCTCGATAAATTTGATCAGCAGGACTGGACTACATGGGCTGAACCTGCTATGACCGCTTTGGTGGCCCTAATTGCACATATTTTTTATATTTGCCGATGTTGGGCAGTCACACATTCCTTACCTGTTATTGTCTTCTTAACCCTTGGTGCGTTTTCCCTTACATACCATACCGCCTGCTATTCGACAAGTTACCCATTACAAACCTATCAGTTGCACTCCTTGCTTTTTCTTCTGGAATCACGTACGCTTTTTTTTTTTACCTAATTTGTCGAACCTGGATGTGCTGAGCTCACATTCTATATACATCATTCGACAGAATCACCGTTTATTGTTTTGCGTTAGGCAGATTCAGTGAAGTGGCCGCAGCAACAATCCCCATTTATATCTGGTTTCTCTCGGTGCTGATTGGTTTTCTCCACGTTTAGAGTCCGGATGCTAACCCAGTCATCTCAGACCAGCGTTTGCGATATATGCATTGCCATAATTTTAGTTGCTTACTTCTGTCAAGCTGGTAGTGTTTTTCGTAGCACCAACGCGATGCTTTCACGTCTTCGGCAGACAACTATTGAAGCCGGCTCACTCCCGGCTATTTTTGCTCTCCTTAATCTGATCCTTGTGCGTATATTTCAACAGTTTGGTTTTGCTCAGGTAGAATGACGATATCGCGATCATAATTGTAGTTTCTTGCCGTGCCCCATTCAAGTTACTAGTACGTCCTCGAGCTTTAGAGCAACCTATATTTTTGATTCAGCAATAACTAATTCAGGCTGGTATTAGTCTTTTGCCTCAATACGCCTTAAAACATCTATACGCTCTATCAGTACTCTATACATTGCTCAGTCGGCATCGCTTACGCGAGATTCTTAGTGCTGATGACGGCACTTTTGTCACCGGGTTTGAGGTCTCCGATGTCTCATCACCATTCTCCGTCATTCGGTTTAGAGTACGTGTTCATAAATTGTTTTTCTTCCTCTGTATTTACCAGAGATTGTATTGGGCTTGTTATGATAGGGAGAGGCCGCCACGCAACACAGTACCCGAAATATCCAGATAGGAGACACAGCAGATAACTATGATGAAGAAAACGCAGAAAACATAGCCCTGGATCATATTCAAAATGATTCAAATCCGGACTTGAAACGAATTCATGAATTGTGACGCATTGGCGCTGGTAGATGTCGGTTCAGCTCGAGCAAGGTGTAGGCGTGAGGAAGGGAATGGCGATGGCAGACTAGCGAAGGCCGGTGATAGAGGGGATGATGGGCTATATTTAGCACAAGAAGGTGTATATCTCACAAGTGCAAGGCCCGCTTAGAGTTGGCATATAGGCGAATGCAGACGAGACCGCTGGGAGGTGCCTGACAAGTACTGGGCGCTACCATCCTTGTGACCTTGTCCCAAGTATGCATCGTCTTTGACAAGTTTAGATGTAAATTTTGACACATGGCCAATCATGGATGTGGATGGGGTTCATTCAATACATCTGGTAGCAATCCAAAGTAGTACCACGTTAGACATTACAATATTGCGATGCAACTGTTGACCAGTAGTATATGCAATGCTAAGGAACATCACTGGGAGAGTGAAATTGAGGAAAGAAGGAAGAAACATTTGGAAAATGATAACCGACCAAAATGTTAAAAAAGAAAACCAGCGGATTCCAGCAAGGTAATGATGGATCAAGCGATAGATGGTGTAACAGGAGGAGTGAAGTGATAGAGGAACAAGGGTAGGACATGTAGGGTTCATCCGGAGTCAATGTACTAGTACATGTACGCAGGATGGATGCGACTCCAAGTCAATGCTTTATCGATCAGCTTTAACCTGGAAAATGGGGCAGTCCATTGGTACTAGTGTGCACGCCAAACAGCTTTAGTACTACTAGTAAATCATGTTCTCATCCACAACACATCAATACAATCCATGCGACACTGTAAATTAACCCTACAAAGGAATGGTATTAATTTTCTTTGAGCACCAGAGTGCTAATTTGATATTCCTTCAGGATCAACTTTGCAAATGCCCTCCCTGTTAAATTTGCAGATTTCGACCCACCGAATGTGCGGCCGCACTGGAAGGAGGAAATCTACTTATAGCAAATCCGTTTCCCTGTTGGCAAAACTGTTGTTCCCAATGTCTTTCTTTCCCAATTTTCTCACACCGCCCCAACTCTGAGCAGATTGAGATGCTTCATCGAGTTGGCAGCTTATGTTATCTCCCTTGGGCTGCCAACATTGACATATTAATGTATACATGTTACTACATCGGTTCGAGATCCCCGTATTGCTGTTGCTGCTCTATTCTCCATGTGGGCTGTTCGGGTAGTGTATTCAAGTTCTCTGTGTTGCCGCCGCCGGTGCTTTCTCTCTTCACACTCTAACAAAGCAACTTATCGCCGACACTGTCAACCTTAGATCCCCTACTAAACTGTGATAGAATTTGCTAGCCCTGTACGGAATATTTCTCGCTATTATATCTGGGGCATTCGCGAGCATAAGGCTGTCTTACTCATCATTATTCTTCTTTCTTCCTCCACCTTGTAAGTTTCTTATGTGTCATGGACAACAGGCACAGAAGCGATTTACGCTCTGCTCTGAAAGCCAAATAGCTATGGCAGTTGAGGGATGGAACACTGTCGTCTTGCCTCCCGCTTCTGTAGTGACTATCACCTTGGGCCCTTTTCTTACGGGCATGGTGATTGCGTACTTTCTGCTGGGCATAGTCTGCTCACAGGCAGTCACGTATCTTCATCAGCACTTTACTCGAGATTGTCTATTCTTCCGATTGACTGTTGTATCTCTGGTCATTCTCGACATCTTCCTTGGTATCATGGATTTGTACGTCCACCTGTCGAAGAGTTGTTAAGATAAATGACCCATGCATCTATCATCATGCCCGGGTAGTGCGTCAATTTACCGGACGATAGTACTTCACTTTGGTGATTTCGATAAATTCGACCAGCAGGACTGGAGTACATGGGCTGAACCTGCTATGACCGCTTTGGTGGCCCTAATTGCACATATTTTTTATATTTGCCGATGTTGGGCAGTCACACATTCCTTACCTGTTATTGTCTTCTTAACCCTTGGTGCGTTTTTCCTTACATAGCTCTTGCTCTCCGACAAGTTACTTATTACAAAAGCATTAGTTGCACTCCTTGCTTTTGCTTCTGGAATCACGTACGCTTTAAGTTGTCATCTAATTTGTCCAATTTGGATGTGCTAAGCTTACATTTTATACATCATTTGACAGAATCACCGTTTATTGTTTTGCGTCAGGCAGATTCAGTAAAATGGCCGGAGCAACGATTCCCACTTATATTTGGTTTCTTTCGGTGCTGGCTAGTTTTCTCCGCGTTTAGAGTCCGGATGCTAACCTAGTCATCTTAGACGAGTGTTTGCGATATATGCATTGCCTCAATCCTAGTTGCTTACTTCTGGCAAGCTGGCAGTGCTTTTCGTAGTACCAACGTGATGCTTTCACGTCTTCGGCAGACAACTGTTGAAGCCGGCTCACTCCCGGCTATTTTTGCTCTCCTAAACCTGATCCTTGTGCGTCCATTCTAACAGTTCGGTTTTGCTCAGGTGGAATAATAATATTGTAATCATAACTGTAGTTTCTTGCCGTGCCCCATGCAAGTTACTAGTACGTGCCCAGCTTTGGAGCAACCTACTAGTATACTTGGATTCAACGACGACTAACTCAGGCTGGTACTAGCCTTTTGGCCCAATATTCCATAAAACACCTATACGCTCTATCCGTATTGTATACATTGCTTGGTCGGTATCGCTTACGTGAGATTCTTAGTGCTGGGGATGGCACTTTTGTCACCGGGTTTGAGGTCTCTGATGCCTCATCGCCATTCTCCGTCATTCGGTTTACAGTACGTATTTATAAATTGTTTTCTTTCTCTGTACTCATCAGAGATTGTATTGGGCTTGTTTTGATAGGGAGAGGCTGCCACGCAATACAGTACCCGAAATATCCAGATAGGAGATATAGCAGATAAGTATGATGAAGAAAACGCAAACAACATAGTCCTGGATTATATTCAAAATGATTCAAATCCGGACCTGAAACGAATTCATGAATTGTGATGCATTAGCGCTGGTAGATGTTGGCGATGATGAAATATTGCTCAGCTCGAGCGAGGTGTAGGCGTGGAGAAAAGAATGGCGGTGGCAGACTGGCAAAGGCTAGTCACGATGACGGAGGAGATTACAAGGTATATTTAGCACGAGGAAGTGTATAGTGGCATGCAAAAAAAAATTTCCACCCCTAATTCATTGATTTCCACTACTTCTGTAAAAACTCATGCCAGATAAAAATTCATGTGATATACTGTAGAGCCAATTGGGATGTCTGTAATATCAGAATCTCAATACCTTCTGTGATAGGCTAGATATGGATAGGGCAATTCTAATCAAATTTCCTAAGTCTGGGATCTAAATTTATTTTGAGGTGTTCCTATTTTTTATAGAGATTAAAATACTACAGAAGGTCAAAATAAAATCTGCTTGGATTGAATATTTTCTCTTGAGCTTAGAGAATTCCCAAAAGTTGGCCAAAATAGGTAAAACTACCCTGCTAATACAAATTTGGCCAACTTTTGGGAATTCTCTAAGCTCAAGAGAAAATATTCAATCCAAGCAGATTTTATTTTGACCTTCTGTAGTATTTTAATCTCTATAAAAAAATAGGAACACCTCAAAATAAATTTAGATCCCAGACTTAGGAAATTTGATTAGAATTGCCCTATCCATATCTAGCCTATCACAGAAGGTATTGAGATTCTGATATTACAGACATCCCAATTGGCTCTACAGTATATCACATGAATTTTTATCTGGCATGAGTTTTTACAGAAGTAGTGGAAATCAATGAATTAGGGGTGGAAATTTTTTTGCACACCACTGTATACATTGTAATACAGGTCATTAGCAACCAATAGGTCAATGGCAACCACAACCATACCACAAGATCCAAGTGTTCCTAGACAAAATTATGTGATGTATATCAAGTAGCAGGTAATAGAGGGTATATAATTAAATTTGTAAGTCAAACGCACGATTGTGGCAATGAGGAGAGGAGATTTTGTGTTAGTCCGGCTAGATTTTAGAACAGTAACAACTTTTCGGAATAAATTATAATTATTTCCTCATTCTTTATGAATCTCGGCTCAATGACAATTTCATAAGAATCCTATCTATATTAACATTGCAAATAAAAAAAAGTCCGGTGCATGTTAGGGGGGAAGATGCGTTGCAAAAAATGTACGTTTGTTGATGCGCCTTGTAATGCAGGAAGCGTAGTAAACGCGCGGTGTCACACATTTGTCACAGTTGCTAATGACTTGTAGTCAGGCTACTATTCAATGTTTTCGGTGTTTTTTTTCTGTACACCGTAGTTCTGCTTGAAATCTCATCATATTCTATAATGAAATCGTGCTATGTATGAGAAAAATATTCGTATATTTTTCTTGATTAAAATCATAGGATGAGTGAAGGTATTTCACTCCCGAAAAGTTGGTTGCCAATGACCTGCATTACACTGTATCTCACAAGTGCAAGGTTCGCTCAGAGTCGACATATAGGCGGATGCAGACGGGGACGCTAGGAGGTGCCTGACAAGTATTAGGCACTACCATCCTTGTGACCTTGTCCCAAGCATGCATCGATAACGACCAAAATGTCAAAGAAGAAAGCAAGCCGATTTCAGTAAGGTACTGATGGATCAAGTGATGGGTGGCGTAACAGGAGGAGTGAAGTGATAGAGGAACGAGGGTACGACATGTAGGGTTCATGTCCATGGTCAATGTACGCAGGGTGGGATGCGACTCAGTAGTGTTTTGCCCTGAGAAGTGTAGTTTGTTGGTCGTGCCAGATAGCTCTACTGCTAGTAAACCTAAATAGCTTAATTTTATATTCTCATAAACGACACATCAATCTAATCCAATTCATGCAATACTATGAATCAAACCTACAAAAGAATAGTACTAGTCTTCTTTCCGAAGTACTGATTTGATATCCCTTTGAGACCAACTTTGCGGATGACCTTCCCCTTAAATATCATGATGCGGATTTGAACCCACTAGGTGTGTCCACACTGGAAGGAGAAAACTCGAACCCACTTGTAGCGAATCTGTTTCCCTATTGGCCGTACTGTTCTGTTGTCTTTCTTTCCCAATTTTCCCAAACCGTCCCGATTCTGAGCGGATTCAGGTGCTTCATCGAGCTGGCAGCTCACTGTCATCTCTCCTGAGCTGCCAACACTGACACATTAATGTATATTACTACATCGGTTCGAGATCCTCATTGTTGCTGCTCTATCCTCCATGTACTAGTAGTGTGCTCTCTGTCTTGCCGCCGCCGGTGCTCTTTCCCTCTACACTCTAGTGAAGCTACTTATTGCCGGACCGTCATCCCTGGACTCTGCTAGGGTACAATAGAGCTCACTAGCCCTGTACTGGGTATTCCTGCTACTATATCTAGGGCACTCGCAAGCATAAGGCTGTCTTGCTGATCATTATTCTTCTTTCTTCCTTCACCTTGTAAGTTTCTTATGTGTCGCGGATAACAAGCACAGAAGCGATTCATATTCTTTTCTAAAAGCCAAACAGCTATGAAAGTTGAAGGATGGAACACTGTCGTCTTGCCTCCCGCTTCTGTAGTGACTATCACCTTGGGGCCTTTTCTTACGGGCATGATGATTGCGCACCTTCTGCTGGGCATAGTCTGCTCACAGGCAATCGCGTATTTTTACCAGCACTTTACTCGAGATTGTCTATTCTTCCGATTGACTGTTGTGTCTCTGGTCATTCTCGACATCTTCCTTGGTATCATGGATTTGTACGTCCACCTGTCGAAGAGTTGTTAAGATAAATGACCCACGTATCTATTATAATGCCTGGATAGTGCATCGATCTACCGGACGATAGTACTTCACTTTGGTGATCTCGATAAATTTGACCAGCAGGACTGGAGTACATGGGCCGAACCAGCTCTGACCGCTTCGGTGGCACTAATTGCACATATTTTTTACATTTGCCGATGTTGGGCAGTCACACATTCCTTTCTTGTTGTTGTCTTCTTAACCCTTGGTGCGTTTTTCCTTACATAGCTCTTGCTCTTCGACAAGTTACCCATTACACGCCTGTCAGTCGCACTTCTTGCTTTTTCTTCAGGAATCACGTACGCTTGTCACCTAATTGACATTTTCCAACGCGGATATGCTAAGCCCATATTTGATATAACATCTAACAGGGTCACCGTTTATTGTTTTATGTTAGGCAAATTCAGTAAGATGGCCGGAACAACAATCCCTGTTTATATCTGGATTCTCTCGGTGCTAGTTGGTTTTCTCCGCATTAGAGTCTCGATGCTAACCTGATAATTGTAGACTAGCATCTGCGATATAAGCATTGCCGTAATTCTAGTTGCTTACTTCTGGCGAGCTGGCAGTGTCCTCCGCTGTACCAACGTGATGCTTTCACGTCTTCGGCAGACAACTATTGAAGCCGGCTCACTCACGGCTGTTTGCGCTCTCCTAAACTTAATCCTCGTGCGTGTATTTAATGGTTCGATTTTGTTCAGGTGGAATACCAATATTATAGTCATCATCATAGTTTGCTACCTTATCCTCTACGAGCTACTAGTAAGTGCTCAGCTCTATAGCAACTTGAAATATGATTTAAAAGCCACTAACTAAGGCTGGTGCTAGTCTGTTAGCCCAATATTCCATAACACATCTATACACTCTATCAGTACTGTATACTTTACTCGGTCGACATCGCTTGCGTGAGCTTCTTAGTACTGGGGATGGCACATTTGTCACCGGGTTTGATATCTTTAATGCCTCGTCGCCATTCTCCGTCATTCAATTCACGGTACGTATTTATAGATTGTTTTCTTCCTATGCATTTATCAGAGATCGTATTGTTCTTGTTATTGCAGGATATGGCCGCTACGCAATGCAATACTCAAAACATACAGATGAGAGACCCAATAGACAGCTGTGATGATGAAAACGCAAACAACATAGCCATGGGTCATATTCAATATGATTCGAATTCGGACTTGAAACGAATTCATGAATGTTGATACATTGATGCCTGGTAAATATCGGCAAGGATGATAGTCAATTCAGCTGAAGTGAGGTTAGACATAGGGAAAAGAATGGCGATGCAGACTAGCGAAGGCTGGGGACGGAGAATATTAAGGGGTACATTCAGCACGAAGAGTTGTATGTTTCGTGAGTATAACCAAAGATCTGCTCAGTGTTGACACAGGCGGATATGCCTCTAGGAGGTGCCTGACAAGTACTGGGCACTACCATCCTTATGACCTTGTCCCAAGTATGCGCTGTCTTCGACAAGTTCGGATGTAACTTTTGGTACATGGCCAATGAATCAATAATAGATATGGGTAGGACGATTTGATACGTCCAGTAGCGATGTAAAATAGTGCTGGATTAAACGTTGCAATTCTGCCATGGGACTATTAACCACTAGTAGATGCAACGCTAAGGAATACCACTGAGAGAGCGAAATTGAGGAATGAAGAAAGGAAAATTTACAAGCACTTGGGAAATGATAACAACCAAAATGTCAAAGAAGAAAACAAGCCGATTTTAGTAAGGTACTGATGAATTAGGCGGTAGATGTTGTAACAGGTGGACAGAAGTGATTGAGGAACGAGGGTAGTACAGCATGTAGAATTCATATCCGTAAATAGGAAGACTGGGAGAGGTCTCGGGCCGTCTAAGGGACGAGTAAGAAGGGAGAACAAGAGGTGTATGTCAATGTATGCAGGGTGGATGTGCTTTGTCCTCAGATGGGAAGTATGACACACACACACCATATGCCATTTGAAACTTTAGCTCCTTAGCTTCAAAACTTACGTCTTTTCATATCTTCCGAGTCAGATATGACACATCTAGATTACAAAATAGAGTACAAAGCATGTCAATTCAGGCTGGAGAACACATTTTTTAGTGCTAGATTGCTGATTCAATATTCCTTTTGGGCCAGCTTTGCTGGTGCCTCCTCCCCGGCATCCCCGCTAGATGTGCAAATTTAATCCTACCAAGTGTGCGTCCCTAAGGAGGAAATCTACTTATGGCAAACCTGTTTTCCTGTTGGTTAGATTGCAATGCTTTATCGATGTTTCCTTTTTTTTTTATAAAAAAAAATACTACTTTAACTCTGCTTAGCTGCTTCATCGGTTAGTAGTTTGTTGGAATCTTTCTTGGACTGCCAGCTTGAACATGCTATATGCTATATGGGTATACTACTAGTAGTACTGGCATTACATCAGTTCAAGATTTCGTTATTGCTGCTGCTGGCATCCAATATTCTACTTTATATGTACACTCTCCTTTGTCAGATTCTGTTGCCGCTGCCGGCACTCTCTTCTCGACACTCTGACAATCCTACTTATCACCAAGACTATCTATCCCTGAATTCACTCCTAGACCGCGATGGAGTTCGTTAGCCTTGTACCGGATAATCCTTGCTACCATGTCTGGGACATATGCGAATAAAAGGCTGTCTTCGAGTTCCTAATTGTTGACCTCCTTTCTTCCTATACTTCGCTTTCTTACTTGTCCCGGATAACAAACATAGAAGCGATCCACGTTCTGTTCTGACAGCTGAATAGTTATGACAGTTGAAGGATGGACTATCGTTGACATGCCTCCCGCCTCTTTGGTGACCGTCAGCTTGGGCCCTTTTCTCATAGGCATGATGATTGGATACATTCTGCTGGGCATAGTCTGCTCACAGACAATCATATATTTTCATCGGCATTTTAGCCATGATGGCCTATTCTTCCGATTGACTGTTGTGTCCCTAGTCATCCTCAACGTTTGCCTTGGTATCATGGATTTGTACGTCCGCCTATCAAAATTTTACTAGGACAAATGGCTCAAGTACTTACCATGTCTTGGTAGTGTGTCGATGTATCGGAGCATAGTACTTGACTTTGCCAACTTTGATAAATTCGATCAGCAGGGCTGGAGTACATGGACCGAACCAGCTCTGACCGCCTTGATGGCCCTAATTGCGCATATATTTTACATCTGTCGATGCTGGGCAGTCACACATTCTTTCGTCGTTGTCGTCTTCTTAACTATCGGTGTGTTTCCTTTTGCCTAACTCTTTGGCAGGTTACCCACTATTACTCCATCAGTTGCACTTCTGGCTTTTGCTTCGGGAATCACGTACGCTCGACTCGTTTAATCAGCATTGTTCAGCCTGAGTGTGCCAAACTTGTGCTTTGTACATCATCAACAGAATCACCGTTTATTGTTTTGTGCTAGGCAAATTTAGTAGACTAGCCGAAGCAGTGGCCCCCGTTTATACCTGGCTTCTCTCTGTACTAGTTGGTTTTCTTCGTTTTGGAGTCCAAATGCTAACCCGATAATTGTAGACCAGTATTTGCGATATAAGCATTGCCATAATTCTAGTTGCTTACTTCTGGCAATCTAGCAGTGCTGTTCGTAGTACCAACGTGATGCTTTCACGTCTTCGGAAGACAACTATTGAAGCCGGCTCACTCACGGCTGTTTGTGCTGTCCTAAACTTAATTCTCGTGCGTCCATTGGTTTTGTTCAGATGGAATGACAATATCATGGTCAAGATTATAGTTTGTTACCCTGGCACCTGCAAGCTATTAGTAAGTGCTCAGCTTACAGTAATCTGCATTATGGCTCAAAGATAAGCAACTGGTACTAGTCTTATTGTTCAATATTCCATGTCCCATCTATACACTCTATCAGTATTGTATACTTTGCTCGGTCGACAACACTTGCGTGAGCTTCTTGGTACTGGGACGGGCACTTTTGTCACCGGGTTTGAAACCTTTGATGTCTCATCACCGTTCTCCGTCGTTCGATTCACAGTGCGTTTTTTTTTAAATGTATAAAAATGGTTATCTTCTTTCACATTTACTCAGAGACCACATTATATTTATCATCGCAGGACGATCTCACCACGCCATGCAGCACTCGAAATGTAGCAGCGGAAAACCCAGGGGATAGTTATGATAATGAAGATGCAAATAGCATAGCCATGCATCATATCCCAAATGATATTTCTTCAAATTCGGACTTGGAAACGAAGCACCGTCTTCCCGAGCCGGTATAAAAGGACAACAAATGAAAACGTTTGCTGCTAAATCTCTGATTCTTATCTTCTCTCAATCTGACCACATTGTATCCCTATAATTTGTCGTTCTAGTATTTTATTAAATAAGACGTACTTGGTATAATCATGCCAAACTGCCTGGCTGATTATTTATGAGCCCTATGCTACATCCAAACAGACTTGTACGGTAGTATATGTATCTTTGTAGTGGTATAAACATATTTTATGAAGCTGAGGCATGTTGTCAAGTATATAGTACAGCGATTTAGAGTTCTTAGTTTGACTGATTTGAGGTCACATTGCTCTCGATAGATCATCCTCAGATTCTATAATAAGACATATATGTATCTATGCACAAATTTGTGTGATCCTGAGGGCTTTGTACTGTCCCGAGATGATATCAAGGGGCCCGAGGACGTGATGCCACTTGTACCCTGGACGATGTAACTCAGCGACTAGAAGAGTCATGCATTCATCAGTGTCACTTGCTCGCTAAAATGTGAGGCCATTACGTGGAGAAAGCAGCCACGGCCTTCTCCATGGTGATTTTTTTGCAAGGGACGGGGTGGTCATGGGGAGAGCCGGACTGAGGCGCGGTAACGTGACCGTGAGGAAAGCGAGCGATTATAATTATTGGACCCGAAAGTCGAACCAGAGACCGCGAGGCAAAGGGCCACGACAACTCCCAGTCGCTCTCTCTTTTTCTCAGCTCATCCATCGTCCACGATTGGGTCCACCTGGTGATATATTCAAACGCACACTCTTCACACGGTATACGAGATTGGTTCCAGTTATAGCGGCCCCGATCTTCCACATTTGCTAGCCGCCGACTCGCCCAAAACGCCCGTCGCCATCTCAATAATTATCGACACCAATCATAGCCCAAGCCGTGGTCATCTTGTGTAGAGTGTGTCGTGGGTAATATACGCAAAAAATCACCATGTTCAAATCCATCCTGCCTTCCAAACGCGTACCCTCGGGCGAGTTCACCATGCTCACGCCGCCCGTACCCGGCGATGGCACAGGCACCGGTGGGGTCCTTACCCCCAACCCCATCCACAACAACGGAAACGGCGTGTATGGAAAGGAAAACTATTTCGATTCGGCCATCGCGACTGCCTCGCCCCATGGAAGTCCGACGAAGAAGAAGAGCGGCGCTGCTGTGCGGAAGTCGGTTGCTGCGGCTGCTCAGAGTGGTGGAGATGCCTCGCCACCGTACAACAACATCAACCTTGTGAATGAGACGGAGATGAATGTTGCGTTTGATAAGTTGTTGGTGAGTCTCTTTTTCCGTTCTTTATCTGCAGTATAATACATTTTGCCACTCTTCATCTTGTATTCTATGAAAGAGATGATGATGTACATCTCCATCTTTGTCCCTTTCTTTCCTCCCTTGATAAAATAACAACAATGCTAATTATGCTACGTCTACTCATATATATGTGATCCCAGGACGATCTCCAAATCCCTAAAACTCTCCGCCCAAAGCTGACCAACATGGATGCGACCGTGAAAGCGGCGATGCTTAAATCGTCTCAGATCCCCCTGTTCCAAGTCCCACCCCCATCCACAGCACCTGCATCCGCCACGGCATCTCATTTCGCTTATCCGCCCGCAGGCACAGGCGGGCCGGGACCTGCTTCACCGCCGCAGACCCCCAGCCGGTCCCTGCGCCGCGCTCGCAGCAGCGACTCCATCCCCTCCCCACGCGGCGATGCCAACGCGGCGAATACGATCTATCAACAGCAACAACAGCTGCAGCAAACCCCACAGACTGCGGCACCTACCGCCTCAGGCTTTTTCCACCCTTCCTCCCACGCACGGCATGCTACCGCGGGTAGTGGTGGCGCTCCGTCCTCCTCGGGCGGTAGCGTGCTCGGCTCACCGGCGTATCATGCTCGTGGAAAGTCGTCCGTTACGCTTGCTTCATTCGCTACGGGTGACTTCATCACGGGTAAGGGATATGGCAAAGGGAGTGGTATGGCGGGCAATGGCGGGGGTACAAAGGGCCTTTCACCCGCGAGGTTCATCAGTTTGTTGCATGGCTCGAGTAGTACGCAGCTTGAGTTGGAGAGTGTAAAGAAGTTGAGGATGATGCTGAGGAATGAGAGCGCAAGGTGGGCGTCTTTTTACCTTTGTTATTTTCTTGTGTCAGTGTTGATTTCTTGTTTACAGCTGGACGGAGGAGTTTATCAGACTGGGTGGGTACGCTGCCCTACTGACAAGACTGAACGAGATCCTTGAGGTTGAGTGGAGGTAATTTGCTCATCATATTATCATGGTCTCTTCTATCACTGGTACTGACCATGCACGGCAGAGAGGAACAACACGACGATCAAATCCTCTACGAGTTCCTGCGCTGTTTTAAAGCACTCTCCACATCCGTCGCTGGCTGCTACGCCCTACGTTCCTCAGCACCTACGCCCTTCATGCAACTCATCACATTGCTCTACTCAGACAAGAAGCCCGGCGATGTCGCCACGCGCCACCTCGTTGTCGAGATGCTCCTCATCCTCTTTGACCTCTACCCGCCTTCTGCGCAGCCAGCTCCCTCGGGTTCCCTTAGTCGTCGCCGACGTCAACAGGACACGTGGGGTGGTGCTGCTGCCGCCTCTTCCTCCACCCTCACCCAATCTAGCAACGGTAACTTCGACGAGCACGCCGAAATCATCACCCTCCCCCCACCGCACCGCAGCCTCCTCGGCCTCCTACGCGCACTGATGCTCACGCCCGCTCCGCCGCCGGCGGAAGAACCGCTGACAGCACCGGTGGAGCCGCACGAGTTCATTGAGAATTTGCATCGCCCTAGGGTGTACAAGACGCATCTGCAGGAGCTGAGCGATGTATGCAGGGACTACTTTTGGGTGTTTTGTCATCCAAATAATACGATTTGGAATCTTGCAGAGGTTGACGAGGCTCGCGTAGAGAAACCCCGTGCGCCAGGAGGTATGACAGGTGGCGTGGAGTTTGAGGCGATGGGGTATTTGGTAAGTCTATTTATTATAAACTTGCTTTTTCTTTCTTTCTGATTTTACTCTGGACAGACGATTCATTTCAAGTTCTTGAATGCTGTAGCGCACTTGGCGGAAGAATTGAATCTGCCACACGAGGACGAACACAGCGCATTCAGGTTCCACTCCGACATGATCCTTTCTGGCATTGAACGCATCCTGGCGGTATGTTCATTTTTCTCCCACAAAAATGACACCCCTGACTCATCACACCGTACAGATCGCGCGTAAAGCCTCGGCGACATACTACCCCAATTTACACCTCGAAATCTCGCGCTTCGTTGCTTATGCGGGTCGTTCCGGCGCGGAGCTTCCCTGGACGGTGAGCAGGCTCATCGGCTCGCCGCCCTCGACGATGTGCAAGGCTACCTCGTTGATGTCGTCGCCATCATCGAGTGCTATCCGCGGACATGTGTCTACGCCCAGCACCGGGTCTGCCCGCACGGGAGCGACGACGCCGCGTACGCCGACAAGGTCGGGTGCGCCGGCGTTACCGTCTCCGAGGAAGATTGATCCGTTGAACTTCTAAGGAGCTGCTGGTGTTGCACTGAGTGCTATGAGTGTTGGAGGAAATTGGCCTACGCCTCTCTCTCTCTCTACTCTGTTGATCTCTTCGTTTCTTTGGCTGCGTCTCTTTTTCTTCCATTTCTTTTTTTCCTTCTGCTGATGATTAAACGATGACGGGTTTTAACGATCTCTCTTTTTTCGACAATGACTGATTGAATGACTGATTAACGATAACGCCAACTGTAGGGCTTAGCACACATCCTGCTTTTTTCGTGAAAGTGGGTGTGTTTTATGGCTTTGCACATATACACACTTATATCTTGTAACATTACCACGTCCCTCACATCTCCTATCTGATGCATGATGTCCTGGTTTTTCTTTTCTTTTCTCTTACATTATTTGTGTAGTTTTGAATTCTGATCCTTCTTTTCGTTGATACATCTCGGCGAGAGGTGTTAGCATGAATGATTGATAATTGGCAATTTTTTTCGTGAGTTGCCTATGGACCTTGCTTGTGCTGGAGTGTCGATAATAACATTGCATGCCAGTGGCCAGCATGGTGTGATTACCTCATATAACAATCCCGATTGATTTGGATCCGGGTCTACCCGAGTTTTCGGAAATTTTGTTCAAAATGAGTTTCCGAGAGTCGACCGGTCCGTATTTGTCAGGCACTCCTTTGCACACAAAGACTCTGTAGTCAGCTATCATGATGTATGATGTACCAGGCTTCTTGTTGTGATTTGCCTCTCTGTCTTTTGTAATCTGGGTCGACCTACTAGTCAGATTGGCAAGGATTCACGGTGTATACAAACACGTGCTCGCTGGCATTTAGCGTCATAATGGTGCTTGATGCTCGTTTTGGGTCATCATCATCGCGCTGATAGTACTAGGTCATCGGTCGAGTAATCTTTTTTGCCAATAACACTTTCCATATGTTTCTAGTGTCTGACAAATACGTCTTTGGTTATTATAAGCCATATCATCCTTCAGGGTATCCAGCCAGGATAAATATCGTGGGTAGCTGTGACCGTGATCCCAACAGTGTTCCCCCCCCCCCCTGCCTTCAGCTCTCCTAAGCACATAATAAGCGTTCGGACTTGAATATTCGTCTGCATCTACCAGTATCACCATGGCTCCCGCTACTATGAAAGCTATCATTACCACCGCCCCTGGCAAAGTTCAATTGACTGGAATTTCTGTGCCCAAGCCCCAGCCTACTGAGATCTTGGTCAAAGTCGTTGCGGTCGCTCAGAATCCTACAGATTGTACGTGTAGTAGTAGTAGTAGTAGTACCCTTGGTACTAGCGATATTCACGCAGTCTATGACTTTCTCCCTTCTTTCCACGGTGAACGATAGGGAAAACCGCAGAATTTAACACACACTCCCATAACAATATCCTTGGATGCGATTTTGCTGGAATTGTCGAGGAGATTGGGTCCGAGGTGCCTGAGGGCGTCCGCAAGATCGGCGAGCGTGTGGCTGGATTCGTGCATGGAGGTTAGTTGTTTGTTTAATAAATTCATTGTGATGCATCTTTCCGATACAGAATACCCTTTTTGCAGGCATACACAAGGATCGTGGATCTTACGCCGAATACCTAGTCACCGATGCTCATTTTGTGATTTCACTCCCTGAAAGCTTATCTTTCGAGAATGCTGCAGGACTGGGTATCACAGGCTTCACTGCCTGCCAGATGCTGTACCAGGTCCAAAACCTTTCTACACCATACAACCCTACCACGACACACGAGCCGATCCTCGTTTGGTCCGGAGCCTCTGGTGTCGGCCAATATGCCGTCCAACTCGCTAAACTGAGTGGCTACACTGTCATCACTACCGCATCGGAGAGAAACCACGCATATCTCAAGTCGATTGGCGCGGATGCTGTCTTTGACTATAAAGATCCCGAGGTCGGGCAGAAGATTCGCGCATATACTCAGGGTAAACTGAAGGTTGCACTGGATTGCATTTCGGAGAACGATACACCCCAGAAGATTGCGGATAGCTTGAGTCCGGAAGGAGGCAAGGTATCTGCTATTTTGCCATATAAGACAGTTAAACCGGAGGTGGAGGTGGAGATGTCGATTGCATACAGTCTACTCGGCAAGGTTTGTTATTACCCTTGGGGCAGCGTTACAAAGCCTATTTCATACAAGCTGACGTATTCTTTCCCTCTAGGAATTGTTCTATCCGGGCAAAGTCCCTGCGCGACCTGACCACTATGAGCTTGGAAAACAATACGCTGAGCTTTTGTCGAAGATTTTGCACGAAGGCAAGCTGAAGACGACACCCCTCAGGATATTACCCAACGGTCTCGCGAGCGTAGCAGAAGGTCTCCAGATCCACAAGGAGGGTAAGGTAAGGCATCATTACTTTGCGCGTTACTTCTTGGATGCGCTCTAATCAAGAATGAAATTTCTAGGTCTCCGCGGAAAAGATTACTTACATCATTGCAAATACGCCTACTCTTGCAGCTTAAGAACTTAGAGCGATTGAAAATCGAATCTAGATGATCTGCTCCTATTTATCGTGGTTGGTATTGATGAGAACCGTCTGCGTGCGTATTATTAGACGGAATAAGAAGCCATGAAAATACTATGTTTACTATTAATTAAACCCACGTTTGCATCAAATAGAGCATGCAAGCCTAGTGATAGATTGATGCGCCAGACGATGAGTTTGTTATAAAATCTCAAGTGGGTAAAGATGAACCGTCAAACATGGACCAACAGCCATGCTTGTGCCCTTGAACTCGTTAATACCTCATTTCAAGCGTTTTTATCCCACCATAGGTTCATCCTTATAATATTAAAAAGGCTGAAGCTTGTTTGGAGCATAAGAGAGACTAGATCTAAATGAAATATATTACTATAAATGGCATAGGATGATAAACGTGTAAGAGAGGGGACACAGACTGAAAAAAAACCGTCCTATGACTCGCACTTGTTTGCGTGACTCAAGCCCGCATCAGGCGATGCTTTTCGTACGCCTTCAACTTGATCATGCTTTGATTTCCGACAGATAGAAGCCAATGTACGCTGAAAGGCAGTGTTTCGTAGTCACCGAGCTTCATCTCACTATATAAACGTGAGCATATCTCTGCGCCCTGCATCTAGGACATTCATCAGCGCCGTTCCATGAGACTATGAGTGACTAGCATCGGTGTCCCTTAATAGGTAACGCACATGCAAAACTAATCACTCTGTAACGCATGTGACAAATATTGTAATCAACTCTGGACATTTGGGCTATGCGCTGATTCACTCAAGTGCGCATATATAAGGGTATTGTCCATGTTGCACGTGACCTGTCTTACATGTTGTAAATCTATTCCCCCCATGGAAATGCTTTATTTCAAAATCATTTGAAGGAGGAGATACAAGTGCCAGATGTTTCGGTGTCGCCGAATCCGATTCCGAGCTTGCGAGGTTGAGGATTCGGCATTGGGAGGACAGGCCGGAAGCCTCAGGCTTCAGACTCCGCTCTGCGGAGTTCGCCCCCACAGCTCAGCTGCTGCACAATTTGCGGCTTGTTCTCTGACAGCTAAGACATCGCGCATACAGTCAGCATTGAGTTGTGCTCGACCCGCCCACTTCCCCTAGTGGGTGCACTAGCGCAGGCAGTTGGTCATGGGGGTGTCGAGGGTGTCGAGATACCTTCTCGCCTGCAGCTCGAGCGGTGCCTGCCGGGATAGCCGGGCCAAGTCCGCCGGCTACACCGGCAGCACCTCTCCACCCCCAACCTCTGTCTTCACACTGTTTCTCTTGCCGTTGCAGCGCCGGCCTGACCTCCTCTTCTAAATCACTGCCAAAGTGCAAGGGTAACAGACATTGTAACGGCGGAGCGTTACTTCTCACAACCCGCCGCGTCGGATCGGTCACGCCGCGCTGCTGGTTCGTCAATATTTCATATTCCGTTCCGCCCAGTGATACTCGGTCGTATTTCTTATCTGTTGCGTGTGTTCGATGGGCTTGGGAGGAGACAGTATTTTAGTACAAATACCTACCTACTTTGTGTGTGATACAGTAGTTTCGAATCCAACATTTGTGCCTACTATTTTCATTGTTTCGATCTCGTGACTAGCCGTCACAGACATGCTTTCAGGAGGTCATCAGTCACCCGCTCTTGCATGAGCGCTGCCTTATCTACAACTCGAACTAGGGCTATTGGTGATGAAACTCGATAAAGTATTGATCACCCCTGGCGCGCCCATACCCGATGGCCCCGAATTGAACTTGACAGAAGACTTAACAGAGTCCCGACTCGCAAAGAATACTAAGCTGATGCTGACTCTTGCTCGAGTTGCTCGCCGACTCGGGTTTCAAGCTTTTAATGCTGACCAATAACATAATATACAATCTCAATGGATCGGGCGGGCATGGTATAAAAGCCATGCTCACCTTGTTCAGTTTTTCTCACCAACCTCATCAGTCTTTTAGTTCTAGTTCATCAATCACAGCAAACTTTCATAAAAATCTATTTATCCATGGCCCCAAATACGATGAAAGCGGTTGTCACTAATGGTGATGGCACCGTGCGGATAAAAGAGGTCTCTGTTCCTAGACCAAAGCCAACGGAAATATTGATCAAAGTTATCGCCGCTGCACAAAATCCAACCGATTGTTAGTAGCTTTATTTATAATCACCTCCGTGAAGTATACCAACCAATCACTGATGCAATGCATAATAAATCATTGCAAATTTTCCTTTTATAGGGAAGAGTTCCAGTGCACAAAAGGCACCCGATCGCATCGTTGGATGCGACTTTGCAGGTATTGTCGAAGAAATCGGATCTGAAGTTCCTGCCGGCACGAGAAGGGTTGGGGAGAGAGTTGCTGGCAAGGTGCATGGAAGTAGGTATATGCTTGAAATTGATACCCATTCACAGAGCTGAGAGCATCTTGATATCACTACAATTCAGGTTATTATCATGATCGAGGATCGTTTGCAGAGTACCTCATCACCGATGGAGAGTGGGTTATACCCCTCCCTGACAGCCTGTCGTTTGAGGATGCGGCTACACTTGGTGTTGCAGGCTTCACTACTTGCCAAATGATGTGGCAAAGCCAAGACTTGGCTTCGCCATCTAATCCTCTTACCACTCCTATTCCGGTAAATTATCAAAGGCGATTCAATACTGGTTATTATAGCTGACATGTATATTGTATTATTAAATTAGATACTTGTGTGGGGTGGGGCCTCAGCCGTGGGTATAACCGCCATTCAAATTGCCAAAGCCAGTGGCTACACCGTTATCACCACCGCCTCAGAGAGAAATCACGTCTACCTCAAGTCTATCGGCGCCGATGTTGTGTATGATTACAGGGACGAGAATATTGGCCACAAGATCCGCGAGTACACGGAAGGCAAGCTGGTGCATGCCTTGGACTGCATCAGCGAGCTTGATACCCCCAATAAAGTATCTGATAGTCTCAGCCCATCCGGTGGTACTGTTTCTATCATTCTGCCGTATGAATCGGTGCGAGAGGAGGTTAAAGTAGTGTTTTCGGTGGCATACAGTCTCTTCGGCAAAGTATGTATATTTCAACAATTCCAAATGCATATGTGTAACTTACTCATGGGGATTTTTACTAGGCTATAACACTCCCTGTGATACTCCAGGCCTTTCCAGAGCACACACTGGCTCATAAAGAGTTCGCGAAGGTCCTTTCCAAATTGATCTTCGACAAAAAGCTCAAGACACCCCCACTCAAGATCATGCCCAATGGCCTTGCCAGCGTAATTGAGGGCTTAGAATATCAGAAACTGGGAAAGGTAAGCGTTCATGATTATTTATGAATCGAAATGTTGCATTCGTATTAAATCTGCAAAATAGGTATCTGGTGAGAAAGTGGTATACATTATGGCGGATACTCCTAAGGACGCTACTACGTGAGGTTTGCCTGGGTATATGTGGACGCGGTTATCACAAACAGATGGATGTTCCATAGTCACCATGATTCCAATTTTATAACGATTAATACTACTAAGAAGATGTGTGCATCCCTTAGCACAAAGCTCTCTTGAGAATGATATACTTGCTATGGTAGTCCATGACCTGAAGTTCATTATAGTAAATAGATATATACTGGTACATGTATCGGATCATCGCACGCTGTAGTGCAGGATGTGTATGGAATGCCAATCGAGCTTTTACAAGACAGCGTTCAGATTCTCGTAAATATATGTTACGTCATGCTTACCTATGACCGAGTTGGGGAAACTGGAGTTGCCTGCCGACTCGCCAGCTGATGACAAAGACGACCGGTCCCAAGCCTCTCAAAAGTTTATAAGCCCGTATGATGCCGGTGTGATAAATAATAGTTCCTTGACTGATACGGGCACCAAAACCCAGTGTGGTATAAAAACCGCTTTGTGTTGCTCAGATCTCGTCTTTGATAACAACCTTGTCCATCTATGATTTTAATTCAGACTTTCGGGACTCGCTGTAAATCCACGTAAAATATTCACCTGATCATGGCTCCGTCTACAATGAAATCAATTGTTACCAATGGTGACGGTACTGCGCAGCTTAAGGAGGTTCTCGTTCCTAAACCCAAACCAACTGAGATTTTGGTCAAGATCGTCGCTGCCGCACAAAACCCCACTGATTGTTGGTAATTTTTATGCTGTCCCATATATCTTTCATCAGATTGCCTGTTGATTACCGTCGCAATGCATGATCAATGTTAACGAATGTTTTGTTAATCATTCCAGGGAAAAGCATTGATGGACAAAAGGAATCTGACCTCATTGTCGGATGTGACTTTGCGGGGATTGTAGAGGAAATAGGCTCTGAGATTCCTAAGGGCACCAGAAAGATCGGCGAGAGAGTTGCCGGCTTGGTGCATGGAAGTAAGCATACGTTTGCAAATTCGCCAGTTGATAAAATCTGTACCATTTCAATAACAGGAGAGAGCTAACAACTTTTTTGCCATCATCTAGGTTATCATAAAGATCGGGGATCATTTGCGGAGTACCTCGTCACTGATGGCGAACTCGTTATATCTCTTCCAGACGCTCTATCTTTTGAGGATGCAGCCACGCTTGGCGTTACAGGCTTCACCACTTGCCAGATGATGTGGCAGAGCCAGAGCCTGGCATCCCCGTCTAACCCGGTCACCACACCCACGCCAGTAATTGACAAGATCGGCTTATTACAAAACATCTCAGCTAATTTTCTTCTCATTCGATTAGATACTTATATGGTCTGGTGCTTCGGCTGTGGGTATAAGCGCTATTCAAGTCGCCAAAGCTAGCGGCTATACCGTCATCACCACTGCCTCGGAGAAGAACCACGCTTATCTCAAGTCGATTGGTGCCGATATTGTGTATGACTATAAGGATGAGAACGTGGGCCACAAGATCCGCGAGTACACCAAGGGCGAACTGGTGCATGCTCTAGATTGCATCAGCGAGCTTGATACGCCCAAGAAGGTATCTGCTAGTCTAAGCCCATCTGGCGGTACCGTATCCGTCCTTTTACCTTACAAACCGGATCGGGAGGAAGTCAAAACCATACTTTCTCTAGGTTACACACTCTTTGGCGAGGTAAACCTTCATTTCGCAATATATGTATTTACATCATCCGCTTATTATAAGTCAAATCTACAATTATCAGCCTTTAACTTTTCCCGTGAAACTCCCAGCTTTTCCCGAGCACAAGACGGCGCACAAGGAATACGCTAAAATCCTCTCTAAGCTGCTGGCTGAAGGCAAACTCAAGACACCACCTCTCAAAATTATGCCCAATGGTCTCGAAAGTGTGAAAGAGGGCCTGGAGTTTCAGAAGTCTGGCAATGTTTGTTCTCATCCTACCAGTTAAATATCTAAAAGTTGAGTATATGCTGATTCTGCATCTGCAAATAGGTTTCAGCTCAGAAATTGGTCTATCTTATCGCTGATACGCCCAAGAATGCTACTGCATGATTACTACGGTATTTGCATACTTTTAGGACCTGTGGTGATGGAAACGAAAATAGTGTATCACGATTACTATCATTTTTGTAAAATAGCAATACCGTTATTAACGGACTTCATTCATCTCTTGCGAACAATTGCTGCGAAAATTATATGCTTTCTCGAAACATGATGTTTATCATGATTATTCATGAAGCAAGGGCTTCAAAGCTCATAACATTGTATGCAATGTATTCATGTCTCGTGTATCGTAGTATAATCACACAAACCAACTTTGATCTATCATATTAGCTCATTCGCCTAAACGATGGAATTGTAATATCCATAAATAGACTTGTAATATCATTTGTTTTCTTGATTTATTTCCTTGACCATGATGAGTAGGATTAGATCCTATACATATCATCAGCATTATAATTACGGGTTTTGTTGGTGCAGAGTTATCTAGTTACCCTATTGTGATGAATGTTATTCGGCGTTTTAACCAATTACTAGCATGAGGTTGTATACAGGCTGAACGTTGAATCCTCATCATCAGCTTGAGAGTGTATTAAATATGGAAGCTTCAAGCCTCAAGTGCCATAGCATGAGATAATTAAGAAATGTAAGTCAGCCTATGACTGGTATCAAAGATTATTGCAAGCAAACGTAGCTGGGCCACTGCTATGTAAAACATATATCGAAGCCAGTGACAAGGAGACATGTTTAGCTTCAATAAATGGAAACCGCTCAAGGGACATTAAACGATGGATTGACAGTGTGAGATAGTGCCGTACCCCAACTGTACCTGTAGTCCTAACTTGAAGCAGATCATTGTGACCAAGGCTCAAGTTTATAATAATGGTGCATCTCACGACGGGCATGCGGCTGTCCTTTTAAACACGAAACCTAACTGTCCAGTGCTGGGATGGTGGCCTCGTAAATGCGAACTGACAGTGTAACATATCAGAAATGCGCACGGCAGCAACGGCACCCATAGACCAGCCTGAGCCGCAGTGAGTGTGCCATGTCACTTGCTGCCGTGTAAGCTTTAGGTAAGTCATAATACTATGTTGCTTCAAAGAGGTCACCGTGAGGTCACTAACTAGAGCGCTAGACGGTTACAGGAAGTAGTATTGGACCTTTAGATCCTATTGGCAAAGGCCGCTCGGGACAGTTGCCTGCCTGTCACGCTAAATGGGCATGTACTAATGGGCATGTACTGGTACGATTACGTCATGCGCGCACCGGCTCGGAATCTGAGGAAACCGGAGTCAACAAACCATTTGTCACCCAAGTCGCCAGTAAAAATAAGCTACAACCAAGATGACTGATCCCATGCCGCTTGGGTCAAGGCTTATACAAAACGACAAACAACAATGGTGCTTGTACCGCGTGATTTGCGGATTCGGGCGCGTGGTATAAAGCCCATTCATTCGGACTTACTTTTTTACCTGGGCTTCAATCCTCGCCTTTAACTCCAGTATTCCTTTATTTCCAGTCCACATTTTACTCCATAAAACATCTGTCTTACCATGGCTCCATCTACAATGAAGGCAATTGTTGCCAACGGTGATGGCACTGTGCAACTCAAGGAGATTTCCGTTCCTAAACCCAAACCAACTGAGATCTTGGTTAAGATCATTGCTGCCGCACAAAACCCCACTGACTGTCAGTAATTTTTCGTTGCGTGTCATTATGAATCTCTCTCTAATAAGGACACTGATCGATTGCCGCCACGATGAATAATTCTCGTTTCATACTATAGGGAAGAGCGTTGCCATGCAAAAGGAGTCAGACGTCATCGTTGGATGTGACTTTGCGGGAGTTGTGGAGGAAATAGGCTCTGAGGTACCTGCAGGCGCAAGAAAGATAGGCGAGAGAGTTGCTGGCTTGGTACATGGAAGTAAGTACACATTCCGGATAACAAGATCTGGAGTTTAGACTATCATTGTTAGTAACACAGAGCTGATAACACCATCCAGCCTATCATAAAGATAGAGGAGCGTTCGCCGAGTACCTTGTCACCGATGGCGAGCTTGTAATATCTCTTCCAGACAGCATGTCTTTTGAGGATGCGGCCACACTTGGCGTTGCAGGCTTCACCACTAGCCAGATGATGTGGCAGAGCCAGAGCCTAGCATCGCCATCTAATCCTGTCACTAAACCCACGCCGGTAATTGATGAGATCGATTTTCTTGCTCACCGTCATAGCTGAATTTGTTGCTATTAAACCAGATACTTGTATGGTCTGGTGCTTCGGCTGTAGGACAGACTGCTATCCAAGTCGCCAAAGCTAGCGGCTACACAGTTATCACTACTTCTTCCGAGAAGAACCATGCCTACCTCAAGTCGATTGGAGCCGACGCCGTGTATGACTACAAGGATGAGGACGTGGGCCACAAGATCCGCGAGTACACGAAGGGCGAGCTAGTGCATGCTTTAGACTGTATTAGCGAACTTGATACTCCCAAAAAGGTCTCGGATAGTTTGAGCCCATCTGGTGGTACCGTATCTATCATCTTGTTCTACAAATCGGTACGAGAGGAGGTCAAAGTCGTGCCTTCAATGGGATACACACTCTTTGGCGAGGTAAGCATTTAATCATTTGAATTCGAAACATAAATTTCATGATTTAACTACTCACAATATCATCTTTCTCAGGCGATAACCTTCCCTTTGAGCCTTCCAGCTTTCCCAGAGCACAAAGTGGCACACAAGGAATATGCTAAGATCCTCTCTAAGCTGATCTTTGAAGGCAAGCTGAAGACGCCGCCGCTTAAGATCATCCCCAATGGCCTTGCCGGTGTAAGCGAAGGACTGGACTTCCAAAAGTCTGGAAAGGTTTGTTTTCCCAATAGCCAAGGCACTGGAAAGTCGCATATATTCTAACCTTGGATGCACAAAATAGGTCTCGGCTCAGAAGCTGATTTATCTCATCGCCGATACGCCTAAGAATGCTGCAGCGTGATGAGTTTTTTTGGTAAGATAATGGACGGTAGCCACCATGAATAAAAATTGTTGTAATACATTTGAATGGTAGTTCTGTTATTGACATAATTTCATTTACGTCTTGCATATGTCAATCACAAAATCCTTGAATCATGATGTTTATCATGGGTGTTCAAAGGTGATGGAGCTGATGAACGCTATATGCTGCATCGGCTAATCAACAATTGTACATTAGTAATTTTTCTGACCAAACGGCGTTATTTCGTGATAGAAGATGAAGACTTGGTAAAATTGAATTACAATCAGGGTTCCCAGGCAGCTCTGATAAGCATTTAAACGTATCATTATCAGAATATACATATGTGAGACCAACTCAATGTAAGTTCTGACGAAACAGCTTGGAGCGCGTTTCATTCGGCTCAACCATTAGCTTGAAGGTTGTCAGCACTTTCTTTGTATCTGTATTACAAAGAAAACAAATGCAAGATGCACATCAAATCGTGAATTGAAGATTGTGATTCTGATTTCGTGCAGTATCATTAGAACAAACCAGCTATAGCTGGGTTCAACTTCCGAGATGATAAAATTGATTATATCCAATAGTCTAGTACTGCCAGTACTACCCCTAGCAGCCAAAAAAATAGTAGAGCAACCATGGTAACTTGAAATTATAATCATGAAAATGATTGCATCAAACAGATCTATGTTAGATCTCGAAGTCTTGTCATGATAACCTTGTCTAATTAAGAAATTTAATAACCTCAGGCTGAAGGACTATAAGTCACTTCACAGCGTACTAATGCATCAGACATAGCCTTTGCTCAGAGTCAGCTGAAATAGAACGTATGTTCGCTCTGGTAGGCTGATTCTGAAACCTGATAGGGACCTGATGGCCATGGCAATGTTCAGTTCTACCCACACCGGACTGCCAGTGAACGTAGTCGTAGGCAGACTCCGATGGTTCACTGCTCTCCCTCAAATTGAAGCTTATGGGTGCACCGCTTTCTTGCATATCCCGATCAACTTCCGGAGGTCCCTCTGCGTTAGTCAGGTAGAAATGGCGTTAGGATGCCGACAGATTGCTGGAAAGGCCTAGAGAGGCAGCAGTAGCTGCCAAATAGGGAAGGAGCAGCCAAAAACGCAGCACGGGTGTCACGGTCACAAGGGAGCGTTATGCTGAGTGTGACACTGAGACAATAGACGTCACAGTGGATAAATATAATCGATAATAAACACGGTAACAACAGCGTCTCTGTTCTCTAAATCTCCAGCTCTGCTGCCGGTGCTCTGTCTCTTTGCTCCTACTAGTCAACTTACCTATAACAGCAGCACCAAAACTACCAACAAGAGACGTCAAACATGGCACCCATACCGGCAGCGCCGCCATCTCCACAAGAAATAACCAGAAAACTCTCCGTTCATAACACTCGATCACCCAAGGTAAGCTGTGTGCCTTGTGGGGGAGGGTCGATGATACATGCATGGCCCTACCTGCTCTTCTGCCTCTCTTTGTTGCTGTCTCTATACCTCTATAGACATTTTAGCTGATTGATCTACTTTCTATCCCTTGTACACCGTTTCACCTTTCTCCGTATGCATTCGCGCAATCTAAATGTGACTACGATCACCGACAACACGGTACTGGCACTAACACTCTGTCATTGACTCGCACGATGAATACGATGGCGTTGCAATAACTATTTGCCACCAGGGGAGCACTACCCCATCTAACGTATCCTCGCCACCAGATGCCTCCACCCGTGCAGATGGACTTCACTATGATGACGTCCTGAAACACTCGCCAGAGCTCGCTTCGCTCTCTGCGCATGCGAGTGGTATTCTAGCGTCTACGTCAGGCTCGGCACAGCTGCCTTCATCTTCAGGTATCGTGGCTCCACTCTCGTCCATCGCCGAACGCGGTGCATTCAGCGGTGAGGACAGCGAGCTAGACGAGGAAGCCGAGGACGAGTTCCCCGTCAACGAAATGGCACAGTTAGATCTTGCTCGCGCGGCTGCGCTAGCCCACGGAGGCAGCGATGAGACTGTCATTAAGTCAGGATATCTCCTAAAAAAGGGTGAAAAGCGGAAGGTAATGCAGTTGTAATAACATAACAAAAGAACATCCCATATACTGATATGTATTTTATTTTTTATTTTTGTCTGCATCATTGTTTATTATACAATCTAGAACTGGAAAAAGCGCTGGTTTGTACTTCGCCCCGCCCATCTGGCGGTGTACAAGACCTCGGCCGAATACAAACTCCTGCGCCTGCTCTCACTTGATGATGTGCATTCGTGTACACCTTGCCAGCTCAAGAACCATGATCATGCGTTTGGTCTTGTCTTGCCTCAACGCACATTCTATTTGCAGCCTTCTTCAGCAGCGGAGCAGCAGTCATGGGTGAGCGCGATTCACCGTGCGCTTGAAGCAAAGGCACTTCCGCCGACACCTCACACGCTCACTGGCGCTCATGGACACGCATCATCCTCAGCCGCATCTACAGGTGGCGCCTCTGGCCCGATTCCAATCCCTCCCTCGCACGCCCGCTCCCCCTCACGCACACAGATGGGCGTCATGCTCGGCCTATCTTCGGGCTCACAACAGACACCTGGAATAATATCATCATCCCCGACGGGACGTACGTCCCATGTTCAAACGGCCTCTTCTGACTCTGAAGATGGCGTTGCCTCTGCTGCAGCTGCGGTGGGGCTTGTGCGCACGCCGTCATCCCCGCCCCATCATCCTCCCCATGCGCACGTGCTTGGATCGCCGACGAAGCTTCAGCAAGCCGCCGCCGCTGCGGCGCTAGACCCGACCAAAACGGTGCTGACAGGTTACTTGATGAAGTGCGGTTCGAAACGCAAGACGTGGCGCAAGCGATGGTTTGTACTCAGTGGAGAAAAGCTGTGGTATTCTGCGAGTCATATGGTAAGCTTTGTTTTATTCGTGCTTCTTTTTTCTGTTTTTCT
This sequence comes from Agroathelia rolfsii, assembly GCA_018343915.1. Lineage (NCBI taxonomy): Eukaryota > Fungi > Basidiomycota > Agaricomycetes > Amylocorticiales > Amylocorticiaceae > Agroathelia > Agroathelia rolfsii. Next base: position 465,128 of record JABRWF010000002.1, read on the forward strand.
TGCTATTGGCTCGTTCGCATGCGATCAATTCACCAGTATAAGGCGATTGGCCAATATGATAATGGGATAGCGTCCCTGTCATGGTTGTCGGCTCATTACATAATGCGATCATCATGCTTTGTTTTATGCTCACCTCTTGTTCCTCCTTTTCATTTTCCGTCTATTCTTATGCGTATATACGTGTACGCGTGTGCCTTGTTCCCATGCATGCGTGTATTCGCAGATAAAGACAACAAAAAATGAGACAAATCTCTACCGGTGCCTGTGCCATTCAATCTGTATGACGAAATGAATGGTTATCCATGACTTTTGATGATCATGATCATGATCATGCAATAATCATTTGCAACCCTTTTTTTCCCTCCTAATATCGATTTTTAATCCGGCTGGCTCTTCTCTTTGTGTTCATTGCCGATACTAATTGTCTCCATAATAGGAACACAAAGCACATCGTCAGTTTGCGTTATCCGAGATTCTCGATGCGCTGGAGGTAGACGTGCCGGTGAACTATAGTCACCATCATTGGGGCCCTACGAGTGGTACAGGCAACAATAGCAACACCCAGGGTAATAGCGCATCCGGCACCGCTGGTGGTGGCCCACTCTCTCCGGGGAGTCAATACCAACCGGCCGCATCGTCCGTGAGTGGGAGTGGATTTGGGGACGAGGATGGGATGTCATCATCAGGGCCAGGGGCAAGCTATACGTTCAAGATTGTCACCACGAAGAAGAATCTGCTATTGTGTGCCCCGAGTGAGGAGGAAGAGCTCCAGTGGTTGAGTGCCGTGCGTGCGTTGATTGCGCGCAAGGTCAGTGGGGGTGTTGGTGCGAGCAGTAGTGGTAGCCAGAACCAAGGTGATGCGAGTGCGTCAGCAGCAGCAGGTACAGGGACCACGAGCACTGGGGCGTTGAACCATAGCAACAGTACTGCAGGTGGGTTCCGTGCCAAGGTGAGACGAATGAGCACGAGCGGAGGTGGTGGTGGTGGTGGTGGTGTGTTCGGCGTTGGTGGGGGTGGAGTATCGGAAGATGGACGTCCCCATTGAGGTTTTCTTTTTCTGTTTTCTCTTCTTTCAATCAAGGCCTACTTCATCATCACTATCATTTCCAACGTCACTACTGTCATCGATATCAGTAACACCTCACTCGATCTTTCTCTCTTTTCTCTCCGTCCTCGTATTTTACCTTTGTTGACGAGCCTGACTTGATCTGTTTGCCATTGATACATTTTGTGCTCTCTTGCTATCGGTTCACGAATGTGTATATACTTCTGATTGAGCCACGCATCTATTACTATCTCTCGTTTATTCAAATGATCTTGTTTGCCTGTTTTTTTTTTTTCCTTCTCTCTCTCTCTTTTTGGTTTAATAGGGATTTTTGTTTATTCTTGCGCGATCCACTTTATTAATTATGTTTGTCTATCCTCATCAACACTGTCGTTTTTGATCATTGAATACCCTGTGGATGCGTACCTACATGCTCCTACCCTCGATCGTAAGGAGCAACGGAGCACAAAGTATTGTCTATTACCATGTAATCAAATATTCAGATCATGATGAGAAGAACGACCCTAGTTACTATTTTGTTGTTAGTGTGCACATACCTAAGCAGAACTGCGACAGAAGATGGTGGATTATCTCAGGGACGGATATATTAATCTGATCGGATTTTAAACAATGTTAGGTTAGATCACGCATCAGAAACTACCGGAGGTCGATGATGTGGCTCAAGGCAGCAGAAAAATAACTGAAACGCAAGCACGAGATAACTTGAGCAAGATGGTTGCGGCTTCAAGAACTCGAAAGACTAGAAGAGCGATCGATCATCGCAGGTTCATGAATGCAATATAAATACGATTGAGGTGCTGTTGGTATTGACATTTGCCATATATCATCTTTGTTTGTTGGGATCATAATTACTACAGAACAGGAAGGAAGAACGAGCCAAGTGTCATGTCATTGTTCTTTTTGTTACGCGGCGTTTGCTGATGTCGACAAGCCATGATATAGGTGTCGATGACGGAGTTGTCTTTAGCCTCACACAAACACGACAAAGATAGTCAGGACGATGCCGACGAGGCACATCGAAAAATCAAGGGCAACCAAGCATCATCAAGCAAGTTATGATTGTTGTCTGCTTGTATGTGATTTGTCATGTGCACAAATGCCGCTGTCATCATAGAATTCAATTCCACTTGTTTTTTTTTTTTTCTTTCTTTTCTTTTCTGTGTACAGGGTCTCCTAGGAATAAGAAGTGATCATTGTCGTTGCTCGTTGGGGTGTGTTAACGTGCCAGCGGCGCTATGATGACACAACCTTTTGTATAGACCCTATACTACGCACACATGCATCCGCACGTTGCATGGTCACGACTAAAACGGCAGATAAGCCCCTAGTGAATCGGTCATCCGACTCGGAGAAGCTGATCTCAATTGAAATGTAAGGGGAAATAGATCAGTGAGGAAAAGGGGGCAATTAATAATACAACGCGGATGTTCGGTGCGCCATTGTGGTGGGTTTTCTCTGCATCTTCTTTGATTCTTGTCCTGACGACTCTGACGCGACATAGGGCCAATGTGTTGTGAAGAGGGTGGATGAGAACGAGACGGGGGAAACTCAGAGCCAATGGGGAAGAGAAATGTGCATGATGCTTAGTGTTGCTAGTGGATTTGATGTTGTCATCATCATCACATGTTGGGATTGCCATGATGGATGTTCTGGTTCTGGTTCGGTTTGTTTGTGCGGCGGATTAGAGGGTGCCTTCCATTTCGGCGACGTCTCTTGGAAGGCCTCGCTGCACGCGGCTGTGAATCAATCCATTGCCAGCTCGCACTCTGCTCAACGGAAGTCTGTCTGCTGCTGCACGGAACTTCGAGTTCTACGCTGGTGTATTTGATGTTGGAGTTGCATATAAATTTGATTCGAGAACACCTCAGGCTAAGCTATATACATATGTAATACTAGTAACGCGGCCGCCATTGCCCCGGGAGAAAGCGTGCCATTGGCAATGTCAAGCTTGTAGTGAGATCATTGGGTAAGATGATGGCCGATATGCGAATGGGATGGGCGGGCCAAATGTACATGGGTCGTATCCTGGACTGCGAGATGAGATGTACAACGTGATTCAGCATATACCCAAATATGGAAAAAAATGATAGTGCAGAACATGTGTGATGATACCACAGGGCCCCTACTGCAACTGCCACCACGAATCGTGGTCTTCTTGTTCTTCTAGATCATTCGGCATTCGGGCTATGCTTGTACTGCCTTGGCTGCTGTGAAGAGATAGCGAACAAGAGAATGAACTTGGGACTGGGGGGAGAGTCAACTGTCTCGACGGTAAAGGAGGAGGAGGAGGAGGCGAGGCGAGGCAAATAATGAATAATATAGAGCCAGTTCAGGGCGTGTGGTGATCAGCGCAGTAAGAAAAGCCAGGCACAGACGAACCGAGCCGGCGCGGAGAAATCGACGAACGGACCCCGATCTAGTCTACATGGGGGTCCGAAGACGGATGGGGGGGGCAGATGTGTGTTCTGATCAAACAAGGTTATATAACCATTTGTTCCTGTGCAGCTGGCTCAATGGACTCTTGCCCCAGCCTACGTCCTGCGTCGCTGTCCTAGATCATCTTGTCTTATATCCCGCATCTCTCTCTCTCTCTCTCTCTCTCCTTCTTCTTCTTCTTCTCTTTCTTTGCTTTGCCCCCTGCTATTCTTGCACACACTCTTTCCTTTTTGTTTTCTTATTTCTTCAACTCTCAGCACCATGCCCAAGGTATCCGGTGCATCAGCATCGCCCACTAAGTCCGGCTCGCGAGCCAAAGCCGCAACGCTCGGAGCACCCAAGCCCAAAGGCGCTGTGCGCGCCAAATCCGGTTGCTATACCTGCAGAATTCGCCGTAAGGTCTGTAGCTCCATTTTCCCTCGCCTAACGGACGATCGAGCAAGTCCCCGCATGACTAACCTCGCTCGCCCCTGCTATATTTATTCCAATTTTCCTGCTCTAATTTCACATGCCGACCCCACCCCTGGTTTGAATAGAAATGCGATGAGGGCAAGGAGTATGAGAAGGGCGGCGGCAAGCACGACTCGTGCTCGACATGCGAGAGGCTGAGGCTGCAATGTCTGGGTTATGGAGTCAAGCGGCCAGAATGGCTGAGGGTAAGCCGTGCTATTGCTATCCTTCTCATTTCCTATATGTTCACACATCGCGTAGGCTCCCGGAACAATCGAAAAAGTCCGTGAAGCAATCAAGCAGCATCTCGAGGTTAGACATTGTCCCCATTTCCATTATATATTGTGGCGGAAGTGATGACGTAAGACTGACCTGTCATCTCACATTTCTCACAGCAACACGGCCTGATCAAGGGTCATTCGGGCGTCAGCCAGAGGCAATCGAACCCGTCGACGCCGCCACAGAGACTGATGCTCGAGCCTACGACCAACGGTCAAGACTCAGATTCAGCCACGTCCCCAAGCACAGCCTCGATCTCCCTCGATGACGATCATAGCCCGCCTGTACGTATCACCACCAGTAATGTGCGAGATGACGAGCCTCTTTCATCTTGTAAGTATCTATTTCCTGGTCTGTGTACGAGATTTACTTCCTCTTTTTCCTTCTTTCGCTATGCTATTTTTGTTTTTTTATCTCTATATTTTTCTCATTCTCCTTCATCATTTCCTTTTGTTAAATACTGTTCTTCAATGCGGTAGATTTGCCCCAACCTCACCCAGCGCTGTCGCCCGACTCACCTACGAGCTCGCCGCGCCAGCGTACAGATCCCATGCTGGCCGAGCCTGCAACGCCTATGTATGGCCTCCCTAATCATATTAACCACCATGATCGTGACCATCATCATCATCACCCCCGCAGCAGCAGTAGCAGTAGCACGTCTTCGTCTTCCTTTGCCCATGGTGGGGAGGATAATATGTTCAGTTCCACGTCTACGACGGCGACTTCCCCGCCACCTTCGGCGGCGGCAGCGGCGGTGATCCATGATTATCATCGTCATCATCACCACACGCATCCTGTCATCTCCCGCGGCTCTTCCCCTCGATCTTGTAAGATGGATGATTTGTAGCATTATTAATCTATCTCGTGCCCTTTTCATTCCCCACATTTATTCTCTTTCTTGGATTTCCCTTTCTCTTCTGTATTTTCTTCCCTTTTTTGTCTTCTATCCTCCTGCTCTGACAAGTTGCGTATGCTCAATAATGATTTCCTTTTTTTCTCCCCCACTTTTTAGGGGCGTCGTCATCACCATCATCCCGCCCAACGACATGCTCCCCTGCCACTCCGATCCCTAGTTCTTCTTTTCCTGATCCATCTGATGTCGGTGAACAAAATGATTATTGTGGCAACATCTCAGGCGCTTACAGGGCGCGCGAGCAGCAGCAAACTTTCATGAAAAAAGTGAATAAAGCGATGAACAACGGCGGCAACAGCTATTTGGGGGCGCCTATCAGCGGCAGCGGCAATGGCACCATGCAGCCCGGCGCTCATCTGCCCTCGTCGGTGTCACCTCATCATGGCTATTTACAGCCTCACCAACCGCTTCAACGCACTGCACCGATGCCGCCCGGCTTGTACTTGTCCCCTGTGCATTCATCCTCCATTTCCGGCGCTAATTCTAAACCGATACCGCCCATTCTGCCATTTCAGGAGACACAGGCGCCCGTGACTGTGTTGTTGCCATGCGGACAACAGCATCAAGATGGGGATCATTCAGATGCACAGCAGGCGTTGATGACGGGCGCCAACGATGTCAGTTCGTCAGACGCCACTGTCACTCAATTTCCTAATTTGGATTTCGGTGGCATGCCACTGATATCGGCCGGGCAGTACCAGAACGGGTATGGCGCACCAGCGGCCTCGATGTCCGGTAGCGCCGGTGCGGATATGGCTTATCGTGCGCCTGCATGGCAGGCGCAGGCGGGCGCGATGTATGGGTTAGCACTCCAGGGCCCCTCTTTGCCCTTTGTAAATAGCACCGACGATCTTACGTTGAGGATGACGATGACAATGCAGCAACAGTATGTGCTATCTTACGGCCAGTCCCCCGTGTTTCCCTTGACATCTGTTGCGTCGTTCTCTTCGTCATCGCCAATGTCGCTGTACAAGAGTCCAACCATCGATCATGAGGCACAGTCGTTGGAGATGTACGGGCGTAGTATCGTCAACATTCAGTACCTCCTTGCGGATGCGAATGTCGTCAAGGTCATTGAGAGTACGTTGAAGAAGAGCCCGACGGCCAAGGAAGCTGTGTTGGTACTGTCTTCAATCTATGTGAGTGTCCTCTGCACTTTTCATTTTTTTTTATGTTTATCTTGATCTGTGTCATATCTCCTTTCTCAACGACTCCACACAGCGCAACCGCATGAGTAACACCAGTGAGCTTTCGGTCACACGCCAAGAGCGCGTGAGCTCCTTCGTGAAAGCAGCCATGCAGAGTGGCAAGATCGACGAAGGTATCGCTATGGCCGCCATTCAGCTAATTTCTGCCGCTCTTTTCGATGGCGGTACGACACAGTGGGAACACCTACTTCAGTATGCAGCGACGTACACAACCTCTGTTCTCTGTCATGGCCCATCGCAACCGTATGGTTACGGCGGCATGGCATTGTCTCCGGCACTCCAGGCTCTTGTGGATACGAGTTCTGCCAATCGCTTGTTGTGCAAAATCTCAATCTGGTTCGACACGCTCGCCGCTCCGTCGCGGCGCTGTTGCCAGCCCACCTTGATCAGTGCTGTGGATGCCATGTATAACCCCTACGTCTACCCATCTTCATCTTCGCTGGCGGGTTTGTATGCACCGCCATCTGGATCTGAGGAAATCATCGGCGATAGCTATAGCGATCTCTCCGAGCGCACCTCGATGATGAACGTGATGGGCTGCGACTCGCGCGTAGTGTGGGCCCTCTCGCAGATTTCGTATTTACTTTCTCTCCAGGAATCCAGGAACTCGGCATTCGAGCAGAACAAGGAGGCGACTCGTGTGTCCGTGCTCAGCGCACTGGACGACGTGGCCCGGGACGAGATTGATATCGATAGCCCCCAGATGACTCCATACCGCGACGACAAGTGCATCGATCGCCAGCACACGGCGCGGATATTCCGCCATGCGGCCCACGTCTACTTGCTAGCTGTAGTTGATGGCGCACACCCGGCTTCGCCGATGATCAGAGCCGCCGTGGCAGGGGTGCAGAACGCGCTGCTTCGTGCCCGCGAGGGGGACGCTGGTGATACCATTCGCCAACCCCGTCAGCGACGGACGATCTACCCATCCGTCGTGTTCGCGATTTTCCTGTCCGGTGCCCTGACGGAAAACGAGGAGCAGCGGCAGTTCTTCCGCGAGTGTCTGCAGGTCGACGGCGAACAGCCGTACGCTCATCCTTTCTCTTTCTCTGGTGCAAATAGAAACAAGAGGCAGGTTGGGAATTGTGCTCAGGTGCTACGCGTGCTCGAGGCTTTATGGGCCGATCGTTGCACGGGCAGCTCAGACCCTGTGCCTTGGCGCGATTATTTGCTGAAGGAGAATCTATTATTGGTGTGACGACGATATGCACGATGGTGTATTTTTTTTCTTCTTCTTTTTTTTTTTTTTTTTTTTTTTTTTTTTTTTTTTTTATACCTTCCCCCTAGGGTGCATTCTTTGTCCTAGAAGACTTGAGATTTGCGGGGCTTTGCGGGTCCTGGACAGCACGCAATAACAACGACGATAACAAAACAAAAAAAACCACAAAAGTACACTTACTCACCCGTCTTTTTGACCTTTCTTCATTAGTCCTGGTTTTGTTTTTCTGCTTTGCATTAGTCTCTTTCACGGCTTGACGCATATGGTGACGTTGGTGGTGATTTACTCACCGAAAGGGGGGGCTCGAGGGCGACGGTCATTACACTGCGGCCCTGGACCCACCCCCTACGACATTACACACAATCACTCTCATTCTCATTTCTCATTCCTCAATCTCAAACACATCTCATCTCATCACCTGTCATATATGATCTACTCTTTCTCCTGCGATGTTGCGTACAACATATACACTCCCATATCTAAATTCATGATAACCCTTTGAGATAGCCTATTTACCACATTACCACATAGGTATACTTACGCCTTCCCCTTTTCTCTCCATGCTATTTACTTGAATCTTCTTCCTGGGTCGTTTCTCACGACGATCGATCATTAGCTAATTGTACATGTATATAAACAATCCCATTATTCGCGTATCATACTTGTACTTTACTATGTGAAATGCAAGGACACCTGCGTATATTGTAAATTGCCATTTTTGTTTGCTCACAACGATCGGAGACAGATTTGAATGGAGGCCGATGAGGCCTCCATCATGATGAGGATTTCGAGTTACACGAATGGTTCGGAAGCGATGACGTCAAATGGCTTCCAAAGGAAACAACTTCAAGGCGGTGTAAGTGTAAACTGTTGACTTGACTTCGACGACTATAGTTAATTTGTATTAACACTGCATAAAAATCATACTTGGCTACTCATTACTAATCACTATAGCCGTCAATCTGCACAACGTGGACTCCGGCAGGCGGTCAAACATGTCAAGCGGTAGCCATTTTCGGCTGTTGTCCTGGCGGTGGCACTGGCGGCGACAACTAAACTTGAACACCACTCAACTTGATCGTGTTCCTTCAATACAACTCCAATACCGGTAGTGAGTATTCCCTTATTGCCTAATGGATGGCGCCTTTAACTTGAAGGTCATGGGCAGGATTCAAATTGGTCTTACTTGAAACGGACGTCTTAGTTGATCCAACTAGGGCTCCTGTGCATTGTCACTGTCAACATCCGAACGTTATTGCACTACATCAGGTCTTCGTCTTGGGAATTCGTCAATGTCACTGGAATTAGGCACTCCCGGCGTCATTGCCGGTGATCTGCAGCCACAGTCCGCTTCAAGAAGAGATGGATGCTACCAGCTTGAGCGTCCGAGTCGTATCGACATCATGGCACTTCCGTCAGAGATTCTAACAGAAATACTGCTTCTTGCAGCCGATTGGCATCAGCCAAAGCCTAAACTGGATCCAAACACCGATGTTTCTGCATATTATTCAAGTTTCTGCAGAAACATTGTGCGGTTTTCTCATGTATGCTGTGCCTGGCGCACCATGATGCTTGACACACCGCATTTCTGGGTTATAGGTCCTCCCAAAACGTTACAAGGTCTGAAGACGTTCATCGAGCGCTCGAAAAGCATCCCCTTGCGCCTGTACCTTCTCTACACTACCACCTATGCCAGCATTGGATACCTTCATCAACTATTCAGAAACGCGCATAGAACACGTGCTCTTCACATTTCTATCGATATTTCGCCCTCAGAACCGCATACGTCAGAATGGCTAACTTGGTCCATGGAAAACGCAAGTTTTCCTCTGCTAGAGCAACTCAATATTTCTTCGCGCTCGCAGACATTTAGTATCCCTGATTCAAGGTGCATCTCCGACTGGTCGAATTTACGCGAGCTAACGATCGAGAACTGCGAACTCGCATGGCCTATGCCCAAGCTGCTGAAAAGATTGACAAAACTCTCCTATACAGTGCCCAGATATATGTCAGACGAAATAAGCTCGAAAATGGTACAGCTTTTTCAAGGGTTGGCGCACGCGCCGTTGTTGGAATCGCTTGAACTGGGCAATCCTCGCGACCACCTGTGGGAATCCGAAACGGACGAGGAAGCGATCCGGAGCTATTCACTCATCCACCTCCCAAACCTCAAACACATTAGCCTTCGCCGATTCACTTGCAGACGGTTCATCGCATTCACCAATCATGTCAGACCGTCGGAGGACGTGTCCATCAGGGTGGATATCTCCGTGTCCCGGAATCCGGCGCCGTCGCTGTTGCTTTCAGTGTTCGAGCGTCTGATGCAATTGGCAGTTCTTCATCGGAGTACTGTCGATGACTGGACGATCGATTTCAAACATATCGCCAATGTCCGGGGATATTGCTCTCTCCCTTCCACTTCTCGTGAGGAGCAGCATGAATGCGTGGTGCATATGGACATTGGCCGTACCCCATTTTGGGACTCTCCATATCCTTCTCATATACAAGCTGACTTGCTCAAAGGTCTCTGCTCCCCTGTGATGACCGCTTTAAGTCTCCATTCCATCGCGGACTGGACCGTCTCCCAATGGCAGCAAATACTGGATGTCTGCCCACAGCTTCAGACAGTCTCTTTAGACGGAAACGTCGCGGGATTGTTCAGCTTTCTTACAGTTTTGGGGCTGCGATCGTTGGATTCGCGTTCTTGTCGGTATCTCTGCCGTCTTCAGCATCTCCGGCTGCTGGGGCTCGATCTTTGCGGGTCGCTGTCTCAGCACACGCAAGAACACCCTGACTTACGGTCACTCCTTACCCAGGTTTTGCAACTGAGGAAAGAATTTGGGATTTCCATTGATTTACTTCGGCTAGAATGTGCCAAGGAATGTAAGGAGGACGATATCGCCGAGCTCAGGCAACTCGTCGGGAAACTAAAATGGGTGATGACAAGCCCCGACGATGTCTGCGATCGTGATAGTCTATTGTTCTGGTATGTTTGAGACGTTAACACTTTTTTTTTTATGATATCGAGTTGGATGGCTATGGAGAGGGCATTATATGCCCAGTACGGACAGATATATAGGACTGCACTACTTGTATGGTATTCTAGCTAGCTATAGTAAATAAGCAAATTGAATTCAAAAAATTTGAACCACTTTAGAAGCAAAAAAGTATGTGAGAAAAAAATTGTATTTGGGGAGCTCAGTAGTTAGGGATGTACAGTGAGTGACGTGCAAAAAACTTGCCGTGTCTCGTTTGTCAACTTCCCTCACTTCTGCACAGATTCATATCAAATAAAAATTCATGTAGCATACTGTAGAGCCGATCAGGGCTTCCGCACCATCAGAATTTCTGTACCCTCTGTAATTAGCCAGACCTAAGTAATGTAGATTTAATGGAATTTCCCAGGTTCTACTTCTGAATTTATTTGAGGCCTCACCATTTTTCTCTGGAGATTCAAACACTAAAGCAAGTCAAAATAAAATTTGCATGACCTGAAGATTTTCCCTTGAGGCTGTAGAGTTCCGTGAAGTTAGTTAAATTGATACTAGATGGCTGGTTCTACCCTTTTTGGTCAACTTCACAGAATTCTACAGCCTCAGGGGAAAATCTTCAGTTCATGCAGATTTTATTTTGAGTTCCTGTAGTGTTTGACTCTCCAAAGAAAAATGGTGAGGCCTCAAATAAATTCAGAAGTAGAACCTGGGAAATTCCATTAAATCTACATTACTTAGGTCTGGCTAATTACAGAGGGTACAGATATTCTGATGGCGCGGAAACCCTGATCGGCTCTACAGTATGCTACATGAATTTTTATTTGACACAAATCTGTGCAGAACTGAGGGGAGTTGACGAACAAGGTGCGACAAGTTTTTTTGCACGCCACTGTAAAAGCTGTAAGGTAGTACGGAAATCAGGTTAGTCATTTAGAAATAGGAAGGCTCTTTGACTGATTTATGAAGCATGCCAACGGTCTTTTCATGATCTTGACACTGCAGTATCCAAAAACTTGTGAACAAGAAGGGAGAGAGAGGGGCAGTGGGGTGGGCTTGTAATTCTCCCGAGTTCAAGTTCGTAAGATTCAGGATAAAAATTCTCAGAATGCAAGTTGCCTTCCTTCGTCCTGTTTGTGAGACTGAGCCAGTATACCAGAATCAACCGACTCAGATGGGGATTTTGCTTCGAGGTGGTAATGGTCTATCAAACATAGAAGACTTACGCCACCATTAGAGCATAGACTTTTTACTATGACGGCCAAGTGAACGGTTGGAGGGGTTTTGCAATTGGGTATTCCGTCACATCATACGCGATGAGAACAGCGTGTGCTTTCACGCTCCTGTTTCTATCCTTCGTGGGTGAAGAGCTCCTGTTGCTCCTCCAAGTCAAAGTAGTTTGGCCAGAGTTCTATATTGCAATCCAACTGAGCCGGCCAGCCGGTGGTTTCGCTCGTAGGGCAGTGTGCCGTTGGCTACCGGGAGCACCCAAAGGCTGCGGATTCAATACGTGTCATGAAGGGGGAGGGAAATCTAGTTTCATCAATACGTTTCGCCCTTGGGAAAGCAAAAAGTATTAGGAAAGTAACATGTTGGCGGCTGGTAGCACCCATGCTGATGTGGACAAGATTGAGCAAGTGCGCAGACGGAAAAACCTTGAGCACTATTTTACCATTGCCGAAAAAGATCCAGCAGCTCAAACGGGTCAGGAGACAGCAGCGGCCTCAACAATTCAAACAGTAGGGTGATTTCTTTTTCCCTAACCCTCGGCGAAGCAGGCCGTTGTTGCGCACCTACGAGCACGACTATAAGCCGCTCGAGTCACCATATGATTGAGCATAACTTACCTTTGACATCCGGACCGGTATGGATGCGTAAAAATTCAATAGGGATTGCTTTTGATGTTAGTAACTTGCACACGCTATGCGTACTAGTACGGACCGTACGGGTGCATGACTGGTGGTCGGACCGAGACAACCCGAGAATATTGAATGTTCACGCCAATCAGATGGATTTAGTCACTTCGTCTGTAATTGACTATCGTAAACTTCCGAAGGCAGAATCAGCCTAGACAATGCCAAGAGAGCAAAGGACGAGTTCGAATTCGAAATCAGCCAAGCCAGGCATCCCGAGCAGAACAAAAGTCAGTCGCTCTTGTTCTCGAATAGTTCTTTGAGTCATGAATGATGCCAACTAGTACCGCTCATGATACCTGCCATGAATCATGATTCAGCGAGAACTTTGGAACCAAGGGGGTGACCTACATTGCCGGCGGAATGATTCGTCACTGGCACTGTAGACTCGAGAATCCAAAGTTTGAAAGTACAAGGTACGAAGCTTGGACCGCTGGACCTTCAAGATTGCAAGCGTTCAAGCTCGGGGAGGTCCGTAGCCGTTTTCTCAACAACAATTTACCTGGTTTGCGCTATGAAACATGGTGTTTAGGGCAGTGTAGTGAGGCTGGACGATGATACATGATGCATGATGCATGATTATGCAGCAATGGAGCTTTGAGCTTCAAGTTAGTACCCGCTAAATATGGTACTATTAGCACCGACCTACGTGGGAGCCCGATTCGATGTTGCTGATGTGGGTATTAAGCCTGATCAACCCCATGCTGTTACCAAGAGAAATTTCGCGAGGAGGTGAGTTATCGCCAGGATTGATAGTGGACTCCACTTGCCCCTAGTACGGCAGACTCGGGTCAAGAGTGCACGCGGAAGACTCGGAGTCCGACTTTGGGCACTGCAACTGTACGAGCCGGATCTCCTTGCTGTTATTAGGTTGCGACTGCTACCATGACCCGTTTCACGATAACATCACCTGCACCGCCTAGTATGTAGGCCCCATGCTACGAGGGTTTGCTCCAAGTTAGAGCTTAGAGGTCACGAGGACTTACTAGCCCTAGAGAAGCGTTGATTCAATCAAGGCCCAAGTCTGCCCAAGAGAGACTCGGCGGCTCCAGGTCCCGCTTCCACTCTCATAATGGTACCGAGACTGACGAGGACATGGTCCATCGAAAAGTATGCCTGCTGTTTGCTTATCAGGCTATTGGTATTGCCATTAGTCCCATCATCAACCTCTACTAGCACACGTAGCCGTTTCTGATCGCTAACCTTGACTTAAGTTGACCAAAATATCCTTGGCTATAGTTAAAAGCCCCACAAACAGGCTTGTTTGGGCTTGGAAGGTACACTTACTAAATAACAAAAGGGATAGGTCGGTATCTATATCCTATACTTGTATGTGGGTGGTATGCACTCCTACGTAGTACACTGGTACATGACACTGCCAACGACACACGCATAAAAGCACCGTATACAAACCTTTTTCCCCATGATATTTAGTGGAGTAAAGCATGGAGAAGAGATAGGAGAGAAAAAAGCAGGCCGATGAACAGCCAAGGAATTTACATATACGTAGCTAAGTACATAATAATTACATACATCCGTGAAAAGGAAAGAGCAAGCGAGGCTAAACTAACAGGCAAAAAAGATCAAATGGAACAGCGAAGAAACGGAGAAGAAACGAAACGAATATAGAGAAGTCCAGCGTTCATCATCGTAATTAAGTTGAAAGGTGAAGAAGCGAGAGGTGACGGGAGGTGAGAAGGCGAGAAGCAGGTTATTAGCAGCGAAACATGACAATAGGTGGGGTAGGTAGGTAAATGAAGGGAAAAAAGCATGTTGCGCGCGTGAGATCCGCCGCTAAGCGATGGTACCATTTGGTAGAGAATTAAGAGAAAGAAGCATGGTGAGGGAGGGAACTCCAAAAGCAAGCACGCGAGCGTGTTGGGAGGGAAAGAGAGGGATGATGGGATCTTTTTGCGTATGTACGTAAGAAGGAAACGAAAGGAAAAGAGAGAAAGAGAAAAATTACTCATTAGAACATGTACAAACATGATGCTACAATGGAAAAAGGCGGGAAATCATTGCGTTTTCTCCGTCTAACCGAGCATTTTGCTCCTGAGAAAGAGTCCATGTGAATTGATAAAAGACAGAGAAAAAGGAGAAAAAAGGTCGGGAGAGGGGGGGGGGCGGTTGATGATGGAATCATGAGACCGCAGGACGCGTGCGCAATTATTTGAACAGCGGCGCGTGATGGAGATGGAAGAACATTATGATGAGACGGGAACGATGGCAATCGTCAATGCAAGTAGAAGGGGGAGAAAGCAGACAAATAAACCCCATTTGAGATCGTGGACGAAGCGGAAGACAGAGACGAGAGAGAGCCGAGAGATGGAGGAACGGTCACGACGACGATGAAGGCAGTTGCGCGGACGTCCTTCTATTCTTCTTGTGTAACACCCGCCTATTATCCCGTTCCGGTCTGGCAGCCTCGCTGCCACTACCTTCGTTGGTACTGCTGGTTCCAGTATGATGCCCCGCAGGCGTTGCGCCCCTCTCTAAGCGTGGTTCTCTAGCATTTGGCGTCGTCGGCGTCCTCCGAGAAGGTAGCGTTCGGCTTCGCGTGACACCAAGGGCAGTGCTTCCCGCCGCGATGGGAGCCCCCGAAGACGGTGTCTCGTTGACAGGGGTCAAATTATTGTTATTGGCATCAGGGCGTGATCGTTTTTCCGAGAGGGACACGGTCTCAGGATCTGTGTGTGATGATTTGAGTCAGTAACAGTTTCATTCTCCGAAACCTGTTTGTTCTTGCAGGTTGATTGCTGCAACAGCAGACAAAGGTATCACCAAGATATGGATATTGAAAGAAGAGATGATAAAACAGAAGGGAGAAAAAATGTGAAGAGAGAATATGGCAGAATAGAATGATAGGATAAAAAGGGCTGGGCAGGCTGACGATCGGACGGAGAAGCATGGCTTACGCTTACGATCGATCACGGTATGCCTCCTCGTCACTCTCTTCTGTTGCCCCGTTGTTGAGCCCCCTTGGCCACTGCTCTGTTTGCGCTTATCGACGAGCTTCCAGCCACCGCCAACGTGACTGTGCTCGTCCTCTGAACTGGGAACGACGTTGATATCCTCGTCTATGAACGTCGATCTCGGCGGCGCTGTTAATTGTTCTGTATGGGGAGTTGTAATCATTACTGTCGTGTTCGGAGTCGTTGCTGCCGCAGTTATTGAGGACGGATTGCGCGATGTGGGCGGCGGTGGGATATCGAACATGAAATAATCCTGCTTCGCGATCAAGAATTCGAGTACGGCTTGTGATAACTGATGTTCTTGGGGTGCCATGACATGATCTGGATGGGAGATTATACCAGGATGAAAGATAACAGCCAGGTCTGACAACAATGATAGTCAAGAAATTAGCATCCAGTTCACTTTTTTTTTCATAAACAGCACCGTATCTTTGTTAGAAACGTACTTTTGGATGTCATACGATTAATGTCTGATTTCCGCGCAAAAACGGAGAGAAGATCGAGCACGTAGAGGAGAAGGTATTGGTTTGCACGTGGCATCGATCGTATTAGGCGTTTGTAGGTTTGAATAATCTCGTCTTGACTATTAGGTTGTTTAGCTATTAGTATGCTGTGTCAATCAACTATCTAGGGGTGGATCAGATTGAATGCAGACCTAGAGCATCACGGAACTGGAGACATAGAGAAACCAGTCAGTTTAGAGGAAGCGCGGAGAATGGAGAGACGGACACTATGGTACAGATCATGTGGTATAACTGGCTCCTGTATCAGGGTAAGCATACATGAATGATGATTAACGAGCCGAAGTGGGTACTCACAGGCATTTGAGTGAGATAACGTCTGAAGACACTGGCGACATCATGTGTAGTGTAGGTTTCTTTCTTCCAGTCCAATGATTTTCCATACTGGAGCAAAAGATTATCAGATAATGACACATGATGAGGGTACAAGGGTAGGCATACTCGTGGCGGACGTTCAAAACACGCCTGAAGCTCTCTCATGCGCTTGTTGGAGCCATTTACACGGAATGTACCTTCCACTTCAGTTGCTAGGGTTAAATCGGTGTGAGCAGCGAGTTATTGCAGACGCTAAACAAGGACGCAAACCATTCTCTTTCAAATACAGGCCGCTGCAATGATCGATTTAGAAATTGGATTTAATGGTGCGGCATGATCGGGACATACCACTTGGCCACAACTACAGGGATGTATCCCCATACATACAGCTCGCCATTCGCATTCGCTGTGGATATTTGAACACTTGCGTATTTGAGACTTTCTCGGAGTGGTTTGCCAAATACTGTGTGCTCTCCTTCACCTACGGCTACTGTGCAAATATAAGAAGAGGAGAGGGAGTGATGAGGTCATCGAGATCTAGGGGTCACGCAACGGAGAAATATAAATGATGTATTTTCTTTTACCTCTGCTGTCCCATGCGGGATCTTTCTTGAACTTTTGAGCATTCGTGAAGTTATTCCACCAGGCTTTGAGGCTCGCCTTGGTTGGCGGTTGTTGTGTTTGGGCATGCGTCATGGGTTGGGGATGCACAGGGCTGGGTAAGATGCCCGTGCGTTTCCTGCGTTGCTGCTGCGGCGTCGAACGATCAACGACGAAACTGGGTTGTGGATCTTGTTGGGGGGCGGGGGGCTCTACGACGCTAAGAGTGTTAGCTCTGCGCTTGTGAGGCCAGAAGGGCAGTCTGCGATGGGGAAGTGCCAGCGTTGAAGGGTAGAACGGGAGAGGAGGTGGTTAGCAGTCAATATCTTCATTCAAGCCCCGCTGTGCACCACTGTGTCGTCGTCTCCTTCTCCTCTTTTCTCTCCGTTCCGTCTTCCTTGCCTCGCTGCGGTGCTCCATGCGAGCTATATACGAATGATAACTAATAGTAATAATAGCATCGCTCTGTCTGTGTAATTACCCCGCGTTGACGTCCGCATTTCATATTCGCAATGTATATGATCACTAATTTAGCATCCCCAATGCGCACAGCCCCTTGTGCTTGTGCGCTTGCATATTTGGTCGATGATGATTACTGGTCAATGAGTTGGCTACTTGATATGTCCCCCCACAAAAATCTCTTCTTGCGATGATGAGGCCGGCGAGCACGATGTTGGGATGCACAAAGGCACATGGCTCCCCAAGCTATCATTCGCATCACATGGTGGCGCTCGTCCGTCCCCATAGATAAATAATCCTTATAATCTCATCTACCTCAGACATTCATCGCACACATCATCCCCTCTCTTCTCTCATCATCAACATCATGTCTGAGGCCAAGTTCAACAAGGCTGTTTCCATCGTCCAATCTCTTCCAAAGGATGGCACAATCAAACCCTCTCAGGATGAGCAGCTCGTGGTCTGTATCAACGTTTAATCTATCGAAAATGATCAATCTCTCATCGCTGGCTACAGTTCTACAAATACTACAAGCAAGGCATGAAAATCAACGCCTCTAGAGCGGTCCCAGCGAAATCTAACCTTAGTCATTCCAGCCACTGTTGGTGATGTGAACATACCGAAACCGGGCATGTTTGACTTTGTTGGCAAGGCTAAATGGTAACAGCCTACCCCTCATGCCTAGCAATATTTGACCCCGATCCGCTTCCAGGGATGCCTGGAAAAGTGTGGAAAAAACCTCGAAGGAGGATGCCCACAAGGCTTATGTCGATGCGTTCGTCGCGGTGCGTCGATTTGTCCTTACCTGCTGTTACCCCCCCCCCTCCCCTTACTGATACTCTGGATTCACAGATCTTGAAGAAAAGCCCTGACGATGCCGATTCCCAGAAATACCTTGCAGAGATCGAAGCCGCTTAGACAATCGAAGGAGATTAGGTATTCACCGCAATGGAAACACTTATCGACACTGTACAATACCTTCACATACTCTCAAGCAAGACGCTTTTTTTCTCCCCATCAACTATTGTTGATCGAGGCTAGTCATGCTGATCGCTTGGGGTCATCTGAGCACCATAGGATGCCATGTCCTCGTAAAAACGTCACCTTCATTTGAGCACTCCCCGGCAACGATGCAAGCCTGTTGACGTAACTGCCCTGCTTATTACAAAGCTGTTTCGGTGCCCCGCGGTCATGGTGTATGTGCAATTCAAGCGCCCAACGCATGTTCCTCTGAGAGTGTGCGCATGACAGGCGGATATCTCCACACATGACCGCATTTACCCAGAAGGGGGTGTGCATTTCTCAAACATCATCCAGAAGTTCCAAGGGCCCCCGATATTAAGAAGATTTTCTCGTTTATCGATTGTGCAGATATGAACACGACCATTGTAGCTTCGATCTGTTCCCGGGACTTTTTTTTTTTGTCTTTTTCTTTTCACACTTTCACTTGGATGGCGGACATAACCTGTCGAATTTCCACTCACCCCAATGTCCTGCATGAAGTCATGGGGTGTATAATGCTACTGCTGAGTATACTTTATATGAGCCCCATTGGAACTTTAATCACTTAGGTCGGATATCCATCATCATGACATATATACTCAGTGGGTATAAGAGAGGCTCGTGATACCAACGAGGTTGATCGAACACGTCATGACGGATAACGTGTGTATTGCCCGGTGCAGCCTCTCGTGAAATACCATACATGACAGTCTCGCTAGTCAGCATTGTGCTGATAAAGAATACAAGGATGAATGAAATAACAGTTGTTGTTGTTGTTGTTGTCGTTGGATATTTCTTCCGATATTACTTCGCATGTCAATGAGAAGGATCGATAACCAAAAGCAGTTGCCTCTTCAGTCTCGTCCACCTTCGAATCAGTTCTGAGATATAACCAGCATTGATATTGCCTGGTTCGGCCGTGCTTACCCGGTCAACCAACGTGTTTGTTGCACGAGGTCACCATGCCTCACGTTACGATTCTCTGAAACTTAGCAGTTAGCTGTTCAAGGGGCCGTAATAAACTACCGCGGCAAGACAGTTGTGTAATTTACCTGTGCTTTTTAGTGCTGTTGACGGGACTAGCGCTAACGATCAATGTCGTAAAAGCCATCTTCTGTCCGCCTCCCCTGCTGCTTGCTTTGGATTCTGTTGTCGGCAGCTGCCATTATTGTTCTTTTCTGTGCACCCCCACGCCCGTCTGTACGAACAGAGGCTGTTAACCTGTCATGGCGGTCGAGATGGACCAACACCTTCGGAACTGCTATCAGTCGCTTGAGCTCCAGCCAGGCGCATCTGTGGCGGATGCCCGCATAGCCTACATGAGCAAGGTATGTCCTTCTTGCAATGTGCATAGGCCCCAGGCGTCGATTGACGAACGCTGCTGCTATTCTTTCTGAACTATCACAGGCCCTTCAATGGCACCCAGACAAACACACCACGGGCAAAGAGCTCGCCGGACGCAAATTTACCGAGGTTCGACAACTTAGCTCCTGTTCATATATTGCCTTGTGGCACCCTCTAGCGTATGATACATCATCTAAACCGACATCTCTTCGGCTCTTGTCACTCTACAGATTCACTGTGCTTACCATGATGTGATGCGACATCTGGGCCATCCCCTCGACGACGACGACCAACAACATCTCGGCGGTGTACCGAAAGTGATACCACACTCCGAATGCCCCCCGTCCGAAAGGCCGCCGTCAAGCCACATATCCCAACGAATCACGCGCAGGGTGACAGCGCTAGAGCAGCCAGAAGTCATGAGCGTTAAAGACCTGTTGGCGACCGAGCATGAATACCATGATCATGAGGGCACCGTTGCGCCTATATCGCCCTCTCAAAAGGGATCGTCACCGAGATCGAATCCCATTACGCCCGGTACAGAGCAATCTGCCCCTTTGCCCATCCCGCCTTTTCTCTCATGGGTTGACATCACTGTGCCTCCCACAGAGTATCGTTCCTCCGTTACTACGTCGATAGCGCCGACTGAACAGGATCGAGATCGCGATTACCCAAAGTCGATCACAGCTCCCTCTGTGAGATCGCACAAGTCCAAAATGTCCATGGCGGTATCTCAGGAGCAGCGGCCGCCTGCTTCCGAAAACGAAAAGCAAGAGTCTCACAGAGATTCGCGAGCTTCGTTGCGCACAGCAGGAGAGTCTACTGTCAAAGATGCGCCACCATCTGAAAGAGGTGGGGATGAAACCCGTTACTCTCGAGCGTCGGATTATTCTGCGCGAAGTGGCCATTCTCACGCAAGTGACCATTCACATGCAAGCGGACATTCCTATGCAAGTGGAAATTCTCATGCAAGTGGGCATTCCCATGCAAGTGGACTCTCTCATGCAGATAGACACTCCCATGCAAGTGGGTATTCTCATGCAAGCGGCCAGTCTCAAACAAGATCCCAAGACCCACGCGTCTCTTCTCATCGGTCACGAGAAAGCCAAGGAAGACCTGCGGAGATGAGCCGTGAGCCGTCTGTTCATAGTAGGCATAGCGCTGATCCCAGTAGACCGGGCTCTGTACGAGAATCTCGGGCCAGCGGGACTCAGTCTCATCATTATCATTCAAGTCATCATCGAGAGTCTTCCTCTCCCTCATTTGTCACCCCTTCTCAAACCGATTCGCATACTGCCGTAGAAACGCCCTCAAGGCAACACAGCCCAGACCGTCACCCCTCCTCTCATCATTCTTCGCGTGAGCATTACCCGCCGAGGTCGTCGAGGACGGAGACACCACCGTCGCAGCATGAAAGTGCTGTACGACCCTCAGGCTCGCATACGTCGTCGGCAGACCACCGAGATCGCAGCCGTGGCATACCCGCCGGCGGCGATGCCGCCGAGCGATCTTATTCCTCCTCTCGATATCGAGACCGCCATTCGGACACTAGTGGTAGAGGACCGCCACCTATGAACCGCACACCGTCGTCGTCTTCATCTATGGCACGTCCTGTACCAGTGCCAGTGAACGCGACGGCCCTTCATTACCCTGAGTCCCGCGCGCCCACGACGGGAGGTCCACCGCCAGTCCTGCCTCCTGGACATCACAATCACAATCATCATCATCATCATCATCATCATCATCATCACCAGCAACATCAAAAGGAATATCATGAGCACCAGCCTGGTCGCAATCGCTATCGGAACAACGACAGGGACGGATCTCGACGTTCACCAGGGACGCAGCAACAGCACCAACGTCGAGACCGTCCTCGGCGACGGAGCGATTCAGTTGGCAGCGCAGATTCGCAGAACTCGTGGGACCTGTGTGAATCAGGCGGGGAGTACCCCATGCTGACGCGGAAAAATGGGCCTGCCAAGCTGCGCAAGTCGATGATAGGGACGGATGTCGGGAGTAGTCACTATCAGTATCAAAGGTCGACAGCGCCCCGTCGGAAGGGTCGTCGTCGATCAGAGATAACGACGACGACAGTGATGATGACTGAAAATCAGCAGCAGCAGGACGATGAAAGCGAGGATGACGACGAGGAACAAGATGTGCCTATCCCGGTTCAATTGGCCAAGCCCAATCCACTGATGCAGGCCGGGAAGCAGTTCGTGTCGCGTTTGCAGAACTTGGCTTGGCCAAAGTAAGTTGTGATGTTTCCATTTCTTTCTTCATTTCGCCGTACTGGACGAAACGAAGAACAAAAGAGTCTCGGTCGTCGTTCTGATGGTCCACGGCGATCTCTCTTTTTTCTTCTTCTTCGTTTTTTGATTGATTATCCTTGCATGAGCCATGTCAACGAGTGACTGACAATTCATTTGCCTACTGCTGTTGTTTAGACGCCGTCTGTATTCTATACCTCCTACAGAGGTCGACCATGCCGCAGAATCGGTACGAGAGGAGGACCTGCAGAGGGGTTTTAGTGCCGTCCCTTCATCAGCAAGAACCCCTTCGACCAGTGGCGTGGACCGTGCCCCGCTCGTGCCTCGCCGTGAGGACCATCGGTGGTTGTACCCCGTCCCACTCTCGCTCGAGGACATATTCCACGGCGTACACCGTGCGTTCTACGTGTTCAAGACGGCCGAGTATCATCCGCCACTCTCCACGCAGGATAAACTCGGTCACCGGATCGTGGTCGACGTGCCGCGCGGTGCGGGCCATAACACAATCTTGACGGTCTCTACGCCAGACGGGTACGAGGATGACCCGGACCTGCACTTTGTCATTGACGAGAGGCCGCATGGGCGGTTTATACGACAGGGGGATGATTTGATTATGGGTGTTAGGTTTCCTAATGGGTCCGTGCGCGGCTCGGGGATGGAGGAGATGAGTGTGGAAGGGATCGATGGGAAGAAATACACGGTATATGCGAGTCCACAGGCGTCTCATGGGTGGGTCAAGTTTCCCCAGGCCGGTATGCCAGCGAGCAATGGTGGAAGAGGGCAATTATTGGTTAGGTATGCATGTTCAATTTTTCACCATGATTGTTGGTTGGTGGCTTACTTATTTCTTTCCTAGGTGGGAGCTAGCGCTTTCAGATTAATCATTCTCTATCTCTTGTCTTTTTTGTTTTTTGTTTTTGGGGAAAAATTGGGTTCTCTGTGTTATTAAGAAAAATTTTGTTCTCTCTTTCTCTTTCTCTCTCGGTTTTCACATTATGGTTTCAGTTCTGCTTGCATTTGTACTACGGCACGCCCCTGTTGTTGTTTTTGATATGTTCTTGTATTATCATTGACATTGGACAGACTCTGGATTACGATACCATTTCTGAATCAACATTTACGAATACCAACGAATACTATCATGATGTAGCAAACTGCTGCGCGCACTTGGTCGTCATCCGAGCCTGTGTGGGTCCGATGACTCATTGGAGATGACACGGAAGTCAGTTTATGCGGATGACTGTGGCAGCTGTGGCTGCGGCGGTGGATATGTATTACGTAATTCAGGCCCGGGCCAAATTTGAATGAGAGGACTCCAACCACTACAGGCGCCGCTTTCCTCCAACTTGAACGTCACGACTTACGATCTTAACTTATGCTGTACCTCTGACCACGCCACAAGCCATCTATAACCATCCTGTATCTTGAATAGCAAAAAAAGAAACACCCCTGTATTTTCTCATGCCCAACATCTTGGTTCTCTCTTCTCTCGTCGTTATCTATTTGTCGCTCTCTCACGTCGAAGCGTCATCTTACACTGCCATACCAAGGTGCGCCAATCTTCATCGCTTTTGGTGTACAACATTTGCCTATTACTCTCCATGTCAGATGGGGCCAGGCAACTGCGCTCCTGGATGATATACTCTTCGTCCAGGGTGGCAAAACAGATATCTACAATCAATATTCATATACATCCGCGCCTAATAACAACAACCTACTCTCCTTGGACCTATCTACATCCTTCAATGCAAATTCTCCCCCGTGGAATCTCCTCAGCAGTACTTCTAGCTCCTCGACTGCTGGCGATGGTCCATCCGTCTCCTGGCATACATTATCCGCCTTCAGCAATACGGAACTACTCATTTTCGGCGGCGATCCTGGACAAAACACGGAAACAGTCATTAACACACGTCCGGACTCGGCCTATCTTCTCAACGTAGCCAATTTCCTAAACCCGGGATTCATTGATGAGTCGGAGTCGTGGGCAAATGAACCTATACGTCGCATATACCATGCTGCTGCGTCCATTGGTGGCAAGGTTTATATTATCGGCGGCATGAAGGACGACGGGTCCGAGATGGCGCTGTCGGATAATTACATTTTTGACCCGTCCATACCGGAGTTTACAAACTTGACCACGGCAAATGGACCTCCAGACGTTTATGGCCACAGAGCCCTCATCCTCAACGATGGCCGCCTCGTCGTTTTTGGAGGATATTCGCAGTCCCGCGGCGAACTACTTCCGATGAACTATATCTGGGTTCTAGATCCTAGCCAGAGCTCACCCGTCTGGTCCTTGCTCTCCGTCTCCACTTCGTCTCTTCCGTCTGGTCGACGGGGTTTTGCTGCCACAGTTGTCGAGGGCGGTCAGATACTCATCCATGGTGGTGTGGATGCAACTCTAGAAAACGTTTACGATGATGCCTGGATTCTTGATACCTCCGTCAATCCAATGACATGGAGTTTCATCAACTCGATATCGTCCTCTCTGGGCTACCGGTATGACCATTTTGCTGTAGCATATGGCTCGGAGGTTATCTTCGGATTCGGTAAGTGTGTTACGACTATCTACATCCACACGCACACGCATTCGTGATTTGTTTTTGATTGCTAAATATAACTTGCGTTTAGGATACGGCAATTCGGGACCAGCCCCTGCTGGATTATCAATCTTCCAGTGTACGGACAATGGATGTGACAGTGGTGCAGGGACCTTTCAGCCTTCGTACACTCCCCCTTCGACTTTGCCTACTGCGACAACACTTGTGACGACCACGCAGACACCGGGTTCTAGTCCGGGCTCTTCAACGGATGGCGATGGCGCCGGTGCTACCACTACGAACGCCCCCTCTGGTGCACACTCTATGTCCGGAACCAAAACTTCTGGAAGTTCGGCGACGGCGAGCAGCGGCCTGCTTGCCTCCACTGGCACAAGAAGTGGCGCTCGTCCAACGTCATCTACCAATCCAAATGGTAGCGGAAATGGAGGAACCGGGGGCAATCCATCCAGCAAAATCCACATCACGGCCATTGCGATTGGAACAACTCTTGGCGCCCTTGGTTTGATTCTGGTTCTTTTAGCCTTATCTATCTTCTTGAGCCGTGGACGCCGTTCGTGGCTCGCACGGGATCGATTCCATCGTCTGTTGGACGCTGATGATGACGATTTCGATGGTAGTCCTTATGGACCTGGCGTGCCGCCTAAGAGTATCCCTATCGTGGGCGGAGACTATCTCGACCACACTGACAGACGATGGCCACGTTGGGCGCAGTTTGGGACGGTTGGGTCGACTGGTGCCGCTGCTACGTCAATGGGCACGAGACCCAGGCGCGATATGCTTGCGGATGAAGATACGCGCGAGTTTGGACGCCCTGGATCTATGTTTGGTGTCCGACGAGACGGGAGTGGTGGCAGCTCCTGGAGCCTGCGATCAATGAGGGACTTGCTCACAGGCAAATCGCGATCTAGGGAGGCATCTGGTGTCTCTGGCATGAGTAGCGCGCCGTCGACGCCTTGGCTTGAAAAGGGAAACCCTTTCATGGGCGGCCCCACATTTGCAAGGAGGCCTTCTGCCAATCGCGAAACGTCATATGCTAGCACACTGCCTTATGTTGATCCATGGGAAGAGGAAGATCTTAGCATGGGGGCGAGAGATGGTCATGGACGAGATGATGAGGAGGACCGACAGAGTTCAGATAGCGCAGAGGACGTTGGCGAAACATCGCACCTTCGGCCACGTTATCCAGCTCTACAGACACTACTTCCCCTTTCCACCAATGTCCACACGCTCAGCCCGGTAGCAGAACGGAACTCTCAGACGACTCTGAACACCAGTTCTAACTCCCATTCCCACTCGAATTCCTCCCAGCAATCTCACGTAATGAGCCCGTTCAGCACCCTTGGTTCCTCTTATACATCCCATCAGCCTGACCAGGCCACTTCTCCGGGCTCACCCAGGTCACGTTCTTCCTCCATTATTGGCGCCAGCGCACCCACGCAGCCCATACGTCGCTCGGATAGCTGGTGGGACCGTTTTGCGCACACGTCCTGGCTTGAGCGGCGTCGCTCTAGAGGTGGTTCTTCCTCGAATTACGGTATATTCGACATCCGAGACCCTAACCCACCTCCGCGGCTGGATGCTATTAAAGAGAGTATTCATACTACATCACCAGACTCGTCTTCCAGTAGCCGCAAAACGCGCAAGAACTCCGCCAAGAGTTCAATAAGGACGGCCGACTCGGAGATCATCGAACGCCTTGGCGGAGATGTTGACGTCGTTCAGCGAGAGGCCACTGGGGACTCCAGATCATCCAAAATGTCACATGCCACTCGACAGTCTAGGTTGAGCAACGGTAGCACAGGGGGCATGAGTATCACGACCGACGAGGAGTTGGGTCGTGCTACCACTGTCAACTCAAGTATCGTAGCACATGGATCCCATTCCATAGACATCTCGCGTGCTAACACAGTTAGCACATCTAGCCGTAGATCATCATCTGGAGTTGGAGTGGATGGTCACGCCCATCAGGAAGAGCCCTTACCTCCGCCGACGAGGTACAGGCCGTTGCCCGCTCCGCCCACTACGGGCAAGATTGCCAATGACGCGAGTAACGTAAAGTCGCGTGTGCATGAATATGAGCACCGAACCAGCCTTCATAATCCGATTTCACCCCTTAGTCCCCGGAACACAAGAAAGGTAGAGCAGCAACCATCAAAAGGCCGGGTATCCGTCAACTATGGCCTGGTGCAACGACCGTCTCTATTTGTGGCCAATCCGGATCATTCAGCCAGCCCATCCTCAGATTCCTAGGGTTGGTCTTTTTTTATAGACCCGAGTTTTCGCGACACTTTGTATATACATTTGTGATTCTTTCTTTTTTTGTTGTTGTTGTACTTTCCATTTCATTTTACTACAGGATACCCACCTACCCACCCCCCACCTACTTTCTTCTTTGAGTTTACGATACTTATGACTTACGACATCTTTGGACGTTTTCATGATTTTTTTTTCTCTTCGTGTTTCATTGGTTCTCAAACATCTGTAATATGTGTAGTGTTGAATAGTCATATCTCCTTCGCGATCAGGGGCTGTAACCATAATTTGCCAAGCTTGGTAAGCTCAATAAATTAGACTTGATGTTTAAGATATTATAGTGGGGAGACGCATCAGTGGTGTAGTGGTAACATGGAGTCTTCCCACTATGATCGCGTCACGTGATTACGGGCCGTGGCTCCGCGCCGGGTTCGATTCCCGGCTGATGCAGTTTTTCCTTCTTCTATATTTTTGTGTGAACTGTGTCTACTATTTTTCCTATAGACAACCATTACATAATGTACAGCATGTCTTTAATACAAGAAATTACACAAACGAAGGGTTGCAGGGGCGAAAGAAGTTATTTGAGTGCCTTCTTAAGGGTCTAGAATAAGAAAGATGAATAAACCGATCAATTAGGATGAAAGGAATAACACATATGACCTACCTCCTCCATTTCCTCAATATTACTTGTGTCAACTCGCAAGATGTTCCTGCCGAGTGCCTTTTCGATTTGAGCCATCTGTGCCCATGTTTCCTTGTTGTGCACAAAGTTGATCGAGATTCCTTTTCTGCCAAAGCGACCCGTTCGACCTGTTTGAAAAATGTCAATGAGCAATGTCAATAGTTGGTACTGAAAAGAAAAGAAAAAGTATGCTGCTCACCAATGCGGTGGATGTATGTTTCAAGGTCAGGCCGCATGTCGGCGCGGTTACCTTTCTCACGCTCATTCATCAGGGGCAGGTCATAGTTGACAACCATGTTTACTTGAAGGATGTCGATCCCTCGAGCGATGACATTTGTCGTAATCAAAACCTTTTCTTTCCCTTCGCGGAATTGGTCGATGACAAGGTCACGTTCTGCAGCCTCTTTGGCACCGTGCAATGAAACTACCTTGTGACCTTCAGCCGTCATCCTGGCTGATATACGATCGGCGGTATGGCGATGCTAAATATAACAGTAATAAATAATCTGGAGTAGAAATGATGGTCCATAGGTGTATACCTGACAGAAAATGATACTCTGTCCAATCGTGAGCATTTCATAGAGAAGCACGAGGATGTCATATTTGTGTTCTTCGTCCTTGCAGTCCATGTAAAATTGCCTGATACTGTCGACAGAAAGCTCTTCCTTTTGCAATTCAATCTTGTTCGCTTTAGGTGCGAACTTGGAAGCGAATGTACGGACGACATCGGGGAACGTGGCCGAAAAGAGAACGATTTGAGGGCTGGGGTCTCTCGGAAGAAGACTATTGAAAAAAAGAAGGTCATCAAGAAAATTTCCTCTTATGTATTGTGTCTAAAAAAGAATAAGCCGCCCACTTTTTAACTCGGAGTGTTTGATCACCCAATCCGTCTTGGTCAAGCATGTTGTCCGCCTCATCTAATACGAATACTTTGACATGTGTAGCATCAATGGTCTTTCGGCGCAAGAGATTCGCCATTGTGCCAGGCGTTCCGACTACAATGTGGGCCGTGATTTTAGAAGCTCCGACTGGAAGATTGTCTTTGATTGCGTATTCGGTTTGCACTGGTGTGTGCTTCCCCATGGCGACTACTACAGACATAATCTGCCGCGCCAATTCTCGCGAGGGGGCTAAGCATAAAGCCTGATCAGAGTAAATGTAAGCCGGTGCGCCTTATGCAAAATCATGGGGGGAGTGACTCACTTGTGTCACGTTTTGAGAAAAGTCGACGCGACTTAGCATCGTGAGTACGAATGCAGCGGTCTTTCCTGTCCCTGACTGTGACTGCCCAATCATGTTTTGAGGTCTGGATGAAGCTATGAGTTTGGTCTCGTCATTGGCCCCACTTCAGATTGCCCTGATAACATACGGATTCGCCAACAATAAGGGCAACGCACGTTCCTGAATCTTCGAAGGCTTGCTGAACCCCATGTCATATAGTCCTTTCTGAAGCTCAGACGTCCTGATGATAGATGAGATCTACGATTGCAGACGTCTGGCGATCAAATAGCTCACAGCCCCAACTCTTCAAATGTCTTGACACTGTATAGAGGAGAGTTCGGATCCGCTTGTTGATCGGCAAGTGTAACCTAGAGTATAAGTTAGAAGTACTTTCCATAAGCTGGTCAGATGAAGAACGCACAGTGACTTCATAGTTGGATTGAATAAGATCGGAGGGCTTGTCTGTCACAGGACATAGGTAAGATTCAGTCTCTTATGATAACAGCAAGAAATTATCGTGCCTTCTTTAGGTTCAGGCGTTTCTTGTTCCTTTTCTTCTTTCTTATCAGCTAAAAAGAACCAGGTGGTGTTGCGCAGTTAACGCCATGTGTCTTCCGGGAGATGATATTGACCATAAGGTCGCTACCTGCTGCACCGGGAGTATAGAATCCTTCTGCATCCTTCTCCATATTTATGAGAATATTTTCTGCCCGTAAGCTTGTAAGTATATTTCTCTTGTCGAAGATTGCAGAGTCTAGCAATAGCAACAACTGATGTCTGAACAACAATCAATAACTCGGAAGTAAATTGATGAGCGCTCTGGAGCCACGTGACCTCGTGCACCCGGTCATTTCAAACTCCGTCATGGGAAACTCTAAGCTCATGTGCTACGTGACCAGGTACTAGGATCAGGTCCCCAATATACTTTACTCCTTACCTATAATCACCATCGTGCTTCACAAGACTCATATTGTCACATCATCTGTAACTACTCGGCGGAGGATCTTTTCCCACCATGCGCTTCCTTATCCAGCTGACCTAAATTACGTACAGGGTCCACGGCCTCCCTTGGTACAAATGCGTATCTATCGCACATTCATATCTGAAACGCCCCTGCTGGACTGATTTCCCTTAAGGCGGGCACTCATCCACGTCGAAAGATTAAATAATGCCACGAAACACGGGACATGGTCGGATTTATTCTCGCGTATCTCAGGAAGTCAATTTTCCTAGGGCCAATGCTCGGAATATGCAAACAAGAGGACAAGATCTCACTGTTCCTCTCGGCTCTCTTACAACAGCTTTATTTTCACCGAACAGATGGATTTTGAGCTTCTAAAATTCAGTTATGATCCACGATTGCATTGGTGCTCATGATGTCGTGTCAAAAAAAGAAGCCGGCGGTCATAAGCTCACTTGAAGAAATCGTTTGCTCCTGTCTTGTTGAGATCACTAGATGGACGGAGTATGTAGAGGTGGAGCTTCTTTGTGTCTTCCGCACGAAGTAATGTTGTGAACTGTTGTTGCATCAGATCGTCTTGATAACCATTGATCTACTCGCCGCGGTGTATTCAAAAGAGGGAGAGAAACCATTAGAGTTACTGTGCCGCCGATGTAATGCAGTATTGATAGTGCCAGTCCAGAGGCTCATCATTTCTCTTGCTCGACATGGGTCTGATGAGAGACCGGTCTATTGGTCCTTTGGGACCGGATGCGGTACATGACCGGATGAATGAGGAGTCGCGGCGTTAGACGGTGCAAGCTGCATGGAGACGGTCAACGGCTGATGGTACTGGTGTACCAAGCCTCGTATGGGATCAAGTGCAAAACGTGGCGCCACAGCTAAAAACGGTTCAAGGGGAAAACACAGATCATTAATGGCTTGGCGTCAGGACATGACGTTCACTTGTCCCCGGGGACATACATCAATTTTACCCACACCACTAAGCGGGTGGCTTCCGAGTTTCACGATGTGATACAAGTCAAGAGATGATGAATGGCTGGGTCATAGCCGTATTGCGGATGCGACGCGATCCGATGGCGTCTATGCTTCGCCTTCAACCCTATGTTTAGAAAAAGAATACACGCGAAAACGAATCGTCAAATCTCTCCAGACTCGCACCGCTTGCGAGCCGGAAGATACACATGTACCCATGGGCCTGAAAGATGAACGGACTGAATTCATCTATCACTCGCAGGTCCGGGCTTCCTAAGTTGGCTGCCGTTCTGCATAACTGTGCCAGGATGAAAACGCATATAAGGCCCATCGTATAAGCACATTGCCAACCCATCACCGTTCCCTGTCCATCGAATCACCTCCTCTCCAGCTCTTCTTCTCTTCGTTCATAAAACGCATACAACAATGGAGAAGGCTACCTCATCTCGCCGCCAAACAACCAGGACATCCACCAAAAGTCTCTGCACCCTCTCAGAATGGTCCAGAGTACACATAAAATCTGTCTTTGAGGCCAAGACAGACGAGAACTGCCTGGAGGCCATTGACTCCACATTCTCCCAAGACATTGCTGTCACCTTCAACGGCCAACCCATTCGCCGAGATGACATCAGAAAAATGGTAAGAGATTCATCATCATTATGATTACGCATATAGTTAGCTCATATGGAAATGTACATAGGTTCTCTCTATGAGACATACAGCATGTGCAAATGGGCTATCAGTACACTGGGAACAAGCCGTCGAATTAGCAGATGACCCTAGAACTAATAGGGTAAGTCATGGATGATTTTTTATCATGTTCTCCGAGATGAAGTACTCACACTCCTTTCAGGGCGGGCGATTTGACGGCTTCTACATCCTCCGCGGCTTATCCAGGAGAGCACCAGACTCCGGTGAAGTTGAGGAGTATGAGCGCTATAAAAATGTTTCTGTAACGTGAGCATGGTCTTTGCAATCTCTCAAGAACTCTGCAAGCTAATCTGTCCATAATAGAATTGCCTCCGAGTCTTCGGATCCCAATGCCGACACTCGACGAATAGTCAGGCTTGATTACATCGCTTCAGACGTTAGAATATGATGACGATGATGATGATGCCCGTGGAGACCTTCAAACCTTAGATTTATTCGTAATATGTATTATTTATATAGAGCTAGTGATACATCCCTCCTATTAGAAGACATTTGGATTAGACAAACTTAACATGCTGCAACGAAACTTGAAAAATTCTAAGTGATTGATGGATGATATGATGCAAACGATATAAATATCTATTCGGTGTTGATTCTAATTTTGATGTCAGTGCTCTGTCAAATGGAGAATAGGCTAATACATTTTGATGGCAGTAGTAACACACGTTACATACTTGCGCTGACAGGTAATACGTATCCATGTGCATATTTTTCTTGTTGTATAACAACTCAGGCGAATTCATGTTATGTACATTTGTCCGCATCGACCGGGCCTTCGACAGAGCAACCATCTATGCTGAGAAAAAAAATGAATATAAGCTCGTCGGCGTGACCGCCGCGGCGGACTCAAACCTGAGCTTGCCGAGTTTTCTCCCGTAAATGACAATGTGCATGGAGCTCCAGGTCAGTTCATAGCAGGAATACTGTCGGATAGAGAAAATATCGACGTTGCTTTGAATATTGATACCCCTGGTTGCAATGATGTGAAATATGATTCTGGAGAGAAAAGAGAAACTGTATCGGACAGGAAGGGATGGACTTTGGAATACATCAACAGCGTGATCATCAGACCTTGGTGCCGTTGAATTAACTTGGAAATTAAAGAGGGTCTTGATTCGAGAAGCCGCACAGGGTAGATCGGATGTACGGGCCCGCACGCTGCTCACACTCACTGTAAAGGTCTTCTTCTGGTATCACACTGGCAGCCGTTGCTTGGCACTCAAATCATGGTTTAGAGCGGCGAGCTGAGTAAAAGTATTCTTACATACGCTCACCACTTGGGTCGCAACAAGCGAAACGAGGGCCGCAGTGACGGCAGTATCCGAATGCTTGAAGAATAGGCGGCTCAGCCATCGGCGGACTAACAGTGAAGACCCTTGTAAAAATAACAGCTAAACAACTCGATGACACGATCGTGAGAGGACGTGATAATGTGATGAATGCACTCGGCTCTCAAGTCTGAACGCTTGTTAAACGCGGAATCTTGTGCGGCCCAGGTAACAAGAGCGAGCGGACCGCATTCCGTACCGAGACATACCGGTCCCGCACTTCAATTGCAATCTGGATCCCTCGATTGGTCGGCAAAAGCAAAACAGCGACGCGTTTGCTTTGGATATGTCGACGTTATAAGTAAACAGTTTACTAGACATAGTATAATTGCCCAAGCTAAGGGCGGAAGCGTTCCAACTTGAAAATATAATATTTTCTTCATGATCTCAATACTGATTAGAAGACGGTGCTTTGGTGGCGAATTCAACGTTTGATATTTTACGCGAGGTTTCCGAGTCGTTCAGGACTCCGGCCTCTTGTCCGGCCTCTCTGTTGTACATGACTGACAGGCATAAGGTTAGTAAAAGTTGGTGAATGTTAGCATTTGATTCACTGATCAATCAATGATCGATGAATTATCATGCATAATCCAGGGTGCAAGGTTAACTAGTGTACACATGTCACTGCTTGACGGCGAAGTTTAAAGAGAAGCTCTTCAGGGCTACCGGCTTGGGTAAATGAATGTGGTGAGGAAGAGAAGGCCAAAGCGCGCCCCCCAATACGTCAAGACGGCGGCCGATGCGTCCGGAGAATAGGAGGTATAGTCGCGTTCCTTCGAGGTTTGAAAGCGTTTGTACGTCGGTGGGTGCCATATTCCATCCTGTTATTGAGGAAAGTGTGCCTGATCCACGATATGCAACAGTGGCTCCATTAACGATACAAACCCGTAACGACCTCATTGGCATTCTATATTTCTTAGGATGACAACTGAACGCTTGGCAAGTTAGCGTGTCGCCAAGTCCTCGGCTTAACACCTGGGTCGAGACTTACTATACTCTATACGTACTCTGATTATCAGTGCCGAGTTGCCGATAAAACTCGATGCGAGGTGATAAAGTGATTATTGCTCCTTCCTGACCAAGAAGGCGCCATCATCGGTTTGCTTGTGCTTTTACACAACCATGTGCTACAACTCTTCTGATTCCTTGAAACAAGGAGAAGTGGAGATGGTGGCGGTTGGTGAAAGTATTAGAATATCCTCTTGGGCTCAAACCGAGTTGATAAGTAATAAACCCATTTCTTATCCTCGCATTTACGTAGTGTTGAATCTGGGTCTCATGTTCTACATCGCCACCTGCTCTCAAAAAGTGGATGGTTAGTCTTGGCCGGTTGGAAGAGCCTGGAGGATGCGAAAATCGCGCGCGGGCATCATGATTTGCCTCTTTATGGTCTTGTCTCACCATTCAGAAAATGTTTTGCGCGCGAACGCTTATCCCTAAGTTCCAGTAAGCACACTAGAAAATTACTTGTATGAGCCATCCATCAAACGAGTTTCCAAGTGAAGAACTTATGTAGATGTTTTACCGAGTTCCGCATCGGCGCTTGCCAGGAGAACCGGTTATTGTAGCGTCCGGGTCTGCATAGTTGAGACGTGTCAAGGCCAGTCTGAAATACATGATGTACGTAATTCCCATCAGACATCATTCATTTTACTTTGTGATGCCTGATTTTTCGTCCGCGGTATCAACCTTTGGACCAAGAACTGCCGAAGGCGGCTTTCACTTGCTGACTACAATAGCGAACCGCGTGATACAGAGAAGCTATCTGAGTATGGATCAACACGGCGTTGGAGCATCCCTCAAAAGATAGGAGAGGCAGGCTCAAATAATGCGGCGTAGGCATACATGTACCGGCATCATGAGGCCTCCCATGAACACTGAAGCGTGCTTGGATATTTCATGACCTTCTAACTTTGTGATGGAAACTATGCGGCTTCGTGAGCCAAGAAAGCGGCCTAATACAAAAAAGCTTACCTGGCACATGTAAAACGCATGTTATCATGAACGAAGCCTTGATTTTGTCTTCGAATGATACGGAACAAGCAGCGCTTATGATAAAAAAATTGATTTGGTGTACAGCACGCTCTTATCATTCCATCAGTATATGCACCACTACTAGAATGCGGGAGAGTCAACACATGGCTAGCAGAGAAGAAAAGAATCCAAAGATTCGACTTCGCATTGGTAAAACGTATCGAGGCTGTGTAAGATAAAATGGCAACAAGTACACAAATATCAATCAACTTACGATGACGTTACACCACTACATACAATATTGGGCTGTGCTCGACCGTGATGATCTTTAATAATTATTCTTCAGAATATTGTCCCTATGACCAGGGTCAACGACGCCGGCATTCGTGTCGAATTAAGCATAGCCAAGCCGTAGCCTTAGATCTCTAGGGTCAAGTAGCGTCGGCTCCGGTTTAAGTGTCTTTGATTGGAAAAGACGTAGTAATTCCCCAAGTAGCAAGGAGCCCGCCGCTGCGTTCAGCCCACGCCCAAGAAGGGGATAGCTAAGGACATCTCTTCGATATTTTGCTGTATTTAAATTGATAGGAAAAGAGCTATAGTTTCTAGCAAAAGTCGATAAATAAATAGTCGATTTTACCTTCAAGAATACTGCATGAGATTGAAGACCATGAACTGAAGGTGGGGATAATCAGGCTATTGGAAGCCTTGAGTCCTGAGTCATAGGTGCCGACACTTAATTGGAGCCTAGTGCCGTTCCAGCTTTCTCTATAGGCGGTTCCCGGTCGTTACTCTTTCTCTCACGGAAGAGCAATCATCCGAGAGCGGGCCGCAGTGTGTATGAGGCGGGGTCGTTGTAGAGGTCAGGTGGATCATCATAGCAGCTATCTACCCGTTCATCAGGGGTGCGCGGGTAAAGCTAGTGGGCCGGGAAGAAGCTCATATAGATTGTTAATAAATTTCCAAGCTGAAATGACACAGAATCAATGGATACCATCAAAACACCTTCCGGACACCCACGAGTTCTGAGAAGGAAGGGGAAAACGAAAGCAGACCACATCATCAATCGTGTGCACCATGTACACGTAGTACCGACGGACCGTGGAGTGGTGATGGGGGAGGGAGACCTGAAAGTGGTGTCACCACATGTGTGCATCGATTGCGCTTCCAACACATGATGGCCATTATTGTAGATTTGGGGTTGTGGATTGATGAGGGCCGCTATGATCGCTTCAGCACGGTGGTTCATTATGGGACATAATGTAAGAAACATCGATGATATAACTTCTTATCCAAGGGGTAAAGAAGGTAAGGATGTGGATAGCTTTTCAAATTCCTTAACCAGTATTTTACCGTCCAAATCAGGAGGTGCCACAGCAGTCCACAAATTCTGTGGAGAAATGCTATTTCCAGGGCATTCATTATTGAGCACTAGCGATAATGGGCATCCACCTGGATCTGGATATTTTCAGGGCATAGTATCGAAGTTAGTCAGATGTTATCTAGCCAAGGGCTTGACTCTTGTATATTTTTCTCGCGCTGATGTATAGCAGGGCAAATGTCGACTGGAATATTCGAGGCTGAGGATGAAGTACAAAAGCTGAGAATCTGATGACTATTTTAGGGTTACTTCAATTTTAGGTCACGTGTGAATTTGGAAATTGAATGTATCAGTGGCGAATGCTTAGAAAACAGAATGAAGTAACTGTGATTTCCCCCACCTCCTGGAAACAAGGGGACGATCACCAAGTAAAGCGGTAAATTTAGAATGATGGACGAAGCATTAAGTGGTTTGATGCGGTACTGCCTAATTAACTGATATTCTTGAAGGGGGTCCTTTCACCAGACTCGGGAATACAT
Organism: Agroathelia rolfsii; assembly: GCA_018343915.1. Lineage (NCBI taxonomy): Eukaryota > Fungi > Basidiomycota > Agaricomycetes > Amylocorticiales > Amylocorticiaceae > Agroathelia > Agroathelia rolfsii. Next base: position 501,611 of record JABRWF010000002.1, read on the forward strand.
ACGCAGAATCAGGGTACGGTTGAAGGCAAGGGCGGCCTTGAAGTAATCATTTCGAGTCATGAGCGAAAAAGAAGAGGCTTTGGCCAGGTATATAAACATCATTGCGTTTCCTGTAAAATATCTGAATAAAAAGGGGGTTTCAGCCAAAGCCGGGGAACACTAACCATTCGCGAACTACATATACCGAGGTTTGTTAGCTTTGATTCCGTTAAAAGGACTACAACGCACCTCTCAAGATGAAATTGGCTAGTACTGCAAGGAAAAGCAGGACACTAATCACAACCGGGCCAGTAACGTTATCTTTCATCGGTGAAAACATTTAAGGACTAACTCAACCGAGGTACAAAATGAGTGCTCACCAAAGGATCCGGGATAACGGTCACGGATCATAGTGATTCGATGTTGGTAGGTAGTATATCCATATATCTAGCGTCACTTCATGTTAAGTTAGGTTATGAGGCAAGACCGAAGTCACTTACAAGAATACCAGCGCCGATTACGGCATATGAATAAGCAAAATATTTCGCGATATAGTCATCGGATGCGTTGAACAATGCCAATGCCAATGTCCCAACAAGAAGGGATATATTAGCCCATGCGTTCCAGGCTGATAGAATCCCGCATTTCTCAGTCTCTTACGACAACTCGAGGAATTAAATACGCACTGCGCTCATTAGCAAGCCAAACCTTGCCTTCGACCCGCACAGGTGTGGATATTTTCTTAGGGGTGTTGACCTTGGGTGGAATGGCGTTAATGGAATGGTAATCTCTAATTTGGTTCGCGGTAGATTCCTGCCCATTCTGACGAATAGCGCCATTCCGTGTCTCATCTTCATCGTTCGTAGCCCCAATCCCATTTGGTGGCGAGGCAGAAGGAGAGGAAGGAGTCACGACTTGGGTTACAGCACGCCATGATCTCCGGATTACACTGGAAGTGTCGTCCCCAGAGCCTGCAGCCGAAGCGTTTGCTGAGCTGATAGCAGTAGTCATGTTTCACGTGTATGGGTCTTTGAAAGTGCAGTGTCGATTCAGATCCGAGTAGTTCAAGTAAATGAAAGGCTGTAAATTGAAGGTGTTAACTTACGAGTGTTCGACCTGCGATTTAGTGTCACGTGTTGAAACGTCAGATCATGTGATCACTGACTCGGACCAATATTATCCTTCCCATTCACGTGGTGTGACGCATTCTGGCAAGTTCTAGTAGGCACTTGTATGACCGAGATCCATCGTCATCCTCCACCTTATAACGCGCTCAACTTATCTGCATACTTACGACATATCTCTACTAGACCTCTTGCACCACTAACACCTATCTGACCTTGTGTCATCCATTAGTATGGGCGCAGACTACTATAAACTCCTTGGTGTCGACAAATCTGCGAGCGAAGATGAAATAAAGAGAGCATATAAGAAGATGGTGAGTGAATCCGTCCAATTTATTGATGAGATCGTTTGCTCATATTTTTTGTTTCTCAGGCCTTGAAATGGCATCCTGACCGTAATGGGGGCTCGGAAGAAGCGTCCAAGAAATTCAAAGAGGTGAGTTATTATAATACCACTGTACTTTGAAAACTCAAGCTAATTTTCCCTTGCACAGATTTCAGAAGCGTTTGAGGTCCTCTCTGACAAGAACAAGCGCACCATATATGATCAATTCGGGGAAGAGGGCTTAAAAGGTGGAGGCGGTCCTTCTCCTGGGGCGGGCGGAGGTCCTGGATTCTCTGGCTTCCCAGGTGGAGGAGGAGCGCATACATTCCATTTCAGTACAGGAGGACCCAGTGGAGGTTTTGGCGGTTTCTCCCCATCCGACCCCAATGACATATTTGCGTGAGTATTTCTTCGTCTCTCAGCTATACATAGATTACTTACGTGCACTATCAGGAACATCTTTGGCTCAAGTGGTCTCTTCGGTAACCTGGGTGGCGGCATGGGTGGGCGAAGCTCTTTTGGGGGCGGGGCTTCATCGCCCTTCGGCGATGATTTCTTTACACAATCCTCAGGCCCTCGGGGTGGAATGCCACGCCGCTCATCGACTTCGTCGAAACCTGCCGCACCTTCTCCTCCTGCTGAAATTACAAAACCTTTGAAAGTCTCTCTAGAGGAGCTATACACTGGAACGACGAAGCATCTAAAGGTTGGACGGAAGCTTAGGTCGGGTGTCATCGAAGATAAAGTGCTTGAGATTCACGTATTCCCTGGCTGGAAGAGCGGCACCAAAGTACGGTTTCCAAAAGCCGGTAACGAAACAGCGGATGGGGAGAGCCAAGACCTTGTCTTTGTTGTTGAAGAGAAACCTCATCCGACTTTCACAAGGGACGGTAACGATCTTATCACACACGTCAAGATAAATCTCGTAGATGCCCTCACTGGTGGTGCTGGAAAGCAGACCATACAATTCTTGGATGGACGTCGGCTGCTGGTCGAACCACCAGCGGGCGTAGTGAAGCCTCACGATGAGACACGGCTGACTGGCGAAGGGATGCCAATACGCAAAGACGGGAGTGTAAGGAAAAAGGGAGATCTAATCGTAAAATGGGATGTAGTATTCCCTGAACGACTTACCCCAGCACAAAAGGAGGGAATCAAGAAGGTTCTCGCTTAAGTAGTAATCCGATACCATGGACATTCTGACGCATATATCCAATGTACTGTACAATAATTTAAGCAATTTTACTTTATTCACACATTATATCACTCATCCTTAATAATCCTGTTTTGGTACAATCCTTTCAGGGAGGAGTCAAGAATTCACAATTGGATACACCAAGATTATCGATATTTCTGTAAACTTGAATTTAAGGCAGCATTCGAGGTTGGTTATCATATTAACTAGTGACTTCGAAATAAAAAAAATGTAAAGTTAGGCGGCAAGTATGCATTTGCGTGTAATACCAAGTTACCGCTTGTTTTCCTGTTTCAGAATCATATGATCATATGCTTGAATGAGTGCATGTGAGAGTCGAGCAGGAGATTGCGCTCCCGCGGACTTGGACCAACTACTTCACCTAGTCTTTAGGGTTCTTTGTAAAATTTCAAGCTTCAAGTGTACATGCGACTGGAGAACTCTGATTGTCGCGAAATGTTGAATGTACAGTTTGGTATAGCTTGGGAACAAACCAGCTTCATGATCCGATACCCGTTCTTACCTTCCGGTAGCATGCGGACTTGCGCCTACTCATGGCATGAGTATTTACCAATCGGCGGTGAGTTGCATAAGGCCCAGCCTGAGGGATCAAGATACTAGATTGATTAGAATTAGCCTGTGGGTTATTTACTACTAAAGGGTCTACCGCAACAAGGACTGTTTCAGCAGCCGTGTTTAATATAGGAATAGACTGAGTCCGAGGCTGAGTGAATGTTATGTCCCACAAATTACTGGTATCATATCCCCTCTCGGTGTATACCTTTTAATATATCCAAGAATAACTCGGTTCGTGATCCGACATCCAAGGCCTGAAGTCAGTCAGATGTGTGCATACACTACCATAGTTTGTCAGTGTTCAAATTTCTAGGCCATTCAAAATTTCGTGAGCTAACTAGCTCAGATACCCTGTTGATGGGTTCTTTCATGTACACCGATGTTCTTAAGCGTTGGTGGTGGCCTAGAACGACTGAATGTTTTTTTAATGCAAAATGGAGATCCAAGTTAGTGTCTTTCAATTTTTGCTGCCATCTGGAAGTACAAAAAAATCAGTCATGCTAGCTAGATATCAATTGATGTTATTCCATAAATACTACGAATATGCATGTTATCGGTGGTATACTGGATGCGGATATATACCTAGATGTTCATGGTTCCATACATTCACGGCTTGGGCGCAAAACCACTTCGATGCTGCGGGTCACTTCAGTGCCAGTCTTCTCTGCATCAGCTTCTGTTTAAGCGACCGATGCTATCAGTTACCGAGTTCGCATAATGGGAGATGCTGACTTTTCCCATTTTTTTTTCAGGCGCTCATATAGCGCTTATACCCCATAGGTGCTTCGTGCTCTAGGAGTTTTCATTGGACATAATTCAGTCGTGCTAGTGGATCCAAACTCACTTATAGATCAAGATCAATTCTGCTTGAACTGAGTTATGTAGCAAGTATTGAACAGCATATGCATGAATGAGTAAAGGCACACATTTCTCATACAACAGTATCATGGGTATCTCAGGCTCTGTAGGAGACCAGTTATCTAGGTCGTACATAAACTAATGGTGAGTGTTGGAAACAGACCCAAGAATAGCGATATGCAGGTGGGATCACAGGAACTCTGATGCCAGATTTGCTCAACGATGTCCTTGGCATCAAAAGCCTATCGCCTGCTTAACAACATTTTTATTCCTCCCGTCCAAATTGTCTGCTTGCCTCGTCTCAACAGGCCCCAGCTCTGGTGGTCCCTTGCAGGGTCATCAGAGGCGACTTCACGATGAACATGAAATTCCTAGAAGTACCGATCATGTGATGAACAGTTTAAGCTGATAACATCAGTCATTATGCATGTATCATGTGGTACCAGCATACTCTAGGAACTCGTTATAGCTTAGACGATGATAAACGCAGAAACCTCGGCTAAACACCTTCATTTGTTTATTGCCACTGGGGGTATTACTTCAACCAGGCTAACAGTCATTTGAACGAGCCATATCATGGCCAGCATCATCAAACATCAATGACTGTACGGGCTACTATCGGCTGGGTCAAATAAGGGAATTTATTCATCTGTGCGGTAAACATAGTTACGGTCGGAGCCATTAAGTCAGACTGCACTATTACAGGATGCGAATTACAATTGTTTCTCTTTCCCTCGAGTGAGATCTACTTCTCGTGAAGAAATGGACCCATGCATTACATAGATGTCTATTCGCGTTAACGCTTTGTTAAGATGATTACCTGTTTTGAAACTTTTAAAAATATATTTATTCTTAATTGTTTAAAGTTGATTAATGAGTGCACATAATTTGTCGACAATATCATAATTTTGTTCAATAGCCTAGACATATAGCATTAGCTGGTAGAAGGGGCCAAATATTAAGTCGTTTTTATTTGCATTTAAATTTTGAAATATTACGTGTCTTCAGGTCAAGATTGGTTGCTTTTCGGGTATAGTAAGCTTGAAGAGGCGCCCACTTCCAGTTTACAGGGCTCAGTATACCATGTCATGCCGTGTATATGTAGCTGTAAAAGACTATACCCGATATCCATTACGTTCACCGGCGAAACTCGAAGAATGCTCACGTGTGCTCATGCTGAAATTGATTGCCACATGACATATTCGATAATGTATATTTCACCGTCTCAGAGTATCAATTATGCGCTAGCAACTCCGGTTTCGCCGTGTTCTCTCATCATATAAGACCCTTAAGAGTTCCTGTTGATCGTGCATGATCAACGAGACTATTCATAGAGCACAATCCCAGTGCCAAGCACAATTACCAACTAGTCGGTCTCATTTGCAACGTTTTTCATCACGCTAGGGGTGCATGCTCGGAAAATCTGTGTCCAGACTTTCTGCGACACTCATCCGTCGGCGATTGTCAAAGCAACCAAATTTATCCTGTTAGGATACTATAAAGACCTCAAGTAAGCCGGTATACGCTCTGTTTGTTCAACAGAAAATCCTGCTTGTGATTTATAGCAGAATGTCTCTCCTCCAGTGGTCCTCTTTGTTTGCTTTGGTTTCTGTTGTGGCCGCTCAGGGAGCTGCTTGGTCTCAATGTTGGTCCCAGTTTTGTTATAGTTAATTCCAGTCTTGACAAATTTCTTCAGGTGGTGGTGAGAATTGGACAGGTGCAACAACCTGTGTATCAGGTAAAACTACAACTAAATTCTTGATTAGTTCCATTAATATCTAATCCCTCGACACCTTGCCATGAATTCAGGTTACACATGCGTCTATAGCAACCCATATTACTCTCAGGTATTCCATTACCACTCCTCTCGGCTCGCACATAGTCTTATTGCTTTGCATACATTCCTTAGTGCTTGCCTGTATGCTTTCAGTCTAGGGCGTTAATTACTGTAACTCGTGGTCTAACAATAGAACTCAGGCATCCACTACTGGAACTGCTACGACTACCGGTTCAGGTTCATCTTCTTCAGCGTCCGCAAGCTCTACCACTTCTCTTCCGGGATCTACATCCACTGCATACTCTAACACCGTCGCTAAGGCGGCCGGAAAGAAATACTTCGGATCCGCAACGGACAACCCTGAGTTGACGAACTCAGCCTATGTGGCTATCCTGAACAATACAGGATACTTTGGCCAGATTACTCCAGGAAATAGTATGAAATGGGTGAGATATACGATGAAGGACACTGCAATATGTTGTGTCACTGATCGCGATCTTATAGGACGCAACCGAGCCTGAGCAAGGTGTCTTTGACTTTTCGGGCGGAAATCAAATTGTGGATTTGGCCGAAGGCAATGGTCAAATCCTGCGTGGACACAACTGTGTGTGGTACAACCAGCTTCCTAGTTGGGTTACGAGTGGAAATTTCAACGCCACTGAGTTGGCTTCCATCGTGGTGAACCACTGTTCCACCATTGTTGGCTACTGGGCCGGTAAAATGTGCGTCCATTACTTCCTGACTTCTTACTTTTTTTTTGTCGATGCTAACATGAACTTTTTATTAGTTGTACGTACCCTTGAGAGCATCTCTTGCATCCTATAATAATCCATGAACCCTTCATGCAGACAGTTGGGATGTAATCAACGAGCCTTTGAACGACGATGGAACCTACCGTTCAGACGTTTTCTACAACACCCTCGGTGTCAGCTACATTGCGCTAGCTCTAAATGCAGCTCGTGCTGCCGATCCTAAGGCCAAAGTTTGTCTTTCAATTATCATTCGATAAAACCGTCGCATTCTGACGCATATATCCAGCTTTACATCAATGATTATAATATTGAGTACGAGGGAGCTAAAGCGACGGCTATGCTCAACCTTGTCAAACAATTGCAAGCGAATGGTACTGCCATCGATGGCATTGGCATGCAAGGCAAGTAGAATTGTGAACTTGAATATACCTTATTTATCTGATTACTTATGAACCATAGGCCACTTCATCGTTGGCGAGGTGCCGACAACAATTGCTGCCAACATGAAGCAGTTTACCGCCCTCGGCCTGGAAGTTGCGATTACGGAACTTGATATCCGCATGACGCTCCCCGAGACAGCTGCCCTTCTTGAACAGCAGAAGACTGACTACAACACCGTTATTTCTGCATGTAACTCCGTCTCAGGCTGTGTTGGTGTTACCATTTGGGACTACACCGACCTTTACAGCTGGGTCCCTTCGACCTTCTGTAAGTCAATTAGTAATCATGAAGGTTAAAATGAAATATTAACATTTACATGTCCTACAGCTGGACAAGGTGCGGCATGCCCATGGGACTCCAACCTCGTCAAGAAGCCAGCCTACGATGGAATCATTGCTGGGTTTACTTCTTAATAGCTCAGTGGTTTAAATTACATATAATCAAATATTTCCTGTTTATCATGGGTTGATTGGGGTTCAATGTGATAATCAAGCTTCAAATATTGAATTTTTGTCCCCTCAACGTACATAGTCCCAAGTTCGTAGAATATACACCAAAAATACGTCTACTCGTCATCATCGTTTCCGCTGGCGTCATCTTCATCATCTTCTGTCACACCAACTACACCTCCAGAGCCTTCTGCATAGTCTTTCAGAGTTCGCCCTGCCTGAGCCAGCTTGGCGGAGAAAGCTTTACGTGCGCCGAAATTAGCACCGACATCCCATATTTGCACTTTAGCCTTGCTTCCCGCCGCTGCCAGGGTGAGCGGATCATCTGGGGAAAAAGTCGCAGAAAATACTTTTCCCTGTCGCCGTGATAAATAAAAGGGGTGAAAAAGAAGGAGCAGAAAAGGTCTACATACCACACCAAGGTCGCATGATGTGACAAGGCTGACTTGCCTTTTGTTGTCTTGTTCAGACACATTCCAAACCTTGACCAACTTATCCGTTCCTCCAGTAACAATGCATCCGCGTATATGCGGGTTGATATCAAGGGCAGAAGCCGCACCGTCATGAGCAGATAACGTGAACACGGGTGGTGAAGGGGTTGATATGTCTGAAGCCAGCGTCCGAGCATCATAACTTAGCACGAGGCCATTTTCCAAGGACACCTATGAATTTTGGTCTAAGAATCGAACGAAAAAAAAAAGATGAATTATAGACACACATAGAATAGATGGCTTTCCCATGGATCCCATTTCAAAGCTTCCACATCTGCACCTACGATAGTTCCCACGCCTGAATCTGGTGCACGGGAGTCAAACATCCTCACTGTTCGGTCATAGCTCCCGGTTAATAGGACCGTTGGCTCCTTATCGTTCCATTGTACTGACTGAACCTTGTCCTTATGCACAGCAAAACTTCTTAGAGCGCCGCTACCTTCGTCATTAGTCATAGGCCTGCTCAGGTCCCATAGTTTTACCGTCCTGTCTGCGCTCGCACTGGCTAGAAGGTTGCTATGTGTTTTATTCCAAGATAGTGAAAGGACAGCATCGACGTGATGTGCATCCGAAGTAGGACGATGTTTTGTCTTTTTACGTTTTTTCTTGCCAGAGCCTAGAGGTGTTGGTATATGCGCAGCCGTCTTATCCGGACGGCCTAGGACAGCGTCCGGATACATTGCCTCCACAACGTCCAGCGACCAGATCTCGATTTCGGGATCGAGTGTACCGACGGCAATGTAGTTTCCGAATGCGCCAGGTGATATAGAAGATTCAGACTGCGCAGACGACGCAGGTCGAAAATTGAGCCATTCCAAACATAGAGGGAAGTTAGGCAGCATGAGGTCATGATGAACGTAAAGGTTTTCCGACGATTCGTCGTAGACATAGACTTCAAGCTGGGAAATTTCGTCCTCCGTCTTTGCAGTCACAAGAAGATTATCAGAGGGGTAAATTTCGAGTTCTTGACGTTCGTTGTCTTCGTCATCCTCTTTTAGTGTTATGTAGGGGTCTTCGTCGTTGTTTCGATAGTAGGTGAGGCCTTTAATGTTGCTAAAGACGCCATCGCCTGTGATCCTCGTGAGCCCGAGTTGACAACAAAGGTGAATCGACTTACCGATGTCTTTGGTGTCTTCGTCATCGTAAGCGTCTAGATTATATGGAGCAAGATCATCCCCCGGTTTTGATACCTTTGCTTCCCCATCGACGTCCATAGCCTCGACAGCCTCGGCAACAGCGTCAATATTTCCATCATCTGTTCCGCTTAAGATGGTTTATTCATGTCGTTCGAGTTTATCGAGAGGCAATGCACTATACTCACTTATCGTCAACCCAACCGTCCTCATCCTCGTCCTGCCCATCTGCGGTCTCTTCCTCTGCATCCTTTCCCAGGCTCAATGCGGCCTCGTGCGCACGTTGAAGTTCTTTACGCGCATCCTCGAGTTCGATCCGTGCAAGGGCACTTACACGCTCAAGTTCTTTGTCGTCAAGGACATATTTTGATGGATGCTGAACAGAGACGCCCCGTTTCACCCTATTTATTCAACGTAAGTCCGATGTTGCAGTTAACCTAGAAATGACAGACCATGCTACGCAAGAGATCAAACTGCTCATGGCAGCAGAAATTTCACAAGTTGATGAATGTCTGCTGGCGGAAGCAAATGAAAAGCTAGACTATGCTTATCTAAGAGTGAAATCACATGATTTGAGCATTTAGCTGTGCCACTGTTTTTGGATTACATAACTGTCTGTGGCGCCGGCGTCCCGTAAGCCGGTATGCCAGTCTGAGCAAGCCCCAGCCCCAGGCCAGTCAGCGTGAGCCCGTACGCCGCCCAATACTTTCCTGGCCTCTCTGCCGTACTATGCTATGGGGTCCATGACAGCAACGACGCACGCTGAATACAGCCGCTCTTTCTCGTCCTCCTCATCTGTAATATCTGTCAAAGCAACTGCCATGTCTTCTGGCCCATCCTCACCTGTAACCGCAGCAACTGGCTCAACATTGACAACATTGCGCTCCCTCTACAGTCGTGCTGCCCGAGCCTTTCTTCACCGGGATGTTGCGTTGACTTACACACTCATGGCTTCTGCTCGCCATCTGCTGGCCCCACCAGATGGTACCGAATCTGACTGGCTAGATTCTCAGAGACGTAAATGGGACATATTGCGCATCACTTTGGATACAACCGTATTCGTGTCGCCATCATCTCCCCCTCATAACGCTCATTTACCCTCACAAACGAAGGAAATGTTGACCATGACCCCCCAGGCTATGCTCACTTCTTCGTATGGCGATTCGGTCAAACTGTTTACGCCAAAGAAGCATAAGCCGAGCTCGGCTTGGTTGCCATCGCAGGTGCTTGCAGCACTTGTATTGAGTAGTATCAAGCTTGGAGCACCTGACATGGGAAGGTTCATGATAGAAGACTGGTTGGGTCATAGGACAGTTGGGACTGACGCCGAAGGATACGAGAAAGCTCTAGACCTGTATTGTCTACAGGTCTTACCTAGACTAGAAGAGTGGTCTTACGCGCAAGAATTTTTGGAATATGAGAGTGAGCTACCACTTGAGCATCGAAAGGTGAGCTGCTGTCCTCTCCTTGAAGCAGGCCATGATGCTAATACAATATCCAGCGCATGCAAGTCTCTCTTGAGACATTACATACACAACGAATCGCATCCACTCTAAAGCAGACGGTATCCGAGCAATCCTCATTAATGCCACATCCGCAATACTCGCCACGCTCAATATCGCCCTCACCCTCCACTTCGTCTTCATCAACATCATTATCAACAACTTCCACGCATACAGCGGTGCCTCCCACTCCTCGTGGCCCCTTATCGAATGGTTTATCTGCGCTCACACCCGTGCGCTCACGAACACCAGTGGCTCGATCCGTGTCTTCACAGTCTTCAGATCAGACCATTCGCCGGGTTGATAAAGGGAAAGATAAAGCGATGGACAAACAGATACCCCTTTCTACTTATAGCCATGGGAGAGATCATGTTGATCCCGCCTCCGTATCTTCCCGTGATCCTTCTACGTCGTCTACTGCAAGGTCGTTAGAACGTCGTCGCACAGGTACTCCCCAGCTTCACACTTCTGCGACATCTGTATCCACCCCACCTTCGTTCTTCTCTTTGGTTCGCGCAAGCTTGGCACCCCATCTTACACGCCCCAAAGTGACGACATTTGTTCTCCTTTTCATCATTTTCCCACTTCTTTCACTTCTCTTTCGCATACGTCGGCGACGAAGACATCTTTCCTCCGTCCCATCATTGGGCAATGGACAACCTGGATCTCTTGCAGGCGCTCATGGTGTTAGTGCGGCGGAGACTGCGCGACGCCGGCTTGCAGCATCATCTCGTGCAAAAAGTCTCAGCGGACCCGATGTAGCAAAGCTATGGGCTGAGGTGATGCGAACCATCGTTGATACGGTGAAAATGGGAGGCCGAGGACTTGTATGAGGTGGTACATCCGCCGACTATATCTATCCTTTTTCTTCTTCTTTGCTCTTCCGTCATGCAAACGTATTCCCTCCCTTCGTTCAACTAGTCCTACTCCACACGCCATCCAGTATGTCTCCTCGGACCCGCTAAAATATAGTCTACACAAACAGTTGCTATGGGATTGCTACTATTCTAGGCAAACATTGCGCACAGAATGAGTCTAGGAACGAGCAAGGAACAAGCCTACGCTTTGCAAGCTTACCAGGATAAGTACTGGATACCCGATTGCAGGAGAATTTTTGTGAGCAATACATAAGAATAGAAATGGTGAGAGGCCTGTGACGTCGCCATCGCTTAATATGAATCATATCCTATAGTCGATCGAGTGATTCATGAGATACCTGCTGATATTTTATATTCATCAAATCATAAGGATGGCGATAATTTGTGATAAACCGCCCCTGAAGACAACAAACGTCTAAACAGCGTTCTCGATCCGCTCTTTATTTTTATCCTGTTGTTTCGCTTCACTTTTGCGTGGCTCGCTATCCGTTGCGAATGTAGCTAACCGGGTTGGTGACTCAATACATTGTTCGCCAATTCCAAATGTTTCGGTCTGAAGCCACCGTGTCACCAGCAGCAAATCCGACAGGAGTCCCGATGATATTTTTATCCACCACTGATTTTCGGCTAAGCGATCTGCATGTAAGTCATCACACCTGTCAGTATATAGATGTCACTACCTGCTTGCGGGCCCTCCGAGGGGTATTTGCAACAGGTTCAATAAAATATCCATCAAGGTTACTCAACATTCGGCGGTTCGGTAACTGTTGAACATGTCATGAATACCAGTAGACGAGTCTCCGACAGTGCTCCCTTTTTTTTTTTTTTTTTTTTTCTTGAAACGTTCTTCACTCGCACTGGCATTGATATTCTTGAAGTATGTTGAACCGTTTAGTACCAGAGGCCGCAGCTATTGGTAGGCATGACTATGCCACCGCTGATCCTAACAGTCAGTATTGACAGGCATCAGTCCATCAACATGTAACAATATCTGTATTACAATGCGCTCAGAGAATACTAGACGTTGACTTCGGGCCCGGATATCAAGGTTACTCCCGCCGTTGTCCACTAGTATATGTCGGTCCATATCGGGGCTTTGTAAAAACATTATGCCAAATATTCGACGGATGTTCTCATCACAACAATAATGGTCGTAAGCGGCTTCGCAGCTCCATCAACAAATGCGTCAACACCCATACATCATCTGCATACGGGTCAGGCTCATATCTCCATGGTGCTACTCTGAAAGAACTTGAATAACGTATCTACCCTCGTAAGCGAGTCGAGCCATGACGCTATCACGTACTCTGACATCAATGCGAAGCAACCACTCGGTTCGCCATCAAGCTCCTGAGCGACGATGGGCCTTGTGAAGAGAAAATTTAAGAACTGGAACTCCAGTAGGTTCCATCAATCAAATCAACATGTCTTCGTCTTGTCTGGGCCTCCCTCAGATTGCTGGCCCCGTACTCATGTTCTTGTTGCGCTTCGGGGATAACTTGTCATTCTGATTAACGCCAAAAGGCATTCCAGAGACTGTCTTAGGTCCCATGGACCCATGTCTAATTATACATTGTCTACGACAAAGTAATGTGGTACCCCATTTCACAGACGGGCCATCATTGTTACATCAGTGATTACCTCGAGCAAGTCTTGAGTGATATGAAACTAGTGGCGCACCGATAAGACTCACCAATGTGGTCCTCCGTAGAACAATGCAGACGTTTGCAAGTCCAGAGATTACGCCTGCGATTACAATAATAGTTCTCAGGTGGTATTCGTCATAGCACTCCAGAGCGGATTAATGTTGCCCACCAACGGCGAAGAGTGCCATATTGTTTAACATTTAGCGCTCGTTTGTTGTCTTTCAATTCCAACATGATCTATACCATTCGTTGTAGACGAACTCTGGAGGCCTACCCGCGGAAATTATCAGGAATTCATCCGAGGGTTCTAAGACCAAACTCACTGCATGTGTATGTAGTCAAGTGATGGTACTACTGCTTTAGTGTGCGTGGTATGACAGATGGCCACACGGGGAGCGGCTGATGCATATGCGCTACTTACTCGGACCATCTCGGAAGTCTTGATTGATTTCGAAATATCTTAACTTGAGTCGGAACTATTATCGGTGCTAATTACACAGGAAAATATAGTAATATATTTGATCGGCATAAAATGCAGTATACAGTATATTTATGTTCTCCCGAGCCAATTAAGTGGTTCCAGAGATTATTTTGTCAGTACCACCGGGTTGAACGTCATTCACCCCAATGCGTTTCATGTTGCCTTTCAAAGTCGTGTGATGGGACAATTAGAGCAGTAATCCTCCTAAGGAGACAGGAAGTGTTGCCTCACTAGTAATGATCCATCAATATCTTTCATATTGTGATTGATAGACTTGGACTGTGTTGGCTACTTGATATTGATCCGGAATGAAGGCAAGCTACTACTTTCGACGAGAGTGGACGCCACTTCATGCAATCGGACATATTTTTGTGCTGTTGAACAAATAGGAGCATATGCTGTTTGGTTCAGTCTCATCCAATACGATATACCCTATACCAGTATTTTTACACGAAGCGAGGATGACTAGCTTAGTCAAACGACAAGAAATCATGACCCGAGATACGTTATAGCACTACACTAGTCGTTACAAATAAAATTGAGCTCACCTTTTAATTTATTACTCCGGACCGAACTCCAAGCAGAGACAGCTGCGCATTCATTGTAAAATATGAGATTGATTGTATTGTATCGCATCAATGTACTGGGCTTTTGCTGAGCCAACCGGAGAAATAGGGTTGAGGAGGGCTTCGGGGAGACTTGTTCCCGAGACAACTGCGTGGAGCGAAAATTGGGGCATATGGGCACTCAGGTTCAAGCGCTGAAGCATAGACGTCGTAGACCTGCTTTCATGTTCCCAGCTGACACGCTTTGTTTCAGGCTCATATTGATGAATTATCAATTATATGGAAAGGACTTGCGCCGTCCATGGCTGTGTGTTAAGCTATTATTCCCAGGGTACAAAGAAACATTCTGATGAAGAAGAAAAAACCCACAATATCAAGTCACCGTAACCGAGCAAGAAGCAATTTTTCCCGAGTAGCGTCGAGACTGGGGGAGAATTTGAAATACCTCAGCGCCTGGATAGATTCTCGGAAAAAAAAGGATCGGGGGGCGATTCAAAATCCAGAGATAACATTGCCCAACAAGCATCGAGGCCATGAGAAGGGTATATGACCATCAATAATAAAAAAGAGCATAACCGGGGGACTGCCAAGTCAACTGGGCGTGGTGTGGATAGGTAAGAAGTTGCTTTTGATGTTGATAGCTCGGATAGTCAATGAAACGTTTTGGAGTTATCATCATTGTCAGAGTTCGGGCGATTTAGTCGTAATAGAGAGAGATAGGAGCAAGTTGAGACTATTTCACACGATAGTCTGTTACTTTAAAAAGAAGAAGACCATAAATCCGGTTACGCAACAATCAATTATTAAATGGTGCCATATGGATTATTCTCTTTTTTTTTGGTAGTAGTAGCAAAATTGCGGATACAGTACGTGGCGTTGCTTTGTTTGATATGTCGGCATAACTGCTTTTGCGGTGTCATGATAAACACAACATACATGAGAGCCCTGTCAATCAAGGCAATATTCCTGAGCTCTTGATGATCCCGCCCAAGCTCCTAAGTATATATGAGCCAAAAAGAGCACCCTCGTCAAGAGTTGATTTGGCTTGTTCACGTGTAGAAAGGAGGGAATCAAGGAAGGTAGATGCGGTGTGCGGTGAAGTCAGTTGATGCAACTCTGACATGTAGGTAAGGAATGAATGGCCATCATTACACAAGGAAATGCATCGCTTACCTGCGGCTGTATACACTGCAGCTAGCGAAGCACGTTGAGTATACCAAGACAACTACACAAAATCCGTGAGTAACGCTACTACAGAACAAGACTTAGACCTTACGTCGGGCTTTGTCTCTCCTGTTAGATGACAAACTTCATCTGCAATTTGGAATGAATGGCTGAGCATAGGTCTAGGGTCGAGGAGGTGAATCCCCGTAGATGGAGTAACCAGTAGTGCAAAGGCCTGTAGAACATTAATTAGCTTCTATTAACTCCATAGGATCCCAAAGGCAATGCAATGGGACGAACTTGTGGAAGATGCTTCAGCACAGGCTCATTGAAGGACAATCTTTTCTTAATTATTTCGGCAGCAGTAGGTCGAGAATGATGATCACTCGACATATAGACATCCTTTGCGGAAAATTCCTGAATCATTGTTTGCTTCGCATGGTCTAACCATGCATTGACCAATGCTCGAGGTGCATCATTGCCTTCACCAAAAAGGGCCGATACTGAGTTGTCAGATAATGGGCTGGTATGCTTATGTGTGTCTGTTTCTAAACGTCCACTTGGATGTGTTGAAAGAACGGAGCGTGCTAGAGCTTCACGAGTGAAGCCGTAGGTTGGGACCAACGGTAGTGCGCGTTTGAGAAGCTGGCTAAATTCCACATTTGACACGCGCTATTCTTTTCTGGGGTGTAGATATGCTGACCTTGCCATGATCACAGGTAAAGCACAGGGAGACCAACAAGAGTCTGGGGTATTTACAAGCACTAATAGACGGGTAGCAAAAGCTTATTCAAGTCGATGGCCCACCTTGAAGAGACTACGGCCCCGGCTTCGCGTCATATCACGTGACCACTAGGCCAGATCTATGATAATCTTTTGTCCCGCGACTTCAAAGTTGGCTGTGACTACGTTGCTCTTCTTCACTCCTGGGATACTTAGTTGTCGGAAGAACCGGTGAAACATGTCGGACGATTGGGGTATGCCAAAAGATTCTGCAATGTTCTCGCCGGGAAGCACGGATTTCTCAGCTCATGAGGACTTTATTTGGGATTTTCTCTAACGTAAACTGTCATATCCTCCAGAAGCTTCAGATAGCGACGCGCCTGCATCTGCCCCAACTGCCAAGGCTCCGCCCCCCGCTAAGCCAGTCGTGAAAAAAAAATGGGAAGGCGAAGACGAAGAAGACGAAGCGCCCGTTGTATGCAGTATCTCGAGTATTTAATCCTCGCTAGCTTTGGTATCTCATGATGTATTTCAGAGTGACTGGGAGGCATCATCTGAATCCGAGGAAGATGCACCCGCGGTCGTAGCTCCGGCTGCTCCTCCAAAAAAGAAGGGTACTCTCAAGGCCAAACTTGCTGCAAAAGAAGCAGAGAAAGCTGCACGCAAAGCAAATGGTGAAGACGAAGATGATTACGATAGCGATGCAGTGCTGGATCCCGGAGCAAGAGCAAAGTTGGACAAGGAAAAAGAGCTGAATAGTGACTTGAATAACGCAGCTGATCTTCTGGGTGCGGCGGCGCTGGGAGGTAAATCTACTATTCTAAATGGAAAAAGTTTCGACTTCATTGATCTCGCTCTACCAAGGAACTTCTTCATCTGAACTTGACTGGCTACTGTCTTTCCAGCCACGCACAAAAGATGACTTCACCCTCCTAAGCAAGCGCATTATTGAGACGATCATCACTCGACATCAGTCGAAGCCGCTCTACGCATCTTTCGTTGAGGCTCATGTTCGTGCTCTTGCAGAACCGCTCAAGGATGTAGAAGTTCGCAAGGCTGCTAGCGGCTTGACAACTCTGGCCAACGAGAAACAGAAAGAACAGAGAGAAAAAGCCAGCGGGAAGAAAAAGCCATCGGCCAAGGCTAAACCGATCCTGGGTCCCTCCAAGGGCAATAAGTGAGTTCTTGACAATGGCATTACATTGCCTCTACTTAAGACGGTATTTAACTAGGGTTGACACAAGTACATATGATGAGGCATTGGACGACTTTGGCTCTCATCCTGATGATTTTATGTAATGACATTTGCCAACTTTTTGCCAGTACACATACAATGGCATCGGACTCATGTATATAGTATGTAATTTTGTCAACGTTTACTTTATTTTCTTCGGCTTTCCCCCCAAGATCTTGCATTCTAAACTCATTACGAGAGCAGTCGAGAGCGGTTATTACTCCCCAGATTTGACTGACAAAATATATCTAGAAAATTCGAGTCTCACCCAAAGGAAAATAAGAAAGAGCCAAGGTATCTATTTTTTTAACAAGCCAAATATACCAAATACAATAGATATTCAACCGAATAATCATGTGAAATGGATGCCCTACGAAGTCCAGCCAGCAATGATACCGTCATAAGCAGGCTTCTTGACAAGGTTGTCATCCCATGGGCATGCAGCTCCATAACCAGCTACAAAAAAACAAACTGTTAGATTGTTGGAAGTCCTAATCTGAAGGAGTGTATACGTACAGAAAGTCGAAGGAATCCAGCTGTACAGATCGGTATAATCCCATACAGTGACGCCAACACAACCAGCAACAGAGTTGCATGCAGAGATGACAGTCTCGTAATCTGTCTTCTGCTGCTCAAGAAGAGCTGCAGTCTCGGGGAGCGGCATACGGATGTCGAGCTCAGTAACGGCAACTTCGAGGCCAAGAGCTGTGAATTGCTCCATGCTTGCTGCAATCGTTGTCGGAACCTCTCCAACAATGAAGTGGCCTTCGGATATAGATAAGATATGTGCCAAAAAATAGTATTAAATCGTACTCACTCTCGAAACCAATGCCGTCAATTGCAGTGCCGTTGGCAATAAGCTCTTTAACAAGATTCAACATAGCAGTGGATTTAGTGCCCAGGGACTCGATATTGTAGTCGTTGATGTAAAGCTGTTATATGCGCAGTAAACATCATGAAGTTTATAACCACAAAGTCAAAAGATCCCAAACCTTAGCATCGGGATCCGCAGCGCGTGCAGCGTTCAGCGCCAAGGCGATGTAGCTGACACCGAGCGTGTTGTAGAAGACATCTGAGCGATAAGTTCCATCGTCGTTCAAAGGCTCGTTGATGATGTCCCAGCTGTCTGAGAAGATGTAAATCACATTAATATATGATTAGAAGAGATTAAATTGTCTTATGAAAATGGAGACATACAACTAATGCCAAAGTAGTGTCAGTATTGCACACAGGAATGTATACAGATTATAATATGAGAAAACGTACATTTTTCCAGCCCAGTAGCCAACGATAGTGGAACAGTGGTTAACAACAATAGCAGACAGTTCCGTGGCATTAAAATCTCCAGCCGTAACCCAGCTTGGAAGTTGGTTGTACCAGACGCAATTGTGGCCGCGCATTAATTGACCGTTGCCTTCAGCCCACTCGACGATCTGGTTTCCACCGGAGAAGTCGAAGACGCCTTGCTCAGGCTCAGTAGCATCCTATGAAGAGCATAGAACATGAAAAAAATAATCATTGCTTGAAATGACGGATACACTCACCCATTTCATGCTGTTCTCGGGGCTAAGCTGGCCAAAGTATCCAGTGTTGTTCAAGATAGTGGTATAAGCCGTATTGGTGAGTTCGTCATTGTCTGTCGCAGATCCGAAGTATTTCTTTCCTGCTGCTTTGGCTAGCGTATTCGAGTAACCAGTAGACGTTGACCCGGGAAGAGAAGTTGTGCTAACAGCGGTGGACGTGCTCGAAGAAACTGTCGCAGTAGCAGATGTCGATTCCTAATGCATCAACTTCGCTTAGCAACAATCTATAGCGCACAAATTTCCAAAAACATACGGGCA
This sequence comes from Agroathelia rolfsii, assembly GCA_018343915.1. NCBI lineage: Eukaryota > Fungi > Basidiomycota > Agaricomycetes > Amylocorticiales > Amylocorticiaceae > Agroathelia > Agroathelia rolfsii. Next base: position 520,746 of record JABRWF010000002.1, read on the forward strand.
AACACTGTAATCATCACATGAGATAAACATCGTCGGTGGTAAGCAGGTCGAATGATTGTTAAAGCTTACCTGAGAGTAGTAGCTATTTTCTTCGGTGCATACGTAACCTTACGAAAAAAAAAGGTTTGTGATTGTTAGCATGCATTATAGGGAGACATACCAGATACGCAAGTGGTAGCACCAGTCCAATTTTCACCACCACCTAAAGAATGAAGATGGGTCAATTCAATGCTCAGCGATGTCCTGCAAGCTTTACTCGCATTGTCCATAGGCGGCACTCTGAGCAGCAGCAACAGCAACCAGAGCAAATAACGAAGACCAGCGAAGAAGAGACATTGTGGCTTCACTCTAAAAACACTGAGAATTGTCTTGCAGAAATGGTATCAATTCATCCTCATGCATTTATAGTCGGCTTTCAAAACCAACGTAAATGGACGAAAAGAATAATTCAGCGGAGATTTTCCGCCTGTTAAGTCCCGTGCATAGAAACACCGCATACCAGCCTGCTATGTAAATTGCGCAAGGGCGGGCCACCACCGTTACATGTAGTGTGTTTGTCCGAGAAAATATATGAATAGTACAATCCGTGATGGTTGTTTCTAAAAGTAAGCGCTGACAGCAGCATGCGAGTAAAAGGAGGGCTGAAAAAAGAACAGCGGAGGTATCCGGCGATAGTATATGCACGACCTACAGCGTCCGTTATTAATTTTAGGCAATGTATACAGCGAGCACGATATTGAGGAAGTAAACTCTGGACAGCAGTGTAGTTGGAATGCATGACAATTTTTAAGATGAGATACATGGGAAAATATCAGCTTAAGTACAATGACTTGAAGTAACAAGCATAGTCAAATTAGGTGCGTATCTTGGTCCTCGTACACGCGAACGCTTTGTTGATCGGGCCACGTCAGAATAATTTACGCTGAGGAACGTGACTCCAGGCCTGCTATTATTCCGTCATATGCGGGCTTCTTTTTCAAATCCTATTTGATCACTATATTAGTATTTCTCACTTATATTATACCTCAAATAAAAACGAACCACATCCCAAGGACAGGCGTCACCTTGATCAGCTGCAGAAATGATGAGTGATTCTAACATCGCCTAACAAAAAATTGGCACTAACGGAAACTTCCTGGGACCCAGCTGTATTTATCGGTATAGTCCCAGATAGTGATTCCGACGCAGCCCTCGACAGCCATACATGCTTTAATAACCTATGATTGTGATAACAACAATTAGTGAAAACAAAAGGAGCCATTAATCAACAAGATATCCTACGGTCTCATAATCTGCCTTCTGTTGCTCATATAACTCGGGCGTAGGTGGGAGTGTCATTCGGATATCTAGCTCAGTTATCGCTACCTCCACTCCAGCAGCTACGAAAGCCTCCATGTTTTGCTGTATTGTTGTTGGAACTTCGCCGACGATGAAATGGCCTGTTAAAATGTTGATTAAACGGAGAAGTTATAAGATGATAAGACAAGACCTACATTGGAAACCGACACCATCAATGGGTACACCAGATGCTTTAAGTGACTTTACAAGGGTCAGCATCGCCGTCGCTTTGGGACCGAAGCCTTCGATATTGTAATCGCTACGGTAGATGGTTAAATATAACACTTTAGAGAATACGAACGTCACGGACTTGATGTATAGCTTAGTGAATGGGTCAGCCACCCGGGCAGCGTTTAATGCAATTGGAATATAGGTCGTGTTGAGAGTGTTATAGAAAACATCCTGACGCCAGGTACCATCATCGTTGAAAGGTTCTGACGTGTCGTATATTTAATCTCACAAGTGAAGATGGACAAGCATTAGGTTTCTCACCATTGATGACATCCCAGCTGTCTTTGGTGTAATGGTTATTAGCTACCAAGTTCAATGCATTGAATATAATACATACAACTAAATGAAATCAAGCTCAGTCCAATTCATCATTTGAACAACCAATTTACTTACATCTTTCCCTCATAGTGCTTTACAATGGTACCGCAGTGTGTCGCAACAATAGAAGCTAGTTCGGGTGCACTGAAGTTGCCAGCAGTCACCCAAGCGGGAAGCTATTCAGAAAAAATCAATCTCGATCCAACGAATAAAAAAAACTCGCATGACCATACTTCACTATGCCATACACAATTATGACCGCGCATGAGCTGGAAGTTTTTCTCTGCCAGTTCTACAATCTGATCACCTGAGAAGGGATTAGTATATTTAAAAATAGAGAACTCTCGAAGAGAGAAGCCGTACCTCCCGCAAATGTGAAATTTCCACGTTCGGGTTCAATAAATTCCTGAAATGACGCGTTTCATGTCGCCCGTAAGCCGCAAACCCACTCTCGGACGCACCCATTTCATACGATTGGCTGGCGTGAGCTGTCCAAAATAGCCCCAATTACTCAGTATGTCAACGTAGGCCGTATCGTTCAGTTCTGGGTTGTCAGTAGCCGAGCCAAAATATTTTTTGCCTTCGAGATGAGCAACGACATTGGAGAAAGCTTTAGACGTCGATGTTGGTAAAGTTGCTGAAGATGTGCTTGTTTGACGTTTGGTAGGCGTTGCCAGACTCGTTCTCTTTGACAGAACATTGAAATGAATGTAGACTTAGGAAGGAAACATGAAACATTACCGAGGAGGAGAGGACCGCAAGTGATAGAACCAATAAATCAAAAATAGCACCCATGTTGTTTATGTTCGAGAGTGACCGGAGAAAACTGGACTAGCGCCACTAGGCGGATCCCTATCTCTAATAAATACGAAACTTGAACGCCAGCAACATATAACAGCGGTGGGACCATCAACCAGCACTGGAGAATGGAACCTCGTGTTGAAGTCCAATGACCTCGTCGTACCTGACCAGAGGATGCTATGAGACATAAGCGACGATGAATCTCGAGAGGTGAGGCAGTTTTTTCTCCAATGCCAGATCAGCTTACGCAAATAAACTGATCGCGCTCACACAAATCCCGCACGACCGGCAGGATTCTTGTTGAACTAGCATAATGGTCGTATTTCTCGTGACCATATCATACGAGGTGAAATTTCGGTAGAAGATCGGAAGTCAGTTATCATGGGCTATGGCGGACCGTTGTATAGACAAGAAGCATGCAAAACGGACGCATATGATCGATACTGTGCTGTACCAAAGGCAGTGGAGAATAAAGTAGAATCAAATGAAATCACACTTGAGGAACAGACTAACAGTTCAGTAAAATAATCACAGATAGGATATCAAAATGTATTAGATTGTTGTTATGTACAGCTCCAACCCAAGCTACCCTCTTTCCTTCCAGCCTTCCGCACTTGATCATGAGCGCCAGCCGAAGCGGCACCTCCAAAGATATCTCGAAGGATGGTCAAAACGAAAAGATAATAACTGGTCAAAGCTACAGCGTCCAAAAACGCCTGAGTTTACTTTTGAGGACGGGAACGCGGACAAGGAGGCGGAAGAGCTTAAACCGAGCCCGAACTTTTGTGTCCTCGTAAAAATTGTTCTAAGGAAGTAAGCACCGGAAGAAAATTGGTTTTATCACAGGTACTTTAGGGCAGGTTCAGGGTCAGTCAAACGACACTGCTGTTCATGCAATTATTCATTTCATTGAGATCTTGGAAGATACCGACTGTTTTTTTTGCTCCCTGAATAACTTGGAAATTGGCATGAAAGCAAAGTCCATGTTACTATCCACAGCGAAAATAAAATGCAGTAATTTATCACGTGTATCGGCATCAAAGCCCGTCGTACCCGGACGAGTTGCGACTCGTCATTTCATTAGTCTCGCACGGCAATATTAAACACGCCTTTAAAGTCCCCCTACTACCAACTCTGGCTAACTTGTCCAGGAACATCATGTCTAAGCCTCTGACACTCGCTCGCTTGAACGATTTGACTCTAGGTGCCTTTGCCAATGTAAGGCCTTCTGAGACGTTGGATCATCTCGTGAGATATCTGAGCACCTGGAGTGGTAGCGAGTGAGTCGTTCGGTATTGTCTTGTCAAGAGTGATAAATGCCGATAGTCCTTGTCAGCAAACTCTTCCAGGTATGACTAATAGACGAGATAGTGTTTGGATATACATATTCTAACACGGGATAACGATGACCCCAGTTGATTCAATATACCATTAAGCTCCTTATACCCTTCTTACATGCTAGAGCACGTCTTCAGCAACGCTATGGGCTCAGAAAGCAGCCCATCAGCCATGCGGCTGAAAGATGGGCCAAACTCGAGAAGATTGCCAGTGACTCACGTACCTTCTTCAGAATCTGGGGTATGCTTCTCGGTTCACGTTGCAATACTGACCAAGGGCACACATCTGACTAGTTGGTTAACAGGTATTCTTCCTATCATTAGATGGCTCATATCATTGGAGCGCAACCCGCCTCCCACTCGCAACCTGTTGACCATCGAACGCATCCAGGGCTGGTCGATGCTTGCTTACTATCCTCTCGAGCATATCTACTATCTCAACACACAAGGCATCATCCCTCAATCCATACCCTCACCCCTGTCTCTGTTCTCTTCCAATCCTAAATACAGAATTAACATTAATCCCAGCCGGGCTGTCACCTGGAGCTGCCGCTGCTGGGCGCTCTATGTTGCACTTCAGTTGCTTCACCTGGCTGAAGACAGACATCTTCTCTTGAAACGGGAGCGTACACTGAAGAAGGTAAAGGACGTCGAACCTGCTGCTGCTGCTGAAAAGGCAGAACTCGGCAAGAAATGGGATGCGCTGTACAATGAGTTGGTGCTCAATCTCAGCAACTTGCCCTTGGCACTTCATTGGTTTGTCTTTACCTATCTGTGATATTTCGTCGGGATTATGTATAACTGACATGACTCTTGTGTTAGGTCATTGCCAAATGGCCTAGTCGGGAATGAGGTGCGTCTTGGGTTCTATCGCTTCAATTATTATCATTTCCCTTGTACTGACATTCGTCTCCAGCTGCTAATCAGTACGCTTGGTTTCGTTGCCGCTGTAGCCGCTTGGAGAGGAGGCTGGAAAGCGAGTGCCTTGCCATTGCCTGATGCAGTTACCGCAGCCACATCTTCGGAGCCCCAGGTAGTAGGGGATACCGAGCCTGTTGACGAAAAGCTGTAGATACTGCCTGAGCGCATGGACCTCTTGATATGTTCTGGCTCAATATTCGGTCTAAAGTATTCATGTCTACAACGCGTGTCAGTATTAGAAATACAAATGGATACTCTATCTGGTTATTACTAGTTTTGTCCATAGGGCCCGCTGTAGGGCGAGGTAAAGGTGCAAAAGGTGCAAAAACGCCCGCTTCAGTCTGTATCATAGATGATAGTACAAGAAAAGCAAGAAATGATGAAGACAGAATGATTCGTGTTAATCGTCATAACCCATTTCCTTAGCATATTTTGCCTTCCACAGCGCCGTCTTCTCATCTTCAGGAAGACAAGACCATCCTTCGACGCTCTCTTCAAGCTCCTCCATCCACTTCTCCTCCAGCGCGATCTGCTTCTTGCTTTTTGGAGGTGGTGGTATACGTGGTGGCGGGGGTGGCGGGGTCCGTCGATTGGGATGCAGCGGCGCAATGCGCGACAGGGCCGAACGCGAGTTTTTTAGAAGTGGAGAGTAGATGGAGGAGGAGGGTTTTGAAGATTTGGAAGTGCTTTGCGCAAAAGGTGAAGAGGGCATAGAGTTGACGCGTTTGAGAAGCTCCGACATAGGCGTCGAGCGTTGCTTGGAAGATATCGAATAGGATCTAGAAGAGATTTGCGGAGTGGGTGCAGGGGCGGTTTTGCGAGCGGGAGGGGAAGCTGCTCCCGGTGTTGGTGAAGGGCTGCGTTTTGCATCGGCAACGGGTGACGCACTCTATAGAAATATTAGAGAATAGTGTAGAAAGAAACTAGAGAGTTTGGCGTACACGTGAATTATTTGATGATTTTTGTTTTGCCAGATCATAATCCTCGTCATCATCTGGAGAGATGTTACTGTGCTTGAGCTCCCTTCCTTTCTTAGGCTGTTTTGCTTTCGTGGAAGGATGAGACTCGGTTTTTTTTGGCAGGTTGTCCAGTGAAGCTGCCGCAAGTTCATCTTCGTCGTCCGAAAATATAACGTTCCTGTTCCTCACCGTCTTGCCAATGGTTGAGGTTGGGTTATTGTTATTTGAGAAAGGGGATGCGCTATTTTCGTCGTCAACTTGTGGTGGATTCGTTACGGCCTTTTTGCCCCTTGACTTGGCTGTTTTACCGCCTTTCCTCTTAGACAAAATCGAGCTATCCTCTCCCTCAGCCGTACTTTCCGATCCAATCGCTTGGCCCACAGAGGCTCCATGAACTGGGCCGTCACTCGAGATACTAGAAATTGATTTTTTAATGTCTAGAAAATCGCCCTCCTCATCGGAGTCTGCAACAACCTCATTGCTTTTGAACTCTATTTCATCTCCGGCAGTTTTCTTTTTGCCTTTGCCTTTGGCACGACTGCTCTTTGGAGCTGCATTGTTGTAGTTAGCATCATCACCACCTCCATCATTTTCTGGCGTATCTTTCTTGGCGCTCTTCTTAGACTTGGATTTCGATGGTTGTTTTGCCTTTTTCCCCTTGTTGGCGTTACTTGTCTTTCCCGGTCGTTCATAAGGTAGAGAGGGCATAACCACCTCAATCATTTGCACGGGTACGGTTTCAGTCGCTGTCACAGACGAATCGTGATTACGGTTCCTCGATGGAATAAGAAGGGGCGGTGGGGCAAATATGGGCTCCGGGGGCATATGCTGGAAGTGAACGTCCGTCGTTGTCGCTGTCGACGTGGGAACGGGTATATCTGACGGCGGCAGTGGGCTGGATGGAAATCCAGATACAAGCTCTGTGGGGTCCTGGCCAGTGGTCGCGCCTACTACTGCATCCCGTTGTATTGGCGACTTTTGTCTCTTGGCCGAAGGTCGAAGACTCAGCTCATCTTCATCATCCGAAGAAAGGTCGATAACTTCAAGCGTGGCCGCTTTTTCCACATCTCGTTTACGCTTCGAGCTTCCACTGTTCGTTGTCTCGGTACTAGGTGGTGGAGGGGCTTCTTCATCTTGCTGCACATCAGACGTGTTGGATTTTGCCTTACGGGAACGCAGCTTGGCACGTTCGGCAAGGGAAAGCGAGAATAGATCGTTATTAGCATGGATGGCATAGGATGGATCCACCGTCATACTCTCCACGGCAGGATGCGCTTCATTATCGCTGGGGGTGATAGTCTTAGCCTTTATGGGCCTAGGCTTTGGTCGCAGCTTGGAAGACGGATTGATCGCAGATGATGAATGGTCAGAGGCGTGAGCTGATGGCGACGCCACCTTGGTAATTGGTGAGGGTGGATCAGAAAGAGGACTGAGCGAGCTGCGCTGAGGAAGCACAGCAATGGGCGGGAGAGGGGGTGCAGCATCCCATTTATTTGTCACACTGGCATCGTAATGTACCGTCATAGTAGTGCTCGACATTGCGACTGATGATTGGTTGGATAGAGCAGAGGCTAAATAAGGGTTAAAGCATTGAGGATCTTTGTCACCGAATGCAAGCTTTATAGACGCACGCGCCTGGACGAGGGTGTTGATGGTATACGACAGAGTTGATATGGGGAGTCGCGAGGGAGTCAGCATGAGCGGAGCCGATGGCGGCAAGCAGGGCGGAGGAGGCGGGTGACTCGGCATCGCCAGCGCGCTCCAATGTTCTCATGCCGCCGTGTCCCTCGTCTTCGCTGTCGGTAATAATCTCTTCTTCTTGAGGGTCCATGAGCTAGAAAAGTATTTTCACGCTGAAAATGAACAATAGTTTGTTAGACGACACAAGAGCAGCAGCCTGAGTAAGCGTGATCATTCAGTTTGGTGCAGTCACCAACAAGAGCGCGTTGTCCAAAGACGGAAATGGCGGAATTCACGTGACCAGCAGGGCGGTATAGCACAGCCACTGGACCACTACTCCTTATCGGACTCCGGATCGTCTCATGTTTACACTGGCGGGCTGGGTCTTGGATGATCCTGCTCGATCTGATGATGGCTGAGTTTTCATTCTAAACCCACCTGGGATGAGAGGGACAAAGACACGAGGCATCATGGCAGTATGCATCCTGGGCAGGGGGCTCACCAGATTGGCATATACTTAGACTGCACGCTGGCTTATCTGTACTGCTGACTTGGTCATTCTGCCAGTGGACGCTGCATTGTACAAGCTACCTGTACCACTTTGAAACATCATGGTCATTTGATACCTTTGGGAGAATTCCTGAAGCTCCGTAGTACGATTCAAACGTACAGCAGAGCAGAATAGATCGCCTCTGCCAACTTAGGCGTGCAGCGTGCGGGAGAAAAATAAGCAAATACCAAAAATGGATAATGCGAGCCTGCCTGAGTTGCTTCCGGGGCGGTGACTGACGTCATTTACCGCTCAATCAGCCCGCCGCTCGCCTACCTGTGAACAATGCACTCGACGTTGACCACGACTACAATAGCCCTGTGCACATAGCATGCAGGTGAACACAACGACGAGGTTGAGGCCAACCACATTCCTTGTGCCTCCCAGCTGCCGAAGCCATTCTGCGTGCCTCGGATCAGCCGTGACTCCGATTCGCAAGGCTGGCCGAGGCCAGGCGGGAGACGCGCGAGAACAACGTGTTCTTGTTAGTGACTCCAAATGCGCCCTGTATATCTCTCCATCACAAGAGCATCGCCTCGCAAACAACATGTATATATCACGGTGCTATCTGTACGTATTTGTGTGCACCATGTTCTGTCACTGACCAACTCACCCCTTCATCTAACACCTCATCTTCCTCCATATCCAACATCCAACATCCAACCTATCTTCACATCTTTTTCATTTCTCAACAATCCACGTCTGCACATGGCAACACCACGGCCTGTACCTATTCGCAGACCAGTCTCGTCTGAAGTACGGCGCTCATACATACAATGTTCTGCTCAGCATAAGCGCACTCGGCTTGATTCTGTCCAATGGCTCTTTCGCTCCAACATACCACGCAAGAAGCACCTCACACTCCCAGCAGACGTGCAAAAACGTAATTTCTTTGGTATGGGCGAAATAATTGGCGTCATTACCAATGTATGTGGATTCCTTTGCACAACCTGAATTTTTTTCTAAATCACGTCTTATCTCCATTTTTAGCCTGCTGAGACCGTCCGGTCTCTGACTGAGTCAAAACGTCTGCTCGAGGAAGCAAGACGAGAAATCGAAGAGAACCGAGAACGTGCTCAAATACGACCTAAACACACATTCTCCAGACTCCCCGGATTCTTTGCGCGACGTGCAGAAGTAACGGCCATTGAACGCGCACTTGAGGGAGATCCATCTTTTACAGTACTTTTCGGCGCAAGCTCGGTGGGCAAGGTAAAGTACACCATATTCATCATGCATGTACATAATGTCTCAATATCAGATTTCCATACGCAGACGGCCCTTTTGCGTGAAGTACTGTCTCGCGACAAGTTTCACGTGATGCACTTTGATCTGCGTATAGCAGGATTTGCTGATCTGGAAAGTTTGTACGCAAGTCTCAGCGTACAGATGGAGCTGTATTTTGAGACTATCTCGACTACCCTTGAAGGCTACGAGGAGTTTAAGAAAGAAGCTTGGGCCTTCAAGGTATGTCTGGTCTTACACATTCTTGTGTAAATTTATTCTAACGACGACATCGCCATAGCACGACCGCATGAGTGTTGAGAGGCGTCTCGGACTAGCCGAAGGAGGAGCCCCAATACCAAGCGCCAAGGTCAAAACAAGCGACGTTGCACGATTGATGGAAATGTTCCAAAGCTCTCTCCTCAAATACTGGGAATTCCAGCCTAAATTGGATACGAAGAAATCCACCGATGATCACAAAGCACTCGAACGCAAGGATTCTTTGGACAGCAGCTCATCCCGCTCAAAACGGAGATGGGTCTTTCGTCATGGCAATCACAGCAAAGACAAGTCCAGTCAGGCCACGATGGTCAATAGCGAGAAAACCGAGGAGAAACGAGAACTTCCACGAAAGAAAATCCCAGTGTTTTTCTTTGACGAGGCTCATAAGCTGTGAGAATCCATTTTCTGATTTTATCCCTCTTAGCGTCACAGTACTGATGGAAACAAAAAGACCTGCCTTGATTAAGTCGACGGAGACCATGAAATGCCTTCTCGATTCCATGCTTGTCCTAACCAAGCAAGACCGACTATGCCATGTCATTCATGCCACCAGCGATCCATTTTACCAGGTGAGCTGCCATTTTCGATCCTTCTTCATTAATGTATGCTGACAATGGTGTATAGACTTGGCTTCGTCAATTAAATGTCATGCAACATTGCAAGGTGCGTGTTGCCGATTACACATGTCAGAGCCTGGTGCTGATGTTTTACGTCCATAGATTATCACTATTGGAGATTGCTCTAAATCAGAAACCCGTGCTTACTTCTATGAGCGAATACTGCCCTCAGTACCGGAAGATCTACGTCATAACCTTGATTTTGAAGTGTTGTACTCTGCTTTTGGTGGAAAACTGGCGCACTGGAGTGATTACATAACGGACTACAGTAAGATTCACACTATCCAAAAATCAGCACAGCTTGTCTAACTCTTGTATCTGAAGTCAACTCCGGGGGCCATTTAACCAGTATGTTCCTCAATTATGTCACACTACATTAGCATAATTCTGATGCTATAAAATTATAGTTAAAGAGAGCTCGCATTTCCTTCAGGCACACGCATTGCTCAATCTCCACCTCATTTACTCTTCCCAATCACAATCAAGCGGTACGGCTGTCGATGATGACGACGCCACCGACCGTGCTAGCGCCAACGGTGTCGATTCACTCCATCCGCGCCTAGGTGCAGCCAGCTTCCGGATCTACTCCCCTATATCTCACCCACATGGGCCCGGAGGATCTGCAAGCATGGCTCAAAATATCAGGCAAGATGAACAGGACGCAATGAACGCGCCCGGTGTGGACTTCTCCGCTATGGAACTATTACGCGTCATGTCGCGCCTGTCACAGCCAGGCGTACAATCTATACCATATTTCGTGCTCTGCCGCGAGATGGGTGTACGTGCTGTGGATGGTATGGTGAAAGGACGCGTGCTCGACCTACGCTGGACCGATGCGGTCAAACCCGAGTACAGGTCGCCCACCCGACACGGTGGAGGCCGTCGAGTTGGACCTCATCAGAATGAACATGACTTCCTGAGTGGCCCCACTTTACGGGGAGCAGGTTCTGAGGATGGGCACATGAGCCCCATTCCGGATAACGAAGTCGATGCTGTTGCTCAAGCTACTGCTGCGGAGTATCACATGAATAACGATCCCGCCCAGGGACTGCCACTGGATCAGGACTCGCCTATAGACCTGCAGGACGAGGAAGAGCGAGATCCTGTTGTGGGTCCCCGACTGGTGCCTATTACTCCCATCATGCGCTATGCAATGAGAGCGGTGGTAGAGGAGTACGAGGACGCCCAGTCTGTTTCGGAATATGCTTCGCTTTCGGACGTTGAGGAGTATTGAAATTATCATTATATGGGTCTGGGACTCGCTTTTAGACGTTCTTTCTCGTGTACTTTTACTTGTAGTGTATTTTAGATTCACAACATACTTGTTAATTGAATAAAGGTTCGTGCTTTGCGGCTTGGGTACCAGTTGGGACTGTATCGCATGCATAAATCATAGATTCTGACGTTCGCTGCACTATCCGCGGGACTATCTTGAAGTTGTTTCTTACTAGGTTCAAGTTTCCACATGCAATTTTTGGTCCACCAAGAATGATTCTACTTGCACTCGAGCTTAAGCTTATGTACTGGTGAAACCAGCGACTTGACAGCAGCTTTACCATGATAGTCCTGTAGCTTGAAAGTGGATTGTTTTATGGCGTCAACTTGAATCATGCCCCTAACTCGGATAACTACCACGTGCATCTTTTTGGCCAGAACGGCTCTGATAATTGCCGATTATTAGAACGTTCCGGTCAGTCGGGCATTGCTCTTCCGGGGTGGGTCCCAACCACGGCTCTGAGTTGTAAGGATATTGCTGGTTTGACCTTCGAATGGCGTCATTTAATGTCTCTGATTCCGGTTTCAATGTGGCTCTCAAGGGTTTTAGACATCGCCTGGGTAAATATATTAACTGAGGTCTTCAAGTTAACTTGGCTATTAATCAGGAATATGTAGTGGTATCAAATACCATTCAGACTTATACTTCCTCTACTCGGTTTGTATTTTTACAATCCTCAGATATTCCTGTTACCACTCCTGTTTTGTTATTCAACTTGTAAAATTGACTTCGGATTTCGCATTATGATCTCGTTACCCTGATCTCTTAGGCTCACCACCATCTATGACTTGAAATTACCAATAAGCAATAACAACCTTTAGAGCCAATGTCCTTTTAAGGAAGGGTTGACGTTATCCATACTCAAATTTGAAGACGGAATAATCATTAAAATCAAAGATATCACGATTGCGTCAATATAGGTGTCAGTGAGGCCATTGATATCCTGTTCAATCGCTGTTACTCTCTTATTCTTCATTTCACTATCGGTACTCCGACAAATAGCGGAATCGGCAGATATAAGAGGTGCGATAGTTTTGAAACCAATACCAAACTGTCAATGTTACGACTCTCCAGGGAACTAAAGAAAGAATCTATCATAAATCACCAAGGACCTTTTAACCTTTGCTTTCTACTTCTACCACTTCTACCATCCCAGATGTCTGGCTCAAAGGCACTACCTATTGAGCTCCTCATAAAGATATTCGATATGGCATCTGAATCTTCATCTGAGACGCGGCAGTCTCTGAGCCTTGTCTCATCTTGGACGCGCAAAATTGCCCTGCCTCATATATTCCGCATCATTAACATGACATCCAAGACCTTGCACCGTTTCCTTGGACTCGAACCTTTCCTTGGCAAACCATTTTACATTCCGGCTTCTCTCCTCGTACGAGCAGCCTGGGGCGACTATGCTCCCTATAACGCCCCTAGGATAGCCGATCTTTGTACCATCTTTCCTAAACTCACCCACCTCTCTATGCCTGCCGCATCATGGGAGTGGAATCATCGCGAAGAAATTTGCATTCGTAGATATGGTGCAGACCAGCCCTGCTTCAAGCCAGGTCTTCATCTATACCTGCGTGCATGTGATAAAAATACTTTCGATCCGCTCTATAATCTGAGCTCAGGAAGGAAACGCTGTGATCCATTGACCCTCCCCATTGCTTTGGCGATTACACATTTACATCTCGAGGCCGTTGGACAGAACCTCGTGCGCGATCTGGAATACTTTCCAGCTTTAACACATATTGCACTTACATCAACAGCACAGAGCATGCTGAATGTACATGATGTGCGCACCTTACTCTCGATCAGACCCAATCTACAACGTTTGGTATTTGTATTCCGAGATACGGATAGTTGTTGTGCCCTGTTTCACTCAGAGTGTATGCGTGTCCTTCCCACAATCCGCAAAGAAGATAGCCGTTTACGATGGACACATACTGGGGGATCTTTATATGAAACTTGGGAGAGCGAATGTACTGGAGGTCAATTTGTATGGAATACATGATTAGTAACTTGTAGATTCTCATAGAACAAACACTTACATGACTGTTTTATCTTAGGTTCTTAAACATATTTTTACCATATCACGTGCCCCTCTTTTTTTTTTTTCAATTTTCTTCTCTTCTGCGCCTCCTTTTTACTCACAATTTTTGTATCTCTTGCCTCCCGTAACTTTACTATATTCTAACACCTCACGAATACATCGACAATGGAATGCCTCAAGGTACCGTCTCTTGGTTTAAGCAGTGCATATACCCACCCTCCACTAGCATTACACCTCCATCATCCTATAACAATTTATTTTATTTTGACCTACCCTTACATACACCGCCAGCCATCCCCTGGAATCCGGTTAGTTGCAAACCCGATATGAGTTGTAAAAAAAAACAATCACACAACTGTATGTGACTCTGACACCTTAAGTAACTCTCAGTGAAAAGCGAAATCAGACAATTGTCGGACTCAATCTACCAGAAACGTCTTTTGCAACTTGAACTAAAGTGCGATTAGGTTTTAATGTGTGCTGTTTAGTCAGATGATAGTTGCACTTTAGTCGCAAAAGACGTTTTTGGTATCTTGAGTCCGACTATTGTCTGACTTTGCTTTTCACAGAGAGTAACTGCTTAGGTTATGCTTATGTAGGTAACACTCACGGGAGTATTAAGGAATTTAAGGTTGGCATCACCCGTTCCATTCCTCGTGCCTAATACTTGAATCATGGCTCTTCACTGCCATACAGTACTTATTTTTAGCTTTATATCAAGTGACGCTTACAATCATTATCTCAGTGATGGTGAGCTGGATAGTGGTACCCATACTTCCACTCTCAGTAGCATCACACACTCGGCACCGGCTGATACAAAAGGCTTAAATTTAGAAACGTACATATGTATGAGGTGAGTGAAGAAACGCGCAACATTTGAATAAACATTCAAATATCTCTTTTCTAGTCGACAACCAATCATTGTTGTCACAACAATATCATGGGTTTTTTTGCCTAATGATTCAGATGTTAAAAAATAACCGAAGACCCTATCACATAGGAACTGTGCATTTACGGGGAATCTTACTGAAAGCCGCGACGAAGGGGATGTCATCAGCTCCACCAAGGTCATGGTAGGAGGTGATGGTGGTGTCAAGTACATGTAAGACAAAAGCTCAACAGTGCTTAAGCTCAAGCCGCTCATGCACCTTGACTTCCGCAAGAATTCGGACCTCTGGTAACTTGAAAATTCAGCGCTTCTAGACAGATCTGATCGGCCTGTTGCTTCACCAAAGTTGAATGACCAGTTTGGTGCACTTGGTTGGATGGATGAGCCTGAGTCCTCAGAACATTAAATGCATCAACCAACACCAAATACAACCAAACCTTCCAATTCTTCAGGCCGAACAACTTACTGACTGAGCCAAGCTAGCTTAGCTTGATCTGGTTTCAACAGGCATACTTGGAAAATATCTCAAGAGGCGTAACGCCAGTGCTTTCGTAGGCAGGCTCAGAGGATGACAGATAAGAGGGTAACAAATTTGGCAAGAATACTGACTTGGTGACCAATTAGTGACACCTGATCCGTTCAACTGCCAATGATGCCACCACAGCACCCGCAGTGCTCCAATTCCGAGAGATGAGACGAAATTAGCTTCCTGTGGATTCGTTAGCGTCATCATCTCCTTTATCATTCAAAATGTCGTCTATAGGTTTGTTATTTAAACGCTTCGCTCGTATCCAAATTGTCCTTGTCTTTCGTTCCAGCCATCCTCACTAGGTATAATCTCGACGGGAACAATGGCTGAAACAACTTTTACAAAAACAAGGATGACAATACCGTAAGTGTCTAAGAAATTGTTCCATAAGACGGACTAATTTCTTACTTTGGATATTATAATTCATTAGCTGGGGAGTCTCTATTAGTACTGAGGCTGCGAACTACACGATTTCGTGGTTTCTATCAATAGAAATCCTTATTGAGATATTCAGTATCGCAGCTGCGTCCTCATCCGAGGCACGTCAATCACTAGGCCTTGTGTCGTCATGGACTCGCAAAATAGTGCTTCCTTACCTTTATCGCATTATCGACCTGTCTCCTTCGACCTTATGCCGTTTTGTCAGCTCCAGGGCTTGCCTTGGACGACCCCTTCAGCCGTCCGCATCCCCTCTTGTTCGAGCCGCATGGATGGATTTCACTCCCTATGACACCCCCAAGCTGAGCGAGCTTTGTATACTATTCCCCGAGCTTAGTCATATTTCGGTATCAGCCGCATCATGGGAATGGATGCACTGCAAAGAAATACGGGTCTCCAACGACCATGACCTGTCGCGCTTTAAATCAGGCTTGCATCTCTCCCTGCGTGCATGTGACAAGTATACATTTGACCCGCTCTATAATCTAAGCCCATCGAGGAAAATTCGTGATCCGCTGGCACTGCGCATCGCCCTGACGATTACACATTTGCATCTAGAGGCTGTGGGGCAGAAACTCATGCGGGACCTAGAATATTTTTCCGGACTCACTCATGTCTCGTTGACATCCACAACACAGAGTGTGCTGGATCAAAGAGATTTGCGTGCCTTCCTGGGATTGAGGCCGAAGTTGCAGCGTCTGGTGTTTGTGTTCAGGGATGCGGAGGACTGTTGTGCTTTGTTTTATTCTGAATCTTTGCAGGTATTAACAGTGCTTCGCGAGGACGACGACAAGATACGGTGGACCTACGCCAAGGGAACTGATTACGAGGACTGGAGGAGCGAGTGCACTGGGACCAGGTCTATCTGGGATGATTAAATGATAAAGCTCAGAAGAGATTTTCCTCCTGGAGAAACAGTATAGGTGTATTATCACTCGATCATCTATCAGGTGTTTCAGTGATACCGTATGTCAATCAATCTATGAATATATGCATATATACACCGTCTATGAGCTACAATTCATTAATATTGATCATATATTTCCTTTTTCAAAGACAATGTAAAAACTGCGTGACCCATATATCCTGTGTTTTACGTGAACCATTCAAACACAGGGAGCATCCACAACGCAGTCGTTTTTCAAAGTTTCTGCCAGGCTCCTCGGGTCAATCACCCATAAGGCTGCTGGTATTGTCTTTTCCAGGGAGTCCTCTTCCCTTTTGTTTTTGTCCACAGGCGCGTACCATTCCCATTCACCACCAGGAGTATTTGTGCTGGCTCGGGCCATAACCCTCATCACAGCCTTGACACTGCTACGATTCGCCGTGAGCGTTGTCCACCCGCGCTCCGCGCCACTGAGCAGGCTACGGATCGTGTGTGCCGTAAGTCCCCGTTTCTTTTCCGTAAATACTTCCGAAGCAGCTACTAATGCCGCTGGACTGGACTCTTGAGGATGTAGTTGAGAACTACTACCTCCGAGGGAACTGGCTTGATCTCCCCGATTGATATTCGCTTCCGACAAGATGGCCTGGCAAGTCTTCGATAGACTGATGAAGAAAGGATGGAGTTTTGACGTAGTCCTAACCGAAAGTGGTTCCATTCGACGGCCGTCCATGTCCACGTCAATGAGGCGTACAGGCAAGAGCGGAAGATATTCGCAAGGATATCGAGAACCAAACCAAAATGCTTCTTTGGCATTGTCCGAGGAAGAGAAAAGTGCCTCGGCGCGCCGACGCTCGCATGGACCACCTATAGTATTGACAATATCGAGGCAGCGTTTCTTTGCTTCGCTCGTCGTCCAGAACGTGATATCACCTCTCTCTATGGCTATAGACGATTCATATTTATCGGAGAAAAGTCTTTCGTGCATATCAAATAAGACGCCTCTGCGCATCTCATTTAGCGTCTGGTTTACTAATGCGCGTGCTTGGCTTAATCTCCCAGGATCTTCTTCATCCACCACGGCTGAAGAAGGCTGAGTGAGTCCGTTTTCGCCTTTTCCGTCATTTGAAATGCTTGCAGGAATGTCAAGACCTTTCTCCCGTCGTGCTGTCGCCTTTTCTGAAGGCGTGACAAACCGCGTTTTTGCTTCCTCTATCGATGTAGGCAACGGCACATGGGTAATATCGGAGACGAGGGCGAGCAAGAACGATAAATCGAGGTTGAGCGAGCGTGTTGGAGCGAGCGCTGGCCGTGGGGCCAAGTTATGGATTGATTTTTGGGATAGTAGAACGTCCGATTTTTCACCAAGTTGAACTTCTAATCCCATGCCTATCAACATCTGTATTGTTTGGTCTATTCGAGGGTCGTTCTTAAATTCATCATTGTGGTCATCATCGCTATTGCCTTGGTTCTCTACTCCACTGCTTGTAGATATCGACTCCAGGAGTATGGGGCGTAGACGGGGCAAGCGATATACCACATGTGGAGGGGGGTTCGAATGTGTGCTGGCAGCAGCCATCAAAGCCCGCCCTGAACGCAACAAAGAATTATCGAATTCCCTTTGGGCAAGAGATGGCCTCGTAACCCAGTCGGAAGAAGAGTAACCTTCTTCATCGCTTGAGTCGGTATCATAAGAATCGATCTCTCGAAACTCAGCCAACAGGCGCGAAATTTTCATCCTGAGGGTATTAAGATTGAGTGAGGGAAATGGAAATGAAGGCGAGATCTCTGGATTATACAGGCCCAATTGATAAAATCGATGAAAACGTACGTGTCCACTCTAATCCACAGCTTGCCTCCATTGGCGATGACATCAACTTTGACACCAGGTTCTCCCTTTTGCTTCTTCGCGCCTTTCTTTTGAGTACTGTCATTTGCTTGCGAGCCTTCTAATGGAAAAGTCTGAAATATAGCTGTGACGGGTACAGGTGCGCATAAAACCTCTTCCCACACGGGCAAGAGATATGGTGCGTTGGTTGAGATAGGCTTGAGCAAATCTCGAGCGGGATTACTAAGAAACTACTATGAGAGATTTGAATGCTCAGGTCTTTCTATTTCATGTTTTGGTCCGCTATTTCGATAGATAACAAAAGTGCACCTTTTCGAGAGCATCTAGATCGCGCTTGATAGACTCTTTCAGCGAGCGAAAGCCAGGGACCTTCTCTGGCGGCGGTACGGATGATGCGTCAGGGGACGCATCGATAATCGGCGGTTGCGGCTTTGTGGGACGATGCGCATCCATAGTCGAAAAAACATGCGCTAGTTTTGCACGAAGAGCTTCCAGGTCCGAGCCTTGAGCCATGTTTCTATATAATGAGTTGCGGGGAGAAAATATAGTGCTCAGAGCAAAATATTTTATCGATCACAGGTGGATCTTTTGAGAATTTGGCAGTGTATTTTGAGATGTGGGGTCACAGTTGAAGCCAAACAATTGAAGTGTAATCTGTCGAGCACGTGGTATTACATATTTATATACCCAATCTTATCGCATAGACTCAGGATGATTTCATTAACTTCACATGCTGTGCGCAGTTGAGCATTTGTAATTTTTCTGTCAAAATATAATACTACTACAAAGCCAAATAATATACATGGGAATCTTTACTGACATCCGAGATTACATGAACATAACGCAAGAGGCTAATCACAGCGTCATTAATGATAATGCCTAACCTGAAGACCTGCGATGTACTCGGTATCCCACTTTTCGCCCTTGATGAGTTTTGCTGTCCCATAACTCCTTACACGAGCCGCTTCCCATCTGGATGCAATATTTAGCACCACAATGAACCAAATGAAAAGAGAAAAAAAACATACTCGTTTGAGGTGGGTACCTCACCGTCAAACATCTGATGGCCCTCTGTCCTGACCTTCTCAGAAGGAAGCAAATCAAGCTTTATGCCGTTGATGAAATGTGCGAAGTGGAAAACGCCTAAGCGACGGAGACTTCTCTGATCTTGAGGTGGCTGAATAACTATCGGCAAAGAGATTGGTTAGCATCAGAGCTATAATCAATCCGAACAAGCCAAAAAGGATTACCTCGATGAATAGTGCCCTTAAGGATACCGCCGGACATGAAAGACAGCTGGTCGCCAATGTTGATTACGATTGCTCCATCGCGGTGCCTGACGTAGCGCCATTTGCCGTCTGGCATGAGAATTTGCAAGGCGGCGATAGCTGTGATATTTCACGTGAGATGTTTTCCATGAGATACAAGTAACTAGTAACTTGACTCACGCTGCGAAATGAGGATACTAATGCTGTTAAAGTCGGTATGGCCATTGAGCATCACGCCATCCGTCGTTTTAGCCTCTGATGAAGTTAAGGGATCATATATCATATAGCGCAATAGCTGTCAATACCATGGCAATATAAGAAGTTGACATGTAGCTGTTGCAAAATGAAAGCACATACATCGTCCCCTGTTTTCCCTTCATCGTTCTGATGTAGCTTCCAAAGATACTCCTTTGGTAGACCAAGAACGCCATCAATGAGAGAACATATGGGTCTTAAGACTTGCTGCCGCGATTGCTAATGCATAAAATCAGGCAAAGCGGACCATTTAAGCCGAAGTGCGCGCATATTACCTCTAGGAACGCTTTGACCTCTGGTACGTAAGGCCGTAAAGGTTTTGGGTGGCGATCGATAGGATCAATGCTTTCATAGTGGTTTGATAATCAATATATGATTCACCCACGAAAAGTGAGAATATGAAATATTTCTTACTGATTATTGTAGAAATTGTAGTGCTCGATACGATCCCTGACGCCGTCTTTGATTTCCCAGAAATTCTGTAGCTGAGTATGGATACTATGAGGATAGCGGCAACCAGTCAAGACAGGATAGCAGCTACCTTGTACCCAATGAAGCTGCCCTTCTCCTTTATTGGAGCACGATGCCTTTCCTTCTCTTCCTGATCAACACCGTCAAATGCTAGCTGACCTAGATCGAACTGTCTTTGCAGCTTTTCGGTAGGTATTCCATGCCCGACAACATAGAAGAAACCATCCCTCTCGAGTGCTGTAGACACTATCTTGACTAGGCCTTCCTTATTTGGGTCTGATAAGTCGACAGTGAGGATGTCGGCCCATTCCAAGTCGGCCGTCGTCGGAGGTGGTGGGACCCAGTGTGGCAGCGGCGCGACGGTGGCGTGGGCTGTGGCGTCATCGTTGGGCGCAGGGGCGTTTTGTTCTACGCGAACGATGTTCTCGATAGCCATAGCACTATGGTGGCAGAGATAGTATCAGTTCCCCTGCGCTCTGGATACTACAGCGCTTGCACAACTTCTTGCATGTTCTTATCTATACTCTCTGTGCTTTAAATTGGTCTTGGTGACAACAGCTTCTGCGAATACTGGCGACATGGCTGAGTCTGAGCACGCCATCCATGATATCAGAGCTTCTCCAATCTTTGCTCGTTAACACTTTTATCTAGCCGATCCTATATTGACAATTCTTGGATCATTCCGCTTCTATATTCACAATTGGGCTCTCAAAATGACGCCTGGATCCTGAATCTTCTCATTCACAAGTATCTATCATCTGCTTTAAACGCTTGTAATCAGCTGCGCTACACACAAAGATGGCAGTTGCACCTCTCCCTCAAGGCGTTGGCTATGCCATCGTACTGGGCCTTGGTCTATTTTTTTCCGTAGCTATGGCTGGAATAACATGGGCCCAGGCGAAGTACAGTCGTTATTCTCCAAACTCGGTCTCCGAATTTAACGCCGCCAGTCGATCACTTAAGACTGGGATCGTTGTCGCAGTAAGTCTATTCATCACACCGTCTGATGCCTCCGGTAACATTATATCTACATAGGGGATCTTGAGTTCATGTGGGCCATTACTTAGCGATCACAAGACCAATTTTTTATGTGCTTTCATTAGGGACCTGGAGTTTGACATTACTGCAAAGTGCTACCCAATCCTATGATATGGGTATATGCGGTGGCTACTGGTAGGTACTCCTCGCGATCTGAGCCTTTGCTCTTTGGAGTTATCACCGATCAATCACCACCTGCATCAGGTATGCTGTAGGCGGAGCGTTGCAGATAGCTATTTTCTCTGTCATTGCTTCAAAAGTGAAGCTTAACGCTAATCGGGCGACGACCTTCCCGGAGGTAGGCTCACTCGTACTCAAAACATCATTTGACGCTCATGTAGTGTGCCTAGGTTGCATGCATACGTTTTGGTACAGCAGGGCATCTCGCTTTCCTGTGGTGTGGCCTTGTCTGCAATGCCATTGTCTCTTCCTGCATTCTGTTGGGTGGAGGTGCAGTTGTTAGCTCCCTAACAGGAATGAACCCATACGCCGCTCTCTTTTTGATTCCGTTATCTGTCGCAATTTATGTCGCAACTGGGTGAGTATCCAAGATCAATCACTGTAACACGACTCGAATTGACTTCAACGCAAAACTAGGGGATTGAGGGCAACTTTTATCAGCGATGCTATTCATACTTGCTTCCTATTGGGGATTCTACTTTGCTTTAATCTTATGTAAGCCAGTAAAGCATTCTTCGTTCGCACCTTCTAATCCCATCACAGAATCTTCACCAAATCATCGGTCATCGGTAGCCCGTCAAAACTCTGGGAACTTCTCACTCTGGCCGCAGAGCAGTCGCCTGTCGCTGGAAACTACCATGGATCTTATCTTACTTTCAGATCAAGGCCCGGTGCCATATTTGCCGTACAGGTATGCTGAAAATTTATAGAGGCAGGTTAGTGACTTATTCATCTTTATTTCAGTCAATCATTACTGGCTTCGGCCTCGTGAACTGCGATCAAGCCTATTGGGTAAGTCAGCGTTCGCCTATTTGAATAATCAACTCATTTTACCACGACAGTCTCGAGCCATCGCATCTAACCCATCGACCACCGCTAAAGCTTATTTTCTGGGAGGGTCCGCTTGGTTCTCCATCCCATTCGCCATGGGCACCTCTCTTGGCCTTTGCGCGCGGGCCCTTGCGAACGTCCCCGGATTCTCTATCCCAACCGCGGAAGAGGTTTCTGCAGGACTGAGTAGTGTACATGCAGCAAGCTTTTTGTTCGGCAAAGCTGGTTCGGTATTAATGCTTCTTCTCGTATTCCTGAGTGTTACTTCCGTAAGTTACCCCGGGCCAGATATTTCTCCTTCGTTGCCTCCCTGACAAATTGAAAAATTTCCCAGGCCCTTAGTGCAGAGCTAATTGCTACATCATCACTTTTGTCGTATGATGTTTATAGACACTACTTCCGCCCGAACGCGACAAGTCAAGACGTCGTGCGCGTTGGAAGATACTTTATCCTCTTCTGGGCTGTCTTTTCTGGGGCACTGGCCTCCATCTTCAACGCTGTCGGTATTGTATGTGTCGTATTGCTTCTATGATGTCCTTGTCCTTTAATTATTTACACCAGAGTCTTGGATGGCTGTTCTACTTCCTTGGCGTTGCGACCGCCTCGGGCGTGTTCCCCATCGCCCTCACTTTCACCTGGCGAGACCTATCCACCGCTGGTGCCGTGAGCGGCTCGGTCGGGGGCATGATCATCGCTTTAATTGTCTGGCTTGCTACTGCAAAAGCCACGGGAGGAGCTATCACCATCGAAACGCTGAGCGATCAATGGGTGCATATATCCTGCCTTTTCCCAAGATGCCTCGACTAACTTGTATGATAGGTATCATTCGCGGGAAACGCAGCTGCTATCGTCTCGGGTGGTGTTTTGAGCATCGGCCTATCCCTCTGGAAACCTGCACGCTTTGACTGGGAGAAGACGCGCTCGATGGGCGTCATCGACGGGGGTAACAATAGTGACGACACCGCAAGTACTAGTGCACATTCCGATGAAAAACAGGGACGAACACAAAGCGATGATCAAGTGAAAGGAGCATCTGATATCAAGGAGAGTGATAAAGAGCGTGACGTAGAGGAGCAAGGGCGGATACGCATTCGTTCCGCGAGCGAAGAAGACGGGCTGGATTTGGACGCTCTAAATAGAACGTTCAAGCGATTCCAGTTCATCTTTTTCGCTTTTGCGCTCATCATTACCATTGTCAGTGTCATCAGTGAATGAGCCTCTGTTTGGAACATCACATATTCACAAACAATCTTGTCCATGTAGATCATTCCCGTTCCGCTAGGTGCAAGCCCTTACATCTTCTCCAAAGGGTTTTTGACCGCTGTGGTTGTAGTTGTTTTCGTGCGTCAATTTATATATATATATTCCCTTACTGCTCCAAAATTCTCACTACTCAACAGCTCTGGTTATTCTATGCCGCTTTCCTCGTCGTCTTGCTGCCAATTATCGAATCTCGTCAAGCTCTCTGGAGGATCACACGGCGGATAATACACGTAAAACATTAGTCAAAAATGAAATTCTCATGAATCCCTTTGTGAAGAGAAGTTCATGAATGGAATTCAGAGTTAATATAGATGGATCAAAACACTAATAATAAAAATGATGAAATGAAGCGCAAAAAATTCCCGTGGATACAAGGTAGAGAGGACATTAGGCCGAAGCGAAAAAAAAAAGACTCATAAGTAACTGAAAATCGGGATGCGGGCATGTCATGAGGATAGGACAGCGGAAAAAGGTAAGCCAAAAGGTCATATATCTTAATTGAGATATCCACGACATTTGGCGGAGCCGCAAAGACAGGGGATCTTGTCTTGCTCGATAGGGAAGTGATAATCTGGAAAAAAAAAACAGAGATATTTTTAGTTTCTTTGTGGAATGCCACCATGAATAACAGGCGCCGTACCATACGTGATCTCATCACCCAACTCGATATCTTGTTTGGCGTAAATGACGATTTTCTTTTCACCATTGATCGTAATGATCTTGGCCGTGCAATTAGGATCGCATGAGTGATTGATCAAGCGGCTAATCAATAACAAGCATATCAGCATATGCGCTACATCTAAAAGCAGACGAAGCAACAAAATTACGCACCCCAGATTACCCTTTTTCGTGGCATCCACCACCAAGTCCTCATCGATACGGAACAGGTAGCTACTTCCAATCCCCTGGCGCTCGTATGCTTTCTCCCTCTTATCCGCCACTGCAGCACGGATGACTTCACCCACATACTCAATTACCATCTCGCCCCTCGAAATTCTCTCCATGGCATACAGACCCCAATCATGAATGGGCGAGCGCGCGAAGCGTAGATGCTTCTTACGTGTCTGCAGCTGGTTGAATTTAAAGGAAAGCTCCGCTGCGGCTGTCTCCCCTTTTGAGAGCGCCACGGCCCGCTGGACTTGATTGATTTCTTCCAGCCCGAGCGCTCTTCGCCTGGCATTGGCGCGGTTCGATCGCGAGGAGGTGACATGCTGTGTGGGAGGAGCGACTTCAGCGGCACGTGAGGCAACGGTGTCAGTGTTGCCGCGGATAGCATATTGAGCGACGTAGGCGGCTTTTTCGGCGTGGGTGATCTTGTAGTACCCTTCTGTGCGCGCAGAGCCAGTGACGTGCTTTCGGAAGGGCTTGGGCTCAGACGGAGAAGACGGGAGGGGGACAGTGGGAAGGAGCGGACTGGGTGTCTCCCCAGTGAGTTGCATAAGTGCGAGCTTAACATAATACAAGTCCTCGTCGTCTTGACAGACTCCCTCGGCGAAAGGATCAGGAATAGGACTGGGAGAACGCGATTCAGGCTGGACATGGTCGGCAGAAGGCACAGGCAGAGGCGAGTCGACTTCTGGAGTGACATGTACGGATGTCACTTGAGGTACATCGTAAGCCATATCGCTGGGCAGGACGACATCGTCCACAATAGACTGTTCTAGTACCTGTTTCGCCTTTGACTTCTTCTTGGCTACCGCCTTTTCTTTAGTAGGCTTTGATGCTTTGGGCTTTTTCTTTGACTGAAGATCTTCTTCGATACCCTCCATAGCATCTTGCTTCTCCACAATCAGTTCAGCGAGAGGTGTCGAATCATCCTCGTCTTGAGATTCAATATCCTCATCCACTGTTGTTTTTGCCTTCTTGACCACTTCCTTCTTCCGTTTCTTCTTGGGAGGTTCATCGACTAGGATAGGATTCTCATCAGCTTCCGGCGCAGGAGTGGCACCATCCTGGGCTTCATCGATCGTAGGCGTAGCCGCTTCCGGAGTGGGCTCAAAGTCTGTCTCGAGAGGCCGCTTCTTGTCCTTGCGAAAAGATAGGCCCTTCAACTTGCGGCTTTCCTGCGGAGCCCCATTGACAGCGATTCCATTCTGCTTAGCAGAGGCAATTACTGGTCGTCTCGATTTGTGCTCCACAGCCAAGGTGCGCAATTGAGAACCGATGACACGATCAGTCAAATCTTTCTGTAAGAGTGAAGACAGCTCCTTCAGAATCATCTGCTGAGCTTGCTCCACGAGCTCTTCGTCCGTCCAAGAGGTCTTTGTATGTGCCAGAGAAGCAGAAGTCGGAGGCAGATGAACAGAAAGAGTAACAGGGATTTGAGCTATCGTCTTGCCGCTACGACCAAGGACCATAGCCGCTCTTCGCGCAGCACCTTTGAAGTCAAATGTAGCATACCATCCCTGATGATCTTGAAGGACCTGATGATAGGTAGCACCAAACGCGACATTGGTAAGTTTCTTCCTAGATAGTAACACATGGAAAGAACGACACCTTTTCCAACCCGAATCCCTCAAAGAAAGCCCGCACGTCTTCCTCCCTTACTGCTCCGCCTAATTGTGAACCTTGCCCATCAATTCTGACATAGTCCCTGCCGTTCTTGATGAGCTCCTCCAAGACGGCCTCGCGCTGTCGTTGCTTGGCTGTCTTGGTCCCATGTCGCGGACGCCGCGAAATAGGTGAAGGGGACCGGGACCAAGAGTCATCGCGGGATCGTGAGCGACGACGATGATAGATAGGAGATGGCGAACGTCCCCGATCTCTGTCTTTATCTCTATCCCTGTCTCGGTCACGATCCCAATCTCGGTCGCGATCCCGGTCTCGGTCTCGATAGTCGTACGGCGTAGACGAAGATGAGCGGTCGCGGTGGTAATTTTGAGTTCGCGAGGAAGACGAATAGCGATGCGAGAAGGACTTGGCTTTGTACGAATCGCGCATGCGCTGTTGCTCGAGTGGTCTGCGCATCATTGATGGATGAATCGATTTCTCGTTTTCCGGCGGCAGGGGTACATAGCTCGGCCTTGCAGGTAAACCCGCAACAGTCGAAGAAAGACCAGACTTGCGCTCAGAGGACGAAGACGAGGAGGGTTGGCCAGGTGTCATTTGCTGCTGCTGAGACGACGATGTCTTAGTACCCTTCCACAAGGGAGGCTGAGACGGCGTATGTCCCGAGCTCGATAGAGGTGTGGACATACTGGCGGCAGCCAACGCGCCCGCCTCGGCCGTCTTCACTTCCTTCTCCTTGGCCTCCTTTTCCCTCTCCTTCTCCTTCCGCCTCGCCTCGCGCTCCCGCCGCTTGCGATTTTCCAGCTCCTTCAAGACTGCAGCTAGCTTCTTTCCCTCCCCGTCCAGCACCACACGCATCTTCTCCTCGTCAAAACCCATACCACCCATCTTCTTCCCGTTCTCTTTCTCCACGCATCGCATCGCCTCCTCGTGAGTCTGGTACTTGATGAAGACGATTCCGAGCGCACTACCGTTCACCTTGTCAATTTGTGGCTCAAACGAAATGAGAGATCCATATGTTCGAAACCGCTGACGGATGTTGGCGTTCGGCGTGAGCGGAGAGAGGTTTGTAATGAGGACAGCCGTGGCAGGCGGTGGTCCCGTGGAGTTTTCGTCCCACTATGACTTTGTCATGAGCACAAATAACAATAATAATAAAAAAGGTGAAGGATGACAGCATAAAGAAAGAAATACCCAAAGGTAATTTCAAAAATAAACACGCACCGCATACTGGATAGGATATAACTCATTCCTCAACGGCCTGTGGCTTTGAGGCCGCTTGACTCCCTGAACCTTACGCGGATCTCTGATGACTGCCTCTGCTTCACCCGCGATCGTCTCGCCCTGGTATCGTACAATAATCTCCTTTCCCTTTCCCTTCCCCTTCACCCGTGGATATTCGCCGGATGTGAACTCGGGCTTTTCCAACAGCTTAGCGAGCAGTGGCTGGTACTTTGCATAACGATCCTTGTCCACCGATGCATCGAAGAGAACTTTGTAATCTCTTCCCGGAGCGAAATCCTCTCGTGTCGTGGGCCAAGGAGGCGGTGGTGGGAGGGAGTATGTCTTGGGAGGCGGTGGTGTTGGTGATTTGGGCGTCGGGAGGAGGGTCGTGGAGGGGGGCGGTGGTGGTGGTGGTGGTTGCTCTGGCGGTTCCGAGTCGGGTGGTGGAGGCAGTGAGTGTTGAGATGTTGACGGTACAGGCGGGAGTGGAAGTGCAGATATCGACAGTGGGGGTGGTGGCTCCGAAGGTGAAGGCGGTCTAGGGGAACTATGGGATGATAGATGCATCTCCTCCAAAGATCTAGAGAATGGTGCAGCTTGGGGATCCAATACATGGGTACCTACCAGCCGTTGCGGGGCCTTCAGGGTGAAAGATATAGGAGCAAACAATGATGGAGGCGCATGTGTAGAAGGTGGTGGTGGTGGCACAGTGGTAGGCGGTGGTGGTGGTGGAGATGACCTAGGTTCGGGAGGTTGTTCGTATACATCAGGAAGCGGTGGTGGTACAGAAGATGGAGGCGGAGGCGGAGGAATCGATACAGGTGGTGGCGGTGGTGGTGACGAAGAGGGTGGTGGTGGCGGTGGTGGGGGTAGATCATCAGGCGGGGGAGGTGGAGGTGGAGATGAGGGCTGCGCTGGCGGCAAGGGCGGGGGAGAGTTCTGAGGCGGGGTAAGCCATGGCTCTTCAGGTGGCGGTGGCGGGGCAGACTCAGGAGGAGGAGGAGGAGGAGGAGGAGGAGGAGGCGCATCGCAAGCAATAGACAATTGCTCCTCGTTTCCATTGCTCTTGGACAAAGATGGTGCAAATGAGGACTGCTGGTCATTCACAGAGGCTTCTGAGTGAGAGAGCTGAATATAGTTTTCACATCGATCAATGCCACGATTATGCAAAATATAGTGGACAATTACTGACCGGATTCACGACAGGGCGGGAGTTATCTGCCTGCTTTCCTTTGGAAAACTTAAAGCCTACCGACCGTGGCAAGAAGCTATAGGATGAGGAAGCCGTAGCTGTAGCTGCAGGCGTAGGAGAGGCAGCCAAAGCAGCGGGTGATGAGACAGTAGCATCCACATCATGGCCTTTCGCTGGAGACGTAGACCTTATTCCACCGTAGAGACTTCGTGGCCCAGAAGGAGGCGCAGTTCCCACTTTGGTTGAGCTTGTCGCCGTAGAGGATGAAGAGGCTGTCTGTGACGTCGAGAGAGACGGCGCGCTGCTACTGCTTGCAAATAAAGCCCGAGGACCCTTGGGCGGTAGCTTCCCAGACATCTCACACGATTCCCAGTCCTTGTGCGTCTAGCTTTAGCCGTAGCTAGCGTATCTGACAAGGGCGCTGAGCCGTGTAGAGAACAATGGTGGTTGAAGTGAGTGTAAGAGCCCGCCGCGGCCGACGATGGCAAGAGCAAATTGCTTCTTGCCAACCGACCGCCATGTTCGACACTGTCTAATTCCTCGCACCCACCATCAGGGCCTGGTCACTGTTACTCCAGTAAAAAAAAAATCCACATGTCAGGATATGCTCGTGCCACGGCCCAAGGGGTCATTCACAACGAATAATTATGACTATAATCTCATCTGCAATGCTCTTATTATCATTAGGCTTAGTTACGCTCATCAAAGGATGCGATGTTCTTGTTTGTCTCCCCCTAATACTCTTTGCCCGCCCTCGTATAGTCTGGTGCCCTGTTGTCTTGTGACCGATACGGAGCAAGGACAAGTTCCGTCTAAGCCAGGTTGAATGGAATTACTCGTGCAAAAAGTCGAGAACAACACGACAATCTTTTCAATGACAATTGTGTGGGAGACATGTAGATGCCCTAATACTAGTTGGAATTGACCACGCTTAATATCCGGCGCCGCGAAGCCGATCAAGTGGAGCCCGAGAAGTGCCAATAGTCGGGGGAGAGAGAAAAAAAAGGAGAACCTCAAGTCGCTTTTCGACTGGATCTGGTGAAGCACATGTAGGAGTCCTAGTGTACGTTGTGTACACCTCTTATAAATGATATCGACTTTTGCTAGGTACCGGTATGCATATCGTTTGGTTGTTTTTTTTTTTTTACTGTTCTAGTGGGTGCGGAACAAGTGCTGTGG
Organism: Agroathelia rolfsii; assembly: GCA_018343915.1. Classification (NCBI taxonomy): domain Eukaryota; kingdom Fungi; phylum Basidiomycota; class Agaricomycetes; order Amylocorticiales; family Amylocorticiaceae; genus Agroathelia; species Agroathelia rolfsii. Next base: position 550,327 of record JABRWF010000002.1, read on the forward strand.
TTTTTTATTTGTGCCAGTCAGGCCAGGAGCAAACAACAGTGTTATTAGTGGATTATCTCGATCATAATTGGTCATGACTGCGACGAAATACTTGTAAGATCGGGAGCAATGTGATGACCAAGATGACCGATGCTTCTTTAAGCCTTCTTGGACACGCCACCACGTATCATGCTGCATTCAAGCCAAATGCTGCAGGTGCTCGCTGAATGCTGTGAAATTTGCTGTTGACGGCGTATGTTGACCCCTGGGCCCATAGCAACCACCACCATCCCCTGAATAAGGCCCAGATCGTGCTCAATGTGATCAGTTGCAATAAGAGAGTAAACTTGTAGGCAAAGTCCATGGAATGTTGATTTATAACCCAATCGATCATGATGATAGGCTAGATGAGCAATGCGATGATATCACGAGGTCGGCTTGGTGGCATATAAGCCGAACCGGGCTATATTCTTGCATCCCACGAGCAGCGATACCACTGGCATGAGTAACAATACGTGAGCAATACTAGGGTATTTTCTCTAGTCATGTCGAATCGCTGACTAGAGACGGCGTTTGTCAACTTGAATCGTCTATCATGGGTATTCAGCTTGGAATCGCAGCCAAATACAGTGCGTCACATGCCTCTAGCTTGTTATACAGGTTTGACTTACTAATTGTATATCCAGAGTAAAGCAACTCCATGGCGTCTTGACCAGAAGACTAAAGAGGGCCCCTATTCTACCCCCGAGCGACGGCCTGCGCCCCATCTCTGGCGGTCCGAGGTGTTGGCTACCATTGACACTAAGATTGAAGAGTTGGACGAGGTTCTTCGTGAAGTCAGTCTTGACATGTGTGGTGAGATTTACCTTCTGTTCCATATGTCATGATTGCCGAGTAGCATTGACGACGTGTACATCTGCACAGACCACCCAGAGCTATCTTTCAAAGAACAGTGCGCTCAGCTATCACAAACCTATTCCTTTGATATCGCTTACGAATAATTACGACATTGCCCTCATTCTCCTTAAAAGCCGTGCGCACGATAACCTAACCGCATTCATTGGGAAACATGCCCCAGAATTTACAGTGACCCAACACTATTTGCTTGAGACAGGATGGCGCGCGACATTTCAACATGGTGAAGGAGGACCCGTTATTGGTGTCAACTCGGAGGCAAGTCTTTATTAGCAGAAAGGATAAATTGTCCTAAGAACCGTTGTTGACGAATAGATGGATGCCCTGCCTGGTATCGGGCATGCTTGCGGCCACAATCTCATCGCTATCGCTGGTATCACCGTAGCAGTCGCGATTGCACACGCACTCAAGACGCATGACATTCCAGGTACCGTCATCCTCCTTGGCACCCCAGGCAAGTGAATTCAGTGTCTAGATATTCCTATTTGCTGAAAGGGGTTTTAGCGGAAGAAGGTGGTGAGGGCAAAGTCCACATGCTGAAACAAGGTGCATACGAGCCTATGGATGCCTGTCTGATGTGCCATCCTGGCCCCGGTCTCAAACATGCTGTAAGATTGAAGTCTTCCCTGGCCATTCAGACGATCAATGTCGAATACAAAGGCCATAGGTTAGCATAACGCCATTTTTTCTTACATCTTCCGCCTTCGTTTTGACAAATCGACTGCTCGAATCCTGATTCTGCAGTGCTCACGCAGCATTATCGCCATGGGAAGGCACTAATGCTTTGGATGCATGTGTACTGGCATACAATGGCATTTCGGCGCTCCGTCAACAGATTCGACCTAGCCATCGCGTTCACGGGGTTTTCAAAGGAAATGATTGGGCCCCAAATAGTAAGCAGGGATAAACAACTCGTCGAATTCTTTACATCTGCTTAATATAATGTCCCCTTTAGTTATCCCGGATAACTCGCAAATGACGTGCGCATAAATCTATTATTCATTCATTTTTTCTATGTTCATCTAGCAATCAGGTGGCTTATAAGAGCACCAACGTGGGCAGAGGTGCAATCAACATCCGAGCGTGTCGTCGCCTGCTTCAAGTAAGCCATAATCGTAACTCTCTACTACGTATCGATTTAACCTGAACTCAGAGCCGCGGCACTTGCGACGGGGTGTGAAGTCAAAATCGACTTTATTGGAGGCATGTATGAAGTCCGACAGAACACTGTCCTGGGTATATGCGCCTTTTCTCGGCTCTCTGTTCCGTGCTGATTTTTCTTCTTCTTCTTCTTCTCATTCCCTTTTCACCTAATGATGCATACATGCGTCTACACTAGGCCCGGAATTTGCCAAAATCATTGTAGATCATTACGGTGGTATCCTCAACCCTGACCAAAATCTTATTTTCGCCTCCACGGATTTTGTAAGTCTTTCGGATCAGTATTCCTGCCATAAAAGACAATGAAACGATTGGCTGTAAACTCACACCTATATTTCTAGGGGAATATTTCATATGAGTTACCCTCTCTTCATCCATTCTATGGTAAACCAGATCCTACTTGCCATTTACAAGTACAAGTTGCTCAAGTATCATTGCAATGGAACAGCTGTGCCAACCTCGGAAAACGGCGGGAACCATACCCCCGGCTTTGAACAAGCAGCTCGGACGCACGCTGCGCACAAATTCACGCTTACGGTCGCAGGTGGTTTGGCAGCGCTTGGTGTGCGAATGTGTGATGATAAAGAGTTTTTGCAGCAGGTCAAGGATGCGTTTGAAGAGGACAAGGCTTTGAGAAGTAATATTTAAATTCTTGGGCTCATTGATAGTATAATAGACAAAAATGAGTGTAAGATATATAACGAGAGTTTATCTTATATCTTGATACCACAGCGGAATATTTCATCTACCAGTAGGCTCACTTTTCATAGGAGGATGAAATTCCGGCTTCTTGAGTCCTCCTGGTTCGGAAGTAAAAAGAATATCAATACGATCTCTGGAAGCATTTCTCGCCGGTTACAATTACTACTACCACCGGTATCACTCAGTCTAGCAAACTTGGCATCGTCCTGCTCGCGCTGGTCTACTAGGCTCACTAGTACTTGATTATAGACCTTTGACTTTTTTTATGAGTCTTTACCATTGAGATTGTCCTGAAGCTCTCCCAATATTATCCTTGGGATGTCAGAAACCTTATCAAAAACGTCCGACACCCAGTTTACCGCATTCCTTGCGCGCCATCGCGCCTTGCTAACCGCAGAACGCGAAGCAGATCTCGCGCGAACATCACTCCTACTATCTAACTGCAGTCCCAAACTCTTGCAGCAGCAAGGTCTTGCGCTTCTGGGCCTCGGCGTAGCCAGTATTAATATTGGCCTGGGCGGCAAAACCCTAGTCGAGCTCGATCGGCCGTCTGCATACCATACCAGTCCAGAGTTCCCTCCACATTCGCTCAGGCCGGGAGACTTGGCTCGTATCGAGGAGAATATAACGGGTAAACCGGGGAAGGCTAAACCCAGTGCCAAGTCGACCTCAACTTCTGAGGCCAATGGTGGTAACGGTTCTATCGAGGGTGTCGTTTATAAGGTATCATCCTGATCATGACCTTTGTGTATGGACGTTTTACAAGATTTAGGTCTCAGAAACGAAGATTGTGATTGCGGTTGACTCCGCTGAGGTGGATCTTCCGGAAAGATGTCGTGTTCTAAAGCTGGCTAATACTGTCACATATGACCGGTAAGTATGAAAACATGGGATCTCAGAAACCCGTTTTTTACATGATTTTTTGTAGTATGGACCGCGCTCTAGACAGTCTGGAGCGCATGGTTATTCCAAGTCCTGACTCCAATGGAAAGCCTGTACAAGGAATGAGTCCTTTAATGCGCGTTCTTCTTGGATATACTACACCATCTCCTCTCGCACCCAAACCAGAGGTCACGTTTTTTGATTCATCTTTAAACCCAAGCCAGAAGGAAGCCGTTTATTTTACACTGCAGGCCCATGAAGTTGCATGTATCCATGGTCCTCCAGGCTGGTATCGATTTCTTTGTCAATTGCCTCTGAAACTAACGATTCAACCACAGGTACCGGCAAAACACATACCTTGATTGAAATCATACGTCAGCTCGCCACTCCGCGCACGCCTTCTGCGAGTGAAATCAGTCCTAAACCCCCTCGTATTCTCGTTTGTGGCGCATCAAATCTTGCTGTGGATAACATCTTAGAACGTATCCTCGCACTCCCAGGAGACCCCAACACACCCAAACTCAAGGCGACGCGCATTGGTCATCCGGCTCGCGTCTTGGCTAGCAATGAAAGTGTTCTTGGGGCTACGCTAGATCTGCAAGCTGTTCGAAGCGACGAGGTACTCCATCCATTTTTATGTCTAAGGGTATGAAACGACCAGAGCTTGATGTGATCAAGTAGGCTGCACTGGCCAAGGATATCAAAGAAGAGCTAGATACGCTTCTTACCTCGCTCTCCGGTAAGACTGGAAAGAATCGACCCCGTGGTGCGGAGAGAAAGAAGATGTGGGAAGAAGTCAAAGCTCTCCGTAAAGAGTTCGTATATTGTGTTCTCTGGAAGGCATAACATCTGAAATTTTCTGGCACATAGGTACCGTCAGCGAGAAACTGCGGTTGTCAAGAGTGTGCTTTCTGAAGCTCAGGTAGCCCGTTTTTAATCGGAACACGTTTCATAAACTTCAATATATGCGCCTTCACCAGATCGTGTTTGCCACTTGCCACTCTTCTGGCGGACGACAATTACAAGGGATGACGTTTGATATTGTTATTATTGATGAAGCAACGCAGGCTCTCGAGGCTGTATGAATTCCTAGACTGTTTTAGTCAGTTTCGACGTACTTATTCTTGTAAAGGTTTGCTGGGTGCCTCTACTACACGGTGCACGCAAGCTCATTCTAGCAGGTGATCCAATGCAACTGCCCCCTACTGTCCTCGCGCTTGGTCATGGAGATAAAAACGCCAGGGCAAAGAACGAATCTAAGGCAAAGCCGAAAGAGAAGGGAGCACCGAAAACACAGGCCAAGGATGCCACAAAGGGAAAAGGTGCTTCAGCTGGGGCATCTAAAGCATTAAAAGTCAAGGAGCCAGAACCAGCACCGCAATCATCAGAGACACAATCAAGTACAGACGCAGATTCGCAATCGGGCTCAGAATTAGAGGCAGCAGTGGCGGACCAGAACGCTCCTTCAAATGACAAAAAGAGCGCCTCGTCGAAAAAAATGAAAAGCCAAAAGAAGAAAGATTTTGTCCCGAGTGGACTCGTCCCGCCAAGGACTCTAGAGACGACGCTGTTTGATAGGTTGGAGCGCATGTACGGACCTAGTATCAAAAGGATGCTAGAAGTGCAATATCGGTATATGCTTCTTTTCCGTTATCACAATCTTGATTTGATATCAACGGTTCACGGAATATAGAATGCATACGCAGATCTGCGAATTCCCATCCAAGACCTTGTATTCCTCCAAACTCAGCGCTCATGACTCTGTTGCCTCTCATTTGTTGCGCGATCTCCCGAACGTATCGGAGGCGGAAGATGAAGATGCCGTTCTCAGTACTCCCGTGGTTTTCTTTGACACTGCCGGCTGTGAATACTTCGAAAGGCTGGAAGGACAAGGAGAAGGTGGCGGTACCGATGCAGAGGGAAGCAGATGTAATGAAAACGAAGCCGTGCTCGTTAAGACATGGGTCGATAAATTGGTACGTAACATGCACCACTTCAATCTCCCATCCAATTTTCTTGCTTATCATGGAAGCAGATAATTATGGGAATTCTGACTACACAAATTGCAGTGATTTCACCGTAAGTCAAGACTTGAACTATACTCAATCCTTGATTAGAATGAGTGACACAATCACAACCAGATACCAAGCTCAAGTAACATTGCTCTCCACGTTGCTTCGTCCTGGATATCCTGACCTTGAAATTGGTACTGTGGACGGGATGCAAGGTCGTGAAAAGGAAGCAATAGTTATTAGTCTGGTTAGGAGTAATGATAAGGTATGTACCTAATTTTCTTGATTTTCACTCGGCAGATTTTAATTGCATTGCATATAGCGTGAAGTTGGCTTCCTGAAAGAGAAGAGACGACTGAATGGTAAACATGACTGATTTTTTGGATGGTCTGCACGTGGTGAATAATCTTTTCCTCCTTTCTAGTGGCTATGACTCGTGCAAGACGCCATCTGGTTTGTATACAAACTCAAAGTAGCGACGAAAGAGTTGGCTGAGTATACTTTTAGTGCGTTGTAGGCGATTCATCCACCATTGAGCATGGTGGTACACACCTTAAACGATGGTTGAAATGGCTCGAAGATAATGCAGATGTGCGGTATGCGGGAATTGATTAATCCGGTATATGTAAGTTCTGTTTTGGCGGAATTTACGGAGAATAGCCAGGATGTGCTTGTATGCTCACAATATTGCGTATACTTTTGGAAGCACATTACATGTAGATCATACACATTTTTTCAAAAATGAATCTCGTCAGTGAACAATGTAATGCACTGCTACCAGTATAGTTTATGATGAGGCTGCCCAGGAGGATGTCATATCGGATGGAGGCCCGAAACGGGCCGCGTATTCGGGCGTTGGATTATCCCCACACGAAATGATGATGATCTTGATGTCGACTTCGTTTGCCTATTAGTACTTAGTCATATACTCAACGGTACTACACTGGGTATTTGCCTTCAAATTCGCTATATTATCCCCTCAATCCGAACATACACCTTCGTAAATGACTGCCCTCGCAGGAGAAAATAGCGTTCCGCAAGCCATCTGGCGACTTGACGAGAGCCATGAAGCCCAAATCCCTGCTCAGGCTCTTCATGCACCTCACCTCTGGCGACCCGAGGTATTATCAACAATCGAAGCCAGTGTTGACGAGCTGAGCGAACCACTTCGCGACCTCAGTCTTGATATTAGCGGTAATAACATAGATTGATTTTGATCAATGATCATCATTGTGCTTATTGAGGATATATTGTACCGCTTCAGATCATCCAGAATTGGGCTATAAAGAATAGTGCGTCTATAATGCAATTTAGCTTTTTTTTATTCCATTCAAAAGAAACTCGATTGTAGCCATACGCACGATGTCATGACCGCTTTTATTGAGAAACATGCCCCCGAATTCGAGGTAACGAAACATTATCTCCTTGAGACAGCCTGGCGTGCGTTCTTCAAGCATGGAGAGGGTGGCCCTGTCATCGGCGTCAATTCAGAGGTCTATATATTCTCTCTCTAAATGCCAAAAATGACTGATTGTATTCATGCTATATTAGATGGATGCTCTCCCAGGCATCGGTCATGCCTGCGGCCACAATCTCATCGCGATCGCAGGTGTTGGAGTTGCACTCGGTTTGGCTCGTGCCCTGAAGGCACATGATATCCCTGGCACTGTCCTTCTTTTGGGTACACCCGGTTAGTCCTATTGGCCATCTCTTACCCTCTCAACAATTTATATGAACGCGTGTATACAGCCGAGGAGGGTGGCGAGGGCAAAAAAGCCCTGCTAGAAAAAGGCGCCTACGAGTCCATGGACGCGTGCGTGATGTGTCATCCGGCTCCTGGACCAGAGCATTCAGTCTCCTTGAGCTCCTCTTTGGCCATCTCAAGGCTTGACGTGGATTTCAAGGGTCACAGGTGGGCAATAATATAATTTGCCAACAGAGGCAGATTTCTTGTATTGATGTTGATGGTGCTGCTTGCCAGTGCCCATGCTGCATTATCACCCTGGGAAGGTGTCAATGCACTGGATGCATGCGTACTCGCATACAACAATATCTCAGCCCTCCGACAGCAGATTCATCCGACGCATCGCGTTCATGGTATCTTCACGGGACACGATTGGGCCCCGAATGGTAAGCCAAAAAGTCACAGATAGGCACTCAGCATTCTTATCCTTTTCCCAACCCATTCTTTATTGCAATATAGTTATCCCGGATAACGCAAAAATGCAGTATGTCATTATCACGATCTTTGCGTTTTAATGCGTGGAATAACGATTATCACTATCTGACGATTACTAGAATCCTCGTCCGGGCGCCCACCTGGGCTAAACAACAGGAAACATTAAAGCGCGTCATTCCATGCATCGAGTAAGTAATTCTCCTCTAGAGAAACCGATTATCCTACACTTCTAATAAAACAACAAACACCATCCTAGAGCCGCAGCCCTTGCTACAGGATGCAAGGTCGATATCAAACCTTTTGGTGGCATGACTGATTTACGGCAGAATACTGTCCTAGGTGAGGATAGATCCCTTGATATCCCTATGTTCCGTGAATAGATGAATGAAGGCTGATGAGAGAAATTTGGCTCATTAGGCTCGGAGCTAGCAACCTTCATCCGAGACCGTTACAGCGGTCATATTGACTTTGAGTACGGTATCTCTGGCGCTTCAACCGATTTCGTACGTTGTTTATAATCCATATATCCATATCATGATTTGCATTTTTTTTTCTCCCTGAATATTGATGATTTGATATTGTCAGGGCAACGTCTCCTACATCCTACCTTCCCTCCACCCAGGCTTTGGTATGTAACACTTTGGCCTTAACTGCATCGCCGTTCCTTCTTAGTACAAGAAATTGATCGCTAACCGATCTTTTTTGCAGCCATTCCGACAGAACCCAACGGCGGGAACCACACGCCCGCTTTCACGAAAGCGGCGAGAACCCCGGCAGCGCACAAAGAGACGCTCACGATCACGAAGGGACTCTCTGCACTCGGAGCACGTATGTGTGACGATGCGGCGTTCTTGAAGGATGTCAAGGATGCATTTGAGGAGGATAAAAAGTTGCGCGGGTGATATATAGCCTGGATAGGTTTAAATGAATCGGGGCTACTTATCGGGGTGGGGATGAGACAGGTTGGATGATTTTCTCGCGATGCAAGATGCATCAGGAAAAATGAAATGGAAGGAACAAGCATTTATGATATTAAGCATCAGAAGATTCGAGCTGTAGTCTGCCAGTTGTCACACCAAGTATGTCTAACGCCAGAGAGAGAAGAGGTTTAGCTCCACATCTCGAGCACTATGTATTGGTATTGGGAATGATATACAAAAACAAATAGTCGGAACATGTTGTGTACTTTGCATATCATAATATTATCATAAAATACATAGGTTAATTTAACCTCTAATGTCAAAGGATACCTTAGACCGCTCTTTGAATAGCAAATATTAAGACAGAAAAGGCCTTATTGGATTCTCTCTATACGTCTCTATAAGCAGAAACAGATCATTTAAAAAAAGCTAGTCTGAAGCCCCTAAAAAGAAGAGGTATCGAACACAAATAGAGAAACGAGCCTACAACTTCGACTGGCCGACTTTCCTGATTATAAAAGCACCTAAATACTGAGCTGAATGAACGGAACATGTAGCAAAACAACAACAGTGAGTAAATGAATGATAGATTACGCGACGCTTGGCTCGGCTTACCCAGAGATTTTGGCTTTTCTTGAGCAATCTACAGCAAAATTCATGTACGATGATCAGATACCTTTTTCTTTTATTTGAGAAAACCCCTTACCAAATGTCCCGCTCCAGGAATTTTTACGTTTGATGCCCTCGCTGGCCGTCTCCACGCGCGGATCTGTGCCGCCTTGCATCCTTCCTCGCCATATGGCTGCTTGTCTTCACCGGGAAAGACCCACCGAAGCTCGATGCGTGGGTCCAGGGTAGATAAGCGTTCCCAGACCTCCTGCATCACCCGCGTTTCTGTGAAGGTGATGCCTTCGAAGAGGCCGGGTTGTTTGAGTTTGGTGACAGTGCCGGTGCCGGATGGGTTGGGGGAGTCGTAAGTGCCCGCCTCGACGTAGATGCGGAGAGCAGCGGGGTCCCAGGCTTGGAAAAAGGGTATTTGGTTATACATCCTGAGGGCTTCCTCTCTTTAAGTAGAAGCATGATCAAAACAACAGCAATACTAGATGTAAGAAAAAGGAGGTGTATGGAAAGGATAGCCTTACTTGGATGACCATGTATCCCTCCTGACGAATGCGCCGAGGACAAAGCTCTCCAACACAGTCTGGCCGCCCAAGTAATTCGGTGGCATGTGTATTTGTGGGTCGACCAGGAAGAGGGTGTCGAATGGCGCGGGGACAGTCAGGGCTGCCAATGTTCTGCGAGATATTTGAATTGTTTGCATAAGAAGAAATGTAATAGACGAGATGTAAATGTATAGGACATACGACGACGTCCCACCGTATGAATGTCCAACGGTGATAAACCTTCTGGATGAGAATCCATCCTTGCGTCTGGCATCGGCCACGCTCTCAGGCAGTCGCTCGAGATTAGTTGGCAATAGCGTATCAGGATTAGGAATGTCCGAGGGGAGGTAGTACAGCAGGAAGTTGAGAATATCGCGCGCATGGTCAGACCAATCAAAGACAGCGCTAAGGGAGTCCGCGTTGAGCAATGCACCATCGCCATGCTGAACGGCGTCTATAGCCCATATCTCGCTGATGTGGGCGCCCCCAGGGGTCTCAAGAAGGTAGGCAATCACAGGTTCCCAAATCTATGCAGAGCGTGTGTGTATATCAAGTTAGGTTTATCAAACGTACTGAGTGTCATGAATATCAACGCACCTCTTTAGGAAAGCCATTTGCATGTGCAAAGAATAGGGTGAGTCCACCACTATGGGATGGGGTTTTCTTGACGTATCGGTTGACGACGGACCAGTGCAGTTTCGTGCTGACGGGCAAATGACTGAGCTTTCCATTGTCGTAGGCTATCTTGAGTCTCAAAAGCTCTTGCATCTGCTCGGAGAGATGTTTGCGCCTCTCCTGCCTATTGAGTTCATCGGAGGGAGAAGCTGGCAGCGGCACATGCGGGGTTGACCTGGGGTAAGCAGCCGGAATGACGTGGGTGCTAAGAGTAAAGGTGTCCGCGAACGATGGCTGCCGGGTACTAGGCGATAGGGACGGGTATTGGGCCTGTACCAACGATGCTGGCGGCGTCTCGAGAGGCCGCAGGCTGCGTGGATGGATGGTGGGATAGTCGGGCAGCGTCGTCGGTTGTGGATAAGAGTCTGCCATGATTGTGCTAATTATTCAAGTGAAGTGCTGAAATGCACCTCATTTTGTAGTCTTCACCTTCTTCATCTGTTTCTCCATGGGTATTTCATCAAGTGAACATGCCGGTCAATATCACCTGCTCCCCATCCTCTCTGACCCTCTCTCTCTCTGACCAACTTACATCCTTTCCACCACAGCTTAGGGAAAGCAAGAGTTATCATTCAGTGGGGTCTTGTGCTAGTGAAGAATGGTATTGAATTATCAATTACTACCATGATGACCCGAGTTTAGTTTTACTGAGAATTCCGGCTCACCCAAAATAAAGCTTTAGAGTGGCCTCTAGGCCTATGTTTCGCTTTTATTTATTTGTTTAACTGGTTGTATAAAATATCATGAAGTGATATGAAGCATTTTTAATGTGAAATTTGTGCTGAATTGACCTGATATACATAAAACCCTAGCCATGTCCAGTGTAAGATGTGAAATAACGGGCGCATTTCTAGTTTGATATTATAGCCAGGTGCATATATGTAACCCCTGTATCTACTAGTACCAACACCTCCTGATATTATTACAGAGTGTTTGCGGTCTCAGTGAATTTATTACAGGTCTCTAATTGCTGGCAGCGGCGCCTTCACAGCCACACCTCCAGTAGTCACGGTAAGCTAGTCTCCCTGGGGTAGACTCCGATGTTCATTCACTGGCTATTCGGAACGAGTCTACTCGTTGTCTCCATTCAAACCACCAATGTGCATCTCTATTACATCTGCAGATGAATACACATGGCATTACATGTACTGAATATCGACTAACCTGGTCCCATGAGCCGGCAAAAGGGCGATCAGCGCATCGAGGGCTGCTTCGAAGACGACTCTCCACATGGTCGATGGCGATAACGGTTCTCTCACCCGTCTTTTCTCATATCTCCTCCTCCTGGTCCTCGCAGTGAACTGGCCATCTTGTCTGTCGCACGCTGCTCTAAATACAACTTGAATCATTCTCGGGGCGTCATAAAAGAAGACATGACTGCATTCAAATGCTCTTCAATTTACATATTTTGGGCTAGAAGATCATCCAAATGATCATACCATCAGCCTTGATGTTTGTTTTCTCGCCTCGTTCTTGGCCCATATCGCTAGGAACGCGCCCACGGAACGAGTCGCGTGGCCCTTTTTCCGTCCATGGTTCTCTTATAAACTCCCCTCGTCCGCGATGCCTTACCCCCTCGACGTGGCTCTCTCGTTCACGGTCACGGTCCGTCTACCAAGCCTGGCAGCAGTAGCATTATTTCCACCATGGTTGGCCGCGCCGTCTTGTTCTCCTCGATAGCCACACTTGGCTCTTCGGTTTATGCCGCTCCTGCCACTCATCCGAGCGAGGATCCTTGTGCAGTTATCGGAGGCCAAGCTTACGTACCCGTTGCACAGGCCCGCGCATGTCTCTCATCCTTTCCGTTCAACCAGACCCTCCGGGAAAATGTGATGGACGTTGTCACGAAGATATTCAATTTTTACACCTTTGAGGACTATTATTACAACTCCCCCGCGCCCTTCCAGGAGTCGACCAGGAATATCCCCGCAAATATCGCCCGAATCAACTCGGCCAAGTACTCGGTATGTCTACATCTTTTACTTCCCACCTTCCCCATACCCCGATGCAGTAGCTTTGAATCGTTGATGCGATCTCTGATCATTGATACCCCCTCCCCTCCCCAGTCGGACTTTGCCTTCAACGTCGATCTCTACAATTTTGTTAACCAGCTCAACGATGGCCATACACTATGGATCCCTTACTGCTACATTAATTGGCAGAACCTCCTCCCTACACCCATCGTACAGCTCGCCATCGATGGTCAGCCCGGGATCTATGTCGCACCTGATACAGTCGAATACGTCTCCCTGTTCGGCACCGACTACACGTCCTACTATGACTCACTAGGCTTCAACTGGCAGCGTTTGGCGGGAGCCAAGGTCCTTGCTATCGAGGGTCAAGATCCATATGATTATGCGGATTACATCGCCGATACGTACAGCGGCAACTACCTCGACCATAACGTGCGCGTGAACAGCGTATTTACGAGCTATAGGATCAGCGGTACCGCGTTTTCGCAGCGTATTGGCAACCTTGCCGGGCCATACTTCCCGATCCAAGACAACATCACGTTCACCTTGATTCCTGTCAACTCGACCAAGCCAGAGACGGTCACGGTGCCGTTCATGGCTTCTTTCACGGGAAACAACTTTACGGATTCTGCGTCTTAGTATGTATATTTTCGGTTTGATTACTTCAAATTTTATGCACTGGATCATGCCGAGCTGACTATATGCGCTCCCATTTCTACAGCTGGGCCAACAACTGTGCCGCAACAAACACGACTAACGGCGTTGACTACAAAACGAGCGCCGCCGCCGACGGCCGCTCATCGCCCTTGCCTCCACGTGCTGTGCTCTTTGACAAAGGTCCCTCGAGCGCCATTGGCCTGCCGACACCGTACCAGCCCACGCTGCCCGCCATCAGTGGCAGCACGGGCGTCATGCGCAACTATATCCTGCCCGACAACAAGACGGGCGTGATGTTTATTGGGTCCTTCGAGGGCGATTATTATCAGTTCCAGACGGATGCTTCGTCTGCGATTGATGAGTTCGCCGAGAAGGGAGTGGATAGGTTGATCATTGATATCACGAATAACGGAGGTAAGAGGCAAAGCCCCAAGTGGCTCTCGCTTTTTCTTTCTCATGCTATTAGCTGTGTGGGTTTTCCTTTTCAATTTAAACAACGTTTCTTTTTCTCATCAAGGTGGTTACATCTGCTTGGGCGAGTTCTTGCATGCTTACCTGGCGGGTTCCGAAAGTGGCTACGCCGGCTTCCAGTCCACGAACCGCGCAAACCCACTCGCGCTTAAGATCATTAAGAACCTGATCAAGTTTGGGATTAACGAGACGTACTCTTATTATACCGCTGATAACTGTAAGTATACGTACCACACACTTGTTTTGGGGTGACGTGGATGATCTAACGGTTTTTTTCTTTCTGCTTCCCTTTGGGATGCGAACGAATAGTCAATTGGCTGAACAACACGGCCATGCCGCCAACATACGATTATGATATTCCGGATAACTCGACATGGATCAATGGCCGGAAATATATACAATCTCAGCGGCTCTACGATAACTGTACGCCATTCAATGTTACGTTGCCAGAGAAGCCCAAGATTCCTCTCAGGTAAGAGATGAGATGACCTTTCTTTCTTTCTTTTTGGGGCTGTTGCTGATTGCACATATCGCGCATGGCTTACAGTAATATCGCAATTGGTGAGTTTTTACCTCGGACTCACGTACACATGCATGCATATGCGCACCAACAACATTATCTGACTCGTTTATCTTCCCCGCTTCTCCTCCGTGATCAGTCGGGAACGGGAACTGTGCCTCTACTTGTGCCATGTAAGCTCTTGTTTCTACACTGTCCATCAACCATCACATCACCCATCATCACAACCCAAAAGAGAGCGACGTACTGATGGATAAGCATTTTCCATGTCCCTTCCTCCACCCTTCTCCGCCCTGTCCCCGCATTGATCCACACCGGTACTGACAACAACTCCAATTCTTACAACCACCGGCCCCAAAAATCACAAACCAATATGAAACAAAACAAAACAAACCACGGATGGATGGTCACAGGTTCACGACGGTGATGTACGAGAAGCACGGAACGAAGATGGCCGTCTTTGGCGGCAAGGCCGATGTTGAGATTGAGTACAAGGGCATGGCGGGCAACCAAGTCCTCGAGTGGGCCGACATTGATTCGGAGATCAAGACAGCGAACTTGGCGAATGATCCGTTAGCACCAAAGGACTTGTATGTGTGGTCTTACGTCCCCCCCCCCCTTTTTTTTGGTTTTGTTTGTGTTCTTTTGGGTGGCAGCTGATTGTGTTTTTTTTTTTTGTAATTTCTCTTTTGACAGGCTTGTCGACGGTGATTTTAGGTAAGCTATTGCATGAGATGGTGGATGAAACGCGTGCTTGTATTAACGAAAAAAAAATCCTCTTATCCCCTACTTTCAATATTATTCAATAGACATAACTGGCGGACAGGTACGATCCGTCCGGTTAGCTATTGAGTTGGTCTGATCGAGCTCACACGCCCTCTTTTTTTTTGCCGACACATAGCATACAGCTGGCTGGATGAAAACACACCTATAGGTATGTTGTATGCGCCAGATTCCAGAGAGTGGCGCGGGGATCATACTTGCGATCATTCAACGCATACATTTCGGTTACAATTGCTGATTTAAATGTTTCTTGTTTATTTGCAGCTTACAAGTCTGAGCAACCTCAATGTATGTATTTGTATTTGATACAATGCAAATAGCTGGGTGCTGGAATGCTCACTTTTCGCTCACCCCTGTATTTTTTTTTTTTGTCTTTGCAGACCGCTTCCAGTACACCAATGAAACGTACAACAACCCGCAGGCTTTGTGGACATTTGCGTGAGTAGATGGTTTTTTTTTTCCCTCCTTCCCATAGTTGTATGTGGAGATGCTCAATTATTCGTAACAACCGTAGCGCGAGTAAATTGTTCGATTAGACGATCGGATGTGCAGGAGGGGCCATTGATGGTGTATGCAACTTTAAGGGACGAGATAGGGAGAAATGATGATGATGAATATAATAGTAATGTTATGTACAACTTGGATCAAATGCGATGTACGGCATTTTCATTGTCAATCACCCAATGTTCAGGCGGACTCTTTTGCGAGCTTAGGAGCCCGAAGTTCGGACTGGCAGATAGATTGGATAGTGCCTGAAAGGTATGCTTCTGGTCTCTAAACAAATAAAGCTAAAAACCGTGGTCATGTGATGATTTTCTTTGGCAGAGATGGCTACTGGGAATTTTCTGCTCAAATTCATGGAATGCTTGAACTCAAAGGCAAAGTGCTCGAGTACAATGCAAGAGAATGAATCGGATGAGCTTCTATATTTAATATGCATACCTATTCAGCTTGAACTTGCTGACCTGAATGGGGATACTCTGTGGTCTAGACTCAAACGCTTGTTTGAACCAGTGAAATGACACGTTAAGCTCTGTGGCGTTGGAATGGAATGCTTACAGCCTTTCACTAGCCTGAATTTCGTGGCAACTTTGAGTGCGTCGTCCGAGAATGGTAAGTATGTGAATTGCGCACTTGGCACGTCATACCTCCATTGATTCTAACAATTCACGAGGGAAATAATAAACCCCATTTGATGAGCCCAATCACTCCCATCACACCCTAGTCGAAGCTATAATCGCTAGTATATGTTGTGTTTCCGGATACCATTCAAGTTTGACCATGGAAAAGCTCCTTACATATCCGAAATAACCGTTGCACAGCCCGCTTTTATCGTAAGACCATGAAATTCTCAGACTGCTCTGACACAGATCACACCTTTGATCCGCCAATCATTCTGCTTTTGACGAGGGTCGATCCATGGAATCAATAATCTCGTGTGTCCATTCCAACGCTTGCAATATGCATTACGAAATATACGAACCGAACGCATCTTCTTTCTTCTCCCGTTGACCTGAGGTTAGTATGTACTTTAATGCAAATACGACCTGACGCACCTGATACACCTGACGCATTGCGTTTATAGATTAGCACTAGTGCAGCCGATACCTTCTGACCTCGGACATGATATTTTGACTTCGCCTGTCGTTGAAGATAGTAAGAAGGCTCTCAAAACGAGGCATTTGACATAGAACTTGCCCGAAAAATGAAGAGGCGATACTGCCTGTCTTCTATGCCGTCGGTGCCACAGCTCCAACTATTGAAAATACCACCAAGAGAGATATGCCACGTTGGAACACGCGAGCGCGCTTGGCAAATCGCATAGGCTCGGGTCTTGGCGGTGTCTGTAGTATGCCTCCGTTCGGAAGCTAGTAAAGAACCGGCAAAAACAATGATGCAAACACTCCCAATGGTGATGCAACCCCACATTTCTTACCAACGACCTCTCCAGATCAAATCTGTAGTCCTCGTACCGAAGCCGTCGGGAGGCTGTTGATGAGATTGCCAAAGCGAGAACACCGTAGACTTTGAGTACAGTCGAAATTATCTTGGTGGATTTGAACACCTTAAAAGCAACCTTCGGAGGCGTCGGCTTTTTCTTACATGGGTGCAATTAAATGCTAACTTTCGGCTTAGTAAGACTAGGTAGGTGTGCTGCATAGGACCATAATAAAAAAACACAGGGACTGAAGGTAGGGGAAACCGAAGTCCCCGAAGATTTACTCACTTTGGTAGGTTTAATTTCTTCGAGCGGCCATCATTTTCCTCGCCGTTTATTCAATTCGAACGGATACTTGCACACATTTATGTAATGTCTTTAAATCCTAATATTCTCTTTTTATCAGTAGCGGGAAGTATCGTTCCATAAGACTTCTTTGCATTCTAAATGCTTTATGCAGTCTGTATTCCAGGAAAGTTTTTTTTCTCTCTCTCTCTCTGTAGACTGTTTGGTTGCGGTAAATACGGCAGTGCGCACGCGATAGGAAAATGGTACCATTATATATCATGATAGATTCATTCTACTACGTGCAGAGGCTTTGGGATGATGGAACATACCCTAAAGCTGCCGCCCTCCCCAAGTCTGCTTCGATCAACTCAGGACAGCTCTGACAATACTGCATGATATGAGAGGATATGGTAGCGTAGTGATTATGATTTTATAGCCTGAGAGAGCAACAAGCCACATGAACATATGGATTTTGATCTTTCCGGTCTTTGAATAGGGCTTGATCACGATGTTTGTGATCTAAAAACAGCAGCAGCATCAGCAGTCTTGGGAATATTTTCTGACAATTATGTGCCTGAGTGTCAGATATTCAGTTATCATAACGACTTGAAGCAGCAGAAACTGCGACGACCTCGACTTATCAAGCGCCCTTGAGACTAGGTGTTCACGAACAGCGTTTTTGTTGGGCTGCTTGAGAGGATCCAAGATGGGAGAAGAATTGACTTGACAGATACACTGGCAGTCTCACCGCCGTCTGTCCGTTTCTTGACGGCTCGAGTAACTGTGTTTTTTGTTCAGTATCATCATATCATATTCCAAATCATTATTGAGCCCGATATTTTGGGACGCTTTGTAAGAGTATCAAAATGCACAAGCTCACCGCGAGTGACAGTGACAGGGCGGTCTACCAATTTTTTTTCTTCATTAAAAATAATGGAAAGATCGAAGGTGCTCAGCGGGTTGTTTAACTGTGTAAGATAAGTCAGCAGTTTGCTTGAATAAGGAAAATTGATGCTCAGGAGAGAAGCGAATACGATAAAAACTGGTGTGATCCTGTGTTTGCTAGATTACTTCAAACAGGCGCTGATTGCAAAAAAGAGGACCGAACAAAGGAGGAAAACACACGGAAAGCCGTGGCGCACGGGATTGATGGAATTGTTTTACACCTGACTTGCTGTTGCGTTATGCGCAAATATTTTGCTCCGCTGCCGCCCCAAACTTTTTGAAGTGAACAGCAGACGAGTTGTGGCTATTCCGGTGATGATAGGTGTTTAATGCCACGGAGATGACTTTTCGTCAACAAATGTTGCAGCGTTGAGATGTTGACTGAGCGGTTTTCGGTATTCCAACAAGACACGAAACAGAGCTTAGATTATTGTGAAAAAAAGGGAACATGTCTCACTATGCCATACTTTACAAGCACATCAACTAAGGCAGACAAGCGATGTCATTCATCAGGCGATTTGTACATCCGTTATAATTGCGTACACTGACACTGACACTGCAAGGTAGTACTGCTTTGAATAGTACGACAATCACTTATACCGCCCAAGGTGCAACTCCGAAGTTCTCCTTAGAAGAACATAGGATGACAGAAAGGAGACGCAACTGACCGTGGGTATGTCCGGTAAGATTGGTAACGGTGCAACAGCTGCTGTGCTGATCGTGACAGCATACTATTACTATAGCTGTGCTTGCGGCTGAAAGAGTTACTAGGGGCGTTTAGGATCCGACCCATCAATTTCTTTCCATAAAAGGTGTCGGATCTCGGAACAGAGCAATGCAGGCCCTTTTGAGCACGCGAAGACCGCTCCTGCCAAGCACGCCTCTCAAGTTATTTTTGCTCTCGATTTTTCTTGGGATTTCTGGGGTTTATTTACCGCTTACATCTGAGACAATCCCCTAAGAAGTTTTGAAAAACACGATTCTTGCTAGCACTACGCACAGGGATTGGCTGGGCAGAATACCATTTTGTTTCGCGATGTCGACAAATGACCAGTACACCAGTTCAGATCCTGCGCGGATCAACTGGGGCTTGGGCTATTAGACGGCAATTAACACACCTGTTTAAGAGCCGCCTTGCGACTTGCACGAGTCTTGGTTCCGATCTCATAGCGCCCATCTATCAGCGAGTGTATGTAATTCATTCAATCATCGAATTTGAACCGGTCTCCTTAGCGCCTCCTCCCTGGGGCCCTGACGCCATGTCTTTAAAGCCCTGCTTGACCCGGTTGCCTGGTCTGCTCGACGACTCCCCATTCGGCCTACACTGTATACCGCTACTGCTTGTCCATGCTTTCTCAACGCTCCCATCGCATCCCAGAGGCACTGAGGCCTGGTCATCACCAAAGACATGCTACTACTACTGCCATCTCCCAACTACCAGTGGCGTCGTCATCCCGACATGCGCATGGAGGCAGCACCTCCTACAGCGTAGACTTTCTAAAGACAGACCCTTACGGCTCGAACGATAATCATAATGTGGCAGAATGTTCGTCTGCCCCTGCAAGACGCGCCCATATCCAGCAAAGGGGACACACCATTCATGTGTCGGCGCCTGCCTCGGTTGCGCCTCTATCGATCTCCAAATCATCCAAGCGATATTCGTGCTCAGCGCGCCCACTGCCCAGAGTACCCCAATCACCCCCACCCCCATTTTCAGCCGTGGTATCTGTCTATACTCCTGCATCATCTCCATCTCCACCGCCACCACCGCGATCTCCACCCAGACCTCTGCCACGGCCCCCTTCGTCATCTTCGTCGTCTGAGAGCTCGCACGCATCCTGCAGTTCATCGAACGAAGCCGATCTTGCCCCTAATTGGCTGAAACCTGCTCCGTCACCACAATCGCGACAGAATAAGACACCAAGACTGGCCTCCCTGGACACATCACCATCATTCCTTGGTCCACCCTCTGTCTTGAACGATGGCACCATCGTTAGCCCATTATCTCCAGTCCCCCCTTCCCCGGGAACTGTGAAGCGTAGGCAGTATGCCAAGCTGCGTCGCCAGCTAGGCGAGTCGTTGCCTCCGGAGCTTGTCTATGGTCCGGGGTCCGTTGTCAAGCACGAGGAGAGTGACGACGAGAGTGATGAAGAGGATGTAGATGCGTCTCAACCTATGCGTTTTTCCCAGGGCCTCCATTGGAAAGAATTTGCAGACGGATTTAATCCCGACTTGGATGCGGCGACCGGCCATCCGGAACGGCTGAGTATCAAGTGGATGCGGGAGGAAGGCGGTCAACAGTGGGTTGAAAGGGATTATCATGGTGTACTACAACATCTCCGTAACTTGTGATACGGTCTACCTTTTTCTGCTTTTTCCTTTCTTTCTTAGTTATGGTGGCGCAGTGTCACTCATTGGATTTTCACCTTATTTTATTTCATTCACTTTCTGCTTAGGCTTTTGATTTGCCATTTATTGATTGACCACACTTACATATCATATCGTATCATCTTATACTGATGTACATGTCTCATCCCATCTCATTGCGTTTTGCCCCCGGAAAGATTATTTTATTTCATTTGCATTATTATCCCATGCTGTACAGTCGCATTCTTATTACATACTTGCACGCCTACCAGATACACACACGAATATTGATACTTCATCATCTCTATCATATTGAGTTGATCTGTGCTTAACGCCCATGCATTGAATGTAAGCATATTCACAGGGCCATTGTGCTGCATATTTCAGTCGCATAAATATTCTGCATTGTCATCACATACCGATACGTTCATTTGAATCCTGTGGTGTAGTTTTTCTTGATCTTTTATTTTCACAAAGATTCCATTGTATGTGGATGTTGTTCTATACACATTCAGCCCTTCTCTATAATGGGTAGGCATCAGAAATTTTCCCTCATCGCTTCTGCTCGGAGATCCGCCTCACCGGAACAGGAGGGGAGCCTGAGAAGGCCTTTTTTGTGCAAATCATTCTTGAAAAAAAAAAAAAAAAGCTTGCTACCTCTCTACCGGCGTATCCACACTCCAAGCCTTTGGAGAGTAACGCAACTATCACTAGTTACAATTCTCTTTGATCGCATGTGAGAGCGAACAACAGCTGGGCAGCCCCAAGAGATCATTAGCCCGAAAGTAGAAATAAAAAAATAAAAAATAAAATAAAAGTAAAAATGGTTGCGTCAGCACTGGCACTGACCCGCTCTTCTCAGACAAGAAACTAAAAGATAATTTGATTTCATTCGACTATGTTCATCTGTCAGTATAACATGGCTCAAACGTATTAATGCTACTGTTGATGGCGATAGCTATGAGCATTTATATGATAGGTTGGAATTATTATCGTGCCTTGACAATACTAATTATGATCAGTTTTGACCATTCCGGGTTATCGGCGACAACAGGTGATGTGTAATTTAGCTCAACTATTCTGCTGTACAATAAAGTACATGTAGGTTACTATGCTCGAGCTTGAATGAACGCAGCGTGTAAAACACGCATTGGAGTAAGTCCTACCGGCACTCAGCTGACCACCTAGTTATGGCTCAGGAACCTTAAAGGAGAACCTCAGGAACACCTTCCTTCCTCGTGTTTCCCTCAAGTTCTTTTCTCTTGGTGTTGATCGATATTTCATCAATATTCGTGTTATCTTCAAGCTCCAAGATCTTGTTGTCTAGAGCTAGCGGGCTGTTAGTTGTTATTACCAACACATTATTATCATCCGAGTTACCATCATTGTTATTTATTCTTGTGACCATCATTGTCCCTTACCAATGTGATAGGCCAACCTAGGCCTAGGGCAATGATTTGAACAGGCACTTACTACGGCCGACCAAATGCGAACTACTCGAAAAATATATCGTCCGCATCACCAAGCACATAAGGTGACTCATCAGGGCAAGTCTTACTTAGTCTAATGAAAAAGATGATAGATCATTTGTATGTCCCACGTACTGGTGCATACATGAGGAATCGCGATATAACGCAAACATCAATGCTAAGTCAATAGCAATAAAAAGAGGGAGTTAGAAGACAGTTTTAGGAGAGAAGACGATTAACAAGATTGAGTATGAAAACGGTCCTAGCTTAGAAGATTTGGCTACCCTGACTTTGTATTGAGGACACTGGCACACACATACACTATGGATGAATCCTTTAAGAACCAGTCGAAGACACAACGTAAAGGTTTTCATTCCATGTTTTGTTCTCTCATTTACAAAAAAAAAAACATGAATTCCTTGCGTTTATGCACTATGTATTGTCAATGCTGTACCATAATGGCAATTTACTAAATCATTCGCAATTTCCTTCCTAGA
Organism: Agroathelia rolfsii; assembly: GCA_018343915.1. Taxonomy (NCBI): domain Eukaryota; kingdom Fungi; phylum Basidiomycota; class Agaricomycetes; order Amylocorticiales; family Amylocorticiaceae; genus Agroathelia; species Agroathelia rolfsii. The sequence continues at coordinate 572,824 of JABRWF010000002.1, forward strand.
TGCGTCACGGTATTGTGATCATCTATAACCGTGGCAACGATGGGAGATACACTATCCTCCAAACTCCAAAAAGATCGAAGGAATATACAAATGTATGTCTATTCATACTCTTACCGACATAATAGAGGGTCATCAGAGCTGTTGTACTGAAACTCGAAGGGTCGTAGATCATGACATGTTGGACACTGGCATTCCATACTTAGCCAAAAAAGTATAGATGAGCTCTTCTCCTGGGGTATACATAGACATGGTAACGTAAATGTCTAGAATTTTCAATAGATACACCCGCACAGGGTAGTGTAATTGTTGAATATTGAGCACTGGCATTGAACAGGCCCGAAAAATGACTAGCTGAGGGTTCCGAGTCTCTATAGTCAAACTCGTCTAAAGTTATATCCTTTTTTTGAGGGAGGGCATAATTCTCATCTCCAGCTCATTTATTTTTCTTAGTGCATACGGAAATATATTATCACTATTTCAAAAGTTCAACGTCTCATCGAACATCTGCAAGAGGAAGCCGGAACCTCCCGAAGGGTATAACTTAATACAAGTTTGGCTGTACAGCTATATAGACTCCAATGTTTATTGACAGCTATCTCCGTCTTCTATCAAATATAGTTGCATATCAAGGGAGCCTGATACAATCAATTGATACTGCCTGAGTGGAACTAATTTATGGTGTCTCCATAATAAGATGCACCAATTTCTGAGCAGAAACCTGATAGAAACACCGATTATCGAGCACAAGTTAAAACTTATCAGTATTTTCACTCAATATATGCGCCCCAAAACGAAGTACTATTACCTACCTGCCGTGTTTTTAGCAAATCCATAGCCTCAACCACGCTACTAAGACCATTGGGCATAATTTTCACCGGCGGAGTCTTGAGCTTGCCTTGGGAAAGCAAATCATAAAGTATCTGAAGATACCACTTATACGCTTTCTTGTGCTCTGGTATCGCAGGCACGGGTAATGGGAAATAGGATGCCTAGTTAAAATGAAAAAAGGTAAAACCAGGAAAGAAATGCATGAGCGAAGAACACGTACAACGCCATAGAGTGTATATGCAATTGGTAACGTCGATGAAATATTCTCTCGTGTGGGCTTGAAATTGGGCGTGGCAGTTGAGACTGCAGCCCCGGATGAGCTCAAGCTATCTGAGATGAGCTGATTTGTCCTCTCGTCGCCAGTCGTATGACATACAAATCCGTACACAAGCTTGTCATTTGTGTACTCGCGAATCTTCTTCGCAACTTCTGGGTCATTGTAGTCAAATAGGACATCAGCACCAATCGACTTAAGATAATCATGGTTCTTCTGCGACGCAGTGGCAATGACGGTGTATCCGCTTGCTTTGGCAATCTGGATAAGAAATTGTCCGACGTTTGTGGCACCAGACCAGACCAGGATCTGCGTATTATCAGGTGAGGCGACATGTATATAGTCTCACGACGTTCAAACTTACTTGAGTGGGTGTCTTGACAGGCTCAAATGGTGTAGCCATGTTTTGTGACTGATATAGCATCTGAAACGCAGTGTTCACACAAACGCTCAGAGTAGCACCTTCTGGGAAGGATACGTTATCCGGAAGTGTGCACACTTGCTCGGCATCTACGACTAAGTATTCTGCAAAAGAACCCTGGCCCCTGCGCGTGCCTAATTTCTTCTTCACTTGGAATCACTCATGATAATTTTAGTATAAAAACTCACCTCCCTGTACCGAGCCAACTACTCTTTCACCTACCTTTCTTGTGCCCTGGGGTACGTCAGATCCGATCTCCTCCACAATGCCTGCGAAGTCATAACCAAGGATGCATTCTGGTTCTGTGTTAAAGGTCACGGTATGGTCTAGTAGGGGGGGCAACAATTTGTTAGCAATACTTTCTCATACCAGACATCAGTAGTACGTACGATCCACAGGATTTTCTCCGACAGCGACAACTTTGACTAATACCTCGGTAGGTTTTGGTCTGGGCACAGGCACCTCTTCTAGTTTTACCTTGCCGTCGCCAGTGGTGACAACAGCCTTCATCATAGAATGAGACATAGTGAAAAACTTCTGAAATTCTAACCGTATCAGAAGTAATCGATCCTATCAATTAAAATGGTACTGCTTTGAGCGTGAATCTTACCACAAACACAAGGGTGTATCCTTGAATATCGATGACTATGGTGATAGGATATATGTGGGTTATATCACCTAAGCAGGCGCTTCTTAGAATAGGCGACATGACCAGTTGGTACGTCATTCCTTTTGTGATTATGGCCATGCTGCATGTGTTTGCAAGTTGGGATCAACGGCTGGGCTGTATATTGAACCCGAGCCACGATAATCGATATTCAAGTTGAATAAGGTGATCCTGGATCTAAAATTCGGAGTCGCAAGCTTCAATAGGCTGCCCTCTTCCGTGATTTAAATCAAGTTTTGCTTCAGGCACTAAACTTCCAGAGCAGTGTTCCTGTACATACTGTGCACTTCAACACATAGATCACAAATACATCGCCCCATGTTCTTAGATTTAGAACACAGCATAAACTAAGGGTGCGTGAAGGATATAAAGCTATCATACCCCTGTAAATGGATTTCATAAGATGACAAGATCAGTCCTTTTCCCCATTAAATATCGAGACGCAAGAAAGTAGAAATGCAAATCTATCTTCTGAGATGGCGCATTACCATACAAGTGGAGTACGTACAAGGAGACCGCTACTACCATCTGCATACCAGTAACTTAGAGACATCTATATCTCTTGGTCATATTAATTCCAAGAATACGATGATTGTTATGGCACGAAACAAGATGTCCAGATAAAATGCTATAACCTACCAAATAATTCTCACTTTGAAGCTTTGGTAATAACAGCTCCTCTCTTACTATAATTCTCCTAGGGGATATTTGATCCCATGCGCTTGTGGATGTCGCTGGAACAGGAGAGATCCATAGCAGTGTTCTTAATAAATGGAGTTCTAACGATCAAAAACAAGAATCGGAATTCGACAGCGCCAAGAGCAAGAAAGACAAGAGGTTGGATCAGGCCGATTATTCATGTCGGTTGCATGCAAGAACTTTGGAGACGAGGCACGCTCTCCTGATTATTTAGCCTTCCTTACTGGTATTAGGGGTGTAATTTGTGAGCAAGTGGCAGGTGATCAGCTACTCACTAAGATAAAAGTTGATTGCGGGTCATATTACCAAAATCATGCTCTTCTGGCCTTACAAAGAGAAAAGAAAAGAAAAGATTGATTGATACTCAACAAAAAAACTCACAACACAATTCTAGCAGCTAGAGTGTGCCTAGACCATAGTCTGTCCAAGCAGGCACAAGTCATTCCCTGGGCATGCTGAGGTCTGGCCACAGGCTTGGAGCCCGATCGTGATATTGGCTGTGGCCACCGCCACCGCCATTCTCGCATTCCACATCCGCACGGTCGGGAGGCCTCGGCCCTTTTGTTGGCCGGCCGGGAGCGGAGAATATGGAAGGCCGGAGTCCCGGAGAGCATAGCGGAACGAGGGCACTCAAATATATATATATATCTTTGGTCCGTGCTGGGTGCTGAGTAGAGTGAGTAGGTGGTATCAGATATCACGCAGGTTGGGGTGAAAGCGCGTAGCGCTTTCCGAGCCCAGCCGGATAGCGACCTATAGGGAGATCGAGGTGAGCAGCGATGGGCGGGAGGGATCGCCTCGTTGCCTCATCTCCCACTGTCAACTACCAGGCCGTGCTAGGTGTAAAAGAGGGGGGGGGGGGAAGGAAAAGGAAGACAAAATTAGGGGGGGGGGGTTCTGAAGATTGGCTAGCATGCTAGGTGGTGCTTTGCGAGGCACATGCCCGTCTTGTGCCCTTTTGAGAATAACGACACCTGATGCCTGCATAGTTCTCAGCCTGTCATGTCTGGCAATTGGTTGTCACAGGACTGATATTAGATAAAACAACGATACATGAAGTGATGATGTTTGGAAAGAGAGAAAAGCTTTGCAGCGAAAGGAAAGTCAATTCAAGGAAGACGTTGGTTTAATAGGAAACTAGTGCTTTCAGTGTTTAAGGTATAGGTCCGAGAAAAAAATTCAAAATTAAAATAAAATAAAATAAAGGAGAGACGAGCATGACGTGGGTGCGGTGGGTGGGTGAAATTTAATGAGCGAGAGTGGTCGGTGCTGGTAGCTGTAGAGAGAGAGAGAGTACAGCTACCAGCACCGGAACGCGCGGGCCAAAGACACCGCTTTGCGCCAACGTCGTGCCTCCTTGGCGTAAAGCACCCATATTTTTTAAAAAAAATTTAAATGGCACTACCCACTAGCAGCGCTCGTAGAATTTAGTGAATGATTCCAGACTGATAGGGCATTTTGTTCGAATCACCAACTGTAGCCGGCGAAGTAAGATAGACGGAAAAAGTCGTGAATCATCAAACGAACATAACACCATTCTAGGCGGGTTTTGCGACATGCTGATCATGATTGTCTGTCTTTGAGACTCGACCAAAATTGATGAGTACCGAGCATTAGCTTGTTTCGTTCCAATTTATGAGGAATCTCAACAAGAAACTAAAACAAGGGTTCACAGCTGGGGTACTTGGAGTGCTTCGTGAACCATTCTGAGGCTTGGCTGGTCGAAGTCAATAGGGGCGTAGAAGCTAGTATCCAGATAACGATAACGCAATGCGCTACTAGTGTAGTCTAATTCACGCGCTGACATTTATGGTTGGTTGAGCTCAAGAACGCCTTGGTGCTGGAAAGACTTTGAAGTCAAGTCTTCAGGCGTACATCAACGAGTGATAAGAGGACATTATGAGCCATATAAGACAACAGCCATTTGAATGACCTGGGGTTTAGATACCAGACACTGCATATGACCAAAGGCTCCAAAACTCGGCCTATCTGATTGATGGTCATAGATAGAAGAGAAGAGCTCCGGAAGAGGCGTTAAATATGACCGGACATATAATATCATGAGTATCTGAAAGAAGACAAAGAGCTTCCTCAGAAAAGCCCTGAGTGTCTGCGTGAGCTGAAGAGCCGTTGTTAATGGATTGCAAGGGGATAGAACAAGCAAATGGATCATCACAACGGAAACCCCGGCGAGGCGGCCGCGCCCAAGGCTTACGTGATAGACGTTTATTCTAAGGACGACCAAGACGCGGACCCATTTCGCCTGGCTGCTGCATAGCGTCAGGGCACTCAGGTTTGCTCGGGCTCCCAAGCGGTGCTCCTTGTCCTTGGTTTCTTACTCTCAGACTCTATGCAAACCTGGTCGACCTGCATCAGTTTATAGCTCATACGTACTCATGCCGTCAAAGCCTTCGCACTTGTCGTTCCTTGTGTACTACTACTCGGTCGCATGTCTTTGGATTGCTGCACATGTATCGTATGTTAGTGCATTACCAAATGGGCCGGTCGCACGAGCTACCAATGACTCCCAAGATACTGGAATTCATGTAGTTGTACGTCTGTACTAATGCGTTATGTAATGTAAATGCATACTCATCGCCTGGTGGATGTAAAGCTGCCTGTTGTGCTTGGTGAATGTTTTATCACAGAGATCCACCTTCTCCCATTCCTAACGAGTAATACGTAGTTGTTGTAGCTCTCATCTTATTAGTCATCGCCATCTATCGCAAGGGTTCATCGTCTGCTCTTAGACGTGGTCTAGCGCATATTTCCAATGGTGCCGTCGTTGCAAGTGGCACAGCTCCTCCAACAAGTAACAACACATCGACTAGAGAGCTCACTGCGGAGCAGCTGGCGGGAGGAATACCGGCTAATAATCGTGATACAACAGCGGGGGCACAGAATAGAACAACTGCCAGACGCCCCCGTCGTGCAAGACGTACGCCTAGCCAAATGTCGACAACGTCCCTTCCAGTTTATATGAAGGAACCCGGAGAACAGGAACTAGTCGTTTTTTCGTACGTACAGGCTCATGATAAATTAGTATACATATAGCTAATCTTAATCACTTGTACCCAGCGGCCCTGAAGAAATGGAAGATGTAGAGCCTACGACAATTATTATGCCTGCTGTAGACGAAGATGACACCTCAGTTGAAGATGAGGGAGACGATGCTGCCGCAACTACTGAAAACCAACAGCCATCTACCGGTCCTACTCACGATAATGAAAATCATGAAAATCATGAAAACACACGTACTCACCAACGAGACCCTTCTGCTGGAGCTGAACAACCTACTTATCGCAGCGAGGACACACATGATAGCTCTGAGACAACTTCTCTACTAGAGGTCTCGGCCACAGCCACTGATGCACCTGATCCGCGTGGAGAAGCACCGCCATATTCAGAGGGGCTATCTGCTCATGTCGAGGAACCGGGTGCAGCCAATGCACCAGAGGCACCAACTGCAGACGATCGTAGAAGGAGCTCACGATTTAGGAATATTATCAGCGCTTTGAATCCTAATTCTCGACCTACTTCTACTGTTGGCACTACTGCCCCGCCCTTACCTACGGCTCCTCGTTTATCGACAGTATCTTCTGCAGAGGGGCCTCCTTCTCGCCTACGCATGCATCGGCCGTCACAATCTGTAGGATCCAGTTTACTTCGGACAATATCCCGTCAACGATCGAGTAATACGCTCAATTCCGGGCATTTCAATTCACCATCTATGATTTCTCTCAACTCTATCTCTTCCCCACTGACGCACACACTGACTAAATCCGAAATCACCTACCCGCGCGCGGGACCTACGCCTGAGCAGATGAAGTTGATATCCTCTCGCGAATCGTTCTCGATGTTCCAGAGACCCTATGGCCCTGATGCAATTGCATTCGCCGCCTCGGCATCCAGGCCAGAGCTACCTCCGCCTCCATCGTTTGATTCCATCGATGGGATGCCAGTGCCCTCAAATTCATCCCAGTTGAACTTGAGGTCTACACCATCACGTCTGTCTCACAGTCCCCATCCTTCAACGTCGTCATCCAACGAAGTGCCAGCGCCTGCTGCTGGTACCGCTCCGAGTGCTCGGCAAGAGGACGTGTCTAGCTCTCCCTCTTCAGAAGTAGTAGAGTCTGAGCAGCAACAGCAACCAATAGACGAGCTCCCTCGTGTTCAGGGAGAGGAGAGGCTATCATCAGTGCCACAGCGCTCCTCATCGCCAGAACCAATGGACATGGACAGCAAGGCTTTGCCAGAAGTCGCTCCCAAGGTAAAGGATAGTGCTACTTCGCCCTTCTTAGACGACCCCACCGTGCGTCAACGAGGCACAGCTCCTGGGGCTCTTATGACACCCACGTCCGACGTATCCGAATTCGGTGCCTATTCAAAAGCACCAGCAACAGCGGCGTCGAAAACCATCACGAAAGCTTCCCGCCCTAAATCATCAACCCTCCCGCCTCCATCGTCATTAAAGCCAAATACGGTCGTCTATGAAGGCGGTGGTACGGCAGCATCGCGTATGAGCTCGGTCACATCGTTTGCCACGGCAGCCGAATCTTTCGTTAGTTCTAGTGCGACGACGGAAATGGGCGAGGTTGTTGCGCCCGAGACACCTGTGCCGTCTCAGCCGACAACGCCGCGTGGGGCGACACATGAACTCGAGGGCACAGATGCCACAGTGACACCTACCAGGGCGGCTATAGAAGTTTAAACGATATGAAGACTGAAGACTGAAGTGGCTGGATGATGATAATGACGAAGAATCAATGAAGAATTATTGCATGGTACATTTTTGAGATTTTATTGCTTTTTTAATTCTCCTTTTTCCTCTCTTCCCTTTTATTTTATTTTTCTCTTTCCTTCTCTTTTCATAAGGAGTCATGTAGGAACGGAGTCCATCATTTTTTCTTCTTCTCTCTTCTAATGCGTCTATTCACTTGTTTCTCCTAGGCATTTTGCATTTGCATCCGTGCTTTCTTGATTATTCTGCTAAACGTGTTTTTATTCACTGATCGAATTTTCTCTCTCTCTCTTCAACTTTACGTGGATGAGGAATATAAAGATTGTTTGAATGATTCTTGCTTTTCTATGTGCAAACGAGAGTACCAGAAAACGACGATTACGAGAATGTATGAATATACGCTATTTATTGTGTTTGCTGACAAGCTTCGGCGCGCATGCTATTCTTAGCTTCTATTGCTTATCGTTATAAGCCACTAATCCCTCGTGACAACTAGAATCGAAGTCGAAGCGACACTATCTTGACAATGACCATACGATACTGAAAATCCGAGCGCTCGTGGTACTCCTGTCCGAAATACGCCCAATTCAAATTTATTGAAAAGTTCAGGTTTATTTGTTCGCTCTAATCCACCGCCGAGCCTTACTGATAGCCCGGTCGATCCGGCGAGTCGACTTCTCCCAAGCTGGCTGGACATTAAATTTCCGTCTCGGGACCCTGGCATATGTCAGCTATTGGTCAGCTCCGGTCAGCAGCCTGAGTAACGTCAATGCACGATCCATGGTTTATGGGCCTTAGGAGGTCGTCAGTGTAGTATTATAAACAGGACTCGGTCGATAGGGAGATGAACACCAAAACCTTCTACCACATCCACTATCAATCATGTCCCACTATTCTAGCAAGATTATCCTCATCATTGGTGCAACTGGAGCACAGGGAACTGCCGTGATCGACGGTCTCCTGAAACCAGCAGCTGATGGGACGCCTTCTCCATATGTCGTACGCGCCTTGACTCGGGATCTGTCTAGTAAACGGGCGCAAGCGCTGGCAGCCAAGGGCGTGGAGCTTTTCCAAGGTGAGTAATACAGTAGGCGATAAATCCACAGTGCGACTGTGTGCTGAGCGATTTGCTACAAGGTTCCTTTATGGACTTCACGTCTGTTTCTGCAGCGATGAAAGGCGCACATGGTGCCTTTGTTAACACGGATGGGTTTACCGTCGGCGAAGCCAAGGAAGCTTTTGCTGGAATGAGGATTTTCGAGCTTGCGAAGGAAGCTGGGCTCAAGCACTTTGTATGGAGCTCCACACCTTATTCAATCAAGGTGAGTTCGCATTGCCTCAGATTTCAAGTTAGTCCCCTAATTCAGCTTCTTGTGTAGCTGGGAGGATACGATCCAAAATACAACGTTGCGCATAACAACTCCAAAGCACGTGTAACGGAATGGCTTAAACAGCAAGAGTCAGATGTCTCAGGGAATGGACTGGCATGGACATCACTTACCATGGGCATTTATCTTGACATGATCAAATTTGTGAGCCCTTTTCATGGACCTGTAACGAGCACATACAGTAATAGCTGTCTCAATCTGTTTCTTAGCTTCTTGGCCCACTCAACATTCGAGCTGATGGGACGCGTGTCTTCGCTAATCCCTTGTCAAAAGGACCTGTTGCACTTATCGCCTTGACAGACCTTGCTTTCTGGGTGCGTTATTCTCTAGAGAATAGAGAAAAGAGCTCTGGACAAGACTTCCATATCGCTTCGGACCTAGTCACAATGGATACTTTACCTACGAGACTTACCGCCGCTACTGGTTTACCTGCGACTTACGTCCCACTAACCGTAGAGGAATGGATGAGCTACCAGAAGGGAAACCTGGACCGTCCCATGGCAGGAGAACGTAAAGAAAAGGAGTTTCCTGGTGACATCACCTGGAGGGAGGATTTCACATGTTGGTGGCACTGGTGGCGAGATTCGAGTAAATTGTGGCCTATTGACATGGAGTGGATTCGTTCGGTGCACCCTGGGTCGTTGACCTTTGAAGAATGGGTCAAGCAAACAAACTGGGATGGTAAGGTGGACACTAGTCTCTTGAAGAATGTAGAAACGGAATTTGGGAAGGGCGGAGAAAGACCAGGAAGTTTTGTCGATATTGAAAGGGCAAGCCAACTTTGACAAGAGAAAAAAATGTCGGTATAGGGTGCTCTTTCTTCCTTCATATACAAATTGTTCGTGAATCATTACTCTTTGATGGGGGGGGGGGCTTGCTGTTCATGGTGTTCTCGTAGTGAAGCTTACGTGCGAAAAGTTGATAGCTGCCCTCAATTTTCTGTATGCCAAATATCCAACCTGTGCTGATCATCCTATTGGAATACTTTCTTCGCTTGATGAGATGGTAACAGACCTAGGTGATGGATCAATAGCCCAGAGAGGTAGCTTGAGATGAGACACGTAGCCCAAGGGCATTAACCTATTCAGCAAACAACTAATTGAAGTCCTGCGCTTTGATCGTCATTTATGTCTTTACTCACTCTTGATCGCTTGTGTAAGGGTTGTCTAGTGATGGGACTACATACTTATTGATACCTCCATTTTCAGGTCAGTAAATCAAGACGGTTAGGTAATATGCAAACATTAGGAAGTCAACTACCGGGATTGGCTATAACGGCATCCAACCTTCAAGTTTATATATATATCTGACTTATTCAATGACTTCCTTATTGCGATTCTTATCTGTAGATACGAGAATAAGTTTAACCATATTCAAGTTTCCAGAATAATCTTTCGAAAGTTTTGAAGGTCTGTAGCGTGAAATGCCAGCGTATCAGGAGCACCAGTAAATGCGACGATATTGTCGCACTTTATGTGCAGTTGGCAACTGGTCGTAGGCATCACTTCCGGGCCATTACATGCTTAATTATGTCGATATAGGTGTCTTGGATCACTGCCAGAGTCAGAGTTAATGCACATTCAGTTAGCGATTATTGCCACTTCAAACAGAAGGTGACTACAAAGTGAGCGGGGTTATAGAACGTCGACAGCAATACTAAGTTTGAAGCAGCTAGTATCACAAGGAAAACCGAACAATGATAATGCCATGGACTTGGAGATGAATTGAGTATATCGTCAGGCGCGTTAGAGTCAATATTAATGTCGAAGATAAGATGGACGGAGACTTGGCCCTTATATATCCAATCCTATTTAGAAGTTGACACCATACTAGTACTAGTTACATAATTGATGTCTTCGCTTGGTGTTATTATTTGCCAATTAATTATATCCTCTTCACCACGGTGCAATATCACCTTCAACAGTGTGAAAAGCTGGTCCAGCTTCGGGCCGTGTGGCATTGTCTATTGTAGGAAGCATTTGGTTCACTGCTTGGTCCACGGGTACAAATGTCAATTTCTCGAAGAGGTGTTGGACGGGGAGAGCTTAAGTCGCGGTTAGTATTAACAAACATCAAAATTATCAGCAAAAGATGACATACACATATCAGTCTCTACAGGTCCTGGGCATAAAGGAAACACGACTGTACAAAGGGATCAGCCTATACCTCAAGATAAAAAAAAAGCTACCAATAAACCTCACCTAGACCGTCGTTTTCGAAATGCAGCTTTCGACAAAGGAAGTTCACCGCAGCCTTGGATGCACCATAGGATACCCCGCCACCAAATGTTGGTCCAAGAGTAATGCTGCCTGCGCGAGAAGAGATAACAACAAACTTGGGCGCCGGATTACTAGCCTTGAGTAGGGAATAGGAAGCTTGGAAAAGTATAAGCGGTCCAACGACGTTGACCTGTGTTATAATCAGTCATTATCAGTTCCGGTGAGGCGATAGGTCTCCCTCTGTGGCATACCTCATAGTGCTCTTGCATAGCTTGTGCTGAAGTTTCAAGCGTTGAGTGCAGAGATTTAGAAATACCTTCACACATTTGATCATCAGTCATGAAAACTTGACATCAGCGGCCGATCAACTACAAACTTACCTGCGTTGGCAATGACAACATCCAGTCTTCCAGCCTTTGCTTGGATTTCCTCGACGGCAGCCTTGTTACTAGCCTCGTCGGCTGAGATCAGCTTTACTATATGAAGCTTTCCAGGGAACTCCTTTGAAAGGGCTTCTAATTCGGTGGCATGTGTCGGATCACGAGCTCCCGCAAACACAATGGCGTTATCGCGCTTTACAAGCGCTTTTGCGAATCCCAGTCCTATTCAAGTGATGGCGTTCAGAGCATATAATGCAAGAGCAGGGCTAAGAAATACCAATGCCGCGATTTGCTCCAGAAATAAGATACACTGTTGCTGGCATGATGGTTCAAATAACTTGTAGGTGTCGATAGGAGATGGATTTGCGAAGAGAAAAACTTTGTGCCGTGGCTGATGATGTTTTCCATGCGTCCATTAAGTAGGAATTCGGTCACCGTAATACGGGATTGTGTACGAGATGGCTCTTTGTCATCCCTGTACGCATTCCACGTTGACTGCAATAAAGACGGGCAGTATGTGGGTCCAAGCTGCAGTTCGACTCAGGCTAGATTATGGGTGAACGTTATTCCCGCCAATTTTAATGCTGTGAAAGCGTCACGCCACATGAGTAATCACTGTCAAAGGGAATAGAATTGTTATGCCAATACCAACATGAAACTCGGACATACAAACATAATTACACCACACACAACGCCGCGACCCCTTTTATCTGGCTTACAAAACCATCTATACTCGTACTAAGCACCCGCCACCGGGCTTTCGCCAGTACATTATGCATTTGATTGCAGTATCCAATCGATGGTGATATTTAGAGAGGCATGGTTGTCATCTTATAAGGGGAACTTCAAATTATCAGTGCGCGTTGGCCTGCCAATGAGTTTCAACGCACTTGCCGGAAAACCACAATCGCAGCTGACGCTGCGGTTGCGAGAAAGCCAGATGGCGGTTATGAGACGGAGGTAAATGGTAGCACTCCAGGAATTCCGGCTTTTTCTTTTGCTTGTTTGTTTTGTGGTTTTCCGGCAAGTGTGTATAGAGATCTACAGGTGTTCACGTCATGTCTAGTGCTACCAGTAGCACTAGCACACCTGGCCAGCTGATACATGTTTGTAGAGTTGAGAATATGCTGTTTCCAAGCCACTTAGGAGATTGATAATGAGGAGATATGCAAGCAAGACCAACAATGAGGGCATATAGTGGAAATTATAGCGCTGATGCGTGCAAAAATTCCAGGCCTGCATCAATATACTGTCGCTTCAAGTAGAAGGTGGCTACAAATAGTGCGGTCTTGAAGAAAATCGACAGCAGTACTGAGTTTGAAGTGACCAGTAGGCCCATAAGAAAAACCGAATAATGATACTACCATGGACTTGCAGATAACTTGAATGCGCGGCCATTAGAATGAATATCAGTGTCAAAGATAAGATGGACAGAGGCCTGGCCCTCATATCTATAATCTTATTTAGAGATTAACATCATATTGGTACTAGTTACATAAGTATTATTTATGGACTTATTGTTATTATTTGTCAAAGGAAAAGCATATCTTCTTCACCACGGTGCAATATCACCTTCAACAGTGTGAAAAGCTGGTCCAGCTTCGGGCCGCGTGGCATTATCTATTGTAGGAAGCATTTGGCTTACTGCTTGTTCCACGGATATGAATGTAATGTCCTTGAAGAGCTTCCGGGCGGGAAGAGCTTAAGTCGCAGTTAGTATTAACAAACATCAAAATTATCAGCAAAAGATGACATACACATATCAGTCTCTACAGGTCCTGGGCATAAAGGAAACACGACTGTACAAAGGGATCAGCCTATACCTAAAGATAAGAAAAGCTACCAATAAACCTCACCTAGACCGTCGTTTTCGAAATGCAGCTTTCGACAAAGGAAGTTCACCCCAGCCTTGGATGCACCATAGGATACCCCGCCACCAAATGTTGGTCCAAGAGTAATGCTGCCTGCGCGAGAAGAGATAACAACAAACTTGGGCGCCGGATTACTAGCCTTGAGTAGGGAATAGGAAGCTTGGAAAAGTATAAGCGGTCCAACGACGTTGACCTGTGTTATAATCAGTCATTATCAGTTCCGGTGAGACGATAGGTCTCCCTCTGTGGCATACCTCATAGTGCTCTTGCATAGCTTGTGCTGAAGTTTCAAGCGTTGAGTGCAGAGATTTAGCAATACCTTCACACATTTGATCATCAGCCATGAAAACTTGACATCAGCAGCCGATCAACTGCAAACTTACCTGCGTTGGCAATGACAACATCCAGTCTTCCAGCCTTTGCTTGGATTTCCTCGACGGCAGCCTTGTTACTAGCCTCGTCGGCCGAGATCAGCTTTACTATATGAAGCTTTCCAGGGAACTCCTTTGAAAGGGCTTCTAATTCGGTGGCATGTGTCGGATCACGAGCTCCCGCAAACACAATGGCGTTATCGCGCTTTACAAGCGCTTTTGCGAATCCTAGTCCTATTCAAGTGATGGCGTTCAGAGCATATAATGCAAGAGCAGGGCTAAGAAATACCAATGCCGCGATTTGCTCCAGAAATAAGATACACTGTTGCTGGCATGATAGTTCAAGTAACTTGTAGGTGTCGATAGGAGATGGATTTGCGAAGAGAAAAACTTTGTACCGTGGCTGATGATGTTTTCCATGCGTCCATTAAGTAGGAATTCGGTCACCGTAATACGGGATTGTGTACGAGATGGCTCTTTGTCATCCCTGTACGCATTCCACGTTGACTGCAATAGAGACGGGCAGTATGTGGGTCCAAGCTGCAGTTCGACTCAGGCTAGATTATGGGTGAACGTTAATGTGACCAATCTTAATGTTGTCGACGCGTCATCTCACCGGCTTGCTGATGGATGGGCTTGGAGTCAGCATGAGTAATCACTGTTAACCGTGGATAGCCAAATCAAGACCGAGGGGAATAGAGTTGTTACGCTGATGGTAAAATGAAACTTGGACCGCATACAACCGGATGGGCCGCGGCCCCTTTTACCTAGCTTACAAAGGCATCTATGTTCTTACTAAGCACCCGCCACCAGGCTTTGCTATGCATTTGGTTGCACTATCCGATCAATGATAATATTTAGGGAGGCATGGTTGTCGTTCTACACCAGTGCGCGTGAACTCAAGCACTATGGGATCATACGATGCAAGATTCCATCAAATGCTTGGCATACCATCAACAACATGCAATCATAATCAGAGCTTGATAACTGGAGCTTACATTTGTCTCAAATTTGCAAATAGTCCGGTGTGCGTAATGGGTCCCAGAAAATGCGTATTCTATCCGACTAATCGCCGGGATGCGACCGTTTTTATATCATACAATCCAGACTATTGGCGATTAGATAGAGATGAGCGAATGGTTTTTTCGAACCATATTTGTAGAGCTTGCCCAAATCGTTTAGGCCATACCGGTGTCTGAGCTGCCAAGAGGTTGCGGTGTTTCCAAGACCAAGTGCAGGCATGTTTATAATCGTATATATGCTAGTTTCCCAAAATCAAAGTATATTGTAGCTACGCAAATGCTGAAATTAACTTGCCGTGATATCTTACAGCTATTTGAAGCCCCTACTGTGCTTGAAGCAAGAAGGGATGGATTATTACCACGGTGCAACAGTACCCTCGACCGTGTGGAATGCCGGCCCAGTTTCGGGCCGTGTAGCATTGTCTATCGTAGGAAGCATCTGATTCACGGCTTGATCCACGGGTATGAACGTTACACCCTTGAAGATCTCAATATCCTGACTGGAAGCAGCTAAAGCTACAGTAAGTAATCGATCTCTCTAAAAATGATAACAAAAATTTCATACACATGTCTGTATCCACTGGTCCAGGGCAAATAGGGAACACAACTTATCCAAGAAATTGGCTTATGTCAAAGTAGCAAAGTCATTAATGAAGCTCACCCAGACCATCATTTTCAAAATGCAGCTTTCGACAGAGGAAGTTCACCGCAGATTTGGATACACCATAGGGAACAGCACCAAGAAGGGCCGATCCGATGGTAATACTACCCAATCGAGATGATATGACGACAAATTTAGGCGCAGGGTTCCTAGCCTGGAGTAGAGGATAGGAAGCCTGGAAAAGTACCAGGGGCCCGATAACATTGACCTGTAACATATATTGTCAGTCAGAGTTCCTGTAAGTTTAACGGTACCTTCTCTGGTATACCTCATAGTGGTCTCTCATAGCCTGTGCTGACATCTCAAGCGTCGACAGCTCCATAGATTTAGCAATGCCTTCAAAAAACTGATCAGCTTCAAAATCGTGATATCAACAGCGGAAACGGACCTGCATTAGCGATGACAACATCCAGTCTTCCAGCCTTTACTTTTATTTCCTCAACGGCAGCCCTGTTGCTAGCTTCATCGGCTGAGATCAACTTTACTATGTAAAGCTTTCCAGGGAACTCCTTTGCAAGAGCTTTCAATTCCGACACATAGGTCAGGTCACGAGCTCCCGCGAACACAATGACATTATCGCGTTTTACAAGAGCTTTAACAAATCCGAGTCCTATCTCAGATGTGTCATTCAGCGTATATATACTCCAGAAAGAGGGCCAAAACATACCAATACCGCGATTTGCTCCAGAAATGAGATAAACTGTTGCTGGCATGATAGTTCGGATGACTTGTGGTTATTTAGTGTGAAAAAAAGAACTCGGGGCTTTCTTGCTACTCATGGTGTCCTCATGCATACGTTAAGTAGGAACCGGGCTGCCGCAGGTCAAAAATGCATACGAGATAACCCTTAGTAATCCTGCTACGTACTATGTATTAACTGCAATAAAAACGGACAAAATGTGGGTTCAGGCCGTTCATGTTGGAATCCGTCGGACAACGTCCGTGTCCGAGTGAGCCTGGGTAATTGGTAGTTCCCTATACGGACTCTAACTATTTATTCCTCTCATTCATTCTGACTAATAGTGATTGAATTATATCGATGCCGTGAAAGTATCAAGACGCACGCTGATTTGCTAAGAAAATTATCTCGTAGGCTATCCACATAGGTCCGAGCACTACTCTGATTATCCCGATAGCTGGGCGGCTTGATGCTAGCAACAAGGCATTGCCAGTGATCAAGACAAAAAAATATAGATAAACAAAATATATTTGCCTTATGCTAGTGGCTAGGAATAGGCCAATAGGGTGCGATGGTTTGCCATCATTCAAGCTGTCAATACGTATGCCTTGAGCGTTAGGCCGCCGGGCTATTGGGATCACCGGAGCAGCAGTGCTTGGGCCTATGGGCGTAGCCTAGTACGATATATTTTTCTCCAAATCCAGTAGACTAAACAGACACACACCCCGCGCAGGAGTGTTTATCGTTTCTTGAACCGTTGTAATTATAGCAGGGCAAATGAGGATTGAGAACGACAGACCCGGAATATCCTTATCCTAGTCCACAATTGCCGCGGCGGCCCTCAGACTTGCCAGAGATTCACGTATTTAATCACACCTAGAGAATATCAAACAACAGGAAGATGTCGCCAGCTCTTTTGCTGAAGTTCTCGTTTTCTGTCAAAAGGGGTTTTTAGCTTGCCCTGTTTTTGAATAGTATACTTCTTACTAAGACTTTGTAATCTTGTGAGAATATTAATGAGGGGGCATATGAGGTCAAATGGAATACCGTAACACTATACGTGATATAATGGTGTGCATTGCGATCATTCAATGATTTGATATAGTGAAGTCCAAGACACGGCACTCATGGCTCAAGCCATGATACTGCACAAATTATATTCTTCGGTTGGGTGGCAGTTACTATTCATCCCCGGAGAGAATCACCACTGGTGTGAGGTGAAGGGATAAGGTAATCTCGTATATGCTATCTTATTCAAAAACCAACGTACATGGAAGATCTGAAAAGGTGTATGCCCTCTTCACCATGGTGCAATATCATCTTCAACTGTGTGGAAGACCGGTCCTGCTTCGGGTCGCGTAGCATTGTCTATGATACGAAGCATTTGGACTACTACTTGATGTACGGATATGAATGTTATACTCTTGAAGACCTCAAAATCCTGATTGGAAGCAGCTAAAGCCGTAATCAGTGACAGATTCCTCGAAAATAATAAGGAAAATACTGTACTCATATCTGTATCCACTGGTCCAGGGCAAATAGGAAACACAACTGACACAACACATCAGCCTACATGAAAACAAGAAAGCTATCAACGAAGCTCACTTATGCCATCATTTTCAAAGTGTAGCTTCCGACAAAGATAGTTCACCGCAGATTTCGATGCGCCATAGGGAACAGCACCAACAAGGGCCGATCCGATGGTAATACTTCCTACTCGAGAAGAGATAACCACAAACTTGGGCGCAGGATTACTGGCCTTGAGTAGAGGATAGGAAGCTTGAAAAAGCACAAGCGGGCCTATAACATTGACCTGTGTCAGGTATAAGTAAATTTGTGTCACTGTGAACTCAATAAACTCCTTGCTTGTATATACCTCAAAATGATCTCTCATAGCTTGACCTGGCGTTTCAAGTGCCAATAAGTGCATAGCTTTAGCAATACCTTTACGAAACTGATCAGCTCTGAAAATATGAAGAAGACCGCCGGGCAGCTGCAAACTAACCAGCATTAGCTATAACAACATCCAGCCTTCCTGTCTTCGTTATGATCTCCTCGACGGCAGCCCTATTGCTAGTTTCGTCAGCAGAGATCAATTTCACTATATGAAGTTTTTGGGGGAACTCCTTTGCAAGGGCTTCTAATTCGACGACTTGTGTTAGATCGCGAGCTCCTGCAAACACGATGACGTTATCGCGTTTCACAAGCGCTTCTACAAATCCTAACCCTACTCAGAAAGAGTGCTTTCATTCAGTATGCATGCTCTAACAACATAAAACAATATATATATATATAAATAAAAGACATACCGATACCACGATTTGCGCCAGAAACGAGATAAACTGTTGCTGGCATGATGACACAGTAACCCAAAAAGTTAGTATTTCGTGGATGGAGACTACGTGGGGAGATAGAAGAAAATCTGGGTTGCTACTTACAATATTATCACCGTATATGTCTTAAGTAGTATGCAGTCAGACCTGAGAATGCCCCGAGTAATTCTGACACGCAATCCACACCGTATTAGTGATGGGCAATACTTTGGATCGTCAGGTCAAATGCCCGCCCAGTGTTCAGAAAATTCTGCCCTAAGTTGAAAGTTGCTAAAACCGTACATGTATCACCGAACTGGCCCACCGGCAAGCGAACCCCGGCTTAAAGAGCTATTCTGAGCCAGCATGAAAAATCCTATAGTGTTATACTCAATCGCTAATAGCAAGTTGAAACAAGATATAGGGTCATATAATGTTCCTATTGCATTATGTGGCGCACTAGTGTGATGCATTGAACAGGTCGTGCAGTTTCCGAGTCGTGACGTAGTCTCCATTAGGTAGACTCTGAGTTTTCTGGCGTGGTGTGGGAACGGAATCTAGTACATTCGGTGTGGTTTCGGATTACACTGTGACTTGCCAGTGCACGTAAATTGAGGGCAACGTTTAATGAGTATGAATCAGCAGGTCTATTAGGTTGCAAACAAAGCTGATTATGATCCCATTCAAGATAAATATCCAGAACGTGACCCTGATTGACTGAAGCTTCGAACGATTGTCTAAGTGAGCGGCGTCAGCAAGCCGCCCGCCAGTGAATATCAGCTCGTCAGGTTGGAGTTGCAAGCAGACTCCGACCGACGTTCGCTACCCTCAAAATGTTGGAATCTACCCAAAAGAGATGGATCACAAGCAATGCGAACCCCTTTCGTCAAAACTTCATACTCAATACATTACACACAGAGAATCTAGTGATCGAGCACCAAACTGCTATATTCCGAATTTGTAATACTAAGTTACAAGTAAATACAAATACAAAAGAAACGAAAAAGTAGATGAGAGCGAGAAGAAAAAAGATGAACTCAAGCTTCGTCATTACTAAAAGTGTGCGACACCGGCAAGGCCAAAGGAAGGAAGGAAAGAAGAAAACCTTGCGTTTTAATCCCAAAGAAAAGTGACCAACCCAAAAAGGGTAAAGCAAGCAGGCGGTGATTGATGAGCTAGGGTGATATCAATGATGGTGATATTTGGGGGGAGGGGGGGAGTGGATGGGGATGGGGATGATGGACGTGATGGATGTCTGTATGGGTGAATGTACGTGTTGTCGTTAGTACTGAATC
The DNA here is from genome assembly GCA_018343915.1 of Agroathelia rolfsii. Classification (NCBI taxonomy): domain Eukaryota; kingdom Fungi; phylum Basidiomycota; class Agaricomycetes; order Amylocorticiales; family Amylocorticiaceae; genus Agroathelia; species Agroathelia rolfsii. The sequence goes on from JABRWF010000002.1 coordinate 592,652, forward strand.
GAGTTGGGTGTTTTTTCTTCGGGAATCCATAATCGAGGCTGTTGCTAATCACGTAAGGAGAACAAAAGAAAACAGCGATAGCACTGATAATAAATCAAGCAAACAAGCGTGAATGCACAAAAGAAAAAGAAAGAAAAAAACATTTTAAGTGTAATGATCGGAGGTGTAAGTTAGAGTGTGTCACTGGCAATAACAAACAGATAGCTTAATGCAAAAGAAATCGTGAGTAGAAAGAATCAATCGTAAAGAATTCGGGATGAGTGAAGAGTCGATGATGGTTTAGATCTCTGGCGGTTCGTAGTACGACCTGAACATCGATTCCGTGTGTAGAATAGTCTCGGAGATAACACCATGCACATGGAGGAAGAGATAGGGGTACCGTCGTGTGAAGTAAGCCAAGAATCCCTCGGGCATGGGTCCCAAATGTCTCTTGACATTGTCCGGCAAGTCTTGATAATGATTTTTCTGTGCAATGGAAAACAATCAATTTACATGTACCAATCGAATCCAGGAAAAGCAAACAAACCTTGTTCCTCAACGCACGCAACAGATCCTGAACAGACTTGCCATCATACTTTCTAAACTTGCCCAAGTTATCTATGAAGATCTTGTCTAGACGCGAGTGCCAGTCATTCCCGACCACTCGGGCCGCATTCGTCTCTAGCGTCACCAAGTTCGGGTCGCGCGGATCGCGGCACATGATCTCGAACCGATCTGATGCATCCTGGAGGAACGTCAGCCGGCGGGACGAGTCCCAGAAGAACGGGTGGATTAAACATTTGGTCGTGTCAGGTCTAAAATAAAACAAGTATAGAGACATGATTAGAATTGCGGAAAGACAGTAAGCGTTGATCAATAGTCCAACGGCGTACCGTGCTGATGGTTCAGGAGCAAGCATCTGTGCAATCAAATGCGCCGCCTCGATGCCTTCTTCACCGAATCGCTCAACACCTTCTAGGTTTTTATTATCCTTCATAATATTCCCTTCGCGCTCGAATCGATCGCCATATGGATGACCACCGCTCGTGAGGACATAATAAAACAGACATCCAAGCGCAAAGATATCCACAGACTTGGTCAGCCGCGTCACCTTGCCGTTGTTGGTTGTCGTGCCACTGCTACCGGTGCTACCTATGCTTGCCCCAAAGCCCGTGACGGTACCAGTACTACCACGTGATGACAGCGAATCATCACTCATCGACGCCTCGTCGAACGTCACTTCGCCTCTCAGAATTTCAGGCGCGCGCCAGCCAACAGTACCGGCCGCCATGGCGCCCTGCGCCGTCGGTAAAAAGCTCGTCTGGTCCACGTCGAGCTTCTTACACAGGCCAAAGTCCGAGATAAGCATGCGATACCCGCCGCCGACGCGGCCAGTAGATGTTTGTTGCGAGATGAGGATGTTCTGTGGTTTGATATCACGGTGTACAATCTTGAGTGCGTGCAGGTGCCGGAGACCGGCGGTGATCTGGCGCAGCGCGCGCTTGGGGTCGAATGCACCCACGAGTGCAGCGTGTGCGTCTGGGCGCTCGACGATGTCTGCCAACGAGGCGGGACAGAGTTCAAGGGCGATGTAAAGGAAGTTGGCGTGTGCCTCTTGATAGTAATACCTAATAACGTTGGGGTGGTCGTCCGATTCTTGTAGAATGCTCACTTCGCGCGAGGCAAGCGTGACAAAGTCTTGAAGAAGACGTTTGACAGCTACGGCGCGGCCTTGTAGCGAGCCCTCATACACGACCGTACCATGAGACCCAAACCCTGAAGAAAGACACCAGTTTGAGCCCATCATCACACCAAAGTCACAAAAAAAGCATACCTAGTATCTTATCAGAAATGATCAAAGACGGTCCTGAAGCCACCTTGGCTGAAGGTGGAGGAACCAACAACGATGAGGGCGCCAACGCGCCCAGTACATCATCCAGTTCCTTTGTCAGCACACCAGCAGCCCCATTATTTTCCTTGTCGTCGCCTTGAGACTTTTTCTTCTTCCCATTACCCCGCCCGCCCCGGCGGGTTTTCTTCCCAGGGGGCTTGGGCGAGGCAGGAACGGCGGTACCATTGGCATCCAGTTGGGAAGAACCATCGCCGGCTTCCTTGTTGATATCGCCCGCCTCACTCTGCGCTGCTTCATCAGTTGCAAAGCCTGTTGACGGTGTTGCGACGATGGCCGTGGCCGCAGCAGGCACAACCACCTCCGCCGGATGATCGGGCACGGGCTCAAGGGGCACCCGAACCACGGCTGACACCTGTTCCTGGGCAGATTTCTCTGAAATATCTCCACTAGATGGGGGTGAGGTGGTAACAGTGGTAGATGTAGGAGAAACCACGGTAGCCCGCTTCTTCTTCGATACGAACCAGAAGACGCCATAGGCAACAGCAAACAAGAACGAGCAGACACCCCAGAACGCGTTAGCAGTGGCCAGCACGGCCGCCGCTGTCGTCTGTGTGTCGTTGCCTGGCATGATGAGCCAAGGTAGCTTGATGCTCGAGTTGCTTCCCTTGGCAGGAGGCAGCGCCACAACATCTTCGAAGCGCTGTTCTACCCCCTCTGCTTCATCGCCAGGAAGGGTGACGGGGGAGACTTCTGATGGCAAAGGCGATGGCTGCACAAACGGTGCACCGTCGAGCAGCATAGACCGGCTTGAGCCTGTCTGCAGCGGCCGTACACCAACAAGGCATCGACGATCACCACCACCGATGTTGTTCGCCTCTTCCTCACAGTACTCGCGCCACTGACGCTGGCGCGTGAGCGCATCGATATCGTGCCGCGAGCCTGAGCCGAGGCGGAGATTGGCATCACCGAAGACGACAAGGGGGAAACGCGATGGCGTCATGGTGAAGAGTGACCCAGTTTCCTCTACTAGGCCGACGTAGGCCGAGTCAAAATTGGGGAAATCGTTCGGGTTGGTTCCGGCATACCCCGGCGAGTCGAGATCTTCCAGACGAGGCCGAGGCTGAAGAAGGACGAATGGATGCGAGGAACGTGTGGTCTTAGATTGGACAACGTCAAAGACAGCGACTCTAAAAAATTGCAAACATAATATGGATTGAGAAATTGGGTGTGGAGACAGAACAACTGAAAAGGGCATACATGGGGTTATCAAACTGATTTCCCCACAGTTGCTTCGAATTACGCATAGTATCTGTGGCCCGGAACGCAAAGACGTTTCCATTGGGCAAAGGCTGGACGTAAGCATTGTCCGCCGTGCGCCTGTATACGGCCTGTAGTGCGTTATCCTGGTTATTGGGTCCATACGTTGAAAAGGACAGATTCTGGATCGGCGCGCGGATTGAAGAGCCAGAGTTTGAACGAGAGTAAATTGAAATATAATAGTCTGATATCCATGCATAAGTTACGAAAGGACAAAGGCGGTGCATTAAAAAATGGGCCAATATTAGATTTGGAGATAGCGACAATAGACACACCAGTTCGTCCAATGTACACCTCCGTCGCCTTGGGCGGCGTCATACCCTCTAATTCATCCAAATCAAGCATTGCATCTTCTGACAAGTCCTGCATCGGGTCCCATGGACACTCAGTGTTGATCGTCGCCGTGATCCTACCGGTCTCCAGCTCGACCTGAAGAAGCGAGGTCTCCTTCTTGCCCACAAACACACGCCGGTCTTCGTCGCCAGCAAAGCTAAAAGGTGACATATCAACGAGCTGAGGCATGCTAAAATCGAGACGCTGCAGCGAGCTCGAGCCGGAGTTCATGACGTAGATGTCGCCCGTCTGCGGCTCGATCACATACAGCTCGCTTTCGTCATTGTTGTGTGCCGTGCGCACGAGGGGACTCAGGGCTGCGGCAAGTGCATTGGTCGATGCTGAGGATGAAGAAGATGAGGACGATGATGTAGTTGTAGTTGCCGTTTTTGTTGTGGTTAAGGGTGCGGATGATGGAGAAGACATGGACCAGAGCTTATGGCCCGATGTGCGGTTGAGAGCATGGAACTTGCCATCGACGGATGCGACGAGAACAATGTCAAGCAGGTGAAGATCGTCTTCAACGCCAGAGCTGGATGCGGGCGGGGTGAAGCGGTAGTCGTGCTGAGAGCGCTTGGCGACGAGACCGGTGAGGTGGGACGAGTCCTCCCTGAGTTTGACCGCAGAGACAGCCGCGGAGAGCACAAGAGCGGCAGATAGCAGCAGGGGCGTCATCGAAGGCGCATAAAGAATCCAGAAAGAGGGGTAGAAAGAGAGAAGAGCAGAGCAGAAAAGAGGAGACTGACGAGGAGGAGGATGGGGAGGAGGAACAGGCCTAAGCAGGAGCAAGCAGAAAGAGGCGGAAGGAATGTAATGGATTACGGCACAGCCACCTCCAGCCAATAATAAAATATTCCCCGATTTTTATGCCCGCCCACTCGCAACTCCCCCCGTCGGTGGGCATACATGATACTCAGGCGTTTCATTTACAAGAAAATCCTGGTCGTCATGGACATGGACAATCCCGGGTAGTCTGCAGATGCGCATACATGCTCCCTTACAGATGGTCGTCATTCATATTGGCTTTGGTAATAATACATTCATTAAACTCCAGGAACCAGTGCTTGGACCAACAGTCCGAAGTATTTTTTATTTATTCTTCAGACCACCTCTAAATCTATACTGTAGTTATTATCAGCACGCAAAAGTCTCAGCAAATGACCAAAGAAGCACAAGCACCTTGCGCAGCTAATTCTTATTTTTGCGCTAGCATCCAGGCACAAATTCCGACTGCTTTAAGCGGCGCATATGGCGAGTCATCGCGGATAACACCGCAGCCAAGACCCCAGCTAACAAACGAATGCGATATATTGTTCGACTATATACTATACACAAGAGAAGGTGGGGTTGCAGCATAGGTAGGCCAGATAGAGAGAGGGAGGGAGAGGTGAAATAGGGAAGATGGTATCGTAGAATGCTAGTCCAATAGACAAAAATATGAAAACAGACTAATAGAAAGGAAGAAGAGAAGACGATGGGTAGTAATGCATAATGAAGCAGAGCAAAGTTGAAGCGGAAGAAGGGTTAGGATATCAACAAAAGACGAGGAATTCACATATTTTTACAAGTCCTTGATGGGCAGGTGGGTATATTTCATATGTGTTGTGCCCACGCAACTATATATTTCACGTGAACAGCATATCATCTGTATCTTGCGAGAAATCCAAGATGACAATTCTTTGGTCATGCGACGTGCTGTATAATAACTGTCAGCTCTAGCACGAACGGAACCAGAAATCAACCAGTTCGCATATCTCACCTCACAATCTTCGTTGCATTAAATCGCACATCAAATATCTGACTCGCATGTTCGTCCCTAAATTCGCGCAGCAACTTGCCGGTGTGGAAGTCCCATACGCGCACGGAACGATCATAGCTTGCGCTCACAAGCCGACCTAGGTCGGGGTCAAACGCCAGCGCACGCACGAGTGACTCATGCCCCGTCAGTGTCCGCAGACAATCGCCCGTCGAAGCACGCCAGATTTTGATCTTGCAATCATTCGAACCCGAGACAATGAAATCGTTCTAGTGTAAAGTAAGCAAGCTGGCCGTCGACGAAAGTAGTGCGGAAAAATCCTTACCTTGAACTCAATACAAGCCAGGCCACGCTCGTGGCCCTCAAACGTCCGGATGTGTGTGCCACTAGCGATGTCCCAGAGCATCATCGTTCCATCGCCACTTGCGCTGACTATCCGTCCGTTTTCGAGCCCGACAGCGTTGACGGGACCATCATGACCATGCAGAGTGCAATGGACTGTCAGCGTGCGCCGATCCCAAACACGGATGAGGGTGTCCTTAGAGCTGAACACGCCAGTCAGTTAAAGAGAGCATCAAGGGAATGTTCTTTAGAGAACACAAACCAGCTGACAATCCACCGCTCATCAGTCCTCAAATCCAGCACGCCCCCTTCATGACCCGTCAGCACTGCCTTAACCTCCGCCCGCACCACACACTCGTCCTCTCCATCCCGTTCACCGCGCCCGCGCTTTTGCCAACCACGCTCGGTCCACACATCCCACACGCGCACCGTATGATCGCTGCTCCCGCTGACCATGAACCCTCTCCTACCACTCCTGCTCTCGCCTTCACCACCTCTGTTAAGGTCCCAGTCCTTTTCAAACTTGAGACATAACACGCTGCCATTATGTTCACCCGAGAATGTGCCCAACAGCGCACCAGTACGGAGCGACCACACCTTGATCGTGCGATCGCGCGAACCAGTAAAGATCCGTGTCGTGTCCAGCTCGAGGCAATAGACACTATCGGCATGCCCGTTGATCCTCGACACGCGCGGTTTAAAACTGCCGTCATCACGCGTCCAGCGTTGCTCGAGCGCCATGCGCGTGCGGAAGAGGCGGGTCCAGTCAAATGCAAGCTCTGAGTCGATAGAAGGGGATGGTGTGGGGTACACAGGCAGCGTGACAGACGACGATGACAGAGGCGAGTAGTAGTAGGTCGATGCTGATGTGGACGCCGAGAGAGAAGGCGCCCATGACGATGACGATGACGCTTGGCGGCGGCCCATCGACAGAGTATCTCGCTCGCGGCTGGATTCGTACCTACTATTTCTGCTTGACATGCGCGATAGCGGCGGTGCCGTCCGTGACCGTGGACGAGACACCAGCTGTAGTTGCGGTGGCGCATAACGTTCATAGGGCGTTTTCCAGCCAAACGCGCGTGCTCCCATGATATCAATCTTCCACCCATCTTGTTGAATGAAGAGACGATGCCAGACAGAATTGTCCTGCGCAAGCTGACGCCATCGACGGGAAACGCCCAAACATGCCATAATCGCGGGCAGGTCGAGGAACGTGAGGATGTACAGCGATATCTCTGGCGGTAGAAGATATAGCATATCTACACACATATAGGAGTAAATATCTTAGATAAACGAGGGGCGAGAATGCCATTATACCTATGCCATGTATGGCCACAACATCGATAAAGCATCCCTCATCGTCCACCAGCTCGCCCTCATCCCCATCAAGCGGTAATGACTCGTCATACAACGACGGAGACAATTCACGGCCTTTGCCTTTCTTCGCCGACGGCGAGACCGCAAGTGCATCCCAGAACCTACGAAGTGGGCTCGTATTTGGGCCATGGCCACCATAATATCCTGATGGGCTACCAGCTCCACTCTGCTCTAGCCAATGATGGAACGCTGATAAGGAAGATACTGGCCGGCCCTGGTACGGGCTACTGCTACTAGCCCATGAAGCACCAGATAAGTTTGCAAACACATCTATAGCAGATAATGTCGGACTCGGGGGGCCGATCATGCTGTAGTCCACTGTGGGTGCAGGTGAGGATGGGCGCGTGACGGCAAACTCGTGCGGTACGGCGGCGGGTGCGCCGTCGACGAGGTCCAAGTCGTCCGACACGGCAGGAAGTTGGCCATCTGCCGTTGTTATAAAAGGCGAACCAAGTACGGATACCAAGAGCGAGTTGAACTCCTCGGGTGGGGGCGAGGCGGAGGTTGAGCAGTTGATATAGGACGCCGTGATAGACCCGGTCCGGGTCCGCAAGCGTCTGCGAGACCTGGGTGTGCGCGGCGAAGGCGAAGGGGATGAGTGGGCGAGCATAGTGCTGCTATACTAGTGCTGCTACTGTTGTCTCTGTCGACGTCGACGTCGAGGAGCAGAACGGAAGACAGGAGAGTAATAGTAAACGGCTGGGGAAAGAGACCAGTACCAATACGTCACAATGTGTCGGAGCTTGAATGGATGATTGTCGAGTTCAAGTTTTTCTACCGAACATCCAAGTCTTTGTTGTGTCTCTTGCCTGCTCTTGCTGTCGTCGTTGCTGCTCCTGACGTTCTTTGTGGCATAAAAGAAATGCCTGATATTGATATAGGCGCGCAAGTCTTTGACCTCGTTTTTCACCCGAGTCAGCGTGTGCTCTATGCCGGCCTGCTCACCGGTCATGTGCGCGCATTCACGCTGGATGAGCACGGCTCCCACGAGGATGCATTCACGGTCAAGCCATCTAAGCGCTCCTGTCGTGGACTGGCCACCAATCACGATGGTTCGCGCATCTATGCGGTAGGCAAGGGCAAAGGCCTGCAGTATGTTGCTCTTTCTTCTTGCTTCCCTCGCGGCGTCTGCCCCGCATAAATATGTTTCATTTCAACCACGAAATTGACTGCAACAACCCAACATTCATTCATGTAACATGAATGACGACATTCAGCATGATTGACACTGCCTTGGGAAAGCTTGTTGAGAGCCGTGCAGGCGCGCATGAGTCAGTCCTTGCTGTCAAGTGTATCGACTTGGCTGTGTAATCAAGATGGTAGCTATCTAGCACAACAATTAATCGTGTAAAGCAACTGCTTCCTTATATGCTGGCCACGGGGGATGATGATGGCGTGGTCAAGGTAATTTATACTAGCTGTATGTATGCGATAAAAAAGATGAAGATGTAAAATTGCGTTCATTTTATTTGCAGCTCTGGGATCCTCGCCAGCGGGAAGCCACCCGGTCTCACAATCATCATTTTGATTTCATATCCGACTTCCATTGGATAGAAGACAAAAAGCATCTTGTTGCGACCAGGTGATGGGCGTATGGTTTAAGAGTTCGCAACCAGTACGAACTGACGCATCATTTATCTGATACAGCGGTGATGGAACCGTATCAGTATTAGATGTGCGCTCCAAAAAACCAACCCCGTTTGCGCAATCCGAAGATCAGGAAGACGAGCTGTTGTCCATAGCACCCATCAGCGGGTATGATCCTGTCTTTATCCGGCATCTTGCTGAGATGGCCTACAGAGCTGATGACGCAGTTCACAACCAACAGGGGTACCAAAGTTGTCATTGGCACACAACTGGGAGTGTTGTCCATCTTTGATCGCAAAAAAGGATGGGCGGATTGTGTGGACCGTGTGCCTGGGTAAGGCATCTTGAAGAATTCTTGTGACTGATTGTTGTCGAATTCGGACCGTGTGCTAATCATGATATTCCCCGGCATCTTTGTCTTATCGTTTTCCTTCCCGCGAAACTTTTTGGACACCTGTTCGTCATGGTAGCCATCCACATTCGATCGACAGTATCGTATCCGTACCAGCATCGCATACACCGTCCGGCGCATCCCAAACAACGATTCTCACAGGGTCCAGTGATGGCATGGTGCGCGCCGTACAGCTCATGCCCACTGCCTTGCTCGGTGTCGTCGCAGATCATGGTGAATTCCCTGTGGAACGCATCGCACTTTCGGCTTGGGAGGCGGATGAGAAACCGTGGGTGGGAAGTGTGGCGCATGACGAGACAATCAAGTTGACGGAATTGGATTTGACGTTCAAAGAGGGGCAGGGAGGCAAAGGCGAACTCGGGGTTCAAGATGAGGATCATAGCGATGATGATAGTGATGAAGAGGAAACAGGGGAATCCAGTTTGGATCTGGATGACGATAAAGACTCCCCCGACCAAGGCGATAGCGACGAAGAGGAGGAAAGGAACGAGGATGTCAAGGAGAGTGATGAGGGTGACGGCAAAAACGCCACGGATTCGGACTCATCTGACGACGAGTCAGCTGCCGCCCAGACACTGAAGAGAAAACGCGGCAAGCAAGAATCAGATGTCATGAAGAAGAACAAGCGAGGAAAAGGACGCAACGAGCTGGAGACGGGGGATCGGAATTTCTTTGCAGACTTGTGATTAGCATATTAGAGATAACTACCAAGTACATCTCTGTATAATCTATGTATACTGCTTAGTATAGACTGTTGCTGATGAGTATGTCCAACGACAGTGACGTCTTGTGATCAACGGATCGTACGTGTTGCTCCGTATCACGTGATTCGCTGCTATGATCCTGCCGAGTTGACTAGCAGCGAAATACAACTTGTCCAGTCTCCAGATTGTCGTTGCTTATAATCTGGCAACGTCCTGAGAGAGAAACCAAGGTTTGATTTTGAAGGAAAAAAAGAGAACTACGATCATGATTTCAACGAGACTTGCGATTCGTCGAACCGTTGTAAACGCCCAACGCCAGCGGCTTCTCTCGACGCGCGCGTCGAATATCCTCTCCGCGCTCGACATCCCCACAAGCTCAGAGGTGCCTGGTGTGTACGATGGCACCTGGGGTGGCAAGGGCGAGGTCGTTGAGAGCAAGTGCCCTGCGACGGGTGAAGTGCTTGCTAGAGTTCAAACAGTATGTGCCGTCTTCTATGGTCGCTGATGCTCCTAGTAATCATATGAAATTGATCAACACCACTATCACGGCTACTTTGATCGCGTTCTCTATAGGCATCCCCAGATGAGTTGCATAATGCGCTCTCCAAGACGCGCGAGGCGTACAAACAGTTTAGACTCATGCCTGCGCCCAGGCGTGGGGAGCTGCTGAGACAGATCCGTCTTGCGTTGGGCGAGAAGGTATTCCCAACCCCCAATTCCAACCACGAAAGAATATGTCCGTCTTACAATATGTCTTCTATCCCAGAGCGAGGCGCTCGGTGCCCTGGTCTCTCTCGAAATGGGTAAGATCCGGACAGAAGGCGTGGGCGAAGTACAAGAGTTTCTCGACATCGTGCGTCCATTCTTTCTTTGCATCGTGGAGAAAATTGGCCGTTTCCTTACGTTGCGACAACTGTCTTCCCCTTTCCCCATGTTCGCTTCTTGACTGTTAATACTGCCTCCCTTGCTCCAAGTGCGATTACGCGGTCGGCCTATCACGTATGATGAACGGCAATGTAGTGGCCTCCGAACGGCCCGGACACTCGATCCTTGAAGGTTTGATACTGATTTGATATTTCGCACCGCCTCCACCCACTTCCCCGTTCGTTTCAATCCGCCTAAACGACAGCTGACTGAATTTCTTTTTTGGCGACCCCATCCAATGAATAAATCAACATTAACCCTAAAAACGTGCCTAAAGTTCCCAACCCTCTCGGCGTTGTCGCTGTCCTCTCGGCGTTCAATTTCCCCGTAGCGGTGTACGGATGGTACGTACAAAACGTCTTCCCTATTCTTTTTTGCATCCTTTTCTTGCCGGCTTCGCTTTCTTCCCCGCGTTCATTTGCCTCGTGTATCTTTGCCCATTTGTTTGCCGTGTTCTAGTCTGGAAACTCGCTTTTGATTTGCTCATGATATGATCATCATCGCTTATGTCTTGCCGCTTTCTTTGTTGACGGCGCCGCTTGGGCTTCTTCTCTCCCCCACCTAACCAACTCAATGACGCTCGATCGCCATCATGACCTGTCACAAACCCCACTCCACCACACTAATACTACACCGCCCGCCGTTCAACCATAACTGACAATAACATAATACAGGAACCTTGCCCTTTCTCTCGCCGCAGGCAACGCAACGCTGTGGAAGCCCTCGCCAACGACGCCGCTCTGCGCAATCGCGACGACGAAAATCATTGCAGGTGTTCTGGAGAAGAACGGCATACCCGGCGCTGTTGCCGGCCTCGTCACGGGCGGCAAGGACGTCGGTGCTGCGGTCGTCGAGAGCCGTGATGTGGATCTAGGTGAGTGTGGATTCCCTTCTTATTGCATCATTATCATCGCTGCTTTCTTTTGGTCTATTTCTTCCGGTGTTTCCCTTTTTCCCTTTTTTTGATTGCTTCTGGCGCCCGTCCGGGCGCCGTTTGTTTCTTTTGGGCGTCTTGATTCCCAACAGGAGTCAAAACAAAAAAGAACACCCGCAAAGATGCGAGGTTGATTAGCAATGGTGCAGCACGGACTCTGCCGTAACACAGCAATGCTAAAATATAGACGGAACGCGCGCAATTCAGTCTTATACGCCTAGAAGGTGGGGCGCGCGCCTGTGAAACGAAGATTTTTCGGTTTCACGTAGGAAAACGACTAGGCAAACAAACAAGTTCATGCTGTCGCCGCCTCCAATCAAGGACCCTCTTCTTATCTAACTCCTTTTCGTTGGTCCCACTGTTCCGTTTCTTTTCATTTTGCTGAAAATTCGAATGAATTTTAGCGTTCATGTTATTTACTTCTTTTTTTTTTAAAAAAAAAAAAAAACCATCTTTTTTCTTCCCGGTAATCATCTGAATGTAGCCGCTGAACTAACCATTTATTTTATTTTATTTACTTCTATTCTACCAGTCTCCTTCACGGGTAGTGAGGCAGTGGGCCGTATTGTCGGTAAGGCGGTACAGTCTCGGTTCGGCAAGGTTTTGCTCGAGCTGGGAGGTAACAATGGTCAGTACCGCTCAATTGCTGTTCTTCAATACATTAGCTGACGCATGCTTTTATTGATTTTTCCTTGCTTATGATTGGACTTTTCTATCCTCCACTTTACGGACGATTCAAATAAAATAAAATAAAATTGCACTGTAACCGGTATTTTTTCCTAACTTTTCGTGATCGATCACTGGTGTTTCTGATGAAAACATGCACCTGCGCACACTAACCGCCCGGGCTCCGTTTCATCATTATGACCCGGTTTCATGATACATCTCGTTATCACCACAACCCAACCTGTTGGGAACACAGCCTCGATTATCATGCCCGACGCGGACCTCTCACTGGCTGTTCCCGCCGTCTACTTTGGTGCGGTCGGCACGGCCGGCCAGCGCTGCACGAGCACACGTCGCCTCTTCCTTCACCGCTCGATTGCGGATGAATTCCTGCAGCGGCTGCTGAAGCTCTACGGCACCGTGCGCGTGGGCGACCCACTTGATGGGCGCACGCTGCTGGGTCCGTTGCACACGCCGGCCGCCGTGGACGTATACTCCGCCGCGGTGCAGCGCCTGCGCAGCTCGGGCGCACAGATCCTCACGGGTGGCGAGCCCTACGCAGCCGGTGCCCTCGCCGGCGATGCGGCGCTGGCAGGAGGGCACTTTGTCCAGCCCACGATTGCGGTTCCCAAGCAAGGATCTGCGGTGGACATGACGGACTCGATCTGGAGCACGGAGACGTTTGCGCCGATTCTGAACGTGGCGGTATTTGACGAGCTCGAGGAGGCGATCGCATGGAATAATGGCGTGCCTCAGGGCTTGTCGAGCAGTCTTTGGACGCGCGATGTGAGGAATGTGGGCAAGTGGATCGGGCCTGCTGGGTCTGATGCGGGTATTGTCAATGTGCGTGGTTTTTTTCTTTCATTATTGCTTTATTATTTCTTCCTACTATTCTTCCACCCTTTTTTTTTTTTTTTTTTTTTTTTATATATGGTCTTATCTTTCCCCCTCCCCCCTCCGCCTGGTTTATCGCCGGTATGGGCGTTTTTTTTTTTTTTCCCTTCGGTGTATTTTCTTAAAAATTTCGCACCTTTTTCATATTCTGTCTATTGATTGTGGTTCATTCATTTTTCATTTCATCAATTTCGTACCTTTTGGGCCTGTCTATCAATCTTTGATGGCTAACGCTATTGGTTCATTCTCCTTTTTTTCTTTTATTATTATTATTATTATCATTCTCTACGACGTTGGTCATGATGATCATGTTGCTCATTTGTATCTTTTGTCATCAGGTCAACGTAGGCACGAGCGGCGCGGAGATTGGCGCCGCGTTCGGCGGAAACAAGGTCAGTAGTGTCGGCATACCTCATTCGGGATTTGGTCCCGCTGTGCGTAGAAGTTGATATGACATGCTGACACTTTTCTTTTTTCTTTGCATGATATCATACTTGCATCATCATGTGCACACGCAACATCTACGCACGATACAACCGACACGTCTAAAAAAATAAAAATAAAAATAAAAACAACGTACGCATGGGACGCCCACGCATACACACATGCACGCCCACACATGAACAAACAAACCAACAAACTTGGTGATGGGCTGATGGGCATGTTTGTGTTTCCCAGAGTACCGGATGGTGAGTTCTTCAAGTTCAATACAGTTGCCTGTGATGCTGACGGAACGATTGCGTTGATCATGATGACTGTTCTTTTGTTTTGTTTTGACTGATCTCTCTTTCTCGTTCCACTTGGTTGCTCTGTGATATTCTTGGTGATGGACTCGGGCTTGGGTGACATTATCACATGGGTATGTTGGGTGGGGTGGGGGGGTCTTGTAACACATAAACACATGCAGGGGCCGCGAATCCGGAGGTGATGCGTGGCGGCAGTATGTGCGGTGGAGTGCCTGCACGATCAACTTTTCGGATGCGGCACCGCTCGCACAGGGAGTTGATTTCTCGGCGTAGTTAGAAGGAGACGGATATAAAGAGTACGTACGGGACAGGAAAGGAAAGAGAATAGAATGGAAGGAAGGGAATGAAGGAAGGTGAGGAGTATATATATGGAAGTCAAAGAAGCAGGAAGCAGGAGCGGAACAATTGGGGGAGAGAGGGGCGGACGATAGGTGAGCAGACAGACATACAGATAGCTTTTAGTGATTGTATGTGTCGAGTTGAGGGTATTGGTGGTGGAGCGGAGTGCCTAGCAGCTGCTGTACACATGGTCACAACATCGTATTGCGTGATGGTGACTATCTAGCTATCTCTGTATAAATGATTCCGTGATAAGAGAGGGAGTGACAGCGGTGCATCACTCCGATCGGATAAACAACTCCTGCCCAGGGTTAAGAGTAGAGAGTACATGTACATAATAATGTGGATCATCATCATTGGCCTGATGGCAAGCCTCTGATGGGCCAAGTCTGTCTACCGGAGCTGCAGTGCAGTGCCTCTCTCTATCCACCGGAGCCTGCGCGGCCACATAGTGTTCTCTCGCTCGCCTGCCACGTTGACTCCCCGTCTCCACGGCCATCGGTCCACATGTTCGTGGGGAGGGGGGGTGGACATAGTTGTAGCGATGACAGTTGACGGTCTGCCAGCTATATGGGCTGCAGTATATACACGTATATGTGTGTATGTGCACAAAGGGGAGGATAAACCGGGCAGCCTGGGAGAGAGGCCCAGAAGGGGGAAATGAAATGAAAAAAAAAGTGTGCCTGCGCCGATGAACACGAGTCGGACAAAGGCTATGCAGGTGGCCATCAAGGGACCCAGAATATTAGGCGACGATATGATGTTAGACAACGAGTGAGCAAAGACATAATGCACGAATGATGCTTGATCAGCTCTCGCGCGCCTTCTTTCTTGCCCCCTCCCTTTCCCCCCTTCGCCCTCTTCCCCAGCAAGTCAGTTAGTCAAGCACGGCCAGCTGCCCATCCTCCCATCATCATCATCTTCATCATCATCATCTCCATCACCACCATCATCATCCTTAGCATCTTACTAGCATCTCCTTCCCCTGTCATATATAGTTTGCAACGCCAAGCGCCCGAATACTACTACTACCTATAGGAAGTCGAAGTTGAGACCTGACGCATCTTTTTTTTTTTTTCTTCGTTCGTTTTCCTTTTTGTTCCTGGCTTGCCGCTTTTTTTTTTTTTTTTTTTTTTTTTTTTTTCTCTCTTTCTTTGCTTCCCTCCCACTAGCATCCAGTCATCAGAGCACCCATACATACTCTCCTCCCTCTCCAACTCCCCCACATACACACACATACACATCCTCATACTTGACTCTCAACTTTCCTTCATTCCTCGCCACCCATGCTCACCGATGATCTACCCTGGCCCGAGCTCGGAAACGTCTCCCGTGGCGCTACGCGCGGCAACCAGGGCCAAAAGGGCGTCCTAGGCCCTCCCGATAACGACGGCCGCGCCGTCCTCCAACTGCGTGTCCAGCCCGGCGTCCTCTGCGTCAAGCTCAACCGCCAGGCGACCGACTGGTACCGCATCCTCGACACCGAGGTCAACAACGCCCTCAAGCTAACAAAGACATACTGGCGCAAGGCGCGCAGGCGTCAGGACTATGATGCCCGTGCCGACCAGGATCACATGGAGCTTCATGAGTGGCTCCAGCAGCTCAAGGATAAGGTCATGAGCCATCTCGAGCTGCTCATGCAAAAGGGTGATATTCAGGGTATGCAAACAAGTATTGTTACAAATCGCGTTTTAAAAGACGGAAATTTTGTAACGTTCTATTTGCTTGCTATGTTATAGGCCCTCCGTACGTCATGCCAGACGACATCGAGCTGCCGTTCTTGCGCAAGTTCATCGAACGACAGGCGCAGGGGATCGCCCATAATCCTCGCTTGCGCAATCTGGGTCAGAACCCGAAACCAATTCCGGAAGACGCGCTGGAGAGCATGTCGGATGGGAACGACGAGAGCGGTTATCACATACCCAGCATGAATGATTCAAAAATGGGAGGTATGTGTGTCGTCAACATCATATTGATATGTGTGAACGTGTCAACTCACGGAAGAACCGATCATACACCATACATAATGCTTCGATGCTGCGCAGAAGGCTCAAAATCATCCATGTACTCTCCCCAAACCGCAGCATCGCACAGCCATCGTTCGCAATTTAATATATCGACAAGAGAAGGCCTGTCACATGCTGCTCAGCAATCAAGTTCGTAGCTTGTTTCCTTCTTTTCTTTAATTGGCAAAATCTCGAAAAGATGGGGCGTTCTGATCCTGACTTGGAAACTTGTTATCATAGTGCAACGATTACAAGGCATGCGCACACAACTCGTACGGGCACAAAAAGACACGCAGGATGCCTTTAGGAGGTATACGCAGGCCCTGGAATCGGAGCGCATGGCACGTGAAGACGTGCTAATGGCCGAAAAACAACGGGACGAACTCAGTATGTGTTTTTATTTCTCTTTTGGTTCCCGCATTTCTCTCTTTTTGTTATCCAATCCCCCCCCCCCCCCACTGCCTCCTACTCGGGGTAACACATTTTAGAACGCATCAGTGCATCAGCTGTGCTGTTGCTCTGGTTCGGTTTGTTCTCGCTCTCGCTCTTGTCGCCTGTCTTTGATAGGCTCTTTTTTGTCTTTTTTTGAACCTGATGATGTTGATGGTGGTGGTCATAATGATGACAAATGGCTGATGGTATGATCGTTTCCAAGTGTACATGCTTCTTCAACATTCGCAGAACCCTGGACCGGCTGGTGAGTTGTACAGAAGAAGTACTTCCCTTCCTCCGCGTGTGTTTCCTTCACAGACGGTTGGCTGCGGCGTCACGCTCACATAACGTCACTCGCTGTCTTTTTATGTTATAATAATACTAATGTCCCTTTCCCCCTTCATTTGTGGTTATTATAGAGGTACCATCAAGACATTCTTCAGCATCACTGGATGAACATCAGCGTAGTCCGCGTGAATATCATCGTAAGGTTTGGTGATTTTATCCTTTGTCCTTTTTGTTTTTTATTTTTTCGCTTTGCCTCGGGCTCAATTGCGGCATACGGTTGATCCGTACACTTGTCGTTTTACTTTTACTTTACTTTTCTTTATTCCCTTTCTCTTTCTTTCTTCCATTTTATTTCTCTCGCACTTTTTCGGCACAATCTAAAACGCGCATTTTTACTGACTTATCCATTTCGTTTTTCTTTTTTCCCCTGGAAACTGAAAAAATACATAGGCATATAACCGATTCGAGCCTCAACGACCGGGTATGGAGATGATGCACGCCAGTGGTAGTTCGCACGCACCGCCGCCGCCGCCACCGCCTTCGTGGGCCACGGCAGCTGCCCCGCCACCGGGCACAACGGGCGCCGAACCCGATTCAGGTCCACCACCACCGCCATCGATGTATCCGATTTCGAGTACGGCGCAGTTCCCTATACCGGTAGGCCCCCCCCTTTTTTTTCTTTTTCTTTTTCTTTCATCCTTTGTGTTTCCAATGGTACTTATTTGCTCTCTTTTCTCCAAGGAGAACTCGCACGCGCCTGGCGCTGGAAATGGACCGGGCGGCAGCGGCGCAGGAGGGCCGGGTGGTGGTCCGACCGGCCCTGGTGCAGGAGGAGGTGGAGGTGGAGGCGGCGGATACGCGGACCACACCTCGCTCGCGGCGGGCCGTAAGCACCCCCGGGACTGGGATGGACACGAGCAACAGTTGCACAGCGAGTTTTATCTTTCCTCGATGCGAGAGACGTGATTGTAATGGTTAACGTTAACCTTCTCTCCTTCCCCCCCCCTCTCTGTGCTTGTGGTTTTTTTTTCTGTCTTTTAATATTCCAATTATATTTTGCATCATCCACTCCACTCCATTCTGCGGTTCGTTGTTGTTGTTGTTGTTGTTGTCCCTCTCTTTTTTCCGCTTCTTCTTTCCTCCGTGTTCGTTTTTGTTCTTCCTTCTTTTTTTTTCTTTTTTTTTTTTTTAAAAAAAAACAGGTATGCCGTCAACGCATTATGAGGCGAGTCCTTCTATCATCCCACTCTTTGTCCGTCCTCATTTCTCCTATCTCTGCGTGCCGTGCAAATCGTTCTGATATCTTCCCTCTCTTTTTTAATTTTTTTTAATTTTTTTACGTGTGTGTACTTTTGTGTCATCGATCGTGTCGTGTTTGAATATGGGACACACCATAAACAGCCCCAGCATTCCTCGCGAAAACGAATACACGTCATGAACGAGTACGCCGGACCGAACGGGCCATCCGGAGACAACGGCGGCCATCAACATCATCATACTGCTCACCACTCTCATCACCTTGGGGGTGCACCGACGGCGGATGTTCCCATTCGTTAAAGACGAAGAAGAAGAAGAAGATTAAGAGGGGGCTTTTTGGTATTGGGTTATATGCATCTGATGATGATAGTTATTATATTTTTAATCATATGTCGCTACTAGCAGCGTAAAGTCTGTGTGGCCTTTTCTTTTCTTTTCTTCTTCTTATGTCCCCCCCCTCCCCATCTCTGTGTTGATCCATTCATCTTATTCTCTGCTACTGCCTTCTTGCCTCTCTGCTCTTCCGCCCTCTGCTCCCTGCCCTCTCTCCCAGCTGTGTCTTTTATTACATACGACGCACACGACTAGTATCACTACTATTACTGCTACTGCTACTACCATTTGGCAATTTTTTTTTATCTATATGTTTACATTTATATATATATCTACTGGTACTTGTTCTCTTTTTTTTTTGTGTGTTTAAGGTGAAAAATCTCCGTTTCTTTTTTTCACTCATGCATAAAACCAATGACTCACACCTTACTCTCGCTCTGGCGACTATCAAAGATTGTATATGGATGTAATGTTGCCATATATATTTGTATATACTACTACTAGCTATATAGCCTCTTCCTCCCCAACCCCTCTCCCCCTTTCCTACCACATTTTTCCGTACGCAAGATAAACACGAACAGGTTGTACGGTTAAATGTGTATGCGTGTGTAAAGTCAAAAAGAATAGTTTTTTCATTTTTTTTTTTTCATTCTTACTGCGATCCTGATGGTATGGAACGCACTCAATAATCTTATGTCTCACCTTACAGGGGTTGTATATTATTGTGTTTTAGGGTGGTGGTGGTGATGGTTCACTGGCACCTGGACGTGCTTTTGAATGTATTTTGTCACGGGGTGTAACTTGGAATGCCAGTAAAAGGCATATTGTTAAGAATCACCCTGATCGCTCTATTGACGAAGATGATGAATCGGATCACTTGCCGCCATTACATTAGTGTGTGCTTGCGTGTGTTTAACGAACACCGACGGGCGGCGGCGGTCACCGTCTGAGTCAATGGTACGGATGCATTCATTTAGTACCAAACATATGTCTCGTTGTGCGATTGGGGAGTGGGGTGGGCGGCTTGCTTGACGGCTTTCTTTAGGAATTCATGTTGAACTTACATTCATCATTGACATGATACTAAGACTAATTGCGGCTAGGGGCCTGTCTATGGGCGTACTAAATTCAAGAAGCACTCGAAGGATGTCTTCACCCAAAAGGAAGGATAACCTGAAAGGAGTTAAGAACGTTAAAGACCTTCCTTATTCCCATTTGCTAATAATTTGTTGACGCTTACTGTTGTCGGCTATTAAGTAAGTAGGACATGACGTTTGATTCCGGTTACTTCTTTCAAGGTTGTAAATAGTTTGATTTCGAAAATAGCCCTACCACTGGCATATTCTATCTTGAGGCAGTACTCTGTGATAGCATTGTCTTTACTAGTGATATTCTGGGGCAATGGGAATCATGAGATGAGGTCACTAGCATGCTAGTGGTCTACTACTATCCAAGGTCGTCATCACGTAAAGTGCGACTTAAAGGCTCAGAGAGGAGGCCGATAGTGCCGTGTAACTTCCTCGCACATTCCTATTACCTAACATGACTGATTCCAAGCGCAGCGAAAGCTTGCATCCACAGCTCTTATGGGAGAGCGTGAGCGCTCGCAAGAAATCAGAGCAAGCATCGACTCTCAACCGCTTCCTGGACTGGCGCTTGCTTGAAGTTCCTTCTCAGTATGTGCTAGACGTCTCCGCCATCGTGCTCTCCCGGCTGTCGGGCTGGGAGCGCCAGATTATTGCCTATGACGCTGTAGATCTTGTGGAACGTATCAGAAAACGCGAATATACCGCTGTCAAGGTCCTCACGGCATTCTGCAAAGCTGCAGCAGCGGTCCATGAGACTACAAACTGCCTCACTGATATAGGCTACCGAGATGGCCTGAAGCGCGCCAGAGAGCTAGATGAGTATCTTGAGGCTACCGGTCAGGTTGTAGGACCTCTTCATGGCCTTCCGATTTCCATCAAAGATCATATCTCTGTCAAGGGTTATCACGCGACGGTGGGATATATTCGAGAGGCGTCTGATGGGCCCCGGGACCGGGACGCGCCCATTGCTGCCCAGCTATGAAAAGCCGGAGCGGTGTTTTACGTCAAGACAAACAATCCTCAAGCATTCCTGGTTCGTGGTCTAGGCTCCGCCATCTTCGGATTTTTCTTTTCTAAACTTGGTTTGTAGTCACTCGAGTGCAACAATAATGTGTTTGGAAGAACGGTCAACCCGTATAACAGAAGCTTAACGTCCGGAGGTAGCACTGGTAGAGAAGGGCCTCTCATTGCTTGCCATGGTAGTCCCCTCGGGATTGTAATATTTGGATTTTCAATATGATTGTGATTAACATTTGCGGCGTTAACAGTGAAAATGATAGGGCACCGACATTGGTGGTAGCATTGTGAGCTCATTTCGTCCACTGTGCGGGCCTTATTGCTGATTAAGATACTTGAAGTGTGTCCCAAGTGCTTACTGTGGCATCTATGGGTTAAAGCCTCCTGTAGGCAGGCCGGCCAAGGATGGCACAAGCAGGACGACTGCTGGCAACGAATTTATGCAGATAGTCATGGAGCCTTTGACCACGTCTCCTCGTTCTCTTGCCTTGTATGCGCAGGTCTTGTTAGATGACGAACCATGGGTTATCGAGCCTTCTGTACTACCTATACCCTGGCGTCAATCCATTATTGATACCTATGATGCTTCTCGCAAGATCTCAATTGCAATCCTATGGTAAGTTCTCAAACGCTCGTGAGCTTGTCAAGGTCACGTGCTAAACATACCAAACAGGGACGATGGTGTTGTCTCTCCTCATCCTCCGGTCCACGACGCATTGCACAAGTTACAGAAAGTCCTTATTGCATCTGGAGATGCTATCATCAACTGGGAGCCTATAGATCATCAATATGCATAGGACCTCATTGTATGTATCACATATCAAACTTCCTTTGAATGTCCCATAATGATGCATTGAAATTACTAAGACATCATGCTACTTCTCTGAGGGCGGAGAAATGTACAGGGATACCATGCCAGGTATTGAGCCCATAGTCCCCCAGACGGAGTGGATATTTTCCTATACCCCTAATGGAGGCAAACAGCTGTCCATGCGGAAGGTTTCAAAATCAATGCCGCTCGTAAGGCGTTCCGTACAGAAATTACAGAGCACTGGAACAGCACCAGCAAGAGGACCGCTTCTGGCAAGCCCGTTGATTTTATTCTCTCCCCAGCGTTAGTGAGCTCTTCTTGTGTTTTTTTTTTTGGCAATACAGTTCATTTAATATATGCCTCCAGTGCTTCTACTCTAGCACCACCTCATGACACTACTCGATGATGGGGGTACACGTACGTCAAAAAATCCTTGAAATTCAAGATCCGTCGCTAAAAAAAAATGGAATAGCTCGTACCGGAACCTCCTTGACTATTCCGCAGCAGTTTTCCCTGTTGCACAACTTACTCCTGAGAGTGTTTTAAGCCTTAGTGCTTACCCAAGAAACCCGTCCCGAAACGAGACCGAGAAGTTTATTAGCGCTCAATGGGATCCACAAATGTATATGAATGCACCAATTAGTCTGCAGGTAGTCGGCAGGCGTCTTCAAGAAGAAAAGTCACTTGGTATACTCAACATCTTGGGGGAATTATTGTAAAGACAGGAAGTACGGCATTGATATAACTAAAATACGCTGCCTTGCCTGAAGCCAATGCACTTTTTAAGAAAAGGGATTTTAGACAGACATGCGCCTACTGTCCTGCTTGTGAGGGTGAGGTGGTGAATGGTAGGAAATTTGGTATTTCGTTGTGTTCGAATGTGTTATGTTGTTGACTCATATGAAAGAGAAAGAGGAAACGTAATACATATTTTGCTATACTAGTACACTTATTGATACTACCCTTGCCTGTTACCTAATCGAGTTTATGTCGTTGCTCCTGCTGGGCTCTATTTTCAACGCCGTAAATACTATAAGACAAATATATGACGTGGTATAAATTAATAATCTCTGAGATTTGTGTTCTCGCCTGGGTTGCTAAGCGCGCGGATACAGTAAAATCCGCCTGAAATCGTACCAATCGGATATTTCGGCTCCTTTCGCCTTCATTAGACCTTTGATTTTCGTGTTGCAGTGCCGCACTGCGTTTGTAAAACAACTTTCTAATTCGAAAGTTTAGTTCATGCTTATGCACAAGTGGAAGCCAATCCCTCCTGTTCTGACTCTGTTGTTAGTAATAGATGGGATGAGGTAACTTAGATATCGCTGGCATCGACTCCGCAGTCCGATTCTAAACGATCAGAAGGATGTATAAAGGACGATAACACACCATGTATCATGATTTTCTTGATTAGTAGTTAGAATGGTATGACTCAGATGATGATGGCTCGGCGGATGAATAGATAGTAAAATAAATTAATTCATCATTTGCATCGCCTCGAACGCCGGTCACTGCCGGAGCTGGCACGGCTCGTACTCCATCCGGAAAGATTCTGAAAAATTGAATCAAAGAAATCACGAAAAAGAAACAATGTAGAAGGAAAGAAGGGACGGATGGGGAAGTGCGGGATTGTGCGTTGTCATACCGTTGTTGCGGAGCACCTAGTTACGTGCTCCTGGTTGCTGTATGTATGTTCTTGTGTTCCTGTGCTTGAACCCTATCTTGCTCGCAAATACAGGAAAGTACAACAAAGTATGGGTGTGCCAAGCAGTTATTGATCGATCTGGCGACGTGTGTGCCCCCCGTGAACAGACCACGTGGACATCACGGTATGAACACATGAGCGAGAGCGTGCCCTAGATGATGCATTCATACGTGTATTGTTCGATTGTTGTTTGTTCTATTGTGTTTTGAAAACTATATCCACCCTTCTCTGGAGGAGAAGGACGGTATGGGTACGAAGCATCAAGAAGATGATCATCTATCTATCAAATTGTCACTTTTTCATCAGCATTAGCGAGGTCCTCTGTGATTATCGTTATTATTTTTGTACTAGTGGTTGCGTGTGTTTACGGATTTGTCGACTGCAACGGTTCTAGAATAAAACACGCTATCCCTTTGTTTGCTGTTTCTTCTGGCTGTGCGGTAATTTGTTTTAGCTGTCTGCCTCGTCGACTGCTCGTGATAACAACGAGCGCAAGGACAGATTTAGGGACAACATGAGGTAACGGAACTAAAATGGAAATAAACAAAAATGAATTAGATGGAAAGAGCCGAGACGAACACTAAGAAGGAAAGGTGCATGACCGCCTGCAATGCACTGAAAAATAGTGAACTAGCAATAATCCAGAACCTTGTTAGGTTTGGGGGACATTGTTGTGACCAGACACCAGCAACGTAATCGGCCATTGATTGAACCATGATAAAGAAATGCGTCGCACACTTGCGGAAAATATGACAGATTCATGCCATTTACTCGAGGGGCTCTCAACAACTTAAACAATGACAGGATGAGGCACTTGCCTTTGAGGTGAAGACAGAAGGGGGACACGTTGTCAATCGGTGGCTCTTTCTCTAAGAACAGTAAATATTTAGTCAAGTGATGCGCAGTGTGCATTTTTCAGGGGAGGGTGAATGCCGGAATTGACTTCAGGATGCCACCATCCAAACTGAGAGCCAAGGCGCTAACGCCTCGTCGCACGCCGAAAACGTCTCCTGATGAGTTGTTAAATTTAATCATGTCCGTTTTCGGGACACTACACACATGAAGACATTAGTCCCGATCAAGATAGTTTGCTGATGTTTTTTTTTACCAGATGATCCATCCGTTTCGGCTGCAAAGTGGACCCTGATCAAGGCGGCCCCAATATTCGTTGCTTTCCATTTCATCAGCCAAACAGCTTTAATAACGTGTTTTCTTTCCAGGGCATGTACGAGCTATGAAAGGACGGTAATTAGTCAAGCTCCCCTGTTGTTTAAGAGCGCCTGATCGTATCATTTGCGCCACTCGAGTCAATCGACTTACAATCGTGCGAAGACCGGCACCGTAATGCCCTCTTAGGGCCACATCTACTAGTTACACATTTGATTTGGAATGTTCAACGTAAGAGTTCGTGCACACTTAACGTTTACCGGGCGCAGGCTGTGAAGCCGTCATGGATGGGTTGTATTTATATCAATCATGAATTCCGGATGATAACTACAATATAATTCAGGCAAAGACATTTTCATCCTTGAGCTTGTATGCGCAATGGCCCTGTCAGGAAGAGGCTTGATTGCAGAGAGGAATGCACGGGTAGCCATACATATAACAAGCATTCACTATTCGTGGACAAAAAGGTTTGAAATATACTATAGCTTTGAACCACGAATCCACAATGAATCCGAGGCTTTTAGAAAATCAGTGTGAAACACTGGCCTAACCGACTAAGAGTGAAATCACCCGCGGGATATATTTGTATTGTCTTTGTTATCAGATACGGATCTTACTATGTAGACAAATTTTTCCACACCATTTCAGAGAGAAAATAGATGATGCAACATCACTGACAGACACTGTCCCCGGTAGTAGCTGTCAGTGGCAAGATCACGCGATCATGATCACGAACTATGACGCATCACGAATCGTGACCGAGGTGCGAACTGTCACAGGTCCGAGTCTCAGCGTGAAGTAATCAACCGCATTTGCGCCCTTGACTGTCATCGCCAATTCGGTAAACGACTAGATTCAACATACAAGTACTTGAAACAGATGCTTGTGATCGATTAGTTTGACGACAGAAATACATTCAAAACTACTCTTCTCTAACGGTCTAGTATTTGGATACCTGATACCGATCACTTTGCCTGCACCACAGGCGGCTCATTTTCTTGATTGCTTCTTGTAAGCAAAACAACCTGAAATGGCTTCAAAAGATCTTGTCGGATCTGTCTTCGAGCGAAAGTCCTCGTCAAATTCTTCTGGATCAAACGTTTTCAAGCGTCCGACTGGGACAGGCTTTCCATCGGCACAGCATAGGTCGAAAAGCGCTTTTGCGCGTGCAAGGGAGCAGAGACAACAACAGCAAACCAATGCCACGGAGCAGCCACAATCGCGGTCGGTCATTCCGCCGGTTATCTCGGGTCAAAAAGCTCAAAGTAAAACCTCGGCCGCACCCTCTGTTGAGATCCGTCCTTCGCTCGTTGCTTCCAGCGACAACGACAATGAATCTCCTGATTGGAGGGCTCAGATGTCCGCAGAGAACGAGGCTAGGGTGGCCAATATGACAGAAGAAGAACGTGAAGAAGAGAGAAAGCAGATATTTGAGCAATTTGGCCCCGGAATTGCTGATATTTTGCGACGAGCGCGTGAGAGGCTAGAACGGACTGCTGGTGATCCTGAAGAACCTTCTCGCGGGCAGAATTGTGAGTCACTGAGGACAATTTCTTGTATTTTTAACTTATCACTGGTTCCTCACAAAATAAGCCGGTGATCACCAGGGCTCTAAAATCGACCCTCATGTAGCTAGTGTCCGTAGTCTGTCTCGTAAGTCTGGTTATTTGTGTTCTCGTTTACATTATGTAATTTATTTTTGTGTGATCATCATACTTTCATCCAAATAGCTGCCTCTACCGGCGGTGCTCTCACACCCAAAAAGTTACGTTTTGCCGATATCACCGAGAAGGACGTGCACGTATACGAGTCTGCTCCACCGTCTCCCAAACGCCGGCCATTGGCATTACCCCCTCCAGATAAAAACGATGACTCGGTTGTTTCTATTGGACAATTCAAAGGCAAATTAGCCGCCGAACCCCCCTTCGTCTCGCCTCTGTCTGATGGTGCAGATGGCACCGATAAGGGCCCAGATGAAGGTACTCCTGAAGACATTCGAAGGAAATATTTCCCGGATGTTTCGCCTGATGACCCCACCAGCAAAGAAACCCTTGCCTGGATACAAGGCGTAAAGAGCCCGGAAAACAAACCTTCTACCGGCCCTGCACCTTCTGACTTGAGGTTCGACCTGACGGGGACGCCCATTCCATCTGATCTGTCGCTGTCACTACCGACGCATCTAGGTCTCCACCATCATGCCGAGGGCTCGCACGCCGGCTACACTCTTGATGATATCTTCTTGCTCACGCGGTCCACGGTGCCTGCGCAGCGTGTCACCATGTTAGACTTGCTGGCACGTTTGACGCGAAAGTTATGGAGAGGCTTGCAAGGTTACATGGAGGATATCATCCCGGAGTTGAGTGGTCAAGAGGAGGAACTACGACGTAGGATTATTGCCACCGGCCTTGAGGCACTGAGTGAACGCGGTAATATCGGCGTTCGCGCTATAAACGTTGTATGGGAATGCATTGTTGGCTGGGACCAACATCTCGCTAATGTGGAGGGAGTGGAGCTGCGCACAGAACCAAGTCGCGATACGGATCTCATCTCATCTCTTCCCTTGGACTTCATTTTGCCGCAGATATCCAAACTTGTTGGTGTAAGAGCCCTGCCTCCCGAGTCCCTTATCCAGCTATTGTCAATCGTTCATCGTTTGGCTCAGCATGATAATACCGTCGCTACGGCCATCGTTGCCACCGAAGGCCTTGTCGACAATTTTGTGAAAACCTTCCTTCTGTCCTCTCACGCCGGGAATTCTCCCGCTAGCCCGAATCCGGTTGCCATTCAGCTACTCATCACGCTCACTACATCTTCGAGGAAGAATGCTATGAGCTTACTAGAACCCATTGGCCCTCTCTTACGATTCGTAGCCATCCTTCCAGAATCATCGCCATGGCTAGCAAGTGTCGAATCTTCGCTTACTGCTGAGACTCTTCGACTGTATGCCACACTAGCTGGATATGGTCTGTACGCACACATCGCCGCAACAGCATCGTTGGAATTCATTCGTCTGGGCCAATACATACGTTCTCCCCAATGCAAGGCTAGGAGATTGAAGGAGGCTTGGTTGGATCTCTTGAGTGTTTGGATTGTCTGTGCCATTGATCCTCATTGTACAACTCCAGAACATGAAATTCTGTGGAGTCAAGTTGCCGCATGGGGATGGGATAAAGAGGTCATAGAATGGGCCGACTCCTTAGGCCCCTTTGACACGTCTCTCTGGAAGAGGGTCTGGAACCTCCTTGCGTCATATCTTGAAGGGGCTAGAATTAACGAGGTGAAAGGCGGTGAGAATGAAAGAGCTACTGTACTTGAGCATATACGCCCAGCGTTTGCCGCTGGCATCCAAGCAGAGGTTTTATCTGCCTCGATAGAGGAACTGCGCTCTTCTTTGGACGCTCTCAACGAGTCACCCGCTATCTCTCTGAATTCCCCCCAAAGCCCGGCATTGAAGACGCTCAAGACGCTTACTTACCACATTGATGTTATTAGTAGCAGTATCCGGCTTTGGCTCGCCTGTCTTCCACTACAAATAGACGGACACCTCCCTGAAGGTCCCCCTTTTACACTGCCGTTTGCTCAAATATCTCAGCTGGCAGCAGATCTAGTCTCCCATTCGTTATGGTCCTATATTGAATCGACTCCCGTACCGACGGTACTCGTGACACGTCGCTCCTTGACGAACTTCCTATCGGTATACCTTATCATGTCCCGAAGATTACCAGGAATTTCTGAAGATCTCTGGATGGCGCAGGCCTTATCCATACTTCCACGGTTGATCCCCGGAGACGAAGCTATTGCATTGCATGCTATCAATTCGCTAATAGATTTTGTCACCCCTGTTCAAGCCGAGATTCACGGATGGAGGGTATCTCCCGAAATCTGGCAAAGTGGCGGCCTCAAGTCTATTCGTTCGCTATTGGAGTATTCGGTGCGGGACGCGGATGGCCATGTTGTTGCCCCACGCATACCATCTCCTCAATCTGTCCAGAAGTCCACGACGCAGCGAACGTCAATACTTCAAGTATTGCCCGGATCAACAGAAAAGGGGCAACTTGTCAGCAGGCTACCTTTACCTCGTGATTGGACTTTCTCCCCTATAGAGCATCTACTTCGTGCTGGTACATCGCGTGCACTAGTGACGACTTCACCATCCTCCGAACCTGAAACATCTGAAGTTGAAGTTGTGCGTGCATCTCTCTTGCTATCCAAAATCAGCTGGGAGGCACTTCGTCGATATGGCTTGTTATCGTTGGCTTTATCGAGAGAGGAGATCATCTTCGGATGCATGAAAGTCTTCATGCTCGAACACGATATCGCGAATAGCTCGCAAGAGACTTTCAGGGATAAGCACGTGCATGAGCTTATGAACGATCTATTGGCGCCGTTCTTATTCGGGAAGAATCTTGCATCTACTCATACCATGGATCTCGAAAAGCTTGCCGTGCGCTTCCTTGGTACGGCCACGCCGTTCTATCAATACTATACGGATTTCGTGGCACTCTACGACTCTATCTCTTTCGCCGACCCCTTATTTGCTAAATTACTCCTGCCTCCGACCTCGCTGCGGTATCCAGTTGACTATCGACGATATTTATGGAACGACTTCGGCCACACCATCAAAACGATACGCATACCTATAGAGGAAGTTTTGACAGACGACATATCCGAATATCTCTGGCCTCGGGAGGTTGATAACCAAATCTTGAGCGCTTATCTGCGGTCATTGCTCAAGGAGCGACCGCAGGGTTTCGTGCGATTCCAGGCGATACATCATGTTGCCTGTACGATATGGCCCGATCTTCACGGGTCCTTGGAAGAAGACGAACGAGCCGCCACGTTATTGAAAGCAATCGTGACACAGGGCGACACTGAGACAATCAAAGACATTGTTCTCTATCATCAAAGTGATGGAGGAATAGTCTTACCACCCGCATGCTTTGAGAATTTGGAAGCAAGAGCAGCTAAGTTAAAATGGCTGGAAAGCTTGGATGATAATTACTTGATCGACAGACTTAAGCGTTTACTGGAAGTTTGAAAATCGTGATGTAGAGAATAAAATATCTAAATGGACTGGTAAAGCTTGATTACATTTTGAGATGTTTATTTATCGTGATGTTTTGAATAAATCATGGTTAGTTTGACCAGAATATCAGTACATATGTTAATCCATGTATTCACGCGCGACGGCAACTCTGGCGCTCCAGCATAGAGTTTCGAACATGGCTGCACGACTATTTTTTTTAGTAATCTGTTACTATATAATTGTTATCTAGTGTCTGTAGTAGACTAAGAATAGTATATGAGAAAAGCGAGCCAGCCAGTAATAAAATAAAAGCAGGTATTATTACGCTTGTCGTTGTACTTGGACGCGGTACGCGGACAAACGAATGAAATAAATACTACAAAAATTCGTAGCTACATGACTATGGTCACGCTGCACGTGACCGTCTCCATCACTCCCATCGAGGCATGGATTGCCTATTGTAACATAGTATGGCAGGTCAGAGAATCTCTTATAATGTGCTGAGAATAAATCTCAATAATAAACTTCAACTCGCTCCAAAGTGGGTACGACAATTAACATGCAATCCCGAAAACTCTAAATAAATGCAACGATTCCTTGCAGCATTGTTAGTATGACAACGTGACAACTTGTACGTAACTTGAGTTGCACAAGCGCAAGATTGCCCTAAGAGTTACCCGGGCCGTGACTCCGTGACTCGGTCCTCATGATCATGATATGCCATGTACATGTATCATGATCGTCACTTGTTCTTGCTGGCCTGATGCTATGCGTTGAACAGGTATATTCAATAACTCAGGCTGACACTGCCTTGAATCCTAATCGAGCCGCAGCTCGCCACTGGCTGCAGTGGATTACTAGACAACTGAGCGGGAGGATGCCCGTAATGACGCGTTTCCGGCACGGCTTTAGCTCCCTTGGTCTTAACGCTTTGAAACGGTATGTTTCAGAGGCCAATGCGGATAACTGACTAAACAAACTTGACTCGGACTTGGATTGCCAACAGGAACGGGTTTACTAAGTGATTACATTCATCATACTGAAAACCCGGTTTACGGCAATGAAAGTATTACTTAAGGGATCCGGGAAAATGTCATCAACAGCAATACCAGCCTTTCCTTCCATACATCTCATTTGCAAACGTTATCTATAGGTGCAGCTATGTCTAAGACAGTTTATTTGATTTCTGGTGCAAACCGCGGCATAGGTATGTTTTCGGTTGACTAACAGTATACGATAAATTATAATATGATTTGAATAGGGCTGGGATTCACGAAGATGCTTGTGAAACGTGATAATGCCATTGTTTTCGCAGGTGCTCGCGATTTGACCCGTGTGGCGGAGTTAGAAGCCCTCGCAAAGGAGTTTCCTGGAAAGCTTTATTTAGTAAAGCTGATTTCTGCGGATGAGGCTAGCAATAAGGCTGCCGCCGAGGAAATCAAAGCAAAGGTTGGAAGACTGGACGTTGTCATCGCCAATGCAGGTCAGTTAAGGAGCGACAAGCTTAGACCGTAATACTACTTGTGCTGATTATTAGTATAAAGGCATCGCTAGATCTAAACCCACAGCACTCGAGACTCCGCAAGAGGATATGCGGGATCATTATGAGGTATGCTTTTGCGGAATAGGAGATTATGTACGAAGATTTGCACATCTAATTGTCTGATATAGGTCAACGTCATTGGACCACTCGTACTATTCCAAGCGTCCTACCCTTTACTTAAAGCTAGTACTCCTGCACCTAAATTTGTAGTTATATCTTCTCGAGCAGGCAGTATTACTTTTGGAACATCCATTCCTGGTATTATGCTGTCTTATGGAGCATCCAAGGCTGCGGTAAATTATCTGGTACGGAAGCTGCACTTTGAGAACGATGGTCTTAGTAAGCATTCTTCTATATGTTCATCATTTAGGAATGCGGACTAATCGCATAAACCAGTTACGCTTCCCATATGCCCTGGTCCAGTAGACACAGATATGTGTAGGCATTCTTCGCTAAAAACTTAGAGGATCATAGAACTTACATTTATTGATGCAGTGGCTCCTTCCAAGGATCTCGATTTCTTCAAGGATATAAATATTACGCCTGTCGACGAGGCAGTGACCAAGTTACTTTCCATAATAGACACTGCCACGCGGTCTGCAGATGGTCCAACACTCCACACGATTGAAGGAGATACGGCACCATGGTAGATATTTGAAACTGGCACAACCCGCCATACGCCTTTCCGTTTCTTATATCGACTTGAAATAGCGATAGTTTGAGGTGCATTTATAAATATTTTTATTTTAGATGTTTACATGTTATATGGGACTTTAAGTTTCCGGATATTATGATATGCATATAAGGAGTCAACCTATTTCTCCATTTTCACTATCAGGAATGCACTCTCAAAGTTGAGAGTGAACTGTCATAGGTGGAATCAGTCAACATTAATCAAGATAAACTTTGAAATAAAGCTTAACAGTCGTGACAATACTACACGGCATTTATTCACTAGTAGATATCGGGCCATTGACCAGCATCAGTACTTCTGTTTCTGAACATGCACCGTTATGACCATGATGGCAATACGAGCCGCCACACGCTTTCAAACTTCAAGAGTGTGCTTAGTCGCGTCGGTACGGTCGTACTTGTTATCGTTAGCTATTACCCAACCATACCGATGCATCTAGAGCCGCCGCAAACCGTCTTACACAAAATTAGCACGCGAACCGAAAATGACCTAGAATTCCACGCAGAAGGTGACATTGCAGCATGGTAAATATGTTAGTACTACTTTTGGTTTTAGTTAGATGACTCAGTATAAGTATTATATGTACTGAGCATGCTAGCCTCCCCAGGCAGCCGATAGTACACACGTGATGATAGTCGATACATGTTCTAACTGAGCATGCAATCATTTCACGATTGCTCCCAGCGCGTGATAATTTACTACTGCTAGTAATATTGCTTACGAATATCGCATCAATGCTCACATATAATATTACTACTAGTAGTATGGTTCTATGTAAAGGACCTTAAGCTTGCTGCTGTCGAATAGGTCACCGAAAATGATATGTGCAATCCGCAGTTAAAGTTGCTTTAAATAGAACACCGCTGGTGGCTTTAAGTTACTTGGCGATCTGCACTGGCGTTCAAGACAATGATCATAAGCCACCCTGGCTAAACCCGTTGTTGAAAGGATGATATAATCACCATGCCAAGTAAAAATAGAAACACATAACACAAGTAACTACTTTGAGAGAGTGGTTGTGTCCCCGGCGGACTGCCAAGACAGCTACTCCAATGGCCTGCGGACAACATGCTTGCCGGCTTAGGTCTCAGGCTCCATGCTATGGCATAGCAATACTAGTATGCATCAGTGATGAACTGGATGAAAGTTAGATGTGGAATTTGCGAAAATCTTTATTGCAAAGCAGAGGCTATACCATTAAGAACTGCCTTTTCGGTAATTTTACATTACAAATATTCGCAGGCGCCTACATCTGGAATAACATGCATCGTGATCGAAACAATCGGTCCGTATTTGCCGGTTAGACATCGAGATTTGAGGACTAAGGAGTAGAATTGCATCGAGCCTAGGGCACTAAGATCATTTCCGTGGCTGGAAATCATTACGTTTCTCATATAAATAAGACTCTTTCTCGGGCCTCAAGTTCAATCTCAAACCCTTGTAGTCATTTGTTCTCATCAAAGAGCGGGCTTTCACACCACAACAAATTTCGAGGCATCATAAACAACAGTCGCAGACAGCACCGTCAACCCGACGTCCACCATTAACTTCCATTTTATTATTGGCGCAATAATACGAAGTCATGTCGCCTACTGTGTATCTCATTTCTGGTTCGAATAGGGGATTAGGTAAGCGAATATTCCATTTATGAGCAACGATATGCATATGCTAACCTTTCCATCGTTGCTCGGCTTTTTATTTTTTATTTTTTCAGGATTGGGCCTTGTAAAACAACTTATAAAGCGCGATAATGTAGTCGTGTTTGCTGGTGTTCGCGATCTAGCTCGAGCTACCGGGCTCCAAGCGCTTACCAGAGAGAACCCTGAAAAGCTCCATATGATAAAGTTGGTGTCTGCCGATGAGATCGGTAACAGGGCTGCTATCAAAGAAATTGAGCTGAGAGCCGGAAGATTGGACGTTGTTATAGCCAACGCAGGTAATGAGTTATCATATTTGAAGCATTTTCTGAGTTGAACGTTGGTAAAGCTATAGGAAAGCGCACGGGACCAGCTCTTGATTTACCAGTTCAGGAAATGAGAAATCATTTTGAGGTGAGGAAAGAAATGTCCTGAAATTTGGCATATACCTGAGTATATATCATGTAAGGTCAATACAGTAGGTATACTAGCCCTCTTTTAGGCGTCCTACCCTCTGCTTAAAGCCAGTACCGCAATACCCAAATTCGTCATCATCTCATCCAGAGTGGGAAGCATTCCTATTGGAGCGGCAATCTCGGGTGGGTTTGCTTATAAGGCATCGAAGGCAGCCGTCAACTATCTTGCATGTCAGCTGCATTATGAGAATGACGGTCTAGGTGGGTGTAACCAGGTTAGCACGCTGCAGGAAACATTGCTGAACTTCATACGTCAGTTATTTTTCCTATATGTCCTGGAGCAGTGGACACAGACATGTGTAAGATACCATCGCTTAGGTAATTTTTGACGGACTATGTTGGCTGATGTATTATCCAGTCGCGCCTTACAAGCACTCACATCCCCCAGAAGATATCGACATGATGAATGATATCAGAGCGCCGGAAGAGGCTGCATCTGGGGTGCTTTCAATAATAGACGGAGCTACACGGCACGAGGACAGTCCGGTATTCCGTACGGTGGATGGAGGAATGATACCATGGTAAATAGCTTCGCAATCAAATGTGTCATTGGCGTGAGCAGATAAATTAGGGTAAAAGCGACATGGGAATACAGCTTGTTTCCAATGCGCTGCGAGCACGGAAATAGAGCAGAAAGTAGCTATAAGATATATCACAGTACTATGAAGATAAAGAGAGCGTTGAGACCATATTTAACCGAGAGTGGTTGAGGGAGGAGGGACGTTCCAGAGAGTAACATAGGGAAGGTACGCCGCTCCCAGTCCAAGTACACTCAGCCTAGAAGGATGATACCGTAAGATACCGGGAAACAGTTAAAACGTAACGGAAAAGGCTTACAAAAGCGCCATCCAAGGGCTTTGACCACTCTCCTTGGATCTCAGAGGATGCTGGTTAATAATGGTGTTGATAGCCACTATGACAGCCGGCCACGCCAGGAATCTAGATCAAGGGTCTATAAATATTCAACAACTTCTTCAAAGTTACGCACTTATTCCTAGTGACCATAATGAGACCTGAGAGAAACATGCTTGAAGTCGAGAGCGCTTCTACACAGACAAAGACAGTCAGGTAAATTCGGTATGAGTGCGATTGTAGTGGTTAAGAATCCGAACCAGAGGCATTCCAGGAGCTTTTCCATGTCGTAGGCAAAGTACGAGGGCTTACAGCCGAGGCATCCCTTGGGTCATTCTGCGACATTCTTGTGCTCGTAGTAGCGAGTTGCTTTAAGCTGGAGTGAAGCGTGAGTCCAAGTCGACCGTGACGTGCCTGGCAGACCTTTTGCTTCCGGTGATGCCATCATTCTCTGGCATGCGCACCACGCAAGGCAGCACAACCCCGCGACTTGGACATGTACCAGTAGCAGTACCGTTTCTGCGGTTGTCTGCACAGTGCATACAAAAGCATTACTGCGCCGCGGCCTACCTGCATATAAATGAGGTGGCGGTCCTAACTGAGGCTGCGGAGTTTACTATATAAATTACACTAGGGACATTTGGTTTGTTGCTCCGCACTTCAAGTTGCCTTGATCTCGCTGCTAGTGACTACCCTGGGCCCAAATCGGATATGCACCAAGCACTACACATATATGATCTCGTGGAATACCTTTGTCGCTTTTGCCAATCTAGAAAAGACGTTTTAGCATTGGGTCTTAGCTGCAAACTGCTGCTAGATCCGGCGCTCGACAGGCTCTGGTCTGATCTTCCTGACCTTGCATGTCTACTTCGATGTTTACCGCGGGAAGTCCTGACGATAAAGAAGAGCCCCATACCAAGCCTTTTTCATGGCCACGAAAAGCTCCTTGTGAGTATAATATTCCCTTGCATTGACCTGAAAACTTACGGCTCAGTGATAGTACCTGACGCGTGCACCTAGCATGGATGAAGTCATTCGGTTGCGTTCTTACGCATCCCGTGTAAGAAGAATAGAACATCCGACAAAAGGGGTCGACCTCTCCACCCTTCCGATGCTCTTACAGTCCTTGATCGATGGCACAGGCTCTGCCATTATGTTCCCAAATCTTGACTACTTGAAGTGGAAACTTAGAAACAAGTTGGATCTATTATTACTTCCTGGATTTATATCCCCTTCGGTTCGTGAACTCACTCTAGCCATCGCACGTCGGGTAGACTCCGAATCCAGTAGCTCAATTGAGAACGGGTTAGCCTTGCTCATCGATGGACTTCCCAATCTTCAACTCCTCACCATTGACTTGCTCGGGATGGACAAAGGGGTTTTGAGCGATGACGAGCTGAGAAAAATTTTCAGCTCGTTCTCATTGCGCAAAGTTAGATTACGGAAGGTTGGCATTAGCCCGGACATATTTCGTCTCTTAGCATCAGAGGGTTTAGAAGCGCTCGACTTGTCTTTCCACGGTGTTCGCCATCCACTTGGCCCAGCTATAGAGACAGATCGCGAGGCTCTCGAAATGATGCTGGAGATTCTTGCTGCAAGCTTGCTTGGGGGCACTCTTCGTCATATTAATATAAGCATGGATGCCAGTTATTTTGGCACTCCTAACACGAGTGACGATTTTGATGTACCTGTTCTCGTATCTTTGGACCCACTCTTTCGATTTACCGATCTTACCTTCATTGACTTGAATGTGGCTTGGGTTAATCTTGAAGTCACGGATGCCATCGTTTGTCGACTTGCACAACAATCCCCTCGACTAACCACGCTGTGCCTGATGGCCTCTCATGCCGGAAACAGCGACCCTACGACCGCTATCCAGAGTCGATACAAAACCTTGGGCGGAGTATCTTTTGATGGTCTTGCATTTCTTGCCATCTCCCTCCCGTTGCTGGAACAGCTTCGCGTGCCCATCTCTTTGCCGCTTTTTCTCCCACCATCGGCCTCGCAAATCTTGAAAGAGTGCGAGGGTAACAAGAAATTCCCTTCTCTTCGCCATATCCACGTGGGGTACTGTATCCTTCCCGATGCATACGAGGAGCCCATGCAGGCACTATTCAGAGACGTAAATCCGCTATGCCAGCTCGAGACATATGAGGCTAGTATCACCCGCTCATCTGCCCAAAGGACACTGTCCCCAGCGCTAGATTCTTGGCTCGGAGTTATTCGTAGGGATGTCACCCAGCCTTGAACATGGTATTCATAATTCTTTGGTATTTCTATACGACGATACATAACTCATAGGGCGCCAGAAACTATACCGATACAAGCTTTTATCTTCACAGTTGCGATGTAAAATAATTCTGTAGTGATGAATATTAAATGCCCGGTTATGCCTGTTTCCTCTGCAAGCTCTTTGGCAGCTCTTTGACCCATGGTAAGAACTCACGACCTTGCATGTATGGCCTGAGTACTTCCGGAATGCGTAGACCCTACAAAAAGTTCGGGTTTAGTTAGTTTTCAAGTATCCAATCTCATGATGGAAGAGGTACTTACATCGGGGGTCTGATAGTTCTCGACGATACAGCAAAGCGCACGCTCGGTAGCGCACATTGTACCGTTCAACATGTGAACATACACCTTGCGCTGTTGGTCTTTCGACTTGATACCACATCTTACTTCAAGTCTTCTGCTCTCTGCAAAGTAGCGTCAATTTATGCAAGCTTCATCATTTAAATGATTACACGTACGATAGTCAGTGCAGTTTGAACACGAGACGAGCTCCTTGTGTGCGCCTTGGAAGGGGAACCACGCCTCGATATCATACTTCTGCGCGGCAGCCAGATTCAGTGCGCCCGAGACGATTGCCACGACGCGATACGGGATGCCAAGACTCTGGTAAAATGCCTCCGCATTCCCGACCATGATGTCAAACATCTCCCACGACTTCTCTGGCGCAGTGATGGCGAACTGCTCGACTTTCTCAAACTGGTGCACACGGAAAATGCCCCACATGTCGCGGCCCGCCGAGCCTGCCTCTTTACGGAAGCATGTCGAGTAGCCTGCATATTGAATAGGCAGCTGAGTCTCAGGCGACTCAAACCATTCGTCCGAGTGAAA
This sequence comes from Agroathelia rolfsii, assembly GCA_018343915.1. Lineage (NCBI taxonomy): Eukaryota > Fungi > Basidiomycota > Agaricomycetes > Amylocorticiales > Amylocorticiaceae > Agroathelia > Agroathelia rolfsii. Next base: position 630,263 of record JABRWF010000002.1, read on the forward strand.
AGCTGAGATGGGCTGTTCCGAAGTAGCAATCAAGTATTTGTCGTCTTCGCTCCCGGTAACCTGTAGGATATGTAATCAGCTTCACTAATCGCTCAAAGAAAATTAACAGGTACAAACCTTATATAATTCCTCATCAAATTGATCAAGTTGGGCGGTCTTGGCCATAACATCTTTATTCATAAAGAATGGAGGCTGTATTTTCTTATAACCACGTTTGCGCAGGAAGTCCAAGGCGTATGTAATTAGTGCTTGGTTCAGATCGATTCCATCATTGGTAAGGAAGTATCCTCGGTGGCCCGCGATCTTCGCACCTGCAACATTCAGGTTCAATCGGTTCCAATGATACGGAATTCTACAACCTTGAGCATACCTCTATCAAGATCCATGGCATCAAGACGAAGGAGAACTTCGTGGTGTGGCATAATATCCGTCTTTTTCTCAACTTGACCATTGGGCCCATCGGGATGCCATGTCCTAAGTGTCACGTTTTCGTCCTATATGTGGTGTGATCAGGAAAGACAAAATACTATACATTGATATCAGCACGTACTTCTGTTAAGCTAACCGGAACACTTTTTCCAACAATGTTGCCGACAGTCGAGGCTTTCGCACGCATCGTTATCTCATACTCCTTCGTTTCCTTTAGCTGATCTACGACTTTGCTATCGAGCTCTTTCTTCTTGGCAACGAGCTGCTCAGCATCTTCTTTTGCCTAAACAAACGCCAGGGCACATCATTAGTGTATAAGTAGCACATATACTGGATTACATACCTTCTTCTTTGCCGCAATCTCCTTCTGGACAGCGTTGATCTCTTTTCTCAGGGCGTTTGTATTGAAGTCCACTAATACAGACGACACATCTTGAGCATAGAATACCAGAAAACACACGGGGAAAGACGTACTTTTGACCCACTCTCCATACATCTTAATGACCTCGTCAACAAGCTCGACAGATTCGCCTCGTTTCTTCTGCGATTCTCGAATCTCGTCGGCATTGCCTCCCTTAGTATCGATAAAGTGCAGAACGTCGAGGGTCATGGTTGTTTTGGTTCAAAAGGTGGTTGAAGTGTAAGGTGGGAAATAGGTGTCCTTTTCAGTTACTATGCAACCTTTTATGAGGCAGGAAGATGTAATATAGCAGTAACAAGGGTTGTGCAATCAAATCTGAGTCAATGAACTGTCAATTGATTTGAGCCGTGTTAATTCGTCTGATCACGTGGTATCGGAAGCATCCTGATAAGATTTCTCAATTGGAGATTCAATGGAGAAAAGGCGGACATTCGAAGGTGGCCACGTTAGCGTGATGTCTCGTGATCAGTGCGTGATGCGTGACCATTAGCCGCATAGGGAAACTTGATTCACGAATACTATTGCCCTTGACTTGTCTCCCTAAATAGTAGGGCTCTGCTTGTCGAGACGCCCTGTTCTCTATCTACTCTGCGTACCCACTACACTCTCCTATTTAAGAATGTTTCGTAGTCTTGTTCGACGCGTCTCTGGCGCTTTCTCACGCGTCAATCCGTATCGGGATACAAGCGCATGTATGTAGCCTCTCCAGTCGGGATTTAGACCATACTAGACGGCCCATCTAACGTGGCGCCACATACAGCACATCCCTCCACAGACTCAGAACCTGTCCAGATAGGTACTAAGCGACGTCGAAGCTTTACAGGCCCCGATGATGAAGAGGAGCAGACTGAAAGGAAATATGCAACACTGAAGCGGAATAAAGGCGACGACACTCTGTCGCCCGATGGTGAACAGCAGGCGGAGTTCTTTCAACGTGAAGAGTCGCCCAAGGCTATTGTACCTCCGGAGAAGGAAACGAACGAGGTCAAGGAAGTTACTCAAGGCGTTAATGATGTTCACCTCGAAGAGAGTGTACCAGCGTCTGCGGAACAACCACAATCCGAGAAACCAGGGGAGGCTTCAAGCACAGAAACCAAAGACGTGGACTCCCAGGCATTGGTTGAAGAAGATGAATCTCTTACGGCAGCTCTGGAAACACCCTTACCTGCCGACCGATCCCCTTCGCCAGTTGTGGAGGGCATCGACGCCAGTGCTCTCGCTGCTGAACCCAGTGCAGAGGCAACAGACCCGTCACCAGCCCAGGACGTATCCGAAGAACCGATTGAAAACAATGAGGCTATTGCGTCTGAATCTATGGATCACAGCGCTTCAGAAACCGCTCCGGTGTCAGAACACCTTGTTTCGGAAGTGGTTCACCCTGAGCGTGAAGCGACTCACTCAGGAGAAGAAAAAACGGAGCAATCATAAAACATCCTGCTATCCTTTTTTTATTTAGCAAGATACCCTTGTATTGCACACCGTTGTGCTTATGACATGCTAATGCCTCCCTGTAATATTTCTTTCTATCTATCCTTTCGCCTGCTTACTCATCTTACTTTGTGTAAGCATTCAGCCTTCATCTATACTGTTCTCTTGCTTTGCTTCTGTTTATATCCAATGACATTAATACACCAATTCGTCTCCACTATTTGGATCATCATTCATGCGAAGACGATACATTAATTCTGAGTTTTGAGGATTGTTACATAACATCAATAAGCAAATACAATTCATGGATATGCCCAGATGAAGCATATGCTACATAGAAGAAGGCTTAGGAGTGAACATAATACAAGCATTGAATCTAATGATGCTTTTTCCTATCCATTTAGCTGACTTTTGACCCACTGAAGTCTGTTAAATCACGCTCTGGAGTCCATGGCGGCGCCACTGTTAACATGAGGTCCATGACCGTTCTAGGGTTTCAGTAGCACAGTGATTCGGCGTGCGGGAGTGTAACCTTGAAGTCTGCGCCGCATTAAAGGAGTCGTCTCATACAGGATATCCTGTGGCGCCATGATCATAGTCGTGGTGGCGGAATGAAGCTGAGTACTGGTGATTGGTGGCGTCTGCAAACGAGGAGTGGAAGACATGCTTGATATTGCGGAAGAGGCGAGTGATGGTACGGGGCTGGTGGAGGAAGCAGGTCTTATCGGTGCTGGGTAGCGGGTGACATTCACAATCACTCGCTCAATTTCTTCGTCTGTTGGCATGGCTTCAACAGTTGAGCGTGCTCCAGCTGTAGCAATCTGGACGTTGCTCGGATGCAAACCATTCAGAACCATATCAACAGCGTCCATAGATCTGAAATCGAAACCCTGAAGACTTGGCTGGATAGGGTGCGTGTTCGCCGAGTTTTGAGGATGAAGACCGGGTGTTACTACATAGTCCAAATTAGGACCCATCACATCTAAGAGGGGAAGTCAGAAAAAACTCTGGTACTTTGGATAAGATAGACTCACACTGGGAAGCGATTCCAGTAGGCTCTTGAATGTCATTGTTGAGATGTTCATGCTTAAAAGGACACTGTTCAGCATCTCCACATAGATCACCTGCTAAGCATGGCGTGTATTTGATATCTATAAAAGATCAAAATAGTTAGTGACTGCATGTAACATTCAGTTACATAAATGAAACGCGCATGGTTCGATATTCTTGGGGTGAAAGTAATGACACTCTGGGAACGTGCATCGACCCTGAATGAATGCCCAGCAGTGCGAAAGCGGTCGTCCATCGACTATATAAGGCTGGATGGTCTGGTCATGTATACTGTTAATGCAATGAGAAGTTCAGGAAAATCACAAATTATCCAACATTGAGCGCGTACAATGCACAAGAATCTCTCCATGCGCAAAACCCTCTCTGACTAAAATGCCTGCATAGGGTGGTGCGACGAGCTTGCTTTGCGTTCATATCCCTAGTAGCCGCATTTTGTTCCGCTTGATCGACCCCTTTCTGGGATTTTGCCACACGCTCATTGTTACATATATAATAGTTAGACGGAACTAAAATTGGGGCAATATTTCGATGGGCATGGGCAATGGTGTCCGTAAGAGGCAAGTAATGATGGCCAGTGTTTTCAGGATCCACGTCTGGGGCCGTTAGGCCAGCTGATGACCTTGTCATCGGATATAAAAGGTGGCTCGAATAACTGTCAGTGAGGCGAGAGGATCCAGACATTGCAGTGCGGTGATGTCTGAGCTAAATTCATAGGGCATATTTAAGACTACCCAGTGGGGCCAACCACCAGATTATCAATGCCGGGTGGCATGAACCACCGAAGTGATAAAGAGACGGCGCTGACAAATCGAAGCAACAATGAATGGGAGTTCTTTGTGAGCTATCTGTGGTCGCCCTTGTAGCTTGTTGCGTGCCCCAGAATAGATAGTGGCGAGCTTCCGGCATATGCTGCATAAATCTGGTAATGAATCAGAGCGATAATATATCATTAAATCACAAATTATGTGCAGTCATGTCCATTGAGCAGGTATCTGGATGAATGAGCAGAAACGGCAGGTTTTAATATCAAGGCAGTCATTCAATTGCCCAAATAGTCAAGCTAGCTCCATCGTATGATTTTCGGAATACTGAATAATTCACTTCACGCACAATTACTACGCCACGAGATACCTTGAGCTCACCGAAGTTCTGGGTCCCACGTTGAATAAAATGTAAGTTTGGTAATGTGCTATAGGTAAGCCAGAGCATGGCGAAGCCCAGGGTCAAGTTTCAATAAATGTAGTAATCCTTAAATCCTCGTTGTCTGGGTTTTGCCTAGGAGCACAATACGCGCAACGAAGAGTCTTCAGACCTACTAACTACCTTCGTGATATCTCAAAATCCTGGCGGGTCAATTCAGCAGCATAATTATCACTTTCTCTGAAGAGATTGAGAGATGCTAATATGACATTATCCTGGGAGTAGAATGTATGACCGGGCCGTGCCAGGTTATGTTACCGTACACTGGCACAGAATTTTCATATGTTCAATCCGAATCCAAGCTTGAAAAAAAGAATCATAGCCAGTGAAGTACGCCATTGCATATATTCCGCATGAGCATTGTTGACTGGTTGGAAGTGCCTAGACAAAGCCCGCTCAAGCTTGAAGCTCGAAGTTTAGAAAAATCATGCCAACCAACGGACAAAGGCGTCATCAACGGATTCGCGATTGTGTTACTCCTCAGAAGCAGATTCTAGTCACATATTAGTCACATATCGTGCCAGTCACGGTGGGTCTTTGAACTTGAGCTTCAAGTTGAACCATTCGCGACTGTTTGTTAAGCTCTTTTATGATTTACAGAACTAGTATTCTATACACTAGTGAGGATTGAAAGTATTTAGTTTCTGGTAAACAGATTCCTCTGTCTATATTTCGTAGTACTTGGGTCTCATCAATAGTGCAGCCATAATCCTCCACAGTGTCAGGGCAACACCAAGTTGGCGATCACTCGATGATACAATCAAATCGATGTATATATCACTATATGTAGGTGGGGGATCCTGAGGGTCAAAGAATGAAACAAACAAGTGAACGACGGATGCTCTACCTATATGTAGGTGGGGGATCCTGAGAGAACAAAGATGGGGGAATTTACTGTAGGGTTTCTTGTACATATATATGAAAGGTATCGTATGAACAAACAGGATAAAACAAAGAGAAGGAAAATATAAAAGGAAGGTACAGTCACTGCACAAAAAAAGTGTCCGATTGAGGTGGTTTCACGGCTACATCTTCTTCCTCACAATACTTTCAACCCAAACAAAGTATACCATGTCATAGTAGACCTCTGATAACCCCATGTACATACCCAAAATATTTTCTTACATCAAATAAACAATGTGTGAGCGAGTACACAAACACCCCCATCAAGACCTATCTCTATGATTATCTGCTCTGGGAGAAAATGAGTTACATCCTCAAAAACTAGATGAAATGCAGATTATTTTCCGATTTTTTCTTGTATGAAAAGACTATGTAGTTGTTGAGATATAAACCACGTGAACCGGGGCAAAACTGTCTAACTCCGTGCTAAAAGCACAATATACTTCCGTAAAGTTAACAAAATCTCCAACCACCTCACTTTTGATAGCTCAATTCCTCAACAGTCACATAGTCTTTTCATACAAGAAAAAATCGGAAAATAATCTGCATTTCATCTAGTTTTTGAGGATGTAACTCATTTTCTCCCAGAGCAGATAATCATAGAGATAGGTCTTGATGGGGGTGTTTGTGTACTCGCTCACACATTGTTTATTTGATGTAAGAAAATATTTTGGGTATGTACATGGGGTTATCAGAGGTCTACTATGAGATATTACACTTTGTTTGGGTTGAAAGTATTGTGAGGAAGGAGATGTAGCCGTGAAACCAGCTTAATCGGACATTTTTTTTGTGCAGTGACTGTAACGATATAAAAGGAAAGTGGCCGTAAGAAGAGGAAAAGGAATCACGGAGAGTGGTGGCGAGCTCATGTAGCCATACAAAGATCGCGCGCGTAATCACATGCACGAGAGAAGGAGTCAGCAGGAGGGCCTTGAATAGGTGCTCCCCTGACACACAGCGCTCTGCTTAACTTCTAGAGTATGAGTCTATCCTCCTGAATTGCCTTGATCAAGGAATCTTGGACCATCACTCGTTTATCGTTTGGTATTGGCAGCGTTGTATTGAGCTTGGTTCAACCTTTATATTAGTCCTAGGTTGGAGACTGAGACTTAAGGCTAGCTTAAGGGATAAACAAATATGCTCGAAAGCTTCTGATTAATACAGTTCCTTGACTGTATGGAATGGCAGTCCAACCATTGAGTGACTTCACTTTTCAAATATAGCACTCATATTGTCTGACAATTTACCTACAAATAGATGTCACGGTTCCAGTCGATTTCGAAAACTTTCAGTTCACAGAATCTGAATAAACCTTAACCCCTGGTAAGTTAAAAGTTCGACTCTCCCACATCCCTGTCTTTGCATCTTCTATGCACTTAATTAAATGTCTGATGATCAACTCAGACTCTGACAACCATCCCGTTTTATTTTGGTATCGAGTATTGAAACGGAATGCTAACACCTGCCAGGAATTGATTATAATAGGGAAAGCGTGAAAAAGTGATATCTTTGAAACTTGAATGGCGCTTCGATTGAGCCCAGAACGCACCGTCGTTTCGGTAATATTTTGCAGTCACTTATTGTAAGCAATGCCATCGAGTAACTTGAACCGAAATGGGGTGTCGATGAGATTGATTAACTGAGAATAGATCACTCCATGCTCATGATTGACTTTGTCGACTCTTTGCCTGCCTCACGGATTATGTTCTATTTTAGAGAATTTTGATTGGAAATTTATGCATACTGCATGCGCAGCATAGCTGGCCCAGCTCGCTCGATCTCGGAGCGCGAAACAACTTTGGATATAAGCTAGATGCCCATCTACACTAATGGATAGTGTTGGAACTGTGGTGTCTAAACTGTGTACGACCGGTGACCGGCCCGCTCCTTCGCACTTTGTGGATCTGATAGCGAAGTCACCGGTTGCAACAATTTTGGAATACCCTTCTCTTCGATGGTATCTTACCATTTTGGCCGGTGCTGCACATGCAACGAGACTTCTCAAGTATAGCAGTGATGACATAATCGTCTTAATATTCTCCATCTTCTCCAGGATGTGATCCGTTTTATTGTTAGTGATAATGCTGCTGTATATAGTGCACTAAGCGAAGCCCAGCGAACGCACACGAAATGGATATCCTACTACTCTACCTTACCCTCTGGCCCGTTGGGTTTGCAAGCGCTTCAGTAACACTGATTGCCCCTCCAAATAACCATTCGACCAGTACGCGCCCATTAAGTCTCAACACTGTTTGGTCTGAGGGTCCTGGTACTGTTCAACGCGAACGTAAAAAATCAACTCGATTTTCTAAAGGCTTGCTTACATAGGGCTTGATTTTTATACTGGCTCATATCTTATCGGGAATGGGTATGGATAGACACATCAAAAGCCAAAATATATGTTAACTTTGTATAGCTATCTTGGGGAAAGCATTCTCGGAGACCCGGCCAATGATGTGCATTACGTGCGTATACTTATACACCAGGAATAGGTCTAGTTTCTCGAGCTAATAACTCCGTAGATTAACATTGCTTCGCTATGGCTAGGAGGGTGGGGAATTTTCGCCTGTATCATTAACCCACTTTTTAACCTTCAGTACAATATAGTCCCTTCCGCAATTCAACATACTCTGGTGGGGTAAGCACCATTCCTAGTGCTATCTTTTTTTATTTTATCTCTTACGTTCCAGCTAGAATGGCCCTGTTTCAGCAATTCCGTATTGTGAGTGATATAGCGTGAAGGGGGCGTCAGTAGCCAATGTTATTCCTTAGATCGCGAGGTCCTAACTGAGGCACGGGAAAATATCATGACAACGGGATATGGATGTTAGTTTAATATAATATCCTGGTTTTTATTCTGCTAATTTTTACCACTAGCGGTCAATGGTCTTATGGGAAATGGCAATGACCCGGATTATGTTAGAAAATACTTCTACTTAACAAACACAAACAAGTCATGTTAATTTTTCGGTATTTGAAGGGATCGTACTCAACAGCCGGTTACCTCAATATCACATCGAATATTACCGATTCCGCCATCACGAGCTATACTCGTGTTCTGGATATGGACCAAGGTCTTGTGAACATTAGCTGGTCTGCCGGGAACGTGTCATACAATCGGTATGATGACTGGATCGACCCAATTCTATCCGATCCGAACCTTATCTGATCCTTCGTCTAGCGTAACATTTTGTAGCTTTCCTGCAGAAGTTTGCGTGACACATACTACGGCTAATGCTTCGGTTCTCTCGTTAACTTACTCAGTGTCAACACCCGTTATCACGGTTCCACAAGGTAAGTTAACCCGCTGAGGTCTTACTATAGTCATTAAATCGTCTTAAAAAGCCATATGCTCCATTTCCAATCATACAATTGTCCAAAGAGGTCGCTTGAATGATACGACGGATGGCATAGCGAAAACCATGCTCTATGAAATTCAAGCATATGCAGGGTCTGTTGGAGGTCATTTCTCTTGTGCGAGCGACGGCTCTCTGTCTCTGATAGGTGCAAAGGAGAGTTGGGTCATCTGGACAGGTGATACCGAGTTAGTAACTAATGCTCATAACGCCTTCTATTCTGCGAACTAACGAGGCAAACCTAGATTTGATCTTACAACATGTAACAAGGCATCTGGGTACTCCTGTCGTGGTGCGGATCCGCATGCGACCGTTGTCAGCCACTTGGCTGTTGCAAACCAGAAATCCTTATCTACTCTTTTGTGTAAGTTTAATATTGAAAACTACTGAGTATATTCTGTATTTGAGCATGGGCTTGAATGATGACCTAGCCGATCACGTTGCTGATTACTCCGCGCTGGCACATACCTTCACACTCGATATTGGCCAAGCAAATAATGCATCGGCTATTATATTGCCTACTGACCAATTGATGAATGACTATGACTTTGACACCGGTTCTCCTCTTCTTGAGTACTTGGTTTACAGGTGGCTACTTTGATTATTTCCCGATACAAATACACTCACTTGTGTTGTGTTTCATGAAAGCTATGGTCGCCATCTATTAATTTCGAGCACGAGGCTTAAGAGTACATTCCTTCCACCTAATCTTCAAGGAATATGGGCAGTTGAAGCGAGTAATCCTTGGTCGGGTGACTTCCATTACGACCTCAATCTGGTAAAATGTATGTTGTAAGTATCCAACGTGTTCTGATGGGGTATCTAGGAAATGATGCAATGGCCTGGGGAGGCTACCGATATCGCACAAGGCATAGAGAATATGGGAAATTGGATATGGGTCAATATCTCGCCTTTTTCAAACACATATGAGGCTGACATCATCTCATCAGTACGCCCTACAAGACCGTGGTACTGATACAGCCAAGATCTTGTATGGAGTGGAGAATGGCTATGTCTATCATACTGCATCGAACCTCTTCGGCTACACTGGCATGCAAGGAAACTATGGGGATGGGGATTATGAACCAGATTGGTGCGTATACCAAGTGCTTCAATAAGGTCTTATCAATATTATCGCCTGTCTTACCTTCCATATCCAGGTCTGACTTCACCGTGAGGCAACATCGTCGATTTTCGTTCTTTTCAACTGATCTAGATGTCCAATATTCTCTTAGGCTGCACCCGCATGGCTACTTCAACATCTATATGATCATTATGTTTATAATCCAAGCAATACGACATGGTTTAAGACCATTACTTATCCTCTGATGAAGGTGAAAGTCTCTTGCTATTGAAATGTCACAAGACCTCATTTTGATTGGTTTAGGCCCATGCCCAATTTCAAATGGCATTTTTGCAAGAGGATACGTACTTCAATGATGGTACATACGTTGTTGCCCCTTGTAGTTCGCCTGAGAAAGGTATATTCATTTTATATTATATTTTGTTTTTGTTTTGGCTTGCTAAAGCTTATCTCTGAAGATCCTGTCACCCTTGGATGTACTTGGAACCAGCAGGTATGCGCATTTTAAATCAAGACCATCGTCAGCGATGCTGAAACAATTTAATTTACAGCAAATTTTCGAACTCTTTCATAATATTCTAAAAGTATACGAAGTTGCTGGCGATCAAGACGTCGCATTCATCTCCAACATCACATCAACGTTGCAGTATCTCTATCCTGGTATACGTATTGGTTGGTGGGGACAATTGCAAGGCCAGGCGGTTTTCATTCTTCAATAAATGACTTCAACTCAAAGAGAATACAGAATTCAAGCTTGACATCGACAATCAAACAGATCCACATCGCCACTTGAGCCATCTGCTTGGTGTGTATCCCGGGTGGGAGATTAGTGGATATTATGGGCAGTCACTTGGGAATCAGTCAATCTTAGATGCCGCCGCAATCTCTTTGAATGCTCGTGGAAATGGTACTGTTGACTATAACGCAGGTATATGATTTTTTTTCTGCTCTCTGTCACTGCAAGTCGCTTCTCATTACAAACGACATAGGATGGGAGAAAATTATGCGCTCTGTAGTCGCAAGTGGTCTAAAAAATGGCAGCTGGGCAGGCTTTGAATATCGTTATATGATTTGGAATAATTTGAATGGTAATTTCCTATCATGCTTCTCACTCATCGTGTTTTTACATTTAAGAAACAGGCAACCTTTTGAGTATGTACGACGGGCATGAGAGTCTTTTCCAGGCAAGTATATATTAGCTCGCAAAAATTTACACGTAATCTGACTCTCCCAAAGATGGATGCAAATGGTGGATCCCCTGCTGCTGTGGTCAATATGATTTTCCAAAGCTTGGACTCCACTAAAGAGTATGTATTATTCCGACTGGTTGCCACATAGAATCTCATGTTCGTTATAGGTATCGAAATGTGACCCAGGTCAATCTACTTCCAGCGTTGCCCTTCAATTGGCCTTCCGGCTCGTTTACAGGTGGCCGCCTTCGAGATGGACTAGGCATCGACTTGACATGGACCAACAGCATAGTAACTAAGTTCACGCTTCGTTCCGATAGGTCTATCGAAACACGCACGGTAGTGTTCCATTCCGATTGTTTCAGCGGCAAGAAAGCCACTGCGACGTCTGGAAGTCCACATCTGAGTGGCACTTCGCTAACAATCACTCTGGTCAAAGGAGAAACTACGACAATCACGATCTCGTAGATAAATGTGTATGTATATCTTGTATAAATTTTTCTCAAGGACAAGCGATCAAGATCAACGTGCAGCGTTTATGTCCAATTAGACCTCTTCAATGCGGCAGCACTTATATCGTGCGTGAGTATTGATATCTGGGGCTAGGTTTAAGCTTTGCTTGCCACGAGTCAGATAAACCTTGTTCCATGTCAAGTGTGATAGGATTTAAAATCCACATGGTCAATCAAAATACATTCAAACCACTCCTTAAGCCATTTGATTGATGGGTTCCAAATAGTACATCAATAGGATTGAGAGCGAAAAGTCAATCCTGACTTATATTTCAGCTTCTCTCTTGGCTCGCGGAAACAGGGCATAGAATCAAACAATAATGCAAATAGGTTCCAAGCTGGTGTTTATTCCGCCGATTCAAATTATATACTGAATGGGACGGGAAATTTTATGTGTGGAACTGACACAGAAGCTGGCGGGATCGAGAAAGCTCGAGAATAGCTATGCCTGGACCTCCCCTCCCCCCCCCCCCAAAGCTAGACCCATGCTAGTGTGAAAATACGACGAGCGACGACGATGAGCAGTGGTCGATACAAAATAGTATATTCCGCTTGTCTATTTGTACATCGTTGTACATAGTCAAACGGATGCAGATCGAGAATGTAAACAAAGGAGAAATCATGTGACCCGACACGTGGATCACATATTCTAACGGCTAGGTGTGTGGTATATGGAGGTGGAAGGGAGAAACAGAACTACCGCCGTGCTATTGCACAGCTGCAAGTGAGGGCACTAAGTGTTCAGTGTGAAGGGCAGCGACGGCCGTATGAGCGTCGGAACGCGGTGGGGTCTGAATTCAAGCCTGTGGCTGTGTCTTCCCAATGCCGAAACTCAACCTTGCAGGCTCGGAATCGTTTGACGGCAACATATCAGCTGAACATGAATTATGCTTCCACTCCTGCACTCATGATCGATTATCCACACGCTTCACTTCTTCTGTTTCGTGTCAACTCGAAGAAGTTTGGTTAGCAATTCATTTGTTCTGCATGCGCGATGTGACAGACTCTGGTCCGGCTCTCTCAATCTCGAGAGACCGAACAACGTTTATGGCTGCAACTCAGGCTTCAGTCACAATAATGAATACAGCTAACATTGCCATCTCTGACTTGTACTCGGCTAGTTACCGGCCCGCTCCTTCGCGCACTTCGTTGATTTGATAGTCAAGTCGCCAGTCGCAATAATATTTGGGATGCTCTTCTCTTTGATAGTATGTAGTAATTTTGGATGGTGTTGCATATGCAACGAGACTTCCACAGTATAGTAGTGACGACATGAATATTTGAATATTCCATGCTTTCTCCAGGAAGTGATCTGTTTTTATTGTTAGTGATGCAGCTGCTGTATATAATGCACTATACTATGCGCTATACAAGGCACAGTGAGTGCATCCGACATGGGTGTGCTACTACTATGTCTTGCCCTCTGGCCCGTGGGGCTTGCAACTGCTTCGGTGACACTAATCTCTCCTCCGAACAATCGTTCAACTAGTACACGCCCATCAAGTCTTAACACTGTTTGGTCTGAGGGCCCCGGTACTGCTTGATGCGAATGGAGAGCTTGAATTGCTTTATTGAATGCTTGCCTACCTAGGACTTGATTTCTATACTGGCTCTTATCTTATCGGAAACGGGTATGAATCAACATATCAAAAATCGAAATGTGTGTTAATTTTGTGCAGTTATCTTGGGGAAAGCATCCTTGGAGACCCAGCCAATGACGTGCATTATGTATGTACTCCTACGACATAAGTGCGAATACAGTTTTCCGAGCTAACGATCCCGTAGATTAACATTGCCTCGCTATGGTTAGGAGGGTGAGAGTTTTTCATTTATGTTTTTAACCCACATTTAATCATCAACGTAATACAGTCCCTTTCGCAATTCAACATACTCTGGTGGAGTAAGTATCATTAGTGTTGCTACCATCTCGTTTCTTATAGTCCATTCAGAATGGTCCAATTTCGGAAATACCATATTGTAAGTGATACGGTTTGAAGGTACTGGTATCTGATTTAATTTCTTAGATCGTGAGGTCCTAACTGACGCACGGGAAAGTATCATGTCAACGGGATATGGATGTTAGTTTCTTTACTATCATTACCTCATTTTACCTCATTTTTATTGCTAGCTGTCGATGGCCTCATGGGAAATGGTAGTGACCCAGATTATGTGAGAAAATACTTCTACTTAAGAACCATGAATAAGCCACATTGAAGGCTTTGATGTTTGAAGGGATCGTACTCAACAGCTGGCTACCTCAATATCACATCGAATATTACCGATGCTTCTATTACAAGCTATACTCGTGTTCTGGATATGGACCAAGGTCTTGTGAACATTAGCTGGTCTGCCGGGAACGTGTCATACAATCGGTATGATGATTGGATCGACCCAATTCTATCCGATCCGAACCTTATCTGATCCTTCGTCTAGTGTAACATTCTGTAGCTTTCCTGCAGAAGTTTGCGTGACACATACTACGGCTAATGCTTCGGTTCTCTCGTTAACTTACTCAGTGTCAACACCCGTCACGACAGTTCCACAAGGTATATTAATCTGTGGATGCCGTAATCCATTCAAATTTGCTAAAAGGTCTTCCAAAAAGCCATATGCTCTCTTTCCAATCATACGATAATACAGAGGGGCCGCTTGGATGATACGACGGATGGTATAGCAAAAACCATGCTCTATGAAATTCAAGCATATGTAGGGTCTGTTGGCGGTCATTTATCTTGTGCAAGCGACGGCACTCTATCTGTAACGGGTGCAAAAGAGAGCTGGGTCATCTGGACGGGTGATACTGAGTCAGTAGCTAATGACTGTGACTTTCATGCCATAAACTGACAGGGCGAGCCTAGATTTGATCTTACGACATGTAACAAGGCATCTGGGTACTCCTGTCATGGTGCGGATCCACATGCGGCTGTTGTCGGCCATTTGGCTGCGGCAAACCAGACATCTCTGTCTAGTCTTTTGTGTATGTTCAACATCGGAGGTTTTACTCTGCACCTGGGTATATATCTAAATAATCATTTAGCTGGCCATGTTGCTGATTATTCTGCGCTGGCGCATACCTTCACACTCGATATCGGCCAAGGAAACAATGCATCGGATATTGGATTACCCACTGACCAATTAATGAATGACTATGATTTCGATACCGGTTCTCCTCTTCTTGAGTACTTGGTTTATAGGTGGCTATTTCAATTTTTTCTCAGTGCATATGTACTTATTTGTATTGTTTTCAAAAGCTACGGTCGCCATCTATTGATTTCAAGCACAAGACTCAAGAGTACATTCCTTCCACCTAATCTTCAAGGATTATGGGCGGTTGAAACAATTAATCGTTGGGGAGCTGATTTCCATTATGATATCAACTTGGTAGGATAATGAATATAATAAATACCCTAAGTATGTGACTTATTCTAACGGAATATCAAGCAAATGATGCAATGGTCCGGAGAGACTACCGACATTGCACAGGGCATAGAAAATATGGGAAATTGGATATGGGTTAGCACCGTACTCTTTTTTTTTTTTTTGAATGACAACAAGACTGAGGCCATCTGATCAGTATGCCTTGCAAGACCGTGGGTCCGATACAGCCAATATTTTATACGGTGTCGAGAATGGTTATATTTACCACACTTCATCCAATTTGTTTGGCTACACTGGTATGCAAGGGAACTCTGGAGATGGTGATTATCACGCGGACTGGTACGTAGAAGAAAACTTTCATATTTGCTTTTATCGCTTACCTTACTTTCGATGTTTAGGTCTGATTTCACGGTGAAGAAATATCATTTATTTCTATTTCTTTGGCTTATTTAAAGGCCTAGGCTGCGCCCGCATGGCTTCTTCAACACCTATACGATCATTATATTTACAATCCAAGCAATACGACATGGTTCAAGGCCATCACTTATCCTCTTATGAAGGTAACGCTCTTTTATCGGCAAAGCCGCACAGCACCTCATTATAACTGGCTCAGGCTCATGCCAAGTTTCAAATGGCATTTTTGCAAGAGGATAAATACTTCAAAGACGGTACATACGTTATTGCGCCTTGTAGTTCTCCGGAAAAAGGTATATTTGTCTTACACAATTATTTTTTTCGTTTGTTAAAACCCACCCTTAAAGGAATTGTTACTCTTGGATGTACCTGGAATCAGCAGGTATGGATATTCACGCTTACGGATACTACTAACAACATTGAACCAATTTAACCCATAGCAAGTTTTCGAGCTCTTCCATAACATTTTGAAAGTATACGAAGTAGCCGGCGACCAAGACACCACGTTCATCTCCAACATTACATCAACATTGCAGTACCTTTATCCCGGAATGCGCATTGGCCGGTGGGGTCAACTACAAGGTCGGAATATCTTCATCAAACAAATTGGTGTAACTCACACAGAATGCAGAGTTCAAGCTCGACATTGACAATCAAACGGATCAACATCGTCACTTGAGTCACCTCCTTGGTGTGTATCCCGGATGGGAGATCAGTGGTTACTATGGACAGTCGCTCGGAAATCAATCTATTTTGAACGCTGCTGCGGTCTCTTTGAATGCTCGTGGAAATGGTACCGTTGACTCTAATGCAGGTAAATGACTTATGATCTGTCCTTACTTCGATGCTCAAATATCTATAGGATGGGAGAAAATTATGCGCTCTGTAGTTGCAAGCGGCCTGAAAAATGGCAGCTGGGCAGGCTTTGAATATCGTTATATGATTTGGAACAATTTGAATGGTAATTTCTTATCATGCTCCTTGATTCATTTCCTCATGTTTGCGAAACAGGTAACCTTTTGAGTATGTACGATTCACACCAAAGTCTCTTCCAAGTGAGTAATATCAATCCCCGAAAATTAAGTCGAAAATCCAGAGACATCATATTCAACGTTTTCAAAGATGGACGCAAATGGAGGATCTCCGGCTGCTGTAGTCAATATGATTTTCCAAAGTCTAGACTCCACGAAAGAGTACGCATATTTTAAACAGATTTTCCATATCAGCGCTAACATTTGTAAAAGATATAGAAATGTGACTCAGGTTAACCTACTCCCGGCCTTGCCCTCCAACTGGCCTTCCGGCTCATTCACAGGCGGCCGCCTTCGAGATGGGTTAGGAATTGATCTAGCCTGGTCGAATAGCTCTGTGACCAAGTTCACGCTTCGTTCCGACAGATCTGTTGAAACACGCACGGTGGTATTTCATTCCAACTCTTTCAGTAGAAAGAAAGTTACCGCGACGTTTGGAGCCCCATCCCTCAGTGGTACTACGCTAACAATTACTCTAGCTAAAGGAGAAACGACGACAGTCACGATTTCGTAGATAGAAGTGTAAACTAAATTGGGTTGCTTCGCAAAGTGATCTTCTGTTTTTGTACAAATATTTCCGGACAAGTACTTCAGACTTGCTTTCGTAAGGGCTGCTTGCTTGCTGGCAATAGAAAAAAGATGAACCCCAGGTCCAGAGGTAGAATACTTTATCTCACATCCTGATTGAAAATCACGTGGCTTGATGGTCACCCCACTGCCTCAACGTAAGGCCTTTACGTTCTCCTTCAAGTTCGTTGTCCAGTTTCGGCAGACAGATCCTCATACATGAATATGGAGCCGGATAGAGTTGTGTCGAAAGTAAGCAGGAAATTAGCTGTGACTAGTTTACTTACATTTCAAGCTCACGGATTCAGTCAGTTGAGCAAAGGCGGTGCGGAATGAGCGGAGCAAATGCCAGAACCAGTGCGGCGCGCCGTACTCGCGCCGTCCACCTGTGCGGGCGGAGCTCCCTCAGGCAGGCTCGGCACACTTGGACGTTCGCTCCACTCAGTTGAATCGGACTCGCGGAGCAACTTCGGTGTAGTTCTTCTAATTGAACCATAATCAAAAAGATTCTTGAGCAACAAACCTTACAATGTCCGCTTCCGCTTCACGGTATCTTTTACACGTGTAGTTCAGGTCCCAAGAATCTAACATTGGCCGTGCGACTATTTTCCATCCTGAAAAATGTGATGAAATAATATAGCCGGCAACATTGTGATGGTATATAACGCACTGGACACGATCTTGTTAGCCCAGCTTAGTGACCTCTTCCGGTCATGGTTCTGTCACTGCTCACTCTTGGCTGCGCCTTTGCGTCTGTCGGCTTTACGAGTGCCTCAGTGACACTGATTGCTCCTCCAAACAATCACTCAACAAGTATTCGTCCGTCAAGTCTCAATATTTTATGGTCTAAGGGCCCAGGTATGATACCGACGTTATATCTGGAGAAGTTCCTCCTGATAACAACCCCTTTGCTCAGGCCTTGATTTCTATACTGGTTCTTACCTTATTGGTAACGGGTAAATAAGCTTTTTGGGATTATTTTGTAGGGGTTTCGATACTAAGTATAGGTAGTTATCTTGGGGAGAGTATCCTCGGCGATCCCTCCAACGATGCACACTATGTGCGTATCATCATTAAGCATGCACTTTGGAAGTTATTTAACTAACGACTATAAAGATCAACATTGCTACGCTGTGGCTAGGAGGGTAGGAATTTTATATGATACCGCTTTGGGCATCAATCTGATGAGCGACATAGGCCCTTTCGTAATTCAACTTACTCTGCCGGAGTATGTAGTCTGCTCAATTTCTGACTGATAATATTTCTAACCTCTGAAAAGAATGGCCCTGTCTCGGAAATCCCCCAATGTAGGTTGTGTGAATAAGTACCAAAATCGGCCTCTCATCACATCCATAGACAGGGCGGCCCTACTGGCAGCACGTCAAAGCATTATGTCGACTGGTCTAGGCTGTAAGGTTAATTTCCTTGATATATCCTCATACGTTAGCTTATAATACATGGTCCCTCTAGCTGTTGATGCTCTCATGGGAAATGGAAATGATCCAGATTATGTAAAGAAATAAAGAGTTTACAGGGTTTTGGAGGAACTAATATCATGCCTGCTCACTTTAGGGCTCTTATTCAACGGCAGGCATCATCAACATTACTTCAAGCGTCCTTGACTCCGAAATTACGAGCTACACTCGTGTCCTTGATATGGACCAGGGGTTGGTGAACATTAGTTGGACTGCTGGCCACGTAGCATACAACCGGTAATATGACGATTTTAATCTGAATCGATGAGAAAGCATTCATTGATATCCCCATAGCGTATCTTTCTGTAGCTACCCTGCCCAGGTCTGCATTACACATACTACGGCTAATGAGCCCGCACTCTCATTAAACTATTCGTTATCAACGCCCGTTGGAACCATCCCCCAAGGTATGTAGGAAGCTTTTTCAAAAGTAAAAACGTAGGATTAATTAATGCGCACACCCAGCCACTTGTTCAAGTTCAAATCAAACCATTGTTCAAAGAGGACGTCTGAACGATACAACAGATGGAATTGCTCAGCCTATGCTCTATGAAGTACAAGCATACGTAGGCGCCACAGGTGGTAAAATTTCATGCGCAAGTGATGGCACACTTTCGGTTACGGGAGCCAAAGAAAGCTGGATCATTTGGACAGGCGAAACCGAGTTGGTACTCTATTGAGACTTGACTTACGTTCGTAATATGATTCTATTGTTTTTAGATTTGACCTTCAAACATGCAACAAAGCATCCGGATACACTTGTCATGGCGTAGACCCTCATACGGCTGTGGTTAGTAACTTGGCTAATGCAGTCAAAACGCCTTTGCAGAATCTTCTTTGTAAGCTGAGAAGAACCTGTCTTCTTAACATCGCTTTCTAACTTGCTTTAGCCGCTCATATTTCTGATTATTCTGCACTATCGCATGCCTTCACGCTCGACATTGGACAAGGAAATAATGACACTGCCATCGCGTTACCGACTGACCAGTTGATTAATGATTATGACATCTATGTCGGTTCTCCTCTTCTCGAATATCTTGTTTACAGGTAAGTCAGTTGTGGGTTTCTTTCATACATGTGTACTCAACTACTTTTACTTCATCAATAACAAAGCTTTGGTCGTCATTTACTTATCTCAAGTACGAGATTGAAGGGCACTTTTGTTCCTCCTAACTTGCAAGGAATTTGGGCTATTGACCCGAGTAATCCTTGGGGTGCTGATTTCCATTACGACATTAATCTGGTAAGGCAAAGTGCGCACCTCAAATTAAGCATGACTGATACTGTTTGTATGATGAATAGCAAATGATGCAGTGGTCTGGTGAGGCTACTGGAATCGCACAAGGAATAGAAAATATGGGAAATTGGATGCTGGTTCGTTTATTCATTCATTTCTTGACGATAATTTATTTATTTTTCTAAAAAACAAACAAACAGTATGCTATGAAAGATCGTGGGACTGATACAGCTACAATTCTTTATGGGGCGGATGGCTATGTTTTTCATACATCCTCCAATTTGTTTGGTTATACTGGCTTGCAAGGCTATTACGGTAACGGAGAGTATGATCCTGAATGGTAGGTGTCTTAATTTCGTGGACATCGTATTGATCAATAGCCTGACGAATTTTGCGTAGGAATGATTTTACAGTAAGTAACGATCGCAATGCTCACATATCTTATTGTTGATTATGATCATCCCCCTCACAGGCATCTCCCGCATGGCTGCTCCAACATTTGTATGATCATTACATTTACAATCCTAGCGATACCTCTTTCTTTAAATCTGTCACTTACCCCCTGATGAAGGTAAGCATATGATCTTGCCTCTTGAAGCGTCCTTTCCAGAAATTTTTTTGCGAATCAATAGGCTCACGCCCAATTTCAAATGAGTTTCCTGGTGGAAGATACGTACTTCAATGATGGCACTTATGTTGTCGCTCCTTGCAACTCACCAGAACAATGTAAGGATTTGATCTTTTGTCAAAACCAATCGTCAAGTGGAACTAACGCATTCTTAAAGATCCTGTAACCCTTGCATGCACTTGGAATCAGCAGGTACATCTATATCCGTTAATACTGGCATGAACTTCTGAACTTAATTATTTTGTTACAGCAAATCTTCGAGCTTTTGCACAACATCCTCAAAGTCTACGAGGTTGCGGGAGATCAAGACTCAGCTTTCATATCTAATGTTACCTCTTCATTGCAGCGTTTATACCCTGGAATGCGCATTGGCAGTTGGGGCCAACTTCAAGGTAAGTGATTCATTCAACATAAATTACATCAGTCTTAATTTCACCTCGTATTGAATGCTACAGAATACAAAATCGACATGGACAATCAAACTGACTTACATCGTCATCTAAGCCACTTACTTGGAGTGTACCCTGGGTGGGAAATAAGTGGATATTACGGTCAATCACTTGGCAACCAATCGATTTTGGATGCTGCTTCGGTTTCCCTTTTGGCTCGCGGGAATGGGACCTACGACAGCGACACCGGTAAGGTCTAGAGCGTTATTTATTTCGTCGCTGTATTTATATGTTACACAGGATGGGAGAAGATTATGCGTTCCGTCGTGGCAAGCGGTCTGAAGAATGCCAGCTGGGCAGGCTTCGAATACCGCTATACTATTTATGAAAACTTGAATGGTATTTTCCTTTCTTCAGCTGCTGATTTCCCTGTCTCAACTTCCCCGGATAGGTAATCTCTTAAGTATGCTGGATGGACATGACTCTGTCTTTCAGGTGATTACACATTGCGAGTTTAATCTTCGCGCTAGCACTTTGACACATTTCTATCCTCTTAGATGGATGCCAATGGTGGCTCCCCAGCTGCCGTGATCAATATGCTCTTCCAGAGCTTGGATTCTACTAAAGAGTACGTTCTTCCCATATTTATGGTATTTTTTTTTCATGGGTTAACAATTCTAAAGGTATCGCAATGTTACACAAGTAAATCTCCTCCCAGCTTTGCCATTTAACTGGCCTTCAGGCTCGTTTACTGGTGGTCGTCTTCGAGATGGACTTGGCATAGATTTGGTGTGGTCCAACGGTGTAGTGACTAAGTTCACGCTTCGTGCTGATCAGGCAGTCGAGTCACGAACTATTGTCTTGCACTCTGAATCTTTCAGTGGGAAGAAGGCTTCCGCCACGAATGGAATGCCTCATCTGAGCGGTACCACCTTGACCGTCGTATTGGCCAAAGGGTCCACTACGACCATCACAATTTCTTGAGAAAAATATAAATTGATGTCAGCCAGATAAACAGGTTTATTTTCTTCAGTTGGTTATCAAGAGAGCTTCACAAGTTCATTTTAGCGAGATTACTTGATGACCTACTAGTATGGTACATTTTGAAATGGATTGAACACCCTATGACTGTCCGCCCTTGCGATAGATTCTTGCGGCTACTGGCCTGTTTGTGCACATTCTGCAAAATAGCTCGTTTAGCACTCTTCACTTCAATTAAGAAAATTATATGCACCGGTTCATTATTCCAAGTCTTACTGTCTTTGGAATAATAAGCTAATTCAAAGAGGCGCGGCATCGACGGGCAGTGGGCCCGCCGGCTGATCTAATCCTGCAACTCCCACTCGGAGTAACTTCGGGCTAGGCACCTACACGAACATTTGAACCGTGACCACACTGATCCCTTCTTCCTCTTCGAACTTGAGCTCATAATATCCGCATGCATAAGACTTGCGGCATCTATTACACGTGCAGCTCAGGCCTAGAAATACAATCAAACCAGAGATTCTTGTCAACGTGATGCAAGGGCGCATTGCCGATGAGAATACTGTAATATATAATGCACTATATGCATTATGCTTGTCATTTTCCACGCTCTCAGCATGTTTCTGTCATTCCTCGGTCTGGTCTTAGGGCCAATCGGGCTCGTCAGCGCGTCCGTTACATTGATAGCCCCACCAAATAACTCCTCAACGAGTACGCGTCCGTCAAGCCTCAATACTGTATGGTCCGAAGGCCCAGGTATACAGTAATCCATCTCAGATCAAATGATGAGCGCAAATCATATCTCTTATTTGTATTTAACTAGGTCTTGACTTTTACGCGGGGTCTTATCTAATTGGAAACGGGTTTGTGCTTTGTTACACAACCTCGAATGCTTTGAGACGAATGCCTTTTTGGTTTTGGATGATGCAGCTACCTTGGGGAGAGTATCCTAGGAGACCCTGCTAACGATGCACACTATGTACGCCATACCCTAACATTGCCTGTAACCCAAACACTACTAATTCCAGCAAAAAGATCAATATTGCAACACTCTGGACAGGAGGGTAATGTTATTCCCGTGATGCGTTATTGCGTCATTTCTTATGCATGTCGTAGACCTTTCCGTAACTCTACATATTCTGCAGGAGTAAGTTCTCATGATGCTTGTCGCGATTTTTCTCACATGATACAAAGAATGGTCCCGTCTCGGAAATCCCGCAATGTAGGTGTTTTGCGGTACTGATGCTTTGAATACCTGTTCTCAAGCTATGTATAGATCGTGCGGATTTACTCGCTGCACGCCAAAGTATTATGTCGACAGGACTAGGCTGTATGCCTCGAATATTTTGGACTCATGATAAATAGGCTAACGTTTTCGCTAGCCATTGACAGCATGATGGGAAATAGCAATGATCCTGATTTCGTGAGGGACCTGTATACTGACAGATTCCGACATTTATGTCTAACTCGATATTGATTTAAGGGCTCGTATTCGACTGCCGGAATCATGAACATCACATCAAAAATACCTAACTCTGCAATCACAACCTATACTCGGGTACTCGACATGGAACAAGGTCTAGTCAACATAACTTGGACAGCCAACCATGTAGCATACAGCCGGTATGATTTCGATTCCTAGCCACAGTGATGTCGATACATGTGCGCCTAACCCATAGGACAGAGTATCATTTTGTAGTTATCCCGCCCAGGTTTGTGTTACGCATACGACGGCAAATGACTCAGTGCTTTCTTTGTCCTATTCTTTATCCACACCCGTGGGGACGGTTCCTGAACGTAAATCGTTTTATTTTAATTTTTTTTTATCTTTCATTGTTCAAATCCCCTGCGCGCAGCAATTTGCTCTAGTTCAAACCAAACCATCATCCAGAGGGGTCGTTTGAATGATACGACGGATGGAATTGCTCAACCTATGCTCTATGAAGTACAAGCATATGTAGGTGTAATAGGTGGTAAAATCTCGTGCGCAAGCAATGGTACGCTTTCGGTTACGGGGGCCAAAGAAAGCTGGGTCATATGGACGGGAGAGACTGAGTAAGCGCTATGTGCAGCTTTATTGGGTTGTTGGTCCTGACAAAAATCCCTAGGTTTGATCTTGAAACCTGCAATAAAGCATCAGGATATACTTGCCATGGTGCGGATCCTCATGCGGCGGTCGTCAGCGTATTAGTTGCTGCAACCAAGACGTCATTGGCCAATCTACTATGTAAGTGATCGATACAGATGTACAATCACTACGGTGTTATACTGAGAACTTTCGTAGCCGCTCACATAGCCGACTATTCCTCATTGTCATATGCTTTCACACTTGACATTGGCCAAGCAAGCAATGCCACAGCGATTGACTTGCCCACAGACCAGCTCATAGATGAATATGATCTTAATATTGGCTCTCCTCTTCTTGAATATGTTGTATACAGGTGAGTTCACTGGATGGTGCTTGACATGCGCATATACTCATACTTCAGATGTTCGAATATAAAGCTTCGGCCGACATCTACTTATCTCAAGCACAAGACCCAGAACGAATTATGTTCCTCCCAACCTCCAAGGGATTTGGGCGATTGACCCAACCAATCCTTGGGATGGTTGCTTTACTTTGGACATTAACATCGTAAGCCGATATGTGATTGACTACATAGTATATTTGGGAACTTACTTTCGTTAGGAAATGATGCAATGGTCAGGAGAAGCCACAGGCATCGCACAAGGCATAGAAAACATGGGTAACTGGATGCTGGTACGCTTTCTATATTCCCCCTTGGACGAATGGACCGTTTAAGGACACGACAGTACGCGCTAAAAGACCGGGGAACAGATACAGCTACTATTCTGTATGGCGCAGAAGGATTTGTTGCTCATGGATCAGCGAACACATTTGGCTATACCGGTATGCAAGGCTGGTATGATGGTACCTACAATCCCGAGTGGTAAGTTGTATATACCTTTGTATAAACATATCCATTATCTCAGACATTCGATACAGGACCGATTTCACCGTAAGAGGTTTCTCAGTAATCAGGTGTGCCTCGTTGTTAATCCAGAAACATAGGCTACACCTGCATGGTTGCTTCAACATTTGTATGATCATTATGTCTACAATCCTAGCGACACTGCGTTCTTCCGGGCTGTCACGTATCCTCTCATGAAGGTAAACCATGTTTTCATCTTCTATTCCAAGTCGAAGTTTAATTTCTGAACTTGACGTACAGGCTCACGCCCAATTCCAAATGAGTTTCTTACTTGAAGATACATACTTCAATGACGGCACTTATGTCGTAGCACCTTGCAACTCTCCTGAACAATGTATTAACCTCTTTCATACCTAAGATCTATGAAGTTGACACTGAGCTTTATAGATCCTGTAACTTTGGCCTGTACTTGGAATCAGCAAGTAAATATCTTGGTTTTATTATCTTATTCAACAACCTTATACTCAATCTACGTACAGCAAATCTTCGAGCTTCTGCACAATATTCTCAAGGTCTACGAGGCAGCAGGAGACGAAGACATCGCATTTATCTCAAATGTTACCTCTTCGTTAGAGCATTTATACCCCGGAATGCGCATAGGTAGCTGGGGTCAACTCCAAGGTAAACGCGGAGCCGTTTAAGAAAAAATTGAATAACGCTCATATCTTGTGTAGAGTTCAAGATCGACATGGACAATCAGACAGATCAGCACCGTCATCTGAGCCACTTACTGGGAGTTTATCCGGGATGGGAAATCAGTGGGTACTATGGACAGTCTCTTGGAAACCAGTCAATCCTGGAAGCCACCGCAGTCTCTTTGAATGCTCGTGGAAATGGAACTGTTGACAGCGACGCAGGTATTTTGAAAAAGGAACTGGCTTGCCCCTAACGAGACTAACGAAAGTAAAAGGATGGGAAAAGATCATGCGTTCCGTCGTTGCAAGCGGCCTAAAAAATTCTAGCTGGGCAGGTTTTGAGTATCGTTACACGATTTATGAGAATTTGAACGGTATCTACCTTTGATTGACTCTCCTATCTTTTCACCTCACTAATTGTGATTAATCAGGCAACCTCTTGAGCATGTACAGTGGACATGATAGCGTGTTCCAGGTATCTGGGTCAATATCATGATAATAATTTTGCAGTTCTAATTCCAAAACTTCTGCGTAGATGGATGCTAATGGTGGCTCGCCGGCTGCTGTGATTAACATGCTCTTCCAAAGCCTAGATTCCACCAAAGAGTATGGGTTTCCTGTTCAAGTTTCGTTATTTACGTATCTTGACACTACTTTCAGGTATCGCAACGTTACTCAAGTCAACCTACTCCCAGCGTTGCCATTCAATTGGCCCTCGGGCTCATTCACAGGCGGCCGTCTTCGAGACGGTCTGGGAATCGATCTCACATGGTCTAATAGTGCCGTGACAAAATTCACGCTGCGTTCAGACAAAGCGATTGGAATGCGCACCGTTGTATTACACTCTGATTCTTTCAAGGGGAAGAAAGCGGCCGCTACCTCGGGACATCCATCACTTAGCGGTACTACCCTAACGATTACATTGGCCAAAGGGGCGACTACAACTATTACGATCTCCTAAAAGCATACGCAAGGCCTTTTGATTTGATACAACTTGATGTAAATCTACTCATACGACTTGTAAAAAAATCTTATTTCCATTTTTAAAGTGTGATTCCGAAGGCATCAAAAACAATCAACTTAAACGTTGGCGGCAATATCCGTGGTAGGTGTCGAGCTACCCAGTACTTTTTCGATGAGCTGCTTAACCAGTTCCGGATCAGGTGTTTCAACGTCAAGCACCCGCCTCTCTCGTTCAAGTAGTCCATGAAACTCTGGGGGTAATACATCGCGATCAAAGTTGAAGTGTGAATTGCCTTCAAGAGCTCGAGCAACGGCTTCAGAGAATTTGGCCGGATGAGCTGTAGACAGAACAACCTGGATGGTGTTTGAAGAACTAGAAAGTGTATTCATGAGCTCCATGAGCAAATAAGTGAAGTATTTGAAATTATACTTGTTTGGTGCAATGACGTGCGCTGCTGCAAGGCCAACAGAAGTATGCGGGTCAGCAACGTACGCCGGCTTGGTGTTGAAGTGAGCTCGGATAGTATTTAGAGTCTACGAGGTTAAATCATGTCAATCACTGAGCATATTACAAAAGCCATATAACTCATTACCTCTTCATCAGAAACACGCTCAGCTAAGAAATCTTCCCTCGCCAATTGCAAGACTTGAGTTGGGACTTCAACTCTGCCATCGCTTTTAACCTTACTCATCCAGCTGGCGAGAAGCTCAGATGCCTTCGACCTCTGTTGCTGATCATCACTCTCGACGGATCCTTCGGCGAGGTACCACAACAATCGTTCAAAATTGCTTGACACCAGGATATCCATAGCAGGGCTGAGTGTCTCCTTGACACCGTGACTCGCTTGTTTTCCATCTGACGCGCCATTGACGGGTTCGACAACATCGGAATCGATCTTCTCATACCGACCACTTTTCCAGAAGCGAGCCAAGATATCGTTTGAGTTGGTGGCTACAACGAGTTTGCCGACGGGCAAGCCCATACGCTTGGCATAATACCCCGCGAGAATGTCACCAAAATTGCCCGTAGGGACAACGTATTGAATCTGTGACCCCGCAGGAATTTGCCGACGCACGTGGAAGTAGGAGAGGAAGTAATAGACTGTCTGAGCAAGGATACGTGCCCAATTGATGGAGTTAACTGCGCCGAGACGATGTTTGTCGTTGAATTGTTGATCACCGAAGAGGGCCTTGACGATATCCTGTAATAGCTTTCAATTTGATTAAACGCAAAGCTGAGCAAATTCCACGAACCTGGCAATCATCAAAAGTAGCCTTGACGGCCACATTGTGTACATTGGCATCTAGTACGGTCGTCATTTGGGCCTCTTGGATAGGAGAAACTCGCCCCTTGGGGTGAAGAATGAAGATGGATACATCAGCTTTGTTCCGAAGGCCATAGATAGCGGCACTGTAGATTCTGAAGGTTAGATCGTGAATGATTTGATGAATTCTCCGCTGCGTTACCTCCCAGTATCACCACTGGTTGCACCTACGACCGTCAACTTCTCTCTCCTTTCACCAGGAGCTTTGGCAGCATTTCTTCTGGCCAGGAAGAATTCGAAGAGATTTCCGAGCAGTTGAAGCGCCACATCTTTAAACGCAAATGTTGGGCCGTGAAACAGTTCGAGAATATAGAGCTTTTCGTTTAGCTGTTTGACAGGCGTAACATCTGGATGGCGGAAGGTTGAGTATGATTTATCAATCAACACTCGCAGCTCCTCTGATGATATCTCTGACGGCGAGATGTAGAGTGACAGGACGGCGTGCGATAGCTCCTGGAATGAATACGAGCTCCATTTGGACTCCCAGTCCGCAGGAAGCTTGGGGATCGCTACAGGGATGTACAATCCACCATCAGGGGCTAAGCCTGTAAGAACTGTCTAGTGAGCGGTGTGCAGAGATAATCAGAAAATAGCCGGATGCAAAGAATCTGATCTCACCTCTTCAAAAGAGAGCTCCTTAGGATGGCCTCTTGTCGAAAAGTACTTCATCGCAGTGAGCTTCAAGATTCAAGTTATATGGACGAGTCATCGGACTCTTCGTCCGAGCTGGGAGAGCAGACACCAGCTGCCACTGTCAGCCACCGGAAGCATCGATTATTCCGGACGCCTCACAGCCATAGTACACGTGACCTCCCCCGACCATCACCGCGACGGGCGCGTAAGCCTCATCTTGCAACTTTTCCCTGTGCAATCAACTGTCCTGCACCACAATTTCTCGATATTTTTCTCGTTGAATGTCACCGTCTGGACATAATGCGAGCACCGAGAACCTTCCGCCAGCCCCGGTGAGCGCAGGTGGGACGTACACGATCCAGGTGTGTGGGCGCCTATTTTGATTTTGTGGCGTGAACTGCTGACTCATCATCCGACGCGTGCCACCTTACGTTTGGTCGCCTACTTTCACAGCAAGTGAAAGTTGGCTGCAAGATTTATATCAAACGGCCTGGACCAGATGGTCAGGAAGAAGAACGCCTTGCTGAAATTTTATCTATTCGAGACAAGCCCAATAACCCTTACGCACGCCGAAGTGCATCAACTACCACTACGCCATCTGCTCCAGAAGACAAATGGGAGTTCTTTGTCCACTGGGATACCTTCAACAAACGTCTGGATGAATGGGTTGCTGGTTCTCGGCTCATACTCTCTCGTGATCTGGAATGGCCTCGTCCCAAACCTCCGCCTCCACCGCCCAAGAAGCTAACAGGCGCAGCAGCGACCGCAGCTGCGCAGAAACAGAACGCAATAGGCAAGGCACCTCGTTCTCGAGATCTATTCAAGAAAGCCATTGCAAATGCTGCCGCTTCCTCGCAAGCTGCTACCACGCCTGCTCCTTCGGATAGCGCCCCGTCCTCACCCGCGACGCCAACCAGTTCATTGAAGCGTAAGGATCTGCCGCTGGATGACGAGCAATCCCAGGGCGAAGATGAAGATGCGGTTGGCGAAGAAGATCCTGATGCAGAGGGCGAAATGGATGTGGACGCAGAGGGCGAGAGCGACGTCATTTTTGAGCTTAATGTTACAGGCAATGGCGCTGTCGATACTGGTGTCACTGCCCAAAGTGAGGTGCCGCCCCCCTTCAGTAAGGAACAGGAAATCGAGAAACTCCGTACCTCTGGATCCATGACCCAGTCTATTTCCGAAATCGCGCGGGTCAAGAACTTGAACAAGCTGCAGATCGGGAAACACGAGGTTGAGGCCTGGTACTTCTCTCCATATCCACAGGAATACGCCCATCTCGATGTTCTCTACATTTGTGAATTCTGTCTCTCCTTCTTCCCGTCGAGTTTCATGCTAGGGAGGCATCGAAAAAGATGCACTTTGTTACACCCTCCCGGAAATGAGATCTATCGTCACGAAGATATATCCTTTTTTGAAATCGACGGCAAGAAGCAGTTGACGTACTGCCGTAATCTTAGTTTGCTGTCGAAGTGTTTCCTTGATCAGTGAGTTATTTCTGCATATGCATGCAACATGAAACTCATCTATGTCGCATAACAGTAAAACACTTTACTATGATGTCACCCCTTTCTTATATTATTTAATGGTAAATGATTTATACCTGGGATTTTGTTCCTTGTCTCTGAGAAGTCCTGTTGGTATACCATAGGTGCAACGAGACTCTCACGGATGCCATCTGATCGGATATTTCTCCAAGGAGAAAGAATGCGCTGACGGTTACAACGTCGCATGCATTCTCACCTTACCCCAGCATCAACGGCACGGCTACGGTAAACTACTCATCGAATTCTCCTACGAACTCAGCAAAAAAGAAGGTAAACTCGGGAGTCCGGAAAAACCGCTCTCCGACCTGGGTCTTCTCGGCTATCGAGCGTACTGGGCCGAGACTATCGTGGAACTGCTTTTGCAGGCACAGGATGAGCTGAGCATTGATGAAATCGCCCGGAAGACGAGCATTACACACGCCGACATTATGAACACGTTCGTTTTCTCGTTTGTTTCTTCGTATAAACATGTCAACTAACTGATGGATGACCATGCAGATGTACAACACTGCAGTTGTTCAAACATCACAGGGGTATGCATCTCATCTGTCTCTCCGACGCTGTCCTCGAGAAGCATGAGAAAGTGCGGAACAAGAAGAGGAGACGTATCCATCCGGAGAATCTCATCTGGAAGCCCCCCGTGTTCTCGCGCGAGCAACTTCGTTTCGGTTTCTGAGACTTCTCGTTTCAGGATTAGGGTTCTAGCCTTAATGTTTCTTCATTTCACACATGCCCTCTTTTTTTTTGGACGCCCGCAAGGCTTCTTGCAGCTCTTTGATCCTCGTTTTCTCCTTTAATGTCAAAGACATTCTTCTCTTCTCTGTCCTAAATTTATTTTTGAATTCTTACAATTGTGTATATACTGTACCTATAGCTGTACGAAAGATGTTATGTTAATCAACTAGAAGCAGAAAGGAAGAAAGGATCATGCATAATACTCGTCATCAATTCATCAATCATTTCCAAGAAAGGAGACATCAAAAAGGCAGAGAAAGAAACATGCAATTCGTCGGAATCAACCCCAGAGGTTATCTTCGTCGACCTCCCTTGGAGCTCTTCCATTGCCTTGCTCCGGGATGGCCTGCTCTTGGTCATCGGGAGGAAGTGCGATAAGGCCTTCACGTCGGTTGTTTCTCGTCAAGTGGCTATAGGCGAACGACGTGAAGAGTGCAAACGGATGCAAGACTGTGAATAATATGGCTAGAATCTTGTGATGCAAAAATATTAAGTCAGAAATTATCCACGCTTCAAGAGATCGCGGACAAAGGTATGACATACATAGACAGGGGTTGCCTTCGGCCTTGCGCTCCACTCAGAAACGCAAATCCACGTCGCTGCGACGGTCCAAACAAAGTCACGACGGTAAAGCACGATGAAGAGTCCGAGAAGGTTCGTGCCCAGCAGCACACCAAATCCTGGCCAGGGGTTGCGCGCATAGTATTCTGGGTGCATATTTGGATTCCAGGTGAGGTCCATTGTAAGGCTACAGAGCCATTCAATGTGTCGTTAGATAAACTAATAGAGAAATACAAAACAGACACCTACAAGAGACAATGCGCAAAACCTAGCATGACCGGCAAGATGAGGAAAAACCGCATCGGTGCATGGATTAATGCCGTATCGAGCGGCCGAGAACGAACAGGTGGATGATATACAAGCAAGGCAACATTGGAGTAGGTGAGAAGGACGATGAGAAGGCCTTGGCAGATTGTTGTGAGAAGCCATTGCTCGAATACCTAAGAGATGGATATATTATCAGAACGATACTCTGGATTGACGGGATATATGACATACGAAAGAGATGGCCCATGCTGCCATAATCCAGTTGGCGGCGACTAATGCAAATCCAACGCCTTTGGTCAGAGCTTTCTATATTATGATCGCAACACTTAGCATATATACTAAATATGAGAAGATACAGTGACATACTTTTGTTTCTGCTTTCCTCGCCAGGACCAGCAAAATGCAATAGCCAATCTGTCCCAGATATATGAATGAGATATAAACCAGCGTAACCCCACGATTAGGGGAGAGTGTTGTAGGATGGATCCTTGCTAGTTCACCTAGGGTCACAAAATGAGTTCTTGTTCAAGCGGTGCATTAATGAGAAATTATCCTACCAATCGATGGTTTGACAAAAGAACTGCATACTGCCAACGTAGCGATATTGATCAAGAGGGACAAGGGTGTCAGTACCTGCAGTCTTCACCCAGTTGAGAGCGGCTCATTATTTGAATTGTACGATGCAAAAAGACGAACCGAATAAGAGCGAGATATTCCTTGACAGCCGGATTGGAAAAGTCGATAGCCAACTCGTCGTGATGACCAGGCATATTTTCTTGTCCTCGTAGAGGTCAAAACAAAATGAGGACCGGGATAGGATGGAGATGGTCGACTGCAACAGAGAAGTGAAATTACGTTTGACCACTGGCAGCAGTGAGCACCAAGGTACGCCGTCTGCCAATGAATGATTTGGCGATGATCTCCATCGACGTCATAGCTCGAGACAACTATTGCGGAAGCAAAACATGGCCCATATATGGTCATGTTTATGCAAATTATGCATTATTTATTGCTTGCTCGGACTCCTGCTTCGGACTTTCAGTGCTCTGGTGCTGGTATTGCATTCTTGCCGATACCTATCTTCTTCACTAGTCCTACTTTTTTCACTCCGAATCGCTTTGAATACGCAATACACAGCAGCCTTCAGCTGTTTGTCAGTGCTGGGCGCACATCATAAACCACGCATTAATCATGATCTAGCATCTCAGATTTGTCGTCTGATAATGCCGACCATGATGTGCCTGTGTCTATAACTTCAGGCATTTGTTGATAATTCAACTTCTCACAGCATATAACTGCATTTATCATCTGTACATGATGCCATGATGCCTTACTTTTTTGAACGCCTTCCGACTTGATCCCCGATCCATGGTGTGCTTACTTCACAGCTGTTGGCCTCAATGCATATCACGGCCGTGTATTTCCAACAGAAATCATTCATGTATTTAAGAATATGGAGTGAATCAATTAATGATGTTACGGCAAGGAATATCGGGTCCAATTTGATTTTTGATGCTTTTACTTTACAGTCAAAGCGATGTGCCACAAAATATCACATCATCTTCACACGCACATGCGCTGGCTGGGGACGGTGTAAGATATGGCATAGCCACTCTCAACCTAAGTAAATGATGGATGATGGGTTTGAAAATCGGCCACGCGAGTATTAAGCGTACAGAAAACGTAGGTAATGTGTCCAGACATGAGTGCACAAATTGTATGGATACGGGTATGACCAATATGATCATTACGGAGCGATAGCAGAAAACTACATTAGGTCCGTCTCAAGACAGCCTTGTATAGTAGCACCCTGTAGCATCCTGAGATTCATGTATCGAAAAGCCTACGTCCCAGGATATCTATGCAGAATGATAAGTGAGGATTGTGGCAACTGGAACAAGCAGTCCTCTTTGGCAGCAATTACGGAGATTCTCATGTTTCATGTCTCGGCAACGCAAGACAATGTCGTCAATCAATTTTCCAAGCTATTATGATTGATGCACAGCTGAATAGGCGCCGTGCATCACGCATGTACCGTAGTAATCTGGAGACCAAGGTGTAGTAAGATAAGAATAGAGGTCACCACGATAGTTGGTTCACATCTGAGAAGAGTAGAAAGTTATTTATTGACAACAATGAGCAGAGAAGCTACCCTGGCTGCGAGGGATTGGATGGATGGCATCAGAACTGGTGGTCCGGATTGATGAGGGGGAGCGCGAAGCGGAGCTATGAACGGGGTTGAGGCAGATGGAAACCCGGGTGGCTACAGCCGACGCCACCACGCCACCCTCGCTTACTTCATCCTATCTGCCACCAAGCAGACTGGTCCATTTCCTCATCACGAGCGCAGTACTAGTACGCACTCGCAATTGGGATGTTTCGACAATTGAGTTTGACTGTGCATCAAAGCGGAACAGTCGTGAAATTTCTAGCAGCGTATACTCTTTTTCTCCATGCAGCAATGATATGCGGTGTGCGGTATTTTAAAGTAGTAAAAGCGTCACCATCATCATGATCATCATCATTCCACATGATGCCGACATTCCCCTTCTATTCAGCTATGATTTGAGCTGCTCTCAACTCTCTCTGTAACTACGTCTCTCTGCTTACCTGGTCTTGCCTACACTTGTTCTTTTTCTATCTGTGGAACATCTATTCCACAGTCTTTCTTTGAACCTACAACTCTGGAGACGTTCGGGCGAATATTCCCATTTTCGGTTTGATTGGGAAGCGCCGTGGCAGGCTGTCATCTCCGCCATGTTTGCAAACCTGTTGTCGGGGACGAAGATAAAGACGGGGAGGAAGTGGAAAAATGCCAGCAATAGCATATTGCATACCGCCTCGCGCGAGTCCAAAGCAAACAGTTCTCGCCTGGAAGTGCCCGACTCGCCTGCATCCTTTGCATCACCAAACATCGTCGAAATATACTCACCATATGGCTCCCATGGCCTCGAGGATATTTCTCCACGCCCCAGTGATGTTGGACGCAATGAAGGGAGTGGCTATGACATAGGACACACTCGAGATACATCCGAAGTGGGCTACCAGGCTGAAGATAGTTCTGCAATGCGGTACCAACGTGTGGAGTCGATTTCACCTCAGGTTCACCTTACCTTTGAGTCCGATTCGTTCGGCCGACTTTTCCAGGACGGCGTCAGAGGTGTAAATGAAGGCGATGGTGATACCAACAAGTCTACGGCAAGGTCGAATAAGGATAGCAAAAGTGGCGCCCGCAATGGTGGAGACGTTTCAACTGAGCTACCACCAAGGGACCGTCAAAGGCACACTCGCCCACGCGATGATGTTAGTTGTTTGCGCCCGTGTACAACCTCACACACATTCTCTGACTTTTCTTTCTTTTCTACAACAGACATCCAGTTTTGTTGATTTCGCCGATATCCCAATTGATGGCGGGCGCAACAGTCAGGTTTGTTGCTTTCAACTTCATAAGTTGTGAGTGAGCTGAATATACGCTTGGTTCAGACCCTATCACATGCTCGTAAATTACCACCTGCGCCTATAAAAATTCCCACCTTGAACGCACGCAGGCCTAAATTACAGACGGAACACAGTTCGGACCGATCATCCGTTTTTCCTCCATCCAGCTCTCGGAAGCGAAAACCTACAACAACGGAAGTCGAACCTCAATATCCTCCCAACTTAGTGTCTAGCTTTGGACCATCATCTTCCAAAGTGAGACAAGAAGACCTCCCAGACGTCGATGAAGACTCTTCAGCATCACCTGCGTCATCTGCCATATCCGGGACAACCATCGCGCGTGCTCTGATCGCAAACACATTTATTCTCTCTCCGTACTCAGGAGGCCAGTCTCCATCACCATCTCGGGCGAGCTCTCGCCGCGCCTCGTCGCGATACAAGTTGACGCGCCAGGACTCGGCAACGCTGCCACGAAGAGATAGTGAATTATTTGGAACGTCGGCATCACCTCATTGGCGCATCAGTGGAGGCCCCAACGGCACCATTACGGGCGCCTATGATGGCGATGACGTCCCGCCCGTGCCACCACTCCCAGAACAGGTTGCGCAGAGCCCCGCCTCCAGTATGAATTTATACGCTTTGCCACCTCCGATAACCCCCAGGTCGGCTGCAAGGAAAGCCAGGAGGAACGGGAGTATTGACTTGCCGGGGCTTGCTTCCAACGATGGTCTTCGCGTTCTTCAGGGCCTGACATCGCCCCATCCACCCCCAAGCGGTGCCTCCTCCTCTAATGGTTTGTTCCCTCACGACGTCAGACAAGCCGAAAGACGCATATCTAGGATCTCAGAAGTGTCCTCGCCAGCCCCGTCGAGCTCACACCCGACTGCCTCCGTAAGCGACAGCGCCTCAAACAGCCGCGAAGTCCTCATCTCTCCGGATCAGCATGAATCGTCCGTCACGAGCCCAGGTCCTAGTACGGGCCCGATCAGTCCTCCTCCCTCCTCAGCGGGGCAGGTGGTGATTGTGTCATCGGTACACAATGAGAACGTCAGCGGACCATCCTCGACCTCCTCACCGGGCCAAGTAATGTCCGCCGCGCGACCCTCGCCTACGTCGTTTGCGATCCCGAGCAGTAACGGGCCACTTACGAACACGAGTGTGCCCATGTCTGAGGAGAGCGGGCAGGACATTAATCAACTTCTGGATAGGTTCCAATTTGTTTCGGCCCCGCCGACGGGGGAGAGGCCTTCGTTTGACAGACTGGATAGTTTTGGAGTGCCAGAGAGTGCGGATGGGCATGGGGACATGACATCGCTGGATGGTCATGCGCAACGGAATCGGGCGTCATCGTCGTTGGATGGACATGGACATGTGCGGGCATCGATCTCAGGGTTGGGGACTCTCAAGGAGGATCAAAGGCAAGAAGAACGAGAGGGATCGATAGATGCTTCACAGGGAGATATAAGTAGTCCGGCTAGTCGTAGGAGCTCCAGGGGATATTACAGGGTGAGCACAGGTAGTATCGGCGATAGTAGGAGCGGAAGCAGGAGCGGTAGCACAAGTGTATCTAGCCATAGGTCGAAGAGGCCAAAACTGGACCTTCAGCCGATACAGGTGGCCTCTAGAAAGTCGCGAACCTCTGGTAAGTTTGACCCCCTTCTTCTTTGCATGCTTAGTTATTGAACACGTTATTTGTTTTCTATAGTTAAACCACAATGGGTAATCCATCATGCCAACTCGGAGACCCAACTGGTTAGGCCTAACATCGAATCTACCAGTGGACAGCAACAACAGCAGCGGTCTATTGCTCGACTCCCTTTCGCCCCTCGCCGACCTAATTCTGTTCACGTGCCACATTCTCCTCTGGGCAGCTCAGATTCCCGGTCTTCTGGCATCTTTTCATCTGTCGTCCGCATATCTAATCTATCCCAAATAATCTCGAACCCTTCCGCATCACCCATGCGACGGGATAGCCTAGAGAATGCACCACAAACTAGTGCTCCAAAATCCTCAGACTACGCAGATTCGGCCTCTCCGGCGTCGCCGGATATATTTGACTACATGCTGGGTCCAGCAACAAAAAGCGCCTCTGCTCGACAGCGGTCCGGTAGCGCACCTCCCCCCATTCGTGTTATTCGCGGTCCAGCCGAAAAAGCGTATCCTGGAGAAGACACTGATTCAGTTGACGATGGGCAGTTTCAGCTGCCCCAATCTCCTGGCAACACGCCCTCCACTGGCTCAGCGAACAAGCAAACATTTCCAGAGACACCATCCGTTTTCAGTCCAATCTGGTCGGCGAGCGCGAACACGCCCTATGTGGCGCCTACACCTGTCAGTGCAGAACCCACGCCTCAGATCACACTTGCTCAGCAGGTCATGCTCTCTCGATCGCTCACAAACCTGGTCCTGATCAGAGCAAAGCCGGCGGCGGAGATCGCACGGACACGAGCTGTATTGACGCCAGTGGAAGAAGTGTCCTCTTCTGGTGGTGACTCTGCGACGCAAACACCAGCCACTGCCAGCGCGATAGCGATGTCTCCTCTGAGAGAGGTGTATAACAGAAGCCCGTCGGCCTCCCCTGCGCAGTCTCAATCCACCTCGATAGGGTCGAGCTCCGAAGCCGCCTCTGTTGCTACTCGTAACCAAACGTCGGCTGCCCGAGACCAAGAAGTGATGGCTGGTCACTCCTCGAGCCCGTCGGAGACGCAGGGCACCTCCGCAAAAGATAGCCCCATACAGCTTGAGGGATATCCACCATCTCCGCTTGAGGATAAACCGCCTGTCACTGTAGTCGAGGAGCAAGAAAAGGCTAGCTCTGGGCCCCCTCCTGATGGTATGGCTGCTTCGTCTTCCGAACAAGGAGAACGACCTTGGAAAACCCCATCGCTGCCCACAGAAGCCCCTACCCCTGAGAAGATCACGCCTCCTCCTTCTTTCAGCCAGAGCACCACACCTCCTCTGTTTCACGATCCCTTCAGCTCCATCCCACCACCCCCACCGTTACCTCAAAATCTTGTAATTCGCGAACTAACAGCTCCAAATCAGACTGTGCCTACTGTGTTGGAAGAGGTAAATCCGGTCTCGTCGCATCCCTTGGCAAATATTCCCCCTCCGCCATATCAGCCCTCTGCGCCTCCGTCTGCTCTTATCCATACCAGGGACCTGTCACGAGAGTCTGCCCCTCTCAGCTCCCTTGTTGGGAGCACGCCCTTGAATTCTGCGGGAATTACCCCTCCGCCACGGGATATCCCTGAGGCTGCGCCAACCGGTCATCAAACTAGCAGTATCTCAGGGCCGTCAGGCCCAAGGACTCGTCGTCGCCCGCCTCTTCCTTTGGGGCCGCGTCGGCCTAGTGCCAATGCTAGTGCCCCGACTTACCGAGACAGGCAGGGCTCGGTGTCATCCATGGTCAGCAACCCACGCACGGGAAGCGACCCACCAATGTCATCGCACAATACTACATTTGTAGGTGGCTCTACGACTGGCCATTCCACGCCCAGATTCCACACAACGCCGGTGTCATGGCGAGGCATGACGCTCGAAGCGGCGCAGTGGACACTTTCATCTGCGGAACTCCAGAATATCGTATCCAGAGCCATCCGTCAGTCGGGCAAAGCTCCATCCATTCGCCTATTGACCATCGAGATTTTGGATGACTTGCTGCCAAAGGAGGTTGAGCGTCTTGAGGCCAACAAAACAAGGTTGAAGACGCAATACAAAGTTGAGGCTAGGAAGCGCGCTACCTATCTAGGCAATCTGACGAGTATCTTTGATGGCG
Source organism: Agroathelia rolfsii (assembly GCA_018343915.1). Lineage (NCBI taxonomy): Eukaryota > Fungi > Basidiomycota > Agaricomycetes > Amylocorticiales > Amylocorticiaceae > Agroathelia > Agroathelia rolfsii. The sequence continues at coordinate 668,838 of JABRWF010000002.1, forward strand.
AGCAAACTGGCGGGTCTGCCTCGGCACTGGATCAGGTAGAGAAATTGACTGCGGCAACAAACGCCATGGACAGGATTACAGAGGAATTGTATGATGTCATGGAGCAGTTGGCTCAACTGAACAGGCTTCAGGATGTGCACTATGCGAGTGCTCTTGCTATGGCCTTGCGTAAACTCAACTCAAGCTTCTTGAGCAAAGTAGAAGAAAACTCTCGATTGCGAGAGGAGGTTGGAATCTTGCGGGCAGAGGTCGAAGATGGCTGGAAGATTGTGAGTTGAGACCTAGCTTATCACCTATCCATGAATCAATCATCTTACAACTACTCAGGCGGAAAAAGCAGCCCGCGACTACGACAGCTTAAATAGTAGCATCATCGACAGTTACATGGTACCCTCCGAGCCACCATCCGCTCCGCTCCAATCTGCACCCTCTTCTAATAGGTCGTCAACTGTGCCTTTGCGGCTTAGTCAAGTGTCCATTGCACGGAAATCAAGTGTTAGAGTCTCCAAAGCCGGCCTCAGATCTTCTTCGAGCGCGCGCAGGAGCAGGCACCTATCCTCAACGAGCAGCTTCCGGCAATCCTTGGCGTCCAGCGTCGCTTCGCCAAGCGCAATCCCTCCTGTTCCGCCGATTCCTCATCCCTTGGACGTTGTATCAGACAAATCCAAATCTAGGACACATTCGACAAGTAGGTTTTCTGTTCTTATCCAACTAACATCAACTAACCAAATTTATAGTTACTATGGATAGCCCAATATCATCAGACACGAACGCGCTCCTCGAAACCCAGATATACACAATGTTCGGTCTCCCCGTGCCAGAATCGGCCCAGCAACAGGTCAAATTCCGCCCGCGGTCTCTCTCTGGCCTGCCCACGCCGGATTCTCGCCTGTCGCAGCAGATCACCGCCGGGCGCGTCAGGCCCTGTTCAGAAGTGCCCACCCCCAGCATGCAGTCCTCTACATTCCCTCGTAGTGGGCGTTTCCCCTCTCCCAGGCACGCCACTACGGATGATAACATTTCCATTCCTTTCTAAATAATTCTTATTTCATCTTTACTTTTTCTCTATATTCTCTATTCCTCCCATGTATCTCTCCCACCACTGCGCTCCTTTCGTTGCCCCTGCTTTATCTTATTTATATATTCATCTTTTCTTATGACTTAATGATATTATCATGTATAATAGACTATTCTTGTTTGTAACAAGCAGCGCTTGGACTATATGTTATTAACACATGTATATACCCACCTGTCTTTTTTTTTTTTTACCTCCTCGATTGCTTTTATTTTTCGTGCACAATCCAATCAACCCTGATAACCGCATCTCATTCTAGTTATTTATACCACTTCACACGAGGATTCTTTGCCTAGAGCACGGCGAAAGAACTTGTAAAAAGAAAGCTGCCCAATACGCGATTGATAGATTGTTGGTGTTCCATTTCCCCGTTCTTCTAAATCCAAGCCGTGTCAAAGTCTGATTTTTCTTCAGAGAACACTCTCAGAATTCCTCGATAGATATTGTTGATTTTTTTTAAATGTAAATTGATTGACAGGGTAAATACACGTTCTTTGAATAATAAACCATGCGTATTGCTCTTGGCAATGATGGCAAAAGAAATTTATTAAAAAAAAAAAAAGGCACTTGTAAAGGGGTATATCAACAGATTGAAGCACGGACGAAAACGGAGAGAAGGACTAAAGAAAGGGAAGGGGTCGGGGCGAAGCTAAATCCGAATAGAACAGGGAAAAAAGCTGCTCAGAAGGCATATAATTGGACAAGAAAGGAGAATAAAAAAGATGATACATGTGATATACAATTTTTGAAGCTAACGCAAATCCGAATCAATGAACGTCGTACGGTTTCTGCTGAGATGCGATGCAGAAAGGGGAGGAGGAAGTGATATGCAGCGATGTTTTCGAGAAGAGGGGAAAGAAATAATGGAGTGATATGTATATGTATATATGCGACATAAAAGGAACGTGATGACTCTGCAAACCGATGAAATGAGAGTTATGGACATCAAAAAAAGAGACATCAAGGATATATATGCATTGGTATGATAATAATCATTGAATATAAAATTAAAAAAGCACAAAGAAAGAGAACTGAGAGAGAAGGCAATACCAGGAGAGTAAAAGGACAACCAGAAAAGAGCGGGACAGAATATCATGATGACGCGTGAAGAAAGAAAAAAAACTTCCATGATACACAAGAGGAAATATAATAAGAGACAGGAAAGCGCAGATGCCAGCTGGAGGTTCAACATAGCTAGAAGCGAACTTTTCATCCAGATGCGTCAGCCGTCGTAGTAGAACCATCTAGAACATCTTGAGTCGCCGGGGCAATAGCGCCAGCCGTCAAGACCTGCTCAATTGTCGGAGAGCGACCCCTCATAGCAAAGGTGGCATAAGCCTCATGCGCTGAGATGCGGTTTGCCAGCCGCGAAGCGCGACGTTGAATCGCTGCACCTAAGCCGTGTTGCTGGGCTGCCAAGCTTTCTTCAGTGGTTGTCGACAAAGGAGTAAATGTCTTTGGTGGCAGTGGAGGCGGTGGCATCTCTGGAAGTGGTGGAGGTGGGGGCAGCTCCCTGGGAGGCTTCTCAGGTGATTCGGATTCCGGTATGGTGCTCATGATTGGGAGCCCACTACTGCCTTCAGCGAATGGACCGAAGCGTGGTGCCGACAACGAAGAAGCCGAAGACCGTGTGGAAGCAGACAGAGAGTAATCCATCGAGTTATCCAGATCCAAAGATAAATCAAACAGAGACCTCTCAGCCAGGGTAAGTGGAGGCACCGGGAATGTGGCAAAGTCAAGTCCAAGACCTCTCGTTGTTGCCAGCGGAATGGAAGGAGGAGACGACGACGAAGCAGAAACAGTGCGAGTCCTAACAGAAGCTGTATGGGGCGAGAGATAATCCATAATAGGAGATGGCGACTCCTGCTGACGATTACTCCACGAGTTGAACCTCTTCAATCTCAGCGGTGGGACGTCATCCAGCTGAGGTGGCGCCAAGAACGGGTTGAGGGACACATGCGCGGACTTGGAGCGCGGACGACCGCCCCCACCCCCCGTACCTGCGATCGTCACTGCGGTGCCAGCTGCGGCAGGAGCACCGTCATCAGCTCCCGCGTCCACTGAGTCTAGATCCGAGCGCGGCGAGCCAAGGTCATCATCCGCATCCGACGTCGCAGCGGTCAGAGATGGACTGGGCTCCTCCGACGGCGACGCCAAAATCTCCTGCACCGCCAGTGCCTCAGCTGTAGAGGGTATATGTACACGACGACCTCCCGGTCCTCTCCCCCCTACTCGACCACTGTGAACGCCACCACCACCCGCCAACACCGCCTCATTCGCCTCCTCATCCTCTGCTGTAATCGAATCCATGAACTGAATATCATCCGCCGACGGCACCGTATTCATCAACAACCACCTCAGCCCTTTCAGCTCCGTAGCACGCTTCGCCGCCTCCGCCTCCAGACGCGCGATCCGTCGCTGGAGCTTGTCCACCTTCCTCTCGAGCCCGTCCGCCTTGCGCTGAAGTCCGTCCGCGCGCGCGCGCTCAGAGGTGAGCGTCTCGCGCAGGATAAGCATGGATGTTGCCGAGCTGGATGCTGAGCGATGGTGTTGGTGGTTTTGAGGAGGAGGAGGGGAACTGCTAAGGTGAGGCTGGTTCTCCTTGTCGCGATTGTGGTGCTTGGAGTTACTACTACCATTACTATTGCTGCAGCTAGTAGTGCTCGAGTTGCTGCTGCTGCCACCGCCACCACCTCCACTCCCCTTGCCATGACTCTCGCCCGACACGCTCATCGACGACGAGCGTCGGGGCGGTTTAGGCCGCGAACGAGATAGGGACGGAGATGGGCTGCTGCGGTTACTGTTACCACCAGCAGCCTCTGCCGCATTCCCGTCCAGCTTTGGCGATCCAGCCCTCGACTGCAACGGCGACGATGACGACAACGGCGCCAGCGACGCCAACGAATCCCGCGAATGCGATTTTTTGTTGTTGTTGTTGTTGTTGTTGTTGTTATTGGTACGGATCGCCACTACGGGCTCAGATGAAGCCGTTACTGGCACCGTCACCTCATCCTTCTTCTTCGCAAACAACGGCTTGGTCGGGGGTGAGGACGCCGTGGGCCCTGTTGCCGCTCCACCGCTCTTGTTCGCTGACGATGGTCTGGTAGCAACACCAGCCCGCGTGGGCGTAGCAATACTACCGCTGCTCATCATACCAAGTGAGGGCATCCCACGGATCATCGATGATCCCGTCGGATGGTGTTGATTCTGATGCTGCTGCTGCTGCTGATGATGATGATGAGGGTGAGGCTGGGCATGAGGATGGGGTGGAAGGAGGCGCGTTGGCGTTGGCGAAACCGGCGGTGGCGAAGGAAGCGGGATTGACGGAGGTGGGGATGAGGGCAGCGAAGCCACCAGCGTAGCGTTGTTGTTGTTGCTATTGCCGATGTGATGATGATGAGCAGCAGTGACAACATCTTGAGCCCCCGTAGCCGACGACGAAGACGACAAAGGCAAAGCGGGCGGATTAGAGGCATTAGACGTGTTAAAGTTTGCGCTTCTACTTCCCCCAGTCCCAGCCCCAGTCGCAGTTGCAGTTACAAGCGACGAAGAAGTAACAGAAGCCGACGCCAGCTTTGTTCCCCCATTATTACTGCCGCTGTTGTTGTTAGCGCCCATTACAGTATGACCAGCACCAGCACCGCTCTTCCCGCCGACGAGAGGCATAGACGCAGACGTTGGCGAAGAAAATGAGACCACGCCTGGAATCCTCGGCAACGAGCGCCGCTTCAGGTTGCTAACGCCACCAGCGCTGCTCGTGAGGCTGCTGCTGCTCCGCACAGACAACAACGAAGATTGCGAGGAGCGCTTGCCGATGCTGCTAGTACCCCCGCCCCCGGTGGCACTGGTGGTAGTGGTGGTCACCATAGAGCCCATCGTACTTGCACTTGGCATGCTGCGCAACGTGCCGCTCGCACGTCGACCAGCGCTGCTGGTGGAGATCGAAGTGTGACTGGCGGCATCAGTAGTATCAGCAACAGCATGTAGCGCACTCGTGCTCGTGCTCGTGCTCATCATAGTCTTCGGGCCCGTCGAATCAGGCGCCGTCGAGGGAACTTCGGCAATACCGCTGAGCGTGGCCATAGTGATATTCCCTCCCACCGGCGGCCTGCTGCTATTGTTATCAGGCACCGTCAACGTCTGATTCTCGACGACGGGGACGAGACCAGCGCCAACGGTATCGGTAGCATTTGCGTTTGCATTAACACATGCACCAGCACCAGCACCAACGTCCGCAGCAGAAACAGGGGCGCCAACACGATCGTCATCATCATCGCCAACTCGAGAAACATCTCCCGCGGCGACGACGACGACGCCCAGATCCGCACTCTTCTTGTGCTTGTGCTGTTGCTGAAGCGCCATCTCGAGCTCCTTCACAGCCGTGATGGACCGCTGCCGACGCTTCGAGGGTGTAAATTCGGAACCACCACCACCAGCGGTTATTGCGGCCACAGACGATTTCTGCGGCGATGACGAGGAATCGGGCATAGAAGTCGTAGTAGTAGTGGTAATAGTAGTAGCACCCGCCATTGTTATCGCGGGCTCGCGCCGCCCAAAGCCGAAGCTAAATTCCCGTTGACGAGGACTGCCATCGCCGGGTATGGACGACGAGGAAGATGACGAAGGGACTGCGGCAGTAGCTGGTGTTGGTGTTGTTGATAACAACAAAGACTCTCCACCCGCAGTGGTCAAATGACCCGGCCGCGTCGACGTAGAAAACACGTCCTTGTCCTCCGTCTTGACGGGCGCCAAAAAAGATGCTGACGGCGTCGTTGCCACTTCGTCGTCCTGCGCGGTCCACTTCATCGGCGACTCAACCTCAGCGAGCGGTAGAGCAGGTGCGGCAGGTTTCGGCGGCGACGGCGCCGCGCGCGGCTTGTAAAATAGATCACTGTAGTCGTAGTCCGTGCTGGCGGTGAGCGTAATCGGCGGGGGCAGTGGCAGGGGTCGGATCGGGGATTGGGTTGGCGTGGAGCCGCCTCCACTGCTACTGCTGCCGCTGCTGTTGGTACTGCCATTGCTATTGCTATCCCTAGTACCATTACCGCTCAAGGCGCGAGCGTCAATGTCTTGGTGGCTGCTGCTGCTGCTGCTACTACCTTTATTCTTGCGCTTGCCGGTGCTAATACTATTGCCGATGCTGCTGCTGCTGTGAGAGTGAGAGTGCGAATGCGAGGCGCGCGTAGAGGAAGAAACAGTCGTCTGGCTTCTTCGCGACGCAGTCGACTCGAGCGAGACTTTGGGTGTGCGTGAGATAGAGTGATGGGGATGTGTGGACGTGGTGGGCGTGGGCGCAAGGGACGACGATGACGAGAAGAGCGAATCGCCTTCCGTGGTGCGCGATGATGACAACGAGCATTGAGATAGCTTTGGAGGCGAGAATGAGGGGCTCACGCCCGATAGCAATCGTGAGTTTAGGGTGGGGAGGGATTGGCTGGGTTGCTGTGAGCCGGAGCCAGTGGGTGAGAGAAGTAGCGGCTTGGGCGGAGATCGCGCCAATGGTGTCATTGTAGAAGGCGCCTGCGCAATCTTGGACCGGGTTGCTGGTTGACTGGCACTTGCGGTTGTCAAAGAGCTATCATGGCCTATCGACAAGTCTGATCTACCATCTTGTCGGGGAGGGGGCGAGACATTGGTAGATCGACCATGCCTAATTTGAGAGATGTAAGTTTTTTTTTTTTTTGGCACCATGAAAGGAAAACACACAAAAGACATGGTACGTAGATGAAGCGAAGATATATCATAGACACTTACCCATGTGCATTCTTCTCTTTCTCGATCGCCGCAGCCTTGGGCCGCCTCACAGTCGTGGGTGCCTTGCTTGCCACGGAAGAAGATGAGGGCCGCTGGGAGGATGATGACGCATTAAGAGGCATCATGGACTGAGTTTTCTTGCTCCTTCCAAAGAATGGGATCATGCTGTTTTTCTTCGCTAGGTTGGCAGGCAGGGGTGGGAGTGGCGGTGGAGGTTCCTGCGATACCGCAGCTGAAGCCAAACTCTGGCGGTCGTCTGATCGCCGAGAAGAGTTTGAACGAAGGAGAAACTTGTCAGACAGCTCTGCCGTCTTTGAGCGGAGACGGCTTGTGCCTGTGGTCTGGCGCGGGGATGCACCAGGGATGCGGGAGGATGGGGAGGAGGATGGCATTTCGGTTGGAGAGACAGAAGAAGTCAGGGGAGAAACGAGTGTAAGGGCGATTTAGACGCTTGCTCGTCAAGTGAAGACGACAATGAGAGAGAGAGAGAGAGATGTATGATATCAACCTGAAGAATTCAAAATGATTAGCAAGTGAGTACAGAAAAGCAAGAGACCAACAGGTATAGGCACACTCGCCTGCCAGTGGAAGGATGGAACGGTGTGTGATATGATCACGGCCGTTCAAAATGAGCAGTGACAGGCCTGAAGAGAGACTTTGGTGAGTGGTGTTTCTCAACCCTGTCGACAATACCGCGGGCACATGGCAAGCGGGTGCAGGTGCGGGAAAGGCGAAGCGGTGTCGAGGAGCGGATGAGAGGAATGTCTTATAAGAGAGAGCATCTGCCTTCAATACCAAAGTCGTTGATGATGATTTCATCATTTCTTCTCGGAAGCATTTCAATGCTACTCTCTTTCCGCGGATGCCATAATACTCCTCCTCCTCCTCCTCCTCCTCCTCCTCCCCATTCCCCCTCCCCTCATATTTCTCGAAGGGCCATATGGACCCGCTGTAGTCTGTACATAATAAATATCCTTTGCATATTGTAAATGGAACAAAAAATAATAATAGGTAGCACCAAACTTAAACATCAGCATCACTTTGCCCTCCCCACCGCCGGTTCTGCACACAGTCTCAGAGAGGCCGTACCAATGAGAGGCAGTAATCCCAGTCCCCAGAACTTGGCTACAAACTCCCATCCTGAGACTTGGAGTATCTCAGGGGCCAAACATCCGTTCAAATTAGCCAGCCGATCTTTGCTCCATTTCATATTAGCGTGCCATTCATTCTGCGACACATTCCGCCAGGTTCGAAACTGCATTAGAAAAAAACCCCTTGGCCGTCTAGCAACCTAGCCAATCAAATATAAATTCGAGATTTATGTGAGACCGTCATGTTGGCTCCTTTTCTATCAGTATGAGAGGGCCCTGGCACTGGCCCGTCGCCTTGCAGCCATGTCGACCTTCGCGTCGCTTGACCCATGTCTTAAATTTTGGGCTGAAAATCACAAGCCCGTGCCTCCGTACATGGGCTAGATCCCCTAATATGATGATGGAAAGCCGTTCAAGTTTCAGAAATTCCCCTCGCTCCGTGGGGTACTTGCTAGCCGATGGCTACATCGCTCACTTAGCCTGTTACTGCTCCCCATCCAATGATGATGCCCTTTCTATCCCTCGTTGAGGCAAACGAGCAAGCAAGCGAATTACCGTTTAAATCTGCATGTCTTTTTTTTTTTTTAGGACTCGAAAAAGCACCGGCGTTATTCCTATGCCGTGTATATACGGTAACTGGCTTGCATCCAACTTGAAGCCAGATAGAGACACTATCGATTTCCAAAAATCAAAGCGCAAAGGAAAAATCTATCTTGGACGCCGCCTTCTTCTTTCCTTGATGCTAATCAGCGATACACCTCAAAAATGAAAACTGAAGCAGTGTCGATGATGTTCTTTTCTTTTTTTGTATTTGTTACATCAAAGTATATATTGCAGCTCATAACCGTCTTTTATTTTCAGAATACTTATGGGCAATCAATATTCACACCTACCAAAGAAGAGAAACCAGATATCAGAAGCGGCATGAGAACAATGTCCATTCTCATCGACTTCTTCCTCCTCCAGCTTCAGCTTCTGTCCACCTGTATCTCATGGAATCATGATCAGAAGTATATTACCTCCGCGAGACCCCTATCCCGGTCGATTCAGGCATTTGCAGACCGAAAACAGGAGCTCTCCGGAACTCACTAGCGCTCACTGCCGGGAGGTCCCAGCTATTGACAAATCAAGCACCAAAAGTCATTTATAGTTTTGCGTACATGCGCACCACGGTGATTTATAGGCATTCTTGCTGATGCTTGAGTCATATCTTCTTTCATTTCGGTATCCAGATTTTTCTCCCATGTAATGATGCGCATGTACACTACTGCTGGCATGCATAACTTTCACGCAAAATCTCCGCACGTTTGCTACTGCGAGGTGAAGAATCGAAGGCTTAACTAGTGCCCGGTAAAAGCGGCGAATTTGCATAATCCATCATGATGTTGGTATTATTTCTTATATAGTGTCTGTCTAATGTCATGGCCAAGGACGTCCGACCTACTCACGGGCGTCCTAAAATGCCTGTGGAGCATAACAAAGCACATGCAACCCAGGCACTATGTACCCACTCCATTCTTTTCTTTTTCGATACATGAACGGGCGTATTCTTATCCCGGTTTCATTTTACATTTACACGCTGTATTTTTTTTATTGTTCTCAGTGCCCGGCCAGAAGAAGAGGAAACACTTAATCTTCGACTAATTTAGCAACTAATGTCGATGGAAAAGTCTACCATAGCCCCTATAAAGAAGATAGTAAACGCTTGGTAACAAGCAACCATTCACTTTGGCTACTTATCCAGTCACCGGCAACCCATACATCCATTGCCAGTGCAGTCTTCCCTTCACCATATTTGTCATGTAGGACCCTAGAGTTTGTCTTTCGATCCTCGGTTTTTTTTTTCTTGTTCATTTTGATGTTCCATATCTCTGATAGAACTCAGGCTCCACTTGCTTTCTTCCTCCCTCCCCCTGGACCCCTTGATCTTTCGAATTTCCCCTTCTCACTTATATTCCTTCCGGATGTACGAACATAGCACCCTATCTTCATAGCTTCATTTCCGAGTCATACTAATAGCAGTGTGTATACATTTCCACTTCCCCGCGCTGATATGATACGGAAAGGGCGCCTATCAGTATATATCAGTCACCACCACGACTTCATATGATGAATTTTTGTATAGATATACACTCAGCAGGGTACCTATTCGGAATTTTATTCCTACATATGTTGTAATAACCCCAGTAAAGTTTACTAGTACGCGTATCAAGAAAAAAAAATATACATATACACCCTCACCAACAACGTAAACGATTCACGTTGCATTATATTGCCAAGCCAGACCAGTCAATCATTCACCGCTATCATTGAGCCACTGTCATTCAGCCCAAAGAAAACGAGGTTGTGTCTAGCCCCTCCCCCCCCGCCCCGGAAATTCTGCTCACGCCGCGGGGTCTCCCGACGGCACAGGCACATAATCTGTCAGAGCGCGGGGTTCACCGAAGTTGGGTGCTCCTATATGCCGTATATATGCGCACATTTTATAAAAAGAAAAGAGAGTTGATGAGTAAAAGGTGCTTTGATAAACATAAGAGAGGAATCAGAGGGGAAGGAGAGGAAATGCGGCAGAGACAAGGGTTAGAGCCTTGTGCGGATGAACTACACATCCAGGGTGATCACGTGGCACATGAACAAAGTTCTGTCCTCTGTCTCTGCGCATACATGCACCGTGTCAAGAGAAAAAAAAAAAATAGACTAGTGTCACTCACCGTTACTATGCCAATTAATCCTGTTCGTAACAAGAAGGGGAGGGGGGGGGGGGGAAAGAGTGGGATGATAACAACGTCAGTTTCATGTCATGACATGGCAATATGACACAATGAATGATGACAGCCAAGAATTGATCCGTCAAGTGTGAAGCAGTGAAAGTGTAAATTTAATAATCTTGCTCAGCATAATCATGATAAAAATAAGAGAAATAACGTGAAGCATAAAATCGGTGAAGCGAATAGTCGCCAGGCGTGTCAGGGCCAAGCTCCCAAGGGACCGCGCCTGTCAACTTGTGAACAGCCCCCACAACGAGCCTGACATTTTTGAGACGGAAAACATATGGTGGATATTAAATAAATAACAAATGATCGCCGAAGCTCGCTCTGCCAATGGCCAACTGACGGGCGCGCCAACGCCGACGCGTTTGTTAATCGGCGTCGACGAAAGGGGTCAAAGGCTCGCGTAAATCGCAGGCCAGGCAGGATCCACAGCGCTTGCTTGTTCTTTTATCCAAAGCCCTCCGAAGGGAATGTAAAAAGAAAAAAAAAAGAAAAAAAGGGGAGTGTAAAAACAAACCAGTAAAATGAAAAAAGCAAGAGACCAAAGAAGAAATCAAAAGAGGGGAGAGAGAGAGAGAGAGAGAGAGAGAGAGAGAGAGAGAGAAAGTTACGCACTTCTGCGCCATCGTCACACGATCGCCATTGCACTCGACATCGCTGCTCTCGCTCATATGATACACGAGCCAGGTCTCGGTTCCATCGGGCGAGTTGAAGATGCCGTTATGGCCCGGGCCGTAGTCGCCATTCGCGCTCGTGAACACGGGCGTGCTGCTCTTTGTCCACGATGATGCGATGGTCGGGTCCGCGCCTTCGGTAAGTGTGAGTAGGCCGAGTTCGTAAGAGGAGCTCCAACCTGTTCGTTCGTTTGTGTGATAATGCGATGATTAGGGGAAAGATGTTATGAATGAGGGGGGAAAAATGATGGTGCATGAGTCTAAGGGGAAGAATTGTAATTTTGTGTGAGAAAAACAGACTGACATGCAGATGCCGAATAGGTCAGCCAGACTTGCGAGCCGTTGTACATCGCCTGCGGGCCCTCGTTAACTGCGCGATATGACGGATCAGACACGATTTTTTTGAGGGGAATAGTTGGAAAATAGGGTTTTGATTGGGAGAAAGAGGGTTGACAATAATGGCTGTACACACACCTGGGAGATCCACGGTCTCCCAACTCAACGTCGGCTCAGAGATCAGCACACGATCGCCGAGCGTAGCTGGGTTCGTGAGTGGGGCGATGTAGAGACTCTGCAGGTTACTCGGGCTGAAGGATGAGAAGACAAAGTACCGGTCGCCGTTGACTGTGATCACTGTGCCGTCAATCGCCCATACATCTGGTGCATTCGGCGGCTCAAGCTGGCCTGCGAAGGAGTATGGACCCATAGGATTTGTGGTCGTGCCTGTTGTTACAAAATGCGTTTAATGCGTGATTTTGAAAGAGAAAAAGATGCATTGGTTAGCATTGCTAGTGTCTTGTGCAGGAAGAGACAAAACAAGACTAACCTTTGAGTACATAGGGTCGTTGCCCGTCGGTATCAGCGGAGTCACCAGCACTATAATAGATCCACCAACTAATTGTTGGCAAGCAAAAGTCAACTATTCATCACGTCTTCTTGAATACTTTTTTCAACTTACTATCCGGCAATGTAATGTACCTCGGGTGCCCAAACGTTACAACACCTGCTCGCTGTCGAGTCAGTCCAGACAACCTCAGGTGTGGCCGTCTTGAGACCCGCGATCGTCGTCGAGCGTGTGATCTGGATGTTCGTCCAGGTCGTCGTGAGGAGGTAGTAGTACCCGTCTGAGTAGACCATGAACGGGTCGCTGCCGTTGTACGTCTTCAACGGGTTGTAGAATCCGACATAGGCAGACGCCATAAGAGGGAGCAGAAAAGCATAGAGGAGATGGACGAGCTGCATCGTGTGCGATGAAAAGCTGGAATGTGGTTATTGCTGCAGAATAGCCCACACTTGGAGAACTTAGATATGCAGTAAATCTGGCTCTTTTTATAGGTGCTCATACGTACGCCTCTCGCTTTACCTTCTCTTTTCTCCGCCGGTAGTGTCGTATTTAGGACATGAGCAGGTCATGCAACGAAAGCAGAGAAGCATCTAATACACCAGAATCATGAGTCGTCAGGAGCCTGAGTCATGTGAGATTCAAATCCTAAGGTAATTACGACTACAATTGAGTTCAGCCCAGGTTCTTGGTGAGACAGCGGTAATGGGCGGTAGTGACCATAGCCATGATCGTATGCGGCTGCATTGTGAGCTGGCAGGTGGTCATGCTTACAGAAATCTACAGGGACGATCAACTGACACGGTAAGGACATCATGTGGCTCTCATTCCCTGCCTGCGGCTACGAGCGGAACGGTTGTGCAGTGCCGTTTGAACTCGCCGAGTTTCATGCGAGAGGAGAGTGCAAACGATGAAGCCAACACGACTCGGAGCTGCAAGGCCATAACAGTAATTCACCGACAACGATTTTCCTTGATGAATATGTCCGGTGGGATTATCTTTTCTCCATGAATAAGCACAGTGCTGGCTGAAAGCTCGAGTTAATCCTGTATGGTTTAACAGTCGTGAACGAGCTGCGATTGAATAAGAACGCCATATGATGAAAGACTAAAGCTCCGAATCTATACTTGGTGGGAGCCGTTCAAGTGACGTCGGATAGAGCTTCCGACTGTTGCCGCCGGAACCAGGCCGAGTCTGATGACACGACATGATCACATCGAACAAACTTTTCAGTTAAGCTTTGCGCGACCATATGCGAAACCTGCCAATCGAATTCGCACTTGCCAGATTTACACTAAGATTTTTGTGTTGCATAAAATGTAAAATATAAAATCTAACAGGAAAAATGTTTACAACATGTTATTCAGTAATCATACTGGTAATGTAGATCGATTATTATCATGGCCCAGGTATCATAACGAAAACCCATGATTAAACTCAGCCAGAAGTGCTGATGTCGCGCCTCAAGGGTGAAGATCTACAGATAGCGCTAGCTTGAGGTGGATGAGGATGATGATTATCGGTAACAAAGTCATCGTTATGTTGAGTGATAAAAGGTAGTGTTCCGTCGAGGATTTTGGACCATTGGGTCGCTGTTAACTGTTTGATCATGTCCATGCATGCGCGTGTCTGTACATCCCACAGAGTAGGCACAAACGGCAGATCCATCGATTTATCTAAGCGCTTGATGGGCCTTCCGGACTGGTCAGATTGAATGGCGGGCAAATTGATACCCTTTCTCCTGAGAAGCTCGTAGGCACGCTCCACCTGAGATCAGCGTCAACAAATAACTTCTCGGTCTAGGACGAAGGAGAAATAGCCTTACAGCAACCACACATAACGTTAGTGCACCACATGGGTAATTCTTGTCATCAATTTCAGTGTTTCTTGTACTGGCCAGATGCAGCGCAAAAACGTCGAGGATGACAAGCGAGCAGAATATGTCGGACTGAGTCATAGAAAAGATATTAATACATGGGCCAACGAGTCATATTATACCAGTAACAAGATTGAATATACGTACACGCTTGTAAGGGTCCTCATACATGAACCGGGAGCCAGAGAGCATCCACTGCGCGTAAATGGCGTGTCCCCGGGCTGAACCATCCACAACGCCTTTCTTCTCTAAGTTGTCGAGGTGGCGTTGAAGGATTTCAATTGCAGCCTCCCCAATTCTGAGTCGCCATCGGGCGAGTATACTATTAACCTAAAAATTATGATTAATGTAAGGTTAGCTTCAGAAAAGAGGTGATGATGAGCCTCACCTTAGCGTCGATCGCTGTAAGATGTTCATCATCCATGACAGGCGATTGTGGATATATTTCTCCCCAAACACGGCGTACTGTCGCTCGCATATTTGCATTTGTGCGCCACGGATCGTCTAGACAGGCCGCCCATCGAATGACTCTGGGGAAAAAGACGTTTTGAAAAGTCTTTTGGCCTTCTGGTGTGAGGTACTCGGGTGTAGGTAATCGAGCATAGCTGTCGACAGGCCTTTCAAGTTGGATTGGCAAGTTAATACTGGCCGTAATATTAGGCATGGATATCTTTGAGATGTAGATGAGTGATTGCTTTGTTTCCAAAAAGGATTCAAGGAACGGTTTATCATACTAAGCGAGCTCGGGCCGTCGTCGTGGGTAGCTCATAGTCAGAAGATGCCCCAAAGGAAATTGTATTCAATCCCGTCTCTAAATTTGGACCGGAACGAGTGGAAGCGTGAAGATCGTCGCTGGAAATGTGTCTGCCAGTGACACCTAGTAATGTTGGTGTGGGCTGTTCGAAAGGGATGTCCAAACCGGGGGATAGCGTATCACCTAGATAAGACACGTAAGCCTCATCACTTACAACAAGTACAATAACAAATACGCCTAGTGTTGTGGCCTTGTGGGCTAGACCCTGGTAGTATATTTTGACTCCTTTGGAACGAGAGATGATGTCGCTGAGGGTCGAGCTTGTTCCTTCGATTGTACCGATTACGCATGTATAGATAGAGGAAATCTATCGTCACCCAGTCATGCTCGTAAGACGAAAGGAATGGATATTGTTCTCGCGCCTACATATGCGATAGGAAAATATGAGCACAAACGACTAAGCAGATACATCTGGACATACGAAATTCAACACCGTGTTCCTTGCTTGCGATGATTGCTTATTGTACGATTGAGACATGTCAAAGTGATCCTCCGCTAGATTCTTGATATATTCCTTGAAAGGCGGTTGCTCAAAATCAGTCACGGAGGGTTTCTTTTTAGTCGATCAAAGAATGATAGATGTTAACCTGAACTTCTTTGAACAAATCACTTGGCCATTGTAGTGTAGCTTCAAGGTTGTATCCTCTATTTACACCACCCTTGGAACCCGACCGTCCGACTTCACCCTTGGGTTTTGGAAGAGGTCTAGGAGGAACTTCAGGTGCGCCATACGAGCTCCCGGGAGTTTTCGTGACCCGATCCCATACGGCCGGACGAAGAGTGGAACTTGAAGACGTGCCGTCCAGATCATTGTAATCAAGCATCATGCTATACACAGAGAATAATGATGATAGGGAACGAAGGGTCGAATCGACTTCATACGGCTCGTCGTCGAGAGTCGGATGGGGAACCCAATTTGAAATGGGACACAACGGTTGCTTTAGTACAGTAGTGGCCAACTTTTTAACCGATGTTTGGCGTCATTATTTGTCGGAAAGGTACTCTTTGACATTATGAAACTTGAAAGGATGAAAAAGATGCAAGTTGATTGTACTTCCTCACCATGGTTGCTCTCGCAAAGCCTGAGTTTTTTTCGCCCCGACTGCGTTAATGGATGCGCAGTCATGTGGAACAACAGTATCTTTGTCTCACGGAACCCAAACCGACTCTTCGTCGATCAAGGACACCCGTCGGGGCTTTGATGCGTCATATATTTTTTCCGAAGGAGGGAAAAAAGCCTGTTACATTGACTTTCGGGCCTGATTCCAGGTGAAGATGTACCTAATTAATTAAGTCACGACTGTTTTTACTGCTCATCTGAGCGTCATTATCTGAAAGTTTATGCTCCTTTTCTTTGTCTACTACATGATAAACACGTCCTAGATTTTTCTTCTGCGAGGAAGAAATGAAAGAGAAAAAAAAACAAGATGAAAAATTACTCAGCCCACTTTGCAGACGGATAACTAAATCGATAACAGACGGCTGAAACATGATGGTCCCGAAAATAAAGAAAATATAGAACGCCAAGCTCTGCGCGGGTACATAACTGTACCCATGAATTTTGCGTTTCAAGTTATCTGGACTGCCGTTCGTTATTGCAGAAATGTTGTGACTATGAGGTGCCACTTGTGACTGTAGCTGTGGCTACGGTGGCTGAGGTCATGTCGGAGCTTGAAATACTTGGACGCGACGCGACGCGCTCATTTCAAGCATTGACATAGCTCGTTTACCTGGCCGCCTACACGACACAACGATGTCGCAAGAGCTTGAGCCTCGCCGCTCGCAGAGAGATCGCAAGAAGGTCGACAAATTCGTCTCCGGTTAGCATCCGTAACAGGCTGCGAGGACTTGTCATCTAATCTGCTTCTAGTCGGCAACAAACGTAAACACAGTGATATCGCCCCCGACGCCCATGTTGACACGTCCGAGAGTGATGAAGACAGTCACGATGGAGATACAGACGATGAGCCGCAAGAGTATCGAGTCTTGCCCAAGGCGCCCAGGAAGTCGAAAGCAGCCTCCCGTGGCGCCCCTACGCCTAGCTTGAAGAAGCCCCGTATCTCCAAATCCACCACCAAACCTGCCAAAGACTCTGCTGCGAAACCGAGACGAGGAACGACAAGAAAGACAAAATCTGGAGAAGAACCTGTTGCACTGGATAAAACGACTGTAGAGAGCAAGTTGATGATGGATAACCCCCTGTTCAGTGAGTTTGTTGACCACAACTCTCCTCCTAATCTGATCAGTTCAGACGCCGTCATGAACCCTGCCTCGGCTTTGCAGTCTACTGTAGAGGACTTCCTGGAGTCCTTGGATCAAATTCCTGGCCCGGCTCAAGCAGAACTCGTCAACATGTTCCTACGCTCTTGTGGTTGTAATGACAGTGTCGACGGGGATACGGTGGTCGATTACGACGGTGTAGTTGATGCGCTAGACAATTTTACGGAAGCTCTGAAGCAGGTAAGCTCAAGGCATAGGCTTTACCCTTATTATCCTGTTCAACTTTTGGGCAGCCTCGCAATTTCGACCTTTTGCATCCCCTATTTGAAACATTCCTTTTCCTCTTGTCCTCTAACATTTGTTCTGCCAGGATGATGCACCAATATATCCCCTGACAGCTAAGGCACCGTTATTCAAAAAATTCCGCAAGTCTCTCTCTGAATTTTTGGAGCGCCTCGTTGTGTCTGCTGCCGAACTCGGTTCCCTTTACTCAACGGATCTCATGACCACGTTGCAAACATGGGTCGCTGCTATGTCTTCCTCTCAAGTCCGCAGTTTTCGCCATACTGCCACTGTGATTGCACTCGAGGTCGAGACGGCGCTTTGCGAAGTTGCGGCGGCGGTCGAAAAAGAGGCAGTTCTCATCGGTAGGCAACGTGAGGGTGAGAGGAAGAGAAAGGCGAATAACAGGGGCGCTGTAAAGGATAAAGATCTGGAGGCTAAAGACAAGGAAATTAGAGGACGTCGCAAGGCCCTTGGCGAATATTTAAAAGAATTTATTGATGGGTAAGATAGCTTGTAGTGCACTCATAGGTCCGTTCTTCCTCTGACCATTCCGCAGTGTCTTTGTTCATCGATTCCGAGATGCCGACCCCAACATCCGAGCTGAATGCGTTCACTCACTAGGTTCATGGTTCAAAAAACATCCTAGTCATTTCCTCGACGGCACCTACCTGCGCTATATCGGCTGGGTTCTCTCGGACAACGACACACAGGTGCGGCATGAGGCCGTCAATGCTCTGTCGTGCGTATATGCACAGGTGGATTACCTCTCCTCCCTTAATCACTTTACGGAGCGCTTCAAACCACGCATGTTGGAGATGGCGAAGGGCGATACCGACATCAGCATCCGCGTAGCGATGGTGAAGGTTCTAAGTGCTATCGATTCACAGTCGATGTTGGAGGATGAGGAGCGCGAACAGTTGTGCCTACTTGTGTTCGACCAGGAGACAAAGGTCCGGAAGGCAGTGGCGAGCTTCCTGCAGAGCATATGGAGCGACACTGTGGACGAACGGCTAGTAGGTGCCAAAGCATCTGGAAAGGATAAGCAACGCGTAGGGATCAAGGCGTTGGGAACGGTTTTAGTTCGGCTTAGCAAGGCTCTGGACAAAATTGTGCGGGGCGAGGCTGTTGCTGAAGAAGAAGAAGAAGATGCCGAGGATGGTCCTTCTGGTTCTGGGCTGGGTGGGTCGAGAGATGAGCAAGCATACATGTTACCTTCGGCTGTGAGCGCTGGCTTGCAGGACAGAATAAGCCATGCGGTTGAGGCGCTATGGGAACAATTCGAACCTGTTAGTGATTGGACGACGCTCTTAGATGTCTTACAACTTGATCACTCTGCTTCTGACGATGCTGAGACCGGATCTCAAGCTCCGACTGTCAATGCGATGTGGAGGCTTACAGACGCAGAGGAGGACGTGCTACTTGAAGTTCTGGTAGCAACTCTCCGGCGGTCCACATATCAATCTGTCGCATCCAGCAAGAAGGTATACCAAAACCTTCTCCAAGTTACCATATAGGCATCTGACTTGTGTTCCAGACCGATGACGATACGGCGATCTCAACCATCACTCGTGCACTCATACAGGCATTGCCACGCTTGTTCGTCAAATATCAAACCGATTCAAACAGGATCACATACGTGCTTTCAATACCACCCCTCATGAACCTTGAGCTGTATCTTGACATGAGAATGACCACTGTATGTTGGCGTGATTGTTGGTCTTTCAAGGTGCTTATCGATTGGTTAGGCATATGCGAGTCTTTGGGACGATATCAACAAGCAATTCCTTTCTCACTCTTCGACGACCGTCATCATGCAGGCGGTTGCTGCCGTCCAGCATCTTATGAGCACCTCTTCTCTCTCAAACACTAACAACAAGAAAATGGCGGAACTTGAGGATGAGTTAGCGACGGCCTTGCGCGATGCTGTGGCCAACAAGAATGAAATTGAGGTGGCTACATTCACCGAAGATGAGGCTATCACTCTTTCCGCTATATGTTATCGGGTGGCTACTCTCACCGCCACGCGCGACATGACAACCTGGGCGGAGAATGAGGAGCGGGGTGGACAAATGAGTATTTGGGACATCATGTTCGCACTGATGGAGCGGGGGAGGATGGGTTACAAGGAAGAGGCGTTTGTAAGTCGCATTCTCTTTCCTCATTCCTATAGGCACTACATTTGACGTGTCTTTTCCCAAGATGGTGTGCAGGACCATTGAATTTTTGTCTGTTCACGTCATGCGCAAGGCAGCCCATCTACTTTCGGCCTCAGATATTGAAGAGGCAAATCGCAAATATTTCTTGACTCGCCGGGCTAGTCTTCTCGAGAAGCTTGTCGAGTATGCCGTCGGCACGTCTTCGAATACAGTAGAGGATGTGAAGAGGACGGTAAGTGAAATTTCATGAGGTAGCCATGGGGCCTTGAAACCTAACAACGTTATTAGGCCTTTGAGAATTTCCTAAACCTCCATATCATTTTCCATTACTCCGATCTCGAAGATATTCCTCCGGAAAAGGCAGCTTTGGGACTATCGCTTGACGACGAGGAACAGTATCGTTGTACTGGCTTTATTCAAGCCGAGATAGAACGATATGCAGAGGATCTCGGCAATGACTCTGATACACCTGAAGGATCCGACGAAGAGTCTGATGGCTCAGAACTGGAGGATAGGGCTGCCAAAAAGGCAAAGGGTAAGGCGAAAGCGGGAGTCTCGACACGTCAGTAACATCTCTCTTTGGAATGACTTCAAAGCTCATTATTTATTTTGATATAGGCCAACTTGCTTCACAATCAGACCTCGAAAGAGCATACTTGTTCAATACCCTTATGTCCACCTTCATACGAGCGGTTCAGACTGGGACTATCCATTTGCGTCACAGTAATGTGATGTTGGCACATTATGGCCGTCTTGATAGGATATTTGATGCATGCACGCTTAGCATTGTGAAAATACTTCGTAGTGTGCAGATGATGCGGGAGCAAGGCGACCTCATCGTCGAGGTTGTCTGTCGTTCATTGCAAGAGGTACATATATTATTATCCAGTGACGAAAGCGGAAATTTTGACCGACTTATTTCTCTACATCACAGTCATTTATCTTGGTGTTGGAGAACACGGTCAGGACCGAAGATCACGCTGCTGAACTAGCCAAACATTTGTCATCATGTTTCCAAATCAGGGGTGCCCATCTTGCTGTTCTGCATCGGCTCGACAGCGAATTCATTGTGCAGATTCACACGATGCTTTTGAACTGGATTGGCAAGCGCATTGCTGCGTATGAGAAGAACAAAAACAAGAAGGGTTTGATAGTTGCCGCGTCATTCTTCCGAGTGCTTCGAAATTTGTTGGTGGCGATCGATAACCATGATGCTCTTAATATGTAAGTTATTTGGTATTCGCGTTCATTTATTTATTTCGATGGCTTGAGCTATGTTACAGTAAAGCACAGATGGATCAGATGCTCGCACAGGCAAAAGTGGAGATTGCCCCGACTTCGAAACTGTGGGAGCCGCAACGGGCTTATGAAAAGAAGCTCCTGAGTCTCATGGGCAAGGGTAAGTTATCAAGCGAAATTCTCTCATGGTTAACATGGATTTTGATATTCTACTCTGTTTGCTTGTCTTCCTGTTGTAATATAGGTCCTAAATCTAAAAAGTCTAAAACTGAAGTTGGTATCACGGATGGCGAAGAAACTGGTAATGAAACCGCACCGGATGACGACGCCATCGAATCGGAGCCCGAGCCTGAGCCTGAACTTGAGTCCTCACGACGATCACGTCCGAAGGCAGCCCAATCCGTGCGAGAGGCTGCGGCACCTCTGTCGACGGTGGAATCTGACCCTCCTTCAGAGGATGCTGATTTGGTCGATGCTGACATGCGTGCAGACACCACGCCCAAGGCGAAGATGCGAACCAGGACAACCCCCGGTTCCGAATCTCCTGCTCTTCGAAGTGGTTCATTATCAAGAGCGGGTACGGAGGAACGCTCGGAATCTCGTTCATCACCGCCTCCCGAAGAGGACGAAGAACAAGAGAGTGAGCCTCTGGAGACGCATATAGGGTCACGCAAGCGATCTTTAATGGAAGTTGATCCTGATGATGACCAAGAGGATGCTTCCGCACCTTCTCATGAGCCCTCACCTGCGCCGCCATCCCCTGCTAGAGATGTCATAATTCGTCGCAAACGCGTTCGAAGATAAACACTGGGCAACGATTATTTTTGATTCTCTGGCTAACAAGCATTTTCGTGAGATTTTGGAAGGACAGTATTTGCTGGCATCTATGGAATACTCTCCTGTAATTTATCTACCCTTATTTTTTTCTCTGATGTATTTTTTGATACTGCTATTTCGTCATGATGTTACAGATGCGTACATAGACGTTAATGTTTACAAAGAAATGAAGGTTGAATGCATCGCTACTTGATATTCAGTCCGGCCACAGGTCATTCAGCGGGAATGCCATTCAGGCAATATGAGCGATTCCTTCTGCAAAGCTTATATTAATACGAATACATCAACTCGGTATTGTTTACCACGGAGCAACATCCCCGTCAATCGTGTGGAATGCTGGACCGTTCTCCGATCGCGTGGCATCATCTATTATTGAAAGTAGCCCAGAAGCTACCTTTTCTGCGGATGGGATTTTCATGCTTTTTGCGAACTCTGTATCCTTATAAGGCGCAACTGGGATGTCATGTTTAATTAGTGAGGACTACCTGATGGTGCCTAGAGAGCAAGAAAACATACACATATCGGTATCAACAGCTCCCGGGCACAAAGGTATGACAACTAGCCCACTCAATCAGTCCAGCTACATGCACATCAAGGCGGTAAACTGCTTACTAAGACCATCATTTTCAAAGTGTAGCTTGCGCGCAAGATAGTTGAGAGCTGCCTTTGATGTCCTATAAGGCAAGCCACCACCAGGGATCGCTGCCCCCATGGTAATACTTCCGATTCGGGACGAGATGACAACGAACTTTGGCGCGGAAGTGCTGGCCTTGAGGAGAGGATATGATGCTTGGAACAGTACTAATGGCCCAATCACATTAACCTGCCGAATGTGTTGTTTAAGCCCAAGATCTTGAATCCAGTTACAAGGATGTACCTCATAGTGATCTCTCATGTCCTGAAGTTGCACCTCAAGTGCAGGGCCCGTAGGCTTATCAAAGGCTTCATTTCTAATTTAATAATTCATAGAAGAAAAAAAGGAAATGCTAGCCCATTTAAGGAAAATAATTACCTGCATTTGCGATGACAACATCCAACCTTCCTACTTTCGTCTTAATTTCCTCGATTGTGGCTTTGTTCCCTGTTTCGTCTGCAGAGACAAGCTTCACTATGTGTAGCTTCTCAGGATGGTCATTGGCGAGTGTCTGGAGCTGAGTAGCATTGGTAGGCTCGCGAACGCCAGCGAACACGATTGCATTGTCGCGCTCGATGAGATTTTTCACAAATCCTAGCCCTTTTCGCGTTTTAGAAGCAAGCCATTTCAACACAAGTAAATGAGCATACCAAGCCCACGATTGGTACCAGAGATCAAATAGATCGTCTTCTGACTGGCCATCTTGTTTGCTCCCTAGAATAGATTCTTGGATATAAAAAGTGAAGGAGGGCTGAGGAGAGATCAAGGGATACTATGCATCATGATATTGACTCGATGTCGCCTCATACCACGATCAGGTCATGTGCATGTGCCGACTACCCATCATATCAGCTGATATCCGATTTTAGGTGATGCCGCACTGCTAATCAAAGCAACTAAGTATCCACAGGAGATCCGATCTGGGTTCGGTTGAGTGATAGCAACTCAGTAAGCAACTGCAGTAAGGCTCATTACCTCCTATATGGCCTCAAAGCCCAGTACTTTAGTTGAGCAAAGGTAGCTGATATAATGTGAAGTAAGCCAAATTTAGTATCACATTCACCAAGTGATATGTCAACGAACAACCTCAGGCCAAATATCTTCTTAGTATATTTAAATGTCGAAAACAGCTATTTATTTCTGAGAAGAGGTGAATGTATGCGGTGAGCTATGTTACTGTGCGTCGGAGATGAGCCTTAAACCACCCTGGCGGCTTTGTAAGCTATAGCCTTCAGGGGGGGGGGCTTCGCTTGTATGGCGCACTCAAACGAAGTCTTAGTATGATTGGTCATCATGGTTGCGAGCGTTGTAACATGGCGAGACCATCCTTTGTTATCAGTGCCTACACTCTCCATTCACTCCGTTCCATATTTATCTAGGGTACATAAACCCTTAGCCTTGCTCCTGAGTATGTTTTATATTTCTCAACCCACCAACACGGATTCACATTCTTGATTTCTATCTCGTTATGCCGGATTTCCACACTCGAGTCAATCGACTTACAATCGTGCGAAGACTGGCACCATAATGCTCTCTTACGGCCACATCTACTAGTTACACATTTGATTTGGAATGTTCAACGTAAGAGTTCGTGCACACTTAACGTTTACCGGGCGCAGGCTGTGCAGCCGTCATGGATGGGTTGTATTTATATCAATCATGAATTCCGGATGATAACTACAATATAATTCAGGCAAAGACATTTTCATCCTTGAGCTTGTATGCGCAATGGCCCTGTCAGGAAGAGGCTTGATTGCAGAGAGGGATGCACGGGTAGCCATACATATAACAAGCATTCACTATTCGTGGACAAAAAGGTTTGAAATATACTATAGCTTTGAACCACGAATCCACAATGAATCCGAGGCTTTTAGAAAATCAGTGTGAAACACTGGCCTAACCGACTAAGAGTGAAATCACCCGCGGGATATATTTGTATTGTCTTTGTTATCAGATACGGATCTTACTATGTAGACAAATTTTTCCACACCATTTCAGAGAGAAAATAGATGATGCAACATCACTGACAGAGACTGTCCCCGGTAGGAGCTGTCAGTGGCAAGATCACGCGATCATGATCACGAACTATGACGCATCACGAATCGTGACCGAGGTGCGAACTGTCACAGGTCCGAGTCTCAGCGTGAAGTAATCAACCGCATTTGCGCCCTTGACTGTCATCGCCAATTCGGTAAACGACCAGATTCAACATACAAGTACTTGAAACAGATGCTTGTGATCGATTAGTTTGACGACAGAAATACATTCAAAACTACTCTTCTCTAACGGTCTAGTATTTGGATACCTGATACCGATCACTTTGCCTGCACCACAGGCGGCTCATTTTCCTGATTGCTTCTTGTAAGCAAAACAACCTGAAATGGCTTCAAAAGATCTTGTCGGATCTGTCTTCGAGCGAAAGTCCTCGTCAAATTCTTCTGGATCAAACGTTTTCAAGCGTCCGACTGGGACAGGCTTTCCATCGGCACAGCATAGGTCAAAAAGCGCTTTTGCGCGTGCAAGGGAGCAGAGACAACAACAGCAAACCAATGCCACGGAGCAGCCACAATCGCGGTCGGTCACTTGTTATTATACGTTTGGTTAAATAGTATTTATTCAGCCGTATAATTACCATACAAGATGTACTATGCCTGGCGATAGTCAGCCGTTCCATACCTAAAATCCTGACCATTCCGTAAGCGAAAGATTAAAAAACACAGTAAAATGGAACTTACAAGAATATTTAAGGGAAACCGATAAGAATATAATCAAGATGCATGCAACGCATTACTGGACACTTGCCACTAATGCCTATAAGTTAGTATTCGCAAAACCAAGGCAAGATGATACGCACTGACCAATTACCCCCAATGATGGAAAGATGAGATTTTACCGAAGTAACAATCACTAAAGAAAACGCATCATCGTCATATACAAATACCATTTGCTAAAACCAAAAACTTACCGTTAGGGCAACGTGACAATGTCTGTAGCTATAGTAGCTCAGTGGAGCGTGCTTCAATATGAGATCGAATTCCTTACCTACTAAGGCCAACGTTAAAAAGGTCACTTCAAATGGAAACAATCCAATGAATGAAAGTAATCAAATTCTGAAAGAAAAAGCGTGTGTTTTGAAAGGTATGAGGCAGGGGAGATATAGTAGAGTTCAGAAGCGCACCTGTTTCTTATGACTCGAGGCAGGTAAATGAGCTGGGGAAGGGGGGGAGGTGTTCTGAAAACGCAATGGTGGTCATTGGACGGTCGTGGACAATAAGCTATAAGGTTATAACTTACAATCCCATCCAGTCAGGTGTTTCATAGGGTGCATGTGACCCAACGCATCAGAAAATAGAGAAAAAACATAATATAAGCAAGAACTTACGCAGCCTTGGAGCCCAATTAGCGGATAATCTTATCCAAGATCACATCTCAAGAGCGCGGAGTGCGATGTTCTCGGTATTTCCTGGATATATGCGCGTGCATCAGAGGTTGAGTCTTTTAATAAGCCTTTTAAGAAGCGATGACATACCTTTGACTGCCACTTAACAACTTTTTGATGCAGAGTTGTTGCCGAAGACAAGAGATATGATCACGATTAGTATGAGTGTGCTGGCCACCAGTGGGAGAAAATGAAAAACGTGAGCCCTACTATCTTGTCACTGTTGAGCTTGGTAGATGCAATAGCAAGCTCTCTAAAATTTTGTGTGAAAATAGTTGGCTTGATCCAGAAGAGGTGACAGCCATGGTGGTCGGTCGAGAAGATGTGAAAATTCATGCGAGGAGTACAAGTATCAGTGTGGAACCCCAATTCCGACGGAGTTTGAATTTACCTTTAGGATTGGAGCCACTATTTTGCGATTGCAATAACCCGACACCCCAGATACACGCCCAGGTATTCTATCACCTTGCTTGGGTTTGTGACCCAGTCACCGGGGATCACCTGGTTTTTGAAACTTTGGTGATGCATGATATGCCATGTACATGTATCATGATCGTCACTTGTTCTTGCTGGCCTGATGCTATGCGTTGAACAGGTATATTCAATAACTCAGGCTGACACTGCCTTGAATCCTAATCGAGCCGCAGCTCGCCACTGGCTGCAGTGGATTACTAGACAACTGAGCGGGAGGATGCCCGTAATGACGCGTTTCCGGCACGGCTTTAGCTCCCTTGGTCTTAACGCTTTGAAACGGTATGTTTCAGAGGCCAATGCGGATAACTGACTAAACAAACTTGACTCGGACTTGGATTGCCAACAGGAACGGGTTTACTAAGTGATTACATTCATCATACTGAAAACCCGGTTTACGGCAATGAAAGTATTACTTAAGGGATCCGGGAAAATGTCATCAACAGCAATACCAGCCTTTCCTTCCATACATCTCATTTGCAAACGTTATCTATAGGTGCAGCTATGTCTAAGACAGTTTATTTGATTTCTGGTGCAAACCGCGGCATAGGTATGTTTTCGGTTGACTAACAGTATACGATAAATTATAATATGATTTGAATAGGGCTGGGATTCACGAAGATGCTTGTGAAACGTGATAATGCCATTGTTTTCGCAGGTGCTCGCGATTTGACCCGTGTGGCGGAGTTAGAAGCCCTCGCAAAGGAGTTTCCTGGAAAGCTTTATTTAGTAAAGCTGATTTCTGCGGATGAGGCTAGCAATAAGGCTGCCGCCGAGGAAATCAAAGCAAAGGTTGGAAGACTGGACGTTGTCATCGCCAATGCAGGTCAGTTAAGGAGCGACAAGCTTAGACCGTAATACTACTTGTGCTGATTATTAGTATAAAGGCATCGCTAGATCTAAACCCACAGCACTCGAGACTCCGCAAGAGGATATGCGGGATCATTATGAGGTATGCTTTTGCGGAATAGGAGATTATGTACGAAGATTTGCACATCTAATTGTCTGATATAGGTCAACGTCATTGGACCACTCGTACTATTCCAAGCGTCCTACCCTTTACTTAAAGCTAGTACTCCTGCACCTAAATTTGTAGTTATATCTTCTCGAGCAGGCAGTATTACTTTTGGAACATCCATTCCTGGTGTTATGCTGTCTTATGGAGCATCCAAGGCTGCGGTAAATTATCTGGTACGGAAGCTGCACTTTGAGAACGATGGTCTTAGTAAGCATTCTTCTATATGTTCATCATTTAGGAATGCGGACTAATCGCATAAACCAGTTACGCTTCCCATATGCCCTGGTCCAGTAGACACAGATATGTGTATGCATTCTTCGCTAAAAACTTAGAGGATCATAGAACTTACATTTATTGATGCAGTGGCTCCTTCCAAGGATCTCGATTTCTTCAAGGATATAAATATTACGCCTGTCGACGAGGCAGTGACCAAGTTACTTTCCATAATAGACACTGCCACGCGGTCTGCAGATGGTCCAACACTCCACACGATTGAAGGAGATACGGCACCATGGTAGATATTTGAAACTGGCACAACCCGCCATACGCCTTTCCGTTTCTTATATCGACTTGAAATAGCGATAGTTTGAGGTGCATTTATAAATATTTTTATTTTAGATGTTTACATGTTATATGGGACTTTAAGTTTCCGGATATTATGATATGCATATAAGGAGTCAACCTATTTCTCCATTTTCACTATCAGGAATGCACTCTCAAAGTTGAGAGTGAACTGTCATAGGTGGAATCAGTCAACATTAATCAAGATAAACTTTGAAATAAAGCTTAACGGTCGTGACAATACTACACGGCATTTATTCACTAGTAGATATCGGGCCATTGACCAGCATCAGTACTTCTGTTTCTGAACATGCACCGTTATGACCATGATGGCAATACGAGCCGCCACACGCTTTCAAACTTCAAGAGTGTGCTTAGTCGCGTCGGTACGGTCGTACTTGTTATCGTTAGCTATTACCCAACCATACCGATGCATCTAGAGCCGCCGCAAACCGTCTTACACAAAATTAGCACGCGAACCGAAAATGACCTAGAATTCCACGCAGAAGGTGACATTGCAGCATGGTAAATATGTTAGTACTACTTTTGGTTTTAGTTAGATGACTCAGTATAAGTATTATATGTACTGAGCATGCTAGCCTCCCCAGGCAGCCGATAGTACACACGTGATGATAGTCGATACATGTTCTAACTGAGCATGCAATCATTTCACGATTGCTCCCAGCGCGTGATCATTTACTACTGCTAGTAATATTGCTTACGAATATCGCATCAATGCTCACATATAATAGTACTACTAGTAGTATGGTTCTATGTGAAGGACCTTAAGCTTGCTGCTGTCGAATAGGTCACCGAAAATGATATGTGCAATGCGCAGTTAAAGTTGCTTTAAATACAACACCGCTGGTGGCTTTAAGTTACTTGGCGATCTGCACTGGCGTTCAAGACAATGATCATAAGCCACCCTGGCTAAACCCGTTGTTGAAAGGATGATATAATCACCATGCCAAGTAAAAATAGAAACACATAACACAAGTAACTACTTTGAGAGAGTGGTTGTGTCCCCGGCGGACTGCCAAGACAGCTACTCCAATGGCCTGCGGACAACATGCTTGCCGGCTTAGGTCTCAGGCTCCATGCTATGGCATAGCAATACTAGTATGCATCAGTGATGAACTGGATGAAAGTTAGATGTGGAATTTGCGAAAATCTTTATTGCAAAGCAGAGGCTATACCATTAAGAACTGCCTTTTCGGTAATTTTACATTACAAATATTCGCAGGCGCCTACATCTGGAATAACATGCATCGTGATCGAAACAATCGGTCCGTATTTGCCGGTTAGATATCGAGACTTGAGGACTAAGGAGTAGAATTGCATCGAGCCTAGGGCACTAAGGTCATTTCCGTGGCAACATCATCGCATAAGGTGGGCGGTGGGGCAAAGTAATACTGCAAATTATAGTATATTACACATGCTCAACAGTTTACCACGGCGCTACAGTGCCTTCTATCGTGGGGAAGGGAGGACCATCCTTTGGACGTGTGGCATTGTCTATCGTAGATAGTAGACCAGGAATAACTTGATCAACAGATAATATCTCTAAACCTTTGAGGTGCTCGTCATTCTTTCTCGGCGCAACTGAGAAACAGATTATTCAGCTGATTCCATTCTACAAGATGGGGTAAATGATAGATTATCTTACTTGCATCCGTGTCTACAGGACCAGGACAGATAGGAAAGACAACTGTTTCATCAATTAAGTTGAGAAGGAAGACGATCAGTTCAGCTTATTGAGACTTACTTAAGTCATCGTGTTCACGATGCAGCTTGCGCGTAAGATAGTTCACTGCAGCCTTAGATGCACCGTAAGGAGTCATTTCACTTGGCATATTTGGTGCTAAAGTGATGCTCCCTAGTCTGGAAGAAATGACAATAAACTTCGGTGTGGAAGTGCTAGCTTTCAACAATGGGTAAGAAGCTTGGAACAAAACCAGGGGTCCAACAACGTTAACCTATATACTGGGCGTTAAAACCAGTTCCAAATGTAAGAGCAACTAACTCACATTATAGTGCTCTAACATCTCCGATGCTGGAGTTTGTATAACCGGTCCCGAGAATGTTGCAATGGCTTCGTTTCCAGGTTTAAGCAAAGCGACCGTGATTTTATTTATACAGGAGTAGATACTCACCAGCATTAGCAATAACGACATCAAGTCGTCCGGCTATGCTCTTGACCTCCTCGATCGCAGCCCGGTTTCCAGCTTCATCAGCCGAGACGAGCTTCACAATGTGAAGCTTTCTGGGAGATGTACTCGCGAGTTCCTTGAGGTCCGTGGCTCGCGCTGGGTCACGGACGCCAGTAAACACAATGACATTTTCGCGCTTAAGTAGTTCCTTTACGAATCCAAGTCCTAGCCATTATTCCAGTTCAGCAAAGGTGCATATATTGAACAATCAAGTATTATCTTCAGGAAACCATTGCTGGCGGACTTACCGATACCCCGATTCGCGCCAGAAACAAGATAAACAGTCGCAGGCATACTGTGATTATAACTGTTGGATACGGTGAGTAGTTTTTAGCGGGAAGCTCAATGATACTGTATACACGCTACGAATACCACTCTTTTGAGGATATCCCATATTTCCGAGAATCGGGTTGTTGAGCTTCAAGAAGAGCCTTTAGTCAAATCGAGTTGGTCATTCCGAATTCATTCATTCCACGTGCCAGGTAGTCGGCGGATTTCAACACAAATATTAACCAGTCGGCTAGAGAACAAACCTGACAAGATTTGTCAGTATCCCTCTAATATCTTCAAGTTGATTCATGTCAGGTATTACCAATCAGTTCACGTAGCAAGCTTAATAACGAAGAATAAACATATTAGGCACAATATAGCCTTGTTTCTTCAACATATTAACAGCACACTGGTAGAACACTTCATCATGTAAAGGACGGGACCATACCATGTGCATTGGCGTAGTTGCATAGTCAACTTAATCTAAGAACAATCACTGGTAGCACAGCTGATGTGACAATATCCCAATATATAGCTTTGAAGACCCCGTGTGGTTGGGAACAAGCCCTCGCATATAGCCCAGCGACATCTGGTCTTTACCGATCTTGTCGTGAGAACTTGAAGAATGGTTTGAGACTTTGAGTTTGGATCAACGGGGAAATAGTGCGTTTCCAACCTGAATATTATATATCTCACCGAATATGTCATGCATCAACGCGTATTTTTATTTGTTTTATTCTATTTGAGGCCTGGATGAACAGGATGCAAATCTCTTCGATTCATATTCGTGAGGTTGATGTTTCACAGCCAAGGCGAGCAATGATCAGACAGTTATGGTGGTGACTGTAAAGTGCCATCAGCAAGTGGCTTAACGACTTGCTGAAATGGCCTAGTGCTCACATGCCTTGTCTATCCTTCCACGTAGGCGGAAGCAAGTAACGGTCTCATCGCTTCCAAGTCTGACGCTGCGGCAACAACTCGAAATAATCGTGAACCCAGCAGTAAAAGTCTCCAGCTCCGGCCCACTTCGCTCGTCCTCTAAGCAAACCTGTAAACTCGGAACATATAAGAAACGGCTTCTGAGCATTAATGTTTGCAGAGGAGCTCAAAACCTTCCGTTGACTGGGCTTCCGACATTTATGCCAGTGCATATTCACTCCGAGTCTGCGGTTGCGACGTTATTCCTTAAAAATCATCCTGATTTTATCACTATAGGTACTAATACAAGTGCTAAAATTCGTATCTGTGCTAGCTTCTGGATTAATCATCTGGAAAGGCCTTGGCCTGCCCAAGCTTACTAACGGAAAATAAACATCTTGAAGACAATGCAACTTGTTTTCTTCAACATATTAACAGCACACTTGTAGAACCCAAACCGCAAAATCATTGCATATGAAGAATGCATATAGCATATACATTTTCGTACTATTATGGTTATATATTATAATACGTTCTACCAGAGAATCAAGTTTGAGCATACAAGTACATCGATTGCGAGGCAACGGCATTGTGATACAATGGAAATATCTATGCAACAACTTCGGTAACCGTAGGGTAGTCATTGTACCCTCTAATTTGTTCTTCTATTGTTGCGGAATCCCCTTTGCCGTATAGAAGCTTGTAATTTATAGGGACATTGACCGGTAATCCTTTCTCTAGTCTTCTGACATAATCAGGCATTGAAATCCAAGCTGAAAGCAAGTTAAGATAACAAACCAACAATAAATCATAAGGAGATAACTTACGACGAGCTATAACGACGCCATGGATGATACCTTCGCTGACTAGCTTAGCAGCGCGAGCGAGATCTACTTCGCCATTAATAAGGATAGGAGTATGCTAGTGAATCAAGGAGAACGTGTTTGAGCTAACGTATACCGGACCGAAGTGGAATTACTTACCTTCAAGGCATGTCGATACGTCTCAAGCACGTCGTGTGGAATGGCAAGGCTCTTTCCTTCAAAAGATTCGTCGCGATCGATGTGTAGGAAGAATTGGACGTATGCTAGGCCCATTTTATCAATTTCTCCAAGGAAATAGTTATAAGTTTCGATGGTTTCTTCCAACGGCATTCTGAGTAAAACAAAAATATAGATCAACGAAGGAAATGAAGCAAATCAGATACTTTGCGGCTTACGCGATATCGTTGAAGCCGGCGGCTGGCATGACTTTGATAGAGACGCGGTCAGAACCCCACACTTCTGACAAAGCCTGAAGTACTTCTAGGCCAAAGCGGGAACGATTCTCAACACTTCCGCCATATCCGTCAGTCCGTTTCTAGAAATACCATATAAGCTTTCTATATAATGGGAACTTTGATATTTTCTTTACATTAGAATGTGTTGATAGAAACTGTGCAAATATACTTCAGTGATTTTTATCATATAGAAGCTGTAAACGAAACGTACTTGAGCAACTAAATAACCGCCGTTTGCCAAGACTTCCACTCCGTCAAAACCGGCCGCCTTTGCGTTAATGGCAGCTTGTCGGAATTGCTCTACAATTAGACGAGGATCTTCTACAGCTATGGGCTGAAATGTCAAGTCAGTGCTTGCCCGCAAAATAGTGCTTATAAGTGCATACAGTCTGATATCCGGGCTGGCCAGGAAGAAAGCGGAATCTGGCTGGTGCAACCGCAGTAATCGCAGAAGGAGCATACACAGGCTGAGCAATGGATTCAGTACTTTGCAAAAAATGTATTTCATACAAATTAAACTGACCTGGCCTGAGGCAATCTGTTCTGGCGCTTGAGGATGTGCCATTCTTCCAACTAGATAGAGCTTCAAAATTTTAAAGAGCTATTCGAAGATGGACGCTTACCATGCCAAAGCTGAGCGTATATCGCACCGCCTTCAGCATGTACGGCTTCTGTGACTTTACTCCATGCATCGATTTGTTCTTGAGACCAGATTCCAGGAGCATTTGCCCATGTCGTCCTGTACGTGGGTAAGTTATATATAGGGGCTCATAGAAATGGATCATGATGATACTTACCCTTGTTGACTAACCAAGATTCCCTCGGTTATTATCAGGCCGGCACCTCCTCTTGCACGTTGGCGATAATGTTCGACTTGCAGATCGGTTGGTACATTGCCTTTGGCTCGGCTTCTAGTTAGTGATCCCATGTGCACACGATTTCGCAACTGAAGAGGACCAAGAGTAGAAGGCTCAAGAAGGGATGCGAAAGCAGACATTTTCTTAAGAAATCTGAGCTAGAACTAGGAGTTTCAGGAGAGGATGAAAGACTTGAATATGCCGGATATTGAGAGCATGAGCTAGCTTTTATACCCAGGGTATCCCGCCGTAAAAGCACCATGTGTTAAGACCATGGTGATCTGCTAAGCTCTCAACAGCATTAGAAAGAGGTGTATGTATGAGTAATATCTCCAGAGGTTAGGTCAGGCTATTGCTACACGCGGTATTTGATAGCTGCTGAGCAATGCATCGGGATGCTTCTTTAGGGCTTAGGCCCGGCGTTATATAAGCGGTGTCCGAGTCGGCGGCGACAGAGCTGATCGACGGTAGCTAGGGATGATGTAAGCGGAGCCACTGCCACGCTTGCCACTAATGCATCAGCTAACGCTACAGGATTCAAGTTGTAGCTCGTGGATGCACCATCATGTAGTAATACATGTAGTTATACTTGATCCCTTCTTCATCTCATCGGTCATTGTATCTATGTGCGCTTTCTTCACGTGTTCAAGTTTTTCTGTGGTCTCTTTTCCTAAGTGCTTAGATATCACAGAAGACGTCGGAGGTTAATTACGACCGGTTTATAGCAGAGGGCCTCCCTTACACGCTGCGTGCTTTCATGAATCGAAAATCGTTATCCCAACTCCGGTTGTTCTGGAATTAATTCCTCTATCTGATCTGGGAGAAAGTTTAGCCTTTTGTACTGGTCTTATAAGCAAGGCTGCTCTATTAAGTACATGTGGATCCAGTTTCTCTGTCAAGTCGCCTATTTATGCTTGTGCAATCACTCATGTTCTAATTACCTTTATTCAAAAATGAAAGCATTGTATTCATTCGCTAAGTTTTTTTAGATCTTATTTTTCACCCTAGCTGAAATAACTCGCTGGTTCTCAGCTTGAAATTCGACTGTCTTTTCTCCTTAGAGCTTTTTACACCATATAGTAAACGCTAGCATCAATCAAGCTTATAATTGACGCCAGGAAACTATTTCAATCTCAAATTATTTAACCATCATATTCGTGTCCAGCACTGCTGAAGTCATCGTCAACCAATCGAGGACAGGTCCCTTGTACAGCATTCTGATAATGATTGTTAGCTTCATCAACAAAAGCTAGAATATTCAAAGTTGTGTGATACTCACGGCAATGGCGATAGCCGGAATCCAGAAAAGAAGCGGCGGAGCTGCAAGAGATTTGGTCATGGTAAGTCCTGTTGTAATAGAGGTGATTTGGCAAGTAGTAATGCTGAAACTATTGTTTGCAAGTCCTCCTTCTGCCTTCTTATACGATAAAATGCTGGCACATTTTTAGTTTCTCGGGAGTTTAGTATCCGAAAGAGTGAAAGCAGCACCTATCGTCTCTATTTGAACCATGCTTTAATGGATGCGCATGTTATCTGCATGTTTCTGTCATTGATTACGGTAATGGTGTCTCCGACTAATTCAATAGCCATAAGATTATCCGCTAACTTGCATTCGCTTGTGCCTTGATCGACTATGTGAATATTCAGCTACTCAAGCTCAAGTATCATTGCGATATTCATATGGTATTACTATCGAGTTTAATATTAGCGTAGTTTCCTGCGTGCCTTCAACTGCATTGTAGCACCTCTACCACTCAGATATTATCCATGACTAAAAGTACAATACAATTATCCGAGTCCCTTATCATTGCTGGCGATTGCGAAGCATTATTTGGTACTCGGATTCTATTCCTGAGATGCATTATTCTATTGGTAAGTATCGGCAAACATCTTTACCATGCCTTCAGAATACGGAAAAATGTGCATAATAATGCGACTAATACCCTATCAGAAGTATTGGCCTAAGTAATTCTTGTCTGCTAGGTATAGTGTGAGATAAGGACGCATGTATTTATGAATGTCAGGAATACAGTGGTTACGACTCAAATCCAATATCTACATTATGTGAATATATTAGAACTAAGATACAATGAATAGACCACATTTTGCTCCAAGTAATCTTCACGCGACTATCAATAATTCGGTTATTGAGGGGTAATCATTGTACCCCTTGATTTTTTCTTCTCTAGTAACCTGGTCTCCTTTAGTGTACTGGGTCTTGACATTTATAGGTACATCAAGAGGAAGTCCCCTTTCTAAACGCTTTACTACATCGGGCATTGAAATCCATGCTTAAGAAATCCTTTGACCATTGAAGATAGACAGAGTAGTAAGAATAGTAGGGGGAAGGGGTTACTCACGTCGAGAGAGGACCACGCCCTCAATGATTCCCTCGTTGACAAGTCGAGCTGCATTTTCAAGATCAACATCCCCATTGATAAATATGGGAGTGCTCTATTGTATAAGAATGATCTATATGGGTGTTAGGAATACAGTACAGATTAATTCTTACCTTAATAAAAGGTCGATAAGTGTCCAACACGTTATGTGGCACGTCTGGCGTCTTGCCAGCTAAGGCACGCTGAAGATCAAAATGAAGTACAAGCTGAATGTATGCCAGATCCAGTTTGTCAGCCTCTCGTATGAAATGAGTGTAAGTCCTGATTGTTTCCTCTAGCATAGTATTATCTTTCATGTGTAAGTAGAATTTGCTTAGCTATCCTGACGATACCGAAGTATGAGAAATCGCAAAGGGGCGGGCTGTATAATACGGCCCGAACCATTTCGCTGCTGAAACATACGCTAATCCGCCATCAATTAGGTTTATTCCCGAGTCGGGCTGAAATAGTTGCATAATAATCATGATACGCGACCCCGATGTACTTGTCATCAAAGGGCATCATCATTCAGTTCAGACGACAGAAAATTTCTAACCTTAGCAAATCAATCTCCAGGCTGCAGAATCCAAAGCCCTTGGATATATCATTTCTATCTGAAGCCCAAGCGCAAGAGTGTACTAAATGTGAACAGCCAGGCTCTACTAGTAGTCGCCGATGGTCAAGATGTCGATGCGTTCTATTGGTACTGCCCTGGTGGTATCATCATTAAACTTGAAGGTGGTTCCTTGTCAATGCAGAAAAATAGACCCGAGCCTCAATGTTAAGCAATTGCTCGCGGCCCTAATTCGAGATGGCCACCCTTAGACTGAGGCAGAATTGAGTTCGCTGACGTTCAATCTGAAGCTTGTAACGGCTCAGGCCGCTACACTTTCGACGATGGATTTAGATCGGGAAAACAGCTCGGTAGCTTTTTTCCCACCAGGCTTTTGATGCACCCCAGCTGGGCTTGAGGGTTTACATTACATAATGTACATTTTAGTTTGGTGGCTGCATGCCTCTGTTTTTCTTTGTCCGAGCAACACCAGTAGCAGCTCACACATTCTGTCTCTACTCTGTTTCTTAATTAAATCTCTATCTCTCTTGCTTGAGCCATTACAAAGCTCAAGCTTAAGACAGAATGTTGCAGTACTTAGTGCTGTGTTGGTTTAGGCAAGTATCTCCATTTATGGGAAGGAAATGCCTGTATTTGGGCTGTTCAGGCTAAATGCAAATATAACTTTTCATACATAGAATATCCAACTAAGCTAATGCAATACTGCTCACACTAGCCAATATCCCAATTAGGAGATGCTTACTGCTCATATATGGATTATATTACACGTGATGAGGTCTGAGAACAAGTAACAATCATGTACTTACACCTTACAAATCCATATCAGAAAGTATAAAAATATGCGCAGATGAAATTTCATTATTATGGAAAAAACCTTGACAGTCAAATCCACATGAGGTCTAGTCTATATACATAACTATAAGCTCAAGCTAGGTAACGTGAATTTATGAGCACCAAGAACGCGGAGATTTGATCAAAAGTTTGCATTACACCGCATGCAAATGCACACCTGGTGTAAGACACTAGCTCAAGTATAATCTGTTTCATCCTGTTATTCTTGTGTGGCTGTCACTAACTCAGTTACTGCGGGATAATCATTGTATCCTTTGATAATCTCTTCTCTTGTAACCTGACCTCCTTTGCCATATAGGTGCTTGGTATCTATAAGGACGTCAAGAGGAAGCCCCCTTTCCAAACGCTTGACCAAATCGGGCATTGAGATCCATGCTGAAGATATCCTTTGAGTGTTGAAAAAGGGTGCGATAGGGGAGAGAGAGGTTACTCACGTCGAGAGAGAACTACACCCTTGATAATTCCTCCACTAACGAGTTTAGCTGCATTTTCAATATTGACATCTCCATTAATAAATATGGGAGTGCTCTAAGAGACGAAAAAACAAAAGCCAAGTTCATAAGTAATAGGAAAAGAGAATATATCAGTTCTTACCTTGATAAAAGGCTGGTAAGTTCTCAGCACATCATGTGGCACGTCAGGAGTCTTGCCTTCAAAGGCACGTTGGACATCAAAATGAAGCATAAGTTGGATATATGCTAGACCCAATTTATCAGCCTCTCCAATAAAATAAGTGTAAGTATGGATTGTTTCTTCTAACGACATCCTGAAAATTTTACAACATCGGATTACATTGTATTAATGCCCAGATAAATAAGCTGAACTTTGATACGCACGCAATATCGTTGAAACCTGCGGCAGGCATGAGCTTTATTCCGACTTTGTTAGGACCCCATATTTCCGTAAGTGCTCGCAACACATCTAGACCGAAGTGAGAGCGATGTTCTACACTTCCACCGTAATCGTCCGTCCGTTTCTAGATATGGCATATCAGTACTGTGTTTTATGAAGTTATGAAGCTTTCCTTTACATTAGAATGCGTAGAAAGAAACTACATGGGAGATAATTGAAGGATTTGTCACTATTGCGAAATAATCAAAAGTTGCACTATAACAGCATACCTGTGGAATTAGGTATCCACCTGCAGCGTGAACTTCAATCCCGTCAAAGCCTGCTGCCTTTGCATTAATTGCGGCTTGGCGATATTGTTCTACAATCAAACCAGGGTTTTCTACAGCCGTTGGCTGAAAATGCAACATAAGCCGTTTTTCTCTAAAAATCTTGCTCGTTCGATATAACGTTAAATTCTCACCATCTGGTATCCAGGCTGACCTGGGAGGAACCGGAATTTTGTCGGAGATACTGCAGCAATTGCAGAAGGCGCATACACAGGCTAGAAAATTTATTAGCCTTGCAAAAAAAGAGTATTTGGTGCTATTTTCAAGTTTACCTGCCCAGAAGCAAGCTGTTCCGGGGCTTCAGGATGCGACATGCGACCGACTAAAAAACGTACTCAGAAAAAAAATACGGTATAGATCAATTAGCATAGATATGTTCTTACGGTGCCACAATTGGGCATAGATGGCAGCGCCTTCAGCATGTACGGCATCTGTCACTTTTTCCCATGCATCAACGTGTTCTTGGGACCAGATTCCGGGTGCGTTCGGAAAATTACTTCTAAGTTCCACAGTTGAGAAATGACATGACTGGTAGAAATCACTATGATTTCAGGTGTACCCTTGTTGAACAATAAGAATACCCTCGGTTATGATGAGGCCTGCGCCTCCCCTCGCTCGCTGGCGATAGTGTTCGACTTGTAACTCAGAAGGTACGTTGCCGTTAGCGCGATTTCTTGTGAGCGAGCCCATGTGTATGCAATTGCGAAGCTTAAGATCGCCCAGGAAGGAAGGCTGTAGAAGAAGCAAAACGTTTGACATTTTAATTGTTTGTTTGGATGATGTGAAAGCTGAGATGTTCAGAGTAGGATGGTGAATGAATTATGGATGAAGAAAGAACCCTTTTATGTATCCAGATGTAAATTAAAAAAGAGCCTTGTATGGGTTGTATCTCAGATCCGTAGAATTGCTGCTGACACCGAAGCATAGGGAACCATGGGGGACGAATTGTCTTGAACAGCCCCAACAGTTTCAAGAAAAGTGGGGTATGCGTTTTTCCATTATCATGCATTCATGACGTGACTGAAGTCTTGGAGATTGCAGAGATATAAGATTTGGACGTCCACATCAGGAAATAACTTTGCAATCCTGCTCGTACAACAGAATGTACCTAGCCTTAGCCCTGGCAAGTCAATGTAGAAAACTGGCCGATTATGTAATCCAAAACACCTTTAGTAAGTTTTTTCTTTCTTTCTTTTGTAAAATAAGCGACAAATTAGACAGCGAGCATATATCAACTTGAATGAGAATTCGAGAAATAGCTAGAGTCGGGTTGCTCCAATCAGCCCGACCGGTGATAGCCTGATGATTATCACCGCAATGGCCTGAATTTTCCAGAGATAGTTGTATGCTTAGTTGTACTAGTACCAGTAACTGAGAGCATTGAGATGCGGGAGCACATGGATTGGGGCCGGCCATGCTCTCAGGTTAGTACTCTGGTCCATGATAATCACAACACTATGCAGCCGTTATTGCATCGTTTGCAATGTATACGGCTTTTTTATTAGCATTGTTGTTCTGCAATACTCCGGCCTAAAAGCCCGAGCCTAAGCCGGCCTTGCCAGTGACGCTCAGGGCTCAAGCTTTTTCGGCTAGCCCGGCCTGCAAGCGCCGCAAGCTTTCATTTACTTCCATCGATTTAGCGTTAGCACAGGTGTATTTAGCCGCAACAGTGGCATAATTCCATACACTATGATCTGCATGAATTGATCTCAGACGCCAATGTTATTGATTACTGTGACTACACACTGTGTTCTAATGTCTGCTCGTCATCTCAAGTTGCTAGTGCCACTGATACTGCTTCTCAGTTACATAAAACGAGCTGATTGTGACTTACTTACAATGACGGCTCTACTAACAGGAATCAAAGCTTGTGGTTGATGCACGTTGGTGATTCTGCCACCGAATACGGTATTCATTCATTAGCACTTGATTATTTCTCAACAATAGCATCATTGGTTTCAAACGAGCAAATTTTTTCAAGTGCTGCTATCACTGTCACTAAACAGCGCAACCATCTTAAAGTTGATGTCATTAGGGCATTGTAAGCGATGAAGTTTAAATTCAAACAAATCTCACTCTTTGTCGTGTGTTGTTG
Source organism: Agroathelia rolfsii (assembly GCA_018343915.1). Taxonomy (NCBI): domain Eukaryota; kingdom Fungi; phylum Basidiomycota; class Agaricomycetes; order Amylocorticiales; family Amylocorticiaceae; genus Agroathelia; species Agroathelia rolfsii. Next base: position 709,205 of record JABRWF010000002.1, read on the forward strand.
AAAAAGCACTTCTCAACCAAGATATAGCAAAAGATGCTCTACCCTGGTACATAACAATATTGAAGTGCCAGAATATGACACCTTTGGATGATTTAGACTTAGATCGTGAAGAGGAATGCACAATAGCAACAATCTCGATGAAATTATTATGCCGATGTTTTTTGAAGCGTTGAATATACTAGAAACATGGTGTAATTGATTTTATTTGATCGATAATATATGAAACGTGCATTAGGTGCCATCCTGCAGAATCTGTACGCATATAGATATACGGTTATTCCAGCTTCGACGGCTCTGTCCTGTTTGTCTGCCGTTGGACTCTCAAAATCTGTATGTCTCTGTCTTCCTTATCAAGCCCGGGCTTCGAGCTCAAGCCTGACGCGGCCGTTAAGTGCGTTAATCTTAAGCCCCAGTAGGGTAATTCCAAGCTCGAGCCTGCAGAACACTGATCTGCACACACGACAAACCCCGGAAGTGTTCGTACACGAGTTTCAGTTCGAGGCGGAGCCCGAATAGGCTCGGCTCTCCCGTCGAGGGCTCAAAAGGCATTCCTTACTCAAGCCATTCAGGTCCTGACTATGTACCTGCATCGAGAGTGCCAATATATGTCTGACCTCTGTGCCTATGGATTCTAATGAAAACTATTTTCTTTCTGCAGCTGATGACCTGCTCGCCTTTAGGCGACTTGACTCGCACCAGTTCGACTTCGGCTGTTGTCTTAGCTGCCCCTGTTCCTCTTTCCGAGATATTTGTAGTTTATGCGACTTCAAGAGACGCTGCAATATTATCTCTGTGCTTCTAATGACACAGTCTTGCAAATTTCATGGTTTTATGAATCTCGAAACTTCAGCTACGTGAATGTATGTATTTTTCATAGAGCTGATGACAATAACATACCAATGTCTATCATCGATAAACCAATGCCCTATTTCATGCCTGAAGTACGCTTTGCTCTTTGCATTGACTTTTTTTTTTGTCTAGCTCGTTTATGTTTTGTCTCACAAATATGGCCCGTGTGATCGCACCCGGATTGCGGTAGCGACTCTTCGCATTCCGCAGTATCCGCAGCTGAATGGCGATGATCGTGCCCCTCTATTCAAGGCCTGCGCCGCAGTGAATTTGGAGTGATTTGGAGCTGCACTGACTTGAATTTGGCTTCCATAATACATGCCGCAGCCGAAGATTGTTATGGATTGAAAACTATAAAAGCCCCAACGTGTGCCGTCCAGCCTCAACCAACATCGACTACCCAAATTTACCTAACACAAACCACATCCTTGTAAGTATGCACTTCAAACTCACTCAACCCCGCGGTTTCACTCGCCGCGTCGCTTTCGAGCAATCGCCCTCTTGGGATCAGCTTGCTGCCAAGATCGGTGCTTTGTACGATATTCCTACCCAAAGTGTTGCTGTTTCCTACGTCGACGGCGACGGCGATCAAGTCACCCTAAGCTCCCAGGAAGAGCTTCAAGACTATTACTTGACCGAAGTCAGGCCCAACAACCTCCAACAGCAGCCTGTGAAATTATTCGTTCAGGATCTGCGTCATTTGGGTTGGCGCGGCGCTGTGGACGTTGAACAGGAAGCAAAGCAAAGTCTTGATGAGTTCTCAGCTGCACTTGCTGCCTTGGTTGGTATGGCTGGTGCTGTTGCGGTCGACGAGGTCGATGCCGCTGTGAAGAAAGTTACTGATGCGTTGACGGATGTTATCGCTACTTCTGCAACGAGTGCTCGTGGTATGCCACCGTTTGGTCACGGCCACCATGGCCGTGGTCGTCATTTCCACCATTTCACTCCACCATTCCCTCCTCACCATGTTCCTCCCTTCCCTGGTCATATACCACCTCCATCCGGCCCCGGAGGACACGGGAATTTCCCATTCGGCGGTGGCCACTTTGGCGGATTTCCATTTGGCGCCCCTCCTCCTCATGGCGGTCCGGGTCATCATCACGGACGCCATGGTGGACGCCACGGTCCTCATCCTCCTCCTCCTCCAGGCGCGCCATTTGATCCTTTCAGCTCCGCATTCTTTGGTCACTTTGATGTTCATCACGGTCGTCACAGTCGTCATGGGGGCTCTCGCTCTCGCTCGACATCTCCTTTCCACCACGACCACTTCTCTTCTCATTACCATAGCCCTGGATTCTCTGGTCATGGTCACCGTCGCGGTGGTGGCAGGCATGGACGCCGTGGTGAAGGTCGTCATGAAGGCCGTAGATCTCCCTCTCCTGAAGAACAGTTTGAGGTGACTGAGTAAGGATTATGCTAGTGTCATCATCTCTTTGAGATATGCATTCGAAAGTATTTGTACAATCTGGTTCTGGGCGATTCCTTGAGTATCATAAGTAAATATTGTTTGAGGTATAAATCCTACAAGGGCCAAGTGTGTTTCATTTCTTCTATAGGTACAGAAAATCATAGATATAGTGATTCCATTGAAAAATATCACATCTATTTAATGTATGACCAGTGAACCAATTGAATTATGAGACTTGGAAAACGCGAAAACACGAGATTGAACTCCGCTCAAATTGCAGCTTGTCTCACGCGTCGAGCGCGTTCGTCTTTGATCCCATTAGTGTGTCCACTGGCGGTCATGTCTGGCTTCGACGCAAATCAGGTCTATACGGTCTCCGTGCATGATGTGCCAGCGCCCACAGCTCCAGAATCAGCTTCTGCAGCAGAGAAACTATTGCTCGAGTTTATTCTCCAGTTCCAGGTCGATGGACAGTTCATCTACAGGTCTGCTGCATCTTTTGCTTGATCTTTGGTGTTGCCTCTCACGCCTCATCCAAAGAGACAAATTACGTGGAAATCTTTTACTGAAGCAGCACGCGCTTGAGGTTGATCTACGACACATCAGCAATTTTAACGGAGAACTAGCACAGGCAATCCAAGATCGACCCTCGGACATCCTGCCTTTGGTGAGTCCCCAGTGCGGCCCCGACATACGCTGCCTGACCAGTAGCATCTAGTTCGAAAATGCAGCTACCACTGCAGCGCGTACAATCCTCTTTCCCCTTGCAGCCAGCTCTGAGGCGCGAGCAGCAGCAGCAGCAGAATCAATCCCAAAAGTCCAAATCCTCCTGCGTTCCTCGTTAAACATGTTGCAGTTCCGTGACATTACCGCCAACACGATGAACAAGCTCGTTCGTATACCAGGTATCGTAATCTCTGCTTCCGTGTTCTCCTCGCGTGCCACGAAGCTGCATCTCCAATGTCGCGCCTGCCGCTCGACCAAGGACATCTATCCAGCTGCGGGAGTTGGCAGTGGAGCCGATCGTGCGCTGCCGCGCACTTGTGACGCGCCCGAAGAGAATGGGCAAAAGAAGGACTGTCCCCTGGATCCGTACTTGATTATTCACTCACAATCCACCTTCACCGATCAGCAGACCCTAAAGCTGCAAGAGGCACCCGACATGGTACCTGTGGGAGAGCTGCCTCGGCATATGTTGATGGTCGTGGATAGATATTTGACTGGAAAGGTCGTACCCGGATCCAGAGTGATTGCAACGGGTATTTATTCTACCTTCCAATCATCAAGAAATGTGGGCCTATTTATTTACATTGCTATACTTTCTCATCTCACTGATCTACGCGTGTCTATCACCAGAAACAAGCCGGTCCAGCAGCCCTGCGACAACCGTACCTTCGGGTAGTACATTTAGAGACCATGTCTCCAGGCTCCAACAGTGCTGGATCAAACCCATTCGGCCTGCAGTTCTCTCCTGAAGAAGAAGAAGAATTTGGTGAAATGGCCAGAAGCGAGGGATTCTACGAACGGTTCGCAAAGAGCGTGGCTCCCAGTATTTATGGTAGCTTGGGTATGTGTTTTAGCATTTCCAGGTTCGCACATATGATCATCTGACTATATACCTATGCGACACAGACATCAAGAAGGCTATTACATGTCTGCTTTTTGGTGGATCTAAAAAAGTATTACCCGATGGAATGAGGCTAAGAGGAGATATCAACGTTTTGCTGCTTGGTGATCCAGGTACGGCAAAAAGTCAGCTGCTCAAGTTTGTGGAAAAGGTATGCGATTGATATTTGCATGAGATGATCTATGAATCATTCACTAACTTTGTCCACATGATAGGTCGCACCGATTGCTGTATACACATCTGGAAAAGGCTCTAGTGCAGCGGGTCTCACCGCATCCGTCCAGCGGGACTCCATATCGGTATATGGTCGATGTGTCTTTTCTGTTGGGAATATCATTTAATATTTTGCTTCCCGGTGAATAGAGGGAATTCTATCTTGAAGGAGGTGCCATGGTTTTAGCAGATACCGGCGTCGTCTGTATCGACGAATTCGACAAGATGAGGGACGATGACCGTGTGGCCATCCACGAAGCTATGGAGCAGCAGACTATCTCGATTGCCAAAGCTGGTATTACGACTGTGCTCAACTCGCGTACAAGTGTCTTGGCTGCTGCCAACCCCGTGTTTGGTCGTTATGATGATGATCGAAGCCCTGGCGAGGTTAGTAATTTTTTCCTCGAATTCTATGCCCAGCCCTGTTAAGATATTTCTCTCATCACACACCAGAATATCGATTTTCAAACGACAATTTTGTCTCGATTTGATATGATATTCATCGTCAAAGACGAGCACAATGAAACACGTGATAAGGTATAGTTCTGGGAATATCGTAGCCCTGCAAGATCACCACTGATTATACTCGAATTCATTAGGCTCTTGCTAAATATGTCATGAATGTCCAAATGAACCGCCCAAATCAAAATGCGGACGGTGACTCGATTGGTGAGATCGATATTGACAAGATGAAACGATACATCGCGTATTGCAAGAGGTGCACTTTTCCACCCTAGTCAATCATCTTTGATATTTATGCTTTTATGTGTCAGTAAATGCGCTCCAAGACTATCCCCCGAAGCCCAGGAGATGCTTAGTAGTCATTTCGTGAGCTTGCGAAAAGAAGTGCAGCAAGTCGAGCGTGACAATGATGAAAGGAGCTCGATTCCTATCACCGTCCGGTACCACTTTCCTTCAGTTATTCGTAATTTGGAACTTTTCTTATTCTAATCAACCTTTTAAACAGTCAACTGGAAGCCATCATCCGCATTTCTGAATCGCTCGCCAAACTGACGCTTTCCCCCGTTGTCTCTGTTGACAACGTGGATGAAGCCATTCGGCTATTCAAGTTCTCCACCATGGATGCCGTCTCCACCGGTTCCGTCGACGGCCTATCCCGTGGCCAGCTGAGCGAAGACATGGCGCGTATTGAACGCGACCTGAAGCGTCGGTTGCCAATTGGATGGAGCACGAGTTACCAGAGCTTGGTGAAGGAGTTTGTCACCAGTCAAGGATTCTCGAGTCATGCGCTGGAGAGGACGTTGTTTGTATTGGAAAAGAGGGAGATCATTCGGTTCTCGGGTCATGTGTGTATAATGTATTTCGTTTGGATAATACTTTTTGCTTACTTGAACTTTTCCGACTTTTTTGCAGAAAAAAGTGGTGCATCGGTATGTCCAATTAACCCATCTGCTAATGGTCCTTACTAACATTATGATAGTGTTGGTGTCTAGATTTTCGTATCTTGCAATGGGCTTTGTTTCACGTGTTGTATTTGTTCCTATCTACTCATCATATTATACCCCATGCTCTGATGTTAATCTTGATATCTATGTTACATATTGCCCTGGCATTGCCTTTGCTCATTCGGGCCTATCAAAGCGACTCTTTCTTATTCAAGACGTCTTTTTGCTTCACTTTTAACCTTCGCAATGGATGTATGCACCACATCCACGGGAGAAGCCTGGGCTCTACCAACTCTCCGGAGGTATCACGTTAGTATTCAGACCTTCACACAACACCTCCCGCATACACTGTGCACTCAGTGCACGAATGTCCTGCCAGCTTTCTGGCGAATGAAAAGCTGCATGGGGCGTGATTACAAACTTGCCGCGGATCCACTCCTCCTGGGCCTGATATGCCTGATAGAGTGGGTGCAGCGGTTCCTCGGGCGGTTCTTGCGGTAGCACATCGAGTGCAGCGCCCGCCAACGTCCCATCCTTGAGACACTTGTACAACGCATCGATATCGAGCGTGGGACCCCTGCTGGTATTGATTACGACCGCGCCAGGCGGCATACGACGCAGCAGCGGCTCATTGACAATACTCACCGTGCTCGGCGTAAGTGGGACATGCACGCTGATTGTGTCGGAGCGTTCGAAGAGGCTCTCGAGTGAGCGCACGCGCTCGATCGCCAACGCGCGGTCGACGCCGTTGGGTAAATGAGGGTCGTAGAAGATGACGTGGAATCCGAAGGCTTTAGCGCGCAGTGCGGCCGCCGTCCCGATGCGGCCTAGGCCGAGGATGCCGAATGTGCGTACGGAAGGGCGTTGGATGAGGTTAGAGGTTGTAGGTTCCCAGAGGGGAATGCCAGGTGTGCCGCTTGAGAGGGGTGAAGGGAGCCAGAGGCAGTGGTAGTGTAGGATGCCGCGTCGGAGAGTGAGTGCGAGTGCGATGGCATGGTCTGCTACCTCTGTTGTGCCATAGTCTTGAAGGGTTTTCAGCAAAAGGGATATATTGATGAGGGAAACGATATAGCCTCACCTGGGATGTTGCACACTTTCACGCCTCTCTTCCCTAATGTCTTTCTATCCAAGCGATCATAACCAACTCCCATGCGCACGACAACGCGGAGGTTAGGATACCGATTTATTTGCTCCTCATCTAGGAAATGACGGAACATGAACAATCCGTGCACTTTGGCGCAGATCTCGTCGGGGACGTCCTTTAGGGTTTGGCCGTATCCCGGTGCACTCAAGTTCCCTTGAATGTGTACGACCTCGATCGGAAGTCCTTTAAAGGTTTCTATCTCCAGTGCTGTATCTGGCCATAAACCTTCTGGCTATGTAACTCGATATTGAGATCAATTGATATCTTGGAGGGTGCAATTGATCATTCACCTCGTATGTGTATAGCACCTCTGATGACTTCGTCTCCGTGGCCATGGTGGTGCTAAGCATAGATGGCTCAGAGCACGAAAGAGTTGTATTGTTATCATGTGATGTTCGATTCCTTCTGGATCATGAGCACACTTTCTCCCAGTGCTTATTCTTGCCGTACAAAGCAGCAGCGAACGACGCAGCACTACCGACCGTTCCCCGCATTATCGACGGCTCAACGGTCCGGAATAACCGTGATGCTTTCGATCCCTCGGAAGTATTGTCGCTCGATTTTGAAGCTGCTCTGACGTCGTTCCACCAGTCACCAGTAGCACTCAGGCTGTACTGGCAATTCTTCTTGGCTTCACACATCGAACGACTCACTATCTTCTGGGATCTCGAACAAAGCTCAAAGCTCATCCACATATTATATTCAACCACCAGAAGAACTGTCCGTCATGTCCACCGAACGCGTTCCCGAAACACCCAAGGAGAAGTTCTTGCGGAAGTTCAAGGAGAACCCGTTTGTACCCATTGGTCAGTATTAGAGCCCATCCCCCTCTGTTCACATATCGCAGTATCAGAACAAGAGTTTTCGAATCATGCATCCTGTTTTCTTGCTCTCTATTTCTGTCTTGAAAAGGTGCCGCGGCTACGACGGCTGCCATGGTCGTTGCTCTCGTCAAGATGCAGCAGGGCAAGCGCAAGCAGTTCAATAACTGGCTACGTGTGCGTGTCATTGCACAGGGTCTCACGATCGCTGCTTTACTCGCCGGCACGTACCTTATGCGTCCGCAGGCGATTAACCCTTCGCCCGAGGAGCTCGAGGAGAAGAAGATGTTTGCGCAGATGCGTGAGCGGGAGGAGTTCCAGGAGAGGATGCGGGCTGCTGAGGAAATTGACCGCCTTGAACGTGGAGAGGTCAGCGGGCCTCTTGTTAGTACGGGGGTTAAGGCAGAGGTGGAGAAGGCGGGACTACTGGATCGATTCAGAGAGGGAAGCAATGCTGGCTCATCGCCTTCGCCGGCAGAAAAGAGCACCTCAGGCGGGGTATGGTCATGGTTTGGTGGGAGCTCGGAGAAGAAGTCATGATATCATGCCAAAAGTATTTATCTTCTGCTGTTTTCATTTGATCTAGATGTTTAATGGATTTCGTACTAATGCATAGTCATGCGATGACCTGAACTTTAGTTATTGATGTTGAAAGCGCAGTAATATAATGTACACGAAGTAATGGGTCTGTTTAGGAACAGCAAGAGCGAGGGTGGCAACCATTATTCAGTATTGAATAACTATAGGCTTCCAAGGGGAGTATTTGAGCAAACCAAAAAAGCAAAGACGTCCAAATTCAAGACCGTGCTCGGTCATCAGATTCCCGGACCATGGATCCGCCCTCGCTGCCCTCATTTAGGTTGGATTCAACGGCCAGTCTCCATCCACCATACATTTGGTTCACAAGAGCGCTTCGTCGCAGGACGGCAAGGTCCTTGACGGCTTGAGAATAGAGCGATGATAATTTCTCGGTGTCTTCTACGCCCTGCGAACACAAGACCAGATAAATGTAAACCAATATATATGGCCAAGGAGAGATTATGCCAACATACCTGCATCTCCTTGAAGGTCGCTTCAGTCCTGCGAACGAAGTATTCACGGAAATTGTATGAGCTGAACGAGCGAGAGGTGTTCAACATTTGGGTATAGAGACCCTTGATAGCCTCTTTTGTTGGAGCAGCAGCCATGGTCAAAGACTTAGGGTGCAGAGGTCTAGAATACGGGAGGCAAAATATCCCCTGGTGATGTTAACCGAACGAGCTGAAGCCAGTCACAGTGGAGTGGAGATGTCGGAGCAGACACTGCTGAAGTGTCTAGTGACTCTGACGAAGCCTTTCGGCACAGTCTCCTGGAATTTGCTTCCGGAATCCTTCGCCGACATCGGAGCTCATTACCGATTCAGCGGCAATTCAAACTCCCCTCAATGGTTGTCCCGCGATGGAACAACTTGAATGCTACACGGCCTGAAACTGGACCTACACACCACAAAGTCCTGGCAGGGGAAGGGCGTGCTACTGCACCATGATAATTATCTGTCCCCTCTTGCTTCAAGAACAGCGGGGATTTGAAATAGTCATTCAAGTTATGGTAAAAAAGGAGCAGATAGCAATCAGGTAGTAGCGGTGTCAGTGTAATGATGTCCGTATGTCCATGTTTTATTTTAGCATCAGCATAGCAACTCTGTTGCTCCCGATCCTGATTTAGTTTCCCATAATTAACGGTAATCAATCGAAAGTTGGCACTTATTTACGCCCACTCATAACCCAGGCTGACTCAGACGGCAGTTTGGACCCACATACTATCGGTCTCTATTTCGGTTAATGTGGATTGTGTAACCCACATATTGCCCGGCTCTATTGTAGTCAACACGGACTGCATAACCCACTATCCGTCTTCATTGCGGTTAACATGAATTGCGTAGTCCACATGCCGTTCGTCTCTACTGCGGACTGCGTACAAGGATGGCAAAGGGCCATCTCGTACACGATTTTGTATTGTTGACATCGAAATCCTACTTGATGGACGCATAGAAGTACCATGAACAGCAGTAAAACGTTTCTCTTTTCACGCATTCATTTCCTACCAACACCTTGAGCCATCATGCCGGTAACAGTGTACCTTATTTCCGGAGCAAATCTGGGCATTGGTGCGCCTTAGCCCTGCTCCTGTAGTATATGCGCTAAACGCTATCACTTGGATATGACTAGGATTTGCAAAAGCGCTTGTAAAGCGTGATAATACCGTTGTATTTGCGGGAGCTTGTGATCCAACGCATGCCACCGAACTGGAGGCCCTTGCAGAACAGTTCCCTGGAAATGATCAACTGTCGGTATCAATTTGCAGGGTTGATTGACTGTGTGAAGGTATTGCTAAAGCTATGTACTCAACGCTCGAAACTTCGGCACAAGTTATGAAAGATTACTATGAGGTATGCTATAGAGGGAGACCTTATTGAGCCCATGGGAATCCTCAATGTCTGACTCATGATACAGGTCAATGTTGTTGGACCGCTTATGCTTTTACAGGCTTCCTGTACATTACTCAAGGCTAGTAATCCGGCGCCCAAGTTTGTTTTTATCTCTTCTCGAGCGTGCAGCATTACCCTTGGAGCAAAATCTGGTGGTGGAGTTTCCTATGGTGCATCCAAGGCTGCGGTGAACTTCCTTTGTCGAAAGCTGCATTTCGAAAACGATAGCCCAGGTGAACTTGATTGATAGTTTGTTGTCTTGAGGAGTAGGCTGATCCCTTATTCCAGTCATATTTCCTTTATGCCCGGGACCAGTGAACACCGATCTGTTTATGGCATACCTTGCAAATAACCTTCGGAAGTTCATTGGTACAAACTGCGACTTAAGCTTTCCCCGTCCAACAGCTCTTCGAGAATTTGACATTTGTACCCGTGGACCAAGCAGTGAACCAAATGCTTCCTACAATAGACAATGCCACACGGCCCGAGGCTGGGCCAGCTTTCCATACCGTTGAAGGCAGTTTTGCACCGTGGTAAAGAGGATATATGTCTTTCCTATTTGACAAATAATAACTCCGAGCGGCAATGTTCATGAATGATGTTCATGTAACTAGTACTACCAGGATGGTGTTAATTTCTAAGTAGTATTACAAATACAAGGGCCAACTGAAGTCCTTGTATATCTTCTCATTTACATTAATTGACACGGCTGAGGTCCCAATACTGCACATTCAAGTTATATCCATATTTAGGCTCGGATTCAGCTGCTTTGAACTTTGGTGTCCCTTTCAGTCTATGCTCCCCCCGCAGATACCTTTTACATCAAACTCAGAGTGGGAATTGAAAGCGAAAATCATGATTAAATAGCTAGGTATGAGCCTACTATATAAGACTATAATGTACCCTTCCCTAAACAGTATGGGAAAACGCAATGATCCTCTGAAAAGAAGGCAAGAACTGTCGCAGTTTGTTACTACTATGTGTAAACTGCTGCCGGGATATATTAAAATAGTACTAGTGATTGCCTTTGAATGTGCATAGATATGAGTCTTATTTCAACCGGACAGGGCGTAGCCCTTCGCCACTGGCACTCATACGGAGGTCTAGTTCCGGACCTCTTTTTCCCGGGGGGAGGGTTGATACTATCCCATTACGAACACCTTAAAATGCTCCACAGAAAAAGCCTTGCTCCATGATGGGTTACTCCATCTACTTACCAGAAGGCATTTGTTTGAAGCTACCACCCAGCGGCCCAAAGAAGCGTGCCACTGGCAGTGGCTCAGTGCCACAGATGCCATAAATTTGAACTTGTGTTTGAACAATTACCATCATTGCCACCAGTACGCTCGGCCTGTCATGACCGACTCTCAAGAACATAGTTTATGCCTATATGGCACATTGTTTTAGACGAGAAACTCGCATGGAATGGAGATTCGCTGAGTGAGGTAAAACTGAAAAAACTAATAATGTCAATGATATGATTGTTGGGGCAACACAACGATTTGGCCTAGACCATCGCTGTTCAAGTCAGAAATTAAGATATTGGGAATAATCGATCCCCTGCCACGCAAACTTCCCGGTCCATCTTACATCCCGGAGCCTCAATAGGCTGGTCCTAGCACAATGCACGTGACCTTCTCGGCTTCTGATTGGTTGCTTCCTGGGTAAAAGCAACGACTTTTTGTGTGAAAACCAAAGTGTAGTCGGACAATGTACCAGAAACGTTTTTTGCGAATAAATTATGACTCAAGTGCAACTATTGTCTGGCTAAACAGCACACACCAAAATACAATAGTCACACTTTGGTTGTACTTTAGTTGCAAAAGTCATTCTTTGTTGTCCGACTTCGCTTTTTATTGAGTCTTTCAGTCACAAGTACAAGAGAAGGGAGTCGGAATTAAAATCACAGTCTTCATTTCCCCGGGCTAAGACTTCTTGTCGGTGGCTCACAATGCCCTAACAAGAATAGAAGAGATAGAACCGCCGGGGCTGGTAAGTGAATCAGGCAATATTATGTATCGGTGAATAATGATGAGGCAAGTATATTGCTCGTGGTGTTAACTGGGCTGGGCTTCAACATTTGTTCAAGTTTAGACGATTAAACCTCAAACATAATATTTTCAATGCTTCTAGAACCTTTTATAAGCCGGGTGCCGACAAAAATGATCTACATTTGTGGAAGACACAAGAAAGCAAAATTACCCTTGGGCTTGAGGCCGGAAAAATCGGAAATTGAGCGAATTGGATGATAGAATGCTCCATGGAATTGGTCTTATTACTAACGACAATCAGGCACTGAAAACAGGTTAATTCAAATTAGAGTGATGCTTTATTATCATTCTTACATTTGCCAAAGGAGCAGTACTCGGGTCTATGTGGGTAGCTTTTGATATAAATCCAGTAGACTCCACAGACCCCCCGCGCTGTAACAATGATTACTCAGAGTTGTCAGCAAATCAGCGTCTTGACACTTCTACGGCATCGGTATAACTAGTCAGAATGAATGAGAGGAATAAATAGTCGGAGTTCGAATAGGGGAGTACCAATTACCAGGCTCACTTGAACACAGATGTTGTCCGACGGATTCTACCATGAACGGCCTGAACCCACATTTTGTCCGTTGTTATTGCAGTTAACATAGATCACATAGCAGGATTACTAAGAGTCCTCTCGTATGCATTTTTTGGTCTGCAGCAGCCCAATTCCTATTTAACGTATACATGAGGAGATCATGAACAGCAAGAAGGCCTAAAGTTCTTTAATCCACGCATAAATAACCACAAGTCATCCGAACTATCATGCCAGCAACAGTTTATCTGATTTCTGGAGCAAATCGCGGCATTGGTATGTTTTGGCCCTCTTCCTGGAGTATATATGCTGAATGACACATCTGAGGTAGGACTCGGGTTTGTTAAAGCTCTTGTAAAACGCGATAATATCATTGTATTCGCGGGAGCTCGTGATCTAACCCATGTGTCGGAATTGGAAGCTCTTTCAAAGGAGTTCCCTGGAAAGCTTTACATAGTGAAGTTGATTTCTGCCGATGAAGCTGGCAACAGGGCTGCCGTTGAAGAAATAAAAGCAAAGGCTGGAAGACTGGATGTTGTCATTGCTAATGCAGGTCTGTTTGCGGCTGCCAGTGATCCGCTGTTTAACACCACATTTCCAAAGCTGATAAATTTCTTTAAGGCATTTCTGGATTCATGGATGTTTCGACGCTTGAGATGCCAACACAGGCTATGAGAGACCACTATGAGGTATACCAAAGAAGATACCTTATATCGTCGAACTTACAGGAACTCTAACTGACCAACACATGTTACAGGTCAATGTTATTGGACCCCTTGTACTTTTTCAAGCTTCCTATCCTCTACTCCGAGCCAGTAACCCCGCGCCCAAATTTGTCGTTATATCATCCCGATTCGGTAGTATTACCGTTGGATCGGCGTTCTTTGGCGCTGTTCCGTATGGTGCATCCAAGTCTGCGGTGAACTACATCTGTCGAAAGCTGCACTTTGAAAACGACGGTCTAGGTGAGTTTTGTTGGTGACTTTGCTGCTTTGACAAAAGCCGATTTCTTGGATAAGTTGTATTCCCTATTTGCCCTGGACCAGTGGATACAGACATGTGTATGAAATTTTTATTATCATTTTTCGAGAAATCTATCACTTACTGTGGCTTTAGCTAGTCCTGGTCAAGGACTCGAGTCCTACAAGGATATGACGTTCGTACCTGTAGATCAGGCTGTGCATCAGATGCTTCCTATGATAGACAATGCTACACGGCCCGAAACTGGGCCGGCATTCCATACGGTTGATGGTACTATTGTGCCGTGGTAATAATCCATCCCTTCTTGCTTCAAGGACGGTAGGGACTTCAAATAGCTTTAAGGTATCGCAGCAAGTTAATGTTAACATCTATGTAGCTGAAATATATCCCGATTCTGGGGAACTACTAGTATATACATAATTTTAAATATGCCTGCACTTGGTCTTGGAAACACCGTAACCTCTTGGTAGCTCAGACACCGGTATGACCTGGACGATGTGGGAGAGTTCTGCAAATGTAATATGAAAAAGCCTATTCGTTCGCTCATCTCTATCTAGTCATCAATAGTCTGGATTGAGGATATGGGATAGAAATAGTTGCATCCTAGCGATTAGTCGGATAGAATACGCATTTTTTTGTGATCTATTATGCACACCGGACGATTTGCAAATTTGAGACCAGTGTAAACTCCAGCTGTCAAGCTCTGGTTATGATTGTGTGCTGATGATGGCATACCAAGCATTTGATGGAATTTTACCATCGCATTACCCCACAGTGCTTGAGTTTATGCGGACTGATAACCTCAAGTCCCTTCTTGTAAGACGACTACCATGCCGCTCTAAGTATTCATTATATAGCGCAACCGAATGCATAGCGTACTGGTGAAAAGCTTGCTGGCGAGGGCTTAGTACGAGCATGCCTTTGTAAGCCCCACGGCGTTGTATACTGTGTAATGATGCTCGTATGCCTGAGTTTTATGTTAGCATCAGCGTGATACTAGTAGCTTCATATTACTCATGTGAGATGACAGGTCCACAACATTAAATTGGCGGTACTAACGTTTACCCATTACTTGGGCCGACTCGGACTTCAACTTGAATCCACATTCAGTTTGTCTATATTACAGTCAACGTGGATTGCGTACAAGGATGACAAATAGTCATCTTCAAATCGTACATAATTCCGTATTACGGCGACCAAATTCCTTTTAATGGACGCACGGAAATATCATGAACAACAGTACAAAGTTTCTCTTTCACGAACCCATCTCCTATCAATACTATAAGTCGCTTGAAATATCATGCCGGCAACAGTGTATCTTATTTCCGGGGCAAATCGCGGTATTGGTAAATCTTGGCCCTATTCCTGTAGTATATGCTCTGAATACTATCACTTGAATAGGACTAGGATTTGCAAAAGCGCTTGTAAAGCGCGACAATGCAATTGTGTTTGCGGGAGCTCGTGATCCGACACGTGCCACTGAATTGGAAGCTCTTTCAAAGGAGTTCCCTGGGAAGCTTTACATAGTGAAGTTGATTTCTGCCGATGAAGCTGGTAACAGGGCTGCCGTCGAGGAAATAAAAGCAAAGGCTGGAAGGCTGGATGTTGTCATTGCCAACGCAGGTAAGCTTGCGATTGATCGTCTGTTGATATCGTGTTTTCAAGGCTAATCAATCGTGTAAAGGCATGGGTAATTCCATGCACTCAGTACTTGAAACTTCAGCACAAGATATGAAGGATCACTATGAGGTATGTCAGAGACGGAAGGTTGACTAACCGACAGGAGCTCTTAATAAATGATTATGACATAGGTCAATGTCGTTGGACCACTTATACTTTTCCAAGCTTCCTATCCTCTACTCAAGGCTAGCAATGCGGCGCCCAAGTTTATAGTTATCTCTGGTCGAGCGGGCAGTATTACTCTTGTGCCAGCGGTTGGTACTGGGGTTTCCTATGGTGCATCTAAGGCTGCGGTGAACTTCCTTTGTCGAAAGCTACATTTCGAAAATGATGGCCTAAGTGAGCTTCGTTGATATTTCGTTGTATTGAGGTATAGGCTGACCCCTGCGTCCAGTCGTGTTTCCTTTATGCCCAGGACCTGTAGACACTGATATGTGTATGCCATTTTTTACTGATAATCTTGGTGTGTTAATACTAACCGTGACTTAAGCTCTTCCCGCCCAGAAGATCTTCAAGGGTTTTACATTCATATCCGTAGACCAAGCAGTGAGCCAGATGCTTCCTACAATAGATAGTGTCACTCGGCCCGAAGCTGGGCCGGCTTTCCACACCGTTGACGGCGATATTGCACCGTGGTGAAGAGGATATGTTCTTTTGTTATTCAATAAGGAAGAACTCCGAGTGGCGGTATTCATGGACGATGTCCATGTAACTAGTACTAGTGTGATGTTAGTTTCTAAATTGGATTGCAGATACTAGTACAAGGGCCATATTCCGTTTATTTCATCATTGATGTTGACATTTACATTGACTCTGATGCATCTGACGATCTAATGCCGTGCATTCAAGGTATATCCATTCTTAGGCTTGGATCTTGTTGCTTTCAATCCTCACTCCCGCGGCAACCACCTTCCGCGTCAAATACAGAACAGGGATTGAAAGTGACAATGATAATTAAACGACTAAATAAGAGCCAATGATGGACTCCTTTCCTTAAGTAACATGGGTAGATACAAGGATCCCAGAAAAGAAGATGAGTTGCCGCAAGTTGTCGTGGTTTGCCACTACCATGTACTAGTACATGCTGCTGCCGGTGTATAGCAAATTAAGTACTAATACTCAACCTAGAACGTACACAGATAATAGTCTTATTTCAATCGGGGTTGTGCGGGGGTTGCTATCTGGCATTTCTATCGCTGGTATTAAAATATACAGCCATAGAATAGCGCTATTATGATTGGTCATTCTATTCACTCGCTAAAAGGTACCTATTGAAGATACTACTCGGCCGCCTAAAGAAGCACGCCACTAGTACCATCAAGATTCAAACTTGTATTTGAACAATCGCTACACCTAGCATTAATACACTTACCTCATTACGATCGACTCCCAATAACATGACTCAACGACCATCTGGTATGTCATTGTGAATAAAGAATTCACATGGGATGGATATTTGCTGAGTCGTGTGGAACTGAAGAAAACCAATTATATCGTCGATATGGTTGTTGGGGTGATACAACGACTCAGACTACTACTATTAGTAAACCATCGCTTTTTCAAGTAGGAAATCAAGATACTGAAGACAATCAACGCTCTGGCACACAAAATCTCTACCCCGTCGTACATCCCCAGGCTTCAGTAGGTTGATCTCGGTGCAACGTCGGCATTTTTCAATACGGTCATTGAACTTGTTGGATGCTCACAATCAGGGAATGTGAATGGGCGACTCGTTGAACATATTCGGAATACAGACGCTATTGAGAGTCATTTTCAAGACTGACAGGATACGGCGGTACATAATCTCGTGATGCATCCCGCTAAGAGTAAGCTACTGGTATGTATCACTTTTGTACGACGTATGATAACCGTGCGCCATCACAGGTCAGAAGCGCAAAATAGAGGAGTCAAAATCACAATCACAATCTTCAATTTCCCAGGTTAAGACTTCTTGTGGATGGTTCAACTTAAAAATACCCTAACCTCGCCCTTTTGACGTACGCATATAGTCTTGCAATATTTAAGGAACATTGCAACTGGGTCACCCCCTTCGGATACCTTGGAGCAGCATGCAACCAAGCTTCGTAAAGAGGTACCCTTTGGGTGACCTACTGGACAATTTGCTCTCTTTGTTGCTCTCTGCAATCAACAATTGACACGGCTCTAGTACAAATTTAACAGTTTTGACACCACCCTCGAATAGTCCGATACCCTTTTCAAAGATACCGACACACACCTAGAGACGTCTTGTCAGTTCCTATTTGCGGCCACTGATGATCATTTGTCAAAGTATGGACGTTAGACTGCTTCAAGAGATTACTTCGAAGTTATATTTGAAGCCGATTGCGTTAAGGAATACACCATTCCCAGGACTAGGCAGGCGTCTAATGCTAGTGCTCAACTGACTGTAAAAGTTCATGCATGTGTCGTCATCACTTTCAACAATGACGGGGGCAAAGTTCAGATTCCGCACTTCTCCATAGAAGCTATAGGCGAAAAGGTTATGGGGATCCATCCGCACAATGCGCTAAAGCAAGTGCGGAAACTGTTTATGGACTTAGAGCATGTCGCCCATATACTGTATTTCTTCTTACTCATTATCAGGCGTCTGACATGTGGATAAACCATTCTTCTTTTCGATCTACTTCCCAGCAGTATTCATTTGCCTTGATAGACATTCACTTGAAATCTTCATATCGGCATCCCTTGAATATATAGTCGTTGAGAGCATTCTACGCCTGGACTTGCGAGACTGCCCATAGACCGAAGACAATCCGACAGTTAGCTCGAGCTACTTCGGCATTGGCAGAGCGCTCGAATGCGCTCGATGGTGAATACCGATAGTTGGCAAAACCAGGAGAATTGCGTTATCCACTCCAGCCTTGCTTTCCTCGGGCAACAATTCATCCTTCCGTGGGCTCAAGCGCGCTACAGTTGCTAAACTTGAAGTTTCTAGGGCGTTTATTCTGCGGGAACAGGCTTATTAAAAGGTTGGCTGACCCTACGCCGTCGGACATACGAAGCCTACTCGTTGCAAAAATGGATGAAGGCGAGAACAAGCTGGGTGTGGTCGTTAAACTTGCGTGCAACTAGTATCGCCAATGAAAACCTTGCCCCAAAGCCCTATCAACGTCGACATATGCTGGGTGATATGTATATGGTGGTCATGGAACATTTAGAGGGTCGGAAACAAATAGATCAGTTCAAAACAAAAAAAAGGCGAGCTCCCGCACTCGGTGTTTGAAGATATCAGCAAAGCCCTGGAAAAATTGCGCGAGCACGGCTATGTCCATGACGACTTCAGAGCGGTGAATATTATGATTGATACCGCAAACAATGTGTGAAAGTAGTCAACTTTGATCCGACTGCAAAGAAGGCGAAGGCCGATACTTGCTAACACTCAACAAAGCCGAACTCACGCATGAATGGCATCCAGATGTGTTCATGGCGAAGGGAAAAGCATGAAAAATATGCCCTGAATAATATCTTAAAGCCAACGTACAATTAGAAGGGTGTCTTATAAGAATTATATTACTCGAGACAAGTAATGTATATGTGATGAATATCAAATGCTGATCTATATGGTGAGTATATGTACATCAGCACTGGCAAATTAGAAGATGACGTTTATGGTGGATTGCTAGACGGCATTTGCGAGGTGTGGACGGCTATACAGATCGTTCGCTGACAGAAGGAAGCCCAGACCGTGTGAGTAGCCTCACTAACAGTGTGGATGACACACAGTGTGACATGTAGCAAGCGTTGCCGCGCCAGAAAAGAGAGTATCACAACATAACTGACATGAATGACGAGGCTGGTACGAGATATCTCATGATGCCAAGTCAACACAAGATATTGACATGAATCGACAGTACAATTGGTGTTTAAGTCAAGTCGGGGTCGGATCCGACTCCGGTAGCGGTCCTGGACGGTCCGAGAGGAAGGAAGCTAGAAACGTGTGACAGCTTCTAAAACGTTCGTGTCAAGTTCAGTCATCAACGCAGTCATATATCCCTCATTACGCCAAACTTTCCCAATTGTCGTTCTGTGTTGGAATTACAGCTTCGAAACCGTGAGAGCTCAAAGATAAAAGTGCTACCACTACCAGTAGTTGACTGCAGCTTATGACTCGGGATTCTCATACAACCTGAGTGAGCATTTGCTTAAAATCAAATCTAATGAATGCAACCAAGAGCAGGGCACGGATAAAGTTTGATTGGTAAAGTGCCTGATTGTAGCAATAACCCTCAATAATGAGGCTGTGGAAGTTATGAACTACCACAAAAAGGGTAGATCCGTTGCATCACGGTGGTAATAAACATAGGCCGCATGTTGTAGAGAAAACATACTTGTGCTTATCATGTGAGTCTACTAACAGGCAAGAGCCCTGCTTGCGATTGGAGCCCATTAACCAGACAGAAATTTCTCAGAATTCCATCGTTTATGCTTAAGTTTAGAATGATCCATCAGCTTCATTGAATGATTAGCTGTTCAACGTTCAACTTTCAACGTTCAACTACTCACCGCCACGTGTTTCTGCGTGTCGATGTCCTGGCCTTAATGGACCGTCATTCCGCAGGTCGCTTCCCAGAATTATTGCGCCGCCTTCCTCGAGTAATTGGGTAGATCATACTGCAGGTATATTTCTACCGCAACGCCTAGGCATGATCGCAGATATAGATGTGCTTCCCGCAGTAATTTCTTGAGGAAGCGCATGTTATTGGCACAATTTCGTCCACAGGATTGTTCCGCTCCTCATCTCGTGATGATAGCCACGCTTCCAACGATGGGCTATAAAAGCTGCATAGCTGCGACCCACCAGAAACCAGCTACACAACTGTCACTCGCTACAAGCACTCAAGTTAATCTTGACCTTTATTTTGTAGTCTGAGTACATCATGATTCGCTCTACTACTATTGCCGGAGCTATCGCCCTTGCTTCACTGCTTTCGGTCTATGCCACGCCCACTCCTTCCGAGTCTTTGGTCTCAAAGGAGCACGAGTTTGGCAAGCGCTGCACAGCGACTATCAGCTCTGCCTCAGATATCACTGCGGCAAACTTGGCATGCACTACGATTAAGTACGTACGCTGCTACTCCCGGAAGTTATCAATCGTCCATTCAAATGTCTAATATCTATTCACGCATTAGCATCAACTCATTCACGATGACCGCCGGTGAAACACTTGACTTAAGTGAGTATTGCGCACCTAACATCGGAATATACTAAATGAAACTAACCGAGCGTTGTTTTTTCTTGCTATTTTCTCTTGCAGCCGGTCTGACCAGTGGCACTGTTGTTAATCTCAAAGGAGATGTGACGTTTGGCTTTGAGAACTGGGAAGGACCCCTCTTCAAAATTGGGGCGTCAAGCGAAACCGGAACTTTCACTTTCAATGGCAATGGACACACACTCAATGGGTGAGTAACGGTCAAGATATATTATACATTACCCAATACCGAGCATACTCTAGCCAAGGTGCGAAATACTGGGATGGCGAAGGTACTAACGATGGTGTCACTAAGCCCCACCCTATGGTCAAAATTTCCAAGGGCGGAGGATCTTTCAGCAATGTCGTAAGTCTCAGGATGGATAAGTTTTATCGGCGGTGATGCCTGATTACTTTTGTCTTAGGTTGTCCTTAACGTGAGTATAATAACACAAAATAGTAGCAGGAATATCATGTTTTAATATCTTCTCAATCTGCTACAGAGCCCTGCTCAAGCCGTTAGTGTTGGTAACACCGCTCGTGAGTCATAGCCATGTTCTACATCTTCTTTTTTTTTCCCTAACGCAATACCTTGGCTTTTCCAGAATTCAAGATTTCTGGTATCACCATTGATAACGTATGTCCTTCAATTTTCACTGTCTTTTCACTTCTTTACTTACCCCTCATTTCAAAGTCTGCGGGGGCTTCCCTCGGCCATAACGTACGTCCCCAGGTCAGACTGCACACCGATATCAGGATAAGATAAACGAGCCACACCACAGACCGACTGCTTCGATGTTTCTGCCGACGATGTAACCATTACTGGAAATACGTGCAAGAACCAAGATGATTGCTTGGTAGGTCCAACCAAAAGAGTCCCGTGCAAGTGCTCGATCTGTAGTTAATCGTGGTTAAACTCGCAACTAGGCTATTAATAAGGGATCCAACATCATCTTCTCCGATAACCAGTGCTCTGGAGGTACTCAAGCATCCCAAGGATCATGTCTTATATGTTTGTGCTGACCCTTAATGCTAGGCCATGGTATTTCCATCGGCTCGATTTCTACGGGCAAGGGTGTCAGCGGAGTGACCATCTCTGGGAACACCGTCACCTCATCCACAAATGGCTTGCGCATCAAGACGACGTATGGTGCAACTGATGCGTCCGTGACAGACGTTACCTATAGTGGCAACACCATCTCGGGTGGGTGGCATTGCAGCACAAAAAGACCAATATTTTTACCCGTGTTTTTTGTCTACCATAGGTATTTCCAAATACGGCGTCATTATCCAACAGAACTATGTGAACACTGGAACCACGCCCACTACTGCCAGCAATGGTGTCACTGTAGGCAGTTTTTCAATGCTGTCGAATGCCTGAGCTAAAGGATTTGTTTCCCATCACCCAGCTCGGTCCTGTCACATTCTCGGGCACGAATACCATCGCGGTCAACTCAGGTGCCACCGAAGTCTACGTTCTCTGTGGCACGAAGTGCACTGGCACGTGGAATTGGTCTGGCCTTAAGACTAGCGGCGGGAATGCTGGCTCCTCAAGTGCGTTTTAGTCATCTCTAACTCTGTGATCGAATCCCGTCTAATACATTGTCCATTTCAAGACTACCATGGTATCACTGGATATACCGTTGGTTAAATTGTCGAAGAATACCGCTGTTATATAACAATGTACCGCTGATCTCTTTCCTTTTTTTCCTTTGTCACCTTTTGAGGCCTGTTAGTTATTACTGAGATATCACTACGTGTCGGATTAAATGCTCTTGTTTAATTAATCAGAAAAACAAATAGGATTTTATTTGAGGAAAGTGTTTTTACATATGTGTTAAGCTTAGACGGCGTCGCCATGGACGCTGACAACGACAGAGTCTGAAGCGGCTGGATCCAAGGGCAACGAATCCTCCTATGCGTTTTCAGGCCAACTACGACTATCAGGCCAAGACAACTCCCGTGTCAACTATATATAAAACCACAATTGTTTTGTTGAAATTTTATATTATGTGCTCAGATAGGCCAAGACAATAGTTCTTTAGTTGATGGTAGTACTAGATTCTTGGTACGCAATTCGCAATTCGATTCAATGTACATCTGTGATTAGATATACAACTCATGAGTAAATCCAGTACTCAATTGACGATAATGGACAGCAAAGCGAAGAAACAGTTCTACTACATGCTGTACCTAGTTGAAATGTCGATCATTTTCATGTTAGATTGACGTTCAAATACAAGGCTGCGGAAGTACGGTGCAACAGGTGGGGGGGCCGTCAGCAAAATTACATATTACTTTTTCTATGCTTTTCAGTACAGTGTAATACAGTTACTTTGCAACCAACTTTTCGGGAGTGAAATATCTCTCCTCGTTAGAGGATTGAAAACCAGTAAGATATACTGCCATGACAGGAAAGTAATGAGGCTTGTATGTATCTAGTCTGAAGTAATTCTATCACGATTTACGTGCTGTAGAATGTAAATACTGAAAACGACAAAAAGAGGCCTAACTACAAATCTGCACCCGTGACACGCATGTGACACCCCTATTCTCTCCGCCAAAACGCTTCCAGCCTTGTTATGCCTGATCGCGAGGCCAATAGATAAGTCCGTCACGCTCGTAGCTGGACGGCTACATCAGCAAAACATCCGCATATCAAATACATCCCGGAGTTCTCCAACTTACAATCCTGTGATATATAATTATTCTATAAAAATAGCTTATCTTATATTTTTGTGAATTTTTGGGGCTATAGTTTGCTCCGAAAAGTTGGAATTAGCCTAAAACTTGGCTAGCAAAGGACGGATTCTCTTTCTCTTGGGTCACACCTACCAGATCTACCTGAGAAAAATGTGGTGCACTTTTAATCAATATCCCATTGGATCCCAAGCAGAAGTTTTGCATGATCACACCTTGTTGGCAAAACATGAATGTGGTTGCAAAGTACCTATCTTACACTGTATATACAAAACAAACACAAATATGCAGATGCCACCTTAGTCACGACGCTTTTCTATACTTCACTTTAAAAACGCCCTGGTGACTACCATGACTTGAATCATGGCCTCCACATTGTGAACACGAATGATCAATGCACCCTGTTGGACAGCAGTCATCACAGCTGGAGTTGTCGCCCAGTCCCTTTCTGCTGGAATCGTCTGTATCGCAACGCCATTATCAGACAGAACAGCGGCCAGATATGACTTTCTCGACGTCCCAATCAGCTGCGGGAACCCAGCCAAGGGGTTATACCTGCCCAAATCCACGCTTTCTGCCGTAAGCGAAGACGCATAGCGTATGACATCAATATTATCCTTCGGCGTCTTGCTGAACCCAACGCCGGGGTCCACCACCACGAGCCACCTGCGCACACCGCCCCGGCCCCTGACGACGGCGTCGACCTTGGCGCCCAGCTCGGCCCGCACGCCTTCCACCGCAGCGCTTTGTACACCAGCATGCTCATAAGCGGAATAGTCCTTGTTCGAGCCGGCGTCGCCACGCGAGTGCATGAGGATGACAGGCACGACGAACCGTCTTGCTACGGCACACATCTCCCGCCGGCGCTCTTCCGCCTCTGCCTCGTCGAGCGGGTATGTAGGGCCCGTGAACGCATACACGTCGTTGATACAGTTCGCACCTGCCTCGATCGCACGCGCGGCGACCTCTGCGCGGAAGGTGTCGATGCTGATAGGAATGCTGTTGTTCCTCGAGCCGTCGCCGGTGTTGCTTACCGCGGGTTGTTGTTGCTGATGTCCGAGAGTAGGAGCGGTAGAGCGGCAAAGCTGGATGACGGGCACCACACGCGCGATCTCTTCTTCGGGCGAGACGTACGCCGCACCGGGACGTGTCGAGTACCCACCGATGTCGATGATGTCCACCCCCGCCGCGAGGGAGGAGGCGATGTAGGCCGATGCACCCTCGGTATTGTTATGCAGCGCCCCGTCGGAGAAGGAGTCTGGTGTAGCGTTGAGGGTGGCCATGACTCGTGTTTTGGGAGGTACATTTTTCGGGCCGGGGGAGATGGGGTAGGTCCAGATGGTTGAGGTGAGAGGTGGACTTATAGCATAGGTGGGGAAATCTTGCGGGAGAGGGTACTGAGGGAATGGAAGGACTTTTTCCATGATTGGCTCATCGGCTGGTCGGCGGTCGACGGTTGATTGGAGTAGGCTGCTAACGGTGCACTTTAGGGATGGAATGACAAAGTCAGGGATCATACTGCATAACAGAATGAGCTGAGTAAACAAGAAACAAATTCAGTGAATAAAATATTAACTGACTCGTTCAATGGCCGTAGCACAAACTCGCGTTCTGCAAGTCTAGGATGAGGAACGACCAACTGCCCTTCGAGATTATCCAACCGAGCACGCTGGTCCTCAGGTCTCGTATCTACCACTTCAGAACCATAAGTGACAATGTCCAAATCAATCGCACGGGGTCCATTGCGAATAGACGGAACACGGCCTACGGTCTGTTCAATTTTCTTGACCAAGTCCAGCAGGAGGCGTGGAGGCACGTTGGTTTCAATCTGTCCAAAAAAAATCAGGCACCGCCCTTCTTATACTTTATCTTTTCACACATACCACACATGCACAATTGAAGAAATCCGGCTGGTCTGTGACATACATCGGAGCGGTCTTGTACATGAAACTCGTGTCCACCACGGCCACCTCTGCATCTTCTTGAGATGCACCCACAAACTGGGCGGGGCGCTCGAGTAGACGCAAGGCCAGTTCGATGTTGGACACGCTGTCCCCGACGTTGGAGCCTAGCGCAATCGCGGCGCGTACCATCTTGGTCTCGTTCTGATTGCTGCTGCTGTTGGTTGGCTCCGTTCTTGCGGATGTATCGTCGAGTGGGGTGGTGGTGGTGGGGTTATCGACTGATGTAGAAGCAACGAGTCCTGCAGGAGACGGTGAGAACAGCTCAGGATAATCCGCACGGGTTCTGATAATCTCGACGGCAGACGAATGCGCGAATACGAGCGCATCCGGTTTAGAGGCGCATATGGTAACCTCTGCGAGTGGATCGACCGTAAATTCTAGCGTCTCGCGAGCGACAAAAGAGGCGAGAGATTCGAGTGTGAGATACGTCGCAGTGCCTAATTTCTAAATCATTTGGCATAATGTACTTTTCGAGATTTCGGAAGAAAAGAAAGGGGTGGATGCAGGGTGATGGATTGGCATACATCATAAATGGCCCGCGAGACGGCTCTAAATTCAAAGCGTATCGTGGAGGTGGTGGGACGGACCGCGATGTCGATGAGGACGTCTTGTTTCTCCTCGCGCTCGCAATCGTTGATGCCGACGAGGGTAGGGCATGCGAGGCCGTGGATGAAGTAGCTCATGGTGGTATATGGGGCATCTGTTGTCGATCCCGGCCATTTGGCCTCCAACCCAGCGAGACGACAGTGTAGAGGCGGCTTCACTTTCACGAGCCTGATCACGAGTTTGTTATCTAGTCCATGTGTTGTTGAGACGGTGTGGAGCAGATGCACTGCCAGATTTTCGAGACATTCGTGCACAGTGGTTGCGACAGCATTCTGAATCGTTTTGCAGACGGAGGAGTAGTTGATGGATTGGTTCAGGTCGTCTGCAGCGGCGGCGCCTGAGATGTCGTGGTAAATGTCGATCGAGGCCAGGACGGGCTGCCGACGGGATGTGGGCCATCTGGCGCCGTCAGTGAGGTCGACGGTGAGGGCGAGGTCTTTGACTCTGATGATATCCCTGGTATATATTATTACATTATGTATGGCCGTGCGTTTTGTTGAGAGAGAGAGCTTTTTGGGTGGTGTAGGTAGGAATCTGACCTCGTCATCGCCGTCTGAGATGATGGTGGCCTGTGGTTAAGACTCGACTGCATCTCCCTCTCTCTCTGCTACCAGCATCATGGCGACTCTGTCCACGGCACTGCAACAACTCGCCAACTTTCGCCTTAGGAACGCACGTTCTTCTCAGGAGACATTTGACGCTGGTGTTACTGTGCTCAGGAATAAAGCCGTGAATAAAATGGGCGACGATGGTACTGCTACTATATTACATGACATCCTCTCACGAGTTCATAACCAATCTATGCTGCTGCTTCTACAACTGTAGGCTGGACATTCCTCGAACAGCTTGCACTAGCTTCGATCGACGTAGGCAGGCTGGACATAGCAGATGTACGTCTCCTCAACCCGGCAACCTTTTTTATATATATTTCTTCCAAAAGACAAACAATACAAGACATCATCGTTATCGTAGGAATGCATAAAGCAACTCAAGGCCAAGTTTCCCGGCTCGCCACGCGTCGACTGTCTCACGGGCATACGCATCGAGGCTACGGAGGCGCCCGAGGTCGCGCTGAAATATTACGATAGCCTATTGGATGCGGATTCTTCGAATGGAGTGCGTGGCCAGTTGGTTATCACCTTGGAGTGTTTTGACTGAATAAGGATGTATATAATAGGCAGCTTGGAAGAGACGCATCTCTGTCCTCGGTCGGATGGGTAAGACCGAGCAGGCGGCCGAGGAGCTGTCCCAATTCCTGGACACGTTTTACACTGATATCGAGGGCTGGCTGGAGTTGGCGGATATGTATGCGTCGGTCTATCGGTGAGTGTTTGGATGTTCAACCACTCACACAGGCGTGCGATGTGTTTATAATAATCTTCGTGTGTGTGTGTGAACAGGTACGCCGACTCCTTCAAGGCACTCTCGCATGTTCTCCTGCTCGCGCCGCAGAACCCGTTCTACGTGCTACAGGCGGCAGAGACGGCGTACACGGCAGGCGACATTCCTCTGGCGTGCAAGATGTACCTCCTAGTCGTAGACATGACAGCGGGCGAGGACGGCGGTGAGGTCTCCGCGGAATCGGTGCCGACAGGAATCACGGTTCGGGCGTGGTACGGTGTCAAACAGGTGAGAGAGAAAGGCTCACGTCATTTCCAAGTTTGATTTGCTAAAAGAAAATAAACTTGGTGTTTTATAGACCACTGGGAGACTTTTGAAAGAGCCCGAGCTGGCTTCGTCTTCGGCATCGCAGACGCCTCCGCCGGAGAATTTGCAGTTGGTCGACGAGTTGGCAAAGGAGCAGCTGCGTGCGGCGTACTCAACCTCAGTTGATGGGCACCCACCACAGGGTAGAGATGAGTTGTTCATTTGGGTGCGATGATGATGGGTTATTACGCATGTAGTTGTTTGCTTCGGTTTCCTTTTTTTTTTTTTTTTTTAATGGATGCTTCTCTTTTGCTATTGGCATGAAGATGGAACGGGAAGCAGTGCTATACGACACTTGCTGCTGTTCATGTTCATTTCTATTAGGGCTACGGGCAAGACAGTCTGTGTTGAATGATATACACATGATGATGCAAAGTGCCCAAATGACTTCATAATTCGTCCAGGTCGGCTTCTAGACTACCGGATCTTGTGGTTGTGCAGTACCGGGTGCACTTGTATCTTTGATGGGTGACCTGTCGAAGAGGCTAGTTATTCAGTTATCGAAGCCTTACCAGCTTGTCGTCGTGCGTATAATTGCAGCCGCCAAGTGAAGATAGGTTATGAAAAAAAAAAAAAAAAAACCAGAAAGATTTACTGATGAGTGGTGATGGATGAAAACAGGTGGAGGGGCGCATATACGCAGGTACACGTGTCAGGTACTCTGATATGGACATCACTGGTGGGCGAGCGGTGGATATGCCAGTGGATAGATGTACACACTAGTACCACTAAGTAGCGCTGCGCCCCAGGGTTGGCGCTCGCACTAATTTCTTATACACACTCTTCGAAATAGTGGAATGAATTGGGCGGTATATAACTTATGTAATCGACGTTAACCAAATACTTTTTCTGTGTTGCAATGTCCTAATATTTAATATACCACGGTTATTGCATCCTTCAGTTGCCTTGCGTCATGCATGGATCATCTTCCGACTCGGACACAGTAAAAAGGTGATGCACATACCGGTGATGGACAACGCACGCACATGCCGGCCATATATGTGCAATATTTAATTATGGTGCGTCGTGTATCCGTCGCCGTGTGGAACCAGGTTAAGGTGTTTGGGAGACCGAATTATATTGTCGAGGATGAAACCAGGAGGATAATAACCGAAACAAAACTGGCTAATGGCATTACCCTAGGGTATTCAAGTATCCCAGCAACAATAAATATATTATTACTGTATATTAGTACATGTAGTTAGTAATAGCCATAATCGAATCATATAACCGTTGTCGACTGATTGGCGGATCGCGTGTGTTGTCTTATTCCTGTTTCTCTCTCTCTCTCTCATCTCTCACCACCTTGTTCATCCTATTACTCTCATCCCCCATCTTTGTTCCCCTCCCCCCCTCCCCCACTCGTCGCTGTCACAGCCGACATGTCGGCGCAGCAACCAGACCAGAACCACCACCACCACCACCACCACCACCACCACCAACAGCCGCTGTCTGCAACGCCGGCTACTCCGGCCACACCAGCTACTCAACCATCCAGTCCTTCCGTGCCGTGAGTGCCAGGCCTGTTGGATCTCACTCCCGGACTTTGTTCATAGCCTGTCTCCAGTCAAATCCGCTCCAGGATCACCGTCGTCTGCGGAGAGGTTACTACCCAGCACACATCTTGTTATTAATATATATCGCTCATTTTCTTTATAGTGCAAGCGTCTCAAGCTAAAATGTGACAGACGGACCCCTTGTGGTTCATGCCTTAAACGGGAGACCACCTCCCGGTGTATTTACTCTCCAGCAGCCGCTGAAAAAGTGTCCGTATCATCACATTGTTCACAATCCAACCCTTGGTCCCTGACCTCTATGATGCCAACAGTGACCTCCATTCGCTCAACAACCGCCTCCTCGCCGTCGAGGCCCAAATTTCACTCATGTCGTCCTATCAAATGCCCCTGGTGCCCTCCAGCAGCCTTGGCTCCGCCTCCGCCAGCACTTCCAATCTATCCCTCCACGCACGCCACGACCCGCCGCGCGATCCTGCCACGGCGCTGAAATACATGCGCAACCTCATCCTCGACGAGCTCAAGATCCCGCGCGTGAAAGCTGATCCTGATGCGGCACCTTCAACCATCTCCCCCTCCCAAGGCGGCAGCAGCAGCGGCGGCGGTGCTATAGATAATCATCATCACCAGCAATTGGAACACCAACATCCACCCCACCCCGCACCATCCGAACTCTACCTCCCCGCTTTACCATCTTCCTTCATCTCCGGCGTCCTCCCTCCGTTCGACCCTCATACGATCGAAGCGGCCGCACAGACGCTGCGCATACACACCTCGCTCGACTGGCGCTCTTGGCAAGTGCGCATACACGGCGTGTACGTCTGGGCGACCTCTTCTTCGCCACGCCATCAGCACCAGCACCAGCACCAGCACCAGCACCAGCACCAGCACCCCTCAGAAGAGGCCCGTGCAAGACTATCCTTCTTTCCCTTGCCCGCGTATGACGAAGGGGGTAGTGGTGGAGCACCCATGCCCGAGGCGCCCACGCGCGCGTTCTTGGCGCTGTCCTTGGCGGCGTTTGCGCTCACCGCTCTATCTTCGTCCACTTATTATTCATCTGCATCGCAAGAGGGGGGTGGCAGTCACCATCACCAAGCGAACGAGAGCTGTCTTATCCCTGATGGTGGTCTTACCCGACCCAAGCCTCACTCGTCGTCCTCGTCGTCAACGGAAGCGAGGGGTTTATCCAAGTCGATGGACATGCTCGCCCTGGCACGGCAGAGTGCGGAGCTGGCGGGGGATAATAATATCGAGCAGCTCGAGGCGCTCGTGGTGATTGTGATTTGCGATATGTTGTGTGATTCGCCCGGAAAGGCGTTTGATGACGTGCGTTTTTTTTTTTTTTGTTCTCGTTATTTCTTATAGGAAGCTTATTGATGCTCATGTCAAATAGTTAGGTACGCTCGTGAACAAAGCGCGTCGACTCGGTCTGGCCTCGGATGACGGCGATCCGCGCGAGAGGAGGAAACGGGTTTGGTGCGATGTCTTGTGGCTTGATCTGTGCGTAATGCTTTCCCTCCTTTGGCATTCGATGTTTGCTGACAGAAGGGAAATCATATGCTTTCGTATATATATATTCTATAGATTGGTATCTGATAAGATCGGTCAACCGCCACTCATCACGGACGAATCGACGACGACGCTAACGGTCAGAGCCGAGGCGCAGGATGGGGAGTGGTTGCAGATCCGGTCGAGGTATTTTATTTTTATCGGTTTCGTTTCTGTTATCAACCACGATTTTCAATCAATTTTTCTTCTTCCTTTGCGATAGGTTCACACGTCTCCTCAAGCGTGCACGCTTGACTGATGTCAGTTCGGTCGAGATCGCCGCTGGGATCGAGACACAGATCCAGACGTGGCTCAACAACCTCCCGCTTCACTACCGCATTCCAACTGACGAAGATGTCCCGGGGCAACAACAACAACAGCAAGAGCAACAAGGACAACAGCAGGAACAACAACAACAACAACAACAACAACAACAACAACAACAACAACAGCAGCAGCAGCAGCACCAAATCTACCAAAACCCGCAACCGTTCCCGCGCTACCCACCCCCGCCGGACGCAGATATGCCTACGACGATCAGCCCGACACTGCTCCTCTCCCTGCGGCGCGTTCAGCTTAGCCTGATCGCGCAGTCCTTCCTCCTCAAGCTTTACATCCCGCACCTGCCCACGCACCAGGCCACGGGCGGGACGCTCAACGCGGCCCACAGCCTCATCACCACGCTGCGCTTCCTGCCTTTACGCCCTACCACGCACGTGTTTTCCAGGCGCACGTTGGAGCTCGCGGCTGGGTTCGTGCGCGCGAGGGAGGTGTTGGTTGACGCGGCGGCGTTTTGTGCGCATAATATTGTGAGAAGGCCGAGGGATGTGTGGGCGAAGACGGCGTTGGAGGATGTGAGGTGTGCGGCGGAGATGTTAAGGGAGATTGGCAAGACAGGGGGAAGTGGAGTGGCAGGGACAGGAGGAGGAGAGGATGAAGAGGAGGAGGAGAGGGAGGAAAGGGAGTTGATTGTCGTGGTTGATGCGCTCGTGGTGAGGGCGGAGGCGGCTAGGACTGGAGGAGGAGGAGGAGGAGGAGGGACGCCGATGATATTTGCGAGTGGTGGAAGTGCAAGTGGCTCCCGTCTGCCTGGGTCTTCTAGTGGGTCGGGGAAAAGAAAAAGAGACGGAGCCGATCCGGTCGAGGACGAGTATCCTCACCACCGTATACCGCTGTCCTCGTCCAGCTCGTTGGAGCACATGTCCCCACTGCGACTGCAGACCCAACAGTACCAAGCTCCGTCCATCGTTGGTGGTGGTAGCAACTCGCATGGTCCTTCTACAAGCACACCTGAAACACCCGCGAAATCCGAGATGAACACGGGTGATAATGTCACATTCGGTCGCCCGAAGAGTGGGAGTGTTAGCAGTGGCAGCAGCACTACTTCCGGCAAA
Organism: Agroathelia rolfsii; assembly: GCA_018343915.1. Classification (NCBI taxonomy): domain Eukaryota; kingdom Fungi; phylum Basidiomycota; class Agaricomycetes; order Amylocorticiales; family Amylocorticiaceae; genus Agroathelia; species Agroathelia rolfsii. The sequence continues at coordinate 741,011 of JABRWF010000002.1, forward strand.
TCCCAGGCGTCGAATCGGTCCGTGCGGCTCAGGAATGGACAACAAGGCGGGCCGTCCGTCGAGGCGCGTCATCGTTCTGCGTCGGCCAAGGGCAGTCAAGTGGGGTCGCCCATTGTGGGCGGTGGTGATGATAACGCACCTGCTGGGACGTTGGGGTATCAGATGGTGCCGTCTCAACCGCAACAGCAACAGCCAGTAGATGCACACGAACGACAACAGCAGCCACAAGGGCAGATGCTACCCGGGTCTTCCATGTTTGCTTTGCCGCCCCAAATAGCTCAGCAGCCGCAGCAATTGTTCAATCCGCAAATCCAAGCTCCGTATCATCCCCCTCATCCTCATACCCTCCATCCTCATCATCATCATCACCAGCAACAGCCTACGACGCCGCTTGCCAGCCCCGCTGTTGAATCACCGCTATCAGCAACCGACGCGCGACGGCCATATGGAGGGCGTAGGGTGAGCCAGGGTCAAGGATATGGTCACTCGCCGCGGACGCCGCCTTCGTTTGGTCCCGGTCCTGGAGGCGCGATGAGTATGAGCCCGACGAATGCTCCTGCTCCTCCTACTGCGTATGGGGATGTGGGCGCGGGTATGCACATGTCACCGCAAGGGTATGCAGCCTATCAACGCGATGCGTTGTCGCCACATGCACAGACGCAGCAGCAACAGCAACAACAACAACAACAACAACAACAACCGTCGGGTCCGCCGCCATCTTCATACGGGCCCGGTGGGAGTGCCACCTCTGGACCGGACACCGCGAATGGTGGCGGGGGGTACTTCTCTGTTCCTCCCTCTCAAGAGCCGGGTCCGTCTGGTTTCGAAACGCCCGGCTACGGTCCTCCTCCAACGCAAGGAGGCTTGGTCGGGCTGGGTATAAGCGCCTATGGTGAACCTGGGGTCGGAAACGGTAAGGCAGGTGTGATGGGTATGCATCCCGCTGCTGCTGCTGCCGCTGCGCCGCCACCACCACCGCCACCCGCGTATGCTCAGCATGAACCTTCGAGTTCTGCGCCTGTTCGTGCGCATGGCGGATGGGGTGCGCCTGCTCCGGGACCGGTGGATCCTAATGCTGCCACCGCCGCTGCTGCGAGAGCGAGGGAGTATTGGAGTCATCATCAACATCCTCATCAACAGCAGTATTATTCGACATCATGAGTGGCGGAGAAATAAAAACAAAGCTGCGGATTCAATAAGAAAAGAAAAGAAAATGCATCAAAGCGACATGGACTTACTATGCCTATGCCATCCTTGCCTACCATCCACTTCGAAACTCATCTCCAGCATCAGCATTGAACGACAACCATGACTCCTACCTCTATTATCATTTCGCCATTTATTGTTTGTTGTAATCTCGCGCACCGTCGTTTGCATTTGACTTCTCTGGAGACCATACCCCCTGCAATCATCTCTTTCGAATCTTTTCATGGCCTGAATACTATTACCCACCGCATTTCATCCACACAAAAAAAACGGTTCGTAACTACTGCATCACATGTCTTCCTATCCTCTTTTCTATTTTTGCATAATTCGCATGGCTCCTTGCAACACAAAAAATTTATCGGTATCTCTACTTCATCATTGTCGCTCCCCTCATTCGTATTTCCCTCTCTCTCCCCCCCCCCTCCTCCCATCATTTGTCTACTCACCTGCCCACTCTTCTTATTTCCCTTAATTTTCTCTATCTCGGCCCCGTCCACCTAATATCTCTACCATCCACTTTCTTTTCTCATTGTCATCGTCATCATCATCTCCGAGTCTTACTTTGGATCTCGAGCGGACTTTATTTCATTGGTTTTTTTCTTCATTTCCATCTATCGTATATTTTCATTTCATTTTTTTTCTCAAATTGCCTTCATCTTCATCTTCGTCTTCCCATCCTCTTTTCTTTTTATAGCTGCTGTTTTGCGCGGGGTTTTCAGGATGTCTTTTTCGGGTTTCCCCTCGGATGTAGCCTTATTATGTATATAGCAAAGAAAGAACAAGAGATAACTTGAATGCCAGTAATATTACTCCTCAGCCAAGTACTGGAAGGGAAAGAACATGTGAACACTTCTATTGAGTACAGGATGTTCAAGCATTTGATGTCGTTTTATTCAAGGAACTTGGATTGTGTGAGGCAAATTGTATAAAGCTTCCATGGAGAAATAGCTCAAATATTATTGATTGGTTGGTTTAAACGGTGCCGTGGTCCCTCACATGAGCAGAAATATTTGGATTTTTATTTTATTTTATTAAAGTTACTGTAGAAACACACAATGAAAAGACAGGGTATAATCATTCATCATTCACGTTGGATCAAAGCCAGCAATCCCAGTACACCCATAATAGCGTATTTTAGCTGTGGGAAGTCGTTCTATAATTGGTTCAGGATTCATGAGCATGATTGATAAGTTTGAGCAGACAAGGTATACCCACGAGAGCAATGGTTATATAGCCTACGTATGGCATGAAGCTGTTCAAAGTGATTAAGTTAATATGTTTTTTTTTTTAAAAAAAAGTTAAGAGATCGTTGCTTAGACAAGACACCCACCCCCGAACTTTGCCAACAACATGACGACGTTCTATCCATTCTAGTCCTTTGTATATTTCCAAATCGTCTATGGGATTGTTGTCACCCTTTGTGAGCATAAGCTGACCAGCGACCTCGTCATCGTCCAAGCTGCAAGAGGCAAGACGGTCGAATACACACAATTACTACCCACAGGGCTATGAGTAGATCGTAAAATATACTTACCCGGATGTTGGTGGTGCAGTAAACTTCCTGACCCATTTCGACGAAGCGGATACATCACGTGCTTCTAGGACACGGTGCACGATAGGAATCCCTCCTTGGGGAAGTTGGTACACTGTGATGTCACCAACGTTGTACCGGTCCGCATGGGGGTTCGTCAGAAAGAGGAGATCTCCACGATAGAATGCAGGTTCCATAGAGCCACTTATTTTATTTATAAGAAATATTTTTTTGTATGTGAGAATCAAGGCACAAGCCTGAGATGGCACATACCTCAGCACGACGACGATAGGCGATTCGGTGTTGGTGAGCAGGCCAAGGCCTTTCCAGATCATCAGTCCGGAGGCCAATACAGAAGCAAAGTTTAACACTTGTAATAGTACCTGAGCATGTTTATTATAAACGGAATCGTGAAGAGAGTACTCCTCGAACACAGGAATTCAAGTTGTGGGGTACGTACATGTCGAAAGCCCAGCCGACGGAAGGTCCCGATTGCCTCTGCAAACATTGATGCTCAAAAGTTACTTATGGGGTCGTTCGAGATTATAAGTTCTGAGCCGTCAGAGGTTTGGAGAATAAAGAAGCTGGCCAAGCTGGGGGATCTTCAAGTTTGAGTTCGTTGTAACGTCAGACCTCGGATCAAAGAGACTTGCTTCCGCCTACGTGGTGATGTCAGTGGAACATATCATCATACTGTCATCTCGACGTTCTGGACTTTTGCGACTGCTGAGACCGCTATGTTCTCGGTTCATTATACTAGTACGCCTTAGCTTATGTGTGACTACTCTCATTCCGGTATTTCTATCTTTTGGAAGCAGTGTCTTGGTGCTCAAGATCAAATTACAGGATATTCATCAAGTCATTCCACTGGCTGTTCTTTAAGTTAGTGCTACCAGTAGATTCTATTAGCCTACTAAAAGTCTAATATGCACCTATTTCACATTATAACCATATTGCGACCGGTCTCTTTCTCACAGAGCCATTATCTTAATCGGCAATCCTGGCGACTTCCTCCATCCTGGCCTCACAGACAGGGAAAACGGAATTAACAACGCAAGTTGGTTGTAGGTAATAGATAATCAAGCAAGCTCTCAGATATCTTGGAAAAATTGTGTAATTGTTGGTTATCGTGTTCAAGCTCTCCGGCGATACAAAACAGAGATCCGTTGTAATCCAGAACCAACAACCAGAGCATTCAGAAACTTGAGATTAGTCGTATACAAGCACCAGGAATACCATCAGACTAAAAAAAGACTAATCAATCCACAGAACGGTAAGACATTGCCTAGAATATGTGCGAAAGTTCTGTCAGTATTACTACGTAATATTAATGCCATGAGTTAGCGTTTGATCTGAAGTAGAAAGATTGTTTGGTGATTGTCTGGATAGCCTAACGCAGTAACTGCTTCCCAACGGAGGTGACGAAGGGGAAGAGTTCCAACCTTCTTAAGCACAGCGCAATTTAGCGGATAGTTCACCAAGACAGATTCTCCATGAGCGCATAAGCTTTGATATCAAGTAATGGAGCAAGAGACCATCATCCAGGACGCTCGGGAGATGCAGACTATTCATATAAAGCGATTCTGCACTGCCAAGCAAGCAGAAGATGTACATGAATCAGGTGAAAAAATTAACAAGCTATGGAAGCTTTATACAACTGGCAGCTGTATTCCATGTCTAAACACTCAACGCAATTAGGGCTTATAGAATCAAAGTAAGATTGGGTCAACGAAGTATCAATCTCCCGTAATTTGGACAAGAAAAAAAACTTCAATCTCTAGGGTATCATCATTCACGTTGTATCAAAGCCAGCAGTCCCAGTATGCCCATGATAGCATATTTCAGCTGGGGGAAGTCGTTCTGTAATGATTCAAGGACTTTGTTAGTAGCTCTGATATTCGTAAATGAAAATATACTGACGAGGGCAATAGTTACATAACCGACGTATGGCATAAAGCTGCTTCAAAATAATCGTTTTTTTTTGTAAGTTATAAGACGAAGAAGCCTGAAGAGCTTTATGGTGAGCAGAAGGGTACACACCCCCGAACTTTGCCAACGATATGACGGCGTTCTATCCATTCCAGTCCTTCATATAGTAGCAAATCGTCGACTGCGTTATTGTCTCCCTTCGTGAGCATAAGCTGGCCGGCAACTTCATCATCACTCAAGCTGCAAAGAGGTGAGACGAAACCAAGATTCATTCTTGCGGTACTTGTCACAGCTCACAGAAGATACTCACTCGGACGTTGGCGGTGCAGTGAACTTCCTGACCCATTTGGACGAAGCAGATACATCACGCGTTTCCGTGACGCGGTGCACTATAGGAATCCCACCATGGGGAAGTTGGTACACCGTAATATCACCGACGTTGTATCGTTCCGATGAGGGGTTCGTCAGGAAGAGCAGGTCACCACGATAGAATGCAGGTTCCATAGAGCCACTGATTTTTGAAGGGAAGCATCTTTTAATAAGCCTAATACTATTTCTGAGGAATTAGGCACAAGATAGCACGCACCTCAGCACGACGACAATAGGCGACTCGGTGTTCGTGAGCAGGCCAAGGCCTTTCCAGATCATTAATCCGGAAGATAGTACAGATACGAAGTTTAGCACTTGTAGTAGTACCTGTAGTGACAAAATCAGGATGATTTTTCAAGGAATGACGCTGCAACCGCAGACTCGGAGTGAATATGCATACATGCCGGAAGCCCAGCCGACGGAAGGTTTTGAGCTCCTCTGCAAACATTAATGCTCAGAAGCGGCTTCTCAAATGTTCCGAATTTTCAGGTTTGCCTAGAGGAGGAGCGAAGTAAGTCGGAGCTGGAGACTTTTACTGCTGGGTTCACGATTATTTCGAGTTGTTGCCGCAGCGTCAGACTTGGAAGCGATGAGACCGTTACTTGCTTCCGCCTACGTGGAAGGATAGACAAGGCATGTGAGCACTAGGCCATTTCAGCAAGTCGTTAAGCCACTTGTTGATGGCACTTTACAGTCACCACCATAACTGTCTGATCATTGCTCGCCTTGGCTGTGAAACATCAACCTCACGAATATGAATCGAAGAGATTTGCATCCTGTTCATCCAGGCCTCAAATAGAATAAAACAAATAAAAATACGCGTTGATGCATGACATATTCGGTGAGATATATAATATTCAGGTTGGAAACGCACTATTTCCCCGTTGATCCAAACTCAAAGTCTCAAACCATTCTTCAAGTTCTCACGACAAGATCGGTAAAGACCAGATGTCGCTGGGCTATATGCGAGGGCTTGTTCCCAACCACACGGGGTCTTCAAAGCTATATATTGGGATATTGTCACATCAGCTGTGCTACCAGTGATTGTTCTTAGATTAAGTTGACTATGCAACTACGCCAATGCACATGGTATGGTCCCGTCCCTTACATGATGAAGTGTTCTACCAGTGTGCTGTTAATATGTTGAAGAAACAAGGCTACATTGTGCCTAATATGTTTATTCTTCGTTATTAAGCTTGCCACGTGAACTGATTGGTTACACCCGACATGAACCAAGAAATTAGAGGGATACTGACAAGGCCTGAGCTTGCCAGGTTTTTCTGAGGTCGACTGGTTAATATTTTGTTGAAATCCGCACGACGATCTGGCACGGGCAATAAGTGGATTCGAAATGACCAACTCGATTTGACTGAAGGCTCTTCTTGAAGCTCGAAAACCCGACTCTCGGAAATATGGGATATCTTTAAAAGCGTGATATTTGTAGCATATATAGAATATCATTGAGCTTCCCGTCAAGAGTTACTCACTGTATTCAACAGTTATATACACAGTAGTGTCTGCGACTGTTTATCTTGTTTCTGGTGCGAATCGGGGTATCGGTAAGTCCGCCAGCAATGGTTTTCTGAAGATAACACTTGATTGTTCAATGTATGCACCTTTATTAAAATGAAAAAAATGGCTAGGATATGGATTCGTAAAAGAACTACTTAAGCTTGAAAACGTTATTGTGTTTGCTGGTGCTCGTGACTCAGTGCGAGCCACCGAGCTTAAGGAAATCGCGAGTGCATCTTCCGGAAAGCTTCATATTGTGAAGCTCATCTCGGCTGATGAAACTGGAAACCAGGCTGCGATTGAAGAGGTCAAGAGCATAGCCGGCCGACTGGATGTCGTTATTGCTAATGCAGGTAGGTATCCACTTCTGTATGAATAAAACCATGATCGCGCTTTAGTTAAACCTAGAAACGAAGCCATTGGAACATTCTTGGGACCGGTTATACAAACTCCAGCGTTGGAGATGTTAGAGCACTATAATATGAGTTAGTTGCTCTTACATTTGGAACTGGTTTTAACGCCCAGCATATAGGTCAATGTTGTTGGACCCCTGGTTTTGTTCCAAGCTTCTTACCCATTGTTGAAAGCTAGTACTTCCACACCGAAGTTTATCTAGACTAGGGAGTATCATGTTAGAATATGTGATCCATGCACTGGGTCACATGATTTTCTCTTTATATTTACGGTAGTTTACATTCTCGATCTGCATCCGTTTGACTACGTACAACGATGTACAAGCAGACAAGCGGAATATACTATTTTGTGTCGACCGCTGCTCATCGTCGTCGCTCATCGTATTTTCACATATAACTTTAGCATCAAATAGCCAAAGTGAAATGACTCCTTGCGGTGCATCTAAGGCTGCAGTGAACTATCTTGCCCGCAAGCTGCATCGTGTTACAACGCTCATAACTGTAATGATTGATTATACCGATATTTGAATTTGAGTTTTTGAGCCGCTTTGGCAAGTATCGTCATTTCATGTGTGTCTTAGTGCCGTACTCCGTTCCCTTTTCCCTTTATCATCTTTTTAGTATATAGAGGTAGATTTTACTTGACTTATGCTATGCGTTTGTACCCTTGCATGTTGTCAGTCAAGCATTTTACCCGAGTTAGGCTACGTACTGCGTCAAATTTTAACACAAGGCCCTCCTAAGGATAGTAGTTTATAAGGCTGCCAAGGTGGGTTTAGGTTCATCAGCAATGTACAGTAACATAGCCCACTGCATACATTCACTTTTTCTCAAGGACAATAGCTATATTGGATAATCAAATACATGTATACTCACGGTTCTCAAAATTTTCTGTAGTTACATCTTTGTATATTTCAGTCACTTCCTTGTTGTTTCCCTAGAAATGAAAATCACACAAAACTTTATATACAGTTGGTCAAAAAAGTGTCCAGATATTTGATATTTTTGTAAAGATTACTTAATATCTCAGCACACAGACATTTTACTTATGTAAGCTTAGTGTATAGTTTGTAGCCTAGTTTTCTAGCTTTAATCTAATACCCTAGTTGTAGGATTTCAACTAGTAGAACAGAAGATATATATATATTAGGATACTATATCATCTGGATACTTTTTGTGTCTATAGTTTTATACCTATTATTTTGTTTATATGATATCATATAGCTCCACTAATGTCATTATGACACTTGTATAACATACTTATGATATTACTATGATATTATAGCAACTTACATAGTATATATATGCTATGGCAGAATATGCCTTTCTCTATATTCACTATGAAGTCTATCTCCTCCTCCTAGCTTGATAATGTGCTCTCTCTCCTCTCTACCCACTACCCCTATAGGGCTATTGCCTCTAGAACTTATTGAACTATGGTAGTTCTTGGGTTGTATAGTGTGGCTATATGCTAGCTCACAAGTTACCTGTTATAAAGCAAACACTTAATTTTAAGAAAAGTGCAGGCTTGAATTTGTTCTTAAGATTAGGCAAAGTTTCCTAGGTGGGAAGCAATTAGTAACTATGCTATACTTAATGTCAAGAGCACACCAGTCTCTTGTCACTAAAACTCAACCAGAGCCTACGAAAACCTCTTTAAAGTGCAAGGTAGCCTGTAATGGCTGTTTTACTTCTCCCAAGGCCTGGGAAGTGCAGGTGTACACTCCTTGTGCCCTGTCTTAACTTTCACTCACTCTGGATGTCATGAGATGGAAATTTTGCCGATTTTTTGGTATTTTTCTTGTAATATTTGGACTCATATTTCTTTTGTTCTATCATTTTCTTTATTTTTCTTTCTACTTTCCTTATCAAAATTACCCTTTAGGGCGTGGACTGTGGGCAGTGCTGTGGTCACCTGATTGGCCCTCACGTGTTCCAAGCCGCACGTCACAGGAGTAATCTCGGGGCTATGCGCTTTCCTCTTCATCATCACGCACAGCCTAGGAACATAGCCTTCCTCCTAAGAATAATTCCTAACGGTTACCGGTACCACTCCGCAAGGAGCTCCACACGGATGCCCGGTGGAGTTAGGCTAAACATTCTTCCCCTGCATTGCCACATTCATACTTCTATCTCCGGCTGCGCACAGACCAACAAAGCTGCGCACGGACCCTTAATTAGTAGTATAAATACAGCATGTAACTTGACCTGAAGAGCTCAGCTTCGACCTCTTCGCCTTCAGGCAAGTAAAGAGTTTGTATGTTCGATAAAGTAGATTACTAATTAAAACTTCGCCTTCAGGGTATTCGTACTTTAGGCCTAGCCTTTCCGTCCTAGCCTCTCCCCCTTTTCCTTAATAGGTGGTGGTGTAAATCCCCACAAAAGTATAGTGTGTTCATACGCGTGAAGCCCCCGTAAACTAAGTAAGAGAGTACCTATACGAACCCCAATAAGAAAGGGTATCCGTGTGTGGGAAAATTATTTAGTTTAGGTACTTTGAATTAGTGTTAAGAGTGTGCCCGAGATTGTACAAAGACAAAGTAGGCACACCAAGCCCAAACGTCCTTACGCAGTCAAGAGTACCCTTGACATTAGGTCGAAGCTACCAGATCCCTCGGACTCCCGCGGTCTGAGAAGGTACGAGTGACAATCGTACGCGAAGAGCCCATTTCTATTTTTTTACAAAAAGAACATTCTTCTGAGCACGTAAGCAACGAACTACTTCAGGAAGCAATTGTGCGAGGACCTCCAAATCCCGTTTACAACCCTGTCTAGACTTTGATAGGGTATACGTTCTACCCGACTCAGAGGCTGTATCCGAAGCGCATCAAAAGATCTAAAACATCTTGCGTTCTAGGAGTTCCTTTCGAGGAATTAAAGTTTACCGTTGCTAAGCGTGAGTGGCACCTTTTCCACCCCCCCCTGCCATAAAATATTTTTGTTTGATTTTGAGTGATCACTATACGGGCAAGCTCTAGCCCTGGAAGAAGAAGAAAATCCCGTCACCCGTTTGGTAACCGAGAACCCTCGGTGACGAAGAAGAACGACCCAAGCTTTAGTATATGAGCACGCGCAGCGGCGTTAGCTATAAACCCGCAGAAGAACAAAACACCGCCTTTTCCCTCCTAGAACAACTACCGTTCTTCGAGGAAGACCCCTCATCATCCGAGTACGAATCAGAAAGCGAAGAAGCTTCTGACGAAGAAGACGACGAAGAAGAAGTAGAAGACCTTCTCCCGTCCAGACCCGCATCCCTCGTCCCATCACCAATCCCCTCTCCCGCCCAATCCGAACCAGAAGAAGAAATGGCTTCACAAGAACTCGTTAACATCCTTGCAGCCCTCCAGGCCAACCAGGCACGCATGGAGGAAACGCTCCGCCTTGTACAAGAAACACAGGCGCAAATGACCGGAGTCTTCGAACGAACCCCACAAACAGCTGCCCCCGCATCCACAAGCACGCCGAAAGAAATCGGTCATGCCCCAGAAAAATTTACGGGCGATTGGACCAAGTATCAGTCCTTCATCTTTGGGTTTGACAACCATCTCCGCATGAATCCGCGGATTTACAACACAGAAGAGCTGAAGGGACGCTTCTTCGTTAGCCTCCTAGATGGGCCACCAAAAGCCTGGGCAAGGAAGTTCGAGGCTGCCATGAAAATTAAGGGCTTCGAATTTGAGAAAAATCTGTATGATAAGTTTAAAGCATTGTACGGAGCTCGTGACTTTGGGAGACTTGCCCTCTAAAAGCTACGAGATCTCAAACAAGGGACAACGTCCGTTGCAGACTTTACGGCGGCCTTCTCTGCTCTCGCCGCAGAAACCAAACTTTCCGAGGAAGACTTACGTGTCCGGTACTGGGACGCGTTATCACCCAAAATCAGGGGTGTTATTGCCGGATATCCAAAAGAAAGGAAAGAGACCCTTGAAAGCCTCATGGAAGCTGCCGTAGATGCAGAGGAAGGCCTGCGAGATGCGGGCATTTGGACCGACGGTTGGAAACCACGCCCCCGTTTCCAACAACAACAGCAGAACACGCAGGGAAGCATGAGCAACCCTATCGTAATTAACGCTGCTCAAGGAACAGGGGGCAGTACAAGACCTTCGGCAGACGGTGCCGGCCTATCCAGGCCTAAAAGGGACCTTAGCACGGTTCAGTGCTATAATTGCCAACAATGGGGGCATTTCGCCTCTACATGCATCAACCCTCGTGTATCTAGATACCGGGGAAATCAGCCACGGGTCCAGGCGACCACTACACCCACCTCTTCTGCGCCTTCTCCAGAACAGCAGGGCATTCCCCATGCCTCACCCAATGAAGAAGCCTCGGCCCTGACAATGGCCGATCTCCAAGCCATAGTGGAGCAACAAGGGATGGCACTCGCAGCATTCAAAGACAAAGCGGGTTTTTAGAAGGGTCGACGGAAAGGGCCATTTCGGCCGACCCATATCTTTGTAATCGTTTTTCTTCTCTCCTCTCCTGTAATTCCGTTTCTATTTCTGGTGCGCATGGACAGCACCTGCATATACCAATCATGTTCCATGGACATTTTTCCTCTTTAGTCACTGTTTCTATGATCGACTCAGGCGCTTCATCCTCTTTTATTCACTCCCGATTTATCAAAGAAAATAAAATAAATACAAAAAAATTACCACGCAGTATCCCTCTGTACAATATAGACAATTCTGCGAATGCGCAAGGAGCAATAGAAGAAATTGCCTTTTTGGAAACTTCAATTGCCGGAATAAAGAAGAAACTCCCCTTCCTGGTCACCGACATAGGACCGGAAAACGTGATCTTAGGCATTGATTGGTTAAGATTGGAAAACCCTATCATAGATTGGTCCGCCGGAAAAATACAACCCGGAAAAACCCTACGTATCTCATCAAGCCTCTTACCCGATTGGGCTTCAGAGTTTTCTTCCGTCTTTTCCAAAGAAGCGTCCCAACGAATGCCCCTACGAAAACCCTGGGACCACAAGATTGTGCTCAAAGACAATGCACAGTTACAAAGAAGTAAAGCCTATCCTCTTTCGGTTAAAGAAGAAGAGGCCCTTGTTGACTACCTCAAGGAAAACCTGGAGAAGGGTTACCTTCGGAAATCTGAAAGCCCTATCGCCGCCCCCATGTTTTTTGTACCGAAGAAGAACGGTTCTCTTCGGCCCGTCCAGGATTATCGGAAACTCAACGCCGAAACGGTGGAAAACGCCTACCCTTTGCCATTGATCTCTGAACTCCAAGATAAAATGACCAGGTTCAAAACATTCGCCAAAATAGACCTTCGATGGGGTTTCAACAATATCCGCATCCGAGAAGGCGACGAGCACAAAGCCGCTTTCATTACAAACAAAGGTCTTTTTGAACCGACAGTCATGACGTTCGGTTTATGCAACGCACCCGCCACAATGCAAACCATGATGGATGACCTTTTCTATGAGTTCAATCAGAAAGGGTGGCTAGTACACTACATAGACGACATCATTATTGGAGCACAATCCGAACCAGAACTACGGTCACATGTCAAAGAAGCTCTAGCAGTACTCAAGACTAACGACCTGTTTGCCAACCTGGAAAAATTTGAATACAATGTTCCAGAAGTAGATATTTTGGGCGCCCTCGTATCGTTTGGCTCTATTCGTATGACCCCAGAAAAAGTCAAAGCAGTATTGGACTGGCCAACCCCACAAAAGGTTTCCGACGTGCGAAGGTTCCGCGGACTTGCCAATTACTACCGGAGGTTCATCAAAAACTTCGCCCAAATCTGCAAACCCCTAGACCGGCTCACTGGAAAAACAGATTGGAAGTGGGAAGCGGAAGAACAAGGGGCGTTCGATGCACTAAAAAAGGCCTTCACCTCGGCACCGGTTCTGGGAGCTTACAATCAACACGGAGAAACTCGCATTGAAACCGACGCTTCCAATTTTGCCACAGGAGCAGTCCTTCTCCAAAAGCAAAAAGATAGCTCCTGGCGACCGATTGCGTTCCTATCTCAAGCCATGAACGATGCCGAAAGAAATTACGACATCTGGGACAAAGAAATGTTGGCGATCATCCGCGCACTTGACTCCTGGCGACACTACCTAATAGGGCTTCCCCACCCCTTTGATATTCGGACGGACCATAAAAATCTGGAATACTGGAAAACGGCCCGGAACCTTACCCGGCGCCAAGCAAGATGGTCCCTGTTCCTATCTGAGTTCCGATTCACTATTTCATATCTCCGAGGTTCCGAAAATGGCCGCGCAGACCCCCTTTCCCAACGTCCGGATTTTCAACGTAGTGACGAACAAGACAATTTGGACCAGATAGTTCTAGACCCGAAGCTATTCCGAATCAACGCCGCCAGAAGAGGACATGTGGAAGTCATAGGGGAAAAGGGAATCCTGGATCGTATCCGAAGCAAGGGAAGGGATGCAGAAATAGCCAAGGCGCTAGCAATAGTCAAGGAACTCGGCCCGGTTAAGCTCCAAAAGGGGCTTGAAGAATGGAATGAGGAAAACGGTCTGATACTGCACCAAGGGAAGGTTTACGTACCACGAGACGTCTCCTTACGCAATGACATCATCCGCTTAAACCACGACGTCCCTGCAGCCGGTCACCCAGGAAGACACAAGACTCTGGAACTAACATCAAGGAACTACTGGTGGCCCGGAATGACTAAAGCAATCAACGACTATGTCGACTCATGCCCAAGCTGTCTGGCAAACAAGAAATCCAGAGCGATGCCCACTGGACCATTAGCCCCGCTATCAACACCAGACCTCCCTTGGGAACACGTAACTTCAGACATGATAGTCAAGCTACCGGAATCACAAGGATATGATTCTATTCTGGTGGTAGTGGACAGATTAACAAAGATGTCGCACCTTATTCCCTGCGTAGAAGCGATCACGGCCTCTGAAATGGCGGACTTATACCTTACCCATGTTTTCCGACTCCACGGACTCCCTAAAACCTGGACCTCGGACAGAGGACCCCAGTTTGCAGGAAAAGTCATGAGGGAAATCCATAAGCGGCTAGACATCAAGACGTCCCTATCTACGGCATATCACCCCCAGTCAGATGGACAAACCGAGCGTATGAACCAAGAGATTGAAGTCTACCTCCGGAATTACGTGTCACACCGGCAAGACAATTGGTCTGGACTACTACCCCTCGCAGAATTCGCTCTCAATAACCGACAACATTCCGCAACTAAGTCTTCCCCCTTCGAGATGAATTACGGCTTCTCTCCCAAAATGGATTTAACAACGGCAGGAACCCTACACACGGAAGGAGCCCAGAACTGGCTGGAAAAGGTTAAGGAATTACAAGAAGACGCTAAAGCGGCACTGGACCATACGGCGGACCAAATGAAATTCTTTTTTGACAAACACGCGGTGGAAATTCCGAAATACGAGGTCGGAGATAAAGTTTGGCTAAACACCAAAAACATCCGCCTGGCACAACCATCCAAGAAATTGTCAGCGGAATGGATTGGTCCCTATAAGGTCACGGAAAAGGTCGGGAACCGCGCCCTACGTCTAGCCATTCCAAAAAGATGGACAATTCACGACGTATTCCACGTCTCGCTCATTAAGCCACACGTCCAGACGGAATCTAGACCTGCTCCACCACCCCCACCACCAGTAGAAGTCGAGGGAGAAGAAGAACACGAGGTCCTAAAAATTAAAGATAGCCGCTTAAGCCCGCGGACTAAGAAGCTTGAATATCTTGTGGAATGGAAAGGTTACCCCGGAGAAGACTCGTGGGAATCAGAAAAAGATGTCGCCAATGCCCCACGACTATTGAAGGAGTTTCACCGGAAAAACCCCAAAGCGCCTAAACGCCTGACCGCTGCAGCCTTTGCGGAGTTACCCTTCCGGCCAATTGAGAACCTCATAAACGGACCAACAGAGAAAATAGGAGGAGCATGGGAACTTGGGATGTTCCGGAGGAAATCCCCCTAGGAAGGGGGTAATGTCATGAGATGGAAATTTTGCCGATTTTTCGGTATTTTTCTTGTAATATTTGGACTCATATTTCTTTTGTTCTATCATTTTCTTTATTTTTCTTTCTACTTTCCTTATCAAAATTACCCTTTAGGGCGTGGACTGTGGGCAGTGCTGTGGTCACCTGATTGGCCCTCACGTGTTCCAAGCCGCACGTCACAGGAGTAATCTCGGGGCTATGCGCTTTCCTCTTCATCATCACGCACAGCCTAGGAACATAGCCTTCCTCCTAAGAATAATTCCTAACGGTTACCGGTACCACTCCGCAAGGAGCTCCACACGGATGCCCGGTGGAGTTAGGCTAAACATTCTTCCCCTGCATTGCCACATTCATACTTCTATCTCCGGCTGCGCACAGACCAACAAAGCTGCGCACGGACCCTTAATTAGTAGTATAAATACAGCATGTAACTTGACCTGAAGAGCTCAGCTTCGACCTCTTCGCCTTCAGGCAAGTAAAGAGTTTGTATGTTCGATAAAGTAGATTACTAATTAAAACTTCGCCTTCAGGGTATTCGTACTTTAGGCCTAGCCTTTCCGTCCTAGCCTCTCCCCCTTTTCCTTAATAGGTGGTGGTGTAAATCCCCACAAAAGTATAGTGTGTTCATACGCGTGAAGCCCCCGTAAACTAAGTAAGAGAGTACCTATACGAACCCCAATAAGAAAGGGTATCCGTGTGTGGGAAAATTATTTAGTTTAGGTACTTTGAATTAGTGTTAAGAGTGTGCCCGAGATTGTACAAAGACAAAGTAGGCACACCAAGCCCAAACGTCCTTACGCAGTCAAGAGTACCCTTGACACTGGAGTACGCTAGTCACCAAGCTTTACTCTAAGTCTGCAAGACTTTCAAGCAAGGTCTACTGTTGTAACACCAGGGGTCTTGTGTATGTCAATAGGGGTGCAGGGTATCTTAACTGCAACAAGCTTAGAGCAGAGTCTTTGCTTGCTTGGGTGCACTAAGCACTACGGTTGTTTTGTGTTATTGCAAGTACAAATGGTCACCCAGAGGGCTGGACCTGTCTTATGTATGCACACGGAGGTAGCACGGAGCACACCTCTACTGTAAGCAGCACTGAGCATGCTTACAACCTCCTAGCACAAAGCAGAGAGGATTTTTTGGGGGAGGGGAGGGAGATAAGGACTCTGAAGACAAAGTTTTATTATATTAGTAACTACTTAATACAAAGCACTATTTGTGCTTACCTGAAGACAAAGAGAACAAATCTGGGGTCTTCAGGCAGGGGCACTACAGGGTTATATACTAATTCTACCTGGTCTGTGCACGGGGTACATGGTCTGTGCACAGTGGTGCTAAGTATGATGCAATATTGCACCATAGTGAGTCATTGCTTACATAATGTATTACATGACTAGTAGTCACATAATGGCCAGTCACATGATGACTGATCACATGACTTGCTTAGTCATCAAAGTACTTATATAATGTTTGCTTATGTAATACACAAATTATATACCAAAAAATAGAGAAAAATTAGAGAAAAATCGGAAAAATAATGAAAAATTCTAAATAAATTTATAATACAACGAGCGACTCGTAACATTACCCCCTCCTTAGGGGCGATCCACCTCAGGTTGCCATTCTGTCAGGTTATCCCAGTTTTGGAAGGGTAGAAGTCTAAATATTGTCGCACTGATTTTCCTTGGTGCACTAGGATTGGTTTTGTAAAAGTTTCTGATTGCTTCATCTGCATGCATATCAGATTCTCTGACCCAAGTTTGTTCTCCTGGGTAACCTTTCTAAGTAACTAGGAATTCTAATTTTCCACGGCATAATCTAGAGTTGAGTACTTCTTCTATTTCATACTCTTCTTCTCCTTCTACTTCAACTGGTGGTAAAGGCTTCTGGTGTCAATCAGAAGCATGGTGTAGTTTAAGCAGGTGAACATGGAATACATTATGGATTTTAAGGTTAGCTGGCAGGTCTAGTTGGTAATTCAGGTCGTTTAGCTTTTTCTCCACTTTATAGGGTCCAATCCATTTTTGACTTAATTTTTTGGATGGTCTATCAAGCTTCAGGTTTCGTGTATTAAGCTATACTTCCTGTCCTTCCTCTAGATCTGGGAACATCTTTTTTCCTTTATTATATAATTGTTCCATTTGTTCCCTTGCTAATCCCAATGCTGCTTGTGCTTCCTTTTGTGCTTCTTTTGTATTTTCAATCCAGTTGAAGGCCCCTGGGGTAGGATCTTGGATATCTTTAGCTTCCCAATTTGGAATATAACTATAAGTAAGTTCAAAGGCACTCGAGCGTGTGCTTTCATTCTTCCTATTGTTATACATGAATTTTGCATAAGGCAGCCAGTCTACCCAGTTGGTTTGTCGGTAGTCACAAAAGATTCGGAGGTATTGTTCTACTTCCTGGTTTACACGCTCAGTTTGTCCATCACTTTATGGGTGATACGCTGTAGACAATGCTGTTTTAATATGTAGGCTTGCGTGTATATCTTTCATTACTTAACTTGCAAACTGGGGTCCACGATCTAAGGTCCATGTTGATGGTGTACCATGTAATTTGAATACGTTCTTAACATAGAGATCAGCTACATCTTTGGCAGAGATATTTTCATTGGTTGGTATAAAATGTGCCAGTTTTGTGAGCCTGTCTACTACTACCAGGATTGAGTCAAATCCATGTGACTTGGGTAGTTTTACGATAAGATCCGAGGTTACATATTCCCAAGGTTTTCCAGGTACTGGG
The DNA here is from genome assembly GCA_018343915.1 of Agroathelia rolfsii. Classification (NCBI taxonomy): domain Eukaryota; kingdom Fungi; phylum Basidiomycota; class Agaricomycetes; order Amylocorticiales; family Amylocorticiaceae; genus Agroathelia; species Agroathelia rolfsii. The sequence continues at coordinate 758,680 of JABRWF010000002.1, forward strand.
AGTGGGTGTAGGAGTCCAGGTAACGCTTGTCGACTTGGTTTATTGGCTTGGCATAATAAGCAAGAATCTACATATTGGTTTATTTCTTTAGTCATATTGATCCAATAGTAGTTCCTACTAATAAGTTCCAAAGTCTTTGTGCGTCCGGGGTGGCCTGCTAATGCTGAGTTATGGTATTTGGCCATAATTTTTTCTTTGATTTCCTTATTTGGGGGTACAAATACTTTTTCTCTATACAGTACTAGACTATCTTCCATTTCCCAATCCTGTAATCCTAGGGTAATTCGTCAAGGACCAATCTTGACAATTTGATAGAAGGATTCCAGCAACTTGGTGCTCTCCTGTCTAATCTCTGCCAATATCTCCTTTTCCCCTTCTACCAAAATATAACCTCTTTTTGCAGCCATTATCCTGAAATAGGTAGGTTGAAGTACAGTTACATCTTGGTTATCCTGTGAATCCTTAGTGTAAAAGTCAGGTCGTCAAGATAAAGTGTCGGCTCATCCATTAGTAGATCCCTTTTTGTAACATAACACAAAATGATATTCTTGTAGGATTTGATACCATCGTGCTTGTCGTCTACTAAGGTGTTGACTTGTTGCCCAATACTCCAAATTCTTGTGATCTGACCAAATTTCCACCGGTTTAGGTAACCCTATGATATAATGACGCCATTCTTCCAATGCTCTAATGATTGCAAGCATCTCTTTATCCCAGATGTCATAATTTTGTTGTGTGTTATCCATGAATTTAGAGTGAAATGCAATGGGGTGCCATTTGTTAAAAGTTAGTGGTAATGGTGTAATGTAGACTACTTGTAATCTACTAGTTACTTATTTAAAAGACAACTAACTTACTTGTTTGAAAAGTTAATGGTCTGTTGGGTTATAGGTTTAAAGGCAATAAAACCTATTTGTGAAAGCAATTAGTAACTTTGTTACACCTAAGATAAGACTATAGCCGGTGTCCCTTTGAGACTACCTACTTATTTCCCTTTAGGAAAGGCTTGTTGTCTTGTCTTGTAGACTTTGTAAGTCTAGGGTGAAGTTAGTACTCTAGGAGCTAGTCTTGTAGACTATTTAACTCACTATTTTTGAGTGAAATAACTTGTCATTTCCAGCCGAATTTGCTGGTGCTTATATAATACAAAATATTCTAATTTCTACAAGATTAGTAAGCCAATCCTGTGCTTATCTAATCCGCTTAGTAAGAAGGTTGCTTACAAATCAGCTTATAAATCAGCTTAGTAATATTCCTATTTGCTGAATAATACGCTTGGTAAGCAATCTGTGTGCTTAGTAAGTAATTTGTATAGTATTAGTAAGTAAAATGTCTATTGATCTCAATATCCTATTATTAGATCTGTATTAGTAATATTTTATAAATATTACTAATATTATGAACTTGCTTAGTAAATATTTTGGTGATTTATAAGCAAGGATCTAGGGCGTGAAAAATCAATTAGTAATATTCACAATGATTATTGAGAAATGAATATTTTAAATGGAATTGTTTAATATTTATGAAAAAGATATTCATAAATGATAAAGTCAAGTAACCTTAGATATGATGATCTTATCTCTGATAAGATTAGATATAATGAAATATTGAAAATATTAAATAAAAGAATATATGCATATTATTTCAATGAATATATGCATGTAAAGAATTGTTAATATCTCAACAATGAACGGTTGTAAAATCATGAAATAAATAATCATGTATGACATGATATTAGATGATTATTTGAAGTATTCATTGGAATTATTGGAAAGATATGAAGTTTGTAAATATTCAATCTTTCAACACCCCCACTCAATGAATGCTTTATTGCTTTAACCATCTAAGATCGTTTGTTAGTCCAGCTAAATTTGAGAAATAGCTGTGCTTTGTTTCTGCCAAAGGCTTGGTTAAAACATCTGCTAGCTGTTGGTTAGTATTAATATACTCAGTCCTAGCAGTACCATCGGAGACTGTTTCTCTGATAAAGTGATGCCTAACTTCAATGTATTTAGTACCTCTACCACCATGTTTAGGGTTATTGGCTAGGCTAATAGCTCCTTGATTATCTGTGAAAATAGTTGTTGGGTTAGATATATCTTCACCTATGTCATTTAGTAGTTTCCGTAACCATTTAACTTGTTTTGCTGCTTCTGTGAGAGCCATATATTCAGCTTCTACACTGGATAATGCAGTAGTGTGTTGTCTTCTGGTTGACCAGGAAGTTGCACCTTTGCACATCATGGTAATGTATCCAGTTGTAGATTTCCGGTCATCTAAGTCCATTGCCCAATCTGCATCTGAATATGCGGTTAATTCTTTTGGGTGTTGTCCTTGGTAGACAATGGCTTTATCCGGGGTTTTGGATAGGTATTGGAATATATGATTTACTGCAGTGAAATGCTCTTTTCCCGGATTTTCACTGTACTTCGCACATTTGTTTACAGCAAAAGTGATGTCTGGCCTAGTTATGATGGTTAAGAATGTGAGTGAACCAATCATACTTTTGTAGTGGGTTTTATTGGCCTCTGTCACTTGGTTAGGATTAGATTTGAGTTGGATGCTTGCTGACATCGGTGTAGAATATCCTTTTGATTTTTCTTTTTGGAATTTCTTTAGGATATCTTTACAGTAATCTTTTTGATCAATAGACAGTAATTTCTTTTTCCTGTTTCTATTGATGTTGACGCCTAGGAATGATTTAGCTTCTCCAAGATCTTTCATTTCATATTTCTCCATAAGTTTTTTCTTGAAGTCTTGAATTCGCTTTTTCACTTTTCCCATGATTAATAAATCATCAACATATAAAATAAGAATGATTTTATCATTTGGGTCTCCCACTTGTTGATGGTTTATGTAGATACCTGCATCTGAGTGTGTTCTTTTGAAATTCATTTTTTCAAGTGTTGAATGTATTTCAAAATTCCACTGTCTACCTGCTTGTTTTAATCCATAGAGGGATTTTTTAAGCTTGCAGACTTGATCTTCTTTTCCTTTGACTGAAAAACCTGTGGGTTGTTCCATGTAAATTTCATGGTCAAGTTTTCCATAAAGGTATGCAGTGGTAACATCCATTTGGTCAATTTCCCAATCACTATATGTGGCAATTGCAAGTAAAACTCTGAATGCCTTATATCTTGCGACTGGTGACCAAGTGTCATCAAATGTATCATTTGTTTGTAAATCTCCTCTAGCAACATATCTAGCTTTGTAACGTCCATCTGATTTAATATTTAGAACCCATTTTCCTTTGAGGATTGTCTTGTTTTTGGGTCTATTAACCAGATCATAAACATCCCTAGATTTTAATGAATCCATTTCTTTTTTCATAGCTTCTTCCCATTTTTCATGGTCAGGTGAATTCATTGCTTGTTTATATGTTCTGGGAATATTTTCGACGTCTGCAGCTAATGTTAGCAGATGATTTATAGTTGGTTGAACTGGTTCGATTTGGCTTGAAGTGACATAGTCTTTATATCTGGGATTAGGTCTCTTTTCTCTTCTAGGTCGACTTGTTTCTCCAGGATCTATGTTTGCTTCTGGTATTGGGGATTCACCTGGGCAATATTCTTCAGAAAATTCTCCAAGTGGTCCAAATCTGCCTGTTCTTCCAAGTGCTCCAGAAATACTATCTGGCTCTAGCTCTTCGTCACGTATTTCAGTATCTCTTAACTCTTCAAGATATGAAATATCTTCTTCTTCATCTGTTGTAGAGATAGGGTTTGTTATATTCCCTATGTCTATGTATTCATCTTGTTTTCGAGGATAAAGTATTTTTTCTGAGGTAGTTTCAGAACCTGATACATCTGCCTCATTGTTTTAAGGTAGCATATATTGAGCCTTTTTCTTTTCTTTCATAGGAAATATGTGTTCATCGAACTTAACATCGTATGAATCCCATATCTTTCCAGTAATTGGATCGTAAAGTCTCCAACCTTTGGAACCTTCTGGGTATCCTATGAAAATTATTTTTCTGGCTTTGTCTGAAAGTTTATTTTTTCTACCTTCCTTTGGAATAGTCATCCATGCTTGACATCCAAATACCCGTATCCTTGATATATCTGGTTGTTTTCCATACCAAGATTCATATGGAGTTTTCCAGGATTGAACTCTAGTAGGTGTACGGTTATAGATGTATAATGCCGCTTCCATGGATATTTTCCAAAAACCTTCTTTCATTCCAGCAGTTTTCCTAATGGCTTCAGCTTTTTCATGGATGGTTCTTTGAACTCTTTCTGCTCTGCCATTTTGTTGGTGTGTATGCGGAATAGAAATTTCTCTAGAAATACCAAAGTCATTGAGAAATTTGTCAAAATCTTTTGACATATATTCTCCACCTCTATCTGATCTGATAGTTTTTAACTTATTTCCAGATTGCCTTTCTGACCATGTAACATATTTTTTAAATGCTTCAAGTGTTTCATCTTTTGATGATATGAAGTACATTGTGCAATATGAAGTGGCATTATCTAGGAATGTCACAACATATTTTATGTTACTCCGAATGGCATTTACTGGAAGTGAGTATAAGTCTGAGTGTACCAAATTATTTGGGTTTTTAGTACGCTCTGGAGATGGAAAATGTGATGCTCTAATAGATTTTCCTAGTGCACAACCTTCACAGGTTTCAAAAGATGTTTTTCCTATATTTTTAGGTCCACCTATGGTGTTTCCTAAGATTTTATGGATAACATCACTACCTGAGTGTGCAAATCTTTGATGAATTAATTCATAGGGTGTTTCTTCTGAGCTATGCAAAGATTTTGCATGTTGACTTTGTGTAATTGATCCTCTAAGCTCAAAATTATTGTTTAGGTTGATGTATGCGCTTAGAATCTTTTTCTTGTTGATCATTAATTCCATAGTTTTTCCAGATTTTCCAATGATCCATATCCCATTTGTTTTTTGTGAAATTTGTTGAGGGGATAGCAATCTTTCTCTAGTATCTGGAATATACCTGACATTTGTAATGTCGAGTACATGTATTCTCCCACTGGAATCAATGTGTTTGATTTTGACAGTACCTATCCCTTTAATTGGGAGTCTGGTGCCATCTGAGATGATTATGTATTTTTGTTTTTCAGGAGAGAATGGTTTGTACTGGTGAAAATCCTTTAAATCAAATGTGGAGTGATGACTAGTACCTGAATCAACTAGGTAAAAGAATTCATCATCCTGTGTTTTTTCTGTTTGATACAGAGAGAGTGAAGTATTTATTCCTTCATCGGAAGAGCCTTCAACTTCTTCTGTTCTTTGATTTGTTTTGGATTTTCCACCATAGTTTTTCTTTCCTGCATTTTTTCAATTAAGAGGTTTCCAATTGTCTATGTGTTTGTCAGTAGTATGTTTAACATACTTTTTGCACTTTTTGCAATAGTTTTTGTTATCTGACTCCTGACTATTTGTTTTGTCTTGACCTTTAAATTTCTTTTTGAATTTTCTTTGGCCTTTAGACATATTGGACCTGCTTTGAGATTTGTTATTAGTATGGAGAGATTCACGTATAGTTTGTTCCTGCTGCAATTCTCCCCGGATTAAGTCTATTGTGGCCTTCTCGTAACCTCCCACTGCTCTTAGGATACTACCCCAAATCATGCGGTATGAATCTGGAAGTATTTCTCCTATGCGTGAGATGAAATCCTTTTCACCAATAGATAATCCTGTAGCATTGGCTCTTGTCTGTATTTCTTGCATTTCTGAGATTTGTGTAGCCATTGATTTATCAGTCCTGAGTCTGTAGGAGTAGAACTCAGTATGATATCTTTGACCTTCTGCAAGTCTTTGAGCTTTTGCCGCTGTGTAAATTTTATTCCACATTTTAGCAGCTGTTTCTTCAGCCATTAAAATATTTGCCCAAGTTTCATTTACACATCCTCCAAGTAAACCCTTTGCACGATCATCTGCTTGATCCCATGCATTAGCTAGAATGATTTTTTTGTCTTCTCCCCAAGAAATCCCTGCAGCTGAAGCTAATTCTTGTGATAGAATTTCTGCTGGCTTGAGATCTGGTTTTTGTAAGGGAGTAGGATCATCCTTGGGTAATCCTTTGGAGAACATTGTCCAAATGCGCAATGACTTGGCTAGGAAATAAAATTTAACTGAGAATTTGGCCCAATTTGAACCGTTGAAAACAGGAAATCCTAAGGGTATATCTTTTATAAGTATTTCAGTCATTTTGACTTATACAAATTCCCAGGATATAAAGCTGTCTTCGATAGGATATAGATATATGCTATAATTTTCTATAATCCTGTTAAGGGTTGTTTCAAGGTATTCCTTGTGATGATTTTCTAGGAATTCCTTAAAGTCTTTAAGGTTTAGACCTGGATGTATGTGTCAAGGGTACTCCTTGACTTGGCTTGGACGTTTGGGCGCGGGGTGCCTACTTTGTCTTCGTACAAATCACGGGCACCAACTCGACACTAGAACCAAAGTACCTAAGCTAAATAGTTTTCCCACACACGGATACCCTTTCTTATTGGGGTTCGTGTAGGTACTCTATTACTTAGCTTACGAAATGCTCACGCGTATGTATACACACTTATGTGGGGATTTACACCACCACCTAGTAAAGGAGGAAGAGAAAGGGGGGGCTAGGACTATTAGGCTAGGCCTAGGTGTAGAAATACCCTGAAGGCGAAGATTATATTAGTAATCTAGTTAAATAAGTACAAACCATTACTTGCCTAAAGGCGAAGAGGTCGAAGCTAAGCCGTTCAGGACAAGTTACATGCTACTTTTATACTACTACGAAAGGTCCGTGCGCAGCTTTGATGGTCTGTGCGCAGCCGGAGATAGAAGCGTAATTGTGGCAATGTAGGGGAAGAACTTTTACCCTAACTCCACCGGGCATCCGTGTGGAGCTCCTTGCGGAGTGGTACCGGTAACCGTTAGGAATCATTCTGTGATGGAAGGCTGTACTTCCAAGACTGTGCGTGATGGTGAAAGAGAAGCACACAGCCCCGAGATTACTCCTGTGACGTGCGGCTTGGAGCACGTGAGGGCCAATCAGGTGACCACTGCACTGCCCACAGTCCACGCCCTAAAGGGTAATTTTATAAGGAAAAGTAAAGAAAATGACATAGTAAGAGGGATAGTAGTCCAAATAATACAAGAGATATACTGAAAAATCGGCGAAAATTGCCTTCTCATGACATTACCCCCTTCTTAGGGGGATTTCCTCCGGAATATCCCCAGTTCCCATGCTCCTCCAATTTTTTCTGTCGGGCCGTTCGTGAAGTTTTCCAAGGGTCGGAAGGGTAGTTCCGCAAAGGCTGCAGCGGTTAGGCGTTTAGGCGCTTTGGGGTTCTTTCGGTGAAACTCCTTCAATAAACGGGGTGCGTTCGCGACATCTTTTTCCGGTTCCCACGAATCTTCTCCTGGGTAGCCCTTCCATTCAACAAGATATTCAAGTTTTTTGGTCCGCGGGCTTAGGCGGCTGTCTTTAATTTGTAAGACTTCATGCTCTTCCTCTCCTTCGATTTCGACCGGTGGTGGTGGCGGTGGCGCTGGTCTAGATTCTACTTGGATATGGGGTTTGATGAGGGAGACATGAAAAACATTGTGGATAGTCCACCTTTTTGGGATCGCTAATCGTAAAGCCCGACTTCCTACTTTCTCAATAACCTTGTAGGGACCAATCCATTCTGCGGATAATTTCTTCGAGGGTTGTGCTAGTCGGATATTTTTGGTGTTCAGCCAAACTTTGTCTCCGACCTCGTATTTTGGTGTTCTAGATGCATGTTTGTCGAAGAAATATTTCATCTGATCCGCGGTATGGTCTAAGGCTGCCTTGGCGTCTTCTTGGAGATCCTTGACCTTGCTTAACCAATTTTTAGCTCCTTCCGTATGTAAGATTCCTGCCGTGGTTAAGTCCATTTTGGGTGAAAATCCGTAGTTCATTTCAAACGGTGAGGACTTCGTGGCCGAATGTTGTCGGTTATTTAGCGCAAACTCGGCCAATGGTAATAAGCCGGACCAATTATCTTGCCGGTGAGAAACGTAGTTTCTTAGGTAAACCTCTATTTCTTGATTGACACGTTCTGTTTGTCCGTCAGACTGGGGGTGATAAGCCGTAGAGAGAGATGTTTTGATGTCCAATTGTTTGTGAATTTCTCTCATGACTTTTCCGGCAAATTGGGGTCCGCGGTCAGATGTCCATGTTTTAGGGAGTCCGTGGAGTCGGAAAATATTTGCGAGGTATAGGTCTGCCATTTCTGATGCCGTGATTGCTTCCACACAAGGGATGAAATGCGCCATTTTTGTCAGCCTGTCTACCACCACTAGAATGGAGTCGAAGCCCTGTGATTCGGGTAGCTTGACTATCATATCGGAGGTCACATGCTCCCATGGGAGGTCTGGGGTAGGGAGTGGAGCAAGCGGGCCGGCGGGCATGCTTCTGGACTTTTTGTTTGCCAGACAGCTAGGGCATGAGTCAACGTAATTATTTATCCCTTTCGTCATTCCAGGCCACCAGTAGTTACGGGAAACTAATTCAAGCGTCTTGTGTCTACCCGGGTGACCAGCTGCTGGTACATCATGGTTTAGGCGGATGATATCATTTCGTAACACCGTGTCTCGCGGTACATACACCTTTCCTAAGTGTAGTATCAGCCCGTTTTCCTCGTTCCATTCTTCTAGGCCTTTCTGGAGTTTGACCGGTCCAAGTTCCTTGACTAATCCAAGTGCGTTTGCAATTTCGGCATCTCTTCCTTTATTTCTGATGCGGTCTAGGATTGCCTTTTCCCCGGAGACTTCTATGTGACCCCTTCTTGCGGCATTGATGCAGAATAATTTAGGGTCCAGAACGATTTGATCGAGGTTGTCTTGTTCGTCAGATCGTTGGAAATCCGGTCGTCGGGAAAGGGGGTCGGCGCGCCCGTTTTCAGACCCTCGTAGGTAGGAGATGACAAATCGGAATTCTGATAGGAATAGGGACCATCTGGCTTGGCGACGCGTGAGGTTCCGGGCCGTTTTCCAATATTCCAGATTCTTGTGGTCTGTCCGGATGTCAAACGGGGAAGGCAGTCCAATTAGGTAATGGCGCCAGGAATCAAGTGCGCGGATGATCGCTAGCATTTCTTTGTCCCAGATGTCGTAATTCCTTTCGGCATCATTCATGGCTTGGGAGAGGAAGGCGATGGGTCTCCATGAGTTGTCCGTTTGCTTTTGGAGTAAGACTGCTCCTGTGGCAAAGTTTGAGGCGTCGGTCTCGATCCGTGTTTCTGCGTGTTGATTGTAAGCTCCCAGTACCGGTGCAGAAGTAAAAGCCTGTTTCAATTTGTCAAAAGCTTCTTGTTCGTCTGTGCCCCATTTCCATTCTGCTTTTCCAGTGAGCCGGTCTAGTGGTTTACAGATGCGCGCGAAGTCCCTAATGAACCGTCGGTAGTAGTTGGCTAGTCCGCGGAATTTTCGTACATCAGAGACCTTTTGAGGGGTAGGCCAATCTAAGATTGCCTTGACTTTTTCTGGGGTCATACGGATGGAACCAAAAGATACAAGTGCCCCCAGGATATCGACTTCTGGAACATCGTATTCAAACTTCTCTAAATTGGCGAACAGATCATTGGACTTAAGTACTGCTAGAGCTTCCTTGACGTGTGACCGTAGTTCGGGTTCAGACTGTGCTCCAATAATGATGTCATCTATGTAGTGTACTAGCCATCCCTTCTGGTTGAACTCGTAAAAGAGGTCGTCCATCATGGTTTGCATAGTAGCCGGAGCGTTACATAAGCCGAAGGTCATGACCGTTGGTTCGAAAAGCCCTTTGTTGGTGATAAAGGCTGCTTTGTGTTTGTCGCCTTCCCGAATGCAGATATTGTTGAATCCCCACCGGAGGTCTATTTTGGCAAAAGTTTTGAACCGGGTCATTTTGTCTTGGAGCTCTGAGATTAAGGGGAGCGGGTACGCGTTTTCCACAGTTTCGGCATTGAGCTTTCGATAATCTTGGACAGGCCGAAGGGAACCATTCTTTTTTGGCACAAAGAACATAGGAGCGGCAATTGGACTTTCCGACTTCCTAAGGTACCCTTTTTCCAAATTTTCTCTAAGATAATCTACAAGGGCTTCCTCCTCTTTTACTGAGAGGGGATACGCTTTGCTTCTTCGTAGTTGAGCGTTGTCTTTGAGAACAATTTTATGATCCCAGGGTTTTCGAAGAGGCATGCGCTGTGAGGCTTCCTTAGAGAAGACCAATGAGAATTCGTTCGCCCATTCTGGCAAGAGAGAGGAGGAAATTCGTAGATTCTTTCCGGGTTCGATTCTCCCTGCTGACCAGTCTATGATAGGGTTCTCAAGTCTTAACCAATCGATGCCTAAGATCACGCTTTCTGGTCCAATATCGGTGACTAAGAATGGGAGTTTCTTTCTTACTCCTGCTATAGATGTTTCTAGGAACGTAATTTCTTCTATCGCTCCTTGTGCATTTGCAGAATTGTCAATATTGAATAGGGGGATGGGGCGTGGTAACTTTTTTGTCTTTATGTTATTTTCTTTTATGAAATGTGAATGTACAAAAGATGATGAAGCACCAGAGTCAATCATGGCTACTGTGACAAGAGAGGAAAATAGTCCATGGAACATGAGGGGTATATGTAGGTGCTGTCCATGCGCACCAGAGATAGATACAGAGTTACAGGAGAGGAGAGAGGAGAAACGATTACACAAATAAGGGTCGGCCGAAATGGCCCTTTCCGTCGACCCTTCTAAAAACCCGCTTTATCCTTGAACGCGGCGAGTGCCATTCCTTGCTGTTCTACGATGGCTTGTAGATCGGCTATCGTGAGTGCCGAGGTTTCTTCGTTGGGGGTTTCATGGGGAATACCCTGCTGATCTTGCGAGGGCGTGGCAGAGGTAGTAGAAGCCTGGATTCGGGGTTGACTTCCCCGGTATCTTGAGACTTTCGGATTGGTACATGTTGAGGCAAAATGCCCCCATTGCTGACAGTTGTAGCACTGTACTGTGCTAAGATCTCGTCGTGACCTGCTAAAGCCGGTACCGTCTGCCGTTGGTCTTGTCGTGCCCCCTGTTCCTTGCGCAGCGTTTATTACAATTGGGTTGCTTGCGCTTCCCTGGGTGTTTTGTTGCTGCTGTTGGAAGCGGGGGCGCGGCTTCCAACCGTCCGTCCAGATCCCAGCGTCGCGTAGGCCTTCTTCGGCGTCAACTGCCGCTTCCATCAGATTTTCCAAGGATTCCTTGCGTTCCTTTGAATATCCCGCAATGACTCCGCGGATCTTTGGAGATAAGGCATCCCAATACCTGACTTTCAAATCCTCGCCTGAAAGTTTCGTTTCGGCGGCGAGGGCGGAGAAAGCAGCTGTAAAGTCAGCCACCGAGTTCGTTCCTTGTTTGAGGTCTTTTAGTTTTTGGAGGGCGAGCCTTCCAAAATCGCGAGATCCGTACAACGCTTTAAATTTGTCATACAGATTTTTTTCGAACTCGAACCCCTTTATCCTGATGGTTGAGTCAAATTTCCTTGCCCAGGCTTTGGGCGACCCTTCTAGCAGACTGATGAAGAAGCGGGCCTTGAGTTCTTCCGTGTTATAAATCCGCGGGTTCATGCGGAGATGATTATCGAACCCAAAGATGAAGGACTGATACTTAGTCCAATCACCGGAGAACTTTTCGGGGGCCTGGCCAATTTCTTTGGGGGTACTTGTCGGTGCGGCTGCGACGGTTTGTGGGGTCCGTTCGAAGACGCCAGTCATTTGCGCCTGTGTTTCCTGGACCAGGCGGAGTGTTTCCTCCATGCGGGATTGGTTTGCCTGGAGGGCGGCAAGGATGTTGATCAGCTCCTGCGAAGCCATTTCGGGTTCTGAGGGAAGTGCAGGTGACTCAGGAAGGGGAGGAGAAGGGACAGGTGATGGTACGAGGGATGCGGGCCTAGAAGGAAGGAGATCCTCGACTTCCTCTTCTTCTTCTTCTGACTCTTCTTCTTTTTCGTCTGATTCGTATTTGGATGAAGAGGGATCTTCTTCAAAGAACGGAAGTTGTTCTAAGAAGGCGAATGTGTGTACTTGGTCCTCTGCGGGCTTGTAACTTGCGCCGCTGCGTGTACTCATACACTAGAGCAAGGTGCGTTTTTCTTCGTCACCAGCGGGTGCTGGTTACCAAATGCGGTGGACGGGATTTTGTTCTTCGGCAGGGGCTAGAGCTTGCCCGTAAAGTAGTCACACAATAAAATCACGCAAAAAATAGTTATGGCAGGGGGGGGTGGTAAAAGGTGCCACTCGTGCTTAGCAACAATAAACTTTGATTCCCCGAAAGGAACTCCTAGAACGCTAGACTTTTTAGGCCTATTACTGCGCTTTGGATACAGCCGGTTTTCAGGAGGAACGTACTCCTTAGTCCCGTCTAGACTGGGTTGCAAATAGGCTTTGGAGGGCGCTACGCAATTGCTTCCAGAAGTAGTTTGTTGCTTTCACGCTCAGAAAAAGGGTCTTTCTCTTTTTTTTTTAAAAATAGAAGTGGGGGGCTCTTCGTGTACGATCGTCACTTGTACCTTCTCAGACCGTGGAAGTCCGAGGGAACTGGTAGCTTCGACCTAATGTCAAGGGTACTCCTTGACTTGGCTTGGACGTTTGGGCGCGGGGTGCCTACTTTGTCTTCGTACAAATCACGGGCACCAACTCGACACTAGAACCAAAGTACCTAAGCTAAATAGTTTTCCCACACACGGATACCCTTTCTTATTGGGGTTCGTGTAGGTACTCTATTACTTAGCTTACGAAATGCTCACGCGTACGTATACACACTTATGTGGGGATTTACACCACCACCTAGTAAAGGAGGAAGAGAAAGGGGGGGCTAGGACTATTAGGCTAGGCCTAGGTGTAGAAATACCCTGAAGGCGAAGATTATATTAGTAATCTAGTTAAATAAGTACAAACCATTACTTGCCTAAAGGCGAAGAGGTCGAAGCTAAGCCGTTCAGGACAAGTTACATGCTACTTTTATACTACTACGAAAGGTCCGTGCGCAGCTTTGATGGTCTGTGCGCAGCCGGAGATAGAAGCGTAATTGTGGCAATGTAGGGGAAGAACTTTTACCCTAACTCCACCGGGCATCCGTGTGGAGCTCCTTGCGGAGTGGTACCGGTAACCGTTAGGAATCATTCTGTGATGGAAGGCTGTACTTCCAAGACTGTGCGTGATGGTGAAAGAGAAGCACACAGCCCCGAGATTACTCCTGTGACATGCGGCTTGGAGCACGTGAGGGCCAATCAGGTGACCACTGCACTGCCCACAGTCCACGCCCTAAAGGGTAATTTTATAAGGAAAAGTAAAGAAAATGACATAGTAAGAGGGATAGTAGTCCAAATAATACAAGAGATATACTGAAAAATCGGCGAAAATTGCCTTCTCATGACAGTATGCTATCCCAATGTCCTGAATTATAGAGGTAGATTATATCGTCTAATCTCTCTATATCTGTAAGACTAACTTTGTCTTCAATTTCCTCCGGTGTGAAGTATGGTATACTCCAATTATGAGGCGTTGGAGTGATTTTTATAAGATACCTTGTATGGTTTTGAGAGTTTTCTCTTACTTCTTCGTCTGGAAATGTGAAGGGTTCGACTTTGTCAAATCTTCCGAATACTCTTGCGAGAATTATTCTTTCTGCACAGAGAGTGAAGAATTTGTTCTGGAAATCCTGACTGACTTTTTCCCAATTATATTTGGTACTGTCAAATAGGAATTTCTTTATTTCCAGGTATAATTCTGGGTTTCTGGATGATGTAGGGAAATCTTTGTGGTATGTTTCCCAACAAGATTTAAGGGTGATATGCCCTTCTCTTCGAAGTTTCTTTTTGTTTTTCTTTTCTAAGAGTTTAAGAGCAGTTTTGCTTAATTTCTTAGAAGGTTTTTCTTCTTCAAACTCAAAAGGTTTCTGAGTCTGTGTATCTTCTTCACCTGTGTCAAATAAGTGAGTTTCTATTTCCTGATCTGAATCCAGAATAAAGGTTTTTATGCCAAAGTTTCAGGTAAAGCTCAATACAGACCAAAATTAAAATGATGAGCTTATAAAAACTTATGTTGGGCAGACTTTAAGAGAATTCAGAGAAATAGAATACAATGAATATTTGTGGTAACTAAATGCTATAGTTACTTTCACAAAAATACAGATAGAAGAAATTTTAAAAAATAGAAGAAGATTTTTGAAAGAAAATAGAGCTGTATAAAAGATACAAGGGCTCCAAACAACAAAAAGAGATAGAAAAATTTATTTAGAATGAGGATGATTCTGATGTATATAAAAAAATGTTCAAAAGGGAGTGTATCTGTGCTCCCTGTTTCTCCTGCCACCTCTGTGTGATATACCAGTCTGATTCTCTAAGATCCTCCTGGTCTGTGCTTCAAACCTATCTTTAAATTCCCTCAACTCTCCAGAGTGTCTCCTGCTGAAATTTCTCTGGTGTAGATCAATGTCAACAAGTCTCCTACTCTGGGTATTCACCAATCTTTTAAGGTTTTCAAGTTCCTCCTGGGTCTTGATCTCCTTTGCTTTCTGGATCTTGTTGGTCCAACCAATGGTGTACTGGAGGCCCCGGACTTCTCTGGTAAGGTCCTCTAAGGAAGACTTGTACCACGAAAGCTGTGAGGATTGGTGTTGGATAGTTTGCTCTAGGACGTCAACTGTCTTGAGAGCAAACTTGAGGAGTTCTAGTGGTGATGATAAGACTGGTTGTTAGTGAGGTTGTGATGTATTTAATTTAATAAATCAAATACCTTCACCGGGTTCAGGAATTTCTTGTGGTGTTGGAATCTTTGCCCAGTCGTTGAGCTCGTGATTTCCTATTGACCAGGGTGTATATGAACGATTTGAAGGTGGAGCAGTTGATTTTTGCTGACCTTCTGTACCCCAACCGATGATCTTGTCAATGGGTTCCTCAGGGAGTTTATTAAGCTCCTAAAAGTGTGTTAGTGATGGTGAAATGATAAAGTTTTGTTTACTTTACCTGAAGATCACCAATTGATTTATCTAGGGGGCTTCTTTCCACTAGATCGGCACTACTGACCAAGGGAGATAATGTGAAGGGGGAGGAGGTGTCAGAAATATTGATATCGGAAGGTTCTGACTCTTCTTCTCCTGGGTACACAAATTCTTCTTCTAGGTTATACCTAGCAGCTTCTTGAAATATATCCTGCACGGTCCAGCAAGGTCCTGTGGAGGGGATGTTGAAATGTTTACACCAGATGTCTTGCTGATGTGTTATTTCAGCTGTGATATAGGAGGTAATCTTATCGTGATCAAGGTTGTACTGGTCCTTGTTGACCTCAATATCTGTGATTATGGATATGTAAGTAGCTGGAGATTCCTTCCTGATATCCTTGAAGCTATTTGTGAAGTCCTGGTAAGTTTCCCAGTTGATTTCTGGGTTGATCGTAAATTTGCTGAGGGCCTGGTTGATATTATTGAGGCCTAGAGAATTTTATTAGTATTTTTTATCCTTTATTTTCGGATTTTTATACTATAATTCTCTTACTGTCTTCCTTTTCCTCGATGTCGTTGTCTGAGTCTAAAAAGGCCTGAAGGAGATCGATATCTTCTTCTTGCTTGATGGGTTCAGAGGGTGACCAGAGGATTTCTGTGCCTATAAAGAATTTATTAGTAATTCTTTTGATTTATTTAATTAGTAGGCTTTACTCTTGAGATCCTTTTGCCACTGCTTGTCAATCTCTGATTGATCAATGGAGGTGGTGGGGTTACTGTTGGCAAAGTTGATTGCCTGGGCAACAGTGGTGAATGTGTTGGAGATCTCGGTGTTGAAGGAAGACACTAGAATAACAAATTTGTGTTAGTTACTCCTGTTTTTATACTGACTGCCTTTTTAGGCAGGGCTCATAACCTGTTAAAAGTTAGTGGTAATGGTGTAATGTAGACTACTTGTAATCTACTAGTTACTTATTTAAAAGACAACTAACTTACTTGTTTGAAAAGTTAATGGTCTGTTGGGTTATAGGTTTAAAGGCAATAAAACCTATTTGTGAAAGCAATTAGTAACTTTGTTACACCTAAGATAAGACTATAGCCAGTGTCCCTTTGAGACTACCTACTTATTTCCCTTTAGGAAAGGCTTGTTGTCTTGTCTTGTAGACTTTGTAAGTCTAGGGTGAAGTTAGTACTCTAGGAGCTAGTCTTGTAGACTATTTAACTCACTATTTTTGAGTGAAATAACTTGTCATTTCCAGCCGAATTTGCTGGTGCTTATATAATACAAAATATTCTAATTTCTACAAGATTAGTAAGCCAATCCTGTGCTTATCTAATCCGCTTAGTAAGAAGGTTGCTTACAAATCAGCTTATAAATCAGCTTAGTAATATTCCTATTTGCTGAATAATACGCTTGGTAAGCAATCTGTGTGCTTAGTAAGTAATTTGTATAGTATTAGTAAGTAAAATGTCTATTGATCTCAATATCCTATTATTAGATCTGTATTAGTAATATTTTATAAATATTACTAATATTATGAACTTGCTTAGTAAATATTTTGGTGATTTATAAGCAAGGATCTAGGGCGTGAAAAATCAATTAGTAATATTCACAATGATTATTGAGAAATGAATATTTTAAATGGAATTGTTTAATATTTATGAAAAAGATATTCATAAATGATAAAGTCAAGTAACCTTAGATATGATGATCTTATCTCTGATAAGATTAGATATAATGAAATATTGAAAATATTAAATAAAAGAATATATGCATATTATTTCAATGAATATATGCATGTAAAGAATTGTTAATATCTCAACAATGAACGGTTGTAAAATCATGAAATAAATAATCATGTATGACATGATATTAGATGATTATTTGAAGTATTCATTGGAATTATTGGAAAGATATGAAGTTTGTAAATATTCAATCTTTCAATACCATTCGCCATCATCTTGTAACTGGGAGAATACTCCTCCCGTGGCGTACCTAGAGGCATCCGTCTCAATTCGACTTTCTCTTTAGTGATTGTAAATGGCTAACACAGGTGCTATGGTGAAAGCCTTTTTGAGTTTGTCGAATGAATCTTGTTCCTCCTTTTCCCATTTCCAAGTTCCCTTGCCTGTTAGTTTATCTAGAGGCTTAGTTATATTGCTAAAGCCTTTGATAAATCGCCGGTAGTAATTTGCTAGACCTCTAAATTTCTGCACGTCCTTGACCGTTGTAGGGGTTGGCCAATCAAGGATGGCTTGTACTTTATCATTGGTTATTTGTACGTGGTTGTAGCTAATAACTACTCCTAGGAATTCTACCTCTGGTACTTCAAATAAGCACTTGTCTAAGTTAGCAAAGAGGTCATTTTCTGCTAATCTTTTAAGTACTTCATGTACTAGGCGTCGATGTTCTTCCAGGTCGGCAGTGGCAATGATGATGTCATCAATGTATACATACACTAATCCTTGTGCGATTAGGTCTGCAAATATTTCATCCATCATAGCTTGGAAAGTGGCTGGGGCATTACATAAACCAAATGTCATTACAAGGGGTTCAAATAGTCCACGAGGAGTTATGAATGCTGCTCACTCTTGATGTCCATTCTTTATCAATACATTGTTATACCCCCATTGTAAGTCTAATTTGGTAAATATTTTTGCCCTAGAAAGACCATCAACAATAGAGGAAATGAGTGGGAGTGGATAAGAATTTTTTATAGTGATATTATTTAGTTTACGATAATCCACTATAGGTCTAAGTTTTCCATTTTTCTTCAGAATAAAGAAAAATGGAGAAGCATAGGGGCTTTGGGATTTTCTTATATAACCCTTGGCCAAATTCTCATCTAGGTATGCATCCAACTCTTTTAACTCTGGTATTGATAATGGGTACACCTTGGCTCTTCTCATTTCTGCTCCTTCCACTAGTTTAATTTTATGATCGTATGTTTTACTAGTGGGAAAACGTTGGGAGTCTATTTCTGAGAAGACCTTGGCATGTTTTTGGTATAGGGGTGGCAAGCCCAGGGTTGCAGCCAATTGTGGAGGTGAGTCCTCATCTTTTATGATTTTATTAATTTTTTTGTATTCCTCATCTTTCAACAAATCGTCCATTAAAGTGACATGTCCCTTTTTCCAGTTGATAATAGAGTTTTCTAATCGTAACCAATCAATACCTAAGATTATATCTTCTGTACCAATATCTACTACTAGAAATACTAAACGTTGTCGTTCCATTCCAATCTGGGTTAAAAGTATTGCGTATTCTGAAATGAATCCCATTGTGTTTGGTGAATTATCTATATTGTACAGAGGAACTTGTTTTTGTAGTTTTAAAGTTTTTATTTTATTTTTGTCTATAAATTTCTTATTGATAAAAGTGGAAGAAGCGCCAGAATCAATCATAGCTGATACAGAAATTGTTGTAGAGTGTCCATGGAACATAAGTGGAATCTTTAGGTGTTGTCCATTTACACCTTGTACAGAAGAAGATGAAATTGAAAAAGAAGAGGAAATAGAAAAAGAAGAAATTTTGTTTTGTACATACTGGTCAGAAGCATTGGCCTCATACTCTGACCGTTCTAAAAACCCATCTTGTCCTTCATTGCTGCAATTATTTGTCCCTGTTCTTGGAGCATGGTCCATATGTCAGCTTGGGTTAAAGTTGACCCATCTTATCCTGAGGTTGCTGGGGCTGGTGTAGGTGGTGGTGGTGATGATGTGGCTACCACTTTCTGGAAGGGGTTATTCAAATTCCCCTGATTGTTTTTTGGACTTCTGCAGTCCCTAGCAATATACCCCTTCTTTTAGCAGTTGTAGCAGACTATATCTTTTTATCTGAAGGGGTTGTTGGTAGATGTGGTCTGATTAGTTTGCATTGCTGCCACTTTCAACGGGGAGGCCTGCTGAGCAGAACCTGCGCTCAAGAACGGGTTTTTTGAATCCTTGGGTTTCCCTCCCAAGATAGTAGCGGAGATGTCTATGGCATCTGGATCATTTTGCTGGAGGTCCAGCTGGGGGTTATTGTTGTACCAATACCTCCTGTTAGAGAACATCTCTTCCTGCATCAAGTTAGTTTCAGCATCATGTGCTACTTGCATTAACTTGTTTAGGGTTGAGGTATCCCTATCCCAGCCTGTAATGATACGTCGTAGTTTGGCGTTCATTCTTTCCAGGTACTTTTCTCTTAGGTCATCATCTGATAACCCAGATCTTTTTCCTAAGAGAAGGAACGCCATCCCAAAGTTTCTTGTGGACGTTGTTCCTTGTCTAAGGTGCCTTAGCTGATCCCTAGCAGCTACCTTTTTATCAAATGCCCCAAATAATTGGCTAAAGCTTTCCCACACTTGACTAAATAAGACGGGTCCCTCTGTTCTATTGTTTTGGCTGGCTTTTTCTAGTTTGCCATACCAAAGACTAGACTACAAGGTTGCTCCTTCTGTCATTAGGCCAAGTAGGTACTTAACCTTTTCCTCGTCCGTGACGTACACCCTGGGGTTAAGTTCCAGATAGGCCATGAATTTTTGCTTAAATGGGTGGAAATTAATCCACTGGCCATCAAATGTAGGTGGTGCATGACCAATTTCCTTTGGTTTCCCTCTTTCTCCTTGTTACATCATCCATTGCATCATGGTATTTTGAGTTGCCACCAACTATTGCAAAAGCTGAGCATTTGTGGGTAGTGCTGCTGGTTGTTCAGCCATGGGTGAACGCGCTTGTGGGGTAAATGGAGTAGGAAGGGTGGATGCTTCAGCAAAAGGGAAGGATGGGAGGAAGGTGGGATTTTCTTTGTCTGAGGAGTTATCTTCTTCTTCAGTGGATTTGTATTCTCCTAAAGAAGTTTCTTCCTCTGAGGATGGTACAGGGGTAGGTTTGTATGGGGGTGTTTGGTGTGAAATAGTAGGCAAGCTCGATAGTGATTACTGGAGACTCCCAAGGTGATTTGTACAAAGATAAAAGGTCTTTTGCCCTTTGAGCTAGGCCTAATTCTACTAAGGTATTTACTTGTTTTGGGCTACTTGTAGCAACCGGAGTCTTTTTTGTCTATCCACTTGGGTGATGTTCCCTTTAATAGCTCGAAAAAACCAATGCAACCATGGATACTAATACCACTTGCAAGCTGGCCAAGAATACTCCCAAAACAAGAAATGTACAAAGGTGAAGACTACTACTTTGTAGGTTAAAATGACCGTGGTAGTCTACTAAATTTTTACAGTAATATTCTTTATGCTCAAAATAATGTAGCTCACTACACCACCCCTAGTGCACAAAGCAACTAGTTCAGAAAAATGGAGAGATTTGTTCTAATGTCAAGAGCACACCAGTCTCTTGTCACTAAAACTCAACCAGAGCCTATGAAAACCTCTTTAAAGTGCAAGGTAGCCTGTAATAGCTGTTTTACTTCTCCCAAGGCCTGGGAAGCGCAGGTGTACACTCCTTGTACCCTGTCTTAACTTTCACTCACTCTGGAGTACGCTAGTCACCAAACTTTACTCTAAGTCTGCAAGACTTTCAAGCAAGGTCTACTGTTGTAACACCAGGGGTCTTGTGTATGTCAATAGGGGTACAGGGTATCTTAACTGCAACAAGCTTAGAGCAGAGTCTTTGCTTGCTTGGGTGCACTAAGCACTATGGTTGTTTTGTGTTATTGCAAGTACAAATGGTCACCCAGAGGGCTGGACCTGTCTTATGTACGCACACGGAGGTAGCACGGAGCACACCTCTACTGTAAGCAGTACTGAGCATGCTTACAACCTCCTAGCACAAAGCAGAGAGGATTTTTTGGGGGAGGGGAGGGAGATAGGGACTCTGAAGACGAAGTTTTATTATGTTAGTGACTACTTAATACAAAGCACTATTTGTGCTTACCTGAAGACAAAGAGAATGAATCTGGGGTCTTCAGGCAGGGGCACTATAGGGTTATATACTAATTCTACCTGGTCTGTGCACGGGGTACATGGTCTGTGCACAGTGGTGCTAAGTATGATGCAATATTACACCATAGTGAGTTATTGCTTACATAATGTGTCACATGACTAGTGGTCACATGATGGCCAGTCACATGATGACTGATCACATGACTAGTGGTCACATGATGGCCAGTCACATGATGACTGATCACATGACTTGCTTAGTCATCAAAGTACTTATGTAATGTCCACTTATGTAATACATGAATTATATACCAAAAAATAGAGAAAAATCAGAGAAAAATCAGAAAAATAATGAAAAATTCTAAATAAATTTATAATACAATGAGCGACTCATAACACTTAAGATAAGATTGTAGCTGGTGTCCCTTTGAGACTACCTACTTGTTTTCCCTTGGGAAAGGCTTGTTTTCTTATCTTGTAGACCTAGTAAGTCTGGGGTGAAGTTAGTACCCTAGGAGCTAGTCTAGTAGACTATTTAACTCACTATTTTTGAGTGAAATAACTTATATTTTACAGCTGATTTAGCTAGGGTTTATATACTACAAAATATTCTAATTTCTGAAGGATTTGTAAGTAATGTCTTTGCTTAAGTAATCTGCTTAGTAAGCAAAGAGCGTAAGGTTTATGTTGACAAATCCGCTCTATAAGCTAAGTATAGTATTTGTAAGCAAATTGAATATTTGAATAAATAGGAAAGTGATATTAGTAATATATCTCAAATATTACTAATATCTTTGAAGGTGATTACTAATTTATTTGTGTGATTTGTAAGCTAATTTATAATTACAATCATGTATTAGTAAGTAAAGTGAATTGTTTGAATAAAAGATATTTAAAATGAATATTTAAATGATTTTAAGAAATGAATATTGAAATATGAATATATTTTGGAAATATTCAGAATAAAGTGAATGAATAATTGTTTTATTTCTCCATAACTAATAGTTGTAAATTCTTGAAATAAATAACAGTGATAGATAAGATATAAACTGATTTATTGAAGTATTTATTGGAATATTTAGAAAGATTTGATGTATTGAAATATATATATCTTTCAACAGATTTTTGCTTTCCTTTTCTCTTACATTTCACATACTTTGCAATGTCAACTAAATAAATACAATTTATTACAAAAAAGCTGTCTAGGATAGTGTGTTCTACAGGATGTACTACGTCATCATCTATTGGATGTGTTGTTAGTGTGGAGAATTTTTCAGCAAGGGAATATACTTGTATTGATTCCTACTTAGTTTTGTCATCAGAGCCGTAAAAAATTCTTTCTTCAAACAGTAT
Source organism: Agroathelia rolfsii (assembly GCA_018343915.1). Classification (NCBI taxonomy): domain Eukaryota; kingdom Fungi; phylum Basidiomycota; class Agaricomycetes; order Amylocorticiales; family Amylocorticiaceae; genus Agroathelia; species Agroathelia rolfsii. The sequence goes on from JABRWF010000002.1 coordinate 780,837, forward strand.
ACTCCTATGACATTTGAGCAGGCATCCTTTGTCAAGAGCACACCTGCCTCTTGCCACTAAAACTCAACCAGTGCCTACGTAAACCTCTCTAAGATGTGAGGTAGCCTGTAATGGCTGTTTTACAACTCCCAAGGCCTAGGATGTGTAGGTGTTGTTAAAAGTTAGTGGTAATGGTGTAATATAGACTACTTGTAATCTACTAGTTACCTATTTAAAAGACAACTAACTTACTTGTTTGAAAAGTTAATGGTCTATGGTGTTATAGGTCTAAAGGCAATAAAACCTATTTGTGAAAGCAATTAGTAACTCTGTTACACCTAAGTTAAGACTATAGCCGGTGTCCCTTTGAGACTACCTACTTGTTTTCCCTTTAGGAAAGGCTTGTTGTCTTATAGTAGACTTAGTAAGTCTATTAGTGAAGTTAGTACTCTAGGAGCTAGTCTTTGTTAAGTCTCGGACGGACGGAGATAGCAGAAAAGGGAAGGGGCGGAGCGGAACGGAAGCGGAGACGGAGTGAACAGGAGTAGAGATGGGAGAGTGGATAGGAAAGGAGAGGGGTGACCGGACTTGGCCAAGACGTATGTGTCAGGCCCTTGCCTAGTTGCGGTCCGGGACAGGAGTCAGACAGGAGAAGGGGAACTAAGTTGATTTCCGAACTGAGGTAGCTAGGTACATGCTAGGTCGGTATAAATACTATAGTAACAGGAGGATACCAAGAGGAATAGAAATGAAGTGAGACGGAGAGTGGGAAACGGAATACAGGGCGCGAATGAGCCGAAACTATCTATGTGAACAAGGGTACCAGAACGTGTGGGGAAAATGATGAGAAAACAGGATACGTGAGAAGAGGAAAAGACTCCGGGACCCCGGTCGGGCGCCGAGCAAGGGGTCGCTGGTTCCGACGCCCGAATCGCGGAGGGCGGAGAGCGGAAGTTGGGAGCCGGAGAGGTGTCTTTGGTTGTTGGATGGTAGTGGGCGAGGGTGAGTGGGGACATGTCGGAAATGTCAGAGTGGGAGCCACTTGTGCGCGGAGGGGGTCGTGACAGTCTTGTAGACTATTTAACTCACTATTTTTGAGTGAAATAACTTGTCATTTCCAGCCGAATTTACTGGTACTTATATAATACAAAATATTCTAATTTCTACAAGATTAGTAAGCCAATCCTGTGCTTATCTAATCCACTTAGTAAGAAGGATTGCTTACAAATCAGCTTATAAATCAGCTTAGTAATATTCCTATTTACTGAATAATATGCTTGGTAAGCAATCTGTGTGCTTAGTAAGTAATTTGTATAGTATTAGTAAGTGAAAATGTCTATTGATCTTAATATCCTATTATTAGATCTGTATTAGTAATATTTTATAAATATTACTAATATTATGAATTTGCTTAGTAAATATTTTGGTGATTTATAAGCAAGGATCTAGGGCGTGAAAAATCAATTAGTAATATTCACAATGATTATTGAGAAATGAATATTTAAATGGAATTGTTTAATATTTATGAAAAAGATATTCATAAATGATAAAGTCAAGTGACTTCAGATATGATGATCTTATCTCTGATAAGATTAGATATAATGAAATATTGAAAATATTAAATAAAAGAATATATGCATATTATTTCAATGAATATATGCATGTAAAGAATTGTTAATATCTCAACAATGAATAGTTGTAAAATCATGAAATAAATAATCATGTATGACATGATGTTAGATGATTATTTGAAGTATTCATTGGAATTATTGGAAAGATATAAAGCCTGTAAATATTCAATCTTTCAACATCATAGTTTCTAATTACTCTCTGCTATACTATTAGGGTCTGGATTGACCCTAGTTATCTTATCTCTCCATAGTGCACTCTGTCCATAGACTTGTGACATTTATTATTATTATTATCAAGCTACAAATCATGCTATAGAAACTATTATACATAATATATCCACAGTATATTATCTATAAGTCATAGTATATCATAGTAAACTATAGTTTATCATTTGGTCAAAGCTCAATTCCAAGCCCAAGGCTTAGAAACAGGTATTTTATTATTTCCGCTCCTTTTCACTGTTATGCTGGTTGTGACATATCACATGTTACATCACACAAAAGAGTGTAACTTTGCATTCCCCATCTTCAGGCACTATCACAGTTACACAGGAACTGCAATACATCATGATAATCATTAAAACAATCAAGGAAGAACCTAGGAATAATATTGGATCATTTGGTAAGGATTAGTAACTAGAAAAGCATACCAAAGTAGGAGAACAATAGTATACAATTATGTATTTAAGTTACTAAGGTCTAAGAGATATTCCCTATCTCATAGACCTTTTTTGTCAATACTATCATTGTTATTCATTGTCCCAGGCTCTCTTTACACCTCTAAGCCCCTATTATACCACTCTTATTGTCCCAAGTTATAACCATAGTTATTATAGTTGTCAAAGTCATAGTACACTTCTTTATAGTTAACCTTAGGGTTGGAAACCCTAAGAGTGTTACTACTAGCCTTAGATTAGGCTTTACAACCCATTGTTTACTGCTAAGTATTTTTAATAGTCTTTTCTATAGTAATCCTTCATAGTATTCATAGTGCTCATAGTTATAGTTTATAGATCTGTGACAGCTTATAGAGCCTATCCCTGTCTCTCTCTCTCTCCCTTCCCCCTACCAAATCCTCTCTACTTAGTACTAGGAGGTTGTGAGCGTGCTCTGTACCGCTTACAGAAGAGACAAGCTTAGTGCAAGTCTCTATATGCATGCATAAGATAGGTCTAGCCCTTGTGGTGACTATTTGTGTCTGCAATCATACAAATCAAATATAGTGCTTAGTGCACCTAAGTAAACAAAGGCTTGCCCTGTGTTTATCAAGGCTAAGAGACCCTGCACACCTATTTGTATACACAAGAAACTTTATGTCTCAATAGTAGACCTTGTGTTATGGGATACTTATGACTCAACCAACATAACCCTAAGATGCCTAGCCTAGAAGGGCTAGAAGCAAATAAGGGGGGGGTATAACTGATATCTTTAAGCTCCCCCAGCAGGGAGGTGCAACTTATATTTAAAGACCTAGAGGCAAGGTCTCCCACTATTTCATAGAGGCTTCCATGCAACATACAATCACTGGTATTCTTAAAGTCCTTTGCCAGGTAGGATATGCTGTCTTCAGCTTTGACATAATTCTTTATACTCCCTCATCCTAGGAGTCCATGTTCACACATCCTGATGACACATGCATAGCTTTACTCAGTTTTATACTTCCTTAGAGCATGGAGTCACAGTATATCCCTTTAACCTTGGGGTCCAGGTATAATAATAAAGATAATGATAGGGGGGGGGGGGGGTAAAACACACAAGAAAGAAAGTGGAGGAAGGAACTTCAGGTATGAGTGAGAGTAACACAGAGGGCAAAAGGTGGTCAAGCTAGATTGCAAAGGTCTCAAGGGCAGGCCTCTATATACTTTTTACAAGTACTCTAAGAATAGTTCTTAACTCCACATCAAGGGAAATAGAAGCAAGGAAAGAAAAAGGATCAGAGGAGTTAGAACAAAAGTACAGTGTAGGAAGAAATCAAAGATGAAAGAAGCATTAAAGATAGGAGAAGTAAATCAATGATGTACATCAGAAGATTCAGAAGTATACCCAAATGAAGTATAGTACCATATAAACAATGCAACAAGAAATCAAAAATAAAGAAATAAAGCCTATACACTTAAATCAAAAGATAAAAAGTCAAGAAAAATAGTAGAAAATAGAGAAAAATTAGGGGAATAAAATAATCATGGGATCAACCCATGACACTTTGCTTAAAGACTTCACAAGTCTAGAGTAAAGCCTAGTAATCAGTAAGCTCAGAGTTGAGTGAGAACAAAGACAGCACATAAAGCATGTCTATCCTTGCATTCCAGGCCTTGGGAGTTGTAAAATAGCCATTATGTTACAAGTTGATCTATATACTATAAATTTATTTAGAATTTCTCATTATTTTTCCAAATTTTTCCTGATTTTTCTTGATTTTTTTGGTATATAATATGTATATTACATAAGCAGATATTACATAATCACTCTAATGACTAAGCAAGTCATGTAACCAGTCATCATGTGACTGGCTATCATGTAACCACTAGTTATATGATATATTATATAAGTAAGGCCTAGAACATAGGTCTAGACTATGATATCATCATAGACTTACTATGGTACAATATTACATTATACTTAGCATTACCATGTACAGACCATGTACCAGGTGCACAGACTAGGTAGAATTAGTATATAACCCTATAGTGTCTTTACCTGAAGACCCCAGATTTGTTCTCTTTGTCTTTAGGTAAGCATAAGTAGTGCTTTGTATTAAAGTACAAGCTAACATAATAAAATCTTTGTCTTTAGAGTCCCTATCTCTCTCCCTCTCTCTTCCCCTACCAAATCCTCTTGGCTCAGTGCTAGAAGGTTGTAAGCATGCTCCATGCTGCTTATAGTAGAGACGAGCTCAGTGCAAGTCTCCGTGTACATATATAAGATAGGTCTAGCCCTTGTAGTGACTATTTGTGTTTGCAATAACACAAAACCAACATAGTGCTCAGTGCACCTAAAGTAAACAAAGGTTTACCCTGCATTTATCAAGGCTAAGAGACCCTGTACACCTATTTGTATATACAAGAAACTTTGTGTCTTAACGATAGACCTTGCTATTAAACTATGGTAGTTCTTGGGTTGTATAGTGTAGCTATATGCTAGCTTACAAGTTACCTATTATAAAGCAAATACTTACTTATAGAGAAAAGTGCAGGCTTGGGGTGTTTTCTAAGAATAGGCAAAATTTCCTAGGTGGGAAGCAGTTAGTAACTGTTCTATACAGAAGATAAGATATAGCCGGTGTTCCTTTGAGACTACCTACTTTATTTCCTTGAGGAAATAGCTTCTGATCTTGTCTTGTAGACTTTGTAAGTCTAGGGTGAAGTTAGTATTGATGGAGCTAGTCTTGTAGACTATTTAACTCACTATTTTTGAATGAAATAACTTGTATTTTACAGCTGATTTAGCTAGGGTTTATATACTACAAAATATTCTAATTTCTGAAGGATTTGTAAGCAATGTCTTTACTTAAGTAATCTGCTTGGTAAGCAAAGAGCATATGGTTTATGCTGACAAATCTACTCTGTAATCTAAGTATAGTATTTGTAAGCAAATTGAATATTTAAATAAATAGGAAAGTGATATTAGTAATATATCTCAAATATTACTAATGTCTTTAAAGGTGATTACTAATTTATTTGTGTGATTTGTAAGCTGATTTATAATTACAATTGTGTATTAGTAAGTAAAGTGAATTGTTTGAACAAAAGATATTTAAAATGAATATTTAAATGATTTTAAGAAATAAATATTGAAATATGAATATATTTTGGAAATATTCAGAATAAAGTGAATGAATAATTGTTTTATATCTCCACAACTAATAGTTGTAAATTCTTGAAATAAATAACAGTGATATATGAGATATAAACTGATTTATTAAAGTATTCATTGGAATATTTAGAAAGATTGGATGTATTGAAATATGCATATCTTTTGTTAAGTCTCGGACGGACAGAGATAGCAGAAAAGGGAAGGGGCGGAGCGGAATGGAAGTGGAGATGGAGTGAACAGGAGTAGAGATAGGAGAGTGGATAGAAAAGGATAGGGGTGACCGGACTTGGCCAAGATGTATGTGTCAGGCCCTTGCCTAGTTGCGGTCCGGGACAGGAGTCAGACAGGAGAAGGGGAACTAAGTTGATTTCCGAACTGAGGTAGCTAGGTACATGCTAGGTCGGTATAAATACTATAGTAGCAGGAGGATACTAAGAGGAATAGAAATGAAGTGAGACGGAGAGTGGGAAATGGAATACGGGGCGTGAATAGGCCGAAACTATCTATGTGAATAAGGGTACCAGAATGTATGGGGAAAATGATAGGAAAACAGGATACATAAGAAGAGGAAAAGACTCCGGGACTCCAGTCGGGCGCTGAGCAAGGGGTCGCTGGTTCCGACGCCCAAATCATGGAGGGCGGAGAGTGGAAGTTGGGAGCCAGAGAGGTGTCTTTGGTTGTTGGATGGTAGTAGGCAAGGGTGAGTAGGGACATGTCGGAAATGTCGGAGTGGGAGCCACTTGTGCGCGGAGGGGGTCATGACATCTTTCAACACTTGCTTGAAGACTTTGTAAGTCTAGAGTAAAGCTTGGTGATTAGTGAGCTCGGGGTTGAGTAAAAACAAAGACAGCACACAAGGCATGTCTATCCTTACATCCCAGGCCTTGGGAGTTGTAAAATAGCCATTACAGACTACTCTGTACCTTACAGGGGTTAATGTAGGCTCTGGTTGAGTTTTAGTGATAAGAGTCAGGTGTGCTCTTGACATTAACTACAAGTGGCACTAAGCAAACTTATAACCCTCTGGCACAAAGCCTAAGGGATTTAAAGGAAGGGAGAGGGAGATAGGGACTCTGAAGACAAAGTTTTTTATTATGTTAATAACTACTTAAATACAAAGTACTACTTATGCTTACCTAAAGACAAAGAGAACAAATCTAGAGTCTTTAGGTAGAGACACTATAGGTTTATATACTATTTCTACCTGGTCTGTACACCTAGTATATGGTCTATATATAGAGGTGCTAAGTATAATGCAATATTGCACTATAGTAAGTCTATAATAGTATTATGATCTGGACTCATGCTCTAGACCTGCTTACATAATAAGTCACATGACTAGTGGTTACATAATGGCAAGTTATATGATGACTGATCACATAACTTGCTTAGTTATCAAAGTACTTCTGCTTATGTAATGTATATATTATATACCAAAAAGTAGAGAAAAATCAGAAAAATAGTGACAAATCTTAAATAAATTTATAATACAATGAGCAACTTGTAACATAAGTAACCTCAGGGTTGGAAACCCTATAGGTGTTACCTCTAGCCTTAGATTAGGCTAGATACTTCACTGTTAACTCCTTAAACTTTACTAATAGTCTTTCCTACATTAATTCTTAATAGTATCCATAGTATCCATAGTTATAGTTTATAGGCCTGTGACAATGGCCAGTCATGTGATTTACATGATTAGTTAGCACAACTTATATAATCAGTCACATGATCAAAAAATGAAAAATGTCTGTAATGATGATAAGAGTTTAGGAAAAATATTGAAAAATCCAAAATAAATTACTACAGTGTGCTATACTCGTAACACGACAACACATTCATCCTTCCATTTTTCATCTGGATGCCTTGTAACCTAGATACAATGCCTGAGATCATCAAGGCAGATGTAGCATTTGTCCGAACTAATAATATTTGCCCAATCTCTCGTTATCTGAAGCTTGCTTCTATACTCAGGAACCCCAATTTTTAATGAAAGTAATTGATGAGTATCAATGAGTACCCAGTAAGCGATAGCGATAGGATTGCTCCCTAAATCATTTGGAGCGCATATATTAACTTTTGAACGCAAATTTAGACTAGTGAACTTGGTACCCTTGCATATCGATGGGAGTGACTGAATGATTCAAACGGACATATCGTATAGTTTCATTTAATTAGAATACAATAATCTATTTCGAGACCATTTCGGAGCACCTTTACAACTTCTTCTCTTGTGCCAGAAATACATCCTTACTCTTGGAGCGTCGGTATCACAACCTGGCATGTTCACCCCGGGGATACACTCCATATGGATTCCATCTCAACGCGGACCGGTCAACTTCCTTAAGGTTTGGGTATCCAGCCACTGTCATGAGAATATCAAGGTCCTGTATATAAATTGCATTTGAATCGGCGAATTTATGCGTTGTCATCAAGCATGAAAGTATACCCACCGCCAGAAGGCTTTTCATGACATGTCTACAACCTGCCTCACCCTCATGCGCCATGCCCCAAATATACAGACGACCAACATTGACGGCATGTGCACCCAGTGCGATTGCCTTAAACACATCTGCACCTGTGCGAATTCCTGAGTCAAAGATAATTTTCATTTCTGTTTTGTCATATCAGTGCTCTAGTTTCTGCCCCGTGACGATGAGGGTTAAGAAAGATACGTACTGTCACCAACAGCATCGACAATCTCAGGCAATACTTCCAAGCTACCGACAGCCCCGTCTACCTGTCTACCAGCGTGATTGGTGACTACGATGCCGTCGCATCCAAGAGAATGGGCTTTCAGAGCGTCCGAGACATTTTGAATGCCTTTGATCAGGAAAGGGCGGCCACCTGTGATGCGTTTCCACTGTCCAATTCATCATCAGCTTGCCGTTTGACATTGTAAAAAAAGCTAAAACTAGTGTACCTCCCCCATAACCCATGGAATCTTCTCCCAGGTATGTGCTTTACCATGCCATACACTAGAATCGATCCATTTCCCGGAGTCATGCTTCAAGTCCTTGCCGTACTTGCGCATGAAGACAGGGTCACTCTCGCCAAGCTCATTGCCAACTGCAGTCGGATAATAGAAACTATGTTGTGAATTCAGGCCACAAAACCAACACCGTGATGTGCAGATAATAAACGTACGCATAATTGGCAATGTTGATATCAGTCGGTCGCCAGCCAAGTTGCCAAGTGTCTACGGTGAGCATACAGACGTCAAAGCCTGCTTTCCAAGCCCGTTCCAGCAAACTAATGGTCTGTGTTTGCGATGTGTCCAGTTATATGCATATTCATAATCACTTCGGGAGAGCATATGAAGGACTTACGACTTCGTCATCATGTCCCATGTATAGTTGGAAGAACCTCGGTCCGTTGGGGCGTTTTTCGCTGCCGGTGGGCCCATCATAACTGTGTATAGAATTACTTTCGTTCTTCTCCGCTGCTCCGCGCTCGTTCGCAGCAGCAACGTCTTCTATGGATTGAGAAGCTGCTGTGGAGAGACAATACTGCAAATATGGTTAAGGAATAGCTGGAGGAATTAATATTTTGACACACAGGAAGCCCAAGTTCGCCTGCAATCTTTGCAGGGACTAGCTCGCCTTGGGGGCTATAAAGCTTGCTGATGCCTATAGGTGCAAAAAGGATGGGCGCTGGGAGGCGATGACCAAATAACTCCGCTTTATTAAGTGTCAGAGATGCCAATGGATAGGGAGTATCAAGAGATTTTCGCATACTTGTCATGTCCCTAGTATTAGTGTCAACAAGCATGCGAGGAATAATCCTCCATCTGTAAAATGCCTCTCTGTTGGCGCGGTCTGTCCAGCCGAGGCCTGCGTTCGAGTTGGCATAGAAATAACCGCGGTCATTCAGTTTCTTTTTGGTAGATTCTACCAGTTCGTCTGGATGAACTGAGAAACTGGGAACTTTGGGGGACGGAGTTGAGCAAGCAGTCCTTGGAGAATTCAAAACGAATACATTTCTTACGTTGTCCTTTTTCACCACCAGCTCTAAAGACCTCGCGTTGATACAGGGAGTAGTGGGGGCTAGCGCCCTTTGGTTTGTTCGTGGGATCCATAATAGCAGATACCAATGGGAAGGATGAGCGAGCTTGACTCAGTTACTTAAACATAGTTTCAACATTTCATACGTCAGGTGGATTGAATAGGTCCAATGATCATCCCCCCTTTGATAAACGCTTATTAGGCACCAGGATGAAGCAATCGACGACGGCGCTGCGGCACCGGCATACGAGAGGAGCCATTCGAAGGTAAGTGACATGAAGTCATTGGCATCGCAAGCACTCAACGACGTCATTGTCGTCCACCGTGACAATAACGGTGACATAGGCAATGGTCACACGATTGACGACGCGCGATCGCGACATGCAATGTTGCGGCCACTGGTATTTGCCACCTCGGCTTGCTTAAAGGGTTTTCTCTTATCATCACCTAGATTCTCATCCATGGCGACTCTTGCAGACTTTCTGAAGCAATCGAAAGATAGGTTTTTGAAGGATTTATCCAAAAACGATGCACACGGATGGACAGTGTCTATGGGCAACGAGGCCGGCGGTATGTGTTGATCACGTCTTTAAATCAATTTAAGAAACATTATTAGATATCCTGCTTTCCTAGATCTAGACTCATTTGCGAGCTCAATCGCCTATGCATGGCACGCAAGCCAGTCTAATCCTAACTCTATACCACTCATCCGTACTCTTCGGGGGGATTTTCACCTTCGCGCAGAAAATGAACATGCCTTCGAGGCCAGCGGCGTAGATCCGAGTAATCTTTTAGCTTTAGACGACATACCATCCACATCCGTTTATCTCCCTGGGGCCCATTTTGCACTTCTGGACCACAATCGTCTCTCAGAGCAATTCATAAACGGTAGGACCGAAGACATTTCGACCAATGTATCAGCAATCATAGATCACCACGAAGATGAGGGCCAACATAAAGATGCGTCGCCTAGGGTAATCCAGCCTGCGGGTAGCTGCTCATCTCTTGTTGCCACGACGTTGTTCGGAAAGGATACGTCTCTGCCCCCCGAAATTGCTACCTTGCTGCTATCTGCTATATTGATAGACACAGACGGTCTTAAACCAGGCGGAAAGGCTCTCCAAGTTGACTACGATGCCGTCTCTTTACTTCTGCCCGGATCCACACTGGCATCGTCAGACTCGTTCTCCTCCCCTGAAATAACGACAGATATACAGTCTCACCCCGCTCTCAGATCTCTTCATTTTACCCTTACCTACAAAAAGGGGCAGGTTGATCACCTTGAGACCAAGGATCTCCTCAGACGCGACTATAAGCAATACCTATATAATTTCCCCCTCCGATCTGCCCCTGAAGATGCTGCAGCCATCCCGGTGGGCTTGTCCACTGTACCTCTCGGCCTCTACGCTTGGATAACAAGAAAGAGGTTTTGGAAGGATACGCTCGAGTTCATGAACGAGAGAAACTTGGTTGTGCTTGGTATCCTCACCACTTTCAGTGATCCAGAGAAGATCGGGAAACATAGTGGCAAACCTAAGCATCGTCGAGAGATCGTTTGGGTGGTGAATACGCCGTCTGCAGGTGCGGAAGAAGACCTCAAGGAGAAACAGCAGAAGAAACTTTTCGACGCAGTTGCGGAACGTCTCTGGGACGCCTGCGGAGCTGAGACGAATGGGAAAGAGAGCACTGATTTGGAGTCTTCTGAGGGACTTTCATTCTTGGAGCTCAAACGCGTCTCGCCTGGGGACTATGGTGCGTCGGAGCTAAAGGGTCATAAAGAATGGCAAGCCCGCATTTATAAGCAGAAGAACACCGGAGCGACGAGGAAAGTGGTGGCGCCTCTGCTCAAGCGGGAGCTAGAGCGTCAGGAGACGGGTAAAAAGAAATCGAGTGCTGCTCTCTGATTATTCATTCTTGTAATGAATGCTTCAATTCGCGCATAGTCCTTTTTATTTGGTTACAAATGGCATGTGAATCCCTGATAGGATCAACAAATAATATCTGGTATTGTAGTGGTCTTGCTCTTTCTACTTCATCGTTTACCAACGCATACTTTGGAGGATTCTCCATCTGATCAGTGTTCTCGTCCTTCGACCTGAGCCCAGTCAAGCATTAACATTGTCATTTAGTCAAATCAGCCACCCCCAGTGCCGCGAATAACTCACGGGGCTGGCGCTAACCATGGAGGACAAAAACAACAGAACTGCTAGGGATTGGGTAATAGCACTAAATGCCTTCATGGTGATCGGTGATTATGGATAGGGATTGCTGGGTGATTGTGGTGGTATTTGATTTCCTGTGTTGCTCTGGAAACATGCACAGCAGTCTCTTCTATACGAATGAACTGAGAAAATATCAATATCTTATTCGAAATGCATTATATGAATAACTGCGGATATAACCTCTGTACGCAGCATGAATCATGGTTTGGATCCAAAAAAAAAACTCCGGAGGGACTTGTTGTTATCAACCCGTACCTGAAAATATCCCAGAGTGAAGATAAGCTACTAGTATCCACATCATTAGAAGAGCCTCTGTATAGATAAAAATGATAGCCCATCCCTGATGGACATATTGAAATAGTTACGACCACTTTTCGTGGTTGCATTCACGAAAGAGACCGGTACCTGACTTGACTTGACTTTCTTAGGATATGGATGCTCAAACAACATACATACTCCATCAGGAAATAAGATACAAGCTCAGTTGGTAAGTATCGCACATTTTGCACATGGTTTTCGTGCCCCTGCATCAGCTGTCCTCTTGCGGGTGATAACAACCTTTCTCAGAGAATTTACCTGACATCATCGGGTTTATCATTATAGCGGCCCTTCTTGAAGGCCCCGTAGTGAGATCTATGGGACAAAAATTAATACTTACCCTTGGAACTGTTAAGTTGCATGTCATTTAAGGGGGTTCAAACAATTATATCTACTTTAGCAGCAATGTTGTTGCTCATGCTACTGTGGATGAGAGAAAAAAGTATTACGATGATTAAATATCATTAATACTATTGGATGTTGGAAGCGCATTACACCCTAGGCAACAGGAAATATTAAAGACTAGTGTAGTTTGGCCAGCATCGTTCTGGAGAGAAGAGGTGCTGATACTAGTAATATTGAACTGGGCTTAACTTTCAAGCGGAATTAGGTCTACAGGCACTAAGTCGGCCTCGTTATTATTTGATTCCTACTATTTCTCCTTCACAACTGCCTCGCCCCATTATGAATTACGATCGATAGTTCAATTTGCTGCATTAATAGTACCCCAAAACTTAGGATTCGAGCTGCCATGTGAGATGATTTGTACTAGTGATCGAAAAAAGTTATCGAAAAAAGTTTAGGCACAGCACAAAAACCATACAAATTCGCCGATCTTACCCACTTCCACACCGTTTCTTCTGAAGTAAAAAAATTATGTAGTACCATTCAAGTGCTCTCCAGAGCCCTATATAATTAGTTTTAGATAAATCCTGTTGGTTAGCGACTGTGAGCAATATATGTGGATAGAGTGTATATACGTCAGAAAACAAACTTTATAGTTCTAGATTTTTTTTGAGTCAAAATATTTTTCCTGGAAATTATATGCTGGGGATATACTGAGAAAAAAATTCCATGGCATAAAAAACATCTGGTGAGGCTGTAGAAATTCCGGAAGTTGACGATTTTTACCACTTTTCCAGCCTATATAATTGCACTAAGAACGGTCAACTTCCGGAATTTCTACAGCCTCACCAGATGTTTTTTATGCCATGGAATTTTTTTCTCAGTATATCCCCAGCATATAATTTCCAGGAAAAATATTTTGACTCAAAAAAAATCTAGAACTATAAAGTTTGTTTTCTGACGTATATACACTCTATCCACATATATTGCTCACAGTCGCTAACCAACAGGATTTATCTAAAACTAATTATATAGGGCTCTGGAGAGCACTTGAATGGTACTACATAAATTTTTTACTTCAGAAGAAACGGTGTGGAAGTGGGTAAGATCGGCGAATTTGTATGGTTTTTGTGCTGTGCCTAAACTTTTTTCGATCACTAGTACATGTATGCATCCCGAATTGCACAACTACATCACCATCACCCGCGGTTCTCTCAAACAGAAATGATTGCATAAAATCAGTACTTTCAAGTTTACCAATACTCTCACCTGAGAAAGTAATGAGTTTTGAGATCCAGTGTGTCAACAGATAGGGAAGACTCTGAAGCCTATGCAGCTATCCACGCCACACTTAAAGATTCAAGGCAGATTTCACAAGCAGCTAGCTCCATAGTGTTGATCAATTAATGGCAATCACAGGCGTGGTACAGTAAACAGTAATTAACAACGAGCTAAGGTGTACAACCCCCCCCCCCCTCCCGGACAAACTCAAATCAGGAATACAGTCCTAGAAGCTTCATCACAATAATCCCTATAAGAACTCGAAGTGGTTGGAGTGCACGAAATTTCCCAAAGGACATAGTCGTAGGTATAGCACTCTGGCACCCTCGTCGATCGGTTAATGCCCCCACCCTGAGCAGTACTGTAATCGCTGATAGTAGTCAAAGGACCTTCTGGATTAAACAAAGCGAACACGAGTGAGAGCGTTAGGCTGGCGCCTATTTAGTTCATCCTAAAGCTTATACCAAGATTATCGTCCTTTTACGCGACTAACATTACTCGTCTGGAAGAGAAAAACCAGGATCGCCAACAAGTACAAAAAGGTATTTCGGACTGGCAACGATTGGACTACACCTACCACACCTTTCAGCGGAAAATGAAAATGAAAATCCGTGCAGCTGAGCACTCACCAGCAGAAAAACGAATGAACAGAGGACAGCGTAGCATTGGTCATGGTCATAAGATACAAGTCTACTAGGTAGTAACGGGATGACGATTTGAAAGCATCAAGACAGTCTCATTATCGATAAGGGGCCTTCTCGTCACTAGCCCACTTCCGCGGATTATGAATGAACCGTACCAAAGTCGGAGTATAGTGAAACGGAAATTTTGCATTCGATAATCTCGGGCTAATAAACATCAGAAGGAAGAGGCAGTACAAGTGAAAGCACTGAGAAAAAATGAAGAGGCCGGGTTGGGAACAACACGCTCGTGAATGAAGTAAGGTCCAAGGAAAATAAGCAAAGAATGAAACAAAAGACTTGTCAGGAAGATAGCTTGACGAAGAAGAATGCAAGCTTCTCTTGAACTCGTATTACTGCAGGTACAGTCGTTGTTTAGAACTTGTAAACCGAAGTTTTCTTGAAGCGCTACATACCGACATTTACACGCTGATAACGCCCTGCGCACTCGACTGTTCTTCTGCTGGAGATGGCTGTTTCTCCTCCATTGGGGCGGGAGGCGGCGGCGGCGGTGGAAGAGGAGGATACGGTTGAACTTCGGGATGAAAAGTGTACTTTGCGTCAACAACCCTTGCTTCCCAAGCCCCCTGAGGTGGTCTGAGAGGTGGGTAAGGCTCTCCATCTCTGGGTAGCGCGCCAAAGATCTCAATTGTGCCCGGTGGCGGTGGCAGAGGGAACATGCCCGTAGTTCCCGCAGGTAAAGAAAACGGCTCGGGGCTGTGAGATTGGTTTTCGGACGTCTGTTGTGAGTCCTCGCCATTGGTATTTCGCCTGCCTTTCGAGGTGCCACTCCGTTTTTTAGGATTTGACGATCTCGGAAGTTTATTGGGGCCTCTTCTCCGAACAGGGTCTGATGAGAATTCACATGGCCGTCCTTTGTTCAAGCAGGTGGCACACTCTGGACGAACTCCATCACACTTGGCTTTGCTCTCTGGAGATCACAAGACGAAATTGAGCGATAAAGCAAGAAATTATATATGCGGCGACATACTTCTGCATGGTTCACAAGCTTGGTTGACCTTATTCTTTCTGATTGCAGTGCCGTCAGGGCCAACTTCCATCCTTGGACCTCTCTTCGTCTTCGGTTCGGACTTGGATGAGGAAGAGCGCTTAGCAGGGACGGCCGCGGGTGGCTCAGGCTCGCGGACTGGATCACGAAGGGCCAGAGTTACGCCATGAGGGTGAGGAACAGCAGCGCCTGGTGGGGGCGGCGCCTGAAGTCCGTCTTCAGCAGGGTGATCGTAGTATACCAACGACCTATCATCACGGTCTCGCAAACGGGGGTCGAGTGGCAGTGGCACAACGTCCGTTGGACCGGGGTTAGGCGCGGCGGTTGGCGCTTGCGGATACGGTTCACTTGGAGGTCCATTGTCGTCGGAGGTGGACGTTGGTTGACCGCGAGCATATGATTCACGACTATACAGTCCACGGAAGCCACTGCTGCCCTGTTCAAATTCTTCGGCAGACGAATAAGAGCGATTGTTTCGTGCTCGATCACCGGCATGTGAGACATTGCGCATGATAGATGCTGTGTTGGGTAGTTGATTCACTTGGTTACGATAGTCCTTGTTTTCAGAGGGAGGAAACTCGTAGGGATCTGTAGTCGAGGATGAAGTAATAAGACCGTGTGGTGTAAACAATGGAAAGGGGGGGGGGGTCAGTGCTTGCCTTGACCAGGTGGCCTTGATGCATTTGGACCATCGTTGGGGAAAAGTTCTGCAGGAGACGTTCCTGTCACGTCAATGAGTTATTGTCTATGATTATAGGATGAAGAAACGAACTTGGAGAAGACGATGATGTACCATCAGCAACTGGACCTTCAAATTCTGGAAGTGAATTGTTTAGAACTTGTGGCCACGCTTCGAATGAATAGACATGAACATACGGTTTGGAGTCGCCGGTGCTCCTTGATCTGATGGTCAGGCAGACATGACCGATGAGTCTAGAGAGTCCTGCACGACTATGAATTCATGCATGTGTATGTTACACACCTTTCTTTTCGGTCTTTTGTCCAGATGCTCCTGACGGTTCTAAGCAAAGTCAGATGGGATAGTGTGAAAAATTTCGGATGTATACATACTCCATGTGGTGTTGTTTAGTGCCCATGCAATCTCCTGCGCTGCATTTACGGGGCTCGCCTCAGATATTCCTTTGGCATCAGAATCAGGCTCCTTATTCTCTGGCGGTGGTTGGGGCATAGGAGGGTTTGCAGGTGTGGTAGTGTATCGCATATTTGAGGGAAAGTCCAAGGACTAAACTTGATTTTTGGGGCCTCGTATACGTTAGGCGATGTCTGGTAAGTCTTTAGATGGTCAATAATAAGCAGCTTCGACTCGAAGCTGCTGCAGTATCGTCGACGGATCCAAATTACGACGTTGGCTTTCTTGCTTCCGACAACACACGCCCCAACTGCGCCACTTGTGCCGTCGGTGTAAAGTGGCGTGGGAATTCGGGGCTTGAAAACTTATGGGGCCTATGCAGCACATCGACGCCTGTGTCTGTGCGCATCCTCAAGACACTATGGGAAAAGGTCTGATCGTCGTAGAGCTCGTTACCGCCGCAAGCAAGCCATGCTAATACTTGGGATTTGATAGTTCACGGCTCTCTCGCCCGTGCTGGCAAAGTCAAATCGCAGACCCCCAAGGTCGAGCCCCAGGAGAAAAAGAAGACTCCCAAGGGCCGTGCTAAGAAGAGGATCCTTTACAACCGTCGGTGCGTATTCAAATATCCCGATTTTTGCTTTATTTTCTATCTGTATTGATATTGTTCACAGCTTCGTCAATGTGACGACTCTACCTGGCGGCAAGAGGAAGATGTAAGTACCAGCATTTTTTCGCAGATGGCATAGCCTTCCTTTCGCTGCAATTGATGATACACCGAAATCATGCATAGTTCACACTGAACTACACCTTGATGATACCCAAACATCTAGTCTTTCGCTCCTATCTGATATATTCTCTTAATCAATCCCTGTTCTTGACGCTTTTTACTGATTACTCATCTTTTTAGGAACCCCAATCCCGAGAAGTAAAAAAAATCGCATTGTACTGCGCTGTTTTCGGATCACACTCGCCTTTATGGCACGCCAGCATCCAGTTACGGCTGTTTATCCCTCTTTCATTGGTGTTTTTATACATGTATTTCGTATTTCCCTGCACTGCGCCTACTATGATCGGTAATATGCTACAACATATGCCAAACAAGACAGATTCTCATGGATATGATTAAAGATGGCAAGAAGTATACGTAATGCATAGATTACCCAATGAATTTTTGGTATCTTGAAAGAGTGTGAGTAAGCAGGGAATCTGCATGACATGGATGACAAAGGACGCAGCTTGAGCCGGAGCCGCGATGTTGATGACTCTGTTGTACTCATCCTATTATGATTTAAAGCATAGGGGATACCTAGGATCATAACTTTCAACTGAAATATCTTTCTTATCGTCATGGACCAGTTCAAATTGCCTTCAGAGTTATGGCTGGAAATTTTTCGCTCTTACCTTGAAGAAAACCTCAAGGATATCAGCTTGACCTGCATGGCCTTTCGTGAACTGGCCCAACCATTGCTGTGCCAAACTCTCGTACTGAAGCCTTTCTACAGGTCTAAAGTAGGTCCGGGCTCGTCACGGCAATATCCCAATCAAGAGCAGTACAAAAAACTTGTTGAGCGATTGCACTTTTTCGCACAAGATCGTATTGCTCCCGCTGTAGAAGAGTTCTACATCATCACCGGACAACCCCAGGACAATTCCACGAAAGATAATGGATATAGTCAGATTATCTTAGATCTTTTCTTCGAGCTTGTGCCCCGGTTCACAAACCAAAAGCTTTCCTTGAACTTCCATTCCATTTCATTTTCTGCTTCCCATCTTCAACAACTCTCTCGAATGCCACGCATTCCAACCATGACCGTGCAAGGATGTGATGCTGCTGTGCTAGCTGATCAGCTCTTCCTTCCTGTGGAGAATCTATATGTACTGAATCAGCACAATCCCCAGGTTAGATCAAGCCAGACCGTGACAGACGACGCTGAGTTGTCCAGCATGATGCCACGATGCACACCCGCCACCCTGCGATCTCTATACAGCTGTCTCATCAATCCAGATACATTGCAAAATATAAACCTAGGCGATGAGAGCAAGACCCGCAATGTCGTCTTGACCATCATGAACGACATTCTCGATGGGAGGCAACTAAACCGGGTTCGAGAACTCTCCTTTCTCAACTACGCTGTTCCCGCGACAAAGGCCGCACACAGTTTTCTTTCCCTCCTCCCCAACGTGAGAAAACTCGTGCTCTGTCGCGGCATTTCGAGAGATTTGCGACACATCGCGCCCACAAGCCTGCACCAATTATCCATCGTGGTTTCTTCCGCAGATACTGTCGCGTTACTCGCTCCAGATCGGTCAATTAAACATCTTATGATCGATTACTTTCTCGAGGCGCCCAAGGGGCTCGAGGTGCTGTCTTGCTTGACATCAGGAGGGTACCACTTGGATTCGCTTTTTGTAAAGTTTGATGCTATGCTAGAGGGTTTCTTTACGCAGTTATTCAATCAATGCTCGGGGCTGAAGATCCTAACCGTTGTCGTATCAGCCAGCCAACGTGGCCATGTACCCAACAGATTAAACACCCTCATGGTGAAATCACCTCCTTTTTTCCCTTTTATTTATCTCTCGCTGATTTCTTGATTATATTCGATAGGAAATGTTATCTGACTTCTCTCGATCAACACTACCTGCTAGCCTTCAATTCGTGCAAATTGCTGGAAACTTAATGCCGATGGAAAAGGATACGGATTCAATGGCCAAAATACTTGGAGACTGCAGTTCTCGTTATCCACACCTTGAGAAAATACGGATTGGTGAAAACGGGATGCCAAGACCTATCTTGTCTCACGGTATGGAATATAGTGTTCTGTCGGGTGTTAAGCAGACGGTAGATTATTCTCTGGACGAGCATTGGGAGCGTATGCAGAGACTGTACAAAATTTAAGAAATGACCGCTGGATTTTTCTTCATCCACACTCGACTTTGGGGTACGATCCAGAGCAGGGGAACGGTTGCATTTTTAGATAGCCTTTGTATGCTATAGATATTAAAGATTACTATACTAATGGAGGGAATAAATAACACTATGCCATGAACTGCGTGAATCATACTTCCACTTCCAACACTTTAGGTTTCGAACCAATACGATTCACCCCTTCCTCTTGTTCCTGCGCATACCTTGCATCCTCGACATATTTTTGCATTAGACCTACAACCTTCTTCAAGTTCTGACTGTATTTGGCCGATGTCGCCACCACATCTAACGGACGGATCGTTCCATCGTCTAGAGGAGTCTGCATATGCTCACGCACATATTGCTGCAAATACGCCAGCTTCGCGCGGGCCTCCTCAACTAGTTTTGCTTGCTCTTCCTGCGACACTGCATCACCACTCTCTTCCCCGCCTTCTTCGTTGGAAGAGGCCAACAGATCCGCCTTGTTGGCAATGACGAGCCGCGCGCGCTTGCTCATACCTGGCTGGTACGCCTCGAGCTCCTCGCGCAGAACACGTAGTTCATCCCACGGTGCGGGGCCCGACAAATCGACGACGTACACAAGGGCAAGCGAGCGCTCCATTGAGCGTAGGAAAGAGTGACCCAGACCTACATTCTCAGACGATTGCGCAATCAAGCCAGGATTGTCGGCGATCGTGAACCGGAAGGTTTCGATTGAGTCGAAGTGGTAACCCATGCCTATGAGTGCATCTTCGTCCTTTTCGATCTCTTCCTCGAGATACTCCTGTGCTCCTGCGTTGTCGGCATCAGATGCGATGGCTCTTCTTGTCTTGCGCATGCGTGGTGGGGTATATGCGCCCGCTTTGGCGGCTGAGAGCGCACGTTCTTTCTCCACAGCTGTCTCGTCAATGACGAGGCCTTCCTGCAGCCCGCCCTCAAACGTGCCATCAGCTGCGACGCGAACGACACCCACGACGGGGTTGAGTGTCGTAAAAGCATAGCTTGCCACCTCGCTCTTGACCCGGCCACCCGTCAACGCCCGGAGGAGTGTGCTCTTGCCCGCATTCGGCATGCCCACGAGTCCAACGTCCGCAAGGAGCTTCAATTCAAGGGCAAACGTGAGCCGCTCGCCCTCGGCGCCACGCGTCGCAAACTTGGGCGACCTATTCGCGAGGGTTAGGAAACTGGGGTTGCCTTGCCCACCCACACCACCCGTCGCGAGTAAATGGCCCAAATTATCGTTACGTCCCTGAGCCAGCGGTGCGTTAACATCCACGGCGCGCTCTTCGATCTTGTCGAGGTCGAGCATGATCGGTTCTGCCGCGCGACGCTGGCGCCGCTCCCATCTCAGCTCCTTCTCGAGCCTGTATGCTTGCATCTCGGCCTGCTTGAACGCGTCACGCTGCAGATTGTTCTCTGCTGCACCGGGATAATGTATCCAACGCCGTTCACGCTTCTTCTCGCGCCGCGTCTCAAGGTCCGAACCTTCCAGACTCTCTTCCTCTGCCTCCCATTCATCTTTTGCACGCCGCGAGTCGCCGGCCGTGAGCTGGCGCACAATAGTCCCCACGGGAACATGGATGACCACAGGCGATGCGTTCTTGCCGTGCTGCCATGTGCCTTTCCCATGCTCGCCTGAGTCACCAACGACACGTCGGGGCACGGAGGCGAGACTGGTCATATGCGGTACGGGCTTGATGTAGATGTCGGCGCCGCGCCCACCGTTGCCGCCTGAAGGCGGGCCGTAGGGTACGAATTTTTCACGGTGGAAGGCGACGCAGCCATCACCGCCTTTGCCTGGTGAACATCAAATACACGCATGTTAGATTGTATGATTGCCTTGTAAACATGAAGTTGAGCAGGAGATCCTATACCTCCTCTGACGGTCAAAATAAGGTTATCTAGGAAATTCTGGCCCTAAATTCGAAAGAAAGAAGCTAAATCATACATTCAAAACCAGTGCTATTGCTAAAAGAGAAAGAATGCCCAAATGAACAAAGAAATATAACTTTGAGAAGGCTTACCTTTTGTCGGCGCTTCCACTCCGTCTTGCGTCTACGTTTGAACTCTTCCCAAGTTTCCTCGCGTTGGTGTTCCTCGTTAAGTGGCAACTCAATGGTTTCTGGTGCAGCATTACCATCACTGCTTGCATTTGATACAAACGCGGTAAAAGCAAAATGTCTTCGGCAAGGATAGACCACGCTGCGACCAAATAGGTGACTGTGGGTATGCGAGTTGGCTGCACCTGCAGAGCTAGCAGGCAACCTCAAGCGCAAGATGGCAACCATTGCGTATATGGTTTTGTCGATAAAGCAAGCAAAATAAAGGCCAATGCACAATCCCAGCTTAGTGATACCAGTTAGAATAGCTGGATGTTAGCCTGAGGACTGACTGCCAGTGAACTGTGACCAGCTTCAAGTTTTGAGCTTGAAAGAGCGCGTACTTGACCTCGGAAGACAAGCAATGTACGCTCTCGGAAGCAATTGTGATCTTCCTTCCAACAATTTGGAGGACTTCATTCGCGGCAAGCGCACTGCAGGTTGACTGTACGACTATGTTGTCCTAGTATTTTCTTACATAAAAAACTAAAAGTCTGGTTCAGTGCTCAGCGATGAGTTATGCTGTCAATTAAAATGCTTCTCTCTAGGCCTAATTAACGTCATCTAACTTGCTCCTGGTTTTGCTGCAAGCCCAATCCTCCGAATAGCAAATTTCCAGCTTTACGAAGCATCATAACTAACGCTCAATCACCTGTGCTAGTCCCGGCGGATCTGCTCATCTGTACTCACTGCAGTTGATCACTCCATCGACTTGAAGCAATGACGTTGACACTGACATCACTAGTGCTTTGATCACCCCAACGCTATACCATATACTAATTTAAGGAGAACATATCCTTATGACTACACAATTAGCTTGATTGGGGAATAATTTCTGGCATACAGCAACTTGGGCAACCTGTTGTTTAATTGCCCCAAAAAACACAATATTGGATTGAACTACCGCTACTGCTCGGGGACTTTTTTGCTGGACTCTGTAGCTATAAATGTCTACTCGATCAAGGGGCTATTCCTCAGTCGTACTCGAGGAGTTTCCCCTTAGAACTCTATTGCGATAACAGACTCTTACTAACGTTCTGCTACACCATCGTTTTGCACAATAAATAATCATGCATTTTTTCACCATTCTTTATACTCTCACTATGTTTGCTCTTGCCACGCTTTCTACATCTGCTGCTCCTTTTTCTATTGACGCTGATGCTGATTCTGGCACTGTATCTATTCCCTATCATCGCATGGTTAGTGGACCAGATAACGCATCGAACCACCTTATCCGTGATGGTGTCGTGATTAATGTATGTCCCCATATTACTTTCAGTCTTTTCTTTTTTGTCAGTAGCTCAATATGGATGATCCTTCTCCGATCTAAATTAGTCCGAATACACCGTTAAGACCAATGAGCAAATGCTCAATATTCATTTTCAGGGTCTTGACTCCACATCCAACACGGAACTCAACATACGACAACTGTACGTTCATTTCTTACCTGTGGTATTTGTCATGCGTATCAAACGCGTAAGGCCCAAGACTAACTAAACCGATTCTTTTTTTCAAGACCTGACAGTAGTACTACTGGGGACAGCGAAATTGGCGACCGCGACTCCCTACCTGTTCCAAATATGCCGGGACCTATGCATGGTCTTCTACCTTTTGGTGAACCGTCGAAACCCATGAAGCCCTTGCATCCCTGTCCTATGCACCATATTATGTAACTGGTAAATTTATGAGCTGGCGTATCAGCTTGTGTCAATCGGGTTCGGAGGGCAGAGCAGACATAGGCTCCAAGCAGCATTTTATTATTATTATCCTACATACCTTCACTTCGCTCATTTCTTCTCTAATTAAAGCGTACTCATACCTATCTTTTATTACGTACTTGGATGGTTTCTCTTTCTTTTAAGCTACTTAGCTAGCATTGTCTTATTCCTTTCAGTTGTCATTTGTTGGTATCATTCAACTACTGCAGTCCGATAAGCATATAGAGACGCATGCCAAATCGTGTACAGAGTATACACTCTTCGAAAGTGGTAGCTTTGTCGGTTTATATTGCAACTAGGTTTGTATTGTTGAGTTTTTTTTTTTTGGGGGGGGGATGAGATACTCTACATCCAGGTATGATATCATAACAGCTTGATCCGTATACAAAAAAAAAGTCTAGTGGCTAAAACTACAGTGATATACACGCAGGAAAACAAAAAAGAAACTAGCTTGAACCGTTTATCAATAGAGCGAAAGGAGAGTCCATATTGAATAGAGAGATATGAAAAGCATTTGAAAGGGTGATACATAGATTCAGCCCCTTATTCTCCGTTGATCTTGTTAAATACCCAAGAACGAGCTCGGCGTCATGATATCGATCAGCTCATTCACCGCCAATGGACCCCTCGAAGAGGATCGTTCGACACCATCAGCGCTTCCTTTTCGTCTCTGCGCATCACGTGGGCGGTGTAAAGGTGAGGTCTTGATCTGCAGCAGCAGCGCAGCCGCCGACTCATCCCCGGGGGACATCAGTGGAGACGAACGATCGGCCTTACCAGCAGCGCTCACGCCAGAAGCGGGTAGCGTCGACGTGTATAGTAGATTAGGAGGGGGCAATATCAGGCTGGGAGGATTTATCGAGTTGCTGCGGGTACGAAATGAACCCGAGGGAGGCGGTGAAGGTAGATAAGGTGTAAACGGGGAAGTGAGCGTGCTACTGTTATTGCTGTTACTTGCCCCTGAAGGGATGCAAACTGTACTAAGGCCAATGTGAGGAAGCCACGTTGAAATGGAAGGCAGTGTTAGTGGCGTGATGGTGGATGAGACCGGGGACGATGCAGATGCAGATGATAATGGTACATCCTCGGACGGTTGCTGTTTTACTCGTGGTGTCATAGGAGCATCATTGCCCACGTCTTGGACCAGTGAACCTTCCAGAGTAGTCGAGGAAGACGTGGATGACGACGGAGATGGTTTTGTTACAATATTAGAGCATCTTGAGCATCCGGTAGCACTCTCAAGCACCTTCACCTTCTCCGTCAAGAGCCGCAGATGATCGACGGTCCTGAGTAGGATTTCGAGTTTGAATTCTTTATTTTTGCACTCCTCCTTTCCGTCTTCGCCGCTCTCACAGCGCTCTTTGTCAGGCACGAGTATACTGAGTGTGGCGAGTGCGTCATTAATCTTGGTCCTACGTGCCTTTTCGATAATGGAATGGTTAGCCTTGCGCTGTGCATCACGAGCGGCACGCGAGATTTTGGTGTGCTTGCGACCACCCCTTGCGGATGTCGTGGTGGTAGAAGCAGTGCGGACACGTTTGGGCTCCACATAAGCATCATCATCGTCCTCTTCGTCCCCGTCATCCGCTGGGCCAGAGTCTGAGCCAGCCTGGTCACCTATGACGGCCACCGGACTGCGTGCGCGCTTAGTCCTGCGAGGGGGGGTTGGGGTTGGAAGAGACAGGGTATTGTTTGCCAGGGTGCCAACATTAGGCGACATCGCGATAATGAGGTATATGTAAATGAGAACTGGAAAGAGGGACGGAGATCAGTTCAGGCGTGTGCGCTGGATGTGAGAAGAAGGGGGCAGCGCGAAGGAGGCACACGATCTCATTTGGGCCGAGATGATTATAAAGAGTGTGATAGACCAGTAGCAAGCCATTTCTGCCTATGGATTAGATATTACCTTGCTCGTGTGCTATCCAGAGACTGAGAAGGTAGCGCACGTGTTACGCAGATATAGCCACAGGTCTCCCGATGGCGTTTCTGATTGGCTAGCAAAATCCACGCACGTGCGCTATGCCCTTTTCATTGGCTTGGTCGTGTGCTTCGCAATTCGGTAGTAATAGCCAAGTTGCCTATCGAGCGCCGAGGAACTGAGAAGGTACTACGTTGGAACCCTGCCAGTGACCGGGACTACTGGAAAGCGCACATTTCGCTAGTAGCGCCATCTCAGGCTGATGCGTAGTGACCTTGTGATCGTTCAGCGCATGGTCTATTGTA
The DNA here is from genome assembly GCA_018343915.1 of Agroathelia rolfsii. NCBI lineage: Eukaryota > Fungi > Basidiomycota > Agaricomycetes > Amylocorticiales > Amylocorticiaceae > Agroathelia > Agroathelia rolfsii. The sequence goes on from JABRWF010000002.1 coordinate 806,154, forward strand.
AAATAAAAATATGAACACAGGTGTACCTTCCCGGAAGTCTATCATGACAGACTCATGCCATAGAAGAAGGAAAGAAAGATAGGAAAAGGGAGCGGACACGAATTGCCGCCTTTGATTATATTCCCCCGATAACCAACACTGCCTACTAGCACATTGTGCCAGGGACCAAACAGAACGTTCTCCACTAGTTCCGGCAAACGTTGATCTGGATCCTGCATGATAGTTCAGCAAAAAGAACGCTGCATGACGAAGATTATTTTACACACCGAACTAGGGATCAGGGTCTCAGAGGGAAAGTACACCTCTGTAAAACTCCTGACTTCGTTTGGTTCAGCACTGAACTATCTCGGGACAGACGGCACACCAATGAGTCGAATGAAGGCGATAAAACGGAGCCATCCGGCCCAGCCAGGATATACCGTGCAAATATTCTGTCCTTGTCTCATCACTTCTACGCTGTCTTCAGACATGTCATAGCGGCGACAGGCATGAGCCTCTGGCTACCATAATGCTCATCGAGGAGATCAAATAGAAGGGAGCATGCTTCATTGTCACTCCTACATGTGGAAACTTGCCGGTGGGGTGGATATGCAGGTAGGTGTATGCAAAGAACGTGTCTCAGAAATTAACACAGAAGCGGAAGTGTGGAGACTTGAGAGCACTTCGAAGTAAGAGAAGGACTTCTCCCATGGAGATATGTTGTTGGAGACCAGGCAAGGGAAGTACAAACTCGGAGCCGTGAGGAATCAGGATTGACGAAATTTTGACATTCGCGTCCTCTGGCATACGATTGTGCAAAGGTCAGATATTTAAAGAGCATTTAATTTCACTTATTAAAGTGCCTAAATGATTATTGTAGACAATGTCGGGAGCGAATCTCGTTGAGAATAGTAGTCCAAATTATTACGAAAACGATTACCACTCACTATCGTCCGGATCTTGTTTGAAGTCCTGGGTATACACCGTCTTGCCTACTCAGGCTGTTCACTTTACCTGTCGCCCAGTTTTGGATCCCGCAACATCACAAATGTAGTGCATTCGAGAGTTTGATGAAACACGAGTTGGAATAAGGTACCGAATATTTGTTCCATGCTGACTCGTCAACTCAGAGTACAGTCAAAAAGTGACTTGGACATGGGTCTTTTTGGCTTGTTCGATTATCAATAATGTACAGCCTGAGAGTAATGTTTACGCTGCCCAATCAAGAAATACTGCCAGACGAATAGAATTCACTTCGAGCTTCGGTTCAAGATGACATCGTCCTATCGTGCTCCATTTACGTTACGTAACTGCTGACTAATCAATATGGCTGTTTACTGGGTGGCAAAGTGGCATACTCTTCTCTCAGATGTTGATATCTACTAGTAGTCGCACCCCTGGATATTTTCCTGGTGGACTAGCATATTCGTGTAGCTATCGTTTTCAAATCTTTCAACATCTTCCCTATCCCTCATGTATTTCCCTAACAGCTCCGTCCACGCGATCCAGGCTGATACGTAATGACACGAGTGCCATGACAATCCCTTGATCCAATACATGCACTGTTAGGAAATAGTGAGAATGTTTCGCAATGCCACTTCAATTACTCCACCAAAGGCAGTGAAAGGAACAGAGGGATAAGAAATGCGGACTGAGATGACAATCCGAGTCAGCTTACCATCTTCGCCATCTTCATCTGGCAGCCATAGAGCTAGTGCATTGCGCAATGGATGAAGCAGAATCCTTTCTATAAACTCTAGAGAGCGTTGACCTCGGACTCCACTCTAAAATAATATGTCAACATGTATGATGATTAACTCGGAGTTACACATACCATATTACTCATATCCCGGCGCAGAAGCACATAATAGAAAGATAATACCTCTGTCAGCCGAGAGGGCTCCCTTGACTCGATCTGCACGAAGCGCTCGCGCGCACCGGACGCCTCAGGTGCGATGAATATATCGGACGGATGAGGGTGAAAGATTTCGCCTAGATGAGTCATCAAATCCGGTTCGAAGAGCGCTTCACGGAGTTCCTCGACCTCCATATCGCTCTCGTTTCCACTTAATGCACGAAGTATATTTTCTTTGAGCAGGCCTACCCCTGCAATACGCATGGGGGGTAAGGTTTCCTCAGAGAAGAGTATGCTTTTAAGCAATATGATGCGCATTTGTACCCGCATGTGCTGCAAGCTCATCGAGATCAAGCGAAAGACGATATGCCGCGTGGCAGCATCTGGATGGCTGCTTGCGAGTGGAACGAGTAAATGGGTAAGCGGCAGTAGAAACGCGTCGCAGAAATCGGTTGAGTAAGCGGATGTCCCGGAAAAGATTCGCAAGAGTAGGGAGAGTGTTTCATCAAGGGCGAGATTGTTGTATATCGAGTTAATGAAAAGAGGGAAGAGTTGTGAGATTTCGTGCTCTTGTAAACTCTGCTGTGGCATTTGATGAGCGAGGAGAATAACTGATGTAATCGTGGGCTTATTAAAATCAATGAGAGAGTCCGATGGATTTAATAGTCGTGCTGCCTCCTATTTGATAAGGACAAATTTGTATTACAAAAATGTACCATCGTACGAATAGACATACCACAGCTGTAAGTGCACATGATTCATGCTCTTTCCAGTCGTAGGATGTTGTTTGGCGCACGACAAAACGAGGGAAGATAAACTCAAAACAGCGTTGAGCTAATGATGAGTTGATGCAATTGGCATTGAGGGTGATTATCGTATCTAGCATGTTCCATAGAGCTTCCTGGAAACGCCATATCAGTATGTATCATACGATCAAGAATGAAATACAATGAGAAAAACCTTGAGAGCCTTGTCTTTAGCATCTGTGCCATCATCATCCCCTGATATTGCTATCGCATCCCGTACTGAATGATAGATCTTCAAAACCAAGTCCGCAGCATTGGAGATTTGTTGCCTTCCTGCGTCCGCCCTGGGTGTTGAAGTAGTATTAATGGCCCGAGCAGCGGCGGAGATACCCTCCATGTTCTGTTGGATAATTTCTATGATTGATTTCTTGCGGGAGTGTAATCGCGGTATGCCTACAAAAGATAAATTATGAGCAATCAAGTAATGATATCCAACTGGCTGATTTACATAGCGCATAAATATGAATGCACGTCGCGAGCTGAATCGCAGGTGAGGCTATGGGTTTCTCTTCTTCCTCCTCCTCCACCTCGTCTTCGTCTTCGGATAATGCATCCAAGTTGGCCAAGACTTCAACGTGCTCTTGGAGTGACATCATTGTCTCGCGTGCGCTTGATTTTTCACCAATAATATCCAGAATTTCAAGAGCAGCACTTGAACTGTTTCTGATTAGGTCTCGGATAACACTTAAAGGATCCTATATATGTGCATTTATATCGCAAAGATGTATCGCGTTGCTGTTTCAGCTTACTAGGAAGGAGGCAACATAACCATCGTCTTCTTTAAGGACCCGTGCAATCTCATCTATTTTTCGAAGCACTGGATGATCCAACCTCGGGTGATGGGAGGTAGCGCTACATATCACGGTTGAGAGTTTATCTGATATCTATACAAGCATGGCAAACATAATGACACGGAAAGTCGAGGATGCCGAGAAATAAGAGAACATATTGACGAAGACAGATCAAGAAGCTACTTCTACTTTGTCATGATCCGAATCGGATAGATCTTCGGGGAGCTCAAGGAGAATCAATAGCCTGGGTAGATTGTTTGTCATTTCACTGATTGAGACGACTTGGTTGGAGGACTTGGCCAAGGTGGGAGAATCGCGCAGGTCAACCAAAGTCTACACTGCTGTCACAAAAGAATTGATTGTGACTGAGTGGCCCAAACTGAATGCCATGAGTTCTAAACACTCAATAACCTCGTTACCGTATTCAGCACTAAGCCACAAGTTCAAGTTGATCTGAGTAGCTGAAGCTTGAGGTTGGTTTAGATTCCGACGTCGCATTTTGCTAATCCGTTTGGTTGATTATGTAATGAACCACTGGCACCGCCATCAAAGACCACTTTCATCTCGTTCAAGTTGCCTACTTGCGCTAGCGGCAGTGCTTGAACTTAAATTGTACCACCGATGCTAACATAATTATGATGACTGCTGCTCTACTACTCCGTATTTTATTGATACCGGGGATTTGTGACATTTTTGCTTGACGTTAATGCAACAGACATACTGGTACTGACTGCTCAATGGGTCGACTAAAATGATCCGTGCCTTCCTGCTTTCCCTCAGACTATTCCCTAGTTTGTGGGGAGAAGAGTTTCATCCGCTCCTATCGCTCCTGAATTAAATGGAGGTCAATCTATGCTATGTGAGGCCCGAGTATTATATCTATTTTAAATCAAAGTCTGTCGGTGTGCTGGAGCTAAGCCATTCACTTGCTCCGAGGCTATTCTAATTATATTGGATGAAGGGCCATTTTTGATGCAACCAAACATTACGGCGATTAATCGAATATGAGTTGCACAGTGCTAGCACAGAGCCACGCGTTGTTTTATCGCCTCGGTCTTCAAAACGAAGGCATGTATGGAAGTTCAGTGTGCGCATTTGAAGTTGTGACTGGATTTATATCAATGAACATTGCTACTTGTCATAACTCACTCTGAATGCTCCGTTCTCTACGATTTCAATACTTGCTCACGTCTCGCCAAGACACCACGGAAGAATGGTATTCGCATCGGTGTAGCATTGCACTGGTATTCATGAATAGGTGCTTCCGATAGTTCGTACACGTAAGCTCATTCTAGTTGATCCGACTCGATACTAGGATTAACGGCGAAGGCGTGTGATAATAAATACGAACGGCAGTCCCTCATACCATTCTAATTTACTATCCGGACTGATAACATTTTATTTTTCCTGTGTCCGATGCACATCAGCCGCATGCATCACTCCAGTAAGCTTCGTAAACGTACCATTCGTAAGATACGCTTACGAGCTATTCGACTTGGTCCGATAGGAAAGCTTCCAGCAATATTGATTAGCTTAACAACCGCTCTTACTATATAATCACCAGTATCCCCCCTAGAAAATTTTCTCATCAGCCACTAGTAATCCCCAAAGACCTCCTCTTATACAGGACATGAGCGCCGTCAATCATAAGAATCTATACGAAAAGCATGTATTGCTAACGGCAGCACCAACATGGAGTTAGTATTCACGAGAAGATCACATAATTAGGAGACTGATCCAAAGCGTCTCAATATCAAGGTCATTTCCGTACTGTTTGCGTTCTCGCAGCGAAGTTTGCTGCTGAGAGGCCAATCGTCGTGACATTACTTGTGCCACACTACCAGGGTACATTTGAAAGGTCGCAGAAAGAAGTAGCCCGTTGCCTCTCCGACGTCCAATCGCCCTCGGGCACCATTCGGTATGTTAGAGTTCGGCTATATATGCAAACATGGACATGTCCCATTAATAAAGCTCACTGTAGGATCATTGCGATGGGACAGCTTGCGTCGGACATGGCTGCTTTCTTGGAACCTGATATACCGGCCTTCCAAGATTTCTGGAACAGATGTCTTCACAGCTTACCGATTACATGCTCTGCCACTGGGAAAGAGTATCCCGGTGTCGTAAAGCCCTCGGTGTTCTTCATAGACAGTATGCAGCACGATCTGCTCACCCATGTCCGGACTATAGATACATATCCGAAAACGACCGTCCTAACCTGGATGATGGCATTCGTGGGTACAATGATCACTATAGGATTCCCGAGCAAATATGGTGGCTCTTCCGAGGTCTTGGTACCCGAGTTTACACCGGAGGAGATGACCAATGGAAGACTTTTCAAATCTGGAGAGATTAGACGCGTCCATGGGCTACCAGACATGTATGATTGGGAGGACTTCCCACAGGACCTTTCTAATATTCCGATGCTCAATGATACCAACAATATGAGTTATGCTTTTCATAAAATTGCAAGGCAGGTCATTCTATTATGTCCAAGCACTAAGTATTGAGCTTGCTTTGGTTTTGATAGAACAATCTGTGAGTCGGACGGAGTAGCTACAGCCAGTGCGGTAGGATATCATGGAGAAGAGCTTTCGGGTGTTATACACCAATGGGCCACAGAGAACAAGAAATTATCCTTTCATTTGGGCCCAGCACTACCACTGAAACCGGGAACAAGTGAATTTACACAGAGTATACTTGACGCCGAAATGGCTGCTGCGCCTCCAGGCATTGGTGAAAAAGTGCAAAACTTCTTGGACAGCATGCTCAAGCAACGAGGGGAGAAAAGCGTCATCTATATATGCTTTGGCACAAATTTCTGGTATGTCTTTGTCATTGTTCTTTCACGACCTCTGAAAAACCGCGCCTTGTCAGGCCTACGAATCCTGATCATCTCTGGTTGCTTCTGGACACTCTTTCGAAAAGAGATATCCCCTTCGTAAGCTTCGCCCATCCTGCCCCCTGACTCTTTAAGATGCCGATTATCACTCCAGATTCTGTCGCATTCATCACCAGTGGCACAAGTCCCAGAGCATATAAAAGAGCGCTTCTCTAGTATTCCCGGAAATCTTCTTATTCCATGGGCACCACAGCAAACCATATTGGCGCACAAGGTAAGTGGAATACGGAAATTGAGAACGTCGAATGCTAAGAAAATTATGTTCAGGCCATAGGGTGGTTTGTCACGCATGGAGGAGCAGGAGGCACCATGGATGCATTGACTCAGGGCGTCCCAATGTACGTCTCTACTCAATTTACATTTACTTCTTTTGTCAAAGACTGATATTCATCAATTTACCATCTACAATAGGATTGGATGGCCATTCATGGCAGATCAGCCAGGCAACATCGCCCATCTGGTACATACGATGGATGTCGCTTTTGAATTCATCGAGGTTCGTACAGGTCAGAATGGATTGAAGCCTATCTATCAAACGGGCAAGACACCGAGGGGTACTCTTGAGGCTTTTGGCGAGGAGCTCAATGAAGTCTTGGACAACTTAACGTCCGAGGTCGGACTGAGAAAGAGAGCAAACGCAAAGAAGCAGCAGAAGATACTAGCCGCCTCTTGGGCGCCAGGCGGTCCAACGCGCGTCTCATTCGATTCACTTGTTCAGAAATTCGGTTTTTGATTCGGATCATCATAGATAAGCAGAAGTTATTTAATTCAAATGATTGCTTGCTATTCAATAATATTCACGATCAGACAATGAGCATTGCTGGACGTACATATATTCCCTGCACTGTACGTGCATGTAGTACTCTTGCTCATCTTGGCACGAGTCACCCAATGATTCCATAATTCAGTTTTGGTTGTCTTGCCGAGACTTCAGTGCCGAGAACAGTGATGATAATCAATCGGTGGCATTCTACCGATGCTGATCACTGACGGCCTCTAGCTGTGTGCATACTATATGAGCTGATTATATACTTAAATTAACGGCAAAGGTAAATGATGGTGCTAGAATATGGTCACATGTTTCTCTTTATATTTACGGTAGTTTTCCTTATCGATCGCTATCTGTTTGACTACGTATAACGATGTGCAAGTAGATAGGCGGAGTTTACTTCTTTGTGTCGACCGCTTCTCGTCGTCGTCGCTCGTCGTATTTTAAAAGATGGTACATGGGATCAACAGCCCTGGGCTGCATAATTGTCCTCAGGGTATTCTGATTTATTACGTGTATGAATCGATAGGGTGAAATCTTCCTGTATCCAATATAACAATCATCAGCCTCATGCCAATGCATCACTCCAATATAATTCGCAATGACTCGACGAGCTTCATAAGCCTTGTCGTAAGCGTACCACTGGCAAACAATGCTTTAAATATCCGATTTAGCTTGATATAGAAACCTTCTCAGCTAAGCGTTTGTAAGCTGAGAATTCCCTTGTACTATATAATGTTTGACATCCTCGTCACTAAAAAAGCTTTCCTATCGATATCGCTCCCCGACACGCAGAATCACCAACCATTTCCGAGATCACCTCTAAGATTTGATACATGAGTGTTATAAGCTCTACGTCTACATACGAAAAGCATGTGCTACTAACGGCGGCACCAACATGGAGTTAGTGGCCACGACGAAAGTACATCGTTGAGAAACTCATGCAAAGCCCACTGATGATGTTAAGGTCATTTCCGTTCCGTTTGTGTTCTCGCAGCAAAGTTTGCTGCTGAGAGGCCGATCGTCGTGACATTACTTGTGCCACACTACCAAAATACATTTGAAAGGTCGCAGCAAGAAGTAGCCCGTTGCCTCTCTGACGTCCAATCGCCCGCAGGCATCATTCGGTATGCTAGAGTTCGGCTATATATACAAGTGTATCCGACTAACCAAACTCATCATAGGATCATTGCTATGGGACAGCTTGAAACTGACATGTCTGCTGTCATGCAGCCCAATGTACAGGCCTTCCAAGATTTCTGGAACAGGTGTCTTCACAGTTTGCCAATTACATGTTCTGTCACTGGGAAAGAGTTTCCCGGCGTAGCAAAGCCTTCGCTGTTTTTTATAGACAGTATGCAGTATGATCTGCTCACTCACGTCCGGGCTACGGATACATCTCCGCCAACGACTATCCTAACCTGGATGATGGCGTTTTTAGGTGCAATGATCACTATGGCATTCCCAAGCAAATATGGTGGCTCTTCGGAAATCATGCTATCTGAGTTTACACCAGAGGAGATTGCTAATGGAAAGCTTATGAAACCCTATGGGGAGATTAAACATATTCGTGGGCTTCCAGACATGTACAACTGGGAGGTTTATCCACAGATTTTGAATATCCCTATGCTTAAGGATCAAGATTATATCAATTAGGCATTCCATAAGTTTACAAAGTAAGCTGTACAACTCTGCTAAACACCAAGTTGTACATTCCTTAACACCCTGATAGAGCGTTCGTTGAATCGGACGGAGTAGCTACGGCTAGTACAGTAGGATACCACGGAGAAGAGCTTTCAAACGTCGTGCACGAATGGGCCACAGAAGCCGAGAAATTATCCTTCCATTTAGGCCCAATGCTACCATTGAAACCAGGGACAAGTGAATTCGCACAAAGTACGCTTGACGCTGAAATGGCTGCTGCGCCTCCAGGCATTGGTGACAAAGTGCGAAACTTCCTGGACGATATGCACAAGCAACGAGGAGAGGATAGCGTCATCTATATATGTTTTGGCACAAGTTTTTGGTTTGTCGTTCTCGTGATCCTTCTGTGGTTTCTAACAAACCGCGTTCTATTAGGCCTACGAACCCCGGTCATCTTTGGCAGCTGCTGGACACTCTTTCGAAAAGAGACATACCTTTCGTAAGCCTTCTCGCATCTCATTGATTCCAAGGGTTTTGATTGTTCTAGATCCTATCTCATGCGTCACCAATGGCGCAAGTTCCGGAAAATATAAAGGAGCGTTTTTCTGATACCCCCGGGAGTCTTCTCATTCCATGGGCACCACAGCAAACTATACTAGCGCACAAGGTAAGCAAGACCTGGGCGGTTGAGAGATCGAGTAATGAACATCGTTATCTTTAGGCCATAGGGTGGTTTGTTACGCATGGGGGAGCAGGAGGTACCATGGATGCATTGACTCAGGGTGTCCCAATGTATGCCTCTATATATCATGCTTCGATTTTTTTAAAAACTGATGTTCCTCGATTTACCATCTGCAATAGGATTGGATGGCCATTCATGGGTGATCAGCCAAGTAATATCGCATATCTTGTACATATGCTGGATGTTGCTTTTGAATTCATTGAAGTCCGCACCGGCCAGAATGGATTGAAGCCTATCTATCGAACGGACAAGACACCGAGGGGTACTCTTGAGGCTTTTGTCGAGGAGCTCAATGAAGTCTTGGACAACTTGACGTCCGAGGTCGGACTGAGAAAGAGAGCGAACGCAAAGAAGCAGCAGAAGATCTTGGCTGCCGCTTGGGCGCCAGACGGTCCAACGCGCGTCTCGTTCGATTCTCTGATTAAGAAGTTTAGTCTTTGATTTTGTTCATTGTAGATCAGGAGAAGATGCTATGTGTTGTTTACTAATGAATCGATCCCCACAATATACAGGAGATGCAATTCTTAGACGGTGGTTGCTATTAGCTTACCACTAAAGGATAAGACTGAGTACGGGAAGGTGGCACAGCCACTAGTGCAAGGGGTGTCTACCGATTATGCGGCAGCCATAACACTGTCTCAATGCACATAGAATTGAGATGTGAATTATTGCACAGTTATTATATCCTTTCACCAGGCACAATGCAAAGCCCAGAGTGCACAGGCACGGGCAAGAAATGGTAATTTAGCCATAGTATGAAATACCGGGCACACACTCAGCAGCAGCAGAAGCCCAGCGATAAATGCATGGGTAGGAATTGCAGTGTAGCCATGACATGGAATAACATAGGCACAAGCCTGGGAATAATGAGGGAACGCAAGCATGGTAGTGTTGGCGCAAAAACAGCAGTAGCAGCACCCAGATTTGGGCATAAATAAGAGGCAACACAAATGCCTCATCACACATAGTAATTTTCAAGTGTATTCTGGTATCTCAAGCTCAAGGTGCGAGTGCGTTAAGCCAGCGGGGAATACTGGCGGCGACTCCACGTCCCTCTCTCCAGAACCGCCAGCCCTGACGGGAGGTCAGGCCTGCGCTGCAACGGCAAGAGAAACAGGTATGGAGCATCGAGAAGGTATCTCGACACCCCCCTGACTAACTGCCTGCGCTAATGTACCCACTAGGGGGGTGGGTGGGTCGAGCACAACTCACCGCTGACTGTATGCGCTACGTACGCTCTTAGCTGCCAGTGTCAGAGAACAAGCCGCAAACTGTGCAGCAGCTAAGCTGTGCGGGCAAACTCCGCAAAGCGAAGTTTGGTGTCTCTGGCCCGTCCTCCCAATGCCGAATCCTCAACCTCGCAAGCTCGGAGTCGGATTCGGCGAAACCGCATGCCAAAGACACCACTTAATATCCCAGTGTCTTGCCTCCTTCGGCAGAAAGCATTCAAATATTCGAATATTCAAACCCCACTGCCTGGCAACTACCATCCAATTCAAACTTAGAGCGGGGCTTGAAGGTGGCATAATCGTCAAGCGCCCGAGTACAAGGCTAACCATTGTCTTGTAGCTTGCTGACGGTTGCAACTACAATGAATCCAAGTGAAGTCATAAATTCTCTTGTGAATACCTTCTGAGGAGCACCAACAAGTATACTGGTGATGAGAGGCTTCGTGAGGGCCGCGGCATTTGAAGTGGAGATCAATTGATATTTCCTTTTCAACCTATATCACCACAAAGATGTAGTAAGATGTAATTAATATAGATGTAAACACTCTGCGAATGACATTCACTCCTTCCTGTTTTAGCAGCAAGAGAGTCGATCAAATGCTAGTCGCCGAGACGCCAGGACATTGTAAGGCCTCGGGTAAGCTACTTTTGATCTTGCTTACACAAGTTTTGCCGGCCCCTAAAAAGATTCGAGGCTGCAAATTTTCATTTATAAAAAGAAAACATAACATGATCAGGATTGTAATACTGCCCACACAATAAGCATATGCTCGGACACTCGGATGTAGCCTCTAATCTTTCGGGCAGGGGCCTGACGTGTATACATCAATGATGTATGAGTAAAAAAAATTCTTCCTGCGTCCAATACTCGTGGGTATCAAAAATATCTACAGTTCCACACTTTTGTAATTCAGTCACTTCCACACCTTTTCTCTTCAATTTTTCCTCAAGACTATCTGAATGCCCATGCCCTATAGATAGTCTCATAGGAATTTCTACTTAAAGAAAAACAGTGTGGAAGCGACTGAATCATAAGAATGAGGAACTACGGATGCTTTTGATATCCGTGAGTATAACAATCAGTGCTAGTCTTGTGTATTACCCTGATATTTGCAATGACTCAGCGGGCATTGTAAACCTTGTTCTAACCACACTACTAGCAACACTTTAAAGATATCCGACTTGGCCTGATATAGAAATCTTCTGAGCAGCGTTTATAAGCTGGAAAGATTGCCTTTACTACATAATCTTCAACATCCTTGTCTTCAGAGAATTTCCCATTGATATTGCTCCATAATACTACAGAACCACCAACAATCTCCAAAGAGCTCTTCTTCACAAAGCAAGACATAAGTGTTACAAATCCTACGACTGTGTACAAGAAGCATGTGCTATTAACGGCAGCACCAACATGGAGTTAGTGGTCACAACAAAAGCGTATTGTTAAAAAAACTCATGCAAACCCAACTACCGGCGTCAAGATCATTTTCGCTCTGTCTGTGTTCCGGCAGCAAATTTTGCTGCTGAGAGGCCAATTGTCGTGACATTGCTTGTGCCACACTACCAAAATACATTTGAAAGGTCGCAGCAAGAAGTAGCCCGTTGCATATCCGACGTCCAATCACCCGCGGGCATCATTCGGTATGTTAGAGCGTGGCTATATGTGCAAGTATATCCCACTAACCAAGCTCATCATCATGATAGGGTCATTGCTATGGGACAGCTTGAAACTGACATTTTTGCTGTCGCACAGCCCAATGTACAGGCCTTCCAAGATTTCTGGAACAAGTGTCTTCACAGTTTACAGATTAAATGTTCTGTCACTGGGAAAGAGTTTATAGGTGTTGCAAAGCCTTCGCTGTTCTTCATGGACGATACGCAGTATGATCTGCTCACCTGCATCCGGGCTACGGATACATCGCCTCCAACGACTGTCCTAACCTGGATGATGGCGTTTTTAGGTGCAATAATTGCTATGGCATTCCCGAGCAAATATGGTGGCTTTTCCGAGATCATGTTACCCGAGTTTACATCAGAGGAGATGGCCAATGGAAGGCTCATGAAACCTTGCGGGAAAATTAGACACATTCGAGGGCTCCCGGATATGTATGATTGTGAGGCTGATCCACAGCTTCTAGATATCCCTATGCTTAAAGATCAAGATCATCTCAATTATGCTTTCCAGAAGTTTATAAAGCTATACAATTCTACTAAACACTAAGTTGAATATCTTGATAGAATGTTCATTGAGTCGGACGGAGTAGCTACAGCTAGTGCCATAGGGTACCATGGCAAAGAGCTCTCTAGTGTTGTGCACGGATGGGCTGCAGAAAATGGAAAATTGACCTATCATTTAGGCCCAATGCTGCCATTGAAACCAGGGACAAGTGAGTTCGCACAAAGTATGCTTGACGCTGAAATGGCTGCTGCGCCTCCAGGCATTGGTGACAGTGTAAAAAACTTCTTGGACAATATGCTCAAGATACGGGGAGAGGATAGCATTATCTACATATGTTTTGGGACGAGTTTCTGGTTTGTTCTTCTCTTGATTCTTTTCCCGTTGCTCATGAACCGTATTCCATCGGGCCTACAAATCCCGATCATCTCTGGCTACTGCTGAATACCCTTTCAAAAAAAGATATACCTTTTGTAAGCTTTCTCGTACTCCATTGGATGCAAAGGTGTTGATTTTTTTAGATCCTGTCGCATGCATCGCCGATGGCACAAGTTCCGGAAAATATAAAGGAGCGTTTTTCTGATACCCCCGGGAGTCTTCTCATTCCATGGGCACCACAGCAAACTATACTAGCGCACAAGGTAAGCGAGACCTGGGCGGTTGGGAGACTGAGATTGAGTAATGAAAAATGTTATATTTAGGCCATAGGGTGGTTTGTTATGCATGGAGGAGCAGGAGGTACCATGGATGCATTGATTCAAGGTGTTCCAATGTATGCATGCTTTTATCTTTCAAATATTGATGTTTCTCAACTATCATCTACAGCCGTTCACGGCAGATCAGCCAGGCAACATTGCATATCTTGTACATATGTTGGATGTTGCTTTTGAGTTTATTGAGGTTCGCACCGGCCAGAATGGACTGAACCCCATCTATTGGACGGGAAAGACACCGAAGGGCACTCTTGAGGCTTTTAGCGAGGAACTGAATGAGGTCTTGGATAATTTGACGTCCGAGGTTGGATTGAGAAAGAGGGTAAATGCAAAGAAGCGGCAGAAGATCCTAGCTGGAGCCTGGGCACCAGATGGCCCGACGCATACCTCCTTCGATGCTCTCCTTCAGAGATTTAGTCTTTGATTTACATTGTGCTAGATATAGAGGATAAAGATGTGATCATATAAATGTCAGACCTTCATTCGGACAATATCTTGAGCCTCTTATGTAGCTTCGCTTATGAGAATGCAAGAGTGAAGTATAATAACAAAGCATATGAAATCCTCAGGCTCTCCTATCAGCGAGTCCGTATCGCCCCTCATCTCCGAGTCGGTTTGGAATCTATTAGGTCAGAAAAATTGTAATCAATTTGGTTTATTGATCCAATAAGAAGCCTGACTCGAAACAAATGCTTGTCAGATAACCAAAATTCCAGTGACGGTGGGCTGCAAGTCAGCCCAGAGTAGTGGAGATAAGTGAATGCTTCCAATGATTGCCAGTGTGGCCAGTCATCGTACACAAAAGCAAAGTAGTTTGGCACCGAGAACCTACTGACAGCAAGACCCGAGGCTTCCAAGTTTGTTTCAAGTCTGGCTTCATTCTGGATTGAAAGAGCTAGGCGTTAATCGTTCAGCGCTTAGCATTTGCTTATTAATTTCAGAATTCAATATTCAATGCTCAGTCAGATTGGTACTATTAGTGGCAGAGTACGGCCGTAATGATGGCCCTGCTGCGATCTCCGACTCCCCTGGCAGAGCTTCATCATTATTATCATCATGATCATGATCATTGAAACGACTACGATCGTTATTGACAGCACAAACTGAACCTTGTCATTCTTGGCATCATGTATTAGATAATGATCTCCACTGCTATCCTTTAGCCTCCTGTAAGCAGAGTTTGATGGTTCGCTGCGTTCAATTGGACTGGAGCTATCCTTTCAAGTTTAATCATAGCCATCCCTTTGGCAATGTTGAAAGTAAAAGCAATGATAAGCACCACTCTCTCCTTTGTGGTATCCTCGTCTCAAACCCATTGTTAGCAACTTAAAACACACAATATAGTATGTATGCATGAAGACCACCCAACCTTTAATCCAACAAAACAGACTAGCAAATGGAAACAATCAAGTAATTTAATTCAATGGTCATCCTAGTCAATCAAAAAACTCATTATGCCAAGCACATCAAGTGATCTTATTCTAGATAGTATCAGCGGGTAATGTATGTAATTGGGAGAATGTTCGTTGGTGGCACCTCTAACCAAGATCCACCCTACTGATGTCTCCAATCAATGGCATCATCTAGAAACGTGGGGACCAATAAATACATGTCCTCGCAGCACTGGCATCTATGCCACAGAGACCGGGAATCAAGCTCCCCTTCCCAACCACATTCCCGCTAAGATATCCCAGAATTGGTCCCATTTTATAAACAGCGCTGCAGTGGCTGGTCCTTGCCGTTCGCTTCATACTAGTAAACTTTGCAGAATGTCAGCATATAAACTTCCTGTCTCAGTGGATACCGCTTGTATGCATAATTCGATAACCTGTATTCCACTGACAAAGCCTAACCGAATATTCTATCTTCAGTGATTACTGGCAAGTATTCCAGAATAGGAGCGCTTGCACTTCTGGCTTATGATCATTGTGCGTTAATCTATTTTAATTGATTTAACTTGAGTAGACTTTGATTGATAAGGCTTATGTGGTTTTATTTCAAGTGTTAACATTCAACACTGAGGTATGAAAGGAGCTAGATGTTGGTATCTGCAGAAGTCCTTACCTTTAGAATAAATGTAAAGGTATCTCATATATGGGGTAGCGGCTCCAAGATTGTCAATTGCTTGTATTTTATTGTACATATGCCTTTTTTGACTTAAGGGTATTGACTCATAGCTTTGTGTCAATAGAATCGCTGGCTTTCACTTGTCTGGCTTATCATTGACTCCAGCAAGTTTCATATCCCTGCTCTTGTTTTTATTCTCATCCAACATTCTTAATAGTTCCAATGACTGGTACCGGCGTTGTTTCATCGCAGGTACACTCTTCATTTGATGTCCAAATAACATCTAGCACATTGGCTCATTATTCTCAAGATGTAATTTGATCTAGCTTCTAATATAGGCTAAATTAAAATGCCAATTTACTACAGCTGTATACTCTATTTAATCCTGGATGATACTATGTATGTCTCTAGATTTGACTCGAAGTTATTCATATCATTTAACAAGCGCTTAGGACACTTCTATCGACTTTGATGGTGCAATGTAAGCTTTTTGAAATCGAAATATCCTACTGAGTTACACCTATTAGTATACCCATAGGTATCTTACAGATGCGGGTAAATCCATTTGGCTTTCTTATCAGAAACTCGTTTGACACTGACATAGATATATGCCATATGGAAATGTGACCGCCGTATACTACGCTTCATGGTGGTAGCAACTTTGTTAGAAGTTATTGCAATGGCAATTCTCATTATTATCACAATGGTTCGCATATCAGGTATACTACCCACTGGTGCTTCCGTGGATTAGGAAAATAACGTCGCCTAATACCATACAGATCTTCCGATCGTTTCTACCCCTACAGGATGCTCTTATTCGGGTTTGATACATACTTCGGCTCTGTTCTGGACACCCGCCCTTGTTGTTGAGCCTATGCTTTGTGGCCTTGTACTCATCAAAACACGTCCGCTTCGGAATATATTCTGGTTGATTGAACCTAAGTCCCTCCCGGCAATATTGGGACGCGATAGTCTACTATATTGTGTGGTGTACGTGACTGCCTTGATCAAATCGATAGTGGATACACCAACGTGCTTTCTGATATTTATTCTCCTTTATACAGGATATTCTCTGAACTACTTGTGACAACTAATATATGGATACATGCGCCTGAATACATGAATATCGTCAACCCGTAGGTGCCAAACAATAGTTATGCATATATGCACTTGATTTGATAAGAAAAATATCGATTCAGGTGGTCTATTGCATTGCCATCCATCTTGGGCTCCAGACTGCTCCTGCATCTCAAAGAACGCGCGCCCGAAGTCAAGGCCATGACATTAGCTATGAACAGTACTCAGCTCCACTCTGCACTGGTATTTAATGGATCGGAAGGGGTTGGGTCCTACTCAACATACGATGCATGAGCAGTAGCCATAGGCTCAGGAATCAAAGTTGTAGTGTGAGATCAAGAAATCACTCATTTCTTAAATATGCTACTAGTAGGCTTGTTACACGTGAGTTGTCTCAGAATGCATACTGTTAGTATGTATACATGTATGCAACTGCTTTTCAATATACGAAAATCTACACAAGCAAAAAATGAGTCGCAGTCAGCAAACTGTACATAGAAATAGGGGGAGGGGAATGGCTCACTTTTCTCATGTAAGGGCTGAGGCAGATAGATTACAATGACTTGGACCTCAGTATAAGGGAGGACCTGAGAGTGTCGTTTATAGGTCCAGGTGGCGGTGGCGCAAAACTGCGTCTGCAGAGACGCAGCCACTGACCCGGGGGCCACAGCGCCTATCCGTGCCTGAGTAGCTAGCATTACTCATCACTTTCTCGATTCTCGAAGCTCAAGTTCCCTGCGCACGACATGCACTGGTGTTAGTCTGTAATGATACTGGACAGTACATCTGTATTGGATAGCTTGATAAGGCCGACATATATTGATGGCTTGGCAAAGCGAGCAGAATCTTTAGCTGCCAGGCTTTCCATGATACCAGTATGGCTCAACAGGATGCTATTGACTCTACCCTGCTACGAAAGCCTTTCCGGCTGCTTGTTAATACTTTGTCTTGCATACTTTCGACATAAGCCGCGTAATTAAGCTATCAAGGCATGCAATTTATTGTAGCTCAAAGCAGTCATCACATTGTAATATGGTTGCTAAGTTGAAGTTAAGCGACGGGTATCTATTCAATGCATCAACATCTATGCCGAACGTATTACGAGTCTCATCATTGATTCTATTGCTAGTGTGGTGTATTCACGTACTTGACCCACGGTACCTCACCCGAGCCGAGCGAACACGCAAGAGCTGTGTATGCCTCAATGACTGATTTGACCAAGATTAGTAACATTTAACAGCTTCTTGATCCGATCGGAAGAAAAGTTTAGAGGCCATGAAATTATTTAGTCTCCGTTTTCTGTCGAGTTCTCACCCCAACAGACCATTGTATCTTTCCGAGTATCATTCTCATTCAACACGATTAGCCTCCGAATCGATAATGAGCTCCGCAAACAGCTCCCTTGTAACAAAGAAGCATATATTACTGACAGCAGCACCTACATGGAGTAAGTGTCTATTTTGCTCATAAAAAATTAATACAGATCTTTTTTAAACAAACCATAGGTCACTTTCGTAGCGTCTGTTTTATAGCAGCAACATTTGCTGCTGAGAGACCAATCACTGTAACCCTGCTTGTGCCTTACTACCAAAAAACGTTCCAGCAGGCCCAGCAAGAAGTAGATCGATGCCTCGCAGACGTGAAATCGCCTCCTGGTGTTGTTCGGTAAGAACAAAGTGTAATGGCGCTCCAGTTCTTAGTTTTATAATTGATCGATGTTCAGGATAATTGCGTTTGGGGAGCATTCAAGCGATCTTCTATCAGGAATCCGGCCGAATATTCCTGCCTTCGAAGAGTTTTGGAGAAGGACTCTACATAGCTCGGCCATAACCTGCTCTGCCACGGGAAAAGAATACCCGGGTGTTGCAAAGCCGTCATTCGTCTTCGTGGATCCTTTTCAATACGATATCATGGTTCACATCCGTAGCATCCACTCGCCTGCTCCTATTCCTGTATTCGCATGGGTCACAGGTTTTACTGGAATGATAATCTCATGGCTATTTCCGAAGAAGTATGGTGGACTTGCGGACTTCATCCTACCCGAGTACACCCAGGAAGAAATTGCAAAAGGGAGATATTTGCCAACTACCGGCGAAGTCCGACATGTTCGAGGGACTCCAGATATGTATGATTGGGAGACCTATCCGCAGGATATCGGAAATCTTCCCTTTCCTAGCATGCAAGACGGTATCCCCTTCTTCTTGCATACAGCTACCAAGTACGTCTAGGTAAACGAGGACAACATAAAACCAATTTTTAATCTTGCAATTTCTCATAGAATGATACAAGAAGCTGATGGCTTGGCTACCGCCAGCACGGTTGGCTATGATGGTGAACAGCTTTTGTCTGTTGTGGACGAGTGGGTGAACGAGAATGGAAGGACTTCGTTCCATCTTGGCCCCGTTCTACCTCTCAAACCCGGCACGAGCGAATTTTCTCAGGCTCAACTTGACGCCGAAATAGCTGCCGCTCCTCCAGGCATTGGAGATCGGGTTATCAACTTTTTAGATGAGGCATTAAAATCAAATGGGGAACATAGCGTCATTTATATTTGCTTCGGAACAAATTTCTGGTAGGTCACAGTGACTGGTATTGTAAGGATCTACAATACTGATTTCATTAATCTTTAGGCCAACTAACCCTGACCATCTTTGGACCTTGTTGGAAATAATTTCTGACAGAGGCATACCATTCGTAAGCCATGTCAACTTTTCTTCTATCAATTTTCAATTGTTACTGAATGGGTTTAGATTCTATCACACGCGTCACCAGTAGCACAAGTGCCAGACCACATCAAAGAAAAATATTCCAATTCTCCTAACGGTCTACTGGTCTCATGGGCGCCGCAGCAGACTATCTTGGCACATAAGGTAATCTCAATCAAACATTTCAAAGATACAATGATGCGAGATGTTTTTCAGTCAATAGGCTGGTTTGTTACACACGGTGGAGCGGGAGGAACTATGGATGCGCTGACTCAGGGCGTCCCTATGTATGTCTAAATTCTCTCGCCCTGGTGGAGGGGATACTTAATACTCACCACCTAATACAGGATTGGATGGCCATTTTCTGCCGATCAGCCTAACAATATCGCTCATCTTGTTCACACACTCGACGTTGCTTTTGAGTTCATCGAAGTGCGCACTGGTAAATTTGGCTTAAAACCCATCTACCTCACAGGGAAAACGCCAAAAGGAACTCTTGATGCTTTCAGAGAAGAGGTTAAAAGCATTTTGGATGAGCTCTCTTTCGAAGCTGGTCGTAGAAAGAGAGCAAACGCACAGAAGCAGCAGAAGATATTGGCTCAAGCTTGGGCACCGGGTGGAGCAACCTATGCTTCATTCCAGAGACTCGTCCAGAAGTTCGATCTTTAATAATGTGAAATTTTGACACAATATATATAGATAGTAATATGAAATATAAATGGGACGAGATTTAAGACATACAACGAGTCCCCTTATAGATTGTCGATGATCTCTACTGGATATTTTTCCGATCACAAGTAGATGTACCAGTACAGGGGTGTTCCCGTATCATTTACGATCTAAGTCATGATTTAAAATGCATTATCGTTACATCCTACCATCGTTCTGTGTAACTCGTCGGATTCAGAGTTGCCAGGTTTGCACACTTGATTTTCCCTTCCAAAACTAGCTCGCTGATAGCTTTTCCAGTACCTGGGGCATTACAAATACCCTACAAAAACCATTATTTGTAAGATTAAAACCATACTTATGCAAAATGAAGAAAAACACGTACCCAGCATGTGTGGCCAGTCGCAATATACAACCCATCGGCTATTTTAGGTACTTTGCCTACTAGCGGACCACCACCGGACCTTACTATAGGCAAGAAGCAGGCTTGTTTCCTCTCCACGACGCCCTCCCTTAATTGAAATGATATGCTGCTGACATGTTTCTGAATGCTCTCACATGCCGCTTCATCAACCTCGACCTGATCCACGGTCTCCGGTAATGGCGAATCATCACCCGGTCCACAACAGTACACCTCGTTGGTTGGGCGGGCATATATCTCGGGGCTTGCTCTCCTCATGCCTGGTAGAGAGATCTCCGTAAAGAGGACGTATGGTGTGACGGGGTGATCCTTTGCCTGAGGCGTGATGGTGATACTATGAGCCCTGGTTCCGGATATAGGTAAAGTAGGTACTAAGTAGGGTGACCATGCCCCTGCTGATAAAACGACGTCCGTTGCACTCAAGGTCTGTTTCTCGCCACTAGCTTTAACATAAGTGACCCCTGTAACCTTGCCATCCTCCTTCTCGATACTGGTTGCCCTGCCGATGATCAATTCAACGCCCTTTTCTTGGGCAAACTCCAGCATGACCTTGGTAAAAAGATATGGGTGGACTTGGGCAGTGTGTCCGGCAGGCGCCATAGGTGCGTATGAGGCTGTAAGGTCTTCTCTGATCCAGTCTAAATCATCAGGAAGGCCCAGATCGCGACGTGTCGGCGCAGTCGATTTTTGACTACCTTCAAGCCCGTTCGTCTTTTCTAAGCTGACCGGCTTCCCTCCTTCGCCTACGCCAGATCCGCTTTCTGCCGTTTCAGATGCATCTCCTTTACCCTCCCAGCTACCACATTCAACAAACCTCCAACCGTAGCGTCCAGCCCCATTGTGTTCTTCCGCGAGCTTGACATGCTCTCGGAAGCTGACGTCCACGAGCGGTTTTGGGTACGCCCATTTAGCGACTAGACCTCCAGCTTTTCCAGAGGCCCCTTGGGCGACACCATGCGTAGATGCCTCCAAGATGGTAATTTTGATGTTCGATGGCTGATATGATGCATGCCGAGTCAGGTAGTATGCAATTGTGCATCCAATGATACCACCTCCGATGATAACAATCTTTCTGTTATCTTCAGACATGGCGCTGACGTTGAAAATCTAACACTAGGAGCGTAACACCGTAGATATGATGCACTAGGCCCGATGAAGTTAGTCAAAGTCAGAATTCGAGACAGTACAAATTGTACAATCATGCAGCATGCTGGCTCATGATAGACGTCATTATCAAGTTCCAGCGGCCCGGGATCTCCGTCGAAGACACGATCACGTGCAAGGACTGATCGATCCACCCGAAACCCGTCTGGATCGTTTGGTATAAGCTTCTCAAGTCATAGTACAAGGAACTCCATATTTCATCATGCAACTTGCCTTGCACGCACTTGCCTGAGAACACGTATCACTATGGTGCTGCTCGAAAGGTTTATATCGGATGATGAAACCCATATCGCAGAATTAAAACGACAAAGGGAAATCTGTGGATGGGGATACGAAGATGAAACGATCAACAAATGGCGAACCGACAACGACGCAGGCGACAAGGTTTGGCAGCCCTTAGGTTTGAACGTCTTCATGGCGATAGACCCATAAACCCACACCAGGCCCTATTTTGGATTTGGCTGGACAGCGGAAACGTTCAACTTGGCGACGGACAACACGAAGAATACAGCTTCTATCCTGGCATCGCCCCCCTCCCCCCAAACCCAAATTTTCAGCCAGTTGGCCATATCGCCCTCGACTGGAAGGATGAGCGCGGTGATGAAACTCTTGCATCGCGCGAAGATGGAACAATTTTGATAACAACGTTTTTCATCTTGACTAGCCACCAAAGCAAGGGAATAGGACGGGAGGCCATGGATCTAATAGAAGCCAAGGCAGCATCACCTGAATTTGGGGCTAATGCCATTACATTGAATACAATGCCAGCAAAAGATGCGACAAGCCCTGCATTTTGGGCCAGCCTTGGACTCGAATATGATCCATCGAAAAGAGTCATGTCAGTTATTTTTATAATAAATCATGAATATATTTTAGGTGCTAAATTGAGACTTGATGATCCCTCCTACATGGTTGTATATGTAGGGAACATTGGTACGCCCGTAGAGGGTATATCACGTATAAAATGGAGCCCGTTTTTAAAGCCAAACTTCCAAATGGAGAAGATGCCATGATGGATATTGTCGTAAGTACTTTGTGGCATTCCCAATCCGACTATGTAACTAACGCGTTTGTGAAACAGTTCATGCGAAAACAATTAGATCAGTAATATCTAGTGCTTAAACTCTACAACTTTGAAATCATTATATCACCAACCTGAACCATGTCAAAATCAGAAGCACAATATATCAATGTAACTTTGATGCACAATTATCGACATTCATTAAACGCAGTGTATGTAAAATCATGAATGAGCATCGTTGCGTTTGCGACATCATAGTAGTAGCGTTTAAGGTTAACGATTTTGGCCCATTTGGAATCATTATCTTTATAGCTTGTCATGAAAAAGTTGTAGGACGAAGGAAAGGATGGTTCCGCTTGCGATTTTTTGATTCTGATTTTGATAACAAATCGACTCGAGAGTCGATTTTCGCTCGATTTGTGTGCCGCTTTCTTCACGGGAGTTGCGTTGCGAGAATCGATCCCGAAAATCGTCGGAAATCGCGATTTGGCATGCTTCTGAATTGGCAACTTTTGAACACTATTATCCGGCAGAAAGTCGGATTTAATAGAAATCGATCCTTGATATGTAAGAGCAAATACGATGACTATACACTATTCAAAAGACGCTTTTCATGACGACGCGAGACGAATTGTCCTTCTATCCCTCTCTCCAGTAATGATGATCAAACCTTCCGCCTCCATGCTACGTATGACATTGGTAAACTCGACAGGATCCACCTTGATGCTGCTCTGTTCAGCCAACCTCCTCACAATATCGCCCCATTTGAAGCCGACCCTAGAGCCCTCCAGGAGGCCAAGAACGGCCTTGCGCATATCATCACGGAGACGCGACTGACCAGCGCCCGTGCCGGTGTTGAGCAGGCCCATGTCGATCTTGCCCGTTCTGGGATCCATGGCGCTCGTGCGGATAGCCTCGCGCATCAACCGGCACGCTTCTTGCACGTCAGCGACATCGACCGTGGGCGACAAGCGCATGCGGGCGTGGGCCTCGGACAGGCGGATCATGCTCTCGAGTTGTCGCGTCGTGGCTGTGATGCGTTTTTCACGCGAGGAAGGGTCTGAGGCACCCACAGCGCGCAAAGATACGTAGGCCGACACGAGTTCGTCACCTGCTTCGGCAGAAATTACTGGGTGAACACGCGAGCGCGCGTATTCAATGTAGGCGGAGAGGTCCTCCAGTGGCTACAGTGGATACGGGATCAGTCTTTGGAACAAGTGAAAATGATGGAATAAGCTCACCAAGAAATCGTCTCTCCTGTCACTAGGTCTTTCCTCCAAGTAAAGTCCAACTAGATGTTCTGCCAATCTTCGGTCGAGCCCTTCATCAACCTGATCGAGCACAAGGTATAAGAGATCAAAACGGGAGATGAGTGTTGGTGGCAGGTCGATGTTGCGCGTAATGGGCATGTTGGGATCATATTTAGATCCAACCGGGTTTGCAGCCGCTAGAATAGATGTTCGTGCATTGAGCGTGGTAATGATACCAGCTTTTGCAATTGAAACAGTTTGTTGTTCCTAGTAGCGAGTGAGGGTCCGTAAGCCAAATAAAAATGAAATTGGCACTCTTGGGGTATAAGCTCACCATGACTTCATGCAAAACACTGCGCGTGGCATCGGACATTTTGTCGAACTCGTCGATGCAACAGACACCACCATCGCTGAGCACGAGAGCACCACTGTAAAGGAGAAACCATAGATCAGCGTTGATATCGGTGACGATTGATCCAACAACCACCTACCTTTCGAGTACAAGCTGCTTTGAATCTGGATCACGTGTAACATATGCTGTCAGACCAACAGCCGATGAGCCTTTACCAGATGTATATACACCTCTCGGTGCGATTTTATGCACATACTATATATAACAAAGTGAGACAAGCATCAAAAAGGACAACAAGGACTCTGGACGTACGTTGAGCATTTGGGATTTACTGACACCCGGGTCGCCGACCAACAGAACATTGATATCTCCTCTATATCTGGGTCCTCCCCCTCCTCCTCCACGTGCGATGCTCTTATTGGTGCCACCAAACATCTGCAATAATACTCCTTTCTTGACATCCTCCATCTCCCAAATCGAAGGCGCCAAACTTCTGGAAAGCAAATCATACAAGTCAGAACGACGGCTGATCTCCACAAGCTTAGCCTCCAGCTCTGCCCTCCGTGAAGTTCTTGTGTTATCCTGCGGGTTTTCGTCAAGAGCCTCGTCTTCTTCCTCTTCCTGAGAAGTGCCAACGCCAGGTAGGCGATCCCCTCCGGGCCCACGAGTGCTGCGATCAGTAGCAAGCTTACCCTGCCCGGCGCCAGCAGCAAGCTTGACGTGAACGATGTCAATGAATGTCTTGAACAAGCTCTTCACAGTCCTTTGCCGTGGGTTCACCCTAACAGGCACACTGCGGAAGATTCCAGTGACAATCAGACGGTCACCAGGTTTTGTCACGTCGACGAGCTCATCGTAAACACTAAGCGAGACTGTATGTGGAGTCTGGCCGTCCGGAACAGCGTCAGGTGTCTCCTGAAGGCGGATGATCTGTCGATCGGCAAAGATACACCGGTTGTGGACGAGCGTCATGCTGTCGACGGCGCCGCAGACTTCGCGAGGGCATTTGGCTGGCTCCGTGATGCGCCCACGGTCTATTTCCGCTTGCACAGTATGTGAGCATGAAGTGCAACGGAAAAAGGCGACCTTCATGTCCGGAATGACGGGTGTGGCGCGAATAACAAGGCCTTTGATACAGACCAGCTTGTCCGTATCTTTTCCAAGACTTCAGCCGAAAATATACACCATATTAGACGCGAAAACGCATACCTTGAGGATTGAGTTCTCGCATATTCACTGCACTTACTCCAAATGGCCGGATCTTGTATACTTTGCCCATGATTTCCGCAATTTCGTCGTCACCATCCTGACCTATCATACCTTCCATGCCAGCCTGCTGATCTGCATCGGCCAACTCAAGCATGAGATCTTTGAGGACTTGATCCATGGCTGGTATAACCTCCTGTGGATATTTTACCAACTGGCTATGCAGCTTCTTCGTCGGTGGGAAAGCCAATAAGTTGACGACGTCCAGGTTGAGATTTGTCTCCCCAGTGATGCGCATGCGACGAAGGTATCCCTCGTAAGTTATCACCTCAGCCTCTTCTGGAGATGAAAACACGCGTGTTCGAAGGCTCAGGGAGCGATCGTGCGCAACGCGGTATTTTGGCTTGAAGCCATGCAAGAAGTCACGGAAAAGTTTCATAGTTTCTCCAATGTTGACTGTGGTCCCCCAAATGGCACGGATCTCATCTGGTTCATCTTCTGGGCCAGCCGGGATGGAGAGTGTGGGGGCAGCAGATGAGGTGGGCATTTCGAGCGCATCGGAGCTTGGTATGTCTCGACCAAGACCGGAGCGATTTGGAGGAGCTCGACGTTTGCGAGAAGAAGTTGGCGTTTGAGATAGTGAAGAGTGAATGTCACCACGACGATTACGAACAGGTGTGGCCACTGCGGCAGGGCTCCTACAAATCAGATGAGTTTGATTACTTATTTTCTTTGTAGATAAATCGCAGTCAGTATGAAAAGCTTACGAAGGGTATTCGAGAGGATCCGAACTCTGCGGTATGGCAGATCGGCGTGGAGTTTTAGTAGGAGATGAGCTTGGGAACGCGATTGGAGATGAAGTGCCAGCTATTTTAATATAAGATCATGACAAGTTAAGAAATAAGAATAATACACACGAGCAAACAGTGGTGTTCGCTTGGGTGTTGCCAGCCCTACTGCTCTTCTGGCGGTGATCCCACTCATGGGCGTAGCTGGGACGCGCCTTGGTGTCCCGGCAGCTGAGGGGGTGCCAGGCAGGAAGAGCGACTCCTGTGGCGGCCTCGGCGTCCCATCCATAGGGATATCATCCGGTTCAGACGTGGGGAAGTCTACAGCGGGCGGAGAGGACATGATGATGATCTAGACGAGATACTCCGAGTTGAGTATTAGGAAGAGCCTGAGATGCAGCAGCAGCGCGTGCATGTGACAGACCGCGTCAAATTCTGTGACATACCGTGTTTGGGGTGTAACGCCGCTTGAGCAAAAGCCTGACTCTGCAAAATGCGAGGACCTTGATCGAATACTAAGCGTTAATTTGCGGGAAATTCCCTTTCATATAAATACGCAGCTATGCAGATGATCAATCAAAGAAGAGGAGGCCGGTATGATTGTATCAGAATAAAGCAGCTTAGGCTCACATGTTATTTACCGTGAACGGGAGCACCCTCAGTTGTGGGCAAGCATGGATTGGAGCAGCGTGGAACCTACCGCACAGCACATCAAAGTTTGGTATTCGAGGATTGATACAATCTGCCGGTAAATTGTCTATCTTTTATTACATCCGAAGTACAATTCTAAGATACATTGCACGTAACAAGCACAGAAGTGGGGGAGATATAGCATCACTGTGAATGCGTATTGCCCAGCATCAACTTGGGCACCTACAAAAGTGTGCCAACAAGTTATTAAAGCCGGCTCTAGCATTTTTCTTACGATCCGATCGTTTTTCATAGCAGATTTTTTGGGATCCAACGTTGATTTGCTCATGAGCTGATGGAAAATGTGTATAAACTTGGAATTTTTGCTTCAGGTATGGTATTTTAACTGACTAATACTAATATTTGAACTAAACAAACTATGCGTATACAATCGACTGCTCTTCATCACATAGGGGAGCCCCATGACATTGCCGACACCGTTTCGTTTTTGATATCGAAGGAATGCAGTTTCATAACTGGAAAAAAACGTGAATCATTTTGATTCATGATCAGGAGTGAAATAGTGCGGGACTGACTACAAATATGCGCATATGAGTAGATAAATATTGATGGCGGCTTTGTATTTAACTAGCTTAAATAAACAATAACCAGACAACAATCTGCGGCTATAGCAAAAGAAATGACAAGACCGAGCGCGTAGCACCAGTAACAAACAGGTAAGACCAAAGTCATTGTTACTATCAGAAGGGAAATAGAAGTGCTAAATTACCAATCGCCAAATACTTCGTGTCGCCGTATCTTTCTAGCCTCTTTTTTAATGTCGCACGTCTCGTAATTTAGAACATCCAGCTTTAAGTAAGACGCATCCGGGTGTAGGGTTGAACGAGAAATGAGCAGAAGCGGTTTGATAGAATATAGTGAACAACCTTAGGGCTCAAGTTCTGCCTGCAAAAGACGTTTTATAGGAGTTCGGACGGCAATTTAGTTGCAAAGTGATGGTCTAAATTAAGACCATGGGAATATAAAGACGGAAGCTCAAGTGAGCGACAGATTTGCAATGCGGTTCAAGATATGAAAGTGAGCTCTGTGTAGTTGAAACTAACTAAAGATAAAGGTTTTCAAGCTCTAGAAGTAACGAGATAGTACATTTTAAGCTCTTGTAGACAATAAAACCGGAATGAGAAAGCTTGATACATGGGAGTTAAGAGTTTTTCATAACATAAGCGCTTTCTTACAAACGGATCCGGAAGTAGTCAAATATAACTAGCCTAGCACCTGCACTACAAAATTCGATAAGAAATACATCTTCGATTGTACGGATGCAGAGGAATGGCTCGCTTGTCAACCGCCGGGGAATATGGAAAGGAAGTAAATGCAGTATTAGAGATCTTTATGATCACCAGAGACATAGAAATGAGATAAATATAAATGTATGAACCTTCATACTTTAAAAGTGGTACTAATATTCTTTATTGGATGGTATCAAGTAAACCAGAGATTACGTAGCGGCAATATCACCAAGTGCAGCATACAGTCATCATGTGGGAGAGTGTCAGAACTAGAAATATAGAGATAACTCTGGGCCATTCCATCATAAGCAGCGAAATTCCAAGAATCTTATGATCCCAGTCGAGATAACAGTGTGAGGTGATGCAAAGCACCAGCAAGTCGGGTTCAAGTTGTCCGCTGTTACTGGAGGCTTTAGTCGGGAGTTTTTAAAGCGTACAGTTGGATGCTTTTTGCTACAGTGTTTCGATATATTACACACAATGTTTTTGCACAGCAGTAAGTATAGCAGACAGAAAAACTGCTACCATCCATAAGGTTTATCAGTACGCGGGCGGTACATTGCAGGTTGTGGTCGCGGTGGGATTCATTGAAACTTGTGGCTGGCGCGCTGGTGGCAATTGTGGCAACACTCGCACCATTAGTCACTGGCACTTCTTCCTATTTCATCATTGGTATCTGCATCGCGACTAGATTTCCAGCGAAGATCCTGGACAGAACGTATTGTAAACTCTCATGGAAGATCTTGAGGAGGCAATTGACACTTCTTCGTATATCGTACTACCTAGGCTGACTGCTCTGTACCTAGACGGTTGTTTACATACCATACACTCCTGCCAATACAGGTACGCCTGTACCGCCTATGGATGAAGTCCTAGACTCTCAATATACGTCCTATTCAGATTCAAAAGCGGGCCAAAACGATTATTCTAATATAAGATATGCTGCTTATGAACTGACATGGTCTCGATGCCATAAACTTATCCAAGTAACTTTACATCCAGCACTCGTCCATCTGCCTTTCTGAAGCCGCGACTTTTTCGTAGGATATTCTCCAATCGATACAAGATCCCATTGTAAATAATATAGAACAAGAAGTGAACACATCTTACTCGCCCGAAGACACACTCCCTGGGCTTCCCCATCCCGAAATGCCCTTCATCACTTTGGCAGATGCAAGTCCGTCCCTGCTCCAACAAGTTGCAGCGAAATTATTACAGAACGACGGCGCGGATGAAGAAGAGGGGGGAGGGCGTTATGTAGTAAATCTTCATCCTGCGGACTGTACCACTGTTATGGGTGCAATGCGTGCTCTCATAGGGGGGGTTCTGAATTCAGAGAGAACAAGACTAGGCGCGTACGTCCTTCTGATAATGCCAACAAAGTTAATTTTCACTAAAACTATTTCTCTTGTTAGAGAACACCAAGCGCAGACAAGCATTCAATGCCGTGGAAAACTATGATATAAATGCTTTGGTAGAATGGTTTCAGGCCAATTGTGATGGTCAATCACCACTCTTTTCGTGTCTTAAAGAAAAAAACCAACGCATTTTATCTTCTCCAGCTCGCCGAACACGCCTCGTAGTGTTGCTTCACGGCTTTGAAGGATTCGATCAGTCTGTTATGCAAGATTTACTCTATATCTGCAGGTATTCCCTTAGCCTGAGCCTCGCTGTGTTGTTTTTTTATGGGTATAATAGCTTGCATATCCCCCGCCTACCCCTGGTTTTCTTGGCGTGCATGTCCTCGCCCCTGTCAGTTTCGTATTTGCACGCGACATATCCTCGTTCCACACTTGCATTGCTCAAAGTAACTCACGTTGGTACTAATACGGCGAGAGGACCAGAATTGATGCAAGAAATCATTTACAAAGTTTGCAAGTGTCTCCTGATCTTAAAATCATTTTTCTTATGAGTTTGCATGTATCATCTCTTAGACGTTTTTTGATGAATCATCGATTAGACACCAACTCCTTTTACCAGGTCCTGCAGCACTCACATACTTGCAAGATTTCAGTCGACGATATGACGGCTCACCATCGAGTCTCATCAATATCTTGCAGATTGTCCATCTCAAGCACTTTTCGGAGCAAAATCCTCTGACATCGCTCTATTTTGACTCTCTCCTTGGGTCGCCATCGAATAAAGCTGCTGCCAAGAAGCTCGAGGACGATGTCGTGGCATTTCCACTCTTTGACAACCTACTTTTACGTATGGAACCCCCTTCACTCGCATCAAAACTTCTCCAGCAATCCAAATCAAAGGGGAAGCGCACCGCCCTGGAGCTGCTGATTGCAATGGATACCGCACGCCAAACGTTCCACGGGTGTGAAAGAAAACTGAAGTGTGGGTTAACTATCTTCAGGGCTCTTTGGGCCTTCTTCATTCATAGGGAACGAAAGACGGTTGTTGCAGGCAGATCGTCAGAACGCATTGGTGGAGTGGTCAATAAGCGTAGAAAAGGACCCTGGGAGAGTATTAATCTCATCGAAGTGGCGGTCGCTAGCATGCGGGGTCGCTTTTCGACTAAAGAAATTGACATGGTTCACGAAGGGTTAATGTGCGAAGCATGTCCTTCTATGGTGCTAAAATCTGCATGGGCTAACAAGGAAGGTCTAATAGGACGCTAGACGACGATTCATTGCGTGTGGTGTTACAAGAGATAACTGATGTCCTTAGCAATTGGCCAAAGCTCGTGGACCAAGAAGACGATGACGTTGCACGTTTCTCGGCGGAACTTACGGCATTGTTACAAAATGAAGACAGCGAGCGAGAATTAATTAGTACATTACTCACGGAGTTTTTACAGTGGGTACCGTCTCTGTGTTCATTCGGGATGGCGCATTCATTGACTTTTCGGCTTCTCAAGAGCTTCGGCTGTTGACCTTAGTTCGATGCCTCTTGCGGACGTGTGGTATACAGCAATGACGCCATTCCCGTCTGAGGTAAGCTCTTCGTTCTCACATTTCTTCCTTTCTTCCCTGCATCATGT
Source organism: Agroathelia rolfsii (assembly GCA_018343915.1). NCBI lineage: Eukaryota > Fungi > Basidiomycota > Agaricomycetes > Amylocorticiales > Amylocorticiaceae > Agroathelia > Agroathelia rolfsii. The sequence goes on from JABRWF010000002.1 coordinate 837,409, forward strand.
ACTAATAATATTGCTAGCTCCTAAATCCTTCCGTGCGCGCCTCGGTTATAACAGGGCTATTGCATCCAGAAGCGTATTCGCTAGGTCAAGCTGTGTCATCAAGCCAAACTGCCCCTAAGCACGAGGCGGCACCATTACGCATGCATAGCGACACGTCGATCGCCTTTTCTCGCTTTTTGGACGCGGGACGATTAGTCAATGTCTATGACTGGTTCGAGAGCTTTGCCGGAGTACTGGAAGAAAGCAAGCAGCAACAACAACGAAAGTCCACTGATGGCGCCGACGGCGAAGACGAAGAGGTGGAAGAATATTGGAAGATAGAACTACAGGCACGCTTTATGCGTGCCTTGCATGAGCTCGACTACATGGGTTTCATCAAGCACACGGGCCGTAGACCGGGACATGTCGCCAAGACGGTATACGAGCTCCCTGAGGAGACATAAAACAATTGTTTCTAGTATGTCAATGGCCTTGTGATATTACAATACAGTATGCCGTTTATACACCTAATATTTGGGGGCTGAAGTGAGACCAACTGTCGTGAGGACGGCGGCTAAATGTACATGATTATCCGTGCTGGTTAGTGACATTTTGCTGCCGAGAGATTTGCGATTGGAACTCCGCCACTGTGCTTAAGAGCGTCCGCCGTGATGGTAATTGCGTTTCTTATCCTTCTGCATTCGCCCTCACCAGCACTCCCTGTTGTCTTAGGCAACCCCCACACTCGCTTTACCAAACCCTTCCGCTCGCTACCTTCACAACCATGTTTGCCGCTGCATTTGTTACTCTTGCTCTTTCTGCTTCGGCTCTTGCCAATGTTTATGTGTGTATATTGGCCTGTTACCATTTATCTATAATGAACTCAATAGTCAACCTTTGTACCCTTACTGGATTTTCTAGATTACCAATCCGGTTGCCTCTACTATTTGGACTGCTGGTCAGACAGTCAACGTCACCTGGCAGGACGACGGCCAGTCGCCCAGCCTTGCCTCGTTCGGCCCTGCCACAATTTCTGTCTACGTCGGCAATGCACAACAACAGACCTCCGTTCATACCATCGCTACCAACACCGATGTCTCCAAGACTAACGCCGTCTCTTTTGTCCCCGACCCAAGCATGGGCCCCGTTTCGAACGACTAGTAAGCTTCTTCTGCATGCATGGATTATTAGTTGAGTCTAACACCTTAGACCAGTTTCATCCGTATCGAGTCTGTCGGCCTCAAATCCGGCCAATACAATGCCATGGCTTTCTCTGCGAAGTTTGGGTTAGCATACCAACCTTGTGCAACATTTTCTCTTGATCACTAATGCGATTTTCTATTTTTAGCATGACGGGTATGACCGGCACCTTCAACTCCGCCGAGCTTGCTCAGATCGCTGGCCAAAGCACTGCTCCTCTTGCCAGCCAAAGCACTACTGTGTCTCTACCTACTAACAGCGCAACTGGGGCCGCGACTAATGGCGCTTCCAAGAGCGCGGCAAGCTTGGCTGCCTCCGCCACCTCCACCTCGACGAGTGGCGCTCGTGGCACCGCTGCCGTCTCTGGCCTCGCCGCCATCGCTGGTGTGGCTGTCGCTATGGTCGGCTCTGGCCTTTTATAAGAGCCGATCTGTCACTCTTGATTTACCCTTGTCGCGCCTCACTCATACTCGTCGCTCTTTATACTCTGGCCTCCTTGCTTTAAACCCGGGCACCTCTTATTCCTCCTTATTAGCTCTCTCGTCTCTTTTAGCAACCCTCTCCTCTTTCGGATTATTCGCTCTGGACCAGACCTAGTCTCTATTCTACGCATCTTTTGGATATATTACTCATTTTAACTTGATATGTATCTACACTTCACGTTATGATGATGATGACACCATTTTTCTTCCATCTTATATTCACCCGTGCGCCATGGACTGATGCGGATAAGACTGTACCTTACATTCTTTTTTTTTTTTTAACAGACGAATTGAATAATTTCCTAGAGGGGACCTTCGTAGGCTTGTGAAAATTTCCCCCGCATTGCTACCTCTGCGGTTTTTGTGCAATTTACTTGGAGGAAGTCGGGTGCGACGCGTATTTGCCGCGCTGACGTTCTTCCGTGTTGATTGATTTGAGGTTCAATTGCGTTGCTTGAATTAAAAGTGTAGGATGCACCTTGACCACAATTTCTCTATTTAGATTGTCAAACATCTTGACAACTGATGATTCATTGATTCATCATAGGGGAGGGGAAGGGGATAAAAACTCTTGACTGTTACAAGTGGCAAATCACGACTACCGATACAAAGCCGCCCACCAATTTTGTTACTGCCCTGATGCTGCCCTTTTTTTTCATATTGTATCACTGACATCTTTTGATTATCATCGAAGATTGCTGTGAGATTGAAACTCGAAGACGGATGTCAGTGCATAGTAGGGTAGACGCAGCCTAGATATGGCTGATTGCCAACAGTCTTGATATATGATCCTGCGTGTAGAACCTTCTCAATTTTCGGTCTATTGCGTCTTGTCCTTTATCCAACTTCAATCTACGAAATTTGATGAACAATTAAATCAACACGTAATCACAAAACTACGCTTTCATGCAGAGAAGTCGTTGATAGAAGTCAAGAAATAGAGAATGCTATGTACTGGATAATCAGATACTGCAGCAGCTAACTCCGCACGGTCAACAAAGCGTCTATACCTGTGGTATGTTCGACTCTCGTAAAAGCGCGCAGATGCAGTTACTTTTGTATATCGCCGGCACCCCTCTTTGGGATCATCTATTCAAGCGGTATGCACAGCCTACCAGAAATGGATGTAGTTGACGTCCAGCGTGGGTTCGGGTTTATCAGTTAGGAAAAAAAAAAACAAGGAAGAAGAACGAATGGTACATGAGGCTTACCATCCAAATTTAAAGAGAAGTCGATTCAGCCAATATTGCTTATCTGTGAAAAATAACATATTCATACATCCAATACCAACATTAAGACCCTTGTTCTGATAATCGAGGAAATATATGAATTATTTGCCACGTTCGTTCGTATACCGCAATTAATCGATGTGAACCTTTAAAGCTTTCATATGTCAGTGTGGACAAAATAATAATGCCTTTTCTGTACCGCTCAAAGGCCACGGAGGATGCGAGCATGAACACGGACACGCGAACTCGAAAAAGCCAAGACCGCCACTGGAGGCTATGTTGATCCTCATGTAAGGGTTAGAGGCTCCGTTTAATAGTTGACGTGTTGGTACCCCGGCCGGGACTTTAGAAGTGAGCTGGGAAGTATATGTGTCTGTCTGATAACTGGATAGGTGTACAGCAGATACCAATATTTTATGTAGGCGAGTGATGAGTGCTAATGAACTTCAAGCTTGACGTTCGAGTTCTTACCTTTTTCATGATATTCAGCCATTCACGGCACGTTATCCGGTGCCTTGCCTTGTTGGCAGACCAATCGGTGACCTGGATCATTTCTGCGTTATCGGACCGTCGCTATTCGAGCTCGAGTGATCTCATGACTCGAAAAACTCAATGCGGGGTAACGGAACAAGGACGTCAGAGCCCTCGTTTATTTTCTGCCCCGCACCTTACCTTTTTCTCACTGCCCGGCCTCTCGCTTCATACCCCCGTTCGCGTACCTATAATAAGGTCCCAGGCGCGCCCAACTTATATCCCACGATCCACTGGTTCGTGATCCCCAGACCATCGACACTCTCTGCCAGTGCCAGTGGTAGTGCCAACCATGCAGCCCTCTTCCTCATCGTCAGGCAATCGCATCGCCGACGCCAATCTGGATCCTGAGAAAACAGCCCGGACGGCAGTAGAGGACAACAGTCTATACGAGGGAACGTATCATCAACGCCAACTGGGGTCCAAGGCGCGCAGAAAGACCATATTCTCTCCCCTCGACCATGAATATGCCGAAGCAGTAAATCGTGATGCGGAGACAGTGGAGTTTACAGAAGCAGAGGAGGTGTGTATGCACAAGGTCAAGTAAACAAAAGCATGCTTACACTGATTTTACTCAGAAAAAAGTGCGGAAAAAGATCAACACTAGAGTGTTGACAATTGTCGTTGGCAGGTGTGCCCGTCTCTTATTCTTGATAATTCAATTGTGCTCATCTTCATCTCCCCCCAGTTACTTGTGTAAGATTTTTCAATCTTAAACGATATAGGTTTTTTTTTCACTATTTACTGAATGGTTGCCTTGTTCGTCTAGTCAATCAGTTTGGTGAGTGTTTTGCCATATTCCTCTTACATTTCAATTTAACTTTTGATACAGACCGGACCAACATTGGAAATGCGCATACACTTACCTCCTTCAACCAAAACTTTGTGAATAAGTCACCTATTATCGCACGTTTGCTCGGTCTCATTGCTTCCATAGGACATCATCAACAATAATCGCTGGACCTTGGGCCTGAGTATTTTCTACGTTGGCTATTGCTTGCTCGAAATGCCGGCCAATGGTGAGCAGGTTTTCCTCAAATCCAGTTCATCCTCCTTTGTCTCATAAACTTCTTAGTCCTCCAGCGAAGAATTGGTGCAAACCGATTGTATGTCCAAGTCTTGCAATGTCTGCTTCAAATAATATCTCATTAAGGGTATTTCAGCTTCTTCATGTCCCTCCTGTTTTGGGGCCTATCCTCCCTATCATTTGTCTACGCCAAGGGATACACGGCATTCCTCATCCTCCGGTCCGTCGATTTGTTTCTAACCGACTCCGCCGAGAGGCCCTTCAGCTAATGTTTGCTTCTTTTTCGCTCTGTAGAGTATTGCTCGGCATTGGAGAGGCTGGCTATTACGCTGGCATGATCTATTATTTATCTTTCTGGTAAGTTGCTGTTGGTACTCGAGAGAACCGCTCATCGATCAGAGACTCACACGGTTTGTGGTCTAGGTATAAAAAGTAAGCTATCATTCATCCCGTCCCGGAGATGACGGTATGCTAATGTGACTTCTCTTCTCAAGGCACGAATTGGCCATGAGGATCAGGCATGTGGTCATCTATCTTTTTTTATATCAACCGGGTCTGACTATTTTCTGTAATTCAGTTTGTGTATGACTGGGACCTATCCTGGCGCTATTGGAGTATGTTCTATGGAAAATGCAAGATTGCGTTCTCGAGTTGATATGTGTGGCTTAGGGCTTGATCGCTTTCGGATTGGTGCGAGCCAAGACGTCGCTACTTGATGGGTAAATATATGCCTTTCAACATGATCATAAACGAACATGCGTACTAATATTTTTAATTAGATGGCAATTCCTCTACCTGGTATGTGACGATAATAAAAAGTAAAAGTACTCACCTCTCACCTTATTCTAACATACGGCTTCATCTAGATTGAGGCAATTCCTACCATTATTATGGCCGTTTGCATCCTATTCTTCTTGCCCTCGTTCCCGTTCACGGCAACGTTCCTTACTCCTCGTGAGCGTGCCATTGCCCAGGCAAGGCTGAACAAAGACCATAAGCCGACCTCGCACGGTGGTATGACGGGATGGCAAGGCTTTGTCGCCGTCGTCACTGATATCAATGCATGGTTGTTTATGTTTATTTATGCGAGTTGTGAGTATACACATTCTTTGCCAAATTACCTCCAACGATTTACTGATTTCGTATGTAAATGCATATAGTCAACGTTGGCGTGGTAGGTTTTTTCTGTCCCCGTATCCATTTACCTATCGCTGATTGCCCCTTCTAGGTTACAATTTCCAACTTCCTCCCTACCCTCATCAAAGACCTCGGATATTCCTCGATTAACGCGCAAGGCATGACCGTCGCGCCGTACGTCGTCGGCTGGTTCATGGTCTTTTTCCAAGCCGTGCACTCAGATCGCACGCGCGAGCGGGGTTACCACATCATGCTTTCGTGCGCCGTCAGCTTTATTGGCTATGTTATCCTCGCCACCTGCGTCGAGAAGAGCGTCGGTGCTGCGTACTTTGCACTGTTCTTGGTCGTAGGAGCGAATTATTCGTTATTCCCATTAGTAATGTGAGTCATCAATTATTCTTAGTAAATACTGCTATTTTTGATATTGATAAAAAAAAAAAAAAAAACTCTTGTTTCGGATTCCCAGGAGCTGGGCAGCCAACGCGTTCTCGCCCACAAGTAAGCGGGGTGTTGGTACGGCATTCATCGTGTCCATCTCAAACTGCGTGTCCATGCAAGTTGTTCATCATTTGTAACCTTGAAACCATTCCATATTAACATAATTTTTTTTTCTTCCTTGGCAGTGCTTCACCACAGATATATTTCGACCCGCAAGACAAGTATCGTAAAGGTCATGCTATCTCTGCCGCGTAAGCCTGCCTCTAGTTCCAAAAAATTCCTCTTTACCACATGTTGAACTACTTGTTCTTAGATGTCTCTTGGTTGCGTTCCTTGCCGCGCTGGTACTCAAAATTCGTCTCACGCGTATCAATGCAAGTCATAGGGAGATCATGGAGAACATGAGCGAAGAGGACAAAGAGAAGCTCGCTGAGAGTACAGAAGAGATTGCGGATACGGATCCGAGATATGTGTTCATGACGTAACTAGGAAGTTACTGAATGTCACTAAGAAGCGGTAAGGGATAGAGGGGAAGTAGAAGGCTTCAATAATGAAAGGCATTCGCGATGTAATTTACGAGATAAAGTTCATGTATCAATATATTCGTACGACATCCTAACCAGGTTTTTTCCATTCACATGTTGATAGTACAGTCGATAGTCGTGCGTCTGCTGCTGGAAATATGTTCCACTACCACGGGTCTTTGCTCGCTCAACGCTCAACTAGCACCCGCCCTTAGAAGCCATAGAGCTATGTGAGTGATAAAATTACATGGAAATTAGAAGTGCGGGAACGTTGGAATTGTGAGTAGAATTTAGTCTGCGACAGTAAAGTGGATCATCCAGGCCGCCCGAGATTATCGATCATGCATCATGAAAAGTGTTCAAAGCGTCATCAAGAGTACTCTTCGACGAAGAGTGCTCAAGTTTCGACGACTCAGCAGTGGCGTCAACTTTGAAATTCTAAAGCTCAAGCTTTTTCTTTATGATAACAGTTTACTTTAATAGTAAGTATCATGCTTTTCACTTCGAACTTAGACAGCAGGTGTACTAGTACAAGCAAATACTGGTGACCGGCAACCGGCCCCCGTTCTTTGTGCAGGTCTTACCTGGTTTCATCACGTTTTTGGATTTGTAATAGTTCGCACATGAAAGCGCGTATGAATATAATATCAGGAATCATAACTGGTATGTACATCACTAGCAATACATGTCATACCACAGAAAAAAACAGAGGAATAAAAGCATAGATCCGAATTTGTATCTGTCAAAAATACAAATACTCGTATCAACAGCGATTTACCTGTTCACTGTAATAAAAACACCCCCAAGTTCGCAAGGTGAGAAGCATGACCAGCCTTCATGGCTTGATTCAGTTCGCTGCTTAGACCTGAGCGACAGATTCTTGTGGCTCCGGATCCCGGCTTCCTCTACGCGTTTCATCTTCATTATCCCCATCGTTGATGAGGGTAACGTCAATGGCCACCTCGGTCAAAAATTCCGCCATGCCCCCATCTTTAATCTCTTTTCTCAACTTAGGGAAATTTTCATTTATTTTCTCCTTGAAGCCTTTGCGCATAAAACCGAGCAGACCCAAGAGACCGACAGGTGATAGCGATCATCCGCCTAAAGGACGATAGTGACGATCAGTTTACTGCATGTTGAAACAGAGAAAAACTGATACAAACCAGTAATAATGACCAAAAGCTCTCTTCCGAAGACCACTGAAAAGATACCACTAACAACAGTGAAAACACCACCAAGACTGCCGACAACTTGGAATGCTTGAAGAACCAAGCCACTCTTGAATTTATGTTTGAGGAACAACGTCTGATAAGGATCGAGCACAAGAGTAAGGGTTGACGATAACGTTGCGTTTGTAGTTACCGTGACGGTAGGGCGCTCTGCATCAATCCCATTCGTACTGATTAAAGTTCATAAAATAAAGGATAACATACCGATACTGTAACTGGCCCATCTGTCAGTTCCATACTCCAGAACACCCAGAGATACCAGAGCAGAACTATTAAAATCTGGTGGTAGCTTATATGCATTGTGCGCTGATAGTTGCATTTGGACCTCTGCTACCCTATGCCGGATTGTCTAGCTTGTTGGCGAGGACAAAAGCCAAATAGCAAGCGAAGAATGTATGTCATTAGCACTTGTATTGGATGGATACCCGTTGTAGGATATATGCAACTCCATTATATGACTCCCAGGATTCAATGATTCTATCAACAATATTAATCAATATTTATGCGTTTCATCGACTGGTCCTCTTTACCTCGGTCCTGGTGTGAACTAAAGTTGCAATTCAGAAGCATGATATTATCTGCTTGAAATGTGCTTGATAGAGATGAATCCCATGATTGACAGGTTGCTAATGGGAACATTAGACGAAACCCCAAAATAATAAATGAAACTGCTTACAATTACTGCCATCCGCTGCAAAAGCTCTGGCATATAAACTACTTGGAAGGGACCTTGTGCTGTTCTGAAGGTAATTGAGCGTATAATGAGGAATTAGTTGTGTCTAGAGGAGATACAGTTGGTTAGTGTGAAATATTTAAGAATTATAAACTTATATTACAGCAGCAATAGTAAAATTTCCGAAACCAAGTGTAGGTGCATGATCATAAGTGGACACAGCAATTTCCGCACCGGAATCAATAGTAGAATAAGAATTTTCGGCAAGATAAAGGGCTAAACCTATTGCGGCATAAATAGCAAGGGTACCGCGTACTTATTGATAACTCCAAGTGTTCAAATCTAAGGCAAAGCTCAATTTGACAAACATGTAATATGGGAATGTGTATGTCGACACTTACACATGTTTACGGAAAGCAGTGCAAAGATGCAAGAATTGCATGAAATCGTCCATGAGTGCTTACCATCTTCATCATAACGTTTCGGACCAAGAAAGGATGATATCCAGAAATCGCCGATTCGATCAATCAGGGTTGGCATGCTGGCAGACGTAGATTCCTTGATGTATTCGGAGTCATCGACAAGTATATATCCCTTTACGTTTTTGCGCTTCTTGGTCTGGTCAGACTTTTTGGTATTCATGTTGCCAAAATGCGCATTCCATTTTTCGGACCGAAATAATGCCCAGAACGAAAATAGAATGAGCATCAGACACGTCCAGGAGACTCCAACGGCAAGGTACAATGCAACGTCGAATATTATAAATGCATTCTCGAAAGCATTAGGGGCCAAGCTATTTTCCGAAAAGTATGTCGGATCTTTTGTAATTTGTGAATGCGAGCGATAAAAAGAACTTACAAATAGCATACCTGTGTATGGACCATATTTTAAAAGGACTAAATTGGACGATCCCAGAGCGAGCATAGTGAAGACTTCAAAGATGGCCCAAGCCCCATGAATTTGGCGCTTAAATGTAACAAGATCGCTAAAAACCCGTCGGAATGAGATTTTATAAAAATTTAAAGTCGGAACCTACATGAAAATCCAGAAGAATACTACGACGGTATAGACAGCGGTGGAAATGCCAGTATAGAGCCGTCCATGTGGGTCCTCTTCAATGAAGACGAATATAGTGGAAATAATCCAAGGCACCCAAAGCAATGCTAGGACATAGTGGAGAAGGAGCCGTACGTGGAATACAAAGTATTTCCCTGGCATAGCAAGCGATGATTGGTAGAAAGGTGTGTGAAGAAGCCATCATAGCTGAAGACACGTCTTCAAATACACTGTAACTCGTTGAATGAGCGTGGTATGGTTGAGGCGTTGAGACATCAAGTTGAGCAGCTGGGCCGTTGGCGCCTCGAGAATGGTCGAATAGAGCCCGGCACGTGTGAAGTGGTTGGAATACTGGAAGCGCCATTAAATTGGGCGGCCGAAGAGTTAGTGCCTCAAATATGTATAGATAGTCATGAAATGGTCGGAGACTGGAAGCGCCGTCAAATCAGGCGGCTTACATGTTGACAATTTAAAAAGTGATTACGTATACTGGGCAGGAAATATAACTGCAAAAGGATGTAAGCAAACCACTTACTCACATCGAAACCTGCCTCTGGTGCAAAGAATGGTGTGGAGTACCCAAGGCTGAAGTTGAAGCGCCAAAAGGCAGAACGTATGGTCTTAGATAATAGTTGAACTGGGCTGGATCCTTCATGATGGAATGAAATGAATCATGATAAGAAGAAGCGCCGTTAATAATTTATTGATAATTATCGTATCACTAGATGAAGGACTCCTGTGTACTCCGGCAATCCGGATCACGGTAATGTCAGGTCCGGTATTTAATATTTAACCCCAGTAAACGTTGTTTCGTGTCATATCGGCGAAATTGGGCATTGTTCACTCACCAGAAATCTTAAATGGGAAATCACGAACAAAATGTGAAGCAGTGGCAAAGAGCACAGATATTTACTCGGAGTACAATTATCTAGATTCATGCGTGAGAATAAAATAAAAAGGCATCAGATGACCTGCTTCTGTTCATCCACTCCCCCGAGATACGCCTGTCCCCGAGCCGCCACGACCACGGCCACCTCCACGCCCTCTTCTACCACCGCGACCAGCGCCTTCATTGGTAGTAGGTGGTGGCGCTGGAACAGCACCACCACCACTACCATCTGCCGCTGCCGTAGGTCGGGGCATGATCTTGGAGATTTTTTCCTTCTCCTTCTCCGCACTGAGAGCAGAGGATTTATCTTTCTCCGTCGTCGTTGTCGATGTTGTTGGGATCGATGCTCCTTCGCTAGCGGGAGTAGTCCCACTGCCGCGCTCGCGCCGGGACCGCGGACCACTGGCACCAACGCCGCTGAGCGCAGCTTCAAAATGGCGAGAGGCAAGCCCGAGCATGGGTCGACCACGACTGCGGGATGAAGAAGATCCTACTGTGCCAGAGGCTAATACATCTTTACTATCTTTGCCATCGGCAACACCTTCAGATGAAGAAGGCGATTTGACAGCGGTGGCAGGTGGCGCTGGATTTAATATGGAGGGAGGTGTAGGTTGTTGGTGGGCAGGAGGTTTGGCAATCGTAGGGACAGGAGGCGCCGAGGCCTGCTGAGCAGCCTTTTGGCGAGACGATCGGGAGGCCTTGGGAGATGAAGGTGTGGGCTGCCCTGGGGTAGAAGACACTTTTGAGCCGGCAGGCGTAGGTGCGGCTGTTGATGAATTTGCTGTCATAGCATTTGATTTGTTCGCCTCGGCCTTGGCTGCTGCCTTTTCCTTCTTACTCTTCTTCGAACTTGAGGCTGCTATGCTTTGCTTGCTATCTTTGCCCTTCTTGGATTCGTCTTTCTCCTTGTTCTTGCCCTTGTCTTTGCCTTTCTCTTTCTCCTTTTCCTTCTTGTCTTTTTCCTTATCTTTATCTCTGTCTTTTTCCTTCTCTTTTTCCTTGTCTTTCTCCTTTTCCTTTCCTTTCTCTTTCTTCATCAAAATCACTTGTCCATCGCGATAATGCGCGTGATTGCGCATCACAGACTCCTTGTCCTTCTGTGCAGCGCGCTTTGCTATTAGTGCCTCCAGAAGAGGGGTTGTCTTTGGAGCTTCTATAGGTTGCACAGTAGACACTAGGTTTGCGCTTCAATAAACCATAACAATATTGATGAGAAATAGGCATTGAAATGAACTTACAAAGTGATTCGATCGTAGGTGCTTCTTCGGTCGATGAAGCTTCAAGGGACTTGACAAAAGAAATATAATCTTCGTCTTTAGAAGGCGTAAATATGCAATTAGATTCTCACGAGGCACGATATACTTACCTTTCTCAATCGTATTGATGCGCGCATCATGTTTCTTCTTCTCGGTAGGTAGCTTTTGATAAGGAGCAAACTCAACGACCGCGTAGCTTTCGTTACCTTTAATAGCTTTAAGTGACCATAACGTCATAGTTTGGCGTAACTCATCGCACCTGTTTTGTCTCTGAATAAATGCCCGTTATACTCCGCGCTGAACCTAGCCACCTGCTCCGTGCTCTTAAATACAATATATGCGCGAGAAGGCACATTCTCCTTGTTTATCCTGCAGGATATTCTGATCAGATGCACACTACATCCTCTTTTAATATGTTTGAACCCACTTCTTCCTGAACTTGCCTTGGCTGTAAGACTTGAAGGAGACGGTCTCCTCAGACACCCATGGTGCAACGCTTTGCCAAAATACGTCCTCTGGGAGATTCCCAGGAAGTCTACGCACGACGGTTTTGAGGCGCTCGGGCGCAGCAGCTGTGTTTGTAGTTTTAGATCAAGATTCTGCCATATATACTTTTTGGTGTGTGCATTTTCACCATTCGAGAGGCTGCCCGAACTAGCTGATTTTATAGGTCCAGATGCCATTACAGTTGCCCGAGTCGTCAGGTTACTTCTTGGAGGACTCTGTGTTCTTGGACCAGCCACTCAGAGATGGTGAACCACCTGTTCTTTCGGAGTTTGAACCTGGCAGTATAAGAACAGTCGGAAGCATTGCTGGGTTCGTCGCCCTTTTTCAATTTTCTACTGGCATCTCCAGCTCGAGGCTCGTTCACGAATCGCGGTTTCCCTTTGCAATTGGTGAGCCCTTTCCCCATCTTAGCCACTCCTTGATTCTTTCACATACACGATGAACAAAATATCACATTCAAGCTCAACAGTCTTATGGGCTCTAAGCCCATCTGCTGATCTTTACTTCTGCAATTCTGAAGTTTTCTTTCTCACCTTCCTATACGTCTTACACTCCTTTCCTGACTTGGTACTAATCATTTGAATTTTCGCAGATGTATTAAGACTTAATCAAATATAGACAACAATGATATTCAGTAGAATTAATGTATGTCAGATATTGTCTGTGAAAATCAAGATGTGATTCATGCTTGAACCCGTCTATGTGAATGCGTGTCACAAACCTCGGGTAGCTTCAATAATTAGTTGCACACCTTATCATGCCTATAAGAATATACCATGCAACAATACCATCCTGGGCATGAATGGTATTTTGGGCTCGGCGCGCTTGTAAGACATATCTAGCCAACGAAAAAGCACCTCAATTCAGTTTGAGCTTAACCATTATAGGCTCCCTGAACGATGCAAGGAGGGTATACATAAATCTACTGTCCAATAAAAGTACATACGCAAGTCACAAAAACATGAAAAGATCGCACAAAAGGGAAAACATTGTACATCATCAGAGAGCAGTCCCACGTTCGAAACTGGCACGGATCTCTGCTGTATATTTGTCGTAGTATCGGGCAATCTGAAGAAGGAAGAAAAAATATAAATGGGGAGGCATATGAATAGAGGACTGCTACACACCTTTTTGTTGAACACACGATTGCGTTCGTTGATGTATGTGATGTCGCCTTCGGTCTCGTTAAGACGCCTACGGGAGAACTTGCCCTTCTTGTCCAAACTATAGGACATGTAAGAGAAAATATAGTTGGAAGAAAGGGAGGAAACGCACTCGTTGTTAATCTTGCCAACAACACGGTCAATAGCCTCCTCGCTGGGCTTATTGTCACCATAGATGAGAGTGTTGGCATCCCGATAGAGGCTTTCGGCGGCCAGTTGTTGTTCTTGAGTTGGTATTAACTGAAAGTGGTCGGGTCAGCTTGTTTCAGGAGCTCTTACTAACATACATACCGATGACCCCGATGCGTCGAATTGGGTCAATGCACTCGAGGCGCTGCCCAATGCGAGTGCTCCAGGCGCCAAGCCCAGCGCAAGTTCTTTTTGTTTATTATACGCAGAAAGGTCGGGCTTGATGAGATCCAAGTCCTTCTTGTACCGTCTTCGTGCAGCATGTGCATCATCTAGTCGAGGCTAGTCGTAAGCAAGCAGGTATCATAGTGTAAGAGGGCGTGAATGCGCGTACCGTGGAACTCATAATCAGCACGCCTCTTCTTTCTTTTCAGCTTCTCCTCCCACTTGTCATTTTCTTCAATGGTCCACTCCCAGTTCTTGGCCCGCTCGACGTCTTCGCCGCGCTCTTCAGCATCAGCCTTGGCACGTAACGTCTCAGCCAATTTGCGCTGCTTCTCGAGCCTTGCTGCCTCACGAGCGGTGACTTTGGAAGCAGTATGTTCTGCTACGACGGATGCACGATTTGCTAGTGCGCCGGAGTGCTAAAATATGGCGAATTTTGTAAGACTATATATCAAAGGGAGAGGGACAGATGCGTTACCATCTTCTCTCGCAGTTGCCTAAGCTTCTCCTTGCGCTCTTCCATCGTCATTTTTTTCTCCTCTGGGACAGGGATAGCTTCCTCCTCTTTCTCTTCCATAGGCTCATCTCTGTGACCATTTGCCTTTACTACTGCCGCCGCTGCCTCATTCTCCCCTAGCGTAGCATCACCCTCCATTGATGCGTCTTGCGCATCCCCAGATTCCGGTGCTACATTGTCTACGTCTTGAGCCAGTTTGGATACAGCTCCGGCGACGTCTGAAATAGCGCTAGGCAGCGAAGTAGTCTGTTCCTCAGCAGCAGGAGCCTCATCAACGACTGTAGCCTCATTTGCAGTTGCGGCTGCCTTTCCCTTTTTGCTGGAACGTGTCGATTTCCTTTGAGCGGGCATTGAAGGGTAGACCTGAAGAAGACGAGCTCTTGTAGGTTATAGATGAGTTCAGTGGTTCAAAGGTGTAGTAGATTCAGTCTTCTTTTTGGAGTCAGGATGTCCAACGGCGGCGGTGGCGGACGGCTTGGAGTGAAGTAAGCAGTGCTATCGGAGTTCAAATTTGCACAGGTGACAAACTGTTGCATTGCGTACATTCCAAGTCAGACTGACTTGTCAACCTGGATTCTTCATCCCACAGCTACTCTAAATCTGAATGACCATCCAACTCAAGCACGTATGTGTGTGTGCCAAAAATCAGCGGCAAAAGCCTTTAATTGTATAAGGGTCAAATGTAGCTAATAACTATGGCCTGCATATGTAAGCAGTGGAAAAACTGTTCTGAAGTAAGAAAGAGCATGAAAGAGTTCATAGTGGTCTACTCAGGCTATACTGGGTATCGCTATATGACAGAGGGAAGAATAATTTTTCTTCAATAAAGAAAGAAAAGAAAAAAGAAAGAAAAAAAAGAAGAAGAAGAAGAAGAGAATATAAAACAAGAACAAATGGGTATCATACAAAAAAGCTTAAAAGCGGGAAGGAAGTATGTTAGGTAAAATAGGGGGGTCAGAGCGCAGAGTATAAAAATAGTCCGGGAAGCAAAAGAGTGTGCAACGACGGTCGAGCAAAAAACAGCGACAAAGCGGAGCTGGTTGCTGAGGTAGTAGAATGCGCTGCAGAGCTGGCGGACGCCGAGCCAGTAGCCGTGACGGAAGTAGAGAATCCGGAGCTTGTCGAGGAGCGAGCCGCCGAAGAGGGAGCAGCAGAAGAGGGGGCAGCAGAAGATTGGAAACTGGAAGAGGAGGGGGTAAAAGACGGGAAGATTGACGATGCAGCCGAGCTTGGGGTGCCGATGAAGGTGGTTGACAGGGACGTTTGAGTGACAGCATCAGACACAGTTGAAGGAACAGGGATGGTAGATGTATCAGATGCCACAACGGACGAGAAGGAACCTTGCATGTTAGCCAGGCTGAAAAGGGGATTAATTTAAAGCTAGCTTGAACAATGATGAATCATACGTGAAAGTGTGCGAGTACGCCTGGTACGCAGCTCCATCAGCATCCGTCGCATTCAAAGACGTGAACACAATGTAGCTGTGGAACCGTTTAGCTCAATCAAAGGAGACAGTAATCAAAACAACATACTAGGTATCCGAGTTAGGTCCTGCATTGGCATCGGGCTATTTTCTTTGTTGTGAGATCGGCTTTGACAGCAAAGATTGGCAAGTGTATGGTGACTTACAGTAAACTCCAAAGAATGTGTGGTAGAAACGTCGACTGGTTCAATGCTCTGAACCAGTTGCTGTTGTGAATATATTAGTTACAGAGTCCGAAGCTGTTAAGCCCAATTCTCACCACTTCCCCCGAGTACAGTCCAACGGTGGAAACTCCCATCTCGCTTAATGATGGCGTTTCCCCATCATCTAGCCATTGAACAGTGCAAGACTGTCCGCCATAGCAGGTGGTGTCGCTGACAGGCTGGGTCATCTTTGACAGATTCCAACAAAATCAGAGGAAAGTTTAAAATGAAATCAAATTTACATACATAAAGAGATGCGAATGCAGTAGAGGCATTGAGAAGCAAGAGTAAAGCGGAAGAAGTGAGAATATAAGACATGTTGCTGCTCTCTAGTTGGGAAATTCACAGGTGAAGAGCGAGTTTAGATACAAAAGAGTGGACGCTGGCGCGAATGCCGATGGAGAAGAAAAAAAGTGTGGTTTTGTAGAGAGATGAGACTGGTCGACGACTTTGGGCTTATATGGAGATCGTCAAGGTCATAAGATTTCGTTGCTGTACCGACGGCCGTAATATAGGGGTTTGATGCAATATTGATGTTGGAAAGTTGCAACAAGCGGAGTTCCAACCGACGTCATAGCCCAGCTTTCGCCATGTCCAGTCGCAGTGCAGCCGCCCGTCTGTGGTCTATATACGGTCATTGCACACGACGTCCACTGTTATCATCACGAAATCTCCAGAAGAAACTAATCTCTGCTGCTGCACCATCCTCGGGCACTGCTCCTGCCTCTGAACCTCCTGTTCCTCCAAAACATGACTTTCCTGTTTCCCCCGTGCCTAAGAATCCATTGGGTGACGGCAACTACATCAAAACAGCGGCCGCTCTCATCATCGGGTACATACAGCTCATACGAACTGATTATCTGGAATATTTTTTTGATCATGCTAAGCAAGAGATGAGATTCTCAACGGCAAAACGCTTGACCGTAACTCGAATTACTTTGCACGATTCTGCTTCGAACAAGGCATTGACTTGTCTGTATCCGCTTTTACCGTACCCGTGACCCTTTGTTCCTGACAACCGTAAACGAGATATCTAGGAAACGAGTGGAAGTGATTCCAGACGACGTGGATGAAATGTGCGCGACCAATGTGTTATGATCCCGCATCACTTGCCCTTAATAATGATTGTTTTGTATGATCCGTCAGTGTCGAGGCCAGTCGGCGGATGGTTAACAAATATGATTTTGTGATTACATCTGGTGGCATTGGTCCAACTCATGACGGTAAGTGTCATTGATGTGATATATCATCCTCCATATTCACTATGTGTTTGTACAGATATTACATATGAATCCCTTGCCAAGGCATTCAACCAACCTCTAGTGCATCACCAGGAGACACTGACACGTATGGCAGCCATCAGCGGGCGACGTTTTGAAAACCAGACAGAAGAGCAGAAGACTGCCAGGAACCGCATGGCCTTGTTCCCCGCTCAAGCTGAGGTCTTGTACATTGCCAGTGACATCTGGGTGGTATTTAGGATTTCTTACTTTAAACTTCTTTGTAATTTTTTTGCTCAGCACTGTGAAATCTTAGCCCGTAGTACGCCTGCAAGGTAAATTATGCGTCTTTCCCGGAATACCGACATTGTTCCAGAAGATGCTAGACGGTCTAGCGCCTTTGCTGCCTCTTCCACCCGCCAGCGCTAGGCCAACACGCATACAGATATTCACGCCGTAAGCCCATCGGATCGTATTGCCACAGCAAATCATTTTTTCTCAATGATGTCCCCAGTTTACCTGAGTCGTCTATTGCGCCAATCCTTACCACACTACAAAAACGAGTATCAGGTGAAGGCGTCCGAGTGGGGTCATACCCAGTTTTGCAGCATGGAGTATATGTCTCGCTCATAGGGTATGGTGCGGAGAAGGTACGAGGGCTCGCCGAGGAGCTTCAAAAGGAGATCCAAGGCACCGTTGTAACTGACGAAGAAGCCCGAGCGAGAAAGGGGGCGGAATAAAGGACTTGGTTACATTCTCTATGACTATTTGTGAAGTATCTTATTTTCCTGCTAGTATCCCACATCGTCTTGTAGCATGCCTCGGATCTGTTTCATGCTTTCGTAGTTACTCATGTTCACAAACAAATTCTTTTGCATGTCAAATGAAGGACGCATGGAGATAATTATTTTGTAGTGATATATACATAATCCCAGTTATATAGCAACCTCAGAATAGCTCAGTTGGAAGAGCGTCAGACTGTAATGGGTATCCTGTCATCTGAATGTCGCTGGTTCGAACCCGGCTTCTGAGATTTTATTTACGTCTTTTTTGCTTCTTCCGATGATGAAAGGCTGTATAGATACCGAATTTTTGATTGCGCCCTGAGTACAATAAATTGTGATACAGTCAAACTTGCCTAAAGTCCTACTTGCTCAAAGTCCTATCCGCTTTGAAACCACGCTTCTTTTCATTTCCCAAAATTTTTTGTGGAGTGAGGAATATCGCTGAGCCCCTGCGAAGTCACTGCCTTACAAAGTAAGAGCGCCGCTACTTCTACTATGTCAGGCTACATTTGTCTCAATCCGGCAACGGTCTCTTCTACATATAGATAGCTCTCCGGTCTCGGAAGCCCAACTTTATTTTTATCGAAGTCGGCATAAAGTCCTATTCCCCTTTGCTTGGCACTACGGATCATAGGACCTTACACAAGTTTGACTGTACTTGTAAAGCCCCAAATATCAAATGTGTCAGTCTCTTTCCTTAGTCTCAGGTTCTCGCCCTGATCGGCATATACAATTAAACGACTCATAATTATAAATTGAGTTGCGAATACATTGACAAGCTGTCGCTAAATGTATCACATACAAGTTATTACATGTTGAAAAATTAAATGAATAGTAAACAGATATATGCCATATGCCATTTTACGATGTCAACAGTTATTATCAACACGCAAGCTACTGGTGACTAGAAATCCCCGGTAGAAAACCAAGGCCAGCCCCATTACTATGTCTGATCACGAGCTACACCCAAACGACCCCACTTGACCCACCAATCTTCGGCCGTCTCAGTGGCATCATGTGTAAAGAAGGTGCCAAGACTCTCCCAGTGCGCCCTTAGTTCTTCCTCTGTTTGCTCTCGACCAAGATCAAGCTCGGCTCGCATCATCTGGGCGTCGCGAACGTCGCGCTCCGGGCCGGGGGGCAAGCACAACGACTCAAACCATGTCATCTCGACGATAGAAGTTTTGTCGCACGTCGGCTGGCGAATTTCCTGGAATCCCGTGAGCATGGCGGGAAGCGAAGACAGGCTTGATATATGTGAGAACAGAACGCCCAATGCATTGGCGTCTTCAACGCCTAACGAGACCGCGGATAGCACGAAGGGCTTTTTGGAGAAAATAACATGATGGAATACAACATCATGATCAGGAATTATACACATTGATTAAGTCAAAACAAACTCACAGGGAGAGGGTGGGCAGAGCCTCCAATGGCCACGATTTGACCAAGGTCATTCGTCCACTCTGATAGTGACTCTTTCCTGGCCAAAAGTGGGGTTCGTTGCAGAGAAGTAACGAGTTTCAATAATTTACCCATTCTAATGAATGCATGCATATTCAGCTCCATTATGATCTGATATAATAGATAAGTCGGAACACTGACATCGGTGTGCAGCCACTGAAGTCAATTGCGTCAGGGGACCAATCAATCCATCGAGTACCCGCGCTCGATGGCCACGGCTGCGCAAGATTATCAGGCCAGAAGATCTCAAGTACGTACGCTGTGTTCTGTTTCTGTGGGCGGAATACTGTTAAATATCATGAAACTGATTTTAAAAAAAGGGGAAACGAACAATGGGATAGCCTCCAGACATGTTATACATCAGAACTTGATAAATGGTGGTGATTCTTTCATGGGATGCTACTTACTGAGAACGAATCGTTTTGATCCCATCCAACATGGCCACTAAGAAGAGGAATGGTTGAAATCTCAGCTATCGTGATAATAACAACAAAGAGATCATTCACATCTTGATGATCGTTCAAAAGTTTGTTCAATTCCGGATCTGACTGCATTTTTTCTCCGGGAATAATTGCACTGAAAAGGATTCGGGGAAACAAGTGAGTGATAAAAAACTCAAGAGTTATACGGTATGCAGTATGGGTTGTCACTAACGTATATGTACTCAACCCAGTTGGTCTCCAATCGTTCATGGATTCAAGTCCTGAAGATATGTTGGCGAGGCTGGCCGTACCAGCAGCATTTATGATGAGATCTGCCTCTATTCTCCTTCCGCCTTCTAAAACAACGGCAGGTTTGTCTTGCGAAGTAAGCGACGAATATGCTACCACTTTATGTCCATAAGAAATCTCGGCTCCGTATCGTACAGCCAGGTCGTACATTAGGCGCAACACGTCCTCAAACTGTAGGTGCCAAGAGATCGGTGAACATGTGCATTTTTGGGGAGAAATGTGTTTAAAGTACTCACAGTACCTACAAGCATATCTCCGCCTGTAGATTTCATCACTGGATCTTCCCAGCGGAGATGACCCATGATTTCGCCCGTTTCAACTGCAACAAATCGTTAGTCAGTCATCTGATTACGACTGGCACCCGATCCTCTTGAACGATAGAAGCAAAGTTGCGCTCCGACTCACGCGAGACAAATTCTGTTCTCCTTATAGGGTGCGTAACAGAAGCAAGCGCATCACCGAGGCCCCAGGATCTCAATATCCGAGTAAAGTTGGGCCCCATCTTGATTCCAGGCGTTTTCTGGTCGATACAAAAATATTAAATATTTCAGGTGAGTACAACTCACGAGTATTATCGGCAATGGATACTAATAACACTGACATAATTCCCAAATCGTGGCTGCTGGTCTAGAACATGTACTCTGTGTCCTGATTTCCCGATTGTAATGGCAGCAGCAAGCCCAGAAGGACCTACATTAAAATTAAAATTAAATTAGAGGAGCTTGGAAATGAAATCAGGTGAAAGAACAAACCAGCGCCGACAATAAGTACGTCCATAGTACACGGGGGACGCCCCGAACCGATAGCTGACATAGTTAATTAACTATAATCGACAATAGGTGATAGGAATCAGTTAGAGCAAATAAAGCCCTATTATTTAAACTTGGAGAGGATGCAGATGTCCTCGCCGTCTAGTTGGAGTCTGAGGAAGGAACATTTACGCAATTCTGAATAAGATCCGGCTTATATCGTGAGCTGAGGCCCACAGTTATATTATTTCGAAGGGCAGGCGATCACCCAGAGCGCTTAGGCTCCTGGCCAGGTTTGAATTCCTGAGAGGCTGGGCATCAGGCATTTGTAATGCTCTCGGTGAAGGATTAGAACCTGCTGCATCATGGCCGCAGTAAGGCAAACGGGCAGTGACAACGTGCGTGTAGAATCATGATCATGATACTGTTTGAGGCTTCCATACATAACGCGCCAACGCGTGAACAATAGCCCCATAAATAGGCCATATACAAAATGGAATCAGCAGGACTGCAATAGCTTCAATCCTAGACATTACCATTACTTCCTTGCTTAGTCGTACCCCCTACTATACTATGTCACTGATATGTCCGGTCACGTTTTAGTTTGAATCAATGCAGATCTGTGTGGAACTGTTTCGAGCTCTAGACTGATGTGAATCATATGATGGTTTTTCCATGAGAAAATGCGAATGTTAGTAGAGATATCTTAGCAATAAGTGCCCGTTCACAGTTCGGCCTTGGCCCATCACCATGATGTTAACTTGGTGTGTCCAGGCCTTCCTGGAATGTAAGGTCATGATTGAACGGACTCAATCAGCGACATCCGTGGCCCCGACATTCTATTGTTCTATGGCCACTTGTATGTACTCAAATTTCCCCGTGTAGTGTACCATAGAACGTTTGATTCACATTCACATTCTTTATGACCAGTAGATCACTCAAGATACTGTTTCTGTTTTGAAAGCGTGCCTTGGTGTCAGGAAACCACATTTGCATCTGTTCCTGTCCCGATTATATAATAGTTTGAGCTTCAAGTTTCCTCATCCAAGCTTGTCGTGTTACTCGACAGTGTTGCTCCCATATGCATACGTATTTTACACTATGCTACTTCTGCATGAAATATCAACACTTCTCTATGGCTGCTCCGGCCATCATCCTTCCTCATTGCTCTCAGGCTAGTGATGTTCACTCATGATCTTGCCCTCTTTCACTAGCAATATCACTTGGACATATATTGTGATAGTCTTTGGTGTCTATTGGGACTGATCGAATAATGGTTAAAGGATCATTGAGGCTTCTCAGGACTTGGGACTGTTGTGAGACAAGCAACGACAACTGGGCGCTGGCAGGTTCAGTTCCGCCGGGATAAGAGAGCAGACTGAGCTATACAGCCGGGGATAGAAATACCCAAGTCATGTACAATTGCGGAGCACAATGGAGCTTGCAGTCTGAAGCAATCAAGAGTCCAATTGCCTCTCTATTTGACTTTATTTGGCAAGTATTGGGACCCACAGAGCCAAATAAGACCAACACCTTCCATAAAAGGTCATTCTCCCAGGCAATTGCCTGTCCTCCTATATATCTCGACCTGTTGAGCGCACCCACAGTTGATTCACATCTTGTCCTTATCCCCCTTCCACAATGTCCCCTTCTCTTCAGTGGTCACAACGCCGAACAGTCTCCAATGCGGAGAATGCACCTCCTTTGCGTAATAAACAATCGAAGCTGGTGTCATACAGCCGCAATCTCCAGGCAACCGCCAGTAGGCGGCGTGCACGGGTGGTTAGCGGCCACAAGCCTTACCAGATTGTCGAGCCAACCAAACGCAGAAAGCTCTCCAAGGCTAAGCCTCTTACCGACGCCCGCCCGGACACGGGCAGGAAATTGAAGTTTGAGATACAGGATGTTTCCGTCGAGGAGAAGCCTTTCTCGACCCCCATGAACCCAGCACCTGTTCCGCCCATCCCTTCATCCGTATCGTTGCCCCGATGGCTTGCTCGTCCTGAGCTCAAGGCGATCTCTATGCAAGATATCTTCCGCAACGCAGACATTAGTGTTCCTGAGACGGATACCACCATGCAGCCTGCATACTTCCGTGAACTCCTGAGAGAAGTCGGACCAAGGTATATAGTTACGCATATATTGAAGTCTTTCTACGTCTAACGTCTCTTTCTTAGCTGTTTGAAGGTCCTTTCTGGTGTGAGAACGTCACCCGTCCACGAGGCGCTCCCATCGGAGCTCTCAGTAACACTCCAGGATTTCGGCTCGGAAGGCACCAGCCGCGGCGCTATGCCCCCAACACATGTGCTGGCACTTTACTCACGCAACCCATCTCCAACATGCCGCAAGCGTGTTATGCTATATCCCATCCACTCCGTCATGATGGCCGCACACTGTGCAAATCTGCAAGCATTTCCACCATCCACCATCTCTTCTGTCGAGCCTCCTAAGGCTGGTGAAGCCTTTTCACTGCCCGTCGTTCCTCTCTGTATTCCATCGCCAGAGATGTGGACCCCCCTTGCCTCATACCTTTACACCAAGCGCGTCGATCTGCTGTTACCGCACCTTCTTCGTGCTACACCTCCTCCCCAAGCAATGGCACTGTTGGCATCACTTCGCGCCGTGGACGAGGATGATGAGAAGAGTGTTCTCATCCGACAAACGATTATGCAGCGATATGCCGCCCAGCTATCGTCACAGCTTTCTCCCAAATCACTTCTTGTTCAAGTCATGGCCGTCAATGGCCTCTGGCGCAACGCGTGTGCACTAGGCATTTGCGACGAGGACCTATGGGCCGCCATGGATCTCGCCTGGGAGGTTCTGCTCGGCGCCCTGGGCATGCTAACAGGACAGAACATCTGGTCGTCTGCTGACGACGAGCCAGAAGTAAAGCCCCAGGTTCCCAGACGGGTCTCATGTGCCCGCAAACCTATTCCTGAGGTTAACTCGCACTGATCGTGTATGAGTTTGTTTATCTCATTTTCTCTGTTCTCTCATCTTTTGGCATTCTTTAAGTGTACAAAGTAAAATGGTTCTGGGATTATACTGCTGTAGCTCTTTAGTGATATCATTATTACATTCGCTTATACTTCGCATACTCATATTTTCCTTTCTTTTCTCATTCCATCTCACGCGAACTGTCAATATGTAATATAGGAGACCTTATGCTAGCTATGCACCTCGATTATGCATATACATGCCAATACATCATTTTTGTTCATTTTTATAACTGTTATGAGTGTGAAGTTTGCATAGATAGGAAACCCAGGATAGATAGATATAGATAGATATAGCGAATGTGACCGTGCAACGCCTCCCGTAAATTACTGCTCCGATGATGTATTGATTGCATTCTTTCCATTGCCCGTTCTTGGCGAGAAGAATTCAGGAGAGAAGGATAAGTAACAGCTTTGCAAGAAAAATATATAGTTGCTGATACTTGAATACGCCAGTGTGTTGGATGTGAATGCAATAACCATACTGTAGAATAGCATATACAAGGTAGGAGTACACCGCAATGTCACAGTAAAAATAAAAATAAAAAAACATATAAAATCAGTCCTCCCAGCTATTAAAAAGAGTGTATCCTAGAAAACCAAACGAAATAATGATAATTGAACACTCTTATAATGAAGGTAAAGAAGAAGAAAAGGTAGAGCTTTCAGTGTCAAAGTATCAATACCCCCCTTGAACGCTCGTCCAAAAGCACAAGCGAGCATCCTTTTAAGATACGGGCCTGTTGTTGTCCCGGCGGCTTCCAGGCATCCAGCACAGTGCGGAGCTGCATCGTCTGCGAGACATCGTGGTATATTTTAATGTAATCCATCGCAAGAAGGGATATCGTAGCGGGTTGATCATCAGCGGAAGACGAGGTTATAGCGGCAAAAGGGAGGGTAGCAGCAGATGCGGCGGCAGAAGAATTGCGGGAAAGGTGTTGAAGGTTATGCTCATCTACGGATGATGATGACAGTGGTGGTGGTGCAACAGCGAAATGATATGACAATCCTATTGGTCCTAGCTTCCCACGTTGTCTGATAGTCAACAGATCGTTCCAAAAAACGGTAACCGCCTCAGGAAACCAGTGTATGCATGTAGTAATCCCCCTAGGAAGCATTAATGATGCCTCTTCATGAGAAGAGCCACTAGTAGAAACAAAGGCTTGAGAGGAGCCTGGGTATATGACACAACCGAAAGTCCGGATTGGGATCAGCCATGCCGAGCGAGAAAAAGGAGAAGATAGATATGCGGTGACTTCATCCCGTGAATAGGGGGGAATAGGTATGGGGTTAGATTTACGAAAGAAGGCACCGGTAATCTTCTTGCTGACATAGTTCTGAGTGCTACTCGTTGGTGATGGATAAAAATGCGGCTAGAGAGAAGAACAAAAAAAGCCTCTGAAATGTTGTATTATATAAACGGGTAACCAAATGTTACATACCTGAGGTATCAAGTCGTGAGTCGAGAAAAGTGCGGCGTCTTTACCCTCAGATATGGCGTCTGAACGTCTGATAGAATCGCCATCCCATTTTGATGCATCCCGAACATCAAACTCAAGAAACAGATTGGAGCAAACAAATTCGGGGAGTTTTTCCAATGATTCTGGTACTTCTTCGACAAGACCTTCGCCCCACTCAGGTAAGATCCCCTGGTGACCGCATCCGGCTATCGATGGCGGACAAAGAGAGTATTCATAGACAACTTTCCCTGGAGTTTTACGGTTTGCGAGTTGGGCATCACAATAAGGAAGAAACACGGACCTGGACCGGGTCTGTAATATTTCGATTTTTGGTTAGGAGTGCGAACATGAGTCCAGTTTGATGTGGACGTTGCCGCCTTAACATTACGATAGGCATCTTCCACAATGATAGGATCTATATTT
This sequence comes from Agroathelia rolfsii, assembly GCA_018343915.1. Lineage (NCBI taxonomy): Eukaryota > Fungi > Basidiomycota > Agaricomycetes > Amylocorticiales > Amylocorticiaceae > Agroathelia > Agroathelia rolfsii. Next base: position 863,111 of record JABRWF010000002.1, read on the forward strand.
GATGGTAAGAACGGCTCTCTGTCACTATCAGCTGTTCTTGGTGAGAGCACGAAATGGTGTATATTCATGATGGCACTGCCGCCGCCGCCTCTGGAGGTGATATCAGGACTAAAAAGCATCGGATTGCTATAGCCATTCAGATCAAATAGAAAGATTATGGGCCGGGATGGGAAAATAAAACGATGAGGATATTGCTTTTGGTTCTGGCCCAAAAAGCATGAGCGGATCAGAATCAATGTCGTAGTAACAAAAAAACACGGCCACGTGACGCGAAGGCTTGGTTGCAAATTGCGCGCATTTTCAAGTTACTCTTTGGATACTCGCCAGTATATGCACCTAAGCTATGTACGCTTAGGAAATAGTAGTCGCTACCTCGGCAGTTGTGTTTCCACTTTCATCCTAGTCCATCAAAGCAGTATGAATATAGAATTTAATGTCGTCGCTCAGTTCTCTTATGCGATCTGATGCTAGTTCGTGCCGACGGTACCGCGATCGCAGGTAATTTGTCACCTGAAACAGCCATAAGACCAAGACGATGGACGCTTGGGCAGCTTTTATCAGTAGTCGTTATAGGTCATGAACATTTTTAATGGCCACATTCTCTCCAAGTTGCTAACTAAAACATGGTATCTTTGACTTTGATGTTATTTTACTCAGTGTAGCATATATATATTACGGCAACATATTATAAGTACTCATAGCGCACCGTATGCATGTTTGGTTACTAGTGAACTGGTCCCGATCGTGATGGTGGCTCGGACGGATTTCTACTCAGTGGTCCAGGGGCCTTCAGCCTCGCTCTGACGCCATAACGTAAGTTCATCGTGCGGTGAAACATCTTCATAAGATCCGACGCCTTGTCTGGAACAGCCATGAAAACAGTGAAAGCAGAATATTAATATAACTCAAACAACTATTTTAAGCACTGGCATATTATCCCGGAAGAACTTGAAGGGGAGATAATGCTCCTGTTTTCCTTGAAACAGTAGCCATATTATCGTTTATCCGTATTCTCATACCTGAGGCGGCTGTCCTAGCCGATAGGCTAATACTTACTCGTTATTGGTGCCAATTAGCTTGATTCATGTCAACGCACGAGAATTGGATCCCGTATCAGGGAGACAAGGAATCCTTTCCAAGTAAAGAGGGAGGCTACTACCTACGGCGTCTTCCCGATCTATCATTGGTATGTACATATCCAAAAAAAATGGCGCTGTGGGAAGAATGACTGGGTCGGCAACGGCTATCCAAAAATGCGCCTAGTGCCGCGCACATTCATCATGCGTTTTCCGTCCCACGACATCAGCGTATGCGTCGCCTTTTAAGTCCCAACAACTTCCACGTCAGGTCTTTAGCTCTTCCTTTCAATTTTCGGTCCCTTGTATCGATACCGGGTCACAAAATACCCCACAATCAGGTGGTCCTGGCTATCCCGCTATTCCTGTCATTTATTTGTATTTTCATATATGCTAGTGCGCATACCCTAAAATTGGACAAGAAAACCATGTACGTACTGGCCTACAATGACGCTCAAGATGCTTAATTCCGCGGGATGCCGCGATCCCCATTTTAGCAAAACACATTGGTGCTGCACATTGCTACACTTCCTTGCCTTTTAGACGTTATCATATTTGTGCTCCCTTGTCCCGGGCGCGTCGGCTTGTAGAATGTCTAGCTATGCTCAGGCAGGTATCGATTCACTAAGGCAAGTAATATAATCGGACAATTAGAGCTTTGTTATTTATCCATTACAACCCAGAGCCCTTTATACTTATTACAACGTTGAGAGCCCAGCTTCTTTATCTCAGACTCCCATGCCCGAGACAATCCGATTGAACCGCATCATCCAAAGAAATGCAAACGGTATCGTTCTAGATGGCGTTTTCCCAACCCATGTTCTCTTGCTACAAGATTCATCCGATTTAAATCCCGTATGGGTACCAGTCGATTGCCGTACTCTAGCATCTAAATTTCGCATAACTGGTCTTCCAACTCGATTGCTACCACCCCATCCTGTCGCTTCAAGAATCACTGTCCCTTTACATCCCCTAGAAGTTCCCCATCTGCCATCGGCTGCGCTTCTATTCCTCCATGCACTTTTATGTGAACAGCACCCGGCGAATCAAATGGCTATGCAAGTTCTCCCACCAGAAGTTGTAGAGGAGTTCCCGGCATGCGGTCCTATGTTCGACATCTTGTCAAAATATTCTGATGATGACCTGCGGGACATGGCTCTGTTCAATCAAGGTCTCTGGAAGAACGTCCTCGCTACGGGGTGTACGGATGCCACCATACTCAAAACGGTGCGAACAGCCTGGACCATCGTCGCTGAAGCCAGAAAGATGAAACGGAGCAAACCATCGACACCATCCGGAGAAGTGTCGGATTCTACACCATCATGACACCCCCATCTCACGCCAGATGACGAAGACGATACGAAGATTTATTGTTGTCCATGACATAGACGTCTTGCACATATACCCTTCGACATTTGCGCACCTACACTTACGCATATGCTTAAATGTTTCCTACAATGCTTGCTGCACCTCCCACTGCTTTTTTCTTTGGCTCTTCTTTTAGCCCAACATTCTACTATAGATTTGGCGTTTTAATACTGTATTGGTCCCCATCCCCTTCATTTAGCCTCTAGTCTCGCATTCCATTTATACCTAGTCCCCTTTTGTTTGTATCCGCTTTCAACACCCCTACTGAACATTCAACATTCATATTCTCTGTTTCTTCAATGATGACTGGGGAGCGACAGCTGACCTGCTTGCTCTACTCCTTAGGCCTGGACATTAGGCTGGTTAGCGCTACTAAAAGATCGCATAACCATGGTCTTCCCGTGACCCGGATTCCTAATGTGCCAAGTATGTCTCCTACACACCCTGTTCGGCTATTTGCGAGTTGTGCTATTATTCAAAGATAGTGTTGATTGCTTCTATCTCTACATTATCGGGTGCGGATATAATAGGCGCTTACATAAATCCGGGTCCGTCTCATCATGAGCCCAGGACCGCTATTTGGGTTTCAACCGTATACAGTGAATGATGAATCCATGTGCCCAAGCGAAAGAGACGCGACTAGTGAGGAATACTATAGATCGGTCCCAAGCTTCTAGTTACATGTAATTTGGCACCACGGATGGTGGCATATCAATATGCGAAGTAAATGAAAGTGGGTCGAGACTCAGTACACCGGTAGTGTCTAGGGAAAAAAAAAAAGGAAGCATAGATTATGGAGTGATTGAGCCACTGGGAAAGTGATATTGATCCATCTGACCGATTTATCAATTATAGCACCCGAACCACGAGGCGCCACATTAATCCGTGTATGGATCATTGTAAAAGCGTACACGGCAGAATAATGTTCAGATTTGCAAGCATGTCTATAAAACAAAATAGACAGACCATTACAGATTTCAAACAGATCCAAGTGCTAGGTAAATACGTTGTTGAATGAAAAAAAGAGTGGACACGTCTTAATGTCTATTCAAAACAGTTTGATGGCGTGTTCACGTGAATAACCTAGTAAAGTCATCGATATATAAGTATAGAGCATCATGTGAGATCAATATCAGGGTTGTGGTGCTCTATACCTCACGATACGATTATATACAACGACATCTTATTCAGAGGGAAATCCTGATAACTTTGATTTAGGGGATCAAGACTAATATGGGAAAAGTGGGTTTTGAAGGCAGTACGCATTCACAACCAAGACTGGTTAGACAGTGTTCAGATACTCCTCTATACCAAATTAGGGTAGTAAGTAATCCCATCACGGAATTCAAGATCGATAAAAGGGGTTACGTACCGATACATTAAGCCAGGATGACACGACTTCCGTAACGCGATGTGCCAAGAGATCCTTACAGAGAGTACACGTGACATCCTGTCTGAGCCGTGATAAAACTTCTTGAATGCGTTCTACTGGAATGTCTACATGATGTGTCAAAAAAAAAAAGCGCTTCTTCGAAGCCCCAAAAAGAGGGTACAATACCTGCTTTATCTTCCCAGATCAAATATGCTGCCGCTAAAGCATAGGAGCGAGCAAGATCCTGTTGCATCTCCGACGTGCAGCCCCGTAGAACAGGATGGGTCGCTGGCCCTGGAAGGAGCACACTCTAGCAACATAGAATGAAAATCGATTGCTATCAAGGACATCGATATGCAATACGGATAATAATCTTACCTTGAGCGCACTTACGCGACGAAGTTGAAGCAATCCGAGGCGCTTAACGTACACACCACCGATTCGGTCTAGCATATGTGCCGGAATGGAGAGAAGTGGCGTTTCCAACAGATGGATGGACGCTGCAGCTGCCAACGCATAATTGTCTTGCTCGGCAGCAATAGTGTATAGTTCTAGAGGGTGCTGGGAAGCATAAGTCGCCAGTAGATTAAATAGATGGCTACCAGGCCTTATAGAAGTTTCTGGGAGTAACCCATAACGGTGCAGGCATTCCACAAGCGCCAGGAGCGACTTAAATGGTGTCGATGCATTTGGAAGCATTAATTTGTAGACAGAACATAGCATCGCGTGGAGAATCTCTGAGTGCTCGGATAGATACAATACGAGAGGTTCGCGCTGGGATGTTGTTGTCTGTCGAGGGATGCGGCCGCCAAACTCGTTCTCGGACGCAGCAAGAACTGTAGAGTGCGCATAGAAAAGCCTCATGTCTGATGAGTACAGTACGATGTCTGCGGATGCCTGGTTGTGAGTCCGATCCAAGGTAAACACATCGGATAAGCTGTAGTAGTCTGGCAGAGGGTGAAATATGTGGGAAATGGGCGAGATTTGCAAGCTTGGCCTTTGGGCTCACTTGTCAGCTCCTGGGGTTGGGGCTGGATCCCTTGTTGGAGTGGATGAGATATTGTAGAAGCCATATTTTGAGCTTCTCCGGATCCCGCCTCCACAGAGGCATCTTGTTCCATGGGTCCGTAATGAGAATCGATCGGAAACTCGCCTGGAGGGCTCATTCACCAAGTAAGATGATGTCTAGAGTTAAGTGTCAGAAGGCATAGGGTGTGACATATCTCTCCTTCCTGGCTTTTGTAAGTCCATCGGCTTTGAGTTGTTCCTGGAACACCTGTCCTTCTCCTACTCGTATGACATAGTTACCGCATCTACAGAGGCATTCTGTTCCATAGTCCCACATGAAAATTGATTGGGAACCCGCTTGGATGGTTCATCCACCAAGTGAGATGATATCCGGAGCTGAGTGACATTAAGAGACATGGAGTGCGATATATTCCCCGCCGCCGCTAGCCTTCGTAAGTCTACCGGCTCTGAGTTATTCCTCGGACATCTTTCTCTCTCCCACCCGCATAGACGTATTTCTCAATGCTGTGAGTCAGGCGTACGGCTTGACATGACCCCAGAAGGAAAACTTCGGACCGTTCGGCGTGTTCTTTCCAGGGGTAAACGATGTAAAAAAAACAGCGCCAGCGACGGAAAATTTTTGCACCGCTCTAGGGAGCAGGACGGGCCCTGAAGTATCCTCATTGTACCATTCACCTCGACTTCGACTTCGAATGAACTGCACGTCTGCTCCTGAGGTCATTCACAGTACCTAGAGGCAAGTATAAGCACATTTAGAATGCTTACATGTTCGAAGAATGTAATGCTCATGTATCAAATCCCATGCTTCTGTTGGACAGGTACAATAGATGGGAGTCGCAGCATTGATTACAATCACGTACCAGAGAGGATCTCCAAGCTCCGCGACAGTTCCGAGCGGCCGTAATTCAAGAACTCCAAGAGAATATCGGCACAGCTGTAGTGATTCTTGAAGCCTGGAGGCTTGAGAATCTTGATTAAACCACCGCATAAGGACAGTACATTGAATGTGAGGATTCCTAGTTTTCTAGACAGTCCAGAAGCTTTCTGTGACTTATGAGACTCTGGACGAGGTGGTCAATGGCAACAGAAGCCTCGAGAGTCTTCATGCGCTTTGGAGAGATGATTAATCAAATGGGGCGTGTATAGTAAAAGGCAATGATGACGCCCCGCAGAATGCTCCATTGCTCTGCCACAACGATCCAATACGTCAGGTTTGTCCAGGATTTGAATATAGCTATGTTGCCATATTTTGACAGTTATATTACCCCCTCCTTGTCGCCCCCTGCGGAGTCAGCCGTCTGAAGGCCAGGATCTGTGTTTCCAGCTGCAAGTCGTCAAGAGATTGATGTGTGGTCAACGATCTCTGCGAACAGAGAGAACAGGTAAAGAGTGGACTTTAACACCCCACCTGGCCCACTGACCTCATGCGGTGTAACGAGGCGAGGAAAACAACGAATGGCCAGAGTTGAGCAAGGCTGGTGGTGATGTGTGATGACAGGGTTCTGAAGTCCGACCCGCGTTCAAGCATAATGTCGCACTCAGTGTTTGCTAGCCGCCATCTTGGTCTTTAGTTGGCTTTCTACGCTCCCCTTATTATACTGTCCTCCTGGCTAATAGTACCTTGCTTCTGTCTTCGAACCAGTCTTTCGCTATTGGCTTTGCATATTTGAATGTCGAGGAAACTATCGACAGCCCTGGTCGTGGTTCAACTTCAAGCTCGGACTCACAAGCATCCTTAAAAGTACCCCTTGCCACCAGAACTGTTCCTATAAGCTTCCCTGGGTGCCATCTGATACGAACACCTGGAAATTACTATTGTAGGAAACATTTTTTATTATTACCTTCGTTCATAGCAAGACATCCTGCAAATCGTCCTTTGGCTGCTCCTTCGGGCGGCCCTTGCTGCAAGTTTCAGGCACTGGACGGCGCTTGGGCTTTGCTGTGGAGATGAAGGGATTAAAAGTAGGCCGTTGTCACACTCTTGCACCACTTCGGGTACTTTGGATATATGATGAGAAGTATTACACCGCCTTCTTTCCACGATTATCACTCCCCTAGGTCTTCGTAACAGATATTTCAAGCCAATATTCCCGCCTATACGTACCGGCATGGCCACAAATAAATACTCAGGTCCATTATCACATGGGGATGCAACCACGTTTCCATATTCATTAACGTGACTTTCTTGGATTCATACACTGAATAGTTCTCACTTCGAATTTACCCACAATGCTAGATCCGTGCTGTGCATGTAGCAAATGATATAGTCCTGATGCCTCAGCTAAGCGCAAACGTCTGTTGATCTTAACGATGCTGTGTCATCATTAAGGATCAATTTTTTGTGTATCTCCAACGTACAACCAGCGTAGTGGCCCCTGGATTGAAAAAGAAAAACCGGAAATTACGACAGACCAAATGATCACAAACAAAGCTACGACACCGCCCTTCAAAGAGAAGCAGCTATTCAGTTATCATATATGTATGTTTCTAAACACCTCTTCAAAGGTTTGACATCTGGACTTGAGAAATTTACTCATTTTCATGTTACGAATAAATTTAGTAGTGTAATAGATTAGGTTTTCATCTTTGTTACGCGGACATATATAAATCAGTAAAAGATATAAAATATGCTCAGCAAGCGATGTTGTATCCGTCTATCTGAATGGTTGTTTTTATACTCCAACCGGAATACCTAACCATGATGCTGATAAGTATCAGCGTTATGCGCCCTGTGAAGAGGCGTCAGGCGACATGTTGATTTGATGCAGAAGCGTGCTCACGTGTCGCCCGAAGAGGTCCGAGCCATATTCGGCAACAATGTGCTATATTCATGTGCTTTTAAGTATGGTGCTGGGTGCTACAGCTGTGTTTTCAACCACCACCATGTTTGCCCGGTCCATCTCATCGTCGAGAGTGTTTACTCGGCCATTGTCGCCGGGGAGGCTATTCACATCGAGCTCTCTTCGCTCACGTGAGTAGCGCTACAAGTAGCGCATCGGCCACCACCTCGGGGACCCGGCTCAACGTACATTTGCGTTTATTTCCACAGAGTTTGCCATGGAGAAAATCGTAGTCAACAATCCTGTTGTCGAGCTTGATGGCGATGAAATGACGAGGATTATTTGGAAGAAAATCCGTGAAGAGGTATGTTTACTTTCACTGGGCAGCTTTACAATTGAATATGATGTCAATTTCATTTACAATTTCCATCTTTAGTTGATTCTTCCATATCTTCAACTGGATATCAAGTACTATGACCTTGGTCTTGAGGCGAGAGACGCAGTAAGGCGGATTTCTTATTGGACAATTCTCTTGACTGAATGAAGACCTTTCCAGACCAACGATCAGATAACAGTCGACTCCGCTAAGGCTATTTTAGAACACAAGGTTGGAATCAAATGCGCAACCATCACTCCTGATGAGGCCCGCGTCAAGGAATTCAAGTTGAAGGAAATGTGGAGGAGTCCTAATGGAACTGCAAGTCCTCTAGTCCTCTATAAACTTCCGCTACTCATTTACGGTCCTTCGACAGATTCGTAACATATTGGGCGGCACCGTTTTCCGGGAACCTATCATCTTGTCGCGTGTGCCTAAGCCCGTTCCAGGATGGGTTAACCCCATTGTCATTGGCCGTCATGCATTCGGAGACCAATACCGTTCCACCGATTTCGTTGCACCTGGTCCAGGCAAGCTCGAGCTTGTATACACTCCTGCAGATGGCGGAGAGCCAAAGAAGATGGAGGTTTACAACTTCAAAGGATCTGGCGTTGCTATGTCCATGTACAACACGGACGATGTAAGGCGTTCCTGGCTTGTTTCGCCTAGATGAGTTTACATTGCGTCCAACAGTCTATCCAAGGATTCGCACATGCTTCTTTTAAGATGGCGCTAGCCAAGAAGATGCCCTTAGTACGCTATCTCAGCCTCTCACGCAAAGCAGGACGACTAATGTATCTCCTAGTTCATGTCGACAAAGAATACCATCCTGAAGAAGTACGATGGTCGTTTCAAGGATATCTTCCAGGAAATCTATGAGTCGTAAGCTGGAAAAGGCTGATGTTATTCAGTCTTCATAACTCAAGTGTACTCATATAGGACCTACCGTTCCCAATTCGAAGCACTCAACATTTACTACGAACATCGACTTATCGATGACATGGTTGCGCAAGCCATCAAGTCATCTGGCGGCTTCGTCTGGGCATGCAAGAACTACGATGGTGACGTCCAATCCGACATCCTCGCTCAAGGTTTTGGTAGTCTCGGCATGATGACCAGCGAACTCATCACACCAGACGGCCAAGTCATCGAGAGCGAGGCCGCTCATGGAACGGTAACTCGCCACTATCGTGAATACCAGAAGGGCAACGAAACCTCGACGAACCCTGTCGCAAGTATCTTTGCCTGGACACGTGGGCTGCTTCACCGTGCTAAGCTGGACCAGAATGATGCTCTGCGGGACTTCTGTCATGATCTTGAGGCTGCTTGCGTAGAGACTATAGATGTCGATGGAATCATGACTAAGGATTTGGCTTTGGCCATTCATGGAAAGGGCATGAAGAGAGAGCACTGGGTTGTGACGAATGTTTACATGGATGCTGTCAACGTAAGTGTTCTTATTAATCTCATCTCCTGAGAATACTGTTAATCTTTCTATTTGTTTATCAGGACAAACTCAAGAAGAAGATGGGGGAGAGAAAGACGGCGAAGCTCTAGATTCCCTTGGACTCCTTTTTGTATACACTTGTACCGGTACACAATGTAGCTGTGGTATTTACAAGTAGATCTCGGAGTATATGAGAAATGAGATAATTTATTACTCCTTTTCCGAGTGTAACCGAGTTTGTCTATCACTTCCATCATCATCAGTTACGAATGTCTTCAGACCATATCCTTCCTTTTATCGAAACTCTTGATGCGTTAAAGACACTTGTGCCCACCCACCTGCAGAAGCCTCGTGTCGGGATTGTGTGTGGGTCTGGCTTGAGCACGCTCGCTGATAGCTTGAAGGATGTACATTATGTGCCATACAGTTCTTTACCTGGCTTCGGGAATAGCACTGGTAACTTCGTCTACAGCTATTCAGAGCCAACTGGACACCCTGGACTAATCCTATGACGATTCTACAGTACAAGGGCACAAGAGTCAGCTTGCGTTTGGTCTAATGGGCGAGCATAAAACTCCTGTCGTTGCCATGCTAGGAAGGGTGAGCTAGTTTTTGCTGATGCTTATCATTTTTGATCCATTTACTTTTACCTCTTCATAAATGCATCATCGTCCAATACCATACTGAGTAGTTCCATCCCTATGAAGGCCACAAGCTTACTGCGGTCGTTTATCCCATTCGTTTGCTAGCTCGATTGGGTATCAAAGATATAATCAGTCAGTATTGCATTTGATTACTCTGAAATACTCAATCTGACTCTTTCCACCTCTTCCTTAGTCACTAATGCTGCCGGATCTCTTAATCCGAGCATCCCAGTAGGAACTAGTACGTGCATGTACCATCTTAGTATTCAATCGTGTGTATTAACTATTATCATCACGGGACACAGTCATCGTCGTAAACGACCATCTCGCCCTGCCGAACCTTACTGGGCCCCTGAACCCCCTATTGGGGCCTTTGGCATCTCCATCATATGCACGGTTCCTGCCACTGTCATCTGCTTACTCCGTCGAGTTGCGGCGCCAGGCGTTTTTTGCGGCACATGATCTCTCTTTACCCAGCGATGCCCTCGGGGAGGGTACCTACGCGTGGGTCTCCGGGCCTACGTATGAGACAGCGGCTGAAGGCAGGTTCCTGCGTGCTGCCGGTGCTGACGTCGTAGGCATGAGCACCGTACCAGAGGTGGTGGCCGCCAAAGATGAGGGGTTGAATGTCCTCGTGCTTAGCTTGGCCACGAACCCTGTTATTATCCCTGATAAGCAGAGAAGTATCAAAGAGGAGGTGGAAGCCGAGGTTTGCCTTTCTTTCATCAAAGCAATTTCGATGGGACCTGATAGGTTCCCATTTCTTTCCCTTTCAAATCACAGATTGCTGGGAGACCAGTGCCACCGTTCGTTCAGGAAGTCGTCTCTCATGAGGACGTTCTCGCCATCGGAAAGGCCAAGGCAGATATTATGCGCGGTTTAGTGCAACGCATCATCGAGCGAATCTCCTCCCCTTGATTTTCTCTCTTCCGATTGAAAGACTCTCGATTTTTGTCCAGGGCACCACAATTGACTTTCATCACTAGATCTGACAATTACTGCCTAGCGACTTATTCGCATACCTCATTTATGATTAAGGACTAACTACTGCGTCATATATAATCATAATGTTCGACACTTCATCCAACCCATCGTCTTGCACAGCCCGACTATCTAATGAACGAATAGACAAAATGAAAGAGACCCACTAGCATGAAGATATTGATTAATCATAAGATTTATTGGGTCGTAAATAGGTGCAACGAAGGATTGATCCCGTCATGGATAGTCACCCTTAGGTAGACTTCGCCGTTCGCTGACAGTCTTATGTATCTCCAGTCCGAAGCCATTCGTTATTGGTATGAAGTACGATCCTAATAATGTGCATCCTTTCTTCAGGGGTCTCAACATATGTCAGTTCTAGCAACCGTCGAAACAAGACTTTGCCAGCGGTTCAAAAACTGCGCCTGCATGGTCAAGGTCAACTTGAAGTACCAAAAGTTTTCGAGCTAGGCAACCTAGCTGGAAACATGTATTATCAACATATCGTACTGATCGCTATCTATGTGGTAGTGAACTCATCCACTCCGGGCGTTCATAACACCATCGCCTCGCTTTGTTCCGTATTATTTGCTTTTGGGGAAAAAAGGTCGAAACTACTTAGCTGACGATGATTACGACCGGACACTGAGCACGGGTGCATGAAAGGCTGAAGCGCTGAAGGTGCAGGGTCATGTCGGGACGTATGATGTGATATGAAACATCTGGATCAGCAGCATCATGTAATAGTTGAAGAATTCATATGTTAGATAAATCCATTTATTTATAGTGACAGTATCAGGCCTGAAAGGCCTATGTTGCCACTTCTAAAGCGTGTAAGCTTAATATACATGAGGGTCCGATGTATCGTGAGAATAATAGGAATCGTAGTGCGATTATGAAAATTCGAGTGCCCTGCGACGGGGTGAGTCCGGAGACGCAAAGATTAAAATGGGAATAGGTGGGGAGGGTCGATTGCATAGAGAGAAGGGAAGAATCAAAGGAGGAGAAAAAAGGGGAAAAGAGAAACGAGGAAACTTTAATAGGCGGAAAAGAGGGCGAAAGAGAGGTGAAGGGGTGCATAAAAGGGCATGTGGCTAGTGAAGAGGGGGGGAATAGAGCTATATAAGGTTTGCATATTGTGGGAAGCAGTTGGTGTCTTGTACGAAAGCTAGTGTTTTTGAAATGTTGTAGTTTTTGGACAGGAGGTTAGACAGAGAATTCATATGTTAATTACACGACGACCCGTCTATTTTACAACAAATCGAACCGGCAAATATGTTAGCAAATTGTTTTCATTGGCTCCGACTTCCGTTAGTGTGTGAACTTGACTGTCAGAGGGACATAGCCAACATGGCCGAGCTCCGTGGACTTCGACGATATGATAGCCCGACACTTCACTTGCAACTTAACTAGTGTGTGACGATGCCGAAACTCTTCCGGCGGAAGCCTTTATTGGACAGAAACTGTTGCAATGCAGGTTTTAAAAAAAAACTCATCTTAGCTTCCTAGTATCGAGCCTAGTATAATCATCATAGACCCTATGTTTCTACATAAACTTATACGCCATCCCAGAAAGATTTTCGATGTTCACTTGGCCCGGCGTCGGAAACTCAATAGCCCCAAGGCCCGGACTCGGCGTTTCCTGGTTTTGTGATGTTATCTTAAAGCCGCAGATATTACACTTCCACCGAGTAGTACCCGGCCTCATTGGCACAACAGTTGACTACTGAGTACTAAGTATTGTGTCCGCAGCAAGCTCAAATTCAATCCTTAATTTGAGGCCGGTAACCGTTTTTCATTTGTCTTTAGGGTGTGTTACGAAATTTCCGAGTCGTCACAAGCTGGAGGTGTTTACCTCGTTTGTATTTTCAAGTTGCTCGATCCTTGAACTTTTTTTAAGGAATGTACTAGGGACTTGGCATTGATCGAGTATCAATCTCTTACCCCTCCCCCGATTTCCCTTACAGCCTCGCACCTAAAAAAGTTATCAGGGCCGAGCGGAATAGTCGGGCCCGCATTCGTCGTACTAGCAATTCCATAGGTTTCATTGCAAGTTGAATCCTCACCCTATCGAAGCGTTCAGGCCCTCCCATCTTTTTTTCAGAGTGGCTATTTCGTGCCCAGTAGGCGATGAATCGGCCATATTGTGATGGTATAGCGCATCTTCGGTTACTGGTATCAAGTCCGGATATCTAGATTTAATCACCTGCGAGAGCTCGTGCCAACATGGTCAACCTTGGTTGCATCAAGATGTATATGAAGCACACCGGTCGACATCATGACACAGATTTCAGGTTACCTATTGAGTTGACCCTTGGCTTACGCTCATACCCCGGTATACATGGAGCTTTCTTCTTTCAATATGAATCGGCTATAACGTTCGCTGCATGTAGAGTAGTTCGGTCGTTTATATAAAAAGTCACGAAGCCTCCACGTTCAGCGAGTGACGCTCTTTTTTTCGTCGCCTACCAGTTGTCACGTACACCCGTACCTTCTATCTTCTTCCCTGAATTCCTACACTTCTCTGAGGCGCACGACGACCTGATATTTTGTTAAGGCTATGACACAAAACCTTGCTCCTCTGCTTCTGGACGTTATCATCGTTGGCGCAGGTAATGAAAACATTTTTTTAGTTCTTTTCACTTGAACAGAAGTTGTGGCACATTATGCCGACCCTCGTTCTCTTGCAGGCTTCGCCGGTCTATCTGCAGCATATACACTTGCAAAATCCGGACATAGGGTCTGCGTGCTGGATAGGCATCCTCATTTCGGTAGTATTGTGGGTACAAGCCAATCTGATAATGCTATTGCTATACAAATTAACGTTAAATATATCTTTTGATTTTTGTTTATTTATTTATTTAAAAAAAAAAACTGAATAGAAAACATCAGGCGTCAAGATCACGCCAAATTTTGCCCAAGTGCTGAGGGAATGGGGGCTTAGTGATGCCATGAAAGCTATTTCCAATCTGGGCAACCAGGCGAGCTTTATTTTCAGTACGAGTGTCTTAATATCTCAGCTCTGATCTGCGAGACCCATTCTAACAAATTTTCTATGCTAGTGGACACGGGCGATCAAATTAGCTCTATAACGTGGACAAACGTCTTTTTAGACCCGACCCAAGACATGTTGTTGGCTCCTGTGAGTTTGGCTCTGTTCTTTTTCTTGTGAGGGCCCCTTGTCTTATAAATAAAATAATAACAGTACGAAGATGTTCTGAAGCTGGTTTATGATCTTGCCGTGAAGAGCGGTGCTAATGTCATCTATAACAGCGTCGTAACAAAATACGAATCGAATGACCGGCCATCCGTTACTCTGGCGAATGGAAAAAAGTTATACGCTGACCTGATTGTAAATGCCGGCGGCCTTGGGAGTCTTAGGAAGGCAGAAGAAGGCGCACGAACAAGAGATGATTGGGATATAACAGGGATGAGTGTTTATTCGTGGGTCCCGTTTTGCCTTTTTGAGCGATTTGTTATTCAGTCCGGGACGGTACAGGGCGACGGTCCCGGCAGCAATAATGAGGCAGGATCCTGCACTACGAGAGCTTCTGGAATCAGTACATGTAAGGACTGATTGATCTTTTCCTTTGATCAGAAGTCTGATTTTTATTTATTTATCACCCCAGTGGTCACTTTGGATGGGTACATATAGAAGCGCCTCAGGTAACTTCAAGTTATGTTCTGATAATATACAATTTCGGAAATTTCTGATCTGGGTATCAAGTCTATCCCATAGTTGGTGCCGTTTGATCATCGCATAATATTGCTAGCACTTACCCGTTCTCAGCGTAATGGAAAGGATTATGTTGTCAATATCTTTTGGCCGGACGAAGGAACTAGACGATCTTCTGCAAAGACCGAGTCCCAATGGGCAGACTGCAAGCCCGAAACCTTAATACTAGAGGATCGCATTGATGCACGGTTGGTGTATGCCAAGCCTCAAATGAATAGCTTTTTCTTATTGACGCACGTCTGATTTCTAGACTCCGCACCTTACTCAAGCTGATACCCTCATTTACACGAGTGCAGTATGTCACCAGGAAATACCCAGTGACGGAATGGATCGATGATTCGGGACGAATAATTGATATTGGGGATGCGGCCCATCCATTGCTGGTGCGTATTTACTTTTTGTGAGTATACACCAGCTTTGTCAACAATGTGAATATGCTAGCCCACAACGCTCTCGACACCTGCATTAGCGATTGAAGACGCTGTAGTCCTCGGATATCTCCTGTCCCATATCCGGACAAAATCATCCCTTCCCAGACTTTTATCAGCCCTTGAAGAGATTCAAGAACCCCGATATGCTACATTACGCGCCTTTGAACACAAATATGCTATCTGGCTATCTTCTAACCAGGCAGAGAGACGAGATCGAGTCAACAGGTTCAGAGAACGCGAGATGGCAGAGCAATCGCTTGATGAAGATATGTTGCGGTATCAATGGGAAGACCTTGCGTCCATATTTGCCTACAATGCTCTCGAAGCAGCCCAAAATTGGTGGTCGGAATGGGGGCGGATAGTCTTAATCGGGGATGCTGAGGCAGTGAATGAGCGGGAAGAACTAAAGATGGACTTGACGGGGAAGATGGTTAAGTAAGGATGCCGTGGACTGCTTTTGCAGCATTGCGATGGTTATCCGAACTATTCCTCGTGTTTGTGCAGACTTGTATACCCTACTATTTATCGAGTTGGACAGTTTGGTCATTGTCTTCATAGTTTGTGTAGCGCTATTAATGTAATATTGGTCTTTGTTTAACCTAAGGGTAATTATCAGGGTATGTAATGATGAGGAAATAGAAAATTTTAGCTAAGTATAATCAGAATGATCGACTCGGAATGGTGGAGGCGGCGCAAGCGAGTGGCCACGTGAAAATCACCAATTGTGTGCATTCGGCAAAGTCTGCAGCGTTTCTTGATACGTAATTGTTGCGTCAGAACTCATTGATACCGGTATGTGAATTTATCTACAATAGGTTTGTGCTTGAAAGATATACAGCTGTACGTGGTCAACTCGAATGCCCTACTGCCTGCGGTGGCTATAGAGTCCATGGAGTAAACCGAGGGCGGAGCCAGAAGAAGAAGGATTAGCGTGGCCGGAAGCAAACACGGCTGAGCCATAACAAATGTATATAAACCATCATGGCACGGCTGTTCCTGGTGTTGGACGCGTGCAGCCGTGCGCCCTCGACGTTCTCCTCTGTATACACGGGGTCCTGCCGTCCTGCGCGTGCGGTCCTATCTTTGGTCATATCTGGTCAAGTCTGAGCAACCTTCCTCGACACGTTGCAGCCCTGAGTGTTCGGTATCATTCCCAGCAGCTTTCCCATCCTGTTCAACTTCAACGAGGCTGCCTTGGTTCATTTTGGGGTTGAGCCTCTACACGCCCGCACTATACATTCCCGCTCTGCTGCACATTCTCTGACTAGACGTCCTGGCTAATAATACTTCTCAAAACTGTAGGCTGCAAGG
This sequence comes from Agroathelia rolfsii, assembly GCA_018343915.1. Taxonomy (NCBI): domain Eukaryota; kingdom Fungi; phylum Basidiomycota; class Agaricomycetes; order Amylocorticiales; family Amylocorticiaceae; genus Agroathelia; species Agroathelia rolfsii. The sequence continues at coordinate 879,662 of JABRWF010000002.1, forward strand.
ACCTCCCTATCTTAAAGATGAATGTTGACCTTGAAATTTCTTTGCAGTCCTTTCACTTCATCTTACATAGCTGTCTTTGATTTGCATTGCCATTTAAAATCCCTTTTCTTTCATAATTCAACATTTTCGGATTGTTTTCTTCATCAAACTTACATCACTCTTCTCCTATCCTGCTTTCCTAATCTTTTTTTTTACAATGTACATCCGGCTCGTACCTCGCCGCACAGATGACACGGCTGTCGTCTACAACATTGGTTTCAAGGCCTTGCCAGAATCATTGGTGCCACAACGCTGGCTCGCAACCCATCACCAACTTCGTGCAGATGGCATAGCTGAGCCTGAAAGCATCTACGCATTGGACGCAGCATCAGCACCTGTTTCTATACTTCATCAAGTCGAATTCGATTTGCGCTGCCGCACTATCACGTGCACTTTCTTCAATGGCAGAGAGGAGGTGTGGCCCATTGATACCACTCGTAGGGATTACCAGGGTCGTACCTGCGAGGAAATGTTGGACTCTGTATCTGACGACGTACGATTACCACCTGCCGATCCCACGGAAAGTAATACCCTTGAGCCGGCAGCATCTTCTCCTTCCAAGGGGAAGCATAAGCGGAAGAGCTCACTGTTCATGACATTGATCAAGTAGGTTGAACTTATTACCAGATTTTGAATGTTTTTGTACGATCTGGATTAACTTGTTTTCCTTTTTCAGTTCATTGACGCCTTCCGCATTCTCGTCGCCAACAAGCCACAAAACGACGGACCAGTCATCAAGTGCAAGGCGCACGCCAGAGCCTGTCAGGGTACCACCTTTCCCTCCTTCACTGGCCCCTCGTCTTCTTCGCCGAAGGGCACGCTCAACACTTGTGGACGCATTCCGACTGCACGTCATTCCACGTCTCAACCTTCCTCAAGGGGGCTACCCCATCTGGGCACTACAAAACATGCTGAAAAGCGTGGGCAGCGACATGGAGAAAATGTGGCCAGGGCCTGCGCGCCACTCGTCCGCAGAGCCGACTAGATCGGCACTTGAGGTCTCTCCGTCATTCCTGTCACCTAGGAGGTCCAAGGTCTTTTCCAAGGCACACTCGCAATCTGCCTCGACATCCGATCCGTCGCAGCCGTCCTCGTCAATGGACTATGTGATGTACAACAACCTTGCGATGCGTGCCAAACGTATACGTGAGTTACTAGGCGACTATACTCGTGCCGCATCTCAGTTGGCATCCATCACCACTGACCATACAAGCTCATGGATGAAGGCGCTCGAGATACGATCACGACGACGAGCATGGTCGGCCAAGGCCCTACCTAGTGGATCCATGGATGGAAGGTTGCTTGGGCTGGCACAACCCCTGAGCTCGAGTCCACTCCGATATGGATTTATAGCAGGCGAGGAGCCCGAGCCATCTGTGTTCACGGTCGCCACCTCGTCTTCGGACAGCGAGACTGAGGAACAAACGCTTGCCGCGGATGAAGAGTGCGAATTTGGATTCGCCATATCTGTCGATGAAACGTTTGTCATCGACGCTCAGGAACTTTCGACCCAGTCAAATAGCAAATTACCTTGCCCGGTTGTCGGTCTCTCGGATAAAATGGCGACGCTTGGCTTTAGCTCCAAGATGCGTCCACTGGTGAGTGATCACCGCTTCCCTGTAGACGCGGACGATGTGCGGCTCGAGGAGAGCTGGGCATCCGCTGGAATTCCGGTCAGCATCGATGTGGGCGAGTCGATTGCGTCATACGCATGAGTTTTCGAGCCGTTGTTATTGTACATACCCCCTTTCTTCATTGCTCGGCTCGATTCTTTACGCGTTCTTTCGTCCTTTGCGTATTTTCTTCTTTAAATCTCCTCGATGCATTATCCATTCATCAATAACACTCTGCATTCATCCCCTAAAACGGATACATTTTTTTTTTGCATTTTTTTGCATTTTTTCTGTGCATATTAGCCTAATCGTCCCATGCAATCCTTTTAATCAACCAGCTATCTAGTACCAGTAGTTGATTCTCGCCATCTTTTCTCATCATCTCATTTTCATTTCACTTCATTTTCTCTCTCTCTCTTTCCCATGCACTCCCATTCATCCCTCGCATCACATCAATCATTTTTTTCACCTCCCTCCCTCTCTTGCAGGTAGCATGAACTCATGAACACTGACAATCCTTTGCAAGTTTCCCTTAACGTAGCGCAATGCCCATCTGATGTCAATATATATACATCTTCCTATCTGCCGCTGCTGCTGCTTGTTTATTTGTGTACATCATTTTCAGAGTAATATACGGCTTTTGTGTTTAGTGTTGTTGTTCCCTTGTTATGAATTGCGGTGGCCTGAGGTATGTAACCCGCGCGGTTCAAGGTCTCTTAGATTCCTTCTGTTCGGGTGTTGACACGGGATTCGCCTTTGCTCTTATTCTAGGGAAGCTAAGCACGGCGTTGCAACGGGTCAATACCAAAAGTCATCGACTACGTGCACAAAAAGTTTTCATGATTATCTCTCTCGCCTAAGTTTGTCAGTGAGGTGTTCACTTGGACCCAACCCCGCCGCCTTCTTCATTGGACGTCTTGTGATGTCCACCCATAGGCCGCCTTCGCCAGCCAAACCTTCCTTCGTCAACAAGCTCACCAAGCGACCTGGGTCTACTCCCGTCCGATCTGTTACTGCAAGCAATACTGGCAGCAGTCCAGTGTCAGCTACTTTCAAATATGCGTTGCAACATCACAGCAACTCGGATACTGCAGTGGTTCAGGCCGTCAGTACTGGCACTGGCATTGCCAGGCAGAGCCCCTCGTCATACACTACAGACTTCGACTCTTCGTATGCTTCACATGGTACTCAGCCTGTACCGTTGACGGCTACTGAACAATACTGGGCGGCGCGTGCGTTGAAGGCAGAGACGCTCCTCGCTGCGCGCGAGTCTCATAAACATGAACTGAAACAGCTGTCCTCGGAGAATGAGGTCAAGAGAACTGTACGAACATGCTCATTTCCTTCTTTTGTATAAGCGGTATGGGTGCTTATGAACATGATGACAGGAAGAGCTAGCAGCTATTGTACGAACACACGAACGAAGACAGGCCCGTCTGGAGGTTGTAGTGGTCAGTCATACGCTCCTGACACCCTACTTGTGGATTTCTGAATTTGACATTTACTACTAGGTATCCCTGCTTACGGGGATGTTTTTTATGTTCTCGGCACTCATCTTTTTGCTGCTACAACAAAATAACCGTCCTCAGCCCACTAGTTCGCCTTGGCTCATGCTACCCACCCGCCTGACCGTACCCATATTATCGCCTTTTGCTTCGGTGGTAGGTTCTTATTTCCGTGAATCCCATATGTTGTGCTCTACAATGTCATTGGTCTTCCCCTCACCAGGTCGAACACGAAAACTCCACAATTGGCTCCAAGACGATTGCCGTGTTCGTGATCACATCAGCTTTCCTCATCTATGGACTGATTCGTTACCGAGGCCCGGTAACAAAACGACTTGCTGGATAATGATGGAAACGAATGATTCGTAGTGAAGTACGAAATGCCATAACGATTGATTATGATTAGTTTCATTTATCCCTGGGGATGCGTTTTATGGATTATCAATTAGTCCTCCTTGGCCGCCAAGTAGATTATAGATGTGTTTGTATGTAATGTAGCAGCCAGTAGGCGGCTTCTGATTCTAAAAGCTCTATATATTCCTTCCGTTCTGTACTCCAACCACGCACTCGTCTTCAGGTCCCTTGCAGTGCTCTACGTACGGGGCATTGTGTAGATGCATCATATTGGACTTATAATAACTTGAATACTCCACCTGTCATAGCAAGCGTGACCTGCGATCTCCTCTTTCGAGGCAGTGGTAGCAGCAGCTCAATAGCAAGCCCGACTACTAGCACTTTCAAGTTTATAACGCCCCCACTCTGCCTTGCCTTGGGACTGACTTACTCTGCGAACCGACTTGGAGTCTCCCTACAGCGCACCTATCATGATGGAAAACGAGTTTGGATTTGTCTATGTTATCGAGACTGCGCAGCAGTTCTGGTCGGGTTGGTGCCGAATCGACTCGTGCTCTCTTCTTGCACTCCGAGACGAAGAGAACTTTTGCTGATCAGCCAATACAACACCTCTTCCCTCTTTCTCCCTTCTATATCCAGAACTAGAAGACATCCTCACGTTCCCCTCGGACAACTCCACGACGCTGCAGCAGCTTGATTCCGCGCTCAAGACGTTTTTGGGTGTTTGTGCGTCTTACCATGGTGCGTTTGGCGGCCAGACGTCATCTAGCTCCTCCCACTATTGCTCCGTATACCCCCTCTCAATGCCATCTCCTCTCAGAACAATATCTCCAAAGCCCGTTCCAATTACAACATGCCTGCGATATGCTGCTGGCGTCCGAGCTCTTCCAGTTCCATTCCGATCGTATGTGCGACATCCTGGAAGAAGAAGCCAAGACCGTTCGTCCCCTTTCTCTAGTTTCCATTCCCCAAGCTATTCATTCATACATTTGACTGCTCCCATGAATTTTTGAATCCAGAACCACAATCCACATACCCAACTTATTCTATACAACATATACATGGCATTCGGGCATGCACACGCCAAGTTCTTCCGATCTCAAAAACGATGGAAACTGCTATTGCCACTCTTAATGGACCATATCCTTATTGACATCGATCCAGACGTAGCAGATGCTTATCTTGGTCATGCACTACTTGCTGGCCCGGCTGGAGGGTCTATCAGTATCTCCGCAGTGCCTATACCGGTAGAGGTCAAGTTAAGGGGCCTCGCTGTGAGATTGGTCTATGAGGTCTGTCGGGTGCAGAAATTCTCTACTCAAGATCTCAGTGAGTCCATCCCGCTTCTATTGCCGAGGATAATAGTCGTTGATGATGTTCACACCCAACAAAATCAGAAATGTTCGATGACACGTTTATAGATCATCTTTTCGACCTCGTTGAACAGACACGGGACATGCAGGATGAAACGTTTAATTATTCTATTATCAAGCTAATAGTACGTGGAGCGAAGATGTCTCCCCGAGAATATATTCAAACCTGAAATTTTCACCAACAGGTTGCACTCAATGAACAATTCATGGTCGCTTCCTTGCAAAAAGGTGGGCCCGACCCCGCGCCAGCTGTCCATTCTACAGTAATAGACAGTAAAAACCGGGTCCTTGTTGTCCTTATCCGCCGTTTGAACATGAGTCAGACATTTGGATCGAATATGATCTTCATGCTCAACCGTGCCAGTATGTCGTCCTATTATGGACAACCAGCTTCGTGTCATTGAATTCGTTTCAGAGCGGACAGATGACCCTTCGGAGCAATTGCTAGTCTTGAAGATGCTCTTCTTGCTGTTTACTACTCAGGGTACATCCGAGTATTTCTATACCAACGACCTCTGCGTTCTTGTCGACGTCTTTCTTCGGGAGCTGGTAGATCTCGACGAAGAGAGTGAATCGGTATGCTCATATTCATTAGCCTCTGCCCTTGCTCATTCCATGATCTGATCAAAGCTTTAACTCACCAATAGCTACGGCATACTTATCTTCGAGTGCTACACCCTCTGTTGACCAAGACGCAGCTCCGAAATGTGCCTTATAAGCAGCATCAGATTGTCCTCGCTCTGGAGTCTCTGATCGATAACACCAATATTCGAGACATCAATCCCACGACGAAACGCCTCGTCGAACGATGTCTCAGTGGGGATTGGTGTGCTCATTTACGCAAAAAACCTTCTCCACAGAGCTCGGGAGAAGATGTTGTCACCAACCATGCCTCACCATCTCCGAATATGCCCGTTCTGCATTCAAGACCTAGCAGCGAGGGCAAGGTTGATAAACCCACCTTACCCCGCAAGCGCTCGCTCAGAGCAAGTCGGAGCGTCGGCAAGCTGCGTGGGTCAATCTCGACTTCATCTGCACCAGGGGCCGAAACGACGACCGCACCACACAAACCGTCGCCGACAAACAGCACCGTCGACGGCCTGCGCAAGAACAGTGATGCCAGCGTGACGAGTTTGCCAAGTGTCGTTACCGCTACTGCCGTTGCCACTGCGACTACACGGAAAAACTCGACGGTGGCGTCGTCAATGCCCGCTTCACCGCTACACGATGACGAGCATAGGATCGCAACCGCATCTGCTTCGACACATACACGCCCAGAGTTTCCATCGCGCGCACGGCGGTCTGGCTCACTCGAAGTGGCCATGGGCGAGCTCTCTTTGGGAAATGGTGGGCATCAGCACCATCAGCCTTCACACCCACAGCCGCGTCTGGCTGCCGTCGCGTCCTCGAGTCTGGCAGCACCGGGAGACGTCCCGCCTCGCGCGGCAAGTGCTTCGCCGGCGAGGACAAAACGTGTCCCACCTGCGCCGCCTGTATCAAAGAAGAGGAAGCCGCCGGCAGTGCCTGTCACAGTCGGGACGACGCATGGTGGGGCAACGATCACGGCGATCGCGAGCTCGTCGAATAAGCCATGGCCGACTGCTGTCTAGGTTTATACTCCCGTTTGTGTGTGGGGTGGCGTTTGGCGTGATTAAAGGGTTTGACATTTATATCCCTGGATTAATGGGTTACGGACACATTATGAGGTCATGGTCCTATATGGCTGCTTGGTATTATATTACGGACTTGAGATGGTCATGTATGGCACGCGTGGTGAATGAGATATAGTGACGGTAATGATGACATGAACGATTGTGGACATTTCTAGGAGGTTGGTCGCATCTTTGGAATCCAAGAGACGTGTTAGCATAATTTTGCAATTCATTTACATATACATCGTTGCACATAAATCAAATTACTATTTTTTATTTTTGCTGACACTGGTATCGTATGAGTAGTCCGAGTCCTCTGAGTACTAAGTCTCAATATAGAGTATGACTTCATTATATTTACTTTGGCAAGATCGATGTCCTTGGCAATATTATCCCTTTGCATACCTGTCCAATTTCAGTTCTAGGCTCGATGTCACCGTCCTTTTCCCGGATCCATGCCATGTCGACATGAGAGATTGGATTGAGCCGCATCAGAGTTTTGACGGCAAGCCAGACAGTAACATGACTTCGGAAAGATTATCATGCATCAAACTGCATCAACCCTCAGGGGTATCAGAATCGCGAAAAAGAGGGTTCGAAGACAAGGTGGAAGGATGATATGAAGCAAAAGGCACACTGCATCCGAGGTTGCATAGTCGCGTTTGTCGAACACGATGCTGGCTATTTCCAGGACACAAAATCGCCGAGAGACCCTAAGATGAAGACACTAGAAATTCGATGCCAGAGTGGTTTTTACGATGCTTCCATTGGACCCGTTTTGTTGCTTCCATAGCAACTACATTTGTCTAGGATCGCATAAGCGCTTCAAGGCGCTTTAAATCGGAAGTAGTCTTGCCGAATTTTGCCTTGTATTCAAGTTCTTTTCTCATGAGTTTGTTTTGTACACGATAAATCATAGGTACACATACATGTATTTGAAGTTCTACACGCGCATCTAACCGATCAGGCCTAACCGATCAGAATGGCCTGGAAGTCGACGAAGAACATACCACAAGTTCGCCAGACCTCGTGATATCAATTTGGGGAAATGTCCGATTCCAACAAATCCTCCCCCCCACCTCACCCGGCCGGCAAATGAAGTTGCCCATAGACAGTGTTGCGCGAAATTCCGGCCGTTAGGCAAATTCTTTAGGATAAAGAAAAAAAGCATTTACTAGTAAGGTAGCTCTAGTTCGACTCAAAGCGTCAATGATAACCCAGGCTGCTCAGGGATCGCGCTTTTGAAACTTGGTGGTGCATCACTCTACTAATGTAAGTGGGGTTGCCACTTTTGCCGTCATTTAATACTGCCATGTGTATCCATTTATCAATTCACCGGTTTTAACAACAACAGTTCACGGCGCATGGTGCACCAACACTGTCTCAATGACAGATCCCATTGGCCTGTGAGGTTATACACCTCGCTACAACCAAAAAAAGACACAACAGCCCAAATGCGGTGCTATGATACTGGTAGCGGCTCCAATTTGCTTGTCACGTAGTTTCTATATCATTCAGGTGATTGTGCACAAAAGCTATGCATGGCGGGTGACTCATTGACGATGGCGCACTAGCACGTTGCAGAAAAGCGGGATGCTCGACCCTTCGTGTTTGCCAAGAATCGTGATCATTGATTAGGTTTTCATCATATGCCGATTCGCTCGAATTAGTTTTGGCCGAGCTGAAGCACCATATAAATTGTATCCTGACCAGTACTGGATATAGGTTCTTTCTCCCTCTAACCATTAGTAAACACCATTAATCCAGGCAGGGAATACTTATTGCCAGAACATCTCCCTCGTGCTTGTCCTAGCTCCAGAAGACGAAGACTCTCGAGCCACTTTACTTGAGCCATTGAATATTTTGCTTTTCTGTTACTGGAATACTCTTCACCATACGACACCTATTGGATCTGGATGTTCTGCTAGTATCATGTCGCCTCCCGATGTCAGACATGCTCCTTGTAGTCTAGATGTGCTCATTGTTGGTGCTGGTTTGTTGGTAAATCATTCAAATTGCTTTTTTCACAAAAACCGAGATCAAATCATTTGCTTGTCGCAGGTTTTTCAGGCCTTGCAGCGGCCTATACTCTTTCGATAGCAGGGCACAAAGTACGTGTCCTAGACCAGCAGCCTCGCTTTGGGACCAATGTTAGTGATTTTTGTCTTAGCTGTCTCATCACCATGATTTGAAAAACCCAATGCTGATTTGTTTGAACTATAGCACACGGCCGGGATCAAGGTTGGGCCTAATTTAACTCGTGTTCTAAAAGATTGGGGTCTTGCCGACGCTCTTGACGCTGTCACTGGGGTGACGGCAAGATCGGGATATGTCTCCCGTAAGTCTTCGATTGCGATCAAAAAGCTTTCTGTTTCTTTTCGAGCCTAACATTTTAATTAATAAATCGGTGCATGGACATCGCCTTGGGCGCGTGATTGATTCTTCCTCTAGTCGAGGCAGGCGAAACTCTGGATCATCTCCATTGGGAGGACCCTGTAATGAAATCAACAGGGGGTGAAATGCGCGTGGGCCTCGTAAGTGCTCGGAACACATGAGTTTGAAGGGTTCATGGCCGATTTTTGACACATGTCATACAGCACGATGACGTTCTATGTCTGGTTTACGACCTTGCTGTCCGTCATGGAGCCGAGGTATTGTATGAACACAAGGTGCTCACGTACGAATCATGCTCGGCGGTAGAAAAGCCGGTCGTCGTACTCCAAGGGGGAAAGACGATGAGTGCCGATTTCGTTGTCAATGCTGCCGGTATAGCCAGTTTGGCCACGATATCTACGGAATTCGAAACCATGAAAGATTGGAGGCCTATGGGGTTCAGTGCATATACGTCGGTATCCCTCATGACTTACTCGTCTATGTGTCTAACGATAACTTAGGATGGTCATTTCTGGCGAGAAAATGCAATAGGACACAGAGTTAAACAAGCTATTACACACCTAGGAAGTAAGCCATCCCTTGTACTAATACTGCCATCTGAGGATATGTAATGGGATTTATTCTTTTTCTCTTCGGTTAGTGGCCTGCTTGGATGGGTTCGCATCGATTAATAATGAGTTAGTACAAAATAAAAATCCTGGATATTGCTAACCATCAAGCTAATACATCTTTTTTTAGGCTACCCTGTTCTTAGTTCAATCCATGTCTGTCGTTTATTCTTCAAACTTAATGATAGTTGGTCGTCGTCCTCAGAGACAAAACACGGCATATGTGCTTGAAATGATCTGGCCTGACTCACATGCAAAACCATGGCCAGCTAACACAGGCACTGATTGGATCGACTGGTCCATTGATGCAGTCGATTTCAGCGGCTGCGAGCCTCGGTTAGCACATTCTCTATTTTATCAGATACTTTTCACCACTTATCATTCCCTATTTTTCTTTTGCCAGGACGGATCGGTTGTTGAGACTCTGCACGTCTATGAGATGTACCCGATGCTTGACTAGAAAGGAACCATTAGCGGACTGGGTCAACGAGGCCGGTCAAATCGTAGTCATCGGAGATGCTGCTCACCCAATCTACGTGAGATGATTGATCACAAAAGTAAAACCTTCAGCTAACGTAGATATTTTGTTTTCCCCTTATTTCTTTATAAAGCCTTGCATGCTTTCGACAGTTCCATGTGCCGTAGAAGACGCCAACGCACTTGACACGTTACTTTCCTACATACCTTCACATTCTGTCCAGCACGCTATACTCTCAGGGTACCAGGATATCCGCCAGCCAGCATGTGACATGGCTTGCGCAACAGAACTCGCTCGGGTTCGCATGGTCTCGCTGCCTCCCGGCACAGAACGGGATGCACGTGACGCGGCATTGCGCGCTGAGCAAGACCGACGTCAAGAGCCCAGCGAGGATGAGCTGCGGGAGAAATGGGAGGAGCTTGGTATTATATACGCGCATGATGCCACCGAGGCGGCCGAGGACTGGTGGGCCAAGTGGGGTCGTTTGAGTGTTGACAAATCATAAGTCGGTCCCAGAGCTTTGTTCGCCATTTAGCGACGTTAAGTTGGTAGTCAGATATTAACTTCGATGTTGAGTGTGACAGATAAGATATCCTTCATGCTGGTGCTAAAACACTGGCAGCCCGTCTACAGTACTTACCCGTTCTTTTTTAATGTATGACCCCTTGTACTATATATATTCCATTGATGCTTCATGGAGAATCGCTCAGGAGTAATGTCAAAATATACCAAATTTCCAAATCATGACACAGCCAGCGAAATGTGCTATGAATGACCAGGAGTACTAGTATGACTCCATGGCGTCTACTTCAATCATCGACTTGACACCTAGAGACTCAGGTTACTACTATACCACTGTACACATAAAATCTCTATTCATATTGGTATTTTTATAAATAGTGGTCAAACAAAATGAAAATATTTCCAAGAGGGACAATGGTGAAGTGAGCCTGAGAACGTTGAGGTCAACGAGAGAGATTTCATGATCAGTTACTCCCAAATCTAGTACTCAAACGTTCAAGCTTTTCAAGGCTCTGTAATACTGAGCCCGGGTATGCGCTTTTACCAGTGTGGGCCATTGCAGTTGCAGTTGATTTTGATCCTCGCTATGTAGTATGCAGCTTTTTGTATTCGAGCCCACTCACTCTGTTGGCTCAGCTGGCTGTTTCTCTGCTCTGGCATTGAACCCTGACGCACTAGGGCTCTAGCATGCGACCCGTACAAGGGTTGATTTAATACTACGGTGGGAAATCATCGCCGAGCGCATATACCGAAAAAACGCGAATAGTCTACCTCAGGGATAAACAAGAATCGCTGGTGCTCAGCTTGTAATTCTATGCGGCCGTTTGTTTCTGGAACTCTGGCCAGAGCCGGTAGTGTGTGGCCGTGATGCACATACTTCTATGCAATTTGCAGGGACAATAATTCAAATGATTTCACATTTCTGATATGTCAGTAAATGTGTCTCAGCTGGGAGTATCGCTATCGATTACAGAAACTCCTCCACAATCCGAATGCTTGCGGCATCATGTTGGTGTCCGCAAAGCCACCGACTAGCATTTTGACAGTGATCATTTGATTTCTGATGCAGATATTGTTGATGTCTTCCTATTCCCGTTCTATAATTTCACAGGGTATGACCTCCTGCTTATGACCAGAATCACCTGCTGGTGCTATAGTGAGAGTTACTAGTATCTCAACTATTCATCTCTTCTCTTTTATTCAGATTTAGGCTGGTGCCTCGACCTGAGTTGGTACAGAGCCTTGTTTGGTAATTATCAACCTGTTGCTATCATGCAAGCTGAAACCCTCAGCTTAATACAGACTGCCGGTCGTATTGCCACCTCGTCCGACATTCGTGGAATCAGGACTTTGAGCGCTTATCGTGATTGGCAGCCCAAGTTCGTTCAAGAACCAATCCTGATTCTTTTTCTTGCCCAGCGCTTGTCCGGAGTCTGGGCCATGATAGAAATATCATGCTCCTTCTATTGCGCTAAGTAGAATAACCTCAAAAGCAAGTTCCGTGACACTGTTCATATCCCAATAAAAAAACACATCTCGCGTAAGTCTACCCACATTCAAAGAATATTTGATCTAGTGCTCGGTGGTAGCTAATCTGGAAAATTGTCAGTCGTCGTTTGAGATGACCCTTTCAGTTGCCAGTGCTGCATGATAGGATAAACTGGCGAAAAGATGCTCATGACACAACCGTTGCAAACGTTTCCTATTTGTTCTTGACAACCTCAACACTGATTATGCTTGGATGATTTATCATTGTAGTTTAGTCGGATGCCCAACCTGTGCATCTGGTTGGTATTTTAAGGGTTGATTACATGCCGAATTTCGGAACATCAATCAGGTAGATTTTATTCAAGGCAGGACTGATCAGGTTTGATGCGGGCGTCAGCCCAATTTTTGTAAATTGAAATTGGGCTGGAAGATCCGAATTTTGATCACTGACGAAATTTATTTGACAAAATATTCACTTCGTATCTGACAGAATCTTAATCATCGAGGGGAGGGGGGAGTGCAGCTTGATTTCAAATAAGTAAAAATTTACAGGGATTAGTTTGCCTTTTGCTGGTGTAGTTTCACTCAGCGCCTCATACCATCCGTAATACCCAACGGCTTCAAGACATGATTACCACGTAATATCACGCGGCTGAGCTGTGACTAAATCACTTCTATTAATGAAGTAATTTAGTCGCAAATTCTCCGCAACCACTATCGCTAATGAACATTGCTCACTCTTCTGCCTCGTATTTGTAATCTCTCTTACCTGCATATACTTCAATATACTAGCTGTTTTAATAGTTCAAGGTCACCATGTGCCGTCAAATACGAATGTCTGTCCGTATGCTTCTACCTCAGCAAGAATTACGATACTAATAGTAAATTTAGACGCTGGTCTGTCATTTCGTGTGTCATTATCACAGGGTTGTCACCAGTCTAGAGACAGCTACATACCAGACAATGCATTGGTTAGTGCAGGGCACTATGATCAAAATGATTGCTCCTATCGAAGTCCCGCTTGTTTCATTTATATGGCCTATCACGAAGCGGTCGGAGGAGATTCTGCAGTCATGAGTCCACATGATTATGTATGGAAGCCTCAAATGGTAATGATATTATACAAACGCCGCCAGTGCCTGCCATAATGCGGCCCTGAGGCATGCCTTGGCCATTCTGCTACCGAATGTTATGAGTACTTATCAGTGTTGCCTGGGCAGCTTCTTAGCAAACGTCTTCCTCTCACAATAGCGTTGAGGCCCCAAATATAAACCAGATCTTAGGGACAATGCCTACTATCCTCTGCACGCCCAAACAACCTGGCTTCGTTTGCTTTGACTAATTTCTAACACCGATTACTAATCGTCATGTCCACTATCTGTTTTAAGCATGCCTCCACATGTAGTATGGACGTCATTATTGTTGGCGCAGGTTTGCATAATCCAATGGCCTCAATTCAGAACACCTTTGGAACACCTTTCCCCTTTTCCTCCTCTCCCAGGTCCTGCCGGTCTAGCCGCAGCTATTACGATCGGAAAATCAGGGCATAGAGTACGTGTCCTCGACCAGCAGCCTCAATTTGGGAGTAATGCAAGTGTTTCGTGTGCTGTCCATTGATGGGTTATTTAAATTCATGGATATAATTGCTATTTTCACCCGTCATCACTTCGAACCATTGGCAGAAAACGTCTGGAATCAAAATTGCACCTAATTTTACTAGGGTACTAAGAAATTGGGGCCTTGGCGATGCTCTTGCATCCGTGACTCACCCTATTAGAAGAATGAATTTTAACTTAGGTAAGTTGGGACGAATAATAATTGACGGCGATAGATAACCAAAATTCACGATATTTGCAGTTGAGACCGGAGAGGCAATCGGTTATATGAGCTGGGAAGATCCAGTAATGAGATTGACGGGTGGAGAGATGCTTGCAGGTGCTGTAAGTACCACTTCCCCCCCCCCCTGAAACATGAATTAATTACATATCATGCATAGTTTGAAGATGTATTACGCCTGATGCATGACTTAGCTCTCCATCATGGAGCTGAGATTTTCTATGGACATAAAGTAGTAGCATACGAGTCATATGCTACACAAGATCAACCTATCGTTGCTCTAGAGGACGGAAAGAAAATGAAAGCCGATCTCATCATAAACGCTGCTGGCACGGCGAGCCTAGCCAACATTTCCTCAGGATTTGAAACAATAGATAATTGGAGACCAACTGGGCTTAGTGCGTACACGTAGGTGTCATTTCCTATTACATATTTTAGGGCTTTTAACCGTAATCTGTAGTATATTACTTATTTTTTCTGTTTTCTGTTTTCTTTAGGACAATCATTCCCGGAGATAAAATGCAATCAGACCCGGAATTAAACGACCTTTTGCATGACCATCAAGACGCGAGTTACCTTTTCAAGTTCGACCATTACGATTATATCCAACATGCTAATAATTGATTTTACCTCGTAGTGGCCATGCTGGATGGGATCAAACCGATTTATGTTGGGTGAGTAGCATCATAAAATAAAGATATCGCGATTTGTAGAGCTTTGATGTACGATATATTTCTAGGTTACCCTATCGTTCGTTTAAGCTTATCATAAGTCTTTGTCGTTTCAAGTAATAATTCTTTGGCTACAGAAACAAAATACAGCATATGTTCTGGAAATATTTTGGAGCGATAGCCATGCGGAGCCATGGCCATTGGATGCGGGTATCGACGAATGGATTGATTTTCCCCCCGAAGCGGTCGACTTCGATGGTTGTACACCCCTGTGAGCGTATTCAATTTCGCTCTGTCAAGTCGTTTCAAAGTATGCTGAATAAAAACACGCCTGTACTAGGATGGATAAATTATTGAAGCTTGTAACCTCGCTACAACGAAGCCGTATATTGACCAGGGAAAAGCCGTTGCTGGACTGGGCCAATGATGTTAGTCAAATCGTGGCCATTGGAGATTCTGTCCACTCCCTCCCTGTAAGCTGATTGCAATTCAATCACGTTTTTGATGGTGAACCTATGCATTTTCTGACTCGAATGAAGCCTTTTATGATATCCACACATCCATTAGGCATTGAAGACGCCAGCGCCTTAGGCGTTCTGTTCTCGCATATCCCAAGTCCATCTATGCTTCCCGCTATCCTTGCAGGGTTTCAAGAGACTCGCCAGCCGGCGTGCGAGACAGCCACCGCAACCGAATTAGAATGGTTCAAGATGCTGACTTCCCCTCCCGGTCCAGAACGTGAAACTCGCGACGCCCAGATACGTGCAGCGCGCGACCTTGATCAAGAGCCAACAGAAGAAGAGCTGAGAGCGAATTGGGAGAACCTTGGTATGATCTTCGCACATGATGCCGCCGAGGCAGCTGAAGATTGGTGGGTTAAGTGGGGTCGCCTGGGCGTTTCCTATGATTAAATATAACATCATAGCCCGCTGATTTCTCTTGCCTGGGCATCCCAGCATTTCAAGCTTGGCTGGTAGCTGAAAGTCATAATAGACTGTCAAACTTCAAGCTGGACATACTATCATTATCATCATAGATATTGAACTTGAGGTTGTATCTATAGTTCAATGTAAAATTTAGTTAATCACAGGACTAGCACCTGTCTCGAAATAAGCTAAGATATCCGTATATAATAATTCGGAGCAGGTTATGACAGTTCCAGGGTCTAATTTAGCAGTATTATCAAATGATGGCTTCTGCTGTGTGCAGCCTACACCTTGGTAAAGCGGCGGAGAAGTTTTTAGGTCCGAGTCACCGTGACGGCTGGCGTGATGAGTATAATTAGTCTCCCTTAGGCAGACTCCGACCTTCGCTGCGCCGCACCCTAACTTGAATCGATTATAAAGGATAACCCTGAAAGGTAATGATCTTATAGACACGTCGCCAATGCCTGTCCGCCATAACCATGATCCATAATATGATCGCGTAGCCTATCTGTAACCTTTCGCCGAATATTATGGATGCCTGGTTTCCAGACCGCTTCTCAGCAAATGTCTTCATCTCAAAATAGTACCCGGAGCGCCAACCTATGATATAAACCACCTTAGAATCACGTAGAGGCTTCGACTCGAAGTTCTTTTCCAGCTAGACAACGGGAGCATCTCTTATCTTCTGCAAGTTCAAACAGTCCAGCTTCGTATTTACAGATCAATCACTGTCAGTATTTACTGGTGCCAGCAATTGCAAAACATGTCATCCAACCGCTCAGAGAACCATACTCAATCTTGTATGGATGTGATTATTGTTGGCGCAGGTATGTGCAAGTTCGAAATTGCCCTGCTGATCGGCCTTGAACCAAAACTCATGATTATAAACGACAGGCCTTGCCGGGCTTGCTGCAGCCATCGCAACTGGGAGATCAGGACATCGAGTGCGCGTCCTCGATCAGAAACCTCAATTCGAGGGTAATGTCGGTATCCTACATTCCATCCACTGGCAACTCAGTGAGAACTAATAAGATATACTTATTACACTACCAACTACTGGAAGAAAATGGCTGGTATCAAAATTGCGCCTAATTTTTCTCGGGTGCTGAGAAATTGGGGCCTCGGCGATGCTCTTGCCACTGTGACTTACCCTACAAAGAGAACGAAGTTCATTTCACGTGAGTTAGATAACAAATCTACTTCTATCCTTAGTACTGGACAGCGATAAACAATTAGCTAATAGCACTTGCAGTTGAGACGGGCGAAACCGTTGGTCATATCCGCTGGGATGATCCAGTAATTATATCAACGGGTGGAGATGTACGCTTAGGTGCTGTAAGTAGTGGAGCATATTTTTCCCGGAATGTGACTTAAGCTAATTTCACGATGCATGTAGTTTGAAGACGTGTTGCGCTTGATGCACGATTTAGCTATCCGTTATGGAGCCGAAATCTCTTATGGGCACAAAGTGGTGGCATACGAGTCAAGTTCCCCACAGGATAAACCTGCCGTTATTGTAGAGGGTAGGGGGAGAATCGAAGCAGATCTAATAATCAATGCTGCTGGTATAGCTAGCCTCGCTAGTATCCACTCGGGATTGGACACCACGAGTAATTGGAGACCGGCCGGGTTCAGTGCGTACACGTAAGTATCTCGCATATATATTGTAATACTCTCCTTAGCGGTTTTTAATCGATTTGCAATGTTCCTTTCATAGGGCAATTATTCCAGGAGAGAAAATGCTGTCAAACCCGGAATTAAACGAGCTTTTGCACAATAATCAAGATGTGAGTTATGTCTTCGTCATCCAAGCTATTGCTATAATCATTATGCTAACATTTCTCTTCTTTCGCCCAGTGGTCATGCTGGATGGGATCAAAACGATTTGTTTTGAGTGGGTAGCATTATAATGTTGTCGTTTGTCAGGCTTTGATACTTAGCTTTTTTCAGGCTACCCTATTGTTCGTTTTTGTCTAGCCTATCTTCGGTCCATTTCGTACTAACCAAGAGTGTTCTGTGTCCAGAAGGGAAATACGGCATATGTACTCGAAATACTTTGCCCCGATAACCTTACAGGGCCGTGGCCATCGGATGCAAGTGCCCAATCAATTGATTGGCCCCCTAACACGATTGACTTCAGCGACTGCATACCCTTGTTAGTATATTAAATTCGGTCCTTCTTTTCCGGCCATAACGATCATACTTGAACCACAGAATGAATGAGCTGTTGAAGCTTGTGATTTCGCTACAACGAACCCAACTCTTAATTAGGAAGGAACCACTGTCAGACTGGATCAACGAGACTGGCCAAATTGTGGCTATTGGAGGCTCTGCCTACCCACTTCCTGTGAGTATATGCTATCCTGATCACTCTAAGGCCACCAATCTACATATTTGCTAACTTGCATGTATATCATATATCCTCGACTTCATTTTACTTTGTTTCTACAAAAAGCCTTATATGTTGTCCCCTCTCGCATTAGCCATTGAAGATGCTAGTGCATTGGGCGTCCTTCTGTCGCATATCCAGAACCCATCTATGCTTCCTGTTGTCCTTGCTGGATTTCAGGAGACTCGCCAGCCAGCATGCGAGATGGCTGCTGCAAGCGAGTTGGGATGGTCTGATATGTTGACTTTGCCCCCCGGACCAGAGCGTGACGCTCGCGACGCCCAGATGCGTGCCGTGCGCGATCTTGATAGAGAGCCAACAGAGGAAGAACTTAGGACGCATTGGGAGAATCTTGGCAATATGTTTGCTCACGATGCTGCTGAGGCGGCCGAAGATTGGTGGATCAAGTGGGGCCGTTTGGCTGCTGCTCGTCTTCAGATGTAATATCGGGGCTTGCATTGGCTCCACCGATCATTCCAGTGACTTGCATGCTTGCCAGTCAGCTGGTATCATATTATTACAGATGACTTTTTAATGTGACTTTTTCCCTTCCGATTTGCAATTCTCCGGAGACACCCTATCAAGCTATTCAAGCTATTCTGAGATCGCATGAATCAATCAAATATGTCGGCGGATCACGTGGCATCTAGCGATCTATTTACTTTTTCAATTGGATTGTGCAGACCGGTAGACATAGGGCAGGGATAGATGGGACTTCGAAACAACAGCAAGTCACGTTCTGCATCTCGGACAGGTTTGTAAGCTTTCAGAAGCTATGTAACAAGCGTATGGCTGGTTTTCATGCTTAAATCTACTGTATAAGTAATGGCTTCTTCTTCACGATACTTCATTTAAGAAGATGTTTAAAACGTGCTGAGTAAGAGACCAAACTCAGTAGTAGGTGTCTTATAATGAAAAGAGGGTGATGGAATATATAGAGCATCCTAGGCTCTCATTATAAGCATATTGTTATAATAACGTTGAGCATTGAGATCCTTCAATTATAACTTTAAATGGGCAGAAAAGGGGATTAGAAAAATATGGCACCCAATTTCAAGTATGCACTAAATGGGAGTATAGTTATGCAGATCTTATACAGTAGTATGTACGGATCTAGGGCTTTATTGAATGCACTTTTAACTCACTTTCGTCAGAAAGGAGAGACTCGGAATATTGGTATTAGCAATTGAAAGATATATGTACTTGCGTTAATCTTGACGGATTTGAAAATAATGAATTAATTGCATGGGAAAACGGAATTCGGAAGTTACGTGGTATATATGGGCATACTATTAGTCTTGGTATTACCCTGGTTGACCTACTGGCATTAAGAATGCTCTACCCTGCAACACTGTACCAACTCTAGTTGCGTAATAAGAATGCTAGCCACAATACGTAAGTCAACTCGTTAGAGAAAGTTCACGGTTGCAAATCTCAAATCGGATTGGTCATAAGTGCGTGAATATGTGGGTGACCAGAGCCTAGAGCTGCTGATAGATTGGCAAGCTGTGCAGAGTGTTAGTGCAAGCAAAAAAAGGGATTTGAAATTATGTGGATGGCCACATCATTGAACGATCGGGTTGTGCAAAACTACGATGTAAACATTTCCCCCTTGGAATCCTGAGAGCCAGTAGAGCTTGAAACCGAAGAGAAGAGCGGGTTGACGCATTTCGAAGTTCAGTGTTATGAGCCACATCGTGTAACGGATGTGACTGATAATCACAGAAATGAACTCGCTCAATACTCATGGGACAATCTGGCTAAGCTGGGGTAACATGTTCCCAGAAACAGGGGCTCTTAGGACCTTTGTAAGCTAGGTAAAATGGGACGGATAGTCCAACCGGTTGTGCGTGGTGCAATTCCCGCATGTTCCATTTTGGCCTCAGCGTTGTCACGGCCCATCACAGTTGCGATTTTGGCAAATTATACGTCACACTCTGGGGTTTTCAAAAGAAAAATGTTATTTCTACCAATCTCGTGACGAATCCCTTTATAAAAGATTTGGTAAAAAGTAGTGATCACGTGATCTAAAAGTGTCTCTTTTACCGTTCCCTCCACCAAGCATTTTACTTCAAGTAAAGGATTTAATATCATGATTCTGCGGCTATGTCTCACCACAAACTACAACGAGTTTATGAAGCTTATATTAGCTTAGCCAGGCATTTCATTTATGGGAAAGTTAAATCCATATTTGGCCTGACTAGCACAAATATAAACAATGTCTTCCTATAAATGAAAGCACCTGGCTAAGTTGATGCAACACTAGGCTTATATATGAAGTCTTGTATTTTCAATACTCGTTCATTCATAACTCTCATTCCTGTTTGCCGACTATTGACATTTGCCAACTTAACTACACGACAACTGCGACTCTCTTCAATACCTTGGTGTACTGTAGCATATCTTTCAATCCTTCCACTCTATCTGATCTTGCTATTGTCATGATTAAAACTCTACTTAATCGATGTTTCTTGATAGAAGGATTACTATTTTGATTGCATTGACGTTGGTTGATACATATGTATTGTCACGCAATTGTAATGCGGTCGCAGTACTCCACGGCCAAAGCCTTTCCAAGTCTCATCGGATCTCACCCTTTCAATTCCAACTCTTGCCATGCATGATCACCGTTCGGTTTGCGCTCACTGAGCTACTCGCTCAAAATAGCATGGCTAAACTAACGGTCTGAGTTATGATATAAATTGACTATTATTCAGGATCGTACGCAAGCCTCAACCCCCACTCCCTTCCTCTCGACTACTATTAGACGACTCCAGCCTCCAGCTTCCGTCTTCTTAAAGCTCGATACTCGGATAGGCACTGGTACTAGACAATTTTTGTTTCAGCGTTGAGAACAGCTTTGAATATATGATACTTCTACTCAATGTTACTTTCTACCAGTGGTAACTCAATATGGCACTTCACCTTGTCACCTCCAGACAAGCCCCTTGTAGTCTAGACGCAACCATTGTTGGTACCGGTTCGTTGAAATACAACTCTTCTTACTTACAATACTTAAAACCCTGTTGTTTATCTGTCATAAAAAGGCTTCACCGGCCTCGCCACCGCTTACACTATCGCGAAATCTGGCCACAAAGTGCGTGTTCTTGACCGACAGCCATACTTTGGGTGTAATGTCGGTGTTTTGTTTTTCTCTCTGCCAATCAAGAGTGCCAGATATTCATGATCTTTTGTACGTGCTTCTGTATGTCCTACCATTTTATTGTCATGTCTACCAATTAGAATACTGGAGGGCTCAAACTCGGCCCCAACTTTACTCGAGTTTTGAGAAACTGGGGGCTCGGAGATGCCCTTGCCACAGTTACGGCTCCTGCCAAAAGAACAGGATTCATCTCACATAAGTTGGAGTTGAACTACTATCAAAGCTTCTTAACATTAACATTGCGGTGCTTGATAAAAATTTCCCGATGATTATCAGTTGAGGCGGGTGAGATTATGAATGACCTCTTCTGGGATGACCCTGTTATGAGATCAACTGGTGGAGAAATGCTCCTTGGTGTTGTAAGCACTCTTATCCTCACCTCCAATATTGGCGTAATTTTCTGATTTAGTTTATATATATATATATAGTTCGATGACATATTGCGCCTTGTTTATGATTTAGCTACTCTTAATGGAGCTGAGGTTCTGTATGGAAAAAATGTCGTAGCATACCACTCCCCTTCTCCAAAAGATAGGCCAATTGTCCTTCTCGAGGGAGGGGAAAGATTGGGTACAGATTGCATCATCAGTGCTGGCGGTCTAGCCAGTCTTGCGAATATATCCACCGGATTCGAGAGTATGGAAAACTGGATTCCAATAGGATTGAGCTTGTACACGTCAGTATTAGTCCCGGTACCAAAGATTCCTGAATCTGAATGCCAGGCAAATTCCATCTTAGAACAATCATTTCTGGAGAAAAAATGCGTCAAGATCCTGAAATAAACGAGCTTCTATTACTTCAAGAAGTAAATCATTTCCATTTTAAAACGATATGGCTGACATCGATTCTTGCATATAGTGGCCATGCTGGATGGGAACAAATCGGTATATACTTGGTATGGAGCGGGCTTTCTTTTCTAAAAAGTAAGACCAAATTGAATGAGTCAATCGACAACGTTGCGTATAGGGTACCCAATTGTAAGTTTTAGCCTCAATTGATTTTTTTCCTCATGAATGAGGCTTACCTGCTTTCCAAACAGAAACAAAACACGGCATGTGTGCTCGAGTTTTTCTGGCCTGACACTCATGCGAAGCCTTGACCATTGAACGCAGGTACCCAATGGATCGATTGGCCCCTTGATGCGGTTGACTTAAGCGGGTGCGAACCTCGGTGAGTTATCCTACAGGATTTTTTTTTCTAAAGGGCTAACTGTCACATTTTTCTTCCTCAGTATGGACAAACTTTTCAAACTAATCACCCACCTAAGAAGGACCCGATGTCTGGACCGAAGGGAACCATTATCGGACTGGGTTAATGAAACCGGCCGGATTGTAGTTATTGGAGATGCAGCTCACCCTTTCCGTGTAAGCCCGGTTCACACCATCTCTTCTCAATAACCATGTAGAGTGTATGCGTCAGCTAATCTAAAAGCCTGCGTTTGTGTTCCATCCGGCGTTTTACTTTGCAAAGCCTTGTATGCTATCAGCAGCTTCATCAGCCGTGGAAGATGCCAACGCACTGGGCACCTTATTCACTCATATCCCAGATCCATCCGCACTCCCTTCCATGCTTGCGGGGTACGATGAAATTCGCCAGCCGGCATGTGACACAACATTCTCAATTAAAATTGCATGGAAAAATTGGGTATGTTTACCTCCTGGTCCTGAACGGGATGCACGCGACACTGAGTTTCGTGCGGAACGTGATCTAAATCGAGAGCGGACTGAGGATGAGCTGAGGGCACGTTGGGAGAATCTTGGGTTCATCTATGGGCATGATGCTACTGAGGCAGCAGAGGACTGGTGGGCTAAGTGGGGCCGATTACAGAGCGCTGCTGGTCAGAGTCGAGATAAAAAAAGGTCATTAGGCTGAAGCCAGCTCCCTCTCACTCACCATTATAAAAGCGTATCAAATGTTTTACCACACGAGAATAATTATGGCAGTTCTAATTTACAGTGCAGTGATGGTCCTTATGGCTTGTAACATTGATTGACTAACTTGTAGGGTTGTACCAGTAATGACTGCCTATTATAAAGTGTACATGTGTGTTTCTAAAACTTGTAGACATTACTATTCATGCAAGTGCTACCGCCGCCGCTGGTGGTTATCAATATTCAGTATTGACTGTGCAGACTGTCTTTGGTTTTTCCTGCTGATTTTGGATAGGGATAACCATCATAAGTTGAGGGTGACGATATTGCCATAGTTCCTGTTTTCTTCTTTTCCATAGACTCTAGAGTATGTGACGTAGAGGCAATAGTTCACGAAGTATGTACTGTAGCGTGGGATTTGGTTTGTGCCGTCTTGATCAGTTCATACGAGTAGCCCGGAAGTTCTGGAAATAGGCGACTTGGCATTGATATAGATGGTAGGAGTGGTGCGTGGCATGCTCTAACTGGTGACAAGACTTGATAGGACCACAGTATCGTCGTATCCATTCCTTGTCGCTCCTGTTTTTACCAATATTGAGTTTATATAGTCTCCAACTTCAGCTTCTCAATGATGACAATGCTAATGATGTTAACAAATTCGTCAACCATAGAGGTATAGGAGGCGCGAGACCTTTATAAGATGGTGCAGTCCAACAGTGAGTATCTTGGCTCCTCGGTAGGGGCTGCAACATGGTCACGACCCTGTCTTGCTTAACTCTTTGTGAAAAATCAAACACAAATATTAGTGGTAGCATAGGCCTTACAGCTTACGGACCCGATATCACCACTCGAAATAAATGGATTTTTATCTTTCTGCGACATAATCATGCCAAACTCGACTATTAAATTCGAGTCTACGACTACCAGTTGTAATGTAGTTCAGGGCAGGATGTTAGAACCTAGAAGAGGGATGGCTGGAAGGGGTTGAGACATTTATAGGTTCGATCAGAAATCAAGGATATTGATGATGGTCAGCCTACTTACAAATCACGCGCATACATTCACCTACTAATGTAACCACAGGAAATGTGAAAAAAGTCGGTAGCCAATAATAACTTCTTCAATTAAACTTACGTATAGACCACAGTAGATGATGGACAAGGCGTTCGAGTCGCCTAACATTGATGGTCCATAATATTTATGTTTGTGAAAGAGGCTCTTTCATAAACCGGTTCAGTAGCATAATTTTATGTTGCGCTCATGCATTGCTAACTTTATCTTCCATTCGGGATTATTAAAAGACTAAAACTTATCGATGTTAAATCTATACGCCCAGTAGTTTAACGTCCAAGTAAGCTCGAATTCAAATCCAGTTCCAGCAGGCACAAACGACTCATAACGCCTATCAAGATATACCATCAATCACAACAATGTACAACTCCTCGACATTAAGCGCAGAGTATATCCAGCATTCATATTTAACATGATAAACCATGTTACAATTTTACAAACAATTATACAACTTTCAGTTCGTACAAGGTCGTGACAGGCAGGTTGTAAAGATAAAAAAAGACAAATGCAGTGGTGATCGGCCATTACAATTCTGCATGAAATCGCGTCGTAACTATACCTATCTGGTGCTCTTTCAAGGGCTGATTATCATCATAATAGCTCGTAATGGCTTTCAGTCGAGGCGGAGAAGGCATTGCAATCATGACTGAGAGCTGTGCGATACCCTCAGCCACGGCAAAATCCGTGGCTAGAAGCTCCGACTCCATCGCATTCGGATGCGGTGAGGCATCGGTCATCGGAGGCGAGGATGCAGGGAGGGGGTTAGGATCCTGTCTTGAATTCGATAAGAGAAGGCGCCCTAGCAGAGAGGGTGGTGGTGGTGAGCGTGACTCTGTGGCCAGCGAGAACGGTGATGGCAACGATCCCGATGACTGTTTGTCAATGATCGAATGGTCTAGTTCATTCAACTCTTTGATCAATGTAACTGAAACAGGTATCTACCGATTCCGGTCAAGCAAAGCACCGAAGAAGATAAAATAAACGATCCTGAACAAACCTCAATGGCTCGCCATGGGTCTGACGTATCCGGGGCGCTGAACACCGGCTTTTCTTCATCTATCCAAACATCCCAGATAATAGGGCGTTCTGGAAGCTTTTGATCGTCCGCCTTAGAGGGCTGAGGCGGGTCAGGTATATCAGGAGGATCTGGCAGCCCCATGATGCGTCGGATCCAACGTAACCTGGCCCTACGTACGCGCTGGGAACCGCCGCAGCTCAGGACAAGGAGCATGAAGACAAAGAAGGCGACAATGAAGCCCAAGATAAAAGCTGCCGTCTGGGGCACCACAGTGGACTCGTCCGGACTAATCGTAACCGCCGTTCCAAGATCACCATCCAAAATATTGTAAGGGGTAGCATGTGAAGCGGTCTGTGTAGGCCCTGCGGGGACATCTGAGTCGGATGGGGTAGCCATGCGTAAAATCAAGCTGATGTGTGGGTGCCGCACAGAGAAGGGGTTTATTATGCTTGAGTCTGAGACGCCTTTAGCTAGGGCCGCTTGGCGATGTCAATAGACCAAGAGACCAAGAGGTTAAGACAAGCAAGGCTGCTGATTATTAGGCTGCGCGTTGAGTACCCCGCAAAGCATGCAAAAGCCGTGCGCTTGCCGTCGCTCGGTAATTGCGGCATGCCCTTCGATAGTCTATGGAAATGTGAGACGATGCCCGACGCTCGCTGTGACCTCATGGAGTCCGAGTCATGATCAAGGTCGGCTTCGATCTGTCGGGCGTATTCTCCGATCGGATGTACAAATGTATAGGACCCCTTCCGTGTTTTGCTCCAAAGTCGGAAGAAAATACCCACATTTAGAATTATTTGCATAAAATAAACCGAATTTTGACCGTCATCGAGGCTTTTCAAGGGTCCTTACGAGGCTTAGTACCCATACATCTCTGGTTACAAGACGAGCGCCAATGTAAAGAGAGCAATTGCCTTTGTCAAATAGATAATAATATAGTAGTGTATAGCCCAATCATACAAAAATAAACCGAAGAATTAAATGCTAAATGTCCGCGGGTTTTTCTACGTCTCCAAAGCAGCAACAATCCCATACGCCGCTCCAGCCGCTGCCCCACCGACCAATAATGTGCTAACAGCTCCCCAAATGTAGCTGCCGAAGCTTTTGGCTGCTCCAGTCACACGAGCCTTAATGGCACCGAAGATGAGCAAAACCAAACCCGTTAGCACACATGACCAAATGAGAGCCACGTGGGCAACGGGAATGAAAAAATATGGTAGGAGTGGGATGAGACCACCAAGCAGGTAGCCCATGCCGATTGTGAATGCGGAAATGTATAGTCTTCGTGTAGGCACGTCCTCTGTGAAGATCATCAGTGGCAAATTCAAGGCGAGTACAACATACGATAGAAACATACCTAATCCTTCGCCGAATTTTAGGAGGAAAGCCGAGATACCAACCTCGTTAGACCACCTCAGCCGACCATTCTCTTCGTCAGAGCCACCAGCAACACCGTTATTCTGGTCGTCTTCCAGCTCTCGAAGGCAGTTGGCCACCTCCTTCGACGCACCCTTGCTGACACCTACAGGACCAAGGACACCAAAAACTTCGCGCTCGATTTCTCCCGCGCAGCTCCTTTGTATCCGAGCCGAGGTGTGCTTCTTCAGGAAACGGTAGTGGTCTCGCTCAGCCTGCGATGCGAGGAAGCCTCCAATGCCCATAGAAATGGCACCTGCAATAAGTTCGGCTACGCCTCCCAGCACGACGAGCTTTGACTGCCCAAGAGACGAGAGGCCAGCGGTGAGAGCGAAGGGAACGGTGAGGCCGTCAGAGAGACCAATTACACTATTCAAATGTTTTAGTACGAGTAGTAATAGCGAAGCCACTTTTAAATTGTGGAAGCATGAAAGAGGTCAGGGGGAGAGAAATGCTTACACATCTCGCACAACGTCAGGATCAATGAGCGTTCTATCGTCATCATCTTTCAGATCTCTGCAGCAGATGCCACCGTCACGGTCATGCATAGAACATTTTGCAGGCAAAGGTTCTTGAACCGAGGGTGCAGCAGAGTCAATGGACCAAATAGGTGCTTTGCGACCACTCGTCGATTCCTCTACACGATCACGACGAGGAAGGCGAACAGATGCAGGAGCAGCATTGGTAGCACCAGTGTCAGACATTTTGAAAGATATGGATTTGAGACAACTGATGGTTGAATGCAAGGGAAAGGGGAATTGGAGAGACGGGTAATGGAAAGTTGAATACAGAGTAATGTGCGCCTCAAGTACCCGCGCCACCGATGACACAAGTGATATCCGTAAGCGACACCAACGGCAAATCCGGAGATGTTGATTGGCTTAGATGGCTGTTTCATCGCATTGCGATAATCTTCTTCTTCTGATTTGCTGTGGGATGCGATTATGAGAGTGTGAATGAAATGAAATGGCTTGACCATGGTTGGATGGATGGCCCAGTCCTACTGGGATTACATAAACGATGCTTGAGAAGTCGCTGAAGCCCCCTGAATGCAACCGCAATCGATGTAATTTGTCAAACTAACCTTATTCGCTCCGCTTGTAATAGCACTGATATGTTGTGCATAGCCAGCTTATCATCATAGTTAAGCTGCAACTGCAAATCAGCCTCACTCTTCATACATTACTCTTCATACCACTACCGCCTGCATCCAATGAAGCAGTGCCAGTAGGCTTCCTAGCAAAACAAATAGATAGAGCAATACTGGTTACATTACAAGCTGCATATCATACAAGACAGAGTCTGGAGAGAAAGCTGCACTATTGTGCAGGATCTGTTCGTTATTTGATCCTCCATAATAGTAAGGGATATACGAAGATGAACAAGCACAAGCTCAAGGTAATACTGTCCACAAACAACTATACCATCATAGTCTCTTCAAGGGGGTAGAAATGCTTCAAGGTCCAAAACTTCTTTTGCTGTTCCAAAAATGGGCTGCGTAGCGCCGGTGCTTAGCCTAGGTATCTGAACAGTCGTTGTTTGGCTACAATTCCTGTCACAGCGGCTCCGAGCAATAAGGCCAAGCTGACGAGCCATTGCGGTATAGTGGTACCCGTCAGCGGTATCATACTGCTTCCCCTATCCACCAATGGGACTGTGGTCGCTGGAATTGCCTGATTGAGTGAGATGCCATGCAACTGGTTCGAAATGTCCACAAGCGCTGCAGCAGAGAGTTGAGGGCCATTTCCTCGCAAATAACTATACATTTGGCCCAAGGAATGGATCAAGAATGCCGAGAGAAGGCTTGCCTACAAATGATGGAATTCAACTTATGGACTGGAACACAAAAATAGAGGTCAGACATACGGTAAGTAGGACTGTAGTGATGACCATGCATCCGCTTATTTCCTTCGCCTGGCCCTCATTTTTGCGTATATTAGAGCGCGCAAACGTTTTGTCATAGTTGCTCAATCTGTGTTCCTTCAAGTTCGTTATGCCTGCAGAACGATGTTTACTGGAAGAAAGGGCCGAGCATGCAAACCCTTTCTATAGAGAAGCAAAATATGGATAAGAATAACTCAGAATATCATCTGAAGCCTACATCATCATCACCATCATGTGAAGCGACCCATTGTGACTTGCGCACACCAGTCCTACTAGGACTATCAGAGTCAAGGTCAATGCAGAGATGATTGTCTCCTTTATCCTGTAGGCAAGTATGAGCACGACATGATCTAAAAATGCTTGAAGACCCAGCATACCATTTCTCTGTTATCTCTAATTCTGCTGGTAAGGTTACTTAGGTACCGTAAACAGTTACTAATACCTGGAGGCGAGAGAAAGGGACACTCCAAGTTTGCATCCGGAGGATTCGGACTCGGAACGACCATGTACATACATGCTTCAAAGCGACTTGATGCCGAGTCGGCAAATGCAGAGTTTGATTCTTTCCACTACCATCAATCTGCAACATGTATGACGAGTTGTTGACGACTGTCAGTCTCAGCTACACCGGGATAAACTTGAAGACCTCGTTTTTCTCAAGCTGATCAATCATTTCCTGCAGGCATGGGCTTAGGGTCGGTGCCATTTCATCTACCACACCAGGCTACGTGCGCACTGTGCATGTATCAGAACAGCTGATAACACATAATATATCAATCATAGTCGATGTTCAATCTTGATTCAATTGTCCTGGAGACCCCGCCGACTGCAGTCTTACCTGTATCTTATGACAAATATAATGACATACCCTACCTGGATTGCGTCTTTTCTTTGAATCTTTTGGGCCAAATCAAGTTCCCAGGTCAGTGCTGACACCAAACTATGGTCATAGAAGATCATCACACCCCTGGCGGTTGTCGCAATTTGAATATGTATTGAGAATGGTAACGCATTGCAATTCCATCAAAGCATGATGATGAGCAGGTATCTAAAAGTAGGTATGGATTAATACTAGTAATACACAGAAAGAATCGTTCGGCACAACAGGATCGTTGATGATGAGTAGTATGAAACTGCTTTCATCTAGTTCGTTTCTCCAAGGCAGAGATGATACCATACGCTGCACCTGCAGCAGCCCCTCCTACTAATAACGTGCTGACAGCACCCCATACGTAGCTTCCAAAGCTCTTCGCTGCTCCCGTTACACGCGCCTTAATTACGCCAAATATCAGGAGGACAATTCCCGTGAGGACGCAAGACCAGATGAGCGCAATATGCGCTGTATGGATGAAGAAGTAAGGTAGCAGTGGGACAATACCGCCAAGCAGATATCCCATTCCGATAGTGAATGCGGAAATGTATAGTCGTCGTGTCGGGATGTCCTCTGGAGAACTGTTAGCGCATTCACTCTTGAAAGGAAGATCATATCAACAACACATACCCATTCCCTCACCAAATTTCATCAAGAAAGCTGACATGCCCACATCTGTCGACAACTGCGGTCCAACGGGACTTTTCTCCTCGTCAGTCGCCGCACTTCGCATCTCCCCATTTCCATTATGCGTGTCGTCTTCAAGTTCACGCAGACACTTAGCCACCTCCTGGGACGCTTGTTTACTGACGCCCACAGGTCCAAGAACACCAAACACTTCACGCTCAACCTCTCCCGCACAGCTCCTCAGTATCCGCGCCGAGGTGTGCTTTTTAAGGAACCGATAATGGTCTCGCTCCGCTTGCGATGCGAGGAACCCACCGATGCCCATCGAGATGGCACCCGCAATTAGCTCAGCCACGCCTCCGAGCACGACTAGTCTTGATTCGCCCAGAGACGAGAGGCCCGCAGTCAGAGCGAACGGTACGGTGAGGCCGTCAGACAGACCAATGATGCTAATAAACAAACTAGTCAGATACACTTCCACACGAGCACTGAGGCCGTGGACGTAAGGCCAGGAGGAGTAAAAGGAAATGACTTACATATCTCTTATAATGTCGGGGTCGATTAGCGTTCTGTCATCTTCGTCTTTCAGGTCCCTACAGCATACACCACCATCCCTATGGTGCATGGAACATTTAGCTGATAGAAGCCCCTCGACAGCGGGGGCTACGGAGTCGATGGCCCATATGGGCGCTTTGCGCGTACTCGACGCTTCACGGCGGGGAAGGGGAACAGAAAGCGCGACAACAGTAGCAGATGTGGTACTCATTGTTCTTCCAGCGTCAGACATGTCAACCTCAGGGGCTCAAGAGTAGAGCAAGATGGCCTTCGGGATGCGCTAGACAAGCAAATGGTATTTCGCAAAGAAACGTGGAAGGTTAGCTTCAAATACTGGTGCTATCGAGGGCAACTATCAATCTACGTAACAGAACCGTGACAAATGGGCGGGTTCTGATTGGCTGATGCTCCAGCATTAGTGGACCTAAATTAGAATCATCGACCGATGGCCACTCAAAAGCCACGACTGAATGAACCTACGAATAAAAAGGAGCCCTGATTTGGCCCGACTAGGCTCGATCTCAAGCCATGACATCTATGATAGAGACACGTGTGCTTGGTATTTCACCAGCCTGATGCAATCCCAGTCCGAGTTCCAAGCGAACTAGATATATCAGATAGAGATATGTGTCATTAACGGGTTGTCTTATTTTTGTACATTGTGTGTGTATATCCAGATAAAGTGCAAGATGTTTACTGTATAAGTCATGGTCGAGATGTTCGACTATTTAGAGCACAATAGAGATTATCCGCAAGATCCACCCTAATAAATCATCGGCCATGACTCTTGCGGAGGACCAATGGCGAGATGGACTCTGCTTCAATAATAGCTTTCCAAAGCTGCCTCCATGAAATAGGGTTGCCCTGATAAGTGTCAGTTATTAGCTGGGACGATAAAACTCAGAAGGGCGAATGAATGCACCTCATCTCTGTCCATGACGCAGTATGCTCCATCAATGCCGGGGCGATGGAACTCCTCCAGTCGAATCCAGCCTTTGAATTGTTGCCTTCTGCGATCGTAGCCGCCAACGCGCAGACGGAGGTGTCCATCTTCGTCGGATGTGGGACCTTTAACTTTGACATTGAGAGCTTTGAGTGTCTCTTCGATTAGGGATACGAAAAGCGGCGGAAGCATGGTGGCATAGAAACGAGTCAAACTCTTTTCGTATCGCATTCCGCTTTGCGTCTGCGACTATTACAAGGTGATATAAGGGGCGTGTATCGGCCAGAACGAAGACATCAAAGACATATTCACTTACAAATAGAAGCAAGGTCTGAGTGAATTGAGATTGTTGTGGAGCTATAGGCATTGATTGGTCCTCATCGACATCGGGTCTTACGGTCCTATTTGTTAAAAAAAATACAGAGGTGAAATTAGGACAAGAATATGGAAACAAGCAAGCGAAACGACTCGTACAGGTCAGCAGCTGAGACATAATCCAAATCGCCAGTTGCACGAAGAGACTGAGTAAGGTGCTCAGCGAGAGTCTGGTGGCTGGACCCAGCAAGCTGACTTGGTCTAAGGAGGTATTCAGAATCCACTAGATAAGAATGAAAAATGCTCTTGTTTACCGGTTAACCCATGGGTGGCTCCATGCGTCAGCTAGAGTCATTCGCTCCTTAGGGTCGACTGTCAGTAAACCGCATAGAAGAGCTGTGCAAGTCCAAAAAGCAAACTTAGTGATGCGCTTGGACCCAATTTTGATATGTCCTCACAGAGAGACTCGGAATTGAGCCTATTCCAAGGTTCGTCTTTAAATACTAAGCCATCCAGATATCTGCTGAATTCATTACTTCTCCTCGTAGGCTCATCCCAAGGTGTGTCTATGTTCATTTCATGAGTAAGGGGTAATGATAACAGCATGAGGCACAAGTAACGCTTACTGCCAAGTAAAAGAGTGAACAGAATGACGCCCACGCCCCAGACATCGATAGGTTCGGCCTCGTATGGGTCTTCGGTACTGAGTTCAGGAGCCACATACGGCAAACTACCACATCTTTCTGTCAGTTTTCGTCGTCTCCCTGTCTCTTTGAGCATATAGACGGAGGAGAGGCCGAAGTCAGATATTTTGAGTGTCCCGGCTGCGCTAAGAAGTAAATTCTCAGGTTTGAGATCTCTGTGGCTATGATTCGTGTCAGTTAGTATACGACCATGAAAGAAGATATGGAGGAACGTTCACCATACGCCCTGCTCGTGGATATATTGCTATTTACGCGATCAGAAGAGACCAAGAAATCCATGATGAGTTCTTACCATACCCGCTACGAGTTGTTGAAAGTATAAATGAGCTACATCTTCTGGTACGCCAACATCAGGAGCTAGGAGAGACCATAGTTCATGATCGCATTCAAAACCCAGTCCCATAGTAGAGAAACCAACCAATTTTGTCAAAGAGATCCCCTCCCGACGCGAGCTCAAGCAACATGTAAATACCTGAAACATAACGATGTTTCCCGTTTGGCTCCACTACTAGCGCATTGATGAACTCCAGGACGTTTTCGTGCTTGAGAACGGAGTGGATCCTAATTTCTTTCTCGATCGTCTTGCGTTCTTTGTCCGTTGACTCCCCGGACAACGTGATCACTTTGCAAGCAGCGACACGGTGTTCGTCGACATTCAGGGCTTCAAAGACGCTACGGCAACGCTGAGTATCGTCCATGTCAGATAGTAGTAGTGCATGATGTGTCGTACACAGAGAAGCCGCCTCCCCCTATTTGACGAATGAATTCGTATCCTGACCATATGTTGAGCACTCGATGCGCCACAAGTCCCGAGTTCATTACCAGCGATCTTAGGGTATCTTAGCCCAGCCATGGTGCCTTGAGGGTAGCTAGTATCAGGTTTTTTCCAAGTAAGAATACAGAGTTGTTGCCGTTTGCGCTTCGGTGTGTGAAATATACAGTCGACGTTCAGAGGGGAAATGTGTCTGATACTTGCCAGTGCTGACCGCGTCCGGGCCGAAAGGAGCGTAGCTTTACAATGCTATAGTATGCAATATTTTCATTGAAAAGAAGTGCAACTACGACAATGGCTATCCTATGCACTTGTTTGTGAGCTGAAAGGCTCACTAAAACAAACTACCCTTGCTGATGATGCATGATCAATATCGTTCACGAAAGTCTTCGTAATAATTGAACAGTAAAGTATATGATATTGTGTTTCTAGTCGTACCAATGCAATGGACTCTGAGTCATAATCAATTCAAATCTCACATGAGAGTGCTGAATACTCAGTCTGTCAGGCACGCACAGTTACAAAGTCGCGACCTTTCAATGGATATGATTAGCACACTTACCTTGACACTAGAGCAGGGCTGCCTGCCTCGATTTTTTTTTTTTTTTTAAATCTAAAAAAAAAAAAACAGGACAGCGAACAGCCCTCCGGCTCATTCATGCGGGCCGTGATTCACCGAGGGCAGTGTTATGTCCCTTTTTAGCAGCTCTCAATAGAGTTGTCTATATGCGCTGGGGATTCTTGCGGGCTCATGTGAAGCAGTCCATTACCTGTATATAATATACTATGTAGAATAAAAAATAAGTAGTCAGTAAAGAGGAAAGAGAGGCAGCAGATAGGCATCGGCTCTTTGTTGAGTCCGGATATAGTCAAATTGTGTCGTGATCCAGTGTCAAACCTGATGATTTGGTGTTCAAGGCAAAACCCGAGTTTAATGTCTTCGCAGGTGAGCCAGAGGTAAGGTCAAGGAAGAAAGATCAAAGACCTCGAAAATCGTTTCGACGACTCAATATTTCCCATTATCGGGGGAGAGGTCCCAGAGAAGTAGCCACCGGGTCCGTCGGATCACAGTGAGTAACCACTCACACCAGAAAAAAGATATGTGAGGCAGTACTCCTTCTGCGTCATATTTGTCGTCACGAGTATGAGAACAGAAGCCAGGCAAGGGAGGGTGTGGTTTTTTGGCGTGTCGGTGGAAAGCGTGCCTTGCTTCGCATACAGTCATTATTTTGTTCAGCTTTCGGTGCAACAACACCCTCGTTAGGGCCTCCTATACTATAAGTGCACAATGATCGGAATATGAGTGATGTATTACAACCCATGTTTATGGTAACCACCACCGAATTGCACCGATACATCCCCTTATCTGAGTCTACGAATGCACTAAAACTAAAAGTATGTCTGTCAGTGGGACGAGCGGACATAGAAGAACCTTAAGAGCTATGTTCTCTTTTAGCTAGGCCCTGACGTCTGCGCCGTCGACTGGCACAAAGTTGTATACCAATTCTTCTCCTGTGATATGCAAAACTACATTCTTTCTTTGATTCATGGAACATGATCTATGACAACATTGTTCTTTGCTTCTTCCCCCCGCATCCTCTGTCCCTACAAGCGTAGAGAAACATTGATTCCCTTGATTTCCTGGTATCTTCGCTTGTTACTAATTCCTTGACTCCACCACTTATGCCCGTACATCCTTGATGTCACCCCTGATTTCTATTTACTTTGCGCATCCTACTGTCGCACTGCACACTGTCAGTAGGGTATCGCTAACTCGAATCTTTCCTGTAATTTGGTTTGCTCCCATGAGGAATAAAGATGAACCCCTCCAAAGATACAGTGCTAAGCAATTGTGTCACAAATTGATTTCTACCATTCAACTAGACTTGAGATATACTGAGTTGTCGATCACTGTGAGAATTCCCTATATACATGTAACAGTCGCGCCCAGGACCCCCACAAACCTCAGCGTAAGTAAATATGGCGCCGGCTTTTATCACAGGCACAAACAAGGATGTGTCTTGCAAGAGAGCGAAGTGAGCAAGTACATTGGGAGGCATAATTACCCTGATGTCTGGCGTGTGGTCAGCATCAGCCACTGCTTTCTTCTTTCTCCCGGTTCTCGGCCGAGTGCGTATCTAGATATTACCGGGGGGTCCCATTGTCAACCCGCGACACAGAAGCCCTTCGATCTCAGGCTGACCTAGCGCGTCTGCACAACAACGTGTTGTTTATAAAGTGATGATGGTATGCCCTTGGACATCCTTTGCACCCACAACTTGAATATTGATTCAAGGAAATCTTTGAAGCTTGTTTTCCCTACCTCTTGTGTCGCGTTCAGTTTCTAGGCGGTGCTGTGAACGATGGATCGGCTCAACCATGACCTCGACTCGTACCTGAACATGAACATCGGACAATCTCGCCTCAGTCTCGTGGCTTCCTCCAACTCTGGAGAGCTAAGCACTCGTCACACTTCGCCTCTTTTGTCGGTGAGTCCGCTGTGGCTTTTTGAAGTAGCAGATCGGTCTCTGATAGTGAAGCGTAGACGTCGTCTCTATCATCTTCGACACCAGAACCGCAACTCGAAACCAGACCACCACAATCATCCTTCCAATCAACATCGACAACGGGATCCATTGCGTCTAGCATCGAACATGCATCTGAGCCCCAAAGCATATCGCAGTATTTTTCGCCTACATCTGGCCTGAGTATCACTCCTCCGGATGTCACTATCATCTCGTCCGACTCTGTATGGTTTTATATCCACAAAAACGTTCTCGAGTCCGCATCACAAAACACTTTTTTCCAAAACGCGGGATGGCACAACCCAAAAGATCCTTATCCCAAGAGGCTGCGTCTTCCGGAAAATTCTGGAGTATTAACCATCGTCTTTCTTACAATGTACAAGATGCCGTTGCCGTCCTCCACTCTATCCTTTCGATCGCTTTTAGGCGCGGTGCGCGCTCTTTTCAAGTATGGTGTCCCTCCGTCGTCATATCTTTCACCCACAGGCCCGCTGTTTGCTATGCTGCTTGCTCATGCAAGCCATCATGCACTTGAGCTCTACATCCTGGCATCACAGCAAAGGGCACATGCCCTGGCGGCTCAAGTGTCTCAGTATCTTCACTCCATTGCCTTATCTTCTATTGGAGACAAGGATGCTGCACTGATTGGAGGGGTATACATGGCCCAACTGTTCGACCTACACTCGAAGAGAGTCGCCGCGTTCAAAGGACTGTTAGCACCTGGGCCGAGTCCACATACACCGAAGAGAACATGTTCCGAGCCCCATAAGCTGCCCGCCCAGTGGTCGTTTGCGTCTGCCTATCTCGCATGGGTTGTCCGGGCTGGTAATTTCATTTATTTTAGTGCCGAATATTTTCCTTAGAGCTGACGATTGATATTACCAGACCTTTCAGCACTAATTATTGAAGATATTATCGCACAGTCGTGTGACCGATTGCCTTGTGTTTACTGCAAGCTGTCCATGCGTGATGCTGGTCTTGAGCTCATCAAGAAATGGGAAAATGTAGACGTAAGTTGACATGCACTATGTTCTGTGGTTAGTGGAATATTTGAACTTACATACTTGCATAGAAAACGATATGATGTCCTGCGGGCAGCGATACAAATACCATCTCGGTCCTTCCAACCAAAGTGACACAGCCAACCGAGGCCAAGAGTGTATCAAACTATGGGTCCCCTTTGCTTGTTCATGTTGATCCAATCGATTAGCATCAAGAAGCGATTGGTCACCACCGCTCAAAAATCAACCTCCACCTTGACCAATATATAAAACCATCCCTTCATATACAGACGCTTTCCTGATATATTGCTTTGCAACTTGCATATATACCATATCAAATTGTACTATCTAATTTCAGGCTGTCTTGTTCCGCTCACTCCATCGTATTAACAAATTTTCGTCTTTGCAGATACAGGGTTACATCCATGGACACTATATTCAAACCTGCAATTTCCCCTTCTTATTCTGATACATGATAGACTCTACTACCGGTCTGACCTATTCAAGCATTTCAGCGCTTGATATATAGCGCCAAATGTCCAGGGGACTTGCATTCCTTCTGATAACGCATTGGCTGTTTGTAGTAGATGTAACAAAAAAAAAGGGTTCCGATATTTATTATAATTGATCTACACCGTATACAAATCGAATCGCTTTTCGTATATCTATCACAATTAATAGTGTCATTATGCTACTAGTGCGTTGGATACTATTGATCATGTGTTACTGGACGAGGTGAATTTTTCCGAGGCTACTTAGACCGGTCTCGGTCACTTTGTTTGCCGTACGCCGATGACAGTCCCCAGATTGCTCGTTTAATGCTCCTACATCACTGGTATTGTAACTTCGGATACTATCACCCCCCACATCCCTACTTACTTTCTGGTACTTGGGACCGCTCATTAATGGCACCACACGACTCGGCTCAGAGCAGACTATCTCAGGTTCTGAATGGCCTCGACACAAGTCCTCGCACGATTGGGACGCTGACTTTAGGTGCTATAACCTATGAAGTACCTATAGCAGAATCACCATCCAGGTTGCCTCGGTTGAAACAGCTACTGGACCTGCAAGGTAGCATGAATGCCGAGAACCTATATTTTATGCTACAGAAATATCTGCTTGGTCAAGATATCTTCATTCTCTCCCAGCCTGGTCCATACGCTCGCCGTTTGGCTATGACGTTTGCTAGGTATGGCAATCAGTACTATCCAACTCGATTTACATGTTTATGGTTGTTAAATATAGCTTGATCAATTCAGAGTACGAGTATATCGCTCTACACCGTGATGTAGGCGAAACAGAGCTCAAGCAAGGAAGAGAAATCCGATCCGGCGGAAATCTACATTATGTTGATTCTCCTGCCGTTAGAGCAGTCAAGCATGGTCGCCTACTTATTATTGAGGGTATAGAAAAGGCGGAGAGGGGTATCATGCCAATTCTGAACAACCTCTTAGAAAACCGTGAAATGTACGTACTCGATTTTTTGCCAGATGTTATTATATTTATAAACAAGATTTACAGGAATCTAGACGACGGATCGCATATTATACATCAGCAACACTATCTTAAACTCCCTACTGAGACCATTAAGGAAGGTAGATTCGTTGCCGCACATAGAAATTTCCGTGTCATAGCTATTGCTGCACCTGTTCCCCCTTACCCTGGATACCCACTGGATCCACCATTCCGCAGCCGCTTCCAGGCTCGTTTTGTGGACCCCGTTGGGGCGCTACAAGCTCTTGGAGCCGAAGAGCCTCTCAAGAATTTCATTTTCACTAAATTACGAAACATCATCCTTGCTACTCAATACGCCAGTGAGTCGCGGAATGCACTCGAAGTAATCTCCCGCTCGTCTTTGCCACCATTCCCTCAAACGGCTGTCGTCAAACTGGCTGCACTGTTTAGAAAGTTTCCGCCAAGTCCATACATTTCGCCTGGGCATCTTGGACGTCTCTTCCTTGCTCTGCATCCGGCGCTCATACACGCACCATTCCAAGCTTGGGCAATGCTTAGCCGTCAAGTGTCGGAAGCTGGACTTGATGAACTCGGCAGTCCGGCCGATTCAGACGAAACAGACAGTACCGGCCTTCTCGGGTACATCCTCGAGAAGATTGAACGCACAGGGGAACTTGAAGCTCGTGTTACATTTTCCGGCCACCAGTCTGTCTCTGTGATCGTTCCGGCAGGCCCGAAACCTTTCCAGCCTTACCCCTTCCAAGATGCGGAGCGTCTTGATTTTCGTGCCACGGAGCGATTCCTCGGGTTACTCACTGGTATGGTCCAAGCACACACGCTGGGGTGGGATATTTCTTTGATACCACCCGCTCTCCCATCAACGGCGTCGTGCTCGAATTCTACCCTGGTCAGGGTGTTTTCACAACTACTTGGTTACGAGGCAGATGTTGTGCACATGTACAAGGAGCTGGGTGGTCGCGAACTGTTGATGCGTCGCGAGATTTTGACTGATGGGGCTACTCGGTGGGAGCCTAGGTATTATGGCTTTGGTATTTTACGTAACTTGGAATACATATGCTTACCAAAGATTTCTTAAGTACTATCATACAGGGATCACAGCATGGCTTATTAGTACATCTATCAGGCTTGGACGTTATTGGGGCAACAGCTGGTGCTATCAGCAGGTTGACTCAGGATCGAGAAGTAGAATTATGGGAAGGGCGGCGAATTGTTGCGGATGCCTCACCCGAAGAGGTGAGTTCTGCTATCGTAATTCATTTCAATGCAGTCGATAGCTTATGCACATGTAAGTTGGCGTCAGGAGAGCTATCAACAACACACCCTTCGTTTCGTATCATCGCTACAGCATCTAAATCGCTTCAGTCGAAGGATTGGCTTTTAGATGAGCATGCAAACATGTTCTTTACCTTGCCTACTTTGCCCATGGGAAATAACGAGGAATCTGTACTGTTACTCTCTACGGGTTGCTTACCTGAAGTCGTCCAAACGTTGGTAGATTTTGCCTCAAAATATCGTCAGAGTCTATCTGCCGATTCAGTACAGAAGAACCGGCGGCTCGGCACTCGCTCGTTGGTTAGGATCTCTAAGCGCATTGCACGTTCGCCAGATGAAGCCCAGAATTTGCACGAGCTGCTGAGCAGGTCTCTGTTGGCCGAGTTCCTGCCTGCTGTAGAGCGGATGAATTTGGACACCCTTTTGAAGGAATCAGGTATCCACCATCGGACTCCAATGGTAAGTGTTCATTTCGTGGACCTAGGGTTTTGGTTGTTGACATTTATTATATCAGTTCAATCCATCACCCGAAGTTTGCGGCGACGTCCTTTTCTTCCCTTCGTCCACCGGTTCTCCCGGACAGACATCCGAAACTTCAATCCCTCGTTTCGATCCTTCTGCTGATCCTGATGGCAGTATTTCTCTCGTCCCGCATATGGAGCATTTCTACAACAATAGCTTGCAAACTGGATTAATGCGCGACCTTGCGATCGATATGGAAATCCTGGGAGACCATCTTGTCCTTCTTGGAAACCAAGTAAATTCGTTGATGTTTTACAATAATAGAATACTTTGCTAATTCTCACGATGCAGGGTGTAGGCAAGAATAAAATTATTGATCGGTGAGAGATTTGGACATCATTCTCATCCTCATGCACTAATTGCCCCTCAGTTTATGCCAGGTCTGTAGTATCGAGTTGCAAATAATTCTACTTGATAATTGTTTTTGATGTCTATCAAAGCTCCTAGGCCGTCCACGCGAATATATCCAACTTCACAGAGATACAACCGTGAACCAGCTTATGTTCACAACATCCTTGGAAGGCGGCGTCATCAAGCGCACTGATTCGCCGCTCCTCCGTGCTATCATCTACGGTCGTATAATAATTGTTGATGAGGCCGACAAGGCACCCGAGCATGTCGTTGCCGTATTTCGAAGTCTTGCCGGTCAGGGCGAGTTGACGCTTGGTGATGGAAGGAGAGTCAGGAGATTTAAGGAACGAGACGGAGACCTTGTTGTCCATCCCAACTTTAGGCTGGTTCTGCTGGCAAATCGTCCGGGTTATCGTAGGCACCATGTTTCTTTACTTCTTTCTTTGAAATATACCTCACGAGATTTGCAGCTTTCCTTGGTAATCATTTCTTGCAGGTCCTTGGTGACAATTTCAGTTGGTGAGTCTGTAAGGGCAGTCCAGAGAATGTTGCCATTGTGCTTATGCACGACTAGCCATTCGGTTTCAAATCCGGACTCAGCGTCTGAAATTCGATTGCTATCACAACTTGCCCCCGATTTGGAAGAAGACATTTTGAAACGTTTAGTTGCGGCATTCCAGGACTTGCGTTTGGGCTATGACAATGGCACCTTGTCATACCCGTA
Source organism: Agroathelia rolfsii (assembly GCA_018343915.1). Taxonomy (NCBI): domain Eukaryota; kingdom Fungi; phylum Basidiomycota; class Agaricomycetes; order Amylocorticiales; family Amylocorticiaceae; genus Agroathelia; species Agroathelia rolfsii. The sequence goes on from JABRWF010000002.1 coordinate 920,594, forward strand.
CTCCTTGCGAGGTCAGGAGGCAGCTTTTCACTGTATGAATTGTGAAGAATCTTAAGTGATTTTCGACAGAGCTTATCAACCTTGTGAGGCACATGAAGGCCTATCCCAGTGACCCTCTCGGCTCTAGTTTGCGAAATATATTTGATTTTGACGTATACAAATTGGAAACTATCGACAAGCTAGTTGAAATCCTGACTCATCATGGGTGCGTCACACACATATAACTCCCATTTCTCGCCCTTCTAAATACCTGATAAATGGATTTCACTAGGCTCGACGCCCAATACCTTGGTCTTGATGGCGCAAGAGAAGCCACAAAGAAACAGCAGATAGATGTTAAATTTGAGCCTCGTGGTGATGATGGACTTGATCAGCCGAAACACGGACAAGATGACCCCAAGGGTGAGGCTCATCAAGGCGGCAACAGATGGTCAGGTGGTGTAAGCTGAATCATCACGAGTAATCCTTGCTGTATTCCTAATGCATTTGGGCAGACGGGAGGTCGTGACACCGCTGGTCTCGGCGGGCGAGGTGGTTACAAGCGTCTTTTCCTTGGGCATGACATCGAACAGGTCAACTTATTATCCTTGCATTCAAGGCCTGAAATGTTCACGCATTAGCACACAGATTTCCGATAAAAAGAAACAAGAAGTCCCGGAACATATTAGAGAACAGGCCCGTGAGATGGCTCGTCAGGAACTGGAGCGTCGATTGGAAGAGCTGAACATGTCCGCATACGATGCCCGTGGATATGGTCGCATTTTGAGTGCCGTGGAGACGCATATAGCTTCCCTACATGATTTACTGGAGCGTAAGTCTTTTTACACATGTACTCGAAGATGTTCTCATTTTCGCCTGATTGACTTTTTGTATAGATCTGGCCGCAAAGGAGGAGGAGAGGGTTTGGATCAAGCGTCAAACTGACGGAGAGCTAGACGATCAGCGACTTGTGGATGGCCTTACGGGCGAAGCCACGGTCTATAAGCGTCGTGGGATGGAGAAGCCTGAGCTGGGCCGTCCACAATTGAAGTAAGTTTAACAATACGAGATTGATAAGGCTAAATTCCAATCTGGTATAAGGCCAAAACGTATTCGTTTCGTATTTGACGTTAGTGGCTCGATGTGAGTGAAATTACTCAATATATAGTAGTAAAAAGTTACATGCATTACTTGTCTAGGTATCGGTTCCAGTATGACGGCAGATTACAGCGTAGTATGGAGACAGGTATGAACAAATGCTTATATTTTGGAAGTCTAGCCAAATTTAAACCCCTTTTTACAGCATCTATGCTTATGGAGAGCTTCAGTCGACTAACTCGCAAAGAGAAATACGCGTGGGATGTAAGTGCTCCTTTTTGTAGTATTTCCGCGTGCGTGCGATATCAACTCAATCATATTCACTAGATGTATGGTCACGTAAGTAATTGATATCGTTTAAAATGGAAAAGAGGCCAGCTAAGCTGTCTAATCCAAGTCTGGCGATGGACCCTCAATAGAGCTCGCTATTCTTGATAAACCGCCAACAGAGATCGGAGACAGGTGGAAAGTCGTAGAGAAGATGAATATGGTAACGCAATATGCATTCGGTGGGGACTACACTAGTACGTCTCCATCAGCTTTAGCTATCCTGGAAATTTATCTTTAATATATTCTATAGTCGAGGCAATCGAGAAAGCCGTTGATGAGGTGGCCAAGTTTGATGCCGGTAAGGCATACGAACCTTCCTGGGAAATGTCTTATTTTCTGATTCTTTCATTAGACGATTGGTTTGTTATTGCTATCACCGATGCCAATTTTGGTAGATACCAGATCACTGCTGGTTAGTATTTACGAACCAAAAGCATTTTTTTATGTTTAGACGACTCTTATGTTCCACATTCATTTTTTAACAGATGAGCTTACTCGAGCCATGAATCGAAACACCAAAGTGCACACGGCACTCATATGCATTGGTGAAGGAGCTGAGACGCTATGGTGCGTATCTCATCCAAACACAACTTGATTTATGGACTCATTTGTTGTATAGGATTCCGAAGGCCCTACCGGGTCGCGCTTTTCAAGTGAAGAATACGTCTGATATTCCTGTGGTACTGCGAAGCATCTTGGCCAGCCTGATAGATAAATAGATTAGTTCCTGGTACTTTTTCGAGGTTCAAACAACATGTGTAGCTAAGACGATCCAACCCAAGAATTAATGGATTACAGAGCTGAAAGCCTGAAGCTTGCCAGTGAAACTTAGAAGAAATTATCTGAAGAAGAAAGAAATCCAATATAGCTTGACGAGCAAATAGATTCAGTTGAACAGGAAGAATCCTTAGTTTCTCCGTTAATGATTCAAGTTACAGCAGATCAAGAAACGATAGGCCACCCGTGCTGGGGGGGGGTGTCTTAGTGGCCTACTATAGTTAGAAATAGTAACATCAGAAAGAAATAACGGTGACTCAGTCTGAAAAGCCTGAACGGCTTGAGCGGCATAAGCGGCTGAACCCCAGCTCCGCAAGTACTGCGTTTGTCTTTGATCGACCTCTTATGATACAAGTGGCTCCCAAGTAGAAGATATGAGGATCCAGTAGCAAGTCGCCAGTGGCTAAGTGCTCAAGCTTGTTTAAGGCTCCAAAAATCAGGCTCAGAGAAAAGGCGAGCGGAGGAAAGACAAGCAAACATTAGCCGTTCAGGCCGTTCGAATTACTTAGTCTGGGTCACTATTGCTCCTTTCTGATACCATGGTAGACCTCACTGGGACACCCCCGACACTGGATGGCCTATCCTATTGTTTCTTGATCTGCTCATTCAACAGCAGGCCTGGTCGGGTAAGAAATGAGGAATTCAGGAGCACGTACATTATAAATACTATATTTTACCGGGTGAAATAGTCACATCACTGCTGGGCCCTGCCAGTAGGAGCAAAGAATATTGGAAATTACCTACCTAAGGTGCTATACTCAGGAAAACATAAAGCCATGTGCATATTTTTGGTTCTTGTCACATTTGTCTGATGAACATAACTTTATTTCGTTTCTTCCTGACACTGATAGATAGTAATATAGCCATAATTGACTATTTCATGGTGTTTCGTGTAGTTAGCCCCACAAAAACGGGGAGTTTGATATATTAATGTTGTGAGGTATCTAGGATGAGCGCAAATGCAACATTAGCAGCTGTTATTAGCAGAAAGTTAATGTGTGTGTATTACGGTATTCAAGGTCTTCAAAACAAAAAAGAACCTTACCTGCTTATTTGATATTTTTCTTTATTCTCTTTTTCAAGTTCTTATAAATGGAGTCAATAACAAAACGACACTTACACGAATGTCAAAATACATAAGATTGTCATTAAATTTTGATCCCGTTATAAAATTGCGTATCTGCTGCACGACAATCTCACCATTTCTGTTTGTATTCGTTGGGTGAAATAATATATATATTGTAGCTCTTATTTGCGCATACATCCTATTTACGAAACCCATGGCTCCGTTGGCTCCCTCATGATTCCTCTAGAGAGTATCGCTCCTGCTATTGTCCTCATAAGATGAAGTGACATCACAATGTTGCTTGATATGGAAGAGTCGCTCCCTGTTTCGTGTACTTGCGAGTGTCTCTGCCAGGTGGATACATCCTCCTCAGGCGCTCCGCTTACCTGTGGGGTCATTTCTATGAAGCAATAATCATATTTCTGCCCGCTAATATTCGGTAAGCATTTGATATGCTAATGTCGAAAATTATAGGGATCTTGGCTTGTTGCGACGCTTTCGGCAGAGCAACGGGAATGGCACGAGATAGACTCAACGCAAGATTTTTAACACCTTGGAAAGAAGACTATCCCTCATTCTAAAGAGGTAAATGAGGCTTACCAAGATGTAGGCGTAATTCCCTTCGATTGCTTAATGAAACAGAAAAATTCCACGCACTTGGCGGATAAAATACAAACACCCTTCCTTTTCATCGCACCATCCTTGTCTTCAATATGAAGTGATACTATCAGGTCATCTTGACTATTGACATCTTATTGAGACCTTGACTTAAAGGCAAATGTCAAAGATATTCTGAATGTAGTGGATCGTGGAATTTTCTTACTTTTCAACAGGATGGAGCGGGACTAGCTCTGGCGGGAATGGAGATAGAGACGGGTTGGACTGCATAAATGGAGCCGGTGCGATGCGCGGTAGACACCAACGCCTACGCCATTACTCGGGGGCCGCACTCCAAGATCCTGGTGCTTGCGGGGCCAGGCCATCAATTAGGGTAAATTCTGATTGTCGACGAGTGACGGTATAGTAGGGTCATCAGTGGGAAATAGCATCTTACCAATATCACGCCTCAAGTACCTTTCTCCAGCAGACTAGGCCACTCACCCAGGTGGCATGCCGGTGAATTGGGTATGTTGATTATGCAATGTAATGCCGATTGTGCTAAATAGATATATATAGTATCGGATCATCATTGTCCACAGAGATTTGTACACAATACCCATGCGCAGCTCATGGTAGGTTTCCCAAGTCCATAAGAGCGGCCAGGAAGCATACCAAGGGATCAAGGTAGAGGTGGATAGACTAGTGAGACCGGCCTGCTAAATGCTTCGAAACTCAAAAGCCGACCAGCTCCGTCCCGGTCCCTTCTATGTCATGCATGTCATGACCCACTGGCACGAGCCACCGCATAATTTCTGTGTTCTCTGGGCAGTCTACCGCTCGCTTGAACCCCTATGATAATATCTTACTGAATGATAAACACAGGAATTGGTTTTAACACCTTCGCTTGGCGGCAAACAACACAACCGACCAGCCCACATCCCGTACGGGCCGGCCATTTCTCAACCTTACGGGCTCCAGAAGGGGCCTCCGGTTCTTGTTTTACACATCGAACATGTCTGCGCTTGGACAACGCGGCCTTGGGTGGGATCAATTAGAACACAGGTTGGTGGAATGACGTGACCAGTTTCATGGAAATAATGGCTACAACAATCAGCCTTCCCTATCAACTCCTAGGAGTGTCATTTACCTTGAGAGAGAGGCGGATTTATACGTGCAATGCCTATTCGAACACTTACGAGTTACAAAGTGTTGAAATGTTCTATCACCCTATTGTTCCTCCTCCCCCTTTCCAAGCATGTATAGATTCCAACCTTCTGAGGAATGCGCCACCCGCTTATTCTCAAACACTCCATCATGGACTGGATCATCAAGTCGACTTCTCTTTAGAGCCGGATTCTATTCCTGCTACGGCAAAGTTAGCCTATACTCCTCAAATTTCCTGTCCTATATCTATCAGCTCAAGGGTAAGAAATGCATTGCTGTGTCTAAGATCATGCAAGCCGGTGGTTAATTACCGTCAGGAACGAATAAAAAAACCGGTTTGGTTATGGTGCAGTGTAATTAGCAAGATCAAGGTGTGAAATCTTCTGACAGTACACGGTGGTGTCCTTTTCATCCTTCAAGCGCCCGTTATTGTTGTACTTGTCAGCTTCCCCCTGCTCAGCAGGTCTTCTACGTGACGTCAGATAGGAACTGAATGAAGTCGAGTAATTAGATCCGTTTGTGGCAGAGTTGAGGTCATCGCACAAAACTCTATTTATGACTTACCTAGGGAGCGCATACCCACGATTACTGATCCCCCGCTCGTCTCTCAGGCCCTGGGCGCAACGTCTCTCGTTACCAACGACTCACGTCACTTCTAATGGATACAAACTCGGAACATAAACCCCAAATCAGTAATATGGGAGAGTATTCCCAGATGTCAGATATACATGCTGCAATCAATTGGAATGTATATGGCGATGAGATGCTCCAGACACAAAATAGCTCGGGCGGCGCTCCACATTGCGACATGTCCACCGAGCGAATAATATCATGGTCCGCTATCCAAGCAGGCTTGCATAGTGAGCACATCGGCCAGAGGTATGGAACAAATGTAGTTATACCAGTAGATGTCATCAATTACCTAATATACCGTACAACAACTCTAGTCTTACCGTCTTTCCAGGTACATTCTCCTCTAACATATTGCATAACAACCAGCAGCCCAACACAATTCTGTATTCTTCGGATAGGACGTGTTTCTATGTCCACTCCTCTCTTCTCCTCTCCGTGTCCAATAACAGTTTTGGCGATCTAATTCATCACGACGACTCTGCCTCTCCCCACAACCCCATCGTCTTATCCATAGCAACATCATCAGATGTGCTAGACATTAGCCTGCGCGTGATATATACGATAAAATTCCCATCCGCCCTACCTCCCTTCTCGACTTTTGGAAATGCTGTACGCTTTCTGAAGAAGCATGGCATCGCACCCCTCTCTGAGTGGATCGGGCCAACGTCTCACATGTTCACCGCTCTGACGAGTTTTGCTCCTCAGCATGCGCTAGAGCTGTTTGCACTCGGCGCAGAATTCAATATTGAGCCACTTGCCGCTTATGCATCCTCGTTTCTGCTAGAGCTTCCATGGCCTTCTATTTCGGAAGAGACTGCAGGTAGGATCGGTGGAATTTATATGAAAAGGCTGGGAAATCTGCAAATCGGTCGAATGAATGCTTTGAAAGTAAGCAGGCCATCTATTTTCTTTCTTTTCTTTCGTCAGAGTCGTTATGGCTCTGTACTAAGCTAGAATTGATCATTTCAATCTGACACATGTTAATAATATGATACACACTCGTGTCTTTTTTGTTCGTAGAGAATTCTGCTTCCTGGTCCTTCGTTGCATCCAATTCAAGGCAAAGACTGTAGCGAGGAGTGTCAAATAAGTCTCACTCGCTCATATGCCCTTACGGCAACCTATGTCTGCTGGGATGCTAATCCAGGTAACATGTATTTTCCTCGGAAATACAGCAAGAGTTTCTGAAAGAACTCGATTTGTTAGATTTGCCAGTGTTTCGCATTGAGGAAACATTTCAACAACTCGCCAACAAGCTAATTTGCCCCATGTGTAAAAATGGGTTGGATAGAAGAGTTAAAGATTCTATCAAGGCTTGGTCGACCCTCAAGGTGTGCCCTCTCCTAAATTTTTATTGGTGTTCGGTGCAATACATTTTGGTCTTGTAGAGAACCGTTTGAGCAAGTCTTATCACCTCATACTTCTCGCCCACCTAAGCGGAGTAAGGAAGCAAGAGTATTTGATAGACATAACTCGACATGATATAGATGTACATATGACCTAATACCTTGTTTCCCCTTCAAATCCTATGTTTCTTCTTTTCAATAGTTTCTAGTCGAATATCATATGTCTTGTAGTAGCGGTCTTTACCCTCCTACTCTCTCTAGTGTCTATAATTCGCTTTTGTCATGTTTTTGTAATATAACCAGATTGTTTTTCGAGAGCTAGATATGAATAAATTAGCTTTGAAAGACACCGAAATCAACACCTTGTTTCCATATTTAATTTATTTGCACTCTGAGACAAGCTGCACTTTTAAAATGAAAAAAGGAAGGAAGAAATTGCTTTGAGTCTTTTCAGATTAACCTTTCACTGTGCCCCTGAAGCTGACACAATTAATGGATTTCTGTCTGCTAATGCTTGATCAATTCAGCAGGTGCAAAAGGGCGCATTTGCAGAAACTAATACAGTAGTGTAGTCTTACTGCTTCAAACTCAATTTGGTGTATGCCCCTATAAATAATGAGCATTGAAATATCACAAGGGTAATCGAAGATGTGCAGCGACGATAGATTTTGGCGTGTGCATATTATCTGAGTATTTTACATAGTTTGTATGTATCGTATTTTGAATATTCTCCATATTCTATGTGATTTACATAGTCTGAGTTTTCCCGTGCATACACTTAGGTATTTCTTATGTACTCGTCGTGTTTGATTCATATTAGTTTTCTACAACATTTTACTAGCTTTGATAGGAACGATCATATACATATATCAGTACTTAGTAGTTACAATAATTTATCTATATTATTTTGTGTGTATTACCTCCCAAGTGATATACTAATAATGAGATACGGTCTTTTTCAGCAACTCCGCATTTGTGGCAAGGGAATGAGGACCCTACCTTAGCCCCCCTTCTATTCTTCATAAAGTGGTAACGGACACATCGTGCAAGTACTACTAACATTTACTACAATGCAGTGGCAGATAACAAAATCTATCTATACATAATCCAGATCATATCAGTGCAAGGACAAGATAACAATAATGCAAGAGGAAAAATGCTCCGTTTACTTTTATATCTTATTTGAGTACCAGCCCGCCACCAGGCGAATTTTTCAAGCACACTTGAGCATATGTTATGTATACATCAACTGGTATGACTTCATCCCAATTTGGATAAATCATGCTTGCATAACCAAAGCCTCACCATTCTCATGATAGATGGCATACATTTTCTTATATGAATAGATTGCAGATGCATGGAGGATTATATCACACAGATTTTATCCACACAAGTGCTGATGCTGATGTGCGATAGCAGTTTGTTTCTCCACTGACCAAAACAAAGTGCAGCCGCATAGCCATAGATTGAAATCACCGTCAGGCATAGTAGTGAGCCCGCGCTTTGAGCCCGAGCCTGACCCGGCCTAGCGTAAACCAGGCTTTTAAGCCTGAGCCTGATGTAGGTAAGTACAAGCCCGCTATAGCCCGAGTACTTTAGCTCAGCCCGAGCCTGCAGAACACTAATTGTCAATCCACCTGTCGTCATTACTGACGTTTATTTCCAAGTTGACAGCAACAACATCTACGGGGATTAAAGCTGGATTGCCAATGTGTCCTTTCTCCCCTCCCTCCCCCATTTCTCTTACCCTTGCTGTGTTCGGTTTTGCATTTCCATTTATCCATAGCAAATGGCACTAATGAAGATCAATGTATTCCTATTCTTGCAGTATACGTATAATTGATTGTTTTATTACCTCATTTGTTTAAAAAAGACTCTGATTGACCGCCCAAGAAATCCCAAGTCCCACTGATACATTAGGTTTCAGTATAACAGTCTCCTACGATACCTGAGACGAGAGCGCGGATATGGTAAAGTGTGAAACTTACAAAAAGCTGCCACTAGCGAGTGTATCCAAAGATTCAAGAAGGTAGAACAGGCTTCTACGTAGTTATTTGGTGTTTAAGCCCATAGAATGAAATGCAATTACATGAACAGAAATGAAGGGAAATCACCCAAGAAATATGTTAGCCGCCTCCCTCCATGCTATATCCGAACCGTTGCTGACCAAGTAGTAACATAGCGCCTGCATGTAACCAAGAGGACCCATCTATATGAAGCATCCGAATCTTGACTGCATGGTGCTGGCAGCCGCTATTGCTGCGGGATAGGATGTAATGCAAAAATCGTACTTGAATTCGGGATAAGAATCCATAGGTATTTGCATACATTTAAGTCACGGCGGGGTTTCTCAGATGCTATTTACAAGAACAGATGAAATAACATGCTTAAACTACACTGTGATTGGTGGAAATTGACGGTTTACAATGTTATTTCACCTTTTATTGCAAATAACATCTGGAAACCCCCGCAGTGAGTGCCAGTGTGCCAAACCTGACAGACTTCAGCCAATTGTCAGCGATCAGCCGGTTGATGTGCCAGTGGCATTCGGGGGCGAGTTAGTCTGCTTCCGGTATTCTTGCACTTCCGCCGTGATTGCTGTTTGCTAATTGTGCTCTCCTAATTTGATTGCCCTCCACTTGTCTTCGATCTAGCGCCCTTTGTATTGCTACTTAGCCTGGAATAAAGAGAATGAATTGTTGCCATCAATGGTGCTTACCTTACTATCAACCATATCGTGGAGCCGTACTTGGATTGTTAATGCGTCTTTTTCAAACCTCTCCTTGCTGCAGTCGGTTTGTGCACCTTCATATACCATAAATCAAAGGGTAAATCAACTAACTGGAACCCATCTCACCTATCTCCAATAAGTTCAACCGCTGACAGCCTATGATTTTAGATACACCATTCAACCCCTAACACCCACCCCCTTATTTATTCGTAACCCTCAAATTTTAGTGTTACCGAACTGGTAGAGGAAGAAAACGTGACACATGGCCTTTGATCTCCATAGGCTTTCGGCTCCCGTACAACCTATACATACTAGTCTCTAGAAGATGTTGCTCCTGCTCTTCTCCTTAAGATTTAATAGTGTTACCTAAATATGAAAACATTGCCTTCTGGCACATACTTGTGTATATTGCATGGCCCCGCAAAGTAGGCACGCATCCACAGCAGTCCTCCACAACCGCCCCACTAACCTTTGTCATTCGGTATCGGTTTTTAGGGGTTACAATAGCTATTGCCGTTGTCGTGGAGTCCGTATAACCGCGATATTTCGACAATAGAAATTCTGGAGGTTCGAGATCTATATTGGAGCTCTACCTATACAGGTTTTAGTATGGATGCATGGAAATTGCACGACAAATCTGGCGTCGAAATATTGATGTCCTGGAAGATTAATCACAACCTACAGAAAAACGGGGTAGTCCACCATTTAGGCCTCATACCTTTATCTTTCCTTTAGTTTCTCGATGAAGCAGGAAAACGCCATTATTAGGTTCTGTTGGATATTGAGGACTTGGCTCAAAGGTCAATGGCGCATGCACTTTGGATGTGGAGGTGCATGCAAGTTGCTTATATTTCTAATAGGGTGGAGCAAGATTGGCGCCAGCAGAAGCGAATACAAAGCTAACTTGGGTCCTATATGTGAGATTGGTGTTCTGGTAGGCGTCAACTCAGGGGGGAGGGAGGGCCGCACCCTAGGATCCTGGGTTTGTGGGGTCAATGACATTGAAGCGTAAAGTCTGAATATTGTCTGATGATAACCTGGGAGAAGTATAAACATCCTTGAAAATATTGGAATATACGACATCTTACAAACCATGCTTTAGATACCGTTCCACCCAGGCCGAGGCACTAAATCGGGCAGTACTTGTGTACAGTGGCAGTGTGATATTTAACGCCAATCATCCTGGAACGATAGCGCTGGCCCATTATTGTCCGTGAAATTTATACACAGGTCAGGCTAAGTTTTTCAAGTTCGCAAGCAAGAGGTTGGGAGATAAGTGGTGGAGATGGGCAAGAAAGTACTAGTAGGACGGTTGAAACTCGAAAGCCGAGCAGCGCCGTTCCGGTACATCCACTGGCATCTTTCACCACCCGATATCATGCCAACATCATGATACCCAAGGTTACTTACCAACATTCCTTACTATAATTTCTGCATTCCTTGGGAAACCCACTGCTTTGCCTTTCTACGACAGTCTCCCGGTTAAGCAATAAGCATTGGCCCCTGTGTCATGCGATTCTGACATGACAGCAAACAATGTGATTGACTAGTTCACTTATACAGACTAGCCGTCCCTCAATTTACGAGCTCTAATAGGGGTCCTCGGACCTTTATCTGACCTTGAATAGGGCTTAAGCGCAAGCTGGCGAAGTGGCACGGCAAGTTTCACGGAAATCATTCCCTATACAACCACAATAATCACTCCCTCCATCAGCACCCAGGAGTGTGCACTGTAGGAGGGAGGTGTAACATTCGTAAGTGTACTTGAAGTATTCTACAAGTAGCAACCCTCTATCTCACACATTCATTCCAGCCACGCATATATAGAATCCGACCTCTTGGTTAATGGACCATCCGCTTGAGAGGCAATTATCAAATGGCTGCCTCGTGGACTGGACCTTCGGGCTGGCTTCTCGGCACAGCTGAATTCTAGGCCAGCTAGAGAAAAGCTAGCTTAGATCCCCCGAATCGTCTGTCCTATATCCACCAGCCTGAGAGTGAGGACACTGAGGAGTATACCATTGCCTCCAGGGTCGTCCAAGCCGGAGGTCTAGTTTGCTACCGTTAGAAGGCAAGAAAGATTCTGTTTGATCACGATGCAGTACTACTCGGAAGAAAGAAGCATAAAAATGTATTAACGATACACGATAGTGTCCCTTTTTTTCACCCTTCAAGGGTTTTTTATTGTCCTACCTGTTGGCTTTTCCCATTGCCCAGTAGGTCCCCTACCCAACAATTAGCAGGAGCTGAATAAATTTGAGTGATGAAATCGGTCTATTTCTGTGGTAAAGTCTGGGTCCTGTCGCATTCATATGACTGTACCTAGAGAACATGTGTCCGCGACCATTGTTACTTGGACTCCAAACTCATCTTCTACCTCTCAGGCCCCAGGTCCAGCTTCTACCATCATCAAAGACTCATCCCACCTCTAATGGATCGAAATTCAGGATACAATCGTCAAATCGGCTCTACTGAGGAAGATTCCCATGCCTCAGATATACAAGCTGCGATCGACTGGAACATAGACGACCATGAGATGTCACAGGTGCTCACCACTACTGATGGTCGTCATTCCGACGTGTCTACGGAGCGGATACTATCAATCTCCCCTATCCAAGCGGGCCTTCACGGTGAACACCTCAGTCACAGGTAGGGGATAGATTAATAAGTGGGAATAAACGATTTGACAAACCAATGGTGACATTAGTATTACCATCCAACCAGACGGATTCATCTCCTCCTCTGTATTTTCCTCTGACACATTATACAATAATCCGCAGCCCGATGCGATTCTGTATTCTTCGGATAGGATGTGTTTCTATGCCCACTCCTCTCTTCTCCTCTCTGTATCCGACAACGATTTTGACGATCTAATTCATCACGACGACTCTGCCTCTCCCCACAACCCCATCGTCTTATCCATAGCAACATCATCAGATGTGCTAGACATTAGCCTGCGCGTGATATATACGATAAAATTCCCATCCGCCCTACCTCCCTTCTCGACTTTTGGAAATGCTGTACGCTTTCTGAAGAAGCATGGCATCGCACCCCTCTCTGAGTGGATCGGGCCAACGTCTCACATGTTCACCGCTCTGACGAGTTTTGCTCCTCAGCATGCGCTAGAGCTGTTTGCACTCGGCGCAGAATTCAATATTGAGCCACTTGCCGCTTATGCATCCTCGTTTCTGCTAGAGCTTCCATGGCCTTCTATTTCGGAAGAGACTGCAGGTAGGATCGGTGGAATTTATATGAAAAGGCTGGGAAATCTGCAAATCGGTCGAATGAATGCTTTGAAAGTAAGCAGGCCATCTATTTTCTTTCTTTTCTTTCGTCAGAGTCGTTATGACCCTCTACTAAGCCAGAGTTAATTTTAATTTGACATATATTGATAATATAATACACACTAAATTTTTTTGTTCGTAGAGGATTCTGCTTCCTGGTCCTTCGCTGCATCCAATTCGAGATGATGAGTGCAGTGAGGAGCGCCAAAACAACCTTACTCGTTCATATGCCCTCACGGCGACCTATGTCTGTTGGGATGCTAATCCAGGTAATGTGTATTTCCTTCGGAAATATGCTTCCGAGCAGACCGCTAAGAGAACAAAACTGATTAGATCTGTCCGTGTCATACATCGAGGAAACATTTCAACAGCTGTCTAATAAGCTAACTTGTCCTACATGCAAAGATGGGTTAGATGGGAAGATCAAGGAGTCAATCGGGGCCTGGACAACCCTCAAGGCAGGTTTTCTTCCCTAAAATGTTATCGTCGTGCTTGTTAAATAAACTACTACTACAGAGAACTATATGAACGGTCCCTCCGCTCCGAAAGGAAAGTAGGAGTTCTCAATGTAGCGGTAAGTCAGGACACCCATTACGGATACATGTGCGACCCCGTATTGTACCTCTCTTGCGAATTCCGTCCTTCTTGTCTTGAGTCATTTCTAGCCGATTGTTTAAAAGTAGTGGCCCTGGTTCTTTCACTCTCCTCTTTTCTACTTGTGCATTTCCTTTATACTGTTGTGCTTTATCAAGACGAATCTATTTACCGAGAGCTGGCTATGGATAACGTCAAAGGATACTGAAATCGGAGCTTCCTTATATGTTTAAATTACTTGCGCTTTGACAGAAGCCGTAACTTCTAAGACAGCCAAAGCCTGGAAACCTCAGGAACCAGCTAAGAAAATAATGATCACTTCTGTTCTGAATTGCCGCTGAAACTCAACCCTGCCATTGGCTGAAGACGTCAGCTTGAAATTGTCAGAACCTGGTCAATCCAAAGCTAATCTGGAAGACAATGTTAATTTCAAAATGTGTGATAGTATATTCTCACCATTCTGAATTCAGTCCATCTCACAACTTTAAAAAAAAAAAAAAAGATACTGTTGTGCTAACAGTTGGGACGTGGCCATATATTGTCATGCATGCGGACCATCTATCTGCTCCAGCTTGTCTCCGAGGCAGCAGCAGGGTCCCTTCCCACTCTTCAATATCACATACCGCAATCACGATAGTCTCGCCTTCTACAGTCCGGGTGGCTATGAGAGCGGTCAAATTGGTTGACTAGCATCGCAAATGATATAATCGATAAGAAAGCTGAGCGTCAAAATGACCACCAATTCGAAGGAGAAGTAGTGGCAGTATCACGGTAGGTAACTTGAAGGAGTCAAGGATGTGTCATATTTTTCTTGTTTACTAGATAAGAAAAATGCTTATTTAAATAAGCTTCTTAGAGTAAAATAAATACCTCTTGAACTATACGCCAGGCAAACTAGGGGTGTGAATTATTTTGCTGATCCGTGACTAACTAGACCCGCGGTCACGGAAGCAATTGCGGCACAAAGTAGTACCGCAACTTATGACGTCATAAAACAAGATGTTCGACGGTAGATAATTGAAGCGCGTTCCTGCGTACTAGTCTTGTGTTTACCACAAATACTACCGCATATGTGAGAAACAGAATTTAATAGGGCTGAACAGACAGCCCAACCGCCTACAAAATGCTACAAATACTCGGGTTCTTGTGACATTTCCTTGGGAAAACTCGCCATAGCATTTCATATATTTCCTACTGTGTGATACACACGACAATTGTTCCACGACCTAGCTCTTTCGAGGATGACCGGTTATCCAAAGAAAAATTCTTGGAGCCATGCTGACATGTTACAAGGTTGATGCAACGGTGTTGCGAGATGTGCAAGATAATAGCACGACCGTACTACAGTGTACTGGCCGCTAGTAGTAGTAGGGAGCTGATCGACGCATATCCAAAGGTTTACAATGGCAAAAACATGGTCTTACCGTAGTCATCCGCCGTTTTTCAAATGAAATGCAATTAAATAAAAGAAGGGTGGCAAATGTTTACCAGAGGGACATACAAATGACGCTGGTAGCCGTTACTACAAGGTAGGAATTACAGGGATCAAACTTGAGTTTAGGATGGTTGAGGAAAAAGGGCTGCAAGAGTTCATGTCGGTGCTAGTGTGCCAGTATGAGAGAGGGTGTGCAAACTCACGTTGACTTCAATGACCAACTAGTACCGATTTTTCGGGGATTATATCTGTAGGTTACGGGTTATGGGTGACGCTAGGGGCAACTTCTTTCTGCTTCCGACATATGTAGGAAGCCTGAGGGTCCTCACCAGTGGTTTCCCGGTTCACTTGTCTTCTTTCTCCCTTCCTCCAAGTCCTCTACCCCGCACTGCGTCAAAACTAACGAGGGGGATATCTTCCTATCGCTACTGAGCCTAAAATAAAAGAATTTCGTTTTCATCAATAACACTTACGTCCAAGTCGACATCAATCATGCCCAGCTTCTTGCGACATTATGCAGAGTAGAACTGAATCACTTATCTCCACCTCATTTCTATACTTCCTGCTGCATTTTGGTCCTCCGTTTACCCATAAATAGTAGGGGGAATCGAGTATCCAAATACCGTCACGGTGAGAGCCCTACCTCCTACAGATTGCACTGCCAGTAGCTGAGGTTCAAACTCATAATTTTGGACGGGCAGATAGAACCATTGATACTCGTACCAGCGTTCTTCTATACCCCATTATGCATTATCTCGACGTTGCTGAGCTAGTATGCAGGAAGAATCGATGTGTAACCCATGATCCCTATCTGCTTCCGACTACAGCTCATCCAAAGCCCCTGGACGAATGACGAATGACGCTCGACCCTTTTTAAGGTAAGAAATACCGTGTTTTATTCAACACAACAGAATGAGTCATCACCCGACACGTGTACTCACGCATATCGCATGACTCCGTGAAGTGGATGTGTATCCATTGCAATTGTAACCCATGTTTCCTCGCCATTTCCAATTGATTTGGGTTGTGAGGAATCCGACTGTATCAAATGACATAGAACATAACGCATTATGAAAGTCACCCTGGAGTTCGCACGACTACGAAGGTTCGACCACATAAGAATCATGGAGTCTTTTCATTAAGTCAACTAATGGTAAGCAAGATTCGAAATGACATACCAAGCCAGCTAATTTCAAACGTCACTTACAAAAAGTTCGAGTATGACAAGCTTGCTGGGATCACAAATAGAGTCGAACTCGTATAAAGTCATTATTCTATTTGGAGGCCTTGTTCCTATCAACTTTAAGCTCTACATTTCTACACTGTGATCCAATATTGTGCGTGGACACACTGGCAAGCCTTTTAACTAAGGAATTTGATAACTCTTTATGGGTGTACGAGGGGAAGCCAACGCTTCCAGATATCGTGACTTGAGGTAGGTTCGGCTGTAGACGCAAAATTCGCTTCTCTCGAGCAAACGCACCTAAGAATGGATACACAGGATGTATACGGGAGAAATCTAATCCCAGATTTTAAACGAAATTCAAGGAGACGACCATCCATGATCTTAAGGAAGAAATGAAAGACCCGGGTTGCATGCTTTATCCTTCCTGTTGTTGCTTAGTGGAGGAGAACAGGGCCATCGATCTAGCAGATAGAGTATAACCATCCTTTTTCCATTCTCAACATGCTTTTCTAAAAGATAAAGCGTCATTATAGGTCATCTTGATTGCCTAAAACTTAAGTCAAGTCCGCACATTCCGTACGTGGAGGCCCATAGAAGTTTCATATATCTCACAGGATGGAGCGAGACCGATACTGGCGGAAGCGCATGCGAAGGCAGCTTGGTCCAAGTAGATGGAGCAAGTGCCATAGCACGTGTGTATTACAGCGCTGACTCTTTTAGGGGCCGCACTCCAGGTTTTCGGTCTTACAGGATCAAGAATATCTGTAGAAGCGTAATGAACGATAGTTTTAGTAGTGTGATCACGCACAAAAACACTAGAACGTATGAGATCTTACCCAAATCGCAACTCGTAACCCCTCTAACCTAGACCATGGCATTAACCCAGGCACTAACTAGGCCCACGAGCCATGTAAGCATGTGATACTAGTCCTGCCGGCGGGACGTTGTTGAAGAATCGGTGACCATAGGTACAGGTACGTGACATCCGCGTACAACTCATGAATTGTGACTGCATGAGTGGATAGGAGAGATACCAAGAGGTAGTGGTGGATAAGAAAGCAGGTTTGTTGAAAACCGAGCTGTTCCATTCCGGGTCATCCATCTTCCCCTCCACTATCACGGGGTCAATGCTAATGTACCCTAACATAATTTCTGTATTCGTTAGGCAGCCTGCCGCTCGACTTTCCCATGACGAGGTCCTGCTCCATCGAAAATATTAATATAATATTTACCAAGCAGCAGGTGGCATGGTCAACCAGGTTGCATTTGTACGAACCAGCCGTGTCCCGACGCCGCCATAAACTCTAGGTGGGATTCCTGGACCTTCGACAATTGAACAGACCAGTTGCGCCAGCTTGAACGAATTTGAAAAACGGTTTTGAGCAGGCTCGAACTTGATGCAAGCTAGTAGGTTTGGCGATTGTCTCTGGTGCCATGGAAGTATCTTGAATACCGTCGCAATATTCGACCTTCTTCACCGGCTGCCGGGAGTGTAAACTGTTCGGAGAAAAGGTGACACCTCTACGTTCGATACCTAATTTAGCCCTCCGCAGCCCACAAAATCACGCTATTTCTATTTCTTTCCAATCACACTTTATAAAATCTGGTCTTCTGACAAGTTCACTGCCCGTTTAATAGACGATTATAAATACAAGGCCTCATGGACTAAGTCGTTAGGCTGGCTTCTCGACAGAACTGGATCAGGTTACTTAAAGACAAACCACCCCAGATCCCTTCAAATATCCTATTATATACTTACCAGTCCAAGGGTGAGGAGTGCGTTGTCACATTCAGGATTCTTCAAGCTGGCAGTTTGCTACTGTTAGGAAACAAGAAAGAGCTTGTCTTATTGTGACGCGATACCACTTAGAAGACAAAAGGGTGAAATCCGTTGGCCACGTACAATAGTGTCATTTAGTGGGATTAGCCTGTAATAGTCCTAGCAAGCCTCGATTATGTGCGGAATTCGATTGCTGGTAGAGATTGAATCATATCATAGAACCCTTTATTTATGATTATGTCTGAAATTAGGAAGCATGCATCCACAACTACTGGCCCGAGCTCCCCGACTCACCTTCCGTCCCTCAGGCCTCAGGCCCTGGGCCCAGCATCAACCACCACCAGCGACTCACCTCATTCCTAATGGACCCGACCTCGGAAAGCAACACCCAAAACGACGTCGCAAAAGAGAATTCCCAGGCCTCGGAAACACAACTTACGATCGATCAGAATACAGTTGACCATGATGATACCTTGCAGACGCCTGTCGGTGCGGACGATCCATATCCCCACACGTCCACAGAGTCAACAGCATCACCATCCACCACCCAATCCAGCTTGCATAGCAAATACGAAGACCCTAGCCAGAGGTGAGGCACGAATATTGGCTAACAAATAGGTGTGATAGAGTTGATAGGCCAGCAATAGCGCCAGTCTTGCCATCCCATCAAAGGAGTTTATCTCTTCCTCTGTGTTTTTCTCCTATAGATTATATCACAATCAACCGCCCGATGCGATGTTATACTCCTCGGATAGGGTGTGTTTCTATACGCACACCTTCCTCCTCCTTTCTGCATCCAACAACAATTTTGGAGGCCTTATTCATGACAATTACTCTACCTCTTCCCACTCCCCCCTCATTCTATCTACAGAAATAACATCAGACGTGCTAGACATTGGCATGCGCGTGATATACAACATAGGATTCTCATCGCCACCCGCCTTCTCGACTTTTGAAGATGCCGTACATTTTCTGGACCAGCACGGCATTGTCCCGCTCTCCAAGTGGATCGGGCCAGAGTCACGAATGTTCGCCGCCCTAACGAGACTCGCACCCCAGCATGCGTTAGAATTGTACACGCTCGGGGCAGAATTTGACATTGAGCCACTCGCGGTGCATGCATCGTCGTTCCTGCTTGGGACATCGATGTCCTCTATTCCGGAAGAGATGGCAGAGAGGATCGGTGGGATCTATGTAAGGAGGTTGGGAAGTCTGCAAATCAGCCGGACAGACGCTTTGAAAGTAAGCTCACCATGACACTTCTATTCTATCTTTACTTTGGCTTCCCTACGCTCATCATTGTCCTTTAATAAGCTGAATTTATTTTGAAAGTGAGATTGATATTAATGTTTTCGTTACAGGAAATTCTACTTCCCGGGCCTCCAACCCATCCAATTGAAGGCGACGAGTGCAGTGAAGAGCGTCAAAGAGGAGTCGGTCGCTCATATGCCCTTACAGCAACCTATGTTATCTGGAACGCCAATGCAGGTAATTTGGATTCTCTTTGAACTACGCTTCCAGTCGGTTCCTTTGTTGAAAGAAATGCGTTTGAAAAAACGTAGACCTGCCGGCATCATTTATAGAGGAGACATTTGCAGAATTGCGTGATAGGCTCAAGTGTCCTTTGTGCAAAGATGGATTAGACAGGAGGACTAGAGAATCTATCGAAGCTTGGACAACACTCAAGGTGGGCTCCCGTCTCTGGATTCCTGTCATTGTCTGTATACAAGTAGGTTAAATTATTCATGCAGAAAACTATATAAGTGGTCATCCTTCCTTTTTCACTCTTTCACTCTATTCATGCATTTGATTTTATCGTCGTGTTTCTTCGGTTGAAATGCATGTATATCTTTCGAGGACTGGTCAGAGATAGCTTTACTGTGGTTCAAGAAACGGTTAGCACACTCAAGTTGTGCCCTGTCTATAGTGCCTACCCGATTTGGGGACAGTGACGTCACGGAATTTGCAGATAAGCGTCATAGCATAGCGATGAGGCATTGTGTGACTGTAATGATCAGGACTGAGAATCAATGGTACAATCATATCTATAGCATGACTTGAGTATTGCGACGGTTGGGAAATAGTCATGGACCTATTGACCATCCACCCGTTCCGAGGCTTGCGAGCCACCCTTTCAGCTCTTCACAATGTCACATGGCCGCTGACGAGTCCTCTTCACCGGCGTTTTATCACGACGCAGACAACAGACTCTTGTTATATATTGTCGTGGTCATATCAACACGAAGGTAAAACACCGATAATAGCGAAGGAATAATACTCTATCTGCCTTCGAGGCTCATAGCGTATCTATCATTCCAGTCCTTTCACGCGACTTCAGCGTGCTCATGCCAAACATTCTCTTTTTCTTCCTTTCTCCTTGCAGTCCAGTCTTTGTATATCTCTATCCCGGATATGCACGGTCAGTGCCGAATATTTCGCTAAATGGCTCGTCTTATGATTGGTGCGCCCTCTGCCTTGCTTGCACACACGATCAAGTTGCTGATAATCGAGATACTCTATCTACCTCCTCCCTCCCAAAATACGCGTGGATCAAGCGTCAAACCGACGGAGAGCTAGATGATCAGCGACCTGTGGATACTTAAGGAGGAGGCGACAGTTTATAAGCGCCGTGGGATGGGATGGGCCGATCGCAATTAAAGTGAGTTTGACAACATCAGATGTTTCAAGGTAAATGTTGATGTTATACTAGGCTAAAACGCATTTATCTCGTGTTTGACGTTAGTGGCTCGATTTAAGTGAAAAACACCGAACATGTAGCAATCACAAGGAATGTACATTACTTGTCTAGGTATCAGTTCCAGTACAATGGCCAATTAAAGCGTAGTATGGAGACAGGTATGAACAAATGCCCGGATTTTTGACAATCTGATCACGTTCAAATGCTTTTTCTTTTTTTTTTTTGCAACATCTATGCTTATGGAAAACTTCAGTCGACTAACTCGCAAAGAGAAATACGCGTGGGATGTAAGTGTTCTCCGTAGTATCTTCGCGCACATACGATATTAACGGAGAGAACTTCGTTAGATGTATGGCCATGTAAGTCATTAATGGCATTCATAATGAAAAAGAAACTAACTGAGTTGTCTAGTTCAAGTTTGGCGACGGACTTTCGATAGAGCTTTCCACTCTTGATAACCCGCCCACGGTGATTGGCGACAGGTGGAAAGTCACAGAGAAGGTGAACATGGTAACACAACATGCATTCAGAGGAGACTACCGATATATCTCCGGCAGCTCTTATCAGCGTAATAATTTAATGGTTAACATATGTTATAGTTGAGGCAATCGAAAAGCCATCAATGAAGTAGCCAAGTTCGATGAAGGTGAGACATACAAATTTCCCTTAGAAACAATTTATCTTCTGAATCGTTTACCAGGCGATTGCGTTATCCCATTACTGACGCCAAGTTTGATAGATACCAAATCACTGGCGGTCAGACACGATGGATCATGGGGGTTTCTTGCTTTCCCGACAAGATGGAGCCGGACTAGCGGCGGCTTGACGTGCGTAAAGAAAACATAGTATACGCCGACACCTGCCACACACCAACTCCGGGGCCGCATTCCAGGATTCTGGCACTGCGGGACGAAGGTTATTTATTAGAGCGTAAACTCTGATTTTCGTCGAGTGACAATATAAGGGGTATGTAGTATAGTCATCGTGGAAACATTGGACACACAACATCTTACCAATAGCACGCCATAAGTACCTTTCCACATGGACCAAGGCATTGGCTTGGGTTATGTATAGGTTTACTGGCTGTGCAGCAGATGATGCCAGCGATGCTGAAGGGATATGTTGTATGAATCCGTCAACCCCTCCCCCCCCCCCCCACAAACACACACAGGTATCTGCATGCAACATCCACGGATGACTTATAAGAGATTTTTTAAGCTGGAGAGCGGACAGGAGATGTCCTAGAAGGTGAAGAAGAAAGCACCGTCGAATGTTTCGAGACTAAAGCCGACCAGCTCCGTTCCGGTACATCTATCTCCCTCTAACGTCATGACTCACGGGCTAGCTGCATAAATGCTTTAACATAATTGCTGCGTTGGTTGAGCAGCCCGCTCCTTCCTCATGATAATGTCTTAGTCAATGACAATGATAGTATGAGATCCAGTCACATGACTCTTCTTTTTTTTATTTTATTTTATTTTTAATACGTTTGTATACCGCATCATGTACTGAAGACAAACTACGGTGTAAATGGCTAAGGGGTAGATTCAGACAATAAGGGAAGTGTGGAGTGTGGTGGCATAGGGGGGAAGTTAGGAGAATTGAAGCTGCATATAAAATGACCAGCCTGATATGACAATAGTGATCAAGAGGGAAGGAAAGAAGTTAAGCCAAAAAAAAAAAAAAAAAAAAAAAAGGATAAAACCAACAAAAAAACAAAATAAAGCCGAGAAAACAAGCTAAAGCAGTTGATAACATAGGATGAAATGGTTATGGGCAAAATGATTGCAAACCAATGGGTGAGGGTTATATGGGATTAGGAAGTTTTGCAAAGGCATTTGAACCTGACACAAATTTTGCAAGTGCTTCAAGGCCTTTACGAGTGCCTAGGTCACATAACTCTTCCTTGATGGCAAGCAAGCTCACCGCATTCCGTACAGACCAACTATTTCTCAATTGTATGGGTTTTAGGAGAAGTCCTCGAACCTTTTACAATTCCATAGGTAGGTCATATCTGAGCTTGAGCGTTTAAGCAGCAGCCTCGAGTAGAGCTAAATAGCACTTAGACTCGTGAAATCACCAGGCAACCAACGCCGTGAAAACTCTGTATTTTTTATAACGACCAAGAACATTCCTCACCGGATCACGAGCAAACTACGCTGTAAGAGGGTAACATTCGTAAGTGTGATATCTGCCTGAGCATTCTACGGGTCACAGACGTTGAAATATCCTATTTCATGCTATCTTATCCCCCTTCTGCCTCTCTTTCTCTCCAATTATTATATATGGATTCCTATCTCCTGAAGAATTTACCACCTGCCTGAGGATTAATTGTCAAATACCCCATCATACACCCAATCATCGGGTCATCTTCTCGGCAGAACTAGGCCCCGGTAGGTGATTAGGTCGGTTTGTGGTAGAGTTTGGGTTATCTCATAGGACTCTATATTTATATAGCTGCACCTAGGGAATACAAGTTCGCGACTACCACTGTCCAGGCTTCTGATTCAGGCCTTGGGCTCAACCTCTACCGTCAACAGTGACTTAGTCCTCTCCTGATGGATAGAAACCCAGAACGTAATTCCCAATCCATTGCTACGATGGGGGACTTGCAGACGTCGGACACACAAGCTGCCATCGATTTGAACATCCATGATAATGAGGTATCCCAAATGCCTGCCAGTACAGGCGACCCCCATCCAGATATATCCACTGAGCGTATAACATCACTATACGCTACTCATGCAGGTTTGCACAGCGAACACCCTAGTCAAAAGTATGAAACCAATCAGTGGATGCGATTAACTTGATAAGCTGATAGTCACATCAGCCTTCTCGTCTCATCAGATGCACTTATCTACTCCCCTGTATTTTCCTCCGACATATTACACAACAACCAGCAGCCCAACGCGATTCTACGTTCTTTGGATAAGATGTATCTCTACACACACACACAACTCCTCCTCTCCGTATCAGATAACAGCTTTGGAGGTCTTGCTCGTAACACCGGCCCTGCGTCTCCTGACAATCCTCTCGTTCTATCCATTCCAGAGTTGTCAGACGTACTAGACATTGGCCTGCGTGTGATATACCTGATGGAATTCCCATCCACTTTACCCGCCTTCTCGATTCTTGAAAATGCCGTGCGCTTCCTGAAGCAGTATGGGATCGCCCCCCTGTCCGAATGGATAGGTCCAGGATCCCATATGTTCACCGCCCTAGCAAGTCTTGCGCCTGAGCATGCGCTGGAACTGTATACGCTGGGGGCGGAATTCGATACTGAACCGCTTGCCGCGCATGCGTCCTCGTTTCTGCTGGAGCTGCCATGGTCCTCTATTTCAGAAGAGACTGCTAAAAAGATGGGGGGAGTTTATATGAAAAGGTTAGGAAATCTGCAGATTGGTCGAATGAACGCTTTGAAGGTAAGCATCCCATCTTGAATTATTTTTATATTGGTTCTGCCGCGACCCATGATGCTCATTCACCAAGCCGATTTTAATTTTAATTTGACATGTGCTAAAATAATATTTATATCGATTTCTTTGTTCTTTTGTAGAAAATTCTGCTTCCCGGTCCTTCATTACATCCAATCCAAAGTAATGAATGTACCGAGGACCGTCAAACAAACCTTAGTCGCTCATATGCCCTCACGGCGACCTATGTCTGTTGGGAAGCTAATGCAGGTAACATAAATTTTGCTTGGAAATACCTTTTCAGTCAGGCACTTTGCTGAAAGAACAAAATGGCTAGACCTACCAGTGTCGCATATCGAGGAAACATTTCAACAACTCGCTAATAAGCTAACTTGCCCTACCTGTAAGGATGGGTTAAACAGGAGGATTGAGGAGTCTATCGAGGCTTGGACAGCTCTTAAGGCGAGTCCTCTTTTCGGGACTTTTACCGTTGTTAATGCGTAATGTATTGATAATGCAGAAAACCATTTGAACGACCGCCGCTTTTCAACGCTTTTCTCACTTGGATATGCGGAACAAGAAATTAAGTGTGCTCGACACCAAGTTGCAGATGTAACTCAGTGTGACACGGATACTTATGTGGTCCTGCATCTTACTTCCTCCTTTGTGTTCTATTTTCCTTCTTTTTAACAGCTTGTAGCAGGGTATTTCCCGGATATATTCTTCCCTCTCTTTGTCCGTATTCTTTCTCTCTGTCCATGATTTTTGTTTGTTGTGTTTCACTATCGAATCGCCAATATGAATCAAATTATTATCTCAGAGCCAGCTACAAAACGTCCTTCAAAGACACCGGAATCTGCACCTTCTTTACATTTTAGACTCGTTTGTTCTCTGGCACAGGTCGCGCTTTGGAAACAATAACAAATAGGTACTAATATTTGGAAGAAACAACGTTAGTGTTGCACCTTTTCAGGCTAAGTTTCACACTTATGCCCTCGAAGCTGAACCTATTGTTAATGAGTCTGGTCGACTTGATAGGACCCGGCCAGTGTAGAGCCGACCTGCAGGGGCGTAATATTATGCTTGATAGTGCTATGTACTGTGACTGGTGGCTTTATAAGTGCATATGTCTTGCATAGCCAGCATACAATTTTCAGTGAGACATGTACATAGATAAGTTAGTACCGACGTAGCACAAAATTTTCTCTTACCGTTGTGCGCCATGACCTCTACTATTGCTGTTATTGGCTCATGTTTTATATATGGATGAGATGTGCTAAGTGCCGAGTGGCTACGGCTATACAATCTGCTAGCTACCAAGTTGACACTGTTGACAGCGGTTTCAAGTATTTGCCCGTACTTCGCATGGGCAATTGCTTATTTGATCACATCATTGAATCGTTGGCTTACATGCGCTATATAATCCCAAAGGCTTTACCAAGTCACATTTTTTAAGAAATGAATACGTCCAAGATGTCTGTGAATGTTGCGAAGAATCTTGAAAAACTGAATACACTCAGTATAGATAGATTATGCTCTATGTAGGAGGAATCCTATTTCTAGTCTGATAATTACAGTACAGCAGGTATAATTGTTACTATTAAGTGCTTGTATCAGTGTGAAAGATCCAGATATCATCATATCTACGGGATCGCAGAAGCTGGGCACTGAGCGGCGCTGAGGGTCGAAGAAATATCCGAGGAGCAGCATAGACGTAATTTTAATTCAATATGGAGAGAAAAATGAAACTCCAACTCCCCTTAACAAAGCGAGTTTAAATCAACTCTGTTAATAACAAACAGTCAATTTCGTCCGAGTAAGAAACAAGCAACCCAAAAAAGAATATCACATGCTGATACATGCTGTCTGCCATTGCATTACGCGGAGGGGAGACCTACTGGCATTATACCGCCGGTGGGTAATGGAGCCAAATCACTGTTTTGTGGGTAGATTGATATTGGGAATGGCATAACTAGTAAAGATGCGGAGTAAAATGCGGAAATCCATGAAACGCACCATTTAACCTGAGCGATCAAACGGCCAAATCAGCTACGAAACGCTACATAGATTATATCGCCATTTTTTTTATAACCATTACACCTGACTTATTGCAGGATAACCAATTGCCTAAGAGATTGAAGTTCCAAATCCCGCCGACTGCTTGTGAACCAAATGTAGCAGCGTCGCAGGATGCCCAAGTGAGAGAACAGATACAACAGAGTGCTAGCGACTGCTAGTAGCAAAGGATCTACCAATGCATATCCAAGGGCTTGTGATGGCAAGAATAGGACTTTACCTAGTTATCTGGCGTTCGTTCGAGTTCTTATAAATGGAATATAGTTATATAAACAGAGATAAGGAAAGAATCACCTTGAAGGATAGACCCACCTCCTTGAGCTTTGTTACGTTCGGGGCACTGTTCAATCGTGCTCACATGTGATAGAAAGGGGAGACTTGGACACATCCAGATAAAACATCTTGACCTAAATAGCACTGAGAATTATTGGGCCGAGTGTCGGCAAAAGCCTGTTGCTGCAAGACAGGTCATTTCGGAATCACATAGTCGTACTTGAGCTTGATGTGAGACGGTTCGAGATGAAGAGCCGCAGATATCCATGTGTCAGTACTACTTCTGCGCCAGCGCGAGAGTGGATGTGCGAATCCGAGTTTGGTAAATCGGATTAGTGCTGCTTCTTATGGGTGGCATTTTGAGTGACTTGTGTCTGCTTCCGGAAGTGCAAGTTAGTGCCAGTGGTCTCCTAACCCACTCGTCCTCTTCTCCTCCTTCGCCGAGTCTCAAGCGATATCACGCACTAAATCAAAACTAATGATATCTGTATCCATTATCCCAACTGAAAGAGTCTTGCTGTCATCAAGAAACTCACTTGCAAGTCGACATCAATCATGCCCAGTTTCTTGCGATATCATAATGCAGAGTAGGACTGGATCGCCAACGTGTCTCTGAATTTCTGCCTCTTGCTGCATTCGGTTTTTCGTTTCTGTTTACCTATAAACAGCAGGGGGATCGAGTAACCAGGAACCATGACAACCCTACCTCCAATAGGCTCAACTCTTGATAGCTGAGGTTCGTATTTCTGGATGGGCAATCAGCCTCTCAATACTGATATTCCTGTTTTTCCATAACTCCATGATGTCTTGGCACTGCCGAGCTGATATTCAGGCAAAACCCGATACGTAACCCACGATTCCTGGCAACTCATGCATAGCTTCTGGATGAGTATCGCTCCTGCTACCGTTTTTTCAAGGTCAGATAACATGATGATATTACTTAATACAGAAGACTTACTACCTAACACATATGCTCATATGTACCCAATCGTTCTGCGAAGTGGATACGTACCTATCGCAATCCTCCATTTATCTTTAGAGCTATCTCACATTGCCTAAAGCCCTTATGGCCATGTCTCCTCACCTCTGCCTATTGGTTTGGGGTTTCGAGGGGCTTGAATGCATCGAATGATGTAGAGCATGGCGCGTTATGAAAGCCATTCTGAAGTTCGGAAGATCGGAGGATTCCTCCGCTACATGAGAGTTGTGGAGCCTTTTCATCAAGTCAATCAGTGACAAGCCGGATATAGGTTGAGGTGCCTTACTGTATAGGGGTAGCAAAACTATTTCAAGTGCCATTTCATGTCTTTACAGATACTACAAGCTTCCTGGCATCATGAATAGACTCAAACCAAGACTACAATTGCTTCCCGAAGAAACACGTCCCATAAAGAATACTTAGGAGCTGCGCGGCAGAGACTTAGCCCAAGGTTTCGAACGTCATTAGAAAACGTCATCCATAATCCTAAAGGGGGAAATGGGAAAATTGCATGCTTTAACTTTCCTTTCGTTGCTTAGAAGCCGAACAATGCTACGCACCTACCAAATAAAATATAAGCACCCTTCTTTTTCCACTGTTAACACTCTTGTCCCGATGAAGTGTCATAATTAGGTTATCTGGACCACCAGAATTTGAATCCAACCCGCACATTCTGGATGTAGGATCCATGGAGATTTCTTATGTTTCAAATAAGATGGAACGAGGCCGACACTAACAAAAGTGGCCACGATGATAGCTTGGACTACGTAGATGGAGCCGGTGTCCTGGTAGGTGTATGCCACAGGGTATGACATCAACTCAGGGAGCCGCAGTCCAGGTTCGGGGGCATGAGGGACCAGGAATATCTATTGAGGTATAAACTGTGATTTTAATTGAATGGTAGCGGACATCTGCAAAAATTGAAACGTACGGTTTCTTACCAAAACCACAACTGAAATACCCTCTAACCTAGACCAAGGCGTTAACCCAGGCATTGACTGGGCTTACTGTTCGTGTAACCATGCAATACCACCAATATTGGAGGGATGCAACCACTGACCACGGGCGCTTGTACGTAATATCCATGTATAGCCAATGAATTACAGCAGCATGAGCGGACAGAGGAGATACCAAGAGGTAGAGGTGGATAGGAAAATAGGTGTATCGAAGGCCGAGCAGCCTCCGTCCCGGGTCATCCATCTTCCCTCCATTATCACGAGGTTAGTGCTAAAATACCACGACATAATTGCTGTGTCTGTCGGGCAGGCGGCCCTTGACTTCATGGAGTAAAGGAAGGGTTTCAAGACCTTTTGCAACCTAATAGTCCAGGCTTGAACGATGGCTTTAAGCAGACCCGAATAGGACGCAGGCCAGTGAAATGGCAGCCATATCCAGTGCTACGGAAACATCTTGACTACGGTCACAACATTCAATTTTTCTCATCATCTCTGAGAGTGAGTTGTTCGAAGGTAGTATTTGTCAGTCTAAATGTCATGCTCATTTCGGCCTTCCACAACTACGTAAACGTTAAAGCCCTCTATCTCACCCTCTCCGATTATATGTTTATAGCATCCGGTCTTCTGACGAGTCCACAGCCCATTTGATAGATGATGATCAAACCACGGTTTTATAGACTCACCCGTCAGACTGGCTTCTCGGCAGAGCTGGATTCTAGCTTACTCCGAACAGAGCTGGCCTAGCCTCCCTCAAATTTCCTGTCCTGTATCTATCAGCTCAGCGTCTACCATTGCCAGTGACTCGCTCTGCTTCTGATGAATACAAATTCAGAATATCATCTCCAAGTCGGCGCTGCGGAATCGAATTCGCAGACGTCAGGCACACAGACTACGATCGATTGGAACATGGATGACGATGAGATGCCGGAAACACTTCTCAATGCGGGTGATGCACATTCCGACAGGTCGACGGGGCAAACGCCAACACTTTCTGCCATTCAACCGGGCTTACATGGTGAGGATCCTAGCCAGAGGTAAGTTACGAGTATTGGCTGATCGGTGGTCGCCATCGAATTGATAGGCCAACAGTAGTGCCATTCCCGCCATCCGATTAGACGCATTTGTCTCCTCCCCTGTGTTTTCGTCCTGCAGATTATATCGCAACGAACAGCCCGACGCGATTTTGTATTCCTCGGACAGGAAGTGTTTCTATATACACACTTCCCTTCTCCTTTCTGTATCCTGCAACAAATTTGGAGGCGTTATTCAAAACAGTAATAACTCTGCGTCTTACGACAATCCTCTCGTTCTATCCATGGCAATTTCATCCGATGTGCTAGATATCGTCCTGCGTGTGATCTATCTAATGGAATTCCCATCCACTCTACCCCCCTTCTCAACTCTCGAAAGTGCCGTACGTTTTCTGGAGCATTATGGCATTATTCCCCTCTCCGAGTGGATTAAACCTTCATCACGCATGTTTAACATCCTAGCAAGTTTTGCAACTGAGCATGCGCTCGAGCTGTACGCACTGGCGGCGGAGTTTGACATTGGGCCGCTCGCCGCGCATGTGTCCTCCTTTCTGCTGGAGCTGCCATTGTCCTCTATCCCGGAAAATATGGCGGAAAGGATCGGTGGGGTGTGTATGAAAAGGCTGGGAAATCTGCAGATAGATCGGATAAATGCTTTAAAAGTAAGTCTTCCTCAGTGTATTTATTTTATATTTATGCTTTTATTTTGGCTTCGCCGCAACCATCATGATCCTTTATCAAGCCGAGACTATCCTGATAACCATCATTATCTTCTTCTGTAAGGGAATTCTGCTTCCTGGACCCCCGTCACATCCAATCCAGGGCAGTGAGTGTAGTGAGGAGAGCCAAATAACCCTCACTCGCTCGTATGCACTCACGGCGACCTATATCTGCTGGGACGACCATGCAGGTAATTTGCTTTCTCTCCAAAGTGCGCTTTCGGGAGGTCTTTTTGCTGAAAGAAGACAATGGTCAGACCTACCAGCGTCGTACATCGAAGAAATATTTCGAACACTATACAATAAGACTGACTGCCCTTCGTGTAAGGATGGATTAGACAGGAGGATCAAGGAATCTATCGAAGCTTGGACAAACGTTAAGGTGGGCTCCTATCTCTAGATTTTTGCTAATGTTTGTGGGGGTTAAATATTTGATACAGAGGACTATATGAGCATCTGCTCTCCATCGTCCTCTTTTTCTCTCTCTGTTTTGGGGTTTACTTTTATTGTTATGTTTTGTCGATTTAAATATACCTTCCAAGAGCTGGTTACGAATAACTTTAAAGAATCATCTTGATATGTTGTGTCTTTATGGAAAACCTAATTTTTGGTACAATTAAAAACTTCAAGATCCAGTTATTCCAAGAAGAACGAGTGTTGTTTATGTTCCTGTAGCTCGGTCCGAGTCCCTGAATCCCGCCGGTGGTTGCCCACAAACATCCAGTAAAACTATTCAACCAACCCAGTAATTGCAAGGCCAATGTAGAAGGACATTTTTAAGAAAGTATAGCATATATGGTACATTCCTATTATCCTGCACGCATTGAATTGAATACTATTTATTTTACACGGCTTTATTGTCGTGGCTGGGACATCCACTGGACTGGCATCCTGGCATCCGCTCCGAAGCTGCAAGGCTCCTTTCCACTCTTCACAATGTCACATGGCCGCAGTGGCCCTCAGGCAGCGCCTCGTGGAGAGAGGCTGCTGACGAGTCCTCTTTACTGGCATTTACCACGACGCAGACAGTAAACTCTAGCTATACATCGTCCTGGCCATATCAACACGAGGGTAAGACAACAATAACAACAAAGAAATAATGCTTTATCTGCCTTCGAGGCTTGTAACGTATCTATCATTCCAGTCCCTTCGTGCAACTTGAGCATACTCATGCCAAATATTCTCTTTTTCTTCCTTTCTCCTTGCAGTTCAGTCTTTGTATATCTCTATCCTGGATATGCATCGTACAAAACGCTTTCTCAGCGTCCTGCCTCGGAGGAGGATCTTGAACGATGGCTGATGTACTGGTCTGTTCTTGGGTGCATCGTCAGTGTCGAGTATCTCGCCGAATGGCTTGTCTCATGGTCGGTGCACCCCCTGCCTTGCTTGCACACACGATCAAGTTGCTGATAATCGTGATACCCTATCTACCCCCTCCCCCCCCCCCAAAAAAAAAATACGCGTATCATATCAGGATACCATTCTATTACTTCGTCAAAACGCTCCTTCTCCTCTACCTTGTCCTTCCGCAGACCCAAGGTTCTTCCTACATATATGTCTACCATCTCCAGCCCTTCTTCCACTCCCACGAATCCGAGATCGATGCCGGCATCGCGTCGCTCAAAGTCCGTGCGCTCGAGTTCATCCAGCAGCGGCTCAAGATGCTCTGGGACCTCGCCATGGCCGCCATCGGGCAGCAAGCCGCAGGCGCGGCGACAGCACCGGCGCAGGGCAACGAAGCCGCTGCTGGCGGTGCATCCCCACCGAGCGCGCAGAACCCGCTGGCGGGCCCGACGCAGCTCTTCGGCTCCTTCCTAGGCTCTTATGGCCCCACGCTCCTTGCCGGCGGCGCAGCGCTCTTGCACCAGACTCAGACGGCGGCGGCCAATGCGGCTGCTAACGCACGCGCGGTGCAGGCCAAGGCCAGGGCGAGCGGACATACTGCTTCTGGTACTTATTCGCACCGTCCATTAGGCGCGTCGGCCTCAGCGTCAGCCTCGGCGGCGTCGTTGTCGATACAGCAACCACCTGTAGGTGCGCCGCCGCGCTTTGACTCGGCAGATTCGATCCGCGAGCGGAGGCGTCAGCTGGAGGCGGAGCTTGCTGCGTTGGCTTCGCATGAGGTGGCATTTGATGTGGGATCGCGCGTGTCGTCGTCAACTGAGCTGCGCTCGCGTGGTGCCCGTGGCGGTGGTGAGGGGATGCATTTTGAGGAGGTCGAGGTGCCGAGTGATGTGGAGGGCTATCTGTCGAATGACGATGCGGAGGAGGCTGCGCGTCCGATGCAGAGGGCGAGCTGGTTTGGGTGGGCGAGTCCGTCCAAGAACGCGGGATATGAGAGGGTTAAGAACGATTAAAGTGTCTTTTTTTTTTTTTTTGTCCCTCTGTCGTCATTCCCTGTCACCGCCTCCTCTCCTTGTTCACTCGTGCCTGCTTTTTGATAGTGCGCATCGGTTGGGACTTTTTTTTTTTTTTTTTTCAAAGAGCCCGGTCGTCAACGGTTTTCTTCAAGTTCAGCATAACTTTTGTCATTACGGACCCAAGCTTTGCTTTCCATCCTTTATACTCAGTATTTATTCTTCAATCACAATGAATGTTTTTGTCATAAATGCAGTTCTGACTCGGTATAATATGGCGTTAACTTCTCACAGTCTTTAATGTGCATTGAAGCTCTCACCTAATTATACGAATGATTGGCGCGCAAGCAGTGAGAAGATGTTCACATCGGCCGATTGAAGGCTTTCTCACGCTCGGACAAGAATACTGATATTATTTTGGATCCTATGGAGACAGAGCTCGTAATGTGCGTAATGAACGTAACTGCGGTATGCCGCATGTATGTGTAAAGAACTACTAGGCTCATTAACTCGAAAGGGACAACTGTTTCAGTCTATTTATTTCAAGAAGATGATATATTTGATCAACATCTGACTGCAACCATGGTCTCGAGGTGCACACCCAAGTTTGTAAACTGGGCGTTCACCTTGTCATGCATGATCTGGAAGTCGCGATGATTGCGTGGCTAGAAACACGCTTGGCTTTCCAAAGAATGCAATGGTATTTGAATTAAGAATTCTATGTAATACAGCATCGCATCCAAAAGGCAAGTTAGGCAACGTGTGAGATAGTCAAGACACTACAGCTCTCAAGTGATCAGTAAGGTATATAATTACACGCGTTCCTTTAGTGTTCCTATATTACAACCACATGTATGCAGCCACAGGGAATCGCCGTAAAGGCAGGTCTTGTGATGTCGGCGATAAGTTGAGAGAAGTGATGTATTGACCGTAAATGCGATGGATATTGTCAATGGCATAGAGGCGTGACTGAACGGAATGAAGTATACTAGTAGTGCGTGTAGGATACAAGTCGTACATGTATCTGCGACCGACGTTTGCTTATTGGGGTAATCTGACCATCATGATTGCTGTGAAATAACAGACGATGGGAATGACTCGGCATATACCAAGAGGGAGGGAAATGGTACGAGGACGCAGGTGTGAACGCAATCGAGCAGCCCCACGGACTCAATCTTCTCACGACCCTCTTGCGGCTTATAAGCTACGCACTTGCCCCACCTCTGCTAGTACCCCCAATTTCCCCGTTCCCCCCTCCTCTGATTGTTTCTACGAACCACTACTACGCCTACAACTCATATTAATTCTCTTTACTACTAATGTCTTCTGTTCTCCGTACCATTGCCCGCCGCCATGCGCGGACACTCTCCAGACAATCAACCCCGCGCGGCGTCGTTGCCGCGGGCGTAGCACCGATGAGGTCATTCCACTCGCCCTTTGCCGTCCTGGGCTCGCACCATCACGACGACGCTGGCGATGTGCACGCATCGTCATCCTCGGCCTCGTCATCGTCGCCCTCATACGAGAAGCAGCACGACCACTACCCAGAGCCATCGCGCACATATGTAGTGTCTGAGCCAGATCCCGCCGACAAGCCATATCAAGTGGTGCGTCTGTTTTTTTTCTTCTTCTTCTTCTGCACAGTGGGTGTAGTAGTGTACTCAATTGAATATTCGTGTTTGTAGCCATCTGGCGCTTTCCCCACGTCTGCGCCCTACCAGAACTTTGCGGCCACAGAGGCACCTGCAGATGCTCCACACAGCTCGACTAGCGCTAGTCCTGCTCATCCTATCACGACGGGCGAGCTTGCCAGCAGGTAAGGTTGGTGTCCCCCAGGCATCTCATTCTCTGATTCGATCCAGTTTGCTGCATACTTACACTGATGGGATCTTGTCCACACAGGAATCCCGCCCCGGACGATCCTAAAGTGACGGAGAAGTTCGCCAAGGCTGGCCTCGACGAAGCGTGGAGTCAAAGAAAATAGACGGGTATCATCATCACATGGGCGAATGGAATAAAAAAAGAAGTTTATATGCAAGAGCAGGCAACAAGAAGGTTTTTAGTTATTTGCATGCAGTTTCATGATTATCGTCTTTTTTTGTTTTGTTTTTTTGCACTCAACATATAGCGTCCTCAAACAAGAATAGAATTTGTACAATGTCATTTCTTTGCGTTTCTCTCTGTGTGCGCGTTGAGATATGCCGTGGTTCTGAGAATAGTTTGGTGAGACAAGGACAAGTCCAGAATCACAAGCTCAAAACGTCCAAAAGTTGAAAGCTGCGCAAGATAGATATTTGTACATGGTGTTCACGACACTTGTATTTCTATTCAGATACTTGAAAAGGCCTCCCCGCATAGTTTTGAATGTGAGGAGACCGAGAGGAATTACACAGTAGATTGCGATTGGACTGGTCAGGAGTGTTTGAATGTGAGGAGGTCCACTAGCGATGTCGACACATGAAGCTTTGATGTATTTTTTGTTTATTCGGATCTTTTAGAACGTACAAAGTAAGATAAGATATTCAGCAGAATGTAGTCCAGGGAATGAATGGGCGCATAGACTCCCCAGGTAATTTTGATTGAAAATGCTGTCACACCAGGCTCGAGAGCGAGTAAATGATTTCAACAAAGGACAACAGTGAGTATGTACAATGAAACCAGCAAGTCCTTGCTCCGGGGAAGCGTTATTAGTTTCAAGAGAGAGGGCTTGTACATTGAGGAGCAATTTCGTGGATGTTCCGATCAGAGATAATAATAAAAAATTACTAGGTCGGAAGCCAGTATTTTCCACAGTACGTGAAGGTGAAAAACGTGATTCTTTAGCATGTCAAGTGGATTAGGGATGATCATGAGAGCATACGAAGAGATGGATGGCAGTAACAGAAAAAAGCGGCAAATTTCCTCCCAGCACTTGACTGAGCTGACTCGGACGAAGTGACGGCCACCCTTCCAAATCGGGCTACCCCAGCGCTTGTCGCTGTAGCTGCTTACCACCTCCTTATAGCCCGGGATAGTACTAATAGCACACATAATCCTTGCAGGTGTTTTTCTTTATCATCGCCGCCCATTATCTGCAGCTCTTCAATGCTCAATGTTACCCACTTTCCTCGTCGGCTGGGTCACTAGATTCCTAGCCGCTACACTACCTGTAGCCCCCGATACACCTCCGTCCGGGACCAAGCAGCAGAAAGCTTTACAGTTCCGTCTACGCCATGCTCACGCCGTTTCCTCCGCCGCTCAGGTGCTCTTCTCCGATGTGTCCGTTGGCGATGCATCTTCCTCCCCCTCGTTGTACCAGGGCGATGTCGTAGAAACAGAGTACACCATCCCATCTACAAGGAAAATACAGACATCCCGCCCACAGTCCTACGCCGCCTATGCCGCCGCACGCCATCGGTCGATATGGCACGAGCAGAGCGAGCTCATGGATTGGGTAGACGAAATAATCATTGGTCCGGACCTCGAGAGCCGGGCGGTATTGTTGGAACTAGCCAAGATGACGAACAATGCGTATACCGTGCCCGGTACGGATAGGTGGTATGATCTGGAGGGCAAATGGAATCATGTAGGTCTGTTTTTAACCCATATCCTCGTCATCAATAATTAATATTCTTGCCGTCTGTGTACAAAGTCCTACCCATTCGGATGGGAAGACGATGCTGACGGGTTCCGCGGGCACGTCTTTGCGACGGAGGACAACTCGACCGTCGTCCTGTCCATCAAGGGCACCTCGGCAGCTTTTATTGGCGGCGGGGGCCCTACGACGAAAAAGGACAAGCTAAATGATAACCTGCTGTTTAGCTGCTGCTGTGCCCACGTCGATTGGTCTTGGAAGTCTGTTTGTGATTGCTATCGTGGAAGATACAGGTGTGATCAGACCTGTCTAGAAGAATCTCTGGTCAGGACTATTGTTGTTATTTTCATGTATGATGCTGATCCCCCTGGAACAGGTGGAAGAAAGCTTGTTCTATCCCGTTGGAGTGGTACGCACACCACGCTTCATTTCACCCCATTCAAATTACTCAAGCAAAAGGCCGCCTCAACACTATTAGAACCTATACAATAACCTCACATACCTATACCCTGACTCGGACATCTGGATCATAGGCCACTCCCTCGGTGGTGCGCTGGCATCCTTGATTGGTGTCACATTCGGCGCGCCCGTGATTGCATTTGAAGCGCCCGGAGAGAAAATGGCTGCCGATCGCCTGCACCTTCCTTTGCCGGTACGATCCAGATCCCTATTCCCGTTCTCTCTTTGGCCTTGAAATTTTTACTTATACGGACATTACTAGCGCTCCATGAACCACGTCACGCATGTATACCATACCGCCGACCCAATCGCGATGGGGACATGTAATGGTGTGTTCTCGACGTGTGCTATTGGTGGATATGTCATGGAATCTGCGTAAGTCCCTGTCCTGATAATTTTCTCCCCCTTCTCTCTTTTTTGTGCACTCCTAAATTCATTCACTAATTTTATTTTTATTTTTACTGTGAATCTAGATGCCATCTTGGACAGTCGATTGTATATGACACCGTCACGAACCTCTCCTGGGCCGTTGATATCCGCACGCACCCAATCGTAAACGTGGTTGAGCGTTTACTGAACGAGCCCTGGGAGGAAAGCACCAAAGCCGGCAGGGAGGTTCCGTTGCCAAAGCTTCAGGAGGATTGCGTAGTAAGTTGATAGAGTTTTGTTTCTGCTATTTTTCTGCAAACTTTTTTTTTTTTTTTTTTTTTTACTTCGGCTTCGTGATGTGCTGATTAGTCATCTTTTTCATCTCAAATAGGAGTGTTTTAGGTGGGAGTTTGGGAATTTTCCTTAGTAATTAGTGCTTAGGTGATGAAAAGGTGATGATGATGACAATGGTCGTGTATGTATTATATTTGTATGGCAATGATTCGTTCATAGACGAGGCTTTTTGGGTTTACATTTTGCGCTTCCGCTTTTTTGCCGGCGTCCTACTACATGCATGTCTTTTCATGGGTAAAAACATGATTTGAAAGAAGTTGCGGACGACTTTTCTGTTGATGCCTTCAAATCTACCGACCTTATCCTTGCATTTAAGACCCCCTCCCCGGACCTACATGTAGAATCAGACTACGCATGCGTGGGGGTCCGAGTCAATGCTACAAACCTGCTTATTAATGCTTAATAATGCTTACGACATTGCCATTGGCTTTCTCTCGCAGGGGGGGGATTTCAAATGATATTCGCATTAACAGATGAAAAACAAGTTATCTGATTGGCTGAGACCCGTTTGCCGATCGGCTAAAGGCAATTATCATGTGAAGTCCCCCGCTGTGTCTGTTCATTCAAATTTTCATGACCTAGTATGACACACAGTCCAACAATTTCCGGGATTTTGATTAGTTTGCATGTATGCCACTTTCACTTGCCACTAGAATCCTTGGCCTACAGCATAATCGCTTCTGGATCTATGTCTATGATTATCCGATATTCGGAGTTATCGTCTCCCTGGTAGTGGCTTACGCAGCACACAGTAACGAGGCGGCGTGGCTTGTGTTGATTGACTTTGATTGCCGTGCCTGAAGCCTGAGGCCGCTAATTTGTCGGGCATACGTGCCTAAAGTCTCAACAAGCAGGATGGGGCAACGAAGACCACTTGTTCCAGTGATGATGCGCGATATTCAGCGGAGGCTGACAAACACTGCGGTGAAGCTGTCATTTCCATTCGATAAGCTTTCATCCATGTTCATGCTGTAAAACGGTATAAATACTGCTAGATATATTTGTGTTTGCAGACATTATCATCTCTCATCCTAAAGCAACTAGTGTTATCGTTATCCACCTTACAAGTTATCTCTTGAACTACTAGTATACTCTATCCCACCATCTACTATGGCTCCCACTGTTATGAAAGCTGTTGTCACCACCGGTGATGGCAAGGTGCAACTTAGGAGTGATGTTCCTGTGCCCAAGCCTAAGTCAACAGAAGTGTTGATCAAGGTTGTCGCTATTGGAGAAAATCCTGTCGATCGTATGTATCTAACCACCAATTAAAAATATTCAGGAAAGATTACTGATATCTGATCTGGCCCATTATAGCTTTCGTCGTAAGCTTATCTAAAGAGCCTGGCAACATCGTCGGTCACGACTTTGCAGGAATCGTGGAGGAGATCGGGGCAGATGTGCGCCCAGGTACGAGAAAGGTTGGAGAACGAGTAACCGGCTCGGTGCATGGAAGCAAGTCTATTTTGTCTTGATGAAGTAATTCACAGCTGACAGTACTTCCAGGCACATACAAGGACAAGGGCGCATTCGCAGAATACCTGGTCGTAGATGCAGAAAAAGTGACCCCACTTCCGGATAACATCTCTTTCCCAGACGGTGCTACTCTGACTGTCGGTACGAACACGGCATTCCAGATGTTGTACCAGTCGCAAAATTTGGCTAGGCCTTCTGACCCTGTCAAGACACCAACTCCAGTGAGTCCCAAACTTGGCAATTCTATTTACTTGATATCTCATTCGTACGTGGGCAATCAATAGATTCTTGTGTGGTCAGGCGCAACGACTGTCGGTCAATTCCTAATCCAGATCGCCAAAGCGAGTGGTTACACCATTATCACGACCGCCTCGCAAAAGAATCATGAGTACCTCAAGTCGATCGGCGCCGATACTGTTTTCGACTACAAGGACCCGGATGTCGAAAAGAAGATCCGTGAATACACGGACGACAAACTTGTGCATGGATTCGTGTGCTACACGTCTGGAGAAGAGACGAACAAGCTCGTGTCGGACAGTCTGAGCTCATCCGGAGCCACCGTCTCCTCGTGTGTACAACACTTCCGGCCAACGCGAGAGAATATTTCATCAACGATGTCAAACGCGTATTCGCTCTACGGTGCTGTACGTTATCAATTTTTTAATCCAACTCTCCTGGGTCTCATTGGGCTAATCAATGCGTCCTTCAGGAAATGAAATTCCCATTCCCAGCTCCTGCCGTACCAGAACACTCTGAAGCACACAAAGGATATCTGAAGATTCTTGCCGACCTTCTTGCTCAAGGTAAAATCAAGACCCCGGAGGTTAAGATCGTTCCAGGCGGCCTAAGTAGCATTTCTGAGGCATTTGAGTTGCTGCAATCACAAACGGTATGTACAACGT
Source organism: Agroathelia rolfsii (assembly GCA_018343915.1). NCBI lineage: Eukaryota > Fungi > Basidiomycota > Agaricomycetes > Amylocorticiales > Amylocorticiaceae > Agroathelia > Agroathelia rolfsii. The sequence goes on from JABRWF010000002.1 coordinate 960,233, forward strand.
CTTGTATTTAGGCGCATGCATTGAGCTCTAAGTGACAAACGCTGATGGATTTTATTTGCTTGTTTGACAGGTTTCTGCTCAGAAATTGGTGCATATCGTTGCAGAGACGCCTTGAATTTTAATTTATGGTGCTTCGTTATTTTATGTAACTTTATAGCCATATATAAAAGAAAAACAAGTCTATCTTATCCAAAATTTGATTTTGATCAAGGGAGGAGGATAATAGAATTGTGCGGAGAAGTGTACCAGTGTAGTCAACAAGTGGCGCTGTGGCTCCAGTTTAGCCACCGAAGCAAGAGTAGTGCATACTTTTGAGAAGCACGAGTATAACTTCATCACTTATATGGTGTGCAATGCTTATTTGGATACACCCCCAATTATGCGCTGCTACTTCAAATGACACCTGTATCCTTTTGATTCTCTTAACGATAGTACTAGCAGTAATCTCGGTCTATGGTTCTTCTTGACTCAAATGGATGTCAATTATGGCATTGATAATGGAAACACCGCGCGTTAGTCTCAAGCTACTATTGCGGAGTGGCCCGGTTGGTTGACTACTATCCTATTTCAGAAATTATCCTGCGCATAGTGCATAATACTGGAATACGGGAGTAAATTCCAAAGAGTGGTAGTGCATTCTCATCCTTATCCACCTGCCCCCGTGATGGATCCACATGAACCCGAAAGCAGCCTTTGGCCGAGATGAACAAGGGCTGACGAACAGCTGTGGCAGCTGTCATCGCTCCTAGGTAAGCACTTGGTACTGGGAGTATAAATTATCCCACGTTTATAGTGAATTGTCTCCCATCCAAAGCAGTACCTCTCATTGAGAATCAACCATCTTCATCTCCAAACATATCAAACAAGTCCACTACTCTTTTTCATCTACAATGGTACCCTCGGTTATGAAAGCTGTTGTCACAACTGGTGATGGCAAGGTGCAGCTAAGGAGTGATATTCCTGTGCCCAAGCCCAAACCAACAGAGGTGTTGGTCAAGGTTGTCGCTGTTGGAGAAAATCCTTTCGACCGTATGTGCTTATATTTCAAATTCAAACATCAAAGCCGTGGGAGCCTCATTTGCACCTTTTTTTTTTATTTAGACATGACAGCAGGTTGGGCAAAGGAGCCGGACCACATTGTCGGCCATGATTTTGCAGGCATTGTAGAGGAGATTGGGTCTGAAGTACAACCAGGAACAAGAAAGATTAACGAACGGGTAGCTGGCTCAGTGCACGGAGGCGAGTCTCTCTTGTCTTCTCAGGTAACGACTGGCCGAGCTAATCCTAAATTTATAAAATTTGTAGCCGCATACAAGGACAAGGGTGCATTCGCAGAATACCTGGTCGTAAATGCCGAACAAGTGTATACGCTTCCGGATAGCGTGTCCTTCCCAGATGCAGCTACCTTAAGCGTTTGCGCGAGCACTGCATTCCAAATGCTGTATCAGTCACAAAACATGGCCAAGCCTTCCGATCCTGTCAAAACGCCGACTCAGGTGAGTGCCATAGTTGTGATATCATCTGTTATCATCATCTTATCTGACACATACAACCTGCAGATCCTTGTATGGTCAGGAACAACGACTGTTGGCCAATTACTCATTCAGATTGCTAAAGCAAGTGGATACACAATCATCGCTACCGCGTCAGAGAAGAACCATGAATATCTCAAGTCTATCGGTGCAGATGTGTTATTTGACTACAAGGATCCGGACGTCGCAAAAAAGATTCGTGAATACACGAACGACAAACTCGTGCATGGATTCGTATGCCATGTGTCCGGTGATGAAAAGACAAACCAACTTATTTCGGATAGCTTAAGCTCGTCTGGGGCCGTCATTTCTACATCCACGTATTCGTTTAAGCCAACACGAGAGAATATCTCTTCAACATTCTCGAACGGGTATACGCTCTATGGCGTTGTATGTTATTATGTTATTCTTGCATAGTCTTTTGGGCCTTGCTGACTAATATTCCTTTCATTTACTTACCGTTAGGCGATTACATTCCCTTATCCTGCACCTAGTGTACCGGAGCATGCTGAGGCATACAAGTGGTACCTGCAGACGCTTTCAGACCTTCTTTTCCAAGGTAAAATCAAGACACCAGCGGTCAGGATTATGCCTGGCGGGTTGAGTAGCGTTGCTGAGGCACATGAGCTGCTGAGATCACAGGCGGTACGCATACAGATCTTTCCTTAGATGCAAATGCCGAGATTCAAACGCTAATGAACTTGGTATTTTTGGATAGGTTTCTGCTGAGAAATTGGTGCATATTATTGAGGAGACGCCTTAAGGCCTAATAATCGACTCACTGACTTTGTATTAGCCTGTAACAATGTGTACTTATGTAATTATTATTTGTGTAAATAACAAGCTCTCTTCTCGCATGAAATCTGGTTCTGAACAATGAGAATAATGCGGTCGTACAAAAATCCCAAGTCAACTAAAGTGGCTGTTTGATCAACAGACGCCACCAGCGCGCATCTAGTTACACTCACACCGACTTACTCTTGATTATAGTAATCTCATCTACTCGGATCCTTCATATCTTGCATAAATTCAGCAATTACAATGAATCGAGCCTATCGTGCAGGAAAAATTAACCTCTCTGCCCTACTCGCTCAGGACAACCCCAAGATTGACCTAAAACTCGATGTATATGAGGCATCGACGCGCAACTTCCTCAAGGCGGTCTCTAACTACAGTACGCGCGCCATGACTGAGATATCCCACCGGCGCGATGTGTACAACGCGGAACAGAAGCGGATCGCGGAGCGGATACAGGCCATGGAGAGCGAGATTAATCAGTGCAAGTTGAATGAGATTGAGTTGATGGCTAGTGAGTACGTCAGGCGGGTGCTATATTCGTTGGCGCGGGAAAAAGCGTCACTTCAAGACACGACTCAATAATCGGCACCTTTTGCTTTGATAAATAGCACTTGAGAAGGAGCAGCAAGAAACGAAAGAATCCGAGGCTTATGCAGCTCAGCTGAAAAAGCAGCTCGAGGAAGCACGGAGTCAGCTCGCAGAGACTGAAGCCGAGATTGAACGGTATCGCGCCATTGCGGACAGTCTTCGAAGAGGTGTGTTCATGTTACGATATAACTTATATCCAAGATCTATCCCGAATCATGAAACAAAACAGAGAAAGAGAAAGAAAGCGCCATTCTGCACGAATACGATTCCTACGCTGCACCCTTCCTCGAGGCCTGCGAAATGTGCTTGCGCTGCTACATTGAGGGTGTACAGGAGAACCAGCTCCTCATACGATTTACATACATCGACGAATCTGATCCAGAGCGCGAGTTCTCGTTGGTGCTCGATTTGTCGAGCCAGTCATACCGAAGTGAGTGTTATATATTGCCTTTTGCCTTTCACCTTTTTTTTCACCTGCTAAATATGCCCGCGCGCAATATACAGTCCTTACGAGCACGCCCGCCCTGCCCAAGGCACCATTACTTCTGCAAGAGCTGAACGACTCGCGCGACGTTTATACATTCATCAAGCGAATACGACAAGCTTTTGAGGGTCTGTTATATCCACCTACGACACAGCCCGTATGACATGATCATCGCTGCATACTGCCTGTGGGGTTCCGCTCTCCTCCTCCCCCCCCCCCCCTTTTTTTAAAAAAAAAAAAATTCTCTTTGCTTGGTTTGTCGAAATGCGTATCTATTGATGGATCAAGCTTGTATTTAATTTTTATTATCTATACATTCTATGTGATGGTTCTTTCTTTCGCCTCACGGACGTGGTTTGCACTTGTGCGCGTGTTTAGCGCTTCGTTCCAACGCTGAAATAGAGAGGCGTATTAAAGACTCATTTCTTCTGTGGCGAATAAAGACCAGCGTTTTACTCAAGAGCATACATGTTGTCCCTTCCATTCATCAGATCTATATCAGTGAGAATCCAGCTTCCAATGAAAGTATTTTGAAACATGAGATAACAGTCTGATTTACGATTATAATAATGCTAATTCAGAAAATATACACGATGAGAAGATTCTGCAACAAAAATGCATACGTGGTACTTAAGTAATAGTATGTAAGTAGCTGAGAGAGTATCAAAATGTAAGAAACCTATCTATGGCACATGTAGTCAAAGCAAACCCCTTGTTTTGTGTTTGTAAAATATCTAATCCGTCTTGCATGGAAAAGAGATGAAAAGAAAGCCAGAAACCGTCCGAGAAAGTAATAAATGAATCGATGATAACGATGAAGCGAAAAAGTTAAGTTATGTAACATGTAGTGTATAACAAAACAGTTTTTTTTTTTGAGCATGAACGGGACATTATTATGAAAAGAAAGAAAAAGCACCCATCGCTTAACATGTATGATGTTGCTTCTGATGTTTTTTTTGTGTCCTCTAGTTGCCAGTTAGCGAGAGAGCATCCATGGCAAGGCCCAAGGGGTCGGCGTGGGAAGCTGTGGTCTGAGCGGCCATGACATCCGCATTGGCATTGACGCCAAAGAACACCTCAGGACTGGTGCATGCTGCCACGGCGCGGCGCATGTGCGTGTTCAGGAATGAGAGGCCAACTTGATAGGCAGCTGTTTTAGAATTCGAAAAAGGTAAGCATTTTTTTTGTTATCAGGTGTCAAGAGGACAAGGGAGACTAACAATTCATCCAGCCAAAGCCTTCACGAGGAACCATCTTGAAGTCGATACCCTGGTTGCCGTACTCTGCGTCAACCAGATGAGAGAGCTTGACAGCGTCAAACTGTAGAAAGACAGTATGATGTTAATGTCTTGATGTTAACTCAAAAGACGAATATGAAATGAGCTTGCCTTTTCGGGCACGACACCGTTGAAGTCAACGAAAGCGGTGGTCATCCTATTTGACTTCTATTAATGGGTGTCATAATTTAGTAGTAAGAGAACGGCGTACATGTAAAGGAACCGATAGGCCAGGCGTTGCGCATCTTCAAGGTATCCATATCGTTCGAGACCGACCCATGCCATAATTTGGTGCGGTGGCCTATTCAGAAGCTCTCAGTCACCAGACCAGCAAGAGTGCAAAGAGTGTTCCTTACCATGCGTATGGGTAGTCCCATTGACGGTTAGGCCTGTCGAGCGAGATCTTACCGCGCGACTCCTCCGTTCCGGAGACGAGGCCGCCAAGCACCTCGAACTTTTGCAGCGACTGAGAGCTGAAGAGAAGAAAGGTAAACATCACAAAGTTGTCAGGATAGGAAACCAAGGAACATACACAAGCTTCCAGCACTGTTCCTCACTTGCACATCCCGCCCACAAAGGCCAGAAGCTCGTGACACTCTCATAGAGAATCTGCTTCTCCTGCACGGTGTCGTAATCAAAGTACAAGCTCTTGCTCTCGTTCCACAAATACTTGTCGATCATCTGCTTCCTAAACTCGGCACGGTCGAACCATTCCTGGCTCCTCTGCGCGCGCGACAGGGATCGCTCACGATACTTGTTCGCGTACGATTTGATTGAGGGCGGGAACGGCGCCAGAGGGAAGTCCTCCTCCAGCTCGAGCTCATCGTCAAACACCTCGCGGATCGCCGTGCCGATATCGATCTCATACTTGTACAGCAGCGCCTGGAGGTCGATCGTGCCCAGGTTCGCGCACCGCTTCTCGAACCGGTACGTTGTGTCGTGCCCACTCTCGCGGACGGACCGATCGTGCAAGAAGTACTCGTCCAGTTCGGGCTCCTTGATCACGCCGTCGTTGTACTTTTCGCTGAACTCGAGCACGGAGATGCCGTGCTTGGCCGCATAGGGCTCAAGAATGTGCGTAAAGTGCGTCGCCTCCGTCTCGGGCGGGATGCCCAGTCCGTCGGGGCGGTAGCGCGACAAGCCCGTCTTGGGGTCCATGCGCGGCTCGGCAACCCAGATAGTGTGGTATTCCTTGATCGCTGCCTGGATGGCTGCTTTGAGCCACTGTCGGTTGGACTCGAGATCGGACCGGTCGAGCTGGTTGTAGATCTGAAGCGCCATGTCGGTCAGGAAGGGCGGCTGGGTACGGCAGAGATAGTAGCTGCGGCTGCCGTTAAGGATCTTGCCGTAGTGCTTGATCTCGAAGATGAAGTGCTCGACCATGCCTTTGGCCATGGCGACTTGGCCATCGACGAGGAGACCAAGGGTGATGAAGTACGAGTCCCAGTTGTACAGCTATGGGGAAACAATCAGAGAGGTGAAACGGGTACACGTGTACGTCAACCTACCTCGTTGAAGCGAGCACCAGGTACGATGAAAGGAATACCCTTGAGGGTGCGGCCGCCATGACCGTCATCGGCCTCCCTCATGGCAAGAGCAAGGATACCTGGCTTGGAGTTCAAGCTCTTTACGAATGCAGGATCGTCGCATTTGCGAGGGAGAACCTGAACATCAAGGTTTAGATGAGGCTTTTCCCTGGCAACTTTCCTGTAATATTCCACCATGGCCGGCTCCCCATAGGGTACGTAGATCCGGGGGTTCACACGGCCAGTTCTGTTCTTAGGGTCGGCGCAAATGATTTCAAGACCGTCACCATCGATGCGACGAGTGAGCGAGTGCCAGAAGGAGTGCTTGATCATGCGCGAGAGGCGATCGACGGGGTTCTCCGTCAGGCGGGCCTCATCGAGGACGATGCGCTTGCGATTGTGGTCCCTGGCAAGGGCAAGCTCTTGCAGCAGGTTCGAGAGCATGTAGGTGCCCTATGAGATAGTATATCAGTCTTCATCTGGACTTGATAAAAAGACACGGGTGTGATCACACGTACTCGAATGTCAAACGTCTTGAAGCCATTGCTAGTGGCCGTGCCGAGGGGCATCAGCTTAGGACCCGCGTCGGTAATGCTAATTTGGAAGTCGCCATCGGTATCCTCTTGTTCGAGGATGACTCGGATGGTCTCCTCAACGTCGATCAGGAATCGGCGCGGAGCGGTGACGGACTTTTCGTCATGGGACATGCGTCTCAGGCGTCTGTGATTATCATCCTCAAAGGCTGGGGCAACTTTAGGGTTATAGCCATGGATGTGAGACTGTTATGAGTCATTGAATTGTGAGCCACCGCAGGAGAAATATGCAAGGTATTGAGGTTGGGGATGACGTACATAACTGTAAGTTCGCGAGCGAGTGAAGGTCTCGCCGCCGCCATAGTAAGTGGCGGCATCTACATTAACTGGTCTAGAATTATCTTCGACAAAGGACACGGCAGTGGGATGGTTGAGGGCTGGTGCCATGGCTAATAATGAATGTGAGGTGGAGGAGAGAAAGAGAGAGCAGGACGGGCGAATGAAACAGGGCCAGCCGCCAGCGGGGTACAAATACCCGCCTGCCTTAGCACTCGTGCCTTCGCCGCGGACAAGGCGCCGGCTGTTTTCTCTTTTACGCACTCTCTCCAATCTCACTGCTTTCATAAATCATACTGTCTTTTGGGCCTTGTTTTTGATATAGATCTACCAGGAGTACTGGGCGCACAGATATGATCTTGCATGTCCAAAACAGGAAACTTGGCTGAGCAGTGTTCTCAAATAGGGTCTCAAGTAGCTTCAATGAAATAAACAGCCCGACCACAACACATTTTCCATTTTCCTTAGACAGAGTTATAGACTGCTAGTACCATTTCCTGCGCGGTCCTCTGACACTTTCTGTTCAACTTTTCTGACATGCAGGAAAAACAACCACGGTACCATCAATCCAGAATAACAACATGGCAGCCATCCCTGCGCCCTGTACCTCTCTTCTAGCTCTGATCCGGGCAATGATCATAGAACGTAGCGCAACACTCCCCTGTTGTATTTCCTGCCTGATAATACTTTATCCCAAAAGTGAAAGTTCTCGCGCACGATACGACAACAAACACGTAAAGATAGCTGAAGCTCACTCTATTATGACTTCATAATCAAGCCATTTTTTCATAATCATAGCCATGGAGCGCGCTTACTCCCATGTGGAATCGGTGTTAATTAACGCTGATCGATCCGAACAAGGAGACCATGACGCAAGGGGCGGCAGTCAGCAAACCAGTCTAATCTATCACATCCACGTCGCCCTTTTTCGTTACCGCATCATCCTCGCTAGCTATATCTGGATTTGATTATAACCCATAGATTGCCTTGAATTATGGTTTTTACATAACCAATCGCAATCATAACTGACACACCTACCACGGAAATGACCATTCAATACAACCGCAATCAGGAAAGGCAAATGCACAGATAACGCAAGACAAAACCACACATAACAAGGAACGCGGATATCGCGATATCTGCTCATGATAACACTAGTATTGCTCAGAACAAAGTGAATTCATATTTGACTGATGGTCGGCCTAATGAATAATGCCGGGGATGAATGAATGAAAATGAATTTGATGTGCGTTCATAATCATCCTATTCAAGCCGTTCTATCCTAATGTAAGGCGCCAGACAAGTGAAGAAAAATGCATATTAGCAGTAACGTGGTTATCGAGAATTTCGAGATCGCCGGCGGCAACATGAAGTTGGTTGGTTTGGTGTATGTTAGTTTTTGTAAAGCGTTAATAGGTGCCGATAGGGCCTGGGGATTCATGTATTACCTAATAATGTATGCTTTTGTAAACCTCGAACATATATTATGGGCGCCAAGGACAATAGGGTCTTGATGATATCTGGAATGTAGCAGTAAATGGAGTGCAACGAGCGAGACATGAAGCTACACAGGAGGAAGAGTCACAGAACGCGACAGGGGTTTGGGAGGTAGGGGCCCGGCAGAGAATGGTATAGAAGAAGACTGTCGAGGTGGGCTATGCTAACCTGGCTAAAGCTCCGCAAATATTTTAGTATCAAGTTCTACATGGATAGGTCACCACTGGCTTTATGTTAAAGCCCATTTTATAGTTATATCATTTACCGAGTATATGCCTCCTGCTTCGTTGAATTTGAGGAGCACAAAGAAATGCTTAAAATGCACGCAGCGTGACTGAACAGTACTACATGTTGTTCAACCTCGAATTTAATTATTCCTTGATAACTAAGGTTTCAAATGTTACACTAACAGCTTTTTGACCGAAGCTTCAACTTGTACAGGATTATCATATAAATTGTTTCCAGCCACAGTAGAGATTGCTAATATCCAGCTAGTATTGTCATCAGAAATTCGGACATGTCAGTGATCAATGCTAATTCAACTGACTTACGGGTCTCTTGAACAAATGCCCATGCACTATTACTACACGTAGTCATGAATTAAATCATGCTACGCAACTAACACCCCTCTCATCTACATCAATAATCGTATATTTGATTCCATATCCTGTATCGACGGATCTCTCGGCCACATCGACTGGGATGACTCTATTGCATAATGAAGGCTCCTAATAATAATGTCGGGAACCCATAATAGGACGTTTAATGCGGCAAAAATCAATATCTCAGTGGAATGAACAAACCCTTTCCTCAAGAACTGGGGCGCCAGCAACCATAGTCATAGCAAGAATGGCAGGAAGACCAACAATCGATAAGTTGAAGAATTTCATGGTGAAAATCAAGAAAACTTGTATAGGACAGAGGGATGCTGACTGCCTTGACTCCGCAGGCCCTGGCTGCCTTTATATGTGATCAAAGCGGTGGTGAATCCGGATTATCGGAAATGAGGGTGGATAGCAAATGAGGCCAGATAGCGTCTTGGTTGTCTACATAATTAGCCACCAGGGAAATATCCCCCCCCATCAAAATCATTGTTCAAGCAGCCAGAGGTCGTTGCGTGATGGTGAGCATTCTTCTGATGATGGATCACCTTATCATCTTAAATTTAGAGGCTTAGGAGTGTACCTTGCCGTCCAGGATTCTCTGAGTTGCACCGTGCTTTAGTCCGAGGCACAGCTAAACACAGCGGGCGATACACGATAGAGTAGCAAAACCACCTACCCAGTGCTCATATAGGACTTCAACGAAAAGGTATCGTGCTATTATCAAAGCAGTCACTCACAAAATATCGATCTGGGGCCCGGATGACGAGTTGGAGACAACAGTATGTTTCAAGGCACGGCCTGATGCAAAGTGGATTGCTCCAGCCTTAAGTTACTTAAGACTGCGGAGAGACTGATAAGCGGACTCAAGTGTTATCACTATGCGCCCACATGAGCCCTTATGATGGCATCACAAAATGATGATTATGAGGCAATCACGATTCGAGTTCAAGCTGGGCTGTGCCTTGTACCCGTGATTAGTAGTAGGCATGGTATAATAGACTCGTGCCTAGGACATCCTTCGAGCTGATAGGCCCTGCCGGCGGTGGTCATAGTATGTTAATAATAGTGGCCAGCAGTTTTTGTCGTGGTTCATATGAAAAACCGCATAGGAGTTGATTCGCGCTTAGCGCTTCATTTTGAATGCCTAAGATTCAGCGCATAAATGATTGGGAGCAGGTGTTGCAGGAGTGGGTGCTAGAATGCTTGGTTGCCTGTGGAGATAACAGCCTGAGGCCATCTAAGGGCCATGGTAGGCCTGCTGTCGCTTGAGCTCTGGTATTGGATGTAATGCATGTAAACGCCAGTCTAATCGCCTGGCCTACAAGGACTCCGAGATCTGTGTGCGCTTGAATCCTCGCCTTGCTCATGAGAGGAGACCAGAAGAAAAGAAAAATCTACACGACGGATCAAATATCGCGCATTTCGAAATATCAAGCTGCCGTAAATTCATGCCAAGTCAGTCTGGAAAACTTGAAATCATTATTACTGACATCCAATCAACGTTAATCATTAAAGTTGGTTAAACGTTAAAAAAAATTCCATCTAAACGTCACCATTAAAAAAAAGGGACGCCGTGGGACCAGACAGAGAGTGATCATGCTGCCGACATCGATCATGCATCACCAACGGCGCCGACTCCGACCTCACCAAACGCATCCTTTTGGGCCTCGGCCTCGATGAAGAGTTCACACTCCACTCGGCTCTTCTGTACATCAACAAAGTATAGGAAGATGGTGCTGAATGTGCCTCTGCATCATGAAACGGGGAAAAAAGTAGGCGATTGGAGGGGGTGGGGTAAGAAAAGGGTAATAAGAAAATGACAGGTTTGCATAAGCAAGTGTAGAAAACAAATGAAGCAGGAAAGCAGACTCACAGTGCAAATAAAAACGCAAACGGCATGTTATTGTTGTTCCCCGAAGCGGTGATGATGGCGGAAGTGACAAAGGGTCCTATGAATGCGGACGTTTTCCCGACCTAGATGGGTCGGAAATTAGAGGATCTCAGAATAAACGCTAGATTATAGAAATGACGAGTGCTTACAACAGAGAACAGGGCGAAGAATAGGAACCTTTAATCAAACACTTAGCTGAAGACACTGTGTTTATGTTGTGAGAGGAAAGGCTTACATTTGGGGCAAAGGAGAAACCTCGCTGATCATCGTCTGACTATATGCGTACCACGGACAAACCATCAGTCCGTAAAATACCTGATACAGCCTGTTTATATATATATATTGTTTTCCAGAAAAGAGTTAAATCATTCATCTCTGTGAATGTAGAAAATCGGAGGAGGCCCACCAAATCTCCCAAACGTGCTTGAACCCAAACTTATCCGTATGCACGCCAATGAGACCCCAGATAGTGAGGATGATGATCCAGAAGACATTGAAGCTGAGCATCTGGACACAGTTTCATGGGTGAACAAGATTGCACTGAGTAGAATGGAAGAAGAAATAGCGTACAGCTTTGGTACTAATCTTGTACCGTTTTTGAACAAGCCAGAATCCACTGTGGTTTGAATGTCAATTTCAAATTCTTCATTCATATAAAGAAAGAGATGGGAAGAATGGGGTACGAACTAAATCCCGAGCCCTTGCGCGACGATACCGACAATAAGCAAGAGTGTGAGCTGTAACGTCGAGTAGGACACGACGCTAGAATACGAGGATAAATGAGCGTTAGAATGATATCTTGCTTCATGGGGGTGAGAGTTTACCTATTCTGTAACGTTCCGATGACAGTTCTGGAGATAAAGTTAACCGTTTATGTGAGCACCCACCCAAAGGACATGGATTTGCACATACACAGTTGTATTCAATACATCGCCCCTGCAATTCCATTTTTGGTCAGCTACTTTCCAAAATCCCCAAATCAGGGAAGAAAAAAGAAATCGAATGACAGACATGAGGAAATAAAACACCAAATACAAAAATGTCTGCTTCAGCCTCATGCACTCCTGAAGCGCGACATATGTCTGTTTGAAGCCGATCGTGAGTAGCGTTGATCCTGGGGGAAGCGACAGGCCTGGACGGCGTTTTTCGAGGACGAACCACGGGATGGCGCAGAGCACTGCAAATCACCAAATATAAATCCATCCTTTAGCTAACAGTAATATCGATATTAATTTCAAGTTACTTGCACCAAACTCCACCAGCAAAAGCGACAAGGACGCTAAACGCGCGCGTGTTGTTCTCCGTGCTCGCATCGGAGTGAAGCCCTTTGAGGATGCCGACCATGATGGCTAATATGAGGATCTCGCCTGCGGAGGAGACGGCGAAGGAGACATTCGAGACGCGGTTACGTGCGAGGGATTCGAATTCAACGTGGTCTTCTGGTCTGTGAATAAGTATGATGATAATGTATTTCAGTACTGTTTGGACCGCATTTTCTTTGAGGTATGGTAGACAGACGTTTTGATGCCTTCGGATACTTCTGATTTTGATTGTTTTACTTCGGGTAGGTCGCGTGCCAGACCAGGGAAGGCGGCTGTCCAGAATGTGAGAGCGCACTGGGCATAAGTATTAGTGGTGGAGTAAATGAGCTGCATTTGGAGTTTGCTCTTACCTGGTATGTAATCACTGGTACCGAGAGAATGCATTTAACAAGCGTGTGTGTATGTGCGGGGGGGGGGGGTAGGCATGAGACAATTTTTAGCTTTCAAGGAAAATCAAGGACACTCTTACATCCCAGGATATATAATGCTACACCCGCCCGCCATTTAGACGGATCTTCTACCCCAAGCCATGCAAATGAAACGGCAACTGCTAGAAACGTGAAGAAGATAGTGATGTTGGGTCTAAATCAAGCAAGACGTTAGGCTTCGATTCGAAGAAGAGTTGCATATAGCGCATGCACGAACCTCCACCGGCCATAGTCTGCCCACGCGCCAATAAGCAGTAGAAGAACTGCCTGGATGGCAAACGAGATACCGTTGGTGAGGAGCACAATGGAGTTGACTACCAAAATTTTAACAAGGAAATATTTTTGTTATTATAACCAATGTCTGGTTTATTAGGCGAACATTTGAATACTGACTATCGCGTACACGACCAAGATAAGGCAGCACGCAGTCCGTACCGGCCCCACAAGCAGCCGTGAAAGGGGGCTGACTGGGATCGTAGCCAGCTAGGTAGAGTAGATTTTGGAATTGCGAAGGACCAAAGTTGAATCCAGAGAGACCATTATTGCCCTATCAAAAATGATTGGATATAGAGACGACAATGCTTAGGATTGCCTGCGTACAACGTAGTAGAGATAGAAAGACCAGAGCTCCCAACGAGTAGTGGTCCAATCACTAGCAGCAGTATTTGAGTTAGGAGATAAGCCAGACTCAGAGCTGGAGCTTGCAGCAGACCGGCTGAGCTCAGGGGCAACACCGTTCTCTACGACAATATCCACTTCGTTTTTGCTTGTGCTGTCAGCAAGTTCCATGGTGGTCGAACTGCAGGAACATATTATTATTATTATTATTTTAACGGCGTCTGACCTATACTTGTGCCTATTACCCAACACCACTCCTCGGTTAACTTTCTAATGTCAGAGATTACGATAACTGGGCAAATGTCCAAAAGAGGCAACCCACATCCGAAATGCCGACGCCGGCACAGAACGGGTCCAAAACTCCAAAGAGTGCGCACAAGACAAGGCCCAAAAGACGAGCATATCGTCAATTCCTATTTCCCTTACTCTCCTTCCAACAACCCGTTTACTGCTAGCCAACCTCACCGGGGATGCTACGCGCACTCCCGACGAGACATAGAACAGCAGTCCTCCCGGGGCGCGCCCTCGTTAGGACGAGCTATCGCGTACGCCCGCTCGTTTTTCCTGTCTGTCATAGTTGAGGATGTGTTTGCTCATATACTGGGATTTCTTATCTTTTTATGCTTGTCTATCATGCTTGTGAAAATATACAACATCTCTATCTACAAAACAAAAAAAACAAAAACAATAGCGCTATGCAACAGCACCAGTAACACCATCGACCGCATCCGCCTCCGCCACTACCTCCTCCTCCGCATCGACTGTTGCGCCCGTCACGAAAAAGAAGTCGAAAAACCTCTTCCGTAGATTCCTGTTCTACTCCGCGCTCGCCACGGGCACGTTCTACGTTTCGAGTGTGTTCGTTGCGTTCCAGAACGAGCGGTACTATGATTTCCTAAGCGAGAGTGTGCCGCTGGGCCAGGCCGCACTTGAGTACGCCGAGGCGAACAAGTGGGATGCATTGACGCTCAAGGATGTTGCGGATGCGGCCGTGGATGCAGCGAAGAAGGTACAGGAGCTTGTGCAGGGTGCCGCGGACAAGGCCAAGTCTAGCGCCGCCGGTGGTGAGGGAAGTGCAGTTGTTGAGCAGGCCAAGGCATCTGCGCAGGAGGCCGTGCAGCGTGTGCGTGAGGCTGCGTTGGGGCTCAAGACAAGCGTGGAGAAGAGCGATAGTGGGTCGCTCGTCGGTGCGGCCAAGCACCAGGCGGAGCAGTTTACAGACGAAGTGGCCGACTTGGTGGCCAAAGCCGAGGCAGCGTTGTCGGGAAAGCAACTGGCTTCTACTGTTGAGGCAACGACGACACCCGAGCAGCCTGCAGGTGCGCCTCCTGATACTTTCCCAGAGGCAACAACGGTGGAAGTGGTGTCTGCTGATGCTCCGCCGTCGTATGATACCCCCCTGCCGCTTGGATTTGAGCCCCCGCCTGGGTATGAGCGCCCCAAACCCAAGAAGGCTGTTGCTGCTGCTGCGACTAAATCGGCCAAGAGTGAGGAAGCGGCTGCTCCAGAGCCCCTACCCCTCATCGCTCCTTCCGTGTCCGAGCTCGCCGCTTCCGAACCGGTCATCCAACAACTCGCATCGACCATTGACCAGCTCGCATCGTACTTGAACGCCAACCCGAGCGCGGCGACGAACGCCAAGGAGGTGCTTGACATAGCCAAGGGCGACCTGACCGCACTCTCCTCGCGGATCGACAAGGTGCGCGAGGAGGAGCGCACACAGCTCGAGGCCAAGTTGGATGAGCAGACGCGCGAATATACCGTAAAGCTGCTTGAAATGGAGATGGAGGCGCAGGACAAGCTGGATTTGCAGGAGGAGGATTTCCGCAAGTTCTTCGAGGCTGAGCGCGCCAAGCTCGTGCAGGCATATAGAGAGAAGCTGGAGAATGAGCTGCAAACTCAGACAGAGTTGATCAATGAGCGGTAAGTGGCACTCAAGGATAATTTATGATTATATTCATATACTAATGTATTTATCTATAGACTCAAGGAGGAGGTCATTGCTCAAGGCATTGAACTCCAACGCCGCTGGATCCGCGAGGTCAAGGTCCAAGTCGAGCAGGAGCGCGGTGGACGCCTTGCCAAGCTGGACGAGCTTGCCACGAGCTTGAAGCGCCTCGAACGCGTCGCGCTCGATCACTCGTCCTACCTCGACGAGAATCTGCGCGTGCATGCGCTCTGGGCGGCCTTCCGTGCGCTCACGAGTGTCGTCGACGCACCCGTGCGTAAGCCGTTCCGCGAGGAACTCCGTGTGCTGCGCCATGTCGCTGCCGCGCGCGAGGATGAGGTGGTCGCCACAGCGCTCGACACGCTGGAGGCTACAGCAGTGCCCGACGTTGGCGTCGAGCCGCTAGCGGACCTCGCGAGCTGGTTCACGAGCTCAGTGGCACCGCGTGTGGCGAGCGTTGCGCTCGTGCCGGAGCAGAACGCGGGTCTGTTGAGCCACCTGGCGTCGCATGTGTTTAGCAAGCTGCAATTCCGCCGTGAGGGGCTTGTGGAGGGGGATGATGTGTTGAGTGTGCTGGCGAGGGCGGAGCATCACTTGGGAGAGAAGGACCTAGACTCGGCTGCACGGGAGTTAAACCAGCTGCGGGGGACGGCCAAGGAGCTGCTGACGGACTGGCTGGCGGCGGCGAGACGGAGGTTGGAGGTACAGCAAGCGCTGGAGGTGGTGCAGGCGCAGGCGACGCTGGCCTCATTGCTAGTTGTGTCATAGAGAGATTAGATTAGATCATGTGAAATGCAATGATCATGTGACCTGTTACGTAACTGTGGCTCCAATCTTTCGGAACGGCTTGGACGATCTGCTGGTTATTACCGGCGCCCAAGACTCGGTCCTGGCTGCTGAGCACGGCGACGACGGCGTAGGTGAGTGGGTGTCTTGTCGTCGTCTATATCTCTCTCCCCTCCATCTCTCGTCGACTACAGTGGTGATGTCGACGGCGAGATGGCCATGTGGTTGTTCTCTTGCTTCTCTTTATTTTCACCCTCGCTCAACATCCCTCCCTCCTCCCCGCCCTCGATGTCGCCCATCGCCGTCGGGCCATGTAGCAAGCGCTCCTGACTGTTAGCGGTCTTCCTTCCCGCCCAAGCCCACGGCGCAGGTCAGCATCATCATCCGGTACGACAACTAAACACACGCATGTACGTTTCCTCCTTTTTCGTACTTGGCTTCTCTTTCCTCTCCTCCCTTTCGCTTCGTCTCTTTCTCTCGCTCTCCCCCTTTGACACTCACGCTCCCCACCTCGCCTAGATCGCCTGCATGGCATTCCTTACCGCCTCCGCCTCCGAGGCGCGCAGGCAGGTCTTGAATTCGATAGGCAATCCTATCCATTTTGCCTCCGGCCAATTTCAAGGCCACACGATCCGCACCGAACTCGTCGAAGTCCAAAAGGCCAACCTGGGCAGAAAGTACGCTCTACGCTCTCCCCTCCTTTTTCGTCCCCACAACCCACGGCGGAGATAATGGCATCCTCCACTGCTCACTTACAACCTCTTTCTCTCTTCCTTTTTGTAGGTATGCCAAAGTCGATCGCCGCCCCCTCGATCCACCGCCCGTGGTGCTCATGAAGCTCTTTGAGATTTTTAACCCCGGCACAGACCAGGAGTACGAGCAAGAGATTCCCGACTACGAGTTGCGTCTTTTTGCTTCTTTTTTTGTCCTCGCCCCTCTCCACACTCGCTAACGGTTAACGGCTAACACTGATGGCAAACGATCTCATTTTGTTACTACCCCTTTCACCTTTCACCACCACGTCCTCCTCGCCCCACCTACGCGCGCGCGCGTCTCTACGGAAAAACACGACAATAATGCAGAAAAATCGACAGCCTCGGCCTCCTGTGCAACGTGGACCTCTTCCCCGTCCCTGACGACACGGCACCGCCCCCGCTCCCGGATCCAGCCGCAATCCTCGCGCCCCAGACCGCGCCTCCCGCCTCGACCACGACGACAGCAGCAACGACAGGCGCCTGGTCGCAGCAACAATCACAGCAGCCACCCTCATCGTCCTCTTCTGCTGCATACGATCCGTACCCTGCTTCTGCGGGTGCTGGCAAATCGCATTCATCTTCATCATCTCTCTATCGCGCATCGCCGCTCCCGTACGATCCGTCGAACGCATATGGCGGTAGTGGCGGTAGCAATACGAGCAACTACGGCGCACCGCCACCATCGCAGCATTATCAGACTCAGTATATGCAGTATCCTTCCTCGTCTTCGTCCTCGGTTTCCAATGCGCCTCTCCCGCCACCGCCTCCCCCTTCTGCGCCGGGTGTACAGCTCCCGTCTGTATCGACGCTACTCCGCCCTTCGGAGTATCAGTCCCACCACCATCATCATTCGCATCATCATGGCCATTCGCAGTCTTATGGTAGTAATTCCATGCCACTTCCACCCGCGAGTGATATCGTAACGCATATGAATGGTCGGCCGGTGTACGAGAGCAGCAAGTGCACGAGCGCGCTCGTAGGTTCGATGTTTGTCCAGCCGGCGACGATTGATTATCAGGGTCGCAAAGCGCTGTTGTTCCCGTTTGCGGTGAGTGTTTGATGGTTCTTCAGCCCTTCTTTGGTTTATGGATTTCCAATTTTTTTTCTTTTTCAATTTGTCATTTCATTTATTTGGCACTAACATGAAATTTTTTTCATATTTTTGTTTTTGAATTTGTCATATCGTATCGGTGTCGGACCGGATATTTTAATAGGACCTGGCGGTGGGCATGGAAGGAAGCTTCTTTTTGCGTTATCGTGTGTTTGACATCTTCTCGCGCGTGGCCGATACCGAGGATCTTGTCGTCCAGGCGGAGTGTTATGGTCAGCCATTTAGAGTGTATTCGACGAAGGAATTTCCTGGGTTGGAGGCGTCGACAGAGTTAACAAAGGCGAGAATTGTTTGGTGTTGTTGTGATTGTTTACAGCTCCTTTCAGCGAAGGAGAGTGAACAAGTGTCCAATGGTCAAGTTTGTGAAAGTAGCCGGGTTCTTTCATAAACTTAATGGTTGAACGCCTGCTCGCTCTTCGTCTTTCGTGAGAGAGCGTGAATTATCACATGGCTCGAGATGGGGGGTGGGGGAGGAGGAGGTAGGAGAAGTGGAATGGATATCATCTACTCCCCTGTTTTCCTCCCTCCCT
Organism: Agroathelia rolfsii; assembly: GCA_018343915.1. NCBI lineage: Eukaryota > Fungi > Basidiomycota > Agaricomycetes > Amylocorticiales > Amylocorticiaceae > Agroathelia > Agroathelia rolfsii. The sequence goes on from JABRWF010000002.1 coordinate 978,798, forward strand.
TCGGCCTTTCTATTATGGCTAACCAGCTGTATTCTGATCACATATAATTTTTTTCCCTAAAACTCTTTACAGACTCTCGCAGCCTGGGGTGTCCGCCTGAACCTCCGTCAGGCGCCCCGCAAGCGACGCAAGAAGAGCGAGATGCCAGGCCACGGCCAACGTACCTTCCGCGGCGACCTCGACGACGAGGATGAGGAGCGCTATCATAGCCAAGAGCATGATCATTACTCCGCTACACCCCCTCCCCCGCCGCCTACTGGTGGCAGCAATTTAGACTATGACTCGCCGACAGGTGGGAGCACTGGTAGTGGTGGTGGTGGTAGCGGCGGCGGTGGCGGTGGGTATAGTAATAAAGGCAAGGGTCCCGCCGCTGCTGGAGGCGGCAAGCGTAAGCGGTTTCCGCTTGATCAGCAACAGCAGCAGTCGCATTCGATGATGCCTATGGACGAGGGCGGCGGTGGGTATGCATATTATTCGGACGAGGATCATCTGGTGTGAGAGCGTAGGTAGGCGGCGAGGGTGAAGACGAAGAATTCAACTCGAAGGTGAAATCTCGTGGACGCATTTTATCCTATCTATCGTCCTTTCATCCATTTATTTTGTGGGAGGGGAAGCGAGGAGAGAGAGAGAGAGAGCGCTGAGTGATGGACCAGGTTCAAGGCTGTTGATTGTGTTGGTTCCGGGTGTGGGCGTGGGTGTGGATGCGAGCAAAGAAGAAATAAATCGGAAACGAAGGGCGCAGAAAAAACAAAAAATTCAAATGAACATGCATCATATTGTCATTTCCTTGCTCTCTTTTTTTCTTTCTTTCTTTTTTTCAGTTCTATACTTCTAAAAAAACAACAGAAAAGAAACAAACTGACGCCTGTGTACTTTGATGTCTGTCTCCTATCTACCTGCATTGTCTATATGTCGACGACGACAATTCGGACGCCTGTATGATTTCTCTCTTCTGGCTTCTCCTTCCACATTATGAGCGAATCTACTCCTTCCCCTTTTTGCATACTTATGTATCATAAATACACTCTTCCTTTTCTTTTTGTATCTGCTTATTCTGCTTATGCTTACACTTCTTTCTTAGTTTCAATCTAAATTTAACGGACCTGTCTCTTTCTTTTTTTTCCTTCCCTGACGGAGTTTGTTGGGAGTGGATTTTCTTGATGCGCGATCCTAAAGATCTAAAGCTCGTGCAATCGCTTTTATCGCAGAGCTTATTTTGTCTCCGTCTCAACCGACAGATACGGAGATTAATTTGCACTAATATGTAATCAGTAAGAGAACGTAATTACTTTTCGATGACGCTGTCAATGTCAATGCCCATGTGGATGTGGATATCTGGATGATTGGTTTGGATGCCCGCGATCCGTGTACTCTTACACTCCAGTTTTGATAGAAGGGGTACTGACGATTGTTCAGCTTTAAATTCAGAAAATTCAGACTATCCAAGCAGGTTTGCAGCAGTGCTCGTACATCTATATCGCCGTTCAGGCTGAGTGGTACATGATGCATGATGACGTATAATATGCCCGTCATGTGATTTGTCGTTTTTATACCGTCTCATGTGATTAGTCACATGCTCTTATAGGAACCTATTGAAATCCTTTATACCGAGGGACTCGCTACGTTAGCTTGGGAAGGCCGGGCATCATCTGAACCCAACAATAATCTCTTGATGACAAGTGCATCCGAATCGGGATGTTGGCTATAGCACATACCCCGCATTTCTAAGCAGCAAAACTTTTGGGCTGGGCCAAATATACTCTACGGCCCCCGTGCTTCGGTATCGTGTCAGCAGCCGAGGTGGGCAGTTCTGCTTATACTGGCATCTAAGAGGCAACAGTGCATACAACCACATAAAGAATTTCCAGTCTCACGTCCTCTCTAATTGATTATCCTATCCCAAATATTTCAGGCAACCCCTCCTTCCCTGAACAACTTGAACAAGAATGTCCAATATTTCACCTCTCTTGCAACCTTCCTCTCTGGGTAATCTCAAGCTCCGTAATCGCATACACATGGGCCCACTTACAAGAAATCGTGCTGATGGCAATATGCCTTCTGACTTACAAGTTGAACACTACCGTCAGAGGGCAAGAGGAGGCGCAGGCCTCATCATCACTGAGGGTATTCTCATTGTCCAGCAAGGGTACACCCGAAATCGTATCTGGCCATTCATATAGTTTTTTTAATCATGAAACACAGCGCAAGCTATGCCAACGCGCCTGGAATCTGGTCCCAAGAGCACGTCGATGCTTGGAAAAAGGTGACAGACGCTGTGCATGTCGAAGGCGGTGCTATCTATGCCCAGCTGTGGCATCGTAAGGATTTCTTCAAACTCTGGTTTCATCACTCTGAATGTTGTTTTAGTCGGCCGCATGTCACATCCAGAGGCTCCGGAGCAACTTGCTTCTGGGCAGGTAGACTTGAAAACAGGATCAGACACTATTTACATGAAGCTAACCTGACTGGTTTTCTAGCCTGTATATGCGCCTTCTGCTATTACTGCCATAACCTCGACGAAATTCCGCTTCCTTCCTGGCCAGCCCGGGTGTCAGATCGTAGGCAATAGTCGACAAGAGTACTAGGAGGGAGGAAGCTAATGTTGCATTTTCAGCCCACAGGTATAGAAGATCCGCGTTTAATTATTGAACAATTCCGTCATGCCGCGATCAATGCAAAAGCAGCAGGATTTGATGGAGTTGAAGTACTGGCCGCAGGTGGATACCTGATTGCCCAGGTATGCTTCACCTTTTCGGATGTTTCATGATGAAATTGTTAAACGGTTGATTTCTCCTTCGCTCAGTTTCTTTCTACGCACTCCAACGTAACAGCTATTTCCACTTGGTTTGAATACAAGATTGACATTTTTACCCAGAAACGGACTGACAACTATGGCGGAAGCGTTGAGGGCCGCTCTCGTTTTGGTTTAGAGGTGCTTAGAACAGTTATAGACGTATGGGGCCCGAACCGAGTCGGCATAAAGGTCATGCCTGCCGCAGGTCTCAACGATGTTGCGTATGTCTTGCAATTCACATATTATTCCCTAGTTTTCTCAAACAAATACTGTCACTACAACGATTATAGGATGCCGCTAGAAGAAACAATCAAGACTTACACTTATTTCCTCGGAGAGGCCGATAAACTAGGTCTAGCATATATTCATCTTATGCTTCATTTTGATCGGCGTACCTTTGAAATCAGGACCCCCGAGGTCCCGCATGATGTGTTGGAAACCTATCGACCTTTCATCAAGGTGAGGACTGAGACATTTTCTCTCTCTGATACACATCGACAGGCATAGCTGACAATATGGACTATTTGGGCATTAGAGCACCCCTATATTCATCAACGGTGATGTTCATCTCGAAAATGCAGCTAAACTCGTTAGTGAAGGAATTGTCGAGGGCGTGGTCCTTGCTCGACGTGAGTCGCCTCTCGAAGTTCTACCCGTTCTCTTTGTTGAAGAAGTTTCCTCAGCGTGGATCTCGATGCCTGATGTAGTTAAACGTTTAGAAAGAGGGCTTCCTCTTGATATCCCCATAGACACCGAGACTATATATGGAAAAGGTGTTAACCCAACGAGAGAAGAAAAGATTAGAGGATACAATGATTACCCTGCAATAACTGAGTTGTCGGCAGTTGCATGAGGGAGATCGTGATGGAAGACAGCAAGTATAATTTACCCAGTCTTATTCCAAAGACATGCATGTATGGAATACAGATCTGTATTGTTGTATCATCGAAGATACATGCTATATGTGTCAAGTCTTTACATAGCTGCAATTTTACCACAATCGGCACTGGCACTCCCATGGCGCATAGATCGAGGTTGTTATTTGCCCTTCATAGGAAATGTAGATCATTTCTGTATAATAAGAAAAAAGTATTATTCTATTTGATTGCACTTACGCAAGCAGCTTTTACTCCCTCTTGAATTACGATACTCAAATAACTTCCTTCAGACATAGGGAGAACTGACTACAGTACTTCCTCATCGCCTACCTTAGCGACAAATAATGAGTCACTTGCCTGGGGTATTCAATTACGTAATACTGGCGGCCACTGTGTGCCACTCTACGCTATCACACTGACACTGTACCTCGCAATACCTGATCCCTGACTATGCTCAAGATATCGACATTTTTTTTCTCTACGGAGTTCATTGAAAGGGCTCTTCACTTATGTGTTGGATTGTACAGCCCGTAAGCCGTTTTTCTCATATTGACAGAACCTATTCGGGCTTCGTCTCAAATCAGGATGCCATTGAGACTGTAACGCGGGTTTGCGCTTCTTGCAGTTGGTAAGAGACTATTTTCAATAATGTTACTAGCACTAGAGTACATCGTATCAATATCTTGATGATTGGTCTGGTCAAGGTCGCTTGCAGTTCATGCACTATAACAGCCGGACATTTCTGAACTGAATACTTGTGGCACTTCTTGATGGCAAACGCATCCGAATCGCACAATAATATCTACCTATTATGCAACTCCTATTTGTAAAAACTCGGTCCGACTCGGTACGCATATTATAGTAGAATAGCACATGCCCCGTATTTCTCATCATGATGAGGGCCCTTCGGGTAGGCTAAATGTACCCCACTCCTTGCAGCCCCTATACTTCGGTATCGTGTCAGCCGCCGAGCTGGGCAGTTTTGCTTACATCTTCAAATAATAGGCCGAGCCTACAAATAATCGTATAAAAAACCTTTGGTATTCTCTCCTATAAGCTTATCATCCTACTCAAGACATATCAGCCATCCACCTGTTCAAACAAACACTATACAGGAATAAGAATGTCTGATATATCGCCTCTTTTGCAACCTTCCTCTCTAGGCGATCTGAAGCTTCGCAATCGCATACACATGGGCCCACTCACAAGAAATCGTGCTGATGGCAATATGCCTTCTGACTTACAAGTTGAACACTACCGTCAGAGGGCAAGAGGAGGCGCAGGCCTCATCATCACAGAGGGTATTCTTATTGTCCAACAAGGGTACATATAGAACCGTATTTGATCATCATGTGATTTCTTAATAATGAAGTTTAGCACTATGTTCCCTGATGCACCCGGAATCTGGTCCCAAGAGCACGTTGACGCATGGAAAAAGGTGACAGACGCTGTACACGTTGAGGGTGGTTCTATCTATGCTCAGCTATGGCACCGTAAGGATTGCTTCCATAATAGGATTTCTTTCTTCTGGAATCTATTTTAGTGGGCCGCATGTCACATCCTGAAGCTCCAGAGCAGCTTGCTTCTGGACAGGTTAGACTTGAACTAACAACATGTTTTATAGAGCTAACTTTTTTCCTAGCCTGTTTATGCACCTTCCGCAATTGTCGCCGTAGCCTCGACGAAATTTCGCTTCCTTCCTGGTCAGCCCGGATGCCAAATTGTGAGCATTGATAAAGCAACATACTTGTAGGGAGGGCTAACATTGTATTTCTAGCCCATAGCTATAGAGGATCCTCGCCTAATCGTTGAACAGTATCGCCATGCCGCAATCAACGCAAAAGCAGCAGGCTTTGATGGGATCGAAGTTCAGGCAGCAGGTGGATACCTGATTGCCCAGGTATGCTACAGCATATAGCGTTTTCCGTGATCGTAATAAGCAACTCATTTTTACTCTATTTAGTTTCTTTCTACGCACTCCAACGTAATACCTATTTCCACTTGGTTTGAAATATAATATTGACATATTATACTTAGGAAAGGGTTGATGACTATGGCGGAAGTGTTGAGAACCGCTCTCGCTTTGGTTTAGAAGTGTTAAAAGCAGTCACAGACGTATGGGGCCCTAACCGGGTCGGCGTAAAGGTCTCGCCTGTCGCGGGTCTCAACGATGTCGCGTACGTCCTTTGATTTTATCAGTTTACTTAAAGTAAACGTTGCAATTGCAACGATTTCAGGATGCCGCTAGAAGAAACAATCAAGACTTACACCTATTTCCTCGGAGAGACCGATAAACTAGGTCTAGCATATATCCAGCTTATGCTTCATTTTGACCGGATTGCCTTTGAAGCGAGGACATCTGAAGTGCCACACGACGTGTTAGCGACCTATCGCCCTTTCATTAAGGTGGGGAGTGGGCCATTCCTTCATTCCAATACTTGTAAACACAGTTTAATATGCGTTATTTGCGTATCAGAGCACCTCTGTATTCATTAATGGTAGTGTCAATATTGAAAATGCAGCTAAACTAGTCGCTGATGGGGCCATAGAGGGTGTAGTCCTTGCTCGACGTGAGTGAAATGTACCCTATTCTACCCATCTTCTATGCTCAAGGTGTCTGTTCAGCATGGATTTCAATGCCTGACGTAGTCAAACGTCTGGAAAGGGGACTTCCTCTTGATGTTCCTATAGATACTGGGACCATATATACAAAGGGGACTCACGTCACGAGAGAAGAAAAGATCAGGGGATATAATGATTACCCTACGGTAACCGAGCTATCAGCAGTTGCATAAGGGGGATTGTGATGGAACTGAAATACGCATCGACCAGTCTATTTTGCAATGAAAGGATATGGATATATGCAATATAATTCATTACCACCTTACAATTGTGTTCGTGCTCGTATAAATGTACACTGCCTGCTTCAAGCCTCTACCTAGCTGCAAAAAGAAATTCAAGTTAAATTATATCTAGTAGGCCGTCCAAGCTTGGATTGGACCGTCATGCTTCAAGTTAGACAATAAGAGGTCGTACATTTTATACCCTTTATGAGAAATCTGGATTGATATTACTCTTAAGTATTTTTTTTCGCTATATAGCTCAACGATTCGTTCAATTACTTTTCGATACCACCAATTACGCTGATTCTCGGACCACGGTCCATGCTGTGTTGCAATGTTGAATTGGTCGATTGTTGTCTCTGCCCCTGCTTACAAGTTTCGAGATGGCCAAGTTGAAGGCTTCAATAGCTTCAATCCTCATCAATCATCATAAACCGCTGCCAAAACACTTCAAACTTATGTTTCTGTCATCATCGCAAGGTTCGATCCTATGGGTGACTTTGTGCTATGCATGACATTGCATGTACACATTGGTAAACATCGATAACAAATGATGCAAACTGAATGGTGCATCTATCAGTGCACGCCGATGCACGTTTTTGCGCAGCCTGTGAATGAGTGCTACCACTGGCACGTCCAACACGTTTCTATCGTTTTATCTCTCTTGCTTTCAAGTCTTATGCGAAGCGAAAACCCAATCCTTCGCTTAAGATAGCCATTCCGTGGACGATTAATTGCCAGTGACGAAGCATCTGGACTCGGACTTTGGAAATAGAACAGAGTGCCAAGCGCTCAGGGTCTAACACTAGGATCGGTCTGAAGATACCTTGGGGCGCAAGAAAGCTACTGAGGAATCTCAGTGGTCCCAGGAATACTGCTTAGACTATGTTGGAAATGGATTCCCAAGGTTTGTTGTGAATTTAAGATAATGCTGAACTGTTGACAAATGTATCTTTAGAATGTTTCATGCCGATAAAAGCCCTGCCCGATGAATTATGGCTCTATATATTCAAGCTTGCCTGCATAGATGGTGGTCCCACTGGATGTTCGTTGGCTGCGGTTTCTCGATACGTACGTGAGACCTCACGTAGGGTTAGACTACAAAGCGTGGCACTAACATCGATAAATGATGTGCTTACCTTCCATCGAGTCTTTGTACGTGGGAAAGAGCCGGACAGCAATGTCAAAAACCTATTAATCTCCATTGATAATGAAGATTACTGGGGCAGCACCAAAAGAATCAACATAGCCATTCGCGAGAAATACGAATTATCCAAACCAAAGGCGTTACCATCCCTACTCTGGAGAAAGGTTGTCCAACGGTTTCACTTACCAGTGCGGCTAATTCGCCGCCGAGATGACATTCACTTTCGAGATCTCACCCGTGAACAACGAGTATCTTTCATCCGACAATCTATTCTCGACATTTTGCATTACGCTCGTCCTGGGTTGGTATCCTTGACGATATCCATGGGCGCTTCATTATTCCCCATCGTGTTGCCCAAATCTCTTCCTGCACTACGGTTCTTGTCAGTCAACGCTGTGCTCATAACCCATAACATTACACCAGAGACATTCCCGGCTCTGACTTGCCTCGATCTACATCGATACGTAGACCTTCCCAAGATCCTTACCAACACAAGCTCTCTAAAATATCTGAGACTATCTTCCCCTGCATACCTCTTTACCCTTTTCTTCACGCAATTTTTCAACACACAGGACGATTTGGAGGAGTCCCGGGAGCCTCTCTTGACACAGCTGGGAAAATATGCTGACCTGCGACGTATTGTATTCATCTTGAGCGAGGATCATGATTGGTTCGGATTCGGGGGTTTCATCCATGACATGGAGTCTGGCATTCCGTCCACACCTGATGTCGTCAACAACCAAACCCCTTTGCAAGATATGTCTGAAGTCGGGTCGTTCACCGAACGGGACCACCTCATCGTATTCTGCCCTCGATCCCTAGAAAAGGACGCGTCGCGAGGATCGCAACTACAACAGGAGTGGATAGAGTGCAACGAAAATGGTTACCCTTGCTGGGTCAACTGGTGGGGTATGCCTTGGGTCCTTCCAACGTCATCTGGACCAATGCAAGATTAGTATCTCACGACGACGATTTCACATATTATTTGATTTGACTCGATCTGCAAGTTCTTGCCCACTTTTGGTTTCCTCTACTAGCTTTATTTACTGTTTTTGTGTATTTTATATCGATATATGACGAAATGCACATCAAGTGTGTTTAGTATGTGATTATTGATGTCAGGTAGTGTAAGAGCTAGCACAAGCATGGAGGCTTAGATGTGGTGCAAGGCACGGAAATAGAAATAAAAGTAAACACGTTGGAATCCTCCGGTCAACATCATCATGCCTATATGTACTTCTTGTACCCATCCACTACCTTTCCTATATACGGTTTACCAATCTAAACATAATCTCCGTCTCGAGCAATGTGTCTGTAGCATCTTCCAAGTTTATGAAACTAGACCTGAACGCGCCCATTCTCTGATACAAGGTTGCTTGCAAGGCATTCGCCGACCCTTATGTCGAACACGATGAACTGATGCTGCTGCTCGACCTCATACTTCTGAAAAGAGATGTTTTCCGGCATCTCCTGTTCAACCGAGGATCTCCGCCCAGAGTAGAGACTGCTAGTGCACCACAAATATCCGTGAAACAGAATGCTCAATCGAATATCTCCCGAACAGAGGTGTCGAGAGATAAAGTGAGTACTAAGGAACTCTCCAACTAAGAAGCAAAAACTCACCGATATTCTCAGCAGCAGGCAATACTTTCGTTACACCTGGGAATTGCGCTCACTCTTCTTGACGGATGTACGGCATGGTTTACATTTAGTAGCTTTACAACTCAATGACGCAGAGAATTGGATCTAGTCATCAGATGGACACACCTAGGTAAGCAGTTTACCAACTTATCATGAGCCATGCCCGTTTCACAAAATGGGGATCAAGGAATATCCAAGGATACTATTGAACCTACAAGAGCAAGTGAGGCATTCCTCCGGATCCTTGTAGGATGTATCACAGGTGCGTATTAAGCCACGAGATACCAACAGTTTTATGAATCTGATTATTTCGCAGAGACGCTTGCTTTCCATGTTGGCGTGACATTTGCGTCATTCGTCATTCTTAATCTACTGGGCTTCTGGTACTCCCGTCGGTCCATTTCTCGTCCCCGCTCTGGTGTCCGTGAGCAGTTCAGGTATGCCTCGTGCTACGAATCATTACATTTTATACGTGATCTAAATAGTGGCTCAGATACAAACTAATTCCTCTGACGATATTCTACTCATCCCTTACGAAACTATTCTTACTTATACTCCTGTCTATATGGAGACCAACATCGACCGGCCCTTTGGCAACTCCTGATCTATCAGACCCCTCATACACCTACCCTTCTTGGTTTTCAAATGCTCCAACATGGATTTCACCGTTCTTGTTCAGAGCCCTTGACATTTTGAATGAAGATGTATTGGATCGGGAATGGATAGTGCGTAATGTATTGGGTGGAATGGCGACTGGCTTTGGTTTGCGCGGTACACCATCACATTATTGTTTCCATCTCCCCATTTGTGCACTCATTCTGGTTTTTTTTTCCCCTCCAAAACCCACTTTTTAGTGGTTCTCGACTGCCATCCGTTCTTTACAACTCTCGTCATCCTAACTGGCTGGATCGTGAAAACAGCCGTGGCAAAAATCGTCAGTGGCTGGGGCTTGGTTGGGAATTCTAGAGCGGGGGAAGTGTTTTTGGCCTATAGTATTCCGTAATGTACGTACGTACTGCTCATTATCCAAATGCGTAGCAATATCGTAGGACCTTGCTTTGGTATTCTTCATCTCCTTTTGTCATTGCCACTTTGATTGGTTGATTATTATGTGATGTTGATATATGTTGATCATGCCAGACTGAGATTGCGCGACCCACATTGCCCGTTGTAACAAGGAACATGCCGCGTGTGTAGCTAGACAATTCCCGATAGGGAATTGCTCCTCTATGTAACTACACATGATCTACTAGAGTCCTGGAGTGATATCGTAGCTGCGCTCGGCGACCCACCTACTTCGGAATCCCCGCAAGTTAGAACCCTATCGGGGATTGTCGTCAATCAGGCCCTGCGATGCCACACCACCCATAATAGGGCTCTGTCCATGTGGATTTTGAAAAGTATAAAAGGCATCGCCAACTTTCAGATGCGGAAAGTCATACTCCCCAGTCTCTCGTTCAGATTCTAAACGACTTGAACAAACAATTTCTAAGATGGTTTCTAGCACTAACACCCCTCGTGTTTGGTTCAGTTAGTGTCTTTCTATCTTTTTATTTATTATAGCAAGAATTGATGTTAAATCGATTGAACAACAATATTATAGTCACAGGCTGCTCCTCCGGCTTAGGTCTCGCTCTAACAGAGTACACCCTTGCAGCCGGCGACAAAGTCGTCGCCACTTTGCGGAACGTCTCCGCCCTAGCTTCCCTACAAAGCACCTATCCAGAAACGAGCCTTCTCGTCCTTCCCCTGGACGTCTCACAGCCGGCGCAGATCAAATTCGCATTTGCTCGCGCGGTGAAAGAGTTCGGTCGCGTCGACGTTGTGGTGAACAACGCGGGCTATGGTCTGTTTTGTGAGATTGAGGGGACGCCAGATGAGGAGGCGCGCAAGGTGTTTGAGGTACAGTTTTGGGGGCCTGTGAATATTACGAAGGAGGTTGGTGATTTATAAAATATACTCTTTTCTCTCTCCTGTGTCTTAGCAGGATAAAGTTTTTGAATCTGATCTCGTCCTTGTGTCAATGATGCTGACAATGACAACAGGCAACAAGAATTTTCCGGGATGTTAATCCCAAGGGTGAAGGTGGACTTTTGATTAACATCAGTACCTGTGGGGGTTATAGCGCACCGCAGGGCCTTGCCTTCTACGCTTCCAGCAAGTTTGGTATGCAATCTCAAAGACTATCTGCGTGAACAAAGAAGCTGATAATACACCATACCAACACACCAACAGCACTCGAAGGGTTCACCCAGTCTTGGATAAAAGAAGTTCTTCCCGAATGGAACATTCGCGGCCTCATCATCGAGCCTGGAGGGTTTGAGACGAACTGGAAGGGCTCCTCAATGGTTCACTTATCACGTCATGAGGCGTACACTGCACCTGATACACCCACATCGAAGATAGAGAAGATCCACGAGACAGCATCGTTCATGGGCGTGCCGCAACGCGCTGCCAAGGCAATTTGGGAGGTGTCGAGGGAGAGTAGAGAAAAGTTGCCCCTGAGGCTGCAATTGGGTAGTGACTCGCTTGCGCTAGTCACCGCTACAGCAAAGAGGACGCTGGAAGATGCGGAGAAGTGGAAAACGGTTAGTCATTCCACAAACAAAGATGGAGTGGATGTGGAGAAGTTTATGCAGGAAGTTGCGGCTGCTACCCAGTAAACAGTGTTGGATTGAGAGTGTAATGTGCTATTATTATAGCGTGACAAAGGTTATCACATGCAAGCAGGATGTGGTACAAACAATTATATGGGGTTAAAGCAGTCGTTTTTTCTCGGAAAAAGACGCCTGCATTCTATTAGAACTTAGTAAATGAAAGGAATCATCGCTTTCCTGTTCCTAGGGTACTCCTTGCCAAATTCCTTCTTGTAATTCTTGTGCTTTTTGACAGCCCAGAGAGCCATCTGACCAGTCGACACGACCAAGAAAAGCCAGGCTGAGAATGAAGGGGACACAATGAATATGACGTGTAAGATTAGGAAGAGTGAAACGTACCGGCCCAACTGTTTGTCAAGATAGCAACCACAAACCAAGCGAGGGCTTCGAAGAAATAGTTGGGGCAAGAAACCAAAGAAAAGCCATACCCGTAAGGAATTGCGCGCGTGCGAGTGCCAGCCGGGCGCAGGCTGCGAAGCTTGATGTGAATGATCAGGTTTGAGAGCTCAGCGAACTAAGGGGGGGGGGGGAAGGCGGTCAGCTATATAAGCAACATGAGAGGAGCATGCTCACCAGCCAGACGGCTGTTCCGGTCCAGAGGAAGAGAGGGTTCTCGCGAATAGTGTTGACAACGTAGGGCGCAGTCGCGGATAGTGCAGGCCTATAAATGGCCCAAGCGAGGAATACACCGCTCAGGATGTGGTAGTGTCCAGAACTGGAAGAATGGTTAACTTAGGGGGTAATATTTTGAGTGGTCGAAAACGAACTTCTTGAAAACATTTCGGAAGGGCATGGTGGAATGCGAGAAACGATGTACGCTATAGAGGGTAAGACCATCCGGCTCATTTAAATTGATAGTGAAATGCGTACAAGATTGTTTCCAGCTCTCTCTTCAAGAAATGAAGCATAACAAATGCATATATGTACCTAGGTGCAGGCTCGAGTGAGCTCAAGCAAAGCATTACTTGGCTTTACATACCTCTGAAGCAAACTGTGGTGAACTGGGCCACCATAGAATATCTTTGGGAAGTGGTAAATTAGAGGATGAATGACCAGTGGTCCAGCCTATTGAAACGCATACATCAGACGAAATTCATTTGCGTTTAAAGCGTAGTACACTCACATATTCTATTAAAAACACGGTACGCCAGCTGATCTGTGGGCCCAAGTCCTTGAGCGCGACTTCGCCACCATCAACAACGCCAGCATCCGTAAGAGTTGCCTCGTCTGGGAGGGCGTTCTTCTGGCCTTTTAGAGACAGCTTTTGTCTGTCAACATACAACTGGTGGACAGGTAGTTACTTTCTGATATAGTACTGGGCATGACAAGCCCTTACACTTGGAAATTTTGCTGCAATGGCCTTCTTCAGATCGCCAACGGTTACCGAGGACAAAGAGCCAGGAACGTCCACGGTCGCGGGGAACCGCTTCGAGGGCTTTTGGCTTGCAGAGATGACGGTTACAGAAACCATTTAGGGAGATAGAACAGATTCGAGGGGTCAGTCGACGAGCAGACACGTTCTAATACCCTGTGCTTGTGGGAAACCTGGACTATGTTGGTGAGAAGGTAAGCCTGATTCCGGCTAACTCGCGACCCCACTCCGTTTCGTTCGGGATTCGGTATAATCATGAGCCCGGGCCGGCTTTGGCGACTAGCTTCGTCTCGCATTGGTACGTCACAGTCAGCTTGAACAGCAGCATTCACCATGATATCACAAAGCACAAAATATCTTATCCCAAAGAGGGCTACTGGCTTCCCCAACTCTCGCCTCTGTAGAAGTATTTACATCTAAGCTGGATAGCCTTTTTTTTCTTGTCCCTAATTCTGGCCGTCACGATTTGCTTCAGGATCATTTGCGTCATCGTTGCCCCAACCAGTAGAACTCGAATACGACGTCCTAGCACCACATAACGGGGATGTAAAAACACGCCCACTTGTTATAATTCATGGCCTTTTGTGAGGACTAGAGTTGACGACAGGTGCAATGGTCTCTTTCTAACTTGTGTATCAGTGGGTCGAAACGCAACTGGCTATCCTTGTCCAAGGCTTTCCATAAAGACCTGAACAGAGCCATATACTCCCTTGTATGTGATACTCATTATCTCTCGATTCTTTTGCACCGACCTACCGCTCCCTAAGGATCTCCGTAACTCTGGATCATCTCCACATGCCAGGCCCATGACGGTATGTATTTCATCTACGCGCATGTCAACTTTGCTAATGGACTCAAAGTACGAAGCCATGGCGTCAGACATCTTGCACTTCCTTCAGAAACATGGCCTGAAGGATGTCTCGCTACTGGGGCACTCCATGTATGTTTATCACCAAAAACATTCGTACAAATCTCACCATGCAGTTAGGGGTGGTAAAGCTGCCATGTCTGTTGCCCTCTCACCTGAATTGCCGGATGGTCTACTCACAAATCTCATCGTCGCTGACATCGCACCCTCTCGTGGTGCCCTCTCTCCCGAATTTCGCTCCTACACTGAAGCCATGAAGAAAATACAGCACGGGAACGTCAAATCCCGTAAAGAGGCACAAGATATCTTGTCAGAATATGAAAAGGTTGGCAAAACTAAACAAATCCTCATCATCATGGCTTCCATCTAAACTCTGTCTCCAGGATTCGGGCGTCCGGGCATTCTTATTGACTAACCTTAACATACCGTCATCTGGTGAACCAGTAAATTTTAAAATACCTATAGACATTCTAGACGAAGCTATCTCCGACATCGGGGACTTTCCCTATGCTCCCGATGAAACGGGATGGCATGGGCGGACTCTCTTCATCAAAGGGACAAAATCCAAGTACATCAATCGACACAACATCCCAACTGCCAAGGCGTTGTTCCCCAATTCGCGACTGGAAGAACTAGACGCTTCTCACTGGGGTGAGTCACAATTATACTTAAAGCTTTAGGGAGCTTATTATCGATGTATTCATGGTGTAGTGCACGCCGAAAAGTGAGTTTTTATTTTTATTTTTTATGTGACCGAGCCTCGCTAAAATGATATGCTCAGGCCGCATGAATTCAAGAAACTTGTGGTGGACTTTATCGATGATGCTTAACGCATTCACAACGATAGCACCAACGCTACTATTAAACATAAAATATAGAATCGATCCATACCGCCAGTCAACCTCGTTTTTGTATATTATCCTATCAACTAATCTTCGTAGACAAAAACGAATACAATAACTCACCTGATTCGAAGGTGCTATAGCAATGACTACTACTTCACTTGGGAAAGCTTCCCTAGGATTGGGCCTGCTATATAGTTTAGTCTCCCGCAGGCAGACTCTGACCGCTCATTATGCTCACTTGAATCAGATATGTAACTCAGGCTGACCTTTAGCATTACTTGACTTGGATCCTCCGATCAAACGCCGCAATAAACTCCCGTTCATTCAGTCCAGACCTCTCAAAGACCTCAACTTTCGTCTTATGTCTGACCATGACGTCGGATCGCACTGCTGTCTACTAGCAGGCCAGTTTGGGATCAAATACTTGTACCGTATTGCGTCGGAACTTTGACACGATTGGAGCATCTATCATGTCACCTATCCGGTGTTCTTCATTATTCTCCTTTAGTACAACATTGGCTATCAGGAACTCTGGATTATTTATAACTCCGAATTGAACGTTTCGGAGCAATCAGCTCAGAACATGGACATCACTGTCATTGACATTGTATTGTTTCATATTTTTGCAAAGTCATAATATCGACCATAATTTGGTTTCACCGTAACCTTCATTCCTTTATATCGTCGACTGTAGGGTATTTTGTTTGCTCATAAATCATGCTCTCCCAGGATTCATCATGTCTCATTTGCTCTCTATCCCGTTCTCGAGGACAACCCGATCGAGTTTACACTCATTAATCTTCGTGATTTCGGAACAGGAGTTGAATCGACTCGGTGGTTGTGCTGTCATTGAACAAGATGGGACCTATTTGTTTGCTCTGATGCATGACATTTACATATGGCAACATCCCCTTACAGTTGATGACAGCTGTCATTGTAAATGATGTCCCCTTTACCTTGCCTAAAGAACGTAGCTGGACGTATCTGTACATAATCATATATAGCATATCTTTGGGTCCGACTAGTATATAATCGCCCTCTCTCTAGGTCCTAGGAGTGGCCGACCTGTCGTAAGACAACCAAGGACCAAAACCCATTTATCTACTATCAACATGCCGCGCATTAAAGTTCTTCTGATCTTTGCTACTTCAAGTTGGTTTGCGGTAGTGGCGAATTCACTCCCTGTTGGACCCATTCTACCAATCGCTAGCACAGCTCATGAAGTGCGAGAAGAAAATTTGGCCGGAGGCCGTCTTTGGAAAGATCATGTTCATGCGAGCATATTTGGGGAGCTGCAAGAACGAGAGCCTAACAGTGGTCAGCCTTTCTCATCTTACGTTCACCGAATGACAATATTCTCAATTCAATTCGTACAGAGATATGGCAGGATGTTGTTCACCAACACATCTCATGAAATATATTAGCCTCGTCTCCATCCAGTCCATAATCCTTATCCTTGTTTTCATTTCCTATATTTGTGGCTCGAACAGCTCATGGTCTATTCATTTGAGTTTACCCGTACAATCTCTTGTAGTTTTGTCGCTTATTCATTGCTCGCTTTTATCTATTAAGTATT
The DNA here is from genome assembly GCA_018343915.1 of Agroathelia rolfsii. NCBI lineage: Eukaryota > Fungi > Basidiomycota > Agaricomycetes > Amylocorticiales > Amylocorticiaceae > Agroathelia > Agroathelia rolfsii. Next base: position 995,419 of record JABRWF010000002.1, read on the forward strand.
TATAAATCAAATATCATCTGTACTGAATATACAGTACATAAATAAAGCTAACAAATTATCCATGCTCGATCAAGGAGCAGAGCCAGGAAGCTCCCGCCCGTGCAGCTGCTCCATGGGACTAGTAGTGTTTAGTGACCATGGGACCCGGAATTTTATCTTTTCTAAAAAGTATGAGTTCCTTACAAATCACATCATTTACATTTGTGTGCACAAGTCATCTCTTTGTTAGAGTACACATTTAAGTTGGTTATTGTTGATTGTGAGGGCACACCCTCCTTTCGATTGGCTGCACAAAGCACGGGTCCGTGCTAATTACCCAAAATATTCGATTAATTTCGACCTGCTGTGTAACAGGCTTTTTTTTTATCTTGACTCAGACCCTTCAATCAACTTCAATCAAAGGCCTCGGCCCAAACAAGCCCCCATCTATTCAACCCTAGTCTCTAAACATAAATATCAACACTCGCTTATTTCCTTATTATGACTATCAAATCACACTGCACACCAGTGCTCCCAGTGTTTGACATCGAAGACTTCGGGCTGCACGATATCACGTCGGGAATTTGATATGACTGAAGTCTTCATCACCTCAATCTCACCTATCTGGGACTCTTGATTCTCACTGAACTCCGACATGGCACCGCCCATTAAAAGCCTTGGGTATATAACTATAGCTCGGGTGTTTCGCACCAATCAATTCAGGATTTACTCATCATTACTATCTCCATTTCATTTTATCCTGAAACCATAATGTTGAGAATGACTTGAATTTGTCTGACAGGTTAAACACTGGTAATTCATTCATGCTGTCGACACGAGATAGCCCAGTTGTGCGTGAATTATGATTGAATTCTATCCTTCCTAACCTTAGTGTTCGCTTTGCTGGTTTTAAGCTGAAAGCGAGTCTGTTTGGGGAAATCTGATCTTACAGACACGTGCACCAGCCTCGACCATCTGGGATAGTATGAAATCAATATATTTCAAAGTTGACTCGCATAAAAAAGGTAAGACCTGTGTGTTTACTTTGATGTATGTCAATCACATAACACCACTAACTCTCTGCGTTGATGGTTGCTGCCCTCGCAAATGATGCTTTGTTTGGCTTGCCTCGAGAGCATGAATGGACGTATCTGTACATGCACTGCATCTCCTTGGGTGTAACCAGTATATATTGACCTACTTCCTAGGCCCAGAAAATGTGTATTATACGACAAGATACAACCATCCCATTTATTTATACTATTACCATGCCACATATTAAAGCTCTCTTGATCCTTGCTACTTATTTTGCGCTAGTCGCCCATTCACTTCCACTCAAGTCCATTGAACCCATTACTAGCACTATTAGCGTTCCCTATGGGTTTGGAAATGGCGGACACTTGAATCCCAATAATGGAAATCTCTGGAAAGATCATGTACATTTGTCTATATCTAGGGGATTGCAAGAGCGAGAGCCAGACGGTGGTTAGTCTTTTGCTTGGTTTTATGCTTACCGAATGCCAATGTTATTTGTACAGAACTCTGGAGAGGAGGTGTTCATCAGTCCATCTCACAAGATACATAGCTCTGTCTCCTTTTGGCTCGGTCCTCTGCGTTGTTTTTATCTCTGGACATTTACGATTATCATGAGTGAAATGCTCCTTAGCTTTATTACTTGTTTATTTATCCCTCCTATCTATCGAATATTTATGATTTGTATCAAGTACATACAGCTGGCCTGTAGTATTCCTAAATAGCAAGGATGTAGAGTTACTACTAATCATTATGCATTGTCGATGGCAATATAACATACAATACTAGATAGTGTTCTCTGATGACTACAGACAACTATGACAAGCCTGTCCGCAACTATTAGATATCGGATACATACAGGACAAACACCAGCGCTTAATCTGTATTTATTCAGATGGTTAAATCCGGTTTCACTTGGTTTAACCTCTTATAATAATTATAGGGAACTAGATATAGGGCTATATTAGTCTTCTTATTCAAAAAGGCTGCTAAAGATTATCACTCACTATGATCAGTAGCAGGTCCACCCCACGACACCACAAGTCTAAGCAATGCAATGAGGTCTATCCCCAACCCAAATACTTCCACTAACTTGGGACGTCTCCGCATAGGGGGCGGAATCGGCTCTGTCTTTTTGCTCTCGACAACACAGACGGAAGATCCTGCACGCAAAGAGCCCTTGATAATCTCAAGCGCGGACGGATGATGTAGAGAAATTCCTGTGAGTCGAATGCCTGCGGTGCCAAAATGACCGTCTGTGAATCCAATAATGTCAGCAATTGAGACTTAGAGGGAAAGATGAGCAAGCGAACAGTTGAGTAGGCTAGTCTTGGGTAGCACAGCTCTGTTCTCTTCATGATCAGCAAGACCAGGTGGTACATGAGTAACAATATCCCAGCGATCTATGACACGCCAGAGGGATTTAGATGTATCTCCGAATGGTGTGGATGATGCAAATTCAAAGGCGGAGATGAAGTTTGCATCGACTACACGGGGCGTCCCATACATGTAACCTGGATGATCGCAATTCGAATGGGCAACGTCAACTGATCTGCTCAGAAGGATCACCTACCTTGCCGTAAGACCAGGTCTTCTCCCAAATCCTCGGGTGCAAAGAGCAGGCGTGCATATAGTAATGATGCAATTGCACTTCCGAGCGAGTGACCCTACAATGTTATCAAGTGTGATGAGAGATCCGATAGATGTTGACATGAATATGACTAGTCGTACAGTAATCCAGAGATTAACTTTGTCTCCCTGTCCATTCCTCATCCTTCTTGCAACGTGCTTCAGGCTTCGCAAGATACTACCATATGGATCTGCTTGACTCTCCATACCAGGTGCTAAGCTCATGTAGAAACCTTGATGAACAGCGCCTTTTCCGAAGAACGTCTGCCCATCATGATGATTGATGGTGGCATCGACAAGGAACTCGCTGAAGTTGGTTGGACTGGTCCCTTTAAACACGATCACGATCCAACGATCATCAGCCTGTGTGGATGTCGCCTTCGGCCAGAACAAGCCGCAGAAGGGGCCACCGATTGCTAGCCAGAGACTTGAGTCTACACAGGAAAACGAGGCAGAGCGGATATATTCTCACAGGTAAAATCAGTGACCGAAGAAAAATTCAGTCCCCAAGATGCAGCTTGGGTTATGATATGACGTGAACCTTCCACGATCAAGTTCGCCCTACGAGTTCAATCATTGTTAAAAACGTTCAGTGGTAACGTTAGGAAGTGGTATAATTTTATTCACACTTGTCGCTGTCTTTCAACCTCATTGATATCTTCCCGTTTGGATATCTTTGCAGCTTCCTTGACATACTTGTCATCCCTCTCATATATCAATGAACAAAAGATTATGAACGCCTTTGCAATATCGAGATTGAAATAACGAGTGCTTTTTAAAGAGGGAACACCATAATCAGATTATTTCTCTTGTTTGGTTTGCATAACTGTGACACACCTCATTGTATCTTCATCGTCTCCCGTACGGGTCGATTGAGAAATAGGGATGCCCAAGGCTGTACAAAGCCGTTTGAGTTCTGGAAGAGACGGGAAGGATATTTTGATGACTTACGATTAACCAGCGACTTCCGCGCTAGATTCAGAATAGCTTCGACAGTCTCGTTATCAAATATCGTAGGCTCCAGCTAGCATCTGTAAGTTACGGCCGAATTCGTATTTAGAGAGACCATCTCACCATATTCACCGCACTCAGACCAGAGCCAAATTCTTCGCTGAACCAGTTACCAAGCTTCTGCACACCGAACCAGCCCGAAACCAGAAAAATGGTTTCAATGGACAGTAGGGCGAAGTGAATGATAGGAAGGACGATAAGTGCAAAGCTTGCACCAAATGGATCGGCCGCAACTGTTTGCGGCGATGTAAGGATAGCAAACGAGTACTTCGACGCCGAATGTCTTAAGAAATGTAAGAGTGCTCGTAGTTTGTGCGCCCTTTTGCGTGCAATGCCTATACGAGTGTGGCTGTAGAAATCAGAAGGAAGCCTGGATTGGGCAGAGATCTCCCTGGCATGCTGCTGGAGGACATGTTGTTGGGTCTCGTCGAGATCGTCTAGCGAGCAAGATGTCTTGGCGTGGCCGTTGCGCATACTAACAATGTTCTTAACCTGAGATGAGAGAGTAAGTTGGTAACGACTTGGAAGAGAGCACTTTTATCACAAGCTTCATGGGCACCGCCGACGGCATCGTAGGCCGCCATGATCAAGATGGTTATAATCAGGAACAGCAGTGAATTCTTATTTGCGGAATGATGTCATCACAATAGTTGAATACACATTTAGAACATTGCACATGCTTGGAAGACCCCAAACGAGGGGAGGATAAGAGGCGCATGTGCCCGATTTTCGACTATTTAGAAGCTACCTATTTCCAGAAAATTGAATCTCAAAGGCTGCTTGATTCAGAACTTGCTTTTATTGTCAAACGACCTGATGATCTTCGTCGTGCGTACTACCAGTATCTGAAATTGTTGATAGAGTAAAAAAAAAAAGGATGCCTAGAGGTTTTAATACGTTGAAAATTAACAAATATCTGAAGATTCCAACAGAAACTGGAGTTCAGAGTTACGATGGGAAATTATAGTCAAAGTTGCTGCGCATTTGCATGACTAAAACACGCTAAACTGTCAAAATAGCTTGCAAAACGTTGTGTAGATTATATAATTCAAACAACTCAACAGCAAGATGCTTCCGACGTGCTTCCATCCTATTTCGGAAACATGTCTTCCCGAGTCAGCCGCCGCACAAGTCCTGGCATGGACGCTACAGCTGGGTCAGACACTCTCGACGCTACATGCACTGTACCTAGGGACTAGTTTATATCTCCTCGATTACCCTTTTGATTGTGCCGTCATCCAGACCTCTGTTTCTTTCTTGCCACTTGTACTCAACTCCAGACCTCAAGTCGTTAAGCCCATTTATTGGCAATTCGAGTTGCCAGTGACCTCGCAGTGCCCTATCATCGGCATTACGATGTTGTATCTAAACGAATTCTCTGCGTGGCTATCTGTGGACGGAAAGGAGATCCCTACGTATCAAGAGCATTTCCTTGAAGATGGAAAGACCGTAACTGGATGGATTGCCTCCGAGGATGGCCAGGGATTTACAATTAACTGGCGTGATAGTCTGCGTACCACAAGCACACAAGGCAAATAAATACATCTTATATCTTGTATCTGTTACTTGATTACTTATTTCTGACATAGGACGTGTGATACTGGATGGTGTTCCTTGTGGTTGCAAACTAATCAAGGATGCAGACAACGACTAGGCTTCTCTGACACTGCATATAAAGCAGGTCAATGCACAGGGGAAGACCAATTCAGACCTTTCCAGTTCTCTACTCTGAGGGTAACTGGCGAGTCTACTAAGATTGTTTTGTCTCGCAAACGTTTATTTACCTAGCCAACTTAGACGATGAAGATGCACCCATTACGTCCATCTCAGAAGAAGTTGGGACCATACTGGTGGAGATCAGGCGCATAGAGCTCTTGGATTACGAGGAAATAAGATCTCATGCCCCTAAACGCCGTTCAATCATACCAGAGACCCTTGTTGTTCACGAGTCTTCGAAGAAGGCGGGAATACATCGTGTTCAGTGTGTATTACTGAAATATTGCCGTTTCTGTATTTACCACTTAACAATCTGTAGGTTGGGTCAAGCTGAGACCATGAAGCATCCCAAGAAGCATCACAGAAAGCGCATGAATCATAGAAAGATGGCCCACAAGCTTCTTGATCACCAACCTGTGGCAACCTTTGTTTTCAAATACAAGCCGTTAGGTATTTCTAAGTTTTCCGCTATACTTCAATATATGCGTCTAACTTCCTACACCATTTGTTCTGTTAGATATTCTTCAAGCTGATGGCATTGTTCCACTCGTTTCCTCGGCTGCCAAGAGGACACCATCTCTGATTCCAAATAGTTTCTATCGTACACGCACACCACTTTTCCTCCCTTCCCAATCCCAAGTCAAACGCGAGGATTTTGTAAATGAACTGGAGATAATTGAAATATCTGAGGATGAAGACTTCGAACTTGAATGCCCAGGTTCTAGCCCTAATACGGCTATCGAAGTTTGGGATGACGATGTCCAGATAGTCAAGGTATGGACAACGTTTCCATGTTGAAAGGATTGATTTTCATAATGCAAAAGGTCGTCCAGTCGTCTGTCATCAAGAAAGAGAAGTCATCTTTCCTCAGCAGCGAAATCATCGATTTAACGATTTGAAGCAATCATACATGAATGATACCCGGAGGCTGTTCTATTTCTATTTCTCTTTCTCTTTTTCTGCATCATTACTTTTTCTGAACACCTTGCACATGTGAATACATTATCCCTCTATGAATTATTCTACCCTATCGCAGTTTAGAGATTAAATACAGGTCATCATAGTTACTATTTGACATGCACTCAGATTCTACTAAGCAGATGGGAGATGCGTCTACTGAGTGCTCCCATTCACTCTGTGCGTCATGATCACGGGCATCGCGATCATGTGATCGAGAATACATATCGCGACTCTTGTTCTTGCTCTGTTTCCTTCGCTGGATGACAACGGCACTGCGGCCGTTGAAACTGGTTACGTATACTCCTTGGTCAGAAACATTGTACATCATATTATATTGATTCTACTACTGAAGCGAAAAAAAGGACAACAAATAACAAATACTTAGTTTGTATCATTCTGCAACAATAGATCAACGCGAAGACAGGAATGTCACGAATGCACCTAAAAGAGTTTTCGGCATGGATCACAGTGAACGATCGAGAAGTGACGGTATACCTGCCCGAGATACTGGGAGGTGGAAAAACTGCAATGGGTTGGATTGCCTCTGAGGATAGACAGGTTCGCCTCGCCCGCATCATCATGGGGGAACGTGGGGTTGTGTCCTGACATACAACAGAGATTCAGCATCAGTTAGCAAGATTCATGTCATGCTACATGCACCGATGGTATGTCTCCTGTGGTAGAAACTGATTCAATTGCGTATGCATACTCTTGGATTAGGATACGTGATACTCGACGGTTTCAATTGCGGCGGCAAGGTCATCAAAGACAAAGCCATGCGTCAGCAGGACGGGGATATCGCTGCCAAGGATGCTATTAGGGTTTCTAATGAAAAGTCCAGACCCTTCGAATTCTCGAACCTTGCACCGACCGGTGCGTACATTTGGATTATATTCTGTGTAATATTGAGAACTGTGTTAATTTATGTCCCACTATAGATGACGAAGACGCTCCTACAATCTCTGAACTCTCTTATGACTTTGGCACAATTGTTTTAAAGATTAATCGCGTAATGATTCTCGGCTACACCAACCGATCCCAATTCCCATCCGACATACCTGATAATCCTGTCTTGCATGAATCATCGAAAAAAGCGGGAATGCGCCGTTGCAGGTGCGCTTCGTGAGCTTCCTCATGAGTTCCCCTTTCAATAATCCTTTTCTGCAGTTTTGGACAGTCAAAAAAGTCGACAGTAACCAGGCAATAATGACGAAAAAACATAGATCATGAAGCCGTAGCGACTTTATATTCAAATACAAGTCGCGTCACGTGCCCTTAAACTGGAGCGCTCATCATGATCACTAGTGCATCACTAAGTATCGCTACTTTACACGCGTTAGATATCATACCTATTATTAAATTTTTTTGCACGGCGCAATCACATCTTCCTAACTCTGGCTTACTTCAATGATAAAAGAGACGAATCAAAGAAAAGCTCACGATCATGTGATTCGGGACGACCAGCTCCTGCTTCCGAATATGCAGTTCATTCAAACTTCAAAGGGCAGACAAAGACACCGCGACTACTACATAAGTCTCCATTAGGCAGACTCCGCCGCTCATTTCGCTCGCCTGAACTGTAATAATACTCATATGTTCACTCTGCCTGCACCATCTGCAACCGTATCGCATTAGGACGCATTCTCTGAGTCACTTGCATAGTAACATTAAACATTCTGCGGCGATCTTGAATAGCTACAATGTCACGCTTGCATTTGAATGAGTTCTCAGCATGGATTACCGTGGACAATCAAGAAGTACCGGTTTATCAGCCTCAGACACCGGAAGATGGAAAGGCTGCAATAGGATGGATTGCTTCCAAGGATGGGCAGGTTCGCCTCGCCTACACTCATTCATTGTATGTGTTCACACGCAGTTGTTTCTGACGTTTGTTGTGCAATAGAAATTCAGCATTAGTTGGAAAGACATAAGTCGTGCTACATGTACTGAAGGCATGTCTCATATGGCTCCATCTGCTTCGATTATGCACACTGAGTCGTGGCTTAGGAACTGTGACGCTCGATGGCTTCAATTGCGGTGGCAAGGTTATCAAAGACAAAGCTACGGATCGACAAGCCAAAGAAACCGCCACTAAGGGCACCGTTAGGGCTTCGTTTGACAAAGTAAGACCTTTCCAGTTCTCAGCTCTCAAATTGACAGGTGCGTAGAATCCTTGGATTTTGGTCTGTATAGTGGCACTCAGAGCTGCACTGTCTTTCATTTATCTATAGATGATGAAGACGCCCTCACAGTCTCTGATGTGTCCCGAGACTTTGGGACGATTGTCCTGAAGATTAATCGTGTAATCATCCGTGGCTACGGTAGTCGACCTCGAATCCACTCTGATATACCCGACAATCTCGTCTTCCACGAATCATCTAAGAAAGCAGGAATGCATCGTTGTGGGTATGTCTTATCAACTTTTACACTATTTCCCTCTCAATAACTCTCTATTTTGTAGGTTTGGGCATTCAAAGAAGGATAAAGCCAAACGAACAATCAGAACCAAACATATAGACCATGAACCCGTGGCAACGTTTATCTTCAAATACAAGCCGCTAGGTAATAATACAACCTCAGCTGAATGTTGTAACGTGTAGTATTGACTCTACAAATGGATAGATGTACTTGTGGCAGATGGCATAGCCAAAAGTCACCGATCGCAGATGGCGCATGATGTGTCTGAGGGCACTGCTCGCCCACCGGCCCTTCTCGTTTCTTCTTCTTCAGCTTCCAAAAGGGAGAAGAAAAGAAAAATCAAAACCGAGACCACGGCCGATGCGTCAGATGTTGTACACTACATCTCCGATGATGAGGATGATGTTGCAAGCTCTGTTTCGCATGTGGGGAAAAAACACAAGCCATCAAATGGTGAATTTCAAACTGCCAAATCGAAGGTGCGTCTAACAATGACATGAATCAGCCCCATCTCATCCCAAATATCAGATCACTGGCAACAATCACACCGTTAAGAAAGAGCCACAGCTACGTTACAACAACGAAGTAATTGACTTAACTTGATCATCATCTCTACGAATTCCCTCGAATTCCCTTTCTCTGGCCTGTTTTCCGTACTCGTCAATAAATGTATGTCTTGTTAAAGTTCTTTTATGTCGAAGCTACTGTGTTTTCTACCCCTACGTCCGTTGTTGTCGGTTGCTTCTATTCCTATTGCTCTTCTCGGCTCCTTTCAATATCATGAAACTACTACAGAACATCATATGCAAATAGTTCCTCAGCTCAATCCGCGCTTAGTCGTCTCGCAATTATTATGTGCTTTGCGTAGAACTCATAAAATGGATGATTCAGTTCTTTGGTCTTTAGTTTTTCATTCTAAATTTCAATACACGTATTGCATTTTGCAATCTCATACAAACCCCTGGCTCCTGTACGGGACTAAGTATTCTACATTTATGATAGTTTCAGCCCAGAACTAGTTACATAACACTGCATCTGAATCTCACTAATGCGTAGCATCACATGAGAAATCTTAGGAGACTATCAATAACAATGTCTCATGGATCGTGGATTCTGGTTAATTCATCAGATATTCATGTGTATAGGGTACTATCCCAAGATAGGAAGCTGTGATACATGGAGCAACACCACCGGATAACCCTCAGAAGCCTATAAATACCTTGCTTTGTCATCAACAGTGACAAATGTATAGTATTTTTTGTGAGACGATATATGCTTATGTATTCCAACTTTCCATCCGGGGATAGTAAATCAGTGATCGGGGTCGGACAAGTGAGTGAGTGGCAAGCAGCTCAAATATATACGCCAATCGCTGAATCTCTTCTCAACCAGCTCTGTAGCTGATGTTTATGCTTGCTGAGTCCTGGGCTTCATGCAGAGTCCTGACCCAAAACTTAAATGACAAAATGGTTTTCAGTCAGTTCGGGCACTTCCGAGACCCGAATATGTCATGATAATATTGTCCTGTTCTGGAACCTCGTCCCTTCAGTTGGACTCCAAGTCTTTGTATCAAGGCGCTTCCTTTTGTGGGCCGTGAATCCCTTACAACTGTCTATTTTAGCTAATTTTACCCAACCTTCGAGGCTCTTGTTAGAAAGCAATACACTTCTGGACATTCCCGGTCCTAGTTGTCTGTGTGAATGCGCTGCACCTAACTTGATACCAGCTGTATACTAGTGCTATATTGGCATAGTACAAGTTGTGAACGCGTGGAACAGTCTTTTTTCGACGAATTTTGACTTTGTCGTTATGACTTCTGGAGATCCTTTACAACTGGAAGAATTCTCTGCGTGGATTACTGTGGACGGAGAAGAGGTGCCCATTTATCAGCCTCTTAAACTAGAGGACGAGAAAACGGTGACGGGATGGGTTGCCTCTAAAATTGGGCAGGTCCGGTCATTTCGTCTTTCGTGAAAATAAATAAAACGGACCTAAATCTTAATAGAAATTTGCCGTCAACTGGCGTGATAATCTTCGCAAGACATGTACCAGTGGTGTGTATCTTGTGGAAGTTCCTGGTATAACAATCAGTATACCAATCCATAACCCAGGAATAGTGAAGCTCGATGGCGTTGACGGCGGTGGAACTGTCCTCTATGACAAGTCTCAACCTTACAAGGATGTCGCTACTAAAACCGGAGTACAAATCACCACTGACGAACTTCGGCCATTCCAGTTTTCATCTCTTACATTAACTGGTATATGTTTCCGTTCTATATACTGTTGATTAACTTGTATCCTATGGCTCGCTGTAGATAATGAGGATGCCCCAAGCATATCTGATCTTTCGAGCGACCTTGGTACCATCGTCCTGACTATTGCACGTGTGAAGGTTCTTCGCGTTGTCGATGAAATTCACTCCCAAATCGACATACCTGATGATCTTATTCTCCATGAATCATCAAAAAAGGCAGGGGCCCACCGTGTTCGGTGTGTACCTCGTGACTCTCCACCTCGTGTCGCTTTGACTAAATCTTGTCTCAGCCTTGGTCAGCTTGAAAAAACACAGCCAAGATCTACGGTATATACGGACCCGATAGATACAAAGCCTGTGGCAACGTTCATCTTCAAATACAAGCCCCTAGGTATATACCTCTCATCTTGAATTTGGGGATGCACCACTCATCTATCCGGAACGACCAGATGTGCTCATTGCAGATGGCATAGCTGAACGTCCCCGTCTCGCAGCACAGCAAAACATAACCAATACACAGCATCAGATATCACTTTCACCTGACCGCCCAATAGTGAAAAAAGAACCTACAAAAAAGATCAAACGAGAAGCTGCCGTAGATACACCGGAGGTTATAGACATATCTGATGATGATAGTGCGACTGGCGCGAATTCTGTATCTCAACGCGGGAAGAGACGAAGGTCTGTGGAAGATGTCCAATTTGTCAAGGTGTGTGTGGTCGTCATGGGTGTGATTCATTACAGCAGATGTTTTGATCTTGACGTTTTGCTAGGTCGCCAAAAGAAAGGTCAAGAAGGAGAGGAGAGAACCTTTCCCTGAAGGCGACGTTGTTGATTTGACCTAACTAAACCTGTCTATTGAAAACTAATCCCACCGCATTTTGCCGTTCTAATGCTTATATTGTTTTTGAACTTTCTAATTTCGTACTTCCTCGTCGTCATTGATCATGATACTATTATCATTACTACTTTTTAGTTTTTTGCGCCTCTTGGACTTTCTTGGGCCGCTTTATTTTGCGTTTGGCGGTATAATAGTCTTACAGCTTATTATTACCATTTGTATCTTGCTCTAGTGTCCACTCCGTTCACTTGAGTTTAAGTTGAATTGGTACCAGTCTTGTTGCAGGTTTGTCTGGTTCCGCTAGTTCCTGCTTCCGGCACCGAGGCCAAGTTCAAGTTTGCCACTGGTGGTTCTTTCCCTGACTTCCGAGTCTTACCTTGGAGTACTAATTTTACAAAAATTTGGCTTCAAACATCTCTGCACTCAAGAATTCACTCAAAAATTATAATACATGCCTAATTTGCCGCGAAAATGCTGTATTCAAATCCATGATCCGATAACGCATATCGGTGGTCTGAAATGTTTGCCCAAACCTGGTTTTGTCAATGACCCGAGAAAGCTAGCTTCATCGTAATATCCGGCTGAGATTTGCAGAAGATGGATTTAGGAGAGACTCCTGGATATTTCTGGCCGTGCTTGTTCGTCAAGCATACTTTCATGTTTGGATGATTGTCTGCCGCTTTGAGGCTGGTTTGAGGCCAGAGGCTGACTAGCAGTAGCACAAATACCCACCCCCCCCCCCCCCAGCTTTCTCACATCCCCCAGTTCCCCCGCCCTAACCTCAAGGACTCCAAGCATCGCCCCCAGATATAGACATTCCCCTCGTATTCAGTCCATCATGTCTCTGCTCTGGATCGTTCCCCTTATCAGTTTTGCCGTCATCGCCCTTCTTGTCATCACCTTTCGTGTCATATATCTGAGCTGCTATCGCATCTATGCCCATAGGGGGGATCCCAACGACGTTACTGCTATTTGTGCTAATACCAGCACGACTTCCCAAGGCGGCCCTAGCAGTGGTGATGGATGCTCTGCCGAAGCTGCACAAGCCATCATTTATGCTGAAGCTGGGCTTGCGAGCAGCGTCTACCCAACAGTCGTCAATTTTAGATCCAAATCAAAGCACTCACCTACGGCTGCACAGAAGAAGTTGTACACCAACCCGCCCCTGGTCCAGTCCCCTCTTCACTACGATATCTTAAACCGTCGTTACAAGTCCGTGACCAATGGCATGCCCCTGCCTGCTACATCCAAGCGTACTGGCAACTATTCTCGCAAACATGGGCATGAGTACGAAGGAATTGCACGTTTCAGCCAGGCTCAGGAACTTTGGAGGGATAGAATGAGAGGTATCGTTAGCTCGAGGATTGAAGCGATGCGCTCTAGTGATGACGGTATGTCTTCCGAGTCCGAGGAGGATGAGCTGGATGCTGCCCTCGTAGATCTCGAGCTGGATTACTCTCTTGAGAAGGAAATTATCGAGGCTTTGGACTTAGACGTGGATCATAATGATCCAGTGGGCACGGGCAAGAACAACCATAACTCTCACAACACCTTCTCCCTCAAGCTCCCGTCGATGCTCAACGCTAAATTGTCTGTCAAAACCTCCATCATCGAATCCATTTGACAGCCTTGACCCTCCTAGGCCTTCCTTTCTCTCTTTTTTCCACGGTTATTCTCCGGTTTCATTTCGTTTCATTTTTTGCATTTCAAGATTTAGTCCGCCAGTATTATCATACCGAACTTTTCTAATTATCTGTTAAATACCCATTTCTGCATCACTATATATGCCTACTGTACTTCAAAAAATATGTGTCGTACCTCGTATTATCATTAAGCTTGAATTTATTGCCTGTATATGTACAATAACTCGGATATTGGTCATCACCTCCAACAACTCTAATCTTGAGCAAACGGGCCGATCTTCCCGGGTGGTGGCGGCAGCTCCCGAGCTGTATATCAGTTTGCTACTCATAGTACACATAGTTCAAACTTTCAAGCTTTCAAGATCTAAATTATCAAAATCTTCTGGGCGCACTGCACTGTATTTTTATGGCTTCCTCAAAACCTCATCCCTATTTCTGGTTTCCCGATGGATCCTTGATAGTCCAAAACGAAACTGATCTATATAAGCTGCACGAAAGCTTACTGACGAGGCACTCGAAATCTATATCCGCCTGGATTACCAATAGTACAGAGACCTATGAGGACCTCAAACTTATCAAAGTTCCAGCAGATTTCTCCTCAAAGGCCCAATATGACTTTCATCAATGGATGAGGCTGGTTTATGGTGATGAGTGCGTGTGCAAGAGAACATTTACTTATATCTTTATCCCGACCCATCTGAATTATCAGCTCTTACTAGATCTCTCCACTCCAATTCATCATTCTATTTCATAGCCTCTGTATTCAGAGCTACATCACCCCATGCAGCAGACGTACCCGCCACTCATGAGCTTGCAAAGACGCTGTTGACCAATCTATTCCCAAGTGGGGCCTCTCCATTTGTTCACCCTCCGTATCTGCAAGAGGCCATCGCACTTGCGCTCGATTACAACATTAAGCCGGTGCGTATTCTTTATCTTCGTCTTTAACGATAAAAGATCATAACATACAGGATTCCGCGCATATATATATATATCAGATTCAGAAAGGCCTATTCTACAGCCTCATGACGAGCTCAGATGTTGATGTCGACGATGTACCGATACCTACGAGCGAGAATCAACATCCCAAGCCATCTGAATCTACTAACAACCACAAGAAATCCGAAATCACGTCTTCCTCTCATAACGATCATACCGATGCCGATATCAAAGTCCATCCCCCAATCCCGATTTCTCCAGCGGTAGAAGAACGCTGTGCGCATCTCATGTCGGAGACAATCGCCCACTTCACACCGATCTTATTTACTCCTGCGACGACGTCGCATATGGCATGCACGGATGTGTTTGCCGATACTTGGATGAACCTCGTTATTCAGCCTGCGTTGGATTCTGATGGTGTATACAAACCATTGGAGACGCTGCAAAAGATCATCGAGATTGATTGGGCATCACATGGACTCTGTGGCTCATGTTGCACAGAAAAGAGGGAGGAATGGAAAGGCGAACAGGAAGAGATTTGGTCAAGGATGGATAATTGGATCTGATGACTGAGACAACATCGTGCACATATATATCATCACCAATAACGACAGTGTAGACCATCAATGCATACATCTAGTGACCACAAGCACATCTCATACTTTTGGACAGCGTTGTCGAATCTCTCAACTATGAAGGCATCAATACAACTTGTGATTGCACATAGAGCAAATGGTTTACGAGAAAAGCATATCAAGTATAGAATCATAGACAGAAGCAATAATACATGTGCATCAATGCCACGGAGGAGCCAAGTTTCACAATCGAACAAACTATGGAAGCTTAGGCAGCAAAGAGGGTACTGAGGAAAACCTCTCCAGCAGCAGAAGCCTTCTTGGGCTTCTTGGCGCCCTTCTTCTTGAGCCTCTCCTGCTTGACTGTAAATTAACGAGTATGAGTGTGAGTTAACGATATAAATTTAAGTATACATACGCAATTCGTGCCTGCGCAGGGTCTTGGCGTAGGGGTTGAGGCGGAAGAGGACTGCCTTGTTGACGAGAGGGTTCTTCTTCTGTGTCCAGGGCCTCTTCTGGATCTTTTGGCCGGCGGGGCGAACAACAGCCTGGATCTCACTGCTGTTGATGAGACGAGTGACGTCGGGGTTAGTAATTTTTGCGGAAGGAAGGCTAAAGAAAAAATATTAGTATAGAAGAAAACATATTTTCGCATATGAAAACTCACATGTAGTCCTTCTTGTAGACGGATGCCTTGTCGAAGGTTCCAAAGACCTCATCAAGAAGCTTGAATGCACCCTCAGTCCAGATAACGAAACGACCCAAGTGACCACCAGGAGCAAGCTGGAGAATGTTGAGCCTTTTGACGTTGACAACCTCAACACCAGGCAAGTTCCTGAATGCTTTGGTGATGCCATTGTCCTCAGCGTAGACGATAAGAGGACCACGGCGCTGACGGTGACGGCGGTTGCGCAACTTGCCTTTGCCAGCACGGAGCTTGCGGGAGTTGGAAACCTTAATAACATCGGCGTAGGCACCGAGCGACTTCAAGAGGGCAACGGCCTCCTTGGTCTTCTTGATCGACTCAACATCGCCACCGAGAACGAGAGGAACTTCGTCAATCTCCTCAATGCGGTGACCACGAGCCAAGACGAGAGAAGGGAGCGCAGATGCGGCAAGAGCAGAGACGGTTGCGAAACGGCGCTGGTTCTGGTTGACCTTGACGTGCCACTTACGCCAGGTCTTGGTAGGGGCGAACATGCGGCCACCACGGCACATGTTACCGAACGCAGCCTAGAAAAATGATCATAAAGATAAATAAATGATCTAAGAGGGTTTTCAATGGTAAATTTATATACCTGACCAGAGCGGTGGGTTCCGGAGCCACCAACACGGGGAATACGAGCAACAGCGCGACCAGTACCCCAAGATTCAGCACTGGTCTGGTGGCCAGCTTTCTCGCTCACGGCATACGCCTGCCTCCTGTTTTTGGCAATGCTCTCTAACAGAAAAAATATTTTTATTTCATTTCTGTATCTATGACGATTTCAACTCACTGTGCACCTGCTGTACGACATCAAGACGGATGGGCGCAGTCAAAACAGCGGGGAGAGGAAGAGAGCTCGACGACTCTGAATGATATCAAGCAAGATCAGACCAACTCTGGGGTTGTCGAGGACAGTTCAGCAGAGCTAAGCACCTCCATTGGCCGTGCGAACGTTAACGGTGGGGCGGGAGGCCATGATCTTGATTTTCTTGAGGTCTTGAGGTCGTTGGGCGCGGCGGCGACGACCTCTGCCCGAATGTGGAAATCCTTGCTTACGTGGTACTGTACAGCTGCTTACATAAGGATAGTCCACCCTTTACCTTCCTAATTGGCAGGCCTTTCTGTTCCTGATTCTTCCGTCACTACAGAGGACTCGAACTTGTCACTGTGAATTGCAATAGATTTGAGTTGCCATAACCCCTAACCTATTGGAAAACCTCGAAAACCTCAGCTTTGCCTCGCGACATTTCTTTGAATTTTCACATCATATCAATTCAAGCTGGCCGATCGTTCATCATACTACCCCATACCTTCTTTACTCAAGGCTTCACCTCACTTCGCAAAAATTAGCTTGGTTTGCTCTCGTGATCAACAGTGTGAAGACCTGGATACTATTGTACTAGATTTCTTCAGCCTAGTCTGGCTTCTCCTGAAATAAAACACTACAATTGAATCTGAACCATCCCATGCTATTCCTTCCTGTCAAAATTAACGCACGAGTATCATCATTTCAAGTGCTTGCTTTAAATGATGAATAGACAAGTATTGACCCGAAACGATAGTAGCTGTTTGCAAGAATATTTTGAGTTAAGGTTTTTTTTACATCTTGAAATGGTTCAATAATATCATCCTCCTTATCTTGATCCTTGCGGTCGGTGAGGCATTTACACCGAGTTTAGGGCGCTCCATCGTTGCCGCGGAAGAATGGACTTGTATATATTTAACACGACTGGAGTCGATCCCTACACATGATTACTGAAAATGATACCTACTGAGTGCTAAGAATACCGTCCGACATGGTAAACTGGGATACATAGTCGTGTCAGAATCGAGCAGAACACGGGTCAAGTATGAGCCGTACTCTAGGTTTATGAGCTTTGTAAGATGAATCAACATGCGAATTGGTGTATGTAGTTACCTCTCGGCCCGGTAGTTGCGGCATGAGCAAACCCAGGGGCGGCACTACCATAACGTCACGTTTACTACCTAGCTGATTACCATCCTATCGGCCGTCTTTATGAGTGCAAGTGAACGCTTCAGTAGTGTTCTGGTGATGAGCACATACACAATCCAAAGTTTTATTTAAATCTACGAAATAACAATCAGTCTACTACAAGGTGATGTATTGTTGTATGACGGCATCTACGCCTCGAGGACATCCACCATCATCACTTGCCACCAACTCGGAGCATGCCTTGTGTTCATGTCAAGTACACATGTACACAACGCTGCTGTGCAACTCTATCTGCTTGTATTTCATTACAAAGAGGCGTGGCCTGCCATATTTGTCCATTCTCACCTCTTTCCAGCTCCTGACCTAGGTCTCATGCAGTGATACTGCTACTACGTCACCTCATCTGGCATCGCTGTTAAAGGTTGCATTCCAAGCAGCTCCATTACCACAGCCTCTTTGCTCAAATAGTTCTTGATATATCATGTACCCCCTTACTGGACTTGATCAAGATGATGCGGTAAAGAGAGCCAACCGGTTATGGTACAAACCATGGCGCTCGGCATCGTCTGGACCAAGTACCCATATCTATTTCTATGATAAGACGAGCCCTCACTATGCCTTTGCAAACTCTTCACCTTTCCCTGTCGAGCACAAGACAGAGTCGTTCCCAACAGCCGAGCATCTGTTTCACGCCCTCAAGGTATTTCCTTTCATCTTCGAACGGCACTCATTCAGTGACGGTGCATAGTTCCTGCCTCATAGGCCTGATATAGCGGCATATATCAGCAGTCTCGCTTCCCCAGACAGGGCTTATGCTGCTGCACAGCATTATGCGTCACAAGTTAAGCCCAGCTGGCGGTACGGGGAGAACAAGCGGGCAGTAAGCAAACTCCGGTTGTTTCGCTTCTTGACCCTTAGGCACCGTGAATTGAGACGACAATTAGATGGAGTATGTCTTATACGCCAAATTCACTCAGCACCCAAGCCTTCGTCAGGAACTCCTAGACACACGAGAACGTAAACTCGTCTTCGTGAGTAATGATCAATGAGTACCGATCTTTATTCTTACTTATTTCGAAACCCGTGCAGGAATCGCCTTTGGATGACTATTGGGGGGTTGGGGAATCCAGAAACGGAAAGAATAAACTAGGTCGGATCTTAATGCGATTGCGGCGACAATTCCTCCAGGAGCAGCAATCTACGGCAGGACCATCCGGAATCACAAAGACCCTAAGCCAGCTCAAGTCTAGATTAGCTTCCAGCCAGTCTCGCGACATACCTCCTCCCGCCAAGCGTCAGATCATTTTCAATGACGAAGATGGCCCATATCACTCATTCTCCAATTCCTCGCCATATCCGATTATCTACGACAATCTCATATATCCCACGAGCGAGCATTTGTTCCAAGCAATGAAGGTGGCTATGCCTCTGATTTCTATATTCTCCGCTAGGAACTCACTTCGTATTCCAACGCAGTTTTTTCAAACTCGCCCAGAAGTTGCAGAGTACATTCGCACCTTTAGCCATGACGCTGCAGATGCAAGACGCATCGCACATAATTTCCGTGTTAATGTGTCACCATCTTGGTACGATGGTGGAGACATTAAATCGGTAGGCATTTTTTGAATTTAAATGCTCGGGACTCACCATGCAATAGATGGACGAAGTTTTGTACACCAAGTTCTCCCAGTATCCGGCCCTTGTAGAGGAGCTACTTTCCACAAGCGACTGCGAACTCATTTATGTACGATCTCACATTATATCTTAATCAATGATTAGTTCTGATGGCCAACTCATAGAATACTCCAGATGACAGCTTTTGGGGAGTATTTGACGACGGCACGGGTCAGAACCAACTCGGGAAAGCTCTTGAAAGACTCAGAACCAGAATCAACGAAGAAGATCGAATAGCCGACGATGAGGAAGACAAGCAGTCTCAGCACGTTCACGGCGTTTCCTACTACATTGATCATCTTTCGGCAGGCCGTGCCCATCCAAAGAATCATCCCAGTCCTCCAAAGCCCAAACGAATTCTTTTTTATGATAAAGACGATCCTTATTTCGAGTTTACAAACTTTGCACGATATCCTGTCGTTTGGCAAGGCAAACGATATCCCACAAGCGAGCATTTGTTTCAGGCAATGAAGGTATGGGCGCATATATTGTCTTTATCAGGCATTTTGCTTATCAAATTTTAATCTATCTAGTTTTACCCAGATTGGCCGGATATCCAAGAGAACGTGAGAAGGTGTGCGACCCCCGCCGATGCATTCAAAATAGGGCGACAATTTCAGGATAGGGTACCTCTCGAGTGGAAGAAGGGTCTCAACCTCCGTGCTGTAAGCATGCATAATGTTCAATTGATTATATTATGACTGTGCTAACATACAAAATCAGATGGACGAAGTGCTCTATCTGAAGTTTACACAGCACCCGGAACTCACGGAGAAACTATTAGCGACTGAAGACGCGGAGCTTATCGAGGTAAGCGCGCGCCTCGTGTTATGTATCACGAAATCTCGACCGAATAGAGTCTTATTTTTATTTTATTTACGCATTTTATTTTTAATTTGAATCCATAGAACTCCCCGAGCGATTCATACTGGGGAATCGGCAAGAATGCAGATGGCCAGAACCAATTGGGTAAAGCTCTCGAGCGGCTCCGGGCCCGACTGCGGCGAGAAGAACTACAGGAAGAGGAACTGCGCGGCCCGCGCCACGTCGTGCGACGGATTTTCTTCCATTACAAGACGGACGCGTATTTCTTCCTGTCCAATACGTCGCCTCACCCGATTGTTCATCAAGGAAGAAGATATCCGACGGGGGAACATCTCTATCAGTCTTTTAAGGTATATCCGACTCGAGGAAATTCCTCCAGTCCTAGTGAATATCATTGATTGACGAGCGTATATCTCCCCCTCACCATGATGATAGTTTTTACCGCACCGGCCGGATATTGCAGAGTACATCAGAGTATGTTCTGAGCGGCCCTCGGTCGCCTTCAAAGAGGCGCAAAAGTTTAAGTCCGATATTAGGAAAGACTGGTTTCAGATCAATACGAAAATGGTATGGTCTATTTTGTTTTTAAACAATTCTGTTCTTACAGGCGTTGACCCCTGGACCTGTCACATGATGTCATGGCTTTGTTCTACTTGTGCTAAAACGATGATGATCAATCAACTCATGATACGCGTTTTTTTTTTTTTTTTTTTTTTTTTTTCCTTCTCCTTCGAACGTTAGATGGATGAGACCCTGCGCTTGAAGTTTTCGCAGCACGCCGATCTTGGTGAGGCGCTCCTGGCCACCGGTGATGCCGAACTCATCGAGGTGAGTTTTTTTCTCCTCTCTCCGGGGTTGAAAAATCTCACGCCCGTTGTTTCAAATTAGAATTCATTTGAGGACTCTTTCTGGGGTATTGGACCGCATGGTACTGGAAGAAACAAGTTTGGCAGGGCGCTCATGAAACTAAGGGATGAACTGGCCGCCGGTGGTGCCAATGCCAGTGCATGATGGTATTAATGAGAGTTGAAGAAATCACGAATTCGAGCCATGAATCAAATATTGTCCATTTCTTGACACTTGGCCATCGCTTCTTCACCATCGATGCTTTTCATCTCCCTTCTATTCCTAGGTCCAACTTCCCGTTGCCCTCTTTCTTCCTCCACACACATGCTTCCTCGCCCGCCTGGAGCCATCATTATCATACGTTAATCGAGTACCTTTGTTGATGGTTGCTCGTTGTACAGGTATCTCCGGTGACCGGAACATTTCTTTTTTCTAGTCGCATTCGGGACTCGGAAAGGCTCCTTTCAAATTTCTTTCCGCTTTAAAACCCTTCACGATCTTGTGCCCAGGTTTACATAGTGCGGTCGACAGTGTATGGCAACAAATACATGCGTGTACTTTTTTGTTTGTTCACAAAGCTTTCAATATAGTAGTCCGGTAGAGATATCGGCATTCCAAGTTTTATTGTGGGCATATCATTACAATTAAAGGTATACTATGTACATGTGTTCAACATGAATGAAAGTAAGCAATAACTAAATAGGGAAGGACGGCAAATACACATCTATGTATACGAATAGCAGCACATTGGTTACTATGTGACAAGTAAAAAGGCGAAACCCGACATCCACGGCATCAAGCATATATGTATGTATGGTGATATAAGGGGAAAAAAGGTTTGCTTGTTGCAGTGTAGCCGCACAGAACCCAATGGATATACGCATAGAAGACGAACAGACCTTCAACTGATTAAATACGAGTGGTTTATCCATACAATTGTTGGGCACAACATAAGAAAAAGAGAATCCGGGTCAGCGATGAGAGTGTGTATGTGTGAGGGTGTCGATTGTGATCTGAGATGTGTGTATGAATGCGAGTGGGTAGCAAGATGATCAAATGTCATCACGACAAGTGAGAAGAAAAAAGAAGAAAAATGCATGTCCTTAAAAAGCATGCTCAAGTTTTGCGTCCCCACCACCGTACTCCTTCGTCGCCAATGGGAACGAGATAGATCGGGGCGCCTCCTCATCACCTATGGGCCGCTTCGACGGTAACTTAAGGTCCTCAGAGCGCTCCTCCTCGTTCAACGATTCTTTGGCAGACGACTCGTATGCTGAGTTGGGCAGCGCGTCTGACGTCGCGATCTGGGTGACGGTGATAGCCAGATTCTGAAATTCGATGCCAGACACGTTAGTGTTGCCGCGCGAGCGGGAGACTGAGCTCCCCGAACGTTCATCGGCCGCCATCCGGAAGAAGAAGGCAATAATGACAGTCAGGTTTGCGACAATAAGTGAAACGCCATCCTGTGAGATCGAACGGATGCAGTATAATCAGTTAAAAACGGTCTAGAGAAGTGGTTGTGGAGACAGCGATGGCGGTGGCAATAGTTCAAGACCTGGATATTGATGAGAACACATACCTGAATAACAGCTGCTTGCGCCTCTCGAATGCCGCCGTATTTAATAACCCAGTAGGCATGATTAATGCAGACAACGGTAACGATGGCCGAGGTGGAGAAGACAGCAATGATACGAATGCGTTCCGAGCGGCTGAGTTTGACGCCCATTATAAGTATGATCGGTGTCGAAATGAGGATTACATCGCTTAGGACATCAGCTAACATTCAAAAGATCAAAATAAGTTTGTTATTAGACAACTACCACCTTCGCAAAGAAGGCATGTAGTTGCTACTTACTGACGAGTTGAGTGACTGCCACGCTCAGTCCAAGCTCGCATTGCGGATTCGGCATGTCACGCCATTCGGGCTGGTCGTTACAGACCCAGAAAACTTGGGCAAAAAGAATGACCCATGTTACACCGAATAAATAGGCGACAACAACTAGTATTTTTCGAAGTCGTCCAAAGACGGTTATACGCATGATGGTTAAAAGAACGGACAGCCTTGCAGACCTGAATTTCAAAGACGATTAGAATACTACTTGATAAGATATTTGCATAAGCATCTTACCAGGCTACGGCTGAAAACAACTGCGCACATCTTTACAGCAATGAATATTGAGCATAATGTCGATGGAGAAATACAAGGCGGACCACTACACTCACAACCAATACGCAACTATTTTCACTTCACGACTATGCTGATCTGCATTGGTGTCAGGTCAAGTTATGAGAGCGGAAAGAAAAGCCAGACATACCGGGTTCGTCTAGATGCACCTTTACGGCAGCCATAAATGTTGTTTCCAAAATCATGCATAGAATAGCAGTAGCATCGTCGAACCAGAATCGTCTTTTGTGAATGCGGTCCCCAACACGGAACAGTGTAGCTGCAATGCCAACACAGGGAAGGACCCAGTTAAGGACTATAATCAAGAATTTACTTAAGTTTCCCAATTCCTGCAAAGAGAGCAACGTGCTGCCTTACCCCGGACTTGCTCTGTTGAAGGGGCTGGAGGGATCATTGCCGATAATCAAGCCTCCGCAACAACTAGACTTTGCCAAAGTACCCCGGGTGCAGCTGTAAGAGAGCTGAGCGGAGGTGGATAAATGAATGTGCGCGTGGAGGAGGGCCGACGACAAGGTGGGAAGTGACCAGGCCGATGCACGCACACCTGATGCATTTAAGTACACTACCTAGCCAGCGCCGGCTGGAAGAAGTTCTGAAAAATCATACAAAGCCAGCCATGCGAGATCCCTTGCCTGATGGGGCCCGGGACGAGATGGAGCTCGCTCATTCTCAGAAGGCCGTCGTAAGTCCCCAGAAGCAGATTTTCATGTCTCGGCTGGATGCTGTCCATCAACGGGACCTTCTCTCTCTGTACCCGGGAGCTGCACGAGCAACTGACAGGAACAGCATGCAACAAGGATGTCGACTGCAACGAGTTGGGCTATTTATTCCACATTTCCCGCCTAGAACGGTGCGACAGGGTAAGCGCGTAGGAGGACCGTGGGCCGGGGCCGAATTACGACAAGTGTATTTGTGAGCTGGAATATTAATGAAAAATGAAGCCACTTGAGAAAGAAGATAGATAGAGTACTGCTGTATTACCATGTGGAGTTTGATGTGTTTGCAGATAAATAATGTAGGCGGGGTGAAAACCACGGTTGTAGCTGCTACACAGCTCTAGAAATACGTTGTGGTCAGTGTATTCGGTCTATGGCAACCGCTAGTTAGTTTTGGATCCGAAGCCGATAATAGGGAGTGTATCACGTGAACAAGTCATCACCAGCACTCAGGTTATCTGTTAGGAGAGTAAAGCTCCTCATGCGGACAGCCTAGTCGTTGTTACCTATGTGCCTCTCACAATTACCATTTAGGTCCATCTTTTCCGGTTATTCAGGAAATTCCCACCGCTTTCGGAAGATGAAGGCAAGTCAACCAGGTCCAACAGTGGCCCGACCTGTGCTAATGTCAAGTAAGCAGCAAAACACCGGTCACCGGCTATTGGCACCGACTTTTCTCTCTTCTTGTTCTTTTGATTTTTTTACCTCTCTTACGAAAGTCGTTGTGCAATCCAATTCTAGAAGATCCGGATGCTAATGGTTTCACTGGCACTTTAAACATTTGAACAAAAAAGCAAGTCTCACAAAATGCGGTAATCGCCGGTAACCTTAGTCTGTCATATGACGCAGCAAGTGCCACAGCCCCCGTACGTAGACCTGCAGCGATCGCTTACACACTCTTGGAGTGGAGGGCCACAATATATCTGGCTCATCGCGCTTACAACTTGTCAGGACTGTCAGGAACGCGCTCCGCTGGCGCCTCTAGATGAGGCCGAATCGGGAGAAGGCGCCGAGATCTATTTGTTCAACTTATCCCCGGCATTACAATTTCGTATTCTATCACCAAGGGCGAATACTCTGGCTTGGATTGCCCATATCTAAATAAAGTTATCATGTTGCCATAATAGGATAAATTGCCATACTCCATCGATATATTTTCTATAATCACATAATAACTCCGCTTGAAATTGGTTCCAGCCACAAAAGGCCCGACGTTACCTCATGTCATCATCGTCGCCCGAAGGGTTTCATCGATTTTACCTATCCGAAAAGTTTGCTTGTTCAAGTGACTCATCCGAAATGAGACTTACATAAATAATAAGGATGCCGACTTGGCTTTATAACTTGAGCTACGACTGTTAGGGTTCAACCACAGCTACTACTGCGCACTCTCCTTCGTCGTCACCTCTTCTCTCTTACGCAATTCTATTATTTTTTTCTCCGTTATGGTCCAGATTCAGACAACGACCCACCTGGATGGCCTCCCCGTGGAAGTACCAAAGAGTACCAGTGTTCCAACCGGGACAGGCAAAGTAAAATATCTGCCTGCAGAGTATTACAATAGGTGGCTTTCTGATGCGGCCAAAAGTCGCCAACCTAGTCCAAGTAAAGGGGATTTACATGTGTCCATAGCCAACGCTGTTGAAAGCTGATGTTCCTATCCAAAATTCTTTTGATTTTATCTTGTCACATAGTTCGAAGCTTGTTACCCCTTGAAAAACGCCCTGGCATGATATCTCTCCTAGCCGGAAAGCCCAACCCGACTACGTTCCCATTCACTTCCTTCAACATCACTGCGCGATCCCCGGAAGACCCTTCAAAGACCGTTTCGTGTGTGATCGAGGGCACCGCACTCGCTGATGCGTTGCAGTACGGCGATACGGCTGGCATGCCCGCTCTTCTTGACTGGCTCTATGGCCTCCAACAACTCTCCCATGATAAGGTCAAGGAGGATAGTGCTTGGGCTATCACTATGGGTAACGGCTCGCAAGACGTAATTTATAAGGTTTGTCGTCCCCTACTTCATATTTTTGACAGCTTGCGTCAGTCATCCTCACGCTTCGACTTCTAGGCTGCTAATGCCATCTTCAATCCTGGCGACCCCATTCTCGTCGAATCTCCAGTATATGCGTGCGCCATTTTGTTTTAGTCAGCTTTCTAAACCCCTCAATCAGCGCATGCCAGTGGTGTTATTCCCATCTTCGCTGCATTAAACTGCGAGCAAATAGGTCAGTTCTCGGAGGATTTCCTTTAGTCAATGTTACGGAGCTTAGCCAAATTACTCATTCTCGTCTGCAGAGGTGGACACCGACGCTCACGGCATCAAGTCCAGCTCACTTCGTGAAATTCTAGAAAATTGGCCGGCTGAGAAGCCCAAGCCCAAGGCGCTCTACACTGTCCCTGTAAGCATCCCGCATGGGACCTGTCAGCCTGATAACGGGCAATTTTGCCCTTGATTATTAATTAAGCTTTTTTAGTACGGCTGCAATCCCACGGGCATGAGTGCCACGTTGGAGCGTCGCAAGGAGGTCTTGCAACTCTCGCGTGAACATGACTTTCTCATCCTAGAAGGTGAATAACGATCATTCTGGTATTTGTATGATGGGATGCGCTAACATGACCTTGAAGATGGTAATGATTCCATCAAGCAGATCTCAAGCAAACTGATCTAATTCTATGTGGGGTGCTAGATCCTTACTATTACCTATACTACGGTGACGCCCCGCTCGTCGACTCATATCTCAAGTTAGAGCTTCAGGAGCCAGAGGTACATGTGATCTATTCGCACGGTTGGCATATGTAAAGCTCATGGTCCTCATGCACATAGGTTGGAAGAGTCTTGCGTTTCGACAGCATGTCGAAGGTCCTATCGGCCGGCATCCGGATTGGCTTTGCTTCTGGTCCACTGCCAATGATCATCGCCATGAACAGACACGTTAGTCACCGCCGTCATTCATCGCCATCAGTTAACTTAAATTTTCTCCCTTTCATCGTGGTTGCCGATTTGCATTACTGTGGTTGATATAGAGCACAACGTCTAATCTTCAAGTTCGTGATCGGTTCCTTGTCACCTTCGGGACTGCTACACATTTTTGCATAAATTTATCTTCCTTTTTATTTTTGTTTTACAGGCACCATCACTTACACAAGCAGTTACGATTGCCCTCCTCCGGCAATGGGGTCACGATGGCTTCATCAAGCATACACACAATGTCTGCCGGTTCTATCGCGCAAAGAGGGATATCTTTGAAGACGCTATGCAACGCCACATGAAGGGTCTTGCGGAGTGGGTTATGCCTGAGGCCGGCATGTTCTACTGGTCCGTGTGCACTTGTCTATATTCCATTCTTCATCCGCCTCTTGCTCAACTTGTTATGCCTGTGTGTAGGTTCAAGCTCCTCCTGGACCCAAGATCGTCTGAAGAAGGAGACTCTGCCAGCCTTATCCGTGCCAAGGCGCTGGAGAAGAATGTGTTGGCTTTGCCAGGTACAGCCTTCTTGCCTAACGGCCGCATGTCGGCGTATGTTCGCGTCTCGTTTAGTTTGAACCCCGAAGAGGAAATCTACGAGGCTGTTCGAAGACTGGCCGAGGTCGTTCGGGATGCCAGGGCCGAAGCAACGGCTGCTCCTTTAGTTAATGGACACTAACAAACTTTTTAGAGCAACAATTTTGGGTGGATGGTATTTAAGCAAGCAAGCGATACTGGGACTAGTTGTATTCATGACCAAGTGACAGAATATGTTAAACATTTCTTGTACAGCTTCTATAATATTATTAATGTCGGCGATTTTTTTTTTTTTTAATTATTGTGGATTGGCATGTGACATTGTATTGGGTAATTGGAGCTTAGAGTTACATGGACCGTGAATTGAGACGACAACATAACGCCTACTGGCGGAAGCAAATTGCTATCTCATCTGGGAGATCCAGCTTGAATTGAAAGACGTTACTAGGTTTACTACTGCCAGTGGTACGGTGCCTCTATTGTACTACTTTGCTGCATCGATCGGAGAGGCTGCATCTCAATATAATCAACCCCCTGTCCGTTATAACGCCTATTGGTTCAGGTGACTAGATTCCTCGCAACATGCCTTTTGGCCCCCAGGATTTCCCCCGGCTTTCAAGCCTATATAAAACAATGTTCCAGTCTGCAGTAAACACCGCCAAGCCAAGATTTGAGCCAAACCATATCTTGCTGAATAAAGTCTCACTCTTGTCAGTCTGAGATAATTTTTTCCTGGCGCTTTAACTTGAAAATTGACTTTGGCACACACTGGCAACAGCCAAGGAGACATCACAATAGTCGAGTTAGATTCTATTGTCAATGCAGCCAACAGAAGTTTGCTCGGCGGAGGAGGAGGTATGTATAAAAGTGTCGTTAAATAAGTAAATAAATGCTGAGAATTCTATAATCTCTCTAGTTGATGGGGCTATTCATCGTGGTGAGGACATGTTTCTAACATGGACACTGTGTTTTCTAACTCTAATCAATTGTCCATACACCCCGTTTACCTGTTGTTACCACCTACTAGCTGCTGGTACAAAACTACTTGACGAATGTACGTCACTTTTTTCCAGTCTCTATGTCGTCATGACAGGGTTCATGAGGTCATCAATACTCGGATATCAGGCTTGAAGCTGAACGGATGTGAAACGGGAGATGCAAAGATAACAGAGGGATACAACCTTCCATCGTGCGTAATTTTTTCCCCCTTCACTTCCTATTGTGGAAAATAAGCAATGATTGTCGTCATTGCTGAAAATAACTTGTGGGGTTGACCGGCTCTTAGGAAACACGTCATACACACCGTCGGTCCCATCTATTCTTCGTCTAAGATTCAGGAGGTGCAAAATCAGCTTGCATCGTGTTACCGCCGGAGCCTATCTATTGCAGCCGCAAAATCGCTAAAACATATTGTGAGACCCTTCCTATACCGGGGAGAGACGCGTTTGCTAAACTTCTTCTTTCATGCCAACTGAAACATACTTAGGCATTCCCATCAATTTCGACGGGTGTCTATGGTTATCCAATTGAAGATGCCACACATGTTGCTCTCGAAACGACCAGGCGTTTTCTTGAAACTCTTGAGGGAAGCGAGGTACAATCACGAATTAGCGGCTCCGAATCTTTAGAGACTTTTTTTTGACTTCGTCTTCTTTCGCAGCTCGATCTCGTCGTCTTCGTGGTCTGGAGCGACCTCGACAGAGAAATTTACGAGTAAGTCCCTGTCTCACTGAATCGTTTTCCTAGCCAGAAATTCCTGATGCCTGTCTGACATCTTAGGACGCTCCTGCCGGAATACTTTCCGGGTGCAGGCTCCGAGACACCCGGCGATGGTCGATCCGAGTTGCGAGGTTAAAAAAAGTCCGGTGCATGTATCGGGCGTGGTTCAAGACATGAAACGGAATGGCTTTCTGGCTGGGAGGTTGTGTGCAAGTGGCCTATCACTATACAAATGCATACTTTTCTTCAATAAAAGATCCCGGCGGTTATGAAATGATAAAATGCCGCTCATCCAGCCATCTTCGCCATGCGCAGCAGCTACCCTATCGGACCTTCGTAGTTGATGGCGAGTGTGGTTTTTGCGCAAAAGTCAAGGCACGCAGAGTCTCCTGCCCCGCGTTTGATGAGCTTCTCCAGGTCGGTCCGTCCCGGACCGAGCCTGGGAGTGGGTCTGGTGACCACCGAATGATGATTTGGGCATGTTCGAAATGCCTCCTTGGGCACCAGGTACTCCGGAGTTTCGCCGCTCCCCGGACGGTTATAAGAACTATGGTTTTCGTCTAACCTCCGTTTTCAAGGATTCAAGCCACCATGGGAATCTTCTGGAATACCTTCATTGCTGCCTTCTCGTCACTGGGTGAGTTCTGCAAATATTCATTTGCAGAGTAGCATAGTATTCTTATCTTATAACTTGAACCTTAGGATCATTCCTTTTCGGGTGAGTTGCGGCCTGAAGTCACTATCATGTGCAATCCACTGAAAAATCCTTTGTGGCTTGACATGATACAGCTATGACAGGTGTGTTTGCAAAAGCAATATGGGATCACTGTTGATTATGCTGAATCTGAGTTTTGTCTCACAGTGGTGTCATTGCTTCCGTCATTACTATGGCCCCTTTCCTCGACAAGTTCAATCCGTCGAGTGATATTCTAGGAGCAATCGTCTCTACTTTTGCTGGTGGCTGTTTCTTTGGCGCGGCAGGAGTAAGTCTATGCATGTGAAATGCCAATGCATTTGACTAATGAAGTACTTAGGCTGGATGGTTTAACGACAAGTTCGGCCGAAGAATTGCTATACAGGTATGTACATACACAGCATACAGGATCAAATAATCTCGTACTCAGGAGTAACATAGCTTGGCTGCATTTTGGCTATAACGGGCTGTGCAATGCAAGCTGGTGCTAATAGCCTCGGAACCCTAATTGCTGGACGAATCATTGGTGGATTGGCTATAGGGTTAGTCCTCATTTTGTGATCATGTGATCAAAGCTGATTTTTTTGCAGTGTTCTTTCAATGACGGTCCCATTGTACAATGTGAGCATTAGAGTCCATAATATGCTATGAAATAAACTAACAATCGGATTAGACGGAAATCGCACCACCCAAAACGAGAGGTTTCATGGTTGGCCTAACCCAACAGATGTTGGGTATTGGTGTTATCGTTGCGAATTGGGTAAGTGGAACTCGTGTTGATGTCTCTGATAAGATCGGAATAAACTCTACTACTCAGGTCGGTTACGGGAGCAATACTCTCCACTCCGATGTCTCATGGCGTCTGCCATTGGCCTTACAGGTGAGCACAAGATCTAATCAGTTGTTGTTTCTCCGGTTGCTAAGATGCTTGTAGATTGTGCCTGCAGCCTGCCTTCTTATCGGCATCCAATTCCTGCCCAACAGTCCTGTATGAATTTTCCTACTGCCATCTACTGGTTTGATTCTTATAGAATGCTATCTTCACAGAGATGGCTTATTGAAGTTGGCCGCGATGAAGATGCCCGAGAGGCCGTACACCGCTTGCATCGCCCTTCGACACCCGAAGAGGAGAAACGGGCTGACGAAGACTTTGCCACCATGCGGGAACAAATTCTGGCTGAGCTTTCTATTCGCAGTCGAAGTGTCAAGGACCTGTTTGCTACGCCAGCAATGACCAAACGTACCTTGGTTGCCATGGGTGTCCAAGTCTTTGGTCAATTCACCGGCATCAATGGTATGTCAAGTTTCACAAATTAGTGGCCTCTCATAAGGTAAACTAATATCATTGGATGTAGTCATCAACTACTACGGTCCTAAAATTTACGAGGGTCTTGGTCTAAGTGCTGGCCAATCCCTTTTGGTGCAGGGAATTTACGGTGCCGTTGGACCTATCGCCAACCTTTTCTTGTGAGTATTGTTCACCAAATGTTTCTGGGATATACTGACACCGTAGTTTATAGCATCACACTAGTCCTCGATCGTGTAGGACGTAAGAAGCCTCTTGT
Source organism: Agroathelia rolfsii (assembly GCA_018343915.1). Lineage (NCBI taxonomy): Eukaryota > Fungi > Basidiomycota > Agaricomycetes > Amylocorticiales > Amylocorticiaceae > Agroathelia > Agroathelia rolfsii. The sequence continues at coordinate 1,026,805 of JABRWF010000002.1, forward strand.
CTTTGGTGCTGGCAGTTTTGTGTGCACGTTCTCCGTCTTGGCTGCCATTATTGCCAGTTTCCCTCCTGGAGAGAATGCGAACGTTTCCGGTCAGCGGGCTGGTCTTGCCATGATCTTCTTGACAAGTATAATCTTCTCTCTGTCTTTTGGTCCCGTTTCTTGGGTCCTAGCCTCTGAGGTGTGTTAACTTATCTATGCTTTTTTAAATATCTTATGAACGACCTCGCCCCTTTATTCAGGTCTTCCCAACCAGCACACGTTCCATTGGAACAGCTGTTGCAACATGCAGCAACTGGGCTTTCAACGTCATGCTTTCTCAAGTCTCTCCCATTGCCATGGAGAACATTGGCTGGAAGTTCTACGTTATCTTCATTGTTATGAACTTCGTTGACTGCTTGCTCATCCTTTTCTTCTTCCCTGAGACCAAAGGTCGCTCTTTGGAAGAGATGGCTGTTGTCTTCGGCGACCAAATCGACGCCAACGCAGTCCTTCAGGAGGAGCGTGCACCCAGGCACTCGCCCGCAGAAGAGAAGGGCATGGTCGAGTATGCTGCATGATTGTGTCTTTTTTGCGCCATCGTGAGGGCTTCCTTTTTCTGCTCCCTTTTGTTCTTTTTGTAATTTGGCTTTCGCATGTAACACTCCCCCATTCACGAGTTTCATGCTAATCTGGTCCCTCTTATTACGTTACGTTAGTTTCCCATTTCAAGTTTGTATATTGACGACCTCAGTCATTCACGTCACACGATACAATCACGTCTATTAGGATCTCTTTAAATTGGTGTATTCTTAGTAGTAATGCAATCTCAGAATAAACGGTATCTATAAATCAGAATGGCGATCAGTATCTCCTCGGCTGCGCAATAATACCATTCCTAAAACTTTCCGTCACGCTAGTCATGCCTCAGGTCAAGGGCGATTACCGTCCGAACTCAGAAAGCCTGCACCGAGGCATTTGATCGGTAGATCAAGAGAATAAAGCTATTGGGTAGGGGCAGCATAAATATCGCCGAATATGTGTCGTGTGAAATCAAGACAAGACCTGGATATATGCGCGCGCCTCATCTGACCTTTACACGCGCCTGTCATCGAGACACGAGTCTTCGTAAATGAAAAGCTCTGGCACAGTCGGTAGATGAAAATCAAGACTACATTCCAATCCCGGCAATGTCTCTAGAAGAAAGATCCAACTGTCTACTATATGGGTATATGTTACTCATTATCGTGATCCTCATCATCCTCTGCATCCCAAGCTTTCGACGGCAACAAACTGGCGACCACCAACGATCCAACCGAAAGGATGATCATAATTACATAAACCAAAGATCCACCCAGGATGTTTTGTTTGACCGAGAGAGCAAAAAGGGACGTTGATGCAGCGGGGCCGAAGGTACGAGCAAACGAAGCGGCTGTTTGCGACAGACCATTAGTAGCACCGAGGGCGCGCGGACTCGGAGCAGAAGATGTGATATAAATGAAAACGCATGCTGTATGGAAAGGGAGAAGGGGAATCGTCAGAACGATTCCTACAGGGATTTAATTTGAATGAAAGGGGAAGAAGACGTACAATAACTCAAGTCAACGAGCACAGCCATGGCAATCTGTATTCCGAGTATGATATATAGTTCTAGGCCTTTGCCATACTTGATACTCACAGCGCTGAGCACTGGGAATATGGCAAAAAGAGGTACAAAGAAACTTATGGATATGATCAAAAGCCTTTTGAGACCGAATTTATCGAGAATCTTGGAGAAGAAAAGGCCTTGGAAGAGGCCATTTGCGACCCCGTATATAGCCATAATACTCCCAATAGATTGGGGTGGTAGGCCCAGACCACCATCGCGCTGCTCCGTGAAGTAGAACAACGGGAAGAGCGCTTGGTAGGCGATGTCCAGAATGGCGACACAGATGTAGATAGCTATCGAAAGCAAGACAGGTCGCACGAATACAGCTCGCAATGGTACACGATCATTTCCACTGGCAATTTGATTGGGCGTATGTATAATACCACCGACCAAATCACAAGGATACTTGTTTCTTTTTAAGCTCTGTTGAGGTAAAGTCAGATTTATCCCAGCTTGGTCTAATAGCACCTACTTCTTCGAGGAAGAAAGCAGTCGCCAGAAAAGCAAATGCGGAATATGATGCTGCCACGAAGCAAGGGAGAGCATACGGATACTCCGCCCAGAACGGGCTGCTGAAAATTGTAGGCCAGTGTCGCTGTGGGTTATAAAAACCCCCTCCAATCAATGGTCTACGACATTGAATTAGTTTTTGTGCATAAAAGCCAATTCACGCGTCAATTCATACCCAATAGTCACACCAACACACCAAATGACTGGTAAAAACGAAAACGCCTTGGCTCTGTTTGTAGAATCCGTGATCTCTCCCATCATGGACTGTTAGGACGTCAGAAAAGATGAACCGAGATGATTAGGACATCCCATACCTTCATAACACCAATATTGCCGTTTAGGAAACCCGCCAAACATCGGCTATACGACCATAGGTCTGGACATCAGATATAACATAAGAGCTTTAACAAAATACAGACCTTATCACCAGTTGCCAGAAGGTCTTTGAAAGACCAAAAGACATCATGGAGACACAAAGGCCGAAGAGGCCGACAAGCAAGATAGGCTTCCTGCCGAACGTATCGGAAGCTCGGCTCCAAGCAAAAACAGTAAGGCCTTGGGCGAAAAAGAAAAGCGATTCCTATACTAGCTTTCAGATTGGCTACGTAGATGCGATAGGAACAACACGTACGATAAGACCCGCATAATATCCAACCTAGGACCAGCGGTCCTGACACGTTTAGTTTGATAACAACGAAGGCTGAAGCAACACGCTACCTTTCTGGTATCCCCTTGGATGATGTCGAGGCCAGAGACCAGCTATAATAGTGGTTAGATGATGCAGCAGCGATAGGTATTAGAGCTAGTGATAGAACCTCATTGATGAATGGGTATATGCATAAAGCAGTGATAGGCTCCGATAGCTGCAGGCATAACACCATAGCCAGCTGCAATTTTGGCAGTGGTGTCACCTTCTTCTTCTCTTTCAACCGCATGCTCGCATCTGAATCGGAGCGTGGAAGTAGAGTTGTCCTCTCATGAGGGGCATTACGGTCGTTAGAGGTGGTCATGGGTGCGGTCGTTGGCAAGAGGGGGAGAACGAGGGCGTCCTAAAGAGAACGTTATGCGCGATGCTCTTGTCTTTATACTAACTTACCAGCCCTTCTCATTGTTCACAGGACCTAGACCGGCGAGTAATCCGGAGCATGTAATTTCGTATTTGAGCGATAGAGAAATCATAAAGAAGATGCCGAGAAGTCGGCGCGTGATATGATGATGTAAAATGACCTTGGGATCTTTGACCCTACACGGACTACCACTCTAGTTATCAAATATTGTGATTGTAAGTAGAAATGGCGCCTTTTAAGATTAGTAACCTACTACCTTGTCATCGATAAAGGCGACTCTTGCAACCTACGAGGTCATACTCGGGCTATCGGCTCCGAAACTAACCGTGACCATGGGTCATCATCGAAGCCACAACTCCAAGAAGTGTCGGATAATCTTGCTACTCAGATTTATCATCAACTCGGATGCACAACAATACCTGAAATGCATCAAGGTTTGATTGTCTGTAATGATAATATTATCTCGGGGTCCGAAATCCGTGTCACTGAGAGTGTAAACGGTCTCCTTCGCCATCATTGTATTCACTGATTATCTGGGAGCAGCTACAACTCTGAGGTCTCGACTATATTCGCCACTGTGCACGGCTTTCATTTTGGGTATGTCACAGCCTCCCCTCCTTTCCGGAAAGAATGTCCTTTGAATATCACCAATATCGTGCTTGTGCAAATGACAGCACATCAGTTAACGAGATCTGGTTGCCCCCATTTATCGTATTATCCCCCTTCATTTTCAGCTAGCTTGAAGTTTAAAGTTTAAAAAGCCACTGGCTTAGCTTGGGCAGGGGGAGGGGATAAGGATATTGTACAGCAAGCCGCAAGGTCAAAGCTTTGGTGGATTCACGACATGATGTGGCAACACAGCCAACAACTCGGTTTAATATATCAGTACATCATTTCCGTACCTTGTCGCTCGATCATGCGTCAATCTTGCCTGTATTCGTTGTCTCTCGTTGTGATCCTATGATTTATTCTGTTCCGCCTTTTACAACAAACAATGTCAACGCTGTGCAGTAAACATAGCACACCTTTTAGAGCCTCGGATCAGAAGTGGATATACGTCATAAAGACAGAGAGACAGAGTACAAAGTAGTCTGTGCTGAAAGCGAGGTGACGTGAGACGACGAATCTCAACGTATACATTACAATACATGTGCCAAGCTTGAAGTAAGACACTGCCAGGAGCGGTGGCTGGACGCAACCAGTCTGAGGTAAATGAATATCCAGATGGAGATACTGATTTGATGTTGTTGAGGCAGAAAAGTTGGTTAAGGTATGGTCAACCGTGGCACTTAGTAGGGCACCAGGCTCAGATGCTCGCACTGCTAATTGCCTTTTGCCTAGGTCGTTCCTCACCTTCGATTCGAATAGCAGGACGAAAAGGATTCGCCTATGGCTAGTTGAGAGCTGGAAAGTCAAGCGAGTGGACGTAAAACATGTGGAGGGACAGTTACAAGAGCTCAGGCACAAACTGTCCAGACAGTGCGTCAGAGTTATAACGTAAATAAGGACGCCGATTTGTCCTTTTTCAGCTCATAATGATATCTTCGTCAGCTATTACAGCGATGTGGAACCAGTGCTGATTGATAGCAAGGACAGGAACAAACTATTAAAGTGGCCACAAGACATTCACGGCTAAAAGGCTAGGCAAAAAGGAGGTGTAGAGCCACTTCTTGAAGCTCAGAGGACTATTGTTGCTTGGTAAAGAATAGAGTGTCATCTGAGTTGGTCAACGGCGTCCAGGGGAAAACATTGCCAAGTTGCATTTACTTGGCCTGTCAGTGGTAGTAGCAGTTGGCATTCTTGCGTTGTTGACATCTATTGACACTGACCTGAAATGCCCATACCCAAGACTTGACAGTGATTGTGATCATTCAACGCCATTTACTTCAAGTTACTATCTATCATTCCATCCATTGTCTGGCTCTCCACGATGTCTTTCTAAATGTTTTGCCAACTATTGCGACCTATAGTGCCTATCTGCACGTCATAATGCTCAGGTACAGAGGTACCACCGGTGTCATAACGGCTTCAGTCAAGACATCTCGGCTGGAGTCATGATCGGACCTTGCTTCAACACACCTACTGGGCACCCATCTTTCAAAGTATCGGATGTCGCTTCAAAATACACCACCTTGAGTATGAAACATCGTGATTCTCTCTGTAAGCTGTGCTGAAGCCAAACCGACTATATATGGGCGTCTTCACGACCTGCTTGTGGTCTCAGTTTCACCCTACTCAACATCTTCACCTTCACATTCCTGACTGTCTGGAAAACAGCAGGACGGCCATTTTCTTAGTTATCATTTATAATCCAAGTTACACCACACTATACATCATAATTCTTAATGGAGCCATCTGACAAGGAGTACTATGGCGTCCCTTCGCCAACTTATACCTTCCCACCCAGATCAACCAGTCATAGTTCATTCTTCGACCCATCCCTCCAGTTACAGTCTCGGTGCTCCCCAATCTCTGGGCCGGATCCAAACTATACGTTTCCTCCTAAACCGCTACCAGGACATACGCCTCACCATCATTCGAACTTATTTGACGATGACACACCCTGTCTAGATACTGCTCGCCCTGTTGTATCGCCATTGCCATCACAAGCCGGCCCTTTTTCTATCTATCCAAATTCCTCGATGCGCCCCCGAGTGCCACAAAGGGGTTCTGCACCATCCGAGCCTGCGGAGTGCGTCCGGTGTCGGAAAGTCTTCGACGCGAGAGTCAAAGGGTACAAAGGAGATTGTGTCTATCACCCTGGTAAGATTCAGGGATGTTGCTCTCCGGGAGTGGACATTATTAACTCAGTTTACTTCCCATACATTATATTTATCCGATTCATGGATTTCCCTATAAATTTTGATGTCAATAGGGCAACTTATTATGGAGAATTATGAACACTTACGTTCAGGATCGCTACAGTACCAGCGAGCTGGCGGTGCAATGCGTGCTCCGATATGGACCTGCTGCGATGGCCGCCCAGAGAGTAGCGGCTGCTGTACTGGGCAGCACAAAATGGCATAGTCAGGGAGTATGATCCAATGAAACCCGCTCTTTTTTAATTCTTACCCTTCATTCTCGCTTGTATTCTACACCATACTTCAAAAGGACTATCGCCGCTAGACTAATTTATTAAATTATTAACTTTACGCAGATAAGAATTTCACATGACATTCATGAACATTTGAACATGTATTTATTTACACAGTCTTATTATCCCCGTAGACTTTATTCTTATGTTTCGAAGTTAATGCACATATCATGTGTGGATAGTACTATGGATTTTGTTGTCAAAATAACGTTACAATAGTTAGAGACATGGTTGACACGGTTGGATGGCTCGAATCCACTAAATTGCGACCGAGCGGGACGTGCGCAACAGCCAGTCGGATCAGGCAGCGATCAGATGTGACTGCACGGAAATGATTAAGGAAATAGAACATTAATTTGTTATTCAGTCAGTTGCCTGGGAGAGATCGAAGAAACACTGTACAGCTACAGCTTGGGTGATGATAGGGTATAGATGCCGTAATCATAGAGGTGGCGTACAGTCATAAACACCTTAATGACCATATCACAGGATGCAGGGCGCAGTCTTAGGAAGTTTTCACAGGCATCACATACAGATGGACGGATGGGGTGATTGCATCTGTTGTGACAGCACATCATGATTCATGATACTAATCCGTAAGCTAAGTTGAGCCCAGACAGCGGTTCGGGATCATCCACCTGGGTAAAAGGTGTGAAGCTGAGAAACACACAGGAGTAGATGAAAGACCACAAGGAATTGTCATGGAATCATGGGGTCAATATTGTTGTTGAAGCGGTTGGAGCAAGAGTAGTCTGCCGAGGTCTGTGGCAGTGCTCCGAAGCCAGCTCCGACAGGGTGCCGATGAATGCCGCGCTGTGTCAGCATTGTTCCGCCACCACCGCCTCCTCCGGGCTCCGCGATGGCACGCATCTGTTACAAGTAATTAACTTGTTAGGGGATCTCCCCCCTTATTGTCTGCCGAGTCAGTGCAAACTGGGTGAACCACTCTCCTATGGCGCTCTAGGGGCAAATCTTCGATAAATACTGGGTTACTCTCCAAACATCTGTCCGTCCTTCTCTTCCCTCAGATCACCCAGGCAGCGTATGAACTCGTCTCTGGCAGCGGTTACTTCTGCAAAGAGCGACAGCGCTCCTAGATTAAACAGCGATTCATCTCCTGCATTCAAACGCCCGGCGTCTTCTTCTTCTCCTTCTTCTAGCTCATCACGACCCGCCAAGGGACCCCGACTATTGAGAAGAACAGAAACTTACATCACCCTGGACGCGCGGACTACATCGCCCCCCATGACTGTGATGAGCATCTGTTCCAATTCCAGAACCAACAAATCGGATCAGTCTCCATACGTCCCTTATCATAGATCGCTCCGGTACCAGAAGGAGCAGAGGGATAAAAGGAGACGGTCTTACAACACTCCCACCACGTACTCTAGCAGCGTCCCCGCTACTGCGCACCCACCCGGGACACCCTCCGTCCAGCTGACAAAGACGAGTCCCACTTTGTTGACAAAGGCGCCACCTACCCCTAAAATACAAGCCGGCTCGCCTGCGACGAAACAATCGATAGCTTACACTCCGTCTCTGACAAAGCCAATTCCTGACTCTTTCAAGAAGACATCCACCTCCCCCAAGTCTTCACGCATCAACATGCCCCGTCCCCGCGCATCCTCCCCACTCTCACCTGTACAGAGGCAACTCACTCCTCGTCAAGGCATGCCCTCATCAAAGCGAGAACCGAATTTATATAAGCTCGCCATACGAACAAGGATGAAGTCCTCTCCCGAGGGCGCAAAGATCCTCCATATGGGCGCTCGGCTAGCATTTTCCATCTATGCCGCGACGAAGGAGCTAGAGGCGCTTGCAGCCCTCGCCCAAGCTCAGGACGATGACGAGGAGCAGGAATCCGAACCTGAAGCAGAGCCTACTTGGGGTATCATGTCAAACAGTGACTGGAACGTCATCCCCATGGCCTTCTAATTAGGCAATCATCGCACAAAGTCAAACACCACCAACACACACATAGGATTTGAATTGGATTTATTTATTGCAATCATCAACAAGGATACCGCCACATATCATACACCAATGGATACGCACACACACATACACATACGTGTATCATCTGCAGGGTTCAGCCCTATCATTCGACAACACCGGAATATATCGAGGGGCCTCATGGCATCCCTAATACGTACTTTTGCAACATCCTTGTTTCCCGTCGCATGAACTGCCGTTATTTCCTGGTGACAGAAGGGACTCGCATGCGAGTGGGATTGTGGAGAGTTGCTTTTATCTTTTGCGGCAGCTGAATATGAACATCAGTTTGTTGCTGGGTTTGGGGGGAAATGGACATTATTAATGTACAACACTTTTTGCATTGCAGTATTTGCACTTTATATCTCTGTACTTCGTCTGTACTTCAACCTTTCCATATGGAAATGTATTTTGTCTCTTAAAAAACTATGACCATGATTTTGTCGCATAAGATTGATTAGATGAGTAACAATGCGGCCGGGGTCAGGATATAACCAACTCGGCTGCGAAGTTGATGAGGGGTTCACTTTGCACGCCACTACACAACACACCACACTGATTCTGCGCCCGACCCTTTGAATAAAACCATGTCGTTCTTCGGTGCTGCATCTCCTGCAGCGGCAACGGCTGACAAGGATATAGAGGTTGCTGAACCACCCTCTGACTCGATCTCGTCGCTTGCCTTTTCGCCTGTGGCCGACTACCTCGCCGTGGGCAGCTGGGACAACAATGTACGGTCTGGCTCAGTCATTGTTATAGTGGCGCGACCACAAACGCGTTCTTTTCGTGCTTTGAACTGATAGCGAGCGACATGGACTAACATGCTGACGCTGCCTATCGACAGGTTCGTATTTACGAAGTCGGAGCAAATGGCCAGACTCAGGGAAAAGCCATGTATTCACACCAAGGGCCTGTCCTGAGCGTCTGCTGGAATAAGGCAAGTGGCCGCCATTTTTTTTGCCACGCGCCTAAGTGCGCTCCCTGAAAAATTAATTGCTTATGCTTTTGTATCTTAGGAGGGCAACAGAGTCCTATCTGCAGGTGCTGACAACGCTGCCCGTCTGTTCGACATCTCCACCGGCCAGGCGCAACAGATCGCACAGCATGAGGCGCCCATCAAGGTAGTCAAGTGGATAGATGTTCAGGGAGGCATTGTTGCAACCGGCAGCTGGGATAAGACAGTCAAAGTACGTGTGTTCTTCATTTCTCTCTGTTCTTGTGTCGTGCGCATCCTATGCCCACCTTTTGGCAGCGCGTCTAGGGTGTTGCGCGCACACGCACCGGTTTATCCGATTGATGCTAATTGGTGATATCACAAAACCAGTATTGGGACACACGTACGCCGAACCCGATCATGACTGTCAACCTGCCTGAGCGATGCTATACGATGGATGTCTCGTTTCCGTTGATGGTCGTCGGCACCGCCGAGAGGCATATCCAAATCTACAACCTTTCCAACCCAAACACCGTTTTCAAAGTCAGGATTACACAGCGCTCTCTTTAGTTGGTCTTACTTCTCATGCTGACGGGAACCAATTAGTCTATTCAATCGCCTCTCAAGTGGCAAACACGAGTCGTGACATGCTTCACCGGTAGCCCCAGCTCCGGGTTTGCTGTAGGAAGTATTGAAGGCAGGGTGGCTATCCAGTAAGTTCAAGGCGGGTTGCTTGTTGCAAGTAAAGATGCTCATGTTTTTATCTCCTTCTCCAAGATACGTCGAAGATAAGGATGCTTCGTGAGATATTTCCAACGTGCTTTCCCCATTAAGGACATGGTTCTAACTGTGACCACTGTGCTATAGGAACAACTTTTCGTTCAAATGCCATCGTCGTGATTCTAGCCCCACTACCAAGGACCAATCCCTTGTATACGCCGTCAATGATATCAACTTCCATCCTGTTCATGGGACGTTCTCTACTTGCGGTAGGATATCTCACACTCATCTTTATTTTTACATTGTCATGTCTTACGATTTATTTGTGTTTCTTAGGATCTGATGGCACCATCCACTTCTGGGATAAAGATGCTCGCACAAGATTAAAGAGTAAGCTCATCAACGGCGCTTATACCACAAAAAAAACCATCCTAATCGTACTACTTCTCCACCTTGTTTTTGTTTAGCCTTCGACCCCGCGCCTGGCCCCATCAGCTGCTCGGGTTTCAATCGCAACGGATCCATCTTTGCCTATGCTGTATCGTACGATTGGAGCAAGGGCCATTCCGGTATGACACCGGGACACCCTAACAAGCTGATGTTGCACGCGTGCAAAGATGATGAGGTGAAGAAGAGGCAAGCCAGGACACGGTAAATGACCTAGGTATCTTCTATGTTCTTGTTTGTTGTCGTGTATATGTAGCTTTATTCTTTCAATGTACTCCCTGCACGTTGATAGAAAAAAAGCTAGTTTTGTCCGTAGACGGATCTGTGCCTCTGAGCGATATCGGTAACCTCGTCTTTCCTACTAGTTACCACAAAGAGTAATGGCAGTGCAATTGTATTAGTTTTTACCTACTTCTCTATTATTTTTCTTCAAATAAAAAAAAAAGTAAAATATAACATCAATGTGTTTTAGATTTCTGTTATAGGTAGGTATAATTATATAGTGAAAATACAGTTGAAGTCAAACTTGGCAATGGCAAGATTTTTAAAAACACAAGTTTGACTTCAACTGTATTTTCACTATATAATTATACCTACCTATAACAGAAATCTAAAACACATTGATGTTATATTTTACTTTTTTTTTTATTTGAAGAAAAATAATAGAGAAGTAGGTAAAAACTAATACAATTGCACTGCCATTACTCTTTGTGGTAACTAGTAGATTTAGCTAGTTTCTAGGCTATTCCAGATATATTATTTGTATAAAAACCTAAAGGTGGATTACAAAAATAATAATAATAAAAATTGATAAAAGAATGGACACTGAGGGGATTGAACCCTCGACCTTCCGCAGACAGTCACGTGATGTTTGCCAATGCAAAGCGGGCGCGCTACCACTGCGCCAAGTGCCCATGATAATTACCATCTCTCATATTAATATCACTCACTGAAACGCTTAAAGTCCACGGACACGTGATCTAGAGCAGACGGCCATTGTTGCAGAAATTATCGCTGAGGTGCAAAAAAGTGGTGTGATATCTCTAACGCTTGCTAGCATATATAGTCTTGCCGCCACAACGCCGTTGTCTTACCCCCCCCCCCAACGTCTCATCCTTCAATCACCCAGACGGCACTGACAGCCGCCTTAACATGGATTTGCTACTTCATTACGCTGACGAGTTCTTACTCGACCGTTTCTGGGCACATATTCTGCCAGCGTCTGCATTTGTTGCCAATACACTAGATGCTCAGACAGCCAAGTCAATAGCTCTCAATGGCACGACAACACCCCAACTGACCAGCGCATCAGCGTGGTCGCACCTCATCTCATATATTCCCCATCCACCTCTTTCTGTAACACTGTCCTCACCCGCTGCTCTCTCGACGACGGGTGCGCTCGTGTCTGCCTGGCCGCGGGACTACTTCCTACGACAAATCCTGTCGATTTTTTTTATGACTTGGGCAGGCATTATAATACTCTATTTCATCTTTGCCTACATGTCGTACCGCTATATCTTCAACCACGACATGATGAAACATCCGCGGTTCCTCAAGGACCAAGTGAAGCAGGAAATTCAGTGCAGCTTGCATGCATTCCCGTACATGACTATTTTCACCCTTCCGTGGTTCCAGGCGGAGGTGATGGGGTACTCCAAACTCTATTCGAACGTTAGCGAATATGGCTGGGGTTATTTCTTCCTTTCCATTGTCTGGTAAGCGGCCCGCTTGCTTGCTTTGCTAGTAATGTTTCTCAATGTCCATGGTAATTTTTTTTAGGTTCCTGGTCTTTACGGACTTTGGCATTTACCTTGTTCATCGTGGCCTGCATCATCCGCTCTTGTACAAGACCTTTCACAAGCCTCACCACAAGTGGATCAGTAAGTTTGTACCCTACGCATGTCAATTACCTCGAATTCTAAATATTTGACTTCTCTAGTCCCTACACCATTTGCGTCGCACGCCTTCCATCCTTTTGATGGCTACGCACAGTCTGTGCCATACCATCTCTTCGTTTTCCTCTTCCCTCTCCATAGATGGCTCTATCTGGGATTGTTTGTCATTGTCAACTTCTGGAGCATCTTCGTATGTCATTCCCTTGACGACACTTATACTCATGGGCTCTCACTGATAGTCTTTCCCTCCAGATCCATGATTCAGATATGCTCACAGGGCATCCCCTGGAGAAGGTCATCAACGGTCCCGCTCACCACACACTACATCATCTATACTTTACCGTCAACTACGGACAGGTATGTTTTGGTTCTTTGGTGAAAAAGTATTGAGCGATGTCTGAAATGCTTTTTTTTTGTAGTACTTTACTTGGGCAGACCGTGCTGGTGGCTCATACCGCCAACCAGAGGCTCATCTGGACCCGCTCCTTGAGATAAAATCCAAGGGAGACGCAACTCCGAACAAAAAAGACCAGTGATCTCTTGCATTGTTTCTGTCTGTTCTTTCCATCCGGTTTACACTTGTTTGTTGTGTACAAAATAATCATCTGCAGGCGTCGTAGATATTACCATTTGCCGTCTAGGGGAAAACCTTTTATTACATTCAGTATTACGACCTAATTTACGATTTATTTAGTTCTGATTTCTCTGTCATCATCCTTTTCTTCACCATTTCTCTTTCTTTCCTCTTTCCTTTGATATGGTGTACCCCATCTACCATTAGCGCATATGTTGTCACTACCCATCATCGTTTTTACATTCATAGTGCATTTATTATACAGTGTCAATGCAATATACCATTAGAAAGATTCATCCGTTAGCCATTGTCCGACTTCTCCGCCCACTGGTATTTATTACGATGCGATGGGATTGATGGTTTGAGAAGTGAGTGGAGGCTATGGTTTGAGTACTTGGATACATGGACGGGTCGAAAACACGAATTGTTGTATAAATACTGGTTCCAAAATCTCGAATAGCGGCCTTGTTACGAACCATTTGAGTTGACCTCATGTGATTGGCGTAAGCATTTATTAAGCAAGATGTCATTGTCACGGCGTAATGACCAGCGCCTGAAGTAAGCATCTTTCCAAGCCGCTTGCATTTCTGACTGTCGGTTTTCTCCGAATTTTTGTCTTGGTCACTTGCTCCTGTATCATGCGGTTGGAGAGACAATCGGTGGACTATGCTGCTTATCTCTTGCTTCCACATGGGGATTCTTTAGTCCATTAAACAAGTCAACACGACTACATCCGTTACTCTTACCACCCGAATGAGGCTCGATGAAGGCTAAAGACCTTAGGCTATTAGTCAACGTGGGAGTTTGATTACCGCATTAAGCAATAGACGCCTTTATATATCACCCAAGCAGACATCATTTTACGCCGTAGTTTTTGACACATTCCTCACTCAGAGATTCTGCTGAGCAAAAATCAACCCTCCTGCAGTTCCGAGCATCCGTACTTACAGCTCATCGATGGCGACATTAGCACAAAAGATCTTATCAGTCTCCTCCAAATCTGCACATATAAGGCCAGCTTTCAGTCGCTCCTTGCTCAGTCTCCAACGCCTCTCCTCCTCTTCCTCCTCTCCTTCCTCGTTAAACACACTCTCCCGTGCATTCTCTTCATCCCCTGTAATGGCATCCCAGAAGTCTTTCATCGAGGCTGTTAAGGCCCGTCGCAGCATCTACCAAATCACCAACTCTTCCCCCATCTCGGACGACCGTATCGTCGAGATTGTGAACGAGACCGTATTGAACGCGCCCTCGTCGTTCAACTCCCAGTCTACTCGTGTTGTCATCCTGCTCAAGGCTGAGCACGAGAAGTTCTGGGATAACACTAAGGAAATCCTCAAGGCTATTGTCCCCGCCGAGAACTTTGCTGCGACGGAGCAGAGGATTAGCGGTTTCCGCGGTGGCTACGGCACGGTATGTCCCATCTCTTGAGTAGTGCGTATAGGAGGAAAGAAATTCATCTGCAATGCTTTCTAGGCCCTCTTCTTCGAGGACCCTGCTCCCATCAAGGATCTCCAGGCCAAGTTTGCTTTATATGCAGACAAGTTCCCCCAGTGGAGCGAACACACCTCTGCCATCCACCAATACATTAGTGCGTATCAGAACTTTTTCAATTTCGTACAAGTAACTCATTGTTTTGTCTTCCTTATAATTTAGTCTGGACTGCGCTTGAGGCTGAAGGTCTCGGTGCCAGCTTGCAACACTACAACCCTCTCGTAGACGAGAAGACCAAGACGCAGTGGGGCCTTAACCCCGAGTGGTCTCTCAAGGCCCAGCTTGTGTTTGGCCAGCCCACCGGCGGGCCGAATGAGAAGACGTTCCAGCCTCTTGAGGAGCGCGTCAAGGTATTCGGCAAATAGATTTAATAGAGAGATGGAAGAAGAACATTAGATTCAAAAACTTAATTATAATTCGAAGAAACAATGGACTTTTGAACAATTCATTAGAGTGTGGTATATGTGAGAAGTTGGAACTAATGAAGTGTTGGTTGATGTCTTCTTGACCCCGGCGGTGAACGCCTAATGGTGCTGAGATTGAATGCTTTTATGCATCCACCTTGTACTCCGGGTTATGAGCATTATTCGAACATAATGTGATCAGAGTGCCCATGAGGTGCGAGAAAGAAGCATGACACCATAGTTGATGCAATAGATCAGTTGGATTTGTTGTGTGTAATCAGATATGTCAATGATGCTATTTATCGTCGTTATCTACATTTAAAGTTGAGCTCCGGTTCAATAGCCTAGTTAGGTATCACCTAGACTCCATTTGGATCGGACTGCCAATCGACCATGTTTACATGTGTGTTTTGCTAAATTTGAACAAGTCCACGATGACGTTGCGCCAATTTCATCCGCGCCGCTCAACAATGATGCAATGGCATCATGACCTGCACACACAGCTCATGTTGCAATAATAATATGCACCGCACCAGGCTCGTTCGCCACATCCTGGCTATAACACCACCCAGAGGCGGTGCTCCAACACCCTGACGATTACCACCACCACCAACCATAGCATACTACCCTCATAACTCATCACCCCATTTCCTCTGGCTTTATGGATTCATTTCTCAACAAGGCGGGCAGAAAGCTCTTTGAACAACATCTGCAGCAATATCAGCCACAAGATCCACTCTATGAGACCTATGTAGACAAAAGAGGACGAACGAAGAGAAGGAGGGTGAGTACAGTCTTCGACCATGTTGTCGAAAGAGTTGTTCATAATCTGCCATCCGATTCTTCACCATAGCGCGAAGTGCCACCTGGATTATCATCCCATGACATCAAGGTTCTCAAGTCGGTACAAAGACGTGCCCATTACCTCGATAAAGGATTCAGGGTGCTTGGGATGCGTTTCGGATATACCTTCATAATAGGTAAGCTCCTTCACAAGATCTCCTTTCAAGCACATTTGTACAATCATCTTGATTAAATTCTAAATTCCTGAATGAATCTAGGCCTCGTTCCCGTAGTAGGCGACTGTGCGGACGCCGCGCTCAACTACCTCTTGGTGGTGCGCAAGGCCCAACAAGCTGATATACCCGACTGGCTCTTATCACGCATGCTCGCCAACAACGCCGTCTCCCTCGCGGCTGGTTTCTTGCCATTCGCTGGTGACATTGTCTTGGCTGCTTACAAGGTCAGCATAATTTATTTATTTATTTTATAAATATTTAAACCATAGACATCTTGTCTCAAATTTGAACTATATCCATTTTTCCCACAGGCAAACTCGCGCAACGCCGCCCTCCTGGAAGAATACCTCCGCGTGCGGGGCGAGCAGTTCCTAAAAGTGCAATCAGAACGCCCGGCAAACGGCAAGGCGCAGGAGCGCGCCGCGGGCGGTGGCGCAATCTCCACTAGCGTCGCGGCCAAGGCGGGAGGTCTGCATCCCAACGACGCCAACGCGATCAAGCCCGGGGCGGGTCGCCAGGCGGGGGAGGTTGTGCCCGGCGAAGAGGCCATGGGGAGCAGGCGTCGTTGGTGGGGAAGTGGCAAGGCCAAGGGCCGTCCTCTCAAGAAGCCTTCCCAGGGCCGGTTTGTGGAAGATGTAGATGGGAATAACGGGGTTGTTGTTCCCAGTGGTGCTGTTTGAGGAGTGTCAGGGGGGGGGGATGTGATTGCAACATAAACGCTTCCTTTCTTTTCTTTTTGGACCAACTCGTTTCTTAACTACATGAAGGATACCATAATAACTTGTAGCTTATCGCTTTTGTATATTCGAACTTGGATAGTGTTCCAATAAAATTATGGGATTATTACTTTGGCCAAATTTATCAACATGCTAGCCATAAAGACGGCGCCTGTTTTGTAGCGGACGTTGTACAGTTGGGGAGCAAAGATTGTTATTCATCGACACTTCTTTGAATACTAATTCGTATATCGTACACGCTAAACATATCAACATTGGTATGGATGAGAGACAAGAAACGAGAAATGATAGGCAGGTAAATCGTTCATGAGAACTAGATAATTGAAGGAAATGAAGGAAGACAAGCGATCGCATCAAACATTGAGACATGCAGAGTGTGCTAATAAGCAAAAAAGTCCGGATTTTGTGTTGACAGATACAGAAGAAAGAAAAGGAAAACAAAACAAAAAAAGAATGTCCTACATGCCAAAAAGTCCAAGAATGGTTTGACAAGCAGATGATTAAGAAAAAGAAAAAAAGAGAGAGATGAGCTCGATCTATTTTTTTTTGTTTATCGAACGAGGTCAATGATCTTCTTTCGCAACCTAGTCGCAACATTCCTCCTCTCGTCCTGAGACTGAGTCATGGACGAATCTGCAGAAGCCGAAGACGATATTGAGACGTCAGCGGCAGCATTGGCATTGAGCAGTGGTGCAGCGATGTACTCCGACACAGGTGCGATCGACGAAAACGTAGGCCCCGACCCTGCTGCTACGCTACGCTTGCGGAAGAAAGAAGCACGTTTAGAGATGCGTTTCGCGCTTCGTTCCGTCGTCGGGGAAGTCGGTACGGCTGCAGCTGCTGGAGCCGTTGTCGTTGTTGTTGCCGCTGTTGCTACTACTGTCACCACTGCAGGGCTCGGAGACGTCAACTTGAGCTTCGTGAGGTCATTGGGAGGCTCAGTGATTTCATCAAATTCGCTCAAGAGTGCAAGCGCGTACGAAGGCAACGCGGGCCGTTTGGAACCAGCGGTGGCACCCCCAACATCAGCAAGCACTTGGGATCTAGAGCGTAGTTGCTGAGTAGCAAATATAGTAATCAGCCCGCCGGATACCCTGCGGTCTCGAACAAAGGCAGGTGGTGCGCGGAGCGTGGACGGCCTGCGGGGTGCTTGCGAGAGATCGAGCTTGGGTAGTGATTTAGTAGGAGTGGTTCTTGGTACTGGGAATGCTAGAAGAGCAGGCGGAGAGGGTTCCTTGGGATTCCCTTTAGTAGGGCCACGTAATTCAACGGGACTGCTGGACATGAGCGTGCTGTCAGATAGCTTTCGAGAAGAACTGTCGCTTGTTCGAGGTAAAGAAGAAGACAGCTGTAATGGCCTAACTCTGTCGATTACCATAAGTCGAGAGTGACGCAGTGGGTCTACAACGCGTATGGATCGTCGACGGGGTGGGCCAGGGGGAGGCCGGGTGAAGAATGCAACTGTGTTAGTTCCACTAGACCGAGCTCTATCGCTACGAGCATCAGCCTTGCCTTGTGGCGACGACGATACGGATGTGGGTCTGCCTTCGACGATCTCCTTGAGTGACAATCTGACAAACGAAACCTCTCGTTGTAGATGATGGGAGCGTCGAGAAGACATCCAAGCCTCTCTCTTTATAGCTTCAATCTCTCGTACATTCGCTTTGGCATCGACTTGGTTGAAATCTTGAAGCTTCTCCTTCAATTCGGTTGCTCGACTTTGAGCTTCGCGCATATAGTTCCCCAGCACAGCGGTCGCTTTGACAAGAGCCTGGATCTTGAGTTCTGTTTCTGTATGTTCAACATACAGATGCTGGACTTCATCCTCCAAACGTTTCTTCGCCTGCGCATAACGAGTTAAATTTCGATTTACTCTATTGGTAGGGCGAGGGCAGTCATTCGAAGAAGATTGAATGTTGATACCACGGCTTCCTTGGCTGCGCTTAATCGAGTCACGTTGATCAGTGGGCTTGGGGATGTTTGTGCGCTCCTAGTTTCAATAGCCCCGGACGACGCGAGTTGAGAAAATGACGATATACTAATCTGAGGAGCGTACCTTGAGAGGCCTTTCAGCTTTGAAACTATTGGCCGTCCCAGTATGCCTGCTAGCCTGTAATTTCGTCCAAGGCAAAGTGTTTGTCGATTCAAGTGAATGCACACTGGCAATGGGCGCAGGTGTCCGCATGACTAGCATCGGAGTCGCTCCTATAATATTACCAGTTTTGCACAGGGTAACACTTGGAGAAAAGAGCGGGAGAGAGTGGAAGGCGCTTGATGGTCAAATATACAAGGGTTGTCTTGCCACTGGGATAGCCGCAGATGGCATGTATGAGCACTCAGCAATAAATACGCTGTACTAGTAGTTGACTGGAATGTAGCAGCGACTACCATAGCCCAAAAGTCAACATATGGCTATTTGCCTGCTGACGTAAAAGATGATCCGCCCTATTTGTTTCACATGCTTCCTGCAGCAGGAGCCAAGTCACCACAAGCGTTCATGGAATTCCGAGATTTTGTACAGCATTTCTGATTTCCGACGAGTACTATGAAACCTGAACTTATGGATCATCTACTCAGCTTGGGTTTCTCTTTTTTGTCGCTGAAGCTGGCGCCGGTGATTCGGTAACTGGAACTAAAAGTGTTCTCTCCCAAGCGCTTCCAGTTCAATCAAACCATAGACCTCCTTCCAGTGATTGAGTTTGTTACAGTTTTGTACAACATTTCAATCATAGACTTTGTGCCTTGCCGAGACCTCAGTGCCTATCTTCGCCTTGATTTTTTTTGCATCGTTGACATCAATCAAATATTAAGCTGCCATTTCAACTACCTAAAATTTGATAGGAATACTAGTTATGGTGGTTTGTAATGGTACATAGTATGAATAGTACGTTTCCAACACAATGAGCCACGAGTCTGACGCAGGCGGGGAATTCTGGCCGCCCGGAACGGTGATGTTCAGTATATAGCCCCCATCAAGAGCGCCGGTCGAGTTGGCCTCTGCCAGGACTACGGGGTCATTTTGAAAAGGAGCAATTGAAGATGCGGCACTTAAGAGCACCTGTATGTAATGAAACGTCAGTATCATTTTCTAAGGATAATATGGGTACATGAGCTGACCTGGATGTTTCTTGACGAAGTTTTAAAGTATTGCCCCGAGCAATAGCGGAAGGGGAACGGTGGTCGGTTGCCATAATATATTTCGCTGGCATTGTAATACTAGTGTCCGATCCGAGTCAGCTAGGCAGCCACCAATTTGGTAGAAGCATTACCTCCTGCGTTATATTTGTATTTGGTGCGGGATACAAAATGGTTTGGTTTCCGATATTGCAAGATGGATCAATATCATCTGCTGATTTAGGGACTATGACATTTCCTGTTGCAAGTGCAGCGCATGCTATGGTACCGGCAAGATTCCTGTACATCCTTGGTTAAGTAGAGGGAAGATCTGCTACCAGCGGGGTAGATGCATGCAACACACTGTTCAAGACCACATTTTATACAGCACTATTGCTACATTCTACGGCAACTATATGCCGTGATGAAGCAACGAAAGGGCTTGGCATCTCTGGCTGGATATCGTAAATCACATCCTGAGGTGCGGAATACCAGTGCTTGTGGATTCGACCACAGCCATGAGTCTCACTACAGATGATATTAGGCCCGGGAGATTGTGCTAACGTCATGAACTTGATTCCGGAATCATATGATGAAAACTTGGGAGTCGAAGCTAATCCGAGTCATTTAGTTGCATTCCGGACCTGAAGCAATTCGTCCAGGAGTAAAACCAGTACTACCCAACTCGACGTCACAGCGGATCCGATAGAAATACAGCAATAGATAGCAAGATTGTCGACACTTGGACGCCCATACGACCCATAGCTTGATTACAAAAAACTTGAAAGGGCTACTACTAGTAGCAGCCACATTCTGGGCTAAGCACAAAACACATTTATTTAGCCATGCACGATGATTCGAACGAATTGCGCGACGTTCACCAGTTAATCCCCGAAAAAATTATTGCTGCTCCGTTCTAAATTCCAATCTTGATGACACCACCCCCATATTGCTGGCGTCTCGAGCCCTCTCATTGTTTTTTATACATGTACATGAAGATGAAGGTTAGAGGAATATCCTGAGCGAAAGGTTTTGCTCCATAGACTATTGCAGATACGCTCTGGAAAGCAAGAAGGGCCTGCTTGATTTACTTCATGAATGCACTAGCATGAGGAATTTGCGTAAACTCTTTGATAGCGAATGTAAGGTCGTTTTCTAGAACAATGCTTTAGCTAACAAGTTCTTTCCCCAAGATTTGCGTATCAAACCTGTCCATATTAAAACCATATCGCCTCGACCTCTCGAGGTGGAAACATCAGAAAGTAAGCGTTCTCCCTTCTTTTTATGGTAAAAGCTACAGCATTGGCTGATGATGATACCGTTGATGCATTAGCAAGTAACCTGTACGTATTAATGCGTCACGATCTTGATAATTTATATCTGAAAGCGTATGTCACCAGACCTTAAAAAAGCATTCGAGGAGGAATATACATCAAAATATCCTCGTATCCTCTTAAATACTATAGACGCAATCAGATACGGATTCACCGCTGAAGAACGTTCCAGCTCATCATTCCCCATCGTCCAGTCCTCCGGCTCGAGCAAGTCGTGCCTTGTAGATCATTCGGCGAAGCTTCGATTCGCGATTCCTGTTAATCTGCGCAAGAAATCCAATGGGAATTCGGGGGGTATGTTCCCTCGCTCTATAAATATGGAGATGGCAGAATTCAAGATCGTTAATGACAATCTTATCAGACTATCCTCCTGCCGATGATTGTGTCCATTTTTTTCTCACTAACAAACACTCTTACGACAATACATGTAGAAGATATATGGCGTTCTTAGAAGCTCTTTTCACGGAGGTCATTCTGGAGCTTGAGAGCTACACTCCTGATACTCGAGAAGGTATCGCTTATCGATGGTACCAGTGGATGAATGAAGGTGCAACATCCAGGGCCGTCAGCCCCAACAGAACTCACCTATACGAAAGAGTCATCGATAAGGCCTGGGATGTGCGTAGTTCACACCAACATACAATCATCATTGTGACATTTGATTTAGCTTAAAAAATCTGGCAAGATGCTTGATCGTCAATTGAACATGCGTCGCGGGGCCAATGCACTTATCACAAGGCTCGAACAACTCTATCAGGAATCTGAATCGGGACATAAAAACGGAGTTCACGCTATTGTCTGCTTTGATGACATCGAGGCACTGCAATCAAATTCGTCCGACGATATCAGTCCCTACGTCCCTCTCATCCAGATCCTCAGAGTCATCAATGGCTATCCAATCTTCTTTGTTCTCCTTTCTTGTGCTTTTTGCCAATGGACGAACGCAATTAGTGAACTTGGCTTAAAATATATTTCCCAACCTTTTTTCGAACTCCCATTCGATTTTTTCAGTCACCACTTGACGACCGAGGCAAAGCAAGCCGGCAAGGTAACACCTGCAAGGATGTGCAAATTAGAGCAGATAGCCTAATTCGGAAGACCAATGTACGTGAAATTGCCCCTACTTTTATTCAGCACTGGATTGTATAACTTGGCTTCAGGTGGTACTCCCATTGTACTAGCGTTCCTAAGAACCAAGCCGACTCGTCAAGCCACAATACACTCGATTTGGTTCGCCTCAAGTTTCACGACTTTGAATTCGATACAGACAAAATCGCTCAGCTGGCAGTTCTCGGCTGTCACATTCAATTACCATTTAGATTACCACTTAAGTGCCACATCTCGCGAGATGCAAGTTACAATGGTCGAGTCGTACATGCGAACCGTGTTTTACATTGGTCGATCGGTCGAATATACGTGGAGTGGATATCCTTCCGAACCTATGCTTTCGGAAGCGGCGGCGCAGCTGCTGAACAAGAATATTGAAGATCCCAAACAAGGAATTATGGATCGTGGCCCGGATATAGTCTCGAAGGCGATCAAAGATGATCTCCTTGTGCGAAGCGAACATAAACGCGGACGGCTCGTCGCGGAGCTGCTCTTGATGATCGCACACGATCTAGCGGTGAAGAGTGATGCCGAGATCCAGGTCGGACGGCGGGTGCAGTTTCATTTGCCGATCCCGCTCCTACGTCTTTTGAAGAAACTGTTCGCACCGCAAGTGTGGGAAGTCGTTCGCAAAGCCCAACCGTTATTTCCATCGCATGCAACGCCGGTATCCCGGAATTCGAAAAATTGTGATCCTGCCAATGATGATGTAAATCTTGAAACGATATTTGCTAACGCATGGGTCAACTTCTCTCATTTCGCAAAGCTCGGCGATCACCAATCGTTCAATTTGGGGACTATGACGGCGTTGCTGCGACGTGGAGCGGCCGCCGAGACATGTGATGGTCAAGAGGAGGTGGATATTGCCGTGCCTCTGTTTTTTGGTGATCCGCGCACGACGGAGATATGCACAGATTGCACGAGTGTCATGCAGATTAAAGTTAAAAATAGTGAAGTGCCGGCGCAGCAGCAAGATGAATAGATGGTTATGGATCCACCCGAGATCGGAGAGGTTGGTGAGGGCCTGCCTGTGTTGTCTATCATCATGGAGCTGGGGGACACAAAATCTAGAAAGGAAGATGATATGCAGGTCGACGACTGTACAAAGGAAGCCGCCAGTAGAGTTCATGTGCATTCAACGGCAGAGAGAGAGACGACAATACTACCGACGGCGTGATATACCAGGACGCTCAAACTTCTTTCTCAAATGAAACAGGCGGACACCACTACGTTATCACCACCTACGACTGTACACCGGATACATACCGGTGCGTCCCTCAAGGATCGGACGTATATCGCACCCTTCTCGCACCGCAGAAGCCGTGCAAGGGTTTCTCGAGGGGAAAGGCTAGCCACAAGGCGCTGTGCGAAATGAAGCCAATTATATTTAATTCTAATGCGTTGTC
This sequence comes from Agroathelia rolfsii, assembly GCA_018343915.1. NCBI lineage: Eukaryota > Fungi > Basidiomycota > Agaricomycetes > Amylocorticiales > Amylocorticiaceae > Agroathelia > Agroathelia rolfsii. Next base: position 1,050,274 of record JABRWF010000002.1, read on the forward strand.
AAACCTATCTTGGGATCAGTAACACTGATAGAAATTATTTACGCAATAAACTTACGCCTCTAGCCTATCTACTAAGTATTCTACTAGCATGACTCGTTTGAATTTGAAGACTTCATCATTTTCAGTGCCAGTACTAGTGATTGCAAAAGCGTTCCATACCAGATGCTTCTAGTTCGAATGAAGTCACAGACATCCTTCCAGTAGTTGACTTCATTAACTTTGTAGTAACTTGTGTATCCCTCCGTCATCAACTTGACACTGGATTATTATTACAAATGTCTAAAACTTGATAGGAATACGACTTGTGGCTGTTTGTAATGGTACATAATAGGAATAATACGTCTCTAAGACAATGAGCCACGCATGTGGTGGGGGTGGGTGAGGACCCGGGTAGCCACCTGGGACGGTAATATTCAAAATATAGCCCCCATCAATAGCAGTGGTCGCGTTGGCCTCTGCCAGAACTGTGGCATATTCGATAGGATCGGTTGAAGCTTGGCTACCCAAGATTACCTGTACATAATAAAGCATCAGTATACATTTTTAAGAACATTATGAGCAGATGTACTGACTTGGATGTTCCTTGTTCTGGTTTTGAAGTACTGCCCCGAGCAGTAACGGAAGGGGAACGGCGGTCGCTCACCAGCGAGGTCACCGTTGTAATACTAGCGCCTGTGTAAGTTTACCAGGCTGTTAAATAATGTGAAGGTACATTACCTCTTGCGTTATATTTGTATGCGCCGCAGGGTACAAGATGGTTTGGTTTCCGACATAGCAGGATGGGCTAGTATCATCTGCTGCCTTGGGAGCTATAACACTTGCTGTCGCAAGTACAGCACATGCTATGGTAGTGACAAGAGATTTGTACATTCTTGATGATGAGCGTGCCTTTACCGTCGACGACCCTTGCCAGTGAGATATCTGGATGTAGTACAACATTTAACTTCGCTTTTTTATACTGCCACTGGTAACATTCCACGGCGTCCACATCCCGTTATCAAGTAAGAACGGGGCTTGGTACCTGTAACTGTCAGTGGCTGGATACCATCTCCTGAGGTGACAGGAGCTAGTTCATCCGCAGAATGCTGTATGGAGTGCTTGCGGACCTGACCATGGTCATGAGTACAATCTTATCATGTGTAAGGGACAGTGAATAGTGCTGACATCATAAAATTTCAGGCTCATACCGGTATCTCGATTTGCAGTCCCGTTGTGCTCCAACGTCGAATCCAAAAAGAAACATGCGGAAATTGCACCACGCACAATGGATTAGACAAATAATCCTGTCATGCCTAGCTGACAAAAGCATCTGAAACCTCCACTTCAGACAAAGTTTAACCAGGAGGATGATAAGCAAACTTAAAACGGTGTATAGGAAGTAACCGGTGATGTGTATTTGACGGCGAAAGGGAGCAATAATAGGTTCAACTTGAATTATATGATAGATTTGGGCCCCCGAACCTAATTGATTTTCCAATGAACATGAACTGAACTAACGGCACCATATCGACAACAATATTGGCGTCTATATATCGGATACAAATCCCTGCGTTTCTCGAGGATCAGACGTATACCGCACCCTTCATGCGTTGTGAAAACTGTGCAAGGGTTTCTCGAGGGATAAGGCCAGACATGAGGCGCTGTATGAGTTTAAACTTATCTGGTACTAGTGGCATGTAGTACAGGTTACGCCACTGGTTACCAATACCGTGATCAGGTTAGTGTTATTTATAATGGAAATAAAAGTTGAATTATTCACTCATCAAATACAATATTTATCTGACCCCGAGGCTATGTGCGTCTTACTATCTCGAATGTAATCCATATCTTGATTATTCCTAGGATTGAGCTAACATCGGGGAGGGATCAAGATTGCACTGGCAGCTTTCTAAACACCATGCATATTCAATCACATGGAGATGTGGAAGTGAGATACTACCGCAAGGGGTAGTGTTACTATTAGCTACTCATCTGAGTAATCTTTGCGATACAGTTAGCTCCTATCAAAAGCAACTCTCGTGATTTGTGATGATTGCATATGATACATTACTCTGTAGTATGTAGCAACTGAGAAACATTTTAAGGTCATAGCAAGAGTGACCAGATTGAAGAACCAGCGACATATAGAAATTCAGTTCGTCCTCAAGGCCAAAAGATGGATGAAATACTGTTGAAGACATTTCATGAGAAAGTCATTGAGAAACAATATACCAAATACGCTCTTACTTCCTTTATTCTTCCCACTTAGTGTCGCCACCAAACTTTTGGTCTTCTGCACACTCCAGCAGGGGAGTTTCAAATATCTACGACTAAAAGTCATGTCAGTGCATCAGAGCATTAAACACAAAAGTAAGCAAGCTTTGCAAAGGAAATTGGTAGTGAGTTGGCTGAGAGCCGTGAAAGCTATCGACCCCGTCGGGAGAGCGGCTGTGGATACGACCCAAGTTCCGGTTCAAATCCTCATTTCACTTCGTAGGATTGGCGTATTTGGGCTTTCAACTGATACCTCATAGTCCATTAGTGATCAGCTTCTCATCATGTTGTTTTGCATCCTTGGCTATTCTCTAGGTGATGTCATGTATAGGCTAACGACAAGGTATTCTCCGATTCTTGGGAGCGGGAATGACGGTTAGAGGAAGTGTGTTCATTTACAGATAAGACAAGAGCCGCTGAACGACATGGAATGAAAACCGGCATATCAAGACTCAGACGGTGGCTGGCGTGTAGCTTCATCCAAGGTGAAGCATTTCAAGTTATCGATCCAAATGAATGTACACCGACAAGGGGGATCTCTCCGTATAAATATTATATAATTTGCTCCTGTATTACCATGCTTGTACAACGCGATTCTTGAGAAAAGAGCGATAGGGAATAGACGACGCTGTACGGTTAAATATACACATACTAGTAGTAATAAGTAGTTGACTCGGGCTGGAAATGTAGTAGTCACACCGAAAATGACCATATAACGCCAAGGCCAAAATGGAACAACCACCCATTTTCCCTAGCTTACAAAAGCTCTTACAACCCCTATTTCTGGAGACATGATTTCACTCCAGCTAAGCCACTGGCAGATTGTTTCATGAGTTTCGGTCACATTCATTATAGACCACCACAGCCAAAAAGTTGATGTCAAGCTAGGAATATATGCCTGCTAATGTAAAATATAATCGATGACCCATCCTATCTGTTTCACGATTTCCCTGGCCAGGCCGAGCTGATTTGAAACTCGACTATGATCACAAGCATCCATGAAGCTTGCATGAAGCCTGCGCTCTTGTATAGTAATTGTGTTTACAGCCTGAATTTCTCCCAACCGAATTCGTTAGCTTTTCATTTTTGTTCAACAGACCTTGTGTTTCGCTGGAACCATGTCACTTCCCTTCGATCTGATTTTGAAATCACACCGACACCAAACAAAAACCAAATTGCCATTCGAAATACCTAAAACCTGATAGGAATACTAGTCATGGTAGTTTGCAAGGGTACATAATATGAATGGTATGTCTCCAATACAATGAGCAACAAATCTGATGAAGGTGGGAAAATATAGCCGAATGGGACGATAATGCCCAGAATATAACCCCCATCAAGGGAGCCAGTCGAATTTACCTCCGCCAGGACTGTGGTAGAAAGAGGATTGACTGAAGATGCGCTACCTAAGAGCACCTATGCGTAATAAACAATCAGCATAATTCCCAAGGACGATGTAAATGAATGAACCGACCTGGATGTTCCTTGATGAAGTCTTGAAGTATTGCCCTGAGCAATAACGGAAAGGGAACGGTGGTCGGTCACCATATAAGTTGTCATTGTAATACTTGTGTCTGTAAACCGACTAGACAGCTAACAAATGTGAAGGTACATTACCTCCTGCGTTATATTTGTATTTGGTGCAGGGTACAGAATGGTTTGGGCCCCAATATTGCAAGATAAATCACTATCATCCCTTGCGTTGGTAGTTATAACATTTGCTGTCGCGAGTGCGGCGCATACTATGGTAGCGGCAAGAGACTTGTACATTCTTAATTAGCGTGCTTAGAGAAGGGATAGGTTGTTGCCAGTGGGATTGATTTATGCAATACATCGCTCAACACCACATTTTATACGGTATTGCTACTAGTATATTCTATAATGAGTGGGTTCCGTGAGTAAGCCAGAAGAAGACTCAGTATCTCTGGCTGGAAATCATATCGCCAGATAAGAGACACTAGCTTGTCTACTAAATGCTATACGGAATGTTTATGGGCTTGGCCAAGTCATGAGGACAGTTCTCTGAGCATGGATGCTTAGCATTTAGTAGGGGCTATGAACTCAATTTCGGAATCTTATCCCGACTCGCAACCTGGTTGCATCAAATCCCTAGACTCGAAAGTAATTACTGTATACCAAATTGATTCATGAAAGCTACTGGACGGAATGGATATGGGACCAATAGAAACATATCAAGTCATACCCATAAGTAATATCAAGGTTGTTCAAGAGACCTTAACACGCATACAAGCACCATTAACCCCATATCTACGCACTCAGAGTCATGGATTACTGTTTAATATCCCTTATCTTTCTTTCTACTAGTTTGAAGTATTTTTCGCAACGAATGGATATGGTGAGTATGCCCGCTTACAGTATATGCACTAACCTTTTCTCGAACTACCGGCGATCTCCTTGTGCGATGCAAGTATACTAAACACAGGTGGCTTATTCCTAACAGTTGCACATGACCAAGCGGCAAGGAGTAATGTTGTGTTTGGAGGAAGCATACATTATCATATGCTGATCCGACTCCTACGTCTCTTGAAAACCTATTCGCACCATAGGTTGAGACATTTGTTCGTAATGCTCGACCATTATTTCTATTACATGCAGCATCAGATTTGAAGGATTGCAGCTTTACCGAAAACGGTTTAAATCTCGAGATAGTATTCGCTACCGCATGGGTGAGCTTCTCCCATTTTGTGAGCGCTAACAATTCAATTTGGGTGCTGGGACGTGAAGCGGCTGCTGATTAAGGGGAGATGGATATCGTTGTACCTCCGTTCTTGAGAGATATACGAAGATTACACAAGTGTCGTGTAAATCAAACTCATAAATAGAGAAATACTGATGGTGCAGTAATGTGGATGGATGTCCATGGATCCTTCTGGTATCCGAGAGCCTGTCTATGCTTTCGACTATTCAAGTTATGCAGTCGAGAACTGCACGACCTGGAAGGGAGGACGACATGTAAGTCAATGATGACTCAATATAATGTGCTAGTTAGTATTTATCCAACGGCACAAAGAGGCGATCACGAGACGCAGTACGAGTTGAAGCCGATGATGCTTCATTTAGTAGGTTTCTTAGGTCAGACTTACCTGGGTTCCGGTAGTAGTATGTTATACCACTTGCCACCGGCGCCTTAGTAGTATCAGGATAGAAGTCGAACTACTCACCTATTTATATACAATGCTTTTGTCTTTAAGACTGTGCGTATCTTATTACTCCTAGGTAAGTACCTCGGATGTAATCCATGCCTTGATATTCTTAGTGTCGAGCTAGCATCGAGGCTTCGTTGGATCGAGACCGTAACTTTCTAAGCACCATGCATGTTCAATCATATACGGAAGTCGATGTGAGACCTTGCCGCATGAGGTAATGTTATTGTTAGTCGATACACGTAACTGATTCTCTACGATTTCAGCTAGCATCTATCAAAAGCAGCATCACTCTTCTTATTCATGACAGCTTATATTATATACTATCCTGTAGTATGCCACAACAGTGAAACACCCTCAGGTCAGGTCCGTAGCAAGAATAACTGGATTTTTGAAAATAAATAAAGAATGATTTAGAGCGATCCAGCTCGTCCCCAAGGCCAGAAGATGGGTACAGTCCTATTAAAATACCCCATTAGAAAATGGTCGAGAAATGATAACGACTTGTTAAATACGGTCTAACCTCTTGTATTCTTCCCATTTGGGGTCACCACCGAATTTCTTATCTCCTGCGCGCTCCAGCGGGGGAACTCCAGATACCTGTAGCAAAAAGGAATGTTGGTACATCAATTTGGGCACCACATCATGAAAGCAAACCTTTCGGAGAAGGAAATAAGTAGTGAGTGGGCTAAGAGCCGCTAAAGCTATCGAACCCGCCGGCAGAGCGACTGTGGATAAGGCCCATACTCCGGTCCAAATGCCGATTTCACCTACGTAGCTATAGTAATCAAATACCTCAGCCCCCATACGTATACAAGAGTCGTAGAATTGACGCACTTGGGGTGTCGGCTGATGCTCCATAGTCCACGGGTGATAAACTTCTCATCATGTTGCTTTGCATCTTTGGCTTTTCTCCATGCTGATTTCTGGTGGTCCGCGATAACCTCGAAAGCCAGTGATGTCACGTATAAACCAACAGCGAGATAATCTCTGGTTCTCAAAGCAGGAACGGTGGTTGGTGGAAGTGTGTTCACCTGCAAACCGCGTAAGAAACATTGAGCAATGTAGAAAAAGGCTTTAAACTACCAGGTAAACCGGCATGCCAACCAGCAAGACCCAAGCGGCTAGATTCATGTTAAGTGAAGTAAAGTGTGGTATTATACAATAGTCGTACCCTGGGCCATCCAGAAAAATGTGAACCTAGACGGCTTATGCTTCACTTCGTCAAATCGTGAGTCGCCGCCTGCTTTGATAGCACGCTATCGAAATCGTGTCAGGGGAAGCTAAAGGGGGAACTGAATAGATTGATGCATAATAGACTTACATGGATGAGGAAACTGCCAAGCCTAGCACTCCAGATGCCAAGTGCCGCAGTGAGTAGCAATTGTCTTGGTGCAAAGCTCGAGATGGCAGGAAGAGAGACGGGGTGTTTGTGCCAATATTTCGCCTTTAAGGCCGGATAATAGAGAGAAATAAACGTCGTCGAGAGAAAGCCTTAATGTGGTATTAGTCCAGATCGTGCTTGCTTGCTTAAGATGCGTACCGGCTGCACCACCTAGGTCGTAGAACATTTCATTGGCCTGAGGAACGAATATAGCTGCAAGGACTAAGTAGAATGACGTCAGATACAACATAGCTGCATGCCATTCGTAGGCTGACCTGTTTGCAAGCCAAAGGCGCTAGCAAAGACGGGCGCAAGGCGAGAGAACACAGGCATTGTCGGCGTCAAATGGTGGTTGAGAGTGAAGAATAGTGCAAAGCAGAGGTATGCCAAGGTATATGATGGTCAGTCAAGATTCGGGCGTTAGGAAGGGCGTTCGATCGAGATCATCGCTTCGACCGCCATGTGGAATGTTATAAGCAAAAGGGGTCGTCGTTTTCATGTGTTATTTAAACAAGGCAACGGATTAGCCGGTATAGATTATCCATGGCGAAGTAAGACGAATGATAAGTAAGGTGTTGAGTGAAGTGGTTCAAGTTATAAAGAATGCAGTTTGAGTCTGCTTGACCAAGTCCAGGTTCATAATTCTCCGTTTGCGACCACCACCATGTCTGATGCTCTGACTACGACCACGGCAACGACAGTGACCACTAAGCCAGCCAAGGCCCAGAAAAAGCTCAAACCAGCCAGGAAACAGGTCAAGCCTGGCGATGTAGAGAAAAAAGAAACACCGCAAACCGGCAAAGAATACAATATTTGGTACAACAAATGGGCCGGTGGTGACCGCGAAGACAGCTACTCCAAGTACGCAGCAGTATGCCACACTGGCTTCCAACATGATTCATGACGCTCATCCAAGCTATTCTACAGCAAAACCAAGTCTCAGACACGATGCAATATTCGTAAGGATGCTGGACTAACACGCGCGCAAACGACTGGGATGCAATATGTCTGTCTTTTCTTCGCTCGTGGTTGCTGCCCCTATGGCTGGGAGTGCGAATATCTACATACACTTCCGGACCCTACAAAGTCCATCCCAGACTCGTCCAAGGACTGCTTCGCACGGGACAAGTTCGCTGATTACAGAGATGACATGGGTGGCGTTGGCTCTTTCAACAGACAGAACCGTACGTTGTATGTGGGAAGGATCAAGGAAACGGGCAATGGCCAAGAAACGGAGGAGGTTGTGAGGAGGCATTTCAAAGAGTTTGGCGAGATCGAAAGGAGTATGTGTCTGAGTTCATTTGTTTGCTATTTAACATGCTTACCAACTGACTCCTCCCTTATAGTACGAGTTCTGCAATACCGCAGTGTAGCCTTCGTTACGTATGTCTCTGAACTCCACGCGCAATTTGCAAAGGAGTCCATGGCATGCCAGTCTCTTGACAACGACGAGATACTCAACGTCCGATGGGCAACCGAAGATCCCAATCCTGTACAAAAGGTGGCCGAAAAGAGAAGGTTAGAGGAGATGGGTCGGGACGCCATTACGGCACGAATGGACCCCCGCATTGTCGACGCCATGCGGGCTGTTCGCGCACTGGAAGACGGAGATGCAATTGATGATGATGGCCAATTGCTATTGGAGAATGGGGGTGACACAGCTGACGCTGACGGAGATGCGTATGAACGGGACGCCAAACGACAGAAAATTAACTCAGAAGCAGAGGCAGATGTTGATGTTGATGATGATATATCAACAGTACCACCATCCTCAGCCCCGCCTCAGTCAAAAGGTCTTCTCAGCGCTGATACTCTCGAAGGCCTCCGGTACTTCGCCGAGATCAAGGCTCGCACAGCACCCCCAGTGGCCAAATCGGCTTCGCGACCACCAGCTACCACCACGCTTGACTTGGGCGGCTATGGTAGTGATGATGACTGATTTTTTTGTTTTATGTATTTTATTTGTTTACGGTTGTGCAATTATTTAACGGGACTTGGGTTTAATCTGTACTTACTAGTACGTGCGCACATGAATATCATTCCCGTATCATCAAATGTATTGTAATCAAGTGTTGACAGCCATTATAGCTGATCGTGGAGATACTAGTAACCAACATCTTCGGTTCTTCCGAGTCGGTCTCTGGGCCTATCGTACACCACATGTATGCACTCACAGTTAAACTGGTTCAGCGCCTAAAGGTTAGAGTGGTATACTCAATCGGCATCCCCGAGTTCTCCCGGCCCTTCATCACTACTATTACCATCGCCCTCGCGCCCATCAGCAGCAGACTCATCGCCCTCGAGGCTAAGCGCAGCAATTCTCTGGGCTTCACGTTCGGTGTCCTCATCGAGCTGTTCTTGCCTGTATTTGCTAAGGTCCCACTCTTCCGATTCGTCATCGTCATCATCTTCGAACCATTCCGGGTTATATTGGAACTGCGTAGGGAGAAAACGGAGGCGTGTGTGAGTCAATGTAAATGAATACGTTCGAGAAAGGAAACGGGACATACGAGATCCCTGCCACTCATGCCGTTACTCTTGCCCGCAGCGGCCTGGGCATCCTTGGCTTTCTGAGTCGCTTCAAGTTCGGCTGTCTTCTTGTCAAGTCGTGTCTGCTTCCATTTTGCGAATGTTTCGGGTGTGACCGGTGTCAAGTTCGGTCCAAGTTTGTGTCGCTATCCAATCCCAAGAATATATCCATCAGAACAGTGGCGTGCGAGACAGGTCTGGATGTGAGATCGTACCTCTACTTCCAGGAACTCTTCGATACTGATCGTGTTTGCCTTGGCAGCCTCCTCTGCGGCCTTCTTCTGTGATTTGAGTACAAACCCTGGAGGAAGTGCGTGCCGGTATTGACAATTTTCGCCGTTAGGACATTCCCAGAACCAGCCAAACCTAAGCACAAATTATGATTAGCATATACCGATCGCATAGTATTCAAGGGAAAAAATCTTGCTTTGAAGTTTCGATTGCTTGGATAAAGTATTTGCATACAATCTACAAGTAACAGACGTATCAGAAATACAAAATCACCAAAAAAGGCCAAGAATTTATACATACATCTGTCGTTGTTCTTGGATTGCCATGTTTGGATAGTACAACCTGACGCAGCTTGTCCTCGTCCCATTGATCCATAGTATCTATTATGATTCGTATCTGACGAGTGAGTACGGAGAGACACGATGACAAGGCAAGAAAAGACAAATCCCCACAAACCTTTGAGTTTTTCCTCTCTCGAATCCTCGTACAGGTTCTTCTTGTCCACCTTTCTCCCTACATTAGGATCATGACTAAACTTGCACTTGTTCCCCTTCTCGCAATTGCCCGCCTTGAAGAATACACAAAGCACCGTCTTAGGGTCGACACCAAACGGCACTTTTTGCGTCTGCACTGGCTTGAAGAGCGCCGCCTCCTCCTTCTTGCGCTTTTCCTCATCTGCTTTTTCCTTGGCACGCAGCTCACGCTCACGTTCCTTGGCGAGCGTCTCACGCGATTTGCCCGCTTCTGATGCCTGCTTTTGGATACGGGCGACCTCTTTCTGAACCTTGGCAGATTTGTTTTTCTAATAATAATAATAAAATAATCCATGATGATTGTAAGGCCATGTGAGCTCTTGAGGATTAATGGCGACAGATCTCCCACGGGTTGAGGGAAGGTGAGCGTGAAGAAAAGAAACGTACATTTTTCATACCAAAGGTCTACATGTTTCTTGATCGGTAAGCCCAAGCCTGCAAGCAGTGGTTTGTTCGAGAGATCGACTATACCTTGTCCACTTTGACCTTGGAACTGCTACTGCTGCTCGGGTTATTCTGTTTCTTGGGAGGCATGATGGAGGTTTGCTATTAGGCGTTCTGGAGGTGACTGTATCTGGTAAAAGCGATAGTTGGTGCAAGTGAATGCAGATGTTGTGTGGACCTTTCAAGCGTTGCTTCAAGCTGCAGCCTTGCCAGTGCGAGGAGATGAGATGACGGCGTGATGCAAAAGCCGCCATCTCGTCACGTGACAGCCACCACTTGCTTCTTCTCCAATCACTCACTTTTCCGTGTCCGTAGATAGATGATCTATGTACAATTTGCTAGCCATGATTTTACATCTCCTTCTTTTTACTATATACATATATGTAATCGGTATCATAGCTCAAATCAAAGCATTGCGACATTTGGAAGAATTAAAGTACTTGTGTGTAATGCAAATGCGAGAAAAATTTAAGAAAAGATAAAGACAAAGAATCCATGGTATGCGACGTGGTCATAATGCATGAGATACGTTTCGGTCCGTGTACGGCATGTCAAATCGTTAGTCATAGTATCATATTCGTTGTGACCGTCCCCATCCCTTTTCCGAGCGATCGACAATCAATTTCCTCAAAGTCTCTTCCCCATGAGCCCTCCTCGACGTGAAATAGAGCCAATCCGGCTCGGTTGGCTAGTGGCTGAGCTAAGAACAGATGGTAACCGACTGCTGATAGTCGAAGACAAGGTATTAGGTCGTGCGCGGGGGACAGTAGATCCATTGCCGGCGGCGGAAGCTGTGGTAGGCTCTGACGATGCAACAGTAACGGCACCAGCACTGGTATTGCTAAAGAATCCAAATCTTGAAGGAGGCTTCATTCCACTCGAAGTACCTGTGTGTTGCTGTGGCTGACGCACTGCCGTCGGCCTTGAAGCTTCGAGGCGACTCGTTGGCTTACTAGCTGGTGGTGACAGTGGTGCAGCAGCAGCATTCTCGATGTCTGCACGGGCAATGTTCGAAGTGGCTGAAGTGCTGAGCCCAATAGCTTTCGGCTTCTTGATTGACAAAGATGGAAGTAGCATCGCCCCCTTAGGAGGGCGCTGGATTTGCGACATACTCCGTGTTGACACATGTTTCGTGTTGCTTGCGGCGCTCACAGATGTTGCCGGAGGGACAGGAACTTGTGCAACGGAAGCCCTGCGGACGACGAGAGGTGCACGGGCCGGTTTGGGTTCGATGGGCCGAATGCCTAGAGCCGGAGCAGACGGGATATCGCCGGATGATTGAGTGCGATAAGAACGCTTGACGATCCTGAGCGCAGGTGCTGCAGGAGGGGCAGGTACTTGAGGAGATGGTGCTCGACACTCGGAGGAAGATATTGACATTTCAGAGACGAGGACGAGATCCTGAGCCGTCGGCTCAGGACTAGCACATACTATGTGAAGAGTGTTGAGTCAGTGGATTGCTCATCCCCATTAGTATATGAAAGCACATACCATCTAGTCCGGCGAGTGAAGCTCGTGCCGATGAGGTGGCTTTGATTTTGGACACATCAAAATCCAATTCAGGCGCTTCAATATCCGAAAAGATCGTCGAGGGCGGTGGTGTGGACGGTTTGGGTGGAAATACGGGGGTATCTTGATCGAGTGAGGATATCTCCTTCGATGCCGCTTCTACCAATGCATTCAAATTCTCTTCCTCCTTTTTCATGTCGAACTCTTCATCACCAAAGGACAATAGCGCATCGTTGCCGAAGAAAGAAATGCGGTCGTTTATCAGATCAAAAGAGGCGTCTGCAGACTGCATTTGTGACGTGAAGGACGCATGCAGGTCTGCGGATTCGCGACGAGAGTGTCCCATGGATGATTTTCGTCCTACAGAGCGTCGGGGACGGAGTATTGGTGGAGGGATAGGCGCATCCTCTATGATAGATTCACGTAGGGCCGTAGACATGGAGAACGGGGAGAGGAGAGCGGGTATATAATTTTCTTCCTCCTGTGTATCTCGATCCGGAGATGCACTGTCAAGTTGAATTTGAGGAACAGCAGTGTGTAAGGGTGTCTTGGGAGTCTGTTTCTTCACTCTCAAAGTCCCAGAGTCAGGGGTTACAGGTTGTAAGTTCTTTGGGGAGCGAGAAACCTGGAAGAAATAATTAGTATATCACGTGTATGGATGAAATTTTGATAGAGACCGACCTCGTCGAAGAACGCTCTACTTGCTGCCGACGCGAGCGGGCTATCCTGTTCGAGGAATTCCTGGACATTCTGAGGGGGTGGAATTGTAGAGTTCCTCAAAGGAGAAGGATTTAGGGTTGTTGCAGTCTCTTCACGTTTTGAGGGTGCTTTCTTAGGTCCCAAGTCAAGACTTATGTCGGCAAGAGGTGAACGTGCGGGACTCCGTGGCATAGTGCATTGAATGAAATCAATGCTTTCGTCCAGGAGGTTCTTGTTTTCGGTTTCCCGGTTTTCGGTCGCCTCCTCAGGGTTGGTATTTTCCTCTGACGTCGATAGCTCATCGTCAGCCGTAACATCGCCTACATCGACCAGCCTCTTCCTCAACCTCACAGGGGATGGCGGTTTAGATCCGGGGCTGTGGTTTGAGGTACGTACGAAGAACGCGCTGGCAGTGATAGGGTCAGGAGCCGAGTTCTCCTTGTCTGAAGCAGAGCCTATCGAGCCAGTTTCCGAGTCCCAGCCTGGCGAATCTGCACGGATAGATTGCCTGTCCTGAGCAGCAGACGTCGTGAGAGGATCAAAGAGATCCAGGATGCTGTTCCGTGGACGTGTCATGGTCCAACAGCGCTGTGGGTGTGGTGGGAGTGAACCAAGAGGTTGGGGCCGTATTCCGCGACCCTTGGTTGACAACAACAGCGTCGGACTTTTCGTATGCGCTAGATCACGTGGTCGTATGTTTTCTCACTCATCCTTGCATTCTTACATCTTCACATTTTCCAGTAACAAGACCAATACAATGGTTTTGGGCGGAGACATAATCATTTGATCTCAGGGAGCAAAAACATTCAACTCCTGACCGCCTGAAGTCGAAAACGAGGGAACAGTTTTTTTCTTCGAGCTACTGACCGATACTGATCGCAAGCCACACGATACTCACAATAGTACTAGTATTATGGAGCGAGCCTGCTACTGCACCAATACTATTGTTCATGATGATACTATAATCCTGATAGTATACTAGTATATACTTATTGAGGGGCGTGAAATGGTAATAATGTTCCTGTGTCTTTTGTCTCATTTGCCTCCGGGCCGGCGCAGAAAGAAAAAAGCTGCTGAGTCCGTGACGTTCGCCTGAGGAAACGGAAGGTGATCGCTGAACCAGGCAGATTATTCTTAAATGCGTCATGTATGAGATACTGTTCCATAATTTTCAGAAAAGATGGTGGCGTACAAGAATAATTGGTTCTTTTTTGGAGAAGGGTAGGACAACAAAGAAAAATTATTTCTGGATGATTGATTAAAATGATAAACATTGTATCTCTGAGGTAGTTCTGCTGATTGTTATGCACGTGAACAAGATCCAACGGCTAAAAGCATACCGGTAAATTTCAACTTCCAAATATGTCGCAGACGATCCTCAGTGGAGTAGCGTTCGTTCCTTACCTGGGACTGGTGAGGTCACAATTATAATGAGCGAAGCTTATTGTCTTGCTCCGAAGCATTTGCACGTGATAAATATAGAAACATGAATCATTCGAGAATGCTCTTCGGTGAGTACTAGTAAACTGGTTATGACGGTCCCGTACGCCAAGTGTCGAGCTGGACAGTTTCAAGGTTTATTAATCATTCAATTTAGTTGTAAAAGCGAATGGGCGGTCAGAACCACCCAATATAATGTATATATAGCGTAAGGCGATACTCATGGTAATTATCATTTGAGGTCCTGTGTGACTCTAGGCCAAAAGATTGAGCGCAGAATGTGTCATATGGGCAGACGTCCAACACACACCCAAGCCCAAAAGAATGAGAGAAATCTGGGTGCGAGATCTGGGCCTCGGATTTACAAAGCAGACGCAAGTATATTTGGATTTGTGGATCATGGAGTACCATTAATAGCGCCGCATCCAGACCAGTTTGGATCCACACGAGCTCTGCTGGACAGTATGCTGGCCCACGCCAGCGGTACATTGATTATTTATCGTCCTGAGATGATCAAAACTAAGGGAGCAGGGCAGAGAATTAGTTCATCCGACGAAACTCGTGCAAAGCGGAGCCTATCGAGCCAGTTCAAGTTATAAAGCCTCGGCCTGGTGAGCCCACAGGGGTGGATTGCCTATCCCGGGCAGCAGAATGTCGAGAGGACAAAAAAAAAAAATGCTGCTAGGAGCGCGTCAGGATGGTGGACATAAACCAAGTTATGGCCGTACTCCACCATCGACGTCGGACTTTCGTATGTGCTTTAGCTCACGTGGACTCTTGCTACTATCCACTACACCTCCTTTCGTACTACAACATGCGATGCAGTCTCTCACACCATAGCTTGCTTGAGTTACATGATGCGGTACATGAATCGTAAGATAAAATAAAAATCTTCACGTGATTGTATGCATTCCTGCCCATTCTTACATGCTTACATTCTTACATTCCCCGATGACAAGACTTAGCAGCTTTGGGGGTAAAATCGTTCGATCTTGGGAAATAACGGTACCTGTACTCCTGGCCACTTAGGAACAGTTGTGAGAAAATTTTCAGGTATTAATTGCCACCTCTTCGCTCCAGGGATAGTACAGTTGCACCCAGTATTACTAAGTTGGAGCATTCGCTCATCATGATGCTATAATCTTGATACACTTTGTAAGGGCGCGAAATGAAACGCTATGATGCTACTATGCCCTTCGCCTATCGCGCTTCCGGGCTAGCCCGATAGGTGAGCGAAGAACAGAAAAAATCTCCATAGCCTCCGTCCGGAACGAGAGGGGCAGATAATCGCTGGGCTATTGGCAATGCCAGCCGAGCTACTCTTGATTGGGTCTTTCGTGATGTGGAATCTTGGTGAAGGGCTGATGGTGGTGGCGTGCGAGAGTAAAATTAAACATTGTTTTTTTTCCCTTTCTTTGAAAGGATGAAAAAAACAATAAAAAAACCTGATGCATGGATCGCTGACGTGATGCCAATGGACGCTGATGCATCAATGCGGTGGCTTTGCTCATGATTGTCTGTTGAGCCTGACGGCCAAAAGCAGTAGTTTCCCTTTACAGAACATGTCGCAGGAACCCATCCACTGGAGAGCAGAAATAATCTCTTGGCCCGCATCGGCGAGGGAACATCAGCCATCGTGATGGACAATGGTCTCTTGTATTTCCCCGAGCCATTCGCACGTGGCGAATCAAAAAATAAGAAATCACTCGAACCCGCTCTCTTGAAGAGTGCTATTGAACCGTGTCGGCAGTTCCATGCGATAGGTGCCGGACTGGTCCGCCCATTGAGGTTTATCAGCCGTTGGATTTAGTCTCAGCTACGCCAGCAAGAGAACCGCCAGTATTATACATCATGATGCATTTATAGTTATAATTGATGCACATGATTATCATCATTCCAAATCCTGTGTGGCTCCAGACCAAAAGGGTGTGGTGGCACGGCGATCGAGCGCAGAACATGTGTCCGACTCGGGGTCGTGCGGGCACATGTCCAGTGCATCCACAAGCCTGGGAAAATAAGGGAACCCCGGATAAGAGATCTGGACCGAGGATTTACAAAGCGGGCGTGCGAAATATTAGTACCAAGAGTGCCGTTGGCGGTACCGTGTCGATGCCAAGTTGGACACACCAATTCTGCTCGGCTGTGTGGCGACCCCAGACAATGGTACGCCGGTGACAGATGAGATTAGGTTCATCCCAAAAGAGAGGTTGACAGAGAAAATAAGACTCTAGTAGACAAAAATTACCCAACAATATGCATAAATTTGCAGAAGTAGGCATAGGCAAAAAGGTAACCAAGCCCAGAATAAAGAGGAATGGAAATAAACAAGACACGATCAGAGTCCGAATGGAGATCAAGGATGGTGGCGTGACACTGCTTCAATGGGCGGTGTGACGTGACGTATCGCCATCAACAACATGATGGTGTAGTCCGCGTCGGCCGTGAGTTCAGTTGCACTGGCACGGTTGCGCCCTTCTCCCTCCTTAACCACATCACACTTACGCCCGCTTTCCATTCTCAAGTGCGTTGCCGCTGCTAGCGGGCACCCAGAAGTTTTAAGTTTTTTCTCGGAACGCCTCAGTCTTCCGGGTGGCAGCTGTCTTCTCCAAACTACTGGCACCCAGATTCATTCCTTCTTCGTGATATCCGAATCTACTCATGGCGGTGTGCTGCTCATACAATCCTGATGATCCTAGGCTGCTTCTCACGTCATTTCTGGTTCGTTCCACTTTTGTCTTCCTAAAGAAAATTTTGGCATATGTTATGCAAAGGTTCCTTCTGTGCCACTTGCGCCTCACCCGCGTCATCCACCCAGTTGGAACTGCACCTATATGCGATCGACAATTAACAATTCAATACCTGTCTCCCGCTCCCCGGATATTTCGGCGGAGGCTATACGTTTTTCCCGACCACACCAATTACTCAAATGTCCGTAGCGAACAAAACCACACACAGGCTGTGGGCAAGTGGGAAGATGATATTCCAGAGTCTCTTCTTCTTACCCTGTGGTCAATTGTCCATATTGGGATGTGCTGTGCATTGCGCTCGGGCTATAAGTTTGTGCCACGAGGCATGATTCCCGCTGCTACCCCCCACGATAGGATTGCGCTCTACAGTCTCGATTTCAACGCATACTTCTTTTTAACGCCCAATCTCGTGTTTACAATTCAGTAATGAACTCGGGCGCGTTCGGTGTCGGTAACGGCCCGCCTATGATCCGCGAAGAAAGGGCAGGCGCGAATGCCCAGGACAAATATGATGCACACAGACGCGGTGCCAGGCGAGTGATGCCTCACATAGAAAACTGATCTTCTTTTTTCTTTTGTGCTCACATATTTATACAGACGACCCTCTTCTGCAGAGCATCAGCAGCAACCACCAAACGCCTACTGGTTAGAAGAGGCAATCAGGGGCGCCCCACTCGCCGGAAGCTCAACTCCTCAGATGAAACGAGAGGAGCTTTATTCGACTCCCCCTCCCTTCAATAATTCGCCTACAGGCTCGAGATTCGCATGTGCGTCATGTATCTTATGATTCACATGAATATACAGATTTATTGCTCGATATCAAGACCCAGCCTCGTACCAGGAGGCATCCCCGATGATATATTCCCCTCCTCCTCAGCCGCAGCAACAGCAATACCTGAGCGTAGGCCCTAGCAGCTCGTCTTCTGCTTTCCTAACGCGGCAAAGGAGCCATAGCGATTCATCAACCATGGCCCCATCCTCCCGTCAAGGCTACGACCACTCCCGCAACTATTCTCACCAGTTCCCAATCAAGCAGGAACAGCAATACATCTCACTCTCAGGTGGTAACTCTCCCAACCGTCTTTGGCCGTACGGGTCGAGTGTAGTTGCTAGTCCGTCATCAGCCTCACCGTCGTATGCCTCGCATTCGGGTGGCAGCTCTCCCAGCCGCCTTTCGCCATATGGGTTAAGCGTAACTGCCGATCCATTATCAGCTTCTTCGTCCTATGCCTCACATTCGAGTAGCAGCTCCCCTTCTCGGGGCGCACTGCCAGGACCATCACCGCCATCCACTGTCACATGGCAACCCCCACAGAGCCCTGGTCATGCTGGGGCATATGGCACAAAAGTAATGGCTGGGCCGTCGAGCTATGTAGACCCCGCCCTAACGTTGTCAGGCTATAGTCCGCCACCCCGCGCCACAGACAACGCAGGTGCGACAGCTGGCCCAAGCCGCGTAGCTCGGCCGATGGCTGACTATAGCACGTCAGACAGAGCCTCTTCAGCTGTTCCTGTTGGAGCATATTCCCCGAGGCGCTCCGGCAACTCACCACTGCCCGGAAACTCGGCGTCTTCCGAACGCGAGCGGAGCGGAGGGCATCATCGTACGGTAGGTGCCACGCCTGCCATGCGTGCTGCTAGTGGGAGCAGGCGCAAAAATGAGGCAAATTATGTGTGTGACATTTGTCAGGACAGCTTCACGACGGGACACTCCCTTAAACGTGAGTGGTGCTTCTTCTGTCTGATTGTTGAAAATAGACCTCAAAGATCTATCTATCAAGGTCATAAAGACGCTCACGCTGGGATACGTTATAAATGCCCCGCATGCGATGCAAGCTACGGGACGAAAAGCGATTGTCGCACCCATATGAAGAAGCACGGGGAGATGAATTTGGACCCAGTCACGATTACAGTGTCCGTGCAGGCTCAGGCTGATGTCGAGCGCTAAACGCTTATGCCCAATAATTCCGCCTTTCGGAAAGATGCAGATCGATGAGGGTCCCTACCCCAGATATCAATTACATGTGGATTTTTTTTTTTTTATGAACACGATTCCTATCATCCTTTGTTACTTGTCAAGATCCGTGCGGACCCGGGGTTTCTGTGGCCAATGAGATCCTGTGTAGTATACATTCGTTTATTCATGGATAATTGCATTTATTCTATTTTAAAACACTTTATGTCCTTGGCATGCTAAAGAAAAATGAGTTGGTCGTCGATATGCGGGACTCCTCTAAGTCCGTAATGAAGCTATTTATCGGCGATGCGTGTGCCGTCCCTCGTGCGTGTAACTGGCACACTGGCACAGCTGTTTGTGGGTTGAGAAATCGAGCGCGCGTGATGATGAACTTGAGAAGCCGGCCCTATTCATATTCTTCCGAGCGGAAGTAAAAAAAGAGAAAAAGAGAAAAACAAAGCCTTCGTTTAGTCCCGAGTCCGGATGCACTTTGTTCATCAACGCAAACGCCAGGGTTGGCTGCTATCATTGACAACGGCCACGAACAAAGCCAACCCACACACACAAGGGGCTCAAGAAATACATCTCTCGTCCTCCGCGGGCAGCATGACCTATACAGCTATGCATCGACAATGGTATGGCCAATCAGAATTTTGTGGTTGATACATAGTACGTCTTCCTGAACTGCTTTCCATAGAACATCATGCATTGCCTGCCAAAACAGCTATGTAACAATCTATAACCCACGTCATATTCGCAGATTTGAAAAGGGCACGCTGCAGCTGGCGGTGCCGGCCAATCAACACCGCCATCAGGGCGGAGTCAGCTTCACACTCGGTGGGCGTCTAACTCGATCACGTGATCATTGCACCTCACCTTTAAGATGGCGGCCATTCCTGTGCAATCTATCTGTGTTCTGTCACCTCTACTCCCCCATTCATCTCGCCTCTCCTCTATCTACGTCCCCCTCCTCGCGTCCCCCCAAACCTATAGATTTTCTGGTATGTCTCTCGAGGAAAATGCTGGAATCAAGATCAGCATCGAGGCCCCCGAGCCTGCCGACGACCTCCTCGTTAGCTACATGAGTGGTGGAGATCAGAACCAGTGTGTTATACCTGTTTCAATGCTCCGACTGCACGGCACTAAAACTTTGACGTGATGGTAGCGTTTTGACTTATTCATACAGGAGCGGCTTTGCCGGAGGTTACTCATCCACTATCCCGCACTCCCAGGTCATGTCATCATCGCCTGGGTACCCATCCTCTCTTTCCCTGTTATATGGGTCTTATCGTAACGTCCAACCTGAGATTCCCTCACCCGCTTCGACCTCCATAGACAGCCCCATTGGTGCAAATTCAGGTGTGTTCCGATCTTTTCAGCCCCTCGAACTGAGCGTATTAATGGTCTATCTTACCCTACAGACTTTGCATTTTCCCCACTCTTTGAAAATCCCTCGTTGGATGGGAACACTACCCAATATACCGATCCAACTGCTTTCCAGGTGCAGACCCAAGTGGACAATGAGCTCAGTCAAGAAATGGTAGAGTCTATGCTACTTCAAGAGACCTTCAAGCAGCCCATCCCCGAGAGTCCCGCGCAACAACCACATGGATTCAACGAGCAACCGCAACTCGAACCACTAAACATTGATTTCTTGTCGGGAGATCAGCCCGCCTCCGAATACTCCTCTTACCCTTACCCCATCGTCACCCTTGGCAATGATCCGTTTTTGAATACCTACCAGGCTGGCTCATATGTGCACACTGGAATCCCCGCTTATCTATCGACAGAACCTGTGTCAGCGATTGATCCTGGCCTGCTCGGTGTCCCTTCCACTCTCCATCAGCGTCATAGCTATTCCGAGGGCGTCGACCCCGGATCCTCTCGCCGTGTTCCCTCTGGCGTTGATGACCTGCGCAGGGCGGCCCATGAGGCCCGCAGCGCACCCACGACTCCGGACTATCCCCAAAGGCGGATTGATGACTCCGCAGTTGATGATGAGTGGGATGATGAGCCGCAGTCCGCTGCCTCCACCTCGAGCCATCATGATCGCATTGTGAAGCAGACCATTGTCAGCGACACCATGCGTCAAGCAAGCGAGGCCAGGCGTACCACTGCGGCTACGTTCCATTGCGAAGTTAACAACTGTGGGGCTAGCTTCACTCGTAATAGCAGCTTGAAGAGTGAGTCATTTCCAGTTCTCGCATCATTTGCTGAATGATGGTTTACTGACATGGGTTGGATTGAATGATCAGGGCATATGAATTCCCATACTAGGAAGAACGAGTACCCTTGCCCGACGTGCGGAAGGGTGTTCGTGAACTCGAGCGATTGCCGTCGTCACCAGCAAACTAAACATGACACACCCAAGACCAAGGCTTCATGCTCCCGACCACGTCGCCTGACAATTAAGAAAGAATAAAGCTCTGTGGCACCACCATCACGACAATCATGGCTTGTTCCTTCACTTCCCCCGTGTTCTGAGAATCGTGCTTTCGTTTTTGTTATCCCTTCACTATCTATAGACGCTTCTTCCATTCGAACAATACCCTTTTCTATTAGGCCTACTCAACTTCATGACTGCTGACTTTTGTTGACGACCCTTGGATGAATTTTTTTCTTACCGTTGCCGTTTGTATCCATCATTTGTATTTACACTGCATTTCTCTCGTATCATCTTCTCCAATCTCATATACATACATATATACACACATTCACATGCCGTATCTCTTCTCTCCTCTCTGTTCCGTTTTCCCACATCTATCCTCCACTTTGTTACCCCCTCCCCTTTGCTCCTCTTCCGTGATTAGTCTCATATCTATATAGATTCCCGGTACTGCTAGCCGGTACTTGGAATAGATACATATATGTCCTTGACTCATGTCGACTCGCCTTCGCATCACACCGAGACGCATCTGTCAAGAAGAGGTAACGGTTGTATAAATTAAAGTGTCTGAGTCATGATAACGCTCTTCCTCAACCATAGACACCATTGATGGGGCCAGATGGCAGGAACCGCCTAAAGAAGAGGGGTGAAAAGTATATATTAAAATTTAGCGATAATAATCCATCGAATTGCAGCTGTTAACGACAGCTGTACGTATTTAGTTATTTTAAGGCGCCTCAGTGGCCTTTTCGGCGGCAGCCATAGCCTTCTGCTTGCGCTGTTCAGCCGCCGCCTTGGCCTCGCTCAAAGGCCTGCTCCACCGAGCCTCAGGAGGGTCCCATATACCGAGCTCCTTCTTTAGCTCCTCAACATTCTGATCCCATCTCTCCTCCCAGTAGACTGTGATCATGCTGCGCGCGGTTCCGCCGCATTTGAGCGCCCAGGGGACATACTCGGAGAACAGCCTCGCACGTTTTTGTGCATTCAGACGGAGATGGCCGAACGCAGCTGATATCCCGGCAAGAGGCAGGCCCAGGTTGGCGAACTCGAAGAACTTGAGCGCCAGTTCGGATTCAACGTTCACAGGCAGGTTGCAGATGCAGTGATAAAAATCGTGGCATTCGCGGTAACGCTGCATGACGTAGGCCAGCTCGGGGTCGTTGATGTAGTGCACCTAGATGAAGAGTTTTATGATGGGACATATGAAGCAGAGCCCTGGTTCAGGACTAGGTTGGGAGATCCGAGATGAATAGGTCGTGGCTTACGGGCGCGCGTGTGTCTGGCGTGACACCGCAGCGTTCTAACCAAGTAATGTAGGCGCGTCCGAACGTCCCCTCTGGGAGCTGGGCGAGGGCATCCATGTCTACCGTGCTCGAGTTGACTCTTGGCCGTTCCTTGAGAATCCTTCGACCCTCGGGCGAGGCTAACATGTGTTCACGCAGTCGCGGGAGAATGGGGCCTGCCGTCGTCTCTCCGAGGGCAGCAACCATGTCTACATATGTTTTATTCTTGCTTAGGGCTGTGATATGAAGATGATATAGATCCGGAGCATGTGCTGACCGCCTCGTCGTGGATCTGCAAGTGACATGACAGCAGAGCCTACAGCCAGGAAAGCGTTCTCGAACCAGTTCAACGGTATGTGGCCTTCATATGCCGGTGTGGTTTTGACGGTACGTTTCTGAGAAGCATGTACAGACAACGAAGCACCGACGGATCTCATAGCACGAGGATTCATGGCGCTTCTACGAGCTGCACGCGAGACAATTGGAGCCAAGGACATGGTGTGCTTGCTGGACTGGGCGGTGGCTGCTCAAAGTGGTGCGACAGCCGGTAAGTAGGTAACGGTGGTATATAATCTCAGTGTAACAAAGTGATTCCGAGGATCAACCGCACAAGCGCCCGTGACATATGTTACGCTTACTCACGTGGTATACGTCACAGCGGCATGGAATGTCACGTACTATACACTGGCACACAACATTCTCACTGCCAATTGGACACTGGTCCGAGCACAGCAATCACCCTCATTATCAACCTAGTGGTCAAATAGATAATTCTTCGATGAAAAACTCCCAATTGGGATGATCTAACGGTTCTGTATACAACTACTACCTCTTATAATTCTGAGCTGTCGTGCCTCTCTGTGCTGTGAGGCCTTGTTACGGACAACAAAGCGTAGGCGATAGCGCATGGATCACTAACCACCGTCCTGTGCTCGGTGGGTGGTTCAAAGGCGACAGTCACTCCTTGAGGCCACCACGCCTTCCTTGGGTTTTGCTATATAATGCTCATCTTCTACCCGAAAAGAAATCGGCAGCTGGTTCTCTCCCTCTCTCATATTTTTATCGGCCATGGATGCCAACGCCTTTCGTGGACGCTTGACCCCGAAACAATACCGGAATGCTTACGTCTACGAAGAGCGTATTGACTTCAGTATAGAAGATTTGCCTGATATCCCGGACGCACCAAATACTCCAACGCTCCATGATTCGCTTGAATCGAGGAACCTCAGGTCATCATGGGACTTTAGATCAACTCCCAGGAGGGGCAGCGCAGGCGCTGCAACTTCATCCTCCCATACCACATACACATACACCGAAGCAGAAGAGATCGCCGCCATGTACCGTGCTCGCATTTTGGAAATCCAAATCCCACAACGCCCAGAATCGGCTGCCACCCTCGAAGGTAGGGAATCGATCAAGGACGATATGTCTGTCGGTCCCAATAGCACTGTGGTGGATCTTAACCAGTCGCCCATGACTCCACGACCCACTTATCGCATGTCTCGTGCCATAGCGCTCCACGAATGTGTAAGTGAAACCACAACACGTTGGTCCATCGTTTTATGTATTCAAACCTATCTCAGGAAATCGAGGCGGATTCTATCATGAAGTCCGAAGGACTGTCGCCCCAAAATCCCATCCGATGCACCCGGCCAGGATGCAATAACTATGTTAGAAATTTAACAGCTCTCCAATTACATCTTCATATACACAATATTGCTGACGAGTAAGTTGGCACGATATTTTGCAAAAATAAACTACCCTCAATAAATGCACTGCCTGAAGAATAGAGTCCCAAGCGCCTAGACAAAATGATGATCATGACGACAAGGTGTGGTGGACCCCTCGTGGTTTAGCTAGGCTGGCTGTGTCCAGAGGTAGGCTTCATTTACGGGCGGCCTAGGCCTAAACTGACACATGATCATGATGAAGGAATTGACCTTCGAAATTTTATATCGTCAAAATTTTCCCTAGGCTGTACTTCCTTCCATAATCCTGCTGCTCAAAACCAGTGAGCTTCAAACAAGCATAAGCGCCGGCAGCTTACCTCTATCATAGCTTTGCAAGCACCCCACCAAACTAATAATTATTGAATATATAATATTTTATTCATAGATAATTTATTTACTCGGACGCTAACACTGAGATCTGGACCCTACTACGCTATAATCATCTTACACTTTGTAAATGTACTCCTGACATATTGTACACTCCCCTGTTCCTTCCGTTTTATGCGCTCGTTCCCCAGTATTCTTTAGGCTTTGTCAGTGCCTCCTCACGGCAGACCTTGCTGCAAAAATGGTCAGTATCGCTCTGCGGCAGCGCCAGACACATGATGCACGGTGGCACGAGGCCCATGGACACGGCCTCCCTGTAAATTGATTCTTCGCTTTAGATGATCTGTCTAATTGTCATAATCAGCGGTGTGGCTTACTCGCGGTGTGTCTTAGAACAAAACATGCTCGGTCCCGGCTTCGTCGGGTCATCGTACACAGGCTTGGTGCATCCTGGGATGAGGCAGTTCGTGGGCTCATTCAGCGTTGAGTCGCTGGCTGTACCCTCTTCGTCTGACTGCTCGTCGACGTCGACGACGTGGATAGTGGCCTGCCCGGGTGAGAATGTGGGCCCCGCACATGCACTGGCGTTGTTGCCAGTGTTGCCGTTGTTAGCACGCCTTGGCGTTGCCTGCTGTTTGGCAGGAGCTGCCTTGGGAAGGTGCTGTCCCTGTGCGATATGTTGAAACGGCTTGCTGTTCACCACGGTAGGTACCATGTTCGCCACCGATGGGGGCAGGTGTGCGGCGATCTGGGGGGCGTTGGCCTGCACGGCCTGGAATGTACGCTGCATGACTTCTGTAAAAACAGGAAAACGATATACTCAGAACTCGACTCTTGCGCGACTAAATAGCACTATGCACGTGTAAGGAAATGGAAACATGTACGTACGTGCAACGGGGACTGGGATTATAGGTGCCGTCTGGCCTGAGGAGCCTTTTCCCCTCCCGTTGGTAGGACCACTCTTGTTCGACTTCTGGGCCTGCCCCGCAAAACCAGGGGCGGCTCCAGTTGTCCCGCCTTGTGCTTGCGCCAGCTGGAAGCAAGCCTTGCTACAATGGTCGAAATTTCCAAATTTCGGCTTCAGATGGCATTGCTGAAAATACACACACGAGCTGGTAAGTCATCGTTTAAACAATCTATCAAGGCTTTATATCATTATCTTACATCACAAAGTTTGGCCGCCTCGGCCGCACAGGACTTCCCACAATACTGGAAATTCCCAAACTTCGGGCGCTGGTGGCAGTACTATGAGAACAGACGATGGCGATGTGAGTTCATCTGGCGGGGAGATGGTCAGCGATAAAATGGACGTACATCGCACAGGGCAGCGGTATTGGACTGCTTGTTGGCTGATCGGGTAGACATGATAGTGCTGGTGTAGACGCGCGTGTGTTATGAGTGAGATGAGACACCATAGAAATTGCGAAGACGGGGCTTAATACCCACCGGTACTCCCTCTTCTCCCTTCCTTCCGCCAGTGCGAGGTGTGGTTACCTCATGGTGAAATGGGCCATCAAGGCAAAATCGTCAACCTTCCCATTGTTGCATTATGGATTGTTCGCAAAACACATGAGGCGTAGGGTTGTATGCGGCGTGGCCTATGGGAATGTTACAATCATACACGCAGGCTTCAGGCGCAATTGCTTCCCCGGAGGCGGTGTGGTGGATGATTTGTTTGTTATATGCGCGAGATTGCTGTGTCTCATGAAAGCCATCTGGTACTCATGTTTCTCTGAATGAAATCCAGGTCTATCGCGTCCGAGGATGATTGTTCCGCTCACATTGCATGCCATCGGCATCGTCCACGAGTAGGGCACATCGGTTGAGCATCCTCAATCCTGTTGTGTGTCGACGATAAAAGATATACAGATCTACGATAAGTAACTCATCCTGGATTAGCTTGAAATAGTAATTGCTCTATGATAGTTATCATACAAGATGTTTACATTACAGGCATCGAGACTAAGCTGGATGTATGCTACGACTGGATCCCGTACGGGCCATGCATATACCCAACATGCACAAGTTCCGTATCACTGACTATACCCAGAACCGTACAGGGATTGTCCTATCAGCATCATGAAGAGCGTGACAATGCAATATAATAAACTTTCATCGAGTCACGACTCCTCTTCACGAAGTCGGGACCTAAGCCGCACCAGAGCCTTGCCTAGCTCGTTGCGACCTTTTCCATCAGCGCCGATGCCCCAGAAAGCGTCTTTGTCAGAGTCCTAGAGCAATCATCAGATCAAAAAGAACTATATCAAATGCAAAAGGACGTACTTCAACAAGCTCTGCGTCCCCTGTTGAGAGCAGCTCGCGCTTCAAGCTAGGGTGTTGAGTAAATTTGAGATAAATAGCTTCTTCCATCTGCAGCAAGCGTTCAGTCGATCACATATATCCCATAAAGCCTCAGTGTATCCATACCTTCTCAATATTTATATTCATCCAATCGCGCCTTGCTTCCGGCTGGAAGCGACGGGCTTCACTGAAGGCGACGGATGGGTGATCAGAGCATGTACGAATATGCTCAGCAAGTAATGGTCTGTGCTCGTGAAACTTAGGATGATATTAGCAAAAGGCTTGACGTAATTTTAGGATGAGAACGCACCTTGAAGGATTGAAAAAGATGCTCGCTGGTGGGATATCTTTTGCCCTGATAAACGACAGGATGTGCGGAGAAGTTGGTGAAGCCGTAGAACGGATCCTTTTTATGATAGAATAATATCTTCTTGGGGCGCTCAGGTGTTTTAGGTGATCCACAAGGTGATCCAGCTCGAGACACATCTTTAGGAATTTCGAGGAGTATTCCAGATGATCCTGTGTTAGCAGCCATGGGGTTCCTGGAAAGCTGCTTTCTTAAAACTTTCGGGCTAGATGCTGTGCTTGTGGGGTGATTTTGGACGATGATCACGGGCGCGTCTTTCGATGGCGGATCTGTCGATGAACGCGACGAATCCGCCATTCGAAGGAGCTCATCGACGGTGTTAGCTTTCCATTCGGACGGAGGCACTGTCGACGTTATGTATATTGTCCTCCTACGCTCCTCAACACGATACTGTATCGGGGTGGCGGTTGTAGTAGCTGATTGGGACATTCCGAGTCTCCGATTATGATGTAGGACAGGCGAAGCAACAAAAGCGGAGCTATTGGAAGGACGACGATGCATGAGAGGTTTATGGGGCAGAAATGACTATAAACACGCTTGATACATCTCTTATACCGATTAATTATTTTCCAAGGCATTTGCTCTGTGTTTCTACCGCAGAACGTGTATATCGCATGCATGAGCGCCACTGGTGGCATCGACAGCGTGGTGATACCCGCAATTGTGGCTGATGTTTTGTGGCTGTGGCTTAGTCCGTTTCAACTCGACCTCGTTCAATTACAACCAACGGTGACCACATCGAGCGCATAGATGAAGGTGGTACATTGGCGACTCTCTTCAGTGCTGATTTATCCATTCCGTAACACTGAAGGTCTTACCATGCTATCTATGGTTTGTCAACCACCCTTATGATAACTTAAACACGAGGCTCAGGCTTGCATCAAGCCGATCCATCCTTGGTCGATCATTTCCTTTCGAATTGTGTGATGGGCGAATAGTATCCTCGCGTCCCCAACGTGGCTATTCTTCTCGTTGCATCTGGATTACATTGATTTCCTCAGTCAAAACGCGCTATGCTGCTATTCCGGATGGTCGTCGTAACTCTGGCCTAGTACCTCATGTAGAGCTGGCGAGTTATCATAAGCGCTGGAGATTCAAATAAGGCTGAAATGAGCTGTCCAATTTGACACCAAAGTCCCACTATTTCTCTTTCTATTTTCAGTTTCAAACGAAACATGGCGTCCCTGGTGGACGGCGATCCCGAATCAGACTGGCTCTTTATACCCTTGCCATCCAACAAGCCTAGCGCAAAGCAGAACCGTCTAGTACCGGTCTCAAGACATGAATATGATTTCTCGCAGGGTTGTCTTATATTTGCCACCGACTTTGGCATACATCTAATGCCTGTTTTAGTGGAGCGCTTATTTACAGCAGGATGGAAACACCCAGATAAACAACGTCCTGCTGTCAGACGCGTCTTCAAAGTCCAATACTCAGAGGAAAATATATTTCCTTATCTGCAATACAAGTTCGATGGCTTATCAATGCTATTTGTCGTGTCTCGATTAACCTGTACGTATTATTTGCAGGAGTCAGGTCACATGTTCCTTAGGGAACAAAAAACACTCAGCAGAGAATTTCCTCTGGCATGGAACAACGCGTAATTGTCACTTGGGCGAACAGGATTCGCAATTCTGTCGCTCCAACAGTTGTTCATTATGCTCCATATTGCGTGATTCTTTTTCTATCGATAAATCCGGTAAGTCTCGAGCACGACTTATAAACAATTATCCATATGGTGCGATGAATGCAAACATTTGCAGGGTCGAAGAATAGATTCAAGAGGTTGGTTTCCATTTGTTTGTCTGTTTATACTACTGTCTAACGTTGATATAGATTTGGCACAGGAATTTATAGCAGTGCATGCTCGTCCAGTAAGGCTACACGCTCCTGAATATATCTATTATTATCATTTATCGAGTCCTACAGAGGCGGACGACTACTCATCAAATTCTAGCGATGGCTTTGTGACGATAGGAACGGGGACAAAGGCCATGATTCTTTGTCGCGTTGTGACGGGCAAACCCCACAAGCGCACAAAAAATGCGCAGCATTTAGTTGCACCACCAGATGGTTATCATAGTGTAAGTGGTCGAGCCATGAAATCTGTTCAGATGAAAATAAATTTTCGCGCTAAATAGACACACGGTGTACCGGGAGAGGACCTAAATTATGAAGAAACAGTGCGTAGATACTCAATTTTCCGAGATGTATTATAGTACATCTAACTGGACACTTAGGTCGTTTACGAAAATAATGCTATCCGACCCGCTTTCCTTGTCATATACGGGCCACCCAGGCCCACGCCTCCACTACGCATGATGTCCTTCAAGTTTGTGCAAGATCTGTTCAAGGCCCCAATAATCACTGTGGAAGCAGGTTGATCTTGCTTCTGCACGCTTCATCCAGAACGATATTTATTGCCTTTTAATAATTAAATTATTTTACATGCTACCAGCGCAAAGTATAGAAAATTCCGCATTCCGTTTACTTCGTATATGCTATGACATATGCTGGGATAATGGCTCTCGAATCTTTGACGAATACTCGTTCTCCGTCGTTGATCTGATATTCATATGTCAGCTTTTCATCTCTTGACGGCGCACCATTTCACTTACATCTGTATCAGACTGTTTTTTCGTCGGATCTGATGCGAGGAACACATCACATGCGATCATCACACGGTACGGTGAAGACGTACACGATGTTGCGTGGCGATCAGCAATACTAGGGTCTAGGTAAGAGTATATTCCTTCACCGTATCTGAAAGGCTGATTAACGCTGCAGACGTGAGGCATAATCTTAAAACGCTTTCACCTTCCAACGTTACTCGGCTCGCCAAACGCAAACGACGAGAAGATTGATTTAACGACCGTACATATGCCGCAAGACTGGAAGCTGCAAAGGGCCGGCCCGTTTACTCCCAGATTGCACATGCATTGCGAGCTGTAATATGTACGTAGGTCCAGCTTCTGTTTGGACCCTGGGGTATATCTTCGCACAGGGTCAGCATTCTTCAGCGTTTGAGTATGAACACTAGGATCTCACCGATACGCATCATGTTGCTTCCGGGCATCATCTGGGAGTACAACCTCATATATCTTCTTGACCGTGAGATTCTGATTTTGCCATCCCCACTCCGTCGACATATGGGAGACGACTAAAGAACGCATTGTAAGTGCATCGCCCGTGAGTAATGAATAAGCAAAACGCACTGCTTTTGAAAGTCGCTCCTTGAGGTGGCAGCTCAATCAACGCGGATTTGTCTTGAGCCGCATGGCGAAGTTGCCTATCCATATCGTGTTATTGACAATGTGTTAATCGCATTGCTGGCGGAAGAATTCTCACCTGGAATGATTTTCCGAGCAAAAGCCACCAAATCGTTGTCGACCTGGGGCGTTACAGCCTTGAGATTTACACGGGGCTGTGCCAGGTCTGGCGTGGGGGTCTGCAGCCGGACTTGTTTGTGCTTTCGAACAGCTCTTTGAACAGAATGGATGCTGAAAGCCATTCTCGACATATTTTGGCTTCAGCCCACATGTCTGGTGCGTGGGATTAAAAAAATGCGATCATGGTGAGATATGATGTGCTGGTAGATATCTTACCTCACACAAATCCGAACCTTGTAGATTTGCGTCTTGTTGAGGAACCTTGAACTGCGATTTCCAGCCTACGACGGACTTCATTAGTGAACCCATGGGGAGACGATATCTGTGAAGAGACAAGAGTCGAGCTACGCGTGCAATATATGCGTTCTATTTACTCGTGTTGAACGTGTGAAATCCATGTGTGAGCCTCGTTTTTGATATCCACGGAGATCACCGCCTTAACTTATATACGATGACCGTAAATCCCCACACAGACGTGCACTGTGTCTACCGTATCAACCCCGCCCCACTCATTCAACTTATCGCACAAAGCCACTTGCGGGACAATGGCTACTACTATCCCACCCTTCCAGACAGCAATGTCTCTTCTTTCTGCTGCGGCCATGGCGTCGCAGCACCCCCTGTTCCAGAGTTTAACTAAGAGTGCACCCACCACCGCTAGTGCTCCAGTGACCGTACCTCCATCCATAGCGCCCCCCGCCATGATGCCGCCGACGCCACCCTCTTCCACAAACACCAACTCTGCGCAGGCCGCATTGAACCCTAGCACAAATGCGAAGCCTTCTACAGGCAATGGCAGTGCCACGACAACTTCCACAAACCAGGCTCCAACCTTATGTCAAGTAAGCGATCTGCCTCATATCTACATTTACTCTGCTAACTGTAGATTAGGAATGTCGCGCTCGACCAACGTATATCGACGGGCACAAAGCCCATGATTATTGCTCTCGGACTTGTGCCGCAAAGGCACTCGCGGCCGCGACAAACAATGCACTATGCGAGGTATGCCACCAATTTCAAACACTTTGGTGACTCATTCTCAACGATATATCAGCATTGCCATGCCAGACCTAAGTACTATGATGGTACTCAGTTACACAAATATTGCTCAAAGGCATGTGCACATAGCGCTAGCGCCACGAATGGGCAGCAGAAGCACACATCGAAGAGTATGTGACGCATATATCCATGTTTGATGACTTTTGCTGACTCAGAGACGAACGTACTAGCTGTAGGTGTATGCAAGATTCCGGGATGCAACGCACCCCAATTCAAGGGAAACCATGGCGATACGAGCGATTACTGCTCTATGGCTCACAAGACGTAAGAACAATCACTGTTGAAGTCCTTTTTTTCTTTTCTTCTAATCTTGTTCTTAGGTTGGCCAAGTCCGCTTGCCTTGCTTGCCGCAAACAGCCGAAACAACCAAGCAGCCATTTTTGTAGCAAGACTTGTGAAGATGATGCCGAGAAACGCGCACCATGTATTTTGGAGATTCCCGAGGATCACGTTACGTTCAAGAGCGGTAATTACATGAACCTAGTTCAAGGATCCACAGCCTGACCTGATTTCATTCGCAGTGGCAGATCAGTTCAGCACTTCTTGGCGTCATAAAGGGTCCCCCGTACCCACCGTTAGAGGCGTATACAAGATCATGACGACAAGTGCCTCGAAAGCCCGCTACGATGCATACTGGTATGTGCGATCTGTATGGAATCATGACTGACGCTTACTTGCTAAATCTTTGCGCAGCACGGCCGTGGAGCTCAAAGGACATTTCGCTTCAGCAGGTCGTACGCGTGGAAACGTCAATCGCCGTTGGCACGGCACAAAGCGCGAATGCAACCTGGGAGAGAAAGGGAATACGAATTTCTGTTCGTCTACTACCTGTTCCTTGTGTTGCATAGCCAAGAATTCGTTCGATCTCGGATTGTTCGGAAAGAAGACAGGATGGGGAAGGTAATGACATACATTCCTGATAGCATGTCCTCGAATAACGAATCATGTCTTTTTTTTATAGGTTTGGACGCGGTATCTATACATCGTCTACATCGTCGAAGTAAGAATTCACCAACACTCTTTTGTTATAAAAAAAAACTAAACCATTCTGCGTAGATCGAATGATTACTCGACGAACTCCGCACCTTCTGCATTGAAGGCTGTTCTTTTGAACAAGGTCGTTGTCGGGAAGGGAAAGAAACTGATGTACGACGACACCACTTTGACGGCTCCACCAATAGGATATGATTCCGTAAGTATCGTTTGCATTTGTAGGTTACCTTTAAAATATAATTAATCCTGCGTACCAGGTCTTGGCGGAGAAAGGAGGTAGTCTCAACCACGATGAGCTTGTTGTTTATGACAACGATGCAATTCGACCATCGTATGTTGTCATGTACGATGCTTAGCATTATTTATGCTGCATAGGAAACATCCTATACACGTTACTGAGACGCGACACTTGTACAAGATTTTTCTTGTTGTGGCATGGGCTATCCGTTTTATTTTGTAATATTTTACATCGTCCCGAACATCTAGCATTCGCAAAAGAAGTTTGTATTTTAACGGAGGGTTGTGCATAACGACATTATTGTAACTTGTTTTTCAAATTGTATAGATATCGATTTTATTTGCGTAGCTAACGAGCCCATTGTATTAAAGAGCTTAAACCAATAAAGAATAGACTTGGAGGAAATGAGAATGGAAGTTTCAAGCACCCAGCGTGTCTATCAGGAAAAGAGCGCTAATTTGAGGAAAATGCCATTCCTTTGAGTCTGGTACATCAGATACAGCAGGCCTAGACGCCAGATGCATCCTAGGGGCTCACACTTTTGAGATTGGCTGCCATTCAATTGGAATCGTGTCCAGCCAGAAAGAATGATGTAATCCGCCGCGGATATCATGAGAAGGGAAGTCGAGAATTGTATCTCTAGGTTCACTGAGGGTCATAGTATGGTATGCTTGAATGCACAGAGTAGCATAAGCCTAAAATGAATGCATGGGATTAAACATCATTATGACCCGCAGGATGCTTTTCCAGAGGGTGGATCTCTGAGTCACATGAATACCAGATGATATTTGAGTAGGCTTGAAATGCCAACAACGCCAATGATAATAATAATAATAATAATAATAATGATGATGATGATGATGATGACGGGCAAGCATCGAAAGAGAACTTCAGGTATAATCCCCCGCGGCTTTGAAATGCACTTGGTAGGTCATTCATAGCCATAATTCCAGGGCTGTCGAGCAACTACCAAGTCGAAAAGCGCGCCACAGTTGCCACCGGGGAATTGGATGTCCGCCCGAGCCTGACGTTAACATCTCCATCATCCTCCTCCATCTCGCCCTCGTTCTCTATCGTAATCGTGTGCCGCCCGTCCAGTTACAAGGCCTAGAGCACTATTAGGCGAGGACGAACTTATTTTTTTTCTAGTTGTACTCCTGTAAAACATAGTCTGTGAGAGTGTCTTTCCTCATTTCAATGTTACATCGCGTTGAACTGTATTCTCCTCCATGGCGTCTACTCCCTCATCCTTGTTTTTTTTTTCTCTCTCTCTCTCTTGTCGCAAACGGAAACTGCATCTCATCACTGTATTACACCTATCATGTGTTTTTTGTCGTTTCATCACACATGTTTCGTCGTCATGTCTCTAGTGCACACAACAAAGACAAATTGTTCTCCCCCAAATCTGAATAACTTGCTGTAGTCTGCCCTCTCTCTTGAGTGCTTGCAAACAAAAACAAGCCAAATCAGTATGGCGCCTGACGACGATTTCGACATCTACGGCGAGGACGATGGTTTCGACCCGTCCATCGTGCCAGAGCAGGTACGCTCAAACTTAACCTCAGCCTATTGCAGATTTTTCTTCTCTTTTTCTTCATTTGTTTTCCTCTGTTGCCTCGATCCATCTTCTTCGTCTCTATAAATTCCCGACAACATAATCGCTGATATCATACGTCATGTAATCGTCCTCAAGGATGATATAAGTCTTCAGGAGATCCAGCCGGAGTCGCAACCACCACAGCCAGTCCCTGCTGCAACCACAGCGACGCGTGAGCCGTCTGTGGGTGATAAGCGTCCAAGAGAGGAAGAATCTCTTCCGCCTATCAGATCACCAGACGTGAGCGTCATCAAGCCTGAGCAGTCAACCATGAAGATGATGTCCCCGCAAGCGCAAATCGTATCGAACAACTCGCCAACGACAAATGGCAGCGGCGCGGGCCCAACTAACGGTCATGCAAACGGGCACGTGAACCAGGGATTCGTCAACAACAGTAACAACATTGGCGGAGGTATGGCGATGGGCATGAACAGTATGAGCGGCGCTGGTGCAGGAGGGCCCTCGTTCGACGCGCTTTACATTGGTGATCTTCAGTGGGTTCGTACTAAGTACCAGTTAATCTTGTACTGTATCAGAAACGCTGAGGTGTATTCTCTGTCATGTCCTTCCTTTACCTTTTCCGCCCCTTCCCTCTGTGAAAAATAGTGGACGAGCGATGAGGATTTGCGTCAGGCGGCCCTTAATGTTGGTGTCACCATCGATCACAGGGATATTACCTTCTCGGAGCACAAAGTTAACGGCAAGAGTAAAGGGTCAGCATTCTCTGCCCGGGGTTTACACTATGACCGTCCACGTAACTCAAGCTGGGAGTCTCTTTTGTAGGATTGCATATATAGAATGCGGAACACATGAAAATGCTCAAGCCATTAAGAACTGGTTCGATAATAAGTAAACGACCATCCATAACTATCACATTTCAAGTATCCTCTGACATTATTGATATTATTTCTCAGCGAATTCCAAGGTCGTCGTGCATCTGCCTCATTATCACAATCCTCTCAAGGCAATCCGTTCAGGACACTACCAAAAGGTTCTTTTTATTTTATTTTCATCTATAATGTTCATGAAATCATTTATATACTAACACTAACGCCTTGCTTGCCTTTCGGCAACAGAACCTCCGCCACGCGAAAACCGCGTGGCCAACAACACACAAAATAACACCGGCCTCTCTCGCGGAGGCGGTCCTCACAATAACAACAACAACTTCCGCGGCGGCGGACCCGGCGGCGTGATGGGCGGTGGCGGCATGAACATGGGTCACCATCGTGGAGGTGGCATGGCTGGTGGAGGCATGATGCGCGGCGGCGCTATGGGAGGCGCAGCGGCACCAGGAGGGCCAGCAGGCATGCCGAATATGATGGGTATGAACATGGGCCTCATGGCTGCTGCGGCGAGTATGGCTGGCATGAATGGCATGGGTGGATTACCCATGATGCCGGGTATGGGTGGACCCATGGGCGCCGGTGGTGGATTCCAGGGCGCCGGAGGAACAGGTGGCGGAGGCGGGTTCAATAACTTTGGTGGTGGTGGGCGAGGGGGCATGCGTGGTGGTGGCGGAATGGGTCGTGGTGGAATGGGTATGGGTTTTTAAGCATTTTTTTTTCTGTCTTACTTCCCTTCTTTATACACCTTTTCCCTCCTGCTTGTGTGTTATTTGAAGCTTGTGACTCATTGCATTTCTCTCTTTGTATACCTTGCCAACTCTTTCTCGTTTTGATTTTTTTAGGACACATGGGAATGATGAACAACCGTGGCGGGTTCGGAGGTGGGGGTGGTGGGCAAGGACACATTAATCCCGCGTTCATGCAAGGCGGCGGAGGACCTATGCTAGGCAATAACGGACAAGTCATACCCGACGGCCCAAGAAAAAGATTCAAGGCAGATGACAGTTAGATAGGTGTGTATCCCTGAAAAGGAAGGCTATACATAATGGCAAGGACGAGAATGTGCTCATGAGCGAATCTCCGATTGATTCCATTCGCGTACACTACACGCAGTATTACGAACCACAAGAGTTTGCCATGTTCTCGACATCGTCGCTCGCCTATCTGTCGTCTCCTGATATTGACTGGATCTATTGTCGTTGGACTTTGCATTTCTCGAACATTGATCAATGTATAACAAAAGAAAGAAAAAGCAAATTCATTACTTTACAGATAGTGTTCTACAGAAGGTTGATATAGGATGGATGCTAGAAATAATGTGTCTGTCTGTGTACTTTCCTGTGATGTATGTGTAAGTGATGATGTGTTAGGAACAAGACTAACAAGTGAGGAAGCAAGAGCAAAGCATATATGCAAGAAAAGAAAAGATAAAACATAAAGGTTGAATAAGTAGTGGTATTAGGGATCATCATCATCCTCCATCGTCTGTGCTGCTAAATCCCCGTTGATGCAAAGCGCCTAGACTAAACCGATAACATAGAACGTTTGACCCATCGGCCATAGAGCAAAAAGAGAAGTGCAATATCCTGTGCAAGCACGAAAATAAGAGCCTACTCTCAATCTCGCTGCCGCTCGCGCCTCTCCTTCTCCTTCTTCTTGCGCTTCTTCTCCTCCTCGTGCATCATCTCTTCTGCAAGTGCTTCTTCGTCTTCACGCTTTGCAACTCGAGTACTGGAGATACCACAAATTCAGAAGGCCGTCAACAAACACCCAATGAAGTGCAACAAAAGAGAAACGAGGAACGCACCTGAACTTCTCCTCCCTTTCCAACGCGCTGGCGTCAGCCTCCATATCCTCATCATCACTAAATACATCCCGACTGGTATAATCTCTTTTGTTCTTGCCGAACAGCTGCCAGATCGTCTGACTAATATCGTTGTCGTCCGGCTCGTCCATCGGTCGCGGTCTACGCTTGGAGGGGGGCGGAGGCGAGTCGTAGTCGGATTCGTAATCCGAGAAACTGCGGGATCGCACGCGCTTCTTCGCTTGTGGCTGGGCACGCGAGGAGGACGAGTTGGTGGATTGGGCGGATGGTTTTGAAGTTGGATGGGACTTGGCGAGGGCGCCTCTTGCCACGGTGGAGTTAGACTGGGAGGGTTTGGCCGGTTTGGACGAAGCGGTAACGGAAGCGTATGACGACGAATTCTTGTTAAAGGAGGGCAATTTGGAAGAGCCAGTGGTTGTAGGAGCTGTGTGTGAAGGACGGGGGGCTGGCTGAGCTTGAGGTTTGGATTCTGAATAAGCTGGAGTCAGGAACTAGACAGAGTGATGGAAATGTTTTTTGCCACATACTGGGCGGAATCGTAGGTGCAGGTGGAGAGGGCTCCGGAGGTGTCGATGCATGAGATGGCGGATTGGGTTTTTCCTTCCTCTTGGTCCCAAACCAGTCATCAAACTCGCGTGCCTCGTCCCCATTGATAACCTTTGGCTCGCCTTTAGCCCTCGCTCGATCCTGCATGATTTCGTCAATAGTACGCGTATCACGCTTGTTCACATTGAGTCTCTGTAGGGAGAATGCGTCTGCCGCGATGCGAGCCCTGATGGATTTCTCGGCATTGCCGCCATTCGATGACGACGAAGCGCCTTTGATAATATCGACGGCACCACCTGGCAGTCGTCGACCGGCCTTGCCATATCCTGACGAGCCTCCAGATCGCTTGGGTTGGCTGTATGCGCGTCTGAGCTCGAGTTGTAACCTGCGCTCTCGCTTCTCTTCCCGTGTGAGTGCCATGGATCCCGGGCCGGAATCATCGTCATCGTCGTCGGATGCCTTTCGCCTACCACGCGCATCATTCTTTGCAGCGCCGTGGCTGGACGTAGGCCACTTGGGACCATCCCCACTCGGTCTTGAGGATGACGAAGAAGCGGATTTCTTGGGTCCATAGAGCAGACTCTCCCGCTGTTCATCTTCCTTGCGCTTCAGCTCGCGCTCTCTGTTTTCCCGTGCCTTCTGTGCTCTCTCCTCCGCCTCTTTTGCTTTTTGCTGTTCAGCAAAGTACTTCTCTCGCTCCTTTTTCGCCTTTTCCCGATCTTTGCGCTCCTGTTCTTCTTGAGCCTTGCGTTTTGCTTCTTCCTTGCGCTCTCGTTCCTGACGAGCCTTGAGGGCGTCGGTTTGTGCAGCCTTAGTCTGAGCGGCGCTGAGCGCCATGAGAGCGGCGAAAGAGGACATCCGTTCTAGTGTATGGTTTAAGCAGTAAGATATAACGAGTTGACAGTATTTTTTTTTCAGAAGTAGAGTAGTGAGAAGATAGTCTGAATCGATGCGAGTGCTGGTGTGGCCAAGTGGCCTATGTGGCTGACTCGCATGCTGGCTGACAACAGCACAGCGTGGTGGCGTGGTGGCAATGCATGTGGCAGTGCGTGGCGGTGCAGTGGCAATGACTGGTGTTGATGTTTCGATAATGATAACTGATCAGAACAATTGGTTCGCGGTCAGACGGAAATCCATTAAATGTTAACTGATATAACCAGGCCTTAAAAGCCTATGTTATCACTACTTCATAAGGACGTGTGTGCAGGAAACGTGGTAAAGTGATTATAAAGTAAAAGCGAGTGCCCTGCGACGGAGTGAGTTCGAAGACGCAAAATTCACGGAAGTATATGATGTAAGGGGGGAGAAAAGTTGATATTGGTATATAGGCATGAGAATACGGTGTAACTGCCCAAGGAAGACTACTTTAAATTCAGCCAAACCGCGAGCATAAGCCGCGAAATAGTTATTAATGTGACATTCTCATCGTAGAATACCACATCGTCCAACCACCCACAACCGCCTTCGCAGCTGACTAGACGAGGCTCAGGCGTAGCTGTGGTTATCGAGTCCTAGAAATCAAAGTAAGCGAATTTGCGTCGCGAGACCTCCATTGTCCTTGTCATACCGTGATCGTGATCGCGTGTTATGGAGAAATCACTCTTCGCTCGCTTTCCTGGCTGTTTATCTGTCTACCAGATTCGTATAGCAACCAGAGCCACCATGATCACTTGTTATCTTAGCTCTCCATGCATTAATGGGTGCTAGAAATACATTGCATTATATATATAGCTATGCTACCTATTTTAATTATGCCAAGATAAATTGTTTAAAGTATTAGAATTGAACATCATTGGCTTCATCTCATACAACATCTCATTGTTTTCACTCCTTGGAAAGTCCTGACATGGTTTCTGGGCCGCAAGAAGGGCACGGTACACTGAAGTGTCTTCGGGGATACATTGATAAATCTCAGACGTGCAACCATAAGCAGTAATAACGTAGTGGCGTCGTCGGAGATGAGCTAGGGTGCTTGTATCAGTTGCGGGGGTATCCAAAGATTTCTTGGTTGATTGGATCTTCACGCGCGGTTCGTTTTTTTCAACTCCAAGCTCCATAATAATGGACAACACGGGATAATTGAAGACTTCCTTGGCCAGAGGACTCTCCATAGGCACGCAGTCTGGCGTATCTCTATTCCTCACCTGTATCTGTACAATGCTGAATTTGTCCTTCGTGATTTCCTCGGTCTCCGTAGCAAAGACAACACCGATTACGAGATCCACGTATGGTTGTTTGGCATGAGGTTTAATGCCGCCGCCTCGTTCAAACATTGCGCATACCGTTTCCATGTTCAGCGACTTGTGGTCGCCGAGTTGCACGAAATGGGAAAAGCTAACCCTGGCGTTGGCAAACGCATCTTTGAGGCTGGGATCCCCTGGGTACGCTTCAAATGGTTCGGCATCACAAACAAGACTCCAAACGTCTGCAGAAAATAATTTCTCTAAAAGTTCTAGAAGGTAGATGGGGGAATGGAAAGGCTGATCGATTGGGGGTGTTTCCTTGTTATTCTCAAGTATTACGTGGTCATGTGCAATCGTTAGGAGCAACTGCGCAACAAGCTCTTCACGCTCGCCACGATCAAGGAGATTATTTCTGAATGCATCAGCAATGATTTCTGGAGCAAGATTGATGATTTTCCTGGGAGAGTCGTTCAGCAGCTGTCCCGCCGCTTGCGAGAGTATGGGTTCCGACGGATATCCACTCCATACGTATTCACGAGTCGGTGGGATGTAGAACACGCATCGCATGTATGACTCTACCAAGGAGGATTGCATATTACGAGAATTGATACTAAAATGGTCAAACGGTAGTAAGATGCGGCATCCTAGAGCTGCTAGACGAGCCTTCGCAAGTTTATGCGATTTTTCATCGCCCCGTTTAAAAACGTATTCTTTCAGTTTTAGCTTTGCTAGTTTCATAGTCGGATGAGTGCCGTCATCCACCGTTTTTGGGACGCTAATATAATGGGAGT
Source organism: Agroathelia rolfsii (assembly GCA_018343915.1). Taxonomy (NCBI): domain Eukaryota; kingdom Fungi; phylum Basidiomycota; class Agaricomycetes; order Amylocorticiales; family Amylocorticiaceae; genus Agroathelia; species Agroathelia rolfsii. The sequence continues at coordinate 1,091,027 of JABRWF010000002.1, forward strand.
ACCACCTGAAAAGCATAAGTCTCGGTCCTAAGAATGACTTTATGTTCTACATACATTGGTCGTCCAAACTTAGACATCTGTCCGAGTTCGCAAACCCCTTTGAATGTCAGCTTGCCAGCTGCCCTTGCTTCACTCGAAAATCGATGGCTGAAGCTATCAAAGGGTAACTCAAAGAAGGGCTGGTGGAGATCCCCCCCAGTCCTGACCCGGAGGGAGGAATAGTCGGCTTTTTTTGGAGCAAAAAGCTGAAGGCTGGAGCTAGTGGAGAGAAAGACAAAGAAAATCGATGTTTTGTCAATGACCTTGATGGCGCGCATGAGGTGAAAATAATTATCTCCCAAAGTCGACTGGAGCCTGTGTGCCTCATCAAAGTAAACGAATGCATGAAACTGTTTGGATTGACTCGGAGAAATAGTTTCTCGATAGAGCTTGTGAAGCGTTGTAACAAGAGTACTGGCTGCTGTCCGCAAACTATTCTGGCGTTGAGGAATGGTATTACCACCTATTTCCAACTACAGAGCCTGTTAGCGGTATCAACATACCCACAATACCTCACGCACCTTCCGGGCTTCTTTGACAACTTGTTCATACAGCTGGGTTCTGTATGTGCCGGTGGAATCAAAGGTTGCACCTTCCTTCATTTTGTTGTACCACTGCTGAGCTACTTGCTCTCGGGTACTAGGAATGAAATCCACAAGCTCCGCGACCACTTTGGCGAAAAGAGCTTCTAGGAAAGACATGTACCTCACGACAGCGGTCTGAGAGGTAACAATGGCGAGATAATTGCCAACATCAGCATCTGCGGGAGGATAGCCTGTGAAGCGATAAGTCTATCTCGTTCTGAGTACTATGGGTATAATTATCCTGCCTTTCTCGTTTGCCTCGGTGGCCTCGATCAAGTTAAAAGGAATAGCAAATCGAAGGGTGGCCGAGTGATCTACGAGACGTGATTTGCCCATGCCAGATGATTGAATAATAGGAAATGAATGGTTGTAAGGTTCGGAACGAGGTGGGGAACTGGAGCTCAAACTGGAACTGGAACTAAAACCGGAAGCCGAACTGGACCGAGAAGGCTTGTAATCATCCATGGTATCCAGAAGGATGCGGGGATTGATAGAATGGTATGCTTTCTCAAATGCGTCCTTGAAGTCTAATATATATTTTCAGATACAGGGATTAAGCCACAAGAATACTCAGCTCACAGGACACTAGGTGGTCATTGTTAGTACTTATCACAAACAAAGCAAGGGGATGCGATCCTTACAGTCTGCATCAACCACTCCATATGACTGAGACGAATCGCTTCGTGGGAGAGAAACGCGAAGAACTGGAATGCCATGAAATATTGACAGGAGCATTCTCTCAGACAGAAAACTTACAGGGACTATCAAAAAGCTTTTGGAAATCCCTTGACTTTGCGCATTCGCCAAAGAGATCGGCCAGTTCTTTGTTGTATTTCAGAGCCTCTCGACAGTTCTTTTTTGTATTATATTTTTCGTCAAGGACGGTGGACCACATCTTGTTGTCGTAAACACTTGTGAAGAAAGTGTGGAGCATATCACTCCCAACTTCTTCCAACGGTCCGTTGCAATACATATTCAAGGTAATGGGAGAGATCAAATCATGAACGTTGGGCAAGGTCTCCGAGCCTGATTTGTCGTCTAAGAGCTGGGGGTGAAAGCGCTTGCGGGGGTGCGGCCCATTCGGTGAAACATGGGGATCTGATTCCTCGGAGCCATGACCGCTCGAATGATCCATAGAGCTCGTTTTACGCTTTACGGCATCAGTCTGAGTAGCATTGCTCATGGTTGCCAAAATACAGAGATGGTAGTAAATACAACCCAACCCCTAAGAGCAAGTGTGTGGCGCAAATGTGACTCATCAGCTGACATCAGCAATGCATTTTGGGCACTTGTATCACCTTGTGTTATGAGTCGCTCGTTGTATTATAATTTAATTTAGAATTTCTCGTTATTTTTCTGATTTTTCTCTGATTTTTCTCGATTTTTTGATGTATAATACGTATATTACATAAGCGGACATTACATAAGCACTCTAATAACTAAACAAGTCATATGATCAGTCATTATGTGACCAGCCATTATGTGACCACTAGTCATGTGACATATTATATAAGTAGAGTCTAGAACATGGATCCAAACCCCAATACTATTATGGACTCACTATTATCAAGAGCACACCTAACTCTTAAACACTAAAACTTGTCACAGGTCTATAGCAATATCCTGTAATACTATAATTTTGGCTATGAATACTATAGTGATATTACTGTGGAATAACTATGAAATATAAGTAATATGAATACAGCCTAATCCAAGGCTAGAGGTAATACCTCTAGAGTTTTCAACCCTAAGTGTTATAAGACACTTGTTGTACTATAAATTTATTTAGAATTTCTTATTATTTTTCTGATTTTTTCCTGATTTTTCTCTATTTTTTGATATATAATTTGTATATTATATAATCAAACATTACATAAGTACCCTGATAACTAAGCAAGTTATATAACTAGTTACTATGTGACTAGCTATCATATGACTAATAGTCATGTAACTTATTATATATATAAGAGTCTAGAACATAAGTCCAGACTATGATATTATGATAGACCTATTATGGCATAATATTGCACCATACTTAGCACTCCTGTGCATAGACTATATACCAGTATACAGACTAGGTAGAAATAGTATATAACCCTATAGTGCCTCTACCTAAAGACCCTAGATTTATTCTCTTTGTCTTTAGGTAAGTATAAGTAGTACTTTGTATTTAAGTAGTTATTAACATAATAAAATCTTTATCTTCAGAGTCTCTATCCCTCTTCCCCCTTTTTAAATCCCTTAGGCTCTATATATTATGAGCTGATCCATATACTATAAAATTATTTAGAATTTCTCATTATTTTCCAAATTTTTCCTGATTTTTCTTGATTTTTTGGTATATAATATGTATATTACATAAGCAGACATTACATAAGTACTTTAATGACTAAGCAAAGTTATATAATCAGTCATCATATGACTGGCCATCATGTGACCACTAGTTATATGACTTGTTATGTAAGCAGGTCTAGAGTATGGGTCTAGAATATGATACTATTATAGACTCACTATGGTGCAATATTGCATTATACTTAGCACCTCTATGCACAGACTATATACTAGTGCATAGACCAGGTAGAAATAGTATATAACCCTATAGTGCCTCTACCTGAAGACCCCAGATTTATTCTCTTTGTCTTTAGGTAAGCATAGTAGTGCTTTGTATCTGATAAGTAGCTAACATAATAAACTTTGTCTTCAGAGTCCCTATCTCCTCTTTTCCCTCTCTCCCTAAAAATCCTCCTTGCTTTATGCTAAGAGGTTATAAGCATGCTTAGTGCTGCTTATAGTAGGAGTTTGCTTTGTGCTACTCCTGTATATGTATATAAGATAGGTCCAGCCTGTCATGGATATACCTAGACTCTCCTGATTTTTCTCTATTTTTCTCTATTTTTCTGGTATTTTTACAATTTACTTTCTATTTTCTACATCTTTTTCATTATTTATTTACCTAATAAGGCAAAGGATCACATGGTACTTGGTCACATGACTGGCCATTATAGTTCCCTTGTACCAGTGCCTATTTAGTAAGTACAGCCTAGACCATGCTATTGTTAGGCTAAAGATTACTCAGTATGATACAACAAGCATGCTATTATACTCAGTCATCCATTTGTACTATTATTAAAGCTTTCCTTGACATTTCCAAAAGACTACATATAGACCTTAGCATAGCCCTTGTTCATGTATATAAAGACCCTGTAATACTCCCTGAATGTTGAACTATTATAGTTCTTGGGTTGTATAGTGTGGCTATATGCTAGCTCACAAGTTACCTATTGTGAAGCAAACACTTACTTGTGTGAAAAGTGTAGGCTTTGGATTGTTCCTAAGATAAGGCAAGGTTTCCTAGGATAGGAAGCAATTAGTAACTATGCTATACTTAAGATAAGACTATAGCTAGTGTCCCTTTGAGACTACCTACTTGTTTTCCCTTTAGGAAAGGCTTGTTATCTTATAGTAGACTTAGTAAGTCTATTGGTGAAGTTAGTACTCTAGGAGCTAGTCTTGTAGACTATTTAACTCACTATTTTCAAGTGAAATAACTTGTCATTTCCAGCCGAATTTGCTGGTGCTTATATAATACAAAATATTCTAATTTCTACAAGATTAGTAAGCCAATCCTGTGCTTATCTAATCTACTTAGTAAGAAGGATTGCTTACAAATCAGCTTATAAATCAGCTTATTAATATTCCTATTTGCTGAATAATATGATTGGTAAGCAATCTATGTGCTTAGTAAGTAATTTGTATAGTATTAGTAAGTAAAAATGTCTATTGATCTCAATATCCTATTATTAGATCTATATTAGTAATATTTTATAAATATTACTAATATTATGAATTTGCTTGGTAAATATTTTGGTGATTTATAAGCAAGGATCTAGGGCGCAAAAAATCAATTAGTAATATTCACAATGATTATTTAGAAATGAATATTTAAATGGAATTGTTTAATATTTATGAAAAGATATTCATAAATGATAAAGTCAAGTGACTTCAGATATGATGATCTTATCTCTGATAAGATTAGATATAATGAAATATTGAAAATATTAAATAAAAGAATATATGCATATTATTTCAATAAATATATGTGTGTAAAGAATTGTTAATATTTCAACAATGAATGGTTATAAAATCATGAAATAAATAATCATGTATGATATGATGTTAGATGATTATTTGAAGTATTCATTGGAATTATTGGAAAGATATGAAGCCTGTAAATATTCAATCTTTCAACACTGAAGGCCTTAGCTTCAATCTTTTACCTTTAGGTGAGTAGTAGCTCATATAATAGACACACTTACTAATAAATTTGCCTTTAGGCTCATTGTCCTAGTACACACACCCCCTCTTGCCCTCCTAGTATGCTTAGTCAGCCTCTAGGTTATATAAGGACTAAGTAAGCACTCTCTATATTATGCATAAGCCCCCCCATACCTCTTTCCCTGTTTTACCAAAGACCCTAATAAATCAAAGGTATAAGTATGACTTAAGGAACTACCCCTCTAAGATAAGCCTCTAGACATTACAGAAGTCTAGAATTATATACTACTATTAAATAAAGAATATGTATCATTAGTAAATGGTAGCCCAGCAGAAAGTTTTGCAGACTTAGAGTATGCTAGGAGACTTATTAGTGGTACAGCATGTGCTTTATGGTATAGTAGATGTGATTACTTCTATTGTTGAGGTAGTCAAGAGCACAAGCCTTGATGTTATAGGTTGATCCCATGATTATTTTGTTCCCCTAATTTTTCTCTATTTTCTACTATTTTTCTTGACTTTTTATCTTTTGATTTGAGTGTATAGGCTTTATTTCTTTATTTTTGGTTTCTTGTTGCATTGTTTATATGGTACTGTACTTCATTTGGATATACTTCTAAATCTTCTAATGTACATCATTGATTTGCTTCTCCCATCTTTGATGCTTCTTTCATCTTTGATTTCTTTCCACACTGTACTTCTGTTCTAACTCCTCTAATCCTTTTTCTTTCCTTACTTCTATTTCCCTTGATGTAGAGTTAAGAACTATTCTTAGAGTACTTATAAACAGTATATAGAGGCCTACCCTTAAGACCTTTGCAATTCAGCTTAACCACCTTTTGCCCTCTATGTCACTCTTACTCATACCTAAAGTTTCTTCCCCCACTCTCTTTCTTGTGTGTTTTACCCCCGCCATCATTATCTTTATTGTTATACCTGAACCCCAAGGTTAAGGGGATATACTGTAACTCCATGCTCTAAGGGAGTATAAAACTGAGTAAAGCTATGTATGTATCACCAGGATGTGTGAACATAGACTTCTAGGATGAGGGAGTATAAAGAATTATGTCAAAGTTGAAGACAGCATATCCTACCTGGCAAAGGACTTTAAGAATACCAGTAATTGTATGTTGCATGGAAGCCTCTATAAAATAATGGGAGACCTTGCCTCTAGGTCTTTAAACATAAGTTGCACCTCCCTGCTAGGGGAGCTTAAAGATATTAGTTGTACCTCCCCCCCCTTATTTACTTCTGGCCCTTCTAGGCTAGGCATCTTAGGGTTATGTTGGTTGAGTTATGAGTATCCCATGACACTTGACATTAGGTCAAAGCTAATACCTGAACCTATCCTATCTGTCAAGAGTATACCTGACTCTTGCCACTAAAACTCAACTAGTACCTATGTAAACCTCTTTAAGATGCGAGGTAGCCTATAATGGCTGTTTTACAACTCCCAAGGCCTGGGATACATAGGTGTACACGCCTTGTGCCCTGTCTTAACTATCATTTACTTCAGAGTGTTCCAGTCACCAAGCTTTACTCCAAGTTCACTAAACTTTCAAGTGAGGTCTACTATCACAACACCAAAGATCTTATGTATACTAATAGGGGTGCAGGGTATCTTAACTGCAACAAGTTCAGAGTGAAGTCTTCACTTGCTTGAGTATACTAAGTACTATGTGGGTTGTGTTATTGTGGATGCAAATAGTCACTATAAGGGCTAGACCTATCTCATGCACACACACAGGAGTGGCACTAAGCAGACTCCTACTATAAGCAGTACTAAGCATGCTTATAACCCCTAAGTATAGAGCAAAGAGGATTTGTGAGGGAGAGGGGAGAGAGGGAGATAGGGACTCTGAAGATAAAGTTTTATTGTGTTAGCTAACTATTTAGATATAAAGCACTACTGTATTTATCTAAAGACAAAGAGAATAAATCTGGGGTCTTTAGGTAAAGTACTACAGAGTTATATACTATTTCTACCTAGTCTATGCACTGGTATATAGTCTGTACATAGAGGTGCTAAATATGATGTGATATTTCATTATAATGAGTCTATAATGGTGTTATGTTCTAGACCCATACTATAGACTTGCTTATATAACAAGTTACATAACTAGTAGTTACATAATGGCCAGTCACATGATGACTGATCATATGACTTTACTTAGTTATTAGAGTGCTTATATAATGTTTACATAATATACATATTATATACCAAAAAATTAAGAAAAATTAGGAAAAATTCGGAAAAATAATGAGAAATTCTAAATAAATTTATAATACATAGATTAACTTGTAACACCATCAAGCTATAGCTTTAGGATAGTGTAAGAAAAGAATTGCTTACAAATTAGCATAAGCAAGGAAAAAATTTATATATAAACTACTATACTTTTCTTTTGTGAGCCTTAATTTATTACCAAACTATTAGCAGAAGCAATTGGGGACCTTAACTACATCCTTTCAACCTATTAAAGGTATAGCTACAAAAGTACTAGTACATTCCTAGGAAATTATAGACCGTTACCCAAAGATATTACCACTGAGTTAGTCAGCTACTTCTAGGGACTTCTTATAAGGAAGCATAACTACTTTGACAAATAAAAAACCTTTGTAGAAATATTCCTTTTATACTAGTACTAGAAGGCTGTCCGTTTGCAGCCTTAAGAAGCCAAAGAAAACAAAGGATCATATGTTGAGCCATAGCTCTGCCATATACATATACACACTCCTCTCTCTAAAAACCTTATTACTATGTCAAGAGCCCTATCATGTTATAGGAAGTGTAAGGAGGAACCAGAGAAGGCTGACTTTAAAGGAGTTAGGAACACTTTAGGAGCCCCTGCAACCTTAGAGGATACTATCTCTTGGTTGTCTTGAACTATAGAGCTCCTTGCTCTTGGTCAAGCCAATATTCTAAAAATGATGGGAGGCATGCAAGATCAATATATAGATATAATATGCTTTGCCGGAGGACAAAAAATCCAGTTTATAAAAAAGAAGGGAAAAGGAGGGGAAGATAAGGAGATGGAGGGATGGTATACCTCAGAGCCTTCAAAACCAAAAGAAGTAGGCATGAGGCTAGATAAGTATGATAGGAATACATGAAAGTTCTAAATATTCCTCCAAGACTGGAAACTCTGGATATCGGACAATAAAGAGTTATATAGAGACCCACAAAGTAAGGCAAAGCAGTTTATCCGCTACTTAACAGGGTCAGCAGCAGATTGGGCAGCACATTTTATCCCAGATATTGAAAAGGCTAAGAAACCAGGAAGTCTAGACTTCAACCTCACTGAGTTATACCAAGAGTTCAGGGCTGCCTATGGCAACTTTGATTATAAAGCAGATGCATTATTCAAAATCCAGAATTTTTGACAAGGAACTCATGCTATCCAGGATTATACATCAAGGTTCACCAAACTGGCATACATGACAGAGCTTGAGCCAGGAGATATGCATATTAAATTCATTTTAGGATTGAACTAAAGAATCCGCAATATGATGTTAGGATGGAAAGGATCAATAAAGACCTTTCAAATAGCTATAAAAAATGCAGGGGATACAGAGCAAGCACTTAGAAAGATGGGTGCTTTCAACCCTAAAAACAATATAAGAAAGCTACTACAGCCTAGCTCTATGGTGGTAGCAACTACCCCGGCCCCTATATCCTCTAGGTTAATAAACCCCTTCATAGCAACTCCAAAAACAGCACTAATGGCACAGGTGCAATGTTTCAATTGCCAGTAAAAGGGGTACATTGCAGCTAACTACACCAACCCCTCCACTAAACCTATACCAGGAACAACTACTTGGGTTAAGCCTAGTTCTGTACTACCACCATACCCCACAAGGAACCTAGCTTAAGTAGCGGCTTCCTTATCTATACCCGCTACATCTCCTCTGTCATCCTCTATGCCAACAAGTGTTGCACCCAGTGCAAGTGATCTCCTTGCTAAGATTGATGCATATAAGGAACAGATTGCATAATTGAGGGATCAGTTAACTCTGGTAGGTTTTTGAAAGGCTCTAAGGTTGAGGCCAAAACCAAGGAGCCAAAAGAACAGTATACTATAGATATTTCTCCTTTCTCTTCTATTTCTTCCTTTTCAATTTCTACTTCTGTAGTAGGGGTTAATACCTAATATTTACACATACCTATAGAATTACATGGATATTCTTTTTCTATTGATACTCTTGCAATGATTGATTCTGGTACATTGTCTATCTTTATAAATAAATACTTTGTAGAAAAACATAGAATACAAAAAATTTCTCTTCCTCAAGCTATTTCTTTATATAATATCAACAATTCTTTAAATAAGATTGATAAAATTACAGAATACATTATGGTTAGGCTAGTAACGGGTAGCATAGAAAGAACAGTTTACATAAGTATAGTAGATGTTACAAGTCGCTCATTGTATTATAAATTTACTTAGAATTTTTCATTATTTTTCCGATTTTTCTCTGATTTTTCTCTATTTTTTGGTATATAATTTGTGTATTACATAAGCTAACATTACATAAGTACTTTGATGACTAAGTAAGTTATGTGATCAGTCATTATGTGACTGGCCATCATGTGACCACTAGTTATGTGACACATTATGTAAGCAATGACTCACTATGGTGTAATATCACATCATACTTAGCACCACTATGCATAGACCATGTACCTTGTGCACAGACCAGGTAGAATTAGTATATAACCCTGTAGTGCCCCTGCCTAAAGACCCCAGATTTGTTCTCTTTGTCTTCAGGTAAGCACAAATAGTGCTTTGTATTAAGTAGTCACTAACATAATAAAACCTTCATCTTCAGAGTCCCTATCTCTCTCTCCTCCCCCAAAAAATCCTCTCTGCTTTGTGCTAGGAGGTTGTGAGCGTGCTCAGTGCTGCTTACAGTAGAGGTGTGCTCCGTGCTACCTCCGTGTGTATATATAAGACAGGTCCAGCCCTTTGGGTAACCATTTGTACTTGCAATAACACAAACAATCATAGTGCTTAGTGCACCCAAGCAAGCAAAGACTCTGCTCTAAGCTTGTCGCAGTTAAGATACCCTGCACCCTTATTGATATACACAAAACCCCTAGTGTTACAACAGTAGACCTTGCTTGAAAGTCTTGCAGACTTAGAGTAAAGCTTGGTGACTAGCATACTCCAGAGTGAGTGAGAGTTAAGACAGGGCACAAGGAGTGTACACCTGCACTTCCCAGGCCTTGGGAGAAGTAAAACAGCTATTACAGGCTACCTCGCACTTTAAAGAGGTTTTCATAGGCTCTGGTTAAGTTTTAGTGACAAGAGACTGGTGTGCTCTTGACAGTAGACATATATCATAGGTACACCTAGACTCTCCTAATTTTTCTTTATTTTCCTGTATTTTTCTTGTATTTTTACGAATTTTCTTGGACTTTCTACACATTATTTATTCATAATAGACAGCCTAGGACAATTGGTTACAGAGTACTTAGTTATATAACTGGCCATCATTATATCTTTGTACCAGTACCTATTAGTAAACAGAGTCTAGACCCTTCTAGTTTCTTCCAAGTCTAGACTCTTGATCAATTAGCTGATGATGCAATAATTGCACCATTATGCTCAGTCATCCATTTGTACTATGTTTAGCATTCCTTTCTATTTCTGTCTCTGTGCACAGACCATTTAGAAGCGTATAGACCACCCCTGAAACTTATATAAGGACCCTGTAACACTCTCTGAAGGCCTTAGCTTCAACCTTTTACCTTCAGGTGAGTAAATAAGCATGTACATCTCTCTTTACTATTTACTAATACATTTGCCTTTAGGCTCATCATCCTAGCCCTCTCACCCTTGCCCTCCCTTTGTGCCTTGTCAGCCTAGGGGTTGTATAAGGACCTAAGCAAGCCATAGAACAGGCTGTATTGCCTACCTCCCCCTCTCTATATCAAGTCCCTTAATAAATCAGGGCAAAGTGTGACTTAGGGTTATTATCCTCTAAGAAAGAATCTAAGCGTCTCAGAGTGTTTAGCACTCCCTTCTTTACTAAGCAAGCAGTAACAAGTCATTAGTCAACAGTAACCTTTGGTGGAAAGTCTTCTAGACTTGGAGTATACCTTTGGGACCTAGTAGCGGTATATTGTTCTATTTGTAGTGTAAGTAGGGGTTACCTCTATTGTTTAGATAGTTAAGAGCATAAGCCTTGACAACATAGGCAAGGAGGACGTTATCTTAGAGATAGACTGGCTCCAAGCAGAGAATCCAGAGATTAACTAGAAGGATACTATAGTGGAACTATGGAAGGAGCACATATGTGCCACAATATTGGATGAACCTATAAATATACCTAAGAAATACCTGCCTTTTCAACCAGTATTTTCCAAGGAAGAATCCACATAGATACCTACACACAAACCCTAGGATCATAAAATAATCCTAAAAGAAGGGGTATCTATGGGAAAATCCAAGGTGTATCCATTGGTAGTCAAGGAAAGGAATTCATTGGATGAATACATTAGGAAAAATCTAGCTAAGGGATACTTAAGGAAATCTGAAAGTCCCATAAGCTCCCCCTTCTTTTTCATCCCAAAGAAATCCGGAGTACTATGCCTAGTTTAGGACTATCAAAAGCTCAATGATATCATAGTCAAAGATGTCACAGGTCTATAACTATAAAATGTATCTATGACTATGATTATAACTTGATATAAAGGAAGTGGTACAATAGACACTTAGGAGCATAACTAATACTATTCCTGACTTAGGGATATAATGGCTATAGTAACTATAGTCTTAGAACAATGGAATATAATAGGAGGAGTCTAAATAGTAAGGGGTTAACACCTAATACTACTTAGACTTGTAAGGACAATAGAAACACTTAGTAAATATTATTTGAGGCTAGCAAGAACTTAGAGGAGGCTTTAGACAGTGAGAAAATAATGATAGAATTGACAAAAGAGGTCTGTAAGATGGGGAACATCTCTTAGACCCTAAAGGTTTAAATACATAATAGTATACTATTGTTCTCTATATTGGTACACTTTTCTAGTCTCTAACTCTTACTAAATAATCCAATATAACTCCTAGGATCTTTCTTGATTGTTCCAGTAATTATCATGATGTGTTGTAGTTCCTGTGTAACTATGATAGTGCCTAAAGATAGGAAATGCAGAGTTACGCTCTTTTGTGTGACGCAACGCGTGACATGTCACAACCAGTGCAATAGTGAAAGGGAGCGGAAATAATGGTATGCCTCTTTCTAAGCCTAAGGCTTAGAACTAAGCTATGACTAAATAATAGACTATGGTTCAACTATGGTATACTATGACTTATAGGTAATATAATATAGTGTATATTGTATTATAGTATCTATGGCATGATTTGTAGTTTTATGTAATAAATATTAAATACCTGAGTAATTGCATGATTGTTTTAAGTCTATACTAAATGAACCTAGGTATATGCTTGGTAAACCTAAATATATGCTTGATAAATATAAGTAAATGCTATTATGTCTATGGCATGGTACTACTGAGGTTGTGACAAAAGATAGTTACCCCCTCCCTCTTATTAGCACTATCATAGACAAACTTAGTGGAAGTAAAATATTCACTAAGTTAGATCTGAGATAGGGGTACAACAATGTCCAGATCCATAAAGGGGACAAGTACAAGGTGGCATTTATAACTCCTTTGGGGTTATTTAAACCAAAGGTAATAATATTTGGTTTGACAAATGCACCCATAACATTCCAATGTATGATAGATAAGATATTAGCAGACTTAGTAGTATCAGGATAGGTCTTTGTTTATATTGACAACATCCTGATTGCCTCTAGTAGTTATAAGGAATATACTGTATTAGTCTTAAAGATGCTGTGGCACCTGAAAGAAAATAACTTATATATGAATGCAGAAAAATACAAATTTAATGTGAACCAAGTTGAATTCCTAGGACTAATTATTGGCTATAACTCTGTCTGCATGATACCAGAAAAGGTGCAAGCCATAAAGGATTAGCCAACCCCAAAAACTGTTAAAGAAATCTGATAGTTCAAGGGACTAGCTAACTACTACCAAAGGTTTATCAAGGGGTTTAGTAACCTGTACAAACCCCTAGATAGGTTAATAGGCAATGTAGCATGGCAATGGACAGAATTAGAACAAAGTTTCTTTGAAGCATTAAAAAATGCATTTATAGCAGCTCCAGTACTAGCAATGTTTGACCCAAAGAAAAGAACCTAAGTAGAAACTAACTTGTCAAATTTTGCTACAGGAGTAGTTATATTGCAACTACAAGAAGATGGTAGCTGGTACCCAATAGCATACCTATTCCAATCTCTAAACCCGGCAGAACATGATTATGAGATCTGGGATAAGGAAATGCTAGCTATTATCAGGGCTTTAAAGGAATAGAGACATTATTTAATTAGAACAGAGGAACTATTTGAAATCTGGTCAGATCATAAAAATTTAGAATATTGGAAACCTTAAAAGATCTGACTAGAAGACAAGCTTGATAGTCCCTATTCCTGTTAGAGTATAACTTCCTAATTCACTATATAAAAGGAAGCAACAATGGTAAAGCTAACGCTCTATTATGCTACCTAGACTTCCATAAAGAAGATGCAGATGACAATAAAGCATAGATGGTTCTAAAACCACGCCTATTCTGCATTAATGCTGGAAGAAGGGGTTACATTATGATTGAAGGAGAAAAAGGACTTCTAAGCTAGATTAGAAAAGTAGACCCAGAACTAGAAGTGGTAATTGCCCTATAAACACTCAAAGATCTAGGCCTGGTAAAACTCCAAAATAGTATTGAGGAGTAGAACCAAGAGGAAGGACTAATTCTGTACTAAGGGAAGGTGTATGTACCCAAGGACACTTAGTTAAGGGCACAAATTGTGAGAAAATTCCATGATGCCTCCACAGCTGGATATCCAGGAAAATATAAAACCTTGAAACTTGTATTATACAATTACTGGTGGCCTAGCATAACAAAGTTTATCAATAAATATGTAACAATATACCTACAATGTATTGCCAACAAAAGTTCTAGATAACCCCCCTCAGGACTACTTCAATTGCTACCTGCACTATAAAAACCCTGGGAACATATGACAGTAGATATGATTATGAAGTTACCTCAGTCCGGAGAATTTGATTTTATTTTGGTGATAGTGGATAAACTTACCAAAATATGTCATCTAATCCTAACCATGGAAGCGGTGACTGTAGCGGAAGTAGCAAGTCTATATCTAAAATAAGTGTTCAAACTCCATGGAATCCCAAAAGTCTGGACTACAGATAGAGGACCGTAATTTGCAAGTTAGGTTATAAAGGAAATATACAAGAAATTAGGAATTAAAACAGCCTTATTGTCACGATCCCCTTTGTGCACAAGTGGCTTCTACTCTAACATTTCCAACATGTCCCTACTCACTCTTGCCCACTACCATCCAACAACTAAAGACACCTTTCTGGCTCCCAACTTCCACTCTCCACCCTCTGCAATTTGGGCATCAGAACTAGTGACCCCTTGCTCGGTACCCAATTGGAGTCCCAGAGTCTTTTCCTCTTTTCACATATCCTATTTTCCCATTATTTTCCCCACACATTCTGGTATCCTTATTTACATAGATAGTTTTGGCCCATTCACGCCCCATATTCTATTTCCCACTCTTTGTCTCACTTTATTTCTATTCCTCTTGGTATCTTCCTACTACTATAGTATTTATACCAACCTAGCATATACCTAGCTACCTCAGTTTGGAAATCAACTTAGTTCCCCTGCTCCTATCTAACTTCTATCCTAGACTGCAACTAGGCAAGGGCCTGACACATATGTCTTGGCCAAGTCCAGTCACCCCTCTCCTTTCCTATCCACTCTCCCATCTCTACTCCTATTCACTCCGTCTCCACTTCCGTTCTGCTCTATCCCTCCCTTTTCTACTATCTCTATCCATCTAAGACTTAACACTTGTCCATAGTATACCACCCACAAAGCGATGGACAGACTGAAAGGTTAAACCAAGAGATTGAAACCTACTTGTATATCTACTCTAACCAATAACAAACAAATTAGATAGAGAATCTAGAGGTAGCAGAATTTGTATTAAACTAAAGACAAAGTTCAGCAATAGGGTTTACCCCCTTTGAGCTAAACTATGGTTTTATGCTAAAAATAGAAATTCTACCACAACCCCAGATCTAGACAATTGGAGTGCAAGATTGGTTAGGAAACCTAAAAGAAATACAGGAAGAAGCACAAGCAGCACTAGGAAAAGCAGCAGAAACCATGAAACAATATTATGAAAAAAATAAAAAAAGTTTCCCATGGCTAGAACCTGGAGTGAAAGTATGGCTAGATGCACAGAACATTAAGTTTGCCAAACAACCAAGTAGGAAACTTAGCCCTAAGAAGCTAGGTCCCTACAGGGTAGTAAAAAGAATTGGGGACCTGAACTATTAGGTTGATATGCCAAAAAATTGGCATATGCATAATATCTTCCATATAAATCTTCTACAATCATATCAAGAGAGCAAGATTCCGGAGAGAACCCTAGAAGAACCCCCACTGGTGAAAGTAGAGGGAGAGGAGGAATGGGAAGTCTTACATATTAAAGATGCTTAACTTCATAGAAGATGAAAGAAGCTGCAATTCTTGGTAGAATACAAGGATTACCCAGGAAAAGAGAGCTAGGAATTTGCCAAAGATATACATACAAAAAGGCTTATTACTCAGTTCTACAAAGAAAACCCAAGTACTCCAAGAAGGATCTTAGCTGCTATATTTGGCAAATTGCCCTTCTAGAAGGTAGAAAATCTTATACAGGTTGAGACTCAGGTCACAGATTTATAGCG
Organism: Agroathelia rolfsii; assembly: GCA_018343915.1. Lineage (NCBI taxonomy): Eukaryota > Fungi > Basidiomycota > Agaricomycetes > Amylocorticiales > Amylocorticiaceae > Agroathelia > Agroathelia rolfsii. The sequence goes on from JABRWF010000002.1 coordinate 1,106,780, forward strand.
TTTTGGACATAGGTGGCTCCAGGGGAATGCCCCTTAGAAAGAGGGTGATATCATGGGTACACCTAGACTTTCCTGATTTTTCTCTATTTTTCTCTATTTTTCTGGTATTTTTACAATTTACTTTTTATTTTCTATATCTCTTTCATTATTTATTTGCCTAATAAGGCAAAGAATCACATGGTGCTTGGTCACATGACTGGCCATCATAGTTCCCTTGTACCGGTGCCTATTTAGTAAGCACAGCCTAGACTATGCTATTGTTAGGCTAAGGATTACTCAGTATAATGTCAAGGCTCACGCTTTTGACTATCTAAACAACAGAGGTGACCCCTACTCACACCACAAATAGAACAATGTACTGCTACTAGGTCCCAAAGGTGTACTCCAAGTCTAGAAAACTTTCTACCAAAGGCTACTGTTGGCTAATGACTTGTTACTGCTTGCTTAGTAAAGAAGGGAGTGCTAAACACTCTGAGACACTTAGATTTTTTCTTAGAGGGTAATAACCCTAAGTCACACTTTGCCCTGATTTATTAAGGGACTTGATATAGAGAGGGGGAGGTAGGTAATACAGCCTGTTCTATGGCTTGCTTAGGTCCTTATACAACCCCTAGGCTGACAAGGCATAAAGGGAGGGCAAGGGTGAGAGGGCTAGGATGATGAGCCTAAAGGCAAATGTATTAGTAAATAGTAAAGAGAGATGTACATGCTTATTTACTCACCTGAAGGTAAAAGGTTGAAGCTAAGGCCTTCAGGGAGTGTTACAGGGTCCTTATATAAGTTTCAGGGGTAGTTTGTGCGCTTCTGAATGGTTTGTGCACAGAGACAGAAATAGAAAGGAATGCTAAACATAGTATAAATGGATGACTGAGCATGATGGTGCAATCATTGCATCATCAGCTGATTGATTAAGAGTCTAGACTTGGAATGAACTAGAAGGATCTAGACTCTGTTTACTAATAGGTACTGGTACAAAGGTATAATGATGGCTGGTCATATAACTAAGTACTCTGTAGCCAATTGTCCTAGGCGGTCTATTATGAATAAATAATGTGTAGAAAGTCCAAGAAAAATTGTAAAAATACAAGAAAAATACAGGAAAATAAAGAAAAATTAGGAGAGTCTGGGTGTACCCATGACATATAATATAATAAGCATGCTATTATGCTTAGTCATCTATTCACACTATTATTAAAGCTTTCCTTGATATTTCCAAAAGACTACACACAGACCTTAGCATAGCCCTTGTTTATATATATAAAGACCCTGTAATGCTCCCTGAAGGCCTTAACTTTGATTTTTTGCCTTCAGGTGAGTAGTAGCTTATGTAATAGATATACTTACTAATAAATTTGCCTTCAGACTTATTGTTCTAGTACACACACCCTCTCTTACCTTCTTAGTATACTTAGTCAGCCTCTAGATTGTATAAGGACTAAGTAAGCACTCTTTACATTACGTATAAGCCCCCCCACACCCCTTCCCTTATTTTGCCAAAGACCCTAATAAATCAAGGGTATAAGTATGACTTAAGGGACTACCCCTCTAAGATAAGCCTCTAGATATCATGGAAGTCTAGAATTACATACTACTATTAAACAAAGAATATGCATCATTAGCAAATGGTAGCCCAGTAGAAAGTTTTATAGACTCAGAGTATGCCAGGAGACTTATTAGCAGTACAGCATGTGCTTTGTGGTGTAGTAGGTGTGATCACTTCTATTATTGAGGTAGTTAAGAGCACAAGCCTTAACACAGCCCTTGTGGTAACCATTTGCATCCGCAACAACATAACCTACATAGTACTTTGTATACCTAAGCAAGTAAAGACTTTGCTCTAAGCTTGTTGCAGTTAAGATACCCTACACCCCTATTAGCATATACAAGATCTTTGGTGTTGTGATAGTAGACCTAGCTTGAAATTTCAGTGAACTTGGAGTAAAGCTTGGTGACTGGAACACTCTGAAGTGAATGACAGTTAAGATAGGGTATAAGGCGTGTACACCTGTGCATCCCAGGCCTTAGGAGTTGTAAAATAGCCATTACTGGCTATCTCACACCTTAGAGAGGTTTACGTAAGCACTGGTTGAGTTTTGGTGGCAAGAGACAGGTGTACTCTTAACATTAGAACAAATCTCCCCCTTTTCTACACTAGTATGCTATACTAGAGGTAGTATAGTAAGCCATATTACTTTGAGCAAAGAAACAATTACTGTAAAAATTTAAGTAGACTACTACAGTCATTTTACCTATAAAAGTAGTAGTCTTTACCTTCATTTTCTATTATCTTTGGGAGTATTCTTGGCTAGCTTGCAAGTAGTAGTAGTATCCATGGTTGCATTGGTTTTTTCGAGCTATTAAAGGGAACTTCACCTGAGTGAATAGACAAAAAAGACTCTGGTTGCTACAAGTAGCCCAAAGATAATTAGACTATTAGTAGAACTAGGCCTAGCTCAAAGGGCAATAATAAAAAACTTTCATCCATTATACAAGTCACTTTGGGAGCCTCCAGTAATTACTGTCAAGCTTGCCTACTATTTCACACCTAGACTATAACTATAGTCAAAACCTCAAGGAAGAAAGTGGTGGAGATACCTCTTCAGGAGAATACAAATCCTCTAATAAAGAAAATCCCACCTTTCTGCCTCCATTCTCCTTTATGTAAGTATCCACTCTTTCTACCCCTTTCACCCTATGTACACAATCTCCCATGACTAAGCAACCTCAACCTCCTACTCTAGTCACTAATGCAGATCTCTTGCAAATATTAGTAGCAAACCAAACCACTATGATGCAATGGATTCAAAATCAGCAAGGATCTATGTCTAAACCCAAGAAAATTGGGCACCCACCTTCTACCTTTAATGGGCAATGGATTAATTTCCATCTATTTGTCCAAAAATTCTAAGCCCACCTTGAACTTAATCCTAGAGTATATATAACCAAGGAAGAAAAAGTTAAGTATCTCTTGGGCTTAATAGTGGATGGTGTAACTACATGGTGTAGCTTATAGTACAATGAGATAAGATATGCAGGTAAAGGATAGAGGGTAGAAGGACTCATAACCTTTGCTAAAGTTCTAAGGAGTTTCAAAATATTGTTTAGAGCCTTTGACAAAAAGGTTGTAGCAAGAAACCAGCTGCAAAATCTCAGACAAGAATCTACCTCCACTCAGAACTTTGGAATGGCATTTATACTATTGGGAAGAGGAATAGGGTTATTAGATGATAATCTGAGAGAAAAATACCTAGAAAGAATGAATATTAAACTTAGACATATCATTATAGATTGGGATAGGGATACATTCACTCTCCAACTCCTTATAAGCACAGTACACAATGCCAAAGTCAACCTTATAAAGGAGGAAATATTGTTCAATTGGAGATATTGGTACAATAATAACCTACAAATAGATCTCTAACAAAGTAATCTAAATGCCATGAATATTTTGGCAACCATCTTAGAAGGGAAACCCAAGTCATCAAAAAACCCATTTGTGAGTACAGGATCTGCCTAGTAGTCCTCCCCATTATAAGTAGCTACAATGCAAAATCAAACTGCTACAACATCCAATAACCTATTCCAACAAAACAACATTATATGTTACAACTGTCAGAAAAATGTCATGAGATCCTCATAACTTAGCCAAACCTAACCAGACTAGCCTGGAAGGCTGGCAAAGGAACCATACTAATATCTTTATCCTCCCCTAGCTAGGAGGTGCTATCTATATTTTAAGACCTAAATGCAAGGTCTCTCACAAGTAAGGTTACTTTCCCAAGCAACACTCAACAATCTAGTATCTTTACAGTTCCTTAACTAGATAGGACTTGTTTATATCCCCTTAACCTTGGGGTCCAGGTGTATTATAATGGTGGGAAGAGTGATAAAACATACAAAAGAGAGAGTGGGGATAAGTATGAGTGAGCACCACTAAGGAACAAGGCATAGCACAGCTTATATAGGTTGCTGACTAGCACACTCCTCTTACAAGCTCATATAGGTAGCTGCAAGAGAAGAAGCCCAAAGAGACTAAGACAGAGTACTAAGCACAGAGTAAAGCACTAAGGCAGACAAGTAATAAGGGCAGAGACAAAGTGGTCAAGCTGGATTGCAAAGGCCCTAAGGGCAGGCCTTTATATACTAGTTACAAGTATTCTAAGAATAGTCCTTAACTCCACATCAAGGGAAATAGAAGAAAGAAAAGGAAAAGGATTAATGGAGTTAGAACAGAAGTATAGTATGAGAAAAAATCAAAAATAAAAGAAGCATCAATGATTAAAGAAGGAAATCAATAATATACATCAAAAGATCTAGAATTATATCTAAATGTAACATAGTACTATGTAAACAATACAACAAGAAACTAGAAAATAAAGAAGTATATCCTGTATACTCAAATCAAAAGATAAAAACATAAGAAAAATAGAGAAAAATAAGGAAAAATTAGAGGCATACTGCCAACCCATAGAAACATATCTGTTTACACAGAAAATATGTCAGCCATCCTACAATAGCATGTCTGTGTCATGGGTACACTCAGACTCTCCGAATTTTTCTCTATTTTTCCCTATTTTTCTTGTATTTTTACAATTTATTTTATATTTTCTATGCCTCTTTTATTATTTAATAGCCCAATAAGGCAAAGGGTCACATAGTGCTTGGTCACATGACCAGCCATCATTGTTCCCTTGTACTGGTGCCTAGTTAGTAAGTGTATTCTATTATTAAAACAAAGGATCAGTTAGTATAATACAACAAGCATGCTATCACGCTCAGTTATCCATTCGTACTATTCTTAGTTTTCCTTTTCATTTCCGAGAGGCTGTGCATGAACCTTAGCACAGCCCTTGTTTAGGTATATAAAGACCCTGTAACGCTCCCTGAAGGCTTTAGCTTTGACCTTTTGCCTTTAGGTAAGCATTAGCTCATGTAGTAGATACCTTACTAATCAAATTTGCCTTTAGGCTTATTGTCCTAGTCCATACACACCTTCTGCCCTCCTCATGCACTTAGTCAGCCACTTGGTTGTATAAGGACTACATGTAAGCCTTTACCCACATGCTCTCCCTCCCCCGCTCCACGCCCCATGTCTTCTCCTTGCTGTCACAGGTCTATGAACAGAGTGTACTAGACAAAGGTAGATATGTGCTTAGAAAAGGAAGAGAGTGTAGGGTCAGGAATTAACCATGCAATAACTAGGGTCAATCCAGACCCTAATAAGACTGCAGGGAGCGATGAGGAACTATAGAGCAAAGGTGAAATTGACGAAAGAGGTCTGTAAGATGAGGAACATCTCTTAGACCTTAGTAACTTAAATACATGGTTGTATGCTATTGTTATCTACTTTGGTACGCTCTCCTGGGTCCTAACTCTTACTAAATGATCCATTAATTGTCCTAAGTTCCTCCTTGATTGTTCCATAGTCCAGCAGCATATGCTACAGTTCCTGTGTACCTATGATAGTGCCTGAAGATAGGAAATTGTAAAGTTACGCTCTTTTGTGTGACGTGACGCGTGACATGTCACAACCAACGCGGCAGTAACAGCAAGGGAGCGGAAACATAGGTATACCTCCTTCTAAGCCTAAGGCTCAGATCTAAGCTATAACAAAATAGCTACTATGATTTACTATGATATACTGTGACTTATACTATAAAATATAATGTTTTATAGGACCTATAGCATGACTTATTGCTTGAAATAGTAAATAATAAATACCTAAATAGCTGTATGGTAAACCTGAATATATGCATGGTAAGCATTAATAAATGCTATAGTGTCTATAACATGGTATAGTTAGGGTTGTGACACTTGCCCAAGTCCCTCAATAAAATAGGGTATCTATGTGAACTTAAGGACGTTGTCCTTTTAAGCATAAGTCTCTTTACATATAACAAGTTTAGTACTAGATACACTTCCTAAGCCATACAAGCATGTCATTAGCAAACAGTGGCCTACGTGGAAAGCCTAGCAGGCTTGGAGTACACAACAGGAAACTTATTAGCAGTACAGTGTGCATATAGCAGTGTACGTGGTCTGGTCACTTGTTTGGTTGAGATAGTCAAGAGCACAAGCCTTGACAGTCTGCCATCTTATAACAAAAAAGGGATATATTGCACAGGATTGTTGAAGCCCTAAAGTAGACAGGGTTAAAACTAATAACCTATTCCAAAAGGTAGCCGCAGCTTCATTGACAACACCAATACCAACACTAGCAGTAGATAGCCAGAATTCATCTACCATAATGCAACAAGACATACTCAACATGCTGCAAGAACAGGGCCAAATGATTGCAGCCTTTAAAGACAAACTAGGTTTTTAGAATGGTCAGAGTATAAGGCCAATGCTTCTGACCACTATGTATAAAATAGAATCTCTTCTTTCTCTGTTTCTTCTTCACTTTCAATTTCCTCTTTTGCTATATAAGGTGTGAATGGATAATACCTAAAAATTTCTCTTATGTTCCATGGACATTTTTCCACTATTTCCATTTCTGCAATGATTGATTCTGGAGCTTTCTCTACTTTTATTAATAAAAAATTTATAGATAAAAATAATATAAAAACATTAAAATTACAAAAACCAATTCCTCTGTACAATATTGATAATTCACCCAATGCAATTGGATTCATCTCAAAATATGTTATACTTTTAACCTAGATAGATATAGAACATTGAAGGCTAGTTTTCTTAGTAGTAGATATTGGTATAGAGGATGTAATCCTAGGTATTGTCACAGGTCTATAAACTATAACTATGAATACTTATGAATATTTATAAAGGATTGCTGTGGAAAAGACTAAGAATACTTAAGTAGTAAACAATTGGTTGTAAAGCCTAATCCAAGGCTAGAAGTGACGCTCCTAGGGTTTCCAACCCTAAGGTTAACTATAAGGGAGTATACTATGACTTTGACAACTATAATAACTATAACTATGACTTGGGGCAATAGAAGCAGCACAATAGGGGCTTAGAGGCGTAAAGAGAATCTGAGGCAATAAAGAACAATGATAGTATTGATAAAAGAGGTCTATGAGATAGAGAACATCTCTTAGACCTTAGTAACTTAAATACATAATTGTATACTATTGTTCTCCTACTTTGGTACGCTTTTCTAGTTACTAATCCTTACTAAATAATCCAATATTATTCCTAGGTTCTTCCTTGATTATTCTAATGATTATTATGATATATGGCAATTCCTGTATAACTATAATAGTGCCTAAAAATAGGGAATGCAAAGTTATACTCTTTTGTGTGACATGATACATGATATGTTATAACCAGCGCAACAGTGAAAAGGAGTGGAAATAGTAATATACCTGCTTCTAAGCCCAAGGCTTAGAACTAAGCTTTGACCAAATAATAAACTATGGTTTACTATGATATACTATGACTTATAGATGATATATTATATATCATAGCCTCTGTAGCATAATTTATAGCTTGATAATAATATTAATAAATACTTGAGTGATTTCATGGTTATCTTGAGTGTATGCTGAATAAACCTGGGTATATACTTGGTAAACTTGAATATATGCTTGGTGTTACAAGACGATCATTGTACTATAAATTTATTTAAGATTTATCATTATTTTTCTGATTTTTCTCTGATTTTTCTCTATTTTTTGGTATATAATATGTATATTACATAAGCAAAGATTACATAAGTACTTTGATGACTAAGCAAAGTCATGTGATCAGTCATTATGTGACTAGCCATCATGTAACCACTAGTCATGTAACTTACTATATAAAGAAGGTCTAGAGCATGGGTCTAGAACATGATACTATCATAGACTCACTATGGTGCAATATTGCATCATACTTAGCACCTCTGTACACAAACCATGTACCAGGTGCACAGACTAGGTAGAATTAGTATATAACCCTGTAGTGTCTCTACCTAAAGACCTCAGATTTATTCTCTTTGTCTTTAGGTAAGTACAGTAGTACTTTGTATTAAATAAGTTAACTAACATAGTAAAACTTCATCTTCAGAGCCTATCTCCCTCCCCTTCCTTCTCTAAATCCTCTCTGCTTCATGCTAGAAGGTTACAAGTATGCTCAGTACTACTTGTAGTTAAGGTGTGCTTAGTGCCACCTTTGTGAGCTTGCATAAGACAGGTCCAGCCCATTAGTGGTAACCATTTGCAAAAAGCTATAACACAACACCACATCGTGCTCAGTGCATGCACCAAACAAAGCTTTATGCCTAGTTGGCTAGGGTTAAGATACCTCAACCTCTATTTGTATACATAAGAAAACTTGTGTCTTGACTATAGACCTTGCTTGAAAGTCTTGTAGACTTGGAGTAAAGCCTGGTGATAGGAAAGCTCAAGTTTGAGTGAGAGTAGAGATAGGGTACAGAGAAGTGTACACCCCTGGATCCCAAGTCCTAGAAAGAGTAAAAAAGGCCTTACTGCCTACCCCATACCTTTGAGGGGTTTCTGTAGACTTTAGTTAAGTTTTGGTGACAAGAGTCAGGTGTGCTCTTGACATTAGAACAAATCTCTCCTTTTTCTATGCTAGTCGCTCCGTGCACTAGAGGTGGTATAGTGAGCCACATTATTTTGAGTAAAAATCAATTACCATAAGATTTTAGTAGACTACCATAGTCATTCTATATACAAAAGTAGTAGTTTTCATCTTTGTAAATTTCTTGTTTTAGGAGTATTCTTAGCCAGCTTGTAAGTGGTATTAGTATCTATGGTTGTATTGGTTTTTCCAAGCTATTAAAGGGAACAACACCTAAGTGGATAAACAAAAAAGACTCCGGTTACTACAAGTAGCCCAAAACAAGTAAATACTTTAGTAGAATTAGGCCTAGCTTAAAGGGCAAAAAACACTTTTATCTATTTGTATAAATCACTTTAGGAGTCTCCAGTAATTACTGTCAAGCTTGCCCATTATTTCACACCTAGACTATAAACCTAGTCAAAATCCTGAGGAAGAAAGTGGTGAAGACACCTCTTTAGGAGAATACAAATTCTCTGATAAAGAAACTCCCACTTTTCTCCCTCCATTCCCTTTTACACAAGTATCCACCCTTCCTACCCCTTTCACCCCACATGCATAATCCCCCATGGCTGAGCAACCCTAACCCCCTACTTCAGTCACCAATGCAGAACTATTGCAAATACTAGTGGCAAACCAAACTACTATGATGCAATAGATCCAAAATCAACAAGGGTCTACAACTAAACCAAAGGAAATCGGATATCCACCTTCTATGTTTAATGGACAATGGATTAACTTTCACCCATTCATCTAAAAATTTCAGGCCCACCTCAAACTCAACCCTAGGGTATATGTAACTGAGGAAGAAAAAGTCAAGTATCTCTTGGGCTTAATGGTGGATAGCACAACAGCCTGGTCCAGCTTGTGGTATAATGAGATAAGGTACACAGGAGAAGGAACAAGAGTAGAAGGACTGGTGACATTTGTTAAAGTACTTTGAAGCTTCAAAACATTATTTGGAGCTTTTAATGAAAAGGTTGCTGCAAGAGACCAACTATAAAACCTTAGACAGGGATCTACCTCTACAAGGAACTTTGGGATGGCATTTATGCTGCTAGGAAGGAGAACAGGGTTATCCAATAATGACCTCAGAGAAAAGTATCTAGAGAGAATGAACGTCAAACTTAGATATATCATTACAGGTTGGGATAGAGATACATCTACCCTCCAACTCCTTATGAGCATGGCATACAACACTAAAGTCAACCTTATGAAGGAGAAAATGTTGTCCAATTGGAGATATTGGTACAATAACAACCCACAGGTAGATCTCTAGAGAAGTGATCCAGACGCCATAGATATCTCAGTAACTATCTTGGGAGGGAAACCCAAGCCATCAAAAAACCTATTCATGAGTGTAGAATCTACTCAGCAGTCCTCCCCATTGTAAGTAGCTGCAATGCAAAATCAACCTACTACAACATCCAACAATCCCTTCTAATAAAATAACATTGTATGTTACAACTATCAGAAGAAGGGGCATATTGCATAGGATTGTCAAAACCCCAAAGTAAATAGGGTTAAGACCAATAACCCATTCCAAAAAGTGGCTGCGGCTTTATCAATAACACCAATGCCAACACTGGTAGTAGATAGCCAGAATTCATCTACCATGACTCAGCAAGACATATTAAATATACTACAAGAGTAGGGCCAAATGATTGCAGCCCTTAAGGACAAGCTGGGTTTTTAGAACAGTCAGAGTATGAGGCCAATACTTCTGACCAATACATACAAAATAAAATTTCTCCCTTCCCCATTTTCTCTTCATTCTTAATTTCTTCTTCATCTGTACAAGGTGTGAATGGACAACACCTGAAAATTCCTCTTATATTCCATGGACATTCCTCTACCATTTCCATTTCTGCAATGATTGACTCTGGAGCTTCCTCCACATTTATTAATAAAAAATTTATAGACAAAAATAAAATAAAAACTTTAAAATTATAAAAACAAATTCCTCTATATAATATAGACAACTCACCAAATGCAATCAGATTTATTTCTGAATATGTAATTTTTTTAACCCAAATTAGTATGGAATAGCAATGCTTAGTCTTTCTAGTAGTAGATATTAGCACAGAAGATGTAATCTTAGGTATTGATTAGCTACAATTGGAAAACCCCCTTATCAACTGGAAAAAAGGATATATTACTCTAATGGACAATTTGCTAAAAGATGAGGAATATAAAAAGATTGAAAAAATCATAAAAGATGAGGACTCTCCTCCACAACTGGCCGTGACTCTGGGTTTGCCACCCCAATACCAAAAGCATGCCAAGGTTTTTTCAGAAATAGACTCCTAATGTTTCCCAACTAGCAAACCATATAACTATAAAATTGAACTAGTAGAAGGAGCAAAGATGAAAAGAGCAAAGGTATACCTACTATTGATCCCAGAATTGAAAGAGTTAGATATATACTTAGAAGAGAATCTGGCCAAGGGATATATAAGAAAATCCCAAAGCTTCTATGCCTCTCCTTTTTTCTTTATCCCCAAAAAGAATAGGAAACTTAGGCCTATAGTAGATTATTGTAAATTAAATAATATCACTATAAAAAATTCTTATCCACTTCCACTCATCTCTTCCATTGTTGATGGACTCTTAAGGGCATGGATATTCACCAAACTAGATTTATGATGGGGATACAATAATGTACTTATAAAAGAAGGACACCAAGAGTGAGCAGCATTTATAATCCCTCGTAGATTGTTCAAACCCCTAGTAATGACATTTGGCCTATGCAATGCCCTAGCCATATTCTAAGCTATAATGGACAAAATATTAGTAGACCTAATTACGTAAGAATTAGTATATGTATATATAAATGATATTATTATTACCACTACCAACCTAGAAGAACACTGTCTCTTAGTACATGAGGTACTTAAACAATTAGCAGAAAATGACCTCTTTGCTAATTTGGATAAGTACTTATTTGAAGTACCAACAGTGAAATTCCTAGGAGTAATCATTAGCCATAATCACGTACAAATGACCAATGATAAAGTACAAGCTATCCTTGACTAGCTAACTCCCACAACCATCAAAGACATACAAAAATTCAGAGGTCTAGCAAATTACTATTGATGGTTTATTAAAGGTTTCAGTGATATAACTAAATCTTTAGACAAACTAACAGGCAAAGGCGCTTGGAAATGGGAAAAGGAGGAACAAGAATCATTTGACAAGCTTAAAGAGTTGTTTACTATAGTACTGGTATTAGTTATTTACGACTACCAATGAGAAAGTCAAATTGAGACAAACGCCTCTGGATATGCCACTGGAGGAGTATTCTCCCAACTATAGGATGATGGTGAATGGCACCCTATTGCCTTCTACTCTAAATTCATGGATGATGCACAACAAAATTATGATATCTGGGATAAAGAGATATTGGCAATTATCCAAGCATTGGAAGAATAGTGCTATTATATTATAGGATTACCAAAACCGGTAGAAATCTGGTCAGATCACAAAAACCTAGAGTATTGAGCTACAAGCCAACACCTCAGTAGGCAACAAGCACATTGGTACCAAATTCTATAAGAATATCACTTTATATTATGCTACAAAAAAGGATCCACCAATGAGTGAGCTGATGCCTTATCCTGACAACCCAATTTCTATATCAAGAATTCCCAAGACAACCATGATATTACCATACTCTAACCCACCCATTTTAAAATAATGACTGCAAAAAGAGGTTACATAGTGATAGAAGGAGAAAGAGAAATTTTGGCCAAGATATGACAGGAGAACACCAAGTTACTAGAATCCCTCTATTAAATAGTCAAGATTGGACCCCAACAAATAACACTAGGACTGCAAAACTGGGAAACAGAGGATAGTTTAGTACTGTATTGTGATAAGGTATTTGTACCACCAAAAAAGGAACTAAAAGAAAAAATTTTGGTCAAATATCATGATTCAGTACTAGTAGGATATCCAGGACAAACAAAGACTTTGGAACTTATAAGCAGAAATTACTATTGGATTAATATGACAAAAGACATAAACTAATATGTAGATTTATGTCTGCTATGCCAAGCCAATAAACCAAGTCAATAAGCATTGTCTGGACTACTACAACCCCTTCCGGTACCTGGGAAACCATAGAAATATGTTACATCCAATCTAATTGTGAAACTACCTAAATTACAAGGGTATGATTCAATCCTAGTAGTAGTAGATTGGCTTACAAAATTGGCACATTTTATACCTACCAACAAAAATATCACTACCAAAGATGTAGCTAATCTCTATATAAAAGATATATTCAAACTACATGGTGTTCTATCAACATAGACCTCAGATCGTGGACCCCAGTTTGTAAGTCAGGTTATGAAAGATATACATGCCAGTTTACATATAAAAACAGCACTGTCTACAGCATATCACCCATAAAGTGATGGACAGACTAAACAAGTAAACTAGGAGGTAGAACAATGCCTACAGATCTTTTGTAACCACAGGCAAATAAATTGGGCCAATTTACTACCATATACAGAGTTCATGCATAATAATTGGGGGAACAAAAGCATACATTCTAGTGCTTTTGAACTAACCTATGGTTATATGCCAAATTGGGAAGCTAAGGATATTCAAAATGCTACCCCTGGAGCCTTCAATTAGATTGAAAATGTAAAAGAAGCACAAAAAGAGGCACAGGCAGTATTAGGGTTAGCTAGGGAACAAATGGAATAGTTTTACAATAAAGGAAAAAAGATGTTCCCAGACCTAGAGGAAGGACAGAAAGTTTGGTTAAATACACAAAACTTAAAACTTGATAGACCATCCAAAAAACTAAGTCAAAGATGGATTGGACCCTATAAAGTAGAAAAGAAACTGAACAACCTAAACTACCAACTAGCTCTACCGGATAACCTTAGAATCTATAACGTTTTCTATGTATACCTACTTAAACCACACCATGTGTTGGACCGGCATCAAAAACCCCTACCCCCAGTAGAAGTAGAAGGAGAAGAAGAGTACAAAATAGAAGAAGTACTCAACTCAAGGATGTGACAAGGAAAACTAGAATTCCTAGTAATATAGAAAGGGTACCCAGGAGAATAAACCTGGGTTAGGGAAATAGATATGCATGTAGATGAAGCAATTAGGGAATTTTACAAATCAAACCCAAGTATACCTAGAAAAATTAGTACAGCATTATTCAATCTTTTACCCTTTCAAAACTAGGAAAACTTAACAAAATGACAACCCAAGGCAGATTGCCCCTAAGGAGGGGGTAATGTTATGAGATGATCATTGTACTATAAATTTATTTAAGATTTCTCATTATTTTTCTAATTTTTCTCTGATTTTTCTCTATTTTTTGGTATATAATATGTATATTATATAAGCAGACATTACGTAAATACTCTGATGACTAAGTAAAGTCATGTGATCAGTCATCATGTGACTAGCCATTATATAACCACTAGTCATATAACTTACTATGTAAAGAAGGTCTAGAGTATGGGTCTAGAATATAACACCATCATAGACTCACTATAATACAATATTGCATTATACTTAGCACCTCTGTGCACAGACCATGTACCAGGTGCACAGACCAGGTAGAATTAGTATATAACCCTGTAGTGTCTCTACCTGAAGACCCCAGATTCATTCTCTTTGTCTTCAAGTAAGCACAGTAGTGCTTTGTATTAAATAAGTTAACTAATATAATAAAACTTTGTCTTCAGAGCCTATCTCCCTCCCCTTCCTTCTCTAAATCCTCTCTGCTTCATACTAAAAGGTTACAAGTGTGCTTAGTGCTACTTGTAGTTAAGGTGTGCTTAGTGCCACCTTTATAAGCTTACATAAGACAGGTTCAGCCCATTAGTGGTGACTATTTGCAAAAAGCTGTAATACAACACCACATCATGCTTAGTGCATGTACCTAACAAAGCTTTACGCCTAGTTGGCCAGGGTTAAGATACCTCAACCCCTATCTACATATACAAGAAAACTTGTGCCTTGACTATAGACCTTGCTTGAAAGTCTTATAGACTTGGAGTAAAGCCTAGTGATAGAAAAGCTCAAGTTTAAGTGAGAGTAGAGACAGGGCACAGAGAAGTGTACACCCCTGGATCCCAAGTCCTAGAAAGAGTAAAAAAGGCCTTACTGCCTACCCCGTACCTTTGAGGGGTTTCTGTGGACTTTGGTTGAATTTTGGTAACAAGAGTTAGGTGTGCTCTTAATACTTGATAGACATGATTAAATGCTATTTTATCTATGGCATGGTACTACTAAGGTTGTGACAGGTATTGATTGGTTACAACTAGAAAATCCTTTTATTAACTGGAAGAAAAGGCATATTACCCTGATGGATGATTTGTTAAAAGATGAGGAATACAAAAAAATAAATAAAATCATAAAAGATAAGGACTCTCCTCTACTATTGGCAGCAACCTTGGGTTTACTGCCTTGATACCAGAAATATGCCAAAGTCTTCTTGGAAGTAGAGTCCTAATGATTCCCTACTAGCAAACCCTATAACTATAAAATAGAGTTAGTAGAGGGAGCTGAAATGAAGAGGGCTAAGGTATATCCTTTATCAATCCCAGAGTTGAAAGAATTAGATGCGTACTTAGAGAAAAATTTGGCCAAAGGATATATAAGAAAATTGCAAAGCTCTTATGCATCTCCATTTTTCTTTATTCCAAAAAAGAATGGGAAACTTAGGCCTATAGTAGATTATTGTTGACTCAATAATATTATGATAAAAAACTCCTATCCGCTTCCTCTAATCTCCTCTATTGTGGATGGACTCTCTTGGGCAAAAGTATTTACTAAATTGGACTTACAATGGGGATATAATAATGTCTTAATTAAAGATGGACACCAAGAACAAGCAGCCTTCATAACCTCTCAAGGACTATTTGAACCCCTTGTAATGACCTTTGGTTTATGCAATGCCCCAGCCACTTTCCAAGCTATAATAGATGAAATATTTATAGACCTAATTGTAAAAGGATTAGTGTATGTCTATATTAATGACATTATAGTTGCTACAGCCAGTTCAGAAGAACACTAGCATTTAGTACATAAAGTACTTAAGAGATTAGTAGAAAACAATCTTTTTGCTAATTTGGAAAAATGCCTATTTAAAGTCTCTAAGGTGGAATTCCTAGGTGTAATAATTGGCTACAATCATGTACAAATGACCAATGAGAAAGTCCAAGCTATTCTTGACTAGCCAATCCCTACAACAGTTAAGGATGTTTAAAAGTTCAGAGGTCTAGCTAACTATTACCAAAGGTTTATCAAAGGGTTCAGTGAGATTACTAAACCCCTAGATAGGTTAACTGGCAAAGGCACTTGGAAATGGGAAAAGGAGGAATAAGAATCATTTAACTACCTCAAGAAGGCTTTTACTACTACCCCAGTATTAGCTATCTACAATCACCAGTGAGAAAATTAGATTGAAACTGATGCCTCAGGATATGCAACAGGAGGAGTATTCTCCCAGTTGTAGGATAATAGTGAATGGTACTCTATTGCCCTTTATTCTAAATCCATAGATGATATACAAAGAAATTACAATATCTGGGATAAGGAAATACTTGTAATTATTTGAGTACTAGAAAAATAGTGCCACTACATTATTGGGTTACCTAAACCAGTGGAGATCTGGTTAGATCACAAAAACTTGGAATATTAGGCAACAAGTCAATACCTGAGCCGTTGACAAGTATATTGGTACCGGATCCTACAAGAATATAATTTTGTATTATGCTACAAAAAAGGATCAACTAACGGACAAGCTGATGCCCTATCTAGAAGACCAGATTTTTATACCAAAGACTCCCAGGATAATCTCAATGTCACCATACTCCAACCCTCCTACTTCAAAATAATAGCTGCTAAGAGAGGACATATACTAGTTGAAGGTGAAAAGGAGATCTTGGCAGAAATTAAAAGGGAGAGCACCAAGTTGCTGGAATCCCTCTATCAAGTTGTCAAGATTGGCCTACAACAGATTATACTAGGATTGCAAGATTGGGAAATAGAGGATGGATTGGTTTTATATAGAGAAAAGGTCTTTGTGCCCCCAAAAAAGGACCTTAAAGAAAAAATTATAGCTAAATACTATGATTTAGCCCTTGCTAGTCATACCAGTTGTACAAAAACCTTAGAGCTTATTAGCAGAAACTACTATTGGATTAACATGATAAAAGAAATAAACTAGTATGTAGATTCTTGCTTACTCTGTCAAGCAAATAAACCAAGCTGATAAGCATTACCTGGACTCCTCCAACCCTTACCTATACCTGGAAAACCATAGAAATATATTACCTTAGATTTGATAGTCAAACTACCTAAGTCACAAGGGTTTGACTCAATTCTAGTAGTAGTAGATAGGCTTACAAAATTGGCATATTTCATACCAACCAACAAAAATATATCAGCCAAGGATGTAGCCAATCTCTATATCAAAAACATGTTTAAATTATATAGTACCCTGTCAATATGGACATTGGACCAAGGACCTTAGTTTGCTAGTCAAGTGATGAAAGATATACATGCTAGCCTACATATCAAGACAGCCTTATCCACTACATATTATCTACAAAGTAATAAATAGACTGAGCATATTAATCAAGAAGTAGAGCAATATCTAAGAATCTTTTGCAATCACAGACAAACAAATTGGGTAGAATTGTTACCTTATGTGGAATTTATGCACAACAATAGGAAAAATGAAAGTACACATGCTAGTACCTTTGAATTAACCTATAGCTATATTCCAAATTAGGAAGCAAGAAACATTCCTAATCTAATTCCAGGAGCCTTCAACTGGATTGAAAATGCTAAGAAAGCATGAAAAGAGGCACAGGCAGTATTAGGTTTAGCAAAAGAACAAATGGAACAATTATACAATAAAGGAAAAAAGATGTTTCCAGATTTAGAAGAAGGACAAGAAGTTTGGCTAAATACACAAAATTTAAAGCTTGATAGACCATCCAAGAAGTTAAGTCAGAAATAGATTGGCCCCTATAAAGTGGAGAAAAAGCTAAATGACTTGAACTATTAGTTGGACCTTCCAGCTAATCTCAAAATCTATAATGTGTTCTATGTTCACTTTCTAAAACCACATTATACTTTGGATCATCACCAAAAGCCTTTACCTCTAGTATGTCATAGGTCTATAACTATAAAATGTATCTATGACTGTGACTGTGACTTGATATAAAGAAAGTGGTACAATGGACACTTAGGAGCGTGACTAATACTATCCCTGACTTAGGGATACAATGGCTATAGTAACTATGGTTTTAGAACAATGGAATATAATAGGAGTCTAAATAGTAAGGGGTTAATACCCAATACTACTTAGACTTGTAAGGACAATAGAAACACTTAGCAAATATTATTTGAGGCTAGCAAGGACTTAGAGGAGGCTTTAGACAGTGAGAAAACAATGATAGAATTGACAAAAGAGGTCTGTAAGATGGGGAACATCTCTTAGACCCTAAAGGTTTAAATACATAATAGTATACTATTGTTCTCTATATTGGTACACTTTTCTAGTCTCTAACTCTTACTAAATAATCCAATATAACTCCTAGGATCTTTCTTGATTGTTCCAGTGATTATCATGATGTGTTGTAGTTCCTGTATAACTATGATAGTGCCTAAAGATAGGAAATGCAGAGTTACGCTCTTTTGCATGACGCAACATGTGACATGTCACAACCAGTGCAATAGTGAAAGGGAGCAGAAATAATGGTATGCCTCTTTCTAAGCCTAAGGCTTAGAACTAAGCTATGACTAAATAATAGACTATAGTTCAACTATGGTATACTATGACTTATAGGTAATATAATATAGTGTATATTGTATTATAGTATCTATGGCATGATTTGTATTTTTATGTAATAAATATTAAATACCTGAGTAATTGCATGATTGTTTTAAGTCTATACCAAATGAACCTGGGTATATACTTGGTAAACCTAAATATATGCTTGGTAAATATAAGTAAATGCTATTATATCTATGGCATAGTACTACTAAGATTGTGACACAGTAGAAGTAGAAGGAGAAGAAGAGTACAAAATAGAAGAAGTACTTAACTCAAGAATGCAATGGGGAAAACTAGAATTTCTGGTAACATGAAAAGGATACCCAGGAGAATAAATATGGGTTAGAGAATCAGATATACATGCAGATAATGCAATCAGAGAATTCTATAAGTCCAATCCTAGTACTCCAAGAAAGATTAGTGCTGTATTATTTAATCTTCTTCCATTCCAAAACTGGGACAATCTGATAGAATGGTAACCCAAGGTGGATTGCCCCTAAGGAGGGGGTAATGTTACAAGTTGATCTATGTACTATAAATTTATTTAGAATTTTTCATTATTTTTCCGAATTTTTCCTGATTTTTCTCGATTTTTTAGTATATAATATATATATTATATAAGCGGACATTATATAAGTACTTTGATGACTAAGCAAGTCATGTAACCAGTCATCATATAACTAGCCATCATATAACCACTAGTTATATAACATATTATATAAGCAAGGCCTAGAGTATAGGTCTAGACTATGATATCATCATAGATTTACTATAGTGTAATATCATATTATACTTAGCATTACCATGCACAGACCATGTACCAGGTGCACAGACCAGGTAGAATTAGTATATAACCCTGTAGTGTCTCTACCTGAAGACCCCAGATTTGTTCTCTTCATCTTTAGGTAAGTACAAGTAGTACTTTGTATTAAGTACAAGCTAACATAATAAAAACTTTGTCTTTAGAGTCTATTTGCTCTAGGCTTACAGAGCCTGTCTCCCCTCTCTCTTTCTCTCCCCTACAAAAATCCTCCCTGCTTTGTGCTAAGAGGTAATAGGTGTGCTCCATGCTACCTATTGTTTAGTGCTCCTCTATATGTACACTACATAATATAGGCTCAGGCTTTGTGCTAGCTACTTGTAGTTTTTGATCACAAAATCATAGTGTTTAGTGTACTTAAGTAAACAAAGGCTTGCCCTGCATTTATCAAGGCTAAGATACCCTGCACGTATATCTGCATACACAAGATAGATTGGTATCCTAACTATAGACCTTGCTTGAAAGTCTGGTAGACTTAGAGTAAAGCCTGGTGATAGTAAAGCTCCATCTTGGGTAACAGTGGAAACCATGCACAAGGCATGTACATCCTTGCATCCCAGGCCTTGGGAGTTATAAAATAGCCCTTACAGGCTACTCTATACCTTACAGAGGTTAATATAGGCTCTAGTTGAGTTTTAGTGACAAGAGTTAGGTGTACTCTTAACAAGCAGCATAATAGGGGCTTAGAGGTGTAAAGAGAACCTGGGGCAATAAAGAATAATAATAGTATTGATAAAAGAGGTCTATGAGATGGGGAACATCTCTTAGACATTAGTAACTTAAATACATAATTATATACTATTGTTCTCCTACTTTGGTATACTTTTCTAGTTACTAATCCTTACCAAATAATCCAATATCATTCCTAGATTCTTCCTTAATTGTTTTGATGATTATCATGATGTATTACAGTTCCTGTGTAACTATGATAGTGCCTGAAGATAGGGAATACAAAGTTATGCTCTTTTGTGTGATGTGATATATGATATATCATAACTAGTGCAACAGTGAAAAGGAGTAGAAATAATAATATATCTGTTTCTAAGCCTTGGGCTTAGAATTAAGCTTTGACCAAATAATAAACTATGGTTTACTATAATATACTATGACTTATAGATGATATATTATATATCATAGCCTCTGTAGCATAATTTGTAGCTTGATAATAATAATAATAAATACTTAAGTAATTTCATGGTTATCTTGAGTGTATGCTGAATAAACCTAGGTATATGCTTGGTAAGCTTGAATATATGCTTGGTAGATATGATTGAATGCTATTGTATCTATGGCATGATACTATTAAGGTTGTAACACTATTTAAATAAAATACAACCTAATACTTACCTAAAAGCAAAGAGGTCAAAGCTGAGCTCTTCAGGACAAGTTATATACTTTATTTATACTACTACTAAGGGTCCATGCACAGCCTTGCTGGTCTGTATATGGCTAAAGATAGAAGGATAAAGTGTGGTAATACAGGGGGAGAATGTTTAGCCTAATTCCACTAGGCATCTATATAGAACTCTATTTCTGGGGTAGTATCAATAACTATTAGGAATAGTTCAGGAGTAGAAGGCTGTGCTTCCAAGGCTATACATAATGATAAAAGAGAAGATGTATAGCTCTAAGATTACTCCTGTGATATGCAGCTTAGAATATATAAGGGCTAATTAGGTGACTACTACACTACCCATAGTTCATGCCCTAAAGGGTAATTTTCTTAAGAGAAGTAAGGAAAGTAGAAAGAAAATACAATAATAAAAGAAATAGTAGTCTAAATAATACAAGTAATATCTCAAAAAATCTGCAAAATTTCCAATTCATAATAGGTAGTAATTTGCTAGACCTCTGAATTTTTATACATCTTTAACTATTATGGGAGTTAGCTAGTCAAGGATAGCTTGTACTTTATCATTAGTTATTTGAATATGGTTATAGCTAATAATTACTCCTAGGAATTCCACTTCTAGTACTTTAAACAAGCACTTATTCAAATTAGCAAAAAGATCATTTTCTGCTAATTGTTTAAGTACTTTGTATACTAGTTATTAGTGTTCCTCTAGTTTAGCAGTGGCAATAATAATGTTATCAATACATATATATACTAACCCTTATATTATTAGATCTATAAATATCTCATCTATCATAGCTTGGAAAGTAGCTAGGGTATTATATAGACTAAATATTATAACTAGGGGTTCAAAAAATCCTTAAGGAGTTATGAATGCTACTTGCTCTTAGTGTCCATTTTTTATGAGTACATTGTTATATTTCTATTGTAGATCTAGTTTGGAAAATATTTTTGCCCTTGAAAGTCCATCAACTATAGAAGAAATAAGTGGGAGTGGGTAGGAATTTTTTATAGTGATATTATTCAATCTTCAATAATCCACTATATATCAGGGTATAGCCAGAATGTCACAACCCTGGTTATGCCATATCATAGCTTCAATAGCATTTATTCAAGTTTACCAAGCATATATCCAGGTTTACCAAGTATATACCTAGGTTTATTCAGGATAGCTATGGAATTACTTAGGTGTTTAAGTTTTATTTTATCAAGCTATAAATCAAGCTATAGATGCCATAGTAAAGTATAAGTCATAGTATATTATTTCTAAGTCACAGTATATTATAGTGGATCATAGTTCACTACTTAGCTATAGCTTAGTTCTGAGCTAAGGCTCAGAAATAAGCCTATTGTTACTTCCGCTCCCTTACTATCACTGCCGCGCTGGTTGTGACATGTCACGGTCACGTCACACAAAAGAGCGTAACTTTACATTTTCCTATCTTCAGGCACTATCACAGGTACACAGGAACTACAACACATGCTGATAATCACTGGAACAATCAAGGAGGAACTTAGGGATTATATTGGATTATTTAGTAAAGGTTAGAAGTCAGTAGAGCGTACCAAAGTAGAGAACAATAGTGTACAGCCATGTATTTAAACCTTTAAGGTCTAAGAGATGTTCCCCATCTCACAGACCTCTTTCGTCAATACCATCATTGTTATTTACTGTCCTAAGCTTCCTCTAAACCCCTAAGTTCCCACTATATTGCTTTCCTTGTCCTAAGTCATAGTCATAGCATTATAGTTGTCAAAG
Source organism: Agroathelia rolfsii (assembly GCA_018343915.1). Lineage (NCBI taxonomy): Eukaryota > Fungi > Basidiomycota > Agaricomycetes > Amylocorticiales > Amylocorticiaceae > Agroathelia > Agroathelia rolfsii. The sequence continues at coordinate 1,129,059 of JABRWF010000002.1, forward strand.
TCATAGTAGACTCCCTTATAATCAACATTAGGATTGGAAACCCTAAGAGCGTCATTCCTAGCCTTGGATTAGGCTAGGTAACCTACTGTTTTTTCCTTAAGCTTTATCTACAGTCTTTTCATAGTAATTCTTTACAATATTCATAGTATTCATAGTCATAGTTTGCCCTTCAGTTATAGACCTGTGACATTAGGTCTGTGAGATATTAGGACGCTTTTTAGACGTCCTTATCACCATAGTAGCGCCCCCAAGTTGTTCCCTTTGTCCCATAGATTTCTCCATTGTTTTTATCATTTTCATTATCTCTTATTGCACCATTAGCTTCCTATTATTTCTATCTGTCTTACTTTTGCTCCTACATTTTTTCATAGAGTTTTCAGGCCTAGGCTAGGTCAGAACTCATTACTGCCACATCTTCTACTCCTCACAGTCGCTCCTTAATCATCCAAGTCCATAGTAAACTCATTTATAGCCCCTGTCACACCTATAGCATCAGAAATTGACTATCTATAGTCTAACCCCTCTCCCAATCAATTTTCATTGGATTAGTAAATTTCCTCAGCCCCAAGCGCTCACAGAAGACCATAGAAACTACTGGCATTATTTTCCGAGCCATAGTCGGAATTTTGGACCGTTAAATTTTGTTTATTTAGGCTTGCATTGTTCTACTATATTTTATTATCTCTAAAATCAGGGTTATCATTATCACAGTTCACCACTATTTTTCACCAGTCTAAGAAATTGTCTCTAGCAGCCTTTCCACACCCCTTGGTGCGCCCATGAGCTTTGATGATTCTCCCAAAGTATTTCCATGAATTATAGCCATAAAACGCTTCCCATCCACCTCTTAAATAGCTCACAGAATATTCATAGTCCACAGAAAGCCAAAGTCACAGATGCTTGTTGTAAAACTTATAGACATGACAGATATCGCAAAATGACAGCCAAGAAACCACCAAGTCACCAGTTATTACACCCAAGAATATATCAAGCCTTCTATCATAAGAATAGCACACAGTTGTCTCAAGTGGATCGCAATTTTTGCCTCCAAAATTACCTGTGCTTTCAATGTAAACAACCAGGTCACAAAGCATTTCTTTGTCCACAGAAGTCAGTGTATATAGTCAGGGATTTTCCACAATTTAACCAAGCTACAGCGCTCACTAATCAATACCCAAACAACAATTACTTGTCTCATGTAATCCCCACAGCTTTGCCTTATAAAAAATCATCTTTTCATAGTCATAGTACCCACAGAGCGCATTTTCAAGTGGTGTGCCTATATCTGCCTATAGTGCACACCAGTCTATAAACTCTACTGTTGCCTATAGACAGAATTACGCTCCTACCATGAAAATTCCCATAGGAGTTAGAGTTGATGGCAGAACAATCACAGTCAATGCAATGATAGATAGTGGAGCTACAAGCTGCTTCATTCACCCAAGACTCATAGACCAGTACTGGTTACCCACAGTTCAAAAAGAAAATCCAGGAGAAATTTATGTTGTTGATGGAAGATCCATAGAATCAGGAAAATTGACTCATGAACTTCATGGAACTCTTATCATAGGCACTCTATGGCGACCATATGTCTTTGAAATCACTAATATTGGAAACCATGATGTGATTCTTGGAATGACTTGGCTAGAAAATGAAAACCCATCCATAGATTGGAAAAACCAAATAGTCACGCTGCCAAGTGTAAATTATGCCCATGCTATAGACCTTAACCCCTCCACAGTCACAGAGCCCCCTCTATCATCCATAGTCCCTCAGAAATACCATAGATATTTGTCTGTATTCGATGAAAAAGAAGCAGATAAGTTACCACCCCATAGAGAGTATGATTTAACCATAGACCTTGAAGAAGGTGCCAAGCCAAAGCTAGGACCAATTTATGCATTAACCCATGAAGAAGAAAAAGAAATGAAAAAGTATATCGATGATATGTTGGCCAAAGGCTTCATTAGACACTCCAAGAGCTCCATAGGTGCACCATGCATGTTTGTACCAAAGAAAAATGGAAAATTGCGCATGTGTGTGGATTATAGACGCCTTAATGATGTTACCAAGAAAAATGTCTACCCACTACCCCTCACTAGTGAACTCATAGATAAATTCCAAGGAGCCAAGTGGTTCACCAAGCTAGATCTCAAGAATGGTTACAATCTTGTCAGAATCAAAGAGGGTCATGAATGGAAAACAGCCTTCAGGACAAAGTATGGGCTATTTGAGTATACTGTCATGCCATTTGGCCTTACCAATGCCCCTGCTGCATTTCAGCATTTCATGAATGATATTTTCAGGGATATGCTAGACCAGGATTTAGTGGTTTATCTGGATGATATTCTTATTTATACCCATGGATCACAGGAAGATCATGAAGCCACAGTTATGAGAGTTTTACAGCGCCTCAAAGAGTATAAATTATGCTGCAATGCAGAGAAATGTTCATTCACAGTCACAGAGATAGAGTATCTAGGAATGATTATATCACGCTATGGAGTATCCACAGAACAGAATAAAGTCAAGGCTGTCCAGGACTGGAAACAACCAAGAAATGTCAAAGATATTCAAAGCTTCCTAGGCTTCTGCAATTTTTACAGAAGGTTTATCAAAGACTACTCTAAGATTGCACGCCCTATGATTGATTTAGTTAAGAAAGACACTCCATGGGATTGGGGGGTTAGCCAGGAAAATGCATTTATAGAACTCAAGAAAGCTATGTCCACAGCACCAGTCCTTATTTACCCTAACCCCTATAGACAATATATCCTTGAGACTGATGCCTCAGATTATGCTACAGGTGCTGTTTTATCACAGAAAGGGTTAGATGGACTTCTACACCCTGTTGCCTATTATTCCAAGACGCTTTCACCAGAGGAAAGAAATTATGAGATTTATGATAAAGAACTTTTAGCTATTGTTAGGGCTTTAAGAGAATGGCGTGTTTATTTAGAAAGCGCCCCACAGATCATAGAAATTTATAGTGACCATAAGAATCTTGAATATTTCCTTAAAACAAAGATATTAACTCGCAGAGAAGCAAGATGGTCATTAGAATTATCCAGGTTTAAATTTGTCATAGTTCATAAGCCAGGAAAATCAATGGTCAAGCCTGATGCATTATCCCGCCTCCCTGGAGATAAACCCTTAAAGGGGGATGATGCTCTGCAAAGTGTCTTGCAACCACATCATTTTTTCAAGGTTCAAGCTATAGAAACGCTCCCAGATCATGAGATAATTCAAAGAATCACAGAACTACAGAATAAGGACGAAGAATTGAAGAAAATCATAGCACTTGTCAAGTCAAGAAAAAATCTAGACCATCATATGAAAAAAGCCATAGAAAACTATGATATTCAAGGAGAAACATTATTATTCAGAGGATTAATCTATGTACCAAGCAACCAGGAAATCAAGAGAACCATAGTAGAATCACGCCATGATGCACTTATAGCTGGACATCCAGGTCAAGCCAAGACTTTAGAAATTATATCAAGAGACTATTACTGGCCCTCCATGAAATCATTCATTAATACATACATTGAAGCATGTGACTTATGCCAAAGATCCAAGACCAAGACCAACAGAGCAAAAGGACCCTTACAGCCGCTTCCTACACCTCAAGGCCCCTGGCAAGATATTACATATGATTTAATTACAGGATTACCACAGTGTCAAGATTATAATGCAATTTTAGTAGTAGTGGATCGCTTTACCAAGATGGCACATTTTATGCCAACCACAGATGAAGTTACAGCCATAGAAATTGCAGATCTATTCATGAGAAATATTTGGAAACTCCATGGATTGCCCCTTACCACAGTATCAGACAGAGGACCACAGTTCAATGCAATGTTCATGAGAAATCTTTACTCCAGACTAGGAATCAAGCCAAAGTTTTCTACAGCATATCACCCACAGACAGATGGACAAACAGAGCGTGTGAATCAAGTCATAGAACAACTGCTTAGAATTTTTACCACTCATAGACAGGATAATTGGGTAGACCTTCTACCTATCACAGAATTTATTTATAATAATACTCCTCATGATGCAATTGGAATGTCACCATTTTATGCCAATCTAGGATACAATCCCACCATGACCACAGTTGCTAATTCATCTCAAGCCAAAGGAAACTCTGAGGAATATGCTAAAGATATTCACAGAAACCAGGAAGAAATTAAGTCACTCCTACAATTAGCTAATGAAAGATATAAGCGTTATTATGATGTCAAAGTTCACAGTACACCTGAAATTCAAGAAGGGGACCTTGTCCTCCTTTCCCATGAAAATATTACCACAGATAGACCTTCACAAAAGCTTGATTTCAAGTGGTTAGGACCATTCAAAGTCATAGAAAAAGTTTCTGACATGGCATTCAAGCTAGACCTTCCCCACACCATGAAAATCCACCCAGTTATTAATATGGATCGCTTGGCACCCTACAAAGAAAGTACAATCTCTGGCCAAGTTTTTGAGCGTCCAGAACCAGTCATAGTTGAACCTGAAGATGTTCAATGGGAGGTTGAATTTATTGATAACTCCAAGTATATCAGGAATAAATTATGGTACCATGTCAAGTTTAAAGGTTATGCCCTTGGAGAAGATGCATGGCAACCAGCTATAAACCTCTCAGATGCTCCAGAGCTAGTTAAACAATTTCACAGAAAATATCCCCAGGCAGCTGGTCCTGCATTAGTTAAGAAGGCTCAGAGAACTAGGTAGTCTCTAGCCTTAAAGGGGGATGATGTCACAACCCTGGTTATGCCATATCATAGCTTCAATAGCATTTATTCAAGTTTACCAAGCATATATCCAGGTTTACCAAGTATATACCTAGGTTTATTCAGGATAGCTATGGAATTACTTAGGTGTTTAAGTTTTATTTTATCAAGCTATAAATCAAGCTATAGATGCCATAGTAAAGTATAAGTCATAGTATATTATTTCTAAGTCACAGTATATTATAGTGGATCATAGTTCACTACTTAGCTATAGCTTAGTTCTGAGCTAAGGCTCAGAAATAAGCCTATTGTTACTTCCGCTCCCTTACTATCACTGCCGCGCTGGTTGTGACATGTCACGGTCACGTCACACAAAAGAGCGTAACTTTACATTTTCCTATCTTCAGGCACTATCACAGGTACACAGGAACTACAACACATGCTGATAATCACTGGAACAATCAAGGAGGAACTTAGGGATTATATTGGATTATTTAGTAAAGGTTAGAAGTCAGTAGAGCGTACCAAAGTAGAGAACAATAGTGTACAGCCATGTATTTAAACCTTTAAGGTCTAAGAGATGTTCCCCATCTCACAGACCTCTTTCGTCAATACCATCATTGTTATTTACTGTCCTAAGCTTCCTCTAAGCCCCTAAGTTCCCACTGTATTGCTTTCCTTGTCCTAAGTCATAGTTATAGCATTATAGTTGTCAAAGTCATAGTAGACTCCCTTATAATCAACATTAGGGTTGGAAACCCTAAGAGCGTCATTCCTAGCCTTGGATTAGGCTAGGTAACCTACTGTTTTTTCCTTAAGCTTTATCTACAGTCTTTTCATAGTAATTCTTTACAATATTCATAGTATTCATAGTCATAGTTTGCCCTTCAGTTATAGACCTGTGACAAAATGAGGTGAGTCAGGGACAGCAAAGCCGTGAGGTTGAAGCATGTATAATGGTTTGTCAAGGTCGCCATTAAGATAAGCATTTTTGAAGTCGACCTGATGTATTTCAAAGTCGTTGACAGCAGCGATGGCCAGTATGAGTCTGAGGGATGCTGGGCGAGCCGTGGGGGATGCGGTAATATCATAGTCGACGCCGGGGACCTGCGTGAATCCCTGAGCGCAGAGTCGAGCCTTGTATTTCACGATGTTGTTATGTTCGTCGCGTTTTCGGCGCATAGCCCAGGTGTTTCCTATTATGTTAACACCAGCCGGTTTCTCAACTAATTCATACGTCCCGGTCCGACTCAGTGCCTCAAGTTCAGCCTTACAGGCCTCGACCCATTTATCCCGTTCAGGACCGTTCATCGCTTCTCGGAACAATGGTTCATCGCCTGTCATGGCAGCGAGTGCCAGGGCTTCAGTTGGCTCGTCATCGATATCGACGCCCCATCCATCGTCAACTGGTGCTAGGGCCAGTTTTGCTGTCTCTTCCTATGCTTGTTTTGCGGCTTTTCTGGTTTCTCGACGGTTGTTGGCTTCTTCTTGTTGTCTCTGTGCGGCTATTGCTATTGCCGATGGTTTTCTATCTCTTTGGCCTCGGCCTAATTGCTCGGCATCGGTCTGTTGGTCTTTAGTGTCTGCGTTGGTTGTTGACGATGTATCGCTTGGTGGTTGGGTGACGAGTGGCTGGATTTTGAGCGGGATAGGAGAGGAGTTACAGTTGTTGTCTCCCCCTACATAACTATTGCTGGTAATGATAGTGGGCTCCCCCTCTACAGTAGTGGTCGTGTTATCTTGGTTGGTGAATCTAACATTTCGCTCGGTTGTGATACGTCTGTTGGTTGGCCAGTAGACTCGATGTCCTTTGCTTTCTGGATCCAACCCTAACCACCTAGCTTCGTTCGCCTTTGCATCAAGCTTACCACTATTTTCGGCCCTCACCCATACAGTTTCACCAAATCGTCTTAGGTGGGATAGGTCTGGTTTCTGGCCTGTAGCGCGTTCATGAGGGGTGGATCCAGGCGTTGATGCTGTTGTTGTGCGATTTCGTACGTAAAGTACATAGCGTATGGCTTCTGGCCATAGTGCTTTTGGTAGGCCAGAGTCGAAGAGTAGGGCACGTGCGCCCTCGAGGAGTGTACGGTTCAGCCTTTCAGCTTTGCCGTTTTGGGGTGGGGAGTCATGTACGGTGAGACGTCGCACTGTTCCGGCATCTTGCAAGTGTTTTGTAAACTCATTGCTAGTGTATTCTCCCCCCCTGTCAGATTGTAGTTCCTTGATGTTTGGTGCATATTGTTGAACTTTTGCCCATTGCTCGTAAGTCTTGTACCATTGGAAGGTGTCGGATTTGGCTGACATAAAGTATACAACAGCCTCATCGGTATAGTCGTCGATAAACGAGCAATAGTATGAGCTGCCACCGAATGATCGATACTGGGCTGGTCCCCAGACATCACAATGGATACGTTCGCCATATCGAGTGCATGGTGGGCTTTCTCGTTCTTTCGGGTATGGTTCACGAGTTTGCTTTGCCTGTATACAGATATTGCAGGTTGGCATTTCGTTTGTGGTAAGTTTGATCCCTTTTACGACCCCCTCTGAGAGCATACGGTTGAGGCCAATTACGTTGGCGTGGCCCATTCGACGATGAAACTCCTCCATAGTGAGCTCGGTATCTTGTCTGCCTTTGATAGCGGCAGAGGCAGCGGTAAGTTCGGTATTTGTGATGGTATTTCCCTCGACTAGATACAGGCCACCCTTTAGTGGTATACGGCATATGATCTTGCCGTTTGGGGCAAGGAGGTGAGCTGTTTGGTCCTTTTCAAAGTGTACAGAGTAGTTGGCTTTGACTAATGCGCTGACAGATATGAGTGCATTTGGCATCTGCGGTGCATGTAGGACACGTTGCAGCTTCAGGATAGCAGTTCCAGTATCAGTTTTGACCCGAATGTTGAAAGATTGAATATTTACAAGCTTCATATCTTTCCAATAATTCCAATGAATACTTCAAATAATCATCTAACATCATGTCATACATGATTATTTATTTCATGATTTTACAACCGTTCATTGTTGAGATATTAACAATTCTTTACATGCATATATTCATTGAAAATAATATGCATATATTCTTTTATTTCAATATTTTCAATATTTCATTATATCTAATCTTATCAGAGATAAGATTATCATATCTAAGGTCACTTGACTTTATCATTTATGAATATCTTTTTCATAAATATTAAATAATTCCATTTAAATATTCATTTCTCAATAATTATTGTGAATATTACTAATTGATTTTTCACGCCCTAGATCCTTGCTTATAAATCACCAAAATATTTACTAAGCAAGTTCATAATATTAGTAATATTTATAAAATATTACTAATACAGATCTAATAATAGGATATTGAGATCAATAGACATTTTACTTACTAATACTATACAAATTACTTACTAAGCACACAGATTGCTTACCAAGCATATTATTCAGCAAATAGGAATATTACTAAGCTGATTTATAAGCTGATTTGTAAGCAACCCTTCTTACTAAGCGGATTAGATAAGCACAGGATTGGCTTACTAATCTTGTAGAAATTAGAATATTTTGTATTATATAAGCACCAGCAAATTCGGCTGGAAATGACAAGTTATTTCACTCGAAAATAGTGAGTTAAATAGTCTACAAGACTAGCTCCTAGAGTACTAACTTCACCCTAGACTTACAAAGTCTACAAGACAAGACAACAAGCCTTTCCTAAAGGGAAAACAAGTAGGTAGTCTCAAAGGGACACCGGCTACAGTCTTATCTTAGGTGTAACAAAGTTACTAATCGCTTTCACAAATAGGTTTTATTGCCTTTAAACCTATAACCCAACAGACCATTAACTTTTCAAACAAGTAAGTTAGTTATCTTTTAAATAGGTAACTAGTAGATTACAAGTAGTCTACATTACACCATTACCACTAACTTTCAACAGGTTATGAGCCCTGCCTAAAAAGGCAGTCAGTATAAAACAGGAGTAGCTAACTAAATAATTCCCTTTTCTAGTGTCTTTCCAATCCAACACTGCCTCTTTCAACCTTGTTATTGCCCAGGCAATCAATTCTGCCAATCAGGTTGCCATCGCAGAAACCCTTGATCAGCAGATCATCGAGGATCAAGAGATTGACCATCAGTGGCTTCTTGATCTCAACAGTAAGCACAGATAAGGAAATACTCAATTAGGAAACTGATATACCTTCCTAATCAGGCTACCCATCGCCCTCCAGCCCCTCTATTAAATCAGAAGACATAGAGGAGGTCCCAAGCTTTGTAACCACAGGCAACTACAAGCAGGAGGAAAATCTTGAAGATATTAACAAGGAGATTACCCAGTTTACCACTGAAGAAGAATTCCAGTGGACCGACTATCAAGCTTTCACTAACAGCTTCAAAGATATAAGAAGAGAATCCCCCTCCACATATATTTCTATTTTAACAGATCTCGAGATCCAAAACAAGTGGAAGTGCATAGAAAGTGTCAGGGACTACATCACAAGAGAAATCACAGAGCAACAAGACGTCTGGTGCAGACACTTCAACATCCCATTGACAGGACCCTGTTGGACAATCAAGGATATTTTTGAGGAAGCTTCAAGATACAACCCAGAGGAGGAATACATCTATCCAGACCCCCTCACTCTCACTTCCTCAGACTTAGAACTATCTACACCATCATCGGTCTCCGAATCAGTAAGCAAACTAAAATTTATTTTAGAAGCTTATTGACACAGAAAATATATACAGCTCTCCCCAATCTCTTCATCTTCATCTTCATTAGAGGAAGGAGAAATCAGAAGCCCTAAGGACAAATCAGTTAAAGACGTCCAGGTGAATCTTATCAAATTTATTAAATCCTCCTCTTTCAAATCCTTATACCAGGAACTTAAACAGTTACCTGAGTTCAACATTGACGATACAGAAACTTGGGGATCCAGTCAGTCTAGACCATACACACCTTGGTCAGTAGGCAATAGAGAGCTCAACGACTGGGCAAAAGAAGAAATTACTCCCAAGGCTATAGACTCATCGTCATCCACACAAGGTATTTAATTACCATACATCACAATCAACTAGATAAGCTAACCAAGCTTCAGTTGAACAAGAATCCCTCCTTCAATTTGCACTCAAGACTGTAAACGTCCTTGAAGCAACAGTCAAGCACCAGTCAGCCCAACTTTCCTGGTACAAAAGCTCCCTAGAAGATCTTACCAAGGAATTACGAGGACTCTCATATTCCTTAGGTTGGAACCAGGAGATCCAGAAAGGAGTAGCTGCAAAGGCAGAAGAAGAAAGGAAGGAGATTCGTCGATTGATTAATCATCAGGCAGGTAGACTCTTTGAGATTGATTACCACCAGAGGGATTTCAACAAGAAGTACACTGGTGAGCTAAAAGAATTCAAGGATCGATTTGAGGCCCAGACTAGGAAAATCCTAGAAAACCAAACTGGAACGTCTCACAGAGGTGGTAGAAGGCTTACAAGTAACAGGTTCACCCCTTATTAGAAGCTTAATACTCCTAGTACTACAAGTTCTACTAGTACTAGAAAAATCTTTACGCTTTAGTCTTTACCTCTTCTTCTATATTTTTGTCTTGAGCCTTGAGTTTTTATACAACCTTATATCTGCCATTTCAAGTTTCATTGCATCAATCATTTCACTTATTTTTGAATTTTGTGCAACTGTACTTTTGTGAAAGTAGCCAAGTCTTAGCTACCACAAAAAATCAAACATTGTATTTGTGATTCTTTGATTTTCAATAAGCCCAACATAAGTCTACTAAGGATTTTTATTTTCATACTAAGAATTCTTCAGGTATACTATAAACTTAAAAACAGGCAAAATATTGGCATCAGAGAAAACACAATATCACCACAACTCTACAGGTGAAGAATCACCTCAAACTCAAATTCCACTTGAGTTTGAAGAAACCACTCCTCCTAAGAAATTAAGTAAAACTTCACTTAAATACTTAGCAAAGAGGAATAGGAAGAAATTTCGAAGAGAAGGGCAGATCACCCTTAAATCTCGTTGGGAAACATACCACAAAGATTTCCCTACACCATCCAGCAACCCAGAATTATATCTGGAAATAAAGAAATTCCTATTTGATAGTACCAAATATAATTGGGAAAAAGTCAGTCAGGATTTCCAGAACAAATTCTTCACCCTCTGTGCAGAAAGAATAATTCTTGCAAGAGTATTCGGAAGATTTGACAAAGTCGAACCCTTCACATTTCCAGACGAAGAAGTAAGAGGAAACTCTCAAAACCATACAAGGTATCTTATCAAAATCACCCCAACGCCTCATAATTGGAGCATACCATACTTCACACCGGAGGAAATTGAAGACAAAGTTAGTCTTACAGATATAGAGAGATTAGACGATATAATCTACCTCTATAATTCAGGACATTGGGATAGCATACATCCAGGTCCAAACCTTAAAGACTTTAAGGAATTCCTAGAAAATCATCACAAGGAATACCTTGAAACAAGCCTCAACAGGATTATAGAAAATTATAGCATATATCTATATCCTATCGAAGACAGCTTTATATCCTGGGTATTTGTATAAGTCAAAATGACTGAAATACTTATAAAAGATATACCTTCAGGATTTCCTATTTTCAACGGTTCAAATTGGGCTAAATTCTCAGTTAAATTTTATTTCCTAGCCAAGTCATTGCGCATTTGGACAATGTTCTCCAAAGGATTACCCAAGGATGATCCTACTCCCTTACAAAAACCAGATCTCAAGCCAGCAGAAATTCTACCACAAGAATTAGCTTCAGCTGCAGGGATTTCTTGGGGAGAAGACAAAAAAATCATTCTAGCTAATGCATGGGATCAAGCAGATAATCGTGCAAAGGGTTTACTTGGAGGATGTGTAAATGAAACTTGGGCAAATATTTTAATGGCTGAAGAAACAGCTGCTAAAATGTGGAATAAAATTTACACAGCGGCAAAAGCTCAAAGACTTATAGAAGGTCAAAGATATCATACTGAGTTCTACTCCTACAGACTCAGGACTGATAAATCAATGGCTACACAAATCTCAGAAATGCAAGAAATACAGACAAGAGCCAATGCTACAGGATTATCTATTGGTGAAAAAGATTTCATCTCACGCATAGGAGAAATACTTCCAGATTCATATCGCATAATTTGGGGTAGTATCCTAAGAGCAGTGGGAGGTTACGAGAAGGCCACAATAGACTTAATCAGGGGAGAATTGCAGCAGGAACAAACCATACGTGAATCTCTCCACACTAATAATAAATCTCAAAGCAGGTCCAATATGTCTAAAGGCCAAAGAAAATTCAAAAAGAAATTTAAAGGTCAAGACAAAACAAACAGTCAGGAGTCAGATAACAAAAACTATTGCAAAAAGTGCAAAAAGTATGTTAAACATACTACTGACAAACACATAGACAATTGGAAACCTCTTAATCGAAAAAATACAGGAAAGAAAAACTATGGTGGAAAATCCAAAACAAATCAAAGAACAGAAGAAGTTGAAGGCTCTTCCGATGAAGGAATAAATACTTCACTCTCTCTGTATCAAACAGAAAAAACACAGGATGATGAATTCTTTTACCTAGTTGATTCAGGTACTAGTCATCACTCCACATTTGATTTAAAGGATTTTCACCAGTACAAACCATTCTCTCCCGAAAAACAAAAATACACAATCATCTCAGATGGCACCAGACTCCCAATTAAAGGGATAGGTACTGTCAAAATCAAACACATTGATTCCAGTGGGAGAATACATGTACTCGACATTACAAATGTCAGGTATATTCCAGATACTAGAGAAAGATTACTATCCCCTCAACAAATTTCACAAAAAACAAATGGGATATGGATCATTGGAAAATCTGGAAAAACCATGGAATTGATGATTAACAAGAAAAAGATTCTAAGTGCATATATCAATCAAAACAATAATTTTGAGCTTAGAGGATCAATTACACAAAGTCAACATGCAAAATCTTTGCATAGCTCAGAAGAAACACCCTATGAATTAATTCATCAAAGATTTGCACACTCAGGTAGTGATGTTATCCATAAAATCTTAGGAAACACCATAGGTGGACCTAAAAATATAGGAAAAACATCTTATGAAACCTGTGAAGGTTGTGCACTAGGGAAATCTATCAGAGCACCACATTTTCCATCTCCAGAGCGTACTAAAAACCCAAATGATTTGGTACACTCAGACTTATACTCACTTCCAGTAAATGCCATTCGGAGTAACATAAAATATGTTGTGACATTCCTAGATGATGCCACTTCATATTGCACAATGTACTTCATATCATCAAAAGATGAAACCCTTGAAGCATTTAAAAAATATGTTACATGGTCAGAAAGGCAATCTGGAAATAAGTTAAAAACTATCAGATCAGATAGAGGTGGGGAATATATATCAAAAGATTTCAATAAATTTCTTAATGACTTTGGTATTTCTAGAGAAACTTCTATTCCGCATACACACCAACAAAATGGCAGAGCAGAAAGAGTTCAACGAACCATCCATGAAAAAGCTGAAGCCATTAGGAAAACTGCTGGAATGAAAGAAGGTTTTTGGAAAATATCCATGGAAGCGGCATTATACATCTATAACCGTACACCTACTAGAATTCAATCCTGGAAAACTCCATATGAATCCTGGTATAGAAAACAACCAGATATATCAAGGATATGGGTATTTGGATGCCAAGCATGGATGACTATTCCAAAGGAAGGTAGAAAAAATAAACTTTCAGACAAAGCCAGAAAAACAATTTTCATAGGATACCCAGAAGGTTCCAAAGGTTGGAGACTTTATGATCCAATTACTGGAAAGATATGGGATTCATACGATGTTAAGTTCGATGAACACATATTTCCTATGAAAGAAAAGAAAAAGGCTCAATATATGCTACCTCAAAACAATGAGGCAGATGTATCAGGATCTGAAACTACCTCAGAAAAAATACTTTATCCTTGAAAACAAGATGAATACATAGACATAGGGAATATAACAAACCCTATCTCTACAACAGATGATGAAGAAGATATTTCATATCTTGAAGAGTTAAGAGATACTGAAATACGTGATGAAGAACTAGAGCCAGATAGTATTTCTGGAGCACTTGGAAGAACAGGCAGATTTGGACCACTTGGAGATTTTTCTGAAGAATATTTCCCAGGTGAATCCTCAACACCAGAAGCAAACATAGATCCTGGAGAAACAAGTCGACCTAGAAGAGAAAAGAGACCTAATCCCAGATATAAAGACTATGTTACTTCAAGCCAAATCGAACCAGTTCAACCAACTATAAATCATCTGCTAACATTGGCTGCAGACGTCGAAAATATTCCCAGAACATATAAACAAGCAATGAATTCACCTGACCATGAAAAATGGGAAGAAGCTATGAAAAAAGAAATGGATTCATTAAAATCTAGGGATGTTTACGATCTGGTTAATAGACCCAAAAACAAGACAATCCTCAAAGGAAAATGGGTTCTAAATATTAAATCAGATGGACGTTACAAAGCTAGATATATTGCTAGAGGAGATTTACAAACAAATGATACATTTGATGACACTTGGTCACCAGTCGCAAGATATGAGGCATTCAGAGTTTTACTTGCAATAGCCACATATAGTGATTGGGAAATTGACCAAATGGATGTTACCACTGCATACCTTTATGGAAAACTTGACCATGAAATTTACATGGAACAACCCACAGGTTTTTCAGTCAAAGGAAAAGAAGATCAAGTCTGCAAGCTTAAAAAATCCCTCTATGGATTAAAACAAGCAGGTAGACAGTGGAATTTTGAAATACATTCAACACTTGAAAAAATGAATTTCAAAAGAACACACTCAGATGCAGGTATCTACATAAACCATCAACAAGTGGGAGACCCAAATGATAAAATCATTCTCATTTTATATGTTGATGATTTATTAATCATGGGAAAAGTGAAAAAGCGAATTCAAGACTTCAAGAAAAAACTCATGGAAAAATATGAAATGAAAGATCTTGGAGAAGCTAAATCATTCCTAGGCGTTAATATCAATAGAAACAGGAAAAAGAAATTACTGTCTATTGATCAAAAAGATTACTGTGAAGGTATCCTAAAGAAATTCCAAAAAGAAAAATCAAAAGGATATTCTACACCGATGTCAGCAAGCATCCAACTCAAATCTAACCCTAACCAAGTGACAGAGGCCAATAAAACCCACTACAAAAGTATGATTGGTTCACTCACATTCTTAACCATCATAACTAGGCCAGACATCACTTTTGCTGTAAACAAATGTGCAAAGTACAGTGAAAATCCTGGAAAAGAGCATTTCACTGCAGTAAATCATATATTCCAATACCTATCCAAAACCCCGGATAAAGCCATTGTCTACCAAGGACAACACCCAAAAGAATTAACCGCATATTCAGATGCAGATTGGGCAATGGACTTAGATGACCGGAAATCTACAACTGGATACATTACCATGATGTGCAAAGGTGCAACTTCCTGGTCAACCAGAAGACAACACACCACTGCATTATCTAGTGTAGAAGCTGAATATATGGCTCTCACAGAAGCAGCAAAACAAGTTAAATGGTTACGAAAACTACTAAATGACATAGGTGAAGATATATCTAACCCAACAACTATTTTCACAGATAATCAAGGAGCTATTAGCCTAGCCAATAACCCCAAACATGGTGGAAGAGGTACTAAACACATCGAAGTTAGATATCACTTTATCAGAGAAACAGTCTCCGATGGTACTGCTAGGACTGAGTATATTAATACTAACCAACAGCTAGCAGATGTTTTAACCAAGCCTTTGGCAGAAACAAAGCACAGCTATTTTTCAAATTTAGCTGGACTAACAAATGATCTTAGATGGTTAAAGCAATAAAGCATTCATTGAGTGGGAGTGTTGAAAGATTGAATATTTACAAGCTTCATATCTTTCCAATAATTCCAATGAATACTTCAAATAATCATCTAACATCATGTCATACATGATTATTTATTTCATGATTTTACAACCGTTCATTGTTGAGATATTAACAATTCTTTACATGCATATATTCATTGAAAATAATATGCATATATTCTTTTATTTCAATATTTTCAATATTTCATTATATCTAATCTTATCAGAGATAAGATTATCATATCTAAGGTCACTTGACTTTATCATTTATGAATATCTTTTTCATAAATATTAAATAATTCCATTTAAATATTCATTTCTCAATAATTATTGTGAATATTACTAATTGATTTTTCACGCCCTAGATCCTTGCTTATAAATCACCAAAATATTTACTAAGCAAGTTCATAATATTAGTAATATTTATAAAATATTACTAATACAGATCTAATAATAGGATATTGAGATCAATAGACATTTTACTTACTAATACTATACAAATTACTTACTAAGCACACAGATTGCTTACCAAGCATATTATTCAGCAAATAGGAATATTACTAAGCTGATTTATAAGCTGATTTGTAAGCAACCCTTCTTACTAAGCGGATTAGATAAGCACAGGATTGGCTTACTAATCTTGTAGAAATTAGAATATTTTGTATTATATAAGCACCAGCAAATTCGGCTGGAAATGACAAGTTATTTCACTCGAAAATAGTGAGTTAAATAGTCTACAAGACTAGCTCCTAGAGTACTAACTTCACCCTAGACTTACAAAGTCTACAAGACAAGACAACAAGCCTTTCCTAAAGGGAAAACAAGTAGGTAGTCTCAAAGGGACACCGGCTACAGTCTTATCTTAGGTGTAACAAAGTTACTAATCGCTTTCACAAATAGGTTTTATTGCCTTTAAACCTATAACCCAACAGACCATTAACTTTTCAAACAAGTAAGTTAGTTGTCTTTTAAATAGGTAACTAGTAGATTACAAGTAGTCTACATTACACCATTACCACTAACTTTCAACACCAAATAGGTACGGTGCCTTCGGCTGTTGCTTTGAATGTACGACCATCAGCAGATGTAATTGGAACTGGGGGTATTTCGGTGTATGTGATGAAGTTTTTGCGGCATGGTTCGAAGTGCCGAGAGGCTCCAGAGTCAAGGATACGTGTGTTTTTATTTGCATCCCTGTTGTTCTTGACTGACGTAAAGTCCGTTGCTACTGCAAAGGCATAGATATCTTCAGTCTCTGGGTTTTCCGATGCTGAGCTAGGGGCAATTGCTATATTAGCAGAGTCCCCATCCTTCCCCTTGTCCTTTCCCTGGCTATATCTACCCCTCATCCATGGTGCTTAGCCCTCTTTATCACCACCCTTTGCCCAGCAGACCTTCTTTAAATGACCTGGTTTGCCACAGTTCTGGCATATTGATGGGTCCCCCCCTTTCGAGGTACCTGCCTTTTGTGCGGGTATACTTGCACGCAAAGCTGATGTGGTGCCAGAGGATTGGCTGTTCTTTTGTAGGATTTGGTCGTCCTGAATCATTGTCTCGATTGAATTCAGGAGGGTTTTGGGGGCTGAGAGGTTGTCGCCATTTGACCGGTGGTTTGAGAGGTATGTTCGTATTTGCTCTCGGTATCGTTGGGGCATTGCAAGGATGATTGCACCTGAATATCCCTCATCGTCGAGTAGCTTGCCACCTGCACTAACATAGCGTTTGCATAGGCGGTCAAGTTCGTTGAGCGTCTCGTATGGGTCACCATCATCAGGACATCTCACTTGGAAGACATCCATTAGGTAATCCAGTCGTACTAATGCATCGCGTTTAGTGAACTTCTTCTCTAGGAAGGCCCATACTTCAGCTGCCGTCTCAAGGTTTAACACTCTCATCATAAGGGGTTCTGGCAGTGTTTCAAAGATTGCGGTGCGTGCTTCATGGTCCTTCTGTTCCCAAGTTTCAAGTCTCTCTTCCCAATCCTCTAACTCACTCTCGCTAGGGGTTGTTGTTTTCCCTTTGCTGTCGGTTCCTCCGGTAGGTTTTTCCGGTTTAACCGCATGGCCAGTCATGTGCCGCTTAAGCTTCTTCGAGATGAGGTATGAAGTCATTCGGGTGGAGTATAGGATCCAATTGTGGCCATCTTGATCTAACTTGGGTAGCTTTATGCTGGAAGAGCCAGTTTCGACGCGTACAAGGGTGGAAGCGGCTGAGGTGCTCATAACCTGTAATTTGTATGAAAGCTAATACAATATTAACTTCAGTTGGTATAAAGCAACTCTTATTATTATGTACCTAATACAATATTACTAGGGAGAGTTAGAATGATAAATAGGAGAATTCAGTATGGTACTTACACTTCAGTTGGTATAAAGCAACTGAAGTGCAAGTAGTGTGACGTGTATCGATATATGTAACAGATACTTCCGTGATTAGTCATGTAACGTGCAATGCGCTAGTGCGTACGGAGAAAAGGAAAGTATAGAATAATAAAGTCATACTGTTTGAAATATTAACAGTAATAGCTGCTGATAAAGATGTAAAGTAATTGTGATTGTGATGATTGTCTGAGTTGTATGTGTATTCCTTGTTTGTAACTAGACTAATCAGACAAACCGACATATTCTCAGTCTATTACCAAATGAAGAGATGATACCAAGGTAAGCTTTGTTCGCAAAACACGTTGGTTTTTATATAATCCAAGTATGTCGGGACAAGCGCAAGTCCGCAGCATGACCGGGTTGGTGATATCGAATCACACCAACCCACTGTGCTATGATGAAATAGTATCCAATAAGAATATGTACGAATTCAACTCAGCCAAGGAATGTAACGGGATAAGTACATTATATGAAATATAAGACAAAAAGAAAAGAACAACAAAGAGTATGCCAATGTGTATAAATTGAATGGGTAGATGTATCTCCCGTTCCGAGCGGGAGAAAAAGAAATGAATGGATTGGTATGTGGAGTGTTACGAATTTCATGTTATTGTGAGTGTCCATGAATGGATAATAGCGTTCCAAGCGTTCATTTGGAACCGAAGAGTGAGAGGAAAGACAGGAATTGCTATTGCTCTAATTCAAGTTCAGTGAATTCTTCACCTTCGAGAAGAGCCATGGCCGTTTCCAGAAACCACATGTGCTTTTTGATGAAGTGGACTACAATTGTTCCACCCAATCTCTTGCCCTCGTACCGCCGCCGCCGCCCCTCACGATATCGCCATGCATCGTTCACGGACATTGGTCCATCTGAATACATGTTAGATGAAGATGAACAAATAGCAAAACGAGATGAATCCTTACTCTCTTTAAGTTTCGACACCTCACTACCCTCTACTAATGCCTCCACAGTTTGCCAGGTATTCAGGCCTTGTACAGGTGGAGAGTAGGTAACACCAAAAGTAGACACAGTCGAGCGCGCCCAAGGCGCCCAAGTGGCTGCTGTAGCATTCCAGGCGGCGTACGTGCTCGTCTTGAGGTCTCCCAAAAACCCTTTTTTGACGCGCGTGACTTCGGAAGGAAACAGGAACCCATGCGAGTAACTATTGATGAAGATATCTGAGTTATTAAGTCCGATAGTGAGAATGATGAGCAAACTTACACAGTCCCGCTGCGGGGATGATCGTATATCCAGCATCGCTCGCTCACCCACCGGATCTCGTTTGCTCGAGGATGTATCCGCATCCATTTAGCTGTCTGTTTGTCTTCAGCTCCCTTGGTTAGGCCTTTGACGATTGGATCGGTAGAAACCCAAGATACGATAGGGAAGCTGAGTGCGTAGAGCTCGCCGGCCATAAACCGGTTTTTGACCAGATATCCCCAGTATATCAGCGGGTCGGAGGCATTTGTTGATTGCGATGGTAGAGAGCTGGGAGAAAATGGGGAAACTTCCGAAGATGAAGGCACGAATGCATGTGCATCTTGGGTAGGCATGATTTCCGCAGCTGAAGGCGGCCGTAGAATTCCGTGTTCATGGCTCTGACGCCCAGAGTGAAGCTCCACTCTCAGGCGAGCCTCAAGCTCAGCCAGAATCAGGAAGGAATCGTCATCGACCTTGACGACAAAGTCGGGTCGGGTCCAGGGTAGGTCTTCACCTACTTGATGTAATTGCTGGGAGATTGATGGATCATGCGCTGCAAGGGAAGGAGGAGAGGTGGTGTCGTTGGAATAAGAGAAATACGATGGAATCGTATATGATGAATTTGATGTGGCATAGAGTGGTGGTACCCAGGCATTGGCAGCGGCCCAAGTGAAATATGCATGGCTCTTCCCAGAGTTCATGTTTTCAGGAATCGGCAGGATAATCATGTCCTTGTACACTGAAAATAGATGTTATGAGGTGATGTTATTATTTTCATGTGGTAAAGCACACTGACACTCCATCTCATGATTGATTCGTTTTTCCCAAGAACTTCTGGGTTGGCCCAGGATGAACCGGACGATAGTTCGTGATGTACCTGCTTCGTCGCCCTCGCCTGCGCCATATCTACTCCTAGGGTGTCTAGCCCAGGTCGATCTGACGAGCATCCTTCTCTCAAATGCTGCGTCCGAGTCCATACTAAACACTCCTATGAAGACACCGGCAGGAGGTAGGCTATCGAAATCCGGGGGAGGGAACTCTGGCGGTAATTCGCCCGTGGGATCAGGGGAGGAAAGGTATGGGGCTGGTCCAGGGAGCTCTGCATCCGGAGGCGAGTATGTAGTGGGCATAGAGCAGTAAGCGCGCCATGGTAAAGGGTCTTTATCCGGATTGAGGATATACATGAGGAAGAGGGTAAGGCAGGTTGCGAAGATGGCAAACAATAGCAATGTAAAAACCTGGAGATGATTAGATTTGGGGGAGATCAAGTACCGTGTGATAGCACTTACAATTGTAATGGGCTGCCGAGGAAATAATGGATGCCGCACAACTCGTCGAAGAATCCTTTTCATTTGTCTGAAAAAACTTGCGTTTCTTCTTCTCCTTCTGCTCGATCCTCTCAAGCATAGATGCCTGGTTACACCATCCTCTGTCCTCCAGCCAAGTGGACTGTCATCGTTGCCCAGTAGAGGCGAGCTCGGTTCACTCTCGTCGTCCGAACTTAGAAGCCCTTGATGACGTCCATCTATGTCATGGTCTGGCGGATAGAATTCCGGCAGAGGAGAAGTGGACCGAGAGTAGCCTCTGCTTGAACCAATGGACAGCAGAGGCAACTGAAAACTGAAGCTGTCACTGTTTCGATAGTCATCGTTGCGGGGCTGGGAATACTCGGTCAAAGCGATGCGGGGAGTAACATTGCTAATGACGCCATGGCGGATAGTCTGACTCGAATCGTCAGAAGAAGCACTTTCATATCCATCTTCACCGGCGTCTGGCGTCGCATCCTGGTGCTGTGTGGAGGACGAGGAAGGCCATGGGAGGAAAGCCATTGCAAGGAGTGGAAGACCCGGAAGGAATGTGCGACTAGCGTACTGGAGGGGGTTACGGTAGACGAGACAACAACTCTTGAGAAAGATGCGCTGAAAAAATGAAAAGAACGGCTGGTATAGGATAGAGAGTTGAATTACACTCGTGAAAATACGAAAGCAAGCATAAGAGATGCGGACAGAAATTGCCGTCGATATTCCTGGCTGTGTTCAATCCACTCCAAGTTCCCAGGGGCAGTGATTGCCCAATAGTCACGTGATCACCCGTGCCTTCGCAACTGTTGATCTCATTCATGATAGGGGCGCGGATTGCTGCGTCCGGCTGTGTATATAACTCTTCCTACAATCCTTTTGGCAGTAGAATTTCCATCGACGTTCATCTCCAGCCGGTGCTAATAGTCAGTAAAACCTAACGCGATGCGACAGTGCTATCCCGATATTCCCGAGACATTAGTCAGTGTAGGTTATATCAGAAATTAACAATTGCATCTATTATGCTCACAAAACCTGCAGAGCTGTTTTTTTTTTTTTTTTTGCATGTCGCTCGACGATGTAAGGTGGAGGGCCAGTCGGGGGCCGCAATACCGAGACGGAAGGACTTCTCAGATCATTAGCCGAGAAACAAAGCGCCCTCTTACACGACGGGACGCAAGAGCTCTAGCTGCAGCTTTCCGGTACCGAGTTCGCCCCCTCTCAAGAGCCCCAAGCCTCGGCCATGCAAATCCTGAATACACTCAGGCTTTTCCCTGGACCCCAGACTCTTGAAATTTATGCAGTTGTTCACCCGAGGAGATGGACTCGGACAGGGTCTCGAATATTCTATTTCTCAGCCTCCAGATTCTAAACATCTCATCAGACGGGTCGATACTCGCAAGATCATGAGTCAATATCACACTACCACCTCGGTATTGAGAAATCTGACGCTCCAGATTTGCACTCAATGAAACGACGTTGCTTGGCCTTTGGGGCTCCACAGCCAGGACGATCCATTGCTGAGTTGAACCGAAAGTAGCTCAGGTGGCAACTGGGGCCCACCCCAGCAACTCGTCGAACATATTCTCAGAGGCGCTTCTGAAGTCAATCGAGCTTGGATTATTAATCACTGCCCTGGTTACGGCTACGAGAATCGAATGGATATTGCTCTACTGGTAGTTTAACTTCTTCAAAGGACATCCATCCTCAAGACGCTTGTTACGGAAGACCTCGTACAGACAGACAACTTGATCTCAGCCTTGACTCTTCAAGAGCATGCAGAATTGGCGAGAACTGCTTCCAACAACAACGATTTGGGCCCGGATAGGAAGAGCATAGCTTCTAGTAATATTCACGGAAAAATAATCGTAATATCTTCTTTGGAACACTTACAATCCACACGGTCCGCGATATCCACGCTGGATCATGTCATCAGTCGTCTGACGATGATTCCCAATCTCAAGATGGATCATTTGAATACCTAGCATAGTGTCTCGAGATGCGAAATGCGTGTGGTTTTGAACTAAGTAAGCTCGCTTTATCTCATTATAGTCTGTATGGGCTTGGAGGCGTGCTTCGAGCAATGCGTTCAGGATCTGGAATTTAGGAGCCGATATGGTTGTATCAGTATCATGAACCTGACGGGGAGGCATCAATCTCATATCATGTATGACATGTAAGTAGCTTTATGCATAGTATTAGTGATCCATGTGCGATACTCGAGTTTCATCGTGTAATTGACATTGACTTCCACGTCCACATGTACGAGAAGCACCATAGTGTCTTCTGTAAGGCCCTCAGGCCTCAGGAATCACAACGAACTGCATAAGCTCAGAGTTGGTGAGATCGTGACCATGACATTGCGTTACGTTGTCACGTTTATACATAACATTTGTCTGTCCTGAACGGTCACGAACGAACTCGGACATCGACGCGATTGTACAAGAGCCCACAAGTCCCATACCTGCTCACAAGTAGGCCTTTTAGGTTACAAGTGACTATTTGGTAGTATCATCACGTTTTTCTGGCATGTATGTGTTTCCCAAATGCCGGTATAATAGCTGGCAAATGATAATGAACTCATGGGCGGGTGGCTATATGCTATTTTATCTGACCAGCCGAACATCACTCCCTTTTTGAACAATGCAGAACGCCAGAATAAATAGTTTGGACGGCTTTTTGACACAACGTGCTCAGAAATCTCCGGAAAATGACCATGAAAAATGCCATCTCATGGCTCCAAATCAGCAAATGCATAGACTCTATGACGAAACCCGTCGTGACACTACAGCACCCATCAACATGAAGCTATCTGCCGAGATTTTATGCGAAATATTCCTTCATGTCAAGGCATTCTCGTACTCAAATCATCCAGGTGCACCTGGTCGCAGCGTCTGCTCGGTGAACTGGATCCAGCCTGTCACTCACGTCTGCGGCTACTGGCGCTCCATTGCGCTTTCCAACCCATGCCTCTGGACAGACGGTTTCCCAGTAAACGAAACGGGGTTGGAGACGTTTCTAGAAAGGTCACAAGATCTCCCTCTCATCTTTGACACTGATGTTACAGAGCGTATGTGGCCCAACCTGGACTCGGTGAACCTCGTGTTATCACACATAAAAAGGGCCAAGGTGCTTCGCATGAAAGTACTTGATAGCCCCATCGTTGCAGAACTCGTTACGGAGGCCATGGACGATGACATGCCGTATTTGAATGTTCTAGACATATCCATCATCTCAGACGGGGCGACACCGTTAACATCCATCTCGCTCCCTCGATTCAATAATTTTAGGTCCGTCGAGGACTTGAGACTAAGCCACTGTTACTTTGCCTTCAAAGAGGAGGTCCTGCGTGACATGACAACCTTGAGCTTGAAGGATGTCGGCCAACAGATCTCGGTCGTACAGATTTCAGACGTTCTGAGGGATTCCCCTCGTTTGCAGACTCTGGAATTGTCCCATGTGACCTACGACGATCAAGACGATCAAGAGTTCGCTCCAAAACAGCTGTCTCTTCCTATACTCGAGACCCTGCTTATCAAAAGCACAGGAACGTCTCTTGCCAAGGTGTTGATGTCAGCGGACCTTCCCAAAGTACGAGATATCACTCTTGAAGTTTCTACTAGTCATCAGGCAACGATGATCTGGCTCCTAAATACGGGTGCTCGCCTACTAAGCAATCAGCTGCCGAACACTATCACTATTACAGACGCTGAATACCCTGATCGAAAGACCTTCATTTACTCACAACTTACCTCAAACACGCAATCTTTTTATTTCAAAAACTCTTGGAACTTTGTTCCTTCCATTGATCTTTCTCTAGCCGTGCTTCTTTGCATGAAAGAAGTCGATTTAAAGTCTCTCGAAGGTTTCCAGAGCAATCTGCGTCAGCCTCTTTCGTGTCAATGGTGGATGGACGTCCTCGGAACGGCCAAAAAGCTCAAACTCTTGGCTATAGACAACGTCGCTTTCCCCGGCGGCTTTTTGTCTGCTCTAACCCCTGATGCGGCTGTGGTGAGGTCCAGCAGGAAGAAAAGCGGGGTCATGCTACCATCTTTACGCTTTTTATCGATGGACAATGTGGACTTTACCCCAGTTCCTCCGCATGCCAGTCGATCTCGCACGTCGCGCCAAGACGGATCGCTCATGCATCTCGAATATTGCATGAAACGACGAATGGAATGTGGCTTTAAGCAGTACCAGCTTGCCGTCGAGACCACATTTATGGACCTTCGGCGGGACGGGACTAACCTCCAAAAATACGTTGGAGGTTTCGTTTGCAGTGACGGTATTGTTCAGTCCTCGGACGACGAGTCAGATGAAGATATGAACATCGATGTTAAAGAAGATTTCGAGAATTTTGTAAGATCGATGATGGGTGGCGAAGCCCCATGGCCATAAAATCACGTCTTCCCCTCCCCCCCCCCCCCCCCTCTTTTCTCTTGTCGTTTTCTTGTCGCTGAATGATGTTTTATTTTGGATTTCTTGGACGAATACAGCAGAATTAACCAAACCAACCTGTATTTTCTTGCTCCATGTACTTTTTTGCCCGTGTATTGTATATTATCAATAGTAAAAAAAAAGCATATATACATCAGAATCAGAGGTATAATATTAGCAGATGTCCATCATTAAATCCCGAGAAATCAATTCCAAGACCCATGGAGAGCTTGCAAAGCCATATCATTAGTATTAGTAGCATTGTACCCATCCAACTCCTCCATCCGCGTCAGCGGCCGAGGGTCCTGCACGCGACCCAAAACCGCCTGCTTGACGCTCTTCTCCCACATCTGGAGCCACTCACCCTCGCGAAGACCAACCAGCCGCGTTGTCACGCCGCTGTCCGTCCTGCGTAGACGGGGGTTGGATGAGGAGCTGCCCCCCGTGAGATACCGTATGTCCGCCTCACTGCTCACTCGGCTCATACCCTTTCCATTTACACCTTCCATGAGTAGCTCCTGTGGGTCTACCGGTTCCCAGCGCTTGAATGCGTAGGCAGCGCCGCAGACGGTCCATTGGCCACCGCCGTGGCTGTGGAAGCGGCGGAAGAGCCAGATGAAAGGATAGACAAAGGTAATGATAGCAAGGAGCTTAATGAAACCGTTGGAAAGTGCTCGGGAGAGTCGGTTATGCGACCGCACGGCAACCTTGTTATCGGTGAGCTCAAATTTCACAGATACGTTTCCGTGATAGTAGGTTGATGAGATGAGTGAGCGGATGGCGGCTGTCAATGAGTCGAAGTTCCATCCGTATACGACCTACATGCACTCGTCAATCGTTGTTAAAAGAGGCACATGGAACATTGAGCGAACCTTGTCGTATGTAAACTCTTTCAAGTACTTCGGGCTGTTGCAGTACTCGTCTGCCCATTGACGGACGGTTTTGGACGAATTCAGTGCCACCATGCGGTCTGTAGCCATACCACTGGGTAACTCGTCACCCTGACGAACCCACGGAGGTAAGCCTTTGGCTTCCCTCTCACTTTTCCATGCCTTGAACTCCTTCCGTGTCTTTCGTGACGCACGGTGGTATACCACTCTGCCTAATTCATTATCAAACTCCCCGACTGTTTCACGGACCATCTGACCACGATAAGCAGGCTCAGAATCGGCTACAGACCATTGTACGGGTGGCCCTGGGACAAGATATGGAGTGGCATCGACGAAGAAGTCGAAGTCGGTAACTTGCTCTAAATAGGTCTCTGTGCGGTGAGTTACATTGCCCTTGCTGTCAGTGTCTGATACAGTGCGCGTGCGTGTCTCATTGTGGGTACCACGACAATGCAACATGAACTTTGGAGGAGTAGCTGCTTCGGCAAGTAAAAACCGGTATAATGCCTCGCCTAGAGATAAATCGACAGTTAGCCATGCTTCTTGAAAGAAGTAACACCAAGACATACCATCCTCATTTAGATGCGAGTCATGTGAAAATACGCCTGCACTATTGCGCGAGCATTCAGGCACGTAGGGTGAGAAGTCGGGTGGTGGAGCCTCTTCGTCGTCACGATAACTTGATTCTAGATGAGACATAGTCCCGTAGTTTGCCTCAGGGTCTCCGGGCACAACGCGCGCATGTCGTACACTCTCCTCAAAAGAGGGCAATGCAGGCGAGTCTCCAGCACCATGACTACTCGTTTCTCCAAGCGCAGCTGTAGGACTGGCAGGCTCATAGGCATTCTGATGCTTGTTATCAGCAGGGAAAATCATCATAAAGCCAAGGCAGATTTTTCTCGGTGATTAGGTGTTCAGACGAGGAATATGTCGATATCCAGGCAGCATACACTGTCAGAAAATGATGGTCGTCTGAAGACCTGCAGCGCAGTGGTTCTATTTGCAGTCCAAAGTGCGAAGCACAGCAGCAGTTTATTCTTGATTTGGCCTCAGAAGCACATGGACTATTGCACTGCCACTGTTGCGGTGCCACTGCGCCACCGCGTCACTGAGACCGGAAGCAATCTAGAATGTCAATATCCTGCATGCTTAGTTGTTACCTCCCAGTGTCATTTTGTGCGCTTGTGTCTTTGTTTCGTTTTTCGTCATCACTACGCCAGTTTAACTGTAGATTAGTCATAGCCATATGAGGCCTTCGATTTCTGTTTTCGACAAGGATGACAAAGACTTGAACTATTTCGTGACTCAGCCCCATATGTCAGCTGCGCCAGCCGCCAATCATCCTGTATAGGAATTGTATAAGTGCTGGGCTCCATTGGCTGGTGGCATCATCTGCATTGTTTCCCGTAATCTCTTTCGACGCAACCTCTATCTCGATGACGAACACACACAAAGCAATTGCTATAACTTCCAAGGGCGTCTTGGAATCCATAAGACTGCCAACTCCTAAACCTGGACCCTCTGAAGTCGTGTTCAAAGTTGAATATGCATCTTTGATCGCGTTCGATGCATATCAGCTCGATCGCAACTATTTCGTCAACGGTTATCCTAATGTCTTGGGCTTCAATGGGGCTGGCACCGTTCTTGAGGTTGGCTCTCAAGTAAAAGATCTCATTGCTGGTGATAGGGTAAGATAGTGCAATATGTATCCTACTACCACTACTAGGCGCCCGTAAATTAACTTGGATTATTCGCGCTTCATAGGTTGCTGCCTTCACATATCAAAGCTCTACTTCCAAGAGCGTGCAAGAATACGTCGCGGTATCGCGTACCGTATGCGCCAAGCTTCCGGAGACGCTATCTTTTCAGGCCGCAACAACGATCCCAGACAATGTTGTCACTGCTTTCTTAACCGTCTTCACTCACTTCGGTCTCCCCCGCCCAGCCTCTTTCCCCATTACCTCACCACCTGTCGATGCAAATTTACCCATACTTATATACGGAGCTGGCTCTACTGCTGGCCAATATACAATTCAAATACTCAAGCTAGCGGGATATACGAATGTCATTGCGACTGCTTCTACCAGACATCATGAATATCTCCGCGGCCTTGGTGCAGCTCATGTGTTTGACTATTCCAGCTCTAGCTTAGTGGAGGATATCCTAAAGGTCACTGGAGCGGGAAGAGTGCCATACGCGCTGGATTCAATCACCTCTGAAGGCACGCTTTCGATCATTAGCAAGGTCGTCGCCGACGATGGTGTTGTTGCCATGCTCTTACCTATCAAGGCGGGAAACTCCGTCACAGACGCCAGCGGAGCTCATATGGCATTCGAGCTACATGAGGAGCAGAATCCGTTCAAAAAGAGTGTACGTGTGGCTGGTGTGCGGGCCTTTACCTATCAAAATGTAAGTAATGCTTTCTCCCCTTGTGATTGGATTCTGCCTTAACTAAACGACGAAATAACATAGGATGATTATTTAACCGAGAACTTATTGCCTAACATCATTCCTACTCTATTACAGCTGGGACTCCAGCCAAACAGGACGAAACTGATTGAAGGAGGCCAACTCATAGATAGAGTTAGGACGGGGCTGGACCTACTACGGAACAATAAAATTAGCGGGGAGAAGGTTGTAATAAAGATATCGGACGACTAAATTGCATGTAGTACATATACTAGTGTATACAGTCCGTCTTGTAATACGCTACGTTACTTCACCAGCATCAAACAATTTAATATTCAGCCACTGCTTGTTTTAGTCAAGCTGTATGCACGCGAGAAACATCCGCTAATGCAATAACAGCATAACTTACGCCTATTTTCCAACTGAGTCCTCCCCGAGGAACAGAGGTCTTATGGGGGTTAAATAAGGTGTACATTCTTTTTGCCAAAACAGTGTGACGCAAAGTCACATGATAAAGCACAGCCACTCCTGCCTTTAAGTCTCTCGTGGCTTTTTCCCAGTCTTGCATCCAAACAGCCACCACAGCTGAAATCATGTCATCTCCCAACGGCAAGGCAAACGTTGAAAACTCCCCTAGCTCTCGAAGACGGTATTTTCTCATCTGTCCCTACTGATTTCAGTGCATCTTTGATTGACAATGCGCTGTTTTGACGAACTCAGAGATCATTCTTCCGACACCGCACGTACAAAGCGTTCACCTTCTCGCGAACGCCACGAAAGACGCCGTGAAAGAGACCGTGGCGGAGAACCTGGCTCAGAGCGCAGGCGAAGCCAGGATAGAGGTGGACGAGACAGAGATCGCTCTCGTGATAGGACTCATCGTGACAGAGAAAGAGGCGTTGACCGTGATAGAGAACGAGAGCGTGAACGCGATAGAGACAGAGATAGGGATGTCAGACGCCGTGAGAGTAGAGAAGACAGACACCACCGTGGGGACAGTCGGCATAGCACTCACCGTGAAAGAGACAGGGACCGTGGCGAGCGCGACCGGGATGATGGACACCGTCGTCGGAAGCGTTCCGACGATGGCGAGGACGTAGATTCTCTGGACGACTCATCTCGCTCGAAGCGCAAGAAGTCAGAAGAAGATAAAGATGCCATACCGCCCAGCCCCCGTAGTGCCCGCTCCGACCGCAGAGACCGCTCCCGCGATTCTGACCGCAGGCGTTACCGTGATTCTAGAGATGATTATGATGAGTCGCGCTACCGTAGGGGCTCCTCCCGGGATAGGGACAGGGACCGAGATGCCAGACGAGGAGATAGACGCCCACGCTACCGTGACGATGACATGCGAGTCGATCGTCGCAGTGAGGTGAGGAGCCCACCTCCCCGGTAAGAGTGTTGTTCAATCGTAATACCTGTTAACTAATACGTTCTCCAGCAGAAAGTCGCCCAGCTATGAGCCTCGCCAGCAGGAGGACTTTGATATTAATGCCGAGCCCAAGGAAGATGATTCTGAAGCTCGGTCGGTCTTTGTATCTCAGCTTGCTGCACGTCTTACCGCCCGTGATCTGGGCTACTTCTTTGAAGATAAACTCGGCGAAGGAACTGTTATGGACTCGAGAATCGTAACGGATAGGCTCTCACGCCGTTCCAAAGGGTGGGTCAGGTGTTACTCATAACCGACAACCGACATGTGCTGAACATCTGCCATAGAATTGGCTATGTTGAGTTTAGGTCCATTGACCTAGTAGATAAAGCTCTGGCGCTGACCGGAACTATTGTTATGGGTCTTCCTATTATGGTACAACTCACTGAAGCTGAACGCAACAGACTTCATCCAGGTGACGGGTACGTTGTTATACCTACGCTCAATGTCTTCATTCTCTCATCGCAGTGATATAGGAATCTGAATCTCCCTCCGGGTGTCAGTGCTCCTCATGGCGGCATGCAGTATGTGTATTTTCTAATAGCTTCATAACCATTACCATTAACATTTTGTGTGTCCAGGCTATACGTCGGTTCACTGCACTTCAATTTGACAGAGTCAGACATTAAGCAAGTTTTCGAGCCTTTCGGTGAACTCGAGTTCGTCGACCTCCACAAAGATCCAATGACCAGTCGCAGTAAAGGTTATGCCTTTGTTCAATACAAAAAAGCTGAAGACGCCAAGATGGCCCTTGAGCAAATGGATGGATTTGAACTGGCCGGTAGAAGCGTGAGTTTTTACCTTTGCAATCTTGGCCATCACGCAATACTCACATTGCATTTCCTTAGCTACGCGTCAATACTGTGCATGAAAAAGGCACGGTCCGGTATACTCAACAAGATTCTCTGGATGATACTGGAGGTCTGTCGTTTGGTTCGTGCTAATGGCTTCAACTAACTGATTCTGTCCATGCAGGCGGTAACCTCAATGCTGCTTCACGTCAAGCACTGATGCAAAAACTTGCTAGGATTGAGCCTACAGCCGTGACACCCCAACCTGTGTAAGCTTTGATTATTTGCCAGTTTGTGTATTTTGCTGATTTGGCTTCAGTGCAAAACCTGCCATCGCATCCACCATGACTTCCAAGTCAGTTTTGCTCAAGAACATGTTTGATCCCGAAGAGTAAGCTCGGTCTTGTATTTGCGTCACACTATTAATAATCTTTTGCACAGGGAAAGCGGTAACGAGTGGGATAAGGAGCTTGCTGAAGACGTCAAAGGCGAATGCGAAGAGAAGTATGGCAAGGTCGAGCGTATCAAAGTTGAAAAGGAAACACAAGTGAGTATGGAATTCCTTTACTGTATCACATCTAATGTTTATTGTGGTCAGGGCGAGATTTACGTCAAATTCGACTCAGTAGAGTCGGCCAAGAAGGCTGTCGATGGTTTGAACGGCCGATGGTTCGGTGGAAAGCAAGTTTCGGCCACTTTCATCGCAGATGCCATCATGCAAGCCCACCAGTAATTCACTTCAGCATCGCTCAGCAGACGTTGATTGTACTCCCTGGTCTTCGTCATGAATATTCTACTTATGTTTGTTGCAGTGCAGGAATTGGAGACGACGACGGCAGCGAATCTTATTATACTCTGTTCCATTTCTATTTCTCACTTCTTGTGATATTCTCCTAAAACCGATATGATATATTGCAGGCTTTCTACATTCGTTTTTCTTGCCGACTTGTCAAGGTAAAATTATACCCCTTGGGGTAGCTGGTTCTATTTGCTTCCAATGACGAATTAATTTTGTAGATCGAAAAAAGACAGTTGCAATATGATTTGTTTGCGAGTAATGTTCTATGGAATGGACGGATTCCGTTGATTTCCACTGACCATGATGTGCACATAGGACATTTTGCCATCTTTCTAGGTTTTTTTAATGTTTAATACGCGGTTCTTCATGGTGATTGGCAAAGCTTGGCCGTAAGGGGTTCATTGTCTAAGTGGCGCAAAACAAACTAGCAAAGCTAATTGTGATGATGCAGTGCACCCATTTCTTGGTAGTAACATTTCTGTATCTCACTACTTTATGGTGAAACGCAGGATCCATCCTTCATCTTATTTCCCCCCTATGATTCATTCAGACATCTGGCCTATCTTAGAGTGTAGTCTGTCCCAAGAATGCTTGGAAGACATGGAGGCCCAGCGCTAAAAAGTTGACGTTATGTTAACATCGGCTAACGGGGAGTATCTAAGCAAGGCAGCTTTACCTGGTTGATCTTCTGGGATCATGTGGCCGGCATTGTCGACTTCTATGTAGGTCAGATTCCTGATTTTTTTGTTTGCGGCAGACGCCCGATATCAGTACCTCGGATGTAAATAGCTCTAGCAAAAGAAAAACACATACCGTTCTGAGTGGTAGATGCCTTTCTGGGTTCCATTGAGTATCAACGGCGTCGAAGGTGCCGTTTGGAAGCCCTGTACATATAACAACGAAATACGTGAACCCCGATTCAACTAGACTGAAACGTAACCTTGAATCTTACTTGAAGACCACCCCAAGTGAGATTTTGGATGGTAATGCGATCGCCTATTGACAGTGATGAACAAAAAGCAGAGCATTTATCGACAAGCAGCTATTTCTCACCCAGATTGAAAAGAATGGCGTCATCCAATCCGTGCCAGAGGTGCAGGCCCGCAGGGAGGTTGGCAAGTAGGTTGGCAAATAGTGTTTCGGAGTAAGCTGAAAGGTCATTCTGTATCACGCATCGTTAGGAATGTTCAAATTTCAAAAAAGTTAAGGTTTTTACTCCATCGACAAACACATTCTGCAAGACATTCATAAGCAAACGTATTTAACTGCGAAGACATTGCCAGTGCCAAAATACCTCATTCGAGCAAAGGTTCCAAGTACCAAAGTTGGCAACATGAAGGGCCGATTGAACATCGCTGCGCTGTATATCAAATATTCAGATTTTCCTGAATTAACCTCTTCATATAGAGATTTCCACTAACAGAAAAGTAAGTCTCAATGTAATCCGTCGGTGTGGGACACTGGTCAGTGATGCGGTCTAAACACAAAGATCGTTAACCCCTCGCTTTCATTATTTAGATGTTCAACGTACAAATGTTGAAGCACTCATTGACGTCCGTGGCTTCATCGATGAGAGTGTCGAAAAGATCACATCCTGGTGCAACGACGTCCTTGTTACCATTGGGCAGGTTGATCTTGCCAGACGGTGGGTATTTCTAGATAAAGTGAGCGTCAGATTCCATTTTAGAAAAACAAATACACTTGAGGATCATAATCACGATTTCGTTCAGGACAGCTGTGTAGCCACAGGAAGACGCTTTCTTCTCTAGTGATGATACTTGGGAGTTGGAGAGCCCAAGAGTTGACTGCCATGTTGCGGAGAAGTTGGCCGCCGGGATTTCCTCGGAAGTGACGCTACAGACAATCAGAGACTTAATTGAGGAATTCAGAATAGACTATGTTTGCGCATGCCACGAACAAGCTGGAGTAGACACCGTCATTGATGAGGAGACCCTGAAGATTCAATGGAAGCGCAGCTTTCTCGGAGGCGCTTGCTTCAATGATTCGGGTCGCAATGTAGGGGATGTAGAAGCCTGGAAATAACGCAAAATAAGCTTTATCACATCACCCATTTGGATGCATTGGCGTACCAGCATAGCTTTCTCCGGCGATATAAAGTTTCTAATAAAGATCAGCAATTTATTTATTGTCAATAGGGGAGAGATTGAAAAAGGTTAATGTAACAAACCTTGGCAGCGAGTTCGGGAAAGACGGAATAAAATTGCTCCCTGGAAATAATTGAGCTGAATATAACATCTGAAGGGGATGGCTGAAACTTACAGGAAACCATAGAATTCGTTTGCAAGTTGGGACTCGTTGGTAATGTTAGGTGTCCCCAAAGTAAATCCCGTACCAACAGGTTGATCGATGTAGACCTTATGAGGTTTGTATTAATATATTAAGTTATCATGTTGATTGGAAATAGACTTACGACATCAGATGCAGTTGTCCATGCGTAGGGGTTTGCAACTGGTCCAGAAGTTCCGGGCTGCCAGGACACGGGCCCATTTTCCTATGAGTAACAACGGTAAGGGTGTATCATAACTATATCGAGTTTGCACTGGCCTACTTCTAGGAAACCGTCCAATGAGCTGCAGCCCGGTCCACCATTAAGCCAGATCTGAAATACGCGTTAGAAGGGACGATTTCATTTGATCATGTAAATATAGAAATCATCTCACTGTTAATTGATCGGACTCGGTGGATTGGCTTGATGGCCAGTACCAGAAGAAGAGTTTCTAGGTCCAGATATTATTAGGAGGACAGTGCTCAAAGATAAGAACTTGGCATACCTTGGTTTCTGATTTAGATGACGAAATAGGCAGACGGCCAGCCCACGAGTCTTGTAAGGGGAATGCCACAAGCGGTAGAGCAGAAGAGTTCACAGCAAAGCTCGATGCGTTCGCGTTCTTGAAAGTCGGCGTGTAGAATTTAGCATACTCTTCACGTTTGCTCTCGCTCTCAGCAGCTGGCCTGGCAGCAGCGTGTTGATTCACGTATTCCTTCGGGCCACGAAGCCGGTTAACCGCATCGTTCGCAAATGCGGAAGGAGCTAAGGCGAGGAGTGCGATGCAGATATGCTTATAGAACATCGTCTGCAGTTATGACTGCCGGAAGGTGTAAGTGTGTCACTCGACAAGATAGCAGTATTTATATCTTGTGCAGCACATATTTTGCTCATAAGAGAACGGGATATACGGAGAAATAGGCCGTTTCGAAGGGTCGATGGCGCGATCATCCCAGCTTCATACGAAGGCTTCGGGTGGACAAGTCATGGGCAACTGCTTCGAGAAATACGAGCACATGGGCTGGGCAGATCCGGCGGAGCTCTAGTTCGGGCGTATCACACAGTCTCCTGATGAGCCATATGGATTTGCCAGCATGAGTACATGAGCCCTGGGACTGTTCTCATAACAACTAGTCACTCCGAGTCATGTGGAGCCACATATTTGAGACATAAAGCCAAGTGGCAGAAGGATTTCTGTCACGACTTTGATCTGTAACGAGCCGTACTTCAGTGGTTTATGGAAATAGGACATAGCAATCTTTTGCCCCCACCGTAACTAATTAAATGTTCGTTTATATTCCAATGATCAAATTAAAGCGATCGAGATGGATACGATACGATAACCAATGTGCGCCAAGATTTACTGTTTAACTTTTTTTGTCTTTCTCGACACAGAAGTCTCACAGCAGTCTCGGATTACCTGATAACGGATGCATGAGATATGCTACTGTTTAATCTAAATCACGAGGGGTTTGGTACCATGTGGTTCCTCCCTTCGAGTCTAGGCACCCTGTGCGGTTTCTAGAGATGATCCAAGGTTCTAGCGCTGCTCAGGTGCTGAGCAAAACAACGGACTGTAGGGCGAGGTAGTCGATCGAACGAACTAAAATAGGAACATGGTAATGGTAGCTTGAAAGTTACTAAGATACTGGATACGTGACAGGAGGTATTGAGTCTCGTGATATCTAAACTTGATCGCCCATTACTGGCCCGCCGGAACTCCAGATGAGTAACAAAATATGATAATCCGGGCGCCTCAGACACAAGAATTGGAAGCTATCTTAGTGAAATGATATGATAGTTTCAAAGTCTGATCTAAAAAAACCAAGGTTACTACTGGAATAGCATAAAGTAATGATTGAGCTGGAGATGGACAATGGACATGGTAGTCGGTGTTCCTTTTGTTTACGGACATTCGAGTTAAATGATTGAGTGGATCGATGATATGTTATAACTTGCCTACAAGTGCGTGCAATAATACACTTAGTGTCAGTACATACATGGCTAACTTTTGGCCTTCATAGCCAAAAGTTAATACAAGTACACTCAAGCCCAATGGGATGTTTCATTCACATAGAAAAGAGCAGTAACCTCAAACATTTTGATGTAATATGTACAAGCTATTGAGCTACCTGCACAAATGAGGACGACCAATATCTACGTTGCTTCTGAATTGCGGTGCATCTTCGAATGCAATAGAGAAAAGAAACAATCATGAAGGGTATTTATTGGTGGGTTTATTCCCAGCACCAAAGTGGTTTTATATTGATAGGGAATAGATAACTCTGTCGGATAAAAATTGTTGCATTTATGGCACTGAAAACATTCAAGACATGAGCGAAGTGGCGTTGCTAGATGTGCCGCATGCCACTGGCAGTGCAAGTTATCAGAATTCAGAGGAGCGAGTGAGAGCAGGAAGTCACATAAACCCAGGCACCGAATCGTGATGATCCTGCTTAGGTCAGCTCAGTGGTTACGCTGCCTGGTCGTCGGACCGGCCAAGAGCCTCGCTGCCTTGCTCTGAAGACCATGACCAACGACGACTATGGCGGCGATGCCACAGAATTACTCGAGACTTATGGTGTGTGTGCATTAGTTTATTTGTGATTCAAGCTATATAATGGTCTGTACAGATTTCCTGATGAAATACATTGTGATTGGTAGGAGACGAGGTGTTGAAAAACGTTGTGTGCACTTGTGCTTACTGGTTCGTGCAGGTGAAGCTGGAACAGGGAAATCGTGCCTACTTCATCACTTTACGCATAATTCCTGTATGTCTATACTTCTGAAATCCTTGATATCAAAAGCCCGTGGGAATCCTGGATTGATTACTCAAGGACAATTCGGTTTATATGTCCAGTCAAAGACCATTCTCAACACACTATCGGTGTGGAGTTTTCGAGTCGGACAGTCAAGCTGGGGGAGAAAAGGATCAAGCTACAAGTGTGTCTTGCATCACCACCCTGTCTACAATGTGCTAGTGTCTAATTTTGCCCCCTTTAGTTATGGGATACCGCTGGGCAAGAGCGCTTTCGGTGCGTGCAATCATATCCATCTGCCCTTGCCCTATCTCTTGATAGGGCCATCCACCTGCCGATGGCTGCTCACCACCGCGCATAGATCTGTCACTAGGAGCTATTACCGAGGTGCCGCAGGCGCAATACTCGTTTATGACATCACCAAGTTCGTACCTATGAACTTGTGCATCACCGGACTCCTAATTTACGCTACTTTGTTCAGCCGCGATTCATTTGTGAATTTATCACGGTGGCTGGCTGATGCACGAGCGCTTGCCAGTCCGCATTTAGTCACCGTCCTAGTTGGCAATAAATCTGACCGAGAAGATGAACGAGAAGTGGAGTGGGCAGAGGCCAGCCGCTGGGCTGCAGAGAATGGTACGTTTGTGCGCTTATCACATCCATTTCACTGTAAATGTCTGTTTCTGATTGTGGATACATCAGACGTCCACTTTCTAGAGGCTTCATCACTTACAGGGGATAATATTGAGGCACCGTTTCTGCTTGCCGCCCGCTCAATACTGCTTTCCATCGAGTCAGGAGTACTTGATCCGGAGAAGGCAGGTAGTGGTGTTAGCTATGGTGACAGGGCGCTGCGTCGCGTCAATTCTTCCAGTCGGCTTAGCTTTGGCAGCTTAAGCTATGGACGAAACAGGAAGAAGGGAACAGTTAAACTCGGTGTGAAATCTTGGGTACCAGGAACGAAGTGCTGCAATTCTTAAGTCTCGGTGATAATGCACGTGAGTGGCTTGTATTAATCTATCAAGCCCCTGTCGTGATCGAGTCCCATCTACTTCTCAGCTCCAGCTCATTCATCATTTGCATTCATCTATCATATTATACCCCCTCTGCCACATACCATAACTCCCCCTTGGTATTTTATGTGAGCCATCCAATTTGTCTGCAGCTCCACTGTGCCAAGCTGACTGGCGGTATATTCCAGTTGATTCTGATCACAATCACCCCTGTTGATATCTACGACTATTTTGGATAAGTTAGGATATGTCTGCCCCCCATGTAATCTGCCTTTTTAACTGATCTAATCGTATAACCGTTGTACCGTGATCCGACGAGTGATTGTTGCTCTATTCAGGCGACATGAGCTACAGTGGCGAGCGGACCGGACGGTTCTCGGATTTGCTTCCGGTGTGATCACGAAGGCGTCACGAAGGCGAGGTGCGTGTCCCGGTATCTGATCCTAGCGAGTAATCCCCACATGGATAGACACCGCGCATATGCGATGAGCATGCGCTGGCACTGCCGTCGATATGCTGGCAGTCCATGTTGCCGACATACATTCCAAGACAATCCATTCATTGAACCGGCTCAGCTGATCGCTGGCCCACCTTCCCCCGCATCGACATGGGCCAGATAGAACTCACAATTGACAGAACCATGCTACCCTCTACGAATGTTGCGATATCCCGGGCTTCATCCGAGTCCTCCACGTCGCAATGTTGCTAGCCTAGCACATCTAAATCATAATTTGTGCCCTCGTTGCAAGTTGTCCTTCATCCACAACCATCTCTCTTGAGTGTATCGCAAGTATCCTTGTCGCAGGACGACTCTACGAGCAGTGTGCTCAATGGGCAGTAAACATTCCTCCTTGGCTGGTAAGATCTTTTTTCAAGCCACATCAATCGCGGCCTGTCTTGCCCTGCCCCTTCGTCATCTGGCAGTGTCAAGCCCAGCGCCTCCGATCTGCCAGCTTCGACTTTTCAATCATGACTTGGGGGACTAATCTGATGACCTATTACGCAACTTATAGTGGATTCGTCCTCGGTCGGGGTACATAACAGCTCATCATCAGTCTCAGTGTCCTCCCAGACGAGTCTTTCCCGCACGTCACTATCGTCGTCTACAGTACTTTCATCGCAATCGGCTTCACGTCCCTCATCCAGCCCTAGCGCCTCTTCTGGGTCTCTTGAAAGCAGCTCTGGATTATCGAATTCGCATTCAGTTAGCTCAGGGATCGCTGCAGCGCATACCGGCGGCCTTGCAGTTAATAGCGTATCTACGGCGTCCTCGCAGACAGTGGTATCTGCACAGTCATCTGCCGCAGTAGAGCACGCAGTCAACAGCAGTTCTCCCACAACTGCATCGTCCGCTGCTACGGCTTCTTCTTCTGAATTGGGACAGGCTCAACCAGTCGCATCTATTTCGGCAATCCAGTCATCCGTGACCTCGGCATCTGTTCACTCGTCTTCCTCTACAGACACGAGCCCCGCAGCTTCTTCTTCTCATTCTACAGCTGTGGCTTCGTAAGTGATATCAATATTGAATACGGTCACGCTTGTTTTCTTATAACCGCACAATATCAGTGCCTCTCCTTCCACGTCAAAAGTCGGTGCTGCCACCAGCTCTGTTGCGCAGCCCAGCACCGTGTCTGGCAACAGCTTTGTCGCTGCCGGTAGTTTTGAGTCCCTTTCCGCTACAGTTTCGTCGTCGTCGTCATCATCATCGACCTCAACATCCGAGTCTTCTTCTGGCACCGGAAAAGCATCGCCAATGACTTCGGCATCTAGTAGTGTCGGCGAATCTACGGAGCATGTCAGCGGCACGAGCTCTTCATCGTCCACCGCTTCGCCTGCTAGCACGAGTGCTACACCAACGAGCGCTCATGCTGCTGGTACTGTACAATCTACGTCTAGTGTCAGTACCCCGCAAACAGAATCAACTTCTGCTTCCGAGCCGCATTCATCATCATCAGAAACGATCGTGTCTAGCGTTGTCATCACCGGTAAGTTATCAGACTTATATTTACATAGAAAGTGATTGTAAAGATTGGCTGCTTTGTTTCTGATCATGGTTATTTGTTTCGTGATGTACAGAGTCATCGGGATCTTCATACACGCATACATTCACCTCTACGAGCGTGATCACTGTCAAGCCAGTGTCTACTTTTTCCACTCCTGTTGCTGTAACTGTGACTTCTGCGGGAAAGGTGGTGGCCGCTACCCCTGCGGTAGTTACGACGTATTCTACTTCGGAGCTGCCTGGTGGCTCTTATACTACTATAAGTATGCGGCTTCTCTCTCATGGGTTTATGATGTCATCCTGACTTTCATTCTAGCTTATGTGGTGGCAAACCCTAGCGGCGTCTTTGAAGGAGGTTCTGAGGGCATTAGCAACCATTCGTTCGTACTCATTCATTCGTCCACTTGCGTATTGATGGAAAGACTCAACCATTCCTTCTGTTAGGTTCTTCTCAAACCATGGCGCAGTAGCTGGAGTATTTGTCGTAGTTGGTATTATTATCGCTTCCATGTTCGCATGCTGCGGTCTCTTCTTGTGGCGTAGGCGTAGCCGCCAGAAGCGCGAGCGCTTGCGTGCAGGCATGACATGGCCCCCTCAGACAGCTGCAGCCAGTCAACCTCCCATGGGTGTCATTCACTGGGGTAGCAGAGCACACAGCCCACGCTCAGATGCTCAATCGGACCTTCCTCTTTCCGCTCAGCCGCTCGCTGGCAACATGGAGCAACAGCAGCAGCAACGGCAACCATCGTCAGCCATTCCGATGACATCCACTTCATGGCAATATCATGGTCCATTCCACGACTCGTACTACGATTCCCAACCGACTGCCGTGCCCCTCGATGGCGAATACAAACAGCAGGACAGCGGCCGGGCCTCAAAGCGTGTCTCATTAGCCCCGTCCAGTCCGTCAATTTATCCGGCGGCGCTTCCTCGGGACGCTGACTCGTTCTATGGCTCTTCGGAGGATAACAACGATGATCAGCCGGACTCACCCCAGTATCCAACAGCTGCACGTGCAAGATCACCCCCAGCCTCGGGGAGACGCAAGTTGCTGATCCAGCCGTATGATCCCATGACACCCCCGGTGTCTGACTCGGAGACGCAGGCCTCGTCGAACACCCTCGCAGCTTCGGCAGGACGACCGCTGACGATGGAGTCTATTCTGGACGAAGATGTGAATAACCCTGCTTTCAAGACACACCTGAAGCATCTTCTGCACATGTCGCAGGCTGGACGTAACGTGAGTGTTTACCTCCTTTTTTTCTTCCAGAAATAGTGATATGCCGATGATGCTAATACCCTTGTCGTGATTGTTTTGTAGATGGCCACCTCAGACAGTTTCTTGTGATATATATCCATGATGGCTTAATGCTTTCTTTTCTTATTTTTGTTGGACTAAAAGCATTCGCTGTGATGCATATATGCGCATACATGTATTTGCGGCAACTTGTAGCATATATTAAGGAGGTTATTTGTATGATTACACACGTAGATGAAGGTTACATGGAAACAAAAAATTTCATCCACATGCATATATACATATCATCGTTGTCATGTATGCAAAAACATACCCTCACCAACCATCGCGTATGTTTTTTTTTTTTTTACGTTGAGGTTGACGACCGACATCCTTCGACAACCCGGACCGTGTCCGATACAAATCCATAAGACTGAATATACTGTTGGTGTCATGCAATACGTGGCAATGAACGGAAATCACGTACGTTCCCGGTATTGTATACCATGTTCTCCCAGCCACTATCGGGGGATGTGGTAGCCGTAGCGTCCTTGAGCAGGATGACGTCATAGCCGCGATAGTACGAATCAACGAGTGTTCCCAAGACACACTGCCAGCAAAAAAAAAAGTATGTATCGGGTTCATCAGTTGACGGAGAATCATGTGCATTTTAGATTAGCGTGAGGGCTGGAAAAGGAGGCCGGCAACGATAGCCATGCGATGATGTTGGAGCAACTTGCCTGATCGGTGTTGACACCAGCAAAAAATAGCGTGGTGATCCCGTTCTCTTGCAGGAAGAGGTCAAGGCTTGATTGATACCCCCACAAAGCACTCAATCTGATCGTGAGAAACAAGAGAGTGGAAGTGTAAGCAGAGTATATGCGTATGGGAAATTGCGTTGTCAGACGATGACCACAAGCAACATCCATCAGCAGCTCAGTGTAAACTTTTACTAACCTATTTTTGTGAATCCAAAAATCCGTACCGGCTTCTTTTCCCTGCTGATACAACTCATCGAGGGGACCGTATAGTTGTGTATTGCGCTCGCCCCTCATCAGCACGCGACCAAACCCATTGGGAAGTGGCTCGCCCAGAGCGGTTCTAGTCCCACCCCTACTCCAGCTGCGGATAAGTGAGGGTGGGAGCGTTGTCAGCTCA
Source organism: Agroathelia rolfsii (assembly GCA_018343915.1). Classification (NCBI taxonomy): domain Eukaryota; kingdom Fungi; phylum Basidiomycota; class Agaricomycetes; order Amylocorticiales; family Amylocorticiaceae; genus Agroathelia; species Agroathelia rolfsii. The sequence goes on from JABRWF010000002.1 coordinate 1,170,826, forward strand.
TGCTCTGTAAGGCCCCAATTACTGCCAGGTTGATAGATCATGTCAATGAGATGCTGGGGGGGGGGGATATGGGTGGTAGTAATGAGAGGGTAAAATACGAACACCCAGAGGATCTTGCACCCGTGCTCTCTCAAAGCGGGTACTGCCTTCATCAGCGGCTCGATGCATTCAAGACCTTTGGGATGGTTCCTGATCCCAGGATTCAGGAAGTAGCTACAGTATTCAGGAAAATAACGAAATGGTGATTAATTATGCCGCATGAGGGAGAAAAAAAGAATATATGTGCGATTGCGCGCATATATCTATCTTTGACTATCCAAGTAGAAAAAAAAACGCTCACTTTTGCATATCGATGATGACCAGCGCAGTCGCCGCCTTGTCCACCCGGATCGCACGAGAGCCTACCCCGCCATCGACGCCAATCTCCAACTGTGTCTCTTTCCTTAGTACTGGTGGTTCTAGTACTTGAGAATTGGGGCCGTTGTCATGATCGTTGTCACCACCACCACCAGCCTGAGCTTTGTCTGCAGACGATGACGACGGCACGAGATGGTGTGAACGCGAGAGGTCAACTAGACCGTTAGCATACTCGACCCAAAACGACGTGGCGTTGCCAAACTCAGTGGCCCGCCTCAGCAAGGGGATTTCTTTAACGTGGATCGTTTTCGTGTCGTACATAATAATATGTCAAAAGGTGTCAGCGATGATCCGAGAATTTCTTGGAGTTTTTTTTTTTTTGGGGGGGGGGGACCCGGGTGTATGGAATATTTAAACTATATTAAATCTCTTACAACAGTTTGCGTTATTTATTTTTTTAAAGGAAATATGAATGTGTACCCTGAGCCTGTGAGTGCGCGTTGTAGTATAGGGCTTGGTGATAAGATGGTGTTATGGGCTTGGTTGGGGGAGCATAAAATACTACCACCGATACATGCGGCCCATGATGCAAATATGACCGTATAGAAACCTTGTATATACACCACGTACCAATAATCACAGGACAAAAAAGCATCAATTTTGGAGCTACACCAAAGAAACCCAACAAAAAAAAAAAAGAATATGCATTGTCTAAAAAGAAACATGTGTCGTGTACGGGAAGAGAACATGGAAAGGAAGAAAGAAGTGGGGGGATGGGGGGGGGGGGAACACACAAGCGGGATGACATAAAAACAATGAAATAACGATGAAACAACGACAACGACGACAAGACAAAACAACATGTGAACGCTGAGAGCGATAGTTATAGTAGTAATAGTGATATGTGCCAAGCAAGAAGCTAGAGCTGGTATGACAAGGAGGTAAGGAGAGGGAGGGAAGAAAATGGAGAGCAATATCTGACTATATATACTTCATGGATATAAGAAGCAGGGAAATATAAGGAGAGAAAGAGTCCGTTTCGTTTCGCAAACTATTTTTTTTATCATCATCCAGGCAGGCCAGTCAGTGCAGTGAAGGTGGAGTGCAAAGAAAGATAGGTAAGATATATCATGACAGTGAAAGATTCGAAAAGAAGTAAAGAAAAGGAAGAAATCGTGACGGTGCTTCTGTATGAATGATGGTTGCGGTCAGATAAAATTGTCCAATGTCGGCGTGGATGTGGATGATTACACATAAGTATGAGTGAGTGGGTAAGTGAGTGATGAGTGCAGGCAAATTTTTGATGGGTAGGAGGGAAAGGCAAGAGAAAAAAGAAAGAAAGGGAAATAACAAAAAAAAAAAACCACGAAATATACATGCATGGAATTGATCGCATATAAACGTATCATATCAGCGAGCTAGCACTTTGTCCGTCCGGTAGATTTCGTACCTACAATCAAAGGAAGAAACCATAAATCTCAAGAATCAAGATCAGAGAATGAGTGATAACAACTTACCCCCAACTTCCCCCGATCCTCCACCAGACTCGCCTTTGAATAGATCGATCCATCATCCTCATCATCATGGTCACCACGCCCATGAGATAGCGCCGAATGGTTCTGCTCCGACGTCGACGCCGATACCTTGCCCTGCTGCGGTATTGCCGCCACGTTCACACTCGACCTCGACAACCTCGCCGGGTTCCTCGGAGGCGGTGGTGGTGGCGGGGGCACCGCAGGCACAGGTGGCATCGCAGGCGTCGACGGCATCGCCAAAAGACTATTCGACGCCGAACTATGCGTGCGCTGATGCGTATGCGTCTGCCCATTATTATTGTAAGACGCCAACAGCGGCTCAAAGCTGCCCGCACTCGGCGTCGCGGCGTGGCCCCACGAGCCACTGCCACCACCACTACCCATATGATCCGGTCCACCGGGCGTCACGGGTGGGCTCGACGTGCGCGCGGGGACGTACCCCTCGCGCGAGGCCATCGTACCACGGGCAAGATAGTCCATGTACGGGTTGAACTCCCCACCGATGCCGGCGCTCTGCGGCTCGGCGTCCCAGAAGCCGGGCGCCGGGCTCGTGTGCGACGTGCGGTGCGTGGTTGCCAGGGTCGGGTTGGAGCGCATAGCCATGGCTGGGCCGTGGCGACCCAGCCCGTCCTCATCGTCCTCATCGCCGTCAAGCGGAGAGCGGTGGAAACCGGCGGCAGCGAGCGTTGCGTTCACATCTTGGTCATGCTCGAGGCGCTGCTTGCGTCTCCTACGGCGTGCAGCAAATATGGCCCAGATGACGAGTGATGTTGCGGCAAGACCAACGAGGACGAAGACTCCAGCAACGGCCCCCGTGTTATGGAAAAATCTGGAATAAGCGTCAATATTGCCAGTTGCACAGTGAATACGGAAGAAATATAACTCACGAATTCTCTCTCGAATTATTGTTGTTGGGGCTTAATGTCGGGTTGGCATAGACCTCCGTAACGGTCAACGGCTGTCCATCTGAGCCGGTAGAGGTCAGTGTTTCGGTCACGAGCGACGGGGCACTCGTCGTCAGCTGGCCTGCACTGTTTGTCGTTGTGACATACACGGTGCTTGCCAATGTCGCCGTACTGATAAAAAAAAAAAGGCTGTTAGTTAAAGAGACAGAGCAGTGCTTGGATAGAGAAAAAAAATACACACGGAGTATAAGTCATCGTCGTGCCTCCAATCTCACTCGTATACGTGATCGTATACACACCCTCGCCCGAGCTATGGCTCGCGGTGACGGTGACCACGGCAGCCTCAGTCGTCACCGCGTTCGTGCCATCGCTGTGCGTCACGGTCACCACGGGTGCAGTGATGGTAGTGGCGACGGCGCCGCTGCTGCTGAACGTGATAGTAACGACGCTGGTTGTGTCCGTCGTGGTAGCCGTATGAGTAGGACTCTCTGTCGTCGTCCGAGCAGAAGTAATGGTTGTTGTTGACGAGGGGAGCTGCGTTGTGGTAGTAGTCGGTGGATTGGTGGTTGAGGTGGATGTAGGGGTGGTGGATGTGGGTGTGGTGGATGTTGTCGTTGGTGTAGAAGTGGTGGTCGGGGTGGTTGTTGGAGAGGTAGTAGTAGTCGGTGATGTTGTATGGGTGGTAGTAGACGTCGTTGTTGGGGTAGACGTCGACGATGAAGTTGTTGTGGATGTGGTAGTTGTCGAGGGAGGATCAGTAGACGTCGTGGGCGGATCTGAAGTTGTAGTCGCCGCTGTAGTCGATACGGAATCCGTGGCGAGTGACCGCTGAGAGGTGTCCGATGCCGTGGTAGACATGGTTGTCGCTGTCGTTGATGTCGGTGTTGTCGATGTGGGCGGTTGGGATGTTGTACTGCCGGTATAACATGGTGAATACGCGCATACAGTGGAATAATAATGATTAGACAAACAAGACAAACGACGTACGAAGTGGGCTCTGCCGTAGTCGAGGGCGCCGTCGTGCGCGTACTTGCGACCTCGGAGGCTGGCGATGTTGCGGAAGTGGTAGGATCGGCAGAAGTTGTGTCTGCTGCGGACGAGGACGAAGTATCGGACACCGTCGACGACTCTGTGGGCATGGTCGAAGACGGAGAGACGGGAGAGGTCGTCGCCCGATTCGTGACAGGTGAAGATGTGTCCGGTAGTGCCACAGAGGACGTAGTAGCGGGCGGCGTGGTGGTCGATGTTACAGAGGCAGTAGTTGCGTCGATGGATGATGATTGAGATGACGTCAGGAAGGATTTATCCGACGAGGGAGAAGGGTTTGTTGTTGTTGTGGAAGAGGAGGACATTCGTGTTCGTTTGATTGGTCGTCAATGGGGAGGAAGGGAGGGGGGGGGGCAGATGGAAACGAGGGGAGAAAAAAGGCCGTAAGTGAGTACCGTGAAGACAAGAATATAGAAAGCAATCAAGGCAAGTCAGAAGAAAGTGTTCAGAGACGGTGACTGGGACAGCGACGGCAGCAGCGACGACAACGACAACGACAACAACAACAACAGCAAGGGTGATGAGAGCAATGCAGGTCAAGCAGGGGACCTCATGGCTGAATGGATAATAGGATAGACAAGGGAGAAGAAGAGAGACGGCGACTGGAATAATAGTGGAGTGTTTTTTGCACGCATGCTCGGCATTGCAACGGCCATCGCATAGACCGGGAGGACTATAAGGCGGATTGCTTACCTTGGCTGGATTGTTGCCTTTTCTCAAGAACGAGACGAGGCATGCCAGAGAGACATGCGGGCGATTGGGGAGACGGATGGGGAGGATGAGGAGGGAGAGATGGAGACAGAGACAGAGACACAGGCCAAGGCGAAATCTGTCAATGGCGGTGGCGATGTATCTATCCCCTGTTTGTTGTCTCTTTGTTATCTTGTACACTTCTGTTTACATTTCTTTCTAGTCAACTTATACAGTAACATTAGTATTTACTTGAGTACTACTTACTTGCTTACCTTTCTAATCGTTACCCTTCCCCGCGGCAATCCAACCCCGTCGGCCCTTTTTCATCTGTTCATCCGAGTCCTCCTCCTCCTCCTCCTCCGGCTCTCCTGCCGTCGATGAGCTCATCTTGCTCAAAACGCCCTTTTCATTCATTGATCTGTTGGTACGCTTGCCTGCTGCCTCTCAAACGCGTGTCACCCCTCACGGCATCTTGTAATTTCCTGCAACCCCGCCTTTTCTCAAAAATAAAATATAATAATAACCATTATTACGGATCCAACATCATGTCGCCCTGCAAGATATAAACGTGTCTCGCGGTCTATCATTGCCGAAAATATTCTGTTGCCCTCTATCTTCTCTGGTCTGATTGCTCTTCTTCTCTCGTCGGAACGATGAAAATGCCTGAATGGCCACATATCACCGCCGCACAACCGTAGCACTGACATTGATCTACTTCTTCTCTCTCGTCCAACAAGGGTCGTCAAGACTGCCACCTTTCATCTACAGCCGTTATAGGCAGCCCACTATCAAACAACACGTGCACTCCATACCGGGATAGTAGACCTAGTCTAGACTGATCCGTCCTTCTCACACAGTCACTTGATTCGCCCTCTTGTGTTCAGTCGCATTCAGGATGGCGCATTCTCCATGATGATCAGCCCCGATACGCTTCGGGAAAATGCATCCGCGACTGAGTTACTACGCGCAGTATTGATAGTGTTTCGCAACCTTCTACAGAAACATTGCTCCCACACAATACATAATATATACACTCCGCCCTTCGGCTCTTCCTCCCCTATTCCGTCCGTCGTGTGGCCATCGCCATGTCGGCGGCACCTCAGCGGCCTCAACGCGTCGAGGGATGACAAAAAGCGATGTCTCGTGATCGTTCCTTACATCTATGTGTATCACGTGAAAAATACAGAAACGGTATTTGTAGCCAAGACTGTATCAGTGCCAGGTGTATATCACTGTTATTGTGGCTCAATCACCCCCCTGCGCCACGACATGAATACATACACTTGGTGAAATTACAAAACCATTCCTGTGAAAAATAAACAAACAGCAAATCAAACTCGTTGGCTTTGAATTTACATATTGGTTCCATCTTCACCACACGCATACAACGCTGATAAGACACCTTCCATCCCCAGAGGCTTCTCCATCATGCATCACCCCCTAAGCCTCAAGCTCAAGTACAACCCCCCCCCCCCTACTAGTAGAACTTAGTCCCCGGGCCGTCCCAACTGTAGTGCGTTTTTCGAAGTCTTAGTGTATCATATGACCGATCCATGGCGTCACAGCCCCCCTCCCCCATTGGCACGAATACCGACCTTGACCACTCTTTGAGAAATTTAATGATGCGATCCATATCGGCCCGTACATAGATGAACCAAATGGATGAGCACCTCCACGAACACGATCTCTCCTCTTGCCTGGGACTACTGATCACCGACGACGACCATTCGATCTACTTTTTACTCGGAGCACCTCGCACATACAATTAATTATTGGATTGGATCATGGCGTCTAATGATACACCCAACCCCCTTCCCGATGTACGCCGTGTTATCACCAAACACGAGGGATCCAAATCCGTGATTGCATCTGATGAGCTTGTAAAATCTCAGGCGAGTATTCATTCATTCATTTGTTTGATAATGGCAGAGGGACTGCATGGTTTTAATAATGTCAACATAGGCGGTTGGTTTCCCAGGCCTCTTCGGTTCCCCTCTCTGGGTGACCAACGATGGCGTACCTACGGGAGATAACCTGGCCGATGGCAAGGACCCCATCAAAGGTCTCTATGATCTTGTAATACCGAATGGGACGTCGTTTCGGTACACGGATCTCGCGCCTGGGGCAGCGTCGCCGATTGTGAGTTTGAGTTTATTATTATTATGATCTCCCGCCCTAGTATCTGCATGTAACTACACCCGATAAACCATACCAATCTAACTTGCGCTTTAATCATCAGCATCGCACAAGTAGCATAGACTACAACATCCTTAGTGCGTTTTCCTTTTTCTTTTCTTTGCCCCGTTACGTCCTTTCTAACACACAATAAATAAACAAAATAAACAGTAAGCGGCGAACTCGTTCACATCGTTGACGAAAAGGGCGAAGAGACACACTTAAAGACACCGGGAGAGACGCTTATCCAGCGCGGCACGCTCCATTGGTGGCGTAACCCGAGCGAGACCGTATGGGCGCGCTGGGTGACGGTGATCATCGCAGCTGAGAGCGCTGAGGTCGACGGGAAGAAGTTGGATGATGTTATGATGTAATCCTTCCTTTTTCTTTTTTTCTTAAAAAAAAAATTGGAGGGAACTGGAGATCTTGAAGAAGTATATGGTGTGTATAGTATATGTATGTCTTCAAAAAGCTTCTTTGTACTCGTACAATCTCTTATTTCTTCATTATGAATAAATCAGCTCTCAGAAATCACTAAATTATCCCTTGCCTGATGTCTCTACATGTCCGTCCCCTCCTCTCCTCGCTCGTTCTTGTTACTGCAGGTTGACGAAAAGACCGCCATCGACAAGCAACGACGCGCCCGTGACGTATTTTGCGAGATCACTAGCGAGGAAAACGACAGGTCCAGCAATATCATCGGGCTCTGTATACATAGCAGCTTCAGCAAATTCCGTCCAAGAAAAAAAAAAGAAAGAAAGAAAAAGAAACTTCGCACCTCCCAATCTACCAAGACACGTCCGCTTGATCATCCCCTCCCGCTTTGCCGCATCAGACAGATCCTCCTTGTTGATGTCCGTCGCGATCGTGCCCGGGAGGACGGCGTTGGCACGGATATTGTATTTGCCCAGCGCAACGGCGCAGCTTTGCATGAGGGAGTTGATGGCCGCTTTCGTGGGTGTGTAATGGCTATCAGCCGAATAAACAGGCATGGTGATCATTAACGTGGGGATATGAGAGCCTAATTATATGCGCTTACCATTGGAATTCGCCACCCACGAGGGCGGATATCGATGAAATGCCGATGATGGCGCCTCCTTGAGGTGTTTGGGATTTCATCTGATTGGCAACGGCTAGGGGCGTACATTATAAAACTGGACACTTGAGAGTCGCCAAAGGAACATACCTTGTGTGATGAAGAAAGAGCCGTCCAGGTTAGTCCGTCTCGTCACCTCCCAAGTAGCATGTGGCATCGTCAAAAACTCAGAGAAGGGGCATATTCCTGCGTTGCTGCATAGAACGTCTAGTGTACGAATAAGGGATACCATTAGTATACGAAGCTACAAGCATCATGATAGAGTAGGACACTCACCGATGCGTCCAAATGCATTCACTGCAGCCTCTACAATCTACAACAATCCGATCAACATATGATTGCATGAGCATACAAGACCATGGTGGAGGTAAAAGGCAACTTCGATGAATATATGCGCCTGCTTTTCCTCCCACCAACATCGATGACACACCTTTGCCGACGTCTGTGCATCACCAATGTCCCCAGGAACTGCCACGGCGCGCGCATGCGGGTACGTCGATTCGATCTCTTGCTTGAGCTCCTGGACCTCGGCCTCCGTAGCAGCGTCGCCGTAGTAGTGCAGCAGCAGGCCTGTCGCGCCGTTCTGTGCGCTCTTGACGGCGACTGCGCGGCCGATACCGCGGCTGCTACCAGTGATCACAACGACCTTTTTGTCGAGTAGGAGGGTGGCCATGCTGATGGTACTGGCGATGGTGCTGCTACTGATGATGATGATGGTGGTGGTGGTGGAAGTTGTGGTAAGAAATGAAGGTGCAAGCCAATTTGAACGGCGTCGGTGTTTGCTCCCATGATCTCTTTGATATATATCTTTCTTGTTTTACCGAGTTATTGATTCTGCCAGTGCGTAGGGGTCGAGTCCCCGGAGAGTGTTTGATCATGGATTTGCTGCCGTACTGGGCTGTCCGTGCGTTGTCGGACTGCCTTGGGCGGCAGGAAGACGGCCCGGAGCTCAGATGACTTTGGTGTAGTATATACGTTGGTCTCAATACTCATGGCAAATAAGCAAGCCAACAAATTGGTTCATATTAATGAATAGATTAGATGTACCCAAGCTTAAAGCAAAATGATTAGTTAATGAAGAAACACGTTGTATTCCCAAGCGGTACTAACTCTACTTGATCCTCAAGTTGTTATGGCCGAATTCAATAAGCTTGGCAGATAAAGGCCGTATTCAGTTCTCCATTTTGCATAGCAGAAAATTTTATGTACATGGGATGGACAAGACCCTATCAATTCTTTAAACTTAAAAGCCAACTTTCAATCGCCAGCCGTTCGGAAGTCTTGATTCCGCGAGTCGCTGGCTGGCGTTGTTATTCTTACTGGGGGCGATCTCAAAGCCTGAGAATAGAGTCAACAAAACTGTAATATGTGCATATAAATCCACGGTGCCTAGGGGATTGTGTCATAGCTTGGCCAGGGAAATAGCAGTAGAAAAGCAGCTGGCAGAAGATTCATAGTGCAGGAAAGGAATCATCCTGGATCCAAGTCGAGATGCACCGCGCACAATGTCTAGTTAAGCGGACAGTCTTTATGATAGAAAACATTACATTTATCCTCATTCTGTGTAGGATTACAAGCACACATTGAGATTGCACGAAAGAAAAGCGTGTCTACCAATCTCCCTTTCCTTTGTATTGACGGGAAAGCTCCGCTTTTTGCCTCTCTTTATGGATCTAGAAGGTCGCCGCCAGAACACTTGAATTCTAGTAGTAAACAGGGTAGAGTTCAGTCGACATCGTGTGTATCTTTAAGACAACGGGATCAATATCACACCCCTGATCTCCCCCCGACTGAGCCGCAACGATCGAGAGAATTTTGATGGCGGCACCGATGGGTAGAATCATTTGCCGTTACACATTGGAAGGACTTGGTCAATAGTACATGTACCAGGTGGAAAAAATCGAGTAGAATTTTGCAAAGTATTTCATGAGAAATTTTGAAGCATACTTGACTCTAAACGTTCCTTAGAGCAGTGCCTAGCGTTGATTTGCATATTTCCAATTTAAGAAATATATCGACGAGAGCGCTCACTGGGCATGGCCACAGCTCCGCTCACCCTGACGTCATTCTTCGACCAATGGGGAGAGGGAGCGGGTCTGCCGGGTTAGGCCGCCATTATATAGAACATATCAGAAGGCGTCTTTTCACCTTTTCCTAATCTCTAGGACGACAGGCTTGTACAAACTGTACTCATTGTCCGTGTCCACTATGGCCAACGAAGTCAATTTTTCCATCGAGGAGAAGAAAGAGTCATATTCACGGGACTTGGCTGCTTATACCTATCGTCAGTGGAAGATCGCGTGCGAAGAGCTTGAGCGCAGCACTACTCGAACGACGACGACCACCACACAGAGCTTCTCATCGGGTTCACCTTCTCCCAGCCGTTCGCAATCCAAGTCACCCAAACCAGAATCAAATTCCCATCGTCAGTACACGACATAGTCCTTTCTCTTGTGTTCCACTCCCTTCACTTTTTGCTCTTGTTGTTTATAACGATTGGCTCATGATGTACAGGTGTCCAGGTCGTTGACTATGCCCGTGCTCATCCGCGAGTGGGCGGCTCAAGTCGCAAGTAGTGATGACGATGTAGGTCTTTTCTGATGCCATTGGGACGAGCTGGGCCCCATCCTGTGTATTGGTACGCGGCCATATAGTATACGTCTACGTCACTGTTCAGCTAACTAGTATGTCATCGAATAAACAGAACCGTCGTCATCAACGTAGTGCGCACCCAACATTGGCCATGGCATCATCACTCAGGCAGTGGTCTGGAACCCAGCAGTCGCGTGATGATGATATATGCGAGTCCTAAGTCTTCGTATTCTGTTTCTTCTTTTTCCTTTTTCTGTCCCATCATGATTACGACCGGTCACTCTATCTGAACGACAAAGCGATTTTGTAACATTAGTAAGGGGGAAATGGCCTTTTTTTCAACTTCTGTGACGTACCATGTCCCCTAATCACTTGATAAGCGGAGGAATAGTCAATTTCTAGTGCCGGCGGGATGAGTCTGTCGAGGATCTGTGCATGAAAATCGGGAGTAACTGTGCGATGCAATATACAGAGTCGAAACATCTTCTCATGGTAAGCCCACATGGCAAGTATCAAGCTGGAGAAGCCACGCTTATAAGAGATATAATAATCTGAGTGCGTTATGGTAACCGATAATTTCGGGTTGATGTGCTCTCTGGTCATTAAAAGACACGAATACCCCATCCTTGTTTAAAAAGACGGGCCTATCGTCTGCGATATCACTGCATCAGTAAATGCCAAGGTAAATATGATGCATGACAAAGTATCAGATACATAAGACACCAAATAATTTGCGACCTGTGGCCTATAAGGGGCAATCCAGGATACCTAGCACTTGGAAAGCTGAGGGTGTCTAAAGACCCGCAACGTATTGCCGTCATAACGAGATATCCACAAGCCGGCGGTTGGACCTCTCTTAGAGGTTCCGGGTAGTGGAATCTCAATTCGGCTCCTAAGTAAATTTGCGGGTGAACCACAAGCTTGGAACTCGTAGTAGTTGCTAGCCGGGTTGTGGTTCCGACAACAATACTGGTAATGTTTCTTGATGACAGGATATGATGTTCAAGTTCGAGACGCAGCCTCAGTTGAAATAGCTATAGTATGGCCCACTGACAGCATCACTTTTTTACTAGTGTTGTTGTTGACAACCAGTTCACGTTGAATGATGGAGAAGGTGATTGTCCGGTGTGATTAGTGGAATGGGGCGCTGATACTGATTTTGGGTGAGAGATCGGCCGGCCGGAGAGCATGGTATGAGGAGGATAGCTCCGCTTGGGCAGCCTATCACCGTGCGGCCTTTGGGGAGATGGCTGATGGCAGAGTAGATTGTGCCCTGTAAGTGTGCGAAATTACCCACACTCGTCTCTTTCTGCGGCCATCTCTTGAACGGCGGGCGATTATAAGGTCTATCGGCGATTCACACTCATATCCTAGCTTTTCTTCATTCCCTCTTTCCATCTATACCCCCCTCCCCAGGATGTTCCGCGCTACCGCACCAAGATTATCACACATCACGCGCTCGCTCGCGACTCATGCGCCCACAACGACAACAAGTGCACTCCCAAAGACGAGGCATGACTGGGCTAAGCAAGAGGTGCAGAAGATCTACGACACCCCATTGCTGGAGCTGGTCTATCGTGCCGCTGGTGTACACAGGCAATATCATGATCCCAGCAAAATTCAATTATGTACCCTCATGAACATCAAGAGTACGTTTAGATCCCCCCCCCCTCTCCGCTTAATTTCCATGAAAGCTCACTCAAAATGCGCTTATCACCATTCTCAAATGATTTGTAGCTGGCGGATGTACTGAGGATTGTACGTTGAGAGATCAGAAGCGATATCATATTACCGCAAAGAAATTAACCGAATTATTATGCGCTGCTAAACAGGCTCATACTGCTCTCAGTCGTCCAAGTATTCTACGGCCACCAAGGCGTCCCGCCTCGTCGATATTGAGCCCGTGCTTGAAGCTGCGCGCAAGGCGAAGGCAAACGGCAGCACGCGGTTCTGCATGGGTGCCGCGTGGAGGGACCTTGCGGGCCGCAAGAGCGGCTTCCAGAAGATCCTGACTATGGTCAAGGAGGTTCGCGGTATGGGCATGGAGGTCTGCACCACCCTGGGCATGCTATCGCCCGAGCAAGCGAGACAGCTCAAAGAGGCGTGAGTAATTTGTTTTTCCGCTATGGAAAACGTATTTGGGGATCATGCTGATCTGATGGCTTCTTTCTCAGTGGCTTGACCGCATACAATCACAATCTTGACACGTCTCGCGAGTTTTACCCACAGGTGAGTATAATCACGGGGTTCATCACTTTCCCTGCCCTTTCCTTGTCTTTTGAAGATCTGAATGATCGCCTCAGGTTATCACTACACGCTCTTATGATGAGAGACTGGACACAATCTCTGCCGTCAGAGACGCGGGTATTAGTGTTTGCTCTGGTGGTATCTTGGGTCTTGGTGAAACGGACATTGACCGCGTCGGTCTCATCTGGGAGGTTTCCAAGTACGTCCCTAGACATCCAGTTACAATCCTTGGTGCTTACTAGTTTTTGTAGCATGACAGAGCACCCGGAGTCTTTCCCTGTCAACGCATTGGTACCAATCGAAGGTACACCTTTGGAAAAGAATGAGGTTCGTTTATGTTTTGATTTTATTGGCGCATATATTCAGCTTACTCAACTCGCACATGCAGCCCGTGAAATATCACACCCTTATTCGCACCATTGCCACCGCGCGCATCGTGTTGCCTACAACTATCATCCGTCTGGCTGCTGGTAGGAACATCATGGCAGAATCGGAGCAGGCTATGTGCTTTATGGCGGGTGCTAATGCTGTCTTCACCGGAGAGCAGATGTTGACCACGCCCTGCTCTCCATGGGACGAGGTCCGTACTCTTTTATCAATTCTGTGGTAAATCCAGTATCTGATCTATCCATGTTTTTAGGACAAGGCAATGATGGGCCGCTGGGGACTGGAGGGCATGAGGAGCTTCGAGCAAGTCAACGTCGCCAAAAAGGAAGGAGAGAGGCTGCTGACTTCCGAGGTCCCCAAAACCTCGGCTCCTGAGGCGGCAGAGGTGCAAAAGACGAACTGAAAAGACGGTTGTAATGCTTCATTCTGACTGGATCGGGATGATGAGTATCAATCTCAAGTAGTAGTCTATAATAGATGTGTATGATGATGGCGTTGGTTTTTTTTTTTTTTCGTGGAATCTTAGAAGATAGAAAGGATAAAGGACACAGATCATTTCGTTATAAAAACTTTGATATTTTTGTGCATGGGACTTCCTTCACGTTACCATGTTTCCAAAAATGGTAAAACCCAGAACTAAAAAGGTTGCGGCGTTAGAGCTGCACACGAATCTATTTCCGTCTTTTTGGGCGCCTTTAGCTTGGACCTGCATGCGCTTCATGGACACGATAACCATTTTCTTGCCATTGGACTCACCGGTGTTACCCAAGAATATAAACTGTAAATATGGGGCTAGCTATCTGACCTTCTTTGGTGACTAATGTCAATCCGACTCCAACGTTGACATGAAGCGTGAAAGTGTTGAATGCCATGTCATCATCAACATGCCCTCTCGATGGCCTGCCAAATGCATTGGGACGACTGGCACGGACACCGTCCGCAAGTTTCGCTCCAAAGCATAGGGTTATATACTACCACTCGCCGTTATGATCGCATTTCCTATGTGCCAGAGTAGCGATTTATTCTTTCCATTCAACATCGCAAGAACTGCAACGTCACGAGTTGAATGACGTTAACATGTTTGAATCTTGAATACTATCCTTGACAGATGTCATTGCCACCCTGCATCGACTCCCCAATAGGTCCCCAACCCCCAGGGACCTCGTATTTTTGTATGATTTTCGATAATATTTTTCTCGATATCTCTGTCGTGTGATGGAGGCGTCATCCACCTTCCCCGGCTCTGTACTTTTATTTACCCCCCCCCCCTTCCGTATACATATCCTGCTACATGTCGTTTCGTCTTCTGCTCATTACAGGACTGGGGACGGAAAATTCTTTCAGGCTACAAACAGCTCCTATGAAAAATGTCACGCCCCTCAGTATATTCCACTAGCAGGACACCTACCCACAACGGACAGCAGCCTTATGATTTCATGGATACAAATAGTAATAGTACTCGCGATAATTCCAAGAGCAGGCGCGTTCTACATACTATCATACTAAATTTTGTCATCTGAAGCTAGTCAAGATATGTGGGTGTTGAAGCTCAGGTTGTTATCACGGGCTCGTCTGCGACAACGTCAAAAGCCACTGTTGCGTACGTGACTCAAAACGATCAAATATTCTTTAACTTCACTCACATGTAGAGTGGACTTTAGGCGTGTGGCAATCGTAGGTGCGATATCTCACCATATTCAATCGCCATGTGTCTACAAGGTTTATTACTCTAGACTATGATGGAGAGGTACTGCTTGATAGCCTTGTGAGACCGATGTATGCATGCTTCATAGTTCTTTTCTATTGAACGCTTACGTGTGGCCCCAAAGGTCGCCCGTTCGTGACTTTCGTAAACCCATCACGGGTTTCGAGTCCTCATATTTTGAAAATGGTGTGTTCAAGTTCAATGTCTTGCACATGGCAGTAACCTCGCAACACAAGCACCGAAATTTGTGGAGGTGCAGAAGGTCGTCGTCAGCTTGATACAGAATAAGATTATAGTTGGATACCAGCTATGGCTTTTTCTTTCTGTAGGACACCGCTTCATATCGTAAACATCAGGCTGAAACATATGTCTTTCAGGTATTTGGTCTTCGACATTCCGCGCAAGATACACGAGATGTGGCACTATTTGTGCCGTTTCGACATGCCGTTCATTGTAGGGGACCACTGACACTTCAGACTCTGGTATGGACGTTCATGGGTCGAAATGTGGGCCGACTTGGCTATGATCATCCGGTCAGTGCTATTCTTACCTTGCGGTGGCTCAATTGACCACGTCATTCATGATCATGGTAACGTAACAGATAGAGAACGCACGTGCTGCTATGGACCTATATCGATCACAGCAAAGCAACTGGGAGCGTATGGTATCAGATGGTGTCTGGCCTTGCCGTCTTCCGCCTCGTTCGTTTGCCATGCATTTTTCTTGATGTCAAGGAACATTAATAGCTTCTGTGTTGGACAATTTCCTCTTTTTTTTTCGCTCCTACGGATCTGGACTGTTATATAATCTTTGTAATTTGTCTCATCTTGAGCACAGGATTTCTGTGTTTTGACAAACTAAGTTGATGCGGAAATACCATGAGCCGCTCCACGAATGTTGGGCCAAGCCATCTGTATACGATTCTTCTCTTGCTTCTATCGGACCTGACTCTGGCTTCTCCTCACATTGAAAACAGCTTGAAGCATTGACTCAGAATGAACATCCAATAATCATGCCATCTAGCTCCTATGCACCACCCAATGCTCCATCAGGGGCTTATCAGCAGGCCTCTCAGACCTCAAAAGAAGCCCGTGGCCTATTCTTGCCGGGGCTGAACGGCACTCCGTTCGAAGTCAACGTCGCGATTTCTCACCATCATTTGTTATTATCGACATCTAATCTAAGCAACGGAACTCCTCATTTCTCCGTCCGCTTCATGATTGAAATTCTAGCGTCTGTTTACTCTAAAGTGACAGCTTTTTCGAGTGATGGTGTTTCTTACGGTGTATGGATTTTCCTGCTTTATCCTTGAGATTTGCAAGAGGTGCTCGGCTCCAAGCTATTCCGTATATACTAATACTTCAGTGCATAAATACCCATGTCCATGCACCTTTGGATAGGTTGACCGAGTGTTCCTGTCATAGTACATCATGTCTCCCTCAGCCGTACCGGAAACGTCTGCCTCTGCAACGCTACAGACCCTTGACGCTAAGAAAGCCCTTAGTGGGAATCACACTGCATCTACGGACGTCAATGAGAGCTACAAGGGAGACTATCGGTTCGCGCCAATTCAAGAGGCTCAGGTGTCCCGAGCTATGATCAAGCGGTTCGTTTTCTCTCTGACTGTCGATGAAAATATGTTAACTGGATTTTCTTGTCAGTTACTTTGAAACGATGTACGACCGCGCCATATCAGGTAAATTCTCATTTTACATATCATAAAACAACCTGACTGGGTTTACTGAATGGATTTGTAGATGTCGTCATCATCGGTGCTGGAAGTGCTGGCCTTTCATGCGCTTATCACTTGGGAAAAACGAGGCCTGATCTCAAGATTACCATTATTGAGGCCAATGTTGCGCCCGGTGGTGGTGCTTGGCTTGGTGGGCAGCTCATGACAGGTGAACTTCCTTGAAATCACGACATATACCTTGTTTTGTTGACTGACATTCATTTGACAGCGATGGTAAATCCCTTTAATGAAGAATTTGCGGGAACCGTTACTAATTCCATGGACCTGATCATCAACTACGAAATTAGGTGGTAAGAAAGCCCGCAGATCGCTTCTTGACCGAGATCGGTGTGCCGTTCGAAGATGAAGGGAATTTTGTCGTCGTCAAGCATGCAGCATTGTTCACATCTACCATCCTCTCTCGTGTCTTAGCTATGTCTAACGTCGTAAGTCCCATCAGTGATTGTGCTTATGGACACATGGCTGACAATGCTTCTAGGTCATGATGAACGCTACGGCCGTCGAGGATCTAATCATCTCCCCAGACGCATCCGGGCGCCAGCGCGTCACTGGGGTTGTTACCAACTGGACTCTCGTCGCTCTCAACCACGATACGCAATCCTGTATGGACCCTAATGTTATCACTGCTCCGTGGGTATTCTCTCCTTCCTTATGCTATGCGACGGTGTGGCCCTGAGCTCCATATCTCTTTAATATAGGGTCATCATCTCTGCTACAGGTCATGATGGACCCATGGGAGCCTTCTCTGCTAAACGTCTCGTCAGCACCGGACTGCTCAAAGAACTGGTATCATCTTCATCCTTTAACACTGGACGATGAGTCACTAACAGATGCCACGTTCCAGGGAAACATGAGGTGCTTGGATATGAATCGCTCGGAACCAGCCATTGTGAATGGCACACGCGAGGTTGTCCCTGGTCTTATCATGACCGGTTAGTGGAATTCTTCTAGCTTGTCCGTAGGTATTGACTTGACGGGTTTGAATTTCTATGATAGGAATGGAGCTTTCCGAGCATGATGGATCTGCTAGAATGGGACCCACATTTGGTGGTAAGTAAAACTTGCGCTTTAATCTTGAACGATCATATGGTGATTGACGTTCGACGCACCTCCAGCTATGATGGCCAGTGGAGTCAAAGCGGCTACAGAGGCCATCCGGATCCTCGATACTTCCAAGGTCGTGGACGGACGGATTGTCTTGTAGATCCATAAAAAAAGCATTTTCATTTGATAATTGATCATTGATTTTGTAGTTGGGTATGAATGAAGTGAATGCTATACGATAGTTATGCAGCTGTACCACTAGTAGCTTGCAAGTTGTAGGTGTACCCAATAGTGAAGAACTCGATTCAAATATGAACAAGCGCATACTTTTGCTTTCAAGTGGTAAAGGAGTAGAGCTGTTTGATCTGGATATCATATATGCACTCGCTAACTGGCATGAGAAACTTGTTGTGCTGAGACCATGTGACTGTACCTTGAAAGTTGTGTCGAGCGCAACATGTCTTGATGCAATACCGCTGGAATGTCTTGATGTAGTCTTGCTTTATGGGCAAATATACATCCGGCCAAGGTGCAACGCTCAACAAGTGCAACCTGGAGGCGTCCATATTTTCACGCTACAACAAAGCTTAACTGGGCACCACTGCTTCAGCGACTGTTCCTAATCTATGCAACCCCTAGAAGGAGAGAGACAGAAGAAGCGAGTCGTAAGCATGCGCGATCTTATTCAACGCAGGCTCCGACCTGCAGAGAGCGTCATCTGAACGCCTTTACGGAAATGACAGTGCTACTTCTTCGATTCTGATATTGGAGGTTTTCACTATGGACCTGGTCACCCGTGAGCCAATATCGCTCTATGTGTATGACCATGAACAGTAATCATGTTGTCCTAGGATGAAGCCTACGCGTATACGAATGTGCCACTCCCTCGTCATGAACTATGGCCTGTACAAGAAGATGGAGATATTCGTGAGCACTAGACTATGGCATCTGCCTCTGGCCTTTCGAATGCACTGAAAAATTATTTAGCGTGCAAAACCTGCCACGAAACGCGAGATGACCCAATTTCATTCAGACGAATATGTAGATTTCCTAAGCAAGATCACACCCAGTAACATGAACGCCTTCATAAGGGAGCAGCATAAATGTAATGAGGCCTCCCGTATGGATAATCATGCTCTTTTTGGCTAACCATGCCCAACTTTTCGCAGACAATGTTGGTGATGATTGCCCTGTATTTGATGGGCTGTTTGACTACTGTTCGATATCTGCTGGTGGATCGATGGGTACGTTGGATGCAATCGAAAGCTGCAAAATCCTATACTTCACTTATGATTCTATCACAGAGGGAGCCGCTCGCCTTAGCCGTGACAAATGCGATATTGCTATCAATTGGGCTGGAGGCCTACATCATGCCAAGAAGAGTGAAGCCAGTGGATTTTGCTATGTCAATGGTAGTGATGTCTTCACTATCGCTTTTTTGTATTGGCTAATTTGAACACGTACGACGTCATGAGATATTGTCCTGGGTATTCTTGAGCTCCTTCGGTGTGTTTGCATGATTATGTGCTTTTATACATTCTGGTGACATTGGCTTCACAAGATATCATCAACGTGTCCTGTACATCGACATCGATGTTCATCATGGAGATGGTGTCGAGGAAGCATTTTACACCACCGATCGAGTTATGACAGTCAGCTTTCACAAGTATGGAGAGTTCTTCCCAGGAACTGGTGATGTACGAGTAAGTCGAGGGTCTCTTTCTTTATGCGTGCTCTAACTAATACGGAAGCCAACGCGGAGGATATTGGTATAGGAAAGGGAAGGAGATATGCGCTGAATATCCCCCTAAGGGACGGTATTAATGATGAAAGCTACAAATACATTTTTGAGCCGGTATGGTTGATTTAGTGGCGCGCTAAAGCTGTACCTTACTTGTTTCATCTATAGGTGATACAACAAGTTATGGACTCCTATAGTCCCTCAGCGATTGTGCTTCAATGTGGCACTGATTCTCTATCCGGCGACAAACTCGGGTGCTTCAATCTCTCTATGAGAGGTTCGTTCATCAGCTATCTCTGGGGGGCTTCGAGACACTCACATGTATTGATAGGTCATGCCAATTGCGTTAAATTCGTGAAATCTTTCAATAAGCCACTGCTTCTTCTCGGTGGTGGAGGATATACAATGCGTAATGTAAGCCGCGCATGGGCTTTCGAGACGGGTCTTGCTGCTGGTATGGAGCTCGGTCCGGGTAAGGAGTTACTCCATACATGTGTCCTGCCCTACTAATCCAACTTCATGGATCCAGAAATACCTGTAAACGAATACTACGAGTACTTCGGCCCCGACTATGAACTAGACGTTAAACCATCAAACGCCGATGACCAAAATACGCATGCATACCTAGATCGTGTAAAGAACATCGTCATTGATAATCTTCGGCACATCGGTGGACCGCCCAGTGTTCAGATGTCCGGTACGCCCAAGAATTGCTCTTAATCTTCTGAGCTAAACGAACAACCAATTTAGATATCCCACCTCATCCTGTCGACACTATCATGGATGATCCTAATGCCGACGAAGATTTAATACCTACAAATGCTGACGTGAGGCGGCATAGACGATTATTGGACTCACGTATACAAAACGATGGTGAGCTGAGCGACTCAGACGATGAAGGCGAGGGTGGTAGACGAAATCACGCGAGTCATAAAGCACCAGCACACTCCAGCCCCAAGGCGATCGATAAACTCGTTGAAATGAAAGAGGCTACTGTCACCGATGAGGATAGTCATGATTCTGTGGCAAATCCGAATCCAGATACGGAAGATTTTAAACGTGTTCGTGGTGAAGATGACCAAGGATTAATGATCGTTGACGAAAAGATGGACACGAACCCTAGTGATAGTCCAGACGAAGCAGGGAAAGCCATAACAGATGCGTTAGTTGATGCCGCTCTTGCCGGTTCAAAAACTACGAATGAAGCGGCCGAGAACGCTGCTGCTGTTCTTGCTGCCGTATCTTCTACAGTAGCTGGAGAAACTTCAATACCATCAGATGCAGAAGCAACAACAGCGCAATAAGTCATGTACACATGTACATTAGTTTATTTAAAATGCTGTTATCTAATGCCATTGCATCCCATCACCATGTGTTTCCACAATTGGTGTTACGGCACATGGTTCGCTCAACCTATGGTGAAAATGAATCATTGCCTCAGCCGTAACTGGACATTGTTTAACCATGTACTACCATGTGCTTGTCTGTTAGTAGCTGCAAGACTCTATTCACAAACATCATATTTATCACGTAAACACAATCTATTCTACACATTTTCAATGATATCGGAGATACTGATAGTTTTCAACTGCACTCGCATAATGACTAAATTACGATTTCTCCCAATCTGTTTACTTGTACTTAACAACAACTTCGGCGTCGCCGACGGAAACAGAGGTCAAAACGTCATCATCCTGTTCAATGTCGATTATCGTCGCATCGGTGGGGCCGACAGTGCCAGAGGAGGTAGTCGCCTCAGCATCGGAGAAGGTGACGGTACCAAAGTCGGCGAACTTGACAAGAGAATCGCCCTCTTCGAAGTCCTCAACAATCCACTCCGCGTTCTTCTCGCAGAGCTCATAGGACGAGGAAAGCGACTTGGATACAGTCTTGCCGGTCGTCAGGTTCTCAATGACGGCCTTGCCCTCGGACTTGCTCGAGGCGGTCACGGTGATCTTGATTTCGTCACCGGCGCTGATGTCGATGTCTTCGAAATCGTAGGCGTAGTCGGGGTACCACTCATACCAGGCTGTGAAGAGAGCTATGAGTATGTAACGAGAAAAAAAAGGCGGCTGGAAAGTATCATACCATCGAAGGAAACATTGTCATCCTCGTCAACGGTGAAGTCAACACCAGTCTGGAGGATAGCAGTCTCGCAGGTGTCACCATCGATGCCGACCCAGGCGGAGGCAGCATGGGTACCAGAGCTGCCGGAAGGTTTCTTGGGGGTGGGCACGGTGAACTTTCCCGTCACGGCCTTGAAGGTGTCCTGGAAGTCATCACCAAGAGTGATGAGCACGCTACCTTTTTAAATGAAGCACAGCGAGTTCTCTCATACCGAGTCCTCATCGTAGACAGCGCCAGCCCAGTTAGAGCTGTACTCCGTGTTGGAGGAGCCATTAACAGAGCTCTGGATGACCTGATTGGGAGCAGAGCGACGCGCGCCACCAGTACGGCGGGCAAGACGGCCAGCCAAGCCAGTGCCGGGAGCAGCAATAACCGTGGTGGCTAAGAGAGCGATGCTGAGGAGTGAGGAGGGAAAAACCATTTTTGATCGATTGAAAAGATTAATAGTTCAGAAGAGCTGAGGAACTCGAGGAGCCTTGAGCTTGGGGAAATAATGTAGCCTCTGGCCGGGCTGCCTTTATACACGAGCAAGACATAAGAGGGTGTGATAGCAGCGTTATGAGAATAACAGAAAGGCATTTTCGTCGTTGTGTCATATGGGTGCTCTCTTCCGCAAGACAAAAAAAAATCATAAAAGCTGTTCATAGAGCTAATTTCCTTCTATTGTCCGATGTATTGTTTCACGTAAGTGGGTGAACACGCATAAGAAAGCAGCCAGCATAAGGAAGGTATCAAGCGTGTTTACTTCTGATAAGAAAGCCCACACGAAAGGAGCGGGTGAGCACAAGTAGTGACCGTGTGTATTAGATAAACATGAGCTCATCTACAAGAATAAGAAGGATTACTAGACGGCTGGTGTGTCGTTTTAGAAGGAGCTGTGCTTAGATACGTTGGTAGGTTGCACACCGATCATTCGCTCAAAACAATTTATAGCACCCGCCGCCGGTTACTCTCAACCTACGATATACTGCCGTTGATTGCCTTGTTCAAAAAGGATGCGATTTAATTTCTATATATATGTAGGTATTAAAATACATTTCGGACTGAGATCACGAGGACTTCGGAAAGCAGTGCCTATTTGATTTTATAAGATACAAAAACAGATCAGTACTAGAAGATGTGCAAAGCACCAATGAATAAATCAGTCGTCACTAGTAGTACTAGAGCTCGAACGATTGGACTCAGAGTCGTTAGCGTTGGAAATGAGGTAGCTAGTAACATCTCGCAACCCATCGGAGTCACTACACTCCGTAAAACGATCGTCATCCAAGCAGATAAGCTCTTCCACGTATCGATCGAGTCATATACCGGACCTCTTGTATTGACGAGAGGTACATGGAACAGCGGTTATTCCTAGACTAGCTTGATGACGCTCCCGTACTTTCATACAGCGTGCCAAATCCTGGAGGAATCGATTGGTCTGTGATCTACGGTTAATTGAACCAGACCGACGGCGTGAAACAAGAGTGGGTTCATGGAGCAAGGTCAATTTGAATAAATGTGGTAGCAAAAGTGTAGGTCGGTCGCGAGAGCTGACACCAGGGACATGGTCGGATCTCATTATCTCATCGTCTGCAGCAACTTTACCCTTTCTAAGAGAGGTGATAAAACAGATACAAGACCGCCTAAATCCGGGCATCCTACACGTAAGCTCTCTAAAGCAGGTGTACGATTGAGGATGTCTTTCCACCATTGCTCTGAGGTAGGATAGTTCAAAAAATATTCCAGTTTAACGAGTTGGTCTAGATCAAACAATCTAGTGCATGAAGGAACAATTCACGGGATGTTAATGTCAATGTTATCACTCCTTTCCCAAGAATTTGAGAATGAAAACTTGAATGGTCGCTCATTCTCCCAATCTGGATCATGGGAGTAAGAAGAGAACCGTTTTTCGGAAAGATCGTAACTATGGGTTTGGATGATGGAGACGGACCTCTCTCTCAAAAGTTTGGCAGCGGAGAGAAGTATGTCCTCCACTATTTGTTCATTGTTCGTAGACGTTTCGAGAATAATACATTCAAGGTTCCAAAATACGAGTGGATCAATCAAGATCCTTATGATCAGCAATCCGGTTTTCGTCAACTGAAGATGCCTCAGCTGGGGTAGTGAGGAGTCAGCTGACAGGGCTGTAGAACCTCCGATCATGTCATACACGAGTCCAATAAGTTCAAGATATTGTATTCCCGGAGAATGCTTGAGTATGCCCCAAATTTGCTTCGTGGATGGTCGTAAATCGGGAGGGAACTCTTCAGAGAGAAATAGCGTTGTCAGGTTACACGCTTCAATACGATCCCAATCAAACCAGCAACCGCGTAACTTCAAAATTTGTACTTGTCTCAAGTTTTAAGGTTTGGGAATGGGAAGGCAGGAGCCAAAGAGTGTTGTAGTTGGCTGAGGCCAAGGCGTGTAAAAGTTCAGATCCAGAATCTCGAGATGTGGCATATCCATCCCTAGCGCCATGAGTACCGTCGGTACTTCAAGATGGGTATTGCGTACATCCAAGCAGAGCGCTTTGGATCTCCTCATTTGGGATAGGATTAATGACCGGCGGAATTCAGGTCGAGATGACATATTGAAGGTGAGATCTCTATCGATGACAATAGGCAGGTTCTTTGACCTGTCTAAGAACACATGTATCGCTTCCACATTCGGTGGGAACCATTCAGTCCAAAGAGCCGGGTCGGACAGTGCAATGGAGCGCCAGTGGTGACAGACATGGGTAATACACCGAATCCACCAGATACTTTCCATGCGGAAACATCTGCACACATTTTTTGTGTAATGAAATATGTTGGAAAGAATCTCAGTATTAATCAGCGTCAAATCGTTGTGGCGCGTTAAGATCTCCTGGCGGCGCTGGCGCATAATGGCAAGGGGATTGTCCGGCAATTCGCGCTCTGGTTTGAGCTGCTCGGTCAGCGGGCTTGAAAGCTCTTTCATATCTTCAGAATTGGTTATTGTCGTCATTGTCTTGAGTGTATGGTGGGTGGACCTGAATCTTTCCTTTTCAGGTAGTCTGTAACTTCCGCTCGTCCTTATAAACGGGCGCAGAAAATTTATGCACTTCAGTCTGGGACCACCAACTGAAGTGTACGTATCCTTCGCATTCGTCTCTCCCCCCCCCCCCATTCTTCACTTATTTTCTCTTCAGCATTTCATCTTATCATTGGGTGCATACCATTGATGTAATTAGTCTGGTACCACCAACTAAAATCATTTCGTCTTACCATTAGAGCGAGATCATAGAAAATTTTATAACTGTCTTTATTTTTTCTCGGTGGTTTAGGCTTGAGGCATTCAGACCTAATGAGGTCTGATTTTTATTATCTATTTTGACTTTCTTCCGTATAGAGCACAAGTAATCCTAGTACTAAAACAAACAAACCCTGTGCCACAAGTTGACTTGGAGGTGCTGAAAAAATCAAACAAATGATATAACAGGGGAGACAAAGAAGATACTCGATTGAAGGACAAGAAACCATCCATCAATTCATGGAGGCTAGGGTAGATGCATGCATGAATGCTGCTCAACTGAGAGGTATTTTTGATCTAGTAAGGAGTAAAAATCTGAATTTACACTTCTTTAACAAATTATCAGATCAACCTAAAATAACAGCATATCGTGGTTGACGAAATCTCCCACTTTGGCCAATACAACATCTTCTCTAATATCTATATTTTTTTTTCAAAAAAAATTAGACTGCACTATTAGCTTTGCCTAACCCCAGCATCCCAGCTAGTACCACCCTTTGATCTCAGCGCTTATCTAGGTCCTCAACTTTTCTAATGTCTTAAATATCCAAGTATAATTCACCAGTCACGCCAGAAATAATATTTTGATCGGAATTCAAAAATTACATAGTTTGTCTCAGCTTTCAACTGCTACTAGTACTCATACAGCTTGTATTTACATGCATATTTTTTTTTCATAACACAAACTAATCGATTTCACCTGATGGGAGACAGAACACATATTGTTGCTGCTTAGTTGGTTGGAGGATGAACAATTGGGTGCAAATGAGTATTCAACAATAGTTTGGTTGTCTTTGACTGGGAATCTTCAGCATCGTACTTGATAGCCTCGAACTTCGAGTGCCCATCTCTGTCCACAATAATCATTGTGTTCTTCGGTATGAGATTCCAAAGTTTGGGTTGTTTAGCTGTCGGAAATAAATATCAGAAAATGCTGTCAGCTGCAATCTAATATGAAAGCATGACACTTACTGCTAGGCTCAGAAGCAATGATCAAATGAGCTGCATGCTCATGTCCCGAAGACGATGTAGTTGTATCGGGCAATTTTTCGGTATTAGGATGGCCAGGGTATCGCCTGTCAAGTACAATGCCCGCAGTGTCGGACCAGTACAAACTTGCTGGCTGCTCCGTCGGGTGGTTCCGGAATCGTGTTGCAACAAGTTGCTCTCCATCTGTAGCGCATAAATTCAGGCCATTGGCGGAATTTTTGAAATCCTCGCTGCTCAAGATCTCCTTCTGGGCATGGATGATAGCTTGAATCGTCTTGAGCAGTGCATTACGCATCTCTTCGAGCGAGAATGCAACTTCGCTGTTGTCTCCGCCAGCACCAAGGAAGGTGAGATAGAGGGCACCAACGTGCTCGGAGTCAGTATTGCCGCCGATATTCTGTAAGAGAGTAACATCAATTTGTTCAACTAATTTTTTTCTCTGTAGAGATGATGATGATTAGATTCACATGTTAGACCATGTTCGAGAGATTAACTAACAATTTGAGGGAAGAATGTGACAGTGCCGTTATGCATGAAGGTGTGGCGGCCAAACACGAACGGATGGTTGTTGGTCGCTACGACGGGCGGGCGCGAGGCAGCACGAATGTGTGCCATAATGCACTTGGAAGATGTGTTGGCACATACAGTAAGGAATGTGCGATCTGTGACCCTGCAGGATAGAAATGTTACAGAACGTTCAATTGATAACTATTTTATGCAACATACGGAGGAGCAACAGTCCTATAGAGTGCAGGACGAGGGCCAGTAGTATACCTATCAAAACGAGCACGCGTTTCGGTGTACCAAGCAACTCCAAAGCCGTCAGGGTTGTATCTGACATTGCCTAATATAAGCGTCAACTATGGTTAAATTTTGGACAAAAAATCCAGTCTTTCAAGTTAAACAATGCTCACGGATTGCCGATTCTCTCCGCTTGTCAGCATAATCCTTCAGGGACTCTCCTGGTTCCCAGTGTACAAGACCTGTTTGGAGAATATAAACAAGTTAAATCATATGTGGATTTTGGCATAGTTTTGGTCAGTCTAACCAGGTAGATAGCGTTCATTAACTCTGAATAAGGTCGGATTATGAGCTCCCGGAGTGTATTAACAATTATTAACCAAGCTTACTGTTTTCTGCGCATGATCCAACCACGGATTAGTCGCTGACATAAAATCAAACAAGTCGACTATAATAAAAACATACGTAATTGCATGGTCGGGATCTATCAAGACATCCTCGAGCAGTTCGGGCTCACTATCTCAAAGGTAAGATCATAAGGAAGTAGGGTGGTCGTAATTTTATCTCACGGGCTAATGTAGACAAACCAGCGACACATAATAACTGAAGTTCAAGTTGTCTCAGGGAGTGTACAAAATAAATGATCGAAGGGTATGAGAAGAGCAAGCTCAGAGAGCAGCAATGGGGTTTTATATACCTAGAATCGTTAAAGAAAAGCCCCATGAGCTTCTATTCGGTCTTAGATAGGGCACATGTAGACATTCAATTGCAGTATATACTACTAATAAATGTCATGTTTCAATCGTTAGCGACACCAAATGCGATTTCCAGGCCGTTTCTAAGGAGTCTGAGTCTTGAGATGCAATGCCATGCATTGGGATTAGAAGAGCCATGCGCCACAGTAACACGTTATAGCATACTAGAGTCCATAAGCATGAGCGGCCATGGTCAGGGGTGCAATAATAAAGCTACTTACATTCATTGGTCACCAGGCAGAATGGATAAGAGGTTCAATCATTCTGATAATTAAATGGCATGTGTTGGATGCGATTAGAAGAGCCACGCGTCACAGTAACATGTTGTATTATACTCAAATTCATAGGCATGAGCGGCCATGGTCAGGAGTGTAATAATAAAGCTACTTACATTCATTGGTCACCAGGCAGAATGGATAAGAGGTTCAATCATTCTGATGATTAAATGGCATGTGTTGGATGCGATTAGAAGAGCCACGCGTCACAGTAACATGTTGTATTATACTCGAATTCATAAGCATGAGCGGCCATGGTCAGGAGCGCAATAATAAAGCTACTTATTTTAAACGGCCATAAGACGGAATGAATAAGGAGTTCAATCATTCTGATAATTAAATTCGACATCAATATAAACCGTTGGCATAGTGCACAAGTACCCCCTATTCGCTTTGTCTCATCTTACATTTTCTAGTGAGTCAAACTATTTCTTACCCAAGTCAAAACCATGGTTGTCGGTCTAAGGATTTGACCAAGAGCAAGGTACTAATTGAAGGAATTGGTGGTGCTATATGGCATAGATCATTAAAGACATACAATCGCAGCATAACCAGGGTCTTCAAGTTTAGCTTCCTGTGATATGGTGCTTGAGAAGTCGCGGCAGGTAGGAAACTGCGTGCAAACATAATCCGCATTTGTCGGATAATAAGGACAATACACAGCTACAAATATAGCATGGACTTTTGTATGCGTCGTAACAATAGTTTCTTTTGTATCTTTTGTATTCTTTTGCCTTATATCTCACAATTAACATGCATGTATAAAATTGATACATTTTATCTACCGAATATACAAGTCATTTTCTCATCCCACATATTCCAACAGCATTGTTTCGTACATAATTCATTGGTGAAGCAATTCGGAACATTCAAAGGGACTCTTACACGCATAGCCATAATTCACTTCAAGGATGAATTAGTAGGCTTTAGATGGGAGAAGGGGTATTGCTTGAAGGAATTGGATGCATTCTATGTGTGCCGACAATGTCTGGTGTCTTGCTATTAATCACAAGAAAAAATCTACACTGGCAAGAGCGCCTTTCAAGGTAACCCGTCTTAGTGACATTGCAGATTTGAGGGAGAAATTCATTATAGCAGACACTCTTGCTCTGCGAGGCATCAGCAAAATTACAAATGAAACTTTTATATACTTTTATACTTGTACAAGTGAAAAAGGTGAAAGTATGTTATACTTGTTAAAGTTAGGTGGACTTCTGGAACAAGGAGAAAATACTTGTACAAGTATAATATCGTTCTACAAGTAGCCGAAAGTAGCCAATAGTACAGCATCATTGCATCACTAGCACACCTGGAATATCCTTTTACAAGCTGTTACAAGTTCTCACAAGTAGCACTACGAGGCCAAGCCATCCCTTTCATACAATCAAATAGATGGCCATCAAACAAATATAATTTCTAGTAGCCTTATATATTTATACAACGAGTACACAGCTACATCACCAAATGACATTAATATAGGTGACAACGAGTAAATGCGCTGTGACGGCTAGTCACGAGATCGAAACAAAGAAATAGTAGGCACAAGGGTTATTCGAAAAACTACTGTATCATACACAGAGCAGATAGGTATTTATACTAAAATAATATCTCCTCTGTTAGTATAGGCAATCCATGCCTCGATGGGAGTGACAGAGTCACGGTCACGTATAGCGTGACTATAGTCATGTAGCTGCGGTTTTTTGTAGCAGCTACTTTATTCGTTTGTCCGCGTACCGCGTCCAAGTACAAGGACAAGCGTAATATTATCTTGCTTTATTATATTATTGGCTGGGCTTGCTTTTCTCACATCCTCCCAGGCCCATCAACCACATGCAACTGATAAGAAGTATCACCAGGCAGAATAGAATATGAAATTATCAACGAATGCCCGCTGCCCTGCAGCGCGGCGGGTTGTGCCAAACAACGCTGTACCATTACATGCGTGACATTGTCATGACGCACGTGATCCCGTGACACTGCTCCTATCCAGCATGTTCAAAAATCTCACTTTCCTCCATACGAATAGTTCATTCTTACTTAATATATTGAATTTAAAAACACTTAGGTTTTTTTTACGTGAGTTTTTTGCACAGAGGCTTAGCAATTGTAGTGTTGTAGAGTGCTTTTTTGGAACTCCTGAGTAGTGGGCATAGCACCGCCACTGCCAAAATAGTCGTAGGTAAGCCCGGGCTTTTGAGCCTGCAGAACACCAAGTCAGAATACGACTCAAACCGGACAACTCCGGGTCAGTGACGCTTATTATAGCACTCTACAATAGCCACAAGCACGAAATTCACTCAGGTATGAGCTCTTCCGATAAAATGTTGTCCAGTCAATTTATATTACTAGTATCTAACAATGTCTGTACTACACGGCTGAGAGTTATCTATGAGAGAATGACTCGAGGCCAAGTAACCAAGTACCATGTTGTAATGTCTATCATGTAGATTTCGGCTTAGCAGCCCACTGAGATTTTTGCATAACTACCTTCGCAGCATCATCCTGAGACAAGTCAGTCTGAATACCTCCGCCACTTGCGATCTCTCTAATTTGGATCCCGGAGCCCATGGTGCTCAGCATAACTGGCAGGTTGTTTGATTTTGCTTCTGTGCTCGCGCCCGACAATAAGGCTGCGCATAGATGAGGTTCAGCGGTGAGTGGTCTTCCTAGCCCTATGAGATCAGTTGCACGGGAGGTTACTGCAGAAGTCATCCTACAAAAAAGTAGACAATTTATAAGTCCTTTGAAAAAAGCATCAAAAAGGTATAGCTACAGACCCCTCCAGAGTGCGGAAGCCGCCCGTAATGCATAGCTTCGAGGTTGTGAGATGTGGTCGAACTCGACTTGCAAAGCTTTATACCATGACACACACATTTTGAGATTCTAAATATTTGATATTGAGCAATCACGACACTTACTCCAAGAAGAACGCCTCTCGAGCTTTGGTACGATCGGACTTCCCCCAGACCGAACTAACAGATTCAGCTCTGGATCGGTTCAAATTAATATGATGACTGAGTAATGTTAGAGCTCCAAGATACTTACGTTCCACCACTCAATTCAATGAGGTCGACCCCGGCCGCTTCCAGCTTCAAGACCATTTCGTGGGCATCGTCATGATCAAAACCACCTATATCCATCTTGAGAAAGTTTCAAATCATCATAAGGCGAAAGCGTACCGTCAACGTAATCGGCCGAATTGATCTTGATTGAAATCAGGACTGACGGTAGAACGTATGGATTAGTCTGATGAAGTTATTATGTTACTAAGCGGAAAAAAAGAAACATACATTTCTTATTGTTTACCCGCTTCTTGATCTCGTTGATTATTTCAAATACAATGCGAGAGCGGTTGTCTAGTGACTTTCCACCATATTCATCCGTGCGCTTATTCACCGCGGGCGATAAGAATTGAGAAAGTAAGTAACCGTGCTGGACATTTTGAAAACAAGTAAGTTTGGGGAAGTATCAATAAGCACGCATTACAGGAGCTTACAGCAGCGTGAAGTTGTACGCCATCAGCGCCGGCCTGATGAAGATGTTTCAGCTTGGTCAGGAGATCCTTGTGAAAAAATGTTGCATACATTATCAAGGACTTTGGCAGCTGCTGCAAAACGATCGACGACGTCCTTAATTTCCGGGATAGTTAGGGGTCGGGGTTTTCCGAACGACATCCCTCCAAAGGAAGGAGCTTGCACGTCCGAGGATGACACCGGTATAGTAGCAATATCTTCGGGCGTTTGCTGAGATCATCTCATATTAAGTTGGATTATTCTTGAATCCCAGTACAAAAATGCTCACTCTTCCGCCGTGTGTGAGTTGGATAATGGCCAATGATCCAAACTTCTTTGCCGCTTGTATAGCTGGCTTGAAAGCCTCCACCACGTCCCAGGAGCTACCTGGATCAATGGCGGCATTCTTCTTGCCTTCTGGGTAACGGACATCGCAAGGAACATTGCCAAAAACAATCGTTCCGATCTGCCCTGCCCCCCATTCCTCATAAAGACGCAGATATTCAGCAGTAGGGCGCCCAGAGGACGACGGATCCGAGTCGTCCCAGGTACATAAATGCTCTGACATTGCGCTCTGATTTTTATCATTAACTCAAGTCAGTAAATTATTAGAAAAGAACTTAATCACCTTTACAAAGCGGTTTGGCGCAACTTTACCACTATGAAAAAAAGTTACACGCTCAGCCAAGATAGAAGACATTGCTATTGATTTTCAAAGGGTATTCAGATAATCCTACCCTGTTCAAACCAATGCTAGATTTATACAAATCATCCTTTGGTCCTGAGTCATAGTGATGACTCTACTCACATCCGATACGTAGACAAAATGTTTCGGTCGGTGGGTGACAAATGGGACCCATTGCATACGCGGAGTATAAGTCGAGTCATTAAATTTAGAAGATTTAGCGGTTGAAAGCCGCTACCGGAAATGTGTCAGCCTGCTAACATTGCCACCATCGGCTTTCATGGCCATTTCCCCTGGAAATAGTCCAAAGATAGATGGGTAACTGTAACGGCTCAAAGGAGAGAGAGAGAGAGAGAGATAGAGATAGAACAAAGTAGAATTTAGAGACAGGATACAAGCAGCTACTAGTGTTGCTCAGACAAAGAGAAAATGAAAGGCATGAAGCCACCGATGTTAAATACTACATTATGTAAAGT
The DNA here is from genome assembly GCA_018343915.1 of Agroathelia rolfsii. Classification (NCBI taxonomy): domain Eukaryota; kingdom Fungi; phylum Basidiomycota; class Agaricomycetes; order Amylocorticiales; family Amylocorticiaceae; genus Agroathelia; species Agroathelia rolfsii. Next base: position 1,202,916 of record JABRWF010000002.1, read on the forward strand.
AATTGACCAAAAACCCTCAAGCCCGGCTCGGGTGCATCAAAAACCCGGTGGAAAAAAAGCTACCGAGCCGATTTCCCATTCTAAAACCCATCGTCGAAAGTGTAGCGGCCTAAGCCGTTACAGTAACCCGGAAGTCTCAAGAATGTAGTCGTATGGCAGGCGATACTAATGATGCCATCATCCAATATCAAGATTCCAGACCAGACCTATAGTAAAAACCGAACCATCTCAAAGTGTCCTGAGCAGTTAGATAGAAATAGGGCCTGATATTCAAGAGGGTGTATATAATAGAAAACAAGCATCGTGCCATCCTTGAGGCCAGATAGAGGAGGGAATTTATTATTTGAGTTTTAATGGGTAGCAACGAAGATCCGATCAGTTGCACTTCTCGAGTCACTGGCACAAATCAGCAACGAGCAAGCAAGGTGTAGTACCTCATCAAAGCTTTATAATCACACAAAAGCCGATGTTATACATCAAGAATATTTGAATGTAACCAATGAGACTAGTAGAGCTCGGGCCGGTCCGAACAGGATATCCAAGCAGCTTGACAATGCATTTCAAAACAGGTAAGTAAGGGAGTGTCTGGTGTAAGAGCAGGATTGAGCTGTATGCCCGTGTATTTGTTTATCACGTCTGTTATTGGTATTGATGATGGATACATAGACAACGCCAACACATTCAGTCTAATCCTCAAAGTTAAACACTCCGGCGCCATCGGGCAACTTCGAGGTTCGAGTTGGACTGCTTATTTCATCCTACCGATGCGGTGAACATGCCAGTGGTGAATGCTGCCAATCCAATCATTGCGGCCACGTATACCACGACTAGCATTGCACGTCAGAATCGCTTGCGACACTGCCCGCGGCGCAGTCCAGCTGAATACCCAGAACGTTTATAATTTCAGAGCTTTAGAAATTACCAGCTTCGTTGCTCGGACCGCAAGACGTCAACTTAAACTGGGACGATGTTGTTGCCCCAAGTTCATCTATTCCGGTGTGAAGACCCCGATCTTTTTGTTAAGTCAAGTCGTGATGGCGCCTCGTTTGGTGTCAAAAGGGAAGCACTAATGACCAGTGATGTATTCCGTTCGTATTGGATCCAAGTGTTATTTGATTTACTCGGATTACTGAATTTTGCGCCAGGTGGTATGTTTGCCGTATGTGATGATGACCTAGATCATCATGCTAAGGATGAAGTCTCTGCCAAACCTCGTAACGAAAGCCTTGAATTGGACGAGTCCGGCGAGACGCTTTCTGTTCTCCTTCACTTGCTACACACCCCACCACCGCCACCACCCAGTCAAATCTACCCACTAGATTATGCTCCATCCACCGATTCCAATATCCCTAAGAAGTCTCATGGTCTGGCTAGTGAATATATGTCAGGATCCGTAATTCCCTTACCGTTGCTAGATCTGTTCTACGCCGTGGTCGACAAATACGCTCTCTCCGAATCAATTTCTCACTCTTTAAATGAGCATTTACTGGCGCATGCATCTGATTCACCTCTGCAAGTATATTGTAAATCCATAGAGCTTGGCTTGTACGACATTGCCTCCCAGGCTAGCCGATACCTCATCTCTCCCCCAGTGTCGAAATACACCGACGAGGATATTCGTCAAATGCCCGGTATTGCGGCATACCATAAGCTGGTACAATTCCAGGCAGCACGGATTGAAGAACTCAAATCCATTCTTCTCAAAGAAGAATTGTTTCCTCACGGCTATGGTGCCTGCCCAGCTGGTAATCACAGACAACAGGCCGAAGGTATATGGGAACAACGCAGGAGATTGCTAGCACCATGGATAGAAGCAGGTAGCTACTGCATGACTTTCCTCTCATTAACAACATCTATAATTTTCTCGCAGATACCGATATAGCTGCCGAGATGGGAGTGCTGCTTCCTAGAGTCGAATCGTGTCCCACTTGCTTGAAAGCATGCACTGCAGCCGTAGATATGATTGCTGTGAGTGATTTTTCTCCTCGCTTCATTCCCGGATCATACATTTATTCGATAATGTGATTCAGTACAAGACTTGCAAAGTTCCCAAGCGTATAAAATGGTAGTAGACGCATCAAAATAACATCATGTATTATCTATCTGCAATTGGTATCATGTGAAGCATAATAAACAATCGAACACTTCTACTTATTGTGCCAAATGAGTGTGCGGAGATTGTTCCAGTGGTTCGAATCACGGTATAGGTAAGTCATGGAATTGAACATGCCAGGCTGGATGGTTTCTCCCCGATGTTCATACAGCCACATAACAGCACCCCATGAGAGTGCTGCGAACGCGGTGAACCATTTGGAGTCTGGTGGAACAGGGCGGACATCAAGCCCGGCCGTAGACGAGATCGAGTACGGCTTGTTGGCTCGAGGGAGGAATGATGCGACAACACGGGATACAACATATAGGACAATCTAGACACAATAATTTTCGGATCATCCTAAAACTGCACTTTGCGATATTGTCTTACCTGCTCGTTAACAGCAGTTCTGTCACCAAATACAATATAGCCACCAAGCAGGCCAGCCAAGAACGTGTCAGGGTTTCGCGACTTGCCCCCATTGAGCTTCTTAAGTATGAGAAGGAACGTCTTGTATAATGTTACAAATTTCGCAAGGTTCGTCGCATGCTGCTTCGTAGCACGGAATATTACTTTGCTTCGAGATTTCCAGCTGTAACGAACAGATCAGCTCTTACAGCTCTCTGATATATTTAGAAGATCCATTGTGCTGACTCTCCGCGACCAAAGATGATAGCCATGACTAATGCATGGGGGAATCGTACTTTAACTCCATAGACAAATCCATTTCTAGCACCCTTGACCAGAGAGAGAATGTCGTGAAAGGCCGGGTCGTTTATAAAGCTCTCGAGGGCGGACATGGTAAAGTGTATACAGAGGACGAATAACCGATGCAGGAAAGTATAAAGCTGCCTTTGTGAAGGAGACGTTGGGGGTTCAAAGCCAAGATTGCTGAGGTATCGAGCTTCCCCGCTAAATTGAGTGAGTAAGTCCCAATGCGAAAGTTCGGGCTGGTCACCACCGGTGTCTTATGCGGCAAGTGGACGCTCGGGCACCGCCTGTTTCCGAGTCCGGACTGTCCGGATATCGCAAGTGGCCAAAATCAATCACATGCTGACAAGTTATAACAATCAACCAGCTGCATTTTCCTCATCGGCGACGTAGTATAGTACGAAGTTGAATATCATTCTGAATAAACGCTACATATACGCTGCCCCATTTGGACTTGTAATAACTTAATTCATTGGTGCGCTGATGCGCATTTGATGATCGAATCCAAAGTTTGCGAACGTGTCAACAATCGCACATACTATTTTTTTTTATCTATTGTAATTGGATTCTTAATAATAGTGTACATTTGAAGAAGCTATTAGAGCACCTAGCTAGTCAAGCTAAGTCGGAAATATCATAAAACACACATCAATTTATGTCATCAGTTATTAGAGTCCTTATCGTCAAACCATTGATCCTTAAAAGCGAATTGGTCCAGGGTCATCCATTCCAGCTGCATTACCACCGCCGTCATTTCATCAGCATCATCCCGCAAACTCTAATAGAAAAAGGTACTCACGACATTATACTCAGGCGGAGGAGTTTCATTACTCGCGCCTACCACAACAAATCTTCGATACTTCTCCATCATAGGCGGCTGTATCTGCAAGATAGCCATCTCATGCCCCACTTCGTCGAGGACGGTCTCCTTCCATTGCTCTGGGGTGTAAGTGATCGCCTGAGCATCATGATACTCCAAACAATCCTTGAGAAGCGCCTCTGGGTCGGTGCGCGGGATTGAGACATCTTCGGAATGGAATACAGTGGGCGAGCTGCCCTGTCGTCGGCGATCCCAAGTAGAACGAATGACGGATATTTTTCCTTCGTCGACGAGTTCTAAGATACCTTGGCAGACAAGGTCATCTCTGTTATGACATATTCATTCCCAGTTGATCAGATAATGTCAAAATGGAATACGGTATGCGTTAAGGGGTGATGTACTCACGAATCATACAACTCAAGGAGATCTTCTCCGGGGTGTAGAACTTTGGCAAAGTTCGCAAGGACGAGCGGGGTAAGATAACAAGTCCAGAAAGCGTGAATCCCCAGCTTTCGCATAAGATCAAGGCAGCCTAAATAATTATCTTTTAATGCCTCCACGGTAAAGGTAACAGCACCTCCTATTAAGATATCATTGAATGAATAACAGCTCAAGCTATAAGCAGGGACTTTTACCCACCCAAAGGCCATATCTCCCGTACTCCCCACCTTTCCGGCTCGACAAGAGTACTGGTTCCATAAAGCCAAAAGGACATCGACGGACGCGTAGATTTGTAAATAGACAACTTTGCAAACTTGCTGAGCTCATTTAGCGATTCAACATGCATAAATACTGCACGTAACATGTCTTTCTCAAGTGACACATGTGTAGCTTGGCATTCATCCAGCACGTTCTGGAGTAATGATATTTCGAGGTCGAGCATCTTTATGTCCCTTTGGGGAGTGAAGATGGCGAATGGCCTGTTGGGTTGCTTCATCCAATCGAACAGGTGCTTCGGAAACTTGAGCAGCTGAACCGCTAAATGGAAACGCGATCGACTTTCCGATGTCAAGTCGTCACTATTGTCTATCGAGACGATACCGCAGGAAGGATCGACGGGGAAGGGTGGTGGGGGCATATCAGGTGCACAGAATTTCGAATACACCAGCGGATTCAGTTCCCAAGGAACAAGGAGCACGAGCAATGCATCAGAGGAAATGGGTAAATCGTTTGAGATGGAGAATTCTTCTCGTAATTTCTTGTTTCTAGAAGGAAAAGCGACGAGAATGGCTGCAGGAAGGTTGTCAAGATACAAATTCGCTGTAGTAAACTAAACTATGATAATCAGAATGTAGCATAAAAATAAATATACACAATTCTGACCTGTTTCTTGTGATGCATGTACTCGGAAAGCTGCCTAAAATCGGCGGTTTTCTCCTCGACATCTGACGCCGTCATGACGGCTACTTGGCAAGGTCGCTGTCGTGACGAGAAAATCAATCTGAAGTCTTCTACATCTTGAAGCCTTTTAAAATGTAAGCTCTTTCCTTCAAGAAAAAGCTCGAAACGAGGCGATTCTGGGCCTCTACCCGGCAAATCGGAAGAGTCTGTTATCTTGGCTTGACACAAACGATGTTCGCTTTCATCCGCGCTAATGTGCATATCGCCTTCCCATTTCCATTTTTTGGCGATTTTCACACTCGGAATGATAAATTTGCGACCCGAGCCCGACTGACCAGGTAGATTTGGCGGTGGTCTAGCAGAAGGAATTTCATAAAGCAAACGCGGAAAGTGTGGTGGGTTGGCTTACCGTTTTGCAGGCGGAAGACTCCTGGATATTTGATTTCAATTAAGGACATAAATATGCATCGTTATACGAAAAGAGCCGTACATTGTTTCCAAGAAATCGCTAGCATCCGTCAAGTTGGGGGGTTTTGTGGGTCTAAAGCGAGTATAAGTTCATATATAATAACCAAGAGATCTCCCAAAAGCGCACATTGGTTCGTTTGCTGGCTTATCATGCGGGGAAAACAATCCCTCAAAACCAGCGTCATCGTCATCATTAGGAGCAGAAGGCTTCCGTTGCAAGGATGGGCGCAATCGTGCGCCATCTCCAGAATCAGGCCGGCCACCTATGGCGGTGATTGTCGTGGGACTCGCGACAACAGAGTTTTTGGCAGGTATGGTAAGTGCAGTAACACGCTCTGAGCTAGTTCCTGTTTTATTTTTCTTGAAGCTTAAATTTGCCAATGCGCTGCGTGAGACTGGTTCCGGCTTCACCGCGCTCTGTCCGAGTCGACTTTTGGTTGAGAGCGAGCTTCCGGATACAACATTAGGTGGGTTCTGGAAGGATGTCTTTGGAGTGTTTGCAGATGGCCGGGCGAGAACAGGCGGTTTGATGGTTAATTTGAAGCCGCTGGAACTGCCTGTCCCCGAAGCAGAAATCTTGATCCTGGATGTTTTTGTAACTGTAGAGCATTCGGAGCTGGAATCAGCTTCATCGAATAGAGGATCGAAAGAGTCAGAGTGGTCTGAGCGGTGCAGAGAAGACCCCTGTTTCTGCGTGTCCAAAGTTGTCTCGCTACTCTTCTTGACGGCTTTCCCTTTTAATTTAGACGAGACCTTTGATAGGGGCACATCGTCTGAGTCCTGTATTGTTAGCTAACGTTCAGTACCAGTAGCTGATCAAAGACGAAAACGGGTGAAATGCTAACATCGGAATCGTTGACTGTGCGCTTGGTTTTCTTCTGTGATGAAGATTTCGTATCTTCCTATGTTCAAAAATAAGATATGAACTGGATTTTACTAGGACAGAAACTCGAACCTTGCTATTGCGTTGCTTGGACTTTCCCTTCATGGCTTCTTTCTTCTTCTTTTCTTCTGCTTGCGGAGCAATATTCTCCCGATAGAAATGCTCTTTCTCCATCTCTAGATAGGAAACAATGAGAAATCCTGTAAACAAGCCAGGAAAAAAGTATGCAGTACCAATCCAACTCTTTTTAGGTTTGAATTCATGTTCTGGTGGAGGTTTCTTGGTGCGATGCTCAGGACCTATATTTTTCCAGAAACTCTCCACTAGTCTTTCGCACGAGGCCAAGTTGACTTCGGGCTCCCATGAGTCGTCGGAATCTGGGTATCCATACCACTGCAGAGTCCACGTTAGATTGTCACTGATGAGACGTAGCCTGGCATATGGTTATCATTCACATGAACAAGATATTCCTGCAATAAAAGATGGCCATTTCAGATCACGAAACAGTTACTATATCATATAATCATTTACCCATGAGAGTTTCTTTTGGTTTACATCTCTTCTAGCGCCAACGAGGACCTCTGAATCGTGACGATAATTCAGCTGAGCTGCAGCGAATGCATTTAGACGAATATCAGTTGCACATACCAACAAGAAAGACCTCATCTTCCTCCTCTGTATTTTCCGAGCTGTGATCGGAGTCGCGGTCGGATTCTATAACTCTGGACCTTTTGTTTCGTTCAAAGGAGGCATAGTCTGCCTTGCGTTTCTTCGCGCTATCCATTGCTTGATTACCACTTGCGGCGGAATGGACTGACAACGGTGGCGCGCGCACTCGCCCGTCGGTGGCTGCAAAGAACTCGTTTGTGTCCGAAGCTTCCGTTCTTTCCTCGTCACAAATTCCGCCATGAGCCTTGCTTTCAGAGCGTCTGGGCGTATTCTTACTGCAGTCAGGCCTAGGACGACTGCAGGCGCCGCCATTTTATCCAGGCGTATCCAGTCGTCTGCTGCGAACAAAGGTATGTGTTTACGCTCTTATTGTGGATGGACGGCGGTGTTGCTCGTCTCCGCATCATCTATCATTCAAACTAACACTCTTCTGTATAACCAGGTGTGAATTGTGTTATTTGTATGGCAATTCTCGAAAGCTAATGAATATCGTGCACCAAAAGCGTCGTCATCTCCCTTTACGGAGCCCACCTCGCCAAATCCTACAGTTTCTAAATATGCCAAGACAACGGCGGCGCTACACACCTATGGTTCCTACCTCACCCAATGCCTTCCTAAATTCATTCAACAATTCTCTGTGCTCAAAGACGAGCTTACTCTCTACGTTGCACCCTCGGCTGTGATCCCCGTGCTGACCTTCCTTCGGGATCACTCGCAGTGCCAGTTCAAGGCCCTTATGGATATCAGCGGTGTGGATTTCCCTGAGCGGGAGAAGCGCTTCGAGGTGGTCTATCATCTGTTGAGCGTTCAAAATGCGGGCAGAATCCGTGTCAAGACGTATGCTAGTGAGGCAGACCCCGTGCCGAGCGCTGTAGGTCTCTTCAGGGGTGCGGACTGGTACGAGCGGGAGACATGGGATATGTATGGCATCTTCTTTACTGACCACCCGGATCTGTACGTATTCTCAACCATGTTTCGCTTTTGATGAACATGGACTAACCTTATCACAGCCGCCGTATTCTTACGGATTACGGTTCGTATATTTAAAATCTTGTTCGGTTGACTATAATTTGACCCGTCTTTAGGCTTTGATGGCCACCCCCTCCGCAAGGACTTCCCACTTACCGTAAGAGAATTCGCAGCTTATGTTTTGTATCTAAAAAAAAAATTGATCCGTAATCCATACAGGGCTACACTGAGGTTCGCTACGACGAAGAGCAGAAGCGCGTCGTCTACGAGCCTCTGCAATTGACACAGGCATTCCGGTGCGGATTGGTGTTCTCGCACTATCATAATAGTTCTTACTAACTTTTTTCCCCTCTGCAGCAATTTCGAGTCTCAGTCTCCCTGGGAGCAAGTTGGCGCTGGCACAGAACCCAACAGGCCAGACAACTTCAAGCCGCTACCACCGCCCCCACAACCTGAAGAGCCGAAAAAGGCATAATAGTAGAGCTATCCTGTCATATTTACCATCTAGAATGGCATCATCTCGTTTCATCGTCTTTTAACTTTACTCTTTCGTATAAAACATTGCATCAGAAGGACTACTTGTGGCTATTCCCGCTTGCATGCTCCCGTAAGAGCCGTGCTCGTATGGCCCCGATCAGGATCACGTGACACCATCTCTGTCAGAATATACAGCTTACCTTCTCAATCGCCAATACCTTTACTACACATATACATCACACCGTTACGGCTATGGCTCAGAGGACCCAGAAAGAAGATCAGCGATTATGGTACCAGTACTGGTGGCAAGGCAGCGTGCCATTGACAGACATGTACCCAAATATCTTCATTTGATCCTTCGATTAAGACTCACGCTAAAGCATCGATGATCTTACTCCTGTATTTACCTCTCCTGTCGAACAAAACTATCAAGGTGTTCAATGTTAATATTTAAGCGTTCATTGCTTATTCATCGTCATCATTCAGAATTGCAAAATACTAGAAATACACTTTCAATCATTAGAGGAAACCCAAAAAGACTTCTCGAGACGTGTGGTTCATGCATCACTAGCTCGCTATTATGGTACCTGGAACCCCTCCCCCCAGCGCTCACTCCTTCTCAACAACTACCCCATCTTCATCCACACTTTCCTCCTCCTCCTCCTCCTCCTCCTCCTCTTCGTCTTCTTCATCTTCCTCCTCTTCCTCCTCTGCACCCTTCACTTCTTTCCCCTTCACCCCACTTGCAGCTCCCACCCCTTCCTCATCCTTCACAGGCGCTGTCTTCTTCTTCTGCCCCCACCCCATCCGTGCCGCTAAATACTGCTGTCCGACGACCTCGACGCCGACCCGCAACGCCTCCGCGACGAGATCCTCGACCCACTCGTTCCCTGCATCGTCCCACACCTCGATCCATGCCACCGGCACGGGCTGCGTCGTCGTTGTGAACTGCAGCGCGTGGCCCGGGTCGGAGAGGTCAAGGAGGAAGTGGAGTGTGGGCTGTTGTTGTTGTTGCTGCTGCTGCTGGGGTGGTGATGATGGCTGAGCGGGCTGGGATGAGGTGGTGGGTAGAGATGGTGGGGCGGGGAGGGTAAGCGAGGATGTGTACGCCTGAATGCGGAGGTATACATCCGAGTATGTCGTTGGGTTCTTGATCGATGAGGTATTGGATGGTGTGGCGGAGGTGGAAGTGACGTGCTTGATTAGATCTTGAAGGTTGGCCTGGATTGATCGTGTAGAAAACGGACGTTAGGGGCGATTGGGAGGTAAATACAGATATAAGCGACATACCTGCGATAGCTTCAGAGCGGCGTCATAGCCTTCGACGGCGTTGAGTTCGCGCACGCCGCTGTTGTCGCCTTTGGGACGAGATTCTGGGCCCCCGCGGTTGAGAACAAGGTCGCCACCTTCAACTTGCTCCATGAGCTATAAAGAGTGGTAAGTTTCAGATATGCCTGAGGACGATAGAATAATTTACCGTTGAGAGAGATCGGTATGTCAGACTCTCGATGCCCTCGTACCCGCGCATATCATAGCTCAGCCAGATTTGGATGACTTCATGCTCTGAGATAGGCGGTGCAACGACGTTGAGAATATCTGTCAGAGTAGATAATCCCACACGCTTGAAGTCCTGGCCTTACAATAGAAGCATTTTAATCGCATATCTCCGTCTCGTGATCCAACCAAAGGACGTACCTAGCTTATCTAGCTGGGCGTTTTTGGCATATTCAAGGACAGTACCACCTCTGGCCTGGGCATACTCCAGCATACGCTTTGCCTGCTCACTCTGGCTGACCCGCTCATCGACAACAGTACGTGCCTGTTTGACCTGCTCGTCTACGACAGTCCGGGCCTGCTGCAGTGCTGCTGATGCGCTGGACCACACGTTACCCCATCCCCATCCCCCTGATTGTGCCGGTGCAGCAGCAGCAGCAGCGGGAGCAGGAGGCTCGGGAGCAACATCCCCAGCGGTGGTGCTGCTTGCGGTGGAGAGTGACGATCTCATCATGGGCGCAGTGAGTGAGCCAGTACCGTCGCTTGATAGGCTTGATCGCATGGGCCCAGCTGAGATGCCAACGCGCACACGCTCGGTGCTCTTGCGCAGCGTAGGTGTCGCCGACCGTGGGGTAGACGATCTTGTAGGCTCAGAGCTCTTCTGTGTGATCTCGTCGAGGAAGGCGAGGACGTCTTCGCCTTGTGAGGGGGCGCCTGTTGATGCCGATCCTGCTGGTGCTGCGGTATTCGACGATGATGATTGTGCAGCACCTGCAGACGATGGTTGGGTATTAAGACTGTCGAGGTCGTTGAGAAGCGCGAGGGCCTCTTCTTGCTTGGATTTTGACTTAGCAGAGGCCATGACGGTAGTGGTGATTTGATTGATGTTACTGCACAAGATGTAGGATGAAAGATGAGATGAAGATGGAGAGCGTTGTAATGTTCTCGTGCTGCATTGGTGTCATCTCGACACTAGCACTTTCACCACCACACCACCACCACCATCATCATCATCATCACTTTTGTATACTATATTACCACTCGACTATGGAGGCAGATGCTGCAGCTCCCGTTTTATTTGACTCGCTGCCATATTACGATAATGACCTAGAGGAAAACCCCTCGTTGCGCGAAAAGGTGGAAAAAGAGCTCGCGCGAGAACCAAAGCCACCTGCTGCACTCCATCCTCGCGTCCCGCCTCCATTCGAACTGTTCAAAAACAATCCTCTGCTACAGGCAGAACTGAAACGCGTAGAAGACCACGAACCTCTGCCGCAATTAGATACATCACGTTATCAATTACCAGCGCCGGTAGATGCCAGCGACGAAGAATGGCAAAAGGCACTGGACAATGCCAGGGCACAACTTGAACATCAACGCATACGGTATGACATACGATCACTCCAAGCACGTGGTAATTCTGAATGCATTAAAGACAGACCAATCTGTCGTTGCTGCAGCAATATGGCGCGAATACATGGAAGATACACAACTATCTCCTAGAAGCCTCGGTGAAGCAGGGTGAAAAGACATTGGAGGAATTGAATACGCAGACGACAGAGCTGAATCGCAAACGCAAGAATGAGCAGGTGAGTAGTTTTGTGTGGTTCAAAATTGAAGTGGTACTGATAATGTCTGCAGACTGACCTTGGAAATCGACTGACGGCATTGGAGACGCGGTGGACGGAGCTGATCTCGAATGTGCTGCAGATTGAGCTGGCGAATGCGGCGCTGGATGCGGAGGTGGATCGACTGAACAAGCGAGAGGCTGAGTTAGCTGGTGGTGTATAAGTTGAAATTGGTAGTTGATATTATGATAATTATTATTGCATCTGCGGGGGGGAATTGCCATAAAAGGCGCGGAAGACGCATGGCTTCTGGAGTAGCAGCAGCAGCCGCAACTCGTCCAGTAGCGCACAAAGACTACTACAACTCATCTTCACTCGTTCATGACTGATCCTCAGCCAGCAAAGCAGATCAGCAACCAAGAACAGCCTGCTACACCCGCCCCCGCTGCTCCTGCACCGACGACAAAGAAATTCAGCGCTGTAAATATCAACAAAAAGTTCCTCGAAAAGAACTCTGCCGCTGCCGCCTCGTCCTCGGCCGCAATCCACGCTAGCCAGGTCAATGCGCCCAAGCCTGCGCGTAAGTATATTGTATACATGTCTGATCGGTTGATTATTATGATTGACGACCATGGCCAGTAACGCGCCCGACGGTACAAGTAACCACCGCCCACATCTCCAGCTCGAGGCTTGTCACTACCAAACTCACCGCCTCGCCTTTTCCCTCGCGCTCGCCCACAAGCACAGGTTGGTCGCGCCCAAATTCTACAGCACCCACGCCTCCTGTGCAACAGCAACCACAGCAGCAGCAACAACAACAACAACAACAACCTTCATCAGGCAACCCGCCCTCGACCTCTCCCGCGTCCTCTACAGGCCCGCCTCAACTGCCCCATGCAGGCAAAGTCATCCACCCACAGCCCCGCTCGGCTATTGTATCAAGCACACTCACTAAGAGTGGTAGCAAGGATGCAAGTGCTGGTGCGACGGGCTCAAAGGCCCCCGCGTGGGGTACTGCAGGGCGACCTGTCGCATCGGTGATCGCACCCTCATCTGTACCCTCTGTCGAGTTTCCTACAGCTGCAGAGGTGGCACAAGGTAGGCCGGCTTATATTTCTCTCAAAGAAAAATGATTTGACCATTTTAATTGATATATATATATATATATATAGGACAAGCCAAATCGTCTGAACCACTACCATCGCCATCAGCAGTGCACTCGCAGCAATCCGAGCAGGAGAGGAACCGTGCAGCTGAAGCGGATACATTTCGAGGTGTTCATCTCGATCCTAATGCGCATCACTGGGATGAGGTCGGTTTTCTTTTTCGAAAAATCATTATCACAGATTATCATCAAAATATAACATTCTAATTCACCCAATCTTTTTCACGATGCCATAGATGGAGGAAGACGAAGACGACAATTTCCTCAGCGGTGTCATTGCGTTTGGTGACGGTCGTCAATACACTGTCCCAGCGCCGACAAGCTCTTCACCACCGCCCACCACAGCAGACAACAACAACAGCAGCAGCAAGCCCGTGAGCAAAGAAGACCGATTCGCAGACCACGACTTTGATCGCAGCTGGCCACCTACAACAGCCAAGCCCGGGGGCCCATCTGCCTCGCCGACCACCGATCACGCTCAGAATCATGGTGGTGGCAACGATGCCTATCACCACCGCCCGCGCTCACGCCGCGGCTCGACGTCCTCGTCTGTATACCGTGATCGCGAGCGCGACCGTGAAGGTGATCGGGACTGGGATCGAGGAGATGGTGCTTCGAGGGTGCTCTTTAACGAAAAGTCGAACCGGCTTGAGCCTGCTGAGGTGCGGGGCCAGGGCAAGGAGCGTGGTGGTGCGCCAGGAGCAGGAGCAGGAGCAGGAGGGGCGAGTCGCTGGAGCGATCGCGACCAGGAGCATCGACACCAAGGACGGGATCACGAGCAGCGGTCTGGTGGGTTTGGTTATGCGCCGCGGGGAATGGAGCGGGGGAACGGTGGTGGTGGGCGAGGAGGCGGAGGTGGAGGTGGAGGGAACCAATATGGTAGGAATAGTGGTCCCCACCCGTATTCATCGTCATCGACATCTGATCGTCCACCGTTCGACCGGCACTCGAGCTATGCGTCGAACAATAGTCGGTTTAGTCGTGGTGGAGGTGGAGACGAGTATGATGAGGGCTACCCCGTGCTACAAGAGAAGCGTCGACCAGGCCTGCCGTCTACATCTTCAACCCCTCGCGAAGAGAGGGGCGGTTCGTATCGCGGGAGGAAGTTGTCAAACATGGGGCCACCACCTGTACCACACCACCATCAACAGACGCTGTCTCCGAGGGAAAGCAGCGGCGGACGGCAACTGCCGCCCCATCTTGCTGGTGCAGGGGCACCTGCCGCGGGCGATGAAGACAACCATCAGCCTCGCCAACGATCCTTGTCGCCTCTGGATGCGATCTCGCGCAGGGCGTCATCTCTGCATAGCCAGCGCGAGCCATGGTCGGCCACGTTACGCGATGAGCAACAACACCGCCAGCAGCAACAGCGTCCGCCGTCTTCGCTTGATGGAATATCACGGCAGTCTTCTTTCGCTCATCCCTCTCAGCAACAGGAGCAGGGTGCGCCTTCTGTCGATACAACACAGACAGAGGTGGGAGCGGTAGACATCGATAAGTTGAGCAAAGAGGCCATGCACGATGCGGCGGAGCGGGCGCGGATTCGAAGGCAGCAAGAAGAGGAGGCCAGGGAGGCGGAGCGCGAGCGGGCGAGGAAGAAGGCGGCAGAGCTGGAGGCAAAGATGGCTCAGATAGCAAAGGAGAAGGGGGATAAAGAACCGAAGAAGACGGAGGAGGAGGCAAAGAAAGAGCATGGAGAGGTGCAGTCCCGGCAGTCTGCTGTCGCGTCTCAGGACAAGGATGGTGCCGAGTCGGTATCTGAGTCGAAGGCGGTCACGGTTGGTCTCCGTCAAGTGAGTATTATTGCAAGAGAAGATTAGCTGAAGCGATTCCACAGGAGTCAGATGTGGTCAACTTCATCGAATTGTCCATCCCGAATGGGGCTGCTTCAGGTGCATCAGCACCGTCTGCACAACTGGCACAGACTCCATCGCATATGCAGCGTCAGCCCTCTGAACGTTCGTTCTCATCCCGTGGTGGCCCACGCCAGCGTTTGAACGATCCCACTCAGCCACGACCAGCATACGAGACGTCGGCGTCATGGCGTAGTACCGCCCGCCCGCTGGCGTCGAAGCCGCCACCATCAGAACGGTCAAACAGCTTTGGATCTGTCTCGCGCCAGGCATCGATCTCTCAAGACACAAACGTCAACCATGCGCCTACGATCACGGTGTCGAAGCTGCCAGAGCTGCACTCTGCCACTGCGTTCCCGGCGGAGACGGATGATGGGGAGGTATTGGAGGTGTTTGAGTTCTCCGAGATGGGTAAGATGGTTGGGAAGTCCTCACCAGAGACGCACGCCACGGAGGACAAGGAGGAGATGACGTCGGTCATTGCTACCTCTCGCGAGGAGACATCACAGATGGCGGCTGGACGATCTCCGCGGCCTATTGCGAGTGATTTCTTCGACTTGCCAGCCGGCCCTGGGCTTCAGGCTACGACGACTGCTGGTGCTGCCGTACAATCCCAGTCACCCCACTCACCACTACCGCAGTTCAAGAGCGACGCATCCAGCTCGTGGAGACGTCGGCAGTCTGTCTCCTCTTCGTCATCCCGTGCGGAATCGAACTTGGCGCCGTTGACGGTGCCCCACCATGGCCATATCCCGCCCCAACGTTCGCCTCGCAGTCCGAACTTCAGTCGCAAGTCCCAGATTGCGGCTTTTGATGATGCCATCTTGAGGATCAAGGACGCGATGCATCATGATGTCGAGCCGATATCGGCGGCTGCTGCATCGTTGAAGACGGCTGCTTCCTCTGCAGGAAAACAGGCGATCCCACCGTCTAGCGCGTCAGCCACGAATGGCCTCAATATGTCCCGTAAGGAGGGCCCGCTGGTGCCCGACTCGTTCGCCATCACCTCTACACAAGTGCCAAGCTCGCCCAAATCGGCCTGGAAGACGTTTAAAGTATCGCTGCCCTCGAAGGGTGTTACTCCACCCCGTGAGCTGGTGCTCAGACGCCAGGTGAACATGATGCAGCGCACTAATGGCCTGCGTCTTACGGATACGCTCTCCTTCCGCCCACCTGTGGAGGGCATGGGCCGTGACCTCTCGCTTCTGCCGGTGCTGTTCCCCATACCGAGGTTGGAGCAGGGACGGATGGTGTATCCCATTTCGATGCCTAAGAAGAGGCTTGTCGACGCCAGGTCCGAGCTGGGTGCTCAGAATGGTTATGCTCGTGATGGGGTGGCAGCGGTGGCAGAGAACGGATTGGACACGATGAGTCGGTCGCCGCCTCCTGAGGTGAGTACGGGTCGGACACCAGAATTAGGGGCTGTCAAGTTCAACAAGTCTCAGCCCAAGATGCCCATGGGCTCTGGTGTGGCGTTTTATCGTGATTCACCTATAGAGCCATCTGCAGCCACGGAGACCAGGTCTTCGTTACGCTTTGTGGTGAGCAGTGAACTGGACGGATCTTCTGTGTCTACGGAGATTTCTGCTCAGACAAAGGAAGCGCCTGCAACTGTTCTGGAGACGATTGATGAGCAAGACACATCGGAAGCCCTAAAGTCTCAGCCTACGTCCCCGAGTGTGGTGCCCTCGTTGTTGGCTGGTAGTAACGATACACATGGTTCTACCGACTCGGTATGTTTTTATGACTTGGTTTCTAACATCTCCGAAAGCTAATGGAAATACTTAGGATGGTCAGCAGCCATTGACACCCTCAACAACGTGGACAAAGTCGCCGATGGTCTTCCCATTGATGGAGTCGCCTGCTCGTGCTCCTGACCCGGAGCACATCAAGGCGGTCTGGTCACAAAGCCGGGACAAGACCGATTCTAACCCGATCAACTCACTGCAGGCTATTGGAGATGATCTCCCTGTCATTTCATTTTCTCTGCAGGAGGTCAAGTCGGAGGATGGTGGTACACCGCCGCCTAGCGCGCCTTCTGTGTCATCTCGAATGTCTCTACAAGATGTTACGAAGGCGTTCCAGCAGGTCCCGTCATCCTCTAGCTCGTTGAGTGCGGTCAACAGGACTGCGGCTGTCACACCCATGTCTCCTTCAATCACGACTACTGCTTCTTCCAGCACGACGCCGCCCTCCGTGCGACCACCGCCGTCGTACAGTTATGTGCTGCCCCACCCAATGTCAAACCCAGCCATGCGACCGCCATACGCTAGTTACCCATCCATGGTGAACCACCACCACCCGCCAAATACTCCAAATGTCATGTACCCTCCTCCCATGGCGCCATCACCCATACCCGTATCAGGACACCATGGACCACCACCACATATGAATGGTCAGGCTACGCCGATGTATCCCGGCACACCGATTTGGGTGCCCATGCCGCCTCCGGGTGCTCAGGGCCCCCTGCCCCCCAATGGGCTCGTGCGTCCGCTGGCTTCGCCTTATCCGCCACCACAGATGATGGTGTATCCCTCTCCGTCTGGTCAGCCCGTCTATGCGTCCATGCCGATGCCACTCCCGCCCCAAGCGAACAGAGTGCCGTCACAAACACAACAACAAGCACCTCCTGTTCTCGCAGCAAACGGGCGCGGTAGAGGAAACATCTTACCGAGCCCTGCCCTATCGCATGCTTCGCCTGTTATGTCGATGTATACCGCGAGCCCAGTGCTAATGCACTCACCCATGGTACCGAATGCCCAGGCCGCTGCCCATCAGTATATGAGTGGTCTTCCCCCATCCGTAGGAGGGCGTACCGCACCTCATCTTCTGAATTCCGCTGCAGCTGCCGCCGCCGCCGCCAACGGACCGCCCAATGCTCAAGCACAAGCAGCTTTTACGCCCGGTACAGGCTACCAACCACGGCCTTGGTAAAGAACAAACAAAAAGGTGGGCTTCCCAGAGATTCACTTGGTTGATTTCTTTTCTGGCTACACTTGCAAATCTCTGTCATTTTTCCTCTCATTTTTCTTGGAACTTGGCATGTGGCTTTTCTTTTCTTTAGCTGTGATAACTTTTTTATTATTACTTTCCCCGCCGTTTTTATTTCCTCCTTTCTTTCTTGTGCTTCTGTTGTCTACGCATTATTAGCATTATTGTCATCAACAGCATCAATTTATAATTTTCATTCAATCATCATCTTTTTTTTGCTCTCTTGCTCAATCCTCTGGAGAGGCTGGTGTGTGAGTGTGAATTAAATTATTTATTAATCCAAGGGTGGGAGTGTTCTGGTAATAGGGAATACACGATAATTCTATGTAAGAAATCACACTGCAAGCTGGACAGCGCGCTCGGCAGCGTCGTCAAGGCTGTCGATGGCGATGATCTTCATGCCAGATTCCCGGATCATGCTACACACACAATGAAAATGGATCAGTAACGAATAAGGCAGTTTCGAGGGAATGACTTACTCCTTGGCCTCCTGCTCCTTGGTGCCCTTGAGGCGAACAACAAGGGGGACGGTCATGTTAAGGTCCTTGGTGGCCTTGATGACACCCTCGGCAATGTAATCGCAGCGCATGATACCACCGAAGATGTTGATGAAGATGCTCTTCACCTTGGGGTCCGCGAGCAGAATCTCAAAGGCGCGCTTAACGGTCTCGGGGCTGGCACCTCTGTTTTATTGTAAAAACAAACAGACAAAATCAGAGATGAGTAAAAATAACCCATTAGATCATATGTAAAACGCACCCTCCGACATCAAGGAAGTTGGCGGGTTGACCGCCGTGTAGCGAGAGTACATCCATCGTGGCCATGGCAAGACCGGCGCCGTTGACAAGGCAGCCGACGTTGCCATCGAGCTTGATGAAGTTCAGGCCATACTTCTGCGCCTCGACCTCGGATGGCTCCTCCTGCGAAATGTCGCGCAGTTCGAACACGTCCTTTTGGCGGAACTCGGCGTTATCATCGAAGCCAAATTTAGCATCCATGCTAATGATAGTAGTAAGACGGCATGAGTGAACGTGGAAAAAATATTGAACCAAACATCTAAATTAGGCAAGCTGGGCGATACGTACCAGAGCACAGCGCCGTCCTTGGTCTCAGCCATAGGGTTGATTTCGATCTGGGTGGCATCTTTGTCCTTGAACAATTTGTAAAGGTTGACAAAGATGTCTGCGGCCTCCGCCTGGGCCTGCTCGGTGCTGAAACCGAGCTTCTTGGCCAACTCAAGCGCCGTCTCCTTCTTGAGACCGGTAGCAAGATCGATAGGCGTCGTGATGATAGCTTCGGGGTCCTTGGCAGCAACCTCCTCGATGTTCATACCACCCTGATTGGAAGCAACGAGGACTGCACCTTGGCTGACACGGTCGTTGAGGACAGCAACGTAGTACTCGTGCGCGGGGTCTCGACGCTCAGCAAGCATGACAGCATTGCAGACACGTCCACCTGCACCGGTCTGCTTTGTGATGAGGTTGGAGCCGATCATCTGCTTGGCATAGTCCTGGGCCTGTTGGGGGCTGGTCGTAGTTTTTTGTGGATCAGGATAAGTTGGATTTACGAAACGCGCTGGATGTGGATTATTACGGACCTGTCAACCAAGTGCACACCGCCCTGGAGACCAGTATCAAATTTGCCCTTGCCACGACCACCAGCGAGAACCTGAGCCTTGATGACGAGCTTATCCTTGCCTGTGAAGAGTGTGTGGTTAATACTTTGCGCATGGAAGCACGTGTTTTATGACGATGGTGAAACGAACCGAAGTTCTTTGCAACCTCGAATGCCTCTTCAGGCGACTTGGCAGCTATGCTCTTGGGAGTTGGGATCCCGTACTAGTACCATAATCAGATATATAATTCCAGCAAGCAGAGCATATGTAGAAAAAAAATACTCACAGAGTTGAGCAAGCTCACGGATTGATATTCATGAATGGAGAGGAAACGTCTCTGGCCGGCAGATGCAACCTGAAAACGAAAAAAGTTCCAGATTCTGAGCACAAGTAGCAGAATTTCTTGCAAACACTTACACGAGCCAAGGAGCCCGCCTTTCTGAGTGACGCGAGCATTTGGAGGAGATGTCTGGATGGATGGGCCGGGAGAATGGGAAGAAGGAAAGTGGTAATGCTTACGTAACGGGCTCGCGCCGCTACAAGAGGCCCGCGACTCCGAATTTGACAAACTCAGACCAGAACGCAGACGACGGTCGACCATCTCATATCCGTTGATCCTCCTGTCTCTCACCAGTGGGCCGGGATACGTCCTGGCACATCTGGCAAAGCTCTGGCAGAAGGACATGCTCGCCTTGAGTTCGGTCAGCTTTTGATCCTGTGGGTTGCTCGAAATTAGGCAGAGGGATATTTTTTTTCTACATGTATTTGAATTTCCCATGCGTTTCGTATAGTTACTTGTTCTAGACAATTCACTCGTAATATGATGGACAAGCCACTACGTATCTCTTGCAATGCGTATGACGCGTGTTGTTGTGGATTTCTCCAAATCAGGGAGGAATCTGACAGGCACTTCTTGGGCTATGTCCGTCATATAAAACTTGTTCTTCGCCCATGGATAAACTCATAACCTATCCGACTTGCCTCCTCAACATACTTGTTATTCTTGAACAATGATGAGCTCTATCAATAGCGAAGCAGATGCTACTCAGCTTGATCAG
Source organism: Agroathelia rolfsii (assembly GCA_018343915.1). Lineage (NCBI taxonomy): Eukaryota > Fungi > Basidiomycota > Agaricomycetes > Amylocorticiales > Amylocorticiaceae > Agroathelia > Agroathelia rolfsii. The sequence goes on from JABRWF010000002.1 coordinate 1,223,090, forward strand.
CTACTGCACGTTGCCGTTGCCGTTTTGACACAAGCAATCGAGGTGGTGCAAGATGTCCTCACAGAGGACCAGCAACTAACACAACAGTCAAAATACATGCCAGGCTCGAGCATTGGTATGGGCCTAGCCCATATACACATGTATTTGCAAAGCGTTGTTATTGATGGTGCAAATAGGCAAACACCTCCGTCATGCACGCGATCACTACGTCCTGCTTGCTCAATGTATGACGGCTCCAGCGCCTCGGAAATTATCATATGATGTTCGCATCCGAAATACACCGATGGAGACCAGCCGTACGGCTGCTGTAGAAGCACTGCAACATGCGATTGGTCTCCTGCGAGATGTTGTTCCTCGGTCGAGACTTAATGAAACTATCATCTTGGAGGCAGTTACTCCTCATAACCAAGTTTTGGAGACAACTTTCGGCCGAGAGGTAAGTTTGATATGTTATGCCAGGTCGACATATTTGACGGGCAATCCCTCCCCCCTGCAGCTATGGTTCGGCAGTCTGCATGCTGTTCATCATTGGTCGATGGTACGAGTGCACCCTTATTATGATGTTTCAAATGGCTAATGAGGTATATCACTGGCACGTCAAATTGCTATTTTACCCAGGTCCGTGTGATTGCTGGAGAGATGGTAAGACACAGGCAAAAGAACTCGCATTCTCTACACATTCTCATATTTTTCCTCTAGGGTCTTACGCTCAAAGATGAATTTGGATTTGCGCCCTCGACACTTGTCCACCACGGCAGCGAGTCGACGCTGGGGGCGAGCGGGGCCAAGATGTGACATTTTCATGCATCTCGTTACAATTGTCACGTCACCTCTCACTTTACGATCATCACAACTGCAATGATGATCACATACTGCCTGACTTAATTGCTCATGGTGTTTACTTACTTGATTTCATCTAATCTACTGCAGTAGTGTTAGTGTATTGCGAAAGACTATATATTTCTATGTGATATATTCTGTTGATTTTTAGCGAGTTGAAGCTAGAAGGCCAAGGCAGATATAGCCGCGCCTCACCCTTGCCACGTCCGCCGACTAGTCGCGTTCATGATGCATGCACACACAGGTTGATGACCAACGACTCATGCCACTCTCCAAGCTCGATGAAGGCGACCATCCTATAGCCATTGAGCTGCAGGGTCTTCATGCTGCAATAGAAAAACTGCAGGTGATACCATTCAGCCCCAATGCGCAAACAACCACCGCTTAATACCAGACCATGTCTTATTACATGGACTCCTATTCTAGCGTGAAGCCCACGCATCCTCAGTCAAGCTTCAACACCAATCTCTATCCTACTCTGCTAATATCGCGCGTGCTCAAGCACTAGAGCACGAAAATGCTCGTCTTAGAGAGGAACTTGCCTTCTTGCGCGCCGTGCCAGATATCTCTCCTCATCCTGCAACGCTACAAGTGCAAGAACTCACTATCGCACTGCGACGTCTTAATGATAAGCTAGATGAGGCTGAGGCTACTATATCAGCACGGACGATGGGACGCGAACATGCGTTAGACGAAGCGTCGACGGCAAAGCTGCAAGCTGAAGCGGCATACGATCTTGCTGCTCGTGCTAGAGGGAAAGAGGAGCAGGGCAAAATCAGAGAACGAGAGTTACTTATCAAGCTCAGAGCGGTGGAGGAACAGCAGAAGATGTCCGATCTCGTCGTGCAGGTATGTTTCCTGATCTTTAATGATGCATGCCAACCCGACGAGAACTAAGCCAAGTAGGAATATGCGAACCTCGTGCGCACCATGGAGGGAAGGCAGTCTTTACATTCGCCCAAACGATCTCAATCGTCCTCTACAAATGCCTCTAGCTCCAGTGTGACCCTTCTCGATGGACTGGCAGAAGGCAAGCTCAGTATACAGAAGCTCTTCGACGAATTTAGGGCGGAAAACGAACATCTTCAATCCGAGATATCACAACTCAAGGATGAAAATGCTTTTCAGCTGTCGAAGCTCGCTGCTCAGCAAAACAGCGTCGAGTCACATAACAAGAAGCTAGCCGAGGTTCAATCCAGGTTGGATAGCCATCTCAGAGATGACAAAACGGCTGCGAAGATGGTCTCTCGATATATGTAAAACATTGATACTCCTTCCGGGTTGTAATATAACTAAAAAAAAAATCTAGGAAGTTCTCACAGTCTGCAACCGACGGGCTTCAAAGAGCTATTGAGGCACTCAAGGAGCGTCATGCCGCTACCACCTCGAGTATGTCCTCTCAGATATCCGAACAAGCCAACGAAATCGCGGAACGAGAGGAGCAAATAGGTCGTCTTCGCAAAGCTTTAGACGACCTCAGCGCTGATTTCCAGCGAGAAGCATATGGCTGGCGCAGAGAAATATCACTGCGACTGGCTCTCCTTAGTAGGGAGGAAAGTATAGCAGAAGCTCTGCGCCGATGGGCTCGTAAAATGCACGAGCGGCTGTCTGACCCTGCCCATCAACAACAGCCAGATTCAGTCGTGGAAGACGCTCTAAGGGGCGCCGACAAGATTCTTGGCCTGTTAGATGGCGAATTCGAGAAGGAGGAGCATACATCTGACTCCGTGGCACGCATCATATCCGCCGAGACTGCGGTGGCAAGATTATCGGAAGAGCTTCGTGTTCAGCTGCGGAGGCGATTAGACTTGGAACGAGGTGCTGCTGGCATAGACGTCGAGCAGTTTGTTGAACACGTCTTGTCCTTCAAGACTCCCCTAGAACCAAGAATCTATACCATTTCACGCCCGAGACCTACTCGTGCACGAGCTGCTGAGGCCAAGAGCACAATCAGCATCCCTCCAGCTCTCCAAACAACGACAGCTCCGGAAATACCGTCACCTCAGCTGTCAGCATTGGATCCTGCATCTGTTGAGGACTCGGCCCAAATAGATCAACCACCTCCTGAGGCTGTCGTACCAGAGGAGATAGCCATCACGCCTACAAATGTGCTTTCAACGACATTGACTGAGCCAGCCTCAGAATCTGCTCAGTCTATCACAGAAGAGGTGGATACTAATATCCATGAACCAACTCAAATGGCCAGCGACCCATCCCCTCCCTCTACCGACGTATCACCTCCTGGCGAGGCTGATATACTTCCAGGGCCACCTTCTGACTCTATAAACACTCCTTTAACTTTGTCTCCCTCTCCTTCTCACTCTGTAACGGACGATCATGGTTCGCCAATGCAGGAAGAATTCGACATACTACCCGAACCGAGCGAGGCCAATGACCCGCCAGAGCCCTCTCCTATCATATCAGAGACAGCTCATGTGCCGATCTTAAAACCTGATCCCGATCTATTACCGTCGCCTGTCGTCCAGCCTTCCCCGACAGACCCGCCACCATACATCATTGTAGAGGAAGTGATGGAGCCAGCTCCTATTTTGGACCAAACCCCTGCGGATGATGATCCTTTCATTTCTCACTATGAACCCGATTACGAACCCGAGCCTGAGACTTTATCAACGCCTGGCCAATCTCTAGAAACAGAGGCGCTCCTTGCCAGCCTGAACGAGGTTCGACATCGCTATGATGACATTCAACGCTCGTTCCGGGAGTGCCATGCTGCTTTGAAGGACCTCAAGAAATCTGTGTCGTCCAATTCCTCTCTCATGACCTCGCTTCCAAATGGGGTTACCGTCTCCGTACTTACTACTGCCGTCGATCGCCTGAACGACTTTAACGAGGATGCGCGCGTCGAACTCGAGATCCACGTGGCAGATGAAGAGCTCGTCGCACGCGGATTTGAGACGTTACTGTGTGTTCCGGGGGCTCTGTCCACCGCTCAGGAAGAGGAGGATGTGCACAGAGAGATACGTGCGTTTGTGGATGGAACGGAGAAGAGCGTGGCAAAGGCCAACACCCAGCTTGGGAAGAAGCTTGAAGATCTTCAGCACGATATTGCATGTATCAAGCTGTCTCTTCATGAGCTGCTGTCCGCACCCTCTCCCGAAGAGAAGGAGCTGGAATTACATCACAGAGATACTAGCAGCAGCTCCGAGTTTGGCACCGGGGGGTGGGCGCAATGGATTCGGCGGCCTACTTACATCCAGCGAAGCCCCAGTCCCGCGCCCACATTCGGACATGTGATGACGACACCCTCTCTGCGCCATTCCTCGTCCCATTCGTCGCTACCTCGAATGCCTTCGTTCCAGGAACTATCGGCACAACAGCGTGATCCATTTGCAGCTCTGGACTTGAAGGTTCCAATGCCGAAGCACCACCTCCAAACGCAATTGGCCCCTCCTATTGCCTCCCCTTCTCGCGCTCCGTCACCTGCGGCCACGAGGGCGCGCACGACAAGTGCAATGTATATGATTGGACTTGGCTCTCGGTCATCAGTCAGCCTCGGCGCATCGCCCAAGAAACAACCGGTGGCCCCGTCTATTATCAGCCGCGAGATAGCAGCAGATGATATTGAGTAAGCAGGATTTTCAGAACACCACGTAGTTTCGAATTTGTTTGATCTTCTCTATCTATCGTATTTCTTACTCTCTTTTCCTTCTTTGATTCTCTCTTCCACTTTCCCGTTCCGAGTCGGCCGTAATTACGCGCATGATTTGTATGTGATCTTGGCCTCTCAGTCAGCATGGACATAGTAAATATATTGGACTGTCTGTATATGTTCATCCATCCCCATTCACCGACCGGTTAATACTATAACCGGCTGATATAAAGAAGGGTCATTTACTCGCAACCCATGATCAATGTAGTCTTCGTCGTGCGAGTATTTCAACCCAGACGGGCTTGCTTCTATGCACTTGCTAGATCCCACTACTACCAAGGCCTCTATTAGCACTGGACCCGAGAACATGTCAAACCCAGACCAAACCCAGGAAGAACACGAGCATATCTCGACCTCACTCGCTATTGAGCAGATCGATACCAATCTATTTCGGTCCACATCGCTCTGGCGGCCTGTCCGAGCGCGGAGTGCATTTGGCGGCCAGGTTATTTCCCAGGCCGTCGTCTCTGCTACCAACTGCACCGACCCTGCGTTTGCCCTTCATGTGTGTGATAATTCTAACACTAAACCTTGCATTTGAATGTTTCTAACGGACAACATAAACAAATGTTGCATGTCTGCTGCCTGATACTGTTCTAGTCATTGCATTGCTACTTTCTCCTAGGTGCTAACCCATCCATTCCAACGATCTACTATGTCGACCGCCTACGTACCGGACGCTCATACTCAACCCGTTCCGTGCGCGCCGTGCAGCAGGGCAAAGTCATCTTCATTATGATGTGCTCGTTCCATAAGCCTGAACTACGCCAACCGACTCACTCGTGGCCGATGCCACGCGGTGCACCCCCTCCGGAGCAATGCGAGCTCGAGGAGGCCCGATGGACACGGGAGGCTCAGACGCTGACAGACGAACGGCTGAAGAAGGCTTATCTTGCTTTTGCAGCGGAGAGGACGGCCAGTCCAATTGCCGTTAGTAAAGCCAAGGAGGGCTGGGTGATGAAGGACGGGACAAAGTGCTACATGTATTGGATGCAGGCGAGGGACGTAAGTGTACAGAAATACGGGGCGCCCTTCCAAAAGGTTTTTATCATTTTGGTATTGTATATCCATATGAACCTTTTGACTCACAACTTTACTTGTCCCATCGTCCTTCAAGTGCATACTGGCATATTTGTCAGACCTTTACTTGTATGTTCAAGCCCCTAAATCCATGGATTGTATTCCTAAATGGAGCCTTTTGTTTAGCATACCCACCGCAGGCCTGGAGCTTGGTCTTCAGCGTTGGGGTCAGGGGCCTGATGCTCTTGGAATGTCTGTAAGTTGAATTCTAGAGAGAACAGCCTCCTACCCTCGAAAAATGCTAATGTAATTCTATTCACAGTCTACCCTAGATCATACAATCTATTTCTATGAGTGCGTCCCTGATTGTCAAGGTCTTTCCAGTAATAACTGACCTCTAAATATCCGAACGGTCTTCAGCGACAAATTCGATTGCGGCGATGCTCTCCTTTATTATGTCAGTATATGTGCCCTCTATGATGGTCTGATCCACAAATTGATCCCAACTGCCTCTCTCTCCCCCACTCGCCTTAATTAGATGATCTGTCCCTGCGCTGGAGATGGCCGTGCCGTCGTCCACGGACGAGTATGTCATCACCATTACTCCTCTCTCTCTCTCTCTCTCTCAATGCTAGGGATAATTTGATAGACTCATGATTGTTTCTCAGCTCTATTCTCGTGATGGGACCCTCGTAGCTGTCACGTCGCAAGAGGGCGTTGTTAGAAGGAAGCATCTGCTTGATTCACCACCCTCCGAGCCGTCAACATCAACGACGACATCACCGCCGTCGGCCGCCGGGGTCACACCCAAACTTTAATAGATAACAAATAGACTGATTCTGCGCTAATTAGCTCGTGGAGTTCACTGCTGGCTAGATACTGCACTATAATACATATTAACTATAACGAATACTATGCTAAAATATTACTGATTCGTTGCATATGTCTGAAAAGGAAATGAACATACATCGACAACATGAAAATTATTCCTAAAACTCCTCGACTTCGACTGTAAATCCACACCCTTTACAGACCTGCTTGCCACCGCTAAGCTGCCCGAAATCATGCTGGTGCTGTTCATCCATACGGCGCTGCCATACGCCCTCCTTGGTACGCTTTCTCAACTCGCGTAAGCCTTCTTCAAACTTTTTGTTCTTCTTCTTGCGCTTCTCTGCTGTGCGACGTTCCCATTCAGCATCGAGTGCCTCTGGGGAACCCCATTTTTTCCATGCAAAGGTCTCAATCTGGTAACGTAGGAAGAGCATCATGTTGGCGAATGTGGATTTATGTGGGTTAGCCTTTAGCAGATGGGGTAATTCTTCTTCGTCACGTAATTCAGCTGATTGTTCTGTGTTAGCATCTATCATAATGTAATATTAAAAATAGGAGTTTACCATCAGTTAACAAATAGTCCTCTTTACACTCCGTCTTTGTGAGCAAACTGTACAGCTCTGGCTTTTCGTTTTCGCATCGCTTGCAGATGAGACAGCGAAAAACACGCATCATCTGGACATCGATTTCCATTGAGCCACACTCGCGACACTTGGGATTCTTGTCCTTGTCGAGGAACACAGCTGTAAGCACATATCAGCGAGGCACAAAATAAAAATATCTATCAGAAAGGCGGCAATGAAGTGCGGAGTGAGAGAAAATACGCACGAATATCCGTATTCTTCTCTGTCCTCTGCCTTTCCCTTTCCCTTTCCTTCCTCCTCATACGTTCAATATCCTCATCGGCACCCTCTTCGACGAGGAAACCACCCTTGGAGTTGACCATCTTGGATAGATCATACTCAAAGTACGTCCCAAGTCGTTTATCCCGCGCAAGCTTGCCCTTTTTATTTTTGTCTGCACCATTGTCATTGGTGCCATCGCCTTTGGCTATCCGGGATGTTGTAGGCGATGTCGAGGTGGCTGGGACAACTACAAGCGGACGCTTGTTGTTTGCGTTGGATGCAGAAGAGGATGCTGCTGCCTCTTGTTCACGCTGCCGTTGTCGAGCCTTGGCTATATCACATCGAAATATATTTCACATGCAATTATTTAGTACAATTGACAATGATATGGTACGAGCATGTAAAAGAAGAAGAAAAAAACGCGAGGGCACATTGGCCACACATACCTCGTAAACGGTTTATTTCAATCCTTTTGATTTGCTCAGGTGTTAATTGCAACTGCTGTGCTGATGATGACGAAGATGCCTGGGGCGGTGGTGTCTTTGGACGTTCTTGAATGTCACTCATGATAGTTTTTATTGTATGTAATGAGTTTTGAGCGATTCAAAGATCCAGAAAACTTGAAGCGCGACAGGTGATGTGATTTAATAGACCCGAGTTAAGTCTTATTGCACGGGAGAAGCCACAGCTACCGACCAAGTCAGTGAGTCAATGGCGTCACGGTACTAGTAGAATGGTGAGCGGCCACTTAGTAAGTCACATACCGGAAGTAAACCGCTCTTTCTTGTAGTGCCCGACTCGGACGAGAGAAATGAGAAAAATTATATCATTATTATTAACATTATGGTTGCTATTTTTGTTGGGCAGTTCCCCCAGGGCAGGACGAATTTTCGCATCAATCTCAGTCAGCCACAATCGCAATGCAAGAATGATCACGACAAATGGCCCTTAATCAAGTCTAGATGGGTCGGCACGCTAAGCGGAACTAAAAGGCAGTGAGGGAAACTAATCACACATGGTTTCGTCTGTGTATAGGTAAGGCGCAAGGGAGGGATAACAGTATGAACATATCGACCACAGGTATGGGGAAACACGGCGAAAGTAAGGGGAAGGGGGGTAAGAGGCCAAAAAAGATTGCACATGGAACCCGTGATGGATGCTAAATTGTTTGAAAGCGATGGTATCATGTAAAAAAAGAAAGAAAGAAAGAAAGCAGGTAAATGACACAAAAAAGTGGTGCAAGTGAAAACGGCTTTAGTAAGAAAAAGAAGTGCGTGTGTCTAACAAACCAATGACCGAGACTGTGGCAGCCAGAAGTATGGGGAAAAAGAACATGATATATAGAAGGTGAAATGAAGAATGGGAGGGAAGCAATAAAATCGGCGTTGCCTGCGTAACCCATTCTAGAAAAGGGACATCCCATAGATATATATAACGTTTTCCTACATGACCACGCACTTGAGCTTCGTCTTCCCCGTCTTCTCCCCTGGTTTCTCTCCTGGCGGCCGTGGGTTTGTTATTGGGCCGGGAGTAGGGTTTCCCGGCTCTGGCTTTGTGGCCCGCAATGATCGTACGAGTGTGTGGAACAGCCGCTCCACATTCTGTGATGTTTTGGCGGATGTTTCCAGGAATTCACAGCCAAATGTACGAGCAAGTTGTGCACCCTCGTCCCGAGATACCTCTCGCTCGTGGACCTTATCGCATTTGTTTCCAACTAGCATAAAGATCGGTTTTTGTCGTTTCACCCTCATCATCGACTGACGGAAATTTTCGAGACGTTCAAATGTCATTCGGGAGGCAATCGAATAGACAAGAATGAAACCTTGGCCCTCACTAGATAGATAGATAGTATAAAATCAGAACAATAAGATTGTTTGATAATAGCCTGATCGGCCGTGCAGATATGATAAACTGATCACGTACCGGACCCATTGATCACGCAGAGTGGCATACTCCTCTATAATACGGTAAAGCAGTGGTTAATATAGTCCGATGAGAGGGCCAAGATCAAAGATACTGCACCTTGGCCAGCGGTATCGATGACTTCGACAAAGCACAGCCTGTTGTCTACAACAAGCTGTTTGCGGTAAGCATCCTCTATTGTCGGATCATAAGTCTATATAATGCAAGAGATGCGGGCTTAACGCGTCGCAAGATAAGTCGTCCAGTGGCTACTGAAACACGCACCTCTGTTCATTCCAAAAACATTTATTATAGAGATTGGAGTGATAAAGCAAATTAATAAGATCAGCTCCCCCGGAATCATTTGTTTCAGCCAAGAAACTGGCCGGATATGCTACGTACCGACGAAGCAACCAAGTGTGAACTGTTGGTTTAAATCAATGTGAGCCAAAAGTCTCTTCTAGTATGGGAGTGACCCGAGAGGGCAGTAGGAGAAAATTGTGGCAAAAGCGAGAGTACTGACCTGTACAGCAAGTGCAGTCTTTCCAACACCACCATCGCCCAGAACGGCTATTCTCCAGTTGTCCATGCTACTGTAAGCAGAAAAAGTGGTTTAATGCGTAAGCCGGTCACGAGAACGTGGTATGAGTGGTATTAAAGACGGACTGGAGATGTTATTCAGAGTTGAAGATGTACTATTATGACAGAGACCGCAAATGGTCAGACACGAGAGCACCAGAGAAGGGGAGGGGAGGGAGGCCAAGGCCGAGACATGACGCACATAGACGACAGATACCTTGAATCAAAAGGCGAGATAGGAGAGGTCCGGACAGGCTAGTTGGACTAACAGAGAGAGTGGACGGAGAAAGATGCAGAGATGACTGAAAACGGGCGCAATTCGAGAAACTGGTCGTCCAAAGGTCGTGCAAGGGTCGTAACAGAGGCGCAGAGAAACCTGAGCAGTCAAGGATATGGGTGAAGATGCGAGAGGGGGGACAGAGGTCTGTGATCCCAAACTCGGGCCATCGCCAATTTCTAGAGAGGTCCACAAACGGCCATGCCCCGCCCGGGACTTCCACATCTGGGAATCGCATCGCCGGTGGACAGTCCAGCTCGGCCGACCCTGGCTCATCCAATTGCGTCCTGGACCAGGAGGACGCAGCCAGCAGTGTGGAACCGTGCCAGGTATAGCCCATTGGGTCCCATCCATCCATACCTACCGCTGCGATGCATGTCATCCCAGCTCGTCATATCTTACACCACTCCATCTATCTTTCTTCCCGGTCTAGCGTCAGTGCTAATAGTGCTCACCAGCTTGCCTGCCCAGCCCAACCCTCTGATGCGGAACTTGAACTCAGCTCAGAGGCGGAGAGCCCGGGCCAGGACGGCAGTCTAGGCAAGGCAGAGTCCCCCTCCTCCGTCCGATCATCATAGATCTATATCTCTTTGGGGGACTTGTAACTCATGACGCTGTCTACCATATACATACAAGAACAACAATGGGCCCGTTACACATGTACAACCACCTTTGTGTGTCCCCTCCCCCCTTCCTTCCCGCGGCTCCGTATCTCCCTCTCTCCTGTCGAGTTGATTGTTCCGAGGCAAAAAGTCCATCTGCGATCGGTATCCCCTCTCCCAATGGCGGATGCTCGGGAGATGGCCAGAGGGACAAAAATACACATGTGCATATCAGATATATACATAATGGGGGATTGGCATGGACAGGAACACAGATGGAGATGAGAATTCACACACCAGCGCTTACTTATCCACCACATAAAAACTCTAATCGGTCGCCTGCCCAGCTATAATAAAAAGGGGATCAAGGAAAAAGAGTACGCTTCCGGCTACATTGCGGCTCGTGGCTCTCTCGATTTGGATGAAGCGGAAAGGGGGACGCATATAAATGCCGCAGGGGTAGTTTCGGCAGCAGCAATAACCATGCCGCTGAGAAATTCCTAAAGATGAGATGATGTATGGGTATGGCCATAGCCACCGCACTATTATGCCTTGTGCTAGAGGCCAAGATGCGAGGCAAAACGGCGTTTATTGCAATGCATCCCAATATGTCATGATCCGGCAGGCGGGTCAGCGGACAATAGTGCGCGTGGTTAATCCAGGCTCAACAAGCTTGAAAGAGAAAGAAAGAGGGGTGAAAAGAACTGTATGTGTGACTTGAACTTGGAAACCAAAACTCAAAGCACTCAGCAGTCTAAATAGTATAGCAGTATAAGGAAGTTGTGCTAAGTATTCGCACAGAAAAACTCATAAAAGTCAAGTAGGTCTATGCGCATTTACCTTTACACCGGCGTTCCGTTGTCCCCATCCCTGAGTAGCTACAATATAGTTTCGAGACGCAATTGGAGCCTTCCATCCATCGGCGTCCATACGTACATCCGGCACAAAGTGGAGTAACGGGTCATTAGGCCCACGACGCCACCCGCTGTTAATTTACAAGTTCCAGTCGACGGGACGGCCATGCAGCCCAATATGCCCTTGTATACATAACGTTACGCCATCGACGGGCCGCCGTCGGTGGGACCTTTTGATCGGATAACGTGTACGACCTTTACCAACTTTTTTTTTTTCGATTGTACAGACAAGCGCGTGAGCATCGCAATGTATCTCATTTTAAACATGCCGATATCCTACCATGGCTGTGACCCGCACGTACGCGATGGAGCCCTGCCGCCGCATCGTGGCGCATGAGGGGATGCGCCAGAAGGTGCGGTGCGCCGCATGCGCATGATTTACAACCGTGTTTGGCATGCCTAAATGCTATTCCCATTCCGCCGAAAAGCCCCCCTCATTTTGCCTTTTTTTGATTTACCTTGCTAGGCCAATCTTTTACTTTTGTTATGAGCAAAAATGGGAATGTTCTGGTATCGAAGCACCACTATGATGACAATGATCGAATAGTATAATGAAAAAAGGGAAAAATCTTGTGAGGTAAATACTAATACAGCAATAGTATTAAGTAGACAATAACAAGAATACAGTTTCAAGTATGAATAGAGATTTGTTGTCCTTGTTTTATATTTGACATCAGTTAATGGATCGATCGTATAAGGGAAGAAGGGGAGGAGCAATGCTTATCGCCGCTAATGGCATTCCAGTGCACAATTGAACACATGTTTCCATAGGAGAAAAGAAGATGTATAGAAAGGAGGGACGTTGGGGAGGGGGGAGGTATGAAAAAAAAAGCCAATGACGAGAGAAAAAACGTAAGAGAGACGACGATAGCCGTGCACATGACGCCGCCAATACATGTGTACGCGCCTGATAAACGCGCACACACGGACAGAGAAAGAAACTGCCCTTTCTATCTGGGCAACGGGCAACAAACCAAGAGAAATCGTAAACCTTGGAGATATCGCGGATACTCCGCGTAAGTTTACGAACAAACAGCATTCCAGTTAAACAAGGCATTACGCATGTAGGAAGTAATAGTGATGGTTAGTATCACTGGTGATGGATGGATGCTTCCTTGCTCTTGTTCTTGTTTTCCAATTGGACACGCACCATTGTCCGGGCGTATGTATGTGCGTGTGCGTGGAGCGATCCATAGCTCACCGGTTAAGAGAACACGAATTGGAAGCGTGTACTCGAGAGCAAGATGGTGATAAACTGCCATGCAGTTGAATCATGAATATTTTTCCCCGAGGTCCTCTTCCGTAAAGCGTTGTAAAAATTGAAGAAGCGAGAGGCCCAACCGGGTACCTCGCCACGGAGCCTAGGGGCCTCAAGAATCACAGAGAGATCATTATTAGATGAAAGGTGACAAGCGCTCATTAGAAGACCTGATGATCCAAGAGTAGCAAGCAAGCCATCTATGGGTTGCTTCCATAGTCGTCTTGCTTCGAGGAAGAAAAACACGAGTCTCTTCCTCTTCCTCTTGGGTCCATGCGTCAGGGTTCATATGCCATGAGACATGGTAGGATATAGATGAGTAGTCAGCTCGTGAACTGAGATGCACCTGCACTTGTACATCATCCGGGTCATTCGTGCCGGGGTTTGGATCAAAGCAAAGAGCAGCCTGGGATGGGAACAAAAGATGACAAAGACTAGCCAATAAGTTGTCGAAGAACACGAGGACACGTCGCTGCTCGTCATTGCTGCTTAGTTCATATTGGGGAAGAAACCGGAAGGGTCCCATTTAAATTTCGAGTATAAAAAGGTCGATTTTCTCCTTGTGACATTTGTGCACGTGAAAGTGACATAAGCATCGAATTACACGTGACAGAAGCTCAAAGCCGTCATCATGCTTATATGAGTAGCTACAGCCGACTTCCGAGTCTGCGGCTGAGAGGATGTTGAAAAACGCTCATGGATACCGGTGTGATGAAGACAAGAACGAGGCCCATCAAGGAACTCCTCTCGCCTAAAAGTTGAAAATATAAACTGGCGAACAAGATTGAAGTGAGCGATACGTCGGTTGAAAATCTGTAAAAGGCGAACAGAACAGTGGATAACGTAAAATTTGAAATGTCAGAGGAGGTCTTAGACTCATCCCGAGGAATAATACCCAGTCCATTACTGCGCATACACCAAGTAGAAACGCGGCGAATGCATGCACTTCATATTACAGAAAACGGTTTGCATTGAGCCTTCGTCATCTCTAATAAAGTTATAATGGTACAGCAGAAATGACGCGCAACGGACACTTGTTGTAACGAGGTAGCAACAGCAAGAAAAGAAACGCAAGGCTGATGATCGTATGGTAAAAGAGTTCTATTCTACAAACAACTTCGAGACGCAACCAGACTGAGAGAATGGGAAGATAAATTACTACATATGTGCAAAAAATGAACGAAAGTATGGCCCAAGTATGGTGATGCTATAGTCGTTGGGGTTTTTTGAGGGTAAGATGTAAGAGGGTAGAGGACGTATGGAGAGAGGCGCTAGCAGCAAATACGCGAGGCCGAACAGGTGTATGGAGAGGTAGTATGTTGCAAGGGGGTTGCTGAGGCGTCATGAAAACCGCGAGGTATGACGCAACTCAGTCCTGGCGACTGAACTCTGCTTGCGACAAGTTCAGCACAAAGGTGCACTTGTGGTTCTTTGGTGGCTCAATGAGCTTGATGGGCTTGCCAGTGCCCTTTACTGGGGCGTTGAGTGTGTTGTGGATTGATGCGAAGGGCCTTAGTGGCTTTGAGGTAGGGAAGGATCCTTGCCGCTTGGGCATAGGACGAGATGCGAACGGAGATGTGCCATTCGAACGAGGTGGGCGTACTGAAGATGCGAGAGGAGAAGAAACAGCGGGGGCACCAGCCATGGTCATGGTCATAGTGGCTGTGGATAATAATAAGAATAGTCAGCCTCCACAATCCAAAGAAGAAAAAATGGGATGGAGACGGGTACTAACACATGATGCAATGAAAAATTGAAGATGCAAGAAAGCAGGAAGAAAAATAGGGTACTCTTGAAGCCGAGTAGAACAAGTGTTCAGAGGAAGAGTGTAGTAGAGTAGCAACTAGACGAGAGAGACGATTGTCGTGGGCTGCGTCAAAGCTAGGAACTGGAACACCGGAGGCACTAGTGGTTGGGCTTTATAGGCCAATTGACTACGCGTTGGGGATCGGCTTGCCCCTCCTTACTCCCATCCCCAACTTTCGTGGGAAAACGTGGTTCCCTCGGTCACCATTGCGTAACTTTGGTAACCAATCTCGTTCACTTCCGCTTTTGGTCCTTTCTTCTTGATCCCGCGTCCGTATGCTGCGCCGACATGTCCGTATGTCGCCCTCTTATCCTCCATGTGTTCCCCTCCTCCTCGACTGCATCGACCATCGAGTTCGGGACCTGCTAAGATCTAGTCTTAAGGAAATGCTAGTAAATTATTTTTCAGCTTATCCGATATGCACTGAATAACTGTGCCTTTTCTCACGATCAGCTTGCTTGAGAAAAACCGCTGTGAGTTTGATGAGCATCACTGCCATTGCGGCGCCCGCCATCTACGGTTGCATATATGATATGGCACAGAGCGAATCTTGCACAAAAATACGCTCGTTACTTTTCCAGCTGTTTCTGCATTTTTGGCGATCGAATCCGGCGTTATTCGGTATGTATTGCCTTGGTTTTGATTTTTCTTGTCAATTGGCTCGTAAGCCTGCGTCATCCTCGGGCTACGGTCGTATGTTGGGATCAACTATCGGTCTTGGGCGTTGCCATTAGTTCTCGCCGAGAGAACTCTTCTGACTTTCAATAAAGATGTCTCCCTCTGGGGTGGACATATGACCTATCTGCCCCAGTTAGCCATAGACCCACAGACTTGCCCACCTTTTGGCACGTCGCTTTATCTTGTTATGCTACTTCGTCAAAACACTCTGAGCAGGCCCCGAGGACAGTTGATGACTTCCGTCCCCAACGGATGTCTTGGTGGGAATAGTGCGACTCGCTCGTGGGCTCCAGGATTGCGCATATACCCTTCTCTGCTCCAACTGGCTGCTTAGCCTTGCTTTTTTGGAGTCATCTATTTTGCATTCGCCGCCGGGCTTGCTTGCGCCTCCCAGATATCGCCGTTTATCCGAACCAATAAGGGGCATCGATAATAGTGATGCTGTAAGGGATCTGGGGTCTGGGTCTTGTAATATTGATAATAAGCAGGAGGGATCATTGTCAATACGTCGTGCACACCGGTCGTCACATTCGTGACATATGATCACTTACCCAGGTGCTATATTCGCAGGATATCTACACATGTCAGTGCTTTATCTCCTAATGGGAAGCACAGCTGCGCAATGCAGCATCGCATTCTGTCAACACATCTAGGAGGTTTATCGTATCTTTTATCTATTACAGTACAATGAATCAGTAGCGTTTTTGTTATCGCAAGTCATGGTGCTCACCCACTACTCCTAGCATATCCATCTCTAACCATGCGCATAGCGTGTGTTACCGCATGGTTCATGATCTACAATTGGATATGTGGATACAGGTGAGCTTTTGCCAGTGCGTGTCCAATAATTCGTCCCGGTGCTCTAGCAGAAAATGGACACCCAATCCACGAATGCATGGGAACGAGCATTGATACCCCAATCGTAGCGTAAGAGCCATCGCGATAGATATCGGTGCTGATTCATGCCCATCTGATTTCCCGATTTCCTCTTACTAGTTCCTAATCATGTCCTAGTGCATGAGCTGAAGCAATTGAAGCCAATCGCATAGCATCGAGCCATTTGCGTTTCTCCCCACTTACAGACGGGGAGGACTCCTTTGAAGAGAGAGAACAGAGGGGGGCTGCTTCTGCTGTTCCATTGGCGGCATAAGAGCTTCGTTGTTATTGAGCAATCCATGCTCGTGACCTAGGAATATCGTAATTACGACACTGGTCCGATTATGAATACGTGGATCATAACTGATATCATTGGATAAAATCGTTGAATTCATTCATGTATATATACAAGAAAAAATGGGAAGTGAGGTAAATCCTTGTGAGGACAAGGATTGATAAAAAAAAAAAAAAGGGACTTAGAGACGAAGAATGGGCTGTCTATACTGAAGGTAGGAGTCATGGTCTATTATACACAAACTTGGGGGGGGGGGAGACGAGAATCGAGGAAGCGAATAATAATATGGTCCGAAGAAGACATAGATTGGAGAGGTAAATGCCGTGTTTACATGCCACCTAACCGTCAACATTTCCATCGAAAATCCGATCACCTGATGGAGCCTTGACCAGGCTCCATCGGCACCGAATCTATATGGGAAATATATTGCGAGAAGGCTATTGTTATCAAAAAAATATAATCGGCAATGAGGATAAAGTGAACAGTTAGAGAGACAGATAAACAAAGGAAAATAATGCCAACATATGAATATGGTACAATGTGAAAAGAATAAGTCAGAAAGAAGATAAAAGCAAAGAAACCAAGAATCAATAAGCCGAGAAGAACCTCTGTGCAAAATAGGGAGGCCTTTCAGTGAGTTGTATGGAAGCCAGCGAGCGAGGGACAAATGGTGTTCCTTGACATAAGATACGCCGAACCGAATAAGCGCGACTTCCATGAGACAATCCCCATTTGGAGTTTTTGGAGAACTGTGGGAATATTATACAATAGGTAGCCGGAGCAAATACAACCACTGAAGTTGGTATGGGAGGTTGTTTGCCCCTGGCTGAGAGAGCAGGCAGAATCTGTGTGAAGACGTCATTTGCTAGGAAATTCCGAAGCCCAAAATTAAGTTTTGGGAGGAGAGATGGCCCGAGACTGGCCCACGAATGAGAGAGATGCGGTGGTTATGAGTTGGTGCGATGGGTCCGTTTCATGTTCGCATGTCCTGCGGCAGCTAGGGAAACCGATAAGGTGATAGAAAGTAATGGAAAGTCGAAGAAAATCGCGGGGATAGAGATGCAGCAATCACTGGACGTCCACCAGGAGATTGCGCTCCAAAATAAATTTCCCTTCTTTGTATCTTTGTTGTTCCTCGTAAGCTCGGTCCTGCGGTAGTAGGCGGAGATTAGTGCCAGAAATAAGCAATAGGAACTCGATGGGGTTCTCACGTATTTCCACCCGACTGTAGTACCGCACTTGATGCAGAAAATATCCCGCACAGTATGGTTGCCTGTTGTCATTTGGCGATCGTTGGCCTCGCCCTCAATGACATTGACTCTGTAGCATGAATGAGTTACGATATCCCTAATCATGAACATATTATGAATGCAGCGCTCACACAGCGTCAAACAAGTAAGCGCGGCCATGTTGGCCATTGAACGCCTGTTAATAACAGGAGATTAAGCTGCTGACTGAGAAGGAAGGCTCGGGGGAAGCGCATACCCTGGAGATCATTTGGTGGATGGTCGCCAGGTGAGTTCTGCATGTTGAGCATCCATAGATGCGCTCGCCATGAAGGTAACGACGATAAGACATGCCCATGGTGAATATGATGAGTAACGACTGTCTAGAAGGGCTACGAGGAGCTGTGGATGAGTGAACTGGGTCAAGTTAGGAGGCGTGGGGTGCAGGGCATTATATACTATCGCCGCTGCACGGTGACAGAGCACACAATCGGCGTTTACCCAGCGCGGCCGGCACGCCGTACCGTCAGATTCACCCCACCCTCCATTCTCAGTCTGCTGCCAGTGTCCCCATTCATTTCTCATACCGCAGATATACCGTATGCATACGTGGAAAAGTTCTTCCACCACCCGTTGACTTACATGACCCGTTTCTTGGCAAGGACCGGGTGTACCATTACATGAAATCATGTCATTAAAGCGCTGTATTAGTCAGCATTTAATAGGCGGTCGTTGGATGATTCGATAACGACTCATGTCGCTAGAAGTCTGATCTAGACAACTAGGCATCTTCCTTGTGGAGGAAATGGTCCAATTATTCAACGAATAAAAATTAAAAAAGGATGCTCGGCATGAGGATCGAACTCATGATCTCCGGATGACTCGTGGAATCCACGCTCATATTTTAGTATGAGACCGGCGCTCTAACCAACTGAGCCAGCCAAGCTTGGTGATAGTGAATGTGTGCATACATAGATATATACGTTTTGGGTCGTTTGAGTGGTATAATGTTTTCGCTGAAACAATGGATATCCCTTCCCTCTCCATGATATTGTACTATTTTGTTCACAGAAGAGCTGATCGCGGTTTGAAAAACAACGGCATGAGAAATTATCATCTAAATATCTTTACCAGTCCACTGATAGTTTGACTCGAAGTCGAACATAGCATACTACTGTTAGAATGTGTGATCCATGTGCTGGGTCACATGATTTTCTCTTTATATTTACGGTAGCTTACATTCTCGATCCGCATCCGTTTGACTAGGTACAACGATATACAAGTAGACAAGCGGAATATACTACTTCGTGTCGACCGCTGCTCATCATCGTCGCTCGTTGTATTTTCACAACTACTAGTAAGTTGATTAGCAGGTGAATAAGCTTACAGGCTACCTCTTTGAAGTCATGAGAGCTTGATTTTTAGGGCAACCGGCATGTCATTAGCAGATTAATCCCCTGGATGCAGGCTTGGCTAGTCTTTGCGCTGACTTCGATCGGAGCAAATTATGCAAATCAATCCCTGCTTTGTAGGTGCCAACAAAGTTAGGAGATTTAAGAAATAAAGACCCCGTATACCACGAAACGAGCGGTATTCCGACCATAATGATGGTTCAGAGGAATTAGCATAGCAAATCAGATTAAGAGATTGGAAGTTTGCACTCAGACTAAGGAGATCAGACGTCATCGCCATTGCTTGAGTTCAAGGAGTGAGCAAGAGGAGCTCCAGTGCCATAGACGTCACCGGTCCGGGCTGATCCGGCAGCAAGTGCAAGCCATAAATAGGAATGCGATTGATTGGGTCCTGTGAGATCATAGAGGGACCCTGTCTTTTAGAGAGAAGAGAGCTTGTCCAATTCCAGCCTTGTCTTCCTACCAACTCTTGCCATGTCAGATTATGTTAAATTTGCTAAGAAGGTGCAAGCTGCACTCAACAATGAAAAGCCTCATGTCTGTTGTCCACATCTTGAACACCTAATTCGAATTGGCCTACTAAATAAATGATTGTGGTCACTATGTATAGTCCTCTATAACTGACTGGATCGAGCGACTCACAGCGAATAACATCGAGCTCGAGTCATACGACGGGTTCGTCATATTCATCTCAAAGCTTCAGCTTGCTAATCCGCATCGTATCTTTTCAGCATACCTGAAATTGTCGAATCCGTAAATCTACAGCCGACCTCGGGGTATGCACTGCAATCTATTCTGGGACCTACATGGTTTGTCTAATGTGTCACACAGAGCAGCAGAAGCATCTAGAGCCATTCGTAAGAAGCTTAAACATGCAGGACCACATCAACAATACAGGGCCATTGTTGTAAGATCTTCGCCATTTATACCTCCTATCTCAACATAATAACCCATTGCGAATAGATCCTTAAGGCACTCGTAGACAACGGTGGACATAGATTCCAAAGTACGCTACTTTCAACACATATCTTTCATGTTCCAGGACACTAAATGGGCCCTTGCTGTACAAAGCCACGTTTGCCGATGGGCAGCTCACAGACGCTATTAAAAACATTGCGACGGACCCAACGGCCGATGCACAAGTCAAGAAGAAGATTCTGGCCGTTCTTGCATCTTGGCACAACCAGTTCAAAGATGATCCATCGATGAGGCTTGTCGTGAATTTGTACAGACAATGCAAACCCGCAGAGCGTAGGTCGCTCCCAGTTGGCGATCTATCACAATACCCGGTCGATGATGAATGGGAAAAGAAAAGGGCGGAAAAGGAAGAAGCCAAGAAGAAAGCTAAAGTCGAAAAGGAAGAGGCTAAAGAGAGACAAAGAAGGGAGGAAGAGGCTGCTCGTCAAAGACGAGAGCGTGAAAAGCAGGCGGCAAAGAACAGAGGGAAAAAGCGACCACCTTTCGACTTTGCCAGGGTGCGATTAACATTTTAGCCATATAAGTTATGGGATACTGATTAATGGAAGCAAATAGGAGAAGCCTCAAGTTCTCGAGTCCATTGCAAACGCTTCACAGGCCTCAAGTAATCTTGTTAATGCTATCACTGTAAGTGACGTTGAATTTGGCGCGAAACTTTTCTCAAAAGTATCACAGCTGGTCAATCCTCAAACAGATAGCATTAAGACGAACGCCCGAGTACAAGAATGTCTCGAGAAGGCTAAACTTGTACGCAAGCAAGTAGTCCGCTATATCCAGGTGAGTAAGAAGCCATGTCTGATAAGAATATATCTGACTGACATTACGCAGCTCGTAGAAAACGAGGAAATTATTGGTACTCTAATCGAGACAAACGAACGGATCATGACAGCTTTGGAGATGTATGACAAGGTAACTATCATAATTGATGCCAGTGTCCTTGTTATCATTTGCTAATGGGATCGGTATAGATATCGGCGCCTGAGCCAGCTACTGAGGAAGACATCACCAAGGGCCTCGCTGCAGCAAACATTGCTGCCACGCCTGGGGAAGTCGACAAACTTCAATCAAAACAACGAGAAGCCGTTGAACGTGCCGCCAAAGGAAGCGAAACAACTCGTGGAAAGGCCAAGGCATCCTATACCCATCCTGATCTACAAGACCTAGACTTTGATGTGCTGGGCGACGAGCACAGGTTGGATATCTTATCCTTTGAAAAGTATATTTTTTCTAACATTTTGAGAACTGCTGCAGAAACCTTCCGCCGCCCTTAGAGCCACGAAGAGATAGTGATTCGGAAGAACATCGTGGCTCACTGTCGGACTATAGCGACTATGAATCGTCAGACGAGGAGTCACACAACAGAGCGTCTACTTCTACGCGCAACCGGCGACCTTATATCGACGTATCGGATGAGAGTGGCGACGAACGTTATCCAATCGCAGGGTCCTCTCACCATGCACAGCTTGTTGATGCTGAAGATCCATTTGCGGATCCCTCTTAGGGAGCAAAACTATGCTGCAGTAAAGAAGGAACACTTCGATTTTCTATGCCGTTTTGTATCATGTTAATACCGTTGCTCAATCTCTTCTTTGGATGTATCGTTTGTACTTGTAAAGAACGTGAAACCTGTATTAGTCTCTCTAGTACATGTAAATCTATCAGTTGTCTCATCCATTTACCAAGCATGACAGTTTGATGTAGTTGCATAGTAAGGACTATACCCAGCGTATGATACTGTTCGATGAACCTCCCACCCAGAACGGCTTCAGCACAGTGGGCAAGTCCAACCCAATAGGCACATCATTTTCAAACCGTGCACCGTTCTCGATCAACGCAACTATCAACCTTGGAATGGCGGCTGCTGTGCCGTTCAGAGTGTGGGCGAATGGGAGACCAGAAGAAGGTGACGATTCCGTCGTGGCATCGTCTTTCTTCTCTATAGGCTGGCAGCGGATGTGAAGCCGGCGGGCCTGGTAATCCGTGCAGTTAGAAGTAGATGATATTTCTCCCCATTTGCCACGACCAGGCATCCATGCCTCCATGTCAAACTTCCGGTAAGCAGACGCGCCTAGCTCCTCTGTGGGCATTTCAAGAACTCTAAAGGCACCAAAGGTTAAGTGATCAGGCCCAGAACTTTGAGCTGATCCGTAAAACTCACTTGAAGGGTATTCCCAAGCCCAAGAATATCTCCTTTTGCACTTGCAAAAGGTCGTGCATAAGCGCATCGCTAGCATCACCATGAGGGCTAGCAACCGCAAATAGTTCCACCTTGGTAAACTGATGAACACGGTATAGCCCGTGCGTGTCCGCGCCCCTAGCCCCGGCCTCAGCACGGAAAGAACGGCCTAGACCAACAAGCTTTGTCGGTAGCGATGATTGGGGTAGTATTTTGTTGGAGAAATAACCCCCTAAGGGTATTTCGGCGGTTCCCGCCAACACTAGCTCGGAATTTGCGGACGGTATCGTTCCTGCGGGTGGTGAGATGTGATACATCTGAGAAACTACGGTTTCGTCCCGGGGTTGGAAGCCACACCGGTAGGCAATGTCGGCTCGAACGACGTCGGGTGTCATGACTGGGGAGAAGCCATGTTTGATGGCGATAGACATAGCATAATTGGTGAGTGCAAGCTCGAGAAGGGCGCCGTCTCCAGTGAGGTAGTACCAGCTCGAGCCTGTCGTTAGTGCGCCAGCCTCCAAGTCCAATAGACCGAGGGCGCGTCCAACGGTGACGTGATCCCTGGAAGCGTCAGGCGCGATCGGTTCAGGCCCGTATGAGGAGTGTAATTTGGCGTTACTCTCAGGGCCAATAGGTGTGGAGGGATGTGTATCATTGGGGATTGTAAGAGCCAGTCCAAAGAGTGTTTCCTCAATCCCAGACAGTTGTTCTTCCAGAGCAGCAATTTCACCTTTGGCCTGCGTAGCTTCAGACATGTATCGTGTTTTGGCTTCGTTGTCTTTATTTGAAGCCGCCTTGCGGATATTTTCACCAATCGTTGAACGCAGGTTACGCTTTGCGTTGAGCTGAGCTGAGATATCCTTCTGCTGTGTGTAGAGCTGAGGTATGGAAGATAGTGCTTCTATACGTGTATGTGCTCTCCTGTTGCGTGCATTTTGTTCATGGTATTGTATGCGCTCCGAAATATCGCGAAAATTCAGACGGGGTTTTGGAAGAGCGGTAGACTGAGTTGGTAGGCGGCTATCCGACTTGGCCCGGGATGCATATTGGCGATAGCAGGGTACCCTAGATTCTTGACGAGATATATTTCATAAGACAGGATAAATTGCATCAAAAGATAGTAGACGAACGGGCGTGCCAGTTGTGGAATAGACCAGCTCGCCGCAAGCAAGTCGCAGTGAGCATTTCGGCGTGATGCGTGACGACGCGTCCAGTCACGGACGCGACCTTGCCTGCCTTTCATAATAACTGGCACACAGCCGCTCATCAAGTCTTTCAGATGGCCTCTGGTTCCAAGGGAAAAGCACCAGCCAACGCAACAGACTCGTATGAGCTTCCATGGTGTGTTGATATGCCCGCTACCTATGCGATCGATGTTTAAACTTCTGCTGTTGCTCAATAGGGTAGAAAAGTACAGACCACACGTCCTGGACGACATCGTCGGTAATGCAGACACTATTGACCGCCTCAAAGTTATAGCCCAGAATGGGAACTGTCCACACATAATCATATCAGTACGCCCTTCGTGTCGGCCTGATAAGCGATATAGTTAGTCTGATACTATACTACCAGGGCTTGCCTGGCATAGGTAAAACAACCAGTATACATTGCTTAGCTCACCAACTCCTGGGAGATGCCTACAAAGAGGGCGTACTTGAACTTAACGCCTCTGATGAACGGTGTGCGAAGGCAGTTTATACCATTAAGGCAATGTCCTCAACTGTCTTTCTTCCAGGGGTATTGATGTCGTACGGAACAAAATCAAAGCCTTTGCACAAAAGAAAGTCACCCTTCCGCCCGGGAGACACAAGATTGTGATCCTTGACGAGGCTGATAGCATGACTGCCGGGGCTCAGCAAGCCCTCAGACGAACGATGGAGATATTCTCCAACACCACTCGCTTCTGTCTCGCGTGCAACATGTCCAACAAAATAATCGAGCCCATACAATCTCGATGCGCCATCTTACGTTACACAAAATTGCGGGATGCCGAGATTCTGCAGAGATTATTGGAGATATGCGAGGCGGAGAAGGTCGAATACAATGATGACGGACTGTCAGCACTGATATTCACGTCGGAAGGCGACATGAGACAGGCTATCAACAATCTTCAGTCAACGCATGCCGGATTTGGATTCGTATCGGGCGACAATGTGTTTAAAGTGTGCGACCAGCCACATCCTATTGTCGTTCAGGCGATTGTCAGGCTGTGCCACCAAGGAGACGTCGAGGGTGCTATGACACAATTAAATATGCTCTGGCAAGAGGGGTATAGCGCGGTGGATATCGTCACTACCATTTTCCGTGTTGTCAAGGTGTTTGACGAGTGAGTTTGTTTTGTCCCCTTCATTACTGTAACCATGCTCATGAAGTCATGTCAGATTACCTGAATATACAAAGTTGGAGTATATCAAGGTGAGATGGATGAAATACAGTGACTACTTCAATATTTTTGACCTTTGTAATAATTTTTTTATATAGGAAATCGGCTTCACACACATGCGAGTGTTGGAAGGCGTTGGCACTCTCATTCAATTGGCCGGCATGGTTGCTCGTCTATGCAAAATGGTATAAATTATCTTACAACATCTTGTCGCTTCACAAGCCATTGACACGACTTTCTAGAATGTAAAGCCAGAACTTTTCCGTTTGTCATGATCTTATCCCTTTCGCATTCTTCCAATTTCAATCTTCTTTTACATAAGAGACTTTTATATGGATGATTGTTGTACTTACAATGCAAGCAAGTTATAAAAGTAGATGACCATTCTTAATTGACGATACTTCATTATAGTATCATTAGTCAGTCGATCGGAAGCTTACCAAAGGGCTACGCGAGTATTGCAATCATTACAGGTGTTACTCACGTAAGACGTCAGTCATCAAGCGATAAAATGACTTGTCTTCTTCCTACTTCATCGACTCGAATGCGCCCACATACAGCAAGAATACGACTATTTACATAATTCTAAACCCCTCTTTTCCAGCGTCGAGCTTTCTCAACGCCTGATGTCATCCCAAAACTTGGACACCCCCGTCGCACGTCGACTTGCATCCGTGAAAAACATCATTATCGTCCTCTCGGGCAAGGGCGGCGTCGGCAAATCCTCCGTCTCCGCCCAACTCGCTCTAAGCTTACACGCCTCCTCGTCGAATGCCAGGGTCGGCATCCTCGATGTTGATCTCACGGGTCCGTCGATTCCGCGCATGCTCGGTCTAGACGGTCACGGCGTGCATCAGAGCAGCGATGGCTGGGTGCCCGTCTACGCTGATGCAACAGAGAATGCGCAATCAGCAGCACCTGCGCGCTTGGCGTGCATGAGCGTCGGGTTCTTGCTCAAGAACAAAGGCGACTCGGTCGTCTGGCGCGGACCGAAGAAAAATGCGATGATCAGGCAGTTCTTGAGCGATGTGAGATGGGGAGAGTTGGATTATCTTGTGATTGATACGCCGCCTGGTAAGGCTTGATGCATTTTCCTACCTTTTTTGATTAATTGATGCTATTGATATTATGCCTTTTTCTCGCTATGTCATGTAGGAACATCCGACGAGCATTTATCACTGCTTGAACACCTTACGCCCGTGCACGACCGACTCTCAGCTATGATCGTCACAACACCACAAGCGGTTGCACTCATGGACGCTATGAAATGCCTCTCCTTCACGCGCGCCGTGAACCTGCCCGTACTAGGCCTAATCGAAAACATGAGCGGATACGTTTGTCCTTGCTGCGGTGAGGTAACTAATGTGTTCTCCACCGGTGGCGGCGAGGACATGGCACGCAAGGAAGGGCTAACCTTCCTTGGAAGTATGCCTGTCGACCCGGAGCTTGTGACGTTATTGGATGCTGCCGATGTGGAGAGGCCGGAAGGAGAGACTGATGGACAGGTAGAGGAGAGGGCGTTTCAGCTCGTACAGAAGTATCAGAAGACGTCGTCTTCTAAGTTGTTCACGGCGATTGTTCGACAAGTTTTGGAAAAGGTGGACAAGAAGGAATCATAGCAATCCTCTCATTGCTCTTGTTATATGCATTATTTGATTGTTATACTAGTGTTTATGCCGCTAGCGCAGGCTTATCTTAGTTATTTTCTTTTTTCGGTCTTGTGTATTTTCCACGCAATTGATCATTACGATCTGATATGTATCAATAGCATTATAGTTTATATAAATTGTACAGATTGAAGCAAACAAAGCCCCTATTATGTTACAGCACTACACGCATCAGCGCCGGACTCAGTACTGGCTGTACTGGCCGCTCGCAGCGAGCCTAGTCTCGGCCTCCTGCTTGGCTAGAGAAAAATGAAAGTGGATCAGACGAACGCAGTCGCCAATGGGGCAAAAGCTTGGTACGTACCATGGTGCTTGGCCTTCTGAGCGTCGATAAAGTCGAGCTACATGAATCAGGAACATTATGCATCAGACGTGGTCTGGATGTGTATGCTAGAAAGCTAGTGTGCACTTACACCCTTGGTTTCGATCATACGGTCAATGAAGGCACCAGAGAAAGCAGCACTGGAATACGATCTGAGAAATTGCTGTGGAGCTGGATTCTAAGAAGGGGTACTTACAGGAGGTTCTTGGCCGTCTCATGGGAAGCAGGCTGACCGTTTTCAGCGCAGTGCTTTTGGTACGCCTTGGCGGCCTGATGACATGTATCGTCAGTATGTTGCATTTTGACGTCTAACTGTACGTATATGATACACACCTCAAAGGAGGCTGCAGCTGCAATCAATTCGTGTGACAGCTCGGCCTTGTGAACGCTGTGAACCTGTGCCAGATATAATGAATGTTAGAGGCGTTTAGATCTGACAACCTGGAGTATATTTGCATGCCTGCTGGTGGGCACGAGCGTGCTCGGAATCGTCGTCGTACCAGGTCATGATGTATCGATTTGGGTGAAGAGGAGTGTAGAAGATGAGAGAAAGGTGAGACTGATGAGTAGCCAGAGTCGACGCAACCTAGGTCTTATATATGCGCGATAATTTATTCTTATTTGTTTTTGTTTATTTTATTGTTAACATAAGATTGTCTTTAGTGATCTTGAAGCCCGAAAAAGGGGTGTCGAGAGGCTGACGGAAAAATCCAGGGGCCGATGCAGTGGCCTTGGGCTGTGGAGAGGCGGTACTTGACTGGGGCGCATTTATCATGAGTTTGATCAGGATCGTGATCTCATCCACTGTCGCTCATCTCCGTATCCACAAAGCTAAGAGGGCTTGGACTCTTGTATTAAGTACATGAAAAATCTGTATAGGGAATAGGAGCATTGATAATCATTAGACGCATCAGTTGTCCCATATGCGGTAGGTATCAAAATTCAGTCTATATGGGCTGTAGATAGGACGTCATACCACTGACCCGTCTTGGCGGTCTGCGCTTTTCCACCGTGCGTGTGCGACGCTCCGCGGTGGCTGCACATGGGCTGAGCCACAACACATTACCATGGCATCGCGAGAGGGCTTGTTGGCAGTCCAGTCCGGGCTTCAGTCGGAGGGGCGGAACACAGCAAAACTCCTATCGAACAACTGATCATCCATCTGGGACTGTGATGTAAAGTTGCTTATGCGTATGAAAATGGATTTGTCTGATTGATTACAACTTGAAGATTGGACGGTAAATAAATCAAGGGTTGCCATAATTGAGGTGTCTACACCACATACATTTGCTCAGAAAGTAACAAGGTCTCCGCGGTCCCACAAAAGTGCTTCGTGCAATGGCCATGAGGACGCACGAGGATGGCGGCGGCTGCGCTATAGTTGCACCATCCAGTTGGTGCCATCCAAGGGCATGTTGCGGGCTCGGAGCGTCTGCGGCAGAGGTATCAACTAGCCGGTGTGGGAAGCAGGGACAAAATCGCTCGACGCCTCTCACAAGCTCTCGCAGGATTCTGCAACGCGAAGAAACGCAGAACACCTTCATCTTTACTTCATAACCATCGAAAACGATAATATAACGACCGATATCGCCGTGCACAGTAGTAATAAGTAGTCAGACTGAGCTTACCGGAGCGCGGGCCGAAGCGACATACGCGCCACCGTGCCACCGCCACCGAAGCATGGTGCAGCCACCCAATTGGGCTCGCTTGAGGGAACGAATCGTCGACCATCGTCGTCGCTGCTGACCTCGGCTTTGGTTTCCGCTGGTGCACCCATGGTCATGGCTACCGTCTCTTCGTGAAAAGGCCATTTCTGCTGTTCTTTGCCGGTTATTTGAACCCTTGCTGCAGTCTGTCGTCTACGACCCATCATCTTTCCAGCACCTGTGCAGAATCACCCATCAGCATCAATCACGACCCAACCCACCTCGAGTACTAACGAACTACCTAAGCTGCCAGCTTCGTGCCCCCCACAGAGCTGCATGAACGATGCAACATTCCCATTCACGACCCCAGTCATCCAGTAATCCAAGTCCTCCCCACTCAGCTGTTGCTCGCCTCAAGACACATCAGAACACACAACTCACTCGGGCCGCTAGTACTCGTACGTTATATTCCTCCAGGATAACAGCCGCTTCTTAAGCGCTCATCTGCTCTTCTGGATGTTCATCTCTTGGATCATATATTCTCTGTCTCCAGACATACCCATACCTCCAAAACACAAAGATGCCAATATATATCCAGAACGCAGCCTACGACACCAACGTTCTCGCCAAGTAGTACATGAATGGCTAACTCAACAGCAAACCGATGGTCCTGCGATAGCGCAAGACGGCACGCCCAGAGAATCCCGAGGACATAGCAATCCTTCTCCACCGCTTCAATATTTGGCCTATCCTGAACTTTCAACACGGCCGAGGGTGGAAAATGACCTTGACACGCTACATAGTTATCTCATTATAGACGACCTGGACATTCCGGAAGAACGGTACGATGGCGGGAGTAATAATGATGTCGACAATGATGAAGTGCGCACCTTTATCAACCCAACACGTGATCGTGGTTTACCAGTTTACTTATACTTATTATTGTAACGCCCTAATCTAGATCCTGCATATCCAGAGCCCACCTTCAACAAGATCTTCAACTCCTCTCAGGCCTTTAACGTCTCACTTTCGCTCAAACACCGACATGAGAGGATCGTATACCCCTCCACTACCACCGCGAGGCTCGCCTTCTCCATCTCGCCCAACATCACCTATCCAATCTGATGCATCAATGAGCACACCACGGAGTCCGTCTCGCCTATCTGCACTGCGGAGAATGAGTCCAACTAGATCATTTGGTGTCCCACGACATGGTCGAGTATCGAGCATTTCCACACTCAATTTGCCGGGGATGGAGGTATCCGCCACACAAGCTTCAGTCCCAGCATCCCCGAATGCGCGACGATGGCGACCGAGCGTTATCTCACACTTCAACCACCCAACAGCGCGTGGATCACCTCACGTTGATTCATCCTCGTCCACACTCGCTGTTGATATGCCGCCATCTCTCTCGCGGCCCAGCATGTCATCTTCTCAAACACATGACACAATCCTCACGCCTACAAGCACACTGTACGATTCCCCCGAGGCAAATGCTGGTAACAGAGAACATCCAAAACCCCGAAAATCTTTTATGAGCTCTATACGTGTTCGAGCCAAATCGTCAAGTTCTCTATTCTTGGGGCTCACTTCAGGGTCTTCATCCGAGGCGCACTCGAATCAATTGGAAGATCTCAGTCTTGATGACCCACCCACGAGGCACCATCGTGCCCGATCACCACCGCTTCACGCTGTCAAGGCAAAACATCACTCACGCGCTGATGCTTCACAGCCCCAAGTGGCATACTCGACCCCCAGTTCCTTTTTATCTTTTACGAATCCTGTGCGGGAGAGGAAGAAGCGCAAGTTGGTCATCGGGGGCATTCATCCAGAAGATACCAGACGATTCGAAGCTGTCAAGCGATGGTGCGAGGTGAGTACGGCAGCAAAAGCCATACGTTTTTTTGTTACTCATTTCATCGTGGTTCGTTGACGTAAACTTAACTCCGTCTTGTACATGATTCTTCATATTCACAGTCGTTCGGAGAAGTGTCGCAAATTACCCGGATGCCTAACAATGACTTGCACGTTACATTCCGCAAGGCCGAGGTGGCGGAGACTGTCTGCCGCGTACGGGCCACGGTGAATATTGTTGGTGTCGGCCGTGTTCAGCTTTCATGGTATACAGGAAATTCACGAATATGATGACGACTTTCAATGTTTTTGGTTGCCTGTCCCTCTGTCCATAGGTATGCTTTTTCCTGATCACTAACGGGATGAGCTCTCCTGATCGACGTCTTTTTATTACAGTCTATGTTTACCGGTTACCCCTCATCATATTTAATTGGGTGCTATATCGCCTTTCTAATACCCTGTTTTATGCCCCCCCCCTATGTCCATGTTACGACTTTTCATGCCCCTTTTAATCACTTTTGTTCTCTCTGTCTCATATTTGACTCTTCTGTTTCTGTACAAACTGTTTCACTGCTTCATCTATGTGCATATTTTTTTCATCATTCATCATTCCACATTTGTTTCTTTTCTCTACTTTACTAGTTATTGTCCATCTCGCACCAGTTCTTCCACCATCCATTAGCAATAATACTTTCAACGATCCCCCCTACCATTGGCATTCAAACATTCTTGTTCATCATCTCGCATTTGGTACATAATACGAACAATCTCCTTCTTCGAAAAAAAGATATTTTTTCTTTCCCGCCTCGTTCACTTCCTCTCGATTTCACTTGCTTCTTGTTAGTTAGTCCTTTAATACCCTTACCACATTCACCACCATCATCATTAGCAACCATTCATCATTCCTGTGCCTTTCACTTTTTTCTTCTTTCTACACGGCACTCATACCCATACCCTTCATCGATCATCTTCCCATTACAGAACTCTTCAATATTTCGAAACCAAACAAAAACCATAGTAGTGATAGGCCTCTTTCGTGATTGTCTTTTTTTTCTTGTTCTCGAGGAATAATCGCAGAATGTTGATGTTAATAATGAAAAATTCAAGGATTTTTTTGATGAGCCATATGACTTGTCTTCGAACGAATTTGGTTACTATTGTTCATTGTAAGCGGGGAGATATTTTGGTCACTACTAATATCAGTGTTGTTAAAGGTATGTGTAGCTAGAAGTAGTAGGTAGGTACTGGTATATGTCGTGCAATAATATATATTGCCGTTTGAGCAGAATGTGATGGGCAGATCAAACTGTAAGTATTAAGCTTGAGTTATAGCATCACATATAAGAAGTATCTTGGGCCAGGAAATAGTGTTGGAACTACAATCCAAGCGGTTCGAAGCATCGGATTTAACATCACATGATCAAGTAGATTAGATGTATAAATTTCTCTCGGTGTAAATATTTCACACTTTATCCGTTTGCCTGTGTACGACCATGTACAAGGACAAACGGAATGATAACATCGTTCTGGATTATCAACAAATAGCACCAGAAATGACTTACACTGTTAGCTGTACACTTTACTACTTGATCAGGCCGAAAAGCTGTAGTAGGTGTAGTTCAAGTTGAGCGCTGTAATATATCAATAAGAAAATTGCATCAAAGGTGCTTACAACCCGACCCGTCACACGCATTGTGATACGAAAAGATAATAGGCGCGCATCTATGATAAGGGGTATGAGCTATGTTGAAACATCTTTAGTGCTGGAAATTAATCACAAGCCACCGACAATTTTAGTGACTGACGTGCCATCTAAGGCCGTGGAATTGACAAATAAACAACCTTCGCCGTTCTGACCGCATCCACACGTCAAAAGAATCCCAAAAATTATATACTGTCATGGGTCTGTGGAATGAAAGTTGTCTCTTATACCTGTTTGAAGGTATCTTCATGGGATTACGATTAGGCCGCGCTCATTGACCAGCAAATAGTCAACTTACGCAATAAGGCCTATGAACGGGCCGTTGGAGAGAGATGTAGAGCCATTAAACACTAAGATGCTGCTTAGTGTAGCTTCGAGCTGGATGATCATAAGATTCATTACGCATAGTCTGTCACGAGACAGTTTTGGGTGTAGTACGACAACATTGAATTCATTCTTGTGCACATCATTTGTGTTTAATCTTGCAGCTCCATCACACCCGGGTCAGGTTCAGTAACTGAATGAGATACTGAAAGCAAAGCCTAGATCGAATTCGCCATTTGAAAAGGGGCTCTTGTTTTGCTGACTCGAGTACTACTAATGAATGCAAGATCACAGAGGTATTTACAAACCAAGGACAGAAAATGATTTTGAATTACTGCTGAAGATGAAGCCACCACGTTAGCTGAATCAAAGATATTTCGTTGTATTTTTTACACTAGCATCTGAAGGCAAATATATTTACTGTGCAACCATATAAATATTATCGTAGATATATGTCTTTGCTATTTGTTACCGTGTTATCAATAAGGAATGCTCCAAGAAATCAGATTGCGTAGACAGAGAGACTGTTTAATCGCAAAAAGTGATTGCAAGGTTTACCTAAGATACCGTTATTGACAGTAGTGAATGATAGTGCACGAGCTTGAACTCACGTTATCAGCCGTACAGCCGACCTGAACGTAGGTTTGATCGGATTCATGGAAGGCAGTCGGGCAATCGGCGTCAGTGCCTAATGAAGAGGGGTTACTTTCCATAAGTTGTTGAGAATGCTCAGTAAAATAGGACTTACAGTCAGCACCTGCTCCATCACAGCCGTCGTAGTAACCAAAACCAGTGGTCACGGAGAACTCATGGCTAAAAGAGAAGTATTAATTTAGAATATATTAGGGGAATGTGGACGATTTGCTGACGGGGCGATGAGAGTGATGTCGGTGCTCGAGGCGCCATTCTCAAGCGTGGTCTCGACCATGGTGCAATCTTCACCATCCGCACCGCATGCACCTATGACGATAATATTAGCTAACCAAGCAGATAAGAGTACAAAGTTAAAGTTATTCCGTTACCAGTTTGAAGGTACCTTATGGTCATTATAAAGTTTAGTTATAATTGTTAACTAGAAATATGGGATGACTTACGAAATGGCGCCAATGATGGGACCGTCGCTGGTGTAGCTGCCACCGGTAGAAAGCGTCACGCCTCCTTCACCCATAAGGACAGGCTGATTCAATTCAGTATTTTGAAAATGATATAGCATATCATGGAAAATGCTCACGTAGCCATAACCACAGCTAGAGGAAATTATTGAGCAAAACAACTAGTAGAGTATACTGAGATATCATACTTGTTTGTGAAGCTGATAGTGTGAGTCTCAGCCTTGACGAGAGAAGTTGCAAAAGCGGCAACAGCGATAGCAATAAGTTGAGAATGGAAAGTGCGCATAGTAGTTGAGGAAAATGGAATTATGAGGGAGCTAAAGATGAGAAAGGTGTGAGAGTTGGCCTGAGGAGAAAAAGAGCAGCTTTCGAGTGATATTTATACAAAAAAATTACACTGGACTTGAGATCGGTTGAGGTCAATCAAAGCGACGCATCTGCTAGAAGTCCAAGCTACCAGTAAGTCCAGTATTCCATGTTTTGGGAGACATCTGATCATGTAAACCAAGAGACAAGACACGCTGATTGCGTGGAAATTATCGCCAAAAATGCATGAGTAACATAAGGCTATGTCCCTAAAATTAGTTGTACACCATGTACCAGTTTGACCTTGATGCACAACAGCCCACTGACAACTCGAATACTCTAACAAAAATCGTTCGATATGTATTCCGCATCGCACGAATATGTGGCAGTTGCTGTCCGAAACAGAATTAGTTTACTAGCACCAACTAGTGCTTATTGACTCGGAGTGACCGAAACAATGAGAAGCAACTTGTGTCTGGAGGCTGAAAACCGAGGGTCTTCATGGTGTAATGTTCTTATTACGGTCCATAATCAAAATCAGATACGGGCAGAAGCGCATTGCCGTAAGTGATGGCCCATGATTACTTTGTCCGAGCGTGGCAGTATAACGCCTCAATTTCTAGTTGACACGATCAAAATAGAAATAATCAATATGCCTGCTCACTGGCGGAAGCAATTTGACCCACTACTATCGCCGCCATAGTCTCAGGCGTAACCCTCGACGGCAGATTGTCGGTGTTCATGCTTAACATATTGGCAAGACTTATACGTATGTATTATTGGCGATTACGCACATAATACCCGCGTTTCAAGGGTTAATACGAGATTGTATGAGCCCAATATTGAGTTTTTGAATGTTAGAAATATTCAAATATTTTGCACGAACGCACCAGGCTTGTGTACTAATCGTGTAGTTCAAATTGTATCGTTAAAATTAAGTATACTGTCCATTTGCATCAATTTAAATTTTATGATAAAGGGTTGGTCATACGGCAGCATTAGTAATTACTCGCAAAGTCGAGATTGAAAAGGCTGTACGTTGCGTACCTGAGAGATGGAATGCCGTGATTGGCTTTCGACTCAGCCGAGATAAGAGTTCTAGACATAAGTAGGCTAACAATAGAGTCTTGCATTAGGCATGCTGTGTTTTATCAGAGAATTGATCCTAAGGACCGGTGGGAACTAGATACCTTGGGACAATGTCCGAGTCCGCTGTTACTGTAGTATTCTTGTACTACTATTCCAGATCATCCGAGTCATGATGGCTTGCATTGATCAAGTTGAAAGCGAGTATTATAGGCGAGTGATGTAAGCTTTAGCTATGCGATTTCATAATTAAAGCTCAAGCGTGAGTGGTATTAGGAACTCAGTGTGGCCTGGTCACTGAGTACTGCCAGTGAGTATTAGCACCCCGGGCCGGGCCAGCATTGGCACTGAGACTGAGTGTGACATTCGTGACATGTTGTAACGCGTGGGACAATTTGGAGTTCGAACTTGGACTTCATTGTCTAGTACTCGGTGAACGGCAGCACTTCGAGCATCGTGGCCAATCAGCTAATTTTTAGCAATTAGCC
This sequence comes from Agroathelia rolfsii, assembly GCA_018343915.1. NCBI lineage: Eukaryota > Fungi > Basidiomycota > Agaricomycetes > Amylocorticiales > Amylocorticiaceae > Agroathelia > Agroathelia rolfsii. The sequence continues at coordinate 1,258,166 of JABRWF010000002.1, forward strand.
AACAAAATGCAAGATAAAATATTATCACCTGTCAATGTCAGTATTTATCATTCAAACTATTAAATAATCTTACAATGACGGCCTGTTGCGTTGTCTAGGAACTGGATGAACTGAATTATGAATCGAGTGAGTTGATAAGTATCCGTTTGACTACATAAAGCGGTTTAGTAGGCAATTCAAAGCAAATAAGGTATATTGCCTATGCTAGCTGTTGCTCGCCCCCCACAGTTTTTGTATTTTGCATGAATGGTGCATATACACAATGCACAAACACATTTCAAGAACCCTGGATTTTGTGATCATATTTTATCGGCGTTGATTTATTTTTCTTTTGAGATAAGAGCTATTACATGTCTGAAGGATTTGTTTGGGAGCCCTTACTGGAGAAAGATACTGATATGAAAGCAGTCAGATGTTGTAAAATCCTTTATTTGACTTGTCACTGGTACATTTTCAATTCTAGAGGATAAGAGTACAATAACTGAGTTACTGGTTCGGAAGAATTCATCTTCAATTGATTATTTGAAGATCTACTTATAATCGCTGGGACACAGTGTCTGAAATAGTCATTAATTGCAGAAAGTTATTTCGAGGTCAACCTATTACGAGTTCATTAACATTTCACTCCCAGTAAGTCAAATACCCACATTTTCCGCCGTGCAGAGAATCTGAAGCTGATTTTCATCAGGATCATGGGAAGCCGTGGGACACTCAGCACTAGTGCCTGAGGCATAAAATATGTAAACACGTATCGGACAACTTTTTTTTTTAGAATGTTGACAAAAAATCCACCTACAATTAGCACCTCTGCCTTGACAGCCATTGTAATAACCAAAACCGGAGGTCACTGAAAATGAGTGGCTAGGTATACAAGGAGAGGGTTATATACAGCTCAAATCCAGTTACTAGATTTCTGCTCACGGAGGGATCAAACTAATATCAGTCTCTGATGTACCATCGTTTGTGAGTGTTGTTTCAACTAGAGTACAGTCTTCGCCATTCTGACCGCATCTACCTATATAACAGTCCAAATCAGCGCGTGGGTAATTTATAAAGAAGTCTTTTCACCTGTCTGGAGATATCTTTCAACCAGATAAAGTCGACTTAAGCATATATATGATGACCAAAAAAGTGGGCATAACCTACGAAATAGCACCGATAATCGGACCATTGCTAATGTAATTAGTGCCAGTGGAAAGTAAGATGCCGCCTTCTCCATAAAGAACAGGCTAGATAAAAGGAAAAAAAAATTACATCAGATAAATTCGGTATTAATACTGCGATGACAAAGATACTCACATACCCGTAACCACAACTAGAGAAAGAAAAGAGAGGACGATTAGGATAAGTGGTATGATACTTGGTATTAATTACATGGTAATAACCTACTTGTTAACAAAAGTAATGGTGTGAGTCTCAGCCCTGATGCTCGCTGCCGCAAAAATGGAAACGGCAATAGCAATGAGATGAAAGGCAAGCCTGAGGGCGGGCATGTTGTATCACGATCAACAACGAGAGTTCGAGATAATGTAGGTGACGGATCTAGGAATCTAATTGGCACGTTACTCACCCAATTTATATAACCTGCTACATAAAATCCGAGAAACTAGTTGCATAGTAGTCAGATGAATAAGGTCCTAGGATGTCTTTGATATTGTTTTAGTTGCCTATTATACAAAACAAAGGAATACGAATTCCATTAGATTCATGCCAGGAGCCATGGATCATCAAGTCAAAATTCCGATCTTTCACCCAGAGACGATTTGATGCTGGAGGGATGTCGAGCCGGATAAATAGATGTTAAGACTTTATTTCTGTGGTTTAAAATGCACCTTTACAGTTATTTTTGTGATATATCATTTCGAAGCTCTCAGTAAAAGAGAAGCCAGATAATAGTTCATCATACATTAGTCACTTGAGACGTTTGGGCTACATGGAATTTGAGTAAATAGTACAGGTTCAATTTCAGAGCGTAACAACTGCATTGAGCTATAGTCTAAACCACATTCATCTTGATTATATCTTGGTTTGCTAATGCCCATAGGGACACATGTTGGAAACGCTCATTAATCACAGAAGGTGATCGCCAGGTTGACCTGTCATGATATTACCAACAATTCATGGCTAATAAGTCAAATACTCACATTGTCAACCGAACAGCCAACTTGGACCCAGGTCTGATCAGGTTCGTGAAAAGCCGTTGGACAGTTCGCGTTAGTACCTAAGACGTAAAAACGCATATTAAACTTGAACGGTGTTTCTAAGCTTTGACAAAAAGTTTACTTACAGTCAGCACCTGCTCCATCACAGCCATTCCAGTATCCAAAACCGGTGGTTACAGAGAACTCGTGGCTATGAATACGAAAAAGGGTTATGTAGGTTATATCTAGCTGCCATATGTTTGCTCACGGAGGGATTAAAGTGATATCAGTGCTTGTCGTACCAGCACCGTTCTTGAGCGTTGTCTCGACCATAGTGCAGCCTTCGCCATTCTGACCGCATGAGCCTATAGCAATCATTTGAGTTAATGTATGGATAATAAAAAATCCCCTTACCGGTCTGGAGAAATCTATCACCCAAAGGAGATCATTCATGCAAGGTATTATATATACAAGGAAAAGACACAACTTACGCAATAGCACCAATGATGGGACCGTTGCTAACATAGTTAGCTCCGGTGGAAAGTAAGGCGCCGCCTTCTCCATAAAGGACAGGCTGAGTAAAAGCAAGGGATTTTAAATTTAAGTAATCATAATATTTTATTTCCAAGGATACTCACATAACCACGACCACAACTAGAGAAAGGAAGAGATAATGTAGTCAAAAAGAGTCGAATAATTGAAATGACAGCGCCTTACTTGTTAACAAAATTGATAGTGTGGGTTTCAGCACTGACACTAGTTGCTGCAAAAACAGCAATAGCGAGGGAAATGATCTGAGAACGAACGGTAGGCATAATTGTGCTAAGAGCTAGAGACAATCCAAGTAACGGGTCTGGAGTGCATACAGCACATCCTTTGCGTAATTTATATTATCCAGTGTGGAACCCGAGAAAACATAAACACAGTAGTATGGTCAGTGGCTAAAAAAAAAGTGATCGTATGTCTTCCATATTGTTCCAAATGTCTAGTAAGTGAGCAGTAATTTTCCAAGGCCAAACTTCAACGTGGAATGGAGTTTACGAGATATAGAAATGCAACAATCACCGGGCACGAGTCAAGGTCCATGGATCACAAAATCAAAGCCACAATCATTCAAAAAGATTGTTGAGATTCGTCGGATTTGTACAAAACATATGACTCACAAAGGTACAAGGACACAAGAAACTAAAGTCATGAATCGATTCCAGTGATAGTATTTCTTCAAGAGGTGAATGCCAGTCCAAGATTCATCTAACCCTATTCCGATTTTTAGAACTCGAACATGCATTCAAAACTCACCTTTAGGCTAATAATTATACTTGAGCCATTCGAAGTGAATGCACTGGCAGTCTGACGCCTTTATTTATCCAATAAATTATGAAGCACGTAAGCCTCCACCCCAATATTTTGCCAGTGGCTATACTTGTGACTTTGAGGACTCTCCCGTCGTGATGAATTCTGAGAAACATGAGAAGTTAAAGTTCCTAGCTGGACTCAGATGACCACTAATGAATGCATGTGGTTGAATTTGAAGAATGGAAGAAAAGATTGCCGGCAATAAATCAAGCCGAGTGAGGGAATGCGGGTTGTTGATTGTACCTGCTAAGAAACACATCATCGACTATATCATCAGTAGAACAAAAATGTAGACGAAGATGACTGATGTGAGGAAGAAAGTATGTACAGAATGCATTCTCGAACTTAAGCAAATGCAGACAGCTTCACCAAGTCCAAGCAATCAATTGATGTCAGCTTAGGGCTTGATACAGTTTTATTCTTTCTGAGGCTATTTCTCTATAAGCTGTAAGTGAGGATATTTGAGGATAATCTATTTAATAAGGAGATAAGCCAAAAATATAACTGGATAAAACATTTACTTTAAACTATAAACGACATAGCCGCATATCAGTTTGAAGTGCGTAAAAAGTTCGCATCATTTAACTTGATGAGACGATATTAGATTGAACCCTTTGAGTGGTCCCATGATACTAGTACGAAATTAAGGAGACCAATAGTTGAATTTGCTGAAAACTTACACAATAAGATTTCTGCCAGAAGAATGATACAGGAAATGACATCACCCAATATGTGATAATATCTAGAAGGTTCGAAACTGAGTTTAGGATAAGACACAAGAAGAATTAGGGCATACAAGTCCCAGGAGTATAAAATCATCATCAGCCTACATTAGAAACGTTAATGTTAGGCTCTTGCATTACTCCGGTAATCTGATGGAATAATAGTGATTCAACTCCCCGGGTAAGGCTAGCATAAAAGATAGATTTGTTATAAAAGTGACTAAATTCGAGTCGATTCCTCGGAATCATCAAGCGCTTTGCAACTTCGGGGCAGATTATTTGCCGTCATCAACTCAGAGAGCGTATAAAGATCACTAGTATCCTACCAGTATGTCTATGTGGCCGCAGGTTACAACGCATAACCTGGTTTCAGGAGCAGAGAATAGGTCAATTCAATATCGATAAGGTGATAGTTTGTGGTTAGTCAAGCCTAAAAAAGAGGCTTATGATCAGATTATTGGACTAGTCAGTAGACACCAGTTGTTTGATAGAGAACTATAGAGAAAATATCTAATACATGAAAAGTAACCGGCTGTTATCATAACACTGATGAAGATGAATTATTCCATTTTCAAATTCATCAACATGACCTTTTTGACCTCGTGAGTTGCTGTCCATGAGTCAAAAGTATCAGAAAATCGAAATAGATGTTATTTAAGTAAGCAATGGACTGGATGAATAATGATGCAAAACGCTCCATTAGCCACAGCTATTTGTGAGCATGTAAAGCCTTCATCTAATTTGGCAAACTATGCTCCAAGCCTGAACCCTCGTTCCTAAATAGAAATGATAACTATATTTTCAAAATCAGCTCATCGATGCTGATTTCCGGCCATGGGAATGATGCGTAAGTCGGTGTATGATGCATGATTGCCGGAAGTTCTACATCGTGTTTATGATAGAGCAACGAGAGGAGCTGAGACGAATAATCAGCTGTTGGGTTTCTCAGAGACAAGAATCCGCATTTTCCCGAAGAATGGAAGGATTATCACAGGTGTTTACATCATGAGTGTAACCAAAAGGAACATTTGACTTGAAATTGATGACATAATTTGGTTCACAATGATATCAATTTCGATGATTTACTAGATCGTTACATTCCATCGTTACAAGTAGTATTTCGATGAGTTTTTATAAGATGTGCAGGGTTTCAAGACCTTAATAGATGAAGAACAGGCCCAGTGATTTCAGGCTAATATCACTTATCCCGTTAGCGTATTTAGAAGGTTGGTTTGATACTATCATCGGCATAAGAGATTACCGAGCCCAGGGATATTATAGGAGTGAAACAAGTCCGAAACTCGGCGTAGAAGTTCAAACTAGACATGCAATTCTCAAGGGTATATAATTCAGATGAGTAAGGGAAGAGTTTAGGGATTGACTATTAATCCTCAGAGAACTTGAATATGAGAGGAGATTGCTAGAAAGATATCTATACAGGACAGACGAGAATACCACTTTTTTCTGGTTGACGAGTAAGAGCTTAAGAGGGCAAGGTAAGGTGTTTGCCTACTGACTCGAGACAGGTAATCGCAGATCTAGAAGCTCAGGCTGTCCTTTTGATTGGATCAACCGATTCCGAGAGATGGGTCCTTCATAATAATTTTTCTCAAAGGTATCCAGGCGCTATAAGAGACGGACGCTCTGGCGGTCCTGAAAGTATGTCATGACTGAAGAAAAACAAATGACAATCGCTGGCTGACGTTGGACTTTAGGGTGACTCGGATTTGCGCCACTGGAGCGCACCGTCACGTGCACTGATGTTGGCGCGACGCGTTTGTTTGATTCCGAACTGTGGCTGACAATGTCGGCAATGTAGAAAGACTGAAAGCCAACCGTCTTCTTCAACTTGAAGTCATTGTATCATTTGTACCTACAACAGCGTTCGATTTCTCTCCTGTTTCTTCAAGTCGGCTCCACCTACCAACATGGTACACACCCTTGATTTGGATGCGCATTCGGATGCATCTACACGAAGAGCTCTTAGCGACCTTTCGCTCTCGGTGGCGAAGTGCAAGAAAATCGTCGTCGTCACTGGAGCAGGCATCTCATGCTCATGCGGCATCCCTGTAAGCCCTAATCGTCTCTCCTTTGTTCACAAAACCTCGCATACCTACTGTTGGAATTTTATTTAGGACTTTCGTTCTTCGGATGGCTTGTATGCACTTGTAAAACAACAACATCCGGATGCTGTCCTGAAAGGACGAGATCTATTCGACGCGGCGCTGTTCCGCGACCCAACATCGACCAGCGTGTTTTATACATTTATATCCAAGCTCAAGCAGTCTATTGACTCGGCGAATCCTTCCGCCACACATCGCTTTATCAAGACACTCGACTCGAAAAAGAAGCTATTACGCTCATATACCCAGAATATTGATGGTCTTGAGGAGCGGGCAGGCTTGTTAGGCAGCTCCAGCGAGGAGGCCAAAGTGGCAGGTTTGAGTAAACTCAAAGTCAAACCGAGGGATGTGCGTAATGTACAATTACACGGTGACATCCATCGCGTGAGATGTACACTATGTTCGGCAGACCTACCCTACGAGGAGTCTTATATGAACGCGTTTCTAGAAGGCGCGGCTCCTCAATGTCCCGAATGTGTCGCACGATGTGGGTCCAACTTTTCTACCATTCGACACGAGACATAATGTGTTGATATCGACTATATCAAAAATAGCCAAGGCTCGTGAAGAGCGTTCCGCGCGAGCACTCAAAATAGGGACACTAAGACCTGCCATTGTGCTCTATGACGAACCACATCCCCTGGGCGACGTCATCGGCACCATCCAAACAGCCGATGTGGCGCGGAAACCTGACATGCTCATCATCATGGGCACATCACTCAAGGTGCACGGGCTGAAGAAGCTCGTCAAGGACTTTGCTCGTGTCGTACATGATTCTGCACCGCGTCCAGGAGAAGCTTCCTCTTCCAAGACTGCAAAAAGCTGGATGGGCAAGGTCGTGTTTGTAAATAAGACGCCGCTAGGTGCGGAATGGAACGGGATCATTGACTACCATGTCGCCGGTGAGACTGACAAGTGGTCGGAGAGGGTAATCGAGGACTGGAAGAAGATGCGTCCTGTGGACTGGGAGGTGCAACAGAGTCTCACGGCGGGAAAGTCGCCCATGCAGGTGATGAAACCGGGCCACGGATCAGCGAATGTGCTGGAAAAGAAGAAGAAGAAGAAGAAGAAGGGCAAGGAAGTGGAAAATATCCCGCCTCATGATAAAAGGGGCGCTATACAAAAGGAGTCTGCTAAATCGAAACCAACGAAAGGGACGAAGACTGCCCCTATCCCAATGCCACCGCCTTCACCAAGTAAACGAAGGACATCGATGTCTCATTACTCAACTGGGGACGCGAGTCCGCCCAAAAAGCGGGACCTTTCCATGGACGAATCTGGCATCCTCTTTGAGGAAACACAGGAACCAGCCAAACGTGGACTGCTCTTCGGGGACAACACAAACATCCTGCCAGATCTGGTTGCGGATCCGTTCGATTGCCCGAAGGATGTTCCTGCTCGGGTGACGAGGTCGAGAGGCGTAGCCCAAACGGCCAAGAAACGGATGCTTGCGCGTTCCAAGTCCCAAGTATACGTCCAGGTACCATAGAACTGGATTCTCATGGCTCTTTTTGCACGTCGAGACACTTCATTGATTTTGTATTATTATCACTAATTGTTGCATAATGTTTGGTTGCTTGATATATGGACTGGTTAACCCGTAAATTCATTCAGATTGTGATGCTATTAAAAACCTGTGACACATGGTGGGGGAAATACAAAGATAAGAAAAAGAAAAGAGGCCTCAGCGAAGTTAGCATAAGTCTATTCGCTGATGAGCTCGGATACACTCCAATCCTCGAAACTGCCGTCAGGGAGATATCGTCTAATGATCAGAGGGATTTTTCGTTGGGAGAGTTCCTTAATGGCAATTTGCAGTGCGTCTGTTTCGCCGTCCAAGGGTACCAGTACAGGTGCGTTCATGCTATTGCATATTCACAATACCAATAAGCGAACTATGCGTCTGTGGTGCATATTCGACAATTACACACCTGATTTGCAGTGCTCGCGTGCCCAATATACGTGCACGCTCGTATTTGGTCAGATACGGTGTTGTGATTCGAACTGCATTCGGTTGTCGTTCGCCCTGTAATCCGGGACCGACTTGTGCGGGCTGTTCTTGCATTGTACCATCGGCCTCATAGCCATTAATGCCCTCTGGATCGTGGCCAGTGCCGTTTGCTCCCATATTTTCGTCAGCACCTAGCTCTTGCTCGCCCAGTAGATCATAGTTTTCATCCTAAGTTGCCGGAGACGCATGATTGGGTTTACCCTGGAAGTTTTGGTGGGGGATTTGACCAAGGCTACGTACAATCGCATCGTCAACAAATCTATGTCAGAGTGCCAGGCTTGTATTCAGCTTCTGAGAGTGGCAAGTGATGGTTCAAAAATGTGCAGTGCACACACCCTCCGCCTCCTCCGTAGTCATCATAGTCACCGCCGCCACCGTATCCGTCGTCAGACATATTTCAAAGCAGAGTAGGAATGTGCTCGAGCACAAGCGAGACCGCAAGATACAAGCGTGGAAAGCTTTCTTGGAGGCTTGTCTGACACCGAGAGAGGTGCGTTAGATGCAAGAGAAAAGCGTAGAAATGGCTGAGTTTGAATGTCACTAGCCTTGCTTTTCAGCTTCAAGTACCAACTTGGCAAATCTAACTTCGCATTCAACTCTGAATAATGTAACTGGATCTGAACTGACTCGAGTTAGTAAATCACGTATAATGCAGACATTTATTACGAGCATGCCGTCGTTTCCAATCTTTTGGGTCACCTTGTCTAAGCAACAGCGAGACTATCTTACAAACTCACACTAAACTCTAGTCCGGAGGTAGCGAACTATCCCAACACATGGCCTCAAGTATCTTGCCATTACGATGGGAATGTCTATCCGTAACGCCGCTGCCGGACTAAGTTACTAAAGTTTAAGACGACAGGACTTGTGTCTCGAGCTGAGCGACAGTATTGGCTCTCGAGTTCAATTGACTCAAAAAAATGACCCATCTATCATATATTTGACGTTTCTATCATTCCACGTCATCTACTCTTCTATCGTACACAACCAGTGACTAATACAGTACGAAGCAAATGGCTTGGTTGGTCTGAACAGAAGTTACACCCTCATTTCATCGTAGCGCTTCAGAATCTACGCTCTTCCATACGCTCAATATCTAACCAAAAGCAGATAGACGTATCGTATATGATGTTACTTACTTTGCCTTGTTCGCTCCAGTGGGTAATCTCTCCTCCGGCTCGGACGCAGATCATGCTTCGATTTTAGGCAACAAATCTATCATATGTCACTTGGCAGCGAATACGAATACGTCTCAATGTCAAGTGCATTTATTGGACAGGGGCAACCGAGAACAGCAGCATGAGTGATGTAAATTTTGATTTTCATGCAATGGCTGGAAAAATACCTTCCCAGTTTCTCTATCAATCGAGACGACGGGCGTCGGCGGCGTTCATATCACCTGTACAACAAGACATTGGCTTGAAAAAGTCCTATTTCAGTCATAGTTAGTCATCCATCAAAGTTCTGTCATCACACCAACACTTATTCCCCCGATTTTTACGCAGATCGCAGGTGTTTCAGGGATGTAGAGCGAAGTTGTTTACAATGTACGCTGGACACGTTAAGCACAGCTGTAGGATGAAATCTTTTTTTTTTTTTTTTATTTGCAACTCATCCAAATCAGCCAGAACCATGTGCAACAGAGAGAAACCAGGTGAAATATTGTGGGTCCGTGGCGGGTCCGTTGATTTCGCGCCACAATGCCTTTCAACATACATACCTACCCAAGACGCCCGTTGAAGGGATTAGTATTACTCGGTGATACGCATGCTCATATATGCAATAACAGCCCTCAGATTAAATCGAATTAGTGCAAGTGAGGTTGCTAGACCCATGCAATGAACGGAGTTGAACTGGCTGCGGCTACAAGTGGCTATAGATCAGCAAGCTCAAGCTCTCTGTCTTTCATACCTCTTCGCCGCCCGGTTTCCCTCCCAGTTTCCGTTTTTGTAAAAGGACACGAAAATCCATCATGGAAGGCCGGGATCATTCCCCATCCGTCCCCGTTCTCCGGTCGTCCTTTTTGAGCAGAATTTCGCTGCGTTTGCTCGTCCTTGTCCTCTTTCCTCCTTCTCTACCATCTACTTGCACAATCTGCTCATCCAATTGCTCATATACCTGTGCTTGGTATTCCTATTCCTCCTGAACACCCATCCCAGCGAACCACGGATTGATCTCCATGTCTTCGCGTCCAAGATCTTGGGGAACCCGTTTCGACGCGTTGCCGTCTTCACCTCTTTCATCCGCTGACACATCTCTGCCGTCACACGCAGACGAGAAAACACCAGAACAAGCTAAAACGCCAGTGCCTTCGACTGTTCGAGATGGTTTGTTGTCCCAAAGCAAGCCCCGTATTCCGCAAGAGGCGACCATCTTTGTCGGAAGGTACTTCATCAGAACATCGCCTTTTGATTTCTTGTACTCAGCACAGACATTTCACGTAGTCTACCTCCTGAAATTGATAACCAGGAGATCTCAGAACTCCTTGTTAATCATTTGAAACGATACGGCGAGACATTCATCGTCAAGGTGGTACGTGATAGTCGCCGCCTCCCTTGCGCTTTCGTTCAGTGTCAGGTATGCAGTAATTCTCCGATACCCAAGCTCATGTATATTAACGTTCACTCGCTTTCAAGGACGTGCCATCAGCCTCTAGACTTTTTGAGGCAATTGAAGCCGATCCGCCTCCTCCCTTTATGGGCAGAATGCCTCGCTTTGAAAAAGCCCGGGCATTTCGCTCCCTCTTATTATCCTATCGGTGTGGACTACTCATGTTACACGATAGCCTCGGCTGACTGTGCTCTACAAGTGCTCCCACTCAACTGATACGCATTCCATCTAATGAAGAAGAAAATTCCGAAGGACCTGACAAGCACACTATCGTAGACATAGAACCTGCTAGCGACATGGCAATATATCGTCAATTGGGTCAAAGGTATTTTGGCTCTCTGCCCTCCATAGTACCCAAATTTGAATGAATATATATATGCAGGTTCTATTCTATAGAATATAATTATACGACTTCCGGTGAGGAAGTGCTGGATTCGCTGACCCATATGCAAAATGTTCTTTATCTCTCGCCCTTGAAGTACGATGAGGATGTGAGTTGCTTGACTATATGCGCATCTATTGATTGTAACAGAGTCGTTCTATAGACTCTGCGAGCCATTGTTTCTCACTTTGGCCCATTGGAACATTTTCATTCTATTCAGCCGGTGGAATCTGGTGAGGACCACCCAAAATACATCTGACCTCATTTCTAATACTTGGATTTAGATACCGTAGATTCCGCTTCCACGTATCCACATCCTCACGATGGACCTCGTGCTCAGAACATGGATACATCGTGCTGGGAGGTAAAATGGGAACATAGGGAAGATGCCTTGAGCGCATTGGCTGTATGTCTGATCTATTTCTCAACTTAGTTTACATTGAAGCTTACAGCATTTTATAACAGTCACTGCGTCGGGTTCCGCATCTCACTGTAACGTGGGCACGCGGACCACCTCCTCAATCACCAAGTACTCCCGCTCGTACTCAATTCCCAACGATAGCTTCTGGTTTGATTGGGCACACTCCATCGAACATTTCGGTCGAGCTTCAAGGCCCAATCTCTCCAGAATTGTCTAGTCCATTATCCTCGAAAAGAAAAACACTACTCTGGTCGGACGAAGAATGTCCTGCAGTGGCGGATGCCAGTGCCCGCCTGGGCTCGGAACAGACCGCCATGGTTGATGCGATAAGAAATCTTTCTTTCAAAGAGTAAGATTTCCTCTGTACCTCTCGTGCTCGTATGAGCTCACCGGAATTTTCGTATAGGTCATCTGGTGCCTATTCGATGTCTTCGAACATCATTTCTCCGTCAGATAAGATCGGGATATCGTCAACATCTAGAAACTTCGCACGCAGAGATCTTACCTTCGCACCGAAGCAGGCATCCTTATCTGTGAAACCGGGCTCCGATGCCGTCGACACATCTAAATTGGATAGTCTTTACAGGTTTGGCACGGTCGGTCGGCGTACCGGTCGAGATCTTCTCGGGCAGGAGCAAGAAAATCGACCCATCGAGTTAGACCTATTCTCCATTTTTGTTGGCGGGTTGGACGTATCAGGAATTGCACAATGGACCGAAGAAAAGCTGTGCCAACATTTCTCTCGTCATGGAGCGATTGAAAACGTCAAGCTGGTTATGCCTAGTGAGCTGATTATCATTTGGACGTCTTCTTGAAAACAGCTCATGTGTGCACTTCCGCAAATTAGAGCTGCCCGGACGCATGGGGTTTGCTTTCATCAAATTTGAGAGTTTGGAGGGTGCAAGACGCGCGGTGATTGAAGAAGTACGTTTTTATATAAATGCCACTTTCTTTCTTCGCAGCTAACGAGTTTTATAGCACAATCGACTTGTCCATGGTCGGTATATGCGTGTTCAATACTTGAATCGCGCAGAAAAACAAGGGTTCCGTGAATATGGAAGGCTTGGTGATAGATCGAAACTCGAACACGAAAATGTTGGCCCCCTCCGTGTCATTGAAGACATCAATGCCACCAACGTCAGCATTTCCGGACAGAGTCCGGTAGTACTTGACACGCCACGCGCTATGAATGCACCATCTCCAATATTCGAGGGTCAAATACAGACGTTCCATCCCACAGCTACTATGCAACATCATACTGATATAGACGACCAAGCATATGCTAACCAAGCTCTGGTAGTGGACAGTTCCGGGATTGAAGGTGCCCCTCAAAATAGCTCCCACATCGACGTTGACACGCACGACGGAGATGAGAACTCGCTATTTGATCCAAGTCGGAGGCCATCATCACCCAACCCGGATGCTTCGTATTCCACACGGTCCCCTTTGGTCAACAAGACTATCCCAGTGTTCTCCGATTACGTTGAGGAAGATATTAGTATCAAGGGCGTTGAAGGCGCCACTATTTCGTCGACTGTCCCCCAATCATCCCAGTCCGATGGATCCAACATCGGCGTTCCTTCTTCCCCGTCTGCAGATCAACGTCGTCGCATTGGAAGCTATGTTCGCGAGATTCCCTCGGCACCGAGCACCCCTCACACGCCTTCAGCCTATTCGTCGGCGCCAACCAGTGCGTCTGGTGGCCAGGGCCCTCCTGGTTTCCCTCCTCCGTATCCCCATTATCACGGCTACTCCGGACCCTATCTTCCATACATTTATCCGGCTCCGTACCCAGGGTTCTCTCATGGTGCTTATAGTGTCACGCCAACGTCATCCACGCACTCTCTTCAATTCAGTAAGAACAACGGTATGCAGCTCGGACTATCTCCCATGCATCCGTGGACTCAAGTACCTGTATGTTTTTCATACCCTTTACGAGCGATTGTGTTTCTGATCAGGTTCGTATAGCCTTTCATGCAGTACTCTACCTACGCTCCAGCAATGGGGAATGCTGATCACCCAGTGCCTCCTGCCCCTCCATTTGTTCCTACCGGCTTTGTTCAAAGTCCGGAGGGGGCCATGATGACTGTCTATCAACCTAATGTCATGCCGCACTACGTAGCCGAGCAACAGCATGTGCACGCCATGAGCCCTCCCGAATTTATGGGCTGGCGTACAGGCCCACTGCCTCCGCAGCCAGGATATCCAATGGCTCAGCCCATCCCGCCTCTATCCCAGCCGTTGGATCTACAATCTAATCAAGGCCAGATGCACGCGATGCCGCCCATGGTCCCTTGGGCATCTTGTCCCCCATCGATGAATGTCGCGCTTCCGTCAACACCATCCCAACCGTATCCTTCTGCGCAATCAGGAGTTCATGACACACCTCCTTTCACTCCAATCAAGAGCCATCGCGGTCGAGGTGGTGGTGCCCATAGTTATGACGGCGGTCGAGCGTTTCAATCTGGGGGAATGACGGCCCATAGTGAAGGTCACAAGCGACCAAGTTCTGGGTTTTATCGTCGTGGTGGGAGAGGTGGACATCAGCATGGCCGTCACAACGCGCAGAGAAGTTTCTCCACAGGACCTGGAGGAAGTTCCTTTGATCATGTGGCAAACCATACTCCCAAGCATTAAGAAACCTTTTTTTTTTCTTGGTAGATGTGTGAACTGAAGCCCCATTCATGTGTCTGTTGGATCGATCTTAATGGTCCCCATCATGGACTAGCTTTTATTCGTTCTTTAGACTTCAAAAACGCATCCTTTCTCGTTGTTTTTTAATTTTTATCATTTTCCTGTCTTCTTATATCTTCGCTTCCTGCTCTTGTCAGTCTTTCCCATCATCATTTATCGACTATAACCAAAAAAAAAAACCCATCACTGTCATCATCATTATCGTTTTTTAAAATCTTTTAATTGTAACAATATTACCATTGTTTGCTTCTAATTATGCACACATTACTATACCCACACCGTCATTCCTGTAGCCTAATCGTTCTCATTTCTCCTATCGGACTTTCCTCGCCTTGCGCTGTTGCTATACCTTGCACTTTCACGGCACGGACACGTTGAGCTGCGCAAGATTATATCTCCTTTCTTAGTTTATAATACACGTTGTTCATAAATTGTCTATATATAAAAACAAATATCATCGTTACTTGTATTGTTTTTCATCTGTCCTGTGATCTATGGAAATTTCTCTATCCGTGCAGCCGGGTGAGAATCTATATCTATCGCCCGCAACCACTGTCCGATGTCCCTCCAGAAGGTAAGTTGACGTTGGTCACCGTACCACTTCGGTATGAGCGACAGATGGTGGGCGTTTTGAAGATGATAGACATGCCAAACCCCTGGTTTGGGAAGACACGCCTGCCCAGCGTATCTCTGGATTTTATCTTCGGGTAAACTCTCGCCTTTTTCAGATACTTCTTGGCACAGCTCCTCTTCCGGGTAACAATAATGATGACATGCTGTAACACTGGGAATGTGTGTGCACGCAAAATAGGTGAGCAAAAGGCGTAGCATAAATGCATATTCACGTGCATACATCTCACCTGCATGAGAGCGGATGCCATTGAGAAAATAGGGGTACGACGCCGTCGTTAGCACGTGTTGCCCATTCTGGAATTTCATCCTCCTTTTGCGGCCGTGATCTTGTGTCGTTCGCGGGTGATGACGGAAATGGTAGGACGGTGCCAGTGGATGAGGTGGAAGTACAAGTGGAAGCAGAAGTAGTACTACAAAGCCATGAAGGCATTGGGTGGATCGTAGTGAAGTCGAAGGTAGCCATGATGCGCGAGGTGAGACGGAATGTCAGTGCTACAAAGAGGGATAGGATAGCAGATACAATGTGGTCAATATTAATGATGCTTTGCCAAGTTGACCGTTTCCACGCTTGATTGGTGTCTTTTGGACGGTTCATCCCTGGCCCAGAGGCTAGATCCGTAGAAGGCTGTTTTTTTTTTTTTTATGAAAAGAGTGCGATTCAGTATTTGGAGAGTAAACGGATAAGCATACACCCACCAGAATGCAAGCAGAATAACTCCTGTAATACGTATTCCTATTTACCTTACCCTCACCTTGTCCATACTCGCGCTCGTCCGTAGCGCGGAATGTAACATCATAAGGTGCCGCGTCTTCACCCTCGCCCCAGTCGCTTCGATGGAGCTGGCTCAGTAGCGAGGGTAGAGACGCATGTGGATAGGCCAGCCGACGCGAATGCACATGCAGGTCGAGTACGGCGGGCAGGAAGGGCGTGAGGTATGCAATAATGTGCACGAACTTGAGGAGGCACCAGCCGGCGCTGAATGGGCGCACGGCGGGAGCAGCATCCGTACGCTCACCGAGAGTGTAGACGAGTTGAGTGCCGCGAAAAGGGGCAGAGACTATTCATTCATATGTTTGTAGATTTCATATACGAGAGAAATTATACAAAGCCTACCTGTAGTGATGGACTGAACCATGTCGGGATGATATTCTGGTCCAAAGAATCCGGTGGAGATGAGCCATTGGAGCTTGGTGATAGTAGGGCCTCCCTAGGGAAGTAGTTATAGTACACCTTATAGCCATGTTTTACAGATGATACACACAATCGAGTGTCCAAGGAAATGTAAAGGCTTGTCCTTAGACCATTCCGGGTATAAACCAGGGAAAATGTCTTTACCCCATCGACCGTGCCTATACTGGCTCGCGTGCTCTTGACCATAGTCAACTAAAAAAGATTGATGGGAATGACCATGATCTTTAGTGAGGACTCAAGGCGAAGAGGAATTACGTTACTAGCACTAACCAGTGCCTCCTTTGAGGGCATAGAAAAGCTCGCATGCGCGGTCGTGTAGCGAGCTTACGGGTCCCACACTGGACCAATGACTTTAGAGACCATACCAGATTCCACGGAAAGAAAGTGGTGCTTCTACCTTGCAAAGATTACTTGTCTTGGTATGCCAGAAGAACTATCATTCAAATATTCCTCGAATTTACCCCACAGAGAAGCGACGGCGGCGCCCAGAAAGCCCTCTACTATCACAAGTGGGGGTGCACCTGGTTTGTGGTGCCCTGAAGAGAACACAAGTGCATTTGGCTGCATTTTAGACTTAGTTACGAGTACAGTACATGTATCAGAGACAACAGTCAAATGCCTTGATAGCCTGAGGACCCGGTACGCGAATTGCTATGACATCAGATGCAGGCCTATGATCGAGAACGAGGCATGAGATCTGTTGCTACCAGGGTATAAATCATGATCTTCAATCTTTAATAATAACCAGAGGGCATGGATTCGAAACAATGAGGAGCCATGGACCGGCGTGCCTGCGATACTGTAGGTGGTGTAGCACTTGAAATCGAAAGGGGCTCCACTCACACTTAGTTTCACAAGATCACATCTGCCCTATAGGTGGGACACGTGATTAATAGCACACGACCGAATTTTAAGCTGACCACTACTTTAATTCCATTCATTACAATCATTCTACTCTTGCATGATGTTTACAAGATTTTATTTTCAAGTTATATCGTAGTACACAAGTCAATGTACAGGATACAATACATGAATTATACATGCATGACTGTCATCGCTTCATGACGTTCATTTTCTTTCATTATGACAGTTACCCACATCACTGAACCTCACGCTCTGACGTAGGCGTACGTTCGTAGTACCAAACCTCAGGGCCACAGTAGCTAGTTGTTGTTGAGTTGATGTTCTTGAAGTGGCCATATTGTTCCTTGACTCAAACATCAGCACGACCACATTTTCTCATTGACGAAAAAAAAAAGGCTTACAGTGCCGTAGACGTGGCTGAAGTACCAGACCTCCTCGAGAACAGTACCGTTATTATAGCATCCAAGATAGGGGATGGCGCCTGTCTGCGACTGCAGCGCATTGATGATTTTGTCGTAGGAATACGTTGTTTTGTTCGAGGGGACGATACCGTATCTGAAATCAATATCTACTTCGGAACGATGTCCTTCTTAGAAGAAGGAAAAGTGAAACATACGCAGCAAGCATATCATAGGTAGGATATTGCTTGAATGCACGGATGACAGAATCATAGAAGTTGATCACATCCTCGTGTTTCTTGTAGTCGGGCCCATAGCAAGCTACATCGAAGGTGGATGTGCAAGTGGCATGTTTTGAGAACTTGAATAACGGAAAGGACCTTAATGAACCCTGATTTATAGATCTCGACTATGTAATAAGATAATACCTCATGGCCCCAAAAATACCAGTTGGGAGCACCCTGATTAATCCAGTACGTGTTCACTATCGCCGTTTTGTGAATATTTTCTCTATCATGGTTTATCGCGGGAAAATGACATACTGTACGTAAGCAAATCATAACGTCCAAAATCAGTTAGGAAAGTGGACACGGGCGGGCCAGTGTAAGGCGGCACAGTGATATTGCCAGGCAGTACAGCAGGTGAAGGGGTAGGATCATATTGCCTCGATAGATCACAGTAGGAGTTGTAAGAGCCATCGCAATTATCTGGCCACAAGCCATGGATAGTCCAACTGCGCTTAGGAAGAAGCTGGCCCTCAGACTCAAGGCCAGTGTAGGTGCTCCAGAACTGCGTCGCCAGGACTTGTCCGCCAGGCGTGGGCGAGCAGCAGGTATTCTGGATCGTTGTCGTATTCTCGCAGGAGTAGAAAGACGGCTGGTCGAGGCAGCTTGTGATGTTCGGGTACGAGGTCGTCACGGGGGGCAGGAAACTGAACTGGGCGAGCGCACCGGAGGTGGCTGCAAGCACGGACAACAAGCTGAGGGCGGTCATGGCCTACACAGGGAATGCAAGGGAGAGGGGGCGGGGCGAGGCTCGATTATTGAACGCATTGGATCAGTGCTTTTTATGTGGGCCAGAAGTTATCTATCTGTTCAGGCGGAGGAGCGCCATGCGCATGCATGCGATGCGGGGCTTGAGAGCTATGATAACTGTCGGCTAGCGGGCGTGTGGTGCGTGTGCCTGGAGTATAGTGGGCAGTATTTCGATATTTACATCACGGCTCACTGAAATCCATGCTTTTAAAGGGACGCATCCATGAACGTGCTATCGACAGCATCATTTTTCTGCCCTATTCATGCCATTGTGTGGGTGGCACATGTCAAGGCCGCTCCGAATTCAGCCCTCAAATGAAATTCCGATTGTCGTCCAAGACACAGATACAATCCCCCTCACGTCCACAGCGTTTACAAATTTCTAGCCGGACTGGGCTACCACGCGATGGAAGACAGAACACCAAGTAAAGAGAGCCCCCGGATTGCTTCCATCAACCAAATTCGACGCGGAGCTTGGGTTGAATTTGGCCGATGCACGTGCTTCAACTCAACCGGTTTGTATCCCTCATGTTCAGTCCCCTGGCAGATGCAGGGCCTAATTAAGGTGTACAACAACGCATGGTCTTCCGAACATCGATTCATTAGCTAGTTACACCATCAAGGTACTCAGGCGTTTACAACGCGAAGCAGTGTCAAAAAAAAATGCCATCAAGAGAGAGATAACGAGCACAAGAAAATACCAGGGGTACCGAGTCTTCATCAGACATCAGACCAACCGCCTTCATCCAGCTTATACGATGCCTCACTCTCTGGTCTATCTGGGCTATCCACAAGTTTGGCAACGCGCTCTTCAGCTCGTCCTTGAGATACCAGGTACATATGATATCATAAGCTTGGCATTGATAAGGAGAAGCTATGGGCTTAAGTTCTTACCTTTACGAAGGGCGATCCTCGTCGTTGAAGAATGGGAAAGAATGTGCCCTCCGATTGGCTTGAGTGCACCTCCGGCAACAAAAGTCATAGTTGCTCCTGGATCGGCTATGATAAAAAGGATCTCAACTGGATGCAAGTTGGGCTACGACAAGAGACTGGCCGCACATTGGACTTGGTTCGTGATCAACACGGCAATCTGGCTGAAGTGGTAAGTATATTTGAAACATTTGTCCCTAGTTATGTTAAAAGCTCACATTGTATTCCTCTGATAATTTACTGAGCTTGGACATCATTTGCGCAAGCTATCGAAAGTGATGGTGAGTCATTAGCACCAATCGAGCACTCTGAACTTGCCTTTTGTTGTCTCTCGCTCAGCTCTCCACGACCAGAGTAGTCGACCCGGAATAAAGCCATGATCGAATCCACTATCTACTCGGGCCTAAGCTCGTCATCATTGTGCGAGCCATTAATAGCTTCATACCATCAACCGGAAATCCTTATCCTCCGCAAAACGCATAGAACACTCGCTAATAAGATCCATCTACGAGTTATTGAAATAAACGATTTTAACCAATAGTACTATAGAACCAATAGGACATACTTGGTGCTCGCTATTGAATGCACGGGCTGATCCGAGAGTTTTAGCATCTTCGTCTGCCTTACAGGTGCTGTATAGAGCTTACCATATAAGATATTCTCAAGGACAACGTTGCCGTCCATGCCAAACCTCTCTGCAATCGTTCTGATACGATCGGGACGGAATGTCCCTATCAATATAACAGGACTTCCGTTACTAGACTTTTTTCGAAAGTAAAAAGGAAACTCGCCTTCAGTATCTATGTATGCTACCTAACAAAAACAATCCGAATATCACCTGTGACTCAATTATTTAATGAAAATCATACCTTGCCAGCTGCGCCGCCCATGTCTGATGGCAATTGAGCCATGACGCACATGGTGTGCGCGAGCTGAGTTTTTCCAGTTCGATATTCGCCATAGACTAAGAAGGGTTCAGTAAATACAAATGTTTGGGTACGAGTAAGAGTATATGCACCTTCAGAAATGGACTGTGATATGATCCCACCTGAGAGTGATGTTTTTGATACATACTCGTCATCTCTATATATTGATATGGTGACCTGGGACATACCACCTAGAATACTGTCGACTGCTTTGCTACCAGTGCTAATACTGAGTACACGCTTTCGTTTTTCTTGGACCTCAATTCCCGTTGCGAAAGACGAGCCCTAGATACAATGAAAAAGGAAACTAATGAATTATTTTGATAAAGACTCGCTCACTGTTATCTTATGTGCCGCTTCCTAAACAGAGAGAAGGCATGATTGATGACAAACTCCATGATAGCTTATACGACAAACCGAACCTTGATCTTGTCAACCTTGGCTTCAGACATCCCCTTTAGTGCGTAACGGACTATCAGTGGCATGCGAAGGATTTTGAAGCCAAAAAGAACTCACCTTCAACTTGAGTAACGCCCTTCGCGTCGTCATCGTCACCCCAGACACGGTGTTAATGGCCGCGGCCTGCGACGAGAATGACCAAAGGATGCTCAGAGTGACTACGAGACGACTTCATACCTTGAGCTTCTGTATGTCTTGCTGGTTTATACCCTGCGGTGACGCGCAAAAACGATGTTTAGTGCGCATGTATCCACGTCTGAGGAGACAGACACGGTTTTTGCCTCACGAGATCTTGTAATAGAAGGACTTACATGTTGCTGGAGCTCATCTACGCTATCAAAGAAGGGCGTCTTATAGTGATGTTTTTAGCGAATTTAAGAGGTGATATGACAACACTCAAAACTCTTACCTCGTCTTCATCAGCGGGTGGTGGGGTAGGTGGGCGGGAGACAGGTGGAGCACTCTGGGAGAGAGTTCGACGAGGCATAAATAGTTCTGCGAGTAAAATTAAAGAATTCGAGAATAAAAATGAGGGGGGGGGGGGGCTCGACGTGCCCAGTGGATGAGCGAAAAATCTGGCAGGAGGCCTAAGGGGAGGGGGAGGGAAAGGGATAATAGTCAATCGCACGGGGTGACCATGAGCACATGATTCACGTCACGAAACTTAATGTCACACACAGCTTATCATTGGCAGGCTAAAGTCAATGCGCATTGCAATCAGAATGAAACAACAATTCGAATATTATCGAATAAATCAGTCTCAGAAAACCAGTGATGCATCATATCTTATGATGCTAACTATCATCCACATAGTCTTCAGCAGCTACAACCTCTACCCCATCCTCCTCAACCGCAGGCGTACGGCTCTGTTTTCTACGTGAAGGCTTCTTGGACCCTTCTCTTGAATGCTCTGGTTCGGGAGCGGATTTTTGGATGATAGTCGCAGGGGGTGCCGGGGCGCGGATCTCCGGAGTTGGCCCTGAGAAATCTTTTTGAGTCATACGCGAGAGAGTGTCAATGTCTGAATAGACAAAGGAGCTCAGTCAGAATCGCGATAACTTAAGACAAGAGGGAGGCTGAGAGACAAACCGTATGGTAGTGGATTTTTCAGACACCAGTTGATACGATTTGGATTGCGTTTATCCTCCGCCTTGAACTTAGCCTTACATGCAGCGCGAGTCCGACCAGGTAATACATAACACATCAGCTGGTAGTTTTCTCCGTATCGCCGTAGGGCCTATGCAGGTAATAGCAGCCAAGTTGATTTTGTTTCCCGAGGCATGGTATTACTAATCAGAATGCTCACATCATAGAATAACTCGGTTTCAGCCCCACTCCATCGCTGGCCAGGTGGTTTTTTACTGTAAGACAGGGAGTTTGTGTATTTTGAGCGATCAGTTTCCTCGATAGTTTCATAGTGTGCCGTCTCATCGATTTCCTCTTCTATTGCACCAAGATCGTCGAAGACTGTAGTGCCATTAGCGCCTACACGAACGCGCGTGCCAACATTCGTGCTGGGCGTATAGGTCGAGTAGTCAAAGTCTACATCTTCTTCGTCACCGTCGTCTGCGTCAGGATCTTGCTCTTCGTGTTCTATAATAACTTCATCATCTTTATCCTCAAGAGTAGACGGCATGTTGGTGTTGGAGGTAAGGGTAGAGATGTTGCTATTATTACTTTCCTCCTCCTCGTCTAGTCTACGCCCAAACTTGGCAGCTTCCGCAATCGCACGTTGTCGCGCTCTTCGTTCTCGTTGACGTTCTTTCCATGTAGTATGGTTGCCAACAATCTCAGCACCATGGGTGCTAACCTTTCCGTGACCAGAGTCATAGATAAGGTCTTTCATTGTCGTCGCGGTAGCATCTAGTGGTGGACCAGGGTCGGCAGACAGGTCATATGGCGGAGGAGAAGGCTTCTTCGAACGACCACGAGAGCCTCTACGCTGCTTCTTATTCGTTGTTTCTTCGTCTGCAGCATCACACTCGCCGTCGTCGTCAACAGATTGATCTGTGCTGGCTTTCTTTTTCCGTTTCCTCCCCTTGTTGGGGCGCTCACTTCCCTCTTCCTGAGCATCCTGCCCTGCTGCTGCTTCAGCAGAGAATTTTTTGGATTGACGCCCAGTTCGAGGCTTAGATGTTGTTGCGAAAGGAATGTCGATAGTTGCACCAGATACTGGCGGCTCCTGTGGAATGATTGGAACTGAAGTAGAGGCAGGATCTTCAAAATGAAAGGTCGGTACGGAGTAAAGGTTTTGCGAGCCAGGAGTCGGGATGAGAGTAGCAGAAGTTGACGGGATAGACGAAGCATAGCTATCAAAGTTCAAGGTAGGCACAGCTGACTCATCCAAATAAGGCTGAGAAATATGGTACTGAAAGGGTGGTGTAGATGTTGATTCGGATGTGGGCAGGTTTATCGCTTGAGGTTGAGATATCCCAGTAGATGAATCAGACAACTGAGTGTTTGATTGGAGTAAAGGAGGTCCTAGAATACTAATGGGGGTGCTAATGACGGTAGGAACTAAGGGTGTGAGCTGCACTGAAATTTGAACATTTTTTGGCCGTCTCTGTTGCTGATTTGAAAGCTCGATTGAAGGTATCGCGTGAGCGGGGACCTGGGCAGGCGGAGGCATAGAAGAGAAGACATTTTCATCGAGAGTATGAGAGTGAGCAGCAGGGGCTGATAAAGGCGGCTCGATATCTCTTGCAGGAGTGCTTGAGGGAGCTGTAGAAGGCTGACGAGAATCGGACGCTGGAGCACCAATCGGTCGCGGCCGAGGTCTTGCTACGGGTCTGAAAACAGGCCCGCCTTTTTCTGTGATAGCAAGGCCTTTCAGAGATATTTATTCATAAAAAAGACGAGATCAAATACGTACGAATGCGGCTTGTCATTGAAAGAGAGAAGATAAGGAAGGAGCCCGGTACCGCCCCCGACACAAACTTGACCAGAGACCACGACCGCGACTTTGGACCCGGCTCGTCAAAGCCGCCCGTCGTCGGGCGCACAGTCTAATACAATGTCAAGGTTCTTTGCGGATAACTACCATTCTGCCCTTAGACACCATCTAACATGACCTACTTGATTCAGCAAGGGCGCCTCAAGCCGAACTCAGCACATTAATCTCCCCACAGCTTCAACTCCAGATGAAGACGACTCGTCCAAAACACAATCCATCGCAAACAGGTCCGCAGACTTTTTTTCGTTACATTCCATATGCCCCTTTCAATGCTGATCATGCCACAGCTTCGTTCTGCATCAGTCGTTGAAACAATGCAAGTCTTATCTCGACATTGCTTTTTATCTGCCATTATACTGAATTCATCCAAGCGCGCGACAAATGGCTATATCATACATTCCCCAAATTCTCCTCTCGTGCACGACCTGGAAAGCATGAAGATACCGTCCCCCCACCCCATACTATCCAATATCGTGGAAAATGTGACATGCATATGGGACCGCACGCCTTCCCAGATACGATGATTTACGAAGTTCATTATTTACCACTTGCCATGTCCTACCCAACCGGAAAGTGGATTGAAGCTAATACAAACGACTTCTACAATCGACCTACGTCGGGGTCATCGCCTACACAAGACTCAGCATCATCTCTACTCTCATCTCTTCCTATGTGCATTCCAATCACCCCGCAACTCGTCTCAGAAGTCAAGGACGCGGCATCCACGAATCCACCACTTGCTAATTTGCTACAGTTGGCTTTGACAGGCGCAGCTAATCCCGACCAACGACAAACCCTAGTTCTGTTGATTCAATCTCTGCCTGCCGCCAGTAGACCTACGAATGACCCTAGCTCTGTTCCATCTTCTAATCAAAATGATTTTTCTGCTCATGTTCCCGCCCCAATTTATGCTACCCGTCAATGGGACCTAGTTTTTGAGTTCCGGGAGCTGCCATCCGAGAGATGGATCTTCCCTCGTGGGCATATTGTATGTAAACGACAAAAGGAGGCTCCATCCCCATACTATGTCGGTGATTGTACTATCACCGCAGCGATTCCGTTTGATAGGACATCTTGGGTGCCAGTGTCTGATCCCAAGCCTTCTGCACCACCGGAACGTATGATGTTTACTTTAGGAAGAACGCCAAATGCGGTATGGGATACCCTAGAGCGTTGGTCTGACACCATGCCAAAAGACAGCCAAGCATACCTTGATTCATTGGTGAGACATCATTAAAGACTGAGATTTCAATTATATTAGATTACTGACTATCCAAAAGTCCAGCTCCAAACCAAAGCGTGTTTACCTAAAATATCATCTTCCCGAAGGGGCTCAGCTTACTCAAATAAAAAATGTAAGCTCCTACACGTTCATGCGTTGGGGTATCATATTGACACGTCTCATCCTTCAGGCAGCAACAGCTCCACCCGCCACTAAACCCATCAGGCCAAATCAATCAGAACGCAATAGGTCCAGACAGAAGCGATCTACACAAGCAAATGAATCGGCCCCATCGACATCCATGGCGCCTGTTGAGGCTACCACGAAGCGTCGCCGCAAATCTTTCCAAGCACAGGATCAAGCATCAGAGTTGGTACCCAGTCAATCCGCACCTCAGCGTCGAGCAAGGATCAAGATTGCCTGCTACTCCTGCGGCAAGATGGATGTGCCCTTGCTGGCCAATGGTCGTACGTCTAACTTTCTGCTTAAAATCGATAAATTTACGTATGTACGAATAAAAATAGGGTTTTGCGCTCCCTGTATTGAATCAGGGAAAGCTGACACCGTAAAAATTGTCACTGACGAAATGTCTGGCGAACCGATACCACTGTCCGCAATCTCCCCTACCCAGGGCCCCGGTGAAGGCGCCGCCACGCCGAATCCTTCATGAGCCCTATCTCATCTCGGAAAGATGGCTCCTTTTTACTATTCAAACCACTGCATTGTAGACCTTTCATGGGATCTGTCCACCTTCTCCCTGTTTTTAATTTTGCGCGATACCCGGTTAGCCTGTATAATATAAACCCAATATGAAGATGATAGGCAGTAACCAGAACTTGATCAAATGGCCGTTTTTCTTTTTGTCACCAAAGCACTGATTGTCCATCTGCGCTTAAGCCTCTCCTATAGCACTTTCTTTGACTGGGACTTGGATGGAAATAACAGAGGAAATCGAGTCCGACCGAGCCCTCATGACAAATGAGTTGAAATGCGAGAGTGGGGCCAGTTTATACAAGGTAAGAGATGCAGACGTCGAAGGTGTCGAGCGTGTTGAGTCTGAATGTGTAATAGCACAGGTTAGTGAGAACAATGGGCTAGTGTGAGCGCTGTGGAAACGGGTCGTTGTTGGCGAGCCGGCATATCTTGTGATGATCGATGAGTACGTTTTTGCAGCGTCTTTGATAACTGGACTAACTAGTTGACTGCATATACACATTCGAACTGGGTGGTAAGTCGGGTGGCGTCGGTCCTACGACGCTGATCTGCCGTGACCTCGGTTGACGGGAGACCAGCAGCGAACGGGGAGGGTAATGATGTAGTGTACCTGGTAAGGGAAGGCGCATCTTTCGCATGACTAATCCGCTTGATGACCCTACCGATGATGACTGCGACCCAGACCAGCTTTTTCTATCAGTGTCACGCGCATAAGTCGTTATTTGTTCAAGATTGTCATCTAAAAAATTAGATTCTAATATCTCAGTCTCTCGAATGAGTACATTCCTGTTGATTAACCAACTTTCTCTAGTGTGTGTACGTATCCCGATCAAGCGCTAATGTGTTGAGCTTCGCGCTAAGGATATCCACATCAACATGATATTTGTCCTCATCATAGCGTAACCTTCCGCGTTGTCTCGTTTGAAAAGGTGAATGGTAGGACCATGAATGGGTCTCGTATATATTGATACTTATAAGAGGTGGTCTTGGAGACGTTGGGTGATATTGTCGATGTATGCGCGGATGAGAAGCGCGGATGAGAATAGATGTGAGTGATGGACATGACGGGCGTCGTTGTTTGAGTAAAGATATTGGTGGGCCAGGATTAGATATGTTACCACAATAACCGTTCAGGTCAACCTCCCAAATATAAATTTTTGGCCTTCTGTAGTCGTTCGTGTCCGTTCGGTGTGTGAACCACCCGGGGGCTAATCCGAGTCTATGGACAGAAATATTGGATGCCTTTTTAGGAAAGTAAAGTTAGCATTTGTATCAGCCGATGCAACCGCATTCGGGTCTAGTGTTTTGGCTGCTTTGTTACACGGATTTGATGACGACGGAATTTGATGAAACAAATTAAGGCCCAGTAGTATATTACTGCACCCTGGAAGATTGAATAAGTCTTTGTATCATACAAAGTTATATTGATCGTTGTGGTAATTGCCAATGCATGGATTGGCAATAAACACTATAGGTGGTACTGTGATGTTAGGCATACAGGGTTTATTTACTTGCCCACGCTACATGTCAAGGGGATATTATCACGGCTATACTGTTTCGAAGACAAGGTAGGCCGGGTGTAGGGTGCACCCACATAGAAATGCATGCTAAATCATCCACGGGTGCATATGCAAATGAATTATTTACAAACTAATGTTACAACACTTGCTATTCACAGATTAAAGTAACTATGTTAATTGAAGGCAGACCGGAAAAGGATGTTAACTCACAGAATAAATACAATGCGATCAGGGCATTCTTGTTCGAAAAAAAAAAGGATACTAAAGAGATAGAACGCCAAAGCCTCTTTGAGGATAACGCTAAATAAAGCGTTTATTCGTCAGCTCCAAGAAAACTATCATGCTCGGAATGGCTCACCAGACTGAAACTGAAGGGGGGTACAAGGATTAAGTTGTCCTCTGATATCATGATACTCTGCACGTCATTTTTCTCAGCATCTAATTTGAATACTGTCTTGCAATACGGGAGAGAAGTCTGGATTCGATCGCGAAAAGCATCCCATCTGCTTTCATGTTTTGATGTAACAACGGTTGATGCAGGGAAATGCTCTGCGTGGAATCGCTGGAACGATAATCGATTGAAATCCAAGACGCAAGCATAGATTGGCGACGAGTTTGGGCTGGGTGTATTTACAGCATCCCCGTTGGGCGCTACTCCGATTTCTTCATCAGAGCCATTCTCCTCATCCACATCTTCCCATTCATCGCCTTCACCGTCAGTATCATCCTCAAGAAGTACCGGTTCTCCATCGATTTCAAGAAGTGTGCGGTCATCTGATTTGAAAACAAACCTTGAACCGTATACAAAACACACCCAGGATTGTGGTAGACTTGGGATCTGGAGTATACGTGCGCCATAGAGCCCCCAGTCATCCCAATCGACCGTTTTTTCGACACCAAGATGCGACAGGAAGGTCGATACCGGTATAAACAGGCAAAGAGGTCTCTGGTGCATGCCGTTTGTAATTTCTAGTCGGATCATGCACAGCTGGCTCCCGTTTCCAGCAGTATAGCCGGATGAAGAACCAAAGCTGAAGAGAGGGGTAGTCTCAGGGGCTGGTACTGCACCAGGCAACGGGTCCAAGTATATTTGAGCCGAAAGAGGAAATTCCCCGTCTTCAAAAGCTGGCAAAAGGAAGCGTGTCCCTAGTTGTAGGTGATCGACGGAGTTCGCAAGGGCCAAACTTGAGAGAGCTAGGTCGATTACGCAAAAACATATCTCAGGCTCAAATTGATTGTGCGATAAGCCGGTCAGGACGCTACAGAGGATGTGATGATCCGTGATAAAAGTGTACGAGATTATGCCTCTGTTCGCGATTGCCTAAAATAATTTATCAGTTAAATAATTGAAGTATATAAAATCAATCTGACCAGAACAGTGCGACCCGTTTTCCACTCAAACACGATGAGTTCCGTAAAATGTATCGATCTTTCGACGAGAACAGCAACATAGCTGCCGCATATTCGAAGGGAGAATGTCAACGTTTCATGGATTGGACTACTGGGAGTTTGATGAATCAAGTGCCCGGACGTTCCTGTTGGTGATTGAGGGTGAGGCTTTCCCGTGGATATCGTTCGCAGGTACAGATGCAACCTTAGGAGAAACATTAACGTTGATAGCATGAAAGGAGAAGATAATGAAGTAACGAACTGTCTATCTTGATTAGTTACGCGGGCGAGCGCTAATAAATCCTGGCCGGGATCCATCGTGAAGTCACGAAAATTGACTTCTATGTTTTCCAAAGTCCAAGATTGAGGCTCTATCTGGCGAGAAATTGCGGCTAGTCTATGGAAGCGCAGTGCGGTACGCCTTCCGAGGATACTATCTCCTGGTATTGTCTGCGCAAGAACGCCGCCTGCAAGCTCCCAGAGATTGCCGCGATCCATATAAACGGAAGACCTGTCGTTAAAAGATCCTCTGTACCAGGTTTCAACGAAAGCTCTCAAGGAATCCATGCGGTCCTTGACAGCCATTTTTTTATCCGGATTATTTGAGCATTGTGCGGCATATAGATCAATTTTATATTGCAGGGAGGTAGTGCCATCGATCAGTTTCTTCCAAATACCACAGACCTAAGAGTAAAACATGAGCCGTGATACCAGGAATCAATCATTACTTTAGAATTAGCGAGTACATACAAATCGGCATCGGAGAAGGGAAGTAACAGGGAGGTTATCAAGACATTTAGAAAGCAACTCTTGAGGGAGATCCTGAAGACGAGTTTTTACTGTTACGTCCAGCATATTTATCCGGAGAGTTGTAGACGTATAAGAACTGGGAAGTTCAAAATGTAACCATCAATCCATGCGCAAGTGCCAGTGACTTTCAAAAGTTAGTGGGTATGATCACTGCTGCCGATCTGAGTGCTGCACGTCATCGCGTCATCGACGATAAATATGCTGCTCTTATATGGTATATGGCGGAACACGTGCCGCGCCGGATCATCCCGGGGGCCAGATCACCATTTTACAGCAGTTCTTACGGTAATAGATGGAAGGGCAGCCGTGGCATATGTGGAAAAAGAAAAACTTGTTGAAATTTAAGTACAGATATAAGAATGGCCGATAATAATACATCTCTTCGACCGTCATTCCACCTAGCCTGGGCTAGGCATGACCTATCACAAATGATACCGCCTTTTCTGAACGGGGCTTAACAGCGATTTCATATGGTGCCGGATGACTGATGAAACCATGTTCAATGAAATGAACGGAAAACAGATGCAGCGCGTTTCCCTACCATATAAACCCTGGTACCGTACGGTGAACAGGATTGACCACAGCGTCGTTCCTAAATGCTTTCTGTATGTCAAACAATGCTATGGACCTGGCGACTATGATGAAGAATGTCTCGTCGGCAAGAAGACGCCCCGGACACGCTCTGCAAGGCTCATTTGTTATTGTGGCCAGCTTAAATAGGGAGAGGAAGAGAACAATACCTTCTACCGAAGCCAAAGACCATCGGACGAGGATCTCTTTCGGGGTAACGGCCGAGATATCGTTCGGGGTTGAACTGCTCTGGGTCCTTGTATGTGCGTGGATCCCTGAGCATGTAACTTCCCAAAAGCTGTTAATTCATCATGAGATGAAAGAGTAAAACTCAAAAAACTTACTATACATTAGGAATCACGATCGAGCCACAAGGAATGAAGTATCCGGCGTGAATATCATCCTTAGATGATTTATGGGGGATACCTAGTGTCAAAAACATAGTCAATCCGAGTAGTATGGGGATGGCTTAATGCTCGCTTTACCCACAATTAGGAAGAATAATATTCCATCTAAAAACCTCCTGGATGACAGCATCCACATAGGGCAAGTTGGTTCTATCTGAGATTAACGGGAGTCTTTCACTTCCAACAACCGAGTCAATTTCCATCCGAGCTTTGCTGAATACATCCGGAAAGAGTGCCATTGCCAAAAAGAAAGCGCTAATAGCAGATACAGTCTGAGAATAAAATGTTATTGTGAGCCTTTATCATGGGAAAAACCCATACACTCACTGTATCGGCTCCGGCTCCATAGATTTGTGCGGATGCCCACTTGATAACATCAATGTCTTCTGGAGTAACTTCAAGACCACGACTTTCAAGGAATAATGATACGAACGATGGCATAGCGGTACCAGCATTCTGGTAATCGATATTACACAGATTAAAGAATATTTTAGGCTAAATAGTTAAAGCCCTATACTGACCATTTGTTCTCTCATGAGCTCGTAAGGAGTATTTATAAGCTTCTTAGTATTTTCCGTGAACTTTTCGCTCATTTTTTTGAATTGCAGTCCAGGGAACCAGCTTGGAATACTGGCGACTAGTAATAGATAGTAAGTACGTCACACAGGCAAAGAAGTGATAGAATTTACGGCTTGGTAGAAAATCTACTATCCACGTTCCGGGGGCTGCAATAGCAGTGATATCCTCAAATATCTTTACGACATGGGTAACGAGTGGATCATCGGTCTTGAGTCCTATATCCATATGTGATTCTCAAAATTACCGACCCTGCATAACTGGAGGCGGAAGTGAGAACAATACCATTGTTGGACAACCAGAACAATACCCACTGCCTAATATGAGTTTCCAAATCCGAGGGCGACTCCAATACGCGCCGAAGGAAGGTAAAGCTTTCATCCTCAATCAAATCATCAAATTGGCTGAGAGCGGACGGTGAGCCCAACAGCTGATGTACAAGCGCCCGTTGTCGCCGGAACATATGTCCAGGATTAAGAAAGGCCAGAATAGAAGTCCAGCCGGATAGCTTTATCATAGATGTCATTTCTCTGTCGGAATAAATGGCGCCTTTAGCATCTAACATTTCCAGTGCTGTTTCTACGGAGTTCAAGATAACCAATCTTTGTCCCAAGACAGAGATGGACATGATGTCGCCTTGAATTCTATGACTGTCAGATGTGACAAGGCGCTTGCTAAGAATAATATATACCATATTCCCGACCCCATTTGGCATACGCCTCCCACTGCTTAGATGAAGGGATTTGGTGAGTGTTTCCAATTATTGGAAGGCCACGTGGGCCTGGTGGAAGGGATGGATGAGTCGCTCTGCTCTTAGTCAACAGACGAAAGAGCAAGTAGGAAAAAGCAAGAAAGCAGGTCAGATCAAGAACAAAGACCAATTCGGGGTGTGCCATGCCTCAGTTGGGGGAAGAGCAAACAAGTGCAGTTCGAACCAGATGTCACTATTTGTACAAATGTTTGAGCATTGCAGCCGTTAGAAGACGATGCTTCACCATTCAGTTCTTGCCTAGTACATAGGCGCACTCACGCCGAGATCACAACACATGATATGCTGTTACACAGAAGAAGAAGAAAGGTTGTGTCATCAATATCTCCGAGCAAGCACACTAGGTGGCAATCCCTCTTGATGGGGACATCCTTATCAATTCAGCTGTTATGACAAACCGGCGGCTTTTACAATCTTCAGAAGTTGACGCGCGTTGATGGATCAACAGGCCTGTCCCATCAAATTAATTAGATGGAAAATACTAGTGCTGGTAAACAAGAATAGAGTGATAGGCGAGCAATTTTAGGCGGAGGCCCGATGAGACAGTTGTGTTGTACGGGAGAGGACCCCCTTATGAGAGATACTGGAAAAATAGTAGACGTGAATCCAGAAAGATACGTAAAGATTTAGTTGAGCAGGGTATATTCAAAGCATACCAAGTAATCATGCAAAATATGTGCAATCTGAATGCCAACTGACAGAAAATGAAACCATTCCATTTGAAATACATATAGGCTCAGGATATAATTCAAGTCCAAGACAGATATATCCATCATAAAGATTGTAGTGCCTAATAGATGGAAGGGCAGCCGTGGAATAAATGGAAAATGGAAAACTTGTTGAAATTTAAGTACAAATATGAGAATGGCTGGTAATAATGCATTTCTTTGACCATCATTCCGGCTAGCCTGAGCTAGGCATGGCCTGCTTTCACGAATGATACCGCTTTTTCTGAGCGGGGCTTAACATCGATTTCGTATGGTGCTGGATGACTAATTAAACCATGTTAATAGAAAAAGTACTTAGAAGAGACGCAGTACGTTTCCTACCATATAAACCCTGGCACCACACGATGAACAGGCTCAATTACAACGCCATTCCTGACTGCCTTCTGTATGTCAAATAATGCTATGGATCTGACAACTACAATAAAGAACGTCTCATCGGCGAGAAGACGCCCCGGACACGCTCTACAAGGCTCAGTAGTTGTTGGGCATATCTTTAATGGGAAAACTCTACCTTCTGCCAAAGCCGAAGACCATCGTACGAGGATCTCTTTCGGGTCGATTGCCAAGATAGCGATCGGGATTAAACCTCTCGGGATCTTTGTATGTGCGCGCATCCTTGAGCATACAGCTTTCCAAGAATTGTCAATTTATCACACAATGAAGCAGCGAAAAACCTGAAGAACTTACTATACATTAGGAATCACAATTGAGCCACAAGGAATGAAATACCCTGCATGGATGTCATCCTTAGACGACTTATGGGGAATACCTAATGTCGAAAGTATGGGGATCTATCCAAAGAGTAGGGGGATATATCACTGGCAGTGTTTCTTACTTACAATTAGGGAAAATGGTATTCCATCTGAAAATCTCCTGGATAACGGCATCCACATAAGGCAAGTTAGCTCTATCTGAGAGTAACGGAAGCCTTTCGATTCCGACAACCGAATCAATCTCAGCTCGAGCTTTATCGAATACATCAGGGAAGAGTGGCATTGCTAAAAAGAAGCCGCTAATAGCAGAAACAGTCTGAGAAAAAAGAAAGGATCAGTATAGGCCGTTTGGTGCCAGAAAAGCGTATATACTCGCAGTATCGGCTCCAGCCCCATAGGTTTGCGCTGATGCCCATTTAATAACATGAATGTCTTCTGGCGTAACTTGAAGATCGCAGCTCTCAAGGTATGTTGATACAAATGATGGCATAGCGGTACCGGCTGCCTGGTTATCGATGCTATACAGGTCAGAAACAAGTAGACTAAATAGAGAAAATCTTATTCTAACCATCTGTTCTCTCACAAACTCGTAAGGTGTGTTGACAAGTTTCTGAGTATTTTTCGCAAACATTTCACCCTTTTTTTTGAATTGAATCCCAGGAAACCAGCTTGGAAGACTAACGACTAGAAATACACAGTAAGTAAGTTATAGCAGCAAACAAACAATATGATTACGGCTTGGTAGAAAATCTACTATCCATGCTCCGGGGGTCAAAGCAGTGGTGAGATCTTCAAGGCATTTCACAACATAATCGACGAATGGATCATCTTGATCTTTGGTCCTGTATCCATATGTGATTCTCATTATCAGCGATCCTGCATAACTGTATATCACGGTTAGAATAGTTCTGTTTCACTAGACGATTGAAACACTATTACTCACTGCCGGATATGACTTTCCAAGTCCGAAGGCGAGTCCAACACATGCCGAAGGAAGATAGAACTTTCATCCTCGATTAAATCATCGAATCGGCTGAGAGCTGAAGTTGTGCCTAATAACTGATGTACGAGCGCACGCTGTCGCCGGAACATGTGCCCGGGATTAAGGAAGACCAAAATAGGAGCCCAGCCTGATAACTTGGCCATAGGCGTTACTTCTCTATCAGAATAAATGGCACCTTTGGTATCTAGCATTTCCAGTGCTCTTTCCATGGAGTTCAAGATAATCAAATTCTGTCCAAATATAGAGATGGACATGATGTCGCCTTGAAGCCAACTGTTGTCAAATACGCCAGAACATATGTCCAAGTTAAATATAAGATTTACCATATTTTTGACTCCATTCAGTATACGCCTCCCACTCCTTTGATGAAGGGATCTGCAAGATCTTTCCAATTATTGGAAGGCCACGAGGGCCTGGTGGAAGGGATGGATGAGTTGGTCTACTTCTGGTCAGCAGGCGAAAGAGCAAGTATGAGAAACAAAGAAAACAGGTCAAATCAAGAACAAAAATTAGTTTGGGGTATAACATTCTTGGGTGAAGTGCAAATGAATTACATGCACCATTCAAACCAGGGATTGCCGTTTATATGGATATTTGAACATTGCGGCCGCTGGAAGATGATTCATCGATGATGTTCCGTAGGTACCACTGACTCTAAGATCACGACACATGACATGTCACCATACAAAAAAGAACACTATTTTTGATATATCTAAGCTGGCCCACTATGCGGTATATCCTTCTTGACGGAAACATTGTTATCGGTTACATCTTTATTGTTTCAGCTATTGTGGAAAATTAGCGACGCCCATCACGGCGTTTACGGGTTAATGGATGAATAGGGGGCTGTGGCCAGCAAACAGCTTATCCTCCCAAATAGATGAGAAGATGGACGAGCACACGGTGATAGGTGAATAATTTGAACATTTCTTTATTTAGTTCACCCGGATGATTGGTTTTGGAAAATTCTAATGTTTTGCACTTTCAAATATTATATTATTCATCAAATGAAGCAATTTTAGGCAAGAAGGGCTTAGCGAGGTAATCGCTTCACGCGAGATGCACCTCTCCTTTTCATGAGAAATACCACAAACATAGCAGAAGTGAACGCAGAAAGAGAATACCTGATAATAATAAAAATTATTTACCAGTTGATCACATTGAAATTTGGGAACATACCAAGTGATAACGTAGGACATGTGCGCATTCCGTATGTCGACTGTCGGTGGTCTTCCAAGTGGTATTCCTCTTGAGACTCGAGAGGCAGCCTCGCCACCATGGCCCTCTATTAATATATAAGGAGATGGTAATTACGCTGTATGTCTGTACTTGCCGAAGATTTCCTCAATGAACACAGGTTGAACGCCTGCTTCTTTTCCGCCGGCATAATTTGCCATAGCATCAGCGTCAATCCAGTACCATATTCCTTTTTCTGGCTCATTGTCGGGCGTGAAGTTGTTGCGCGGTTGCGACGTGCGTAGCATGCCAAGTACCTGTACTTCTCCTTCGGGAAGGTTTTGAATAGGGTTCTGCACCTGTTCCTTAGAAACGAACCCTCTGTCAACGAGTACAGTGGTGCCGTCCGTTCGAATAAGAGGTGTAATTAAGTGAAAACCGTGAGTTCCATCGTAAATGCGTGGGCCGACTAGCATTGAATGCCCATGATCCCATTTTCCACGAATAAGAACACGTCGATAAATGAATTCTGGAATTACAGAGAGACTATACAAAGTGTGTTACAATCCAATATAGAGGGCACTCTATGGACATACTTTATTTTAGGAGGTAAAGCAATTGGATCACGTTGAAGTTTCTCCTCAAGTTCGTCAATGAGCGCGATTTTCCACTGCAGGCGCTGCATCTGCCATGTTCCCAGACCGAAAGTGAATATTGGCACAAAGCCGGCCAAGAGAAGAGCAATGCTCCAGGACGACTCCTTCCTAGCCCTATATACGGGAGAAGGAGTTGATTCAGCAGAAGCACCTGTAGCTTCGGTCTGTAGCAGACGACGAGAAGCCAGAGGTGTTCGTGTACTGCATGCTAGACGAGTAAAGGTAGGACGGGCTCTAAGCCGGGCAATGGAGGAACGGAGAGAAGAGAGCATCACAGACCGCAGCTGGACGCGATGACGGAATAGGATCCGACCTCTACACGACTCTCATCTCAACAACCACTAGCGTATATCCTATCTACCAATAATTAATCATGTATGGCTCTGTTGTATGTGTTCTGCTACCTCTAGTTCTTACAAGCAGCTCCTATCAGGTTCTCCGGCGGCGGACGTGCACGCCATGGTGGACTTGAGCCCGACGACGAGGTTCACTACCCCACACGTCCCGTAGACAAGGAGAAGGCAGAGCAAGAACTATCCATCAACATCAAGAAGGCCACCAGCCCAGAAGAGACTGCGCCTAAGCAGAAACACGTCCGAAGTATGTTGGATGCTCGTGATACGGCCTGGTGACGAGCAAGGGCTGACAATGAAGCAGAGTGTATCGTGTATACATGGGATTACCACTCTTCCATATCATTTTGGAGTGGCCTTCGCGTGCAACCAATTCTGGCTGACGAAGTACAGACATTCAAGGCTCTGATTACCGTGCACAAAGTCCTACAGGAAGGACACCCAGTTGTGCGTCTGTTTCGTTATCACTTGCGTTAGTGGTAGAACCATGGATTCACACCAAACATTCATTTAGTCGATCAAGGAGGCTCACGGGCAGACCGGGTGGCTCGAAACCTGCGGCCGTACAGTTGGTGGAGATGGTGCTCGTGGTAGGTTATATCTGTCGAGTTTCTAAACTACGATCTCATCGTTATCAAGGTTACGGCCCTCTGATTCGCACCTACGTTCAATACCTCCTCACAAAGCTTCGGTTCCACAGGATTAGACCAGAATTTAACGGTCTTTTTGAATATGAGGAGTACGTTTCTCTGAAAGGCATTGATGATCCAAATGAAGGGTACAGCGAATATTTCTCTTTATTGATATTTTGGTGGAACTAAAGACTTGGCTCTATAGCTATGAGACGATATCAGATCTCATGGGTCTCCAAGATCAAATCGAATCCTTCCAGCGTACTATATTTGCGCACTTTAGGCATTCAACCAACAACGAATGTCGTATTTCTGCTCTTGTGCCACTGGTCAAGGAAAGCTGGGGCATTTACAGATTTATTACTAGCATGTTGCGCGCGATGCACAGGCGTAAGGAATCAATTTGTTCGATGTGACCAACTTGTTAAATAACAATATTGCGATTCCAGGCACTAACGACATCGATGCACTCGAGCCCTTGAGGACACGCTACAATGCCCAGCACCATGCTCTGCGCAAGTTTTATTACGAGTGCTCCAACCTCAAGTTCTTGACCAGTCTGATCAATGTTCCTAAGCTTGGACAGGTGAGTAGGACTAGCGAACTCTCAATCATGATAATAATTGATTACTGTGACTAGGAACCGCCTAATCTGTTGGACTCTGGTGATGCTCCTAACCTGCCAGCTCGTCCCAAAACTGCGGCAACGCCTGCGCCACCACCCGCAGCGCCGGCGTTAAGCTCTGCCGAGATTGACGAACAGGCGCGTATGCTCAAGGAATACGAAGAACAACAGGCACGGTTGGTAGCAGTCAGAGAAGCAGAAGAGCGCCAACGAGCTGAGTTAGAGGCGCAGCAGCAACGCGAGTTTGAGGCGCGGCAAAGGCAGCAAGAAGAGCAGCAGCGTCTCGCCCAAGAACAGCTTATGCAGCAGCAAATGATGCAGTATAACAACGAAGCTGCGCAGCAAGTTAACCAGTTGCAAATGGAGCTTCTTGCTCTAAGAGGTCAATACGAGCGCGATCAGCTTCTATTGGAACAGTATGATCGTGTAAGTTTCCTTATCTTGTTATTCTTATATCTTCTAATGTATATTACAGCGTGTCAAAGCCCTAGAAGGCGAGCTGAGCGCTGTTGGAGGCCATATCAACTCTCAGATGGCGTCCAAAGACGAGCTCATCAAACAGCTGCAGGATCAGGTCACATTGTGGAAGAACAAGTACGAAGCCCTCGCCAAGCTGTACAGCCAGCTGCGCACGGAGCATCTCGACATGCTCGGCAAGTTTAAACAGTTCCAGCTCAAAGCCAACTCGGCTCAAGAGGCCATTGACAAGATGGAGCGCATGGAACGTGATCTCAAGTCCAAGAATCTTGAGCTTGCCGATATGATTCGCGAACGCGATCGTGCGCGGTTTGACATGGATAGGATGAAGTCTTCTCACAAGGACGAAATGGATCGTTTGAGACGCGAACTCAACTTTGCCAACGAGCGAGCGGAAGATGCCTCGCGGTTGAAGAGCTCGGAAACCTCCGGTCTTATTTCGAAGTACAACCGGCAGCTCAACGAGGTGGAAGATCAGCTTAGAGTGAGTATTCTTTTCTGGTATCTTCTCGCATTATCCGCTCATATCTGTGACAGGCGAAGCAACTTCAAATCGACGAGTTGCTCACAAAACTTGGCAACGCTGATGCTGATCTCGAACGTCTGCGTGACGAGAAGGATCAAGAGATCATGATCCTGCAAGAGGGGATGGATGCTACCATTCAACAATTATCCGAGGCACAACAGGTCCGTGCATTTGTACAGAGATCCTTCTCGATCTAACTACATCCGAACAGACACAAGGCATTGCAGAAGAAGCTACCAATGCTCAGATCGACACTCTGATTCTCGATAACAGGAAGAAGTTGAATGAGATCATTGGTCCGTTCATTAGCTGTATTTCACCGTTCAGTGATGCTAATTACAGCCTCTACTCCAGACTCAATCCTCCAGGCTTGTGTTCAGAAGGTCGATGATAGCATCTACGAGCTTGAATCTCCCACACAAGCTGGTAATCTCAATTCGACGCCAGAATATACCTTGTCAATGATTGAGAAGGCTATCAACAACGCTACCGAATTTGCTATGATCTTTAACCTATACCTTGGAGGCGAAGTTGGTGGCGATCATGTCGACGTCATCAAGGGTGCCAACGAGCTGGCCCACTCACTCTCGGATGTTCTCATCAATGCTAAGGGTATTACTCGCCTTGCCAATGATGACGACGCTTCGGACAAAATTGTCAACACTGCCAGAACAGCAGGCGATGTCGGCTTGCGCTTCTTCCTCAACCTCCAGTCTTACAAACTCGACCTGCTTCAGCCTGGTGCACGCAAGGAAGTGGCGATGCGAAACAACTCGGAGGCTAGAACGGCACTTACCAAGCTGTCTGAGGTCGTCGATGCGCTTATCCCCAAGGGCAGCAAGGCCACGCGCACGACCGCTGACGTCGGCGATCTTGTCGAACAAGAGATGCTTGGCGCTGCCAAAGCGATCGAGGCAGCCACTCAGCGCCTGCTCGAACTCAAGGCTCGCCCACGCGACTCGTCTCGTTTCAGCGCTGTGGACATGCAAGTGCACGACTCTATCCTATCGGCTGCCTTGTCCATCACGAACGCGATCGGACGCCTAATCCAGGCCGCGACGGAGTCGCAGCAGGAGATTGTAGCGCAAGGCAAAGGCTCCAGTACAGCACAGCAGTTCTACAAGCGCAACAACCGCTGGACAGAGGGCCTGATTTCGGCTGCCAAGGCGGTCGCGTTCGCCACGAACCTTCTGATCGAGAGCGCCGATGGTGTCCTGTCCGGAACGCACTCGCTCGAGCAGCTCATCGTCGCCTCAAACGAGGTCGCAGCCGCGACAGCGCAGCTCGTCGCTGCCTCGCGCGTCAAGGCAAACCTGATGTCCAAGACACAGGAGCGGCTCGAGCTGGCAGCCAAGGCTGTCACCGAGGCGTGCCGTGCACTTGTGCGCCAGGTCAAGGCCCTGTCCGTCAAGCAGGCCGAGGAGGAAGACGTCGACTATAGCAACATGGCCACGCTCGAGTTCAAGCGGCGTGAGATGGAACAGCAGGTCGAGATTCTCAAACTCGAAAAGGAGCTCGGAGCCGCTCGCCACCGTTTGGGTGCGATGAGACGCGCCGGCTACCATACCGACGAGACGGACTGAATGTGAAGTGTGAGGGAAGAGAGCGAATATTAGGCGAGATGAGGGGTGAGGACATGTGGGAACCAGTTCATTTCACTTTTTTTTTTTTGTCTAACACGGAAAAAACGATCGAGGCGCTCGCTTTTTCTTTCTTTCTTTTTTATTTTTTACGTCTGACTCTTTGCTTAACAACTGTTTCTAGTGGAGCAACCAATCAATGGCAATGATACCTTTTTTGTTTTCTTTTTTCTTTTTCTACTTTTTTTCCGGCGGCTATGGAGAAAGAAAAAAGGTTAAAATTCGGTAAGCGGAATAATATTATGCATAGCTTTTGTGGAACATGGATTACTGTAAGGTATCGCGTCCGACTAGTCGTGGGAGGAATTCGAAGTAAAAGAGGGAGGGGGGAAAGAACCATACTAACACAATGCTCAAAGGAGTCATCATATACGGCAGGTATCTCATATTGGATCCGGGTGAGGGTGAGGCTATAAATATAGGGGGGAAAGAGTGAGAGGGTAGTAGTGGTAGTAGATCTCGGTAGCTATTATCGTTGTGGTTGTTGTTAACACAAGGAGGAAGAATGGATCAGAAAACGAGAAGGAATCGAGAATTGATGGGTGTGTTTGTGTATGTACTACCACGTATATGACAGATGTGGGCGAGATCGGTATGTTACGGATAATAAGATCCTCAATAAGAAAATAGGAGCAAGAGAATACATCGAGCGTAAGAGATAAATCAGAAGAGAATGAAGGTAAGTAATTGCATCGTAAGTTGAAGCGATGAAGAAAGGTAAAGACCTTAGTAAAGGGCAATAATTGAAAAGAAAGACGAAGAAAAGTGCACAAGGAAAACAAAAAGAAGACTATGTCCAACGAGAAGAGAGAGAGAAAAAGATAAAACTTATGTATATGTACATCCATACTCAACTGCACCTTTAAGGATAGGCAAACCCATACACATCCTTGGCACGACGCCGGTGAAGAGGAGGGCTATAACTGGGACCGCGTGCACCATGTCGGCGACTAGTACCGCTACCAAAGTCCAAGTCAAGCTCAGCAGGAGCAGCAGCAGCAACACTGGCATCATCATCGTCCAATGAGCCACGAACGCTGCCCATGTCCAAAAAGTTCATATCCGAATCTACGGAGTATTTCCGATGTGAGACCGGCGAGGTCAACGACGACGAACAGGACAACGACGGTACACCGGTAATGTTTGCCCTCTTCGTATGATGGTCGACGCCGCCACTGCCGCGGGACCGTGACTCGCGGGGAAACGGATCATCGACAAAGTTGCTGTTGCCGCTGATGATATTACCAGCACCGACACTGACACCGTAATCTTCCTCCTCATCGCCGGTATAGTTGCCATGCACGCCGGCGCCATTAAGATCATTCTCATCCTCATCGTCGTCATCCAGATCGATAAACGATGGTTTTTTCGTCAATCCTGGGCTCTTACCGTCGCCGCCGCCGATATGCTGCTCCTTCAACATCTGTGGCACCTTTACCACAGGCGGATGCGAATTTTCCTGCCTGCTCTGCGACGATTGAGGCCGTCGCTGTTGGCTCTTGGCCGTACGCCGCGGCGGAGGCGGCGAGAGTGGGTTGAGGATCACGCTTGATCGGTTCGTGTTCGATCGCGAGCGGGACTGGATGGGCGCATGGAAGAGCAAGACGGATGATTGGCTCGGTCGGCGCGCGGCGGCTGAGCTAGAGATGAGCCCCTCCTTGTTTTCGCTGGTCGTAGCGGAGGCGGCAGTAACAACAGGAGTATTTTGCTGGGTTGGCGTTATTGGCGTCAAAGGCGGACTAGGTGTAGCGAGATGCGATGTCGACGGTCTCGGTGCTAGGCCAGCACCCCGGGCCAGCGGCTTTGGCTCACGGTTCACGAGAGAATGGGAGCGAACCGGCATAGTGGTAGCGGCAGCAGCAGCAGCAGTAGGCGTACTGGAAGCAGAAGATACCAATCCCTCGCGCTCGCGGTTCTTGACGCGCAAACGCTCCGCGCTCTTTTTCGGTAGAGGCGGGGGAGGAGAAAGACCCATAGGTGCACCTTCTCCGCTTCCGGGTTCATGCCTGAGCAAGGACCCATCAAAGCCAGGAGGCAGATACGAAGATGGGGAGGAAGACGTCAGCAACGACGAGAGCCCCACATCCGAAATGCTCGTCGCCGTCGTGGCCGTCGATTTTGCTGACGCGACCGAGAGTCCGCGCGAGCGGTTATAGCGATCCCCATAAAGGCCAGAGCGTATACTACCACCCTCTCCCGCGTCTTCCCGCCACCCGATGAAGCTATCATCACCACGGTGGTCATCATCGCCACACCCATCCTCCTCTTCAAAGCTAGCCTCGACCAGCAGCAAATCCGCAGGGGACAAGATTGGCCGCGGTTGGTACTTGTACTCATCCTCGTGTTGCACGTGCGACAAAGACGATGGGCTCGTGCCCATGGACGATGAAGACGACGGCAGGGGTGCCAGAGGGCTGCGACCACTCCCGCTCGCGCTTGTACTCCCGCTGCCACTGTCACTCGGGCTAGGGAGGGAAGACGAGGCTGCTACAGTGTTACCAGTGCTGGCAAACATGATCGTCGCGGGCGGCGTGAGCGTTACGTTCGGCCGAGTGACGGTATTGCTCGGATAGCGTGGCTGTTGTTGTTGTTGTTGTGGACCAACCTCCTCAGTGCTAAACGAAACACGAATGGCACTCTCCCCATCATTGTTAATCGTATCTTGCGAGGCATTGTACACATGTCCACTATTATTATCACCAATATAATCAGCATTAATGCTACTGTCATGGCTAGAAGAAAAGAAATAAACACGCACGGTTGCGACTGCGACTGCTGCGAGAATGACAGGCGTTTGAAGCTCGAGCCCGAAAAGAGCCGTTTGCGCACTTGCTGAGGAGGGGACTGTGGAAATTGCTGCTGCTGGGACCCGACACTATCCCTCCTTGTCATCGTCGACATGGAATCCACCGAGCCGAGGTAAGACGACGAGCTGGAGTGGCGCAACGAGCCGGGCAAAGATGGTAGCGGGAAGCGTGGGAACGTCTTTTGCTGGCTCGAGCGCGCCATGGTGTATGTCGAGGAAAGAGAGGACGCTTCGGCCGTAAAGTACACCGCGGCTGAGATAGAAGAAGAGGTCGAGGTTGGGCGCAGGTTGACTGCTGAATTAGGCGTCGAGCCTCCACTTGCTCCTGTACTTACCCCTCCTGCGTGGGAACAGTCATCGATGACAGAGCCAATATCTGTCGGTGCAGTAGGTGTTGCCGAACCACTGCCCCCGCGCCGCTTGAGAACCTGATGCGACACTGCTTTGCGCAAAGATGGCCGCCCCGAATTCGTCGCCGAACCCTCATTAGACATCGTCGGTATAGGTGGTGGCGGCTGCAACAGCAGCTGGTGTTGTTGTTGTTGTTGTTGTTGTTGTTGCATCTGCCGCTGTTGTTGAACCACCTTCCTCCTAACCGGTGACGGCTCATAAAAGTTCTTCTGCCGATGATGCCCCCCTATTGCACGGCGCGAAGCCGGGTCATACGAATCATACACATCGTCATCGTCATACTCCCCATAATCCCCCTCTTCACCCCCATCATCGTTGTAGCCACTACCGTCCCTACTGATAGTTTTGCGACCCACAGGCGAGATGAAGGAAATGTTCGACGACGATGAGGAGAACCTGTTCTCGTCCGTGTCCTTTTTTGATGATACCACCGGTGCGGGTGGAGGAGGCGAGGGTGAGGGCGTAACAGTGGGGAAAGAAGAGGAGGAAGTCGCGGAAGGCATGGCAAGACGGTATTGCTCCGATCCGGATGGTGTGGGAAGAGGGGGCAGGCTGTGCGTGGGCGGGGCGCTCGGCGGGGTCTGCACGATCGCAAAAGCGGCGCCGCTGCGCGAGGCGGATGCATGTCGTTTTAGTGATGCCGAAGATGCTGATGCAGATGAGGATGGTGGTGCCGCTATTGCCGTTGCTGCTACCGCTGGGGGTCGGATGATCAACGGAGGTAAAGATGGCGGTGGGCCTTTCGCAGATGATGATGATGCTGATTCTGCCCTTCGCGGTCTCGTTGTTGTTGCCGCTGCTTGTGGGGGCGGTGGCGGCGGCGGAGAAGGCGTTAAAGGCAACGGTGGCATCGGGAAATCCTCTACCAGAAGCCTCTGGGGTCGCGTAATCCCGGCGTCGGTGTTACACCTCGGTCGGACAAGCATCTTACGGGAAGAAGCGGATGCGGAGGAAGCAGAAGCTTCGGCCCAAGGCACTAGCGTGCTCTCGCGCAGAGCAAAAGAAGACCCTGAAGCGTGTAGAGTGTGATGATGGGGATGATGCGTTTGACGGCCGAAGGGGTCAATAGCGATGTCCGTTGCAAGGGCGGCCGCCGCTGGAGATCGTTGTGGTTGCTGTACCTCTACATGCCTATTCCTAGTGATATATACACCCCCAGAAAAGAAAACACAAGTTGTAAGAATATGCCAATAACATCACCACCAACAAAAGATGTCACAAATGTAATAAATGAATGAAGCAATAAGGGAAATTAAACGTCAAGCTGTGCAGAG
Organism: Agroathelia rolfsii; assembly: GCA_018343915.1. NCBI lineage: Eukaryota > Fungi > Basidiomycota > Agaricomycetes > Amylocorticiales > Amylocorticiaceae > Agroathelia > Agroathelia rolfsii. Next base: position 1,303,012 of record JABRWF010000002.1, read on the forward strand.
CACACAAGCGAGCATTCGCCGCAAGACAGGGCACGATGTGCTTTGAACGAGAAGAAAAAGAGAAGGGACTTGCCTCGGTAAATTGCGAGCTTCGTAACCCATAGCCGATGATGGCACTGATATGATCATGCCGGTTCCATCCGCATCATCGCCGCCACTGGTCCCCCCGGAATGGTAATGCGACAGGTTTGAGGACGATGCGGATGAGAGGCGCACCAGACTCGGCAGCATGGTAGCACCAGCGTCCGTTGCTGCATGCTTGCCTGACGGTACATGGTCCGAAGAGTGTCCAGAGTATGCTGAAAGACGACACGCGTCATGATTGTTAACAGCAGGAAGATGAGGGTCGGCTGGTAGGTGCGCGATCGCAATACCGCGTGCGGCGAATGGGTCGGCGGAGAGGGAGAGGATAGAGCCGGTGAACGATGTCCGTGGGCGGTCCAAGGGTGTGTATGGCTCGGGGTCATCAGAGGATAGGACGGTAGAGGCCATAGATTTGACAGGCGGTCTAGGGCTGCCCTGTTGGCGTGGAATGGGTCGGCTAGAGGGGGCGCGAGATGACGATGTAGACGTGGACGATGAAAGCTCAGGGGGCTCCTGGATGACCAACGTCGGATGTGACTTTTTGGATTTGACGCCAAAGGCAGATGTGAGGGAGTTGACAAAGCCAGAGGTGCCAGATTTACTGGACGTATGTGGGCGGCCATTGGATGGTTTGTCCGTCTGCTTGCCGGACCACCAGGTGCGAGAGGAGCCGTTCTCTACGTGGGTAGGACGAGGAGACATAGTCAATAGAGATGGGAAAGAAAAGGAGAATTATGTATTAAACAAGAAAGAAAAAGAATGTGCGTGGGACCGAAAAGAGCGAGAGTGCTTGTTATTATGACCAGAAAAGTATACAGACTTATGCGAGGAATAAGATTTACAGGGCAAGGCAACGGGAATTCGTTTTAGCCAGAAGAAGTGATATAGACCTTAGTTCCTGCGGCTGAGAGCGGGCATGGGTAATGAGTGACAAGGAAAGCAGATAGACCAGTCTCAGAGTCTCAAGGGGGGATGTCTTGCCAGGCGACTGGCACAAACAAGAGAGAGAGAAAGAGAGAGTCAGAGCAAGAGAAGAAGATGGAGGAGGAGGAGCAAAGCCATTGGCCCCGGGCTGACCGGCTCGTTATGATCACTTGCTGGCTTGTTATCCCTGCACTCTTACTCCTACTACGGTCATCAAACTATTATATTTATTCTCTAACAACGAGATAAAATAAATTCGCAGTTGCTCTCTGTTCATGACACCCCAGTTTCATCTGATTGCGGCTGAACACCTGGAGTGATGAATGATATAGTAAATAGCTTGGATACACGTGATTGTCAACAAAAACACTACCATCAGCTCATAGAGTGAAAAGGGAGTGGGAAGGGGGGTGGGCCATGGTGCCCAGGGCAGCGAGATAGACGACGAGTTCTCATGAGATGATGAGATTGTTTCCAGGGTCGTTCTTTCCTCGTCGCTTTGTCCATCTACAACGGGGTAATCCATCCGGACCGTCCTTACTTTCTGTACTGCATGTATTATTCCTCCTGCAAAGACGCCATCTTCTCTTCTAATACCCCCGCATACATGAAATAAGAAATAGAACAGAGGGGGTTTTTCTCTTCCGAGTCCGCGTCCCCCTGTCTGGATGAGCGTCATGATGCGATATATGCGTCCACGTGTAAATGAAATAGTCGATCGCCAGAAGTGGCGTAGAGAGATATAGTAGCCAGCAACGTGTACCCTGCCGGCTTTGAAATACTGCGGCAACGGTCGAGTAAAAGAAGAAGAAAAGAAAAAAAGGAGGGACGCTTGTGTTGCATCATTCATCAGCTTCATCATACATCAAAAGGACCTGGAAATTCTAGCGTATCCGCCTCGTGGATGAATCTAACCCGTTTTGTAATGCGTACCCGCCATATGCGTGCCTACGTGTGCTTTGTTCGCTATCATCAAACCACCTTGACCGATTCTGTCCCGCCTCGGGCACAGCAAATGGATTGACAGAATGTGTGAATGCCAGCGCGTATCCGTATCTGACCGGACCATTTGCTTCCGTTCCTCCGGCGGCAGCCCTTAACTTCTTTCTTTTCATAAATCAAATCCTTGTTGCTATCCAATGAGTGAACTCAATTTCTTGACTCGTCAGCTGTATGCATACAATAACTCCTTTAGCCCATACACTTGGGGACATTCATTACAGACTAGAATACCATGTCATATTTGCATTCATACAGGGGGATCTCGTTTCGGTCCCGGCCGCCGCTTTTGAATGCACCACTTCTGCCAATGCATCTTTCTTCATACCATTTACTTGTAGTATAGTTTGACCATTCTCGTTTCAAATCGGCGACGTAACCTTGGGTCATCAGAAGCCCATGCCACGAATTAAAAAACCGTGGCTATCAAAATTTAGGGATCTCAAAACAAACAAAAAAGTAGGAATACTAAATAGCGCATCGCACAGGTGACAACGGCTGCAATCACATTAGCATCAAGGGTTCCTGGCCCACTAACCTGCACTTACGTTTCTTCCCTAAATGCAACGGATATGAGAGCCATTATGGACAATTAATCACGGCTGGTAATTGCATGACAAAAATGGAAGCGAGAAAATGAAATGAGCGGGAGAACAAAAGAGATGAGGAGATATTGTAACGGAAATGAACAATCAAGCAAACGAGCAAAAAATGAACGAGGATAAACTCGAAGGCAGGGATGATATAGTCATGAGCAGGCCAGTGTCCATGTGAATACGAATCCAGTAATCGGGCTACTTATATTGGATCCAATCAACAGTTGGGCTATAGAATATACCTCTATATTCGGATGGGGATAAATGACCAGGATAAGACGGGCCGAGTCGTTACTGATCACATCTGTCCTCTTTAGCAATTACGCCACACATACAATGGAAAAATGAAAACAAAGATATCCTTAGATCCAAGAGATATATACATGTGTACGTCCATGTCATCGATGCAATATAAAGATAAAGACATACCATATAGAGAAGAACAGAACAGAAGATATGACAGAGATGAGATGAACAAACAAAGGAATAGAAAGAGGAAGAAAGGAAAAGACAGGGAAAATATTAGTATGCCAGTACCCATACCGTGGCGGAGACTTGAAAAAGGGACTTGTAGCGACCCTGGAATGACACTATGACCACACATTCTCTGCTGGCGGCGCCACAGGCGGTCTCGAAGAACCAGACTGGGCGGCAGTGGCGTCAAATAGCACCTCGTCGTTGTGATGCCGCCTACCATTCTCGATATCGTCGTCGTCTTCGTCGTCTTCGTCGTCAAGATCCAGATCCATGTCATACCTTGAGCGGTTCGCCGCTGCGGAGAGGTCGATGGGTTTGGGTCGGGCAAAAATTGACTGGCCGGAACTATCAATAATGAAAGCAGGTGTAAGTAGAAATCCAATATCCTATGTGGGGCATGCTTCCATCAACGAAAACGGTCAATAGCGCGGCTTCTCGAAATAGACAGCACAAGTTGTTCCATCGGCGGAAGCGTGGTAGGTAGAAATGACAGAGAACGGAAAATAGGAATCACGTACTGTCTAATGACCGCTGCCAGACGCACAAACTGCAACACGTTCCGCGCGACGAGCAGGAGCGTGTCTAGGATCTCTTCTTCCTTGCTCGTCGTACCACACCCAGCAAATATGAGTACAAGTAGCGTCAGGAGGCAGAAGAAGGTGAGTATGAGGTCGAGTACGTTAAACGCCGATTTCCAGAATTGCTGTTGAACGTTTAGGTGATGTGCATAGAATAACGGGCGAAAAAATAAACCAAAGGCCGACTTACACGACCAAAAGCAATAAATCGAATAGTGACCTCGGCGATCATGGACGCATTGATGATGATTTCGAGAATGTATGACGCTATACCGGGGCAACCCTCGGAGAGGCCAAGGATGACGGTCGTAACGGACAACGCAGCCATGATGAGGTAGAGAAATATGTATGCGCGCGAGTGTACGATGCGGTTGGCCACACCAGCAGAGATTTCCTTGCGCGTTAGGGCGTAGATGGATCGTGTTGCGCTGTAATTGTCACAGGTCGTTGGTTATGATATGACGGTATGGTATGCGAGGGATGAGAGTTGTAATCATTGTTGTTATTACAATAGAAACTTCGGCGTCATTTAAGCTTGTTCATAATGTCTCGTGCAGAGTAGTAAACAAGGTGCTCACGTCGTCAGTGGTGTTGTGCTATCGCCCTCTGCTGCCGCTAACTCGGACCTATGGTTGTTTGAGGACTGAAGGGGTGCAGTCTCTTCTTGATCAGAGTCATCATCATGAAACTCCTCATGCAGCCGGGACATTATAGGCGAATAGACAACAAGCAAGAGAACCAGTAACTGTCGTCCGTATAAACGAAAGGTGCGCAGTGACAAGTGCGCAATGCTCGATGCAAAGTTGTGCCACTGCGCCCACTGGAAGGTGCAAGCGCGGTGGCTGTACATATGTGGCTGTGCCCAACCAAATGCTTCCGGTAGAGCCATTGCTTAGTTCGACTTCACTTCACTTCAGTCCCCACAACTACTTGTCATTTGCCAGTCGTCTACCCTCAGGCGCTGCTTGTCATAATCGCCAAAGAAACTACTCGCTAGCTTTATACCTTCCTCAGACCGGTCAAAATGGGTGGTGGTGACTTGAACATGAAAAAGTCCTGGCACCCGCTCCTGATCAAGAATCAGGAGCGGGTCTGGCTCGAAGAGAAGAAAGCGGTACGTTACCTCTCTTTGGATATTTTCTGCTCACTATGATATATAACCATAATTTTCCTTCTTTGTTGTAGTTGGAAGAAAAGAAAAAACTCGACCAGCTGCGTAAGGAAAAGGATGAGGAGCGGCAGATGCAAGAGCTGCAGCGCTTGCAGGAGGAAAAGACGGGCAAAAAACGGCAGGAGAAACTGGATTGGATGTATGCCACGCCTGCGTCGGGCAGCGCGCAGAACCCGAATGATTTAGAGGACTATCTGTTGGGCAAGAAGCGTGTGGACAAGATTCTAACGGGTGACGAGAATGCCAAGGTGAACAGCTGGTGGTTTGGTGTCCCGTTAATGTCTGACTAATGGAATGATCTCTTGTATAGCTGGGCGCATCTCACAAGAATTTCATTGCTGTCCAGAACGCCAACTCGGTACGGGACATCGCATCCAAGATTCGTGAAGACCCGATGCTGGCTATCAAGCAACAGGAACAAAAGGCCTACGAAGCTCTCATGTCCAATCCCTTACGTCTGCGTGAGATGCAGGAACGCAATGGTATCAAACCGGCCAAAGATAAGAAAGAGCGCAAGCGGGAGAAGAAGGAAAAGAAAGAGCGAGAGAGGCGGGAGCGGGAGGAAGATGAAGACAGAGCAAGGCGCTCTCGCCATCGTTCGCCCTACCGCGATGATGATGACGACGACTACCGCAGCAGGCGCCGCTACTCGCGCTCCAGGAGCCCATATGACCGGCGGGACCGCTCTCGTTCGCCACCCCATCGTTTGTCTTTTCGCGATGGTGACTACGATAGGAAGGGCTACGACCGAGACCCTCGTCAGGATCATGGCCGTTCACTACCGCCTCCACCACGGAGAGATGAGCATGCGCGTCAATGGCCACGTTCTGACGAGTCTGAGCAGGATGGCCGTAGACGATACAGGGACCACAGCCACGAGCGCCGCGATTACCGTCCCCGCGACGACGATGACGGTGGCGACAAGAAGCGCCGCAGGAGCTCTCGTAGTCGTAGCCCTTACTCCAACACTAAACGCTCTCGCCCGTCGCCGCCGCCGCCGCCTCCTCCATACCGCGATTCGGCATCCAACCGTTCGCGCCCTCCTCCTCCTGGACCTAGTAAAGCATCTGCTGATACTGACCGTGCTGCACGTCTGGCTGCTATGACTTCCAATGCCTCAGGTATGGAAGCTGAGCGACGCGAACGGCTGAATGCGCTCCTTGAGAAGGAAAAGGCCGAGTACGAAGCCGAGGAGGCGATACGCAAGAAGTCTAAAGGCATGGCCACCTTCCTCAGCGGTGAGCAGAAGAAGGTTTATGCTGGTGGCGAGGGTGCTCTGGAGGACCGGATACGCAGGGGCCGGGGTGGTATGGTTGTGGATGCTGATTAACTGACCTTTGCTGCATGTCTACTTTTTTTTTGTTCATCCGTGTTGTATAAGATAATAATTGGATTCGGTGTACATATATTTATTACAGAAAATAAGTTGAAAGAATAAACACTAATACGAGGGAATAGGGATACAGCAGATGAGCACAATCAGTTTAATCTGGTGATTTTATATTGCTTTCGGAGTCTGGTGGCATAATGTTGCTTGGACTTTCTAAAACGGGCAAGGCGATGTGTGAATGTAAGGGTTCTGAGGGAGGCGAGCCCCGTGAGGAGAAAAGTGAAGGCAAGAAGTTAAGCGCGCAGTTCCGCGATGACGCATCCATGGCTTGGTCTTCTGGGTCTGATTCGATTGGCGGTGGTGGTAGAGATTTTCTAAGGCTTATTGGCTCGTCGCCTGAGGTGATGAAGTACTGCAACGAGGTCAGCCGTCGAATGACACGATAAGGTATGAAGCATGGGCGCATGTGCGGGGAAGGATGAGGACGCAAATCATACCAGATTGCCTTTATCATCCTTAACAACTCGCTCTAATACACGCCCAAATCCTTGAATCTTTACATTGTCGTGCGTTGCTGCGAATGCCCTCCAGGATGCACAGCCTGCACCCGTAGCCCTTGGATACTTGACGTTTGCCTGTACCATGCAAACCCAGTTATGAATAGAATTCGCCGTTTATACAGGCTGTGGAGACATACACGCCGTCTTCTATTCGAGGGAGGAGAAGCCAGCTCCTCGGCAAAGTGGACCCGTGAAGACGGAGGCGACGGTGAGGGAGAAGCAGCTGGTGTCGAAGGCTGGGATGGCGAAGCTATTATACTAGCCATGGCCAAGCAGAGACGATAGAACAGAAATACTGATACTAAGCAGGGCCACCCCAGCTGCAAGAATGAGCTGCCCGACTGAGAGCAAGAGATGGTCGAAGAGACTGGAACAGCGTTTTCAGGAGATCTTTAGGAACGTCGGATGCCTTGATTGCGATGCACTCGAAGGGCTGAGCTGACAGTTTGCGGGCCAGGTAAGGGTAAGAAGGCAATGAAGAGATGCAAATTTAGGTTGGGGTTATCATCATCACCGTAGTGCGGTGATGGCATAGTCAAATACACCCTTAACGCCGTTGGCTATCGGAAAAGTTTCATAGGAAATCCTGTGAAAAGTCTACGTTCGCCAAGACGGTTATTTAGAGTAAGAATAACCAGCTTCAAATACCAATCTATGTGGCATAGTAATCTGGGAGTGTCTAATAATCCGAGCTGATTATGGATTTTGGGCCGGGATACTGCCGGATGGCATAGCAGCACATGATTTTAGAGATGCAAAGTTGATGAAACACCCATTTGGACAGTCAGGAATATAAGAAATCGAAGTGTCCATGACGCTTCATCATGATGCTACTGTTAACGCGTTGATGATTGTGAAGCCCAAAATACTGGAATTTATTCCAGCAAAATAAATTGGTGTAAACGGAGATGTACTGGTATTACGTAAGAACGATCCTCCGCGAATGACGTCCATGATCGAGGAAGGAATGCGAATGTATACGCATAAATGCCAAGTCAAATGATACCCTACGCAATTCCGCCTTGAATATTACCCAGGCTCACCGAACTCTTGACAATCTTCTAAAATGACACCCAATGTTATCCTATGTGGTGCAGGATTTCTAGGTAGACTGATACACTGACGATGCTCATTATCCTTAAGCGTCTAGTCTCTGACCAATATCTGCAGGATCCCACATTGCCAGGGCTCTCACAATTGAAAAACCGGCGTCTTCAGTATTTAGACGAATCCAGATAGTATCACGTCGACCCGAGAGAACCCATGCATCTCTCAATAATGATATTCCGGACGAGGCGCTGCTCCCGCCTCTGCCGGTAGACATCACGAAGCCCCATACCCTGGAAGGTTCTTTCCGAGACGCTCACACTGTTGTCTCTCTCGTCGGTGTTTTGAGCGGCACACCAAAAGACTTTGAGACCATACAATGGAAAGGGGCAGAAAATGTCGCAAGAGCTGCCAAGGCTGTCGGCGCAAAGCTGATCCATGTTAGTGCGATTGGAGCAGATGCACAGAGCCCCATACCTTACGCGCGAACGAAGGCGCTCGCAGAGCAATCCGTACTGGAGATATGCCCTGACGCCACTATTATACGACCGAGCATTGTCTTCGGCCCGGGAGATGGATTCTTTAATGTTGGTCCACTGTAATATGTATCTGGGCATTACCGAACATCCATTAATGCATGTATTCTTTATCAGAGATTTGCCCAGCTTTCTCAATTTCTGCCCTTCATGCCCGTGTTTGGCGGAGGTACATCCAAATTCCAGCCCGTTTATGTTGGCGACATTGGACGCCTGATTGAGATTATTTCGCGCGGCGACCCAGAGATCAATGATCTCATTAGTGGGAAGATTATTGAGGCTGGCGGTCCTGACAGTAAGTTCAGCTGCTCTCGTGTGGTTCGAAGGATATTCATGACCCTTTCGGAGCTAGTCTTAACATATCGCGAGATAATGGCACTAGTTCTCAAGCATACAAATCGGTGGAGGCCCATAGTGTCGTTGCCTTATGCTGTTGGCACAATTCAAGGCTTAGTTCTTGAAAAGCTGCCCACAAATATCTTCACTATAACCAGAGACCAGGTGAGGAATGATTGCCTATAAGTGAATGTATTCTTGTCACCCTAACCTCCTCTTAGGTCGAACAACTGAAGTCGAACAATATAGTAGGGCCAACCGGGTCACAAAACGTGAATTTCGAGGAATTATTGAGGAAGTATGGCCACGGACCGCCTAAATCTGTTCATGAAATTTTGCCAACGTATCTCAAGTAGTAAAAACTGTAAGCTTTAAATAACATAAGTCGAGTTTATCAAGCTGGACCCATTTAAGTCAATGTTTTGAGATATATGTACCATTTTCCTTTCCCAATCATGAAGCTTAAAACTCGCAATTTTATATTTCTGCTATTTTTGTCTTGAAATCCGTGTCGCCGAACCCGATTCCGAGCTGCGATTCGGCATTGGGAGGACAGGCCAGAGACATCAGGCTCCAGACTCCGCTCCGCGGAGTTTGCCCGCACAGCTCAGCTGCTGCACAGTTTGCGGCTTGTTCTCTGACAGCTAAGAGCATAGCGCATACAGTCAGCATTGAGTTGTGCACAACCCACTCACTTCCCCTAGTGGGCTCACCAGCGCAGGTAGTTGGTCAGGGGGGTGTCGAGATACCTTCTCGCCTGCAGCTCGAGCGGTGCCTGCCGGGATAGCCGGGCTAAGCCTGCCGGCTACACCGGCAGCACCTCTCCACCCTCAACCTCTGTCTTCACATTGCTTCTCTTGCCGGCCTGGCCTCCCATCACGTAAAGGTGGATGACACACCACGTCATTCTGAGTGTGTCAACCCATAGGTTTTCATCAACGATTCGGCTGCCCCACCGTGACCACACATGAGCCACTTGCTGAGAAGTAATAGTGCTCGTAATGGACTCGTTCAAAACCAGCCTCTCTTCGAACCCTTCTCTTCCTGAGATTCTCATCTAGAGGGTGTTCTGAACGTCTCAAGTCTTCGCACTTTCCATGTCTTCAGACTCGAAGTCAGTTGAAGGGGGGACTATCCCGATGGGCGATGTTACTATAGACCATGCTGAGTCCGTTGTTGACGCTCTCTCGCAGAAGGATAGTGGGGGTGGGACTGCCGATGGACCTGCAAAGAAGATCGGCTCGGCGGACCCACCTCCAACGAAGGGGGAAGACAACTTGGCAGAACGTCCATACAGCATCTACACAAAGAGGGAGAAGTGGCTTATTGTGTTTGTAGCGTCTCTGGCTGCATTTTTCAGGTGAGATTGCACTTTCGTTTTGTAGAAATCCCTCGTCGCTAACCCCCAGTCGTCTAGCCCTTTAACAGCAAATATCTACTTCCCTGCTATTCCTACAATTGCCAATGATTTCCATCGATCCATCGAAGATATCAACCTAACAATTACAGTTTTTATGGTTATGCAAGGTGTCTGTAAGTACCATTTTCCCCACAAGGCATCTATAGTCTCTCAACCGTGAAACCCCTAGCACCGATGATATGGGGAACCCTTGCAGACCGCCTTGGCAGGAGGCCGATATTTCTTGCTTGCTTGCTAGTGCTGTCGTTGTCCTGCATCGGGCTGGCTCTTACACCTACTTCGGCCTACTGGTTACTTATGCTCCTGAGATGCGTGCAATCATTTGGATCTGCTAGCACTGTTGCGTTAGGTCTGTTGGCGTCTTTATCTTATTTGTAGTGCCGCTATTCCGTGCTGAAATGGGGCCATTCAGGCGCTGGTACTATTGGAGATATTGCTACTCCCGCCGAGAGGGGTGGATATTTCGGCGTATTTGGTGCAGCCCCTTTAGTATGTCTACGTCTTTAAGCCAATTTTTAAATGTGAACTAACGTTAGGGATTGTATAGTTGGCCCCTGCTATTGGTCCTGTCTTTGGAGGGATATTAACTGACAAGCTCAGTTGGAGGTATGCGCACATAGATCAATTAATGGCCGTGATATCACTTACACCATCTTTCAGAGCTACGTTTTGGTTCATATGTATAGGCTCTTTGTTAAGTTTCATAGCGCTTCTTTTGTATGTTATATTTTTTTCGGACGAATATCTGAAAGGCTTAGACGCTAACGGCGCAGTTAGGTTGTTCCCTGAGACTCTGCGTAGTCTAGTCGGCGATGGGAGCATTGAGCCCTCCCCATTCTACCGTCCTTTGATTCCAGTCATCGGTCGGGCTAGTCGTCTTAAGAACATTTCAACTGAGCGCCCATCTCCTCGAAAGTTCAGGAACCCATTCCGACTTTTCACCTTTCCAGATGTTGCACTCATTCTGTTTGTCAATGGCGTCCTTTATACCGTGTTCTATGCCGTGATTACGACCATATCCACTACATTTGCCCAGACGTACACATATCTGAACGAGACAAAAATTGGTCTCTGCTTCTTAGGTATCGGTGGCGCCATGTTTGTAGGCAGCTTTCTGAGTGGAAGGCTCGCTGACAAAAACTATCAAATCGTCAAGAAGCAGTACATTAAGCGGTTGGAGATGGATAGCGAAAAGCCCATCGACGTAGCAAAAGCGACAAAGGATGTAGCCTTTCCTATCGAAAAGGCCAGGCTACGATCAATGCCATTCTTGATTGGTACATTTTGTGTTTGTGTTATTGGATATGGCTGGATGCTTGAGGCCAAAGTCAACATAGCCGGTCCGCTCATCTTCCAGATAATAAGTGGGTACCCTTTGATTTGATTCATATGGAAAATTCCGAAATTGAACTCCATCCTTTACAGTCGGCTTAGTTGTAACCGGTTTCATGAATACTTTCAACACGATGCTCGTTGATATTGCGTCATCGGAGAGTGCGGCGATCACGGCTTGCGTGAGTTTATCCCGATCGTCGAACGGAAATAATGTTTCTGACTCACATGCCATGATATTTATTGTACGCCCTAGAACAATCTCGTCCGTTGCAGCCTTGGAGCAGCCATGGTGTCTGTCATTGACTTGATAACTTCTGCATTGGGCGTAGGGTGGACGTACACCCTTTTGGGATGCATTTGCACCGTAATCAGCCCGCTTCTACTGATTAATCTCCGCTATGGCCCCAAATTTAGAAGGGCTCGCCTTGAGCGTGCTACGAAGCATGCAGCCTAATAAGCTGTACATGTGGCAGAATCAGTGGATGCGAGAGATATAGATTATCCTTTATCGAGCCGTGACTGGCCCATACAGTATAATATGAGCAATAATAGTATCTTTAGTGAATGAAATGTTGAGGTATTGACACATAATCACCACACAGCTGGTGCTTGATTCGTTATACCTTATATCCCACGCATAAGGAGCTGTCTAGGTGTCTATTGAGCTATGGAAAAAGGTTCATGCAGCTTGCGGTAATAGATTCTCTTCTTTTTTTAGCCCACGTATCAGCTCACCCTGAAGCTGAGGGTTCGGTTTTTCTCATGTCTCGTCCTTGCTCTTCGAGTTTCAGCCTGAAGCAGCGGAGTGCCTTTATAGAAGTAATCCGATGGTTTCCTCCAATGGTTGTATTTCTATAATTTAATGCCGAGTCCCCCGAAAGGAAAAGGAAAGGCGGGGTACCGCGAGTGCAGGGTATGTCATTTTTGACGATGTACTATTCGGCCGGCGGCAGTCTCGGTAAACAATCTTGCCGGTATTTTTGTCGTCCGATTGGTCCGGGACTTCATATACTACAAAACCACCATCGTGGGGACATCCTCCTGCGTGTTGACACATTGAGCGCATAGGGCTCTAGCAACTCTCAGTTTCCAAATTTCTCATTACGATTTTCATGAAAAGTCCCGCTGGGCATCACCACCCCCAGATTAGACTTATGGCTGCTTCCTCGTCAACTCAACATGTAACAGGGGCCGCAAACTCCGACCATGACTTGAATCATAATCCTATGCGGACTGGCGTTGATGCAAGTACCTCACCATCAACAGCCAACAAACTCCAAGTTGCCACACGGGTTGCTAGCAAAGATAATGCGGGAAATACCCAATCCGAGCGTCCTTTTAGTATATACACTAAAAAGGAGAAATGGGTTATTGTGATCGTTGGATCCTTTGCTGGTGTCTTTAGGTAAATCCTTAGTCGGAATTTATTTTAGAGCCTGTGTTGAATATATACCTTTATTAGCCCATTGACGGCCAATATTTATTTCCCTGCTATTCCTACCATCGCCAACGCATTTGGAAAAACTGTGGAAGCCATCAATCTCACTGTAACAGTCTACATGCTCATGCAAGGCGTAAGTAAGTCGATAGTTCGTACTCCCGACATTTGTTGCCAAACATAGGTTAACATTTATGTCGTATTTGAGCTCCCATGGCTTGGGGTACCCTTGCAGATCGTGTTGGCAGACGTCCAATATTCTTGGCATGCCTACTATTATTGGCCCTTTCCTGTGTGGGCCTTGCGCTTGTGCCAACGGGCGATTATTGGTTACTTATGCTATTGAGATGTATTCAAGCAGCAGGAAGTGCAAGTACCATTGCGCTGGGTGGAATAATTACATTTGAACTAATAGAAATAAATGAACTCATATGAACTCAAGGTGCCGGTGTTGTTGGCGATATTTCTACCCCTGCTGAGCGAGGTGGTTTTATGGGAGTTATGAGTGCAGGTCCAATGGTATTTTCAAGTCACGCTCCTATTGATGCGCCTCGAAATGTTATTGACGTATGTGGTGTTCTATTTCATAGATTGGCCCTGCCCTTGGTCCAGTATTCGGAGGTGTTCTAACTGATAAATTAGGCTGGAGGTGAACATCTTCATATATGTATCCTTCCCGCCTGGTACTCATCCTCGCATTTATAGATCCATATTTTGGTTTCTTACAATTGGATCTATGCTCTGTTTCCTTGTCCTATTTCTGTAAGTTGCCCTCTTCATTATCATATACTTTGGACATATCTTACACATTCAAGATTCCTGCCTGAGACGCTTAGAAGTCTCGTCGGTGATGGTAGTATTACTCCATCTGTTATGTACCGCGCTGTAATACCGGTGATTGGCCGCTCGAGTCGACTTCGGAATGTATCGACCGAACGACCACCTCCCAAAGTTCACAAGAACCCGCTTCGCATGTTCCTCTACCCCGATGTTGTTCTCATCCTCGTCTTCAACGGCGTTTTGTACGCTGTTTTCTACGCTGTCAGCGCTACTATCTCTTCTCTCTTCGCCGAGACGTATCCGTACCTGACGGAGACAGCCCTTGGTCTTTCTTATTTATCTATTGGGGGAGGTATGGTCGTTGGAAGTCTCATTGTTGGAAGGCTTTTAGACATGGATTATCAAATCGTCAAGAGGGGACTGATTCGCAAACTGGAGGCCCAAAATGCGCAGAATATCGAGAGCGGTACTGTATCCCAAAATATCGTAAGACCAGAGGATGTAACCAAGGAGTCCGTCTTTCCTATTGAAAAGGCAAGGCTACGAACCATGCCTGTCTATCTCGTACTCTTCTGTGCATGCTGCTTCGGATACGGCTGGATGATAGAACAAAAGGTCAGCATCGCTGGTCCTTTGGTTTTGCAATTCATACGTAAGTCTCGTTTCATCAAATTTGTCGGAGTCCATTAGAGGTTCTAATTCAACTTTGGTGCAGTTGGATTCACTGTCACTGCAGTCATGAACACTACTAGTACTGTCTTGGTAGATATCGCACCTTCAGAGGGATCATCCATAACCGCTTGTGTAAGTCTCAACTCACAACAAGAGTACCGAAAATGGTTCTCATACCTTCTTAGAACAATATTGTCCGCTGCTCTCTGGGTGCGACATCTGTATCAGTCATAGACATCATGATCAGTGCACTGGGGGTGGGGTGGTCGTATACGGTTCTTGGGTTTTTATGTGTAGCTGTAGGCCCCTTATTGTGGGCTGAGATGCGTTATGGTCCAAGATTCAGGAAAAGAAGGCAAGAGCGGGCAGCCAGGAAAAAGCAAGAACATTGATTTGGTAAGTGCTATTGACCGTCAAATATTTAATATATGTTGGGTATCTTCTCATCGAGAAGAGGTCGAAAAAAACTGATATTTATTGACTAGATAGTTTGCGGTACCAATGACAGTCGGTGAAAACACTAGATCCCAGGCTGCCAGTGGCCGATCGAAGGCCAAGATTCTCTTCATTATTGTATTCTTTTTTATTCATAGAAATTACTCTTGACAACAAAATTCTGCTGCCTCAGTCCTCTTTGTATATATTTTGAACTTACATGAGCTATTACTAGCTGTAGTGCTTGCTATGATGAAATGATCCGAACATAAATGTCCAGTCTCGGACTGGGGATGTCCAAGTTTATTACACTACCACACTGGCGTCATCGCGTTTGTGGCGTACGCCACCGACGCATCTTGCACCTAAGACACCACGGATTGGAAGCCATCAGTGAACGAAGTAACCGTGCAAATCTATAGATTACCATAGCGGATATTCTAAAATGTCAGAGGGTGAACCCCCCTTGAGTTTCAATCGTAAGTGCGCCTTAGTACCGTATAAACATAAGAGGCGTCTCAGTGCACGCAATTTCAATAGAGACCGTTCAGGGCATTGCTGAATTCAGTGAGTTGACCCTATTCAATCGGAGTAGACTAATTTTGAATTAATTTCTAAATCCCTGCTATGGTCCAGTTGAGGTGGCCATTCACAATATCCTTTACGTACGACAGGTTTACCCCGCCGATCTGTTCGTGAAGCGAAAGAAATATAATACGCCTGTTTTCCAATCGCGGCATCCGGCGCTTAACGAGTACATTTCTGGGGCTGTCAGAGCTATAAGAGAGGAGATCGTAACAGTAAATATAGGTATATGCTCTCTCTACCACTTGCTAACAATGATGTGCATGTAGGGCAATGTGGACAAGGTCGTGGTTGTGATCAAGAACAGGGAAGAGGTTGCGCTTGAAAGGTTTATATTTTCGGTACGAACAATGATTGAGGTCGAGCAATTTAATAAGGATACAAGGTAGGACGCCTTTGTTCGAAATATTCGCTCATGTTAAGTCTGCTCGAACGGCCATGTAACAGCGTCGAGAACGCTATGTCTGCTCAACATTTAGGGCAATATTTTCGCTCGTTTCTGATCAAGCTTAGTATGATCGAGTCACAGCTGGGTCTCCTAGATCTGGGGGGTTTGTATTCGTGTACCATGCGGTAATTGGTGGTTTATCCTTGCTAATAAAATAAATTCAACGCAGATGATGCTTCGTTTACCATCTTGATCGAGCTTCAGGATGATAAACCCCCTACGGTATCAAATTCTAGTGGAGATCCGCCTCCTTGGATAGCCGCCTCCAAGACACATACTACAGCAGGAGCATCTGATGATGCGGAGCTCCATATGCTAAGAGCCGTGGAAACAGGAATAATAAACGTATGTAACTCAGTTCTGTTATTCAACCCATTTTTTGACAGCCTATACTAGCTTTCATTGTCCGTTCAAGAGTCCAATGCCAAACTCGATATGATGAACGAAAGAAGGAATAAATAAATTGGTTGCCTCGCCTCAAAGCAAGGCTCTTTATCGTCAAGCTTGCTCACAGGTCGGTGTGCTCATACCGGTCTTTCCAGTAGCTTCAGCTTTTTCTTTTAAATGCTCGATTTGAGAAAAAATATATGCCAATTAGAGAGTACGATGCAAAAGTCCGGAAGATATAACTATGGGCGTTGTAGTAGCTCGGTATGCTAGAAGACATGTTTAAACATCAACACGAATGCTTTCAATGACGGGTATGATTCGCTCCCATTCCTCCATGGCCTTGTGCATCATCAGTTGGTAAACAAGACAAGTGCGAAGAAAAAGAACAAAGCAAAACTCACAGATTTATAGAACTCGATTTGTCCATCAGCCAAATCACCTAACATTTCCTTCATTTCAGACTCCTTGGCGAACTGGAAAATAGCCTGCTCCCGCAGAGTTTCATCACTGAAAGCGTCAGAAGTTTCGTGTGCTGTTGTCACCGCTTCTTGAAGCTACGCAAAATTGTAAGTTACAACTATCCTGTTAAGAAAGGTGAAAATGCACCTCTTTAATCTTCTTGTCATATTTCTTCATCTTTGCTACCCTGCTACGATCATCGTCTGCCCCTCTGATGGCATCGACACGATCTCGTAGATATGCCCCTAGACCAAGGCCGGTACTTCCAGCATGTCCTGAGATGACTGCAGCAAGTCGATCCCTTTCCGCCGTAAGACCGGATAGGTAGTCGGAGAGTTCCTCAAAGTCCAATTGTTTCTGATCTCTGAGTTTGAGCACGGCTCTATTTGCGTGCGAGTATGTAAGTAAGGAGCGCAAATGAATTACGAATGGATCGGTGGTTGTTTGTGTCTTGAAACGAAGCATTTAGTCAGAGGTTAACAGGAAATATAATCGAACTTACAAGGTGCCTTAACAATGCCGAAAACTCCAACAAAGTGTTCGAGAAATGATTCAGCGGTTGCGTGATCCCCGACTCCAGAAACCCCAAGCCTTGGATAGCTACGGCAAGGTCGTGATAGTCGCCTACAAGGTCTTCGGCGCCGGCGTCAATGGTTCCATCTCATTTTTCAGTTTAAGTCGTAACCAGATGCGACGGAGGGGAAGAAGCAAAGACAAAAGAGGAGGAGCAAGGTCGGGCAAGGAACTTTACTTACCGTTCGTCCTACTCCTTACGCGTGTCCATAGACGGTCGCTAACCATTAAGCCTTCCTCGAACTTGTCGACGTCTTCACGCATAGCTAAGAAACGTTCATCTGGTTTCCTCACACGCGAGAAAGCATTCAACAGTGTGTCCGAGAGATTATCAATTAGACCAGGACTGGGTTCCGGGTGAGGTGGATGAGCCAGATGTTGATGCATATACACATGCTATTTGACTGAATGAGATCCAAGTGTAAGACATTCTTCTAGCTCTAGGCAGGACTGACCCATTCCGTAGACTCGAGGAAAGCTCGAAGCAACGTGCTGCGTTGAAGGGTGGGATGACGAGATATTCGTTGCAGGAACCGACTTAGACTACAAATTGTTAGTCTGACGGATCAATAAGCATATATGAAATGGATCCATACTCTTGTCTACGTCGCTCCATGAACTCAGGACTGAACCGGTCGCCTGTAATATATTCTATTCCGTGTGAGATATAAGCAACATTTATCGGTTAGTTTACACAAACCTAGTCTATGCTTGTCTGGCAAGACTGGGACGACACATGCTGGGAAGTCTTTGACTAAATGCTCGCGTAGGAAGCTAAAGTCCTGATATCGACGACGTGCTTGAGGATTTGGAGTCGAGAACATGCGAAGATTAGTCTATCCCAGTTAGAACTTATGAAATATAGAGATTAGATATGAATGTATAACATACTTTGGCCGATACGAGATAGGATACATAGGCGTCCTTGGTCTCTGCGAGCTCCTTGACGGGGTCTCTAACACTCGTTATAAGATATCCCTCCCACTTGGGCTCATGGGGGCTTCGTTCATCGCCATCATTGCTCTGTCTAAATCCGGGGCCTGTTGGAGCGCCCTCGTCTGGATCGTTATTAGCTGGAGATTCCCAGGTGACAGAATCGAATACGTCCTCGTCGTCGCCGTACATGTTAAGCAAGAAAGCAATTACGTAACGGCTGGTGGGGAATATGCTTCCGCAGCGGGCCCGGCTCAATTAATAGCTCTCTTGTAACAACTACTAAGTAATACCAAAACACCGCTCCCTGTTGCTGCTTCGATGGCCAGCATTCCTCTGCTGCTCTGGCTGCTATCGCTATGGTCATTTTGTCATGCATACACAGTGCCTGTCTTTGTTGGACAGGATACACAAATATGCTCAGGGATGTGGTCTAATGAGCAGACACACATTAATGGTGAATATCGCAGTTCTCTGCTTTCCGACTGTGCGCACTGAAGACATGTGTCCAGTCACCTTCGACAAAGCCTCTTCCCAAGGCCAGGTAGCGATGGTAATTTATGAATGGCGAGATAGTCAGTATCTGGGCAAAGTTACCTCTATGATTGATGATACTCTTCCGGTAAGAATATTCAAGGCATCTCGTTTATCTGCCCTTCATGTCTCTCCGTTAGCAGAAGACATACGTGTGCACCTCAGATGCTGTCAAGGGCGGATTTTGCACCAACAATGATCTTGGACGCTTCATCATCGATCTCCCAGATGGAAAATTCATGAACAGCACTACATTCTGGTCTGCCCGTGTGTCGCTATCTCCAATAGACATTGGTAACCAGCGAGAATCCGAGTCTGGGTCACTTTGGGCAAATCCAGAAGGGATGCCTCAAACCCCTGACGACCCTTCAATCACAGCCTGGAGGCGTCAAGCCTTTGTAAACAACCCTAGTCCATCTGGAATCTATCAGTACCATGAGCCGATTCAATACGAAGTGAGGAGGACGGGTTATTATTGCGTCGGTAAGTCGCTTGTTTGTGTTTCTTTGCGCCTATGCTAACTTGCTGCCACAGCTATCGTTCCAGTTACCGTTCTTTCATCATCAAAAGAGAGGCAGGCCTCTACCGACGTTCCTTTCCATCCTACCTATGAGGGTACCATCGAATTCTTCAATACGTTCAAGGGAGAGCTTCCTGCATCTGAATATCCCAAAGTCAATGTGGGTGTTTGTGGTCTGCTTCCAAGCTCCCGTCTTACGCCCTTTGAATAGTTCTATTTCGCTATGTTCATAATCTACGCCATCCTTGGTGGCGTCTGGACCTGGATGTGCTATAAGCACAGGGATGAATTACTGCCGATTCAAGTAAGCAATTTTTTCTCACTACTATACTTCCATCACTTAGCTGCTACAGTATTATCTGTCAGGGCTTGTTGGCTTCCTAATCGTTGAAATGATTGCAAACTGGGGTACGTGCTACGCCATTTTGAAGTTGGCCTCATGAAGCTAATAGTTATCGTTATGTACTAGTATACTATCGCTATCTTAACGCACATGGCCGTGGCACAGCTTCTACCGTTTTCTTGTTTGTCGTTGCTATTCTTGATGCAGGCAGAAACGCACTCTCGTTCTTCATGCTCCTTGTCGTCTCTCTTGGACTCAGCGTAGTGCGCGAGTCCCTTGGACGTACGATGATAAAATGCCAACTGTTAACAGCCGCGCATTTCATCTTTGGAGGTAGATTTTTGCTGTGGAAGTCGGAACGATCAACTAATGCACTTCCCCAGTTCTTTATGCTGTGGGGATTGTGGAACTAGAACTAGAGTCCACCTCTGCACTCATCCTACTCTTATTCGTCATTCCTTTGGCCATGACGCTTAGCGGGTTCCTCTTGTGGATCATGTATTCTCTGAATGGTGCGTGTTGAAAACTCATTCAGGAGTGGTCCATTCTGATGTACTTGATAATAGCTACGATCACTCAACTGACCGCCCGCAAGCAAACATACAAGCTCACGATGTTCACCCGTCTACACCGTATCCTCCTCGCCAGCGTATTCGTGATCGCAGCGTTCTTCGTCGTCTCATCATTTTCATTCTCAGATCGTCTCGCGGAGGGTGAGATTTATTCATTGCTTATACCCCTATCCCCGAACTTACGTCATTTCCTACAGACTTCGCTGCTCGAACATGGCAAAAACGGTGGTGGCTCCTTGACGGTTGGCTCGCCCTTCTCTACCTCGTTGCATTCGCCTCCATCGCATACTTATGGCGACCAACGCCCAATAACAGAAGATAAGTATAATTTTCTTCAACACTTCGTTCTTTTCTATCCCAAGGGTCTTATGATATTTCTCTTTTCTGGGATATCCACATTGGCGATGTCTGAGGAACTCGCACAAGACGAAGCTGACGCTGAGGACTACGACCTCGAAGCACTCGAGTCCCGGGCCGACCTCGATCACTCTTCTCCCACCCATCGCGCGCGAGATGATGATGAGGCGACGCTCGTTGGCAGTACACGACGCGGGCCGGCTGTTGCGGACGACGTTGTATTCGAGATTGGGGACGAAGATGACGAAGACGAGGCGGAAGCCGCTGCTAAGAAGCGGAGGGGTGAACGGAGACAGGGTACGAGCGGAGAAGGGCATGGTGAGGAGAGGGAGGGATTGATAGGAAGTGACAAGGACGATTAGGAGTTTTCGATTTTCTCTGTTCTCTTTTCTTCGTTTCAAGATTCGATCACCCGCTGCTGCTCTTTTCTGTATAATTTATGGTACATTCTGAATTTAAGTCGCGTACTCATCCCTCAACTACATATGAATAAAATTAATTGGTTGCGGTTGCTTGCGCTTCACAAGCTCCAACATGGTTTACACATTTGAATTAGATTAATCAAATATTGGAAAGAACAGCAGTAAAGGCGGCGATAAAAAGTACAGAGATAGAAGTAAAAATGTTCATCCGATTCTAAGCAACCGCAGGGCCGACCGTGTCACGTACACGACCAGTTGAGACGGTATACAACCGAGGAGCAATGTTCATACTTTGCAATTCCTATATGATGTTTTAGAATCGGGAAATAAATATCAGGAAGGAAAGAAGAGATCTCACCTGGAAGAGAAGCTTAGCTGCGTAGGGAATGTATAGCTGCGAGCATGCCGTCTTGTTCTTACAAGCGCGGCACTCGAAACTTTGCTTTTTCAAGTTTGCGATTGCTGTCAGACCGCATCTAGGTAAGAAACGAAAAGGTTAGCAGATGACCCAGTCCTTTCTCTGATCACTCAAACTTACATATCACAAACATGCAAGCGATAAGCGTCGCTAGCTTCGAACAACCTCTCCTTCAAGAACCCGGCAATACCATGCGAAATCATACAATCACGTTCCATCTCTCCGAAACGCAGACCACCATCACGACTCCTACCTTCGACCGGCTGGCGCGTGAGGATCTGCACTGGTCCACGCGCACGCGAGTGGATCTTGTCGTCCACCATGTGCTTCAGACGCTGGTAGTACGTAGGTCCGAGGTAGATCTGCGCCTGGAGCTTCTTGCCTGTGTGACCGTGGTACATGACCTCGAGACCACGGGATTGGTAGCCCCTTTGGCGCAGGAACTTGGACACGGATTCGACGGTGAGGTCCGTGAATGGTGTTGCATCGCCTTCGTTACCGATCAGAGTCGCTACCTTGGATAGCAAACACTCGACCAAGTGACCAATCGTCATACGAGAGGGGATAGCGTGCGGGTTGATGATAAGATCCGGCACGATACCTTCCGCCGTGAAGGGCATGTCTTCCTGGCGATAAGTAATACCAATCGTACCCTTCTGACCGTGTCGCGAGGCAAACTTGTCGCCGATCTGTGGGATACGCGTAGACCGGACACGGACCTTGACGAACTTTTGGCCCTCATGGTTCGTAGTGATGAGCACTTGGTCAACAATACCGTTTTCGGTGCTCTTCAACGGCGTCGACACGTCCCGACGAGTGTGCGTTCTCGTACGTTGACCGAGCTCCTCACTGTCTGGTGGTATAGGTGCCGTCTTGCCGATGATGATATCCTCTCCACGGACACCCGTCCCGGGGGCAATCAGACCGTCGTCCTCGATCTTATCGTACGTCCCGTGCTTCATGCGGAGCGTGTTCTCCCGCGAAGGTTTCTCAAACTCCTCGAGCTGCTGAATACCACTCTTCTTCTCCAGATCCATATAGCTGCGGTAATAGATACTACGGAACAAGCCGCGATCAATGGAGCTCTGGTTCATGATCACGGAATCTTCTTGGTTGTAGCCACTATAACATAGAATAGCGACGATGGCGTTTTGTCCAGCAGGCAGCTCACGGAACTTGAGATATTCCATTGAGCGGGTGGTAGCCAGTGGTTTTTGAGGATAGTATAGAATGTTGGCCATGGTGTCCATACGAATCAAGAAGTTGGTGAGGAAGATACCCATAGCTTGTTTACCCATGGCGGATTGGTAAGTGTTACGAGGGGACTAAAATGATGTCAGTTTTACGAAACAGGTATAGTATACATGGATAATGACACACCTGATTGTGATCTGGGAATGGAATGATACTGGCACAAATACCCAGAATCATACTTGGGTGAATCTCACAATGGGTCCACGTATGTGCATTCACACCCGCCTTTAGACGGGCAGCAGGATCGAACTCATCTTCCTGTTGCGCATGCGCGTCGATACCCTGGGCTTGCAACCGCGAGTTCTCCAAATCCTCAGGCGTCATGGAAATCATGACGGTCTCCTCTTCCTCCGCATCAAGATATTCCACGATGCCGCTCTTGATTAGACTGTCCCACGTAAAGTCATTACCGTTCTCATCCTTTCCACCCAGCATCTGGACATGCTTTTTCTTTAGTACCAGCTCCTGCTTCTGGTTCACGACGAACAAAGGCCTGCACACTCGACCCGCGTCCGTGTAGAGCCTCAGCTCCTTCTCTCGAATATCCCGCACGATGGACACCTCAGGACTGATATCATCCTTCCTGCGCAGCATCAGAAGCGTATCAACGAGGTCCTGCGGCTGCCGGTGAACACCCATCCATACGCCGTTCACGAACACCTTCGTGGGCTGGATATCCGAATGCGCGTTCTCCTCGAGCGACTCAAGACCCCACTCCTCCAAGAATTCGATGACGGGTGCCGACTGGGAGCCGACAGAAATGCAGGACATGAGCGCCAGGTTCTTGACCAAACCGCAGGCCTGTCCTTCGGGCGTTTCGGCGGGGCAGACCATACCCCAGTGAGTATTATGTAGTTGACGTGGCTTGGCGATCTTGCCCTCACGGCCGAGGGGCGTGTTGCAACGTCGCAAATGAGAGAGGGTAGAGGCGTAGGTGTATCGGTTAAGCACTTGGGAGACGCCTGCCTTGGACGACATCGACTTCTTTTGGTCGCCCCAGTTGCCCGTAGCTAAAGAGTACTTCAGACCGTTCGTGATCGTTTGGTGCTTGACAGCGAGAGAAAGGTTGAACTCTTTGTGGGTTTCAACGCACTAGAATTAACCTGTTAAGAGGCATGTCAGGGGGAAAGAAGGAATAACGCAACCAACCTTCTGTAAGTAGCGATAAACATCCTTTGTGAGTTTTCTGAAGAGCATGCGGAACAGGTTGGCGAGCAAGGGACCAGCAAGATCCAGTCGCTTCTTTCCAAAGTGATCACGATCGTCAAGCTCTCGTCGCTCCATGGCAGCCAACAGAAGACGATGGACCATATATCCGAAGAAATACGCCTTCTTGGATTCAGAGCCTTCTGACATCGAGATATGTGGGAGCATCTCCTTTTGAAGGATCTCTTGTGCGTAACGGATACGACGTTCTCGTGAAAGACCTGTTGTCGTACCACGGTTGCCAATGAAGTCGAGCGCAACCTCTCGGTCTTGGATAACGAATCCTTCGTCAATACAAGGCTTGAGCATCTCCAACATTTGCGTGTCTTGCATATCGTAGCAGATGTGTTCCAAGATGTCACGGTCAGAAATGACACCGAGCGCGCGGAAAACGATCCAGATAGGGATGTCCACTTTAATGTAGGGGATAGTCGCCTTGATCACATTTCCGAGCTGGAACAATTTTAGTAGCTAAAACACGCTGAAAAGTATATTCTTTGACGCACCGAACGCTCCTGGTTTCTGTGATACATCTTGACCTGGAACTGACTGATGGTCTTGCCACCTTTCTCGACCGCACTCCTAATTTCAGCTAAAAAGTTGATGGGAGAGGGCTGGGCCTTTGCAAACACATAAACGTGATTCGTAGCCATGCGCTCCTGTGCAATGAGCACCTTCTCGGAGCCGTTAATAATAAAGTATCCTCCGGAGTCATAAGGGCATTCGTTTAAGTCAAACAGGTCTTTATCCGCCAGTCCACGAAGAATGCAGAACGTCGAACGCAGCATGATAGGCACCTGCAGGGAAATGTTAAAACAGCTTCATGTTGCTCATGTTGTCTATGCACACCTTGCCTATCCATACTTTCGTCGAATCATCGGGCGATTCGTCATGCTCTGCTATCCAGCGAATGTCGCCAGGCATGCCATTCGGGTCTTCGTGGCCAATAAGCGTTCGCTTCTTCATCTCGATATACAGTGGCGCCGAGTACGTCAAATTTCGCAAACGCGCCTCTTGAGGAAATACAGGAACTACCGAGCCATCCGCCTCGGTAACCGTTGGCCTTGAGAGATAAATCTGCCCAAACTTGATTTCGTAACGACGGGACATGTCTGCGTCGTGACCCGTGTGCTGGTCGGCCTGGTCGAGGATGAGATCCGCGTTCTCGTCCACGAGCTCCTGCATCGTGTTCTGGACAAACTCGTCGAACGAGTCGAGCTGCTGTCGCACGAGACCCTTTCCGGCGAAGAAGGAGTTGATGACGCCCCAGCAATCCTCCTGCGTGATCTCCTCATACTCGTCTTCTTCGTCTATGTAGCCGTAGCCATCTTGGGTCGAGTAGAAGTCTTCTTATGGCAAATATGATAAGACCAGGTCAGAAAGACACGGACTTGAGGTGATAGTCACCTTGGCTCATGTCAGACGCAATGGATAACTCTCTTCTCTTGCTCTTAGAACCAAGTGGTAGCACACAGAGACGCTGGGAGGCGGTATTTCCCTCGGGATTTTAAATTTTTAATTCGAGCAAGCTGCTTCGGCAAGCAATGGCTATTGACTCTCGACCGAGTAGGAGATCTAATTCAAGGTCAAGGAAACGCAATGGGCGTGGATGGTCGCGGTACGCGTCGGAGAGCAGCAGACTTCGTAAGCAAGGCCACAGCGCACATTCCTTTCTCATTTGACACTCCGCCTACACAACATGAAAAACAATTATTAGTTGAAGTGTCCTCACATCTGGAACATTCACATTTTCAATTCCGTGTTGCTCGAAACCAACTGGGGTAGTGTCGTGTACTCAGTCGAAAATCGATTTCATGCACTATGCTCCTTCTTTGATATAATAACATCGACACCGCGACTGGTCATGGAATTCAAAATGCTCACATTAACTTTGAATCTTCAACGGTGCAACAGCATCAAGAAAAGAAAAGTTCAATTCATCGATTGCTACAACCTACAACTCAACTACATTCTGCGTTTTTAATGTCTATAATTTACCGGTATCATACGCCTTCAATAGCATGCGTATCTTACCCATGGCTCCCGCCTCGTATGACGACTGCAGCATCCACAAATAAGCCTTAAATGCGTATCAGAGAGAAATGCGAACTTACACCAAACAAATTCGTATGATTAAGGTAATGGAAAAATTGATACAGCTCCTGGCGAAGCTCGTATTGCTCGGCAGGCTCAGTCTTTGGCAGGTGTTCGTGGTATGTTCTCAAGAATGGGGGAGAGATTCCGCCAAACATCCTTCCTATCGCTAAGCTAGGAGGTTTTCGGCAATGCTTCTGGGATCCATGTCTAGGTATTGAAGACTCACTCAGCTTCATTGTGTCCATAATACGATGATGGGTCGAAGATGATCGGCTCATTGGACTTTTTGTCTACGCCTGTGTTTCCGCTCTTCATGATCAAGTTTCAGCGCATGTCACTCTCCAAAAAATAAATCTCACCCAAAGGTCTCCATGCAAAATCACAGGTTTTACTTGAAGAGGGCCTAAAAGCTTAGGAATGACTCTGACTCCTAGATTAGCATCTTATTCCCAGCACAAATAAGGCAACAAAATAACGCACTTGGATCTAACCTCCTCCGTTTTCGCACAAAGCTCCGAAAACCGCCCTTTTCTCTTCAGCTGCGTATTCAAGTCATCAATCAAAGAGCCATAACACGCCTCCCACGTATCAAACCACCCATTTTGAAGCCTCGTTGCGCCGCAGTACGTCGGAATACCAAACCCAAACCTGCCGTCAGGATTCTCATATGCATGCATCTCGGTGGCCAGTCGTTTGCCCAATACTGCTGCCGCCTCGTTATCCAAGCTGCCCAGGTCCACATAGTCCGAAATGAAATAAGATTTTCCGGCATATTTCGAATTGGATTCACTGTCGTCGCTTTGACCAACAATCCCGGACGCATACAGCTGGGGCACCAGACCTGGAGCGGCCGCATACATCACCCTAAGGGACTCGGCTTCACCAATCATCTGCTCTGCCTCTTGCGGCGATCCAACTTTCGCATAGTACATACGTCCTGAGGAGGACAGCACACGTGGTAGATTACCACTGAACTGAGCATCGGGCTCGAGCTTTTGCAAATGCGCGAGAATGACGTCTGGGATAGCCATTTAGCATGCAACGATCGTCACGTCACAATCTCAAATACAGGGACCCGGAAGCAAAATAGAGCGGACAACCCGACCCGACGTCATTGGCGGTCGGGGAGTCCGAGATTTTTGAATGGTGTTCATCTTCCCGATCGGGTTCTTAGATAGCGGTACCGGTTAGTTTCTCTGCTATTGCTTGTGGCTGCTTATGAATCGGATTACAACAAGGTATAAAACCTACTACATCCGCTGCAATGTTCTCCAAGCTCGCAAACACTCTTCCTCGCATATTTGGCTCATCCTTCAACCAATCTACTACTTCCACAAATATTATTAAGATGCCCCGCAAGAACGTCGCAGTCCCCGGTGCTGATCAGTACTATCCTCTGAACACGCCAGAGATTGGTGTTGCTTATCCTGATACGAATGTGGTATGTTAATTCAAAGTCTGGCTGATTAGTCGAATCCTTTCGCCATGGGCCACATACTGATCCATGATCATAGTATCCGCAAAACAAGGATCTACCAGTGCTCTTCCAGCCACTTACGATCAAAGATGTCACATTCAAGAACAGGATCTTTGTCGTGAGTAACTGTTCCGCTTTAATAATCAGAAACTTTGAGCGTTAATATGTTATACCGCACTAGTCACCCATGTGCCAATACAGCGCCGATGACGGACATCTCACCGATTGGCACTTCGTTCACCTCGGTGTAAGCAGCGATCGTCGGACTTACATCATAGGAAGTTTTTGGCTTATTTCTTTATCCAGGGCTTTGCCACGCGCGGCACGGGTGCGATTTGCATCGAGGCCACCTCTGTTGTACCAGAGGGGCGCATCAGCCCGCAGGACTCGGTGAGTCAAAAACTGGAGATTGCGGAATGCATAATAGCTAACTATTTTTTATTTGCATTTGTATAGGGTCTCTGGACCGATAGCCAGATCGAACCTCTCCAGCGGATCGTCAAGTTCTCGCATGGACAGGGCACAAAGATCGGTATTCAGCTTGCCCACGCGGGACGCAAGGCGTCGACACTCGCACCCTGGGTTCACTCGGATATTGCCAAGTCGTGGGTAGCGGAGACGTACGTAGCTAGTGAAGAGGATGGCGGATGGCCTGATAATGGTGCGCCTTTTTGAATTGCTTGGTGCTTGCTTGACTCTAACCTATATTCTCCTCTGCCCAGTCTGGGCCCCGAGTGAGATCCAGTTTGCGTCAGATTACCCCAAGCCAAAGGCGGCAACGGAAGAGTACTTGCAAATTGTTGAAGATGCCTTCCTATCCTCTGTAGAGCGCTGCAAGAAGATTGGATGTAAGTTGTTGCAGTATTACCTAGTTGACTATCCCAGTCTTACAATTATCAACAGTTGACTTCATCGAGATCCACGCCGCACATGGGTACCTACTTCATGAATTTGTCTCCCCGCTCTCTAATAAACGCACGGATCAATGGGGCGGTCAACCACTTGAGAACCGTCTACGCTTCCTCCTACGCATCGTTGAGAAAGTGCGTGCTGCGTGGGACGGCCCACTCTTTGTGCGCATCAGCGCCACGGACTGGGCTGAGGGCCCTGAGCAGGATGAGGCCACGGGCGAGTGGAGGCAATGGGGCATTGAGCAGAGCAAGATCCTTGTTGGTGAGCTTATCAAGCTTGGCGTGGATTTCCTCGATGTGAGCACGGGTGGGAACTGGCAGAAGCAGAAAATCCCGGTCGCACCGGGGTACCAGACCGGATTTGCAGAAGAGATCAAGAAGGCGTATCCCAACCTGCTTGTGGGTACCGTCGGCCTCATCACGGATCCGCACCAGGCAGAATCCTACTTATCCTCGGGCCGCGCCGATGCGGTATTACTGGCGCGTGAGCTCCTGCGAAACCCGCACCGGGCGCTGACGGCAGCTGGCGAGCTCGGTGTGGCCGTGAAGCCAGCAAATCAGTACGAGCGGGCGTGGACGTCGATCTTGGTCCCTGCGAAGAAGGGCGAGACCGAGAAAGGAAGGGGCGAAGAGCAGCGACTCAAGTAACTCAATCTTAGATGACATTTCATTCTCGATGTTTTTTTTTGTGGATTAGTATGAAGTTTAGATGTTGTATTTTAGCATTATTTTCCAATGAATAGATCCACTGGGGTTCATGCTGGTGAGAGCACAGGGCGGGACAGCAAGACGGCGAAGAACTCGGAGATGGGTGACCGGAAGCAGAGATGACGAATGCTTCGATGATGAATTGCTTACTGTCAGCCCAATTGATGGTTTCTGGAGAAGTTCTTCCCTTTCCCTTTCGCTGATGCCACTCTTCGTTATGTGTTTCATCGACTGCATCTCAATTTACGCTCATGGTTACCCGTAAAAACAGGAAAGCACTTTTGTAGTGATGAAAATACAGGGAATATTTACTCTAGCAAACCGACTTGGAAAAGTCTCTTGCTGCCAGCCGTATTCAGGAACATGTTCGACTCGTACGAATGCACTCTGAAATGTCTCTGTACGATCTAGATCGTCGAGTTTGGGGCTGACAGAACGCACGCTTCTTGCAATGCCAAGCATATAATGACTGGCCTTGGATTACTCTACTTAAGACGAACAAATCCCTGTCCACCTACTCTTTACATCTTGTTTTCTTTCCCCATCAGCGTACCTCAACATACATCGATTGCACGTAATTCTATCTCTATATTCCACTAGCTGGTCTCGTGTGACCCTACCTTGATCCTTCTTAGTCAGTGTTCTGCACAGAGCACAAGCGCTGCACGGCCACTTGTACCTCTGGCACCACTCCTCTTCGATTCTATTTATCTACCTATACAGCCAGCCTAATTAATCGCGTCTATCTACCCTTCAAGCTACTATGATAGACCACCAAACGTTTCCCCAAAGCGTCCTCGCAGAGCAGCTCATGAGCTTCCGGCGCGGTTATCCCATCCTCCACCCGATTAGCGAAAGCTGGATGCCTCCCGTACTCCACGGCGACAAACTCATCACGGAAGGCTACATGGCCCACTACACCGCCGCTTTGGGCGATGTAGGTTACATCGAAGATGGCAAGTTCATGCGCCTCTTCAACGCCACGCGTGACGCACATGATCCCGTCAACATGATGAACGGTGTTCCCAAGCATTTCGAGCCGTTCAAGCTTCACGCAGACGATGTGATTGACAAGGATATAGGTGACGGGCATGTTTTCTACAGTCACCATGCTAAAGATCTGGAGCATCATATGTGAGAAAACCTTTTGTATCTTGTGTTTCTTTTATGCTTGAGTTCTGATATGGATCTTCGTTCTACTGCTACTTTAGGGAAGCGCTCCAACACATTGCCGCTCGTACCGCTCTCCTCTATGCCCCAGAGCGTGTCGTCAGTCGTGATTACACCGACACAATCGCGCCCCAACTTGAGCTATACATCAATAAGCACTGCCACGACTGGTACCACTTCGCCAACACGAACTTCGAATACGAGGTACACAAGGGTAAGGTTCAGCCGCATAAGCGCGAACTACAGCTCGCCCCCGACGCACTAATTCTTGTCACTGGCGTCGACCTCACAAGCGGGTGGAGGACGATGATCTCAAACGGCGAAAATTCTTTCCATCGCGGGCACCACGAGTTTATTGACCATTATGGGTTCATTTACGAGTGTATTAGGGATGAAGATCGGCGCATGCAGTCGCATTCGTCATCGTTGAGGGAACCACAGGCAATTTTCATTCGTGGATACAAGTTTTGCGATTTTCGTGCGGGTGGTGGTACGGTCTCGAGGCTTGCGCATGCGGTTTCGGGATTTATCCATCATGAATTACCCGTTACTGGACGCAAGGTATAGGTTCTAATTTGTAAATTTCGACAATGTATTGACTATTAAACTATGTAGGTCTTCCATCCTCTGGATTCGATGATACAGCACATTCACCAGGTTAGTTCCCTCACTAACGCAACTTATTTTGGTCATTAACTTACAACTTGTTATCCAGAAAACCAACGCTCACGTCGTAATCACGCACGACGACATGTGGTGCCACAGCAATCCCGAAAGGAAGAAGCGCCTCCTTCCAGGTCTTTACGTTCGTAATGATATTGATGTAATAGTCGAGGATGCTCGTAACTCGTATTTTCACGACTATACCAATCAAGATATTGAATTCGATTGGAAGGGAAATCATCATCGGTAGGTTCCTTTCCCCCTCCCCTTTTTTCCTGTTTGGGTACTCCCAGGCTGAAACCTGACTATAGTGGATTACAAGAAGCACATGACGAAACGAGGACTCATGACCACGGCGCGTGGCATGTTCCGGATTATCACCTTTCTCTCTCGTTTGACCACGACCACTGGCATGATCACCTTGACCATAACGCAGCAACTGGCGCTCACGCGAGCGCAGACGTGGAGCACGTCGGCAAGGAGGAAAAGCACAACCTTCATACCTCCGAGCACTTCGAAGAACGATCCCACCCCATGACGACGTCGACGAGCGCTGCTAACGAGAATGTTGCCTCCTCCGCGCTCTCCGCCAGTGCTTCCTTTGTCATGGACGCTCAGGATGGCTCACCAGCGCTTGAGAAGTCAAAGCCCCACTCGATATTTTTCAAGATCCACCTTCACCGTTCTCACTCCCATCGTCATACAGGAAAGGAGCGGCAAGAGCAACAAGAAAAAGATCATCATCATCATCATCATCATAATCATCACGACAATGAGATCACCAAGTCGCCTGAGTTGAACCCATCTTCAAGTTTCCGCCGACGTGGGCTACCCACAACGTCGCCCATATTAATATAACGCGCCGGAAAGAGATATGATGGTCGTGATGGTAGCAATAATGATGGTAATGAGAGGAATTCTTGTTCTTATGTGACGCCTGTGGATAGCTTGGAATGCATGTAAAATAAAATAAAAGTCAACTGTACAAATTAATTACCCCAAATGTATGCATGTGTTTACTACTTCAGGTTTGCCTCTTAAACAAAGTGGCTACGGTATGTATGTTTGCGTCCGAATGGATTGAACCAACATCGTGATTATATGCACTATTCTGAATCTGTTCATTCCTCAGCGACCATTTATATGTCGAGCGCAGAATCTTGCCGGTGGTGTCATACAAACGAAGTCTGAAATATTGAATACTGAATCGAGACGCAGAAGCAGTACTATCTACTTGAATTCGCAAGCAAAGTATATAGTGAACTTGCAGAACGAATGTGAGGGTCATCTCTGGGATACTAGCCACCTGACCAAGTATCTAGTCTTTGGAACATGTTAGGAGGTATTGAAAGATAGAACAAGAGGGTGCCAGTGGTTGAGCGACCTGAAAAGCAGGAAGCGCTCTCAATTGAATCTGGAAATATCATCTATGAGGGGAAAGGAGTGACCCGCGCCCTTAGGTAGACTCCGACGTTTGCTGACGCTACCCCCACTCCACTCGTCTCTTTGTTTGAAGATGGCTCCAAATCATAATAAGGTCATCTGTGGCTATTGTTCGTGATCTTCATTGGCAGGTCGGTGTACTATTCTCGAATTCTCGGGGGAATGAGAAAAGCGAATTCCGGAATTCCGAGCGCGACGACTCGGATGATGGCAATGTGTATCCCGAGTGTCAAAGGCGAGTTACTGCATTAGCGAAGATGCGATTGTTTTCCGAGCCTCTGAAGAGGCAGTAAAAAGGTGTCTGAGGCCGCCGCCGGCGTTGGATGTGCATCTGACGTTGTCTGTGCCAAATATCAATATGCATCAATGTCAAGTGTACATCAGGTCCTAGATGGTTCAGACATTTCAAATGGCTGCATGTATTGGACGGATCTTCGGTACTTCAGTGACTTCCTGATGTGCCTCGTTATGTCTGCCCTGGACGCGTGCCGATGAATGTTCCAAAAACATTGGTCACTGCCAGCATCGGCAGAAAATAGACCAATCATGTTTGTTCCGACGATACAACGTCGTGTGCCAATCGTGGCTATCCAATTGTCTTTCTCAGCTGCGTAGTACCGTACAAATTTTCACGACACTCACTCTGCAAGGTTTTTGTCCCTCTGGTGCATTATATGATACTTGTTCAAAGGAATTCCAAGCTCTGTTGCTGGTGATGCAGCTGCTATTCTACTCAATTACTCTTCAGTCATCCTCCCCTCATGTGTTTTGTTAACCGAGTTGACATACAAACTCCGAGATTCTGCTCTATGGGCGGTCACAGTGACCCATCAGGGTGGCATGATGCTAATTGGCCGGACGGACTATTATACCTCCCCAACCATGATGTACTCCATATACTGCTCGGTCTCTCAAGTGAATATATTGCGACCCGGGTCTTCTTTCCAAGGCAGAGCGCATCAGCGGCATAAATACTCTTCAAGTCAAAGTTCCTGATGATTTAATTACCATCACTCACGTTACGCCAAGGTAGATCTAGTTATTCCAGTCTATAACTCCATTTGAATGGTGTCAAGGTTACAAGCAAATGCCTGCCGCTCAAGCTGGAGACAACTTCAATTCAACGCTCGGTAGCCCATCAGCAGAAACGCCAATGTCGCGCCATTTCTCTGAGCTTTTGGAGGTTTATGAGATCATATGATGACCACCCGATGTTCGCATAGTTGAAGCTGAATGACTCCCTGACCGTTGAGCCCGGTCATGGTCAGCGTCGCATTTCATCAGTATGTCAGATGTACAACCTCAACGATCTCGACTTTATACAGACTCGGGGACCTGGATGGCTCCTGATCAGCTCTTCAGCAATTTTTTGATGTAACTCGTATAATTCAGATGACTTGGATGCACCGTAGAAATTGTATTATTTAGCCGCCGTCGGGGCAGTATAAAGAGTGCTGTTCAAGGTGACCAACTATTCCAGCAGTGTAAAAGCACCCTCCTACCCACAGCAAAACCAAACCTAACATTTTTACTCATATATCATGGCTCGTGCGTTGTAAACACCTCTTCCAAGCTTGATAACATTGAATCGGTGATACTTTTAGGTTCAATTGCAGCTGGGCTGTTATCCACCAACCCCATGCCTCGTTTTCCTCCTGCACCAGGGTCCCGGAGTGTTCTAGTCATTGGTGCTGGAGTATCTGGCCTCACCACCGCATGGGCACTTCTTGACCGAGGCTTTCGTGTCAAAATTGTTGCAAGGGAATGGCCTACCATCGATGGCCCCCATATCACATCACAGATCTCTGGCGCACTGTAAGTGGATACGCTCATAGACTTTCTGACTTGCTTTACTTTTGTTTACTTTTTTTTCATTTTTCTAGTTGGGAGTACCCACCAGCGGTGTGCGGCCATCACGAGATTGCCCCTTCTTTTGGAAAGGCGGCTGAATGGTCAATGATCAGCTACCACTTCTTGCATTCACTCGCCAGTGATCCTGTTACAGCAAGAGACTATGGTGTCAAAATGCGAAAGACGGTCTTTTTCTTCAAGCATCCAATTAATAAGGACCCTCTCCAACAGCAGAAAATGTCCGAAATTCGGCGTTCAGGCATCATCGACTTCCGGCACGATTCACATGCACTTCTTCAGGAGTATGACGTTCCGGATCATTACGTCGACGCTTATTCTATGCAGGCTCCGGTCATTGACACTGACAAGGCCCTTGCTCAAATGCTGTATCTGGTCAAGAGGAAGGGTGCTGAGTTGATAACAGCCAGCATCGATACCATTGACGACGGTGGCAGGAAGTTGTGCCAGGAATTCCAAGTGGACGCTATTGTGAATGCCACAGGATTGGGCGCGAGAGAGGTTGCCGGCGATGACCATATGTATCCTCTTCGAGGGGCCGTCATTCGGCTCCAGAATGATGGCTCGGAATTTACCAAGATCGAAGACGCTCTCGTGGTTAGCGCTGTCGGAGTCGAAGAAGACCATGACAGCAGGTATGTAAATATTAATGATATTTATGTCTTCTACTTGATTCAACATACTGATCCATCGTTATGTCTTGCAGCTTTATCTTCATCGTGCCCCGTAACAACAACATTGTTATCCTCGGCGGGTTTTCGCAGCCCAATAATGAGGAGAAGATTACTTCAATCAATGACCCGCTTTTGCAGAATCTCCGCTCCCGTTGCAATGACTTCCTTCATAGTCGGCATCTTCAATCGGGGCAAGTTGATCACGCGTACAGCTACGCACAGGGCTTACGTCCTGCACGCAAAGGCGACGTACGTGTCGAACGTGAGAATTTTGTCGTTCACAATTATGGGTAATGCAAATTTCGATTCTTCGCTGCTGCTAGCAAGCTAACCATTTTTGTTTTATTTAAGACATGCGGGAAGTGGCTGGAGTCTTTCGATCGGATGTGCCCTCGAGGTCGCTGGACTGGTCGAAGATGTTTGCTCCGATATACAATATATCTGAACATGAGTTGAGTACAAACACTTTGTAATAGAAGGTGGAGTCGAATGTGCGTAGATACACGAGGCGTAACGCTTGGAGAACATGAGTGGGTTGTTTACTGACTGACACTCCTATTGTATGCATACTGCATCATGTATAGTAGCTAGTGTTTCCTCAGGTCCCATAACGAGCCAACAATTAATATTAATTATTTATGAGATTTTTCTAGACTGTACTTCCTTGTGCTCAGGTTTACTGTTCGTTAATAGTACTACAGTCCGAGTCTCACCAATTTACTTACTAGTATCACAAGGCGAATTTTCAATTATCCAAGTTGATCAGGAAATTAAACAAGCTTCTCTGAGGACCAGTGTTGCTGTCAGAGGATAAGCCCATGCACAATGGCAGAGTGCTAGTACTATCGGCTTCAAGTTTATCTTGTAATCCAACTGTGAGAGATTACTAACCGGAAATCGCATAAGTATCATGTTGGAATCATATATTTTGGAGCGGAGAAGTCTTTTCTCTCCGAGGCCACGGAACCCACACAAACATATATCAGACGCAGAAGAAAAGAAGCCAGGAAGGAGGTATACACATTACAGAAGTGTAAGTGCAGGTGGTGATCCTGAGACTGAAATGGTGATTCTATCATGGATTCAAGCGGAACTGAGTCGTCGAAATGTCCATTCGAAGATAGCAAAAGGAAAAGGAAAAAGGAGAACTCGAAGAGGAGCGGGTATGGATGTATTGCGTATGTATGTACAAAGTGGGGGATGGGAATATATTTGAGCCGGAAACAGCTGTTCTACAGTCATATCAAAAGTCCGGAAAAGGCTACCAAGAGAGAAAAACAGGGGGATAGGGGAAGGAGAGAAAATGATTGATCTCGGAACAATGCTTTAGCTGTATGACGACTTATCTAAAACAGAACAAGTAGAAAGTGCAGAAAAAAAAGTCAGAGTTTCAAACTGATGGCGTACGTTTTCGACAACATGTGCAGTAACAAAAGAAGCGAATGAACAAAGGAAACTGTAGTATGGAAGGGAAAAGGAGTCCATCTCTCTAATTCTGAGCCTGGGATTGAGGTTGGGGCGTCGTACGTCCGCGCTCGGAATCATCGAATGACCCAGGAGACATCCGCAAGAACCTGGCTAAGACTTCCTCCGAGCCGCGCTTGAATACGTCCACGCCACGCGCGGGATCGAACACACGTCCCGCGGGCTTTTTAGGTTGCGATGTCCCACTCAGGCCGCGAGGGGACGCTGTCGAACTTGATGGCGAAGAGCCGGGTTCAGGACGCGGCACGGAGGGGGTAATGGTGGTCGACGGATATTGATCGAGTGTGATTGGTGACTGGAGAATCGTAGGGCTCGCTGTATCGCCCCACATAGGCGGGGGCTCCCTCAAAGGTGATTCCGAAGATGGCGAAACATCCGCCGAGACGATTGGGGACGCCCGCGGCGAGAAACCGAGACGCTTGTAACCTGATCGGTCCCGACGAGACGCAGAGGGAGTAGTGGACCTGCGACCTGTATGTGTACGATCACGAGCCCGATCAGACTCATATATTCTCTGTTCCTCTGCTTCTTCGCGAATGTCATCGCCACTATCCAGTTCCATGGATCTGTCCCTCCAGTTGCGTCGCCGCGGCTTCCGCGCGCTGGTGGTTTCTGGCCCACTTTCCTCGCCCTCGCTCTCAACGTCACCATCACGAGAGCTCAGATCTTCGCCATCGTCTTGCCACTTGTACTCGGACACATGGGTGTCCCGCCCACGTCGCTTGCTGTCTTCTCTATCTTCCCAGGTTGGCTGCGACCGCGAGGGAGGCTTCACGAGTCGGTCTGCGTATTTCTGTATGCCTGAAACAGTATCCCATGCATTTGTGTAGCTTAGCATGTTCAACGAACCCAGACGCGGGGAGATGACAGGGCTGTCGAATCCGGCTACAGAAACCGAAGGAGGCGAGGAAAATTGTTCTGTATCGAGCTGCGATGATTGCGACGGCGAGGCGGAAGACTGGGATGGGATGGAAACGTATCTTGGAGAAGGAGCAGGATCAGAGGTGGGGAAGACACGCCGGGGCGCATGCCGAGAATTAGCCTCCCAAGGAAACACCCTTTTCACCTTGTTGGCATCGGGGTGTGGTTTGTCACCTGGATAGACGCGGCCGGTGACGTTCTGATACTGGCCTTGTTGGATAAGACCTTTGGGAATCTCGTGTAACGGAGGTGGTTCGAAGAATGTACTGGAGTTCGGGGGAGACGACAAGGGGGAGCGAGCGTGTCGAGAAGTCGGACGTGATTGGCGCGAATGGGATTGGGATTGCTGTTTGGAATAATAAGAATAAGAATAAGAAGATTCAGGAGGTCGATCATTTTCGCGTGAAGGTGATAAGTCCCATACATTTGGGTAATACGTGTCCGATGGGAAATTAAATGTAGCGGGATTTCCTGCAGGTGGTGGGTCAACAGCGGGATTCCATGACAATAACGGGGGCGATGGCGCACGGTTGTCTGGAGAGTCGCTTGAGCTTGTATACTGCTCCGATGGGAGCCTCAGCAATTCTGATCTGCCGTCCAGAGGCATAGTGATATACTCTCCCTCTTCTGGGAAATAGGAACTTTCTCTTCCTTCGATAGAAGGACTCCGCGCTGGCTTTTGCCATGAGTTGAGACCAAGCATGCGCATTGCGTACTCAAGCGGGGTGGACGTAGACATTTCTGCTTCAATTCCAGCTTGTTCATCCCAAGTAGCAATGTAGTGCTCAGTGGGGTAGTCATCCTCCGGTGGGAATGTCTGGGATCGATAATGTGTATCGTAGACAGCGAACCAGCGATCTACCAAAGAAGCATAGTCATAGGCTGGTAGATGAGGAATGTGAGTTGCCGGCACAGGAGGACGGGAACAAGGAGACGCAGATATGGAAGAGGAGGGAACGATAGATATGCTCGAGGAAGCCTGATTCGGAAAGTCCATTGGAGCAAGTGCATCAGTGGCGTGTGGAAGAGAAGGTGCTTGAGCAACTGAAGACGAAGATGGCACAGATAAAGTTGCTTGTGGCTGAGTCAAAACTTGCGATGACTTGGAAACAGAAGCTTGAGAAGCTAAAGCTCCTTGATATTCTTGCGCTGAAGAGCCTGGAGTGCGATAAGGAATGTCCATCCATGGCTTATTGGGACCGATGAAATGAACTGCATTGATTTGCGAGCCGAAGCGGGTATAGGCAGGTGCATAACTTCGTGATAGAATCTGCATCAGTAGCAGCTTCACGATAAAAAAGTAACGAGCCTACGTATATACAGCGGTCGGGGTTGTATTATAGGTGAAGCTTAGGCGGTGCCAATTGTCGCCACGCCATTCGTTGAGCAAGCCTTGGTCAGCGCCGTCCCAAGAGCCTTTCTCACTCATGAGGGCTCGAAGGGCTTCGAATTTTTCATTTCCTGGAGTGAGGAGCATAACACCGGAGTTGAAGATGTCCGGCCATCCTACGTCTGGGACAGCAGCGAATTCATAAGGAAGCTTGAAGAGATGGGAGAGAGGTCGCAAGGGAAGGACATCTGCATCCAAGAAAAGAATCTTGGAATATTGAATTATTCGAAAGACGTGAATTTTTGTGAGTGCAGTGCCAAGGTCAGGCCGGCCTAGTATAAAAATCCTAAGTACGATGTTATATTAGATAATATATGAGGCACTCACCCATGAGGTGGAGATTGGCTTCAGTGGTCTTTTCCTGGATGGTTTCAACGCCAACGACGACATCAAACACACGCCTTAGGAGTTGTATCGTCGCTTCTTCCAGAGATTCTGGTGTGACAAGACAAACGAGATGGAAATCTTTTGGAAGAGATGCATGGAGGTCTTTCAGCGATGCAGCGAGAGCTAGAGCACCTGGCAGGTAAGAATTTGTTGTCACGAGAGTCACAAAGGCATGGGAAATATCCATGGCATGAAATGAGAGGCGATGATGGAGGTGAGAGGACAAGACAAGAGAGAAGAGAAAGGAAAGACTTTAGAGAGATTTGTAGTCTTTTCAAAGCTCTTCCTTTCCTTCTTTCTTTTCAGTTCCCCGCATCAATAGGCCCGGCTCTCCGCTCTCGTCTCGGCCGGAAACATCCTTTTATGTATAAAAATGCCCCATTGGGCCCAGGAACCGGCCCATTGCAAATAGCTGCTGCCGTCCTCTACTCATGACATCATCAAAGTGCGCCCAAAAAGAGAAATGCGTTCCGTGATTCCGACCATTACACTTCCGACTACCGTCATTAGCACGGTCGACCTCGACAATGAGCCTTGCCCGTGGCCGCCTGCCGCTCTCGGTACGGCTACGAGGCTCGCTGTATGCACCTCGACTTGGGTGTACCCGTGGCATAGGATACAGCCATCCTCAGCTGGGCTGGCGCTCAACAACTTACACCAAACTATTATGGGCCATCCCCGTCGGCGCTGGCTTTGCTCTCTATTTAACACCGAAATCTGAGTCAACACTGCATCAACTATGTGCTTCGCCATCTATTATTCCATGCTCTTCTCAGGAGAAGGAGCCTCACATTATAAATTCTCCTGCTGAAGAGCGCCGCTCGATCTTGTCTAGGCTGTGGTCTCTCTTCTACGATAAAGTATGGGAACCTGTACTCACCGGGCGAAGATTCGTCTATCTATTCTTCCTCTTCCTACCCGTTATCCTGTCCTCTCCCATGGTCCTGTTCGGGCGCTTACATCAGGGGGAGAGACGAGGCGCTATTCTCTGGTACGACTTTCTTGTCTCCCAGATGGAACGTGCCGGGCCTACATTCATCAAGGTAGGTACTACGTCATTGTTGGACACTTTCATTGACTCATATTACGCAGTTGGCACAATGGGCAGGCTCTCGTGCAGATCTCTTCCCCGCTCAGTTATGTCAGCGATTGGGTGACTTACACTCACATGGCAAGCCCCATTCGTTAGCACATACCAAACGTGTTATTGAAAAGGTTTTCCAACGCCATTTCGACGACGTGTTTGAGGAATTCGAGGAAACACCGATTGGAACTGGTGCAATAGCGCAGGTATGTCTCAACGACCCCTCATTCTCAATAACTTATAATCAATTGTAATTATTGTAGGTGTACCGTGCAACGTTAAAACAAGATCTCATCCCCCCCTCCCATCTCACGCCGAAGCGCAGTCTACCCACACCAATCGGTCCTGTCATTCGCCAAGATCCTGCTCCATCTGTTCCATCCAATGCCGTAGCCATAAAGATTTTACACCCTCGAGTGAAAAAGACGATCACTCGTGATCTCTCCATTATGAACTTCTTCGCACGAACACTATCCCTTCTCCCTGGCATGCAGTGGCTCTCCTTGCCAGAAGAGGCTGAAGTATTCGGGAAACTTATGAACATGCAACTCGACCTCAGGAACGAAGCGGATAACCTGAACACCTTTGAAGACAATTTCGCACCTCGCAAGGTGCCCGTGATGTTCCCTCGTCCGCTCAAAAACTGGTCGACTGAAGATTTGCTGGTTGAAGAGTACATGCATGCGCTACCACTCGAGTCAGTGATGAGAAACGGCGGAGGTCCATTTGATAAGCAATTGGCAACCGTTGGGCTAGATGCATTCCTTGTAATTTCATTTTCAATTTCACGACGTCAATTCAGGACTCATTGAACCCCTGACTTTAGAATATGCTTTTACTTGACAACTTTGTCCACTCTGACCTTCATCCTGGCAACATCATGATCAAATTCAGCCGACCCCTCGACGCCATCAAACTCCTCAAAAATGTCGCCTCCAGCCTCTTTGGCTCCGGTAAGACCGCGGCCGAGAACCTCACCACGCCCGATTTCAGAGAATCCGACGAGATCGTTTATCGTCTTGAGAAATTGGAACACGACCCCGTCGCATGGCGAAACGAACTCGCCTCCGTTCATGCAGAGGGATACATTCCCGAATTGGTCTTCATCGATGCTGGCCTGGTGACCACGCTCTCCGCCACGAACCGGGAAAACTTCATAGATCTCTTCCGCGCTGTGGCAAATTTTGACGGGTACCGCACGGGCTTGCTGATGGTCGAGCGGTGTCGCTCGCCGGAACAAGCCATCGACGTAGAGACGTTTGCGCTGAAGATGCAGAACCTCGTGTTGAGCGTGAAGCGCAAAACGTTCTCCTTGGGCCAGGTCAAGATTTCTGACGTGCTCACGGAAGTACTGAAGGCCGTACGGGTCCATCACGTCAAGATGGAAGGCGATTTCATTAACACTGTCATTTCAATTCTGCTCCTTGAGGGTATTGGACGGCAGTTGGACCCGGGCTTGGATCTATTCAAGAGTGCATTGCCAATTTTAAGGCAGCTGGGTAGACAAATGAGTGTCGAGGAAGGTCGCGCCCACCTCGACAGAGGTAGTTTGGGAGCTATGGTTAAGGTATCGTCCCTTCCCAATCTCTACGCTTTGAAATTGCTTACGAAAGTGGTATTTTTTATTATCAAGGTATATCTATGGCTAGAAGCAAGAGATTTGGCCTCTTCCGCCGTAGCGAACGCGGATGATTTGGTTAAATATGATTTGTGAGAAGATGTCAACTCCCGTTTTATTGATTCGTGTATACTGATAATTCCTGGTCTCCTTATAGACTTACACCAGGTATCTGAGTTTTTGGATGATGCAAGAGAGTTTGAGATAGAAGAACTTCTTTACGAATACAACAATAGTAGTCATATAATTTGATAGACACAGCCAACAAATACAGTCACAATTCAACTGATGGAAAGGAATGGTAGAGCGCTATTCACGTCCGAGCCGAAGTTTAATTGTATAGACCATGTTCGCCCTGTTTATCACCTTCCGTCATACTAGTATTGTCTATTCTTGTTCGGACTATTAACTTCTACCGTAACCTTCGATTCTGTAAAGTAAAAGTAATGCCCAGCCCTTACTCGGTATATCTAATTATCGGCGTTTATTGTGCAGGCATCTCTTACATCACCAGATAGCTCATCTGCTTCCGAGTTCAGTCATGCGCAGCACTAGACAACAGACAGACAGAACACAATCGATTAAATTATATGTAGGTAGACGGGGTGCCATGTACAGCGGAAACAGTAGTCAATACCAGTAATCAAAGTCCAAAACCAGATGATATATATCAAGAAGAAAAGAGCGGAATGTTCGAGACCCGGCGTGTTTTATGATTGTCAATGATGTTCCTCTCAATCAACGACCGTCTGGAAAAGAGACAGAGTATATATATATATATACGCCCCAAAATATCATATCTCCTTTACAAAGTGAGGGTCAAGACACCAGCAACGACGGCGGCGAGGATAGTAACCACGTTACTCCCTCCAACATTAAAAGTGGACATGGCAGAGGAAGTTGAAGATGCCACCTGCGTTGACGAAGCAGACGATGAATCACCATCAGATCCAGCCTGAGTGCTGGCACCCGTCGTACCAGGGTCACCGGGGATAGACACGGCAGAAGTACCAGAAGGACCGGCTATAACGTAGGCAGTGACTGTGGGGCATCTGTGTACGTACACGTGGTGTTCAATTGAAAACGCATGTCGCCAGTGGTGAGTTTTGATTACATCAGGGAGATAGATAAGAGAGATATCTCACCCTGAATCTGCAACAGTTGTTTGCGCACGCTTAGCTAATGGGGTGGTCGTGGTCGTGGTTGCAACTCCGAGTGCTGTATCCGTCGTGGGGAGAACACCAGGAGTGGTGGTCAAAGTCGCTGTATTGGTGGTCAACGCAGTCGTTGCTATCGTGGGCACAAGCGGGGTGGTAGTAGTGGTCGGGAGTGTAACCAGAGGAGTTGTGGTAAGGATCGTCGGAGTAGTCGTTGTCGGGAGGAGGACCGTCGTTGTCGGCGTTGTCGCAACCAGCGGGGTAGTAGTTACCAGTGGGGTGGTTGTGGTCGTTACCACGGCGGTTGAACTGGACGATGTCGACGTGGGAGCGTAAACGGAGACGGCTTGCTCTGTCACCGTTATCGTGGTGGGTGTGCAGACTGCGGTGCTGGTGGACCGATAGCGAATTGGCGGAGGCCAACAGGATCTGGTGAGAAAAACGGATGGTGATGTACACGATATCGTATACTTACGCTGCAGCATTGGTCACAGCCCTTACGTTCAACGCATCTGGCGCTGCAAATGGAGAGACGGGTGAGGCGACAACCAAACCTGTATTTGCATTGCATGTATTGAGCGCCGACTGCTACCAATATTTTCGCTTCTTCTGGACAAGAAAAAGCGTACCTTGAGCTCCGATGAAGCTAGCCAGTGCAAGAACCACGGAAGCGGAGAACATTTTGCGGGGAAGAGGGCGAGTTGACAAAGGAGCGTGTGCCAGTGGAAATGGGCCGTGGTAGTAAGAACTTCGAGGATACGGATCAAACACTATGCCATTTATGGCTCTCTATTTTACATGCGAATTGCTGTGTAGCGTAGCGACTATTGTTTCTTGTTTACGTGCCAATTCCCAGGGTTATACACTTGTCCACAGCTCAGATCGTATACGGGTAATGCGGTGGAGAACTTGAAGATCCCCTGGAATATCCGGGGGATTTTCGAGCATGCATTTTTATGGTCATCAAACACGGCGAACTTTTGCCAGGTCAAACAACTTCAAACAAGTCTGAGATAAGATACCGGCAAAAGGGCTACACAACATAGATCCAGTACACTCACTCGTACTAGAATAAAAATCGCCACATCAGCCTATCGTATTTTGTGTCTTGGCAACCAGAAATTAAAAAAAATTGTAGCAGAAATTCCACATATTGCCATGACTTAGTAGCACTTTTATCTCATCATGATATCTCCCAAATTCACTGACACTCTTGGGCTCCAACGGTAGGATTCAACCATATGAGTTGCTGGCCAACGAAGCAATTATACATATCTGGGTATTCACATGGCGAACCGCATAAGGGAAACGAAATGACTTGGCCGGCGCCACGCTGACTGGTCGATGAGGTCATCCCACTAGCCATCTCCAATTGACAATGACGTCACGAACATCAATTGCATTGGGACAGGCCAGTATAAAGAGCTACCCCATGCGACCCATCGTCTCTATCACATTCAACAGCCACATATTTCTTTACTCCATCTTAATCCACATCTATACCAACAATACCCATCATCATGCCGACTGGGTGAGTCCTAGTCCCAGCAAGCAGCTCCAAGTCCATGAATGAACGTGGGGCTGACGATTGACTTTGACCTTTAGACAATCGCAATACGAGACTTCCGCTGCTATGGCCAACGTCGAGGCCTCTACTGCCGAGCTTAGCCGTGAAGTTGATATCAACGCCAGCAAAGCGCAACATGCCGCTGAGGATGCTGCCCACGTCGCCGCTGTATGTCTCATCAGTATTGATTATTTATCGATAGCACATAACTGAATGATGCATAACAGTCCAAAGGTAGCGCATTGACGGGAGAGAAGTCTGCTTTTGACAGCTTCGCAACCCAGGCCAGCCAAATCACGGACC
This sequence comes from Agroathelia rolfsii, assembly GCA_018343915.1. Classification (NCBI taxonomy): domain Eukaryota; kingdom Fungi; phylum Basidiomycota; class Agaricomycetes; order Amylocorticiales; family Amylocorticiaceae; genus Agroathelia; species Agroathelia rolfsii. The sequence goes on from JABRWF010000002.1 coordinate 1,347,668, forward strand.
GTGCTGCTTCACAGGGCAAAGAGAGTCTGTCTTCTGCTCAGGCCAACAGCGGTGGTTACATTGAACAGGCCAAGTCTATGGCGACCACTGCCCTTGCCACTGGACAGGTAGTCATCTTTCTTTCAGCATCCATAATTATAGAGGACTGACGTTTTACTTAGGGCATGCTTGCGGATGCTATGACTACCATTCAGCCTCATCTCGAAAAAGCTCAAACTATGGCACAACCACACCTGGAGAAGGCCCAGGCTATCGCTCAGCCCCACATAGAAAAGGCGAAAACACTGGCCGGAACTTATCTAGGTAGCGAGACGACTGATACAGAGACATCGACCGGAAGGCCCACCACCAGTGCACCGCTTGAGGAGGGCAGCCCTCACACCGCCGGTTCGCCATATCCGTCGACAACGACGACGACGGGAGCGAGCGTTGGCACAAGCCTCATTTAAGTCAATAGGTTTCTTTGTTGGTCGATGCAGAAGTAAATTCAAATGATAAATGCGCTTGTAATATACCACTTGTATTTTTATGACACTATTAATGCGTATAATTTCCATTATGATGTCCCGCTGGCAAGTCACTTCAAGAGTTCACACGTATCCACTCAATAGCAGTATACTACATGAATGTGATGTGGAAACAGCGAAGAATGAGCGAACAAAAAATAGGGGGCTGATATTATCTCAACGATGATGTAATGATATCCCTAAGTGAGCATAGTGTCATCGCCAAGACGAACATGGCCGGATAGCATCGCCTCGACTGATTGTTATAATCAACCCCCTACGCACAACTTACTCTCATTCACCTCACTCACACAGACACAACAATATGGTATGTCTCACTTGGAGGTATCCTCAAGATATCCTGAGCTGAAATCATATCAGGATACATTCATGAACATGGCTAAAGAAGGCCTCGCTGCCTATGAGCGATCTCAATCTCAACAACAGGGATCTCAGTGTACGCTTATCTCTATCACGTCTTAAGCACTGCGATTGACACAATCTCATGACTTCACAGCTGCTGGAAACCCAAACCAGGGCCAGCAACATTTCGGAGTTCAAGGCGGCGCCCAGTACAACCGTCCTGGAGGAAATTATGGATACGATGATGGCCAGCAAGGACAGCAAGGGCAGTATGGCGGTGGGCAACAAGGGCAATACGGTCAGCAGGGTCAGCAGGGACAGTATGGCCAGCAAGGACAATACGGTCAACAGGGGCAGTATGGCCAGCAAGGACAATATGGCCAACAGGAACAATATGGACAGCAAGGACAGCACGGACAACAGGGACAGTATGGACAGCAGGGTCCTCACAGTAAGTCTCCTCTATGACGCAATAAGCATCCCTAATGTATCAATGATCTCACACGAATACGCCGTCCTCCTTCCGTTGCCAGTCGACCATAGGCAAGCCATTCAAAACGCCTCTGCGAATGGCTCTGGTGACGAAGGTCTCTTTTCGCAAGCTCTCAACTTCGTTCAGGGCCGCTCGGTTAGTACTTTTTTTTTCTCCGTCGTATCGCACATCTTGCTGTGGTCAGATAACGACGATGGCGATGATGATGGACGCCGATGATATGGAACTGATGTACTGATGGATTGTTAATCCAATCGCTTCAAATCTATATATATAGCAACAACACAGCGAGCCCATCGACGAAGACGCTGTACAGAGCGCGCACCGTCAGGCGTACAACCAAGGCAGCGCCTCAAATCTCGACGCGGGCGGCATGGGCAGTGCCGCAGCCCTGCAGGCGCTCAAGATGTTCACCGGCGGAGGCTCGGGCTCCGGTGCCGGCTCATCGACACAGCTGATCAGTATGGCGATGAGCGAGGCCAGCAATCTCTTTGATAAATCGGGTGGTTCTGCTGGTGGAGGCAACAAGCAAGACGTCGTGAATAATGCGGCGATGATGGTAATGAAGTTGCTTGTGCAGAGCAAGTTTGGGAACAATAACTCCGGCGGTGGAAATTCCGGTGGGCTGGGTAGCTTGATGAGTCTTGTGAGTCTTTTTTTTTTTTTTTTTCTGCTGTACTATGCTGTACAAGAAATATGAGACTGACTGTGGTCTTATGATACCTTCAGGCGTCTAAATTCATGTGATGCAGACGAGACGTAGCAATGCGAGATTGAAAGTTGTTTGTAACATACATGTACTAGTATTTGGTACTCCATGGTTGTTCACTACAAATAATCATGCCATAATACTAGTGAATATAAGGTAACATTATTGAGTGCAAATGAAGCCACTAGCGATAAGGAAGAATTTGCTTTTTATATGATTTAATTTGCGACTATCATTTCTTATTTGTTTCCCTGGATTAAAAACGGGTTATCTATAGGCTCTGGCTCACGGCATACTAAAGCGAGGCATAATATGTGATATTCCGATAATAATACAAGAGAATAACATGACGTGTAAGTGACAAATGCTTAATAATAATGCGATATACAATGTGAAGTCGGGTATGTGATTAGAAGCGAAGAGCGGATAAATGTTCATGTGAGCAAAGGTGCTGAAGAACATACGTCGCTCATGAAAAAAAGGAAAACAATGAAATAGTAAGACATGATCGACCAAGAATACGAATCGCAATACAAAAATGCGATGTCTAGATGCACTATCTCAGACGCATTCGTATATCCCAGTGAAAGAAAGAAACAAAAGATAGGAGGTCAAGGGGGATGATGTCCTAGAAATCTAACTGGAGCATGTCACGAGCTGCTGGAGAAGTAAAATAGTCGACACGAGTAACCATTTTGCGTACTACTTGCGGAACACGTTGCGACGATGTTGAAAAGATGCAGGTAGTACGATCTGACGAGATGCGGCTCCGCGTGTGCATTCGAGGATCCACACTAAAGAGATCCTCCTCATAGGGTGATGCGGAGGATGCGGGAGAGGGCGAATCTAGGAAATTGGGCGAATATGAGCGAGGAAGTGCGATTGCGGGAGATTGCGGGGTGCAAATTTCAGACACGCTCGACACTGAGCCTTCGGAAAAAAGTCGATTAGAAAGGTCAGAAGTAAATGACGATGAGTGTGAAAACGGAGAAGAGGGCGGTGACGTAGGCGCTAATGATTCACTGGAAGAAAATGGAGAGCCAACGACATTGGTAGGTGACATAGGAATGCAAGATGCGTGGTGGACGATGCCCACGGCTAAGACGCGCTTGGAAGAATCAGCAATTTCCCTATTTTCAGCGTGAGATGTCGCAGAGCAGACCTCAGCGAGAGACATGAGCGATGAAGAGAATTCAGATTCAGTATTAGTAATTCGCCTTCTTTTGGCAGGTGGAGGGGTCCAATCTTCATCTGAAGAAGTCAAGACGATAGGCTGTAGAGATTCAAAGGCTTGTGAAAATGACCGTGAGTTTGGGGAAGATGATACACGTATAAAAGGAGCTGGTTGCAGGGTGTCAGTTCTGCGATGATGACACAGATCAAAACCCTTGAATGATATTCCAATATCTGTTGCTGGACTAGACTCATTTTCTTGATCAAAAGTGGAATGTGCGATCATAAGTAACGGGTTAAGTGTTGCCGACACAAGTCCGGTTTCTAGGGTTTTGCAACCTTGCAGAAATGATATATTTGCTCGTCGTTGATGGAGTCCGGAGGCCAAAGTGGGCTTCGGTTTCGAGGTATGTGAAGGTAAAAGAAAGCCATGTGGATGCCAATCAAGCAAAAATGAGTCAAGTGCACCAATACATTGAGAGTCCAGCGTGCTGTCTCTGTCCCCAGACTGCGGAATAAAATTATTCGTCTGCATTTCAAGTAAGCCAACAGAGAGCAAGAAAAATAAAGTCTCTCGTACAGGTGGACTTTGAGCTTGGGAAGCGTGCGTAATATCTTCATCGGTATCATGACGGTCTTTTTCGTCCGAAAGGTCTGAATCATCATGTAGTAAATAACGCGGTCGATGATGTATAGTCTGTCCATCACGTTTAGCACGAGCACGACGGTTCTGGAACTGAGTATTACAGTTAGTCAGAGACGAGATTAATAGAGAAGAGAGTGAATTACCCAATTATGAATTTGTATGTACTTCATGCCAGTTTTCCGAGCCAATGTTTCTTTTGTCTGTCGGCTGGGGAAACTCTCATTGCTAAAATAACGCTCGAGGAGAGGACGAAAATTCTGAAGTCTATCTATTAACCAAAGTCCTCAGACTTATAGAGCGACGACCGCTTACATTTTGGAAGGAACCGCTAGATCTGCTGTAACCCTGATTTTCCTGGCCCGATTCTATTGCATGACAGGCGTGCAACCTCTCAGCAAGACTTATAGTTTGGCTCAAGCAGTCCTCGACTCCCTTCAAATACCTCTGTCGATAAAGTTTTGCTCGAAGCCCATAAAAATCGTCATTCGAGGGATTGTTGACTCTCGAGTGTGGCAACATAGCTAAACGAGGCGAAGTGTTCCAGTGGTCTATGGCAACTTGCTGTAGTTTCGCAACGTAGCTTCCATAGGTGTTAGATAAGCGATCGACTATAGCAGGGGGAAGGCCAATGTCTACGAGTCTTTCACGTATCGGCGGGGCATCAGGTAAGGGAGGAGGAGGGCGCTTTGGCACCTCTGTTCGTGGTTGATGATCGACTATGGGCCTCTTGTACTTTTCTGCCATGGCACTAGCCAGCTGCTGAAAATGGCCAAGAGATTCTATCATAGACATGGTGCTGAGGCAAGTAGAATGGTTCAGTGAAACTGCAATCGGTCGCTGCAACAGGCCCGGCTGTTCGCCGGACCATTGTTCGCCCATCTTAGCTATTACTTAATCGGAGCTTAAACTGCCCACCTATAAACTCGTCAATACTTCCGTGACATGTTCAACACTCATGGCTACCCTAACCTCTATACGCGAGCGCTTGAGCACATCCGTTGATTCCCTTTTAGAAGCTATCTCTCATGGAGCAACTGCTCTTGAGACTTACAACCTGGGCTGGGAAGCCCTACTTCATGATATCGACTCTGCCCTCGTGGACCAAGCCATCGACGACGACACTGCTGCTCTCATTGCCTCTGTTTCCCTAACCGTACATCACATAGTCAGCTCTTTTCACGAGATGGAAAGAGAAACATCCAAATCTCGGGAGTCATTAATACAAGAACTTGATCAGATTATTCCTGTTTCTCACTCGTGCGCCACATTTAACTCATCCGAAGATGAACCTGTCATATCTTCTGCGTCATATCGTCAACTTAGTTCCCATATCTCCCTTTCATCCAAAGCCGTTCTGTATAAGTGGCTTCTCCGTCATGTTAATAATCCCTATCCATCGAAAAAGGAACTCGTGCACTTGTCAGCTGTATCGAAAACATCCGCACCAAAAATAGCTTCATTCTTCAAGAAGATTCGTGAACAATCCGGATGGAATAACCTCGTATGCAAGTCTTTTGGACGTAATCGCGCCGCAGCCATTTCCTTCGCCACACAAGTGTTTGCTTATGAGCAATACGACGAAGATTCAAATACCTTCAAAATAATCAACGGAGCCAACCGTGTCACTAGCTTCCTAGATCCTAGCTTGTGCAAAAAGTTCTTAGACTATCGAGCTCTCGTCTCAGCATGCTATAAGAGGGATTGTCAACCCTCTACATCGAAAAGTAATCGTGCGATCAAGCCAGTTGACATGGATTCCGAACATTTATCAAACGCTATCAATGTGCACTGTGATGATCATGACCAACTGGACTCTCTAAACCCGCCAATTGCTAGACTAGGCGGGGTACCAGATATCTTACAGTTGAATCATGCGCCAGTGAACGCCTCCACTTCACAGTTCGATTATATCACAGATATTCGCCCGACACGAACACGGTCAAGGAAGCGCCGCTATCCATCCACGACATATGATAACACGTCAGACAGCACATGCTCTACAACAGACGAATCAGATTTTTCAAGACCTGAGGACCATGGGAAGCCATATAAGCGAACCAGGTGATCTTGATAATTACGATGTGTCCTATATATAACTGACTATGCAACAAGGATAACTACTACGACTGACGGGCACTCAAGACACCCAGTAGACCCTATCGACTCGTACGTTTCCTTGTTGTTGCTACTGATCACTTGGCTCAAACTGTGTATTACAGAGGTTCCGCCTTTAAAGCTCCCACCTCTCAACGATGTCACCAACCAACTGCCCTTGGTCTGCTCAACTCGCGTTCCATGAGTAGTCTGCACGATCCGGCAGCACCTCACATTCGCGTTCGCCGTAATTCTGAGTCCGCTTCAACAACGCCCTGGCCTACCCCTCAATATCAGCCTCCGTTGCCGTATTCATCAACTTTCAAATCGTTCTCTGGCCCCATTCCATTCACTAACGAAGCGATATGCTCACCTACTTCGACAAATGCCGATTTGTTGACCACAGATCACCCTATTTTGAACAACAATGCCGATCTTTTTGACTTCACTCTTCCTACTGAAGAGGCTCGAGCTGCTCTACATCGACCGTTAGATACTAATGTGGATGTTATACCATTCTCGCCAAATATTTTTGATGGCAACGCTTACACCGAGAGCGCTTGGGCTCTTGATCAGCCTCAGGTTTATTCGGAGCAAGATTGGAGTTCGATTGCAAAATGTTAGTGGCGTTTCTGCATTACATCAGTTGTATCTGACATTTCTCTAGATTTCACACATGTATCTAATACGGAACCTAAGTTCGCCGCTGTTTCGTTGTCGTTACCTTCATCTGAATCCGTATCCGTGTGTAATGCATCCTTGAAGACCATTCCATCAGCAGAGGAGGAGTCTTGGGACATATTCTCCCAGTGGATGCAACCTCTAAACGCCCCACTCTTTACATCTACACCACCAACCGAATTGTTCACTACCGATGTAAATCTAAAATCCCTACAGGCTCATCCATCCATCCTGTCCATTCTGGAACAGTCTTTATCCCTATCTGTTCCTTCGGGACCTTTCAACGCTAACAGTCCTGGTCTTTTGCTTGCGTAGTCAATCGTTTAAGCACATTGGTTTGGTTCTGGGTAATTACTCATGCCTCAGGATTCGAGGCCTACGTCACATGAATCCATCTGTTTTGCATATCTTTATCACATAATTTAGTATATTGTAATTTGGATTTCACAGTGAGTGACATATACCCACATATGCTTTACCCTGATTCTTGTACTGCTCTGATATCATGTAGTCGTATTCCAAATTAAAAAAAAAAAATAACCTGTCAATCGATAATATAACCCGTTTGTCCCTAATATCAGAGTAATAAGATCTCGACTTTACATGGCGACTTTGCATGGCAGCTCCGATCAAGAAGTGCAGGCTTGATATTCATATCTATACCCAATTCTGAACCAACTGTTAACACACCTTCATTAGCTTCATTCGGTGAGTTTATCTAGCCTCCACCCGTTCAATCGACATATGTTCGATTTCGACCCATCAATCGAAATCGAAAGCGTGAAGCAAGATTGAGACCTTTTAGAGATTGACGTCGTCCCGCTATGTCTTGATATTGTACCTACTTCGTTCCTTTTTCTCTTCGTGAAAATTTCGTTATCATTTTGGTATATATAGTTGTAGATTTTACTCGTTGTACACTATGCGTTTGTAACCCTACCACGTACAGTGTGTCATACGAATTAGGCTGCGTGCGTGTCGGATCTTAACACAGCTATAAGCCAAATCCACATCTGGTACATCTCTACATTAATTTGCGATATAAACACGTGTGTACGCCCATTCATTCCAGTTCTCAACAACACTTTCAGCTATAAATGTGTAACGTCAGCCCTGGATATAAAATAACTACCCTTGAGATCTGCATCCTTCCGTATCCGTTACATTTTCCCTTGTTCTGCACGACAGTCCTCGCCAATAAGATGTGCGGGTCCAATAACTACAATATTACGATATGTCCCCGGTTCAGGTAGGCCTGAGCTCCTTTCCCGGCCGTCCGCGAGGACGGCTTCGCCAGGACCGTCCACAGTTATTTTCCACTCCCATCCGGCATAGCGGGATATTATGAGTTCCAAGCCGTACTTATCTTCACAAATCTGGGGAAGGAGATAACTGTACAATGGTTTGCACACCAGATGCAGCGCATTATGGGAGGATCTAGTGACTCCAACGGTAGTTACAGCGACTAGCTTGGGACGTGGCGAGGGCATAGTAGTTACCATGTTCAGTATTGAAGATGTAACGAGATTGGGAGGGGTTGTGGTTGCGTCCTGCGTTAGGCTGAATGATGGAAGCCCCGAGTTTAGTGCCGTTGAGTACGAGTATGTTGTCGGCATATGCACATACCGACTTTGAAAATGCACATGTCGACGGGACTCGCCTCGTTACCGAAAACTGCTGCTTACGACCAGGTATTTGCGACTTGCCCTCGTACAAGAGCATCTCCTTTGACAATCTGGACCTTTCCAGACTTGATGAAAGTTTTTATGTCTATTTTCTATTTTCTATTTTTTTTTTACATTTAGCATCGTTCGACTAAAGAGACCAAAAACACTTACTTAGGAGGCGCAGTGCAGTAAAGTATCCAATGCTCTTCGAAATACCAAACGCAAGGACCTTCATCTTCTTGAGATCTAGAGAAGCAAGTTTGATGTGAATATTTGAGAGGGTATGTATCCAGAGGAGGTGTCTGACTTATTGACCTAACGGCTGCGAGACATGCCATTTCATATCTATGGTCATCCAAAGCCACTCGTTAAGGGCAGATTAGCTGGAATGGACATATCTATGGCAAGAAAAGATTTGAAAGCATTCGCGCTATCACACATATGTGATGCTTGGTTATCATATGCATCATGTGGTGCAATACTAGTAGTGATGGTAGTGACTTGTGCAATATTGATGACAATGTTGATGACTGTGGCATCGCTGAAGCTGAATGTCGACATGTTGTTCATTCTTAGCGTATGAAGTCATTGAGACAATCAAGGCTGCGAGTCAACAGCTAAAGTGAACTAGGAAAAAATTCATGTTTCCTTTAGGCAGACTCCGACTCTCACTGACACTTACTTGATATGACGTGTCCAGGAGGTCAGGCCGGCGCTGCAACGGCAAGAGAAGCAATGTGAAGACAGAGGTTGGGGGTGGAGGGGTGCTGCTGGTGTAGCCCGGCTATCCCGGCAGGCACCGCTCGAGTTGCAGGCGAGAAGGTATGGAGCATCGAGAAGGTATCTCGACACCCCCCTGACCAACTACCTGCGCTGGTGAACCTACTAGGGGAGGTGGGTGGGTTGAGCACAACTCAACGCTGACTGTATGCGCTATGCTCTTAGCTGTCAGAGAACAAGCCATGAACTGTGCAGCCAAACTCCGCTCCGCGGAGTCTGGAGCCTGATGTCTCTGGCCTGTCCTCCCAATGCCAATGCTGAATCCTCAGCCTAGGCCTCAACCTCGCAAGCTCGGAATCGGATTCGGCGACACTGCACCTATGCACCGCATCATCTAATGCTACGCTTGGAAATGATTGAGTAGGCGCAAATTGGAAATAATACAGGTACAGCTTGAATAATGCTCTGCGTTGTCTGCACAAGCTTTCCCCCCCTCGAGTGTGACTATACCTGGGCTTATGGAGTGCAGGTGGCAAATCCGCAAACACATCTATCAATGTATAATAACTACTTGAACTTGGCCGCCTTCGTCATCAATATTACTATTGTCGTCGGATTTGGTATCATCTTCATTTCCATGTCGATGTTTGCATCGCCGTTTACCTCCTTTTCATTATTATATGTGTATGTTTTCATTGGGAGTACGACGTGGTCGCTGGAGAGTCTAGATGGGCGATAACACTAGTAATATTTTAACTGAGGTCCAGGATTTTTTGCATACCAGGTGTATGCCTTTTCCTACCCCAATGATACATTTACATCTTACCAATGACTACTTTTATTCATCGTATCCTTTGTATCGCAGATTTTTCCAAGGATTCCTTATTTTCATTATACTCGATTCAGTATCTTCGCTTATCACTACAGAAACAATACATGGTATATAAAATAGTCTGATCCAAATCCATGAGTATCTTCGTCAATTTGCGATATGAACACGTGTGCGAGCCCATTCGTTCCAATTCTTAGCAACGTCCTCAGCTATAAAATGCGCAACGTCGGCTCTGGATATGGAATAGCTACCCTTGAGATCTGCATCCTTCCGTGTCCTGTACATTTTCCCTTGATCTGCACGACAGCTCTCGCCAATGAAAAATGCGGGCCTAATAATCACGATATCACGGTATGTACCCGGCGCAGGCAGGCCTTCACTCCTGTCCCAACCGTTAGGAAGGATTACTTCGCCAGGACCGTCTACAGTAGCATCCCACTCCCATCCAGCACAGTGGGCTAGTATGCGTTCCACACCACGCTTGTCCTCATGAGGCTGAGGGAGAAGATAACTGTACAATGGTTTCCAAGCCAGAGGTAGCGCGTTATGAGAAGATTTAGTGAGGCCGGTGGATGTTATGGCGATCAACTTGGGACGTGGTGAAGGCATAGTAGTGACCACGTTCAGTATCGAAGATGTAACAAGATTGGGAGGCGTTACGATTGCGCCTCGTGTTAGGTTAAATGAAGGAGTGCCACCTAATGAAAATTCTGAGTTCAGTGCCATTGAATACGAGCATTTTATTGGCATATGAGCATACCAACTGTGAAAATGCACATGTCGACGGGGCTCGCCTCGTTGCCGAAAGCTGCTGCTTGCGACCAGGCATTTGCGACTTGCTCTCGCACAAGAGCGTCTCCTTTGACAATATGTGCCTTTCCAGACTTGATGAAAGGAAGAACATCTTGGTCGTTATCGAAGACTTCTGGTTTGCGCAGAAGGTAAATGACTGTATTCCCCTTTCCTGAATTTGTTTAGACTTGGTATCATTGGATATTTTCACTCAAAGAGATCCAAAGCACTTACTTAGGAGGCGTAATGCAGCAAGGTATCCAATGTTTTTCGAAGCACCAAATGCAAGGACTTTCATCTTCAAAAAAGTGTAGAAGAATGAGTTTGATGAGGATATTTGAGCGGGTGTATGTCCAGAGGAAGTGTCTGACTTATTGACCTAACGGTTGCAGGATATGCGAATTTATACTGATGGACATCTAAAACCGTTTACTCAGGGAATCGGTTTGAAATGGCTATGACTCGACTGAGGCGATGCAAATTGGCAGAGGCCTCCTAAGAGCTCGCCGATACTGCATACGTGTTTTACTCTGGCCATCATAACGCAGTAGTGGCGGTGGTGGTTTACGGTGATTTATGCAATGTTGATGACCGTAACGAAAGGTGGCGCCGCCGATCGGCGTGCCGAAGAAAGGTGTCGACGCGTTGTTTATTTGCTACGTGTAAAGTCCATGAGATCATCAAGTCTGCGATTTCAGCAAATAAGATGAACCAGGAAAAAAATACGTCTTAATGGCTACTTGTAGCAGGAATACAACTGCAGTTCCAAATGGGTTACTAATATCCAGTACCCTCGGAATTAAATATTGCGACTTCTGGAGCTCATAGATTCAGAAGTCTCAGAGGGAAAAAAAGACAAGTGACAAGGTCAGCAATAACATACCACGTAGAGGAAATTAGAGAGGGAAAAACACAATATTACAGTATATGCCAAAAGTCTGTCACGGTTTGGGTTCACCCACTTCCGCCTCGATTTGCTTCAAACAAACATTCAGATAGCATGTCTTGAGTATTATAAGAAAGCCTGCAATGTCATATTTAAAAAATATCTTGTCGTTCGACATTAATGTGCAAATTGGTCAGATTATAAAAAAACCAGCTCTGTGAATTCAAGCTATTTTGATACATAAGTATTTTTACTGTAAACTAGACCTATAATACATCGGAATCAAAAAATGTTTTGCATGAATTGACTAGTTGGATGATGTGCTAGAAATCCCGCAAGTTGGTTATGTTGACGGTGTTTTGGCAGGAAAGACCGAAAACACTGTCAAAACACTGCCAAAGTGGCCAACTTGCAGAATTTCTAGCACATCATCCAGCTAGTCAATTCATTCAAACCATTTATTGATTTCAATGAATTTTAGGGCTATTTTACAGCAAAATTACCAACTTTTGAAAATAATTTAGATCTACAGAGTTAGGTTTTGGCAGCTTTGGCAGTAATAGTGAATCTTGTACATTAACGGCCAGCCAACAAATTTTTTTAGAATTGAATGTTACAGGCTCATAGGGAGTGCTCTGAACGATCTACATGAATTTTTATCTGCGACAAAACAATGTGGAAATGGGCGAAATGTAGAAAATAAAAAGCGTGACAGACTTTTGGCGCACACTGTACAATATCACCCGTATGCATGTTCTTCTGCCAGCGAGCTACGCATCTGACAAGGTCGTCCAGTCACACACTCGTAGATAATCGAGTAGGTACAATTGGAAAGACTACAGATACAGCTTGAATAATGTACTGCGTTGTCTGTGTGAGCTAATTTCCTCTCAGGTGCGACCATATCTGGGCTTGTAGAATGCAGGCGGCAAACCTGCAAACACATCCACCAACGGCCGCTCCACCACCACCAGCTCCCCCCCCTCAAAAAAGTCCACATAGAGCACTGGCCGATAACGATTAATCATTCTCAGTCCCTGCTCCTGCTCCTCTTCCGCCCTGTGACCCTCATCGGCGCCGCCCCTCAACCATCCGTTGTTTCTCTTCCTCTGCCTTTGCTGATTGTGCTGCTGTCGCTTGCCCAGTACACTCGACCGGTCTAGGCCCACGCGACACATCCATGTTGAGCCCCAGAGAAGAGCGCGCCCGCGTATGCGAGGGTCGAACGCTACGCCGACGAGCGGATCTGGGGCCGTGGCGAGCCCTTTGGACGACCACGAAGGCAGGAACTGGCGCGCCTCGACATCGTACAGCTGTAATGTGTTATTGGGGAAGCCAAGCAATAGATGGTGGGTCGCCTGAGTATCAAATGCGAGCACGTCGATCGTGTGAGGGAAGGAAGGCAGCATACTGTGGTGCTTGAGCAGGTCCAAGTTAAACACGTGTGTACGTGAGAGGTTGTCAGCCGTGGCGAGCCATTGTCCGTCGGCGCTGACAGCAATGCGCCGAATGGATGCAATGACTATGCGGGCTTGATCACCTTCATCGTCACTGTCACTATCGTCATCAGATTTAGTGTTACCCCCATTTTCCATGTCGACGTCAACATCGCCGTTAGTCTGTTTTTTATCATTATGTGCGTATGCTTTGGCCGGGAGCACGACGCGGTCGCTGGAGAACTTAGATGGGCGGATGTGATCGTCCAGGCGGGCGATGACCACAATTGTACTTTGGCTAAGGTCCAGAATCAGGATGTATGGTTCCATGGTAGTGGCTAAGATCAACTTGGACGAATCCGGCGTAAACATAGAAGTGGACGCTCCCGTTGATTTTGCAGATGAGGGAAGGGCCGAAGCCAGAATGTTGGTAAAGTCCCGAACACGACGAGGTCTTAATTCGCCATTTTTCTATATGATACAGAAAATCGGTAAAAATTTTAATTGAATCAATCCTCAGACATTAATTCTCACCTCCTCCAGAGCAAACAGCTTACTCTCATACGCATCCGCGACAAATATCCATCTGCCATCGTTTGAAATAGCACCCGTCTGGAAGTTCGCCTGAGGCGTCAAGTGCATCTCCAGAACCTTCTCCCACGAATCTTCGCTATCATTCTGCTTCACCAACGGATATTCGTCGTCCACTGATGGCTCCGGCTTAGGATGAACTCTCCAAAACACCAGACTCCTCTCCTCCATCTTCATCACCAACCTCGCCTGACGTGCAACTTGGATGGCGCCCGGTGCCGAATAAGGAATACGGCGCTGGGTGGACTCCTCAAACGTTGGCGCCGTACCCACCGTACCTGTCTTGAGTGGGTTTACCGCCGTCGCAAAACGTGTCGCTGACGGTGGAACGGCCGGCGTAGCAATGATGGACATATCAAGTCCACCCGAGGTGATGATAGGCGCAACGTCGATAGGGAATTTGCGCGCGTGAGAGGATGGTAAGGGTGTGTAAGGTGGCCAGACGGCCAGGGCGCGTACATCGTGCGAGTGCACACGTCGAGAGAATGTCTTGATCCAGCGTGAAGAGGATGCTGTTGACTCGGCAGTGGAGTACTGTGTGGTTTTTTGGTCAACACCAGTGGAGTAGACCGTGCGGCCGTCCTGTATTCATACCGATAAGAGATAAGAAAAGTGAAGAATGAAAAAGTTATACGGACAGGACCGGCGGCAAGAGCAAGAACATCCGCATCGTGGCCTTTATGACTCTGTAGTTGTGTACAGGTCCGTGGATCCCAGAATTTTACGAGGCCCATAGAATCGCCGGATACGATGGTCCCGTTACTAAAAGCAAGGAAAACGTTTAATCATTTGAAATGAAGGCATTAGTGAGGAGAGAAACGAACGCGGCCACCAAGACTGCCCAAACAAGCGTCCTCTCCCCCTTGGTCTTTTCAACGTTTATCCGTTCTACCACTTTGCCGCTAGCAACGTCCCATTTCCTCAGACTACTATCCGAGCAACCTGTGATGAGCCATGAGTCTGTCCAGTCATCATCATCATCATCATCGTCTGAAGAGTCGGAGTCATCCGAGTCGTTTTTGGTTGCTGCAGTGGTGTTTTTGCGCTCTTTGATCTGGTGCGGAATAGGTGGGCCCCATGCTATGCTCAGGAGTTTCGACTTGATACGGTCGAATCTCCGCAGGTGGGATAGTGTATCGTGTACCAGTGAAATTAGTCGCACTGAGCCGTCTTCACAGCCTAGTGCGAGGGTGGACGACGAGGGGTTGACGGATATTGACCAGATTGCTCCGCCCTGAGAGCTGATAGTGCGCTACCATGGCATAAGAAGATAGTACGAAAGGCCATCTTCGGAGAATCATACCTTGACAACTTCTCGTTGTATATCCCACTCTATGAGTTCGCTGCCTCCACCGGAGCTAAAAAGACGCAGATCGGCTAACGACGGTACATCATGCTCCTGCAATCTCTCGGGGTAGCGAATGGCAAAAGCCAACGAGTCCACTTTTGAGGGTTGCAGACCTGAGAGTGTCTAATATATCATACGGCGCACTGTATGACGCATTGAAATCAGAACCGATAAACCTGTAGAGACATACCTTAAACAGCGTCCATGACTGCGACGACTGCGTCTGACCTGGCTCTCCGGCCCATTTGTATAGTTCAATGTTTCCATTAGCCCTTCCTACGGCAAGGGAGGCAAATGGTACAAGTTTTGGTAGTTTCGAAGACTGCTTTTCTTTGCCTTTGATTGAAGGTAGAGGTAGGGGTGGGAAGGCAAGAGCAGTGATCGCCGAGGGAGTGTAGTCAACAAAGCGACAGCGATGAACTGGCACTGTCGACGATGGTCCTTGTCCGTCGAGTGCCATTTCTCTTTTTTTTTGATTATTTTATGGCCTTGTGTGGCCCTCTTGGGTCTTTTTTGAGAGAACTGAAGAGTTGATTTACTGGACAAGCCGCTGCTGGACTTGTTTTGTCGGAAACAGAGAAGAGAGAAAAATCTTGTTGTGCGCCGGGGCAGTCATCCCAACATCTCAGCAAGTCACCCGGCTTCACTGGAGCAGCCATCCGAGGACCAAATAACAAACCCTTCCTCTTCACTCACGTCGTCCTACAACACCTCCCAGGCTCTCATTCTTCAGCTATACCACTATATCCTAATTCTTTAATACTCTAAAGACCAACTACTACTTCGACATGTCTTTTCTCAGTGGCAGAGGCGGTGCACCTTCGGGAGGCGTGAACGCAGACCGTATGGAAATGGCTGTTCAGGAGTACGTGCAATTTGTGCAGTCATTTTCTCATGCTTGTATTGACGCATTATTTCTAGACTTGACATGATTACGGACGTCTTCAACCGTCTTGTCTCGTCCGTCATTCTGTTCATATTCCTTGGACACTTCGCGAATAACTAACCCCGATATATTTCTTCTTTTTCCATTTTCAAAATGTATACAGGACATGTCACTCAAAATGCGTCAATAACCGCTACATCGAGGGCGACTTGACCAAGGGCGAGAGCGTCTGCATCGACCGCTGCGTGGCCAAGTTCTTCGAGGTCAACAAGAAGATTGGTGAGAAGCTGCAGAGCCAGGGTGCAGCAGCCACTGGTGCTGGAGGAAGCTTCGGCGTATAGACGTGCAGACACATACACACATGCACACGGAGAGATGATGAGGATAGAATGAATAATGACAGGCTCTCTTTTACATGAAAACTATCTTGTTCAGGATATTCTCTAACCAACAACGACGTGTCCTTCGTACCGTGCCCCGTCACAATACCAACGACAACGATGAATGCTAGTCCTTCGAGATGAAAGTAAAGAAGCAGAAAAGTGAGTCAGGCCTTGCCCGCTTGTTCCGGGAAACACTCGGCGAGCGTCTTGCCATGCTTGTTCTCAGCATGTTGGGTCAATCTGTTTTTTGAGACAAAAGAGTTGGTTAGCAAAAAGCGTGAGGCTCTGGCAGACTGTGTTTCCGAAACCACTAACTCAGGTGGCCGTGTAGTGATAAACTGTTAGCAACGAAATAAAATAAAATAAAATAAATTAGTAAATCGATCTAAAGGGCGGTTTAAGCACCACTCACAAAGGCCTGTCTGCATGTCTGGCAAATGATGTTCTTTGCCGCTTCGTTCGTTTTAGCCTGGCTCTTGTTGCCCTTGGCTCCTGCAGCCTTCTCCTGGTTGCGTTCACGCTTTTGCGCTGCCTTGGCACCCTACAAAAAAGAAGGAAAATAACAAGATCTCGTCTGAGCATTTTCTTGATTTCGGTTGATCTATAGTAGAGCGTAGTAGGCTAACGTTTCCCATGCTGATAATGTGATGATCTCAGGGAGTAAATGAGAAATATAAGAAAAAGATGCGAAAATAAATCAAGAGCAGAGGGCAGGCTCAATAGCGAGTGGCAAGCAAAAAAAAAAAGAAGACCTTCGTCGTCGTCGTCGTCGACTCGAGGCAAATCGCCACGCCTGCGCAGCGGGCATGATAGGAGAATTGCATTCCATAAATGGAAATATGGCTAAGACTGCTAAGACCGCTGTGGGGACACGTGATCTCATCTCCGTTTTGACTTGGCCGCGGAAGCTACACGGAAGCATAGTCCCGACCTAGCCCCAAGCTCCGTAAGCACACGTGATAGTAGTTTCTCGTATTTTGGTCCCGGCCTGGCGCTGCCGCACGGTCGATCGTGCCGAACGAGTGGTTGTGGCCAATTGTGACCCGCACGCAAAAATTCTTCTGTGTCATCATCGTCATCTTTATGTACAAAACATAGGGAAAATGCTTGTGTGGATTGGCGATTGGGCACGCGCGACTATCGAAGAAGATATTTTCCGTTCGAAGGGACAAGATTTGGTATATATTATACGATATTACGGTTATTGCCTGTCTGTCATACTCAGGACCTTTAAAGCTGACGGCCGTTGACCTATAACATACTTCTTCAGGCTCTCCTCCTCTTCCTCTTCATCCCCTTCCTTATCTTTGGATCTTGCCCTCACTAGTGCACATAGACAATCATGGGATTATCAGAAGTTGCAGACCAAGTCAAGTTTGACGTCCTGACGGCAACACAGGATGTCGATAACGAGGCATTAACGCGAGAGATCGGGAGGTCGTTCCTATGTACGTTTTCTCCTTTTCCTTACTGGCTCTTAACATCAGTACTGATGAACATCTATTTGATTTGTGCTTGTAGCGGATACTCTTACAGGTATGTATGATATGAACGTCATATCTATGGTCATTCATCTTCCATAATTCGAATGAAAAGCTAATCTACTTTCTTTTCCTCCTTTCCCCCTTTCATAGTGCCATCCAAGGAGATGTTCGTCTATGCCGCACGTGCGTCTCTTGGAGATGCCGTTTATGGGGATGCCTCGACCAAGGCGCTCGAGGCTCATATTGCTCGCCTGACTGGAAAGGAGGCTGCGCTGCTCATGGTGAGTAATAATCCATCATGAATTGCGTTTGTGTTTTACGGCATTAAATGATAATAATCCTTACCATATCCTATCTCTTTTCGTCGTGCTCTTCATGTCGTGGTGACACAGCCCAGCGGCACGATGTCGAACCAGATTGCGGTCAGGACGCACCTGAAGCAGCCACCGTACTCGGTTCTGTTGGATCATCGCGCGCATATACACAAGTGAGTGTAGCATATATGAACCTCTTGTATATGCATGGTATTCATGTTTCATCGACATGAATAGGTATGAAGGCGGTGGGACTGCCTTCCACTCCGGAGCGACAGTATTGCCTGTTATGCCCGTCAATGGTGCGTGGATGGCATGTATGGTTATGTATACACCATGGACATATATGAATGTGTCTTTTGTCCTGTTCTTTGTCAGGGCATCATCTTACCGTCGAGGACATCAAGGCGAATGTCATTCTGGGCTCTGACATTCATTAGTACGTCTATCAGTCTTTTGCCTCTGTGCTTGGATCAGGAAAGATTAAAAACAAAAATATCGCTCTTTTTAATGGATGTACCCATCTCATCTGCACGTAAACAGCGCACCAACTGAGCTCGTCGCGCTCGAAAACACGCTCAACGGGACTATATTCCCGCAAGAAGAGATCGTGGCCATCTCCGAATATGTGCACTCGCAGGGCATTAAGCTGCACCTCGATGGGGCGCGGCTGTGGCATGTCGCTGCGGCAACAGAGACTCTGATGAAGACGCTCTGCGAGCCATTCGACACAGTCAGCTTATGCTTCAGCAAGGGGCTCGGTGCGCCAATCGGGTCCGTGCTCGTAGGTCCTGCCGCATTCATCGAGCGCGCGAGATGGTTCAGGAAGATTTTTGGTGGTGGGATGCGCCAGACTGGGTTCATGGCCGCCAGCGCGGCTTATGCACTCACGCACAACTTCCAGTTGTTGCGTGATGTGCATGCGTTGGCGCTCAAGCTCGAGACTGGGCTTGCGCAGCTTGGTGTGGATATTTTGAGCAGGGCTGAGACGTGCATGGTGCGTGTGATGGAGTTGTGATCTCTTTCGTCTGCTTGTTTCGCCTAACAATGATTTTCCTGTCACATCATCATCACTGTAGATTTTTTATGATGCGTCGCCGCTTGGGCTCGACTATGCTGAGATCAACGAGCGCGCCTCCAAGTTGCCGGAGCCATTATTCCTCGGTGGCTCTCGTCTCGTGGTCCACATCCAGACCACCGAGGAGGCCGTCAATGATCTGCTCAAGGTGATTGCAGAGCTCGCAGAGGAGAAGAGGCAGGCGGGTTGGGTCCGGTCAGAGAAAACGTCGACGTCGGCGGCGGCATATCGGGATGTTTACGTCAGGCCGGTGAAATCTCACTAGGTCTCACGCGCCGCCGCCTGACGGATGACGATATGGGAGAGAGGAAAAGATTATGGATATAAGGGCGTATATGAAATGATGCGTTCATCGTGGTCGCGGCTCGCGGGAAGACGTAGAGATCTTTTGAAGGGGATCTATCTACACTAACGGCGCAATTATAGCCATTGTTATTACCATATGTTCGGCCCATAAGGCGGAGATATCATTATCATGGAGTTTATATATAATTGTTCATTGTACTTTGAATTATAAGCAAGTGTGGTACAATTCCATGGTACAAAGAGCATGACCAAATGCATAAGCAAGCAGTCCGGATGAAGACGTCCGGTGGGTGGCCATGGGACCCGGACAACCAGTGGAGTCAGGGGACTGGGGGACCGGTATGGGGATTCACTGCATTGGCATTGGTTGCTGTTGCTTGCCGTGTCCTGCGCAGAATGATGGAAAGGAGACAGGAGAAAATGATTCTGATGTGAGAAGAAGATCAGGGTATATGCGCAGACGATGCATTATGGCAACCATGACGGCGGCTGTAGTGGCTGTATGCGACATAATCGCGCTCAAGTGGGATACTGGCGCTTGGGCAGCAGCGGCTAACAGGGCCAAGATAACGTCCATGTATCATAACACAATAGATTGCCCGTGGGTTGATGCGGGCTGAGCAATACCTTTTTACCTGTGAAGGTGAGCCTGAGGGGGATGATGGGAGCGGCAACCGCTGGCAGTAGTCATTTAGCTGCCAGTCGCAAGTGGTTGCGATTGGAGATATAATCCCGGGTGTATGCTGTACAAACAAGACCAAACACACCCCGAACCCCTGCCATCTGGGTTCTCTTTGTCTCGCTCGTATTTTCCTCTTCTTCTCTTCCTCCTCCTTTTTCTTCATTCTCATCCTCATCTCTCAGCAGGTCCACCACTCCCCGTGTGGTTGCCTTTTGGTCTTTGTATATTTCCTATCCAAGGCTCTCCCTGCATTTCTTGCCTTTTCCTTTTTCTTTTCTTCTCCCGCGCACCTTTTCATTCTTTTCCTTTGCCCCGCCCTCACGCCTGCTAGCATCTTATATATCTGGCCAACGGCAAAAAAAACCCAGCGCACCTTTTCTATATCTCCGTCACTGCCGTGTCATCTTACTAAAATCCATATCACTCATACACATACACACGCTGGGCGTCATTAGGAACACGCAGTCACGTTTTTACCCCCATTGATTAAATCTATCGCACAAAGCCAACACTCCAAGCCATGCTGCCCCCTGCACCCAAGAAACGTGGACCTCCCATGGCTCTGCGTATAGAGACCCCTGCTCAAAATCCCTACATCATCCTCTCCATCGGTGACACTTCGTCTGCCAACTCCGCTCTCTCCCCCACCACCTCCGACTCTGGTCTCTCCATACCATCCGTCGCCCCGTCGGAGAAGCCCCGCTCTCTACGGAATATGAAAAAGCTATCCATCACCCTCCCCTCGGCCCAGTCCTCCTCCAACTCACTCGCCATCCCCAATGAGCCCGCCAGCACCATCAGCCAGCACCCGCCCGAAGGTCTGGCGTTTCCTGGCAAGCCAAGACGGCCGTCGATTACCTCGCTGCCATCGGCTCGCATTACAACCGTGAATACTGCGCTAGCTCACCGCTCAGAGGAAGATGGTGAGGCTGGCTCGCCTACCGTGGCGTACGCAGATGGCCCCATCCAGATCTTGCCCGGTATCTGGATTGGCTCGGAAGATAATGCTCGAGACTGGAAGTGTCTCATGGAGCGCGGCATCAAGTCCATTCTCAATGTCGCCAAGGAAGTTTCTTCGCCCTTCGACTCGCTGGCACCTCAATCCACAAAGCGATACGCATCCACACCGGATCTGAGAGTTGCCGCTAAGGAGAGCAACGAGACATACTACCCCCCACACCCTGCCTCCGGCAGACCGGGCATGCACTACCTCAAGTGCAATTGGTCCCATGGCCAACAGGATCTTGTCGATAGCGGTTTCCCGCAGGCGATGACATTTGTTGATGCAGCCCTCGCCAGAGAGGAGGGTGTTCTCATTCAGTATGTGTCACTCTCTATCTGATCAGGCAGTGATACACTGCATCATCCTAACTATATGATTTGTTGGCTGATGTATCATCATTGAAATCCAACAGCTGCCAGTGTGGTATTTCTCGCTCGGGAACGTTGGTCATCGCCCTTGTGATGCGTGCTGCTGCGCAGTCGCACACATCCGTGCCACCTGAAGTCTGGGCCCTAAAAGGTATGCAGGGCGCTTACGATTTCGTTAAATCAAAGAGCAGATGGGTCGGCCCAAATATGTCGTAAGTATTCCCTCCCTATTACGTATTGGGCATGTGGTATTGTAGAAGTCTAGACTGATGATGGTGATGATAATCACAATAGGCTTATCTACCAGCTGCTGGAATATGAGCGGAAGCTCAAGGGTTCCTCATCTCCCTCGCCTTCCACGCGGTCGTCCACGACTGCAGAGGAGGACGAAGAGTGGGGCCGCCGCCGCCAGATGCTGGAGGAGAACTCCGATGAAGACGACCGTGAGAGTTCTGAAGTCATGCGTGAAGCCCGTGCACTCGACAAGGCGATGGAAGATCGTATTATCGCTCGCAAGAACTCGACATCTTCGATGGGGTCCTCGATCTCCGGCCTTGGCATGGGTACCGCGTGGCGCAACCGCTATGGAAGCGGTCGTAAGCGCACAGGCTCTATCGCCAGCAATCTCACGACGGGTAGCATTCTTAGTGAAGATTTAGTAGAGGAAGATGAAGAGCAAGCTCTTCTCGGTGTCGGAGGTGGCTTTGACACAACCGATCCATCGAGAAGCCCAAGTGAAGAGGCTGACGACCGAACGCCTTTCACACCCCTCACAGCCAAGCCGTCGCCATCGCGTACGCCACTGGCCCAACTGCCTCCGTCAGCGCCGGCCCAATGCAAGTTGTTCATTCTACCGCCTATTCCGGCAACTGCTACCCGCTCCTCGTTCGACCTACCGCCTGTTCCGCGTGTCCCAAGAATACGACATCGGCCACCGCCTCTCGGCCTGTTGCCCACCGTACCGGCATCACCCACGCAAGTTATTCCCGTCTCCGCTCCCATCAAGGGCCCCCGTCCTCGTACTGAATCGCGCCACCCTGCGCCACCGCCCTCTCACCTGCGATCTCGCAACGCCTCCTGGAGCACTCTGGGCTCCACCAGCTCCGATCTGTCCTCTTCGCGACCCTCATCGGTGGCATCGACGCCATCTCAGACACTATTCGTGTTCCCTCCATCAAGCCTGCCTACTCGGGCTCCATCGACGATGACGCTCACTTCGAATGTCAACGCACTACCATTCCCCTCCGTGCCACCCACGCCTCGTATCACGAAGACGTCTATACATGGTCGCCCGCGATCGTTTATCGCCATTGTCGCTCCGTCGACGCCTACGGTAGCGTCATCACGTGTTGACGCTAGAGGTTGGTTCGGCCACGACTGAAAGGGCCTTTTCTTTTCTTGACCCTTTTCCTCTCTATCTCTTCCGACACTTCTTCACCAACCAATGATAAGAGAGGAATATACATGTTAATGACGCCTGTGTTTTATAATGGTCACGGATTGTGCATATAACTTCTTGTCTTGACCTGACGCCGCTCCATCTCGTCTCATCCCCAATGCCCTCACACACCCACAACCTTCACCGCCCGTGCCGCTAAAATATGCCGTATCCGTGACCTGGTGTCCTTGACGATATTTCCTTCCCCTTATCATTATGATGGTGATCGTCTGTTTTTATCCCCTCTTGCTTGTTTGTTGCCCCCCCCCCCCATTTTTTTGTCCTTGAATACTAATATGGACTATTTACTTTTCTTCTCTGGGCCATTCACATCGCTGTCGACTGACCTTTAGTTTTTTTTTCTTCTTTATTAGCGCATTTTTTTTATGGTTTGGACTAGATTTATTTTCTTTTTTCAATTCTGTTCAGACTTTTTTTTATCACTCATCCACTCATGTATTATTACCATCCTCTTTTTTGTCTATCTTCGCATTGGCGTATTCAACTCCTTTGATCAAATTTATTTGATTCATCTGTGCTCTATTTTTTCCCCTCCCGATTCTGTTCTGTGAACTAGCAGCAAACAACAATGATAAAAAAACAACGTTTTTCACCTATCCAGCGACCTCTTCTTCATTGGCACGCATATTCATTTTTCTTCTTGCTTCTTGGTTTCATCTTGCTTCTCTTCTCTTCTTAGTCGCATTTGCATCTGCATTTAACAATTATCAACATCATCCTCAAACGCATCACTCTTCCACTCCACACATCCCATTTCTATCCATCCTATTCCTCTTTTGTAGCACTGTCTAGCCCTTCCGTGGACCGGGACCGCTCCACATTGCATTGCCTTATCCTCGTCCTCTCCACTCGCACCCTTCCAGTGCTCTCCATCCCTCTTCCGGGTGATGTCTCAGCGGATGATGATATGCCCAGACTCCTCAAACGTATACATACACACGCGCATCACATGTGTACGTGCATGTATACACACGCGTGTGATCTGCGTGTTGTGTCCTGTGCTCTTCCACCGCCTACTATCATTCAAGGTCCTGGTTTTTGGGTTCTTTTTTGATTTTCTCAATGCCTTTATGGCTTTACTTCTTTTTTTTTTTCTTTTTTATCTACGTAGCCCCCTTCCCCTTTTGAGTTTCTTTTTCTTTCGTAGTCTGTTCAAGTGTGTTATTGTGCTCCCTTTGATGAGACCGAATGGAAATGATTTATACTTTTTTTGAAATGTTTTTTTTTAGTTCTTGATTGATTGATAAGTCGGGATAAGTGTAAGTACCCCTTGAGTACAAAGCGGTTGTGGTACATTCATTCTCTTCCTATTTTGGAGAAATCGATCGATATGCATACTAATCGATGTTGATTGAGGCACGAGAGTATGTATCAAAATGATTGATTTGCAAGCAACAATAAGCATAAGAAAGGAAAACGAAAAGGCAAAGGCAAACAAACAAGTAACAGAAAAGCGTGCACCACGAGAACAGTCTTCTTTTTTTGATCTACGATATTACTACAATTTCCGTTTTCCGTTTTAATAAAACGCGCATACCGTATACATGTATACATGATGCTCCGGTGCTAACTGGTTACTTGAAAACGCGCCCAACACTGCTCTTGATGGCGCTCGTGAGGATTTGCGAGCCGAAGCCGCCCGTGAGACTTGATAGGCCGGAGCTGAGGCCTTGGCCCCACCGTTCTTTTGCGTTGCGGTCGCTGTTTGATGGGTGGAACGTGTAGATGATCGATTTGCATGAATGTAAAATAAAAATAAAGAAAGACAAATACGCACGCGTAGGTGAACCCGATCACGTTGGTCATGTTGAACACGAGGGCGAGGATGCATATAGGTAAGAATCTGAGAGGAAACAAATGGATGTTGGGTTGTTGAGTTAGATATAGATACGGATTTCGGCTGTTAAGACGGCAAGAGTTGCTTACGAAAGGTTGAGTTTGAGGACGGAAACGATGAGTAGGACGACCCAGAGGACGGGGAATACGTATAATGCAATCTATATGACATATCATGAGCAACAAGGTACAAGCGACCCATTTGGACCCAGGGGAGGCTTACCCAGAACATTCTGAGGGAGAAGACAGAGTTAAGAGGAGGAAGATGTAAAAAAACTTGAAACGAGACGGGACATACCTCGAGTCTACGGGGTTTGCAGGTCGCGAAGGCTGCGCAACAGAAGAGACGTAAGTGAAGTGTAGGGGAATACAAGAGCACATAGATTGCTTACGTCTCTACTTTCAAAGACCCAGTAGCTTTCTCCATCATCGTCCACCTGTTAAAGAATTCTAAATATAATGTACTGGCAAGTAGGCAAGGATGGGTGCTAACCTGATTCCAGAACCGCAGTCCTACAAGAGTGCGTCCTGAGACATTCTATATGTGAAGATAAGTCATTCCAGTATCCTGTTTGGTTTCAATCTCATTTCCGTACCCTGCAGTTCCAAAAGTCCATGGACAATAGAATCACCACAGCGACCGTCTGCATACTATGTGTTAATAGTCCAATCCAGATTTCCTCGAGAACAGTACAAACCGAAAGCACATAATTGTCTGTGAACCAGCCACAGAGGATGTATACAGTTATCGCTGCTACGCGGAATAAATACAAGCAAAATAATGCGAGTGGATGAGCCGACTATGTGCATTTGCGTGTAGTGGTTTTAGAATGCGTTTCAATCATCACATAGAAATTCGAGCGCATGTATGCGGAGCCAGACCTGCTTAAATATCCCGGCAATCCCTGTAGCATATCAATCCGCCTCAGAAGATTATCATAGAGGATCCAAGGCTCTTGATGTGAACGTAGACGCACCAGACTCAGCGTCTCCAGGAGTCGTTGCGAACTGTGAACCAGTGCCGGGAGTTAGGACAACGGACTCTCTGGCCGGTACGCTTTTGCTATTGATACGTCCTGAGGGGATGGGATCAGACGTAGGATCATCGGGCTCGATAGTGTCAAGTAGTGGTTGATGTGCAGCACTCATGGTAGTGTAATAAGTGGACTTGGTTAAGTAGTTAATGGTACACGACGTCGTTGATCGCTTTTGCTTCCGGAAGTTTATTGAAACTTGATAACTTTCGTAACACTTTCAGAAGCATCACAACACTTGAGGTTGCTGTTCCTAATCCAGCTTACACAGCTATAGTGACTGGTATCACTGGCTCGGTCGAATGGCATCCAACGAGAATGAAGAGACAAGGCCGCTTCTGCCTACTATCGCAAGCAACGGTGCAAATAGTCCTGGCTTGACTGCTAGCTCATCCGGAACGTCCTCACGCAACCAGCCTACTATACCTCCCATCAACACCGTTGTCGAGAAGCTGCGATTCGAAGCCCTCCATTCTAATACCGACGACTTCAACATCTCCAACATTGTACTAAGAGACACGCTTCTAGAGTCTCTTAATGAGTGGGAAAGGGATTCGTACATCATATGTGTTTTGCTCAGCTTCCGCCAGTGGTATCACGAACTATCAGGTTCAAATGAGGAGAGCTGGGAGATTGCGCAATGGCAAAGGTCAAACCCAAATATTGCACACGACTTGGACGCACAAATCGTACGCAAGTGGAAGGACTTGGGGTATGAAACATCGACAGAATTGGGACAGATACTATGGGCCAAATTTCTTTCCAAGGAGGGGTCCCCTTCTACCGTTCGACGTATGGTGACCCAGCAATTAATGGCCCGTTATCAAATATCTGACACACAAAATTAAAATAGTAATCGACTTGCTTGCCGCCTCCGACCATGAGGATATTGTCTGTGATCCTACTCTTGAACAGTACTTATTCGGGACATGGAAGAAAGGAATCCCCTCCGGAAACACTACCTATGATTCATCAGAATCAAGAATATTTCAATTTTATGACACCCTGGCAAAGCCGAGGCATGTATCACAATTATCAAATTTTTGAAATCATCTTACCTTATTCTAACAGGGCAATTTATACCATGGATCTTATTGTTCATCTCACATACCTCGTCTCTCTTGTGTATTACGTCGTATCGCCACCTACTCGATTTGTTGTGACCGATGGTTCGCCTCGTATTGGATTACGGGAAGCATGGATTACGTTTTATTCATTCTCTTCAATATTCCGACCTTTCCCGTCATTATGCTTTCCCTCTTTGCTGGTGTTCTTCTCGTTCATCATCACTTTGCCTGCATCACCATATTCGGACGATTTTTCTTTCCTGCTTCTCTTAATTGCTCTTATCATCTACATCATTAAACTACACATACCCGATCACCCTAGTCCAGCTTTTATTCTGTTTTCCATCAAGAACACCCTCCCCTTAACAACGCTTATCATGGAGACACTTTCTCGTGCTCTCTTTCCCGCACTATCATTCATCTTTCCGTTGTTCATTCTTTCTTGGATACTTTTCAGCTATCTCTTCGGGGAGCTCCGGGCCTGGACATCGCTTTCGACTGCTTTCACGATAACTTTCTTGCCTGGCAGGACCGCCAACACCATCTTGCTGCTTCTCATGGCCGAGGGCTTGATTTTTATTTGGAGCATATTCGTCCTTGCAGTATCCTACATCACGCATCGGAACGAACATTTAGCTGGATGGGATGCATATACTCGACCGATCGGACTCAACTCTCGTCGTAGGTTTGCGTCGGCCGTTTCTCTCTATGCTACACCCTATATGTTTCCTCCGCCTTTCAACTTGATATCGTTAATCATCCTCATTCCGCTGAAAGTCTTCTTGCATCTAACGGGGAACACGGCACATACCGAAACCCACGTACATAGGATTCAACAAGTGCTTTGGCGAGTGCTGGTGGCTCCATTGGCAATCTTGGCCGGGGCATTTTGGATGTGGGGATTAAGATCATAACGACTTACGTATATCGATGAAGGTAATACATAAGGATAAATACAATGTTTATGATGCATCGTACAAGAAAAGAAACAACTACGTGCGAAAAAGAGGTAAGCTCTGACAAAGGAAAGACGCGACTCTTTGGTCAATCCTCAGCCGAGTTGTATCGTCGTCGTCCAAAACTTTCTTTTCCTCCTCCGATAGTGGGTATGTCTCCAGGAATGTAGTTAGCATTTGCGATTCGTTGACTGCTCGGAGACCCATGCGAACGCTATACCACTGATAGAGGTATTTCAGTGCTGTGGTCTTGTCGGTGCCCATAGATTCCGCTAGCATCTCTTTCTGTTCGTGTTCGTGGAAAATTGACCATGATTCGCTGACTTGGACGTTTGGGGCAACCTTAGATAAGAAGCGAAAGACTCTTGGACCATCTTCAATGGACGAGTTGCCGATAAACAAATCCCTGAGAGCTAGATGTGGTGTGACACTCTCAATGGAGGGAGTAGCTCCGCAAGCATCTAGCTGGATCTGGACAGCTCTGAGGTCACGACATCGGTTCAGCAAACTAAGGAGACCCTGGAGAGTGAATGATGATGATGAAGGTGCCAGCCAATCGCGTTCTGTGAGCAATGAGATCTCTTTAAGATTGGGGGCTGCATCGGCAATCGTTGAAAGATTTCCGTCTGAAAGGCCGCACCCATGAACCGGACAGATGTTAAGTAGTCGCAAGCTTCTGAACGCTGGTAGGAGATGTTGAATGTCGCTCATACTGAATCTATATGGTGCTTCATTCTCGAGTATTATGACTCCGTCACGATGAGGATAATTCCGAGTGGTCAAGTCCAGCGTCTTCAAAGACCCAGTAGAACATGTTTCTCCAACTAGACGAAGCACTTGTTGCCAGCTAGTTTCAGAAATATTAGCGCCGAGATGCATGTGTTCGATCTTTTGCAAGTTGGAGTTGAGTCTCAAGAAATGATACAGGACCATGGCGGATTCTGGGGTATCGAGATAAATTTCCTGAAGCTTAGAGAATGTGCTTTGGCCTGGGTCCAGTCCTGCCGCAGATATATGAGAATTCATGAGGAGCCCAATTGCTAAAATTTGAAGAGTCTCCGAAGACGCCAGTCTCTTTAGTGTAGATGCTTGCAAGCTGGACAGGCAGGTCACTTCCAGAGTCGGGTGTGTTTCAAGCACTTTCTTGGTCCCATATGCTATCGGAGAATCGTAGGCTAAGAGCATTTCGATGGGTTCCGGACCGTTTAGGATTGCGAACTCCCTCAATATGGGGCACAGATGAGCCAATATTGTAGGGAATTCATTTGGAAGTTCAATGAGAGTAGAGGGTGATACTTTTATGAGGTGGAGGGTTGGGGATAGCAGAAACAGGAATTTCGTGAGTCCTTCGTTAGCCACTAGGTTAGGGTTGGGCATAATCAGCTCGAGATTTTTTAGGTTCGGAAACAGAGGATTGGGCATTCCGTAGCCATATAAAGATAATAACGTTCTTGTTGTGAAATGAACGGAGTCATAATCCTTGTAGTGAAAATCCCGAACACGAGAACAATATAACTTAGCTCTGTCCCAATCATCAGGATGTATCGGTCAAGTAACTATCTGTAAGTAAAGGTGAGGGGGAATATCAACAAGTGCCTATAATATAATCTACCAAATTATTTGTTTTGTCGTCCAAAATCATGATGTCTTCATCCCAAGCACGCTTGGAATCTTCAATTCGCCAAAGACCCTCGGGCATACAGGCGATGACAGGGTGAAGGGACTCAAGAGTTCCCCAGACTATACTGGTACCGATATCCCAGAACATGAAACACGTGGGTAAGAGCTTCGCAATTGTGTTTCTGTCAGAAAACTGAAGGGTCATGGCAATGATCTCGGGGGTTAGGATGGGGTTTGCTGCACTGTCCATTATTGCCGCGTGTGTAGGAGAGTGATGATTGTGATGATAGGAAAGGGTTGGTATGGATGAGTCTATCATTCGAAACTTTTATGATAACCATGAACGCTTTCATTGCAGGAGATATGACAGAAGATAGCCAAGTATAACTTGAACATAACATATGCCAGTGTTTTTGCGGCGGCTGTGCTTCCTAGTAGTTTACAACAAGATTTACAGTTATGGTCTTTGTTGCCATGCCAAACCTGTATAAACCATAGTTCACTTGCACATGCCAATGACACGCGCAAGAGTGAGACAAATGAGCAAAATCGCGATCCATCAGATGCACAGTCCAATTTTCTTGAGCAGCTCATACTACAGTACTAGTAGTCATTGAACCTTTAAGTTTTTACCGACTCAGATTAGCATATCGAGCACGGAGTTCTACAAAAACGTGGTAATATCATTGGTATCCTGACGGCGACGTTAGATTAGTTGATACAATTGTCCTTGTTCGGTTAGCACATCAAACTTGAATGTGGGTGAGTGTATTTTTTACTATTCTGATTTCGATCATGTGCACCGGTGTTACATGTCACACACACACACACATGACCTTTCGAGTAACTCACGTGAGTGTGACCGCACGCCCGTGCATTTGGCCTTACTTCATCCATCGACTTGTTTTACATTTGCACCAAAAACAAGCATGTCATCTTCGTCCAGCATTGTATTCGACGACGTCTTTACGATTAATGCCATCGACAAAGAGGGCAAGAAATTCGATCGTGGTCTGTCTACACCTTGATGCGCGCTGGCCAAAAGCCATAACCAAGGCTTACAGTTTCTCGGCTATATGCTCATTCAAAAAACTATGATATGGCTCTAACGCTTGATTACAACGTTGAGCTTTTCCCTTTGGAGTCCGGCAAATCTATCACTCTGGCTCTTGCTACTTCTCTCTCACGAGGCGGCCCTCAGGGCAATGACGCAGATGGCGACGAGGCCGACAGAGAAAAGGATAGAGATGTTTGGAGGCCTGATGGAAAGGGCAGGAGGGGTTTGGAAGAGGATTATGATTATGTGATGTATGGGAAAGTATGTACAGAGTTTTCTGTGTGAATCTATACGCTTGCTCATGATTCATTATCCAGGTTTACAAGTTCGATGGCGACACAACAGAAGCTGTGTAAGCATGATCCGTTTTAATCTCTTACAAAATCTCTCACATCACCTGCCACGTTCTTAGCACGGTTTACGCATCATTTGGAGGCTTGCTGATGTCCCTCAATGGATCTTTCCGCCACATGAGTAACATTGTCCTCGGCGATCCCATATATATATTACTACGCAAATAAAACGGCACTCGCTCCTTTTTTGTTCAACCATTCATTGTACCTATAGTCTTTCTACCCAATCCGAACCAGGCTTAGAATTAATGTTGGACGCCCCAAAAGAGTGATCGGAATACCGCAAGCTTCTATCTGAGAAATTATTTCTGGGTCAGGTAAGAAGAGTCTTGTATTATTATTTACCCATTTGGTGCATGTATAATTTGGTTTAGAAAGGATGGTCGACTGAATATGGCTGTTATATCCCATTGATGCATCAACATTTGTCTAACTAAGCAATCTAGAACCTTTAAGTTCCTAAAGGATTGGAGTCGAAAAGGACCTTCTTAGCAATGGTTGACCATTTTTTCATATTTCCGTAGCACGGAAATAAAATTTGTGTAAATGCAGGTTGGCAATCACAGCCTTTCATTTACGGCGGCTTGACAATCAGATTTGTTACAAGTGTTCTGAATCATGCAGTACCATCCAATCCAGTTGATTCAACCGTATCATGTTCGGCATTGCGGAGTTTGAGTGAAAGCGTGACCAGGCGTAATGGTACTCTACTAGTAGCATTGCTTCCAAATTCCTATCGCTTAGCTGCACTCTACCTACGGCTGGTATTGAGACGTCAAACTTGGTCTTCTTCTGACAATGCACAGGTAGTAAAAAGCTTGTACAAAGGACCAGGACCCTGAATCTAACAACTTTACATGTAGGCGAGTTTGATCTGGTGAAACCATGTCTGTCGGCAGAAGCGCACTTTCCTACATTGCGTATTCCTTCCTCGTCATCGCAGCTGGATGTGCAGTAGCACTATCATGTGTCTTTTTACTCACACAGGCCGTCAGGGCCTCTCCAAGACATTCATTGAAATATAACTACGATGCTTTGATAATTGGCGCTTCCTATGTCGTTGTCGTAAGTGTGCTTTGCATCCTCGTTGAGCACGGCTTCAAGTTGACATCTGGGTTTCTTTTATCAGTTACTTTTATCCGCATTTTTCTGTCTGAAGAGGCGAATTAGTGTTGCTATGGCCCTTCAGCGCATATCCAGATCGCACAAAATGATTGGGAAGAACGATGTACCGAAGGTAAGTGCAAACCATTTCACTCGATATATCACACGGATTCACTTGATCACCAGACAGTTCATGATTATATTCGTCAAGAATATCACCGCTCTAGTCTTATTGCTTATGAATCATTACCAAGAGACGTGTTTCATGAGGGATGGGGTAAACCAGGTAGTTGCAACATTGGTTCCATAGGTTTACCTCCTGACAAAAGACTCAGGAACACAATTGGAGAACATAAACTTTCGTCGTTCTCTCTTAGATTCTATCTATCAAGTCGGTATGCTGGGCCTCAATCCGCTTTCTTAAGCAAGATATAACCCATTTTACTAGACGAAACTGCACGTCTTGTGATACCCTCTCTTCCCCATTTGAAGCACAACGTGCGCATAATTCGTCATTTTCGTTATCTTCTCCCCCTCCTACCTATGGACGGAGATGGTCTTTCTCCTTTACATTACTACGACTCTGCTATACAGTTGGCCCGCACATCATCCCGAGAACCTACGGAGCAAGAATATCTGGTAGGCGAGGCTGCAAAAGAGCAAATCATAGCAGTGTGAGTTACTTCCAGTTACCAGACTATCGACGGCTTGTGTAAGCTGACTTTTTGGTTTTGGTTAGTCTTGGCGAATGCTTAGAGGAAATGTCCATCAGCTCTGGGACAGCAACCCATATTTGATATCATTTCACTGTTCACTGGCAATTGTTTCTAATATAGACATCGTTTACATGCGCTATTATACATGTATCTTTGTTTGGCTGTGGATAGTAATGCTGCCAGTGGCGTGAAAGCTCATTTTCACATGTGTCTGAGAAATTTTATCTATCGGATATGGCTGGCGTGGGCTATAGTCTATAATTGTGAAGGGTATGCTTGACCTGTCGACGTGCTGAAGTGAAGGCATTCTGGCGAGATGGTCACCTCGATACACCCGGTTTAGACAGGTTACTAGAGGAAGCGTAGAGGAAGCGTGACAAGATCGAAGCCAACACTAACCATGATCGTGATCATAAACATTTCACTCAGCCTAGCATGTCGACCGACGCTTCCACTCTCCGACCTCTCAATATCCCAAATATTACTGTATGCAGATGCGGTTTTGAGGCGTCCGGCTGTGCTGTGCACTATACAGTCATCCAACTTGGCCTCAACTTGAGTGGTCAATTGACTGGTCTTTGAGTACTGCGACAACTTAAACCGCACGATTCGTAGGTAAATCGTGTCAGCATCCTCTTAGGCTTGTGGGTCTAACCAACACCTTGCCGGGCACGTAGTCGGCCTGTGCTGTGACGCACGCTCCCGGCACGCTTATTTGAGACATTGCTATCATGCATCACTTATCACGCACTGTTTTATTCTGCGGTGCTCTTGTCAATTGACTGCGCCGGGCTGCGGCGTGTCCACCATGCTCACAAGACTCTGCCTCAATGCTTAAATAGTCCACAGCCTCTTAATCAACTATCCGGCTACTGCGAGATTCAAAGCCAGACATCTTTCTCTCTATCTCTTTCGTTTCTTTGGGTACCGTCTCAAGCTTTCAGTCGAGACCGCAGCGTCGTCTATTTTAGCACCCTACAATGGCCCACACACTACTGTGCCGTATCTTGGGAATGAGGAGACGCAGCGTTTTTCGCTCTGAAGACATGTGGGAGGTCATTGAAAACAGAAGTGTAGAGCCTGTGCCCATGTTCTATGACGATGAACGTAAGTCTAATGTTGTATAACTCCTCAGTATTGTTGATGACCATTCTCCAGGTAAAAATGTGGGGCGTATAGCGTACGAGGACACAAATGGGACGTATGTGTTTGATCTCCCACGCTCCCCAGGTGGCGCCGAGCTACATCAAGCCTTAATGCTCGCCCGCCAGCAACTGCTGAGCCAGATCTCGAAGCAGGAGTATAACTGTTTCCTACTAGAAAGGTTTGTGCTTTGCGTTCTTCGGGGTCGATTCTTCTGAACTGTTTTCTAGCTGGCAGGTAAATGTTCTCCGCCGTGGGAGTACCGATATGCACCGAATACATGTGTCATATAATGGCCGTCCAGCATATGCGACCGGAAATTTATCGCTGCGGCTCCCTCCTTATATTGGCCTCGTGGCTAGTACACATATACCACCTAGTCCATGACTGCTTTCTCTTGACTAGTTTCTTATGTTATCGTTCCCACGCCTCTCATTCTTAGGCTGGTTTCGTAAACTCTTCGTCTTCTAGTGGCCTTGTTTGATTATGTGTCTGATTTCGCCATTACTCGTTATCGTGAATTTGTTGCATTGTTTCCTCTTAGTTTTCCCGCCATCACCCTGTCTCCGGTTTCTGGATTGATCCAAGGGATCAGCATATGCTAGTAGAAGTATCTTCGGATGTGTATATTACTGTGTCTTTAAGTTCAAGCAATGTATCATTATTATATCATTATAGTTCGAATGATCAAAATATTGGCACCAATAAATAGTGCATAAAATGTACCTGATTCAGTTCAAGACATTTGAAAGGCACAACAACTGCGGAATGTTTTGAGTAGACTAAGTACAAACTGTAGATGTGGACCCCACACTTTGATCGGAACTCGGCGATGTAGTGGGTGCAAGGCTGGCAAATGAGCTCATAAGCACACCATCATACGCTTACCTGACCCACGGTTCTAAACACTCAGTCCCAGTTTTCGGCCGTTTACCAACACACACGGATAGATTATCAGGACAATAACTGTTTCTTCTGCAGAATTCTTTTCTTCTTTTTCTTGCACTATGTTCAGAGTCTCTGTTTCGCGCACAATCCGTCGTGCAGTCCCATCTACTAGGATGGCTGTTGTTGCCCCTCCCCGTTGTGTTGTCCCGAGCTTGCCCACCGTCATTGCCCGCTATGAATCATCGTCTGCTTCTTCTGGCTCGGGAAGCTCTGTAAAGGACAAGATATACGAGGCGCAGCGCACCAACCTCAGAGACTGGAAGGCGACCAAGGTGACCTACGAGGATATTAAACCCAGAACACAGGCTCCTCCTCTGGTTGGTTTTCTCAATTTTCAACCGCTTGTGATAATGACCAGCTTACAGTTGATCATTTATAGGACGCATACTTGATAGACGTCCGAGAGCCGGATGAAGTTCTGCAAGGAGCTATCCCTTCCTCTGTCAACCTGCCTCTATCTGTCCTCCCCGAATCCCTCCATTTAAGCCCGGAGAAGTTCAAGGAACAATTCGGCTTTGAGAAACCTAGGAAGGACCAGGAAATTGTGTTCTACTGCAGGAGCGGCAAGCGCAGCTCTACAGCAAGCGATGTTGCTCTGCGTAGTGGCTTCACTAAGTATGGCAATGCTTCGAATCAAACGTTGTTTGTGTTTACTGATAATATCATTACCCCCACAGAATTCTAAATTATGAGGGTAGCTGGTTGGACTGGGTAGCAAGGGAGGGTCCTCCTAATGCACAGCAATAAATGTAGTTTAATATCATAGTCTTCATGTTACGCGTCATCGTGCATGCAAATGACACCATGGATGTTGACTGCTATAATGAAATATATGCATTTGGATTTTTTTGTGAACTTGATTCAGTACGCCGAAGTCAGCCGCGTCGCGGTCGTCTCTTCTCCGGATTCACATGTACAGACAAGTCTCTCGTCGTTTACCAGTTCCTCGTCGCGCATGTCTATCACGCGCTACATACACAGCCGGCATTCTGCGTAGTGTTCCAACATGTTCTTCTTTGCTGTCGTCGTCAACAACTGCTCTTGGCCAACGACATGAACGACGGCACTTTGCCACACCCCCGCCTCATATCAACGTGAGGTACGCCTCATCTTATGCGGTTGCAAACAATATACCTCTTCTTGCTTAATCAAGTTCTCATTTCGCTTGCTACATTGGATCCATATACGACCTGTAATTACAACATTTGAAATGCTAGTTCACTCTCGACGGAGCTCTACCATTCACTGTCAGATGCAACCATGGAGCATACCCTAGAGTCGCTCGAAAACCTTTTGGACGAGATAGACGATGCCTCGTATGAAGTAGACTACAGTGTATGTATTCCTATTCTTTGTAGACCATGTTTCGTTTAAATGTTCATTCTGATATGCAGAGTGGTGTCCTAACACTCAAGCTGGGCGGGCATGGGACGTACGTGATTAACAAGCAACCGCCCAATAAACAAATCTGGCTGTCTTCGCCTATCAGGTGTGGAGTGCAAATTTGTGCATGATTTTTGTTATCTAATCTTGGGTTTTATTTTTTTAAATATAGTGGGCCAGCACGGTACGACTATGATGAAGCAAAGAAAGACTGGGTCTACATCCGCAGGGGAGATACACTCGCGGAGCTTTTGAACCGCGAACTCAGCGATACACTCCAAGCGCCGGTTGATCTTGATTTTAGGGCAGTTTTGGATAAAGTCGCAATTTAGGAGGTCCTACATTAAATGATAATAACAATAACATGTTGAACAGCAGAAAGCAAGAGAAATATGTGTGAGGAAAAACCGATTAGAATTAGAATGATGCGGCGGGAAAGTGATAGTGGTCTAACTATATAACACAATGCAAAGCGCGGGAAATGAATGCACATGGCGGTGAAAAACTGGTAGCTAACAAAGACAAGTACAGTGACGAATCATAGATGTTGAGAATGATTGAAGGGTCCGTAACAAAACCAAAACATGACTAATAAGATAAGAAATGCGGTATGAGAGCAATGCTTACAAGGCCATCTAAGTTAGGTGGAATGTTAGATGAAATTTCTCGTCGAGCAGATTATGGCTCACCAAAGGCAGGGATAATGAATAATGTCGAAATAGGCTATTATAAATAAGCATTTTGGCACGGATTCAGGGGTCCTATGCTAACCCCCCTTCTCCATCACCAAGCTCTTTTCGTCTTGTGAGGAACAATGAACCTAATAGCCTGAAATGATTGAAAAGTTCATCCTGTGAGAACAGGGTCCTTGAAAATGAATTCTTCTAACATACCGATTGCTGTCCTCATATGTTTCCTTGACCATCCGTCCTTCAGAGCCTATTGTGGGAGGTTCTGGATGTAGCTTATGGAAGTTTATTGATGTATAATCGGATGCCACAGCGTTAGCGTGATTATGATCGTAAACTAGCGAAGGCCCGGGATGGGTTATAGAAAACAATCTTCGATGCTGCTGTTCAGCGTGTAAATCATGTAGAAAGCTATTGGTCTCTTTATATAGCTTCATAACTTCCTCATTCTGGTCTGAGTAGTATTCGCTGGCAGCAGGGGCCCCTTCTTCTTCATAATCAATGTCTTCCTCGGCGTCGTCGTCATCGAGTTGAGCCTGTGGCGAAAGCGTCATATCCATCTTCTGTTCGCGCACATGGCCATCCAAGGAGGGTGCCATCGTTCGTCTACGCTTACTGTGTTCATAATCACTGTCCATGTCTGTTGTAGAAGCTTGCGCGGCCCAAGAGTTATTGTAGACAGGATAATTGGGATGGAATAAATCTTGATCGTCTAGGTAAGCAGATGCAAGTCCCACCGGGGATGCAGGACGCTGTCTTTTGAGCATTTCGGGAAGGGCGTCAAAGATGCAATTTTTCGAGTGCTCAACGAGATGAAAGTGAGAGGAACGATGAAGAGAGGAGGGGGTCCTCCCCTGTGGCCCAAGTGCCTCCTTGATTGCAGCAAGCCAGAAAAGTTATGAAAGCCGTGATTGCGTAAGGAGAGATCCATAATGCTTGGTGCATGATCACCTTCCCGATTAGGTAGGTAACTTAGTTTGTGTAATCTACTTGTCTTGTATAATGTAAACCAGTAAAGTAAGCCAACTAGTAAGCCACGCACACAACGCATCAACGGCAATCCACCAGCTGCACTCCACACAAAGTCATCATCGTCATCTTATACTGTCACTCTTTTTTCTTTTACATCTGATCCTTTAGTCTGCATACGATGGCAGACCAAGATGTATTCGCCGCCATGGGTATCTCTGGCTTTGGCAAGCCAGCGCAAAAGCGCAAGCCCGCCCCGGCACGGTTCGAGGAGACGAAACGTGACGTGAGTAGTATAGCCTTCGTTTCGTTCTCCTGCAGTATAGCGTAGCAGCAAAAGCCCCTGTGGTACATATGCACACGGTGTCTCACTGGATTTTCTTCTTTTTGCGGTCCCTATTGCGTTTCGGCTGCTTCGTAGCCGTTTACCTAGCCTCCCGCTCACGATATGAACTTATTCACTAGGTTTCGTCTTCTGCAGTGTCAAAGAATGACGTAGGCTCGTTGCCAGTTGCTCCTGCCGTTGCCTCCTCGTCTGCGTCAGCATCTGCCAAACCCAAAAACGCTGATGATAATGAAGAAGACGACGAAGATGATGATGAGCCGGGACCCTCATTACCACCTGGGCTCAAGTCACAGCCAGACGACGAAGAGCCCGAGTTTCCGGGGGATGATGATGATAATGGTGGTGAAGACGAGTTCCCGGTGTCGCACGAGGTTGTGCTCAAGGACCACACCAAGGTTGTCTCCGCGCTTACACTTGATCCCTCGGGCGCGCGCATTCTGAGCGGCTCGCATGATTATGATGTCAAGATGTGGGACTTTGGTGGTATGGATGCGGGTGCGCGCGCAAAGCCGTTCAAGAGTTGGGAGCCGGCGGGGAGCTATTATGTATGTATTCTCTCTCACCCTTTTTGGTTTGCAAGGTTTTAGTGGTGAAGGTGTATGGCTGAATTCTCTGATGTTCCTTAGGTGAACGATCTGAAGTACTCCAATGACGGCCAGAAGTTCTTGGTCATCTCTGGAACGATGCAGGCACGACTGTACAACCGTGACGGAGAGGAGCAGTACGTCATGTTTCTAGTTGATATCGTATGCTAAGAGTAGACTAACCTGACTCTTAGGGCAGCGTATATTAAGGGTGATCCCTATATCAGAGATATGCGGCATACTGCGTATGTATTCCCTCACCGTTTTACATATTGCCTTTTTTTTTTTTTTTTTTTACTAACATCAACACCTGTTTTGCCAATTCTAGTGGTCACGTTGGAGAACTATCTTCCTGCTCATGGCATCCTAGGGACTCTGAAACTTTCATCACAGCGTCCGCTGATTCTACAATACGGTATGTTACCACAACAATCATCATCTATGTGGAAAACTGTAATATCTAACTTCTATTGTATAGTATCTGGGAGGTTGAGAACAAGAGAAAACAAAAGACAGTTATTGTAGTCAAGTCAAAGGAGCGGGGAGCACGAACACGTGTTACTACCTGTGGGTATTCTACGGATGGTAATCTGATTAGTGGAGGTGAGAGACAATTGGGTGCTATTGTTTCTTTCCCATACTCATGCATGGTCGCATTCTATTGCAGCTTGTCTCGATGGTGCGCTTCACGTCTGGAAGACCAACTCGAACTTTGTCCGGCCCGATATGACAATTGAAGGTGCCCATACGAAAGGCGCGGAAGTGGGCTCCATGACATTTTCGGTTGATGGACGGACCATGATGACACGTGGAGGGGATGAGACTGTTAAATGTATGTGGAGTCCCATATCTTTGATATTAACCTGATTATCTGTTTTAGTGTGGGATCTGCGCTCATTTAAGAAGCCGTTGGTGACTCGGACGGGACTTTCAACGTTGTATCCGACGACGAATGCTATCTTTAGTCCCAATGACAAGTATGTTGTGACTAGCCAGGGCGCAGAAACCAAAGGTGGCAAGGGCAGAATTATGATATTGAACAAGACGGATTTGGAGGTTGTTAAACAGCTTGAAGTCGACTCGACGCCGGTCAAGGTCATTTGGCACTCCAAGATTAATCAGGTATGGGTAATGTCATAACATGTATTTCATTCTCTCATGCTTATTCATTCCAGATCGTGACTGGTATGGCCAACGGCCAAATAGTGGTCATGTATTCGCCCACGACGTCATTGAATGGCGCCAAGCTCCTGCACGTCAAGGGCCCTCCGAGGAAACGACAGATTGACGACCTGCCAGACTCGGTTACGCCGCACATTCTTACGCCACACGCTCTGCCCGCATTCCGCGACGGCGAGGGACTTATTGGCGGCAGCAAACGCAAGCGTGAAAAGGACCGGTTGGACCCCCGCAAAAGCAAACGACCCGACTTGCCCGTCACTGGCCCTGGCCGTGGTGGGCGTGTGGGTGCGAGTGCGACGCAACACGTTGTCCAGAATTTGGTGCGGGATACGACGAGAGACGAAGATGTGCGTGTCTACTTTTTTTCTTCTTCATCTCTTGCTACTGCTATGTGGGTTTCTTGGCATGGGCGGCTTGCCCGAGTCATGCCTGTCTGTCACTTATATCTACGTTTGCGCGCCACATCTTTTTTTTTTCCTTTTCTATTCGATGATCAATTGGACGACGCTAACTATCTAACCTACAGCCACGCGAGGCACTACTCAAGTACGCCAAAATGGCAGAAGAAGATCCGCAATGGACGGCAGGTAAGGAGGTCCCGACCCTGGCAGGAGCCGTGATCGTGTGCAAGCACGTGACGGCTCCGTCGGAAGCTCAAGCGGAGAATGAAATGCTGACGTGGCTTTGTTTTGCTCAGCATGGCGGGCGAACCAGCCGAAGCCGGTGTTCCAAGAGGTGGATACCAATGCAGAGGAGGAGGAAGAAGATGAGTGAGGGGTGTTATGGGGTCTACTGTGTTGCACTGGGACTGTGAGGGACGAGGAGAGGGACAGATGTGAGGGAATCAACAGAGGACTCGCGGCGGGTGGTCGGACCTCCAAATTGGATGGGAGTATATAATCCGAAAGGGGGCCAGGCGCGGCTGGAGGTGCCCCAAGACTCCCTTTCCACCCAATCCCTGCCTGTGTGTGACAGACGTGTCACGCGTCGCGTCGTCCCCCTCGCCAGATCGCTCTCTTCAACGCGTCTCTTGCAATCCGTTCATGTCCTCTGTCGCCACGCTCGCCACCCCCGTGGATCCATGTGAGCGTCTCTCCTCGTTTCCTACGTCTTCCTTTATCTTTTTGCCTTGCTATCTCATGTAATATCATGTTTGTTTATCTATCCCTTTTTCAACAACAAAAGCCTCGATCCCCATCGATCCCCCCAACGGCACCACCCCACGTCCAATAGAAGGAGAGCTGCTCGAAGAGGTCAAAACGGCAGAGGCTCAGGATGACCCTGCCGTAACCACAACCACAACCACGACCACAACAACTGCCGCCCCTGCTGTGAATGGTGTACCACATGAGCAAGAAGAAAGTGCAGTAAAAGAGGAAGACAGGCCAATGCAAGAGCAGGATACTGGCACGCAGGATGATAACATGCAAGTGGATGATGCTACTACTCCCCAAGTGAATGGCCATGTCGAGGAGGGTTCAGAACACAATGATGATGCCGCCAAGGGAGAGGCCCAAGACATGGATATTTCCACGCCTGCCATCACGCCCAAGCCAGAGTCACCCCCAGGCTCATCCTCGATCGAGTCCATACGCACACCAAAGCATCCTATGTCTCCTTCGAGTGCTGCCGGGAACGACGATGACGATATGCAGCCCCCAGCAAAGCGTCCTCGTGTGTCGTCCAATGCCGATGAAGAACCGGCCATTCATGTAAGTATCCACATGTCACCATCTTTTGTTTTGCCTGTCTGGAATGTTCTCCTTCATAACGGGCATGCTAATCCCACCAGTCTGCCGCCCCCACCCCTCCTCCAGCCTCTGCTTCCACTGTTACCCCTACCCCTACTACCGCCACTATGTCAAACGGCAATGACCATGGCGCTGCGTCTGCGCCTGTCACTCCCTCCCTGAATGGTGGTGAACAGCCTACGCTCAGCCCTGCACAACACCGTTTCTTCCTGTCCACGGTCAGACAAATCAAGAAGAGCAAGGATGCCAGTCCATTCGTGCGACCTGTGGACCCCATTGCGCTCAACATTCCTCACTATCCCGCCATCATCAAGCGGCCCATGGACCTCTCGACAATGGAGCGCAAGCTCAACTCCTCCAACCCTCAAAAACCTGATACGAACTTGAACAATCCACGATATAATCACGCAGATGAGATCGCCGCTGACTTACGACTTATCGTACACAACACCATCACGTTTAATGGACCAGATCATGTTATTACTTTGATGGGCAAGAGAATGGAGGATACGTTCGACAAGGCTCTCAAGAATATGCCTCCCCCACTTGAGGTGAGCTTACGGCAGTCCTCGCCTCTACTTTGCAGGTATCTAAAGTGGATCTCGTTAGCTCTCAAAACCCCCGCCCCCACCGAAACGTCCGGCGTCTCCACCACCCGCCGCGCCTGTTCCTGCACCCGTTCCCAAAAAGAATGGCAATGCCTGTCGACCGTCGACCTCAGTGCCTACCATCCGGCGTTCTGATGCGCCCGAGACTGCTGCGAGACCGAAGCGTGAAATTCATCCGCCCCCTCCAAAAGACTTGGCTTACACCGAGCCTCCTCGCAAGCAACGACGGCCCAACAAATCTACCAAGGACGATGGCACGGCGGAGCAGCTCAAGTATTGTGCCAAGATTCTGTCTGATCTGCAGAAGAAGCAGTACTGGACGATTGCCTCGCCGTTCTATGAGCCTGTTGGTAGGTACCCCAGTCTTGAATCCTACTATTGCCACTCCCTCTGACCATGGGTGTGATGTCGTTGGTTTGTCATAGATTGGGTTAAGCTCGAAATTCCCGACTATCCGCGCATCATCAAGCGCCCAATGGACATGCAGACGATGCGCAAGAAGCTCGATAGCCACGAGTACTCGAACGCGCAAAAGTTCTTTGACGACTTCAAGCTTATGATTCGTAACTGCTTCCAGTTCAACCCGGCCGGGACACCTGTGAATCAGGCGGGCATTGAGCTACAGCGCGTGTTTGACGAAAAGTGGCGCGGATTACCTCAGCTTCGCAGTGTTAGTGATGATGAAGAGGAGGAGGAGTATGAAGAAGACGATGAGGATACACGTACGTGCACGATGGCCAAGTCACGACGATGCCCCCTGTGTGATTATCGTCTTAATAGTGATACTAACAATACATTCCTTTCTATCGATCACAGGCGCCTCGGAGATGGCTCGTATCGAGAGTCAGATTGCCGCCCTTCAGGGCAACCTGACGAGCCTGAAGAACTCCGTGACTACCAAACCCAAGAAAGAAAAGAAGCCCAAGAAGGAGAAACCTGCACCACCCCCTGCACCCGTCGCGTCCACGTCGCGTGCGCCGGCGAAGCAGACGAAGCAGGCTGCTGCCCCGGCCCCTGCAAAGAAGAAGAACGCCTCCGGCTCGTCCTCGGCAGCGGGCTCGAAGAAGGCCGCTGTGGTCACAGAAAACGACGCACTCACGTTTGATCAGAAGCGTGATCTGAGCGAGGCAATTCAGAAACTCGAGGGCTCCAAGTTGGAGAGGGTGATCAATATTATTCATGAGGGTGTGCCCGAGATCAGAGATGTACGTTATCATTGTTTTTATTTTATTATGTTGGGTTGTCGACAAGAAGGCTAATTGTCTCTGCCTTCTCTTCCCGTTTGTTTTTGCTTATTTACAGAGCCAAGAGGAGATTGAACTAGAGATTGACATGCTGCCGGCAAGTGTTCTAACGAAGTTGTATAACTTTGTGCTTCGACCTTTGCGTGGTCAAGCACCGAAACGCAGCCGGACAGGCAAAGGCACTGGCACGGGTGGTCTGAGGCGGAAGAGCATGGACGAGGACGTCGAGGCGGAGAAGATCCGCAAGCTCGAGGAGCGCATGGCTTGGTTCGACCGTGGAGGCAAGCCGGCCGACGAGTCTGTTAGCGCGGGCGCAGGAGGTACAGGGCACGATAGCGAGCATTCGAGTGACGAGAGTTCGGATGAGAGCTCGGGAAGTGATTCGGAGTGAAGGAAAAGTAGCGAGCGGGTTGGATGAAAGGGCGCAGCGTGATTTTCTTTTTTGTGTTTTGTGGTTGATGCGCCCTATATATTACACCTTTTCCTCCTGCCTTTTCTTTTTCTTTGCTCTTCCCCTCTCCCTGTCTCGCCTTCCCTTTCTGCGCTATTGCTTTTTTCGTTTACAGTGCCTCACTTCCGTCCTCGTTTCTTTCGTACATGCCTAAACCTCCTCTCTATTTTTCTCTTTAGGGCCTTTTTTCTACCCTTTTTTCGTTTAAATATCTCAACTAGTTGCCTCTCATACGTTTCTCCTTCTCTTGTTGTAATACTTTTTTTTCTCTATTATCTCGTTAGCGCTACACTCGAAATCATTATAACGAAAGATAACAGAACAAGTTATTCTTTTCTTCTCTTGTATTGCCCTTTGAATCATGGTCACTGTCAATAGGCTATCTCCGGTTTAGTTGGCTGTTTGGTTTTGAACGAGCTTGAAGGGTCTAGCCAGTGAGTGAGTTGTCAACGTCCTCGTCCATGTATATAACCGGCACGGGTCAGACAAATGGCCTGAGTACACGGCTTTGTCGATTGACGAATATTTTGCACTTTTACTTCTTTTTTTTTCCCACATAAAAATATGATGTTTACGATTGGTACTGATTTGTATTCGCCGGTGCAGTTCGTTTAAGTGCTGCCGTTGGTTATATTTATACATGCTGTTACATGTTGCGTTTTTGTTCCCTTACTACAGCTGAGGGGTTTTTATAACTGATGGGTTTGTTGGGCGGCGGTCTCAGACATCATCGGTGGGTTTACTTGTAAAAGGGAGGAAGCCCGAGGAAAGGGAAAAGCCGGGGGGAGGGGGATGGCCCGGGGTTTAGACTGATGAAGCTGATAGTTGGCTGTCCAAAAGAATGTTCTGACAAGCCAGGGCATGGCGTTTGTTGAGAATAATATCAAAAAGAACACGACAGGAAAAGAACGTGA
This sequence comes from Agroathelia rolfsii, assembly GCA_018343915.1. NCBI lineage: Eukaryota > Fungi > Basidiomycota > Agaricomycetes > Amylocorticiales > Amylocorticiaceae > Agroathelia > Agroathelia rolfsii. Next base: position 1,392,523 of record JABRWF010000002.1, read on the forward strand.
TGGGAAAACGTATGTAACCAGGTTACGGATTGTACATTTCCATGATGTCGGTGATGTCGACGATAACGCAAATGAAGTTGACATTTTTGAGATTCGACTATGAAATTCTGCACGTGTGACGCTCGGAGAAGGCGTCCACAATATGGCAGCAGGGTTCGTTGCATATCATATAGGCGCGTATTACCTATATGCGACGTGTGTGTATATATTGATAGTACAGCTTCTAGTGGGCTAATTAGACTAGTTAGCTGGACTTGGATTGAGCTCATCTGGCTCAATGATTTACGTGCAAATTAGGCAATACCCGAAGAAGAAACACAGCTAACTAAATGTGCCAGTCAAGCAGCTAGCTAATTCCGGGACTCTCGGGAACTCTCTCTCTTAGGAAGAGCTTATAGCTGACGGGTGTGCGTGATGATATAAAAGATGGGGTGCTGTGTACGTACACTAGCAAAAGACGAGAAGGAAATGTTTATAGGGCAAATTCTGGGAAAGTAAGACCAAAAAAAAAAAGGTACGAAGGCATTGATCGCATATAGAGGCGGGCTTAATCATGCACCAAAAAAAGAACAGGAATTGCACTACAGTAGCAGGAAACAAAACAAGCGTACAAGAGCAAGAGACAAACTCCTTTCCAGTATAGAACTGTCACACATTCGGCAAAGGGTGGAAAAACCGAATACTAAAAACAAAAACAGAAAAACCAACTGGCCAGCCCTGTGAGTGTATTTTTGGAGATAGTTATATTCAGCTCTGCAAATTTTCCCTCTGTTTTTACTCCCTCCTTAGCGACGTCGGCCACTCTTCTGTTGGAATTGCTGCCAGCCGCTACGCCCCGTCGTGGCCGGCTTGTTACTTGAAGTAGTAGAAGACGAAGCAGGCACAGGGGGAGCCGCAGCAGGAGACCGAGGCGAGGGGGCGGACGCTGTGGGATGAGGGGGTACTAGAGACGGAGGCGGAGGTGGAGGCACCGCAGCAGACATGGTTGCATGATCGGGCGGTGGTGGTGGAGGTTGCGACGGTGCTGCGGGCGAAGGTGCGGAGGACGAGATGCTGGACCAGCCCCCACGAGTGAAGCTAGGTGGAGCTGGTGCGGCTTTGGATGATAAGTCCTTTGGAGGAGCTGAGCCAACTGTGGACCATCCTCCTGATGATGACGAAGATGAGACCTGTTGAGATGACGGTGGCGGAGGAGGGGCTGTAATTTGTGTCGGTGCACCATCAAGAGTTGTCCAGCCACCAGTACGGAAGGTAGGTGTATGAGCTGGAGGTACTCGAGCACCGGAAGGAGGTAGTGATGCAAGATTTGGAGGAAGGTCAGCTGACTCAGGAGGAGAGGGAGGAGGCAGCGATGTAGCAGGTGGGACCGCTGTAGAATTCATACCAACAGATGCCCATCCGGAAGATTTGAATCCGGAAGCACCAGCTGACGATGAAGATGAAGATGACTGTCCCACTGTAGCCCACCCACTACTCTTCGCAGGAGCGGGGGTGGATGCCGCTCCCGCAGTAGATTCAGTCACGGGAGCTAGGTGTGCTGTCGCCGTGGCTGGCTTGGCCATCTTTATACCGGCAGCTTTGGCCATCTTACGGAGTTCCTTCTCCTCTCGTTTTCTTTCTTTCTCTTTACGCTTCTCAATATCTTCCTGGGGTCGATTGGCGCGGGCGGCAATCTGCATATCCTTGAAGCGCGCTTTGTGGTGATGGGCGTATGAATTCGTGTGCTCATCATACTGAGCCACGGTCTGGAATTGCTTCTCGCACAGTTCACAGTAGAAGGATCTGAGCGTTGATGTAATCTCAGATTTAACTGCGGCTTGACGAGCAACGGTGTCCTAGAATTGATGTGAGTTTATTAATGGAAAAGGAACGGGAGATAAAAAAGATATATACCTCTCGCTGTCGTCGCTGCTCTTCAGTCTCCCTTGTCTGCCTCTCAGAATCAAGCTCACGTCGTTGGGAGACCGTTTCTTCGATCATGCGTATATCTTGATTATACTTTCCGAGGCCGGTCATATCCCTCTTGACGTGGAATGGAATCGGTTCGGTGCGGCCTATTGCCACGCTACTTCAGCATATATGAAATGACCACACACGCATGGTTACCTTCTCCAGATATTCCGAGAGGCTGGCCCTCGACCCAGCCCAATTTGGCCAGCATGGCAAAGCCTTTGTTGGTGTTCTTAATCTTGGTCTCGACAGTGATAGCTTCTTGTTCAACGCCGGAGACATATTCATCGTATTTCAATGTAGTGTCCATGTCGAAATCTCTGCGGTATGGCTCTGGGGAGGGCGAACGGGATACCAGCGAGATATCGTCGTCGTCATCATTGTCGACTCCGTTGTTAGGATCGGATTCGTGCGGGGAATCGTCCTCGGGAGACCGCTGGAAAGGGATAAAAACGAAGAGGGGTGGAAGTACAGGGACCCGTGAGGATTACAAGGATAACCAATGCGATACCTTGAGACCGACAACCTGCATGCTGCTCATAGCTGCAAAGTAGTGCTGCACTGTAGACGGGATGTTGGAGTCCTGCTGGATGTGTATGGTCAAAGATGACCGTGCCTTGACCAGGGCATGGGCTGATTAGGCCAAGCCGGCTACCTAATTAAGGCGTCTGCTGAGATAAGCCGAGCAGGCTAAGATCAAGACCGGAGAAGCGCACTCCTTGCAACACGGTGGCTGTGCGGTCACGGGCCGAATCTTAATTTAGTACAATACGATGATGAGAATTCCAAATATAAGTTCATCATGCTTTTAGCGTCCAGCTGATTTCGATATAAGCCACGAGCAGTCGGCCTGCTGCGGTCTCCCTACTTTCTCCCCCTTTGCTTTTCTTTTCTTTGCTCACGACACAAGAAAACAATGCCCTCCCTCGCTCATTTACTTCTTTCAGCCATCGTCCTTTCGGCACCCGTCATCTCTGCTAATCATCTCACAGCTGCCCCTCCAAGGCATACCGCTGCTCATGGTCGTCGCCAGGACACTTCGACCTATGAGACCACATCGCCCTTGCCTTTGACGGATTACCACTACCCTTTCTCTGCTATCCCAGAGAAGGTCAATCCTTATGCCATTGGCCGTGGTCCTCAGTCCGGTTACAACCTTTGTAACTCGACAACCGAGGGCCCAACCTCTGACTGCCAGACGATGGTCTTCAACAATCTGGTAAAAATAAATCAGTCTATTTTTATCTTATCCAGGTTTAATGCGTTTTTTTTTTTCTAGACGGATTTCTGTCTTTGGGGTTCCCCTACTGCCAACGGCTTGATCGGTGACGTCGAGGCCATCGTCGTTGCCTACTGTACTCAATCCGGCCATGGTACCCGCGTCATGCCTGCTGGAACAATTCAGGGTGCTCAGGTGACCGCTTTTTACGGCATATATTAGCCAAATTTGGGTCTAATATATACGTTGTAGTTCATGAGGACCAGTGCATACATTCAGATCGTTGGCTTCTTGGATCAAACTGGTGTCGGTCTCAACTCGGCGGACTACGGAGGAGAACTTGATCCTCACGGTGCTGATCTTCTCGGTAACCCACTCGGTGGTCTCGTCTACTCCAAGTCCATGCCCTCTGGTGACAACACGACCTACATGCAAGTTTCCAGTTGGAACAAGTAAGAGAGATGTTATATGGAACCTGAGCAACCACTTATACCTATTTTTTTTTTTTAGCTTTGTCGGATCCAACATGTTCTGCATGAAACTCTGTGACCCCACCATTAATACGCCCAACTACTGCCAGAACATCTTTGATTTGATTGGTTGCGAGTACAACATGCCTGCTGATTATGCTGCTATCAACGGTACCTTCACCAGCTGCGAAGGTGATCTCCAGGACGAAGTTGGAACTTACACTTCCAACGGCCAAAGTAGGTTGATTTTTGTCATTTTTATGAGGCATTTTGCTCATTTGATTGTTCTATTTTAGCCTACACCTGGTCGCAGCCCTCGTCTTTGCCCGCCACCAGCACGCTGCCCTGGACTCCCCGTGTCCCTGCGTCCTCCAACTGCGTGACTTACTCTTCTGAGGAACTGTTCGGCACTCCCGTTAGTATTCAGCTTCTGAATTCCCTAGTCATATTGCTTACGTTTCTTGGACTCTACAGTCTACCACGTCTGCTGCAGCTAGCGCGACCGGCACTGGCGCCAGCGCCAGCGCTAACGTATCCGGCAAGTCTGGCTCGTCTGGCACTGCGGCCAGCGGCAGCTCTTCTCCCGCCGCGACCGGCTCATCGTCGAGCGCAGCTGGCAAACTGTCTGTTGGCTCTGGCATGCTCGCCGTTGTCGCCGCTGCCATGGCTCTGCTTTAAATGCCCTATTTCCATCACGGAAAAAAACTTTGGCTGAATCCGAGAAATGAGCTGTTTCTATATTTTCTTTTCACCATGCACGATGAACTCTGATTCATGTGTTTTTGTGAACATTACTACGAACAGGGATATTGTAATTAGTCCTGTCGCTACACTGTCTCTTTTGTCTTCGCCTACATGTTACGTACGCATCCTGTCGTTACTCGGTTTCCCACACTCATGTCTATAGTGAATACTTCTGGAAATTTTTTTAATTATTTCGATGTAATATCCACTGGGCTGTGAATTGGTTCTACGGAGCTTCTAATTCTTTGTGAGATAAGGCGAATTTGCAATTATGATTGATTTGATTCCCCTGCATATATTCAGCTCCTGAGTGCCACATTTGTACAAATATGGCAGGTCAATGATTGTGGCTGGTGGTCTGAGTCGCGTGCTCACGTGACCGTGTCTCAATAATGTACCGACAGTCACACAATCACGCGTCCGTTTCTACAGGAGATCTATTCGTTTAGCGCTTGTTAATTGGTCAAAGATTCTACTTCTGGTACTAGATGAGCTCGGACGGATATTTTGACGATGATGACCTTGACTTTGAAGCCTTGCAACAATTGGAGAATGAAGCGCTGAATGCTTCTACAAAAATTACACATACAACAACAGCACACCCAACTCTGAATCAAGTCACTCCTCAGACCACCACTTCAACTTCGAGCTCCAATTCGCGCACAATTAACAGCACTTATAGGAAGCAATCGATACCCAGTGATGATTCAATTGATTACTTCGACGACAGTTTTGTCATTGACGAAGCTGAGAATGCAAAACTGGACGCAATTGCCCAGGACGCGTATCGGCGCCAGACCACCGCCAATGGTGGCAATGGCGGCCCAAGGGCGTTCACGCGCACGTCGAGCAAGGATCTGCAGCAAATGACATTATTTGGCGATGCGCTGCAGCCGCAGCCCAGGCCCTCGGGCTCTCCATCAACGAGTAGGAATCGTCCGTCTGGTTCTGGCACTGGCAGTGGCTCTCGAACCTTATCAGGTGTTGGGAGCTCGCGTAATGTGTTTGGGCATCAGGCACCCAAGACGAAGGTCTGGAATCATACTGCGTATGCCAAGTCGGGATGGAAGATGCCAAAGGATGCAAAGGGGAAAGGGAAGGTGGCGCAGCCTGGTACTGAGGATGAGGAAGAGGAGCCGGTTGAGTTTGAGCAGTTTCCTGCCCCACAAATCCAAGGTAAGTGGGAAGCGTAATTTTTGGTCTGTCACTATCCTAATTCCACAAAATTTATCTAGTAGGGTGAGTGTGGTGATATGATCGCATGTTTTGTACAGTTGATTTACGATGTATAATCGATGACTCTAGGCCTGTAAGTCGTGACAACTGTCCCCCTTTTTGATTTAGATGATTGATATTGTTTTTTGTCTTCATAGCCTCCTCCCATGAAAATCACACCAGACATGACCGAGGCGAAACACTGGATATATCCCTTGAATAGGCCCAAACGTGACTATCAGTACAACATCGTTCGCCATTGCCTCTTTGATAACACTCTTGTTGCTTTACCCACGGGTTTGGGAAAGACGTTCATCGCTGGTGTCGTCATGCTTAACTGTAAGCAGCCTTCATTGGTCAAGAAGAACCTCACTCATCAGAAATAATCCAGATTTTCGATGGTTTCCGTATGGCAAAATCATCTTTTCGGCGCCGACGAAACCACTTGTGGCACAGCAAATTACTGCATGCCACGAAGTATGTGGTATACCGCGTCAAGACGCCGTCGAACTCACGGGAAACACGCCACGAGCCACTCGTGCGAGATATGTAAATAGCTTCTGCCGTTTTTCCATTTTATGCGCTTTTGACTTACAAGGGCATATCTCATAACACCATAGTGGGACTTACACCGAGTATTCTACGTTACCCCGCAAACACTCATAAACGATCTCGTGACTGAGAACATCGACCCGGGAGAGATTGTTTTAATCGTCATTGGTGAGTACGGTTTATGTTCCCATCCCGAAAGCAAGCAACCCTCAACAGTATCCATCAGATGAAGCACATCGAGCGACCGGCGATTACGCATACGCCCAGATCATCCGTTATATGATGCATAAGAACCCCCACTTTCGCGTGCTTGCGCTGAGTGCTACCCCTGGTGGCACACCAGAAGCTGTACAAGCCATTGTCGATAGTTTGCATATCAGTCGTATCGAGATCCGAGACGAGCAGAGTTTAGATATTCGACCGTATACTCATGAAAAGGTAAACGAACTCGCTGGTTTGTACCTACGTGACCACAAAAGCTAAAATATACGGTTTTCATTTGTTTGTGTTAGAAAACCGAGCAGCACATTATCCAGATGGATGAGAACGTATCAAAGATCCAGGATCTTTTGTCTAAATGGATGGGGGTGAATTATTTTGTCTTTTTTCGCCCCATGTGATGCTGACATCGATACATACAGTCTATCCTGAAGCCCATGGTCGATGATAACCTGTTCCCCTCATATGTAGACCCGGTCACCCTTCATCCATACCGTACGCAAGCGAAGATGGGCGAAATTATGGCTTCGCGTAGCGGGGCAAACCAACGACATATGAAATATATTCAAGGTCTCAAGCTGCTTGGAGCACTGGCTCGTGCGATGGGATACCTGGTATGCCTCCCTCTACATCATATTTATATTCTTTTCGATTGGTTTCACTTTTCTGACGGTTGTCTAGCTCGAGTGTTCAATTAAGATGTGCTATCGGGCCCTACTTGAGCTCGGTCGGGACCCTGAACAAGAGCCTGGTAAGAAGAAGAAGGCTCCTAACAAGATCAAATCCGACCAAAACTATGTCACTTTAATGCGCGAATTCGAGAGCTTGAAGACGCGCGAGGACGAGTTCCAACCTCATCCTAAAATTGAGATGCTCAAAACGCTTGTTTTACAACATTTTGCGGACGCTCAGAACGAAGAACCTGAAGAGGACGGGTCTGTGGAGACGCGTGCAATGGTCTTTGCACAGTATCGAGACGCCGTCGACGAAATTGTAGAAGAGCTGAACAAGGAAAGGCCCATAATTCGTGCGGAACGATTCGTTGGTCAGGGTTTGGACAAGGCAGGGAAAAAGGGCATCACGCAGAAGGACCAGATTGAGTTACTTTCCCGATTCAAGACGGGCGAATTCAATGTACTCGTATCGACATCTATCGGTGAAGAGGGTCTGGATATTGGTGATGTCGATTTGATTGTGTGCTTTGATGCACAAAAGACTCCAGGACGAATGGTAAATTACGTCTGGCAAATTGTCTATTGCATGGCTCTCATCGTGCTCATTACCATTAGTTGCAACGTGTTGGACGAACAGGTCGCAAACGCGATGGCCATGTGCATGTACTTCTCGCAGCCATCCGTGAGGAGCAGAACTGGTCAAAAGCGAAGAATGCCTACAACGATATTCAACATGCTATCGTTCGCGGTGATCAATTAGAGCTGTTTGCCGATGCCGAGCGCCTTTTGCCGGCGCATATCAAACCTGAGTCTTTGGAACAGGTCGTGGAGATTCCTGAATACGTCCCTGAGCCACCTCAACGTCGGAGGTCCAAAGCGAACGGCGACGCTGATGGCCCTTCTACGACGAAGAAAAGAAGGAGAAATGATGATGTTGCAAGAAATATTCCTACCGGTGCAAGCATAGGCTTTGTCTCCGTGTCCGATCTGCTCGTCAAGGGTGGTGCCAAGAAGAGGAAAAAGGTCAAGACAGTGGATCCTCATGCTGGCGACGATGATGACCTTGATGAAGAACTCGAGGCGGGGCTCTCACGCCCACGGCGAACACAGTCAGAGCCGTCAGCTGAATCATCTTCGAAGGTTGTCAAAGGCAAAGGCAAGAGCAAAATTGCACGTAGTGCTACTATGGCCAGCGGGTTGGCTAAAGGAAAGGGAACCAAAGCCGGTAAAAAGAAGAAAAAGGCCGATGAGATTGATTATACAAACTTAACTTCCAGCCAACTGCAGCGATTGGGCGAGGATGACTCTGATGATATGGAACTCGATATGCCTCTAGCAAAGGTCTTGGCTTCTACCCATACGGCCGAGAGGATTTCTCAGACTATATCTAGAGAGCGCTCTCCAACTCGCTCAGAGTCGGAAGCTTCACATGTCTCTCAGTCTGATCGTCTATCAAAGTCACCGAATTTATCCCGCCCAGAGTCTACAGCTTCTGGTCCCTCACAATACGATCATCCACTCAACTCGCCTAAATACTGGAGCTCATCTCCCCAAAAGCTCCCAGTTGACCTGGAAAACTCCGTTGTGGATCTTTCCCTGTCACCACAATTACAACCGGCATTAGATATCGCCGCTGATGTTGTTCAGCCCAAGAGTACACCCCCAGCACCTAAAGCTAACGTACCCTCTCTCGCACGGTCGTCGTCCATTTATTGGTCCCCTTCTCCTGATTTGGCAGAATATGAACTCCCCCAGGCCGAAACGGCACCGGTCGAAGTAACAAAAACGTCTCCCCGCCTCTCTGACACAAACCTACTGCCTGATCCGCTAGTGGCTGTCGCTTCCATTCCTCAGGACTTGCCTCCTTCCTCTCCCCCACCGGCTGCTGATAATGAACCGAATTCGAGTATGGCATGGCTAATAGATGATGATGATGACGATCATGTCAACATCAGTATCAGTTTCGTAGATTCTTCTCCCATTGTGGATAGGCGTGCAAGTACATCTGTCGACTCGGGTCATGAACAGCAAGTGCCCAGAAATCAGCCTACTAATGAACCAGGATTTGTTCGCGCCTCGGAAGTCCCTAAAAGATCTAGTCCACGAAAGGCCTTCAAGCCTCCATCACGCATCAACAACACCACGTCCGGGGCAGATCTTAGTATCGTCGAGATTGACGAATCGCCTCCGCCATCCGCCCCACTCATCCGCAAAAGATCTTCACAGCCCCGGAATGTATTTTATCCCCTATCGCGACCTTCTCTCTCTCAGCAGGACTTACCAGCACCAGAAGATGACTCATCGAGTCCCGTTAAGAAACCACGCAAAAAGAAACCACGCAACAGCGATATGCCGCCTCCACAGGTTCCAGCACATGCTATTCAGCCTTCTCCCCGTTCTTCAGACGTAGAGTTTCCCGAGCCTTCTTATCCTGTTGGAGGCAAGAGGAGGATCATACAGAGGTCGACTGCTGACATCAGTTCACCCCTCAGCCATAATCCCACTATTTTACGGCGTCTTCGTCGGGCTGGCGATGATGATAAGGATGACAAGGAAACAACAACCCCCAGCCGTCCCAAGAAGCGCAAAAAACTCAGCAAGAAGGAACGCCTTGAACTCGTTAAAAATAATCCGTGGGTTGAGCATGAGGCAGAACACTCCGGATCCGAGATCAGCGCTGGTTCATCCCACGAGGGGGACGAAGATCCAGAGAGTGAATCCGATAGGATGTTCTTGCATGATTTTCCGGAGACGCAGGTGTCGGCATCGTATAATCAGGCAGGCGCATACCACGCTGGCCTCATGACCCAGGTGCCTAGTAGTGTAGGCCTGCAGTTTGCCCGTAGTCCGGTCAGGAAGAGGTTGTTCAAATCTACCGGGAATGGGCGAAGACCTGGGGTTTCGAGTTCTCCGCCCAGAGATGATGAGGATGAGGTGCCTGACGAATATTCTCTGGGGAGTTTCGTTGTGGCCGATGATGAGGATATATCTTACTATGACTAATTGCTTACTTATATTACACATGAACATGGATACACTTAGAGTACATTTCACACACGCAGTGGTAGAGAAAACTTCTTTTTTCCCTCATGTTTCCTTGCCACATATTAGTGGACTAGCGATGTAGTCGCTCGCGCAATGTACAATATACAGACAACAGAATCAAATGTAACAAATATTAAAACATGCCCATGCCATCATCATCTGCACCCCAGCCGCCGTTAGCTTCTTCGTCTCTCGACGGTGAGGGTTCTCGTGCTGGTGAAGTGACACTATCATCGACCATCTTCGTATCTTGAGTTGTTATTGGTGACGGTGGATCAGTCTTCGTCGCCGTAGACGCTGTTTGTGGTGTCTGGAAGGAAACCCGGACGGGACCAACGGTGGGTATGTGAGAGCCTTTAGCCAGACCCTGTAATTACAAACACGATTAGCCGAATTATCAGCAATACCCGAACCAAAAGTACGAACCTGTTCAGCACCAGCCCTCGTTTTAAACGCGACCACGACATCACCCGAATCAAAAGTCTCCACGCCTTCAATCCCATGGCTCTCGTACCAGTCCTTGACAGCTTGCACACCCTCGGCACTGATACCCTTGATGACGAGTTTTCGCGGACGATTGTCCAACTTCATGCTGCCACGGGGAGCAGCACCCCCACGGAAAGCGCCACGGTAGGTGTTATAAGCCCCTCGCGGTGCGCCACGGCCACGACCTCGGTATGGCCTATATGTTGAAGTAGACGCGTACGCGCCAGCGCCCGAAGCATCTTCCCCTGCTTCAGGAAGACCCAGGCTAGCAGCCTCCGCCTTTAATCGGGCAAGTTTGGCTTTCAAATCCTCCGTTGTCTCCTCGCCTCCTGTATCGCCACCCTCTGCAGTATGTATCTCCAGTTCCTTGTCCAGCATGTCCATTTCTCTCTTTTGCTTGTCCATAAGTGGGGGCGTCGGGGATACAGCGGATGTGGACGGAGTAGACGTTGATGCAGATTTCATCTCCTCGCCGAGTTTCCTGAGCCGTGCCATAATCGTCTTCTTCTCTTCCGCAGAGGCCGTTGATAGCTGGGTCATAAGTGATTTTTGCTCTGCAATTTGATTCTCCAAAAGCTTCTGCTTGGCCGCCAAAGTGGCAGCAGCCGACGTTGACCCGGCCTTTTTGACTTGTGAGGGAGCTCCTGTAGGGACCGATGGTGCATCCGTAGACATAGCAGTTGACAAGTCCTTGGCTACCAGATTTTTCACCAACGGTGCGCTCGCCTTGAGCATCTTCGCACCAGCCCCGCCATGTCCTTCCAGGGGTCGATGCCAAAAAACTTTTACGAAGCGGTTATTGAATATACTCTCTGGACTCTGCCATGCCTTTCGGGCGGTATCGTGGTCTGCAAAGCTGACAAGAGCTTTTGCCTGCGAGGGGTCGACCGCCACCTCGGTAACCGTCCCGAATCGTTTGAACCAGTCAATGACGGCCTCGCGAGAGAGAGCCTCTGGCGGGATTTTTTCGACGACGAGTGTGAGATCGCTGCGTTTTTGTGAGGGCCGGACGGAGTCTGCAGAACTACCAAATGTTCCTCCTCTTCCGCCTCTACCGCGTCCGCGATGTGGGCCACCGCCACGGCGGTGTTGTTGTTCAGAGCCGTTCGTGGGTCCATGAGAATCGACGTCCATCCCGCTTGGTTGAGCGGATGACGAATCGGGTCCTTGCGGTGTCAAATCAGTAACGACGCTCGTGTCATTGGCAGATTGGCCAGGTGGACCGCGCCCCATGTCCATATGAGCCTCAGTTGGGTCATAAGCCGCCGATGGCCCTTGAGGAAACATTGGCAGGAAGGGAGGCATTCCCATAGCGGGAAAAGGAAACATCTGGCCAGGAATAATGGCATCCTCTCCATGAGAGTATTTACACATAGCTCCTCTGGCACAGTAACCGTTGTCTATGAGAATAGATAGAAATCATATGAGACAGGAAGTTGGCTCCTTAATAGGATACGCACTGTGATAGTCACGACATATTGGTCTTTTCTCGCCTGACGGAGGGTAGAAACCTCCGTTCATGCCTGGCATGCCAAACATGCCCATCCCATTCATGAGTCCCATGCCCATCCCATTTCCATTCATCCCGCCATGCATACCCCCTCTGAATCCCCCATTATTCCGACCGTTCCATGAATTATTAGGGTTGTCCCTGGAAGTGTAAACGCTTCCGTTGGTGTAGGTCTGGCCGTTCCCGTTGCCATTTTGATGCCGAGAGAACTGTCCATCGGCACTCAACCGAGGACCCTTAGCGGGCACTCGCCGGTCGTGATCGTCGTATTCAAGACCCCTTTTCCTGCCTCTGGGTGAAGTTGGGATGTCTGTAGAGGATGTCATTAGGGCATCGAGGGGGATGGGTATGCCAGTGTCGCCAGCGGTGGATGCATTGGTAGCAGTAGGTAATGGCGGCGGTGATGTCTCGTATGGAACATAAGACTTGGTACGGATGGCGGTGAGGAGTGTATCAATGAATGATTTTGTTTCTGTTTAGTCACACCAATTAGTTGGGTACAAGAGCAGAACGGCGTTCATATGCTACGCGCACCTTTCTCGAGAAACTCTTCCAGTTGGACGAGAAGCTCTTTCCTCATCTCATCCTCAGGGGAATCATGTTTTAGAAGGGCCAGAACATAATCCCCTAGGGCTCCAGGCTCAGCGTCGCATCTAAAGATGAGTTCATGTGTGTAAGATTCTTTTGCATCTCTGGTTTGCTAGTGATGACAGATGACTTGCATTGGTTCCAATGTTTTTACAAGCCATGGCTTAAGCTGAGGCGCAGTACTGGGATCATAACCCATGATTCAAAAATGAGGCAGCTGCTGAGAGTGTACAATAAAGACGTCCAGCAGTGCAAGCTATGTAGACACGGGCGGCTGAGGGCGTAAGTGAACAAGTCTCCTTCCGGAACCCGATTACATTACATGACTTCAATCCCTTACAAGCCGATTACATACTTATTACCGGCATGGTCTTAATTTCTCTTAAACTCTCAACATTCGTTTGTCGTCTTAACGATATCACACGCACAGTCATGCTCATAATCAGAGTCCAAAGACGAAGAAATTTATTCATTTTCATGATCACACAGTTGACAGAAGGAAGCCATAGGCCATTAAATCATGATCATAACTAGATGACCGAGAACCACGGGATCGCCTCTAAGCGCTAAACATCTACGTCGAGGTCTCAATTTTACTTTCCTTCCGAAGTGCGTAACCAGTCCAGGACTATGCATGATCATCAGCAAAGTGAAAAAGAGGTTTCATCATGATAACTTACCTCGTCGTACAAACCGATCTTGTCAGTACCAAGTAACTTGAGACCGAGCCAGAGAATGCCTGCTGTCATTCCCGATCCACAGGTGGTTGTAACCGCACGTTTGCCGTCAATGATCAATTGAGCAACCTCACTACCAACTGCATTGTCAAGAGCAGCGCGCAGTTCAGGAAGAGGTTTGAACATCGTGTATCTGCCATTAGATTGAAGGAACAGGTCGAAGGTAAGGGATGTTGCCCCCGGCATATGACCAGATGAAAGACCAGGACGTGGTTCAGGAGCGGTCCCTTTAAACCTGAAAATACGCAAAGCTAAATGAGCTGCTCGGATTGTTCTTAGTCAAGATTATTTACCGAGCCAAGGGACGTGCGTCGAGCACCACTTCTGCCGCTGGGTCCGAAGACTGAGAGCGAACCACCATGTGTTCATAATCTATTTTCACGTCTCCATAAGCAAATCAAATTACGTATCATAATGTAATTACTCACCTTTAACAACACCCTCCTCCAATTGGGGTGTTGGATATTCAGCGAGACGAGGAGTGGATGGGCCTCCGGATTCAATCTGTCCACCTTCGTCTTCCCAACGTGGAAGACCACCATCCAGTACACTCGCTTTAGTATGTCCAAACGATTTGAACATGAACAGAGCTCGGGGAGAAGAAAATATTCCCAAGGAATCGTACCTAAAGGATCGGCATTCGATTAGCATATGATGATACAACCTTGTGTTAACACTTACAACACCACATGGGATTCGGGTGTTATACCCATGCTCTCTTGTATCGCGTTGTAAGCTAATAACGAACACAAGATCATGGGCCAAGCATACCACAAGCGTCAGCAAACAGCCTAGGTGGGGGCATCATGTGCTTGAGACCCAAGGGATGGTCGCTTGCGACAGCATCCAAATCGAGACGATGTGCACCAGGTATGTGCTTCTGAGTATATTCTGCGTTTGGGTCGCGAGGGGAGTTGGGCATAAACCAACTGGCATCCAGAAAAGCAACATTGCCCTGAGTGGCAAGTTCCTGGACCTGCTTAGGAGAAACAATGAGTGGGGTGCGAAGTGAGGATGTACTGGAGAGCAAGCGAGAGGCCATGGGGCGTGTCTTTAGGATGGCACCAAGAGCTGAGCGAGAAAACATTGTATGAGACCTTGTTGGAAGTGCGGATTAGATTAGTAAAAGAGCAAGTTACTGTGTGCGTTGTACTAGTACGTTGCGTGCTATATAACAACAATTGACCAACTTGTTGACTAGTCTACTTGCAAGTGACGTAACGACTGCTTACAAGCGAGTAACTAATCCGTTACTCTGCTTGATCTCTACACATTGTTATGCCTTCTGATCAGAGTACTTGGCTTATCTCCTACCCTCAAGATGGCGATTCCGAGGGGCTCTTACAGGATATACAGCGCCAGTTCTATTCTCAGTCCCTAAAGTCGCCTGTATCTCATATCCCTATCCCCTCTTTCAAGGCGCGTGCTACTCTATAACTCAATGGTAGCATTTCTGACGCTCTTGCATCTAGACTGGCACACTCGACTCGCTCATCAGTCTCTCGGAAGACCTTCCTAAGCAGGAGGCGGCGTTTACGGCTACTGTTGCGAAGACAGTCGATACTCTACGCAATCTACTCAATAACGACCCTGTCAAGCTCTCGCAGCACGTTTTAGTGAACGAGCGGCCTGTTGATGAATACCTGTTGAACGACTGGAAATGGAACGATGGTAGATATGGTGTTCAAAGAGGGCTCAGGGATATGCTTGATGTCCTGGTCAAGGTACATCTCCAGTCGCCTCCCTAATGATATATCTTGGTGGTTAATCGTCCAAATGTGACCAGGAAATCAGCAGCATCGACAATGTCATGAAAACCAAGCTGAATAATTACAACCTGGTTAAAGGCTCGCTTACACAGATGCAGAGGAAAAAGACGTTCGTAGCCGATATCTTTGCGCCTTGAAGGACATATCCAATTGACATGCTGTTCTACCATACAGCGGAAACCTTTCCGTCCGTTCTTTGGTCGATGTGGTCTCGAAGGACGATTTCATCGAAGAATCAGAATACCTCGAAACCGTCATTGTTGCGGTTCCGAAGTGAGCTCGTCCCTAAACTTTCTGCTACCCTCTATTGATTTTGCGGAATCTTGCAGGAATTCAGTAAAGGACTGGAACGCCAAGTATGAGCGTCTGACACCAATGGTCGTACCTCGCTCAGCTCAGTAAGCAATCTAACTTGATTAGCTTATATGCAGTCCTCTTATCCTATCGCAAATAGCCTAATCGACTCGGATGACGATTACTCCCTTTTTGGTCTCGTCATATTCAAGAAGGTCCACGATGATTTCGTGACGAAATGCCGCGAGAACAAGTAATTGATTACTCCTGCCTTCTGTACATAAATATACTAGAATCTAATGTTTACCAAATCTAGGTATATTTTCCGAGATTTTGTGTACTCTGAAGATCTTATTGCCAAACAACGAGAAGAGCTCGCTGCGACAGATACGACGGAAAAGGAACTATGGGTGAGCCGTCCGGTTTCTTAATTAAGAAGGCCCGACTTAGACGAAAATGGATATCCAGACAGAACTCCTGCGCATTGCACGCACCAACTTTTCCGAATCGTTCCAGATCTTGGTCCATCTCAAGGTCATCCGTCTGTTTGTAGAAAGCGTTCTTAGATATGGTCTGCCTGCAGATTACGCCGGAGTTGTCGTCAAAGTATGTCCGATATATTGACATCACAGGGGCAAAGACATTAATTACACATGTACATAGCCTGACCCAAAGCAGACGAAGAAGACACTCAACCAGCTCACGCGCCACTTCTCCTATCTCAATGCCCGAACACGCGGCCCAAGCCAAAAGAAGAAAGGCGGAGACGGTCAGGGTGACGACTACGTGGGTGAATACCAGACACTTATGGAGCAGGAGGTGTTCGACTTTGTGCTATTCGAAGTCCCGTGGATCGTATAATTTGGGAACTCGGAATCTTCCCATGTCATGACACGCCAAGTCAAGTAGTTTGCACGATAATCTACTGAATATATGCAATAATAAATGAAAAGTTTCATGCACCCTTGTCGAAAGCAATGTGTTTATTTTATTTAGGAGTGACAACTTAAGAGATATATAGGGTGGAGGCATTTAAGTACATGCTACTGCGATTCAAGAAGGCACGAAAAACAAATAGGTAGGTAGAGTAGAGGGATCGAGAGTCCATGTGTGGCGCAGCCAAAAGGGTCCCTGATTGCTTGCTAGCTTGCGTTTTGAGCTGGTACGTATTAGCTTTATAATACGTACATATGAACTATAACGTTGACTTGTAGAGTACTTGATCGAGAATTTAAGAGTACCGTGTGCTGTTGATAGTAATAATTTTTTTGTCCTTGGTCAGCCCTGCTAGCTGGTATCAAAGGCCGAGGTTGGACATGACCCTCGACACCTCATCCACATTGTCGTCATCGAATGGTTTGTTCGAGCTGATAGGTCCGCCGCCCAGAGAGCCGCCGACTGTCCTGCGCGGGTAAACACTAGGGAACAGCGGTGCAGTACCACTTGCAGGGCTTGATCCGGCACCGCCAGTGGAGTGGTCAGGGGATTCGGGGGGCTGTAAGTAAGACGACGAAAGTGAAGAGGACGAGCCATGACCCTCGCCAGGAATACGGGAAATTGAATGAGAAAGATCGAGAGATTGGGCCCGATTGGTGAGAGAGCGAGGTTTGGTGATGGTGTCCTTAAGCTTGGATTCGAGAAGCGAGTCAGATCCGCGTTTCAAAGCATCTTCGGCATGGCGGTGACGGTTGAGGTTGGAACCCTACAACAACATGAATAATGCGGACTTTAACGAAACGGGAAAAAAAGATGCGTACAATAGGAGGCAAAGGAGTCCAAGAGTCCAACCCGTGACCATTGCCATGCAGATAACTGGGCATCGGGGGCTCTGATTGTTCGAGCTCATAGATATAAGCAGGAGAGTTAAACAAAGCCTTGACATCCGGCGATGAATTCGCCATGCGGAGTCTACGGTCGCCCATGCTTTCGCTCGCCCTCGCAAGATCTGCGGATTCTGAACAGGCATCCGCGCTTCGTCAGTAATTGCAGACATAACCATCTAATCAATCATAACTTACCCCTCGCACGGTGCAAAGTCGACAGGATCTTGCTCTCAAAGTGCGGGAAAGCTTCTGCAAACGAATCACCTCGCTTATGCGTATGGGAGTTGGGAGACGGGTAGACATGAATGTTGTGGTTCAACAGATAGGATTCAAGCATCTCCCTCGCAGTAGTCAAGAAATCGCTATTGCTCCTCTGACATCTAAACTTGAACGAGAAATCGGAAGTCGAATCCGAGCCACTGACGCTGTTGGTAGGTGATCCACGGATGTTTGGAGTGATAACAACTTGGCAATCCCGTTTGACGCTTTCAACAAAGGCGGAGAAATCGGGAGAGGTGCAGAGTCGGGGAAGCTCCGGATTGGGCGGTACAGCCAGATCTGCCTCAAACGGTACGTGATCCTGTAAAGAAGCAAGTTAGTCACGATAAGCGTGGGGCTAGATGCACGAACGGCAGTGACGAACCAGGAGCATAGCGGCAGCGATTTGGATTTGACTTTCGGGTCCAAAGATGGTGACGATATCCGACGCCGACTCTTTGTCAGGGAAGCGTACTCGCGAGTTGGTCTTGGATTCAATATCATGGATAAATATGCTCTTTTCTCCAAGAAGTGTTCGATGATATCTTCGGGGAATGGAAAGAGTTTCAACGACATAATCCTTATCCTAAGCATGACTTTAGCTTCACGTTGTATTTGCCAATTTAGCGAGACTTTACCTTCAAGCTAACCAGTTCCATAACCGAAAGCTTCAAGTTTTCCAAATTCATCGCATTCTTTGCCGGCGTCCGCGCAATGACGTTATCCTCGTTATCGTTGTACCCCCCAAGCGATGCAAACTCTTCCGCATTAGAGAACTTGACGTAGACACCATACTTCTTCATGATACGTTGAATACTCCGGCCACCAACACCAATGATGCGTTTATGATAAGCCTCTGGCACATGGAACGAGATCTCGGCCGGAAGTTCTTCTTGGAGAAGAGTGAGACCTTGGATGACGGCATTATCGGTGCCCGCAATGTCAATGAGGAAATTATGGTCATTGAAGGTCTCGAACTTGATCTTGACGTTAGTTGTCTGCATGATCTTGTTGATTTTGCCGTTTTTCTTGCCGCTGATAAATTCCCGATGTTCGTTAGCCAGCTCGATTTGGAAGCGGATCTCGTGATGGAATTGCTATTGGAGGCAACGTTCAAGTTGAAAAATGGTGGTCAGCGAAGAGTACCAAGAAGAGTACCTTGACAATATCCACATCCATGATCATGTTAACAGCTGCGCGGACTTCATGCTCAAGACCATGCATTTCGAAGCACATGCTCTTGAAGACCACCTCGGCACCAGTGCTGACGGAAATTTGGTTGAGGAGAGTGGTAACCTGAGTAACATTCAATGTGCTAGGCGGAATTAACACATTGAATTGGACGGGAAGAAGCCAGAATGAGGCGACGTAGTATTGGCACGCCTACGGGCGGTGTTAGAACATTTGACTAAACGAAAAAAGAGCAAATCACGAACCAGCTGCATAATCGAGCGGATTGTGCGCTGAATGTTGACTCTGTGGTCTCCATAAACCGTAATGAGACTGGTGGAGCTACCGATAGGGGGGAACTGGATAAATGTAGCATTATCGTTCACAATAGCCTTGAGATCATCATTACGATCGGTAACCATCCAATCCAGCTTTCTCGGAAGGATGGCGGCATCCCTAGAGATCACAGACTTGCTCTAGACGGTGCATTACTAAAAATAGAAATTTTCTGGAAAGCTGCGCATTCACCGACCTTGTTCATGGATACCTGGAAGAGCATGTCCCGAGCACGCTGCACGCCAAAGAACTCTCCCGTGATCCAAATAGTGTTGCTGTTTTGTCTGAGTGCAGTCGCCGGGTTTGATTTTTCCGAACCAAGAAGGCCCTGAAGGGGGGAGGGATAATAAATATTTGTAGCTGTCTCTTCCATTATAGATTGCAGCATGTGTCGCTTCCTTCCCGCGATTATGGCGTGCAGTTTGTGGTCAATGTCAAATGCCTCTCCATGGAGTCCACTCTGAAGTATGTGTCAGACATATTCAGGGGAAATGGTGTTAGAAAGGGATTTCTTTTTCACTTACGAGTGTGTCCAGCATGGCCAATAAACGGACACGCGCGATTTCAACGGCATCGCCCTGACCCGTGACAACGAGTTCGCAAATGCGTTCGGCCTCCAAACCCGACCAGCCCGCACCATTGGTGACTCCGTCAGGAGGTGTGCGGCTTGTGAGTGAAGGGGGGCTATTTACAACAGCGATATGGGCAAGCGTCTGGCCTGCGATCTCATCCAGACGCTGTCTGACCTCGGGTTTGAGGACTGGCTGACCCGAAACGAAGTCGAGAATATCAGACCGAGAAACTCTGATGGCCGCGCGATGCTAAAAGGGGGTGTCAGGTTTTTCATAGGATTGGGGGAGGAGGGGGGGCTAACGACGTAAAAAAAAAACAGCTACATACCTGGACTGGGCATTCTTTCAAAATCATACCGCGGGCAATCATGACCTGTTGATATTGGCCACTGATGTGGAAGTTCCAAGCCGTGCCAAAATCAGAGGGAAAATAGGTGATGTGACAGCCATGTAAAGACGATGCGACCATGACCAGCTTGGCGACCGCGTCTGCATCAGCTTGGGTGGAAATGAGGGTCTCAGACCCATTGGAATTATTGTGAAAGGTCGAGTCGCTCCTGAAACCGTCTGACTGGTGAAAGTCGAAAGAAGAGGACTGGAGGGTGGCGTGGCGCGACCTGCGTGGGTAGGTAAAAGATGTAGTATATGTATCCATCGGGGGTTCCGTCGTTGGTAGTTAAGGGAATGATACACTTGGGGTTGTAGATGGTGAGGGTATGTATGATGCGGGATGGGTGGGCGGTTAGTAATGGTGGTGGGTATCGACACTGAGAATGGTATCGATGTCGTCTGCTCAGCCTGACGGATACGTTTTGAAGGAAGAAAGAAAAGGCTCAAGGGTCGATGATGACCGTTGTGAAAGAAGTCGGAGAGAGCGAGAGAGAAAGGAGTCAGAGTCAGACTTCAAGTTGTGTCTGGGCCGTCGACGGTCAGAAAATGTACCGGAAAATACGATCGCGACTCCGCGTCACCCGCCATCCTCTGCGGCCGAACTGCCGCACACAAAAAATAATATATCATCGGTCTATTATGACGAGCTGATTTACATCATCTACAGGTACAGCTACAGGAAATCAAAACCCTCCACCGGCTGCCATTCCTGGTCTACGCTTTCAAAATCAAATAGTTTGTTGTAGCATTGTAAACCCGGAGTCGAAAAATGGGCATAAGGATTCGATGGCTGTAGCGACGAGGCGCAGCGGTAGCAGAAGTGACTCCCGCACTTGGCACAGGTCATCTAGTAGAATAGGGACATCATGTATACATGTTAGCCCAGGCCCTAGACAACGCCTTTGGTAAATGCATATTTCACTTACGTGATTACAGCCTAGGCTTTTTTGGACAAATACTTCACACGTTGGACATTTGGTCGTCTGCAATTCGAGGTATTCCCTATTGGCACGTTCTTCCTCGTACCTCGATATAAGGCGTGCCAGGTTGTTCTTGCCATACTGCTTTTCAAGCACCAGACGCCGCGGTGATTGTTCAGGAAGCTCCAGATACTCCAGGACCAGTTTCTCGGTAACCGAAATGGGGCAATGAGATATCGGCCCATGCCTAGATTCATATTTGTGAGCTTATGGAAGCGCTCAGGAGAATCGTGGTCCAACAGACCATGTGCGCTTGCAAAAAGAACAAAAAGAGTACCGGCATGACGGGCATATACGAAGTCGGGCCCAGCCAGATTCTTCGTCTTCGACCATTGGTTTTGGTACAGGGGCTTGGCAAGTCTCGAGCGGGCAATGTATAATCGAGGGGTCTAGGGCATTTGTTAAATCAACGGATAAGCGACAACTTGGCACCATTTTGTTTACCTCTTTCAATGGCTCGTTTCTCACGAAGCCAGCGCCATCTTTTCACCTCGTCGCTCGAAAGGACCCTCACCACCTCCTCTTCATTTGCTTCGCGATGCGACTTGACACACGTCGGGTCTGGACAACCCATTCGTGAAATATCGCCTTCTCTGACGCAAAGACCCCAGAAATCGATAAGACAATTACGGCAAAAAACATGTTCACACGATAATTGCAGACATTTTGTGCCCTTGAATGTTTCGAAGCAGACTGAACACGTATATGCTGTCTGAGTAAACAGCTTTCTCCTCAGTGTTTCATCGTAGCTTTGAAGGAATGGTGCTAGTATGTGTGGGGCAGGGTGAGGAATGCTAAATCACAATCATCAGCCTGAATGTCACGATCTAACCCATCATTATACTTGCCTGATAAACCCGCTAGCTTTTGACCGCAGTCCAACTGCGTCTAAGAATTCTGCGGATCGGATCCATTCAACCCAGCTATAGAGTACACCATCACCCTGCCACATCTGTAACAGTTCCTGCCTAAGATCAATCGTTGACGGTAACCATGAGTGCGACACGTGAACTGATTCGATCTTGGGGGGCTCTAGCAACGGATATGTGGGAGGTAGGGTAAGAGCCAGTAAGATGGAAGGTAGCCCAGTGACAGTAACCTCGACTTGATCCTGACCGCTGCTGTCTGAGTCGACCGCAGTGGGGACTACTTTTACTTTTGTCGGTTGGCCAAAATCAATCGGTACATCCAGCTGTAAGATGTGATAAGCATCAGGCTCATTGGGGAGGGTGTCTGCGAGAACACAATCTGGGTATATTGACTAATGATGTGGTTTCTATTAGCAAGATAGCAGTGGCCCAATTTAACTTGAATGGGATGCTCGTGCAGTGACCGCACCTGTAAGACTTCAAATTCTTCTGACTGAAGTATCTTGCAATCTTGAGAATCGGTATCCAAGGTCATGCAGTGGTGCTCAGTACTCAGTCGTGGCACTAGTAAACCAATGGGTTGTCTGGGGTGACTCACCCCCCACTTGCTTGGTCAGAAATGTTTGCCAGAGTCCAAATTCGAATGCGGCCCGCATGTCACGTGGTATAGGGATATTGATATTTTCCGTTTATGGAATCAAAACTTTCCTCGTCAATGCATCACTGGCATCACTGGCGGGCCAAACATTGCGTTGTCGGCGTGCTCTAACTTGCCAGTGAATCATCTCTATCAACCACAATACTGAGCTTCTGTACTGTTATATGCTCTGATGGCCGATTTCGCTCGGGCTTTAAAGGCTCCCACTGATCCGCCAACTACTGGCGGCCCATCTAAATTGGAGATAGCAAAAAATGCTTGGTCCAACAAATCGCTGTATCTTCCCAATAAGGCTGAATTGATTTGTGACTGGTTACTCACCAAACTTTTGAAAGAAAAGGATTTGGAAATGTCTGATAAAACTATCTACTTTGCGGGCGGTTATTGACAAGATTGTGTAACAGCGCTCGGAACCCTTGCCTCAACGTCGAAATATGGGCTCTCCTCTCCGATATTTTTGAGCCCAGTTCCAAGCCCACTGAAAAGGGTGCCCATCTTAATACATGGCTAGTTCCATTGCTTAACCGTATACCTGCATCCCCGATCATTCTTGCATTTTTGCGCCTTCTTGCCGACCCCCAAGCATCGCCAAATTCTCGCATTTTCGATTATTCGCGTCGAGTCCTTCAAATAATTTGGCCCCTTGCTTCTCCAAAGCTCACTCCGGATGCACTATTGGACTGCTTTGGAGCGGTAATCAACACATTGTTAGTGATACAAGAACCGGGCCAAGACTTACTCGATTTAATAACCATTCTCGTCAATTCGTACTCTAAATCACTATCTTTTGCAAACAATAAAAAGAAGGTTGGTTTGTTGAATTTTTCCATGTAATTTCACACCAATAAAAACTATTTCTAGCTGTGCTCATCTTTCGTCGACACATACTTCGAAGCATGGGTTAAATACTGCACTATTCCACGTTTACCGAATATACAACTCCACGACCTCATTTACGACGTTGGCACAGATACATTGCTAAGCCTGGAGGCACTAAAGCAAGGACCTGTACAAGAGCATGGGTTATTCTCTGCCCTGGGGAGTATCCTTCACCAACGCACCGAGGACGATCA
Organism: Agroathelia rolfsii; assembly: GCA_018343915.1. Classification (NCBI taxonomy): domain Eukaryota; kingdom Fungi; phylum Basidiomycota; class Agaricomycetes; order Amylocorticiales; family Amylocorticiaceae; genus Agroathelia; species Agroathelia rolfsii. The sequence continues at coordinate 1,416,124 of JABRWF010000002.1, forward strand.
TCCACAGCAAATTATCCCAAAGCTTTTTGCCACTGTAGCGCAGGCACTCAGACGGTTTCGCTCCGCCTTGTTTGGGTCAAGCAGCTCTGCCGCTGATTCATCAACCAACATGGACGAATGGAGACGTGCATGCATGAAGATCTTTGCCACCCTCTCCGACCTTTTGGACAATCAAATTGAGGATTTCTCGGACTCTGCCGTCGTCAGATTAGGCCTCCTCCGCGTCCTTGAAAGCGAAAAACTATATATTGCAACATTGATTCAAGAAGATGCGGCTCTCATACTCCGAACTCAGTCTGCTCTTGCAACAACGCATCTCAAATCATCTCAAGGTGACTATTAACCCTTTCCTATTTTGTTAGGGTGTGTACTGACTGCCATAGATGAAATGGCATCTGACGTTCTTTTCGAGATGCTTTGTACACTCGCGCGCATAGACCAGGATATATGTAATCCGCAGATATGCGATATTACCGTTGCTGTTCTCCATCGAAAGTCTTCGACCCCCTCCCTATCGTTGCTCGACCTTTTCTTGGAATATCACTCTAAAACGCGAATGATCCTAGAATACACATCTAGCTATCTATCATCCATTGGATCATTGCAGTCACAGAACCCTCATGCAGCTCATCAGACTGCATTTACCAGCTCTCTCATGACCTTCGACCATCTGGACCATTTTGCACGCGTCATACAATCGGCAACGACGTCCTCGCAGATTTTGCCCCTCCTCTCGAACTCGATAAACCATCTGCAATCGCTATGGACGGAGTTTGTTTCCTCCAGTCCTATGGTCCCTTCCAAGAAACGCCGAAAGCTTACGAATGGCGGGGCGGAAACATCATCTACGAGTACTGAGACCGTGGATGGATTAGCATTGCGATTCTCGCTGTCGGCGCGCGTCATAGGCACAATAATACCAGCCCTCCCTCTCCATCTCTTGATAGGAAATGAATCGTTGCGGGAGCAAGTTGACCAGACGATATCTCAGCTACGTGAAGAATTGCTTCCTTCAATTGCCCAGGAAGCTATCAAGATCATCCGCAAAAATTCCCAAGAGAATGACGATGCCACGATGTGGGGGTTGCATACCATTTTGGCCGCTGCACTTCGCCTGGGTCCTCGGTCTCTTAGCACGAAGACGGCGGATAGGTTGTTGGAGATCGCCAAGTCGCAGAAACCTACAGAACTCACTGTTGAAATTGTAAGCCCTCATTTCTGTTTCTTCGCTGTCAAACTTAAATTTGGTTTAGTATCACTGCCTTTTGACTCATGCCAAATCCGACGCTGTGGACACGATCGCAGTGCTCGAGAGTATGATCAACCAGATCTACAGTCCGAACCTTGCAGATGTCAAAACGAGCTTGATAAAACGTACATGGAGTGGCCGCTTGGCCTCGCTGTCTGATCAAAATGCCTCAGCTATTGGTATTTTTCATTTGCTCACTGCTCGATGGTTGCCGGTCTTTGAGTACGTCAATTTTTTTCTTCTAAATATCAGACAGCTGCTTATTCCGATTACAGTGGAGCTGCGTCTAGTGGCCAGCTGAACAACTTGATAGCTGCACTTCTCGATATACCCATCGATGCCACTTTCCAAGGTCAAGGCCTTTCGATCACGAACGTCATTATTGGGGTCTTCCGGTCTGCCGAATTCTGGGAATTACCCAACTTGAGAAGTTCGTCATGGAATTTGATTTAGCAAAAAATATCGGCTAATTTTCTCACTTGATGTATGCAGCTGCTTTTTTGGCAATAATTCAAGAACGAACGGCACCACTCCAAAATATCAAAGAGTTGTCTTCCGAGGAGAAGGCTCGCATAATAATGTTCTTCCAAAAACTGCTACTTGTTCCAATGGAGTATCTACCCAGAAATGTTCGCTCTGAGTTGGTTGTACGCGCTGTAGCTCTTGATTGCCTGTCTTCTGCTGAAGATGAGCAATTGAGGATCATGGTACGTGTTTTCCTAACAAGAGCATGTCAGTATATGGAACTAGTCGACAAGATAGTAGGTCAAGCCTATAGCTCTCGGAAATCCTTCTTATTTATTCTTCAGGACGACGGAGGCTATCTCGAACATCTGGTCAATTCAACAGTTAATTCTACACCTTCCGAAGCATATTTGAAGAGTACTCTTGGACTGGTTGAAATTCTGACGCAGTAAGCTGATATACACAATTCCTTCTAGTTCTGTGGCTAATAAAACACAGATTCGCTATCCGAGGCTCCAGCAATTCCAGGCTATCGCTATCTGACGTCCTGATCTGTCTTGCGCAAAAACCCAAGGTAGCAGAGCTGTTCCGCCACCAATTGCCGGAATATCAAATTAAGAGGCAAAGTATTCTCCTATTTATTAACATACTAGAAAAAACCTCCTCCATGTGCGTATACGAACAAAAGTCCTGACGTCGATCTGCTAATCTTAATCCATGTGCTAGTTCTCAGAAGCCGGGTCGCACTCTCATCCACGACACATCCCCTATTTCGGTCCTATATGACAGCCTTCAAGAGGCCATAAATCCGCTGATTCCAGACCTCTGGAATTCGGATCCAGTGACATGGACATTGGAATACGATATCCTAGATGCCTGGTGCCAGGTCCTCAAGCTCCGACATTGGCTTGGGATCTCGGGTTTGTGGTTTAATTCACGTCTCAGGCGGATTAGTCTCAACGCCGTCTTCTAGACACCGCCCCACATACCTATGGCGCGCAGCTTGTCCGCAAACTGACATCTCTTTTTGCCGCAGAGTCGCCTAGTCATCCTAGAAGCCGACTTTACATCACTGCCTTGTCTCTTGTGTCGACAGAGTTCAACGTTTGTTCCCCAGATCGCCGTCAATCGCATTTAGACCTCGTAACTGCAACCTACATGCTGCTCTCCCCTTTCGTTCATTCCGATGGTGAATGATTATCTTTGAAAATTTGCAGATATGAGCTAATAAAGATGGCAGATCGGTCAGCCTTTGATATATGCATGGCGAAATCCTGCAAATCCTTGTCTACAGTGGATTATTCTCAAATCCTGCAATTCGTTATTGAAGGAATGGAGCAGAGCCAGGAAGAAACGCAAAAGCTGGCGCTATTGCGGCTTGCAAGCATTGCTATGTGTGATGCACCACCAGGTCAGTTGACTACTAATAGAGCACTTAGTTGATCTATTGCTGATTCTTGCTCCCAATTAGGTACATACAAAGCTACCCAGACGTACTTTGGTGCCTTGATTCACCTACTCATGCGTATATCAAGTTTCTATATGGCTTCGTTGGAATGTCATACAGATGTCTTAGAGCTGATTTGTGAGCATGTATCAGATCGGGTAGGTTCAATTTCAAGACCTAATATCGAAGATACTGAGTCTATCTTTCTAGCCAGCCACTCTGCAATTAGCGGATGTCTCAAATATCTATACACTCGTTGCCAAATCCCTAATGGGTTCTCCAATACACGATAAAAGCACATCCTCACGGACATACCATCTTATCATTAACATCACTAGCGCGTCGGTTCGCCATCGGAGGGACCTAGTGACAGACCTTCTCCCACACCTGGGATCAATTCTGCAACTTCTGATATCGGCTTTGCGACGGCCTCGTCCTCAGCTCGGTGCCAAACAGACACGGATCGTGATGGACACACTCCCGTCTTGGATCAGCAACGATGATACGGACTCATCCACTGCCCTCGGTGCGGCCGAGGCCAAGGCACTTGCTCGTCTGCTCACCGCACTTACGACCAAGACGATTCCCCGCAATCATATGCACGTCGCCTCGGCCACGACCGAGGCCCCGAAAGCTGAATCTCTCGCTGGGCCGTTTTCGAAACACGCTGCGTACGTACTACAAGCGTACATGAATGCCCTGAACGAGCCTTTGTGCGTGATCCCACTTGATGTCCGACGGGAGCTGCAGCCTGGGTTATTTGCAATGTGCGAAGTGATGAATGAGCACAGTCGAGATGCTATGATGGTGTCTGCCTTGGACGCTGGAGGTAAGGCGTCTATGAAGGCGCTTTGGAAGGAGTATGAAAAGCAGAGATACGTCGGCAAGGGCTAGTGGCATGCCCGATTGGAGAGACATCTGTATAGCATGTATATGGTAAAATACAATAAATTTACTATATCAAAGTGTATGGTGCTGTACGCAGGCAATAGAAAGCAGTAGCCGGCTTCGGGCAAGGGCCAGGTTCGACTCCGCGGTCGTCGTTTGATTGAGCGGACCGGGCAGGGCAACGCTGTATTTTGGGGCAACTTGAAAGATGCCTAACCGCTACCAACTTGCCTTTCTTGCCTCTTTCACCACTGGCTTTGCCACCCTCCTCTTCCTCTCACGCATAGCGAGACGAAAAATCAGCGACTGGCTGGGTTACGACTTATCCGAACTAATTCTTATTGGACTGCCTGGACGCGAAGAATACAGAAGAAAAATGGCCAGCTCAGAACCCATGCCGACCGACCAACTCTTGGAGTTGTTGAAGACTAACGTGTACGCCCAAGCGGCCGCTGCTGTGGTGGCATTGCTCGGTGCAGTGCTCGTGTACAACAACTTTGTTGCCTCCACGTCGTCCAGTGAGTTTCCCGCCCTCGACACGTAGTGTAGCTTGCCCAGCTCTAATACCAAAACACGCTCTGCAGAGAAAAAACCTGTTCTGAGTCCGGAGCAATGGCAGGAATTCCCGCTGCAGCAGAAGATCATCATTTCGCCCAACACCGCTATGTATGTGTCTCGAGCAATATACGTGTCGCGTGGCATATAACTGAAAGAACAAACACAGCTATCGATTTGCACTGCCCAAACCAGATGACGTTCTGGGTCTCCCCATTGGCCAACACATCTCTGTTTCGGCTGAAATTGGTGGCAAGGATATTACGCGTAGCTACACGCCTACGAGTAGTGATGACGACCTGGGCCACTTCGACCTCCTCATCAAGGTCCGTGTCATTTAGACTAATTGAAACTGGAACATAGTAGTTAATCCTGTTTTCTCTCCTAGTCTTATGAGAAGGGCAACATCTCTCGTTATGTCTCGCTCCTCAAAATTGGTGACAAGGTTCGCATCAAGGGTCCCAAGGGACAATTCCAGTACACCCCTACTCTGTCCCGCGCTCTTGGTATGATTGCTGGTGGTACTGGTATTACGCCCATGCTTCAAATCATCCGTGCTGCCCTCAAGAACCCTGCGGACAAGACCAAGCTCAGCTTGATCTACGCCAACGTCAACTTTGAGGATATCTTGCTTAAGAAGGAGTTAGATGAGCTCGCGGACAAGTTCAGCGACCGCTTCCAGATTTACTACGTCTTGAACAACCCTCCCGAGGGCTGGACTGGTGGCGTTGGTTTTGTTAGCAAGGAGCAGATCGAGAAGTACATGCCACCCACCAGCGAAGATATCAAGATCCTCATGTGCGGACCACCGCCGATGATGAACGCCATGAAGTGAGTTGTCTTTCAAGCTCGGTCTAACGATCACACTGACGCATCGTCATAGGAAACACCTTGACGAACTCAAGTACCCTGCACCCCGCACTGTCAGCAAGCTTGTGGACCAGGTCTTCCTATTCTAGATGTTGGGGTGTCATGAGGTTGTGGGTCACTCGAGTACTTTACATTTATATCTTTGGAATGCATATTTACGAGATTACATATCGTGTTGCAGCATGCGCATCATGCTTACTGTCCGTGTGCGTCACTCGCTCGCGGAGTCCTTGTCAAGCGCGAGTGCGCGTGAATTGTCAGAAACCGGTTACTGATTATACCGGTGCTTTGTGTTGAGGTTATGCCCGGCTAACTCGGACAAACGTGTATTCGTTTCCTCAGGCACACGAGCCACCAAATATGTCATGCTTACACATACCCAAGGGAAGTGTGGGAAGCACGGGGAGGGCTTATGGGAGATGCTGACGCATCGCGGTCACGTGATGGACAATGCTGATTGACAGCCGCATAGATTCATAGGCAGGATAGGTGGTGTCAATCACAGAGAGAGCCATGATATAAAAGCCTCGAGAATCAAGGCTGACGATAACTCAACCAAACAGCTTTCAGCCATATTCCCTAGCATCTCCAAGCAAACACTTCTCCATTCACATTTTAGTACTACACCTCATTCCCGACATGGCCGAGATTGATCTCTACATCTTTGGTTTGAGTGTGTGGGCAGCCGCACCCCAGCTCGCTGTCGAGGAACTCGGATACTCAGATGAAGTTGAGTTGAAAGTGGTAAACCTCGTCGAAGCCGAGAACTTTTCTCCCGAGTTCCTGAAATTGGTAAATGCTGCATCTACATCGACATCAGCCGAGGAAAGCGATGGCTGATGAAATCATTTGTTTTTACAGAACCCTGCGGGTACTCTTCCCACTCTCGTCGCCGACGGAAAGGCTTATACCAACACGACGGACGTTATCGAATATCTTGTCAAGCATGCTCCTAAGAAAGTCGCACTACGCACCAAAGTGACAGACATCGTCCATGAGGACAAGATTGATCCAAACTTCCCCATGCTCGCTGTGGTAAGCATACATCATTGAGCTTTTATGTTGTTAAGATGTAAACATTCTTATATGTGCTACGAAATAGCGCAACGAAGAAGAGCTTCAGGCCAAAGCAAATGGATTCCCGAAGACGTTTGTTTCCAACCGTAAGCTTTCATCTTGAACATGAGTCTACGTATTTAACAACGCGTTATTCACAGGCCAGGAAGCTCTGAACAAGCACTCGCAAAGCGAAGCAGCCTCGGAACACCAAGAATTTTACACCGACAAACTCTCCTCCAACGGAGGCTTACTCGCCATCTACTCCGGCCAAGTTTCCCAGGAGGTCAAGGACGGCTTCTTCGCCAAATCTCAGCAGCACTGGAATGACATTGGGCACTACATTGTTGATGTCCTCCCCGCCTCCCTCCCCGACACAGGTTTCTTTGGGGGTGAGACGCCAGGCGAAGATGACTTCCACGTCGCTGCGTGGCTTGCGCGCATCACCTCCCTCTCCGGCGCTAAGGATGTCGCGGGCGTTGAGAAAGAGATTGGCAAGCCCGTGCCTAAGAAGGTCCAAGCATATTGGAAGGCATGGGCAGCGAGGGGGAGCTTCGAGAAGGTATACGCGGATGGATTGCATTAAACATTGGCCATGATACCCCCCTAGACGTCCAAAGATATCACCATACTATGCGTTTAATAACTCTTTTCCAACTTGCTTATAATATTGGTAGATAAATATACACCTATCACGAGTTATAATTTTTTTGGATTAAATAGAACTCAAGTGCAGTGGCTTGAAGCTGGCTGTGAAAATTTGATTAGCATGTCGAGAACACATCGGAGATATGGGAGTTGGGAAAATGGGTTCAAAATGAATATAGGAGAGCCTTTGAAGTCAGCCAACTTGCCAGTAGGGCCATTATAACTCCTACGACCCCGAGCCTCAGGAGCATACGTCCTCTAATTCTTCATTCATTGATTCGACATGAAAAAGTTGCCGCATTAATGGACTAATGAATGGTAGAGAGTTCCAGAGGCGTCTACGGGTTCCATCTAACTGAACGTTATCACAAACGGCCGGGGAGTTCGGGCTCGATGATGCGAGCCGGAGCAACGCCATTTAGCCATGAGTAGCGGGCGCAATCTGATGCTATCTGGCAACACAGTATTGCTTGATTCATCAACACAAAGATAATGGTTGTTCAGAGCCCCCAGCCATGACAGAACAATAGAAACTGAGTACTGTAAGTTGCATCATCCACGGCACCCCTATAGACAATTATCTCTTTGCCATGAATGGAGGGTTTTGTGATAATGTTGTTCATTTATTAACAAAGTCATGAAAATCATGTCGAAATCCAAACGCGAATAGTGTATACTACAAATATTTTAATCGTAGGATCAAAAGACTAGGAGAGCACCAGCCATAACACCTGATACCGCAGCAACCAACAAAGCCTGTACGGTGTAGGGCACAACGACGAATGAAGAAGAAGAGGAAGACGATGATGACGATGATGATGTGGAGTTGGACCCGCTTGAGGTTGATGTGGCATTCGCGCAAGAAATATCAGATGGGATGGTAACGTTATCCGATAATGTCAAGTCTGCACACTGGAAGCTTGTAAATATCATTTATATCTCAAATAATATAAATGCGAGCGTACTTGATAAAGCTGGCCATCAGGCCCAGCAAACACAATCTCTATGGAGATGTTCTGTCCGGACTGGAGACCGCCAGTAACGTTCGCCTGAGCCAGGTCTATGTGAACGCAGAAATCGCCCTCAATGTCCTCCTCTTGATATGGGAAGGCAAACTGGGGTTTTCCATCATCCGTAAAGTTGTCGAAGTTATTCGGGTCGTCAACAGTGGATACGAGTACACCCACTACGCGATAACACATGAGCGTATGATCACAAACATAAAAACAGGTGATTTACATGTCCAGTCCGGGTGCTCCGATTTTAATGAAATGAAGCCTCCATTGAGAGGAAAAACTGTGCGGTTTCCTGCGTTGGTATACCCATCTAAAAATCATAGTTATATAAGAGAGGTGCCCAATCGGCGAAGTAGGATGAGTCTTACCGCAGAAAGTGAGCTCCGGTTCCTCTTGAAATGTTCCCCTAGGCGGTGGATACTGCAATTGGAAATGGGCATTCACAATTGCAATACTCGCAAAGAAGAAAGCACCGAAGAGAGAACGCATTTTCAATGTTGAGTACCAGGAATTCAGGGTTGAGATGGACGGGGCCTAGAGAAACACAGCTCGCGCCCATGATGGGTTTTTAAGCCACCGCAATTTCCTTTTCGGGAACGTGCGAAAAACTCTGGTTATATTGACGTGTGACGGAATCAATTGAATTGCGACCCGCCTCCGCCCCCTGGGAGATCACCGTATGATGGAACGATGAATGTCAACACTTTGCTACTCAGAGAAGGAGTAGCTGTATTCGAAGACAATAATGATCCTGTTGTAATGGACCATATTATGTATTACTTTCAGCAATACCTGGTCCTACTCAGCAAATCCATGAGCATTACTTTGCCGCTTCTTATTTTGCGTCGCATCGGCCATCGGTTGCGATAACAAGGACGGCAGCTCACAGCAGCATATGCCCCTGCCTTGGCGAGGTGTTCAACCCCGTGGAAACGTCCAATCAAGGTCACAGGCGGGGCCAACGTTGATACGAAAGACAGAACAAATCAAAAGTGGCTGAAGAAACGTCGCACAGAAGATTCTACCGAGTTCCCGAGTCAGGACTGATGATCTCGGAGAGAAACGGCAACTTGCTATGCCCGTTTAGGGAAGAAGCGTGGGAAATATGAAAGAAAAGAGAAAAACCAAAACGTAGAGCAGCGACAGCAGAGGGTAGGCAGCATCCAAGGGCAAATATTGTAAGGGGGCTTAACCTTGGCAACGGTAACAAACGATGATAAGGTGACCAAGCAAGCCTGAATCAGTTCACTTCAGAGGTGAGACGGGATGAGGATGGTGTAGGAGAATGAAATGTCATTAGCAAGAGACGTGTGTTGATCAAGTTGACGGATGAATATTATATCTTGAGGGGTAGGCTGCTACTGACGAGTCAAGGTGGACCCGTTAGCTGCATCAGATAATGAGTGTATATGTTGATGTGTTCTTGACAGAGTAATCATCATATTTAAAATGATAATTCCTAAAAATCGAGCCAGTGGACAGGATAAAACCTGCGAGACAAAAAGCCTCATGAACGAATAACCGACTCTCTGGCATTACTCAAGACTTACTATAACACAAAGTACCCACTGGCAAAATAAAATAAAAACATTTTCTTTCAAAGTAAATGTTGCCAAGGAGGGAAGGGTTGCATAGGTGCGGTGAGGGGTTGAGGACGTTGAAGGAGGAATGGGAGATGATGGGAGTCGAGGTGGAAGGAGGTTTTAGCCAGTCTCACATGTCCAGGCCAGCTTGTAGAGCGGCAAGATAGCTGGCACGAGTTGTTTTTGCGGGCCGCCTTTCTGCGATTGGCCAGAACTCATCCGACTTCCGAAACACTTCAATGAGGTCACAGTGATTCGGTTGCCACCGCCACCGCCTCAGCCACATGCAAGTCCCCCAAAGCGAACCAGGAGCTCAGTTGCTCATGTTGCTCACCATATGAATATAATCTGGTTTAGGATATCCATCAGGTCAACACACATGATTGTCCACGCTGAAAAAATCTGTCTTCTAGAAAAATTATACTGTCTGGTCATTTACGTGAGCACACGAAAAAGGGCATCTATTTTCTCTCTGGGATTAATTACTAGTACGGTCATTAAATTCCACAACATTGATGCGTCTGCGTTCCAGACAGATAGACATTGCGTGCAGCCTTGCAGTGCTTAATATTTTATCACGTCGACGGCCTCATCACCCCATAATAAAATATCGGTGAATCCATAGCCGCAGGATTGTGTCATAGTATGACCCATAGATACATCCTTGGAACTGATTTCACGGTCACCTGCTCGCCGACGGTCGTCATCACCGTGCTAAGTATTCTAAGTATGGCTTTTGCATCGGCTTCGGACAATCAATTTCGTATTCCACGCGCCCTGCCGTTCCGATTTTGACTCTCCAAGAACCTTTCGGGAAGTGGATAAGCGCTTTGCTATAAAACCTGGGTTGAAGGGGGCGTTTGGACTGCACGCTCCATCGAGTCCATTCTTCCCCCACCACTCCCCCCTTCCAAACTACCACAAAAAATATGTTTGCTACTCGTCTCGCGGTTTTCCTCTCTGCTTTGGCAGTTACCGCCTCTGCTACGTTAGTATTCCTATGACACTCTTCATACTCTATTATCGTCTGACCGTACCCCGTAGAACTATCACAATCACCAACAACTGTGCCGATGCTGTTGACCCTGGAATCTATCCTGCTGCCGACGGAAGCGTTGGTGGTTTCGCACTCGCAGCTGGAGCTTCTCAGAGTATCACCCTAGGCTCTGGCTACAGCGGCCGTATCTGGGGGCGTACCGGCTGTGATGCTAATGGCAACTGCTCGACGGGAAGTTGCACCGGGGGTATCAACTGTTCGGCGCCCGCGGCTGCAGGTCCTACCTTGGCTCAGTTTACCATTGACGGGTAAGAATGATCTTAGATAGCGTGAATTTTGTTCATTACTTATTGGAGTATAGATATGCTAGCCTCGATTTCTTCAACCCAACCGTAGGCGATGGCTTCAACGTTGCTGTGACAATCACCCCCGGCACTGGCTGTACGTCTTCTGTTCCCAGCCCTCTTGTTTCTATGTACTTATACACTTCCACCAGGTTCTACTTCAGCTGTCTCCTGCACGAGCTCGAGTGGTGCGGGCAATGATTGCGGCGGCACTTCCACCTGCCCCACTGGCACCCACTACACTGTATCATTCTGCTAAACGATTTCATCATCATGGACTTGTGAAATTTACTTGTATTCATCGCCTCGGACATTTTTTTGAAAACGAGTTAGGCTGTACGGACAATCATGATGTAGACGTACATGTATAACTGATGCCTTTCCCCGGGCGTAAATGTAACAAAATAAATAAATACATTGCATGTTATTCAATCTTTCTTTGATTTGAGACGTAGACCTGGAAGCTGGAACATCTGTGCAAGGGGTCAGATGATCGACTGAGTTTTGACAACACTGTCAACATACCTCGAAGACGGCCTCCGAGGGAACACCCCATCCTCTGACACCTTCCACTCTATTATCCATCCTGCTACCAAGCATTATTCCCACTACTGCCCCCGTCTGCTCATCTATGATGGGCCCACCGCTCGAGCCTGCTGTGGGCGGTGGCTTGAACAGCATATGTGAGAGCGCATCGTATGTTCCAGGCTATAGCCGAGAATCAATCACAATTGTGTGCATATACAAGCATAACCTTCTTACTTTGGCCTCTCGACCTACAAAGTCCCGATATCCAAGCACAGTGCCTCTCACCCACTTACTCCACATACCGCCTATCCAAGGCGCCCAGCCAGACTCCTCCGGCTTAGTTGAAGAGACAAAATGTGCACGTATAGTTGTATCAGGTTGTGCGGGGTACGGAGAAACAGGCAGGGTTTTTGCCCCATGATCAAGTTTTGCTGAAAGGATGAGGATGTCGGAGCGGGGTAAAGATGATAGCACGGACGATACGGCATGAATGCTATGATGCCTTTCGGGTTCCTTACCGGTAATCGAGGATGATATGGCATACGACCCTGATTTCGAGGCCTGAGGGAGGATAGGAGAGCGTCTAATCTTTCTGCGAATACTCGTCAATAAAATGAAAGGTGCCATCGAGCCGATAAGTGGACCAACTTGCCTCTTCAAAGGTGTGGGCGCATGTTACTATAACAAATTCCCCAGTCGGAGAAACTGGGATATTTAGCGCAAATCCAGAGGATAGTGTCACTTTATGATCATTTCCACTGTCTATACAGTGTGCTATTGCAAGTACTGCATCTTGCTTTTGCTGATCCGGGTCTTGTGGCCCGAAGCGGAGTTTGCGATCACTGGGAGGGGTAGGCTCGTATGGGAGAGGGATGTCAAGGACATGGCCTGATAATTGGTTGTATTGATTATTCAAGTCATTCAAGGATGTCTGAACAGCCGATTGAGATAGCTTAGAGAGTAACTCGTTGTCAAATGCAGGCGGGACATGAACCGCTGGATGAATGCTCTGTGGTATAGTGGGAGTAGTAGCGGAAAGGTTTTGAGTGGGGTTTCTGACTACTCTATCGGTCACTGTGGCGTATTGCGATGATAGAATAGGTCGGTTGAGCCGATTTGAGATAGCTAAATGGCGACCAAGTTTGGCTAGCTGCGTTTTCATGATGTTGAGTGTATCCAAACCAGCACCTGCCGGCGTAACTTGAAGTCACGGTCTCAATGGTGAGGCGCGGCACCAGATCAACTTGAAAATGATGTCATTTAGATCAAGCTACTTGTACTCTTGCATCTCGTGATAAATACAATGAACACAACATATGCCCACAGTAAATATAATTGTGTGCATTACGGAAGGAGACTTCCCCACGAAGCAATAATAATAGCAACTATAAAATCACCTCTAACCGAAAGTCGCCCAGCACTTAGTCGACTTTCTTTCCTTTTGCAAGGAAAATCTCCATAGGCTGGCCTTGCCAACTCGTATTCACCACACTCTTGTAATCAATGTCCGTTAGACCAGCGGAGGAAAACGTGTCTTTGATCTCCTGTTCGGTGAAGCCATGCGTATGGGCAACCATGTGAGCATATTTCTCGGGAACCTTCTGCGTTGTATCTTCATCTTTGCGCATGATGTCTGTGATAATTAGATAACCTCCTGGCTTAAGGAAGAAAGCCAAAGTGCGGGTTGTGTCTTGAATAGAGGCGAAATGATGATAAGCCATCGTACACTGGGACAGAAGTGAGAATCCAGGTGACCAATCTGTACATAGATGATCGAATAGACGTACAATCACAACATCAAATTTCGCATTGTCCAATTCTCCTTCGACACCCTTGAGTTCAGTGGCAATAGCTTTCATTTCATCCGGTCCGATCCCTTGATTGGAAACGCGCAGATTGTATTGCTCTACAGAACCTGGACTGATGTCAACACCAACGATCGACTTGGTCTCTGATGCAATTGCCTGCGACATCATGCCTATTATTGATCAGGGTAAGTCCCTGTTCCCATAATGGGATATCATATTGACGTACCCACGCCGCAAGCATAGTCCAAAACCGTCGTCGAATTTTCATCAAAAGGATATTCTGCAAGAATAGCAGCTGATATTCGAGAGGTCATTTCTACCATTGCAGCGGGAGGATTAAGTGCTAGATTCTGAGCCTCTTTGTCGAAGTGTTCCTTGTTGAAAGCTGCATAGTCATGTCCGGGTTGAACATGAGTGTGGCTTGGAGTGTTTATGTGATCATGGTGGTCGTGGGTAGGAAGAGACATTGTATGATGCTTTGATTTTGAATTTCAAAAGCGATCGACTTTTATATCTATGCCAGCGTAGGCTTTAACCAATGCTATCAAGACACATCCCGGAAGTTGCCGGGCACAGCTTTCTGGGGTTACTCAGCAATGTTGTATTCTCCGCGACTGGAAGGGTCCTCGCGGTACAAGAACCTTGGGAGAATTCATACCAGTCATCTTTGTAAGTCCACACTATAATTCGATAGGACGAAGCAAGGTACACTAGATAAGCGATTTCTCTGAGAATTCGCTCGCATAGAGCGGTGTGGTCATACATTGCCTTATTGAGCAAACGACTTCAAGTTGAAGACTGATGACTTGTTAATTGCTGCAGGAATAAGCACATACAAACTCTTGCAGCAAACTGGCGTCTCTACTACTTGGTACAAAGTCATTTGACATCTCCATATCCATAAACTTTTCATTGTTAACATCGCTTGCTAGCATATACTTAGTCGAAACCCGAATCTCTCCCCACGATTAGCATTCCCATGGGCGTCACGGATCGCGGCATCCATCCTTCAACTGTGTCGTTTACTACTCCTCCGCTGAAATATGGGGTATTGGGACTGTAAGAGAATTTAATATACATCATACTGATTGTGTTTATGACTTTCATATAGGCTACATCTTCTGGTGCAGCTGGCACCTTCAAGCTCCTCTATGGGCATCAGTGCTAACACTACCTCGACCAGCACCAGCGGTGCTCTCAAGATATCCTTCAACCCCGCCTTGTTCATGGCTTGGGCTGTAGCCGTAATCATACTGGGGGCAGCCTAGGCACTGCGCTGCGACTCTAAGACGACACTCTTTTTCACATAGCAGTTTAGAAAATCGTACAAATTATCTCAATAATGATTCACGCTTGATGCACACCTGTCATATACCTACGGGGCTTGAGAATGGCATTCAAGGAGTGGTACGGACTACCTTTTTTCTTTCTAGTGAGCCCTTTTACCAGAGTAAACAAATCACCAGGCGTTGTTAATATGTTTGATGCTACACTATTGTAGATGTGAATCAAAATGTCAGCCTTTTTCTTCTGTTTTGAATGAAACAATTAATCCTCTGCCAGACAGATAATTGCATGCTGAAATGAGCACGTAAGCTACCACACCTCTTCCTCTCCATATTACACGTACTGACTAAAGACAAAGTGCGCGCAAAGCGGTTTTCAATCGTAACCTAAGCGAAGAGGGATGAAGGTGCGTATCAAGATCCATCAAACAACTAGACACAATCTCGGCAGATGAGATGGGGACATACCAGTGAAGTGCAACATTGAGATCAATGATTCATAGCTGTATTCAACGTCTAATATATACACTCTCAGCAAGCGAAGCGTCGAGTCATCTATGCGACCGCATCCAGAGATACGCAAGCTTTCGATCATCGACGGAATGGGTTGCTGAACCAGAGATGCGGCTATCACAGCTCCCACTGTAATACGCATCCGGGCCGCCTGAGCCAGGAGACGGAGAGGTGATTCTGAGTCTTCGGGCTCGAGCCAGTGACAATCATGGATATTTAATGCTTGAAGTCTGGGTGCGATATGGACACTCGCTATCATATCATCGATATCGATAGAACTCTGCAGTAGCTCATCAAATAGGGAGGATGTTCCTTCAGCATCGGCGTTTACAAGGTTCAGCTCGACGCAGCTTGTAGCATGTACAAGGTATGGGATCATGCGATATGTAAATATTCCATCTACTGTTAACCTCTGAGCGTTGGGAAGTTGGTCAAATTCAACGTAGTCAGGAGAAACGTATGGATTGGCGACACGAAGGTCTGTTAGGTTGCGAGATGCTTGATGTTCCAGAATGAAACCTGAGACCGTATATGGGATTCTGTCAAAACTGAGCGAAATCAATTTGTCCAGCACGGGCACCTCGCTAAGCTGTGTATCATCGACGTTGCAGTCAAGATCTCTGAGCCCTAGGCGTCTGAGGCGGGGTAATATGGAGAGGAGAGACATGATGACATGCAAGTCCATATTTGGTATCTCTTCGTCGTGCGCAATGTCGGTATTTATGAAAACATCCACCAGCGCTTGGCAATGATCGAACAGACTAGAGCCCAGAGGACAGGAAAGACAAGTGCTGCGAAAGTTACCACCGTCGATTACAAGGCGTTGGAGATTTGGAAACGACAGAGTCAAGGATGGTTGTAACGGCTCAATCTCAATATCACCTCGATCGTGATGTGCCCATAGTCTTAGCTCTTCAAGGTGCCGTGACATCCCACCAAAGTCGTGGCCGAGCAGAGGGAGCTGGTGCGCCCAGGGGACTTCTATGCACAAGATGCGACACCGGGGGAAATGTGGTAAGATCATACACATGACCTTGCGTATATGCGAATTTTCTTCCTGTAGCGGCTCAACACTAATCTGAGAATCACTATCACTGAACCGGGATCTTTGGGACGATGTTGAGCCTTCTCCATTCGACGATTGATGAGCGCTGGTGTTGTCTTCGTCCACCGGTTCTTCGTCTATAATGATACTCGTGTCATCCATGGGATCATCAAAACCTTCTTGATCATAGTGGGCGGATGGAGGTGGCTCCAGTTCATTTTGTGTTATCTCCCGAAATCCCTCACGTTTGGTAATGGTGATTTCCAGGACACTAGACGCGGAAAAATCCAAGTATCGCTCTACCTCCCTCAACGGCGTTTCACGGCATCCGATGTCCACCAAAATACGACTCCATAAAACGGGGGTCGAGGCGCATATTTCGTACCATGAGCGGCATACAGCGCGGAGAGTGTAGGGCACTGTATATGCCTTTGTGAGGCCATGGTGGATCGGTGTCCACTGATTAAGATGGTGCGGCAGGTTTTTGTCTTCTTTCAACGATTGGAACGATAATATGAAAATCATAGTACGTATTTCTGCTGGTAGTCGATTGATGTAGTCCCTCTGGGAGGTGGATAGTGCCTTTCCAAATGGTCGCATCGTGCTTGAGCGGGACAAAGTGCTGTCATCCTTGAGGGAGTTGATCAATGCGGTCGGGATCCTCGACAATGCATCCTGAACATACGTTACCAATCATTTTTCTTCTTCCTCCTTCCCGGAGAAACGATTTTAACGGTGGAGGGGCGGGTGGGGAATGAATGGGTTTCGCCTTAGTGGTAATGGGAGAAGCGCTCAAAGTGACCAAAAGACCCCGCCACAATGGAGCGCCAGTGTTCCCCTCTGTCACCCTTATAACACCCTAATGGTAATATAAAAAAATCAACACAATTACCTAGAGGATCATGCATTGATCATGGACAAGGACAAATAGCTGTGCTGGGGACTCGTTTACTTGTTGCCTTTCCTGGCCACAATGATGATTATCCCCGTCAGTGCGACGTTGCCTTGGGCCACGATAAGTTCAAGTTTGTTGGTGGTCAAAAAGTACATTGCAATAAACGTCCAAGGGGAAAATATATTGTCCTCGGTGGCGCTATCTCCAAAGGAGTACGAGCCTATGTGTGCACAGCCTGGGAAACGCCATCAACGAAAAGAAGGTGCTTGTGACGTCTTGCAGCAGCGATGTTCTACCATGACACAAGGCTCCCTCTATCAGCAAATGATGTGCACAGCTGATAGAAATTCGGTGTTACGTCTAAGGACAACAGTGCGGAAGTAAACAACAAAAAAGGACATATAAACAACAAGCTCGAGTGCTTTATAATCCATTTTTGAATATAATAATAATAAACAAGTGCCAAGATGACAACCACACAAGGTATACACTTCTGTGTACCTCTCCTGACCGTGAGAAATTATATGCTGTATTTCTATCTAAGCAAATCATTTTATGGGAATGCTAAATTACTCCGACACCACAACGTTCCACTCGCTCTCGATGGTGCCCATCTGAATGCCCAGCAGCTCGTTCCACATCACTCTGCTAACGGGTCCGAGCCCATCTTCGCCAGTGGGGACATGAACATCACCACCCTGGAATCCGATCTTGTCGATAGGGCTGATGACCGCGGCGGTGCCTGCACCAAACATCTCCACGAGGCGGCCGGCGGAAGAGGCACTCTGGACCTCAGCCATAGTGATAGGCCTCTCAGAGACAATCAGGTCGTCGGCTAAGCCATCAAGACGCTTCTTGGAAGAAACGTGGTTGCGCGCCAGTGTCAGTACAGAGTCACGAGTGACTCCAGGCAGGATCATGCCATCCAGGGGTGGGGTGACCAGCTCCAAAGCTACGACAAAACCATAGTTGAGTTTTAAGACGAGAAACAAGGATTAATGTAGAACTTACCACCGCTTTCAGTCTTGAGCACGGTGAAGAGATTCATTGTCCCGACCTATGGCCAAAGAACACGGAGTTATTGTCTCATTTGATCGTTTTCAGTACCCAAAGAAAAAAGCCGAACCTCGGTAAGATGGTGTTCAGGACCGTAGAGCCATAAGTTTTGAACGTATCCCTTGTGAGCCGCACTCTTTTGGGCGACAGCGCCAGGAGCGTAGTTCAGACCGAGTTTATATGCGCCCGTGCCTAGTCAAAAGGATAAAGTAAGCAAAGCCGGCATATTATATAGGTGGTCAAGTTTGAGCACATACCGCCTGGTGCAGCACGGATGTACTCTGTTGTACCATACAAACTGACTGGTTTGAATCCTTGGGGGTAATAAGGTCCTACAGGGCTGCAGATGACAAACAATAGTGCGGAAGAGGGGGGACTGATGCCAATAGTAGTTTGAGTACCCACTATAAAAAGATTTTGTGAGATAGGCAGCAAAGAAAAAAAGAAGAGAACACAATCTATACTTAGTACTGGTCGAATGTACAGACTATGTCCGGGCAGTTGAGGAATCCAGTGCTTATCGATGCGCACGAGTTCTTTGATAAGATCGAGTAGGGCATCGCCGTTGAAAGTCTAAAAACGGGAATCGTTGAACATAAAGAGGAATATGATAGTAGAAACAGGACGCACAGGCAGAGCAATCCGCTGTGCGGAGGTGTTCATGCGAGCCATGTTCTTGTCTGGCCTGAACATAGTGACTTTGCCTCGCTCGTCCCTGTAGGCTTTCATGCCCTCAAACAACGTTTGTGCATAATGCAGAACGGTGGAGCTGGGTTCAAGATTGAAAGGACCATCTAATGAAATGGATGGTCAAAAAGGCCCAAAAAGATGCGATAAATATACAATTACACACAAGGCTGAATTTTAGGTGCACCCCATCCATTCAACATGTCCCAGGGGATAGTGAGCATGTGATCCGTCTATAGATCAGAATGTTCAGACAAAATACAGCATTAGTACACATACATTCAACTTACGAATGTATGACCAAAGACTAGGCTAGACGCAGGAGGAGGCGGGCGCGGGTTCGGGTTCATCTCGATCACTAAACGTCCGGGCTGGTTGACATCAGTATCACGGTATTCATAGACAAAAAATGACAGGCGCAAATCACATCGATATCAGGCAGGCGCGTGAACTCGCCCGTCATTGGGTCTTGCACAACCGTGCCAGGGTCAATAGGAGGAACAGCTACAGTGCTCTTGGCCCTCATCTGGGCCACGCCGCCGCCAGTGTTGGTGTTGAGGACCATAGGGGATAGTAATCTTGCGCTTGAATGGCGAGAGGAGTATCTACTGGCTTTAGTAGCAGCAGAAGCTGACCTGGCAAGTAGACGAGCAGATAAAAGTGAAGACATTTTCTTTCAGAGGTAGGGTGGTGTTTTCCAGCAGTTTCACAGGAAATTTCCAGAGAAAAAAAAAAAAATTCGGGCAGAAATCGATGAGGTGATGATGCAATGCGCGCGGAACTAGTAATCACCAGCAGAGGTGCGTGGGTGTGAGGGTCGTCCGTGAGTGTGGAGAGAGAACAGTTCGAAGTGGTACACAACAATGGAGGGATGACTCGACTGCAGCCTGCAGGCCTGCGCGGGGCATTAAGCAGCCATGTAAACATGTATGATTATTACGCAAATGATCTGTAACTGAAATAGAGTCTTCTATTCCTTTTAATTGCTCATCCGAAATGTCCGATGAGGCCCGAATTCAAAGCTAGACTTGACATGTGCATAACTTATATATGATATTCTGCAAAAGAATGTGTACTAGGTAGACAGAGCTCGGTGGTAATGTATGTGTATATGGTATTTTCTAGTGGTACAGGTAATAGTTCACAGTTCAAGAAACAAAGTTCGGCCTATCAAAAAGGATGCTAGGCATAATGTCAATCACAACCAGGCCAATAAGTTGTTGCCAGATAAAAATGGCTAGGGCAAGACAAAAAGGACTACAAGAGGGCGAGGTTTAAAAATAAAAAGCAAAAAATAGTTCATAAAGCGTTCATATTGCCTCTCCTCCAGGAGGCATGCTCGCATCCTCCTCGGCCACATGATGCACCTCGGGCATGCCTGGCAAAGGAGGAACGGCTCCCAGTGGTGAGGGTGCCAAGAACGCTGATTGACTCCTGCGTCTATGCATACTGTGATGGGAACTGTGGGAATCTGGATGAGGAACAGAACTGGCGCTCGTCATCTGTGAGCTCATCGAAGAACGTGATTCAGCAGCTATCAAGTCGAAAACGTGAGCATATAGGTGTTTCATATTCAAATATATAACAATAAGACCCACTGGCATCTCTAGTCTGGGATCGATGACGGGATCTTGACCGCGATGACCTGCTTTTCTTTTCGAGCACAGATGATGGTAGTCCCGAACCTGAGCCGACGGCTGCAGAAGCCCAGGGATCTGCCAAGCTCACTCGACTGGGAGACATATACCTCCCTCTATCCCCGGTTTCCTCCTCTGGTTGCAGTGCAAGCGGAGCAGGCATAATGATTTGAATAGTGCTGTGAGGGCCGTGAGGCAGCATGCGAGACGTGCTGGTGGAGGAGACCATCGATGCAGGTCGCTGCCTAGATTGAGAGCGCGAACGAGATTGTGACTGCGAGCGTGAGGCAGGAGGAGGAGTGTGTGCAGGACTAGTGGGATTGGATCCAGACGGAAGAGAGGATGAAGAGGATGAGCCAGGGAAAGCAACCATCTCGCCCGCAGAGTGAGGACGAGGTATCTCCAAGGCTGTCATGGATGGTGCCTTTAACTCCATATTTTCAACTGATGAGAACTGCGCCTCGGAGGGAGCACTCAGAATGCTGCCCTGGCGTAACAACGACTCGGATAGAGTGTCCTCACTGCCTGTACCGGTGTTGGCACGAGATTGATTAGCAAAAGGCGGGGTTGGGCGATACCAGGTGCCGGGCCTGGAGATGCTGCCTGCTACACTGGCCTGGCGTTCGTGGAATTTATTTATCTTGCGCTCCCGCTGATGCGCCAGAGGTTGAATAGGAGGAAGAGGTGCAGGCTTTCTTCGGCGCCGGCGCCAGATGAGACTGAGTACAGTGACAAGGACAAGGAGGCCGGCGACGGATGCGACGACGATGACCACGATGGAGACGGCCATGATGGGTATGGGCAGAGAGAAACGAGCGTGGTGGGAATGCAAAGACAATTACTTAAGGGCAATAAAGAACAAACGAGTGTGGTGGGAGTGTGGGGACGAGGCGCAGATGAAGGCCATGCTGCCGTGTGAGTCCGAGGTCGCTTGTGCAGATGAGTCTTTCTCGCAGACCACCAGCAAGATCGTCCGCCTCGTTTGCATCGACGACGGCAACAAAGCAACAGCAGCAGCAGATCCCTCTTTCTCGTCGTCTGCTCTTCCCTTTCCTGCCAAGCTCGACGACTGAGCTGCCACCGTTGCTCAACGACACCGAGCTCGATGCTGAACTATATGATTTCATTGCACTCGCCCTGCGTGCATTCGTGACGCCCTGGTGGTCTAAGATCTCTCGCAACGACAAGGAGTTTCTCTCGCAAATCAACCGTATCCTATCCATCGTCATACGCTCGCTCAATGAACGTCTCCGAGCAACAGACCTCTCCCCACTTGTTCTCCATACCATACCCGAACTTGTTACGCAGCATTACCGGGACTACCGCAATGCTGCATCCAAGACATCCTCATCGTATGCGACAGGAGGTGCTGCATCTCTGACCCAGCTATTCCATCAACTTCAACCCCATGTTGCTGTTTCTCCGGACGGGCGGTTGCGGGATGAATACTACAGACAAGTCGTGGGCCATATTTTGAAAGTCTGTCTACCTCCGGGAGACTATGCACCAGAGGCAGAGCGTTTTATTGTGCAGGAAATCATTCTTAAGGTCCTGGTCTATGATGTCGTTCCAAAGATATCTCAGCCGTGGTTCATCCACCAGAATATCTTAAATCAGCTTGGGCCAGTAAGCGACAAGGCAAATACCTCAAAGGTACGTAGTTGTTGGTGCCTGGCATGGAAGCGTGCCTTTTCTAAAGGATAGACCACAGTCCCCAGATCCCTCATTTCCTACGCCAACTTCGTTTCTTTCTATACACGCCATCCTTATTTTCCTTCTATCGACTATCCAAACAATCTCTGGTGCATGTCTTGCACTTGCCCATGCCTATAAACACATGGTTGGCCTAGTGAAAGCAGTCAAGCAGCACCATGAGAATAATTCTCCACCTATACCCCCAGCAGCGTCTTCGTCTTCTTCATTGTCGGAAGAGGGGCTCACACCAATCTCCGAGATTATGACAGACCCCCTAATTAACTCAGACTCGTCTTCGGACGAGTTGACGACAACCAAACCTGTATCTGTTCCAAAGGTTCATCAATCGGATTATACTCGGTCGCTACTAGAGCTTGTGAGAGAGGTACTAGCCACAGACACTCGTCATGCCTCCAACACCATGTATGGAACACTATCCATGATTACTGCTCTCTTCTCTTCTTTTCTTAATCAGTACGTGCCGACACTTTCACGTTTATTGTAAATGAGAGCTAATACACAGCTTGTCAGAATGATACTTTATTTCCTTGAAGTTCGTGTATTCACTAAGTCAACTGTAATAACCATCGTTCGCGCCGGGAAACAATCCCTCTTCCCAAACGGATATCCCGCATCCTCACCTCCTGATCCAACGCCAGAAGAGCAAGTGCTCATACGCCAATCGCTCGTACGCGCACTGGTTGCTAGTTCATCAGGTAAGAACAATATCTGGACAATACCCGTATGCACAGTTGCTGATAGCATGTTATACAGGGATTCCGGGTTCTCTTGTCTTAGGTCCTGACCCAACCGCGAGTTTTAACGCAATCCTGGACCCTCTTTCTTCTGCGGCAATCAACACCCATCTTATTGTATTCCTCATCGATGCCGTCCTGCTTGCACTTTTCCCGGAGCTGAGTGTAGTCAGCTCAGAGGCCGGCGCATGAATTGCTGTGGTAATGACTGTTATCTAACGATTTTTCATGTTGTATTTCTGGGCAATGCGGGCTTGTATCTATGTTGTGATATCAATACCCTTCATGATTTGTACTTCATAAATCAGTTCAAACTTTGAATAGAGGATAATAACAACAATGTCTAATTTGGATTACTGAGGCCGATGTAACTCGGGAAAGCAAGAACAAAAAATAGAGGATAAACATAGACAATCGACAGAATACAATAACTTTGAGACATCATTTCTTTCATCAACGACGATAACAACGATAGCAATCAGGTCCCTCTTTTTTTTCACAACTTGAACGCCGATTTTGTGTATTTGGTCTCTGAGGAGGCCGCATCATCAACAAACCAATGCACCACACCCGGTGCGGCCGGCCTCACCCTGCTCGCGGGCAAGCCTAACTCGGGACGATCCAAGATATCAGCCAGCACGCTCGCCTTGCCCTGGCCGGTTCCGACAAATGCCACATGCACGGCATGGTTGATAACGGGAAGCGTGAGCGTGATACGCTTCGGGGGCGGCTTGGGCGAGTCCTCAACGTACGCCACCCAGCGATCCTCCTCCGTTAGGAGCGCATGGCCGGGGAAGAGTGATGCCGTGTGTCCATCGGGCCCGATGCCGAGTAGGATGAGATCGAAGACAGGGAAGCGCGCCGAATCCTTTTGTGCAAACTCGCGGATGAGCAGTTTCTCGTAGTGATCCGAGAGCTCCTCAAGATCCTCGGCGAGACCGTAATCGATGGTATGAATTTTCTCGATCGGGATGGGCACCTTTGAAAAGAGCTCGTTAAAGCACAAGAGGTGGTTCGAGTCGGGGTGGTCGAGGGGGACAACACGTTCGTCGGCGTAGAAGACTTGCCTGGACGGTGGGGTTGATTAATGATTAATGATAGTATGTATAATACCCAAACATACCATTTGTCCCACTTTACGGCAGGGTTACCAACGAGACCGCTGAGCTGCTTGGGAAGCGATCCGCCAGAAATAGCAATAGAAAACCTGCCCTTTTTCTCCAGTGCCTCCTTCTGTATTTTGATAATGTACTGTGCGAGCGATTCGACGAGTTCATTAGTGTCGCTAAAGCTGTTCAAGACAGGAGGGATTGGTGGTCCGTGAGACATGATTCTCTACACGTTACGACGGTTGGCTTAAACACAGAGATACGATAATGCTGCCTCAATCCAGCGATGGATGGACGATGGAAGTATGAGTGAACGGCCCGCAGGCGCCCATCCACTGGCATCCGAGTTATCAATTCCGCTGGCTCCCGTTTGGGTACGTGACGTCACAACTTGGTTTGCGACATGGAGCGTTGCCGTCGCTGCAGAGTTCATCATGATAGCTTTTCCATTACCAATTTTTCCATCGCTAAATGAGCGCACAGCTGGTATGATAATAAGTCGACAGCAAATGACATGATGGATTATATACAACGCAAGAAAGGTTATGCGGAAGAATTCAACTGAAGTCTGGACGACGCCAGTCTCTCGGTCTTTCATGCTTCCACACCCGGCAAAATGCCAATTATTCACACGAAATAAATTGTCATTCTGATTATTTGTGTGTAAAATACCTAGAGATAGAAAAAGATCACGTAGAATAAGCGGTGAGCAAGTGTAAAATGTTAAGAGAGCTTTCGCAATGCCGTCAAGTCCAAAGGAAACAACCCAGGAACTAGTATCATGATGTATGAATATGAAACACATCTTGCACTCGCCTTCCAAGGCATAGAATTACGACACCGCTTTGAGGGACAACAAAACGAACATGGATTGCGAGTCCTGTTATGGCCTTGCAATCTGAGCTGCTCCAAAGTCGGTTTCAATCTTTGGCTTATAGGCCTCCAACCTAAATTCCTGTCAGAAAATCCAAGTCAATAACACACAGAGAATAGAATATGTACATACACACACCATTGTCATCTTGGGTAGGATTCTACATTAAGCTTGAATACCAAACATCCTACGGAGTCTTATAGTCAAACATAAAAATTGCTATAACTGCTCGAATAGACATTAAACAAGGGGAAGTTTTTGAGAGATACTTAGAAAAAGTTGAGCATCGCATACAACGGGCTTTGATGCACGCATCGGGGCGTCTGAGTGGGCGGCGCATCGGGAGGGCGAGGACGCACAACCCGACGGGTAGTCTCGTGTTTAGTCTTGAACAAGGGCGCCTCTTAGATTTGTTAAACAACACCTACTCCTGGTACTACTATCCAACTTGCATATGCTCCTTCTCTGCTCTATAACGCGCCCAAGAACCAACCAATAATAGAATAAGACGGTGGACACCAAGAATCGAGTACACCATCGCCAAGCCACGTCGCGACGCAACAGAAAGGCCTTCTGTATATAACATATAAGAGCACAAGGACGAGCGCGAAGTGCTACATAGGCACTTGCAGAGGTCTCGAGACAGAGAGAGAGTTTCGCTGTAAACAGAGCAACAACGGATGCCTCGAGTTGCAGGTATCTCTCACAGGAAATGTGGCTCTTCTGAGCTGCTCTCCAAAGTGAGTGATACCCAACCCTAGGTACATCCATTGTTGGATGTCTAGATGCTGATATCTCTCTCTCTATTTTCTTTGAAAAAAAAATGTAGGTGTCATTCAGGCCAAAGAGTGTTATGATAGGGAAGCAATGTCTAAAGGTCACAGAGGTGCTAGATACCTTTTATCAGTACTGTGCACTGCGTCACATCCTAGACACAAATAGACGTGCTGGATTGCCCAAAGAGTACTGTTTTGGTTATTTGTTCTCATACATGCCATTGTAATACTTATGCATGGAATGGCAGTAAATGGCTTCCATACAGTGATGACATTTCCCAGGCTTTGCGTAATCACCGGTTTTGTGAGTTATAGTCAATATTATATATGATTTCTGTGTATAATCTAACCATACAGTATAGGCAATACATTCCGTATAGCAGATAAAGTGACACAGTACATTATTAAAACGGTGATCCCAGAAGGCCCACAGGACCTCACAGAAGTAGTTTTCCGAGTAGTCCTATTCAACATGTTTACCAAGATTGAAACATGGGAGCTCTTACAAGAACAGCTTGGTAGCCTAACATGGTCATCATTCCAGGCAAACAAGTTTCTATATCTTGATGTACTCCGTGGTGCATACAATGAAGATAGGATACTCTATACTGGAGCATTCCAAAAATCTGGTGCAAACACAGGAGCTGCAAGGTTGTTTGAGCAACATCTCGATATGATCGAGTGTATGATGCTCAACGACTTTGTGCGGCGGGTACGCGAGTGCCAGACGCTAGAAGACATTTACAAATACATCATCTCCTTTCCCGGATTTGCCGAATTTGCAGGATTCCAGCTTGTCCTAAATCTATCCTACACAGACCTGTTCCATTTCAACGAGAACGACTTCGTCGTCCCCGGCCCCGGTGCGCGATCAGGCCTCGTACGATGCTTCAGAGGCATGACCGACGCACAACTCCGAAGTAACCCATCAATTGCGTTTGATCTTATGTCTTGGCTGTGGGAGAACCAGGACGAACACTTCCACCGGCTTGGTTTTGAGACGCCCATGATCAACGGCTACCATCGGATGCAGCTCCCGGATATCGAGCACGCCCTGTGTGAGGTGGACAAGCTCTCGCGGATACTGCATCCGTCTATACCAGGCGTAGGTAGGAAGAGCAACAAACTGCCGTCTTACAGGGTTCGCGAGGACTACATCGTAGGTGTCCCGGACCCGATTGTACTCCCCACTGCGTGGAATCACCCAGACCGACTTATCGAGCGAGCAGGGATCCATACAGGGATCGAGTTCCCAAAGCAATATGTGGTGAACTCGGTCATTGATGAGCGCATAAGGGGGACATCAGTGGAGTACCTTGTTACATGGCGGGGATACTCGGATAGGACATGGGAACCGAGGGAGAACTTGCTAGAAGATGCTCCATATGCGGTCAAGGAGTGGGAAAACGTCCACCACGGCAAACTCGAAGAGATCTCCCACTCAGGCTAAGAAGAAAGAGTTCTTTGTTTAGGATGGTTCAATACTCATGTCATCTCATCATTTCTCGTCCATGATCTTCCGCCTTGTTTTGTTCAATGTTGCTCTTTTCGGAAATGCTCTAATCTCACGTACCAAATTACAGTTGTAAACTATGTCCTACCTAATTGTCAAATGCCCTTGTACATAGCGTTGCTATCTATCACTTGTTCAGTCCAAGCATTCCCTGGCAAGAAAGGCAAGAAAGAAGAAAACGCAGGTCCATGAAACAGTGGTATTGGGGTCATGACGGGGCATAAGCATAAGTACAATGAAGTAGATGATGATACGATATTAGAGCAAACAAGGCAAGAAGAGATCATAAACCGCGGTTGGTATGCGCCAAACACCCATAGTTAATCATAGAATCCGTCCCTCCGTTCTGAGCGGATTTCAAGCTCAGCAGCTGCAACCGTAGTCTTGTGTGTTGGATGCACGGTTGATGTCAATGGGGTCGGGGTAGTCGGAGTAGCTGGAGACACATTTGGGTTAGGACTACAGATAAGGTCATATGTTTATATATGCCAAAAATACACATACGGAGGATCCTCCTGCTCGTTCTGGAGGGCATTCTTGGCAATGGTTTGGAATGCCTGTTCAACGTTGATAGCCTCCTTGGCAGAGGTCTCAAAATATGGGATATTTCCCTTGGATTGACACCATGTCATGGCACGCTTCTGAGTGACCTACATAATGCATGACGGCATCAAAATACGTAGTCATAGATATGATGCCTATTTGGTCATACCTGGCGTTTGCCTTCCTCAACATCAATCTTATTTCCCAAGACGACGAATGGGAAGTTCTCGGGGTCATGAGGGCTGGCTTGAATGAGGAACTCATCCCGCCAACTGTCTAGGGTTTCAAATGACTTGGAGCTGTTGACGTCGTAGACGAGCACACAGCAGTCAGCGCCACGATAGAATGCAACTCCGAGGGACTGGAAGCGTTCTTGTCCCGCAGTATCCCAAAGCTACATAATAATGATAGGAGACATGAGTAATAAAACACAAGCTGGAGATAGACGTAGGCAGACGCACCTGCATCGTCACGAGCTTGTCATCGACCATGACCTCCTTTGTCAAGCTGTGCCGCACATAGAGAGTAAGTTGACGAGCCCCGAATAATAAGTAAGATAAATAAACGGACAAGTCTGCACCGATAGTAGCCTTGTATTGATTGCTGAATCGCTTGTTTACATATTGGTTCATGAGCGATGTCTTGCCGACACTACAGAGGGGGTAGAGGAGCACGAGTCAGGAGCGCTGTGCTATGGAGGGGCCTGCGGACGACGGCTAAGATACACACCCACTGTCGCCCAGGATGATGACCTATAGACAGAAAAGAATCAGAAAAAGGCCGATTTTCCAGAGACAATAGATGCGCACCTTGAGTAGTACACGTCCCATGCTGGAGTTCTGAACTGTGTTTGGGCAGCCGCGGAATATAACACAAGAGGCAGAGAGGTCGAGAGAAACGCAGGAAGCAAGTGACGAAAGCGGAAGGCCGTGCCGCGCTCTCTCTCTCTTGTCTTGATCCCTTTCCCTCTCTTGGAGCCTCTCCTTCCTTCCGGCCGAGACCGTCTCATCGTATTACGCCTACGCGCCACCCGCGCCACCAATATTCAGTCGCCGCCCGAAAGCGGCTGATCTACTACTTCCGTCCAGGGCTGCGCCCAGTCAAGCATATGTGCAGCTGAACAACTTGAAACTTGTAAAGACAGCCAAATGGCCGAGCCAGCATGGCAGGCACAGCTCAGAGCAAGACTCATCGAACGTAACTCCACAGAGTCTGCTTATGCATCCATCATCGAGCAATGTGCGTCGCCTGTCCAGCTTGCTCCACCGTCTAGCCACGAATAATTCAACTATCAAGTCCAGATCGGCGATTGGCCCAGCAGACAAAGCTGCTCAAGGAGCGCAATGCCTCTCTGCTCAAGGCTGTTGGCTCTGTCAAGATCAACCCAAGCAGCTCAACCGTGCATATACCCGGCACGGCCGAAGAGTGTGTACCGATTTACATATCACATCTTCCTCTCTCTCTCTCCCTTGCTCACAAAACTATATTTCATGTATCGTTAGCAATCCCGTCAAGGCGGCATATATATCCTCCCTCGAGCTGCAGATATCATCATTGCGCGATGAGCTGGCCACAGTGTACAAGACCCAAGGCCAGAACGCACAACGCTTGCTCGCTATGAACGAGACACTGCGCGAGAAGGAAGAGCTCTCGAGAATCGAGTCGGAACAGCTCCGCAAGGCACGCGATGAAATCACCGGGCTGCGACGTAAGGTCGATCAACACAACGAGCTCATGGCAGAAAAAGACCGTACGGCACAGGTAAGATGGTTTACTTATAATAATCTCATCCGGTTGTTTGTGCTATAAGCATGTCCCAGTGGCTAACGCCATGTTTTTCTTTACCTCCCTATAGGTTCTCCATGATGAGATTAGCACGCTACAACTAGAGATCAGCCAGATCGAAGAACGCAACACGATCCTGACTAAAGACAACGCTAAGCTCCTCCAGCGTTGGCTCGACGCTAAACAGGCCGAGGTTAACAAGATGAACGAGGAGAACGAGTTCTACCAGGATCGCATGCAGTCGCGGCACCAGGCCGTCCTCAACTGGCGCGACCGCGATGGCGGGGGCTCCGAAGCAGGTGGGAATGGCGGACTCGATAGTTCTGTTAGCTCCGTGTCGGGAAACGAGGAGCTCGGCGGTCAGAGCCGCCAGCCCACGAAGATGAATGGGACGCCATCTCCAGCGGGGAGGGGCGTGGATCTGACGCCGAATGGTTAATTGTGGATGATGATGACGGCTGATGTTGGTTGCCTGGTGGATTACAAATGACCCGTTCTTCGCTGTTGCTTTTCTCCTTATGGTTCCTTAGTTAATGCTATGTCTTATCATATACCCTCTCACTTGCCTCTCGTTATTACTCATAGTCTCCCCCCTTTCTCGTCTTTTGACATTTATTTATTTCTTCGACAGTAGCTCGGTTTATTATCCTTTCTCACATGATATAGCCTTTCAAATTGGAAAACAGCACACCCAAAGTACCACAATGGAACAAAGCAGAATACTAATAAGACGAGTGGGACAACGGGGGGAAGGAAAAGGCTCTGAATGACAGGTGGTGAATGATTGAAGGATCACAAGACACGTGTAAGAGAGACATAATCAGGGGGGAGGGGAAAGAATAATGGCACAAGGTTTACAAACTGTGAGGATGAGTTGTTTGTTCGTTAATTTTAATAACTTGACGCATGATTGAAGAAGAAAGAAAAAGAAAAGGATGCCATTTTAGGCCTGCTGGCCTTCGGCACCAGGAGCCTGCTGTGCGGGCTGACCGTAGTAGCCTAAAGAAGATAATATTGATCATTTAGTATACAGCCGGGCGTTGAGATACAACAAAGGGCTACTGACCGCCCCAGTAGTTCTGGTAATAGGCGCTAGCGTCGGTGCCCGCAGGCCACTGAGCTTGTGCACCCTGAGCAGCAGCAGCAGCAGCAGCCACGTTAGGATCAGATCCCTGCGCGGCACCAGCGATACCAAGGCCAGTGGCTGCTCCTGCCGCACCGGGCTGGGGCATAGCAGGATTTTGAGGGTTAGCGGCATATCCACCGAATCCGTATTGAGCGTAGTTAGTGGGCTGAGGCATACCGCCATACATGGGCTAATCATAGTCAATCAGAAAACGAAATTAGTCTAAATGTAATATTGCCACCGCAGTGCGAAAAAAAGTAACGTACGATGCCTCCGTAAGGAGAAGCAGGCGTAGGGCTCATAGGAGTAGCAGCAGTGGTAGCGCTGCCATCTGCCTTGTCCTTACCCCAGCTGCACTTGATGGGCCTTCCGTGCACCATCTGGCCTTGGAGCTGGACGATAGCCATCGCGGCGTGTTCATGGGTGTCAAGCTTGACAAATGCGAAGCCACGGTCCGCCTGCATACGGATCTCGGAAAGATATCCGATAGATTGGAACAGAGGAATAAGGTCCGCCTGTGTGCAATAAGGGACCAAGTTTCCGACGTAGACGGTTGTGTTGTACGCAGGCGTCTGCTGGACAACGGACTCGTACGAGAGAGGGCCACCCTGGAAGTTCATCGGCGCGGGGGCACCACCCATGCCACCAGGGGGGCGAGGGCTCATGCCCGCGGGCGCAGCGCCTTGTGTCTTCTGGTTGGCCCAGTTGACTCGGATAGCACGAGAGCCGAGCCATTCGCCATTCATAGTTGCGATGGCTTGCTCAGCATCGGTCTTGTCCCTGAATGCGAGGAAACCGTAACCACGAGACTTGCCCGAGTTCATGTCCCACATGACACGCGCATCAGACATGGTACCGAAGGCGCTAAAGGCCTTGGCAAGGACCTCGTCATTGACTTCGGGGCTGAGGTCACCGACGAAGACATGATAATGACCAGTAGTGTCCTCCTTATTTTGCTGTCCCTGGTACGCCCAGTTTACACGGATCTCAGTGTCGAAAATCTTTCTGCCGTTGAGGGTCTGCAGTGCGGTCTCCGCAGCACGCATGTCCATATACTCAACGAAGCCATAGTTGAGACCACCGTGCTGGTAGTTGCGATCAGGGATGATTTTAACATGCTGTACCTGGCCGGCGACGGCAAAGATCTCGGTGAGCATGTACTCTGTCACACGAGGACTGAGGTTGCCGACGTAAAGGTGAGCCCGTCTCTGTCAAAAGCGGGTGGGGTCAGGCTACGTAAACGCCCGCGATCTGAGTAATACACACCGGGGCCTCAGCCGGACCACCCATGCCCATTGGATTCATGTTAGATAAATGAGTCGTTTACTTGATATCTGACGATCGGAGATGAGGGAGACTGAGGGGGAGGTATGTGAGGGAAAATAATTACGGGATCGAAGAAAGTGAGAGACGGCGATGGAAGAGACAGAAAATGAGTCCGTCAGAAAGAGGAGAGAAGAGAGATAGAGAGGTGATGAGAGGTGAGAGGAGAGGAGAGAGACAGAGGAAACAGAGAGACAAAGAGGAAAAAAAAATAGAGAGAGGAGACGGAGAGAGGCAGATGGAGACCAAGACGAAGAGGGCGGACCAATGCCTTGTGGCGGACACTTGCAGATGCGCCTTTGCCGCTGCGCCTGCCGGCATCGCTCGGCATCTGTTCTCATCATTGCTGATGACGACGATAATAACTTCCATTCTGCATAATTACTATTACTATCATATCTACTTGTTCGTCGGTACGTTCAGCAGCACATTGCCACCCCCGCTTGGGATATATGTTACATTGCCGTTCGCTGACAGCGACTGCACAATCGCCTTGCTTGCCTCAATCTTCCTCAGGGCAACAAAGCCCTCGCCGGCCTTGTCCAGAGCCAACGAAATCGTCTTGGCCGCCTCGGCCTCACCCTCTGCACGAATGACGGCCGCCTGTCGCTCTTGTTCGGCCTAAAAAGCACGTAAGATGGGCATGGAAGCATTACTAAACACAATGTCACTGAACCTTTTCGACGATAAACTTGGCTCTTTCAGCATCTTGTTGGGCAATTTGCTTTGCTTCGACGGCCTAGAGTACAGTCAGAATCCTACAGTTTTTTTTTTTTTTATAATTATCCAAAAACATAAGAGCAGACCTGTGTAAATTCCTGAAATACAAAAGCAGCGTTAATCAATAATTGTCTCACATGCCCAAGCAGAATATGCGACACTCACTTTGCCGAAAGTCAAGTGTGTAATTGAGACATCTTCAAGCTGGATATTGAACTCTCCTGCACGCTGCAGCAAGTCCTCACGTATTCTTGCAGATACCTTTTAAAATATACATTAAGGACCGATAGTTATCAGGATTAATTCCCCCGAACGCACCACCTCACGCTGCGTAATCAACTCGGCAGCGTCGAATTGCGCAACAATGCTCTTGAGCACTTCGTTTCCAATAGAGGGTAGCACACGCTCATCGTAGTCCAGACCGAGACTTTGATAAATTTTGGGAAGATGCTCAATGTCTGGCCGTGAAAGCACACGCAGAGTGAGGGTGACCATTTGCAGGTCCTTTGAGCCGGTCGTAGTCGAGATGTTCTACACTATTGCGTCAGTCATAACGCAAATTCATCATGAATCGGCCTAACTTACTCTAGGCTTGATGCGGCAGTCATACAGGATGGCACGCTGGAGCCAGGGAACCAGGAAATGGGTGCCTTCGCCAGTGGCCTGAGATTTTATGAGATTTTATGACCTAGAGCTTTATTGAACACGGCAAACCGACTTGATTCTTCACACCAGAGAACCTGTCGAACATGACGGCACGGTAGCCGCCTGGGACATCATAGAGACTGGCTTGTCCAATGGCAAAAGCAATGCCAAGGGGAACTATAGGATAACATTAGAGACGGTTTCTTCCTGAGTCGTTAAAAGACACGCCTGCAAGACGGGTAAGTGCGTTTGGTAAAGCCATGGTAGTTGACAAGCAATTGCGCGAAGAGCTACAGTAGTAATAACTGAAGTAATTCCTCCGCGTAATGCACCGGCACACCAAAATCTGCTTCCGGAAAGCGTAATCACGTGACCATAGGCAGCGAATCAAGCCAGCAGCAAATCTCCCTTCCGATAATCCTCGCCTGCCTCCATCCTAGCAGAATGGCTCCCAAATTGCATTGCCTTTTTCTTTCTCCCCGCTGCCTCAATCAAGCCCAGATTCTTTGCTGCTAGTCGCAATAGTAATTTATCTCCGACGCCAATCTCCAATCGAGGATCCAGCTTAATATGGACTGGAAGTTGAGCTAGGAAGCGGACCACTGAAAGAGACAGGAATGGATGTCGGGCTTCCTTTCCATGACAAGATATCTGGATGCCAGCAATATAATTAGTTGAAGACATGCTTGTCTTATGTTTTGGCAAAGCTACTTACACAACGATCATCTCGGCCTAAGTTGCGACTTGGTATGCGATTAATCTCAAGTTGAAGCTAACAGTTAACAAGGCGTCAATCAGTCCTCTTAGATACTCTTGTACAGATGTGCGATCAACCTCATCAATGACGGCTTTCCAATCTCCATGTTTGAATGCAGTCCTGTGTCGCCCGTACCCACCTAACAGTTCGTCGGAACCAAGTCCGTTCAGGAGAACTCGAGCAGGACTGATGTACTTCTCCGGCGGAGAATCTGGAGTCTTTCTGATGCATCCATGGCCTCTGGCGGCAAAATATAATGCCAGTGCCAAACTCTATTATGATGTAAGATATGCGATGTCATGAACAGAGGCATGGATACTCACGAGATCCATAACTGTGCGAGAAGGGAGCATCGCTGCCTCGACCTCTGCGCGCGCAGCTTGTGACTCCTACGAGAATTTAGTTAAATGTGGTTACAGACGATTTTTTTTTAGCTTACTTCGAAGGGTATATCCACCTCAACCTTTACAAGTGTTTTATGAGCTAGACTTTAGACTAGAGGTCGCTCAATAGTCTTACAAAATTCCATACGCGACCGGGACACAACCGGCGCAGCTCTTCCAACTCTTCCAATCCACCTATGCGATCCGGGACTCTATAGGACGGGGCACCGTCGCTTGGTTTCCTATTCCAATTTGGGTGCTTTGCTCTAAACTTTCTCTGCTGCTTAGTAAGATTTTCCAAATCTGGGGCATTTTTGGCGTCTATTTTTCGAGGATTCTCAAAAGCAACGTTAAGGAGATCTATTGGCTCCGTTAATGGCACGAACCTATAATTCAGTCAACAAACGGCAGGACTGGTAAGAAATTACCCTACTTATGCGCAAGATATGTTACGATTGTAGAGTCGATTCCGCCGCTAAACAAGACAGCCACTCTTGCTTCGTTTGTATTGGTCCTATCAGGCTGAAGATTTAGTATTAAGGGAGGATTCACTACAACGCACACGTACGAGCGTCTTGGGATGTCTTTAACTTGAAGTTCTACGCTTCTTTCTAGTTGTTTTATCAAGTCTTGCATAGGTTCCACGAACGGCGCAGGAATGTCGTCTTCAATGTCATACACTGGGTGATCCATTTCCGGAAGCGTTGTATTCACCGTCACAGGGGTAGCCTAGATATATGTGCTCAGAAGATAGAATATAGTGAACCATGAGTCACTACGACTTGCGAATTGTCGTGAATCTTCATTGAATCCTCTTGATAGAAAGGTCAAACATTCTTCGAAGCCCGTAGAAAGCTAAAGATATTCTTAAAGCATGGCTGGATATTATAACTGTCAGGACTTACATTTACGCTTTTTGATAGCTTATCCATGTCTAAGCAATATATGTGTTCCGTAGACAGTTCGATAAAGTTATAGAGATCACTTTGGCCCTTCGAAACAGATGCGAGTAAAAAGTACATATGTTGGTCGGTAGGCTTGTGTATCAGCAGTGACCGCCGTCCAAGTGGATCGCGTGCGAAGAAAACTCTCCGTGAGGCGGCCTAAACATGACCATCACTTATTGGGCCCTTTTAAAAATAAAAATGAAAATGAAAAGAACGTACATTGTAATAAACAAGTGCATAAGGTCCTTCTATGGAACCGAGAAGTGATGGCAGTTCCAAAGGATCGGAGAGGCCTTGTATCCTTTCAAATAGCTTGACACCGTCGTTATCTTGTGGACTAAGCTGAATATCCAAGACTGGCGGTTATTATCTCCTTTTTCGTCAACATAGATAGACCGAGACCGACATCAAGTCCTTCGAAAATCTGGAAGCCCAAGCAATATCTCAATCGACCATCTCTTGAGACGACAACAAACACACTTCTCCGTTCCAGCAGAGGATGTTGCCGTCGTGTATATGAGGTTGCACGATAGGCTGATCACCTCGTAATCTCAGCTCGGAAGAGAAAAATTCTAATTCCAAAGCAGACTGATCTCCTTCAAGATGTACCATGTAAGATTTTTGAGCATCTGGACCTAAATGTAGATACGCGCCAGGTTCAGATAATGAGAAGTTGGCGATGAATAATTAAAACCGGGACGGACCCCTCAATGCATTGGCTCGTCGTAGTCCATCAGAGAGTGCATTAAAAGATTTGTGATCTCCTATCTGAGAGTCCAGATCGCGATTTTTAACAGAGAAGTAGATGCCACACATGAGGTGTAATAGTAGTATATAATGCCGCAGTATGTAGGCTCTCAACTTGAATGTGATTGTTGTTGCTGAAAAGTCCAAGCAGCAATGAAGCTGGCTGGGTCGAGGCCCGGGTTCATAAATATTCGTAAGTCCGACCCAAATCCAAGCCCACTAACACTCGTCACAATTATTTGTCAAGCGCCAAGATAAATATCATTTGAGCAACCTACTGAAAAAACTACGGTGCAAGAATTGGCAACATACGATCCGAGTGAGCGTCAGTGAACGGCGGAGTCTACCTAAGGGAGACTAACATACGTATGCTATACGCAAGCTACATGTACAGAAGAATAAACAAGAAAGTAGATTTAAACCATGTTCAAATAGTGATAGTTCCAAATAGTCGTCGATCGCGGCTGCTGGCGCCAACGACGATACCTGTGGTGCCTTGGATGACCTCCCAGGCGGAGGTGGTAACGTCCCAGTAAGAGAACGCATACCGAGATAGATCAAAAGTAACCGTCTACATGGATTTAGCCATGGAGTTGGTTCACGGAGGCTAGTGAAATGTGCACATACCTGAGATTCTCCGGGTTCCAAATATACACTGTCGAAGCCCCTCAGGACGTAGGGTGGCTCACCAGAGGATTCTGGGAACGCGAGATAGAGTTGGGGAGCCTATGATATGTGGTTAAAATAGTTTTGGAAATATCGGTAATGTTGTTTTTACCTCTCCACCAGCGACAGTTCCGTTGTTCTTGAGAGTGAAGCTGACCGTTACCGCAGTAGAGTGGAGCCTAGCCTTTCTTCAGCACGTACAATAACACAGAACAATATTTTCCATGACTGACGATGGGTCTAATGAGCTTCCTGGGCCAGTAGGAGGAACAGTCGTGGGGACTGATCCTGACACAACCAGGTCCGAGAAATCAAAGGTTGTGTAACTGTCATAATAGTGATGCGATGAGTACAAGATACACATATAGTGTAAATATACAGTCGTCCTCTTACCTCAATCCGAAGCCAAACTCATAGCGGGGCTCAATTCCAGCCTAGCGTACAAGTCAGATCAGGATTGAAATCGTTATGGAAACAACTCACCGCGTCGAAGTGCCTATAATCGATGAACAGGCCTTCAGTATAGTTGATCTGGACGGGTGTAAGAGAAATGACTGTGTAATCGACTTGAGCGGCGTAATCCGTGATACTCTTGCCAATGGTGTATGGAAGTTTTCCGCTATACAGAAATTAATAACGGACATCAGATATCAGCCAAGCCGAGGGTCAAAGCATGTACCTCGGGTTCCAAGCGCCATACAAGACATCGGTGAGACCATTTCCTATGAAGTGTAAATCATTCAAGCCGTGACATTTCTCAATGGAGGAACACATACCAGCTTCTTGACCAGGAAGGCCACTCCAAACCTGTGCATAATCTGAGTTCATCTCTCTCCTTAAGACATAAAGAGGTTACAAACTAGGCCGGTGACTATTTGATGTATTGTTAGAAAGAAGGCCACATGACACGTCTCTACTGAAACATACCATTGGGGTTCTCAATCCAGTTTTCAACAACCAAGGGTCCGACAGTGTTGACGACAACGATCGTGTTGTTATTAACACTAGCCACTGCTTCAACGAGGGCATCCTATAGAAATCCATTCAGTTTCATGGCGCTATAGACAGGGTCATCTTCTCATTACCCCGCTGTGCCAAGCATATAGATCGTTGCGATCACCCTACAGGCCGTGAGTTGATTATATGGCATAGATGTGCAGCCTCAGAGTACTAACCAAGTTACCCTCCACATCATATGAATATTCACCTGGAAACAAGATGCTTATAAGTAATTGAAATCGTAGCCGCAGAGCATCAAAAAGCTACCTGAGTCTGCTGTGAGGAAGACAAAAGCAACACTTTTCCCGGCAGCGGCGGTCTTCGCCGCCGTGAGATCCGTATCGCTTGTAGAGTTTGTGACAACAGTGCCATCGAGAGCAGAGCGATTAGTAATGGCGTCGAGAGGCTATATGTTCATTAGTTTCTTTCTTGCTATTTGAACTTCAGTATTAGGCTCACAGCGATCAAGTAAGGATAGTTAGCAGTCCTGATGTAAGAGTTTAGTCAAAAAATAAATAAAAAAAGAATATGCGAAATTCTGAGCACTTACCCGCTTCCCCATCCCATTCCGAGGACTCCAGTATCACAGTTCCGGTCCGTGCAGCTATTCAGATCATGAGATGCATATTACACACATTCTAGAGTACGGCATACGCATTAGGGCCATCAGGGTTTGAAGCAGCACCACTACCAATTATGGCAATTGTCTCTGGCTTTTTAAGAGGCAGCGCATTATTTGTGTTCTTCAGCAGAACGGTGGATGCGGCATCCATTTGTCGGATAAGGCTATGAGGGGCATTAAGCATTAAGAGCGCCGAGTAATTGAAGGTCTCCTTACATGGAATGGTTGCCCTGTACGTTCACGTGCTGGTTGTATGAGCTACTGGCGTCCTGAGCATCAAAGTTCACAGCGGGATATCCTTCATCTGAAAGGCGGATTGATATATTTTAGATTTCAGCACTACGCAACAGACCAGGGTTCCATACCTTGTCCAAGGAAATACCAAGCGCCCAAAATTCTTCGGGCCATGTCCTATATAAAAAACATAATTGTATTCACTCGACTTCAAGCTGTCTGAGACATATTCACTTACATCAATACGAGACATAGGGACAAGGCCTGCATCCACCGCAAGGATAAGCGCATCACCGAAAGTACTGGATTACTGCGATTAATAGATGTTATGTCGCTTTAAGTCAAATGGCAAACGTACCTTGTCACTTGTCCGGCAATAAGTCCACCTGATGATATAGCAATATTATTGTGAATACTCAAAAACCAAATAAGCAAAACTTGCCAGGCATGCTCATCTAAGACAATCGTTAGTTAGATCCGATGTTGTATCACATAAAGACTCACATCAAGTCCAGAGTTCGGTGCCAGC
The DNA here is from genome assembly GCA_018343915.1 of Agroathelia rolfsii. Lineage (NCBI taxonomy): Eukaryota > Fungi > Basidiomycota > Agaricomycetes > Amylocorticiales > Amylocorticiaceae > Agroathelia > Agroathelia rolfsii. The sequence continues at coordinate 1,455,445 of JABRWF010000002.1, forward strand.
GTGGAGTGGAATGCAAACCAATCTTCCATATTGCTTAGAAATCAAATGCGAAAGTAAGTACCAAGAGCTATCGCTCACCAGACATAACATCTATAGAGCATTAGCATATCTATATAAGTATTCGATAATTTCAGATAGGATGAGTCACATACATCCTTGGAAGCCTAACTCTGTTTTAAGCAGGCCATTCAGCGTGTCATTGTTCTCGCATGCATATGCGCCATTCACTAGAGATTGTTCCAGATTCTCAGACCAGCTACATGTGAAGCCACGCTATGAGATTTACCTTGATCTGTGATATATGTTAGAATACTTCTGCGTATAATCTATGCTGCGGATAACTTACTGTAACTGCACATCACTGCGGCCACGTTAGCCTGCACACTTCTCAAGAACTGCGTTCATCGTCCTCAGCAAGCTAGTCAGATTGATTTTCAAGTTTGAATTGCTCACGGGATGCAAGTAGACCTCGTGCTGCGTGCTAAAGGCATCATTAGTTGTTAAAACACCTTCATTACCACGCATATACGCACCGATTGTCAACGTTCGAGGACTCATACATACGGGAGTGCTCTTGTTCGCTTCAAACGTCCCATGAACTTTGAAATGTATAATGTAATGCATAAAGAAAGGCCTACTAGTTAATGAAATGCTTAGCGGTGGCCTGAACACCATTTGCCTGAACACCCGTGATGGTCTCATACGAGAGCTCCCCTTGTAAATAAGGATCGCCACCGAAAGCCTCCCAGTTGCGTCCTGCAGCAGGTGCACGCATCATGTTCCTGGTAAAATATCGTGAATTAGCCTGGATCCATTCATGAAAACATCAGTCACGATCCAGGGACCTACATCATAGGACCAAGCTGCACGTTCACTCCCTATGTTCAAATGCGTGTACATGTGAGTATCACTTCTAACGAAGACTTTTGTGATGCTGTACCTTGCCACGAAACTCGGCACCCATGGCCAAACCTCGCTGATAGACCATGGACCTGTTGAAGGTCGCGGCAGCATTGATCCCACTGTCACATGGACGCAAGAGTCAGATGCTCATTTCGAAATAGAATTAAAACATGACGCACGCAGGGAAAACGGAATTGAGATCAACATCACGTACACCAAGTGCGCTGTCTGTGCAAACAATTTATATATATATTTAAATCTGACACACTTCCTTGCGTAGCGACACCGAAGAAACTAACCTTCTAAGCACAAGCCAGGAAATCCGATGCTCGGAATCGAAGAGGTACTACCGGTGCAGTTTCCTGGGTTAAGCGGAATGAGAGTTTAGATGACTGACCTGATAGTGGCATCATAGTCCAATAACATGTTTACGAACCAGCAAAGTTTCCAAGCCCTAGCAAACGGTTCATAGGTATATTAATCGTAGACATACTTAGATGATACATACCAGTCGCCAAATACACTTTCTCGCTCAATGACAAGTTACTCACGGTCGTGTTTGCCTGCGTACCGGGGCACCTTCAGCTATGGATTAAGCATACTGAACCATCCTACTACTAACCTTTGCAAGCGCCGCATTCCAGGCTGCGTTGTTAACTGTCAAACAAACAGGGTAAATACCGAGGCATAGATCTGCTGGCAAGTAATCACCCACGCTGTGCAGAGACAAGCTCGGCCGCAAGGCCAGCAAGCGCCAGTGAACTCAAGAGCAGCTTCATAGGTAACAATCCCGAGAAAAAGGGGAACCGATGTACGCCGCCTGCAAGCCAGAGAGAAGAGTGTATTATATAGTATCGCTCAAACCTCGGGTATTTGAGTTGAGGCAGCCTGGTATGGTTAAACCGGCTGCAGTTTGCTAACAAACGAGTGAATGGTTATCACGGTAGTAGTGTGATTGCAGCGGTCATAAGACATCAGAAAATCCTTGTAGCATCTTCTAGCAGGGCATTTGATCTAAGCATGGCCAGATTGGATGCGCGCAGCATGCAAATATTGCAGGCACTTCTGCCGCGGCATTCAATGCCCACATGGCTCGCTTCCCAGTGACGTCATAAATAAACAGCGAGACATAAAAATTTGGCCTATTACAGTAAGATGAGCAGTCTATAGAATATTCATTTGTTTTACAACTACATGCAAATTGTACAAAGGAAAATACAGCCGTGCTACTTCGATTTATTTTATTTTCTTTCGACCATGTTATAGATTTATGCGATGTAGGTTGATGCAGAAACGTTGCCGCCACGCCCCGTCCAGTTGATGTCTAAGAGAAAAGGATGCATAAATAGTATTTTCCGGAGTAGCACAAAAAAAAACTTACGAATATCTTCACCAGCCTTAAAGCGCTCATTCTCCTTGCCAGGTAAGACACGGAACGTGTGAGCACCGAAGTAGTCACGCTGAGCCTGGAGCAAGTTAGCAGGGACGATCTCGGAGCGGTATCCATCGAAGAACGCAAGGGCAGTGCTGAAGGCGGGGGTAGGGATACCCCAGAGAACGGCCTGAGCGACGATGCGCCTCCAGCCAGGTTGAGCATTGTGCATCGCTGATAGAATGGCGCGTCAGAGGGGAGAGCATGCTTGAACCGCTAGTACGCACCTTTGTTGAAGAAATCATCAAAGAGAAGGGACTCAAGCTTGGGGTTCTTGTTGTAGGCCGAGGTAATGTCCTTCAAGAAAACGCTCTGATAACGCACGGAATTAATACTCGCTTCACTGTCCGCAATAACAGGTGATAAACCTTGATGATGCATCCACCTCGCCACATGCTAGCAATACCGGCATAGTTCAAGTTCCAGTTCAGCTAGACTCGGTATTAGTAGAAAATTCGTTCGAGGTACAAAAAACACAGACATCCTGAGCAGTCTGGCGCATGAGCATGAAGCCTTGAGTATAGGAGATAATCTTCGAGGCATACAGAGCCTGCTCGAGGTCGTCAATGAACTGTTGTTTGTCTCCCTTGAAAGCCTCCTTCTGAGGACCAGCAAGGATCTTGCTAGCACGGGTACGCTCCTCCTTGATGGCAGACAAACAGCGCGCAAATACAGCCTCACCGATCAAAGTAACTACGTAATGACTCTGTGTTAGATCTGAATTTAACCATTTCATGGCAACACTTACCAGGGGAGCCAGCATCAAGGGCAGCAATGGCTGTCCACTTGCCAGTACCCTTCTGGCCGGCCTTGTCCAAAATTTTTGCCAAGGCATGTTCGCCGTCTTGATCCTTGTACTTCAAGATGTTTGCGGTAATGTCAATGAGGAAAGAGTCAAGGACACCCTTGTTCCACTTAAGGAAGATATCAGCGATCTCATCCTCATCAAGGCCAAGGCCGCGCTTGAGGATATCGTATGCTTCAGCGATCAGCTGCATATCACCGTACTCGATGCCGTTGTGGACCATCTTGACATAGTGACCAGAGCCAGTTTCACCGACCCAATCGCAACAAGGTTCACCGTAGGCCTGAGCGGCGGTAGCCTGGAAGATCTCCTTGATATGCGGCCATGCAGCAGTAGAACCACCAGGCATGAGCGAGGGACCATGTCGGGCACCCTCCTCACCGCCAGAGACACCAGAGCCGACAAAGAGGAGACCCTTGGCCTCAAGCTCCTGGGTGCGACGGATAGAATCAGGGTAGTGCGAGTTACCACCATCGATGATGATGTCACCCTTCTCAAGGTAAGGTTCAAGCTGCTTGATGAAGTCATCGACAGCGGGTCCAGCCTTGACCAGGAGGATGATCTTGCGAGGGCGCTTCAACTTGGCAACAAGCTCCTGGACGGAGTGTGCGCCTTGGACCTTGGTGCCTAAGATCATTCGAAGTCACGTTAAATCGGCCGAAGTCGCGGTGAAGAAATCGCATACCCTTGGCTTCGTTGGCCAGGAAGTGGTCAACCTTGCTGGTCGTTCGGTTGTAGGCTACAACAGTGAAGCCTTTGTCGTTCATGTTCAAAATCAAGTTTTGACCCTATCATGGGCCATCTTAGACCGCCGTTTGTTCTTGGATCAGAGCGATCTGCGCCTTACCATGACGGCCAAGCCAATGAGGCCGATATCACCACTGAAGTCGTCGACATGTTGGTTGCAGGTATCGATAACGACGAGAAAAAAATACACTCACGTAGGCTCAGACATGTTGTGTTGAAAGTGGATTGGAGATGGTGGTTGGGGAGAGAGAAGAGATGTGATGCGATTTCTTGGGCTTACGATTACACTTATGCCGCTGGCCGGGCCCCTCATCCGAGGTCTCTCATTCTCCCGGTTGGGATCTCAGCCCGCTGGTTCCGCATAAACCATCCAGACTCTTCGCACACTGTATTTGTCAGTCAGATGTGAACATTTCCAGACGTACACACTGATCGATGCTGATCAGTGTTCTCAGCCAAAATTGCGCCCAATCAGGGGCTTTCTTACGGTATGCTAGACGTGCCAGATGGGCGCGATATGGCCCAGGCAGATTTCCAGTACCAGATAATGTCATAATGAGGCAGCTCTGGAAAACCCCAATGGGTTAACGACCGATCTGACGTCAGCATTCGGTTGTGACGGGGACTTGGATTATCAGGTTATCCCTCCCATCTGCAGTGACTCAGCCTCTCAGATCTCAGAGCTCAGCTACTGACGGGATTGTGAATATGTACATGGCTGATTCATGTCAAGGCATACCTTCTCGGCCCTGGCAGTGGGGACTGCACAACGGGCTATGCAAGCCCGTCCGCTCCGGGTGGCTCTAGCGGCACGTCCGGCCCGGTAGACTGTGTCACGCAAAGGCCGCAAATATTCCATGTTACACTATGTCACGATATGTGTTACCATCCAGCATTGAAGCTTCTCAGATCAAGTGTTGCATTGCATCCAAGGCAGACTTATAGGCACCAGTATTCGAGCTATTTTTCAGTATCAGTGGCAACTTAAGATATCACGGTCACCACAGAGCAGGGATAATGGCAACTGTGAACCCCCTGAATGAGCGTGCGCTCTCTCATAGTTCTACCAGTAGTTCAACAACCATGGCAGCAAAGACCCAGGCTACCCAAATCTTGCATCCTACTTCTAGTGTTAATTCGAGCTTGAAATCAGGTTCCGATATGACCAACGGGGAGATAATATGCTATGGATGGATGCTTAAGAAGAGAAGGAAAAAGATGCAAGGTATCGCATCCTAGTAACCATTGCTCCGTCGATCATCGCTAACTCGCATACAGGTTTTGCGAGACGATATTTTGTCCTCGACCAATCAGGCGTCCTCTCGTACTCTTTTCAGCCTGGGGACAATTTCCGCGACCATATTATGCTACAGCAAGCTGCTGTGTCTACCATTCCAGGCCGGAAGGATATACACGTAGATGGAGATTCTACCACCTTCCATATTAAGTGTCTTAGCATGGAGGATTTCAACATGTGGATGACTGCCATTCGGTATGTTTTCTCTTTCCTTTGAATTCAATCGGCGCTGGATCAATCTGTTAGCCGTTTTACTACTCAGGGGGACACTCATCGTTCTCAAAGCGTTAGAGGTCGTCCTCGTTTGAATAATCTAAACAGAGGAACAGAGATAGTGGAGTCCATGGGTCAAGTATGGGGATTTGCTTCAGTCTTATGCATAACATGAATTCATAATTTTCAAGACGCTCACAGCATTTGAATCTGCTCTCAGCGCTATCCCACTTGACGATCCTCTGAAAAAGAAACGCAGCAGATCAAACAACAAACTTGATGCCGAGAGACACAGAGAGTCTAAAGATGGTCATCATTCTGTTTTTGGTTTGTTTAAGAAGTGTATGGTGTTCGATTCTTTATTTCTCGCTATACAAACTCACCTAGTTGAAACACAGCCTCACCTCATCCGATATCAGAACCGCTGCCTGAAATTGCTGTCACCTCCTCTTTTGACACCATATATCCTGCCAATGCTCAGCGTTTACGTAGCCTTCTAGAGACCTTGAAATCGCAACATTCTGATCTTACTCAGTTAATTCAAGGCTTTATCTCTGCAGAGCCAAGTTCATCCGGTGGTCTAACCCCTCATGGGGGATCTCCTCTACTCCCTACCATGGAATATAACGAGTACCTAAACGGGAGACGGTCCGCTACGCCTCTCGGCTCAAGGTCTGGATCAATCACACCTCGAAGCCATAGTCGTTACTCCGGACAAGCCCTCAACCGTATGACGTCCCTGTCTCGTGCTACCTCGAGGAGAGAGAGTATAGAGACACATATCAGTGACGAGAGCGAATGGTATGATGCACCTGAAATGATTGGAGAAGAATTCGTACTGGAAGTCCCTGGGCCCGGCGGGGAAGAGGTTACGGACAGTCATATGACGAATGCCACCAATGAAACAGAGATGTTCGAGGACAATGATGCTACATCAGAAGAGGATTCCGGGGACGAGGCTGGGGAGACCACGGCAGCTAGTCTGCAGACTCATACACGTAATGCCAGTAGTACCACTGGACAGATTGTCAGACGGACACAACTACCCTCATCCGTAGTAGGAGACGAAGGTAGTCTCTTTGCTGTTCTGAAAAAAAATGTCGGAAAGGTTAGTATTTGTACTATATCTAATTGGGACGTTTCAAACGCATTTTGTAGGATCTTTCAACCGTATCTTTCCCCGTCACATTCAATGAACCCCTCACGCTTCTGCAACGACATGCTGAAGAAGTTGAATACTATTCCTTGTTAGATGAAGCAGCGCATTGTAACGACGATCTGGATCGGCTCTGTCTTGTAGCCGCCTTCGCCGTCTCGGGTTACGCCAATACGGCTCATCGTTCGGGTCGTAAAGGATTGTGAGTTTATATTTGTTATCCCATTGGTGGCCGCATGCTAATCATTTAACACCGTAGTAACCCCATGTTAGCGGAAACATTCGAAGACAGCCGCATGAAATTCATCGCCGAGAAAGTGTGCCATAATCCAGTCATTATGGCATACCACGCCGAAGGGGACGGCTGGGAGCTCGGTGCTACTAGTGCCGGCAAGACAAAGTTCTGGGGTAAATCATTGACTCTATCACCTGCTTGGCCGATGCTCATCGGAGCTTCATAGGGAAGTCCCTCGAAATCATACCGCTCGGTGTAAATCGGGTTTCAATCACTATCCATGGTCGAACCGAACATTACGAATGGTAATGGAACAGATTTACGAATATGATGAACCCCTTACTGACGGGTTTGGGCTTTGACCAGGAAACGGCCCTCGTCTTTTATGCGCAATCTTATGGTCGGTCAAAAATACGTCGAACATGTCGGCAAAATGGTCGTCGAGAATACCACGACAAATATGCGTTGTGTACTCGACTTCAAACAAGCTGGGTACTGGGGCCCGAGCAATGTCGTAGCCGGCGATGTTCTTGCGGCGGACAACACGGTCTTGTCACACATTGATGGCAAGTGGGATGATCAACTTGCACGCACGTTAGATGTATCGCAGAAGAATTTGCGTGTTCTCTGGAAAGCGACGCCATTCCCACGAGACTGCGAGGCATATTATGGTTTCACGGCGTTTGGGATAACTCTCAACGAGATAACTCCAGAGATGAAGCTGAAGCTGCCACGGACTGACTCACGGTTCCGGCCAGATGTCAGGGCACTTGAAGACGGCAATGTCGACTTGGCAGAAGAGGAGAAAGTGAGGGTGGAGGAAGAACAAAGAGAAAGAAGGAGAAAAGGTCAAAATGCCGAACCGAGGTGGTTCCGACAGCAAGGAGAGGAATGGGTGTATACAGGTGGTTATTGGGAACAACGGGCGAAAGGATGGGACAGTAGTAACATACAACCATTGTGGTAATTGTGTATGTTGGGAAACAGGCTGATAAATTATTGTTTTGGTATGCCCACGTGTGCTACTTATGTGACGAACCCAGAACTTGCATTACAGTTGTACTCTGTCATCGATCTCCTCGGCATTTTGTCATGACTAGTGGGTATAACGATCTACTTTGATGTATCGCTATTGTCTGCCCTTATACGACTCGGAGCCTCTGTTTGTCGACGTAACAGTACTAATAGCGCCGAGCCAAGATATTGAATGGATACAAATATCGCCATATAGAAGTCTAAGTCACGGGGCATCATAATCTCCAGGCCACTGGCATGATCATACGCTTTTCATAACATAGTCATATCTATACACCATGTATATCAATGTCTAACCGCTGGCATTCATGTTTGTGATCATATCGAGGAGACACCTCGGTAGTTCACAGTGATCCCAAGCTTCGGCCTCTCAGATTTTAGCCGTTTCTTGACAATGTCTTGCATCCGCTAAATGCCCGCATCTTTTCCGTCACCCAAACACATGAGGATGAAATCCAAGCATATTCCCGATGATTGTCTGCATGTCGAGCATCTTTATGCTGATGGCATATTTCCGTTATTTTCGAGTAGGCCTTTAAAAGAGCTCTGTTATAGGTCGGGTGTGCTTTAGGCGAGCAAGATGTATTTTCTCCGCCAAATTCTAGCCTATGTACTTGTCTTCGGAGTGGGCAATGTTGTGTTTGCCCAACAGAGCGAATATCAACAAGTACGGACTGCTCCCCCTAGAAGAATTATCAATTAACATCTCATTCACCTGTATCATGAACAGTGCGGGGGCATTGGCTGGTTCGTAATAGTTATCTGCGTATGAACCGCTTGGCTGATAGTCTTTCAAGGACTGGCGCAACGACCTGTGTTAGCCCATACACATGCCAAGTAATCAATTCTTGTAAGATTTGACCTAGGTATTTTATTATATGCTCTAACTCTCACAGACTATTATCAATGTCTACCCTCGTCGAGTTCTGCAACAACTGCTTCCACAACAACTAGTTCTAAGAGCTCGGTTACCAGCTCGGCCTCCTCTACCTCTGCTTCAAGTACAAGCACTAGCACAACTTGTAATAGTATAAACATCCAATTCACCAGTAATTTTCTGATGGGATGTTTTAGTGAATGTTTCGCCGGCATGGGCAACGGCTTATGTCAAGGTTCGTCGTGGTCTAGATCTTTACAACATTTATAACGTATATTCAAACTAGGCCGAAGCGGCACTGAGCAAAATGTCACTTCAAGATAAAGTCAACGTAGTCACGGGTACATTTGAATGCAACATTTATCTGAATTCAACCTTACGCTCCTTTTAGGTGTAGGATGGATGAATGGTTGTTCTTTCTTTAAGTCACAAATGAACTATCGTTCTAATCGGCGGGGACAGGAAATTGCGTTGGTAATACGCCGCCAGTGTCTTCAATTAACTATCCCGGACTGTGTCTTGAAGGTGTGATCTGCATGCTAATTTCATTGGTTCTAACCTAACCATTTTCCACAGATAGTCCTCTTGGTGTTCGGTATGCGGACTATGTCTCTGCATTCCCTGCGTAAGTTAATCCCAACTCTATCAATTAACTAGACGAGACTCAAGCCGGATCCAGGGGAATTACGGTAGCATCTACGTAGGCCCTTTTCCTTTGGATGTGTGTCCCATCTTCGTCTTAATATTAGTCAATGCAGCTGGAATCGTACTCTCATGTACAATCGTGGTGTAGCGTTAGGTCAAGAATTTAGGGGAAAAGGTGCGCCGCTTCACTATAAGCGCATTTCTTAGACTTACTTGGGCAGGTGTCAATGTCGCTTTGGGCCCGATGATGTGAGTTATTCGATCTCAAATATGCTGTTTGTTAAACTTAGTGTCCCAGGAATATCATGCGCGCACCCGCTGCGGGGAGAAACTGGGAAGGGTATGAAAAATCCATTTTCCCAGTTTTCAGCAACTCGCCACGTACTCATACAATGTGTATCCCAATTGTAGGTTTGGTGGAGACCCATATCTCTCTGGAGAGGGGGCCTATCAAACCATCACAGGTATACAATCAACCGGCGTACAAGCGGTGGCAAAACATTATATCAACAAGTTCGTAGACTTTTTTCTTTTTATGATCACAGAAATGATATCATTTTCATTCAAGTGAACAAGAACATTATCGTACAAGCAGTTCTTCCAATGTTGATGATCGCACCGTAGGGACCAATACTCCTGTGATTTTCTTTTAATCCAAGCTGATCAAACTATTTTAGCAACACGAAATTTATTTATATCCTGTGAATTGTTGTATCTACTTTTCGAAATCGTATAAAGCTCACATCCAAGAAGTTTATGCGCAGTGTTCAGGCAAATGTGGCTTCTGTCATGTGCTCTTACAGTCGGTTCAATTATCTTCTTTGCTTAATCGATAAAGTTGACGATTGGTGTTTTAGATCAAAGTGGGTTAATTCCGAGAGCGACTCATCTAGGATTTGATGAAAAGGAAATAATTGATAATTTCCCTAGTCAATGGGACCTTCGCTTGTTCCAACAGCGGGACTCTCAATGGTTTGATGAAAGGAGAACTGGGTTTTCAGGGATGTACGTATTCTTTTGGCTAACCTGAGAGTACATTATAATAATCGGGATATAGACATAATGTCTGACTGGCAGGCCACCCATGCAACATCAGATGCAGTAGCGGGTCTCGATGTGAGCTTACTCATGCAAATCATAATCACAAAATTGATTGTAATCAATCTTCCCTTTAGATAACTATGCCCGGAGACGAAACATTTGGTACGTCTTCAATTCAATGACCTTACATGCACCGAAGATCTCAAGGAATTTTTGATTGATATAGGCAGTGGCAACAGGTACTAGCCAGTCTCATCCCTATATCCTCGATTTTACTCAATTTCAGGACAGTTACTTCGGCAGCAATCTAATTTCCGCTGTTAACGCTGGGACCGTTCCTCAGAGTCGTGTTGATGTGTGTCTGATCGTTTTCATGATTTAGAATGATACTTCAGAGCTCAACTACTATCAACAGGATATGACAAGGCGTATATTAGCTGCCTGGTATCTTGAATGATCCATCTGCTCACGTGCTTTTCTCACTTGGTGAATAGGTATTTGCTTGGTCAAGACTCGGGATATCCAGCAGTTAACTTCGATGCCTGGAACTTAAACGCCGCCGTGAACACCCATGTTAATGTACAAGGTAACCATGCCGCGTATGTCCATAGTTCACCGCTTCGATTGTTCGGAGAAAAAGAAAAATTGAAATATCACAGCCTAATTCGACAGATTGGTGCAGCAGGAACAGTCCTCTTAAAAAATAACAACAATGTTCTGCCTCTTAAAAAGCCAAATTCAATTGGTGTCATTGGGAATGGCGCTGGAAACAGTAGTGTCGGCCCGAACGGATACACTGATCGTGGCGGAGATGATGGTGTACTGGCTATGGGCTGGGGAAGTGGCACTGACAATTTCCCATATCTGGTTGCACCGGTCGATGCGATCACTTCCCGTGCTTCACAGGACGGCACAACCGTTACATCGTCGCTCAGTGATACTGATTTAAATGGCGCAACCAATGCAGCCAAAGGAAAATCGGTGGCCTTTGTATTTATTACAGCCGATTCAGGTGAGATCTGATCATTCTAATGAAAGAGAAGCCATATGTATCTTCTCGTTTCCATTTCAGGCGAGGGCTATATTACCGTCGAAGGGAATGCAGGTGACCGCAATAATCTAAATGCTTGGCATAGTGGGGTGAGCTTATTTTTACAATATCGCAATTCCTGATTACTGAAAATATTACCTTTTCTTAGGATGCTCTGGTTGAACGGGTTGCCGCTGCAAATAACAATACTATCGTTGTTGTTAATAGCGTCGGTCCTATTGTTATGGAGAACTGGATAGAAAACCCCAACGGTAAATACTAATCGATTTTTATACGCATATACTGAGCTCTGGTTATTCTTAGTGACGGCTGTCGTAAGTCAAAACTTAGACGATACTTTTTTTGAAAAATAAAATAAAATAAAATAAAAAACTAATGTACCTTAAGGTCTGGTCTAACCTGCCGGGACAAGAAGCAGGTTCGTCGATCTTTAAGATATAAGTATGCCTTGGCTCATATATCATTAGGCAACTCTCTGGTCGATGTTATTTACGGCGCATATAATCCTAGGTTTGTTCACCCCATGAAGTCTCAGTGGTTGACAAATCTAACCAATTTTCTAGCGGTCGTTTGCCTTATACCATTGGAAAGCTCTGTTTTTCGTTCGTATTTTGGGTGAGGGTACTAACACCAGGCATACAGGCAAGAGTATTAGTGATTACTCAGCTCAAGTGATATACTCCTCCAGCGCATCAATAGTGCCTATTAATTACTCAGAAGGAATATTTGTCGACTATCGACATTTCGATCAGGTATTAGCCTGATGCAACCTATATTCCTCCGCTAATATTAATGCCCACGTAGGCTGGTATAACGCCCAGATTTGAATTCGGTTATGGTGAACAGTCATGAATTATCTTGAGTTATTGTTCGTGGCTGACAAACCTGTTTCAGGCCTTTCGTACACAACATTCCACTATTCAAATCTGTCTGTCTCTGGAAGCACGTCGGGAGGAACATACCCACTTGGCCCTGGCTCCTCTCTCGATCCTTATCTCCATGACACGGTTGTAACCGTCAGCTTTACGCTAACCAATAACGGGACTATTGCTGGAACTGAGGCGAGCCCAACCATCAACTTCTAAATCTCCATAATTAAAGCGTATAAATGATAGATACCACAACTCTACACATCACCCCCAGCTTCAGCTAATGCTGCACCATTCAACTTGCATGGGTTTGATAGTATCTACCTCGCCCCTGGTGCTAGTCAAACCGTAACTTTTTCATTGTCCCGTCTGGACTTCTCGATTTGGGACATCGTAAATCAGAAGTGGAGCATTCCAAGTGGTTCTACAGGTGCGTAGTGTGCCCTAACATATCTCGTTGGCTCAATATTAATGAGACGAAAACTCAGGCATTTCCGTCGGAGCCAGCAGTCGTGATATACGTCTCACTGGAAGTATTGTCAATTAATTCCTAACTAGTCAGGCCAGGGTTATGGTGTTAGGAAAGATCGATAGCTTGGTCATATTGTATTATATTAAGTGGATACTGGGTGTACTTTGTAAAGGAACATCAATGAATTTGGGACCAATTTTTGCATCAACTTATCGTCCACTAGTTTGTGCCCCTGGCTGGCAGTGTGGGTAATGGGAAGTTCGGCCGATAATTTCCGATCCAATCCAATTGTCGAAATTATGACTAGAACAAACTTCCAGTTACAGCACTTCCAAGGGGTTACGATATATTTCTCTTGCTTACCATTAGGCTTGCCTTGTAGCTTGAAGTGTAAAGTCCACCTTCTTGGGCACAGAGATGCTTTCTAGCTCTGCAAACGCCCTCAAGGCAACTTCAAGGCGACTAGGAGCTTCTCACACTAGTAGGACATTGGCCACTCATGCAACGCCAGTGGAAAAAGATTGCACTTCCATTACCCCGCCATATTCTCAGCTCTTACAAAACCTCGCGCGTGTTCGCGAAATCCTCAACAACCGACCTCTGTCTCTCGCAGAGAAGATTCTGTATAGTCACTTGTACAATCCGGAGAAGGACTTGAGCAATGGGGGGAAAATTAGAGGTGAAAACTATCTTCAATTGAGACCGGAGAGGGTAGCTATGCAAGATGCATCTGCTCAGTAAGTAGCTCCGGCAAACCTAACGTTTCCTACTCATAAACTGACGAATTCTAGAATGGCATTGTAAGTATTTCAAGATATCTAGATGATACACCTGTTAAGGATTATTAGGCTTCAGTTCATGAGTGCTGGCTTGGAACGTTGCGCTGTCCCGACCAGTATTCACTGCGACCATTTGATCCAAGCTTTCGAGGGTGCCGAGACGGACTTGCAGGTACGAACAATAGACCCAATACTCATATAAGCCTGTACTGAAAATTCGGCAGCGATCTCTCGTCACTAATCAAGAGGTTTTCGATTTTCTAGAAAGTGCTGCAAGGAAGTACGGCATTGAATTCTGGAGGCCTGGTTCTGGGATTATACACCAAATCGTTCTGGAGAATTATGCGGCTCCTGGAATGTTGATGTATGCTTATTACTTCTCCAACAACTAGGATTGCGAGATGCTGACACGTATCACAGGCTTGGAACTGACTCCCATACTCCTAATGCTGGTGGACTCGGTATGTTGGCCATTGGTGTCGGTGGTGCCGACGCTGTTGGTGAGGATTGATTTCTTAACGAATTTTATTGATCCATCTAACGAGATCTCCCAGACGCAATGACTGGAACACCGTGGGAGCTAAAGGCTCCTGAGATTATTGGTATGGCAGAATTTCATAGTCATGTGTGCACACTGTATAACAATCTGGAATAGGTATACAACTCAAGGGCAAACTTAACGGATGGGCAACCCCGAAAGATCTCATCTTACATCTGGCTGGAAAGCTCACTGTTCGTGGCGGTACTGGGCGCATATTGGAATACTATGGGGCTGGCGTAGAAAATCAATCATGCACTGGTACGTCTCTGTTAAATAATTGAGTTTGTAAACTTTGCTTAGCCTTTGAAGGTTTGGCTACCATTGCAAACATGGGAGCCGAAGTCGGGGCTACCACTTCTACATTCCCATACTCAGAGAATATGCGCAAATATCTTCATGCTACCGGTAGGGCTCCTGTAGCTCGAGCTGCTGACGAGGCTGCTAAGAGCGGCTTCCTCAGCGCGGATCGTGGTGTTGAATATGATGAACACATTGAAATCGTGAGTTACAGATAATAAAACCTCATTCCACCTAAATTCAAGCCCTCCATAGGATCTGTCTCAAATTGAACCAACTATCAACGGTCCTTTCACTCCAGATTTGGCTACTCCTATCTCCAAGTTTGCGTCCACGGTTTCTGAACAAGGTTGGAAAGACGAATTCTCCGCTGGTTTGATTGGATCTTGCACCAACAGCTCCTATGAGGATATGGTTAGTAAATCTAATTCCCAATCATGTGCGATATAGACTCATCTTGTGAAGACAAGTGTAGCCGATCTGGCAAGACAGGCCAAGGCAGTAGGTCTCAAAACCAAGGTACGGTATAGTATCATATTCAAAAACCATAGTTAACTGAATTATCTTCCATTCAGGTCCCATTCTTGTGCACTCCCGGTACGGCTTTACTAGTACCGTCTTAAAGAACATTGACTTACCCTTAACAGGTTCTGAACAGATTCGTGCGACAATGGAGCGTGATCAAGTAACAAACGTCCTAGAGGATGTTGGTGGTCTCGTTCTGGCTAACGCGTGTGGACCGTGCATTGGACAAGTATGTTTACCGAACGCATATGGTAACTGGATTTTAACACTTATCTTCAGTGGAAACGTGAAGACAAGAAAGATGAGGAAAACGCTATTCTCACCTCTTTCAATCGGTGGGTCAATTGTCATGTTTGCCTGTCCCTACATGCCCATGATAAGAACCGCAAATAGTAACTTCAAGTCGCGAAACGATGGCAACCGTCTTACTATGAACTTTTTGGCTTCTCCAACTATTGTAACCGCCATGGCATTCTCTGGCAAGCTATCATTCAATCCCGCTACGGACTCGATCACCTTGCCATCAGGAGAACAATTCAAGTTTGCTCCCCCGCGTGGCCAAGATCTCCCTTCAGAAGGATTTACTGCAGGAAGGACACAATATTACCCTGAGCGCTCACCGGCACCCCAGCCTGAGACGGAGGTCATCATCAAGAAAGATTCCCAGCGCTTGGAGCTCTTGGAGCCTTTCACCAGCAATTTCGGCGGAAAGGGGTCTGAGCTGCTGAAGTCGAAGGTGTTGATGCGTGTCCGGGGCAAGTGCACTACCGATCACATCTCCGCTGCTGTGAGTCTTTGAAGCTTTTGGTTATTAAGGCATATCCTCATCATATGACATTACAGGGCCCATGGTTGAAATACAAAGGCCATTTAACCAATATTTCTGAAAACCTTCGTACGTAATTTTATTATCCGTTTTGGCAGCAAGATGTTTACCAATGATTATACAGTCATCACGGTATATCATGCACTCAAATAACTCAGGATTGGAGAACTAACCTCCACTTTTTAGGCTATCAACGATGAAGGAGGCGAGATGAATGTTGCATTCGATCATGACCACAATGCTTCTGAGAGCAAGACCGATACCATTCCTGGAATTGCCAAACGGTTCAAAGCCCGTCAACAGCCCTGGGTGCTTGTCGTGGATGAGAACTATGGTGAAGGAAGTGCTCGAGAACATGCGGCTCTACAACCACGATTCTACGGTAAGATTGTCAAGCCCTGGACTTTTCTTGGCCCACGATTACTCATGTATTCATTAGGTTGCTCTGCGATCATTGCACGCTCATTCGCTCGTATCCACGAAACAAACCTCAAGGTGAGATTTATTTTTTTAGATTCGCAATAAAACACGTATTCAACTCCTCTTCAGAAACAAGGTGTGCTCCCCCTTTGGTTTGTCAATAAGGAAGATTACTCCCGGATCAATTCTGGCGACTCCATCGAGACCGTTGGCTTAGCCGACGTCTTCGCTGGCAAATCTGACGCCTCCATCAAACTCGTAGTCACTCAGCGCGATGGAACAGTGTTTGATATCCCCGTGAAGCATACGCTGTCTGTTGATCAATTGAAGTGGTTAGCAGCTGGCTCAGCACTGAACCACATCCGCTCGCAGATGTCTGCACCTTGAAAAGTATTCCCCAGTCTACCGCTCAAAACCTAGTACACGTAATTAGATTTTCTTTTGAAATGGAACCCATCTTGAATCGCTGTGTATGTATGCCATATCCGGGACCAGTCATAACAAACCTCAAGTACCATAGATAGATCGGATAGATCGAGAATGGATGTGATGTAACGTCAGAGGTCACTTTCCTCAACAGGCAGTTTTGTTTTGCTTGGTTTTGCTTGTCCTTGTTTGCTCAACGCAATCACATGCCAAATGTGGTCACTACCGCAACAGGCAATTATCATTGGGACTAATCAGGCGCGTCTTGTGGTGGTTCGCATTGGAAATTATAAGTGTTATTATGACCGTGCCCACAGGGACGCCCTTCGTATACCCTCATCTCATCTCCGCTTCCCCACCATGCCACCGTTACCTCGGCATGAGATTAGCTGCGAAACCCTCCCTATCCACGCGACCCTATCATCAGTATCAACAAACTTACAATCTCGAGCTTCTGCCAGTGGCACTCAAACTGCATCACTAGCCAGCATGTCCTCTGGCTTCACGACAGGGTTCAGATTTCGATATACCAGCGCTCAGACATCTACTAGCCCTATCTATTCTAACATGAACACATTCATGTCCGTTCTGACTGCTCCATATTCCCCGCCATCTCGAGTTCTCACCGCCCTGGGATGGGATACATACTGCGCCGCCGCGGCTGCTATCAATGAGCACAGCTCTCAATCGACTCGCAAGGCCTCTGCTATAGATAGAGACGATATAGCAAGTCCCACTAAGGAACAGGCAACTCCTATTTATACACCACATGGTCCTTGGGCATGGTCGGCAGGGCTTCCTCTAAGAGATACTGTACAATTGATCCAACTTTGCAGTATGAGTTTCCGAGTCATGTTAGTGCCGGTTACATGCTCATGAGCTTCCCTCAGACGGCGCACAGAGCAATATTTCGGTTAAGCAGAGTCAAATTGGAAGTAAGACGTTTGTCCACATCAGCAAAACGTGAGATGGTTATTTCCTCTGAGTCCATAGCCAAAGTTATTGACCGACGCCACATAGCTCATTCGTTGGTATGGGTAACCACCTCAGTACAATGTCAGAGGTTAGTAATGAACCTGCACTGATGAACCCAGTCTTATCTTCTCTCGTTACAGATCTCCCTTTACGGGTCCAAGGGACGTTTAAGGGACTTACAGGGCGACGTCGTCCCCTCGCTCGTCAAGGCCATCCGACGCCCCGCAGGCAAACTGGAAATGATTATGGAGCCCCCTCATCCCTGCTTCTGGATAGAAGCTTCCGCCGATATGCCAGATGTTCTCAAGCAACGCTGCGTGGCGGCCTTCGAGCGCCTGCATAGTGTTGGTGTTCTGCATGGTGCACCAGAGCTACGCCACATGCTCATCGGCGCTGATACAAAAGTGACCCTAGTGGATTTCAAACATGCTCGTGTCCTTGACTCTTCCACGCCACATCAGTTTGCCATGGAAATGCGTCTTGTGAAATTCAAACTCAATTATGAAGGGGCACGTCAGGCAGAGCAAGAACAGAACGATTATTGCGGGAGCAGATCAGATGCACCAATTGTGAGCTTCAATTTATTGTGTGTTTTGCTTCAAGAGTTCTGAAACCTCGACAAAAAAAGGATACGGCAGAAGAACAATGGTCGTCATCCGCAGAGACCGTTCCACGGCGCTTTATTATGCCTGGGCAGACGGAAAAGGACGTTAAATTGGCCATCGCACGTTTTACACAGTTCATCCACGACTTGGAGAATTCCAATAACTCGGGACCCCGCGTATCATCAAGGAGAATTAGTTTCGACTCTGCTCAGTCTCAGATGCGCCTACCATCCTTCATCTTTCGCGTTCCTAGCTCCGAGCGCTTCCAGAATAGCGTCACTTCAGAACAACCAGTTGCTGGTCCATCTCGGTTGAAGTCTGGTGCCACCACTGCCACATTGACTGATAAACGAAGAAGCTCATATCCTATTCCTGAGAAACGTAAATCTTCCTCTGATGTTTTGGAAATTGATCAGCCCTCGACCAAGAAGGTGCGATGGCAGAGTCTAGCCCCGTCGAGTTCATGTAGCTCTGTCGATACGTCGCCTGTTCAGCCCAGAAGGCTAGCCGCGCAGTCTCTTCCCGGTATCAAGGTTCGCGATTTTGCCTATGAACCGTACGACGGGCCTAAAGGCTACTACGTTCCTGAACCGTTCAGAGAAGCGGTCATGGCCACTGAACGTCGTCGACACATACACATGCTGAATGGGAGAGCGATGGACGAAGTTCTGCGCCAGGCCACTCCCATTCAGCGCACTGAATACTCGAGGATGAAGCTCGCCGCCCAAGGAAGCCAACAGAAAATGATAGGACTGAGGTCATTGGGCCGTTTGAAGCGCGTATTGGATGAGCTAGCCGATCCGGTGCCCAATGGCAGTGCGATCAAAAGGCAGAAGTACAATCATGGTCTCGGAAGGAGCTCCAAAGAAAAGCGCAGAGCCGTAGATGGTGCCCACCCCACAACTTCTCCATCAGCAGGTGATGAAAATTGCCGGAGTGCTCCGTCTTCGAGCATGACGCCCGCACGTCGAAACTCAATTGCCTCTACGCAGCAGCCTAAACCCATTCTACGGAAATCAACTCAAGGATTGAACGGGGAAGCCCCACGTGGTGCGAACGTTTATATTAACCTGGTTGATGAAGATGACGTCTCTGTGTCATCCAACTCACGAGCTCACACTTCCACGCGGTCCACTGGCATATTGGGCAGTCGGTACACAAGCAGAAGGAACGCTAATGGGTCACGCATAGCACCAACATATACATTCCACTCGCTTATCCCCATTCAGCCAGTCTGTCCCATTAATGCCGGACCATTAGAAAGCCTGGATGATGATGACGACGTTGTGGAACAAGGCGTTAATGCTGCCAATAATATAACTAGACCGATGGCGGCCAGAAAGCCGTACGCTAACGACGTCCTCGCGCCCCTTCCAGAATCGGAAATGAAAACGATGGAGGAAGATCCCTACAGTCTTGCTGCGCAGATGGCATGGGCAACATTGGGATTGCGACCGTTCCCACCACGCGATCATCTATTTCGTGAGCAGCAGCGTCGGCTATCGTTGCCAGCTGGTCGTTCAGGGGAGGGAGTTGTTACTTTACCAGGTGCGAATGATAGTCACAAGAGTCAGCGCCAGTTTCAGCCCAACCGCCTGTCTTTCTCCGCCCGGCTTCCGCATATTTCTCCGGATGGTGTGGTGCCTGTCGGTGAACCCGAGGCAGGTGATGATGATGACTCGGCTGAAGAAGAAGAAGTCGCGCTGATGCTAATGATGTCTACTTCTCCAACGATTTACGAGAATGAGGTCAGTCTGGACGTCTGTAACTCCTCAGCCTCCACCGCTTCATGGTGGCGACGATGGTGGCAGTTTTTCAGATAGATAGAGAGAAGACGCTCCGTAACTTCTTGGGTCTTTTTTTTCTCTCATTTCTCTTCGCATCCGACGCTAAGCGGTCGACCGATGCCACCCTTTCGGCGATCGACGAGGCGCGCCAATAATCACTCTCATCTTTGTCCTGTGTTCTTTCCGCCTCCTTATTCGCATTTATATTTCTGGTAACTTCGATCGTATCTTTTCTTCTCTTTTGCGCTGCCTTTCCGCTTTCTACCCTGTACATTGAATATTGTAACCCCACATCATACCCGTAACTTATTGTCATAATGTTAATTGTGCGCGCTCCTTGTTCCTGTATACACATTGAAATAAGCGGGAATGATGGTCCCTTGGCGAGCGATAACAGGGCATGATATGGTTCGTGCAAGTAGCCCCTAGTATAGGCTGTGAGCAAGAAGATGAAGATTGATGGGATGGCTGATCACAGCACTATCCGGGGTCGATTTATGACTGTCATGCAGGCGATGTGCCTGTGCAAAGGGGGAGGAGGGGGGGGGGGAGAAGGAAGACCGACATAGGAGTCAATATGGTTTCCACAGCCCTAAATGAATATTTTGGGCCAGAGAAATAAAATGAGCAGTGCCATTTGATCTCACCGGGAGCATCTAAGCGCACGCCAAGACCAAGAGAGAGTCCTCAGATGTCGGATACGCACGATAACCGAAAGACCCCACTGATATAAGGCCGTCCTGCGGGGCAACCACGCTTGTAGTCTGTTCTCTTACCGACCACTTTCTCTCCCCTCGAGGTCCTAGCTTTGACGCTCCCAGTCAGGCTACATTTATCTCGACTCGCGTATAGAGACGAGCACGAGCATATAAGCGGGTTTATATCCCCTCTATTCCTGACAAAGCACACACAACCATGTCCGTCGAAAGCAAAACCAAGGTGGAGAAATATGCCGACTACGACAGCGAGTCAGGTCGAGTAGGTGAAGCTGGCGAGCCGCCTCTCCAGCGCTCACTCAAGGCCCGCCATATGGCCGTAAGTCACCCTAAATAATTATTCCAGTGATCATTGTAGAGCTGGGCACAAGACTCATGTGCATCATTACAATGCCAACAGATGATTAGTATTGGCGGTGTCATTGGTACTGGTCTCTTCCTGGGTACAGGAAATGCACTTGCGTAAGCGCCTTCTTCTTGCTAGTCTCCAGTTCAACACTCATAACCCCATTCATCTTGCAGAAATGGTGGTCCCCGTAAGTAACTTTTACCGATTTTCAAAATCCGAGGGCCTGCTTAAATCCCCGAGTAGTCGGTCTCTTCCTCGGCTATGCTATCATGGGTTCCATCACATATAGTGTAATGGTAAGGACAATACTTGAAATTTGTTTCTCCATGTGTCCGAGGGTCTCATCATATCTCGTCCCGTTACCAGATTTCTCTAGGAGAGATGGTCAGGTGAGACCCGCAGCAACACTTTTATTCTAATCAGATCGTGTATTGACTTGTTGATCCTGCTTCCAAAAGCTTTTTGCCGATTCCGGGGTGCGTTTGTTTTGTTTCTCATAATGTCAATTCAATAAGCTAAAGACTATATTTCTCTGTACAGTGGTCACATCAAACTTGCGGAACGTTTCGTTGATCCGGCGTTGAGTTTTGCTATGGGATGGAACTACTGGTACAACTGGACGATGATCATGCCGTGCGTATTTCTGGAACTTTTTTCTTAGTTCCATAATATCGTGCTTATACTGGTCCTATAGTGCGGAATTAAGCGCTTCTGCCATTCTGATTGGTTACTGGGATAAACACACGAGTCCTGGTGTTTACATTACTGTCACCTTAATTGTCGCCGTGGGCATTAACTTGGTACGTTGACTGGCGCAACTTTTGCGATCAGCCGGCCTTATTCTTATATCCTATCAGCTTGGCGCCGGCGCATATGGTGAAGCCGAGTTTATCTTCGCCTCCATCAAGGTCATCACCATTACTGGCCTTATCATCCTCGGTATCGTCCTTGATCTTGGTGGTGGGCCAAACCATGATCGCATCGGTTTCCGCTACTGGAAGAACCCTGGTCCCTTTACGCAGTACGATAACATTGGTGGTGCTAAGGGTCGCTTCCTCGGCTGGCTCGCCGTCTTGACGCAGGCTGCCTTCTCTTACATTGGTACCGAGATTGTTGCCATTGCTGCTGGTGAAGCCAAGAACCCCAGGCGCAACTTGCCTAGGGCGATCAAGAGGGTTTACGTCCGTATCCTGGTCTTCTACCTCGGTGGAACATTCATCATCGGTCTCCTTGTTCCATCCAACTCCGGGAGTCTAAAGCTTGGCCATGGAACGGCTGCAGCGTCGCCGTTTGTTATTGCTATCCGTGCGGCTGGAATCAAGGCGTTGCCCTCCGTCATCAACGCTGCCCTCCTGACTTCCGCTTGGTCCGCTGCCTCGTCTGATTTGTACACAAGTTCGCGTGCTATCTACGGTCTTGCACTTTCTGGCAATGCCCCCAAGGTCTTCATGAAGACGACCCGCAAGGGAATGCCATATGTGGCCGTCACGTTCTGCGCACTGTTCGCCTCATTGGCATACCTCTCGTAAGTTCATCCAGCGATTTTGTATATCCAAATATTTGACCCTAACATATGTTTGTTACAGTCTCGGCAGCGGATCTGGTACTGTCTTCGAATGGTTCCAGAACATGACCTCCATCGCCGGTCTTTTGTGAGTTATATTCCTTTTTGGAATATGATGGAATTATGGTGCTGACTTGTGATGATAGGACCTGGTTTGGTATTTCGGTTACATACATCCGCTTCTATGCCGGTACCAAGGCTCAGGGCATCAACCGTCTGGACTTTCCTTTTGCATCGAGGTTTCAGCCGTATGCTGCATACTACTCCGCATTCATGACACTGCTTATTTGCATTGTATGTGCACTCTTTATCAATCATGATTTGCATATGCTCACCTATTCATGGTAGATCTCGGGTTGGGCTGTTTTCCTTAGGGACAGCTGGGACACAGCAACATTTGTCACCAACTACCTTCCTCTTGCCCTCTTCCCTCTCTTGTACTTCTCCTATCGTTTCACCAAGCGCGTTCGTAGCCATAGTGCCTCTGATATGGACTTCATCACCGGTCTTGATGCCATCGAAGCCGAGACTTACGATGAGGAGCCTCCTAAAAATAAGCTCCAGGCATTCTGGAGCTGGCTGGTATGTATTACGTCCGATAATTTCGTGTCTGAGTCACCCTTTCTGACGAACTTTTTCTTTTTTTTCTTTCTTGTAGATGTGATTTTAATGTGGTTAACGTTGCGCGATAATATTTTATATATTTTGTTTACCTTATCAACATCCACTATCAATGTCGTCCCTGTTTTGGATCAAAAAGGTTGTACTATCTTACGTTATAATTTATACCATGCATGATGTCAACGCTACGGTACACTTATACGAAACTTATTCTGATTTACATTCCAAACTAAAGAGTGTAGAGGATTTTTTTCTCACCGTGCACAGATAGATGACAAACGTTGGTATGATAATAAGATGAAGAGAAAATGTTGTATCTGTCTTCTTCGGATATGACTCCGATCGACTCCATACAGCGATTTTTTTTTTTTACATGAAGGGCAAGTTATGACTCGAGAAAGATTATCTTAAAGCATCCCATCTTGTTCTGCTGTCTTTGTCACAACCCTTCCATCTTCCTCGATTCCAATCTCGAAAAATCATGTCGACATCAACGAGGCAGCCGCTTTGGCTTCGCTGTGAAAAGAAGGAATTTGAGCGCCGAGCGGCGCTGACACCGACCACGGCCAAAAAGTTGCTCGATTCCGGGTTTGACATCTACGTCGAGCGCGACGAGCAGCGTATCTTCGACGATAAGGAATACGAAGCGTGAGTATCTTATGCGCATATGTACGTATATTCCATCCACTTCTGACACTACAATCTCTATGTATACGAAATATACCCCATCGATGCACATGCACTCTCACTTGTACTCTTAGTGTTGGATGCAAGCTGGTTGAGAACAACTCCTGGCCCAACGCGCCCACTGATGTACCCATCATCGGCCTCAAGGAGTTGCCCGTATCAACCGATCCCCTGCCTCACACCCATATTCAGTTCGCCCACTGTTACAAGAACCAGGCCGGCTGGGCGGACGTCCTCGCGCGCTTTTACCACGGCAAGGGCATACTGTACGATCTCGAGTTCCTGCAGGACGAGAGCGGCAGGCGTGTGGCTGCGTTTGGATTCCACGCCGGTTTCGCAGGTGCCGCAGCGGGTGCGCTCGCATTGGCGGCACAGAAGAAGGGCGAAAAGCTTGGCAGGCTGGAACCGTATGAGAACGAACAGGCGATGGTCACGGATGTGAAGCAGCGCCTTGGAGGTAGTGGGAAGGGCATCAAAGCGCTCGTTATTGGTGCTCTGGGCAGGTGTGGTCGGGGTGCTGTTGACCTCTTCCGCAAGATTGGTCTCGAAGAGTCAGTATATTTGTTTCCATTCAATCTATCAAACTGGTTGTTGATGCATATACCCGCCTTAGAGATGATATCCTCAAGTGGGACATGGCTGAGACGGCCAAGGGCGGACCGTTCCAGGAAATTCTGGACGTTGATATCTTCGTCAACTGCATTTATCTTAGCTCCCAAATTCCGCACTTTGTTGATCGTGATTCGATTGAAAAGGCCGGAAAAGACAGACGGCTGTCTGTCGTCGTTGACGTCAGTTGCGATACGACGAACCCATTTAATCCTATTCCAATTTATAACATTAACACGACGTTCGATGTGCCGACCGTAGCTGTGGATGTAAGGTGCGTCGCGTCCGGGTATCCAGTTGATTTAGAGATATGCTTGACGTGCTGACTTGCGCGCGATATGAATGAATGAATAGCGAAGGGCTTCCTCCCCTATCTGTGATCTCCATAGATCATCTTCCGACATTGCTCCCGCGCGAGGCATCAGAGCAGTTCAGCTCAGACCTGTTGCCCTCGCTGCTGCAGCTGCCGGAACGCGAGACGGCCAGGGTTTGGACAGAGGCGGAGGATTTGTACAAGCAGAAGCTGGGTGATGCTGTCAAGGCAAAGGGCTTGGCCTAAAGGGAAAAATGCAGAGCAACTCATAAATAAAATGCTTATTATCTGATACGTGTATGCATGTATAAATGGGACTCCCACTTCGTGTGGACGTTGCTACGTAGACGCTCATCATGGAGGCATCACTGATTGCCTGGATGGCAAATGGCTTAGCCATATGTCCCAAAAAGGAAAAAATGTCCATAAAAGGAAGCTGGCTTTGGCTTTGGCTGGCGATCAGGAGATGGAAACAGCAACCGCTGGCGACCGGATACGCAGCGGCTGTTCTTGTTTCTGTTTCTTTGAAATACTATACCCCTCGCACTACTTCTCCCTCCTCTTCCGCCCTTCCCCCCTCCTCCCCTTTCTTTTCCCCTTTCTCAGTCTTGTGTGGTTGTCCGGGTCGTATCTGCTTATTTCTATATATTCTCCTCAGTTTCTTTCCTGGGGTACTATCCTTCCTGTGTCGAATATCCTTATTCCCCTCTTACACTGGTGCTGGTCGCCCTTTTCCTCGGTCTCTGTCTCGTAAACCATCAGCTATTTCATCAACAACACCTTAGTGTATCCATATTAGCGTCCATTTGCAATGGCTCTTGCACTCTCTCCCGTTCCCCAAATCTCCATCTCTTTTGCCCCTCCTCAGGAGGATGTTGCAGAGCCTTCCTCGCCGTTCACTCCCACCTCTTGGCCGACACCTATCGAGAATGATGGCTTCAGGAATCAGCATCTGACTCCCCCTCCCATGGTGTCTCCACACTTCGCAGCACGTCAGCTCTCTCCTTTGCGGCCTGCAGATGCCCCCGTGAAGGGCCAAGGTCTTGAACGCTCTCGGTTCGAGGAGCTCCTCAGGGCATCTCGTGAACGCAATGCTGCCGTTGGTGCCAAGCGTGCTCCAGATCTTAGAAAGGAAGTTGCCCTCAAAGTGCACAAGACGAAGCAAGGTATGGAAGCATCTCTGTTTTATTGTTCAGATTCATCAAGGTTTGCACACTCTTATCGTTATTATCTCTGATTCTAGTCGAACGCCGTGCACTCTTCCTTTCCAAGGTCCACGCACCTCCATCGCCATCTGCTGCGATGACGCCCAAGACGCCGCCCGAGTCACCTGCTATCTTCCATTTCACCTTGCCGTCCCCTGGTATTGTCTCGCCCTTGTCGCTCTTCGAGTCCCTCTCTGAAGACCCGAGTCGTGTGGCTCCGTGCGAACCGTGGGTTGAGCAAGTCGACTTCCGTCTTCCCAAGACGCCTAAAGTTGTCATCACTGAAGCAAGTGACAGTCCCATGCGCACACCACTCCCATCGCTGGACCAGATTACCGCCCATTTGAACTCGCACAGGCATCCCATGGAGCCTGTGAAACCAAGGGAAAACAATGGTTACCGTCCAGCAGGCATGCGGCTGCCCGCGTTCCTGAAATCGTCGATTGTACGCCCCCAGCAGGAGGTGCCTGTCGCTACTGCTCAGACCACTGTTCCTGCTGCTGCCCCGACCAAGCCCAGGGCGATGCTTTCCATCGGAGGTAATGGTCGTCTTCAGCTGCCGATCCGCGCACTGGCTCCCTCCTCGAACGTCATCTCTGCTCCGAGGCCTGTCAAGCCCGTGGAGAGCCTTTTGCCTCCCAAGTCTCCTTCTTCGCCACTCGTGCCCAAGTTGCAAGTTACGACCCGGGTCGTACCCCGCACGTCTACAACTTCGCCCGTCGAGCTTTCGGAGAACAATCTGCTGAAACTGGACTCGCGCGCCCGTATGCGCAAGGACATGCTTGCCACGCTCAGCAGGCGGACGAACAAGCCTACTGGTGTCAGCGACCATACCAAGCATGGCCACGATGAAGAGGATTTGGATTTGGATATTCGCAAGGCGAGGCGTCACAGCGCACCTAGTGAGCTGCAATCTGTCCACCGGAGCGGAGGGCCGTTCATCCACGCGGTATTGTCGATGCCAGGCGGATTCTGAGTATCATTAATGTTTGAGGCCTTCATGAATGCTGGTGCCATTCTTGTCGATTAACATCTATTCCCTCACAGCTGAAGGTTTTCTCTATGTATCTACATCTCCTTTGACGCATTCACAGATTCTGAGGATTTTTGTAAGAACACAGCAAATGCACTTGACCCATTAATATTATTTACAGCCAACCACAGACCACACAGAGATTGTACTCCCTTCCCCTTTCTTTTCACTTCAATTCTCCACATCACCCGCAATTGTTCATTCTACGCCTTTTATTTTTTTTTGAATTAATCATCGGAGCTTGTTATGTCTCTGTTTCTTAGTGCCCCCTTTTTCATTTCGTTCTTTTGGATTTTTTTTTTTCGGGCACTCAGCGGAGATCCTGGACAGACGTTTTTTTTTCGGTTCGTCTCGTCTCACCATTAACTTGTGCCTCTCTTTCTTGACACAAAAGAAAGACATTTTACATGACAAATACGGTTGGCTGGTACCGCCTTTTTGTTGTTGTGTATTTCGTCGTTCACTCACTTTCTTTTTTCTCTTCCTATATCACACAAACTATACACAAACACATACGTGCTCGCTTGCCCGTTTTCTTTATGTACCGGATAAATATCTATCTATACGACCCTCTTGGGCGGACATTTTACGACAACTACATTGGAGCATTTTCGCTTGTATGGTGGAGAGGAAGCTGGACTTTTCGCGTCCATTCTTGTTTTGTGCCGTCTGCCAGGTCTATACACCAAATGGTTGATCATCTCGGTTTTGTCATGGTCAAGACAGATGGGTTGACGAAGCCAAACGACTCAGAGTAAGCATGATTATGTCGTGACAGTGTCGTCTGTGTTTGTTTGTTCATCTTTCTATGTCGTGTCAAAGAAGAGATCCAAAATTTGATATCCAGCTGATTGACTTTTTACATTTACTATCAGAAAGAGGCTACAGATCAAGTTGGGGTATGGACGACTTTTTTTTTTTTTTTTTAAATCTCCATATGGGTGACCACCTATTTAAAGGCAACCAGTCATTTGTCCCTCACTGAAGTCTTAAACTGACCATTTTAATGTTTCATCATCGACATCTTCTTGTAAAAGTCGGACACGATCTCCGCCTTGTCACTCTCGTATTTGTCGTGCGATGCTGCGCTTGTGCCAGAGGCAACGACGAGTTTATCGCCTTGAATAAGGCCATCGACGGTGAGCTTTGTGTATTCCTCAAGGGGCATCCAAATCTTGGCTAAGGCTGGGGTTGTTCCTTGTGCGTCATGCAGTTCGGACTCGACAAGTCTGGTTAATCATTCATTAGATCAGAGCCCCATTTCTTCAGTAGAAGAGGTATACACTCACGGTGGCGCAATCTCGACGACATGGACATTCTTGTCCTGTAGTTGGGCATTGAGAGAAAGGCAGAAGCTGTGTAGGGCCGCTTTGGTGGCGGAATAGTTCGGTACGAAAGCGCCGGGTACAAAGGCAAGGCCGGATGTGACAGGCGCAACGATAGCTTGTTGACCGTTTGCCTATTGTATTATAATAAATCAGTCAGTAAATTTTTCTTTCTCCTTGTGATGAAATAGGAAATGTTGCATACAGCTACTTTAAGCAGGTGAGGCATGAAAAGCGAGATAAGGATCAGAACGGAAGTGTAGTTGAGTCTAACTTCTGTTTCAATTTCTGATGACAGAGCAAAATAAACGAATGAATGAGTGCTTGAATACCCCTTGATCACTATCGATTCAAATACCTTTGATATCAGGGGTCTTTTCAGTGTCGGCAAAGTTCAATATGTACTGCATGCCGGCGCTGAAGACAATAGTATCCAACTACGGAGACAGGAACCGGCATCAGCAAACACCATTGAATATTCTCACAATGCATTCCATTTATTTCGCCACATACATTGGGGTACCTGGCAGTCACATCATTCACAAATGCTTTGAGGGCCTCGTTATCCGCCGTCTGATCGAACTGAACGGTCTCGATCTTGCCTCCGCCGAACTTGCCCGCCTTAAGCTCGTCCAAACGGTCCTGACGGCGGCCGCTGGCGATGACTGTCGGCTTGTTGGGCAGCTCGCTGAGTGCCACAGCAAGTGCACGGCCTATACCGCTCGTGGCGCCGATCACGAGGATTGTCTTGCTGTTATTGATGGAAGGCATGGTAGATGTGTTTGAGAGAAGAATAAAAAATGGGAGAGGAAAAAGGTCAATTTGGGGGGGATCGATGAGTGTAGAAAAGAGTTGTTGGGTGACGAAATTGCAGCGCTGAGTGGAGGGCTTTTATACTCCACTCAGAAAGTGTAGTTCAGCCATAGACAAACATGACATACAGCCAATCAGACTGCGCCGGATAGATGTGGGTCAAAGCCTCAAAGGCGTCGTCAGCATTTTGTGGGTTCGCCGCACGAGCCAGCGCATTATCGTCAGCAAAATTTGCATATAATTGTACTATTACGATAAAAACAGCGTCTCGAATGCGTTGTAGGAGGTGCTGGGACGAGGAAATGACAGAGAGAGTAGCATGAAGTCGGAATCCGAGTCGGGAAGAAGGATATCGCGGAAGCAAATTGCTGCCGCACCGCGCGTCATTTGCACGGCGAGGCGTAATTGTCACTTTGTAGGACTCCGGGATATGCATGGCAGACGACTCTCACACCCCGATACCTGCTCAGCATGACGAGCATGAGCATGACACGACCAAGGAACAGGAAATAGTGCGCCTTAACTTATACAAGGTTATTTCTGAAGTTATTCAAGTGATACGATCGCAGAAAGAGTCACTGCGTATCGTAGACGAATTGAAACAGGAAGGCAACAATTACTTTCGCGCAAAGCAATGGGACCAGGCCTTGAATGTATATCGCTCCGCTCTTGGAAGACTACCCAAAAGGCCCAGCAAGAAGATAAAGCATGATGACCTTGAAAATACGAGACTGACAGAAGAAGATCGTGGCCAAGAGACTGCTGCTGCCAATGAGATCCCATCAGAACCTGCGCCCGAGGAGGTCCCAGAGCCATCCGAGTTGGAAAGGCAGTGTGCTAAGATCAGGGCGGTCATGAATTCGAATATTGGTGCTTGCCATGTTATGTTGGTGCGTCTAGCATTTCATTTCTACTCGGGCTGAGGGGTGGCTCACCCAGTTATTATGTGCAGGATGAACATAAACAGGCGGTGGAAGCATGTACCGAAGGTTGCCTCACACATCTAGCACCTTTTTGTTGCAGTGTCTTACCCCTATGCTCTAGCACTACTTGATGATCCAGACTACATCAAAGCATTACAACGGCGTGCTTCTTCAAACGACAAGATCAACACATGGTCTTCACTCACATCAGCACAAGAGGGTGTGTTTTCCCTGTTATTTGCATATTACATTGGTAGTTTTTTTTTTTTTGACAGAACCTTTGTCTAGACTATACCAAGCTGCAATCATTGCTCCCTCCATCATCACCACAACAAGCCGAGATCGCGCGGTCCCTCAGGTTGCTCAAGCCACGGCTCGAGACGGCCCAGAAAAAAGAAACTGCAGAGATGATGGACAAGCTCAAGGGGATCGGGAATAGTATTCTGGGCAACTTTGGCCTGTCGACGGACAACTTCAAGTTCGTCCCGAATGGACAGGGCGGATATTCTATGAACTTCACCCGGTGAGAAAGGTGTAGGGTGGCTTCATTTTCCCATGGGTGTATTATAAACAATTAATACGAATTTAATGTCTAATGTATCACCCGATAGCCTGCGAGGTCCAGATTGCTATTTGCTGAGCCATTGGACTTGAGTTGGTGATGGAGTTGGACTTATGAATCCTCATCAGCATCAACGACTCGCAGGCAATAAGGCACCTGTAGTCGAAAGGGACATATTGGTATCACCAGATTGGAGTTTATAGCAGCTGTTTTAGTTGCAATCAAAGCATATGAAAGCTTGTAGTCTTCCTATTCCCATTTCGTTACGAATAGAATTCCAATATGGGCTCGGCCAGTCCTCTATCAACTCGATTCCCGAGAAGAGCTACCAGGGGTGTCTACGCTTATTCATAGAGAACTGACACCATCAGTTTAATTCCGTAGTTGGATTTTTGAATATTGTAAATTTGCTCAAGGGCAAGATCTGTTACGGTATGCCAAAAGAAATCATTAGTAAGACTCCCATAGAGTAGAAGAAAATAAAAATAAAACGTACACGGGCTTCCACCTTGCTACGAACAAGCGCTATAGGCATAGGTCCATACGTCCTTGAATCAATCGACAGCGCAGCGTTATCGCCCATTACCCATATATGGCCGCGGGGAACGATGACATGTTCGCCCGAGGGTGCCATTAAGCCGGTGGGGTCGACACAGACGACATCACCCGGCAAACCGATGACACGCTTGCAAGCGATACGACCGCGCTGGATGGGCGACTCGAGCGTGATGAGGTCGCCGCGCGCAATGCGTTCTGGGTGCAGACGGAAGATACGCTTGTTTTCGAGGACCCAGTCGCCATTGTTGGCGAGTGTGGGGAGCATTGAAGGTCCCGTTGTCTATGTAAAACGAATCGAGTTAGAAAACGTGAAAACCAGAGTTATTGCAGAGTACATACTAAGCTGGGCCGGGCAAATTTGTCAAGGACAAGATGCACAGCGCATCCAATATTGATTACCTATGGGAGCAAACAGAAATGAAGATATCTAAGAAAGTGCACTGGCAGGAAAGGTGTGGCATGTGCAAATAATTACATGGGCTGTAACCAGTGCGGTTCTATATCCAAACGCACTCCAGCCCTCGGCAGTACGCAAGGTATTTGCGAATTCAACGCTGTTCTGCCAGCGAGTACGTGTGGACTGCCTTGCATAGTCTCTTGTCTTGCGCCAGAAAGAGGACAAGAAGCGATTCATCAAGCCATACAGGAAGAGGAAACTTGGAAAGGAGAGAAGTAAACAAGTCGTTGACCGCCGCGGCTACATGTGTGCGTCTGGCTATAACCGACCACGATCATCAATCACAAAAAACCACTGGCATGTCTTCCTTCAAACGTGCTAAAAAATCATCGACATCGTCACCAACGACGACATCGACAACAACGAGAAAGACAGTTCTCAAGCCGGGCACACGTCTCTCACCATCCTCGACGTCGACGGTTATCACCTCGACAGGCATCACATCCCTGGACGACCTCCTCGGCGGCGGCCTTCCCCTCTCTTGCTCCCTCGTTGTCGCGGCGCCCGACATCTATTCCGCCTACGGAGAACTCATTCAAAAATACTTTCTCGCCCAGGGTCTTGCTTCTGGGCATCATCTTCTGCTCATTGACGACCGGGCTGAAAAGTTTGCAAGGCAGTGTATGTGGACGGCAATTACCAACACTGCCACCTCTACCTCGACAACGCCGGACGGTAAAAACACGAACGGAACTGCTAAATCTCTAGGGGGTGACGATGAAGATGAAGAGAATAGTCATACGACCGCTGTTGTTGCGCAGGAAAAAATTAAGATCGCATGGCGATATGAAGAAATGAAACAGTTCCAGACCACGGTTACCTCGTCATCGTACGTATGTACAATACTTTTACTCTTCTTTTCCTAGCTCTTTCCTATGCGAAGGCTTGGACTTTCCGCCGGGGATTCATAATATATGATGCTCAATTTTTCTCTTACTTTTTTTTTATCAAGGTCCGATGCGGATGAATATTGTCGGCCGTTCAGTCTGACGGCGCATATACCGAGCGATGTAATTGATGCGGCAATGAAATCACGACAGCTTGTCGTTTTAAGGCCTTCAGAAGCACGTACGCCAGAGGAAATGGCCGATAAGATAATGCAAGCGGTAGTTGCAGTTGAAAAAGATGCAGATCTATCGTCATCAACACCGTTGCGTATATGCATACCTTCCTTGGGCTCACCACACTGGGGCGACCTTGGTGCTACTGTACGTGTTTTCCCTCTCAATGGACTCTTCTCAAGCAACGGACCGTAATTGCGGGCCGGTAACTCACTCTTGACGACGACCACTGCAACAGGACATCTTGCGTTTCCTACAGCGTCTGCGCACTACTATCCGTACACATTCGCACGCATGTGTTTCCGTCACTCTAGCGCCTCATATTTCCTCGGACAACTGGGGTGGTTCTGGTTGGATCCAGAAAGTAGGCTGGCTCTCTGACGCTGTGCTCACACTCTCTGCGTTCACCGGTGAGTTATCTCATTTTTTCTATGATGCAAGAATTTTTTTTTTGCATGTTACACTTTCATTTCAATTCATACACGTATTTGCAAAATATCGAGAAAACAAAACATCTGACCATGTTTAAACATTTTGACCAGTCAATCCCGCGCTAGTGGCGCAGTTCCCCTCTCATCATGGATTTGTCCACATTCATACACTGCCGGCACCCCATACGTTTTTGCCGGCGAGTGACCGATTCTCGACTCTGCGCGGACTGTCGTCATCGGGAGAGAATAACTTGGCGTTCAAATGCACACGTAAGCGACTTGTGATCGAGACACTACACCTGGACCTCGAGGGGGGTGTGGGTGAGAGACGGACGACGATGCCTGCTGGCGTTTCGGGCGTCGATGGGGCTGAGATAGCAGCAGGACTTGTTCATCATGAGATGATTGGGTCTCATCAGCATCATCATCAACATCACCCAGGTCATGACGGCGGGGCAGCGCTCGAGGTACAGATTGAATCTAATCCTATTATCGCTCAGGGGGGCACGGAGAGTGATGGAGGTACTCAACAAGTGATTGTGGGTGATACGGCCACCATTCCCGTTCCGATACCACCGGCGGGGGTAATATTGTCAGAGCAGGCCCCCTCGCTCACAGTCACAGTCGCTGCTGGCAAGGCCAAAAAGGTAAAGACGAAGAAGAAGGTGGCGTTCCACTCTGAGCAGCCCGATCTGTATGATTTTTGAGGGTAAGTGATCTTTATTTCATTCAACTTTGCTTCTCTCTTCACTTTCTAATTGTGTGATTCATGCTGTTCCGATCTAATTTCCTTCTAATAAGATACCTTTATGGCATGAATTCAGGTCATGGTGGCGACCGGTGATATTCTGGAGAGTATTGCAGTTTTCTGCTGCAGGGATTGAGGACAGTGAGGGTTTTGCTCTTGAAATGCCTCGTTGTAGTTACTTGCTTGTGCACTCTGTCTGTCTGCATGTTGGCAGATTGGCAACATGCTGGCCAATCGTTGACAACAAGCCCGTTGTTGGCAGGCAGCGTCATGGACACCGAGCGGCGGCGGGGGATGTTAGATGGATGGTAGAGAATACAACATTTGTAATATATACTATTGTAATGAAGCAAGAAGATTACCGGCTGCGGATTGGGACTCTCATACATGTCGTAGAGGAGAATGATGAGTGGGTTTCCCCGTTAAAGCATCCGTCAAGCGTGCAAAAGACCATCTCCTCCCGGCTGCTCTCCTTCCTTCTCTCGTCTGCAACTTTCCGTTATTCCTTTTCCCTTTTTTCTTCTTTTATTTTTCTCCTTATAATACCGGTCCTCTCTCGCAGACCAGCTGCAAGGACGACAGCAGCGACCATCAGCATTATCCTGATAACTCTGCCGTCTTGTCTCCTTACCATCTCATAGCCGAGAGCACGCGACGCTCAGTCAGTTCGCTCTCTCTCTTCCCCTGGCCAGCAAGCAGCCTCGTTTTCCCTACTACTTCTGTATAATTCGCCCCAGTCGAGCCCCCCGCTGCTCGTCATCGCTCGATCGTCTGTTTGTGTGAGACTAGCATTTCGTCTGGCAGACATGAAGCAAGAGTCGCCGTCCTGGATCGATATAGGATCGGACAGCGACCGTGATGGTGAGTGCCAGATTTCTGGCATCCTGCACATTATTATTTCATCCTGCAAGGCCTTCGCCCGAGAACACAGTCCCTGGTCGTTGGCATCGGTGGCAGCAGGCGTGGAAAGGGGGGTCTTGTTCGTACTGTAGTCCTCTCTACTCAGTGTCCATAAGAACACCTTTTCTCCCTCTCTCACACACTCTCGCTTGCTATTAGCCTGCTGCTGGCTTTCCCGGGCACTTGTTTTCCTTAGCTTTTTCCACCCTTCACTGCTGCCACCTTTTCTGTATCATTCTATATTCTATTTCATTTTGGACTGACAAGTGTCTGCTTGCTGGACAGCTGAACACTCCTCCCCTGGCGCCAATCTTTTCCCTTCAGGAGGTATCACTCCCGTCGACTCTCGCACGGCGTCATTTGCTAGCACAAGTAGCAGCAAAACCTCGACTCCCTACGCCTACCACCAAACCCTTTCCCCAAATTTTACAGCCAGCGGCAGCACTGGTGGTGGCCTCTCGCCTTACCTAGACAGCAGCGCCATGTCTCCCACCTCATCCTCGTCTTCCCACCACCACTCAAAACAGGCCTCTGTCGACTTTGACGTATCCATCCCACCATCCCCTGCTCCCTCGGCTACCTTCCATTCACCCCTACTACGCTCTGCCTCTGAAAGCGAGGCCCATTCATATTCTTCCTCGTCGACTGCTGCCGCCGCGGCGTTCGCGCGCCTGCCCAAAGGCGCCGCCTGGCCGGACCCTTATGCCTTCCGCTCGCCTCACAATCATCTCGTGCCTCCTGCACTCTCCTCTGCCTCGTCCGCATCCACGCGTTCATCGGCCTACACAACAGGCAGCGCTGCGGGTCATAGCGACTTGGGTCACGTACACGTTGTCACCGGCGACGAAGACGCTGCCGGCTCACACGGCGCGCTCACGATGGGCATGATGAGTATGGGGATCTCCGCTGATATCGTTCAGATGTACGAAAAGGAGGCCACTCCGGCTCCGGTGCAACAACAACAACACCAGTCGCCACCGCCACTACCAATGCCATCTTCCAATCTTAGCAGGCAACAGCAACAACCGCCGGCATCGACAACAGCAACAACTGGAGACCAGACGCGTTACTCAGGTTCATATTCCGCCAGCTCCAGGTCTCGTTCGTCTTCCTTTGCGCACAGCCACGAAAACAACATGAACAGCATCAACGCGGGTCCGGTGCCTGAAGTACCCAAGTTGCGCCATCAGTCAAGCTACGATATGGGCTGGCATCCCGCCGACGAACGCGACGAAGTGGACATGATCAGTGGGGACGAATCTGACGGTCACTATGGCGCGGCGTATGGACTCGATGACGATGACGTGGAGGAGGATGAGAGGACGAGTGCGATGGTTGTTGCCGAGGAGGGGCGTGGGTTGATCGTCAAGGCGGGTAATACCCCGTTGGTGCAGATCGATATCCAGCCAGGTGAGTTTCCATTTTCACTTTGTTCTTTTTTTCTTGTTCTTGCTTCTCTTGAGAGCTGGTTGGGTCTCAGCGAAAGTGTGCGTACTCACCATCATCTGTCATTTTTCATCGTCTAGGAACAACGCATCTTCTCCTCAACTCATCAGCCACTCCAAACGCGCTGCCATCATTCCTCAACACAGCGCTCCAACGTACGAGCACCACTCTGCTAGCGCTGGACATCTCGGCAAACTACCTAGGCGCGGTTCCCCCCGCACTGACGTACTGCATCAGTCTAGAAGAACTTAACATTAGCTCGAACCCGCTCCGCGTCTTGCCCGAGTTTCTCGCCGACTTGACCCAGCTGCGCGTCCTCATCGCAGATGCGACCGGTATCTCAACACTCCCCGATACACTACATGAACTCGACAAACTGCACACACTCAGTATCCGTCGCAACAAGCTGTATTCATTGCCTAGCTGGCTCTGTCTCCTGCCGGCACTGCAGACGCTCCTGCTCGATGGGAATCCATTTCAAGGCCCATGGAGGGCGCTTGTGGACCCACTCCTCGCGAAGGAGACACCTCCCCCCTCGGCTATCACGACCGCTGCGACGCCGACAACAGGTACTACATCATCAGCCTACTACCCGCTGTCAACGCCAATGTTCCCACTCGCCTCCGCATCGGCGTCCTCCTTAGCCGGTGGCGACACCGACACCGACGACTCGCCCAACGGCTCCGACGGCGAAACGGGCGCCGCCGCAGGAGGGTTCGCACGTGGCGGCGGCGCCATACCAAATTCGCTCGCAGGCGCGACGACGGAGGAGGATACGATCGTGCCCCACCGTGTGGCGCAGATCAGCCGTGCGGTCACGTCACCTGTACCGCTTGGGCTTATGCCCGGGCCTGGCAGTGTCGGATCTCTGCCGTTCCCTGGGACGGGACCATCGCCATCGCCCACGCCGTCGTCGTCGTCTAGAGGACTGCAGCGCACACGCACGGCGCCGAATCGATCTTATAATCGATCGAGGGATCTGGATAGTCCTGCTATTCCCGATGTACCGGCTATTTCGCCAGCTGCTGTATCTGCTTCGGCGGTGGGACCCAAGGCGGATGATTCGGGGTACTTTGACCATGAGATTCGCAGGATGAAGAGTGCGGGCGAGCTGAGAGGTGGCGCAAAGAAACAGCAACAGCAACAGCAACAGGTGCCGCCGCAGCCGCAAGTACCAGTGCTCGCTGGTCAATCGGTTCCAGGGACGCCTGAGCGTGCGCCGATGATGCAACATTCTGTGTCGAGCTCGAATCTGCTGTCAATGCGTGCCGATGCTGTGGCCGCGGCGCCTCCGATGAGCAATAGCGTGCCGAAGAGGTATGCCAGTCTTGGCGCTGCCACAGGCATGGCTAAGACGCCTTCCAGGCGGCCGGGTGTGCCCAGGACGATGTGGGATGATATCTCCGAAGACGACAGCGAGGTCGAGGGTAGTGGCACTGGTACGCGTACGTCGGATGCGAGTCCTGTGACGTCGCCGCCGCAGTCGCAGCTGCGTTCTGCTCCCTCCATGCGTCGCGGCGAGGACGGGCAGCAACAGCAGTTTACCAACCCACGCACATCGCAACATGTCAAGGCTGCTGGTAAAGAGAAGGAGAAGGAGAAGGAGAAAAGCGGACGGTGGGGATTCCTGAAGAAGATGTCGATGGGCAAGATTAAGAACGAATCACCGTCGTCGCCGCCTGCGCCCATGCCTTCAACCTCTTTCGCGTCGAGGCATGTGAACCACCCCGCGGCCATGATCGGTCGTCAGACGCCCACGCCCACGCCACAGCGGAGAACTCCATCGATAGCTGGCGCTGCTATTGGTATTCCTGGAGCTGGGCCGCAGATCAGTATGCGCATATCTACGACGGGCACGCTCAATGTTCTCCAGAACAGCGAAGCACCCGTTTTCAACGTCTCTTCCGCTGATAATGATGAGTCCGCCAGCAAGCCGCAGCCGTCGATGA
The DNA here is from genome assembly GCA_018343915.1 of Agroathelia rolfsii. Taxonomy (NCBI): domain Eukaryota; kingdom Fungi; phylum Basidiomycota; class Agaricomycetes; order Amylocorticiales; family Amylocorticiaceae; genus Agroathelia; species Agroathelia rolfsii. The sequence continues at coordinate 1,493,674 of JABRWF010000002.1, forward strand.
TTGCGACCGCTGTGACCGCGCAGGCCTCACCTTCGCCCTCGCCTCCCATCCTGACCACTTCCCCGAGCTTGATGGTCCCGCCTTCTCCTACACCAAGATCTGCGAAGCGCCGGAGTTTCTTGCCGCTGGACCTTGTGCCACCTGCCATTGGCGGTCCTGGTGCCGCCGCAGATAGTTTATCGGCAACGGGAGTAGCACTTCATCCAACTATTGCCAGTAGCGCTAATGGCCTCAATATTCCCATCCCTCCCACATCCGCATTCGTACCCTCATCAATCGTCACGAATGAAGCGGACGCGGCCGTGGTTCGCATGATGCCGAATGCCCAGTTCGAGCACGAGCAGCTGCTGCGCCGCGAGGAAGAGAAGGCGCGTGAGGCCTACTTGCGTGCGCTGCGCTCCGTGATGGCGTACCTAAAGGATATGAACGATCTCAGCATTGTGCAGGCGCCGACGCTGCCCGGCGCGGCGGATGAACATGCCCTGGGGGGTAGTGCGCGCCTGCGCCGGCCGACTATGTCTGATCAGCACCGAGTGTTCTCAGATTCGTCGATCGAGACGGCGGCGAGTGCGGGTGCAGCGAGTGCCGGTAGCGGTGGGTCGGCGATCTCCCGTCCGGGCTCGTCGGCACTCGCTGTAGGTCGTACGGGTATGCAGACATTGAGTGTTGCTTCGACGGATAGTAATGGCTCGGGCGGATCTGGTGAGGAGAGGAAGTTCAAGGATGATAAGTCGAAGCGTGCCATGGTCGTGCGTGAAATTGTGGAGTGCGTATAGCCTTTCTTTGCTTTACTTCTTTTATATGGTTTTTTTTTTTGCTTACATTTACCATCGCTTGCAGAACGGAACGCACATATGTCAAGGGTTTGCAAGAGCTCGTTGATATCTATATCAAACCAGCCAGCGCCACCGTCAACGTCCTCACGGGTGGCACGGGCAAGGATACAGTGGTGCCCGCCACGGATCGCAAGATTGTATTTGGTGGTCTGGACTCGCTGTTTACTTTCCACAAGGAGAATTTCTTGCCAGCACTCGAGATGGCGGCGCAGCCCATGTTGCAGTCGAAGGAATCGCTGAAGGCTGCTGATGCAGATGGACATCTTTCGATCGAGGTGGCCAAGGCTACGGCGAGCATCTTTGTGAAGCATGCAGCGTTTATGAGAATGTATTCGACGTATATCAAGTGAGTTGACGATTGTTTTGGGCGTACAATGTTAGCATACTGATGATTTTTTGTGTTTCAGCAACTTTGACACGGCAGTTCAACGTGTGAAGATGTGGACTACAGCCAATTCCCCAATGTCTCCTAGCACGACCACACCATCCTCGAGCACATCGCAGCTTCTCAATGTTGGAATGTCTATGTCGGCCGTGTCTGCGCCTGGCCTTGCAGATTCAAGCCCACTAACGAGTAATAACTCGCAACTGACGACGAGTCAGCGCAAGAAAATCAAGCAATACCTGAAGCGCTGTCGTATGAGCCCACGGCACTCGCAGTTGAATCTTGAGGGCTATCTCTTGCTACCTATTCAACGTATACCCCGATACAAACTCTTGGTATGTATGCGGAACTTTGATGATAACAATATCTCATTCCTTTTTTTTCATTTAGCTTGAAGAGCTTCTCCGCAGTACACCGCCACCACCTATGTACATGGAAGACCCACTAGAGAAGGCTTTAGCGGAGATTTCCGCGCTTGCTAGCAACATGAACGAGGGCAAGCGAGAGGCTGAAGGCAGGAGGAAACTCGTACAGTGGCAATCGAGAATACGAGGCAAATTCCCCAGTCCACTTGTACAGCCTCATCGGTACGTCCATAAGATAACTGACCACATCCACCTGTTACTGAGATATCCCCTAGTCGATTGATCATGGATGGGGCACTACGTCTCAAGCGTGTTGTACGCAAGACATCCGTTCCCTTCGATGTCATTAGCCCTCAAGGCAGCACATCAACGATCCAAGTCGAGTGCCTTGCTCCTGAGTTGACGACACGGCCCTTGATGGGCATCCTGTGCAACGACCTATTGGTACTCTGTCGCGATCCCTCTGAAGGCAGGGATCCGGCGTCTTCCGTTGATCTGTGGGCTGTTCTGCGCATGCAAACCCAGCCCCAGCCTGCTTCGATTGTGCATGGTAATGGTGTGTTTACTTTTTTTGTGTCAATAGTCCCCCGGGCCTATATGTAGCATCATCTAACGTATCTTTATCTCTAGTTCTTCGCCTAGTCGATAACAAAGCCATTCTGTACTTTGATGCTCCTTCATCTTCCGAGGCGCTGAACTGGTTCAGAGGTGCGTAACATGGATTGCGTTGGGGTTTGTTCTGATAACTTATCAATGTCTTCCATAGCTATCAACCTTCACATCCCAACCTCGAAAAATTGAAGAAAATACTCACTCTCTTTTTTGTCAATCAATTGATTCCTGCCTTTTTTTTCTTTCTTCGCCACCCTCCCCTTTAACTCATTGCTTACTAACATTCATCGCATATTTTATTCTTGTTCTTAACATTTCACCAAGAAACATTACGTACGTTTTTATGGCATACACCATCACCATTCATTGTCAAATGGAGAGCCTGGAGCTTGTAAGGAATTTTTTCCTCGATTCCCTCACAAAATTTACACCATGTCACCCTCTTTTTCTTTCCTTCTCCACTTTTTGATCGAAGAACTTCCATGCTCCACTGTCACTCTCCTTATTGATCTCTCTCTCATCTCTATTTACTCTGTTGAGCCCATTATTACTCACTCGTCTCTCACTTGCACCCCCTCTTTTTCTTCTTATTATATCTTGCGCCTCTGTTTTTTTCTTCCTTATATTCATTTTGTGTGTAATACCTACAGTATAACATATTGGTGCATCAGGTTATAGACTAATGATACATTTTGTCGGATTCTTCTCCTTTTCTTCGCACTCAATGATTGCCTTTGTTAAAATTTTATATTGCAATGAATGGTTTGAACATAGACATATCCAAATTGATGACAAGCCAAAAACTAGTCCGGATCTAGCCGCTCTGGGGGCGGGTCAACAGACACTCTGTTTTGGCCTTTTGCATACATGTATACATTTTCTAATGATGCTACTGTATTTGCTGTGAAGAATCATATGTCCTTGGAGGGCCATCCATCATTGGGGCGCTCATTCACCTTCGCATTTGATTTATTTATCAACGTTAGTACAGCATCACATGCCTACATTTGAATTCACTTCGAGCGCTATCACTGTCATTGCCACGAGCGGTAAATTGGGTGTCTAGCATCATAATCTAGGTATCTCCAAGTTTCATTTTCATATAGCAATCAAATTTTATGTTACATGCGGTGTGTCCCGTCGAATCTCTCATGAGAACGGTCGTGGAAGTTGAATAATAATAATAATCAAGCCCCTGGTATTGTGTGGTTTCCATCAACACTGGGCTCTAATCATTCGTGTTTCCCATCCTCCGAGGAGAAGTGCACAGTCCCGAGGAATCCAATATATATATATACCAATATGCATGAATTGGACAAATCCACTAAGTGACTTCGAAAGGTCTCAGTTTGGTGTCCCTTTATTAACTCAAGGACTTGTGCATTGAATTTGTTTTGCTCGATTCGCAAACCTGGACCTTGGCAAGATCCGAAAGTGATGTAAACTGGGTACCACTGCAAAATCTTGCCATAATCGCGAGACATTATTATGCCAGAGCCGGGCCGTCAACAAGAAAAAAAAAAAAAAGGGGGGGGTGAAGCAGTACGTCAAAGTTGCATGTGTTGCGTTTTCATTAGACGAGTATGTTAGCATTTTGCGTGGAATAATAAGTCACGTGAGCGACATTAGGTGCGTATGTCTATGGAATTTGGTAGTCGAGTTGGTGAAAGAAACGAGACAGGGTTTATGCACCAGACTGGAGCCTGCGCTTTTCAATCCTAAAAACAAAGAAGAAGAGGTCACATTACTTGTATATGTAGTTGAATATAGGACAAACGCACTCGTTTACGATGTGTAACGAGGTGTCGAGGAACCTGTCGACGCAGTTTGCCAGGCAGGACTCCTCACTGCGACTGAAGGATGTGGAGGGAGTGCCAGTTATGCATCTAGTTTATGGTTATGTCATTGAGCGCCAGAATTAGACAGTTGGAAGATGGAGCATACTTGTCCCAACAGAGACTCGTAAAGTTGTGTATTGAGGACTGGACTCGCGAACGAGACTGTTCCTGCTCCAGAAAAGCAGAGAGCTCCTTCTGTGAATGGCAGGAATGGTAAGCTACAAATGTTTCCAAGGCGAGATAAACGACATGCCTTGCTCTTGTCGTCGAGGTTGAGGTTGTTGAGTTGTTCAGCCATGGTGGTCCAGCAAGCAGCGTAGTACTATGTGCAGAAATTCCGGTGTCGCGTTTAGAAGAGTGGGTCGGCCGGCGGCAGAATTGGCCAAAATCGGAAGCATCGGTCAAGGAAAGTGGCAACAACCATAAAAGGCAAGTTATATTGCGTAATTCGCGTGGCCGGGTGCTTGGAGTATGCTTAGACGACGTCCGAGTCCGAGTCGTTATTTCCGTCTCAGCTTACAACGTCCTCCTTCTCGAACCCGTCTCCATCACATCCAGAATGTGGTGGTAAACACGTGTAGCGTATGTAGGGCGTATTGAATATCTACCGGGCCAAAGAGGGAACAATGGATGAGCCAGAGTGCCACTGATAGACGGGGGACTTGGAGGAGCGACCCATCCCATTTCCGGTCCTTGCTAGCAGCAGCGTCGTCGCATGGCTGCACTGACTTGAACCTTGTTTGTCACCGGCGTACTAGTGCGCGGCACTAACAATAAGATGCACGATATCAAGTGCAATGTGATATTGAAACCTATGATGGGAGTGATTATCACCATCATCCTGCGGCAAATGCCAGCTGCTGGAGTGAAAAGGGGGAGCCTGAGTGCCCCTCGTTTGTATGTCGGTGGTTGCTTCCGCCACGAGGTTTTGCCCCTTATGATGATGTATGATGATGACAATTTTTCCCCCTCGATTGATTACACTGCCTCGCCTTTGTATCTACTAAGACTGTGTTATATTATGGATTTCCGACTGTGCAAAGAGTGTGCTGTGACCTGCCTGTGGCGGAACCTGAAGCAGGCGCGGTGCAGCGCCAGCAGATATAATCGCCAGAAAAGGCATCCGAGTGCCTAGCGAGTCCCCTTTGGTTCCAATTACAATCCACTCCGTTCTTCTTCCACGTGCGCGCGTCTTTTTTATATATTTATTCCCAGAGTGCGAATAAAGGCGATATTAATCATGATGACACAGCGCAGAGCAACTGATTCTGACCCAGTGTGCGGCATAGAGAAAGTGCACACACAGAGACACACAACAACGCCATCATTTCTGTCCCTACCCCCCCGGCCTATGTAGGCTGCAGCCAACTGTCTCCAGCCATCCACCCTCCTCCTGTTCCAGTCCCACCACCTCAGTGCTGCCGACTCTGGTCCTTGCTGCACAGCGCTCAGTCTCTACCCTGCCTTTCTCTACCCATGCCAGACCCCTCCGAACCCTCCTCCCCGACGTCCTCGTCCAAAAACGTCTTTAGATACCAACCAGCCTGGAACCCCAGCGAAGATGGCGTCTCATCGTGAATATCAAATTTCCTTCTATTCACCGCTCCCCTCTTCCCCTGTGCCCTGGTCCATCTCCCATCTCATTCTCTCTTTGCGTCGTGTGGTTCGCCTCTCTCATCCTGGTTATTATTATTATTATTATTATTATGCATATATAGCATAGGCTACTCCAGCCGCAAGGCTCTGCCGATTAAAAAGCCCGACGCCCACTGGCTCACGCGCGAGGATGTCCAGTTCGATCTACTCGACTGCATCTTCAACGACAGGAAGGCCGTCTTCTCCACTCCCGTGCCTGGCCACCCGGATTCGTTTGACAAAGTCTCGTTCGGGGACCTGTACATCCATGCTATTTACAACTCGCCAAAATGCTCCAAGGTCATCAAAGACAAGATGATAGAGACGCCCGCGTTTGCCATTGAGCTGGGCAAGGTCTCGCTTTTGACGAATATCGGTAGAATCAACACGACGATGGCATGTGAGTCGTATTTAATTTTATTTCTTGCACCTATGACGCATGCAATAAATTCGCGCTAATCCTTGGTTACCATAGTCTTTCCGGAAATGAAGACAGCTTTGAGGACATATCACCCTCTCCCATCTCGTGAGTCATCAGCGCAAATATACAACGATGATGTTTACGTTCTTACACGCGCACATAGTCCAAAAGACGGATGGTAACCTCACTGATGCACCTCGCCTCAAGACATGCCTCAAGGCAGCCCTGCTCCCGAGTGAGATCGAGTCGTCCAAATCCCCTTCGACGCCACAAGAGATCGTCGACCTCATCGTACGTCTCCCATGCCCCCCCCCCCCTCTCCCCATCACTTCTTGCCCAGTCATTAATTCCGTTTTTTTTTTTTTTTTTTTTTTTTTTGTGTGCGTCTTTCTTTCACACAGAGAGGCGGCCAACAACCACCTACGAGCGTCGTGAACCTCATCTTCGTCCTCGCCACACACTACGCGCACGGGTCCAAGGTCCATTTCGATGGCGTACTGACCATACTCGACCTCTTCCTGCCCAAGACGGACAAGTCCGCCGCGTCGCGCGCACAGGCGTTCCTCTGGCTCATGTTCCACTACCTCGAGGGCGGCGCCGGAGGTCCTGGTGCCCTTGCGAACCCGTTCGACGATGACTTCTCGCGCGCATACCCTGGCAAGGCTCCCGTGCTTCGGTCGGCGTCGCAGCATGAGCGGCTGCATGGTGATCATGATACCGACGAGGAGATCCGCTGGGGGAAGATGATGGCGAACAGGCGACTGGCGTTTTTGGAGAAGTTTATGTTGCAAACGGAGAATGATAGGAAGTGGAAGGTCGTTACTCAGCCTTCGATGGCGCAAGGTGAGGGAGAGAGAGAGAGAGAGAGAGAAAATGGCAAAATGCCTTATTTTTATTTTTTATTTTTTATTTATTCATTGGATGTGTGGACTTTGGTTTTTACTGAACGGTTGGTTGGTTGTCGTTAGATATATCAGGCCAGGCACCTTTGCGTGTGTATGATCACGATACCCATGCGTTCACACCGATCTCGAGGAATGGAAGCCATTCATCGTACGGCGATCGTCATCGTCATCGACATGCTTGTGAGGATTTTTGTTATACTATTTCACAACCACCCGATTGGCCTCTCCAAAACTAACACACATCATAAAAAAAAAACAGCCGGATATCCTCTAGGACAAGGTCCGAGAGGCATGCTTGAACGTAAGTAAAACACACCAGAAATATCTCAATTTGTTTATCTTATCATCTTATTTTTTATTTAACTTAATTTTTTTTTCTTCCGGATCGACACTCCTTTTGATTGCGCACACACACGTCCACTTCTCCCTTCACAGAAGCATGGATCATGATCCATAACACCAACCCCCTCGAAGACTCGGGCGACGAAGGCGGTGGCGGCGGTACCACGGCGGCCAAGTATTCCGGCCCGTATCTCTTGGAAGATTACGGTAAGTGGCCCATCGCCATCATCATCGTTTATTCAATCGGCAAAAAAAAAAAGTCGACCTTGGCGGGCTCTCCCATTGCCCTCCTTTACCTGCTTTTTGTTGTTGATAGTGGTGTTCTTGGCCTTGGCACAAAAATCTGACTTTTGACTTGTTTTACCTTTGCGTATTGTTCTCCTTGTTGTCTATTTAGAAAAACGTCTGGCGGTGCTCAAACGCCTGCGCGGCAAATCGCCTACGCCGGAGCCCACGCCGTCTGACAAGTCACCCATGGACGTCGACGGCGGTGATCCTCATCAGCATCATCGCCCCATAGACGTCGACGATGTGCTCACGATCCGCCATCACAACCCCCACCAGCAATCTACCACATCCTCTTCTCGCCGAGGGGGCAAATCAGCCAATGCTGCTGGGACTACTACTGCCACTGGCACCCGTACCAGACGTGGCGGCGGTGCTAAAAAGGGCGGTCGGGCAGCAGCAGCAGCAGCTGCTCATGCCGTCCCTATAGAGATCGTCGATGCTTGAAGGAGAGAAGAAGGAAAAAAAAAAAAAAGGAAGTGAACAATGTGAATGTTTTCTTTTTCTTGCTGTTTTTATTATATTTTATTGTTTTCTTGGATTTTCTTCCTTCTCTCTTTTTCTTTTCTTCTCTTCTTAGAAACCAGTCTGGGGCTTGCGAAAGATCCTCATCTCTCGTTCAGCATTCCTCGACCTGGTCACACATATGTAACATTTAGTCTTGGATGCCGCCGAGTATGGCGGTGGTGGTGATGGTGGCGGTATGGTGATAATGGCTGGATGTTCGGAGACAGGTATATGCAAATACCAACAAATACAACAAACAGGAAGGATAGAAGGTATCGAAAATAGTAGCAATAACAGCAGCAGTAGTAGCACATACACACAAACACATATAAACTAATAATACAATGGGGAGGCGTCTCTGTTGCGCCTTGAATAGTTCATGTATATGTGTTACAACACACGCGCTCGAGACTTCCAATCCGCCATCTGCCATCCGCCTTCCTACACTCTCTCACATACACTCACATACGCATACACCCATCTTCCTCTTACCAGCTACCCACCAGACCGGCTCGCGCCTGGGCTTTAACCAGAGAAAAACCTAGCCCAGAGATGGTAGATCACAACACCGGGTGCGAAGAAGCAAAACGCATCAAACACCTCTATCTTGCTACGGAGCCTAAGAGGCACCTTGAGCGGCTCTCTCGCCGCCGCCGTGGTCTGCTGGTGTTGCCCGCCAGATGACGATGATGATGGGCCCACCAGCGAGCCCGTCTCGTAATAGCGCTCGATCATAGCATCCTTCTCGCGCCAAAGCTCGCGCAGCCAGTCGTCGAACTTTTCACGTTCTTCTTCAGGCGGATCAACCTCGAGCGCGGTGGCCGTCGTGGTCACAGCGCCGTGTGAAGCAGCGGGTTCAGCTCCGTTTCCATTCCCGTTTCCGTTTGGGAGTGCGCTGGGGTTCGTCGAAGTGAGGTCACCGATGGGTACCTCTTGCGAGACGGAGAAGGAGCGGAGGTGGATGTGGATCGCGGGTGGGGGGATGCCATTGAAGAAGATGGAGCGGAGGGTGTAGTAGGATTGGCCGTAGGCTAGGCGGGGGATACCTGCGTGGTGGTAGTGGTGATAAGCGTAAATGCAAATCGCTTTAGCTCGGGTGATGAAATAGCTATGGTATATCACAGACCTGGATAAACCATGGTAATGTCGATCAGGCGCAGGGAGGGTATGCGCGGTGCCAAGGATCGCAGGCTGTAATGCAATCCCGTTGATCTCGGGAGCAGAGTGTGGACCATGTCGGGCTGGGTTGTAAGTGGGGATGATGTGATGTCATTTAGGATGATGACGACGTGTAGAGTTAGGAAAGAGACGGAGGGACGGGCTTACCATGCCCCTCTTATCAGCAAACTTTTTGCTGATAGGACGGGTGTCTTTGCTGACGAGTGTTCCTTCGGGATAGAGCATAAGTGTCAAGGGTTTATCGGTGTTCTCTGCCATGCGTCCCAGACGCGAGAGATGCCCCGACAGTTGAAGCTTGTCTGCAGCCCAAGAACGGGCCAAGAAAATAAAGTCGTAGAATTGCATACCCTGAGACAACAATCGCGCGACGTCATCATCATCACAGGATAAGCGTATACGTAAAATAATGCTGCTTACCCATCCTGCAATGGGGACCCACTTCAAGCTCCTCTTGAGCACAATGAATACATCCTTGTGTGTGTTCATGAAATAGGTCAAACACCATGCATAGAGCCAATCGACGTAAACCTAATGACGATTATCGGCCGTGATGTGTATGTATGTGTGTGACATGTGTTAGTCGCATGGTAGTTTTGGTATAGGCGGCGTCTCAGGAGGACAAGAGACTAAACAAACCTGGTGGTTGGAGATCATGACAGCCTTCTTTGGTAGTTTAAGAGCGACCACCTCGCCAGCAGAATTTCGTTCGACGATCTCGGAAATCTCTTGCTCAGTGAACCGTCCTTGGCCCTCCCGCTCAAAGGTGATTAGCAGGTGCGTCGGTGCAAACACCTGGGTGGCAAAGACTTGGGAATGAATGTTAGACAGTATCAATAGATGGTTACCGAGGATACTTACTGAGAAAGCAGGCAAAGGAGCCTTTGGTGTAGCGTACACCCTCGACATATGCGTCCTTGGCCCAGGGAAACGGCAAAAGCAGAAGCGGAGCAAGAAATATGATCTGGGCACCGTTAACCATGGAGCTTCCAACAAGAATGGCCAAGAAGAATGCAAGACCCTTTAGCGTCTGCGACCATGTTCTGGGGTGTCGCTCTGCTATTGGGATTGCATATTCAGGCTTGTAGCTTGTGCTAGTGGCCGCCATGGCGAGAGAGTGCGTCTGCTAATGCTAGTAGTAATCCTGCCTGCCAGACCCGACGGTCCGTCGCAGCAGCAAGCAGTGTGTAGTAAGTGCTGCTTACGGGAATGTTGCTTACGGAGGAGTGCTTTAATTGTGCATACACCGCCTCCGGCATCGGCAAATCTCAAAGCGATTTGCATAGCGGATGCCCAAATGGGGAGCTCTGATCCGCGGGCACGGCCGCGGGCGTCCGAAGAGGGCAAGAATGCTACGAATATCATACAACAACCAGCAGCGACAAGTGTCTCTGTGCTCTGTGCCTCTCCGACTCTTTCTGCTCTCCATTATCCACAGTCTCTCCTGTCTCTTGTCCCTCTCTGCAGCGTGCTCTCTCACCCTGGCGGCGTCGACAAAGACTGTATAGATCCTCGTTGCACATACATCATCTGCTTGTCATTACAACAAACAATTTATCGCGTTCTCCTTGCCTACCATGTCCTCCACGTCTCGCTCTCGTTCGAGGGCTGCCAGACGCGACACTACACCGACTTATCCAGACAGGGATCACACTCGCCATACCTCCAAATCCAGCTTGCCCTATTTTGATGTCTACGCCCCACAACGACGCGCTACAGACATGCACAAATCCGATCCTGTGCCCCTTTCGACTGAACAAACATGCCCGTCTCTTGATGGCCCAAGTCCCTCATTCACATTCCCCAGTGTAGAATCAGACGAATCTGAAGAAAGTACACACACCACACCACACTCGTACCCACACTCTAGATCCGCAGTTTATGGCATACCAGAACCCTATCACCACTGGGAGAACCCTCCCCCACACGCACTTCGCTTTTCTGGCTCATCGACTCAGAGCCATTACGACAGTCTTCCTAGGACGCCTGTTGATCTAGATTACTCCTCTTCGACTAGGAGTCAGCGTCATGAGCGGTTCCCCGTCGTCGTGGCTGCGCCCGTCTTGGATGTTGAAGTCATGGACGCCTTGGTGGATGGGATGAACGGCCTTGGGGGCGACGAAAATCTAATTTCAACCCGGCGCTTAGGCCGTCCCAGCTACTTGGACATGCCACCTCTGCCGACCCCTCCCCCAGGCATAGTGCTCGGCGGCGGCAAGGCGCGTCGACCAAGATCCAAGCAGTCTAAATCGTCCCTTCCTAGCCCCTCTCTAGAAAAGGAGCCCCTTTACCATGACTCATTCTCTTCCAACCGACACACGGCACACACTCCGAAGAGTCATCGAGAGTCTCCCGTGCCAGGTGACATTGGCTCGACGGTGAAGAATATTACGCCAAAACAAACACCCACCAAACCTCGTGCTATGACACTGTCTTCGCCACCACCTGCGTCAGCTGCTGCTATATTGGCCACCTCTGAGGCCATACAAAAACGGTTTTCTGCTCATTCTCTTGAGAACCAGACGAAAACGGTGGCGCCATCCATATCCGAGATCATTCGCAATTATGCACCACCAGCTCAGCAAGTACGCTCTCGACCTGGTACCGCCAAGAGCTCACCATATCCCACTACTGAGCTGAAAAGCACACTTTATGAGGATGGTGAATCCGAGACAGACGCTCAAACTGCTGACGAAGACCCAGAAGATTTTATCTCTCGGACGTCGATGGACAGCATTGCCGATGAGGTACAGCGCACTGTAAAAACTTACAACAGGAGCTCCAGGGACCGTTCGTTACAACACGCCAGGTCGTTCCCCAAGATTGAACAGTCTGCCTACGCCTGCCACGATACGGGCATCTCTTCTCCACGCTCGGAGAAAGCTCCAAAATCGGTATATGCGTCCTCGACGACGTCGACCCCGGCACCTCCCTCTCCTCTGGATGTTCTCGGCCTGCGGACACCAACCCCAGAGCAAACAATTGCCCAATATCTACGATCTAGGCGCTTGACGACACTCCTTAAGCTCACACGCGCCCCACATGCTTCTCGGGAACATCCATTAACAATCAGTCTATCGGATCTAGGCGACCCTCAGGGCTTCCCACTTGTCATCTTTTTGGGCCTAGGATGTGTGCGCCATATCATGGGTCTCTATGATGAAATGGCCGACGCACTAGGGCTTCGTCTCATTACAATCGATAGGTTCGGAGTTTATCACACTATTTTTCATGGCGCTTTTTTTCTTCTTCTAAGAAATGAACCACTAACCTGATTTGGTATCCATATGCAGATGGGGTCTGGGCAAGACTGATACGCCCCACTACAAGTCTACGAAGGGGATACCCGAGTGGGCGTCTGTTGTCGAGGAAGCTTTGGACCAGCTAGGTATCCAGCAGTGCAGCATCATGGCTCATTCGGCTGGTGCACCGTACGCGCTCTCTTTTGCGAACAAGGTCCCTGAGCGGATAGTGGGTGATATTTGCTTGCTGGCACCCTGGGTCGGCGGTGGTGAAGGAGGTCGGTGTTTCAATCTAATAAAGATCGTACCATAGTTCGAGCTGTTAATGGCCTTGGGGCTATTATTTTCAACAGGATACAAGTGGCTAAAATACATCCCCAACGGTATCTTGCGCACCGCTCAGGCTGCCGAATGGAAGCTACAAGCATGGATGATTGGAAAGCCACCTTCGTTGACTTATGAGGGTATCGGTTACGATGCAAACACTGCGTCACCCATCACATCCAGTTCATTGGGACCGTCTCTCAGGAGAGGCAAGTCCTTCTCGAAAGGAAATAAAAGGAGTACGCCTCCACAGGAGACCGCTTCCAAGCCACGTCCTAGCGTGGGCTCTCGGAGTGTAGGATCCAGCAGCTTCTCGAGCGACTATGATGACTTGCGCGATTTCAACGGCCGTTTCGAGAGCCGGAGCACACTCAACGTCGCCCAAGTATCATCCAATTCTAATCAGAATACAGACAAGAAGCCGAAATCGCGGCGTTTCCTTGGATTCGGCAAGCCCAAGAATAATGGTAACCCCCAATCGCCGCAACCCGTGCAAGCACCTCCTATGAATCGATTGAAGTCACTGCGTTCGATGGGTTCGCTGAAGAACAAGGCATCAGAGTCTGCATCTTCGACGAGATGTTACTCTGGCAACCACCAACCTTCGCTGCCCAATTCTCCTTCGTTGGGGGGTCTGGAAGTTGGGGGTCTCGACCTGGGCAGGCCCTTCTCTTCCGAATTTTCATCGTCTGCGGACCATGTGTCATCATCTGATCGCGCACCACGACAGGGCCACCGCGCCCGTCGGTCAATATCCTTATCGAGCCGTGTACGCTCGGTCCCATCACCTGCTACGTCGCCGCCATCCTCTCCCGTCCCGAGCTCTATCGCAATGTCCGCAGCAGCATCAGAGATGAACCTGAAGACGGGAGCGTCGTACCAGGCCTCACTAGCCAACGCGCTCATAGCCGCATCGCACGCCGAGTCCGCCAAGGGCACGCACAGCGATTTGCTGCAGATCCTCAACCACGACCATCAGCCATGGGGGTTCTCGTACACGACGTATCCGCATAGGGTTCGTGTCTGGTACGGCGACAGGGACGAGAAGATTGCGGAGAACGCCGTGCGGTGGATGGAGCGTAATATGGGCGAGGATCGCTGTACGGTCAAGGTAGTCAAGGGCGCTGATCATAGTTTGATGTTCAAGAGCTCGGTGGTCGTGGAAGTGCTCGAGACAGCTCGGGAGTTCTGGTGACAGAAATCGGCCAAGTCATATTACTGATTGTTGTTGCCTTGGGGAAGTGCTGTCATGCGAAGAAGTATTTTTAAAAACAAGAAAAGTGAACTTCTGGATTTTCCTATCTCTCTTTCTTTCTTTCTGTGTTCTCTGTGTTGTCCTTATGCTCGCTCGTTCTAATGAACTAAACTCTGAACAAGATCTCGATCCGACTTTTCCTCTTCTTTTGTCCTCTCCTTCCCTCTCTCTCATCCATGAACATCGTGTCCTTCCTTCTTGGTTTACCTGCCAAGCCATCACCTCCTTTCACCCACCTTCTTCATTATTCATTATTCGGCTTTTTTTGAGATTTTTGTGGAATACATACACACATTCATTACATTCACTTGTACATACCTGTTCACCTTGAATACCCCTGTCACATTTACGTTTATTTTGTTTGTTCCTCCCCACCCCCCTCTTCTCCCACTTCACATTTTCATGTTCTTCTGGTGTGCCTCGTGGGCTTTACCCCCAATTGTCTTCGTCCTCTCCCCCACGTTGGTATTTGTACGATTTCAGACTAGTCTCTTTTTTTTTTCTTATGTGCGCCTGTACAATTTAGATGACATATATTTATATATGAAAAGAAACTTTTTTTTTTTGCTATTTCTTTACTGCTACTACACACATTACCGTACATCCAATTTTCTTCATAACTCGTACTAGTCACGTACGTACCTTAGTATTATCATTTTTCTTTCTTCATCTGGAATATATAGAATAATTAATCAGACCTTTTTATTTGTTTCTCTCTCCCCATTTTCCGCGCGCTTTTTATTCTGGTTTTTATTGCTATATGCTCTTTGGTGTCTAGATGTCTACGACATTATAATCACCTATCACTCTGGGATCAAAGTCGTGAAAGTGAAAACCTTGTCCACGATCATCTAAACTTTTCCCCCCCTTTTTACCTTGTGCCTCTTGCTCCTCGTTCCTTGTTATGCTACCGTGTATAGTTGCTTTTCATCAATTTACCGTAAAAATATAGTTTTTCATCTTGATTCTGGGATTACAAATATATATCGCTCATCTCTTGTCCCGCGCTGTCGGTCGGGTTTACTTTGTTTCATTCTATAGACAACGTCCTACTCTTTCTAGAGTCGGCTATATGGTGTCAATAGTAACTCAATGTAGCGTCAAGTTAATTAACTTGGACTAAGGCTGTCTAGCTGACTGGCTGATCTTTTAGCACATGTGCTTCACAACCGATCTTTGACTATCTTCATGTTCATTTCTCAAGGGATCGATCAGTGACCATCATGACTTGGACTACAAGGCACTACCTGTCAGCTATGGCGTTATATTATTAACCATGGTATTATATATATGGCTATAGTACTGCATCACATTCATCATGCTCTTCACCCTGGACATGCGCAGTAATATCAATATCCTACATAATGACATCACACATTCTCGACCCAAGATCATCAATCTGCCAAGACCAGCTCACTATTAGCCCAGACCAAGCACTAAAGAATCATTAATGATTTTCTAGACCCATACGTCGCCCAGGAGATGTTGATGTTGAGTTGCCGTTGACAGCAATAGCAGCCCCCGAGTCCGGAGGAAGAAATTAACCATCAGAGAAAAGATTTTAGAGCAAAAAAAAATTAATGAGGGTGGTAGGATATAAAATAAACTGGCTTGTAGACACGATGAATTCTTTCATAGGACTCAGATATTATTCAATACAAAAACAGAAGAGACAAAGAGGGATAATTTTATTTACGAGATGCCCATTCGTTGCACCTGTGTGAGATAGGAGAGGGAAAAGATACACAAAAACGGGCTTGAAATTCTTGGGCCACCTCAGTATTATTATTTTTCACTCTTGTTCTTTACTGATGTAGTGCAATGCTTAGGCCAAGATAGAATGTGCAGGAATTACGTTCACACAACCAGTTCCAAGTCTTCGACCGTCTATGATATCCTTCATTTCAATGTTCACACCATTCCAACGCTTTTCCGGAATGAGGCTTATCAATTTGCATGCAAGGTCCAAAAGACTCTCGCCATCTCTTTTGTGCAGCTTTGTGAACCACTTTATGACCATTTCGCATATTTGTCTGCTCCGATTAAGCTATATTTCGAATATAAACCAATCATTAGTCAAATCTCCGGTGCCATGTAGTCTTCAATCCCGACATATCTTCTGATCTTCTCGTCTTCATTCTATACTAGTACTCGCACTGAAGTATCGAAATTGATTATCTGCAACTGGTGATGCTCGGCGCAGATCAAATTGTTAGATTTGATGTCAAGATGCGGAATGTCATTGTCTTGAAGGAAGCTGACACCTTTGGCTAGGTTGCGATTGAAATGCACCATCTGTCCCTTGGCCATGGTCCATTCGTTTTCGATGACAGCGATTAATTCGACGATATGGTCGAATCGAGGACAAGCCCAATCCAGCCATCGCAGTAGTTCAATCTCAAGCAAAATCAGATCGGATCCATTTGACCGTATATCTTCTCTTGCTCTGATATCTAATCCGAAGAGCACAGTATATGTTCTCTGCCACTTGTATTGACACAATCAACTTGTCCGTACTTTTAGCATACTGCTGCTTCGCACCTTGCATGATTTGAAGAGGTCGCATGCCGTCTCGAATTCCGCTTTCCTGAGAAGTGAAGCGAGCGGCACGTTGTCACATCGGTCTCGATAATTGCTGTCTTTCTGATCATCATATCTATCATCCTCTCTTTTGCATTCCATACCTGGCCGAAACACACTAAGGAAGTCTTTGGGGAGTTATTATTAAAAAAATCCTTGAAGTTGGCTAGCGGGTCGTTCGGTGCCTTTGAATCGTTGCCATTCGCCCAACAATCAATCCACAAAATTGTACGGCTCATGGATCAGATTGTACCTCTCGCGCATGAATAAACGCGTCCAGAGCTGTTGAGTAACACCACACCTACATCATGCTTATTCATCTTCGAATGCAAAGAGATTTTATTTTGCTATACCTTTTTATCTTGAAACAGGATTATATAGTGATAAGCCATGAATCCTTGGTCAACATGAACAAGTGAAAGGATGAATTTCATTGGCCTATTTCTTGTTGCAAGAGCATGTTTACGAGTCTTGCGCAGCTTGCGTCTTAGACGATCAAGCTGGTAAGACCATCTTCAACCAGAAAACGAGGGAAGTCATATCTAGCAAGAGGCGTTACTTTTGTGACTTCATGTTTGGAGATTGGCCTGTGAACCTCTGTTTTCAACTCGTCGTGTTTATCCCTAAGCAAAATTCTGTGCTGGTACGTCCACGCCTTTGGTTTCGAAACATCAACTCCGTTAAGTGACTGTGATTTGATCGTTTTGAACTTTTCTACCAGGCAATAGAGAGCACTGAAGAGGAATCTGAACCAGGGAGGGTTTCTTAATGACTCCGGAGGTAACAAGAAGACATCATACGCCGTACTGGCAAGAGCATAGATCACAAGTTTAATCTAGAGGAAATATTGTCCACATGACCATACCACAAGACACTCCCGAGATCGGCTTCCGTCCGTCAACCAGGCCATGTTGATGAGTAGGAACGACTCCGGAGAAAGACAAAGAAATAATCTCAGCAATAACAATAAAAAGGAAATTAATGAAAGTTCTAAGATACAAAATATACTGACTTGCGGATATGATGGATTCTTTCATAGTCCCAGATGTGGCTCAATACAAAAACAGAACAAAAACATTATAAATATATCCAATTTTGTGAGATTGTCAGTCCGTAGTACCGGCATGAGAGAGAGGTAAATGAGACGGGAGGGGTCTATACACGCCCACTGGTCGCTTTAACTAGCAACTCCTTTCCACTACCTTGTCTTACTACCTTGGCGTGCGAGAAACCCAAGTTTGGTTAGACGCCGTCCGACCATACGCATCTAGCCGCGGCCTCCGCTGTTGTTGTGGGAGCCGCTCTGTACTCCCTCCTATACCCCCGCCTCCACCGCTAGAAGAGTAAGACCTAGGCGAGGGCGCAGGGGACTCACCAATATTGGCCTCGTTACCCCTATAGCTATTATCATCACCCGGTGCGTAATAGCCATAGTTGTACCTCGACGGCGCCTCGAGTGGCAGATTGGACGGATACACTGTCGAGTACGGGTTTACGGGCCGCGAGGGCGAGCGACCCTGTCTCTGAGCTACTGATATCGGCCGTTGTGGCGGTTGTGGAGATGATAAAGAGCGGAATGCGCCAGAGGGAAGAGCTCCACCAGTCTCGTAGATGGAAGCGATGGGTAATGAGTCCCTGCCCGACCGTGCGTTGATCGGCGAATATAGGTTGTTGTTCGAGAAGGGGGTAACCTGGGACATGCGACCTTCTTCGAACCGGCGCCCCGGAAGTAGCTGCGATTTTCGGCGGCGGCGTGTGCGGTTGAGGACAAGCAGACCAAGGACAAGGGAGAGTACGGCGAGGAGGGAGAGAATAGCTATGACGGCTATAAGGGAGGTCGAGAGCGTGCGAGAGTTAGTGTTGTTTTGGGTTGTCGTTGAGGTCGCTGTAGATGCCGAGCTTGTACTACTCGTGGTGGAGGTAGTGGAAGTGGACGTAGTTGATCTATGCGTGATGGTTAATATTCGCACAATTTAAATAAACAACAAAACTCACGAGGTTGTGGTGGTCGATGTGGGTACTACAGCAGAGAACGAGGTCGGTTCGATCGAAGCTGGGTGTCTCATCAATCCCCCCAACCATGACAATAGAAGTGACATCATTCTTACCAAAAGTCGAGGTGGTGACCTCCAACGAAACAAACGTCAGCTGGCTGGTGTTTCCAAACTGAATATCTGGAAGATTGTACACAGCCAACGTATGTGACGTCGTAGGATCCAGATCAGAAAACGTGAAAAGTGGGACCTTAAGATACAGAGTGTACACAATCAATTCTATCGATGAATGCACCTAAAGCCGTTAATTTATAGAGAGATAAACGCACAGGCACTTGATCTTCGCCCTCAACCGCATCATTCGCATCAACTGTTTCCACAAGTCCCGCCGAGCTGTTACTCCCGCTACAGTCCAAGCAGACGAGATAGTGCGCTCCCGTGGACCTACGAAACCCAACGTAGCTGAATGCGACCGTATTGACTGATACGCAAGGACAACAGAGCGGATATCGACATCGTAAGTCATCGCAGGCGCATACACCGTCAAAGCGGACTTGTCTCACCTGGGAGCACCGCCACTATGAAACCATCGAGCTCATTTGTAAACGCAAACGTCCCATTCTGGGGGTCGGGAGAGAAGGCGAGTTCCCAGCCGGGGGAGAAAGCAATACTGGTACTATTGTCCAGCAAAGTGACATGATTTGTAGAAGTAGAAGTAGCGGCGGTGGCAGTGGTAGTTGGAGTAGCAGTAACAGCGCCAGCGCCGAGAACACAACGAGCGTTATAGAAGAAGAGAAAGCATATATAATACGGGATAGCTAATGTCCAGAAAAGCATCGAGAGACAGAAAGGGCGTTGAGGATGCGCAGCATCCCCGCTGCAGAGGAAACAGAAGGAGCAGGAGCGGGAGAGAGATGGAGAGAGAAAGAGAGCGAGTACAAGGGGAGATTCGGTCACTGCCACGGCTGGCTTCAATTATCTTCATCAACAAGAAAAGATGTCATCTCTTCCACCGCTGATGCCGCCCTGCGCAACGCTCCCTCCATTTTTATTCTCTCCACCGACAGTCCCGGTCATATCCGCTCGTTGTCGTAGATAGACCCATCCGGACGATTGAGGAGTCGGTTATCAAATTCAACAAAAGTTTGTTGTCATTGGTAGAGGTCAGCTATGCATACTGATGTCACCTCTCCACCCATAATTTGACAACCGATCAAATCATGTCTGTAACACACTAAAACAGGGAAATTAAGGAGAGAAAAAGCTAGATAGGAAATTGTTATTTTGTTGATATATACTTGGAGACATGCTATATATCGTACATCAGGCCGAAAAAAAAAGGAAAAGAGTAAAGGTAAAAGCCCAGGGCCAAAATCCACTACATAAGAAAAAACGAGGAAAGAGGATAGAAGGGGCAACGGGCAATGGTAGAAGCGGAAAAACGTAAGTGCGAGAGATAGTGAATTGAATATGGCGGTGTATCTTGAGCGCTGAAGGGCAAAAACGAATAAAAAAAATGTGATGGGAAAGAAAAATTCAAAGCAAAGCGAAAAAAAAATGGTGAACCTAAAAAGAGGTTGATCTAATTCCACAAATGATAATGAAGAGAGATGAGATTGAGAGTAGAGAAAAGAAAAAGAAAAATCCGACCATGGTAAAAAACACGAACATGAAAAACCTCCAAAAACAAGTACTACACACATGTATATATGCACATATACACATAGCAACAAAGAGAATAAGGTGAGAGGTGGGGTGTATAAACCAAACCAAATAAAGGTCTTTTTGTCGTTCTCATGCATCTTCCTTACTCAGCTAACCACTTCTCGCAGCGCTTCACAAACTTGTCCAATAATAGGGACAAGTCACGCAGGACAAAGGTAACGACGACCTTGGCAAAAAAGTCGGACGCTTGCCTTAGACGATCTTCGCACGCGTCCCGGATATCCTTGGGCACGGCCGCATACGAGGGCGCTATGGGCGAAGAAAGCAGGGCTCGCGTGTGTTCCTCTAACAACTGTGCTTGATCGAACAGTTTCTGCAAGAATTTGACGTAGTCTGCTGGTGAGTCCAGGCTGGACAACAAACTCACATCAGCAAAAAGCTCTCAAGCATTGGACATACAACGCCCTAACCTTTTGTCCTTGGTAAACTTGTCAAACTGCCGACCCAGCCTACCACTCCAAGATGTCACCTATAGAGAAAATGAGCTAAAACCATAGCCCCCCCCCCAAAGAAACACATCAACTTACCCCAGTCGCCTTCTTAAGCACATACCCTTCCCCAACACCCAACTTCTTTCCAAAATTCTGCACCACATCAGCACACGCCGCCTGAAAATCATCCAACTTATCCAACCACATCTCCGCATCCTTACGCCCAATACTCCCAATCCCAAGCGCCATACCCGTGCTCACATCCCCCGGACCAAAGCATTCCGCGCTGGCGACCACCACTGACGCGAGCGACGATGCGAGGACGTCCAGCGCGCGGATCTTCTCTGGTATGTTCACCAACTTGGCACCCCCCTGCGTCCACGTGTCGGGTGGGACATGCAACCGTTTGGTGACATAGCCCCCTGTCTTGGACGTCATCGTGTTGTGCAGCACACGCATGAGGTAATACGGCCTCAACAGCACCTCGCTCGGGGGCATCGCAGGCAAGGGTGAGGCAGGCGTCGAGATGCCCGTCACGTCGATGCTCGCGATTGGCGGTTGCGGCGCGAGCGATTTGGCAGATAACAGCAAGCTCGTGGATGTCGGTGAGAGCATTTCCGGCTGGATCACGAGCTGTGGGAGCGATGGTGCTGCGGCAGGATTCAACTTTGACGGGATGGATGCCTTACGTTGACCGTTGAGGATGATGGTGCTACTGCCACTAGCAGCCGTAAAACTGGCTGGCTGTGAGGGCAATGGCGGACGAACTTCCGTACTTGCACTACCGCCACCAACGATGCTTGGTCTTCGTCCCGGCTGGGAGTTGGACCTGCTCCTGCCAGTGATAGCAGACGAAGATGGCGGAGGCGGCAATGGCTGCTCCTGTTGGGCAGCGATAGCAGCAGGCACATGTGGCGACGCCGTCGGAGACGATGTCAACGACACAGGTGCCGACATAGATACTCCCCCAGCACCCGGTGGAGACGACGTCGATAATGCATGCGCACGACGCTGAATGATCGTCGCCATCTGTGTAGATGCATTAATCCGCGGGGGCGCATGCACCGATGATGATCCATGAGCAGGGACCGACAGACCCTCGACCTCCACGGCTGCACTGGGCAGAGTTCCACCCCGCGCTCGCGTATACGACGGGGTCGTGGCTGTGGCAACAGCAGAACCGGGTACAGGCGGCGAACGTGGATCAGGATTCCGAGGCGTCACCGTCGTGCTCATTGATGACGCTGACGAGATGGACGATGCAGATGGTGATGGCAATGGCGAAAGCGGATGCGAATCGCGATGAGACGTGTACTGTGGCGTCGGCGGCAAACTCGGTGAGTCGCGATTACGCTTGAGCATCATTTCTCTGTCACTGCTTTGGGACGTCCGCTGGTGCTGCTGTCGCTGAACAGGTTCGTTCTCCTCCGGCAACGCAGCCAGCCGGCTGCCCGAGGGCGTGCGCCGGTGTGTGTTCGCGCCTGCAAGCGCGCGCGAAGCAGTCTCAGAAGCATGATGATACACAGGCGGGAGCAGATGGTCGCCTGATGACGACGAGGAAGACGATGATATTGATATCGGCTCGGACGGGAGATGGTGCATTGGCGGTGGTGGCGGTGGCGCAGTTGAGGGAGGCGGAGCTTGTGGCGGGAGCGCGGCAATGGAACCTGAGCGTGATCGTCCTCCAACAGCTGACATAGTTCTGGGACGCCCAGGCTGTGTAGACGTCGCGGGAGGGACCAGCGAGTGGCGTTCGGGACGTTCGGGTGCAGCATAGGGATGGTACGACGTTGGTGGCCCAGGCGGAGGGCTTGCTTGGTGTTGTGAATGATGATGGTGAGGGTGAATAGGGTAGCTATGGGAAAGACGATTATAGTTCTGCGTGCTATTGGAGGTGACTGCCTCTGCAGGGCCCTCATGTACAGGGGGGGATGAGCGGTCTTCTGACGCAGGGTGGCCACTTGTTCGATAGTTGGACCCGATAGGTGATGGTGCGGAGGATTCAGAGGACGGCGAGCTCGTGGCGGGAGGCGAATGAGGTACCGACTCCGTTGTAGAGACTGAGATGGAAGAAAGGGTGTATTCGGATGTGGGTGAGGGGGGGACAGACAAGGGAATCTCAAACATGAGACTGAGGATGTTCATCCGATCTGCATAAGTATCATGCTACTCAGACACCATCAAAAAAAAAAAAAAAAAAAAAAAAAAAAGTCAGAAAACTGGTATTCAGGACACAAAAAAAAGTAAAGTGTCTCACGATAGACTTTAGTCGTCGAATCTCCTCCTCCTGAGCAACAACACTCCTTCTTCTACCATTGTTTCTCCTTCCTGAATCGGTACTATGCTCTCCCCGCCTCACCCTCTCCATCACATCACTCAGCAGAGCCACACTGCGTCCATATGCCTTTACAGCTGCCGCAGGATCGTTATTATTCGTATCAAGCTTGACCGCCTCACGCGCGAGTTCGAGTGCCTTCGTGAGCGCACGGCGTGGTGATGGCTTATTCGGCGGAGAAGACGCATCAGAAGGTGAGAGCAACAGCTTGTTGGGCACAATGGTGTGATGGTCAAGTTGATCAACCGGCTGCACAGACAATCGCTGTCGTTGTGACAGCTGTTGTTGCTGTGCCGCGGCCTGTGACGATGACGAAGATGGTGGCGACGAAGATTCAGTCGACATTGAGTGCGAATGCAGAATGGATCTAGGAGGCGGGTCAGACAGTGTGTCCGGTGAAGACGACGACGAGGTGGCGGAGTTGTACCCAGATCGTGTATGCCCGTTTGCTGCCGCCTTGGTTGTCGCCGATGCAGATATTGCCGGCGCTGTCGTTGTCGGTCCCGTACTTGTCGTCGCTGTTGTAGCCCCTGGACTGATTCGGTTCTGGTTCTGAGAAAAAGCAGCTACGGCGGCCAATTTAGTGGAAGCTACAGGCCGGCCATATGCAGCCGACGTTCCGGGCGCAGTCATCACGGCAGGGGCAGTAGGCGTAATAGATGCGGCAACAGACTGCCTATACGGATGATGATCGACTGTATCTGAGTACACACTATAATATTCTGAGCCAACGGCGGACTCGAAGGGGGAGGCGGAAGAAGAGGGAGAGGATGTAGTGGTAGCAGTAGCATTAACGAGTATGGAAGAGGTCGAAGGGGAGTTTGAGACCGACGCAGAGGGCGGTAGAGGAGGCACATTTGGTATGGGCTGCGTCGGGGGTGGTACGGCAGGCGGCATCACCGCTGCGGACGAACGACGTCGGACCGAGAGGGAAGAGTAGGTGGCTGGGGCACTCGACGACGGGGGCGCGATGGTCGTTGTCGTCGTTATAGTGTGGTGTTGTTGGTAACCGTCCCAAGCACCAATATGATCATGGGCGGGCGAGGGCGGGTGGGAGTCCCAATTGTGGACCATGGGAAGAGGAAGAGAAGACAGGACGGTAAGGGGTGTGTGGGTATGAATGATGAGCAGAGATTGTGGGAGAGTCAGAACAACAACGACAACAACAACAACAGCCGCAACAGCCGGCCAACAAGACTAGAGTACAGCAAAGGAGCGATATTGGCAGTAAAAGGGAAGCGGGCAGAGAGCAGCGGGCAGGATGAGACGGAGGACAAGGACAACAAGAAAGAAAAAGAGAGCGTCGACGAGAAGGAGGATTATTGTCCAAGTTGAAATAAACCCAATATGGAAGCTTCTTTCTGGGCAATGTGCCCACTCTCGGCAGGAATCGACAGGCACAAGGTGTCCTTGCCGTCGTTGCGCTTTCTGGGATCGCTGGGTAAGGATGAACGGAGGGAGGAGACGTGGCTGGGAGCGACGAAGGAGGAGGAGGACAAAAGGTAAACGGGCAAACAATTACTATTATTGCCTCATTTCTCACAACGGCAGCAACTTATCAATTATCCAACATTTGCATTCAACAATAAACAACAGCCGATTCCAATATTACTCTGATATTCAATAGTTTCAAGAAAGAGAAGAAAAATAAGGAGAGAAGGTGTATAATTGAAGCGAACAGTACTAGGGAATATATAAAAGGAGCGTGGACGATCGCATTCATTCATGCATCGATTACGGTAATTATGAAGGGGTATGATTACTGTCCGTAGCTACCGTACTGGCCGTTATGAGCAGCAAGCCTGCTCTCGAGGTTCCTGTATCATAAAAAAAAAACGAGTCAGTCAATCCGCCGAGCAGGGTGAGTGACTAAAGGAACAATTGTCCTTACCTAAGAGACTCTTCCTTGGCTAACAGCTCCTGTTTCTTCTCATTGATCTCCCGTTGCACTCTGAGCTCAATCTCGCGAAGCTGCACGTCATGACATCATTCAGTACTCGGCAAATAATAATCATGTATGTGTAACGTTTGTCTGCTCACCTTCTCTTCCTCGCGGCGCAGCTGCTCTTCCTTTAGGCGCACGCTTTGGTTGGCCATATCTTCGGGCAATATCGTCGACTCACGGCTGGCCCAGGACATTAGGAAGGAAATCTTAAGCGAAACCAAAAAGTCACACGCACTTGGAGTCAGACCGAACTTGACGACTGAGCTTCTCAGTTCGATAGGCCTCATAGAGCACATCATCCGTCAGTGATTTGAGATCAACAAGATGCGTGCTGTGCGGCAACGTATCAGCCCATTGGTGAAACAGAAAAGAATGGCAACCACAGCGTCGCTTACAGGAGAAGAGCATTGCGAAGTCGGCTAAAGTCAGAGTGCTTGGGATTGTCCACTTCGGCCACACCCCATGGGTACACACGCGCACGGACGGGTTCGCCGTTGAGATCAACTTCTTCCTCTGACCCGATGATGGCGAATGGGAGCATTGCCTGTGAGCAATCATGATCATCATGAGCACCCATTGGATTCATCATAAAAAATCTGATGTAAAATGACGGCCCAATAGACGACTTACACGAAGCTCACTGTTATCCTGGATGGTTTCCTCGTCGTCCTCTTCGACGTCGTAAGGGAAATTGTAAATGGGGATGTCATAATGGTCTATATCCTCCATGATCTACAATTATATTAGCTGAGACGATTGGAAGCTCAAGGCAATCAAGGGACCACTCACGCGCTTCTTGAAAGCCTTCAACTCGCTCAGGGTCATCGAGTCTGCTCTGCCAATAAGCGGAATGACATTGACGCGCGGCGACAGCTTGCGCATGAGTTCGATGTCCATCTCTCTCAGACTGTTCGGAGCAATAGTATAAGATACGGCATTGACCCAAGGTAGGGATTTACTCACGCATGGCCGGTGGGAGGGATAAAGTATAAAAGGGCGTGGACACGGTTGTCGCGGAACCTAGGATTACGCTTAATACGAGACTCTTCTGCAAGAATATCATCATATTGACGCTGCGAGTGTTTGCATCCCCTTAGTATTACGCAGGCATTATATTGACAGAAGATGTTTTTACTTCAAGGTATCCAGCAATTTCCTGGAAGCTACAATAACAACTAGTTAGTATGTGACAAGACAGCAAGCACTCAACAACACCACACGCACGCAAACTCGTTGTCAATATTGTCCCCAAACCCAGGCGTGTCTACGATAGTCAGCGCGATGCGCATGCCTTCTTCATCGAGATCTAGAGAGTAACCGCCGCACCTGAGCTAACTGCACACAAGTACACAAAGCAAGGAAGAAACACATACCAACGTGCTTCTGCACGATTTTAATCCCTTCCTCGACATTGGCCGACTGCGCATCATCCGAGACCTTGTGGGCCAACACCTCCGATTCACACTGGTAATTATTGTGAGGATACAGCAGAACATTCGATATTCATAAGCGAACATACAAGGGTACTAGAAACATATTACTATAATGTAAATCTCATTGATGAGAGGGATTGCTTACTTGACAAATGTTGTACGGCCAGTGCCAGACGCGCCTGTACAATTCGCAGACAAGAATTAGAATTTCAGAAATGACATCAAGGGAGACATTGTGCTAGCACGCGTGTGTACGACGCGGGGTATAGAAAAGGTGTGCAGCGTACCAACTACCATGATGGTGAACTGAACGCCCTTCTTGGCCTTTTGGTTCACTCTGCGGCGGCCTGCAAAGGACATTGTGTGTATGTGTATGTGTGTTTCAAGCACGGAGAACGCTAGGAGGATGAGTAAAAGGGCAGACGGAGGACCACTGGCAAGTGCAGCCAGTGAAGGCGTCTGTCGATGTCGATCAACTGGCGTGTTCAAACTCCGGCCTCTTGTCCATAAACTGGCATGTAATTATCATAATTGATTATTTGCTATTCTACCTCTCTGTTGTGGTATAGACAATTGTCCATTCAGGCTTGGGTATGTCCAGGAATATTGACGCAGCTCGTCATGCATTGCGCGTAATCCCATTGGCGACGACAAGGGGTACACGCTCTGGTGGTCCAGTGCCGTGTTACCATGCCTGGCGTGCCTATTCTTCGTCTCAAGAGGATTCGGACGCGTCTGGTCCCAAAAGAAAGACGGTGACCAAAAAGAAATTCACTGAGCTGCCCGCTGGCTTTACGCTCCCTAATGGAACACTCGCCCAGCCCATGCCAGAGTGGTCTGGTGGCCTGGAGGACCCACAGGGCTATGGGCCGACCGTCACACGAGGTGGACCTATTATCAAGTTATCTTTAAATCAAATCAACTGATATCCTGGGGGTAAAAAAAAAAATGCTTGGATTGTGAATGCATATATTAGACAATTTCTTGGATTCTATCGAGGGTGCTGTTGCTGCTGAAAAGGCTACAAGGAGGCGAAGATCTAGCAAGCACACTACTGTGTTGTCGCCACCTCCAACAGCAGCCCCCCCTCCTCTCCATTCCAGAGAAAATGGTGCTGCTGTATCTTTGGCGTCAGGTGATGGATCGTCTGTAGTAGTGGACCTTGAGAATACCCCTGGACCAGTTAAACCTCGGCGTGGAAGGAAATCTCGTACTGCCCCTCCCATATCCAATCATGCGGCAGAGGAAGAGGAAATACCAGCCCTAGGTCCACGCAATCAACTTGGAGTCGAAATACTGGATAATCTACGCAAGTTTCCTCATTGCATCCTACTCACCCGTGTTGGCCAGTTTTACGAAGTATGTACAACTTTTCTTACCTCGATATAACAAACCCTACATTTTCCCTTCATCCTTGCAGTCCTACTTCGATCAAGCTACCGAGGTCTCCCGCCTTCTCAACATCAAACTCGCCCAACGCACTTGGGGAGGCCGGCGCGTCTTCATGTGTGGCTTCCCTTTGTTGCACCTTGATAAGTACCTCAAGGTCCTTGTCCAGCAAGGAAACCGTTTCGTCGCCATATGCGAGGAGTTTCCCAAGGATCCGCTCTCAGGGCCCAAGGCAGGATTCGAGCGACGCGTCACGCGCGTCATCACCCCTGGCACGCTCATTGATGAGTCGTTTTTGAACCCATATGAAAATAATTTCTTGATGGCTGTAGGTGTTCCTGAGCAGGCGATGAAGGGAGAGAGCAACGCTGCTGCTGGAGACACTGATAATAACAATACATCCATCGGCTTAGCTTGGATAGATATCTCAACAGGCGAATTCTTCACGAAATCATCCACTTTGGAGACGCTGCAAGACGATATTGTTCGGGTCGGACCACGCGAAGTTGTGTTGGACGAATCCTTTGCAGCTTTAGACGATCATGCCGTGCGCCAGGTAATGAAAGATGAAAACCAATTTGTCTCATTTCTTAAGGGCTCCGATGACGAACTCCCCGCGCCCGTCTGGGCCGCCGCCAATGAGGGAGGAGACAATATCAATCCTGACAATGACGACACTAGTTCTTCTACTCCAGCATCATCCAACACCCTCAGTACGGTTGAATCCCTCGCCGTTGACCTCCTGACCTCCTTCCTGCGCGCTAACATGCTCGAACACATGCCTGCCACGCTCGCGCGTCCGAGTCGCGAGACTGCGCGTGATCGTATGCAGATCGATGGCCACACCATCAAAGCACTTGAGATCCGAGAGGGCATGCGCGAGGGCGGTACAACGGGCAGTCTTCTTAACGTTATCAATCGCACGACAACGAGCGGCGGGAGTCGGCTGCTTGCTCGATGGCTTTGTACGTGGATGCGCATTCTTGTCTCACCCTCTGGTTTACCTGCAAAGGATCAATGATACACTTTTTTGAAAAAAAAAAAGGCTCGCCCAGTACATCTCTTAAAGAGATCCATGCCCGTCAATCCCTTGTTGCACTCCTGCATGCACGCCCATACTTGCGCAAGGACCTCCTTCAGATCCTCACTTCAACCGAAGACATCAGCCGCATCGTGCAGAAATTCCTCGCAGGAAAAGGATCTGCGACCGATCTCAGTGCCATTGCTGGCGCCATTCGGACCTGGTCGGCAATCCGCGAGCGTATCGAGCATGAACGAAGTATGGAGCGTGTTGAGCGGGGGGAGGCGCTTGTCGAAGAGGAGTGGGAAAATGTGGACTTGTTGTTGGCCAGGTTGGCTGATTTGCGCGAGTTGGTGGGGACGATTGGGCGCGCTTTATATGGTCAGCAGCAGGGTGGTGCTTCCTCGATACCAGAGGAGGAAGAAAAAGATTCAGAAGATCCAGACTCGTTTTCGGCCGCTCTTTTAAAGGAACAAGAGGAGTCGAGTGTTTTGAATACGGGCAAGCAGGAGTGGATGATTAATCCTAGGTGTGCGCGCTACTGGACCGCGATATTATTACCTGTTAACACCACAATGCCAGCTTTTCGGAGCGTCTCAAGGAATTACACCAGACGCTCGGTAGCCTCCTGGCCGCACGTGAGAGCCTCGAACGCAGACTGCAAAGAGAACACGGTATATCGTCTTGCAGTTGCAAAAACCACCGGGTCTAATGTCATTTTCGCAATAGATGTCCCTTCACTGACACTGCGCTCCTCTCCCGGTCAAGGCATGTTCGTGCACCTAGCCCGCGCAAAGCGTGATCTGCCAAAACTGCGAGGCTCGTCCTTGTTTGTCCAGCTCACGGAGAGCGGTAGCACGGCTACTTTCTTTTTACAGGTTCGAGATTCTTGATAGTAAACATCTACTAAAGACTTTGATTAATTACTATGTTTTTGCTCTAGGAATGGGCGCATCTAGGCAATAGTATTATTGAAACAACATCATTAATATATGCGGAAGAAAAGGCTGCATTCGAGTCCATTCGAAATGAGGTTGGTCTGACTTCCATCCACTCATCACAGAGTATCCTAAATATGAATGAATACCAATTCTGACCCCTAACAGATAAATTCGTCTTCAGATGCATTGCGCCGCAACGCACGGATAACCGACGAGCTCGATGTCACCATCGCCTTTGCGGAGTTGGCAGTACAAAGAAACCTCGTGAGACCAATTATCACAGACGAGTACGTTCAATAAAACACTTCTAAGAGTCAAAGCTAACATGAACGAAACGAAGCCTGTCGTATGAAATCGTCGATGGGCGTCATCCAACTGTAGAAATGGGTCTCCTGAAATCTGGCCAAACCTTCACTGCCAACTCGCTCCTGTTCACACCCGACTCGCGCCTGCACATGATCACGGGCCCAAACATGGCGGGCAAGAGCACCTACCTCCGGCAGAACGCGTTGATAACCATATTGGCACAGATCGGCTCGTTTGTGCCCGCAAGCTACGCCAAAATCGGGATCGTCGACCAACTCTTCTCGCGTGTGGGTGCAAAAGATGATTTGTTCCGCGGGAGGAGTACGTTCATGGTCGAGATGATTGAGACGGCGGAGATTTTGAAGAGGGCTACTCCCAAGAGCCTGGTGAGTCTATCTGAAAAAAATTTGCCCTACTATTTGAAATATTGGAATACTCAATATTGTTTTTCTTTTTTTTTTAATGCAGGTTATCATGGATGAGGTTGGTCGTGGAACAACAATGATGGATGGTCTTGCAATCGCATATGCAACTATACATCATTTGGTGACGCATAATCGCTGCCGCGCCCTATTCGCTACCCACTTCCACGAGCTATCCAGCATGCTTGGGTACGATACTGAGAGTGGGAAAGGCACCAATGCATTTAGCTCTGTCAACTTTTTCTGCACCGATGTAGATGAAACAGTTGTATGTGTTCTTGATATGTTCTCCATGTAACTGTTTTATGATGCTTATTTCCATTTCTGGTCGACAGGATGGACATTTCTCCTACTCACATATTGTCAAGTCAGGTGTGAACCGAAATAGTCATGGCTTAAAGGTGGCGCAAATCGCTGGTATGCCAAAGTCGGTGGTCGACATTGCTACTACTACGTTGGACACCTTGAAAGCCACGGCGACGATAACGTCTAATCCTATCTGATGTCAAACAATCCGTAGTTTCCTCTGCAAGAATCCAATATATAAAAATCATGTAATGCTGTCAATCTTCTTCGGCTATCATAATATGACTACTACGCGCTAATATTACTTACTACCTAATGCTATGCAACCAAGAAAAATGAATATCCCAGGCTCGTTAGTCATTATGCACAAACAATTCGTAGAAGAAATTACAAAGTGTAGATAAATTGGCTCCACTGGTCGCCTTTCTCCCTCCTTGCCTCATCAACAGATGCAAAATTCCCGTTCTTCTTATCCGCGCGAGGGTTATCCACGCCTTCGATAACTTCATCACGTTCGCCTCGCAGACGCTTGCCATTTTCAATTCGCAAAAGGACGTAAAATATGAAAGAACTGAGCCAGCCGATGGCGATATACATGAGCACAATTCCGTGACCCAATCTGGCACATATCAGGATGCGTCAGCCAGAGGTCGATGGATAGTCTCGATATCATCATCACTTACCGATAGTGAGGCTTATCCTGAGATCTGTATACATTACTTGTCACGGCACCTTGAATATTGCCACTGGAAACATTTAAGAATAG
This sequence comes from Agroathelia rolfsii, assembly GCA_018343915.1. Taxonomy (NCBI): domain Eukaryota; kingdom Fungi; phylum Basidiomycota; class Agaricomycetes; order Amylocorticiales; family Amylocorticiaceae; genus Agroathelia; species Agroathelia rolfsii. The sequence goes on from JABRWF010000002.1 coordinate 1,525,396, forward strand.
TGTTAACCCGAAGAAAAAACGATGTATAACTGACAATCCAATCGCCATGGCGAGGGTAACACCACGCTTGAGGCTACCTTCCGTATTTCCAGATACCCATGCGCTGTAGGAACAAGACGTAGCTCGTTAGCTGAGAGGGTATACACGACGAACACACGGCTAGGTGACGTACACTGAGTTTGCTATATTTGAATGGAAATTTGTTAGTTATGAGAAAACGCATGCACACGGGCTGTGGTCTCTTACGAATAGTCGGATAGATGGCTCTGGGGAAATAAATTAGGTATTGATTACGTGTATAGATTTTGGAAAACACGTACGATGCTGCTAGAAACACTGCAAAATAGGAGAGGGCAGCATTACTGGATGAAATGAGAATGATGTAGCCCACTAAACCGCTGCCGAACAAGCACCTGAGTGATAATAATATATCAACGTCCAGAACATTCGAATCCTAAGTAGAAGACGACTTACATGTTAATTAGTCCTCTGGATCCGTGGAAGCGATCTCCTAAGAAACCGATGGCAAGAGTAACAAGACATGCCCAGGCATAAACTGGCACGGAGAGGAGATTGGCAGCGGTTGCCTTGTAGCCTTTTAATTGGGGAGCAAAAATATATGATCAGTACATTTAAGAGCAGTGCCTCTACGAAAACACCAACCGAGCTAGATGAAGAAGTGAATATGATTACCACAAAACTAAAGCTGATAAAGAGCTTACCTCGTTGATAATCGTAGGTGTAAACAGCGAGAAGGCAAACAATGGACCATCACTAAACGGAAACGGTTAGCATCGCCTTGAGTTTCTTAATTGTATGATTAACATACAAGCCAGCATACATGGCCACTAAACGGTTAGACGTTAGCATTTGAGCTTAGAAACGACTACAAATGATGAACCTACTGGCGATCCATGTCTTCCAGTCTCGAATACTCTCCATTACGTATTTCCAGCGCATGTGTTCACCACCAGCGCTGAATTGCATATCAGCTTGAAGCTGCCTGATAACCCAGACCTCTTATCAACATAGGTTAGTTGACCATAATCACGATAAGAACCGTTCAGTGCTGAAAATAACGAACTTTCTGTTTCAGACAAGAACTTCGCAGTCTCTGGGAAATCCTCCACAATCCAAAACGATGCAATCGCCGCCAGGACAGTGAATAATCCTTCAAGTATGAAAATCCATGCCCATCCTATAAATGGCCCAGTAATATTTCAGTGTCTCTGGTTGCGGGGGTTTGTCGGAGGCTTACCAGGTTTTCCGCCTATCCCATCCATGTTCTGTATGGCGGCTGCCAGGAGACCGCCTTTATAATACACAATTAGATTAAATTTATTAGATAAGATGAAATGCTTACTCACTAAATGCACCTGCAATGGTTGCGCTGGTGAAGAACACGGCTACCCGAGTACCCAACTGTGTTCGTTTGTACCAACTGTGAAAGGGAGCTATTTGCTTTTGATACTAAAAACTATAGGTAAAAATGCCCTACCAGGAGAGATAGTACACGATCCCAGGATATAAACCTATCATAGCCGAGTTAAGATTGACTAGATGAAAACGTATGGGGCCGAAAACATACCAGCTTCAAACAAGCCCAAGAGGATACGGACAGCTAGTAATACCACTAAGAACGGCTATACAGCATACAGTTTAGGATACATACTTATCAGGCCGCCATAGTCTTTAATGACACCGTGCATCGTCATTACAATACCCCAGCAAAGCATCATGCCAGAGAGCCATCTGGAAGGCCTCATCTTTTTCAACAGGATGTTACTGGCAGGCTACGATATCGCAATATTTCGTCATGAGAACATAGAAAGTTTATAATTGACACACTCACCTCCAAGAGAGAATATGGAAAGAAAAATACAGTCAGTGCAATGAGATATTGCTTGTCCGTAATGTGCAAATCCGCCCCCATATTGTATAGCTATATGGATAAATCAAATTCACTTCCAATATCCAACATCAAAGTTTCAAGAGAAAATCACCCTCGCATTGCCTATGGCGCCTCTATCCAAAAAATTGAGAAGGTACAATAAACCGAGGTAGGGCACAACATGCCAGTCGATGCGTCGCATCAACTTGCGCTCGTCTACCCCAGAGGTATCGACATCCGGCCTATAAACCCGCGAGTCAAGCGCTACTCTAGGGTGTTCTCCAGAGTCGTCGCTCTGGGGTACACGCTCTTGCGACAGCTTGACATCCTCGGCGGAATATTTCACAGACATGGAGGAAGTAGACAGAGCGCTTGGAAGGAGTGTAATGGAGGTAGGCACCGCCGACTTTCATCATCACGAGTCCAAAATTTTTATAAAAATTACAGTTATCAGCGGCTAGTTAACTTAGTTCTGTTATCAGTCTGATAAATGAATAAGCGCCGTGCGTCTCTTGTTCTTATTTCCTATCGTCAGTCACACGGTGTATGCTTGTAACGAAACGAAGGAGAGTTGACCATGAATAGGTTCTTCCGGGTGCTTTCCGTTTGGACTTGCTGTCCTATCCGGAAAACACTCGCTGGACTGGACATCACAAAGCTGTTAAGTGCTCACAGCTTCAAGTGAATCAGGAGACATATTTCATAGTGATCCAGCTACTACCTGACTCGAATGTATTGAACATTACTCTTGGCGGAATGATGTAGCGACGGATACTATTCATTTAGTCAAAATTGAACACCGTATGGTAAATTCCTTGCCCCTAGCGTCAGCTTTCATTACAGTCAGGAACAAGTTGTTTGAAAGTCGTTCTGCTGACTTTCAAGTACAGCCTCTTTCACTCACAGACATGACAATTATCAGCTACAAGGTCCTTTTTCGAGTTTAATGAAGAAATAAATGCATACACCTATAGAATGTATTCTGATCAAGATCGAGACCAGCGATTGAATTGGAGCTATGTTGAAGGATTGAAGAAATCAACAACACCTCCTTATCAAAAAAACGCCCGACGATACATATCTAATCCAATCATATCCTTCAGTCCATCTAGCGCATCACGCAGCCAACGCTTGACAAGCTCTGATTCTTTCCCTGCAACACGCACAACAGCGCCGGCGCCTCCATCAACAGGACTGAATGACCAAATCAGGTCCTCTGGCCTCCGCTGGCGAAAAATGACAATGCGCCCATACGCTTCGGAAATCCGCTTGATTACGTCCTGAACCTTGGGTCCGTATAGAATTAGGACAGCATAACATCCATAAGGCCTTAATGTATCCGCCAGTGACCGAGACGGGGGTACTGCTGTTGTCGACTCTAGACCATCGCCATCACCGGATCTAGAGGCACCAGCCACGAGCTGTGCGTCCAATAACTGCACATCCTTCGCCACCAGCCGTCTACCGACCCAGACCTCATTTAACGACCCATATCTCGTAAATGCCCATTCCTCGCCGATTGATGCGCGACCGGACGTGAGCCAGTCAAGCAAGACCAATGATGCCCCTCCTCCGCTATCACTATCTCCTCCAGCTCCACCAGCAAGTCGAAAGATCTGCTTTTGGTGGTACGACGCATCGCGAAAACAGGTCACGGGACTGGGGAGGAGACAGAGCATACCCTCATCAGATGAAATATTCACAGTCAGCGTTTGCGAGGTGATAGTTTCTAGTCGATGTCTTCGTCCAGAGGAAGGGACTTGGGATACGGTGGCGACATTTGCTTTGTGTGTGTCAGGACGAAATTTGAACACTTTCGTTGATCCCTAGAAGCAGAAAAGCAAAAGCAAAAAAGGTATTAATGTTTAAAAACGAAGAATAGCATATGTATCAACAAAAGTACGATAATAATAAGACCAATAAAGTGACTTCCAGATTGAAAATAGTAATTATGATAATCATAACCCAACTAACTGTTCTTATCATACCTGTGTGAGCATTACCAACGTACACCTCGCACCGATATCCACCACAAGATCAGTGCGATCGCCACTGACGAGCCCACCACCATATGCTAACACATAGAGCACCGCAACGTTATCCGCCACGGTACGAGGCGACAAGAGCTTCAGCGGATAAGTAGCAGATTGGCGAGAAAAGACAGCGGTGGAACCATGGGCTTCAATGGCGACTCTGCCTTGGCCCGCGGCAAGGGGCTCGACGATCAGAGATGGCGATGATGCATTTGAGTTCGAGCTCGATGGCGATGCGACGGCGGCGGGATCGACGGCTGCCAGCCTCAGTGAAGGAGACGAAGACGATGATAATTGCATTTTCCGACGGAAGCAAATGAGAGTTTGAGTGGGAGGCGTTCAAGGTATCATACTATTTGTCATAAAAGTTGCAAGCCTATACAGCATACACATAACACAGAAAAGAGATAGCGTGAGAATGATAAAAAGGGAATATAATGAAAAAAGTGACAGAGAATGGAGATATTCAAAGGAGTGACGTAGGATATTTGCGTTCATGGAGAGTAGACAATAAAAGAAGAAAAAAAATCAGACCCACGATCCGAAAAAAGTAGAAGTAGAAGAGGTTGGGGGATGATGGAAGAGCAAAAGTAAAAAAAAAAAAAAAAAGAGGACATAGACATGTGGTGGGGAAGGACTAGATGAGACATGCACAAAGGTTATGAGGAAAACTGATGTCAAAGATCAGGACATACAAAACATCGAAAGTGATAGGCCTACCAAAGTAAAGAACACGAACACAAAATACCATTAATAAAAAAAGAGATAAAACGAGGAGAAATCAATATCGGCGCGTAGCGAGCGCACGCAGTTCATAAAGATGCGACCTATTTGGAGCGGCGGTAGGAACGAGGTATGATGACCAGGGCTTCATTTCTGCAAGATGACGTTCCTGAGCGTCTCGGCATTTGTCGAAGAACTCATCGTCGACATCATAAACAATCGATCCGCGCGAACCACGGTCGCTACCGGCATCAGAGGTTCCGCGGATACGACTAGGTGCTGGACTTGGAGGCTCGATAGAGGTAGTTGACGAGGTGTCTTTGACACTGCTCACATCGGAGCGCGCGAGACCTGGCTGGAGCTGTTGGCTTGCCTTGATAGTGCCACCATTGGCCTCCCAGTCATCATCGTCCTCATCATCGGCCAGGTCAGCAAAGACATCCGGCTCCTCTTCATCAGGAGGCAAAGTCGATATCCAGCACATCTTGGCCGGATCAAACATCATGTTTCCAACAACACGAGCGCCGTTGGCAAACGTTCCAACAGGAGAGCCGATAGACGAACCCGTAAGATGCGTGATGAGGGCTGGTCGCGTTGATGTGCCAGTAGCAACATCAAAGTCACGCAGGACCTGGTCGTTGCCTTCCCATCGTAGTGTTTGTGGGTTCCATTTCATCTCACCCACCACTGCCACAAGATAAGCAACTCTATTCCATATTAGGGGAGGTCAGAGAACTTGCCTTTAGGGGAATTCGCTCCACCCAGGTTACGTATCAGCTTAGGCTTTTGTCGCATTCCTACCGGTGATCCCACCTTCTTCTTCTTCGTTGGCAGAGAGGGATCAGTTACGGTCATGGCTACAGTCATGGTAGCTTTAGGCGGAAACTCAATACGACTTGTACGCCGTAGTGAGTTGATCGGAGCAGGTGCCTTACGAGGAGGCGAGGCTAACATGTGTTGTCAGCATGAACAAAAATAAAGCAAATAAGACAACTTCTGAGTTTAACCAAATCCGTACCTGGTGTTCGGCCACTTGGCTCGAGACAGACTTTTTTACTACTGCTGCCTGCAGGCTTAGGCGCGTCTTCCAACGTTTTTGCAGAGTAGGTGCCTCCTGGGATCCGGTTCCCATACCCCTTTGGCGCTACTCGATACTGGCTTTCTTTATCACGATCTGTGGGCAAGTCTTCGAACCCATCCAGCTCTGTACCATCGCCGTATAGACGAGGTCGTTTTGGTTTTCGTAACAGCCTAGGTGCCACTGGTGGCGACGGCTTCGGTGATGGTGCTGTACTTCGAGACTTGTTAGAAAGCGACGAGGGCGGTCGCGGTGGTGGTGGTAGTGGTGCATTCTTGATAGAACTACCACTCGACCCGGATACCGGAGATCCAGGGAAAACGGACGCTATCGAGGGGCGCGATTTCAGACGCATGGTGGTTGGCATCGTCAAGCGATGGGCCGGAGAGTTGGATGAAGGTGTCGAAGGGCGGCTAGGATCGATTTCCATCCCATGAATCCGACTCGTCGAGCTGGTATGTACTTTGGCTCTTGATGCGGCAGTGGGTGCATCATATCGAGCGTATTTGACAGATGCACTACTTGAAGATGTACTGGCCACAGGTTGCGAATTGGGGTCCATGAGTGATGATAAGGACGCTTTGCGCGTCAATCTTCGTTGTGTTGCAGGCGGCGTGGGAGCTTTGAGTGCAGAATGTGATTTTTGGCCCCTGACGCTGGAAGATTTAGACTTGTGAGAACGAGATGAGCCACTAGAGCCTGTCTGTGCAGTGAAAACCCCCTGAGACGTCTGTGACCGCAGCGGTGGCATAGGTTTCAGTGGTGGCGAAGGCGAAAGCCGAAGCCTCTCAAGCTGCCGCGCCGATGAGACCGGAGGATTTGTAGGAGATTTTGCACGATCAACTTTTGAGCGTGATGGAGCTCGAAGAGATGGAGGAAAGCGTGAGGGAGCACTTTTACTGCGATCATGAGTAGACTTATTCTTGTTTGCTTCTCTTGTCTTGATCACCAATCGGCTGGGACTGAAGTCAACATCATCGTCGATCACGAGGCCCATCTCGAAGTCATCTTCAGGATTCGGGCTTGCTGTCTTGGAATGGGTGTCTCCCAACTGAATTTTCTTCTTCATCTCGAGGATTTTCGTCAACTGTTTGGCACCATGACCTGTCTCAAACAGGTCGGTAGGGATGACTAGGCCTTCGAGATCGCCCTCATCTTCATCATCGTCTGTTTCCGACTCGCCCTGTGAAGCAGACGATACCGAATTGGATGATGGGAAGGTGTCGTTGAAACCAAGGGTGGAGTATGCGTCAGATGATGACTGTGACGACGTAGTGTGATCCTTGTCACCCCACTCAAGGGAATTTTTTGACGACCTATGTACCAATGACAACGGGGCCAGGGACAGCGTCGTCAAGTCCTGCGGTAACAAGAAGGCTTCTTCGAGATCCTCGTCCATTTCCGTGGGCGAGTCAGCGAGAGGCTTGGGTTTGGTGGATACCGCAGCGAGACAAGCGATTTTGATGGTCGATATCCCTTCGTCGTCATCAATTTCGTCCAGCGAGTCCTCCTCGAGCGTAGTGCTAACTTTACGAGGCATGGATGTAAAAGTGATCATCCTAGATTGGCCCTGTGCTGGAGTCCGAGACAAATCCGACCTTGCGGCTATGCCGGCAACGATAGCGCGGGCCCTGGCACCGGCGCTATTAGCAGTCAAGTCAACCTTGAGGTTCATTTCGACATCCCAGTCCTCGTCTTCGTCGTCCTTATCGGACTCTGCATCGAGAGGCGAGTCGTCGGGAATGTCGAAGTCTGTATCAGCCCATTCTTCTCTGGCGGCATGGCCGGTGGGTGCGGGAACAGTGGTCATGAGAGGAGAGAGAAAATTAAAAGAGAGGGAAAGGTAAAGGAAACGAGATTAAGCCCGATGAGACAAAAGTAGGGGGAGAACAGTAGAGTAGAGACGAAAGACAAAAGAGAATAGACAAGGATGGCCTGGGATTGAGACACAGGTCAATGGGGGATAGTTGCTCTGGCCGTGGGGAAGAGCAAAAGGCAAACTAAAACATGAGGGGATTGCGATATATATGAGAAGGATCGGAGTAGGATAATGCGCGTTCGAAAGCGCAGTTGAGGGGTACAATAGACGGTGCTCTTGAAGCGGGGAGGTCTTGCAGATGACGGTGATGTAGCTGGATGGAGTCCTCGTGGAAGTATGCCCGATTTCCTACAAAACAGCGGCACATTTAGGAGTCACACCACTCCATTGTCACATAGGGTCACATCCCATCCTCCTCCAAATATTTGGTCACTCCGTTTTATATGTCAACAAACGTATCCAATAGCATAGCATAACGTCTATTCTATAATCCCTACGACTATTGGTTCCACAGCTCCAACTGGCCTGAGCATCCTATATTCCACAGCTTAGTACACCAGCTAGTATTGATTTGCATGCGGTGAATTGACATCAATCGTATCCTGGCGCAAGCTGACGGTAAGAGTTGTCTGATACAGCAGACTCGGACGGGCTCCTAAAAAGCCTCGAATCCGAGCATGCCGGCGCATGCTCCTTCCACGTCCACGATCTAATCGCCATTAGTTGATACACTAATTGTAGCATGCCATAGAAGCTTACCTCTTTGGGTGCACTTGCGGTAAGAATGACAGGGTGTGTTTCACCTACAAGCACCTCATCCTATACGAAACATGAGTATTTAAAATGCAAGAGCAATAATAATAATAATATACATACCTCGATGCGAATGCCGAGGTTGTGGTAATGCGCCGGGAAGATTGGGTCAGGAGGCACATACACCCCAGGCTCGACGGTAACCACCATTCCTGCTCGCAGCCTGCCACCATTTTTAAAATCGAACGTTCAATTTAGCCGTCCGTGAGAGAAAACTTACTTGGCTGTTCGATCCTCGCCCGTGCTCTCATGCAGGTCCATACCAATTCCGTGCCCAACATAGTGGGGATACAGTTTGTCGATTAGACCATGTCTGCTCAAGTTAAAGCCTAGACCCTCTAGTTCCTTCTTCAGCAATCTAACCGACTCCCAATGCAAGCCTTGCAGGGAAAGTCCCGACTGCTCGGTGCACATAGTAATCAACGTCTTTTGGACATTCAGGACGGCCGAATACAGCTCCTTTTGTGCAGGGGTAAATCCTGTTGGTGAGACAGGGAATGTGCGTGCTGAGGGAAGTACATTAATAACCATTTTCCTGTGAAGCTCCAAGAATAATGTAACTGACTGATGTCAGATGCATAGCCGCTATCAGACGCATATATTGAGCATTTAAAGGCAAATTTTCGAAAGAAGCACTCTTACTTATATTCACACCCAGCATCGAGTAACACCATCTCTCCGTCTTGCAAGAGTTGATCATTATTAGTATAATGGATTATAAGAGAGTTAGGTCCCGAGGCAACGACGGGCACATATGCTGGTCGTTGAGAACCTTCTCGGGCACATAAATATTCAAAATGCGCTTGTACAGCGTGTTCTGACATTCCAGGCTCCGCAAAGCGCATAGTCTGAGACGAGATGTTAGGATGAAAATTCCATTGATGATAGTCAAATATTCACCTTTCCATGTGCTCGTCCAGATATGTTTCCCGCAACGCGCATGAGAGCTTGCTCCGCAGGGGACTTGACCGCACGAAACTTGGCTAACTACGCCACAGGATAAATATTGATAGATCAAAAAAATCATGATTTGGCCCAAGACATACCTCCTTGCCTAATGCTCTTCTCGTCTTGCTACCTAGCCCAATAGCATCAAACACCTCCGTCGAATTAACCGCATCTGTCTCACTAGACGTGTGCACGCTCTGGAGCGCCTGCAGTATACTCGATCGTCTCCTCTTCCCATATGACGGTGGCAAGTCTACAAATACCGTATCATATTTCGGCAGTGCGCTCTTGAGAAACGAAGCGAGGTTAATGGCAGGGTATGATGCATCAAGACCAAACATGTCTTTCGCATGAGCGTGTGACGTGCGTGCGCCATCCCAGAGACGCTGGGATGCATCATGTGGTGAGTGAAAGAGTGTGAAAATGTATCCTCTTGATGTTGAAGGTGCCTTCTCCAGCACTAGCGCTGAAGCGGGTTCATGGAAGCCGGAGAGGTATGCAAAGTCAGAATTCTGACGATACTTGTAGCTTCCTTGCCAATACGCATGAGCATTTGAAAAATGGCGTGTCGATGGCGGGGCTTTAGGGGCTTACAAAATATCTGGGGAGAAATTCAATCCGCCATCAGTTTCCCCTCGCTAATTTGTAGTGACGAAATGTAAGGTACACTAAGACGCACTTGAACTCTGGTACTTGATAGGAGCGGCGACAGCCACCACAATACTATTATCGGGGAGACTGTCGACGAGCTGCTTCCTACGCAAATGATATTCCAGCTGAGTGATGCCCGGTGTAAGCTCCTTGGCAGAGAGCAGGTGAGAATGGGAGCCAAAGGCAGGCTGGCCAAACTGCGACGGCTTCAAGTTTCGGATGAGTCCACTGGCGAGAGACATTATGAGAGGAGACGCATGGCATAGCCACCCACCACAACTCTGTATATTACATACTTACAGCGGCCTTCTTTGCCTTTAACTGCTCTAACGGCTCACTCCAATCCGCTTATTTACACCCGGACGCTCTTGAACTCGAAAATGGCTTCTACCGCCACGGCATCTATCCCCACGCAGCCAAGGTCACGCCAGCTGAGGGCATGTCTCCTCTGCTCGATCATACAGACGCCGTTCGAATTCAAGAAGAATGGCTGTCCAAACTGCGAGGAAATCATGCAGGTTAGTCAAGACCTGTGTTACTTTAGCTTGTAATACTATTGTAATACCTCTTTTTGCTTGTTTTGCTTGCAGATGAAAGGCTCCATGGACCGTATCAGCTCATGTACAACAACCTATTTTGACGGTGTAATTGCCTCCATTGATCCAGAACAAAGCTGGGTCTCTCGCTGGCAGCGAACATGTACGTCGTTCGACCAAACTTTCTTGCTATAGCTCCTAACGAGAATCATGAAACACACCATTAGCCAAGTACGTGCGAGGCATGTACGCCGTCCGTGTGAAAGGAAGAGTCCCTGAAGACGTCGAGGCGGAGCTGGACAGTCGTGGTATCAAATATAGGCCAAGAGACCAAACCGATCAAGACTAAGTGTGAGTATGTCGCAACAGTCTCTTCTGACTGATGTGTGATATAATACTTATTTATCTTTGTACAGGACAGTATGGGTTAAGCTCACTTGCAGACTGGATCATGTGTGACCTTCGCATGAAGGCGTAATACTGATGTATGATGATAGCTCTGAGAGACATGGATGTCTTAGCAGATCTTTGGGACGTAAGACATATATACAGTATAGGCTCCAAGTACAGGTCACAACCGTATTACAAGGGCATGCATGTATAGGCAGAGGAAAGGCCATGGGACAATAATTATTAGCACATGCGTATCGCCAGTAATTTACCTACTCTTTTTACATAGCTTTAATACGGCCTCAGCCTCCTAAGCTCTCGAGCATTCTCCTCAATATCATCATCCAATTCAGGTTCGAAGTTACCATCTTCATCATCCATCTTGTCCTCCAGCCCGCTCTTCCATCCTTCTAGTACCTCGTCTAGCCCCTTGCGCATGCGGATGCTTCGTTCAGCCATAGCATCAGCAAAACCTGCAAGTTCCTTTGTGTCGAATACAGATCGAAGCGGCCCGAATGCCAGCATGTACAAATCTATACAATTATGGAAGGTTCATCAGTCTAAGCGCCATTTCTCAGGAAGGTGGAATTGAGCTCGCTTCGCACCCCCACACACCTTTATAAAGCGGACACTCTCCAATCGCTCTATATAATATCTTCTTTGCTTGCCGTAAGTTTCCAGTGCGAATCTCGAATTCGACATAGATGCGCCACAAAACATGGCTAGCGCGTGTCCTGGAACAAAAATAAACAACCAGGTACGGCAAATGAAACATTAACATCCAAAACGTCAAAATAGGATGAAAAATGAAAGGGGGAGAAGGGTCGACAAACGTCGATGATGATGCTGGTAAATGGTGACGATCGAAAGAAAGAAAGAAACTTACCGCTCACTCTCCACCGCATTCACCAATCCATTACGAACCCTTTCCAACTCGGTATACCTCCCACCTTTTTCCCAAGCAGAACCGATCCACACCTCTACCACTCTCCTCGCTACGTCCTTCTCCTTCCTGCTGCCTCTACTACTATTACCATCAACGGCACCAGCCTCACCAAGCAGCGCTCGCACGCGACCCCATACGCCCTGGCCCTTCTCACCCTCAAGGAACAATGCCAACAGTGTCGAATTACTGGGATGGAGCTTCAACGCCGCATCAACACACTCGCGCAGGACCGTCGGTGACATCGAATTACGGAGCACCGTGCCGTAGTTATACAACAAGTGAGCCACGCCGACACTTAAACTTTCATGCGCCGCTGTCACGTCCACAGCTGTTGTCGTGGGTGCTGTTACTGCTGTCGTAGACCCATGTACTATTCCCAACGAGGACAAAAAAAAAGTAGATAAGAAATCAGAAGAGGATAAAGAGGCTCAGAGGGGGGGGGGTTGCTTACCCGGCTCACATTGTATTGCCCGCAAAAACGTGTTGGTCACGTTCATGGCGGACGAATAGCCATGTGCGATAAGGTCAAGTAAGATCCGGAGGAGCATCCACGCCTCGCGGTCTTTCCACCACAGTACCGAGCGGTGATTGAGACTTGAGGAGCTTGAAGAGCTCTGGGCCTCCTCTCGGATGAGATCGTCCAATGTGCGTATGGTCCGCAAGAGCGCGATCCCGCTCCCGGGTTGGGCTTGTACGCCGACAGAACGCATTATCACAGAGAGTGTAGCGTCGTTGTTGTTATTTTTGATACCGCTGCTTGCAAACCATTCTGTCTGCGCCCAGTCCCACCAGAGCTGGGGCCAGGTGGAAGCGCGCTGTGGCGTCAGGACGTTCTGGTACACTTTTCTGGCGTCTTCGGGACGGCCGCGTAGACGCGCGAGGCGCGCATGGGCTTGCCAGTGTGGCATAGACGCCGGAGCGGTGGAGAGGAAGGCGCGGGAGCGCTTCAGTGCACTTTGCCACCATATCATACATCAGAAAATGATTCATCAAGAGAAATAAAATAAAATAAAAGACTATACCCTGTGATGTTCACCGCTGCTTCAAAAGCGAGCGTGAGCACGTCCCACTCGACGTCCTCCGTCTCGCTCATGCGAAGACGCTCAAAAATGCGCCTTACGAAATCCTGATCGACAGAGTCCACATCCTCCTTACCCCATAACGCCTTACCACCAACAGCTTCCAAGGGATCATGAACGCCCCAAGTCCAGTGTTTGACCGGCCCGAAGCTGTTGGCATACTCCCTTTCCTTACCGAGAAGCACACCGGCGTATGAATCTGCCATATAGCTCTGCGATCCAGCCTTGGCCATACTCTTGGTAAACGGCAACAATATATCCAAATACTGCGCCGAGGTCAAGTGTGTATAGCACCATCTGTCGTCTATACATTCACCATCGCTACCAGGAGTAGGAGAAAGTGAAAATACAAAGCCAGGGACATGGAGGCCTAATAGAGCCAACCATGCCAGACGAAAGGCGTGCTTGGCCCGACGGGAATGCAGCAGCAGGGGGGAGGAGAGCAATGGCCGAATATCGGAAAATAACACGGTCGCATATGGATCGTCGGTTTCCTCTATAGAGCGTAGCGGTACGAAACCGGCACGGTCTGCGAGCTGCTCTTCTTCGGCCCAGCGCTTGAAAGGGTCGTTTATGTTAGCATGTGCACTTGGCAAAGATGGAGGTGGTATTCTATTATTGGTGATAAATGATGGTCCAAGGACGTCAGAGGTCCACGATGCCCAGCCTCCAGAGCCGGGTTCACCACATCTGGGTACCTCTGATTCCCAAAACTCTTCTAGTGCATCGAGTAATTGCTCAGATGGTGCAGTCTCCAACGATCGTGGAATGGAAAAGGCTCTGAGATAATTGAATTTAGTGTCAATGAATGGAATGAAGAGCTGACTAACTTACAGTTCTGCCTGCGCTTGGAAAAGAGCCGTGGCGCGTTCAAAATATCCTAAAACCCTACGTTAGACAGAAGACAGGGGGTAAAAGCGAATATATTGGTTGCAAGTACTAACCAGCACTGCAGAAGGCAACGCCTACCCTCCAGAGCACACGAATCCGGCCTAATTCAGTCGAGTCATCGTTTCCTTTGAGGGCTAAGAGCACGCGCTGGGCGTCCTGCACAATTGAGTCGATGCCCTGCGCGACATGTCTGACGCGCCAGTCGAGCCATTCAAGCCATACGTCTGCGTCATTCAGCTTGAGCGCGTCTTCCCATTCCGCCCTCAGCTTACTCTCATGCCAGATTTCTGTGCCTGCACGGAGCTGTTTGAGGCGTAGGATTTTAGACGCTCTATTGGATGCGCTGGCGGACAGTGCACGAGAGAGTACTGAGAGCGTCATGTCGGATCGCATCTGGGCCTCATTTTTGGCCCCAGGAGGGACGGCCGAAATTGTGTGTGCAAGCAATTCAAGCCAAATAGGGACGTCAGATGGATTGTCATTAAGACGCTGGTCAAGGGCCTTTGATCGCTCCTGGTGTGATGTGAGGTGTGTTACGTCTTCATCATCTGAAGAGTCGAGATCATCTGCGACTTGATCTGAGCTCTGCGAATCAGAGTCTTCATTGATGTTGGAGAGTTCAATAGCACGATAAGACTCCCTCTCATCCTCCACGGACTTGCCCTTGCGAGAAGGCAGACGCAGGAAGCCATCATCGTTCTCTTCATGCCTAGTATGCGATGGCTCTGAATGGACCCATCTCCGCGTGGGAGGGGCGTGAAGTAATGCGCGTGATTTTGAGTCGGTAAGCGTTGGTTGCTGGAAGAGTATATGTGTTACGAAGGCATGAATTAGGAGATGTGACGTGGTATATGATATGTAGACGAGTGACCTACGCGCCGACGACGACCGTGTAGGCCGATTTCGACACCCTTTGAACTTCTATAGATGATAGAGAATGCATCGCCTAGGCCAAGCACCTTTTTGCCACCTCGAGGATTATGAGCGATCCGGAGAGAGAGCAGAGGAAGTACATACCGGCAACGAGGGTGTGTCTTGGGACCTGTCTCTGGTTCAGTCCACCGTAGGTGATATTGTCTGAGTCACCACTGGTGTCGTAATAGAACGGATCGGCACTACTATTTGGGTTTGCAGTGATGAACTGCCTAGCGTGCTCTGCCTCGTCGTCTCTGAGACGGGGGACGAGCTGCGGGCGATCAAGCTGGTGTCTAGAACTGGACCGAGACGGCGACCGGCGGGCCTTGTCCCTGTCATGCTTATGCTTTTTGGAATGGGAGTGTTTTCTGTGCTGCTTGTTGTCGTCTTCATCCTTGCCCTTGTCAGTGGAGCGCCTGGACCTGGCTGTGTCTTCGCTCTGATTGGCAGACGAGGGCACGAGCGAGGCAGGAAAGGACGAGAAGGAGTGGGCACTTGCCATGATAGGTCCTTGTGAGTGGTGACAATATATCGGACGGTAATATCAGCGAATGTAATGTAAATGCAATCCAATAAAGAAAGACACACCAACAGCTGTTGCTGTTGCTCCAACGAGTCCAGGCCGCTGCGAAGCAACAGCTATTTTGCTTCCGGGGACTCTTTTCTACGCCAACTCCCGTCTGCATTCACCAATCCCCCTCCCCCCTCCCCCTCCTCTCCACAGTCCCTCAGGCTGTCATCCTCCTCTGAGTCCCCCTCTTCTATCGACGACGACACTATGCGCCCTTTGACAGAAGATGAGAGCAAGCTTGTGTTCACCAAGCTCGCCAATTTCATCGTACGACCATCCCCTTTCAGCCGACAAAAGATCTCCCCCCCCCCTCTGACCCACTTGCTCCACAGGGCAAAAACCTTATACAACTCATCGATCGTCCAGAAGAGCCGTACTGCTTCAGACTTCACAAGGACCGTGTCTATTATGCCTCGGAATCCTCCATGCGTCTCGCCACCTCTGTCGCCCGACCAAATCTTGTCAGTCTCGGCACGTGCTTTGGAAAATTCAGCAAAAGCGGTAAATTCAAGTTGCATGTCACTGCACTGGATTACATAGCACAATATGCAAAGTACAAGGTATATAACACTTGATCTACCCATCATACTTCACTTCACCTGACCAAACTTTTTTTTTTTTCTTTTTTTTCTTGTAGGTTTGGATCAAACCCAACGGCGAGATGCCCTTCCTCTACGGCAATCATGTCCTCAAAGCCCACCTGGGACGCATAACAGAAGACACGCCCGAGCACCAGGGTGTGGTCGTCTACAGTATGAACGACGTACCTCTGGTAAGATGACGTCGAACAATTCGTCGCACGCCGCAGATACTCATCCCCACCCTCGCCAGGGCTTTGGTGTTACGGCGCGATCGACCGTGGACACACGAAAATTAGATCCAACGGCGATTATCGTCTTCCATCAAGCGTTCGTGACCCTTCTTTCCTTGTGTCAGTCACCTGACCCTGACCTGATCTTTCTCTGTCAAACAGCGATGTGGGCGAATACCTGCGTGATGAGGTCACCAGTCACCCTTTTCTTCCCCAAAACTCACGTGTGCTGACCCCTTTGCTTCTACAGGATACACTTTTCTAATCTCGGGTATTCTCAATTTCTCCCACTCTTTTTTCTTCTTTGGGTTTTTGCGGACGGTTTCCTCGAAACAAAAAAAAAGAATTAAAAGTCAAAACGTTTCCCTCTTGTACATGAAGTGCTCGGACAAGAGTTCAACACCATCTGCGCTAGACGCAGCTCGACAACTCCACCCTCATAACACTACTATACACATCACCGCTGCTAGCCGGCATACGTCCATCTTCGACTTCTTGATCTCCAATTACCCCGATGGTTCGTAAACGACGGCCATCATTTTTCCCCTTGTTTCATCAGATTATCTCCCCCTATCCTCCCCCCTCATCTCGGGCACCCCTCAAAGTATATGCGCGGTGAATGGACGATGATGGTGATGGATGGTGATGTATATGGAGCACCAATTTACATGTGTGCACGCTCCATTCGGCCCCCTCCGAGCCCCCGGTCAGGAAGACCCTTCTTTCGCATGGCATGGTATGGCACACACTCCAATCGATCAAGCACTTCTCTTGTACATTCCGGCGCACGGCTTGGCCAAGTAACCCAGTACAAACCCAATGTATTTTGTAGCTAATCTAAGTTGAATACCAAGTCATTAAACATCATCTACCATTATCCTATATCCATGTTCATCTGAGTCTATCAAGCTCAAGTTTCCCCTGTATGTGTACATGTAGTGCCTCACGTTTCGTTCTGATTTACCTCTCCCTGTGTGTTAGACTGGCTTTTTAAAATAAGCATCCATACATTACACCCAGCCTGTATGGGAACCCGTGCGCAATTTGGGCAGGCGAAGGTGGGCGGTTGGTGGTTCTTGCGATCCTAATCATGCTCAGTCCCCGAACCCCGCCCGCTTCGCGACGCGTAAGAATCCTTTGTGCATAGGATCGGCTACGCTTCTCTCTCTCCCCTCTTTCGGCCACGTTCTCCCCCTTGGATGCGCGATGCCCGAGCCCATAGGGCGTGGGCGTATAAAAGATGCAACAATTGCGGGGCATTTCGATTTTTCCAGTAGCACCAGCAACTAGGACTTTGGTGTACCTCGTAATAAGTGCCTGCCCGCTAGCGATCTCTCATCATCGCCCAAGAAAAACTCTCTCGTAAAATGTCCTGGCAATCCCTCTTTGTCCTCGCGGCGCTGGCCGTGTCACAAGCAGAAGCAGCGGCTTATGCACCTTCCAAGGCGTCGTCGTACGCAGGCTCGACGGATAGCTCCCCATTTCCCCCGCCAGGCGCGACTAACACCGCCACGGCCGCCTTCCCAAATTGGAGCCAAAGTAATGTTATCCCCATTCGTCCCCATCGTCGCTCATCCAGGCCGATCAGGGCTTGTTTATATGTATGTACTGATAATATATTTGGATATGTAGTTGGATATCCTGGACCTACACCCAGTGCGTTTTTTTTTTTTGCTCATATCATGATCGCAAACTGATGGGCAATTACTACCATTAGCTGGAGCGGAACCAGACACGATCGCCACCGCGCCCGCCTATGCCAGATACAAAAACTATTACCCTCTCATCCAGTCTGAGCCGTTGGTGAACTCCAGCGCACCGGCGAAGAAGGACTTTAACTTGATGGATTATTGGGGAAATATGACTCGTACGTTCCTGTTTTTCTTCTTTTCTATCTGGGGTTGCGGGACCGCATATATGCATATTGTCATCATGCATCATGCGCATACATCCACTATGAACCCCTAACATGGCGCGATCTCACATGCAACCAACGACTCAACACTGACTATTACATCTTGTACATCCAGCTCTCAAATCTCTCGACCCGGGAACCTTCGGTCTGCCCGACGCATCGCCCCAAGTCCCAGAGGGATGTAGCCTGGAACAGGTCCACCTTTTACAGCGCCATGGTGCACGTTATCCCCAGACGGGCGGCGCACCCTCCGTGTTGGCCGCCGAGATCCACGCGGCAGCGAACAATGGGTCTGGATTCTATGCTACGGGCCCGTTGGCATTTTTGAATACGTGGGAGTATAAGCTTGGTGAGTGCGCTGTTTTGTTTTTATCGTTATCATTGCTGTCATGAGTGGTGGTGATGTGCCGGTACTGTGGCACATGCCAAGTGTGCTTTGAATTTCTCCTTGGCAATAGCTGTGGTTATTGGCAGGATGTTTGACTGATCTGATGCCGATGCGCTGATATACACTGACGCTGTTGATTATTCTCCTGTTTGTTAGGCGCTGAAACGTTGACCGCATATGGTCGTGAGGAATTGTAAGTCACAGGAGCTTACCTTTTTTTTGTTTTTTGTTATGCAAGTGTCACGGTCAGCCTGCTGTTGCTGTTTACAACCCCTGCTATATTTGCACCTGTTCTCGGGTACACATTACAGTTGACAGCTGACGGCTGTGTGCAATTCAGTACTCAATTCCTCTATACCCACCTGACTTTTTGACCTTGGCATTTGCTGACAACATTCATTCTTGTGGAACAATAGGTATGACCAGGGCGTTGGGTTCCGTATGCGCTATGGCGAGCTGCTAAACAACTTTAATGATATTCCGGTCTTCCGTACAACATCACAAAGTAAGCAAATAGAGATTATATGATCATCTATTTTCCGCGATTTATTCAGTCGGTATTGTGTTTGCTAATGACGTTGTATACAATTTGCCTTTACCCTTTCTTTCTCTTTCTTCTCTTTCCATAAACTTGAACATGCGCGCACTATAGGCCGTGTCTATGAATCAGCCATGAACTGGGCCGCGGGTTTCTTTGGCGCCGTGGAATTCCAGAACTCGTACCATCAGTCCATCATCATCGAAGAGAATGGATTTAGTGAGTCTCTGTGTCCTTTGCTCTCCTTCCTCCCCTCCCCACCTAATCCATCTAATCATCATTTATCATTTACCACCATCCATCGAATATTCATAATCCATTCATTCATTTGCGCCCCTGAATATACCTCACCATTCCACACGATCCACTTCATTCAATATCAACTAAATAACTAAATGACTTTTCTTCTTCTTTGGAAACTTGAATGAAACACAGACAATTCTCTGGCCTCTTACGTGAGCTGTGCAAACGCAAACACACAGTCAATTGGATATCCTGGCTTGCCACTCATCTCCGAGTATGAGAACATCTACCTCGCTGATACTGTCAAGCGCCTGCAACAGTATGTGACAGGCTTGGAGCTTAATGTCTCTATGGTCTACGCTGTGAGTGGTACTAGCTTGTTTTTTTTTTATACATATAGAAAAAATCTGTCCCCTATCCCTGTCTTTCCATGCTTCCTATATTTGTTATCTATTCTCTGAGCTTCTTGGTTATCTGACTCACTGACGATCATATCGCGTTGTTGTTGCATTTTTAGTTCCAGCAAATCTGTTCCTACGAGGTTTGTGATTTCGTTATTGGTGGCTACCGAACAACGAGCCGCCATGACGGTGTTGATGCGTGATCTCTGATCAACTTTGTTTTATTCTCTCGTGACAGACCGTGGCAGTGGGCTGGTCGCCGTTCTGCTCGCTTTTCACGGAAGAGGAGTGGATTGGTTTCCAATACACATTTGGTACGTGATCATTTTTGGGTGATGGATATGCGCGTATGCATAGCCCTGCTGTTAAACCCTGCCTTGACGACTTCTTGACACATGATACTGATGCGTGGTTTTCATTTACCATCACCATCATTAGACCAGTACTTCTGGTACAATGCAGCGTTCGGTAGCCCTATTGGTGCTGCACAGGGTATCGGATACGTTCAGGAGCTTATCTCTCGCCTCGACAAGACGCCGATCCCGGTGTACAACTCCACCACAAACAGTACGCTGGACAGCAACCCGACCACTTTCCCGCTTAACCAGCCAATTTACGCTGTACGTACTTTTTCTTTTCTTCTTCATATGCTCCACTTGCATGTGCCTTTGTCTAATGCATGGAATATATACATAGGATTTCTCGCATGACGTCGTGATTGCCAACAGTACGTATACAGATCTGGGTTTTAGAAGCCTCCGCCTTTCTCGGCGGTGGCTAATCTGAAGCCGTATATATATCAGTGTTCCTGATTGGGGAATTATTGCAGTTTTGACCGCGATGAACTTTACCTTCCTTGCTGCTCAAGGACCTCTCCCCGCCGACCGTATCCCCGAGAACCAGGTGAGTTTTTGATGGCAGTAATGAGCCATCTTTTTCATCAGGCAAATCCTGTGCTATACCCCCTTACTGATGATTATGTTGCAGACCTTCTTCACGAACCAGATTGTCATGTACGCGTCCAACCTGGTTGGTCAGGTGATGTCATGTGGCTCGGAGACACCGAACAAGATCCGATTCTTCCTTAATGATGCCGCGCTGCCGCTCACGGGTGTCAAGGGATGCGAGGAGGAAGATAAGAACGGGTTCTGTGACCTGTCGGCGTTCGTGAGCGGAATGAAGGAACGTACGGCGTCGATTGATTATGGATACTTGTGCAATGCCAACTACACGGTGCCTTTGAACTTGACAAACGGCCATTTGTAGTGATGGTGGTGGTGATAGTAGTAGTATAGTCGATAATAACAAAATATTTAAAGCAATTGTGTAGACTAATAATAATGTAGTCGTACTAGGTTGCGGAACACTAGATTGAAATAGCAAATTATGAGAGCTGTGAAAATCCACAAGAGATGATCGAAGAGAATGGGATAAGTCGTCTGATTGGACCTGGCTCGGGGACTCAGCAAAATGCCAACCGGAGGCGCCGTCGTGCGACTGATGTTGGCGCTGGGTTGCGTTGTGGTTTCTTATCTTGTCAGGCCCACGCACGACATTGACTTGACAGTTATCCATCTCCACCGATAAATATAATGTAACATGGCATCCCCTCCTCGGCCCCCTTTCCCCTATCTTCCTTTCACTCGTCCGTCACACACATATTGCTCGCCTTGGCCTCCTTGCCCCCCCCTGTGGGCAGGGGATACACGCTCTTGCTATCACACATCTCTCGTAGCTGCTGCAGAGCACCATGTCTGAAGATGACCCAAAAGTATTCACGTTTGGAGAGCGTCTAGGGATGGTCTTCATCGCCCAAATGGCCTGCTTGTCCGCGGCGGCCATCCTCGGTCTCCTGACCTACTTCATTGTACGTCAACTGCTTCTGTTCATGGCATTCAAGTCCATGGATGCCTATTGTTTGTTGCCTACAGACCAAGGTGATGCTGAGCCGGTATCGCGCACGCATACAACGTACAACGTTGTTCTGGCTTTTCATGAATTTGCTCTTCTTTGACTCCCTGCAAGCCATAGGTACGCAATTGATGACCCATGCGTACTGCCCCCGCGTGCATGCGCCGGGATAGCCCCCCTGATCTGTGCCTTATCCTATTTTCGCAGGCGGAATACTGAATATCAAGTGGGTCGTGGAAAGTAGGGTGACGCATGGCGCGGCATGTACGGTCCAGGGCACGTTGAAGAACATGGGAGATGTAGGTGTTGCATTGAGGTGAGATACAGCAGCATGTTCCGCTGTTATCGGTTGGCAACAAATCTGATCGCTATTTTTCACCCCACCCCCCTTCACCATCGCCTGTAAATATAGCTCTATGGTAAGTTTTATTCCGCCGGTAGCAATTTCCTCTGCTCTTCCCCCCTCTCTGGCATGATGTCTCTATCTTGAGGCTTATGCATTTGCCGTAACATTTCGGATTCTGACCATGTCAAATAACTTTATATAGGCTATCGCTCTGCACACTTTTGTCCTGCTCGTGTTCCGATGTGGACATAAACCATGGCTAGCGCCTACGATCATTGGTGCTATCTGGACTCTTATTTTTACTTTCCAAATTACTAGTTATGCATTCCATAAGGGTGACACGTACTATGGAAATACTGGATATTGTATGTCCTTCACCTTCTGCGTTTTTATATATACGTCATATGGGATTCTTATGCATGGATTCATCACAGGGTGCTGGATCACACAAAGGTACCACGTTCAAAGGATAGTCGAGGAATATCTCTTCCTCTGGCTCTCAGCCTTTGTCAGCATCATATGCTACATCCCTCTTGCGTTCATCGTCTCCGGCCGCGTTGTCGTCGACGGTTTCAAGGTCCGTTTCCCGGACCGGGAGAATCGCGTGCATGCGCTGCAGAGCGCAAGTAATCGTAGCATGAGGGAGAGCACCAAACTGGCGTTGCAGATGGTGTTTTACCCCATTGTTTACATCATTACCGTGAGTTTCTCTTGTAGCCATGGCAAATGGTTGATCGTATAGCTTATGCACGTGTATAATATGCAGGTGCTCCCTATTGCTGTTGCGCGCTTTACCCAGTTCTCGGGTGCTCAAGGTGCGTTGCAAAACGGAAAGTAGATTTCCGAGGCTAGATTTCCTGATCTCTCGATATAGTACCCTTTGCCGCGACCGCTTTTTCCGACATACTCTTCTCTTCATCTGGCCTCTTCAATGTTATACTCTACACAGTCACGCGCCCGAAGTTGCTCCCCACCTCTCGCCATCAGAATACGCCCTCAACCTTTAGCACCTCCCTATCCAGTCGAAATCGACAATTCTCAAATCAGCCATCAGATCAGATCAGTATACCAACGACGCCAATACCGGACGAGAGCGATGATGATCCTACGATCTATTCATGGCCACCCCTGCGGAGATCTCCACCGGGACTTGGAGTAGATAAGACCGTCTTGGAGATACGCTCGCCCTCGCCCGCGGCGCAATGAAAATACCACAAGCAATATCTCATTTGATTATCTCATGCCTCTATACGCTCCATCTTTTATATACCTCACTACCTTCTATATTGTAACCCTTGATACTTACGCATATCTTTATGTCATCTTTCTATTTTATAGTAGCTCATTGGACTTGCGAACCTCTTCCTACTTTCCTATCCCCCATCCCCCTCATCATGCGTTCGATTTCAATTGGCCTTCCCATTGTTTGTACTGACTCGGAGCTTTGATCTATCTATAGTTGGCACCGTTCCTTGTTGCATCCTTCGACTTGTTATTACCTTCCATTCCATTTTTGGTTCGTATGATAGCTTGTAGGCATTTTGTACTTGATAGACGGTTTTTGAACCATGAGCTATGCATGCTTCCGTCCGTCGTTAAAAAGGCATGACGGGTGATATCTGCAGTGTGTTGTTGACTTGTCACTCAACCGGGAGCTCCGAATTCCCCGCACCCTCCCATGCTGATGTCACATTCCATCTTGAGCCTGCTGTTGTCTCCTGCGTGCTATAACTGATACCAATAGACTCGAAGTTATTATATCGCCGCTGCTGAATATACATATACACTCTTTCTATTACTAGACGACTTCGACGACATACCCGCCGCTTGCTTACCTACAAACCCCGCAGACAGCTCAGGCTCAGGCTGTGTAGCAGCGTACTCGACACTCAGCCTATCATCTCTTACTCTCTGGCAAGCTTATACCACCATCAGTATAGAAATCAACATGGGTTCTAGCCAGTCTACGCCGAAGATTACAGCTCAGGACAGGGCGATTCTAGAGTTAGTAGTAGTGCTGGGCTTCTGGCTTCAGCTATGGTGTCTTCTGTATGATATAGACCTTTGGAGCTGATGCATCTTGTCCTGTTTTGTACAACCTTGTGTGTCTGTACCGCAATACAGCTTGAAGTTACAACGGGATAAACTTAGGCAATACCAGAAGAAGGTCCTCATCTTCATCCCATCCCCCATCCCCCACCCCCCTCATAATTGATTAATCCTCGGTCTACGTCTATCCTTTATCACTCCATCAGCGAACCCAAATCTTACAACTGACTTCGTTTTTTTCTCTATGTTTGGTGATGGCAATAAATACTGCTGTGCCAACTCTTCCTTCCTTCCTTCAACCCCGTAGATCCAAGTCGTCCTCGATCAAGAACATGAAATCGCCAAGTCGCAGCTGCTAGCAGGCAACAAGGACCGGGCGCTCATCGCACTTAGACGGAGAAAATACCAGCAAGGGCTGATGCTCAAGACGGATACGCAGCTTGAGTCGCTTGAGCAGCTGGTACGTATTATCTGTTTTATGGCCTACACTACGCTGCAAACTACACAGCCCATGCAGGTCTGTGCTCCGTGGCCAGTTTCATTTAATATCTCCCTATTTTTCATTGATAGGTATCGACCATCGAGTTCTCGCTCGTCGAGGCATCCGTGCTGCATGGCCTCAAGCAAGGCAATGAAGTGCTGAAGGAGATTCACAAGGAAATGAGCATAGAGAACGTTGGAAAGTTATTGGAGGAGACGAGCGAGGCACAGGCGTATCAGAGGGTTCGTCTTATCCATTCTACTTTCCGCTATTATGGTCTGATGACGCTTTTGACACTCATACTACCAGGAAATAAGCGATATGCTCGCCAACACACTGTCGTTGGACGAAGAAGACGCTGTACAGGCCGAGTTGGCCGAGTTGCAGGCCCAGGCAGTACGTTTGTTCCTATCAACTTTTTCTTATCTCGTAATTACATTTATTTAGAAGCTGGGAGAAAGGCAAGCCCAGGGCGAAGAAGCCAGCGGCGAAGTTGTCAATTTACCTTCTGTGCCGTCGACGACGCCCGCTGTGGAGCAGAAGCAAGGTCAGGCTGATTATCGCGGCACTTGCAACACTCGGCTAATATATTCATTTCTGCAGAAGCATCTGGAGAGAGAAGGAAGGAGCGTGTTCCGGTGTCAGCATAATGCTGTCCATGATAGACATAGGTCACAATACGGTCTACTTATTACATACTCATCGCACATGTATATACACACTACATACCAGACAGAGCTACACTGCTGTCCAAAGCACATACATTTATAATCACCTCGCTGTAATTTCACCATCCCGAGAAATCTCCAAACCCAATCTTCCGCTTCTTCGTAGCCGCTACACCAACATCGTCGCTCGTAGAGGGCAAGCTGGGTCGTTTAGCAGAAGAAACAGTGGACGCGTTGAGGTACTTGCCAACGCCGCCGCCAGATGACGATGACGATGATGCAGGTGTGGCCTGCTCGCCAACTTTGACGCCAAACCAGTTGATCTCGTCACCCTCCTTTCTCTCAGCGGGTTTTCTCTCGCCGCCATTGGCCTCCGCTTCGGCGCGCCGAGCCAGCTTCTTCGCCATGCGGATCTTGTAATCCTCAAATGGATCTTGATAGCTAGAGTAAGTCAAAAAAAAAAAAAAATCCTGTCAAACAACCAGCCATGGACGAAGTAGATATTAGAATTTTATACACACATGACGACCTCTGTAATCCGGACTTGCTTCGAAGGCCTCTCTGTGCCTTCTTTCAAGGGCAGCTTTTCCAGCGCGTCGAGTACGTTGTCTCCACCTACGACCTTACCAAAGACAGTGTGTTTCTTGTCTAGGTGGGGCGTGGCGCGGAAGGTGATATAGAACTGTGACCTGAGCAGAAACAGTGTTTAGTGTGTTCAGTATCGACTTACAAAAGGGCATGTTTATGGAAATGATTCAATACCCGTTTGTCCCAAGTCCCTTGTTGGCCATGGCCACGACTCCACGGTCGTCGTGCCTAGCAGCACCCTTGTTGTCGAATTCGTCGCGGAAAGGTGTACCCCAGAAAGATTCGCCGCCGGAGCCGGTGCCCGTCGGGTCACCCGTTTGGATCTGATTACCAAGTAAGTAAGCGAACGATGGGCAGCGTCATCAATGTCTGTCGCATTGTGGGTGCTAACGTACCATAAAGCCTGGGACCAGACGGTGGAATAGAACATCGTCGTATTTGCCTAGTCTTGCTAGTTGTAGGAAATTATAACATGTTTTGGGTGCCTAAGAAACATCTCATTGTTAGAGCTACTGGATGAGAAGGAGAAGAGGTGCTATACCTTTTCGCAGTATAATTCCAAGTTAAGACTACCGCCACCTAGAGATGTCACGAGTCGGACATATGCACGACGTTTACCGACATCCTTTTCTTTCCCCTTCCCTTTGGGTGGGTTTGATATATCTTCGAACATGAGCTCTTCCTGCAAGCATCCAGCATGAGCTACTTTTCAGACAGCACCAACGTGGCGTTCGTACCTCATCCCAGAGAAGCTGCGAGCTTCCTGATTTTTGAACGTCCACGGATGTGGACGTTAGTGATGCACCAGGCAAGCCATTGGAGTATGGTGATATGTTCCATGGGACTGCCGCTTTCGCTTTGGTAGCTGTGACTGGGCCCGCGACCGGAGCTGCTGCAGCGACTGTTTTCGTGGTATCTGCAGCCTTGGATGTCGTAGCAGTGGCAGAGGCGGCTGTTGTAGATGGCCCCAAGCCATGCGGATCCTGTAGAGTTATTATATCCTCCCTAAGCAATCCATGAGCGTTCCAACATCGAACAAAAGAAACAAATGCAGCATACTTCTTGACTTTGACATCAGCTATGAGATCTCTATTGCCTTTGACACTCTCCGCCAGAAACACATTGCCCGTTGTGGCGATGGCAACAACATGCGAGTGTTCGCTAAAAGGCTTGAACGAGATGGGATCGTGGATTTCGCCTGTGGATTTACGGGAGTAGTGCAGCGTGATGAGATCGGCTGGAGTTAAAGGTTCTTTGGTTATCGGGTTGGTATTGTCATGCTGCCTATGTAAGACGAGTTGCTAGTGTGAGATCGTTGTTTCCTCTACGTATACTCGTGTTCGAGCAGTAACAACATACTTGAGCCAAGGGATGATATTGACCAAGTCAAAGACATTGCCTGTTCCATCGGCATTGCGCGCGCATACAGGATTTGTAAACGGTTGTAATGACAGAGCACAGCAGTCGAATGGCGTGAGATTTCCGGGGTGGGGGGCTTGTGGTTTTCTGGTGTTTCGTCATGATTTATGAGAGCTTTGGTCAAATGCATAACCAGGCCATTATGGAAGAACTCACGCCTTGTGGCCTGCTGAAGACGCTGAGTGTTGACCAAATTTACCAGTATGCTCTTCGTGTGTGATGTATAGCTTGTTAGAATTTCCGTGACCCATTATAGCTGTAGTAAAGAAAGCAGATGGACAAGTGTGTTATGGTATAATTGCCGATGTGTGTTACTAGTGGACAACTCGGAGAAGTAAAAGCACGGAATTATGTCAGAGGAGTCGGTGCACAACTTCAAGTTGCTCACCAACTCATGCTGAGATGCACTCGCCGGTCAAGAGCACCTCTCATCCTCATAGACTCTCTTGCACCCAGGCTATATCCATCTAGAAATGCTAGCAAAAAGCCTCCTCGTAAAAATAAACATGCATCGTCTAATTCCCCATCCACCGCATCGACTTCAAAAGGCAAACCTCGCATACCCATTTCCCTCGCATCATTTCCTGCCAGTATCGGTGCTAGCAGCGGCAGGACTACCACAGATACTGCCAGCGTTTTAGATAGCATCTCATACCACCGACGGCGCATAGAAGATGGCTCTTCCACCGATGTGGACGCCCTAAGCACACTTGACTTGCAGCTACGTACGGCACTAAGGGAGGGAAACGTGCGTGCTGCAGGCGAGGCTTGGTCAACACTCGAGGAGAAGAAACTGCTCAAGCTTCTAGGTCATCCACAACTAGAAGCGTATGCTACCATGCTAGCAAGGCTTTGTCCCGTTGGTCAGCCCAAGGTTGACTGGCCGGAAGAGGACAGAGTCATCATCGAGCGTATTGCATTAGTTATTGCTAATGGTCGCGCGCCAGAGGCTTTGACGGCCTGCATGATCGCTTATCTTATGAGGGGAGACTATGATGCCGTCATAAGACTGCACCAGCGCTTTTCAAACAGTTCTGAAGAATCACTGGCTACTCCAGCCTCTCTTAATAATGATGCTGGTGACCTGGATGAATCCCACAACGGTCTCGTGTCTATTACGGATGATGCTCCTCGTACAGATCGCGGGACTGCGTTAACAACTTTGGCTGCCGTCGCGGCCCATGCGATGCAAGACAACTTTGCCGAAGCCTGGCTGGCGTCCGACAACACAAGACTGCGAAGGAGCCACTTTACGACGATCGAGTTCCTTAAAAGCCTGTCTGCCAATCCTACTGTGCACGCGACCGTCGAGCGCTACATCCGCTACATTGAAGTCGCAGGCCTTGTATGCCGCCCCGGCGCCCTGTCCAAGCAGATCGACAATCTCGTAAGCGACCGGGCCATTTCACAATTGGAAAAGCTGTACGCCGCCATCGTCGAGGGTGTGTCGGGTGAGCAGCCATATCTGGCCGCAGACCCCGCACATGTCTCGCCGAACAAACCTGTGTTTGTGTCTGAGGGAGCATGGTCTCTCTTCCTCCGGGCATTCTTAGAGCTTGGTCAGCGCCCCGCAGCTAGCAAGGTGTGGGACGATATGGTCAAGGTCGGCATCACGCCCGGCTCACTCTCGTGGGCTGCCCTCCTGAGTGGGTATGACAAAGGTGGTCATGTCCAGTCTGCGATAAACACATGGGATATGATGATCGCAGCTAATGTCCAGCCAGACGCGATTGTGTACGTAGCCATGATCAAGGCGCTCTTTCGTGCTGGTAAAGTTAACGAGGCCGTGGACAAGTTCCACGAGTTCGATGGGTTGTACCAGAAGGGCAAAGCTCTTGGGGCGCATGTGCCTCCCATAGCGGTGTATAATGCTGTTCTCGATGGTCTATTTACCGTCTCGCGCACGGAGGAGGCAGAGGCAATCATCAAGGACATGCAGAGCCGCGGACCGCCGCTCGATATCGTCTCGTTCAATATCATCATTCAGTTCCAGGCACGTAGGGGACAATTCAGAAAGGTAGCAACTACCCTGCGCGATCTCAAGTCGGCGGGGCTGTCGGGAGACGTGTTTACATTCTCTTCGATACTTTCTGCTTTACTCAAGGCCGGACGCAAGGACGCGGTGGAAATCACCAACGACCTTCTCAAGAGCGAGGGGATCACGGCTAATGTGGCTACCTACAGCGCCGTGATTGACTCGCTCATGCGCGAGAACGACGAGCAGAGCTTAAAAGGTGCACTCGACTGGCTCACGAAGATGGAACAGAACCCGCACGCGCAGCCAAACGACGTGACATACACGACCGTGCTGTCAGGCATCTACCGCGCCTCATGGCTAGATAAGCGCTTCAAAGACGAATGTCTTGCAAATATTCGCGAACGCATGCGCAAACGCGGCGTGCGACCGAATCGCGCGACTTACCACATCTTGATCCGTGCTAGCTTGGGGAATCACGCACCACAGGGGCTGCAAGATGCACTTATATTATACAGGGAGATGCAAAAACGGGTTGGGCTAGAGAATGACTCGTGGTATGTGATGCTCCATGGTCTGGTAGAAAGAGGGGAGTGGGGGACAGCGAGGGAGGTGGCAGGCGATTTACGCAAAAGCGGGCTTCAGCCCAAGGGGAACGTGATGGAGCTGATCAGGAGGATTGACCAGCACGGACTTGCTCTCATGGGTGCAGATTCGGGTGCGGCCTACCGGGCTGCCAATCTTGCGAGGTGGAAAAAATAGTAACAGTCGCTCATAATAGAGCTATAATAATGGTTTTAGAATATATGATTATTATGCTCGAGTGCCGAAGAAGAATGATTTGCCCAAGCCTAGGCGAACGTATCGCGCGTATGCTAGAGAAAAAAATATAGTGGTTAAAATGAAACTTGGTGCTGAGAAATGCATAAATTCAAGCATACCCCAGTAACTCCATTTTCTACCCAACCATTTGCCAAGGAACGGTAGAAGCAGGACGGCGACAAGTTGCTGTAATTGTTCAAGACTCTCCTCCCACTCTCTCACTGCCAGCTGGTATTCTTCATCATCCGAGTCATATGAGCTGGTAGATCCTGAGACGGAAGACGAGTCGAGGGAGGCAACCGAGTCCCTGTCGGACATGATGGTGTTTTAGTAGTGTTGGCTGAATATGTTGTCTTGAGGCGTAATGGCGCTACCCTGTCGGGGCATCAAGGCATGGCGCTGATGTGGGTGGCCGTGATGACATCAGCAGGTCAGCACGTGACGTCAGCGTGGAGAGACGGTGGGCGGCAGTAGGCATAGCCACCCGGCAAATGATATTCGGCCCCTTCGAGCGTAATAAGGGTCCCTCCCCTCGGACCGCACACCCCTCCCCTCATCTTGCGAGTCGACAACGACCATCATCACGTCCGGACGTGCTCAGCATATGCCAACATGGAGGCTACCCCGTCGACGAGAAAGATCGTCGGCCAAAAGTTGCTCTATGGAATATCGATATTTGCCTCACTCGGCGTGTTCCTGGTGAGCATTTCATTCCCCGCGTCACCTGCGAGGGGCACAAACAACTCACCAAGACGTCATCACTTCTTTTGTGTATTGCCAGTTTGGATATGATCAAGGGTAATTCAATGCTCTTGTATAGTGGTAAAATCACAATATACAATGTGTTCATGCTGTTCTGTTTCCAGTGTCATGTCCGGGATAATCACGCAACCTTACTTCAGAAACTTCTTTAACCAGCCCACAGCCGTTGAGACGGGGACCATGGTCGCTGTCCTGGAGATCGGCGCATTCAGTAAATCGTCATACTCTTCTACATACAGCGGCACATTTCATAACAGTCTACTATCCACAGTAACCTCTTTAGCATCTGGTACAATCGGTGACCGTATCGGGCGCAAAGGCACGCTCTTCACCGGTGCTGTAGTCTTCAGTATTGGCGGTGCCATCCAAACATTCACTACCGGCTTTTACATGATGGTCGTTGGCCGTATCATCAGTGGATTTGGTGTCGGATTTTTATCGTGAGCACGATTTTTGTTTATAAATGAAGTTTCTCGGTAACGATACTGACACGCATGCAGGACCATCGTACCCATTTACCAGAGTGAAATATCTCCCCCTAACCATGTGAGAATCTATCCCTTCTCACTTAGGTAAAATAAAACAATTAATTCGTAAATACCTTTCAGCGTGGTGCTTTGGCCTGTATGGAGTTCACAGGAAATATTGCTGGATACGCTACGTCTGTCGTACGTGTTTTTGATACTACCAAATTGGTCGACAAACTGAAGTCACCCGACAACTAGTGGGTTGATTATTTCTCTTCTTTCATCGACTCCGACGTTTCCTGGCGTTTGCCCCTCTTCTTCCAATGTGTCATCGGCTCCATTCTGGCAGTGGGCTCACTGCTTATTCCTGAGAGCCCCAGGTAAGTGTTATATGTTTATGCATTTGTGATGATGCAAGTGTTCACACCCCATATCATAGATGGCTGATTGACAATGACCATGACGCTGCTGGCATGCGGGTCATCGCTGACTTGCACGGCGGAGATGAGAACGATCCCAAGGCCCAAGCAGAATTCCAAGAGGTCAAGGACCGTGTTCTTTTCGAAGTAGGTTTCCCGCGGCATCGTTAGCATATTGTAGGAAAGAGTACTCAGCATCATCAATAGCGTGAACAAGGCGAGGCGAGGTCGTATGCTATGATGTGGAAGAAGTATAAGCGACGTGTGTTGCTTGCCATGTCTTCGCAGGCTTTTGCTCAACTTGTACGTATACATTTTGATAGCATTTCTGGTTCTTTTGGCTAATAGTATGTAATTAGAACGGTATCAATGGTAAGTATTGCAGCTCATACTTGGTTTCATGGGATTAACGAGGTAATACTTCAAGTCATTTCATACTTTGCTCGTAAGTCTTGTCACATTATTTCGCTGAGATGATGCTCATGACATTCGTTATACAGCTTCTGTTTTCGAGCGTGAGTACTTGTGCACAGCCTTCGTCAATCTGCCTCTAATAAGGATCGTCGAATTCAGAGGCTGGCTGGCTTGGCCGAGGTGCATTGCTCATGACTGGTATCAATGCAATCATCTATCTTTTCAGCACAGTGCCCACGTACGTATCCAAGCCGTAATGAAAACTCGTCGCTCATATATATGCATTTTGTAGATGGTATCTGGTTGACCGCTGGGGAAGGCGTCCTATTTTGCTTTCTGGAGCTGTTGTCGTAAGTAGATTTATCTGCATCCTGCCGTGATGGCGCTCATGCTAGTTATAGATGGGTCTTTCTCTCGCAGCTGTAGGCTGGTGGATGTATGTTGATGTACCTCAGACACCAAACGCTGTTGTTGTTTGTGTGATCATTTTCAATGCTGCATTCGGTTACAGGTAGGAAGAGCAACAAAAGCCTGGAACGTCTTAAATGCTGATATATTCTTTTCTTAGCTGGGGTCCTCTCCCATGGCTGTACCCCCCAGAGGTGAAAGAGGAATTATCTCTTCTGTTACCTCTTCCGCTGACTAGCTGTAACAGATTCTTCCTTTGACGGTCCGTGCAAAGGGCGTCTCCTTATCCACAGCAACCAACTGGGCCTTCAACTTCTTGGTTGGTGAAATGACACTCCCGCTCCAAGAGCTCATCAAGTGGCGACTCTATCCCATGCACGGCTTCTTCTGTGCATGCAGTTTCATTCTTGGTAAGGCTCATCCACTTTTGCGCTTGAATATAATGCTGATATATGCTTAAATAGTATACTTCTGTATGTGTAACCGAAGGGTATCTACATGGAGCATCTACTAACTCAAACACAGTGTACCCTGAAACGATGGGAGTTCCTTTGGAGGAGATGGACGCTGTATTTGGTGAAGGTGACGTAATATCCCTCAGGGTCACTGTAACTTGTGCTGACAATAAAAATGATGCACTGCAGAGGAACGCGAGGAGCTTGAATCCGAGCGTGCATCCCTCGTATCCAACCGCAGCTCCCGCAGCCGCCGTTCCTTGGGTGTCCCTGCCATTGATACTGGCAGGCGCCTGTCCCAAGGCAAGAGTAAACGCGACGAGGGCTGGCTCACTCGTTTCATTTACCGCAAAGATGCTCGTGCATCATACCAGCGCATCGAGGATGACGAATAGGAACTCGCGAGGATGGATGACAGGCAAGAAGGCGACAACGGGGAGGAGGTTGAAGATGAAGATGAACAAGATAGCGAAGATGTGGTGGAAGGAGCAAACACAGCGTTAGGCCATCATCGAACAAAAACACCTTAACCAGTTTTTGTTCAACGCTCTATGGTGCCTTTTCGCACCTCTTTTTTTTTTCTGTTCTCCGTCGTTTGCGCCCTCTTGTCCGTGTCGTCCGTCCTCGGAGTGTTATGCGGATAGTTTTGTCTGGAACATGGCATCCCTCGATTACCACATCATCACGATTTTTTTTTTTTACATTACATACCCTTCCCAAATTCCTTGCCTCACCAGCACAAGCATTATTTTTTCTTCCTTCCTCACTTTCCTTGTTATAAACATTACGATTGACTTTGTTGATCTACTATGTCTTCGATCTGAACCATTATTACCAATCAAATGCATGTAATTTGACGAAGCTGTGGAGACCCTCAAACGTGGCATTGAGCTAGACCTGATACCGGTGAATTTGTATGTAAGTGAGGGTGTGAAGTACTTATGCGTGCTGGGAATAGAAGAATACAAACATGCATCTTGTTTACATGAGAAGTAAGCCAACGGCGCTTGTTTGTCTCACGGAGGCTATTGTCTTATATAATTGAACCTGTTGATCCACCAGAATGGCATAATAGCGTCACGGTAGTCTCCAATCTTGTACTCTTGCCACTGGCAAGGCCCTGTGCCAAACGTCCTTCTTCTCTCATACCATCATCATGCAAGCAGAAGCTCTCTTTGCACCCAGTCCAGTCCGTGGTCAGTTGGAGCCCCAGGACGAGGCCAACAGACCTGGTTATCTCTACTTGCAATGCACCGATACGCCTAATGAGCTCAAAGTGAGTACTCGCGCATACACACAGGCTATATATCACATGTTCTACGGCGCTTCGTTTAACTAACACTCATTCCTCAGGTTTTACTGCCTCCGAGGCCTGCATTTCTCTATAGCCAGCTGATCATAGCCGAGCTTGCAACACTATCAAATCGTGAAGCTATCGACTGGAACAAATTGCTCCGCATACGCCATCTGAAAGACCGCATGATCCGCAAATGCCTGCGCTTGGAGCGCCAGATGGCGCCTCGCAGGAAGCTCGACGGCATCTCTTTCATTGCTCTCCCAGCGCCAGAAACTTTCAGGCTGAAAGAGCTTGAGAGGTGGTACCAGGATTGGGAGCTCGAGCAGGACGCTCTAGGTGAGGGCGACTATATGCCCACCACGCCGCCCAAGAAGCAGGCTACCCCGGAGCTCAGGCGCGGTTCGACATGCTGTGAGCGCTGTGCGCATGCGCCGCCCCCAGCGTCACCTACGCCATCGCAAAGAGCATCCCGAAGGACATCTATGGCTTCGATGCAACGAGGTTCTATGATCATTAGCCCCGGGCCTCCTGTGGCTTATGCCGATCATCATCATCATGCGCACCACCACCACCACCACCACCACCACCATCCTCCAGAAATGGACGATACCTCTCCCTCCCCGAACGATGATGATATACACCATCAGGAAGAGTTCTATCACGACCATGGGCAGCAGGAATACACACCTCAGCCCATGCCCCCGCCTCCGCCGCCAGAGCCCCAACATGACATGTCACCAACTCCACTACCGGAATCACAAATGCAGCTGCAGTCCGAGTTTTCGCCCACACCCATGCCTGAACCGCCCATGCACCTCCACGGCGCCTTCTCACCGGATCCCATCCCTATTCCGTATCGCCAGTCTGCTGCGATCGAGAACCCGATGAGTCTGTCGTACCTCGCTTCTCAGCTACGCGATTCTCCTTCTCCGCAACCACCGCTGGGTGCGACGCCCATGTCTCCTATCCTAGAGGACCCTGCCTCGCTCATTGACGAGACCCCTCAGCCTTTGCCTGTCCCAATGCCAGCGCCGATTCCTGTCCCCGAGCCGATACCGCACCGAACTGGCATCCCGCGCAGGAGGAGCAGCCTGAAGAGGTCTAATAGCACCATTTCTCTGCCCAAGACCGTCGCGTGGGCGGACTTGTCCGACCAGATGGCCCGCGTCGGGCTTGCGGCGGGCGCGGCCGACGACGAGGGTGGCAAGAACTTTGAGGCGGTCAAGGCCGTGATTATGAGCCAACTTACGGGGCTCGGCTCGCTTAGGCAGAATATCGCGTCATCTCTGGATCAGCTGAGGATGAAGACGGAGATTTTACAGAAGGAGGCTGAGCGGTTGTTGCAGGACGAAGAGAGTATGCGCGAAAAGGAGAGGCAGTTGCAGATGACGTTGGAATCGTTGGAGTTGAGGCATACGGAAAGAGTGAGTTTTCATGCATTTTTTAAATGTTAGGTGAAATACTTACAGGTTTTTTTCGAAGCAATGATCACGAACACAATACTTGAGTTTATTTTGTAGAACCAATCACGACGTGCACGATGTAGCGACGGATATTAGATGATGTTGTATGAATGTACTTTAGGGGGGTTTTTACTTCCGGGCGCTTTATTCTGAAGTTGTACCAGCTCTTATACCTCTGTCTGTACTACTGGTACCTTGGCCAACTTTGGCATCAAATTGGATTTATCGGATTTCTTTGCGAAGTCATTTATACCAGAGCCCAAGCACTCAAGAAGGAATATCACAATAATTTGAGTCTGATTTCTTGATTGTCGACGTTTACTTGCGCTTTCCGAATCATAATTTGAGCTTCGACCTGCGTATAAAATCGAGGATTACTGGGACTAGGTCCCAACTGTCTACTGGGTAGCCAGTGTAGTAACCAGTGAAGAAAACACCATGGCCTCGTCCTCTTCAACTTCTTATACGATCACTGAAGAGCTCGTTGGCCCGTTCCGAGATTCGGTCGTCCTACAGCCAGATTTCCAAAAGATTAATAGGGAATACATAGAGGTTCATGAACTCATGATGCTCCAAGGCGACGCTCTGGTAGGGTATGCACTTTGTGTATTCTTGCTTGAGTCAACAGACTCCCGATCTGAAGATGCTACAATAGGTTTGACGACGTGGATCTCGCGATACCAGAAGACGATAGTCTGGTCTTGTACAGAGCAAAGCTTGTCTTGAGGTACCCTTTCGCTGCTTTGACGTCAAAAGGGAGGATACTGGTGGAAATCCAACTGAGAGATATGGATATTGAGAGGAGGTCTAGAGATGACATCGTATCTGGAAGTACTGTATCCTTGAATCAGTACCGGTCTATTACTTTGCTTTTGCAAGGCCACAAGGCTGGATTGCAGACATCTTTCGGTATCGGTGGGTGTTGTATTCAAAGCATAAAATGACATTTTAATTGACTAAAATACTTGCTATGCTGAAGCGCAGGATGATCTACTGCTCTTCCACACCAGAGACCAGTAAGTTTTGACTCTATAGTTTCAAACGCTTTCTGCGAAATATGGCTAACTACCGTCCGCCCACCTCTCAGAAGCCGGAAATTCTCTGTAAAATCTCTGTATCCATTAACACTCGCAAACTCGCACATATTCCTGGGACGCTTCCGACTAAGGGCTCTCCTGGAAACTGCAGCAACCCAATCAGATGCTCCCCCTCTACACGAGCGCACACCAACATACTTTTTCAGAGCGCTGAAACAACGGGCCTTGTTGCCCCGTCAATGTCTCATATATGATCCCAAGCAACTCGCTGCTAGTACAAGCGACCGGAGAGATCCAGCGATGGGGTCGTCGTCGGTGACTCGAACACCGCGTGATGTCTCCAAGGCAGAAATCTGGCATATCATGGCTCAACACGCCGAATTTATACTCGCAGACCAGGGCAAATCGCGCAAGCCGTTCCTTGACCTGCCCTCGTGGCTCAAGTTCACGAGGCTTGCTCGCCAGCAACGCGTTCTCGCTCGTATGAACGGGACGACTGACATCGACTGGGGTACGGTCAACGGGGACTGGGATGCTGAGGTTGACGAGGAAAATAGTGTGGAGGAAGAGGTCGTAGAAAGCGTCAGGACTATTTTGAAAGGCATAGATGTGTTTGGTGTTCCACATGCGACCCTTGTTAGGACTGTGCAATCAGCACTTCAAAGGGCTCAGGAAAGAATGGTATAGCATCACCTTGTTATCCGTGTTGGCCGTCATGTGCTGACGGATTCCTAACAGCAGGAGAGACAAGAGGACGAGCTCTATTCCCCAAAAGCTGTGAAGCAGGAAGAGGATATCGTCAGGCATTACTATGCCTCGGATTTTTCCGAAGACTCGAGTGAGGCTTCCTCCGAGAACGAATCTAACTCGGAGTCCTCTTATGATTCGTCCATCATGGATGAGCTGCCAAAGTCCATGCGCGAGGTCCCAAAGCTTACTGGCTTCCTGTGGAATTGTGGCATGCCGGGGTGTGCATACTCTTTTGATATTAGGGACATAGATCATCAACCTGGCACGGTATCGGCATGGGAGTCGTTCAGTGTGACGGTGTTCGATCATCAAAGTGCCCATCTTCGCGAGATGGGTATTGAAGCGGTACCCAGAGAACGGGGCGAAGTACGATTTTATTCTTTCTTGTGTCCATTAATCAAAGCTAATACTTCTACCCAGGGCATTAGGTTGCAACGCATCAAAAAGACAAGATGAGGGTTTCTTTGCAAATGTTTTTGGGCATTGAATTATAAGATAGACTGGGTCTCAAACGATTAATCCTAATTAGCATCTCAAAATGTATCAAAAATGGTGATGAATGTATAGTCAAAAGAAACAGGCAGGTAGTAGTAATGTAGGGGTATGACCAGAGTGCAAAGACAATCCAATGCTCCATGATGCTTTTTTTTTTTTTACGATCTAAATGACAAAGGGGGAAACCATCAACTCAAAACCGATACCTAATGAGCGTCATGATCCAGCAGATTTGTTCTTGACCGAGCAGCAAAAAACTCTGAGTTGGCGTCAGAGCCATACTGATCCGCCAATTCCCTTCAGCACAGTTAGCATCGATCCCTCCTCGAGATGAGGCATAAATATCACCAACCTGGCATATGACTCCATGATTGTCGCCATACTCGCCGTACCGAGTCGATAGGCATCTGGCATCATACCCTTTCCGAACCGGTAGGTGACATGATTCGAACATAAGAGCGCGGCCAGCATGACAGCGATGTGCACCGGAACAAGCGCAAACACGACAGTGTACCAATTTTCCAAAACCGTCCTTTCCAAAGTCAGGAAATGCTTCTTGCATCCTGGTAAGATCGAGCGCGAGTAGCACGTCTGGCTAACCGCCGCTTCGACATAGGGGGAGAAATAGCCGCAGCACTTCAGCGAGTTTTGTATTTGCATGCGGCCAACGACACCAAGTTGCCGGGACCATTGTAGATTTAGTTTGCCTTCAAGGTTGAATGCGCGCTTCTTGTACGTCAGGTATCCTGGAATAACGAGGAAAGCGAAGGTAAACCAAAGGAAGAGAGTATAGGTGGCGAGGAATGCTCGGTTGTTCAGTAGTAAACCAGCCCAACCGAGCAGGGAGGCTATGACAGCCAGAGTTGCGGCCAATGTGGACATGATAAGTTCAGTGCGATTGGCAACACGAATGACATCGGCGTGATCCCAAACATCGAACCACGTTAGAAGGCAGGCAATGAATGAAATCACAGAATAGATTGAGAACTGTAAAATACATAAAATTTTGAGTGTTCTCGAATTAAAATAGAAAATCAGCGATACGTACAATGACGTTGGCTATCAACAGAACCCATTTGAAGCGGTTCCATCTCGGTGGCGGAGCGATATATTCGTCCTCATCCGTCGCCCCAGGCATACGCGCCTCCCCTGCCCGGAACGCGCCTCGTCCTCCTCCAGGCTTGGGAGGGGACGCCAAGTCCTGGCGCTTCCTCCTCCTTGGGCCAACACCACCGACGACAACTTTATCTGAGAACTTGGACGGAAAGTAATAGGCGCTGAGCGATCCCGGTGTATTTGGCCTGGACGACGTTGACGCGCCGGAGTCTCCATTGACGCTCTGCAAAGGGGATACGGATGGTGGCGAGAGAAGCTGTCGTCCAGCGTTCACGCCGGTTGCACCGCCAACAGTACTGTCTATTTGATTTGACATATCTATCGACTGTTGCAACTAATACGTCGTAGATCCAAATCCAATACGAGTGCCAGCCGTGGACTATGAATTTCAATGTGAGAGAAGAGAGTCACTAAAGAACTTGAATCGGCTACAATGACCAGACCCTGCAGCAGGGAGAAGAGAGTATATAACGAGAAACAAGTGCAGTCCGGCCTCATCTTGGCAATTTGCTTGGCTTGTATAGACCAGGGGCTAGCAAATTTGATCATTGCAGACAGCGGTGAATCAACAAATAATTTCTGCGGCTCCCTCGGAAGGAAATATAGATGCTACCATGCTCAGATCGTTGTTTTCTCCCCTGATCTGACTGCGCAATTGACTTATATCAAATGTTCTATCGACGTGTATTATATTTTTTTTTAAAAAAAAATGAGTGTGGGAT
The DNA here is from genome assembly GCA_018343915.1 of Agroathelia rolfsii. NCBI lineage: Eukaryota > Fungi > Basidiomycota > Agaricomycetes > Amylocorticiales > Amylocorticiaceae > Agroathelia > Agroathelia rolfsii. The sequence goes on from JABRWF010000002.1 coordinate 1,565,040, forward strand.
TGAACGTGTATCTCAAAAGAACGGGTGTGTATGGAAGAAATCACTATAGCACTGTGCGACGCTTGCCAGCTCGAATCCACCATCTACGTACCAAAGAAAGAAAACAGATAATTACCAACATAGAAATAGCAAAAACGATTCCAAACATGTTCAGAGGATACTCTGGTCCAAGGCCATTGGCTGGAACTGTAACATTCATGGATAACACTCCTGTGCTTGTCTATCAGCCAAAAAAAAACAGTGACTCATGTTTAAGAGCGAGAAAAACGTACCGATCACAACATGAATACAGAGGATGTTCATAGTAACGATGGTAAGGATGACAATAGCCTTGTCGCTACCAGATTTCATCCCAGCCATGGTATTGCTTAAATGGCGCAAGTAAGTGGGATGAGATTGACTAAGCATGCGCTCATAATGGACGAGGGATTGCTGAAGGCTTAGGATGTGATCTGAAAACAGGTCAGAATTTGATGAAATTTGGGGGTTTGAATAAATAACAGACCATGCACATCGCTCATGTAAATTGCCAAATCGGCATCGGTGCCCAATACGGACGTTGAAGAATCGGCGAGAAGCCTTTTGCGTATGCGCATCACAACTTCGGATTTCGTCGCAAGCAGACGGGTTAAGGTGGTCACGAGTCGTCTGGCACGGGCCATCTGACGCAGTGTGATGCCCGTGCCGGGCTGTTTTCTTTCCACTCGTATATGGGCCAAGTAAAGGAAATCTATCCAACGCGAACGAAGCGTTCGCCGCAAACGCCTATACAAGACAGAGAGGGGTGGTAATAGGTACCAAATGCCGATCACAGGCGCCAAGAGACGCTGACGACCTGAACGACGACGGTATGTAGACACAGACTTTTCATCAAATGATTCAGCCTTCTCCCTATTGATAGAATCTGCAGACGATTGATCATTTTCGGCAGAATCCACCAGCGTGGAGGATGAACTTTCGGAGCTCGTCCCCCCAGTGGGGCTAAAGACCAAGTCTTCGAATGCAAGCACTTGTTTTTCAATTTCATCCTCGATCAAAGGGATGAATGAATCTACTATGGAGTCCATGATTCCATGGGCGATCCAATCTGGAAATTCCCAATATATTCATTATTTATTTAATTATTGACAGTCCGAAGGAAACTCAAAGATCACGTGGAAGCGAGTTTACTTACCGGATGTCATACTCATCGACTTGCCGAGAAGCTGGATGCGACTCGTGACCCGTTCTGTGTGTTCTAGAAGAGGGTGAGTATCAATTGGATATTACGTGTGAATGCAATGCAGGCTTCGCACCACTAACGTCACTGAAATGAAACTAGAAAAGTCAACATAACTAAGAGTTCTTGAACTAATGTCAAAGCTTACTGAACAAATTCCCTCACGGAAAACTACCAAATAAATATTGGATTCACGAATGATACCCTCTTCACTATCATCTGCCCTCAATGTTGACCTTCTTTCGATTGCACGGAAAACAACAAAGTAATAGCCAAGTCGTGGAAATAGCTCCAATTTCTCTCGAGGATCCTGTTCAAGAATATCCTCTAAAGTAAGGGGGTGAAGATGAAGCATCTTCCTTAGAGAGTAAGAAAACATGTTATTGTAATACAGAAAAAAATATGTCCTCACTCTTCCGATAGCTCGCATATCCTCCCAAGTAGGGCTAGAAACGTTTAACCACCACGCCTTTGGAGGCTGAGGCGCTGGTGAAACAGGCAATAATATTTCCCTAGGATTTGACCTATGAGTTTCCTTCTGCTTGCCTTTTCTGGACTTGGAGCTGGACGCTTCAGGAAAAGCAGTCATCTCGGGGAGTGACGCAGCACGATTTAGCTTCTTCATATCAGCGGGCTGAATAGGGTCTTCCTCGTAAATAGTGCGAGGACGAGCACGAGTGAAGTTTCGCTTTGCCTTGCCCTGCCTCCTCATCGCAGTGGCCAGACTAGATAAGATGTCCGCCCGATCCGTTGAGCGTTGTATGCTCGGTTCGTTGCGATCATCACGATTCCGTCTATGAGCGCCGGGACGACGTGGTAATGACGGCACGTACAGGACAAATTCACGTGGTGCATATTGAGGGTTTTGTCGTGCTCTAAGCTTGGCCGCTACGTCGAGTTCAGATTGTCTCCACGATGCCGCACTACTGAGACTGGGTCGTCGAACTTTCCGACGGCTCCGGGTGCGTATAGAACCCTCTGAGGAGGAGGAGGAGGAAGTTGATGAAGAAGTTGAGGAGCTGGAAGATCTACCCCTTGCCCAGCGTGCTATGGCAGCCTCGACGAGAGTAGTAATTGCGCCTAGGGGTCCTCCTAGAAATGAACTGTCCGAAGAAGACGATGAAGACGAAGACGAAGATGAAGAGGATTTGGAAGCGGGGGTATCAGGTCGTAAGAAGGGTATCTGAGGTGGTGGAGGCTCTCCTCGATAGATGTCGGTATTTTCATGCACGGTCTCTAGTATGGAAGTAGGGATTTCGATAGCAGGCGGATGGTATTCGGTTGAAGACATTATTGCGAAGAGAAATGCATGTGATGTAGGAGTGCTCAAAAAAGGTTAGGGTAGCATAAAGTGTAGTGTTTGATTTCGGAATCTAGGTGAAATCAGTGCCGGTTGGTATTGGATAATGTTGGTCCCTTGAAGCAAAGCACGACAAATCAGCAATCCGACTGTTAGAGCGTAACTGAACTTGAAAAAAGCCTGGAGTCATTTGCCGGCCAACAGTAGTGGTACTGCCACCGCACTGCCACCGGGATTCGGGGCTCGGTGTTCTCCGCTTCCATTCTGACCAACTGCCAGTTCATGTGAAAAAACGTAAACGCGAATACCTGTTGGACGTGGTCACATGATTTCCCGTCTATTTTATATCTCATACACACTTCAATATCTCAATGATCAACATTTCAACATTTCAAATATTTCAATCTTCAGCCCTTCAAAAACCAAGGCAAGTCAATATTTGAGCTTCGAATTAAAACTTCAAATAACTCGAATCGTAGGCATTGTCTTATAAAAAGTTTTCAAGGACATAAGTATCATTCATCAGCGTCGTTAGTAGTCCTGTATATGCGTTTGTGTGAGTCCTGTAATGATAATTCAAAATGTCAATAAAATACTCTCAGACCTGATTTATTAGCAATACCAATTCAATTCGACTGGTTCCCGTTTTCCAAGAAGCTCAACGCCTACCCGGCCTCTTTCCCATACACCGTCACCTATGTTTTCCACTGGTATCGTTGGGCGCATCAAATTTCACGTATCTTCCATTCTCGAGCTTCAGATCTAAAGCTATGCCTTTGGTTTGTATACCAGATGCCCATAAAGGTGTGATTCCAAACCAGGCACCCAGCTTTCCGAACCAGCGCCGTCGGTGTTTCCCATCCCGGCGTGTCAGAGAGTCGTCCAGGAGCGTCTCCCAACGGTACCGGGGACGCGCACGGATATGGACGTCGTCGTGTTCAGTGCCCCCGCCTGTGCCTACTGTGGATGGGTGAAATTGTGTTTCTAGATCGATTTCCGACATATCCTGAGCCCAAAGATTATGGCCATGGTGGAAAAGCATAGCCTAAAAAAAAAAAGAAAAAAAAAGAGGTGAGACATCATTCGAAGAAAAGAATGATGAAGTGAGGGATCTCACATCACTTTTGCCATGGAATACTATGTCATTCAGCCGGATATACAATTTGTTCAGAAATCCGGCATCGAAGAAATCCCCTGACTTCGGCTTTGTATGCAGCAGACCTCGCTGAGTTAAGAAGGCCTCCAGAGCCGCTCGTGGTAGTGGAGTATAAGCGATGGAAATGGGGTAATATGGATTGAAGTTGGACTCATAAGTCCGGAGTCCCTTTATAGTGCTATGGTTCCGCCGCCATAAATCATCCTGACATGAGACAATTTAGCATAGGAGAATTCAGTATCAAGGTAAACTTTGGCGCACCCAGAAGATATACCACCACGTCGCAGCAGGCGAGCTGGAAACCAGAGCCATGCGCTCATAGGCTAGCTGGAATACATTCTGACTCCCCAACATAAGTTGCCAAACCCTAAGATCACGTTCAAACTGGATTGAGCTCTCTGCGAGCTTTGTAGGATCCCGTGGTTGTTCGTATACAAATTCCAGAAAGCGGTAGGTCAAGGTATTATGTTTGCGCTCATACTCCTTTCTAAAGTGTTCCCGATAGGAATCCAACACGTTTTCCAGATGGTACAGCCGTGATTCAACCTGCTGTTGATTCAGGAAAAGGAAACGCGCGAGTTGTGGTGTAAGGTCCAAGTCATCGGTAAGGCCGATTGCATCGCCCGTTAAATGTCTATCCTTGCCATAATCGAGGTTGATCAAGAACCCACTTCCTAGTTGGACGTCTTGCCATACGAGATTGCCGTTGTGGGTGATGTGGAATATGCAGTTCTCTAACCAGATTGTCGATTCTGCTTTGTATCTTCTGCCTTTGCAGCATAGAGGGACGCGAGAACCTATATACTACTTGGACCATACATTTTCAACACTGACAACAGGTAGTAAGGCTCAGTATGGACCAACCTGAATAAACCCATATGGCCATTTAACTTGTACACCATCCAGTGCACGGAGAGCCATTCTGATCTCCCGCTTACGCCGTATTTCGTCGCTACTGTTTTGTGTTATGTAGGCCTGGAGGTTAGAAAGGCCACTGACAACTGCTTCGCGCCCGTCGTCATATTTGATGACCTACTTATAATTTAATATTAGCTTCTAAGGGTCGTACGATCTCTCACAAGTGTAGGTGGGAACGGTATCCACCAAGCATTTCCAAATGACCTGGCATAACTGGTTTTTTTGTCATCTTTGTTCTGCCAGAAACAATCCGGTCCAATATAATGCCTCAATATTTGCTCTTCTAGATGCCTGAGGAAGGGATGGTCAGGTCCGTTGTACAGCGTAACTGCACGACTATAAGCGAATGATCCAACATCTTTCAGAATCTTTAAAAATATTAACAACGGTTTCTCGGCAATGTCATAGGCCTTCATTCTATTGAAACGGACCTTAAGGTTTTCAACATGTCTTTCACCAGGAGAACCAGCAAAGTCTAACAGATACGGCGGATATTCGTAGCCTCGGGCCTCTGCAAACTGCATCCGCTGTGCTTTCGGTATTTTGCACTCGTCATTCGTCAGAAGTAGTACCGTGATACTCTCCTGCCAAATTCGGCGGCGGGTATGAGGTGAAGATGCAGAAACATCGAGCCTGCAACATCCATATGTGCATCGTATAATTTTTTTTTTTTTTTTTTGCCATACATAGAAAGGGTAACATACCGTGGCGAGAATATATCAATACCTTGCCATTAATAGAAATAAGTTCAAGCACGCAAATTTGTCTGTAATCCGCATGGCCACTTACTGAAGTCAATACGATGAGTGCACCCTATGTGATTTTTGTTCAGCATCAAGTGAAAAATTCAAAACAATCGGCTTACGCTTGACAAAACGACGCATAATATCTGTATCAATGATAGAAAAATCTGCAATCCCATAATTATTGATCTTCTCCATCTGGATGTCAAGGCAGAAAGCTTACAGAAGCTGAGGCCATAGGTTCCTGCGTATACGCTGGTAGAAGTGAGTTGGGGCGATAAAACAAAACAAATATACACCAAACTTACATGTAAAGCACGACACCATTGATAATATCCTTTCCAGGGACGTTCAGGACAACAAGAAGTGATATCAAGCCAGTCAAGACATAATTCAGCCTTGAAGTGAACTCATTTGCGTTCGAGACCACGTTTATACAGGGTGCCCAAATGCATTGAAGTACGAAGAAGAGAAGCATTACAGCGAGAAGAAAACCGGCTTGAGCTACGGCTAGCGGTCCACGAGGAAGAGAGCGGAAAAGGCAATTGTTAGGGCTGATAACGGTAACAATGATAAGAGCCGAAAGCTTCCAAAACAGATACATGGATGTGAATGCGCCCCATCTGCGGCGATACTCTGTAAGATTTCGTGAGAAGGTGAGGTTCAGAGAATGGGAAATAATTCACACGTTTGTAAAGAAAATTGAGAGGATTAGTGTCTCGCTCCAGAAGCCGTTGATACTCGCGATTCATTGCAGAGGAATCTCTTGGTCTACCGAGCTCGGTGTATGGATCGACGACGGGTACGGAGCCTAATATGACGCGTCGTAGAAATATGGGAAACCATATGGTAAGCTTTCAAATTTGTTGTTAATTGTGATATCCCACAGTATTCGAGATAAGCCTTACAAGAACCACAACCAGGAGCGATAGAACGACTGTGTCATACATTTGTGAGTAATCCATAGATATGGTATATATTCTCAATAGCTTACTGATTACTGGCGCCCAGTTCACTTGGTCTTTTCGCATTGTAGTTGTCCAGCAGAAATCAAGAGGATCACGCCATTCTGTACTGGGTCCAAGGGGAGGAACCACAGGTGGGGAGGTCGTTGAATTCGTGTATGGATTCGACACGACCCACAAGTCGTCAGACCATACAAGAACATGTATAGCCATTGTGCTGAGCGGCAGATAGACTGCTGTTAAGATGAAGGCCGATAACATGAGACCCCAGTGTTTGCCTCCAGAGGAAGGAGAAGGTAATAAGCCTTCCTGTTTAGATAGTGCAAGAGCCCATGTTGCAACCCGATAGAAATAGAATAGAAATAGAAATGCCAAAGTCATAAACGCAAAAAGGAAAATCATGGCTTGTCCAAGAGTTGAAGCAAAATTGAGCGCAAGAATGTTCGGTCTGTTTCAAAATATCACAACCAGATTTCATTTATGCATTGCGTTAGCACGTACATGGTCCCTAGCAATAGCTCTCTCCAATCGTGGTTTAGATTTTGCTTAGTTACGGGGACTGTAAAGCTGTAAGCTACGAGCAAAGGCGGGACATCAAATAAATATCGAACCGATAGTGCTTAGAATCAACGCAAAAATTTGTACGGTATTCAGAAGACCTTGCATGCTGTAGTAGTTCGCGATGTAACTCGAACCCTGTAGTGTGGTTTCGGTACGAAAATTAGAGCTGAAACGATGGAAAGAGGGGCATTCTCACGGCTAAGGACTGAACGAGACTCTCAATCACGCCGAAAACTGTTGCTCGGGATCTCCACGATGGAGCAGTTATCTTATTGATCTCAAGTTCCGCGATACTTTCACCCGACGCCACCAGGCTATCCATAGGCGGGAACATGTGGGTTTCGAGATAATCCTTCTGATCGAATGGAAAGGAGAATTGCGGGGAAGGTATTTTTTCCAAGTACTTATCCAATTCTGGTAGATATACAGGTGCTGCATGACGCGAAAAGATTACAGTTGCAGGAAGAGGGGTATAGGAGACAATGGGTATAGTTGGAGATGAAGGAGAGTTTAATTCTTCATGAGAAAGTAGATGCATGTGGTCGTTGAGAATGTTGGAGGATTGTGGAGTGGGCGGGATTTTTGAAGACGAGGAAGTGAATGAGAGTTTATTCTCAATTATCTCCATAAATGAGGTCGAATGACCACTTGTGGTGTCTTCTGCCTTGTGAGTATCATTAGCACGGTTGGTTCGACTTGAGCGATAATCCTCGACCGCTGCCGCGGCAATAGTGCTGGTAGATGGTACTGGTGAAGGATGGCGGATGAACCTTGCAGGCCTTGGTGTATCCTGTGCAGAAATAAGGGTTGTGGTCTCGTCATCCGAATCTGCAGAGGAGGGGATGCGCCTTCTAGCGCTGCTTTTGGATGCCTGTAAACCTCCAGTTTCACTCCTAGCATCAGTAACAGAGGGCAAAGATTCGAATAGTTCTGCGAGCCTCTTGACGCTCATTTCGAGTCTTTGCAAGCTTCCAGAGTTTCCGGACTGTGCCGTTGTCAATTCCGCTGTGTTCCTCAAACTGGAAAATGCCAAATTATCCTTAGATTTCAACACCACATCAGAGAGGCTGTCGTCAAGGGCAGAGAACAAGAGTCAACTTGAATTGAATCATGACGCAGGCGGCGGTTGTAAAGCTAACCAATTAGAGAGGTGACGAGGCACGTGCGCACTCGAAGATGATCAGCTGACGTAACGAATCCATCCAGTCTTCTGCTAAATACTGTGCCCACCGAAAGTCTGTAAGTATTTCTAGACATAGCATATATCGAGATCAAAAAAGTTTGTGTGATTTGACTAACTGGATGAAGCGCTAGAGAATCTACAAGTTGAATGGTTGGGTGGTGTTTTAATCAGGAGCATAGCGCATAAAGTCGGCGTTCAAGTTGAGTTGAGCTCGACCCATCCACCTTCCCTAGTGGGTACACTAGCGCAGGCAGTTGATTAGGGGGGTGGGGGGTGTCGAGATACCTTCTCGCCTACCGAGATAGCCGAGCAGAGCCTGCCAGTTATACCGGCACCACCTCTCCACCCCCAACCTCTTCTTCATATTGTCTTTCTTGTCATCACACTCCGGTCTGACCTCCGCAGCCTTCGCTTTGTTTTACAAAGGCATTGAAACTTGCCTTGGGATCTAGAGTAACAAAGGGCCCAGTTGACACACTTACAAAAGAAACGGCAGTGGGCCACCCAAGCTCCATTTACTATGCGTTCATATCACAAACCTGCAGAGACGTGGGCAATTCGGGCAGCAGAATTTCAAAGGAGGAACTGGACCTAATGGGCACAGCCCGCTCGCATAATAGCCTGTCCGAGAGGACGCACAGGCACAGATGTAAATCATTTGAACATTCAGATCTGAGGTGACTTCTGTTTTCCTCTGAGCCTGTGCTACACCCATATGACAACGCCACATGCGTGTGACATGGACAAGAGGTCTGTGGGTAAGTCCGACCTCTCGCAACTTCTCTTACAAGTACGACCATTAACCATGGTGACATCACACGTACATGTGCTCTCATCTATGAACTTCATAATCAGGCGCTCAGCGCTTAATGTTTAGTGTTTGACACGTACGCTCCAGAGCAATACTGGCATGCCCTCAATTAGATCCCGAAAGCACTGTCTTGGCTTTACTCAACTCGATCGTAGATGAACGCATAGACCGGTAAAATATAGTAAGACGAGACGTCTGAAAGCTTTCAATCCGTTAGGCAGTCGAGCCATTCTGCTGGCATTTTCCTCTCAATGTATGGTGACACTGGCAATGCCAACATCATTGCGGTGGATCGGACAAGGTGGTGCGCCGAACTCTGTAGAGAGTCTGTATTTAAATATGTTCTGGAAATACCTGACTGCGCTAGATATCTGACTGCGCCGGATATTCTTCACTGCGACGGGAGAAGGCATTAGCCCCATTACGAGACGGAGGCATGAACTTAGATATACATCTCAAGAGGAAGGAAAACATATATAACCACGAGATAACATCTGCTCGATATACCACAACACCATACATTTATCTTGGACAAACTCTTCCTTGTGGAACAACAGGTGCGATTCTGATGGCGACAATGAAATTTGCTTGCTTATAATTGTATTATTAGGCTTATACGGTTTTGGTGTCGAACATTACAATCTGAAACGACACTCGTTCGTCATGAAATCCAAACTCCTTACCGTCTTGGCCGGTGCTGCCACTCTCTCCTTGACCCAGGCTATCACTATCGCGGACGTCTGTACTACCACCTATGCTCAGGCTGCCCTGCCTGCCAGCGGCACTCTCCAGGGCTTGTCATTTGATTCCTCTTCCGTCACCGCCAGCGTCGTTTACAATGCTTCTTCATCCGGCTCCGATTTTTTCCCTGGTAATATTACCTTCGACTACTGCAATGTCACTCTTGCCTACTCGCACAATGGACTTGACGATCAGGTCCTCCTCGAATTCTGGCTACCCACTCCTGACAACTTTCAGAACCGGTGGCTCTCTACGGGAGGCGGTGGTTTCGCTATCAATTCTGGCTCCCAGTCTCTCCCTGGTGGTGTTATTTACGGCGCCGTATCCGGAATCACCGATGGAGGATTTGGTAGCTTCGACACCCAAGTGGACGACGTCTTCCTTCTCGCCAACGGCACGATAAACCGACAGGCGTTGTACATGTTTGGATATCAGGCCCATCACGAGCTGAGTCTGATTGGCAAAGCCTTCACCAGAAACTTTTTCAACATGACCGATGCTAGCAAGCTCTATGCCTACTACCAGGGCTGCTCCGAGGGCGGTCGTGAAGGATGGAGCCAGGTCCAGCGTTATAGCGATGAATGGGATGGTGCAGTGATCGGTGCCCCTGCCATCCGCTATGGCCAGCAGCAGGTCAACCACCTCTACCCGAACGTGGTCGAGCACACCATGGGTTATTATCCCCCTCCTTGCGAACTCGAGAAGATCGTCAATCTCACTATCAGCGCCTGCGACGGTCTTGACGGCAAAGTGGATGGCGTCGTATCTCGCACCGATCTGTGCAAGTTGAACTTCAATATCAGTTCGACTATTGGCCAATCCTATTCTTGCGCCGCATCCACTGGCGGTGGATCTTTCCCCAAGAGGCAGGCACCCGGCTCGGGAAGCGGAAGCAGCACTCCAGCGCAGAACGGAACGGTCAGTGCAGAGGGAGTTGCCCTTGCCACCAAAATCCTCGACGGTCTTCACGATTCCGATGGTAACCGTGCGTATATCTGGTATCAACCTACCGCCACCTTCGACGATGCCGACACTCAGTATAACTCCAACACCGGCGAATGGGAGCTGGACATCACTTCCCTCGGTGGTGAATGGATTGCCCGCTTCCTTGAGCTCGAAGATGCAGATAACCTTGACTCTCTGACTAATGTTACGTACGACACCCTGAAGGAGTGGATGATCCTTGGCTGGCAGCGCTACGAAGACGTTTTGCAGACTACCTGGCCCGACTTGACCCCCTTCCAGTCCGCCGGCGGTAAGGTTATCCATTTCCATGGCGAGTCCGACCCAAGCATCCCCTCCGGCTCCTCCGTTCACTATCATGAATCCGTCCGCCAGATCATGTACCCCAACATGACCTTTAACGCGAGTTCCGAGGCCCTGAACGAATGGAACCGTCTCTTCTTGATCCCTGGTGCTGCCCACTGCTCTCCGAGCACCACTCAACCTGATGGCCCATTCCCTGAGACGGCCTTGCTCACGCTCATCAACTGGGTCGAAAGCGGCGTCGTCCCCACTACGTTGAACGGCACAATCCAAGGTGGCTCTGACGAGGGTGAGATACAGCCGATCTGCGCCTGGCCCCTTCGTCCTCTGTGGACGAACAACGGAACCAATTTGGAATGTGTCTTCGACCAGGCCTCCTATGACACTTGGGTGTATGACTTTGATGCATATAAGCTCCCTCTTTATTAGATAAAAATTCTTCGATGGATTTTTCTATGGCAATGGACATTTAAAAGACTTGGACTTTTATAATACATATCTTTGCAGTCATGTTATCATCTGATAGCTACATCTTATGATGAGAATAAAAATCAAAACAAAATTGAGTTGAACGCCATCGAAGCTTTCCAAACCCCAGATGGTCTCGAGGTCAATTCGACTGCTCTGTTGGATATAGATATAAAAGATGAAAGCGTAGATCAATAAAAATACAGATGACTCTTCGAGATGATCAGGAATTTGAACGCTCGAGTGAGTGCACTATCACTCTATTCATTCCCCCAAGGGCTCCGGGTCCCTGTCAGGCATGACCTCACTGATCAACTTGCCAAACGGTGTCTCGCTTGCCAGCTTGCTCAATCTGGACTTCTCGTACAAAGGCCTTCCCTTTTCTGAGCGCATCTCTTCAATGTGTGCGATCCGCTCGACCAGGCCTCTTCCTGCTTCGAAAGAGCGTTTAATGATGGATTCAGAAAAGAATCCTGGCTGCTCTTTCTTCATTTCAGCGGTTAGATGCTCGGCCTTGAGATCATGGTACGGGTTCTTTCCCGGAATGTATGGCCAGTTCTCCTTGAGTTCCTGTTCGAGTGGCATGAGCGGAGCAACCAGCTGTGGGTACTGACGAATTGCCGCAGCAAGCGCAGGTGGGAGGATGTTGGGTTGTTCGAGGATAGACGAATGGATAGTTTCGTTCGTCACAGGATTAGGGGCTGTGGGGAATGCGCGTTGTATCTTGGTGGTCAACGCGAACACTCCGGTGCGAGGGCTAGAAAGGAGCATCAAGATCATGAAACATGTTTGGCGATCCCGTATCACTTACTCGTGTGGCAGTTGCTTTCCCCAAGGCGCAACAGGATCTGGTAATGATGCCAGATAACTATAGTCGAGTGAGATCATGTCTGAGATATTGGCCTATGCAACTATCACTTGGCTGCCGAATACAGAATCCGAAATGAAATCGAGCTTACCGCCATCCACGTCAGGGTCAGATCAGAGAGATCGTGGTCATGCCATCCACCACCAATATCACTGTGCGATCCAGTGAACCAGCACTGAGGCGCCAGGTTCAGTTCAGGTGTCACATCGAGACTGATCCTTTACAACCCACCTGCTTCAAGACTTGGCCCTTGGCACGTCCACCGGGCGTCTGTTCCCACTTGGTGCAGTTCTATTTACTTGCGTGAATATGGATCAGGAATGAAGCTCATAGCGAAACAAGGCCTACAAAATCTTCCCGATCTTCTTCCAGAGCAAGAGCCTGGAAAGCATATTGTATGTGCTCTCCAAGTTCCGTATTCGGGAAGCCGAATATCGTCGTCAATTTATCCTGAGACATCTCACTGAGCAAGAGTGTCTGGCAATTATATATAAATTAGGAACTTACTGGATGTGCCTTTCTCTTCAACTCATCCGGCAAACCTAGATTCCCGACAGTATCGAAAACACCCACACACTTGACCGAGTACGTGTCAGCGTCTGAATCCGCACGAGACTTGCCAGGAGAGCTGTGTTGAGTCCAAGGCTCGAGTTTCACGTTCAGTTCAGCAATCTCTGTCAGATTCCTCTCTATTAGAACACCCGCGGGGGACTTGATTGAATACTATGGGCAAAATCATTGCACACCGTTAGGATTCCTGGCCTTTCCCCGCTTCTGGAGATTGACAAATATAGTGGCAAAGTTGTCCATTTCCGTCCGGTCAAGGACACCTATTGCTCCCTATGAAGACAAGTATGATTAAGCAAATCGATACTTGAATCTAGCAGTAGGTTCGGGGCATACGATGAACATGGCTATCATACGCGCAGTATATGCGCCCTAAATATTTCCAAAACATTCGTGTCAGAATAAAAAAAATTGCTCAAAAGTTGGGATGGCGTACACGTGAAAATCCAAAGATGAATATCTGGATTGTTTATCAAAGATCAGTCAATACTTGCATTTCTGTTGGAAAGATGAATAGGTCTCACCTCATCTCCAGGCTGATAATTGCTGGATTAACATCGGAGAATCAGCGTTTCAATGTTTTGACAGTAATGCAAAGCGTGTAAATCGCTTACTGGGCAATGAATGCATATGCATCCTGCACTTTCTCGGCTATAGGAGGAAACAATCAACAATCGTGTTCAAATAAGTATTCTGTAGACATATACACACCTAGCGATGCTCCGGTCGATCCTTTAATTTTATAAACGTGAGCCTAAATATACCAGTAAAGAAGAAAACGAGGATGCATACCTTGGACGTATCTAAAATATACCGATTTAATTCAGATATTGGGATTATAACTCGCAAATAAATAAATAAATCTAAAACTTACTCTGCATACAAGTTGTGCTCGCTACCGATGCCGGCCTGGTAGTAAACAACTTGGGGCATGGGCGGGTCACTAATCGGGAACAGGTAGTCATCAGCGCTCAAATGGTGTACAGAAGAAACAGTCCAGTTTACAATCGAATGTCTTCATGGTTTATTGCTCTGGAGAGACGCTAAACAACGATACAGCCTTTCAGGCTGGACAGTCAAACACAAGACGCTGAGCCACCGACCAAGATGTTCGTGTACATCCATCGGTCCTGCACGGTGAGACCATCTTCCCAGGTCCCATCACAGCATACAATTATGCGCTTCCGGACACGAGTCCTTTGCCCTTGGACGTGATGAGGTATAAGAGAGGAGGGTAAATGTGTATGGGTCGAAGTCATGGTGCTTATTGTGCTTTACTCGCGAAACTAGTTAGGGTTTTTGTTGTTTGAGAGAAATACTAGCAGTCGTTGCTTTTTATACATCACCCGCTGCCGCTATTCGTCTCCAACGTGATCAAGATTATGATACATGAATAGATAATTTGATCGCCGACAAGCAGTGGCCGTTGTTGTTGACCCACGGCACCGGAGCAACGGCATCAATGCAGGGCGCTTTACACCATGCCTATACTCCATCTGGATAGATTATCGGCTATACTTATAGGTTACATATTCGAAGAGATAGGCGCATGATGGTAAGGCAGCTCTAAGTAAAATAGTCCATGACCAATTCTGGTCTACAGATGATCAAAAATCAGAAACCATGTACACAACTGTAGTGCGAGTTGTCGCCCTTTTTCTCAAGAGTCTGCGAAACACAGCACATCATACAAAGACCCCCGCACTTTCACCTGCCAAGACGCATCTCGGCTTTTGAAAACGAATCCAGCGCCCTCCTGAAGTCGATCTCATCTAGGACCAGATGGCCGCCGGACGTGGGCTGTCTCCGAACAAGGGATAAATATGGCTCTTGATGGGATGTGGCACTGTTAGCAAGGAAAAAACTTAGTTCCGGCCACGCGCACAGTATGCATGTCAGCGGTAATCACGCACTAAAACTCGGTTAACCGGATGTGCCATGGAGGGAAGCCATGAAATTCAAGCGGGAATGACCTCTTGGTGAGCGACGGAATTATATCGTGGATGATCATGAAATCTGGCGGCTCTAATCCATCAGGACCTGGTGGGTTGTGTTAAAAGATGAACCAGCAAGAATATTATAGGAGCATGGACCTTCTAGTATAGTTTTCAGGTTGTCAATAGTGACAGTATGGAGGGAGCTAGAATTCCTCTTTGCGGACTCGAACAGAGCTTGAGAAACAGACGCGATGCCAGCCTTAGATGCTTTACTTGAAATGAGTTGAATTACTGGATTTGGATTGACGCTGGCTGGTTTCTCTTCTAAAAGTGTAAAAAATACGCATGAATGAACCGGATATACAGTATTTGACAGAGTCCATACTGATGCTTGGCCGTCTCCTCTTCAGTACACCGGTTCCCTTACGCAACGAGTTGCTACGTAGACGAGACTCGGGTGTGACCTGCACAATCCCCAAATTTGGCTTGATATCAGACAACCCAGGAGAGGTTGGTCGTGATTCCGACTTGTCCGAGGCGGGCGGTGTCAGTGGGTACTCAATGTCAGAATCTGTTTCGACAACGGCTTCGTCTTGTAGACAACGCTCTCTGATGAGGTCCGCATTTTTCTGTATGATGCCTGGACTATGTTTAGCAAAACCGATGTCGAGCTAGTCGACAAGTTCAAGAAGAGTCCATACCTTGTTTGTCGTAAACGATGAGTTTTGGTATACCAAGCTGACGACACCACTTGAATGTTCGTTCCACAGATTCGAGCATCACATTTAGAACAGCTTGGTTATCCTCATCTGGAGGGGCAGCAAGCACCAAGGCCAAGTTTTGGGGTAAGCGACTACGTTCATGTAGCAATGGCAGGGGCTGCTTGGGTCGGAGGGCACGCCATTGTGTAGAGACAATCAAGACCAGAGAATATAACCCATGTGCCAAGTAAAGGAAAAGGCGTGATATAGCAGAACTCATATGGTGTTAAGAAAGACGTGAGGCTACCTCAAGAGAAATAATGAAATGAATGTGGTCAATGCTGCGGCAAGCGGAATGTCGTGTTTCAAGTCCATGGACGTGTCTGTGACGTGACTGGCGATTATGGGTAGTAGGCGCCAATTCCAAGTTTGCAACAGCACCATCGACATCATGATTATCTCATCCTCTACGTTCTAGTTGATTCGGATGCAGAAGTTCAAGCGTTCAAGTTCAATTGGAAGCATAAAATAATCCGGGGAAAATGTGGGGAAATTACAGTTGGGTAGCATATCAAATGCAAATTAGTACTATGGAAAAGTCTACGTGAGGGATTCTTCTTGCTCCTGGATGCTTCGCTTGATCTTCAGCAATATGTTCGTCTTCCAATTATCTAGTTTCATGACCTGATCAAACTCTACAACGGCGGCTGTGAAGTTTTCTTGGTCGCCCTGCTCGATAGCCTCGATGAGAACATTAATGAACTTGGACTCCCGTGTTGAAGGATACGTGGTATCCAATGAAGCATATTTTGCTTCGTTCCGCTTAGCAGTGATAGGGTCCTTTGAGGCAATGGTTAGTATCCTTCATTATACGGAAGGGAAAAAGAGCAATGAAATACCTGCATGGCCAAAGCACACAAGCCAGACCTGAGCCAGTACTCTTTGACACTGTATTTCGTCAAAGGAGATGCCAACGAGTGGTCGGCAACCTGCTCATATCTTGCGATTGCCTGAGGGTAGTCTCCTAATTCGGCGTGAAGATCAGCCGCGTCTTTGAAGCAGCCATTGGCGGTTCTATAGAATTACACAGTTAGATGTATGAGTAGAAGCGCTTGGGTTCAGGTACCTACGCAGCCGCATCCTCTTGTTGGTACCAATCACCTGCGCGCTCAAAACTTTCGCAGGCTTTGCGGATATCATTCAGTTCCTGTTGATAAATCTGTCCTATTTCCTTCTCCCTATCAGCGGCCTGTCTAAATCGACCGCCCTGACAGAGATGTGTGATGGTTTGACCAAGGGCCTGTACAGCGACTAATAAAGGTGTCCTCAGCACACATACTACGTCTCATTGCTGGCTCAAGACGTACGATCAGGATATCCTCTCTTGTACGCCTTGGCAGCATTCCACCAGGCATTAGCAGCATCTGAGACTTCTTTGCACTTCTCGCGGCACTCTGCCTCACGAGCAAATGCATCACCAGCCTCCTTGAATTGCTTGTCGATCTTGAATTGGTTGGCAGCCTGCTGGTATAGATCTCCTGCTTCTTCGTATTTGGCAGACGCAGACGAGAACCAACCACCGGAGGAATTGGCCTTCTTGTCTGCCTTTTCCAGAAGGGCCTGTGCGGGCGACTTGGAGGGCATTCTGTTGGGTTTAGGTTATGAGGATGATGGGTAGGAAGGCAGTAGTGGAGATGCAGCACTGGCAGCAGTCTCCAGCCAGTTTCCGGCGTGGCTATGACTGCATTGATCGGAAGCAAATACGCATAGATCAATCACATCTCACCAGCATATAACGGCGTGTTCCCAGTAACAGGCAGGGGTGCTTCACGTTTGTCCTATTCAATCCACCACACAACCCACTATGTCTCTGCCTATTAACGAAATCAAACGACTCTCAGAACTTCATCCTAAGAACCCTAGCATCCACTACCAGTACGGTACTGCAGGATTCAGAACATTGTGAGCTCCCGGATGATCATCTCGCTTCTGAACGTATACATGATTCATTGTTTCTCAGGGGAAGCACCTTGGACTCTGTCGTGTTCAGAGTCGGTATCATCGCAGGTCTCAGAAGCAAAAAGCTCGATGGCAAGACGATTGGCGTAATGGTAACTGCATCGCACAATCCCGAGCAGGTAGTCATCAACAAGTCCTTGTACATGATAATCTGCAACATCTGATCATTTTTGTAAGGATAATGGTGTTAAACTTGTGGATCCGCGAGGTGAAATGCTTGAGGCATCGTGGGAAGGCATGGCTACCACCGTATCCAATGCCAATTCGTCTGAAGAGCTCATCGATGCCCTGAATGAACTGATCAAAGCCGCAAACATTGATGTCTCTAAACCAGCACGCGTTGTCTATGCTCGCGATACACGCCCATCTGGTCCTTCCTTGATAAAAGCTCTGGAAGATGGCCTCAAAGCTATCGGAGCAGAGGCACGTAGCGGTGGTGTTACAACAACACCTGTTTTGCACTACCTCGTCAAGGCAATCAATACCAAAGGAACGAAGGCGGCCTATGGCGTTGACTCTGAAGAAGGCTACTATGAGAAGCTGAGTAGAGCCTTTAAAAAATTGATGGCAAGTACAGATGGCTCTAGTTATCATTATCGAAAGCTCACTGATGATCAACTTAGGCGGGCAAAGAGACACCTTCACCCCTCGTTATTGATTGTGCCAACGGTGTAGGTGCGCCGGCCGCTGAAAATCTATCGAAGTATATCGGAAATACCCTCCCATTCGTATTGGAAAACACTGCTATCACAACTGCTGGTGCTCTGAACCATGCCTGTGGTGCCGATTTTGTCAAAACTCAACAACAGCTACCACCTTCCTTGGTGGGCAAGTTGAGCGCCGGACAACGCGCCTGCAGTCTTGACGGAGATGCGGATCGCCTGATGTACTACTACGCAAATGAGCGCAACCAGTTCCGTATGTTGGACGGCGACAAGATCGCGGCTCTGACGGCTGCGTTCATCGTCGAACTTGTCAAGGCCGCTGGTTTGGACCAGAAAATCAATGTGGGTGTCGTCCAGACAGCATACGCGAACGGCGCTTCAACCAAGTATCTGTCCCAGGTATGGATATAGGATGCTGACGAGTCGCGTCATGCTAATCTCTACCCAGCGTCTCCCCGTACGTTGCGTGCCCACAGGTGTCAAGCACCTTCATCATGCGGCGGAGCAGTTTGATGTAGGAGTTTACTTCGAAGCTAATGGACACGGTACCATTCTCTTCTCCGAACAGACTCAAGAGAAGCTAGCTGCCCACAAACTATCGACTCCCGCACAGGAGACAGCTGTGAATCATCTCGTTAATCTCGTCGAACTAATCAACCAAACGGTTGGTGACGCCCTTTCAGACATGTTACTCGTCGAAGTAGTTCTTGCCCACAAGGGATATGGCGGTGGAGAATGGGACTCGTTGTATGCGGACTTACCAAACCGACTCGTCAAGGTCGTCGTCTCAGATCGCAACGCATTCAAGACAGAAGACGCAGAGAGGCGGCTGACCAGCCCCCAAGGGTTGCAAGGTAAGATCGATGAGCTGGTACGCCAGTACAGCAACGGTCGATCCTTTGTTCGGCCAAGTGGGACAGAGGACGTTGTTCGTGTCTATGCCGAGGCAGAGACCCGGACTGAGGCAGATGGTATTTTGGATTTCCAGCCTATTATACAAGGTACTGCGACTAAGGTCTTGATTTCAGAACTTGCCTTCCGTGTTGCCGGCTTGGTGTATGATACCGCAGGTGGTGATCCCACCAAGAGACCTAAGGAATTCATTTAATGGACCGACTGGAGTCAGTGCAACAGTGCCAGCGGGCCTATTGATCCGCCTCCAACGCCCCAGGCACATGAATGGTAAACAAGACAAAAACAATGTATCATATAAGTGGAAATAAAATATAAGTCAAGGATGTTCCCTGGGCAGATGTGGATCAGATAGATGTTAGGGTTGGTATGATGCAAGGGGGGGTTGTAACGCAAAGAGGTTGTAATAAAGCAACGGGGATCCGAGCATCAAAAAGCACGTGGTTATTTACACCGTTGACGCCACTTGCTGTCAACTTGACAAAAGACGACGTTGCGATTTCTCCGCGAATAGTAATATCATTATGTTTACTCGTACTAGCACCGATCCTGCTTCAAACGACCACCATCATCTGCTTTTTGACCACTCAACTAGACCTGCTCTGCCCTGAATTGCTTTGATTCATGTGTCGCTTTGTGATATACAAGGGAACCTCGCCAGTTCAGCTTTCTCATGTATGTCTTAATTCTGTTGAAATGAGTCACACCTCGTCTTACACTGTCTCTTATAGCTTTTGACGAGGCCATGCCACTCTATTATCAATCAGGTTTACTGAATCAGCTATACTATGAAAGTAACATATCTTAATCGTTCTTGTATCCCAGGCATTCGATTCTCGTCTGCGTTTAGACCGCAGGCGTCCAATAAATGGTGACGGCTTCGGAGTTGGTATGTGGGGGTTTGGTCGTCCGAGTCATTCTAGCTCACGGATCATTACGATAGGATGGTATGACCGCATTCACGATGAAGAGCTTGGTTGCCAGCCATGCATCTTCACCTCGGTAACACCGGTATGCCCCACCCTTTCTCTTTTCTTCCTCTGCGGTCTCATTCGTGTGCTTTAGGCATGGAATAATGGTATGACGTTACTACGTAATTCACCGTCGAACCAAAAGTTGAACCGAGCTTCTTCCATATAGTCAACTTGACTCGTTTGGCCGAGAAAACTAAATCACCCTTAGTCTTGTGAGCACATGATGCGTCCTCCGGTTAAAGTATGGTTAATATCTGACATGATCGCCCAGTGCGCATGTACGTGCTACCACTGCTGGCTCTCTATCCGAGGATAATTGCCACCCATTTGCGCATGGGAAGCTTATGGTACACCCCCCTTTTCATCCTCGGATCAAGACATGAGCTGATGAATATACTATAGTGGATGCACAATGGCGGAATTGCGGATTTCCACCTCATCAAGCGAAGGCTACAACGTGACCTGAGTGATGAAATATTCAACGTTGTCAATGGAAACACCGGTATGTTTTCTCGTAGAACCTAGGCTCTAGACTCTCCCTCATATATTGATCCTTACAGATTCAGAATGGGCATTCGCCCTTTTCCTGTCTAAGGTATCCATCTACTACCTCTCTTCATCAAGAATCCACTATTTATTTGCCGTACAGCTCCCTGATGTGAACGCGTGCTCCTTCTCTCCTGATATCTTACGCAATGCAATGCTTCAAACCATTGCTGCACTGAATCAATTTGCCGCTGAGGCCGGCATAACAGAGGTTAGCCTCAAATTTCTCTATTTTGAACACCCATTCTTGACATTCCTATTATGAATCTCCCAGCCAAGTCTCATGAACTTCTGTGTCACGGACGGTGAAAGTGTCGTTGCTACACGATATATTTCTTCCAAAGTTGATGAGGCTGCATCTCTAGTAAGATAATGATTATACATGCTCTGTCGAAGTTTACTTATTTTCGTCCAGTGGTTCTCGTCGGGAACCAACTTCAGTGAATACGCAAAAGGTGGGCATTACAAAATGTCTAAGTGTGACAAGCGGGAAAATATCATAATGGTAGGCCTTCTCCCTCAAGAAGCATCACAACTTACAATATCTCATACATCTTTTCTCTCTCTCAAACAGATCGCAAGTGAACCCCTGACTTTTGAGAAAGGTAAGCACACGTCTACCCAATCAACCAGTACAGATAACTAACTCAAGCCACCATCATAGCCGACTGGATGGAAATACGCACGAACCATATGGTCGTCATCACACCCAAGATGAATCTCCTCCAAATCCCGATCATTGACGAGTTCTATGTCACGCCTTCCGATCCAGCCGCATTGAACCGCGGGACGAGTTTCGCCGCCGCCAGAGGCTTGCTGAGCCCTGTTAGCGGCATGCATAACCATCGTCTTGTTTGATCTACCCGTTTGTCTGTCTGCCACTGCTATTCCTTAATTGTTCGTGATGTTGTAAATAGTTACTTTGTAGGCTGCTGTTCTTCTCAATACCTCGTTTTATAGATTCGTATACCCTAGGAATAATTTTAATATAAGATTGTTGGATACTTTTTGGAATTATCATGCAAACAGATAACCAAGCACTACTACTCAAAGAATTATTCGATTGCCTTCCCATATATACATACCAAGATCAAACAAGCCATAACACAAGGGACTTGATTAATCAATCCTGCGACTCGATTGGTCAAGTGAGATAAATAGTAAAGATAAGAGGCTCCAAATGAATTCTCGAGAAAAAAAGGTCTGGGATATACAGTATATACTTGATCGTCGTCGTCCATTGCTGCTAGAGTAGCAAACTTTATACAGTGATATATCTCTGTCGTTACTAACTTCTCTCTC
Source organism: Agroathelia rolfsii (assembly GCA_018343915.1). Taxonomy (NCBI): domain Eukaryota; kingdom Fungi; phylum Basidiomycota; class Agaricomycetes; order Amylocorticiales; family Amylocorticiaceae; genus Agroathelia; species Agroathelia rolfsii. The sequence goes on from JABRWF010000002.1 coordinate 1,586,862, forward strand.
CCTCTCTCTACCTTGGACAGTGCCATGATATAAGCCCTCTGCGACATGTATTTTTAACACACGCCCGCACACACTGCAATGGCTCGCCAACCACGACGCTTATAGAGCCGTTGCAGTATGCTGCAGCGCACGCGTAGCATAGAACCGCACATCGGCATCGGCATCGTTCTTCTGCCGTTCCAACGTGGGTGCCACCTTGGATTTTATCAGCTCGCGACCATTGGGTGTAGTGCCAAAGCTCTGGGCGAACACTTCAAGTGCCTTGGAGACGTTGAAACGGATGTTCGGGATGGGGTCGTTTGCGAGAGCGAGCAGGGGGTCGAGGATGTCCGATGCGATAATATCGACCGACAACGAGGGTGAGATGATCTGTGAAACAGGCCGATTGTCAACTTGAAATATAGTGCTGAGGGGGAAAAAGAGACGGGGCCTACCGCAATGGCTTGCACGGTCGTCATCCGGTACAAGTAGTTGGGATGTTGGCCCATACCCATGATTTTGGGAACAATGGCAACCTGTGCCCACTCGACGCCGAAAACTTCCGTCAGCTTCCTTAGGTTCACCGTTGCAGACTCGCGGATGCTGTAGACGGTGTCACCTAGCCATGACATGCAAAGATTTCCAAGTTGCTCGTCGAAGAATGGCTTGCCGAGCTGCTTGGCCAAGAATGGAATGTATTCTATAATGGCCTGACGCACACGCCATGACTTATCTTCTGCTAACTCGACGATCGCAGGCAGAAGGCTTTCGGACAGAAGGTTGATGCCGATGACTAAAAACGCTCCGTTAAAAATATTACTCAATGGCTTAGGGTCAAAATAGGGGTTTACCTTCGTTGACAACCTCGAGCTTGCTGATGATGTTCAAACGAACTTCAGGGAATTCATCTTTGAGCAAGTGAAGGAACAGGGGAAGAAGATGTTCGATGGTTGCGTCTTTGCCCAGTAAAGGCGTAAGACCTGTGATCTGATTTGCCAATGCAGCTCGGACATGTTGAGATGTGTCTTGGGAAAGATCGCGGACACATGGTACAATGCGTGCGAGAACGACCTCGCGATCGAGTAATTTAGAGAACCCTTACATAAATCAGCAAAATTGAAATATTTATGATTCATGTAAATGAATTACCTGGAATCTGCGTAGATGCCGCAGTCCTCACTTCGGCTTCGTTGTCCTTTAGCAGCTGTACGTACTGGCCAATGAGTTCTTCGCGAACGATCTCCTGGCCTACAGATTCGGCGAGCTAGATATAGAGGATCAATGAAGCGTCACGTCGGAGGACAATGCAGCTACCTCATTGAAATGGTTCGCCGCCATGTATCGCACTCGCCAGCTCTTATCGGCAATGCTTTGACGAATGGGCTTCAGTAGTTGCTCAGCAACCTCTTGGGGCGATAGTTGTTGTGCAATAGTTATCAGATCCTCAATAGTAAGAAGGCGGACAGAGTCTTGATCGTCGCCTTGGAGCCTGCGGTAGATAGGTAATCCATCAGCAATGACGTGGGGTTTCGCCATATTCTTGATGAGTGGCTAGAGACAATCGAAAAAAATGTAAGGATTTATTTCTTCAGTCGTAAGAGAATGAGCTCGAACCCCCAGCCACTTGGCGGCTGCACGTCGCACCATGGGCGTATCATCAGAGCCCAATGCAGCAAAGCCCTTGCGAAGTTCATCTTGGATAGGGCCGGACACTTTGGAGTATACTGGAGGGTAGAGAGCAGCAGATGATGTACGCGAGGTAAACCATTCGCCCTGCGATAGACGCTTTACAAGTGGGATATAGAATTCTTCTATCTGTGCCTGCGAAAGCACAGCAGATATTTTACTGATCGACTCTGCAGCCTAAATACGGTAGTTGAAGCATTACGTATAAATGTCTGTAATGAATCCTACCTTATCTCTGACCAGAGTTTCATCTACAGCAGAGAGATTCTCTAAGGGACCCAGCAGCAGCTGGGCATACTGGGGCCCGCCAATGTATTGATGGAAGTCATTGCCCAATTCTTCAGCTAACGCGAGCAAAACCTCGTCTTCGTCGTCAATCGAGTCCTGCAGGAATGGAACGAGCTCATCACGCGCGCGATCGGGACCGAGTGCGAGAGCAATTGTGGGGATGCTGTGGATGGCGTTCAGCCTGAGCTGCACATCGTCAGAGCGCAGCTCATCCATCAGGATGGCAATCGGCGCGATCTGGCCAGTTCACGAGGGAGAACAGGTCAGTTACTGGGCACGACTATCTGTGCTGGATGTGAATAACCTCCTCGTTTGAGAAACTTGGATCCATGGCACAGGGTTGGGCAGAGGGGCACTGGTGGCGGCGGGATGCTGATAAGTCGATCGAATAAGTGATTTAAGGAAATAGACGAACATTCTAATGTCGAGATCGCTGAAAGTAGTATGTGGCGGTAGGGAAGTTGGTCGGTGGATGTGGTAGAGGAAAGTGAAGAAGTGAAGCCAGATAATGTGCCATTGGCGGCCAGGGCCAGGCGCGTTCCGCACCATAACTGGCCACAACACCGTCATTTCCTTCAACAACGTCGGCATTCTACTAGTACTTTCTTTTACTAGTTTCACACTATCAGAGTGTCATTACATAGTCTCTCAGGCCCTAACCAGCACCTAGAAACGGTCTTTTGTTCTATCCACAACGCCCTTCTTGCCGAAAATACACATCCATGTCTGAATCGTCTGATTTATGGCGGGCATTCGATACTCCAGACGGCTCTTGTAGCTGCGTTGCCAGCGTGATTTATGCCTTGTATCATATCCCTCCTTTCCGAGACGTGCGTACACTACACCTTTGTATTCTATATCACAATTGATATTTTTGCTCTGTTCGAAGGTAGTCATTAGACTAGGCGCCAAAGAGAGAGATAAGAAGAGCTCGGATAAATACCTAACCAGTGCCCTTGGCCGCTTGTTTAGTGCAATAGAGGTTGGTATTCCAGCAGGTACTCTCGCCGACCAAACTTTTGGGAGATGAATCCACTAAAATGGTGAACCAGAATCATCTGATGTCTTTACTGCGCTGGAGAAGCATAAGCACGATCCTAAGAAGTTGCTACATCCACGACAGGCTAGCAAGATCCTGCAGGATGTCCTATCGCAAGAGTCTCAGGTATGCGCCTTGTGACCTGCCTTGTTCCGTATCCTTACGTCACTGGTCTGATTAGGACACCCGTTTTGAAGGGTACACGAAGCTGCTCTTTTCAGGAGAAGCCGTTGCGTCTGTGGAGCGCTTGAGTGATGCAAAGAAGCGCTTACGTCCCTTGAAATTTCATGGTGAGCAACTGCCATCTCTGGCGGGAATACATTTGCTGATGAATGCATCAAGAACTCGAGCTTGGTGTTCGTGATATGCATACACTGGAGGAGTCTTTCCGCGCCTATGTTGCATCTGAGCTTGTCGAAAGCTACACGGATGAAAATGGGCAAACTTATCGCGCCAGATGTCGAACAACGTTCAAGCATTTTCCTCCAGTTTTGCATATCGCCCTAAGGCGTGCAGAATACGACCATCGGCCGCAGCGTTTCGTCCAGGCCAGTACTGCCTTGTGCTAACCTCTTTTTAGGTATTGATTATACCTTATTATTAGATCAGTGATACTCTACAATACCCTCTTACATTGGATGTGGCGCCATATTTTAGTACGCATGGCGAACGAAGCAAGCTACATTTGTACGATCTACATGCCGTATTCGTGGTCGAGAATTCGGGACTTTCTGTGCATCATAAAGTGTATGCCAGAACATCTCTAGATAGGTCATCTTGGAGAGTCTTTGATAACGGGAATATTTGGGATGCCAGCGAAAAAGAAGTTCTTGATCAAGAGAATCTTTCTACTTGCTCTCTTTTATATGTACAAAGAGCACGCCCCTTTCGGCCACCATCCTTTGGCCAAGGATCTCAACTCATGCAATATGCTGGACCCATAATACTGGTTGCATTTGTAATATTTATCAATATTCTACCATACTTTATGAACATATAACCAAATCCTTTGATTCTACGGATTGTACAATTATCACGAATATCGATTGACTTACCGAGACAAGACGACTAAATACAATAATGAACAACTTATTGATGTTTTCATCCAGAGGGCAGGTCAAGAAAAAACTCTTCACGAAGAAGAGAGGGGGCTCCAAAAATTATGCGGACTTGATATTAGCCGTTGTTACAGTGTAACATTAGCTAGCCGCTTGGATAGCGAGGGCAGCAAGCACCCAACGCCATCCAGCAATGCGGCAGCAAGACACACGTCTCAAACTGCGACACATTGCTAGGGACGTAGTCGACTGACGTCGAATAAACAACAAGTGCTAATGAAGCACTATGCTGAACAAGCGTCCCATGGATACAGCCGAATGCATCATCTGCATCATTGTAACATCACAAAGATGTGAGGCTGGAAGCAAAGGCCAGTCATGAAGACTAAAGGCTAGGAGCTACAGGGGTAAACATGACAGTACATCTTGTCATATACAACCTGTAGACGATAACATCTCGCTTGCCAGAAGATAGGACGACAGCTTGCGAGGCAGCGTGGATTGATAGTCTGTGGTCTATGGGACATTGACCGGGTTGGCGACAGGGCACACATACATGCACCAAGGACGCCGATACATTCATAGTTGACCTATGCTTGCTCGGGCGTCCTAGCTGAAGCTTCCGCGACAAGTCTATCACGTGGTTTCGCTTTCGTAGTTTTGTGACAGTTCAGGTGATGTCGTCCATGAATATTCGAGACATTGATGCAACAAGTCCATTTCTGTAAAAAATGCCGCACGCACGGATGTCCAGGAAGGAACAAAGTCGACTTGCGGCGAAGCTCCGATCCCGGTCCGATTTTGTCCGTCGTACGGCCTTGATTGCATAGAGTAGGGTAGAACAGGGACTGATTCGTAATATTTCATGGTGGCATAGGTGTCATGATGTAGTGATGTTGGCGAGAAGACGTAGCAAACGTGAACACAAGGGAATCTAAAGGCCAGAAAGCAGATTGACGAGGAAGGGGATTAAATCGCTCGTTCGGGTCGTGGCATGGCCAACCTTCGCCTCGCATGTCCATCAGGAGAATCGAGGGAACGCATGGACCCATGGAAGTATTTACTGTCTAGTACTGGCGTAACTGTCTCGGGGCATGAAAACACACCAAGACTAGGAGTAAGTGGAAGACCTCTCCTAGTCTGGGCCGAAACAGCCATGACACCTCGCGAATCGGTAGTATAGCACAAGTACGCAGCAATTTAGTGTCAACCATGACATCGTAGTACTCGAAGGTATTCTTCGTAGGCGTCATCCACCAGATCGCAGCTCCGCCACACTCTAAGAGCATGGACATGAGGATATTCCACATACCTAAATGTAAGTGGTCCCTCATGCGACTCCAGAGCACTCTGGTCAAGGCAATCGTTCCGTTCCATTCCTGAGGCAGAACCCGATGTAATCAGGATCTGGACCGCAACCGGTGTACCCAAGCGAGAGCAGTTTGACTGCGATGAGCATGAACAAGGCAGCAAACCTTGCTCTGTCCGAGCCATCGACCTGAGCGGAGCCTAGTCTTCCTCGTTTTGTAACTGTAAGTGCGATCGTGGGGAAGTAGACGCAAGTAAGGAGATGTTTCACTAGCAGCAGAACAGCAGAACATCGTACATCAAGTTTAGGGCAGGTAGGATCATAACGTAATGGCGTGACATCCTCGCATACATCCACCCCACTAACATCAGTGACCCAAATCTTCCCTCTAGTCAACACTACTGATTGATATGCCTGTCCAAAGGACCCCATCCGAAGTACAACTTACTTACAAGGTGTGTGGAATGACTTGCTGGACGCTTCATTTGTGTTCTAATCGAATATAGAGCTCCTCTGTTAGCATCTTGTTGTATGGTGCAACAATTGTTTCATGGAAAGCCCCATCTCCTGGTAGTACGGAGCCGGTCGAAAGGCTGTTTGTGTCGTCAAAGGCGAGTACAGATGGCACCAAACCTGTTCGAGGCGGTGGGTTTTTCAACTTCTGTATGCAACTGGTCTCATCGAATGATATCCGCATAGGCATTCCTGTGGTATTCCCGTGCTTCGGTGCACCAACACATCCGGACCATGCTCTCTTGGGCCAGCATGGGTTTGCGAGAAGTACGGTGTGGAACTTTGATAGTATTGTTATGGATAACGAAGCAGGGGTGTCCGTTAAGCTTTGTGAGTGCATATATTTTCAATTATTCCAGGCTAAATTACGATATTCTGAACAATCTAACTAGCTCTAGAGCCAACGGAGTCTGTTACTTCCAAGTTCTCAAAAGCGTTCCATTTGGCCTACGTCATTACGCTCGCAGAGCATCAGATTAGCACCGACCTTCACGTCAAGAACGTTTCTAGCTCTGACGTTCTAGAATTCCAGGCGCTATTACACAATTACATTCGAGCACCAAGTCAACAGATCGGCATCTCTTCTCTCACTGGTCTTTCTTACTACGACAAAACCGAGTCTACTGAGGAACTCAGAAACACTCCCAAATCGGAGTCAAGAGAACTGGTTGATGTGAAACGGTTCACTGATTTCGTTTATGAGAATGCTAGTGGAGATTATCAGGTACAATGGGCAGATAACAAAATTCGAGTTCGCGCTACTGGATTCAAGGATGTTGTTGTTTGGAATCCTCACGCAGAGGCGGCAAGCAAGATTGGAGACATGGAAGAAGGCGGATGGTATGTTTGCATGACCTTGTTTTGCGATTCCGGTTACTTAATGATAATGATCAGGGAGCGATACGTGTGTGTCGAGCCGGGCTATGTGCGGGGCTTTGTGAACCTTGCTCCTGGTGCGACTTGGGTTGGACAGCAAGTTATTTCGGTTCTGGAATAGCAGACTCTAGAATTGGAAAATTCAAGGACCGTTGAGGATAGCAGTAGAATGAAATACAACTTGTAATAAGTACCCGGTATGCTCAATATTTGATCTCACGCCGACTTGAGGCATTGAGGCTTAGGCTGAAAAAATAGAATTCCTGGAGTAATCGAATAGCATACGCCACCGTAGCTGGTGGCTCGGTGGCGGCTGCGACGCGACTTGTTTCTTCTGGCCTGCTGGATGACTACAAACCGCGATGTACCATTTTTAAATATATAACACTGCTGCTTTGGAACATAACCGCTCATTCTGTTATTTGATACCCGAACATGCCCATAACGCATACACCGAATCTACGCGTACGAATACATCAAATAGACCACGCAGTTCTCCCTGCCGGCCCACTTGATTGCACAACATTTCCCAAGGCACCTACAATACGCATTTATGGGATTTCATCTACTGGTGTCAAAACCTGCGTACATGTTCACCAAGTTTATCCTTATTTCTTTATTGAGTACACTGGTAACATGAAACCAGAAGATGGTAAGAACGGTACAAGAATTCTAGTGGAAGAGATGTGCATGTTAACGGGCCTTTGTTAGTGAATCGATACATATCCAGACTTAACCACTCCTTGGATCATGCCATTGCTATCTCATTAAAGCGAAACCCCCAAGCACCAAAGTCCAAGTATATCCGGTCCATTGTTCTTGTTAAGGGCGTGCACTTTTACGGGTTTCATTCGTCGTATTCGCCCTTCCTCAAGATTCTTTTGGTGGAACCGGGCCTGATTAGTCGGGCTGTCACTCTCATGCAGTCAGGAACCGTTATGCAAACACGCTTTCGTGTATTTGAGGGACATCTCACGTACATCCTTCAGTTTATGTGTGATTTTGGACTCTATGGGTGCGGATGGATTGATTTAGACCAAGTGTGGAAACGAGGAACAACCCTTTACGACGATGATCAAGAAACTCAGGAAACAAAAATACCTCTATCTGAAGAATTTACCTCAAGCCCCTCCCCCCATATCCGACAATCTCGAATGGAGCTAGAAATAGATGTTGTCGCGCATCAAATTCTCAATAGGCATCTACTCGCCGCCAGAGAGATACATCACACACTGCAGATTCCAGCGCCACCTTCGGGCTCTGATGGACCACTCGTTCCTAGTGTACGCGAGCTCTGGGATGATGAACGCCACAGACGCATAGATCGAGGTCTTCCCCCATCTCCGGAGCTTCCAATTGACCCCAGCGAAGGTTCTCGAGAAAAAGGTGGTGATTGGGTCATGGAGGCTCATTGGTGGGAGGAGATCATGAAGAAGATTGAAAAAGAAAGAGGGAAGGCTGTCCAAGGCAAACTTCCCCAGAAATGGGAACGATGGGTCATGACCACTTTTGAAAGCGTTGAGGCCCTGTGGGAGGAGAAATGGAAAACATGGAAGCCAGGTGGCCGCTCTGTTACAACAGCTAGAGAAACATCTCTGGGAGATGAAAGGGAAAAGAATCCCTACAGCGATGCATCTGGCGCAGGCACTAAAACTCAAGGCGGTAGAGATATTGCACCATCTATCGTTGAAGTTGACACTGCTATGTTGTCTAGCCAAGAGCTTGGTCGTTTAGTCGAATTAGAAGAGACTGAATGGTCAAATGTACAAGACGAGTTTATCATAGATGATTCCAAAGTGGGCCTGAACAATGAACATCCAGTCAATTTCGAGGAACTGGAGCAGCTAGAGGGAGAAGACGAGCCGACTAGCGACAAAATCGAGGATCAAGAAGAGGAAGCGGGCTCCCCCATAGTATATCAACCGCAAGACATGTAAGTTTTTGACTTTTAATGACTGAATTCTAATTTTTGCTCATTTAGTCTTAATTAGAGATGAAAACCCATCTCTTGATCAGGAAAACACGGTTAATCAATCTCAGGGCGATTCGAGGTAAGTTGACTCACTATTATCTTTGCATCGACTGTCTTAAGCCCCGATCAGACCTACCAAGCGGAAACTTGACAAATGTAGGTCCAATCCTTCTACGTACGAGGATCGAAGCTCCGTAGACCGTCACGATGTCCAAGATGATGACAAGACCATCCCCCTTCCTGCACAGCTGGTAAAAAGGCCGAAGATTGCCTGGCCTGACCATCTTGTAGATAACGGTGTGATCACTTCGGTTCTGCCGCAGTCAAGGTTTATGTTCGCCACGTTTATTCCAACCATGCGACGACCGACGCGATCGACGAGACCATCACGCATCCTGGCTTATTCAATAGCTCCTCCTACGACTTCAGAATTGCTAGGTTCTATTGAGAATTACGGTGCGCAATGCAAAATATATCGAGTACCATACTATTCCAAAGAACTGGATGCGCCTAAGCGCCCTCGAGAATACGCAGGTTTATTATATCACTTGAAAGGCAGTGACGGTCTGAATAACCTCAAAGAGTGGGAAGGTTCGGATGGTCATGGGTCAATCTCTATTCAACACTCGAAGGCGCCCAAGCTACTGGCCGATAATGCATTCGGCTGGGAATATGCTAGCATCCCTCCGAGTGTTAAACTGGCAAAGCAATGGTTAGTTACTCCTGAAGGACGTTGCCCGTCCAAACATTCTTCGGGTCAAGCACAATCCCAGGTATGTTTGAGCTAAGGTGTTACTTGGCATTGTACCTACTAAACGCCCCTTCAAGATAAGGGGTCCTACCCAATCATCATACAAGCTCCATAGACCAACAAGCAAACCTAAGCAGACCGGTGCCCGAGCCAGGCAAAATTTGTCGACCTTTTCCTGCGAGGTGTTTGGTAAGAAATGCCGTTGACGTACACAACGATTGGGTGACAGAAATTCCTTTAGCCCCATCACGGCCGAATCGTCTTCCAAATCCAGAGAATGATGGAATCGTCGCTATATTCTACGCCTGGCAGGATAGGGATTATCCGGTTAGCGATGATGGATTCATTTATAACTCGGGCGTGCTTGCGCTTGAAGGGTCTGCCTTATCCAATCGCCGACTTCGCAATATACCAACTGAAATTGCCTCAAATGAGCTCGAATTGTTAAATAGGCTCGTTGATATCGTCAACGACGTCGATCCGGATATTCTGACAGGATGGAACGTTCAACTATCCAGCTGGGGGTATCTTGCTGCCAGATGCAATATCTACGGTAACTGATATAATTGGTCTTCCCCAGCTTATCCTGAAAACATTTTAGGTTTGGATTTGGCTGATGTCATATCGCGAGCACCTGGGCCACCTACCATGGTAGGCGCAGATCAATGGAGTTTGCGTAAAACGTCCACAGTCAAGATAACGGGTCGGCATGTTCTGAATCTATGGAGAATCATGCGATCCGAACAGTTCTTGAATGTGTACACATACGAAAATTCGGTGTTTCATCTTCTCCATAGAAGGTTGTACTTCGTATAGGAACTCTGTACCCTGCATTATTACTAATAACTGTCTTGTAGAGTCCCGCTTTTTAGCACTGATACATTGACAAAATGGTATCATAGTTCGTCTCCTTTTCATGCCGCTCAGATTTTAGAATATTTCATCGACCGTGCAATAACCAACCTGGAAATCCTGGAGGAGGCGGAAATCGTTACCAAAACTGCGTGACTACCACAATCATTAGGCAGAACTCCCAAATATTCTAATCAGTTCACAGGGAATTCGCACGTGTCTTTGGTGTCGATTTCTTCTCGGTGATAAGTCGTGGATCACAATTTAAAGTGGAATCCTTTATGTTTCGGATTGCGAAACCCGAGAATTTCGTCCTCATATCTCCCAGTAGAGCAGATGTACGTCGATACAACATTTGGCTCACCAGTAGTTCAAGCTTAGGACTGTATGATGTAGGTTGGCAAACAAAATGCTGCAGAATGCATACCACTTGTCATGGAGCCACTGTCGGCATTTTACACGAGTCCGCTCGTCGTGCTAGACTTTCAATCTTTATATCCCTCCGTGATGATTGCATACAATTACTGTTACTCAACATGTCTCGGTCGGGCTGTTGATTTTAAGGGCGAGAATAAACTGGGAGTTTCTAGCTTAGATCTGGAGCCAGAGTTACTCGAAAAACTCAAAGATCATATAACAGGTGCGTTTGCGTTTAACTACTTTTGATCCTGCAATATTCATACCGCCGCTTTGTGATGGCCAGTGGCACCTAACGGAATACTATACGTCAAACCAGAAGTCAGGCATGGGTTGCTAGGACGTATGCTTACAGAGCTTTTGCAGACACGAGTCATGGTTAAACAAGCAATGAATGGCATAAAAAATAACAGGGTATGCCTTTCTCCCCCATCGTTTTGTTTCCTTGATGTAAAATCTCCGTGTAGGCTCTGCGAAGAGTTTTAGACGCCCGTCAACTAAGTCTCAAATTTATATGCAACGTCACTTATGGCTACACGAGCGCGACATATTCCGGTAGGATGCCAGCTGTTGAAATTGCGGATAGTATTGTCCAGACTGGAAGAGAGACACTGGAAAAAGTACATACGCAATTCTCTTTAGTTTGATTACTCAACCAATCACTCCAAAATTAGGCTATCAGAGTTATAGATTCTACAAAGAAATGGGGTGCCCAGGTCGTCTATGGAGATACTGATTCTCTATTCATCTACCTTAAGGGCAAGACAAAAGAACAGGCATTTAGGATTGGTCATGACATAGCGGACACAATTACAACTATGAACCCGGCACCTATAAAGCTCAAATTTGAGAAGGTTGCTAATATAAAGGTCAATCATTCTCCAATTTATTACTGATATCTTCTAGGTTTACCACCCTTGTGTTCTCATGGCTAAGAAGCGCTATGTGGGCTTCAAGTTTGAATCTCCCGACCATACAGAACCCATTTTTGATGCCAAAGGCATAGAGACTGTGCGTCGTGACGGTATTCCGGCCCAGGCGAAGATCACCGAGGCATGTTTAAGGTTAGCATACTCAACTATGATGCATCGGATATAATCTCTTACAATTACCACAGGATATTATTCAAAACTCAAGATCTGAGTCTTGTCAAAGAGTACTGTACAAGTTCTTGGCTGAAGATATTGGACAACCGTGCCTCAGTGCAAGACTTCATATTTGCTAAAGAGGTCAGGATGGGGATATACAGGTAAATCGTCACTAATACTACAAATCAAGAAATATATTATTTAATTTTTTGCACCAGCGAGACAGGTCCACCGCCACCCGGTGTCGCTGTTGCGGCGCGCCGAATGCTGCGAGATGCCAATGACGAGCCACAGTACGGAGAACGGGTGCCGTATATCATTATCCGTGGAGATCCTGGGTCAAGGCTAGTTGATCGCGCTTTGACGCCTAACGAGTTCTTTGAGAAAAGGTGCGTTTTTGGTCATTCACCCTTTAGTTATGGTGCTGATGCATAGATATCAAGACACCATAAACTGGATGCAAATTACTACATTTCTCAAGTCCTGATACCACCTTTGGAGCGGATTTTTAACCTCGTCGGCGCAGACGTGAGAGCATGGTACGAGGAGATGCCCAAAGCTTTACGGGCAGACCAGACAGGTTCAGTCCTGCTATCGCCACGGAAGAAAAGTATTCTGCAGCTTTCCGGTGCAGTCACGTTGCATGAACGGCATAGGATCGACGAACATTTTATCATATCGCAATGCCTCTCATGCAGGGGTTTTGCAGTCGACGGTGCGGCATACTGTCAAATATGTCCATTTAGAACAAATGATTGATTGTTAGTGATATTGATAGGGATATGTGATGACTGTCGCAATCGGCCGGCGCTGGCCCTCTTAAACCTTCAGAGACGTCTACAAGATACAGAAGGACGGCTGATACAAGTACAACGCATCTGCGCCAGTTGTTGCAAGACGAACATTAGCGATGCCATAGAATGTGACTCGATTGACTGTCCCTGGTTCTTTGAGCGCAAAAAAGTCTACAACAAACTGGAATTCATGGGTCCAATAAGGGAATGGATTGGAGAACTTGATATGGGTATGGATAATCCAAAAACGAAGAAAGAAAGCATCACTCCTTAGGACTTTATCATCACAATAGGGGCGGAGTATTTACAAAAAATATTTTTTGGACCTTGTGAATATCTAAACAGACTGATATCCACCAGGCGCTTGTGGCTGTACGTTGCTAACATGAGGGGGCTGCCGAGGAGGCGGCGCTGGTTTTGAAGGAGGGACAGGGCCAGAAGCGACACTTTCTTCGTCCATGGCTTGATAGCCATCTCGACTGTTGCTCTGACCAAAACCTCCGGGCATGGACCAGACTGTACGTAGATGATGAATAGGGAGACCAAAATAGATTAGATGTCAAAATAATACCTGTTGCCCCTTGCTGCTCGGAGCCAGGAAATCCTCCTAAACTTCCAATACGGCCAGAGACCTCGCGCAATGACGAGCCAAATGCCAGGAATGTGGGTATCTTTTTGGTGCAATGAGTGAAATGAGTGCATAGGTCAAGCCTTGACTGGATAGATAAAACTACCTTAAACAGGAGAATGAAGATTGTTATGAGTCTTATGAGCCCATGCTGATCGTTTCTAGACATATAAATTATGTCGAAAACTGCAGAAATTCCGAGTAAGCCAGTGAACTGTATAATTAACACAACGTTAGCACGCTTAATGCAATACGGCAGTATTGTATACTAACAATCTGAAGTGACTGCCCGGTCTGAGGATTCTCCTGAGCAAGGAGGCCAAAAAGAAAGATCGGAAGGTTATAGACGGGCGCTGTAAAGGGACTGATAGAAAAAGAGAGTATCTAAAGCAAAAAAACACTGAGATGCTGCGCTGAACGAGTAGACGTCCAGCCCCTTGCCGCGTGTCGCGCATTGGCACACATAGACGACTGGTTTCAGAGGACTCACTGTCTCAGCTAATACTAGTTTGGATGAATCCAAGCTCTGCATGAAATCCATCTCGTGTTGCTGCTGGTGTTCGGCAAGTGCGGGTGCTTAGAAGTAGGTGACGGTGTAGAGAGATGTCAGTGGTCGCGACTGCGGGGGCAAACTTGAATGAAGAGTTGATGAATCGAAGAAGTACTCAAGTTGGCAGGTCCGCGTTACGTCACACTAACTTGACCCCAGACTTCTTGTATTTTCAAGGTTGTTGCCGTGCGTTACCGTGCTCAGTACAGGGTTCCGAGTCATGGCTGGCTACGACACAATTTGGCCGGCGGATACCCTCGAATTTTGCCCTCATCCTGAGGCTCAAAACATATTTGTTTGTGGCACATACAAACTCGATGATCCGGCTTCCCCTAACAAACTTGAAACTTCTAATGATAACAACGACGAGAGTGTGACAAGCGATCCTACACCTCAGCACAGACGAGGAAAATGTTTGGTCTTCCAGCTTGATAATATTCATGCAGAGGATGAATCTTCAGTGTCATTAGAATTGTTGGTAAATTGAGATACTTTCAATCCAGCTTCGGAAGCTCTAACTTTGATCTCTAGTAAAAACCTGCAGGAGCTTGAATTTCCTGCCATACCAGATATGAAATGGTAACACGAAAACTGTCTTCAGATATCTTTCGGCTGAAAAACCTCTTAGGTGTCATATGAATGCATCTGAAGCCCCAGTCTTGGCAGTCGCAGATTCTGAGGGAAATATTACTCTGGAGAGACTCTCCCTCGCGGAGGTGCTTGCCTAATTTTTACCCCACCGCCTGCATCGCAGTTTTTGATTATTAATCTGGTAGCGGCGGCTCGAAGATATTCAAAGTATAGATTGTGTCGACTCCAGGACACTTTGTCTCTCATTGGACTGGTCCAACCGTCGATACCCCTCCAGGTTTAATTGATTTAGCTCTTAGGCCTTGTTAGGTAGCACCACTGAAGCGGATTACTGTTTACCAGTGCTCAAGGGTCCTTGGTTTCCTCTTTCTCTGATGGATCTTTGTCGCTTCTTCGGCCTCAAGAGGGAACAATGTCTATAACAGAGACATGGTCTGCGCATGACTTTGAACCTTGGATTGTTGCATGGGATTACTGGGATGACACACTTGTCTTCTCCGGTTCGTGATGTGTTACGACGAAATTAAGTATTGCGCTCAAGATTTGTCAAGGTGGGGATGACCTAAAGCTCAAAGCATGGGATATCAGAGGAGGATTTGATCGACCGATATGGACTAACAAAAGGTTCTTGAAGATGCTTTAGCTGAGCTGGATGTCACTTAAATCTATCGCTTAGATTCGAAGCCGGTGTGACAACTATCCAATCACATCCCTTTATCGAACATCTTTTAGCCGTTGGAAGGTAAAAGAAAAAAACGCCTGTGTTGCATTTATTTTGAAACGTGACCTCATTATTATTCATTCAAAGCTACGATGGCGTCGTGCGTCTTTTCGACAAGCGCAAACCCCTTGTACCTCTCACGACCGCTGCCGTGGGCGGAGGCGTATGGCGCACAAAATGGCATCCTTCACCAGATCGCCGCGAAGATCTTCTTGTGGCATGTATGCACGATGGATTCAAGGTTGTCTACTTTGGAGGACTTACCGGTGTGTCGCTCACATTACCCCTGGAATCGACGAATATTGCACAAGGCCAAATCCTGAAACGATTTGATGAACATAAGAGTTTGGCGTACGGTGTCGACTGGTGTTATGCTTCCAGTAAAGATAATGAGACCATCATCGGCAGTTGTTCGTTTTATGATCATACAATGCATCTCTGGAAAGCATAGAATATGATGTAATCTGACGATCTATTGCAAAACCTATGTATTATTCAAGTCGAGTAAATAATGCTAGTGAGGACAGATATAAATGCTGTTGTTACATGTAAATGAATGAAATGGTGTCACGTAGTGTTGAGTAACAAATCGAATGAAATAAATATGAATGAAAGTGGACGATCCAAAAAAAAAAACAAGCACCCTGGATCGATGGTCCTTGTAAAGAACAAATATTCATATGAAGCATATCAAGGCAAACGGTAGATTACTTCCAACCAGATCCCAGGTTTAGATGGCCTCCCCGCCTCTTATAATTCTGATAGGTTCGAGTTCGATATACGATTGAGCGTCTTCTTGCTCGACCTCTTCCTCGACCACCTCAGCAACCGGTTGAGGTCGTGGGTCGTCTACATTAGGAGCATATTTCGAATGCTTTCTCAACTGAGGGCCAAACTTCATGAGAACAAAAGGAATGGGCGTCATAGCTAATGCGATGAAGCCAAGAAGCGATGACGCCCATTGGTTTCCTAGTTTATTGTACATCTGGGTGGCAAACAATGGGAAACCGGCACCACAGAGCGAACGGACGACGGTGTTTCCTGCCAATGCAGAAGCGGACACCCAGAGATAGGCATCGATCATATAACTAAATAGAGCCAACTACGCAACAAACAGATTGTCAATTTGAATGCCATGATGAGGCTTCATGGGAGAGGATAACTTACAAAGATCCAGCAAATGCCGAAGGCGATAGTACCACCAGCCATCATGGGCGCCCAATATGAGATGTCCGGGTATGATGTCCAGGCAAACCAGAAGAATCCGCCTGCAAACAATGGAGCAGCGATGCATGCAATTTCAAGACGGAACTCAGGTGGTACCCGCTTGGGTGCATATTTAGCGGCTGCCTTCTCGTATCTAGGGTTGATGACAAGCAGGTAGATAATAACGGCAAATATGCCTCCAATGGCTATAGGAAGGAACATGAGGCCGCCAATACCGAGATTGAAGTGGTGTCCCCTTATGAAAACGATAGGATATGCCTCAAAGAGAAGGTAGATGCACCCATAGATGAACTGTGGATGAGAAGTCAGCTTCCGGTGAGATTGTATAAACACGATTGAAAATACTGACACTCATGTAAACCGTAATTGCGATTAGCATTGGTTCGCGGAACATGATTTTGAATGGCCGCAAGAAAGTGGTGCTGATTCGAGCACTTATTGACAAAGTCTGCTTCTCTGCCGCTGCGTAATAGCGGGAATCACCTGTTTCATTGCGCAGACGGCGAGCCTTTTGTATGGTCAATATTGGTGCATAAGTTTCAGGAAGAGTGAGGACGACAATGACCCAGCATGCGCCGGCGAAGCAAGCCATGATCCAGAAGGTCCAGTGCCAGGAAAGACCGCCGACGATGGTAAAACCAGATACGGCGGGACCCATTGCAGGACCAGCAAATGCGGAGACCTAGTAAATCCTTAGCTCAGTGAGCTAATGAAATATGTGGTCAAGCTTACCGTGAAAATAGCGAGAGCTTTACCACGAGTGTTAGCATCCCAGATGTCGGCAATGAGAGCTCCAGTGTTAGTCAGAGGGGCGGCTGCGAACATGCCACCAATGAAACGAAGAACGAGTAGTTGTCCAGGTGTTTTGGATAAAGCACAACCAATTTGGAAAACAGAGTAAACGAAGAAAGAGATTACGAAGATAGGTCGACGACCGAATTGCTCCGAAAGTGGACCCCAAGCGAATGGGCCTAATATTGATAGATAGATGAGAGGGCTGGATGTCAAGTAGTCAATCAGTCAACAATACCTACCGACGCAATAACCAGCAAGGAATAGTGAGATCATGAGAATGGTGACTTCTTCAGCCATATGTAGATCATGCATGACAGCCTGGACAATTGATGATGGTGCCGAGCTCGCAAATGTTCTGTAATACATCCAGTTGGAGTGAGCAAACTGAACAATTCCAAATTCATAAGTATCCTTACGAATTAACCACTAATAAACTGCTTAGGCAAGTTAGATACCATCGTTTTAGCCTAGACCATGTCTGTGGATAGCAACATTGGTCCGAGTGTTAAGCGACATTGTATAATGATTGAAGAAGCTTAATTTGTACCTTTGGGTTGATGGAATCGTCATCGGTCAAGAAGACTTCGAAATTCTGCTTCTCCTTTGCGCCGGGTATTCGCAGCGTCGAGCGCGAGGCGGGAGTAAATAGTGTGGAACTGGAACGCAGGTGGCTAGCTTGAGTAGTAGCCATGGAGGGCGGGGGATGCAGTTCTGTTTCGCTTTCCCCAGCCAGACAGGCTCCCTCCCTCTATAAGAGCTGCAACCATCTCAGGAGCACTCCGACTGTTTGAGCACATTTCACCGGGTCAGCTTCATACAACAGGTGGATGATCCCCGAGTGCCTTTGTCAAATCTTATGGAGGCTAGTCGTTGGTGATATAACATTACGACTCGGCCTCCGAACCCGCTTGTAGAGTGAGTGGCTGCCGGAGATGCCGAGGCATTTAGGCTCATAGTGGCTGACCGGCTTTGATCGGCGGTGGCTGACTTGAAGCATGGGCCTGTGTCATTTGTCTCGAAACGGCTGACTCCTGCTCTGACTATCTTCTCGGGTCCAAAAGCAGGAGAAATGTTGTAATGCAACATAGCACTTGTAAACTCGGCCAAAATTCGTAATTGCCCTCATCATTGTAAGTTGTCCTTGACACGGGACCCTAGTGCGAATGCAGCGGATATTATCTTATAATGCAGCAATCCAGTACTGCGCTCAATAGCTACTTAATCGATCTCTATGGACTTCACGGAGATCTACAAACAGTCGTCCTCTCTCGTCGCATTCAGTCCCGGTGCCAATTTCTTGCTTACTGCTGTCCAAGACCGTCTTATCGTCCGGAGAGCGGACACTCTCCAAGTTACACGTTCCTGGCATGTCGATACGACACCATCGCCTACATACACGGCTTTACTGTCATCATCATCATCATTATCATCAGGCAACCTCAAGGGAAAGTCGGCGGTGTCTACTGCAATCCATACTGAATCAGCTCCTGATATCACCCATATCGGCTGGTCATGTGATTCTGAATATATCCTCGCCGCATCAGCTCCCAAAGGAATTGTCGGTGTGTTCCAATTGCGTGACGAGAACTGGAACGCACGCGTCGACGCTGGAGTTGAGGGCCTTACCAAGGCAGAGTGGGCGCCAGACGGACGCACGATCCTGTGTTTCTCTGAGTGGGGCGTGAGTACGTGTATCGGCCATCGTTGACTGGGCCCCCGACCGACGCCCCTGTTTCTCTGCTTTCTCCTCTCTCTCAGCTACGTGTAACGGTATGGTCTTTGACAAATCGCTCTGCCGTTTACATACAGTATCCAGTGCATCCTGATCGGGGTCAGTGTGTGAAAACTCGCCTTTTTTGTGTGCGTTAGCTAATGACGCACGTCTGGAATCAATCACTGCTAGGCTACCTGTTCCGCTCCGATGGACGTTACTTTGTTCTGGCAGAGCGTCATAGGTCAAAGGACACCATTGGAGTCTATGATACACAGGAGTCGTATCGATTGGCAAGGGTAAATTCATTCATGGAGATCATTCCCAAAATTCCAATGCTTCTTACGGTTGTATTCTTAGCACTTTATACTGCCCACTACGTCGCTATCATCTATTTCCTTATCTCCCACAGGAAACTATCTCGCCGTTTGGGAAGGTCCACTTGAAGTAAGAGTGCTTCATATCGACAAAAAATGGTCTAACCAATTATATTTAGTACAAATTACATGTATTTTCTCTGGCCGGTCAACATCAAGGCACGTTCGCACCAGAGCCAGACCCAGGCTTTGGGATCCGCGCCGTTGCCTGGCATCCAAATGGGGCGTACTTGGCCGTTGGCGGGTGGGACGACAAAATCTACATCCTTGATGCCCTCACCTGGTCACCCAGCACGATCCTAGAACTATCGCCCCGCATACCACCCGGGGCTGTTCTCTGGTGTGAGCCCACCAATTGGCTAGAAGCTACGCACGGGCGCGGCTTCCTCTCCTACGAACGGTCCAAAGGCCCACAGCTCCTGCCCATTCCACGCACGGAGTCGTCAGGCAAGCGCCCATATCCCAGGACGGGCCTCATACAGCTCGATTGGAACCAAAACGGGTCGATGCTGATGGCGCGGTTCGAGAACGCCCCTGCTGCGGTCTACATCTATGATTTCCCGCAACCAGGGGATGCGTGGGCGCCAAAGCTGAGGTGTGTACTGGCCCACGCACAGCCAGTACTAAGCGCGAAATGGAACCCGGTACGGAAGGGCCATATGGCGATTTGTTGTGGGGTCAGTAGCTTGTTTACGTGGAGTGATGAGTGGGTGAGTGAAGATGGTGGAGAGGAAGATATGGCGGAGTGTATTGGTGTGCCTGCGAGTGAGACCTTCTTTCATAATCTCTTCGATGTGCTTATAACAAAGATCGGGCTGATTCTGATGGCCTTCTTACCGCTTTTGTTTTTCGTTGACTACAGAAAATTTTGAAACGAGGGATCTTCGCTGGGCGCCGGATGGTAAAGGCATTATCCTACTCGACAAGGAGACCTTCTGCTGTGCATTTGAAGTCGAGGAGGGTGCTGGAACAGGCTTTGACTGACGTTGTTGTAAAAAAGCAGTAAATGGTACATGTACCTAGCCCTTATCTCTCATGATGAACGTCCAAGTACTCCCCCATCCTCATCTTTTGATCTTCTTGGCGGACCGACAGAGGATCATGCTAGTACATCATGACTCCGCTCATTAAGAATTACACAGACCTATGATGTTTTGATATCTTCTATCACCATATGTACATTTAGATTTTACATGGTAGAGATTAGCTTGTACTGTCGCAGAAGCCATTTACAGTGATCATCTCCGTGATGCAATGATGGATGGATGCTCAAGTCATCAGGTTGGCCTGCCCTAAACGCGGCACCTGATCAAAGTCTGAAACCATCCACACTGTCAAACTTTTCATGGTCGGTGACCTTTCGCTCTGTCTGTGGTGTTTTGGCCTACATATTTGCTCACGGCTTGCCTGCTTGGGATTGTTATGCGTTATAGCCGAACGACAAGCCGAAAATTACCAAGGATGAATGGGAGAAACGACTGCACACAGTCAACGCGTCTAAAGAGTGAGTACTTTGATGAATCTCTTGAGCGCTTTTTCTTCTACCTATCTACCTATCCCTATCTTCTTCGCATCCTGATGAATAAACAAATTGGGAATCTCTCTGAAAAATTTTACTTGATGAGAGAACTGTTTAGTAGCTTTTTCAGCTATCTGATCTCAAAACCTTGTCTCGGTTTTCATTGTATCTTTGTGCTCTTCCTATGTATCAATGTCATGGCACTGACATCTTGATTTGTCTTTCTCTCCATAGTGATCTGAATAAATTGGTTATGGATTACCTTGTCATTGAGGGATACAAGGCTGCAGCTGAAGAGTTCAGCGCCGAGGCTAACGTGGCGCCTCATGTCCCTCTCAGCAGTATCGAGAGCCGCGTGGACATCCGCGAGGCGCTGCAGCGCGGTGACGTCGAGGATGCCATCAATAGGTTGAACGATCTTGCGCCGGAGGTAAGCATATCACAGTCCCATCTTTTGTCCTTCACATAACGTGTCTCGTCTTTTCGATGGGCACGCAAAGGATTAGAAACGTTTCATGCACCACTCTCAGTCCTTTATGGACGATGATGATGCCAAAAACCAAAAAAAAAAACTTCAGTCTTCAATATGATTCATTTTTTTTCCCTGCATTTTTGCATGTTCCATGATAATAACAATATATAAAAAAGGGATGAGCGGCTGATTATAAGAACTTTTTATTGTGCCGTGTTTAGATTCTAGATACGAACAAGGGGCTGTACTTTCATTTACAGCAGCAGAAGCTCATTGAATATATCCGGCGCAACGAGATCCCGGAGGCGCTTCAGTTTGCCCAGGAAGAGCTGGCCCGGCGGGGCGAGGAAAATCCCGAGTTCCTGCCGGAACTAGAGAGCACAATGGCACTGCTGGCTTTTGAGCCATCGATGGCGAGTAGTGCACCGACGGCGGTGGCCGAGCTGCTGTCGCCTGCACAACGCATCAAGACGGCGGGGGAGGTGAATGAGGCAATTCTGGAAAGCCTGAGCCAGGGCAAGGAAGCCAAGATGGTGGCGCTGCTGCGGCTCCTAGCCTGGGGCGAGGGGCTGCTGGACGACCGGGCGTCTTATCCCAAGGTGAGCTTGTGGTTCATTCATTCATTCATTTTGAGCGGCACAGGAGCGTTGATGTCCGATGGTGGGGGTTCACGATTACTTTAATAGCTTGTTCCGCCCCCTGGGTCCGATGGGGCGACGGACGGATACCGGCATGCCGGGGGAGGGGCCAGTGGAGAGGATGTATTCATGATGGACTAATAGTAGTAAGGTGCCTTGGATTATAATACGATATACATGTCTTCTGTATGGCAAATGGAGAGAGAATGTGTGTGTGTATGAGTGAGTGAGATTGTGTTCCTGTTGCCGATGAGAGATGATGATGATGATGGTGATGATGGAGTGACGGGAAGAGGGGATGATCAAGATCAGATGGGAAGAGAGTATAATGTCGTCTCGTCGCTCTCTTGTCGTTGCCTTCGCCGTCGTCGCCGTCGACGGGCCGCAGTGGGTCTGGGCTGGGAGGGGGGAGTGCCAGTGATAGAGAGATGATGTCCATCATCCACACTTGTTCTCTTTCCCGCCGTTGCCCCCGACGACGACGACAAGGACGCGAAGGACGACGACAACGGCTCAGCTGGCCCTGACACAGTCAACGAATAGGAGATAGGAAGAAAGAAAGAAAGAAAGAAAAGATAGATAGAGAAAAAGAAAAAGAAGATAGAAAAGAGATAATAACGAGGGACAAGGCAAGTGTGGCATTGGGCCGTGGTTCGCTCCGTTCAGGTCAGGTCTGCCTCCTGCTGCTGCTTTTCTCAGTCAGTTCGCATTCTCCTCCTCTTCTTTCTCCTCCTCTTCCTCCTCCTCCTCCTCTTCCTCCTTCTACTCCCTCCATCGTCAGCCATGTCTGACGAGCACCGTCCAAGGGTTCGCCGCCATATCCTTGTTGTCGCAAACCCAAACCCCACCGACGGCGACATCGCTGACCGCAATCCTACCGTACCCGTCGGCCGCTATCCGTCGCAGCAGGCTGCCACCTCAAAGGCCCATACCCATACGCCCCACCCACTCGATACAACTCTAAGGGTAAACCCGTCCTACTCACATACAAACCTCGTCCCAAGTCTCTCCTCGCCCTCGAGCACCAGCTCACCTGCAGTCGAGTCTCCCCCGCCCCCAGTCACGCCCGGCTTGCCAGCGAGTGTCGTCGAGCCCTCGCTAGACGCCAGATCTCGTTCCCAACTCGATCTCCCGTCCACCTCCTCCAGTTCACTGCGATCAGAGTCCTCGACGATCCAGCGTCTGCCCGATTTATTTGGCATCATTGGGAAAAGGACCAAACATACTCACCGACCCAAGACGGTACGTTCCTTGTTCCCCGCTCTGTGCTCTTTCTATTTCTATTTCTTTTTTTTTTTTCTTCTTCTCCATGCCCCTCTCTTCCATTTTTCACTACCACGAGTTTTTCATTTGATCGCTGTAATGCATCCATTCCTTGTACTCATCCACTCCTCAAATACGTGCAGTCTCCCACTACAGCCACGAAGCCTACTATCAGCATGGAACCTTGGTCCACGTTTACCACATATAAACCGCTGTTTACGCTACCTGGCAAAGTTGTCCTCCAGGCCACCAGCGACGACGATACGTATTCCAATGTAGAAATATCAGGCGTCACTGATGGTTGTGTCATTAGAGAAAAGATTTACTCCAAGGTAAGTTTATTCTCTTTCGCTTTGATACCTCGTTGTCTCTGCCCTTTTCCCCGCTATCATTTCTGATTACCTTGCTTTACCCCTCTTGGGTTTTTATTTTATTTCATTTTATTTTATTTTTTTGCTGATCTTACCTCACAATCTTTCACTCAGCTCAAAATCCCCGACGAAGAGTATGCTTTCAACTCCATCCATCGGACTCACATCGGCACGACGGGCTTTGGCGACCCATTGTCGGACGACATGCTTTTTAAGATCTGTCGTGAGGAAGGCGATCCTCATGCCAGCCTGAAGTTTTTCGTTAGGCGAAGGTTCTCGCCGGCTAACTATTCTAACATGGACCCCGTGTCGCCGTCCGTGAACAACGTGCCCACGCCCATTTTTGACCCTGTCCCCATTTCGGATCACACACCGACACTCATTTATTCCCAGCCACCACGGGTCGTGCCTCCTTTGCGCCCGCGCAAGCTGCGGACAAACTCGAGGCGAGGCAGCGTCTCCTCGGCCGCCAGCGATCGGAAGCATGCCGACGGCGGTGCTGAGTACGATGCTTCTGTCTCGGATGGGCTTGAGCCAGATCGCGAGACTTACCGTCCAGCGCCGCGCGCCCCGGCGCCTCTCCCCTCGCCTGGCATGTACCAGCCGAACTCTCCAAGTGGCTATCTTCCACGGCCGCCCCTTCCTCAGCCATCCTCGTATTTTCCTAGTCCTCCCCGCGATTCATCACCAGATAGGCCTCGACGAATGCCGACCAGCAAGAGTTCGTTATCGCAAGTATCCAAACAGTCGCCCATCAATGACTACACCCCCCGCCAGCATCATAGGGAACAGCCTCATCATCGGTCGTCCTCTGACAACAACGTGAATGCTGACGATCGGAACAACAAAGGCCAAACGACCTTGGATACGTCAACCGATTACGCGCCCAAGGCCGGGCGCAGAACGAAAGACGCCAGGAGCCCGCAGACGATTCCTCGCAGCGAGTCTGGTGAAGATCCAGCGGGCTGGGTGTTCGTATCCTCCGAGGGGTCATCCACGCTCACCGCGCGTGACTCACCAGTTGACATGTCCCGACCCACCGAGATCAGGAAGAACACCGGATTGGAAAACCAGGTATCTGGATCTCCCAATCATCCTCGTCCGAGTCGGCCACTGGTGCCACCAGCCCCGACCGTCAACGCTCCTCGTCCGGTCATGAAGCAAGTGAGCCCATCCATCTTGGATCCCTCGAGATTTGCATCGCCCATGGCCAGCAAGTCGACAAGCGCCAAGACCAAGAGCACGCCGAATCTTCACGATCTCTTCGTCTCAGGCTCTCACCATTCTTCGTCATCAATTTCGTCCCAGCACCCTACCAATCTCCTGCCAGGTACCAAAGGTTACTATGCGAACAACATCCCGTCAACGAGACCATCGTTGCCCACGCTGACTGATTCAAGTCACGATTCCACACCCACGCCTGAGTACACTAATAAGCCATCTGTCGTTGGCTCAACGTATCCTCACCCCCTGCCGAGGATTCCTACGGAACCGCCGCCCACCAACTCTCGCACCACCACCGAGCCGATCTCGATCTCGGGTCATTCACAGCTCAGACACAATAGCCGGGAACATCTGTACTCCCCCACGGGGCCCATCTCGTCTTCGTATCACTCGCCCTCGTCGCTATCAAATCATTCAAACGCCATCACTCATGGACCGCGGCCTCGCCATCACGCAGGCGGTGGTGCACTTTCTGAGGACGATGCTCGACCCCACGGGCACACGTTTTCGCCCACAGATTTGCATGATGGTGGGCCGATGGCGGCGACGCCTCCCCAGAAGCCCATTTTGGACCCGTATTCTTCTTCTTCGTTATCCAACATCACCATCAACGCGCCCAAACCGCTGCCCCAGTCTTCTTCCTCCTCGCACATCTCACCGCCGCGGAGCCCAACGGGCCCTCTGCCGCCGCCGCCGCCACCACCACCACCACCACCAACAGCACAACACAACAATTTACTGCGGCCGGGCACGTTGACGGATTCGGATACGGTTATCTCGCGTAACACTAGTGGCACCACGGTCACGCGCGCTAGCGATGATTCGGGCGCGACGATCACGCAGCCCGCGTTCCCGTGGTTCACGCAGATGATGCAGGACTACGAAAAAGAGATGAGGGAGAATGCGTCTGCGACACCTCCGCCTCCCCCACCGCTACCGCCATCAATGTCGCACCAGCAACAGCAAGAGAAGACGAAGGATCAGCAGCAGCAGGAGGTGGGCGGGGGGCAGGGAGGAGCGCTCGGTGCGCTTGCCTCTTATGGTGGGTTGTCGCAAACGTCGGCTCCAGTTACTGCGAAGCCGCCGTCCTCGAGGCCGATTAGGCGCTTGCCGGACCCACAGTCTACGCTTCTATCATCGTCTTTGTCTTCGTCATCGACGAACCTGAACTCGAGCTCGAACTCGTCGACGCTGATAGGGAACAGTTTTATTGGTACTGCAGGCGGTACTGGTGGTACATCTACCATCGCGTTCCCGCCACAGCTGCCGAACAAGGTTAGGAACAACGACGATGACGGCCACGACCATGATGATGATGATGATGATGATGATGATGATGGCGATTTGTGGCAAGTCAAGCCGCTCGACACGCCCTCAATCAGCGCTAGGCAGGCTCCGCCACTCTTGCTGGTTGATACAGGTCTGTACCCAAACCGGCCGGCGCCCCCGCCCCCACACCAACAGCAGCATGACGTGCTCGGTAATAGGTCGGGCTTGCGCCGGAATGCGGACCACCGTAAGAGCAAGTTCGAGACGGCCGACGAGCGTCCGCCGCCGGAAGACGTGATCAATCAGTTAGAAGACTTCTTCCCGGGCCACGACCTGGATAAACCGGTGATCGAGGCTGCGTTGGGCGGGTCGTCGCCGACAAATGTGGAACCGCCTGTATCGTTGCCCGCACCGTCGTCATCGTCGTCGGCTTCGAATATGTCGGTATCATCAACCGCATCGTCGGGGTCGGCATCTGCGACCTTGTTGCCGTCTTCCCATCCATATTCGTCATCCGCGTCTTCATCGACGTTGATGGACAGGGATAGCAAGGAGCGTTCGCGCGGGAGCCGCATGAAGATGTCGATTCGGCGCGTGGCGAAGGAAGGCCAGAAGCGGATCGATCGCACGTCGCGGTATGAGCCCTCGACGAGCTCGATGAGCAGTTCCATGTTCCGTAAGCGGAGTACGAAGCTTTGGGGTAGTAAGCTGGAGGAGGTGTGGACGGCCATGGAGCATAAGCCATCCACGTTGGCTGTGCCGGAGTCGCCATCGGGTGAGCCCAAGCGTGAGTGCTTGTTTTTTTTCGCTCGTGGATGTGTTTATAGGCTTAATAATGTTCCTTGCGTTTTTTTATATATAAAGCTATTTTCAAATGGGTTAGGGGCGAGCTTATTGGCAAAGGCACTTATGGCCGTGTCTACCTCGCTCTGAACGCGACGACGGGTGAGATGATCGCCGTGAAACAGGTCGAGATTCCGCGCACGTCGGCGGACAAGGCGGATGGGAAACAAGTCACGGTTGTGGAGGCGCTGAAGTCGGAGAGCGAGACACTCAAGGATCTCGACCATCCCAATATTGTTCAATATCTTGGTTTCGAGGAGACGCCACGGTACTTGAGCATGTAAGTCCTGTCTTTCTATGTCTCTTTCCTTTTGCGGGTCATTGAGTAACTGAATTTTTTTTTTCTCAACAGATTTTTGGAGTATGTTCCCGGTGGATCCGTCGGTAGCTGCCTTCGCAAGTACGGCAAATTCGACGAAAGCGTCACCAAGTCTTTCACGGCGCAGATCTTGGCCGGCTTGGAGTACCTGCATTCCAGGGGTGTCATCCACCGCGTATGTTGTCTTGTGCAATTTATTGCTGTTGATCATTCTCCAAATTTTTTTTGTCTATACAGGACCTTAAAGCAGACAACATTCTAGTTGAAGCAACGGGTATATGCAAGATCTCCGACTTTGGTATCTCGAAGCGGACGGACGATGACAACCAGAACGGACACACGGCCATGCGAGGCTCCGTGTTCTGGATGGCGCCCGAGGTCATTAAGCCTAACGCGGAAGGATACACCTCCAAGGTCGATATCTGGAGCGTTGGCTGTGTCGTCTTGGAGATGTGGGCGGGAGAACGACCGTGGAGTGAAGATGAGATGATCCCGGTTATGGTGAAGGTAATCTTGCATTTTTTTTTTCCCCAACTGCTTGCTGTATCGTTTAATAACTTGGTATTGTGTAGCTGTACACCAGCAAAGCACCACCTCCTATACCATCTGGTGTGTTTCTCTCCAACCAGGCCGTGGATTTCCGTAACCTGTGCTTTGCAACGTGAGTTAAACGTGTTGCCCATGGCGCAAGATTGCATCAATACTGATATATCATAATTTCAGTGATCCCAACGACCGACCGACCGCCGCCATGTTGCGAAGGCACGAATATCTATTCCTTCCCGATGGCTGGACTTTTACCTGTTTCAGCTCAGCAATGCATCTATAATCATAAATGCCCGTTATCTATATCAATTTGCCCACTGATATATTTCATGCCTGGATTTCTCCTTCCATTCATATATCCCCCTTTTTCCTACACTCACTTCGTGTTGTACACACTCCTCCTATAATGTTCTCTTCATCTTTTTTGCCATCCTCCATATATCCCCCTCCTACCCATTTTTTGTTTTCATACATGACATTTTTTGATTCCATGTTTCTTTCTTTGCATCAAACCCCCGTCAAATCTGTCTACAAAATTCATATCCTTTTCTCTCTAGGTTTACCCCATGTTCGTTATCATTTACATGTCTCTTCATTCTACCATGTTTTTCATTGTCCCATTCTTCCTCTCTCCGTCCTTCCCCCCCCCCTTCAATTGTATCTCTTCTCAGCCGCAAAGTCAGCTCTGGTTTCACTTTTTTTTCACCCATCACGTGTTTCATTACATATACGTTGTCCATGATACCTCTGAATTCATTGTGCACCCATACATGTCTGTTTTGTCGAGTACGAAATATACATTCACGAATTGTGACTGAGCAAATGAGCTGTGATAGTAAGGCCGGCACGGCGGCTTTCACGTTGACCGGAGCGGCAGCCACTGCCCCACGCTCGGCGTCTCTTCACTCAGCTCTTCAAGTTACTACCTCTGGCCTCAGCTCTGGAATGTCCTCGTCATTGGCATTGTATGAGTCATTCCTTCTGAAGAATGTCTCTACCATATCATCTCTTGAATCTTCTTTGCGCTCTGTGACGTGGTTCCTTCCAGGAAGGTTCAAGGATGCGGAGCTAGCGTCTGAAGCTCGTTAGTAATGCTCGTGTGCTCTGGCTGCCGCTACATCAGTCATTAATTTCTCCTTTAGTATCTGCATTTCTCAATGCTATCAGCATGTATCATGACACACTGCTGGCCAGGATAGTTAACAGCGACCCCAAGTTTAAACCGTTGATCCCTACATCTCTCCACTCACGGTACACACGAGCATGGTCTGATCGGGACGCGTTCTACAAATGGATCGCGAGGACGCTGGAGCTCATTAGATTCACCGAGCTCTTGCTCGAAATGACACTGCGCAGGAAGGTTCAGTCAAAAACCAAGTGGAGAGGAATTGTTTTACTCGAGACTGTCAAGTAAGTTACAGCAGTGCATCGTTTCGACATAGCTACCTTGCCTGGTCTCATGTCAAATGCAGAGCTATGCTTCGTCTTACTCTCTTACGAATCACTCGTCGACCACTGCTATCGCCTCCTGTGCCAGAGAGGGATATCGATCCCGCAGCCATCCCCGACTCTGCTGCGACCTCTCCAACCCTTGCCCCGTCGTCCCCCTCCATCTCCCCTCCTGCCACTCCTGACCATCTCAAAAACAACCATACACCACTACCGCCCCATCCGCTTATTACTCCTCCGCCACCTTCCCGCGAACCGGATACGTCAATTGAAGATTTCTTACTGCCTAAAGCTCTGACTACAGCTTCTGTAAAACCACCCCTCTCACTTATCCGCGGTCTTGCTTCACCCAGGGATTGGCTCTCAGAAACATTGTACATTATTCGGCCATTGGTATACGGTGGGTTCGGACCTCGTTATGACATAGATCATGTCCTAATCCAGAACCTGGGCTGCCCCCTCCAGCCGTTATGCTTTCCAGGGACAAGAAAACCAACCGACCACTTGCGACGATTTTGGCTATGGAACTCTTGTCCCGTAGCCTTCGTCGCTCGCCCTCTACGAACGCAAATCTCGAGCGCTCCGAGTACGCTCGCCGAGATCGTGATATGCTTTGGTATCTCTTCCGGGGTGCCATTTGGCAAGACTGGACAAGGTGCGATGAATGTGCTTCGTTATGATTAATCTCGCTAAAGAAGCCGGTACTATCGTAGACCGAAACTCGAATCGTTCACAAACTCTACATCCCGCGTCCCTGGCGTTGGGCTCTTAAGTGCTTTTATACAAGATTGGGTCCCACTCATCGATGAATATTATTACTGTAAGTCTCTTTATTATCTTATCTTCGTTATATTTCATGGTTAATTGCTTCTTCAAACAGATACTGCGCCTTAGCCCTTGTTCGAATTATGTATCCAATTAATCTATTATTGTTATACCCACATATAGAGAACAAAAATAATCCAAAAATAATCCAAGCATAAGAGCCATCCCTTGCATGATATATCACGTTCACCGCATGTCATTGACAAGATCAGATAAAATAGGCCTGCCCTTCAATATGCCCTCTGCCCCGGTCGCCCGTTTGATCCGGGGGCTCTTTCCCTCAAGGCCATCTTTCTTTACCAACGTATCGTACTCGTCCAGTGATCGTTTCGGTGGACCATCGACCACTTCGAGCGACGGAAACACGCTCGCATGAGCGGTATCCGCGCTGGGAGGAAGGCGCAGAATCCAGTTCCGAGATTCCATGAGCTCAAAAAACCGGGAAAGGAGCGGTTCCTTGGCCAAGGTCTTGCGTGATCCGAATATGACGAGCTTTGACCGGGCGCGGGTAAAGGAGACATTAATCCTCCGCCAGTCCTTGACCAGCTCGCCCACCTGACAAGGAGTTTAGAGCCTTGCATCTGAAGAAGGAATAATAGCATGAGAGCTTACAATCCCATCCTCGTTTGATCGAACCATTGAGATGATGACACAATCCTTGTCCCTCCCCTGACTGCGGTCTGCGGTCAAAATCTCGATACCGGGCCTGTTCTCCAGTAGATGGTTGAGTACTTTGATTTGTTGTCGGTACAGCGAAATGATGCCAATTTGGCTGGTGGATACTCCAGATTGTAAAAGAGCCTCGGTCAGCTGTTGTACGAGGGTTGCTTCTGTCGTATTCTGCACGAGATCGCCAGCTCGGGACTCCAGAGCTGGTAAGTCGTCCGTATCAACGAAGACGGCTTTGCAACTGCGTATATGTAGCGTAACATGGGTGAATAATTAAACAGTGCAAGAACTTGGTGGTCATCATACCTCTCTGCGAGTAAGGTCTCGATCCAGCAGCCATCCGAGCAAGTAACCCCATGGTCCTCATGAGATTGTCTCAAGTAGGATGGGTCGGGTAACCTCAAAACTCTATTGCTAACTTCCTCAGACCCCGCACGAAGTTGGTTCTTGTATATGAGCTCGTTGGAAAGTGACATTATGTCATCGTTCATGCGATATTGATGGGTAAGTGCCACTGTTGCCTCGGGGTATGCTTCAGATAGACGGCGGAAGAGCGATACATCGAGACCTCCTCTACGAGCGGCTGGGACACGGACCTATAAAGCGAGTTAGAAGAAACTTAATGTGGCAAACAGCCTTAGGATAATGTACCAAAGGTGGTAGTTGATCATGGTCTCCAAATAGTATGAACCGCTCTGCGGAGCGGAGAGGGCCAATGCATGTTGGTAGGGTGATTTGGGATGCCTCGTCTACTATGCAGTAGTCGAACGTTCGACGAGAGAAAAGGGGGCTACCAGAGATGTTCGTTAAATCAAGCTTGTCCGACTACAAAGATGGCATAAACTCACTGATCGATTGACAAGCACGTCGTTGCCACTACGGGAGGCGACATCAGCTGACGCTCAAGTTGTTCAATGTTTGTCGCTGCATTTCTGGCGCTGAACGTCAGCTTCCGCACGCCGGTATGAACCTGGGATTTCGTATAAGCAATGTATCAAATTGATGGACAGAAAGTAAATAAATAAAAAATAAATAAAAACCTTGTCAGTGTTCCCCAGACGAAGGATGCCAAACCCACAATCACTTTCAACCAACTTCAATAAAATGTTGTCGACAGCCGAATGCGTATGGCTAGTCAAGAGAACAGTCTTGCCCATATCCACTAGGATTTGGATGAGGGCCGTGATGACTGTTGTCTTGCCAGTACCTGGCATGCCAATGACTAAAGAGTAGTCCTCAGTTGCGAGTACCTTTGTAACAGCTTCCCGTTGATTTTCGTTTAGATGCGACACAAACTTCGACGAGGCAACATGGACTGCCAGTTCACTGATGGGGCCA
This sequence comes from Agroathelia rolfsii, assembly GCA_018343915.1. Classification (NCBI taxonomy): domain Eukaryota; kingdom Fungi; phylum Basidiomycota; class Agaricomycetes; order Amylocorticiales; family Amylocorticiaceae; genus Agroathelia; species Agroathelia rolfsii. Next base: position 1,618,829 of record JABRWF010000002.1, read on the forward strand.
AAACGTGGTTGGATGAGATCAACGATGAGGGATCGTCTGCGTTCATCACCACCAACATAGAACAGCTGGGCAAGGTTATCACGAATGCGACCCATTCCCGCGGTGAGATCGTCCTTGTCGATGCGGAACACCACATCACCATTTCCCTGATCCTCCGCTCCAACTAAACGACGGAGTCTACGAGAAGAGAGCTCATGATCGACGCCGACAACGACAGAGTGAGAAGTTAGCTCTGTGATGAATCCTCGAGCCAGAGCTAGGTGGTTGGGCTCGACAGAGACTATTACGGCATCGCCAATGGTCATGCTTCCACTGAGCACCGATGAAATGCCACTTTTCTTTATGCGTATGAAACGATAGGTAAACTGGTGGATCTTGCCGTTGGACGCTGTATCAATCTCAGCGTCATAGGATGTGTCTAATTCCATGTCGGCAAAGCACCTTCCACTGGTCTCACGTTCGCGAGCACCGATCGTCCAGAGTTCCTTTTTGAATCGGATGGTGTCACCCTCCTCGAGGCTGACCAGTCGTTCCCATTTCTTGAAGAAGGCTGTCTGCGAAGGCGTTAAATGCCCCGTTTTGAGATCGTATAGCTCTGCTATCGGCGACGAATCGTCCGTGACGCCCTCTACGGCCTATGTGTTTTTTTTTTTGTCTTAACATCAGGTATCATGGAGGTAAAACGACATTGACAAACCTTACGATAGAGCATGCATGCATCATTGACAAAACACCTCTTGCACAGGCGTTCGTCGTCGATGGTTGCAGGTAGAACTGGTTCAGAGGATGATGACTGATTTGACGGGTTTGTATCATCTTCTATGGAAAGACGGGCCATCCTTCTCGAGATGTGGTCCGCGAGCCTATTCCTTAGAAGGATCAAGGCACGCAACTCATTCCTGCTCTGTGGCACGCGAACCACCTCTTCACTTTGTGTATAATACAGCAAGCCCGAGTCAATAGGTGTTTTGTACCTCTGTCTCGTGAGAAGAGTGTACAAGAGTGTTTGTGCGCGATGCTCCATTATAGCTAGAGTTCGGCCAGTTTTGATTTCGAAAGGCATAGGTGAAGACACCTCGGACTCGGCAGATATATTAGAAGACAAACGAGATGGTTGTGGTACAATTGTTGCCTGCACTGTGGCATCCAGCTTGCCTTTGAGACCATACTGTGGCGACCAAATATCTTCTTCAACGTCGAGGAGATCGGTAATAGCAAGCAGTGAATCCGGATTATCATTTGTAGAACGAGTGTCTTTAAGAAGGGCATCAGGCTATTGCAGATATCAGCCAACTTCCTAAATCTTTAAATATATGTTTCAACTCACAGATGGGATATTTTTCATATAACGTTGTGAGAATGTTTGGACTCCTTTTGCGCGAGCCTTGACTTCTTCACAAGCTTTATCTACGCCTATTCCGAGCCGGAATAATTCTCCTACATTTCTCCTGGCTATACGCTCAATCTGCTCGTCAATCGATTTTTCGTCCCAATTTCCTGTCGATAGACAGTTCTGCATCGTCTCATGCAACATGTTTCCCCAGACCAGCGCAGGTGTCACGTCGGATGTCGAACGGAGTAAAAGAGATAGCATAGGCTTCCTGAGACAATGGGACGCACTCGATAGGGCAGTTGCTGTCAGAAGATGGTCTGGATGGTGAATCAAGTAATTGGACTTAGAATCAATGACCAAGTGGTACGTGGGGTGGACCGAAGACGAAGAGTTGAAACGCTTGAACTCGCCAACGACATTAATGGTATCGCCTATACATGTGTGTTAGAATACAGACGGAGCGGAAAGCGATAGACCAGGTACCAATTTGGACATTAGAAGTGGCCCACTCGCCGTGGAGCTCTACAGAGCGGATCTCTACTCCAGGATCAAGCTGTATAGTGAGAATCTGTACATAATATGAGTATACATGCCTTGAAGTTAGCCGTATAATTCGGGGATACCTTGATCCACTGATTATCTTGTTGTCTTTCTGAAATGCCCTGTACAATGCAACGAGTGCACGCCTCCACATTGTAATTTGAGCTGGCAGTTACAGCAGGCTAATAGGATAGTATTCAACAAATAAGAACGTCAATCATAAGCTATTAACAAACAGTATTTGTCCCTTTGACAGGTGATGATAACATGTCATCCCAGTCCCAGTCTTCGGCACCTTCCACAAGAGCATCAAGATCGTTCTGAGCAAGCGTGTTACGGGGAGTGGCCCGAAGAGATTTCCTAGGAAGCCTCCGTGTTGGTGTCTTTGGACTCGCAGCCCCCGTAGACTTTCTGACAACAGAAGGCGTATGTATTGATTTGGCTGGGGATTTCAGAGGAGACGACGGAGTTTGGTTGAAGAAATCATCTGTATCTAGACCAGACAAAAGCTCGTCCATAAAGGCATTTTCTTCTTCGATGGAAGGTTTTTTAATTGTCATGTTTGCTTATAGTCGTGATTGAGCTTGTTTAAGTTGCCGTTGAATGAAGTCGACGCGTTGATGATGATGCAAGTCATGGCGAGCGCGTCTTAAGCAAATGACCGCGATGCGACGCGTCTTACGTAACAATGATTGAATCCAGTTTCTAGCCAGCCAGTGCATTATAAGATGATAGAACAGACTGATATTGATTGATTATTGGGACCTAAACCTCACTGGCCACCACTCTTCGCTGCTGCTGCAACAATCCATCCTTGCAGTGTGTCTGGTCTCGCCTTATTGACATTGGGGCAAACTGACAAGTCTTCGATGTGAAATAATTACACGCGCCCCGCGCAAAATTTTGCTTCCGACCGTGACGGATGTCGCTTTTCACTGTGCCAGTCCGGTCTTCTGCGTGTAGAGGTCACTCAAACCTATCACGCCTGCTTATCCACCCATGCCCTCCTAGTCGCAACGAACTCACTACTGGTGGTCTTGCACCATATCGACGATGGGTCTCCACCAAGACAAACGGCCCTAAAGCTACAGGAGCCCTGCAGCTCGAGAAACCAACTTTTGAAAGTGTGGGTGTGCGGGCACCTATCGCTCAGTCATTATATGCTGCATTTCCCAACATAAAAAACCCCACCAGCACACAAGGGAAATTTATCAGCGCTATTGGTGCCGGAAAAGATATTCTGTTGAAGGATAGCACAGGGTCTGGCAAGTGAGTAATAGAGAGTTAAGTCTCTAGATGATATTCTTACCTTTGACGCGTTCAGGTCCTTTGGAATAATTCTAAGCCTTTTGAGCAAAACACGGTATAGACCCAGAACATCGAGCAAGCATGACCCTATCCCCAAACCGTATATAACGTCACTCCTGTTGGTCCCTCACAAAGATTTGGCGTACCAAATGCTGCATTGGATACAACGCATGTTTCAGGCCGCCTCAGCACCGGAAGGCAGCGCGCCCCCGTTGGATACCATTGCTCAGGTTCTCGTTCGTAGCTCATCCAAGTTAATGAGCGAACAGCTCACCGTTCTCCGCGAAAATCCACCGCATATTCTTATTGGTACTCCCAAGGCAGTCTGGCAGGCTGTTCAAGAAGACCCGGGTGCATTCCAGTTGGAAAACCTGTCGACCGTTGTTGTGGATGAGGCTGATTACTTGATCGAGTCCATTCCTCGAAAGCACAGTAAACTGGCTCTAGACAAGGTTCGCAAGAAGCTGGATCGCCACCCAAGCCCGACGAAGCAGTTATTGGATATGATATACACACAGCGCGTTAGTCAAAAGGATGCTTGGGGCGATGAAGGGGATATTTACACGCGTCGTCCCTCGTTGGCCGGGCCTCAACTTGTCATGTCTAGTGCTACGCTCCGGAACCACCTGAAATTGTATCTCAATCAAAGTGGATGGCTTGAAGGCACTGAGATTGAAACGGTGACTGGATCTGGCGTGCGCTCAACGGCCAAGTCTGGAAGCAACAAATCCAAAGCTGGTGGTATTCAGCATCATGCACTGCTTGTGTCTGAAGATGGAACTATTGTCAACATCGACGGAGCTCAACCAGCTGCTTCGACGGAGGCTGACGCCACTGCTGCTGTTGAAGACCCATTTGAAAATAATGAGTCAGCCACTGGCAATACTGATATCCCATCCGGTATCAGCGAGCGTGTCCAAGAAGGTGAGTAAAATTATCCTTGAAAACTGAAGTCTGTCATGGTTACTAAAATGAAAGCCCCAAAAAGTCTTCTCCAGAACTCCAAGCCCATTCAATCCTAATTGTATGGAAGCGATAGCAGCCGCCTTTGCACTTGATGTTCCTTCCGTTGCTCTGCTCGTCCTCCCTGCAGATGCACCAGTCCAACGGGCCATTTACGACTTGCGCCAGCTCGGTGTGGCCGCTGTGGGGTTCGATCTACTGGACACACAACACGGGCAAAGAGACCTACTACATGGCTCTTCCGGTTCTACGCGTGACCAACCTATCCTCCTGGTGTCGACATTTGCGACAGTTAGAGGGATCGATTTGCCAGAGCTCACGCACGTATTCATGCTCGGCGTACCTGGCGATCGGAGGGTGGACACCTACCTCCATGTTGCGGGCAGAGTCGGACGCTTTGGTCGTGGTGGCCGTGTTATTACTGTGCTAGAGAAGAGCGATGAAACGCCGGCTGTGCAAGGAGGTAATAAGCAACAGCAGCGACAACAAAGGGATTACAACGACCAGTCTCGTAGGATGGAGATGATTTATCGGGACTTGGGTATCACACCAACCCATTTCGAGCATTTCGACTGACAGTGTAATTAGCTTATCCTTTGTAGGAGATCACTCCACCTTTTACGTTACATTAATCGTAATTTTTTTTTTTTAAGGATTTAAGGATCCAAGCTGAGAAGCTTGTACAATACCGCTTTGCTTTTCCTGACAGGTAAAATTAATAATGACTGTGTGCGTACCATGACGACGAGTTTACAAGTTTGGAGTGATTTTTTTTGCTAGTTTACACATGCGCCCCCTATACTTTTATATCAGGATTTCGTCAGTATATTCATATTCAGGAAGCAGTACACTGATACCATCACTGGTTCTTGATGAGAAGCATTGAACGCTGGGAAGTATTTCATGCGCAGTTACGGTGCCTCGTGCATGCTCAAATCGGGGGGAAATGAAATGAACCGTTGTAGGCAATCATGATTATGTGTTTCATTGAATGTTTATTCGGAAGAAGAAGCTGATCAAGATGTGTACTTACTGGAGTAGGATCTGCATGGAATCACATCGCAATGAAGGGCTAAGTGTACACTGCATACATTCACCTTGGGCTACGACTACATTTCTTTCGTTGCATGTGAATGGTGGGGTAAGAAGGCCATCTGTGATCATGATTACAAGTAAACGAAGGCGAGATAAGGCGGTGTCTCGGAATAAAAGCGCGCATCGTTCGGACTCGTTTGTATTGCCGGTCGATTCCTGCCGAGGGGGACAGTCAAGTAGAGTACGGCGTTCTTCTGCCTTGGTTTGATCTGCTTGCCTGCCAACTGCAGCGACGAAACGCCATAAGTGTGCAGGAATATAGCGGCAGAGTCCCGAGACCGGGCTGAGGTCACCCTGGACAATGCACGAAGTCCTTTCTACTTTGGACTTAGTGTCGATGGTCATAATGCCATCTGCATACCAAGCTAGGGTATGTGTGCGCTTCTGGCGGGGGTTGATGATACATCAATACTTTCCGCGAAGAATTGACAAGCTGAGCGGTTGGTGAGCTGGCGGCTGACTTGATGCCGTAATGCGGACGGGCATAACGGTTGCATGTGACGAGCTCATATTATCCACTGGCATGCCAATACCCCGCCGTAGCCGTACCGTCCCCCGCTCTTTCCGTTTGGCCCCATCGCAGGGCCCTCCTTCCCTCTCTTTCTTCCTTTCCATTAGTTTCCATTCGACCCTCCTTCGTTTCTTTCCTACTACCAGGGTTTCCTGTTTGTGTGTACTGGTCCCATAGATAACGTGCAGTCACCACAGCCGTCGTTGACGACTGTTGCACCAAGTCCACCAGGCATTGCATAGTTTCTCATTACATCCAATGCGTCCAGCAACTGTCTTTGCCTTCCTTGCAGCCTTGACAGGCTTGGTTCATGGCCAGTCGTCCAATTCTGGCTCCAACAATTCACAGTCGCAGTCGCAGTCTCAGTCTCAGTCGTCGTCAAGGAATGCCAGTATTTCCACGTATCTGACGACAAGCTACATCCCCACCACGGTGGTCTCGCACTCCGGCGACAACGCCGTCACTCTTACCACATCCATCCCAACCACATTCAGTGCAGTGACCACTTTCACTCCTACATCTACCTCTTCGTCCACATCTTCGTCAACCTCTGCAACATCATCTGCATCTGCAACCCCTACTCCGATAACACTCGACACCAAGCTTGACCCAGCCTTTGGGGTTCTTGGTGGCATTCTTATCGTTACCGGCCTTCCCAGTGCTTTCTGGGGCCACAAAAACCGATGGTAAGCTCAATCTGATCTGCCACTCTATTATATGCCGCATGTGCTGATCGCCCTTATGGTAGGACGTCATTCTTCATCACTGGATTCTATACATTGTCCCTGGTTTGCATAGTACTTATTCTGAATTATGGTGTTCTGCCTGCTATCAATCCACCTAGTGAAAGCTTACGAGGCGCCTTCGTGGCTGCTTCGACCGTCGCTGGCTTTGCAGGTGGTGCCATAACGATCTTCTTCTGGAAAAGCACAAAGTACTTCATCGGCGCATGGGGTGGTTTGGCATTCGCCCTATGGATCCAGTGTTTTAGAGATGGTGGCCTCATTCGTCCTATAGGGTTCAGGTGGATCTTGTATATCGGTATGTCCATCGATCTTTTTTTCTCCCAGCATGATAACACAATTGATGTATCCTACTTCTAGGCTGTGCAACCATTGGTTTCGTCTTGTGTACTATTCCAAAGCTTCATTATCATATTCTCCTCATCGCTACGGCCATCATGGGCGCATCTGCATTCATGTTGGGAGTGGACTGTTTCACTACCGCGGGACTCAAAGAGGTAGATATTTCTGGAATTTTCGCACATGGTCTTCACTGACATCATCACATGATCATAGTTCTACATTTGGAACATCGGCTTCAACTCACTCTTCCAGAAGTTCACTAGCAAGGGAATCGAATTTCCAGTCTCTCAGACCATACAGATCGAGCTTGGGCTTCTTGCCGCTGTTGCATTGATGGGCGCTGCCGTTCAGCTTCGTATTCTCAAAATATTGCAGAGGAAGCTCAAAGAGATTGAACAAGAGCAAAAGAAGCGCGATGAAGAAGCAGAGTTGCAGGTGGCGGAGCATTTTGCTGGTATCAACGCCGAGCGCGATGAGTGGGAACGTGAACACGGAGTCCCGTTCAGCAAGCACGAGCGTTCTAAGAGCGGGAGCGGCTTGTCGGCTGTGCCGCTTATGCAAAGCGTAGATTTCCCTGGCACCCCCACCACATCCAGCCCTGGCCTTGATGAAAAGCGGTCGTATATGGCCGGCACACGTTCACGATACCTGTCTGGAGATCTTCTCATTGGTGAAGACGGCATCGGTCGCGACGGCAGTCCCCGACCACCGAGTACTGTTCTGAACCTTGATCTCGGCCCTGGTATTGGAGAAGAAGTTCCCAAAGCATTTATTTCCGAAGACGTGGGCAAAAGCGATAAGGATGAAGCCGGAAAGCAGAGTAGAGATGAGTTGCTGCAGGAAATCGCAGCTGTTCGCAAGTCTATTGAGGTTCTCAAGGCGGAAGCCACCTCAGTTAGCTCCGGCGCTCGTTCTCGTCATCCTTCCCTTTCATCGCATCTGACTCTCGATCCCACACACTTACGCCCTCCCATGGCGAGCACCTCGCGCTCTAGGGCCGTGTCTATGGAATTGGATACACTGCTGGGCGGCTCGAGTGCAGCAGCCAAGGAACCAGTCAAAAACAGGCCAAAGAGTACGCCTATCAACAATGTCGACTGGGACGCCTATGTGCAAGAGAGACAGCTTCTTCAGCCTCCATCTGGTGTCACACCGCCTATTCCCACCACGCCGCCGCCAGCACCATCCCCAACCGCTGAGAGGGTTAGAGTCTCGCCTGCTATCGCCGAGGCGCTCAACGCCCGTAGGCAACGCGAAGGCGCTCATGGTAGACCCAGTATACACCGACGGGCAGAATCGGAAGATCTCTTGCACACCTCGGCTTCTCATCATCGTAGCAACTCTGGCGCTGCCAATGCTGTCACGATCCTCCCGCCCCGTAAACAGGACATTGCTGCGCCTGTAGCACGACACCCTCCCCAGCCCTCGCGCGTCCACACGTTCGAGGAGTTGTCGGAGCGTCATCGTGAGAAGATGCGGAATCTGCAGGCCCCGGTCACGCAGGCTGAGCAGGATTCGGCGCAACTTGTGGCGGCCAAGGCGAGGTGGGAGCGATCTATGGCAAACGAGAAGCGTGCTGTGGAGAAGAGGCAGGCGGAGAAGGCGGACCAGCTGGCCAAGGAGACAAAGAAGTCGGGAGGAGACGGACATCAACGTGCTCACTCCCGCAATCGTTCCTTGAGTGCAAGCAAGCTTGCAGCTTTTGATTCCCCTGCTTCTGGATCTTCGAGGCGCGCGTCTGCCATGAAGGTCGCGGAATGGCAAAAGGAGATGACCACCCCGGAGCGTCCGGAACTCCGGCCTCATCCTCAGGCGGCGGGTGGTAGTCATAATCGACGAGACTCGCGCACGGGTCAGGGTAGTGGTGGAGCTGCCGGCGGGTTTATGTTCCCTGCTAATAATGCGAGACGTAACAGTGCCGCTGCACGCCCTCCAGTGAGTTGAAGTCTCTTTCACAACTGAGTGAACAGTCTTCCTCTCCGTACTTTTCTCTTTTTCTTTTTCATACGGTTACGCTGCAGTTTCTCGGACCAAGTACATTAGCATCAGAGATTTCCTCTCCCATGGTATATTCTTTTTTTTTTCTCCCTCCTTGCATATTATGTCCTTTCTTTCAAAACGTCACTCGTCATTCATGGACATTAGTATTACATCGCCATCATTTTCGACACCTCTCGCCCTGTGGAATACATCAGTTACATTTGTCGGTCGCTTCATTTGGACTTTTTACGACGTTCATAGTAAATAGGGTGCTGTGCCAATAATTATATTGTCTTTGATATGTCATCATGTGGTTTAGGAAGTTGGGAAGTTAAAGTGGGAGGATATGTGATGTGGCCACCAGTACCACCGGGTGGCGGTGGCGTCGGAGGCGTGGGCAAAAAGCACCTGCGCCTGTCCCACGGTCATCCTTACGCCTGGGAATATTCGCCAAATCCAGAATATGCGGACGACGATACAGCCCTCACTGCTGTCGACCGACCACAATGGCGTGTCGTCTGCGATCGCTGCCGTCTCTGCTGCTGCTGCATCACCAATTGAGCAGCAGCATGTCTCTGCCCCCGTCCGATTCAGTACTATTAGTACCGGTGATCTAAACAGCACCAATAATAATACAACAAGGTCCTTGTCGCCTTCTCGTACGGTAAACGCTGTGCTAGCCAAGGTTGATTATCATTGCTGTGCCTATAACCCGCTGCTGTTGCTGACGCTGCATTTGCTTGTTCCTCAGCAAGGCAAGAACAAGTCCAAATCGTCGACCCCTTCTTCTTCCTCTAAACAACAGATGAACAACGTAAACGCTGTACCTGGACCTTCATCATCCTCGTCCTCCTCGGCGTCCCCTCATCCTGCAGCACCGCATATATCCTCGCCATCGCAGCCGACCGCGTCCCAGCAGCTCGGCATGGGCGATACATCGACATTACAAGCTATATTGGCTGGCGGTAGAACTGGTGGTGCGTCGTCTGCTAGTGTTTTTGGATCCTGTGCATGCTTGGGATACAACGTCTTGTTTGGTTTCACTAGAAATGAACGAAAATATCCCTCGTATTAGCCAGGTATGTGTATTTCTATTTTACATAATGGACAGACGCTCAATGACGCGTTATTATTATTATTATTATTCACACAGACTGCCATTGGAAAGCGCAAAGCGGACGATTCCTCATTCGAAGACAGCGATGATCCACGCCGCAAGATTCGCAAGACAGTCAGCGAGGTGTTATCACAGGATGCATCGCGTATTTCGCCCATGACGACGGTCGTGTGCCTCCATGCTGCCGTGGCACAAAAGTCGTACGGGTCCGAGAAGCGATTCCTGTGTCCGCCGCCTGTGGTGCACGTTGAAGGCCCTGTGTGGCACCTGCGCGGGCAGCACATGTCCATGGCGGTCGTGGCTGAGACGGGCGATCGGTCGTACGAGCAGAGGGCAGAGCTGGATACCAACATGTCGTCGAGTTTTAAATCGTTGCATGTAAACAGCTCGACCAAGGCGAAGAGTTTTCAGCTTTCGCTCGATATTATTGATCCACGACCAGGTCCTGCAGGCAGCGAAGGTAGTGGTGATGGGCAAGTGACCGGCCGCACGTGGGCATCCTTCGACTCGGCTCCCGTCAGTATTATCTCGAAGCCGTCGAAAAAGACGGCGAAGACGAGGAATATCTCTTCGTGTATACTTGCTGGCGGGCCTGTGTCGTTGTTTAACAGGATTAACTCGCAAACGGTTCGCACCAAGTATATGACGATTGAGAATCAATCATTGTTTGCCAGCAACGTAAATTGGTCCGCATTCAATGTTAATGTCGTACGGCGGCCACAAGATGTAATCGTCACGGGTGAGTGGTGTCGGCAATTTTGTCTCTTCAGAATATTCAACTTTCGATTTTTATTTTTATTTACCCTGTAGATGGGCCACAGCCCGTTACTTACGGGTCCGAGATAATGCTATCGGACACCCAAACGGGCATATCAACTACGTCTCTAATTATCCGTAAAGTAGACAAGGGACGTGTCTCGCTCGAAGAGGGTGCACCAGTCAGCCAAATGCAGAAGATTGCCCTGCAGCGCGTCAATGCGGACGGCTCACGACATTATCTCTCGGCGGCCGGACCAATATCTGGCCCACCTGGCATAATGACGCCGCCAGCACCGGGGTCATCACAACAAGCTTCGTCGCATGCTCTTCTTTTTCAATCACCGAGGATTCATGATGAAGTCAAAGACGGCATGCGTGTCTTCTTTGATGAAGTCGATGACTATTTGTGTTGGACCATTGTCGGCATCTGTGAGCATATCGTCTGCTTCTTTCATATATCCCCTCCTCCCCTCTTCTTTTCTCTCTCTTTATTTTATCTACCATGCGGCATTTTGGTGACCAATATGATTGGCAGCTAAATTCCAGTATACTTTCTTCGATGCGTTTGGACACAAGGACTCGATTCCCGATGCGCCTATAACGCCTTTTCCCACCTTGTTCACTGGGCCATGCTATCGGCCGACTGAACACACCATCGAGCTGACGGTGTCGAACTTCTTCTATGAGGATCCCAAGACCAAGTCGCGTCGAGCTCTGGACGTCTATCTTGGTACGCTTGGTCCACTGCAACAGCGCATCTACGCCCAGCCTGCCGATGGAGCGGCACCGTTACAAAACATAGTTGAGATGCCGGCAACGGGTCAGGGCGTTATGATGGCGCCTAACAGTGCACAGGGGATGGGTTATGGAGTTCACTCTATTGTATTGGTGCAACTACCTCCGCTGGAGGATATTTTAAGAGCACTGCAAGACGACGTGGGTAGGGACTCGTCAGGCGGTAATGGTGGCAGCGGCGATCGCGAATCGTCCACGACTGGCAGCATAGACTCAACGACAGGGGCGACGACGGCTATTCCTGCGTCATCGATCAGTGGTCGGAGCCTGCCGCTGCTGTTCATTCGCCCTACGGATGGTGTGGGCTATCACTCCGGACGCACGGTTGTGTGCGAGAACGTGTTTCAGAACTTGGACCTGTCCAGCATTGCGTCTGCAGGCACGGGCGACGATGCCAGCTGGATCGCGGCTGCACAGGCAGCTGCAGTAGCCGCGGCCGCTGCCGCCGAGGGGGGACTGCATGGATGGAGTCTGCGGGTGATATGAGGGCAGTGTGGCCATCTTTAGGGATTGCATGTGTTGCATCTTTTAATTTGGATATGCTCCATTTGAATGTGACACTTGGACATTCGAGGGGGTGGTTCTATCTTTGATGCTTGTTTTCGTTTTTTTTTTTTCTTACTTTATTGTATTTTCTATTTTTTTTTTTAAAAAAAATAATAATGCATGGAGACACCTCGGATGGATAACATCATCATAGATTACCGACGAGTGAGATTAGTGCTGATGGGAAAAAACGTTTGCGGCGTTGGGGAAGGAGCCAAATCCCTTGGGTGGTTGTATCGATAAGATCTTGTGGAAATTAGCCAGAAAACTCAAAAGGGCGGCCGACTGCGTTCATCCTGCTCTCTCTCGCTGCTTGCTCCCCACCGACTGCCATCCTCTCTATATCCGCATCCTCTTGCATATATATCCTGCTCAATGTATGTATTCATATCCCTTCATCGTGCTTACGACCAGGATCTCAGCCCAGATAACCAGCACCATGCCCACCAACTCTATCCGCTCCCAGATCCAATGGAACTCGCAGCTGAGCACCGCTTCGGCGCCCAAGGCCACCGAGGAGACCAAGTTCTTGCGCAAGGTAAGCATGGATCTCTCTGCGATGTACTTTTTCTCCATGGTCATTTTTTTTGCTCATGGTGGAAAAAATTTCGTCCTTTATAGACCGCGATCATCGCGACTATCGGTATGATCTTAGAGTTACTGGTGAATAGGCAGGCAGTGGATGCTTATCGTAATCATTCAAAGGTCCCAAGACCAACACTGTTGAGAAGCTCTCTGCGCTCAGGAAGGCTGGTGTCAATGTTGGTGCGTAAAAAAAACGCGATTGATCCTGTTTCTCATCTGGTCGCTAATCGCGAGATAATACAGTTCGTATGAACTTCTCCCATGGCTCGTACGAGTACCACCAGAGTGTGATCGACAACACCAGGAAGATGATTGCCGGTACGAGCATTTATTGATCTACATGCTTGGTGAGATCGTTCATGTATCTTTTTTTTTTCTAGAGGACCCTAACGGCCGCCCTGTTGCCATTGCCCTCGATAACGTGAGTGATAAGCGTCATTTTCTGTTTACTGCTTGCTGATCTGCTTTTTTTACGTACACAGAAAGGCCCTGAGATCCGCACGGGTATCATGCGCAACGGCCAAGACGTTAGTTGATTACGGATGATTTAGTGCTCGCAACAAGATACTGATATCGTTTGTTCTCATAGATCCCCATCAAGGCTGGCCACGAATTCACCATCACCACTGACCCCAAGCATCGCGAGATCTGCGACGACCAGGTTTTGTGGCTCGACTACGTATGTCTATAATTTGCCGCAGGAGATACAGACAGGCGATTGATTTGATTTCTTCATAGACCAACTTCCCCAAGGTGACTGCTCCCGGCAAGCTCGTGTACATTGATGATGGTAAGGAATATGGAACACTTAACCCGGACACGACTGAATCAAAATCAAATTAGGTGTCCTCTCCCTCCTCGTTCTTTCCATTGACGGCGCCACCGTGCGCGTCCGGGCCATCAACAACGGTACCCTCTCTTCCCACAAGGGTGTCAACCTCCCCAACACCCCCGTCGATCTCCCTGCTCTATCCGAGAAGGACAAGGCTGATCTTCGCTTCGGTGTCAAGAACGGCGTCGATATGGTCTTCGCCTCATTCATTCGTCGCGCTCAGGATGTCACGGATATCCGTGCCGTCCTTGGCCCCGAGGGCGCCAACATCAAGATCATTGTCAAGATTGAGAACGAGCAGGGTGTCGAGAACTTTGACGAGATCTTGGATGCGACCGACGGTGTCATGGTGGCCCGTGGCGATCTCGGTATCGAGATTCCCGCCAGCCAGGTCTTCCTTGCTCAGAAGATGATGATTGCCAAGTGCAACAAGGCTGGAAAGCCGGTTATTGTTGCCACTCAGATGCTCGAAGTATGTGCTTATTGCTGTATTCAGATTTCTTAGCGGTTGACTGACTATATAACCTTAGTCCATGACGGTGATTTTATCTTGGTATATGCGTTGAGTAACTAAATCTCTTACACTTTTGTTTGATAGTACAACCCTCGTCCCACTCGTGCTGAGGTCAGCGATGTCGCCAATGCTGTTCTCGATGGTGCCGACTGTGTCATGTTGTCTGGTGAGACTGCCAAGGGTAACTACCCCGTCGAGGCTGGTATGTATATACATTTCGACTTCATGATCTGCAGAGGCTAACTCCGTTTATCAAAGTCCTGATGATGGCGGAGACCTGCTTGTTGGCCGAGTCTGCCATCTGCTACCCACCTTTGCTCGAAGATCTCCGAAACAGCCAAATCCACCCTACGCCCACTGCAGAGAGCGTTGCGATCGCTGCTGTGTCTGCTGCCATGGAGCAGGCCGCTGATGCTATCCTTGTTCTCTCTACCAGTGGTGAGACTGCTCGCCTGGTTTCCAAGTACCGCCCCAACGTCCCTATTATCACCGGTACGCTTATTTTCCCCATTTTGCTTGAAAGGATTTGTCTAAAGTGTCAATGCAGTCACCCGCAACGAGCAGACCGCCCGTCAAATCCATCTCCACCGTGGCGTTTATCCGTTCTGGTACCCTGAGCCTCGGGGCATTCCCGATCATCAGTGGCAGGCTGATGTGAGTTTCACTAATTGAATTGACTTTTTTTAAAACAACGGAGATACTGAGCGCTGATCATTTGTTGTATCCAGGTCGACAACCGCATCCGGTTCGGTCTGCGCAGCGCACTCGCGCTCAACATCATCAAGCCCGGAGGCACCATTGTCGCTGTCCAAGGCTGGAAGGGTGGTCTTGGCCACACGAACACGCTCCGCATTCTATCTGTGCCCACTGACGCGGCTGATCTGCAGCACTCTCCTCTGCACGGATGAGCGATTTGAAAGAAATATTAGGCGAGGAAGAAGGAAGAAGACACAAATCAAAACGTGTATGGACTTGTTTTTCTTGTTACGTATAAGCGGCATGTTATCCAAAAATTACCATTTTCTTGTCTTTCCTGGTGACGCGGTGTTGTGTGCAAGTGATGTTGTGTTGATGAACACTTGAGGTCGGAACAAGAAAAGAGTCCGAAAGTAATGACGGAAGATGAGATAACCAATTGCCCGGAAGCTCGTGGGCAAAATAGCTCGCCAGACGATGCCAGCAAGGCCAGCGGACCCAGTTCGTCGTCTTCTCTTCATCCCTATCCCTACTATCCCTATTCCTATTCCTATACTCCTCAGGCTCTAGTCGGCCTACTGCCTAGAGATTGTTCTCGGGTCATGGCATCCTCGATATACCTGCCCCAAAGGGGCCACTCGCCAGGCTTGCCAGTCCATACGGGCATGGGCCGGGACAAATTCCATCGTCATGCCTATTCCTCCTCTTGGACAGAGCAGATCTCGCTTCCAATCCCTGGCGTCCGAACACGCCGTCTACGTATCCTTGTTCCCAAGTTCGACCTGCTCTACCGCCTTGCTGCTGCCCGTCTGGGGCACAGACGCGGTCCCCTGATTCTGATACTTTGTGCTCTATTTTTGATCATCACTGGCTTCAGCTTCTCGAGGCAGCTATCCACGAACGAAACGCAATGGCCACGGCTTACGCCGGGAAACCCCTCGACATTAGTGTTCCAGCGCGAGGATATCAAACGTATATGGCAGTGGGAAGTGGAGAGTGGGCATTATCCTAGTCGAGTGCCAGGTAAGTTGTAATGACACATAGATTTTTCTTTAAAAAAAAATCTTCTCTTCTCTCGCGCATCCTCTGTCTTTTTCCTTTGTTCCTATATCTATCTATCTATCTATATATATCCCAACTTAGGTTTCACAAGTCCCTGCCCAGGTTGAGCTCGCGGAGTCTATACAAAATCCAGCACTCCCGCCCCTCAAGAGGTCCGCTGCGGGTGCTGGCGTGGCAGGCTTTTTGTCATCATCATCATCATCGTCATCTTGGTTCAAGTCGGCACGCACCACGGACACGCACGCGACAGGTCGGAAACGTGTGTACCTGGACATCCAGAGTCGTGCGAAGAATGTGGCCTATCCTCCTAGGCCTGTACCCGGCAGCATAGCAGATCTGGATATCGTGATGGAGCATTGTGATTTTGGTCGCCATAAGGTGTGTTGTGGGCTGTATGGATTGCCGATGTGTTGCCATTACTGAGAATGTTTTGTCTGTAGTATGTTCGTGATTGTCTAGAAGTCCTTCGTCTAGGCGGTGGCCTTGATAATGGAGGACGTGTACGGAGAGGGAAGATGGACGAGTGGAAATACATCTACGTAGAGGGCGAAACGGATGACATTGCCAACTCAAGCCTATCCCATTCCACCTCTCAACACATCTCTGGCAACAGAGCCTCCCCCGTCGAAAGCTCGCGTGACCCCAATGCCGGCCTCACTCGAAAACGCAATACTGAATGGGAACCGCATCTCTCCTTACCGCATACTCAATCGTATCTACCCCACTCAACGCTTTCAGATCCTTGCGACGACGTTGATCATCCGCGGATATTTCACATGTTCTGGACAGGTCCGTTCACGGACAAGCCCTATCTAGCCCTACTCTCCTTTTTGTATACTCAGAATCTCGGACTGCATGAGAAGGTGGGAAGCTCGCAAGTTTGCCATCCACAGATCTGGCTTTGGATAAACCCTGGTCCTGCAGCCTCGGTGCCTAACCCGACGGCGATGCACGACATGTTTGATTCGCTGAAGGAAAGTCCATGGGCGGCGCCGTTCCTGCATCCGCGATTCCACGATATCATCAAGTTCAAGTTATGGAATACAACAGAACAACTGGATAATGTACCGGAGCTCAAAGAGGAATGGAGGCTGTTTAGGAATTCGTTATTCAACTCTGACGGTCATGTCATCAATCTACACGCCAAGGACCCAGAGCAGCTCACGACGGTCACGAGCAAAAGCAACCCCGATGGGGGGACGGACGAGGAGGCCGTTGTTGCCCGGCGCGTGGTGCCCACTAAGCAGTCGAAATCAGGCGCGGACGACATGCTCAGCCGTGCTGGCTCCAAGTCGTCGTCGACGTATGATCGCATGTCGGTTATTCTGTCGGATATGGCCCGGTTCATTGTGTGCCATCGGTATGGTGGTATTTATCTTGATGCGGACACCATCTTCCTGCGTGACTGGGAGGAACTATGGGGCTGGAAAGGCGCGTTCGCGTACCGATGGTCTCGATTGGAGAAATACAACACGGCCGTGCTGAAGCTCAACAAGGGGTCGGCACTAGGCTCGTTCTTGTTCCGGACCGCGTTGCGCAATGGTTTGGACTTTCACCCGATGAAGGTGTCGCGGTACACCAAAGATGCACACCTCGAAGAGCTTTTGTTACGCCTGCCAGACGCCTTGTTTGATTCTGCTTGGTTGAACACGGAGTATTTTCAGCGTGAACGGCCACCACAGCCGTATTTCAAAGAGTATGCTTTTTAAAAAAATAAAAAAAAATAAAAATCAACGTTGACCGAGACATTGCTTGCCTAACATATGACAGATTTGCCGACTTTTTTGATACCCCGACACAGGACAGCGCGGCACCGCAAGCGCTTGGCTTTGATGGTTTCTTCAAGGGAGCATATTCATATCATTTCCATAATTCCTGGTAAGATTCGGGATTATGATAGATCCGATGCACATGATTTATACCTCTTGCATGCGTGCAGGTGGAAACCGTTTGATCCAGCGCGTAACTGGCCTGATCTGGGACCACGGTTCGCTCAGGGAGAAAGAAAAGCGCGCGTGATGGCATCCGCTACTCCTGCTGCTGCCATTACGTCTGGTGGCGGTGGTAGCGGGCGCCGAGGAATAGTCGAGGTTAACATGGACGAGGAAGAGGACTTGGTTTCTGACGATCGCCGAGACTTGGACTGGGCTACCGTGTTGAAGAGAACGTTTGAGAGCTATATTCGAGGCGAGCGCCCGAATATGTATGGTGAATGGTTAGAGTGGTGATATTTCTATTGCGTATCACTAATTGCTGTTGGGCTTGAAACACTATTCACGACCTTTATGACTTCATCTATTTTTTTTTCTCCTCCTTATTCCCTAACTGAGACCCTCTCCTTCCATATGCTTACAGTACGCTACACCCAGTTTTTATCTATAGAGCCCGCATCATAGTACAAGTAATATTCTACTACATTATTCTTTTTCACGATGATATGACTTGTTTCTGTTGATTTGCTACAATGGCTCGTTAGAGAGTCCTATTGCACGGAGTTTGTTTTTTTTTGTGATCGATGACTTGACTACGGAAGTGTGATAGCTGGGTGCCCCTGATAAATTGATTACCATTCCTACATTGCATCTCAAACCACATAGTAGAGCTCGATGATCGAGGACACGGTGCTCACAGGTCGCTTTGATTCACAAACACTCGGAGACTCCCAAGCTGCCTCGCCATCAACAGCTCGGGCATTGCCTCCCATTTATTTTAAGTGATCATTGCAACGATGGCGGAGTTGCCCGTAAAACGAACCCTTTTGGCGAGGTCTTCGACTTCGGTGTACTCACCAACACACGTTGGCTACCGTGGAGGCGACAACCACAACCCTACTAGCGCCAGCGTCAATTCATTATTCAGTCTGCCGACGACGACTTTGACGCCCAACACAAACACGAATACAGACAGGGCATCTTACTACAATTCTGCCACTGGCAGTGACCGCGACTTTAGTAGTACTGGAGGCAAACGATTCCGACCCCACTCCCCGCGTCGTCTCATGTCCTGGCGCATCTCTATCTCAAACCTGTTCTCTTCTGCAGACCGCCACCCGGTTAGACGGCTGCCTGAGTATGCGTACACACGTCTGGGTAATGCAGCGACGGTGACATCCTCGAGACGCAAGAAACAACTGCTGGCCGTCCTCTCATGTGGCTTCCTCGCCCTCGTCGTGTGGTTGTACGTCATGCCAGGGCCGTACCCTGAATGGATGTTCTGGAGATACCCCAACACACTCGTGTTTCAAAAGCCGGAGCTGAGGCAGATTTGGCGGTGGGAGATTGAAAGTGGTCATTATCCTAGTCGGGCACCCAGTGAGCTTTCGTTGCTTGCTTTCTCTCCTCAGGGTAATTAGATTGAATGACTGATCTCCCATTGAATCGCATATAGTACCGACATATATTGGTTTCAACTCTCCCCCAAAGAACCCAGCATTGAATGCCTGGGAATACAGTCCACACGGAGACCCCAAAGGACCTGTATTCACGGGCACGCTCCCTGAAGGCCCAGAGCGCAACTACCTTACTATACAACGGGACCATAATAGCATTTCTTATCCACCTCGGTTGCCGGCAGGCAGTATAGCTGATCTCGATGTAGTTATGGGTCATTGCGATTTCTCTCATCACAAGGTAGCTCTGCTCTTTTATTATCCCGGCATATTTGCGAATAAAAAAACGTGATTCCATTTAGTACGTTCGTGATTGTCTGGAGGTCTTGCGTGTAGGTGCTGGTCTGGATGGCAGCGTACGACTGCGCCAGAATGTGAAAGATTGGAGATACATCTATACGGAATCACCTAGCCAATTGCGACTTTCTACGGCGGCGCCCGTTAAAATGGATGAGGATTCTGAGGAACAGCTAGGTGTAAAGCTTCAGAACAGAAGTTACGAGACGTTGGATCTACCGCCGATAGAGGCCTACCACATCGCTGGCTCGCTTGAGGCTTCGTGCGATGATAATCCACGCATCTTTCACATGTTCTGGGCTGGGCCATTCACAGATAAGCCGTATATGGCACTGCTCTCCTGGCTATATACTCAGGACACTGGTATCCATCTCCATCAGGGCGCATTTGAAAGTACTGTGTGTCGTCCCGTCATGTGGGTTTGGATTAATCCCGGGCCAGCGGCCGCCGTGCCCAACCCTACTGCCGAGTCGGAGATGTACGACGAGCTTAATAAGAGCCCATGGTCACAGCCTTTCCTACACCCCCGCTTTGGGGATGTGATCCAATTTAAGCTATGGAATACGACGGAGCAGCTCGATGGGATCCCGGAGCTGAAGGACGAATGGCGGAGTATGCAGCAATATCTCTTCTCCTCTGAGGGTGTTGTTTTCGACGTGAAGAAAAAGAACGGTAGTCCGGACAACATGGCGAACCGAACGGGATCCAAGTCGGCAACGAAGAAGGATAAGCTGTCGACGGTGTTGTCCGACATGGTGCGATTTGTGGCCTGCCATCGGTACGGTGGGATATATGTCGATGCGGATACCATCTTCCTCCGCGATTGGACGGATCTCTGGGGCTGGCACGGCGCGTTTGCTTATCGTTGGTCGCGCCTGAATCGGTATAACACCGCCGTCCTGCACATGAACAAGGGCTCCGCGTTTGGGTCGTGGCTATTCCGGACTGCGTTGCATAACAAGCTAGACTTCCATCCCATCACGATAGGCAGATATCTGCGCGATGCACACATGGAGCATTTGCTGTTGAGGCTGCCTTCGGCACTGTTTGATTCGGCTTGGCTGGTATCTGAGAATTTAGAGTTGGATAGGCCACCACAGCCGTTGTTCCGAGAGTGAGTTTTTTTTTTTTTGAAGGTTTGGCCCCCTTGTTTCGTGGGATGATTTGCTTATGATGTGTTCTTAGTTTTGAAGAATTCTTTGATACCCCGGCGGCCGATGCTGCGGTACCTAATGCCTTGGGCTTTGATGGTTTTTTCAAGGGCGCGTATTCATACCATTTCCATAATTTTTGGTATGCGACCCTCTTTTAGAGATGTATATCAGCCCTTTATTCATAGATTGAAAACAGGTGGAAACCTACTGATCCATTAAGAAACTGGCCTGACTTGGGGCAACGTTTTGCTGAAGGCGAGCGAATCGCGCGCGCCGCCGCAGGTGTTAGTCCCCAAGGCTATCCTCCTGACAAGCAGGATTTGGCCTGGTCAAGCGTGCTGAAACGCACATTCGAGGCCTACATCCGTGGGGAGATACCCAATATGTATGGAGAATGGATTGCGTGGGATTCATGAACAGAAGGGGATTGATCGTCGAGGAATCCCCTATTTCGCCCTCTCCCCCTAAAAGTCAAAAACGATATTGATGATCTTTCTCACGCGCGATATCTATACTTTCACACAAAGCAAAAGTTAGTTCACCGGTTTTTGCTCTCGGGTTGTTTCATTCCCCCTATATGCGTTCTTTTTTTTTTTTTTTGCTATTGACAATCCATTCCATACCATCTAACCCGCACGACCACTATTAACATTACTGCATAATTCGTCTTGTGTTTTCCCTTAGGATTTGTTTCTTCTATATTCGTTTACACTAGTTTTTACAATTTCTAACAGGATTCATGCTATCTTTTCCTCTCACTTCTGTGCCGCAATCTTTGCCTGAGCTGTATCGACAGTCTCCTTGAGAATCTTGATGACACCCTCGGGATCCGCCGCTCCGAAGATGGCACTACCAGCGACGATGACGTTGCTCCCTGCGTCGGCGCAGACACCAATCGTGCTGGGGCCTACACCACCGTCGACTTCAATATCCTTGTCTGGGAAGCGGGCGCGTAGTTCGGCGACCTTGGGCACACAACGCTCAATGAATTTTTGTCCGCCCTTACCTGGATGATGTTATTGATAGCGATGATGTCATAGTCAAATCAATCAAATTGACAGCAACAAAATATGGGTCTACGCCTACCTGGGTAAACGGTCATGACAAGGAGCATGTCAGCTACGGCGGCGATCTCGTCTGTGATGGCTGTCGAAGGTGTGTCGGGCGAGATGGCAACGCCAGCCTTCATGTTACGTTTATGGATGGTGTCGATGAGGGAGATAGGATCAGCTGCGAGGATTCATCGTGTACGTTGCATACATGCAAGCGACAAAAGCGCCTAATTAGAGAGCAGCGACAGCACGGAGAAGTTATAGCGTACAGGTTGCCTCGAGGTGGAAGCAGTACAATGCACCGCCTGCATCGGCGATGTCGTTCACCCACTAAACTCGGTCAATACACCGAACCAAGTTAGTCAGTTTTGAAGTGCGTGGGGTATATGTGCGATTGGGATGGCTCGCCTTTTCGGGCTGTGCGACCATCATGTGGCAGTCCATAAAGATTCCCGGGACGCCCTTGTGTACGCAGGTGAGGATGGGCGCGCCTGAGTTTTTGATGATGTGGATGTATCTTTGATCAACCCCCCATTTCTCTGAGATGTAAGGGAGAGACTTACCCATGGTGATGTTGGGGACAAAGTGACTGACGATAGTATCACACTTGAGGTTAGTATGTGATACTTGTTTTTTTTTTCTGCACAATACAGCCCTACCCGTCCATGACATCTGCGAGGGAATAACATGATATCTCTTATAAGATTACGAGACATTTAGATCTGGTTCACGAGATGCTTGCCCATATGCAGCCACTCAGCACCGCCCTTGATCATGCGTTTGCATTCCGCAGTAAGCTGACCAAAGTCGGATGCAAGAACTGAAGGAGAGATAATCGCGCGAGGCATGTTTGTCCGAGTCGACGATGAAACTGTTTGGAGAAGCCCGATTTGAATAATTATATGATGATGATGGCAGTACGCCACCTCAGCCACCTTCGGATCAAAAAGGCATGCAAGAGATCTGATCTCATCCTAAGATCCGACGGTGTGAGCCCGACGGTGTGGGGTCCGTTGTGACGTCTTATGGGCGGTGTAATTGCAATAAAACCGACTATTGGCACTGCGAGTGCGCAGCCGACATTGCCTCGGTGTCTACCTGATCCCGTGTGGATATATATACTTCGATACATCGACCCTAGCGAAACAGTCATTCATAATCCTATTCCTCCCTTCAACATGCACGCTAAAGCCGTTTTCTGCTCTGCTCTGCTTGCCTTTGCTGGTTCTGCCTCTGCCTCTGCGTACCGCCGTCAAGATGGTAAGGATATTTTATGACTGTTCAGAAGCTATACAGCACGACTCATTCTCTCTTTTCTTCTTCTTCCTCCTGTCTGTAGTGGGGTCTGATATCGACAGCCTAACGTCTGCAGCCGGTTCCATTTTCTCAGATGCTACAGCTGGAGGTACGAATATTATTCATTCTTGCATGATTATCTTGGGTAATTTCTCACCTTGCAATCAACAGCTGTATCGGCATACAGTCAGGCCACGGCCGGTGCTGTTAGCCTTGCTAGCGATGCGACCAGCTTCGCTGCTGGCGTTTTCACTACAGTCACCTGTATGTGTCCCCCGTTTCAAACTCATCTTCTCTGGCTCCAACTCCTGATCAAAACTTAACTTCCTTAGCCGCTGCTGGTTCGCTAGAAACCGTCGTTACTTCGAAGGGTGGGCAAGCCATCACTCTCGCGGGTAGTGCGGTTGGAGACGTTACATCGTTTGCTGGCTCGCAGTACACCGTAGTCAAGTCTGCTGCTGCATCTGCAACCTCTGCCGCAGGCTCTTCGGCTGCTCAGAACGCTAGATTATCGCCCTCAACCCTATCAGGCCTCGTGCTTGCAGTTGGAGGTGTTGTCTTGGGTGCTTACATCACGGTTTAATGGCGCCCAGGCGCCTTCATTATGTGAAGGCAGCATATCATCCCCCCCTCACATAAACCTTATTTAACTATTTGTGCTGCGGACACCTTGATATCCCATTTCTGTCCTTCGCTTTCACAATTTCTTTACTCTGGAAGATGGTTTATCTTACTCACACAACTTACTTTCCTTAAATATACATGATAGTTTCTTTGGATTATCAACTGATTTTTTTCTCAATACAACACATCTATTGATCACACAAACAGATACTGCGTCAATCCACGGGATAGAAAATGAAACGAGTGTGTCTAAACGTGTTTTAATTGCATCATCTAGCTATATGACAGCATCTACTCTGCGTCGCTCATGTCCTTGTTAACCTGTGAAGATAATTAGGTCATTTATGCCCATTCCGATTATGATCCGGTCGGAATTGTACGTACCCTAGGGTTGAAGAAAAGCGAGTTCATGCCCCATGGGAAGGGCCTGGCGCGCTTGTTGAGGTAGTCGTAGGCAGGAGGCTGGGGCACGACACCGTCGTTCTCAGCCGCGAGATGAGCCTCATGTGCAGCGTGCGCCTGCTCGAGTTTGTAGACATAGGCAGTGCAAACAGCGACTGGTAGGATTTGTTTTATTTTATTTTCAAAGGAAAATGGGAAAATGAAATGGCGTGAGCATAAATGCCGCAGGTTTAAAGTCCTCTTGAATACGCACTGGCAGGAATGCAGATATAATAGCTATACAGGAATGGTCAGCATCAACAGGTGGCGAGATTGCACAGCTTATTGACGTACCTCACACGGCGCCAAAGCTCGGTTGTCTCTGAAAGGATGAGAAAGACATGAGCGCTGCATGCCCGAAACCAGCCGGTTTAGGGACGGGAGGTATGAAAAGGACTACCCACCATCAGCATGGTGCCTCTTAGCCTCATACTCTGCCTTGAACTCGTTCGCCGCAGTGCTGTTGAACCTGAGCTGACGACGGCCAGCGCGGATGGAATTGCGAAGAATAGCGGACTGCATGGTAAGACGGTGGATGGATGCAGCAGCGGAAATAATCGTGAGCAGGTTTTGGGCTTGGGTGGCTGTGCTGGGCGTGCTCGAATGGATCGGGAATGCGCGTGACGCGTACGCGTCTCTTGCCCTTGTCGCATCTGTAGTATCTGCTCCCCTTCCTGCGACGACATCGACCACAATATCCACGACGACGACTGCAGCAGACGAACAATCAATATCGATATCAGAAACAATGGTACACCAGTCATCAGCTGCAGGCGCGCTCGCATTGTTATCGGAACCAGAGCCAGTCTTCAAGCAGCATGCACTCAGGGCTCTCAATCCTCTTGTGCCCCAGTTCTGGGCAGAAATATCAGAATACATTGCTCTCATGTAGGTTTCAGATACATTCTGTTATAATGCTACTAGCTACTCACCTGGCTTGCTTAGTGAATCACTTTATGAAAGTGATGAGCTCCCCAAGGAAGCTCGAGATTCAGCTGCATTGATTACTAGCAAAGTCTACTACTTCCTGGGAGAGTATGACGAAGCTCTTTCCTTTGCCCTCGGTGCAGACAGTGCATTTGAGGCCGAGGCACGGGTAGCTGGTGCTGAAGAATACATTGAGACTGTCGTTTGTGCGTCATTCCTACTGATCTGACTGTTTAGTGTGTTAAATACATCTATAGCCAAGGCCATCGATAGATACATCACTCTACGAACGGCCGAAAGAGCTGGAAAGAGCGAAAAAATTGATACCAGACTTCAGAACATTATAGAGGGTATCTTTAGACGATGTGTCGAGGACGGCGAGTTTAAGCAGGTGTGTTCAAAGTTCACAGAGAAGACGTGGCTACTGATCTTCTTGCATAAATACAGGCAATCGGCATCGCCCTCGAGTCCCAGCGATTTGATGTCATATCTGACATCTACGAGAAGACAAAGGATGTTTCTCTATTGTCATACACTATGGAAGCTGTCCTCGACACTGGCTTTTCCCTCTCCTACAGAGATCAAGTCCTCAATTTCCTTCTGCCTCTTTTCCCCAAGCCTACCGTGGACACAAAGTCAACACACATGCACGCGCTCACACGACTCCTCGTCACTCTTGGCAACCCGTCTCTCGCTGTCTCGTTGATCAAGTCGCTCGTGCCACATGAGGAACTGCTGGCTTATCAATTTGCTTTTGATCTTGTGGAAGGTGGTGCCCAGGACTTCCTGGAAACCGTTCGCAACGAGCTGCCCGAGGGAGAATCCGTTAGTGTGAAGTCGTATGAATTATATGTACTAGGTGCTAACGTCATTGGCTAGAACTCCAAAGAGATCTACGACAAGCTGAGGAAAATCCTGTCTGGCCAAGAATCTGTCAAGCTTTACCTCGAGTTCCTGAAACGCAACAACAAAGTCGATCTTTTGATCTTGAAGCAAACCAAAGTAACAATACCCTTTTACTCTACTCTTATCTATTGCTTAATGTGTGTATATGCGCACTTAGGATTCTTTGGAGGCTCGATCTTCGGTATATCATACCGCACTATCACTTCAAAACGCGTTCATGAACGCCGGCACAACATCAGATCGTTTCTTGCGCGAGAACTTGGAGTGGCTTGGCCTGGCGTCCAACTGGTCCAAATTCTCCGCGACCGCTGCTCTCGGTGTCATTCACAAGGGCTACTTTGAGGAGAGCATGAACATTCTCGGCCCGTATCTGCCACAAAGGGATGGTGGCGAGAGTGGTATCCCTGGTGCATCTTACTCTGAAGGTGGTTCCCTCTACGCATTGGGTCTCATCAACGCTGGTACCGGTCGTGGTCGCGATGTCGAAACCTACCTCCGCGATACTCTCAAGTTCGTGCAGAGCGATGTCGTCAAGCATGGTGCAGCGCTAGGCTTGGGTGTCGCAGGCATGGGCGGCCACAACCTTGGGGCGTATGATGATTTGAAGGAGATACTGTTCCAAGATTCGGCCGTTGCTGGTGAAGCTGCTGGACTTGCGATGGGTCTGGTCATGCTGGGCACTGCCGACGCGAACGCTGCGCAGGAGATGCTCACCTACGCGAAGGAGACACAGCACGAGAAAATCATTCGTGGCCTTGCTATTGGTGTTGCCTTCACATACTACGGCCGTCAGGAAGAAGCAGATTCGACGGTCAAGTCTTTGTTAGCAGAGAAGGTTGGGTTTTGCTTATATATTTATAGACTCGGAAACTAAGTTTTACCTTAGGACCCTATCCTCCGTTATGGTGGTGTCTATACTTTGGCTCTTGCATATGCAGGTACATCGAACAATGATGCCGTGCGCAAGATCCTCCATGTGGCTGTCTCGGACACTTCGGATGACGTGCGTCGGGCTGCCGTGACCTCGCTGGCTTTCTTGCTGTTCAAGAACCCGGGACAAGTGCCGCGCATTGTGCAATTACTGAGTGAGAGCTACAACCCACACGTAAGATGTGGTGCCACCCTTGCTCTTGGCATCGCCTGCGCTGGTACTGGCCTGCAGGATGCCGTCGAAATCCTAGAGCCTATGACCAGGGACGGTGTTGACTTTGTGCGCCAGGGTGCATTTATCGCTCTCGGGATGGTCTTGGTACAACAGTCTGAGGCTTCTTCGCCTTCCATGGCATCTACTCGTGCACTGTACACGAAGGTTATTTCTGACAAACACGAAGATCCCGTGGCGAGGTTCGGTGCAGCCATCGGTCATGGCTTGATTGATGCTGGTGGAAGGAATGTCACAATCAGCTTGCAAAGTCGTGCCGGTAGCAAAAATACGAATGCCATCGTTGGCATGGTTTTATTCTGTCAATTTTGGTATTGGTATCCACTTGCGCACTGTGCTTCTCTAGCGTTTGAGCCCACTGGTATAATCGGTTTGAATGGGGATCTCAACGTACGATTTTCGCCTTCATATATTTTTGGTCATGGACTAATATCTAATCTTTTCCCTCACTTAGGTGCCCAAGTTTGAAATCATTTCAAACGCACGGCCGAGCTTGTTTGCATATCCGTCGGTGGTGAAGCCACCTAAGAAAGAAGCGGTTGCGAAGATGGCAACTGCTGTTCTCTCGACGACGGCCAAAGTCAAAGCTCGTGAAAAGAAAAAGGCAGCCGAAGAAAAGGATGCTATGGACACTGTAAGTAATACCATTTTTATCTTTTGTATCCCTCTCATCACTCTTTCATGTATAGGATGAGAAGACAGAGAAAAAGGAAGGAGATGTAGAGATGAAAGTGGAAGGTACATCAGGCAAGTCGGACGACGCTTTGCCGACTGAGGAGACCAAGCCACAATCATCAAGCAAGTCGCGCAAGCCTATTGAGCCTTCATCAGAACGCATATCCAATTTCTCTCGTGTGACACCTGCCCAACTGTCCCATATCATCTTCCCATCCGATAGTCGATACCAGCCCGTTCGTGCTTTGACGACAAAGTCTGGTCCAGTATCTACTGGTGCAGCGTCGGCTGAGCGATTCGCCGGAGGTGGTGGCATCTTGATCCTTGTGGACCGCCAACCAGATCAAGGGGCTGATCTCATCGATCTGACCCCGCCACCACCGCCCGCACCTGCGCCTAGCGAACCCGCGGCACCAGGCGCCGGACCGATCGCTTCAGACGAGTTTACGGGGAGACATATGGCTCTTGACGAGAACGCTCCTGAGGCTCCTCCTCCGGCATCATTTGAGGTATGTTTTCTTGTTACTTCGTATTTTTAGGACATGAGCGCTGATACTGTTATCTCTTAGTACCCTTTCGATGAATCATAATAACTCTACGCCACAAAAGCCATTGTGCCATGAATGTATAGTGACAGTAATATCTTTTTCGGACTTGCTCTTTTTGTAGTTGCATCCTCTTAATCCATTTCAATTTCCATACAACCTGGAGAGTGTGGATACAATTATTGAGCAGCTTTAAATGGGTAAAATTTAATTTGAGGGTGTGACTAGTGACATAACGCGTTGCCTGAGGAAGCGTGACAAGAAATGGGCATAGATTTCCTCAAGGCCCAAGCTCAGCTCGTTTGTTCTCGCAGCCACCGCCTCAAGGGCCTGTCCTCCCATCCGATTCCTCTTCTTCTTCGTTACCACCACACTCTTCTCTCGCTCAAGTGACCGTAATCGGTGATCATCCAAAATGGAGTCCCGTACGATGGAACATCGCAGAGCCAGTACGTTCTATCATCTATCATCCTCATCAGCTCTGCAATCTCACCCATTCTCTGTCGCGACAACGCGTGTACTGCCTACGTCGTGCTGTAGACTATAAGAACAAAGGTTCCCTGAAGCAGGATGAACTTAGACGTCGTCGTGAAGAGCAGCAAGTTGAGATCCGTAGGCAAAAGCGCGAGGAAAATATTTCCAAGAGACGCAATCTACTGCCCGTCTCGTCTGGAGCCGATTCGGACGAGGAAGTGACTGGCGGTAGCTGGGATCCTCCTGTATGTTGGATCTTTAACCTTTTAATTTACGTTAATCAAGTATTCATCTCGTTTCAATGGATATGCAATAGCTTCAGGAGGAGATGATTGCTGGCGTCTTTTCAGATGATCCTGACCGCCAGCTGGATGCCACAACCAAGTTCCGCAAGCTCTTGTCTAAAGAAAAAAACCCGCCGATTGATCGTGTGATTGAATGTGGTGTTGTGCAACGCTTTGTCCTGTTTTTGCGGGGAGAACACTCGATGTTGCAGGCATGTTGCTACCTTGATATAACATGTCTCAGTTCACTGATATGATCTAAACTATTAGTTTGAAGCCGCATGGGCACTTACTAACATTGCATCTGGTACCGCTGAGCACACTCAAGTTGTCATTGAGGCCGGTGCCGTCCCAGAGTTTATCAATCTGCTTTCATCTCCCGTTATGGATGTACGGGAACAGGCGGTCTGGGCTCTTGGTAACATTGCTGGTGATAGCCCTCAATGCAGAGACTACGTCCTGCAACAGGGCGCATTGAGGCCTCTTTTGGCTCTCCTCAGTGAACAAAACAAGCTTAGTATGCTGCGTAATGCGACTTGGACGCTGAGCAACTTCTGCCGCGGAAAGTCCCCACAACCCGACTGGGAACTGGTTTGCGTTCAATATTTTTCTCCTCACTCATATTTTGCTAAATCGGATTATTATATCTAGATCTCGCCTGCACTCACTGTCCTGACCAAGCTGATCTATTCCCTCGACGACGAAATTTTGATCGATGCTTGCTGGGCCATTTCGTACCTCTCGGATGGCTCCAATGACAAGATTCAAGCTGTCATTGAATCCGGCGTCTGCCGCAGGCTCGTAGACCTTCTCATGCACAATTCGACGTCGGTCCAGACGCCAGCTCTTCGTTCTGTCGGCAACATCGTTACTGGAGACGATCTTCAAACTCAGGTTGTGATTGCCTCTGGCGCCCTTCCCGCTTTGCTCTCCCTTCTTTCGTCTCCCAAAGACGGTATTCGCAAGGAGGCTTGCTGGACAATTTCCAACATCACTGCTGGCTCGCCACCTCAAATCCAGGCCGTCATTGATGCCAATATCATCCCGCCTCTTATCCATATTCTCCAACACGCCGATTTCAAGACACGCAAAGAGGCCTGCTGGGCGATCTCCAACGCCACATCTGGTGGTCTGCAGGAACCATCACAGATTCGCTATCTCGTTTCACAGGGTTGTATCAAACCCTTATGTGATCTCTTAACCATGATGGACAACAAGATCATCCAGGTTGCTCTTGATGGTCTGGATAACATTCTTAAGGTTGGCGAGATGGACAAACAGGCTGCGGGTCCTGGTGCTGTAAACCAATACGCGCTATATGTCGAGGAGGCTGGTGGTATGATCACCATCCACAACCTACAACAGCACGATAACTTGGAGATCTACAAGAAGGCCTTCAACATCATGGACAAGTATTTCCCTGATGACGACGAGGTCGATGCCGGCGCTCCTGCTAACGTAGATGCTTCCGGTGCATTTGCTGTGAGTTGTTTGAATGTTATCAACTACATTATTCCCATTGATGTCATGTCCGTACAGTTCACTTCCGATGTCAGTGCGCCCCAAGGTGGCTTCAGCTTTGGCGGTCAGTAAACGCAGGGATTTGTACCATTTCCTTCCTCCTCATTTCTTCTTGTCTCTTGTATCCTAAATTTTCATCCCTCTGTTGTTATCTTGACAATTAATTGTCCACTTGCTGTACCACTTTTATACAATCGTAAAATCAAATTTTTATTTCCACTTCCGCGATCCCGTTATTTTATTGATTCACGCTCCAATATCCGTACGAATGTCGATGACAGTATTCTTATATTATAAAGGGAGAAGCATGTAGCGTTATGAATATCGTGAGATCATTGAGAGCCGCATTTAGCTATCAGGAATTGCCGTATCATTGGCGAGAAGTCCATGTGCCGACTTCGTAACGTGAACTCGAACAGCCACTACTAACATGGCGTCTCAAATATTACCTCTTGGTCTGATCTCCACCTTTACTGCTTGGGGCAACATATTCATATGAATCTTTTGATTAGAATTGATTGATCGATGCATTGGCTCACGTATATGGGTTATCATGAAAAGCGAACGCGAGTTTGTGGGCACGCTCTTGGGCTTTGACGACTTCGTCAGTTAGTACCAGAGACATTTCGGGCTTCTACTATACTGTTGCGTGAATGGCGACTGAACGAGACCCCTTTCTTTTGGCATTGGTTGAAACAGATATGGTTCTAGAGGATGTAACTGAATAGTAAGTGCAGCAAACGGCCTTTGATCTTGTTTGGTTGCTTCACTGAGGGTTACGATGATTGCTCTTTCTCTCTCATATCATTATATCCTATAGTGAGACAACGCCTCAAGGGCGTAAGAAGACAAAGCTGGCGCAGACGCTACTCAATGGGAACAACATCTGTATTGTACGCACCGTTTGCTTCTTGTTGTTTGACCACGAGTCATTGATCACTCCGTTGCCTATTCACTTGCGCAGCTGATACCTGGTAGCAACGGACCAGAAGACTCATAGGCTCATATCCTCGCGACATAGGATAATTGCTGCTGGTCAAGAAAAAATCGATATTATCATTTGATTCTCGTGCATGAACTGGTCCACTCTAAACAGCCTGGGAAACAAACCATTCGGAATGGTACATAGGACGAATGCCGCTCGGCTGATTCTTCTTGCAAAGTGCATGTTCATCCGCATATTTATCAAAACGTTCTCATGAGCGATCATCTAATCTAGAAGATATTAGTGTAACATGAGCCAAACCTATCAATGTTTTAACCCTTGTAGCGTTCAAGATCCCTTTCCATCTGGTTTATCGTTTTTGTTTCTGCATCGGTTCGGACTCCAGGAAGAGTGCTGCT
This sequence comes from Agroathelia rolfsii, assembly GCA_018343915.1. Lineage (NCBI taxonomy): Eukaryota > Fungi > Basidiomycota > Agaricomycetes > Amylocorticiales > Amylocorticiaceae > Agroathelia > Agroathelia rolfsii. The sequence goes on from JABRWF010000002.1 coordinate 1,650,640, forward strand.
TGTGAAAACGGTTTTGACATTGAAAAAATGCATCAAACCTCTCAGATGACCCGTATTTCTTTGAGCAATGCTAAACGCCTTCGTATGATTAGCCATATCATCTATGGATTGACATCTTATTTCACTCAAAATCACATATTTGCATTATAATAAATACAATTAAACGATAACCCCAAGCTCTTCTTTAGAAGCGTCTTCAAAATGGAGTTACAGGATTTACATTCTGGTTCCTACGGAAACTAGGTTCGCTTTCTTTACCCGAAGGGACCTATACAATGGTTCAGCAGGTATTACGAAATCGAGATAAAATAACAATAATAATTAGCCGACGATACGGAATGCGAACGCACAGCATAAATTTCCAAATCATGAGATGGTGCTTGCGTCGTGGTAGCCCGATCTGTATCACGGAGGTGAGGAGGTGTCGCGGCGAATGCCATGTCGTGGGTGGCCGTAGCAGATAGTACGGTCTGGCCAGTATTAGTCGTGTAGGTCGTGCGAATGTTGAGGTTGACGAAAAGCGTGTTGGAGTATCTGTTCCACCACATCGCCATCATCAAGTGTCAGAGACTTCGTGTCAAATAGAGATGGACAGGAAAATGCCTTACAATTTACCCAGAAATGTACCAAAGCTATTCAGATAAAGTAATTAGATACATGAATCATCTCTCGAAAAATATTCGAACTTGATACTTGCATCATATGCAGATTAGCATGGGGAAAGACGGTAAACAAGATCAATTGCATCACAGCCTAGATTTTTTTCGTGAGAGCGTGACAAACAAATTGGAAGGACATCCTTACCCCAAACGTAGTCATTGCACCAGTTTCAAGGGTAAGCTGCATAGCCCGGCGAATGATGCGATGTGTATGCGCATATGAGGTAGTAGACGAAGCGTTGCGCAGCTACGAGGTATACAGTCAAAAATTGAATAGGATATAGTATAAAAGACAGGCAATTACCATGATTAACATGCTGATGGTAATGATAATATCGCATGCAGCGCTCCCACCTAGCCAGGCCTGTTAAACTGTTAGCTATGATCATGGCATAATAGTCGTAATCGCAACTTACAGCAACTTCGTTGCGTTCTTCGTCAATATTTCTGAGAAAATGGATTTTAGAAAGCTAAAGAAAAATGGATATTGTCAAATAGATGTAGATTATCATATGGCTCTGATGACAGACCTTGTAGCCTGTGATGATTCCCATGATGCATTGCGCAACAGAGAGCTGTATAGGGGTCAAGAAATCATACAACCAGTATATAAATTTGCAACGCACCGTTGCGATAGAAAATGGGATGGCAACAAATGCCCCAAGTTGACGCAATCGCCATGCGAAGAAAAGCTGGACAGCGCTAGATACTTGATGGTGATATGAATATCATTAAATGCACCAGCACCGGCCGAAGACGTACTGAGGCCACTAAGTGGGGGGACAGTGCCTGGTGTGCATGATTTAAGTAATGATTTTGGATATACCCACCATTAATACATACAAAGACTCCAGGGCGCAATGCCAAGGGTAGTTACATTTCCCCACCCCGATCCAAGTTGAATCCATGCGGCATGGGTGGTAAAAATAGTTTGCAAGACATCGAGAATGTAGACACCATATGCTGGAGGAATACAATGCCATTAGAGAGTACCAACGAGCGAATGCGCTCAGAATAAACATACTCAAGACTTTGTACCAAGTCTTATCCTTTGGAAAGGAGAGATAATAGAAAACTGTTTTGACCGAATGGGTTGGGCCTAGTAATTACTCGGATGGATTAAAGATACATACATAACTGGACGCTCAAGACTCCTAGCTGTTGTCCAATTTCTATGTCAGAAAGTTACCTGGAAAGAAGTGAGGAATATTACTAGTCCATAGTTCAAAAGGTTCCCCAGAAGCTTTCAAACCGAGATTAGCGACCATATTCACGCTTAGCCTGCCCGAAGAATTCCAATCACACTTACAACAGGAGATGTGCTAGTTCAAATCGAAAGCTGAGCATCTTAAGGGAAGGAGAGATATCCGTCACACCTACATAAGATTATAATCGACAGGGGGCGCTCTTCCAGGAGAACTCATTACGACCGTGGCTAGTAGTTAGACTGGGTATCAAGTCAAGACAGGGCCCTTTATAGGCGTGTGGTAAGTATAATTATAATCCACTGATGCGTTGGAATGACCATGAATTGTACATGACGGTTACACTTGACATATTATTTGATAATATCAGGAGACTATCCTTGGTGTTGTCTTGACAGACAAGCTGTAGATGAGTGCTGTAAATGCATTTCCTAGTGACTGATGCATGATTGTGGTGTCAAAAGGAGTGGGTTATGGTAAAATATCGACGGTAGAGAGTGGGATATCAATCGTTGGAGTGGTGTTTTGATATGGCTATGAATGATCGAGCTCTGATGTTGATGAGGAAACCTGCGAATGATAATATGTTGAGTAAGTTCAGATGACTGTTCCTCGTTCAAGCTCAATTCGAAGCTCTGCACTGCCCGACAGGTGATTGTTCCTATGAGATGGACTAGTTGACTTCTAGAGTTTAGAGGTTCTCTAGCGATTCAAACAATTGGAAATTCGGACTCTCCCATGAAAGGCTTTCTTTCTTTGGATAGTAGTACTCTCGGCTGCAGGCAGTCTAGAGCCCAGATAATAATTATAAGGTAGCTCTCATACTTGAAAACCCGCGACCCTCGTGACACTGTGACGGGTGTGACTAAAGCCCATTGGACCCCTGACCATCTTCAATGCCGCGTCGTGGTCATGGTGGTCTACATGTGCAGATTCGCTCAATGAGAGAAAACAACACTATAAATTAGATTATATTGTTGTAGAATTATCGATTTCAGTAAGCAAATAGTCTGATGGAAGAGTTCTGTATCCACAGCACTTCTTTACCGCCCAAGTAGCTAAGCATCCGGTAAGCCCCTTTGAATATGCATTAATGAACAGCTGTTTTTTAAACATAATAACCTAAGTTACTTTGCTATGAGACCTTCCATATAAGCATTTGGTATTGAGAGTGGATATACCTGTACTTATAGATGTCCTTTGCCGCTTTTACGGTAATATCACGTGACTTATGTACGATGCATGTGATATTTTTCAAATCTTAAAACTGCATCTCCTCTGCAAGAACACATCGAAAAAAAAAATCTGTACCATAATTTTCTTCATTAATGTAGTATCTAAAAATTTATGGTTTTAAATTTTTAGAAAATTTTCATTTGAAGGAAGAGATGCAGTTGGAAAATGTTTTACCTGCCAAATCCCCGCCAAAAGTGTGAGCGTGACATGAATGTCCACTTTGAGGGCCGCAGATTTTGCATGCATGCATGCTAATAATTACAAGTCTGATTCCGCCGATTGAAGCGACCCGGGCAAAAGCGGAAGGAACATAGATCATCGCCATATTTAGTATGCTCGCGATCACGTGATCCAAATACCCCAATTGTGTATTGCAAGTCCGAGAGAAATCAGAGCTTCGGCCTATGATAGTCAACGATAACATGTAAGTAATGTGACAACTTTTTCCTCTTCGAAACTATGACTAATAACAGAATCAAGGCCTCTGTTGTCCAGACATGCTCTGCAGCATATTCTCTTCCTGATACCCTGGCGAAACTGGAGCGCCTTGCCCGAGTAGCTAAAGACCGCGATGGTGCCCAATTGGCTGTGTTTCCTGAGGCCTTGTATGCTAACTCTATTAATTCAAGCTCATAGCATATTGATCTGATGAAAAATCCCAAAACGTATCTGCATATACTCAATTAGCGTGGGTGGTTACCCGAAGATGTCAACGTTTGGCGCTGTCGTTGGTCTACGCAGTGACGAGGGACGCGAAGAGTTCCGCAGGTACCACGCCGCAGCAATAGACATCCCCGGCCCTGCACTCTCCACGATTGAAAGAATCAGTCATGAGGTTGACATCTTCCTAGTCGTGGGTGTGATAGAGCGTGAAGGCGGTACGCTTTATTGTACCGTTATCTTTGTCGATCCCATCCAAGGGTATGTGGGCAAGCATCGTAAGTTGATGCCCACAGCGACGGAGAGACTAGTGTGGGGACAAGGTGACGGGTCTACAATATCGGTCTTTGAGCCATCCTTCCGTTCACAGGATAGCGGTGTAATCAAGGCAAAATTATCTGGAGCAATATGCTGGTAAGCATAGCCACTTTTAGCATTATGAATTCACTTGCACAATCCGAGCATCAGGGAGAACTATATGCCGCTATGTTAGAAAATCACATCATTTTCTTGTTTATTGAAACTGCTCATTTTTTATTTGTATGTCTAGTACGCATGCACTATTACAATCAAGGCACACAGATTTATTGTGCACCCACTGTAGATGCTCGCCCTGTCTGGCAGCATTCCATGATCCACATAGCCCTCGAGGGACGCTGTTTTGTGCTATCCGCGTGCCAGTTTGCCCAGGAAAAGGACTATCCGGCCGGCCATGCTGTGGCTGATTCCAGCAAGCGCGACCCTGAAAACGTGATGATCGGAGGCGGGAGTGTCATCATCAGCCCTTTAGGCGAGGTCCTGGCGGGGCCACTGCTCCATGGTGAAGGTGTGCTTACAGCCGAACTAGACTTGGACGAGGTTGTACGGGGCAAATTTGATTTAGATGTGGTGGGCCATTATGCGAGGCCGGATGGTAAGCTGACTTTTATTATTATCGCCTTCCAATCTTGGAACGGTGCCGTTCTGCAGAATCACTGATGGTGATGTTCTATTGCGCGTGCTGTAGTTTTCCAGATGACTACAAAGTAAGACACAGCATGATGCCAGTGCTTCCGTGGTAGCTTTCGGCAGGACAGTAGATGAAAAAGAATGTGGTCTCTACGTCTATGTTCATTAGTTATATGCCACTCTATAATGAAAAGAAAAAGAAAGGATGATATTATTATTATTATGACAAAATTATCCAGTGTGGTACGCTGGATAAGAGTGGTTGCGGGTCGGAGACCGGAAGAGAGAATCGAAGCAGGGAGGAACAATCTTTGTTTGGGTAAAGAGAGACACAAGAGGCCTTGCTTCCGGTGGCCGTCCATCTCAACGTGCCCACAGCGTCTTTGGCATGTCAAGGTGGTCTGAACCTGTATGTGTATAAAGTCCCTGTCTGTCTGTTCTGTTATTCTTTTGTTCCCCTCAAAAGCTCATCTTGATCCCTCTTCTGTCCAGTGCATTCCGCTTCGACACCTCAAACGACTCTAGGCGCCTACCCTTGTTACTACTGCCGCGCATACCTTAACCACTCTTTTATTCTCCCACGTTTCCCGACCCACGTCCGCTCGAGTGTCCATCCAGTCTCCTAAATCGTCTCTATTGTCTCATCATGCCATTTGAACCTTCTGACGCTCAGTACGCTCTCATGCTCAGCCTTGGTGTGGGTTATCCGCTGGCCGGCACAGACCCTTGTGCACGCGGGATGGGCCCAAAATTCAGCTTCCCATCGCTGCCTACAATGATAAAACCCCCCAGCCATAGACATATTCGTACAGCTAATGAAGAGGAAAGGATTACATGCGGGGCTTTCAAAGGTGCCAAGGGCAGGACTATTTACAACAGTCCATCACGGCCCCACATTCAGACCTGCACACCATCTCCTTCCCCATGCCCATCACCTACGCCGTCTTATGACTCAATATACTCATCCTCCAGTGAGGACTCACCCAACCGACTGCGGACGCCTCCAGTAGAAGGAGGCTGGAAGGAAGAAGAAGAAAATGCGACACAACGGCCCTTGGGCATTGTACCCATCCGAATAGTAGAATCCGGGTCAAACTCGCCACACTCTTCTATTGTCCCATCTGTTGTGTATACTGCCCTGGCAGGCACGCCGCTGAAAAATGCGCATATGCTCACAGATGTGGCAATGGACTGGGAAAATACGGTGACGGTGGACGAGATGTTTGCCGCATACATTAATGTTGATGCATGCGAGTCGTGACATGGACAAGCCAGTAAAACTGTCCCATACGTTTCTGAATCTGGCCACATTCACATGCTGGCCGTCGTTGGGATAATTTTGCTCATATCTCCTGTCATGCTTCGTTCGCTTTCCCATTCGTTCATTATCTTGTGACATATACCCTTCACGTTCTCTTAACACTTCTGCAAACTAATACAACATAGTATAAAATTACACTAGATGAAGAAAAGGACACCCCTCAATTGTGTATGTAAATTTGATAGCGTATTCTTCTTTCAATTGCTTTCTTCTTCACCCCCACTTTTTATTACATTATGCAAAATGCATTCAATCGTAAACCAATGCTATTTTTTTCTTTGGTAACGAGACAGCCTGAAAGTGAGAGTGTGAGTGTGGCGAGACAAGGCCGTCGTGGCGGCGGGGGAGAGCCAAACAGGGCCAAATAAGCCTCTGGGCTCAGTCGGCCAACGCTCAAAGCAGCAACAACAGAGGCCATCTCATCCATTCCCCAGCTGCGCTCTCGCTCCCATCCTTTTCTTTCGTCCCTTTGACCTATTTCTGTCTGCATTTCTGCTCACTTCGTAGTCTTGTGCCATGGCCACCGACTCCTATGATGACTCGTCCTCTCAAGTTGACGGTGTGACCCCCCCGCAGACCTCAAATGGGACTGCCAACGGTTCCTCGTCCGCGCCAGTCGTGAACCCGAACATCATTCGCAAGAAGCTGACCGGCTTTGTTGGCTTTGCCAACTTGCCTAACCAAGTGCACAGGAAGAGCGTCAGGAAGGGCTTCCAGTTCACCGTTATGGTCGTCGGTGCGTATCCGTCTTGCGACCTCTTTCACATTTCTTCATCAATACTTACGCGTCATGAATCTCATACGACAGGCGAGTCTGGTCTTGGAAAATCGACGCTCATTAATACCTTGTTTAATACGACTCTTCAACAACCCAAGGAGCCTCTGCCGCCGAGTGCTGAGAGGCCCAAGACGGTTGCCATCGAGAGCATTGGCGCTGGTATAGCCTTCCCGCTATCTTTGCTTTCCTGTCACAGCTCACAATGCGTATAGATATCGAGGAAAACGGTGTCCGTCTTCACCTCTCCGTTGTGGATACGCCTGGATTTGGCGACTTCGTCAATAACGACGAGTGGTACGTATCTTTTGTATTATCCTGAAATCTGGTCTTAAGTTACACATCATCTAACGTGTCGACCGTCTCTCTTAGCTGGAAGCCGATTGTTGAGAACATCGAGTCTCGTTTCGACTCCTATCTCGAGCAGGAGAACCGTGTCAACAGGTCCAAGATTGTCGACAACCGTGTCCATGCCTGCCTTTACTTTATCCAGCCTACTGGTCACTCGTACGTAGATCAAATTTATTCGGCTGGTATGGTCTCATACTAATGCGTTCGCCCATCATTCTGCCCTGCAGCTTGAAGCAGGTTGACATTGAGTTCATGCGCCGTCTCCACACAAAAGTCAATTTGATCCCCATCATCGCCAAGGCTGATACTCTGACACAAGAGGAAGTGTCTGAGTTCAAGAATCGCGTAAGCCCATGATCGACTATCTTTGCATGTAAATCCCTTCTTACCATCTTTTTGTATCTCAGGTTCTTGCCGACCTTGCCCACCATGATATTCACATCTTCCAGGCTCCGACATATGAAAACGAAGATGAGGAGACGTTGGCAGAGGCCGAAGAGATCGCTAGCAAGATTCCTTTCGCCGTTGTGGGCTCGGATAAGATTGTAGATACCGCCGACGGACGCCAGGTCCGCGGCCGTGTCTACCCTTGGGGTGTCGTTGAGGTCGATAATGAAGAGCACTGTGATTTTGTTAAGCTGCGCCAGATGCTCATCAGGACATACATGGAGGAGCTCAGGGAGTACACGAACGATGTTCTGTACGAGAACTGGCGCACGGAGAAGTTGTTGGGCATGGGTGTCGCACAGGACCCGACCGTCTTCAAGCCCGTCAAGTATGTTCATCTCACTTTGTGATTTACTCAGTCTTTCTCATCAATACTTTTTCAGCCCTGCCGAGAGGATGCACGAGGAGCGCATCTTGCATGAGGCCAAACTTGCTAAGATGGAGGCTGAGATGAAGATGGTCTTCCAGCAAAAGGTGCAAGAAAAGGAGTCGAAATTGAAGCAATCCGAGGAGGAGCTTTATGCTCGTCACAAGGAGATGAAGGAGTCTCTTGAAAAACAACGCGCTGAGCTCGAAGAGAAAAAGCGCAAGATAGAGACCGGCAGGCCGTTGACACCGGAAAAGAACAGCGTGCGTATATACCGTATCCATTTGATATCACATTAGGTTAACCCGTCTTTTTCTTTGCTCAGCAGACCGGTGGGAGGACTCGCAGGTTCCTCCGCGCGTAGACATGACTTGCTTTATACATCTGGAGGTTATATCTCTCGTATTTGGACAGTATCGTCGTATCATATGTAATATCCTTCGACGGTCTCTTTGGTACCACTCTACCCTACACTTCCCCTTTGATTCTTTCTTTTCGCCTCTTTCTTGACGTTTTCCTTTCTCTCTATTGGCTATTGGCATCCACCTACACTCATTTGATTTAGGATCTTCGCTTTGTTTCATCTCCCTTTTTATCCTGCTTGCCTGTCTCTCCCTCTTTTCTCTATAGCTTTTGCTACAGCTTTATTCCCGTCTCGTACGTGTGTCTATGTTACGTCCTTTATTTCAGCACAAATTATTGGGTCAGTCCCCAATTGACGTCCGCCGACGAATCGATACCCTTTAATGATTTGTAATCCTGATCGTTGTCGGCCCACTTGTCCTTTGATAACAAGATAAAAGAAGAAAGAAATGGAGATGCTATGAGAGCTATGATGCAAGATGATCAACAAAACACTTGATTCCGCCAAACGCGATTTCTTTTAAATTGTGACCTCTAATTTCTTTTCTAGCTACTCCTTGCTCTCTATTCCTCTTGCTCATGGCAGAAATCCAAGCTGTTCTTGAAGCACTCGACGTCTTCAATCGTGCACCAGACAAAGCCTCACTCGATAACGCCAACAATTGGCTGCAAGAATTTCAGCATTCTGTAAATTGAACTCTTCCTCTCTCTCTTTCTATCCCATCTATCCCACCAATCCCTTGTGTGGCTCATTCAACCTTATCCGGAACTTGTCTGACCATGTTCTCTTGTTTGCACCTTTTGTTCATCTGTGATATGATATCTAAAATATCGTCGTGTCTTTGCTGCATGCTTTGATCTTCTCAACGTCGACGTCGTGGATACAAATATCGTGTGTTCACAGCCTGATGCGTGGGCTACATGCAACGTCTTGCTACTCTCACCTCAGACCCCCTTGCCGGCTAAGATATTCGCCGCACAAACGTTCAGAACCAAGGTGAGCGAGCCTCGGCCGTTATACATACCCTGGATAACAATACCCATCTCTATCTAATCTACGTCCTCCGACTTCACCATCACACGCTCATTCCACCGTTGTTTCATCCTTTCTTACATAGGTCACATACGATCTCCATCAAGTCGATGCCGTGAACCACCTGGCGCTACGGGATACGCTGCTATCCGCACTGGCGCAGTTCAAGAATGGGCCACGGACGATCATCATACAGTTGTGCCTTGCTATCGCAGGTCTTGCACTACAGTTGCATGCGTGGCATAACCCGGTACAGATGATGATTGAAAACTTGGGGCAGAACCCGGAGACAGTGCCGGTGCTGTTGCAGTTCTTGATGATCTTACCCGAGGAGTTGATTTCCAATACGAAGATACCGGTTACGGTGGGTTTGCTTTTGGCGTTATCATTGACATTAGAGCACTTATCTTATTACACTTCCTTTCACATTTTGTGATGATCGGTTTGGGGTGGGATTGTTCGTTCGTGTATTTTCCTCGTTAGGATGAGGAATTCAGGGAACGATCATCTCAATTGCTCACGGATAACGCAAGCCAAGTGGTCAAGTTGTTAGTGATGTATCATCAGGCCGCCGGTGAGTGATATTTATATCAATTTTATTATTATCTCATATCCTCTTGCTCCCCGTAAACTTAAAAAAATCCTCAGGCGTCACACAAGCCGTTCAAGAACAGATCTTTAGCTGCCTCTGTAGTTGGCTCATCGCTGGCGAGATAAGCGTTGGCGATCTGACCACCACCCCACTTTTCGATTCCGTGTTTAAAGCTCTGGAATCGGAAGAGCTATTTGACACTGCCGTCGAGGTTGTGTGCGAGGTCATCCACGAGACCCAAGAGATCGACGACAATATGCCCGCCATCCAGCTCATCGTACCGCGCGTGATTGCACTAAAACCTCTCTTGGCCAAACACCAGGAAGATCCGGATCGTATCAAGGGCTACGCCAAAATTTTCGCTGAGGCAGGAGAGACATACCGTTTACTGCTTCTCCAGCACACCGAGACGTTTTTCCCGCTCGTGGATGCCATTGGCCAGTGCTCCGCTTACCACGACCTGGATATCGTACCAATCACGTTCCCATTCTGGATGCGCCTCGCACAGAGCATCGGCAAGAAGTCTTCGATTTCTCCCTTGTTCACGAGCGCGTACGAAGCGCTGATGAATGTCATTATCCGCCATTTGCACTTCCCCGTCGATGAGACATCACTGACAGGCCAGGAGGCGGAAGATTTCCGCTCGTTCAGGCACGTTATGGGCGACACGCTAAAAGACTGTTGCTATGTCCTCGGCACGGAAAAATGCATCATGAATGCATACCAAATCATCACCGCCGCCATGGCGCGCGGGCAGGGCGTGGCGTGGCAGGAAATTGAGGCACCGTTATTTGCGCTGCGGTCCATGGGTGCGGAAGTAGATGTGAAGGACAATAATGCAGTGCCTAAGATCATGGACTTGATCCCCTCGTTGCCAGCTCACCCAAGGGTTCGCTATGCAGCACTCTTGATCATCTCGCGGTACACGGAATGGGTGAGCCAGCACCCGACGTATATCCAATTCCAGCTGCAGTACATTGCTTCTGGGTTTGAGGAAACGGATCCGGAGGTCAGCGCGGCAGCTGGCCAGGCACTCAAGTATCTCTGCCAAGATTGTAAAGAGGTGAGAGTCATAGCAGTTTTTTTCGGTAGATCCAAAATAATGATCGGGATGTCTACGGCTGTGATTGTAGCATTTGGTAGACTTTTTGCCTACGTTGCATACATTCTTGCAAACGACCGGGACGAAGCTCAACCAACAAGATCGGCAGGAGGTCTACGAAGCTATCGCATACGTTATCTCTGCAATGCCCATGGAACGTGCTGCGTCAACTTTGAAGGAATTCTCCTTGGATATCCTGGCCCAAGTACATGCATTGGCGAGCAAGACAACACCGGGAACGAAAGAAGAGCTTGTACAAGTTGAGAGTAAGTTACGAGTTTTATTTATTTATTGGATCTTGTTCTTACATTATCTTCATTTTATGTGTTAGATGGTCTTGAAAACCTTGAGATTATGTTGCACGTCATTCGCACCTTTGGCGATGAACTCCCTGCTGCATGCAAAGGCACATGCGAAGAAGCTTGGGTCATCTTTGATGCTTTCCTCAACAAATATGGCACCAACTACGACGTCGCTGAGCGCACCACGCGTGTACTCCGTTATGGAATCAACCTCTTTGGAGATTCAGCATTGCCCATAGCTCCTGCCGTTGTCGAACGTATGTCGACCGCTTTCGAGGCAACAGGGACACCAAGTTATGTCTGGATTGCTGGAAAGGTGGTTAGTAGGTTTGGTAATGAAGAAGATCCACAGTTGCGAGCAGCATTTAGAGGCCTCTATGAGCACTCGACGAAGAAGGTGACCGAGATTCTATCTGTCAAGACACCTGAGAACATACCAGACGGTTCGTGGTTGCTCTTCATTTATTTTGTCTACACTCTGTTTTGCTGACAATTCATCTCCAGTCTTGGAAGACTATCTACAGCTACTATTGCAACTGATCGAGCTTTGCCCCGATATCTTCTTCGAGTCCCCGGCTTTCGTAACAGCTTTCCGATCGTCCATGGCTGGCCTAACGGTGATCCACACAGAAGTTGTCTTCGCATCACTGAGCCTCTTCCGTAACATCCTCACGCACGACTCGTTATCTGCCCATCCAGCGACAGCACCACCAAAATGGCCTGTATATGCGTCTGCCATCCACGCTGCGTTCTCCAAGGAGGGTTATGATCTTATTGGTTACTTGCTCAGTGGGCTTGTGGGCGACTTCCCCGAGGATGCGACGAGCTCCGTTGTGAGCATCTTCCGTGCGATCAGTGTCGTCTGGAGTCAGGAGCTGCTTGCCAGTCTTCCATCGATCTTGCAACAGCTGCCGACGGCGACGGTACCTAACCAAGCCAAGGCGGACTTTTCGCAGGACATTACCAAGTACAGGCCTTTTTCTTTTTGTTCTGTCCCAGTTGCTGATGAATGTCATATATGCAGGAGCATTGAGGCTGGCCAGTATGACAAAGTCAAATACGCCGTGCTTGGGCTCCATAGAACCTCGCGAAAGGTGCGGGATAGGCGTCGAGCAGGACAGTTAGACGGTGGCTCGGGGGGACGTGCATGACGATGAGGGTATAGGGATATAATATGCCATTGGTTGACCCCGAAGGAAAAGAAAGACAATCAAGTGTAATACCAGGTAAGTACATTATTAGTGACGAACATGAAATGTAATTGGATGGAAATGTGTATGCTGTGTGTGATTGGACCATAAAAAAGCACGTGCCTGGCAGTCAGTGACGATGGGTCCGGCTCAGCCGGCTTGTTCCCTCGCCCAAGCAATCCTGTTTAGATATTCTCTTCCTCCTCCTCGATATTCCTCATGTTCCAACGCACGGGACAGTCTCTTCTGAGCGGCAGTATGTCTTGGGTGTCTTTTCATGCGGCGTAATCAATAAATCATGAATTTTCAACTTTTTTTTCTTGCGACTTGTTCTACCTACAGCTGGACGCCGGACGTTCTCCCAATCGGTCTCGCGTAGAAGTTACGCTGACTCCATCCAAAACTTGCGCATCCATAAGGACACCAAGGTCCTATGCCAAGGTTTCACTGGTAAAACGGTGCGTCTTCCATAGACCATCCCCTGACATCATCGCAGCGCGCGTTGCATCATGTTATGCGGATGGTTGTGCATTGTGACGAGTGCTTCTTGGTTCTAATCGTTGCCTTCTTTTTCTCGCTCTATACTTTTCGCTTTCTTTCTCTCTATGTTGTGTCGACACCGAAAAACAGGGCACTTTCCACGTCAAGGAGGCCCTCGCCTATGGTACCAAGATGGTCGGTGGCACGTCGCCCAACAAGGCTGGCCAGACGCACTTGGGCTTACCCGTTTTCGGCACTGTTCGCGAGGTAAGAGTCGCTCTCGGTTGTGTTGGCGCTTTGAAACATAAACTTCCTTCGTTATGTCTCATGATACTGATAATTGGTTGTAATCATCCAGGCCGTCCGAGAGACACAGCCAGACGCAACCGTGCTCTACGTCCCTCCCCCCACTGCAGCAGACGCCATCATCGAGGCGATTGAAAACGAGATTGGCCTGATTGTCTGCATTACGGAGGGTATCCCCCAGGCCGACGAGATCAGGGTGGGTATTCTTCATCCTCCAGCCAGTGCGATACGCGCACTCTCTTTTCTTCTTTTGGACAACTAGCTAAAATTAGGTCTTTTTCTTTATTAATAGGTCATGAACGCGCTCAAGAGCCAGTCCAAGTCGCGTTTGGTGGGACCCAACTGCCCAGGCATAATCAACCCTCTTGGATGCAAGATGGGTATCCAGCCTGGACACATCCACAAGCCTGGCAAGATCGGTATGTCGTATTTGATATTGAATTTGTCAAACTTCCACTTACGTACACCTTTTTTTTAAGGTATTGTCTCTCGCTCTGGTACGCTCACTTACGAAGCCGTCGCTCAAACGACCGCTGCCGGTCTCGGCCAGTCGCTTTGCGTCGGTATTGGTGGTGATCCCTTCCCGGGCACGCAACACGTTGATGTGCTCAAGGTCTTCCTTGACGACCCGGCGACGGAGGGTATCGTCATCATCGGTGAGATTGGTGGCTCGATGGAAGAGGAGGCAGCCGAGTACCTCGAGAGATACAACAAGAACAGTGCGAACCCCAAGCCTGTTGTGGGCTTCATCGCGGGCAGAACGGCCCCACCTGGGCGTCGTATGGGCCACGCTGGTGCCATCATTTCGGGTGGTAAAGGTAATGAATTATCTTATTGATATCTTGACTAGAATTACTGGAGGGATGACTAAATTTGGCTCTTTTATAGGTGCTGCATCTGACAAGGTCGCTGCGCTCGAGAAGGCTGGTGTCATCGTCACCGACAGCCCGGCCAAGATTGGTGCAGAGATGGCCAAGGTCGGTTTACTCGTTCTCATTCATTGTTGCAAGAGTCTGATTTTTTTTTTCTTGTCCTCACTTTTTCAGGCTATGAAGGCTGCCGGACTGTTCTAGACTTGTTCCATACATACCATTACATCTACAACTTACCCTCTGGACAACGGATACAAGATTCTGATCTCGTAATTATTAATATCATGTTATCCATTGCTCTAGACAAAGGATGAATTATTATCATTAACAAAGTTATGATGTACCAAACGAGAGTTTGTGTGAAAGGGAGAATGATCTAAGCCCGTGCATTTAGGCAGGAGATTGGACAGGAGGGGCGGGCGAGGGAGGAACGTCTGTGATCGTCGAGGCGCGGTCTATGGGTTTTGGTCCTGCGTGGGATGGCAACGGCGATGATGTTGTAGATGAAGACGCAGTCGTGTCTGGTAGCCATTCCTTGGGGAAGTCTCGGATGGTTGGGCGTGCAGAGACGCAAACGCCTACATGACCGCCTTTTTTAGCTTTACGGATTTTGGCCTCAATATGTCTTGTGTCGACTGGCACGCCTTTGAAGTTGTGGGCGTCGTTCTGGGAGATAAATAAATAAATAAATGAGCCATTCAAATCAATAGGAATGGCGACACTTACATTAGCTTCTGCTACTAGCCTGTCGAGCGCGTCACTAGCCCATTTAATGTTCATAGCCGGCTTAGGGAAGTCCTCGCAGGAGATGTGCACAAAGCCGTGCTCTTTTGCCTGTTCGTCACCCTTCCAGCCCGCATTTTTTGGTGGCTCAGGTGTCCAGCGTGGACCTGCAAAGAGCTTGAGTCGATGAATAGCGTCTGCGTTTTTGAGCGGCAGGTGCGCGACGGGAACGACGATACTACGCTTAATCGTTGCTGGGTGCTCTTCACCTGTGTAGTCTATCGAGCGCACGATGAGTGGGGTAGCAGCCGTAGGAGGTACAAAAGGTTTGCGGTATTCTATTAGACGCGGGACATGTAAGTTATGAACATGACCAGAGTTTTACGGGCACAAGTACATGAATACACACCCACGAGCTGCGGCACCTCATGCTCGATGAGACGCAAGTAAGTGAGCATTTGGCGCTGGGTGTGCCATATCATATGGCCCACAGCCGTCGTGTCATCGTCTCGGGGGTAGAAGCGGCCGTCTTCACCCTCCTGCCATTCGTCGAGGTCGAGCATGTCCTCCGAGTGGGCGAGGTCCGAGTCCTCTGGAATGCCAACAGGTATACGGCGGGCATATGCAGCAGCTGGAGTATGGTGGAAGCTGCGTCGCAGAGCAGGAGCAAACGCCTGACGGAGGAGCCGCATTGGTGTGCAGAGGGACTAATACTTAGTAGAAGTAGAAGTTATAAGCAGAAGAATGTAATTGACCAAAAGCGTTCTTGTGCTTTGATTCCGATGGTCGTCAGTTTCTCTTGCTAAATGCTCGACGATACATGCCTCACATTCGTTTTGCTAGCGACTTCTCCTATCTATAAGTGCTGAGCTCGAGAACGTCACCGACCTTGTGCCGGCAGATGAAGATTTTGAGTATTTTTTCAAGGTTTGTTTCCTTCACGTCAGACATCCGAGTCCATCAATCATCTCATCTAATCTCGTCACAGGTCCAGTGCACGAGCTGCCATGAAATTCATCCCAAGTTTGTGTCGTTGAACCGCAAGGTATGCATCTCATGAATTTGCGACGGCCATATTCCCAATAAAACTATTAGGAAGAGCATGATCTCTCGGGCTCGCGAGGATCCGCTCACTTTGTCTGGCGCTGCAGCATGTGCAAGCGCGAGTCCTCCGCCAAATTCGAGACCGCTTCACCTGTGCAGCCTTACAAGGCTGAAAACGGCCAGTTTGGCCCTCTCTTGACTGTTGAGTGCCGTGGCCTTGAATTTGTTGACTTTGATCCCAAGGTATCAGCCAACGAGGACTAGTATTTGTATCGGGAATACTAATGATTTTCTGTCAGGGAACATGGAAATGCGTTGGAGTCGAATCTGGTACCGTTTTCCCAGAAGTGAGCCTCGATGAGGAATGGGTTGAATACGATGAAAAGGTGAGAACCGTAGTGTTCATAATCAGCCATTTTGTCACTCACTCTCTTGTGTTAGGCCTCCCTACCTGTTGGTATATCCAATATTGACAGTAAGTGGACCCGGGCGTGAGGATGACTGGCATTACTAGCTTTGCAATGTTAGGGTGGCACACGATAATTGTATGACTGTATATATGCGCTTGTACTCTAGAAATCGATTCACAGACGTGTGCAATTTCCATCATAAACCACGATAGACATCCCAAGCGTTGATCTATTATCAACACAGACAAGTTTCCGATGGTTTAAGCTGCTACAAGTGAACTCGTTGACGTGCATAAATAGCTTGGCTCGTAGTGACTCTGCATCTATGTGAAGTTTGCAACGAACTAGGCAATTATGTTGTGCCTGTGGAAGATCAGTCCACCTTGAATCTAAATCATTTCAAATTCCAACCATCACACTGTCCTCCGGACCAACAAGCCATGGCAAGAACAGGCCTTTTCAGAACTATGGCTACTCTGACACGGCGCTTTGTGCAGGCGACCGATGTACCCAAGACTCCGGCTGTGACAGTATCCTATTCCAGTCTCTTTGATTCACCTTCTGCCTTGACAAAATCTATCGGTATTATTGATAATCTGGGCCAAATACTAAATTAATTCTCATTATTTGCTACTGGTTGAATAGAAAAGGCCTTTGGTTCTGGTCCGGACTCCTTGGGAATCATCATCGTTAATGAACTTCCTCCAGCATATGCAGAATACAGGGCCAGGTTACTACAACTAGCCTATAAATTTGCACACCTGGATGAGAACATCCGCGAAAAGTATGCAGATCCTAAAAGCAAATACAGGTACAGTCTCGTAATCCTTCCCGATGTAAACATCCAGTTGACGTCGTCATCCAGCTTTGGATGGTCCCATGGAAAGGTAACTTCGTAGACCAGTCATCCCAATCTCTGATAAACTCAAAGATTGATCAATTGTAGGAAATTATGAATGGGAGACCTGGTACTGTGATCTATATTTTACTTTCACCCAAGCTACAACTTATTTTCGCCTACAGATCTTCTCAAGGGCTCTTACTATGCAAACCCGACTGTAGATAAACCAAATGTCTCGCCTGGACATATCAAAGATTTCTGTGAATATTACAGCAACAACATCTGTACGTGGTATTCTCAGCAATAGATATGTGATGCTCAATGTCACACAGGGCCGACCAGTGAACCTGGCGTCGAAGGTTTTGAAGAGGCATTCAAGAATCTCGGAGGGTACGTTTCAACAACATCTTTACCTTGATCATGGTTTACCAAGTCTATATACAGCTTCGTATACAAAGTCGGCTTGCAGCTTGCATTAGCCTGCCAACCTTTCGGTAGACCAAATGTTTCGCCTATCGGAATAGCAATGCTCAGATGAATGATTTCTAGCATCTTCATATCTCACGGATTCCTCTGTCTCTCTGCCTGACCTCATTAGCAAATCTCAGACGACCAAGGCTCGTTTGCTGCATTATTTCCCGCCCCCGGAAAACTCTGCCCCAGCTGCAGAGGAGCCAATCGATAGTTGGTGGTAAGTCTTGCGCATATAGCCAGAGATGATCAATACAGGCATATTTATCCATCTATAGCGGCTTCCATTTGGATCATAGCTTGATAACAGGATTATGTTCGGTAAACACCATCACTAGATCGCTCACATTCAATGTCACCCTTCTCTACTAAACCATGACCGTAGGCTATGTATCTAAAAGAAGTACCAGGCTCAGCACCCGTCGTTGTACCCTCCCCATCTGAGGAAACAGGCCTATACATCCGCACGCGGGGCGGCGATCTCACCAAAGTGACGATCCCACCCGACTGCCTGGCCTTTCAAACAGGTGAAGCCCTCGAGCTCGCCACGGCAGGTAAATTGCGCGCGACACCCCACTGCGTCCGCGTCGGGTCAGCCAAAACGGGGGACATCATCTCGCGCGAGACGTTTGCGCTCTTCATGCAGCCCGATACAGACCAGCCAATTTCGGCCTCTCAGACGTTTGGTCAGTTTAGCAAAAAGGTGTTTGATGAACATTATGGAGAAACGGCTTCTATGTAACATGAAAGAAGAATGAGAAAAATTGAGGTGTGAGTCGTAGCGTATATGTAAATAAATAAGTAGATTACACAATCTAGGAGTACATCTCATCAATAGGGGGAAGTCATAATCATGTCTACTCACTACCATATACCGAATTATCGTCACTTTGTACTAGGAGTTGTAAGAGAATCAGGGAGAACAGATAACACTGTAGCAGTAAAGTTACCCCGCTTTGGGGACTGTGGTGCGCCCTGCTGGTGGTGGTGCTTGGAGCTTACGGATGACCGACGCCGTTCTCGTTCCATCGACATACTAGCGTCCAGCTCGGACACGACACTCCATTCTTCGCTGGGTGTGGAGAGATATCCCGAATTGTCCTGCTGCGTATCAGGAGTCGACGGACGGGATTCCGGCAACACATCCTGGTTACGGATGGTGGCGTCCTCGGCTTCAGGCGGCGCATTCTCATCTAGAGGGTTGTGTTTGATTAGGGTCTTGGCATACTCGAGGTCACGGTAAATAGATTCTATCGCCGTCGCCACGCCGTTCTCCTGTATCATTTGTTTTTTGGCACGTGTGAGCGGGTCAAACTTTCAAAGAAAAACAGGATTCAGGAAATATACTCACGGATCTAATTTGTTCACCTAGGAGCTTGGCCCGGTCAATTTGCTTGATGTCAGTGGTGGCGGCGATGAGGGCATCGCGCAAATGCTCAACCGTCAGCTTGCGCACGCCTGAACCAACACCAAGGGCCTCGACACGGTCAGCCCAGAAATATTGATCACCAAAGAAGGGTTTGATGATAGTTGGGATTCCAGCTGTATGGCAACGTTAGTTAAATCATCAGAGCATATCGAAAAAAAATAAATAGCACAAGCCCACCTCTCAGGCTAGCCCCCGTCGTCCCAGCACCACCATGATGACAGGCAGCATCAATCTTCTTGAACAGCCAATCATGCGGCACGGACGTGACAGGGAAAATTTGCTTGGGTAACGGCTCCTCCGGCTCGGCAGCTTCGCCCTTCTTCACCTGGAGCCTGTCCGACCAGCCCTTGGAGAGGATAGCATACACACCGCTCTCGACTACGGCCTGGATAACGCTCTGCGTCATGGCGCGCGGATCGGAAACGACGATGCTGCCAAAGCCGATATACACCACCTTATTGCCCTGCGCATGGGCATTGTCGATGAACTGGACGAGCTCCGTGGGAGGGGCCCAGTTCTTGGACTGGCTATCGCCCTCGTCGAGGAACCAGTAGCCTGTGACACGGATCCACTCGGGCCAGTCCAGAGGAGGCGGAACGACGCTCGGGCTGAAATTGTATAGGAACGGGATCTTGTGCGGTTCCATCTTCTCCAAGCTCGTGGATCCGAGGTGAAGCATATTGCGCCTCCACCGGTTGATCTGGCCGGCGGTTGCTCGCCAGAAGACTTGGTCGAACATGACATACGACTAAAAAAAAAAACTACATGTCAGACAGGCGTAGATACGCGTAAGGAAATGACGTATACCATATAGTTGTAACCACCACCCATCTATATTATGAAAAAAAAATCATGAGCGAAAATCTCACGTAAAAACAAAGGTGTGCTACCTTGTGTTCAGGAACGGCAAATGCATGAGGGTATGCCCTATCAAAGGAGCTGTTAGGCTTCACAGTGCATTTTTTTTATTTCCGAGGCGCCATACCTGGTGCGAGTCCACGTCATAGTGAACGCTCTGAAATAAGGTATCTTGAGGGCCTCTGCGATGTGCAGACCACCCATGGCACTAGGACTCTCGACGAGTACATCCGAATCCTGACATGCCTCCCAAGATGTCTTGAGCAGGTCATCAAGCCATCCGCGGAACTGCGGAAAATGCGACGTTAGTTGCTGCTATTGATAGAAAAAGTAAATGAAATGAAGAACCACCTTCTGCAGAGTCTCCTTCAAGAACGACACAGTAAACATGCCATTCTCGACACAAATCCGCATCAGCTCAGCGGGGTCTCCACCAACATAGCCATACTCGATACCATGCTATCAAAAAAGAGAAAGAAATCAACACCAAAAAAAAAAGCAAGCGAATTAACACATACCGACTCAACCCAATCCTTGAATTCCAAATGCGTTGCAATCTTCACCCTGTGCCCATCTGCCATGAGCCCCTTCCCAAGCGCGATATACGGCTGGACATCTCCTCTAGACCCGATCGTCAAGAACGTAAACCGCAACGACTTCTCCGGCTTGAACGTCAAGAACGTCGAGCTGTGCGACGTAAACATCACCGCCGGCAGCGAGTCGGACATGCTCTCCGATAACGACGGCCGGGGTTCGTCATCGCCACCACCATTACCATTACCAACGGTACCCGCCGGCGACGTGCGCATCTCAAACTCCTCGAGAATAAGCGCGTCTCGCTGGCTCGGGCTGATCGTGAGCGACGTGCCCTCCGCAAGCCGGTGGCGGACATCCTCAATCTGGCGCGCGAGGAGGTCATGGAACGCGTCGCGGCGGTCTTCAAACCGGAATTCGAAGAAGAGCTCTTCGTGCCCTTTGATGATGACGACAAGACCATAGTGCCCGATCTGCGCTTTGGATTTCTCGATACTTAGGATATCTTTGATAGGGAGTATCATCTGATAGAGGGGTTTAAGAGAGAAAAGAAGAAGAAGAAATCAGTTGATGAACGATTGGTGCGTGATTGAGTCCTTACAGAGGTGCGCGTTGACAATGGACCCGTGGACTTGAAGCAAAAGTAATTCTTGGACACATAGAGTCGTCCGGGGAGGGGTAGCAGCCGGAAAATGAAACCAGAGAAATCTATAACAACCATGAGCTTCTTTAGAAACACCAAAGAAGATGACGCCCCACGTACAACCAAGCAACGTCTCCCTCTCATCAAACGCAAAATACGAATGGAACTTTTGCACCATGATCGGGTCCAACTGTCGGTTTGCTTCCAAAATGCTATGCCCCATATCACGGGATGTTCTGGGTTCCCCGGAGGGCGAATACACCTCAGAAACATTCGCCGCTCCTGCTCCTGCTTGTGCATTTGCACTGTTGGTATCTGCGGATCTACGGCTGCCCCTAAGCCAGGACGGGACGCTCCAAAGCCCTAGGGAGCCCGATTGGCCCGAGGTGGAGGGCGGGTACGTGTGTCCCGAGCTCGTGCTCGAGGTGCTGATGACAGAGTCCCTCATCACGGGCAACGGTCTGTCCGTCTGCGGCGGCGGCGACGTCGTCACGGGCACAAATGACGACGAACCCCTGGTGGACACATGTGTGAAGCCCTCCGCCAGTGCCGTGTCTTCCGGTGGCGTGCTCAGCTTGGCTATAGGCGATGTTTCCTGTGAGCTTCGCAGAGGCCGTAAGAGTGACGTGAGCCTGAAATGCGAGGAAGCCGAGGATGGCGACTTGTGGAGCGAAGATGCCGAGGGTGAAGGGGATGTTGGGTGGGCCTTGTCGCCGGACGTTGAGCCTTCTATAGAAGCAGCGGTGGTAGCAGGGGACCGAGCTGTTGTGTCGAGGACGGCACCCATAGTAGTTGAGAGCGGCGACGCACGATATGCACGAACTGCATCACGAATCTTATCGAGGGCGGTAGATATGTCATTAAAGTATGTGAAGAGGTAGGAGTCCACCGAGTGAGACCGGGGATCATCCAGTACTTTGACTTCAATTGTCTCGCTAAAATCAAATGCAGAAGATTGTTCCACGTCGAGTATGGCAGAATAAGGAATGGCTATCTGTTGGGATTGGTGTTTCAAGAGAGGCACGCGAGGCCCAATAAGGGAGACATACCTTGACACTTTCGCCAGAGTTCTGAGCCTTAAAGATGACCTTCTGGATCGTCTTCACCCATGTATCACGACTTGTGGTAGAGTCAGCAGCCAGAGTAATACTCCTTTGATTCGTCCGCAGCTTGATGTTCTTGTCAGAGTGTGGCTCACAGGAGATAGCATAGCGCAGGTCGATCATTCCATGGGGAAAGTATGGATCCTAATTATTGAATACTCGGTGTTTAGAGCTAAAGCCGGAAGTCTAATTTAGGGATGCACATACCGAGGACGATTGATACCACGAAAGTACGTCATCCTTGAGCACAAACCAATGTCTGATCCAGCGCTTGGTCCTGTGGGCTTTCTTCCACAGGGAACCTGATCGGACCACTTGACCCTAGGAGTAGAGTTAGGAGGCTTCGAAGGAAATTGATGGCATGATCTACCTCTCGACTGGGCATGTGCGCAAAGAAGCACAGATACGAGTTTGTCAAGTACATGTATCCCTGAAGTACTGTTGGGGTTGATAGTAAGTATACAAGCTTGTTTCATAATCTCATAGACCATCACGTACGAACAGATCGCAAGACGAAACATGGCATCTCTGCGGGGGTCAAGTCAGATATATATATAAAAGGAGCATATTTAAATATGTATTTTGATAATAACCTGCCAATACTTCTTCGATAGCGTCAATCTCGAAGACATCACGAAGTTTCAGCGCAAGCTGTGATCTCTTCTGCGCCTTGACGGTAGCCATACTGCCAGATCTAGTCATGACTGCACTTGGGAAGCCAAGATTTGGACTCCTTGGCTGAATTATCTTGTTCTGGAGCACGTTTGCATTTGGTTCAGGCAAGTCAGACGGACGCGGCGTCGGTGCTTCAAAGTCATCGGCTTCGGGTTCGCTCGTATATCTTTGTTCAGAGGACCCGGACTCGGGAATCTGGGTGTGCCTAAGAGTTTCAAAGTTATTTGAATTGGTCACGGATGTGTGTTCATGACGCCTGAAGCGGCCCAGAGAGCGGTAGATGGTATGTATGGAAGAAGCAATAGGGTCTATGCTTTATCAGAAGGGGGTTGTTATCTAGAACTGGGTCAGAGAGTCACGTACTAGGGGAGTCTTCATCATCGGACTCTGAGTGGATGGGGACTTGCTCAGCATGCGTGGTATCATCATCGTGGTCTGGATCGTCGGTCCAGGGTATAGCTTGTAGCGCCTGTATAAGAGTCTGTGTGCCCATCCTCATCTGCAAGATAGTGAGTTTATGTATTGTTCTTCTGTGCAAGAAGATGATAAACGACTGACGGAGGCATCGCCCCGGAAAGAGGTCAGCATAGAGCTGAGCGACAGGAAAGGAGCGTGCATAGATGGTTCATCGTCTTGCTGCACTTCAGGAGGTGCACCAGTAGTAGCACTGGATGATGCCACTGGCCATTCTGTGAGAACTTGACAGATTGTACGGATGTCGGTAATCAGAATACCTTGCTCAGTCTCACGGCCTTTGTTCTTCCTGCTTACACTCAGCAGGCGTTTGGGGGACGATGAAGGATTGGACGAGGCCCTGGTTCCGGGAATGGAGAGCATTCCAGCCGTCTTGTCGAAAGCACGCTTTACGAAGCTGCCAGATGCAGAGAGCGATCTGTCGAGGGCGGAGGATTCATTTCCGGACTTGTGCTCCTCCTTGTCCTTGTCCTTGTCGTTGTTGCTACTGCCTTGGAGGCCCAAGGCCTGTGGGGAAGTATCGATGGTCGGTGCCGCGGCCGGCTCGTGGAGAAAAGGGTTGATGGGCGGGCCTTGAGCCATCGTCGTCTCGGGCGTGCGTGTAGTCCGCGTGTCGATGGCGTCGATGATGTGAAGGAGGGGGAGAGACGATGGGAATAGCAGTAATAGTGCCTTGGCGGCAAGGCCAGTACCAAGCCAGGCAGTAATAAGCGATGCAGCAGCAGCAGCAGCACTAGCAGCAGCAAGTATGCCCGCGGCGGGACAGATTGCTTCCGGAGAGTCCATATATGGAAAGCAAAGCCCCTGAAGCAAGAAGCCATGCAAAGAGCACGCTGCAGCCCCTCCCCTCCCTTTTGGCCGCTGCGGTTCCAACCTGGGCCACGGGCTGTTTGTTGCTGCTGGTGTGGTTTATAATAACCGTTCGTTATACGTACATATATCAGCCGGCTTGCATCCTCGCTCTTCCGCCCATTCACATCCTTAGTCTCTCGAACTCACTCCAGCCATGCGAGGCGAAATATGCATCGGACTGGGCTCCCTCTTCTCGTACGACATCCCTACTACCCCGCCTCTGCCCTCTACTCACCACCACCACTACTACTAAACAACAGATTCACCGCCGTCTTGATCTTGATTTTTGCCCATGTGCGTTGTACGGCACTGAGCGTGGTATGACAAACATGCTCATATCTATATCTCTTATAGGTGGGACAGATTAGCACGGCATCATTGCCTCGGCAAATTTACATGGTACGTTCAAGTTGCTTTTGCTCATACATGGCCTATGTGACTAAGAGTGTCTGTAGGTCCAAGTCAACATGTCTGGTTATCTGTAAGACATTACCAAAACTGCTGCTCTTGCTCGCCGTCACCTCACCTCGTCCAAATGCAGAAACGGCCTGCAGGCCCTCTACTATCCCAACGACATCGGGGGTCTCTACACCTCCAACGCCAGCGCCCCGCTGCAGCAACAGCAGGGCGTACGACAGCTCTACGACTTTGGCTTCTATTCTTACTGCGCCTACACCAATGCCACCGCCGGCATCTGCTCAAATCATTCCACCCCCTACGAGTTCAAGCCGTACAACTACATTTTGGCCGACATGACCACCAACTACTCCCAGCAGGTCACACCAAGCATTGTCTCGGGTAATTTCCGCAACAGCAACTCCCTTGGCTCCTCTTCGAGGGCGGGGTACTTCCTCGTCCTCCTGGGCACCATAGCCGCTGCGCTTGCGTTCATAACGTTCGTATCATCCGCCTTCCTTTCTATAGAACACACACACACTCATGACGTCTATACCATCCACACAGCGGCTTCTTTACACACGGTGTCCCGTTCTTCATCTCCACCAGCATGGCCATCCTCAGCACCATCTTCCTGCTCGTCGGCGCTGCAATATGGACAAGTTTGATCAACAAGGCATCCACCGTCAACCTGCTTACCGTCGCGATCACGAATCAGACACCGGTACCGCTAGGTATCACCGTACACATGGGCACCGGTGTGTACCTCATCTGGGCCGCATTTGCCTGTATGATCGCGTCCATCGTGCCGTATATGATCAGCTGCTGCACTTGGCGGTGAAGAACAAATCGAGACTCGAACAAAAACGGACGATTTGAAATGCCGCTTATAAATAGATGTTTTTTTTTTTTAAACTAACGGGGGATTGATGCCTCCCTTTCACTTTTCTCCTTTACAAAACTTTATCCTTCTTTTTCTTCTTCTCCCCCATTTGTTATTCTTTTTTTCTTCCCAGAAAGAAAACTGAATGACAAAACTGAATGATGATTGAACTAACGAACAAGCGAACCTTGATCATATACACACATATATATGTTTTTTCTTTTCACCTCTTTGCTTTTTTATATTGCTTTTTGACTTGACGCCCAATCCGTTACGTTCCCCCCTTCCCCCCTCTCCCCTCTCTCTCACGATCACACGCAATAACAAGAAGCAGACGACACCCACACAACCCCCCCCCTACCCCCTTGCTAAACCGGACTTTACTTACACTAATCATCACCGGCATCACCTGTACATGAACACGTTTTTGCAAGGCGTAACTTATGTAATCTTTGATTTTGAACCTTGACACAGAGAACAAGAAGACTGATAAAAATGATGATGATGAATGAGGATGGTGATGATGGGAAACAACGGACTCGGAGGGGGCACCCGAGAGTGCTCAGTGCCAACAATAATGAATGCCCATGTATTTGAAAAAGGGGATTACATTATACAGATTTTATATTTACACAGTCAATTCATTCATTCATTCAATTTTAAATTTATCTATCTACACCATTCTGTCCGACACTATTCATAATTACCGCACCCACATCCGAAGCACTACCACTGCCATTCGTAGTAGCAGCGCCGCTGTCATCCAGTAACCCAACCTGCGCCAAGGCCTCCTTGAGCGCCTCGCCCGTCTCGTCGATCGACTTCAAGAACCGCAAGATCTCCTTGCCGAGTCGCTCGTCGTCCGTCTCAATCGCTGCCTTGAGCAGCCGCACGGCGTCGGCGACGTTGTTGCTGCTCCCATCTTCCTCCAGCTGCTCCAGGTTATGCAGGATGAGGAGGTAAGAAGCGGCTGTTGTCAGACGTCCGGACTCAAGACAAGTCTAGTAGTAGCAAGAATAGGTTCGATTAGCGATAAATGCCGCTGTGAACCGACTTAACATTCACTCATACCTCGAACAACGCCTTTGGGTTCCCCACGACATCAAACAGCCGCCGCCAGCGTGTCATCTCCGTCTTGCGCGCACATCGGACGACGACATCGAGCGCGGCGTCGAAGTGGTCTAGGAACTCAACCGTGGCACGCAGCAAGCTGTCTTCGTCCTCTTTTTCTCCCTTTTCATCTTCTTCAGCGGCGGTAGGGGCAGCCGCGGTCGCTAGAAGAGATCCTTGCCCTTGCTGTTCTTGTAGGGCCTGCCCCTCCTCCTCCTCCTCCTCGCTATCTTTCACTTGCTTTTCATCTTCCTCCTGGGCCTTGACCTCCTTCCGCTCTCTCCCATCCTCCACTTCCTTGTGCGGACTCTTGTCCAAAGACGCATCAGATTCAATAACAGTATGCAGCAATATCTCAAGCACGTGCGCAAAGAACACGAGCTGTTGATAATGCGTTGCAAACGTCACCGCCTGGCGGATCTGCCGCTGCTCGAGATGATACCGAAGGATATGGTGGAGGAACAGATGGGACTACAAGCGTTATCCACATGGTGCATCATCAGTCTCGGGTAGATGAGAGGGGGCAAAATGAAAGGACAACAGGCATAGATACGTACACTCGTACCGTGCCGGAAGATGACAAAAGGCAAGTTTGTGCGCATGGCGCATTCGTATTCCGCGCCGATGATGATGCCTTTATCCATGAGTACGGCTAGTATCGAGGGAGAAAGAAAAAAAAAAAGGCAAATCAATATTTGGCTAATAAAATCATGGGTAAAATGTCTTACAAAGCGGATAAAAATCCAGCGGGATATAAACACTCTCCTTGACACTCGCCGGCACCTGTGCATCCGCACTCTCATTCGTAGAAGGCGAAGAAGACTCGATCGCCAGCGCGTTCAGCCAAACTCGGATGCCTTGGCCGTCGTATCCCCAGAGTGAGTTTTCGAGTGCGCCGATGCCGCGAAGGTGCGTCCAGCAGAACTCGATACGCTCGGCGAAGATCTGCATGTCGTATTTGACCTCTTGATCTCCTGTCTGATAATGAGGTGGTGATTTCGTTCAAGTCAAGTCGAATAAGTAAGGATAATAAAGGACGCAAACCTTGCGGGGTCGTAGAAGGATTAGTTGTCCACCGACCATCATGAGCACGGTTGCTACAGATAGATCATCAACCGGATCACCCAGTCCTGCATATTCAAGAGCTGTCCGTGAGTTATCCTATCAACTGATGTGCACTAATACCTACGCTTCTGAGCACTCGGAATCATCCAACTCAGTGCACGCACAGCGTTGGGAGCGGCGATGATACCGCTAAATGTAATGCTCCCACACAGATGCAGGGTGATCGTATCGGCGGTAGGCACAATGAGATAATGGTACAGAGTGTTGTCCGCCGTATATACCAGGAGCGAGTTATCGACAAGGGAGAAGATGACTACAGGAGCGGGCACATTCTCGCGATAGAGAATATTCCTATGGCTGAGCTCCAAGTCCCGTGAGTACAAACGGATCTGGAGAAAGATGACCGCTGTTTAATAACCAAGCGATGTTGACACCTATATATATTACGGACCTGATAAGTCCGGTTTGTTTCGATGGCTACGATGAGTACGTGGTGGAACCAGACAAGTCCGCCTCGGACAGAGAACGACTGTTCTTGTTGCTCGTCGATGAAGGTCTTCCAGCGTCCTGACGTAGAGCTGTAGTGGATCAAACCTCGTCGACCAGCAACAGCCACGAGCCGGCCGTCGCTGCTTAGAGACGAGTAGCGCACAGGCCAGTTGACAGCCAGGTATGTTTGAGGTATCTAAGTATAATAGGTAAATAAAACAAAGATCCATGAAAAGAATGCGGTATTGACCTTGACATGTTGCCAAACATCAGATTCTGGGTTAATTACACTCATGTCAGGCTGATCTGCTCCTCTGTAGATCAAAGCCCTATCATCGAGCTGTAGAAATCCGTAACGTGTATTGTCCTGTAAAAGTGTTTGATACGTTACACTAGTATAACAATAAATTTCGCCTTACTGGTGTGAGCTGACTAGTAGTCGCACTCTTCGCAAATGGAATGACGAATATTTGTCCATTCGGATTATTTGGTGATGATTTGGCCAGAACGATGAGCTCAAAATTCCCCGGAGCCCAGAACTGCAGTACAGAAAACATGATAAGCATTGTAGTTGATGTGATAATAGTTATAAGTTAGATCACGGACCAAATCCCGAACGCCATACATGAATGCGTCCTGGAAGCTATCATGACTTTAAAAACGAGCCAGACGGGACAAATGGAGGAAATATGACTGACCTTGACTTATCTACTGAGTCCTCAACCCCAAACCCTGATGCCAAACATCGTCCGCCGACACTAAAGACAGCCCAACCATGCTCCCAACCGACAGCTAGTACATAACCATCAGAAGTCCATTCCATGACGGTCACGGATCCCGTCGCTTGCCCGAATGGATTGGGCAGGGTAATGCTCTTTGGTTGCGGAATTGTGGCTGTTCTTTCGGATGGGAAATTGTTAAATTCCACTGCACCACTGACCAACACCATCAACAAAAAAGGAGACACATTTTCAATTTGAATAGGAACCAGACCTTGCTGTACCGACAGCGACTAGGGAGAACCTGCCGTTTACAGCTACGGCTACAGCACGACGGGGCTCTTCGTATTGACGCCTCGACGCATCTTCGGGCGCTTCAGGGTCAATTTGCCTTTGCTTTTGTACCCAGCGAGGCGTCCTAAAACTGTGAATGCACGATCCATGCCACTGAAAATGCTGCAGTGATGCAAGACTGTCGAGAGATTCGCTTTCTTTGACGCTATTGTCGATTGAGCTACGAGTCTAGAAGTTTGTTGTTGAAGACATGATGGATATCAAAGCAAGTACACTAAATTACCTGAGTAGTTATGCCGTCTGAATCAGCACTCGACGAGGTTATCGCCTCATGCAGACGCACAAAATAGGCCCTACCATCAGACGTAATCCATGTTTCCAGTCCCGTCGTTTTTGAAGATGAAATGTGTGTTAGATACACTGTCCATGTGGTTCAGCTGAGATCAGAAATATAATCCAGACACGACTTATAAGCGCCTACCATCCTCCTCTAGCAGCCACGGTAGCTCTTCGTTGTCAAGAGTCCAGGAATCATAGCCTATATGCGCGTTTTCTCTACCAGGTCCGGGTGTCTTTTCGTCCTGCGAATCGTCATCAACGGCAGGCCATGATATTCGGTGAATGGCTGATGGCTGTTTGGTGGAATACAAAATGTATTGCCGACGCGGGGATACACTTCGCATGGAGATACCATCGATAAGCCACACAGAACACTTTCCTTACTCTTAGTAACCCCATACCTGAGAAGGTGACCCTCGATCCTGATCACTCCCTCGAAATGGAGATGAGCAGCCTGGAATGGGAATGCTTCGCCGGGTCCGGGAAGGAAGTTGTGCGCGGCAGCACAAGCTGTGACGGCGGTGGGTACTTGATATGCATGCGATGTTGGGTCAAATTCAATGGATACTAGGATCAAGAATGATTGGGTAGTCTGTAATACGACTCCATTATGACGAGAATAAAGATACACCATGTCATCAGGTAGCATACCTGGATAACGAGTCTAGTACCATCGGGCGACCAATGTACCTTTTCGTTTTCTCCATGCTCTTTCAGAGACGTAAGGGTTCGTGAGAGATGTGCGAGAATGGCTGGCGGCTACGATGTGAGTTAGTTGCCTTGAGCGAGGTTACGTTTGCTGAGCTTCCACAACGAGAGCGACCAAATACATACCCGCACTCGCCAAAGAGTAAGCCCTCTCCTTGTAAGTGTGCAAAAGAAAGATTTGCGTGGGCTGGGAGATAATGATAAAATCGGTTCCAGAGGTAGCTTGGGAAGCTCGGGTGCAGAAGAGAGTTGGCGCGCTGCTGAGGTGGGGAAATACATCGACGCCCAAAGCCCGGAGACAGAGTAATACCAACACACAAGAAAGGCCTGAGTGATTCGTGGCAAGTCCTATTATGACAGATTCAACAGCTGTTTCGTAAGAACTCTGTCTTGTCGTAGGAGATAAGTTGGGAATCGAAGTCAAAGTTGAGCACAATACACATTAGTATAGTTGCCATCATCACAATCACAATTAAATGAATTCAGACCGCCTTGACTATTTATAGAAAGTTGAGATGAGGGGGTGGATTGGATTGACGATGAATACGGGGTAAATACTACTACTAGAAATACAAAGGGATTTCCCCACAATGAAGCCTGCAAATATGATATATTGTACAATTGATAGAGCAGACGAATGGAGCCAGCAAACATGCCCAGTGTTCGAAAAAAGGTGTATTTCATAGATTCATTCCACGGGGCGTTGAAAGAACCTTTTGAACTTGGTCCATCTCGTTACGTCTTTGGCCGCATCTTCCCCATTGGCAGGCTCATTCACTGACTTGATAGAAGCCTCAGACGGGGATAAGCCCATTGTCAGCAGCTGAGGACGGGATTGACGGAGGAGGCCGAGGATGAGGGAGACTCCTTCACGAGACTAAATGCTGTTTAGTGGATGGTTGTGGACGCATAAGAGCGGTATACTCACACGTTGGACGTTGTGTTGGAATCGAGTGAGACCATGAAGCTCGATGCGCTTGCCCAGGCCCCAGCCAAAGCCAGACACGATTCTAGCTTCGGTTAGCTGAATGGTCTTGGACCTACAAAAATGAGAAATGGTCAAATCTATTATGTGAAATAATCTTACGGGTCTGCAGCCTGACGAAAGACGACAGACTCTTCGACTTGCATAACCTTGACATGGTCAAGATTTTTCGTGCTGCAACGCACTGTCTTGCCCCAAGGATCAACTTCACTTTCTTCAATGACCCAGCTTTCGGCCCGTGAGATTATACCCTTAGGGAACCATTTTGGCAATGCTCCCCTCTTGAGTATAAGCCTAGTAGTGACGAGAGAGCCAGAGGGAGTGCAGTTGCGAGAAATGACATCGCAAGAAATGACGTGGGAAGCGTAAGGGTTTGGGTAACGTAGGAAAAATGCGAGAGAGACGATAGACCAGGAATCGCTGGAGACAAGAGTGCCATCTGTTAGCTAGCAGTTGCAGAGCCTCGGCCAGGAATCGGTAACATACTCGTACGTGAAGGACTGAGAAAAGAACTTCATGACGAACGATTCCGGTGTAATTATTTATCTGTATTTGGATGGGTATCGAAATGAACGGTCTGGAGGATGACTTGAGTTTGACAGGTGAAGATAGTGGTCGTCGTGGACTGGGGGAAAGATATGAGTGAGCCAGTCCTGCGGCAGAATTAGATTGGCAATGAATTGGACACAAGTCGTAGGCCGTCACGCGGTCTTCCTGACCGCGTGACCGCGTGATGCTGGGTGATGTGACAGGTGTTGTCACGTCTCCAAGAACAGCCCCACCGTGACGCTATCTATTCCACCCTTAGGGACAGCTTTGAGGATTATGTAGCTCCACGGCAGCTGCATAAAAATCAAGAGACTATACAGGAAACATTATCCTATACCTCACACGAACATGGCATCTTTCGCTCGCATATACCAGCGTTCTTTCGAATCTCATCCCGCTGCCACCCTCGCTCTCGCAGGTGGCAGTCTCACTGCATTTGGCGACATGGTTGCACAAGCTACACAGCTCGTCTTCGCCAAAAGAAATCACGATCCTTCAATACCTTACGACCCTAGGCGTACGCTCCGTTTCTTCGTCTTTGGGTTTGGAATGAGTAAGTTTCATTTTTCTGTATGTATGCGGAACTCTCAATCGATGAACATGGGCCTTACTCGTTGGCAGGTCCTATTATTGGACGCTGGAATCTCGTGCTCGAGAGAAGGTTCCCTTTACGTAGACCCGGAAGTTCTCCAAATACCCCGGTTCAGTTTACTGCACTCGCAAAACGCGTGGCTGCAGACCAACTTGTCATGTGAGTAGCACGGTCTTCTTTTCCATCATGTTTGCCTGATGAGCATGTGTTTTCAGGGCGCCTGCAGGGGTAAGGAATACTTGATTCTCGTATCAAGGTTTTTGAGTACTTACGCGCACTTTAGCTGATGCTGTTCATCGGCACTATGGGCATCATGGAAGGCCAAGATCGTCACCGAATTGCGCAGAAATATCGAGACATGTTTAAACCAGCCTTGGTGACCAATTGGCAAGTGTGGCCGTTGATTCAGGTATGTTCATTCCTTTCTCTTGTACAATCAACACAGTACTAAATAAGCGTCTAGTTTGTTAATTTCCGATTTATGCCATTGGCATATCGAGTACCGTTCCAGCAAACTTGCGGTGTTTTCTGGACTCTCTATCTTTCTATGCTCAACTCTTCGTGCGTGATTCTTTGCTTGCTTATTTTTCCTGTAAATTACATTTGACTCACATGTTCAACAGTGAGGATAAAAAGGAGGATTATCGTGAAGCCTTGAACCAAACGGCAGAGTCCAAGTACCCTCTCAAGTCTCCACAACCGCAGGTCGTTTCATGAACGAACACTCTTCACCGAACATGA
Source organism: Agroathelia rolfsii (assembly GCA_018343915.1). Classification (NCBI taxonomy): domain Eukaryota; kingdom Fungi; phylum Basidiomycota; class Agaricomycetes; order Amylocorticiales; family Amylocorticiaceae; genus Agroathelia; species Agroathelia rolfsii. The sequence continues at coordinate 1,683,776 of JABRWF010000002.1, forward strand.
TTATACTCTAGCATACCAAGTTTAATACTTCTGTACTGTATCCACTTGTATACACGACTTGTAGAGCCGTAGCATTGTTCTTTTAGTTTCTAGATTATTCCAAGTCTATTGGATTGGAACTATAAAATGGTGTATAATAATGAATGATGTCATTTATACTATTTATTTCAGGTGATGGTTCCTCGGATCAATCGAATCTTGGATTTTGGTTCCGAGACATTGGTTCTGGACCTGACCACTCTTTGCCCTTCCCACGGTGACTCGGACACTACGACTCGGAAGTGCCAGCCAGTGCCAGTGTATAAACTACTACCTGCCAGTGGACGCCATGGACAGAAGACCATCAAAAAAGCGCAGAGGGAATATTACTCGCCAGACTACTCAGATAGGTGCACCTACACAAGCAGATATTCCAGGAGCTCGGAATGCTGTGTTACCATCCTCTGCGTCAGCTTCAATCCGCATTCTACCTTCGGAAAATACCCCAACGTTGTCTTATTTATGCATGAGACAATTCGTCTCCAATGTGCAAACGTTAGCCCGAGATGACGATGGATGGTCTCGAGAAATCCTCCGCTATCTCAAGCTATTGCCCGACGAACTGTCGTCCAAAATGTTTAACCTTTTTCAAACACATAATCCAAATGTCCTTACGAGTCAATTCATGGTCTCAGTAAGGCTAGTTCAACGAAGATTTATCCCAATGTATCTTAGAATTGTCATATCAATCAGTGTTTTCTTCGTGGATCGACTATATCACTCACAGGAGACCTTCCTGGCCTTAGAAAAGAGACCGTCCTGGCCATCCCCGGTCGCTCGGCCAGTACTCTGAGTGAGCTCACACTCGGTGGCCTCGCAGAATATGATGATACTATTTTTGCTTCTGTGATATCAAAATTGACCCGTCTACGGGTTCTTGTTCTTCGGTATATAATTATGTGCCGCCATTTATCATGATCATCGGCTGAAAGCGTTACAGCCGTTGCACCAAGGTGGGCGAGAAAACGGTGGCAGCAGCAGCCGAAAACTGTCCAAATCTGCTCATCGTTAACTTGAGCTATACATCGGTCGCCCCACTTGCCCTTTTACCACTATTATTAGCCGTCGAAAAGATTGAGGTTCTGAAATTGGCCGGTCTGGCTTCATGGGTCAGTTCACAGAGATGCCCTAAACACAGTAGCTGAAGCTCACAACGTTCAAAGACGGATGCAACTTGTGCAAAATTACTTTCTGCACTCCCGAAGAATTTTAAACTACGGAGTCTTCGGACCATTAAACTACGCCAGAATGCATTGTCGGATGTTTCTTTACATGCCTGGCTCAGTCTATGCCCCAATATCCGGCGCATTGATATATCCTTCACGGACATCAAAAGACTACCCAACAATTTTGACCCAACTAGCGTCCAGGCTATAGAGAAACTCTCCCTGACCTCTACAAAGATAAGCAACTCGGATCTGGTCGCACTTGTTGCTGAGCTATCCGGGCTCAAAATATTGTCGATTGGCGCCATGGGTGGTGGCCAGATATCAATGCCTTCACTTACACTGGACGATACAACCGTTCGTCTCGTGACCGACTGCTTAGAACGATGTGCCAATATCGAGGCCGTGAACTTGGTCGGTAATCATAAGCTCGGTCGTGCGGGAGGTCGCTTGTCAGCCCTGCAAGATTTTATCAAAAGGGTGGGACGAAGATGCAAGGTACGAGTGAAGATCGTTTCTGGAGAAATCTGAGGGCCGAGTTTCCACTGATGATACCTTTGGTTGCAGCGTTTAAACTTGGCTGGAATTGACCGTTTGCGCTCTTCGGATCTTAGTGGACTCATGCCTGAAGGTCCGAATGACAAGGAGTCGGCGCTTGAAGACCTGAATCTGAACAACACTGCGGTTTCAGACGAAGCTTTGCCCTTCATCTCAAGCTGCCTATCTTTGACAACCCTCCATTTACAAGGCACAAAATTTACACGTAAGGGGTGGTTCTGTCGCTTTCGTGTGCTATCAGATTCCTTATTATGCAGTGTTGGTTCAGCCACTGGGATATTCCCGATAATCGACGCTTGTAACAATTTAAAGGAAATTGATCTAACCAGCGTACGCGGCATACCTGTACGTGACAGGCGCAGGTTTTTTGAGGTGATTCCATAAATTTACAGATGCAGTGCGCATGCTGATCTCTTTCAGGTATGGGAAGAGGAGAGAAACCAAGAGACACATTGACCCATGAATTGAATATTAAATACATAAAAATCACAACATTCTTGGACCCTATATTTGGGTTTCGCTATCCCATATCCTCAAATCAATCTTGTCGTTTAACTTGGGATACACTGGGAGTAGTCTATAGGGAAATAAAAACATCAGTAAGACTTGCGACATTGTTAAATGGACAATGGCTTACAAGAGTTTTGGACTGTGCACGTGTATCCTGACGGGCATGATGTGGCACCTGTCCAGCCTTGACCACCGCACTGACCGTAAGCAGAAGCGGTGGAGGTGGATGTTGCGCTAGTCGAGGTCTTGGTGCTGGAGGTTGAGGATGTCTTACTGGTGGTCGAGGATGTCTTAGATGCGGTGGACGACGTGCTTGTGCTCGTGGTCTTGCTTGTAGTAGTCGTCGAGGAAACCTTAGATGTAGTCGTGGAGGAGCTAGTTGATGTCGCCTTCGTGGAAGTTGTCGAACTAGCGGTGACACTAGCAGCGGGAGAGGTGCCAGATGCGTCTCCATAGAAAATACCACGCCCATTGGTACCAACATAGACACTTCATACTACTTAATTAACATTTTCTTGGAGTTCAAGCCGAATATTGCTTACCGGCCGTAGATCCTTGGGTCAGCGGCTATGACGTTGGAAGCAGCAGAACCAAAGCCGTGTGAAGCATCGTTGATTTGGACCCAGTTCAAACCCTCGTCATCGGAGCGGTAGTAAGCTACGAGGCCGCTGATTTCGGCAGCTGCGAAGATAGCACTTTGCGGTGTGTGAGCAGGAGGCTAATCTAATAAAACGAAAGAACATACGGGTATCCACTGGTCGTCTTGGCCGCACCGAGAGCAATTCCCCACTAAAAATAAATGAGGTTAACTTAATTCTCAATACAAGCTCGGAAATGAATACTTACAGCTTCGGTAATGGGGCCGACAGAGACGGGAGCTGCTCCAAGGCTGGAAGAGTGATAGAGACCACCGCTACCGGAGATCCAAACATCACCAGTGACGTTAGGGTTGACGATCACTTGGACTGCACTCGAGGAGCCACTCAAAGTACCCGTAACGGAGAAAGTAAGACCACCATCCGTGGAGGTGTAGAAGCTCGAGCCGGAAGCACCATAGAAGATGGAGTTGTTTTTCTTGTCCGATGCAATGGCAGCACCAGAGGGCAGAGTTGTAATGTCAGTGAAGGCGTCAGTGTATTGCGAGCGAATCACGCCGTTCGAGGTTGAGCTCCAAAGGACAGTGTCACCGTTGGCAGAAAGGGCAACTTGACCACCTACAGACAATCAAACCGTTAGATATGTATAAGGTAGTTGATGGATACCGGCTTACCTGTCGTGTTAGCGGCAGCTCCGTAGTCACTGTTCCAGGAATTACCACCGTCCGTAGAGAGGGCGCACTCGCCGGGTGTTCTATTATATAATGCTCAGTAAAGTCATAAGCAGAACAAAGACTGTACTTACGCGTCACCAGTACCAACACGGACAATGTCTGAAGGTGAGTTACCAGCATAGTCGATTCCGGACGTACTAGAGAAGCTAGGGTTGGTGAACTCCGTCGAGGGTGCTGTAGTCAGGCTGGAATGCACGAAGCCTTTACATATGATCATCAGTATCTGGTGTTGAAGGCAGCGTATATAGTGTTTTTACCTCCATCATCACCAACGGCCGAAAGGAGATGCGCGCCAGAAGGTGGCGAGATAAGACCGAGGACTGCCATCTCTTCAATTCCCTCTGCGAGAGATTGCAGGGTAATGTTTCCAGCAGTGTCCCAGCTCGTGAGATCGAATCCACCCTGGATGGTAGCACCTGTACCGTACAACCAATGATCAGAGTCGAATGGATCAATGGAGAGACCCTCCATCATCCAACCGATCTGGAGTGTTCCGAGGGTTGTCACAGTATAGTCAGGGCCGAGCCAAGGCGCATTAGTATCCGAGTAAGAATAGTATTTGAGGAGAGTGGGATATCCATCTACATGGTTTGTTAGCAAACCCAAGTATATCAACGCAATGAGAACCAATTACCCCAGGCCCAAAGACCATTCCAAGTTTCACCGCTATCTGTGCTGCGGTAGATTTGACCATCGGGCCACCAGCTGTTAAGAGCAGCAACCATGACTGTACCGGGGTTGAGAAGGTCGACACCAATGCCACCAAAGCCAAAGTATTCGCCACTAGGAGTGATATCGGTCCAGGTACCGGTGGAGATGTTGTATCTTTGTACATAGCCGTCTGTGCCATCGTAAGGACCTGCGCCGTTGGAGTACGACACGTAGAGTGTGGATTCCTTGGGTGATAGAACACCCTTGTGGGGAATGTATGTAGCATTCTGTCCTGATACAGCGGACCCTGTATAAAGGATTGATGTTATTAATTGAGTCTATGAAGGAGCGTCATATTGCGACATACAGGTAGATCCAGCATCTTCAGAAACGAAAATGTTGTTGGAGCCAAGGTTGGCTACACCGACGAAGATGCGGGGCGTCGCAGTACCAGAGGTACCAGAAGTAGAGTCGAAAGTAACAAAGGCGATACCAATGATATCACTGTTGTAACCAGTTGTATCTGTCGGATCGGGGATGTATGTTCCTAAGTTTCAGCGTGAGTAAAAAGGCCATTTTGATCCAAGTTCTATATATTATTAACTCACCGACTGACGGAAAGTTGGTAATATTAGTCCATGTTTGACCCTGTAAATGGAATAAGGAGGAATTCCTAATTCACAAGTTCAAAACTTACATAGTTGGTCGACTTCCACAAGCCGTGGCCACTTCGCGCGCCGAAGTACAGGATACTGTTGTCGTTAGGATCAACAGCGAGACGTTCACCGAGACCACGACCCGGCATGTTTCCACCGACTTTGAATGGCAAATCGTAAATAGACCAGGTATCACCCTGATCAGTAGAAGCCATAATGGCGCCATTGTTGGGATCCCAAGAGTTGGTATACATGCCAGCAGCCTTTATACTGTCTTTAAATAAAATTCGCAAGGGATGTAAGCAAGGATTCACTGACGACGTAAACTCTGTCGGTGTCCACCGGGTCTGTGGCTAAAGCATCACAACCTAGCAGATGCCAATTTGTGTTATTGACCCAGTCCATGAGGGGAGTCCATGTTTCTCCATCAGAATTCAGGCGATATGCACCACCGATATCAGTACGTGCATATGCCAAACCCTTGACGGAGGGGTTGAAGATGATGTTAGGCACGAAGCCTCCACCACCACCAGTGACCACGTTTGCCCATGAGTATGTTTGGGAAGCAGCAAGAGCCAGCGGCGATGCAGCCAGCGCCACCAATGCACCGAGCTTCAACATGGTGCCAACGACACAGACAGTAGAGTAAAGCTAACGACAAGAGCTGCTCTACAAGACCTTATAAACTACTTATGGACCGGGCTCATGAACAGTAGGCCGAGAAATCAGCGAGCGTCATGCGCATAAAGCGACCAAGCGCACTGCGGAAAATCATTGCGTCCACGGCGATATCAGACCCTGGATGGCGTATGCTTTTACTAGGGCAGTTAAATCGTAACACGTCGATACAGGACAACAAAGGCTTAACAAAGGTCGCGCAAACGAATTATTCCGAGGTTGAGAGATCATATCCAATTTAGCATTATCCGAGACTATTCCGATCACGATGCTCGCACTTCATGTGGACGAACAGTGCGGACTCTGTAGCTCGTCACACGGTCATTATAGACGCAAAAAGTTCGTTGATCATAGCCAGAAAAAGAAATACCAGAGAATGGTCAACAAATATAATTTAAAAAGAGGTTCCGTGCAAGACTATCAAGGGATCCATTTTAGAATTGTCGTGCTGGCATGTCAGTACAAAAAAGTTCAAGCAGCCATCCACCTGACCGATTATTTGTGCCACGGAGAAAAAAGAAATCGGCAATTGATTGGCTTGTTCACACGCTGATAGCATTACTGTAGCAATACCATTCAGTAATAAATGGTCACCACGGCAGCTAAGAATTGTAGCCAAGCTACTGCCAGTGAGGATAGGTCCGGGTGATATGACGTTCAAGTTCAAGTGAACGTTGCCTTCAGTCTATATCCCACTAAGACAACAATGAAAGCAATCCAGGATGTCGGATCCGGCCCAGAAGTTTGATGATGCGGTTGTTTCTGTGTCGTACTGGCATTCTGGCGGAGTCAGTTAGGCTTTACACAAGGCAAAGCATGAGCTGTGGTTCCGCAGTATTCTTCCGGCCCGAGGACGGGGATACCGGCCATGGTTTTATCCGTTGTGATCCATGCAAAGTAAATACTCAGTTTTGGAGACTTCATACATGTCAAACCCACCCTTCTTATCAGATGAGAAATGATTTAAGATCGGTATTGGATTAGTGGCTTAACTTATATGCTGTAATCTGCAATTATTGTACACATGGAAATAGAACGTGCGTCCGGAGAGTATTATTCATTCTCATCTCAAGAAACGGCAGAAAGGAAAAATCTATTGGAAGGCATCGTTTATAGCCTTAGTCTCGATCTACCATGTTCTTCCCAACGTGCAGCAGCGGACAGTGGACTGGGATTTGGCTCCGGCCCATTAAGAGGGGATGCAGGTCCGTCAATGGGCGGCCGGACATCTGGCTCCTTCTCACCACTTCTGTGGGCATCCAGCCATTTGTCCATGTCATCATGACGATTTGCGAATGGTCGCTTGCCCAGCATATCAATCATATCCTCCCTAAAAAAAAATGATTAGAAAAAGACAACGACTACCGCTAATATTATACGCACCTTGTCAAAACTTCTTTCTCAAGAAGCCGCTTGGCGACCTTCTCGACATCATCACGATGCTTCGTCAAGAGCTCCTTTGTCCTTGTATGCGAAGTACTAGAGAAGGCAACAATCAGCTTTTCGCTCAATGGGCTACAACTTCGAGGGACATACGTGATCATCTTGCGAACCTCGAAGTCAATCATTTCGCCAGTCTTTTCGCTGAAAGGCTTTGTCCAGCTCTCTTTGGTACCTTCGCGGCCACCGTACGAGACAGGACCGATGACCTCGTTCATGCCATAGTTCGTACATGCCTCGAAGGCCATGCGGGTGATCTTTTGCAGGTCGTCTTGTGCACCAGTGGTGATGTTTTCGGTTCCGAAGAAAATCTCCTCCGATACACGTCCACCAAGGGTCATGCAGATGCGGTCAAGCATTTGAGGAGTCGAGAGCAGGTACCGATCTGGAGGAAGGTACTAAAAATAATAATGGTGAGCACCATGTCAAATTGAGATGGAAATATAATTCTCAAATACCTGGGCATATCCAAGGGCACCAACACCGCGAGGAATAATGCTGACCTTCAGCAATGGATCGGCATGCTCCAGGAACCAACCGCAGACGGCATGGCCAGCTTCATGATAAGCAACAGTTTTCTTCTCCTCGGGACTCAAGACACGGCTCTTGCGCTCCAAGCCAGCGATAACTCGTTCAATAGCGCTTTCAAAGTCTGCTTCCGTCACATAGTCGCCTCCCTTGCGGGCAGCGTGCAATGCAGCCTCGTTGCAAACGTTGGCAATATCTGCACCCGAGAAACCGGGAGTAAGGACAGCGAGTTTTTGTGCGATGACGCCGACGTCGGCAGCGAGATCTTCCGCCAAACGAAGCGGCCTAAGATGGACATGGAAGATGCCCTTACGTCCTGAGACATCGGGACGGTCGATAGCAATATGCCTATCGAATCGTCCGGGACGCATGAGGGCCGGATCGAGCACATCCGGTCGGTTAGTACCAGCGAGGACGACGATGTGTTCTTGAGTGCTGAAACCGTCCATCTCGACTAGGAGTTGGTTGAGCGTTGCTTCCCGTTCATCATTGCCTCCGCTAAAGTTGCCCTTGCCACGAGCCTTGCCAATGGCATCAATTTCGTCGACAAAGATGATACAAGGAGCATTCTTCTTCGCCGATGCGAACAAATCGCGAACTCGCGAGGAACCCACGCCGACAAACATCTCGACGAACTCAGAACCTGAGACTGACAGGAAAGGCACAGATGCCTCGCCTGCCGTGGCCTTTGCGAGAAGGGTTTTACCAGTACCTGGTGGTCCAGAGAGGATGGCGCCCCGAGGAATCTTAGCACCAAGCTTCTCATATTTGGCGGGGTTCTTCAAGAATTTGACGAACTCCATGATCTCCTCCTTGGCTTCATCCATGCCAGCAACGTCCTTGAACTTGACTTTGACATCCGTATCTTTGTTATAAAGCTTCGCCTTGCTTTTTCCAATGTTGAAGATTCCACCGGCGCCACCTGAAGACCCTCCTGCTCTTCGCGACATCCAGTAGAGACCACCGAAAAGTAAAAGAGTAGGAGCGAAGCTCAAAAGAGCGTTGACGATGGACGTTTCATCGTGATAAGAAACGGGAATGCGTTCATGGCTGGGAATGCCAAGCTCGGACTGAGCCTCGTCGAGCCTGCGTTCGAAAGCCTCTACGCTACCAATGGAGAAGTAATACTCGCCTCCACCAGCGGGTGCGCTCGGGTACATTGCACCAGTCGCATTCGAGTGTAGCCTAACGCGGACCTTTTGTCCATTGACAACCTCGAGTCTATCCACTAAGCCCTTGTCTAGGAACGCTGTGCGGAACTCTTGCCAGGTGATCTCGCGCGAGGTACCGACGCTTCCATTGGAAAGAGCCCAGAGGACTACGGCAGTCGTTGCCAAAATGGCGAGCTGGTTCGAATTCGGACCAGGGGGAGGGGCGTTGTTGTTGTTCTGTCCCTTGTTCCCGCCAGGCGGTGGTGTTCGCTGGCGATTGAAGGATTCTTCGTCATCCTCGCTCGGTCGGGACTGTTGCTGCTGTTGCTTGTACTGGCGGAAGAATCCTTCCAGTCCCTTGGGTAGTTCACCTGGGTTCATTTCTTCGTCTTTCGCGACATCCTCCTTGGACTTGCCCTTGCCTTCTTCGACATTCTTCTGAGAGTCCTTGTCGGAGGTGGGTGTAGCGAATGTGCGTTGCAAGCCCGCCCTGCGTCCAAGAGAGAGAATACGACGGGCAGGCGCCTTGGCCGCCGCAGCAGAGCGGGATAACATGGCGAGAGATAAATCGAGATTCAGTGAGTGGTGAGGGAGCAGTCGTGAGTCGTGAGCGTGGTCAAAAGGGCAGTGGATAACCCAGAGGATGATGAGCTCAGCGCGGCTGTAATCGACCCTCGGAATCCACGAATCTTTTCGGCGCCTCTAGCTTTGTCACTTAGTCACGCATGTATCACGTGAGTGCACGATTGCGTGACTATGTCAATGTATATACCCCACCCGATTCGCTCAATCAAGTCATACACTCAGATAAAATCCAAAAAATTATTATTATGAAGTCTACTGGGTATAATAATCCGTGTATTAAGTGATATTATACAGAGAGACCTGTCAGTCCGAGACCGTCCAACCAGTTCTGTGTCGTCGTCCAAAGCTCCTTTGCTAATTCCTGATCGTTTGCCTGTGCGGTCGTCACCCCAATCACCCCAATCGGTTTGAGGTATGCGCCCCTGTATTTACCCGGATTGGCACGCACATCCGGAGACGCAGCCGCAATGGTAGACGTATAAGAGCCTTCGACTGTTGTGTAGAAGAATAGGTTTATGATGGGATCCGCAATTGCCTGGGGCAGAGGCAAGCGGTGGGAAAAAGTGTTCACAGCACCAGGATGAACGGTCATGACTACAATAGGAGACGCGCCATCAGGTGATTGCGCGTCTAGTCTACGTTGAAGTTCGTTTGCGAAAAGCGAGCTGGCGAGTTTACTATTTGCATAACGTTGGAACCTAGGGATGAGTGACTTTGAATATGTTTTGTTGAAGTCGTCCACAGTGCGGAATGTAATGTTTTTGTCTGCATTCTTGTGTGCCTCAGAGCCGACCTGGAAAGGCCCATCATCAGGTAAGTCCAGAATACCAAGTCTAGACAGCTTTAGAATGATGGACTTACGACGACAATACGAACGTCCGAATTGGGCTCTTGTGCTGTCTGCTTCAGCAGTGGTAGGAGGGTTAATGTGAACACAAAATGGCCAAAATGGCTAAAACAGACACTCAGAACACTTAGAGATCCCTAGAATGTTCGACCTACTTGACAGCCATGATGTCGAGAATGCCTATAGATATGCATTAGCAAATATAGAGGAAATCTAAGTGCAGTAAACCGACCATCATCAGTCTTTTGGTAAGCTTCCACCATTCTGTAGGAAATTTAAAATCTAAAAGTGTTAAAAGAAATCAGGCTACCCACAGTCCAGCGTTGTTGACTGTCCAGCTTGTCAGCAATGGCAAAAAAAGTATGCTTTTGAGTACGTACTGAGTATATCCAGACGCTTCTCTCTCTTGATGAATTCTTCTGCGGCAGACTTGGCACTTCGTGGATCAGACAAGTCCAATTTGAGCCAAATGACCTCGCCATGAACAGGTGCAAAGCCTTCATTCTCCATGGCTGCTATTGCACCAGTTGCTTTGGATTCGGTTCTTGCTGCCATGTATACCTTGGCGCCTTTCCGCGCAAGATGTTGGATAGTACCGTAACCTACACCATGACTATATAATAATCTTTGATCAGCTGGGTGTGTCTACTAATGCTAAGGGAAACCCTTTACTTTCCGCCAGTCACCACAATAACTTTACCTTTCAAGTCTTGGGTATCCCGCACAGGATCGAAGCTTGTACGCGAGAAGGAGCTACCCATATTGCTAGTGATGCTGGTTGTGCCAGAGGTCCTCTTGCTCGTGCAACGCGTAGTACGTGGTTAGGAGTAGTAGCCGAAGGAGTGACCGAGGTGTAACCGGCTAGAACTGCGTAATGGCATCCTCAGTTTATTAGTCCTGTCAATGCCCTGGCCTAATTGAGTTGTGATAATCGGCCCATCTCCTGACATGATGGTCTAGTGTATCCCTGATCCGATGTAACAGTGCAAGAAGAATAGACTAGGTGGTGCATCACTATAAGATTAAGACAGCATTTTGCATTCCTTTGATGACGTCCGGAATCAGCTCCAAGATCACAGTTTACATGAGCTTGGCCGCAGTGAAACCGGCAGGCTACATGCCTCAATCCAGACGCGCGGCATCTGAGGGCTTTCGGAAACTGTCATCAGACTTGTGTATGGACTTCGGGAAAGGAAACGGCTGGTTTGAGCATGGTGATTGAGTCTGGATATCGAGACTACCTACCGCTAAGCAATCAACGAACCATAAAAAATAAAAATAAAAGGAAACGCTATAAACGTATACTAGACTTATACCAGTAAATCTTGGCCACGGCGGCCGGTGACCAAAAACGTCATAGCTACGTCCTTCTCCATATCACCCCTAGTCACCTGCGCGATGCAGCACGTCCGTCTGATGCCGATACAAATATCGGTAAGAAACTCCAATCATACCGGTATCATATGTATGTTCACTGAAATTCAAGAATTTATAAGGATGATATGATAGCATTACAGAATTTGCGGCATTTGACTTCACAGTTCAACGGCTACTAGTGTGAACACATTATGATGCACCATGCACCATGCCAGTCACCTATCGCAAAAACTGGAAAAATAGGCAGCTAATGAATAGAAGCTACCACTATGCGTTTCCGGGGTCCCTATCGGACGGATGACTATACAGGAGCGCCCACTGGCCAGCGCTCGTGATTAACACCACATACGTATTCTGGTATTTATTGGTCCAAGTACCTGAGGGCTAATGATTTGGTCACAACCATTACCGCCGATGACTCGACTCACACCCGGTGCTACCTTTCTCCTTGGTCTTTCGCGCAAGATACTCTGTACACTTCTTCTCCCGATTGCTGTTAAATACGTTCTTGACCTCTTGGAGATCTCGCTCTCACTTGCTGTCCTGTATGGCGTCGTATTTGCGCTTATCCCTCTTGTGATTGCAGTCAATATCATCCGGATCGATATCAGTTATCGTCTAGATGCTCGACGTAAGGGTGCCCGTCTGATGCCGCGCATACAAGGAAAACGTATAGGGAACCTTGATATCTTACTTGGATTTATACGCGGATTCCAAATAAAATATCCAGGAGACATGCATTTACCACTGATAAAGTCCGTGAAAAGCAATGTGTTCGACCTTCGTTTCTTCTGGGGATCACAAATATTCACCGTTGAGCCCGATCACATAAAAGTGAACCAGTAGTTTCACTTCCGTGTCTGATTATAACGTTGACAAGTTTCGTATAGGCTTTGCTTGCAACTGAGTTCCATAATTTTGAGAAAGGTTGATTATCTATCTGCCTCTGAAATACACAATGTCTCTGAATTCACATGTTCTTGATCAGGAGAAGAATTTATCAAGGCTATGTATACTGTTCTAGGAACAGGTGTATTCAACTCAGATGGTAAGTTCGCCGCAGAATCTGTATTTTTACTGCTGACATATGTGGTCAATTAGGTGATATGTGGAAGTACGTCGCATCATCTTTCATAAAGAAATAAATGCCAAATTGTTTCGGTCTGTAGGTTCCATCGGTCCATGACACGACCATTTTTTAGCCGTGACAGAATAAGTCATCTGGATATCTTCGAAAGATACATTGAACACGCTATCTCCATCATGACGGAGCGCATTCGTAGCGGTAATCCCGTAGATTTCCAGGTAACCAGAGTTCTCGTGAGCCATAATATTCGGTCTTTCATTGACAACAATATCCAGGATCTCATCAGTCGTTTCACTCTCGACACATCGGCCGAGTTCTTGTTCGGATACTCCACTGCCAGGTGAATATTAATTCGGATTATAACTTGCGCTCTTCTCAAAGTCGATCAGCATGTCGGCAGAGCTTCCCTACCCTCATTATATTCCCAGAAACAGCAAGCCACATTTCTCAGAAGAGTTCGTCACGGCCTTTATGGAGTCGCAACTCTTGATTGCCAGACGTCACGGCAGACCGTTTTGGCAATTGTTCGAAACATTCAAGGATAACACTACCGAGCCAATGAGAGTAGTAAACGCCTTTTTGGATCCAATTATTGCCAGAGCGATTGAAAAGAACAAGTTAGCTAAGCAAAACGGGAATAAGCACAATGATAATGAGATTGACGAAGAGGAAACTCTTCTCGATCATCTCGCTAAATCAACGGATGGTGTGGACGGCTTTCCTTATCTATGTCCAAACACCAATCAGTAATTGGGTCAACAGATCAGACTATCCTGCGGGACGAGGTCCTGAATATTCTTATTGCAGGAAGGGACACTGTAAGTCAAACTCATAGAATGTCTTCAACCTACTGATGTGGTCTTTCAAAGACATCTGCGACGCTCACCTTTGCCATGTATGCTTTTGCCATGTACCCTGAAGTTCTAAAGAGGCTTCGTGCCGAGGTCATGGAATACGTAGGACCAACCCGACGACCTACCATGGAAGACATTAGAGAGATGAAATATCTGCGGGCCGTAATCAACGGTCAGTATGCATGTATCATCGATAAGTTATGGGGTTAGTGATGTTCGTTGATGTATTCCAGAAACACTTCGTCTTTTCCCGCCTGTGTAAGCATCCTTTGGCAAACCCTCCTGTTTTACCGGCTCATGATCTGACGTGTCAACAGCCCGTTTGATGTTCGCTGCAGCATCAATGCTACTACCTGGCCATCGAATAATCCTATGGAAAAGCCGCTATACATTCCTGCGCGCACTCCGTGAGTCACAGCCTCGATGACGTTTGATCTAGCGTATACTCATGAAGATTATGTAGGATTACCTATTCTGTTTTGTTGATGCAGCGCAGGACTGATCTTTGGGGCCCAGACGGTATGTTGCTACACAAGTATTTTTTATTTTTGTAATTGAGCTAAGATTGATGCTACGGATCTGTAGCACTGGAATTTGATCCTGATCGTTTCCTTGATTATAGATTGAAGAAGTATCTGACAGCCAATCCGTTCATCGTATGTCCGATATATGCATATTGACTAGAATATATGCTTAGTACTCTTCCAGTTCCTTCCATTCAACGCAGGCCCTCGAATCTGCCTGGGTCAACAGGTAAAGGCTTTTAAATTCAGGTTTCGTGATTTCTTTTATCTCATCCTAACCTTTTTTTGATACAGTTTGCTTACAATGAAATGTCTTACGTCCTCATCCGTTTGCTGCAAAACTTCTCTGGTGTACACTTGGCACCCGACGCACATCCTCCTGCCCAGAGAATCCCTGAAGATTGGTCGAATGGGGAGGGGAGAACACCCATTGAACGCCTCTACCCTAAGTCTCATCTGACGATGTACGCCAATGGTGGACTATGGCTCACGCTTGATGAGGCAACCGAGAAGAATGAGTGAGATAATATTTCATGCCTTGGCGACTAAATACCCATGAATCTGTAATATTCTGTATGTTTGTAAAATCTGATTGAGCAATCTCCGATTTTTTTGTGAATAAAAAACTGTACTCTGCAGTATGCTGCAGTATGATGACGCAGGCAAATAAAACATCCTTTCTAGCGATGTCTGAACATACACCTACACTACTTTTACAAGCATAATTAAGCCGAGCTGAATATTCTCTTGCAATGGGTATAAGGCTGGCAATAGGTGACCTTCCGCAGTCTGGCGACCTTGAACTAACCGCATACACGTACGGAAATTTTGGTCTTTTTAGGCTTTGGAGACAACACCTCCAGATCTGATTATGTCTAGGAAATCATCTTTGTTCACCGAAACTAAGTGAAGACATCAGACCATAGCCTTCGGTCGATAGTGCAATGCAGAGCAATGGCATACCTTCTTTTCCTCTTCCCAGAAGATTGTCTTTTTGCTTGCCTTTGTTTTTCCCCCGCTTATCATTGGGGCCTACAGATGGTGCCGGTAATGTTGGTTTTCCTGAACCACGGGAAGCCTTGATTTCTTCTGCAGCCACTGCGGCGTTGTTTTGAGTCTGCTGGATTACATTGAATAGTTTCACGACTGAGGTGCAAGGGATGATGAATAAACTCGAAAATGCCGAATTGTGATAATTTTGACTTGCCACCACGCTGAGCAACTTTTCTGAGCGTTCTCTCGCTCTCACCACCCCATCCACCAATGACGTCCTTTATCCTTCCATTATCCTCCTTGCCCTTCTTCTCTATTTGTAGTAGTTTGTGTGCTCGCTTTTCCAATTTTTCGTCGTTTTTCTTCCGGGCCACATTTGGCCTGAGGGATAATGGTAAAGCAGAAGGTGCTTGTGTATCGAGCAAAGATTGGAGCGTAGCACCAAACTGAGAGGGCTCTGTAGCACGCCTTTTTCGTTTCAATGTCTTGCTCGATTTTTTGAGTTTGGCGTTGGTAATTTCCTCCTCTGTGTCGGGCTCGCTGTCGCCTGCACTGGGACTGTCTTCGTCAGAGTCACCGGAGGAAGACGCTTCTTCTTCATGATTAGAGTCATTTTGCGATTTCATGTCCACATCATCCTGTTCATGCTGTGAAGTAATGTCGTTGTTGGATGCATGGGACAATTTCAGGCGTTTAGCGGAAGACATGACTTTAGGCGATGGTGATGGTAGTTGGCAGTTGTAATGTTGTTATATGGACGAGAATTAGACAAAGTCCGAGATCATGCGTATGCATCATGGCTGACTGTTACTACCCGCAACCACTAAGAGCGACCGTGTCGAATTATCGTTAGGGTATACACTCAATCTCCCGCCCTTGTCAACATATAACGGTAGTGTACACGACATCGGCTTCTGGACCGCCTTTTCCCTTCGAGTGCGCTACAGAAGCAACATATGGACCTCTCTCCAGAACCAGATCTTCATCCACTGTATCCTACACCCGCCGACATCACATCACTACTTTCTCAAGATGCTGGCCTTTCGCCCTTACAAAAGTCTGAACTGGTAACACATTGTCTAGTGCGGGCATGTCTTTTTGGAGACATACAACTCTTGTCCCACCTATTGACCGACCGTCTACCTCAACCATACGTTGATCTCTCCTGGCAAGATGACGATGGCCTAGGACTTATCAGCACGACAATACAAGGCTTTGGGTCTGAATCCGAGAGAGATGTCGAAAGAGAGGAATGCGTTAGACTGTTGATCGCACAGGGCGCCGATGTGACTCGTGCAGATCACTGTAAGTCTTCCTTGTCGTTTCTTCATTTCAAGTTATCTTTCAGCTAACAACAGTTAATAAAAAAAGCTGGATGGACGCCACTGCATCATGCTGCACTTCTTGCAACACCTACACTTATCACCCACCTTATGACGCGAGGCTGTTCGCTGTTTGCTTTGACACGTCGCAAGCTAACAGCGCTGGATATTGTCTCTGCTCATTCAGTCGTTCCCGGACGTGAAGACATTGCACTTATACTGGAAGAGGCTATGCGTGCTGAGGGGTGGAGTGGTGGTCGCATGGAGAAGCGACGACGAGAGATTGATCATCGAGCGAAGCGCAAAGGGAAGCGGCAAAGCGCTCGAGAAAGTGTCACTCGTGTACTCAAGCTGGATCAGAAATGGTGGGGAAGTTACGAATCCGATGATTCTGACTCTTCTGATCTCGATGAGGGGCTAGGAGACAATGAAGACATATATGTAAGTAAAGCAATTTTATGATATGCCTATGAACATGATTTTGACATGGTGATAGACGCCTCCATTAGATTATGCCTCGATGCTGGTGTACTCACCATCTATGCTCCCGCGAATATTCGAGTCATTAATACGTAATTTCCAACCTATACCACGGAATTCGGAGCCTGCAAATTCCTTATACATGTTGGTTCGTTTCGCATGCTTAACGTGTGATCAGGATTGGTTGGACGAATTGATTAGTGGAACTACGGAAGCCTTAGAAGACACCATCTACGTAGGTATTCAAATCGATTTCCCTGTATTTTTTACTTATTCGTCACTATAACAGGGTCGGCAAGACGACATCATCTTGCTTGCTTTCTGGTTATACAATCTCACACTGCTGCTACATTTTCTGGAATGCGACAAAACACTTGCAGAGGTTCTGGACCTATTAGGAGCACTTGAAGCCGTTGACGAACTCATCAATGCCGTTTTCGGTGCGTTACCCCTATCAATGAGAAATCTATTTGATAATTAAATTTCGTAGTGTTCATAATTCGCTTCGTTGAGCGTCAGCTGGACAAATTACTCGATACATCCTTCATGGACTATGCCCCGCCAAACTCTGATTTCGAGTCCGTCCAATTTGAATCTGAATGGTCTTTTCTTCGTTCTTTCACTAGCAAGAAGAAGACCACTGGCGTCAGTCCGTCAACTTCCACCGCAACCATTCGAAATCCTCCTTCATCTCCACCACCCCAAACAGCTCGTCCGAACTCTCCACCCGCTACGAAGGGTTTTGCCTCTCTCAGGCAGTCTTTCGGAAGAAGGCCGAACTCGACACCATTACAAGCTGTTTTTGGCGATCTCCCGTCACCGGGAGATGTCACAAACTTTCTGACGGCGATACATTCCCTTCTGGCTTTGTCTGGCGTAAACCCTGTTATTACAACGCAGTTCTTCTCCCAAGTTATTTATTGGACTGCTTGCGAGATCTTCAATCGCATCATGACGAGGAAAAAGTACTTGTGCCGGTTAGTATGATATTCGTTGTTAGGCCTGACGTCTTGGCTAAGCTTTTTTTTCAGATCAAGGGCTGTACAATTGGGAATGAATCTCACAGCCCTCGAGGATTGGGTTAGCCAGTCAGGTCTACCACCTGGTATATTGGCGCATTTTAAGCCAGTTAGAGAAATATTACATTGGCTGCAGGTAACAATGCTTCATGTGGAAAAGTAATTCAATTGAGCATGTAACATGTATTTATATATAGTGCCTTTCTTCGATTGAAGATTTTGCTGGCCTGATAGAAGTTGTTCAAACATTGAAGAACATAAATCCGCTCCAGGTCTGTGTTTTGTCCTAAGTTGATTCTTGATTTGTGCTCACCATGCAGATTTTTAGATGCGAAGAACAGTACGGGACTACAAATACGAAGTCAACGAACCACATATGACCGAAGAATTCGTCCAATATTTGACACAGCTACAGAAAGATTGGGAGCGACACCGTGTGAAGCTCGGAGTGGAAGCTCTCCGTAAAGAGGTACGAGCCTTCATCAGCTTTCAGTATCCGAGGCCTAATTTGACAGATGGATGAGCGCGAGCAAGACGATAGCGATGCTTCCTCTCCCTACCCAGCGGATGATGCTTCACGAGATACATCTCGCAACAGTTCTTCAGAATCGAATGCAGGATCCAAGGAGAAACCAGTCGCCCAGGAGCAAATCGATCAGTTATTCGACCGATCATGTACCCAAGCGTCCTGGGAGCCTGACAAGGTCCCTCGAGCTTTAGGAGAACTTATGGACTCGAGATACATGATCCCACTTTATTTTCCATCCGACCCCCGCATGCTGTCTGCACTTCCAGGACGACTACCAGAAGATAAAACCTGGGAAAAGCGGAATAGTGCTACACTGTTGGCTGAAGCCCGGATGAATGGCGAACGCCCAATGGATTGGAAGCTGCGGAACAAGAAAGTGCGAGAAGTCAACATTCAGGCTCTCAAAAAACTTGATGGTGCACATGCATTCGCGCGTTGGTTGAAGCCGCTCCCGCCCGACTCTGATGATGAAAACGATCATGACAACACCACTAGTCCTCCAACTAAAACGAGCTACATGTCGGATAGTGAGCCTACCTATTTATCCGATGATCCAGGAATCTATTCCGCAGGTGAAGGAGAGGCGCGGGAGCAGAAAGATCGATTCAAAGCACAGTTTACACCAATGGCGAGAAAACCATCAGCGAAGGGTAAAAGCAAATCGGGTCACAGCCATGAGCCGTCGATGGAAGAGCGTGGTGGAACACCAGTACCAGCATAACAGTTGGTGCCCGGTGATGTACTGACGTGTGCATGCGTCGTAGGCGGTTCTCCAGAGTCATCATAATTATGGACGCACAACTGCATATAGGATTTGTCTCTAGCATATATCAACCAATTATTACACTTGTATACCCTGCATTTTCTCATAAGTACGCTCTTCCCGAACTTGTGCCTGGCGTAACTCCATTGGAGAGTATAGAGATAAGGCCACGGCGATAAGGACTTTCTCCTGCCCACCCATTTACACCATGGCTAGCGTCACATTTATACCCTGTTCAGTAACGTCTGTATTGCGACCATCCAAGCTCATAATGTTGCTGCCGCATGAGCAGGCAGCATGGTGTAATCAGGTGTGCTTTGTGTAATATGAATTTCTAAATAAATATTCACTTTATCTCTGTCTCAAGTTCTCCGAAGAAGGCTACGATGTTATTCATGTCCCTTACGAAACAAGCTCTAATGATAATATCCAAGATATAATCGAGGCCTCCAAGAATATGTCTGGGCCGTCTGATATTGGCCTACTCACTTATGGAGTGAAACCAAGTATTATTCATACGGCCATGACAGCGTTAGTCTCGGGAGGTTACTTGAAAGTTTGTGTCCATTTCTGTCCTTCATCCGACTTGGAGGAAACTCCCGAAGACATTTTATCCGCTTTCGCCGTTCGAGACTCTCATGGAAGATATATACCGTACGTGTCACCACTAGTAGTACTCAAAACACTAAGAAGCAATCACTGATAAAACTCAGAACCATTTATCATCTCTCGTCGGATCAACTGATGTACCAGGCGGCGCTCCTGCCTCTAACTGATCCGGCTTCATTTGAATACGAGCTGACTACCGCCGAGCAACCCCCAGCAGAGGTCTACGCATATCCTAACGTCTCGCATTCCCCGCCGTTTCCATTTTTGTTACGCCCTCCCGCATTTGCGGTTGCAGGAGAAGCTATCGATGTAGATCCATATATGCGCTCAGCTCACTCTCTGAGCCATTCTCGAACCCTAGCGATGCTAAAAAAGAATCTTGGGCCGCATTTCAATCTTGAAAAGTTGTGGGAGGCACATACATACCACGTGGGCAAATGCCATCCAGATAATCTTGTTTAAACTCGGTGGCTTAAATTTTAAACAGGAATTTGTAACCAGAGACTCTCAAAGTACGCAAACATGGTCTAATACTCGCAAATTGTTGTATTAATCGCATTCCATGGCACAGAAACTATGGATACCATGGTCAGTTTTTTTTTAGTTCTAATCAAAGATGATCTTCAAATGGACGAGTTTTTGTTTATTGTTCAGGTATCTTCTCCTTATGTAAATCACGTAGCGACTTTGACTGGAGGAGTTGGTTACGTAGACCTTTCCCGGTTTTACAAGGTCTGCAATTTTGTATTTAATTTGAACATTCTAATATTAACCTACTTCTTCGTAAGCACCATTTTACAGGAATATCGGTGATTATGTCCTTTTTTTTCTTGGAAATCAGCACTTATTTAGTCATCTATAAGGTCACTCCTCCAGACATGGAGCTTATCACCGTGTCACGAACAGGTATGATCCTAGCCGTTATTATCTATATGAATTTGACCATAAATCGTTATTGCTCATGTCCTAGTGGGCTCTGATAGGATAATCGACGAGATGGTCATTAAATGCACCCATACTACAGTGAGTTAGGTTATTTATCTGTTGTTCGATAGCTGTTATCAAAAACTGGATTACAGGAAATTGACTAGTACGTTCTTGTCATGCTTCATAAATTTGAAGTTTTTGGACAATGACTGGGGGACTCTTTTCAAGTTTTCTTCCAGGAGGCAAGTCCAAAATGTTCTTCTAAATCAGCGCTCAGCTATGGCCAACAATTTTCATTAACTAAATAGTAAAACCCACTGGTATGCAATCTTGATTGATTATTTGTTTGTGTAAATCGAAATCGTTGGTGTTGCCAAGGCAAACCGCTGTCGATTGCTGCTGTTGGCATCGTAGCTTTTCGAGGAGATAAACTTTGCTTTGAGTAAGTCATCATTGTGACACTATGCACGTTTAAACAACAGGATTAAGGCTCTCTCAGGCATATGTTAGTGCTGTTAAATTGATTATCAACCTAATCTAGAACACCTAACGTACGTGTTTAGATACTGGGATCAAGCCTCCCTACTAGTCCAGGCGAGTTTTTCAATCGAATTTTGTTTATTCAGCTTACACAAAGCTCATTTCAAATACTGTTTAGCTTGGGCTTCTTGATCCAGAAGGTCTCCCAGTCGCAGGAAAAGAGGTATAAATCTCGAAAAATTCACGGAGGTCCGGAATCAACAAGTTTGAATAGGTTGTGGACAAAGTACTGGATCCCTACGGAATTCCAAGCAATATACTACTCAAGCGATGGAAGGAATCCGCAAATAAGATAATGTAATGTGTAGCAGAATATAGGAAGACGTAAGTCAAGTCATCATGATATTAGATCGATATACCAATCGACTTACACTAAGAAAGCCTCTCTGATCCATACGATGCTTGTGGAATTGATGTCATCATGAATGAGATTAGTAGCTGTGGGGTTCAACATTTTGAGCTCAGATTAGTATAACTGCTAGTTCAGACAACAACAATCGCTGTCTACCCAGATCCAATCTAGCTGTTATTGATCTAGTAGTAATTAGGTCTTGACTTGTTATTTCAATATATTTTCTGGATACTACGGTGCCAGACAGCTCGGTAGCAATTCATGAGCTCTTCTTAGGATTAACATTACGAGATGGTCCACCATCAGTTGCATCATGAATTTGGTGGCGCCATAGCAGCCACCGCAGTGTGGTCGCCGTGTACGAGCCTTGCTCCAAGTTACAATACACTACTTTAAACCATCCTGGAAATCCAGTCTCTGGGGGGCTCGAGTTGGCCACTCTAGCATTAATAGATCACACTGTTGTGTCGTATCCTGTGAAATAATAGCGACACTTTAATATTCTGTTACCACCCAAATCTCTGCCCGGCATTTCAGCAATGCCTCCTTCGAGGCGACTTAGCTTCTCTATAAACCCTCTATGGCCCCATTATGGAGCGATCGCAACTATCATATTGGCGTTTACTGTGGGTTTGCTACGATACTCTGTATCAGGTGCGCAGTTAGTATGTTCATCAACTCAGCTACTGAACCCCACCCAGCCTGGCAGGATCCTCATCACTGCAATGCGCTAATGAACAAAGGCTCGTGGCTAGACAATCAATTTCGTAACTGGCAGCCTGAAGGTATATGAGTTTTCGTACTTTGTTTACGATATGCTGACGCTTTTTCAAGGTTGCATGATGAATACGTATTCTCAGAACGATGCTACTGCCTGTTTATCATCACGGCGCGTCATCTTCTTTGGTGATTCGGTTACGCGGAAACTGTTCTTTCAGTTTGCAAACATTGTTGATTCAAAACTACCTCTTGGTCCTGCTGAAGATGGAGAGAAGCATTCTGATCATTCATTATCGGCCGGCTCCGGGACGCAACTGGATTTCTACTGGGATCCTTTCCTGAACTCTTCTCAGCTTATAGAGCTTCTTGATCGAGACGTTAACCCTGGCACTCAGCGTGCTCCACGAACAGCCCTTCTGATATTTGGAACTGGTCTTTGGTACCTTCGTTACGCGAATACCTCTGGGGGACTTCCCGCATGGGAGGCTAGAATTGAAACAACGCTCAATAGTATTTCACGAAGACAGTTTAGGCCTGCGGACCAAGTTATCATCCTTCCAATCGAAGATGTGGTAACCTCAAAGCTTTCTCCCGAGCGTGCATTTACTATGCACCACTCGGATATAGATGCCATGAACTCAGACCTTTATCATCGTGTACATCCACCGGCCCCAAGTTTGTTTTCATCCAGTGAGCCCACTCCAGGCCAACTTCCGCCCCATCCACCGCCAGTCTCTCTACCATACGTTTTTAATGCCATGCTGGATCCTTCGCAAACCGAAGACGGCTTGCATTATTCCGATACTATTGTGAAGGCCCAGGCTAATTTACTATTGAACTTCCATTGTAACGATCGTTTACCTAAAAAATTCCCCCTTGACAAGACATGTTGCAGGAGCTACCCCATTCCATCCTTTACTTATTCACTCATACTCGGCGTGACTTTCCTGTGGGGACCTGTTACATGGCTAATATCCAGGAGAGGTAAATACGATTTCCCTTCATATCAGAACTGGTGTTGATTTCCTTGGTTAATAGGGCGAAGTTTATTATCTACGCCTTATGTTCAAGACGCGGATGTACCTCCTTTAGTGACAAGTGCTGCAGCTATGCTCATCTTTGCGGCGGATCGTACGGACCTATGGTTAAAAGAGCAGAAGCAATATAGTCCCTGGACATTTGGGTTCCTTTCGCTTACGGCTCTCGCTATTGGCTTAGTTACTGTCAAACGAGGTGACAAAGATCTCGGATTTTTGAATCGTGATCAGACAGACGAATGGAAAGGATGGATGCAATGTAAGTCCAGTATAGCAGTCTTTTCGTATCAGCCATGAGGCTCATCCCCAATAGTGGCTATTCTCATTTACCATTATGTTGGTGCCTCCAAGATATCTGGAATCTACAATCCAATCCGGGTTCTTGTCGCAGCCTATTTGTTTATGACGGGCTACGGTCACACTACCTTCTATCTCAAGAAGGCTGACTTCGGATTTTTACGCATAGCACAGGTTTGTGTTTGCATTGCGAAATCTTGTCATCAGTGTCGCTAATATGTCTTACAGATACTCGTCCGGCTAAACTTGCTCACCATTCTCTTGGCCTATACTATGAACACGGATTACATTTCATATTACTTTGCTCCCTTGGTTTCTATGTGGTTCCTAATCATTTATTCCACCATGGCTGTGGGATCCCACCTCAACGAACGTACACCTTTCCTCATTGCCAAGATCTTCATCTCCATGGGTCTTTTTACTTGGTTTATGTCGCAACCCTACCTACTTGAAACCCTATTCGATCTCCTCGCCCACTTTTGTAATATCCACTGGAGTGCACGCGAGTGGGCCTTCCGCGTCAATCTCGATATCTACATCGTGTATTTCGGGATGTTAAGTGCAATTGCTGTCATCAAAACCCGCGAGTATAGGATCACGGATCGACCTGGCTGGGCTCTCGAAGTCAAACTCTCTGTTGTAGCATCTGTCCTCGTTCTGGTTTGGTATTTCGCATTTGAACTCTGGCAAGAGAACAAGTTTGTGTACAACGGGTGGCACCCATACGTGAGCTTCCTGCCCATTACTGCATTTATTATTCTGCGTAATGCCAACGATGTGCTGCGCTCCGCTTCGAGCCGTGCGTTCGCTTTCGTTGGACATTGCTCCCTGGAGACGTTCATCATCCAATACCACTTCTGGCTTGCTGGAGATACCAAGGGCGTCTTGCTTGTCTTGCCAGGCACGAGATGGAGACCTATCAACTTCATACTTACGTCGATCATGTTCATATATCTCTCTCATCGCGTCGCGCAGGCCACCGGGGTCATTACACAATGGATATGTGGTAGCCAACCAAAAACTCTACCAAGCGTCACACCCCACAACAATGCCGCTTCAGGTTCTACGTCGAATAATGAACGAGCAGAAGAGAGGATACCCTTAGCAACCTCAGTAGACAGTGAGGCGCATAAAGAAAACGAAGGCGATTCTGCTCCTCCACCGCCTGACACACCAGTACGTCCGACAAGGCGGTGGGTTGATCGGCTCGCAGATGGAGACGATGCTCCTTCCCATTCAAAATCGGGCTGGAGAGACTGGTTTGTTGGCGTGAAAGCCCGGATGTTGATCGGTTTGGCTGTAATGTGGCTAGTTAACATGACATGGACGTAGCCCTCTTTATTTCACGGACTTTTGAAACAAATTACATATTGTCGAAAAGTCCAACACATGACATGTCTTTCTTTTCACAGCTTAGACGTGATTGTAAACTTATATATTGAACCATCTAAACTACCCAGATACTACTACATTGCGCTCTCCTGAGTATCGACTCAACCCATCGGCTAAACTGGAGTAAATCAGAATCGTGCGATCACGCAGATATTCAGAAAGTAGGAGCATGCGAAGATCATGTGGTTGAAGACATTAAAAAAAAAACTGATTTTTGTCAACTTAGCCAATAAGGCTCTGACTAAAGGAATAATCTCTTCTAAATCACTACAAAAAGCTTACTCACTATTATGAAAGTGAACGAGGGCATGGAATAGCGGATTCAATCTGATAAAAGTAACTTGTTAGTACAATCGTTTGGCAAGAGAAAAAAGAGTGAATGTCAGTATTAGCATGGTTGCACATCAAACCCGTCCTTAAGACGGTGTCAGGGCTTGACTTCTATTTTGTTCGATCATCCATGCCGATTGAAAAAGCAACTCACCGAACCCATCATCATACCCGTAAATGGCCCGCCTGAGAGAAATCCGAGCGTCAGTTGTAAATTCAATTTTTCAGTTCCAAAGTCAGAAATTTGGGTATAATTAATGAATATTCATTAGCCCTAGATAGGCTTCGGCGTAGCGATTCATGTTTTTTCTCATCACCAGAGACGATTGAGGTAGGACACTAACCTGATGGCAGTCTATTATGTACGATGAAAACCGGAATCTGAAGAAAAAAGCACACAGCATCAGCTTTTAATCACGTGCGGCTTAGGGCAGGTCGAATTACCGAGAGGACACAGCCACACGCCTCGCCTCTGGAGCCGGCTTACCGTGCGTCCTAGACTCTTCAAGCTGGACCACTACATTATCTTCACAAACACCTATCGAACCAAAGGACAGGGATGGCCAATGTTGCATATGCGCCGCTAGACTTCCATGTAGGCCCTATTAAGAACAAGGCTTCGCCTTTTGGCTTTGGCTTTGGATTATCCGGCCCCTCTTCATCTAGCTTGCCCTCCTCTTCGCAAAATCATTCATTCCAATCAACAGCACTGCAACAATTGGCGCCAATCATGCATTCGAATACAAGCGTGCAACAAATGCCACTGCGCCCTCAAAAACGAAGGCTGGAGCAGGATGAAGACATCGAAAATGTTCCGCGGGATCACTCTATGGATCGTAGTCCAACTCCAGAAAGGCCTAAAAGGGCTCAACCGAAGAGAGCTCGTTTCATTACTACCTCAGATTCTTCCCCCAAGCACGAGAAGGCAAAAGAATTGAAGGAAGACGATATTGACATTGGCGTTCTGTTGGGTAAGCTATCAAGTCTTCTTCCTTAAGATTGTTCATCGGGTTGACCGATTACACAGCAACTCTGCCACCTCAATCTCTACTCCCAATCCTCACATCACTCCTGAAGGAGAACCCTTCCTTGAAATCTCCAATCCTTCAGCTCATTCCCCGACCCACTCTCGAAGTGGCATTATCTGCACTAGCGCAAGCCGCTAAAAAACTTCGAGACGCCTATCCTTATTCTCTCTCTTCGTCTTCCTCAGCATCTACCTCAATGTCGATGTCTCTAGGCGCGGGTTTTGGTAACGGAAACTCCGGATTAGGTTTCGGCTTTGGCAGTTCGGCAGCTACGCCACATCTGAACCCCAACTCTCCTAATCCTCAGAACGGTGGCATGCGAGACTCTTACGTTCTGAGCCGCATCCAGCCATTTGTCACGGAGTTCATGACCGCGTGCACTACCTACCTTCCTTACTTCTCTCCGGCCCCGATACCTACCAATCCCAACCCGCCAGCCAACAATCCTACATCGGTAATTCGCGCCTTGGATAAGTCCCAACTTCATCCATCAGAAACGTATACGTTCCTTGCTGCTCTCACCTCGCATTTTCTCTCGCAACCACCTCTAAGCCAATCAGCTCTTGCCCCACTACTTCTACCACGCTTGCGGACCGAATGGAATGCTTGGGTTGATTGGCTTGACAACGAAGTTAACCAAAAATTCGGCATGTTTGGATCCGAAGTCGTCAATGGATGGGCACGTGGCCTAGATGAGTTCGCCGAGTCCAGATTGGAACAAGGCTCTCGTATGATGCGTGAAGTTCGCAATAGCTGGACTAAGAAGGTTGGCTGGTTGGTTGGTCGCCAAGCCCAGTTCAATATGGACGATGAAGAGTTGTAATTCACCTAAGCTTTTAGTCTGGCACTTTTGCACTTTCTTTCCTTAGCACGCTTGTCTTTCTACTCATTTTCTCGACCCATCGGTAATGTATCATGATGTTACGATTGTTTATGTTTCTATCTTTCTTTCTCTTTTCAAGTTCCACCTCGCATTTGGATATTTACCACATTCATTCAGTCTTCCACACCACGCAATTCCTCTGTATGTTACATGGTTTCTTCTGTTTTTTCAAATTAGCCAATGGTATCAGAATCCCAATCCTGCTTCATAGATACAATACATTTCAGTTCTAATGAAGGTAAAATAATTGAATGTAACTACATTGAACCAAGTGTTGCTCGGAAGTTTGTTAGGCTTCAAGTTAATTATTTTTATTATTATATTCATAAATTCATGACGTTAATCAAGTTCTCCCCTTTCTACCAACGATGCTACCACATGCCGATGATGCGAGTATCATACTGGTGTCACTGGTCATGGCCATCTGACCCGACTCGTGCTCATGGGAACATCAAATAGTGCATCAACTCGAAGGCCAGCACACATACATGTAGTTGGGGCAGCTGCACGGCAACCAGCTTAGCCTCATAATCTCTAGGCTTTACTCTAAGTCTAAATCAGGCTGAGCTGAACATAACAGCCATATGAATATGATATTTTCAGTGTTTTTTCAGCTTACATTTGTACCTACTTGGAGGATCGGCCTCTTTTCTCACAACACTTTAGACTATAGTCGACATACTATAACGTTCTCGAAGCTCGTCAGATACGTGGTAACGGGCCTCCCCTTCTGACCACGCTTTTTTGTCGGATCTTCTGACCCTCATCCGGATTGTCAAGCATGCCAGCAAGTCAAGAGACCAACTGACCTGTTTCTCCCTTACTGCGTCGCGCTATGCGAGAAATGATGCAACTGCGGTTAAATAAACCTCTTGACGTCTCCGCCGGCTGGTGACCGGGCCTAAGTGGCCCAAGTGCTGAATAGGTCCACTGGTTATTCCAAGCGTTCAAGAGCTCATGTGCCCCATAGAAACTGTATATCAACGGCCGTGAAGCAGATCAGCGCATGACTACAGAATCCCGGACAGCACGCTATCGGTTTCTTCTGAACTTCTTCATGACATGATTGCTCATGGCCGGAAAAGATAAATACTGTGCGTATCATTGGGCGTATGCTTGGGTCCAACTCGCTAGGTTGCAATATCAATGCGGTCATCCAAAGGTTTACTCTCTTCTATATTTCTTGCGACTTTGTTGTCTGTCAGCGTCAAAGCCGACACGACAATCATCCCAAGCAACTCTTTCTCTTCATATGAACTTCTTCAAACCTATTGGAACTACCTGTATCCATGGGGTTCTGATCACAATGGCAGTACGAATCAGTATTAAATCCAGACGTTGATACCTTAATTCAATAGTACTGATAAGGTGCTCGGATGGTTGGAAACTCTTCATACCATAAGAACATCGCTGTGGCGTCAAACACTCTCAGCTTGATCGCGACGCCGACTTCCGGAGCTGTACCGCCGACAAGTTCAGCCAGTCCTCATTATGACATTCATTATGCTAGGTGGGCTAGGCGACATGGTAACAAAGAATAAGTTGTTCATAAAATTCCAGTGGCACCGTATATGCCAAAGAGCAAATTACAGTGACGACCTCTGCAGGTTATGAAATATCAGGGTCCTTCAGTGCTTCAACCGTAACTGGAACATGGCCTGCTTTCTGGTGCGTGTCAATCTTAATTTATGCTAGGTAAATGCGCTGTCTGATGCATTTTCCAGGCTTACTGTGCGTATCATTTCTCATTGTTGTACAATGGCTTAATTATACCTGAATCTAGGCTGTCAACGGCTGGCCTCCTGAGGCTGATTTAGGAGAATGGAAGGGAACAGAAAACACTTGGTTCAACACATTCAATACGTCTTCCAGCGTTGTATCCGATATCGTTGCCTGGCCTGGTGACTTGTCCTTCCATACCCTCAAGGCCGTTCTGACTGCTGAGTCGGATGGTAAGACCGTCAAAATTCAGTTTTATAAAGACGGGACGCTGCAGACCACGCAATACGGTGCAAACTTTGTTGGCGCTCCTCTTTGGCTGTACGTTATAATACTATTTATTTCTATTTTCACGTTTATTCTAACCTCGTTGCTATCACCAGGATCTTGGATTTACAGGTAAGTTAAGAAAAACGTATGTGATATAATGACCTATTCTTATTCTTGTATAGATGGAAGGCTCTTCAGGAACGCCTGGGCCAACGGGTACTACGACTTATAAGATCACCGACCTAGTGGTCACACAGATTGATACATAGTGTGCCCCTTAAAGTCCTGCGAATAGAAGTGAAATGGGATGAAGCAAGCGTACTTACAGGACTCGTTAACTCTTTTGGCCTCTTTGCTTTCATTCTAAATAAAGTGTCAAAGTCGAGCGACATCACATATTTTATACAGTCAAATGTGAGCTCGATTCAAATGGTACGTAAATCGAACAGTAAGGAAAATAGATATATCGCCAGTGTAAACGATGGTAGAAACAGAAAGCGAAGCTGGCCAGTCCATCAGAAGTGCTCCTTGGCGAAAGTGAAGTTGACCGTAGACGAGGAGTGTTTGACTGTCGCGGTCTGAATGGCCTTAGCGATGGGTCCAGGGCCACAGAAATAAGTCTGTATAGTCGCAACACGTGAGCAATAGTAGAGACAATGTTAAAACAAATAGACATACTCCAACAGTTGTCTTCAATTGGGCGTTTGTACCGGGGACGTATTGACCAGATTCGATAGATTGTTTCATACGGCCGTAAATAGTGTCCCAGTCCGGACGACCAAACATGGTGCGTGTGCGAAGAAGAGTGAGAGGATCGTACTCAGCTCCAGCGTCGTTAACGGCGATGTTCCACAACATGTCCTCTCCGATCTTCTGGGTCAGATAGATGTTGATGCGCAGGAAGTTAGCTAGGGGACCCTTGGTAAGCATTTCATATGGCTATCAACAAATAAAAAAAACATACGATCCGCCTGGGCGGCTTCAACCTCTTGAAGGAGAGTCTGGAACCAGCCGAAGGAGGGTGCATCACGACAAACCCAGAAGAATTCGACGCGACGAAGAGAGCCAAGGTTTCCCTTCTTCTGCCTGTACCAGATATGCTTGAGAATAGACGCGAATGGTGTAACACCTATGTGGCAGGTAATGCATTAGTCTTGATATAGTTATGATGTGCGATCTCGACTATACTTACCGATACCAGCGCCAACAAGAACGGCAACTTCAACATTGAACACATCTTCGGCGGGGGCACCATACGGTCCGTCGATGCGCACAGCAGGTAGGTTAGAGCCTGCAGCACTATCGAGCTCCACGAAGTTACCACGAACGCCCATGTATCCATCTCCGTCCTTTTCGGAACCCTTCATAGCTGCCTGGGTCATAGCGGCAACGACAGAGGGACCCGCGCCAAGACGTTCTCCAAGAGCATGTGTGAAATCTCCAACCTGACGGATATGGATAGAAACATAAGGATCCTCAGGAGCAGAGGTAATAGTAAACTAGGATGTTTCAAACAGGCGTTAGCATAAAAGACAAATACAATGAAAGCGTTCCAAACATACCGGATGCCACTGGAACTTTGATATCTCTGGGACCTGGAGGAAGAGCCACTGACCGGCGACGTACTTGAAGCTCGGCTTGACGATACGAAGCTCCATAGCGCCTATTGTCATTCATAAGACCATGAATAATCCTTTAGTCAAAAAAAACTTACCACTAGGGTGGACGAGAACCTTAGAGAGACGAGTAGCCCTTCGTGCTCTGTATTCCCGATACATCCTCTCAGCGAAATAGATAATACCAGGCCAAATCGTGAATCTCCAGCTCATATATCCGAGGCAGTTTTCAGTGGAGTAGAATGGGAACACATAAGTGTAATCCGGGGAGACACTATCGCGTACGAAACAGCCGGTGGCATGGGTGTACAGGCCGATGAAGAAGAAAAAGGCCAGATGATGGGTGTACCAAAAAGCCTCGAAGCACTGCTGGCGCACTTTGTGATGTGCCGTGGTGTAGATAAGAACCATAATGAGAAGCATGAAATGCCCTGTGAGTGCGCCAGCCTGCGTGTAGTGGATATCAAGGGCGCTCTCCTGACGAACCTCTGTTCATGATAATAAGTCGGCTATTCCCACATCACCATAGCCTAGTTGGTACTCACGAGTCCTCTCGACGTTGATGAAGTTAACGTAGTGGGCAGTGGCATGAACCATGGTCCAGAATGCCATAGAGTATGCAACTTGGCGATGGAACCAAATGTTCTCATCCGCAGGGAAAAGCCAGGTAAGCTTGGGCCGAACAACTCTGATAATATTGCGGAGCATAGGGACCAGAATTAGGAATCCATCGAGAGCGAGAACAAGACCAGCACCCCGAGAACTCCACACAGAAAACGTGAGTTTGTTCAGAGCGGCAAGTTGTGAGTTACTAGCCTTAAGATTGCAAAAGATTAGATATATTTTCCTCTACGTACTTTCAAGTTTCTTACCTGAAGATACCATCCAAGAGCAAATAGTCCAACATGGAGGGGATAGAATATGACATTGAATGCAAGCCTCTTGGGTACCAAGAATTCTCGATGGAACCAGCTTTCTCCCATTATGCGTAAACGGCGAAAACACTAAATAATAAAACGAGCGAAGTCTGAGGCCAGCCAGACAGAGGTCGGAAAGAGTAAGGAAAGAGAAAACGTTGCCAGA
The DNA here is from genome assembly GCA_018343915.1 of Agroathelia rolfsii. NCBI lineage: Eukaryota > Fungi > Basidiomycota > Agaricomycetes > Amylocorticiales > Amylocorticiaceae > Agroathelia > Agroathelia rolfsii. The sequence goes on from JABRWF010000002.1 coordinate 1,715,666, forward strand.
CGTGAAGAGGGATAAAGAGAGAAAGCTAGAGAGCGGACTTGGATGGGTAAGACCACGAATCAAGATGGCTGATTGTAACAAAGATGGCGGCGGCTGTGGCCATAGCAGCCGGCATCACTGCAATCACGCACTCTTGGCGCCACTTCCATTAACACTTTTATTGTACTCATCCAGCTTGCACTGCCGTATCTTAAAATGGGTATGAGTATTGCTAATGGTAAAATATACAAAATGAATTGACGAGATGAAATGCAAGACAAAAGAAATACAGGAAAGTGAGGGAGGAGGGCATGAATGACATTCCTCTCAACCAATCAAACACAACAGCAGCAACGGCGCAACAATACGGTGGTAGGCAAGAAGAGTCTGATGATCTGTCAGCGCTACTAGCCGTCGTAGCGATACGCAACCATAGCCTCGATGCGATGATGGTCTGTCCTGAAGTTGCGTAGCTTGACCTGCTGGCTTTTACTGGCTTCTATGGCTAGAGGGTCGGTGTCCACCCACTCAGAAGCAGGTACATCAGCGGATTCTGATGTATACGCGAGGATGTTGAATACGGTAGGTTCCTTGATGGTGGGTAGATATGTCACCATCGAAATGATTTGTTTCAAAACATTGCGAATTTCTCCCTGGACCTCCGCCTCCGAGATTGGTGCAGGTCTATATTGCGTTAGTACGTGAAAGATTAGGTGAACATGTTCCAACTAGTTACTTTACTCACGCTTCTGAGCCCTCTGGTTGGTCGACCACTGTTATATCGAAAACCCAGCGTTCTAACGGTGTTCTGGTATCTTTAGAAATGATAGCAAGCACGAGCTGGGTGACAGAGCCCGAGAGTAGCCATGCTAAGAAAATGTCTATCAACGCCATTCATTTCACTGATAGAAAGCTGAACGAATTACTGTTGACTTGCTTAAGGATTCTAGACGAAACATAAAACACTTTGCAAGGCAAAAGGCAGAACGTTGACATACTTTTCAAGATAATTTTCCAATGCAAGGTCCTGAGTTACCAGTACAGTTTGCCCGTACTTCTTTACAAGATGAAAATCATCAGAGGGATATACATCTCTCTGGAAGAGGATTCTGATCTGAGTATTAGAAAGGGTGCAATGTCACGGTGGCTTTGGGCATCCTAGCGTACTGGTTGACAGCATATTTAAAGAACTCTGTGACAATATCGGTAGACCCCTTGAGAGAAATGGCCTGAGGCTTTTTCTTCTGCCTGGTGGGTGGCATGGTGGTCGTTGTGTGAGGCTGGTAGGAGGCAGGACCCCGAGTTAGACTCCAACCTGAACGCGCTCCTGAGGACATAGGCGCGTAATTTACGTAATAATTTATAGTCACGTGCTCGTTATGCGACGATGGCGCCTCTGACACAAAGTTCATTTGTTCTCACTCTTGGTTCTGGCATGGCAGACAGTCTACTATTGCAGAGTTCCAAAGCTCCTACCAACTGGCAAAATGCACCGGTCAATAAGCCTGCCCCCATAGTGGATCTGCCCACTTTGCAAAGCGCCAGTCGCGTCCTGCAAGACCAGTTTACTCGTGATGCTCAGAGCGTACCAGACCTCGGCGACACACTCCCCACGCGTGCGTGGAACAAATCTCGGCTTGCATCTTATACATCCTAATTATCAATACAGCCGGCTCCCAGTCTTCTTCCTCATACACGGTTCCCCTCGAAGACAGCAAAGTACCATACCAAAAGAGCCGACTCCTGCCCGTTCCCGACAGTTTGTTTAACTATGTGAACAGTACGCTCCCATGCCAAGAACGGCACGACAATCTTTTCTAAAATCTCTCCAGCGACCAATCTAGTTTCGCATTTGGGCCTCTTCCCAGAGATAGAGCGGGCCTACATTACAATAGACCACAAGTTATTTCTATGGAATTATCTCGAGGGGTAAGCCGTCTTGAACATACGTCTTATTGTCTGCTATAAATGTGTTGCAGGGATGAATTAAGCTCTTATGTTGATCAGCCCGATGTAATTACGCGCGTTGCTCTGGTTAAGCCCAAGCCAGGCGTATTCATCGACGAGATATCTCATATTCTTGTAATTTGCACGCCGATCACTATCTTGCTTATTGGTGTTTCGTCAACTCCAGCTCCTGGTCGGAACGGACGCCCTCACAATGCCATACAGCTGTTTGCCACAGACATGTCGGTCTCCATCGACAGCGAAATGAACTCAGTAGCTGGCACCGTAGACGGACGCATTTTCTTGACTGGTGCTGACGATGGGAATCTTTACGAGCTCCATTATCAAGAGTCGGAATCTTGGTTTGGGAAGCGCGTTCAGCTCATCAATCACTCTGTCAGCGGGATGTCAAGCCTTTTCCCGCGATTGACGTCTCGTTCTGAAGGTAATATTTCAAGGATGCTACTTGGCAAAAAATTACGCTTACTCATACATGTCAGACCGCCTTCTATCTGTGGTGGCCGATCCATTGCGGAATTGCCTTTACACGTTGACCTCGAGCAACACGATTTCGCTATATCAACCTAACGGCGCTAAATCAGTCCAACATGTTCAAACATTGTCAAATTTATATAAACTTGTACAAGAAAAAGCGCCTGGAACGCCCTCAATCACTCCTCAGACTTTCCATATCATTTCAATTCATGTGGTCTCGCCTCTTGAATCTCGCACGGGCGTGCAACTTGTAGCCATCACTTCAAACGGAGCTCGCTTGTTCTTCTCGTCAGCCTCTGTAGGATATAATTACGGATATGCCAATGGTACACCAGCTTCCATACGCCCCATACAACTTGTCCACGTCCGTCTGCCGCCATCGAACTTACTCCATCCAGACGATCAGGAAAAGGCTTTCAGACCGCCTCCCTCAATTACATATGGTTCAGCTCAACTGCCGCAGCCATCCATAGGCCCATATGTCCTCACGGCCCTTGATGTAGCGGCATACAGTAACGGTCTGACCATTGCATGCCAGCCAGGAGAACGAGACAGCACAGATTTTGTTCTTTGTATGTCGCCTGATCTGACGCGCACAGGCACCTTGGGACAATCGCAGATTCCATCCCAACAAGCCGCATATAACCCTTCAAATTACGGCTCTGCAATAGGGACTACGAGGCCTCCTCTGACGGAATATGCCACCTTACTAGAAATACCTGGGCGTGCATTTGCTGCTGCGCCTGTCGCAAGGACATCACTGCTGGCGAGCATCGCTGGGAACTCTGCACCCGCCCCTACTGTCATGAATGAGCTCGCCACTCAATGGTCGGAGTCGCCTCCAGAGTTCATGATCTTGACCAACATTGGGCTCAGTTTCCTGACGAAACGACGTGCGCTGGACCACCTAAAGGCTGTCTTGGAGGATTTCCAGACAAGCGGCAAGGTCCATCCTGTTCTAGAATTCCGCGACAGCTTTGGTCGGGATCAAACCTGCGCCATGCTTCTCGCTCTGGCAAGCGGCAACACCTTCCTTGAACCCGATGGTTCTCTCAACTCTGGTGCATTGCAAACTCTCAGCCCAGACCTTGCTACCGTTGCCAAGCAAGCATTCTACGATTTTGGCGAGCGACCTATGTGGGCGGAGAGGGCAAATTTTGGGACAAGTTAGTGGTCGCCATCACAATCGAACCTTTGCTTAAAATAATGACGTCTTTTTCAACAGGCGAAGCACAAGGGACAGCTATATTCAGTGGTCGTCGTGAGGGTTTAGCGCTCTACCTTGCGAGGCTTCTATGGCCTATCTGGAAAGTGAAGTTGACATCGCCTGCGTATGTATTCAATCGCCTTCGGCCTGTTTAAAGTCTTATCTGACATAGAAACAGCCCTCTTGGCTTGCAACGTCTCAACCTTCCAGATGGACAACTGGTCACCATTCATAAAAATTTGTCTGCCTTGAAGGAGTTCCTTGACAGCAATCCGCATCTCTTCCAATCTACACCCGGTGATCCGAGCGGTGTGAGGGCTGGCAATACGAATGATGCTGAGGCATGGAAGGTATGTCAACTTCAAAGATCTTTATTCGCAGTTGATGTTAACCCACGATTTTTCCAGGCAGAGAAAGCTTCAGTTGCTCAGTTACAAGCCTTGTTGCATCGCTCCGTGGAAGGCATTTCTTTCGTGTTACTTCTGCATGACTATCATCTGGAAGATTTGATTGGAAAGTAAGTGGTGTTTTCATCTTCATAAGTGTCATCTCATCTTCTCTCTAAGATGTGATGCCGAGATACAACAACTAGTCGCGTCTATGACTTTTGAAGAGCTTATCACTAGCCAAAACGGTCTTAATGCATCAAGGGGCCTTGTCAATGTGATTATTGATCAACAGATTGGTCAACAGATCAGTGTATGTTTATCATTCTCTCCTTGGCCTAGTACTGCTCATAGACGTTGCATATATGTGTTGTTTTAGGTTGAGACCATCAGTGACATCTTACAACAAAGATGTGGATCGTTTTGCAGCACCGACGATGTCATGCTTTACAAAGTTAGTCTATTTCATTGTACCATCGACTATCATCTTATTTTTACTTCTTAGGCCAAAGAGAACGTCCGTAAAGCGGTCGAAGCAAACAATCCTGCTGAGAAACATCGCTTCCTAGAGGAATCGTTACGGTAAGCTAAGTCAATGGTATCTATATGCATGCATGTGTTTGACTTTCCCAGCCTTTACACGATGGGAGCACGCATTCTGGAATTTGACAGAATCCGAGAAATCTGCGGCGATTATCAGCAGCTCAATTTTGCCAAAGGTTTGCTACTATGTTGATCCATGATTCCACAATAGAAGTTGACGTAATCGTTTCAAGGTGCTGTCGAGCTGCCGCTGAGCTGTGCAAGTGTTCTAGACCCTGACAACATTGGCCTTGAATATTGGGGTCGAGGGTATCCACCCGAAGACTCCCGTTCCGAGTTCTGTGACCGCAGGATACAATGTTACGATCTTGTTCTAGATTCGTTGGCTGTGTTTGAGAAAAAGAGCAACAAATCTACTGCACCAGCTTCCTCGAGCCTTAACGATCCAGAGACAGTGCGAAGCCATGCCTTTGAGCTGGCTTTCGCCAGCAATGATGAAATGTTCCATTCCGTTTTCTATGATTGGTTGATTGGTAGAGGTGTAGCAGATGAGCTGCTGCAGGTGAGTGGTGATTTTTTGAAGCCACACCGGCGATGCTGACTTCAGATTCTCAGATGCAACCTCCTTATCTGGAAGCTCATCTCAGGCGGGAGCCGATATCAGTTCAAAACTATCAGCTTCTTTGGCAATTCTATGTTAAGGCCGGCCAGCCTCTAAGAGCGGCCGAAGTGCTGAGTGCATTAGCAGAGTCAACACAGTACGTCATTGTATCCGAACTTCCTTCACCATATCTCATAGTGTTGCAGATTCGATCTGTCGTTGAACGAAAGACTTGAATATCTGACACTTGCTGTCGGCAATGCCAAGTCGCATCCTATCTCAGCTGACGGACGGCATGAGACCGCTATTGCTTTCCTTACAGATCTCGAAGAAAAACTAGACGTCGCTCAAGTGCAGCTGGAGGTCTTCAACGCACTTGTCCCCAGAATAGATGAGCCTGATCCCGTTGGTATTCATATCAAGGCTCTTTCACAAAGACTCTTTACCATATCCGAGGTACTTGAATTATTAAACAATTCATCTCACATGCACCGTTCTCAATTATTCAAAACAGCTATATCAAGAATATGCGGATCCCTTCGATCTACCAAACATGAAGCTTCTAATCCTTCACGTATCCGAACATCGTGATGAGACCATCGTAAAACCAATATGGAACCAGATTTTCGAAAAAGGTGAATTCACAATCCGAATCCCTATACTCTCTTGGCTTATTTGATTTTGTTGCAGCCATTGAGGGTGTTGAAGATCCCATCGTCGCTGCAGACGCATTGATGGCTAAGATGGTGCCGTTGGGCAGACGCTTCTATCCGTCTGAATCTGCATTCCCTACACGTATGGAATTCTTTTCCCATTCCAGCCAATTATTATTGACTTCTACCTCGTATAGAACACATTGCCATGCTGTTGACACGGTTCGCACTGGCGCACAAAAATGCTCTGCCACAAGGATGGGTGGCGCGGATGCTGACTCAGTGTAGCGTGGCGTACAGCGAAACATGGGATATTTTCAATGAAATGTACGAATCTCAGGTACGCAGTCACGGTAATTGAGGATATTCCGGATGCCTAATGGATTCCATAGATTCCACCTTTCAATGATCAGGATAACGTCCAGGCAGTTTCCTCTGAGATTGCAGTGCTATTGAGCGATTGGCTAGAGGAAGCGAAGCGACCTCAGCCATCTGGTGTGCGGTCCGAGTTCCCTGTGGGGCGGATTGACCTTGCAATAGACCAATATCTAAAGGAACTGCACCCAAGCCGAACGGAATCCCGACAATTATACGAGTCAATCAAGAGACAGCTTCGCAGGAATTGGTAACTGAGGCATTTTGGGGCTGACTTCCATCTCATGATATAATCTTACGTCCGCTTATGCTGTGTTGATGACCTTACCCTTTCGTTTTCTTATCACAAACCTTTGTATCTACTTATGGCAATTAACGTCCAGCTTAGCTGGTTTGAAAGGTCCCAAATCACTCTGCGGCATATCAAGCCCGACATATCTATCGTAATCAGTCATCACCCGGTGCTTAGGGCCCAACGGCTCGAGCTTGCCTCAAGCCTCGGGCCTCCCAGATCGGAGGGACTATTCGGAACTTGTGTTGCTCGTACCTAACCAGAACGTGCACGAAATATGGATGAAGATGTTCGGTGACGTCAAACGTGTACCACCGAAATCGAGGGTCCCAAAACTTTTGTCTTTATTCTCGATGTGAAACATCAAATTCATAAAAGATTAACCCATGGCTGCTACACTAGCGGCATGATGCTTGTCGGATGCCGTACCCGGTCCATCCTGGCGAGATGAGACAGAAATGGGTAATTCTAATGGTACATAACAGCCCTGAGTCCTGAGAGGGTAGAATCTTGGTTTAAGTTTGGGCGCCTACAACCACAGCACAAGATTTCTGGGCGAGAGGGAATGCAGTGTAATAGTCTATGCTAAGACAAATGCAAGATATATGTCTATGTGTGTATTATCCACTTGGTATGGTGCTATGCCATTATAGTATCATGAAATCGACTTGGATCATTCATGTGCAATGGTCATGATACACAGGTACTTTGGTCATCGCCTCCTTGACCTCACCTTCGGCAACCATTCCGATGACCTTGATTTGTTCGGCCACATCCCTCAACACGCCTCGGACAATGTTGTTACCCTTGACAAATCCGCTGAACTCCGCATAGGTAAGCCCACGTTCCTTCGTCCACGCCTTCACAAGCAGGCTCGCGGCGTGTAAATTGTGTCTCGGCAGACGCGGAAAGAGATGATGTGTAACCTGAAGATGCAGGCCTCCATGGAAAAATGCGAGATATGGGGGGCATGCGACGTCTGTTGTAGTACGTAATTGGCGATGTACGAAGCTTTCGCGTACACCGAGATCTTCAGTCGACATGGAGAAGTGTGAGAGAACAATCTACCGACGGTTGTGAGTCAGGGTTGTTAACTTGAAACCGCGTGAAACTTGTAAGAGAAGATTACCTGCACGTGCAAGGGGCTTGTGACTACGTGACTGGTCAAGAGGTACATGATGGCTTTTGACCAGCTACCGCATCCGTATAGAACACGCCCAAACCAGATCCAGAAGAAGATGATGCCGGCTACTTCGGCACTGAAAGCCCAATGGCCACCTCTAGCACGTCTTTTTCCTTTGATGCCTTCGTTTATGACTCGTTTGACCAGATGACCATAGGATAATGCGTATAGGTTGAAGCGTGCTAGGGACATGACGACATAGAACAACTTGTGCTGGAGTGAGATGAACAGCCTAGCTGGAGCATCGAACGCCATGGTACGTTTGTAATATGTTGACCAGAGGTTGTTGAAGAAGGCGGTTGATATTGCAAAGAATGGGATGTGTTGGATGTCTGGATCACTGTTCAAATATAAGCCATCTGAGAACAAGTGTAGCAAAGGCAGAATAATACGGACTGGGTAGGGTGATTCGTCACAACTGATATTGTGATTAGTTAGTCAATGTTTAGATAGAGAGCAGGAGGAAACCATTTACGATGATGTACATTGTGATTCTATGAATTGTTTAGCCTCGTGATGTCCGTGTATGACGATCAACTACTCACATCGACCCACCAACCTATGCTAAGGCCACCTATGAAGTCAGCCAGAAATACAGAAATGATGCGATCCAAAGCCCAGTCATGCGTCACACCCATGTGGCCTAGGTCATGGACGGTGAATACGATCTGGTGCCACATAGCACCCAGCGAGCATGCACTGAAAAAAAGCCAGTTATGCTGATAGAAGAACGCAGCCATTGCACCAAACAAGATGAATGTAGCGAATTCAAAGCCATAGCCTCGAACATAAGGCGTCTGATACAGTCCTTTCTGTTTGATTTGCTCGTGAAGCTCCTTGTATGCTGTGGAATGAGCAACTTGTTCTTCCAAGCTTAGCGATGACGGTGGCGGTGTGATAGTATCCAGTGTAGGTGATCCACAAGGCGAGTCATCACTCTTGACTAGCATTCCCACTGGAGAAGATGAGCCAGCATCGGTTGCTTCGTTATACCAACGTAGTGTACCGTCCTCTGCTGGTTTCCTAGTCCAGCCTGCCATATATGGAGGCAAGAAATTGTCCCAGAGCTGGCCGGGTTGCAGGTCTAACACGCCAATGGAATATTTCGAAATCCATGCAAGGGTCTCGTCGTCGTGGTATGCATTTATTTCGTCTGTAGCATCTCGACCGACAAAGTGCAAGATGGCAGCACTACCGCCTGGGTGAGATGAAAGCCAAGACTGGGGGATACGGAGGACATTGTTGTTCAGGATGACGAGGGAGTCGCCTGCCAGTATACGATTGGCGATATCCTTTCTTGTCCAACGCGTCGATTTGGACATGGTTGGTGTTGTGCAGAGAGCAGGGGCAGCAGCTACAGGCTCGAGGAACACTAGTGCTCAGGCTGCAAACTTGAAGGTGGAACGTTAATTGCAAAGAAATTACTATACTTAGCCTAGCGATATTCTTCCGTCGGAAATTGCCAGGTGACAGCTTAGCTAGGCTTAACCATGCTACCATATTTGGCTAATCGGCTAAGGGGCCTTGGCAAAGGGGTGGGTTATGTCATCTTGCAGCTGGTTGCCAGATCTCCCTCACTCTCTTGCCATCGACCATGGCCGCCGTTCAGCACCGACTCCGTTCAGGTTCAGACCCCTTCTCTGATCAGCACCGTCAACAATCGATGCGAGACCCCATTCAAGACGCAGTACGAGACACAGTCCAGCTGAAAGGATCGTCAGACAGAGCGAGGGCGAACAGGACCCAAACATCGTCAGCCCCACAATCCCCAAAAGCTGCTCCTCCCCGCATGCTGACTCCCACTTTTGCTCCTATTATTTCTAGCAACCTCCCCCCAGCCTCTGTCCGCCCTCAGCATGCCAGTCGCCGTTCTCAGTCTCAGGACTCGGTTCTAGCAGCTGCAGCGGCCGTAGAAAAGGCACGAATCACCAATGCTCAGAACCGCAAGGGCCCCAAGAAAGGGTCCTCTCATGCCGATGTCATTGATAGACTTGATTTTACGGGCGTGGGTCCCAGTGAGTATCTGTATCCTTACCGTCATATTCTTCCCCACATTTCGGTTGCCTCTTTTTTTGCGGGGTAAACCGGGTAAATTTTTTTGAGCTAATGCGATTTTCCAGTGTTTCATCACGACGGACCCTTCGACGCTTGTGCGCCCTCTCGAAATCGCCACAAGAATAAAGCCCCTATGCTCGCCTGGACGGCGGAAAATGTAAACCAACACAGCCAAAACCAAGTAGCGCCACCATCAACGAGGGACATACAGTTCGCTCAGCACACCGCCAACGATGGCCCATATCCACGTCCATCTCATTTGGGCCACTCTTACTCTTACTCAGCGCCTATCCCGGAGAATTCTCGGCGTAAAGTTGATCTCATTGCAGAGGCCTGGGGTTTGCACGAGCCGGAGCCATACGAGGATTTCTCTGCTGGAGGCGGGTACTCGCGAACACCTGCTTCATCCATCCGCAATGGCCAGGAAGGACATGGACGCCCGACGAGGAAGGAGACTCAGAATACTCCTATTCGAGGCCGTACCAAGCGCACTGCTATACCGCCACCGCAGCCGATCTTTGTGGATGAAGGGGCAGCCACTGATCCACCTCCTGCTTCCCCTCCCCTTTCATCCGGGGCAGGAGTGAAGCGCAATAAATCACTCATGCAACGTATTCGCAAAATGAGAGATAATCCTAATGTGCCCGCCGAAGAGGCAATCTATGCGACTGGTGATGAGATACTCTACGGCTCTCCACAACGGCCAGGGGCCAGTCGCGCACCTACATCCTACAAGACTAGGCAACGCGAAGGGGCTACACGCTCTCCCAGTAGCGAAGGAAGCGACCACTTCGTCCATGTGGATACAGCCAGAGCGATTCGAATCGATCAAAGGAGAGAGAAAGAGCTTCCTATCACGCCTGGTACAGGTGGCAGTACTAGTGCTGCTGCAGATACCTCTATGGGATACTTCGATGAATATTCAACCAGCCCTCCTAACCCAGGTGGTCTCGGTCGAAAAACCAGTCTTCTCAAGAAAGTTCGTGATGCCGTTCGTGGCAAGTAAACTAGTGTTGGCCTATCGATAACCCCTCGTCGCATTACATCAGAAAACCAAGATACTGAAAGATGCTGTCTAAATCCGTCATATCATTTCTACTTCCCATTCTCGGACCCCACCTTTGCTTGACTTCATTCTTTACCCTGATATCTATGCTACGCCGATTGTCGAATCCGGTTTTTTGTTTCCCCTTACGCCTGTAGATGTCGTTGTAGTTGTTTACCTACGACTTCTGAGCACTCCTTCGTGATGGTTGTAATCTTTGTTTCCCTGTGTATTACTTTTTGTGTGTTCGTGAATCTTAGTACAAACCCCTACGATACCGATGTGTTATATGTACGTCTTTTTCCTGATGGAATATTGTATTTATCTATTCGTGAGTGAAATGAATTAAATGCGGTCACCTGACTTATCGGCCTTCGTTACCACATCTGCTGTGATAAGCGCGTCCCTGCCGGTGCCAGAGGCGCGTTTACTTGTTACTTCGGCGTTGCATCTTCAATAAGTACAGCAACCTAGGCAATCCGAAGCGTATCATGTCATCCAAAATGGAGGATGCTAGACGCGCTCTACGTGACGTGTTTGGTCATCAAAAATTCAGGCTCTTGCAAGAAAAAGTTATTGAGCGACTGCTCGTAGAGAACGACAACGCGCTCGTGCTCTTTCCCACCGGAGGTTGATTCTAATTGATTACTGAAATATCTCCTTTCGTACTCAGTACTTTTCTGGTGCTCAGGAGGGAAAAGTCTTACATTCCAAGTCCCTGCATTATGTCTTGACGTGAGCTGCTTCTGGTTTGAAATGAAACCAATAAGGATTAAATCGACGGCAAATGAAATGCTTTAGGCATTAACCCTGGTTATATCTCCTCTCATATCGCTGATGAAGGATCAAGTTGACGTGCTAGTGAATCTGGGAGTCAAGGCTGCCAGCTTGGACAGTACGGTAGACGCAGAGAAGTCGGCCTTCATTAGACAGGAGATCCTGTCGGGTCAGCTTAAGGTCTGTCTGAGGGTCATATGGGCATTACTTTTTTTTACCTGATCAAAGCCATTATAGATCCTCTACGTCGCACCTGAGAGGCAAAATCATTTTCTTCGATGCTAAAATATCAGACTAAAATTGTTCATTCCTAGGTTGAATAATGAGAATTTTGTTGAGATGATCAGTCATGTACCCATTAGCCTTTTGGCCGTCGATGAGAGTCATTGCATTTGTAAGTAGCAGCCTTCAAATGAACTAGTTATTATGCTCATGTATCAAAGCGCAATGGGGTACATCCTTCCGGTAAGTATGCTCGACTAGCGCTTTAAGTGATTGCACTCACAAAGTTTAGGCCGGATTATCTCAAAATCGCTCGTTTTGCAACTGAGCATCCTAATGTCCAGCGTGTCTTGTGTCTGACCGCTACAGCTATACCCAGCGTTGCGGAAGACATTTGCAGAGAGTTTCTTATTAAGCCAGAAGGCGTCTTCCGTATACCTGTTTACAGGCCAAAGTAAGTTCAACTGATCGAGACACAGCTTGTGATATCTGACATCAAATCTGTTTAGCCTTGCCTTCCGTGTTGCAGTAGCAAATAACTTGGACGAGAAGCTAGAAAAAATCATCCCGCTTTTGCAACAAAGAACAGGCCCTGCCATCATTTATGTCACCCTACAGAAAGATACTACTGAGGTCGCTGATCATTTGAAACCGCATGGATTTGATCCTATGGTATACCATGCTGGCATGTCAGCTGAAGAGAGGACAGCTATGCAGAACGACTTTATGGCGTCTGAAAAGGGTATTGTATGCGCGACGATTGCATTTGGTAAATGCCCTGATTTCTGCTTCATTTATTTCTCTGATTGCCGTCTTTGAAGGCATGGGAATTGACAAAGGTAAGTTATCAATAAAAAATAGGGGGTATACTTTCTTAGATCAACACGCCCTTTTATTTCTAGCCAACATTCGCCAAGTAATCCACTTGCAAATGGCCAAAACCCTGGAAAATTACTCTCAAGAGGTCGGCCGTGCCGGTCGTGACGGACTTGAAGCAACATGTCTCATGTTTTTGTCAGCCGCGTAATTAGTTTGCTGAGTTTCTCGAGCTGAAATATTTATTGACCTTTTGATTAGTGACATCCCAACGCTGGAAGGCTTCTGTCGTGGTGATACTTGTTCCAAGACAAGCTTGGAGTTATGGCTTAGGGAAGTTGCCATGAAGACTCCAGGGCCTGACGGGACTATTGATGCCAACCAGTACCAGCAATCTAGAGAGTAAGCATTCCAGCCTATGTCTTCGATTCATGATTAAGCCCATGAAAATGCTCCAGATATGATATTCGGGTAAGATTAATTTGATCCTCTGGAAGTTTATCATCCTTACCATTGATGAATAGGACAATGTTCTCCGTTTACTCTACGCCCAGCTCGAGCTTGATTATGGATACCTCCGTGCAGTCACGCCCTATTATTCTGTTTACGACATCACTCCAAGCACTAATTGGCAGTCGGTACTGAGCGACACTTCACCTGAAGCCCAAACAATAAAATCTTACTGGCGGAAGATTTCTACACGTTATCAGGTCTGAAGTAGTGAGCTAGTTGTATCACCATACTGACTTGCGGACAACAGCTGGATATTGCCACTGCTGCAGAGCATTCCAAAACCGACAGGGGCTCCTTAGCTAGGACTCTCACTGCCTGGGAAATGTGTGGTGGGTATCGAGCCCTACATTTATTATATTTTATTAGCCTGATGTGTTGGATACAGATGCTGTTACCTTGAAAGCATCTCAAGTGCGCCAGCGGTTCAGGATCTTGAAACCGTTACCCGTTGATGGTGTTGGGTTCAGTAACATCGCTGAACTGATCTGGCAGCGTATGATCAAACGTGAAGATGAAGGGGTTGCGAAGCTCAAACAAGTAGTGGGATTCGCCACCGAAGATGAATGTAAGAACAAGGGAAACCCACGTTGATCGAGCATCTCAATGACAAGTATCTGCTTATCATCACCAGGTTTACCTCAATCTTTAGCGACATACTTTGGAGACGTCGATGCTGTGCCAGCAGGCATGTGTGGCAAGTGCTCTTTCTGCCTCTCCGGGGAAGGAATCGAATTCAAGGCGTCTTTCGGCGACGAAGCCTACAGCCCACCCGACCGAAATAAACTACTCGCTATTCTCAATACTATCCCAGACAGGGACGATCCACGATTGTTGGCTCGCATGGCGTTTGGTATCACCTCACCGCGGTTGACGGTGAACAAATGGGGCTTGAGTCATCCACTCTTTGGCAGTATGAGCGATACAAACTTCCGTCACCTAATTGGCGCATTCGACATCGAATGTGCAAAGGAGGGATATGCACCTGCTATCCCGACGCTGGATCCTCCTAAGACCAATAAAAGATCATATCCGGGTTCTCGCGATACTGCTTCTACTTCGAGATCTGCTTCTGGTACTTGTAAATCCAGTACTTCTAAATCCACCAGTTCCAAATCGCGTGGCGGTGGGAGCACCTCAGGTTCCTCAAGCCGTGGTTATGGCAGTAATAGCCGAGGGTATAAACGCGGTCGGTACTGTTAATCATTTTTTTCTTGTCGTGTCGAAAGCCGGTTATCGTAAAGCCTTATTGTCTTGTTCGGAGCTCCCTATATTAATGATACTAAATTCTTGATACCAATATATACGTCTCAAAATGATATTCGTGCTCTTCTTCTATAGTAGTTACCGTCTCGTAAGAATGAGTGCATTGGAGCTTGCTTCTGATCTTCTTCCATCAGTTAAAAGGGCCTAAAGCCGAAAGAGGAACAAACGAACCGCGAAAAGAGGAAAGACTCTGTCACGTAAAAGCACGAGAGATGCAAGGCACATTGCCATTTACCATCAAGATATGTTGGCAAGATCTCTAGGTACATTCGCGAAGAAGTCAGAAAACCGAGCTATTCTTTACATGGTCTTGTTTGTTGTCTTTTGTATGACAAAAAAAAACTCACTACGGATCATTGACAGGATATGGACATATTCTTCTAGTCTGACAGTCTAACAAATGTATGGCATTGAAGAGGAGATATAAGGTAAGAATGTTCCAATAGCGAATGCGCAAAATGCAAGATGAATGATAATGAATACAAAATAAATAATGTCGTCTCTTGTTACTGCATGTATGGCACCAAAAAAGCAACGAGGAAATTTTTTTTGATGTGAACAAAGAAAGAGCACTAGCTGACTGGGTGGCCAGATTTAGCTATACTGTTGCTTCTCCTCGTCAATCGCAACTGGCCGACGACCCACCGAAATATGAAGGCTGGACGGCACACGTACGAGAGAGACCCGCTTAGCGCAGCGAGTCTTGTGCCAGTCCTCCGCTTGCTCATCGGCATGCTGGAGGGCAGTATAAAATTTCTCGTGATGTACCCTCTCATCCCACGACACCAGAGATTGCTCCGATGCAGTACGCGTGGGGGCATCGGGCGACGTCGTTGCTGAATGATCGCCGAAGGGCGGGAAAGGGAATGAGTTGGCAGAGCCAGTGTTTGTACCGGATTCCGAGAGAGGCGTAGCGACCACCGCGGGCGAGTCAAATAAAGGGGGCGAAGAAGTATGCACAGGCGACTGGGGGTCAGGCTCAGCCGTAAAGAACGACTCTGGGATAGATGGATCGGGTAGCTCAATATCATTTGATTCGTAAGGCGCTAAACTGTCATCATTGTCATCATCTTCTCGAATGGAAATGGATGCCTCTCGTGCAACCTCGGCGGCACGGTGGCTCTGGACTGTGACGGTAGCGATTTTGAGAGCAGCGTCTTTGGCATGTTTAAGGTCCCGTTCCTCGGCGATAAGGTCTCTGAGGAGGACTTCTCGATAGCACGATAGCCTGACAAATTCCAACCGGACTTGGGTCACTCGCTTCGCAATGTTGTTCACAGCAGCCTGCAGGCGGTCCCGTGTCGAGCGCTGGAATGGCGTCAAGATAGACACATTCCTCACGAAGCGCAAGTCTACTTCGATTTGCGATTGCACAGCAGTCAGTTTAGACTCGAGATCATGGATTTTCGATTGAATGATCTTCGACCGTGAGGGCAGCTGGGAACTTGATGAGTCTGTCCTTCTCGGCGGTCGGGGCTGGGGGTTCTCGTTCTTGCTCTCGACCACCGCCGCCGAGTTGGCGTTCGCGAGCTCTGCCTTGACTTGATCAAAAGTAACTTTGAACTGATATGCACCCTCAATCTCCGGTGCAACGGGCACTTCGACATCAACATCATCCCTCCCGCTCATGGTGGTCAAAGTGCGACTGGCGCCAGGCCTAGCCTTGGTCGATCTAGGGGAAGCAGGGGGCGATGCGAGGATCTCTCCTGCATCGGCAGAAACCTGTTCATCGTCGCGTGCACATCCCAGCTCTCGCACTTGAGACACCGGCCGCCGATTGTCATGAAGATGCGAAGTGGCAGCGGCCAGTGCGGTGAGCTCAATATCCCGCGGGGTCATGCCTGGGGACCGCATGCGTACGCCCGCACTTTTGAAGGTGCAAGCGTAATTGATACGAGATATCCATTGGTTCATAAGATCTGCATCAGGAGCTTTCAAAAGTATTTGACGTCCGTTGGGGAGGATAAGTCGCATGACATGTTCGTGCTAAATCAGAAACCTATAAATAAAAAGCCGGTCTCAGGGGGGGGGGGGCAGGCGACATACCTTGGTGTAAGATGCGTCATAAACGGCAATCGCATCTTTTACGGACCATATCTCATCTGGTTTAAAGACTGAAGGCGGAGCCATAGGTGCCGACAGTCCATCCTCGTTGTCTTGAGAACGCAGCACAAGAGCCCATGTAGGGTCGCGGAACAGAAGCAGTTGGGAACCTGTGAGCAGTACAGTCCAAGGTTTCCATTTCCTGCTAGATGCTTTGCGGCCTCCTTCAAGCACGTCATCCTTCCTGTT
Source organism: Agroathelia rolfsii (assembly GCA_018343915.1). Classification (NCBI taxonomy): domain Eukaryota; kingdom Fungi; phylum Basidiomycota; class Agaricomycetes; order Amylocorticiales; family Amylocorticiaceae; genus Agroathelia; species Agroathelia rolfsii. Next base: position 1,732,310 of record JABRWF010000002.1, read on the forward strand.
CAGTATCCCAACCATCGTCACTTTGAGTGCCCAAACATCCCCAGTGGAAGGAGGGATCTCCTGTAAAGCGCCTATGCTGCCTCCAAACGAATTTGGGGTACCCATTGGAAGAGCCAAAAGAGCTCCAGGCGAACGTAGGTGATCAACAGAACCAATTTCAAGGGGTTTGGCGTTGGCAAACGATGCTCGAACCTCCTCTTCGTCCCAAGACTCGACGGTGCCTGTGTAATGATAAGGGCTCTCTATCGGTATCAGTTCGGTCGCGTTTACTCGTAGATGGTCCAACTGATTCTAGTAAGGTAAAATATAAAGACATGATCGGTATGTGGCGATCTTGTACACTTACATGCATGATCATGTAATAAGGGTCGATTTTGGGTGCCTTGCCAAGCAATGAAGTGGTACTGTGATTGATTGGGCCAGGTGCCGCAGAACCAAATGTAGAGAGCTTCCGGGTCGATATCTCTGGTAAAACACCTCGATACCCATTGACATCTACTGGGTCTTCGATAAAAATAAAAGGAGCGAATACGATATTATCGTAGAAACACTACATCGGGACACCATGAGCAATCAATTCATTAAATGAAAAGACCATTTCACATACTTCCAAGACCTCTGTAAAAACGCCAGATAGTCTTGTGTTTTTCACATAGTCTGGTTTGGTCATTTTGCGCTTATTGGACTTGTTGAATGCATCGGTATGTAACATGATGAGACTGAAGGCGATAATGTATGGATGATCTAATTTTTCTGGTGCATCAGCTACAAACATTTGAGCTCGAAGACATGGACGAACCTCGGCTGATGAATAGTCTAGGATTGCATTCACGATACCGATCGGCGAATGCTTCCATGATGCGATCAATCTGCTGCGTCTCTCGAGGTAGACTGACGTCCATCAAGAGCTTGCGTATAGCCACATCTAGAGGATCATTAACAAAGTTGAAGTCCTGTAGATACGTTTTCAGGGCATTTGCGTAAAATGGCTCGGGACTATCAATATTGTCAGTAAAATAATCCCCCGCACACTGATTGATGCACAAAGACTGTACCTGGAAGCTAAAATGGTGCCTATCTCGGCTTTGCTCACGGCTGCGGTCAGTCTACGCAGGTACAGCTCCGGTGATTCGGCGTCAATCTCTGGCTTGGGTATCTCGGCGGGATGCGTCCGTTGGAGGGATGTGCGGGGCGAATTAGGTGTTGTATTCACAGGTGATGTTGAAATTGAATTGGACAGTATGTTATTGTTCTTTGATGCAGGTGAAGGTGAAAACGGTGAAAGAGCAGATAAATTGACAGAAAGACGGTTTAACAAGGGCGGATTGGTTGAAGAACGAGGACGGATAGCTGAAGGACCAGCCAAAAAATTCGATGAAGTTGATGAGGTGGACGTTCGAGGAGGGGCAACGGTTGTGGAGGATGTGTTGTGCAACGAAGGTACCACTGGAGCTGGAGACGAACCAATTCCAAAGGAAGACTGTGCTCTAGCACGCTGAGCGGGGTCTCCCGTAGATGGTCTTGCTCGACTCAGGGATTTCGGTGCATCATGATCTACATCTCTAGGAAAAGGTTTCAGTGAAGCTCTCTCAGACCGACTTCGCATAAGTCGCGGTTTATTGAGTTCGTCCGATGATGAAGAGTGATGAGCATCCATATTAAATGGCGATACAGGCGGAAGGTAAGGCAAAGCAGGGGTCAAGTTCGCAGGCTTTGAGATGGTACGACTACGGGGTGTGACGGCGGCGCCGTTGTCGGTCTTCTTGCGGCTCCAGAAAGATGCACGGCGACTCAACGACGGTGTCGATGGTTGATCGTATTCTCTCTCTTTCCCTCTGCCCTCGCTTTGTGATGACAGCAACCCTCCGGGAATTAATGATAGTCCACGGGTACGTCGTATCGGGGAATCAAGCATACCACCCTCATTTGTTGTCGAACGGAGCCTGACGGTACTCTTTACTTTTCGCGGACCTAAAACCAGCGCATGGTGTTCAGCAGGGACGTCTGCAAACCTAGCAGAAGCACTCTCAGTTGAAGGAGAGGCAGATATCCCTGAAAGGACAGGAGGAAGTCCTATCCCTAAGGTTGCATGCGCTAGGGCTGTGAAAGCGGGCACCATTGGTGTCTGAATGTCTGCACTAGAATCAGGTGCAACATCAAGATTAGGCAAGGTTCTAGCAGTGCGTGGGCTGGGAATTCTCCTGTTATCTAACATTGATCCTCCTTCCCGCAATGATGGCCTAGTTACTGATTCGCTTGGAGGCGTCGTGGCTGGGGTTGGCGGAAGATCCTTCTCTAGCATTAGACGGACACTAGTCGTTGGTGGTGGCATTAGAATACCGGATTCATCTGCATCTTGGCGCGAGGAGCTCGTTGATGGGGCTGGGGTCCGTCGCTTGCCCCATTGCGGAAACGAAAAGAAGTGGGTTGTTGTTGTTTGCGTCGTGGTTGTTACTATCTCCGTTCTAGTTGTCGTGGTTTCGGCAAGGAGAACAGGGGGATGATGTACACCAGGTTCCCTATATGGTGGGGGCGGCGTCTCCAAGCCGTCCAATCTAGGCGAATGTGAACTGCTACGGCCAATGCGAGAGGGCATAGTATGTTGTCCCAGGTGGTTCAACTAAGAACACCAACAGGCTACAGAGAGCAAATGCAAGGTTGGGCAGCGACCTGACTGCCAGGAAGCAGTAAATCGGATGAAACCTAGTATGAAACAATCAAAAGAAGACAGTAGTAAGAGAGATGGAAAGCAGAGGGAAGTGAGTGCCTTAGAAGAAAAGGCGACATGAATCAAGTGCAGCGTTGAGCGTCCATTAGTCGATATGTAATTGCCTGATAGTGTAATATCGTGACTTATTACAATATGTCACCTAATACTTGCCCGGCCCATCGCACCATGTTTAGGGTCCAGACTCGCCGGCGTCGGCCCGCATTTGGCAGCTACCCTCGGCCGTCACGCTTTCGCACACACCAGGTCAACCTCGTCCATTCACACCAACTGGGAACAATAATGAGGTCTTGCCCATTGCCCTTGCTGCCGTGCTCAACAATCTCGCTGATCTATCGTAAAATGCAGTCAATACGCCCATATTCCAAGATCCGAGCTCGACGAATCCCAGCTGCGTGCCCTCGAGGAGCATGAGATCAGCCAAGGTCCTCTCTCCGTCCTCCAGCAGGCCGTTCGCAACCACACACAGATTCTGATCTCTCTCAGAAACAATAAGAAGCTGCTGGCCCGTGTCAAGGCTTTTGACAGACACAGCAATATGGTTAGTATCATTTTTGGTTCATCGTGGCATCTTCTCATCCTGTCTTTGTTTGTAAATAAGGTCCTAGAGAATGTGAAGGAGGTTCGCTTTTGATTTCTGCCAAATCGTTTCCTCCTCCTTGGAAGCTCAAATTTTGCCTAGATGTGGACCGAAGTGCCCAAGGGAAAGAACAAGAAGCCGGTCAACAAAGATCGCTTCATTAGCAAAATGTTCCTTCGGTACGTGTGTATCAATAAATTTCGGCAGGTCCAACTGACGCAACTATCACTGGCACTTAGGGGCGATTCAGTAATTCTGAGTAAGACCGAATTTCGCGATGTCATACCAAACTGCACGCTAATTCCTCTTTCTAAGTTCTTCGTAATCAAGCTTGAGCTGGTCGGCAGATATCCACCAATTCGCATCTTCAAGCGGCTATCCGTGGCTTTTGGAAGACGCGGCTTTTAAGTCGATTTGACGGCATTGCAGCCCGAACGTGTTAAAGCCATCTTGTAAATTAAATTGCAACACCAAAAGGGATGTACGCACATCATACGGGTCATCTAAGTATCCAAATGATTCATTCATGTTGGTATATACTATGATGTCCACGCGCCATGACCAGTTTCAATTGGGATGTTGTCACCCGGAATCCTTTAGTTCCTTTGTGGAAGATGAATGATATCACCATTGTCATATAGGGAACGGCTTGCATTCATGCGTACAATTACTCGGGTGATTGGATACGTAATTATGCAGGTCTATGATTGACGTGCTGTAATCATTGTATAGTCCCAAAAGCTGTGGCGACTCATCAAGGCATTTTATGATATGAATGAAAATCATTGGAGGTTTGGTGTGAGGGAAGTTTCTCGGTTTCGACCCCCTTAACGATGTGTAGGTCCTTGAAGCTGGCCACTTCTGTTGCTACTGCAATACTGTGGGGAAAGTAATCTTAAGCAGATAGATGATGACATGACGTACGTTTAGCTGTTGTGTCAAATGGCGCTCAACTACTAGCTAGTTGACGATTGACACAGCTTGCTGATTCAGAATGCTAATTGCAGAAGAAATGATCGGATATAGAGTGTGTATGTACAGCTAAGAACAAATGCAGGACGAGTATCGATGAGCTCAGAGAAGTATGGACACAAGTAGTAATGAATATGTTCAATACGCTTGAATGGTTCAAATTGGGAAACAGGCGGAGCCAACAGAAAATATTTTATTTTGACAATAGGAACCGGTTTCAGACCACATAAATTATAAGACCAGGCGGTTGCACAGCGACGACGTAGCAACAAGAAAAGAGAACAAACGTTGAGACATCTAGCTGGACTTATGCCAGTCATCTAGCGGGTCCAGTGGGAGAGTAAGGTAATATTCTGAGTAGTTCACGACGGCCAGATGAAATTTTGTCCTCGATAACATCCTAACGTATGAAGGGGTCATGAGATTGCCTTCCAACAGTATTAAAAATTCGTTGTGCACTCACAACGTCTGTAATGTGCTTGTTTCTTTCAAACTCTGAACGGATCCAAGCAACAGTCTCCTTCCTCGAGTTTGGATCAGGAATGTCTACGATCTAAATATTTAAGAAATGGACAGCAGAAAATTGTAGCGTACAACGTGAGGCCCGTATAGCAAACCGATAGAGATTGAGAGCGCGTTGCTGGAGGATGAAATGTTTGAGTGAGAGCTGCATTGGAGAAAGGCACTGGGCACGTCACGAGCCCCAAGCACACTCGCCTTGGACCCTCCTTCTCGTTCCGCCACCACAAGTACTCATCCCATACCCCTCTCTCAGTTTTTTTTGACCACGCAAGCCCCACCAACTCCGAACCTGTCCTAATGGAAGCCATCACCAACGGGTCTAGATCAACTCCAGCCGTCACAAACCTCGCCGAAGATGTAGGCAAGCTCACACTACAGGACGCAACAGACACACAGCAAAACAAGGATGGCCAGCAGCCCAACGACATTGAACGGCCTTTATACATATATAGCATCCGGCAGTGCCTTTACCTATCGAAATCACCACTAGTCAAGCTGCCGGATGGCATGCCTTTATTGAAAGATTGGTTTGGGTACGCAAGCGTTTCTTACTATCTTTCTCTCGCAGTTTGTCAAGATGAAGTCTTTTTACACCTCTTCATTCACAGAACGGAGTTTGATCCAGGCCCCAAGAAGGAGCAGGACTCCGCCTCCGCCAACGGACGAGACAGACGGTTCGTACCGTTCTATTTTGACTACTTTTTCTCTCGCACTTACACACGACATTCCAGCTTTCGACGCGACGCAGACGATGGAGGTAAGATCCTATATGTGTATCATGCCAACTCAAGATTAATCCTTATTCTGGCAGAAACAACCTCCAGGCCCTCATTCCGATCAACACTTTCACAGCCCTCGCAAATGGGCAACTTCAAGCACCAGCCTCTACGCACGACCGACCGCGACCGTGATACAGATAAAGATCGTGACTACCGTGATAAAGATGGACACGAGAGGCTTAGAAATGTTAGCCCCCTCCCCTTCCAGCTACCCCTGCGTGATTGGATTTGTCAGGCTCAATTATGCACCAGCTGTCCGACAAGTATGACCGCGAACGGTCCAATATCTCTTCTCTAAACAGCGCCCGTGACCGAGGCAAGGACCGCGATTCAGCGCCCCACCTCCCCTCAGGCGGTACGAGGGGCAGCAACGCTTCGATAAGTATGGCATCCAGACGCATGGATGGCCGTGATGCGAATGGAAAGAAGAAGAATGAGTCGAGTGAGGATTGGCGACGTGGTATGTTTACGTTTCCCCTTAAGTGTTCCATCTTGTGACATAATTGGCTTATTACTGAATACAGGCGCTGGTATGAATTTGAAATATGGAGTAAAACGGGATCATGTATACTAATATATGATCTTAGGCTCCGAAGCAGGTCGTAGGGACCGTGAAGACCGTGATAGGCCCAGATCACCCACGCGTCAGAGAGACTCGTCTACATCTCGTAGAGACCGTGACAGAGATGACCGCGACCGTAAAAATGATCGGGACGAACACAAGAAAGATCGCGATGACCATCGTCGGGACGACCACCGCCGTGATAGGGATGATCATGTTAATAGCGATGATGACCCACGAAGATGGAGAGACGATGGTAAACGCGATGAAAGGGTGTCTGCCAGGCGTGATAGAGATTTGCGGGAGCGCGACAGGGATCGAGATGATAAGCATGGCGATCGTCGTTGGACCACAGCAGACGGGGATGCTCGCTCAAAACGGCCGGCTGGTCGGGAGAGGCGTGGCGGTGCGGAGGAAACCAGAGACCGTGATGACCGTAGAGATCGCGAGCGCGAGCGAGAAAAAGAGAAAGAGCCTGCTTGGATGGACACTTATATACCCACCACACCAGGGGGCGGCATCCTTGGGGGTAAAAGTGCTGATGGTGATCTCGACGGTATCCAGGCATGGAAGAAGGGCATGAAGGAGAAGGAAATGAAAGAACAGATGAATGCAGCTGCTGCAGAACCATCAGCTCTAGAATCCGGAGACTCGAAGCGCTCACCGGATAATAGTGAGCCTCCAGCTTCAGCAACTGCTTCTGGAACTTCAAACACCACTCTTGACGAGATTCAGCTCTTTAAGCTCATCATGATGCGGGAAGGCGGGAAGAAGAAAACGGGTGATTCCCCTGCCGATTCTCTGCTGGGTGAAGCCTCTGGTTTGCCTCCCACTCAAACGTCTTCTGGTATTCATACGCCGGTGGAAAAGACTGGTAGTACGTACATCCCATTTGGCCTCTTCCCCAACGTGCTTCTAATAAATGCACAGTAGATATCCTCAACCCAGCCAATATGTCGTCCTCTTTGGATGATCCCTCTGCAGCTCTACTGTCCTTGCCCCCCTCAGGCAACACATCTGGACCTGGCGCCAAAGCTGACTTACCACCTTTGACAACCGACATCGACGCAGCCAAAGCAAGCGGTTCCAGATTCTTCCCTACACCTCTCCAAAACCAGCCTCAACCACTCATGTCGAACGGACTCCCAGCTCTCGATAAGGTTTCTATGGAATTATCCGCCCAATCCGTCAGTCCAGCCACCGTCGCAGCGCCCCAAGGTTCTCGATTGCTTGCTCTTGCCGGTCGTGGACCTCTCCCGCCCAACAGCGCAAAAGCCGTTAACATACCCCCATCCGTTTCCCCTAGCACCCAAATCCCTCTCAATCCCTCCGCCTTCCCTGGAGCCAGCCATTCTCGTACACAATCGCCTTCGTTGCCGCTACCTCATAGGGGGTCTCTGTCTCAGCAAGGATTCCCACAATTTGAGGAGCAGCGCTTGCAGTTTGGTATTGAACATGGTCTCCATGAGAATCATGTTATGATTACTCCCGATGGTCTACGTCGGGCATCGGTCGTTACGCCTGTGGACCAACTCGCGTTCTCTGGGAGCCCAGACCCCGCCTTCCATACAGACGCCGGACCAGGTATGTTTCATTTTTCTTTTCTCACTAAATGGTTTACTAAAACCCAAATGCAGGCAAAGGAAGTCGATTTGCCAAATTCTTCGATGGTAAAGGAAGGGACTCCATCCCGCCCATGTCAAAACAATCCTCGCTTCAATCCAATCCTGGTTACCTGGGTGGACCAGGGATGCCGAATGGTGGGCGTCAAGAATTGAGCCCACAAGTCCCTGGTGGGAACGACTCGCGTGCGATGGAAGACATTATGGCCATGCTCCAAAATTCCGCCTCGGTAATTAGATTATTCCAATCCATTATTCCCTATTGGCGCTAACAAAACCTTTTTTCCCCAGGGACAGAGGCTGAATCTTCAATCCATGGGACCTCAAAACAATGGACTATACAACCAGCCTTCACTCGCTGGGTTGCAACAGCAACCTCAGATGCATCAGGTTCACCAAATCCCTGCCAACGGTCTACTCGACTCACTTTATGAGAGCCGTATCGACGACCGCCACCTTGATGACCGCCACTTCGTACCGGATGGTATGGTTCCTGGCCTCCGACCCTCGATCCCTGTGAGGGGTGGAAGGGACTTGTATGCGGAAGGTTTGGATGAAATGCAGATCAACGCCCGCCTGGTGGCTCAGCAGCGTGGACCTCCCGAGCAGCTGTATCCTAACCAAATGGCGATGCTCAATCCTCCTCGTTATCATGGTGGTGGTCGTGGCAATCCCGTCAATCAGCAGCAGGCCTTCCGGGGCGGTCCTTCCCCTATCAATCTGCAAAATTCGTTGCAAGGTATGGGTCAGCAACGCCTACCACCCGGCCTCGCCAACTTGGGTGGTCGTCCGCCTCACGATCCCTCCCAGTTCATGAATGCATCAATGGGCATGGGCCCCGGTGGCATGCACGGGCAGATCAATGGCAATATACCCTCTCAGCAAGCTCAGTTTAACGGCCTCAATGGACCTGGTGGGATGGGCGGCTTCGCGGGTGGACCTCAGATGCGGGGCGGACCTATTCCGGGCCCACATCAAATTCAGAATCAAAATTCCGCAAGCGGGCTGGCGCACTTGGGAGGTGTTGATCCCCGTGTGAGCACCCAGACGCAGTTGCTCGCTATGGGCTTGCGTGGCGGTGCCGGTGCCAACTTTGGCGGGCCACCTCAGGGCCTCGGAGGTCAGTTGCAGCCTGGACAAATGCAACCATCGATGGCCAACTTACGGCAGCAACCCAATGGCCTTCCTCATCCGATGGCGCATATGATGCCTCCCCACCTGCAACAGCAACAGCCACAGCCACAGCCAGGTGGAGTCAACAATCAACAGGCACAAGAGCTCATGGCCTTGCTCATGGGGGGCAACATCCGCGAATGAATTCCGACTTTCTTTTTTCATCCTCCTCCCTCTCTACAGGACAATTCTTTTTTCGACTTTTGACCTATCATCCATCCTTGTCATTTACTTCTTTTCCGTGATCCTTGGTTTTTACTGCCATGTAGTATGTCAATGCTCCGAAGCTTTCATCGAAACGAAATTCGCGTCTCTTGTCTATCACCATCCGTGATTGTCGATGGGATGGAGCCGCTACTCTCGTCCAGCACAAGTAGTAATATCTATAACATTATAGCTACTTGCTCCCCGGTTTGGCCCTTTATAAACGATAGTTGTAAACTTAATTCAATCAGGGCCTTCAGGAGACAAACAAAGAGATACATGTAGAGGGATATTACATTGTTCATAGACTCTTATCGGCTTATGTATCGCCTCGTGGCCGACTTGCCTTATATGGAAGTTTGTCCCAGCGGCTCTCTTGCATCAAATGAAACAGAAATGATCTCAGTTATTTACGTCTATTTATATGAGGATTTCCCACATCTGCAAGCTTGATGGGGGGCGACTTTTAGCGAATCATGATCTTGGCTCAAGCGCTCATCATGCTTCTTTCTACGCACAACGGGAGAGAGCTCTTGCGCTAATGACACTAGTGAACCCTTCGAATTCGGATGCTGTCATGGCTTCAGTCTTGCGCTGACCACCATAAGTATCACAACGTGCCATCGAGTCATTAATGAAGGGATATTCACGACTAAATAGAGAATTGTCGGAGGGGTAAGAAGACCCTGGCCGTGCTTGCTTATCCGCCTCTGTTTTGTCTCACCATCCGTACCCCAGATGATATATCGATGTCGCTTGTCCGGGAACAGTAGGCAGAGTGGTCATCTCAACCCCAGGTTTCTACCGGCTTTCGATCTTCGGCCCCCCCCCCCCAATTGACCAGAACATATTGCTCGTGACTTCTGCCATCTGATGCTGATCTTTCTTCTTATTGTATGTAACTCGTTGATTTATTACATTTTGTGTGTAGGCAGGTCTCGACGATCCAGGGATTAATATGATACCTACTGTCGCTTTGGACACGATGCAAAGATTCTCGTTTATATTTCTCATTGAGGGCTTGAAGGTTTTATTGGTTAAATTTTACCTGGTAAGTATTTAAGAGACTATAGCATGACCGGCCGCCAGTGAAGAACATCAATCTGCTAAGACGCACTAACGGCTCCGGTACTGATACTTGCCGCATGTAGCATGAACCTAGACCATCCCATTCACTGGTTGCAATACGACTGGGATTTGTTTTATGGGTAATGGCTACCTCCTCCAATGATACTCCAGAACAACAGCAAAATCAGCTTGGGCCGCATACGCGCAGTTTGACATGGAAGAAGCTTGCCATATTGCTTTTACATAGGATAACCTTCTGAACAACAGCAATACAAGATTGTATAATTCTGGTTTGCAGTGAACAACACGTGTAGTGGCGTTCCACATCCATCACGCATCTTTCGAACCTGTCGCGTCGTCAACGAGTATTTGAGGTCATACGCCGTTAAATAATGCTCTAGCTGCATCATATATTGCGAGCGATATCTATCGGAGAAGTCAGGCACGCGAAAATGGCGGGCTGGAATGGAATTGATACTATTAGGTGGGTAGTGGTACCATGTTGGACCCACAAGGCTGTTAACCAATCCTTAAGGAGCTATGGTGGATCGGACAAATGCCATTCAGTCAAGATGTGCTATAGCAGTCGTGCCGATAACGATGTGATCGATAAGAGAAAACTTGAGTGATCGCAGGTCTCCTTCAAGCTACTGTGCGTAAACTCTGAACTCTAACCAATGGCCAGTGGTTGCCAGAATCCTAGGTTTTCGAAGAGGAAAAAAAAAAGGTGCGTAATTCATAAGGTCGCTTGCGGTGGCGCATCACCGAAAACTCATCGGAGGATGCGGACATTGAATGATAATGAATGTTGTCACGCTTGATTAATTTTGTGGTAATTGTTTTAGGTATTTTATAATATGACGGTAGGCGCAAAAGTGGGAATGCCACCATTCTGCACAGGTCTTAATTTTTCGGACATGCACGATGAGATGCGAGTGTATATGGCTTGTGATACTAGTATGACAAGCATGTACTCCCAAGGTAAGACCGTGCTTATATACGGCGGCCTGTGAATGGGGCCGAAGCAGATCAAGACGCTGACGGAGGGTTCTGAGGACGCCGGTCTCCAGGACTGATGCCAAATGGAGGAATCTGCCGAGCCGCCCAGGACATGCTTGCCTGCAGGCAAAAGAGCGAGGTCATGCTTGAGCAGCCATACAGACTCCGGCTTGATCTGGGTTGGACAGGGGTGTTTGAGTATCTGTACATAATTCCATCAGCCTTTTTAGACAATTGGTCCATTAACCGGAATACACGCCTCGAAAACGTGCCCGCCCGCCCGCCTACGAGAGATCCTCAAGTCTGAAACGACGACTGCAAAACATACGCCTTTTGTTCACCCATACCGTCACGGTCTCTCCTCACATACTGGTCTTTCGGCCAGCTCTACAGTCTAACTAGCAGCGGAGGGGCCTTCAGTGTCTTCTCCGTGTGTTTGGGTGTTTCTTGCTTGCTAAATCCTATAGCGAGCATTCGTCGAATCGTGCAGACGCCAACTTTTTTCCGTGCCGTTTGCAGTGTCGGCAACACCTAGCACAGGCCGTAGAAAGCTCAGACAGCTTCACCAGTCTATTCACTCCTTTCACAAATAATTTCTTATCCGCACACCGCATCGAGAAAGCCTTGTCTGCTTTCTAGCGCCCGTCACCCTGCCATTCGTTTCCAGTCTCGCCACAACCACCTTCCCTCTTGGCCGATAGTGAATTAATAACATCTTTTCTACCTGATCCTACTGGTGCGTACGACGTTCACGATCGTCATCGATATCATGCCCTCAACTGCGTTTGAATTCTTGATCTAGGATTCTGCATCGACTAGTAGAATCGGATTTAGCGCTTCAGCTTTTAGTCATCGTTGGATTATTGTTTTTTTTTTTTCGGTTCTCAAAACCTAACCCAGTGAGTACGATTTCTACTACGTCATTAGGGCGTCGGGCATTGTAGAGCGTAGACCGGCGCACCTCTCCGGGCGTTGCCCGAATCGAGCCGGACTTCCATTTGGCGAGCCATTTGTTAGCGTGACACAGCCCTCTTTGCCCCTCCCTGAGAGAGACCGTGACTGAGAGAGCCATTCGAGGAGGAGGGGCACAGGGGAAAGGCGAATTCATTATTCCTTCCATAATTGAGATGATGCCAAGGATCAGCTGGTTGACACTCGTTGCAATCTCTTCCAGGCCTGGTCTCGCCAGACGCACCTATTGTGGATAGTGTTGGTGTCATCCCATTCAGGTGAGGGCTGTCTCATCAGATGCGCATCGGCCACATTAGCTACGGATTGATTGCGGCGAAGCGGCGCTTGAACACGGCGATTTATTTTGTTTATTTTTCTTTTTTGAGCTGTGCTGCCTATTTTCCTTATCTGGGTCGCTGACCCCGAGGTCCGATTCACCTTGTTTCCGGATTTCTACTTCGGCTCGCCCGGTCTCTCGAGGCATTTCTTTTCCTTGTTCACGTCGTCGAGGACGTTCAGCTTGCCGTTTCTTGTTCTCTACCATCATCTTGTCTCACGATTTCTTACTCTGCTTTACGCACATTTCACGATTGCATTTACATCTGCCTCTCCTGGGGGCCCGTCACGCCCCACATCGCTGCATTCACTGTGCTTGCCGTTGCATGACCCGTTCGTTTTCTCCATGTTAGCATCTTTCACCCTTCTCAGGCGTTCTCAAGGCGCATCTATCTATCTGAGTGGCCTGTGCGTACAGGACGTACAACGGAGCCCATCGTTGTAGCGGCTTTTGCCTCATTGCCCCATCGCGTGTGACAACGCGCGGCACGTTCAAGGCTAGCGTGACGGTGGCCAAGGCCCAAGTGCCTGACACTCTGATATAAATCCATGTTCATCATTTTCACACATTCTCTTGTTCTGGCGTTTTCATCACTTACTTTTTGGGTTTTATTACTCATATTGGAATGCCGCATGCTGATAAAGTTCGTTTTCACCAGAATCCCTTCCAACTTCCCTATCCTCTATTAGAGCCCGACAAATGAAAGACGTCACCGGTTCTTCGTCGAGACAACACTCTCGTAATAATACTTGCTATCAGAAGAAACGATCCTCACTTGTGGGTAGTGGCATCTCCAAATCTCACAAGACATCCTCTCGTCGAGATAGCGTCAAGTCTTCCGACGGCCTCAAGTCCTTTCTGTCCGCACAACGGCAAAGAGAAGCATTGATACTATCTCTTCACCGACAAGGGATTTTGCTCGAGGATGAGTATTCTGACGATGTTAAGCAATACATGCTTCACATGGAGGTAGGTGTTCCTTCCAATCACTCCATCATGGTATTTCGTTCTCAGCTGTTTTTAGCGAGATACAATGTGCTCGACACAATCGATGGACCAACAGCCAGAAGTCAAGTGGCACATGCGCCCTTGCCTCGTCGATTTTCTTGTCGAGATTCATTTCACGTTCCGACTTCGACCTGAAACCCTCTATCTTACCCTCAACATAGTCGATCGTTATGTCTCGCGTCGTATTGTGTACGTAAAGCACTACCAATTGGTTGGTTGTGCTGCCCTGTGGATTGCTGCCAAATTTGAGGACGCTAAGGAGCGCGTGCCCACGTTGGCCGATCTGGAAGCCATCTGTCGAGAAGCCTACGATGATCGTGCGTTTATCCAAATGGAGTGGCATCTTCTGGAAACCATCGACTGGAAACTTGGCCATCCGACTGCAGAAGCGTGGCTACGGCTTCATTGCTGCGACCCCAGCTTCGGTCTGGAGGAGGACAAGGTTCAACATGTTGCCCGCTTCCTGATGGAGATCACGTTGTTCTATCGCGAGTTCACCGCCTTCACATCATCACAGCTGGCGGCGGGTGCTCTACATTTGGCGCGTTTCCTATGTGGCAAGGAGCAAAGGGTATTAGATGAGCTTGAGGAAAGCCTCGAGGTCGTTCAACTCCTCGACGATCGTTTGGCTACCCGCTTGGATGATCTGTCAGAGACCTTGGTGAAGAAGTATTCGTTTGCTTTCTACTCCAAGGCTGCGACTTTCGTCATGCAATACTACGTGGATGGGAGCCCTCGGTTCGAACGGGAGAACTTTGTAACTTCTCCGGTGACACCTCCCACTCGCTCCTCAAAGTCTTATCGTTCCATACCGAGCACACCCATGAGTGTCATGAGCGCAACAGATTCAGACGTTTCTGATGACATGCCTAAGACACCTACAAGCCCGGCAGCCAGCCCCTTCCCGAGTTCTCCATCTGAGGATAAGGAAAACTCGTCCTTCTCACCAGCGGTCAACAAACTACGCCTGGATTCGACACCAGAACAGTATCTCCCCCACGATTTTGTCGTTTTTGGACGATCCACACTTCAAAACATTAGCATAGCCTCCCCGCAAGTGGTCGTAGCATAAAGGAACTTCAAGACCCCGAATCGTCACCCCAAATCCAAGGAACCGCAAACAACACAACCAAAATGTACCATCATCCCAAACACGTCGCAAGATTTTTTTTTCTCTCTTTCTTCCTGTCTTTGCAATCATCCATGCATCACATCTTTCCTTTCATCTGTTACTATCCCTCATCGGCATCGATACAACTGGCGTGGAGCTTGCTGTTTCGTTCTAATACACTTGAATGAACCAGTAATTTCTTGGTTCGTGTCTTGTTCATCCCTGACAAGCACTCTCAGCACCACAACAGGCTCGTTGCCATTCCTTGGAAGTGCTCACGCTATCGACAGTTTTGCCTTTCTGCGAACGGATTCGCACCATATGCTTACAATAGTCTTTTTTGCACCGTTGGGGATCGCATATTCTGTACTGTTTTTTTTTGTGATTCTGGCGCTTTTTATATTATTTCTTATTCATCATACCTTACTTTTCAATTTTATCTTCCTGTCCTTCCTCCCTTTTCCAACTATCTTTTTTGCAATTCACCCCCGTTACCCTCCATCAATTTATTCATTCCATCATTGCATTTCACATACACTGCATACATTCACTTGTCCTCATCAGCTTCTTTACATCCGCATTCAACCGTTTCCCCTCATCCCGATACTCTCTGTCTGTCCTTATCCTCTTGTCGCAATTCGATTTTCTACACGAACACTTTTTGGCCTTGTGCATACTATTACTACCCCTCTATTGCTGTCGCATAGCCTGAAGGGCGTCCATGTCCGACAGCGTCGCAACAATTCTCGTATCTGTGTCAATAAAACGTTGTCTTATAGAGAAAATGCCCTTACGCTGTGTGAGACAGCGTGTAAGTGTGCAAAGTGCCAACTAGACAAAAATCAGTTGCACTATCAAGAGCAATGGAGGTGAAATGAATTGGATTATTAAGGTTAGATGCAACTGATAGGACGTGATCATGGGGCCCCCTGATCATGAATATTACATAGGGCAAGAATGATATGCTGGTTTATGTTCCCAGTCTTGGTCCCTGGTCGCATGCCCAGGGCCCTAAGGCTTGATGTAGAATCCTTATACCGTATCCGGCTTGGAAAATTTCCACTCTCTTCGGATGATAAAGATGACGATTAAGATATCCAAGGGGCTTCAGCATGCATGATCGGTTGGTGCCTCGCTTATGAGCCGTGGAATATAATACCAGCATCGGCCCATGGAGGCGCCTATGGGTGGTCGGGTCTTGAAGAGATCCCGAGGCACCGCCTTAGACAGATTCAGAAAGGCCGGACTACTTGCGCTGTTGTGAAATGAGAATAATCGAAGGCGGCTGTTGCAACAAGACAGCCGAGCGTCGTTATTGGTGTTGTTGTCTTTTTGGTGTCTTTTTGTCGACTCACATGGTTTTTTTCGCCGAGGAAGTAATGATTGATGATGCTTGACTTTCGGACCAAATCAAAGTTAGCCACATATCATCGGTACTTGGGATTGTGCGTAATCTATTGTAAAGTATATGCAATTATGATTGTGTGAGGTCATCCCGGTTAACGATAACTCATACGTTGATCCATGGGAGGAAACTGCATCCGTCTCTGCGGCCCCCCGCACTCGCACATGGACCCACAGACACATGTACCTGTCAAAAATCATGGCGTATTAAAATGGAAAGATCGATGGTCGCTAAGCTGGGAGCGAGTCGTTCTGATCACATGTCAATCCTCAAGATATCTATGACGAAATGATTATTTCATAACCATGTGTAGCGCAATTCTAGGCACAAACTACATAATGCCGACGTAGTGGCCCTGTCCGCTATCTCTTTAGCTAACCACACTCTCCCCCTTCTTACGCTATAATATTGCGGCTCTAGCAGCTGGTAGACTGCACACCCATGCACTATCATCGACATGTTTCGAGCTATCGCCATCACCATTACCGCGGTCAACCAAGAAGCCGTTCTCGCTAGCGGCGAAAAAACTAGTAATCGTCATAGATGACGAACTTGTGTTCTCGTCAATTGATTGCGGGAATTGCAAATTTCGAGGCAATGCCTGGAATGAGAGGCATGATGGTGAGGATGACGGGGGCGCTGCGAAGTCTTTGGAAGGTGATTTATCCGCTGTCAAGCGGTAAAACTGGGGTGGGTGGAAGTAGAAGTATTGTTATCATGATTCCACATTAGAAAAAAAAAAGCACTTGCCTGGACTTTTTGTCCGCGAAGCGGAGCGATCTGTGATTCTAGTGCGATTGAACCCCGCCCGGGATCTCCAGAAAGAATACGATCCATCCGGTGAACCTGTCAGAGGGAATTAATACCGAGGTAAAGTTGTGTTTTTTTTGTAACATACTTGACCATCGTTTCTCAAGACACCGAGGAAGAAATCATCATCCTTGATGAGTTCACGGTCTCCCAAGCCCGCCGCCTGAATGGCGTCGAGAAGCAGTCGAGTTGGATTTTGACTATCTAAAGACAGTACTAGATTCCCTTCTGTACTATAATAATCTTCATTAGGAGCAATGGTGAATATTATAGCAGACACTAACTGCGTAAGAGTGTAAACAGGACTTAATGTTTGCACATTCCCAAAGTCCAGAGATAATGATGCAGGGTTGGTACTACCGGTTAGCGCAATGCCAACTGCCCCTTCTGAGTGAATATTATCATTGTGAAATAAGGTCACTGGTCTTCCCGTAACAAACGGCGTTGATGATGCCAAGAGTCCAAACTTTTCAAATAGTTTGTTGGTGGTCAGCATGCAGCGCAAGGGTAAAAGCTAATTTGTAATACTTGCTTTAAGCGCCCGCGGAAACGCAGTTGAAAGCCCCTTTGACAACCCTTCTGGCGCTTTGTCCGAGAAATAGATTATGGAATGAATGCCTTCTGGAGAGTTCTGGCTAAAATCTCGAAGCGAAGCAAGGGATATGGGCAAGTCGTTCTTGCTGATTGGATTATCCCAGAGTTGCTGCCAATCCAGAGGGCCTGGGTCTTTCGAGAACTCAGAGAAACCTGGCCAGTGAGGTTTTCTCTCGTCTTTGTGTCTGAATGCATGCCATTTCCCCACTTGCGGCGCTGCTCGACCCTTGACTTCACTTCTAAATGGTGTAGCCAGTGTTTCGCCAAAAATAGCGTAGGAAACAGCCAGATGATGATTCAAGGGAGCAGACAAGCAGCCTATGGAGGAACCATTAGTAATAGAACGAACGCTCTTAATCAGAGGCTCTAATGCGTCTACATGAGTAGGCGGGGCGGCTATTGAGTAAACGAGAGTGTCTTTTGTAGAACCGTATTTTTGTGCAACGGAATTCAAATGTGCCAAGAGTTCAGCCGAACTCCTGCCAAAGATTGTTGCTGCCGCTCGAGGTTTACAGGCCATATGCGTCAGAGAAGATAATGATAATTATTAAAGAACACCTGGTACTAGTAGCGCTCAATAGCGAAAAAGTATTACGGGATCACATGATCAGACGCGTCTACATCTAACGGAGTTTGAATTGACGTAAGTTGAACTGCTGCACATAAGCTACTATCCGATCACAATCCCAGCGTCGAAAACAACCAGTTCCGCAAGTCTCACCACACACTGCGCCAATGGCCAACATAGCTTCTGTAACTCGCCAGTTGGCTGGAATGGATATCGGTGCATCCAAGAAACAGCCCGCAGCATCCAGTTCTCGACCGGGTCATCTAAAGCAAGCGAGTTCGAGCAACTTATCCAAGCTCGCCTCCAAAAATACGACAGCAAATCCTTCTATACAGCCGCTCACCAAATCAAAGTCGACAACTTCCGTGAGAAACCCGGAACAACAACAGCGTCCGCCACCACCTTCGGGAGGCACGACCCGCCCTGCTCTTGACATTGGTAACTATGACGGCGGCCTAGAGATTGAAAATGAGAAGAGAGGAGAACCTGTTTATGGCCGGGCTGCCCAAGAGTTGGCACTGGACTCGAGTGTCTCGTAAGTCAACTACAAAGACTAACTTATCTCAATCTCACAACATCACAGTGCTCGCCCAACTCGCGAATGGAATCTACTCTCATTCGATATTGGAAGACCATTAGGAAAGGGAAAATTTGGACGTGTGTACATGGTCAGGACGAAGGCTGAACCACATTATATCCTTGCTCTCAAGACCCTCTACAAGTCCGAAATTGTCCAATCCCGTGTTGAGAAACAGATCCGACGTGAGATTGAGATTCAGCAAAATCTTCGCCACCCAAACATTCTCCGTCTCTACGGCTACTTCCATGATGAGAAGCGTATATTCCTCATGCTCGAGTTTGCCGGCAAGGGTGAACTATACAAGCAGCTCTCGAAGTATGGTTCATTTAGCGAAAAGCGCAGCTCACGGTATATAGACCAAATGGCTGATGCTCTCATCTACCTTCACTCGAAACATGTTATCCATCGTGATATCAAGCCCGAAAATCTGCTTCTCGGGATAAACGGAGAGCTCAAGATCGGAGACTTCGGTTGGAGTGTTCATGCACCAGGAAACAGGCGGATGACGATGTGTGGTACATTGGACTATCTTCCACCTGAAATGGTGGAGGGCAAGGAGCACAATGAAAAAGTGGACTATTGGGCTCTCGGTGTTCTTACATACGAGTTCCTCATTGGAAACCCACCATTCGAGGACCGCGCTAGTGTCAATGGTATGTATCCGTTTTGTGTTTCAAATTCATGGCTTTCATTGCTTAACTTGTGCAGCCACGTACCGCCGCATCAAGAAGGTCGATCTTCATTTCCCACAAACAATATCCCCTGAGGCCCGCGATCTCATCAGTCGGGTATGTTGTCGGTTTCAATTCAAGTTTTGAAATCGGTGTTCTGAAATTCGATTCCTCTAAGTTGTTGAAATATGACCCTGAGGAGCGGCTACCACTAACAGAGGTCATTACCCATCCATGGATTGTACGACATCGTTCAAAGAGTAGCACTGCCGCCCAGGGAGAAGAGTCCTGATATGTGTTCATTTTGTTTGTATTTTCAGCTTTGCTCTTGGGTTTTGTTTTCGACTATTGTATTATGTATTGGCTTACGTCGTTATTGCTCTTCAAACATCAGCTGAAGCAAATGCATTGTGGTTCCCTTTTAGTTCACATGTATGTACCATGGAGTCGATGTAATTAATGTGATTAGATCTGGCATAATAAGATGATGAAATATGAATGTTAATAGCGCCTGTTGGGACGTCCACCAGGCCCTTGATAGGGTCCGTAATCTGGCGGCGGTCGCCCTGATTGCTAGACGTCAGCTTATTTGCAGGAAAAACAGAGCAGGATAGCACATTACCTCCACGAACAGGTGAAGCGGGCGGTGGCGTACGGGAACGTGTTGCACTGGGGATCACGGCATTACGTAGCAGCATCATGAGATCATCTGTACGGAAAACGGGGCCTAATAACATGTTTGATGCTGAATATCGACAACATATCATAAAGAGGGCAGAAAACGTACCGTCGAACGCCGCCGGTGGTGGCAACTGTCCAACAAACCAAGAAAGGACATTGGGCAAAGTCACTTGCTTTTCATCATCTCTGCCATCCTTATCTCTGGCGCGCGGGCCTGTTGGCGGATCATGGCCTCTTTCACCTCTCGGAGGGCTGGTAAATCGCTTTCGCGGGCCGGGCCCATCGCGACGATCACGGTCCCTGGGAGGGGGCGAGAAAGGCCGCTGTCTCTTGTTTGTGGAGCCTGGACCGGTGTGTGGTCTATCCGGAGACACGGGGCGTTTGGTAGCTGGAGATGCTGAGCTCGAGGACGCGATACTTTGGCTACCTTGATTTGAATTGGCCAAAAGATTCTGGACTGTATCTTGTCGCTGGACGTTAACAGATGAATTTGATATTGGAAGACCTTGTTGACGAGCCACAGCTGCACCTAGGTCGCGAGCAGCAATTGCGTCTATAGCAAGGTATGTATGTCTTTGGGCGAACCGCTTGATAGGTGGATCTGATATAGAAAAATTAAAACAGTATATCAAAGCGTCGAGTCTAATGAACACACCTGTTGGGTAGGTTTCAGCGATACGCTTTTCGAGCTTCATCGCGGCCTCTAAATCGCCATATTGGTATTCGTACCGCGCCCAACGCTCCCACAGCGGTCGGGCCTCTTGGGGTTCAAACGTAGTGATCACCCGTTCAAATAGTGCACGTGCATCTATACGCGACGACAAAAGTAAGAAAAAAAGGTTCACACTTATTAAAATTGGCCACCAACTGTTTTCATCATTAATTGAAATGAGGAAGCCGAGGTATCTTAAGACAAATTCGATCTCTTTACCAAATACTTCCAAGCCTTTTTCGAATATACGACTGGCAACTGTCCTGTCTTTGATTGTGTGATACTCCATCAATGCTATCAACATGGTGAACTTCGATTTTCCTCAAGATTTAAATAGTACTCTTACCAGCGGCCTCGTAAACCTCCCATGTAACGAACTTATCCCTTCTTGCTTTTCCAAACACACTCCGGGAGGCTGTAACATTCTCAGCACGTCGGGCAAATCTCATGTACATGATCCATGCAAGCCCGTATTCCGTCTTCTTCTCAGTGAATTCCTGGAATCTAGTATTTGCTTTGGTATTATTAATGGGCTCGACTAGCTGGGTATCAGTAGATTCTTGCGAAGCAGGAACCAAATTATCAGCCGGAGGATTTAGCTCCGCATCAAGTGCCGTCAAATCTTTCCGTAAAACATCAAGCAGTTTTTCAAAAACAGCATGGACTGCAGGATAATCTTTCTTGACCTCAAGGTTCTCCGCGTAAGCAAAGTTCAAGAGGAAGCTAAATAATCATCAACATCACTTCGACAACTGTAATGTTTGTGAAAGAAAATACCTGGACGGATTGGCCTCGATACCACCTTTGAGCATAGCAATGGCCTCTTCGTGCTTACCCACACCATTAAACCAAACATGAGCCATGTACCAGATCTCACTAAAGAAGCGCATGCCGATAACCGCCTTGCGATATACAGTCTGTATCCTATTGATGAGTGTCGCTTTCGCGCCTTCTTCGATTTCCAAAGGATTACTCTCTTCCCACTTGAGATATGCTTTCCATGCACCAGCGAGTGATCTGTCGCTGGAATTGAAAGTTGGAGGGGCTGGTAGGTGTAGGACACCTGGTGTCACACTCGTTGGCGGGGACAATGGTGTAAGGTGCTTCGTTAGTTGGCGAAGTGCTGTACGTGCTTGCATGTATGCCGGGTTCAGGTCCTGCATGAATTTCTTAGCCTACCACAAATGAGACACTGTTAGTCGTGGAGCAGCAATGTATATAAACTGGGAGTTTATCACAGTGATCTTATTCAGACCCATCTCAAATGCTTCGAAATCGGTCCAAATGTTATCAAGACCTTCGATAGGAATTTGAATAGCTCGATGATAGACTTTGCGTAAAAGGTCCATCTTTTGCTGCTCTTCCCAATTCGTAGTTGTCTATCCCATAACATTGAGCTGTCACACGCTATGCGTGTAATAGATAAACTCACCGTGCCCTCTTTCAAGAATTGGATATACTCCATCCAGATAGGTCCGCTGTCTTTGTCTTGTCCGATATGTGTGAGCGCAAATTCAAACGACTTGCGAATCTCATCCCGGAAGCTCTTGTCTGTGTTCAATCGTCTATAAAATAAAATAAAAATATTCACACGTATGAAGATGCAAGCCATCCTAAATCATAACACAAGACCGACCTGACATAATCGAGATAACACTTCCAAAGGTCAACAGACGGCGATGATTTCAACCACTTCTTGAAAAGATCTTGCGCTTCAGTAAAGTGTCCGGGATTCAAATAATGGTTTATATATGCTATCTGAGCTTGCGACTAGAACAAAAAATCACGCGAAAGAGTGGCCTCGGGTAAGTCGACGTCATGGTATTGAGGGAAATTAAAGCCGTAGCAGTCAATATGCACCGTATTCGGATAGGCCTGCAGCAATCCCTCATATGTTTCTTTGATTTGTTCTAAGTCACCACTCGACTCAGCCAAGTCAACAAGTCTGTTCCAGACCTGGGGCTGCCGGGGATTTTCACGCAGCAAAGCACGTGTGATGTCCCATTCCGAGTGTACTGGCTGCGTCGAGGGCTGTTCGAATGGGCCAGCAGGCAGGCTGGTGGTTGTTTGCTGAATCGATGACGCTGGGTCTTGGTCATTTTCTAGTTCAGACGCTGACCGCGACAAAGGCCGACTTTCGCCTCCGGCCTGCGATAGTATACCACTGTTGTCGATATTAGTGTTGGGCGGGATATCAGACATGAGAGCGCGGTTAGGGTACAACAAGCGTCGCGTGAGTGAAACGACGACGATTGTTTATGAACAGAAAAACAGGTGGTCGCCGTAACGGTCAAGGGACAACTAAAGGCCTCACAGCCACACTACTTCAATATGGCTTAGACTGACACACTGCCACTGCGAGGTCGATTTCGAAGCATTTAGGTATTTGTTATGAACACATGAGTAACTTGAATAACTTGTGCAGACTAAAATTACACTTTAGATATTAGAGATCATGTACATATCGCTTCAACCGAAACACTCTTTTCACTCCAGAATCCACTCTCCATTAACCTCCTTGATTCCTACAGGTCGCTTCTCATCCAAGCTGATCCTCCCGGCATTGAGAATAGCGGTGGTAAGCACAGTGTTGGCAATAGTAGGCAGGCCGTGCTTGTCAAAGTCTCCAGGTGTCGATTGTCCGGCATTAACTGCCCGTGCAGCATCGACGAACTTCTCGATGGAGATATATCCGTAGCCACGCTGGCCATCGAAGTGACCAGACTCAGAAGGGGAGTACTTCATGCTTTTATAGGTGTCAGCAAGTTGTTGTATACAAGATAAGCAAATTTGGCATACTAGAATGGATTCGGCCAAGCGATGCCGGTTTCGTCTTGAGTAATATCGTAGCCACGACGGGCTTGATCGACATGGATATCGCCCTAGGGTGGTGATTAAATAACGTTACCGAAGAAGATAATTCTCCATCGCTAACCTTCTCTCCCATATAGTACCAATGTTGCGCAGAGTGGATACCGGCCTTCATGGGGGCCGTCCAACTTGCGGTGTAGACTCCTGTGCCCTTGTGCTTTGGACTGGTCTTGGATTGCCAGTCAACTAGCAAGGTGATGGTATCTTCAGTCTGAGGTGCGCAGTTGTAAGGTTCGCTCGTGGCAATACCCGTAGCAGCAGAAGCTACGACTCGTGTAGGGTACGCTTTATCTTGCAAGATCCAGCAACTGACATCAATGTGATGGGACGACAGGTAGTAGCTTTGACAACCCGTAAGTCTAGCGTTCTGCACCTATATGGGCTTATTCCATTCATACCTAATGTCAGAGTCTACACCGGCCCATGCTTTGAAGGTCTCGAGCTGGCTCTTGGGTTGACTCATCCACGCGCTGAAGAAGTTGAACTCTCCCAAGCTTTGTGCACGAGCCTTGGCGTCGCTATAAACGGGATCGAAACTACAACCATGATCTTTGAGCAAGTAAAATCGGTGGTGTAAATAAACCTTTTTACCGTTTGTGGTGTTCGACGAAACATACGACATTGTGCTTTTTGGCCAACGCAATCAACTCGTTGTGGTGTGAGAGAAGTTGAGTAGCGGGCTTCGTGACAAGGATGTGGATTCCGCGCTCAATCGCGTACTTGCAAATTGGGAAATGAGTGCCTTAATGAGTGACATAAGTCGGTGGTCAATTGGTATATCCTAGACTGCACTTACTGTCAGGAGTGAAGACAATAGCCGCGTCTCCTGGAGAGAGCTTGTCAATTGCTTCTTTATCTATAAGAGGTTTAAACGTGTGTATTCGGAAAGAAAACAAGATGATCGCTTACAGCTCTCGGGATCTACTTTGCCATCCTTGGGGAATTCCTCAAAACTGATGATATGTGTCAGAAAATATTTATATGTAATTAAGAATAAATGCGCATACGTGGTATCCATATCCCTGTAGACCTGCGCGATATTCGTTTCCAGATGCTCCCTGATGGCAGGGAACTTTTTGCCGTTCACTCCCACCATACTGAGATGATCAACCTTTTCACGTCTCCTTAGATCGAAGAGCGTAAGGCCCACAACCTGCTCTAACATTAGCTAAGGAGCGAACTAGCCAAGATGAAATACGCACACCAATCTGTGAAACACTGATTTAGAATCGCTCGTGCGAGAATAAATGCCAGTAATCATCATATCATACCTTCTTGTCTGACTTGGATGCGCCTGAGCCTGTCCATCCAGTCGTGTACTCGCCCTACATTTTTTGGATGTAGATATAACAAATGATGGGATTCATGGAGTTAATCAATGCTTACAGTGCCGCCTGGAAAGTGACATTAATGAGAGATCGCATGTGGGGAAGTGTATATTACTCACACATCAAGACGTTCAACTTCTTCTCGGCCATATTGGTAGCTGATAAAAAAGAGAGATGGGGAGAGAGATGGGGTTGCAATAGTAGGAAGGATACGTCCGATGGTGTACTGCTGGCATAGTGTTCTTTCTTATATACGAATTTCAAGGATTTCTTATGATCAGGATAAAGTCCATGTATTGGGCTGGCCCGGAGATCGGCCCGGGACGCGGACCGCGCTCTTCGACGCGTCCATCCATTTGTCGTTTGCGCGCGACAACGAACAGCCATTCGCAGCAAAGTGCCTGCAATCTTCAGCTCTTCGGACTCTAAGTCCGCGACGAGTATCTAGTTTGGGAAACTACAGGTGTGAATTTGTTTTAATGCCAACATACCGGATCAGTGCTCACCAATATACAGGTCCTTTAGGACTTCCTGCCTGCCGTGCCGATCACCATGAGCTCGAGTGCGTTGACCAGGTCCGAACGCTCGACGGTCATTGATGTGTGCGTGCTATTAATGTCTAGTGTTTGTATTGTAACTGAATATTGATTTACAGGACGTATCAGCAACTGTATTCCATACTACTTGGTCATGCTGAAAGTTCAACACCTAAACAACTCATTGCCACTCTTCAACCAAGGGTGCCTCAACTCGCCAATATCTCTCAATTATTTGGCAGACCCAAAGAAGAATCCAAGAAGCGACTGCAGTCACAAACCATCACACTCCCAGATGACACTGTATTGACCTTGACCCCGTCGGACAAGCTTGTAGCACAAGCCCTCAGCGACAGGCTGCAAATCGACGAAGTCCAAGCACTCATCCTCTTTCGCTCATTTATATACAATGTGGGCCTGCCAGGAAAGAAGGATGAGGGAGCCACGGATCAAATGCCTTCTCACCAGGATATTGTCGCGAAGATCGAGCCCTTTTACTACACTGAACGCCTCTTCCTGCTCCGTGTCTTCCTGCCTTTGCTTCGCGCCAGTCAGAACGAGGTTGACCCAAACAAAGAAGTCGCACAAAAGATACTGCCTCTCATTGTGTCAGACGGCGTCAAGTTTGTGGAAACTCTCTTAGAAGAGTACACGCGCAAACGACAAGAGGAGCCACCTATGGTATTCAGGTCAAATCCAGTTGCCATCGCACAATGGTCCCTACAAAACCTCAAGGAACAACTTGTTCTTCTGGAGGTTATCTTTTGGTCTATGTGGGGATATGTTCCTTGCGACGGCCCGTTACTCGTTAAGATCTACGAGAATGCTTATACAAGCGGTCTTGGCAAAAACCAGAAAAATGCAATGTACATGCTCGACAACGAGAGTGGGCAACTTTTACAGGATAGCGCTGCAGTTTGGATGCTCATTCTAATCGAGGTCTTGGAACTCGAGAAGATGGCTGAGCAGGATGGCTTCGAAATATCCGCAAGACCACTAAATCCTGACTTCTATGTCTCTTCTCCTGAATCTCTCAAACGAATACACGAGCTGGTTACAACCCATGGTGATAGCCAATATGCCTGCGTCTATTTGGCTTGGACATACGTGGTTTACCGGTTAGCCGCAGTGGCTTCAGAACTTAAAGAAATTCCGGAGACATACAGAAGTTTCTTCGCTTCGCTAGACGCCCATAGCCATTCATACTCCCGCGGACATCAAAATACGCATGAGTTAATGATTGCTGCATGTCTTTCCCCGGCTGTTGGCCTATTCAACCTCATGTTATTGTTGCTTACAAATTCGCCACTATTCGTCACCTCGCTGGCTTGGCGAACTGGCTCTTCTGTCACTGATCCTAATGCGATCGCTTTTCGCTCTGTATTTAAAGGTATGTCACTAATACATCTTCGCTAGCTCTTGATATTGATCTTTTAGTCAGGCCTTGTGATCTCCTTGGTTGAGCTGGTACCCGTCGAAATGATACCCGATTTTGAAACTTTCGTCGAAGTCTGGATCGCTCTTTTTGGTCGCAGCGAATCTTCCTCTGTCAGCAGTATCTGTGCCCAATTCTGGAAGATCGACTTACGCGTCGGAAACGCCCGCAAGGCCATACTGGATGTCGCTCGCTCAAGATTCCCTATCCAAATCAGGCCTCTTGTTCGCATCTTACGCGCTATGACAGGAACAGGCTTCTTGGACACCGACCCCCTTTCCGCTGCCGATCAAATACTCGACCGAGACACCGATTTTGAGGAGCGCGACCTCTGTAGCCGATATGTTTTCTACTACATGAACAAGTTGCCCACATTTTCGCAGGTCGTGCATTCAAGTTCGTGCGCTGGCTCTCATGCTCTTTATGAAAAGCATACAGAACGCACCATCGCATCGGTTGCAGGTATTGGTTTCACCAATTCGCGTTCCCTAAGACTTCCCGGTGGCAGTATTCTGCCCGCAAAATCCATTGGTCGTCTGTTAAGCAGCGATGGGGGAGAACTATTGGTGGTCTCGTGGACGCATGATTATTCCGGATGGGGGCTTCTTCTTGAGGTCCTGAAGCACTATGTTCAACGTAAGGGACTTTCGCTGACTTCCGAGGTCGCCTATCCCAACGTTGCGCTTGTTGCGAAGGGTGTAGATCGACCGGTTGCCCTAAGCCTTGCGGACATTGGCATCGAACTCAACGATTCGGAAGACGAGCAACTGGTTACGGACATACTAGACTTGATTCGATGCGTCATTAAAGAGAATGAGATTATCGCCGAGTCTATGTTGGAAACCATGGAACAGAGCGCCGCAACGACCGAGTCCCCGGACTTGATACAGATGACGACGATTATTCTCGAAGATGCTCTTGTCAGGGCGGCAAAACGACTACGATCTACGGAATCGTTCTCACCATTGATTACGTCGGCCATCAGCGTCCTTGGAGCTCTCCTTGCGTTACCCAAATACTCCAACCGTGTTTGGTTGTATGTCCGATCCACAACTGCGCTCTTCGGCGCAGAGGGAACCATTGCCAACTCATCTGCGGCGCTGGCCAGCGAACGGGTCAAAGGTGTATATAGCATGACTCTAGTCATCCTTCAGTTCGCCCATCAGCTGCTGGATGAAGCTATCGCATCCCTTACGACGGTTGTACCCTTAAATCCACGGTTGCAGCAAGTGAAAGAAGAGATCCTCTTGCGAATATCTAGGTTCATCCATACAGAGCTTTGGATAGAACACAACGCGTGGAAATACACTCAGCTAGGTGACAGGTTCGAGATTGGTCGTCGGATATCCGCCTTCTATTATCGTATCTTGGTCCTCTGCCCAACTCCTGACGATTCAGCGCCTTTTGCGACACTTTGCCAAGCTGTAAGGGAGGCATTCCTCTATAAGGCCTCGAACTTGACTATCAGTCCGCTGGTATCGACTATCACATCCATGTCACCTACGCTAGAGGCGTTGTATATCTCACGACGATACGGTGATGCACGCAAGCTGATCTCCGTCACTGAGTCACATCTCCGTTTCGCCCGGACTTTGCTCAACGGAAAACGCATATGGACTCCAAATGCTGCGGAATGCCTACTCGAGCAAGCTTTCTGTGCTCGAACGTTTGGGGCTGACACAACAACACTTACGTCGAAGAGACCGTCCGTCGATCCCATCGACGACATTGCAGGCCTGATCAAAAAACGTGATCTAGGTACAACAATCCCTGCTGAAGCCATTCGCCTACTTCATGCCCTCTCCGCGCTCATTTCAACGCAGCCATCACCTCCATCTATAATTGGTCATTTGGCAGATGCAGAAGCAACCGTCGCATCACTAGTTCGCATTGCTCAACATCCATACGATGACCTTTCTCTTCGTTGTGCGATCTGGGACTTTATGGCCCTCGCCGTCGATACCGAGCCCGCTCTGGCCGTTATACTTGTCACAGGCACGTACCGCAGTCCTGCTTCCACCAAAGACAAGGAGAAGTCGCAGGAGAAGGCTAGAAGTAGCGAGGCGAAGCATTCAGGGGTTGAGAGTGCGTTTGATGTGGCGCGAAAGACGCTCGGCAATTGGAGTGCTTTGTGGGAGTCGAATCCCCAGCTTCTAGCGGGTGCTATGCACTTCCTCGAGGTCACCTTCAAGCATGGTCTTGAGCATGCGAGTGTCTTGCAATCCATCCGAAAGGATGATTCGTTCTGGACAGACATTGCAGCGGTCTACGCCAAGGAGTTGGGTCCTGCGCCTGATTACAAGGCGAATGGTCGTACTGTCGTAGATGGCGTTCTTCAATCGAACCTTCATGAGGTTGTTACGATCCATTCTTATCGCACGCTCGTTAAATCACATGCGCTCCAGATCGTTGGTCTCGATGTCGAGAACTTCATGCGGTCGGTTTCCACAGACAAAGCTGCTCTTCCCAAGCCCCCCAGCTTCGACAAGATCAAGAACACCTTCACGGATTCGACTCGGTTACGTGCCCTTACATCGGAAGCATCGGCGAACTCCTATGATCCAGAGCTGTATGATGAGTTAGTTGGCAGACTCAAGGCTAATGTCGGTGCAATTTCACTGGACCAGCTTCAGCATCTTCGCCCCCCTTCGGAGCGAGAATACGGAGACGGATATACATTTTCTGTGGACAAGCTTCGAGTATTCCTCAAACGACACCAGAACGCAGAAGATGCCATGCGAGAAGATCAAGCTGGCATGGAAGACCTGCTAACATCGGTCAACCTCAATCTTTCTTTAGCCCACGGCCAATCGTCGCTCCGTAAATCATGGCAGCATTTGCTCAAGCATGCCGTGGCCTATCTTCGTGATGACACCAAGGCTCGTTCAGTAGCATTATCGATAGCATCTTCTCTTGCTGCTGAATTCGCTAAGGAAACCCGCTCCGGTGATATGATGGCCTCAATCTGGAGCGAGGAGTTGTCGCTGCTTCTTGCTTTGGTGGAGGTGTCTTGGTTCTCAACAAACAGTACGGCAGATGACGTCAAGTCACTTGTCGCATTGTCGAGTAACGTCCGAAGCATCGTCTTGAGCTCTGCGCTACCGCCTATATCCTCACTCATGGGCAGCTATGCGTATCCCTTCCACGGCGTGCTGTTGCAAGTGATGTACTTCTGTATACGCGAGTGCCGGAATCTTTTCACTCGTACGAAGAGTATTCGTGCGGAAGATAGACTCGTTATCACAGCTCTTTTTGAGGCATCCCAAAATCTAACGATCAAGGCCCTGCGCTTTGCATTTGACTCAGCCCGAGCACGGTATGACATTAATCTGGATGCTGATATGGGCTTGCTTGTTGCGGTCTTTGACCAAGCTACACGTCTTGATGTTGTACCATCACCATCACGTTGGCTCAGTCGTTGCCAAGAGGAGGACCTCATTCGCGCCAGTTTAGAACTATTCGCGTGCACGGATCTAGCTGGACTCTTCGATCTTAGTGCTTTGGTCACGCAGAAGCGACCCTTATATGCCCAACACATCCTGACCTTCCACATGTCGCTGGCTAGCATCCCTACCGCGGCGGAACGTCTTGCGAATGAGGGGCTTCTCACTGCTTACGGTAATAACGCACTGAGTGCTGCTATCAACGCAGGATCACTTGAAACGACTTTACCTGAGCTCCCTGCACATCGCAGTCCTGCGCATACCAATTACTGCATGATGCTATCCATCGTCACCGCCGTGTCATTGGCCTTGGGTAGGCAAAATCACTTCTTCGACGTCGAGCTATGCTCGTTCGTCCAGTCCTGCGGTAACCAGATCCACCGGGCTCTGTCTTGGACCATCGACCAGCCGATCACGTTCCCTCTCCTCGACGAAATGGACCGGACAGTCAATCTCTTCTACGCCATAGCTGAGAACTGTCCCACTACATCGAAAGATCCTTCAGTCGAACGGGTTCTGCGCGTGTTCTCTGCTCATGCAGTTTTGCTTCTCCAGCAGCTCAACTATGCGCTGACTCATCCCAATCAGCTGGCGAGATCTTTTGACCCCATCACGGTGCAAGATCGGTCGTTAGTGGAGCAAGAGCAGAAGGATACAAGCATGTCGGCCAGCGTATCCTACGACCCTGCCAGACGGCCGCTGTTGACCTCACTCATATACCGATTCTACAAGCTGTGCAGCGTCATCCTGCATACATTGAACCTTGTCAGCTGTGGCTTTACGGTTTTGACGGAACAGGTGGAATCTTGGCCAGCGCATGAGGCACTTATCATCCCGGTACGTTTTGTGTTTATTTCGACGATCTTTTTATGTGAACACTTATTCAATATTTACAGCATTCAAAAGTGGTACTTGGTGAAAGGGCTTCGCTGGGTACGCTTCTTGAGCTTGGTAACGCAACGTTGGACATCTTGCGGGTGCTCATCAATCAACCTGCCGGACGCGCTATCCCATCTGCGTCAGGACCCCTAGCTCTGGACGTGCGTACCAGTGCCGAAACCTTACGGGGTAACCTCGAGGCCATCTTGTTCTATTCTGCCACCCAACTTGTGATGTGGATAACTAAGCCCGAGGATAACACTGCCTACCAGGATGCGGAAAATGATGATTATCTCGAGCTGGGGGAGAGCAGTTATAGGATGGCAGAGGATTCGGGTCCGCGCTCACGCCAGCCTCGTACGGCGTTGGCGGATCGTGTCAGGAGGGGGATGAGGGGGGAGATCGTGGAGGATTTGCAGGGCTTGCTGAACAGGGCTAAACCGATCATTGCGAAGAGTGATTCGCTGTTGGGAAACAAGACGCCGGACATTTCGCAGATCCTTTCCGACTTCTTGCGCGAACGGGCTAGTCTTATGCTGTGATGATGTGATCTTTTTTTTTTTGATGAAAAAGTAGTATTTTTGCATATGCTAATGTAATATTGAAGACCTAACATGATGTTCACCTTGTAGGAGTAGGAGGGCGATTTAGAGGGCACGTGATCTATGCTCCAGGGAAGTGGCCCTGAGATGACGTCATAGGGTGTGGACACTTTTAATTGGCACTTATCGATGCATCATGGTCATGCGTAGTTGCTACTTATCACTCCAATACTATTAGTACCAGTTGTCCCCCCCCCCCCTCGAAGAGGGTCTCCCTCAACGACAACGACGACACCATCCTAGATGAGTACACCGGCATCCCCATCCACCTCCTTCCAACCCCGCAAAGAGTTCGCCAGAGATGACACGCGCTCCAACTCATTTGCGTTGATGGCCATCGCTGGCTCCAACCTCCTTCGTCTCTATTCGTTCCAGTTCTCGCTTGTCAGCCTCTTCAGGCGTCTCCTGGAGCAGAGACATTTACTAGCCAACTATCGTGAAGATTCTGTCCATAGTTTCTACGAATTCGCTCTAGAGAGCAAGCCGTGGGCCGATTCAAAAGGCCTCAACTCCGAGCGCTTCTTGCTCGAAATCATAGCCATTGTATATCGACATGGGTACTCCTACGTATCCAGTATCAACTATGGGAGAGAGCCTGATGAAAGGCTTGCCATGACATTCTCGTGTCCAACCCAGTTATTGGAATCCCAAGCCCATTTGTCTATCTTACCCTCGCATACTCTGGGAGCACCCGAAATGTCTTATGATGGATTTACGCTCCAAACTCCAACAAATTACCGTGTTCCATTTGCCTTGTCATTTACATCTGCCACAACGCTCCGGGTGATTAATCCACCTCTGCATGCGACACCGGCTATCTTGGCTGCTGTGAAAGACTCCTGGCCACGAGGTGTAGATTCAGAAAAGAAGATAGGAGACGCGTGTTATGAATTTAAGCTACGTGGATATAAATGTATTTTTTTCCCTGAATTTTTAAATGCGTGTGCCCATCTAATACATTGTGTCATAGGGTTCCAAGCCGACACGTTTGCGACGGATTCACTCAAGTACATTTTATCCCTCTTGAACGCCCTAGATGCGCGCGGCTTTGTCTTGCTCGCCTCTTTGTCCCTTTCTAGTCGCTCCCGTACCAAGGACCTATGGATATTCACAGGTCCTCCACCGCCTGCAGATGGAGTCGACACGTCCATCTACGACTCCTTTGCCATGCAGCCGATCTCCATGCAGAATTCCGAAAAGGGCCTTGGCGCGGATCTACGACGATCTACGACAGGTCCTACGCGCAGAGTACCCCCTCCGTATTCGGCGCGCTCACCCTTTACGCCTGCACTTGATTCCAAATCGTTTGCCATAGGTGGGGCGCAGAGCCAGCACCAGCGTTCCGCCACAGATGGAAACATCAACGTACCCCCCGGCGGCGGCCCGTACCCCCCTCCTCCGCTCCCACCGCGACCTAATCCGAATACACAAACAGACCAACGGAGCTCGTCGCGTAGCTCGTTCGGGGGCCGCAATATCTTGCGCAAGGCGCCGAGGGCCCAGGTGCCTGTGTCGGTTGTGTCAGAGGACCTGGAGCGCGCGACATTGCCTAGCGTAGGCAGCAGCGCAGTTAACATGACAGGCGTCGGGACTGGTATGGCAGGCTGGTACCCTGCAGATCAGCACCATCCAGAAGAACATGGGGAAGAGCAAGGCGGTGGCGAAGTAATTTATTCTACTTCCAATTACCCTCCTCCTGATCTTCGATACGAAGACGAGCGGCTCCACGGCGGAGACGAAAGTGATCACGACGATGGGGTTCCTGAATTTGAGCAACAGGAAGACTTTTCTTCAAATGAAGACGGGATGGACAGTGCAGCAGAAGCGGGTCCCTCCACACTAAGGGGGTTCAACAGCTACGACTACAACGGCTCCCCCTCTACCCAGCCCACGAGTCATGCCTCTCCTCAACCATCATCGTCTCATGAAGGGTCTACCAGTGCCGCTACTCGGCCAGGACTTCTAGGAAAGGGCGTTTTTGCTGGCGGCGACTCGGATTTCTCAGCCTTCAGCGCTGAGCACAGTAGAAACACGCAAGGATTCAGCCGTGATTTGGGTATGATCCGCACAGACGTTTTCCGGGGCCACGATGGGCCGCAGTCGGCGAGGGAGGAAGATGACGATCGGGAAGAGGAAGAGATCGATGCAACGTCGGGGGATGCCCCACGGCAGCCGTTCGTCCGGCGCACCTCATCGACACCCGCCTTCCCTGGTGCTTGGGCGCCTTCGCCGGAGAAGGAAAAGGAAGAGCCCACTGCTACCCGGCCTGCTCCGGTGGATGAGGTCCCAGAGGATGGTGAACTTGAAGAGACCTCCTCAGACAATAATAAGCAAGTATCCAGCTCACCGCGAGAACACCAATCTGTTCAGAGTGTAGAGCCGGCGCATCGTGTGAAGCTGATGTCGTTCTTGGGAAGGAAGAGCCATGTTGGTGTGGTGGGGAACATCGAGGATCCTGCCCCACAGGTGCCTCCTGTGCCTACAGCCCCCGCCGGTGCTGGTGTGAACCCAAACGACGCGGATGGGGCCGGGTGGGTGTACATCGACACATCGAGGCCTGGTGCCCCGAGCGATCAGAAACAACAGGTGCCACACGATGTAGGGGATAAAGATCCCGTAGAGGGTCAGGCCCAAGTCGACGGAGCGGCGGCTGCGTATGCGCATCATCATCAGAACAACAACTCGGGCTCGGTTGGAGAAGATAGCGCGTCGA
This sequence comes from Agroathelia rolfsii, assembly GCA_018343915.1. Lineage (NCBI taxonomy): Eukaryota > Fungi > Basidiomycota > Agaricomycetes > Amylocorticiales > Amylocorticiaceae > Agroathelia > Agroathelia rolfsii. The sequence continues at coordinate 1,766,754 of JABRWF010000002.1, forward strand.
CCAGCGATAGAGGCTCGCGACCGTCTTCCCCTGTTGCGCAGAATAACGGCACGATGGCCCCGGGCACGCCGGATAAGACAGCAAAGGAGCTTGATGGTACGGGCGATCCGGGCACAGAAGGCAAGAAGCGCCGCTTTTTCAGTCTCAGAGATCGGAGTAAGGGGCATGATGAGAGTGGCGGTGGGCATACTGTGGTAGCAGGCTCGCCCACCAGTCCCAAGGCAACCAAGAGTGGGCTTCGTGATAGGTTGAAGAAACAGCTGGGTTAGGTGGGCCTTTGAAGTTGAGAGTTCTTTCTTCGTAACTGCAACTGTACTGCATGTAATATTGTTGTTATGATCCCTTTTTCCTCTTTCCCCTTCAACTATTGTGGAGCGGACAATATGACCGTTGGATCTGTTTTGTAATATAACATTTCATCCCTTGGATTCCCCCATTTACATCGTACATATATTCACAGATTCGTTTGTCACTACTACTATCAAGATTCTGGATCGTACTACCTTGGACATTATGAATGAATATTGTGGATTATTATCATCACCTCTCTCTTTTTTTCTTCTTCCCTTTTTGTTCATTATACCTCAACGAGCCCCTTGATCATCTTCATGCTATCCTCCTCGTTCGATTGCATTCCTTTTCCTTTCCCGGTGCCTGTCTGATCCTCAGCAGTACCAGCGTTAGCACCTGCGATATTATGGCCGTCGTCGCCACTATTATCATCACGACCATCCGATCCCGCCTGGTGGTCATCCCCATCTCTATTCTTCCTGTTCTTGTCCTTGTTCTCGTTCTTCTTATCCAAGCCCCGGGAGCTGACCACCACCGCAAACTCTCCATGCAACACACCCGGCACACGGGCCAAGACCATCGCGCTCGCCAAAACGGCATACACGAGTGAGAGCGCCAGGCCGGCCCACAAGCCTGCGAGACCGGCGATGTTGATGCCGAAGAGTGTGTCGCCGCTGATGATGGGTATAGAGGAGGAGGAGGAGGAGGAGGCGGTGGTGGTAAAAGCAACGTCAGGTGGTGCTAATAATGCGTGCGATGGGCCCGGGAGGGACGAGGATAATTGAGGGCCCAGGGCGAAGTAGACGCCGAGTGGGATACCGAAGAGGTAGTCTGCGCTTGCTTTTAAGGCGGGGAAGGTCGCCTGTATGATAAGATGGTGTTTCAATCAGAGTGTAAACTATGAGATAAAAGGTCAAGTGGGTGGGGAGACTTACAGATCGCCCGAGCGTTGTAAGTGTACCATCGACCCATGCGCTAAGCGCTTGTGTGGTGCAGAAGATGGTGAGAACGACTGTGGCCTGGGAGACTTCTTGCATGATGGCTGGATCATATACGTGCATCGATCAACAACACATGGGAAGAGTGATGGAGAGAACCTTGGACTCGTACCAGGATCGGAGTTGAACGCCTTCGCCCAGGCGCCTTGGGAGGCAAGCAGGAGTGTACTACATTCGAAAAAGAAGATACAAAAAGCCACATACATTACATTAGATATATTATAGAAATGCAAAAACAAAACTGTCCATGTCACTTACAAAATGAACCCACACACGCCACACGTCCCGAGGAGGCCCACACCGATCGCGACACGCGCGCGGGTCCACTGCTGTGCCGCGAGTAGCTTCGAAATCCTGATCCATCGATCCATGAATCAGTCCAGATCAGAGATGGAAGGTGCGAATGAGTGAAGCAAATAGGTAGTCGTTTATCACAAATCAGAAAAAAGAAAGGAGACGCTAGCGCAATACAAGAAACTTCACCTCTTCCCCATGGCTCCATTCACCGCGAGCGGTACCTGGTGGATCGTACTTACACCGACGAGGAGCACGGACTGAGCCGCTAACGCGCGGCTGCCGAGCATGGTCGTCGCAACTTGGTAAGAGTAAGATTGCGATTGTTAGCATGGGCCAATGAGATATATATCCATACGAATTTCTGGACTTACTGGATAGGAGATCTTTGGACCATACTTGCGCAGCTGCCTTGGCTGTTTGTAGATGGACCATGTGAGATACAAAGGGAACATATAATAAATAAATAAAAGGAAGAAAAATAGACATACCGACACCACCAGTACCATACTTGATGAGGTACCACATGCCTTTCAAGAACGGACCGGCGTCCTCTTTCTCCTCTTCCATTCCTTCTGCTTGAACGTTGACGTTATTGCTTTTGCTTTTGTTCTTTTGTACATCGTCACTGTCGTCTTCCTGTATGAAATTTTCCTGTCCCAAGAGAGTAGTAGGAGTCGAAGGACCAGAGGCAGGCGCGACAGACTCGAGCATGCTCCCATAATTTGCGAAGCCAGAGACGATCTCGCCCTCGGTTTCGACAAGGACGTCACCTAAGCCGGAGCCGTTGCCGCTTTCTTGAGGCTGTTCAACGTCTGCGTTGATATCACCGTCATTTTTATTGCCATTCTCCCGTCTGGAGCGAAGCCAATCTTGTAAGGTCTTGCACAGCAAGTATATTCCCAATAAAGCCGCCGTGAGCGTGTGGCTGGCGACGACAGCGAGCGGGGCGCCCTCTGGACCGAGGTTAAAACGGGTAGGGGAGTTTACTGTACATATGAAGCAATGAATGAATAAATAAATAAAAACGCATATGGGCACCCATGGGAGTCACGTCTTACCAAGTAGATAGTTGAGGCCGATATTGAGCGGCGCCACGAAGGACATGGTTTTTGTGAATGCGCCGGTCAGGCCTGCTGCTACGAGATAACGTCTAAAGTAAACGAAACAAGGCTGTATTTAATTGATTGCTTTTCGAGCATGAAAACGGCAGAACCCACTTGGCTATTTCAACGAAGACAAAGGACGGCAGACCCAGGGCAGCATATCGCAAGAGGGAGCTGGCGATATCTGCCACATCGGAATCATTCTTCAACAGTCGGTGCATGCTCGGTTTTGAATCGAGCCAGAAGGTCATAATCGGCTTGAAGTGACCGATAATGGGAATCAGCTGCTCAATCACCAACTAAAAACCGATTGATTGACTCACGATTAAGCAAAATAACAACAGTAATCCCACGCGCAAACACCACACCCGCGCTGTTTTGGGTGTCGAGACAGCGTCGAGGGCGGTGACGATACCTTGGAGGAAGCTGTAGCCTGTAATATTGGACACCATGGTACTGACGGTGCTGGCGGAGAGGGCCTGTGTGGAGAGGTTGCCCAAGGAGACGGTGGGGGCTACGAGAACAGAGTGTTCGTGAATCGCGGTGCTGGAGGTAGCAGATCGAAAGATTAGAAGGGGCATAGACGATATCATCACGATGCTTACTAGAGAACAGGGCCAGCACGAAGAGCGAGGATGGCACATTCCCGCAGAAACATGCGTGGAAGGGACTCGGTAGGCGGGGCATCGCGTTCGAGATCGACGTCTGGGACGTATTTCAGCAGCGGGGCGGCCAGACGGCGAGCAGTACGGGTTACATAGTCTTGTGCCAAGGTCTTTGGGTTCTGGCTGAGGACATTGCGGGCCTTGGCAAGGAGAGGAGAGCGTTCTGCCAAGCCTTTCTTGATATCTTCTGGAGACAAGGACTGGCTGGAGAGAGATCGAGAACGGATGACCAGCTTTTTGAGAGAGTTGAGAGTGGGCATTGTTTTTTTGCCTATAAAAAAAATAAAAATAAAAAAGCAAAGGAGAGAGAGGTCATATATGCAAAGCAGACTATATCTTATAGAGCGAAACGAATAGGGAATCTTGTTCGGTTGAATCTGTCAATCATTGGCATCTGACCACAGTCTATCTATCCCCCTTCCGCAATCAGCCCGGTTCAATAGAAGCAACTCATGGGCGGCTGCCTCCTGATAAGCCATCCAAGATATCAGCGCTATATTATCAGTGGCTGCATACCATTGCAAGAACAGACGCATATACTGAGGTAGGGGGTCAGTCATCATCCTCGGCGGAAGTAAATCTTAGTGGCGCAATTTGCAGGTTAGCTCCCTTCATCTCCGAGCAATTCTCACTCTTTCCTCCATCCATGGCCCCTTTTCGTCTTCCCTCGTGGCTAGGATCCCAGCAAAGGATGAATACAATTCCAGAAAGACAATCACCAGTCTATTGCTTGGGCGCATGTTGGAACTGTTGAGGTCGAGGGATTCCATCGTTAGCACGAAACATGCATGGAGCTCAATCAGACGTCGACGCACAATATCGCGCAGCTGACCCTGCGCCTCATTGAACTGCTTCTCTAAAAACTTGGCCTATCCTACCATTAGCACCCTTTAATTTATTTTTATAAAAAAAAAATCACAGACTGTACCTTTTTGTTCAGGTTGTTGATATCATCCGTTAGCTCTTTTTCCTCTTTTTTCATCTCTGCCTCCATCGTGCTATGGGGAACCATCATAAACCTATAAGGATAATCAGCAACAATTGTGGTTGCATAATATTGAATTACCGTACATCTTTCCAACACCCTTGTAAAGATTCACATCCTTGTCCAGCTGAGAGATTTCATCGATCGTGAGCTGCTGTATACGACGCTCTCGCTCTTTGGCAGCTGTTTGCTGGCGAGAGACATTGAGAGCGCGCTGAGACTGGACGGCTGTTTGTTGGATCTGGACGAGGATCTGCGCAGCAAGCAATAGAATGAGCCAGTCATGTTATTTCCATTTATCCAGAAAGTAATCCAAACACCTTTCTCAGTGTTTCGTCCGGGAGTGCAGACATTGTCGACCACAAGCAAGCAGAACAAGTGACGAGATCTTTCCAATGAGGGCGCGGGTGTCTTTTTGTGAATTTGCTTCCTTTGCACACTTTCTTACGCGCGCCGCGACTTGCTGCAAGTTGTTGGCCTGGCTTAAAACAACTTACACGCTTTATAACATCATCGTCTGCTTTTCCTCATATATCTCTCCCTCTCTGTCCATAACTAGTTCTATTTTCTCGTGTCTCTGCCTAACCACCTACTCACGCTATGGCCTCTTTCGAAGACTATGACGAGTTTGGCAACTACATCGGTGCTGACCTCGATTCGGACGACGAGGACGAGATCCCCCAGAACGAGTTTCTGCAACAACAGCAACAGCAACAGCAGGCCCGCTCTGCCCCACTAGAGGGTTTTGATGACGATGACGATGTGCCCATGGAGCCCGAAGGAGGCGCATTGATGGAGGTCGACGATGGTATGTTGCTACTGCTCTTAATGTCTCCAAATTATTTTGCTGTTCACCTTCTTGTCTATCTGTACTTGTATATACCCTGAATCTATAATGTTCTGACTTGTTGTGCTTTCTTTCTGTTAAAATCATATACAGCACCAGCGCACAATGCAGTCATCCTGCACGAGGACAAACAGTACTACCCCTCCGCGAGCGAGGTATACGGACCCGACGTCGAGACGCTCGTGCAGGAGGAAGATGCCCAGCCATTATCCGAGCCCATCGTAGCGCCCGTCAAGGTGCGCAAGTGGACCGTGGAGGAGAAGGATATGCCCGAGACGCGTTTTGACAAAGGGTAAGAGCGGTTTATTTTTCTCTTGTCCTTGCCCTTTCGCCTATCCTCGCAGTTCGCTACACTAATCGACGCTGTGTGCTCCTATGTGAAGATGAGATGCTAATCACGGCTCGATAGGTTCTTATTAAACATGACCACCTTCCCTGAGATGATACGCAACGTCGCCGTCGTAGGCCACCTGCACCATGGCAAGACAGCGCTGATGGACATGCTCGTGTTTGAGACACACAAGCTCGTATGGGACGCAGATAAGCCGGTCTGTGAGCTTTCCTTGTTCTCCGCATCTTCCTTCTTTGCCTACACTGAGAACACTGATGATGGTATAATATTCCAACATGACTGACAATGCTATGATTACATAGACACGATACACGGACACCCACGTCCTCTCGCGCGAGCGTCAGATTTCGATCAAGTCTTCGCCCATGTCGCTCGTTCTCTCCACGACAACGGGCAAGTCGCATCTAATCCACTTTATCGACACGCCTGGACATGTCAACTTTGTGGACGAGGTCGCGGCGGCCATGCGTCTCGCAGATGGAATCGTACTCGTTGTCGATGTCGTCGAAGGGGTTAGTGCGATTTTTCTTTTCAGCAAAAACAAAGTCAAGCTGAACGTGAATTAACCTGATGTATTTTTCTTTCTTTCTTTCTTATAGCTCATGGTCGGCGCAGAGAGCATCATCCGCCATGCACTCCAGGAAAATATCAAAATCACACTTGTGGTGAACAAAATTGATAGGCTAATCCTCGAGCTGCGAATCAAGCCGACGGATGCGTATTACAAGATTAAGCATACCATTGAGGAGATTAATACCTTCATTGGGTGGGTGAAGCTTTTTTTTTTTCGTCACTTCCGACCGCTTCACAAAAATAATTTGATTCGAATCATAGCTCCATTGACCCCGATCCCGCACTCCGCCTGAGCCCAGAAAATGGCAATGTCGCGTTTGCGAGCACGGATATGAACTGGTGCTTTACGCTGCGTTCGTTTGCGCAAATGTATGCGGATACCTATGGTAAGTGTTATTATCATTCCTCGCTGTATGCAAAACTATACACATGTCCTCTCTCTTCTTCAAGGCAAATTTGATATCAACTCCTTCGCCGACCGACTCTGGGGCGACATCTACTTCGATGCCGACACGCGCAAGTTCACGCGCAAGCAAGCCGATGCGGAGACGCCGCGGACGTTTGTACATTTCATCCTCGAGCCGCTGTACAAGCTGTACTCGACCGTGCTTAGCGAAGATACGGCGGCGCTTAAAGAAGTACTCGCCACGCTCGGGATCCACCTCAAGCCGGTGATGTACAAGATGGACGTGCGGCCGCTGTTGAAGGCGATCTTGGACCAGTTCTTTGGGCCCGCGACGGGCTTGGTGGATATGGTGGTGGAGCATGTGCCGTCGCCGCTGGAGGGGAGTGTGGCTAAAGTGAGTTGTCTTTATCTCTTTTTTTTCTTTTTCTTTTTTCAACGACGTCGAGTCTTATAAATGCGCTACAGGTAGCGCACACATACACCGGCCCACAAACGTCGAGTCTGGCACAGTCGATGATGGCGTGCGACGCGCAGGGCCCCGTGATGGTTCATGTCTCGAAACTGTACCACACCACGGACGCGCAGTCGTTCCGCGCCTTTGGTCGTGTGTTGAGCGGTACGCTGCGTAAGGGTGTACAGGTCAAAGTGCTCGGTGAGGGGTACTCGGCCGAGGACGAGGAGGATATGATGAAGGCCACCGTTGAGGACCTCTGGATTAGCGAGGCGCGGTGAGTGGTTGTCTTTATTAGCCTGCCTTCTTGGGCACTATTTTGCTAAAAAAAAAATAATTTTTTTTTTTTTTTTTTTACTTGTTTCTCTTTCTCTTTGGTAGGTACTTTATCCCAGCCGAGGAAGTCCAGGCAGGCAACCTCGTCCTCATCGGCGGCGTCGACGCGTCCATCACAAAGACCGCCACGCTGGCAGGCGTTCAAGACGATGAAGAAGACCTGTACATCTTCCGACCGATCAAACACATCACACAGTCCGTGCTGAAGATTGCGATCGAGCCCATCGCGCCCTCGGAGCTGCCCAAGATGCTCAGCGGTCTGCGGAGCATCAACAAGTCGTACCCGCTCGTGACGACGAAGGTGGAGGAGAGCGGCGAGCACGTCTTGATCGGCACGGGCGAGCTGTATCTCGATTGTGTGATGCATGATTTGCGCAAGCTGTTCTCGGAGATCGAGATCAAGGTGTCCGACCCGGTGACGAAGTTTTGCGAGACGGTGTTGGAGACGAGTGCGTTGAAGTGTTATGCGGATACGCCGAATAAAAAGTGGGTTCTGTCTTGTGTTCTTTTTTTTTTTTCTTAAATTCCTGGGGCTTGTACTTATGCTTACTAACTGCCAGAAACAAAATCACTGTGATTGCCGAACCACTGGAAAAGGGTATCGCCGAGGACGTCGAACGGGGCCGCGTGACGATGCGGATGACGCCCAAGGAGCGCGGCACGTTCTTCCAGGAAAAGTACCAATGGGACCTGCTCGCGTCGCGGTCGATATGGGCATTTGGGCCGGACGAACAGGGGCCGAATATCCTCGTCGACGACACGCTACCGTCGCAGGTGGACAAGAAACTACTGGGCACCGTCAAGGAGCATATCAAGCAGGGCTTCCAGTGGGGTGCGCGTGAGGGTCCGCTGTGTGACGAGCGTGAGTGGTGTTATGCGTGTATGCGTGCATTTTTGTACTGGCACTGATTTTTTTTCTTTTTCTTTCTTGCGTCAATAGCCATGCGGAATGTAAAGTTCCGCGTCTTGGACGCTAGTCTAGCACAGGAGCCAATCTACCGTGGTGGTGGACAGATTGTGCCAACAGCGCGCCGAGTTTGCTACTCTTCGTTCTTGATGGTGTGTTGTTAACTTCAGTAATCTATCTTTTATTCATTCGTTGAATACTTTCTCCAGGCGACGCCACGTCTAATGGAGCCAGTGTACTATGTCGAGGTGCAAGCACCGGCCGACTGCATTTCGGAGGTCTACACCGTCCTCGCTCGCCGGCGTGGCCACGTCACGCAGGACATTCCCAAGGCCGGCTCGCCCTTGTACACCGTCAAGGCGCTGATCCCCGTCATTGACGCAAATGGATTCGAGACTGATCTGCGGATGGCGACGCAAGGCCAGGCGTTCTGTTTGCAGGTGTTTGACCATTGGTCGATTGTCCCTGGTATGTTGCTCTATAGTTACTTTTCCTTTTTCCCCGCGGTTGTTAAAGTAACTATATTGTTTTTTTTTTTTCTATATTTCGTTTATAATAGGCGACCCGACGGACACGAGCATCAAGCTACGGCCACTGGAGCCGGCGTCTGGACAAGCCCTGGCCCGTGACCTGGTGTTGAAGACGCGTCGGAGAAAGGGACTCGGGGACCAGATTGCCGTGTCTAAATACCTTGATGATGAGTTTGTGGTGAGTGTGGACATGATTGGGTATAACATTTTCGACTGTGGCTGAATTATGTTTTTCTTTTACAGCTAGCACTGTCGGCGTCTGGCCATGCAGATTTGCTTGGGTGAAGAATGTAGTTATTACTATTAGTACTAGCACTCTCGATTACTATGTTAATATATATATATCTTTTGTGTAAAATAGACGACAGGCCCAGAGAGCGAGTGGGATGTGCTCGGTAAAATGAGGGGTATTATAATAATAATGGGCAATCGTGGCCACGTAAGCATACGTGGCAAACTGGCTCGGACGGTATTTATGTATTCGCGCGCATTGCTCTCTCGGTCTTGAACATTAACTCTTTCGTGTCCCACTCTCCTCTCCTTCCTCCTTTCCCTAGTCTATTTGGTCCTTCGTATTCGCTATGCGAAGTGTAGCGCTCTTTCCCCTTGTCATCCTCGCCGTCTCGGCGCAGGAAGCAGCCAAGCCCACTTTTACTGTACGTCTTACTTGCGAAACGCATACTCGCACATATTCGCACTCATACCGTGACTAACACATACTGACGGTGTCCCTGCATTACAATACAGCCCTCTGCCATCAAGGCACACTTCCTCGAACAGTTCACCGACGACTGGGCAGAACGATGGACACCGTCTGAGGCGACGAAAAAGACGCCCGTCGGTGGTGAGACGTTCAGCTACGTCGGCAAGTGGGCCGTCGAGGAGCCTATCGACGCTGTTGTCGAGGGTGAGAAAGGTCTCGTCGCCAAGACCAAGGCGGCCCACCACGCCATCTCGTCCACGTTTGGAAACGCGATCAACTTCAGCAAGGAGCCGCTCGTGGTACAGTATGAGGTCAAGTACCAGAAGGGCGGTAACTGTGGTGGTGGTTACATTAAGCTCCTCGAGGAAGGCTTCAACAACTCGGGCGAGGCGTTCAATGATAAGACACCGTGGGTGGTCATGTTTGGTCCTGATCTTACCTGCCCGGGTACCAAGGTGAGACCGAATTGTTTTGCTTGGTGGCAAGCTTGGGAAGTGCTCATGCATATGTTGTATTGTGTAGATCCACTTCATCTTCCGCCACAAGAACCCTGTTACGGGCGAGGTTGAGGAGAAGCACCTTACTACCCCTCCCAAGCCTTCCATTGAGAAGTCGACCAACCTCTACACCCTCATTGTCAAGTGAGTGTGGTTTTTCCTATTTACTGTTCTGGACAGCCATTCTGACGTCATAGCAGCCCTGACAACACCTACGAGGTCCTCTTCAACGGCGAGAGCCAGAGCAAGGGCAACCTCCTCGAGGACTTCACGCCCGCCGTCAACCCTTCCAAGGAGATCGACGACCCCGAGGACAAGATCCCCGAAGACTGGGTGCACGACGCCAAGATTGCTGATCCCGAGGCAACGAAGCCTGAGGACTGGGACGAGGACGCCCCCTACGAAATCCCTGATGAGGAGGCTGAGAAGCCCGAGGGCTGGCTCGATGATGAGCCTGAGACAATCGCGGACCCCGACGCACCTAAGCCTGAGGAGTGGGATGACGAGGAGGACGGTGACTGGATTGCGCCCACGATCCGCAACCCCAAGTGCGATGAGGCACCTGGTTGCGGCGAGTGGAAGAGGCCAATGAAGGCTAACCCTGCCTACAAGGGCAAGTGGTATGCGCCTATGATTGACAACCCCGCCTACAAGGGTCCCTGGGCTCCTCGCAAGATCCCCAACCCTGCTTACTTCGAGGACCTCACACCCGTCCAGTCCCTCTCCAACATCGTGAGTAGCGACAGTATTGGTTTTGCGCTATTGGCTGTTTACTAACGAGCTATTATTCCATCATAGGGTGGTGTTGGTATTGAGCTCTGGACCATGACTGAGGACATTCTCTTCAACAACATCTACGTTGGTCACTCCATCGATGATGCCAAGGCTCTTGCAGCAGAGACCTTCGACGTCAAGAAGCCTCTCGAGGTTGTCCAGAACAACGTCGACTTTGAGGATGACATTGAGTCGGAGGTCTCGTTCAAGGAGGACCCCGTCGGCTTCGTCCGCGAGAAGGTCTTCACATTCATTGACTTGGCCAAGGTTGACCCCGTTGCTGCGCTCAAGAGTCAGCCTGAGACGGGTGCGGGTCTTGCCATTGCCCTCTTTACGCTCTTTGGCATGCTCGGTGGTCTCCTCGGCCTTGTTGGCAGCCAGACACAGCCTATCACCAAGTCGCCTAAAAAGCCGGAGACGGCTGCTACTGCAGCAGCACCTTCAGCGCCTGCTGGTGAGAAGGAGGGTGCAGCGACTGACGGCAAGGTAAAGAAGAGGAAGTAGTTATACAAAATGCACACCAAAATGTTTCGGGGATTTCACTTGTTGTCGCACTTTTTTTTTTCTTTTTTTTTGCGAGATTTAATATTATAATATACCATGCTTGTCTCCAAAAATATTGTTCTGTGCATGTGTGTGTGTGTGCGTATGTTGTCAATTTCACCGAGATGACAGGAATAAGTATGACGCATCGAAACCCCCTTGTCGCTGACGATCGCCTTGCCTTTGAGGTCAGAGCGCTGCAAGCGAGAGCCTTTGTAGCTGCGCGCCCGTGGATCTTGCAATTTCTTCCGGCAACGACGACGGTGAGCTGAGGACAGCCAGCGCCGGCAGCGAAAACTAGTACTTTGCTTTCTTGTTTCTACCTTTGCTTCAATGCGACGATGGTCTACATTGCCAGCGCTCAGGAGCGCCTCTCGTATCCGTCCTGCTTCTGCTGTTCACCACCACCGATGGGTCCATTCCGGTCTTGCCCACAAGCCTGCGCCTGCTGAGCAAGAGCGCACAGACAAGGCAGCGAACAAGTTCAATGCAGCAGTAACAGCAGTACCGCTCAAGCCTTCGCTACCATCCTCCTCAAAAGCCCCAAGCGCACACGCGTTTCTCGATGCCCACCTAGAGCGCGTGCGCTCGACGCTGCTCAACCTCCTCGGCTCCTCGCACCCCTCTCTGACCGACATTGCAAGGTACTACTTCCTGCACCCGTCCAAGCAACTTCGCCCGCTGCTCGTCCTCCTCTTTGCGAGTGCGACGAACGGGCTCGGTTCGCAATGGGCAAGCAAGCATTGGGCCGCCCAGACAGAGCTGGCCGCGGATGAGCTTGACCGGCCACTTACGCGCCCGGACGTGCTCAACGACTGGAACCCGGCCATGCCGGACCACACGGCCTCATTCAGCTCCGTGTTCGCGCTGCAGGTGCCCCCCTCAATGCAGACCGCGCTGAGGACAGACCCGTCACCGCCGTCGCCGTACCCGACGTACACACCACCGCTGCACGGCATGCCCGGGCTGGAGCTGCTCCCGACGCAGATGCGGCTGGCACAGATCGTGGAGATGATCCACGTCGCGTCGTTGTTGCATGACGATGTGATTGATAATTCGCCGTTGCGTCGGTCGGCGCCGTCGGCACCTGCCGCGTTTGGAAACAAGCTGTCCATCCTCGGCGGGGATTTCTTGCTCGGTCGTGCGAGTGCGGCGCTGGCGAGGCTTGGGGATAGCGAGGTCGTCGAGTTGATTGCCGGCGTGATTGCGAATTTGGTCGAAGGCGAGATCTTGCAGATGAAGGATGTGCATGCGGCCGAATTGGTCGGTATGGGGGTCGATATGGGTGCCGTGGGTGGTACGGGCAAGATTGGGCTGGAGACGTATTTGAACAAGACGTATCTCAAGACGGCGAGTTTGATGGCGAAAGGTGCGCGGGCGTCTGTCATCCTGGGTGGATGTGCGCAGGGCGAGCCATGGAAGGAAATTGCATATGCATATGGGCGTAATCTTGGCATTGCCTTCCAGGTATGCTTGTTCATCTCTGTCATCAACGCTTGGGATCCTCAATGATTCACACATCTCTTAGTTGGTGGATGATATCATGGACTATGAAGTGAGCGAGGCTGCCATGGGCAAACCTGGAGGCGCAGATCTGCAACTTGGCCTAGCCACCGGACCTGCACTCTTTGCTTGGGAAGAGCACCCTGAGTTGGGTCCATTGATCGAACGCAAGTTTAGCGAGCCTGGTGATGTCGAACTGGTATGTGATCGTTTCCCTAGCTTTCTTGCCAGTCCATCTCTTTATCTCACCATCGTGATCCTACATGTTATGGTCATATGATCTCATGCTGATTTTATAATCTGTATATCTTTTATTAGGCGCGTGAACTCGTCCGCAGATCCTCCGGTGTGGAGCGCACACGTGAGCTGGCCATTGCCCATGCCGACAAGGCCAGGGAGGTTCTCGATGAATTACCAGATAGCGACGCTAAAATTGCGTTGGAACAACTCACGGAGAAGGTAGTACGACGGACATCATAGAGTAATATATATATATCGGCTATAGCTACGTCACTTCCCCATACACCTCCCCTACACGACCCGTATCTGCGCTTCTGAACCAACCTGCTTTTTGATCCTCATCTTTTCACGAAACCTGAAAGGAGCCTGACATTGCCTGCCTTGGCTGCTAATATTCTCTAACAAACCTTTCTTTCCTCTAAGACAGGATAATTCTTTAGATTTCAAAGTAGCGTACTAGTACGGCACAAAAGAACCACCTCTTTTTCTATACAACAGTTTACGTTACTTGCCTCCTTTCACTCAGTACTATTCTTTCGCACATCGGTAGATGTGATAACAACGATACATGCACCCCTCAACATAGGTTCCCTTTGACACGCGCGTGTGTTCAGTATGTGGGTATAACAATATCGTCCAGAGACCTGAATGTTTCATGGATGCTATCATCGAAAACACAAAAGAGGTGTAAGTGCTGGTATATGCGACCTCGTTGTCGACAGTGAACATGGCATATTTTTGTTTATCGGTTGCTGACCCTTCGGCCTGATGAGAGCGGTGAAGACGACGGGGCCGTAAGTTGTTCTCTGTAACGTCCGAGGGGTTTGGCTAAGTGATCTGCTAGCATTCGACCCTATTGACAAACAATGAGTAACAGTGCGAAAAACGAGGACAAAATAAATTTGGAGAGAAAGAGTATCATGAAAGCGGTGCATATAACAACGCGTTTATTACCTTGCTTAGTAAGTCCTCCCATGGTACATCAGTCTTTGCATTTAGCGCGAGCAACATCAGGGGTGGCGTGCGCTTTATGGGTGGCGGTATTGACGACGACGAAGGCGATTCTGGGCCGCTTGGCAGTAGGTCCTCAACAGTCTCCATTCCAATGGGTAACACAAGCACGCGCCCGAGTTGCTGTTTTGGGTGTAGTAATGGATAAGAACATTGATAGCGCCGGGGTTATATGAACATAAACACAGCCAATTGAAACCTTAGTAAATGAACTAGTTCAAAAGTGTAGGGAGGATGGTTTCGCACCTCGCTATCCGCACGCGCATCCTCCTCGTTGGTGTCCTGCCATAGGTCAGCAGCGACCCCAACCAGGAGTCGCAGTTGGTCTTTGGGGCGGGATGCTGGTGCAGAAGCAGCCGAGACGAGTTCGCCGGCAGGCGTAAGTAGAGCCGCCGTTTTTATCGCTCCTTCTGGTAATGATGATGATGATGATGATGATGGCGCCTGGGCAGAGAGCGTCTGGGAGAGGAGCGTGTGTAGTGTAGAGAGCACCAACATACTGATTAATGACCTGAAGTATCTGGCTGCCGAATGAAGTAAGTGGTGTCACAGTATCATAAATTTGTCACATCACGTGCTAACAAGGTAAGAACTATGTATTTTTAATTCATTTTCCATTCGTCTTGGTGCCTGTGTTTCCCCCGATCGATCTCATTAGATTGACTTGTAAGGCACGGCCACGTCTCCCCACATCGCTCTCGTAACCCCCACCCTTTCAAGCTTTAAATGTCTACATGTAGCAGGTAGCCGCCTGATTTTCATACGAGCCATTGATAAAAATGACAGAAAATGGCGGCAAAATATAAAACAGTATCATAAATAATTTAATCCTTATGCTAGCAAACTCCTGCTAGTAAGTATTTCACCGCTTCTTCAAGGCAGTAAACCGGCGGACAAGTGCATCAAAATCATCCTCTTCTGGTTCTGCCTTGAGATTCTTCGTCTTCTCAGTAGTGTTGCTGTCATCTGCCAATTTCTCGCCTTTGGGAGTGCTGCCTTCGGTCGGTGGTAGACTGGGAAGCTTTGGCGCTGGTACTGCTACTAGTGTGTCGTCTTCTGTCGATTCTGCGTCGATACGAGACGGGGCCTGAAAATCCTGTAAGTTTACAGATGAGATGAATAAAAGTCATTTTGTGTACTTCGTCAACCTCCTTATCAGCATGGGACTCTGTGGTTGCCGTTATTGCTGACTGGTATGGAACACCATAAGCACGTGCAATTTCGCTCATGTATGCGTCCACGAGCTCTGCCGATGGTGTCGCTGTGCTCAACTTCTTGACTACCTTGAAGAGTTCCGGACAGCCGTCAGCATCCAAAAATGGGATCGTGTCAATGCCAAAATGATCCTCACGCGCTCGCTCACGCAGCCATCCTTGTTTTCTATTGCCGCGATGGAAAATTCGCGACCAAACTTGGACATGAGCAATTCACGCACGACGTGGAGCTCTACAGTTGTAGAGACATCGTTTGATCAGCAATGTGAGCGGTAGTGTACCAGAAGTATGGCAACAAGCCTACCCTTGACTTCTGTCCTTAGCGCAGCATGGACAACAGCATATACTCCCTCAGCTACACCGGGATCCGGCTCCTTGGCACTGAAAATCAAACAGGGAAGCTTGGAGGTGAGATGGGACAGGGCCGAGATCTACGTAGAAACATTGGCAGGAGGGCCCACCACCACAGCACTTACTGCGTACTATCAAGCAGTGCAAAGCGTGCAATAAGCAGTTCACAGTACAGCTCTAGCAATTCCAAGAGTTCGATGTGGATGTCTTCGTTGATGACTAGAATGCGATCATCATCACTGCACATTGAGCCGAAACCCTAACGTGGCGCTGCAGCGGTGTAAACGCACGGGTCTCAACTTTGATCTTGGATGTCTCCAGCTTGCCTCTCTCGATGAGCGTAGCGATCTCCCTACGTGCGGCTTTAGCCTGAGCCTCCTTTTTCTGCTGCAAGGTCCGCAGACGTTGTACGGATAGCCTAGGGTTTGAATTGTCGTCACCGGTAAACACGGAGGGAGTGGTAGGACGACGAATAGTACCGTAATTGAACCTGGTAAATGATGGACATGAAAATTAATGAGAGAAATACAAAGCAAGTGTTGCCGCGCCAACCTTGGCCTTGGCTGAGCTCCATTGTTGTTGAGGCATAAGGCAGAGTGAAAGAGGGAGAGATGATGGATGTGTGTCACGGTGATCGACTATCAGGGCGGCGGCAGAGCAGTGCAGATGTAATTGCCATAATAGCAATCAGACCCGATGCCAGTGATGGTCGTCGTTCTCTCAGCACAGCTCCCCCCCCTCCTTCCCTCTCTCCATTACTCTCGCTTCTGCTTTTCTCCAAAGTTTTAATTGCAATGCCCTCTGCCGTCTCTCGTCTCTGATTCCCGTCTCTTATGCTTATATTTTGCCCAGGCGGCGATTGCGACAACCCATTGTATAGATTGTAACCGACAAGCGTCAAATCATGCTCCATCTCCCACCTCGCCAGTCCGTCTCGACACTCTCCATATCTTCCTCCGTTAGGGCCAGCGTGGCCACTAGTTTCTCCTATGCGCCCTCCTCCTCTGGTGGACAAGACGCCACGGCAACTGCCGATGATACCGACCGCGATAGCGGCACCAGCGCAACCTACGATGACAATGACGATTGGATCCTCTTCACCGTCCTCACCCTGCAGCCCTGGCAATCTGATGACCGTAACCACCTACCCTTCCGCGCCGGCGAGCTCCTCGAGATCGTCCAACGCGAGGAAACCGGCTGGTGGGCCGCCCTTGATCCCGAGGACGATAGCCACGTAGGATGGATCCCGTCTGCATATGCAAGCGGTCCGCTCCCACAGTTAACAGTGGAGCAATATCGCCGTCTGACGCGTGAACGGCGTCTCTCAGAGTATAATAGACTTTGTCATGACACGATTCAGGTGAGTCTCGCCGATATAGGACGGATGTATATCCTGTCCTGCTGTGTTGATGCTATTTTGGGTGCCCATATAATAACTAACCATTGTATATAGAAATCCCAGGACATCCTGCCCGCAAGTGCTACTAGCAAGACCAACAATAACAACGCTGCTAGCACTGGCAGCAGCCAGAGGCGCCAAACCGCCGGTGAAACCAGCACACCAGCGGCATCAACTGAGACGGTAGAGCAACGCGCTCCTCTTATGATACTACAGCCTAAAAGGCCACAGTCTGTGCTGCAGATTCGCCCGACTCAGGACAGTGTCATTATGACGGCTGAAACTCGCGAGCACGCATCCTCCTCTCCCACCTCGAAATTCCGGTCCAGCATCATCTCCTTAAGCCGTAGCATCTCTGACAACGCTACCAAGCCGTCCACCGTCGGCCAACGTCGGAGGACGACAGACGGCCGAAGTAAGAGACCTACGACGAGCCCCGGAATTGCACCGTCGGCGTCTGGCCCGCTCTCTGCACCCCTCCTGAGCGGCCCCCTAAGTCGCCCGTACTCGCTGGATGAGGAACGACGGACGGTAGTGAGTGGGGATAGTATCATTGACATCCCGTGGTATCTCCGCCCATCGTACGATCTGGCCGACATCACTTTCACGCGCGATGGTTCTGTCCTCTCGGGTACGCTGAGCGCGTTGGTTGATTATCTGACGGAGATACCACCAAGTACGGACCTCTCTATTGATAGCTATGCATGTGACCGACACCTTTGCTGCCCTTTTTCATTTAACCCAGCAAATCCCCACAAGGATACCTATACCTCATCGTTCTTGATGACCTTCCGAACATTCGTCAGCCCTGATGCGCTGTTTGAAATGCTTGTCGAGCGGTATCAACAGGATCACCCATCGCCGTTGAGCACGGACGAGTTCGAGAACTGGAAGAGCATACGCTTGCGCCCCATGCAGCATCGTATCTTGAAGCTTTTCTCTGCTTGGCTCTGGCACCATGGCCTGCTCGAGCTTGAGCCATTCATTAGCGGCAAGCTCACCGAGTTCTTGAAACTTATCGTTACTCCTGACTCTCATGCGCGCGTGGCAAATCAGATCTTGAGGGACATTGAAAAATTGGTGAGTAAGATTCATTTCTCTCATCATCATTTTTCTTTTCAGAATTTCTTTTCATCTTATGATTTGATATTAATGTTGTTTCTCAATCCTCATCTGCATGTATGCGCTTGAAAATGAATCGCTATAGACATTTTCAACTCCCCACCCTCCTTCACCGATCACGATCCCCAAAAAGCAACGCAAGAAATGGCGCATGCCGCGCACGGAGCTACTCAAACACGAGCCGGCCGACATCGCAGAACAGCTATGCCTGATGGAGTTTGCACTCTACCGCAAGATTACCGTCCAAGAATGTTTGGCGTGGGCGCGCACGGATTCTGCCGGCTACGCTGCTTCCAGTGCTAGCAAACACGAGCCGTCGTCTTCTTTGGCTGGTAGCAGTAGGATGGGGGCTTCTTGCTCGGATCCACGACGACCAGTGCAGCACCTCTTTGCCTTTTGTGCCACGCACGATAAATTGGTGAATTGGGTCAAGACGACGATTCTGATGACTGATGTCCTTGGGCGTCGTGCGGACACGATTGACTTTTGGATCAAAGTCGCCGAGGTTTGTTTTGTATTTTTGAAAAGCACGATAACGAATGCTAAAAGAGCACATGTACACAGAAATGCCGCAGCCTGCAAAACTTTTCATCCATGAGTGCGATCGTGACGGCACTCAACGCGGAGGTGGTTCAGCGTCTCCACCTCTCCTGGGCGCACACAGGACGTAAATCGCACCTTGAGCAGCTCACGCAGATAAACCTGCCCAGTGGGTCTTTTGCGGCCTATCGCTCGCTGATGCAGGCCGCCGAAGGCCCTTGTGTACCGTTTATACCCATGCTCCTCACGGACTTGAAGCATATCCAGGACCAGTTTGAGGATTCCTCTGTCGTACCAGGAAATAATGCCAGTAATCACACCGCCGCCGCCGCCGCCACTGCTAAAAATGCTACCAGTACCGCTGGTGCCGGCGGCAGCGCTTCGAGCAAAGCTGATGGCACAGACACGAGTTCGTCACCCTCCAGCAGCATCATTACCATCACCCCCGGCGCCGCCGGTAGCGGCAGCGGTAGTAGCAGCAACGCTAATTCACTCTCATCCTCGTCGCCGTCACGCGAGTTTGTTACTTTCATCAAACGCGCCCGCTGGGCGGACACCATCACGAAGATGCTGCGACATCAGCCCAGGGCGTATGTAATTGCTGAGAGCGAGGACACGCGCAAGTTCATCGAGAACGGTCTGCAGCAGAATAATTCCGAGAGCTTTTTTTGGAGAAAGAGCCAGGAGATTCAGCGGACCGAGCTCGAGCATGCTGATATCCGTCGTGGACTTGAAGCTGCTGGGTTCTGACTTGTCATTTTTCTCCTTCTCTGTTTTTATGACGTCTTCTTTCTCCGTTCTTTGATTTCTTTTTTCTTCTTTTTTGGTTTTGGTAGCGTTCAATGGACCCTTTTTTTTTTTATATATCTTTGTTTTTTTTTTTTTTTTTTTTTTTTTTGCTTTTTTTATTATGTTTCTATAGTATCATGCACTGATGGACAGATGGATGGGTTATTTGTCTTTTCTCCTTTTTCTCTTGCTTGCTTGGCTATTTTATTTTTTCATTTTTATATATATTGCATATTCGACATGTCATGCAATTTTGTGTAATCTATCTACTACGGGCAAGGGACCCGATGACCATATGCATCATGATGCATCATGATATTTCTTACATTATGCAAATCCAATTCAGTACAATTGTTTTTTTTTTTTGACTGGCTAACGTACATGTATGTTAAAATTTGTGATGATTATTTGAGTTGGCCATTCAAACGTAATGACATTTTGGATATTATTGCGTGGCAATATGTTATTTCATGCGCTCGTATGTACTACCGTTAATCACTACAGTGGACCCGAATCACAGCGAGTTGTTGTATAGAACGTTGAAATGTTGTTTACTACATCCGTTTTCGTATAAACACGCGTACATTTTTAGAAGACAACGATAGAGACCGTAATGCCATATCGCACCTATAACGGGCAGTTTATAAGTTGCCGGCGACGAGATACTCGTTGAATAGACCCATCGGACCGATGCCGGGTTAAGCTCGGCCAAGCTTTAAAAGTACGGATAGTACTCCTGTACGCTGAATAATCAACAAGGGTGCAGTTCAAAAACTATCTGCAGATTAATTTTATTGCTAGCAAGCCCACGGAATGTGCATGTTCATGTCAAATTCAGGCTATGCATTGATGATCGCTACCTAGTAGATTAGTATAGAAATCTGAACTTTCTTTTCCGTCTTCTCCCTCTAAGCTTCGCTTCAGTTTCTCAGACACGCAGCTGAAGCGGGCTGTGTATGCGTTTACCAATGATATATGATATCTTCCTTTTCAAGCTTACCGGTCGCCGCCGAATCGCGAGGATAAGATGTGGAAGAACATTAGCAATTCCAACCAGCAACACGTGCACGTACACACAAGCAGTCAAAATCAAAATATCTGATCTCCGCTGCCACTGGCAAGCACACGCGCTCAATAACCCCCGTTGGGAGTAATGTCCCTTTCCGTACTCTCGTTCCGAGGTCGCCGTCTGTCCGTGTTCAAGTTCCCGCCGAAGTCACCGACAACCGCCGAACTCGAGGCCTCCTCACTCACTGCCAGCGGAGTACTAGGGTTGTGCACTGGGCCGCTCTCTCGCCTTTGATGTGATCATCCGCCGCCGCCGCTGTTGTGGTTGGTGATTGAAATGTACACATGTATCTAATAGTAGTGTATGCATGACTTCCGTGGAACTAGATTTCTATAACGTGTGTACTACATGAATGTGGTGCTGACACTCTTAGTACCACTACTAGTGTACTGCTTTGAAACCTTAGATTGACATTTCCTTCGGGGGATACTTGATCATTATTTGACAGTTGAATTCAAAATGTTTTTTTTTTCATTTTTTTCATGGGCCTTCACATGACAATCAATGCTGAGCGAGTCCAGTCGCCGTCCGAGTTGTAGTGGAAGGGGTAAAAACGTCACAAGTGACTATCACAGGCAGCCTGAGCAGACGCATATCTTGCTCCACTTGGTATGTTTTCCTTTCGGTACCGAGACCGTCGACTTTGAATGGCCACGGACGTCCATCGCCATCGGTAAAGTTATCAATAGGAATAAAAATATGTATACGTGTACATGTCAAAGATGCGTGATGTTTATATACGTAACTAGGAAAGAAAAAAAGAAGAAAGATTCTGTTTGCCTGTCCCCTCCGAGTCTTTCTTTCTTACTTCCATAACATGACAGCTTGTTTTTGTACTATCGTTGATAACAATGATCGGTCTTTACTTACCACGGCTATCCAAATGGGGATTTCTGTCTTGTAGTAGAGCACAATTCATCTGATTCATGCAGACCATATGCATGTGGGGCTTGCTAGTGCCTTTTGACAGCTATAGAAGTATTCTTTGGTACTGCGGAAGGCTGTGTAGTATACCGTACCGTGCTGTATATATTATTCATAGTGTCCCAATATGGGGGAAGAAGGAACTATGTATCGTACGGATGGTAACATCCGGGGTAATCACGTAATACCCAGCACATTGTTGTTCATCAGAGAAAAGAGAGGGGAACCTCCTGACTTGGCCATCATCGATCCATCGACTCGGATTCGACAACTACAAGCGGCGGGAGGCGGCGGCGGACGAACGATCCGGATGCGGGTGCAACTCCGTTCATCGGGATTCCCGTGATTCGGTGAACGCGTCCAGGGAATGCTCATCTCTTTGATGGATCATGACGACGGGTGCGTGCACATTAAAGAGCAAATTTATGTTTCTTGTTCTCTTCTTGTTTTACATGTAATGTAACCCCAAGGATGTTGTTACGCAGCTGAGGGGAAAAAAAAGAAAGAAAAAAAAGAAAAAAAAGTTATCTATGGAATTACTAGTGGTAAGCGTATGAATATGGTCCGAGACGACGACGGCTATTTGTTAAATGATTGCCTAGTCATTGATGGTGAAAGTAGGCGAAGACGATAGGTCAGCTACTGTATAGTATAAGTATACACGTATGGTAAGCAAGTCAAGAGCAAAAAAAAAAAAAGATGAAAAGAATGGGTGTAACAATACAGATGACGGGGACGTTAGATGATGACAATGATGTGCCAAAGAAAACAGCCTTCTTTTCGCGTGTATATCGAAGCGTTGTTTTCTTTGGCACATCAGCAATTTACTCCTTGCGTGCGCTCTCTCTCTCTCTTTTCCGCCTCCTTTTCCGCGCAAAAAAACGGAATCAATCAATCAAAAATCCGGCGGATTTCTCCTTCTAAATCTCCCCCTGGTCTCGCCTGGTGTTAGGGCTCGTCACGACGCAGAGCCCAGACGTGTTCGAGGCGCATAAACGTCCGATGACGGCATTGATCGAGCTCGAGCTCGGCCTGTTGCTCTACGTACTCAAGCCTCTCGGGTGGCAGTATCTCCTGACTCAACAGCAGGGGACGTGCGGCGCGGAGGAATTCCTAGTGATGATGAAATGAATTTGATGTATATGGTTAGCTCCAAGTGTACAATACCAACAACCTTCA
Organism: Agroathelia rolfsii; assembly: GCA_018343915.1. NCBI lineage: Eukaryota > Fungi > Basidiomycota > Agaricomycetes > Amylocorticiales > Amylocorticiaceae > Agroathelia > Agroathelia rolfsii. Next base: position 1,789,353 of record JABRWF010000002.1, read on the forward strand.
GAAGAAGATATGAAAAGAAAAGAAAAAAACTTGCCTTGATATCATCCCTCATCACACTACCCAAATCATTCAGCCATCGTGAACGTTCATCGGTACCCGTATAAAACGGTGCCGTGGGCAAAAAGTATTCATTATACTCAACCGTGCGTTGATCGAAGTTATTATTCGAGCAAACCCATCGGTTGAGCAGGTTGGCCGCGTCAACGTTGCCGCCTGCTTTGCGCACGGCCTTGTTTACAAAGCAGACCCAGAGTGGGAACCATGGGCCACGCAAGGGGGCATTCGACGCTGGATCGAGCGCCGAGGGGCAGTAGATCACGCACTTGTTTTCGTCGTATACACGGAAGTCAGATTCACAGAGTTCTATCAGTCCGCCTGGCCGTAAAGTGTGCGACATTTGGTGGATGAGCGCGCCATAGTCTTTGATCTATGTGTACGCATACCAATTAAGAAATGAGCAAATAAAAAGGGCCAGATATCAATCATGTGTTTATTATCCGGGAAGAAAAAGAAAAGAAAAAAAACTATTTACCCCTGATGAGATGAGACGTGCATGTACGACGTCAAAGTTATTGTAGAAGTGTTCTAAGCCCAGATTGATGTTGTCCATCTCACTTCGACAATTTGAGGGCATTTCTCTGTACAGAGGGGACTGGTGAGTCGGTACGTATCATTAAGGGGTATTTCTCACTTACACTGATAAGGGTGCTAGATCAACTGCAACACATTGACTTCTAGGGTAGGCACGCGCGACTTCGAAAACCCTAGTAGATAGACCAATAAGATTTAATACTTCCGAAATAAATGAATAAAAAAGCTAACCAGGTTCCACTACCACAACCCAGATCAAGCACCTGCCTCGTCTCTCCATTCCTGTCGGTAGTAAGGATGCGATGAAGATGGCTTGGCATTTTCAACACACGTCTGAGCATATGGTGTTGCTTATCTATTCATACAACAGCAACAAATATTAGTTAAATAGGTTAAAGTATAGGGAGGGTCACATACCCAACCGCCGCCACTCCTCCTCGTCAGCGGGCAGACGATATGGTCCATCAGGGAAGTCCCAAGCGTGAATCTTTCGCCCGTGCTCCTCACGGTACTGGCGTTGGAGGAAGGATGAGGTAGCCGACCAGGTCGAGGGCGTGGGTGAGGGGGAGCGTGTAGACATATCATCATCATCATAAGACGTGACTGAGCCGCGGCTGCTGCCAATGTTGTCTGAGAAGCCAGAGAAGGAAACGTTGCTGTCTATGTCGTCGTCGTACTCCATTGCGGGGGTTGCTGTAGAAGGGGTAGAAGTAGTGGCCATGGGGATGAGGACGGCGGTCATGCTATGAGTTGAGGAAGGGGAGGGGGAGAGAGAGATTTATAGAATCCTTGACAAGCAGAAAAGGGGCTTGAACAAGAGGGAGGGAAGGTGTGCCCAGAGAAAGAGAGAGATATATGTAATGTCAGCCAAAACAGCGGGAGCGGAGGACGTCGGAGGAGGAGGATGAGGAGGAGGAGGATGATGATGATGATGACGAGCCACAGGACCAGCAGCAGCAATAATAAATCAGAAAGGAGAGCGCGGGCGACTCGGAGGAGAGGCAAAGGTGGCCATGTATATCACAGCAGGCAGGCAACACACACACACGACAGGCAGTGACGGAGATCGAGACAAGACGGCGGAGAAGGGGTTTGCGCCGAGGCGCCTATATGACGAATGGTATAGATGTAAGTGCTGCTATAGTATCCCATTTGCGTTATTGCATTCGTCCCGGTTTAAGCGTGGGAATCCCCGGCCCACGCCCGATTTGCCTTGATTTTCCCCGCCACATTGTTTCTATCCAATATACATACACTGCGTCGATCTGTCTGCCAGTGGCCAGCTCTCTTATATGATCCAGTCTGCAGCCCATCTTGGTCTAGACTACTTGTCTTGTCATCGTCCTTGATACATTATATATACATTACCACTCTCATCTCCCCCTTTCTCGCGCGGCCCGCTATCGTCGAGTTCCACGTGTATTTCTCGTGTCCAGTTAGTCGTCTCTGCAACTGCTCATCCCAATCCATGCCCTCTTCACTCATCTCTTCCCAGCGTCCGAGTCATGCCCCCACATCAGGACCGCCTGTGATTGCGGTAAATGCCTTACAGTCTTCATATATGCAATCCTTTGCTCCAAAGTTACCGTCCGTCCTATGACCCTCGGTGCTTTTTCACTTGGCATCCCCCCTCCCCATGCTCTTCATCTCTGCCTTTGACACTGTGGAACTTGCCGGTCGTCAAGAGACGTTGGTCAACTGATGCATTAGCAGTCTAACCAGGTGGCGTTGCATCTGGCAGATAAGAATTTTCATGACTGGACTTGATGATAAACGGGTTATAGTTGTCGGTTTATTATAATTCATTATCGTCATTTGTTCCTCGGATTAGAATTACAAAAAGCACCTTTTGTGCATTCTTTATCATCACCGTCATCGTCATCACCATTACCATCATCGTCGCGTGTGTACATTAATAAAGGAGAGAGGAGATCTGCCTATTGGCGTCCAATCCTGATCCTTCTATGAAGAGAGCTGCCCAGCCCGAACTTTTTCCCCGCAATCGATCATCGGGTGGTGCCTGCCATATTTGGATGCCAGCAAACCGCGGACAAGGTCACAACTAGCAACTGAGGACATAAGATGGACAATGATTGCCTTCTAAACTCTCTGTTTCGTCTTTGGGCTACCGGCGAGGGGAAACGCCTATTGTTTATTTTCCGTCAGGAGTATTACATGTAATTGATTCGTTTGTCTCTTCACTAGCATAATTTGCATCATCCAGCATTCATGCGGTAATGATGAATGCATGCGGATGTATATGCTATTTTACCTTTTTATTATGATTCTCGTATTTTGATAAGACAAGCACTCTTTAGCATGATATGTGCACACATAAAACTTGCTATTACTGTGCATACCTCGTTGAAATCAATTATATAGAAACAGTAGAATACACAGACCCGTACTTGTCCGGATGGAAAAATATATGCACTATCGTAAATACGTCCTATATATATACATGTAATACACAAAATTGAACCAATCGCAAAAGGCTTCGCACACTTCATGAGTGAATTTCTACGCGTCCGCCTATAGGAGAGTGCGATGGTCGCTTTCATCATGATGCTGAATGGTATGTTCAAAAAGCTCTTGGTTACGTCTGGGCTTAGTGCTATTGTAATCCTGATCGGTGTCTAAAATCACCGGTTGCTAGTTGCTGACGGAACATGCATATAAATCGCTGCTTTTTCACTCAATAAATCATGATTTAGCTCTAGTTCTGGGACGAGGATGACCACTCCGATCGGGATTGTAAACGAGTGACATTTTGATATGCACCACCTGCTTTCGTGGTATGTGCCTTGTCTTGGGCAAACGGTGTGGAAACTGTTTACCCGTACTATGGTCATTAGTTTTTGGCCTGGGCTGGCAATGGTATACGTTTCATAGAGAAACCAGATGATACCAATTTGAGATTCGGCGGTGTGCCGGCGGAAATGTAGAACCATGCCCAAGGCGTGCACTTGCGTAGATATCGCCAAGTGCGATGATGAGAATAGTATGATTATCTAAAGACTGTTCCGACCTTCTTTTCTTCTGCTCCTCTTTCTCGGCGGCGGTGGTAATAGCAAGCAAATGCGCCCAAGAACTTCAATACGTCGATGCACATATATACGCACAGGTGGCGCCTCTGGGTTCACTATGTCCCATTTCCTTTCTATGTAGTACAATAATACCCAGTTCAGGGTTACCAACAATCTATGCACGTCGTGTGAATACACATCGGTCCGCCAGTCGGTCCGCCAAGCCACTAATGCCACCTTACCCTGTGGTATATCTCATCTCATATCAGTTATGCACCATGCGTCAAAATCCATTGCATTCCATTTTCCACACATGAAGCCATCATCATAGGCATGCATCAACAAAACCTCTATTTCATCATCTTTCAAATAATATCCTGCTATGATTTTCCGCCTTTCGGAAAGGCTGTGCCAGATCAATCTACGCTCCTCCCCTTCACCCCTAATAGCCCCGGATGCATCAGGGCCTCATCTGGGCCTTACCGCTGTCGTCAGACCACTCAGTTGGTGGGTAGACCATTCAAATATCTGTAGACCGGGCTCTTGTTCTTGTTGGGGAATGAAGAATCAGAAATAGATGTATACTGTAATCCATTATTTGCCAGACAATCTAATTGATTGAGTTTTATGCAGGTCACTACTATGCCCTGAGTGATATGTAGTGTCCTAATAGTCTTGACTGTATCTTATTGCATAAATTGTCAATCATGACGAGCATGCCCTTTGGTATCACCAATGCTAACCTAATAGTGTTCAACTGAGTTACTGTCATTGATGATCATTCAAGACATGAAGGGAAACGGCACATCATCTAGGCTAATAATGTCCAACATCACACGAGGTGCCAATGGAGGTGCCAGTGACACTAGTAAGCATCAGACCCCAAGTCGGATGGATAAGCTGGGGAAAAAAAAAGGGGGGGGGGGAGAGGATAGGAAGAGAGAAGACAGCGTGTATATCTACCAAAATTGGCAATCAGATGACGTCGTGTGGTACTCGGCACACACTAAACGACATTCTTACCGTGCATACTGTTCAGATGCCAGTTGCATGCGCGGAAGCCGTTCAATGCGGTGCATAGGTTGCATCTACTTTTGTATGCCTCATTGTCTGTCTGGGATTAGGTTTAGTAACAAGACACTTACCGGCATACATGCATAAACGTCATGCATGGTGTCAATGGTAGCAACACGGTGGTGGTACATGTGGCAATGCTGTGATCATGATGCAGTGGTCTCTTGAAGGTAACCCTGGCGTCATTTCGGGAAATGGCTGTGGATCTATGGGCTTGAACGCTGTATAACGCATGATTTCCGGGCGGCGGATTGTGAGGCATGTGAGGAGCCAGCGATACCATTTATATTCAAGTCAATAATGTTGCTAGATCAATTAGGGGAGTCCACGACACAACACGCTCTGTCGAGGTGCACATGATAACCGTAGCATACGAGCATATGTACACAAAAGTCTTCTGGGAGGAATAGGACTGTGTTGTAATTGAGCGACAACATAGTTTGTTGCCAATTCTGATTGTGGCCACGAAGGGATTCAAAACAACAACTTGAAGACAACGCGTCGGAGATGAAATCATCGTCCACCGCGTCGACTTCTCTCTGCTCTAGAGCTAGTGATAGCAAACCATCTTTCTTTATTCACGCGGATTCTGCTAGTGATACCGTAGCGTTGCGTTGCGTATCATTTGGATTAAGCCATGGATGCCACTCTGCAATCTAGTCTAATCGGAGACATCCTACATCCCAGTTCATCCAAAGCCCACAGGTTACTGGATGAGCTCGGCTTCGCAGGCCTGCCATCGAAAGAGCAGATCCATCGCGAAATCGAAGAGAGGCTCCTCCTCCCTCCAAAGTCGTTTCCAAAGCCGTGGCTGCCTGCGTATCAAACGTGTGTATATGTGGGAGATCATGAGCCAAATATAACCTCGTATAGTCTGCTCATCATTATCGTGTTCTCTTGCTGCTGCTGCTGCTTAGACACTGGGAGCACAATATCTCTATCCCGGACTTGCTCTCCATTGAACCAGCACCCCCACCTACAAGTCTGAATCTTATTCGTGTTGGGCTTGATGGGCGTGTAACTGGATACACCGAGGTAGTACCCATCAATCCATCATTTTTAAGGCCTTTCTTATATGAAGTGCTAACTTAACACACTAATATTTTGTTCATTTGTCCTGTTTTATTCATATGAAAAAAAACATGATATAGACGGTAAATCCACGCCTATCCTCCGGGCTCACCTCGACATCGGTACAACGCGCACCGGCACCCGCGCAAAGCTTTGTACGTGGCAAGTCAGGGTATGTACCCTTCTGGCCGGGTGGTCTGGAAGAGGTCATACCCGACCTCTCTGATCTTGAGTCCAATAAACGCATCAAAGGACTGAGGGTGGTTGCGCCCGGCTTGTCAAGAGGCTTGCGACTACCGGGTGAAGAACCGGAAGAGCCTTTACTCGATGAACTAGATGAATTGGATGAAGAAACGAAGGGCCAGGACGGAGATATTGATGATACCGTATGTTGGGTTTTTGTGACTCTTCCTTGACATATAACTCATCTTCGGTCTTGCTGTTGTTAGGAGCAGCCGTCAGATCTCCTAGACGGAGGAATTGATGGGGAGGGTGAATTCAACGCTTTGTCAGAGATAGATAATCTTTTGCCGACGACAGTGATTATCTTTCTTCTCTTTATCCTGCGTCTTTCTACAGCTCTTACGCTTCATACATATATATATATATATTTAACAGCGTTCTCATCTCAATCCCATTACACCTGCTCGCAAGAAACCTCGCAAGAACCAGGTACAGAAGCGCGATTGGGCCCATGTCGTTGATATACACAAACCGATGACAAACTTCCACGAACTCGTCCCTGAAATGGCGCGCAAAGTCAGTCTTTTGTTTATTTTCCTAGATTTTATGGATCATTACTGACCAGGGACGATTTTTTTAGTATCCCTTTGAACTGGATACTTTTCAGAAAGAGGCTGTTTATCACTTGGAAATGGGAGACTCCGTCTTTGTTGCGGCTCATACTTCTGCAGGGAAGACTGTCGTGGCAGAGTATGCTATTGCCCTAGCCGAGAAGCACATGACAAGGTATGTAGGCAAATATCACATATCATCTCAAATTTCACGCCGGGAATCTTCTCATTTGTTATCTCAATCTCGTTTTCCTTTCTTTCTTCACTGTTAGGACCATCTACACTTCACCCATAAAGGCGCTGTCTAATCAAAAATTCCGAGACTTCAAGCAAACATTCTCAGCATCATCCGTCGGTATTCTGACAGGAGATGTCCAGATCAACCCTGAGGCAAGCTGTCTGATCATGACTACAGAGATCTTGCGAAGTATGCTATACAAGGGCGCTGATCTTATCCGTGATGTCGAATTCGTTGTCTTTGACGAGGTGCATTACGTTAACGATTCAGAAGTGAGTATTGGAGGCATCGTAGTCCTCAATCCCTGTTTTTCCCTAACTTTTCATCCGATTTTGTCTGCCCCAGAGGGGTGTGGTATGGGAGGAAGTTATCATTATGCTTCCTGACCACGTAAACATCATCTTATTATCCGCCACCGTACCTAATGCCAAAGAATTTGCTGATTGGGTTGGGTGAGTACTCAACTCGACGCCTATTGTCTCCTTTGCTTGCTCCTGACTGGTGGCGCATACAATTCAGTCGTACAAAGAAGAAAGACATTTATGTTATATCCACGGCACAACGGCCTGTTCCACTTGAGCATTACCTGTATGCTGGACGAGAGATGTACAAGATCGTAGATGCAAGCCGAAACTTTATATCCCAGGGGTAGGCTCATCGCGATCAATTATCCCATGTTTTTTTTGTGTCGCTCATGATACTTTCATTGCGCATATATTTGTTTAGGTACAAAGAGGCCGGAGAGGGACTGAGGCGAAAACAAGACAAGGAACGCGAGGCAGCTGGTCTACCACCGGTTCAAAAAGTTGGCGCCCGAGGCGGGGCTGCTGCGCGCGGCGGTGGCCAGCGTGGCAACGCCAGGGGAGGCGGGCAACGAGGGTTTGCTCCTAGAGGCGGGGGCAGTAGCGGCGGCGGCGGTGGTCCGCGGAATATCCACTCTGGCGCGGACAAGAACTTGTATGTCCATCTTGTGGGACACATTCGTAAAAAAGGTCTTCTCCCTGTCGTCGTCTTTACGTTTTCTAAGAAGAGATGCGAGGAGAACGCATCAACGTTGATCAATTTAGATTTGTGCACCTCCGTCGAGAAGAGCGAGGTGCATGTTGCGATGGAGAAGGCGCTTTCCAGGCTCACAGGTTCGGAAAAGATTTTATTGCAATATGAAACGGTGGTCGTGGTGATTGAGTATTTCTTTTGCATGAACAGGTTCGGATAAAAAGCTACCCCAGATAGCAAGAATGCGAGACTTGCTCTCCCGAGGAATCGGAGTACATCATGGCGGACTACTACCGATTGTCAAGGAGGCGAGCCACTTTTGTAGATGAGATCAATCGACTCCGTGTGGCTAACAATCTGCCAGGTGGTCGAGATTTTATTCGCCCGAGGACTGGTAAAAGTGCTATTCGCCACCGAGACATTTGCCATGGTATGGGACTTCATCTGTTTCAAATCCAAAGAACAAGGGGGCTAAATTAAACCCATCAGGGTGTGAACATGCCAGCAAGATGCGTCGTGTTTTCTCACATCCGCAAGCACGATGGCCGCAGTTTCCGCGATATACTCCCAGGAGAATATACACAGATGGCTGGTCGTGCTGGTCGTCGTGGCCTGGATGCAACGGGAACCGTCATCATTGTAGCGAATGATTCTCTACCAGAGGTGGGATCATGATATCATAATAGCCTATTGCAATTCGATTGACACTGATGTACTTTAATTTTAGCAAACAACATTGCATACAATGATCATCGGCACGCCAGCTAAGCTGCAGTCGCAGTTCCGTCTAACATACAATATGATCCTGAACTTGCTCAGGGTGGAAGCCTTGCGCGTAGAGGAGATGATCAAGCGCAGTTTTTCCGAAAACGCTTCTCAGAGGCTGCTTCCCGAACAACAGAAACAGGTCATAAAGGTAATAGTTGCTTCGGTATCATATTAAGCTGCCATGCTCATGTATTTTTCCAAGAGCGAAAAAGCATTAAGGGAGCTATCCAAGCTCGAATGTGACATTTGTACCGCCGATATTGAGAATTTCTATGATCTTTCACATGATATCGTGCAGCGTAATCAGAAACTCTTGAATTTGGCTAGCAACCACCCACAGGGCTCCAAATTAATTGCGACAGGGAGAGTTGTGGTTCTTAGGGATAGCGTAAGCACTACTCCGCCTTTTGCAGCACATGGATTTTCATATGATTATGTCGTAGCACTTCAAAAGAGGAAATGCTGCTGTAGTTTTGAAAGCTGCCCCTGTCCTGGCCACTGATGGAGTCAAGGACAAATCAAAGAGATTCTTTGTTCTTGCCCTTGTTGATGAAGAAATCAAGTCCAGCAAACCTAGTGAGTGACATCAATAGTTTTTAATAATTTCCGTCTTATCAAGGTTGTTATAGATATTAATGCAGAGCCCGTGCCTCCCATGTGGCCTCCATCGCCAGAGTTGCTCCTCGTAGCGGATGGAGTTTATGAGTTTACAACTGCGGCACTGAGTAGTTTCGTATTCGTCACTGATCAAACTATTAAGGTGAGAAGAAAGGCTCATTCAGAATTAATCTCGAGTGTTTCAATTATTTTTTTTAGGTGGACGTTACCATGATAGTGGATCAACACCGAATAACGCCTATGCGCGAAGCCATCAAAGCCTTGGATACCTTGATTCATGAATGGATAGATGCCGGCCACATCCCAGAGGTTGATTGGTCGAAGTTCCGTTCTTTGGACTTCCAGGAAACCATGACGACGAGGAATGGGTTGCAGAAGAAACGGGAGCAATGTACTTGTGTCACTTGCCCTAACTTTGATAATCACGTGGGTATTGCTTCCCCTTTTTACTGAATATATGCGCTGAAATGCATTGATTGCAATATAAAGTATCTTCAGAAACATGAAGAAAAACGGCTTGTGGCTCAAATAGCTCAATTGAAGCTCGCGTTGTCGGATCAAAATTTGGAATTGATCCCGGATTACGAACAACGTATTGATGTTCTCAAAGAACTCAAGTTTATTGACGACAATTCTACTGTGCTGCTCAAGGGCCGAGTGGCATGCGAGGTATTGTTTATTTTATGAACCAAATTACAGAGCAATTGACTATATTCTTGTTGCTAGATAAACACGGCTCATGAGCTGATATTGACGGAGCTTATCCTGGAAAACACTCTCGCAGGCTATGAGCCTGAAGAAGTCGTTGCACTGTTATCATGCTTTGTGTTCCAAGAAAAAACGGACGTCGAACCAGTCATCCCCCCGAGATTAGAAGAAGGAAAAGCGGCCATCGAGTCTATAAGCGATCGCGTTGGTCGTGTTCAGGACTATCACAAAGTTGCGAGCGAAGATTTCCGATCCGTGCTCAAGTTTGGTCTTATGGAAGTTGTCTACGAATGGGCCAAGGGCATGGTAACTATTCTTTAATTTGTTACCTTATGATCAAGGCTATTGACTCCGACATAGCCCTTTGAACAGATTACTGCGCTAACGGATGTTGCAGAGGGAACAATAGTCCGAGTTATCACTCGATTGGATGAAGCCTGTCGAGAAGTCCGAGATGCTGCACGAGTCATTGGAGATGCAGAGCTGTTCAAGAAGATGGAAGAGGCTCAAGCCAAAATCAAGCGTGATAGTATGTCTCACTTTGGCTCACGCACAGCTATCTTGCTTATGATAACCACACACAGTTGTTTTTGCTGCCAGCCTGTATTTCTAGACCTTAATTGCTGCCAAGTACCGATGGATTTGTCTTCTTTCCCATATTTTTAGGGGCCAATGAGGCCCTAAGGATATGATAACGGGTAAGGCAAGGTTCCGTATGATGATCGTCCCCCAAAAGAGAAACAGCAGAGGAAGAATAAATAAATCAAATAAATAAAAATTGAAGCTGTTATTGAAACTTGGTAAACAATAGATGCTTTTATATGCGTGAAAAAGAGAGACCTTGTCTATTTTTTAATAAAATCGGACTATCACTATAGTACTATCCACCAATTCCGGTCTCAGGTGAGCGAAGTGAACTATCGCAGTCTGCCTCCGGGAGACTAGCTAGCTCCCCGGTGTTATATTTCTTCTAACTGAGATATCTAAGTCTCGACCGTAGTTCCAGATTCGTTCTGCCGCTTCTGCGCATAATACCAACGTCATTATGGCTGAAGCTTTAGTCCGATCGTAGATGACGTACTTATCAGTGCCACTTAAACACGATCGAATGCGTTATACCGCCGGTGGATGACCCAGCAGCATTCAGATGAAAACTTTTAAATCCAGCTTTGAGTTTGAGGATGGAACAACGGGTGAAATTTCGTACAGTGAAAAAAAAAATCCATCACATAAACAAGAAACTAAAGCATGTCAATCATTACTCTGGTGTGGCAACTGCTGATCACGGATTTGATTTCAATGGTTCGTCAACCATGTTAAGCATGGTTTTATCACATATTCGATACAGCGTCATTCACTCCATAAGAAAACCATGTGCCCGGAATCAACATCATTAGTCTATGGATCATGAATCATGCACCATGACGAACGCTTACAGATAAATAGAAGATGGCACAATCTAGACCACTACCGTGGTATAAAAGTTTGCAGATGACTTGAATAACATATTCAAATTCCCCATCCTATCCTACAGTATAATCCTCATGCCGACTATCGTACCCAAGACGTTCAAAGCTGCTACTTTCACCGAGAAGGGTAAAAATCTGTCTCTGGTAGACCTTCCCTGGAAGGATCCTGAGCCTGGACAGATTGTTGTGAAAGTACTTGCATGTGGTGTATGCCGCAGTGACCAAATAGTCCAGGAGCAGCAGATGCCCACTGGTCTGCCCAGAGTGCCTGGACACGAGATTGTTGGAAACGTGGTAGCCGTTGGACCTGGAGAAAAACTTTGGAAGGTGGGTAGTGCACAGGGATTTACAGTTTGAAGTTACTGAATCGTGCTATCACATTGATCTGATAGGAAGGTGACCGAGTTGGTGGCGGATGGCATGGTGAGTTGCTGTGGAAGCCCCTGGAATTGCGCTGCTACCGATGGACATCATATTGCAGGCGGTCATTGCGGTGCATGTATACCATGCAGACAGGGTCAGTTTGTCCTGTGTCATAATGAGGTACGACCCTCTCCAGCTACATTCTCAAGACGATGCTGATTTGCAAGGGTTATAGAAAGTTAATGGTTAATACTCCCATCAGCATTTGTAAAAATATGCATTTGTTGATGTTTTTATTATCATCAAATAGGCGTATCCATGGATGGCGGATATGCGGAATATGTGACGCTCAGCAGCGAGGCTGTTGCGCGCATCCCTGTCGACGTTGACCCAGCTGAGGCAGCGCCCTTACTATGTGCTGGTGTCACTGTATTCAGTGCGTATCTCACTGCGCAAACCAAAGAGCGACATTTTTTATGCTTACATCTATCATGCAATAGACTCCGTGCGTCATATGAACGTACTTGCTGGAGAAATCGTTGCCGTGCAAGGAATCGGGTAGGCACCCTCTATTCAAGTTAATACTCAAATCAACCGATCAGTAATAGCAACACTTGTGCAGCGGCCTTGGCCACCTCGCTATCCAGTTCTGCCGCGCTATGGGCTACCGTACCGTCGCCCTTTCCACCTCAAGCGCCAAAGAATCCCTAGCTCGCGAGCTCGGTGCCCACGACTACATTAATGGATCCCAAGAGTCACAAGCGGAGGCACTCCAGAAGCTCGGCGGTGCCAAGCTCATTGTCTGTACGGCACCCTCGGCTGATATTGTCGAAGTGCTCGTCAATGGACTTGCACACGACGGCGTGCTGTTGTTGCTCGGGCTGGTACCTGAGCTCAAGATCCCTGGCAGTGCGTGTACTTTCCGATTCTGAAAGAGAGTGATGTAATAGATGTGTGGTACTGATGCTACTTTTGCATTATTTGCAGTTCCAATGGTACAAAAGCGCCTGAGCGTCCGTGGATGGCCCTGCGGAACAGCCGAGGATAGTCAGGACACTGTAGAGTTCGCACAGGTGACGGGAGTGCGCTGTCGTATCGACAAGTTCCCACTCGATAAGGCCAACGAGGCCTACGAAAGCATGATCACGGGAAAGGCAAGGTTCCGCGCGGTAATTGTTCCCTGAAGGGACAGAGAGACAGAATAATTGATGAAATGTGAAGAATTGGTGTCTTTGTACCTTTTTGCATTATAATATCTCAAACCAAAATATAATCGACGAGTACCGTATGAAACTCATGGTTTGGAGACGGATTGGATTGCTGAAGCAAGCGAGAAGCGGCTAAGTGGCTTGCAAGCCGCTTTATTAGTATCGCCTCACGGTTGCTTCGGGTTCAGCTTGATGTATTCATAGCAAGCTCTAAATTGACAGGTTTGAATGCTAGATTTCTTTTGAATACTGTTCGACCGCGAGAAAGACTTACAGCGGATAATGATTGCTTATATTGACGAGTATATTACCGCTCAACTTCATTGCATAAAATTGAGGTAGCAGCATTGTTGACCTAGGATCATCGTCCCTTGAGCAAAACTCGCGTACATTTGGTCACTATCGCCACTTCGAGAAATGACGATAGCTTGTTTACGGATAAATGAAGATCGATGACCTCCAGTGCATCAATATGCATCAATGTTCGCGTCCGAGTCAGGATAGATTATCAGCAGATCATGGTCGTACAGAGAGTTTGATATTCCCAGTAATTGTCCTAGGCAAGCTTCAGAGGAAATACTTTAAGGTATTTGCAGGTTTATAAGATGGACAGATGGCCATTGAGCTTGACGGCCTTATCCAATCGCGTTTCACGAGTTTTATAAACAACTTTATCACCTACCCATTAGAACGAGTCAATGGAGAAAGCCTTTAACAAACCAAAATTCTCTCCCTATTTTTTTTATTTTAAAACAGCCTATAATATGATTGGAGAACGAGATAATACCGACATTAAGAGTCGCTGCCTAATGTCTTCCACCCTGGTCGCGTATTGAAATATAAAGCATGTCCCGGACTCGGAGGTGGCATCCAGGCAGAGTGACCCGGACAAATTCCTCAAGTCAGTGAAAGCAGGCACAAACAGTAGCACATACAAACAAAAGAAAACAAACATCCACCGTAGAGGTCCATTTTTCCCATTCTCTAAGCCCTCCCCCCACACACTGAGATTTGTACTAGTACTACTGCGGTGCATCGAAGAATGGATGTCAATATTTCAAGTTAGCGGCTGTAAGCCTCAAACTGGGCTACTATGTCTCATTAGGTTACGACAAGGATGTATAGGTTTCAAATCGTCAAGTTGAGAGAGAGTCGATCGTAGTAAATGCATCAATGCGCATCAACCATTGGAGTTCCGAATTAAAAGTCGCCCCACCGAAAATAGCATATCCAATACTATGTGGCTGACCCGTGAACATGATCAAATACGCATATACCGGATTATCGCTGGTGAATCGTAGAGTGACAGGAGTATTTGTCTTACAAATGCAGCTTTGAAGATGGGATAACTAGCAGATTTCGGGCCAGAGAGAAAAACTCGGTATACATACTAAAAAAAAAAAAAAAGAAAAACTGTCTGATCAACTTTGCCAAGATCAAATCCATATGCCAGCGATTGTTCATCAAATAAATGTCAATAGTGTGTCAAGTAATGACGTTATCAACGCCCGAGTCACTGCGTGTATGCTCTGCAAGTAGATCGCGCGCCTGACATTGACGCCACCAGCTTGAGCTTCTGCACTAGTACTAGTGTCATCATAGGCTAGCATGCACTTACAGATAACAGGCACAATCTGGACCACTAGTACGGCTCCTTACTGTGTCCAAACAGTATAAAAGGTCAGATATCACTGGGGTAACATATTCCAGTTCCTCATCTTGTCTCACATCAACACTCTCATGCCAATCATTGTACCTAAGACATTCAAAGCCGCTACTTTCACCGAGAAGGGCAAGGATCTATCCCTGGTAGACCTTCCTTGGAAGGATCCCGAGCCAGGGCAGATCGTTGTGAAAGTGCTGGCGTGTGGTGTATGCCACAGTGATATAGTGGTTCGAGAACAGCTTGTGCCTTCTGGTTTGCCTAGAGTTCCTGGACATGAGATTGTTGGGGATGTGGTGGCCGTTGGTCCCGGAGAAAAGCTTTGGAAGGTGTGTACTGATCGTGGATAGGAATTTACTACTTTAAATTGCTGAATCAAATTGTTTTGATAGGAAGGCGATCGAGTTGGTGGCGGATGGCATGGTGGGTTGGGATGCAGCCTTAGATATAGAACGCAGCCTCTAACAAACACCTTGTTGCAGGTGGTCATTGCGGTATATGTGTACCGTGTAGACAGGGCCACTTTGTCCTGTGTCACAATCAGGTATGGCTTCCCCTCAATATATTCTCAAGGCAGTGCTGATCGGCAAGGACTACAGAAAATCAACGGTTAGTTCTCATAGATGTCCGTACAATACAAATGTCTATGATACTAAGTATATGCATATCTTAATAGGTATATTCATGGACGGTGGATATGCGGAATATGTAACGCTCAACAGCGAAGCCGTCGCGCGCATTCCCGTTGAGGTTGATCCGGCTGAGGCGGCGCCCCTGCTCTGTGCCGGTGTCACCGTATTCAGTGCGTATCTCATTGTGTAAATCAAATAGCGACGTTTTTTATGCTTGCATATACCGTGCAACAGACTCTGTTCGCCACATGAACGTACTTTCCGGAGAAATCGTTGCTGTGCAAGGAATTGGGTAAGCATTCACAGTCATCTCTTCATGTCAATGCACTAATCATTGACTGATTAATATCAACAATACCTATGTAGCGGTCTCGGCCACCTTGCTATCCAGTTCTGTCGCTCTATGGGCTATCGCACCGTCGCACTCTCCTCCTCAAGCGCCAAAGAGTCCCTTGCGCGCGAGCTCGGTGCCCATGACTACATCGACGGATCCAAAGTGTCTCAAGTAGAAGCACTTCAGAAGCTCGGTGGTGCCAAACTCATCGTCTGCACAGCACCATCGGCTGATATTGTCGAAGTGCTCGTCAATGGACTTGCACACGACGGTGTGCTGTTGTTGCTCGGAATGGTGCCTGAGCTCAAGATCCCCGGTGGTGCGTGTTTTATCTGATTGCAAAGGAGAGATGTAAGGTTGATGTATAATGCTGATTCTTTTTTTTTTTTTTGTAGTTCCAATCATACAGAAGCGCCTGAGCGTCCGAGGATGGCCCTCTGGAACGGCCTTAGATAGCCAGGAAACCGTCGAATTTGCACAGGTTACGGGAGTACGTTGTCGCATTGAGAAGTTCTCGCTTGAGAAGGCCAACGAGGCCTATGAGCGCATGATCACGGGCAAGGCAAGGTTTCGTGCCGTGATCGTTCCCTAAATTAAGACAATGAAGGAATGGAGGAACGGAAGAATGGATAAAAGTAAATGGAAAAATTTAGGGAATCGTCGTTTTTATATATTTGCACATCATAAAGCCTCACACGAAGCCAATATATGTGCCGAAGACATAAAGAAGAAAGAGAAACTTCCTTGTTTACTTCATTTTTTGAGTGCAACCCGGACGCACAGCCGACTATATGCCAACAAACATACCATCACTTAAGCCCATCTCACATGCCTCGATGCGCCCTACCGATGTATTAGTATCATTGCTTTGAGGCAAGCTACCGCAGCCATTGGCATTACTCAAATCCCTCCCTTTACCCTTAGACTTAGGGTTGTTAATAGGCGGTACAAGTTACGGCACTCCGTCGACCAGCCTCAAATCGCAAGCAACATACGCCGGCACAAAAAACGGCAGGTGAGCCAGATCACCATTAAGCATCATGATCCTGTTGTCTTCACTTTCATTGCTATCTTTTTTAATGCTAAGGGATCCAGGATCATCGTTCCCTGACCAAATCCGTATGCATTCAATCATCACTGCCACTTTGTTTCCTTCCATCCCAGCTTCTCCAAACAATGAAGAGGAAACGCCCACAAGAAATAGTGGCGGCTTGTTCACGGGTAATTGCATGATGTTAAATATCCATAGCCCGCGTCCGGGTCAGGATAGATTATCAGCGAGTCATGGTGCAAAGGATTTGGCATACACGGCAATCAGCCGAAGCGAGCTTCAGAGATAGCCCCGTAGGTAGATGTACTTTCAGTATCTTATAACGGATAGATGATCGTTGGATTTGACAGCCCCATGTGTTTGCATTCCAGTCACATGTTCAACCCAGGATCATTCAATGCACAAAATTAAGGTAGCAATATTATTAACTCAGGACCATCATTTCTTGAGCAAAATTCGGGTACATTCGGCCACTACCACCACCTCGAGAAATGACGATGACTTGTTTACGAGTAAGTGACGATCGATAACCTACAGTACATCATTGTTTGCGTCCAGGCCAGGATAGATTATCAGAGGATCATGGTCATACGGAGGGTTTAATACTCTCTGTGATTGTCCTAAGCAAGCTTTAGAGAAAATATTTTGAGTAGAGGTATTTCTATGTTTATAAGGTGGACAAATAGCCGTTGAGTTTGACGGCCCTATCCAATCGCGTTCCAGGAGTTCAAACCAGAATCATGATGAATACTAGCTTTATCAATAATCTTATCACCTACCGTGCACATAGGAATTGGAATGAGTCAATGTGAGGCCTTCAACAAATAAAAAGCCTCCCTCTATTCAACAAAAAAAAACAGCTCATAATATTATTGGAGCACGAAACAATACCGACATTAAAAGTAGCTGCCGAACGTCTTCCACCCTAGCCGTGTATTGAGATATAACCCTCTAGCTTGCTTATCTGCACTGGCAGGTAGGCTCGACTCCAGCCATTTCTCTTTTTGATTTGACCTATCGCAGGTCTAAGGCCGCCTGTTCCAAACCCGTCCAAAAGGCCTCATACGTGCGTTGGGTCTGGGTCGAGACTAATCTGCAAGCCATGTGGTATATACGCCCAGAAAGGCATAAATAAAGCATGTGCGGAATGGCCCGGCTAAATTCCTTAAGCTTGAGCTCAAGCCTGAGCGCTGAGCCTCTACAGCAGAAGCAGGCCTAAATAGTACCACGCACAAACAAGAGAAAACATCCCCCGTAGATTTTTTTTTTCCCCTAAAAAAACCCCACTACTAAGATCTGTGCTACTGCGGCGCACCGAGGAATCAATGAAAATATTCAAGTTAACAACTGCAAGCCCTAACCTGGGCTAGTACTATGCCTCATTAGGTTGCAACAACAATTTATATCTTTGGCCCTGGCTCATGTGCTGGCTAGGCTAAGATGGAGCGGCGGTGCAGATGGGGTGAAAGCGCGCAGCGCTTTCCGAGCCCGGCTGGGTAGCGCCTGTGGAGAGATCGAGGCAAGCAGCGATCCCCAAACAGTAGGAGGGCAGCGACGCAGCGAGCGAGCCTCGGTCCCCATGGGCAGAAAAAGGAGTTGCATGGCTTACTGTAATTTATTTGGTGTTAGCCATTGGTGGCAATGTGCCTGCGGCATCTGATGTGATGTATACAATCTTTCACCTCTGGTTCAGCCTGAATGTACGGCACTTGGGTTTACACATGTTTGCATGGCCTATAGCCTTGTTTCTACTCAAGGCCGGCGGCTTGAGCCATGTCTGAAGTCCTCTTTGTGAATGGTAGCACTGTCGAAAGGTGCACAAATTGGTCAAAAGGCCTGCATGAATTTCATTAAAAGATGCATAAGTTTGGTCAAAAGACCCATATGAATTTCGTCAATAGATGCGCAAATTGGTCAGCATCAATGATGGCGGCAAAGTCTTTGTCATGCTTGAAATTTGGACACTTCTCCTTCTCCGAGCAAGTGTCAAGGCCCATTGGCATAGTGTGCATTACAAGCAGTAAAGACAGTAAGGAAAGTATCAGCAGGTGAAAAACAAGAAAGCGAGCGCGGTCAGTGCTGGCAGCTGCAGAGAGAGAAGGTGCAGCCGCCAGCACCGGCACGCACGGGCCTCCTTGGCGCAAAGCATCCAGGTCTTGAATCGTCAAGTTGAGGGAAGGTAAGTGCATCAATGCGCATCGGCGATTGCGGCTCCGAGTGGAAACTGTGACCGCAGATGTCATATGTAACACTATTACTGGATGACTTTCCATGAGACGTATCGTGTTCTATCCAAGTTTTCGAGTCTTATGGCCAAGATACCAGGCCGGCATGTGTCCGCCGCGTCGACGACTGGATAGGGGAAGGGGGGAGGGGGGAATGCTAAGCGAGTTGCGATTGTTACCCGATTTGAATGGTTTGACCATAGGAGAATCGGGGGTGTCCAACGGATTGTTTGTGTTCTATCCACTAATGCTGAGATACTACTACTACTACGGTCATCACGCGCCTCGAATGGCCCCAAAACGACATAGGAGCGGATAGCAGACGCATAGAAGATGTGTCTACGCCGCCAACTCTATGGACATGCAATACATCTTCTATTCACTACTGATGTTTAAAGTTCCCGATAGAACACAGACGGATAGAACAAGGCTGGTCCCTATGGAAAATCACCTACTATGCAGCTGGCCCGTGTATATGATTAAATGCACATACACCGGGTTATTACTGCCGGTGGTGAATCGTACAATCACAGAAGTATTTGTCTAACAAATGCACCTTTGAGTACATGTAGTATGAGGTAACTGGTATATTTTGGAGCAGAGCGAAAAGCTCGGCATAAAAACCAAAAGAAAAACTGTCTGATGATTAATACCATCTCATGATAAAATCCATATAGTACCCAGCGGTTCTTCATCAAGTAAATGCCAAAAACCTGTCAAGCAATGGTTATATCATGCCCAGCGCCCTGAAATTGACTCCACTAGCTTGAGCCTGTACATGCATGATCATAGGCTAAACAGGCAATTACAGATAACAGGCGCTCATCCATACTAGGCACAATCCGGACCACCACTACGATTCCTTACTGTGTCCAAACAGTATAAAAGGTCAGATATCACTGGGGTAGCATATTCCAGTTCCTCATATCACTACCCTCATGCCAATCATCGCACCTAAGACATTCAAAGCCGCTACTTTCACCGAGAAGGGCAAGGATCTATCCCTGGTAGACCTTCCTTGGAAGGATCCCGAGTCAGGGCAGATCGTTGTGAAAGTGCTGGCGTGTGGTGTATGTCGCACCGACATGGTGGTTCGAGAACAACACATGCCTTCTGGTTTACCCAGAGTGCCTGGACATGAAATTATTGGAGATGTCGTGGCTGTTGGTCCCGGAGAAAAGCTTTGGAAGGTGTGTACTGATTGTGGATAGGAATTTACTACTTTAAATTGCTGAATCAAATTGTTTTGATAGGAAGGCGATCGAGTTGGTGGCGGATGGCATGGTGGGTTGGGATGCAGCCTTAGATATAGAACGCAGCCCCTAATAGACATCTCGTTGCAGGCGGTCATTGCGGTATATGTGTACCGTGTAGACAGGGCCACTTTGTCCTGTGTCATAATCAGGTATGACTTCATCTCAGAATATTCTCAAGATGATGCTGATTAGCAAGGACCGCAGAAAGTCAATGGTTAGTTCTCATAGATGTCCGTACAAATGTCCATGGTACTAAGTATATGCATATCTTAATAGGTGTATTCATGGACGGTGGATATGCGGAATATGTAACGCTCAGCAACGAAGCCGTCATCCCCATTCCCGTTGAGGTTGATCCGGCTGAGGCGGCGCCCCTGCTTTGTGCTGGTGTCACCGTATTCAGTGCGTATCTCATTATGTAAATCAAAGAGAGACGTTTTAATGCTTGCATCCATCATGCAACAGACTCCGTTCGTCGTATGAACGTACTTGCCGGAGAAATCGTTGCTGTGCAAGGAATTGGGTAAATATCCATCTCTTCGAGATAATTCATCAACCATTGAGTGAATAATATCAATAAACGCCTATGCAGCGGTCTCGGCCATCTCGCTATCCAGTTCTGCCGCGCCATGGGCTATCGTACCGTCGCACTCTCCTCCTCAAGTGCCAAAGAGCCCCTTGCGCGCGAGCTCGGTGCGCACGACTACATCGACGGATCCAAAGTGTCCCAAGTAGAGGCACTCCAGAAGCTCGGCGGTGCCAAGCTCATCGTCTGCACCGCGCCATCAGCCGACATCGCTGAGGTGCTCATCAATGGGCTTGCGCACGACGGTGTTCTGTTGCTGCTCGGGCTGGTGCCTGAGCTCAAGATCCCCGGTGGTGCGTATTTTGTCTGATTGTGAAAGAAGTAGATGTAATGGATGTACAGTACTGACACGATTTTTTGCAGTTCCAATGGTGATCAAGCGCCTGAGCGTCCGAGGATGGCCCTCTGGAACAGCCATAGATAGCCAAGAAACTGTCGAATTTGCGCAGGTTACGGGAGTACATTGTCACATTGAGAAGTTCCCGCTTGAGAAGGCTAACGAAGCATATGAACGCATGATCACGGGCAAGGCAAGGTTCCGTGCGGTAATCGTTCCCTAAATTAAGGAAATGGAGGAACGTAAATGGAAAGTAGAGAAATGTCATTTTTGTATGTTTTTAAATCATCAAGTCTTACACTAAACAAATATTTGCGCCGAAGAGATAAAGAAGAAAGAGGGATCTCCTTATTTACTTCCTTTTTGAATGCAACCCGGACATACAGCCGACCATGATTACTGGTGCCAACAAATATACCATTACCCTACTCGAGTGCTCAGGCACATCTAACATATTTTGATGCGCTCTACCAATGCCAGTGTAGCAGTATCATTGCTTTGTGGCAAGCTACCACCACCATGGGCATTACTCAAAGCCTTTCCTTTACCCTAAGACTTGGGGGGTGCTAATAGGCGGTACAAGTTATAGCACGCCGTTGACCAGCCTCAACTTGCACACAAACTACGTCGGCGCAACAAATAGCAGGCGAGCCAGATCACCGTTAAACATCCTACTGTCTCCACTTTCATTGCTATCCTCGTTGACGTTAAAGGGTTCAGGATCATCGTCCTTTGAGCAAATCTACATGTGTTCAATCATCATTGCCACTTTGTTACTGCCCCCTCCTCTCATCTCAGCTTCTTCCAACAATGAAGAGGAAACACTCCCAGGAAATGGTGGCGGCTTGTTCACGGGTAAGTGCATGGTGTTGAAGATACAGCCCACGTTTAGGTCGGGATAGATTATCAGCGGATCATGGTCATGCAAAGGATTTGGTACACACGGTAATCGGGTGGAGCGAGCTTCAGAGAAAGTCCTGTAGATGATATCTCTCTTCATACAGCTACCTATGGTATCATATTGTATGATCCCTGCATTGCTAAGATCAACATCCAAAAATCATATGTTTACTCAATACTGCAGCTCAGACCATTAAAGTGTGAGCACCAGCAAACGCCGGAGTCTGCCTAAAGGAAATTAACGATGTGCGACGCGCAAAAATCCTAAGTCCTGGGCGTATCAATCGCCCCAGACTATCCTCTATTATATTTCACTAGAGATATTTAAGTCTCAAACCATTAGACACAGCTTTAGAGCCTATGCACAGTAAAAACGTCACTACGGCTGAAAACCTGCTTCCTATTGTAAATGACGTATCTATCGGTACAGCTGAAACATGATTGAATTACTCATATACTACCAGTGTACTACCACCGGCGAATGGCCTGACGCTGACACTCAATAGACAAGTAAACTCCTCTTATGTTCAGCCTTAAAGCAGCAAATGGAACGACTGATAGATTTTGGGCAGAGCGAAAAAGGCAGGGTACAAGATATATAAAAATACAAAGACACTTGCTCTGCATTGAATCCATGTAATATTAGCTGTGATAGAATAGAATTCTATCATACTACATTTTCTGTGTTTATACATTCCACAAGGAAACCATGCACTTGGCATCAATGTCATTAATATGATCTTGGGCCGTATTTTTATGCTTACACATAACAGAAGTTGGCACAGTCTAGATCACTGCGATTCCTTACTGTGTTCAAGTAGTATAAGAGCTCGGATATAATGATAACATGTCGCATCCCCCCACTTTGTCCCATATTATCATTCTCATGCCAACCATTGTGCCCAAGACATTCAGGGCTCTTGCCTTCACCGAGAAAGGCAAGGACCTGTCTCTGGTAGACGTCCCCTGGAAGGATCCTGAGCCAGGACAGATCGTTGTGAAAGTACTTGCGTGTGGTGTATGTCACAGTGACCAAGTAGTCCGAGAGCAGATTATGCCCTCTGGTCTGCCCAGAGTGCCTGGACATGAGATTATTGGGGACGTCGTGGCTGTTGGTCCCGGAGAAAAGCTTTGGAAGGTATGTAGCTGCTCACTACACGGCGATTTTTCTTTTTAAAATAATTTTGAGTTGCTGAATCAAATTGATTTGATAGGAAGGCGACCGAGTTGGTGGTGGATGGCATGGTAAGCTAGGTTGATTCTTTGGATATAGAACGCAGTCATTGACAGAAATCATATTGCAGGTGGTCATTGCGGTATATGCGTACCGTGTAGACAGGGCCACTTCGTCCTATGTCATAACCAGGTATGACTTCTCGCCATGTTGCCAAAAAAAAAAGCTGCTGATAGGTAAGACCACAGAAAATTAATGGTGAATTCCTAAAAGCGTCCATATAAGTGTCCATAGTATTATTTATCGAATAGGTGTATCCATGGATGGTGGATATGCGGAATATGTAACGCTCAACAGCGAAGCCGTCGCGCACATCCCTGTCGAAATCGACCCGGCTGAGGCAGCGCCCTTGCTCTGCGCCGGCGTTACGGTGTTCAGTGCGTATCTCACTTTACGAACTGGAAAATGATATTCCTCATGCTTGCATCCATTGTACAACAGATTCTGTCCGTCATATGAATGTACTTTCCGGAGAAACCGTCGCTGTGCAGGGAATTGGGTAAGTATCCACAGTCACCCCTTTAAATTTGAGCATTCGAATTATGAATTGATTAATAACGACACTTATGTAGCGGTCTCGGCCACCTTGCTATCCAGTTCTGTCGCTCTATGGGCTATCGCACCGTCGCACTCTCCTCCTCAAGCGCCAAAGAGTCCCTTGCGCGCGAGCTTGGTGCCCATGACTACATCGACGGATCCAAAGTGTCCCAAGTGGAGGCACTCCAGGAGCTCGGCGGTGCCAAGCTTATCGTCTGCACGGCGCCATCGCCCAGCATCGTTGAGGTATTGGTCAATGGGCTTGCGCACGACGGTGTTCTATTGTTGCTCGGGCTAGTGCCTGAGCTCAAGATTCCTGGCAGTGCGTGCTTTGTCTGATTGTGAAAGAAAGAGATGTGATGGATGTATAATACTGATTCCATTTTTTTGCAGTTCCAATGGTGATCAAGCGCCTGAGCGTCCGAGGATGGCCCTCTGGAACAGCCCTAGATAGCCAAGAAACCGTCGAGTTCGCGCAGGTGACGGGTGTGCGTTGTCGCATCGAGAAGTTCCCACTCGAGAAAGCCAATGAGGCCTACGAGCGCATGATCACGGGCAAGGCGAGGTTCCGTGCCGTGATTGTTCCCTAGATTAAGATGGCGGAAAGGACGAATGGATAAAAACAAATGGAGATGGAAGTAAATAATTGTAGTCTTTGTATGTTTGTACATCAGAAAGCCTTGAAATCAAACCAACGTATGTCGAAAAAATAAAGAGACCTCCTTGTTTACTTTTTGACTGCAAGCCAGATGTACAGGCGGCCATGGTTACTCACGCCGATGAGCATACCACCACTTAAACCCATTGCACATGCCTCGATGCGCTCTACCGACGTAGCAGCGTCATCGCCTCGAAGCAAGCTACCGTCACCGCTGTCACCGCTCAAGACCTTTCCTTTACCCTTGGTCTTGGAGGTGTTGATAGGCGGCACCAGTTGCGGCACACCATTGACCAGCCTCGCCTTGCGAACGACCCATGTCTGCGCAATGGGTGGCAGTTCCACCAGATCACCGCTGAGGGTCCTATCGTCTTCACTGTCCTCATCTTCGTCGCTCCGAGAGGACCAAGGACCACCGTCACCACCGTCGTCATCCCTAGAACGGATCCGCATACGTTTGGTCATCGCCACCACATCGATTTCTTCCCTCCCAGCCTCTTCCGAAAATGAGGCAGAAGCGTTCTCGAGGAACGGTGGCGGCTTATTCACGGGCAGGTGTGCGGCGTTGATGATTCGCAGTGCATCTAGGCTCGCGTCCGGGTCGGGATAGATTATCAACGGATCGTGGTCGTGCAGAAGTGTTTGATAATGGAACAGCTGCTGACGCACGGCAAGGGGCCGGGGTGAGTTGAAGGGCGAATGTGCAGGCGGACGTGGTTTGAGCGGTGGAAGGGTAGTACGACTGATTATTTTGAAGGCACCTGGAAAGTCAGTATGGTTTTAGGAGAAGTTCTTCAAAGGTCGTAGAAAAGGAACGGACGGACCGCTTTGTAGAAAGTCCTGTAAGCAAACGAATTTTCATCACGATCTTTGCGATAGATAGATGGGTACCGAATACTTACTGCTGCAGACCCTCTCATCACAGTGGGAATTTCTGTTCTATCGGGCGGAAAGAACCTGTTGAGATCGGTCCATTGCCATAGCACAAGTCCACCGGCCTCGTATTCTGTCGCAGACCTATGGAAGCCGCCAGTTCGAAGGCGTTTCCGCATAAGTGCTGGCTCGTGATGCGAGAGTAGCACATCATCCGCAGCCCTGCATAAATGAGATGAGCTCGGATCTAAAAGCCGACAATCAAGGAGTACTCGCCAGGAGATCGACCAAACAGCAGCCTTATGGATCATTGTACTTGTAAAAAGAGGCTTGTCCTCTCGTGCCATGCTAATCTCGTCCCAAGGGGGCAACCTCCAGATCTTGACGGCTCTATCCATCTGTATTACACATATTCAAATCAAAATCAGAGAAACGATATAAGCGTTCGACCCCCTTACCCCACATGTAGCAATCAGTGGAAAGTCTCGGACCCAATGGAAAGCCTAAATAAACAAAAACACCCACATGCTCAGAAAGAAGAAAGAAAGAAAAACTTCCAATTGATTATGAAATCGAGGCATAAAATGATATACTGACCACACCCAGAACAGCGGCCTGATGCCCTCCACTCCTTCCGCCCACGAGTATGGCAATACACCGGCCCCAGCCGTAGCCCTCTGGCTCGTTCATCTGCAGCCCATGGGGCGCACCCGCCCTGGACGGGTTCTGCGTCGACCACGGCGGGTTATTCGGGCTCTGCGTCGGCTCGAGACGGAGGTCATAGATCCGCACCGTGAAATCGCGCGAGCCGGTGCAGAAGAGATGGGGCACGACGGGGTGGACATCCATGCACATGATCTCACCGCCGTGGCCGCGGAGGACGGAGACGAGGCGGCGGCGGGAAACATTGTAAATGTACACAAGCCGGGAACAGGTGAAGGCGATATAGGGCTCAAACAGGTCGTATTTGAGGAGCCAGCGGACGCAGCGGATTGGGCCGGATAGGTCCTACGTGGGTTGTGCACGAGAGTGGGCACACAGGGAGAGAGAGAAATGATGTATCAAAACGACAAGTGCGTTTTATGAGCAACTACTGAGATCGCATACTTCTACTGTCACTCGAATAGTCTCAGACGACCTAGGGCGTATAAACTTGATGAATACTCTGCTCTCGCCGCCGATGGCTATGGCGCCAGCAAAGTCATCGATCATGGTATGCCATTTCCTTTGGTTTTCTTCGGAGATACCGAGTTCGCCATGCCAGAGAGTAGAAAGAGATTCACAGTCCCAGGGAAATATTGCGACAGATGATAACTTCTGGCCATCTGAGAGCTATCAATTGGCCAGATGAGAGTGATATGATATGTAAATCATTCAGCTAAGCAATATTGCAAAGAAGCTTGCAGAGTGTACAGACAATCGTTGCTGATTTGAGAGAAAACGGATGAGATGATAGGCTGCGGTCTTTATACCACAGTAATGGCTCGTCACTTTCCATGATTTCTGATAATAGCCTGAGCACACTATTGGGCAATCTAAAGGAGGTGGTGGTAATTGGATGAATGCAATGTCGGAAGAAGCGGAAGCAATCGCCGGCCAAGTTTCGACCAAGTCCAGCTCAAGCCTGAGTTATCCAACAACTCTCCTCCACTTAGCTTATTCTCCCTACACGGTCCTTTATCATAAATGGCTGAGAAAACAGAAGCACAACCCTCCACGGGCGAGCCAATCTACACAGAACGCCCCGTGCTCGGAAACGCATTCAATGTTGCCCTCCAAGCGGGCGGCGTCGGCCTCGTCGTCGCCGCCATCGACAATGCCATTAGCACCCACAACCGCGGCGGCTGGGGCGTCCTCACACGTAGCGGGAACACCATCGGTTTCCTCGGTGCGCTGTTCTCCATGAATTACGACAGCTAAAATCACCCGGACTAATATGTAAACTATCACTTCCATCTGTTCGTGCTCAAAAGCCGCTATGGGTGGTACATTTGCCCTGACCGACTCTTGGGTCGCTAACGTACGGCGCAAGGATGACCATCTGAATGGTGTTGCGGCCGGCTGCGCTGCTGGTTTCCTCGCTGGTCTCAGAGGCATGTCTTTTTGTCGTGGATTGAATTCTTTGCTCTTGTTGTTAATTAAATCCCGGCCGCGCTTTGCGCTTTTGGTTCTTATTTATAACAGCCCGCTCGCTACCCATGGCAGTCTCCTCATGTGCCATTCTTGGTGCAGGCGTTGGTGTATATGACTACACCAGCCAACTTGCAAACGACCCCACGGAGTCAAAGGAGGAGAAGCGAAAACGGTTCTTTAAGCAGCCCCCACCAACATCGTTGGCGACACCGGCAGAAACATCCGAATAGATTCATGCTAACAGCGTTTTCGTCGGAGGCTTAGTTGCGTCAATAACAGCATACCATTATTATCCATCATTTTCTGTAGATCTTTATTGAATTGCAGCTTTCCCCACGAAGGATTAGCCAATTGCCGTTGTTTCCTTTGAAAGGATCAGCCAGAAAGAGAGCAGCAAAGCTACACTCGGTAAAAAAAAAACATATATACTGAAAGGTCTAAAAGCATGAACGACTCTTCTATGCGTAATATCAGGTGAAATAACAAAATAACATTAGCAGTATTCTATGGTATCATAAGTATGCCCACTTTGCCAGTGGAAAACTTGTTCTTGTTCTGTTTCTTTTTTGCTGGAAAATACGGATGCTACCGAGCAGCAATCCCATTACTCTTCAGCGCTTCCTTTACATCCTGAATTCTGACCTCTTCCCTATGGAAGATACCCGCCGCAAGTGCAGCCTCAACACCTGCCTCCTGGAACACCTGCACAAAATGCTGCGCGCTTCCCGCCCCACTACTGGCTACAACTGGTATCTTGACAGCAGCCTTGACGAGCTTCATGAGCGCAGCATCAAAACCTTTACCGCCCCCATCCCGATCGATACTATTCACCAACAACTCGCCCGCCCCCAGTGCCTCAACGCCGCTCGCAAGCTCCACAACGGACACATCGCGGTCCTCGCGCCCGCCCGAGACTGTGCAACGGTACCACCACGCCTTCCCGCCCTCCTCCCCCCGCACAACCTCCTCCTTGCGCGGCCCGTCATAGTCCGCATCGACGTACACCCTCCGCGGGTCGATCGAGACCACGACCGCCTGGCGCCCATACGCACGCGCGATCGTCTCAATCGCGCTCGTCCCATCACCCTTGCCACCGTTATTGCTCTCCCTCAGCTTCTCCACGGCATATACCGCTTCGGACCCAATACTGACCTTATCCGCGCCTGCACGAAAGTACGCGCCGGCGACCTCGAGTGCCGAGCGCAGCGTGCCATCCGGGTCGCGTGTGTCTTTGATCCCGCCGCCGATCGTGAGCGGCACGAAGACGCGCGCGGCAGCGGCGCGCACGAGCGCGAGCATGGGCTGGTCGTGTAGGGGCGAGTGGCGGAAGGAGGTGATGTTGAGCAGGCAGAGCTCGTCCGCGCCTGCTGCGGAATATTTTTCCGCCAGGGCGATGGGCTTGCCGAGATTGCGCACGGCGCCGGCTGTGGTGGCCTGTGTGGTGCTGGAGGAGGCGGCGGTTTTCTCACGCACGTCGTATTGGTCGCCTTTGGTGACGACGAGATCGCCCTCGTCGTTCGCGCGCACGTCCATGCATGCAATGATGCGTTTTGTCAGGCCGTCTGATGGGTTTGTGGAGAGTGTCCATGGTGTACGGTGAGGTGGTACGCCTGCTGTTGCTGCGCCGGCGGCACTGGCCCGCGCAGATTCTGGCTCGGATAGCCACGCGCGTAAGAGGGCGAGGCCAGCCTCGCCAGATTTTTCAGGGTGAAACTGCGTGCCAAAGACATTCGCACGGCGTACGCTGGCGATGAACACCTCATCGCCGTACTGTGTCACGCTGTGTGCCCAGGCAGCCGCAGCGGCGTTTGAGATGGGGTCGTATCGCGCACGATAGGAATGTACAAAGTAATAGTGCCGTGACGAGCTGACGGCGCCCTCCGCTGGCTGGGAGTCGTCCAGCAGATGAGCGACATTCCAGCCCATATGGGGCACGGCCTTATGCGCGTCATCGAAGCGGTCGATGGAAGTAGGGATGATGCCCAGTCCGGCGGCAGAAGGGGACTCTGCAGAGGACTGGAAGAGGACCTGCATGCCAATACATATCCCAAAGTAGGGCTTGCCCGATTGGATGTAGCGCTTCAGCGGCTCGAGCAGGCCTTTGCTTGTCAGATGAGCGATCGCGGTTTCAAAAGCACCGACGCCTGGGAAGATCAGACTCTGTAATCATCTTTAGTGGTAGTCGTTTGTGAAAAAAAATGCGATAATTGCTGGTCATGATGGTGATTGTGATGCTTGCTTACCGTGGCATGGTCAAAATCTTGCGGGGCCTGTATCCAGGTAAAGTCATAGCCGAGGGTCTTTAGGGCATTAGATATGCTGTAAACATTGCCGGCGCCGTAGTCGAGGAGGTAGAGACCCATGGTGAGCAATGAGTAATGGGAGAGGGGATGAGTATTATTGACGAATATTCAAAGTGTTCATCATGATAGACTCATCATCGAGTCATCATTACTCCTCGTCAACTTCTTTTTTTCTTTTTCTTTTTCTTCTTCGTCCGAAAAGAAATACGGACACCAAAAAGCACAAGAGCAATAGACCAGGTGTGTGTATAATGTAATGGTCGTAATAATACACATGAGCAAATGGAGGTGATGAATAAATGGCCGGCTCCCACCACGTTCACTCTTACTCCGGCCCTATCACTACGCTCGATTTTCGTGTGGGAGTGATGCATCGATGCCTGAGAACTGTGTTCATAAGTGGAATATATCCAGGGTATATCCATATATAAGAACAGCCAAATAATGCTGCACCATCGGCCGAGTCTGAATAGGAATTACCAGCGGAAAAAAACAGCAGCAGCCATGGCTCCCTCAATTTCTCTCTTGACCACCAACATCTCCTCCATGCCTGCATCCCAGCCAGTCTCCATCGCCAGCCCCATCTCGCCACGCGTGTCTGCGTCGCTTTCGCCGACGTCGAGCACCTTCCATGATCGCTTCCGCACCCGCCGCGAGGGAGGCGAGAGCTCCCTGAGAGAATCTAAAGTGTTGCACCCGCTCGACAACGACAACCTGCGTCTGCTCCTGCTTGAAAACATTAGTCAGGATGCTGTCACTGCTTTCAGAGAGCAGGGCTTCCAGGTAGACCACTACGCCAAAGCCTGGTCCGAGGACGAGCTCGTCGAAAAGATCGGCCAATACCATGCTATTGGCATCCGTAGCAAAACTCACATCACAGAACGAGTCATCCGCGCTGCTAGCAGGGTACATGCGCATCTGATTTCCTGCTTCTTCTCTTTGCTCATCATCATTCTTATCCTTTTACAGCTCCTCGTCATTGGCTGCTTCTGCATCGGCACAAACCAGGTCGATCTCCTCGCAGCAGCCAAAGCCGGCATTCCCGTCTTCAACTCTCCCTTCTCCAACTCTCGCTCCGTCGCAGAGCTCGTCATATCCGAGATCATCGCGCTCTCGCGCCAGCTCTTCCAGCGCGCCTATGAGATGCGCCATGGCACCTGGAACAAGCAGAGCAAAGGCTGCTGGGAGATTCGTGGCAAGACGCTCGGCATCGTGGGCTACGGCCACATCGGCAGTCAGCTCTCCGTACTTGCAGAGGCCTTCGGCATGCGCGTCCTCTTCTACGACGTCGTCAACCTCATGCCACTCGGCTCTGCGCGCCAGGTTGACACACTCGCCACGCTGCTGGGTGAGGCCGACTTTGTCACCCTGCACGTTCCCGAGCTGGCGGAGACGATCAATATGATCGGCGCCAAGGAGCTCGCGCAGATGAAGGAGGGTGCGTACCTCATCAACAACGCCCGTGGCCGCGTCGTCGACATCCCAGCCCTCATCGACGCCGTGCGCTCGAAGCACCTCGCGGGTGCCGCGCTCGACGTATACCCTGCCGAGCCAGGCGCCAATGGTGCACCATTCGACGACCAGCTCAACACCTGGGCGACGGCACTGCGTGACCTGCCCAACGTCATCCTCACGCCCCACATCGGTGGCTCGACGGAGGAGGCGCAGCGCATGATCGGCGACGAGGTCGCTTCGGCGCTCTCGCGCTACCTGAACTACGGCTCGACCGTTGGCTCCGTCAACTTCCCCGAGGTGGACCTCCGGCCTATCGCGGCGGAGCAGGGTGCGCATGTGCGCGTGTGTCATGTGCACACGAACCAGCCTGGTGTGCTGAGGCAGGTCAACGAGCTGTTGTCGCCATATAACGTCGAGAAGCAGTACTCCGACTCCAAGGGCGCCGTGGCGTATCTTATGGCAGATATTGCTGATGTCAGTCCTGCGGATGTGAACAGGCTGCAGGATGCGATTACGAAGACGACGGCGAATATTCTCACTAGATTGTTAGTGTAAAAAAAAATTGCAACTACTTTTCTGAGCAGTTGCACGTATACGCACACACTCTTTCCTCCATTTTGATGCATGGACGATTCACCTTTTTTTTTATTACTTCTTGGAAACTTTCAACAATGTTGTATAAATACTCATTAGATTTAGTGGGCCGTCAACCGGTCGACTTCAGTTGTTAAAAGTATAATTATAATCATGCAGTGGATAAAATTACAGGGTGTGTGGATGAAAGACAACAAGGGAGAGGAAGGATGACAACAGAGGGGACAAAGAAAAACAACAATAGACTAGTAATAATACTGAGAGAATAACCACTCATGATCATGTCTCTTCCTCAGGGTCACCGATACCACCCGCCAGGATCGCAAACTGGGTCTCCATCTCGGGGAGACAGGGTGAGTCATAGATTTTGCATGTACGTGTATTTCCGCGAGCCTTTTTCATTTGCAGTCTGTCAATGATCCATCCATCCAGGGTGAGCTTTTTCGCCTATGACGCAACATATGAAACTGACCTCGTAGTGGATGCATGCGCAATAATGTTACCGCCGATGGGCTTCTTCTCGTTGCCTGCATAAGGACCAGCCGCCGCGTCGGGCGTCGACATCACCTGGTTTGTCATCACAACCGCCACGCCAAACTGTATAATCATAAAGAGAGAGCGTGCGCAGAAAATGAGACAGAACTCATAAGACTTCGGATGGAGTGGGACTAACTTCATCGGCCAAACGCTGAAGTGTCCGCAAAAATTTCGCCAGGTGGCCTTGTCGTGCGGACAGTTCACCACGACCATTGAAATCTGTTCGATACAGAGCCGTACAAGAATCGACGATCAATAGACAAAATCTATTCAATCGTCCACTAAGTCAGTAAGTTGTTGGTGAAAACCTGGCCCACCCACCTTGATTCAGACATAAGCGCGCTGGCCATCACCAAGAGCTGATTCTGATGGTCGGCATTGTATGCTCGTGCATATGCCACGTTGTCGAGCACCTCCTCACCGTTGAGGCCATATCGCTCCGCCACGGCAAGCAATCGGACAGGTCGAAACGTGCCCTCGGTATCGATGTAGAGACATTTACCCTCGCCACCACCCATGCTGATCGGCAGCTGGCAAGTCACGGCAAGGGTGTGACATAGTTGCGATTTTCCCGTACGGAATTCGCCAAAGAGCTCGGTGATGGCACCCGTTTCGATTCCACCTGTCAGTAAGGGAGACGACGGTGAGAATATTCGATACGGGCATGATAAAGAACCTGCGCACGCACCTCCAAGTAATGCGTCGAGGTTCTTGGACCCAGTTGTTATGTGCACGAGTTCAGATCGCCTGGCGTGTACTTCTGTAGCGCTTTGGAATCCCATAGGTATAATCTTCTGGGCTGTATGCGTAATATCTTGTAAGACCGTAGTCTTTATAATGGGCCCTCTCTTCTTCATTTCACGCACATTCAGCAATAATCTTATCCGCCTTTGCATCAGAGATTCCCTTGATGGTCGTGAGTACCTTCTTGGGCGTGAACGCGACAGACTCGACGGTGTGTAAGCCGGCTTCGGTCAGCTTCTTGATGTCTTGTGGATGTATGCCGAATTCTTGCAGCTTGCTGACGAGAAGAGGGCCGGCAATCTGCTCGTCTTCGCCATTCTCTCCTTCATACTGGGATCCTTCAGGTGCTTGAGACATTGTTTGTTGAGGGGACGAACAAAAAAAACAGTCGATTGTGGTGGTGGTCTTTAGTCAACCTTGGGCCTCGCTGCACGATCCATTGACGCGCGGTCCCGGAGGATCAATTATAGTCACGTGGACGCGTGCCCAGTCAATGACTTATGTAATCATACTTTTCAGAAATGACAGAAGCAGAAGAACGCTGGCCAGTGGAAAAGTATATGGATATTATAAGTGTAGGTGTCTAGAATACGTTAACAGTCTCAAATGATGGGGCCCAGGTGCTGGTTGTTGAGTTTGGTGAGTGTTCGTTCCAGATGTTCTACGGCAGACGCATCCAGGATCACCCTCTGCCATCGAACGAGGTCATACACCGTCAGGTCATTGACTGTCTTGACCTCGACAGTGCGCAGATTGCTCGAGCTCCTGCTAAGACCAATGGGAACTTCCTCCTCGCCAGTGACAAAGAGGGCCTTGCGCCATCCCAGGTTGTCCAAACGTTCTGCGAAATGCTTCGTCTTCAGGCCGGGCCATGCGAGGGACTTGACAATCCCCAAGCGTTCTTCCCGTAGCTTTGCACTCAAAGCCACGCGCATACCCATCTCAATCACCTTGCGCGGTAGCTTCGTGCTAAAGTCGCGTGGTTTGGGGCCAAAGGCTTTTCCACCACCCACGAGGTTGGGACTGCCAGCATCGCCGAGACGAGCGCGACCCGATCCCTTTTGAGGGCGAAGTTTGTGGCCGGAGGCCTTGACTTCTCCGCGCGTCTTGGAGGATGCAGTGCCCTGGCGGAGACTGTCGCGATAGTGAATAACACAGAGGTGGAGGATGTCTCGTCGAATAGGATGGTTGAAAACGGTAGGGTCCAAAGAAGCTGCTTGTTCTGCAATATTTTCGCCCTTCTTGGGGTGTAGGAGTGTGGACATTGAGACATGGACATTGTCGTGCCATGGGGGAACGTCTGTGAAAACGAGTGAGGAGCCAATACCATAGGAGTAGATAGACACGCACCAGAGAGGTACTCCAGGGCAATAGCCTCTCCCTCCTCACTCGTTAGTATTTTGTCATTGCCAGTCTCGGACAGCACTTCAGGATCAATTGTACCAACTTGGCTGCTAGCATTAGTGGTAGAGGCAAGAGAGGCCAAGGTTCTCCGTGCAGACAAATTTGGCTATTTCAGATTCTCAGAATAACTTTCGGGAATAAATTGCTGCAGAAAGCGCACCAGAGACCGCCGAAGAACAGACAGCATTATTGAAGTACTAGTTAAGTCCAAAGGCCAGCTTGAAGCAATTAGAAGAAGACGTTTTCGGAAGCTGTTGCCTCTCTGGGGACGGAACTCGGAGACCTGCCTAATCGGGATGTACCTCGTCTGCTCGATTTCGCTACCTACAGCAACCCAAGTCCTGTGTGCAAGCTTGCTCTTATTGTGAGTATACCCAGAACCTACGAATGGCAGAGACATAGTCTCTCCAAGCCCTAATTTCCCGTTTGATGCATCGAAATCGAGTCGGAAATGGCTGGATGCTTTTGCTCTTGTCTGGATGTGCTTTGCCTGATTTCCGTTACTCAACTCTGCCCGTAGTCATCTCTAGCCGACCAAGTACCGGCACACTTGTATTATTTCAAAAATGGCCTCAACACCCAGAGCCGTCCAGACGTTCGGCAAGAAGAAGGTGCATTTCTCCCCTGCTTAGGCTATTCGTGAAATCTAGGGAGATCGTATAGACCTAATACGACTTCATTCTATCCATTTTTTGAACTTAGACTGCGACTGCCGTCGCCCACGCCAAAGAGGGCCGTGGCCTCCTCCGCGTCAATGGCTCGCCTATCGAGCTCGTCCGCCCTGAAATCTTGAGATTCAAGGTCTACGAGCCCGTCCTTGTTGCTGGTGTGGACGCTTTTGAATCCGTCGATATCCGCGTCCGCGTCAAGGGTGGAGGACACACCTCGCAAGTCTACGCCATCCGCCAGGCTATTGCCAAGGCTATCGTGGCGTACTACGCCAAATACGTTGATGCTTTCAGTGCCCTGGAACTCAAGAGGAAGTTGGTTGCATATGACCGTAGCCTCCTGATTGCTGATCCCAGACGGATGGAGCCGAAGAAGTTCGGTGGTGGAGGTGCTCGTGCCCGCAGGCAAAAGAGGTATGTCCATCGATATCATTTATCCAGTGTCGATTATTAACTTTTTGCTTTTCCACAGTTATCGGTAAAGGGTTGGCGGCAGTTGCTGGTGTCGTTTTTCTGTTTTATCATATTACGCACGCGTTCTTTTCCCATGCCTTCATATCATGCCAAAGACATATCCGTCATGCTGTACCATTGCCCAGAGTTGCGGTCGAAATATGAATGTGGATTTTTTTCATCCATAATTATGGCCAATATACATCAATCCGACGTCCAGAAAATTTGTGAGATACAACATCCTGAGTCTTATACTCTTTCATGCGTTTCAAATATCGGCATATTGATTTTGCGGACTCTATGCCGTTCTCAGAGCATTATTTTGTACTAACACTATCATTCCAAGCAAACTTATAGCCGCGAATATAATTGACGGAGTTCCGTTGGGCTGCTTGTTGCCCTGTGGATCATGTGACACAACCTTATTGGTGTTACCATCTGCCGTGCTGCTTGCGCAGCTTGTAGAATCCGTAACTCAATTCGGGGAACTCGAGTCATCTCAACTGATGCGGCTGCGTGTGTATTCGGATCATATACTAGAATTTACATGGAATATATAAACTGAGACCTGGCTTGTATTAGTCGCAGTAACTATCGATGTTTTTCCTGATATCTCTCAGTCTCATTCTGCTCACCACCTGGTACATTTCCAGGAGGCAAACTTCTGGGACTACAACTACAAAGCTACGGGGCCCGCCGGCTGATAGCCTCTTTCGTGGGAAAAAGGAACTCGCGAAAATCCCTGAAGCTAGTCTATATGTTAACTGGGCTCGTGAATACGGTAGTGCATACGAGCTAACAGCAGCTCTTGGAGCGAAGAGAGTTGTGCTATTCGACACTAAGGCAGTGGCTCATGTTGGAGCCTTGGACACGACTGTATACGTAAATCATGGTATCACCAGATCGTTGGTTGAAATGATGGTAAGATACAATATTATATATATTTACATGCAGTGGAATAACTCGATGTTATAGTTTGGCAAAGGATTGTCCTGGGCAGAAGGTGATGATCATAAAAGGTTGGTATACTGTCTGGTATTGTACAATTTTCCAAGGGACAAGACAACCTACTAACGTCAATATCGAAGACAAAGGAAGATGCTTCTACCAGCCTTCAGCTCTACCGTAATAAAAGATATGTTTGACGTTTTTCTGGACTGCGCTCATAAGGTAGGGATAAAAACATACATATGTCCTCATAACTAAATTTTTTGTAGACTGAGTTGGCTTGGAATGCGAAGCAGCCGACGTCTAGCGATGGTGGCGCTATCATTGAGGTTCAGCATTGGTTAGTGATTTTTCTAGTTGTCTTATCATAAATGCTTAAGCTAAGGGCTGGATTAACGACACAGGGCTAGTTGCATCTCGTACGTTCTAGCTAGCAATTTTTGTGAGGTATAGGCATAAGCACCGCTGATCCATCTAAATAATCTTAGTCTTGATAGCATCGGAATCGCAGGGTTTTCTCATGATTTCATGGCAACTCAGGGACGGAAATCTGCTGTACAGGATATGTTTGAAAGCTTGAATTTCCAATCCTTGGGGACGATGGAGATCATCACCCTTACTGTAGCTTTCATATTTCCGTCATTCATTCAATTTTCTGGCAAGATAAACAGAATAGTGCATTCCTTCAAAGAGACCATCCATAATCTTGGGCGGGATCTCTTAGCCGAGTCGCGAACGGAAGATATGGTAAATATCCAAGGGAAGAGTATAATTGATATCCTAGGTCTCCTATCCTTTTTCTTTGTCATGACATCTTTCAAATCTAATTGCCTTTTATCAAGTCAAATCCGGAAATACAAACAATTCTTCGAGTTTATCAGAGGAAGAGATCTTTGCTCAGGTACTTTGTTCGACTTCTTCAAATCTGCTTCTGTCATAACCTCGTTAAAATACGTAGATCAGTCTCCTAATTGCAGCTGGCTATGAAACAACGTCTGGTAAATAGATTTGTTACATGCTTCCGCTGATCTCAAATCTGACTTTTGATGCAGCTACCATCACTGTGAGTCTTGAAGCAAACAAACGAGGACTGACATCTTAACAGCTCTCACCCCTAGTGGGTCCTTATCGAGCTTTCACGTCGCCCAGAAGTTCAACATAAGCTTTACGAGGAACTTCGAGCTTCAGGAAGCGGAGACCCAACCCTTGAACAACTCAACCATGGTTTCCCTTACTTGGACGCATTCATTCACGAGGTTCTGAGACAAAATGCTCTTGTGATTGAGAATTTCCGGATCGTAAGTCTTGAATTTATGTCGAAGGGAAAGCAAACAAACCTGACCTCTTTTCATTAGGCCGCACAAGATGACATCATTCCACTTGGTATACCTGTTCAAGACAGAGAGGGCAATAGTATAGATCGTATCACTATCGCAAAGGGAACAATGGTTACCTTGCCCCTAGCAGGTCTGAACATGTCTGAGAACATTTGGGGCTCTAATGCAGGCGAATTTATGCCTGAACGCTGGATGGGCGAGAACTCCTCTAATCTTCGCAACCGTTTGCTCACCTTTGGGGCGGGGCAACGGGCGTGCCTGGGAAGGGGATTTGCCATCGCAACAATGAAGGTATGTTTATTTTACTCGAAAGTCGCCCCTGACCCAAAGACTGGTCTTGTTTACAAATCCAACAGGCTGTTCTATGCGTTCTTGTTCGCAGCTTTGAATTTTCGTTCCCCCCGAACGTCAATACCAAGGTTGAGTTCTATCTTGGATTTTTGCCGAGACCTAAACTTGCAGGAGAAGAAGGCCCTCGAGTGCCATTGTTGATTAAACGTCGATCGGACTAATTCAGGTTTACAAATTGGACGCTGCATTTCCAGCAATGTTTACCCAAATTACAAAGTTAACCCCACTCACATCATGATATACGTATTTCCTTAGTATTGCAGTTCATTGTTTTAGTACTTTCGATAATCTGATTCCTGCTCCACTCCAAAGTTTTTGTCCCTGGGATAAGTATGACATTGCTATATCTACCCCATCAACTAGATTCCGCAGCACTTGAATCCCTCCATGTTAAAAACAAGTTCAGGTCATCACGAATAGTTCGATTACATGACGTTATATGAGCCTTTGGGATTGGCTCAAAAAGTTGTTTACCTATCGGGTTTCGATAGGCAGATACGATCCTGCTACCAAGCACAAATTCCGAGGGGTAAATTGCACATTTACTATAGATGTCCTCTTTGTCGGGAAAGTCGCAAGTAAATCATTCCTACAAGAAATGATCATCCATCAGCGCCTGAAACAGAGAGATAACTTAAGGAAGTAAATGGATAAACGTACGTCTGCAGGCTATCGTCGCCTCCATATTCTTTTGCAGCACTGCCAGAGGTATCACCGTTGCTAAGGCCCATGGATGTCGAGCCAGCATCTGCAGCCTTCTCTGCCGTACCACCGGCGCTCATCACGTCCCAGCAGCGCACAGTCCAATCCGCACCTCCACTGACAAGAAGTGAAGATTCAGCGCTGAAAGCAAGAGAGTATATGGATGCTGTGTGTCCTGTCATTTTCTTAATGCGTTTTCCGGAGCCTAAATCCCATAAGTTGATTGCAAGGTCCTCGCCTAAAAGAAGAAGAAAAAAAAGATAAACCGCTATAAACGCCGATAAACGAGAATTAAAAATGAGGACGAACCTGCACTAGCCAGATATCGTCCATCTGGACTAAGAGCAACTTTTGATACAGAGCCTTGATGACCCACAAACACACGCACAGTCGTGCCTTTTTGAACATCCCAGAGTCTTGCGGTCCAATCGCTAGATCCAGTGGCGAGATATAGCGAATTTGGATGGAATTGTAGACACTGAAGCGAGTAAAATGGGTGAGGTGAGGTGTCAGATACCATTATACCCTATACTCACGTCCACATCGCTCAGATGGCCTGCATATATCCTAAGCGCCGCTTTCCTGTCGCTACTCCATAGTCGTGCTGTTCTATCACGACTTGCCGTGGCAAAGTAAATACCCATAGGACTCCATTGCACGTCCCATACTGGATTTTGATGCCCCCGATATGCAACAACGTTTGTCAATGTGTCCATGGACCACAGTCGAGTCGTAGTGTCCGCTGAAGCGGACAATAGGAATTTCGGTGGCGCAGACGAGCCGGCTATGGGGTCGAACGATAACGCGTACACAGGACCACTGTGTCCGATGAGTTTGCGAGTTGTACCACCGTTTTTCTCGCGTATCTTGCGGATAGATGCACCTGAATGTGTCAATTGGGTAGGCCCTTTCATAGGAAAGGCTGTGTAAGAGGAAAGACGTACTGTCTTTGATAGAACTTGACTGAAAATCACTCCTTAAGCCTTTCAATTTCTCGCCCTTAAGATTCCATAGCCTAATATAACTCTCGGAAAATCCAACAGCCATTAATGAGTTATCCTCAGAAAAGGTAGCGCATGGGGCACAACTGGAGTAATATATTAGGAAAATATGCGCACATGAAGGAACACAAGTGCATACCCATCTGGGACATCATGAAGCGTATAAGCGCATATGCTTGGCAGTACACGGGATCTTATACTAGTAGCTTGAGGTGAGTTGATATCAACAGTCCCCAACTGCTGAGGGTCTAGACGGATCCGTTTCCTGGCATCACGAACTTTTTCCACCTCGCGATTAACATCAACTGTCCTGAACGCTGATGGATGTGGCAGTAGATCGGAATCTGCTGGCGCGACCAAGCCTTTGGGGACTGTCTGCTGAATTATCGGTCGATCTAGTTGGATAGAAGGATCTCGTTCGACCATCGCCTGCTCTTTGAGAACGCGCTCTGCTTCATCTCGAAGGTCGTTTGACAGTGGTACAGGTCCGAGCTTAAGAGGACCTTTGGACGTGTTAAACGCATTAGGATCGTTGATGGTCGTGGTGCCTGCGGTCTGAGGTATGAGCGAAGAGAGTAGACCCGTGCCTTCTTCCCATGTACTAAGAGAGACGGAAGTTGTATTGGATGAAGTCACTGTGTATGATATTAGATATTGTTCAAGAGTTGTACATGATTCTTGTGCAAAATATTGTTTACCGTTAAACTGGAGATGGTTATTCACTACTCTCATGACAGAAGCCCTTCCCCGCTTCCCAGTTTCTCCGGTGAACCCATCACCTGCGCCCAATGCTTCACCGCCAATACCTTCTGTAAGCCAGCCAACTAGGAGGGCTAATCCAGAACGACTCATACGGACGACATATTTTTCATTGCGGAAGCGTTGCGCGAGATCATCGTTCTGGACATGAATGGGCATACGGAGTGTTGATAGATGATGGAGGACCTTCTTATGAGTAGGTGCGAGCGAAGCAGAAAAGGTAGAGAAGAAACTCATGGCTGACCATGAGAAATGATTAGTATCAGAGACAATCATGAACAG
The DNA here is from genome assembly GCA_018343915.1 of Agroathelia rolfsii. Lineage (NCBI taxonomy): Eukaryota > Fungi > Basidiomycota > Agaricomycetes > Amylocorticiales > Amylocorticiaceae > Agroathelia > Agroathelia rolfsii. Next base: position 1,830,234 of record JABRWF010000002.1, read on the forward strand.
CACGTTAAAATACACACCGCCCTCTTTGAAACCATAGTGGATCAAGTCGAGATAGAAATGACAAAATATAGGAAACAATATAGGTCGAAATTCGGGCTATATGCAGGACAATAAGTATGCAGAGTACAATCAAGCTTCCTAGCATACTCGATACATGTCCAGGGAGCCATCCACCCATGCTTCTAGCTCACGGTATCCCTCGTGTTTGTCAGTTGGATCCAACTTGAGCACTTCCTCTGCACCAATTTGTCCCAGGCTTGCAATCAAACTTTGGATTTTTTGAGGCGTGCCCATTCCACCCAGCTCTTGTACTACTTGATCCTTGTCACGAAGGACATTCTCGCCGGGTTTGGATGCTTTTTGTGCATAGACGGCAAGACCGCGAATCAAGTCATCGACAGATACGGTGGAAGAGGCTTTATCGTTGTCCTTTTCAGAGGATTCTATCGAGTCCAGAAGGCCCTTTTCAGCAGCACTATAGCCTCTTGCGCGCAGGTATTCATAAATCAGACGATCCTCAGCAGATGCATTCTGAAGCGGGTCAGAGGTTGCCGCTGGAGATGCGGTTGAAGATTGTGGAGAGGCAGGTGTCTCCTCGGGCATAGCGGTGAGTCCTTAGATAACTGTATGATATACAGGACAATCCAGTGGTAAAAGAGAGAAGCTATGTAGCAAAGGGGCAGGAGGTGGCCTAATGGCAGTCGGAGAGCAAGTTGGTCAAGACGCGTTCACGTGTGATCGCTCCGTTCAATTACTGGTTGAACTGCGACTACCAGCTCTGTCTGAAATCTCTGCGTATTTTCTCGATTCTCTTGCTCGAAAGCGGGCATACAATAGATAGCCATGGATTCTATGGATATGGATGCAAGCATGGACTACGATTATGCGCCTCAGCAGATCGTTCCCTCAGGAAATGCTCAGCAGGAGGAGACATCACAGCTGCCCATGCCCAGCACATCTGCCTCTGCGGATGCGCCCAGTAAGTGGCACACGTGTAGATCTACGGCAATCACGAAGTCATGACTTACGACGACATCTTCTCCAGCAACTTTTGTCCCATCACGAGATACTCTCAAAGAGGTGGCCGTAAAGGTCCACAAGAGGAGAGCAGAGCAGGACACATGGACTTACATCGGCAAGGCGGTCTGCACACACGAGGAAGAGCCAGGGCACAAATCTCGTGTCGTCGTGCGTTCCGTGGCGACTGGCAAAGAAATGGTCGTGTTTAACGAAGTATATATCGTTCCTCATCCTCATCCAAGGTTTCGTTCAAGACAACATATCTCATGGATTTCCCCTTCCCCATCCTAGTCGAAAGATCTTCAGGCCGAAAAGCGTGGCAACTTTGTCGTCATTGGAACAGTGGAAGATGGTCGTGTGCAGACTTGGTCGTTGAATGTAAGCCCTTGCCCTTATTTCAGCTGTGCATGTCTTGCGTCTGGCTTCGTGAATGCCTCTGTCTGACATCATCATCCAACCCAGGCTCTCAACAATTCTTCCACGCTTCGTCTTATGACCTACATCGAATTAGCCTCATATCGTGCAAAAGCCGCTCGAGAAGATCCCAAGACATATAACAAATCAAGACGACGAATCGAACGTCTCATCAAAGATGACAGACGGAGACGGCACCGTCGACGAAGAGACGCGGATGCACTTGTTGACGCATTCGCCAAATCCGATCTCAATGGCCATGCCGAGGCCGAGGCTGCGCAAAGTATGATGTATGCTCCTCCAAATCCACCCATGTATCCCACCACCACGTCCGCCCCAGTCCCACCGACGTCTTAGCACTCTTCCCACGACAGTTTCTTCCTCTTCTTATTTACCCAGTCACTTCTAAGCAGTATATCATGCTACTATATTGTCTGTTGTCTCACCTACGTTGCGCTGTGACTTTTATTCGTCTGTAGTGTTCCAGTTTCTGATCTCATACATCGAGTCCTGTTCCTCTTCTCTCCCTCCCTCTCCCATAGCCAGTCTTTCATATCTATATACGCAACACCGCAATACTCATATCCGCACGCCCCATCTTCCTCGTCCTCCCCCGACTCCCAACCCACCTGGGCTGTCCTGCTTTACTACCGCTACTACTACTCGAATCCCCACCCGTATTCATTCGCAGTCGGATTTTTGTTTTCTGTCTTTTTAACTGTCTCTTTTTTTCGCCATATATACACACATTACACATATATATATCACAATGCAACATCCCCTCAAATCCAGATCAAGAGAGAATTTTCGAGTCCAGTCTTCGCTCACTGAGTGAATCAGCTTTTTATTCTTTTGTAACTTCGGTAAAGTTGTAGGTAAACAAAAAGTATGAGTTGGTCATTATACAATCCGTGGTTTGCTACTACCGTCCATGCTAGTTGAGATGGGTAGGAAAAGGTGAAGGCAAACAAGACACAGAGTGAGAAAAAAAGTCAAATAATAAGTAGCGTCATACAAAATAGAGAAAAATAAAAATGGAAGGAAGGGTCTGGGGCTAGGGGTAATCAGGAAATGATGTTTGGATGCCACAAATAAAGCAAGATATCAAAAAAAAAAAAAAAAAAAAAGACGAAAATGTTCCTAAAATGTATAAAAAGAATGCGAGAAACAGAGCAGAGGGGAAAGCAACAGCAACAAGAGCCTGAGTGACAAGCGTGAAAGCTAGTGGCGTGGCTCTTCATTGGATGAGTGCGAGTGCGTAGCCTGCAGCAGAGGTAGGTCCATATTGCTACCACCCGTGCCCCCTCCAAATGTAGCTGCACCAGACGTCTCACCTGACACATCGGACGGGTGCCGGTGCTTATTGGAATACATCGCGGCATCGTACATCGGCGGCAGTTCGACGACTTCCTCTTCCTCAGGTTGGTCTAGAATCGACGTGCCCGCGTCGGTGTGCAATATGAATCGCGATGGGCGCGAGGTCGACGAGCCTGCCGTAGACGCTACTGCCTCTGCAGCTTTTCTGCTCCGTGCGGAAGAATGCATCGAAAGATGCGGTCGGTGGGTGCGCGGTGTCAGCGGGTCGTCGCATTCATCGTCGCGGTAGGCATCATGCGTCGCTGAGGGGAGCATGAACGGGCTTGGCTGGTACTGCTGATCGGCGGGATGGACAGCGGAGCCGACCATCGAGCCCTCATCATCATGTTCTGGATTCAGCGGGAATACGTTAGACGATTGCCTTGGGCGGTGGCCGCTAGATGGGGCGGCGGCGGCGGCGGCAGTCATGGCATTCGGAGCTGTGCGACCTCCGAGGGATGTGCGCGAGGCATCGGCGTCAAAAGGCGCGAAGTGCCGGCTTCGGCGACGCCAGTATTCTTCATCGTGGTGATCGGCCCGTTTGCGTCTGAGGAAAAATAAGAGCAGTGATACTAGGACGGCGATAGCTACTACGGCTCCTGCTACTGTGGCTACTATGGCACCCAAGGATATGCCATTACTAGAGCCACCCGATGACGATGATGAGGTAGCAGAAGGAGCAGTAGAGGTAGAAGACGCTTGTGATGAAGTACTGGTGGCAGTTGTGGGAGGGTTCGAGGTCGACGAAGGCGACTTTGAGTTCAGACACGCAGTGTTATCCGAAGCTCCCACCTGAGTATTATCGTGGTTAATGTCTTGCTATCGACTAGAGGCAAGGAAAAAACATACAGCTGTTACATCAGAAACACCTCCCAAATTACCTTTTGAATCAACCATAGAAAATACCAATTGCACACCAGACGCAATATTGGCTATCCACTGATGAAGCATAAGTAAGCAGCTAATACAAAGAACAGTTCACTCTGAAATCAACTTACATCGAACTCTGTGCTGCCCGTAGAAGGCAGTAAAGTCAATGCCTGACCACCGGGTATCAATGCCTGGATTCACACAAACTATCAAGGTCTGATGTAAACAGTAGATAGGATTGATAGACCAACATAAAGCGTGACAGGTTGGACTGCCTCAGTATAATTTGTTATTGGGTAATTCCTAGTAGCAAATGATGAGTTAGCAACGGTAGTGGTAGTGCGTCCGCAGTCACAAATATCCCCACCCGCATTGCTGTAACGCTGAATTTGTAGCATAGTAGAAATCCACCCCTGGATCCACCCTGTTACAGTTAGCACCGTCTTGCGCAGCCCCAACCGTGTTCAGAACAGATACTCCTCCTGAAGCGAATCCAGTTGAGTCGGACATGACGGCGAGGAACTGCTTCGTGGTGTTGAATGGGAGTGTCACTGAATAGGAGCCTTTGCCATTGCTATACGAGGACGACGGGATGGTAAAGATGCGCTGGGTACCAAATATCTAAGTTTTGCACGTAAGCTCGGGAATAGGTACATGGGAAAGACCAGGAGAAAGTCGATCATACGGGGAGCAGTTGCAGTTGATACGGCGCCTGACCGCCTGGGCCATAATAAAGTACGGAATGAGCATGTATAGATCAGCCAATTGCGAGACACGGCGAACACTCACCGGTCCAGTTTACCGTGAACTGGCCGCATTGGGTGGGGGCATTATACGTGTAGGTGAAGTTGCACAGCACAGACGACGTCCAGGAGAGCAGCAAGATCAGAATAAGGGGCAAGTCGCGGAGGACTGCCATGGGGGGCCACAGACGGTGCAATGGGGATGGGTTAGAAAAAGAAAAAGACGACCAGCGAATGAAGGAGGGGACAGGATTCGGCTATGGACTACGATAAACAGAACAAATAGCAATGGGCAGGAGGGGAAATAGGCAAATGGCTCCCCTCATGCGGTGCGGCGGGCCACAAGTGAGTTTGATCCGGGGCAGTGCAACTATCGACGATGGCTTGTGCATCTCGTCGATTATTCGTCGATAGCCAAGCAACAACACTTAATTATAATCATGATAATGTAATGTAACATCTGTAGCATCTCTCCTAACCGACGCATAGCTTCACCTCCATCCACCGAATAACCCTTGTCTCAGCGACTCGAAGAAGCCCTGGCGCGCTTGAGCTCGATCGTCGGGGGCTTTCTCTCCAATGGCCCTTCCATTTCCCCACCCTACCGTCGCCGTCGTTGTCGTTGCTGCATGCGAAATATCCCTCCTCCACCCCTCAATATTGGCGATTGGCTTTGGGACATCCGGAAGCTGAATCGCAGGTGTATATTCAGCCACAGAACGTGGAGCCTCCGTCGTCGCGGGCAAAGGTACCCAATTCTGATCCGCAGCAACCGTAGAGGACGCGACCGATTCACAGGAAGATGAAAGTGGCCTCTGCTGCGCAAGAGTTAAATCGCTGAACGAAGGTGAGATGTTCTCTCTCCAGCCTTTCAAAGGTGGAGAGCAAGACGCTGGAACCTCGGGTGCAGACATGTGCTCTTGGGACCCCGAGCGTACGTACTTGATACTTATTGCACGCGATGTCGAGAACGGATCGTCGCTGAAAACAGAGTAACGACTGTGAGCTGAGGGAGGTGCTCGAGTTCCCTGAACTGTCCCATATGTAGTCTTGGATCGATCTTGTGTTATCTGTGCTCCACGATGGAGATCGGATGGTCGAAGCGGTGTGATCTGTTTGCTAGAGTCGCTCCAAGGCATCTGTGAAGCCCACGACGGAACTTTGGTAGGCGAAAAATCGACAAACGCCCTAATAGGCTTATAGCGATAGCGGCGGGAACCTGGAGGAACAACGAGCCCATCGTTGCTGAGAGGAAACATATCTCCCTTCTTGATAGGGGGTGGTCGCTCTTGACTGTCGGAAGGCGTTATTGACGATAGCTCGAGGTCACTTTTAACAGGCCCAACGGTAGGTATAACAGAGGCTTTGTCACTCTCAGCCACTTGAGTATCTGATGATGCCTCATTCTGGGACGGGAGGATGATGGGCTTTGCTTTGATCAGCTCTTGGACCTGACGTGATGACTCTGCTGCTCGAATGAAGCACCCAGTGTCAGCCTTCCGACGTTGTCGTCGTTCCATCTTACGAGCTTCCACCCAAGCTTGAGCTTGCTTGCTAATGTCGTCGATCGAGTTGTCGGAAGCGATAGTATCTATAGACAAACAACTAGGGAAACGTCTTTCTGGCGCATTTACTTGCGTACATAATTGGGATGGTCCGGAGCCTCCAGAAGTCGCTTCTAGAGTGGGTGGATCAACACTCGTGCTTGAGACTATCTTGAAGTCGGCTGGTTTGGCGGTCAAAAGCGTCGGCTGCACAAGTCTTGTAGAAAGAGCAACAGTATCTGGAGAGACTCGAACCGTAGTTTTACATAGAGATGCTTTAGAAGCAGCCATATTTAAAGAGGCTAGCACAGCTGGGTTTGAAGTCTGTGAAGGAGTTGGAGCGGACACGGGGGTGGTGGGGTTGAAGCTGGGACCTGACCATTTCACCTTGGAGGGAAGGCTGAGGGGCCGAATTGTGGCGAGTTGGATAGGCTTGCAATTGGCATCATTGAAAATAGTTGATGGTCTTGGCTGAGCAGTCTGATGGTCGAGATGGACTTTCTCGCTTGAACTCGTACGATTGGATGCGTTGGAAGACAGATCAAGATCGGAAAGGGTACAACCCGGAAATTTGTTAGGTTCAGACTCCTGAGGAACTTGAGAGGATGAGATTTGGGCAGTGTTCTTTGTGATTAACACTCTCGAGCTAGATGATTGCGCTGAGCCTGTCTGTGGTGTCTTGGAAATGCGTACCTTCGGCAGCAGGCTAAGGTCCGGAGTAGAAGGCAGCTGAGTGACGGTAGCAGCAGTCGTAACAGAAACCGGATTCCCGAGAAAGCTTGCTGCATTTACAAGAGCCGAGATAGAGTCGACCGAATCAATGCTCTGAGGAGTAGCAGGAGTTTTGATGTTTTCAGGCTCAGAGATTCCTTCAGACTGACTAGCAGCAGATTCGGGAGAAACGGAAGACACAGGGGTTGTATTATTTGTTGAAGACGAGATAGCAATATTACTATTGAGTTTTTGAGCAATCACACCAGACCTGGGTTGAGGGGTTGATATTGGAGAAACCACGAATCGAGTACTATGCTTTCTATTACGTTGCGAAGATGTAGGTTTATCGTCGAAATCCACTTCGTCGATAAGTGGAAAAAGACTGTTATCCCGTACCCCAGACTTGGGAGACTGAGTGGGATTGATCTTACCAGTTGTAGAAGATCCCCCTGGAGTAGGGGATCCTATGTAGTCATCGGAACGAAAACTATCGCCGGAGGACGAAGGAGAAAGATTCGGCGGAGTGGAAATGTCGCCATAGGTCTTCCTTCCCATGCGAGCAAGACGTTGGCGTACCATGAGATTTAGGTAGGCATTTTCCTTTTGTTTTGTCCTACGGTACAGTCAAATAAGAGAGAAAGCAGGATATATGCGAATGGCGAGTACATACCGGTTGTCTGCTTCAATCTGTAGAATCAGCCGCCTTGAGCTAGCGGGAGACAACGACGATCGTTTTTCCTTATGGGTCTTTTTCAGCTTCTTGGGAAAACGGGGCTGATGTCGTTGAACGGGTTCAATGAATGTAGGTTTATTCTGTTCTTCCTCAGCTCTGCGTTGTTTCGCCTCCTCGTCCCATTTTTTACGGAGCTCCCTCCGATTGAGTATCTGCGGCCTGGGGCCACACTTGGCCATGGGAGAGATAGGAAGAATGATGCAAAACGATACGATACGATATAGGGTTGTTCGAAGTTGGGGAGGAAGGAATGTGAGGGCCCTCTACAAATGGAAGGAAAGACGATTACGTAATAGTACCGCGTTTGGAAGGACTCGGATATACCGGCCCGGACAGTAGAGCTGGATTGTCGCTGCTACTGGTGGCCTACTCGCCAGCAACGACGGCGTAGGACCCCTCAAGGCAAGACTGCTCACTCATTTTTGCTTGCCAGCTCGTCCTGCCATCCGATAAGAATGCTAGCATTATCAAGAACGAGACAGATCTAGGTCGATTTGACGATGGATGGCAGGACGATGGTCTGGATGTCGCGGCTCGCAGTGCTGAACTTTTTCTTCCCTGCTTTCTTGTCTACAGACATCAACCAGCCATGGGTTTTGCACACAACAACGTCCTCCACAACAACCACTTCCATAAAGACTGGCAACGCCGTGTCCGTACCTGGTTCGATCAGCCAGGCCGTAAGCTGCGCCGCCGCACCGCCCGTAAGACCAAGGCTGCCACCCTTGGTGTCCGCCCTCTCCATCCCCTTCGCCCCGCTGTCCGGGGTCAAACTATTCGCTACAACCGAAAAATCAGGGAGGGCCGTGGTTTCACTCTCGCTGAGCTCAAGGCTGCTGGGGTTGGCCGCAAGGAGGCTCGTGGTCTGGGTATTGTCGTAGACCACCGAAGGAGGAATTCGAGCGAGGAGGGCAAGGCTCTCAATGTGGAGCGTCTCACTGCCTACAAGGAGAAGCTGATCGTCTTCCCTCGCAAGGCTGGCAAACCCAAGAAGGGCGACTCTACTGGTGATGATCTCACCGCCCCCACCACACGCACTTCACTTGCCCTGCCCAATCCCTATGTCCATGAGGCGCCTCGCAAAATTGCTGCGGAGGAGCGTGAGTTTGAGGCTTACCGTGCTCTCCGCAATGCCCGTGCCCAGGCCAGGCACGAGGGCAAGCGCAAGATTCGCGCTCAAAAGGCAAGTAATCTCTGATTGCTATATTTCGAATATTCATTCTCAACTGTTTTCTTTTCGTATACAGAAGGAGGAGGAGGAGGCGGCCAAGAAGAAGTAAATTACCAGATCAAGTGTATTTTTACTTGTTTCTTTTACATATTCTCCCGTCCCTGCTCTGGTTACTTCACTTTTTTGCATGTCACTGCCTGCTTTTCCGCTACCATGACTATAAGGATGCGTTTTTACGCAACTGTTCCATATGCCCGTACATAAACCCATATATGCTTGAATGATTATGCTGAGCGAACTATGCTCCGTCAAGCTCATATTTTATTGTGGTCCGATGGCCTGAGATTTTAATTATCAATTTTACTGTAAGATCCAAGCAGCCATGTCGAGCGATCGAGCTACTCTTTCAGCTTCAACAACGAACGCCTCATCTATCAAACCTTCATTTGGTCTGCCTGACACGATTGTACGCTATCATCCACCATGGCCCAGCCCTGCTTCGGACGCACAGCCTGAATCGATACAAGTGACAGTCCCGCCGGCTGTAATCCACGGCATTTTCGCACATCGCCAATGGCGCGCAGGCGTACTATTATCTGACTTCATCGCATCTGGTACCATCGACGTGCGTGGTCAGACCGTACTCGAGCTTGGTGCAGGTACCGGCCTGCCGAGCATCACCGCAGCCCACGCAGGCGCACGCCGTGTCGTGTCGACCGACTACGACGAGCCGATACTGATTGCACGTTTACGCGAGAACATGCGAGTGAATATTCCACCAGAGTGGTGGCGATCGTCCTCACCACGAGTGGTCCAAGTGTTAGGCCATACATGGGGAACGGCTTCCGTTGAAGATCTCTACCCCTGGGATGCACAGAGGAAAGCATATGATCGATTCGACGTCGTGCTGTGTGCCGACTTGTTTTGGGACAAGTTCAGTCACGATGCACTGGTCAAGACGCTCTCGCAGGTCGTTCATACTAGAAAAGATGGTGATTGTGCAGAGACGACTCGGACGAGGGTGTACATCGTCGCCGGCTTACACACTGGGCGTGAGGTACTGGATCATTTCTTTCGACTTGCAAGCGCGGCTGGGTTTGCGATCGAGGGTGTCGACGGGGATCCTGATCTGTATGAATGGGCATTTGTTCAAGGACAGGAAGATGAGCGGCCACAGCAGGGTGCGGTGCTGTCACAGTCGAACACATCCGGGTCCACGGAGGGACTTGCAGCAATAGTCGAAGAGGCCAAGAGCACATTGGACGGCAGAAAGCGACGATTTGATGCATCGGTGCCCGATGGGCTCATTTCAGAAAGGAATGGCTGGATGGTCAGGGCAACATTGTTCTGGAAAGCTAGAATTGGCAAATAATCATTCAGTCGCTGGTACGCCACAGCGGCAACTGAGACACTATTACTACAAATATATGTTATAGACATCCTGTGACAGCCTCAAGAGCATGCCCAATCTTCAAACAGCCACCCTGATCTGGCAGATTGACTGAACACCTCATGGCTGGGCTGCAAATTATGGCTGCGGCGGTGGCGTCAAGGCATGGATCGAGGACGGTGAAACCCGGTAAATCGATGAAGAGAAGGACAAGATCGTAATACCCGCTTGTTTCCAACCACCGATAATTATAATAATTTATCACATTCCACTATAGTACAGAGAATGCGGGTTCGAACCCTTAGTGTATCATCATCGCCCTCTCATCACCACTGCTAACTGACTTCTAGAATGATATCTTCGGCGCGCAGCAGAAGCCGTTGAGTCCAGTACTTGGTTAGCTTGTACACCTGATACAACGCTCTAGCGGAGTGGAGAAAAGATAGGACATTAGTCAGCGATGTTTAGATGCCGAATTTTGGATTTCACGTAATAAGCCTAGAACCCTTACCTGACTGCACCGGCGACAAGAAGTAGCAGCACAAGCAGGGCAGCTACATCCTTGATGTTGCCACCGCGCCGATTGTTTGAGCGACTGGCACGATAACGTGCAATCCACTGCACGGGTGCGAGCATGTGCGACGATATCAAAATGTGTACCAGTGACATGGCGCCAACTAGGGGAAGACCGAGTAAGAAGCGTTGCAATAGGCGCAACAGTAACCCCTGTTCGGCCTTGATGACATGGCCACCAGTAGGAGTGAGCATTACATGCGGTCGGCGAGCGGCAAAAGCGGCATCGACAATCTCACTCTCTTCGCGCAGGATGCGGAACGCTGCACGTAAAAGGTCTGCACCGACCTCGAACGGGGAGACGAAATGGTAGCCGAAATACCAACCGGAATGATAACTCGAGCTAGGTGGCCTTTCTAGTGTGTCCATGAAGTATGTAGTGACAAATGATGCCGCCAAGACAATAAGCGTGAAAAAGATAGAAGATATGGCGCCCACGATGGCTACATGTGTAAGAGGTTTACGTCAAATAATTAGGTCACCCAGTGGATTATAGATATATATTTAAAATAAAATAAAACAAACTAACCCGGGTTGGTTGCAAGGCCGGAAACACGGGTACGCGCATAACGATAACGATATTTGCATTGCGGGCAAGCAAAGAAGGCAGACTTGTTGATATCGGACTTCATCCATCGCCTGAGACATTCGATATGAATGTGCTATCAGGCCATGAGTGATACAAATTTGCATGACGTGTGCTATGCCATCGGTGGGGCAGAGCAGCAGGACTAATGACTACTTACACTGATGGTGCCCTTGCAGAGACATGGCCTGATCAACCGACCCAGCTCAGGATCATTATCCCCGCCGAAGCATATACGACATTGTCTTTCGTCATCGGTTGGATTATTGCCACCTGCTGTAGTGTGGTCATCTTGATTATTTTCGTTGGCTGAAGGCCCGTTCGGATTATTATTCCTGCGGCGTAGTCCACTGATAGGTTCCCAAGTGTCGATGAACTCCTCGAGCCCGAGACTGCCCGGGATAGCACGGTGACTCATAACTGTGAAAGGAGTTTATCTGAGTATTTCTGCCATTTGTGGATTGTAGAGTATATAGTAGTGCATTTAGGTCACTGACCGCTTTGTGTGAGCAACAACCTAAGCCGTTAGAAGTATGAACTCGAGGTACAAGAATAGGCGCCCAGACTGGTTGCTTTCCACGTCATTTGCGGAAGCAAACGGTGAATCTCCCCAGATCTGTTCCATCAACCGCGGTTACTCATAAGCTTGCCGGTGCCTGTCCACTCCATTGGCACGGTTGGCCGCCAAGGGCGCAAACACTAGCATTCGCAATACCGCCATCATGGCCGCTGGCGCCGGGAAGCACGACGAAGCCACACAATCACAAACCGACGGCAGCATTCGTCTCGTAGGCATTCTTGCCGGCGTTGGTAGTGGTCAGTCCCTTTGTTTACCTATGTTAAAAAAACTGGTCGTGGTTGTCAGTGGCTATTCCGGCCTTCGGGCTTTAGCTTTACTACCAACTTCGCCGCGTCGCGGGGAATTATAATGTAGGTGCTAGGACAAACAACTTTTTGCAGTGGCTAAGCTGAATTTGACTGCAGTGCTTTCATCGCGACATATCTGGACGTTATGGCTGATTCCATTTGATTGTTTCGGGATAATTTCTCTGTGTACTGTATACTGACGATGCATACTCAAATTTGAACAGGGCTAACTAAGGCGAGTCTCGGGTCTATCTCTGAGAAGCGTTCATGCTAGTCTGGACGGCTGTTCTTATCCAAAGAATCCTTGTGGCTAGGTTGCCGTGGGACATGGGTACGCTTCGCTTGCACAGGTGATTTCCTTGCGCCGTACTATTCCATGTGTCAAGTGCTCATGTGTTCAATTGTCTCTGGAACGGTCCCTCCTACAAAGCTCTCCTCGCTTCATTAACGGATGACCTCACCTCATAATTACTACTTCCGTCAGGTTCGATACAATTAAGACGCGCATGCAATGTAATCCTGGCGTGTACAAAGGCGCGGTATGATCGCCCGCTTTGTAAAATAACATTAGGCCCTCACAAAAATAACCGTGTGTCCTATGCAGCTCGATACGCTGAAACAAACCATCAAAAATGAGGTTCGTTATCGCTGCTGTCACCTTATCCCCATGTCCAATTGGATTTCGAGAGAGCACACCGCAAATTAGTATCGCCGCTGACGTTTGTAACGACCCCCATATTTCTCTCTCTCTCTCTTTCCCTTTGTTCCTTGTATTACAGGGTATTCTAGCCCTGTACAAAGGCGCTACGCCTCCGGCCGTAGGCTGGGCTGCCATTGACTCGATTCTAATCGGTTCGCTGCATAATTACCGCCTGTTCTTGATGCGACATGGATTCACGGAACCGACCCCGATACGAGTGTCGGGGATTAATGCAAATACAATCCCTGACGGTGGCAATAGCGACGGTGGCGAAAGACGACTAACGTTGACTGCCCATGGAATCGCGGGTTTGTTCGCAGGGTGGACGAGGTGGGTGCCCTTGGCCTTGTCACAGTTCTCGCTCGGCACTCCCCAGTGGCCCGGATATGTGGCTGACAAAGATTGATTGATGTGATTATCAGTGCTCTGGCTGCGACGCCCATGGAGCTTTTGAAAGGTTTGAATACGCTTTTATTTATTTTCGCATCTTCTATTATCCTGCGAGATACTACTAATCTGGTCATCGTCCTCACGGCGCCAATCTCAGTTAAATGAGACTCCTTTTGTGTTTATAAGCGCCCCTCTACCATTATCTTAATTCTCTAATAACACTACCTTTACTTATTGCCTCTTTACCTACTAGTTAAATTACAATTGCAACGAGAACGGGCGACATCCGATCGACAATTCAAGGGTCCCTTGGACTGTGCGCGCCAGATCGTCCGCACGCAGGGCGTGTCTGGCCTCTGGACAGGTTTTATGGGCAGTCTCGCATTCAGAAGTAACTTCCTCTTTATGTTCGCCTCGTTCGAGGTTTGTGTTTTTCTTATGCATACTCTTATCTCGACCACCCGTTATTAATCCCCCCTTTTTATGCCTTGCCTTCATATTTCCTCTTCGGGGGACTCAATAGATGTTCATGAGGGCATTCTCGGCTTTGGATGGGACCCGGTACCAGGTCGGCCGAAAATCCCTTCTTATTCTGCTCTCTGTCAAGATATCTCTAAACGTGGATTATGTGCTCACGTTTACAGATGAGCACCGGTACCGCAAACTTCCTGTCCGGTGGATTCGGGGCCTTCTCATTTTGGTTTGCCGCTATGCCAGCGGATAACATCAAAAAGTGGGTTTCTTTTGTTTTATTCTCATACACCGGACCACTCAGGTTTATCATTTATTTTTATTTTGCTGCATGGATGTGTACGCCCAATAGTCGGATGATGGCTAAACCGCTTCCGAACTCGGGCAGCGCCGAACCCTACGTACGACCGACGTTCATGTCCGTCGCCAAGGAAATCCATACTCGGGAAGGATTGCCAGGGTTCTATCGTGGACTAACACCCACACTGCTAAGAGCTTTTCCCGTAAATGCCGCCGCATTCTTTGTCTTTGAAGGGATCATGAGATCACTGGGAGCCGAAAAGGTGACAAATTTCCATTCCTCCTAGAACCCAACTCTTATGAATAATTTATTTGTTTATTTTCTTCATCCCATTTTTCAGACGAGATGACATGGTTGGTTGTCAGCTAGATGTTACTACTTGATCTGACGGAATGATGGCACTGTAATGAGCGCCGGATGCTCGGACGTGACCATGGGAGGACGAGATGACAGTGTAGATAAACGACGTAGAAAGAGAGGGAGAGTGTCAGGTACTCACCGGCGTTTTTATTGATCAGGCAGTATGTCTCCCCCGGTGTGGGATGCGCGGCGAACTCGGGCAGGCGGCGTGAACCGAAAAAGCATTGCGATGGTTGCTCACGTGGGTTGATTGATTAGGTTATGACTACCGGATATAGACGTATATAGATATTAATTTTCGCTGCCGTATTTCCTCTCTTCTCATTTCCGACCCATACACTATTATCTAGCTGAACAGATAGTTAAAAAAGTTTCGCGTGAGAAGAAAAAACCAGGCGGACTCTGGGCGGCGTGAATGATCAAGTTGTGGCAAGTCCGAGTCGCGGGTGGCGTTACAGAGGAGAGTTGACGACAAGCCATGAATGTCACGCACCGGGTTAGTAGTAGTGGCATACACAACAAAAAACGAAAGAGTCTGGACACAAAAGCAAACCCTTTTCCTTTGTTTTTTTCCGACCCAATCGCACGCTGGCTGTCGAGCACGGCTATCGATCGTCGTCCCATTGCGGATCACTGGTTTCCCCATTGGCACTAGTAGTAACGTGGGCACATGGATGCATGATGGCTCCAAACCTGCCAAATGACCTCATTTATTTCCTGTGCAGTGCAGTTCTGGCATTGGTATAGTGATCCATTTGGCTTTGATCTTGATCTGGGCCAATCTGTGGCATGGCGACTTCTCGCCTGTTTGGTGCCTTCTGCTTTGAGCCTCTCTTCCTCTCGTCGCAGGCGCGTTCCTGGTTAGATCTTATCTATCTCTCCCTGGCGCGGTGGCACTTCGTACACATGATAACTGATTCCGGTGTGAACCAGCTGGCTTGGGTGTACCGTCAGTAGCTGCTCCCGCATGCGCCGTGTCTCGTCCCTGTCGATTGCAAGCATGGTATGGGGTATTTCTGTGCACGACATCGAGAGGGGCGTACAGCACCCTCTGTCTCTCGTGTCATACATAGCACCGACGCCGGTGCCAGTGCGCATACATTCAAAGATGCCATCGGTTCTTCATTATTGCTATCCTGTTATGGTAGTATCTACTGATATGCCAGAGCGTATGCAAAACGAGACTGTTTGCAAGGCAACTCCGCCACTGTCCAGTCCTGTCGTCTGCTGTCAAGATGACCCGCTTCCTTCTCGGTCCTCAGGGCATCCTTGCAAACTAGTGTCTTCGACACATACCCTCTTACTCATTACTATTTTGCCTTTACTACCACACTAATTGCCTCGACGACCTTAAAAGCAGCTGCATCTCCTCCCTCCAATGAACCAACTCATCCCCTCATTGCATCGGATACATCTTCACTCGTACACTCTCCTCTGAATATTTTATCCAATAGTCAACATGCAAAGAACTCAAATTGTCTCTCTTTCCACAATCTCTGTTGGTGTTGGTCCCCGTGGCGAAACGGTAAACGATGCTCATTTGCTTCATAAATTTAAGACACAATTATCTGACTCTGTTGATTAAAGAACATGCTTGCGTATGTATTGATACGATTTATCTTTTACACCTTACCAAACTTTAGTCTAAGCAAGCTTATCTTGATTCTTACGTCCAACTCTCTTTTTTTCCTTCCAATGCATAGGCGTGTTTCCCTGACAGACTATACTGGTGCGACGATCTTCGATTATTTCGTCGCTCCGACTACTCCTGTCGTGGACTTCCGAACGAGGAGCACTGGATTGACAGAAGCTTATGTCAACTTACGTGAGCTACATTTCTCGATTTATCTATCCATTTGCCTTTTTCCAAAATAAATTTATTTAAAAACAATCTTTTATTAGAAAATATTGTCAAGTTTGAGATTATACAGCAGATGGTTGCGGAAAGACTTCGAGGGTCTATCATCGTTGGTCATTCCTTATGGCAGTCATTATCAGGTCCGACTTTCTTCTCTGGTTTAGCCAATGTATCAAAGCCTTACTGTACTTTTTTTCCCTCAGTATTGGGAATCCCTCATCCGGCAGGTAAATACTATCCCTATCATAAATCGTAGTCACAACCAACCTGATTTTTTCCACCATTTATCTTAGTTGACACACGTGATGTGGCACTCTACGTTCCGTTCAGGACTGTACTCAGCTCACCGAACACCATTGTGGGCTTACCGACGCTGGTTTACCATTTCATGTGCCACAGCCTTGAAGACAGTTATCCTGACTCGGTCGGTTTAGTTGTCTTATCCAGTTATCTATTTTATAATAATCGCAAGTTTTAACAGCTCGAGAACGCGCGCGCGAGTCTTGACTTGTACCGCTCCCGTGCTAGCGAATGGGAGCGTTCAATTTCCATTGGCCAGTGGCCCTGTGTGCTGCCACCTGGCACGTTCTCCCGTTTTTACCTCTGAGGTTTTCAAATGCTCGAGGAGCCAATACATGAATAAATGATTATCTCCGAGAATGACCACTATCTCAATCCCAATCATGTGAAACTAGTTTGTTCTCTATTGCTTCTGTATCACCTTTTCTTCCATGCTTCAGATCTTCTATTTCTCTCTGCATCACCCTTCCTTCTGTGCTTGTGCTTGTTCATTGTTGTCAGAATATAGGGCGTGAGTAGAATACAATGAATAGCTAATTACATACTTGAATCAATGCAAATTTATACTTAAACTTTGAAACGACGCATCCCATCCATCGTACGTTTTAGTCCTTGTCAATGAAAGTCCGAGTCGTCTCGACTTTTTCTAGCTCAATATAAGTCACTTGAGTGTTGAGTAACCTCGCTGATGATATTAGGAATAGTACCAGGCCACTATACTGGTCTAGTATCCAAAGTTTTTTTTTCCCGTTCTTATTTGATACAGAAGTCGCCTATGACATACATATCTCAGGCTTCTGAGGGATAATAAACGCTCTGATCTTCACCGAGATCAAAATTCTATGCACCTAACTGTGTTGCTGATGTACATGCACTTACGACCGCACGGCGGAGATAGCAACCGAATGTGGCAGATTTATCAATGAAGTTGAAACAAGATAAAGGTAGCATATCACAGTACACTAATATACTGTTGATCTTTGTATAAATTAGCATGTGAATGGACAGGCGGGATCTCTGCAGTTTCAAGCTCTGTCTAGTCAAAAGGATATCAAGCAGTCCATCCAGCGATATGGTCTACTAGTGCATGAGATGTGCTGCGAGGATGAGGTGATGATCGTCATCAACCACGCCACTGATGAGAGCGAGTGCTAGCCGCACTGTTCAGTGATCCGGCGAGAGAAAAGAGAGTAGTGGGTAGTAATATTGCCCCTGTAGACATGAACGGATCCAGATGGGTGGTATGTGGCAGTATAGATAGTTATTTCATTCTCCTGATGTATTACTTATGAAGATAATGATGAAGAATCATCGTGACCATCACCATGAAGGGCCGTCCGCCTGGTACTACCAGCAACCGCCTGCTTTTGTGCTCTCTTAGCCATCTTCATCCGACTACGTAGCCGTTTCCAGAAATACACCTCTTTTCCCCGCCGGGTATGCAAATCTCGTATGGGAATGTCCGCAAACATCGACTGCTCCTCCCCCAACGCATCTTCCTCCCACCCATTATCCGTTTGTTCCTCATGGGAGACAGTCTCGCTCTTACTTGAAAGTCGCTGACGCTCCATCGCCTTTTCTGCGATATCCAAACGGCCCTCTTTGATAGCGAGAGATGCCAGTCGCCGGCGTACACGACGATCCTCGACCGATTCCAGCTTACCGTCTCCCCATCTACGGGAGAACCACTGCACGGTTCGCCACGCCACGGTGCCGCACTGCTTGGTATGCCGTAAGCTACCGAGCAACAAGAACAATGTCCGTGGTGTGGGCCGCAGCGCATCGTGCGCAGCAAGGACATCCTTCACCACCTTGCGCGTGGCATAAAATTCGCTGAGCCTAGTCTGACCCGCACGAAGGGATGACACTGATGGAGATGTGGATAGTGGAAGCGAGAGATGCAGATGGAGCACGTCCAAACACGCACGTTGCCACGACGCAAAACGCGCACTGTGATCACCTGCAACCCCCTTATTGCTATCCGTCACTGCAGCCCCCGAAGGCCCACAAGCTACAAGCGTTGTAGTGAGCTTTATGGCCTCCGCCCTGCGTCCGACGCGCAAAAACCACTGAACGGCCATGAAGATCGCATATGGCGGCATCCTCGCTTGCTCCTCCGGAGTCAGAGCGGGGAAATGTTTCATCAGGAGGGCCATGCGCTGATTCATGGCTTCTATGCCCTCCACTACATCGCGTGCGTGCTCACGCGAGCAGCGCTGGGGAGTATGAGGATCAGTGATGGCGCGTATGCGCGCAGGGCTCTGAGTACCCAGGAATTCCAGCCATACGGGTAGGGGCATACCACGTCCAGGACCTGTACCATAGAGGAGAGGATCACTCTCAGCCGAGAAGGGGGATAATGGATGGGAAGTCGTCAGCTCGCGGGGAAGCGTTATTATACCACGAGTGCCGCCGTGTACGGCCGCTATGGTATCGTTCCAAGCTTTGTGCCAACGCCCGGTGCGCACAAGGAGCCGCACGGAAAGTTTCCAGGTGTGAACATCACCCGGTACGCCTGTGACGTGCATTTGGTCCAGTAAGCGTCGTGCGTGTACGAAACGCGCCTCGCGGATGGCGAGGGCTATGGCGCGGTTGTACGCGCGAGTCGAATCTCGAGTCTGAGGGCGTGGCAAGAGCTGCTGGGAGGAATGAGACGTTTGAAGGGAGGATGAGGGACCAAAAGGACTGTTGTTTGTAGTAATTGTAGAATTTGATATGCTCGGATTAGGTGAAGGCGAAGATAGACGGCTTTCAAAGGATGGCGATGAGATGAATGAGGTTGTAGATGATGAATCTTGAGAAGGTACTATCGGCTGGCGTTGGCAACGGCCTCCTACCACTTTGTCTTGGTCGACAATAGATGGAGATATGTACAAAGCATTCTCTTGAGTGCTTGTCAGTTTCTTTGCTCTTGAAGTGTTACAAGGGTGATCTTTCTCGGGCAGAGAAGGGGCTGTGCTGTTATGGATTTTCAGAAGTACATTGAAATCATTACTCCTAATGCCAGCGAACATGAACATGAAATATTCCACTTACCTTGAGCTAGCATAATTCTCGACTTCTTCATGCCGTGACAGGCTTGGGGCATGGCCTGGACGTCCATCTTGCGATACTACTTGAGCATGCTGATGGTCGGAATGACGGCGTAAGCTGGACGTGTACGCTCGTCTCGCAGCAGAACGAAATATGGACGCGAGTGGAACAGTGCCACGGCGAAGTGGATGAGAGGGACGAGGCTGGTAGCATGTCGCCGTCAGACGAGCAGCATGATGAAGCATACATGAGCCTCCTGAAGATTTGCCAGACCCAGCAAGCCCAATCCTATTTGACAAATGGACGGGGCAGAAGAAATATAAGTGATTGCGGTTATGACGCTATATAAACTTGAAGTCTCCGTCCAACTGCTTCAAAAAGTCGACGCGACTTGCAGCGACAGAGCGGGTTATCACGTGACTCACAATTGCGAGCCGCCATATATTCATTTCGACTTGGGCTAGGATCGATCATTTACCTGGTTCATTCAAGCCTGGCTGGATATGTTATCGACACTTCCCAAGCTTAATTATGATATGCGAATGTTATACAATAGAGTGGCCGACTTGTTATGAGATTCTGAAATTTGATTATTGTTTATTTTGTAGTCTCCATGTGATGAGTAGTAATATACCACCATACGATACCCAGACTACCAAGTAATAAGTTTACTATCATAGATGCGCTAGAATGGAGACAAGTGAGCATGAAAGCAATATCCCGTAGCCGTAATATTACAGTAGGATTTGACAGGTGTCGGTGGTCAAAGAACGTCAACACCGGCTAAGCATCTCCTCCATACTCTCCCGTTTCCCCTAATTATCACTACTACGAGGCCTGGTCCTCAGACACACATAAAAACGCTGGAACGACAAAGACTCATAGGCAGCCATCGATCTGCCAGTATTATCGACAGTTAGCTGAGGGTTGAACAACTCGCGCATACCATGAGTCTCGACAACTCAAACTCGTCATGGAAGCCTCTGAATAAGAGACTCTCTTCAATGTTCAAGCTTGGTGCCGGCACCAATACCATCTCAAGTGATGGATCAGCTCAAAAGCCTGATGAAGAATACCCCACTGAGAATATTCTTGTCTCGAATGCGACTCAACCTCCTAGTACCTCAGTATACTCAACAATTGCATCGTCGTCAACCCCTTTATCCCCTATCGTCTCACAAATCCCAGAACGTACGCAGAAGAAGCCACCCAACTTTTTGAGAAAAGCTCGTAACCTGAGTCGGATACTCAATGGCATATCTGATTCACCAACGCTAGCTCCTGTGACCGGCTCCCCTGCCAACGCTTCCGAGTCTACTATACTTCTGCCTTCCGAAGAAGTCGCAGCTATGGGTTCATTACGATCTAAAGACTTGCGTCCTGTTATAAATGGGAGTATGGTACAGCAACAGCCTTCGCCATCAGATGACCCATCAGTCCCATCTGTTCGTATCTCTAGGCCACAGGACAATCCCGAAACACCACTACCACCATATCTTTTACCGCCATTGTCGACTGGCTCGACCACCGACCCTAGCGATTCATTCCTCGTCCAACAGCTCTTTGGTTCGGATATTATAACAAAGCCCACTCCTGCCGCTCATTTACCCCCCATAAGTGCCAGTCCCCCGGTCCCTCCCGCTAAAGGTCTGCGAGCAGACAAGCCCACGGAGTCCTGTGAAGACTGCAGCAGTAATATGCTGCTTTCAATCCGAAATATTCCCAACAAAACATGCCAGGCAGTAGAAGGACGTAAACATGATCGTCGGAGAAGTTTAGATCCCATGTCTCTGAGGGCCATGATGACGCCTCAACTCTCTATCGGTGGCCAATCTCCCTCACTATCTTTGCAGCAGGACAAACAGGAGAAGCCAAAGCCCAAGACTCTGAAACGGAGCAGGTCGCTGTGGCAGCAGAAATCAAATTCTATTCAAGAAAACACCTGCCTTGGGTCTGCGCTTGATGCACGTCCTTCCACCGCGGAACCAGTCTCGGAAAGACAAAGATTCATGAACGTCCGGCGTGCTCGCAAGCTCAATCAGGTGAGCGCAGATTGGCACTTGAGCATGTGACAAAAATCCAACTGTATTTCAGGTATTTGGTAGCGAGCCACCGTTGACATTATTCCAAATGGATCGCGCAATTAACGAAGAAGAGATGGGATTGGGAAATCGTGACTCAATGACCACGATTATGTCACTCTACGAAGGCAGCATCACTTCCATTCCTTCGCCCGTGCAGAATCGGCGACATAGTCTAGCCCCGTCTACGGCATCGTTTCGAACAGCAGCGGAACAAACACCTCCCTCAAGTGCGACTAGCCCTGTTTTTACCGCCGGAGATCTCGCCGTGGGAGAGAGTAGATTGTCCCCCGGTCGCTCTCGTTTGACGTCATTGGTACGGGCTAAAAGCGAACGTGAACGGTATAACGAATTTGGCTATCCTCGCTATCACTCTCCCCCCTCGCCTTCACCCCACGACTCGTTCTCTAAAGCGGAAAAGAACATTTTGTCCAAGACACAACTGCGAGAGTCTCTTGCCGAGGATTTTCACATTCGTCGCCGACGAGCAGCCAAGCTATCGAAATTCTTCGGTGTTGGATACCAGGACCTCACGACCATCTGTTTACCATCCACCATGACTGCAGATCCCGTCGCATCTTCATCTCCTGAATCATCGTCGCCACCACAGTCAGCGACGACGACCACAGCACTATTGGCGGGATCAAGGCCAACATCTCCACTATCAAACTCTGACCGTGACCTGATCCCGGTCACATCATTCGGAGCTACATTCGCTAATACTAATGCTAACATCGCCGAGGACGACGACAAATACCCCGAGATGTTTGCACGTCCACAAAGCCCACCGATTCAGGTCCAGATCAAGACAGCCAATCGGTTCTGGGGAATCATTGGTATTGGCAATAGCGGCAGTGAGAACAATGTCACCGTCGATGCTACATACGAGGACGTCATCGAGCGCCTGCGCGTATTGAAGGCCTCCTGAAGATTGTGCCAAACAGTGCGCTAGCATGGAAATTCTTGTTATTGCTTATCTACTTATATCCCTATTTAAGCTGCTGCTTTTGACAAGCATGGACAGACGGGTGGAATCACTAAGATAAATTTATTCTATTTCGACTTCAATGTATTTTTCTTTCTTTTCATTTGACACTGTCGTTTCTCCTGTGCATATCCAACCTTCCTCCCTTCCTTTCTTAACCTTCCTTTCTTGTCTTCGTTGTTATTATTCTTTTATTTCACGGCCCGGCCGGCGTGGTTTCACACAACGCTTTCGAGGTATCGAGTGCACATATCCATTTGGACTGCTTGAACTACTACTAATTTGTGGCTAACCTATACTTATTATCAATAGCTTTGTTTTTTTGGATACATTACACTTTTTACTCGTTGTGTTCTTCATCCTCATGTTTTTTCTTTTATGTTCCTATGTTGATTGACTCGACGACCTTTCTTGTTTTAAACGCCATTCGCGGTCGACAGGGGACGTTCCGAATTATTTCCTTGATATCTATCTCTGGTTTTGGATGATCCATCATTGTATGTAACGTAGACTAGTTACAATCAGTTTCAGTTCGAATAGATTGAACGAATCACAGGTGAATATCAGTCTTGTCGTATTCCCCAGCAGCAGTAGCGCGTTCAGGTCATCTAACTAGCTGTACATGATACACAGCTCACCGCAAGAACCTTGTACACAACTAGTCGATGTATATTCGTTTGGAGACTTGTAGGATCTTGATGCTTTTATAGATCAATCAAAGAAACAAAAGATTAAAGGAAAATTCGGTCGATTGATAATTATATGCAATTAGGTCAATCAAGTCCGTGTCTAAATTTGGGCGGTTAGTATAGTATAGTATTTTCGAACTATGAGAGAAAGGGGAGGGGGGAGTTCTTTTTGACCTTCAAGTACTATCCAACGAGCCACATATTATATCCTCTTGTGACGAGAAGTATGCATCGGTGATGCTCTTTCCAAACATCATGCAGGATAATGCCATGATGCAATTACGCATAAAGGCGAGGGATGTGTGTGGTGTGAATCCGAAACAAGTGGGGTACGTACATGTAATGGTTGCCCAGTAATATGCTTCCTACTGGTACCACGTCTGGTCTAGGGGAATGGCACCCCTAAGCCGGACAAGATTAGCCAACATCGCTGTCGCCGGCATCGGGACACGATACTGCCTGCCCAAGCTGAGGAGATAGCCATTAATGTAATCGATCTCCGTGCTATTCCCTCTGCGAATATCGGCCAGCATTGACGACACGTTAGTCGCAGTCGCCTCAGCGACACGGATGGTTTCTGCCTCCAACACAGTCGGCGCAAGTAACCTTGGCAAGCGGGATATGGCCACCTCGCTACTGGGCTTAACGTCGGACTGTTGCAGCTCGCTATCCTGCTCGATCATTTGTGCAGCAAAAGCTTGTGTCGCCTCTGCGACGACACGCTTCAGGATGCGCTTCGCGGCTGCATGTTTGAATACATCGCCATTCTGGCAATTCATGATTGCGCTAAGAGGGTTGATGACGGCATTGATGACGAGTTTCCGCCGCGAGAGGGTCTGAATGTCCGCAATGGGCTTCCAAGAGGTATGGAGCGAGTTCATACTGAGTAGCGTCCCCACTGCGCTCCGTAAAGAGAGGTACCGTTTGTCGTCCGAGTTTTCAGACGAAGAGGGAGCAGTGTTGGGTGCAACAATGTCTTCTAGGCTGGGCAAACGATCGTATTTCGGCACGTTTGCATCGTACATTGAAGCTTCAAAATCGCGCCCCGCCGGGTCTGGGACGATACCAAATTCGATAGTGCCCTGTCCGGCATGCACAGTGTGCATGAAATCCTTCTGCCATGTCCCGTGCGAGTTGATGCCGAGCACAAAGTGCGGTCGATGCTCGGGGTTGATGAAGAGTTTTTGGACGAGCTCTTCGTACACGCCCATGCCGTTTTGCAATAGTACAACGGTGCTGTCTCTTGTGAGACGTGGTGCAAGACGGGACATGGCGCTGAGTGTGCGATGCGCCTTCATAGTTACGAATAGAACATCGATTTTGTCGTCGACCTTGTCGGCTGCGTTGACTGCCTCAAGCATCCCCGACTCGAGTATCAGCTTTTTCCTCTGCCTGAAGGTCGTATCTATATCTTTCAGCGTGCCAGTTTCTTTGGTGTATTGACGGGATTTTGTCTTGGAGGGCTGAGCTGAGAAGACCTCTGACCGGAAGCCTGAAACCCTCAGAGGGGAGCCGCCGCTCTCGATAGTGACAAAGCCATTATAGTCGCGGTAGTGACGAAAGGCCTGTCGCTTTGTTCTGTGTATAAGATTGATTTTTTCTGTCCATGGGAGAGTTGCTCGCAAGTGGTAGGCCAGGAGGGTGCCTACAGATCCCAGACCAAGAACATGGTAGCGCATGGGGTACAAACTGGCCTCAGACGCGCTCGCGACTCGGTCCGCTACTTTACGCTCTCATTCTCCCTCATCGTCATCCTCGGCCGCCTCAACATTTGTCCATCTTTTCTTGTAAAAAATGAAACCTGCAGCAGTAGAGGAGCTTGATGACGATCTTGCCGCAGAGGAGGAAAATAAACTCATTAACGAAGTATGTTCTACATATCCTCACGAAATTACCAGTAATTAGCACGCGTTGATGATGTTCAACCTCCATCTTGTGTTTACAGGAATACAAAATATGGTTTGTGCTCAGCAAGAATTAAGCCCTTTTTCAATACTCATAAAACAACACCAGGAAGAAAAACGCACCATATCTATATGATGTTGTGATCACACATGCCCTCGATTGGCCCAGCTTAACCTGCCAATGGTTCCCAGACAAAGAGACACCCTCAGACAAGCCATACGTCGTTCACCGCGTGCTCCTTGGCACCCACACGTCGGGCCAGGCGCAAGACCATCTACAAATCGCCGAGGTACACATGCCCAAACGCGAGGCAGTCTCGCTCGAACGGGCCGACTACGACGATGAACGTGGCGAGCTCGGTGGACACACGCTCCCCGCGTCCCAACCGCGCATCAACATTATTCAAAAGATAAATCATCCTGGAGAGGTCAACAAGGCCCGATATATGCCCCAGAATATCAATCTTCTTGCCACCAAGGCGATTACCGGCGAAGTTTTAATCTTTGACAGGACAAAGCACCCAAGCGACCCCGAGAGGAGTGGGGTTAGCAGGCCTGATATCAAGCTACAAGGTCAGACTCAGGAAGGGTGCGTGCGTTGTATCTCCAGACAAGTTTTCTCAGCTTATTTGGCAATTAGCTATGGCCTTGCATGGAATCCGAACAAGGCTGGTCACATTCTTGGTGCATCAGAGGATCAGACAATATGTCACTGGTAAATATTTCCTCGATGTTAAGGTCGAGACACAAAATCAAGCTAAATGCTCTTTTATAGGGACATTACGTCTTACACCAAAGCCAAAGCGACGATTGAGCCCACCAATATATTTAGAGGACACACATCTGTCGTTGGGGTAGGTTACTGCATGTATTTGATTGCCGGCCATTCCTATACCCTCATACTAATATCTTGATTTTGTCAGGATGTCGATTGGCATGCAACAGATGAAAATGTATTTGCCAGCGTAGGCGACGATAAAATGCTTATGCTGTAAGCGAAATGATTGTACGACCGGGTGGGGTCTTTTTCTCATCCTCATGCTACTTTTTCAGGTGGGATACGCGTAATGCAAAAGAGCCCGCAACGAAATATACCGCTCACGACAGGGAGATTCTCTCCGTCGCATATCACCAGGAAAGGACAGAGCTCATTTTGACAGGAAGTGCAGACAAGGTGGGTGTTAATATCAGGTCAAGACAACACTGTAGCTAAAATAGCATGACAACAGACAATTGCATTGCACGACACGCGAAACCTCTCCAAAAAGCTTCATGTATTCGAGAGCCACACGGACGAAGTGCTTCATCTTGCCTGGTCCCCACACGACCCAGCCATTTTCGCTAGTGCATCCAGTGATAGGCGTGTCAATGTATGGGATTTATCGAGAATCGGCCAAGAACAGACACCAGATGATCAGGAAGATGGTCCTCCAGAACTCCTTTTTGTTCATGGAGGTATGTGGACTCAGCACGATGCACTGGTCAAGCACAAGCGCTCATCTTATATTTCTCACTTTCTTTAGGACATACCGCTCGTCCGACCGACTTCTGCTGGGCTCCCGGGATAGGCGAGCAGTGGACTGCTGCAAGCACGTCAGAGGACAACATCATCATGGTCTGGCAGCCAACGATGCGCATATGGGCAGCAGACAACGTCAAGATTGCCGAAAACGAGCTCGAGGACGCTATGGAGGTTGAACCTACCAACACCGGCAAGAGGGGCGCAAGTACGAGTATTGGTGCCGAGGGCGAGAACCGCTAGCCTACTGATGTTGAATGTTTCGTGTATCTATATCCGAGCTCAGATGTGTTTTCTTGTTCAGGAAGTTGGGGTATATGTATGCATGGTTGATTTGCCATGAAGTAGAAATACATGTCCATAGAAAAGGTGAAGCGTGTATGGCACGGCCATGTAAACAAATTCTCAAAGGAACAAATAACTTGTTATTAAACAAACATGAGACGAGCAAGTTCAAATATTACTGTTGTAAAGAAAAAGAAAAAGCTCCTAGTCAGTATCTCGAGGAACAGCATGTGCGTAGATCCCTACGCACCTCCTCCACAAACAACAAACAAGACGACACCGAGTGCCCAGGCAGGGATGGGCGACTGTTTAGCCTGTTTCTCTATGCGAGAGATTTTAGTGGGCTTCTTGCCCGCGCGGGCGTCGTTGGCGAACTTGGCGTTCTTCTGACGCATCTGGAACTCTGAGCCAGGCTGGTTATGGTAGCAAGGATAGCGATGTTAAGCACTCTGTAGACACCACAACAAAAAACGCAGGAGGTACCATGATGAGATATGTATAAAGACGAGATAGTAATGAGAGGCGAAGAGTTGGATGGTCTCTGTTATATACTGAGTATGAGTTGTACGAGTGGAATGTGTGTACGTGGCGGAGAGTCACAAGCCTATTCCGCTTGAGAAGCGCTTCGCTGGCAACTCATCACATCGACACGCCACTTTGATCGTGGCTCCAGCCACTGGCACCAGCATGCATGTGTCCACATTTGGTCACGGTACCGCACCTTTTTTCAATGATTCTACTAGTATAATGCATATTAACTCGAACACTTGAACCAGTCCTTCTACTATGGGCAATAAAAAGCAGGGGAAGAAGCAGTCCCTTCAATCTCTTCTGCATTCTCAGCAGAATCGACTGGATAAGAAGCGGCAGGCAGCGCAGGCTGCTCTTGTTGCCGAACGCAAAGCTACTACGCCCTCCCAGGCCAAATCTTCAAAAAATAAGAGGAAAGAGCGAGCCCTTCCTCAACGAATCACAATACCGTTTCTTCCGACAGATAGAATTCTACTTGTCGGAGAGGGCAACTTTTCATTTGCTCGTGCTTTGGCTTGCTATCCTCCATCCGATCTGGAGCATCTACCACCCAAGAACATCACAGCAACCTCGTATGATTCCGAAGACGAATGTCTTGCAAAGTATTCGGATGCACAATCGATACTTGATGAGCTGAGAGCCAAGGGCGTCGAGGTTCTATTTAGCGTCGATGCTACCAAATTGGAGAAATGTACCGTTCTCAAAGGGCGCAAATGGAATAGGATCGTTTGGAATTTCCCTCATGCTGGTATTTGGTATTAGTTCTTCTTTAGTGGGCTACCGCGTTAAATGATTTGTCACTCCAAGGGAAGGGTATAACCGATCAGGATCGCAATATCCTCTCCAATCAGCTCCTTCTCCTTGGTTTCCTTCGTTCTGCATCGTCTTTCCTTTGCAGTGGGTCCGCCCCGCAAGTAAACCAGAAGCGTAAACGCAAGAAGTCAGATGATGACGAGGATAGCGATGACAATGATGATGCCATGGCTCATCATGCTCTGTCTGACATTGATGAGGCCCTGAGCGGTCCCAGTAACATAAGGGGAACCATATTGATAACCCTACGGAATGTCGCACCTTATACACAATGGTGCATTATTCTGTTTCATTCAGACATCCTACAGCATTTGCTGACTTCATAGTAGGGATTTACCCCGATTGGCCAAATCTCCGCCTCCACCACGTACCGTTGGTGTGCCACCAAATCCTGGTTATGTGCTCTTGCGGTCGTTTCTATTTCATAGAGATGCATGGAATGGGTATGAACATAGGATGACCAAAGGTGAACGGGCGCATGGTCAAGGTAAAACGGGACAAGGTGGTGAAGATAGAATGTGGGAATTTTATTTAAAGGACGAAAATGTATGATAGATCTGTAGAGTTATATTTTTTTGACTGAAGTTATTGAAACGTTGAAAACTTGACTTGCAATTTTGAAGTCCCTTTGCCGGATCACATTTCAAAAAGTTGTGACAAGCAACTTTGTCGGAGTTCCACCACAATGCTCAGCACTCTACGAACTACACGGTGCAGCAGCAGCCGTCCTACGACTGCACTCGTCTCCCTGCCTAGTGCACCTTCGCGCTCTGTCGTCTCCGTAAAGCCAGCACGCGTATATCCCAAAAAGCCTGTCCCGCGTGTGTTCAACGAACGCAAGACATACCTCTTCCACCAATACGCTCGTATTCTCGACCAGAGCCATGAATCACCCGTGCTGCTTCTGCACTACAACGACTTCAAGGCGACAAGGCTGGTCAAGCTGAGGAAGGACATTGTCACTGCTTCAGACCGTGCTGTAACTTCTTCGCTCAAAGGGCCTCAACCCGTCGACCCCGACGCCCAAAAGCCCACACTGACCGTTGCACGCACTGCTGTACTGGGTGCTGCCCTACGGGAGAGCAAAGTGCTCGACATCACCACAGGGGAACACATATCGAAACTCGTCTCGGGTGGTCTGGCGTTACTTACGCTTCCGTCCCTCAACCCACCACAGCTGAGTGCTGTACTACGCGCCATGGAGCGCACCGTGCCGCCCAAACCGGCGGAGACGCCTGAGGAGAAGAAAAAGAGGCTGGATCTCAAGAATGCTGACCCAGCAGAGCCAGGCAAGAAGAAGAAGCGGGTCAAGCCGGACTTGGTACCTGAGCTGAAGCTCGTCGGTGCATTCGTGGAGGGCAAATTGTTCATGCCTCCTGAGCTCAAGAATGTATCGCAGCTCCCAACGTTGGAAACGCTCCGCGCACAAATTGTAGGGCTGCTTAGTGCACCTGCTACACAGCTCGCAGGTGTACTTAGTGAGGCTAGTGGTGGCAAGATTGCCAGGACATTGGAGGGTTTGGAGAAAAGTTTAGAGGAGGGCGAGGTATCGGCATAGTAAGCGTCATTTTTCATTGCAAGCATTTTCTTGTATCTGGAGCTTATTTTATTTATTTATTTTGCTTTGTTCTATAGAATCTTTAAAGTCTAGACTTTTTACACATTCATTTGTGACACAGACACACTTATCATGATATATAATTTTTCTAATACAAAAATGTTACATCGTAGTGTTTCAAGTCGTTTTCTAAGAGTGATCGATCTCCGGATGCCCGCTGGCCCTTCTACTGCGTTAAGAATGTTCCAACAACTTCGATAAACCTATCCGTCTCCTCAAGGTGTGGTGTATGCGATGAATTGGCAAACTTGACCCACTTGACACGTTCGATGAGATTGAAATACGGCAGCACAACTTCATCCTGTGCCTCGTCATGCTCTCCATTGATGAGTAGCGTCGGCGCTTTGATCTTGTGTAAATCGGCTTCAATCGTCCAATCTTTGATCGTCCCAGTGATGAAAAACTCGGATGGCCCGTTCATCGTATTGTACACAGTAGAATCCTTCTTCAATTCATTCAGGCTTTCGACAAAAAGCTCTGGTAGTGGATTCAATCGACAACAGTACTCGTCATAAAAAACTTGTTGCGCATCCTAGACTTTTTACTCAGTACTTCAAAGCAAGAATGAGACAATAAAAAGCAAATACATGGTACTCCTTGCTATCTGTTGTTCCCGCTTCCTCGTGGAGGGTAAGTGCATCTTGCACACCCTGTGGCAATTGTTTTCGGAGCTTGTTTGCCACTTTTACCCAGGTGACCATACTGGCAGGGCTGTCGCAGACGACAAGTCGCCTCAACCCCTTGGGTTGACCTGTGGCATGGCGAGCGCCAAGCATTCCCCCCCATGAGTGACCCAATAAGTCATAGTTTCCCTCAATGCCTAGATGGTTGATCAAATTGTCCAGCTCATCTAGCAGCACTTTCTCCTTCCAGAAAGATGCGTCCCCATTCTTTTCGGGTAAATGGACCGAACGACCACAACCTAGTTGATCGTAGAAGATAACGGGGATGGAGTATTTGCTCGCGAGCTGTTCGCATACTAGCAAATAATTATGTGGTAAACCGGGACCGCCGTGCAAAGTTATCAATGGGGTACGAGTGCTGGATTTGAGATCTCCGTATACTTTATACCATGTCTTCAACAGTTTGTTTGCTGCTGGAACGTGATAATTTGCTTCTCCTTCGTAGGCAGACATGGGTCAGTATAACAATGGAGGATGCGATAGTGGCGTCTCGCTAGAGATGGGTGTCTGTTAAGGTCGTCGTCGTGCTCCCCGTTTGCCTATTATATATTGATTTGAAACAGCAATTAATCCATAATTCAACTAATCAACCATATGATTCCAAGTTAAGTGACTTGGTTTCATCATGATGTTGATCTCGTAGAAAGATGATCAGATGCAGAATTGTTTAACCAAATTAATGCGGGCCGAGTGCTTGTCCTGAGGTCTGAGGCCGAAGGACTAAGTGTGATAAAAGCGAGCCAGCCAGATATTAATCAAAAGCAAGGTATTATTACGCTTGTCGTTGTACTTGGACGCGGTACGCGGACAAACGAATGCAGTAACTACTACAAAAAACCGTAGCTACATAACTATAGTCACGCGTAGCGTGACCATGACTCCGTCACTCCTATCGAGGCATGGACTGTCTATACTAACACTGAGGACTAAACAGCATCAGATTTTTGCCAAGGGAACAAACCGTTTTTAGCCTGTTGGCAGTTAGAAGGTTCCAGTGATTGATCCCGGTGATGGCCAATGACAAAGCTGGCGCAGATATAATAGTACACGTAAAAGGCATGACATGTATGAAATACCGGTCAATCACGCTCCGACAATCAGGACCAGGTGAGCGGCATGGCATTTATCGACGAAGAAGGGTGCGATAATCACCACCTCACTCACACAATTTTTTCGGTCTATTAGGGGGCTAAAATAGTGCTCTTAATGTAGCCTTATAGGTACTAATGACTATAGGGGCCCCTAATTGGTTTTGGGAGGCTCCCACATAGCCACTGTTTACTAGCATCCCTAGTACCGTCCACTCCCTAGTGCCGCCTACTCTACTTTACCATTGTTGTCTGCTGCTTAGTGCTTACCCACTGTTAGTGTAGGTAATCCATGCCTGGATGGGCACTTTAGATGAACACTTAACAAAGTTTATTAGACTATCTCTCATGGAAAAAAGAAATAGTCTAAAGGACTATAGGATCATTTTTTTTTTTTGAGGTTGGGATCAAAATTTTAAAAATTACAAATTGAGTTTAGATAGTATTGTACTTATATTGTAGTAGTATATTTTGAGCCCTATATTTTCTAGGCTCAAAATTTAAGATGTGTATTTTAATCCCTAAATTTTCTAGGCTCAAAATTTAAAATGTATATTTTAAGCCCTAAATTTTCTAGGGCTTCAAATTTAAAATGTATTTTTTGATCCCTATATTTCTAGGGTTAAATTTTGAGATGCATATTTTAAGCCCTAAATTTCTAGACTTAAAATTTAAAATACATATTTTAAACATTAAAAATATTGTATAGAAATATTAATATCTAGATACATAGTGTTACTGTTATGAGAAGGACATTTTTGTGAATTTTTTGGTTATTTTCTTGTATTTTTAGGACTAGTATTCCTTTTAATATTGTAGTTTCTTTTCTTTTCCTTTTTCTTTTATTATTAAATTACCCTTTAGAGCGTGGACTATAGGCAGTGCAGTGGTCACCTGATTGGCCCTTATGTATTTCAAGCTGTATGTTACAGGAGTAATCTTGGGGCTGTACTATTTTCCTTCACCATTATACATAGCCTAAGAAGTACAGCCTTCTTTTCCTGAATGATTCCTAATAGTTACCAGTATCATTCTAGAAATAGAATTCCACATGGATGCCTGGTGGAGTTAGGATGAAAGTTCTTCCCCTACATAGCCTTATTAATACTTCTAATTCTAGCTATACATAGATCAATAAGGCTGCATATAGACCCTTCTCTAGTAGTATAAATAAAGCATGTAACTTGTTCTAAAGGCCCTAGCTTTGACCTCTTTTATTATGAGTTGCTTGTTATATTATAAATTTATTTAAGATTTTTCATTATTTTTCTAATTTTTCTCCAATTTTTCTCTATTTTTTGGTATATAATATATAGATTACATAAGCAAATATTATATAAGTACTTTGATGACTAAGCAAAGTCATGTGATCAGTTATCATGTGACTGGCCATTATGTGACCACTGGTTATGTGACTTGTTATATAAGTAGGTCTAGAGTATAGGTCTAGAGCATAACACCATCATAGACTTACTATGGTGAAATATCACATTATACTTAGCACCTCTGTGCATAGACCATATACTAGTGCACAGACTAGGTAGAAATAGTATATAACCCTATAGTGCCTCTACCTAAAGACCCCAGATTTATTCTCTTTGTCTTTAGGTAAGTACAAGTAGTGCTTTGTATTAAGTACAAGCTAACATAATAAAACCTTTGTTTTTAGAGTCTCTATCTCCTCTTTTCCCTCTCTCTCTAAAAATCCTCTTTGCTTTGTGCTGAGAGGTTATAAGCATGCTCAGTGCTGCTTATAGTAGGAGTTTACTTTGTGCTACTCCTGTATATGTGCATAAGACAGGTCTAGCCCTTGTGGTGACTACTTGCATCTGCAATAATACAACCTACATAGTGCTTAGTGTACCTAAGCAAGCAAAGACTTTGCTCTAAGCTTGTTGCAGTTAAGATACCCTACACCTCTATTAGCACACATAAGATCTTTGGTGTTATGACAGTAAACCTTGCTTAAAAGTTTAGTGAACTTAGAGTAAAGCTTGGTGACTGGAACACTTTGAAGTAAGTAATAGTTAAGATAGGGCATAAGGTGTGTACACCTACGCATCCTAGGCCTTGGGAGTTGTAAAACAGCCATTACAGGCTACCTTGCACCTTAGAGAGGTTTACATAGGTACTAGTTGAGTTTTGGTGGCAAGAGGTAGGTGTGCTCTTGACACCCTCTATCCTAGCATCCTTCCCCTCTCCTTTTCTCTATAATTATGGGCAATGCAAATCCCCTTAAGTATGTAATTATTTACAAAAGTAATGATTATATGTGAGATAAGAAAGTACCTAGGTAGCCCCTCAATAGAATAAGGGTCTTTCTACCTATAGGAACACTTATACATAGGTACTAGACTTAGTATTAAGATAAGTGCATTATTTGGTTATATTACTAGTAGGCCCTCCAAGCCTAATGTTTCATAGTCAAGGAGTGTATTCTTAACACTAACCTAATATAAGAGTACCTAGACAAAGTGCTATTCATAGCAAAGTACCTATAGATAACAAAAGACTATTAGCTAGTCTATGATAGTGATTCTAATGGTAGCTTAATTGCCTATTTGGACTCCAACTACATTAGTAACCCTAACAACTATTGCTCCATTACTAGCAACATATTTATGCTGGCAAATAGAATCTTATAAAAGTTATATGTGCAATGTCAAGGTTTGCGCTCTTGACTATCTTAACAACAGAAGTAATTACACCCACTATGCCATAAAGCACTTGCTGTACTACTAATAAGTCTCCTGGCATACTCTGATGTCAAGGCTTGCTGTTAAGAGCACACCTGACTCTTGCCACCAAAACTCAACTAGTGCCTATGTAAACTTCTCTAAGATGCAAGGTAGCCTGTAATGGCTGTTTTACAACTCCCAAAGCCTAGGATACATAGGTGTACATGCCTTGTGCCCTATCTTAACTCTTGCTCACTTTAGAGTGTTCTAGTCACCAAGCTTTACTCCAATGTTACAAGTTAATCTATGTACTATAAATTTATTTAAGATTTCTCATTATTTTTCTGATTTTTCCCTGATTTTTCTCTATTTTTTGATATATAATATGTATATTACATAAGTAAACATTACATAAGTACTCTGATGACTAAGCAAAGTCATGTGATGAATCATCATGTGACTGGCTATCATGTAACCACTAGTTATGTGACTTATTATATAAGTAGGTCTAGAGCATGGGTCTAGAATAAGACACCATTATAGACTCACTATGGTACAATATCACATTATACTTAGCACCTCTGTGTACAGACTATGTACCAGGTGCACAGACCAGGTAGAATTAGTATATAACCCTGTAGTGCCTCTACCTAAAGACCCCAGATTTGTTCTCTCCATCTTTAGGTAAGCACAGTAGTGCTTTGTATTAAATAGTTAACTAACATAATAAAACTCCATCTTCAGAGCCTATCTCTTTCCCCTTCCCTCTATAAAATCCTCTTTGCTTTGTGCTAGGAGGTTATAAGCATGCTCTGTGCTGCTTATAGAAGAGATGTGCTCAGTGCTATCTCTATGTGTGCGTATAAAACAGGTCCAGCCCTAGTAGTAACCATTTATGTCTGTAATAACACAAACACACATAGTGCTCAGTGCACTAAAGCAAGTAAAGGCTTTGCCCTGCACTTGTTGAGGTTAAGATACCCCAACACCCACTTATATACACAAGACCACTAGTGTCTCAACAATAGCCTTTGCTTGAAAGTCTAGTAGACTTGGAGTAAAGCTTAGGGATTGACAAGCTCTGGTGTGCATAACAACAAGGACAGTGCACAGGGAAGTATACACCCTTGCATCCTAAGCCTTAGGAGAAGTAAAATAACCATTACTGGTTACCCCATACCTTAGAGGGGTTTTTGTAGGCATTAGTTGAGTTTTGGTGGCAAGAGACAGGTGTGCTCTTGACATCCAAGTTCACTGAACTTTCAAGCAAGGTCTACTATTACAACACCAAAGGTCTTGTGTATGCTAATAGGGGTGTAGGGTATCTTAACTGTGACAAGTGCAGGGCAGAGCCTTTACTTGCTTTAGTACACTGAGCACTATGTTTTGTTATGTTACTGCAGATACAAATAGTCACCACAAAGGCTGGACCTGTCTTATATACGCACATAGAGACTTGCACTGAGCTTGTCTCTTCTGTAAGCAGCACAAAGCATACTCACAACCTCCTAGCACTGAGCAGAGAGGATTTGGTAGGGGATAGAGAGAGAGAGAGATAGGGACTCTGAAGATAAAGTTTTTATTATATTAGTTAGCTATTTAATATAAAGCACTACTGTACTTATCTAAAGACAAAGAGAACAAATCTAGGGTCTTTAGGTAGAGATGCTACAGGGTTATATACTAATTCTACCTGGTCTGTACACCTGGTATGTGGTCTGTGCACAGAGGTGCTAAGTATAATGTGATATTGCACTATAGTAAGTCTATAATGGTATTATGTTCTAGACCCATCCTCTAGACCTGCTTATATAATAAGTCACATAACTAGTGGTTACATGATAGCCAGTCACATGATGACTGATCACATGACTTTGCTTAGTCATCAGGGTACTTATGTAATGTCCACTTATATAATATACATGTTATATATCAAAAAATAGAGAAAAATTGGAGAAAAATCAAAAAAATAGTGAGAAATCTTAAATAAATTTATAGTACAATGATCATCTTATAACACTTATGCTCTTGACTACCTCAATATTAAGAGCACATCTGACTCTTGTCACCAAAACTCAACCAGTACCTATATAAACCTCTCTAAAATACAAGGTAGCCTGTAATGGCTGTTTTACAACTCCCAAGGCCTGGGATGCGCAGGTGTACATGCTTTGTGCCCTATCTTAACTATCAC
The DNA here is from genome assembly GCA_018343915.1 of Agroathelia rolfsii. Taxonomy (NCBI): domain Eukaryota; kingdom Fungi; phylum Basidiomycota; class Agaricomycetes; order Amylocorticiales; family Amylocorticiaceae; genus Agroathelia; species Agroathelia rolfsii. The sequence goes on from JABRWF010000002.1 coordinate 1,866,696, forward strand.
TTACTTCAGAGTGTTCCAGTCACCAAGCTCTACTCCAAGTTCACTGAACTTTCAAGCAAGGTCTACTGTTACAACACTAAAGGTCTTGTGTATGCTAATAGGGGTGCAGGGTATCTTAACTGCAACAAGTGTAGGACAGAGCCTTTACTTGCTTGAGTGCACTAAGTACTATGTTTATTGTATTGTTGCAGATACAAATGGTCACCACTAGGGCTGGACCTGTCTTATGCACGTATACAGAGACTTGCACTAAGCTTATCTCTTCTGTAAGCAGCACAAAGCACACTCACAACCTCCTAGCATAGAGCAGAGAGGATTTAGTGGGGGAGAGAGATAGAGATAGGGACTCTGAAGACAAAGATTTATTATGTTAGTTACTTATTTACTACAAAGCACTACTGTGCTTACCTGAAGACAAAGAGAACAAATCTGGGGTCTTCAGGTAAAAGTACTACAGGGTTATATACTAATTCTACCTGGTCTGTGTATCTGGTACATAGTCTGTACACAGAGGTGCTAAGTGTAGTGCAATATTGTACTATAGTGAGTCTATAATGGTATCATGTTCTAGACCTATACTCTAGACCTGCTTTATATAATAAGTCACATAACTAGTGGTCACATGATGGCTAGTCACACAATGACTGATCACATGACTTTGCTTAGTCATCAGAGTACTTATGTAATGTCTGCTTATGTAATATATATTTTATACACCAAAAAATGGAGAAAAATCGGAGAAAAATCAGAAAAATAGTGAGAAATCTTAAATAAATTTATAGTATAGTGATTATCTTGTAACACTCAATCAACCAAAGTGACGTCACCCGCTACACCACACAATATATGCTGTACCATTAATAGGTCTCTCTGTATACTCTAAGCTTATAAAGCTTTCCACTAGGCTACTATTTGCTAATAACATGCATAAGATATTTAGTAACGGTATACAGTGCTATACTTTAGTTATATATAGAGGTTTTAGCTTAAAAGAAAGAATCTCCCTTAAGTTCACATAAATACCCTTTATATATTAGGAACTTAAAGCAAGGGGTAGGGGTACCAGAGATAGTATAGAGAGAGAGGGGCACACATAGGGCTTATGTGGTCCTTATACAACCTAGGGGCTGACTAAGCATACTAGGAGGGCTAAATAGGTGTACAGACTAGGATAATAAGCCTGAAGGCAAATTTATTAGCAAGTATATCTATAATATAAGCTACTACTCATCTAAAGGCAAAAGGTTAAAGCTAAGGCTTTCAGGAAGCATTATAGAGTCCTTATATACATAAATAAGGGCTGTGCTAAGGTCTATATGCAGCCTCTTGGAAATGTCAAGGAAAGCTTTAATAATAGTGCAAACGGATAACTGAACATAATAGTATGCTTATTACATTATACTGAGTGATCCTTAGCCTAACAATAGAATGGTCTAGGCTGTGCTTACTAAATAGGCACCGGTACAAGGGAACTATAATGGCTAGTCATGTGACCAAGCACTATATGATCCTTTGCCTTGTTAGGCAAATAAATAATAAAAGAGATATAGAAAATAGAAAATAAATTATAAAAATCCAAGAAAAATAGAGAAAAATCAGGAGAGTCTGGGTGTACTCATAACATCACCCCTCTTTTAAGGGGTGTTCCCCTGGAACCGCCTATATCTGAAACACTATGAATCTGTAACCTAAGTCTCAACCTACATAAGATTTTCTACCTTTTGGAAGGGCAATTTGCCAAATATGGCAGCTGAGATCCTTCTTGGAGTACTTGGGTTTTCTTTGTAGAACTGAGTAATAAGCCTTTTTATGTGTATATATTTGGCAAATTCCCAGCTCTCTTCTCCTGGGTAACCTTTGTATTCTACTAAGAATTGCAGCTTCTTCTATCTTCTATGAAGTTAAACATCTCTAATATGTAAGACTTCCCATTCCTCCTCTCCCTCTACTTCTACTAGAGGAGGTTCTTCTGAGGTTCTCCCCAGAATCTTGCTCTCTTGGTATAGTTACAGAAGATTTACATGGAAGATATTGTGTACGTACCAATTTTTTGGGATATCAACCTAATAGTTCAAGTCCCCAATTCTTTTTACTACCTTATAAGGACCTAGCTTCTTAGGGCTAAGTTTCCTACTTGGTTGTTTGGCAAACTTGATGTTCCATACATCTAGCCACACTTTTGCTCTAGATTCTAGCTATAGGAAACTTTTCTTATTTTTATCATAATATTGTTTCATAGTTTCTACTGCCTTTCCTAGTACTACTTATACTTCTTCCTGTATTTCTTTTAGGTTTCCTAACCAATCTTGTACTTTAATTACCTGGACCTGGGGTTGTGGTAGAATTTTCATTTTTAGTGTAAAACCATAGTTTAGCTTAAAGAGGGTAAACTCTGTTGCTGAACTTTATCTTTAGTTTAATGCAAATTCTGCTACCTCTAGATTCTCTGCCCAATTTGTTTGTCATTGGTTAGAGTAAATATACAAATAGGTTTCAATCTCTTGGTTTAGCCTTTCAGTCTGTCTATTGCTTTATGGGTGGTATACTGTGGATAAGGCTGTTTTGATTCCTAATTTTTTGTGTATTTCCTTTATAACCTAACTTGCAAATTGTGGTTCTCTATCTATAGTCCAGACTTTTGGGATTCCATGGAGTTTGAATACTTGTTTTAGATACAGACTTGCTACTTCCACTGCAGTTACTGCTTCTATGGTTGGGATTAGATGATACATTTTGGTAAGTTTATCTACTATTACCAAAATAGAATCAAATTCTCCAGACTGAGGTAACTTTACAATTATATCTACCATTACATATTCCCAGGGTTTTTGCGGTACAGGCAGTGGTTGAAGTAGTCCTAAGTATTACAAGTCAATCTATATATTATAAATTTATTTAGAATTTCTCAATATTTTTCCGAATTTTTCCTGATTTTTCTCAATTTTTTGGTATATAATATGTATATTATGTAAACATTACATAAGTACTCTAATGACTAAGTAAAGTCATGTGATCAGTCATCATATAACTAGTCATTATGCAACCACTAGTTATGTGACTTATTATATAAGCAGGTCTATAGTATGGGTCTAGAACATAACACCATTATAGACTCACTATGGTGCAATATTGTATCATACTTAGCACCTCTGTGTACAGACTATGTACCAGGTACACAGACCAGGTAGAATTAGTATATAACCCTGTAGTACCTCTATCTAAAGACCCCAGATTTATTCTCTTTGTCTTTAGGTAAACACAATAGTACTTTGTACCCAGTAGTTAACTAATATAATAAAATCTTTGTCTTCAAAGCCTATCTCTCTCCCTTCCCCTTTCCAATCCTCTCTGCTTTGTGCTAGGAGGTTACAAGTATGCTCAGTGCTACTTGTAGTCAAGGTGTGTTTAGTGCTACCTCTGTGAGCTTGCATAAGACAGGTCTAGCCTATTAGTAGTGACTATTCGCAACAGCTGTAACACAAAACCACATTGTGCTTAGTGCACACACCCAACAAAGCTTTATGCCTAGTTGGCCAGGGTTAAGATACCTCAACCCCTATCTATATACACAAGAAAACTTGTGTCTTGACTATAGACCTTGCTTGAAAGTCTTATAGACTTAGAGTAAAGCTTGGTGATAGGAAAGCTCAAGTTTGAGTGAGAGTAGAGACAAGGCACAGAGAAGTGTATACCCCTACATCTCAAGTCCTGGGAAGAGTAAAAAAGGCCTTACTGCCTACCCTGTACCTTTGAGGGGTTTCTGTAGACTTTGGTTGAGTTTTAGTGGCAAGAGTTAGGTGTGCTCTTGACACTGAGGGGGGTTGTCTAGAACTTTTGTTGGCAATACATTATGGGCATGTTGTTACATATTCATTGATAAACTTTGTCATGCTAGGCTGCTAGTAATTGCATAATACAAGTTCTAAGGTTTTATGTTTTTCTAGATGTCTAGCTGCAAGGACATCATGGAATTTCTTCATAATTTGTGCCCTTAACTGAGTATCCTTGGGTATATACACCTTTCCTTAGTACAGAATCAGTCCTTCCTCTTGGTTCTACTCCTTAATACTATTTTGGAGTTTTACTAGGCTAAGATCTTTGAGCGTCTAAAGGGCAATTGCCACTTCTAGTTCTGGGTCTGTTTTTCTGATCTGGCTTAGAAGTCCTTTTTCTCCTTCAATTGTAATATAACCCCTTCTTCCAGTATTGATGCAGAATAGACATGGTTCTAGAACTACCTATACCTTGTTGTCATCTGCATCTTCTTTGTGAAAGTCTGGGCAGCATAACAGAGCATCAACTTTACCATTATTGCTTTCTTTTGTATAGTGAATCAGGAAGTTATACTCTAACAGGAACAGGGACTATCAAGCTTGTCTCTTAGTTAGATTTTTTGAGGTTTTCCAATATTCTAAGTTTTTATGATCTGACCAGATTTCAAAGGGTTTCTCTATTCCAATTAGGTAATGTCTCTATTCCTTTAAAGCCCTGATGATAGCCAGCATTTCCTTATCTCAGATCTTATAATTGCATTCTACCGGGTTTAGAGATTGAGATAGGTATACTATTGGGTGCTAGCTACCTGTTACAAGTCAATCTATATACTATAAATTTATTTAAGATTTCTCATTATTTTTCTGATTTTTCTCCAATTTTTCTCTATTTTTTAGTATATAACATGTATATTATATAAGTGGATATTACATAAGTACTCTGATGACTAAGCAAAGTCATGTAACCAGTCATCATGTGACTGGCTATCATGTGATCACTAGTCATGTAACTTATTATGTAAAGCAGGTCTAGAGCATAGGTCTAGAACATGACACCATCATAGACTCACTATGGTATAATATTGCATCATACTTAGCACCTCTATGCACAGACTGTATACTGTCATGAGAAGGAAATTTTGCCGATTTTTCGGTATATTTCATGTATTATTTGGACTACTATTTCTTTTGTTTTATCATTTTCTTTGTTTTCTTCCTTTATTTTCTTATCAAAATTACCCCCTAGGGCGTGGACTGTGGGCAGTGCTGCGGTCACCTGATTGGCCCTCACGTGTTCCAAGCCGCACGTCACAGGAGTAATCTCGGGGCTGTGCGCTTTCCCCTTCATCATCACGCACAGCCTAAGGAACATAGCCTTCCTCCTAAGAATAATTCCTAACGGTTACCGGTACCACTCCGAAAGGAGCTCCACACGGATGCCCGGTGGAGTTAGGCAAAACATTCTTCCCCTGCATTGCCACATTCATACTTCTATTTCCGTCTGCGCACAGACCAACAAGGCTGCGCACGGACCCTTAACTAGTAGTATAAATACAGCATGTAACTTGTCCTGAAGGGCTCAGCTTCGACCTCTTCGCCTTCAGGCAAGTAAAGAGTTTGTATGTTCACTAAGTAGATTACTAATCAAAACTTCGCCTTCAGGGTTTACTCATAGGCTTAGCCGCCCCCGTCCTAGCTTCCTCTCCCTCCCTTTACCCGGTGGTGGTGCAAATCCCCACAGCGTGTGTGATTAAATAAGAGCATCGAATAAGCGTAAGATAACCGAGTACCCGCCTAGCCCCTCAATAAGATAAGGGTGTTAGGGTTTGTGGGAAAGCTTACGTTTAGGTACTTCAATAGCTTAGTATTGAGTGAATTACGCTAGGCTTGGGTAATTGTGTCTCCAAACGCAAACCTTAGTCAAGAGTGATCCCTTGACATTAGGTCGAAGCTACCAGTTCCCTCGGACTTCCACGGTCTGAGAAGGTACGAGTGACGATCGTACACGAAGAGCCCCCCCCTTTTTCTATTTTTAAGAAAGACCCTTTTTCTGAGCGTGAAAGCAACAAACTACTTCTGGAAGCAATTGCGTAGCGCCCTCCAAAGCCTATTTGCAACCCAGTCTAGACGGGACTAAGGAGTACGTTCCTCCTGAAAACCGGCTGTATCCGAAGCGCAGTAATAGGCCTAAAAAGTCTAGCGTTCTAGGAGTTCCTTTCGAGGAATCAAAGTTTATTGTTGCTAAGCACGAGTGGCACCTTTTACCACCCCCCCCTGCCATAACTATTTTTGTGTGATTTTATTGTGTGACTACTTTACGGGCAAGCTCTAGCCCCTGCCGAAGAACAAAATCCCGTCCACCGCATTTGGTAACCAGCATCCGCTGGTGACGAAGAAAAACGCACCCACCTTGCTCTAGTGTATGAGCACACGCAGCGGCGCAAGTTACAAGCCCGCAGAAAACCAAGCACACACATTCGCCTTCTTAGAACAACTTCCGTTCTTTGAGGAAGACCCCTCTTCATCCGAATACGAATCAGACAAAGAAGAAGAAGAGTCAGAAGAAGAAGAAGAGGAAGTCGAGGATCTCCTTCCTTCTAGGCCCGCATCCCTCGTACCATCCCCTATCCCATCCCCCGTACCTGAGTCGCCAAAAGAAGAAATGGCTTCTCAAGAGTTAATCAATATCCTCGCCGCCCTCCAAGCGAATCAATCACGCATGGAGGAAACCCTCCGCCTTGTCCAGGAAACACAAAAACAAATGACTGGGGTTTTTGAACAAACCTCCCAGGTCACTGCAACCACCTCTACAAGTACGCCTAAAGAAATAGGGCATGCCCCGGAGAAATTCACGGGTGATTGGACTAAGTACCAGTCCTTCATCTTTGGGTTCGACAATCATCTCCGCATGAACCCGCGGATCTACAACACGGAGGAACTTAAGGGACGCTTCTTCGTCAGCCTCCTAGACGGACCACCCAAAGCCTGGGCAAGGAAATTCGATGCCGCTATGAAAATTAAGGGTTTCGAATTCGAGAAAAACCTGTATGAAAAGTTCAAAGCATTGTACGGGTCCCGTGACTTCGGGAGACTTGCTCTCCAAAAATTACGAGATCTCAAACAAGGAACGACGTCTGTTGCGGACTTCACCGCGACCTTTTCCGCTCTAGCAGCCGAAACAAAGCTGTCGGGAGAAGACTTACGGGTTAGATACTGGGATGCCCTATCCCCAAAAATCAGGGGAGTTATCGCGGGATATTCAAAAGACCGCAAAGAAACGCTGGAAGGTTTGATGGAAGCAGCAGTCGACGCAGAAGAAGGCCTACGTGATGCAGGTATTTGGACTGATGGATGGAAGCCACGCCCCCGCTACCAGCCGCAACAAAACAATCAGGGAAGCCCCAGCAACCCTATTGTTATCAACGCTGCACAGGCAGTAGGGGGCAGTACAAGACCGTCGGTAGACGGAACCGGCTTCTCCAGACCAAAAAGGGACCTAAGTACGGTCCAATGCTACAACTGCCAGCAGTGGGGACACTTCGCGTCCACTTGCACGAATCCTAAGGTCTCCAGGTTCAGGGGAGGACAACCCCGAATCCAAGCCACGACCGCAATATCACCCGCTCCCTTGCAAGAACAGCAGGGAATTCCCCACACTACTCCCGACGAAGAGTCCTCGGCGCTCACAGTAGCCGATCTACAAGCCATTGTAGAACAACAAGGAATGGCACTCGCGGCATTCAAGGACAAAGCGGGTTTTTAGAAGGGTCGACGGAAAGGGCCATTTCGGCCGACCCCTACCTATGCAACCGATTTTCCTCTCTTCTTTCTTGTAACTCTGTATCTATTTCTGGTGCGCATGGGCAGCACTTGCATATACCCCTCATGTTCCATGGACTTTTTTCATCCTTAGTTACCATTGCCATGATCGACTCAGGCGCTTCTTCCTCTTTTATTCACTCACGATTCGTAAAAGAAAAACACATACCTACAAAAAAATTACCCCGATCCATTCCATTATTTAATATTGATAATTCTGCAAATGCACAAGGCGCAATAGAAGAAATCGCATTTCTGGAAACCTCAATAGCGGGAGTAAGAAAGAAGTTACCCTTCTTGATCACAGACATTGGACCAGAAAACGTCATTTTAGGTATAGACTGGCTTAGGCTAGAAAATCCTATTATTGACTGGTCAGCCGGAAAAGTAAAACCCGGAGAAAACCTGCGAATCTCCTTGTCAAGGGTACTCTTGACTGCGTAAGGACGTTTGGGCTTGGTGTGCCTACTTTGTCTTTGTACAATCTCGGGCACACTCTTAACACTAATTCAAAGTACCTAAACTAAATAATTTTCCCACACACGGATACCCTTTCTTATTGGGGTTCGTATAGGTACTCTCTTACTTAGTTTACGGGGGCTTCACGCGTATGAACACACTATACTTTTGTGGGGATTTACACCACCACCTATTAAGGAAAAGGGGGAGAGGCTAGGACGGGAAGGCTAGGCCTAAAGTACGAATACCCTGAAGGCGAAGTTTTAATTAGTAATCTACTTTATCGAACATACAAACTCTTTACTTGCCTGAAGGCGAAGAGGTCGAAGCTGAGCTCTTCAGGTCAAGTTACATGCTGTATTTATACTACTAATTAAGGGTCCGTGCGCAGCTTTGTTGGTCTGTGCGCAGCCGGAGATAGAAGTATGAATGTGGCAATGCAGGGGAAGAATGTTTAGCCTAACTCCACCGGGCATCCGTGTGGAGCTCCTTGCGGAGTGGTACCGGTAACCGTTAGGAATTATTCTTAGGAGGAAGGCTATGTTCCTAGGCTGTGCGTGATGATGAAGAGGAAAGCGCATAGCCCCGAGATTACTCCTGTGACGTGCGGCTTGGAACACGTGAGGGCCAATCAGGTGACCACAGCACTGCCCACAGTCCACGCCCTAAAGGGTAATTTTGATAAGGAAAGTAGAAAGAAAAATAAAGAAAATGATAGAACAAAAGAAATATGAGTCCAAATATTACAAGAAATATACCGAAAAATCGGCAAAATTTCCATCTCATGACATTACCCCCTTCCTAGGGGGATTTCCTCCGGAACATCCCAAGTTCCCATGCTCCTCCTATTTTCTCTGTCGGTCCGTTTGTGAGGTTCTCAATTGGCCGGAAGGGTAACTCCGCAAAGGCTGCAGCGGTCAGGCGTTTAGGCGCTTTGGGGTTTTTCCGGTGAAACTCCTTCAATAGTCGTGGGGCATTGGCGACATCTTTTTCTGATTCCCACGAGTCTTCTCCGGGGTAACCTTTCCATTCCACAAGATATTCGAGCTTCTTAGTCCGCGGGCTTAAGCGGCTATCTTTAATTTTTAGGACCTCGTGTTCTTCTTCTCCCTCGACTTCTACTGGTGGTGGGGGTGGTGGAGCAGGTCTAGATTCCGTCTGGACGTGTGGCTTAATGAGCGAGACGTGGAATACGTCGTGAATTGTCCATCTTTTTGGAATGGCTAGACGTAGGGCGCGGTTCCCGACCTTTTCCGTGACCTTATAGGGACCAATCCATTCCGCTGACAATTTCTTGGATGGTTGTGCCAGGCGGATGTTTTTGGTGTTTAGCCAAACTTTATCTCCGACCTCGTATTTCGGAATTTCCACCGCGTGTTTGTCAAAAAAGAATTTCATTTGGTCCGCCGTATGGTCCAGTGCCGCTTTAGCGTCTTCTTGTAATTCCTTAACCTTTTCCAGCCAGTTCTGGGCTCCTTCCGTGTGTAGGGTTCCTGCCGTTGTTAAATCCATTTTGGGAGAGAAGCCGTAATTCATCTCGAAGGGGGAAGACTTAGTTGCGGAATGTTGTCGGTTATTGAGAGCGAATTCTGCGAGGGGTAGTAGTCCAGACCAATTGTCTTGCCGGTGTGACACGTAATTCCGGAGGTAGACTTCAATCTCTTGGTTCATACGCTCGGTTTGTCCATCTGACTGGGGGTGATATGCCGTAGATAGGGACGTCTTGATGTCTAGCCGCTTATGGATTTCCCTCATGACTTTTCCTGCAAACTGGGGTCCTCTGTCCGAGGTCCAGGTTTTAGGGAGTCCGTGGAGTCGGAAAACATGGGTAAGGTATAAGTCCGCCATTTCAGAGGCCGTGATCGCTTCTACGCAGGGAATAAGGTGCGACATCTTTGTTAATCTGTCCACTACCACCAGAATAGAATCATATCCTTGTGATTCCGGTAGCTTGACTATCATGTCTGAAGTTACGTGTTCCCAAGGGAGGTCTGGTGTTGATAGCGGGGCTAATGGTCCAGTGGGCATCGCTCTGGATTTCTTGTTTGCCAGACAGCTTGGGCATGAGTCGACATAGTCATTGATTGCTTTAGTCATTCCGGGCCACCAGTAGTTCCTTGATGTTAGTTCCAGAGTCTTGTGTCTTCCTGGGTGACCGGCTGCAGGGACGTCGTGGTTTAAGCGGATGATGTCATTGCGTAAGGAGACGTCTCGTGGTACGTAAACCTTCCCTTGGTGCAGTATCAGACCGTTTTCCTCATTCCATTCTTCAAGCCCCTTTTGGAGCTTAACCGGGCCGAGTTCCTTGACTGTTGCTAGCGCCTTGGCTATTTCTGCATCCCTTCCCTTGCTTCGGATACGATCCAGGATTCCCTTTTCCCCTATGACTTCCACATGTCCTCTTCTGGCGGCGTTGATTCGGAATAGCTTCGGGTCTAGAACTATCTGGTCCAAATTGTCTTGTTCGTCACTACGTTGAAAATCCGGACGTCGGGAAAGGGGGTCTGCGCGGCCATTTTCGGAACCTCGGAGATATGAAATAGTGAATCGGAACTCAGATAGGAACAGGGACCATCTTGCTTGGCGCCGGGTAAGGTTCCGGGCCGTTTTCCAGTATTCCAGATTTTTATGGTCCGTCCGAATATCAAAGGGGTGGGGAAGCCCTATTAGGTAGTGTCGCCAGGAGTCAAGTGCGCGGATGATCGCCAACATTTCTTTGTCCCAGATGTCGTAATTTCTTTCGGCATCGTTCATGGCTTGAGATAGGAATGCAATCGGTCGCCAGGAGCTATCTTTTTGCTTTTGGAGAAGGACTGCTCCTGTGGCAAAATTGGAAGCGTCGGTTTCAATGCGAGTTTCTCCGTGTTGATTGTAAGCTCCCAGAACCGGTGCCGAGGTGAAGGCCTTTTTTAGTGCATCGAACGCCCCTTGTTCTTCCGCTTCCCACTTCCAATCTGTTTTTCCAGTAAGCCGGTCTAGGGGTTTGCAGATTTAGGCGAAGTTTTTGATGAACCTCCGGTAGTAATTGGCAAGTCCGCGGAACCTTCGCACGTCGGAAACCTTTTGTGGGGTTGGCCAGTCCAATACTGCTTTGACTTTTTCTGGGGTCATACGAATAGAGCCAAACGATACGAGGGCGCCCAAAATATCTACTTCTGGAACATCGTATTCAAATTTTTCCAGGTTGGCAAACAGGTCGTTAGTCTTGAGTACTGCTAGAGCTTCTTTGACATGTGACCGTAGTTCTGGTTCGGATTGTGCTCCAATAATGATGTCGTCTATGTAGTGTACTAGCCACCCTTTCTGATTGAACTCATAGAAAAGGTCATCCATCATGGTTTGCATTGTGGCGGGTGCGTTGCATAAACCGAACGTCATGACTGTCGGTTCAAAAAGACCTTTGTTTGTAATGAAAGCGGCTTTGTGCTCGTCGCCTTCTCGGATGCGGATATTGTTGAAACCCCATCGAAGGTCTATTTTGGCGAATGTTTTGAACCTGGTCATTTTATCTTGGAGTTCAGAGATCAATGGCAAAGGGTAGGCATTTTCCACCGTTTCGGCGTTGAGTTTCCGATAATCCTGGACGGGCCGAAGAGAACCGTTCTTCTTCGGTACAAAAAACATGGGGGCGGCGATAGGGCTTTCAGATTTCCGAAGGTAACCCTTCTCCAGGTTTTCCTTGAGGTAGTCAACAAGGGCCTCTTCTTCTTTAACCGAAAGAGGATAGGCTTTACTTCTTCGTAACTGTGCATTGTCTTTGAGCACAATCTTGTGGTCCCAGGGTTTTCGTAGGGGCATTCGTTGGGACGCTTCTTTGGAAAAGACAGAAGAAAACTCTGAAGCCCAATCGGGTAAGAGGCTTGATGAGATACGTAGGGTTTTTCCAGGTTGTATTTTTCCGGCGGACCAATCTATGATAGGGTTTTCCAATCTTAACCAATCAATGCCTAAGATCACGTTTTCCGGTCCTATGTCGGTGACCAGGAAGGGGAGTTTCTTCTTTATTCCGGCAATTGAAGTTTCCAAAAAGGCAATTTCTTCTATTGCTCCTTGCGCATTCGCGGAATTGTCTATATTGTACAGAGGGATACTGCGTGGTAATTTTTTTGTATTTATTTTATTTTCTTTGATAAATCGGGAGTGAATAAAAGAGGATGAAGCGCCTGAGTCGATCATAGAAACAGTGACTAAAGAGGAAAAATGTCCATGGAACATGATTGGTATATGCAGGTGCTGTCCATGCGCACCAGAAATAGAAACGGAATTACAGGAGAGGAGAGAAGAAAAACGATTACAAAGATATGGGTCGGCCGAAATGGCCCTTTCCGTCGACCCTTCTAAAAACCCGCTTTGTCTTTGAATGCTGCGAGTGCCATCCCTTGTTGCTCCACTATGGCTTGGAGATTGGCCATTGTCAGGGCCGAGGCTTCTTCATTGGGTGAGGCATGGGGAATGCCCTGCTGTTCTGGAGAAGGCGCAGAAGAGGTGGGTGTAGTGGTCGCCTGGACCCGTGGCTGATTTCCCCGGTATCTAGATACACGAGGGTTGATGCATGTAGAGGCGAAATGCCCCCATTGTTGGCAATTATAGCACTGAACCGTGCTAAGGTCCCTTTTAGGCCTGGATAGGCCGGCACCGTCTGCCGAAGGTCTTGTACTGCCCCCTGTTCCTTGAGCAGCGTTAATTACGATAGGGTTGCTCATGCTTCCCTGCGTGTTCTGCTGTTGTTGTTGGAAACGGGGGCGTGGTTTCCAACCGTCGGTCCAAATGCCCGCATCTCGCAGGCCTTCCTCTGCATCTACGGCAGCTTCCATGAGGCTTTCAAGGGTCTCTTTCCTTTCTTTTGGATATCCGGCAATAACACCCCTGATTTTGGGTGATAACGCGTCCCAGTACCGGACACGTAAGTCTTCCTCGGAAAGTTTGGTTTCTGCGGCGAGAGCAGAGAAGGCCGCCGTAAAGTCTGCGACGGACGTTGTCCCTTGTTTGAGATCTCGTAGCTTTTGGAGGGCAAGTCTCCCAAAGTCACGAGCTCCGTACAATGCTTTAAACTTATCATACAGATTTTTCTCAAATTCGAAGCCCTTAATTTTCATGGCAGCCTCGAACTTCCTTGCCCAGGCTTTTGGTGGCCCATCTAGGAGGCTAACGAAGAAGCGTCCCTTCAGCTCTTCTGTGTTGTAAATCCGCGGATTCATGCGGAGATGGTTGTCAAACCCAAAGATGAAGGACTGATACTTGGTCCAATCGCCCGTAAATTTTTCTGGGGCATGACCGATTTCTTTCGGCGTGCTTGTGGATGCGGGGGCAGCTGTTTGTGGGGTTCGTTTGAAGACTCCGGTCATTTGCGCCTGTGTTTCTTGTACAAGGCGGAGCGTTTCCTCCATGCGTGCTTGGTTGGCCTGGAGGGCTGCAAGGATGTTAACGAGTTCTTGTGAAGCCATTTCTTCTTCTGGTTCGGATTGGGCGGGAGAGGGGATTGGTGATGGGACGAGGGATGCGGGTCTGGACGGGAGAAGGTCTTCTACTTCTTCTTCGTCGTCTTCTTCGTCAGAAGCTTCTTCGCTTTCTGATTCGTACTCGGATGATGAGGGGTCTTCCTCGAAGAACGGTAGTTGTTCTAGGAGGGAAAAGGCGGTGTTTTGTTCTTCTGCGGGTTTATAGCTAACGCCGCTGCGCGTGCTCATATACTAAAGCTTGGGTCGTTCTTCTTCGTCACCGAGGGTTCTCGGTTACCAAACGGGTGACGGGATTTTCTTCTTCTTCCGGGGCTAGAGCTTGCCCGTATAGTGATCACTCAAAATCAAACAAAAATATTTTATGGCAGGGGGGGGTGGAAAAGGTGCCACTCACGCTTAGCAACGGTAAACTTTAATTCCTCGAAAGGAACTCCTAGAACGCAAGATGTTTTAGATCTTTTGATGCGCTTCGGATACAGCCTCTGAGTCGGGTAGAACGTATACCCTATCAAAGTCTAGACAGGGTTGTAAACGGGATTTGGAGGTCCTCGCACAATTGCTTCCTGAAGTAGTTCGTTGCTTACGTGCTCAGAAGAATGTTCTTTTTGTAAAAAAATAGAAATGGGCTCTTCGCGTACGATCGTCACTCGTACCTTCTCAGACCGCGGGAGTCCGAGGGATCTGGTAGCTTCGACCTAATGTCAAGGGTACTCTTGACTGCGTAAGGACGTTTGGGCTTGGTGTGCCTACTTTGTCTTTGTACAATCTCGGGCACACTCTTAACACTAATTCAAAATACCTAAACTAAATAATTTTCCCACACACGGATACCCTTTCTTATTGGGGTTCGTATAGGTACTCTCTTACTTAGTTTACGGGGGCTTCACGCGTATGAACACACTATACTTTTGTGGGGATTTACACCACCACCTATTAAGGAAAAGGGGGAGAGGCTAGGACGGGAAGGCTAGGCCTAAAGTACGAATACCCTGAAGGCGAAGTTTTAATTAGTAATCTACTTTATCGAACATACAAACTCTTTACTTGCCTGAAGGCGAAGAGGTCGAAGCTGAGCTCTTCAGGTCAAGTTACATGCTGTATTTATACTACTAATTAAGGGTCCGTGCGCAGCTTTGTTGGTCTGTGCGCAGCCGGAGATAGAAGTATGAATGTGGCAATGCAGGGGAAGAATGTTTAGCCTAACTCCACCGGGCATCCGTGTGGAGCTCCTTGCGGAGTGGTACCGGTAACCGTTAGGAATTATTCTTAGGAGGAAGGCTATGTTCCTAGGCTGTGCGTGATGATGAAGAGGAAAGCGCATAGCCCCGAGATTACTCCTGTGACGTGCGGCTTGGAACACGTGAGGGCCAATCAGGTGACCACAGCACTGCCCACAGTCCACGCCCTAAAGGGTAATTTTGATAAGGAAAGTAGAAAGAAAAATAAAGAAAATGATAGAACAAAAGAAATATGAGTCCAAATATTACAAGAAATATACCGAAAAATCGGCAAAATTTCCATCTCATGACACTCCTCTTCCCTCCTCCCTGACTGGGCATCCGATTTTTCCTCAGTATTTTCAAAAGAAGCCTCTCAACACATGCCGCTAAGAAAGCCGTGGGACCATAAAATCGTACTCAAAGACAATGCGCAGCTACAAAGGAGTAAGGCCTACCCTCTTTCAGTAAAAGAAGAAGAAGCGTTGGTTGATTACCTCAGAGAAAATCTGGAAAAGGGTTATCTCCGCAAATCAGAAAGCCCCATTGCAGCCTCAATGTTCTTTGTACCGAAGAAGAACGGTTCTCTTCGGCCCGTCCAGGACTACCGCAAGCTTAACGCCGAAACGGTAGAAAACGCGTATCCGCTTCCTTTGATCTCCGAATTACAAGACAAGATGACACGGTTCAAGACCTTTGCCAAAATCGATCTGAGATGGGGATTCAACAACATCCGAATTCGGGAAGGCGATGAGCACAAAGCCGCCTTCATCACCAATAAAGGCCTGTTCGAACCCACCGTAATGACCTTTGGCTTATGTAATGCGCCAGCCACCATGCAAACCATGATGGACGATCTCTTCTATGAATTCAACCAGAAGGGATGGCTGGTACACTATATTGACGACATCATCATTGGAGCCTTGTCCGAACCAGAACTACGATTACGGGTAAAAGAAGCGTTAGCGGTCCTTAAGTCGAATGATCTCTTTGCAAACTTAGAAAAATTCGAATATGACGTTCCCGAAGTTGATATTCTTGGGGCCCTTGTTTCCTTTGGTTCCATCAGAATGACCCCGGAAAAGGTTAAAGCAGTCTTAGAGTGGCCGACCCCTAAAAAGGTTTCTGACGTAAGGAAGTTCCGCGGTCTTGCCAACTATTACCGTCGCTTTGTCAAGAACTTTGCCCAGATCTGTAAACCTCTAGACCGGCTTACCGGCAAGACAGATTGGAAATGGGAAGAGGAGGAACAAGGAGCTTTCGATGCTCTCAAAAAGGCCTTTACGTCAGCACCAGTTCTTGGGGCATATGACCAAAATGCGGAGACACGTATTGAGACAGACGCCTCCAACTTTGCCACTGGAGCAGTTCTACTCCAGAAGCAACAAGACGCTTCCTGGCGACCAATCGCTTTCCTATCCCAGGCAATGAATGACGCGGAAAGGAATTACGACATCTGGGATAAAGAGATGCTAGCAATCATACGCGCTCTGGACTCATGGCGACATTACCTCATAGGACTTCCCCATCCATTTGACATTTGCACTGACCACAAGAACCTGGAATATTGGAAGACGGCCAGAAACCTTACGCGTCGCCAGGCCAGGTGGTCCCTATTCCTATCAGAATTCCGCTTTGTCATCTCCTACCTCCGAGGATCTGAGAATGGTCGAGCAGACCCTCTTTCTAGACGACCGGACTTTCAGCGCTCAGATGAACAGGACAACCTAGACCAGGTGGTTCTGGACCCTAAGATATTCCGTATTAATGCCGCAAGAAGGGGACATGTGGAAGTCATGGGAGAAAAAGCGATTTTAGATCGTATCCGGAACAAAAGACAGGATGCGGAAATCGCCAAAGCACTCACCCTAGTTAAAGAACTCGGACTGGTCAAACTGCAGAAAGGGCTGGAAGAGTGGAACGAAGAGAACAGTCTGATCCTGCACCTCGGAAAAATCTACGTTCCTAGGGACAGCACTCTACGTAATGACATCATCCGGCTCCATCATGACGTACCAGCAGCCGGTCATCCAGGAAGACACAAGACATTGGAACTCACGTCCAGGAACTATTGGTGGCCAGGCATGACTAAGGCAATTAACGATTACGTTGACTCTTGCCCTAGTTGCCTAGCAAACAAGAAGTCCCGAAGCATGCCCACCGGACCGCTTGCCCCACTCTCTACCCCGGACCTGCCATGGGAACACGTAACCTCAGATATGATAGTCAAATTACCCGAATCCCAAGGTTTCAACTCCATCCTAGTAGTAGTAGACAGGTTGACGAAGATGGCACACTTCATTCCTTGCGTGGAAGCAATCACGGCTTCAGAAATGGCAGACCTATACCTTGCCAATATCTTTCGACTTCACGGACTTCCAAAAACTTGGACATCTGATCGCGGCCCGCAATTTGCCGGAAAAGTCATGAGAGAAATTCACAAACAGTTGGGTATCAAAACGTCCCTCTCTACGGCTTACCACCCCCAATCCGATGGCCAGACGGAACGCATCAATCAGGAAATAGAAGTCTACCTAAGAAACTATGTTTCTCACCGGCAAGACAATTGGTCCGGCCTCCTACCATTAGCCGAGTTTGCGCTAAACAACCGACAACATTCAGCCACAAAGTCTTCACCATTCGAAATGAATTACGGGTTTTCACCCAAAATGGACTTAACCACGGCAGGAATTCTACATACGGAAGGGGCGCAAAACTGGTTGAGCAAGGTTAAAGACCTCCAAGAAGACGCTAAGGCAGCCTTAAACCATACCGCGGACCGAATGAAATATTTCTTCGACAAACACGCCTCAGAAACGCCCAAGTACGAAGTCGGAGACAAAGTTTGGCTCAATACCAAAAACATTCGACTGGCGCAACCTTCAAAAAAATTATCCGCGGAATGGATTGGGCCATACAAAATTACGGAGAAGATAGGGAATCGGGCCTTACGACTGGCAATCCCCAGGCGGTGGACCATCCACGACGTATTCCACGTTTCATTGATCAAGCCACATGTCCAGGTAGAATCCAGACCAACACCGCCACCTCCCCCTCCAGTAGAAATCGAAGGAGAAGAAGAGCATGAGATACTCAGAATCAAGGACAGCCGCCTAAGCCCGCGGACAAAGAAACTAGAATACCTCGTGGAATGGAAGGGCTACCCGGGCGAAGACTCATGGGAGCCGGAAAGAAACGTCACAAACGCACCCCGGATGTTGAAGGAATTTCATCGGAAAAATCCCAAAGCGCTTAAACGCTTAACCGCTGCAGCCTTTGCGGAATTACCTTTCCGACCAATTGAAAACTACACAGACGGACCCGCGGAAAAATTAGGAGGAGCATGGGAACTTGGGATGTTCCGGAGGAAATCCCCTAGGAAGGGGGGTAATGTCATGAGAAGGAAATTTTGCCGATTTTTCGGTATATTTCATGTATTATTTGGACTACTATTTCTTTTGTTTTATCATTTTCTTTGTTTTCTTCCTTTATTTTCTTATCAAAATTACCCCCTAGGGCGTGGACTGTGGGCAGTGCTGCGGTCACCTGATTGGCCCTCACGTGTTCCAAGCCGCACGTCACAGGAGTAATCTCGGGGCTGTGCGCTTTCCCCTTCATCATCACGCACAGCCTAAGGAACATAGCCTTCCTCCTAAGAATAATTCCTAACGGTTACCGGTACCACTCCGAAAGGAGCTCCACACGGATGCCCGGTGGAGTTAGGCAAAACATTCTTCCCCTGCATTGCCACATTCATACTTCTATTTCCGTCTGCGCACAGACCAACAAGGCTGCGCACGGACCCTTAACTAGTAGTATAAATACAGCATGTAACTTGTCCTGAAGGGCTCAGCTTTGACCTCTTTGCCTTCAGGCAAGTAAAGAGTTTGTATGTTCACTAAGTAGATTACTAATCAAAACTTCGCCTTCAGGGTTTACTCATAGGCTTAGCCGCCCCCGTCCTAGCTTCCTCTCCCTCCCTTTACCCGGTGGTGGTGCAAATCCCCACAGCGTGTGTGATTAAATAAGAGCATCGAATAAGCGTAAGATAACCGAGTACCCGCCTAGCCCCTCAATAAGATAAGGGTGTTAGGGTTTGTGGGAAAGCTTACGTTTAGGTACTTCAATAGCTTAGTGTTGAGTGAATTACGCTAGGCTTGGGTAATTGTGTCTCCAAACGCAAACCTTAGTCAAGAGTGATCCCTTGACATATACCAGTGCACAGACCAGGTAGAATTAGTATATAACCCTATAGTGCCCCTACCTGAAGACCCCAGATTTGTTCTTTTTGTCTTCAGATAAGCACAGTAGTGCTTTGTATCTAATAGTTAGCTAACATAATAAAAACTTTGTCTTCAGAGCCTATCTCTCCCCTCCCCTTCCAAAAATCCTCTCTGCTTTGTGCTAGGAGGTTACAAGTGTGCTCAGTGCTACTTGTAGTTGAGGTGTGCTTAGTGCTACCTCTGTGAGCTTGCATAAGACAGGTCCAGCTCATTAGTGGTGACTATTTGCAACAGCTGTAACACAAAAACACATTGTGCTCAGTACATGTACCCAATAAAGCTTTACACCTAGTTGGCCAGGGTTAAGATACCTTAACCCCTATCTACATATATAAGATAACTTGTGTCTTGACTATAGACCTTGCTTGAAAGTCTTGTAGACTTGGAGTAAAGCCTATTAATAAAAAAGCTCAAGTTTGAGTGAGAGTAGAGACAGGGCACAGAGAAGTGTACACCCCTGCATCCCAAGTCCTGGGAAGAGTAAAAAAGGCCTTACTGCCTACCCCATACCTTTAAGGGGTTTTTGTGGACTTTGGTTGAGTTTTGGTGGCAAGAGTTAGGTGTGCTCTTGATACTACCATCTTCTTATAGTTGCAATATGACTGCTCCTATAGCAAAATTTGACAAGTTGGTTTCTACTTGGGTTCTTTTTTTTGGGTTAAACATTACTAGTACCGAAGCTACCACAAATATATTTTTTAATGCTTTAAAGGAACTTTATTCTAACTCTGTCTATTACTATGCCACATTGCCTGTTAATCTATTCAGGGGTTTGCACAGATTACCAAACCCCTTAATAAACCTTTAGTAGTAGTTAGCTAGTCTCCTGAACTATTGAATTTCTTTAACAGTTTTTAGGGTTGGCCAATCCTTTATGGCTTGCATCTTTTCTGGCATTATGCAAACAGAGTTATAGCTAATAATTAGTCCCAGGAATTTGACTTGGTTTGTATTAAATTTGCATTTTTCTACATTCACATATAAGTTGTTTTTTTTTAGGTGTCATAGCATCTCCAAGACTAATACAGTGTATTCCTTATAACTGCTAGAGGCAATTAGGATATCATTAATATAAACAAAGACCTGTCCTGATGCTACTAAGTCCACTAATATCTTGTCCATCATGTGTTGGAATATTGTAGGTGTATTTATCAAACCAAATATTATTACTGTTGGTTCAAATAACCCCAAAGAAGTTACAAATGCTGCCTTGTGCTTATCCCCTTCACGGATCTGGACATTATTGTACCTCCATCTTAGATCTAACTTGGTGAATATTTTACTTCAACTGAGTTTGTCTATGATGGTACTAATAAAAGGGAGGAGGTAACTATCTTTAACCGTGATATCATTGAGCTTTTGATAGTCCTAAACTGGGCATAGTACTCTGGATTTCTTTGGGATGAAAAAGAAGGGGGAGCTTATGGGACTTTTGGATTTCCTTAAGTATCCCTTAGGTAGATTTTCTCTAATGTATTCATCCAATGAATTCCTTTCCTTGACTACCAATGGATACACCTTGGATTTTCCTATAGATGCCCCTTTGTTTAGGATTATTTTATGATCCCAGGTATCATGGGTACACCCAGACTCTCCTAATCTTTCTTTATTTTCCTGTATTTTTCTTGTATTTTTACGATTTTTCTTGGACTTTCTACATATTATTTATTCATAATAGATAGCCTAGGATAATTAGTTATAGAGTACTTAGTTATATGACTGGCTATCATTGTACCTTTGTACTAGTACCTATTAGTAAATAGAGTCTAGACCCTTCTAGTTCCTTGCAAGTCTAGACTCTTAATCAATCAGCTGATGATACAATAATTGTACCATCATACTCAGTCATCTATTTGTACTATGTTTAGCATTCCTTTCTATTTCTATCTCTATGCACGGACCATTCAGAAGTGTACAGACCACCCCTGAAAGTTATATAAGGACCCTGTAACACTCCCCAAAGGCCTTAGCTTCAACCTTTTGCTTTTAGATGAGTAAATAAGTATATACATCTCTCTTTACCATTTACTAATATATTTGCCTTCAGGCTCATTGTCCTAGCCCTCTCACCCTTGCCCTCCCTTTATGCCTCGTTAGCCTAAGGGTTATATAAAGACCTAAGCAAGCCATAGAACAGGCTGTATTGCCTGCCTCTCTCTCTCTATATCAAGTCCCTTAATAAATTAGGGCAAAGTGTGACTTAGGATTCTTACCCTCTAAGAAAGAATCTAAGTGTCTCAGAGTGTTTAGCACTCTCTTCTTTACTAAGCAAGCAGTAACAAGTTATTAGCCAATAGTAGCCTTTGGTAGAAAGTCTTCTAGACTTGGAGTATACCTTTGGGACCTAGTAGTGGTACATTGTTCTATTTGTAGTATAGGTAGGAGTCACCTCTGTTGTTTAGATAGTCAAGATGTCAAGGGTTCACCCTCTTGACCTTATTACAAAGAACCGTAAGGACAAGTTTTCCCAGACTACGAAAACCTTTATCTATTGAGGTCTTCGTAACGGTACTCTTGGCTTGTTCTTACACGTGATCACTCTTAATTACTTGTAGTCTACTCTTACGGTTTCACACCGGTATTCCTTATGTTAATACTAAGGGGCTTCGCGCCTTACTTAGTAGAGAGAGAGAGAGAGATGAAGGGGAAGCGATGGTCTTGGCTAGGCCAAGGGAAATATGAACCCTGAAGGTGAAGATTTAATTAGTTTACTGGGAATACAGAACTGGGTTGTTACTTACCTGAAGGCGAAGAGAACAAAGCTAAGCCTCCAGGTAAGAACTACATGCACTATTTATATGTTTTCTGAATGGTCCGTGCTGTGCTAGCGAGGCTATGCCACAGTGGAGTTAGAAGACTTAAAATATCACATGCGGGGGAGAACGTTTACCCTAGCTCCGACGGGCAACCGTTTGGAACGCCGTGGAACGGAGCAGAACCGGTATCTGCTAGGAATTGTTCAGTGGATGGAATGTTCTAGTATTCCAGGCTTGTGCGTCTGATGGTTGAATGTAGAAAACGCGCACAGCCTCGTTACCTAATCCTGTAGCGCAGCACTTAGACACATGAGGGCCAATCATGGGCTCTGCATTGCCTACAGTCTACGCCCTTAGGGGGTAAAAAGGAAAAATAAAGAAATAAGAAAAGAATTTGTAGTCCAAATAATACAGAAGAAATGCCGAAAAATTCCAACTCATGACACAAGAGTATGAGCCTTGACACCAGGGTTTGCATATGGGCATCCATGTGGATTCTTCCTTGGAAAATACTTGTTGAAAAGGCAGGTATTCCTTAGGTATATCTATAGGTTCCTCCAATACTATAGTATATATATGCTTCTTCTGTAGTTCCACCGTAATGTCCTTCTAGTCAATTTCTGGATTCTCTACTCAGAGCTAGTCTATCCCCAAGATAATGTCCTCCTTGCCTATGTCTACTACACTCATGTGAACTGTTCTTTCTATACTACTGTTAAGTCTCGGACGGACGGAGATAGCAGAAAAGGGAAGGGGCGGAGCAGAACGGAAGCGGAGACGGAGTGAACAGGAGTAGAGATGGGAGAGTAGATAGGAAAGGAGAGGGGTGACCGGACTTGGCCAAGACGTATGTGTCAGGCCCTTGCCTAGTTGTGGCCCGGGACAGAAGTCAGACAGGAGAAGGGGAACTAAGTTGAGTTCCAAACTGAGGTAGCTAGGTACATGCTAGGTCGGTATAAATACTATAGTAACAGGAGGATACCAAGAGGAATAGAAATGAAGTGAGACAGAGAGTGGGAAACGGAATACGGGGCGCAAATGAGCCAAAACTATCTATGTGAACAAGGGTACCAGAACGTGTGGGGAAAATGATGGGAAAACAGGATACGTAAGAAGAGGAAAAGACTCCGGGACCCTGGTTGGGCACCAAGCAAGGGGTCGCTGGTTCTGATGCCCAAATTGCGGAGGGCGGAGAGCGGAAGTTGGGAGCTGGAGAGGTGTCTTTGGTTGTTGGATGGTAGTAGGCGAGGGTGAGTGGGGACATGTCGGAAATGTCGGAGTGGGAGCCACTTGTGCACGGAGGGGGTCGTGACAACCACCTATTACTAGCCTAACTGTAATGTATTCTGTAATTTTACTAATCTTATTTAAAGAATTATCAATATTATATAAAGGAATAGCTTGAGGAAGAGAAATTTTTTATATTCTATGTTTTTCTACAAAGTATTTATTTATAAAGATAGACAATATACCAGAATCAATCATTGCAAGAGTATCAATAGAAAAAGACTGTCCACATAATTCTATAGGTATATGTAAATATTGAGTATTAACCCCTACTATGGAAGTAGAAATTGAAAAGGAAGAAATAAAAGAGAAAGGAGAAATATCTATAGTATACTATACTTTTGGCTCCTTGGTTTTGGCCTCAACCTTAGAGCCTTTCAAAAACCCGCTAGAGTCAACTAATCCCTTATTTATGCAATCTATTCCTTGTATACATCAATCTTAGCAAGGAGATTACTTACACTGGGTATGATGCTTGTTAGTATGAAGGACAATGGAGGAGATACAGCAGGCATGGATGAGGAAGCTGCTACTTAAGCTAGGTTCCTTATGGGGCATGGTGGTGGTGTGGAACTAGGCTTAACCCAAGTGGTTGTTCCTGGTGTGGGTTTGGCAGAGTATCAAGAGCATATCTGATTTTTGCCACCAAAACTCAACCAAAGCCTATGTCAACCCCTGTAAGGTATGAAGTAGCCTGTAATGGCTATTTTGCAACTCCCAAGGCCTGGGATGCAAGGATGGACATGCTTTGTACACTGTCTTTGTTCTTACTCAACTCTGAGCTTGCTAATTACCAAGCTTTACTCTAGACTTGCAAAGTCTTCAAGCAAGGTCTACTATTGAGACACAAAGTTTCTTATGTATATAAATAGGTGTGCAGGGTCTCTTAGCCTTGATAAACGCAGGGCAAGCCTTTGTTTACTTTAGGTGTACTAAGCACTATGTTGGTTTTGTGTTGTTGCAAATGCAAATAGTTACCACAAGGGCTGGACCTGTCTTATACATACATACAGAGACTTACACTAAGCTTGTCTCTTCTGTAAGCAGCACAGAGCATGCCTACAACCTCTAGCACCAAGCCAAGAGGATTTTAGTGGGGAGAGAGAGAGAGAGAGATAGGGACTTTGAAAACAAAGATTTTATTATGTTAGTTAACTATTTAATACAAAGTACTATTGTACTTACCTAAAGACAAAGAGAACAAATCTGGGGTCTTCAGATAGAGACACTATAGGGTTATATACTAATTCTACCTGGTCTGTGCACCTGGTACATGGTCTATGCATGATAATGCTAAGTATGATGTGATATTGCACCATAATGATTCTATAATAATGTTATAGTCTAGACCTATGCTCTAGGCCTTGCTTCCATAATATGTTACATGACTAGTGGTCACATAAGGGCCAGTTACATGATGACTAGTCACATGACTTGCTTAGTCATCAAAGTGCTTATGTAATATCCGCTTATATAATATACATATTATATACCAAAAAAATTGAGAAAAATCAGGAAAAATTCGGAAAAATAATAAGAAATTCTAAATAAATTTATAGTACATAGATTGACTTGTAACATAAAGCAGTTGGTGCAGTTGGCTGCAATATACCCCTTCTGCTAGTAATTGAAACATTACACCTGTGCTATTAGTGCTGTCTTTAAAGTTACTATAGAGGGGTTTGTTAACCTAGAGAATATAGGGGCTGGGGTGGTTGCTACCACTATAGAGCTAGGCTACAGTAGCTTTCCCATATTATTTTTAGGGTTGAAAGTACCTATCTCTCTGAGTGCTTACTCTGCATCCCCTGCATTTTCTATAGCTGTTTGTGTTGAAAGATTGAATATTTACAAGCTTCATATCTTTCCAATAATTCCAATGAATACTTCAAATAATCATCTAACATCATATCATACATGATTATTTATTTCATGATTTTACAACCGTTCATTGTTGAGATATTAACAATTCTTTACATGCATATATTCATTGAAATAATATGCATATATTCTTTTATTTAATATTTTCAATATTTCATTATATCTAATCTTATCAGAGATAAGATTATCATATCTAAAGTCACTTGACTTTATCATTTATGAATATCTTTTTCATAAATATTAAACAATTCCATTTAAATATTCATTTCTAAATAATTATTGTGAATATTACTAATTGATTTTTCACGCCCTAGATCCTTGCTTATAAATCACCAAAATATTTACTAAGCAAGTTCATAATATTAGTAATATTTATAAAATATTACTAATACAGATCTAATAATAGGATATTGAGATCAATAGACATTTTACTTACTAATACTATACAAATTACTTACTAAGCACACAGATTGCTTACCAAGCGTATTATTCAGCAAATAGGAATATTACTAAGCTGATTTATAAGCTGATTTGTAAGCAACCCTTCTTACTAAGCGGATTAGATAAGCACAGGATTGGCTTACTAATCTTGTAGAAATTAGAATATTTTGTATTATATAAGCACCAGCAAATTCGGCTGGAAATGACAAGTTATTTCACTCGAAAATAGTGAGTTAAATAGTCTACAAGACTAGCTCCTAGAGTACTAACTTCACCCTAGACTTACAAAGTCTACAAGACAAGACAACAAGCCTTTCCTAAAGGGAAACAAGTAGGTAGTCTCAAAGGGGCACCGGCTACAGTCTTATCTTAGGTGTAACAAAGTTACTAATCGCTTTCACAAATAGGTTTTATTGCCTTTAAACCTATAACTCAACAGGCCATTAACTTTTCAAACAAGTAAGTTAGTTGTCTTTTAAATAGGTAACTAGTAGATTACAAGTAGTCTATATTACACCATTACCACTAACTTTTAACAGTTTGAAAGGTTTCTATTGATCCTTTCCATCCCAACATTATATTGCAGATTCTCCAGTTCAATTCTGAAATGAACCTGATGCACATATCTCCCAGCTCAAGCTCTACTATATATGCTAGTTCTGTGAACCTTGATATGTAATCCTGAACGGCATGGGTTCCTTGTTAAAAATTCTGGATTTTGGATAATACATCCACTTTATAATCAAAGTTGACATAGGCAGCCCTAAACTCTTGGTATAACCCAGTGAGGTTGAAGTTTGGACTTTCTGGTTTCTTGGCCTTTTCAATATCTGGGATAAAATGTACCGCCTAATCTGCTGCTGACCCTGTTAAGCAGTAAATAAACTACTTTGCCTCACTTTGCAGGTCTCTATACAACTCTTCATTATCTAACATCCAGAGTTTCTAGTCTTGGAGGAATATTCAGAACTTTTGTGCATCCCTGTTATACTTCTCTGGCCTAGTGCCTACTTCTTTTAGTTTTGGAGGCTCTGGGGTATACTATTCCTCTATCTCCTTATCTTCTCCTTCTTTTCCCTTTTTTTTATAAACTGGATCTTTTGTCCTCCAGCAAAGCATGTCATGTCAGCATGCTGATCTTGCATGCCTCCCATCATCTTTAGAATATTGGCTTGATTAAGAGCAAGGAGCTCTATGGTTTGAGACAACCAAAAGATAGTGCCCTCTAAAGTTGCAGAGACTCCTGAAGTACCCCCAACTCCTTCAAAGTCAGCCTTCTCTAGTTCCTCCTTACACTTCCTATGACATAATAGGGCTCTTGAAATAGTGATAAGGTTTTTAGTAAGAGGAGTGTGAGCATATATATGGCAGAGCTACAGCTCAATGCATGATCCTTTGTCTTCTTTGGCTTCTTAAGGCTGCAAGCGGACAGCCTTCTGATACTAGTATAAAAGGAATAATTCTACAAAGATGTTAAGAGCATACCTGACTCTTGCTACCAAAACTCAATCAGAGCCTATGTCAACCCCTGTAAGGTACAGGGTAGCCTATAATAGCTATTTTACAACTCCCAAGGCCTAGGATGCAAGGATGGACATGCCTTATGCGCTGTCTTTGTTCTCACTCAACTCTGAGCTTGCTAATCACCAAGCTTTACTCTAGACTTGCAAAGTCTTCAAGCAAGGTCTACTATTGAGATACAAAGTTTCTTGTGTATATAAATAGGCATGCAGGGTCTCTTAGCCTTGATAAATGCAGGGCAAGCCTTTGTTTACTTAGGTGCACTTAGTACTATGATTTTGTGGTCAACAACTACAAGTGGCTAGCATAAAGCCTGAGCCTGTATTATTCAGTGTACACATAGAGGAGCACTAAGCAACCTTTAAACAATAGGTAGCACAGAGTATACCTATTACCTCTTAGCACAAAGCAGGGAGGATTTTTGTGGGGGAGAGAGAGAGGGGGGGGAACAGGCTCTATCAGCCTAGAGTGTAGTGACTCTGAAGACAAAGTTTTATTGTGTTAGCTAACTATTTAGATACAAAGCACTACTATGCTTACCTAAAGATGAAGAGAACAAATCTAGGGTCTTTAGGTAAAGCACTACAGAGTTATATACTATTTCTGCTTGGTCTGTGCACTAGTACATGGTCTATGTGTAGGGGTGCTAAGTATGATGCAATATTTCATTATAGTGAGTCTATAATGGTGTTATATTCTAGACCCATATAATAGACCTGCTTATATAACAAGTCACATGACTAGTGGTCACATGATGGCCAGTCACATGATGACTGATCATATGACTTTACTTAGTCATCAAAGTGCTTATGTAATGTTTGTTTACGTAATATACATATTATATACCAAAAAATTAAGAAAAATCAGGAAAAATTCGGAAAAATACTAAGAAATTCTAAATAAATTTATAATACATAGATTAACTTATAACAAAAGGCTCCTTATTTGTTAAAGCAGTTATGCTCCCTTGTAAGGAGTTTCTAGAAGTAGCTAACTAACTCAGTAGTAATACCTTTGGGTAATGGCCTATAATTTCCCAGGAATATACTAGTACTTTTATAGCTATGCCTTTAATAGGTTGAAAGGATGTAATTAAGGTCCCCAATTGCTTCTGCTAATAGTTTGATGACAAATTAAGGCTCACAAAAGAAAAAGTATAGTAGTTTATACGTAAAATTTTTCCTTGCTTGTGCTAATTTGTAAGCAATTCTTTTCTTATACTATCCTAGAGCTATAGCTCAATAGGATAGATTCAGGTATCAGCTTTGACCTGATGTTAAGGCTTGCACTCTTGACTACCTCAATAACAGAAGTGATTATACCTACTATACTACAAAGCACCCGCTGTACTGCTAATAAGTTTCCTAGCATACTCTGAGTCTGCAAGACTTTCTGCTAGGCTACTATTTACAAATAATGCATTTTCTTTGTTTAATAGTGGTATATAATTCTAGACTTCCATAACATCTAAAGGCTTATCTTAGAGGGGTAGTCCTTTAAGTCATACTTATGCCCTTGATTTATTAGGGACTTTGACAAAACAGGGAAGGGGTGTAGGAGAGAAGGGGGGGGGGGGCTTATGTGTAATGTAGAGAGCGCTTACTTAGTCCTTATACAACCTAGAGGCTGACTAAGCATACTAGGAGGGCAAAAGGGAGTGTGTATACTAGAACAATGAGCCTGAAGGCAAATTTATTAGTGTGTCTATTACATAAGCTACTACTCACCTAAAGGCAAAAGGTCAAAGCTAAGGCCTTTAGGAAGTATTACAGGGTCCTTATATATGTGAATAAGGGCTGTACTAAGGTCCATATGCAGCCTCTTAGAAATGTTAAGGAAAGCTTTAATAATAGTGCAAATGGATAACTGAGCATGATAGCATGCTTATTACATCATGCTGAGTGATCCTTAGCCTAACAATAGAATAGTCTAGGCTGTGCTTACTAAATAGGCACCGGTATAAGGGAACTATAATGGCCAGTCATATGACCAAGCACCATGTAATCCTTTGCCTTGTTAGGTAAATAAATAATAAAAGAGATGTAGAAAATAGAAAATAAATTGTAAAAATCTAAGAAAAATAGAGAAAAATCAGGAGAGTCTGGGTGTACCCATGACATGCAACACATAGTGGCACTTTCCTTGACTAAGGCCAAATACATAGCTATGTCAGATTGTGCTAAGCAAGCCTTATAGATTTGGAATATTCTTTCTAAACTTGAGCTATCTATGCTCCTTCCAATGCTAGTGTGCTATGATAACATAGGTACCAACTTCTTAGTAGCAAATAATGTAACCAATCAGAAGTTGAAACACATTAATACATAATACTATTACATCAGAGGCTGCATTAAAGATGAAAGGGTCATGGTCTTCTTTATAGAAGGGAACCTTAACCCTGCCAATATATTTACTAAGAACCTGGTATTTAATAACTTCTATAAGTGCTAGCTTCTTATTAGACTTGAACTCTTAGAACTAACTCTTTGGCATAAGGTATCCTAGTGCATTAAATAATAGAGACTACATAGAACAAGAGGGAGTGTTATGACTATATAGAATGCCCTAGTAGCTGTGCCAAAGATATGACAAGAGGAGTTAGAGCGAAGCTCTAATTATTCAGTAGGAGATTAAAGTAGACTATATATATAAGTTAGTAATATACTTTAATAACAATGGTTTTTATACCTGAACCACCACTACTATCTTGCACCCACATACTCACCTTAAGCCTTACTACTTACCATCTCACCCAACGTAAGTCTAATACATATAATATATTAGTAGTGGTAATAGAGTGTAGTATATAAGTACAATAGTAGTAGTATATATATGTAAAGTAGTATATAGTGCAGTGGTGGCCAGATATATATGCTACTAGTCTTAGGACTGGCACCATTCATTATATCTAATGCAAAGGTAGCTAGTAGGAATTATCTCTACTTACTTTGTAAAGTTACTTAACTTCTAAACTTGTATTTGTAGTAAGAACTTTTGAGTAAGTTCTAATTGAGTTATTAGTAAGCTTAGTAAGCTTATTAGAGTCTTGCTTCTAATCACTCACAATTTAATAGGTGAAATCAACTTGTTATTTTGTAGATATATATATGAGTCCTTATATACTACTGAGAAATTCAATTTTCTGGTATTTTATATATTTATAAATAGTAAATATGATGTAGAATAACTGTGCATTACTATGGAATGACTATAGGGGTGGCTATACAGACTATGGAATACTGTGGAATTGACTGTGGAATGCTGTAGAATGCTACAGAGGTAGCTGTTACAAGTTGCTCATTGTATTATAAATTTATTCAAGATTTTTCACTATTTTTTGGTATATAATATATACATTACATAAGCAGATATTACATAAGTACTCTGATGACTAAGCAAGTTATGTGATTAGTTATTATATGACTAGCTATTATATGACCACTAGTTATGTGACTTATTATATAAGCAGGTCTAGAGTATGGGTCTAGATCATAACACTATTATAGACTCACTATGATGCAATAATGCACCATACTTAGTACTTCTATTGTTAAGTCTTGGATAGACAGAGGTAGTAGAATAGAAAGGGGTGGAGCAGAACAGAAGTAAAGATAGAGTGAACAAGAGTAGAGATAGAAGAGTGGGTAGAAAGTAATGGGTAGATAGGCAAGGAGAGGGGTGACTAGACTTAGCTAAGACATATACATCAGGCCCTTGCCTAGTTGTAGTCCAGGGTAGGAGTTAGACAGAAGAAGAGGAACTAAGTTGATTTCCAAACTGAGGTAGCTAGGTATATGCTAGGTTAGTATAAATACTATAGTAGCTAGAGGATACAAAGAGGAATAGAAATGAAGTAAGGCAGAGAGTGGGAAACAGAATATGGGGTGTGAATAAGCCAAAACTATCTATATAAATAAGGGTACCAGAATATGTAAGGGAATGATAGGAAAACAGGATATATGGGAACAGGAAAAAGACTCTAGGACTCTAACCAGGTACCAAGCAAGAGGTTGCTGGTTCTAACACCCAAATAGCAGAGGGTAGAGAGCAGAGGTTAGGAGCTAGAGAGATGTCTTTGGTTGTTGGATAGTAGTAGGCAAAGGTGAGTAGGGATATATTGGAAATGTTGGAGTAGAGACTACTTGTATATGGAGGGAGTTGTGATACCTATGCAAAGACTATATATTGGTGCATAGACCAGGTAGAAATAGTATATAACCCTATAGTGCCTCTATCTGAAGACCCTAGATTTGTTCTCTTCATCTTCAGGTAAGTATAGTAGTACTTTGTATTAAATAAAGATAGCTAACATAATAACAAACTTTGTCTTTAAAGTCCCTATCTCTCTCTCTCCTCCCTTAAGAAATCCCTTAGGCTCTGTGCTAGAGGGTTACAAGTCTGCTCAGTGCTACTTGTAGTTGGGGTGTACTTAGTACTATCTCTGTAAGTATATATAAGATAGGTACAGCTTATTAGTGGTGACCATTTGCATTAGCTGCCAAATACAAAACCTACATTGTACTCAGTGCACTTACCCAACAAAAGCTATATGCCTAGTTGGTTAGGGTTAAGATACTATAACCCCTATTGTCACAACCATAGTTATACCATGCCATAGAAACTATAGCATTTATTCATGTTTAATAAGCATACATTCAGGTTTACCAAGTATACACCCATGATCTTTCAGCATATACTCAGAATAACTATAGAATTACTCAGGTATTTAATATTATTATTATCAAGCTACAAATCATGGTATAGAGGCTATGATACATAGCATCTCATAGTATATTACTTATAAGTCATAGCATATTACAGCAAACTATAGTTTATTATTTGATCATAGCTTAGTTCTAAGTCCAAGGCTTAGAAGAAGGTATATCATTGTTTCCGCTCCCTTTCACTGTCGCGCTGGTTGTGACATGTCACGCGTCACGTCACACAAAAGAGCGTAACTTTACATTTTCTATCTTCCAGGCACTATCACAGTTACATAGGAACCACAATACATCATGATAATCGCTGAAACAATCAAGGAGGATCCTAGGAGCTATATTGGAGTATTTAGTAAGGGTTAGAAGCCAGAAGAGCATAGCAATCTAGAGAACAATAGTATACCATCATGTATTTAAACCTTTAAGGTCTAAGAGATGTTCCCCATCTCACAGACCTCTTTTGTCAATTCTAGTATTATTGTCTCACTATCTAAAGTCCCCCTTAAGTGTTTATCAGCTTTAAAGAATATTTCCTTGTCTCTATACTGCTCCTACAAGTCCAAGTCATAAGTCACAGTTATTATAGTCACCCTAATCATAGTTCTGTTCTTATAAGTAATCTCAGGGTTGGAAACCCTAGAGGCGTTACTTCTGGCCCTGGATTAGGCCATATTAATTATTCTTCATATTTCATAGTATTTCACAGTATACATTATCATCATATTCATAGCTAAAATCACAGTATTGCAGGATATTGCTTTAGGCCTGTGACAGGTGGCAATGTAGGGGAAGAATGTTTTGCCTAACTCCACTAGGCATCTATATAGACTTCTATTTCTAGAAGGGTACTGGTAACTATTAGGAATTATTCAGGGAAGGAAGGCTGTGTTTCTAGGCTATACATGATAATAAAGGAAAAGATGTATAGCCCCAAGATTACTCCTGTGATGTGCAGCTTAGAACATGTGAGGGCCAATCAGGTGACCGCTGCACTGCCTACAGTCCATGCCCTAAAGGGTAATTTTATAAGGGAAAATAAAGAAAATAAGAAAACAAAAGAAATAGTAGTCCAAATATTACAAGAAAATAGCAGGAAAATCCGCAAAAATATCCTACTCATGACAACTTGCATATAATGCCCCTTCTCCAGTAGGCCTGGCATGTTTGCCCCTAAGCAAAAACATTAGTTGCAAGCTACTAAGGGCAGAGACAATGCATTAGCACTTCCCTAACTGCAGTTTCTACAACCTCTATAACCCTACCTATCCTCCAATGCTTGGTAGGAGGGGTCTCTAACACCTCACCATTGGATGTCTCCAATACTCCTTGCAATTGGCGGACATGCTCCTTGTGCTTGTGCTTGTACTGCTCCTAAGTATCTATATGCATGTACTGCTAGCACTCCTCCTACTCATGTATCTTGCACTCCTCCTGCTTGTATTGCTCCCTTTCTGTATACTCCCTCTACTTCTCCTCCTTGTGCTTCTTCTGCTCCTACTCCTAATATTCTCTTTGCTCTTGCTCCTTATGCTCCCTCTTTTTGCACTCTTTGTATTTATACTACTCTTACTTATACTGCTCCTTGCACTACATAACAGCTACTAATTGGGCCTTGAGAGCCATAATATCTTTATTGATTTCTTGGGGGGATAACATATGTGGATAGTAGGTAGTAGTAGTAATGATTAGTTATAGAGAAATTGATAGTAACCCTGGAGACTGATCACTAATATAGCTGTCAAGGCTTACACTCTTGACTACCTTAACCAACTGAAGTGATGTCACCCAATACACTACACAATATGCACTGTACTGCTAATGAGTCTCCTAGTATACTCTAAGCTTGCAAAGCTTTCCACTAGGCTACTGTTTGCTAATGACATATATATAGTGCTTAGTATTGGTATACAGTACTATACTTCTATTATGTATAGAGGTTTGTCTTAAAGGAGATACTATTCCCAAGTTCACACAATTGCCCTTATATATTAGGGACTTTAAAACAAGAGGTAGAGGTATAGGGGTAGCGTAGGAGGAGAGGTGCAGGTATAGAGCTTATGTGGTCCTTATACAACCTAGGGGCTGACTAAGCATACTAGGAGGGCAGGTTGGTGTATGGACTAGGACAATAAGCCTAAAGGCAAATTTATTAGCAAGTATATCTATAATATAAGCTACTACTCATCTAAAGGCAAAAGGTTAAAGCTAAGGCCTTCAAGGAGTGTTACAGGGTCCTTATATACATAAACAAGGGCTGTACCAAGGTCCATGCATAGCCTCTTGGAAATGACAAGGAAAGCTTTAATAATAGTACAAATGAATGACTGAGCATAATAGTGTACTTGTTGCATTATGCTAAGTAATCCTTAGCCTAACAATAGAATGGTCTAGGCTGTACTTACTAAATAGGCACTAGTACAAGGGAACTATGATGGCCGGTCATGTAACTAAGCACCATGTGATCCTTTGCCTTGTTAGGCAAATAAATAATGAAAGAGATGTAGAAAATAGAAAATAAATCGTAAAAATCCAAGAAAAATAGAGAAAAATCAGGAGAGTTTGGGTGTACCTATAATAGTAGCCCTACTCAAACTTTTGCATTCCACTTAGTATGGCCACTTATCCTTTAAGGGCTTAGAACCTGAGGGGGGGATACTATCACAATCCCCTCTATATACAAGTATACTCTACTCTAACTCTAATATATCTCCACTCTCCACCTCTACTCTACATAAGGTGGGAGCTAGAGCCTGCGGACCTATTCACTAATCAGAACATGGGATCCTCACCTTCCCACACACCCTGTTTTCCTACCAATCACTTACATACTTTACTTATCTATTCCTTGTCCTTTTTTACATAGATAGTTTCTGGCCTATTTATGCCCTACACTCTATTTCCTACTCTCTATCTCATATTGTTCCTGTTTCTCTTTGTATCTTCCTACTACTATAGTATTTATACCAATCTAGCATATACCTAGTTACCTCAGTTTAGAAATCAACTAAGTTCCCCTTCTCCCATCTATCCCTCTTCCTAGACTGCAACTAGTCAAGGGCCTAACCATCAGTCTTAGCTAAGTCTGGTTCTGCCTTCTCTACTATTATACCTATGTTACTTAACTACCTATTTGTCCCCCTTGCCTCTACTCCACCTCTGTTCTGCTCTGTCCCTTCCTCCTTCCTCTCCCATTTTGTCCAAGACTTAACATAAAATGGCCCTACTGCTGATAGTTGTAGCACTATTCTGTATTTGGGTCTTGTGGCATTCTAGAACTGCTTGATGCTCTTGCCAATAGTCTTATCAAATCCATCTGTGCTTGTGTGGTATTAATGACAATTAGGTTAGCTACACTGCTTGGTGGGTTTGGGTTTTAGGGTCCTTAGAATCAATTTTGGGGTTTCCATCTGTCTGTCTAGACTCCTACATCCTAAAGACCTTCTTTGGCATCTACTGTAGCTTTGATGAGTTTTTCAAAGGTTTTCTTTCTTTCCTTAGAGTAATCTTCAATGACTGAGTGTATTTTTGGTAATAGAGCTTACCAATATTAAATCTGTAGATCTTCTTTAGATAGCTTTGTTTTCATTGCTAAGGCTAAAAAGGTGGCAGTAAAGTCTGAGATTAAAGATATTTCTTGCCAAAGGTCCTGTAGCTTTTGTAAGGCAATTTTGCCAAAATCTCTAGTTTTGTACAATACTTTAAACTTGGTGTAGAGGTTGTTTTTGAAGCTAAACCCCTTTTTGTCAAAGAGAATCTTAAATTTTTGTAACCAGGCTTTTAGGGCTCCTTCCAGTAATCCCACAAAATATTGGGCCTTAACTTCTTTAGAACCATAAATCTAAGGATTTAGCTTGATGTAATTTTCAAAGCTAAAAGTAAAGGACTAGAATTTAGTCTAGTCACTAGAGTATTTTTCAGGGGCCTATCCAATTTCTTTTAGGGTTGATAAGAAAGTTACAGTACTGGTTGTGAATGGGGTGGGTTCTCTTTCTAAAATGGAAGCAAAGTGGGCCTATATTTCTTGTATATTCTGTAGAGTCTGTTTGATTTTGGCCTGATTGGCTTGTAGGAGGGAGAGGATACTGAGCAGTTCTTGCAGAACTGCTATTTTGTCAGATATGGAAGGAATAGAGGTTTCAGGGGATTTTTTACAAGTTGCTCATTGTATTACAAATTTATTTAATATTTTTCACTATTTTTCTGATTTTTCTCTGATTTTTCACTATTTTTTGGTATATAAAATATGTATTATATAATTAGATATTATATAAGTACCCTGATGACTAAGCAAGTTATATAACTAGTCACCATGTGACTGGCCATCATGTGATTAATTGGTCATGTAACTTATTATATAAGCAAGTCTAAAGCATGGGTCTAGATTACAACACCATTATAGACTCACTATTGTTATGAGTCAATCTATGTACTATAAATTTATTTAAGATTTCTCATTATTTTTCTGATTTTTCTCCGATTTTTCTCTATTTTTTGGTATATAACATATATATTACATAAGCAGACATTACATAAGTACTCTGATGACTAAGTAAAGTCATGTGATCAGTCATTATGTGACTAGCCATCATGTAACTACTAGTCATGTGACTTATTACATAAAGTAGGTCTAGAGCATGGGTCTAGAATATAATACCATTATAGACTCACTATGGTGTAATATTGCATTATACTTAGCACCTCTGTATACAGACCATGTACCAGGTGCACAGACTAGGTAGAATTAGTATATAACCCTGTAGTATCTATACCTGAAGACCCTAGATTTGTTCTCTTTGTCTTTAGGTAAGTACAATAGTGCTTTGTATTAAGTAGTTAACTAACATAATAAAAACTTCATCTTTAGAGCCTATCTCTCTCTCCTCCCTTCTTAAATCCTCTCTACTTCATACTAGGAGGTTACAAGTGTGCTCAGTGCTACTTGTAGTCAAGGTGTACCGAGTGCTGCCTCCATGAGCTTGCATAAGATAGGTCCAGCCTATTAGTGGTGACTATTTACAATAGCTGTAACACAAAACTACATTATACTCAGTATACACACCCAACAAAGCTTTACGCCTAGTTGGCCAGGGTTAAGATACCTCAACCTCTATCTGTATACACAAGAGAACTTGTATCTTAACTATAGACCTCTCTTGAAAGTCTTATAGACTTGGAGTAAAGCTTAGTAATAGGAAAGCTCAAGTTTGAGTAAGAGTAGAGATAGGGCACAGAGAAGTGTACACCTCTGCATCCTAAGTCCTAGGAAGAGTAAAACAGGCCTTACTACCTACCCCATACCTTTGAGGGGTTTCTATAGACTTTGGTTGAGTTTTGGTAACAAGAGTCAGGTGTGTATTATGACCCCCTCTGCGCACAAGTAGCTTCCACTCTAATATTTCCAATATGTCCCTACTCACCTTTGCCCACTACCATCCAACAACCAAAGACACCTCTCCAGCTCCTAACTTCCACTCTCTACCCTCTGCAATTTGGGTGTTGGAACCAGTAACTCCTTACTTAGCACCCAATTGGAGTCCTGGAGTCTTTTCCTCTTCTTATATATCCTGTCTTCCTATCATTTTCCCCACACATTCTAGTACCCTTGTTTATATAGATATTTTTGGCCTATTCACGCCCCATATTCCATTTCCCACTCTCTATCTCACTTCATTTCTATTTCTCTTGGTATCCTCCTGCTACTATAGTATTTATACCAACCTAGCATGTACCTAGCTACCTCAGTTTGGAAATCAACTTAGTTCCTCTTCTCCTGTCTAACTCCTGTCCTGGACCGCAACTAGGCAAGGGCCTGACACATACGTCTTGGCCAAGTCTAGTCACCCCTCTCATTTCCTATCTACTCTCCCATCTCTACTCCTGTTCACTTTATCTCCACTTCTATTCTGCTCTGCCCCTTCCTTTTCTACTATCTCTGTCCATTCAAGACTTAAAAGTGTGTTCTTGACACCACTCTTGCTTTGTAAAAGAAAATAAAATAATTACAAAAAAATTACCTTGTATCATCCCTTTGTATAATATTGATAATTCCAAAAATATATAAGGAGAAATACAAGAAATTGCTATCCTGGATACTTTAGTAGGAGGAATCCAAAAGAAACTCCCATTCCTGGTTATAGACATAGGCCCAGAAAATGTAATTTTAGAGATTAATTGGCTCCAGTTAGAAAACCCTATCATTAATTAATTAGTAGGAAAAATTGACCAAAAACAAACCTTAAAAATTGCATCAGGAATCTTACCAAGTTGGGCTACTGAGTTCACCAGCATGTTCTCAAAAGAGGAATCCAAGAGACTTCTCCTTTGCAAACCTTAGGATCATAAGATTATTCTTAAGGACAATACACAGCTTTGCAGAAGCAAGGTATACCCCCTTTTAGTTAAAGAAGAAGAAGTATTAGTAGACTACCTGAAGGAGAACCTGGAAAAGGGGTACCTAAGAAAGTCCAAGAGTTCTATTACAGTACCTATGTTTTTTGTCCCAAAGAAGAATAGTTCTCTCCAGCCCATCCAAGACTACCATAAACTTAATACTAAAACAGTAGAAAATGCATACTCTTTACCCCTAATCTCCAAATTACAGGACAAAATGATGAAATTCAAAATATTTGCTAAAATCAACTTCAGATGGGGATTCAACAACATCCAGATCTGGGAAGGTAACAAACACAAGGCAGCATTTATCACCAATAAGAGGCTCTTTGAACCAACCATCATAACTTTTGGATTATGTAATGCACCTGCAACTATACAAACTATAATGGATAACCTATTCTATGTATTCAATTAGAAGGGACGGCTCATCCATTACATTAACAACATCATTATTAGTGCACAAATAGAACCAGAACTAAGGTCACAAGTTAGAGAAGCCCTCAGTGTACTTAAGGTAAATAATCTTTTTGCAAACCTTAAGAAGCTTGAATACAATGTCCCAGAAGTTGACATCTTAGGAGCTCTTATTTTGTTTTGTTTAATTAGAATGATACATGAGAAAGTTAAGGCAGTTCTAGAATAGCCAATACCCCAGAAGGTATTAGATGTTCAAAAGTTCTGGGGACTTGCCAACTATTACTAATGTTTTATTAAGAACTTTGCCTAAATCTATAAACCTTTAGACTAGCTCACGGGCAAAATGGACTAGAAATAGAGATCCAAAGAACAGGAATCTTTTGACAAGCTGAAAGAAGCATTTACCATAGCACCAGTACTAGGAGCATACAACTAACAAGGGGAAACTTGAATTGAAACAGACACCTCCAACTTTGTAACAGGGGCAGTACTCCTTTAAAAGCAACCTGATAAGTCCTAGTGACTGATTGCCTTCCTGTCCCAGGCTATGAGTGATGTGGAAAAGAATTATGATATTTGGGACAAAGAAATACTTGCAATTATTCATGCCCTTGATACCTGACATCATTACCTAATCAGACTTCCTTATCCCTTTGATATTTGGACTAACCACAAGAATCCTGAATATTAGAAAACGGCTAGGAACCTTACCAGGTAGTAAGCCAGGTGGTCTCTGTTTCTATCTGAATTCCAATTTGTTATTTCCTACCTTAAAGGTTCTGAGAATGGACAAGTAGACCCCCTTTCTCAATAACTAGACTTCCAATAATTAGATGAGTAGGATAATCTAGACCAGATAGTCCTAGACCCTAAATTATTCTACATTAATACTATAAAAAGGGGTCACATTAAAATTTATGGAGAAAAGGTAATCTTAGACTAAATTAGGAATAAAGGTAGAGATACAGAAATAGCTCAAGCACTTAAATTAGTCAAAGACCTTGGACCGGTCAAACTCCAGAAAGGGTTGGAAGAATGGAACACTAAAAATAGTCTAATCCTTCATCAAGGAAAGGTTTATATGCCTAGAGATATTACCCTACAAAACAACATCATCCAATTAAGCTATGATGTACCTACTACAGGCTACCCTAGAAGATACAAAACACTAGAGCTAGCATCCAGGAACTATTGGTGGCCTGGGATGACTAAGGCTATTAATAACTATATTGACTCTTGTCCTATATACCTTACCAACAAAAAGTCTAGATCAATACCAGTAGGACCCCTAGCACTGCTCCTATCCCCCAACCTACTATAGGAACACGTAACCTCAGATATAATTGTAAAACTACCCAAATCTCAAGGCTTCAACTCTATTCTAGTGGTTATAGACAGGCTAACAAAGGTGACCTATTTGATTCCATACATTGAAGCTATTATAGCATTAGAGATGGTAGACCTATACTTAACAAATGTGTTTAAACTTCATGGCCTCCCTAAAACTTGGACATCAGACCAAGAACCCCAATTCACCAGTAAAGTCATAAGGGAAATTCACAAGCAACTGGATATCAAAACGTTACTATTAACTACCTATTACCCCCAATCTAATATATAAACAGAGAGAGTGAACCAAGAAATTGAAGTTTACCTGAGGAATTATGTATCTCACCAATAAAATAACTAGGCAGGACTGCTACCAATGGCTAAGTTTGCCTTGAATAACTAACAACATGCTATGACAAAAATATCCCCATTTAAGATGAATTATAGCTTTCTACCTAAAATGGACTTAACAGCAACTAGGACTCTGTACACCAAGGATGCACAAAATTGGTTAGGAAAGATTAAGGAACTTCAGGAAGATGCAAAAGCCACCCTAGACTATGCTACAGAAAGAATGAAATACTTCTTTGACAAACATGCAGCAGTAGTCCCAAAATATACTGCAGGCAATAAGGTATGGCTCAACACAAAAAATATCCATCTAGCCCAACTGTTATGAGATCCTTATAACTTAGCCAAACCTAACCAGACTAGCCCGGAAGGCTAGCAAAGGAACCATACTAATATCTTTATACTCCCCTAGCTGGAAAGTGCTATCTATGTTTTAAGACCTGAATGCAAGGTCTCCCATAAGTAAGGTCACTTTCCCAAGCAACACTCAACAATCTAGCATCTTTACAGTCCCTTAACTAGATGGGACTTGTTTATATCCCCTTAAACTTAGGGTCTAGGTGTATTATAATGGTGGGAAGAGTGATAAAACACACAAAAGAGAGAGTGGGGATAAGTGTGAGTGAGCACTGCTAAGGGACAAGGTATAGCATAGCTCATATAGGTTGCTGACTAGTACACTCCTTTTACAAGCTCATATAGGTAGCTGCAAGAGAAGAAGCCCAAAGAGACTAAGATAGAGTACTAAGCATAGAGCAAAGCACTAAGGCAGACAAGTAATAAGGGCAGAGACAAAGACAAAGATAAAGTGGTTAAGCTGCATTACAAAGGCCCTAAGGGCAGGCCTTTATATACTAGTTACAAGTATTCTAAGAATAGTCCTTAACTCTACATCAAGGGAAATAGAAGAAAGGAAAGGAAAAGAATCAATGGAGTTAGAACAGAAGTATAGTATAAGAAAAGATCAAAGATGAAAGAAGCATTAATAATTAAAGAAGGAAATCAATGATGTACATCAAAAGATCTAGAATCATATCTAAATGTAACATAGTACTATGTGAACAATACAACAAGAAACTAGAAAATAAAGAAGTATATCCTATATACTCAAATCAAAAGATAAAAACATAAGAAAAATAGGGAAAAATAAGGAAAAATTAGAGGCATACTACTAACCCATAGAAACATATCTGTTTACACAGAAAATATATCAGCCATCCTACAATAGCATGTCTACTATCTTATAATACAACTCCTTATGAGTGCTATACATAATATAGAAGTAAACCTCATAAAGGAAGAAATGTTGTCTAATTGGAGATATTGGTACAACAATAACCTATAGATAGATCTGCAAAGGAGTGACCCCAACACTATGGATATTTCTGCAATAATCTTGGGAGGGAAACCCAAGTCATCAAAAAACCCTTTTATAAGCATAGGATCTGCCTAATAGTCCTCCCCATTGTAAGTAGCTGCAATGTAAAATCAAACTGCTACAATATCTAACAACCCCTTCTGATAAAATAACATTGTGTATTACAACTGTCAGAAGAAGGGACATATTGCACAGGATTGTTGAAGCCCCAAAATAGATAAGGTTAAGACCAATAACCCATTTCAAAAGGTGGCTGTGGCTTTATTGACAACACTGATGCCTATACCTGTAGTGCATGGCCAGAATTCATCTACTATGATATAGTAAGATATGCTTAATATGCTGCAAGAACAGGGCCAAATGATTGTAGCCTTTAAAGACAAATTAGGTTTTTAGAACAGTTAGAGTATAAGGCTAATGCTTCTGACTAATATATACAAAATAAAATTTCTTCCTTCTCTATTTCTTCTTTCTCAATTTCTTCCTCCTCTATATATGGTATGAATGGACAATACCTAAAGATTCCTTTAATGTTCTATAGACATTCTTCAACAATTTCTATATCTACAATAATTGATTCTGGTACTTCTTCTATATTTATTAATAAAAGATTCATAGACAAAAACAAAATAAAAACTTTAAAATTACAAAAACAAATTCCTCTATACAACATAGATAATTCACCAAATGCAATAGGATTCATTTCTGAGTATATAATTCTTTTAACCTAAATTAGTATAGAACAACAATATTTGGTCTTTTTAGTAGTAGATATTGATACAGAAGATGTAATCTTGGGTATCAATTGGTTACAACTAGAAAACCCCCTTATTAACCAGAAAAAAGGATATGTTACTCTAATGGACAATTTGCTAAAAGATAAAGAGTATAAAAAAATTGAAAAAATCATAAAAGATGAGGATTCTCCTTCACAACTTGCTGTAACCCTGAGTTTGCCACCTCAGTACCAAAAACATGCCAAGGTCTTTTCAGAAATAGACTTCCAACATTTTCCAACTAGTAAACCATACAATCATAAAATTGAACTAGTAGAGGGAGCAGAAATAAAAAGAGTAAAGGTATACCTACTATTAATACTGGAACTAAAGGAGTTGGATACATACCTGGAAGAGAATCTAGCTAAGGAATATATAAGAAAATCCCAAAGCCCTTATACCTCCCCATTTTTCTTTATCCCTAAAAAGAATGGGAAACTCAGGCCTATAGTGGATTATCACAAATTAAATAATATCACTATAAAGAATTCTTACCTACTTCCACTCATCTCTTCTATTATTGATGGACTTTTAAGAGCAAGGATATTTACTAAACTAGATTTATGATGGGGGTATAATAATATACTTATAAAAGAGGAACACTAAGAGCAAGCAGTATTTATAACTCCTTGAGGATTATTTGAGCCCCTGATAATGACATTTGGTCTATGC
Source organism: Agroathelia rolfsii (assembly GCA_018343915.1). Lineage (NCBI taxonomy): Eukaryota > Fungi > Basidiomycota > Agaricomycetes > Amylocorticiales > Amylocorticiaceae > Agroathelia > Agroathelia rolfsii. The sequence continues at coordinate 1,909,626 of JABRWF010000002.1, forward strand.
AATGCCCCAGCCACTTTTCAAGCTATGATGGATGAAATATTAGCAGACCTAATCATGCAAGGATTAGTATATATATATATAGACAATATTATTATTGCTACTGCCGATCTAGAAGAACACCAATGCTTAGTACATAAGGTACTTAAACAATTAGCAGAAAATGACCTCTTTGCTAATTTGGATAAGTGCTTATTTGAAGTACTAAAGGTGGAATTCCTAGGAGTAATTATTAGCTACAACCATGTACAAATAACCAATGATAAAGTACAAGCTATTCTTGACTGGCCAACTCCTATAACCGTCAAAGATATACAGAAATTCAGAGGTCTAGCAAATTACTACTAATGGTTTATCAAGGGCTTCAGTGATATAACTAAGCCCCTAGATAAACTAACAGGCAAAGGCACTTAGAAATGGGAAAAGGAGGAACAAGAATCATTTGATAAGCTCAAAAAGGCTTTTACTATAGCACCTGTATTAGCCATTTATAACCATCAACAAGAAAGTCAAATTAAGACAGACACCTCTAGGTATGCTACTGGAGGAGTATTCTCCCAGTGTCAGGGGTTGATCTTTTGAATTTTTCACTTCCTTTGATTTTTCATCATTTTATTTTATTTTGTGGATTAGTATTTTGCTTACTGTACTTGCAATTCTTCTTGGATTAAGATCTTACTTTTTAGGGTCTATTTAGTACTTTTCCTTTACCTTATTTTCTATTCTGATCTTCTTATCTCTTGGTTGATCTCCTTAGTTTTGCATTTTACTGTACATGTCTTCATTTCTTCACTTTGTGGCTGATGTGGCTGTACTTTTATGCTCCTCTTCAATATTGAGACTCAGCTACTGTATAGTTCATGTACATACTTAAGGCTGGCTATCCTAGAGAATGCTTCTCTAGTTTAGACCACTCTGTTTACCACTTAGTATTCTTTGCTCAATCCATTCTTTTACTTTCTTATGACTTAGTAATGATGATGCTGACTCACTCTAGCTTATGTTCTTTGTCTATACACTCAGGAAAGGCTGTGGGCTCTAATAATTAGTGAGGGATAGGATATCCTAAAAGCCTGCTCTGTTAAGGGCACAGGTATATAAAGTCCTATAATGATTGGCATTTATTAGCCCTTGCCAGGGGTATTCCCACTATATTATATTTCTCAGTTTCCCACCACCTTTTTATTACTCCTTACCCCCCCCCCCTTTTATGGTTGTTTGGAGTGGTTGGTCATGGCTTCTAGCTATACCCTGACACCTAGCTACAAGATGATAGCAATTGGCACCCCATTGCATTTCACTCTAAATCCATGGATGATGCACAACAAAATTATGACATCTGGAATAAAGAGATACTGGCAATTATCCAGGCATTAGAAGAATGGTGCTATTATATTATAGGATTACCAAAACTGGTAGAGATCTAGTCAGATTATAAAAACCTGGAGTATTGAGCAATAAGCCAATACCTCAGCAAGTGACAAGCATGTTGGTACCAAATCCTACAAGAATACCACTTTATATTATGCTACAAAAAAGGATCCATCAATGGACAAGCTGATGCCTTATCTCAACAACCTGATTTCTATACTAAAGATTCACAGGATAACCATGATATTACCATACTCCAACCCACCTATTTTAGAATAATGGCTACAAGAGGTTACATAGTAATAAAAGGAGAAAGAGAAATTTTGGCTAAGATACAATAAGAGAGCACCAAGTTGCTGGAATCCCTCTATCAAATTGTCAAGATTGGTCCCTGATGAATAACACTGGGATTGCAGGATTGGGAAACAGAGGATGGTTTAGTACTGTATTGAGGCAAGGTGTTTGTACCACCTAAAAAAGAACTAAAAGAAAATTTTTTGGTTAAATATCACAATTCAGCACTAGCAGGACATCCAGGATGCACAAAGACTTTGGAACTGATAAGTAGAAATTACTATTGGATTAACATGACAAAAGACATAAACCAATATATAGATTTATGCCTACTATGCCAAGCTAATAAACCAAGTTGACAAGCATTACCTGGACTACTACAACCTCTTCCAGTGCCAGGGAAACTATAGGAATATGTTACATTAGATTTAATTGTAAAACTACCTAAATCACATAGGTATGATTCAATCCTAGTAGTAGTAGATCAACTCACAAAATTGGCATATTTTATACCCACCAACAAAAATATCACTGCCAAAGATGTAGCCAATCTCTATGTAAAAGATGTATTCAAATTATATGGTGTCCTATCAATATGAACCTTAGATTGGGGACCCTAGTTTGCAAGCCAGGTTATGAAAGACATATATGCCAGTTTACACATAAAAACAGCATTATCCACAGCATATTACCTATAAAGTGATGGACAGACTGAATAAGTAAACTAGGAGGTAGAATAATACCTAAGGATCTTTTGTAACCATAGACAAACAAACTAGGCTGACCTACTACTATATGTGGAATTCATGTATAACAATTGGAAAAACAAAAATATACACTCTAGTGCTTTTGAACTAACCTACAGTTATATGCCTAACTAGGAAGCTAAGGATATTCAAAATACCACCCCCAGAGCCTTCAATTGGATTGAAAATGCAAAAGAAGCACAAAAAGAGGCATAAGCAGCATTAGGACTAGCTAGGGAACAAATGGAATAGTCCTATAATAAAGGAAAAAAGATGTTCCCAGACCTAGAGGAAGGATAGGAAGTTTGGTTAAATATACAAAACTTAAAGCTTGATAGACCATCCAAAAAACTAAGTCAAAAATGGATTGGACCCTATAAAGTAGAGAAGAAACTAAATGACCTAAACTACCAACTGGCCCTACTGGATAACCTTAGAATCCATAATGTTTTCCATGTACACTTGCTTAAACTGCACCATGCATTGGACCAGCATTAAAAACCTCTACCCCTAGTAGAAGTGGAAGGAGAAGAGGAGTATGAAATAGAAAAAGTACTCAATTTAAGAATGTGACAAGGGAAACTAGAATTCCTAGTAACATAGAAAGGGTATCTAGGAGAATAGACCTAGGTTAGGGAATTAGACATGCATGCAGATGAAGCAATTAGGGATTTCTACAAATCAAACCCAAGTATACCTAGGGGAATTAGTATAGCATTATTTAATCTCTTACCCTTCCAAAACTAGGAAAACTTAACAAAATAGCAACCCAAGGCGGATTGCCCCTAAGAAGGGGGTAATGTCACAAGACGCTTGTTGTATTATAAATTTATTTAGAATTTCTTATTATTTTTCTGATTTTTCCTGATTTTTCTCTATTTTTTGATATATAATTTGTATATTACATAAACATTACATAAACACCCTGATAACTAAGCAAAGTTATGTAACTAGTCACTGCATGACTGGCCATTATGTGACAGCTAGTCATGTGACTTATTATATATACACAAGTCTAAAACATGAGCCTAGACCATGATATCATAATAGACTCATTATAATATGATATTACACTATACTTAGCACCCCTGTGCACAGATCATATACCAGTGCACAAACCAGGTAGAATTAGTATATAACCCTGTAGTGCTCCTACCTGAAGACCTAGATTTGTTCTCTTTATCTTTAGGTAAGCACAAGTAGTGCTATGTATTAAGTAATAGCTAACATAATAAAAACTTTGTCTTCAGAGTCCCTATCTCCCCTCTCCCCTCTTAATAAAAAATCCCGTGGGCTCTATGCCATAGGGTTATAAGTGTGCTTTGTGCTGCTTATAGTAAAGGTGTGCTTAGTGCTACCCTTGTATGTGTACATAAGACAGGTCTAGCCTTCATGGTGACTATTTGCATCTACAATAACACAACCCACATAGTACTTAGTGCACTCAAGCAAGAAGAGGCCTTGCCCTTGACTTATTGCAGTTAAGATACCCTGCACCTATATTAGCATATACAAGACCTTTGGTGTTACAACAGTAGCCCTTGCTTGAAAGTCTTATAGACTTGGAGTAGAGCTTGGGGACTAGAGCACTCTAAAGTGAGTAATAGTTAAGACTGGGCATAAGACATGTACACCTGCTCTTCCTAGGCCTTAGGAGAAGTAAAACAGCCCTTACAGACTACCTTGTACCTTACAGAGGTTTTTGTAGGCACTAGTTGAGTTTTGGTGCCAAGAGACAGGTATACTCTTGATAATCACTATGTATAGCCTAGGAACACAGTCTTCCTTCCCTAATCAATTCCTAGTAGTTACCGGTACTGTTCCGGAAATAGAACTCCATATAGATGCCTGGTGGAGCTAGGGTAAACAATCTTCCCCTATATAGCCTCCTTATTGCTTCTAACTCCGGCAGCACATAGACCTCTAAGGCTGTATATGGACCTTTCTATAGTAGTATAAGTAGACCATATAACTTGCACTGAAGGCCCTAGCTTTGACCTCTTTGCCTTCAGGCAAGTATAGGCTTATGTATTCTTTTTAGATAGATTACTAATAAAAACTTTGCCTTTAGGGTATTCTAACCATAGGCCTAGCCTTCCCTCCTAGCTTCCTTCTATCTCTCCCTTATTTAGTAGTGGTGCAAATTCCCATAATCATGTATAAAACATAAAAGTACCTATAAGATAATTAAGAGAGTATCTGCAAGCCCCCAATAGAATAGGGTTTACTTGTATAGGAAAATTAGTTTTTCTTAGGTACTTTGATTATTCTGTTAAGTATATACACCCCAATTTATACTACAACAAAGTAGGTACATCAAGCCTAAACCTCAACATCAAGTTAAGGAGTACCCTTAACAGTCCCCTTCTTGCGGCATTAATTTGGAATAACTTTGGGTCTAGAACAACTTGGTCAAGGTTATCTTCCTTATCAGATTATTAGAAGTCTAGTTACCGGGAAAAGGGGTTAGCCCAACTATTTTCAGACCCTCAGAGGTAAGAAATAACAAATTGGAATTCTGAGAGGAAGAGAGACTACCTAGCCTGCCTTTAGGTAAGATTTTGAGCTGTTTTCCAATATTCCAAGTTCTTGTGGTCTATACATATGTCAAAGGGGTGGGGAAGTTCAATTAGGTAATGCCGCCATGAGCCTAGAGCTTGGATAATAGCTAGTATTTCTTTGTCCCAAATATTGTAGTTCCTTTCTATATTGTTCATAGCTTGTGAGAGGAAGGCAATAGGTTGCCAGGAGTTATCTGCCTATTTCTGGAGTAGGACTACCCCTATTATAAAGTTAGATGCATTGGTTTCTACCTAGGTTTCTACTACCTAGCTATATGCTCTAAGGACCAGTGCAGAGGTAAAGGCTTCTTTCAGCTTGTCAAATGCCTTTTGTTCATCTGGTCTCTATTTCTATTCAGTTCTTCCAGTTAACTAGTCTAAAGGTTTACAAATTTGGGCAAAATTTTTGATAAAGTAGCGGTAGTAGTTTACTAGCCCTTGGAATTTTCTGACATCCAAAACCTTTTTTAGGGTAGGCTATTCTAGTACTACATTAACCTTTTCAGGGGTTATTCAAATTGATATAAAGGACACTAGTACTTCTAAGATATCTACTTTAGGGATGTTATACTCAAATTTTTCTAGGTTGGCAAAGAGATTATTTTTCTTTAGTACCAAGAAGGCTTCCTTTATATAGTGGTGCAGTTCTGGCTCTGTCTGGGCTCCGGTAATAATATCATCAATATAATGAATAAGCCACCCTTTTTAATTGAACTCATAGAAGAGGTTATCCATCATAGTCTGTATAGTAGCTAGAGCATTACAAAGACCAAAAGTTATAATAGTGGGTTCAAAAAGGCCCCAATTAGTGATGAAGGCTGCCTTGTGTTTATCTCCTTCTTTAATCCAAATATTATTAAAACCCTACCTAAGATCAATTTTGGCAAAGATTCTAAAGCGCATTATTTTATCCTGTAGTTTAGAGATTAAGAGGAGAGGGTAGGTATTTTTGATTATTTCTGCATTGAGTTTTTGATAATCCTGGATAAGCTAAAGAGAACTGTTCTTTTTTGGCACAAAAAACATGGGGGCTACAATTGGACTTTCAGACTTCCTGAGGTATACTTTTTCTAGGTTTTCTTTTAGGTAGTTATTAAGTACTTCTTCTTCTTTTAAAGATAGAAGGTATGCTTTACTTCTGTATAGCTATACATTGTCCTTAAGGATAATTTTATAGTCCCAGGGTTTGCGTAGAGAGAGGCATTTTGATTCTTCTTTGGGGAATACTTCTTCAAACTTGGATATCCATTTAGGTAATATTCTAGAGGAGATTTAGAGGGAATTTTTATTGCTTAATTTTTCCACCAACTAGTTAATTATAGGGTTTTCTAACCTTAATCAGTTAATTTTAAGTATGATATTTTCTGGGCCTATGTCTGTTACCAGGAAAGGAGGCTTCTTTTAAACTCCCCCTATTAAAGTATTGAGAATCACAATTTCTTCTATTATACCCTGGGCATTTTTAGTGTTATTAATATTATATAAAGGTATATTATGTGGTAATTTTTCTATGCAAATTTTATTTTTCTTAATGAAACGGGAGTGAATAAAAGAGGAAGAGGTGCCAGAATTGATTATAGCTAATGTTATAAGAGAAGAGAAATGTCCATGAAACATGATAGAGATGTAGAGATACTGTCTATATACACCAGAAATAGAAACAGATTTATATAATAGAAAAGAGGAAAACTAATTACAAAGATATAGGTTGGCTGAAATGGCCCTTTCTATCAACCCTTCTAAAAACCTGCTTTTGTTATGAGTTGGAATTTTTGCCAATTTTTTGGTTATTTTCCTGTATTATTCAGACTTGTGTTTCTTTTGTTATTATATTTTCTTTCCTTTTTTTCTTTATTTTCTTAAGTAAATTACCCTTTAGGGTACGGACTGTGGACAGTACAGTGGTCATCTAATTAGCCTTCACATGTTCCATGTTGTGACTGTACGGAACGCCCTAGTGGCTGTGCCAAAGACGCAACAAGGGAAATTAGAGCGGAGCTCCAATATTCAGTAGGAGATTAAAGTAGACTATATATACAAGTTAGTAATGAGCTTTAATGATAACGGTTTTTATACCTGAACCACCACTACTACCTTGCACCCATATACATACATAAGCCTTGCTACTTATCCACCTTCACCCATGTAAGTCTAATACTATATATATTAGCTAGTATGTATAGTATAGTATATAAGTATAAGTACAATAGTGGTAGTATACCATATAATATAGTGTACAGTGCAGTAGTGGCCAGATACACGTGCTGCCAGTCTTAGGACTGGCACCGTTCATTATTCCAAGCTGCATGTTACAGGAGTAATCTTGGGGCTATGCTATCTTTTATTTCATCACTATGTATAGCCTAGGAACACAGTCTTTTTTTCCTGATTAATTCCTAATAGTTACTAGTACTATTCTGGAAATGGAATTCCATATAGATGCCTAGTGGAGCTAGGGTAAACAATCTTCCCCTGCATAGCCTCCTTATTGCTTCTAACTCTGGTAGTATATAAACCCCTAAAGCTACATATAGACCTTTCCATAGTAGTATAAGTAGACCATATAACTTGCACTGAAGGCCTCAGCTTTGACCTCTTTGCCTTTAGGCAAGTATAGGCTTATGTATCCCTTTAAATAGATTACTAATAAAAATCTTTGCCTTTACAGTATTATAACTATAGGCCTAGCCTTTCCTCCTAGCTCCCCTCCCTCTTTCCCTTATTTAGTGGTGGTGTAAATCCCTACAACTGCATGTGAAACATAAGAGTAGCCATAAGATAATTAAGAGAGTACCTATAAGCCCTTAATAGAATAGGGTTTACTTATGTGGGAAAATTAGTTTTTCTTAGGTACTTTGATTATTTTATTAAGTATGTATACCTTAATTTGTACTATAACAAAGTAGGTGTAACAAGCCTAAATATCAATGTCAAGTTAAGGAGTACCCTTGATAGCTTTATCTTTGAACACTGTGAGCACCATTGCTTGCTATTCTAACAGTGCTTAGAGGTCAGCTATTGTCATGAGTGATCATCCTTCACTGATATCATTACTTAAGGTAGAAGAACTAAGTTGATCCAGAATAGGAGTAGTGCTAGTAGCTCACACCTAGAGTTAGCTTCCTTAGAACCTGGAGACTCTGGGGTTAGTATAGGTTGAGGTGAAGTGCCCCTACTATTGGTAGTTATAGTATTGTACTATGCTTAAGTCTCGTGGAGTTTAGGAGCTACTAAATGCTCCTGCCAATAGTCTTATTGACCCCACCAGTAACTATGCTGCATTAATTACAATTAGATTGGCTGCACTGCCAGGTGAGTTTTGAAACTAGTTATGGGGTTTCCAACCATCCATCCAAATACCAGTATTGTAAAGTCCTTCTTCTGCATCAACCACTGCCTTGATAAGGTCTTTCAGGGTTTCCTTTCTTGATTTTAGGTATCCTCCTACAACTGTTTGGATTTTGGGAGATAGCATCTGCCAGTACCTGACTCTGAGGTCTTTATTTGATAACTTTGTTTCTACTGAAAGAGAGGAGAATGTTGCCATAAAGTCAGCAACTGAGGAGGTTCCTTGTTTCAGGTCCTAAAGCTTTTGTAGGGCAATATGCCCAAAGTCCCTTGCTCTATATAATGCCTTAAACTTGGCATAAAGGTTGTTTTCAAAGTTAAACCTCTTTTTGTCAAAGAGGATTTTAAATTTCCATGATCATACTTTTAGGGCTTCTTTTAGTAATCCCATAAAGTATTGGGCCTTGACTTTCTTAGAGCTGTAAATCTGGGAATTTAATTTGATGTGGTTCTTAAAGCTAAACATGAAGGATTAGAATTTATTCCAGTCCCCAGAGAATTTCTCAGGGGCCTATCCAATTTATTTTGGGGTAGACAAGGGGGTTGCAGTGCTTATTGCAGATAGGGCAGGTTCTCTTTCTAAAATAGAGGCAAAGTGGGCTTGCGTTTCTTATACATTTTGCAAGGTTTGCTCAATTTTAGCCTGGTTAGCCTACAGGAGTGAGAGAATATTGAGCAGTTCTTGCAGGACTGCCATTTTGTTGGATGGGGGTAGGATGGAAGGTTCAAGTAGTTTCTCTTGCACAACTTCTTCTTCTTCTAAGGATTCTTCTTCTTTGTCTTCTTCTTCTTCTAAACTTTCTTCTTTAAAAGCAGGGTGCTCTTCTTTTGTTGTAGGTTGTTTAGGGTTGATAGGTTGTTTCTATTACAGAGCAGGTGCTTCTGGTTCTTTAGGTTGATACACAACCCCTGAATAAGTACTCATAAACTATTTGAGTGGTAGTAGTATAGTCTTCTTTGTCACTAGAGGGTTCTGGTTACCAAATGTAGTAGATAGGATTTGTCTTCTTTGGCTGGGGCTAGAGCTTACCTATACAGTAATTACACAAAAATTCACACAAAATAATAATGGCAGGGGGGGTGGAAAAGGTGCCACTTAAGCTTAACAGTAATAAACTTTAATTCCTTAAAAGGAACTCCTAGAACACCAGGTGTATAAGACCTGTTATTGTACTTTGGATATAGCTAATGAATTGTATAGAGTATATATACTATCTTTATCTGAACGGGGTTGTTAGTAGGGTTTGGAGGCCTCTATGCAATAGCTTCCCAAAGTAGTTTACTGTTTTCTTGCTTAGAATAAGGTTCTTTTTATAAAAATAGAAAATAGAGGCTCTTTATTGTTAAAAGCACACCTAACTCTTGCCACCAAAACTCAACTAATGCCTATAAAAACCCCTCTAAGGTACGGAGTAACTAGTAATGGTTATTTTACTTCTCCTAAGGCTTAGGATATAAGGGTGTATACTTTCATATGCACTGTCCTTATTATCACTCACACTAGAGCTTATCAATCCCTAGGCTTTACTCTAAGTCTACTAGACTTTCAAGCAAAGGCTATTATTGAGACACCAATGTTCTTGTATATATAAGTAGGTATTAGGGTATCTTAACCTCAACAAGTACAGGGCAAAGCCTTTACTTGCTTAAGTGCACTAAGCACTATGTGTGTTGTGTTATTGTAGATGTAAATAGTCACTACTAGGGCTGGACCTATCTTATGCACATACACAAAGACTATACTAAGCAAGTCTCTTCTATAAGCAGCATAGAGCATGCTTACAACCTTCTAGCACAGAGTAGAGAGGATTTGGGGGAGGGGAGAGAGAGAGAAGAAAGGGGGGAAGGGACAGGCTCTATAAGCCTAGAGTGAGGTAACTAAAGATAAAGTTTTATTATATCAGTTATTACTTTAATACATAGCACTACTTGTACTTACCTAAAGATAAAGAGAACGAATCTAGGTCTTTGGGTAAGAGCACTACAGGGTTATATACTAATTCTACCTGGTCTGTGCACTGGTGCATAGTCTGTATACTGGGGTGCTAAGTATGGTGTAATATTGCATCATAATGAGTCTATTGTGATATTATGATCTGGGCTCATATTCTAGACTTGTACATATATAATATATCATATGATTAGCTGTTACATGATGGCCAGTTATGCAGTGACTAGTCACATGACTTGCTTAGTTATCAGGGTGATTATATAATGTTTATGTAAGTTATATATCAAAAAATAGAGAAAAATCAGGAAAAATTCAGAAAAATAGTAAGAAATTCTAAATAAATTTATAGTATAATGAGTGTCTTATAACATTTATATACAATTGTTACTTGTACCTTCTTAGACCATAGAAGTCTAAGGGATCTAGTAGCTTTAACCTAATATCAAGGATACACTCCTTAACTAGATAATATTGGGTGTGGAGGGCCTACTAATTAAATAACCAAACAATATAACCTTTTAACACTTAATATCAAAGTATCTAAGAACATGTAGTTTTCCCACACAAATAAACCCTTATCTATTGAGGGTTTGTAGGTACTCTGCTATTTTTCTTACAATTCACTTATTTAGATTCATATATATAAGGGGATTTACACTGCCTCCAAATAAAAGAGAAAAGAGGAAGAGCTAAGAGGAGGGTCCTAGGCCTGAGAAAATATACCCTAAAGGCAAAGATTTATTAGTAATCTATTTATGTAATGAGATACAACCTTAGCACTTGCCTAAAGGCAAAGAAGTTAAAGCTAGGGCCTTCAGGACAAGTTATATACTTTATTTATACTACTAAGGAAGGGTCTATATACAGCCTTATTGGTCTATGTATAGCTAGAGTTAGAAGTATTAAATGAGGCTATGCAGGGGAAGAACTTTTATCCTAACTCCACTAGGCATCTATATAAAATTCTATTTCTAGAATGGTATTAGTAACTATTAGGAATTGTTCAGGGAAAGAAGGCTATACTTCTTAGGCTGTGTATAATAATGAAGAGGAAATAGCACAGCCCTAAGATTACTCCTGTAATATGTAGCTTGGAATATATAAGAGCTAATCAGGTGACCACTGTACTGCCCACAGTCCATACCCTAAAGAGTAATTTTAATAAGGAAAGTAAAGGAAAGAAAATGCAATAATAAAAGAAATACTAGTCCAAATATTTACAAGAAAATAACCGAAAAATTGCCAAAAAATTATTTCTACAAGTCCAACTCATGATACTATGGGAAAATTCCTTAGTCTAGGTACTTTTGTTTAGTATTAAGTGAGTATCTTTGGTTATACAAAGACAAAGTAGACACCCCATACCTAAATATTCAAGCATAGTTAATAGTACTCTTAACATTATTATTACTACACAAATAGTTAACCTTGCTAAGTTAGACTTGGTACTTGTCAAGAGCACACCTGACTCTTGCCACCAAAACTCAACCAGAGCCTACGTCAACCCCTGTAAGGTACAGGGTAGCCTGGAATGCAAGGATGGATATGCCTTGTATGCTATCTTTGTTCTTACTCAACTCTAAGCTTGCTGATCACCAAGCTTTACTCTAGACTTGCAAAGTCTTCAAACAAGGTCTACCATTGAGGCACAAAGTTTCTTATGTATACAAATAGGTATGCAGGGTCTCTTAGCCTTGATAAATACAGGGCAAGTCTTTGTTTACTTAGGTGCACTAAGCACTATGTTTGATTTGTGTTATTGCAGATGTAAATTGTTACAAGTCAATCTATGTACTATAAATTTATTTAGAATTTCTTATTATTTTTCCGAAATTTTCCTGATTTTTCTCAATTTTTTGGAATATAATATGTATATTACATAAGCAAACATTATATAAGTACTTTGATGACTAAGCAAAGTCATATAATCAGTCATCATGTGACTAGCCATTATATGACCACTAGTCATGTAACTTATTATATAAGTAGATCTAGAGTATGGGTCTAGAATATAATACCATTATAGACTCACTATAGTGCAATATCATATCATACTTAGCACTTCTGTACACAGACTATATACTAGTATACAGACCAGGTAGAAATAGTATATAACCCTGTAGTACCTCTACCTGAAGACCCTAGATTTATTCTCTTTGTCTTTAGATAAGCACAGTAGTGCTTTGTATCTAATAGTTAGCTAACATAATAAAACTTCATCTTTAGAGTTTATTCACTCTAGGCTTATAGAGCCTGTCCCTATCTTAATGAACAGTGCCAGTCCTAAGACCAGCAGCGCATGCATCTGGCCACTACTATACTGTATACTACATTGCATAGTATACTACCACTATTGTACTTATACTTATGTACTACACTATACATACTGTCAAGGGTACTCTTGACTACGCTTGGACTTTTGGGTGTGGGGTGCCTACTTTGTCTTTTGCACAACCAAAGATACTTACTCAATACTTAAATCAAAGTACTTAAGAAGTACCAATTTTCCTACACAGAAATTCCCTTAATATATTAGGGTGCCCGTAGGTACTCTTTTATTACCCTTACAATTTACTCGTTCTTGAGTCACATGTTTTGTAGGGATTTGCACCACCACCAAGTAATGGAAAGGGAGAGCTTAGAGGGGTAGGCTAGGCCTAAGGTTTATTAGTACCCTGAAGGCAAAGATTTATTAGCAATCTACTTAAGTAAGAATACAACCTATGTTCTACTTGCTTGAAGGCAAAGAGGTCAAAGCTGAGCTCTTCAGGACAAGTTACATGCTACTTTTATACTACTACCGAAGGGTCCGTGCGCAGCTATAATGGTTTGTATGTAGCTATAATGGTCTGTGCGCAGCTAGAGATAGAAGTAATGAAGATGGCAATGCAGGGGAAGAATGTTTTGCCTAACTCCACCGGGCATCCGTGTAGACTTCTATTTCTAGAAGAATATCAGTAATCTGTTAGGAATTATTCAGGGGAAGGAAGGCTATGTTCCTAGGCTGTACATGGTGATGAAGGAGAAGGCGCACAGCCCTGAGATTACTCCTGTGACATACGGCTTGGAATACGTGAGGGCCAATCAGGTGACCACTGTACTGCCCATAGTCCATGCCCTAAAGGGTAATTTTTGTGAGAGAAAATGAGAATAAAGAAAGAAAATACAGTAACTGAGGAAATACTGGTCCAAAAAATATAAGAAAATAACAGAAAAATCCGCGAAAATTCCCTTCTCATGACATTACCCCCTTCCTAGGGGGATTTCCTCCAGAACATCCCAAGTTCCCAAGTCCCTCCTATCTTTGCTTCAGGACTGCTGGTGAAGTTTTCTATTAGTCAAAAGAGTAACTCCGCAAAGGCTGCAGCTGATAAGCATTTAGGTGCTTTAGGGTTTTTCCAATGGAATTCTTTGATCAGACAAGGAGCATTAGAAACATTTTTTTCTGATTTCCATGAATCTTCTCCAGGGTAACCCTTCTATTCAATGAGGTATTCTAGCTTTTTTGTTCTTGGACTAAGACAGCTATCCTTAATTGTTAGAATCTCCATTTCTTCTTCTCCCTTGATTTCAACTGGGGGTGGTGGTGGTGCTACTGGTCTGGATTCTACTTGAATATGGGGTTTGATAAGTGAGACATAGAAGACATCATGGATAGTCCATTGCCTAGGAATTGCAAGGCAGGCTGCTCAGTTACCAACTAACTCTGTGATTTTGTAAGGCCCAATCTATTCTGCCAACAGCTTTTTTGAGGGTTGCGCCAATTGGATATTCTTAGTATTAAGCTAGACCTTATTTCCAGGCATATATTTTGGGACTTTCGCGGCATGTTTGTCAAAGAAGTACTTCATTCTGTCTGCTGCACAATCCAGGACTGCTTTAGTGTCCTCCTAGAGTTCTTTAACCTTCCCAATCCAGTTTTATGCCCCTTGTGTATGTAGTATTCCTACTGTAGTTATATCCATTTTTGGTGAAAACCCATAGTTCATTTCAAAAGGGGAGGCTTTAAGGGCGGAGTGTTGATGGTTATTTAAGGCAAATTTGGCTAGAGGAAGTAGACCGGCCTAATTATCTTGTCTATGGGATATGTAGTTCCTCAGAAACACTTTGACTTCCTAGTTCATCCTTTCTGTTTGACTATTAGATTGTGGGTGGTAGGCTGTAGACAGGGATGTTTTGATGTCTAGGCACTTGTGGATTTCTCTCATCACTTTTCCTGCAAATTGGGGTCCCTTGTCCAAAGTCCATATCTTAGAAAGGCTGTGGAGTTTGAATATGTTTGCTAGGTACAAGTCTGCTATCTTTGATGCTGTAATTGCTTCTACACAAGGAATTAGGTAGGCCATTTTTGTCAATCTGTCAACTACAACCAAAATTGAATCAAATCCCTGAGATTCGGGGAGTTTAACAATCATATCCAAGGTTATATGTTCCCATGGAAGGTCTGGGGAAGGAAGTGGTATGAGTGGGCCAATGGGCAAGGAGTGGGATTTTTTGTTGGCCAAGCATATGGGACAGAAGTCTACGTAGTTGTTTACTGCTTTTGTTATTCCTGGCCACCAATAGTTTCTTGACGTGAGTTCTAAGGTCTTGTATTATCCTGGGTGCCCTGCTACCAGTACGTCATGGTTTAGTTGGATGATGTTGTTTTGTAATATAGAATCTCTTGGTATATAAACTTTTCCTTGGTGCAGAATTAGACCATTTTCTTCATTCCACTTTTTGAGGCCTTTCTAGAGTTTGACTGGTCCAAGGTTCTTTACCAATCTGAGTACTTATGCAACTTCTGCATCTCTTCCCTTGTTCCTAATTCTATCTAGTATCCCCTTCTCTCCCTGGACTTTGATGTGTCCTCTTCTTGCGGCATTGATATGGAAAAGTTTTGGATCCAGGACTATTCGATCCAAGTTATCTTGTTTGTTGGATCTTTGAAAGTCTGGTTACCAAGAAAAAGGGTCTGCCCATCCGTTTTCTGAACCTCGCAGATAGGAAATGACAAATTGGAATTCTGATAGGAAGAGTGACCATCAGGCTTATTGTCGGGTTAGATTCCTTGCTGTTTTCCAGTATTCCAAATTTTTATAATCCATGCAAATGTTGAAGGGGTGAGGAAGCCCAATAAGGTAGTATTGCCAGGCATCTAAGGCTCAAATTATTGCTAACATTTCTTTATCCCAGATATTGTAATTCCTTTCTGCATCATTCATGGCCTAGGATAGGAAGGCAATTGGGTACCAAGAGTTATCAGACTGTTTCTAGAGGAGCACAGCCCCCATTGCAAAATTAGATACATCCGTTTCAACTCTGGTTTCTCTAACTTGGTTGTATGCTCTGAGGACTAGTACTGATGTAAAGGCTTCCTTGAGTTTCTTGAAAGACTCCTGTTCTTTGGCTTCCCACTTCCATTCAGTTTTACTAGTTAGGCGGTCTAGGGGTTTACAAATCTAGGCAAAGTTCTTGATGAAGCGGCAATAGTAATTGGCTAAACTACAGAATTTCCAAACATCGGACACCTTTTTTGGAACAGGCCAGTTAAAAACTGCTTTGACCTTTTCTGGAGTCATTCTGATAGAACCAAAGGAGACCAAAGCACCTAGAATATCTACTTCTGGTACGTTGTACTTGAATTTTTCTAAGTTTGCAAACAGATCATTTGACTTCAAGACCCCTAATACTTCTTTTACTCTGGCTCTTAATTCTAGCTTAGTTTGTGCTCTAATTATGATGTTATTGATATAGTGTACCAGCTATTCTAGTTGGTTAAACTTGTAGAATAGGTCATCCATCATAGTTTGTATTGTGGCTGAGGCATTATATAAGCCAAATGTCATGACCATTGGTTCAAAGAGTCCTTTGTTGGTGATGAATGCTGCCTTGTGTTCATCTCCTTCTCAGATCTGGATGTTGTTAAAGCCCCACCTAAGATCAATTTTGGCAAAAGTTCGGAACTGGGTTATCTTGTCTTGTAGTTTGGAGATAAGGAGGAGGAGGTATGCGTTTTTGACTGTTTCAGCATTAAGCTTCCTATAATCTTGGACGGGCCAAAGAGAATTGTTTTTCTTTGGGACAAAGAACATTGGTGTGGCAATTGGGCTTTCAGATTTACGGAGGTACCCCTTTCTGAGGTTTTCTTCCAGGTAATCAGTTAGGGCTTCTTCTTCCTTTATTGACAAGGGGTAAGCTTTGCTTCTTTGCAACTGAGCATTGTTTTTCAAGACTATCTTGTAGTCCCAGGGTTTTTGCAAGGGCAACCTCTGGGAAGCTTCTTTCAAAAAGACAGACTCAAATTCTAATGCCTATTCTAGAAGAAGGGCTGAAGATATTTGTAACCTATTTCCTGGTCGTGATTGTCCTGCTGACTAATCAATTATAGGGTTTTTGAGCCTCAGCCAGTCTAATTCTAATATCATGTTTTCTGGTCCAATATCTGTGACCAGAAAAGGGAGTTTCTTTTGGATTCCTCCAATGGAAGTTTCAAGTACAACTATATTGATAATAGCCCCTTGGGCATTACTAGTATTGTCTATATTGTACAACGGGATACTACAAGGTAATTTTTTTGTTTTTATATTTTTTTCTTGAATGAATTATAAGTGAATGAAGGAGGAAGAAGCGCTGGAGTCTATTATAGCAATAGTGACAAGAGAGAAAAAAAGTCCATGGAACATGAGAGGGATATAGAGGTGCTATTCATGCGCACTAGAAATTGAAACAGAGTTACAAGAAAGGAAAGAAGAAAATCTATTACAGAGATATAGGTTGGCCAAAATGGCTCTTTCTATTGACCCTTCTAAAAACCTGCCTTATCCTTGAATGCAGCAAGTGCCATAGCTTGCTACTCTACTAGCGCTTGTAAGTTGGCTATTGTTATAGCCGTGGTTCCTTTATTGATATCATCACTAGAGGCAGAAGGTCCTAATTGGTTAGGAGACGGGGTAGAGACAGTAATGGTAGCCTGTATTCTTGGTTGGTTGCCCTTGTACCAAGAAACGCGGGGGTTTGTGCATGTTGAGGCAAAATGCCCCCACTGCTGGCAGTTGTAACCTTGTACCATGCTCAGGTCCCTTAGTACCCTGGAACTGCTAGTCCCTCCTATTGAGGGTCTTGTTGTACCCACATTGATGGTTATAGGGTTGGTTGCACTGCCTAATGGGTTCTGGTTCTAGAATCTGGGGCACAGTTTCCATCCATCTATCCAGACACCTGCGTCTCTAAGTCCTTCTTTGGCGTCTATTGCTGCCTTGATTAGGCTTTCCAGGGTTTCTTTCCTTGACTTAGGATATCCTCCTATAATGGTTTGGATCTTTGGAGAAAGTGCCTGCCAATACCAAACTTGGAGGTCTTTGTTTGAAAGTTTGGTTTTTATAGACAGGGCTGAGAAGGTGGCGGTGAAGTTGGTTATGGAAAAAGTGCCCTGTTTTAGATCTTGAAGCTTCTGGAGGGCTATTTGTCTGAAGTCCCTTAAACCATATAGTGCTTTAAACTTATCAAGGAGGTCTTTCTCAAAGGCAAACCCCTTTTTTGATATGACATCCTCAAACTTTCAAGCCCAGGCCTTAGAAGACCCTTCTAGAAGCCCAAGGAAATACCGTGCTTTGACCTTATCTGTGTTATAGATTCTTGGGTTTAGTTTCAAGTGATTCTCAAAACCAAAGATAAAAGACTGATATTTTGTCCAATCCCCGTTAAATTTTTCCGGGGCTTGTCCAATTTCTTTTGGGGTAGAGGTACTGGCAGCACCAGATGCGATAGGGGCTGGTTCTTGTTCAAGGATTCCTACAAACCTAGTCTGGGTTTCTTGAACGCTCTACAGGGTTTCTTCAATTTTGGCCTAATTAGCCTGGAGGAGGGAGAGGATTGAGAGGAGTTTGGTTGGGATAGATATAGTGGGTTCTTTCTTTAGTTCTGTTTCCTCTTCTTCTTCTGATTCTTCTTCCTTGGACTCTTCTTCTTTAGGGATTTGGGTTTCCTCCTCTTTTGTAGTTGGTTTAGAAGGAGGTTCTTGCAGAGCTGAGCTTGACGCAGATTCTTTAGGCTGGTAGAATGTCCCTGCATGTGTATTCATTCACTGAGTGAAACAGTGTTCTTTGTCACCGGTGGTTGTACCGGTTTCCTGATGCAGTAGACAGGATTGTTTTCTTCTTTCAGGGCTAGAGCTTACCCATATAGTATCATACAAAATCATGCAAAAATAGAATGGCAGGGGGGATGGAAAAGGTGCCACTCATGCTTAATGACAATAAATCTTGATCCCTTAGGGAGACTCCTAGAACACCAAGTGTGTTAGGCTTGTATTGTACTTTGAATACAGCTAAAGAATTGGGTAGAGCGTATACCCTATCTCTGTCTTGGCAGGGTTGTAAACGTGCTCTGAAGGGCAACACATAATTGCTTCCTGAGATATTTTATTGCTTATATGCTTAGAAAGGAGTTCGTAGTAATTTTTTAGAAAATTTGCTCTTTATGCATAATCATCACTTGTGCCTTCTCAGGCTGTGGAAGTCTAAGGGAACTAGTAGCTTTGACCTAATGTCAAGGGTACTCTTGACTACACTTAGACTTTTAGGCGTGGGGTGCCTACTTTGTCTTTTGCACAACCAAAGGTACTTACTCAACATTTAAATCAAAGTACTTAAGAAGTACCAATTTTCCTACACGGAAATTCCCTTAATATATTAGGGTGCCCGTAGATACTCTCTTGTTACTCTTATAATTTACTCATTCTTGAGTTACACGTTTTGTGGGGATTTGCACCACCACTAAGTAATAGGAAGGGAGAGCTTAGAGGGGTAGGCTAGGCCTAAGGTTTATTAGTACCCTAAAGGCAAAGATTTATTGGCAATCTACTTAAGTGAGAATACAACCTATGTTCTACTTGCCTGAAGATAAAGAGGTCAAAGCTAAGCTCTTCAGGACAAGTTACATGCTACTTTTATACTACTACCAAAGGGTCTGTGCGCAGCCATAATGATCTATGCGCAGCTGGAGATAGAAGTAATGAAGATGGCAATGCAGGGGAAGAATGTTTTACCTAACTCCACTGGGCATCTGTGTGGACTTCTATTTCTAGAAGAGTACTAGTAATCTGTTAGGAATTATTCAGGGGAAGAAAGGCTGTGTTTCTAGGCTGTGTGTGGTGATGAAGAAAAAGGTGCACAGCCCCAAGATTACTCCTGTGACATGCAGCTTGGAATATGTAAGGGCCAATCAGGTGACCACTGCACTGCCCACAGTCCATGCCCTAAAGGGTAATTTTTGTGAGAGAAAATGAGAATGAAGAAAGAAAATACAGTAACTGAGGAAATACTAGTCCAAAAAATATAAGAAAATAACAGAAAAATCCGCAAAAATTCCCTTCTCATGACACATACTAGCTAATATATATAGTATTAGACTTACATGGGTGAGGGTAGATAAGCAGTAAGGCTTATGTGTGTGTGTGGGTACAAAGTGGTGGTGGTGGTTTAGGTATAAAAACCATTGTTATTAAAGCTCATTACTAACTTGTATATATACTCTACTTTAATCTCCTACTGAATATTGGAGCTCCGCTCCAATTTCCCTTATCGCGTCTTTAGCACAGCCGCTAGGACGTTCTGTACAGTTGCAACACTCCCCCTTGTTCCGTGCAGTCTCTATTGTTTGACACACTGGGACACCTTGTGCCAAAGGGTTAGCTCTAAGAGTTCAAGTCCAGTAAGGAGCCGGCACTTGTGGAAGTTGTTGAATACCAGGTTCTTTGTGAACATGTTGGTGGGGTTAAGGTTTCCTTTTATGAAGAAGATTGCAACCTTTCCATCTTTAATATAGCTTTTGATGTGATAATATTGTGTGTTGATATGTTTTGACTTCTAATTAGTTACATCATTTGCCACTAAGAAGTTGGCGCCTATGTTATTGCAGCATACTGGTGTCGGAAGGAGCATGGGTAGCTTAAGTTCAGAAAGAATGTTCCAAATCCACAGTACTTGCTTGGCACAATCTAATACTGCCATATACTTGGCTTCAGTTGGAGAAAGTGTAACTATGCATTGCGCATGTGACCCCCATGAGAAGATTCAATTTGCCAGCATAAATATATTGCCGGTAATGGAGCAATGGTTGTTGGGGTTACCAGTATAGTCAGAGTCTGAATAGGCAATTAAGCTACCATCAGAGTCCCCATTGTAGACTAGCTAATAGTCTTTTGTTATTCATAGGTACTTTGCTATGAATAGCACCTTGTCTAGGTGCTTTTGTATTGGGTTAGCGGCAAATTGTACTAGCTTAGTCACTGTAAAGGCTACATCTAGGCGTGTACCTAGCATGATGTAAAGAAGGCTTCCAATTACAGATTGAAAGCGCTGTTGGAGTTTGGAATCTGTTTTAAGATCAACCAGTGTTTGGGTGGGTCTATAGCCATCCGGCAGCAGTGTGTACACCCTTCTACAGTTGGTAAGACCAAACCGCTGGATGATTTTTTCCAAATATAGAATCTGATCCAGGCAGATTTTATTGCCTTCTTTCTTAATGCACATACAGAGGAACTCACATGCATTACCAAGATCTTGGCATTCCCAAAGTTTTGTTATGCAGGCTTTGAGGGTTTCAACCACAGACCAATTCAATCTAAAGAATAGGATGTCATCAACGTATATAACTAGGGCAATTTTGTTACCTTTTTTGTTTTTATACAGAAAAACCCCTGCATTGGAGAGAAGTTGTTGACACCCCATTTCTTTGAGTGATGAGGACAACATTTTCCACCAAGTGAGGCCGGCTTGTTTTAGGCCATATAAGGCTTTACATAACTATATTACCATATGTTCTCCCCTTTTTACTTTGAACCCTTTGGGTTACTCTATGTATATTTCCTCTTTAAGATCACTATATAGGTATGCATTACGTACATTAACACCTATGATATGCCAGCCTTGAAGAGCTGACAGTACTAGCATTAGCTACACAGTCTTGAATTGGATAACGGGGGAAAAAATTTCATTGAAGTTGATTCCTTCCTATTGGGAGAACCCTTTAGCCACTAATCAGGCTTTTTTCCGGCCATCTAACTTAATGTTGAATACTCATTGGTTCTTAATGGTCTTTTTCCCTTTGGAGAGAGCAACCAGCTTAAAGACTTTGTGGTACTTGAGGGCTGATAGTTCTTTACGGCACACTTTCTTCCAATCTTTTTGATCATTGATACTAAATTTCTTGATGTCTTTGAAGGTCTATTCCCTTACTTTGGACTTTTCTGGAAGTATAATTTCTAATTCTGGAATTGTGAATGCCAATAAAGTGTTCATTAATAGTGCTCCCCCTTTCTAGCACATGTTGGCAAGTTGGACAGTTTCAGGGTATGAGTCTGTATCATCACCAAGGTGTGCTTGTCCAGGTGGCACCAAGTGGGATTCACCGGTGGCTGGCTTGTCATGTGACTTGCTTTGCTTACTTGGTGGAGCTGGTGAAACTTCTCCAGATGTTCCGGGACTAGTTAATGGAAGATATTGATTGAAGCTACCAGATCTAATACCAACCATCTGTTTCTAGCTTCTGATGAACTCAATTTCCCGTTCTATGGTAGACAGGGGTAGCCAGCCATAGATATTATCTCTATACTGGTTAACCGGCCTTCTTTTGCGTTGAGAGCATTGTAATACAGGCGGTGATTCCGGATCTGGCCTCTACAAGTCAACTGGGGGTGGCGTGGAAGGTCTCTTGAGCTTTGGCTTAGAAAGCAATCCTTATGAAGACTCTTCTTTCAATATAGGAGGCAAGGGTGGTGGCACAGGGAAAGGTAATCTTGGTGTGCAAGAGGAACTTGGCGGGTCAACCGGTGACACTGCTATAGGGACACGGACACAAATTAATCCCTCATCATCATTATGATCAATGGAAGGTGGATTTTTAGCAAGATTCTCCCCCTCGCTAGGCATATTCCTGCCTATTTGGGTCAGCATTTACCGGTTTTTTGTTTTGTATTTTAGAAACACTTCTTCATTAAAAACAGCTGTGTGACCTAAAAAGATTGTGTTGTTTTTGGTGCGTATAAAGTGGTATCCTTTTACACCAGGTTGGCTGCCAAGGTATATCATTAGCTTGCTCTGAGGAACTTGCTTGTTTGCCTGAACTGCCTCTAAGAGGTACACATATGTACTGCAGCCAAAGATGCAAAGTATAGAGATGTCTGGGACTTCTCCTTTAATAATCTTGTGAGGAGTCTTCCAGTACAATTGCCGTATAAGGGTATGGTTGTACATGTGTACTGCATACTCTAGGGAGAATTCCTACTAGGAGTTTGGGAGACACGCAGTGTAGTGCATAGCCTCGGCCTTTTCCATTAAGGTGCGGTTGAACTGCTCTGCTCTGCCATTTTGTTGAGGTATATATAGTACATTCTGTAGGATTTCAATCCTCTTTGATCTGAGAAGATCTAAGAATTCAGCCGACTTGTATTCTCCACCAGCATCAGACATCAACTGTTTAATTGTGGAATTGAAGTGATTATTTACCATTGCAATGAAATTGCATGTGGCTTTATACGCATCTGACTTCTTTTGAAGGAACTTGATCTATCCATGTGATGTATTGTTATCAAGAAAGGTGATTATATATTTGAACCAGTAATATAACTCAACCAGGAATTCCTTCAGATCAGAATAAATCTTCTGGAAGGGTTCATTAGTACGTGATTCCATTAATAGAAATGGGTGGGTATGCATTTTTCCTTCTGCACAGCCTTTACACGGCTTCTGTTCCCCTTTTGGAATCTCAATTGCTTCAGGGAAGCCTTAAGTGTGTTGGTGTGCTTTTTGAAGCATAGCCTTTGATGAGTGGCCTAGCCAGTGATACATAATGTTGTAGTCAATAGCATATACGTCCTCACTGTACAGAGACACGTGTTTGGACGGTGTGGTATCTAGGACAAAAGTTGAGAGATGGGGGCCAGAAGGTCTACCTTGTAGAAAGGACTTATGAGATCTAGGCCAGAAGAGCTTGAGCCCTTTGGCATCACCTGATAGAGTGAACCCGTTTTGTAAAAATTGCTCTATAGAGAGCAAACGTGCTGTACCACTGGGAAGAATATATACTGGGTACAGCCAAATTCTCTTTTGCACACCTTTGTTTATTACGTCTAAGAAGATGGTTCCCATTTTGGATACTGTCATAGGTTCTTTCATAGTTGACACAGAGATAGACTTATTTAGTGGTGCCTCATCCACTAAGTTGCTCTTGTAGGGGGTAAAGTAGAGTAATGCTCTGGTGTCTAGTATCTATCTGGATGATTCTTGCTTTCCTTTTCCCTTATATTTCACACACTTTGCAATATCAACCAAATAAATACAATTGATTACAAAAAAGCTGTTAGGAACAGCATATTCTACGAGGTTTGCTATATTATCATCTATTGGATGCATTGTTAGTGTAGAGATTTTTATGGCAAGAGAATGTACTTGTGTTGATTCCCACTCAATTTTGTTATCAGAGCCGTAAGAAATTCTTTCTTCAAATGGCATGCTTCTGCAATGTTTGAGCGGGTGTCCTTCTTTGGGGACGGTGTCAAGGCTCACGCTCTTGACTATCTAAACAACAGAGGTGACCCCTACTCACACCACAAACAGAGCAATGTACTGCTACTAGGTCCCAAAGGTGTACTCTAAGTCTAGAAGACTTTCTACCAAAGGCTACTGTTGGCTAATGACTTGTTACTGCTTGCTTAGTAAAGAAGGGAGTGCTAAACACTCTGAGACGCTTAGATTCTTTCTTAGAGGGTAATAACCCTAAGTCACACTTTGCCCTGATTTATTAAGGGACTTGATATAGAGAGGGGGAGGCAGGCAATACAGCCTGTTCTATGGCTTGCTTAGGTCCTTATACAACCCCTAGGCTGACGAGGCACAAAGGGAGGGCAAGGGTGAGAGGGCTAGGACAATAAGCCTGAAGGCAAATGTATTAGTAAATAGTAAAGAGAGATATACATGCTTATTTACTCACCTGAAGGCAAAAGGTCAAAGCTAAGGCCTTCAGGGAGTGTTACAGGGTCCTTATATAAGTTTCAGGGGTGGTCTGTGCACTTCTGAATGGTCTGTACACAGAGACAGAAATAGAAAGGAATGCTAAACATAGTACAAATGGATGACTGAGCATGATGGTGCAATCATTGCATCATCAGCTGATTGATCAAGAGTCTAGACTTGGAAGGAACTAGAAGGGTCTAGACTCTGTTTACTAATAGGTACTGGTACAAAGGTATAATGATGGCCAATCATATAACTAAGTACTCTGTAACCAATTGTCCTAGGCGGTCTATTATAAATAAATAATGTGTAGAAAGTCCAAGAAAAATCGTAAAAATACAAGAAAAATACAGGAAAATAAAGAAAAATTAGGAGAGTCTGGGTGTACCCATGACAGACGGGCTCCTCCAGAATCTCCATGAGTGATCTTACTTGCTTGTCATGCTTAGCCATCTTGACATTAATGACCTTCTGAGTAGAAACACCCTTTTTCTTAGAGCAGAGTTGGGAGACAGCATTCTGGATGCTAGGGAAGAATGGGCCACCTGCGTAGTGCAGGTGGGCCAGAGTCCCAAAGAACTGGGTCCAAGTGCTTGGTCTAGCAGCCGAGAAGCTTGTAATGGAGGTGCTAGTGGGCGCGGGGAGCACAGGGGGACCATCCAGCATGACAACATCAGCAAAATTACTAGTTTTGGAGTTAGAATCATTATCAGCTACTTTGGCTTAGGCCTTACCCTTGCCTTTCTTGCTGCAATGGTTTTTTTTCTTGTCATTGCCTTTCTGCTACTACTTCTTTTGGGGCTGCTGCTGCTGATTGGCTTACTGGCTGAATTTGGGGTCCTTCCTCTTTTTCTGCACTGCACTAG
Source organism: Agroathelia rolfsii (assembly GCA_018343915.1). NCBI lineage: Eukaryota > Fungi > Basidiomycota > Agaricomycetes > Amylocorticiales > Amylocorticiaceae > Agroathelia > Agroathelia rolfsii. The sequence goes on from JABRWF010000002.1 coordinate 1,934,757, forward strand.
CCTTTTAGGCCTTCTCCTGCAACTTACCCGTCCCAGATGTCATCTAGATCTCGGAGTGCATCTGAAGCTTCTCCTGGATTTTCTCAAACATAATGTCTAAGTACTTCTTGATTTCTGCCAGAATAATTTCTTTTACGGAGTCCAGGCTCCATGGCAGTGCGTCAATGAGCTACATGCCCTTAACAAACTTAGGCACATTGACTCCTTGTGCATCAATTTGACCAATTAGGTTAGCCAGTTCCTGAACTTGGACCATAATGTCCTTGTTCAGGTTAATAGCAAAGTGGGCCACACATTTCCAAAGTTGGAAGATTAGGATAGGGCCTGGTTGACCAAACTTCTCCTTCAGGTGTGCCCATATGAGGTAGGTATACCCAAGGGTTTCACACTCATTTACTAGTGATAGTGTGAGTTTGGCCTTGATGCATCCCAAGGTAGAGGAATCAGCAACAAGCCATTCCTTATTCATCACTTTCCACTTCTTCTGTCATGCCGCTTTTTTGGCAGCCAGCTCGTCTTCCACTTTGATGAATAGAATGGGCACAAAATCTTTATCAGTGATGTAGATCCAGTTGCCTGTGGCCTAAAGATACGTCTGTATCTTCTTTGACCAGTTGAGGTAGTTGCCAGTACTAGTGAGGGTGAGCATGGTCAAGAGAAGAAAAGTGGTGCCAGAGGATATATTGAATATGTTCTATAATAAGCACAATATTTAGTTAGCCTAGGTATACACAATAGAATCACACAAAATAGAATTTAAAAATAAGAACCACCTAAGCAGCATGCTGAGAAGTACAGCCACCTAGACTGCACGCATAGGAGTTCAGACCCTGCTGCCCAAAGGGTACGAGATTGCACATCCTGCGTATGCAGGGCTCATAACCTGATGAACAGTGCCAGTCCTAAGACCAGCAGCACATGCATCTGGCCACTACTGCACTGTACACTACATTACATGGTGTACTACCACTATTGTACTTATACTTATGTACTATACTATATACACTAGCTAATATATATAGTATTAGACTTACATAGGTGAGGGTGGATAAGCAGTAAGGCTTATGTATGTATGTAGATACAAGGTGGTGGTAGTGGTTCAGGTATGAAAACCATTGTCATTAAAGCTTGTTACTAACTTGTATATATACTCTACTTTAATCTCCTACTAAATATTGAAGCTCTGCTCCAATTTCCCTTGTCACATCTTTGGCACAGCTGCTAGGATGTTCCATACAGTTGCAACACATCTCTCTCTCTCTCCCTCTTCCTACTAAATCCTCTCTGCTTAGTGCTAGGAGGTTGTGAGTATACTCTATACTGCTTACAAGAAGAGACAAGCTTAGTACAAGTTGTTATAAGTTGATCTATATACTATAAATTTATTTAGAATTTCTTACTATTTTTCCGAATTTTTCCTGATTTTTCTTGATTTTTTAGTGTATAATATGTATATTATATAAGCAGACATTATATAAGCACTCTGATAACTAAGCAAGTCATGTAACCAGTCATCATGTGACTAGCCCTTATATAACTACTAGTCATATAACTTATTATGTAAGCAAGACCTAGAGTATAGGTCTAGACTATGATATTATCATAGACTCATTATGGTGCAATATCATATTATACTTAGCATTACTATACACAGACCAGGTAGAATTAGTATATAACCCTGTAGTATCTCTACCTAAAGACCCCAGATTTGTTCTCTTTGTCTTCAGGTAAGCATAAGTAGTGCTTTATATTAAGTACAAGCTAATATAATAAAAACTTTGTCTTTAGAGTCCCTATCTCTCTCTCTCTCTCTTCCCTACCAAATCCTCTTAGCTCTATACTAGAGGTTGTAAGCGTGCTTTGTGCTGCTTGCAGTAGAGACAAGCTCAGTACAAGTCTCCATGTATATGCATAAGACAGGTCCAGCCCTTGTGGTGACCATTTGCATTTGTAATAACACAGAAACTAACATAGTGCTTAGTGCACCTAAAAGTAAATAAAGGCTTGCCCTGCATTTATCAAGGCTAAGGTACCCTGTATATATATCTACATACACAAGACAGATTGGTGTCCCAACCGTAGACCTTGCTTGAAAGTCTAGTAGACTTGGAGTAAAGCCTGGTGACAGCAAAGCTCCTTCTTGACAGTGGAAACCATGCATAAGGCATATACATCCTTGTATCCCAGGCCTTGGGAGTTGTAAAACAGCCATTACAGGCTACCCCATACCTTACAGGGGTTAATGTAGGCTCTAGTTGAGTTTTAGTGACAAGAGGCAGGTGTGCTCTTGACACAAATGGTCACCACAAGGGCTGGACCTATCTTATGCATACATACAGAGACTTACACTAAGCTTGTCTCTTCTATAAGTAGCACAAAGCATGCTTACAACCTCCTAGCACTGAGCAGAGAGGATTTGGTAGGGGGAAGAGAGAGAGAGAGGGACAGGGACAGGCTCTATAGGCCTAGAGTAAATAAACTCTGAAGATGAAGTTTTTATTGTGTTAGCTTGTACTTAATACAAAGCACTACTTGTACTTACCTGAAGATGAAGAGAATAAATTTGGGGTCTTCAGGTAAAGACACTACAAGGTTATATACTAATTCTACCTGGTCTATACATAGTAATGCTAAGTATAATGTGATATTGCACCATAATAAATCTATGATAATATCATAGTCTAGACCTATGCTCTAGGCCTTGCTTACATAATATGTCATATAACTAGTAGTCACATAATGGCCAGTCATACAATGACTAGTTACATGACTTGCTTAGTTATCAGAGTGCTTATGTAATGTCCGCTTATGTAATATACATATTATATACCAAAAAATCGAGAAAAATCAGGAAAAATTCGGAAAAATAATGAGAAATTCTAAATAAATTTATAGTATATAGATTGACTTGTAACATGAGTGATAGTAGAGACAAGGCATAGAGAAGTATACACCCCTACATCCCAAGCTCTAAGAAGTGTAAAATAGGCCTTACTACCTATCCCGTACCTTACAGGGGTTACTATGAGCTTTGGTTGAGTTCTAGTGATAAGAGTTAGGTGTGCTCTTGACATAAAGGGCTTTGTCTTCTTTTTTATTGGCTTCTGAGGATTCTTCTTTTTGGGAAGCAGGTGGTTCCCTCTGGGTAGTAATGGGTTCTTGTAAAGCTAGACTTAATGTAACTTCTTTTTCTAAGTGACAGTAGATTGGAGCTTATGATTGGTATAGTGTACCATGGCATGTGCTTATTTACAGAGTGTATAAATTATTCTTCTTCATTACTAGTGGATTCTAATTACCAGTTTTGGAGGATGGGATTTTTCTTCTTTGTCTAGGGCTAGAGCTTGCTTGTATAGTAATCACACAAAATCATACAAAATTTGTAATAGCAGAGGGGGTGGTAAAGGTGCCACTCAAGCTTAGCATTAATAAACTTTAATCCCAAATCAGAAATGTCATGAGAAGGAATTTTTGCAAATTTTTCTGTTATTTTCTTATATTATTTGGATATGTATTTCTTTTATTATTGCATTTTCTTTATCTTTTATTATAAAATTACCCTTTAAAGTGTAGACTATAGGCTGTGTGGTAGTCATATAATTAGCCCTCACATATTTTAAGCTATACATTATAGAAGTAATCTTGGGGCTATACATATTTTCATTTCACTATTTGCATACAGCCTAGGAGTACAGCCTCCTTTACTGACTAATCCTTAATAATTACTAATACTAATCCAGAAATAGATCTCTATATAGTTACCTAGTGGAGTTAGGGCAAAAGTCTTTTCCTATATTGCTATATTTATCCCTCTTTACTTTGGCTATATACAGACCCTTAAAGTTGCATATAGACTATCCCTATTTAGTATAAATAGTATATATAACTTGTCCTGAAGAGCTCAGCTTTGACCTCTTTGCCTTTAGGTAAGTATTAGGTTTGTATTCAATAGAAGTAGATTATTAATATATCTTTGCCTTCAGAATTATGTTTGTAGGCCTAGGCTATCTTATCCTAGCTCCCCCTCCTCCTCTTTCTCTCCTCTCACTCTTTTTCCCTTAAAGTATTAGGAGGTAGTATAAATCCCCCTATAAGTAGCTAGTATATTTGTGTGTATACAAGTAAATCATAAAGCCTCAATTACACAAAAGATAAGAAAGTACCCATATGTATCCTCAATAGATAAAGAATTACATAGCTATAGAAACACTTTTATATAGGTACTAGATATAAGGTTAGGGAGTCAACTCTTAATATTAGGTCAAAGCTACCAGATCCCTCAGACTCTCACGGTTTGAGAAGGCACAAGTGATAATTATACATGAAGAGCACTCTATTCTTTTTTTTACCATGAATAAACTTCTAAGTACAAAAGCAATAAACTACTTTGGGAAGCTATTGCATAGTGACCTCTATGTTATGAATTGGAAGTTTTTGGCATTCTTCATGATATTATTTGAATAATAAGTTTACTTTTCTTTTCTTTTCTTTCCTTTTACCCCTTAGGGTGTAGACTATAGGCAATGCAGAGCCCATGATTGGCCCTCATGTGTCTAAGTGCTGCGCTACAGGATTAGGTAACGAGGCTGTGCGTGTTTCAACTTCAATTATTAGACGCACAGCCTGGAATTCCAGAACATTCTACCACTGAACTATTCCTAGCGGATACCGGTTCCACTCCATTCCACGGCGTTCTGTACAGCTGCCCGTTTGTCAAGGGTTCACCCTCTTGACCTTATTACAAAGAACCGTAAGGACGAGTTTTCCCTGACTACGAAAACCTTTATCTATTGAGGTCTTCGCAACGGTACTCTTGGCTTGTTCTCACTTGTAATCACTCCTAGTTTACTGTAGTCTACTTCTTATGGCTTTGCACCTATATATCTTATCTTATACTAAGGGGCTTCGCGCCTTACTTAGTAGGGGAGAGAGAGAGAGAGAATGAGAGGGGAGCGATGGACTTGGCTAGGCCAAGGGAAATGTGAACCCTGAAGGCAAAGATTTAATTAGTTTACTGGAAATACAGAACTGGGTTGTTACTTACCTGAAGGCAAAGAGAACAAAGCTAAGCCTCCAGGTAAGAACTACATGCACTATTTATATGTTTTCCGAATGGTCCGTGCTGTGCTAGCGAGGCTATGTCACAGTGGAGTTAGAAGACTTAAAATATCACATGCGGGGAAGAACGTTTACCCTAGCTCCGACGGGCAACCGTTTGGAACGCCGTGGAACGGAGCAGAACCGGTATCTGCTAGGAATTGTTCAGTGAATGGAATGTTCTAGAATTCCGGACTGTGTGTCTGATGGTTGAATGTAGAAAACGCGCACAGCCTCGTTACCTAATCCTGTAGTGCAGCACTTAGACACATGAGGGCCAATCATGGCTTCTGCATTGCCTACAGTCTACGCCCTTAGGGGTAAAAGGAAAAATAAAGAAAATAAGAAAAGAAATTGTAGTCCAAATAGTACAGAAGAAATGCCGAAAAATTCCAACTCATGACACCGTTGGAGCTAGGGAAAACGCTCTTCCCCCACATGTGATATTTTTACTCTTCTATCTCTACTGTAGTATAGCCTTGCTAGCACAGCCCGGACCATTCTGAAAACGTATAAATAGTGTATATAGTTCTTACTTGAAGGCTTAGCTTTGTTCTCTTTGCCTTCAGGTAAGTAACACTCAGTTCTGTATTCCTAAGCATAGTTAACTAATATGATCTTTGCCTTCAGGGTTTACCAGTATTTCCTTGGCCTAGCCAAGTACACTGCTCCTCTCCCTCTCCTCCACTACTAAGTAGGCGCAAAGCCCCTTAGTATAAGTATAAGCACCGGTGTGAAACTATAAGAAGAGTATATAAGTACCTAGGAGTGATTACAAGTGAAAGTAAGCCAAGAGTACCGTTACAAGGGCCTCAATAGATAAAGGCTTTTGTATTCTGGGAAAACTTACTTTTACGGTTCTTTGTAATAAGGTCAAGAGGGTGAACCCTTGACACTCTAAATCCTATTTGCAACCCTGTCTAGACAGAGATAATTTATATGCCCCACATGATTCCCTGGCTGTATCCAAAGTACAATACTAGCCTTATATACTAGGTATTCTAGGAACTCCCCTGTAGAGTTAAATTTTATTATTACTAAGCATGAGTGGCACTTTTACTATCCCTTCCCTGCTATTAAAAGTTTTTAAGTAATTTTGCATGATTAATGTATAGGCAAGCTTTAGCCCTGGAACAAGAAGAAAATCCCATCACCCAATTAGTAACTAGAAAACCTCTAGTAATGAAGAAGACCAAATTATAGCTCTGTGAATGAGCATGTACTATAGAACACCATACTAGTTACAAGCCCTAACTTGTCACTACTTAGAAGAAGAAGTTGCATTGAGCCTAGCTCTACAAAAACCCACTACTACCTAAGAAGAGCCCCCTACTTCTAAAGAAGAAGAATTCTCAGAAGAAGAAAAAGACAAGAAAAATGCCTTAGAAGAAACCCCTAACCCTTTGTTACCCCCTAAACCTAACATAATAGCAGTTCCCCAAGAATTGCTCAACATTCTCTCTCTCCTTCAGGTTAACCAAGCTAAGACTAAGCAAACCTTGCAGAATGTGCAAGAAACCTAGGCCTACTTTACCTCAATCCTAGACAGAGAACTGTTACAAGTCAATCTATGTACTATAAATTTATTTAGAATTTCTCATTATTTTTCCGAATTTTTCCTGATTTTTCTCGATTTTTTGGTATATAATATGTATATTACATAAGCGGACATTATATAAGCACTCTAATGACTAAGCAAGTCATGTAACCAGTCATTATATGACTGGCCATCATGTAACTACTAGTTATATGACATATTATGTAAGCAAGGCCTAGAACATAGGTCTAGACTATGATATTATCATAGATTTATTATGGTGCAATATCACATTATACTTAGTATTACTATGCACAGACCAGGTAGAATTAGTATATAACTCTGTAGTGTCTCTACCTAAAGACCCCAGATTTATTCTCTTTGTCTTCAGGTAAGTATAAGTAGTGCTTTGTATTAAGTACAAGCTAATATAATAAAATCTTTGTCTTCAGAGCCTATCTCCCTCTTTCTTCCCTCTCCAAAATCCTCTCTACTTTGTACTAGAAGGTTACAAGTGTGCTTAGTGCTACTTATAGTAAGGGTGTGCTTAGTACTACCCTTGTGTATATGTATAAGACAGGTCTAGCCCTTTGGGTGACCATTTGCATCAGCAATAACATAAAAATCACATTGTGCTTAGTGCACTTACCCCAACAAAAGCTTTACGCCTAGTTGGCCAGGGTTAAGATACCTTAACCCCTATCTGCATACATAAGAAAACTTCTGTCTTGACTATAGACCTCACTTGAAAGTTTTGTAGACTTGGAGTAAAGCCTGGTAATAGAGAAGCTTGAGTTTAAGTAAGAGTAGAGACAGGGCACAGAGAAGTGTACACCCCTGCATTCCAAGTCCTGGAAAGAGTAAAAAAGGCCTTACTGCCTACCCCATACCTTTGAGGGGTTTCTATGGACTTTGGTTGAGTTTTAGTGATAAGAGTTAGGTGTGCTCTTGACATTAGAATGAATTTCTCCCCTTTTCTACACTAGTACATTGTACTAGAGGTGGTGTAGTAAACCACATTACTTTGAGCAAAGAAACCATTACCATAGAAATTTAGTAGACTACCACAATTATTTTACCTACAAAAGTAGTAGTCTTTGCCTTTGTTTTCTGTTATCTTTGGGAGTATTCTTGGCCAGCTTACAAGTAGTATTAGTATCCATGGTTGCATTGGTTTTTTTGAGCTATTAAAGGGAACTTTACTCAAGTGGATAGACAAAAAAGACTCTGGTTGCTATAAGTAGCCCAAAGATAATTAGACTATTAGTAGAATTAGGCCTAGCTCAAAGGGCAACAATAAAAAACTTTTATTACTTGTACAAATGTTAAGTCTCGGACGGACGGAGATAGCAGAAAAGGGAAGGGGCGGAGCGGAACAGAAGCGGAGACGGAGTGAACAGGAGTAGAGATGGGAGAGTGGATAGGAAAGGAGAGGGGTGACCGGACTTGGCCAAGACGTATGTGTCAGGCCCTTGCCTAGTTGCGGTCCGGGACAGGAGTCAGACAGGAGAAGGGGAACTAAGTTGATTTCCGAACTGAGGTAGCTAGGTACATGCTAGGTCGGTATAAATACTATAGTAACAGGAGGATACTAAGAGGAATAGAAATGAAGTGAGACGGAGAGTGGGAAACGGAATACGGGGCGCGAATGAGCCGAAACTATCTATGTGAACAAGGGTACCAGAACGTGTGGGGAAAATGATGGGAAAACAGGATACGTGAGAAGAGGAAAAGACTCCGGGACCCTGGTCGGGTGCCAAGCAAGGGGTCGCTGTTTCCGACGCCCGAATCGCGGAGGGCGGAGAGTGGAAGTTGGGAGCCGGAGAGGTGTCTTTGGTTGTTGGATGGTAGTGGGCGAGGGTGAGTGGGGACATGTTGGAAATGTCGGAGTGGGAGCCACTTGTGCGCGGAGGGGGTCGTGACAACAAATCACTTTAGGAGTCTCTAGTATTAACTGTTGAGCTTGCCTACCATTTCACACCAAGACTACCAACCTAGCCAAACACCCTCAGGGAGTGAGGAAGACACATCTTTAGGAGAATATAAATCCTCTGATGAAGAAGCCCCTTCCTTTCTACCACCCTTCCTATTCTCCCAAATCTCCAATCTCCCTACCCCTTTTACTCCTCAAGCACAATCTCTAATGGCTGAACAAACAGTTACTAATCAGGAGCTGATGCAATAGCTCATTGCCAATCAAACTACCATGATGCAGTGGATTGCAAACTAGCAGAGCTTGTTCACAAGCAAGCCTAAGGAAATTGGGCACCTACCACCTACCTTTAATGGACAATGGATTAACTTCCACCCATTTATTCAGAAGTTCCAGGCACACCTAGAATTAAATCCCAGGATTTATGTGTCTGAAGAAGAGAAGGTTAAATATCTCTTGGTGTTAATAGTGGATGGAGTAACAGCATGGTCCAGTCTATGGTACAATGAGATCAAGAAGGCTGGAAGAGGAGAAAGAGTTGAAGGACCAGTGGTCTTCTCAGAGATACTTAAAAGCTTCAAAACCCTATTTGGAGCCTTTGATGAAAAGGTTGCCACAAGAAATCAACTACACAACCTGAGACAAGGAACAACCTCTACAAGGAACTTTGGGATGGTGTTTATATTGCTAGGTCATAGGATAGGGTTACCAAATGATAACCTCAGAGAAAAATACTTGGAGAGAATGAACGTCAAGCTCAGATGTATCATTATAGGTTGGGATAGAGACACCTCTACCCTTTAGTTGTTGATGAATATAGCATACAATGTAGAAGTCAACCTGATGAAAGAGGAAATGTTATCCAGTAGGAGGTACTGGTATAACAACAACCTATAACTTGACCTCCAATAAAGTAATCCAGATGCAATAGATATTTCTACAACCATCTTGGGAGGGAAACCTAAGTCATCAAAAAACCCATTTTTGAGTGCAGGATCTGCCCAGCAGTCCTCTCTATTGCAAGTAGCTGCAATACAAATCAAACTGCTATAACATCTAATAACCCCTTCCGACAAAATAATATTGTATGTTACAAATGTCAGAAAAAGGGACATATTACATGGGATTATCAAAGCCCCAAAGTAGACATGGTTAAAACTAATAACCCATTCCAAAAAGTGGCAGTGGCTTCATCAACAACATCAACACCAACACCGGCAGTGGATGGCCAGAATTCATCCACCATGACGCAGCAAGACATGCTCAACATGCTGCAATAATAGGGCCAAATAATTACGGCTCTTAAAGACAAATTGGGTTTTTAGAACAGTTAGAGTATGAGGCCAATGCTTCTAACCAATATGTACAAAATAAAATTTCCTCTTTTTCAATTTCCTCTTTATCTGTACAAGGTATAAATAGACAATACCTAAAGATTCCTCTTATGTTTCATGGACATTTCTCTATGATTTCTTTATTGGCAATGATTGATTCTGGAGCTTTCTCCACTTTTATTAACAAAAAATTTATAGACAAAAATAATATAAAAACATCAAAATTACAAAAACCAATTCCTCTATATAATATTGATAATTCACCTAATGCAATGGGATTCATCTTGGAATATATCATATTTTTAACCCAGATAGGTATAAAACATCAAAGGCTAGTTTTCTTAGTAGTAGATATTGGTACAGAGAATGTAATTCTAGGTATTAATTGGTTACAACTAGAGAATCCTCTTATTAACTGGAAAAGAGGGCATATTACCCTGATCAATGATTTGTTAAAAAATAAGGAATACAAATAAATAAATAAAATCATAAAAGATGAGGACTCTCCTCTACTATTGGCAGCAACCTTGGGTTTACTGCCTCAATACTAGAAATATGCCAAAGTCTTCTCTAAAGTAGAGTCCTAATAATTCCCTACTAGCAAACCCTATGACTATAAAATAGAGTTAGTAGAGGAAACTAAAATGAAGAGGGCTAAGGTATATCCTTTATCAATCCTAGAGTTGAAAGAATTAGATGCGTATTTGGAGGAAAACTTGGCCAAAGGATATATAAGAAAATTACAAAACCCTTATATATCTCTATTTTTCTTTATTTCAAAAAGGAATGGGAAACTCAGGCCTATAGTATTAAGAGCACACCTAACTCTTATCACTAAAACTTAACCAGAGCCTATGTTAACCTCTGTAAGGTACAGGGTAGCCTGTAATGGCTGTTTTACAACTCCCAAGGCCTAGGATGCAAGGATGTATATGCCTTGTGTGCAGTTTCCACTACTACTCAAGATGGAGCTTTGCTATTATGAGGCTTTACTCCAAGTCTACCAGACTTTCAAGTAAGGTCTACAGTTTAGACACTAACTGTCTTGTATATATAGATATGTATACAGGGTATCTTAGCCTTGATAAACATAGGGTAAGCCTTTGTTTACTTAAGTGCACTAAGCACTATGATGTTTTTGTAATTAACAGCTACAAGTAGCTAGCACAAAGCCTGAGTGTCAAGAGTACACCTGACTCTTGCCACCAAAACTCAACTAAAGTTCATAGAAACCCCTCAAAGGTATGAAGTAGGCAGTAAGGCCTTTTTTACTCTTCCCAGGACTTGAGATGCAGGGGTGTATACTTCTTTGTGCCCTGTCTCTACTCTTACCCAAACTCAAGCTTTTCTATCACCAGGCTTTACTCCAAGTCTACAAGACTTTCAAGTAAGGTCTATAGTGAAGACATAAGTTCTCTTGTGTATACAGATAGGGGTTGAGGTATCTTAACCCTGGCCAACTAGGCATAAAGCTTTGTTGGGTGCGTGCACTAAGCACAATGTAATATTGTGTTACAGCTGTTGCAAATGGTCACTACTAATAGGCTGGATCTGTCTTATGCAAGCTCACAGAGGTAGCACTAAGCACACCTCAACTACAAGTAGCACTGAGTACACTTGTAACCTCCTAGCACAAAGCAGAGAGGATTTAAGAGGGGAAGGGAGAGAGATAGGCTCTGAAGACAAAGTTTTATTATGTTAGCTAACTATTAAATACAAAGTACTACTTATACTTACCTGAAGACAAAGAGAACAAATCTGGGGTCTTTAGGTAAAAACACTACAGGGTTATATGCTAATTCTACCTGGTCTGTACACCTAGTACATAGTCTGTGCATGGTAATGCTAAGTATAATGTGATATCACACTATAATGAGTCTATGATAATATCATAGTCTAGACCTATGCTCTAGACCTTGCTTACATAATATATCATATAACTAGTGGTCACATAAGGGCCAGTCACATGATAACTAGTTACATGACTTGCTTAGTCATCAGAGTGCTTATATAATGTCTGCTTATATAATATATATATTATATACCAAAAAATTGAGAAAAATCAGGAAAAATTCGGAAAAATAATAAGAAATTCTAAATAAATTTATAGTACATAGATTGACTCATAACACTGAGCCTGTATTATGTAGTGTATATGTAAAGGAGCACTAAGCAGCCTCTAGATAATAGATAGCACTGAGCATACCTATTACCTCTTAGCACAAAGTAGAGAGGATTTTGTGAGGGAGAGAGGGAGAGAGAGAGAGAGGGGACAGGCTCTATAAGCCTAGAGTAAAATAAACTCTGAAGATAAAGATTTTATTATGTTAGCTTATACTTAATACAAAGCACTACTTGTACTTACCTAAAGACAAAGAGAATAGATCTAGGGTCCTCAGGTAGAGACACTATAGGGTTATATACTAATTCTACCTGGTCTGTACACCTAGTACATGGTCTATGCATGGTTGTCATAACCTCCTCCATATACAAGTAGTTTCCACTCTGACATTTCCAATATATCCCTACTTACCCTTGCCCACTACCATCCAACAACCAAAGACACCTCTTTAGCTCCTAACTTCTGCTCTCTGCCCTCTGCAATTCAGGTATTGGAACTAGCAACCCTTTGCTTGGCACCTGATCAGAGTCCCAGAGTCTTTTCCTCTTCTTATGTATTCTGTTTTCCCATTATTTTCCCTACATATTCTGGTACCCTTATTTACATAGATAGTTTTGGCCTATTTATACCCCGTATTCTGTTTCCTACTCTCCATCTCACTTCATTTCTATTCCTCTTGGTATTCCCTTGCTACTACAGTATCTATACTAACCTAGCATATACCCAGTTACCTTAGTTTGGAAATCAACTTAGTTCCCCTTTGTTATGAGTCAATCTATATACTATAAATTTATTTAAGATTTCTCATTATTTTTCTGATTTTTCCCGGATTTTTCTCTATTTTTTGATATATAATATGTATATTACATAAACAGACATTATGTAAATACTCTGATGACTAAGCAAAGTCATGTGATTAGTCATTATGTGACTGGCCATCATGTGACCACTAGTCATGCAACTTATTATATAAGTAGGTCTAGAGCATAGGTCTAGAACATAACACCATCATAGACTCACTATGGTGCAATATTGCATTATACTTAGCACCTCTGTGCACAGACCAGGTAGAATTAGTATACAACCCTGTAGTGCCTCTACCTGAAGACCCCAGATTTGTTCTCTTTGTCTTTAGATAAGCACAATAGTGCTTTGTATCCAGTAGTTAACTAAACATAATAAAACTTTGTCTTCAGAGCCTATCTCCCTCCCCTCCTTTTCTCTAAAAAATCCTCTCTGCTCTGTGCTAGGAGGTTACAAGTGTGCTCAGTGCTACTTGTAGTCAAGGTGTGCTTAGTGCCACCTTTGTGAGCTTGCATAAGACAGGTCCAGCCTATTAGTAGTGACCATTTGTAAAAGCCATAACACAACACCATATTGTGCTCAGTACAAGCACCTAACAAAGCTTTATGCCTAGTTGGCCAGGGTTAAGATACCTCAACCCCTATCTACATACATAAGAAGACTTCTGTCTTGACTATAGATCTTGCTTGAAAGTCTTGTAGACTTGGAGTAAAGCCTGGTGATAGGAAAGCTTGAGTTTGAGTGAAAGTAGAGACTAGGCATAGAGAAGTGTACACCCCTGCATTCCAAGTCCTGGAAAGAGTAAAACAGGCCTTACTGCCTACCCTGTACCTTTGAGGGGTTTCTGTGGACTTTGGTTGAGTTTTGGTGACAAGAGTCAGGTGTGCTCTTGATACTAAGGTAGAAAAGTAATGAGGGCAGAGACAAAGACAAAGATAAAGTGGTCAAGCTAGATTGCAAAGGCCCTAAGGGCAGGCCTTTATATACTAGTTATAAGTATTCTAAGAATAGTCCTTAACTCCACATCAAGGGAAATAGAAGAAAGGAAAGGAAAAGAATCAATGGAGTTAGAACAGAAGTATAGTATGAGAAAAGATCAAAGATGAAAGAAGCATCAATAATTAAAGAAGGAAATCAATGATGTACATCAAAAGATCTAGAATCATATCTAAATGTAACATAGTACTATGTAAACAATACAATAAGAAACTAGAAAATAAAGAAGTATATCCTGTATACTCAAATCAAAAGATAAAAACATAAGAAAAATAGGGAAAAATAAGGAAAAATTAGAGGCATACTGCCAACCTATAGAAACATATCTGTTTACATAGAAAATATGTCAGCCATCCTACAATAGCATGTCTGCCATCTTATAACACCAACCTATTGAACTATCGTAGTTCTTGGGTTGTATAGTGTGGCTATATGCTAGCTCACAAGTTACCTATTGTGAAGCAAACACTTACTTGTAAAGAAAAGTGCAGGCTTTGGGTTGTTCCTAAGATAAGGCAAGGTTTCCTAGGATAGGAAGCAATTAGTAACTTTGCTATACTGAAGATAAGACTGTAGCCAGTGTCCCTTTGAGACTACCTACTTGTTTTCCCTTTAGGAAAGGCTTGTTGTCTTGTAGTAGACTTAGTAAGTCTGTTGGTGAAGTTAGTACTCTAGGAGCTAGTCTTGTAGACTATTTAACTCACTATTTTCGAGTGAAATAACTTGTCATTTCCAGCCGAATTTGCTAGTGCTTATATAATACAAAATATTCTAATTTCTACAAGATTAGTAAGCCAATTCTGTGCTTATCTAATCCGCTTAGTAAGAAGGGTTGCTTACAAATCAGCTTATAAATCAGCTTAGTAATATTCCTATTTGCTGAATAATATGCTTGGTAAGCAATCTGTGTGCTTAGTAAGTAATTTGTATAGTATTAGTAAGTAAAATGTCTATTGATCTCAATATCCTATTATTAAATCTATATTAGTAATATTTTATAAACATTACTAATATTATGAATTTTCTTAGTAAATATTTTGGTGATTTATAAGCAAGGATCTAGGGCGTGAAAAATCAATTAGTAATATTCACAATAATTATTTAGAAATGAATATTTAAATAGAATTGTTTAATATTTATGAAAAGATATTCATAAATGATAAAGTCAAGTGACTTTAGATATGATAATCTTATCTCTGATAAGATTAGATATAATGAAATATTGAAAATATTAAATAAAAGAATATATGCATATTATTTCAATGAATATATGCATGTAAAGAATTGTTAATATCTCAACAATGAACGGTTGTAAAATCATGAAATAAATAATCATGTATGATATGATGTTAGATGATTATTTAAAGTATTCATTGGAATTATTGGAAAGATATGAAGCTTGTAAATATTCAATCTTTCAACACAACCATCAAAGAAACTTGTGGCCAAATGGATTGAACCCTACAAAATTGTTGAGTTAATTGGAAACCAAGCAGTCTACCTTGCTATTCCAAAATAATAGACTATCTATAATATCTTCTATGTATCCCTAATTAAGCCACATATGCAAGTTGAGTCAAGGCCTATGGCACCTCCACCACCCCCAGTAGAAGTCAAAGAAGAAGAAGAACTAGAGGTACTCAAGATCAAAGACAGCCAACTAAGCCCCCAAACCAAGAAACTCAAATACCTTGTGGAGTGGAAAGGATATCCAGGAGAAGACTCCTGGGAGTCAGAAAAAGACATGTCTAATACCCCCTGCTTGATCAAAGAATTCCATTGGAAAAACCCCAAAGTGCCTAAATATCTATCAGCTATAGCCTTTGTAGAATTACCTTTCCAACCCATTGAGAACTTTATGGAGGAACCATTGGAAAAGATTAGAGGAGCATGGGAACTTGGGATATTCCGGAGGAAATCCCCCTAGGAAGGGGGTAATATCATGATTAGGACATTTTTGCAAATTTTTGGTTATTTTCTTTTATTACTTGGACCTATATTTCTTTTATTATAATATTTTCTCTCCTTTTCTTTCTTTATCAAATTACCCCTTTAGGGCGTGGACTATGGGCAGTACAGTGGTTACCTAATTGGCCTTTATATTTTCCAAGCTGTATATTACAGGAGTAATCTCAAGGCTGTGTTATTTTCCATTTCCATCATTATGTATAGCCTAGGAACACAGCCTTCCTTCCCTGATTAATTCCTAGTAGTTACTGGTACTATTCCAGAAACGGAACTCCATACAGATGCCTAGTAGAGCTAGGGTAAATAATCTTCCCCTGCATAGCCTCCTTAATACTTCTAACTCTAACAGTGCATAGACCCCTAAGGCTATGCACGGACCTTTCCTTAGTAGTATAAGAAGACTATGTAACTTGCACTGAAGGCTCCAGCTTTAACCTCTTTGCCTTTAGGCAAGTATAGGTTTTATATTCAATAAAGTAGATTACTAATAAATAACTTTGCCTTTAGGGTATTTGTGAACACTAAGGCCTAGTCTTCCCATCCTAGCCCCCTTCCTCTCCCTCTCTCTTTACTTATGGGTAGTGTAAATCCCCCAGAGTGTGTGAAATGTATAAGCATTTGTAAAATAAGTTAGTAAGAGTATCTACAGGCCCCTATCATAACCCCCTCCATACATAAGTGGCTTCTGCTCCAATATTTCCAACATATCCCCACTTACCCTTGCCTACTACCATTCAACAACTAAAAACACCTCTCTGGCTCCCAACTTCCGCTCTCTACCCTCCGTGATTTAGGCATTGGAACCAGCAACCCCTTGCTTGGTGCCCAATTAGAGTCCCGGAGTCTTTTCCTCTTCTCATGTATCCTGTTTTCCCATCATTTCCCCTATATATTCTAGTACCCTTATTCACATAGATAGTTCCAGTGTCATGACCCCCTCCGCACACAAGTGGCTCCCACTCCGACATTTCCGACATGTCCCCACTCACCCTCGCCCACTACCATCCAACAACCAAAGACACCTCTCCGGCTCCCAACTTCCGCTCTCCGCCCTCCGCGATTCGGGCGTCAGAACCAGCGACCCCTTGCTCGGCGCCCGACCGGGGTCCCGGAGTCTTTTCCTCTTCTCACGTATCCTGTTTTCCCATCATTTTCCCCACACGTTCTGGTACCCTTGTTCACATAGATAGTTTCGGCTCATTCGCGCCCCGTATTCCGTTTCCCACTCTCCGTCTCACTTCATTTCTATTCCTCTTGGTATCCTCCTGTTACTATAGTATTTATACCGACCTAGCATGTACCTAGCTACCTCAGTTCGGAAATCAACTTAGTTCCCCTTCTCCTGTCTGACTCCTGTCCCGGACCGCAACTAGGCAAGGGCCTGACACATACGTCTTGGCCAAGTCCGGTCACCCCTCTCCTTTCCTATCCACTCTCCCATCTCTACTCCTGTTCACTCCGTCTCCGCTTCCGTTCCGCTCCGCCCCTTCCCTTTTCTGCTATCTCCGTCCGTCCGAGACTTAACATCCAGCCTATTTGTGCCCTGTATTCTATTTCCCACTCTCCATCTTACTTCATTTCTATTCCTCTTGGTATCCTCCTGCTACTATAGTATTTATACCAACCTAGCATATACCTAGCTACCTCAGTTTGGAAATCAACTTAGTTCCTCTTCTTCTGTATAACTCCTGTTCTGGACTGCAACTAGGCAAGTATCAAGAGTATACCTGCCTCTTATCACTAAAACTCAACCAGAGCCTATATTAACCCCTGTAAAGTGCAGGGTAGCCTGTAATGGCTATTTTACAACTCCCAAGGCCTAGGATGCAAGGATGGACATGCCTTGTATGCTGTCTTTGTTCTCACTCAACCTTGAGCTTGCTAATCACTAGGCTTTACTCTAGACTTGCAAAGTCTTCAAGTAAGGTCTACCATTGAGACACAAAGTTTCTTGTGTATATAAATAGGCATGTAGGGTCTCTTAGCCTTGATAAATGCAGGGCAAGCCTTTGTTTACTTAGGTGCACTGAGCACTACGTATAGTTTGTGTTACTATAGATGTAAATAGTCACTATAAAGGCTAGACCTGTCTTATGCATGTACGCAGAGACTTGCACTAAGCTTGTCTCTTCTGTAAGTAGTACAGAGCATGCTTACAACCTTCTAGCACTGAGCAGAGAGGATTTGATGGGGGAAGAGAGAGAGAGAGAGATAGGGACTCTGAAGACAAAGTTTTATTTATGTTAGCTAGCTATTAAATACAAAGCACTACTATACTTATCTAAAGACAAAGAGAACAAATCTGGGGTCTTCAGGTAGGGGCACTATAGGGTTATATACTATTTCTACCTGGTCTGTATACAGAGGTGCTAAGTATAATGCAATATTGCATTATAGTGAGTCTATAATAGTATCATGTTTTAGACCTATACTCTAGACCTGCTTACATAATAAGTCATATAACTAGTAGTCACATGATGGCCAGTCATATAATGACTAATCACATGACTTTACTTAGTCATCAAAGTACTTATGTAATGTTTATTTATGTAATATACATATTATATGCCAAAAAATTGAGAAAAATCAGGAAAAATTCGGAAAAATAATGAGAAATTCTAAATAAATTTATAGTACATGGATTGACTTATAACAGCAAGGGCCTAATACATATGTCTTGGCCAAGTCTGGTCACCCCTCTTCTTTCCTATCCACTCTCCCACCTCTACTCCTGTTCACTCTATCTCCACTTTTATTCTGCTCCACCCCTTCCCTTTCTACTATCTCCATCCATCCAAGACTTAACAGCCCCTAATAGAATAAGGGTTTACCTGTGTGGGAAAACTACTTGTTTTAGGTACTTCAAAATACTATTAAGAGTGTGTCCCCTGATTTGTACTAAGATAAAGTAGGTACACTAAGCCCAAACATTGATATCAAGTCAAGGAGTACCCTTGATATATAGTGCTTAGTATACTTAAGTAAACAAAGGCTTGCCCTGCATTTATCAAGGCTAAGATACCCTGTATGCATATCTACATACATAAGATAGTTGGTGTTCTAACTATAGACCTTGCTTGAAAGTCTAGCAGACTTAGAGTAAAGCTTGGTGACAGTAAAGCTCTATCTTGAGTGATAGTAGAAACTACGTACAAGGCATATACATCTTTGTGTTCTAGGCCTTAGGAGTTATAAAATGGCCATTATAGGCTACCCTATACCTTACAGGAATTAATGTAGGTACTGGTTAAGTTTTAGTGGCAAGAGGCTGGTGTGCTCTTAACATATGGAAGGAGCAAGGAACTAGCTTAACAAAGTAAAAGAACTTCAAGAAGACACCAAGACAGCACTAGACTACACAGTAAATAGAATGAAATATTTCTTTGACAAACATGCCATAGATATCCCCAAGTACAATATTTGTCAAGAGTACACCTGTCTTTTGCCACCAAAACTCAACCAGTGCCTACATAAACCTTTCTAAGATGTGAGGTAGCCTGTAATGGCTATTTTACAACTCCTAAGGCCTAGAATGTACAGGTGTATATGCCTTGTGCCCTGTCTTAATTGTTACTCACTTCAGAGTGTTCTAGTCACCAAGCTTTACTCTAAGTTCACTGAACTTTCAAGCAAGGTCTACTGTTACAACACCAAAGATCTTATGTGTGCTAATAGGGGTACAGGGTATCTTAACTGCAACAAGCTTAGAGTAAAGTCTTTGCTTGCTTAGGTACACTAAGCACTATATAGGTTGTGTTATTGTAGATGCAAGTAGTCACCACAAAGGCTGGACCTGTTTTATGCATGCATACAGGAGTAGCATAAAGCAAACTCCTACTATAAGTAGCACTAAGCATGCTTATAACCTATTAGCACAAAGCAAAGAGGATTTTTAGAGAGAGAGGGAAAAGAGGAGATAGGGACTCTGAAGACAAAGGTTTTATTATGTTAGCTTGTACTTAATACAAAGCACTACTTGTGCTTACCTAAAGATGAAGAAAACAAATATGGGGTCTTTAGGTAGAGACACTACAGGGTTATATACTAATTCTACCTGGTCTATGCACCTGGTATATGGTCTGTGCACAGTAATACTAAGTATAATGTGATATTGCACCATAGTAAATCTATGATAATATTATAGTCTAGACCTATACTCTAGGCCTTGCTTATATAATATGTCACATGACTAGTGGTCACATAACTTGCTTAGTCATCAGAGTGCTTATGTAATGTCCGCTTATGTAATATACATATTATATACCAAAAAATCGAGAAAAATCAGGAAAAATTCGGAAAAATAATGAGAAATTCTAAATAAATTTATAGTACATAGATTGACTTGTAACAATATTAGTGACAAGGTGTAGCTTAATACCAAGAATATTTACCTAGTACAACCTTTAAAGAAGCTCTTGGCAGAGTGGATTGGACTATACAAAATCACAGAACTAGTTGGTAACCATACTATCTACCTAGCTATCCTAAAACAATGGACCATCCATAATGTATTCCATGTATCTCTTGTCAAACTATATATCTAAGTTGAATTAAGACCTACTATACCATCTCTACCCCCTGTTAAAGTTGAAGGAGAAAAAGAAATAGAAGTACAAAAAATCAAAGATAGCTAGTTAAGTCCTAGAACAAAAAAATTAGAATACCTTATAGAATAGAAAGGGTACCCCAGAGAAGATTCATAGGAATTAGAATGTAATGTCTCAAATGCACCACAATTAGTCAAAGAATTTCATCGGAAAAACCTAAAAGCGCCTAAATGCCTATCAGCTACAACCTTTGCAGAATTACCTTTTTGGCCCATTGAAAACTTCACAAATAGACCAGTAGAGAAGATTGGAGGAACGTAGGAACTTGGGATGTTCTGGAGGAAATCCCTTTAGGAAGGGGGTAATGTCATGAGTAGGATATTTTTGCAGATTTTCTTGTTATTTCTCTTGTAATATTTGGATTTATATTTCTTTTGTTATGATATTTTCTTTCTATTTTCTTATTTTCCTTATTAAAATTACCCTTTAGGGCATGGACTGTAGGTAGTGCAGTAGGTCACCTAATTGGCCCTTACATATTCCAAGCTGCACATCACAGGAGTAATCTTAGGGCTGTACTATTCCTCTTCACTATTATGTATAGCCTAAGAAGTACAGCCTTCTTTCCCTAAATGATTCCTAACAGTTACCGGTACCATTCTAGAAATAGAATCCTATACAGATGCCCAGTGGAGCTAGGACAAAAGTTCTCCCCCTGTATAGCCTTATTAATACTTCTAATTCCAGATGCACATAGACTAACAAAGCTATATATAGACCCTTCCCTAGTAGTATAAATAAAGTATGTAACTTTTCCTAAAGGCCCTAGCTTCAACCTCTTTGCCTTTAGGTAAGTAAACAGTCTATATTTCATTAAAATAGATTACTAATAAAATCTTTGCCTTTAGGGTTATACTCTTAGGCCTAGGCCCCTATGTTCTAGCCCCCTCCTTCTCTCTTTCTTATTCCCCTAAACTAGGAGATGGTGTAAATATTAGAATAAATGGGATAAGAAAATGACTTTTATATTTGGTAGATAAAATGTATTGGTTTTATACATGTATGTTAATTGTGAGATATAAGACAAAAGAATACAAAAGATACAAAAGAAACTATTGTTACAATACATACAAAAAGTTTGTTCTATATTCATAGCTATTTATTATCCTTATTATTCAATACTTCTCCTCAGCAACAAATTCCCAACATTTCCTTCAATGATTTGTAAGCAGGGCCAGGAAGGGCCTTTGTCAGGATATTAGCACAATTGATCTTGCTTGGTATGTATGTGATGTTGATGACATAGTTAGTGATTTGTTTGTAAATGAAATGATAGTAAATATCAATGTGCTTGGCACATGAGTGGTAGACAGTATTATAGGTGAGCTGGTTAGCAGCAGTGTTATCAGTAAAAATGGTAATAGGCTTGGTTGGTTTGGCTCTGATTGCTTGTAAAAATGTGATGACCCAGGCAGTATAACCTCTAGTGCTGCTGAGGGCTATGTATTTAGCTTCTATGGTTGACAGAGCCACAGAAGGTTGTTTCTTGGAGGACTATGAGACCAGGCTACTACAGAGTAAGAAGACAAAACTGGTAACAGACTGGTGGTTGGTGATGTTGGAAGCCTAGTTGGTGTCTGAGTAAGTGATGATATTCAACTTGGTAGAGGTGTGAGAATATGTGATGCTATCGTCAATGGTGTCTTGTAGGTATCTGAAAACGCGTTTCACAGCATTCCAGTGAGTGTTTGTCAGCCTTAAGTTGAACTAAAAGATGTGTTGCATAATGAATGAGATATCCAGCTAGGTGAGGATGGCCAGATAGAGTAATGTGCCAATAGCAGACTGGTAAGGTGCTTGAGTGATGGTTGTGCCATTGGCAGCTTTAGCAAGTTTCACATTAGGTTCCACAGGTATATTAAGTAGGAATGATGTAGTCATATGATATTTCTTGAGTATAAATCTTGTGTAAGCACCCTGTGATAGGGTAAGTGTCACAACCATAGTTATACCATGCCATAGACACTATAGCATTTAATCATGTCTACCAAGCATATATTTAGGTTTACCAAGCATATACCCAGGTTTATTCAGCATACACTCAAGATAACCATGAAATTACTCAAGTATTTATTATTATTATTATCAAGCTACAAATCATGCTGTAGAGGCTATTATACATAATTTATCCACAGTATATTATCTATAAGTCATAGTATATCACAGTAAACCATAGTTCATCATTTAGTCAAAGCTCAATTCTAAGCCCAAGGCTTAGAAACAGGTATATTATTATTTCCGCTCCTTTCACTATCGTGCTGGTTGTGACATGTCACACGTCACATCACACAAAAGAGTGTAACTTTGCATTCCCCATCTTTAGGCACTATCACAGTTACATAGGAACTGTAATATATCATGATAATCATTGAAATAATCAAGGAAGAACCTAGGAATGATATTGAATTATTTGGTAAGGATTAGTAACTAGAAAAGCATACCAAAGTAGGAGAACAATAGTATACAATTATGTATTTAAGTTACTAAGGTTTAAGAGATGTTCCCTATCTTACAGACCTCTTTCATCAATACTATTATTGTTATTCATTGTCCCAGGCTCTCTTTACGCCTCTAAGCCCCTATTATACCACTCTTATTGTCCCAAGTCATAGCTATAGTTATTATAGTTGTCAAAGTTATAGTACACTTCTTTATAGTTAACCTTAGGGTTGGAAACCCTAAGAGCGTTACTACTAGCCTTGGATTAGGCTTTACAACCCATTGTTTACTGCTAATTATAGTTTATAGACCTGTGATAGTAAGCTTCTGCACAGACCAGTCCCTAGTGACCTCAATGCCAAGAATATGCCAGACCTACCCAAGGTTGGTTGTCTCAAATTTGCTAGCTATAGCTGCCTTGGTTGCACCAAGCAGCTTGGCTGAGTTAGCAAAAATAACCATGTTATCTACATATACAGAAATAATGACAAGCTGCGCACTGTATGTCCTGATATATACACAGGGGTCAGCTGCCATAGGAGTGAATCTGAGTTCAATAAGTGCCTGATTTAGATTGGTGTTCCAGACCCTACTGGCCTGCTTAAGTCCATATATTGCCCAATCCATCTTCCAAATACATCTAGACCTATCGTTGAATCCCTCTGGCTACTCCATATAGATATCATTCTCTAGCTTCCTATTTAGGTAAGCACCAACTACATCCATCTGATGAATTTCTATATCCCTCTCTGCTGCCATTGCAAACAATATTTATAGTGAATCATAATGAACCACAGGAGCAAATGTCTCCTTGTAGTCAATGCCAGGCTTCTGCTCAAAGCCATGTGCAACAAGTCAAGCTTTATACTTGACAATATTCCTCTTTTCATCCCTTTTGATCTTGTAGACCCATTTGGAAGTGAGTGCTTGGCGTTTGGCCAGAAGACCTACAAGTTTGAATGTTCTCCTATCTACCAACTAACCCATTTCCTAATCCATTGCCCCCTTCCACTTCTTGGTGTCCCTGCTTCTGTTAGCTTTAGACCATGTTCTTAGCTCCTCCTATCCCTCCATAATTCCAAACACGTAAGCAAAATAAATATCATGGTGAGTTTCTTCTATAGGTACGTCCAAGTTGCCTTCTTTAGCTTTCTCCTTTTCAGCAAGGTGCTGGAATCAGCGTAATTTTCTGGGTTTGATTTTGACAGATAGTTTTTTATTTTGGGAATTTTCATCTCCTTCATTGTTGTCTTCATTATCTCCTTCATTACTGTTATCTTCTAGCATCTCCTCTTCTTTATCATAGCTTCCCTTTTTGTTGCTTTCTTCTTCATTCTCTTCCTCATCCTCTTCCTCATCTTCACTAGCCTCCTTCTTTTTCTCCTCTTTTTCTTCTTTATTACAATTTCCATCATTGTCATCTTCTTCTTCCTTCTCCTCCTGTGACTATATGTTTTCAATCAATATTTTCTTTGATGTCACAGGACCAGGTGATAATGTGACGTGATTATTTGGCATAAATGTAACATTGCGTAATGTAAGGATTTGGCATGACTGAGGTGACCAATAACAATGTACAAGTGATGTTTCAGAGAATCCGGTGAAAATGAATTTACAGGCTTTCAGTTTGAGTTTATGACGCTTCTGGTCCGGAATATGGACCCAAATTTTTGAACCAAATGGGTGGATATGACTAATGTCAGGCTTTTTTCCCCAAAAGGCTTCATAAGGTGTGACGGCAACTAACTTTCTATGAGGGGCACAATTCTTGATATAGCATATATAGGCCACAGCTTCTGGCCATAGTGAGATACTAATGTTAGCACCAAAAATCATAGCCCTTGCAGCTTTAATAAGTGTGTAGTTCATGTACTTGGCAATGCTATTTTAGAATGATAAATACAGAGCCATAGTCTCAATTTGGATGCCCTCCTTCTATAAATAGTCCTGTAACTCAGAGTTAATGTATTCTTTACCATTGTCTACTCTAAGTATTTTCATCTACTTTCCTGTTTAGGTTAGTAGAAACACTTTGTAAGCCTGAATAAATTTAGGAGCATCAGATTTTTGGTCCAAAAAATATACCATTGTGTAATGGGTTACAGCATCAGTAAATGAAAAGAAATACCAGTATTTATTAATGCCAGTTACCTAGGCTGGCCCCTACACATCTGAAACTATAAGTTCCCCAATTTGGTGGATTTTTGTAGCTGTCTCCTTTAGGATATTCTTCACATGACTCTTGGCTTGAATATATGCTTCACATGCTGTTGATTTAGGTAATTTAGTAGTAACCTCAAATCCCATAACCATACCCTTCCGCTGTAAATATTGCAGTGCTGGGAAATTAATGTGCCCAAGTGCCTAATACCATTCAACCCAGGACCATTATACTAGACCTTGTGGCTGTGCTTTAGTTTTAGGGTGGGTCATAGGGTAGGTCACAGGAGTGATGCGCTGGGATTCAACATGTATCTTATAAAGGTGGCTGTCTAGCCACTTGCCTTGAATGATTGTTGTATTGCTAGGTTTCTTGATGCCATCTATTTGGCCATCTGTCAAATAAAATGATAAATCTGCCTTTTCCATCCGTCCCAAGGAAATAAGGTTGAATTTTATACTTGGCACATGTAAGACATCCTTAAGTGTGATTTCATATGCCTTGTCACTAATATAAGTAATGATGTCAATGCTACCAGTGCCTGCAACCTTTGCAGAACCAGCGCCTTTGATCTGCTTAATGTTTAATGTGGTGTAATTCCTGAAAAATGATTTGTCAAATGCTACATGCATGCTGGTGCCTATATTGCCTAGCTATAAATTCTTGTCCTTTTCACTGAGTAGGGCTTCTGCCATAATAGAAAATGACTTAGCCGTGCTAGTGGCTATGCCATTGTCCTTTTTCTTGCCCTTAGACCTACAAAATTTAGCAATATAACTCTTTTTACCATAATTAAAACATTCCACCAGTGCTTTTCCACTGTTTTGACCTCCAGTCTTACCTTTAAAAGCAAGTGTGGTCTCATTGGTTCTATGCCACACATAGAGCCAGTTATCTTCCTTGGCAATCTTAGACATCAGCTTTTTTAGATCTTTGTAATCCTCTCCTGATGCCACTTTGATGAATGGCTCCTATAACTCTGGTAAAGCTAACATAAATAAATAACAAAAATCTTCACTGGTCAACTGCTTGCTCATGAGCTGCAATTTATCTTGCCATGCTTTGAATTTGTTAATAAATTCCTTTATGAACTCACCCTCTAAACAAAAGGTTTGGTATATTTTGTGTCTGAGTGTGAGTGCCGCATAATTACCTGTAGCCTGAAAACAATTTTTCAAAATATTCCAGGCCTATATACCAGTTTTGGCCATAGCAAGAGTGCTAGCCACTTTCTTAGCCATACATAATTGGATCACCCAAAGCACCTTCCACTGCTTCTTTTTCCAATCCTGGCATTCTTCATCCTTACTCTCCTATAGTTCAGCAATTTCACCTTTTACATAACTAAGGAGCTCTAGCTCCTCAAGTATGTCTTCTATCTTCCATTTCCATGCACTATAGTTTTTGGCACTATAAAGGTAGTCTATATAGCCAAGATCACTGGTGGAAGTATTGTTTGACATTGTTTTGGCAAGTGTCAATCAAGGGGTGAGATAAGTAGAGAGAGTTTTGAGTTATAAGTAGTGGATTTAAATGAAGTTGATTAGAGCATAGGGCTCATAACCTATTGGAATAAATGGGATGAGAAAATGACTTGTATATTTGGTAGATAAAATGTATTGGTTTTATATATGTATGTTAATTGTGAGACATAAAACAAAAGAATACAAAAGATACAAAAGAAACTATTGTTACAACACATACAAAAAGTTCATGCTATATTTGTAGCTGTTTATTATCCTTATTATCCAACAGTAAATCCCCTCATAAAGTAAATAAATAGTGTACACATGTAAAATATAAGCAGAGCATTAATTGCACAAGAGCTAAGAAAGTATCTATATACGTCCTTAATAGAATAAGGATTGTATAGCTGAGGGAAAACTCTTGTGTAGATACTAGACATAAGGTTAAGGAATCAAACCCTTAATAGAGAGGGCCTAGGCCTAAGAGTTTTAAACCTAAAGGCAAAGATTCTTATTAGTAATCTATTTAATAAGTATAGAACTTAATACTTGCCTGAAGGCAAAGAGGTTGAAGCTGAGCTCTTCAGGACAAGTTACATGCTTTATTTATACTACTTATAAGTGGTCTATATATAGATTTAAGGGTCTGTATACAGATGGAGTAATAAAGGATAAATATAGTAATGTAGAGAAAGACCATTACCCTAACTCTACTAGGCAACTGTATAGAGATCCATTTCCAGATTGGTACTAGTAACTATTAAGGGTTGGTCAGGGATAGAAGGCTATACTTCTAAGGCTGTACATAATGATAAAGGAGAAAGATGCATAGCCCTAAGATTACTCCTGTGACATGCGGCTTAGAATATATAAGGGCTAATCAGGTGACCACTATACTACCTATAGTCTACACCCTAAAGAGGTAATTTTATTAAGGAAAACAAAGAAAAATAGATAACAAAGGGAATACAAGTCCAAATAATACAAGAAAATGACCAAAAAATTGGCAAAAATATTGTCCCAAAGTCCAACTCATAACATCTGAAGGGTTAAATCTATCTTATACATATATATAGAGGCAGTATAAAGTACACCTCTACTATAAGTAGTACTAAGTATACTTATAACCTCCTAGCACAAAATAGAGAGGATTTTAGGGTAGAAAGAGAGAGGGGGGGGGAGGAGATAGGCTCTATAAGCCTAAGAGTTTGAACTGTAAAGATAAAGTTTTATTATGTTAATAAATACCTAATACAAAGTACTACTTATGCTTACCTAAAGATAAAGAGAATAAATTTAGGGTCTTTAGATAGAGACACTACAGGATTATATACTAATCCTACCTAGCTTATATACACTATATATAGTCTATGTGTAATAGTACTAAGAATGGTGTAATATAGTATTATAATAAGTCTATAATAGTATTATAGTCTAGACCTATACTCTAGACCTTACTTACATAATATATTATATGACTAGTAGTTATATAATAGCTAGTTATATAATGACTAATCTTATAACTTGCTTAGTCAGTAGAGCACTTATATAATATTCACTTATATAATATTATATATATATATATCAAAAATTAGAGAAAAAATTAGAAGAAAATCAGAAAAATAATGAAAAATTCTAAATAAATTTATAATATAACAAGTATCTTGTAATATATTGCTATGTATTTAACTATGCATTACTATACATAACCTTTGTATTAATTGTATACTATATTAGTTACTTGTATATATATTTAAAAGTTATAAAGATCAATTGCTATGCTTATCTAGAGCATCTCTATATAATTAGATAAGATTTAGCAAGACAATCAATAAAATAAATAATAAAAATGCATATATTCACTTATTATATAAAACACTTAAATATATGCTCTATAATAAATTTGTCAATAACTCTATAAGTAAATTTTGGTAAATTTTAAATAAATATTTGTAAGTATAGTATTTATTTAAGCTTTTATTATGCTTATATAGAGTTGCGTTATTATGTAATAATAACAACTTTCAACAATTATAGGCAGGTCAGCACCAGCTTGAGCCTAACATATAAGATAGTTCTCCTTGATATTCATTGTCAGTAATTCAATAAATTATCCTATATTTAGGTGGTTTACTATACAGAGACAGATGCTTCTTTCTTAAAAGCTAAAGGTGCTAAATCATACAACTCTCCACCTGAAGTGCCCTGATCCCCAGACCCAGATCCGCTTGTAACAGTTAGCTTTGTACCACTTGGCGCAAATTGAAGGGTTGATTGATTTATTCCACTGGTAGCCATAGTATCTGTTTCGGATGTCCATGCTTTGCCACTCGCGACTCGGTGAATGATCAGCAATGGCGATATGATCTAAAACCCAAATTACGGCAAAATATTAAAAACGCGTGCAAAGTGCAAATCTGATGTACTGACCTGTATTATAGGTGTTGCTTGGAACATGATATTTGCGAGTGGGCTATTTAACTCGAACGGTATCAAGAAGAGCAATGCAGCAAAGCTGTAAATCATCGAGGATTCAATAAGCATGGCAGCAATACCAGTATAGGGGCTATGATGATCACGGCCCAGAGCTTTGCGTAGCCGATAGCGATGCCAGAGCAAACGGGCGACAATGAGAAGGGTAAGAAACATGTTTGTTGTCAAAGACAATAAGAGATATGGAGAGGTCCAGTTGATTTGACTCGCGGCCGATAGATAGAAAGGTGATGAAGATGGTGCGGATATCATAATCATCCAGAGAATACTCAATGCTGAGACTCATGTCAGTCTGTTTATAGGGTAATAGTAGTAGGGGCTAATTGACTAACCAAAGATACCAACAAATAAAAGCAAGGGAAAACCCCAAACTAGCCATATTGGGAAGTTACTTTTGGAGTAGATAACAATGGTACGCCATACCTAAAAGGTATTGTTAGATGAGTGACCAGCTTTGAATGTTTGAATAGGACTGTTGGATTACCACTATACCATCTGTAAACCAGCCAGCAATGGCGTAACAGATGTTCCCAAGTTGGTCAATAGGTATGTTGTATTCAAGTATTTCAAACTCGCTGGGGCCTCCTGGAAAATTCCTATCACTAATGAAAGCTAGCTGCGTGAAATCAGCCAAGGCGGCGATATACAGTGTTCCCAAGATGAAGACGATGGCAACGTAAACCATAAGCACGATATTATGGCTAGTAGGTGAACGACGAAACTGGCGCCATTGGAGGAAGAAACAATTGAAGGAAAGTGTCAGGACCACCCCATATGATACTGCAGTTAGGATTGCTCCCTGAAGCCAAGTCTTTTCTGCAAAAATCACAGATGCGGACTCTGGAGGTGTATAGGACATGTTGATGCTGACTTGTTAGACTAGATCTGGGGAAACTTAGAACCGTATGTAATGTATACACACACACATATATATATATATATAGTTTTCATTTTTCAGCACTAGAGTGCCTTGTTGTATTTACTCAGCCTCAATTGTGCAACGAGTCTAACCTACCAGGGGCCTTTGAGCAAGAGGCTGCCAAGAGCTACACTACTAGCGGCGTATCACCACTGTCGGTGCATCCATGAGGACCATGACTAGCGCTAGCAGAGCCTTGATTCCGAGCAGAATTGTTCATCAGTGATCAAGATCATGATGTTGTACAAGTAATCACATGGATTAAAGGGCATTAACTTGGGATAGTTATTATTGGTGCTGCCGTGAGTGCTAGCCGGTCCCGAAATCATGATTCATAATTGACACTATCATGATCACTTGTTCTTATCTCATGGCTAATGTGCATGATGGCAGAATGACCGAGTCCGATATCAAGTCACAGATTTGGACGATATTAATTATATCAAAGTATTAGTATTAGATATGAATTAAAAACGACCACTAGCAGTCAAGAGGCCCCGGCCAGGGCGTTGAAAACAATTGAAAACATGCATATTGATGACATCCATCATATAAGCCTATAACTAGGGCCACCGGTCACCTTTCAAATTCCGAAGGCCATGATCGCATTTTATTTTATTCCGGTGCCATGACGGAGTCAATTTACCGAGTTCGCCAGGGACCAGACGATTTATTACGATGCATTATCGCTATCGGGTCCTCTGGACCTGCAACTACCTACAGTAGTACTCTCAAGTTCTCGACATGGCTAGGGCTGCATACCAGCGTCTTGCAGACTTCACGCCTGAAGATGCCCCCGAGCTCGGTTTGAAGGATGTGGTACAAAACTGGAGTAAACGACGATTTAGTGTTCTGCTATACAGGCTTGGATTCGATGACTTGCCGATCCTATTGTGCATCTTATGCACCATTGCCAATGCATTCTTGGCATTATCGCCCTCGAACCTACCACCAACACAAGGCAAAGCAGCTATTAATCGTGATCAGCTCTTTCGTCTCCGTCATCCATCTCAATTCATTGGCTTTGAGAAAATAAATCGACCCTCTCCACCCATTCCCAGAGAATTCAACAATGACCCTTTCTTGGTCTCCCATGTCCAAGCATCATATCCGGACACCGTACTCAAGGAAAGCTATGCCACACACATGACACGGTCTGGGACGGTTGTACCATTGACGCGGAAAGTCGTTCTATCTAGTGACGTGAGTATTTGATGCCATGAACGCCGCTTAATAGGCGCTCAATACTCATACATATTTTGCATACCAAGATCTCCACTGTGTTCCAATTTCGTGCTATTGACTGGGGCATGGAAAACTGTGAACTTAGGTTAGAACTTCCCCCGGAAGACACCATAATTCGAAGAAACAACATCACCGTGGACATTTTTCGGCTTAATTCTACCATACCTTTGGATGAAAGGATATTAACATTTTCCAATAGACCGGAGCGCGTGTCCAAACTGACAGAAATTGATATACAATATAATCAAGGCGTCCATTGGCATCGTCATGTATCTTGTCCATCTGAATCTCTACTCACGTTCGAGATTGCATGTAGCGATAGGGAGGAGAATGCCAATTGTTATGCTGAATGGTGGCAGAACGGGAAACACAATGTCATGGTGCAAACAGGAGAAACCGGAAGTGGTCAGTGATACAGAATCTCTATCTTTGCATGACTGCTGAAGCTCTTGTTATGATACCGCAGGGTTGTTTATAGTTCAACATGCTTCTGTATAAGATTCAACATTTAAATGAGCACCCAAGCTCAATTTTAAATTGTCACTTTGGGGGCTTGAGAATATCTCGGGAATACGAAGAAAGAAGAACTGCCAGTGGTGCCGAAGTAGAGAACAAAAAATCCAAAAACTTGAACTATACGTGTAATGCTGTCGAAATAGTCATCATTATCTCTATAAATCGTTTTTCGTTAGATGGACCAGAACAGGGTAATCTGCACTTTGATGGCATCCAAAATTTTGGTGCAAATGCATAAAACTACTCAATCTCTGGTAGGAAACACCATGGTAAACAATTGAGGGACTTGAAAAAGTGTAGCAAACTACTAATAGAATATCACATCCGAGTCTTATCATTCTTATGACATCAATAATTGATTCACAATTACACTTAACATGTTACGCCTAATTCCATCTCGTAGCCCAGGACATCCACTGGTCATTGTTAGTGTCCAATCCCCGATGGACCTGCTCCCAATCTGAACAAACCAAATTGTCCCCTGTTCCAACGAACGTAGGGCCCAAAAAATCTCCTGATTCCAAGGTCCCAGCGGATCTACACAAAAAGGACTCGCGCAGATAATTGATACAATGCTCAATATGTTTATGAGTATAATTGCTCTCGCTTTGACGTGTGATGCCTAGGTATATGGCATGAAGGCAGTGGATTTCGTGATAGTAAGTGACCACAAAAACCCTTTGTTGAGCACCTAAGCGTACTTTTCCGATTGCTGGACCAAAATTGTCAAGTAAAGAGTCCCATTCTGCTCTTGAGGTGAGGTCGGATGCATTAAGCGAGAAATGAACGCTGTCTTGCAGCGTCATGAAGACAGCTTCATTTTCGTTTAATCCAGGAAAGAAAAAAGGGTAGTCATCTCCAACATAGTTGTGCTTGATGTGCACTGAAGCATAAGCGTATAGAATGAGCATGAAGAATTCTGTGCTGAAAAAGTGATGAGCTTGCCTGAGGTTACAGTGTTTGACATTGTTTTGAATATACGCCAGGTCATTAGCAGTAACGACAGTAGGCAGCTGATGTATACTGCAGTTCCTTTAAGATTGCTCATTGTAATTGCAATCCGAGGATAATATGTGGTTAGACACGGTGGTGGAAGAATAATGCCACAGCTTGTCTGGGAGATAATTTGGCGTACTCTGGCCGAGCTGATACTACTAGTAGGTTCACAATTACATGGATTCCTTAGTGATAAGAGTCAGATACGAACTTTTAGCGAGCGTATGAGGCATCACGCATCTATCACCATAAAAGTCAGAAGACGACACCTACCGAGAATGATGTTTACGCATGCAGTGCATTCATCATATCTAATTCTCCGCAATGGAATTCATATTACTGGCAGTGCCAGTGTTCTCCAGCGGTGTTGAAGTTGGGGATCAAATGAGATAGTAAATATACAGTGAAATCTGGTCAGTTTGATGAAAGCTTGATCGGTGATAATTATGATAGTTATATCATGATATATTGATACTGGCGTATTGTGCGGGTTTGTTTCCAGTAGACTCCGGAACTAGACTGACTCGGAGATTCAACCGAAGGCCCCTGGCTACTACTCACGTGCCATTAATTACTGCCGTAAATTAGAAAAGAAAACTGTAGTGATGAACCACCCAGTTGGGTAGGAGTCGGATACTCATAATAGTAGTCGAGTTGTCTGTTTGTGTTATCATTCAAATAACTCAATGCATCATGATGGCGATTCAGGCAACTACTAGAAGAATGCATTCTATGTACACGACCTCTTTTCAGCCTCATCGCTGATATTAATTGATAAAAATATGTTTGTGCTCCTGAAAGCGTTCAGCTATATGATTCAATCAGCGTAATGAGACCTAGTATATCTAAATCACATGCCGAAGGATTAGAACTTGAAGATCTGCATCAGATGTCCTCCTGGCAGGCGAATTCGCCTTGATGCTTCAATCTGTTTTCTGAGTCCGGGTCTTCTCAGGCTCGTTACTCAGCGTCCTGAGAATAAGAAGTCGCGGTGCCACCTCTGGTGCCTGGGGAGGGGGGTGGAACAAGACATGGAAAAATCCTGTGAGTTGAATACTACTACCCCGGGCCCATTATAGCTAGGATTCACTTGGATCCAATGGAACGACTATATCACTTTATAAATGTTTCGATATGATTTTATGATGAATGGTACGTATTCATTATTCAATACATAACTCCACATCTAGGACTTTAAGCGGTCTCGTGACACCAAACATAGCGCTTGCATAAGGTTCCGCCTAATTAAGCACCCAAGCATCCCAGGTTGTGGCAGTGGCATACCCAAGGTTTTAAATACTCCAAAAAAAACAAATAACTGAACGATACAATCAAACCCAAGTGCTGTTGGATTTTCTCGAATATTCTATATAGTTTTCCTCCGCTGCCTTGTAGAGCAAAGACCAATCGTTGCATACCCGCTCTGATGTCCGTTGAATATTCCCAAGGCCATTATAGCTAGATGTCAGGCCCATGTCTGCAGCGCATTGGATTGTCTGACGAAGGTAGTTGAAACAATGTTGTAGTAGCGTTGGGGAAGTGATATTGCTCCTTGCAATGTAATGCCGACGAATTATATCCAGGCATCGAAATTGGTGGAAGAGTGTAATAGTATACACATCATATCTTTGGGTGTCCTCATTGGCAAGATAAACCAGATGGCCTCCTGTTGGTTGAAGATGTGCCCATTCCTGCTCAGCCTGTTTGGAATCAAGCAAGTAGTGTGACACTGTGCCAGCATACATGGCAACAGGCTCAGAAGAGGAAAAATCAACCAGAGCGAGCGAGGTAGCACCTGTACACCCAAAGATCTGAGTGATTTGAATAACAGCTATGAGAGGCTGCGTACATACTTTGAATATACGTGATGGATTGAGGATGCAAGCTTGAAGGATGTCGAATATCCATTACAATATTTGCAAAAATGTTGAAGCCCATCACTAGGACAAAAGCTATGCATATAATAATGTCAAGAGTGCTTCTAAATTGCATGATTACAAGTAAAGTGGAGAGAGATGGATGTACTGAAGGTGAAAGCGATATTTGGAATGTCAGTTTCAGTACTGGTGAAAGTATTTCTGTGATAAGAACCTGGCTAGCACTCGGGCTAGCACATAGAAACTGTCAGAGAAACGATTGTTGATAATCAAGCATTGAAGGTTATGACCTAGCGCCATGAATACTCTAATTAAAAGGAAGAGACGTTGAACTTCGCCATGATGTATTCGGGCCGGACCATGATTCACGTTCACGAGGAAACTCTATAATCACATCTGTTGGGCTAGACGTGACCCACATGGGTGCCTGCGCCTCAAAATGACACACTACTGAATAACCATGTCTTAGGGGTGCTGGAAGACTCGGAGGCTGGCGGCATGAATCAGAACTATCTGATGCATAACAATACAAGACTCGGACTTCTTTGACGCATGCATCACTGGCACCGGATACTGCACATATTCTCAAAGATGATGGCACTATTCGGGTTCATTGAAATTTAACTGATCGCTGGCATGATCATCATGGTTTGAGTGACATATGTTGAGATGAGGCAACTTGAACAAAACTCCTGAATCAAGGGCTGAAAACAATGTGCGAATACATGGCTTCCTATTATCTAACCTCATAGGAACTGACTCGAAACTATGTTCTCCAGGTGATGCAGTAAACAATTGCGATATCTCGGCGTTTGACCGAATTGATGCCAGTGACTTGCAATATTGCGTTCAATTGATTAATTAAGGATACTCAATTTCCTCCGGTTTCTATAGTTGGATCAATATCAATTTCACATCATGCCTCGTTACGGCCGTAATGAACTAGATGCAGTGATGTCTCATTGTTCAGCCATATTTGGCAAAACACTTTCAATCGTCGGTCCGCATGTGCTCAAAGATGATCATGGTACTACTGGCATCAATTTATGCTCTTCTTTTATATTCATCAGCTAACAGGGACCCATGTTTCTCGCAGACCAGATGTGAGAGTGGAAGACATACTGTCTGTAAAAAAAATTGAAGAATGAGAGCCTAGCTAGAATTTGTACTTTGCATGGTAAGTTGCGCCTATAAAATGTTGTGAGCAATAAAGATATGATTTCTGAAAGTAACCAATGCTTTCCCAAAGTAATATACTACTATATTAGAAGAATCAAATTAAAAATCCTCTGCTTTACCTTGCTAACCCCGGCACCCTAGCAGCTATGGGCCGTGCTTCGCATGGCCTGGTGGATGCTCACTAGTATTGGATGCTCAATTTCTAACATGAATTCGACACCTTTTTGAAACTTGAACAGTATGCGTAATTTCCAAATTACGGAACCAAGTAAAAGTAAAATAAAGGAATCTAATTCTTGGCTTGTGTGTGTAGGGCTCCTTTTATTCAAGTTGTTGATTTTAGTTTGGATGGCCACACGCACTACTAAGCCAAATATAAAAATACATGGAATAGCCATTGTCATTATGATAGCATGTCACTGTAGTGAGTAATGGTCTTGTCAAAGTCATCAGTTGTTACGGATCGCGGACCGGATAGACGCAACGCTCGATGGCAACGCTCGATGCAAGGTCACATGCCAAAAGGGTTGGCACGCACCAACAGGGGATATAGCGTGAGGAGAGAGTAGGAGTTGCTCTTCATATAGACCGTCCATTTTCGTCACACACACTCTCTCTCGTTTTGCGCGGTTGCGCCGCCACTCGTTATTATTCCTATCACTACCTTACACCTTTATTTTCAGTTTTATTGCTGCTCGTTTTACTCGCTCCTATACCATTTGCGCTTCCGAGTGCCTCGTTCTCTCCGCGCGTTCCCTGACTGCGACTCGGGTGGGCTCGACCCCCGCTGACCAGCCTTGACATTAGTCATTATTTTCCTTCTGATCATCATTTCGGCTGGATGTACAAAGCATTAGCTCCTAAGTATTGATAAACTTGTTAAAGTCCATAAGGATTCATCATGTGATTCACGCCACTTCAATAACCATCATGCTACCGATATTATCTCGCGGGTAAGCTGAAAACCCGGTTTTCCGACTCTGCGATGATTTACCACCTTGTGCCGCGTGATTTCTGATAGTACTAACTCTGCTTCCATTTTTCAGATTTGTATTTTATATTAACTCATGATAACATCATTACGTACTAGTTCATGCCCCTATAGATTCAAATGGATGAAAGTCAGAGCTTAGACATTGAATCTGTCACCAGTGGTGGCATTGGTGGTGTTATCAACTATTCTTTGATCACAGAACCCGGACAAGATTGAGAGCGACCGAAATAATGTCCGCAATATAGAACCTTTCAGGCGTTTCTCGCTGTATTGAATAAGTCCTCCAGCGCATATAAATACGTTTGTTGTTTTCCTATCAAGACTACCCAAGCTCCTAGTGCTACACTTGTAGTCAAGTATAGTTGACCATCAATCCACAGGATTCCTCGCTAGTATAGTAGTGTTGCCATCCATCACCGTGGTCACCTCTACATATCGTATCAATTTCTCCGTAATCATGTCTCTTTCCTGGATCCGCCTGGCAGCATTGCTCCTTTTCGCCCACACAGTCATGTCCTTGCCATATAATGGAATGGACATACGGGCCTCTGACAAGGTCGCAACTGGAGGTGATGTCCGATTTTCAATTATCGGTACGAAAAATTAGGTCGACTAAGCACTTTTAACTGGATAGACGTTCATTTGAAACGCAAAGATACCAGT
Organism: Agroathelia rolfsii; assembly: GCA_018343915.1. Classification (NCBI taxonomy): domain Eukaryota; kingdom Fungi; phylum Basidiomycota; class Agaricomycetes; order Amylocorticiales; family Amylocorticiaceae; genus Agroathelia; species Agroathelia rolfsii. The sequence goes on from JABRWF010000002.1 coordinate 1,972,103, forward strand.
ATTCAAATCGATGGTCAATGCGGAGGAATAGAAATGTCATATGCTGATACTGATGATGCTGGTGAGTTCTAGTAATTACTAACATTCATTCAGACCCTAATACAACTCTCTTTTCATCTGAAAGTCCCGACGTGTGGGATTTAGACAAATGTCCGTTTTTCTGCATTTCACATATACTGCTTATGTTTAGCCAAGAAACTTTGTATGAGTGAAATTTCAATTGAATATATATACTACTTCGGTATAAGATGAAAGCTATTTGACACACCCAGGCCTCACTCACACAAATTCTTTAGCCTATTAGGGGGCTAAAACATCAGGAAAAAATATTATTAGCATGTACCTTTATATAGCCAATATAGCCGCTGTAGCGTGGTAGCCAGGTACACCCACTTTGGTTTTTCACACAAAAAGTTGTTGCTTTCTGTTGAAAGTTGCATTTATTGTGCATCAACTCAACTTTATATAAATACAATGAAAGCTTAAATAAATACTATACATACTTACCTACTTACACAAATTTATTTGGAATTTATCAAATTTTATTTACAGAGTTATTTAAATATTCACTATATAGCATATATTCAAAGATTTAATCAAATAAGTGAATATATGCATGCATTTGATTTATTATTTCGATAGATCTAATCTTTCTAGGATAAAATGATCTGGATCTGCACAGCAAATCAATTTATTGATATTCTAACACATGTATAAATGACTAATTATACTTACATTGATATAAAGGTAATGCACAGTTATTCTGCAGCATGCTTTACTATTTATAAATATATAAAATACTATAAAATCAAATTTCTCAGTAGTATAACTTATATATATAGCTACAAAATAACAAGTTGATTTCACCTCATTAAATTGTGAGTGATTAGAAGCAAGACTCTAACAAGCTTACTAAGCTTACTAACAACTCAATTAGAACTTACTCAAGTTCTATATTGCAAATACAAGCCTAATATCAAGATCACACCTGTTTCTTATCACTAAAACTCACCCAGAGCCTACATTAACCCCTATAAGGTATAGGGTAGCCTGTAATGGCTTTTTTACAACTCCCAAGGCCTGGAATGCAAGGATGTATATACCTTGTGCATGGTTTCCACTATTACTCAAAATGGAGCTTTACTGTTACTAAGCTTTACTCTAAGTCTGCTAGACTTTCAAGTGAGGTCTACAATTTAGATACCAAATGTCTTATATATGTAGATATACATGCAGGGTATCTTAGCCTTGATAAATGCAGGGCAAGCCTTTGTTTACTTAAGTGCACTGAGCACAATGTTTTTTGTATTGTTGCAGATGTAAATAGTCACTATGAAGGCTGGACCTATCTTATGCATGTATATAGAGGTTGCACTAAGCAATCCTCTACTATAAGCAGCACAGAGCACACTTATAACCTCCTAGCACAGAGTAGAGAGGATTTTGGGATGGGGGAGAAAAGGAGATAGGGACTCTAAAGATAAAGTTATATTACGTTAGTTAACTATTTAATATAAAGCACTATTGTGGTTATCTAAAGACAAAGAGAACAAATCTGGGGTCTTTAGATAGAGGACTACAGGGTTATATACTATTTCTACCTAGTCTGTGCACTGGTACATAGTCTGTGCATAGGGGTGCTAAGTATGGTGTAATGTTGCATCATAATGAGTCTATTATAATATTATGGTCTAGACTTATGTTCTAGACTTGTACATATATAATAAGTTATATAGCTAGCTGTCATATGATGGCTAGTTATATGGTGACTAGTTACATGACTTGCTTAGTCATCAGGGTACTTATATAATGTTCGATTATGTAATACACAAATTATATATTAAAGAATAGAGAAAAATCAGAAAAAAATCAGAAAAATAATAAGAAATTTTAAATAAATTTATAGTACAATGAGTGTTGTCAAGAGCACACCTGACTCTTGCCACTAAAACTCAACCAGTGCCTATGTAAACCTCTCTAAAGTGCAAGGTAGCCTGTAATGGCTGTTTTACAACTCCCAAGGCCTGGGATACGCAGGTGTACACACCTTGTGCCCTATCTTAACTCTTACTTACTTTAGAGTGTTCTAGTCACCAAGCTTTACTCTAAGTTCACTGAACTTTCAAGTGAGGTCTACTGTTACAACACCAAAGGTCTTGTGTATGTTAATAGGGGTGTAGGGTATCTTAATGGCAATAAGTGCAGGGTAGAGCCTTTACTTGCTTGAGTGCACTGAGCACTATGTTTTGTTGTGTTATTACAGACGCAAATGGTCGCCACAAAGGCTGGACCTATCTTATGCACGTACACAGAGACTTGCACTGAGTGTGTCTCTTCTGTAAGCAGCACCAAGCATGCTCACAACCTCCTAGTACTGAGTAGAGAGGATTTTAGTGGGGGGAGAGAAAGAAGGAGATAGGGACTCTGAAGATGAAGTTTTTATTGTGTTAGCTAACTATTTTAGATACAAAGCACTACTGTGCTTACCTGAAGATGAAGAGAACAAATCTGGGGTCTTCAGGTAAAACACTACAGGGTTATATACTATTTCTACCTAGTCTGTGCACTAGTACATGGTCTGTGCACAGAGGTGCTAAGTATAATACAATATTGCACCATAGTAAGTCTATGATAGTGTCATGTTCTAGATCCATGCTCTAGACCTGCTTACATAATAAGTTACATGACTAGTGGTCATATGATGGCTAGTCACATGATGACTGATCACATGACTTTGCTTAGTCATCAGGGTACTTATGTAATATTTGCTTATGTAATATTCATATTATACACCAGAAAATAGAGAAAAATCGGAGAAAAATCAGAAAAATAATGAGAAATCTTAAATAAATTCATAGTACAGTTGTTACGAGTCGATCGTTGTATTATAAATTACTTAGAATTTTTCATTATTTTTCCGATTTTTCTCTGATTTTTCTCTATTTTTTGGTGTATAATATGTATATTACATAAGCAGACATTACATAAGTACTTTGATGACTAAGTAAGTCATGTGATCAGTCATCAGGTGACTGGCCATCATGTGACCACTAGTCATGTGACACATTATGTAAGCAATGACTCACTATGGTGCAATATCGCATCATACTTAGCACCACTGTGCACAGACCATATACCCCATGCACAGACCAGGTAGAATTAGTATATAACCCTGTAGTGCCCCTGCCTGAAGACCCCAGATTCGTTCTCTTCGTCTTCAGGTAAGCACAGATAGTGCTTTGTATTAAGTAGTCACTAACATAATAAAACTTCGTCTTCAGAGTCCCTATCTCTCTCCCCTTCCCTATAAAAATCCTCTCTGCTTCGTGCTAGGAGGTTGTGAGCGTGCTCAGTGCTGCTTACAGTAGAGGTGTGCTCCGTGCTACCTCCGTGTGCATACATAAGACAGGTCCAGCCCTCTGGGTGACCATTTGTACTTGCAATAACACAAACAATCATAGTGCTTAGTGCACCCAAGCAAGCAAAGACTCTGCTCTGAGCTTGTCACAGTTAAGATACCCTGCACCCCTATTAACATACACAAGACCCCGGGTGTTACAACAGTAGACCTTGCTTGAAAGTCTTGCAGACTTAGAGTAAAGCTTGGTGACTAGCGTACTCCAGAGTGAGTGAAAGTTAAGACAGGGCACAAGGAGTGTACACCTGCGCTTCCCAGGCCTTGGGAGAAGTAAAACAGCCATTACAGGCTACCTCGCACTTTATAGAGGTTTTCGTAGGCTCTGGTTGAGTTTTAGTGGCAAGAGACTGGTGTGCTCTTGACATTAGAACGAATCTCTCCATTTTTCTGAACTAGTTGCTTCGTGCGCTAGGGGTGGTGTAGTGAGCCACATTATTTTGAGCACAAAGAACATTACCGTAAAAATTTAGTAGACTACCACGGTCATTTTAACCTACACAAAGTAGTAGTCTTCACTTTCGCACATTTCCTGTTTTGGGAGTATTCTTGGCCAGCTTGCAAGTGGTATTAGTATCCACGGTTGCATTGGTTTTTTCGAGCTATTAAAGGGAACATCACCCGAGTGGATAGACGAAAAAGACTCCGGTCGCTACAAGTAGCCCAAAACAAGTAAAATACCTTAGTAGAATTAGGCCTAGCTCAAAGGGCAAAAACCTTTTTATCTTTGTACAAATCACCTTGGGAGTCTCCAGTAATCACTGTCGAGCTTGCCCACCATTTCTCACCAAACACCCTCGTACGAACCTACCCCTGCACCATCCTCAGAGGAAGAGACTTCTTCAGGAGAACACGAACCCACTGAAGAAGAAGAAAACTCCTCAGACGAAGAAAATCCCACTTTCCTCCCATCCTTCCCTTTTGCTGAAGCATCCACCCTTCCTACTCCTTTCACCCCACGAGCACGTTCACCAATGGCTGAACAACCAGCAACACCACCCACAAATGCTCAGCTTTTGCAACAGTTGGTGGCAACTCAAACTACCATGATGCAATGGATGATGCAACAAGGAGAAAGAGGGAAACCAAAGGAAATTGGTCATGCACCACCTACATTTGATGGCCAGTGGATTAATTTCCACCCCTTTAAACAAAAATTTACGGCCTATTTGGAACTTAATCCCAGGGTGTACGTTACGGACGAGGAAAAGGTTAAGTACCTACTTGGCCTAATGACAGAAGGAGCAACCTCGTGGTCTAGTCTTTGGTATGGCGAACTAGAAAAAGCCAGCCAAAACAACAGAACAGAGGGACCCGTCTTGTTTAGCCAAGTGTGGGAAAGCTTTAGCCAATTATTTGGGGCATTTGACGAAAAGGTAGCTGCTAGGGATCAGTTAAGGCACCTTAGACAAGGAACAACATCCACAAGAAACTTTGGGATGGCGTTCCTTCTCTTAGGAAAAAGATCTGGGTTATCAGATGATGACCTAAGAGAAAAGTACCTGGAAAGAATGAACGCCAAACTACAACGTATCATTACAGGCTGGGATAGGGATACCTCAACCCTAAACAAGTTAATGCAAGCAGCACATGATGCTGAAACTAACTTGATGCAGGAAGAGATGTTCTCTAACAGGAGGTATTGGTACAACAATAACCCCCAGCTGGACCTCCAACGAAATGATCCAGATGCCATGGACATCTCCGCTACTATCTTGGGAGGGAAACCCAAGGACTCAAAAAACCCGTTCTTGAGCGCAGGTTCTGCTCAGCAGACCTCCCCGTTGAAAGTGGCAGCAACGCAAAATAACCAGACCACATCTACCAACAACCCTTTCAGACGAAAAGATATAGTTTGCTATAACTGCCAAAAGAAGGGGCATATTGCTAGGGACTGTAGAAGTCCAAAGAACAATCAGGGAAACCCGAATAACCCCTTCCAGAAGGTGGCAGCCACATCATCACCACCACAACCTCTACCAGCCCCAGCAACCTCAGGACAAGATGGGTCTACTTTAACCCAAGCTGACATATGGACCATGCTCCAAGAACAGGGACAAATGATTGCAGCAATGAAGGACAAGATGGGTTTTTAGAACGGTCAGAGTATGAGGCCAATGCTTCTGACCAGTATGTACAAAACAAAATTTCTTCTTTTTCTATTTCTTCTTCTTTTTCAATTTCATTTTCTTCTGTACAAGGTGTAAATGGACAACACCTAAAGATTCCACTTATGTTCCATGGACGCTCTACAACGATTTCTGTATCAGCTATGATTGATTCTGGCGCTTCTTCCACTTTTATCAATAAAAAATTCATAGACAAAAATAAAATAAAAACTTTAAAACTACAAAAACAAGTTCCTCTGTACAATATAGATAATTCACCAAACACAATGGGATTCATTTCAGAATACGCAATACTTTTAACCCAGATTGGAATGGAACGACGACGTTTAGTATTTCTAGTAGTAGATATTGGTACAGAAGATGTAATCTTAGGTATTGATTGGCTACGATTAGAAAACCCTATTATCAACTGGAAAAAGGGACATGTCACTTTAATGGATGATTTGTTGAAAGACGAGGAATACAAAAAAATTAATAAAATCATAAAAGATGAGGACTCACCTCCACGATTGGCTGCAACCCTGGGTTTGCCACCCCTATACCAAAAACATGCCAAGGTCTTCTCAGAAATAGACTCCCAACGTTTTCCCACTAGTAAAACATACGATCATAAAATTGAACTAGTAGAAGGAGCAGAAATGAGAAGAGCCAAGGTGTACCCATTATCAATACCAGAGCTAAAAGAGTTGGATGCATACCTAGATGAGAATTTGGCCAAGGGTTATATAAGAAAATCTCAAAGCCCCTATGCCTCTCCATTTTTCTTTATTCCGAAGAAAAATGGAAAACTTAGACCTATAGTGGATTATCGTAAACTAAATAATATCACTATAAAAAATTCTTATCCACTCCCACTCATTTCCTCTATTGTTGATGGCCTTTCTAGGGCAAAGATATTTACCAAATTAGACTTACGATGGGGGTATAATAATGTATTGATAAAGAATGGACATCAAGAGCGAGCAGCATTCATAACTCCTCGTGGACTATTCGAACCCCTCGTAATGACATTTGGCTTATGTAATGCCCCAGCCACTTTCCAAGCTATGATGGATGAAATATTTGCAGAACTAATCGCACAAGGATTAGTGTATGTATATATTGATGACATCATCATTGCCACTGCCGACCTGGAAGAACATCGATGCCTAGTACATGAAGTACTTAAAAGATTAGCAGAAAATGACCTCTTTGCTAACCTAGACAAGTGCTTATTTGAAGTACCAGAGGTGGAATTTCTAGGAGTAGTTATTAGCTACAACCATGTACAAATGACCAATGATAAAGTACAAGCTATCCTTGATTGGCCAACCCCTACAACGGTCAAGGACGTGCAGAAATTTAGAGGTCTAGCAAATTACTACCGGCGATTTATCAAAGGCTTTAGCGACATAACTAAACCCCTGGATAAACTAACAGGCAAGGGAACTTGGAAATGGGAAAAGGAGGAACAAGACTCATTCGACAAACTCAAAAAGGCTTTCACCATGGCACCTGTGTTAGCCATTTACGATCACCAAAGAGAAAGTCGAATTGAGACGGATGCCTCTGGGTATGCCACGGGAGGAGTATTCTCCCAGTTACAAGACAATGGTGAATGGCACCCTATTGCATTTCACTCTAAATCCATGGATGATGCACAAAGAAATTATGACATCTGGGATAAAGAGATGCTTGCAATCATTAGAGCATTGGAAGAATGGCGCCATTATATCATAGGGTTGCCTAAACCGGTGGAAATTTGGTCAGATCACAAGAATTTGGAGTATTGGGCAACAAGTCAACACCTTAGTAGACGACAAGCACGATGGTATCGAATCCTACAAGAATATCATTTTGTGTTATGTTACAAAAAAGGATCTACTAATGGACGAGCCGATGCTTTATCTCGACGACCTGACTTTTACACCGAGGATTCACAGGATAACCAAGATGTAACTGTACTCCAACCTACCCATTTCAGAATAATGGCTGCAAAAAGAGGTCATATTTTGGTAGAAGGGGAAAAAGAGATATTGGCAGAGATTAGACAGGAGAGCACCGAGTTGCTGGAATCCCTCTACCAAATTGTCAAAATTGGTCCTCGACGAATTACCCTAGGATTACAGGATTGGGAAACGGAAGACGGTCTAGTACTATATAGAGAAAAAGTATTTGTGCCCCCAAATAAAGAAATCAAAGAAAAAATTATGGCCAAATACCATGACTCAGCATTAGCAGGCCACCCCGGACGCACAAAGACTTTGGAACTTATTAGTAGGAACTACTATTGGATCAACATGACTAAAGAAATAAACCAATATGTAGATTCTTGCTTATTGTGCCAAGCCAATAAACCAAGTCGACAAGCGTTACCTGGGCTCCTACACCCACTCCCAGTACCTGGAAAACCGTGGGAACATGTAACCTCAGATCTTATCGTAAAACTACCCAAGTCACATGGATTTGACTCAATTCTGGTAGTAGTAGACAGGCTCACAAAACTGGCACATTTTATACCAACCAATGAAAATATCTCTGCCAAAGATGTAGCTGATCTCTACGTTAAGAACGTATTTAAATTACATGGTACACCGTCAACATGGACCTCGGATCGTGGACCCCAGTTTGCAAGTCAAGTAATGAAAGATATACACGCAAGTCTACATATCAAAACAGCATTGTCTACAGCATATCACCCACAAAGTGATGGACAAACTGAGCGTGTAAACCAGGAAGTAGAACAATACCTCCGAATCTTTTGTAACCACCGACAAACCAACTGGGTAGACTGGCTGCCTTATGCGGAATTCATGCATAACAATAGGAAGAATGAAAGCACACGCTCAAGTGCCTTTGAACTTACGTATGGTTATGTTCCAAATTGGGAAGCTAAAGATATCCAAGATTCTACCCCAGGGGCCTTTAACTGGATTGAAAATGCAAAAGAAGCACGAAAGGAAGCACAAGCAGCATTGGGATTAGCAAGGGAACAAATGGAACAATCATATAATAAAGGAAAAAAGATGTTCCCAGATCTAGAGGAAGGACAGGAAGTATGGCTTAATACACGAAACCTAAAGCTTGATAGACCATCCAAAAAATTAAGTCAAAAATGGATTGGACCCTATAGAGTGGAGAAAAAGCTAAACAACCTGAATTACCAACTAAACCTGCCAGCCAACCTTAAAATCCATAATGTATTCCATGTTCACCTGCTTAAACTACACCATGCTTCTGATCGACACCAGAAGCCTTTACCACCAATTGAAGTAGAAGGAGAAGAAGAGTACGAAATGGAAGAAGTACTCAATTCTAGATTACGCCGTGGAAAATTGGAATTCCTAGTCACTTGGAAAGGTTACCCAGGAGAACAAACTTGGGTCAGAGAATCCGATATGCATGCAGATGAAGCAATCAGAAACTTTTACAAAGCCAACCCTAGTGCACCAAGGAAAATCAGTGCGACAATATTTGGACTTCTACCCTTCCAAAACTGGGATAACCTGACAGAATGGCAACCCGAGGCGGATTGCCCCTAAGGAGGGGGTAATGTTACGAGTCGATCGTTGTATTATAAATTACTTAGAATTTTTCATTATTTTTCCGATTTTTCTCTGATTTTTCTCTATTTTTTGGTGTATAATATGTATATTACATAAGCAGACATTACATAAGTACTTTGATGACTAAGTAAGTCATGTGATCAGTCATCAGGTGACTGGCCATCATGTGACCACTAGTCATGTGACACATTATGTAAGCAATGACTCACTATGGTGCAATATCGCATCATACTTAGCACCACTGTGCACAGACCATATACCCCATGCACAGACCAGGTAGAATTAGTATATAACCCTGTAGTGCCCCTGCCTGAAGACCCCAGATTCGTTCTCTTCGTCTTCAGGTAAGCACAGATAGTGCTTTGTATTAAGTAGTCACTAACATAATAAAACTTCGTCTTCAGAGTCCCTATCTCTCTCCCCTTCCCTATAAAAATCCTCTCTGCTTCGTGCTAGGAGGTTGTGAGCGTGCTCAGTGCTGCTTACAGTAGAGGTGTGCTCCGTGCTACCTCCGTGTGCATACATAAGACAGGTCCAGCCCTCTGGGTGACCATTTGTACTTGCAATAACACAAACAATCATAGTGCTTAGTGCACCCAAGCAAGCAAAGACTCTGCTCTGAGCTTGTCACAGTTAAGATACCCTGCACCCCTATTAACATACACAAGACCCCGGGTGTTACAACAGTAGACCTTGCTTGAAAGTCTTGCAGACTTAGAGTAAAGCTTGGTGACTAGCGTACTCCAGAGTGAGTGAAAGTTAAGACAGGGCACAAGGAGTGTACACCTGCGCTTCCCAGGCCTTGGGAGAAGTAAAACAGCCATTACAGGCTACCTCGCACTTTATAGAGGTTTTCGTAGGCTCTGGTTGAGTTTTAGTGGCAAGAGACTGGTGTGCTCTTGACAACAGTGATTATCTTGTAACAAGCGTCTTGTAACACTTGAAAAATAATGGGAAAACAGGATACATAAGAAAAGAAAAAGACTCCAGGACTCCAATTGGGTACTAAGCAAGGAATTGCTAGTTCCAATGCCCAAATAGCAGAGGGTGGAGAGTAGAGGTTAGGAGCTAGAGAGGTATCTTTAGTTGTTGAATAGTAGTGGGCAAGGGTGAGTAGGGATATATTGGAAATATTAGAGTAGAAACTACTTGTATATAGAGGAGGTTATGACAGGATCAAAATATACATATTAAATTTTGAGCCTAGAAAATATAGGGCTTAAAATATACTACTATAATATAAGTATAATACTATCTAAACTCAATTTGTAATTTTGAAAATTTTAATCCTAACCTCAAAAAAAAAATTGATCCCATAGTCCTTTAGACTATTTCTTTTTTCCATAAGAGATAGTCTAATAAACTTTGTTAAGTGTTAATCTGAAGTAGGTCTATATAACTTTCTTGGCTTCTGATTGGCTGCTTTCCAGGTAAAAGTATTAAAAGGGGTATGATATAGATATAATGTACTTATATACTACTATAGACCTTATTTAAAGCAAACACTTACTTATGAAGAAAAGTATAGGCTTGTTATTTATTCTTGTAGATAAAGGCTTAGTCTATAAGGGGTTGGAAGCAATTAGTCTACTCTATATCTAATATAAAGGTAGCTAGTAGGATTTATTCTTACTTACTTTATAGTACTTCCTAGTACTTAGGTGTTATGAGTCGCTTGTGTATTATAAATTTATTTAAGATTTTTCATTATTTTTTCGATTTTTCTCTGATTTTTCTCTATTTTTTGGTATATAATATGTATATTACATAAACAGACATTACATAAGTACTTTGATGACTAAGCAAAGTTATATGATCAGTCATTATGTAACTGGCCATCATATGACCACTAGTCATGTAACTTATTATGTAACAAGTCTAGAGCATGGGTCTGGATTACAACACCATTATAAATTCACTATACTACAATATTATATTATACTTAGCACCTCTATATACAGACCATGTACCAGTGCACAGACCAGGTAGAAATAGTATATAACCCTGTAGTCCTCTATCTAAAGACCCCAGATTTGTTCTCTTTGTCTTTAGATAACCACAATAGTGCTTTATATTAAATAGTTAACTAACGTAATATAACTTTATCTTTAGAGTCCCTATCTCCTTTTCTCCCCCATCCCAAAATCCTCTCTACTCTGTGCTAGGAGGTTATAAGTGTGCTCTGTGCTGCTTATAGTAGAGGATTGCTTAGTGCAACCTCTATATACATGCATAAGATAGGTCCAGCCTTCATAGTGACTATTTACATCTGCAACAATACAAAAAACATTGTGCTCAGTGCACTTAAGTAAACAAAGGCTTGCCCTGCATTTATCAAGGCTAAGATACCCTGCATGTATATCTACATATATAAGACATTTGGTATCTAAATTGTAGACCTCACTTGAAAGTCTAGCAGACTTAGAGTAAAGCTTAGTAACAGTAAAGCTCCATTTTGAGTAATAGTGGAAACCATGCACAAGGTATATACATCCTTGCATTCCAGGCCTTGGGAGTTGTAAAAAAGCCATTACAGGCTACCCTATACCTTATAGGGGTTAATGTAGGCTCTGGGTGAGTTTTAGTGATAAGAAACAGGTGTGATCTTGATATTAGGCTTGTATTTGCAATATAGAACTTGAGTAAGTTCTAATTGAGTTGTTAGTAAGCTTAGTAAGCTTGTTAGAGTCTTGCTTCTAATCACTCACAATTTAATGAGGTGAAATCAACTTGTTATTTTGTAGCTATATATATAAGTTATACTACTGAGAAATTTGATTTTATAGTATTTTATATATTTATAAATAGTAAAGCATGCTGCAGAATAACTGTGCATTACCTTTATATCAATGTAAGTATAATTAGTCATTTATACATGTGTTAGAATATCAATAAATTGATTTGCTGTGCAGATCCAGATCATTTTATCCTAGAAAGATTAGATCTATCGAAATAATAAATCAAATGCATGCATATATTCACTTATTTGATTAAATCTTTGAATATATGCTATATAGTGAATATTTAAATAACTCTGTAAATAAAATTTGATAAATTCCAAATAAATTTGTGTAAGTAGGTAAGTATGTATAGTATTTATTTAAGCTTTCATTGTATTTATATAAAGTTGAGTTGATGCACAATAAATGCAACTTTCAACAGAAAGCAACAACTTTTTGTGTGAAAAACCAAAGTGGGTGTACCTGGCTACCACGCTACAGCGGCTATATTGGCTATATAAAGGTACATGCTAATAATATTTTTTCCTGATGTTTTAGCCCCCTAATAGGCTAAAGAATTTGTGTGAGTGAGGCCTGGGTGTGTCAAATAGCTTTCATCTTATACCGAAGTAGTATATATATTCAATTGAAATTTCACTCATACAAAGTTTCTTGGCTAAACATAAGCAGTATATGTGAAATGCAGAAAAACGGACATTTGTCTAAATCCCACACGTCGGGACTTTCAGATGAAAAGAGAGTTGTATTAGGGTCTGAATAAATGTTAGTAATTACTAGAACTCACCAGCATCATCAGTATCAGCATATGACATTTCTATTCCTCCGCATTGACCATTGATTTGAATACTGGTATCTTTGCGTTTCAAATGAATGTCTATCCAGTTAAAAGTACTTAGTCGACCTAATTTTTTGTACCGATAATTGAAAATTGGACATCACCTCCAGTTGCGACCTTGTCAGAGGCCTGTATGTCCATTCCATTATATGGCAAGGATATGACTGTGTGGGCGAAAAGGAGCAATGCTGCCAGGCGGATCCAGGAAAGAGACATGATTACGGAGAAATTGATACGATATGTAGAGGTGACCACGGTGATGGATGGCAACACTACTATACTAGCGAGGAATCCTGTGGATTGATGGTCAACTATACTTGACTACAAGTGTAGCACTAGGAGCTTGGGTAGTCTTGATAGGAAAACAACAAACGTATTTATATGCGCTGGAGGACTTATTCAATACAGCGAGAAACGCCTGAAAGGTTCTATATTGCGGACATTATTTCGGTTGCTCTCAATCTTGTCCGGGTTCTGTGATCAAAGAATAGTTGATAACACCACCAATGCCACCACTGGTGACAGATTCAATGTCTAAGCTCTGACTTTCATCCATTTGAATCTATAGGGGCATGAACTAGTACGTAATGATGTTATCATGAGTTAATATAAAATACAAATCTGAAAAATGGAAGCAGAGTTAGTACTATCAGAAATCACGCGGCACAAGGTGGTTATTGGAATAAATGGGATGAGAAAATGACTTGTATATTCGGTAGATAAAATGTATCGGTTTTATACATGTATGTTAATTGTGAGACATAAGACAAAAGAATACAAAAGAAACAAAAGAAACTATTGTTACGACGCATACAAAAAGTTCGTGCTATATTCGTAGCTGTTTATTATCCTTATTATCCAACACTCCTCCTCAGCGACGAATTCCCAACATTTCCTTCAATGATTTGTAAGCAAGGCCAGGAAGGGCCTTTGTCAGGATATCGGCACGATTGATCTTGCTTAGCGTGTATGTGATGTCGATGACGCGGTTGGTGATTTGTTCGCGAATGAAATGATAGCGAATATCAATGTGCTTGGCACGTGAGTGGTGGACAGTGTTACGGGCGAGCTGGTTAGCGGCAGTGTTATCGGCAAAAATAGTAATGGGCTTGGTCGGTTCGGCTCCGATTGCTTGTAAGAACGTGACGACCCAGGCAGCGTGACGTCCAGTGCTGCTGAGGGCCATGTATTCGGCTTCCATGGTTGACAGAGCCACGGAAGGTTGTTTCTTGGAGGACCATGAGACCGGGCCGCCGCAGAGTAAGAAGACAAAACCGGTAACAGACCGGCGGTCGGTGATGTTGGAAGCCCAGTCGGCGTCTGAGTAAGCGATGACATTCAGCTTGGTGGGGGTGTGAGAATATGTGATGCCGTCGTCAATGGTGCCTCGTAGGTATCTGAAAACACGTTTCACGGCGTTCCAGTGAGCGTTCATTGGCCTTGAGTTGAACTGAGAGAGGTGTTGCACGACGAATGAGATATCCGGCCGGGTGAGGATGGCCAGATAGAGTAATGCGCCGATAGCAGACTGGTAAGGTGCTTGAGTGATGGTTGCGCCATCGGCGGCTTTAGCGAGTTTCACGTTAGGTTCCGCGGGTATGTCGAGTGGGAATGATGTAGTCATGTGATATTTCTTGAGTATGGATCTTATATAAGTACCCTGCGACAGGGTGAGCTTCCGCGCGGACCGGTCCCTAGTGACCTCGATGCCGAGAATGTGCCGGACCTGCCCAAGGTCGGTCGTCTCGAATTTGCTGGCTATAGCTGCCTTAGTTGCACCAAGCAGCTTGGCTGAGTCAGCAAAAATGACCATGTCATCCACGTACACAGAAATAATGACAAGCTGCGCGCTGCATGTCCTGACATACACACAGGGGTCAGCTGCCATAGGAGTGAATCCAAGTCCGATAAGTGCCTGATTTAGATCGGTGTTCCAGACCCTACCGGCCTGCTTAAGTCCATATATCGCCCGATCCATCTTCCAAACACGTCCAGACCCATCGTTGAATCCCTCCGGCTGCTCCATATAGATATCATCCTCCAGCTTCCCATTTAGGTAAGCACCAACTACATCCATCTGATGAATTTCCATATCCCTCTCCGCCGCCATTGCAAACAACATTCGTAGTGAATCGTGACGAACCACAGGAGCAAACGTCTCCTTGTAGTCAATGCCAGGCTTCTGCTCAAAACCACGTGCAACGAGTCAAGCCTTGTACTTGACGATGTTCCCCTTTTCATCCCTTTTGATCTTGTAGACCCATTTGGAAGTGAGTGCTCGGCGTCCGGCCGGAAGACCTACAAGTTTGAATGTTCTCCTATCCACCAACTGACCCATTTCCCGATCCATCACCCCTTTCCACTTCTCGGCGTCCCTGCTTCTGTTAGCTTCAGACCACGTCCTCGGCTCCTCCTGTCCCTCCATAATTCCAAACACGTAAGCAAAATGAATGTCATGGTGAGTTTCTTCTGCAGGTGCGTCCGAGCTGCCTTCTTTGGCTTTCTCCTTTTCGGCAAGGCGCTGGGATTGGCGTAATTTTCTGGGTTTGATTTTGATAGATAGTTTCTCATTTTGGGAATTTTCATCTCCTTCATCGTCGTCTTCATCATCTCCTTCATTGCCGTTATCTTCTGGCATCTCCTCTTCTTTGTCACAGCTTCCCTTTTTGTCGCTTTCTTCTTTATTCTCTTCCTCATCCTCATCCTCATCTTCACTAGCCTCCTCCTTTTTCTCCTCTTTTTCTTCTTTATCACAATTTCCATCATCGTCATCTTCTTCTTCCTCCTCCTCCTCCTGTGACCATGTGTCTTCAATCGATATTTTCTTTGATGTCACAGGACCGGGTGACGATGTGACGTGATTATTTGGCATAAATGTGACGTTGCGTGATGTGAGGATTTGGCGTGACTGAGGTGACCAGTAACGATGTGCGAGTGATGTTTCAGAGAATCCGGTGAAAATGAATTCACGGGCTTTCGGTTCGAGTTTGTGACGCTTCTGGTCCGGAACATGGACCCAAATTTTTGAACCAAACGGGCGGATATGACTGATGTCGGGCTTCTTTCCCCAAAAGGCTTTATGAGGTGTGATGGCGACTAACTTGCTGTGAGGGGCACGATTTTTGATATAGCATGCATAGGCCACGGCTTCTGGCCATAGTGAGACGCTGACGTCAGCACCAAAAATCATGGCCCTTGCAGCTTCAACAAGTGTGCGGTTCATGCGCTCAGCAATGCCATTTTGGAATGACGAATGCGGAGCCGTAGTCTCAATTCGGATGCCCTCCTTCCGTAAATAGTCCTGTAACTCAGAGTTAATGTATTCTTTACCATTGTCTACTCTAAGTGTTTTTATCTGCTTTCCTGTTTGGGTTAGTAGAAACGCTTTGTAAGCCTGAACAAATTTAGGAGCATCGGATTTTTGGTCCGAAAAATATACCGTTGTGTGACGGGTTGCAGCATCAGTAAATGAAAAGAAATACCGGTATTTATTAATGCCGGTTACCCGGGCTGGTCCCCACACATCTGAAACCACAAGTTCCCCAATTTGGCGGATTTTTGTAGCTGTCTCCTTTGGGATATTCTTCACGTGACTCTTGGCTTGAATGTATGCTTTACACGCTGTTGATTCAGGTAATTTAGTAGTAACCTCAAATCTCGTGACCATGCCCTTCTGCTGTAAATATTGCAGTACTGGGAAATTAATGTGCCCAAGCGCCTGATGCCATTCAGCCCAGGACCGTTGCACTAGACCTTGCGGCTGTGCTTCAGTTTTAGGGTGGGTCACGGGGTAGGTCACAGGAGTGACGCGCTGGGGTTCGACATGCATCTTGTAAAGGTGGCTGTCTAGCCGCTCGCCTTGAATGATTGTTGTGTTGCTAGGTTTCTCGATGCCGTCCATTCGGCCATCTGTCAAATAAAATGATAAACCTGCCTTTTCCATCCGTCCCAAGGAAATATGGTTGAATTTCATGCTCGGTACATGTAAGACATCCTTAAGTGTGATTTCATATGCCTTGTCACCAACATGAGTAATGACATCAATGCTACCAGTGCCTGCAACCTTTGCAGAACCAGCGCCTTTGATTTGCTTAATGTTTGATGTGGTGTAATTCCTAAAAAATGATTTGTCAAATGCTACATGCACGCTGGCGCCTGTATCGCCCAGCCATAAATTCTCGTCCTTTTCACTGAGTAGGGCTTCTGCCATAATAGGAAATGACCTAGCCATGCCAGTGGCTGCGCCATCGTCCTTTTTCTTGCCCTTAGACCTACAAAATTTAGCAATATGACCCTTTTTACCACAATTAAAACATTCCACCGGTGCTTTTCCACTGTTTTGACCTCCAGTCTTACCTTTAAAAGCAAGTATGGTCTCATCGGTTCCATGCCGCGCCTGGAGCCGGTTATCTTCCTCAGCAATCTTAGACATCAGCTTCTCTGGATCTTTGTAATCCTCTCCTGACGCCGCTTTGATGAATGGCTCCCATGACTCTGGTAAAGCTGACATAAGTAAATAACAAAAATCTTCACCGGTCAACTGCTTGCTCATGAGCTGCAATTCATCTTGCCATGCTTTGAATTTGTTAATAAATTCCTCAACGGACTCACCCTCCGAACAAAAGGTTCGGTACATTTTGCGTCTGAGTGTGAGTGCCGCATAATCACCCGTAGCCTGAAAACAATTTTTCAAAATATTCCAGGCCTGCATACCAGTTTCGGCCACAGCAAGGGTGCTGGCCACTTTCTCAGCCACACGCGATCGGATCACCCGAAGCGCCTTCCGCTGCTTCTTTTTCCAATCCTGGCGTTCTTCATCCTTGCTCTCCTGCGGTTCAGCAATTTCACCTTTTACATAACTAAGGAGCTCTAGCTCCTCAAGTACGTCTTCCATCTTCCATTTCCACGCACTATAGTTTTCGGCACCACGAAGGTGGTCCATACGGCCGAGATCGCTGGTGGAAGTGTCGTTTGACATTGTTTCGGCAAGTGTCAATCAAGGGGTGAGATAAGCAGAGAGAGTTTTGAGTTATAAGCAGCGGATTTAAATGAAGTTGATTAGAGCGCAGGGCTCATAACCTATTGGAATAAATGGGATGAGAAAATGACTTGTATATTCGGTAGATAAAATGTATCGGTTTTATACATGTATGTTAATTGTGAGACATAAGACAAAAGAATACAAAAGAAACAAAAGAAACTATTGTTACGACGCATACAAAAAGTTCGTGCTATATTCGTAGCTGTTTATTATCCTTATTATCCAACAGTGGTAAATCATCGCAGAGTCGGAAAACCGGGTTTTCAGCTTACCCGCGAGATAATATCGGTAGCATGATGGTTATTGAAGTGGCGTGAATCACATGATGAATCCTTATGGACTTTAACAAGTTTATCAATACTTAGGAGCTAATGCTTTGTACATCCAGCCGAAATGATGATCAGAAGGAAAATAATGACTAATGTCAAGGCTGGTCAGCGGGGGTCGAGCCCACCCGAGTCGCAGTCAGGGAACGCGCGGAGAGAACGAGGCACTCGGAAGCGCAAATGGTATAGGAGCGAGTAAAACGAGCAGCAATAAAACTGAAAATAAAGGTGTAAGGTAGTGATAGGAATAATAACGAGTGGCGGCGCAACCGCGCAAAACGAGAGAGAGTGTGTGTGACGAAAATGGACGGTCTATATGAAGAGCAACTCCTACTCTCTCCTCACGCTATATCCCCTGTTGGTGCGTGCCAACCCTTTTGGCATGTGACCTTGCATCGAGCGTTGCCATCGAGCGTTGCGTCTATCCGGTCCGCGATCCGTAACAACTGATGACTTTGACAAGACCATTACTCACTACAGTGACATGCTATCATAATGACAATGGCTATTCCATGTATTTTTATATTTGGCTTAGTAGTGCGTGTGGCCATCCAAACTAAAATCAACAACTTGAATAAAAGGAGCCCTACACACACAAGCCAAGAATTAGATTCCTTTATTTTACTTTTACTTGGTTCCGTAATTTGGAAATTACGCATACTGTTCAAGTTTCAAAAAGGTGTCGAATTCATGTTAGAAATTGAGCATCCAATACTAGTGAGCATCCACCAGGCCATGCGAAGCACGGCCCATAGCTGCTAGGGTGCCGGGGTTAGCAAGGTAAAGCAGAGGATTTTTAATTTGATTCTTCTAATATAGTAGTATATTACTTTGGGAAAGCATTGGTTACTTTCAGAAATCATATCTTTATTGCTCACAACATTTTATAGGCGCAACTTACCATGCAAAGTACAAATTCTAGCTAGGCTCTCATTCTTCAATTTTTTTTACAGACAGTATGTCTTCCACTCTCACATCTGGTCTGCGAGAAACATGGGTCCCTGTTAGCTGATGAATATAAAAGAAGAGCATAAATTGATGCCAGTAGTACCATGATCATCTTTGAGCACATGCGGACCGACGATTGAAAGTGTTTTGCCAAATATGGCTGAACAATGAGACATCACTGCATCTAGTTCATTACGGCCGTAACGAGGCATGATGTGAAATTGATATTGATCCAACTATAGAAACCGGAGGAAATTGAGTATCCTTAATTAATCAATTGAACGCAATATTGCAAGTCACTGGCATCAATTCGGTCAAACGCCGAGATATCGCAATTGTTTACTGCATCACCTGGAGAACATAGTTTCGAGTCAGTTCCTATGAGGTTAGATAATAGGAAGCCATGTATTCGCACATTGTTTTCAGCCCTTGATTCAGGAGTTTTGTTCAAGTTGCCTCATCTCAACATATGTCACTCAAACCATGATGATCATGCCAGCGATCAGTTAAATTTCAATGAACCCGAATAGTGCCATCATCTTTGAGAATATGTGCAGTATCCGGTGCCAGTGATGCATGCGTCAAAGAAGTCCGAGTCTTGTATTGTTATGCATCAGATAGTTCTGATTCATGCCGCCAGCCTCCGAGTCTTCCAGCACCCCTAAGACATGGTTATTCAGTAGTGTGTCATTTTGAGGCGCAGGCACCCATGTGGGTCACGTCTAGCCCAACAGATGTGATTATAGAGTTTCCTCGTGAACGTGAATCATGGTCCGGCCCGAATACATCATGGCGAAGTTCAACGTCTCTTCCTTTTAATTAGAGTATTCATGGCGCTAGGTCATAACCTTCAATGCTTGATTATCAACAATCGTTTCTCTGACAGTTTCTATGTGCTAGCCCGAGTGCTAGCCAGGTTCTTATCACAGAAATACTTTCACCAGTACTGAAACTGACATTCCAAATATCGCTTTCACCTTCAGTACATCCATCTCTCTCCACTTTACTTGTAATCATGCAATTTAGAAGCACTCTTGACATTATTATATGCATAGCTTTTGTCCTAGTGATGGGCTTCAACATTTTTGCAAATATTGTAATGGATATTCGACATCCTTCAAGCTTGCATCCTCAATCCATCACGTATATTCAAAGTATGTACGCAGCCTCTCATAGCTGTTATTCAAATCACTCAGATCTTTGGGTGTACAGGTGCTACCTCGCTCGCTCTGGTTGATTTTTCCTCTTCTGAGCCTGTTGCCATGTATGCTGGCACAGTGTCACACTACTTGCTTGATTCCAAACAGGCTGAGCAGGAATGGGCACATCTTCAACCAACAGGAGGCCATCTGGTTTATCTTGCCAATGAGGACACCCAAAGATATGATGTGTATACTATTACACTCTTCCACCAATTTCGATGCCTGGATATAATTCGTCGGCATTACATTGCAAGGAGCAATATCACTTCCCCAACGCTACTACAACATTGTTTCAACTACCTTCGTCAGACAATCCAATGCGCTGCAGACATGGGCCTGACATCTAGCTATAATGGCCTTGGGAATATTCAACGGACATCAGAGCGGGTATGCAACGATTGGTCTTTGCTCTACAAGGCAGCGGAGGAAAACTATATAGAATATTCGAGAAAATCCAACAGCACTTGGGTTTGATTGTATCGTTCAGTTATTTGTTTTTTTTGGAGTATTTAAAACCTTGGGTATGCCACTGCCACAACCTGGGATGCTTGGGTGCTTAATTAGGCGGAACCTTATGCAAGCGCTATGTTTGGTGTCACGAGACCGCTTAAAGTCCTAGATGTGGAGTTATGTATTGAATAATGAATACGTACCATTCATCATAAAATCATATCGAAACATTTATAAAGTGATATAGTCGTTCCATTGGATCCAAGTGAATCCTAGCTATAATGGGCCCGGGGTAGTAGTATTCAACTCACAGGATTTTTCCATGTCTTGTTCCACCCCCCTCCCCAGGCACCAGAGGTGGCACCGCGACTTCTTATTCTCAGGACGCTGAGTAACGAGCCTGAGAAGACCCGGACTCAGAAAACAGATTGAAGCATCAAGGCGAATTCGCCTGCCAGGAGGACATCTGATGCAGATCTTCAAGTTCTAATCCTTCGGCATGTGATTTAGATATACTAGGTCTCATTACGCTGATTGAATCATATAGCTGAACGCTTTCAGGAGCACAAACATATTTTTATCAATTAATATCAGCGATGAGGCTGAAAAGAGGTCGTGTACATAGAATGCATTCTTCTAGTAGTTGCCTGAATCGCCATCATGATGCATTGAGTTATTTGAATGATAACACAAACAGACAACTCGACTACTATTATGAGTATCCGACTCCTACCCAACTGGGTGGTTCATCACTACAGTTTTCTTTTCTAATTTACGGCAGTAATTAATGGCACGTGAGTAGTAGCCAGGGGCCTTCGGTTGAATCTCCGAGTCAGTCTAGTTCCGGAGTCTACTGGAAACAAACCCGCACAATACGCCAGTATCAATATATCATGATATAACTATCATAATTATCACCGATCAAGCTTTCATCAAACTGACCAGATTTCACTGTATATTTACTATCTCATTTGATCCCCAACTTCAACACCGCTGGAGAACACTGGCACTGCCAGTAATATGAATTCCATTGCGGAGAATTAGATATGATGAATGCACTGCATGCGTAAACATCATTCTCGGTAGGTGTCGTCTTCTGACTTTTATGGTGATAGATGCGTGATGCCTCATACGCTCGCTAAAAGTTCGTATCTGACTCTTATCACTAAGGAATCCATGTAATTGTGAACCTACTAGTAGTATCAGCTCGGCCAGAGTACGCCAAATTATCTCCCAGACAAGCTGTGGCATTATTCTTCCACCACCGTGTCTAACCACATATTATCCTCGGATTGCAATTACAATGAGCAATCTTAAAGGAACTGCAGTATACATCAGCTGCCTACTGTCGTTACTGCTAATGACCTGGCGTATATTCAAAACAATGTCAAACACTGTAACCTCAGGCAAGCTCATCACTTTTTCAGCACAGAATTCTTCATGCTCATTCTATACGCTTATGCTTCAGTGCACATCAAGCACAACTATGTTGGAGATGACTACCCTTTTTTCTTTCCTGGATTAAACGAAAATGAAGCTGTCTTCATGACGCTGCAAGACAGCGTTCATTTCTCGCTTAATGCATCCGACCTCACCTCAAGAGCAGAATGGGACTCTTTACTTGACAATTTTGGTCCAGCAATCGGAAAAGTACGCTTAGGTGCTCAACAAAGGGTTTTTGTGGTCACTTACTATCACGAAATCCACTGCCTTCATGCCATATACCTAGGCATCACACGTCAAAGCGAGAGCAATTATACTCATAAACATATTGAGCATTGTATCAATTATCTGCGCGAGTCCTTTTTGTGTAGATCCGCTGGGACCTTGGAATCAGGAGATTTTTTGGGCCCTACGTTCGTTGGAACAGGGGACAATTTGGTTTGTTCAGATTGGGAGCAGGTCCATCGGGGATTGGACACTAACAATGACCAGTGGATGTCCTGGGCTACGAGATGGAATTAGGCGTAACATGTTAAGTGTAATTGTGAATCAATTATTGATGTCATAAGAATGATAAGACTCGGATGTGATATTCTATTAGTAGTTTGCTACACTTTTTCAAGTCCCTCAATTGTTTACCATGGTGTTTCCTACCAGAGATTGAGTAGTTTTATGCATTTGCACCAAAATTTTGGATGCCATCAAAGTGCAGATTACCCTGTTCTGGTCCATCTAACGAAAAACGATTTATAGAGATAATGATGACTATTTCGACAGCATTACACGTATAGTTCAAGTTTTTGGATTTTTTGTTCTCTACTTCGGCACCACTGGCAGTTCTTCTTTCTTCGTATTCCCGAGATATTCTCAAGCCCCCAAAGTGACAATTTAAAATTGAGCTTGGGTGCTCATTTAAATGTTGAATCTTATACAGAAGCATGTTGAACTATAAACAACCCTGCGGTATCATAACAAGAGCTTCAGCAGTCATGCAAAGATAGAGATTCTGTATCACTGACCACTTCCGGTTTCTCCTGTTTGCACCATGACATTGTGTTTCCCGTTCTGCCACCATTCAGCATAACAATTGGCATTCTCCTCCCTATCGCTACATGCAATCTCGAACGTGAGTAGAGATTCAGATGGACAAGATACATGACGATGCCAATGGACGCCTTGATTATATTGTATATCAATTTCTGTCAGTTTGGACACGCGCTCCGGTCTATTGGAAAATGTTAATATCCTTTCATCCAAAGGTATGGTAGAATTAAGCCGAAAAATGTCCACGGTGATGTTGTTTCTTCGAATTATGGTGTCTTCCGGGGGAAGTTCTAACCTAAGTTCACAGTTTTCCATGCCCCAGTCAATAGCACGAAATTGGAACACAGTGGAGATCTTGGTATGCAAAATATGTATGAGTATTGAGCGCCTATTAAGCGGCGTTCATGGCATCAAATACTCACGTCACTAGATAGAACGACTTTCCGCGTCAATGGTACAACCGTCCCAGACCGTGTCATGTGTGTGGCATAGCTTTCCTTGAGTACGGTGTCCGGATATGATGCTTGGACATGGGAGACCAAGAAAGGGTCATTGTTGAATTCTCTGGGAATGGGTGGAGAGGGTCGATTTATTTTCTCAAAGCCAATGAATTGAGATGGATGACGGAGACGAAAGAGCTGATCACGATTAATAGCTGCTTTGCCTTGTGTTGGTGGTAGGTTCGAGGGCGATAATGCCAAGAATGCATTGGCAATGGTGCATAAGATGCACAATAGGATCGGCAAGTCATCGAATCCAAGCCTGTATAGCAGAACACTAAATCGTCGTTTACTCCAGTTTTGTACCACATCCTTCAAACCGAGCTCGGGGGCATCTTCAGGCGTGAAGTCTGCAAGACGCTGGTATGCAGCCCTAGCCATGTCGAGAACTTGAGAGTACTACTGTAGGTAGTTGCAGGTCCAGAGGACCCGATAGCGATAATGCATCGTAATAAATCGTCTGGTCCCTGGCGAACTCGGTAAATTGACTCCGTCATGGCACCGGAATAAAATAAAATGCGATCATGGCCTTCGGAATTTGAAAGGTGACCGGTGGCCCTAGTTATAGGCTTATATGATGGATGTCATCAATATGCATGTTTTCAATTGTTTTCAACGCCCTGGCCGGGGCCTCTTGACTGCTAGTGGTCGTTTTTAATTCATATCTAATACTAATACTTTGATATAATTAATATCGTCCAAATCTGTGACTTGATATCGGACTCGGTCATTCTGCCATCATGCACATTAGCCATGAGATAAGAACAAGTGATCATGATAGTGTCAATTATGAATCATGATTTCGGGACCGGCTAGCACTCACGGCAGCACCAATAATAACTATCCCAAGTTAATGCCCTTTAATCCATGTGATTACTTGTACAACATCATGATCTTGATCACTGATGAACAATTCTGCTCGGAATCAAGGCTCTGCTAGCGCTAGTCATGGTCCTCATGGATGCACCGACAGTGGTGATACGCCGCTAGTAGTGTAGCTCTTGGCAGCCTCTTGCTCAAAGGCCCCTGGTAGGTTAGACTCGTTGCACAATTGAGGCTGAGTAAATACAACAAGGCACTCTAGTGCTGAAAAATGAAAACTATATATATATATATATGTGTGTGTGTATACATTACATACGGTTCTAAGTTTCCCCAGATCTAGTCTAACAAGTCAGCATCAACATGTCCTATACACCTCCAGAGTCCGCATCTGTGATTTTTGCAGAAAAGACTTGGCTTCAGGGAGCAATCCTAACTGCAGTATCATATGGGGTGGTCCTGACACTTTCCTTCAATTGTTTCTTCCTCCAATGGCGCCAGTTTCGTCGTTCACCTACTAGCCATAATATCGTGCTTATGGTTTACGTTGCCATCGTCTTCATCTTGGGAACACTGTATATCGCCGCCTTGGCTGATTTCACGCAGCTAGCTTTCATTAGTGATAGGAATTTTCCAGGAGGCCCCAGCGAGTTTGAAATACTTGAATACAACATACCTATTGACCAACTTGGGAACATCTGTTACGCCATTGCTGGCTGGTTTACAGATGGTATAGTGGTAATCCAACAGTCCTATTCAAACATTCAAAGCTGGTCACTCATCTAACAATACCTTTTAGGTATGGCGTACCATTGTTATCTACTCCAAAAGTAACTTCCCAATATGGCTAGTTTGGGGTTTTCCCTTGCTTTTATTTGTTGGTATCTTTGGTTAGTCAATTAGCCCCTACTACTATTACCCTATAAACAGACTGACATGAGTCTCAGCATTGAGTATTCTCTGGATGATTATGATATCCGCACCATCTTCATCACCTTTCTATCTATCGGCCGCGAGTCAAATCAACTGGACCTCTCCATATCTCTTATTGTCTTTGACAACAAACATGTTTCTTACCCTTCTCATTGTCGCCCGTTTGCTCTGGCATCGCTATCGGCTACGCAAAGCTCTGGGCCGTGATCATCATAGCCCCTATACTGGTATTGCTGCCATGCTTATTGAATCCTCGATGATTTACAGCTTTGCTGCATTGCTCTTCTTGATACCGTTCGAGTTAAATAGCCCACTCGCAAATATCATGTTCCAAGCAACACCTATAATACAGGTCAGTACATCAGATTTGCACTTTGCACGCGTTTTTAATATTTTGCCGTAATTTGGGTTTTAGATCATATCGCCATTGCTGATCATTCACCGAGTCGCGAGTGGCAAAGCATGGACATCCGAAACAGATACTATGGCTACCAGTGGAATAAATCAATCAACCCTTCAATTTGCGCCAAGTGGTACAAAGCTAACTGTTACAAGCGGATCTGGGTCTGGGGATCAGGGCACTTCAGGTGGAGAGTTGTATGATTTAGCACCTTTAGCTTTTAAGAAAGAAGCATCTGTCTCTGTATAGTAAACCACCTAAATATAGGATAATTTATTGAATTACTGACAATGAATATCAAGGAGAACTATCTTATATGTTAGGCTCAAGCTGGTGCTGACCTGCCTATAATTGTTGAAAGTTGTTATTATTACATAATAACGCAACTCTATATAAGCATAATAAAAGCTTAAATAAATACTATACTTACAAATATTTATTTAAAATTTACCAAAATTTACTTATAGAGTTATTGACAAATTTATTATAGAGCATATATTTAAGTGTTTTATATAATAAGTGAATATATGCATTTTTATTATTTATTTTATTGATTGTCTTGCTAAATCTTATCTAATTATATAGAGATGCTCTAGATAAGCATAGCAATTGATCTTTATAACTTTTAAATATATATACAAGTAACTAATATAGTATACAATTAATACAAAGGTTATGTATAGTAATGCATAGTTAAATACATAGCAATATATTACAAGATACTTGTTATATTATAAATTTATTTAGAATTTTTCATTATTTTTCTGATTTTCTTCTAATTTTTTCTCTAATTTTTGATATATATATATATAATATTATATAAGTGAATATTATATAAGTGCTCTACTGACTAAGCAAGTTATAAGATTAGTCATTATATAACTAGCTATTATATAACTACTAGTCATATAATATATTATGTAAGTAAGGTCTAGAGTATAGGTCTAGACTATAATACTATTATAGACTTATTATAATACTATATTACACCATTCTTAGTACTATTACACATAGACTATATATAGTGTATATAAGCTAGGTAGGATTAGTATATAATCCTGTAGTGTCTCTATCTAAAGACCCTAAATTTATTCTCTTTATCTTTAGGTAAGCATAAGTAGTACTTTGTATTAGGTATTTATTAACATAATAAAACTTTATCTTTACAGTTCAAACTCTTAGGCTTATAGAGCCTATCTCCTCCCCCCCCCTCTCTCTTTCTACCCTAAAATCCTCTCTATTTTGTGCTAGGAGGTTATAAGTATACTTAGTACTACTTATAGTAGAGGTGTACTTTATACTGCCTCTATATATATGTATAAGATAGATTTAACCCTTCAGATGTTATGAGTTGGACTTTGGGACAATATTTTTGCCAATTTTTTGGTCATTTTCTTGTATTATTTGGACTTGTATTCCCTTTGTTATCTATTTTTCTTTGTTTTCCTTAATAAAATTACCTCTTTAGGGTGTAGACTATAGGTAGTATAGTGGTCACCTGATTAGCCCTTATATATTCTAAGCCGCATGTCACAGGAGTAATCTTAGGGCTATGCATCTTTCTCCTTTATCATTATGTACAGCCTTAGAAGTATAGCCTTCTATCCCTGACCAACCCTTAATAGTTACTAGTACCAATCTGGAAATGGATCTCTATACAGTTGCCTAGTAGAGTTAGGGTAATGGTCTTTCTCTACATTACTATATTTATCCTTTATTACTCCATCTGTATACAGACCCTTAAATCTATATATAGACCACTTATAAGTAGTATAAATAAAGCATGTAACTTGTCCTGAAGAGCTCAGCTTCAACCTCTTTGCCTTCAGGCAAGTATTAAGTTCTATACTTATTAAATAGATTACTAATAAGAATCTTTGCCTTTAGGTTTAAAACTCTTAGGCCTAGGCCCTCTCTATTAAGGGTTTGATTCCTTAACCTTATGTCTAGTATCTACACAAGAGTTTTCCCTCAGCTATACAATCCTTATTCTATTAAGGACGTATATAGATACTTTCTTAGCTCTTGTGCAATTAATGCTCTGCTTATATTTTACATGTGTACACTATTTATTTACTTTATGAGGGGATTTACTGTTGGATAATAAGGATAATAAACAGCTACAAATATAGCATGAACTTTTTGTATGTGTTGTAACAATAGTTTCTTTTGTATCTTTTGTATTCTTTTGTTTTATGTCTCACAATTAACATACATATATAAAACCAATACATTTTATCTACCAAATATACAAGTCATTTTCTCATCCCATTTATTCCAATAGGTTATGAGCCCTATGCTCTAATCAACTTCATTTAAATCCACTACTTATAACTCAAAACTCTCTCTACTTATCTCACCCCTTGATTGACACTTGCCAAAACAATGTCAAACAATACTTCCACCAGTGATCTTGGCTATATAGACTACCTTTATAGTGCCAAAAACTATAGTGCATGGAAATGGAAGATAGAAGACATACTTGAGGAGCTAGAGCTCCTTAGTTATGTAAAAGGTGAAATTGCTGAACTATAGGAGAGTAAGGATGAAGAATGCCAGGATTGGAAAAAGAAGCAGTGGAAGGTGCTTTGGGTGATCCAATTATGTATGGCTAAGAAAGTGGCTAGCACTCTTGCTATGGCCAAAACTGGTATATAGGCCTGGAATATTTTGAAAAATTGTTTTCAGGCTACAGGTAATTATGCGGCACTCACACTCAGACACAAAATATACCAAACCTTTTGTTTAGAGGGTGAGTTCATAAAGGAATTTATTAACAAATTCAAAGCATGGCAAGATAAATTGCAGCTCATGAGCAAGCAGTTGACCAGTGAAGATTTTTGTTATTTATTTATGTTAGCTTTACCAGAGTTATAGGAGCCATTCATCAAAGTGGCATCAGGAGAGGATTACAAAGATCTAAAAAAGCTGATGTCTAAGATTGCCAAGGAAGATAACTGGCTCTATGTGTGGCATAGAACCAATGAGACCACACTTGCTTTTAAAGGTAAGACTGGAGGTCAAAACAGTGGAAAAGCACTGGTGGAATGTTTTAATTATGGTAAAAAGAGTTATATTGCTAAATTTTGTAGGTCTAAGGGCAAGAAAAAGGACAATGGCATAGCCACTAGCACGGCTAAGTCATTTTCTATTATGGCAGAAGCCCTACTCAGTGAAAAGGACAAGAATTTATAGCTAGGCAATATAGGCACCAGCATGCATGTAGCATTTGACAAATCATTTTTCAGGAATTACACCACATTAAACATTAAGCAGATCAAAGGCGCTGGTTCTGCAAAGGTTGCAGGCACTGGTAGCATTGACATCATTACTTATATTAGTGACAAGGCATATGAAATCACACTTAAGGATGTCTTACATGTGCCAAGTATAAAATTCAACCTTATTTCCTTGGGACGGATGGAAAAGGCAGATTTATCATTTTATTTGACAGATGGCCAAATAGATGGCATCAAGAAACCTAGCAATACAACAATCATTCAAGGCAAGTGGCTAGACAGCCACCTTTATAAGATACATGTTGAATCCCAGCGCATCACTCCTGTGACCTACCCTATGACCCACCCTAAAACTAAAGCACAGCCACAAGGTCTAGTATAATGGTCCTGGGTTGAATGGTATTAGGCACTTGGGCACATTAATTTCCCAGCACTGCAATATTTACAGCGGAAGGGTATGGTTATGGGATTTGAGGTTACTACTAAATTACCTAAATCAACAGCATGTGAAGCATATATTCAAGCCAAGAGTCATGTGAAGAATATCCTAAAGGAGACAGCTACAAAAATCCACCAAATTGGGGAACTTATAGTTTCAGATGTGTAGGGGCCAGCCTAGGTAACTGGCATTAATAAATACTGGTATTTCTTTTCATTTACTGATGCTGTAACCCATTACACAATGGTATATTTTTTGGACCAAAAATCTGATGCTCCTAAATTTATTCAGGCTTACAAAGTGTTTCTACTAACCTAAACAGGAAAGTAGATGAAAATACTTAGAGTAGACAATGGTAAAGAATACATTAACTCTGAGTTACAGGACTATTTATAGAAGGAGGGCATCCAAATTGAGACTATGGCTCTGTATTTATCATTCTAAAATAGCATTGCCAAGTACATGAACTACACACTTATTAAAGCTGCAAGGGCTATGATTTTTGGTGCTAACATTAGTATCTCACTATGGCCAGAAGCTGTGGCCTATATATGCTATATCAAGAATTGTGCCCCTCATAGAAAGTTAGTTGCCGTCACACCTTATGAAGCCTTTTGGGGAAAAAAGCCTGACATTAGTCATATCCACCCATTTGGTTCAAAAATTTGGGTCCATATTCCGGACCAGAAGCGTCATAAACTCAAACTGAAAGCCTGTAAATTCATTTTCACCGGATTCTCTGAAACATCACTTGTACATTGTTATTGGTCACCTCAGTCATGCCAAATCCTTACATTACGCAATGTTACATTTATGCCAAATAATCACGTCACATTATCACCTGGTCCTGTGACATCAAAGAAAATATTGATTGAAAACATATAGTCACAGGAGGAGAAGGAAGAAGAAGATGACAATGATGGAAATTGTAATAAAGAAGAAAAAGAGGAGAAAAAGAAGGAGGCTAGTGAAGATGAGGAAGAGGATGAGGAAGAGAATGAAGAAGAAAGCAACAAAAAGGGAAGCTATGATAAAGAAGAGGAGATGCTAGAAGATAACAGTAATGAAGGAGATAATGAAGACAACAATGAAGGAGATGAAAATTCCCAAAATAAAAAACTATCTGTCAAAATCAAACCCAGAAAATTACGCTGATTCCAGCACCTTGCTGAAAAGGAGAAAGCTAAAGAAGGCAACTTGGACGTACCTATAGAAGAAACTCACCATGATATTTATTTTGCTTACGTGTTTGGAATTATGGAGGGATAGGAGGAGCTAAGAACATGGTCTAAAGCTAACAGAAGCAGGGACACCAAGAAGTGGAAGGGGGCAATGGATTAGGAAATGGGTTAGTTGGTAGATAGGAGAACATTCAAACTTGTAGGTCTTCTGGCCAAACGCCAAGCACTCACTTCCAAATGGGTCTACAAGATCAAAAGGGATGAAAAGAGGAATATTGTCAAGTATAAAGCTTGACTTGTTGCACATGGCTTTGAGCAGAAGCCTGGCATTGACTACAAGGAGACATTTGCTCCTGTGGTTCATTATGATTCACTATAAATATTGTTTGCAATGGCAGCAGAGAGGGATATAGAAATTCATCAGATGGATGTAGTTGGTGCTTACCTAAATAGGAAGCTAGAGAATGATATCTATATGGAGTAGCCAGAGGGATTCAACGATAGGTCTAGATGTATTTGGAAGATGGATTGGGCAATATATGGACTTAAGCAGGCCAGTAGGGTCTGGAACACCAATCTAAATCAGGCACTTATTGAACTCAGATTCACTCCTATGGCAGCTGACCCCTGTGTATATATCAGGACATACAGTGCGCAGCTTGTCATTATTTCTGTATATGTAGATAACATGGTTATTTTTGCTAACTCAGCCAAGCTGCTTGGTGCAACCAAGGCAGCTATAGCTAGCAAATTTGAGACAACCAACCTTGGGTAGGTCTGGCATATTCTTGGCATTGAGGTCACTAGGGACTGGTCTGTGCAGAAGCTTACTATCACAGGTCTATAAACTATAATTAGCAGTAAACAATGGGTTGTAAAGCCTAATCCAAGGCTAGTAGTAACGCTCTTAGGGTTTCCAACCCTAAGGTTAACTATAAAGAAGTGTACTATAACTTTGACAACTATAATAACTATAGCTATGACTTGGGACAATAAGAGTGGTATAATAGGGGCTTAGAGGCGTAAAGAGAGCCTGGGACAATGAATAACAATAATAGTATTGATGAAAGAGGTCTGTAAGATAGGGAACATCTCTTAAACCTTAGTAACTTAAATACATAATTGTATACTATTGTTCTCCTACTTTGGTATGCTTTTCTAGTTACTAATCCTTACCAAATAATTCAATATCATTCCTAGGTTCTTCCTTGATTATTTCAATGATTATCATGATATATTACAGTTCCTATGTAACTGTGATAGTGCCTAAAGATGGGGAATGCAAAGTTACACTCTTTTGTGTGATGTGACGTGTGACATGTCACAACCAGCACGATAGTGAAAGGAGCGGAAATAATAATATACCTGTTTCTAAGCCTTGGGCTTAGAATTGAGCTTTGACTAAATGATGAACTATGGTTTACTGTGATATACTATGACTTATAGATAATATACTGTGGATAAATTATGTATAATAGCCTCTACAGCATGATTTGTAGCTTGATAATAATAATAATAAATACTTGAGTAATTTCATGGTTATCTTGAGTGTATGCTGAATAAACCTGGGTATATGCTTGGTAAACCTAAATATATGCTTGGTAGACATGATTAAATGCTATAGTGTCTATGGCATGGTATAACTATGGTTGTGACACTTACCCTATCACAGGGTGCTTACACAAGATTTATACTCAAGAAATATCATATGACTACATCATTCCTACTTAATATACCTGTGGAACCTAATGTGAAACTTGCTAAAGCTGCCAATGGCACAACCATCACTCAAGCACCTTACCAGTCTGCTATTGGCACATTACTCTATCTGGCCATCCTCACCTAGCTGGATATCTCATTCATTATGCAACACATCTTTTAGTTCAACTTAAGGCTGACAAACACTCACTGGAATGCTGTGAAACGCGTTTTCAGATACCTACAAGACACCATTGACGATAGCATCACATATTCTCACACCTCTACCAAGTTGAATATCATCACTTACTCAGACACCAACTAGGCTTCCAACATCACCAACCACCAGTCTGTTACCAGTTTTGTCTTCTTACTCTGTAGTAGCCTGGTCTCATAGTCCTCCAAGAAACAACCTTCTGTGGCTCTGTCAACCATAGAAGCTAAATACATAGCCCTCAGCAGCACTAGAGGTTATACTGCCTGGGTCATCACATTTTTACAAGCAATCAGAGCCAAACCAACCAAGCCTATTACCATTTTTACTGATAACACTGCTGCTAACCAGCTCACCTATAATACTGTCTACCACTCATGTGCCAAGCACATTGATATTTACTATCATTTCATTTACAAACAAATCACTAACTATGTCATCAACATCACATACATACCAAGCAAGATCAATTGTGCTAATATCCTGACAAAGGCCCTTCCTGGCCCTGCTTACAAATCATTGAAGGAAATGTTGGGAATTTGTTGCTGAGGAGAAGTATTGAATAATAAGGATAATAAATAGCTATGAATAT
The DNA here is from genome assembly GCA_018343915.1 of Agroathelia rolfsii. Taxonomy (NCBI): domain Eukaryota; kingdom Fungi; phylum Basidiomycota; class Agaricomycetes; order Amylocorticiales; family Amylocorticiaceae; genus Agroathelia; species Agroathelia rolfsii. The sequence continues at coordinate 2,005,240 of JABRWF010000002.1, forward strand.
AGAACAAACTTTTTGTATGTATTGTAACAATAGTTTCTTTTGTATCTTTTGTATTCTTTTGTCTTATATCTCACAATTAACATACATGTATAAAACCAATACATTTTATCTACCAAATATAAAAGTCATTTTCTTATCCCATTTATTCTAATATTTACACCATCTCCTAGTTTAGGGGAATAAGAAAGAGAGAAGGAGGGGGCTAGAACATAGGGGCCTAGGCCTAAGAGTATAACCCTAAAGGCAAAGATTTTATTAGTAATCTATTTTAATGAAATATAGACTGTTTACTTACCTAAAGGCAAAGAGGTTGAAGCTAGGGCCTTTAGGAAAAGTTACATACTTTATTTATACTACTAGGGAAGGGTCTATATATAGCTTTGTTAGTCTATGTGCATCTGGAATTAGAAGTATTAATAAGGCTATACAGGGGGAGAACTTTTGTCCTAGCTCCACTGGGCATCTGTATAGGATTCTATTTCTAGAATGGTACCGGTAACTGTTAGGAATCATTTAGGGAAAGAAGGCTGTACTTCTTAGGCTATACATAATAGTGAAGAGGAATAGTACAGCCCTAAGATTACTCCTGTGATGTGCAGCTTGGAATATGTAAGGGCCAATTAGGTGACCTACTGCACTACCTACAGTCCATGCCCTAAAGGGTAATTTTAATAAGGAAAATAAGAAAATAGAAAGAAAATATCATAACAAAAGAAATATAAATCCAAATATTACAAGAGAAATAACAAGAAAATCTGCAAAAATATCCTACTCATGACATTACCCCCTTCCTAAAGGGATTTCCTCCAGAACATCCCAAGTTCCTACGTTCCTCCAATCTTCTCTACTGGTCTATTTGTGAAGTTTTCAATGGGCCAAAAAGGTAATTCTGCAAAGGTTGTAGCTGATAGGCATTTAGGCGCTTTTAGGTTTTTCCGATGAAATTCTTTGACTAATTGTGGTGCATTTGAGACATTACATTCTAATTCCTATGAATCTTCTCTGGGGTACCCTTTCTATTCTATAAGGTATTCTAATTTTTTTGTTCTAGGACTTAACTAGCTATCTTTGATTTTTTGTACTTCTATTTCTTTTTCTCCTTCAACTTTAACAGGGGGTAGAGATGGTATAGTAGGTCTTAATTCAACTTAGATATATAGTTTGACAAGAGATACATGGAATACATTATGGATGGTCCATTGTTTTAGGATAGCTAGGTAGATAGTATGGTTACCAACTAGTTCTGTGATTTTGTATAGTCCAATCCACTCTGCCAAGAGCTTCTTTAAAGGTTGTACTAGGTAAATATTCTTGGTATTAAGCTACACCTTGTCACTAATATTGTTACAAGTCAATCTATGTACTATAAATTTATTTAGAATTTCTCATTATTTTTCCGAATTTTTCCTGATTTTTCTCGATTTTTTGGTATATAATATGTATATTACATAAGCGGACATTACATAAGCACTCTGATGACTAAGCAAGTTATGTGACCACTAGTCATGTGACATATTATATAAGCAAGGCCTAGAGTATAGGTCTAGACTATAATATTATCATAGATTTACTATGGTGCAATATCACATTATACTTAGTATTACTGTGCACAGACCATATACCAGGTGCATAGACCAGGTAGAATTAGTATATAACCCTGTAGTGTCTCTACCTAAAGACCCCATATTTGTTTTCTTCATCTTTAGGTAAGCACAAGTAGTGCTTTGTATTAAGTACAAGCTAACATAATAAAACCTTTGTCTTCAGAGTCCCTATCTCCTCTTTTCCCTCTCTCTCTAAAAATCCTCTTTGCTTTGTGCTAATAGGTTATAAGCATGCTTAGTGCTACTTATAGTAGGAGTTTGCTTTATGCTACTCCTGTATGCATGCATAAAACAGGTCCAGCCTTTGTGGTGACTACTTGCATCTACAATAACACAACCTATATAGTGCTTAGTGTACCTAAGCAAGCAAAGACTTTACTCTAAGCTTGTTGCAGTTAAGATACCCTGTACCCCTATTAGCACACATAAGATCTTTGGTGTTGTAACAGTAGACCTTGCTTGAAAGTTCAGTGAACTTAGAGTAAAGCTTGGTGACTAGAACACTCTGAAGTGAGTAACAATTAAGACAGGGCACAAGGCATATACACCTGTACATTCTAGGCCTTAGGAGTTGTAAAATAGCCATTACAGGCTACCTCACATCTTAGAAAGGTTTATGTAGGCACTGGTTGAGTTTTGGTGGCAAAAGACAGGTGTACTCTTGACAAATATTGTACTTGGGGATATCTATGGCATGTTTGTCAAAGAAATATTTCATTCTATTTACTGTGTAGTCTAGTGCTGTCTTGGTGTCTTCTTGAAGTTCTTTTACTTTGTTAAGCTAGTTCCTTGCTCCTTCCATATGTTAAGAGCACACCAGCCTCTTGCCACTAAAACTTAACCAGTACCTACATTAATTCCTGTAAGGTATAGGGTAGCCTATAATGGCCATTTTATAACTCCTAAGGCCTAGAACACAAAGATGTATATGCCTTGTACGTAGTTTCTACTATCACTCAAGATAGAGCTTTACTGTCACCAAGCTTTACTCTAAGTCTGCTAGACTTTCAAGCAAGGTCTATAGTTAGAACACCAACTATCTTATGTATGTAGATATGCATACAGGGTATCTTAGCCTTGATAAATGCAGGGCAAGCCTTTGTTTACTTAAGTATACTAAGCACTATATATCAAGGGTACTCCTTGACTTGATATCAATGTTTGGGCTTAGTGTACCTACTTTATCTTAGTACAAATCAGGGGACACACTCTTAATAGTATTTTGAAGTACCTAAAACAAGTAGTTTTCCCACACAGGTAAACCCTTATTCTATTAGGGGCTGTTAAGTCTTGGATGGATGGAGATAGTAGAAAGGGAAGGGGTGGAGCAGAATAAAAGTGGAGATAGAGTGAACAGGAGTAGAGGTGGGAGAGTGGATAGGAAAGAAGAGGGGTGACCAGACTTGGCCAAGACATATGTATTAGGCCCTTGCTGTTATAAGTCAATCCATGTACTATAAATTTATTTAGAATTTCTCATTATTTTTCCGAATTTTTCCTGATTTTTCTCAATTTTTTGGCATATAATATGTATATTACATAAATAAACATTACATAAGTACTTTGATGACTAAGTAAAGTCATGTGATTAGTCATTATATGACTGGCCATCATGTGACTACTAGTTATATGACTTATTATGTAAGCAGGTCTAGAGTATAGGTCTAAAACATGATACTATTATAGACTCACTATAATGCAATATTGCATTATACTTAGCACCTCTGTATACAGACCAGGTAGAAATAGTATATAACCCTATAGTGCCCCTACCTGAAGACCCCAGATTTGTTCTCTTTGTCTTTAGATAAGTATAGTAGTGCTTTGTATTTAATAGCTAGCTAACATAAATAAAACTTTGTCTTCAGAGTCCCTATCTCTCTCTCTCTCTCTTCCCCCATCAAATCCTCTCTGCTCAGTGCTAGAAGGTTGTAAGCATGCTCTGTACTACTTACAGAAGAGACAAGCTTAGTGCAAGTCTCTGCGTACATGCATAAGACAGGTCTAGCCTTTATAGTGACTATTTACATCTATAGTAACACAAACTATACGTAGTGCTCAGTGCACCTAAGTAAACAAAGGCTTGCCCTGCATTTATCAAGGCTAAGAGACCCTACATGCCTATTTATATACACAAGAAACTTTGTGTCTCAATGGTAGACCTTACTTGAAGACTTTGCAAGTCTAGAGTAAAGCCTAGTGATTAGCAAGCTCAAGGTTGAGTGAGAACAAAGACAGCATACAAGGCATGTCCATCCTTGCATCCTAGGCCTTGGGAGTTGTAAAATAGCCATTACAGGCTACCCTGCACTTTACAGGGGTTAATATAGGCTCTGGTTGAGTTTTAGTGATAAGAGGCAGGTATACTCTTGATACTTGCCTAGTTGCAGTCCAGAACAGGAGTTATACAGAAGAAGAGGAACTAAGTTGATTTCCAAACTGAGGTAGCTAGGTATATGCTAGGTTGGTATAAATACTATAGTAGCAGGAGGATACCAAGAGGAATAGAAATGAAGTAAGATGGAGAGTGGGAAATAGAATACAGGGCATAAATAGGCTGGAACTATCTATGTGAATAAGGGTACTAGAATATATAGGGGAAATGATGGGAAAACAGGATACATGAGAAGAGGAAAAGACTCCGGGACTCTAATTGGGCACCAAGCAAGGGGTTGCTGGTTCCAATGCCTAAATCACAGAGGGTAGAGAGCGGAAGTTGGGAGCCAGAGAGGTGTTTTTAGTTGTTGAATGGTAGTAGGCAAGGGTAAGTGGGGACATGTTGGAAATATTGGAGCAGAAGCCACTTATGTATGGAGGGGGTTATGATAGGGGCCTGTAGATACTCTTACTAACTTATTTTACAAATGCTTATGCATTTCACACACTCTGGGGGATTTACACTACCCATAAGTAAAGAGAGAGGGAGAGGAAGGGGGCTAGGATGGGAAGACTAGGCCTTAGTGTTCACAAATACCCTAAAGGCAAAGTTATTTATTAGTAATCTACTTTATTGAATATAAAACCTATACTTGCCTAAAGGCAAAGAGGTTAAAGCTGGAGCCTTCAGTGCAAGTTACATAGTCTTCTTATAATACTAAGGAAAGGTCCGTGCATAGCCTTAGGGGTCTATGCACTGTCAGAGTTAGAAGTATTAAGGAGGCTATACAGGGGAAGATTATTTACCCTAGCTCTACTAGGCATCTGTATAGAGTTCCGTTTCTGGAATAGTACCAGTAACTACTAGGAATTAATCAGGGAAGGAAGGCTGTGTTCCTAGGCTATACATAATGATGGAAATGGAAAATAACATAGTCCCGAGATTACTCCTGTAATATACAGCTTGGAAAATATAAAGGCCAATCAGGTAACCACTGTACTGCCCATAGTCTGTTGAAAGTTAGTAGTAATAGTATAATGTAGACTACTTGTAATCTACTAGTTACCTATTTAAAAGACAACTAACTTACTTGTTTGAAAAGTTAATGGTCTGTTGTGTTATAGGTTTAAAGGCAATAAAACCTATTTGTAAAAGCGATTAGTAACTCTGTTACACCTGAGCTAAGACTGTAGCCAGTGTCCCTTTGAGACTACCTACTTGTTTTCCCTTTAGGAAAGGCTTGTTGTCTTGTAGTAGACTTAGTAAGTCTAGGGTGAAGTTAGTACTCTAGGAGCTAGTCTTGTAGACTATTTAACTCACTATTTTCAAGTGAAATAACTTGTCATTTCCAGCCGAATTTGCTGGTGCTTATATAATACAAAATATTCTAATTTCTACAAGATTAGTAAGCCAATCCTGTGCTTATCTAATCCGCTTAGTAAGAAGGATTGCTTACAAATCAGCTTATAAATCAGCTTAGTAATATTCCTATTTGCTGAATAATATGCTTGGTAAGCAATCTGTATGCTTAGTAAGTAATTTGTATAGTATTAGTAAGTAAAATGTCTATTGATCTCAATATCCTATTATTAGATCTATATTAGTAATATTTTATAAACATTACTAATATTATGAATTTTCTTAGTAAATATTTTGGTGATTTATAAGCAAGGATCTAGGGCGTGAAAAATCAATTAGTAATATTCACAATAATTATTTAGAAATGAATATTTAAATAGAATTGTTTAATATTTATGAAAAGATATTCATAAATGATAAAGTCAAGTGACTTTAGATATGATAATCTTATCTCTGATAAGATTAGATATAATGAAATATTGAAAATATTAAATAAAAGAATATATGCATATTATTTCAATAAATATATGCATGTAAAGAATTGTTAATATCTCAACAATGAACGGTTGTAAAAACATGAAATAAATAATTATGTATGATATAATGTTAGATGATTATTTGAAGTATTCATTGGAATTATTGAAAAGATATAAAGCCTGTAAATATTCAATCTTTCAACATAGTCCATGTCATGGGTACATCCAGACTCTCCTAATTTTTCTTTATTTTCCTGTATTTTTCTTGTATTTTTACCATTTTTCTTGGATTTTCTACACATTATTTATTCATAATAGACCGCCTAGGACAATTGGTTACAGAGTACTTAGTTATATGACCGGCCATCATTTATACCTTTGTACCAGTACCTATTAGTAAACAGAGTCTAGACCCTTCTAGTTCATTCCAAGTCTAGACTCTTGATTAATCAGCTGATGATGCAATGATTGCACCATCATGCTCAGTCATCCATTTGTACTATGTTTAGCATTCCTTTCTATTTCTGTCTCTGTGCACAGACCATTCAGAAGTGCACAGACCACCCCTGAAACTTATATAAGGACCCTGTAACACTCTCTGAAGGCCTTAGCTTTGACCTTTTGCCTTCAAGTGAGTAAATAAGCATGTACATCTCTCTTTACTATTTACTAATACATTTGCCTTCAGGCTCATTGTCCTAGCCCTCTCACCCTTGCCCTCCCTTTGTGCCTTGTCAGCCTAGGGGTTGTATAAGGACCTAAGCAAGCCATAGAACAGGCTGTATTGCCTGCCTCCCCCTCTCTATATCAAGTCCCTTAATAAATCAGGGCAAAGTGTGACTTAGGGTTATTACCCTCTAAGAAAGAATCTAAGTGTCTCAGAGTGTTTAGCACTCCCTTCTTTACTAAGCAAGCAGTAACAAGTCATTAGCCAACAGTAGCCTTTGGTGGAAAGTCTTCTAGACTTGGAGTACACCTTTGGGACCTAGTAGCGGTACATTGTTCTGTTTGTGGTGTGAGTAGGGGTCACCTCTGTTGTTTAGATAGTCAAGAGCGTGAGCCTTGACAGTCCACGCCCTAAAGGGGTAATTTGATAAAGAAAGAAAAGGAGAGAAAATATTATAATAAAAGAAATATAGGTCCAAGTAATAAAAGAAAATAACCAAAAATTTGCAAAAATGTCCTAATCATGATATTACCCCCTTCCTAGGGGGATTTCCTCCGGAATATCCCAAGTTCCCATGCTCCTCTAATCTTTTCCAATGGTTCCTCCATAAAGTTCTCAATAGGTTGGAAAGGTAATTCTACAAAGGCTATAGCTGATAGGTATTTAGGCACTTTGGGGTTTTTCCAATGGAATTCTTTGATCAAGCAGGGGGTATTAGACATGTCTTTTTCTGACTCCCAGGAGTCTTCTCCTGGATATCCTTTCCACTCCACAAGGTATTTGAGTTTCTTGGTTTGGGGGCTTAGTTGGCTGTCTTTGATCTTGAGTACCTCTAGTTCTTCTTCTTCTTTGACTTCTACTGGGGGTGGTGGAGGTGCCATAGGCCTTGACTCAACTTGCATATGTGGCTTAATTAGGGATACATAGAAGATATTATAGATGGTCCATTATTTTGGAATGGCAAGGTAGACTGCTTGGTTTCCAATTAACTGAACAATTTTGTAGGGTCCAATCTATTTGGCTGCAAGTTTCTTTGATGGTTGGTGTTATAAGATGGCAGACATGCTATTGTAGGATGGCTAACATATTTTCTGTGTAAACAGATATATTTCTATAGGTTGGCAGTATGCCTCTAATTTTTCCTTATTTTTCCCTATTTTTCTTATGTTTTTATCTTTTAATTTGAGTATACAGGATATACTTCTTTATTTTCTAGTTTCTTGTTGTATTGTTTACATGGTACTATGTTACATTTAGATATGATTCTAGATCTTTTGATGTACATCATTGATTTCCTTCTTTAATCATTGATGCTTCTTTCATCTTTGATCTTTTCTTATACTATACTTCTGTTCTAACTCCATTGATTCTTTTCCTTTCCTTTCTTCTATTTCTCTTGATGTGGAGTTAAGAACTATTCTTAGAATACTTGTAACTAGTATATAAAGGCCTGCCCTTAGGGCCTTTGCAATCCAGCTTGACTACTTTGTCTTTGTCTTTGTCTTTGTCTTTATCTCTGCCCTTATTACTTGTCTACCTTAGTGCTTTACTCTGTACTTAGTACTCTGTCTTAGTCCCTTTGGGCTTCTTCTCTTGCAGCTACCTATATGAGCTTGTAAGAGGAGTGTGCTAGTCAGCAACCTATATAAGCTGTGCTATACCTTGTCCCTTAGTGGTGCTCACTCACACTTATCCCCACTCTCTCTTTTGTGTGTTTTATCACTCTTCCCACCATCATAATATACCTAGGCCCCAAGGTTAAGGGGATATAAACAAGTCCTATCTAGTTAAGGGACTGTAAAGATGCTAGATTGTTGAGTGTTGCTTAGGAAAGTAACCTTACTTGTGGGAGACCTTGCATTCAGATCTTAAAACATAGATAGCACCTCCCAGCTAAGGGAGTATAAAGATATTAGTATGGTTCCTTTGCTAGCCTTCCGGGCTAGTCTGGTTAGGTTTGGCTAAGTTATAAGGATCTCATGATAGAGAGGGGTAGGGACAGGCTCTATAGGCCTAGAGTGAGTAGACTCTGAAGACAAAGTTTTATTATATTAGCTACTTATTAGATACAAAGCACTATTGTACTTACCTAAAGATGAAGAGAACAAATCTGGGGTCTTTAGGTAGAGGCACTATAGGGTTATATACTATTTCTACCTGGTCTGTACACTAGTATATGGTCTGTGCACAGAGGTACTAAGTATGATACAATATTGCACTATAGTAAGTCTATGATAGTATCATGTTCTAGACCCATGCTCTAGACCTGCTTATATAACAAGTCACATGACTAGTGGTTACATGATGGCCAGTTATATGATGACTGATCACATGACTTTACTTAATCATCAAAGTACTTATGTAATGTCCACTTATATAATCTATATATTATAGACTAAAAAATAGAGAAAAATCAGAGAAAAATCAGAAAAAGAATGAAAAATCTTAAATAAATTTATAATAAAACAAGCAATTCATAACATTACCCTCTTTTTAGGGGCAATCTGCCTTGGATTACTATTCTGTCAAATTATCCCAATTTTGAAATGGTAAAAGTCCAAATACTGCTGCACTGATTTTTCTGAGTATACTAGGATTAGCTTTATAAAAGTCTCTAATTGCATCATTTGCATGCATATCAGATTCCCTTACCCAGGTATATTCTCCTGGATAGCCTTTCTATATAACCAAGAATTCTAGCTTTCCTTGGCATAATCTGGAATCAAGTACCTCTTCTATTTCATATTCTTCTTTTTCCTCTACTTCTACTAGGGGTAAAGGTTTCTAGTGTCAGTCTGAGGCATGGTATGGTTTTAGTAGGTGCATATGGAATACATTATGGATCTTGAGGTTAGCTGGTAGTTCTAGCTGATAGTTCAGGTCATTTAGCTTTTTTTCTACTTTATAGGGTCCAATCCATTTTTGACTCAATTTTTTAGATGGTCTATTAAGTTTCAAATTTTGTGTGTTAAGCCATACTTCCTATCCTTCTTCAAGATCTGGCAATATCTTTTTTCCTTTATTGTATAATTGTTCCATTTGTTCCCTAGCTAAACCTAATGCTACTTATGCTTCCTTTTGTGCCTCCTTTACATTTTCAATCCAGTTGAAAGCTTCCAGTGTGGGGTTTTGAATATCCCTAGCTTCCTAGTTTGGTACATAACTATAGGTGAGTTTAAAGGCACTAGAACATATGCTTTCATTCTTTCTATTATTATGTATAAACTCTGCATACAGAAGTAGGTCAACCCAGTTTGTTTGCCTATGGTTACAGAAAATCCTTAGGTATTGTTCTACCTCTTGGTTTACTTGCTCAGTTTATCCATCACTCTATGAGTAATAAGCGGTGGACAGTGCTATCTTTATGTATAAACTGGCATGTATATCTTTCATAACTTGGCTAGCAAATTGAGGGCTACAATCCAAGGTCTATGTTGAGGGAATGCCATATAACTTGAACACATTTTTTATATAGAGATCAGCCACATCTTTGGCAGTAATGTTTTCATTAGTGGGTACAAAGTATACCAATTTTGTTAGTCAATCTACTACTACTAGGATTGAGTCAAACCTATGTGACTTGGGTAATTTTACAATTAAATCCAATGTAACATGTTCCCATGGCTTTCCTGGTACAGAAAGAGGTTGGAGGAGTCTAGATAATGCTTGTTGACTTGGTTTGTTTGCTTGGCATAACAGGCATGAATCTATATACTGGTTTATTTCTTTTGTCATGTTGATCTAGTAGTAGTTTCTGCTAATGAGTTCCAAAGTCTTGGTGCATCCTAGGTGGCCAGCTAAGGTAGAGTCATGGTATTTTGCCATAATCTTTTCTTTTATTTCTTTTTTTGGGGGCACAAATACTTTTTCTCTGTATAATACTAGGCCATTCTCTGTTTCCCAACCCTGCAAACCTAGGGTAATCCTTCTTGGGCCAATCTTGATAATTTGGTAGAGGGATTCCAACAACTTGGTGCTCTCCCTCTTAATGTCTACCAAAATTTCCTTTTCTCCTTCCACCAAGATATATCCTCTTTTAGCCACTATGACTTTGAAATGGGAGGGTTGGAGTACTGTAATGTTAAGGTTATCCTGGGAGTCTTCCATATAGAAATCTGGTCTTTAAGATAGGGTGTTAGCTCTTTCATTAGCTGATCCTTTTTTATAACAAAGCACAAAGTTGTACTCTTGTAGGATCCGGTACTAATGTGCTTGTCATCAACTAAGATACTAACTAGTTGCCCAGTATTCTAGATTTTATGGTTGGACCAGATTTCTATTGGTTTAGGTAACCCAATAATATAATATTGCCATTCTTCCAATGATTAGATAATTGCCAGCATTTTCTTATCCTAGATGTCATAATTTGGTTGAGCATTATCTATGGATTTGGAGTGAAAAGTAATTGGGTGCCATTCACCATCATCTTGTAATTGGGAGAACACTCTACTAGTAGTATAACTAGAGGCATTAGTTTTGATTTGACTTGCTCTTTGATAGTTATAGATTGCAAGTACAGGTGCCATAGTGAATGCTCTTTTAAGTTTATCAAATGAATCTTACTCCTCTTTTTCCCATTTCTAAGTGCCTTTGCCTGTAAGTCTATCTAGAGGCTTGGTAATGTCACTAAAGCCCTTGATAAACTATCAATAGTAATTTGCTAGACCTCTGAATTTTTGCACATCCTTGACTATCATAGGGGTTGGCTAGTCAAGGATAGCCTGTACTTTGTCATTGGTCATTTAAACATAGTTGTAGCTAATGATTACTCCTAAGAACTCTACTTCTGGTACTTCAAACAAGTACTTATCTAGATTAGCAAAGAGATCATTTTCTACTAATTGTTTAAGTACCTCATGTACTAGTCATTGGTGTTCTTTTAGCTTGGCAGTGGTAATGATTGTCAAGGCTCGCGCTCTTGACTACCTCAACAATAGAAGTGGCTTGAGCCAATACACCATACTACTATGCTGTACTGCTAATAAGTCGTGCTCGTGTACTCTGAGTCTACAAGACTTTCCATGGAGGCCTACTATTTACTAATGATGCATAGGAGATGCTTAGTAAAGACTGAAACACTAGACTCCTAAGACGTCTAGAGGCTTTGGCTTAAAAGGGTATTACCCTTAAGTTCACACATGCCCTTATTTATTAGGGACTTAGTAGAAGAGGGGCTTAGAGGGAAGGTGTGGGTGTAGGGCTTTGACTTAGTCCTTATACAACTTAGGTGCTAACTAAACACACTAAGAGGGCAAGAGGGTGTAAAGGCTAGGACAATAAGCCTGAAGGCAGATTTATTAGTAAGCGTACGTATTTACATGGGTTCTTACTCACCTGAAGGTAGAAGGTCAAAGCTAAGGCCTTCAGGGAGTGTTACAGGGTCCTTATATATGTGTGTGAGGGCTGTGCAATGATCCATGCACAGCCTTTGGAGAAACTAAGGAGTAATTATAAATTGTACAATATAGATGACTGAGCATAATGGCATGCTTGATGTGCCATGCTGACTGATCCTAAGTCTATAAATACTTGGGTCTAGACTCTGCTTACTAAACGGCACCAGTACAAGGGTACTATGATAGCCAGTCATGTGACCAAGTATCATGTGACCAACTGTCCTTCAGAATGTTCATGAAAAACAAATAATACGTAGAAAATCAAAGAAAAATCGTAAAAATATAAGAAAAATATGAAAAAATGGAGAAAAATCAGGAGAGTCTGGGTGTACCCATGATATTACCTCCCTTCTAAGGGGCGTTCCCCTGGAACCGCCTATGTCCAAATCGCCATGAATCTGTTACCAAAGTCTCAACCTGCGTTAGATTCTCTATCTTCTGGAAGGGTAATTTATTGAATGTTATTGTAGAGATTTGCCTTGGGGCACTTGGGTTCTCCTTATAGAATTGGGTAATGAGCCTTTTTGCATGTATATTTTTGGCAAATTCCCAACTCTCTTCTCCTGGGTAACCCTTGTATTCAACCAAGAATTGCAACTTTTTCCATCTTCCGTGTAATCAAGCATCCCTGATACGCAAGACTTCCCATTCCTCTTCTCCTTCTACTTCCACCGGTGGGGGTTCTTCTGGGGTTTGTCCCGGAATTTTGCTTTCCTGGTAGGGTTGTAGGAAGTTTATATAGAAGACCTTGTGCATGTACCAGTTTTTTGGAAAATCAATTTTGTAGTTCAATTCTCTAATTCTTTTAACTACCTTATAGGGGCCTAGCTTTTTAGGGCTTAACTTCCTACTTGGCTGTTTGGCAAATTTAATATTTTGTGCATCTAGCCATACGCGTGCTCCTGGTTCTAGTTGCAGGAAACTTTTCTTGTTTTGGTCATAATATTATTTCATTGTTTCCGCTGCTTTTCCTAGAGCTGCTTGGGCTTCTTCTTGTACTTCCTTCAGATTCCCTAACTAATCTTGCGCGCCGATGGTCTTGACTTGGGGTTGGGATAGGATTTCTATTCTGGGTATAAAACCGTAGTTTAGTTTGAAGGGGGTAAACCCTGTTGCTGAACTCTGTCTTTGGTTTAACGCAAATTCTGCAATTTCCAGATTCTCTGCCCAGTTTGTTTGCCATTGATTCAAATATATACGTAGGTAGGTCTCAATTTCCTGATTTAGCCTTTCTGTTTGTCCATCACTTTGAGGGTGGTATGCTGTAGACAAGGCTGTTTTGATTCCTAACTTCCGATGTATTTCTTTCATAACTTGGCTTGCAAACTGGGGTCCTCTATCCATTGTCCAGACCTTTAGGATTCTGTAGAGTTTGAACACATGTCTCAGGTACAATCCTGCTACTTCCGCCGCAGTTACCGCTTCTACGGTTGGAATTAGATGACACATTTTGGTAAGCTTGTCTACTATCACCAAAATAGAGTCATATTTTCTTGACTGAGGTAACTTCACAATCATGTCCGCTGTTACATATTCCCAGGGTTTTTGTGGTGCAGGCAGGGGTTAAAGTAATCCAGAAGGGGGTTGTTGAGAACTCTTATTTGCAATACATTATGGGCATGTGGTTATATATTCATTGATGAATTTTGTCATGCTGGGCCACCAATAATTGTGTGATACTAGTTCTAAGGTCTTGTGTTTCCCAGGGTGCCCTGCTGCAGGTACATCATGGAATTTTTTTACAATTTGTGCCCGTAACTGGGTGTCCTTTGGTACATAAACCTTGCCCCTGTATAGAATTAGGCCTTCTTCCTGGTTCCACTCTTCAATTCCATTTTGGAGTTTCACTGGGCTAAAATCCTTAAGCGTTTGAAGGGTGTCTACCACTTCTGGTTCTGGGTTCGCTCTTTGGATTTGGTTCAGAAGTCCCTTTTCTCCTTCAACCGTGATATAACCCCTTCTTCCTGCGTTGATGCGAAACAGGCGTGGACTAAGTACCACCTGTTCCCTATTGTCATCTGCATCTTCTTTGTGGAAGTTAGGGCGGTGTGACAGTGCGTCAGCTCTACCATTTTCACTTCCCTTTTGATAATGAATTAGGAAGTTGTATTTGGATAAGAATAGGGACCATTGGGCTTGTCGTCTAGTCAGATCTTTTGAGGTTTTCCAATATTCCAGGTTTTTGTGATCTAACCAGATTTCAAATGGTTCTTCTGTTTCTATTAGGTAGTGTCTCCATTCCTTGAGCGCTTGGATGATAGCTAGCATTTCTTTGTCCCAAATCTCATAGTTGCGTTCTGCTGGTCCTAGAGATTGGGATAGATAAGCTATAGGGTGCCAACTGCCATCTTCCTGCATTTGGGATAGTACTGCGCCTGTAGCATAGTTTGACGAGTCGGTTTCTACTTGTGTTTTCCTTGTCTAGTCAAACATTGCTAGCACAGGGGCTGTAATAAATGCATTTTTGAGTGCTTCAAAGGATTGCTGCTCCTATTCCGTCTATTACCATATCACCTTGCCTGTTAACCTATCCAGGGGCTTGCACAGGTCACCAAACCCCTTTATAAACCTTCAGTAATAGTTGGCTAACCCTCTAAACTGCCTGATTTCTTTTACAGTTTTGGGGGTTGGCCATTCTTTTATTGCCTATACCTTTTCCGACATTATGCAGACTGAGTTATAGCTGATAATTAATCCTAGGAATTTGACTTGGTTTGCATTGAATTTATACTTCTCTGCGTTCACATACAAGTTGTTTTCTTTCAAGCGCTGCAGCACTTCTAGGACTAACGCAGTGTGTTCTGCTTGATTACAAGATGCAATTAGGATGTTGTCAATGTAGACAAAGACTTTTCCTAATGCAATTAGGTCGGCTAGGATCTCATCCATCATCCGCTGGAATGTTGCTGGTGCATTGGTTAGACCAAAGGTCATTACTGTTGGTTTAAATAGCCCTAATAGGGTCATAAATGCCGCCTTGTGCTTGTCTCCATCCCAAATTCGGACATTGTTGTACCCCCATCTTAGATCTAACTTTGTGAATATTTTGCTTTCACTTAGCTTGTCTATGATTGTGCTAATAAATGGCAGGGGGTAACTATCCTTTACCGTGATGTCATTGAGTTTCTTATAGTCTTGGACCAGGCGTAGTACTCCGGATTTCTTTGGGATAAAAAAGAAGGGGGAGCTTATTGGGCTTTCTGATTTGCATAGATAACCCTTGGCTAGATTTTCCCTTATATATTCATCCAAAGAATTCCTTTCCTTAACCGCCAGTGGATACACTTTAGATCTTCCCATGACTGCTCCTTCCTTTAAGACTATTTTATGGTCCCAAGGTTTTTGCGTAGGTATACGGGTTGATTCTTCCTTTGAGAACACCTGCTGGTACTTTAGGTATTCCTTAGGTATCTCCGGGTTTTCCTCGACCATAGTGGCGCGTATGTGTTCCTTTCTTAGTTCCACTGTGGCATCCTTCCAGTCAATCTTGGGATTCTCTGTTCTAAGCCAGTCTATCCCCAAGATTACATCCTCTTCCCCAATGTCCACCATACTCATGTGGAGTTCCCTTTCTATATTTCCCGTAATTAACATGACCGTAGTGTATTCTGTGATTTTACCAATTTTGTTTTTAGAATTATCAATGTTATATAAAGGAATTGCTTGAAGGAGAGATTTTTTTGGTATTTTATTTTTTTCTACAAAGCGTTTATTTACAAAAGTTGAGGAAGCTCCTGAATCAATCATAGCTAGCGTATCAATAGAAAAGGATTGTCCATGTAATTCTATAGGTACATGTAAATGTTGGGTATTAACCCCTACTACGAAAGCAGAAATAGAACAAGAAGAAATTGAAGAAAAAGGGGAAATATCTACAGTACATTATTCTTTGGGCTCCTGGGTTTTGGCCTCAACCTCGGAGCCTTTTAAAAACCCACCAAGGCAAGTTGATCCCTTATTTGTGCAATTTACTCTTCATACGCATCAATTCTGGCTAGGAGATTGCTAGTACTTGGGGTTGTGCTTGCCGCTACTTGTTGCGGTGGAGAGGGGTTTGGACTCAAGGTGGTTACAGCCGGTATTGCCATTGATGCCGCAACTTGCACAGGGTTTCTTGGAGGGCGTGCAGGGGCAGACCCAGGTTTTATCCAGGTGGTCATTTCTAGTGCTGGTTTGACCAATAGGTTGACACAGTTAGCAGCTATGTGTCCCTTCTGTTGGCAGTTAAAGCACTGCACCTGTGTCATTGGTGCAGTCTTTAGGGTGGCAATAGAAGGGTTGGTTAACCCTGGGTTAATGGCTGCCGGGACTGTTGCCGCTACCGTTGAGCTGGTCTGCGGTGCTTTGCTTGGATTATTTTTTGGGTTAAAGGTGCCCATTTCCCTTAAAGCCCTTTCTGCATCCCCTGCATTTTCCACAGCTACTTGGAAGGTTTCCATAGACCCCTTCCATCCCAGCATCATATTGTGGATTCTCCAGTTTAATCCTGCAATAAACCAAATGCGCATGTCTCCCGGTTCCAACTCCGCAGTATGCGCCAACTCTATGAACCTGGACGTATAGTCCCGTACTGCATGCATTCCTTGGCAGAAGTTTTGGATCTTCAACAAGGCATCAGCCTTGTAGTTATAGTTCCCATATGTGGCATTGAATGCTTTGTAGAATTTGTCCAGATCAAAGTCTAGCTTCCCCTCCTCTTTGCACTTTTCTATTTTGGGCAGATAGTGAGCCGCCCAATCTCCAGCTGAACTAGTTAGACACTGGATGAACTGTTTCGCCTTGCTTTCAGCACTGGCGTACAGTTCTGCATTCTCCTTGATCCAGATCTTGAAGTCCTTTGTGAATGACCTGAATCCTTTGGCATCACTGGCGTATTTCTCCGGTCTTGTACCTACTTCTTTTGGCTTGGCTGGCTCTGGGGTGTACCACTCTTTGACCTCCTTTTCTTCACCACTCTTTATTTTTCTTGTAGTTTTGCGGATTTTTTGTCTGCCAGCAAATCGGGAGAGGTTGGCTTGTTGGTTGTGAATACCGTCCATGAGCCGCATGATGTCACTTTGGCCTTGTGCCAGTAGCTCTATGGTGTAAGTAAGTCGCTCTAGGGTAGTCTCAATGGTAGCAGGGGATCCTGAAGTTCCCCCAACCCCTTTGGAATAACCCAAGGACTCCTCCTCTTTGCGGCCTTTGCCTTGGCAAGACATGGAACGTGACATGGTGGTGATGGAAAGGAAGTGTGGAGGCGTGTAAGTCAAATATGGTTCTTTTGTGTGTGGAGCGGAGCTAAGGCTCTACGCAAAATCCTTTTGGTCTTCTTCGGCTTTTAAGGCTGCAAGCGGACAGCCTTCTGGTAATGTAAAGAAAATGGTAATTCTACTAAATGTCCAAATTGTTACGAGTCGATCGTTGTATTATAAATTACTTAGAATTTTTCATTATTTTTCCGATTTTTCTCTGATTTTTCTCTATTTTTTGGTGTATAATATGTATATTACATAAGCAGACATTACATAAGTACTTTGATGACTAAGTAAGTCATGTGATCAGTCATCAGGTGACTGGCCATCATGTGACCACTAGTCATGTGACACATTATGTAAGCAATGACTCACTATGGTGCAATATCGCATCATACTTAGCACCACTGTGCACAGACCATATACCCCATGCACAGACCAGGTAGAATTAGTATATAACCCTGTAGTGCCCCTGCCTGAAGACCCCAGATTCGTTCTCTTCGTCTTCAGGTAAGCACAGATAGTGCTTTGTATTAAGTAGTCACTAACATAATAAAACTTTGTCTTCAGAGTCCCTATCTCTCTCCCCTTCCCTATAAAAATCCTCTCTGCTTCGTGCTAGGAGGTTGTGAGCGTGCTCAGTGCTGCTTACAGTAGAGGTGTGCTCCGTGCTACCTCCGTGTGCATACATAAGACAGGTCCAGCCCTCTGGGTGACCATTTGTACTTGCAATAACACAAACAATCATAGTGCTTAGTGCACCCAAGCAAGCAAAGACTCTGCTCTGAGCTTGTCGCAGTTAAGATACCCTGCACCCCTATTAACATACACAAGACCCCGGGTGTTACAACAGTAGACCTTGCTTGAAAGTCTTGCAGACTTAGAGTAAAGCTTGGTGACTAGCGTACTCCAGAGTGAGTGAAAGTTAAGACAGGGCACAAGGAGTGTACACCTGCGCTTCCCAGGCCTTGGGAGAAGTAAAACAGCCATTACAGGCTACCTCGCACTTTATAGAGGTTTTCGTAGGCTCTGGTTGAGTTTTAGTGGCAAGAGACTGGTGTGCTCTTGACACAAATTTGTCAAAGCAGTTATGCTCCCTTGTGAGGAGTCCCTAGAAGCAGCTGACTAACTCAGCGGTAACGCCTTTGGGTAACGGCCCACAATTTCCCAGGAATGTACTGGTACTTTTGCAGCTATGCCTTAATAGGTTGAAAAAATGTAGTTAGGGTCCCCAATTGCTTCTGCTAACAGTTCAATGACAAATAAGGCTTATAAGAGAAAGGTATTGTAATTATGTAAAATTATTTCTGTGCTTGTGCTGATTTTGTAAGCAATTTTCTTCTTACACTATCCTGGAGCTAAGGCTCAACGGGATAGGCTCAGGTATCAGCTTTGACCTGATGTCAAGGCTTGCACTCTTGACTACCTCAACAATAGAAGTGGCTTGAGCCAATACACCACACTACCATGCTATACTACTAATAAGTTGCACTCGTGTACTCTGAGTCTACAAGACTTTCCACGGAGGCCTACTGTTTGCTGATGATGCATAGGAGGTGCTTAGTAAAGACTGAAACACTAGACTCCTAAGACGTCTAGAGGCTTTGGCTTAAAAGGGTATTACCCTTAAGTTCACACGTGCCCTTATTTATTAGGGACTTAGCAGAAGAGGGGCTTAGAGGGAAGGCGTGGGCGTAGGGCTTTGGCTTAGTCCTTATACAACTTAGATACTGACTAAACATGCTAAGAGGGCGAGAGAGTGTAAAGGCTAGGACAATGAGCCTGAAGGCAGATTTATTAGTAAGCGTACGTATTTACATGGGTTCTTACTCACCTGAAGGTAGAAGGTCGAAGCTTATTACGAATTGGAAATTTTCGGCATTTTTCACAATATTATTTAAACAATAAGTTTACTTTTCTTTTCTTTTCTTTCCTTTTACCCCTCAGGCTGTAGACTGTAGGCAATGCAGAGCCCATGATTGGCCCTTATATGTCTAAGTGCTGTACTACAGGATTAGGTAACAAGGCTATGCGCGTTTCTACTTCAATCATCAGACGCACAGCCTGGAATTCCAGAACATTCCACCACTGAACTATTCCTAGCAGATACCGGTTCCACTCCATTCCACGGCGTTCCGTACGGCTGCCTGTTGGAGCTAGGGAAAACGTTCTTCCCCCACATGTGATATTTTTACTCTTCTATCTCCACTGTAGCATAGCCTTGCTAGCACAGCCCGGACCATTCTGAAAACGTATAAATAGTGTATGTAGTTCTTACTTGAAGGCTTAGCTTTGTTCTCTTTGCCTTCAGGTAAGTAACACTCAGTTCTGTATTCCTAAGCATAGTTAACTAATATGATCTTTGCCTTCAGGGTTTACCAGTATTCCCTTGGCCTAGCCAAGTATATTGCCCCTCTCCCTCTCCTCTACTACTAAGCAGGCGCAAAGCCCCTTAGTATAAGTATAAGCACCGGTGTGAAACCATAAGAAAAGTATATAAGTATCTAGGAGTGATTACAAGTGAAAGTAAGCTAAGAGTACTGTTACAAGGGCCTCAATAGATAAAAGCTTCTGTATTCTGGGAAAACCTACTCTTACGGTTCTTTGTAATAAGGTCAAGAGGGTGAACCCTTGACAAAGCTAAGGCCTTCAGGGAGTGTTACAGAGTCCTTATATATGTGTGTGAGGGCTGTGCAATAATCTATGCGCAGCCTTTGGAGAAACTAAGGAGTAATTATAAATCATACAATACAGATGACTAAGCATAATGGCATGCTTGATGTGCCATGCTGACTGATCCTAAGTCTATAAATACTTGGGTCTAGACTCTGCTTACTAAACGGCACTGGTACAAGGGTACTATAATGGCTAGTCATGTGACCAAGTATCATATGACCAACTGTCCTTTAGAATGTTTGTGAAAAACAAATAATACGTAGAAAATCAAAGAAAAATCATAAAAATATAAGAAAAATATGAAAAAATGGAGAAAAATCAGGAGAGTCTGGGTGTACCCATGACAATGATGATATTATCAATATATACATATACTAATCCTTACGCAATTAGATCTGCAAATATTTTGTCTATTATAGCTTGGAATGTAGCTGGGGCATTATATAGACTAAATGTTATAATAAGGGGTTCAAACAATCCTTAAGAAGTTATGAATGCTGCTTGCTCTTAGTATCTATTCTTTATAAGTACATTATTATATCTCCATTATAAGTCTAACTTGGAAAATATTCTGGCCCTTAAGAATCCATCAACAATAGAAGAAATGAGTGGGAGCGAGTAGGAATTCTTTATAGTAATGTTATTTAGTTTCTAATAATCCACTAAAGGCCTAAGTTTTCCATTCTTTTTAGGAATAAAGAAGAATGGAGAGGCATAAGGGCTTTAGGATTTTCTTATATATCCTTTAGCCAAGTTTTCCTCTAGGTATGCATCCAACTCTTTCACCTCTGGAATTGGCAGCAAATATACCTTGGCTTTCTTTATTTCAGCTCCTTCCACTAGTTCTATTTTATAGTCATATGGTTTACTAGTTAGAAAGTATTGAGATTCCACTTCTGAGAAGACCTTGGTATGTTTTTGGTACTGAGGTGGCAAACCCAGGGTTGCAGTAAGTTGTGGAGGAGAATCCTCATCTTTTATGATTTTTTCAATCTTTTTATACTCCTCATCTTTTAGCAAGTCATCCATTAAAGTAACATATCCTTTTTTCTAGTTGATAAGGGGGTTTTCTAGTTGTAACCAATTAATACTCAAGATTACATCTTTGGTACCAATATCTACTACTAAGAAGACCAAACGTTATTATTCTATACCAATTTGGGTTAAAAATATTACATATTCCAAAATAAATCCTATTGCATTTGGCAAGTTATCTATATTATACAGAGGGATTTGTTTTTGTAATTTTAAAGTTTTTATTTTGTTTTTGTTTATAAATTTTTTATTAATAAATATAGAAGAAGCACCAGAATCAATCATTGTAGATACAGAAATTATAGAAGAATATCCATGAAACACAAGGGGAATCTTTAGGTATTATCCATTCACACCTTATACAGATGAAGAAGAAATTGAAAATAAAGAGGAAATAGAGAAAGAAGAAATTTTATTTTATACGTATTGGTTAGAAGCATTGGCCTTATACTCTGACCATTCTAAAAACCCAACTTATCTTTAAGGGCCGCAATTATTTAACCCTGTTCTTATAGCATGTTGAGTATATCTTGCTATGTCATGGTAGATAAATTCTGGCTGTCTACTGCCAGTATTGGTGTTAGTATTGTCAATGAAGCCGCAGCCACTTTTTGGAATGGGTTATTAGTTTTAACCCTGTCTACTTTTGGGCTTTGACAATTCTGTGCAATGTAACCCTTTTTCTGGCAATTATAGTATACAATGTCATTCTATTGGAAAGGGTTGTTAGATATTGTAGTAGTGTGATTTTACATTGCAGCTACTTGCAATGGGGAGGATTGCTGGGCAGATTCTGTACTCATGAATGGGTTTTTTGATGGCTTGGGTTTCACTCCTAAGATAGTAGCTGAAATATCTATTATATCTGGGTCACTATGCTGAAGGTCTGTTTGTGGGTTGTTGTTATACCAGAATCTATGGCTGGATAATGTCACAACCTTAATAGTATCATGCCATAGATAAAATAGCATTTAATTATGTCTACCAGGCATATATTTGAGTTTACCAAGTATATACCCAGGTTTATTCAGTATACACTCAAGATAACTATGAAATCACTCAAGTATTTGTTATTATTATTATTAAGCTATAAATCATGCTACAGAGGCTATGATATATAATATATCATCTATAAATCATAGTATATCACAGTAAACCATAGTTTATTATTTGATCAAAGCTTAGTTCTAAGCCTTGGGCTTAGAAGCAGGTATATTACTATTTCTGCTCCTTTTCACTATTGCGCTGGTTGTGATATATTATATGTCATATCATATAAAAGAGTGTAACTTTGCATTCCCCATCTTCAGGCACTATCACAGTTATACAGGAACTGCTATACATCATGATAATCATTGGAACAATCAAGGAAGAACCTAGGAAGAATATTGGATTATTTAGTAAGGATTAGTAACTAGAAAAGCATACCAAAGTAGGAGAACAATAGTATATAATTATGTATTTAAGTTACTAAGGTCTAAGAGATGTTCCCTATCTTGCAGACCTCTTTCATCAATACTATCATTGTTCTTTATTACCCCAGGTTCTCTTTACACCTCTAAGTCCCTATTGTGCTGCTTTTATTGCCCTAAGTCATAGTTATAGTTATTATAGTTGTCAAAGTCATAGTACACTCCCTTACAGTTAACTTTAGGGTTGGAAACCCTAGGAGCGTCACTTCTAGCCTTGGATTAGGCTTTACAACCTATTGTTTACTAATTAAGTATTCTTAGTCTTTTCCATAGTAACCCTTTATAAATATTTATAAGTATTTATAGTCATAGTTTATAGACCTATAACAGATAACATTTCTTCCTTCATGAGGTTTACTTTTGTATTGTATGCAGCACTCATGAGGAGTTGTAGGGTAGAGGTATCCCTATCCCAACCCATGATAATGCATCTAAGTTTAATATTCATCCTTTCCAGGTATTTTTCCCTGAGGTCATTATTAGATAACCCTGTCCTTCTCCCTAAAAGCATAAAGGCCATCCCAAAGTTTCTTGTAGAGGTGGTTCCTTGTCTGAGATTTCATAGTTGATCTTTTGCTGCTACTTTTTCATTAAATGCCCCAAACAAGGTTTTGAAACTTTGTAGTACTTCTACAAATACTACTAGTCTTTCTGCCCTTGTTCTTTCTCCAGCCTATCTTATTTCATTATACTATAGGCTAGACCATGCTGTTGCACTATCTCCCATTAAGCCTAGGAGGTACTTGACTTTTTCCTCCTCTATCACATATACCCTTGGATTAAGTTTTAGATGGGCTTGGAATTTCTGGACAAATGGATAGAAATTAATCCATTGTTTGTTAAAGGTAGGAGGTAGGTGACCAATTTCTTTGGGTTTTGTTTGTGACCCTTATTAATTTTGGATCCACTACATCATAGTGGTTTGATTTGCCACTAGTATTTGTAGTAGATCTATATTGGTAACTGGGGCAGGGGGTTGAGGTTGTTTAGCCATGGGTAATTATGCTCATGGAGTAAAGGGGGTAGGAAGGGTGGATACTTGTGCAAAGGGGAATGGAGGCAGAAAAGTGGGGTTTTCTTTGTCAGAGGATTCATACTCTCTTGAAGAGGTATTTTCACCACTTTCTTTCTCTAGGGTTTAACTAGGGTTATAGTCTAGGTATAAAATGGTAGGCAAGCTTGATAGTAATTACTAGAGACTCCCAAGGTGATTTTGTGTAAAAAGTTTTGCCCTTTGAGCTAGGCCTAATTTTACTAAATATATTTACTTGTTTTAGGCTACTTGTAGTAACCAGAGTCTTTTTTGTCTATCCACTTGGGTGATGTTCCCTTTAATAGCTTAAAAAAACCAATGCAACTGTGGATACTAATATCACTTGCAATCTAGCCAAGAATACTCCCAAGAACAAGAGATGTGCAAAAATAAAGACTACTACTTTTTTATATGTAAAATGACTATAGTAGTCTACTTAATTTTCTATGGTAATTGTTACAAGTTGATCTATATACTATAAATTTATTTAGAATTTCTTATTATTTTTCCGAATTTTTCCTGATTTTTCTCGATTTTCTGGTATATAATATGTATATTATATAAGCAAATATTACATAAGTACTTTAATAACTAAGCAAAGTCATGTGATCAGTCATTATATAACTGGCCATCATGTAACTACTAGTCATGTGACTTGTTATGTAAAGCAGGTCTAGAGTATGGGTCTAAAATATGATACCATCATAGACTCACTATAGTACAATATTGCATCATACTTAGCACCTCTGTGCACAGACCATGTACCAGTGCACAGACCAGGTAGAAATAGTATATAACCCTGTAGTGCCTCTGCCTAAAGACCCCAGATTTGTTCTCTTTGTCTTTAGGTAAGCACAGTAGTGTTTTGTATCTAATAAGTAGCTAACATAATAAAAACTTTGTCTTTAGAGTCCCTATCTCTCTCTCTCTCTTCCCCCACCAAAATCCTCTTGGCTCAGTGCTAGGAGGTTGTAGGCATACTCTGTGCTACCTACAGTAGAGATAAGCTCAGTGCTAGTCTCCGTATGCATGTATAAGATAGGTCTAGCCTTTATAGTGACTATTTGCATTTGCAATAACATAAAACCAACATAGTGCTTAGTGCACCTAAGTAAACAAAGGTTTGCCTTGCATTTATCAAGGCTAAGAGACCCTGCACACCTATTTGTATATATAAGAGACTTTGTATCTCAATGGTATACCTTGCTTGAAGACTTTGCAAGTCTAGAGTAAAGCTTAGTGATTAGCAAGCTCAGGGTTAAGTGAAAACAAAAACAGCGTACAAGGTGTGTCCATCCTTGCATCCTAGGCCTTGGGAGTTGTAAAATAGCCATTACTGGCTACCTTGTATCTTAGAGAGGTTTATATAGGTACTGGTTGAGTTTTAGTAGCAAGAGGCAAGTGTGCTCTTGATATTAGAACAAATCTCCCCCTTTTCTGCGCTAGTTGCTCTATGCACTAGAGGTAGTATAGTAAGCTACATTATTTTGAGCAAAAAAGCAATTACTGTAAAAATTTTAGTAGACTACCATGGTGTTATGGATACACCCAGACTTTCCTGATTTTTCTCAATTTTTCTATATTTTTCTTGTATTTTTACAATTTATTTTCTATTTTATACATCTCTTTCATTATTTAATAGCCTAATAAGGCAAAGGGTCATGTAGTGCTTGGTCACATGACCGGCCATTATAGTTCCCTTGTACCGGTACCTAGTTAGTAAGTATAGTCTATTGTTAGATGCAGAATCTGTTAGCATGATGCAATAAGCATGCCATCATGCTCAGTCATCCATTCATACTATTCTTAGCTTTCCTTTTTCATTTCCAAGAGGCTGCGCATAGACCTTAGCACAGCCATTGTTCATGTATATAAGGATCCTGTAACGCTCCCTGAAGGCCTTAGCTTTGACCTTTTGCCTTTAGGTAAGCAATAGCTTATGTAATAGTTATCTTACTAATAAAATTTGCCTTTAGGCTCATTGTCCTAGCCTATCTACACCCCTGCCCTTGCACTGAGCTTAGTCAGCCTCTGCATTGTAACAAGACTACATAAGCCTAGAATAAGAAAAGCCCCCACAATCTCCCTTATATATACTCCTATACCCTACGCTCCCCTTGTATATTCAAGTTCCTCAATAAATAGGGTATTTGTGTGACTTAGGGATTATCCCCTTTAAGCTTAAGCCTCTAAATGTCTCAAAGGTCTAGTTTCAAAGACTACTACTAAGCATAATATACATGTCATCAGCTAATAGTAGCTCATGTAGAAAGTCTTGTTAACTCAGAGTACACATAGGAGACTTAACAGTGGTACAGCTTATATTCTATAGTGTAGTAGGTTTGACACCTTTATTGTTGAGGTAGTCAAGAGCACAAGCCTTGACATCAGGTCAAAGCTAATACCTGAACCTATCCCATTGAGCTATAGCTCTAGGATGTCACAACCATAGTTATACTATGCCATAGATACTATAGCATTTAATTATGTCTACCAAGTATATATTCAGGTTTACCAAGCATATACCTAGGTTTATTCAGCATATACTCAAGATAACTATGAAATCACTCAAGTATTTATTATTATTATTATTAAGCTACAAATCATGTTGTAGAGGCTATTATACATAATATATCCATAGTATATTATCTATAGGTCATAGTATATCATAGTAAACCATAGTTTATCATTTGGTCAAAGCTCAATTCTAAGCCTAAGGCTTAGAAACAGGTATATTATTATTTCTGCTCCTTTTCACTGTCGTGCTGGTTGTGACATATCACGTGTTATGTCACACAAAAGAGCGTAACTTTGTATTCCCCATCTTCAGGCACTATTACAGTTACACAGGAACTGCAATACATCATGATAATCATTGAAACAATCAAGAAAGAACCTAGGAATGATATTGGATTATTTGGTAAGAATTAGTAACTAGAAAAGCATACTAAAGTAGGAGAACAATAGTATACAATTATATATTTAAGTTACTAAGGTCTAAGAGATGTTCCCTATCTCACAGACCTTTTTCGTCAATACTATCATTGTTATTCATTGTCCCAGGCTCTCTTTATACCTCTAAGCCCCTATTATACCACTCTTATTGTCCCAAGTCATAGCTATAGTTATTGTAGTTGTTAAAGTCATAGTACACTTCTTTATAGTTAACCTTAGGGTTGGAAACCCTAAGAGCGTTACTACTAGCCTTGGATTAGGCTTTACAACCCATTGTTTACTGCTAAGTATTTTTAATAGTCTTTTCTATAATAATCCTTCATAGTATTCATAGTGCTCATAGTTATAGTTTATAGACCTATGACATAGAATAGTGTAAAAAAAGAATCACTTACAAATCAGCATAAGCAAGGAAACATTTTACATACAAACTACTACACTCTTCTTTTGTGAGCCTTAATTTGTCATTGAACTATTAGCAGAAGCAATTGGAGACCCTAATTATGTCCTTCCAACCTGTTAAAGGTATAGCTACAAAAGTACCAGTATGTTCCTGGGAAATTGTGGGCTGTTACCCAAAGGCATTACTGCTGAGTTAGTTAGCTGCTTCTAGGGACTCCTTACAAGGGAGCATAACTGCTTTGACAAATAAGGAGCTTTGGTAGAATACTTCTTTTATACTAAGTACTAGAAGGTTGTTCACTTACAGCCTTAAAAATAAGCTGAAGAAGACAAAGGATCATGTGTTAAGCCCCAGCTCTACTGTACACACACATACACACCCCTCTCAAGAAACCTTATCATAATGTCAAAAGCCCCATCATGTCATGGAAAGCGTAAAGAGGAACCAGAGGAGGCTAACTTCAAAGGAGTTGGGGGCACTTCAGGAGCCCTTGCAACCTTAGAAGGTACCATCTCTTGGTTGTCTCGAACCATGGAGCTCCTAGCTCTTGGTCAAGCTGACATCTTAAAAATGATGGGAGGCATATAAAACCAACATGCCAATATGACACACTTTGCTGGAGGACAAAAAATTTGGTTCACAACAAAAAAAGGAAAAGGAGGGGAAGAGAAGGAGATTGAGGAATGGTACACCCCTAATCCCTCAAAACCAAAGGAAGTAGGAATGTGGCCGGAAAAGTACAATAGGGATGCACAAAAATTCTAAACCTTCCTCTAAGACTAGAAACTCTGGATGTTGAATAACAAGGAATTGTATAGGGACCTATAAAGCAAGGCAAAACAGTTTATTTACTGCTTAACAGGATCTGCAGTAGATTGGGCGGTACATTTCATCCCCAAAATTAAAAAAGCCAAGAAACCAGATAGCCCTGACTTTAATCTCACTAGTCTATATCAGGAATTCCAGGCTGCTTATGGCAACTTTGACTATAAGGCGGATGTACTATCCAGAATCCAGAACTTTTGACAAGGAACTCACGCTATCTAGGACTACATGTCAAGATTCATGGAACTAGCATACATAGCAAAACTAAAACCAGGAGATATGTGCATTTAGTTCATTGCTAGATTAAACTAGAGGATCTGCAACATAATGTTGGGATGGAAGGGGTCCATGGAAACCTTTCAAAAAGCTATAGAAAATGTGGGTGATGCAGAA
The DNA here is from genome assembly GCA_018343915.1 of Agroathelia rolfsii. Classification (NCBI taxonomy): domain Eukaryota; kingdom Fungi; phylum Basidiomycota; class Agaricomycetes; order Amylocorticiales; family Amylocorticiaceae; genus Agroathelia; species Agroathelia rolfsii. The sequence goes on from JABRWF010000002.1 coordinate 2,033,145, forward strand.
CAAGCACTACAAGAAATGGGTGCTTTTAATCTAAAAACAACATTGGGTAGAGCTGCACCAATTGTCCAGGATTTGACTGTAGCAGCTACAACTACACCCTCCATTACTTCAGGAATGGAAAAGTTGGGGTTAACAAATCCCTCTATTGCCACCCTAAAAACATCGCCAATAGCTCAGGTGCAGTGCTTCAATTGCTAGTAGAAAGGGCACATTGCAGCAAACTACACTAACCTATTAGTTAAACCTACACCAGAAATAGCAACCTAGGTCAAGCCTAGCTCTGCACCTCTGTTATGCCCTCCTCAGAACCCAGTACAAGTTATGGCAACTACAACCATACCAACCATGTCCAATCCCACCCTAACTCCTACTCCCTCCCTATTGGTAGCAGCAAGTACCACTCTAAGCATAAGTGACCTACTAGCTAGGATTAATGTGTACAAAGAACAAATTGCCCAAATGCGGGATCAACTAACCCTAGCAGGTTTTTAAATAGCTCTAAGGTTGAGGCCAAAACTGAAGAGTAAAAAGAACAATATACTATAGACAATTTTCCTTTTTCTTCTATTTCTTCTTTTTCCATTTCTGCTTCTGTAGTAGGGATGAATACCCAACATCTATACATACCTATAGAATTACATGGACATTCCTTTTCTATTAACACTTTAGCTATAATTAACTCTAAAGCATCCTCCACTTTTATAAATAGACGCTTTGTAGAAAAACACAAAATACAAAAAAAATCTCTTCCTCAAGCCATCCCTTTATACAATATTGATAATTCCACAAATAAAATTGGTAAAATTACAGAGTACATTATGGTCTTGCTAATAACAGGTAGTGTGGAAAGAAAGGTCCACATGAGTATAGTGGATATTGGCAAAGAGGATGTTATCTTGGGGATAGACTAGCTCAGAGCAGAGAATCTCAAAATTGACTAGAAGGATGCTATGGTAGAATTACGGAAGGAGCACATATATGCCATAATAGTTGAAGAATCTATAGAGATACCTAAAGAGTACCTCTTCTATAAACAAGTATTCTCTAAGGAAAAGTCTACACAAATGCCTATATGTAAACTCTGGGACCATAAAATCATCCTAAAAGAAGGGGCATCTATGGGAAAATTAAAGGTGTATCCATTGATGGCTAAGGAAAGGAATTCTTTGGATGAATACATTAGGGAAAATCTAGCAAAAGGGTACCTATGGAAATCCAAAAGTCCCATGAGCTCCTCTTTCTTCTTCATCCTAAAGAAATCTGGAGTACTACACCCAGTTCAAGACTATTAGAAGCTCAATGACATTATGGTTAAGGATAGCTACCCTCTCCCACTAATCAGTACAATCTTAGACAAACTAAGTAGAAGTAAAATATTCACAAAGTTAGATCTAAGGTAGGGGTACAACAATGTCCAAATCCAAGAAGGAAACAAGCACAAGGTGGCGTTTGTAACTCCCTTGGGGTTATTTGAACCAACAGTTATGACTTTTGGGCTAACAAATGCATTGGCAATGTTTCAGCAAATAATGGATAAAATTCTAGCAGATTTAGTTGCATCAGAAAGAGTCTTTATTTATATCAACAACATCCTGATTGCATCTAGCAGTCAAAAGGAACATACTATATTAGTCCTGGAAGTGCTGCGGTGCTTAAAAGAAAATGATTTATATGTGAATATAGAGAAGTGTAAATTCAATACAAACCAAGTTGAATTTCTAGGATTAATTATTGGCTACAATTTGGTCCATATGATGCCTGAAAAAGTGCAAGCCATAAAAGACTGGCTAAACCCAAGAACTGTCAAGGAAATTAGACAGTTTAGAGGTTTAGCAAACTACTATCAAAGGTTTATAAAAGGGTTTGGTGACCTGTGCAAACCCTTGGATAGATTAATAGGCAATGTGACATGGCAATGGATGGAAACAGAATAAGATTCCTTTGATGCTCTTAAAAATACATTTATGGAAGCTCTGGTGCTGGCAATGTTTGACTCTAAACAAAAAACACAAGTAGAAACTGACTTGTTAAACTTTGCCATAGGAGCAGTTATATCACAAATGCAGGAGGATAATAGCTGGCACCCAATTGCTTACCTCTCTCAATCCCTCAATCCCGTAGAATGCAACTATGAGATTTGGGACAAGGAAATGTTGGCTATTATCCAAGCATTAAAAGAATGGAGGCATTACCTTATTGAGACAGAGGAACTATTTGAGATTTGGTCAGATTATAGAAACCTGGAGTATTAGAAAACTTCAAAAGATCTAACCAGAAGACAAGCTTGATGGTCCCTATTTCTATCAGAATATAACTTCCTAATTCATTATAAAAAAGGGAGCAACAATGGTGTTGAAAGATTGAATATTTACAAGCTTCATATCTTTCCAATAATTCCAATGAATACTTCAAATAATCATCTAACATCATGTCATATATGATTATTTATTTCATGATTTTACAACTGTTCATTGTTGAGATATTAACAATTCTTTATATGCATATATTCATTGAAATAATATGCATATACTCTTTTATTTAATATTTTCAATATTTCATTATATCTAATCTTATCAGAGATAAGATTATCATATCTGAAGTCACTTGACTTTATCATTTATGAATATCTTTTTCATAAATATTAAACAATTCCATTTAAATATTTATTTCTAAATAATCATTGTAAATATTACTAATTGATTTTTCATGCCCTAGATCCTTGCTTATAAATCACCAAAATATTTACTAAGCAAATTCATAATATTAGTAATATTTATAAAATATTACTAATACAGATCTAATAATAGGATATTGAGATAAATAGATACTTTCACTTACTAATACTATACAAATTACTGACTAAGCACACAGATTGCTTACTAAGCATATTATTCAGCAAATAGGAATATTACTAAGCTGATTTATAAGCTGATTTGTAAGCAATCCTTCTTACTAAGCGGATTAGATAAGCACAGGATTGGTTTACTAATCTTGTAGAAATTAGAATATTTTGTATTATATAAGCACCAGCAAATTCGGCTGGAAATGACAAGTTATTTCACTCAAAAATAGTGAGTTAAATAGTCTAAGGACTAGCTCACAGTACTAACTTCACTAACAGACTTACTAAGTCTACTATAAGACAACAAGCCTTTCCTAAAGGGAAAATAAGTAGGTAGTCTTAAAGGGACACCAGCTAAGTCTTATATTAAAGATATAGAAGTAAACTAATCGCTTCCAACTTCTTGTAGATCCAAGCCTATTTAACAAGATAGTAACCCTGCACTTTTCTTCAACAAGTTAGTGTTTGGTTTAAACAAGGTTTACAGTAGTGCACATATGCATTACATTCTATATCATAACCCTTTTATTAAATGGTAAAGCCAATACCCTATCATGCCGCCCGGATTTCCACAAAAAAAATGCAGATGATAACAAGGCACAGGTAGTTCTAGAACTATGCCTGTTCCACATTAATACTAGAAGAAGGGGTTACATTATGGTTGAAGGAGAAAAAGGACTTCTAAACTAGATTAGGAAAGTAGACCTAGAACCAGAAGTGGCAATTGCTCTTCAAATGCTTAAAGATCTTGGCCCAGTGAAACTCCAAAATGGCATTGAGGAGTGGAACTAAGAAGAAGGACTAATTCTGTACCAAGGAAAGGTTTATGTACCAAAGGATACCCAGTTGAGGGTGTAAATTATAAAAAAATTCTATGATGCCCCTGCAGCTAGATATCTAGGTAAACATAAAACTCTGGAACTTGTATTATGTAATTATTGGTGGCCTAGCATAACAAAGTTCATTAACAAATATGTAACAATATGCCTGTAATGCATCACAAACAAAAGTTCCAGGCAACCCCTCTTAGGGTTACTTCAACTATTACCTATACCACAAAAACCCTAGGAACACATGACAGTGGATATGATTGTGAAATTACCTCAGTCCAGAGAATTTGACTCTATTTTGGTGATAGTGGATAAACTTACCAAAATATGTCATTTAATCCCAACTATAGAAGCAGTGACTGTAGCGGAAGTAGCAAGTTTATATCTAAAATACATATTCAAACTCTATATCAAGAGTACACCTACCTCTTATTACCAAAACTCAACTAGAGCCTACGTTAACCTCTGTAAGGTATAGGGTAGCCTATAACAGCTGTTTTACAACTCCCAAGGCCTAGGATACAAGGATGTACATGCCTTGTAGGCAGTTTCTACTGTTACTCAAGAAGGAGCTTTGCTATTACCAGGCTTTACTCCAAGTCTACTAGACTTTCAAGCAAGGTCTATAGTTGGGACACCAATCTGTTTTGTGTATATAGATATATATGCAGGGTATCTTAGCCTTGATAAACGCAGGGCAAGCCTTTGTTTACTTTAGGTGCACTGAGCACTATATTGGTTTTATGTTATTATAAATGCAAATAGTCACCACAAGGGCTGGACCTGTCTTATACATGCACATGGAGACTTGCACTAAACTTGTCTCTATTGCAAGCAGCACAAAGCACACTTACAACCTCTAGCATGGAGCCAAGAGGATTTGGTGGGAGAGAGAGAGAGAGAGAGAGATAGGGACTCTAAAGACAAAGTTTTATTATGTTAGTTAACTATTTAATACAAAGCACTACTGTACTTACCTAAAGATAAAGAGAACAAATCTGGGGTCTTCAGATAGAAACACTACAGGGTTATATACTAATTCTACCTAGTCTGTGCACCTGATGCATGGTCTATGCATAGAGATACTAAGTATGATGCAATATTACACTATAGTGAGTCTATGATGGTATTATGTTCTAGATCTATACTTTAGACCTGCTTTACATAATAAGTCACATGACTAGTAGTTATATAATGGCCAGTCACATGATGACTAATCACATGACTTTGCTTAGTTATCAGAGTACTTATGTAATGTCCACTTATGTAATATACATATTATATACTAAAAAATCAAGAAAAATCAGGAAAAATTTGGAAAAATGATAAGAAATTTTAAATAAATTTATAGTATATAAATCAACTTGTAACACTCTATGGAATCCCAAAGATCTGGACTATGGATAGAGGACCCTAGTTTGCAAGTTAGGTTATAAGAGAGATACATAGGAAACTAGGAATCAAAACGGCCTTGTCCACAGCCTATCACCTACAAAGCAATAGATAAACAGAAAGGCTAAATCAAGAAGTCAAAACATACCTACGTATCTACTCAAACCAACAATAAATAAACTGGGCAGAAAACTTAGAGGTAGCAGAATTTGCCTTGAACCAACAATAAAGTTTGGCAATAGGGTTCACCCCCTTTGAACTAAATTATAGGTTCATGCTAAAAATGGAAATCCTGCCATAACCCCAAGTTCAGGCAATAGAAGTGCAAGATTAGTTAGAAAACTTAAAGGAAATATAGGAAGAAGCTCAAGCAGCTCTAGGTAATGAACGGCGCTAGTCCTAAGATTGGCAGCGCATGTATCTGGCTACTACTGCACTGTACACTACATTACATAGTGTACTGTCACTACTGTACTTATGTACTACACACTAATATATACACTAGCTAATATAATTAGACTTACTTAGGTGAGGGGTGATAAGCGGTGAGGCTTAAGTGTATGTATGGGTGTGAAGTGGTAGTGGTGGTTTAGATATAAAAACTGTTGTCATTAAAATATGTTACTACCTTGTATATATACTGTATTTTAATCTCCTACTAAATATTGGAGCTCCACTCCAGTTTCCCTTATTGCATCTTTGGCATAGCCGCTAGGGCATTCCGTACAGTCGTAACACTCCCCCTTGTTCTGCACAGTCTCTATTGTTTAATGCACTAGGACACCTTGTGCTAAAGAGTTGGCTCTAGAAATTTAAGTCTAGTAAGAAGCTAGCACTTGTAAAAGTTATTGAATGCTAGGTTCTTCATGAACATATTGGCTGGGTTAAGGTTCTCTTCTATAAAGAAGACCGCAACCTTTCCATCTTCAATGCAGCTTCTGATGTGATGGTATCATGTGTCAATGTGTTTTGACTTCTAATTGGTTACATTGTTTATTGCTAAAAAGTTGGCGCCTATATTATCACAGTATACTGGCATTGAAAGAAGCATAAGTGTCACAGGTCTATAACTGAAGGGCAAACTATGACTATGAATACTATGAATATTGTAAAGAATTACTATGAAAAGACTGTAGATAAAGCTTAAGGAAAAAACAGTAGGTTACCTAGCCTAATCCAAGGCTAGGAATGACGCTCTTAGGGTTTCCAACCCTAATGTTGATTATAAGGGAGTCTACTATGACTTTGACAACTATAATGCTATAACTATGACTTAGGACAAGGAAAGCAATACAGTGGGAACTTAGGGGCTTAGAGGAAGCTTAGGACAGTAAATAACAATGATGGTATTGACGAAAGAGGTCTGTGAGATGGGGAACATCTCTTAGACCTTAAAGGTTTAAATACATGGCTATACACTATTGTTCTCTACTTTGGTACGCTCTACTGACTTCTAACCTTTACTAAATAATCCAATATAATCCCTAAGTTCCTCCTTGATTGTTCCAGTGATTATCAGCATGTGTTGTAGTTCCTGTGTACCTGTGATAGTGCCTGAAGATAGGAAAATGTAAAGTTACGCTCTTTTGTGTGACGTGACCGTGACATGTCACAACCAGCGCGGCAGTGATAGTAAGGGAGCGGAAGTAACAATAGGCTTATTTCTGAGCCTTAGCTCAGAACTAAGCTATAGCTAAGTAGTGAACTATGATCCACTATAATATACTGTGACTTAGAAATAATATACTATGACTTATACTTTACTATGGCATCTATAGCTTGATTTATAGCTTGATAAAATAAAACTTAAACACCTAAGTAATTCCATAGCTATCCTGAATAAACCTAGGTATATACTTGGTAAACCTGGATATATGCTTGGTAAACTTGAATAAATGCTATTGAAGCTATGATATGGCATAACCAGGGTTGTGACATCATCCCCCTTTAAGGCTAGAGACTACCTAGTTCTCTGAGCCTTCTTAACTAATGCAGGACCAGCTGCCTGGGGATATTTTCTGTGAAATTGTTTAACTAGCTCTGGAGCATCTGAGAGGTTTATAGCTGGTTGCCATGCATCTTCTCCAAGGGCATAACCTTTAAACTTGACATGGTACCATAATTTATTCCTGATATACTTGGAGTTATCAATAAATTCAACCTCCCATTGAACATCTTCAGGTTCAACTATGACTGGTTCTGGACGCTCAAAAACTTGGCCAGAGATTGTACTTTCTTTGTAGGGTGCCAAGCGATCCATATTAATAACTGGGTGGATTTTCATGGTGTGGGGAAGGTCTAGCTTGAATGCCATGTCAGAAACTTTTTCTATGACTTTGAATGGTCCTAACCACTTGAAATCAAGCTTTTGTGAAGGTCTATCTGTGGTAATATTTTCATGGGAAAGGAGGACAAGGTCCCCTTCTTGAATTTCAGGTGTACTATGAACTTTGACATCATAATAACGCTTATATCTTTCATTAGCTAATTGTAGGAGTGACTTAATTTCTTCCTGGTTTCTGTGAATATCTTTAGCATATTCCTCAGAGTTTCCTTTGGCTTGAGATGAATTAGCAACTGTGGTCATGGTGGGATTGTATCCTAGATTGGCATAAAATGGTGACATTCCAATTGCATCATGAGGAGTATTATTATAAATAAATTCTGTGATAGGTAGAAGGTCTACCCAATTATCCTGTCTATGAGTGGTAAAAATTCTAAGCAGTTGTTCTATGACTTGATTCACACGCTCTGTTTGTCCATCTGTCTGTGGGTGATATGCTGTAGAAAACTTTGGCTTGATTCCTAGTCTGGAGTAAAGATTTCTCATGAACATTGCATTGAACTGTGGTCCTCTGTCTGATACTGTGGTAAGGGGCAATCCATGGAGTTTCCAAATATTTCTCATGAATAGATCTGCAATTTCTATGGCTGTAACTTCATCTGTGGTTGGCATAAAATGTGCCATCTTGGTAAAGCGATCCACTACTACTAAAATTGCATTATAATCTTGACACTGTGGTAATCCTGTAATTAAATCATATGTAATATCTTGCCAGGGGCCTTGAGGTGTAGGAAGCGGCTGTAAGGGTCCTTTTGCTCTGTTGGTCTTGGTCTTGGATCTTTGGCATAAGTCACATGCTTCAATGTATGTATTAATGAATGATTTCATGGAGGGCCAGTAATAGTCTCTTGATATAATTTCTAAAGTCTTGGCTTGACCTGGATGTCCAGCTATAAGTGCATCATGGCGTGATTCTACTATGGTTCTCTTGATTTCCTGGTTGCTTGGTACATAGATTAATCCTCTGAATAATAATGTTTCTCCTTGAATATCATAGTTTTCTATGGCTTTTTTCATATGATGGTCTAGATTTTTTCTTGACTTGACAAGTGCTATGATTTTCTTCAATTCTTCGTCCTTATTCTGTAGTTCTGTGATTCTTTGAATTATCTCATGATCTGGGAGCGTTTCTATAGCTTGAACCTTGAAAAAATGATGTGGTTGCAAGACACTTTGCAGAGCATCATCCCCCTTTAAGGGTTTATCTCCAGGGAGGCGGGATAATGCATCAGGCTTGACCATTGATTTTCCTGGCTTATGAACTATGACAAATTTAAACCTGGATAATTCTAATGACCATCTTGCTTCTCTGCGAGTTAATATCTTTGTTTTAAGGAAATATTCAAGATTCTTATGGTCACTATAAATTTCTATGATCTGTGGGGCGCTTTCTAAATAAACACGCCATTCTCTTAAAGCCCTAACAATAGCTAAAAGTTCTTTATCATAAATCTCATAATTTCTTTCCTCTGGTGAAAGCGTCTTGGAATAATAGGCAACAGGGTGTAGAAGTCCATCTAACCCTTTCTGTGATAAAACAGCACCTGTAGCATAATCTGAGGCATCAGTCTCAAGGATATATTGTCTATAGGGGTTAGGGTAAATAAGGACTGGTGCTGTGGACATAGCTTTCTTGAGTTCTATAAATGCATTTTCCTGGCTAACCCCCCAATCCCATGGAGTGTCTTTCTTAACTAAATCAATCATAGGGCGTGCAATCTTAGAGTAGTCTTTGATAAACCTTCTGTAAAAATTGCAGAAGCCTAGGAAGCTTTGAATATCTTTGACATTTCTTGGTTGTTTCCAGTCCTGGACAGCCTTGACTTTATTCTGTTCTGTGGATACTCCATAGCGTGATATAATCATTCCTAGATACTCTATCTCTGTGACTGTGAATGAACATTTCTCTGCATTGCAGCATAATTTATACTCTTTGAGGCGCTGTAAAACTCTCATAACTGTGGCTTCATGATCTTCCTGTGATCCATGGGTATAAATAAGAATATCATCCAGATAAACCACTAAATCCTGGTCTAGCATATCCCTGAAAATATCATTCATGAAATGCTGAAATGCAGCAGGGGCATTGGTAAGGCCAAATGGCATGACAGTATACTCAAATAGCCCATACTTTGTCCTGAAGGCTGTTTTCCATTCATGACCCTCTTTGATTCTGACAAGATTGTAACCATTCTTGAGATCTAGCTTGGTGAACCACTTGGCTCCTTGGAATTTATCTATGAGTTCACTAGTGAGGGGTAGTGGGTAGACATTTTTCTTGGTAACATCATTAAGGCGTCTATAATCCACACACATGCGCAATTTTCCATTTTTCTTTGGTACAAACATGCATGGTGCACCTATGGAGCTCTTGGAGTGTCTAATGAAGCCTTTGGCCAACATATCATCGATATACTTTTTCATTTCTTTTTCTTCTTCATGGGTTAATGCATAAATTGGTCCTAGCTTTGGCTTGGCACCTTCTTCAAGGTCTATGGTTAAATCATACTCTCTATGGGGTGGTAACTTATCTGCTTCTTTTTCATCGAATACAGACAAATATCTATGGTATTTCTGAGGGACTATGGATGATAGAGGGGGCTCTGTGACTGTGGAGGGGTTAAGGTCTATAGCATGGGCATAATTTACACTTGGCAGCGTGACTATTTGGTTTTTCCAATCTATGGATGGGTTTTCATTTTCTAACCAAGTCATTCCAAGAATCACATCATGGTTTCCAATATTAGTGATTTCAAAGACATATGGTCGCCATAGAGTGCCTATGATAAGAGTTCCATGAAGTTCATGAGTCAATTTTCCTGATTCTATGGATCTTCCATCAACAACATAAATTTCTCCTGGATTTTCTTTTTGAACTGTGGGTAACCAGTACTGGTCTATGAGTCTTGGGTGAATGAAGCAGCTTGTAGCTCCACTATCTATCATTGCATTGACTGTGATTGTTCTGCCATCAACTCTAACTCCTATGGGAATTTTCATGGTAGGAGCGTAATTCTGTCTATAGGCAACAGTAGAGTTTATAGACTGGTGTGCACTATAGGCAGATATAGGCACACCACTTGAAAATGCGCTCTGTGGGTACTATGACTATGAAAAGATGATTTTTTATAAGGCAAAGCTGTGGGGATTACATGAGACAAGTAATTGTTGTTTGGGTATTGATTAGTGAGCGCTGTAGCTTGGTTAAATTGTGGAAAATCCCTGACTATATACACTGACTTCTGTGGACAAAGAAATGCTTTGTGACCTGGTTGTTTACATTGAAAGCACAGGTAATTTTGGAGGCAAAAATTGCGATCCACTTGAGACAACTGTGTGCTATTCTTATGATAGAAGGCTTGATATATTCTTGGGTGTAATAACTGGTGACTTGGTGGTTTCTTGGCTGTCATTTTGCGATATCTGTCATGTCTATAAGTTTTACAACAAGCATCTGTGACTTTGGCTTTCTGTGGACTATGAATATTCTGTGAGCTATTTAAGAGGTGGATGGGAAGCGTTTTATGGCTATAATTCATGGAAATACTTTGGGAGAATCATCAAAGCTCATGGGCGCCCCAAGGGGTGTGGAAAGGCTGCTAGAGACAATTTCTTAGACTGGTGAAAAATAGTGGTGAACTGTGATAATGATAACCCTGATTTTAGAGATAATAAAATATAGTAGAACAATGCAAGCCTAAATAAACAAAATTTAACGGTCCAAAATTCCGACTATGGCTCGGAAAATAATGCCAGTAGTTTCTATGGTCTTCTGTGAGCGCTTGGGGCTGAGGAAATTTACTAATCCAATGAAAATTGATTGGGAGAGGGGTTAGACTATAGATAGTCAATTTCTGATGCTATAGGTGTGACAGGGGCTATAAATGAGTTTACTATGGACTTGGATGATTAAGGAGCGACTGTGAGGAGTAGAAGATGTGGCAGTAATGAGTTCTGACCTAGCCTAGGCCTGAAAACTCTATGAAAAAATGTAGGAGCAAAAGTAAGACAGATAGAAATAATAGGAAGCTAATGGTGCAATAAGAGATAATGAAAATGATAAAAACAATGGAGAAATCTATGGGACAAAGGGAACAACTTAGGGGCGCTACTATGGTGATAAGGACGTCTAAAAAGCGTCCTAAGATCTCACAGACCTAATGTCACAGGTCTATAACTGAAGGGCAAACTATGACTATGAATACTATGAATATTGTAAAGAATTACTATGAAAAGACTGTAGATAAAGCTTAAGGAAAAAACAGTAGGTTACCTAGCCTAATCCAAGGCTAGGAATGACGCTCTTAGGGTTTCCAACCCTAATGTTGATTATAAGGGAGTCTACTATGACTTTGACAACTATAATGCTATAACTATGACTTAGGACAAGGAAAGCAATACAGTAGGAACTTAGGGGCTTAGAGGAAGCTTAGGACAGTAAATAACAATGATGGTATTGACGAAAGAGGTCTGTGAGATGGGGAACATCTCTTAGACCTTAAAGGTTTAAATACATGGCTGTACACTATTGTTCTCTACTTTGGTACGCTCTACTGACTTCTAACCTTTACTAAATAATCCAATATAATCCCTAAGTTCCTCCTTGATTGTTCCAGTGATTATCAGCATGTGTTGTAGTTCCTGTGTACCTGTGATAGTGCCTGAAGATAGGAAAATGTAAAGTTACGCTCTTTTGTGTGACGTGACCGTGACATGTCACAACCAGCGCGGCAGTGATAGTAAGGGAGCGGAAGTAACAATAGGCTTATTTCTGAGCCTTAGCTCAGAACTAAGCTATAGCTAAGTAGTGAACTATGATCCACTATAATATACTGTGACTTAGAAATAATATACTATGACTTATACTTTACTATGGCATCTATAGCTTGATTTATAGCTTGATAAAATAAAACTTAAACACCTAAGTAATTCCATAGCTATCCTGAATAAACCTAGGTATATACTTGGTAAACCTGGATATATGCTTGGTAAACTTGAATAAATGCTATTGAAGCTATGATATGGCATAACCAGGGTTGTGACACTGCCCTCCACAATTTAGGCGTTGGAACCAGCGACCCCTTGCTTAGCGCCCAACTGGAGTCCCAGAGTCTTTTCCTCTTCTTACGTATCCTGTTTTCCCATTATTTTCCCCACATGTTCTGGTACCCTTGTTCACATAGATAGTTTCGGCCCATTTGCACCCCATATTCCGTTTCCCACTCTCTGTCTCACTTCATTTCTATTCCTCTTGGTATCCTTCTGCTACTATAGTATTTATACTGACCTAGTATATACCTAGCTACCTTAGTTTGGAAATCAACTTAGTTCCCCTTCTCCTATCTGACTCCTGTCCTGGACCGCAACTAGGCAAGGGCCTGACACATACGTCTTAGCCAAGTCCGGTCATCCCTCTCCTTTCCTATCCACTCTCCTATCTCTACTCCTGTTCACTCTGTCTCTGCTTCTATTCTGCTCTGCCCCTTCCCTTTTCTGCTATCTCTGTCTGTCCAAGACTTAATAGTGAGGGGAACTCGGCGGGTCAACCGGTAGCACTGCCACAGGGACACAAGCATGAATTAATCCCTCATCATCATTGTGATCAATGGAAGGTGGATTTTTAGTAAGATTCTCCCCCTCGCTAGGTATATTCCTGCCTATTTAGGTCAGCATTTACTGGTTTTGTATTTTGCACTTTGAAAACACTTCTTCATCAAAAACTACTATGTGATCTAAAAAGATTGTGTTGTTTTTGGTGTGTATAAAGCAGTACCCTTTGACACCAGGTTGGCTGCTGAGGTATATTATTAGCTTGCTCTAAGAAGCTTGCTTATTTACTTAGACTGCCTCTAGGAGGTACATATATATACTACAGCCAAAGATGCAAAGTGTGGAGATGTCTGGGACTTCTCCTTTAATGACCTTGTGAGGGGTCTTCTAGTACAATTGCTGCATAGAGATGCGGTTATATACATGTACTGTGTGTTCTAGGGAGAATTTCCACTAGGAGTCTAGGAGATATATAGCATGGTGCATGGCCTTGGCCTTTTCCATCAAGGTGTAGTTAAACTGCTCCGCTCTACTATTTTGTTGAGGCATGTACAGTACACTCTATAGGATTTTAATTCCTTTTGATCTGAGAAGATCTAAAAATTCAGCTGACTTATATTCTCTGCCAGTGTCAGATATCCACTATTTAATTATAGAATTAAAGCAATTATTGACCATTGCAATAAAATTATGTGTGGCCTTGTACACATCTGACTTCTTTTGAAGGAACTTAATCCATCTATGCAATGTATTGTCATTAAGGAAGGTGATTATATATTTGAACCAGTGATATAACTCAACCAGAAATTCCTTCAGATCAGAATAAATCTTCTGGAAGTGCTTATTGTTGAAAGATTGAATATTTACAAGCTTCATATCTTTCCAATAATTCCAATAAATACTTCAAATAATCATCTAACATCATATCATACATGATTATTTATTTCATGATTTTACAACTGTTTATTGTTGAGATATTAACAATTCTTTACATGCATATATTCTTTTATTTAATATTTTCAATATTTCATTATATCTAATCTTATCAGAGATAAGATTATTATATCTGAGGTCACTTGACTTTATCATTTATGAATATCTTTTTCATAAATATTAAACAATTCCATTTAAATATTTATTTCTAAATAATCATTGTGAATATTACTAATTGATTTTTCATGCCCTAGATCCTTGCTTATAAATTACCAAAATATTTACTAAGCAAATTCATAATATTAGTAATATTTATAAAATATTACTAATACAGATCTAATAATAGGATATTGAGATCAATAGACATTTTCACTTACTAATATTATACAAATTACTTACTAAGCACACAGATTGCTTACCAAGCATATTATTCAGCAAATAGGAATATTACTAAGCTGATTTATAAGCTGATTTGTAAGCAATCCTTCTTACTAAGCGGATTAGATAAGCACAGGATTGGCTTACTAATCTTGTAGAAATTAGAATATTTTGTATTATATAAGTACCAGCAAATTTGGCTGGAAATGACAAGTTATTTTACTCGAAAATAGTGAGTTAAATAGTCTACAAGACTAGCTCCTAGAGTACTAACTTCACCCAGACTTACAAAGTCTCCAAGACAAGACAACAAGCCTTTCCTAAAGGGAAAACAAGTAGGTAGTCTCAAAGGGACACTGGCTACAGTCTTAACTTAGGTGTAACAGAGTTACTAATTGCTTTCACAAATAGGTTTTATTGCCTTTAAACCTATAAACACCACAGACCATTAACTTTTCAAACAAGTAAGTTAGTTGTCTTTTAAATAGGTAACTAGTAGATTACAAGTAGTCTACATTACACCATTACCACTAACTTTTAACACTTATTTGTGCGTGATTCTATTAATGGAAATGGGTGGGTGTGCATTTTACCTTCTGCACAGCCTTTACACGGCTTTTGTTCTCTTTTTGGGATCTCAATTACTTCAGGGGAGCTTTGAGTATGTTAGTGTACTTTCTAGAGCATAGCCTTTGATAGGTGGCCTAGCTAGCAATGCATGATGTTGTAGTCAATAGTATACACATCCTCACTATACAAGGACATATGTTTGAATGGTACAGCATCTAGGACAAAAGTAGAGAGGCAAGGGCTAGAAGGTCTACCTTGTAAGAAGGGCTTACAAGATCCGGGCCAGAAGAGCTTGAGCCCTTTGTCATCACCTGATAGGGTGAATCCATTTTGTAAGAATTTCCCTATAGAGAGTAAACATACTATACCACCGGGAAGAATGTATACCAGGTGCAGCTAAATTCTCTTTTACACACCTTTGTTCATTATGTCTAAGAAGATGGTTCCCATTTTGGACACTGTTATAGGTCTTTTCATGGTTGACAGAGATAGACTCATTTAGCAGTGCCTCATCCGCTAAGTTGTTCTTGTAGGGAGTAAAGTAGAGGAATGCTCTGGTGTCTAATATCCATCTAGATGATTCTTGCTTTCCTTTTCCCTTACATTTTGTATACTTTGCAATATTAACTAAATGAATATAATTAATTACAAAAAAACTGTCAGGGACAGCATATTTTATGGGGTATGCTACGTCATCATCTGTTGGATGTGTTGTTAGTGCAAAGAATTTTTTAGCAAGGGAATGTACTTACATTGATTTCTACTCAATTTTGTCATTAGAACTATAAGAAATTCTTTCTTTAAATGGCGTACTCCTGTGATATTTGAGTAGGCATCCTTCTTTAGGGATGGGCTCCTCTAGAATCTCCATGAGCAATCTTACTCGCTTGTCATGCTTAGCTATCTTGATGTTGACAACCTTCTGAGTAAAAACGCCCTTTTTCTTAGAACGGAGTTGGGAGATAGTATTCTGGATGTTAGGGAAGAATAGGCTACCTGCGTAGTGTGGGTAGGCCAGAGTCCTGAAGAACTAGGTCCAAGTGCTTGGTCCGGCAGCCAAAAAGCTTGTGATGGAGGTGCTGGTGGGCACAGGGAGCATAAAAGGACCGTCTAGCATGACAATATTAGCAAAATTGCCAGTTTCAGAGTTAGAGTCATTGTTGGCTACTTTAGCTTGGGCCTTGCCCTTGCCTTTTTTGCCGCAATAGTTTTTCTTCTTATCATTGCCTTTCTGCTACTACTGTTTTTGAGGCTGCTGCTACTAATTAGCTTGCTGGCTGAATTTGGGGTTCTTTCTCTTTTTCTGCACCACACTCACTTTTTGGGCCTTCTCCTACAACTTACCCACCCTAGATGTCATCTGGATTTTGGAGCATGTTTAGAGCTTCTCCTGGATTTTCTCAAATATAATGTCTGAGTGCTTCTTAATTCCTGCTAGAATGATTTCTTTTACAGAGTCCAGGCTCTATGGCAATATGTTGATAAGCCACATACCCTTGACAAACTTAGGCACATTGACTCCTTGTGCATTGATTTAACCTATTAAATCAGCCAGTTCCTGAACTTGGACTATGATGTCCTTGTTTGGGTTAATGGCAAAGTAGGCTGTGCGTTTCTAAAGTTGGAAGATTAGGATGGGGCCTAGTCAACTAAACTTCTCCTTTAGGTGTACCCACACAAGGTAGGCATGCCTAAGGGTCTTGCACTTATTCACCAGTGATGGTGTGAGTTTGGCCTTGATACATCCCAAGGCTGAGGAATTGGTAACAAGCTATTCCTTATTTGCCATCTTCTACTTCTTCTGTCATGCCGCTTTATCAGCGGCCAGCTTGTCTTCTACTTTGATAAATAGAACAGGCGCAAAATCTCTATTAGTAATATAGATCTAGTTACCCATGGCCTGAAGATACGTCTGCATCTTCTTGGACCAGTCAAGGTAGTTGCCGGCACTGGCAAGGGTAGGCATATTCAAGAGGAGGGAAGTGGTGCTAGAGGATATTTTGAATGTATTCTATAAAAAGCATAATATTTGATTAGCCTGTGTATATATACAAAGAATCATACAAAATAGAATTAAAAATAAGAACCACCTAAGCAGCATGCTGAGAAGTACAGCCACCTAGACTACACGCACAGGAGTTCAGACCCTGCTACCCAAAAGGTGCAAGGTTACACATTCTATATATGCAAGGCTCATAACCTGATAAATAGTACCAGTTCTAAAACTAGCAGCATGTGCATCTGGCTGCCACTGCACTGTACACTACATTACATAGTGTACTATCACTATTATACTTATGTACTACATACTAATATACACACTAGCTAATATAATCTATGTATTAAACTTACTTGAGTAAGGGGTGATAAGTAGTGAGGCTTAAGTGTGTATGTAAGTGTAAGGTGGTAGTAGTAGTTCAGGTATAAAAACTGTTATCATTAAAATATATTACTACCTTGTATATATACTGTATTTTAATCTCCTACTAAATATTGGAGCTCCGCTCCAGTTTCCCTTATTGCGTCTTTGGCACAGCCATTAGGGCGTTCTATATAGTTGCAACACTAGGGAAAGCAGCAGAAACTATGAAGCTATATTATGACAAAAACAAAAAAGGTTTTCTATAGCTAGAACCTAGAGCTAGAGTATGGCTGAATGTATAAAACATTAAGTTTGCTAAGCAACCAAGTAGGAAACTTAGCCCTAAAAAGCTAGGCCCCTATAAGGTGATAAAAAGAATTGGGGACCTGAATTATCAAATCAATATCCCAAAAAATTGGTATGTGCACAATGTCTTCCATATAAATCTTTTATAACCCTACTAAGAAAGCAAGATTCTGGGTAGAACCCCAAAGAAACCCCTACTAATGGAAGTAGAAGGAGAGAAAGAATAGGAAGTTTCACGTATTAGAGATACTTGACTCTATGGAAGATGGAAGAAGTTATAGTTCCTGGTAAAATACAAGGGTTATCCAGGAGAAAAGAGCTAGGAATTTGCCAAAGACATACACACAAAAAGGCTTATTACCCAGTTCTACAAGGAAAACCCAAGTGCTCCAAGAAGAATCTCTATAGCTACATTTAGCAAACTGCCCTTCCATAAAGTAGAGAATCTTACACAGGTTGAGACTTTGGTTACAGATTCATGGCACTATGGATATAAGCAATTCCGGGGGAATGCCCCTTAGAAGGGGGGTAATGTTATAGGTACACCCAGACTCTCCTGATTTTTCTCAATTTTTCTATGTTTTTCTTGTATTTTTATGATTTATTTTCTATTTTATATGTCTCTTTCATTATTTAATAGCCTAATAAGGCAAAGGGTTACATGGTGCTTGGTCACATGACCAGCCATCATAGTTCCCTTGTACCGGTATCTAGTTAGTAAGCATAGTCTATTGTTAGATGTAGGATCTGTTAGCATGATATAATAAGCATGTTATTATGCTTAGTTATCCATCCATACTATTCTTAGCTTTCCTTTTTCATTTCTAAGAGGCTGTGCATGGACCTTAGCACAGCCATTGTTCATGTATATAAGGATCCTATAACGCTCTCTGAATGTCAAGAGTATACCTGACTCTTGCTATCAAAACTTAACCAGTACCTATATAAACCTCTCTAAGATACAAGGTAGCCTGTAATGGCTGTTTTACAACTCCCAAGGCCTGGGATGCACAGGTGTACATGCCTTGTGCCCTGTCTTAACTATCACTCACTTTAGAGTGCTCCAGTCACTAAGCTTTACTCCAAGTTCACTGAACTTTCAAGTAAGGTCTACTATCACAATACCAAAGATCTTGTGTGTGCTAATAGGGGTGCAGGGTATCTTAACTATGATAAGTTTAGAGCAAAGTATTTACTTGCTTGAGTGCACTAAGCACTATGTGGGTTGTGTTGTTGCAGATGCAAATAGTCACCACAAGGGCTGGACCTATCTTATATATACACATAGGAGTAGCACTAAGCAGACTCCTACTATAAGCAGCACTAAGTACACTTATAACCCCTAAGCATAGAGCAAAGAGGATTTTGTGAAAGAGAGGGGAAAGAGGGAGATAGGGACTCTAAAGACAAAGTTTTATTATATTAGTTACTTATTTACTACAAAGTACTACTGTACTTACATAAAGACAAAGAGAACAAATTTGGGGTCTTTAGATAAAAGCACTATAGGATTATATACTAATTTTACCTGGTCTGTGCATCTGGTACATGGTCTATATATAGAGGTGCTAAGTGTGATGTGATATTACACTATAGTAAGTCTATGATGGTGTCATGTTCTAGACCCATGCTCTAGACCTGCTTTACATAATAAGTCACATGACCAGTGGTTATATAATGGCTAGTTATATGATGACTGGTCACATAACTTTGCTTAGTCATCAGGGTACTTATGTAATGTCTGCTTATATAATATACATATTATACACTAAAAAATAGAGAAAAATTGGAGAAAAATCAGAAAAATAATAAGAAATCTTAAATAAATTTATAGTACAGTGATCATCTCGTAACACTGAAGGCCTTAGCTTTGACCTTTTGCCTTTAGATAAGCAACAGCTTATGTAATAGTTATCTTACTAATAAAATTTGCCTTCAGGCTTATTATTCTAGCCCATCTACACCCCTGTTCTTGCACTAAGCTTAGTCAGCCTCTATATTGTAATAAGACTACATAAGCCTAAAATAAGAAAAACCCCCACAATCTCCCTTATATACGCTCCCACACCCTATGCTCCCCTTGTATATTTAAGTCCCTCAATAAACAAGGCATTTGTATGACTTAGGGATTATCCCCTTTAAGCTTAAGCCTCTAGACGTCTCAAAGGTCTAGTTTTAAAGACTACTACTAAGCATAATATACATGTCATCAGCTAACAATAGCCCACACAGAAAGTCTTATTGACTTAGAGTACACATAGGAGACTTAACAGCAGTATAGCTTATATTCTATAGTGTAGTGGGTTTGACACCTTTATTGTTGAGGTAGTCAAGAGTGCAAGCCTTGATACATGGTTATTCTACATACAAAAATAGTAGTTTTTATCTTCATACATTTCTTGTTTTAGGAGTATTCTTGGCTAGCTTGCAAGTGATGTTAGTATCTATGGTTACATTGGTTTTTTTTAAGCTATTAAAGGGAATATTACTTGAGTAGATAGACAAAAAAGACTCTAGTCACTACAAGTAGCCCAAAACAAGTAAATATCTTAGTAGAATTAGGCCTAGCTCAAAGGGCAAAAAACACTTTTATCCATTTATACAAATCACTTTGGGAGTCTCTAATAATTACTGTTGAGCTTGCCCATCATTTCACACCCAGACTATAACCCTAGTCTAACCCTGGAGGAAGAAAGTGGTGAAGATACCTCTTTAGGAGAGTATGAATCCTCCAACAAGGAAAGTCCCACTTTCCTACCTCTATTCCCCTTTGTACAAGTATCTGCCCTTCCTACCCCTTTTACCCCACGTGCATATTTTTCCATGGCTGAGCAACCCCAACCCCCTATACCAGTCACTAATGAAGATCTCTTGCAAATATTAGTGGCAAACTAAACCACTATAATGCAATGGATCCAAAAACAGCAAGGATCCATGTCCAAACCCAAGGAGATTAGGCACCTACCTCTCACCTTTAATAGGCAATAGATTAATTTCCACCTATTTACCCAAAAATTCCAAGCCTACTTCAAACTCAACCCTAGAGTATATATAACTGAGGAAGAGAAAGTTAAGTACCTCTTGGGTTTAATGGTGGATGGTGCAACTGCATAGTCTAGCTTATGGTACAATGAGATAAGACATATAGGAGAAGGAACAAGGGTAGAAGGACCTATAATATTTGCCAAAGTTCTAAGGAGTTTCAAAACATTGTTTGGAGCCTTTAACAAAAAGATTGCAGCAAGAGACCAGCTATGAAATCTTAGACAAGGATCTACCTCCACTTGAAACTTTAGAATGGCATTCATGCTATTGGGAAGAAGGACAGGGTTATCAGACAATGATCTAAGAGAAAAATACCTGGAGAGAATGAATGTCAAACTTAGATATATTATTATAGGATGGGATAGGGATACATCCACCCTCCAACTCCTTATGAGTGCAGCACACAATGCTAAAGTCAACCTTATGAAGGAGGAAATGTTGTCCAATTAGAGATATTGGTATAATAATAACCCATAGGTAGATCTTCAATATAGTGATCTAGATACTATGGATATCTTGGCAACAATCTTGGGAGGGAAACCCAAGCTATCAAAAAACCCATTCATGAGTGCAGGATCTGCTTAGCAATCCTCCCTGTTGTAAGTAGCTGCAACACAAAATTAATCTGCTACAATATCTAACAACCCCTTCTGATGAAATAACATTGTATACTACAACTGTCAAAAGAAGGGACACATTGCAAGGGATTCTTGAAGCCCCAAAGTAGACAGGGTTAAAAACAATAACCTATTCCAAAAGGTGGCTGCAACTTCATTGACACCACCAATGCCAACATCAGCAATGGATGGCTAGAATTTGTCCACCATAACATAGTAAGATTTACTCAATATACTGCAAGAATAGTGCCAAATGATTGTGGCCCTTAAAGACAAGTTAGGTTTTTAGAATGGTTAGAGTATGAGGCTAATGCTTCTGACCAATATGTACAAAATAAAATTTCTTCTTTCTCTATTTCTTTTTCTTTCTCAATTTCTTCCTCATCTATACAAGGTATAAATGGACAACACCTGAAAATTCCTCTTATGTTCCATGGACATTTTTCCACTATTTCTATTTCTGTAATGATTGATTCTGGAGCTTCCTCCACTTTTATTAATAAAAAATTTATAGACAAAAATAAGATAAAAACACTAAAATTACAAAAACCAATTCCTCTGTACAATATTGATAATTCACCCAATGCAATTGGATTCATCTTGGAATATGTCATCCTTTTAACCCAGATAGGTACAGAACATCAAAGGCTAGTTTTCTTAGTAGTAGATATTGGTACAGAGGATGTAATCCTAGGTATTGATTAGTTACAACTAGAAAACCCTCTTATTAACTAGAAAAAAGGATATGTCACCCTGATAGATGACTTGCTAAAAGATGAGGAATACAAAAAAATAAATAAAATTATAAAAGATAAAGACTCTCCTCTACTATTGGCAGTAACCCTGGGTTTACTACCTCAATACCAGAAATATGCCAAAGTCTTCTTGGAAGCAGAATCCCAACAATTCCCTACTAGCAAACC
The DNA here is from genome assembly GCA_018343915.1 of Agroathelia rolfsii. NCBI lineage: Eukaryota > Fungi > Basidiomycota > Agaricomycetes > Amylocorticiales > Amylocorticiaceae > Agroathelia > Agroathelia rolfsii. Next base: position 2,055,237 of record JABRWF010000002.1, read on the forward strand.
CTATGACCATAAAATAGAGTTAGTAGAAGGAGCAGAAATAAAGAGAGCTAAGGTATATTCTTTATTAATCCCAGAGTTAAAAGAATTGGATGTGTATTTAGAGGAAAACTTGGCCAAAGGATACATAAGGAAATTGCAAAGCCCTTATGTATCTCTATTTTTCTTTATTCCAAAAAAGAATGGGAAACTCAGGCCTATAGTAGATTATTGCTGACTCAATAATATTACAATAAAAAACTCCTATCCGCTTCCTCTAATCTCCTTTATTGTGGATAGACTCTCTTAGGCAAAAATATTTACCAAATTGGACTTATAATGGGGATATAATAATGTCTTAATTAAAGATAGACATCAAGAACAAGCAGCCTTCATAACCCCTTGAGGACTGTTTAAACTCCTTGTAATAACCTTTAGTTTATGCAATACCCCAGCTACTTTCTAAGCTATAATGGATGAAATATTTACAGACCTAATTGCACAAGAATTAGTGTATGTCTATATTGATAACATTATAGTTGCTACAGCTAGCTTAGAAGAACACTAGCATTTAGTATATGAAGTACTTAAGAAATTAGCAGAAAACAATCTTTTTTGTCATGAGTTGGAATTTTTCGGCGTTTCTTCTGTACTATTTGGACTACAATTTCTTTTCTTATTTTCTTTATTTCTCCTTTTACCCCCTAAGGGCGTAGACTGTAGGCAATGCAGAAGCCATGATTGGCCCTCATGTGTCTAAGTGCTGCGCTACAGGATTAGGTAACGAGGCTGTGCGCATTTTCTACATTCAACCATCAGACGCACAGTCCGGAATTCTAGAACATTCCATCTACTGAACAATTCCTAGCAGATACCGGTTCTGCTCCGTTCCACGGCGTTCCGAACGGTTGCCCGTCAGAGCTAGGGTAAACGTTCTTCCCCGCATGTGATATTTTAAGTCTTCTAACTCCACTGTGGCATAGCCTCGCTAGCACAGCACGGACCATTCGGAAAACATATAAATAGTGCATGTAGTTCTTACCTGGAGGCTTAGCTTTGTTCTCTTCGCCTTCAGGTAAGTAACAACCCAGTTCTGTATTTCCAGTAAACTAATCAAATCTTCGCCTTCAGGGTTCACATTTCCCTTGGCCTAGCCAAGTCCATCGCTCCCCTCTCACTCTTTCTCTCCCTCCCCTACTAAGTAAGGCGTGAAGCCCCTTAGTATAAGATAAGATATATAGGTGCGAAGCCATAAGAAGTAGACTACAGTAAACTAGGAGTGATTACGAGTAAGAACGAGCCAAGAGTACCGTTGCGAAGACCTCAATAGATAAAGGTTTTTGTAGTCAGGGAAAACTCGTCCTTACGGTTCTTTGTAATAAAGTCAAGAGGGTGAACCCTTGACATTAGAACAAAGCTACCAGATTCCCTTGGACTTCCACGGTCCGAGAAGGTGCGAGTGACGATTGCACACGAAGAGCATTTTTCTACTTTTACAAAAAAAAGAAACTTTTCTGAACACGTAAGCAGTAAACTACTTCGGGAAGCAATTGTATAGTGCCCTCCAAAGCCTATTCACAACCCCGTCTAGACAGCAATAGGGAGTACGCTCCTCCTGATTTGCTGGCTGTATCCGAAGCACAAAAAGGACCTCATACGTCCTGTGTTCTAGGAGCTCCTCTTTAGGAGTTAAAGTTTATTACTGCTAAGCGTGAGAGGCGCCTTTTCCACCCTCCCCTGCCTTTACCTTTTTTTGCGTGACCTTTGGCATGATTACTATACGGGCAAGCTCTAGCCCCGGCCGAAGAAGAAAATCCCGTTCCCCGCTTTTGGTAACCCTAACTAGGGTGACGAAGAAGAACGATTCACACTCCTGGTACTTAGCTACCATTATACGCCCTACCACCGATCATCCTCCCACCCAACAAATTTAGCCATGTCAAGGCGAACGCGCGGAACAGCGTCAGACCCCTCTACCACCCCAACGGGTAGCAGTATGACTACAGAAGAAATAATGCGGATGTTTGCCGCGTTAGAAGAAAACCAGACCAGGCTTACGGAAGCCTTGGAAGCGATCCAAAATTCCCAAAGGGAGCTGGCCAATATCGCACAAAGGCCAATTACTATCGAAACAACAAGTTCTGGCCAAGTGATTGCAGGAGGATCAGCAAAAGAGATCGGTGACAAGCCAACTAAGTTCACCGGAAAATGGGACGACTACCGAACGTTTGTTGCCGGTTTCGAAAATTATCTAGAGATGAATCCTACCGTATACAGTTCAGAGGCAATGAAGGCTCGGCTCCTCTTTGGCCTATTGGACGGACCCGCCAAGGCCTGGGCAACCAAATTCGTCCCGAAGTTCCGAACCAAGGACTTCCGATTTGAAACTTTCTTCTCCCGGTTCAAGGCTTTGTACGGAGCACAAGACTTCGGCCGACAAGCGTTTAGACAGTTACAAGGACTGTACCAAGGATCATCCTTGGTCGCCGACTATGTAACCAGGTTCCAGACTCTTGCCTCACAGACAGAGCTGTCCGACTTTGACCAAAGAAACAGGTTCTTTGACAACCTGAATCAAAAAGTCAAAACCATCGTGGGGGGTTACCCGAAAGAAAGAAAGGAATCCTTGGAAGCCTTAATCGACGCAGCATCAGAAGCCGAGGATTCGCTAAGATCAATTGGCGGTTGGAAAGATAGCTGGAGAAAACCCCAGTATCAACCAAATCAAGGAACAGCGGCCAACCCCATAATAATAAACGCAGCCAGCCCTTCCTTCACCCCTTCACCTACCTTCTCCCGACCTCCTCGTGACAAAAGCACGGTGCAGTGCTACAATTGCCAAGAATATGGACACTTCGCGTCCACATGCACGAACCCAAGGAAGCCACGTCAACAAGCCCCCCCCATTCCACCTCGAAACCCCGCTAGAATCCAGGCAAGCACAGCAACCCCAGCTGCTGCTACCTCGTCGTCCCGCACAGACGGAGCCAGTGCATCAAACATTACAACCCAAGATCTCCAACAAATGATCGAGGATCAGGCCATGGCAATGGCCACATTAAAAGATCAAATGGGTTTTTATTAGGGTCAGATGAAAGGGCCATTCATTCTGACCAATTTCTTTCTAATCGTTTTTCTTCAATCATTTCTTCCTCCTCTTTTTCTCTTTCTTCTTCTTCTTCTGCAATTATTTTGGGTGCGAATGGACAGCACCTAAAAATTCCCATAATGTTCCATGGACAGTTAGATATTCCTGTAAACGCCATGATTGATTCGGGCGCTTCCTCTTCCTTTATTCATTACGAATTTGTAAAAAATCAAAAAATAAAAACAATTCCTCTCCCGTCTCCAATACCTTTGTACAACATCGACAATTCTAGTAACTCAGCTGGAGAAATAACAAATATGGCAATCATAGATACCACTGTTGGGGAAAAGAGGAGAAAGCTCCCATTCCTAGTAACAGATATAGGGTTAGAAAAGGTCATCCTAGGAATAGACTGGTTAAGAATGGAGAACCCCACCATTAACTGGGCAAAGGCCGACGTATACGTAAAAACAGAGGCCAGAGTAAGCGCCAGTACAACACCGGTCTTACCCGATTGGTTGGGAAACCTCGCCTCGGTCTTTTCTAAACACGAATCGTTCAGGTTACCTACCCGAAAGCCCTGGGATCACAAGATTGACCTAAAACCAGACGTTACACTCAAAAGGAGTAGGGCCTACCCTTTATCCCCCCAAGAAACTGAAGCTCTCAAGGAATATTTGAAGGAAAACCTGGAGAAAGGTTATATCAGGAAATCAGAAAGTCCGATCTCCGCTCCAATGTTCTTTGTCCCAAAGAAGAATGGTTCTCTACGACCCGTCCAAGATTACCGGAAGTTAAATGCGGCGACTATCGAAAACTCGTACCCACTCCCCCTTATCTCCGAATTACAAGACAAAATGACCCGTTTTAAAACATTTGCAAAAATCAATCTAAGATGGGGATTTAACAATATCCGGATAAGGGAGGGCGACGAGTACAAGGCGGCATTCATTACCAATTTAGGACTGTACGAGCCAACCGTAATGACTTTTGGCCTTTGCAACGCCCCGGCTACGATGCAAACTATGATGGACAACTTACTGTACGAACTATCGCAAACGGGAAAAATAGTTCACTACATCGATGACATCATTATTGGCGGAAACACGGAGTCTGACCTAAGAAACACCACCATTCAGGTACTTAGGAAACTAAAAGACAATGACCTCTTTGCGAATTCGGAGAAATTCGAATACGACGTCCCAGAAGTAGACATCTTAGGGGCCCTTGTATCTCATGGTCAAATTCGCATGAGCCCGGAAAAAGTTGCGGCTATCCTAAATTGGCCAATCCTGTCAAAAGTATCGGAAGTAAGGCAGTTTAGGGGGTTAGCAAACTACTACCGAAGATTTGTAAAGGACTTTGGGAAAATCTGCAAACCCCTAGACCGCCTCACAGGGAAGATAGAATGGAAATGGGGCTCCGAAGAACAAGAATCCTTCAACAAACTAAAAACAGCATTCACCACCGCCCCAGTTCTAATGGGGTATAATCAGTTTGCCAAAACTAGGGTAGAAACCGATGCTTCCAGCTACGCAACCGGGGCCGTCCTTCTCCAACTAAGCAACGATAACGCATGGCAACCAATAGCCTACTTGTCCCAATCCATGAACCAAGCAGAAAGGAACTACGACATCTGGGACAAGGAAATGTTAGGCATTATCCGTGCCCTAGATGCTTGGCGACACTACCTTATCGGCTTACCAGAACCTTTTGAGATACGGACGGATCATAAAAACTTAGAATATTGGCAAACCGCAAGGAATCTCACCAGGAGACAAGCGAGATGGTCTCTGTTCCTATCCGAATTCCGATTTGTAATATTGTACCAAAAAGGATCTGAAAACGGCAGGGCAGACCCGTTGTCTTGAAGGCCAGACATGGCAATCAAAGATGGGATGGACAACCAAGACCAAGTCATTCTAAAACCAGAAATGTTCCGAATTAACGCCGCTAGAAGGAGGCATGTGGTCATCAAGGGAGAAACGGCCATCTTGGACCGCATCAGGAAAAGCGATAAGGAAGTGGAAGTAGCGGATGCAATAGGAAAAATACAGAGCTTGGGGCCGGTAAAACTCCAAAAGGGATTAGAAGAATGGAACCAGGAAAACGGACTTCTACTCCATCGGGGCAAGATCTATGTACCTAAAGATAAGCAATTACGCGACGATATCATCCAAAGGTACCACGATTCCCTCACGGCCGGACACCCGGGCAGACACAAGACTTTGGAATTGGTTACTAGAAACTATTGGTGGCCAGGAATTACAAAGTCCGTAAACGAATACGTATCCTCCTGTATAGAGTGTCTTAGGAACAAAGGTTTGCGAACCGCCCCCACTGGACCATTACTACCTCTCCCAACCCCATCCTTACCATGGGAGCATATTACGGCAGATATGATTGTGAAGCTACCATTGTCAAACGGATATGACAGCATACTAGTAGTAGTAGATCGGCTCACCAAAATGACTCACCTAGTCCCTACTAACGAATCGGTCACGGCATCCGGAATGGCTAAACTATATCTGGACAACATATTCCGATTACATGGACTCCCCAAAGAATGGACCACGGATAGGGGACCCCAATTTGCTAGTCAGGTGATGAGGGAGGTACATAGATCTTTGGGAATAAAAACTTCTATCTCCACCGCCTATCATCCCCAATCAGACGGACAAACGGAATGGATGAATCAAGAAATTGAAGCGTATATCCGACACTACGTATCCCACAGACAAGACGACTGGTCCGATCTCCTAAGCACCGCCGAATTCGCCATCAATAATCGGAAACAATCCGCAACAGACACTTCCCCCTTTGAGCTTAACTACGGCTTCTCCCTAAAGATGGAAATCACCCCCAAAGAAGTAAAAACTCCAGGGGCGGAAAATTACTTATCCATCTTGAAAGAAAGTCAGGAGGATGCTAAAGCCGCCCTAACACTCACAGCCGAACGGATGAAATACTTTTATGACAGGCACACATCCGAAATACCTAAGTACATAATTGGGGAAAAGGCTTGGCTGAGTACAAAGAACCTTAAGCTAAAACAACCGTCTAAGAAACTTTCAGCCGAATGGATAGGTCCATATAAGATTCTAGAACTTGTTGGAGAAAGGGCGGTTCGTTTAGCACTACCTCGGACTTGGGGAATTCACGATGTCTTCCACGTCTCCCTTCTAAAGCCTCATGTCCCATCCGAGAGACACCAGAAACCCCCAGAACCGGTGGAAATAGAGGGAGAAGAAGAACACAAGGTCTCCAAAATAAAGGATTCAAGAATAAATCACAGAACCAAGAAAATAGAATACTTGGTTGAATGGAAAGGTTACACTGGGGAAGATTCTTGGGAAAAAGAAGCAAACGTAAAGAATGCTAAAACTCTAATCAAGAATTTCCACAAGAAAAACCCTAGTGCCCCTAGACATCTTTACGCGACAGTCTTCGAATCCCTCAAGTTCAGACCCTTGGAAAATTTCACAGAAACTAAGAATGGTTCGGCAGGATGGGAGCTAGGGATGTTCCGGAGGAAATCCCCGTAGGAAGGGGGTAATGTCATGAGTTGGAATTTTTCGGCGTTTCTTCTGTACTATTTGGACTACAATTTCTTTTCTTATTTTCTTTATTTCTTCTTTTACCCCCTAAGGGCGTAGACTGTAGGCAATGCAGAAGCCATGATTGGCCTTCATGTGTCTAAGTGCTGCGCTACAGGATTAGGTAACGAGGCTGTGCGCATTTTCTACATTCAACCATCAGACGCACAGTCCGGAATTCTAGAACATTCCATTTACTGAACAATTCCTAGCAGATACCGGTTCTGCTCCGTTCCACGGCGTTCCGAACGGTTGCCCGTCGGAGCTAGGGTAAACGTTCTTCCCCGCATGTGATATTTTAAGTCTTCTAACTCCACTGTGGCATAGCCTCGCTAGCACAGCACGGACCATTCGGAAAACATATAAATAGTGCATGTAGTTCTTACCTGGAGGCTTAGCTTTGTTCTCTTCGCCTTCAGGTAAGTAACAACCCAGTTCTGTATTTCCAGTAAACTAATCAAATCTTCGCCTTCAGGGTTCACATTTCCCTTGGCCTAGCCAAGTCCATCGCTCCCCTCTCACTCTTTCTCTCCCTCCCCTACTAAGTAAGGCGCAAAGCCCCTTAGTATAAGATAAGATATATAGGTGCGAAGCCATAAGAAGTAGACTACAGTAAACTAGGAGTGATTACGAGTAAGAACGAGCCAAGAGTACCGTTGCAAAGACCTCAATAGATAAAGGTTTTCGTAGTCAGGGAAAACTTGTCCTTACGGTTCTTTGTAATAAAGTCAAGAGGGTGAACCCTTGACATTTTTGCTAATTTGGAAAAATGCCTATTTAAGGTCTCTAAGGTAGAATTCCTAGGTGTAATAATTAGCTACAATTATATACAAATAACCAATGAAAAAGTCCAAGCTATTCTTGACTGGCCAACTCCTACAATAGTCAAGGATATTCAGAAGTTCAGAGGTCTAGCCAACTATTACCAAAGATTTATCAAGGGGTTCAGCAAGATTACTAAACCCCTAGATAGATTAACTGGCAAAGGCAATTAGAAATAGGAAAAAGAGGAACAAGAATCATTCAACTATCTCAAGAAGGCTTTTACTACTGCCTCAGTATTGGCTATCTATGATTACCAGTGAGAAAGTCAAATTGAAACTGATACCTCAGGATACGCAACAGGAGGAGTATTCTCCCAGTTGTAGGATAATAGTGAATGGCACCCTATTGCCTTCCATTTCAAATCCATGGATTATAGATAAAGAAATTATGATATCTGGGATAAGGAAATGCTTGTAATTATTTAAGCACTGGAAGAATGGTGCCACTACATTATTGGGTTACCTAAACCAGTAGAGATCTGGTCAGATCACAAAAACTTGGAATATTGGGCAATAAGTCAACACTTGAGCCGTTAACAAACATATTGGTATTAGATCCTACAAGAATATAATTTTGTCCTATGTTATAAAAAAGAATCAACCAATGGACAAGCTGATGTACTATCTAGAAGACTAGATTTTTATACTAAAGATTCCCAGGATAACCTCAATATCACCATACTCCAATCCTCCTACTTCAAAATAAGGGCTGCTAAGAGAGAATATATACTAGTTGAAGGTAAAAAGGAGATCTTGGTAGAAATTAGAAAGGAGAGCACTGAGTTGCTGGAATCCCTCTATCAAATTGTCAAGATTGGCCCACAACAGATTACACTAGGATTGTAGGATTGGGAAACAGAAGATAGATTGGTTTTATACAGAGAAAAGGTCTTTGTACCCCTAAAAAGGAAACTCAAAGAAAAAATTATGGCTAAATACCATGATTCAGCCCTTGCTAGCCATCCTGGTTGTACAAAGACCTTAGAACTTATTAGCAGAAATTACTACTGGATTAACATGATAAAAGAAATAAACCAGTATGTAGACTCTTACTTACTCTGTCAAGCAAATAAACCAAGCTGACAAGCATTACCTAGACTCCTCCAACCCTTACCTATATCTGGAAAACCATGGAAATACATTACCTCAGATTTAATAGTCAAACTACCTAAGTCACAAGGGTTTGACTCAATTCTAGTAGTAGTAGATAGACTTACAAAATTGGCACATTTTATACCAACCAATGAAAATATATCAGCCAAGGATATAGCCAATCTCTATATCAAAAATGTGTTTAAATTACATAGTGCCCTATTAATATAGACATCAGACTGAGGACCTTAGTTTGCCAATCAAGTGATGAAAGATATACATGCTAGTCTATATATTAAGACAGCCTTGTCCACCGTATATCACCTACAAAGTGATGGACAGACTAAGCATATTAATTAAGAAGTAGAGTAATATTTAAGAATCTTTTGCAATTATAGACAAATAAATTGGGTGGAATTGTTACCTTATGCGGAATTTATGCACAATAATAGAAAAAATAAAAGCACACATGCTAGTGCTTTTGAATTAACCTATAGCTATATTCCAAATTAGAAAGCAAGGGACATTTCAAATCTGACTCTAGGAGCCTTTAACTAGATTGAAAATGCTAAGGAAGCATGAAAAGAGGCATAGGTAGTATTAGGTCTGGCAAGAGAACAAATGAAATAATTATACAATAAAGGAAAAAAGATGTTTCCGGATTTAGAAGAAGGATAAGAAGTTTGGCTAAATATATGAAATTTGAAGCTTGATAGACCATCCAAGAAGTTAAGTCAGAAGTAGAGTAGCCCTTATAAAGTGGAGAAAAAGCTAAATAACTTGAACTATTAGTTGGACCTTCTAGCTAATCTCAAAATCCATAATATATTCCATGTTTACTTACTAAAACTACATCATGCCTTAAATCATCACCAAAAGCCTTTACCTCCAGTAGAAGTAGAAGGAGAAGAAGAATACAAAATGGAGGAAGTACTTAACTCAAGGATGCAGCAGGGAAAACTAGAATTTCTAGTAACATAGAAAGTATTATGAGTCAATCTATATACTATAAATTTATTTAGAATTTCTCATTATTTTTCTGAATTTTTCCTGATTTTTCTCGATTTTTTGGTATATAATATGTATATTACATAATTGAACATTACATAAGCACTTTGATGACTAAGCAAGTCATGTGACCAGTCATTATATAACTAGCCATCATGTGACTACTAGTCATGTGATATATTATGTATAGTAGGTCTAGAGTATAGGTCTAGAACATAACACCATTATAGGCTCACTATGGTGCAATATTGTATCATACTTAGTACCTCTGTGCACAGACCATGTACCAGTACACAGACCAGGTAGAAATAGTATATAACCCTGTAGTGCCTCTGCCTAAGGACCCTAGATTTATTCTCTTTATCTTTAGATAAGCATAGTAGTGCTTTGTATCTAATAATTAGCTAACATAATAAAAACTTTATCTTCAGAGTCCCTATCTCTCTCTCTCTCTTTCCCTACCAAAATCCTCTCAGCTCAGTGCTAGGAGGTTGTAGGTGTGCTCCATACTGCCTACAGTAGAGACAAGCTCAGTGCTAGTCTCTATATATACATATAAGATAGGTCTAGCCCTTATAGTAACTATTTGCATTTGCAATAACACAAAACCAACATAGTGCTTAGTGCACCTAAAGTAAACAAAGGCTTGCCCTGCATTTATCAAGGCTAAGAGACTCTGTATGCCTATTTATATATACAAGAAACTTTGTGTCTCAATAGTATACCTTGCTTGAAGACTTTGCAAGTCTAGAGTAAAGCTTGGTGATCAGTAAGCTCAGAGTTGAGTGAAAACAAAGACAGCACACAAGGCATGTCTATCCTTACATCCCAGGCCTTAGGAGTTGTAAAACAGCCATTACCGGCTACCTTGTATCTTAGAGAGGTTTATATAGGTACTGGTTAAGTTTTGGTAGCAAAAGGTAGGTGTACTCTTAACAGTAATTGTTTTTTTGCTCAAAATAATATAGCTTACAATACCACCTCTAGTGTATAGAGCAACTAGCATAGAAAGGAGAGATTTGTTCTAATATCAAGAGCATACCTGACTCTTGTCACTAAAACTCAATCAAAGCCTATGTTAACCCCTATAAGGTATAGGGTAGCCTGTAATAGCTATTTTACAACTCCTAAGGCCTGGGATACTAGGATGGATACACCTTGTACACTATCTTTGTTCTTACTCAACCCTGAGCTTGCTGATCACCAAGCTTTACTCTAGACTTATAAAGTCTTTAAGCAAAGTCTACTATTGAGACACAAAGTTTCTTATATATACAAATAGGCATGCAGGGTCTCTTAGCCTTGATAAACATGGGGCAAGCCTTTGTTTACTTAGGTGCACTGAGCACTATATTTGGTTTGTGTTATTACAAATGTAAATAGTTACCATAAGGGCTAGACCTATCTTATGTGTATACACAGAGATTTGCACTAAGCTTATCTCTACTGTAAGCAGCACAGAGCATGCTCACAACCTTCTAGCACTGAGCCAAGAGGATTTGGTGGAGGGAAGAGAGAGAGAGAGGGATGGGGATAGGCTCTATAGGCCTAGAGTAAGTAGACTCTGAAGACAAAGTTTTATTATGTTAGCTACTTATTAGATACAAAGCACTATTGTACTTACCTAAAGATAAAGAGAACAAATCTAGGGTCTTTAGGTAGTGGCACTACAAGATTATATACTATTTATACCTGGTCTGTGCACTGGTATATGGTCTGTACATAGAGGTGCTAAGTATGATGTAATATTACACTATAGTAAGTCTATGATAGTATTATACTCTAGACCCATGCTCTAGACCTACTTATATAACAAGTTACATGACTAGTGGTCATATGATGGCTAGTCATATGATGACTGATTACATAACTTTGCTTAGTCATCAGAGTACTTATATAATGTCTACTTATGTAATATATATGTTATATACCAAAAAATAGAGAAAAATCGGAGAAAAATCAGAAAAATAATGAAAAATCTTAAATAAATTTGTAATACACTGAGCAACTCATAACACCCTGCATTGGAGAGAAGTTATTGATACCCCATTTCTTTGAGTGATAAGGACAATATCTTCTACCAAGCAAGGCCAGCTTGTTTCAGGCTATACAAGGCTTTACATAATTGTATTACCATGTGTTCTCCTCCTTTTACTTTGAACCCTTTAGGTTGCTCCATATATATCTCCTCTTTGAGATCACTATATAGATATGTGTTATGTATATCAACACCCATGATATGCTAGCCTTGGAGGGCCAATAGTGCTAGCATAAGCTATATAGTCTTAAATTGGACAATGGGAGAGAAGATTTTATTGAAATTGATCCCCTTATATTGGGAGAACCCTTTAACCACTAAGCAGGCTTTTTTCTGGCCATCCAACTTAATGTTGAATACCCATCGGTTCTTAATAGTCTTTTTCCCTTTTGGGAGAGTAACCAGCTCAAAGACTTTATAGCACTTAAGGGCTGATAGTTCCTTATGGCATACTTCCTTCCAATCTTTTTGATCATTAATACTAAATTTCTCAATGTCTTTAAAGGTCTATTTCCTTACTTTGGACTCTTCTAGAAGTACTCTTTCCAATTCTGGAATTGCAAATGCCAATAAGGTATTCATTAATAGTGCTCTCTCTTCCTAGCACATATTGGTAAGTTGGATAGTTTTAGGGTGTGAGTCTATGTCATCACCATGGCGTGCTTATCCAGGTGGCACCAGGTGGGATTCACCAGTAGCTGGCTCATTGTGTGACTTGCTTTACTTACTCAGTAGAGCTGGTAAAACTTCTCCAGATGTACTAGGACTAGTTAATGAAAGATATCAATTAGAGCTACTAGATCTAATACCAACTATTTGTTTCCAGCTTCTGATGGACTCAATTTCCCATTCTATTGTAGATAAGGGTAGCCAGCCATAGATGTTATCACCATACTGGTTAACCAGCCTTCTTTTGCACTGAGAGCGCTGAACTGCAGGCAGTGATTCTAGATCTAGCCTCTACAAGTCAACTAGGGGTGGCATGGAAGGTCTCTCAGGCTCTAGCTCAGGAAGCAATCCTTATGAAGGCTCTTCTTCCAGTATAGGAGGCAAGAGCAGTGGCACAGGGGAAGGTGATCTCAGTGTATGAGGGGAACTCAGTGGGTTGACCAGTAGCACTGCTACAGGGACATAGACACAAATTGGTCCTTCATCATCATTGTAATCAATAGAAGGTAGATTTTTAGTGAGATTCTCTCCCTCACTAGGTATATTTCTACCTATTTGGGTTGGCATATGCCAGTTTTGTGTTTTGCATTTTGGAAATACTTCTTTATCAAAAACAGCTATATAACCTAAAAAGATTGTGTTGTTTTTGGTATGCATAAAGCAGTACCCTTTGACACTGAGTTGGCTGCCAAGGTATATCATTAGCTCATTCTAAGGAGCTTGCTTGTTTACTTGGACTACCTCTAGGAGGTATATATATGCATCACAGCTAAAGATGCAAAGTGTAGAGATATCAGGGACTTCTCCTTTGATAACCTCATGAGGGGTCTTCCAGTGCAATTACCATATGGGGGTGTAGTTGTATATATATACTGTGTGCTCTAGGGAAAATTCCTACTAGGAATCTGGGAGATATGCGGCATAGCACATGGCCTTGGCCTTTTCCATCAAGGTGTGGTTAAACCGCTCTACTCTGCCATTCTGCTGAGGCATATGCAATACACTCTGCAGGATCTCAATTTCTTTTGATCTGAGAAGATCTAAGAATTCAGCCAACTTGTATTTGCCGTCAGCATCAGACATCTACTGTTTGATTGTAGAATTGAAGTAGTTATTGATCATTGCAATAAAATCATGCATGGTCTTATATGCATCTAACTTCTTCCAAAGGAATTTGATCTATCTATACAATATATTGTTATTAAGGAAGGTGATTATATATTTGAACTAGTGATATAATTCAACCAGAAATTCCTTCAGATTAAAATGAATCTTCTAGAAGGGCTCATTAGTGCATGATTTCATTATTGAAAATGGGTAAGCATGCATTTTTCCTTCTATATAGCCTTTACATGGCTTCTGTTCCTCTTTAGGGATCTCAATTGCTTCAGGGAAGCCTTAAGTGTGTTGGCATGCTTTCTGAAGCACAGCCTTTGATAGGTGGTCTAGCCAGTAATGTATAATATTGTAGTCAACAGTATACATGTCCTTACTATACAAAGACACGTGTTTAGATGATGTGGCATCTAGGACAAAAGTAGAGAGGTGGGGGCTAGATAGTCTGCCTTATAAGAAGGGCTTACAATATCCAGGCTAAAAGAGCTTAAGCCCATTGGCATCACCTAATAGGGTGAACCCATTTTGTAAGAATTGCCCTACAAAGAGCAAATGTACTGTACTACTAGGGAGAATGTATACCGGGTGCAGCCAAATTCTCTTTTGTACACCTTTGTTCATTACATCTAAAAAAACAATTCCCATTTTGGATACTATCATAGATCCTTTCATGTTTGACATAGAGATAGACTTATTTAGTGGTGCCTCATCTACTAAGTCACTCTTGTAGGGGGTAAAGTGGAGCAATGCTCCAGTATCTAATATTTATCTAAATAATTCTTGCTTTTCTTTTCCCTTATATTTCACACACTTTGCAATATCAATAAATCAATACAATTTATTACAAAGAAGCTGTTGGGGACAGTGTATTCTATGGGGTATGCTACATCATCATCTGTTAGATGCGTTGTTAGTGCAAAGAATTTTTTAGCAAGGGAATGTACTTACATTAATTCCCACTCAATTTCATCATTAGAACTATAAGAAATTCTTTCTTCAAATGGCATACTTCTGTAACATTTGAGCAGGCATCCTTCTTCAGGGACAAGCTCCTCCAAAATCTCCATGAGCAATCTTACTTGCTTGTTATACTTGGCTATCTCAATGTCAACAACCTTCTGAGTAGAAACACCCTTCTTTTTAGAGCAGAGTTGGGAGACAGCATTTTGGATGCTGGGGAAGAATAGGCCATCTGTGTAATGCAGGTGGGCTGGAGTCCTGAAGAATTGGGTCTAAGTGCTTAGTCTAGCAGCCAAGAAGCTTGTGATAGAGGTACTAGTAGGTGTAGGAAGCACAGGGAGACTATCCAGCATAATGACATTGGCAAAATTGCCGGTTTCCAAGTCAGAATTATCATTGGCTACTTTGGCTTGGGCTTTACCTTTGCCTTTTTTGCTGTAATAGTTCTTCTTTTTATCATTGCCTTTTTGCTGCTGCTGCTTTTAGGGCTGCTACTGCTAATCAGCTTGCTGGCTGAATTTGGGGTCCTTCCTCTTTTTCTGCACCGCACTAGCCTTTTAGGCCTTCTTCTACAACTTACCTACTCCAGATGACATCTAGATCTTGGAGCATATTTAGAGCTTCTCCTGGATTTTCTCAAATGTAATATCCAAGTGCTTCTCAATTCCTGCCAGAATAATTTCTTTTATGAAGTCTAGGCTCTGTGGCAGTACATTGATAAGCTATATGCCCTTGACAAACCTAGGCATATCAACTCCCTGCACATTAATTTGACCAATTAGGTCAGCCAGTTCCTAAACTGGGACCATAATATCCTTGTTTGGGTTAATAGCAAAGTGGGCCATACATTTCCAAAGTTGAAAGATCAGGATAAGGCCTAGTTGACTAAACTTAGCCTTCAGGTGTACCCACACAAGGTAGGTATGCCTAAGGTTCTTATACTTATTTACTAGTGATGGTGTGAGTTTGGCCTTAATATATCCCAAGGCAGAGGAATTAGCAATGAGCTACTCTTTGTTTACTATCTTCTACTTCTTCTATCATATTGCTTTGTCAGCATCAGGCTTGTCTTCCACTTTGATAAATGGAATGGGTACAAAATTTCTGTTGGTAATATAGATCTAATTGCCTATAGCCTGAAGATATGTCTGCATCTTTTTTGACTAGTTGAGGTAGTTGCTGGCACCAGCAAGGGTAGGCATAGTTGAGAGAAGGGAGGAGGTGCCAGAGGACATTTTGAATATATTCTATAAAAAGCATAATGTCAAGGGTTCACCCTCTTGACCTTATTACAAAGAACCGTAAGGACAAGTTTTCCCAGACTACAAAAACCTTTATCTATTGAGGTCTTCGTAACGGTACTCTTGGCTTGTTCTTACACGTGATCACTCTTAATTACTTGTAGTCTACTCTTACGGTTTCACACCGGTATTCCTTATGTTAATACTAAGGGGCTTCGCGCCTTACTTAGTAGAGAGAGAGAGAGAGAGATGAAGGGGAAGCAATGGTCTTGGCTAGGCCAAGGGAAATATGAACCCTGAAGGCGAAGATTTGATTAGTTTACTGGGAATACAGAACTGGGTTGTTACTTACCTGAAGGCGAAGAGAACAAAGCTAAGCCTCCAGGTAAGAACTACATGCACTATTTATATGTTTTCTGAATAGTCCGTGCTGTGCTAGCGAGGCTATGCCACAGTGGAGTTAGAAGACTTAAAATATCACATGCGGGGGAGAACGTTTACCCTAGCTCCGACGGGCAACCGTTCGGAACGCCGTGGAACGGAGCAGAACCGGTATCTGCTAGGAATTGTTCAGTGGATGGAATGTTCTAGTATTCCAGGCTTGTGCGTCTGATGGTTGAATGTAGAAAACGCGCACAGCCTCGTTACCTAATCCTGTAGTGCAGCACTTAGACACATGAGGGCTAATCATGGGCTCTGCATTGCCTACAGTCTACGCCCTTAGGGGGTAAAAAGGAAAAATAAAGAAATAAGAAAAGAATTTGTAGTCCAAATAATACAGAAGAAATGCCGAAAAATTCCAACTCATGACATTACCCCCTTCCTACGGGGATTTCCTCCGGAACATCCCAAGCTCCCATCCTGCCGAACCGTTCCTAGTTTCCGTAAAATTTTCCAAGGGTCTAAATTTGAGGGATTTGAAGACTGTTGCGTAAAGATGTCTAGGGGCACTAGGGTTTTTCTTGTGGAAATTCTTGATTAGTGTTTTAGCATTCTTTACGTTTGCTTCTTTTTCCCAAGAATCTTCCCCAGTGTAACCTTTCCATTCAACCAAGTATTCTATTTTCTTGGTTCTGCAATTTATTCTTGAATCTTTTATTTTGGAGACCTCGTGTTCTTCTTCTCCCTCTATTTCCACAGGTTCTGGGGGTTTCTGGTGTCTTTCGGACGGGACATGAGGCTTTAGAAGGGAGACGTGGAAAACATCGTAAATTCCCCAAGTCCGAGGTAGCGCTAAGCGGACTGCCCTTTCTCCAACAAGTTCTAGAACCTTATATGGACCTATCCATTCGGCTGAAAGTTTCTTAGACGGTTGTTTTAGTTTAAGGTTCTTTGTACTCAGCCAAGCCTTTTCCCCAATTATGTACTTGGGTATTTCGGACATGTGCCTGTCGTAAAAGTATTTCATTCGTTTGGCTGTGAGTGTTAGAGCAGCTTTAGCATCTTCCTGACTTTCTTTCAAGACGGATAAGTAATTTTCTGCCCCTGGAGTTTTCACTTCTTTGGGGGTGATTTCCATCTTCGGGGAGAAGCCGTAGTTAAGCTCAAAGGGGGACGTGTCTGTTGCGGATTGTTTCCGATTATTGATGGCGAATTCGGCGGTGCTTAGGAGATCAGACCAGTCGTCTTGTCTGTGAGATACGTAGTGTCGGATATACGCTTCGATCTCTTGATTCATCTGTTCTGTTTGTCCGTCTGATTGGGGATGGTAGGCGGTGGAGATAGAAGTTTTTATTCCCAAAGATTTGTGCACCTCCCTCATCACCTGACTAGCAAATTGGGGTCCCCTATCCGTAGTCCATTCTTTGGGGAGTCCATGTAATCGGAATATGTTGTCTAGATATAGTTTCGCTACTCCGGATGCCGTGACCGATTTGTTAGTAGGGATTAGGTGAGTCATTTTGGTGAGCCGGTCCACTACTACTAGTATGCTGTCATATCCGTTTGACAATAGTAGCTTCACAATCATATCTGCCGTGACATGCTCCCATGGTAGGGATGGGATAGGAAGAGGTAGTAATGGTCCAGTGGGGGCGGTTCGTGAACCTTTGTTCCTAAGACACTCTATACAGGAGGATACGTATTCGTTTATGGATTTTGTAATTCCTGGCCACCAGTAGTTCCTAGTAACCAGCTCCAGTGTTTTGTGCCTGCCCGGGTGTCCAGCCGTGAGGGAGTCGTGGTACCTCTGGATGATATCATTGCGTAATTGTTTATCCTTGGGTACATAGATTTTTCCTTGGTAGAGCAGAAGGCCGTTTTCCTGGTTCCATTCTTCTAATCCCTTTTGGAGCTTGACCGGTCCTAAGTTCTGGATTTTTCCTATTGCCTCAGCTACTTCTATCTTGTCAAGGGTACTCTTGACTGCGTAAGGACGTTTGGGCTTGGTGTGCCTACTTTGTCTTTGTACAATCTCGGGCACACTCCTAACACTAATTCAAAGTACCTAAACTAAATAATTTTCCCACACACGGATACCCTTTCTTATTGGGGTTCGTATAGGTACTCTCTTACTTAGTTTACGGGGGCTTCACGCGTATGAACACACTATACTTTTGTGGGGATTTACACCACCACCTATTAAGGAAAAGGGGGAGAGGCTAGGACGGGAAGGCTAGGCCTAAAGTACGAATACCCTGAAGGCGAAGTTTTTAATTAGTAATCTACTTTATCGAACATACAAACTCTTTACTTGCCTGAAGGCGAAGAGGTCGAAGCTGAGCTCTTCAGGACAAGTTACATGCTGTATTTATACTACTAATTAAGGGTCCGTGCGCAGCTTTGTTGGTCTGTGCGCAGCCGGAGATAGAAGTATGAATGTGGCAATGCAGGGGAAGAATGTTTAGCCTAACTCCACCGGGCATCCGTGTGGAGCTCCTTGCGGAGTGGTACCGGTAACCGTTAGGAATTATTCTTAGGAGGAAGGCTATGTTCCTAGGCTGTGCGTGATGATGAAGAGGAAAGCGCATAGCCCCGAGATTACTCCTGTGACGTGCGGCTTGGAACACGTGAGGGCCAATCAGGTGACCACAGCACTGCCCACAGTCCACGCCCTAAAGGGTAATTTTGATAAGGAAAGTAGAAAGAAAAATAAAGAAAATGATAGAACAAAAGAAATATGAGTCCAAATATTACAAGAAATATACCGAAAAATCGGCAAAATTTCCATCTCATGACATATCTCTTTATCGCTTCTCCTGATTCTGTCCAAAATAGCCGTTTCCCCGTTGATAACTACGTGACCCCTTCTGGCGGCGTTAATCCGGAACATTTCTGGTTTTAGAATGACTTGGTCTCGGTTGTCCATTTCATCCTTGATTGCCATGTCTGGTCTTCGTGACAATGGGTCTGCTCTTCCGTTTTCCGATCCTTTTTGGTATAGAATCACGAACCGGAATTTGGACAGAAATAGGGACCACCTCGCTTGTCTTCTGGTGAGATTCCTTGCCGTTTGCCAATACTCTAAATTCTTGTGGTCTGTTCGGATTTCAAAAGGTTCTGGTAGTCCGATGAGGTAGTGTCGCCAAGCATCAAGTGCGCGGATGATTCCAAGCATCTCCTTATCCCAAATATCATAATTTCTCTCTGCTTGATTCATTGATTGGGAGAGGAAGGCTACCGGTTGCCATATACCGTTACTGTTCTGTTGTAGTAGTACAGCTCCGGTGGCATAGCTAGATGCGTCGGTCTCGATCCTTGTTCTGGCTGATTGGTTATACCCCATGAGGACCGGGGCGGTGGTAAAGGCCGTTTTTAGTTTGTCAAAGGAGTTCTGTTCCTCGGTTCCCCATATCCATTCTACTTTTCCGGTTAAGCGGTCTAGGGGTTTACAGATTTTCCCGAAGTCCTTTACAAATCTTCGGTAGTAGTTGGCGAGACCTCTAAATTGCCTTACTTCTGACACTTTTGATGGTGTTGGCCAGTTTAGGATAGCCGTGACCTTTTCTGGGCTCATACGAATTTGTCCTTGTGATACCAGGGCTCCTAAAATATCTACTTCTGGAACATTGTACTCGAATTTGTCCAGATTTGCAAAGAGGTCGTTGTCTTTTAATTTTCTGAGCACCTGGATAGTGGTATCCCTTAAGTCGGACTCCGTATTTCCTCCGATTATGATGTTGTCAATGTAGTGGACTATTTTTCCGGTCTGAGATAGTTCGTACATTAGGTCATCCATCATAGTTTGCATGGTGGCTGGGGCATTGCAAAGGCCAAAGGTCATTACTGTGGGTTCGTACAACCCCAGATTAGTGATGAATGCTGCCTTATACTCGTCTCCCTCCCTTATTCTAATGTTGTTGAATCCCCATCTTAAGTCAATTTTTGCAAATGTCTTGAAACGGGTCATCTTGTCTTGTAGTTCGGAGATAAGGGGAAGTGGGTATGAATTCTCAATTGTTGCCGCATTCAGCTTTCGGTAATCCTGGACTGGTCGTAGGGATCCGTTCTTTTTTGGAACAAAGAACATTGGTGCAGATATCGGGCTTTCGGACTTCCTAATGTATCCCTTTTCCAAATTCTCTTTTAGGTATTCTCTAAGAGCTTCGGTTTCTTGCGGGGATAGAGAATAGGCCCTGCTTCTTCTAAGCACAGCATCGGGTTTCAGATCGATTTTATGATCCCAAGGTTTTCGAGTGGGAAGTCGGAAGGATTCTTGTTTAGAGAAAACTGAGGCGAGGTTACCTATCCAATTGGGTAAGACAGGTGTTGCACTGGAGCTTATTCTAGCTTCTGTTTTGACGTATACATCGGCTTTAGCCCAGTTGATGGTGGGGTTTTCCACCCTCAGCCAATCTATCCCTAGGATAACGTTTTCTAATCCTATGTCTGTTACTAGGAATGGGAGTTTCCTTCGTTTTTCACCGATCGTTGTGTCCAAGACTACCATACTTGTTATTTCACCAGCAGAGTTGCCAGAATTGTCGATATTGTATAGAGGAATTGGGGAGGGAAGGGAAATTGTTCTTATTTTGTTTTTCTTTACAAAGTCGTAATGTACAAAAGAAGACGAGGCACCAGAATCTATCATAGCAGAAGTAGATATGTCTGAAAGTCCATGGAACATAAGAGGGATTTTGAGGTGCTGCCCATTCGCACCCAAAATTATCGCAGAGGAAGAGGAAGAGAGAGAAAAAGAAGAAGAAGAAATGATTGAAGAGAAGCGATTAGAAAGGAATTGGTCAGAGTGAATGGCCCTTTCATCTGACCCTAATGAAAACCCATTTGATCTTTTAACGCAGCCATTGCCATGGCTTGGTCTTCGATCATTTGTTGCAGGTCTTGGGTTGTTAAGTTGGATGCACTGGCTCCGTCTGTGCGGGACAACAAGGTAGTAGCAGCTGGGGTTGCTGTACTTGCCTGGATTCTAGCGGGGTTGCGAGGGGGTATAGGGGGTGCTTGCTGGCGAGGCTTCCTTGGGTTTGTGCATGTGGACGCAAAGTGTCCAAATTCTTGGCAATTGTAGCACTACACCGTGCTTTTGTCGCAAGGGGGTCGGGAAAAAGAGGGAGAAGGGGCGAATGAAGGGCTGGCGGCGTTTATTGTAATAGGATTGGTTGCCGTCCCTTGGTTCGGTTGGTATTGTGGTTTTCTCCATCCATCTTTCCATCCTCCGATTGACCTAAGCAAATCCTCGGCTTCTGAAGCGGCATCAATCAGGGCTTCTAAGGATTCCTTCCTCTCTTTTGGGTATCCGGCGACAATGGTTTTGACCTTTTGATTTAGGTTATCGAAAAACCTGTTTTTCTGGTCAAAGTCCGATAGCTCGGTTTGGGAGGCCAGGGTTTGGAACCTGGTTACGTATTCTGCTACCGAGGAGGAGCCTTGGTAAAGTCCTTGTAACTGCCTGAATGCTTGTCGCCCAAAGTCTCGAGCTCCGTATAAAGCCTTGAACCGGGTAAAGAAACTTTCGAAGCGGAAGTCCTTAGTTCGGATTTCTAGAACGAATTTGGTAGCCCAAGCTTTGGCAGGTCCGTCGAGAAGTCCGAAAAGCAACCGTGCCTTCATTGCTTTGGTATTGTACACATTTGGGTTCATTTCCAGGTAGTTTTCAAACCCGGCGACAAAGGTTCGGTATTCATCCCATTTTCCGGTGAACTTGGTGGGTTTATCTCCGATTTCTTTTGTTGACGACCCTCCGGCTATTACTTGTCCGGTGCTGGTAGTTTCGATCTGAATGGGTCGTTGAGCAATGTTTGCTAGTTCCCTTTGTGAGTTTTGGATAGCCTCTAAGGCTTCCGTGAGTCTTGTTTGGTTTTCTTCTAGCGCGGCAAATATGCGCATGATTTCTTCGGTAGTCATGCTACTACCGGTTGGCGTTGTGGAGGGGTCCGACGCCGTACCACGAGTTCGCCTAGACATGGCTTAATTTGTTGGTTGGAAGGGTGATTGGTGGGTTGGAGAGGGGTAGCTAAGAACTAAGAGCATAATTCGTTTTTCTTCGTCACCCTGGTTAGGGTTACCAATGCGGTGGACGGGATTTTTCTTCTTCTGCCAGGGCTAGAGCTTGCCCGTATAGTAATCACGCAAAAATCACTCAAAGTGGTAAGGCAGGGGAGGGTGGTAAAAGGTGCCTCTCACGCTTAGCAATAATAAACTTTGACTCCTAGAGAGGAGCTCCTAGAACACGGGACGTGTGAGGTCCTTTCTGTGCTTCGGATACAGCCAATAAATCGGGAAGATTGTTTTCCCTATTATTGTCTAGACGGGGTTGTAAATAGGCTTTGGAGGGCACTATACAATTGCTTCCCAAAGTAGTTTATTGCTTACGTGCTCAGAAAATGTTCTTTTTTGAAATTTTAGAAAACTGCTCTTCGTGTGCGATCGTCACTCGCACCTTCTCAGACCGTGGAAGTCCGAGGGAACTTGGTAGCTTTGTTCTAATGTCAAGGGTTCACCCTCTTGACCTTATTACAAAGAACCGTAAGGACAAGTTTTCCCAGACTACAAAAACCTTTATCTATTGAGGTCTTCGTAACGGTACTCTTGGCTTGTTCTTACACGTGATCACTCTTAATTACTTGTAGTCTACTCTTACGGTTTCACACCGGTATTCCTTATGTTAATACTAAGGAGCTTTGCGCCTTACTTAGTAGAGAGAGAGAGAGAGAGATGAAGGGGAAGCGATGGTCTTGGCTAGGCCAAGGGAAATATGAACCCTGAAGGCGAAGATTTGATTAGTTTACTGGGAATACAGAACTGGGTTGTTACTTACCTGAAGGCGAAGAGAACAAAGCTAAGCCTCCAGGTAAGAACTACATGCACTATTTATATGTTTTCTGAATAGTCCGTGCTGTGCTAGCGAGGCTATGCCACAGTGGAGTTAGAAGACTTAAAATATCACATGCGGGGGAGAACGTTTACCCTAGCTCCAACGGGCAACCGTTCGGAACGCCGTGGAACGGAGCAGAACCGGTATCTGCTAGGAATTGTTCAGTGGATGGAATGTTCTAGTATTCCAGACTTGTGCGTCTGATGGTTGAATGTAGAAAACGCGCACAGCCTCGTTACCTAATCCTGTAGCGCAGCACTTAGACACATGAGGGCCAATCATGGGCTCTGCATTGCCTACAGTCTACGCCCTTAGGGGGTAAAAAGGAAAAATAAAGAAATAAGAAAAGAATTTGTAGTCCAAATAATACAGAAGAAATGCCGAAAAATTCCAACTCATGACACATAACATTTGGCCAGCCTATGTACATATAAAGGAATCACACAAAATGGAATTTAAAATAAGAACTACCTAAGTGGCATACTAAGAAGCACAGCTGCCCAAACTACATATATGGGAGTTCAGACCCTGCTACCCACAGGGCATGAGGTTGCACATCCTGTGTATACAAGGCTTATAACCTGATGAATGGCACCAGTCCTAAGACTGGCAATACATACATCTGGCTGCCACTGCACTGTATACTACATTACATGGTGTACTACCACTACTATACTTATATACTACACTATACTATATACACTAGCTAATATATTTATTAGACTTATATAGGTGAGGGGTGATAAGCAGTAAGGCTTATATATATGTATAGGTGTAAGGTAGTGGTGGTAGTTCAGGTATAAAAACTATTGTTATTAGAGTACGTTACTTGCTTTGTATATATATGTATGTTAAAGCTCCTACTGAATATTGGAGCTCTGCTCCAATTTCCCTTGTTGTATCTTTAGCACAGCTACTAGGGCATTCCATATAGTCACAACATTACTGACAATAAATATCAAGGAGAACTATCTTATATGTTAGGCTTAAGCTGGTGCTGACTGTCATAAGTAGGATATTTTTGCAGATTTTCCTGTTATTTTCTTGTAATATTTGGACCACTATTTCTTTTGTTTTCTTATTTTCTTTGTTTTTCCTTATAAGATTACCCTTTAGGGCATGGACTATGGGCAGTGCAGTGGTCACCTGATTGGCCCTTATGTGTTCCAAGCTACATATCATAGGAGTAATCTCAGGACTGTGCATCTTTTTCTTCATCATCATGTACAGTCTAGGAACATAGCCTTCCTTTCCTGAGTAATTCCTAATGATTACTGGTACCCTTCTAGAAATAGAAGTCTATATGGATGCCCAGTGGAGTTAGGCAAAATATTCTTCCCCTGCATTGCCACCTTTTATATTTCTACTTCTGGCTATGCACAGACCATTAAGGCTGTATATAGACCCTTCTCAGTAGTATAAAAAGAGTATGTAACTTATTCTAAAGAGCCTAGCTTTGACCTCTTTGCCTTCAGGCAAGTATGAGGTTGTATTCAATAAATAGATTACTAATAACACTTTGCCTTCAGGGTTAACTCATAGGCCTAGCACCCTATCTTAGCTACCTCTTTCCCCTCTTTTCTACTTGGTGGCAGTGTAAATCCCTATAAGTGTGTAAAACTAAGCAAACAAGTAAATTGTAAGAATTTAAGGAGAGTACC
Source organism: Agroathelia rolfsii (assembly GCA_018343915.1). NCBI lineage: Eukaryota > Fungi > Basidiomycota > Agaricomycetes > Amylocorticiales > Amylocorticiaceae > Agroathelia > Agroathelia rolfsii. Next base: position 2,079,776 of record JABRWF010000002.1, read on the forward strand.
TAGAGGCCCTCAATAGATAAAGAGTTTACCTCTGTAGGAAAACTTACCTTCTTAGGTACTTTAATCTAAGTGTTAAAGTTGATTTATTGATTTATAGGATAAGTAGGCCTACCACACCCAATGTTATATAAGTCAAGGAGTCAACCCTTGACATTAGGTTGAAGCTACCAGATTCCTTGGACTCCTATAGTCTAAGAAGGTATGAGTGATGATTACACACAAAGAGCACCCTATTTTCCTTTTTACAAAAATATTCTACTCATGACACTGACCTGCCTATAATTGTTGAAAGTTGTTATTATTACATAATAATACAACTCTATATAAGCTTAATAAAAGCTTAAATAAATACTATACTTACAAATATTTATTTAAAATTTACCAAAATTTACTTATAGAGTTATTGACAAATTTATTATAGAGCATATATTTAAGTGTTTTATATAATAAGTAAATATATGCATTTTTATTATTTATTTTATTGATTGTCTTGCTAAATCTTATTTAATTATATAGAGATGCTCTAGATAAGCACCATCAGCAAAATTACAAATGAAACTTTTATATACTTTTATACTTGTACAAGTGAAAAAGGTGAAAGTATGTTATACTTGTTAAAGTTAGGTCAACTTCTGGAACAAGGACAAAATACTTGTACAAGTATAATATAGTTGTACAAGTAGCCAAAAGTAGCCAATAGTACAGCATCATTGCATCACTAGCACACCTGGAATATCCTTTTACAAGCTGTTACAAGTTCTCAAGTTCTCACAAATAGCACTATGAGGCCAAGCCATCCCTTTCATACAATCAAATAGATGGCCATCAAACAAACATAATTTCTAGTAGCCTTATATATTTATACAATGAGTACACAGCTATATATAGCATGTATCTGAAGGAAGGGGATGGGATGCTATAGGTAATAGGTGACTATATAGTTATACTAACATGCTACTGTACCCAAGCTTTGGGCAAGAATGCAAGGGACATCAAGAATGCATCTTGACATTCCTTACTCTGTCCATGCTAGCAAGTAGACAGCAGCTATGAAATAGACGGAAGCTGAAAAGCAGATAGCGGCTGAAAAATGGATAGGAGTTAAGAAATGAATAGTGGCTGAAAGACAAATAGTGGTGAGAGATGGACGGTAGCTCAAGGCAAGATGGCAATCTATGGTTAACATCTATAATTGCTCAAGGGAAAGCACGGTATAAAGAGAGACTGGTGCAAGGGGATACAGTCACTCAAGGGGGTATGGTTGCTTATACGGGCATGATGGCTTGAGGGAAAGCGCAGCACGGAGGGAGACTGACACAGAGGGACACAGTCACTTAAGGGGCTAAACTTGCTTACATAGGCATGGTTGCTTGAGGAAAAGCGCAACGTAGGAGGAGACTGGCATGGTTGCTCAAGGGGGCATAGTTACTCATGTGGGCATAATGGCTCCAGGGAAAGTACAGTGCGAGAGGAGACTGGAACTGTCACTTAAGGGGGTATGGTTGTTTATGTAGGCACGGTGGCTCAAGGGAAAGCACAGCACGGAGGGAGACTGGCACAAGGGGACATGGCCACTCAAGGGGCCAAAGTCACTTACATAGGGACAGTGGCTCAAGGGAAAGCGCAGCACAGGGGGAGACTGACATAAGGGGATACAGTCGCTCAAGGGGGCATAGCCATCTGTGGTTGATATCTATATAGGCACTTACTTTAGTTACAATGTCATTCTCAAGGAACAAGAGACCTTCATTGAATATATGCTCATCTATTGACAAAGCTTGGGCCTAAGCAACCGTGTAGTCCATGTCCTCCCGAGACAGACGGCCCTTCTCGTACAAGATTGTGATCTGCTCAGATTAGCTGGTACCTTTATCAGCAGTGGAGACCTTCATGATACTGTTAGCATTAATCTTGAAGATAACCTCAATCTGAGGAACACCACAAGGAGCGGGAGGAATGCTGTTGAGCTTAAACTTGCTGAGCAGGTTGTTGTCCTTGGTCAGCAAACGCTTGCCCTTAAAGACCTGGATGAAGACGGTGGCCTAGCTATTGGCCATGGCAGAGAAAATGAAGATCTGTGATTTTTTTTGTTGGGAATGCCCACCGTTGAAGATGTGGATAAAGACGGCGGCCCAGCTGTCCAATGCGGTGGAGAAAATGAAGATTTACAACATCTTTGTAGGAAAGGCCTACCCTTAAAGACTTGAATGAACACAACGCCCTAGCTGTTGGCCATGGTGGAGAAAATGAAAATTTGCAACTAGTATCAGTGACTATACCAAGAACACATTCTACACAAACGTACAGAATATGGTCTTTGATACTAAGCATCTTATAGGTTACAAGATGGATGACCCTAACATCAAGCATGATATCAAGCACTGGCCCTTTAAGGTTATTGAGAAGAACAGAAAGCCTTCTATCCAGATCAAATACTACAGTGACATCTATGACTCCACCCTCAAGGAAGGAAAGCAGTTGATCACTGACTAGTACTAGTCAAAAAAATGCAATGATCAGGGCATTAATATCCTGCATTGCGTGAATACCAATAATGCAGTATGTTAACTCTGAATAATTTAGCACAGGTGGGAAAAAATGCAATTGGAGGGCTACAAGCAATTAGAAAGTATACCCTATATTCAACTACTAGAAAATAATGAGCAGGAAATACCTCCTAGTACAGAATTAAGACAATAGCTGTAGGTGATCCAGTATACACTCATGATTGAACAAAGAATAAAAGTAGGAAACATCACCTATTGATCCAGACAATTGCATCCTGAACAACTGTTTTGTTATCAACTAGACACATAAACAAACCACATCATTCCAATAGTCCTGAGGGTATGAGCATCAGACTAAAACACTAGATCAGCTTGTTCAAAGGCGAAACAAAAAATGTAATTAAAACACTAAAAAAAATATAGTATCACCAGTGGCAACAACAATTATGCAATATAAAAAAAGAAAATGACAAGAGGCAGACTTGATTGCAGCCAGGATAAGCAAGATGGGTGGAGCACAATGATAATAATGACAATGACAATGACAAAGACAATAATAACAATGATGATGATGATGATGATGATGATGACAACAATAATAAAGACAACAACAACAATGACAACAACATCAATTACTGTACATAATGCTAGTATTGCTATCTTTGTCATTATCCTCAATGGCCTTGATGCTCAAGGCCAGTTGCCGTCTAACTTGGAGGCAGGCTTTGGTTGCAATGCACTTCTACTTATCTTCAGATAGCTTGGTAAGGAGCGCCTGAAATTTAGACGCCCACTTGATGATATATGGAGACCCAGAGTTATCAATGCCATAGCAATCATCCTAGTTATTGCAAGAGAACATGCCAGCTACCCCCTCAGGAAGGACATATTCCCTAGTTGAGTATAGCCCAAAAGTGTGAAGAAGCTAAGTCAAAAATTAGTGTAAAAATCCCATTGATAGGGGATAGTAATAATATATAGCTTGCACTGTTAGAACCAATGCACCGACTAGTGGACTGATGGTCCTGTGCTTTTAAGGGACTGCCTCTAGCCATGCTTGATGGTGCGCATAGACAAAAATAATCATGGAGGACTCCATGAAGCCCTATTACAAATATAAGTGCGGATTTCACGGAAGAAAGAAAGAAAACATACTTTTCAAATAACCAGGGGGCCTCCTCCTCAGCCTCAGTTTCTCCCCAGTATTGGGTATAGTAAAAGGGCCAGTCCCTGTCTGATGCGCCTAAGAGCTTGGAGACTAGTTTTGCTTTAGCAGAGGTATCAAGAGTAGAAACCTTGTTTTTGCAAGCAACCTCCTTAAACTCCAGCTCAATGGCTCTGATAGCATGTTTGACAAACTGGCTTTGCCATTATATGATCTCATCATTGGCCTAAAGAAGGATTAATTATATATCATACGTAGGAAAATACTGACATACTAATTTTGAGACAATTGCTATGAGCTATAAGCCCTTTTCAAGCTCCACGCCAGTTGCAATCTTTCAGAATTCCTGTAGCTGGGTTTCCTGGATGGGAGCCCAAGCCTCCGAAACACCTGCATGCTGGATAAGAAGATACAAAAAGTCACAAGCAAAGACCTGCTTGTAGTTTTGAGGGAGATTAAAAATGTGAATCTTAGCCTTAAGGGTCTTCTCTTCCTGGGATGCCAACCCAGAGTTGGATTTAGCATCTTTACAACCCCGTTGTTGCTTAGAGGGTGCTGCCTCAGAGCCACCAGTTGATGTGAATTTTGCGTATGGTCTACCGGCAGCCTATAAAAAAATACAACAAAGATAGTCAGTAATGAGCAGCTGATATGAGATATAAGCACTATAAAATTGACATTATGCTTACTGTAACATCTGCTAAGCCTACTTCATCTACAACAGTAGTAGATACTTGGGCCATAAGATCTGTGGCATTGGCATTGAGGGCATTTTGTTCACCTCCATTGCCATTAGCTTCATCAGCATTGCTGATCCTGCCAAATCTTGTCCCATTGTCTTTGTCATTGACATTGGTGGGAGCCGGTGTTTCCACAATCCACCTTTGTTTCCTAGTGGGCTGGAGTGGCATTGCTCAATGGGGCATAGCTATCACCTTGGACTTCATCCCTAATTAAATGTAGATTAGTAAGAATCGTAGATGCAGATAGGAATACAAATACTTCTGTCACCGCAAACTTTCAGCATTGCAATGTGCATGAATTTTGTCCATTTTTCCTTGATGCCTCCAGAGACACTTGCATACTTGGGCAACTTTGAAGGAAGCCTAAAAAAATAATGAGATGCAATTCCTTAGTTATAGTTATACATAACATTGTGAATATGAAAATGATTTACCTGTCTTTGCCAATAGATTGTTGGCGCTTTTGACTGGATTAGGCCAAACTTAGACTAGTACTGGCAAAGGATGTCAACTGCTCAGCAGTGAGACAATGATTAGGGATGGATGTTGGAATATCAAGGTCAAATACTCTTCTAGAGATCCAATGATGCGGGACAAGTATTTTGATGTTAAACTCCTCAAACTCTTCCCGCAAGCAAGTATTGTCTTGGAAATTATTATGCTCAGAGTCATTGCCATTGTCATTATGCCCATTGTCTATCACTACGGCACCGTACTTGTTGTCACTTGAAGAGGGTTGGTCGGACATCATGGCTGGCCACATATAACTCTTCTTAGACTAAGTCACGCATTGCGGTGGAGGTAAGCTCTTATTAACTCTATCATCTATGCTTTCAAGTTGAAAATACAAGTCTTTCAGCTGCTACTGGCGCTTATTGTTTTTGGCCTGCAGAGTAGCCTTCTTCTGCAACTTAGCTTGTTTTTCTGCATCAATTTCTTCTTGAGTCTGATACTTCCTTTGTATTGCCCTATAAGGGGCCTATTGCTGCTATGCACTGATATTGGCAGATGTATTTTTATATATATCCCTGATATTGATTATGATATTGGCTTAGATACGGAAAGGCCTAGATTACTCCTGGAGTACCCTAATAAGGACTTTGCCACCTAGCCGTAATTTTATTCACGTTGCTGGCATATTTTATTTTAGCACAATTGAATACCTATTAATAACTTGTATTGTTCCTCTGTACATGCCGTATAGTCTTCACAAAATACAATTTTTTATTCAAATCCAACAAATGACGCCCAAACAACTAATAAAATAACAATTTGTTTTATGTATCCTACTATTAGGATTAAGTCAGCAATCTATGTCTTATCCTTGAGAGCTTCATTACTCGAGTTTGAATTTAAAATCTCAATTTTTTAACTTATGGCTCACTAATGTATCTTATTATGCCCATAAAATACAAGTGCATGTCTCTACCTAGAGAGACATATCATTTATGCTCTATTGCTAGCTGTGGGCACAGATTCAAATGAATCAGCAGCATTACTCAACATATTGAGTTCTGACCACCACCATCAACGCAGCCACCTCAGACCTCAACAACAACCACAAACGGATCTGAACTCATACATTTGCACTTGAACCACCACCACAAACGCCGCAAAATGAGCAATTGTCACATTCAAATGGATAACGTCTTTGATGAAGACGTCAATATAATCAACTTTAACAATGAAGATGTTGATATACTGTACATGGATGACTGCAACATTGAATACGGTGATTCTGATGTTTAGGATTACAATTTAGATGTCAAAATGAATGAGCTAGTGTGAGTTTTTTGTTCCATTAATTTTAGGACGTATACTTATGGCCTTTTGACTGATAGCTTCTTTGAATTCAGGTATTTTTTTTTGATTTTTGGCAAATACGCTTAATTCTGATTATTTCTTTCTTCTCCATTCATCCAATCAACAGCAACCAGTCAATGGTTATTGATTCCCCTCACCCAGAACGCCCAAACAAGCATGTTCAAGTCATTAAGCACCCGTTCCTCAATGGTTGGTAGGAAAATGGACTTGAATACTTTTTTTTTAATTAAAATTTGGTATATTTCATTTAAAAAAGGCACTCCCTGTGATAAGGACGGTTAGGACCTTGAGTTGAGTGCTCTTTCTCCACCTCCAACTGACCGTCACAATGATCCATTCTTCCCATTCACTTCTTTTGCTGAATTTGAACTAGCCAAGTAGGCTATGTATCACATATGTCTCTCAAGCACTAAAATCCAATGATTTGCCAGGATCTGGTTAGCTTTCCATCCTGGCACAGAGTCACCCTTCAAGAACCTTGGCAAGCTACGTGCAAAGGTCAATAGTATTAAACAAGGCAATATTGGATGATCTTTGTTCAAGATCCAATACAAAGGCCTTGTCAATAAGTTATTGGCACTGTCTGAGAAAGATGCCTGGGACAAGTTTAGTGTTGTTAGTACCATTCTGGTACGTATTTTTTTCTCATAGATATTTGCTTTACTGATTTAACTGTATAACTCTAGCCATTCACAGCCCATTTCCCCTGTGCTGACATCCATAAACTTTTGGCTCCTGACCTCCTGCATCAGATTATCAAGGGCACTTTCAAGGACTACATAGTCCAATGGATTTGCAACTATATTAGACTTGAGTATGGAGGCAATGTGAATCAAATCCTTGCCGACATTGATCGCTGGTTCATCCCTTTATCTACATTTCAGAGTTACATTTTTTTTAACTAACCAAGACTCTCAGCATTACAGTAGTGCCAGGATTCCCTGGACTTGGGCAATTTTAAGCAATGGATAGGAAATGACTCAAAAGCATTAATGAACGTACTATCTTTGTTGCTTTAAAGCTAACTACATGAAATTGATAGCTTAATAACAACAACATCAAGTGTACCTCACGGTGATTGTTGGCTATGTGCTAAACAATATGGTTAAAGCACTTTCCGCATTTCTCAACTTTTGTTATCTTTTTCATTATTTGACAATTAATCACAACTCACTAGTAGCCATTGATAGTGCCCTCAAGCAATACCATAAGTATTGTGATGTATTTCTAGAGCATTGTGCCTGTAAAGGTTTTTTGTTGCTGCAACAGCATGCAATTAATGTATTATCATCACCTCATCTAACAGTTTGGCTTGCCAAACAGTCTCTACTCATTGATTAGCGAGTTAAAACATATTAAAGCGGTCAAGGAACCTTATCGACAATCCAACAAATACAATGCACTCGGTCAGATGCTCCTCACTAACCAACGGCAAGATAAACTCCATTGTGCACATATCAAGTTCACCGCTTGTCTCACATCCCTGGATCCTACTTGTACCGATTTGCTCAGCTCTAATACCAATAACAAAGAAGGCCCTTGCACTGCACCAAGGGTTATGAATAGGGTCAAGCTGTATTACTCAGAAGGTAAGTCCTATCACATGCATGATTTGGTTTAGTTGCTAATAAGTATCAATGTAGCTAGGTGCTATACTAAGGATTTGAATGTTTTAGTAAAGCAAACTGGCCTTGCTGATTTATCTTTGCTTATACAATAATATCTCTACAGACTAGAGCATCCTAACAAAGATGTTGATGACATACATGTACAAAGGCTACCTAAAGTTGAGGGCAAGATTTGTATTTTTGAAATTGCAATTGCAGAGTTTTATACGCCAAGCAATTCATGTGGAATTAAGGGGATACATCATAAACATATTTGTGCTAGTCCATTGTAGGCAAAGGGTTGAGGCAGATTCAATACTGCTTTGATATCAACTCAGCCTCATTTGCAAGGATTTGCAGGACTAGATGTGGCTCATGTCTATCTGTTTTTTAGAATTGAACACATTCCCTTGCACTTATCTACTGGTTCATAAAAGCAAACAGATGCCCATACCCTATTACTGGTCTTTGGAAAGTCAAACTGGAGTATGTTCTTTCTACTAACGCAAATAGTCATCCTCAAAAGTCACTCGTTCAAGTTATATACTTAGACATGTTTATACGCGGTGCGCATTTGATCAGCGCTCCGGGAACATGCACAATACCAAGATCACTAATAGATTTTGACTCATTGGATGCATTTAATATGTTTTTTGTTAATAAATACATAGACCACTATGCATTTGAAATAGCATACTAATTGTAATATACTACTTTTATGATAATCTTTTACCGTTGTTGACTTTGGCTGTGGCAAAAACTTGAGGCAAAATAGTTCCGGAATATTCTCAGCTTCAAACCACCAGAATCAAGCGGCATCCCTCTGCTGAGTCTCTTCTACTTGTTATGCTGTGTACTCTCTGCAAGCTCAAAACCAAGACAAGAATACTGAATATAGTTTCCACTTGGATATATTAGGTGTTTAAGCAATCCGATCATGGATGTGAGCCAGTTCTGGCTTTAGGTTAACACAAGTCAATAGTGTGTCTTCAGCAATTGACCTCAGTCAAATTTGATAGCAGGATATGGACTGGTATGGAAAGAAATAAGCTACATAGGATGCAAATTTTAGCAAATAACAAGCAGCAGTGTAAAGGTTGACTATTCTATTTCTAAAAATTGTACGTACTCACAGCCGCCGTGTCAATTAAGGTCTTCAAAGGTGAGCTTTCTGAAGAAGCCTTGGATTTTTTCTACCACGTCCGACAGTCAGGCTACTGTGTTAATATACGTCTTTAAAGGTGACCTTTCCCCACAAAAAAGATGCTTAGTATCAAAGACTGTGTTTTATACACTTGTGTGGAATGTGTTCTTGGCATAGTTACTAATGCTATATTACTTTTTTTGACTAGTATTAGTCAGTGATCAACCACTTTCCTTTCTTAAGGGTGGAGTCATAGATGTCACCGTGGTATTTGACCTGGATGGAAGGCTTCCTGTTCTTCTCAATAACCTTAAAGGGCCAGTGCTTGATATTATGCTTAATGTTAGGGTCATCCATCTTGTAACCCATAAGACTATATTCTATCTATTTATGTAGAATGTGTTCTTGGTATAGTCACTGATGCTAGTTGCAAATTTTTATTTTCTCCACCATGGCCAACAGCTAGGGCATTGTGTTCATCTAAGTCTTTAAGGGTAGGCCTTTCCTACAAAGATGTTGCAAATCTTCATTTTCTCTACTATATTGGACAGCTGGGCTGCTGTCTTCATCCACATCTTCAACAGTGGGCATTCCCAACAAAAAAAATCACAGATCTTCATTTTCTCTGCCATGGCCAACAGCTAGGCCGCCGTTTTCATCCAGGTCTTTAAGGGCAAGTATTTGCTGACCAAGGACAACAACCTGCTTGGCAAGTTTGAGCTTAACGGCATTCCTCCCGCTCCTTGTGGTATTCCTCAGATTAAGGTTACCTTTAAGATTGATGCTAACAGTATCATGAAGGTCTCTACTACTAATAAAGGCACTGGCAAATCTGAGCAGATCACAATCTTGAATGAGAAGGGCTGTCTGTCTTGGGAGGACATGGACTACACGGTTGCTCAGGCCTGAGCTTTGTTAATAGATGAGCATATATTCAATGAAGGTCTCTTGTTCCTTGAGAATGACATTGTAACTAAAGTAAGTGCCTGTATAGATATCAACCATAGATAGCTATGCCTCCTTGAGCAACTGTGTCCCCTCACGCCAGTCTCCCCCTGTGCTGCACTTTCCCTCAAGCCACTGTTCCTGTGTAAGTGACTTTGGCCCCTTAAGTGGCCATGTCCCCTTGTGCTAGTCTGTTAAGTCTCGGACGGACAGAGATAGCAGAAAAGGGAAGGGGCGGAGCGGAACGGAAGCGGAGACGGAGTGAATAGGAGTAGAGATAGGAGAGTGGATAGGAAAGGAGAGGGGTGACCGGACTTGGCCAAGACGTATGTGTCAGGCCCTTACTTAGTTGCGGTCTGGGACAGGAGTCAGACAGGAGAAGGGGAACTAAGTTGATTTCCGAACTGAGGTAGCTAGGTACATGCTAGGTTGGTATAAATACTATAGTAACAGGAGGATACCAAGAGGAATAGAAATGAAGTGAGACGGAGAGTGGGAAACAGAATACGGGGTGCGAATGAGCCGAAACTATCTATATGAACAAGGGTACCAGAATGTGTGGGGAAAATGATGGGAAAACAGGATATATAAGAAGAGGAAAAGACTCCAGGACCCCGGTCGGGCGCTGAGCAAGAGGTTGCTGGTTCTGACGCCCGAATTGCAGAGGGCGGAGAGCGGAAGTTGGGAGCCGGAGAGGTGTCTTTGGTTGTTGGATGGTAGTGGGCGAGGGTAAGTGGGGACATGTTGGAAATGTTGGAGTGGGAGCCACTTGTGCGCGGAGGGGGTCGTGACATAGTCTCCCTCTGTACTGCGCTTTCCCTTGAGCCACCATGCCCACGTGAGCAACCATACCCCCTTGAGTGACAGTGCTAGTCTCCTCCTATACTGTGCTTTCCCTGGAGCCATTATGTCTACGTGAGCAACTATACCCCCTTGAGCAACTATGCCAGTCTCCCCCTGCGTTGCACTTTTCCTCAAGCAACCATGCCCGCGTAAGCAAGTTTAGCCCCTTGAGTGACTGTGTCCCCCCATGTCAGTCTCCCTCCATGCTGTGCTTTCCCTCAAGCCATTGTACCTGTATGAGCAACCATACCCCCTTGAGTGACTGTATCCCCTTACACCAGTCTCCTCTTGTACCGTACTTTCCCTTGAGCAATTGTAGATATTAACCATAGATTGCCGTCTTGCCTCAAGCTACTGTCCATCTCTTACCACTATTTGTCTTTCAGCCGCCATCTATTTCTTAACTCCCATCCATTTTTCAGCTGCTATCTACTTTTCAGCTTCCATCTATTTCATAGCTGCTGTCTACTTGCTAGCATGGACAGAGTAAGGAATGTCAAGATGCATTCTTGATGTCCCTTGCATTCTTGCCCAAAGCTTGGGTACAGTAGCATGTTAGTATAACTATATAGTCACCTATTACCTATAGCATCCCATCCCCTTCCTTCAGATACATGCTATATATAGCTGTGTACTCATTGTATAAATATATAAGGCTACTAGAAATTATATTTGTTTGATGGCCATCTATTTGATTGTATGAAAGGGATGGCTTGGCCTCATAGTGCTATTTGTGAGAACTTGAGAACTTGTAACAGCTTGTAAAAGGATATTCCAGGTGTGCTAGTGATGCAATGATGCTGTACTATTGGCTACTTTTGGCTACTTGTACAACTATATTATACTTGTACAAGTATTTTGTCCTTGTTCCAGAAGTTGACCTAACTTTAACAAGTATAACATACTTTCACCTTTTTCACTTGTACAAGTATAAAAGTATATAAAAGTTTCATTTGTAATTTTGCTGATGATGCTTGTGTCCCTGAAAGTGCTTAGCTATGTTCTGCCAGCGAAATAAGACCTAACATACCTAAATCAAATGCCGATGGATCCTGCAAGTCACTAGCAGCAAATTCACATTGGATGTCCTGCTGGCAGGCAAATCCACGTTGATACTTCGGTCTGTCTTCTGAGTCTGGGTCTTCCCGGGCTTGTTGCTTAGTTTCCTGAGAACAGGAAGTCGTAGTGTTACCGCCAGCGCCTAGAGGGGAGGGAAGTTGCAACAAGACATAGAAAAGCCGGCAAAGATCCTGTGGGTTGAATACCCCCAGGCCCATCATAGCAAGTGCCCACTTGAATATAACGGAACGACTACATCACTTGATTGATATTTTAATAATAAATGATAAGAATCCAATATTCAATCCTATGACTCCCCGTCTGCGAGTTAAAGTAGTTTGATGACATTATACGTAGTGCTTGGATAATACTCAGCCCAATTAAGCAGCTAAAAGTCCCGGGTTCCGGTGGTGACATAAACAAGATTTTGAGTACTCAGAATAACAAGTAATGGTACGATCAAGCTCAGGTGCTGTTGGATTTTCTCAAATATCCCATATAATTTTCCTCCGCCGCCTTGTAGAGCAAAGACCAGTCATTGCACACCTGCTCTGATCTCCGTTGAACATTCCCAAGGCCATTATAGCTAGACGTCAGACTCATGTCTGCAGCGCATTGGATTGTCGGACGAAGGTAGTTGAAACAGTGTTGCAGTGTTGGGGAAGTGGTGTTCTTCCTTCCAATGTAATACCGACGGATTATGTCCAGACATTGGAATTGGTGGAAGAGTGTAATGGTATAAATATCATATCCTTGGTTGTCTTCATTTGCAAGATAAACCAAGTGACCTCCCGTTGGTTGAAGATGTGCCCATTCCTGCTCAGCCTGTTTGGAATCAAGCAAATAGTGTGACACTGTGCCAGCATACATGGCAACAGGTTCAGAAGAGGAAAAATCGACCAGACCAAGCGACGTAGCACCTGTGCAGCCAAAGTTGAAAAATCCGAATGATTTGAATGACGATTATGAAAGGCTGTGTACGTACTTTGAATACTTGCCACGGATTGAGGGTGCGAACTTAAAGAATATCGAGTACCCATTAGAATATTTGCAAATACGTTGAAGCCCATCACTAAAACAAAAGCAGTGCATAGAATAACGTCGAGAGTGCTTCTATATCGCATGATTACGAGTAAAGCTGAGAGCTATGGATGGAATTGAGGTAAAAGTAATATTCGGAATGTCAGTTTCACTATTAGTGAAGGTATTTCTGTGATAAGACACTGACCAGCACCCGACCTAGCACAAGGTATCTATCAGAGAAACAATTGTTAATAATCAAACGCATTTGAAATCATACCCCAGTGCCCTGAACCATCTGATTAAAAGGAAGAGACATTGAACTTTGTGATGTGTTCGGACCGGATCATTCATGTTCATATTCATGAGGAAACTCCAAACTCCGATATCATTTTGTTCGAGCTACACATGAGTGCATGAGGTTGTTTGCGCTTCAAAATGAAAGGCTACTGCATAATAATATCCCAGTGTAATATAAATGGCTGACAGCCCAAATCAGAACCATCTGATGCACAACAGCGCAAGACTTCTTTGACGCATACATCACTGATACGATATGTTGCGCATGCGCCCGAAGGTAATAAAACTAGTTGTGATTATTCAGAGTCAATTGACCGTTGACATGATCATCAAATTTTATTATTATTCTTGAGATATACTGTGAATTAATGGCTTCCTGTTATCTACGCTCACCAGAACTGACTAGAGCTATGTTTTCCACGTGATGCAGCAAAAATCCCAATATCTCAGTGTTTTACTGGATCATTGACTTGCAACATCGCGTTCACTTGATATCCTTCGGTTTCTATATTTGGGTTAATTTCACATCACGCTCCGATATGGCCGTAATGATCATATGTAGTGGTATCTCATTATCAAGCCATCTTTGAAAAAAACCTCTCAATTGTTGATGCTGATCAGTCAGTTGACTCGTAGAACTATACTTGATCATGGAACATTATTATCCCTTGGCTATCCCTAAACTTCAAGGTCTCAAGATTCTTGTTCAGTCCGGTCGTTTCCTTCCGCTCACTGGTATTACTCCCCAAGTGTTACTGGTAGTAGCATAATATGCGTGGCCACAGAACAATCCTTACATACACGACTTGCATCATTTCCATGTTATCCATTTCGTTCCGCACATTTAAGCGATGGTCAAATATTGTAGATGGCTACACCGGTGAGACAAATAGCAAATCCCCTAAGCTGAGCTAACCTCTTGGTTCTCCATTGTCTCAAAAATTTATATTATAGATCATAGTTACAGCTACCTTGGAGAAGACTATCCCCTTCAAATTATCCTTACCGGAATTCGAGAAAATAAACCTGTCGCTATGACCCTGCAAGAGAGTGTTCATTTTTCTCTCAACGAATCCGATCCGGTCTCAGAAGAGGAATGGAATAGTTTAATACATAACTTTGAGCCAGCATATGGGAGAGTACGCCTTGGGATCCAGCATCGAAGCTTTGTGACCACATATTATCATGAAATCCATTGTCTTCATGTCTTATACAAGGGCGTTACAAACAACACAAAGTATGGTCGGTTACACGTCCAACATTGCCTCAATTATCTACGAGAGGTATTCTTGTGCAGGGCTGCTCCAACTTTGGAATCTGGAAACTTTTTGGATCACGAGTTTGCAAGAGCAGGGGAAACACTAGTTTGTCGGGATTGGGAGCAGATTCACCAAGCGTTGGACGAAAACAATCGCCAATGGATGTCTTGGGCAGCCCAATGGGGTTGAAAATTTGATCAGTTTTCTTTTCCTTTCCTTTGTATGTATCCCAATGCATGGATTTGATTCAAAAGAATAAAATATATCTATAAAACCATAATCCACTGTTGCAAATGCACGAAACGCCCTAGCGGCTATGCCAGTACATCAGCAAAAGTACAACGTAATTTTGCTGATGTATACAACAAGAATTTGGAGCAGAGCTCTAAATATTAAATAGGAGTTTTAACTATGTTATACATAAAAACTCAATAATGTAGTTTAATGGTAACGGTTTTAACCTTGAATTACCACCACTATAGTAACTTGATTACATTCTAGTGTCCCTAAGCTAGGACCTCTACTATATAGACTAGCTAGGCCATTGCACCTTTCAGGGTTATAGAGGTTTCTATAGATCCTATAACTCCCTAAGTATTGCAACTATACAGAACGCCCTAGCAGCTGTGCTAAAGACACAACAAGGGAAATTGGAGCTCCGCTCCAATATTTAGTAGGAGTTTAAAGTAGACTATATATACAAAGTTAGTAATGTACTTTAATGATAACAGTTTTCATACCTGAACCACCACCACCATATTGTACCTACATACATACCTAAGCTTCACTACTTACCAACCTCACCTATGTAAGTCTAATATATATATTAGTAATAGTATATATAGTGTGTAGTATATAAGTATAAGTACAGTAGTAGTAGTACACTATATAATGTAGTGTATAGTGCAGTGATGGCCAGATGCATGTGCTGCTAGTCTTAGGACTGGTACTATTTATTAGGTTATGAGCCTTGTATATGCAGTATCAAGAGTACACCTGACTCTTATCACTAAAACTCAACTAATACCTATAAAAACCCCTCTAAGGTATGGGGTAACTAGTAATGGTTATTTTACTTCTCCTAAGTATTATGAGTAGGACATTTTTGCCAATTTTCTAACTATTCTTTTGTATTATTTGGACTTGTATTTCTTTTGTTATTAAATTTTCTTTTCTTTCTTTTTATTTTCTTAAAGTAAAATTACCCTTTAGGGTGTAGACTATAGGCAGTGCAGTAGTCACCTGATTGGCCCTTACGTGTTCCAAGCTGTACATCATAGGAGTAATCTTGGGGCTGTGTTATTTTCTATTTCTACCATCATGTACAGCCTAGGAACACAGCCTTCCTTCCCTGGTCAATTCCTAGTAGTTACCAATACTATTCCAGAAATAGAACTCTATATAGATGCCTAGTAGAGCTAGGGTAAACAATCTTCCCCCTATATAGCCTCCTTAATACTTCTAACCCTAACAGTATATAGACCCTTCCCTAGTAGTATAAGTAGACCATGTAACTTGCACTGAAGGCCCCAGCTTCAACCTCTTTGCCTTTAGGCAAGTATAGGATTTGTATCTAATAAAGTAGATTACTAATAAAACTCTTTGCCTTCAGGGTACAATAAACCTAGGCCTAGCCTACCCTGTCCTAGCTAATCCCCTCTTCCCTCTTTACTTATTGGTGGTGTAAATCCCCAAGTGTGTGCATGTATAAATGTAAGAGCAATATAAGCAAACATAAGAGAGTACCTACAAGCCCCTAATAAAATTGGGTTACCTTATATGGGAAAATTACCTAGCTTAGGTACTTGTCATAACCCCCTCTATGTATAAGTGGCTTCTACTCCAATATTTCCAACATGTCCCTACTCACCCTTGCCCACTACCATCCAATAACCAAAGACACCTCTCCAGCTCCCAACTTCTGCTCTCTGCCCTCCACAATTTAGGCATTAGAACCAGCAACCTCTTGCTTGGCACCCAATTGGAGTCCCAGAGTCTTTTCCTCTTCTCACATATCCTGTTTTCCTATCATTTCCCCCATATATTCTGGTACCCTTGTTTATATAGATAGTTTTGGCCTATTCACGCCCTGTATTCTGTTTCCTACTCTCCATCTTACTTCATTTCTATTCCTTTTGGTATCCTCCTGCTACTATAGTATTTATACCAATCTAGCATGTACCTAGCTACCTCAGTTTGGAAATCAACTTAGTTCCCCTTCTCCTGTCTAACTCCTATCCCGGACTGCAACTAGGTAAGGGCCTAACACATATATCTTGGCCAAGTCTGGTTACCCCTCTCCTTTCCTATCTACTCTCCCACCTCTACTCCTGTTTACTACATCTCTACTTCTATTCCACTCTGCCCCTTCCCTTTCTACTATCTCTGTCTATCCAAGACTTAACAGTACTTTATATAGTAACTGTTAAGTAGTGTATTGTTTGGTTGTAAAGATTAGTAGGCCCCCACTGCCCAACATCTTATAGTCAAGAAATGTACCCTTGACACTAAGGCTTAGAATGTAAGGGTGTACACTTCCTTGTACACTATCCTTTTCATCACTCATATTAGAGCTTGTCAATTCCTAGGCTTTACTCCAAGTCTACTAGACTTTCAAGTGAAGGCTATTATTGAGACACTAGTATTCTTGTATATACAAGTGGGTGTTGGGGTATCTTAACCTTAACAGGTGCAGGGCAGAGCCTTTACTTGCTTGAGTGCACTAAGCACTATATATTTTGTATTACTACAGATGCAAATGGTCACCACTAGGGCTAGACCTGTCTTATGCACATATATAGAGACTTGCATAGAGCTTATCTCTTCTGTAAGTGGTACTAAGCACACTTATAACCTCCTAGCACTGAGCCAAGAGGATTTAGTAGGGAAGGGAGAGAGAGAGGGATTGGGACAGACTCTATAAGCCTAGAGTAAGTGGATTCTGAAGATAAAGTTGTTATTATATTAGTTATTACTTAATATATAATACTACTTGTGCTTACTATCACAATCATAGTTATACCATGCTATAGATACTATAGCATTTAATTATATCTAAAAAGCATACATTCAGGTTTACCAAGCATATACCCAGGTTTATTCAGCATACACTCAAGATAACCATAAAATCACTCAAGTATTTATTATTATTATTATCAAGCTATAAATCATGTTGTAGAGGCTATTATACATAATATATCCATAGTATATTATCTATAAGTCATAGTATATCACAGTAAACCATAGTTTATTATTTGGTTAAAGCTCAATTCTAAGCCTAAGGCTTAGAAACAGGTATATTATTATTTCCGCTCCTTTTCACTGTTGCACTGGTTGTGACATGTCACATGTCACATCACACAAAAGAGCGTAACTTTGCATTTCCCATCTTCAGGCACTATCACAGTTACACAGGAACTGCAATACATCATGATAATCATTGAAACAATCAAGGAAGAACCTAGGAATGATATTGGATCATTTGGTAAGGATTAGTAACTAGAAAAGCGTACCAAAGTAGGAGAACAATAGTATACAATTATGTATTTAAGTTACTAAGGTCTAAGAGATGTTCCCCATCTCGCAGACCTCTTTTGTCAATTCTATTGTCTTTGCCCTTGCCTAAAGTCCCATCACAAACTACTACTAGCTCTGAGAATATTTCCTTGCCTCTGTATTATTTTCCTGCAAGTCTAAGTCATAGTCAAAGCTATTATAAGTCATAGTTCACCATTCCATAGTTAACCTCAGGGTTGGAAACCCTAAGAGCATCACCTCCAGCCTTGGATTAGGCTAGAGAAGTGATTAAATCTTACTAATAATTCCATAGGAATTATTCATAGTGTTTATAGTATTCATAGTATTATTGTTTATTGCTATAGACCTGTGACACTTACCTGAAGATGAAGAGAATAAATCTGGGTCTTTAGGTAGGAGCACCACAGGGTTATATACTAATTTTACCTAGTCTATGCACTGGTACATAGTCTGTGCATAGGGGTGCTAAGTATGGTATAATATTGCATCATAATGAGTCTATTGTGATGCCATAGTCTGGGCTCATGTTCTAGACTTGTGTATACATAATAAGTCACATAACTTTGCTTAGTCATTAGGGTGTTTATATAATGTTTATATAATATGCAAATTATATATCAAAAAATAGAGAAAAATCAGGAAAAAATCAGAAAAATAATAAGAAATTTTAAATAAATTTATAGTACAACAAGTGTCTTGTGACATACAGGATGTGTAACCTTATGCCCTTTTATCAAGGGTTTAACTCCTTGACCTTACATCTAGTATCTACATAAGAGTTTTCCTATAGCTATATAATCCTTATTCTATTGAGGATGTGTACAAGTACTTTCTTAGCTCTTGTACAATTGATGCTCTGCTTATGTTTTACATGCGTATACTACTTTATTTTATAAGGGGATTTACACCACCTCCTAGTTTAAGGAAGCAAGAGAGAGAAAGAAGGAGGGGGCTAGGATGTAGGTGTCATGAGATCCTCATAATTTAGCCAAACCTAACTAGACTAGCCTGGAAGGCTAGCAAAGGAACTATACTAATATCTTTATCCTCCCCTAGCTGGGAGATGCTATCTATATTTTAAGACCTAAATGCAAGGTCTCCTACAAGTAAGGTCACTTTCCCAAGCAACACTCAATAATCTAGCATCTTTACAGTCCCTTAACTAGATGGGACTTGTTTATATCCCCTTAACCTTGGGGTCTAGGTGTATTATGATGGTGGGAAGAGTGATAAAACACACAAAAGAGAGAGTAGGGATAAGTGTGAGTGAGCACCACTAAGGGACAAGGCATAGCACAGCTTATATAGGTTGCTGACTAGCACACTCCTCTTACAAGCTTATATAGGTAGCTGTAAGAGAAGAAGCCCAAAGAGACTAAGATAGAGTACTAAGCACAGAGCAAAGTACTAAGACAGACAAGTAATAAGAGCAGAGACAAAGACAAAGTAGTCAAGCTGGATTGCAAAGGCCCTAAGGGCAGGCCTTTATATACTAGTTACAAGTATTCTAAGAATAGTCCTTAACTCCACATCAAGGGAAATAGAAGAAAGGAAAGGAAAAGGATCAATAGAGTTAGAACAGAAGTATAGTATGAGAAAAGATCAAAGATGAAAGAAGCATCAATGATTAAAGAAGGAAATCAATGATGTGCATCAAAAGATCTAGAATCATATCTAAATGTAATATAGTACCATGTAAACAATACAACAAGAAACTAGAAAATAAATAAGTATATCCTGTATACTCAAATCAAAAGATAAAAACATAAGAAAAATAGCGAAAAATAAGGAAAAATTAGAGGCATACTGCCAACCCATAGAAACATATCTATTTACATAGAAAATATGTCAGCCATTCTACAATAGCATGTCTGTCATCTCATAATAGTAGGGGCCTAGGCCTAAGAGTATAACCCTAAAGGCAAAGATTTTATTAGTAATCTATTTAATGAAATACAAACTGTTTACTTGCCTGAAGGCAAAGAGGTTAAAGCTAGGGCCTTCAGGACAAGTTACATACTTTATTTATACTACTAGGGAAGGGTCTGTATGCAGCTTTATTGGTCTATATGCATCTAGAATTAGAAGTATTAATGAGGCTATACAGGGGGAGAACTTTCATCCTAACTCCACTGGGCATCCATATAGAATTCTATTTCTAGAATAGTACTGGTAACCATTAGGAATTGTTCAGGAAAAGAAGGCTATACTTCTTAGGCTATGCATAATAGTAAAGAGAAATAGCACAGCCCCAAAATTACTCCTGTGACATGCAGCTTGGAATACATGAGGGCCAATTAAGTGACCTACTATACTGCCTACAGTCCACGCTCTAAAGGGTAATTTTAATAAGGAAAATAAGAAAATAGAAAGAAAATATCATAACAAAAGAAATATAAGTCTAAATATTACAAGAGAAATAACAGTGCAAAAATGTCCTACTTATGACACCTTTAGGTAGTGGGGTCTAAACTCCCACATATACAGTCTAGGCAGCTATGCTTCTTAGTATGCTGCTTAGGTAGTTCTTATTTTAATTCTATTTGTATAATTCTTTTTGTGTGTACAAAGGCTAATTGAATGTTGTGCTTATTATAGAATACATTCAACATGTCCTCTGGTACCTCTTCCCTTCTCTCAACTATACCCACCCTTGCTGGTGCTAGCAACTACCTCAATTGGTCCAAGAAGATACATGTCAAGAACACATCTAACTCTTATCACTAAAACTCAACCAAAGCCTACATTAACCCCTGTAAGGTACAGGGTAGCCTGTAATGGCTGTTTTACAACTCCCAAGGCCTGGGGTATAAGGATAGACATGCCTTGTGTGGTGTCTTTATTCTCACTCAATCCTGAACTTGCTGATCACCAAGCTTTACTCTAGACTTGCAAAGTCTTCAAGCAAGGTCTACTGTTGAAACACAAAGTTTCTTATATATATAAATAGGTGTGTAGGGTCTCTTAGCCTTGATAAATGTGGCGCAAGCCTTTGTTTAATTAAGTGTACTAAGCACTATAATAGTTGTGATCAACAACTACAAGTGGCTAGTACAAAGCCTGAGCCTGTATTATGTAGCATACATGTAGAGGAGTACTGAGCAGCCTCTAGACAATAGGTAGCACAAAGCACACCTATTACCTCTTAGCATGGAGCAGGGAGGATTTTATGGGAGAGAGAGAGAGAGATGGGATAGGCTCTATAAGCCTAGAGTAAAGTGACTCTAAAAATAAAGTTTTATCATGTTAGCTACTTATTAGATACAAAGCACTATTGTGCTTACCTGAAGATAAAAAAAACAAATCTAGGGTCTTTAGGTAGAGGCACTATAGGGTTATATACTATTTCTACCTGGTTTGTGCACTGGTACATGGTCTGTGCACAGAGGTGCTAAGTATGATGAAATATTACACCATAGTGAGTCTATGATAGTGTCATACTCTAGACCCATACTCTAGACCTGCTTACATAACAAGTCACATAACTAGTGGTCATATAATGGCTAGTTACATGATGACTAATTACATGACTTTGCTTAGTCATCAAAGTACTTATATAATGTCTACTTATGTAATCTACATGTTATATACCAAAAAATAGAGAAAAATCGGAGAAAAATTAGAAAAATAATGAAAAATCTTAAATAAATTTATAATACAACAAGTGACTTGTAACATTACCCCCTTTTTAGGGGCAATCTGCCTCGGGTTGCCATTCTGTCAAATTATCCCAATTTTGAAATGGTAAAAGTCCAAATACTGCTGTATTGATTTTTTTTGATACACTAGGATTAGCTTTGTTAAAGTCTCTAATTACATTATTTGCATGCATATCAGATTCCCTTACCTAGGTTTGTTCTCCTGGATAGCCTTTCCATGTAACTAAGAATTCTAGCTTTCCTCAGCATAATCTGGAATTAAGTACCTCTTCTATTTCATACTCTTCTTCTCCCTCTACTTCTACTGGGGGCAAAGGTTTCTGGTGTCGGTCTGAGGCATAGTATGGTTTTAGTAGGTGCACATGGAATACATTATGGATCTTGAGGTTAGCTGGTAGTTCCAGCTGATAGTTCAGGTTGTTTAGCTTTTTCTCTACTTTATAGGGTCCAATCCATTTTTGACTCAATTTTTTGGATGGTCTATTAAGTTTCAAATTTTGTGTATTAAGCTATACTTCCTGTCCTTCTTCAAGATCTGGGAATATCTTTTTTCCTTTATTGTATAATTGTTCCATTTGTTCCCTAGCTAAACCTAATGCTACTTATGCTTTCTTTCGCGCCTCCTTTGCATTTTCAATCCAGTTGAAAGCTCCCAGTGTGGGGTTTTGAATATCCCTAGCTTCCTAGTTTGGTATATAACTATAGGTGAGTTCAAAGACACTAGAATATATGCTTTCATTCTTTCTATTATTATGCATAAACTCTGCATACAGAAGTAGGTCAACCCAGTTTGTTTGCCTATGGTTACAGAAAATCCTTAGGTATTGTTCTACCTCTTGGTTTACTTGCTCAGTTTGTCCATCACTCTGTGGATAATAAGCGGTGGATAGTGCTATATTTATGTGTAAACTAGCATGTATATCTTTTATAACTTGGCTAGCAAATTGAGGGCTACAATCCAAGGTCCATGTTGAGGGAATGCCATATAATTTGAATACATTTTTTATATAGAGATCAGCCACATCTTTGGCAGTAATGTTTTCATTAGTAGGTACAAAGTGTACCAATTTTATTAGTCAATCTACTACTACTAGGATTGAGTCAAACCTATGTGACTTGGGTAATTTTACAATTAAATCCAATGTAACATATTCCTATGGCTTTCCTGGTACAGGAAGAGGTCGGAGAAGTCCAGATAATGCTTGTTGACTTGGTTTGTTTGCTTGGCATAACAGGTATGAGTCTATATACTAGTTTGTTTCTTTTGTCATGTTGATCCAGTAGTAGTTTCTGCTGATGAGTTCCAAAGTCTTGGTGTATCCTGGGTAGCTAGCTAAGGCAGAGTCATGGTATTTTGCCATAATCTTTTCTTTTATTTCTTTTCTTAGAGGCACAAATACTTTTTCTCTATATAGTACTAGGCCATCCTCTGTTTCCCAATCCTGTAATCCTTCTTGGACCAATCTTGACAATTTGGTAGAGGGATTCCAATAACTTGATGCTCTCCCTCTTAATGTCTGCCAAAATTTCTTTTTCCCCTTCAACCAAGATATATCCTCTTTTAGCCGCCATGAATTTGAAGTAGGAGGGTTGAAGTACCATAATGTTAAGGTTATCCTGGGAGTCTTCTATATAAAAATCTGGTCTTTGAGATAGGGTGTTGGCTCTTCTATTCATTAATCCTTTTTTATAACAGAGCACAAAATTATACTATTGTAGGATCCGGTACCAATGTGCTTGTTATTGGCTAAGATGCTGACTAGTTGCCTAATACTCTAGATTCTTATGATTGAACCAGATTTCTATTGGTTTGGGTAATCCAATGATATAATGTCACTATTCTTCCAATGCTCAAATAATTGCTAGTATTTCCTTATCCTAGATATTGTAATTTTGCTGAGCATCATCCATGGATTTGGAATGGAAGGCAATTGGGTGCTATTCACCATTATTTTGTAATTGGGAGAATACTCCACTAGTAGCATAACTAGAAGTATCTATCTCAATTTAACTTGCTCTTTGGTAATTATAAATTGCAAGCACAGGTGCTATAGTGAATGCTTTTTTGAGTTTTTCAAATGAATCTTGCTCCTCTTTTTCCCATTTCTAAGTATCTTTGCCTGTAAGTCTATCCAAAGGCTTGGTGATATTCTTAAAGCCCTTAATAAACCGCCAATAGTAATTTGCTAGACCTCTGAATTTTTGCACATCTTTGACTGTCATAGGGGTTGGCTAGTCAAGGATAGCCTATACTTTATCATTGGTTATTTGAACATGGTTGTAGCTAATAATTACTCATAGAAATTCTACTTCTGGTACTTCAAACAAGCATTTATCCAAATTAGCAAAGAGGTCATTTTATGCTAATTGGTTAAGTACCTTGTGTACTAGTTGTTGGTGTTCTTTTAGCTTGGCGGTAGTAATGATGATGTCATCAATATATATATATTGTTATGAGATGATCATTGTACTATAAATTTATTTAAGATTTCTCATTATTTTCCTGATTTTTCTCCGATTTTTCTCTATTTTTTGGTATATAATATGTATATTATATAAGCAAACATTACATAAGTACTCTGATGACTAAGCAAAGTCATATGATCAATTATCATGTGACTGGCCATTATGTGACCACTAGTCATATGACTTATTATATAAAGTAGGTCTAGAGCATAGGTCTAGAATATAACACCATTATAGACTTACTATGGTGCAATATTGCATTATACTTAGCACCTCTGTGCACAGACCAGGTAGAATTAGTATATAACCCTGTAGTGTTTCTACCTAAAGACCCTAGATTTGTTCTCTTTGTCTTTAGGTAAGCACAGTAGTGCTTTGTATTAAATAGCTAACTAATATAATAAAAACTTTGTCTTTAGAGTCCCTATCTCCCCTCTCCCTCTCTGTCCCATAAAATCCTCCCTGCTTCGTGCTAAGAGGTAATAGGTGTGCTCTGTGCTATCTATTGCTTAGAGGTTGCTCAGTGCTCCTCTATGTGTACACTCTATAATACAGGCTCAGGCTTTGTGCTAGCTACTTGCAGTTGTTGACCACAAAAATCATAGTGCTAAGTGCACCTAAGTAAACAAAGGCTTGCCCTGTGTTTATCAAGGCTAAGAGACCCTGCACGCCCATTTGTATACACAAGAAACTTTGTGTCTCAATAATAGACCTTGCTTGAAGACTTTGCAAGTCTAGAGTAAAGCTTAGTGATTAGCAAGCTCAGAGTTGAGTAAGAACAAAGACAGCACACAAGGCATGTCCATCCTTGCATCCCAGGCCTTGGGAGTTGTAAAACAGCCATTACAGGCTACCCTGTACCTTACAGGGGTTAACGTAGGCACTGGTTGAGTTTTAGTGGCAAGAGGTAGGTGTACTCTTAATATTAGAACAAATCTCCTTCTTTCTATGCTAGTTGCTCTATGCACTAGAGGTGGTGTAGTGAGCTACATTATTTTAAGCAAATAAACAATTACTGTAAAAGATTTAGTAGACTACTATAGTTATTTACCTACAAAAGTAGTAGTCTTCACTTTCACTTTCTATTATCTTTGGGAGTATTCTTGGCTAGCTTGCAAGTGGTATTAGTATTTACGGTTGCATTGGTTTTTTCAAGCTATTAAAGGGAACTTCACCTAAGTGGATAGATGAAAAAGACTCCAGTTGCTACAAGTAGCCCAAAGATAATTAGACTATTAGTAGAATTAGGTCTAGCTTAAAGAGCAATAACAAAAAGCTTCTATTTATTGTACAAATCACCTTGGGAGCCTTTAGTAATTACTATTGAGCTTGCCCACCATTTCATACCTAGACTATAACCCTAGTCAAACCCCAGAGGAAGAAAGTAGTAAAGATACCTCTTCAGGAGAGTACAAATCCTCCAATGAAGAAAACCCTACTTTCCTACCTCTTTTTTCTTTCACACAAACATCCACCCTTCCTACCCCTTTCACCCTACAAGCACAATTACCCATGGCTAAACAACCCCAGCCCCCTGCTCCCATTACCAATGCAGAACTATTGCAAATACTAGTGGCAAACCAAACCACTATAATGTAATAGATTCAAAACCAATAAGGGTCTATGTTACAAGATAATCACTGTACTATAAATTTATTTAAGATTTCTCATTATTTTTCTGATTTTTCTCCAATTTTTCTCTATTTTTTGGTGTATAATATATATATTATATAAGCGGACATTACATAAGTACTCTGATGACTAAGCAAAGTCATGTGATCAGCCATCATGTGACTGGCCATCATGTGACTACTAGTTATGTGACTTATTATGTAAGCAGGTCTAGAGCATGGGTCTAGAACATGACACTATCATAGACTCACTATAGTGCAATATCATATCATACTTAGCACCTCTGTACACAGACCATATACCAGGTGCACAGACCAGGTAGAATTAGTATATAACCCTATAGTGCCTCTACCTAAAGACCCCAGATTTGTTCTCTTCATCTTTAGGTAAGCACAATAGTACTTTGTATCCAGTAGTTAAATAACATAATAAAAACTTTGTCTTCAGAGTCCCTATCTACTCCTTTCCCTCCTCCCTCTCAAATCCTCTCTACTTTGTGCTAGGAGGTTACAAGTGTGCTTTGTGCTACTTGTAGTTGAGGTGTGCTTAGTGCTACCTCTGTAAGCTTGTATAAGACAGGTCCAGCCCATTAGTGGTGACCATTTGCAACAGCTGTAACACAAAACCACATCATGCTCAGTGCATGCACCTAACAAAGCTTTACGCCTAGTTAGCCAGGGTTAAGATACCTCAACCCCTATCTGCATACACAAGAAAACTTGTGTCTTGACTATAGACCTTGCTTGAAAGTCTTGTAGACTTGGAGTAAAGCTTGGTAATAGGAAAGCTCAAGTTTGAGTGAAAGTAGAAATAGGGCATAGAGAAGTGTACACCCCTGCATCCCAAGTCCTGGGAAGAGTAAAAAAGGCCTTACTACCTACCCCATACCTTCAAGGGGTTTCTGTAGACTTTGATTGAGTTTTAGTGACAAGAGCCAGGTGTGCTCTTGACAGTCCACATCTAAGCCCAAAGAAATTGGGCACCCACCTTCTGCCTTTGATAGGTAATGGATTAATTTCCATCTATTTATTTAAAAGTTTCAAGCCCACCTCAAACTCAACCCTAGAGTATACGTGACCAAGGAAGAAAAAGTCAAATATCTCTTAGGTTTAATAGTGGATGGTGCTACTGCATGGTCTAGCCTATAGTATGACAAAATAAGACATGTAGGAGAAGGAACAAGGACAGAAGAACCTGTAGTATTTACAGAAGTACTATAAAGTTTTAAGACCTTGTTTGGGGCATTTGATGAAAAAGTAGCAGCAAAAGACTAGCTACAAAACCTTAGACAAGGAACCACTTCAACTAGAAACTTTAGAATGGCCTTTATGCTTTTAGGAAGAAGGATAGGGTTATCTAATGATGACCTCAGGGAAAAATATCTGGGAAGGATGGACATTAAGCTTAGACGCGTCATCATGGGTTGGGATAGGGATACCTCTACCCTACAACTCCTCATGAGTGCCGCACATGATGCAGAAGTAAACCTTATAAAGAAAAAAATGTTATCCAGCTGTAGATTCTAGTATAACAACAACCCACAAACAGACCTCCAGCGTAGCAACCCTGATGCAATAAATATCTCAGCAACCATCTTGGGAGGGAAACCCAAGCTATCAAAAAACCCATTCATGAATGTAGGATCTGCACAACAGTCCTCCTTATTACAAGTAGCTGTAACACAAAATCAAACTGCTACAATATCCAACAACCCCTTCTAATAAAATGATATTATATGTTACAATTGTCAGAAAAAGGGTCACATTACAAGGGATTGTCAAAGCCCAAAAGTAGACAGGGTTAAAACCAATAACCCATTCCAAAAGGTGGCTGTGGCTTCATCAATAACACCAATGCCCTCACCAGTAGTAGATGGCCAGAATTTGTCTACCATAATGCAGCAAGACATAATCAATATGCTGTAAGAACAGGGTCAGATGATTACAGCCCTCAAGGACAAGCTGGGTTTTTAGAATGGTCAGAGTATAAGGCCAATGCTTCTGACCAATATATATAAAATAAAATTTCTTCTTTCTCTATTTCCTCTTTATTCTTAATTTCTTCTTTATCTGTACAAGGTGTAAATGGACAACACCTGAAAATTCCTCTTATGTTCCATGGACATTCCTCTATCATTTCCATTTCTGTAATGATTGACTCTGGAGCTTCCTCTACATTTATTAATAAAAAATTTATAGATAAAAACAAAATAAAAACTTTGAAATTACAAAAACAAATTCCTCTGTATAATATAGATAATTCACCAAATGCAATTGGATTTATTTCTGAATATATAATTCTTTTAACCTAAATTAGTACGGAATAGCGATGCTTAGTCTTCCTAGTAGTAGATATTGGCATAGAAGATGTAATCTTAGGTATTGATTAGCTACAATTAGAAAACCCCCTTATTAATTGGAAAAAAGAATATGTTACTCTAATGGACAATTTGCTAAAAGATGAGGAATATAAAAAAATTGAAAAAATCATAAAAAATGAGGATTCTCCTCCACAACTGGCTACAACTCTGGGTTTGCCACCCCAATACCAAAAGCATGCCAAGGTCTTTTCAGAAATAGACTCCCAATGCTTCCCAACTAGCAAACCATATAACCACAAAATTGAACTAGTAGAAGGAGCAGAGATAAAAAGAGCAAAGGTGTACCCACTATCAATCCCAGAATTAAAAGAGTTGAATATATACTTGGAAGAAAACCTGGCCAAGGGATATATAAGAAAATCCTAAAGCCCCTATACCTCCCCTTTTTTCTTTATCCCCAAAAAGAATGGGAAACTTAGGCCTATAGTGGATTATTGTAAATTAAATAATATCACTATAAAAAATTCTTATCCACTTCCACTCATCTCTTCCATTATTGATGGACTCTTAAGGGCAAGGATATTCACCAAACCAGATTTACAATGGGGATACAACAATGTACTTATAAAAAAAAAACACCAAGAGCAAGTAGCATTCATAACTCCTTGCAGGTTGTTCAAACCCCTAGTAATGACATTTGGCCTATGCAATGCCCCAGCCACATTCTAAGCTATGATAGACAAAATATTAGCAGACCTAATTGTATAAGGATTAGTATATGTATATATAGACAACATTATTATTGCCACTACCAACCAGGAAGAACACTATTGCTTAGTATATGAGGTACTTAAACAATTAGCAGAAAATGACCTCTTTGCTAATTTGGATAAATGCTTATTTAAAGTACCAATGGTAGAATTCCTAGGAGTAATCATTAGCTATAATCACGTACAAATAACCAATGATAAAGTACAAGCTATCCTTAACTGGCCAACTCCTACAACTGTCAAAGATATATAGAAATTCAGAGGTCTGGCAAATTACTACCAATAGTTTATCAAAAGTTTCAGTGATATAACTAAACCTCTAGATAAACTAACAGGCAAAGGCACTTAGAAATAGGAAAAGGAGGAACAAGAATCATTTAACAAGCTTAAAGAGTTATTTACCATAGCACCGGTATTAGCTATTTACAACCACCAACTGTTATGAGTCAATCTATATACTATAAATTTATTTAAGATTTCTCATTATTTTTCTAACTTTTCCCTAATTTTTCTCTATTTTTTGATATATAATATGTATATTACTTAAGCAGACATTATGTAAGTACTCTGATGACTAAGCAAAGTCATGTAATCAGTTATCATATGACTGGCCATTATATAACTACTAGTCATGTGACTTATTATGTAAGCAGGTCTAGAGTATGGGTCTAGAATATGACACTATCATAGACTCACTATAGTGCAATATTGTATTATACTTAGCACCTCTGTGCACAGACCAGGTAGAATTAGTATATAACCCTGTAGTACCTCTACCCAAAGACCCCAAATTTATTCTCTTTGTCTTCAGAGTCTCTATCTCCCCTTTTCCCCTCTCCCTCACAAATCCTCTTTGCTCTGTGCTTAGGGGTTATAAGTGTGCTTCGTGCTGTTTATAGTAGGAGTCAGCTTAGTGCTACTCCCATGTACATGCATAAAACAGGTCTAGCCCTTGTGGTGACCATTTGCATCCGCAACAACACAAACCACATAGTGCTTAGAGCACTCAAGCAAGTAAAGACTTTGCTCTGAACTTGTTGTAGTTAAGATACCCTGCACCTCTATTAGCATATACAAGATCTTTGGTGTTGTGACAGTAGACCTCACTTGAAAGTTCAGTGAACTTAGAGTAAAGCTTGGTGACTGGAGCACTCTAAAGTGAGTGACAGTTAAAACAGGGCACAAGGTGTATATACCTGCGCATCCCAGGCCTTGGGAGTTGTAAAACAGCCATTACAGGCTACCTTGCACTTTAGAGAGGTTTACATAGGCACTGGTTGAGTTTTGGTGGCAAGAGTCAGGTGTGCTCTTAACACCAACAAGAAAGTCAAATTGAGACAGACACCTCTAGATATACCACTGGAGGAGTATTCTCCCAACTGCAAGATAATAGTGAATAGCACCCTATTGCCTTCCACTCCAAATCCATAGATGATGCACAACAAAATTATGACATCTGGGATAAAGAGATGTTGGCAATTATCTGAGCATTAGAAGAATGGTGCTACTATATCATAGGATTACCAAAACCAGTAGAAATCTGGTTAGATCACAAAAACCTAGAGTATTAGGCCACAAGCCAACACCTCAGTAGGCGATAAGTACATTGGTACTAAATCCTACAAGAATATCACTTTGTATTATACTACAAAAAAGGATCCACCAATGGGCAAGCTGATACCTTATCCTAATGACCCAATTTCTATACCAAGGATTCCCAAGATAACCATGATATTATTGTACTCCAACCTACCCATTTTAAAATAATGGCCACAAAAAGAGGTTATATAGTAATGAAAGGAGAGAGAGAAATTTTGGCTAAGATACAATGAGAGAGCACCAAGCTGCTGGAATCCCTCTATTAAATAGTCAAAATTAGACCCTGACAAATAACACTGGGATTGCAAGACTAGAAAGCAGAGGATGGTTTAGTACTGTATTGTAACAAGGTATTTGTACCACCAAAAAAGAAACTAAAAGAAAAAATTTTGGTCAAATATCACAATTCAGCACTAGTAGGATATCTAGGATGAACAAAGACTTTGGAACTTATAAGCAGAAATTACTATTGGATCAATATGACAAAAGACATAAACCAATATGTAGATTTATGTCTGCTATGCCAAGCCAATAAACTAAGTCAACAGGCTTTACCCAGACTACTACAACCTCTTCCGGTACCTAGGAAACCATAGGAATATATTACATCTGATCTGATTGTGAAACTACCTAAATTACAAGGGTATAATTCAATCCTAGTAGTAGTAGATTAGCTTACAAAATTAGCACATTTTATACCCACCAACAAAAATATCACTGCCAAAGTTTTAGCTAATATTGGAATAAATGGGATGAGAAAATGACTTGTATATTTAGTAGATAAAATGTATCGGTTTTATACATGTATGTTAATTGTGAGACATAAGACAAAAGAATACAAAAGAAACAAAAGAAACTATTGTTATGACGCATACAAAAAGTTTGTGCTATATTCGTAGCTGTTTATTATCCTTATTATCCAACACTCCTCCTCAGCAACAAATTCCCAACATTTCCTTCAATGATTTGTAAGCAGGGCTAGGAAGGGCCTTTGTCAGGATATCGGCACGATTGATTTTGCTTGGCATGTATGTGATGTCAATGACGCAGTTGGTGATTTATTCACAAATGAAATGATAGTAAATATCAATGTGCTTGGCACGTGAGTAGTGGACAGTGTTACGGGCGAGCTGGTTAGCGGCAGTGTTATCAGCAAAAATGGTAATGGGCTTGGTCGGTTTGGCTCCAATTGCTCATAAGAACGTGACGACCCAGGCAGCGTGATGTCCAGTGCTGCTGAGGGCCATGTATTTAGCTTCCATAGTTAACAGAGCCACGGAAGGTTATTTCTTGGAGGACCATGAGACCGGGCCGCCGCAGAGTAAGAAGACAAAACCGGTAACAGACCGGCAGTCGGTGATGTTGGAAGCCCAGTCGGCATCTGAGTAAGCAATGACATTCAGCTTGGTGGGGGTGTGAGAATATATGATGCCGTTGTCAATGGTGCCTTGTAGGTATCTGAAAACGCATTTCACGGCATTCCAGTGAGCGTTTGTTGGCCTTGAGTTGAACTGAGAGAGGTGTTGCACGACAAATGAGATATCCAGCCGGGTGAGGATGGCCAGATAGAGTAATGTGCTGATAGCAGACTGGTAAGGTGCTTGAGTAATGGTTGCGCTATTGGCGGCTTTAGCGAGTTTTACATTAGGTTCCGCGGGTATGTCAAGTGGGAATGATATAGTCATATGATATTTCTTGAGTATAGATTTTGTGTAAGCACCCTGCAATAGGGTGAGCTTCTGCGCGGACCAGTCCCTAGTGACCTCAATGCCGAGAATGTGCCGGACCTACCTAAGGTTGGTTGTCTCAAATTTGCTAGCTATAGCTGCCTTAGTTGCACTAAGCAGCTTGGCTGAGTCAGCAAAAATGACCATGTCATCTACGTACACAGAAATAATGACAAGCTGCGCGCTGCATGTCCTGACATACACACAGGGGTCAGCTGCCATAGGAGTGAATCCGAGTCCAATAAATGCCTGATTTAGATTGGTGTTCCAGACCCTACCAGCCTGCTTAAGTCCATATATTGCCCGATCCATCTTCCAAACACGTCCAGACCCATTGTTGAATCCCTCCGGCTGCTCCATATAGATATCATCCTCCAGCTTCCCATTTAGGTAAGCACCAACTACATCCATCTGATGAATTTCCATATCCCTCTCTGCCGCCATTGTAAACAACATTTGTAGTGAATTGTGACAAACCACAGGAGCAAACATCTCCTTGTAGTCAATGCCAGGCTTCTGCTCAAAACCACGTGCAACAAGTCAAGCCTTGTACTTGACAATATTCCCCTTTTCATCCCTTTTGATCTTGTAGACCCATTTGGAAGTGAGTGCTTGGCATCTGGCCGGAAGACCTACAAGTTTGAATGTTCTCCTATCCACCAACTGACCCATTTCCCGATCCATCGCCCCTTTCCACTTCTTGGCGTCCCTGCTTCTGTTAGCTTCAGACCATGTCTTTGGCTCCTCCTGTCCCTCCATAATTCCAAACACATAAGCGAAATGAATGTTATGGTGAGTTTCTTCTGCAGGTGCGTCCAAGCTGCCTTCTTTGGCTTTCTCCTTTTTGGCAAGGCGCTGGGATCAGCGTAATTTTCTGGGTTTGATTTTGATAGATAGTTTCTCATTTTGGGAATTTTCATCTCCTTCATTGTTGTCTTCATCATCTCCTTCATTGCCGTTATCTTCTGGCATCTCCTCTTCTTTGTCACAGCTTCCCTTTTTGTCGCTTTCTTCTTCATTCTCTTCCTCATCCTCATCCTCATCTTCACTAGCCTCCTCCTTTTTCTCCTCTTTTTCTTCTTTATCACAATTTCCATCATTGTCATCTTCTTCTTCCTCCTCCTCCTGTGACCATGTGTCTTTAATCAATATTTTCTTTGATGTTACAGGACCGGGTGACGATGTGACATGATTATTTAGCATAAATGTGACGTTGCATGATGTGAGGATTTGGTGTGACTGAGGTGACCAGTAACAATGTGCAAGTAATGTTTCAGAGAATCTGGTGAAAATGAATTCACAGGCTTTCGGTTTGAGTTTGTGACGCTTCTGGTCTGGAACATAGACCCAAATTTTTGAACCAAACGGGTGGATATGACTGATGTCGGGCTTCTTTCCCTAAAAGGCTTCATGGGGTGTGACGGTGACTAACTTTCTGTGAGGGGCAC
Organism: Agroathelia rolfsii; assembly: GCA_018343915.1. Classification (NCBI taxonomy): domain Eukaryota; kingdom Fungi; phylum Basidiomycota; class Agaricomycetes; order Amylocorticiales; family Amylocorticiaceae; genus Agroathelia; species Agroathelia rolfsii. The sequence goes on from JABRWF010000002.1 coordinate 2,113,350, forward strand.
AATTCTTGATATAGCATGCATAGGCCACGGCTTCTGGCCATAGTAAGACGCTGACGTCAGCACCAAAAATCATAGCCCTTGCAGCTTTGATAAGTGTGTGGTTCATGCGCTCAGCAATGCCATTTTGGAATGATGAATGCAGAGCCATAGTCTCAATTTGGATGCCCTCCTTCCGTAAATAGTCCTGTAACTCAGAGTTAATGTATTCTTTACCATTGTCTACTCTAAGTGTTTTTATCTGCTTTTCTGTTTGGGTTAGTAGAAACGCTTTGTAAGCCTGAACAAATTTAGGAGCATTGGATTTTTGGTCCAAAAAATATACCGTTGTGTGACGGGTTGCAGCATCAGTAAATAAAAAGAAATACCGGTATTTATTAATGCCGGTTACCCGGGCTGGTCCCCACACATCTGAAACCACAAGTTCCCCAATTTGGCGGATTTTTATAGCTATCTCCTTTGGGATATTCTTTACATGACTCTTGGCTTGAATGCATGCTTCACACACTGTTGATTCAGGTAATTTAGTAGTAACCTTAAATCCCGTGACCATGCCCTTCTGCTGTAAATATTGCAGTGCTGGGAAATTAATGTGCCCAAGTGCCTGATGCCATTCAGCCCAGGACTGTTGCACTAGACCTTGCGGCTGTGCTTCAGTTTTAGGGCAGGTCACGGGGTAGGTCACAGGAGTGACACGCTGGGGTTCGACATGCATCTTGTAAAGGTGGCTGTCTAGCCGCTCGCCTTGAATGATTGTTGTGTTGCTAGGTTTCTCGATGCCATCCATTTGGCCATCTGTCAAATAAAATGATAAACCTGCCTTTTCCATCCGTCCCAAGGAAATAAGGTTGAATTTCATGCTTGGCACATATAAGACATCCTTAAGTGTGATTTCATATGCCTTGTCACCAACATGAGTAATGACATCAATGCTACTAGTGCCTGCAACCTTTGCAGAACCGGCGCCTTTGATTTACTTAATGTTTGATGTGGTGTAATTCCTAAAAAATGATTTATCAAATGCTACATGCACGCTGGCGCCTGTATTGCCTAGCTATAAATTCTCGTCCTTTTCACTGAGTAGGGCTTCTGCCATAATAGGAAATGACCTAGCCATGCCAGTGGCTGTGCCATCGTCCTTTTTCTTGCCCTTAGACCTACAAAATTTAGCAATATGACCCTTTTTACCACAATTAAAACATTCCACTGGTGCTTTTCCACTGTTTCGACCTCCAGTCTTACCTTTAAAAACAAGTTTGGTCTCATTGGTTCCATGCCGCGCCTAGAGCCGGTTATCTTCCTTGGTAATCTTAGACATCAGCTTCTCTGGATCTTTGTAATCCTCTCCTGACGCCGCTTTGATGAATGGCTCCCATGACTCTGGTAAAGCTGACATAAGTAAATAACAAAAATCTTCACTGGTCAACTGCTTGCTTATGAGCTGCAATTCATCTTGCTATGCTTTGAATTTGTTAATAAATTCCTCAACGGACTCACCCTCCGAACAAAAGGTTTGGTACATTTTGCGTCTAAGTGTGAGTGCCGCATAATCACCCGTAGCCTGAAAACAATTTTTCAAAATATTCCAGGCCTGCATACCAGTTTTGGCCACAGCAAGGGTGCTGGCCACTTTCTCAGCCACACGCAATCGGATCACCCAAAGCGCCTTCTGCTGCTTCTTTTTCCAATCCTGGCGTTCTTCATCCTTGCTCTCCTACGGTTCAGCAATTTCACCTTTTACATAACTAAGGAGCTCTAGCTCCTCAAGTACGTCTTCCATCTTCCATTTCTACGCACTATAGTTTTTGGCACCACAAAGGTGGTCCATACGGCCGAGATTGCTGGTGGAAGTGTTGTTTGACATTGTTTTGGCAAGTGTCAATTAAGGGGTGAGATAAGCAGAGAGAGTTTTAAGTTATAAGCAGCAGATTTAAATGAAGTTGATTAGAGCGCAGGGCTCATAACCTATTGAAATAAATGGGATGAGAAAATGACTTGTATATTTGGTAGATAAAATGTATTGGTTTTATACATGTATGTTAATTGTGAGACATAAGATAAAAGAATACAAAAGAAACAAAAGAAACTATTGTTACAATGCATACAAAAAGTTTGTGCTATATTCGTAGCTGTTTATTATCCTTATTATCCAACAGCTAATCTCTATGCAAAAGATGTATTCAAACTACATAGTATTCTGTCAACATGAACCTCAGATCGTGGACCCCAGTTTGCAAGCCAGGTCATGAAAGATATACATGCCAGTTTACATATAAAAACAGCACTATCTATAGCATATTACCTACAAAGTGATGGATAGACTAAATGAGTAAACCAGGATGTAGAACAATACCTAAGGATCTTTTATAACTATAGGCAAACAAACTGGGCTGATTTACTACTATATGCGGAGTTCATGCATAATAATTGGAAGAACAAAAGCATATGTTCTAGTGCTTTTGAACTAACCTATAGTTATATGCTAAATTAGGAAGCTAAGAATATCCAAAATGCCATCCCCGGAGCCTTCAATTGGATTGAAAATGCAAAAGAAGCACAAAAAGAGGCATAGGCAGCATTAGAGTTAGCTAGGGAATAAATGGAATAGTCTTACAATAAAGGAAAAAAGATGTTTCCAGACCTAGAGGAAGGATAGGAAGTTTGGTTAAATACACAAAATTTAAAGCTTGATAGACCATCCAAAAAACTAAGTCAAAAATGGATTGGACCCTATTGTCACAGGTCTATAACTATAAAATATATCTATAACTGTGACTGTGACTTGATATAAAGGAAGTGGTACAATGGATGCTTAGGAGCATGACTAATACTATCCCTAACTTAGGGATACAATGGCTATAGTAACTATGGTCTTAGAACAATGGAATATAATAGGAGGAGTTTAGCAAATATTATTTGAGGCTAGCAAGGACTTGGAGGAGGCTTTAGACAGTGAGAAAACAATGATAGAATTGACAAAAGAGGTCTGTGAGATGGGGAACATCTCTTAGACCTTAGTAAATTAAATACATAATTGTATACTATTGTTCTCCTACTTTGGTACGCTTTTCTAGTTACTAATCCTTACCAAATGATTCAATATCATTCCTAGGTTCTTCCTTGATTGTTCTAATGATTATCATGATATATAGCAGTTCCTGTGTAACTGTGATAGTGCCTGAAGATGGGGAATGCAAAGTTACGCTCTTTTGTGTGATGTGACATGTGACATGTCACAACCAGCGCAACAGTAAAAAGGAGCGGAAATAATAATATTCCTGTTTCTAAGCCTTGGGCTTAGAATTAAGCTTTGACTAAATGATAAACTATGGTTTACTGTGATATACTATGACTTATAGATAATATACTATGGATATATTATGTATAATAGCCTCTACAACATGATTTATAGCTTGATAATAATAATAATAAATACTTGAGTGATTTTATGGTTATCTTGAGTGTATGCTGAATAAACCTGGGTATATGCTTGGTAAACCTGAATATATGCTTTGTAGACATGATTAAATACTATAGTGTCTATGGCATGGTATAACTATAGTTGTGACACCTATAAAGTAGAAAAGAAACTGAACAACCTAAACTACCAACTAGCTCTACCGGATAACCTTAGAATCCATAACATTTTCCATGTACACCTGCTTAAACCACACTATACATTGGACTGGCATTAAAAACCCCTACCCCCAGTAGAAGTGGAAGGAGAAGAAGAGTATAAAATAGAAGAAGTACTCAATTCAAGAATGCGATGAGGAAAACTAGAATTCCTAGTAACATGGAAAGGGTATCCAGGAGAATAAACCTAGGTTAGGGAAATGAATATGCATGCAGATGAAGCAATTAGGGAATTTTACAAAGTAAACCCAAGTGCACCTAGGAAAATTAGTACAGCATTATTCAATCTTTTACCCTTCCAAAACTAGGAAAACTTAACAAAATAGCAATCTAAGGTGGATTGCCCCTAAGGAGGGGGTAATGTTACAAGACAATCAGTATACTATAAATTTATTTAAGATTTCTCATTATTTTTCTGATTTTTCTCTGATTTTTCTCTATTTTTTGATATATAACATGTATATTATATAAGCAAACATTACATAAGTACTCTGATGACTAAGCAAAGTCATGTGATTAGTCATCATGTGACTAGCCATTATGTAACCACTAGTTATGTAACTTATTATGTAAAGCAGGTCTAGAGTATGGGTCTAGAATATAACACCATCATAGACTTACTATAGTGCAATATTGTCATAAGATCCTTATAACTTAGCCAAACCTAACCAGACTAGCCTGGAAGGCTGGCAAAGGAACTATACTAATATCTTTATCCTCCTCTAGCTAGGAGGTGCTATCTATGTTTTAAGACCTGAATGCAAGGTCTCCTACAAGTAAGGTCACTTTCCCAAGCAACACTCAACAATCTAGCATCTTTACAGTCCCTTAACTAGATGGGACTTGTTTATATCCCCTTAACCTTGGGGTCCAGGTGTATTATGATGGTGGGAAGAGTGATAAAACACACAAAAGAGAGAGTAGGGATAAGTGTGAGTGAGCACCACTAAGGGATAAGGCATAGCACAGCTCATATAGGTTGCTGACTAGCATACTCCTCTTACAAGCTTATATAGGTAGCTGCAAGAGAAGAAGCCTAAAGAAACTAAGACAGAGTACTAAGCACAGAGCAAAGCACTAAGGCAGACAAGTGATAAGGGCAGAGACAAAGACAAAGACAAAGACAAAGACAAAGACAAAGTGGTCAAGCTAGATTGCAAAGGCCCTAAGGGCAGGCCTTTATATACTAGTTACAAGTATTCTAAGAATAGTCCTTAACTCTACATCAAGGGAAATTGAAGAAAGGAAAGGAAAAGGATTAATAGAGTTAGAAGAGAAGTATAGTATAAGAAAGGATTAAAGATGAAAGAAGCATCAATAATTAAAGAAGGAAATCAATGATATACATTAAAAGATCTAGAATTATATCTAAATATAACATAGTACTATGTAAATAATACAACAAGAAACCAGAAAATAAAGAAGTATATCCTGTATACTTAAGTCAAAAGATAAAAACATAAGAAAAATAGCGAAAAATAAGGAAAAATTAGAGGCATACTGCCAACCCATAGAAACATATCTGTTTACATAGAAAATATGTCAGCCATTCTACAATAGCATGTCTGCCATCTCATAACAAATATTGCATCATACTTAGCACCTCTATGCACAGACCACATACCAGGTGCACAGACTAGGTAGAATTAGTATATAACCCTGTAGTGTCTCTACCTGAAGACCCCAGATTTGTTCTCTTTGTCTTCAGGTAAGCACAGTAGTGCTTTGTATTAAATAGCTAACTAACATAATAAAAACTTTGTCTTCAGAGTCCCTATCTCCCCTCTCCCTCTCTATCCCATAAAATCCTCCCTGCTTTATACTAAGAGGTAATAGGTGTGCTCCGTACTACCTATTGCTTAGAGGTTGCTCAGTGCTCCTCTATGTATACACTGCATAATACAGGCTTAGGCTTTATACTAGCCACTTGCAGTTGTTGACCACAAAAATCATAGTGCTAAGTGCACCTAAGTAAACAAAGGCTTGCCCTGTGTTTATCAAGGCTAAGAGACCCTGCATGCCTATTTGTATACACAAGAAACTTTGCATCTCAATAGTAGACCTTGCTTGAAGACTTTGCAAGTCTAGAGTAAAGCTTAGTGATCAGTGAGCTCAGAGTTGAGTGAGAATAAAGACAGCGCACAAGGCGTATCTATCCTTGCATCCCAGGCCTTGGGAGTTGTAAAACAGCCATTACAGGCTACCCTGTACCTTACAGGGGTTAACGTAGGCACTGGTTGAGTTTTAGTGGCAAGAGGCAGGTATGCTCTTGATATATATACTAATCCTTGCATGATTAGATCTGTAAATATTTTGTCCATCATGGCTTGGAAGGTGGCAGTGGTATTATATAGACCAAATGTTATAACAAGGGGTTCAAACAATCCTTGAGGAGTTATGAATGCTGCTCACTCTTAGTGTCCATTCTTTATAAGTACATTATTATATCCCTATTGTAAGTCTAATTTGGAAAATATTCTGGTCCTTGAGAGTCCATCAACAATAGAAGAGATGAGTGGAAGTGGATAAGAATTTTTTATAGTGATATTATTTAGTTTGCAATAATCCACTATAGACCTGAGTTTCCCATTCTTTTTAGGGATAAAGAAAAATGGGGAGGCATAAGGGCTTTGGGATTTTCTTATATACCCATTAGCTAAATTCTCTTCCAGATATGTATCTAGCTCTTTCAGTTCTGGGATTGATAGTGGGTATACTTTGGCCCTTTTTATTTTGGCTCCTTCTACTAGTTCAATTTTATGGTCATAGAGTTTACTAGTTGGAAAGTGTTGGGAGTCTATTTCTGAAAAGACTTTGGTATGTTCTTGGTATTAGGGTGGTAAACCCAGGGTTGTAGCTATTCATGGAGGTGAATCCTCATCTTTTATGATTTTTTCAATTTTTTTTATATTCCTCATCTTTTAGCAAATTGTCCATTAGAGTAACATATCCTTTTTTCCAGTTGATAAGGGGGTTCTCTAGTCATAACCAATTGATACCCAAGATTACATCTTTTGTACCAATATCTACTACTAAAAAGACCAAACATTGTTGTTCCATACTAATTTGGGTTAAAAGGATTGCATATTCCGAAATGAAGCCTATTGTATTAGGTAAATTATCTATATTGTACAGAGGAATTTGTTTTTGTAATTTTAATGTTTTTATTTTATTTTTTTCTATGAATTTTTTATTAATAAATATAGAAGAAGCACCCAAATCAATCATTACAGATACAAAAATTATCAAAGAATATCCATGGAACATAAGGGGAATCTTTAGGTGTTGTCTATTTACACTATATACAGAGGAAGAAGAAAGTGAGAAAGAAAAAGAAATAGAGAAAGACAAAATTTTGTTTTGTATATATTGATCAGAAGTATTGGCCTCATACTCTGACCATTCTAAAAACCTAACTTGTCTTTAAGGGCTGCAATTATTTGACCCTGCTCTTGCAGTATACCAAGCATGTCTTACTGCATCATAGTGGATGAATTTTGGCCATCCACTGCCAATGTTGGCATTGGTGTTGTTAATAAAGCTGCGGCCACCTTTTAGAATAGGTTATTAGTCTTAATCTTATCTACTTTTGGGCTTCAACAATCCTGTGTGATGTGTCCCTTCTTTTGATAGTTATAACACATAATGTCATTTTGTTAAAAGGGGTTGTTAAATGTTATAGCAGATTAATTTTGCATTGCAGCTACTTGCAACGGGAAGGACTGCTGGATAGATCCTGTACTCATAAACAGGTTTTTTGATGGCTTGGGTTTCCCTCCCAAGATGGTAGCTGTCACAACCCTAGTTGTACCATGTCATAGTTATTATAGCATTTAGTCATGTTTACCAAGCATACACTCAGGTTTACCAAGCAAATATCTGGAATTACCATGCAGGTGTTAAAGGATTTCTTAGAGATTATATCAAGCCATATAAAAGCCATAGCATATTATACTTCATATTACACTAGTTACAAGTCATAGTATATCATAGTAAGCCATAGTTGCTATTTTATCACAGCTCAGTTCTAAGCCTTAGGCTTAGAAAGAGGCATACCTGTATTTCCGCTCTCTTACTGCCATTGCTACGCTGGTTGTGACATGTGACATGTCACATCACAAAAAGAGCGTAACTTTGCAATCTCTCATCTTTAGACACTATCACAGGTACAAAGGGACTACAGTACATGCTACTGATTACTGGAACAATCAAGGAGAATCTTAGGAGTAATACTAGATTATTAGTAAGGATTAGAAGCTAGGAAAGCATACCAAAATAAGAGAATAACAGTATACAAATCATGTATTTAAGTTACTAAGGTCTAAGAGATGTCCCCTATCTCACAGACCTCTTTTGTAAATTCTATTGTCTTTGCCCTTGCCTAAAGTCCCATCACAAACCACTACTAGCTCTAAGAATATTTCCTTGCCTCTGTATTATTTTCCTGCAAGTCTAAGTCATAGTCAAAGCTATTATAAGTCATAGTTCACTATTCCATAGTTAACCTCAGGGTTGGAAACCCTGAGAGTATCACTTCCAGCCTTGGATTAGGTTAGAGAAGTAATTAAATCTTACTAACAATTCCATAGGAACTATTCATAGTATTCATATTATTCATAGTATTATTCATAGTATTATTGTTTATTGCTATAGACCTGTGACAATGCCCAGTGGAGTTAGGCAAAACATTCTTCCCCTGCATTGCTACCCTTCATATTTCTACTTCCGGCTACACACAGACCCTTCTTAGTAGTATAAAAGAAGCATGTAACTTGTCCTAAAGAGCCCAGCTTTAACCTCTTTGCCTTCAGGCAAGTATTAGGTTGTATTTGATAAATAGATTACTAATAACACTTTGTCTTCAGGGTACTACTAACCTAGGCTTAGCCTAAGTCTATCCTAGCTACCAATCCCTTCCCCTTCCCTTACTAGTTGGTGGTGCAAATCCCCAAGCATGTATGAAACATAAGACAAGAGTAATTATAAGATAATTAAGAGAGTACCTACAAGCCCCTAATAGAATAGGGTTTACTCACATGGGAAAATTAGTTCTCTTAGGTACTTTGATTATTTTGCCAAGTGTGCCCCCTTTGATTTGTGCTAAGACAAAGTAGGCACATCAAGCCCAAACATCAACATCAAGTCAAGAAGTACCCTCAATAAACATCTCTTAGACCTTAAAGATTTAAATAGATGATGGTATACTATTATTCTCTACATTAGTATGCTCTTCTAGCTTCTAACCCTTACTAAATACTCCAATATAGCTCCCAGAATCCCCCTTGATTGTTTCAGTGATTACTATGATATGTTGTGGTTCCTATATAACTATGATAGTGCCTAGAAGATAGAAAATGTAAATTTATACTCTTTTTGTCAAGAGCACACCTGCCTCTTACCACCAAAACTCAACTAGCGCCTACGTTAACCCCTGTAAGGTGCAGAGTAGCCTGTAATGGCTGTTTTACAACTCCTAAGGCCTGGGATACAAGGATGGACATACCTTGTATGCTGTCTTTGTTCTCACTCAACTTTGAGCTTGCTAATCACCAAGCTTTACTCTAGACTTGCAAAGTCTTCAAGCAAGGTCTACTATTGAGACACAAAGTTTCTTGTGTATACAAATAGGCATGCAGGGTCTCTTAGCCTTGATAAATGCAGGGCAAGCCTTTGTTTACTTAGGTGCACTTAGCACTATGATGTTGTGATCAACAACTACAAGTAGCTAGCACAAAGCCTGAGCCTATATTATGCAGTGTACATGTAGAGGAGCACTAAGCAACCTCTAAACAATAGGTAGCACGGAGCACACCTATTACCTCTTAGCACAAAGTAGGGAGGATTTTTGTGGGGGAGAGAGAAGAAGGGGGGGACAGGCTCTACAAGCCTAGAGGATAGTGACTCTGAAGATAAAGTTTTATTGTGTTAACTAACTATTTAGATACAAAGCACTACTGTGCTTACCTAAAGATGAAGAGAATAAATCTGGGGTCTTCAGGTAAAACACTACAGGGTTATATACTAATTCTACCTGGTCTGTGCACCTGGTACATGGTCTGTGCACAGAGGTGCTAAGTATGATATAATATTGCACTATAATAAGTCTATGATGGTGTCATATTCTAGACCTATGCTCTAGACCTGCTTACATAATAAGTCACATGACTAGTGGTCACATGATGACTAATCACATGACTTTGCTTAGTCATCAGAGTACTTATGTAATATCTGCTTATGTAATATACATATTATATATCAAAAAATAGAGAAAAATCAGGAAAAAATCAGAAAAATAATGAGAAATCTTAAATAAATTTATAGTACATAGATCGACTTGTAACACTTTTGTGTAATATGACATATGATATATCACAACTAACATAACCGTGAAAGGGAGCGGAAACAATGATATACCTTCTTCTAAGCCTAAGGCTTAGAACTAGGCTATGATCAAATAATAAACTATGGTTTGCTATAATATGCTATAACTTATAAGTAATATACTGTGAGGTATTAAGTATCATAGCCTCTATACTATGATTTATAGCTTAATAATAATAATATTAAATACCTGAGTAATTCCATGGTTATTCTAAGTATATGCTAAAAGATCATAGATATATACTTAGTAAACCTGAATGTATGCTTATTAAATATAAATAAATGCTATAGTATCTATAGCATGGTATAACTATAGTTGTGATAGCTAGGGTGAGTAAGTAGATGTTCTAATAATATTGGGGCAGTGCTTTCTGGCTAAGTCCAATAAGCAACCAATTGAATAATAAGTCTAGTACTCCTTAGTAATTGCACAGTAATTGGAACAACTGCTAGTTTCTAAGTCTAGACCTTTTAATAAAGAGGAATAGGTCTAGACTCTACCTTTCTAATATACTCTTGTCACAAACGCTCCTATCATATAGGGCTAATACAGCCAGTCATGATATTCCAAGATGTTGCCTGCAAGGTATTTCCTTTCTAACTTATTGTAGAAAATAGTAAAAATACAAGAAAAATACAAGAGTATTCAGAAAGAAAAGGCAAAAATTACTATTCCTATATTAGCTTATAATACTAGGGATATTCCAGAGGAAATCTCCTTAGAAAGGGGGTAATGTCATGAGATGGACTTTTAAGGACTATTTTTACCAATTTTTCAACTAGTTTCTTGTATTATTTAGACTATTATTTCTTTTGTTATTCAATTTTCTTTCTTTTCCCTATGAAAATTACCACTTTAGGGTATGGACTATGGGCAGTGCTGTGATTACATAATTGGCCTTCATGTATTCCAAGCTGCATGTCACAGGAGTAATTTTAGGGCTATACATACTTCTATTTCATTATTATGTACAGCCTAGGAGTATAACCTCCTTCCCTAGTCAATTCCTAATAGTTACTGCTGCAACTACACAGAACACCCTAGCGGCTGTGCCAAAGATGCAACAAAATAAATTGGAGCAGAGCTCCAATATAAAGTAGGAGTTTAAATATATATATATATATATATACCAACTTAGTAATAAAATATAATGATAACAGTTTTTATCTTGAACTAATACTACCACACTTGCACCCACTCACATATATAAACCCTCATACTTATTACTCTCTACCCAATGTAAGTCTAATATATATAAGATATATAAGTAGTATTAGTAGTGTGTAGTATATAAGTACAATAGTGGTAGTATACACATGTAAAGTAGTGTGTAGTATAGTAGTAGCTAGATGCACATGCTGCTAGCCTTTGGGCTAGTGCTGTTCATTAGATTATGAGCCCTACTATATAGGATGTGCAACCTTATGCCTCTTAGGCAGCAGGGTCTAAACTCCTGCATATATAGTCTAGGTGGCTATGCTTCTTAGTATACTACTTAGGTGGTTCTATATTTTAATTCTATTTGTGTGATTCTTTTGTGTATACTAAGGCTAACCAAATATTGTGCTTTTTATAGAACATATCCAAAATGTCCTCTGGCACCTCTTCCCTCCTCTCTACTATGCCTATACTTGCTAGTGCCAGCAACTACCTCAACTAGTCCAAGAAGATACAGATGTATCTTTAAGCTACAGGCAACTAGATCTATGTTATAGGTGGAGATTTTGCACCCTCTCCACTCATCAAAGTGGAAAACAAGATGGATGCTAACTAAGTAGCATGGATGAAGAAGTAGAAGGTTGAGAATAAGGATTGGCTTATTACCAATTCTTCTGCTATTGGCTATATCAAGGTCAAACTTACACCATCACTGGTGAATGAGTGCAAAAACCTTGGGCATACCTACCTTGTATAGGTGTACCTAAAAGCCAAGTTTGGTTGACCAGGTCCAATCCTGATCTTCCAACTCTGGAAATACATGGCCTGCTTTGCCATCAACCTAAACAAGAACATCATAGTCCAAGTTCAGGAATTAGCTGACCTAATTGGTCAAATCAATGCTTAAGGAGTCAATATGCCTAACTTTGTAAAGGGCATATAGCTTATTAATGTCCTGCTATAGAGCCTGGACTCTGTAAAAGAAATCATTCTGGCAGGGATTAAGAAGCACTTGGACATTATATTTGAGAAGATCTAGGACAAGCTCTAAATGTGCTCTAAAATCCAGATGACATCTAGAGTAGGTAAGTCACAGGAAAAGGCCCAAAAGGCTAGTGCGGTGCAGAAAAAGGGGAAGGACCCTAAATTCAGCCAGCAAACTGATTAGTAGCAGCAGCCCTAAAAGTAGCAGCAGCAGAAAGGTGATGACAAGAAGAAGAACTGTTGTAGTAAGATAGGCAAGGGTAAGCCCCAAGCCAAAGTAGCCAATAATTGGTTGGACTTTGAAACTGGCAACTTTACCAACATTATCATACTAGATGGTCCCCCCATACTTACTATACCTACCAGTACCTCTATCATAAGCTTCTTGGCTGCCAGACCAAGCACTTGGACCTAGTTCTTTGGAACACCAGCCTACCTATACTATACAGGTAGCCCCTTCTTTGCCAGCATCTAGAACACTATCTCCAGTCTCTACTCTAAGAAGAAGGGCATTTTTATTTAAAAGGTCATTGATATTGAGATGGCCAAGTGTGACAAGTGAGTAAGATTGCTCATTGAGATTTTGAAAGAGTACCAAGAGTATACCTGTCTCTTATCACCAAAACTCAACCAGTACCTATGTAAACCTCTGTAAGGTACAAGGTAGCTAGTAATGGCTGTTTTACAACTCCCAAGGCCTAGGAAGTGCAGGTGTACATGCCTTGCGCCCTGTCTTATGTCATGAGTTGGACTTGTAGGAATAATTTTTGGCAATTTTTTGGTTATTTTCTTGTAATATTTGGACTAGTATTTCTTTTGTTATTGTATTTTCTTCCATTTCCTTATTAAAATTACCCTTTTGTTATGAGATGGCAGATATGCTATTGTAGGATGGCTGACATATTTTCTGTGTAAATAGATATGTTTCTATAGGTTGGCAGTATGCCTCTAATTTTTCCTTATTTTTCCCTATTTTTCTTATGTTTTTATCTTTTGATCTGAGTATATAGGATATACTTCTTTATTTTCTAGTTTCTTGTTGTATTGTTTACATGGTACTATATTACATTTAGATATGATTCTAGATCTTTTGATATATATCATTAATTTCCTTCTTTAATCATTGATGCTTCTTTCATCTTTGATCTTTTCTCATACTATACTTCTGTTCTAACTCTATTGATTCTTTTCCTTTCCTTTCTTCTATTTCCCTTGATGTGGAGTTAAGGACTATTCTTAGAATACTTGTAACTAGTATATAAAGGCCTGCCTTTAGGGCTTTTGCAATCCAGCTTGACCACTTTGTCTTTATCTCTACCCTTATTACTTGTCTGCCTTAGTGCTTTGCTCTGTGCTTAGTACTCTGTCTTAGTTTCTTTGGGCTTTTTCTCTTGTAGCTACCTATATGAGCTTGTAAGAGGAGTGTGCTAGTCAGCAACCTATATGAGCTATGCTATGCCTTATCCCTTAGTGATGCTCACTCACACTTATCCCCACTCTCTCTTTTGTATGTTTTATCACTCTTCCCACCATCATAATACACCTGGACCCCAAGGTTAAGGGGATATAAACAAGTCCCATCTAGTTAAGGGACTATAAAGATGCTAGATTGTTGAGTATTGCTTGGGAAAGTAACCTTACTTATGGGAGACCTTGTATTTAGGTCTTAAAACATAGATAGTATCTCCCAGCTAGGGGAGGATAAAGATATTAGTATAGTTCCTTTGCTAGCCTTCCAGGCTAGTCTGGTTAGGTTTGGCTAAGTTATAAGGATATTATGATAATAAGGGCATTGCGTATGATTACAAAAACCCTATTCATTTAGGTTAAAGTAGTAATAAGTCCTTACAGATATTTGTAGACTATAGAGGGCTAAACTGCCTCACTAAGTAAGAAATATGATTAAGACTATTAGATGCAAAGGAAGTATATGGAAAGACATCTAGTTTAGAGTACCAACCACAACCCTAGTATAGTAGTAATAAAAAGGGTACTATTACAAAAGTAGAAAAACAGGAGCATATAGGTATCTGACTTAAGACTAGCCTAGTAATACAACATAAAAAGGGACCTACAGTCTATCCTCTACACCTTACAGGAGGTTGTTGTTTGTTGGTTATATTAAGAGTACAAGCCTTAACAATTTGGTCTAACCCTGTCTACTTTAGGGCTTTGACAATCCTATGCAATGTGCCCTTTTTTCTAACAATTATAGCAAACAATGTCATTACATTAAAAAGGGTTATTTGATGTTGTAGCAGTTTGATTTTGCATTGCAGCTACTTACAACAGAGAGGTTTACTAGTTGGAACCTACACTCAAAAATGGGTTTTTTGATGACTTGAGTTTCCCTCCCAAGATCATTGCAGAGATATCTATAGTGTCAGGGTCACTATACTGGAGGTCAAGCTAAGGGTTATTATTGTACCAGTACCTACGGCTAGACAACATTTCTTTTTTCATGAGGTTAATATCAAGGCTTGCACTCTTGATATATCTAATAAACACTAACCTTCTATAAGGTATAGAGGATGGGCTATAAGTGTCAAGAGTACACCTAACTCTTGTCACCAAAACTCAACTAAAGCTCACAGTAACCCCTCTAAGGTACAGGGTAGATAGTAAGGCCTGTTTTATACTTCCCAGAGCTTGGGATATAGAGGTATACACTCCTCTATGCCCTATTTCTACTATCACACAAACCCAAGCTCTTCTATCACCAAGCTTTACTCTAAGTGTAAATACTTTCAAGCAAGGTCTATAGTCAAGTTACAAGTTATCTTGTATATACAGATAGGGGTTGAGGTATCTTAACCCTGGCTAACTAGGCATAAAGCTTTATTGGGGCAAGTGCACTAAGCACAATGATGTTTGTATTGTTATAATTGCAAATAGTTACCACAAGGGCTGGACCTATCTTATGCATACATACAAGGGTAGCACTAAGCCAACCCTTACTACAAGTAGCACTGAGTACACTTGTAACCCTCTGGCACAGAGTCTAAGGGATTTTGTTATGGGGGAGAGGGGAGATAGGGACTCTAAAGACAAAGTTTTTATTATATTAGTTAATTGTCTAATACAAAGCACTATTGTGCTTACCTAAAGATGAAGATAATGAATCTGAGGTCTTCTGTCAAGGGTTCACCCTCTTGACCTTATTACAAAGAACCGTAAGGACAAGTTTTCCCAGACTACGAAAACCTTTATCTATTGAGGTCTTCGTAACGGTACTCTTGGCTTGTTCTTACACGTGATCACTCTTAATTACTTGTAGTCTACTCTTACGGTTTCACACCGGTATTCCTTATGTTAATACTAAGGGGCTTCGCGCCTTACTTAGTAGAGAGAGAGAGAGAGATGAAGGGGAAGCGATGGTCTTGGCTAGGCCAAGGGAAATATGAACCCTGAAGGCGAAGATTTAATTAGTTTACTGGGAATACAGAACTGGGTTGTTACTTACCTGAAGGCAAAGAGAACAAAGCTAAGCCTCCAGGTAAGAACTACATGCACTATTTATATGTTTTCTGAATGGTCCGTGCTGTGCTAGCGAGGCTATGCCACAGTGGAGTTAGAAGACTTAAAATATCACATGCGGGGGAGAACGTTTACCCTAGCTCCGACGGGCAACCGTTCGGAATGCCGTGGAACGGAGCAGAACCGGTATCTGCTAGGAATTGTTCAGTGGATGGAATGTTCTAGTATTCCAGGCTTGTGCGTCTGATGGTTGAATGTAGAAAACGCGCACAGCCTCGTTACCTAATCCTGTAGCGCAGCACTTAGACACATGAGGGCCAATCATGGGCTCTGCATTGCCTACAGTCTACGCCCTTAGGGGGTAAAAAGGAAAAATAAAGAAATAAGAAAAGAATTTGTAGTCCAAATAATACAGAAGAAATGCCAAAAAATTCCAACTCATGACATCTTCAGGTAGAGGTACTACAGGGTTATATACTATTTCTACCTAGTCTGTATACTAGTACATGGTTTGTGTACTGGTACATAGTCTATACATAGAGGTGCTAAGTATGATATAATATTGCACCATAATGAGTCTATGATGGTATTGTAGTTTAGACTTGTTACATAATAAGTCACATGACTAGTGGTCACATGATGGCCAGTCACATGATAACTGATCACATGACTTTGCTTAGTCATTAAAGTACTTATATAATGTACATATTATACACCAAAAAATAGAGAAAAATTGGAGAAAAATCAGAAAAATAATGAAAAATCTTAAATAAATTTATAATATAACAAGCAACTTATAACAATAAGACCTCTTTTTACAGTGTGTTACTTGGTTAGATTTTTAAGGCAGTGACCACTATACTCCTGTTTAACTCTCTTTGTTATTACTATACAAACAATTAACCTTGCTAGGTTAGACTAGGTACTCTAAGTCTTAGAGACTTTTCCTTAGTCTTCACTTTGTATCAGATTATTTATTTATATAATAAAACTTAGGGGCAGTGGCTTAGCCCTCCGGTATCTACATAATTGCTAAGAGGACAATTTCTACCTCTACCTGAATGAACAGGGTTTTTATTCACTTGCAATGCCTTGTATATATTGAGGTCTTAGGCTTATACTAGGCTCTTATACTAGCCTATATACATATACTACTTAGGACACTCTAAAGGCCTTACACCTAAATAGAGAAAAGGGGAGAGAGAGAGAAAGGAGCTAGGAGGATACAAGTCTAAAGGCAAGGATATATTAGTTTAATAGTAGTATTAATACATAAGGAGGGGGTACCCTTACCTGTAATGAACTATTATAGTTCTTGGGTTGTATAGTGTGGCTATATGCTAGCTCACAAGTTACCTGTTGTAAAGCAAACACTTACTTATGTGAAAAGTGCAGGCTTTGGATTGTTCCTAAGATAAGGCAAGGTTTCCTAGGATAGGAAGCGATTAGTAACTATGCTATACTTAAGATAAGACTGTAGCCAGTGTCCCTTTGAGACTACCTACTTGTTTTCCCTTTAGGAAAGGCTTGTTGTCTTGTAGTAGACTTAGTAAGTCTGTTGGTGAAGTTAGTACTCTAGGAGCTAGTCTTGTAGACTATTTAACTCACTATTTTCGAGTGAAATAACTTGTCATTTCCAGCCGAATTTGCTGGTGCTTATATAATACAAAATATTCTAATTTCTACAAGATTAGTAAGCTAATCCTGTGCTTATCTAATCCGCTTAGTAAGAAGGATTGCTTACAAATCAGCTTATAAATCAGCTTAGTAATATTCCTATTTGCTGAATAATATGCTTGGTAAGCAATCTGTGTGCTTAGTAAGCAATTTGTATAGTATTAATAAGTGAAAATGTCTATTGATCTCAATATCCTATTATTAGATCTGTATTAGTAATATTTTATAAATATTACTAATATTATGAATTTGCTTAGTAAATATTTTGGTGATTTATAAGCAAGGATCTAGGGCGTGAAAAATCAATTAGTAATATTCACAATGATTATTGAGAAATGAATATTTAAATGGAATTGTTTAATATTTATGAAAAAGATATTCATAAATGATAAAGTCAAGTGACTTCAGATATGATGATCTTATCTCTGATAAGATTAGATATAATGAAATATTGAAAATATTAAATAAAAGAATATATGCATATTATTTCAATGAATATATGTGTGTAAAGAATTGTTAATATCTCAATAATGAATGGTTGTAAAATCATGAAATAAATAATCATGTATGACATGATGTTAGATGATTATTTGAAGTATTCATTGGAATTATTGGAAAGATATGAAGCCTGTAAATATTCAATCTTTCAACAACCTGAAGGCAAGGAGGTCAAAGCTAAAGTTCAGGTAAGGGCTATAGGGGTGTATTTATACTAAAAACAAAGGCCCATGTATAGCCAGAGTGAGTAAGCCAAAGTCTTAAAATATCATAGGGCAGTGCTTTCTGACTAAGTCTAATGAGCAACCAATTGGAATGATGAGTCTAGTACTCCTTAGTAATTGCACAGTGATAGGAATAACCCTGGTTCCTAAGCCTAGACCTTTTGATAAAAAGGAATAATCTAGACTCTGCCTTCCTAATATACTCTTGTCACAAACGCTCCTGTCACATAGGGCTAACACAGCTTTAGTCACATGTTACAAGACTGTCATGAGTAGGACATTTTTGCAGATTTTTCGGGTATTTTCTTATATTATTTGGACTTGTATTCCTTTTATTATTACATTTTCTTTCCTTTTCTTTTATTTTCCCTAAGTAAATTACCCTTTAGGGCGTGGACTGTGGGCAGTACAGTGGTCACCTGATTGGCCCTTATGTGTACCAAGCTGTATATCACAGGAGTAATCTTAGGGCTGTGCACCTTCTCTTTCACTATCATACATAGCCTTGGAAGTACAGCCTTCCTTCCCTGAATAATTCCTAATGGTTATTGGTACTACCCCAGAAATAGAGTTCCACATAGATGCCCAGTGGAGTTGGGCAAAATGTTCTTCCCCTGCATTGCCACATTCTATGCTTCTACCCCTAGCTACATATAGACCATTAAAGCTGCATATAGACCCTTAGTAAATAGTATAAATAAAGCATGTAACTTGTCCTGAAGAGCTCAGCTTTGTTACAACCTTAATAGTATCATGCTATAGATAAAATAGCATTCAATCATGTCTACCAAGCATATATTCAAGTTTACCAAGCATATACCCAGGTTTATTCAGCATATACTCAAGATAACCATGAAATCACTTAAGTATTTATTAATATTATTATCAAGCTACAAATCATGCTACAGAGGCTATGATATATAATATATCATCTATAAGTCATATTATATCACAGTAAACCATAGTTTATTATTTGGTCAAAGCTTAGTTCTAAGCCTTGGGCTTAGAAGCAGGTATATTACTATTTCCGCTCCTTTTCACTGTTGCACTAGTTATGACATGTCACACATCACGTCACACAAGAGAGTATAACTTTGCATTCCCCATCTTCAGGCACTATCACAGTTACACAGGAACTGCCATACATCATGATAATCATTGGAACAATCAAGGAAGAACCTAGGAATAATATTGGATTATTTAGTAAGGATTAGTAACTAGAAAAGCGTACTAAAGTAAGAGAACAATAGTATACAATCATGTATTTAAGTTACTAAGGTCTAAGAGATGTTCCCCATCTCACAGACCTCTTTCATCAATACTATCATTGTTCTTTATTGCCCCAGGTTCTCTTTACGCCTCTAAGCCCCTATTGTGCTACTCCCATTGCCCCAAGTCATAATCATAGTTATTATAGTTGTCAAAGTCATAGTATACTCCCTTACAGTTAACCTTAGGGCTGGAAACCCTAGGAGCGTTACTTCTAGCCTTAGATTAGGCTTTACAATCTATTGTTTACTACTTAAGTATTCTTAATAGTCTTTTCCATAGCAATCCCTTATAAATATTCATAAGTATTTATAGTCATAGTTTATAGACCTGTGACAAGTTTCAACCTCTTTGCCTTCAGGCAAGTATTAAAGGTTGTACCTCAGTAAATAGATTACTAATGAAAACTTTGCCTTCAGGGTTCATTAACCAAGGCCTAGCCTTAATATCCTAGCTTCCCCTCCCCTCTTCCTAGTTGTGGGTGGTGCAAATCCCCTAGTGTGAACGCGTGTGAAATATACATAGAGTAAACAATTATACATAAGCTAAGAAAGTACCTAAGTGCCTCCTCAATAGAATAAGGAGTTGTCATTTATGGGAACACTTGCATATAGGTACTAGATCTATTTGTTAAGATGTCCCTTATTTGGTTGTGAGGACTAGTAGGCCCCCAATGCCCAATGTCTCATAGTTAGGAAGTGTACCCTTAATAAAGACATTGCCTACAAGGTATTTTCCTTATAACTTGTCTATCAAGAGCATACCTAACTCTTATCACCAAAACTCAACAAAAGCTTATAGTAACCCCTTCTAAGATACAGGGTAGGCAGTAAGGCCTTTTTTACACTTCCTAGAGCTTGGGATGTAGGGGTGTATACTTCTTTGTGCCCTGTTTCTACTATTACACAAACTTAAGCTCTTCTATCACCAGGCTTTACTCTAAGTATGAACACTTTCAAGCAAGGTCTATAGTCAAGTCACAAGTTATCTTGTGTATGTAGATAGAGGTTGAGGTATCTTAACCCTAGCTAACTAGGTGTAAATCTTTGTTGGGGCAAGTGCACTAAGCATAATGATTGTTTATGTTATTATAATTGCAAATGGTCACTACAAGGGCTGGACCTATCTTATGTGTATACATAAGGGTAGTACTAAGCCAACCCTTACTACAAATAGCACTGAGCACACTTGCAACCCTCTGGTACAAAGCCTAAGGGATTTGTTATAGGGGAGAGAGGGGATAAGGACTCTGAAGACAAAGTAATATTATGTTAATTGACTATTTAATACAAAGCACTACTATGCTTACCTAAAGACAAAGAGAACAAATCTAGGGTCTTCAGGTAGCGGCACTATAGGGTTATATACTATTTCTATCTGGTCTGTGCACTGGTACATGATCTGTATATAGAGGTGCTAAGTATAATGTAATATTGCACCATAGTGAGTCTATGATAGTGTTGTAATCTAGACCTATGCTCTAGACTTGTTATATAATAAGTTACATGACTAGTGGTCATATAATGGCCAGTTATATGATGACTAGTCACATAACTTTGCTCAGTCATCAAAGTACTTATGTAATGCCTACTTATGTAATATACATATTATATACCAAAAAATCAAGAAAAATCAGAGAAAAATTGGAAAAATAATGAAAAATCTTAAATAAATTTATAATATACAAGCGACTTGTAACATTATTGTAGAAAAATTGTAAAAATACAAGAAAAATAGTGGTATATTTGTAATAAAAATGCAAAAAATACTAGTACACTTGTCCAAGTTATTACAGTCAACTTCTGCATTATGTACAGCACTCATAAGAAGTTAAAAGGTAGATATATCCCTATCCCAGTCTATAATGATCTATCTTAGCTTAACGTTTATCCTCTCTAAGTATTTTTCCCTGAGATTATCATCTGATAACCTTGTTTGTCTCCCTAATAGCATAAATGCCATTCTAAAGTTCCTTATGGAGGTAGTGCTCTGCCTAAGATTTTGAAGTTAATCTCTAGCTGCCACTTTTTCATCAAAGGCTCCAAAAAGTGTTTTGAAACTTTGTAGCATTTCTACAAACATAATGGGGCCTTCTAGTCTTTACCCTTCTCCTGCTCTTCTAATTTCATCATACCACAGGCTAGACCATGCAGTAGCACCATTAATCATTAACCCTAAAAGGTATTTCACCTTTTCTTTATTGGTGATATATACTCTGGGATTAAGTTCTAGGTGAGCTTGGAACTTTTAGATAAATAGATAGAAACTAATCTATTGTCTATTAAAGGTAGGGGGAGGATGACCAATTTCTTTAGGTTTCCTCTGTGACATTTGTTGGTTTTGTATCCATTACATTATAGTGGTTTGATTTGCCACCAAGATTTAAAACAGATCTGTATTAGAGACTAGGGTGGGAGGTTATTTGGCTATAGAGGATTGAGCTTGAGGGGTAAATAGGGTTAGGAGGGCTGATATTTGCATAAAAGGGAATAGGGGTAGAAAGGTAGGATTTTCTTTATTAGAGGATTTATATTCTTCTAAAGAGATATCTTTACCACTTCCTTTCTCTGGGGTTTGACTAGGGCTATGGTCTTGGTGTGAAATAGTGGGCAAGCTCAATAGTAATTACTAGAGACTCCCAAAGTGATTTATACAAATAATAAAAGTTTTTATTGCCCTTTGAGCTAGGCCTAATTCTAATAAATATATTTACTTGTTTTGGGCTACTTATAGCGACCGGAGTCTTTTTTATCTATCTACTTGGGTAATGTTCCCTTTAATAGCTCAAAAAAACCAATACAACCGTAGATCCTAATACCACTTATAAGCTGGCCAAGAATACTCCCAAAACAAGAAATATATAAAGGTAAAGGCTACTACTTTTATATATAGAATAACCATAGTAGTCTACTAAATTTCTATGGTAATTGTTCTTTTACTCAAAATAATATGGCTCACTATACCACTTTTAGTGCATAGAGCAACTAGTGTAGAAAGGGGAGATTTATTCTAATATCAAAAGTACACCTGTCTTTTATCACCAAATCTCAACCAGTGCCTATGTAAACCTCTGTAAGGTGTAAGGTAGCTAGTAATAGCTGTTTTACAACTCCTAAGGCCTGGGAAGCACAGGTGTACATGCCTTATGCCCTGTCTTAGCTCTTATACACTCTAGAGTGTTCCAGTTACTAAGCTTTACTCCAAGTTCACTAAACTTTCAAGCAAGGTCTACTGTCACAATACCAAAAGTCTTGTATATGCTAATAGGGGTGCAGGGTATCTTAACTGCAACAAGTCTAAAGCAAAGTCTCTACTTGTTTAAGTATACTAAGCACTATATAAGTTGTGTTATTGCAAGTACAAGTGGTCACCACAAGGGCTAGACCTATATTATGTATATACACAGAGGTAGCACAGAGTACACCTCTTCTGTAAGTAGTGCTAAGTACGCTTACAACCTCCTAGTACTAAGCAGGGAGGATTTGTAATAGGGGAGGGTGTTAAGTCTTGGATGGACAGAGATAGCAGAAAAGGGAAGGGGCGGAGCGGAATGGAAGCAGAGACGGAGTGAACAGGAGTAGAGATGGGAGAGTGGATAGGAAAGGAGAGGGGTGACCAGACTTGGCCAAGACATATGTGTCAGGCCCTTATCTAGTTGCGGTCCAGGACAGGAGTTAGACAGGAGAAGGGGAACTAAGTTGATTTCCAAACTAAGGTAGCTAGGTACATGCTAGGTTGGTATAAATACTATAGTAGCAGGAGGATACCAAGAGGAATAGAAATGAAGTGAGATAGAGAGTGGGAAATGGAATACGGGGTGCGAATGGGCCAAAACTATCTATATAAACAAGGGTACCAGAATGTGTGGGGAAAATAATAGGAAAACAAGATATATAAGAAGAGGAAAAGACTCCGGGACTCCGGTTGGGTACCAAGCAAGGGGTTGCTGGTTCCAACGCCCAAATTGCAGAGGGTAGAGAGTGGAAGTTGGGAGCCAGAGAGGTATCTTTGGTTGTTGGATAGTAGTAGGCAAGGGTAAGTGGGGACATATCAGAAATGTTGGAGTGGGAGCTACTTGTGTGTGGAGGGGGTCATGACAAAGGGAGAGATAGGCTCTAAAGACAAAGTTGTATTATATTAGCTACTTATTTAATATAAAGTACTATGGTGCTTATCTAAAGACAAAGAGAACAAATCTAGGGTTTTTAGGTAGGGGCACTACAGGATTATATACTATTTCTACTTGGTCTATACACCATGTATATAGTCTGTGCATAGAGGTGCTAAGTATGATATGTCATAACTATAGTTATACTATACCATAGAAACAATAGTATTTAATTATGTTTACTAAGTATATATCTAGGTTTACTTAACATATACTCAAGATAACCATGAAATCACTTAAGTATTTATTATTATTATTATTAAGCTATAGATCATGCTATAGAGGCTATGATACATAATATATCACAGTGTATTATCTATAAGTTATAGTATATCACAGTGAACCACAATTTATTATTTGGTCAAGGCTTAGAAGCAGGTATAATATTATTTTTGCTCTTCACTATTGTGCTGGTTATGACATGTCATGCATCATGTTACACAATAGAGCGTAACTTTGCATTTCCCATCTTCAGATACTATTATAGTTATACAGGAACTGCTATACATCATAATAATCATTAGAATAATCAAGGAAGAATCTAGGAATGATATTGTATCATTTAGTAAGGATTAGTAGCTAGAAAAGTGTACTAAAGTAGGAGAACAATAGTATAGAAATTATGTATTTAAGTTACTAAGGTCTAAGAGATGTTCCCCTATCTCATAGACCTCTTTTGTTAATATAATCATTGTTCTTCATTGTATAAAGTTCTCTTTATGCCCCTAAGCCCCTATTGTGCCGCTTCTATTGTCTCAAGTCATAGTTATAGTTATTATAGTTGTCAAAGTTATAGTATACTCCCTTATAATTAACCTTAGGGTTGGAAACCCTAGGAGCATTACTACTAGCCTTGGATTAGGCTGTACAACCCATTGTTTACTATTTAAGTATTCTTAATAACCTTTTCCATAGTAATCCCTTATAAATATCCATAGTACTCATAGTTATAGTTTATAGACCTGTGATATAATGTGATATTGCACTCTAGTGAGTCTATAATGGTATCATGATCTAGACCTATATTTTAGACCTGCTCATATAATAAGTTATATAACTAGTGGTCACATGATGGCTAGTTATATAATGACTGATTATATAACTTGCTTAGTATTGGAATAAATGGGATGAGAAAATGACTTGTATATTTAGTAGATAAAATGTATCAGTTTTATACATGTATATTAATTGTGAGACATAAGACAAAAGAATACAAAAGAAACAAAAGAAACAATTGTTACAACGTATACAAAAAGTTTGTGCTATATTCATAGCTGTTTATTATCCTTATTATCCAACACTCCTCCTCAGCAATAAATTCCCAACATTTCCTTCAATGATTTGTAAGCAGGGCCAGGAAGGGCCTTTGTCAGGATATCAGCACAATTGATCTTGCTTGGCATATATGTGATGTTGATGATGCAGTTGGTAATTTGTTTGCAAATAAAATAATAGTGAATATCAATGTACTTGGCACATAAGTAGTAGACAGTGTTACAGGCGAGCTGGTTAGTGGCAGTATTATCAGCAAAAATAGTAATGGGCTTGGTCGGTTTGGCTCCAATTGCTCATAAGAATATGACGACCCAGGCAGCGTAACGTCCAGTACTGCTGAGGGCTATGTATTTGGCTTCCATGGTTGACAGAGCCATGGAAGGTTGTTTCTTAAAGGACCATGAAACCGGGCCGCCGCAGAGTAAGAAGACAAAACTGGTAACAGACCGGCGGTTGGTGATGTTGGAAGCCCAGTTGGCGTCTGAGTAAGCAACAACATTCAGCTTAGTGGGGGTGTGAGAATATGTGATGTTGTTGTTAATGGTGCCTTATAGGTATCTGAAAACACGTTTCACAGCATTCTAATGAGCATTCATTGGCTGTCATGGGTACACCCAGACTCTCCTAATTTTTCTTTATTTTCCTGTATTTTTCTTGTATTTTTACCATTTTTCTTGGATTTTCTACACATTATTTATTCATAATAGACTGCCTAGGACAATTGGTTACAGAGTACTTAGTTATATGACTGGCCATCATTATACCTTTGTACCAGTACCTATTAGTAAACAGAGTCTAGACCCTTCTAGTTCATTCCAAGTCTAGACTCTTGATTAATCAGCTGATGATGCAATGATTGCACCATCATGCTCAGTCATCCATTTGTACTATGTTTAGCATTCCTTTCTATTTCTGTCTCTGTGCACAGACCATTCAGAAGTGCACAGACCACCCCTGAAACTTATATAAGGACCCTGTAACACTCCCTGAAGGCCTTAGCTTTGACCTTTTGCCTTCAGGCTCATCATCCTAGCCCTCTCACCCTTGCCCTCCCTTTGTGCCTTGTCAGCCTAGGGGTTGTATAAGGACCTAAGCAAGCCATAGAACAGGCTGTATTGCCTGCCTCCCCCTCTCTATATCAAGTCCCTTAATAAATCAGGGCAAAGTGTGACTTAGAGTTATTACCCTCTAAGAAAGAATCTAAGTGTCTCAGAGTGTTTAGCACTCCCTTCTTTACTAAGCAAGCAGTAACAAGTCATTAGCCAACAGTAGCCTTTGGTGGAAAGTCTTCTAGACTTGGAGTACACCTTTGGGACCTAGTAGCGGTACATTGTTCTGTTTGTGGTGTGAGTAGGGGTCACCTCTGTTGTTTAGATAGTCAAGAGCGTGAGCCTTGACATTGGCCTTAAGTTGAACTGAGAGAGGTGTTGCATGACAAATGAGATATCCAGCTGGGTGAGAATGGCCAGATAGAGTAATACGCCAATAGTAGACTGGTAAGGTACTTGAGTGATGGTTGCACCATCAGCGGCTTTAGCAAGTTTTATATTAGGTTCCGCGGGTATATTGGGTAGGAATAATGTAGTCATGTGATATTTCTTGAGTATGGATTTTGTGTAAGTACTCTGCAACAGAGTGAGCTTCCACGCGGACTAGTCCCTAGTAATCTTGATGCCAAGAATGTGCCAGACCTGTCTAAGGTTAGTTATCTCAAATTTGCTAGCTATAGCTACCTTAGTTGCACCAAGCAGCTTGGCTGAGTTAGCAAAAATAACCATGTCATCTATATACACAGAAATAATGATAAGCTGCATACTACATGTCCTGACATATACATAGGGGTCAACTGCTATAGGAGTGAATCCAAGTCCAATAAATATCTGATTTAGATTGGTGTTCCAGACCCTACTAGCCTGCTTAAGTCCATATATTGCCCGATCCATCTTCCAAACATGTCCAGACCCATTGTTGAATCCCTCCAGCTGCTCCATATAGATATCATCCTCCAGCTTCCCATTTAGGTAAGCACCAACTACATCCATCTGATGAATTTCTATATCCCTCTCCACCGCTATTACAAACAACATTTGTAGTGAATTGTGATAAACCACAGAAGCAAACATCTCCTTGTAGTCAATGCCAGGCTTCTGCTTAAAGCCACATGCAATGAGTCAAGCCTTGTACTTGACAATGTTCCCCTTTTCATCCCTTTTAATCTTGTAGACCCATTTAGAAGTGAGTGCTCAACGTCCGGCCGGAAGACCTACAAGTTTGAATATTCTCCTATCTACCAACTGACCTATTTCCTAATCCATCACCCCCTTCCACTTCTTGGCGTCCCTGCTTCTATTAGCTTCAGACCACGTCCTTAGCTCCTCCTGTCCCTCCATAATTCCAAACATGTAAGCAAAATGAATGTCATAGTAAGTTTCTTCTGCAGGTGCGTCCAAGCTGCCTTCTTTGGCTTTCTCCTTTTTAGCAAGGTGCTGGGATTAGCATAATTTTCTGGGTTTGATTTTGATAGATAGTTTCTCATTTTGGGAATTTTTATCTCTTTCATCATTGTCTTCATTATCTTCTTCATTGCCATTATCTTCTGGCATCTCCTCTTCTTTGTCACAGCTTCCCTTTTTGTTGCTTTCTTCTTCATTCTCTTCCTTATCCTCATCCTCATCTTTACTAGCCTCCTCCTTTTTCTCCTCTTTTTCTTCTTTATCACAATTTCCATCATTGTCATCTTCTTCTTTCTCCTCCTCCTGTAACTATGTGTCTTCAATCAATATTTTCTTTGATGTTACAGGACTAGGTGACAATATGACGTGATTATTTGGTATAAATGTGACATTGCGTAATGTAAGGATTTAGTGTGACTAAGGTGACCAGTAACAATGTGCAAGTGATGTTTTAGAGAATCTGGTGAAAATGAATTCATGGGCTTTTGGTTCAAGTTTGTGATGCTTCTGGTCCGAAATATAGACCCAAAATTTTGAACCAAACAGGTAGATATGACTGATATCGGGCTTTTTTCCCCAAAAGGCTTCATGAGGTGTGATAGCAACTAACTTTCTGTGAGGGGCACAATTCTTGATATAGCATGCATAGGCTACGGCTTCTAGCTATAGTGAGATACTGATGTCAGTACCAAAAATCATGGCCCTTATAGCTTCAATAAGTGTATGGTTCATGCACTCAACAATGCCATTTTGGAATGACAAATGCGGAGCCGTGGTCTCAATTTGGATGTCCTCCTTCCATAAATAGTCCTGTAACTCAGAGTTAATATATTCTTTACCATTGTCTACTCTAAGTGTTTTCATCTGCTTTTCTGTTTGGGTTAGTAGAAATACTTTGTAAGCCTGAACAAATTTAGGAGCATTAGATTTTTGGTCCGAAAAATATACCATTGTGTGACAGGTTACAGCATCAGTGAATGAAAAGAAATACCGGTATTTATTAATACCAGTTACCTGGGCTGGTCCCCACATATCTAAAATCACAAGTTCCCCAATTTGGTGGATTTTTGTAGCTATCTCCTTTGGGATATTCTTTACATGACTCTTGGCTTAAATACATACTTTACATGCTATTGATTTAGGTAATTTAGTAGTAACCTCAAATCCCGTGACCATGCCTTTCTGCTGTAAATATTGCAGTGCTAGGAAATTAATGTGCCCAAGTGCCTAATGCCATTCAGCCTAGGACCATTGCACCAGACCTTGCAGCTGTGCTTCAGTTTTAGGGCGGGTCACGGGGTAGGTCACAGAAGTGATGTGCTGGGGTTTGATATGCATCTTGTAAAGGTGGCTGTCTAGCCACTTGCCTTGAATGATTGTTGTGTTGCTAGGTTTCTCAATGCTGTCTATTTAGCTATCTGTCAAATAAAATGATAAACCTGCCTTTTCCATCCATCCTAAGGAAATAAGGTTGAATTTCATACTTGGCATATATAAGACATCCTTAAGTGTGATTTCATATGCCTTGTCACTAACATGAGTAATGACATCAATGCTACCAGTGCCTGCAACCTTTGCAGAACCAGTGCCTTTGATCTACTTAATGTTTGATATAGTGTAATTCCTAAAAAATGATTTATCAAATGCTACATGTACACTGGCGCCTGTATCACCCAGCCATAAATTCTCATCCTTTTCACTGAGTAGGGCTTCTGCTATAATAGGAAATGACCTAGCCATGCCAGTAGCTGCACCATTATCCTTTTTCTTGCCCTTAGACCTACAAAATTTAGCAATATGACCCTTTTTACCACAATTAAAACATTCCACTGGTGCTTTTCCACTGTTTTGACCTCCAGTCTTACCTTTAAAAGCAAGTGTGGTCTCATTGGTTCCATGCCGCGCCTGGAGCCGGTTATCTTCCTCGGCAATCTTAGACATCAGCTTCTCTAGATTTTTGTAATCCTCTCCTAATGCCACTTTGATAAATGGCTCCCATGACTCTGGTAAAGCTAACATAAGTAAATAACAAAAATCTTCACTAGTCAACTGCTTGCTCATGAGTTGCAATTCATCTTGCCATGCTTTGAATTTGTTAATAAATTCCTCAATGGACTCACCCTCCAAATAAAAGGTTTGGTACATTTTGTGTCTGAGTGTAAGTGTTGCATAATTACCCATAGCCTAAAAACAATTTTTCAAAATATTCCAGGCCTATATACTAGTTTTAGCCATAGCAAGGGTGCTGGCCACTTTCTCAGCCACATGCAATTGGATCACCTGAAGTGCCTTCCACTGCTTCTTTTTCCAATCCTGGTGTTCTTTATCCTTGCTCTCCTGTGGTTCAGCAATTTCACCTTTTATATAACTAAGGAGCTCTAGCTCCTCAAGTACATCTTCCATCTTCCATTTCCATGCACTATAGTTTTTGGCACTACAAAGGTGGTCTATATGGCTGAAATCGCTAGTGGAAGTGTTGTTTGACATTGTTTTGGCAAGTGTCAATCAAGGGGTGAGATAAGCAGAGAGAGTTTTAAGTTATAAGCAGCGGATTTAAATGAAGTTGATTAGAGTGCAGGGCTTATAATCTATTAGAATAAATGGGGTGAGAAAATGACTTGTATATTTGGTAGATAAAATATATCAGTTTTATACATGTATATTAATTGTGAGACATAAGACAAAAGAATACAAAAGAAACAAAAGAAACAATTGTTACAACGCATACAAAAAGTTTGTGCTATATTTGTAGCTGTTTATTATCCTTATTATTCAATACTTAGTCATTAAAGTACTTATGTAATGTCTGTTTATATAATATGTGTATTATATACCAAAAAATAGTGAAAAATAGTGAAAAATCTTAAATAAATTTATAATACAGTGAGCAACTCATAAAAAAGAGCTGGTCCCTAAGAAAGGACACCCACTCAAACATTACAGAAGCATACCATTCAAAAAAAGAATCTTGTACAGCTCTAATGACAAAATTGAATGGGAATTAATACAAGTATATTTCCTTGCCCAAAAATTATCTATACTAATGATGCATCCAATAGATGATAACATACCATACCCCATAGAATATGCTATCCCTAATAGCTATTTTGTAATTAATTGTATTTATTTGGTCAATATTGCAAATTGTATGAAATGTAAGGAAAAAAAAGTGAGAATTATCTAGATAGATGTTAGATACTGGAGCATTACTCTACTTTACTCCCTATAAGAGTAACTTAGCAGATGAGGCACCACTAAATAAGTCTATCTCTATATTAACTATAAAAGGACCTATGACAGTATCTAAAATGAGAACTATCTTCTTAGATGTTATGAATAAAGGTGTGCAAAAGAGAATTTGACTATACCTAGTATATATTCTTCCTAGTGGTATAGCATATTTACTCTCTGTAGGGCAATTTTTACAAAATAGATTCACCCTATCAGGTAATGCTGAAGGGCTTAAGCTCTTTTAGCCTAGATCCTATAAGCCCTTCTTACAAGGCAGACTATCTAGCCCCTACCTCTCTATCTTTATCCTAGACACCACACTATCCAAATATATGTATTTGTATAGTAGGGATGTATATGCTGTTGACTATGGCATTATACATTGCTGGCCAGGCTATCCATTAAAGGCTGTGCTTTAAAAAGTATGCCAACACACTCAAGGCTTTCTAGAAGCTATTAAGATCCCAAAAGGGGAATAGAAGCCATATAAAGACTATACAGAAGGAAAAATACATACTCACCTATTTCTATTAATAGAGTTATATGCCAATGAACCTTTTTGGAAAATTCATTCTGATCTAAAGGAATTCCCAGTTAAATCATATCACCAGTTTAAATACATGATCACATTTCTTGATGACAATATATTACATGGATAGATCAAGTTCCTTTGAAAGAAGTCAGATGCATTCAAGGCTACATATAATTTTATTACAATGATTAACAATTGCTTTAACTCTACCATCAAATAGTAGATGTTTGACACTAGTAGTGAATATAAGTTGGCTGAATTTCTAGATTTTCTTAGATTAAAAAGGATTAAGATCCTACAGAGTATGCTGCACATACCTCAATAAAATGGCAGAGCAGAGTGGTTTAACTACACCTTGATGGAAAAAGCTAAGGCCATGCACTATACTGTATGTCTCCTAGACTCCTGGTGGGAATTCTTCCTAGAGTACACAGTACATATATACAACTATACCCCTATATAGCAATAACATTGGAAGACCCCTTATGAGGTCATCAAAGGAGAAGTTCCTAATATCTCCTTACTTTGTATCTTTGGTTGTAGTGTATACATATACCTTCTAGAAGCTATCTAAGCCAACAAAAAAGCTCCTTAGAGCAAGTTAATGATATACCTTGATAGCCAACCTAGAGTCAAAGGGCATTGCTTTATACACACCAAAAATAACATGATCTTCTTAGGTTATATAGCTGTTTTTAATGAAGAAGTGTTTCTAAAGTGTAAAACACAAAACCAGCACATGCTAACCTAAATAGGTAGGAATATACCTAGTGAGGGGGAGAATCTTGCTAAAAATCTACCTTCTATCAATCATGATAATGATGAGGAACCAATTTGTGTCTATGTCCCTATAGCAGTGCCACCAGTTAACTTGCCAAGTTCCCCTTACACATCAAAATCTCCTTCCTCTTTACAACCCCCCTTACCTTCTATACTGGAAGAAGAGCCTTTACAAGGATTGCTTTCTAAGCTAGAGCCTAAGAGAAGACCCTCCATGCTATCCCTAGTTGACTTGTAGAGGCTAGACCCAGAATTACTACCTATACTTTGATACTCTTAGCATCAAAGAAGGCCAGTAAACTAGTATAGAGATAATGCCTATAGGTAATTACTCCTATCTACTATAGAATGGGAAATTGTCTATTAGAAGCTGGAAACAAATAGTCAGTATTGGATCTGGTATCTCTAATCAATATCTTCTATTAACTGGTCCTAGTACATCCAGAAATGTTTTACTAGCTCTACTAAGTAAGCAAGGCAAGTCACACAACAAGCTAGCCACTAGTGAATCCTACCTGGTGCTACCTAGACAAGCATGCCTTGGTGATGATACAGACTCACTCTAAAACTGTCTAATTTGCCAACATATACTGGGAAGTGTTAGGGGTTAATCTTTTGAATTTTTCACTTCCTTTGATTTTTCATTATTTTATTTTATTTTATGGATTAGTATTTTGCTTACTATACTTGCAATTCTTCTTAGATCAAGATCTTACTTTTTAGGGTCTATTTAGTACTGTTC
Organism: Agroathelia rolfsii; assembly: GCA_018343915.1. NCBI lineage: Eukaryota > Fungi > Basidiomycota > Agaricomycetes > Amylocorticiales > Amylocorticiaceae > Agroathelia > Agroathelia rolfsii. The sequence continues at coordinate 2,145,833 of JABRWF010000002.1, forward strand.
CTTTACCTTATTTTCTATTCTGATCTTCTTATCTCTTGGTTAATCTCCTTAGTTTTGCATTTTACTGTACATGTCTTTATTTCTTTACTTTGTGGCTGATATGGCTACACTTTCATGCTCCTCTTCAATATTGAGACTCAGCTACTGTATAGTTCATGTATATACTTAAGGCTGGCTGTCCTAGAGAATGCTTCTCTAGTTCAGACCACTCTGTTCACCACTCAGTGTTCTTTGCTCAATCCACTCTTTTACTTTCTTATGACTTAGTGATGATAATACTGGCTCACTCTGGCTTATGTTCTTTATCTATGCACTTAGGAAAGGCTGTGAGCTCTAATAATCAGTAAGGGATAGGATATCCCAAAAGCCTGCTCTGTTAGGGACATAGGTATGTAAAGTTCTATGATAATTGGCATTTGTTAGCCCTTGCCAGGGGTATTCCCACTATGTTATATTTCTTAGTTTCCCACTACCTTTTTATTGCTCCTTACCCCCCCCCCTTTATGGTTGTTTGGAGTGGTTGGTCATAGCTTCTGGCTATGCTCTAATAGGAAGGGGGAGCACCATTGTGGAATACCTTATTGGTATTTGCAATTCCAGAATTGGAAAGTGTGCTTCTAGAAGAGTCCAAAGTAAGGGAATAGACCTTCAAAGATATTAAGAAGTTTAGTATCAATGATAAAAAAAATTAAAAGAAAGCATGCTGCAAGAAGCTATTAGCCCTCAAGTACTGTAAAGTCTTTAAGCTAGTTGCTCTCCCAAAAGGGAAAAAGACCATTAAGAACTAATGGGTATTTGATATTAAATTGGATGGCCAGAAGAAAGCCTACTTAGTGGCTAAAGAGTTCTCCCAATGTAAGGGAATTAATTTTAATGAGATCTTCTCTCCTATTGTCTAATTTGAGACTATGCAGCTTATACTAGTACTGTCAGCCCTACAAGGCTGGCATATCATGGGTGTTGATATATGTAATGCATACCTATATAGTAATCTCAAAGAGGAAATATACATAGAGCAACCTAAAGAGTTCAAAGTAAAAGGTATCAAGGGTTAACCTCTTGACTTTATATCTTAGTATCTATATAGGAGTGTTCCCATAGCCATACAATCCTTTGATCTATTTAGGATATATATAGGTACTTTCTTAGCTTCTATATATCAAGGATTGACCTTTTAACCTTATATCTAGTATTTACACAGGAGTATTCCCACAGCCATATAATCCTTAATCTATTGAGGATATATACAGATACTTTCTTAGCTCCTTATGTAATTAATACTTTGTCTTATGTTTACACATATGTATTTAACCTATTCTTATGAGGGGATTTGTACTGCCTCCTACTTAGAGAAAGAGTAAGAGAAGGAAAGAAAAAAAGGGGGGAGCTGAGATAGAAAAGGCCTAGGCCTATGAGTTTAAACCCTAAAGATAAAGCTATATTAGTAATCTACTTCTTTATCAAGTACAAACCTTAATACTTGCCTGAAGGCAAAGAGGTTAAAGCTCAGCTCTTTAGGACAAGTTATATGTACTATTTATACTAATTGTCAATGGTCCATGCATAGTTTAGAGGGTCTATGTGCAGCTAGAGTAATAAAGGATAAATATAGCAATGCAGAGAAAGACCTTTTTCCTAACTCTACTAGGTAGCTATATAGAGATCTATTTCTGGATTAGTACCGTTAACTATTAGGGGTTAGTTAGGGAAGGAGGCTATACTCCTGGGCTATGCATAATAATGAAAATAAAGTTATGTACAACCCCAAGATTACTCCTATAACATGTGGCTTAGAATATATAAGGGCCAATCACATGACCACTGTACTGCCTATAGTCCACGCCCTAAAGAGGTAATTTTATAAGAGAAAGTGAAGGAAATAACAAAACAGAAGAAATACTAGTCTAAATAATACAAGAAAATAGTCAAAAATTCGGCAAAAATATCCTTAAAAGTGCCATCTCATGATACTATGTAATTGATGCTCTATTTTATATTCACACACATGTGTAATCCCTATTTACTTATGAGGGGATTTACACCACCTCCTATTTAGAGAGAGAAAGAGAGAGAAGGGGAGAGCTAAGATAAAAAGGCCTAGGCCTATAAGTTTTAACCCTGAAGGTGAAGATAATATTTAGTAATCTACTTTAAAGGGAATATAAACTTTTTACTTGTTATAAGTAGGACATTTTTGCGGATTTTTCGGCTATTTTCTTGTATTATTTAGACTAGTATTTCTTTCATTTTTGTATTTTCTTCTCTTTTCTCTTTATCCCTCTTAGTAAATTACCTTTTAGAGCGTGGACTATGGGCAGTACAGTGGTTACCTGATTAGCCCTCATATATTCCAAGTTACACATCACAGGAGCAATCTTGGGGTTGTGCCATCTTCTATTTTACTATTATATATAGCCTAGGAATATAGCCTTCCTTCCCTAATCAATTCCTAGTAGTTACTGGTACTATTCCAGAAACGGAACTCCATACAAATGCCTAATGGAGCTAGGGTAAACAATCTCCCCCTGCATAGCCTCCTTATCACTTCTAACTCCAGCTGTACATAGACCCTTAAGGCTATATACGGACCCTTCCATAGTAGTATAAGTAAACTATATAACTTGTACTGAAGGCCCCAGCTTTGACCTCTTTGCCTTCAGGCAAGTATAGGTTTTGTACTACCTATTAAAGTAGATTACTATCATAACTATAGTTATACTATGCCATAGAAATTATAGCATTTATTCATGTTTAATAAGCATACATTCAGGTTTACCAAGTATACACCCATGATCTTTCAGCATATACTTAGAATAACCATGGAATTACTCAGGTATTTAATATTATTATTATCAAGCTACAAATCATGGTATAGAGGCTATGATATATAGTATCTCAGTATATTACTTATAAGTCATAGTATATTACAGCAAACTATAGTTTATTATTTGATTATAGCTTAGTTCTAAGTCCAAGGCTTAGAAGAAGGTATATTATTGTTTCCGCTCCCTTTCACTGTTGCGCTGGTTGTGACATGTCACGCGTCACGTCACACAAAAGAGCGTAACTTTACATTTTCTATCTTCCAGGCACTATCACAGTTACATAGGAACCACAATACATCATGATAATCACTGAAACAATCAAGGAGGATCCTAGGTGTTATATTGGAGTATTTAGTAAGGGTTAGAAGCCAGAAGAGCGTAGCAATCTAGAGAACAATAGTATACCATCATGTATTTAAACCTTTAAGGTCTAAGAGATGTTTCCCATCTCACAGACCTCTTTCATCAATTATATTGTCTTTGCCCTTGCCTAAAGTCCTATCACAAACCACTACTAGCTCTAAGAATATTTCCTTGCCTCTGTATTATTTTCCTGCAAGTCTAAGTCATAGTTAAAGCTATTATAAGTTATAGTTCACTATTCCATAGTTAACCTCAGGGTTGGAAACCCTGAGAGTGTCACCTCCAGCCTTGGATTAGGCTAGAGAAGTGATTAAATCTTACTAATAATTCTATAGGAACTATTCATAGTGTTCATAGTATTCATAGTATTATTTATAGTATTATTGTTTATTACTATAGACCTGTGACAATTACTAATAACAACTTTGCCTTCAGGGTTAAACTCTCAGGCCTAAGCCTCTCCATCTTAGCTCCCTCCCTCCCTCTCTCTCTCTCTCTCTAAATTAGGAGGTGGCATAAATCCCCTCATAAGTAGACAAATAGCATACATGTGTAAAATATGAAAGAGCATCAATTACATAAGAGCTAAAAAAGTATCTATACATATCCTCAATAGAATAAGGATTGCATAGCTATGGGAAAACTCTTGTGTAGGTACTAGATATAAGGTTAAGGAGTCAACCCTTGACATTACTTGCCTGAAGGCAAAGAGGTTAAAGCTGAGCTCTTTAGGACAAGTTATATGTGCTATTTATACTATTAGTGAAGGGTCTGTATACAGTCTTTAGGGTCTATATGCAGATGGGGAAATAGAGGATAAATATGGCAATGCAAGAGGAGACCTTTTTCCTAACTCCCATAGGTGTCACAGGCCTAAAGCAATATCTTGCAATACTGTGATTTTAGCTATGAATACAATGATAATGTATACTGTAAAATACTATGAAATATAAAGAATAATTAATGTGGCCTAATCCAGGGCCAGAAGTAATGCCTCTAGGGTTTCCAACCCTGAGGTTACTTATAAGAACAGAACTATAATTAGGGTGACTATAATAACTGTGACTTATAACTTGGACTTATAGGAGCAGTATAGAGACGAGGAAATATTCTTTAAAGCTGATAGATACTTGAGGGGGACTTTAGATAGTGAGACAATAATACTAGAATTGACGAAAGAGGTCTGTGAGATGGGAAACATCTCTTAGACCTTAAAGGTTTAAATACATGATGGTATACTATTGTTCTCTAGATTGCTATGCTCTCCTAGCTTCTAACCCTTACTAAATACTCCAATATAACACCTAGGATCCTCCTTGATTGTTTCAGTGATTATCATGATGTGTTGTGATTCCTATATAACTGTGATAGTGCCTGGAAGATAGAAAATGTAAAGTTACGCTCTTTTGTGTGACGTGATGCATGACATGTCACAACTAGCGTGACAGTGAAAGGGAGTGGAAACAATAATATACCTTCTTCTAAGCCTTAAACTTAGAACTAAGCTATAATCAAATAATAAACTATGGTTTGCTGTAATATGCTATGACTTATAAGTAATATACTGAGATACTATATATCATAGCCTCTATACCATGATTTGTAGCTTGATAATAATAATATTAAATACCTGAGTAATTCCATGGTTATTCTAAGTACATGCTGAAAGATCATGGGTGTATACTTAGTAAACCTGAATGTATGCTTATTAAACATGAATAAATACTATAGTTTCTATGGCATGGTATAACTATGGTTGTAACAATAGGCAACTATATAGAGGTCCATTTCCAGACTAGTACCAGTAACCATTAAGGGTTGGTCAGTAAAGGAGGCTATACTTCTAGGCTATGCATGATAGTGAAAAATAAAAATATATACAGCCCTAAGATTACTCCTGTGACATATGGCTTGGAACATATAAGGGCTAATTAGGTAACCACTATACTGCCTATAGTCCATACCTTAAAGGGTAATTTGATAAAGGAAATATGATAGTAAAAAGAAATATATATCTGAATAATACAAAAAAATAGTAGAGAAATCTGCAAAAATTCCTTCTCATGACAAAAGGAGGAGAACACATGGTAAGACAATTACATAAAGCCTTGTACAGCATGAAACAAGCTAGTCTTGCTTGGTGGAAAATATTATCCTTATTACTTAAAGAAATAAGGTGTTAACAACTTCTATCTAATGCAGGGGTTTTCCTATACAAAGACAAAAAGGGAAATAAAGTTACCCTTGTTATATATATTGATAACATCCTATTCTTTAGATTAAATTGGTCTGCAGTTGAGACCCTTAAAGCCTACATAACAAAACTTTGGGAATGCCAAGACCTTGGTGATGCACATGAGTTCCTCTGTATATACATCAGGAAAGAAGGCAACAAAACCTGCCTGGATCAGATTCTATATTTGGAGAAAATTATCCAGTAGTTTGGTCTTACCAACTGTAGAAGGGTGTATATACCACTGCCAGACAGCTATAGGCCCACTAAAACACTAGTTGATCTTAAAATAGATCCTGAGCTCCAACAGCACTTCTAATCTATGATTAGAAGCCTTCTATACATTATATTAGGTACACACCCAGATATAGCCTTTGCAGTGACTAAGCTAGCACAATTTGCTGCTAACTCAATATAAGAGCACCTGGACAAAGTGTTATTCATAGCTAAGTACCTATAGACAACCAAAGACTACCAGCTAGTTTACAATGGCAACTCCAATAGTAGCTTAATCATCTATTAAAACTCTGACTATACTAGTGACCCCAATAACCATTGCTCTATTACCAGCAATATATTTATACTGGCTAATAGAATATTCTCATAGAAGTTACATATGCAATATATAGTGGCACTCTTCTTAACTAAGGCTAAATACATGGCTGTATTGGATTATGCCAAGCAAGCCTTGTGGATTTGGAATATCCTTTCTAAACTCAAGCTACCTATACCCCTTCTAATACTAGCATACTGTAATAACATAGGCACCAACTTCTTAGTAGCCAACAATGTAACTAATCAAAAGTCAAAACACATCAATATATAATACTATCACATCAGAAGCTGCATAGAAGATGGAAAGGTTGCAATCTTCTTTATAGAAGGAAACCTTAACCCTGCCAATATATTTACTAAAAACCTAGTATTCAACAATTTTCACAAGTGCTGGCTCCTTACTAGACTTAAACTCTTAGAGCTGACTCTTTGGCATAAGGTATCCCAGCATATTAAACAATAGAGACTATGCAGAATAAGGGGGAGTATTGCAACTACACGGAATGCCCTGGTGGCTGTGCCAAAGATGCAACAAAAAGAATTGGAGCGGAGCTCCAATATTAAGTAGGAGTTTAAATATATATATATATACTAACTTAGTAATAAAATATAATGATAATAGTTTTTATCTTAAACCACCACTACTATACTCACACCCACTTACACACATAAGCCCTCATACTTATTACCCTCTATCCAATGTAAGTCTAATACATATAAGATATATAAGTAGTATTAGTAGTATATAGTATATAAGTATAATAGTGGTAGTATATATATATAAAGTAGTGTACAGTATAGTGGTAGCTAGATACATACACTGCCAGTCTTTAGGCTAGTGCCATTTATCAGTTACTAGTATTGTCACAACTATAGTTATACCATGCTATAGACACTATAGCATTTAATCATGTCTACCAAGCATATATTTAGGTTTACCAAGCATATACCCAGGTTTATTCAGCATACACTCAAGATAACCATAAAATCACTCAAGTATTTATTATTATTATTATTATTAAGCTATAAATCATGGTATAGAGGCTATTATACATAATATATCATAGTATATTATCTATAAGTTATGGTATATCATAGTAAACTATAGTTTATTATTTGGTCAAAGCTTAATTCTAAGCCCAAGGCTTAGAAACAGGTACATTATTATTTCTGCTCCTTTTTACTATTATACTAGTTGTAATATATTATACGTCACATCACACAAAAGAGGGTAACTTTGCATTCCCCATCTTTAGATACTATTACAGTTATATAGGAACTGCCATACATTATAATAATCATTGAAACAATCAAGGAAGAATCTAGGAATGATATTAGATCATTTAGTAAGGATTAGTAACTAGAAAAGTATACCAAAGTAGGAGAACAATAGTATACAATTATGTATTTAAGTTACTAAGGTCTAAGAGATTTTTGTTATGGGTACACCCAGACTCTCCTAATCTTTCTTTATTTTTCTGTATTTTTTTGTATTTTTACAATTTTTCTTGGACTTTCTACATATTATTTATTCATAATGGACAGCCTAGGATAATCGGTTATAGAGTACTTAGTTAGTTATATGACTGGCCATCATTGTACCTTTGTACCAGTGCCTATTAGTAAATAGAGTCTAGACTCTTCTAGTTCCTTGCAAGTCTAGACTCTTAATCAATTAGCTAATGATACAATGATTATACTATTATGCTTAGTCATCTATTTGTACTATGTTTAGCATTCCTTTCTATTTCTGTCTCTGTGCACAGACTATTCTAGAAGCATATAGACCATCCCTGAAATATATATAAGGACCCTGTAATACTCCCTGAAGGCCTTAGCTTCAACCTTTTGTCTTTAGGTGAGTAAATAAGTATATATACCTCTCTTTACCATTTACTAATACATTTGCCTTCAGGCTCATTGTCCTAGCCCTCTCACTCTTGCCCCCCTTTGTGCCTTGTCAGCCTAGGGGTTGTATAAGGACCTAAGCAAGCTAAAGAATAGGCTTTACTACCTTCCTCCCTCTCTCTATATTAAGTCCCTTAATAAATTAGGGCAAAGTGTGACTTAGGGTTCTTACCCTCTAAGAAAGAATCTAAGTGTCTCAGAGTGTTTAGCACTCCCTTCTTTACTAAGCAAGCAGTTACAAGTCATTAGCCAATAGTAGCCTTTGGTGGAAAGTCTTCTAGACCTGGAGTACACCTTTGGGACCTAGTAGCAGTATATTGTTCTGTTTATAGTGTAAGTAGGGGTTACCTCTATTGTTTAGATAGTCAAGAGTGTGAGCCTTGACAATATTCCCCATCTTACAAACCTTTTTTGTCAATACCATCATTGTTATTCATTGTTCCAGGCTCTCTTTACACCTCTAAGCCCCTATTATACTGCTCTCATTGTCCTAAGTCATAGCCATAGTTATTATAGTTATCAAAGTTATAGCACACTTCCTTATAGTTAACCTTAGGGTTGGAAACCCTGGGAGCATTACTACTAGCCTTGGATTAGGCTTTACAACCTATTGTTCACTGCTTAAGTATTTTTAATAGTCTTTTCCATAGTAATCCTTCATAATATTCATAGTACTCATAGTCATAGTTTATAGACCTATGACAGGTACCAATCCAGAAATGGATCTCTACTTGGTTGCCTGGTGGAGTTAAGGAAAAGACCTTTCTCTATATTGTGTTATGAGTAGGACATTTTTGTGGATTTTTTGGTTATTTTCTTGTATTATTTGGACCTGTATTTCTTTTATTATAATTTTTTTTTTCCTTTTCCTTATTTTCCTTTATCAAATTACCCCTTTAGGGCGTGGACTGTGGGCAGTGCAGTGGTCACCTGATTGGCCCTCATATATACCAAACCACATGTCACAGGAGTAATCTTAGGGCTGTGCATCTTTCTTTTCATCACCATATATAGCCTTGGAAGTATAGCCTTCCATCCCTGAACAATTCCTAATAGTTACTAGTACTACCCCAGAAATAGGGTTCCACACAAATGCCTGGTGGAGTTAGGATAAACATTCTTCCCCTGTATTGCCACATTCTATGCTTCTATCCCTGGCTGTATATAAACCACCAAGGCTGTACATGGGCCCTTATTAGTAGTATAAATAAAGTATGTAACTTGTCCTGAAAGGCTCAGCTTCAACCTCTTCACCTTCAGGCAAGTATTTGGTTGTACTTATTTAAATAGATTACTAATATAAAAATCTTTGCCTTCAGGGTACAATAAACCTAGGCCTAGCCTATCCTATCCTAGCCACTTCCCCTTCTCTTTTACTTATTGGTGGTGTAAATCCCTAAGTGTATGTATATGTGAAAATGTAAGAGCAATATAAGTGAATGCAAGAGAGTATCTACAAGCCCCTAATAAAATTGGGTTACCTTGTGTGGGTGTCATGACCCCCTCCATGCACAAGTGGCTTCCACTCCAACATTTCCGATATGTCCCCACTCACCCTTGCCTACTACTATCCAATAACCAAAGACACCTCTCTGGCTCCCAACTTCCACTCTCCACCCTCCACAATTTAGGCATTAGAACCAGCAACCCCTTGCTTGGCACCCAATCAGAGTCCTGGAGTCTTTTCCTCTTCTCATGTATCCTGTTTTCCTATCATTTTCCCTATACATTCTGGTACCCTTGTTCACATAGATAGTTTTGGCCTATTTATGCCTTATATTCCATTTCCTACTCTCTATCTCACTTCATTTCTATTCCTCTTGGTATTGTCCTGCTACTATAGTATTTATACCAACCTAGTATGTACCTAGCTACCTTAGTTTGGAAATCAACTTAGTTCCCCTTCTTCTATCTGACTTCTATCCTAGACTGCAACTAGGCAAGGGCCTGACACATATGTCTTGGCCAAGTCTGGTTACCCCTCTCCTTTCCTATCCACTCTCCTATTTCTACTCCTGTTCACTCCATCTCCACTTCCATTCCGCTCTGCCCCTTCCTTTTCTACTATTTCCATCCATCTAAGACTTAACAGTAGGAAAATTGCCTAGCTTAGGTACTTCATGCAATAATTGTTAAGTGGTATATTGTTTGGTTGTGAAGACTAGTAGGCCCCCACCACCTAATGTCTTATAGTTAAGGAGTATACCCTTGATACATTGCTATATTTATCCTTTATTATCCTGGCTATACATAGGCCCTTAGTAATTAGTATAAATAAAGTATGTAGCTTGTCCTGAAGAGCTTAGCTTTAACCTCTTTATCTTTAGGCAAGTATCAAAGTTGTATTCTTATTAAGATAGATTACTAATAAAATCTTTGCCTTCAGAGTTATACTTATAGGCCTAGGCCCCTATTCAAGCTCTCCCTCTCTCTCTCTCTCTTCCTAAATAGGAGGTGGTATAAATCCCCTTATAAGTATATGTGAAATATCAAATAAATCAATTATGTAAGAGATAACAAAGTACCCAGTCCACCCTCAATAAGATAAGGGTTTGGATATCTATAGAAACCCTCTTATATAGGTACTAAACTATGTATTAAAAAAGTTAAATCATTGATTAAGGGATTAGTAGGCCCTTCAAGCCCAACATTACACAGTTAAGGAGTCAACCCTTATATCAAGGGTATACTCCTTAATCATGTGACTTTGGGCTTGGTAGGCCTACTTATAGTGCAACCAAACAATATGCTTTTTTAACACTAAGTAAAAGTACCTATAAATAAGTATTCCTATAGCAGTACTTCCCTATATCTATTGAGGGGTACCTAGGTACTTTCTTATCTTACTTGTAATTAATGCTTCTTTATATCAAGGCTTGTGCTCTTGATATAACCAACAAACAACAACCTCCTGTAAGGTATGGAGGATAGACTATAAGTCCCTTTTTATGTTGTATTACTAGGTTGGTTTGAAATTGGATACCTACATGCTTCTGTTCTTCTACTTTTGTAATAGTACCCTTTTATTACTACTATGCTAGGGCTACAGTCAATACTCTAGACTAGATATCTTCCTATATGCTTTCTTTGAGTCTAATAGTTTTAATTAGGTTTCTTACTCAGTAAGGCGGCTTAGCCCTCTATAGTCTACAAATATCCATAAGGACTTATTGTTACAAGTTGCTTGTTGTATTATAAATTTATTTAAGATTTTTTATTATTTTTCTGATTTTTCTCTGATTTTTCTCTATTTTTTAGTATATAATATGTATATTATATAAGCAGAGATTACATAAGTACTTTGATAACTAAGCAAAGTCATGTGATCAGTCATTATGTGACTAGCCATTATGTGATTACTAGTCATATAACTTATTATGTAATAAGTCTAGAGTATGGGTCTAGACCACAACATTATCATAGACTTATGTCAAGAGTATATCTGCTTCTTGCCACCAAAACTCGACCAGTGCCTATGTAAACCTCTCTAAGGTGTTAGGTAGCTAGTAATGGCTATTTTACAACTCCCAAGGCCTAGGATATACAGATGTATATGCCTTGTACCCTGTCTTAACTGTCACTTGTTATAAAATAGCAGATATACTATTGTAGGATAGCTGACATATTTTCTGTGTAAACAAATATGTTTCTATGGGTTGGCAGTATGCCTCTAATTTTTCCTTATTTTTCCCTATTTTTCTTATTTTTTTATCTTTTGATTTGAGTATATAGGGTATACTTCTTTATTTTCTAGTTTCTTGTTGTATTGTTTACATAGTACTATGTTACATTTAGATATGATTCTAGATCTTTTAATATACATCATTGATTTTCTTCTTTAATCATTGATACTTCTTTTATCTTTGATCTTTTCTCATACTATACTTCTGTTCTAACTCTATTGATCCTTTTCCTTTCCTTTCTTCTATTTCTCTTGATGTGGAGTTAAGGACTATTCTTAGAATACTTGTAACTAGTATATAAAGGCCTGCCCTTAGGGCCTTTGCAATCTAGCTTAACCACTTTGTCTTTATCTTTGTCTTTGTCTTTGTCTTTGTCTTTGTCTTTGTCTTTGTCTTTGTCTTTATCTTTGTCTTTGCCTTTATTACTTGTCTGCCTTAGTGCTTTACTCTGTGCTTAGTACTCTGTCTTAGTCTCTTTGGGCTTTTTCTCTTGCAGCTACCTATATGAGCTTATAAGAGAAGTATACTAGTCAGCAACCTATATGAGCTGTGCTATGCCTTGTCCCTTAGTGGTGCTCACTCACACTTATCCCCACTCTCTCTTTTATGTGTTTTATTACTCTTCCCACCATCATAATACACCTAGACCCCAAGGTTAAGGGGATATAAACAAGTCCCATCTAGTTAAGGGACTGTAAAGATGCTAGATTGTTGAGTATTGCTTGGGAAAGTGACCTTACTTGTGGGAGACCTTGTATTCAGGTCTTAAAACATAGATAGCATCTCCCAGCTAGGGGAGGATAAAGATATTAGTATAGTTCCTTTGCCAGCCTTCTAGGCTAGTCTGGTTAGGTGTGGCTAAGTTATAAGGATCTCATGACATCACTCACTTCAGAGTATTCTAGTCACTAAGCTTTACTTCAAGTTCACTGAACTTTCAAGCAAGGTCTACTGTTACAACACCAAAGATCTTGTGTGTGCTAATAGGGGTGCAGGGTATCTTAACTGCAACAAGCTTAGAGCAAAGTCTTTGCTTGCTTAAGTGTACTAAGCACTATGTAGTTTGTGTTATTCTAGATGTAAATGGTCACTATAAGGGCTAGACCTGTCTTATACACATATACAGGAGTAGCACTAAGCACACTCCTACTATAAGCAGCACTGAGCATGCTTATAACCTCCTAGCACAAAGCAGAGAGGATTTTAATAGGGAGAGGGGGAGAGAGGAGATAGGGACTCTGAAGATAAAGTTTTTATTATATTAGTTAATTGTCTAATACAAAGCACTATTGTGCTTACCTGAAGACAAAGAGAATAAATCTGAGGTCTTCAGGTAGAGGCACTATAGGTTATATACTATTTCTACCTAGTCTGTGCACTGGTACATGGTCTGTGCACAGAGGTGCTAAGTATAATGTGATATTGCACTATAATGAGTCTATGATGGTATTGTGGTCTAGACTTGTTACATAATAAGTCATATGACTAGTGATCACATAATAGCTAGTCACATGATGACTGATCACATAACTTTGCCTAGTTATCAAAGTACTTATATAATTTTTGCTTATGTAATATACATATTATATACCAAAAAATAGAGAAAAATCGGAGAAAAATCTGAAAAATAATGAAAAATCTTAAATAAATTTATAATATAATAAGCAACTCATAACAACTCACTATAGTACAATATTGCATTATACTTAGCACCTCTGTGCACAGACCATGTACCAGTATATAGACTAGGTAGAAATAGTATATAACCCTGTAGTACCTCTATCTAAAAACCCTAGATTCATTCTCTTTGTATTTAGGTAAGTACATTAGTGCTTTATATTAGATAATTAACTAACATAATAAAACTTTGTCTTTAGAGTCACTTCACTCTAGGTCTATAGAGCCTATCCTATCCCTCTCCCTCTCTCTCCCCCACAAAATCCTTCCTGCTCCATGCTAAGAGGTAATAGATATGCTTTATACTACCTATTATTTAGAGGTTGCTCAGTACTCCTCTACATATATACTGCATAGTACAGGCTCAGGCTTTATGCTAGCCACTTGTAGTTATTGATCACAACTATTATAGTGCTTAGTGCACTCAAGTAAACAAAGGCTTGCTCTATTTTTATCAAGGTTAAGAGACCCTATATGCCTATTTGTATATACAAGAAACTTTATGTCTCAACAGTAGACCTTGTTTAAAGACTTAGCAAGTCTAGAGTAAAGCTTGGTAACTAGCAAGCTTAGGGTTGAGTAAGAACAAAGACAGTGCACAAGGTATGTCCACCCTTACATCCCAGGCCTTGGGAGTTGTAAAATAGCCATTACAGGCTACCCTATACCTTATAAGGGTTAATGTAGGCTCTGGTTAAGTTTAGTGAAAAGAGTTAGGTGTACTCTTAACATTAGAACAAATCTCCTCTTTTCTGTGCTAGTTGCTCCATATACTAGAGGTAGTGTAGTGAGCTATGTTATTTTGAGCAAAAGTCAATTACTGTAAAAATCCAGTAGACTACCATGGTTATTTTATATACAAAAATAGTAGTCTTCCTATTTATACTTTTCTTGTTTTGGGAGTATTCTTAGCCAGATTGCAAGTGGTATTAGTATCTATAGTTGCATTGGTTTTTTTAAGCTATCAAAGGGAGCATTACCTAAGTGGATAGACAAAAAAGACTCCGGTCACTACAAGTAGCCCAAAACAAGTAAAAATCTTAATAGAATTAGGCCTAGCTCAAAGGGCAACAACAAAAACTTTTATTACTATACAAATCACTTTGGGAGTCTCTAGTAACTACTATTAAGCTTGCCCACTATTTCACACCAAGACTACAATCCTAGTCAAACCCCAGAGGAAGAAAGTAGTGAAGACACCTCTTTAGGAGAATATAAATCCTCCGACAAAGAAAATCCCACTTTTCTACCTCTATTCCTATTTGCACAAGCATCTGCCCTTCCTACCCCTTTTACCCTACGTACACAATCTTCCATGGCTGAGCAACCCCAACCTTCTGCCCTAGTTACTAATGCAGATCTATTGCAAATATTAGTGGCAAACCAAACCACTATAATACAATGGATCCAGAATCAACAAGGATCTATGGCTAAACCCAAAGAAATTGGGCACCCACCCCCTACATTTGATGAATAATGGATCAACTTCTATCTATTTATCCAGAAGTTCCAAGCTCATCTCAAACTCAACCCTAGAGTATACATAACTAAGGAAGAGAAAGTCAAGTATCTCTTGGGCTTAATAGTGGATATTATAACTACATGGTCTAGCTTATGGTATAATGAGATAAGGTATACAGGTGAAGGATAGAGGATAGAAGGACTAGTAACTTTTGCTGAAGTTCTATAAAGTTTCAAAATATTATTTAGAGCTTTTGACAAAAAATTTGCAGTAAGAAACCAGCTGTGAAACCTTAGGCAAGGGTCTACCTCTACTAGGAATTTTGGAATGGCATTTATGCTACTAGGAAGAAGAACTAGGTTATCTAACAATAACCTTAGAGAAAAATACCTAGAAAGGATGAATGTGTTAAGTCTCGGACGGACGGAGATAGCAGAAAAGGGAAGGGGCGGAGCGGAACGGAAGCGGAGATGGAGTGAACAGGAGTAGAGATGGGAGAGTGGATAGGAAAGGAGAGGGGTGACCGGACTTGGCCAAGACGTATGTGTCAGGCCCTTGCCTAGTTGCAGTCCGAGACAGGAGTCAGACAGGAGAAGGGGAACTAAGTTGATTTCCAAACTGAGGTAGCTAGGTACATGCTAGGTTGGTATAAATACTATAGTAATAGGAGGATACCAAGAGGAATAGAAATGAAGTGAGACGGAGAGTGGGAAATGGAATACGGGGCGCGAATGAGCCGAAACTATCTATATAAACAAGGGTACCAGAACGTGTGGGGAAAATAATGGGAAAACAGGATACGTGAGAAGAGGAAAAGACTCCGGGACCCCGGTCGGGCGCCAAGCAAGGGGTCGCTGATTCCGACGCCCAAATCGCGGAGGGCGGAGAGCGGAAGTTGGGAGCCGGAGAGGTGTCTTTGGTTGTTGGATGGTAGTGGGCGAGGGTGAGTGGGGACATGTTAGAAATGTCGGAGTAGGAGCCACTTGTGCACGGAGGGGGTCGTGACAGAATGTCAAACTTAGACATATTATCATAGGCTGGGACAGAGACATATCCACACTTCAACTCCTTATGAGTACTGCATATAATGCAGAAGTAAACCTCATGAAGGAGGAAATGCTGTCTAATCAGAGATATTGGTACAATAATAACCCACAGGTAGATCTCCAATATAGTGATCCAGATATCATGGACATTTCAGCAACAATCTTAAGAGGGAAACCTAAGTCATCAAAAAACCCATTTATGAGTACAGGATCTTGTCATGAGTAGGACATTTTTGCCAATTTTTTGATTATTCTCTTGTATTATTTGGACTTGTATTTCTTTTTTTATTGAATTTTCTTCCCTTTCTTCTTATTTTCTTAAAGTAAAATTACCCTTTAGAGCATGGACTGTGGGCAGTGCAGTGGTTACCTGATTGGCCCTCATGTATTCCAAGCTGCATGTCACAGGAGTAATCCCAGGGCTGTGTCATTTTCCATTTCCACCATTATACATAGCTTAGGAACACAGCCTTCCTTCCCTAGTCAATTCCTAGTAGTTACTGGTACTGTTCTGGAAACAGAACTCCACATGGATGCCCAGTGGAGCTAGGGTAAATGATTTTCCCCTGCATAGCCTCCTTAACACTTCTAACCCCAATAGTATTTAGACCCTTAAGGCTGCACATAGACCCTTCCCTAGTAGTATAAGTAGACCATATAACTTGCACTGAAGGCCCTAGCTTTGACCTCTTCACCTTCAGGCAAATATAGGATTTGTATCCAATAAAGTTGATTACTAATAAACACCTTTGCCTTCAGGGTACAATAAACCTAGGCCTAGCCTACCCTGTCCTAGCTGACTCCCCCTTCTTTCTTTATTTGTTGGTGGTGTAAATCCTCAAGCATGTGTATATGTGAAATGTAAGAGCAACATAAGTAAATGTAAGAGAGTACCTATAAGCCCCTAATAAATTCAGGTTACCTTGTGTGGGAAAATTACCTAGCTTAGGTACTTTGTAAAATAATTATTAAGTGGTGTATTATTTGGTTGTGAAGACCAGTAGGCCCCCCCTACCCAATGTCTCATAGTTAAGGAGTATACCCTTGACAGATCTGCCTAGCAGCCCTCCCTATTGCAAGTAGCTGCAATACAAAACCAAAATGCTATAACATCCAACAACCCCTTTTGGCGGAATGACATTGTATGTTACGACTATCAGAGGAAGGGGCATATTGCATAGGATTGTCAAAGCCCTAAAGTAGACAGGGTTAAAACTAATAACCCCTTTCAAAAAGTAGCTGTGGCTTCATCAACAACACTAATGCTCACTTTGGCAGTGGATAGCCAAAGCTCATCTACCATAACAAAGCAAGACATACTCAATATGCTATAAGAACAAGGCTAAATGATTGTGGCCCTTAAAGACAAATTAGGTTTTTAGAATGGTTAGAGTATAAGGCCAATGCTTCTAATCAATATGTACAAAACAAAATTTCTTCCTTTTCTATTTCTTCTTCATTTTCAATCTCTTCTTTATCTGTACATAGTGTAAATAGACAACACCTAAAAATTCCCCTTATGTTCCATAGATATTCCTCTACAATTTCTTTATCTGCAATGATTGATTCTGGTGCCTCTTCTACATTTATTAATAAAAAATTCATAGAAAAAAACAAGATAAAAACATTAAAATTACAAAAACAAATTCCTCTGTACAATATAGACAATTCACCTAATACAATAGGCTTTATCTCTGAATATATAATTCTTTTAACCCAGATTGGGATGGAATAATGATGCTTGGTATTTCTAGTAGTAGATATCAGTACAGAAGATATAATTCTAGGTATTGATTAGCTACAACTAGAAAACCCCCTCATCAACTAGAAAAAAGGATATATAACTTTAATGGACAATTTGCTAAAAGATGAGGAATATAAAAAAATTAACAAAATCATAAAAGATGAGGACCCTCCTCTACAATTAGCCACAACTTTGGGCTTGCTACCCCAATACTAGAAACATGCCAAGGTCTCTTCAGAAATAGACTCCCAGTGTTTTCCAATTAGTAAACTATATGATCATAAGATAGAACTAGTAGAAGGAGCTAAAATAAAGAGAGCTAAAGTATACCTACTATTAATTCCAGAGCTAAAAGAGTTGGATGCATACCTAGAGGAAAATCTAGCTAAAGGATATATAAGGAAATCCCAAAGCCCTTATGCCTCTCTATTCTTCTTTATTCCTAAAAAGAATGGAAAACTTAGGCCTATAGTGGATTATCAAAGACTAAATAATATCACTATAAAAAATTCCTACCCACTCCTGCTCATTTCTTCTATAGTTGATGGACTCTCAAGGGCAAAAATATTTTCCAAATTAGATACATGATGGGGATACAACAATGTACTTATAAAAAATGGACACTAAGAGTGAGTAGTATTCATAACCCCTTGAGGATTGTTTAAGCCCCTTGTTATAACATTTGGTCTATGTAATGCCCTAGCTACTTTCCAAGCCATGATGGATAAAATATTTGTAGATCTTATTATGCAAGGGTTAGTATATGTATATATTAACAATATCATTATTGTCACCGCTGAGCTAAAGGAACACCAATAATTAGTATACAAAGTACTTAAATGATTAGCAGAAAATAATCTCTTTGCTAATTTGGATAAGTACTTATTTGAAGTACCAGAAGTAGAATTCCTAGGAGTAATTATTAGCTACAACCATGTCCAAATGACCAATGACAAAGTACAGGCTATCCTTGACTGGCCAACCCCTATAGTAGTCAAAGATATGCAAAAATTTAGAGGTCTAGCAAATTACTATCAGTAGTTTATTAAGGGCTTCAGTGACATTACCAAGCCTCTGGATAGACTTACAGGCAAAGGTATTTAGAAGTGGGAAAAGGAGGGGCAAGGTTCATTTGATAAACTCAAAAAAGCATTCACTATGGCATCTGTGCTCACAATTTATGACTACTAAAGAGCAAGTCAAATCAAAACTGACACCTCTGGTTATACTACTAGTGGAGTGTTCTCCTAATTACAAGATGATGGTGAATGGCACCTAATTACCTTTCATTCCAAATCCATGGATGATGCTCAATAAAATTATGATATCTGGGATAAGGAAATGCTAGCAATTATCTAGTTATTGGAAGAATGGCAACATTATGTTATTAGGTTACCCAAACCAATAGAAATCTGGTCTGATCATAAGAATCTAGAGTACTAGGCAACTAGTCAGTATCTCAGCCAACAACAAGCATGTTGGTACCGGATCCTACAAGAATACAATTTTGTGCTTTGTTATAAAAAAGAATCAGCTAATAAAAGAGCCAATACCCTATCTCAAAGACCAGATTTTTATATGGAAGACTCCCAGGATAACCTTAACATTACAGTACTTCAGCCCTCCCATTTTAAAGTTATGGTGGCTAAAAGAGGACATATCTTGGTGGAAGGAGAAAAAGAAATTTTGGCAGACATTAAGAGGGAGAGCACTGAGTTGTTGGAATCCCTCTACCAAATTATCAAAATTGGTCCAAGAAGGACTACCCTAGGATTACAAGATTGGGAAATAGAGAACTGCCTAGTATTATATAGGGAAAAAGTATTTGTACCCCCAAAAAAAGAAATAAAAGAAAAAGTTATGGCAAAATACCACAACTCTACCTTAGCTAGTCACCTAGGATGCACCAAGACTTTGGAACTCATCAGCAGAAACTACTACTGGATCGACATAACAAAAGAAATAAACCAGTATCTAGACTCATGCCTGTTATGCCAAGCAAACAAACCAAGTCAACAAGTATTACCTGGACTCCTCCAACCTCTTCCTGTACTAGGAAAGCCATAGGAACATGTTACATTGGATTTAATTGTAAAATTACCCAAGTCACATAGGTTTAACTCAATCCTAGTAGTAGTAGATTGACTAACAAAATTGGCACACTTTGTACCCACTAATGAAAACATTACTGCTAAAGATGTGGCCTGTCAAGAGCATATCTAACTCTTATCACCAAAAATCAACCAAAGTCCACAGAAACCCCTCAAAGGTACGGGGTAGGCAGTAAGGCCTTTTTTACTCTTCCCAGGACTTGGGATGCAGGGGTGTACACTTCTCTGTGCCTTATCTCTACCCTCACTCAAACTTGAGCTTTCCTATTACCAGGCTTTACTCCAAGTCTACAAGACTTTCAAGCAAGGTCTATAGTCAAGACACAAATTTTCTTGCATATGCAGATAGGGGTTGAAGTATCTTAACCCTGGCCAACTAGGCATAAAGCTTTGTTGGGTGTATGTATTGAGCATAATGTGGTGTTGTGTTACAGCTGTTGCAAATGGTCACTACTAATGGGCTGGACCTATCTTATGCAAGCTCACAAAGGTGGCACTTTAAGCACACCTTAACTACAAGTAGCACTGAGCACACTTATAACCTCCTAGCACAAAGTAGAGAGGATTTTGAGAAGGGAGGGGAGGGAGATAGGCTCTGAAGACAAAGTTTTATTATATTAGTTAACTATTTAATACAAAGCACTACTGTGCTTACCTGAAGACAAAGAGAACGAATCTAGGGTCTTTAGGTAGAGACACTACAGGGTTATATACTAATTCTACCTGGTCTGTACACCTGGTACATGGTCTGTGCATAGAGGTGCTAAGTATAATACAATATTGCATCATAGTGAGTCTATAATAGTGTCATGTTCTAGACCCATGCTCTAGACCTTCTTTATATAATAAGTCACATGACTAGTAGTTACATAATGGCCAGTCACATGATAACTGATCACATAACTTTGCTTAGTTATCAGAGTACTTATGTAATGTCCGCTTATATAATATACATGTTATATACTAAAAAATAGAGAAAAATCAGAGAAAAATCAGAAAAATAATGAAAAATCTTAAATAAATTTATAGTATAATAATTGTCTTGTAACATAGCCAATCTCTATAAAAAATATGTTCAAGTTACATAGCGTTTCCTTAATATAGACCTTGGATCATAGCCCTTAATTTGCTAGCCAAGTTATAAAAGATATACACGCTAGTTTACACATAAAGACAGTACTGTCTACTGCTTATTACCTACAGAGTGATGGACAAACTGAGCAAGTAAACCAAGAGGTAGAATAATACCTAAGGATTTTTCATAACCATAGGCAAATAAACTGGGTTGACCTACTTCTGTATGTAGAGTTTATGCATAACAATAGAAAGAATAAAAGCACATATTCTAGTGCCTTTGAACTCACCTATGGTTATGTACCAAACTGAGAAGCTAAGGACATTCAAAACCCTACACCAAGAGCTTTCAACTAGATTGAAAATGTAAAGAAAGCACAAAAAGAAGCGTAAGCAGCATTAGGGTTAGCTAGGGAATAAATGAAACAATCATACAACAAAGGAAAAAAGACGTTCCTAGATCTTGAGGAAGGACAGAAAGTATAGCTTAACATATAAAATTTGAAACTCAATAGACCATCTAAAAAATTGAGTTAAAAATGGATTGGACCCTATAAAGTAGAAAAAAAGCTAAATAACCTGAACTACCAGCTGGAACTACCAGCTAACCTTAAAATCCATAATGTATTCTATGTGCACCTGCTAAAACCACACCATGCTTTAGACCAACACCAGAAATCTTTGCCCCTAGTAGAAGTAGAAGGAGAAGAAGAGTATAAAATAGAAGAGGTACTTAATTCTAGACTATACCAAGGAAAGCTAGAATTCTTGGTTATATGGAAAGGCTACCCAGGAGAATAAACCTGGGTAAGGGAATCTGATATATATGCAAATGATATAATTAGAGACTTTTACAAAGCTAATCCTAGTGCACCAAGAAAGATTAGTGCAGCAGTATTTGGACTTTTACCATTTCAAAATTGGGATAATCTGACAAAATAGCAACCCAAGGTGGATTGCCTCTAAAAAAGGGGTAATGTTATGAGTTGCTTGTTGTATTATAAATTTATTTAAGATTTTTCATTATTTTTCTGATTTTTCTCAGATTTTTCTCTATTTTTTAGTATCTAATATATATTACATAAGCAGAGATTACATAAGTACTTTGATGACTAAGCAAAGTTATGTGATTAGTCATTATGTGACTAGCCATTATATGACTACTAGTTATATGACTTATTATTGTTAAGTCTCGGACGGACGGAGATAGCAAAAAAGGGAAGGGGCGGAGCGGAACAGAAGCGGAGACGGAGTGAACAGGAGTAGAGATGGGAGAGTGGATAGGAAAGGAGAGGGGTGACCGGACTTGGCTAAGACGTATGTGTCAGGCCCTTGCCTAGTTGCAGTCCGGGACAGGAGTCAGACAGGAGAAGGGGAACTAAGTTGATTTCCAAACTGAGGTAGCTAGGTACATGCTAGGTTGGTATAAATACTATAGTAACAGGAGGATACCAAGAGGAATAGAAATGAAGTGAGACGGAGAGTGGGAAACGGAATACAGGGCGCAAATGAGCCAAAACTATCTATGTGAACAAGGGTACCAGAACGTGTGGGGAAAATGATGGGAAAACAGGATACGTGAGAAGAGGAAAAGACTCCGGGACCCCGGTCAGGCGCCGAGCAAGGGGTCACTGGTTCCGACGCCCGAATCGCGGAGGGCGGAGAGCGGAAGTTGGGAGCCGGAGAGGTGTCTTTGGTTGTTGGATGGTAGTGGGCGAGGGTGAGTGGGGACATGTCGGAAATGTCAGAGTGGGAGCCACTTGTGCACGGAGGGGGTCGTGACAATTATATAACAAGTCTAGAGTATAGGTCTAGACCACAATACTATCATAGACTTACTATAGTGCAATATTGCATTATACTTAGCACCTCTATGCATAGACCATGTACCAGTGCACAAACCAGGTAGAAATAGTATATAACCCTGTAGTGCCTCTACCTGAAGACCCTAGATTCATTCTCTTTATCTTTAGGTAAGTATATTAGTGCTTTGTATTAAATAATTAACTAACATAATAAAACTTTGTCTTCAGAGTCACTTCACTCTAGGCCTATAGAGCCTGTCCCATCCCTCTCCCTCTCTCTCCCCCACAAAATCCTCCCTGTTCTATGCTAAGAGGTAAATAGGTGTGCTTTATACTACCTATTGTTTAGAGGTTGTTTAGTGCTCCTCTATGTGTACACTGCATAATACAGGCTCAGGCTTTATACTAGCTACTTGCAGTTGTTGATTACAACTATCATAGTACTTAGTGCACTTAAGTAAACAAAGGCTTACCCTATGTTTATCAAGGTTAAGAGACCCTGCATGCCTATTTGTATACATAAGAAACTTTGTGTCTCAATGGTAGACCTTGCTTAAAGACTTAGCAAGTCTAGAGTAAAGCTTGGTGACCAGCAAGCTTAGGGTTAAGTGAGAACAAAGACAGCACACAAGACATGTCCACCCTTGCATCCCAGGCCTTGAAAGTTGTAAAACAGCCATTATAGGCTACCCTGTACCTTATAGGGGTTAACATAGGCTCTGGTTGAGTTTGGTGACAAGAGTTAGGTATGCTCTTAACACTTATCACCACCTTGACCTAAATTAAAAGGGTTTTTATAGTTACACGCAATGCCCTTATGAATTAGGGACTTCTTAAACTTATATAACCTTTTATACTAGGCCTCTACTTATTATGCTACTAAGGATGCCCTTGAGGCCTTATACCTTAATAGTATAGAGAGAGAAGAAGGAGGGGGGGAGCTAGGAATAATAAGCCTAAAGGCAAGGTTATATTAGCTAGTATTAATATATAAGGGGGGGATGCCCTTACCTGAAGATAAGGAGGTCAAAGCTAAAGTTCAGGTAAGGGCTATAGGGATGTATTTATACTTAAAATAAAGGCCCGTGTGTAGCCCTAAGGGTCTATGTACAGCTGGGATAAGTAAGCTAAAGTCTTAAAATATCACAGGGCAGTGCTTTCTAACTAAGTCCAATGAGTAATCAATTGGAATAATAAGCCTAGTACTCCTTAGTAATTGCACAGTGATAGGAATGACCCTAGTTCCTGAGTCTAGACCTTTTGATGAAAAGGAATGATCTAGACTTTGCCTTCCTAATATACTCTCATCACAAATGCTCCTGTCACGTGGGGCTAACACAGTTTAGTTACATGTTATAAGATGTTGCCTGCAAGGTATTTTCCCTATAACTTATTGTAGAAAAATCGTCAAAATACAAGAAAAATAGTGGTATATTTGTAATAAAAATGCAAAAAATACTAGTACACTTGTCCAAGTCATTACATTACCCCCTTCCTAAGGAAGCTACTCTGTAGCTTCTCTAGTTCCCATATCACTGTTTCCTTTGTATTAATTTCAGTAAAATTTTCCAGTTTTTAAAAAGGTAATTCCCCAAAGACTGTAGCATTTAAGCATTTAGGTACATTAGGGTGCCTTTTGTGGAAATCCTTGATTTGTGCTTGAGCATGCACTAAGTTAGCAGTTAGTTCCCAATTGTCTTCTCCGAGGACATCCTTCTATTTGACTAGATACTCTAAGTGCTTAGGTTGGCCTGATACCTTTAAGTCTTTTATCCTCTTAACTTCCCATTCTTCTTTGCCATTAACTTCCATAGGTTCTAGTGGGGGTTGATCATGGTCCAAGGGTCTGTGAGGTGACAGCAAGAATATATAGAAGACATTGTGTATAGACTATGTTCTTGGAATTTTTAGTTGATAAGTAAGAGGGCCAATTTGCTCCAGGATCTTATAAGGTCTAGCAAACTTAGAGGATAATTTCTTAGAGGGGGACAATGTCTTTAGGTTTTTAGTGGACAATTAGACTTTGTCTCCTACTTCCCATTCTAGGGAGCCCCACATGTGTTAGTCAAAGAAATCCTTTATCTTAGCGGCTGTTGCATCTAATGCTGATAGCACATCCTTGTGAGAGTCTGAGATTATATATAACTAGTCTTCAACTACAGAGGTTTCAAATATTCTAGATAATGAATAGTCTATCCTAGGATCAAACCCATAATTTATACAAAAGAGGGACATCTTAGTAGCTAAGTATTCCCTATTGTTTAGAGTGAGTTCTGCAGATGGTAGCAACCTAGCCTAGTTGTCTTGCCTATAAGAGACAAAAAACCTCAGATATACCTCAAGTTCTTGGTTGACCTGCTTGAATTGCCCATCTATTTGAGGATGATAGGTGGTGGACATTGTAGTGGTGATACCTAGGTATTTATGTACTTCTCTCATCACCTTGCTTGCAAATTGGGGTCCCCTGTTAGACGTTATCCAAGATAGCAGTCTATATAGCTTAAACATATTAGACCATAGAAGTTCTGTAGTCCCAATAGCATTAATCTTTTCCATAATAGGGATA
Organism: Agroathelia rolfsii; assembly: GCA_018343915.1. Taxonomy (NCBI): domain Eukaryota; kingdom Fungi; phylum Basidiomycota; class Agaricomycetes; order Amylocorticiales; family Amylocorticiaceae; genus Agroathelia; species Agroathelia rolfsii. The sequence continues at coordinate 2,170,885 of JABRWF010000002.1, forward strand.
GTATGAGTCATTTTGGAGAATCTATCTATTACAACCAGAATACTATTGTAGCCTTAGGAGTTGGGAAGCTTAATAATTATATCTATAGTTATATAGTCCTATAGGTACATAGGTATTGGGAGTAGTTGTAATAGGCCAAATACAAGCAACCTTGAGCTCTTATTCTGGATGCAGGTCTAGCATGTCTCTATATATTCATTAATAGCCTTTTTCATTCCCGGCCACCAATAATTTGAGATACCAATTCAAGAGTTTTGTGCTATCCAGGATGACTACCTAACAGGCTATTGTAGTACATAGCTATTATATCCATGCAGATTTTGTGGTTGGCTGGTACATATATGCATCCTTAATGAAGGATCACCCTATTCTCCTGATTCCAGGTTTCAAGTCCTTTCTAAAGCTTAATGGGTCCCAGATCCTTGACAAGTTATAACACCTCAGCTACTTCAGCTTCTGGGGTGATGTTTTGGATTCTCTTTATGAGATCAGATTCCCCTTCTATTAGGATGTAACCCCTCCTAGAAGTATTGGCTTAAAATAGCTTGGGACTAAGTAGAACTACCTTGTAGTTATCTTCTGTATCTAATACTTAAAAGGCTGGGTCATGTAAAAGAATGCTGGCTCTATTATTTTCTGCCCCTTTCTGATAATGAATCCGGAAATTGAAATCTGCCAGAAAAAGGGACCACCTAGCCTATCTACAGGTCAAGTTTCTTGCCGTGGTCTAGTATTCTAGGTTCTTATTGTTGAAAGATTGAATATTTACAGGCTTCATATCTTTCCAATAATTCCAATGAATACTTCAAATAATCATCTAACATCATGTCATACATGATTATTTATTTCATGATTTTACAGCCATTCATTGTTGAGATATTAACAATTCTTTACATGTATATATTCATTGAAATAATATGCATATACTCTTTTATTTAATATTTTCAATATTTCATTATATCTAATCTTATCAGAGATAAGATTATTATATCTGAAGTCACTTGACTTTATCATTTATGAATATCTTTTTCATAAATATTAAACAATTCCATTTAAATATTCATTTCTCAATAATCATTGTGAATATTACTAATTGATTTTTCATGCCCTAGATCCTTGCTTATAAATTACCAAAATATTTACTAAGCAAATTCATAATATTAGTAATGTTTATAAAATATTACTAATACAGATCTAATAATAGGATATTGAGATAAATGGACACTTTCACTTACTAATACTATACAAATTACTGACTAAGCACACAGATTGCTTACCAAGCATATTATTCAGCAAATAGGAATATTACTAAGCTGATTTATAAGCTGATTTGTAAGCAATTTTCCTTACTAAGCGGATTAGATAAGCACAGGATTGGCTTACTAATTTTGTAGAAATTAGAATATTTTGTATTATATAAGCACCAGCAAATTCGGCTGGAAATGACAAGTTATTTCACTCGAAAATAGTAAGTTAAATAGTCTAAGGACTAGCTCACAGTACTAACTTCACTAACAGACTTACTAAGTCTACTATAAGACAACAAGCCTTCCTAAAGGGAAAACAAGTAGGTAGTCTCAAAGGGACACCGGCTAAGTCTTATATTAAAGATATAGAAGTAAACTAATCGCTTCCAACTTCTTGTAGATCCAAGCCTATCTAACAAGATAACTAACCCTGCACTTTTCTACAACAAGTAAGTGTTTGGTTTAAACAAGGTTTACAGTAGTGCACACATGCATTACATTCTATATCATAACCCTTTCATTACTTATAGTCTGTCCAGATTTCAAAGGGTTTGGGGAGGCCTTGGAGCAGGTGTCTCCAGTGATATAATGCTTGAATAACCCCAAGCATTTCCTTATCCCAAATATCATAGTTTTGTTCCACCTTATTCATGGATTGTAACAAGTAACCCACAGGATGCTAAGCTCTAGTTTCATCCTTTTGAAATAGTATTCTGCTAGTAGCATAAGAGGAAGCATCAGTTTCTACCCTTATAGGGGCTGTTTAAACATATATCTGGAGTACAGAGTTTGTGGCAAAGGCAGCTTTTAGGTTATCAAAGCTAGATTATTCCTCTGGTCCCCATTGCCAGTCCACCTTTTCTGTGAGGTGATCTAGAGGTTTGCATATTGTGCCAAAGTTATAAATGAAGCATTGGTAATAATTGGCTAAACCCCTAAATTGACGGACTTGTTTAATATTTATGGGAGTTGGCCAGTCCAAAATTAGTTGAACCTTGGAGGGGTCTATATACATCTACTAATAAGAGACAATGAAGCCTAAGATTTCCACCTTGGGTTATTCCATAATAAACTTGTCCAAATTACCAAATAAATCTTCCTTTTAAAGGGTATCTAGAATCTCAAATGTTATTTACTGCAGTTCTTCCCTAGAACCCATACCAATGATGATATCATCAATATAAACACAAATGTTTCCTGCTTAAACAAATCTTTCCAAGGTCACATCCATGAGGGCCTATATTGATGATGAAGCATTACATAAGCCAAAAGGTATGACTAGGGGTTTAAATAAACCTCTGGATGTGATAAATATAGCCTTCCTTTCATCCCCATCCTGAATCTAAATGTTATTGAAACCCATCCATAGATTGATTTTGGAGAAGATATGGAATTGGGTTATATAGCTGATAATTTCTGATATTAATAGCAGGGGATAGGTATTCTTGACTATTTGATTTTTTAATGCCTAGTAGTCTTAGATAGGTTGGAGTTTCCTATCTTTCTTAGGTATAAAAAACATAGGGGCTGCAAATTCACTTTTAGATCTTTAAATAAATCCCTTAGCCAAGTTGTTATCAATCTATGCATTGAGTATATTAGTTTCCTTGCTGCTGAGGAGGTATACCTGCCCTTGTCTGAGCTTAGTTTCATCTTGTAACTCAATCTTATGGTTGGATGGCTTATGGCTAGGTAACCTAGTTGCTTCTCTTTCAGAGAAAACATTAGCATATACTTTGTATCCTGTAGGCATAATAGTGGTGGCTGATGTGGATTTCTTTTTAGGCAGGAAGGTGACTTCTGCAGTTTTCCAGTCAATAATAGGGTTTTCTAGCCACAACCAATCAATACCCAAGATAATGTCTTTAGGTCCTATATTGACCACATAAAAGGGTAGATATTTCCTTTCTTGTCTAATAGTGATATCCAGAATTATAACGTATTTGATTTTACTAATTGCATTAGCGGAATTGTCTATATTATACAAAGGAATAGGACAAGGTAAAATTTTTATAGGGATTTTATGTTTTTGCATGTATTTAAAGTTTACAAAAGAGGAAGAAGCACTGGAATCTATTATGGCAAAAGTAGAGAGAGAAGAGAAAGGTCTATAGAATATAATAGGGATTTTTAGATGCTGTCTATTTGCACCTGAAATAGAAGAGAAAGAAGAAGAAGACAAAGAAATGGAATTACATACAGAGAAAGAAGAAAGTCTGTTTTGTACATATAGGTCAGACTGAATAGCCCTTTCAGATGACCTCAAGAAAAACCCATCTGGTCCTTTAGTGCGGTGAGGGCGGCCACTTATTCCTCATACATCTGCATAAAATATGTAGGTATAGCAATGGAGTCTAACCCTGTAGTAGGACCGGGTGTTAACAAACTTGTCAAAGCCAGCAGATCAGGTATAACTTGTCTAGTGGCTGAAATTAAAGCACTAGGTGCACGGGATGGTTGGGTTCCTTGGGGTCTAAATCCTAGGAGGGGGCATCTATGCTTAGGGTGTCCAAACTATCCACAATGGAAATATTAGGCCTTGGACTAATCACAAGGTGGGAATGTTGGCCTTCTACCAAAACCAGGGTTCCCTTGGATCAAAGAAGTGGCAGGAGTTTGGGCTACATTCACCATAATTGAGTTAGCAGCAGTTCCAGTTGGTGTATTTTGAGGATGCCAAGTATCCTGCCACAACCTAGTATATCTTAACCCTTACTCTGCATATAGCATAGCATCTATTGACTTCTGTAGGGTAGTTAGGTTTGCCGGGTCCTAACTAGCCAGCATGTTTTGGATCTTGAGGTTGAGTCTATTGAGGAATCTGACCTTCTAGTCTTCTTTCAATAGGTCTGTCTATTGTGCAGTAGCCCAAAAATCAGTAATAAATCCTTGGGTTGTGCAAGATCCCTGCCTGAGTCCCTTTAGCTTATCCAGTGCAGCCCTTTTGAAGTTGAAGGACCCATATAGTTCCTTGAAAGCCTTATAAAACTCCTTAAAAGAGAAATCTTGTTCCCCTTTGATTGCCAATTTGGCAATTTTCTCAGACCACTTCTAAGCCCATTTGGCAGGTCCTCTAGTTAGGAGTCCAATGAGAAGACAACCCTTATCTGCATCTATAGAGTACAGTATAGGGTTGAGTGCCAAGTAGTTATCAAACCCCATAATAAAATTCTGATATAAGTCCCTGGACCTATCAAATTTAAAAGGCTCCTTACCCCTTTCTTTAATAGATGCAGCAATGGCAGGTAATAGTGCTAGTCTATCTGCAATCTCCACTAACTTCCTTTGAGTATCTATGATATCTTGAAACATAGCAGTTGTTTCCTTATAGAGATTCATCATCTGTATAATAAGAGCCTTAAGACTAGGGGTAGGGGTAGAGGATGAAGGTTGTCCTGACATAGTAGGGGTTCTGGGATGTGACAGAACAGGAGTATGAATAGGAGGGGTAGGAATAGGGGTAGGTACACATGATTAGGTATGAGAAAAAATAGGTTCTTCTAGTCTTCTGTGTTTGGTTAGGGATGGGTATTCCTCTTCTTCTTCTGATGACTTGAGTTTAGAGGACAAGGAGTGTGGCAGAGATGGGGTTTTTAGGGGCTGGATGATAGTGGGTTGTGTGGCAGGGGTTTTGGCAATAGATAGTTTAGCAGGTATAGATTTTGTTGCCCAAGAGATAGATACAGATGTAGGGGTAGATGTGGAAGAGGTTTTTACAGGGGCTTTTCCTTTTGAAGATTTGCTCATAGAGTAGATTTTTGTTTTCTTCTTACTTAGGCACCAATTATAGTACCTCTGGTAATTGTATAAAAGTTTGAAAAAGATATCAGATTTGAATAAGCAGTTTTACACCTGGAGAGGTATCCCTAGAAGTAGCAGGCTAACTCTGTACTAGCGCCTTTGGGTAATGACACAAGGTTTCCCTGGTAGTTCAGATACTTCCAAGCCTAAATCTGAATGGGTTTAAACTAGGTATTAGATCCTAGCAAATTTCTTCTGCAAACAGTTTGATTTCAAATAAGATGTATAAAAGAAACATATATAAAATTCTTATTCCTTGCTTGTGCTTATATGCAGAGAATTGGATCTGCACTCTGGAGCTAGGCTCAATAGAGGATAGGCCTAAGCTTTGACCTAATGTCTATTAAACTATTATAGTTCTTAGGTTGTATAGTGTGGCTATATGCTAGCTTATAAGTTACCTATTATAAAGCAAACACTTACTTGTAGGAAAAGTGCAGGCTTATGGATTGTTCCTAGAATTAGGCAAGGTTTCCTAGGATAGGAAGCGATTAGTAACTATGCTATACTAAAGATAAGATTGTAGCCGGTGTCCCTTTGAGACTACCTACTTGTTTTCCCTTGGGAAAGGCTTGTTTTCTTATCTTGTAGACTTGGTAAGTCTGGGGTGAAGTTAGTACCCTAGGAGCTAGTCTTGTAGACTATTTAACTCACTATTTTCAAGTGAAATAACTTATATTTTACAGCTGATTTAGCTAGGGTTTATATACTACAAAATATTCTAATTTCTGAAGGATTTGTAAGCAATATCTTTGCTTAAGTAATCTGCTTGGTAAGCAAAGAGTATAAGGTTTATGCTGACAAATCCACTCTGTAAGCTAAGTATAGTATTTGTAAGCAAATTGAATATTTAAATGAATAGGAAAGTGATATTAGTAATATATCTCAAATATTACTAATGTCTTTAAAGGTGATTAATAATTTATTTGTGTGATTTGTAAGCTGATTTATAATCACAATTGTGTATTAGTAAGTAAAGTGAATTGTTTAAACAAAAGATATTTTAAAATGAATATTTAAATGATTTTAAGAAATGAATATTGAAATATGAATATATTTTGGAAATATTCAGAATAAAATGAATGAACAAATTGCTTTATATCTCTACAACTAATGGTTGTAAATTCTTGAAATAAATAACAGTGATAGACAAGATATAAACTGATTTATTGAAGTGTTCATTGTAATATTTAGAAAGATTTGATATATTGAAATATGCATATCTTTCAACAATGTCAAGGCTTGTGCTCTTAACATAACCAACAAACAACAACCTCCTGTAAGGTATGGAGGATGGACTGTAAGTCCCTTTTTATGTTGTGTTACTAGGTTAGTCTTAAATTAGATACCTATGTACTCCCATTCTTCTACTTTTGTAATAGTACCCTTTTATTACTACTATGCTAGGGTTGCAGTTAGTACTCTAGACTAGATGTCTTCCCATATACTTTCTTTGTATCTAATAGCTTTAATTGGGTTTCTTACTTAGTGAGGTAGCTTAGCCCTCCATGATCTACAAATATCCACAAGAACTTATCACTACCTTGACCTAAATGAATAGGGTTTTTATAGTCATATGCAATGCCCTTATTAATTAGGGACTTCTTAAACTTATATAACCTTTTATACTAAGCCTCTACTTGTTACACTACTAAGGACGCCTTTGAGGCCTTATACCTTAATAGTATAGGGAGAGAAGAAGGAGGGGGGGAGCTAGGAATAATAAGCCTAAAGGCAAGGTTATATTATCTAGTATTAATATATAAGGGGGGGATGCCCTTACCTAAAGATAAGGAGGTCAAAGCTAAAGTTCAGGTAAGGGCTACAGGGATGTATTTATACTTAAAATAAAGGCCTGTGTATAGCCCTAAGGGTCTGTGTACAGCTGGGGTGAGTAAGCTAAAGTCTTAAAATATCATAGGGCAGTGCTTTCTGACTAAGTCTGATAAGCAACTAATCAGAATAATGAGTCTAGTACTCCTTAGTAATTGCACAGTAATAGAAACAACCCTGGTTCCTGAGTCTAAACCTTTTGATGAAAAGGAATGATCTAGACTCTGCCTTCCTAATATACTCTTGTCACAAACACTCCTGTCACATGGGGCTAACACAGTTTAGTCATGTGTTACAAGACATTGCCTGTAAGGTATTTTCCCTATAACTTATTGTAGAAAAATCGTAAAAATACAAGAAAAATAGTGGTATATTCGTAATAAAAATGCGAAAAATACTAGTACACTTGTCCAAGTTATCACACTTTAGATAATCATATATTTGTTAGGGGATTTGCACCACCCACTAGTAAAAGAGAGAGAGAGGCTAAGACGTTGAAGGCCTAGGCCTATAGAATGAACCCTGAAGGTGAAGTTTTGTATTAGCAATCTATTTAATGAGGTACAACCTTATTACTTGCCTAAAGGTGAAGAGGTCAAAGCTGAGCTCTTTAGGACCAGTTATGTGCTCTTTTTATACTACTAAGTAAAGGTCTATATATAGCCTTAGTAGTCTGTATATAACCAGAAATAGAAGTAATAAAAGTAGTAATGCAGGGGGAGAATATTTACCCTAACTCCACCAGACATTTGTGTAAAGCCTCATTTCTGGGGTGGTACTAGTAACTATTAGGAATAGTTTAGGGATAGAAGGCTGTGCTTCCAAGGCTATATATAATAATAAAAGGGAAGATGCACAACCCTAAGATTACTCCTGTAATGTGCAGCTTAGAATATGTAAGGGCCAATCAGGTAACTACTGCACTGCCTATATTCTATGCCCTAAAGGGTCATTTTTATAAGGAAAACAAAGAAAATGATGGAAAGAAAGAAATAATTGTCTAAAGATTACAAGAAAATTATAGGAAAATCAGCAAAAATATCCTTCCTATGACACCTTGACATTCCAACCCCTTTTACACTAAGCCTTTACCTACAAGAATAAATCACAAGCCTGTACCTTTCTTTACAAGTAAGTATTTGCTTTAATTTAGGTATACAGTAGTATACAAGTATACTACATCTGTATCATGCCCTTTCATTATTAAGGACCTGGTATATATACATTATGGATGAAAATCCGCTACCTAGCCCTCCTGGGTACTTTAAAACAACAATTGGCCCTCAATACCCCTATCCAATGCATGCCCATACTATAACATGCATAGATAATGTCTTCCATGTCTCAACAATGCATCCATCCTTCCACTTCTCCTCTAAACACCTAGTAACCCAAACACAATGCTTCAGGTCATCAAAACAGATGTAATACTCATCTAACCATATAATATTTGACCATTCTGCTATCTGCCACTCCCAAAATCTTTTGGCAAAGTCCATCCTGGCATTCTTTTGCTCTGGCTTAAGCCGTGGTGTGTGTGGGGCAAGGCGGCAATAATATCCTTCTTCAGCAAGAGCAGTACAAATAGTTGCTTCACAGACAGGAGGATTGCACTCCTGAGAAATTTCCTTATAGGATTTTTGACAATGAGCAATGGCATCACATTGGACACGCCTCTTGGCTTGCTTGCTCAGCAAATTGGGATGTCCAGAGCATTATGCATTTGAACAGAGCCAGTTTGTTTGAATTTCTTATTTATGCAATAAGCAGTTTGTTTAGGAATACCAAGGTTTTGAGCAGCTTGCTTAAGAGGGGTGCCACTTTCAACAGCGCCAATAAGTCAAGCCTTTGTCTCAGTATCCCAGACAGTATACTTTTGGCTGGTAGTAGGCATGGTAGTGAGTAGGAGAGAAATTATTTTGATGCATGACATGCTGTAGAAGCTTCCGACTGCCATTACTTTTTTTGGCAACAAGTAGAAGTATAGAAGGAAGCTATGCCGGGGTTTCTTAGATAGAGAGATTCCAATTGAGGTTACTATTATGTAAACTTGCACCTGCCTAGAGATTCTAACTATATATAGTTACATGGTCTCTGATGCTTCTGTTTCTTAGTATCTGTTGATGCTTGCTATGATAATCATACTGAGAAGATTTCAAGGTTCGAAAGTTCTAGAGCTCTATATACTGAAAGTGCACTTGGGCTAGGTTCTATCTTATTAAGGAACATATCTTTTTTTAGCATGAAATCTTATAACACGGGTCTTAAAAAGATCTCAATGGCTGATATTATCATTCAACTTGAAGTTCTAGCCTGTGATGATATTTCCATGATAAGAGAAAAGAATTTTATGTAAAGATAAGATACAAGTCATGACTTTTTTCTTTTTATATTGTATACCACATGCTAGCCCATCAAGCATATGATTTGCTAATAAGGAGTACATGCTAGTCTATAACTTCTTACTATGGATTAAACTCGAAGTGCAATCATAAGCGGCTTAAGCTTGAAGCCCGGGCTTGGACTTCACCTCAGCTATAACCTCAGAAGATAACAACATTATTGCATGTTTTCAATGTTTTGGTGCTCAAGATAAAGTTCAAGTATATAAATAGTATGCTTAGATAGGGGCAGGTATAAAAGATAAAAGGCATAACCAGACCTAAAATTTACCTAGCTTCCGACTTGTATTACTCCCTTCTACCTAGGCTAATCAAATCTTGATAGTTCTTCCAATGTTGTCGTCCTGGATCCATATTGCAGTTTTCTTGGTGTTTGTTAACACAGGTATTGTGTATACTCTACCTAACTTATATAACCAATGGGACAGCCTACAACTCAGAGGTAAAGTTGAATCCAGTACTGTTTATAATGACAAAAGATGATTTATAGCCAAACAGAAAGTCAATTTAAAGGGAAAGGCGCTAGCATTGACAACAATAATGAACGCAGTCCGAAAAACTTGATACCTAGGTTGCCGTCTGATTATGAGACCGATGATGATGGTTAGTTTAAATTCCTAGTAATTTCAAAGGTCCTTACAATGAAAACCTAACTCATTTCTTTCTCATTGGTTAGTTCCAGAACCTGGCATCTAATATTTCTCTTGCACAAAAATTTGGAAAACCGAATTATTTCTGCATGACATTATATTTTAGGAATGGAGGTTGTTTTGTTAGTGTTGACTTGAGATGTACTAAGTAGTTATGCAATTAAATATATAATAACCACCATGACCTTATATTACCACTGCCACTAATACACAGCAGCCGTCGCGCCCCCCATTTAGTGGGTTGCTGCTATCACTCCCACCCACTTTTCATTCACCAGAAGGTTGCCCAACCAACAACTGGAGGCTCTCTCCCAGTTTCGAGGTCATTGGTGGTGCCGTGGTCACCCCAATTGTCAGCCTGGCTGACTTGCACTGGTAGCAGCATGGCCCATAGCCTGCCTATGTGCACCTCACTACCCTTTATCTGGCACCAGCCAGCTCAAGCACTTTACCACATCAACTCTTGGAGGGCAATGGAACAGGTGGATCTATTGCAGTTTCGAACCCCCCACCTTGAGCTGCCCACAATTGTGGTAGCCCACATTCTCCCCACTGAAGCTCACGCGGCGCGTCACATGATCTCTGGTTCTCGGAGAAGTACAGTGTCAACTCGGCTAATCCTCATCACCTCCGACTCCATGGGTTTGCACAGTTATAGCAAATTTCTGGCCCTGGCAAGCAAGGGTCACTTATGAATACCGAGATGGGTAGGGGTAGAAGAATGAGGCGGGTCATTGGGGCAAAGCACGGGCTGATCAACTTAGTTTGGCGTGGAACCATTCTAGAGTAGCTGCATAGATCACTTGTTGGACTGACATAGTTACTATAAAAATGGATACACACACACATACACACGCTCACACTCACAAAGTTGTTGGATTTATATTGGCTTAATAGGGGTTAGGCCAAAACTAATGGCCTTAAGCCAAGCTAAGGCCGAAACATTAGTAATAGTTGGTCTACAGTGAGATTGTACCTTAGGATGGTATATATACAATATATAGACAAATCATAATTTTTTCCACAACAGCCATGGATATAGCTTGTTATGATTCATTAGCAAAAGTGCAAAGCCTTATACCTAGCCTTATTTGGCTTGTATAATACCAATAAGGCCATAAAGTGGATAAGTCCTAAATGTTATGAGTTGATCTATGTACTATAAATTTATTTAGAATTTCTCATTATTTTTCCAAATTTTTCCTGATTTTTCTTGATTTGTTGGTATATAATATGTATATTACATAATTGGACATTACATAAGTACTCTGATGACTAAGCAAGTCATGTGACCACTAGTCATGTGATATATTATATAAGCAAGGCCTAGAACATAGGTCCAGACTATAACATCATCATAGATTCATTATGGTGTAATATTACATCATACTTAGCATTACTGTGCATAGACCATATACCAGGTATATAGACCAGGTAGAATTAGTATATAACCCTGTAGTGTCTCTAACTGAAGACCCCAGATTTATTCTCTTTGTCTTCAGATAAGCACAGTAGTGCTTTGTATTATATAGTTAACTAACATAATAAAAACTTTGTCTTTAGAGCCTATCTCTCCTCTTCCTTCCCTCTCCAAATCCTCTCTACTTTGTACTAGGAGGTTACAAGTGTGCTCAGTACTACTTGTAGTAAGGGTGTGCTTAGTGCTACCCTTATGTGTATACATAAGACAGATCCAGCCCTCTGGGTGACTATTTGCATTAGTAGTAACACAAACTACATTGTGCTTAGTGTACTTGCCCCAATAAAAGCTTTACACCTAGTTGGCCAGGGTTAAGATACCTCAACCCCTATCTGCATACATAAGATAACTTGTGTCTTGACTATAGACCTTGCTTGAAAGTCTTATAGACTTAGAGTAAAGCCTGGTGATAGAAAAGCTCAAGTTTGAGTGAGAGTAGAGACAGGGCACAGAGAAGTATACACCCCTGCATCCTATCATAGGCCTAAAGCAATATCCTGCAATACTGTGATTTTAGCTATGAATACAATGATAATGTATACTGTGAAATACTATGAAGTATAAAGAATAATTAATGTGGCCTAATCCAGGGCCAGAAGTAATGCCTCTAGGGTTTCCAACCCTGAGGTTACTTATAAGAACAGAACTATGATTAGGGTGACTATAATAACTGTGACTTATAACTTGGACTTGTAGGAGCAGTATAGAGACAAGGAAATATTCTTTAAAGCTGATAGATACTTGAGGGGGACTTTAGACAGTGAGACAATAATACTAGAATTGACAAAAGAGGTCTGTGAGATGGAGAACATCTCTTAAACCTTAAAGGTTTAAATACATGATGGTATACTATTGTTCTCTAGATTGCTATGCTCTCCTAGCTTCTAACCCTTACTAAATACTCCAATATAACACCTAGGATCCTCCTTGATTGTTTCAGTGATTATCATGATGTGTTGTGATTCCTATGTAACTGTGATAGTGCCTGGAAGATAGAAAATGTAAAGTTACGCTCTTTTGTGTGACGTGATGCGTGACATGTCACAACTAGCACGATAGTGAAAGGGAGCAGAAACAATGATATACCTTCTTCTAAGCCTTAAACTTAGAACTAAGCTATGATCAAATAATAAACTATGGTTTACTGTAATATGCTATGACTTATAAGTAATATACTGTGAGATACTATATATCATAGCTTCTATACCATGATTTGTAGCTCAATAATAATAATATTAAATACCTGAGTAATTCCATAGTTATTCTGAGTATATGCTGAAAGAACATAGGTATATACTTGGTAAACCTAAATGTATGCTTATTAAACATAAATAAATGCTATAGTTTCTATGGCATGGTATAACTATGGTTGTGACACATCCCAAGTCTTGGAAAGAGTAAAAAAGGCCTTACTGCCTACCTTGTACCTTTGAGGGGTTTCTATGGACTTTGGTTGAGTTTTAGTGGCAAGAGTCAGGTGTGCTCTTAATACCTAGGCCTTTTATCTTAGCCCCTTTCCCCTACTTTACTCTCCTTAATTAATGGTGGTAGAAATCCCTATATATATATGACTTAAGTAATAAAAAGTTTGATAATACATAAGATAAGAAAGTACCCAAGTATACCCTCAATAGAATTAGGGCAGTACTACTGTGGGAACACTTGTGTATGGTACTTGGATTAAGTTTTGAGAGTGTATTATTTGATTGTGCTATAAGTAGGCACCTCATACCCAAAGTTCCATAGTCAAAGAGTATATCCTTGACAATGCTCTTCTGCATTAGCCTACTACTAACCCTAATTTCTAGAAATTTATAAAGCAGATCTAGTATAACATTACAACTAATGATATTGCTGGGTGTATTAACTATACACCTAATTGTCAAGAGTACACCTAACTCTTGTCACCAAAACTCAACTAAGGCCTACAAAAACACCTCTAAGATACAGGGTAACTAGTAATGGTTGTTTTACTTCTCCTAAGGCTTAGGATGCAAGGGTGTACACTTCCCTATGCATAGTCTTTGTTGTTACTCACACTAGAGCTCTTCAATCCCTAGGCTTTACTCTAAGTCTGCTAGACTTTCAAGCAAAGGATACTGTTGAGACACCAATGATCTTGTGTATACAAATATGTGTTGGGGTATCTTAACCTTGATAAGTGTAGGGCAGAGCCTTTACTTGCTTGAGTGCACTAAGCACTATGTGGTTTGTGTTACTGTGGATGCAAATAGTCACTACAAGGGCTGGACCTATCTTATATACGCATACAGGAGTAGCACTGAGCTAACTCCTACTATAAGCAGCACTAAGCATGCTTATAACCCCTAAGCACAGAGCAAAGAGGATTTGTGAGAGAGGAGGAAAAGGAGGAGATAGGGACTCTGAAGATGAAGTTTTTATTATGTTAGTTAACTACTAGATACAAAGCACTATTGTGCTTACCTGAAGACAAAGAGAACAAATCTGGGGTCTTCAGGTAGAGGCACTACAGGGTTATATACTAATTCTACCTGGTCTGTGTACCTGGTACATGGTCTGTGCACAGAGGTGCTAAGTATGATGTAATATTGCACCATAGTGAGTCTATGATGGTGTCATATTCTAGACCCATACTCTAGACCTGCTTACATAATAAGTTACATGACTAGTAGTCACATGATGACTGATCACATGACTTTGCTTAGTCATTAGAGTACTGCTTATGTAATATACATATTATATATCAAAATTTAGAGGAAAATCAGGGAAAAATCAGAAAAATAATGAGAAATCTTAAATAAATTTATAGTACATAGATCAAATTGTAACACTAATGTTGTCTAGGCTATTTTAGATAGTAAAAGAGATTATACACTATAATAACCATATATTACTGAAGCTCACATGTACATTTCCTTGTATATAGTACCATATAATATAGTAGTAAGTATGAGAACTATAGTATAGGTTTTTGTTATCTATCAATAAGTCTATAATGAAACCAAAGGGCTATAAATGCCATTACTATGAGAATTTGCATTCTATTTGTTCCTTGCTATCAAACTAAGGCAAGAAATGCACCTTTCTCTTCCCTTCTCCATTTCTTACCATATATGCACTTTATTTATTTCACTCTCAGTCTCATTGTGGGTGTAAATATATGTAAAAAAATAGCCACGGTACAACATGCATTTGTTAGCAATTTATCTCATAGCTGAGCTCGCGAATTTAATAATTACTTCATTTAGGAACGTTTATATGTTTAGATTCATTGGCAATTTGACTTTTCACTAATACAAAGTTTCTTGGATGAAAATTTACATTCATGGGCTGTATACATAAGATAAAGAAATGCTTATAAAAGATTAAACTCCACAGGCCGGAACTTTTAAATGCAAAACAATTTATGTTAGGGTCTAACAAAATATTAATAGTTCTTAGAACTCACAAGCGTCATCAGTATCAGATGACCGCACTTTTGCTCCGCACTTAACATCGAGTCGAAAATTGGTATCTTCAGGTTCCAAATGAACATCTATCCAGTTGAAAAGTACTTATTCAATGTAATTTCTTGTACCAATTGAAGGAAATCCAACATCACCTCTAGTTTTAACCCTGTCAAAGGCTTGTATGTCCATTCCAGCATATGGCAAGGATAAGGCCGTATGGACAAAAAGAAAAAACGTTGCCAGGCGGATCCACGAAAGAGACATGATTGTGGAGAAATCGAAAAAATCTATTGATGTGGTAGTAGATAGAACTGCTGGTGATGATCAATAGTCAACGATATCTAACTACAAGTGTAGTATTATGAGCTGGGGGAGTCTAACAGGAAAACGGCAAACGTATTTATATGCGCAATGAAGTTCATCAATACGGTGAACAGCGCCAGAAAAGCTGTCTATTGCATAGATCATTTCAATTGCGCTCACCTTTGCCTGGGTTCTCTAATCAAATAATCATTGATGAAATTACCAGTAGTGATAGATACCAATATCTAAACTCTGACTTGATTTTAATTTCATCCATTTGAGCCTATAATGGAATGTATGCCAAGATATTTTTATGAATTAATATAGAATATAAATATGGAAAGATAGAAGGAGAGTCAATATCATCAGAAATCACGCGGTACAAGGTGCCAAGGAATCGCAGACTTCGAAACTTGATTTTTCAGCTTACCCTGGAGATGATATCGGTGGCATAATATTTATTTGAGTGAAATGATAAAGTCTAATCTACCCTGGCAAGTTTATTAGCGCATTGCAACTGAAACTTTGCACATCCAGCTAAAATGATGATTGATAACTTCAGCAAAATTATTATCCAGCATTGTGACATGCTGTTATGATAGTAATTAGCATTACCTGTGCTTTGCATGGAAGAGGGTGAAAATGGACAATAAAAATTAGACTTTGTTAGGCATGATTGCTTCATAAACCCAAACCACTGTGTTAAGATTCGACGCGTCATGCTAACTAGATTAAAACATTTGATTGGCTGCATGTAAGGGTGCCAATGCATACGGTACATCAATTAAAATATACATCTACACGTTAAATAGATAAGAGAACTTTTACAAAGAGAAAAGAGGAGTATGGCATCAAGACATCATGATAGATGGTCTGGACAGAACAACAAATCTTGCCAAGGCAGCTTAAGCACTTGAATAAATGTCAACCCAAACACACCGGCACAATCTACTTGTGCATAGGTAGAGGTCAGTATTCAACCAATGCGCATTGAAAACTGTAGGCCATGCTTTACACAGCCCCAGTAACATAGCAGCTGTATACTGCTGACTTGGAGAGCCGTCAGGATACAATATAGCAATTGATAACATAGATGATGCAAATGGTAACAACAATATGATGCGCGCACAATAAGAGCTGTAAAGGAATATACTATTCCACCTAACGGAGGCAAATGGAAATGGTGAAACTTCCACCCAGCAAATATTAAATTTTATAACAGCATTAAAAGTTGATAACCATATCACATATTTTGACATTTGTGTAGGTATCGTTTTATTATTGATGGTTGTTCTATACATAGTGTATATGTAATCAGGCTGGTAGTATGCGCAACCATCAGAGTTGAGATTGATTGATATATAATATAAGAGTAGAAGCATAAAATTGACTACAAGAGTATCATCATCTTTGAGCATATGTGCAATATATTATATCAGTGATGTATCCATCAAAGAAGTCTTGCGCTGTTGTGCATCAGACGGTTCTGATTTGGGCTGTCAGCCATTTATATTACACTAGGATATTATTATGCAGTAGCCTTTCATTTTGAAGCGCAAACAACCTCATGCACTCATGTGTAGCTCGAACAAAATGATATCGGAGTTTGGAGTTTCCTCATGAATATGAACATGAATTATCCGGTCCGAACACATCACAAAGTTCAATGTCTCTTCCTTTTAATCAGATGGTTCAGGGCACCGGGGTATGATTTCAAATGCGTTTGATTATTAACAATTGTTTCTTTGATAGATACCTTGTGCTAGGTCGGGTGCTGGTCAGTGTCTTATCACAGAAATACCTTCACTAATAGTGAAACTGACATTCCGAATATTACTTTTACCTCAATTCCATCCATAGCTCTCAGCTTTACTCGTAATCATGCGATATAGAAGCACTCTCGACGTTATTCTATGCACCGCTTTTGTTTTAGTGATGGGCTTCAACGTATTTGCAAATATTCTAATGGGTACTCGACATCCTTTAAGTTCGCACCCTCAATCCGTGGCAAGTATTCAAAGTACGTACACAGCCTTTCATAATCGTCATTCAAATCATTCGGATTTTTCAACTTTGGCTGCACAGGTGCTACGTCGCTTGGTCTGGTCGATTTTTCCTCTTCTGAACCTGTTGCCATGTATGCTGGCACAGTGTCACACTATTTGCTTGATTCCAAACAGGCTGAGCAGGAATGGGCACATCTTCAACCAACGGGAGGTCACTTGGTTTATCTTGCAAATGAAGACAACCAAGGATATGATATTTATACCATTACACTCTTCCACCAATTCCAATGTCTGGACATAATCCGTCGGTATTACATTGGAAGGAAGAACACCACTTCCCCAACACTGCAACACTGTTTCAACTACCTTCGTCCGACAATCCAATGCGCTGCAGACATGAGTCTGACGTCTAGCTATAATGGCCTTGGGAATGTTCAACGGAGATCAGAGCAGGTGTGCAATGACTGGTCTTTGCTCTACAAGGCGGCGGAGGAAAATTATATGGGATATTTGAGAAAATCCAACAGCACCTGAGCTTGATCGTACCATTACTTGTTATTCTGAGTACTCAAAATCTTGTTTATGTCACCACCGGAACCCGGGACTTTTAGCTGCTTAATTGGGCTGAGTATTATCCAAGCACTATGTATAATGTCATCAAACTACTTTAACTCGCAGACGGGGAGTCATAGGATTGAATATTGGATTCTTATCATTTATTATTAAAATATCAATCAAGTGATGTAGTCGTTCCGTTATATTCAAGTAGGCACTTGCTATGATGGGCCTGGGGGTATTCAACCCACAGGATCTTTGCCGGCTTTTCTATGTCTTGTTGCAACTTCCCTCCCCTCTAGGCGCTGGCGGTGACACTACGACTTCCTGTTCTCAGGAAACTAAGCAACAACCCCGGGAAGACCCAGACTCAGAAGACAGACCGAAGTATCAACGTGGATTTGCCTGCCAGCAGGACATCCAATGTGAATTTGCTGCTAGTGACTTGCAGGATCCATCGGCATTTGATTTAGGTATGTTAGGTCTCATTTCGCTGGCAGAACATAGCTAAGCGCTTTCGGGGACACAAGCATGGTTTTATCAATGAAAATGAATCACTCTCAGCGATGAAGCTGAAATGGGGTTGTGTAAATAGAACACGCAGGCGTGCTTCTATCTATGATTTCCTGAATCGCCATCATGATGCATCATGGTGCATTGAATAGATAACAAAAACAGGCAATCTCATTTCATTTCTAACCCCGATACTGCTAGAGACCATTGGCACTCCCAGCGACATGCGTTCCACTGGCATTTCAGAGAATTGTATGTGAATGCACTGAATACATAAACATCATTCTCGGCAAGTTTTTTCTTCTGACTTCTTTGATGATAGATGTATGATGCCTTATACACTCGCTAAAATTGGTAAGGTAGCATTCATACAAAACCGATCATCCTTGTAGCATGGTGGCAGGTGTGACAACAGCTCTTTACACAGGCGGAAGGCTGTTTTAGTCGCTGCTGTTACTTAAATATTAGAGAATAAACTTTTTTTCTAAGTAAAACTATAGAAAAAACCAAGCATTTTACTCACTAACAGCATACTTCTTATATTGGATAAAACTATGCACAAAATGACTTACCTTACATTATAGAAAAATGAGGGTTTTTTGAATAGCTAAAATCCAGCAAAAAGTCAATAGTGTTGCACTGAGTAAAGCTCAGGGTTTTTTCTACCATTTATTCAAAAAAAGAACCGTAAAAAGGGGTTTTGTAATATAGTTAAATATTACAAGTGGTATAAAGATGCATCTTTTATAACTCTACTGGTATAGTTGTTGCAACCATAGAACCCAATATTCAAGAAATTAGATTTACTCACTTGTAATACTTGTCTTTTCCTAATAGATTTTTAAGGCAGGTTTATTGCCTGGAAGGGAAGCAGTTAGCTTCCTAGTGGCAGAATAGCTATATCTTCTCTTAAGAAGACTTACTTGGTTACAAGACTCTTAAAGCTTCTTGTAGGCTTCTTCTATAGGTGTTAACACCAGGAAAAAATCTCATTAGTATGTAGCTTTATATAGCCAAGATATTTGCTATAGTATAGTAGCCAGGTATCCCTATGCATATTATCATATAGTGTAACTATCCACTATAGGGCTACAGCAACTACAGGGGCTATAGTTGGCTATATCTTAGTATAAGCATCCCAGTATAACATTAATTATTGCATTGTATTGAAAGGGGTATAATACAGGTGTAATGTACTTGTACACTACTATAGACCTTAATTAAAGCAAACACTTACTTATAAAGAAAAGTGCAGGCTTGTTATTTTTTCTTGTAGATAAAGGCTTAGTCTATAAGGGGTTGGAAGTAATTAGTCTACTCTGTATCTAATGCAAAGGTAGCCAGTAGGATTTATCCTTACTTACTTTGTAGTACTTTTTGGTGCTTAGGCTTGTATTTGCAAATAAAAAATTTGAGTAAGTCCTAATTGAGTTGTTAGTAAGCTTAGTAAGCTTGTTGGAGTCTTGCTCCTAATCACTCACAATTTAATGGGTGAAATCAACTTGTTGTTTTGTAGCTATATACATGAGCCCTTATATACTACTGAGAAATTTGATTTTATGGTATTTTATGTGTTTATGAATAGTAAAGTATGCTGCGGAATGACTGCAGGGGTGGCTGTGCAGACTGCGGAATGACTGTGCATTACCTTTATGTTAATGTAAGTATAATTGGTCATTTGTGCATGTGTTAGAATGTTAATAAATTGATTTACTGCACAAATCTAGATCATCTTATCTTGGAAAGATTAGATCTATCAAAATAATAAATCAAATGCATGTATATATTCACTTATTTGATTAAATATTTAAATAACTCTGTAAATAAAATTCAATAAATTCCAAATAAATTTGTGTAAGTAGGTAAGTATGTATAGTATTTATTTAAGCTTTCATTTGATTTATATGAAGTTGCATTGATGCACAATTAATATAACTTTCAATACATTGCATTATAGTTCTAATTATCAAATTACTCATGCTATACTAATTAATAATTAATAGATTAGGTTGTATTATTTAGATGAATAATTTACATTATTGTGTAATAGAATATTAAACAAAGGTATATAAAATAAGTGGTTTATAAGTTGTGTAAATTACACCTGTAAAAGAGAAGTATTAATATCTATGCATTTATTAATAGTTATAACTTGCAAGTATATTACTATAATTAATATAGACATAGAAATAAATCTATTAATTTTAGCTGTATAAATTGTTTGTAGATATAATCTTGCATACAACACATCTTGCTTCTGAAACATAATTAATTATCTAGTAAGAGAGCTATAATACAATGTAGTAGAATTTAGAATAACAGTAAAAGAAAAGCTACCTAGAGGGGCTTTCAATGTGTATAAAGGAAAAAAATAGACAAGTAGTAAGGAAATAAGAGAGCAAGAGAGAATGATAGAGGGAGAAGAGTAAAAATATTATTAATGATATACTTAGCACTTATAAGTATAAAGCAAATAGTAGCAGAGCTTGAATTCCATAGGCAAAGCTAGGAACTAGTTAGACTAGTGTCAAGAGCACACCTAACTCTTGTCACCAAAACTCAACTAATGCCTACAAAAACCCCTCTAAAATATAGGGTAACTAGTAATGGTTATTTTACTTCTCCTAAGGCTTAGGATACAAGGGTGTACACTTCTCTGTGCACTGTCCTTGTTATCACTCACACCAGAGCTTGTTAATCCCTAGGCTTTACTCTAAGTCTACTAGACTTTCAAGCAAAGGCTATTGTTAAGACACTAGTGTTCTTGTATATACAAGTAGGTATTGGGGTATCTTAACCTTAACAAGTGCAGGTCAGAGCCTTTACTTGCTTGAGTGCACTAAGCACTATATATGTTGTGTTATTGCAGACACAAATGGTCACTACTAGAGCTGGACCTGTCTTATACATGCACATGGAGACTTGTATAGAGCTTATCTCTTCTATAAGCAGCACTAAGCATATTTACAACCTCCTAGCACTGAGCCAAGAGGATTTTTTAGTGGGAAAGAGAGAGGGGTTGGGACAGGCTCTATAAGCCTAGAGTAAGTGGACTCTGAAGACAAAGTTTTTATTATGTTAGTTATTACTTAATATATAGCACTACTTATGTTGTGACTGTATGAAATGCCCTAGCAGCTGTGCCAAAAACGTGACAAGGGAAATTGGAGCAGAGCTCCAATATTCAATAGGAGATTAAAGTAGACTATATACACAAGTTAGTAATATACTTTAATGACAATGGTTTTTATACCTGAACCACCACCACCATATCACACCCATATACACACCTAAGCCCTACTGCTTATCACCCCTCACCCAAGTAAGTCTAATACATAGAATATATTAGCCAGTATATATAGTAGTATATAGTACATAAGTATAGTAGTAGTAGTACACTATGTAATGTAGTGTACAGTGTAGTAGCGGCTAGATGTATGCACTGCCAGTCTTAGAACTAGCACTATTCATTATACTGCATACACCTCAACAAAATGGCAGAGTAGAGTAGTTTAACCACACCTTAATAGAAAAGGCCAAGGCTATGTGCCATGCCACATGTCTCCCAGACTCCTAGTAGGAATTTTCCCTAGAGCACACAGTATATATGTACAACTATACCCCTATATGGCAATTGCACTGAAAGACCCCTCATAAGGTTATCAAAGGAGAAGTCCCTGACATCTCCACACTTTGCATCTTTAGCTGCAGTGCATATATATACCTCCTAGAGGCAGTCTAGGCAAATAAGCAAGCTCCTTGGAGCAAGCTAATGATATACCTTGATAGCCAACCTGGTGTCAAAAGGTACTACTTTATGCACACCAAAAACAATATGATCTTCTTAGGTTATACAGCTATTTTTAATGAAGAAGTGTTTCCAAAGTGCAAAACACAAAACCGGTATATACTGACCCAAATAGGCAGGAATATACCTAGCAAGGGGGAGAATCTCACTAAAAATCCACCTTTCATTGATTATAATGATGACAAAGGACTAATTCATACTTGTGTCCCTGTAGCAGCCCTACCAGTTGACCTGCCAAATTCCCCTTGTATACCAAGATCTCCTTCCTCTATGCCACTACCCTTGCCTCCTACACCAGAAGAAGAGCCTTTACAAGGATTGCTTCCTGAGCCAGAGCCCGAGAGACCCTCTATACCACCCCCAGTTAACTTGTAGAGGCTAGATCTAGAATCACTACCTATAGTTTGTGTCACAACCCCCTCTATGCACAAGTGGCTTTTGCTCCAATATTTCCAACATATCCCCACTCACCCTTGCCTACTACCATCCAACAACCAAAGACACCTCTCTGGCTCCCAACTTCCACTCTCTGCCCTCCGCAATTTAGGCATTGGAACCAGCAACCCCTTGCTCGGTGCCCAATTGGAGTCCCAGAGCCTTTTCCTCTTCTTATATATCCTGTTTTCCCATTATTTTCCCCACATATTCTGGTATTCTTGTTCACATAGATAGTTTTGGCCTATTTATACCCCGTATTCCGTTTCCCACTCTTTGTCTCACTTCATTTCTATTCCTCTTGGTATCCTCCTGCTACTATAGTATTTATACCAACCTAGCATATACCTAGCTACCTCAGTTCAGAAATTAACTTAGTTCCCCTGCTCCTGTCTGACTCCTGTCCCAGACCACAACTAGGCAAGGGCCTGACACATACATCTTGGCCAAGTCTGGTCACCCCTCTTCTTTCCTATTCACTCTCCTATCTCTACTCCTGTTTACTCCGTCTCCACTTCTGTTCTGCTCTGCCCCTCCCTTTTCTACTATCTCCATCCATCCAAGACTTAATAGTTTGATGCTTTCAGTATAAAAAAAGGCTGGTTAACTGGTATAGAGATAATGTCTATGGCTGGCTACCCCTATCTACTATAGAACGGGAAATTGAGTCCATCAGAAGCTGGAAATAAATGGTTAGTATTGAATCTGGTAGCTCTAATCAATATCTTTCATTAACTGGTCCTAGTACATCTAGAGAAGTTTTACTAGCTCTACTAAGTGAGCAAAGTGAGTCACATGATGAGCCAGCCATTGGTAAATCCCACCTAGCGCTGCCTAGACAAGCATGCCCTGGTGATGACATAGACTTATACCCTAAAACTATCCAACTTGCCAATATATACCGGGAAGGGGGAGTATCATTAATGAACACCTTATTGGCATTTATAATTCCAGAATTGGAAAGTGTACTTCTAGAAGAGTCCAAAGTAAGGGAATGGACCTTCAAAGACATCAAGAAATTTAGTATTAATGATCAAAAAGATTGGAAGGAAGCGTACTATAAGGAGCTATTAATCCTCAAATACCGCAAAGTCTTTGAGCTAGTTGCTCTCCCAAAAGGGAAAAAGACCATTAAGAACCAATAGGTATTTGACATTAAGTTGGATGGCCAGAAAAAGGCCTAATTAGTAGCTAAAGGGTTCTCTCAATAAGAAGGAATTAACTTCAATGAGATCTTTTCCCCCATTATCTAATTTAAGACCATGCAGCTTATACTAGCACTGTCGGCCCTACAAGACTGGCACATCATAGGTGCTAATGTATGTAATGCATACCTATATGGTGATCTCAAAGAGGAAATATACATAGAGCAACCTAAAGAGTTTAAAGTAAAAGGAGGAGAACACATGGTAATATAATTACATAAAGCCTTGTACGGTCTAAAACAAGCCGGCCTCACTTGGTGAAAGACATTATCCTCATCACTCAAAGAAATGGGGTATCAACAACTTCTCTCCAATGCAGGGGTTTTTCTGTACAAAGACAAAAAGGGTAATAAGATTACTCTAGTTATATATGTTGATAACATCCTATTCTTTAGATCTAATTGGTCTGCATTTGAGACCCTCAAAGCCCACATAACAAAACTTTGGGAATGCCAAGACCTTGGTAATGCATATGAGTTTCTCTGTATGTGTATCAAGAAAGAAGGCAACAAAATCTGCCTGGATCAGATTCTATATTTGGAAAAAATTATCTAGTGGTTTAGTCTTACTAACTGTAGAAGGGTGTATACACTACTGCCAGATAGCTATAGACCTACTTAAATACTGGTTGATCTTAAAATAGATCCCAAACTCCGACAGTGCTTCCAATCCATAATTGGAAGCCTTCTTTACATCATGTTAGGTACATGCCCAGACGTAGCCTTTGCAGTGACTAAACTGGCATAATTTACCACTAACCCAATGCAAGAGCACCTGGACAAAGTGCTATTCATAGCAAAGTACCTATAGACAATAAAAGACTACCAGCTAGTCTATGATGGGGACTCTGATGGTGGCTTAATTGCCTATTTAGACTCTAACTATATTAGTGACCCTAACAACCATTGCTCCATTACCAGCAATATATTTATGCTGGTAAATAGAATCTTCTTATAGAAGTTACATGCACAATGTATAGTTGCACTTTCTTCAACTAAGGCTAAATACATGGCTGTGTTAGATTGTGCCAAGCAAGCACTGTAGATTTGAAACATCCTTTCCAAATTTGAGCTACCTATGCTTCTTCCAATACCAGTATGCTGTAATAACATAGACACCAACTTCTTAGTAGCAAATAATGTAACTAATTAGAAGTTAAAATATATTGACACACAATACCATCACATTAGAAGCTGCATTAAAGATGGAAGGGTTGCAGTCTTCTTCATAGAAGGGAACCTTAACCCCACCAATATGTTCACTAAGAACCTAGCATTCAACAACTTCCACAAGTGCCGGCTTCTTACCAGACTTGAACTCTTAGAGCCAACTCTTTGGCATAAGGTATCCCAGTGTATCAAACAATAGAGACTGCATGGAACAAGAGGGAGTGTTATAACTATATGGAATGCCCTAGTGGCTGTACCAAAGGTGCAATAAGGGAAATTGGAGTGGAGCTCCAATATTCAGTAGGAGATTAAAGTAGACTATATATACAAGTTAGTAATGTACTTTAATGATAATAGTTTTCATACCTGAACCAC
This sequence comes from Agroathelia rolfsii, assembly GCA_018343915.1. Classification (NCBI taxonomy): domain Eukaryota; kingdom Fungi; phylum Basidiomycota; class Agaricomycetes; order Amylocorticiales; family Amylocorticiaceae; genus Agroathelia; species Agroathelia rolfsii. The sequence continues at coordinate 2,196,098 of JABRWF010000002.1, forward strand.
CACTACCATCTTGCACCTACACACACACATAAGCCTTACTGCTTATCACCTCCACCCATATAAGTCTAATACATATATTAGTAGTGTGTATAGTGTAGTATATAAGTACAATAGTGGTAGTACACTATGTATAGTAGTGTACAGTACAGTGGTGGCTAGATGCATGCACTGCTGGTCTTAGGACTAGCACCATTCATCAGGAGCACTACAGGGTTATATACTAATTCTACCTGGTCTATATACTGGTACATGGTCTATGTACAGGGGTGCTAAGTATAGTGTAATATTATATTATAATGAGTCTATTGTGATGTTATGGTCTAGGCTCATATTCTAGACTTGTATATACATAATATATTACATGACTAGCTGTCACATGATGGCCAGTCATGCAGTGACTAGTCACATGACTTGCTTAGTCATTAGGATGATTATGTAATGTTTATGTAATATACAAGTTATATATCAAAAAATAGAGAAAAATCAGGAAAAATTCAGAAAAATAGTAAGAAATTCTAAATAAATTTATAGTACAACAAGTATCTCATAACAACTAGGTTTTTAGTGATCTATAGCAATGGAGGGAGTATGTTAAGGGTCTACTTTTTGACTTATTGTAATTATAGATCAATACCCACAAATATTCTAAATACAAGAAAATATGCTCTTTAATATTATAAGTTGATATATAGACAGTATTTTTTGCCTTCTTATTCTGTTTATTCTTGTCAAGGGTACATCTTTTGACTGCAAAACATTGGGCTTGGTAGGGCCTACTTGTAACAAAATCAATTAATATACCTTTTAATGCTTTAGTCTCAAGTACCTGTATATAAGTATTTCCATAGGTAACACTACCCTTATTATATTGAAGGGATATTCAGGTACTTTTTAGCTTATATATAATCAGTGTATCATGAGATGGAACTTTAGACAATATTTTTGCCAATTTTTTGGCTATTTTATTGTATTATTTGGACTAGTATTTCTTTTACTTTTTAATTTTCTTTATTTCTCTTATTAAAATTACCCTTTAGGGCATGGACTATAGGTAGTGTAGTGGTCATATGATTGGCCCTTATATATACCAAGCTGCATATCAAAGGAGTAATCTCAGGGCTGTGTGCATTTTCATTTTATCACTATATATAGCCTAGGAGTATAGCCTCCTTTACCTGACCAATTCCTAATGGTTACTAGTACTAGTCTAGAAACGGATCTTTACATGGTTGCCTAGTAGAGTTAGAGAAAAGGTCTTCCCCTACATTGCCATATTTCCCTACTATTACTCTATCTATGTATAGACCCTTAAAGCTATATATAGACTGTTTAGAAATAGTATAAGTACAGCATGTAACTTATCCTAAAGAGCTTAGCTTTGACCTCTTTGCCTTTAGGTAAGTATAAGTGTTACAAGACGCTTGTTGTACTATAAATTTATTTAGAATTTCTTATTATTTTTCTGATTTTTCTCTATTTTTTGGTATATAAATTGTATATTACATAATTGGATATTACATAAGTACCCTGATGACTAAGCAAGTCATGTGACTTGCCATTACATAACCATTGGTTATGTGACTTATTATGTATGCAAGAGTCTAGAATATAAGTCTAGACTATAATACCATCATCAACTCATAATGATGCAATATTACATAATATTCAGTACTACTATGCATAGACTATGTATTGGTACACAGACCAGGTAGAATTAGTATATAACCCTGTAGTGCCTCTACCTAAAGACCTAGATTTGTTCTCTTTGTCTTTAGGTAAGCACAAGTAGTGCCATGTATTAAGTAATAACTAACATAATAAAACTTTATCTTCAGAGTCACTCTTGCTCTAGGCTTATAGAGCCTGTCCTATTCCCCTCTCCTCTCCTATAAAATCCTCTCTGCTCCATGCTAAGAGGTAATAGGTGTGCTCTATACTGCCTATTGTTTAGAGGTTGCTCTATGCTCCTCTACATGTACGCTGCATAATACAGGCTCAGGCTTTGTGCTAGCTACTTATAGCTATTAACCACAAACTATTATAGTACTTAGTGCACTCAAGTAAGCAAGGATTTACTCCACACTTATCAGGGTTAAGATACCTCTATCCATATCTATATATATGAGATAACTTGTGCTTTGATTATAGACCTTGCTGGAAAGTATTTATACTTAGAGTACAGCTTGGTGATAAAAAAAATCAAGTTTGAGTAAGAATAGAAACTGGGCACCAAGAAGTGTATACCCCTGCATCCCAAGCTCTGGGAAGTATAAAAAAGGCCTTACTGTCTATCTTGTACTTTACAGGGGTTATAGTGAGCTTGGTTGAGTTTTGGTGCTCAAGAGTCAGGTGTGCTCTTGACACTTATATAATATATATTTTATATATCAAAAAATAGAGAAAAATCAGAGAAAAATTAGAAAAATAGTAACAAATCCTAAATAAATTTATAGTACAACAAGTAACTTGTAACATTAGTGATGCTACTAAGCCCTTAAATAAATCTCCTATAGTAATTTGTAAGACCTCTGAATTTTTGCACATCTTTGACTATAGTAGGCTTTGGCTAGTCAAGAATTGCTTAAACCTTTTCATTGGTCATTTGTACAGAATTGTAGCAAATTATTACTCCCAGGAACTCAACCTTAGATACTTCAAACAAGCATTTATCTAGGTTAGCAAATAGATCATTATTTACTAATCTATCTGATACTTTATAGACTAGTTTTTAGTATTGTTCCTGGTTAGTAGTGGCAATAATAATATTGTCAGTATATATGTATACTAATCCTTATGCAATTAGGTCTGCAAATATTTCATCCATCATAGCCTGAAAGGTGGCTAGGGGATTGCATAAACTAAAGGTCATTACTAGGGGTTCAAATAGTTCTTGAGGAGTTATAAATACTGCTTGTTCTTGATATCCCTCTTTAATAAGTACATTATTGTATCCCTATTATAAATCTAGTTTGGTGAATATCTTTGCCTGAGATAGTCTGTTAACAATAGAAGAGATGAGTGGAAGTGGGTAAGAGTTTTTTATAGTGATATTGTTTAATCTATGATAGTCTACTATATAGTGACCTACAAAATATGTTCTATATTTTGCTATTTTGGATGTCTAGCTTTATAACTCAGGGAGTAAAATACATAATATTCTAAGTTTACTCTAGCATATAGATTAGCATATTGGCTTTCAATTGGGCCCTAGGTTACGTGATTCTGTTAAGAATTGATAATTCTACATCTATTTTTCTCAGGTAGTTACATAGAATACATTTTGTAGCTTTTATTTTATTAGTAATACTCCTATATAAAACATATGTAATATTCATAGAATTATGTAAGCAGCTATGTTGGAGATACAAATAGACACTTTAGTATCCAAAAAAACACAAACAACCCTTAAACTCCTACCACTATCATTATGAAGTCTATTTCTTCAACTCAACTTGATATAATCCTTTATCTACTTAATTAAGGACTATCACTATTGAACTATAGTAGTTCTTGGTTGTATAGTGTGGCTATATGCTAGCTCACAAGTTACCTATTTTGAAGCAAACACTTACTTGTAGGAAAAGTGCAGGCTTGTGGTTAGTTCCTAGAATTAGGCAAGGTTTCCTAGGATAGGAAGCAATTAGTAACTATGCTATACTTAAGATAAGATTGTAGCCGGTGTCCCTTTGAGACTACCTACTTAATTTCCCTTGGGAAAGGCTTCTGATCTTGTCTTGTAGACTTTGTAAGTCTAGGGTGAAGTTAGTACCCTAGGAGCTAGTCTTGTAGACTATTTAACTCACTATTTTCAAGTGAAATAACTTATATTTTACAGCTGATTTAGCTAGGGTTTATATACTACAAAATATTCTAATTTCTGAAGGATTTGTAAGCAATATCTTTGCTTAAGTAATCTGCTTGGTAAGCAAAGAGTATAAGGTTTATGCTGACAAATCCACTCTGTAAGCTAAGTATAGTATTTGTAAGCAAATTGAATATTTAAATGAATAGGAAAGTGATATTAGTAATATATCTCAAATATTACTAATGTCTTTAAAGGTGATTACTAATTTATTTGTGTGATTTGTAAGCTGATTTATAATCACAATTGTGTATTAGTAAGTAAAGTGAATTGTTTAAACAAAAGATATTTAAAATGAATATTTAAATGATTTTTAAGAAATGAATATTTAAATATGAATATATTTTGGAAATATTCAGAATAAAGTGAATGAATGATTGCTTTATATCTCCACAACTAATGGTTGTAAATTCTTGAAATAAATAACAGTAATAGATGAGATATAAACTGATTTATTGAAGTATTCATTGGAATATTTAGAAAGATTGGATGTATTGAAATATATATATCTTTCAACAATCACCTAAGGCTATAGCCTCTAGAACTCACCTAGGACACTCTACCATCAGCAAAATTCACTCTAAACACTGCCCTAACCTTCAGAAGTCCTATGAAGGCTGTCCTTCCAAACTTTCCACTACTACTATCTATTACTCTATACACCTTATCTCTACAGGCAAACTAGATACTGCTATCTAGGTAGCTAGGGAGCTTAGAAACAGTCACCAAGTATCTATTTCATCTGAAACTGTATGCAGGACACTCAAAAAGTAAGGGATGAAAGCTACTACCAAGATTAAAAAGGCTAAACTTAAGCCTTATAATGCTAAGGCTAGACTATAATAGGCTGAAGCATATTAGCACTGGACTATAGAAGACTGGAAGAGGATGATTTGGTCTGATGAGTCTAAAATCAATAGGATAGGGTTAGATGGAAGGAAATAAGTGTGGAAAAAGCAGGGAGAGGGGCTTAGCAATAGGTTGGTGCAGGGTACTCTAAAGTTTGGTAGTGGGAATATCATGATGTGGGGATGTTTTGGATGGGATAGTATAGGCTATACAACTAAGATTGATGGAAGGATGGATGCAGAGATTTATATGTCTATTCTAGAGGATGAGTTGCAGGATAGCCTTGAGTGGTGGGGGAAAACTATACCTGACATTGAGTTTTAGCAGGATAATGATCCTAAACACAGTAGCAGACTAGCTAAGGAATGGTTCAAAGACCATGATATGGCAGTTATGCAATGGCCTGCTAACTCCCCAGACCTCAATCTAATTGAGTATTTGTGGAGTTACCTCAAAAGAAGGCTAGCAGAGTACCCTGAGCCACCTCCATCTATTATAGAGTTGTAGCAGAGGGTAGAAAAGGAGTGGGAGGCAATTCCATTCTCAGTGTGTCAGAAACTTGTTGAGAGTATGCCTAGAAGGGTTGCAGCAGTGTTAAAAGCACAGGGACATTATACAAAGTATTAGAAATAGTAGATTACTATATAAAAAATAAAAGCCACAAAATGTGTTCTATGTAACTACCTGAGAAAAATAGATGTAGAATCATCAATTCTTGACGGAATCACGTAACATAGGGCTTGATCAAAAGCCAATATGCTATTCTATATGCTAGAATAAACTTAGAATATCATGTATTTTACTCCCTGAGTTATAAAGCTAGACATCCAAAAGAGCAAAATATAGAACATATTTTGTGGGTTACTATATATACATACTTAAGCCCCACTGCTTAACTACCTCCCCCAATATAAGTCTATATACATAAGTATATTAGTAGTGGTAGTAGTATATAGTATATAGAGTACAATAGTGGTAGTACATATATATAAAGTAGTGTACAGTGTAGTAGTAGCCAGATACATATACTACTAGTCTTAGGACTAGTGCCATTCATTAGTCTATGCATAGCTTTGGGGGTCTATATGCAACCAGAGTAATAAAGGATAAATATGGCAATGCAGGGGGAGACATTTTCTCTAACTCCACTAGGCAACTATATAGAGATCTGTTTCTGGATTAGTACTAGTAATTATTAAGGGTTGATCAGTGAAGAAAGCTGTACTCCTAAATATCATAGGTCTATAAACTATAACTATAAGTACTATGAATATTATAAAGGATTACTATGGAAAAGACTATTAAAAATACTTAAGTAGTAAACAATGAGTTGTAAAGCCTAATCCAAGGCTAGTAGTGATGCTCCTAAGATTTCCAACCCTAAGGTTAACTATAAGGAAGTATACTATGACTTTGATAACTATAATAACTATAGCTATGACTTGGAATAATAAGAGTGATATAATAGGGGCTTAGGGGCATAAAGAGGGCCTGGGATAATAAATAACAATGATAGTATTAACAAAAGAGGTTTGTGAGATGGGGAACATCTCTTGGACCCTAAAGGTTTAAATACATAATAGTATACTATTGTTCTCTATATTGGTATACTTTCCTAGTCTCTAACTTTTACAAAATAATCCAATATAACTCCTAGGATCTTTCTTGATTATTCTAGTAATTATGATGTGTTGTAGTCCCTATATAACTATAATAGTGCCTAAAGATGGGAAATACAGAGTTACGCTGTTTTATGTAATGTGATGCATAATATGTCACAACTAGTACAATAGTGAAAGGGAGCAGAAACAATGGTATACCTCTTTCTAAGCCTAAGGCTTAGAACTAAGCTATAACTAAATAATAGACTATAGCTCAACTATAGTATACTATGACTTATAGATAATACAATATAGTATATATTGCATTATAGTATCTATGGCATAATTTGTAGTTTGATGTAATAAATATTAAATACCTGAGTAATTGCATAATTGTTTTAAGTCTATACCAAATGAACCTAGATATATACTTGGTAAACATAAGTAAATGCTATTATATCTACAGCATGGTACTACTGAGGTTGTAATACTAGGCTATGTGTAATAATAAAGTGGAAGTACATATAGCCCCAAGATTACTCCTGTGATATATGGCTTGAAACATATAAGGGCCAATTATATAACTACTGCACTGCTCATAGTTTATGCCCTAAAGGGTAATTTAATAAGAGAAAGACAAAGAAAATGTAATAATAATAAAAATACTAGTCTAAATATTACAAGAAATATACCAAAAAATCTGCAAAAATTCCATCTCATAACAGGATTCTAGACTAAATTAGGGGTAAAGGAAGGGATGCAGAAATAGCGCAAGCACTTGGGATAATTAAGGAACTTAGGCTAGTTAAGCTTTAAAAAGGACTTAAGAAGTAGAATGAGGAAAACAGGTTAATCCTATACCTAAGAAAGATTTATATGCCAAAAAATACCTTGTTACATAACAACATCATCTATCTACATTATAACATCCTGGCCACTGGACATCCAGGAAGATACAAGACCCTGGAATTGATCTCATGAAACTATTAGTAGTTAGGCCTTACTAAGTCAATAAATAAATACATTGCATTATGCCTAGAATACCTAGCCTCTAAGATTTTGTGATCTATGCCTATTAGCCTGTTAGCTCCACTACCTACCCTAGAACAACCTTAGGACTATGTAACATCAGATATAATTATAAAACTTCTGCCATTATAAGGATTTAATTCTATCCTAGTAGTAGTAGATAAGCTAACAAAAATGTGCCACTTAATCCCCTGTATTGAAGCTATTATATCCTCTAAAATGGCAGATCTATACTTGGCCAACATTTTCTGACTTTATGGACTCCCTAAGCAATAGACCTTAGATTAAGGTCCTTAGTTTACTAGCAAAGTAATAAGAGAAATTTATAAATGCCTAGATATTAAAATATCTCTCTCTACTGCCTACCACCCCCAGTCTAATAGTTAAATAGAACAAATAAACCAAGAAGTTAAAGTATACCTTAGAAATTATATATCATACTAGCAGGACAATTAGGCCAGTCTATTACCATTGGTAGAATTTATGCTAAACAACTACTAGCAAGCTTCCACTAGTATATCCCTATTCAAACTTAACTATAGCTTCTCCCCCTAAATAGACTTAACTATGGTAGATACTCTTTATACAGAAGGCACCCAACTCTAGATGGAAAAAGTCAAGGAACTTTAAGAAGATGCCTAAGCAGCTTTAGACTATACTGCTGAGAGAATAAAGTATTTCTTTGATAAATATACAGCTGAGATACCAAAATATTTGATTAGGGACAAGGTCTGGCTAAGTACCAAAAACATTAAACTAGCACAACCCTTAAAGAAGCTCTCAGCAAAATGGATTAGCCTATACAAGATCACTAAACTCATTAGAAACAGAGTAGTTTGGCTTTCAATTCCAAGGAGGTAGACTATACAAAATGTTTTTTATATATCCCTAATCAAACCACATATCTAGAGCAACTCAAAACCTACTACCTGTGTTTCAGAACCAATAGAGATAGAAGTAGAAGAGAAACACAAGGTACTACAAATTAAGGACAGCTGCTTAAGTCCACAAACCAAAAAGTTAGAATATTTGGTTGAATAGAAAGGGTATCCTAGAGAAGACTTATGGGAAAAAGAAACCAACATTACTAATACCCCATGACTAATCAAGGATTTCCATAAGAAGAATCCCAAAGTGCCTAAATGCCTTTTGGCTGCAGCCTTTGTAGAACTACTATTCCAACCAATAGAAAACTTTACAGAAGCCATGGAAAAGATAGGAGGGATATAGGAACTTGGGATGTTCCAGAGGAAATCCCCTTAGGAGGGGGGTAATATTATGAAATGGACCTTTAAAGGACATTTCCACCAATTTTTTGGCTATTTTCTTGTATTATTTAGACTTCTACTTTTTTTGTTATTATATTTTCTTTTCTTTCTTTTTCCTTATAAAAATTACCCTTTAGGGTATAGACTGTGGGCAGTATAGTAGTTAGGTGATTGGCCCTCATGTGTTCTAAGCCATACATTACAGGAATAGTCTCAGGGCTGTATACTTTTTATTTTCATCATTATACATAGCCTAGAAGTATAGCCTCCTTTCTCCTGACTAATCCTTAATGATTACTGGTATCAGTCTAGAAACAAATCTCTATATAGTTGCCTGGTGGAGTTAGGAAAAAGGTCTTCCTCTGTATTGCCACATTTATCCTTTCTTACTCTAGCTACACATAGGCTATTAAAGCTGCACATAGACTATTAGTAAACAGTATAAATTATTACAGGCCTATAAACTATAACTATAGTGTCATAGGTCTATAGCAATAAACAATAATACTATGAATAATACTATAAATACTATGAACACTGTGAATAGTTCCTATGGAATTGTTAGTAAAATTTTATGACTTCTCTAGCCTAATCCAAGGCTAGAGGTAATGCTCTCAGGGTTTCCAACCCTGAGGTTAACTATGAAATAGTAAACTATAACTTATAATACCTTTGACTATGACTTAGACTTGTAGGAAAATAATACAGAGGCAAGGAAATATTCTTAGAGCTAGTAGTGGCTTGTGTCAAGGCTCACACTCTTGACTATCTAAACAACAGAGGTGACCCCTACCTACACCACAAACAGGACAATGTACCGCTACTAGGTCCCAAAGATATACTCCAAGTCTAGAAGACTTTCCACCAAAGGCTACTATTGGCTAATAACTTGTTACTGCTTGCTTAGTAAAGAAGGGAGTGCTAAACACTCTGAGATGCTTAGATTCTTTCTTAGAGGGTAACAACCCTAAGTCATACTTTACCCTGATTTATTAAGGGACTTGATGTCAAGGCTCACGCTCTTGACTATCTAAACAACAGAGGTGACCCCTACTCACACCACAAACAGAACAATGTACTGCTACTAGGTCCCAAAGGTGTACTCCAAGTCTAGAAGACTTTCCACCAAAGGCTACTGTTGGCTAATAACTTGTTACTGCTTGCTTAGTAAAGAAGGGAGTGCTAAACACTCTGAGATGCTTAGATTCTTTCTTAGAGGGTAATAACTCTAAGTCACACTTTGCCCTGATTTATTAAGGGACTTGATATAGAGAGGGGGAGGCAGGCAATACAGCCTGTTCTATGGCTTGCTTAGGTCCTTATACAACCCCTAGGCTGACAAGGCACAAAGGGAGGGCAAGGGTGAGAGGGCTAGGACAATGAGCCTGAAGGCAAATATATTAGTAAATGGTAAAGAGAGATGTACATGCTTATTTACTCACCTGAAGGCAAAAGGTCAAAGCTAAGGCCTTCAGGGAGTGTTACAGGGTCCTTATATAAGTTTCAGGGGTGGTCTGTGTACTTCTGAATGGTCTGTGCACAGAGACAGAAATAGAAAGGAATGCTAAACATAGTACAAATGGATGACTGAGCATGATGGTACAATCATTGCATCATCAGCTGATTGATCAAGAGTCTAGACTTGGAAGGAACTAGAAGGGTCTAGACTCTGTTTACTAATAGGTACTGGTACACAGGTATAATGATGGCCAGTTATATAACTAAGTACTCTGTAACCAAATGTCCTAGGCTGTCTATTATGAATAAATAATGTGTAGAAAGTCCAAGAAAAATCATAAAAATACAAGAAAAATACAGGGAAATAAAGAAAAATTAGGAGAGTCTGGGTGTACCTATAACAGCTTGTGAGGGGACTTTAGACAAGGGAAAAGACAATAGAATTGACAAAAGAGGTCTGTGAGATAGAGGACATCTCTTAGACCTTAGTAACTTAAATACATAATTTGTATACTATTGTTCTCTTACTTTGGTATGCTTTTCTAGCTTCTAATCCTTACTAATAATTTAGTATTACTCCTAAGATTTTCCTTGATTGTTCCAGTGATTAGCAGCATGTGCTGTAGTCCCTTTGTACCTATGATAGTGCCTGAAGATGAGAGATTGCAAAGTTACGCCCTTTTTGTGACGTGACATGTCACATGTCACAACCAGCATAGCAATAGCAGCAAGGGAGCGGAAATACAGGTATGCCTCTTTCTAAGCCTAAGGCTTAGAACTGAGCTGTGATAAAGTAGCAAATATGGCCTACTATGATATACTATGACTTGTAACTAGTATACTATGAAGTATAATATGCTATGGCTTTTATATGGCTTGATATAATCTCTAAGAAATCCTTTGACAGCTGCATGGTAATTCTAGATATTTGCTTGGTAAACATGAATAAATGCTATAATAACTATGACATGGTACAACTAGGGTTGTGACAGTGTATAGTTTGTAGCCTAGTCTTCTAGCTTTAATCTGGTACTCTAGTTAAAGGATTTCAACTAATAGAACAGAAGATATATATATTAGTATACTATATCATCTAGATACTTTTTGTGTCTACATTTTTTATTACAATTAATGTCACAACTATAGTTATACCATGCCATAGACACTATAGCATTTAATCATGTCTACCAAGCATATATTCAGGTTTACCAAGCATATACCCAGGTTTATTCAGCATACACTCAAGATAACCATGAAATCACTTAAGTATTTATTATTATTATTATCAAGCTACAAATCATGCTATAGAGGCTATTATACATAATATATCCACAGTATATTATCTATAAGTCATAGTATATCACAGTAAACCATAGTTTATCATTTGGTCAAAGCTCAATTCTAAGCCCAAGGCTTAGAAACAGGTATATTATTATTTCCGCTCCTTTTTACTGTCGCGCTGGTTGTGACATGTCACGCGTCACGTCACACAAAAGAGCGTAACTTTGCATTCCCCATCTTCAGGCACTATCACAGTTACACAGGAACTGCAATACATCATGATAATCATTGAAACAATCAAGAAAGAACCTAGGAATGATATTGGATCATTTGGTAAGGATTAGTAACTAGAAAAGCATACCAAAGTAGGAGAACAATAGTATACAATTATGTATTTAAGTTACTAAGGTCTAAGAGATGTTCCCTATCTCACAGACCTCTTTTGTCAATACTATCATTGTTATTCATTGTCCCAGGCTCTCTTTACGCCCCTAAGCCCCTATTGTACCACTCTTATTATCCCAAGTCATAGCTATAGTTATTATAGTTGTCAAAGTCATAGTACACTTCTTTATAGTTAACCTTAGGGTTGGAAACCCTAAGAGCGTTACTACTAGCCTTGGATTAGGCTTTACAACCCATTGTTTACTGCTAAGTATTTTTAATAGTCTTTTCTATAGTAATCCTTCATAGTATTCATAGTGCTCATAGTTATAGTTTATAGACCTGTGACAATTAATACTTTGTATTTCCTCCATTAGCCCTAATAACTGCTTCCAACCTTTTTGGCATGCTTTCTATAAGTCCCTGGTACTGTTCTACTATAATCTTAGCCTACTACTCCTCTACTCTACCCCATATATCCTATACTCCCCTAGGTAGCTCTGGATAACTACTTAGCTGCTTTTTAAGCAGCTTCCATAGGTGCTCAATAGGATTGAGGTTAGGTAACTATGCAGGCCAGTCAAGAAGAGTAATATCTTGGTTGGTGAACTATTTCTGGGCTAGTTTGGAGGTGTGTTTTGGGTCTCCATCTTGCTGGAAAATGAGGTCATCTATAGGAATCCTAAGTTTCTCCCTACTTTCATCCAAACATCCCTCTAAGATCTTTACATACTGCTCTACATTTATCCTTCCCTCTACCTCTGTACATATCCCTACCCCATTCCACCCTATGCATCTCCAAATCATAATATTTCCTCTCCCAAACTTCACAGTCCCTCTAACTTTCCTTGTAAAAAGTGGTTTCCCCTTCTCTTTCCATACAAACTTCCTTCCATCTAACCCAAACCTATTGATTTTGGTCTTATCAGACTATATAACCCTTTTCTAGTCCTCCACAGTCCACTCTCTATACTTGTAGGCAAAGTCTAGCCTAGCCTTCTTATGCTTGGCAGATAGCATAGGCTTTTTCTTAACTATATAAGCCTTCATGCCTTGGTCTAGGAGAGCATTTCTAGTAGTCTGGACAGAAATAGGGGTGGGAAGGATGGTGTTTATTTAGGTAGTAGCTTTAAGAGGGGTAGTGACTTTGCCAGTGATAAAAAGGGATTTAAGATATCTTTTATTAGTAGGAGTAAGCTTACTAGGTCTTCCCTGGATAGTGGTCTCCCTATTTAGAAAGGCTTCTTTAGCTATTTTGTCAAGAGCACACCTGCCTCTTGCCACCAAAACTCAACCAGTGCCTATGTCAACCCCTGTAAGGTATGGGGTAGCCTGTAATAGCTGTTTTACAACTTCCAAGGCCTAGAATGCAAGGATAGACACACCTTGTGCGCTGTCTTTGTTCTCACTCAACTCTAAGCTTACTAATCACCAAGCTTTACTCTAGACTTGCAAAGTCTTCAAGCAAGGTCTACTGTTGAGGCACAAAGTTTCTTGTGTATACAAATAGGCATGCAGGGTCTTTTAGCCTTGATAAACGCAGGACAAGCCTTTGTTTACTTAGGTGCACTTAGTACTATGATTTTGTGGTTAACAACTGCAAGTGGCTAGCATGAAGCCTAAGCCTGTATTATGTAGTGTATATGTAGAGGAGCACTGAGCAACCTCTAGACAATAGGTAGCATGGAGCACACCTATTACCTCTTAGCACAAAGTAGGGAGGATTTTGTAGGACAGAGAGGGGGAGGGGAGATAAGGACTCTAAAGACAAAGTTTTTATTATGTTAGTTAACTACTTGATACAAAGCACTATTGTGCTTACCTGAAGATAAAGAGAACAAATCTGGGGTCTTCAGATAAAACACTACAGGGTTATATACTAATTCTACCTGGTCTGTGCCCTTGGTATATGGTCTATGCACGGTAATGCTAAGTATAATGTGATATTGCACTATAATGAGTCTATAATAATATTATAGTCTAGACCTATGCTCTAGGTCTTGCTTACATAATATGTCACATAACTAGTAGTTACATGATGACTGGTCACATGACTTGCTTAGTCATCAGAGTGCTTATGTAATGTCCGTTTATATAATATACATATTATACACCAAAAAATCAAGAAAAATTAGGAAATTTTTGGAAAAATAGTAAGAAATTCTAAATAAATTTATAGTACATTGATCAACTTGTAACATATTTCAGCCACCTTAGACTTGCTAACACCAGTTCTAGAGGCAATAGCCCTATAGGGGTAGTAGGTAGAGAGGAGAGAGAGCACATTATCAAGCTGGGAGGAGGAGATAGACTTTATAGTGAATATAGAGAAAGGTATATTCTGCCATAGCATATATATACTATGTAAGTTGCTATAACATCATAGTGATATTATAAGTATGTTATACAAGTGTCATAATGACATCAGTGGAGCTATATGATATTATATAAACAAAATAATAGGTATAAAACTATAGACACAAAAAGTGTCCAGATGATATAGTATACTAAAATATATATATCTTCTGTTCTGCTAGTTGAAATCCTACAACTATGGTATTAGATTAAAGCTAGAAGACTAGGCTACAAACTATACACTAAGCTTACATAAGTAAAATGTCTGTGTGCTAAGATATTAAGTAATCTTTACAAAAATATCAAATATCTAGACACTTTTTTGACCAACTGTATATGACTATAACTATGTCACTCCTAAACTCCATAGCTATAATTGCTATTCTAACACTGGTGGATGTAGTTCATATACATGATTTTTAATACATTGAAAAAAAAAAAAAAACGGTATATACAATTTCTAAATTACGGAACCAAAACAAACAGTAATTGAGTAAATTTTAAATAACGAAACCTAATTCTTGACGTTTGTGTGTAGGGCTTCTTTTACAAATCGGAATAAGGCAGCGACCAAAGCCGGAAGTAAATTCACTTGTGTCCCTCGACTTCGACAACCAATTTCTGTTTATACACGCCTCATTTGGTCGGCCAACATGTTAGTTGTAAATATCACGAAGAAAATGCTACTATTTTCTAACGTCGCGCTTTCTCGCATGAAGGGATGATGATGATGAGTTCTTGTACGGCCCCTCCAAGACGGAGCCAGAACCCAGCACAGTGATACCCTCTGGTAAGGCCCTACATCCCATATTTACCTGCTATTCTTTCCGTTTGGATGCATGCTCAGGTCGGTTAATGGGCGCAAAAGCATCTCTTTTCACACAAAAAACACTTGTATATTATCTTGAAATGCAAAATGATGTTGCTTACACTCGTTTTACTCGTGTGGTCAGAACCTCAACCGTGAGTCTACTCCTGTGGTTCACGTCGCCTCAAAATTGCTGGCTGAGACATGTGTTTGGTAGCATTGCACTTGAGAAAACGCCCGCATCTTCGAATGGCATTATAGCTCATCTGGAAGCAGAGGCTGCAGCTTCTTTGAAGGAACAGTCAGAAGACGGTGAGCCTGTAGACGACGCCCGGGGAGAGGAAGAAGAAGAAGAGGCGGAAGGGGAGGAAGAGGACAGCGAGGATGATGTGCGAGCGTCTTTGCTGATTTTTTGTTTCAGAAGCATAACTCACAATATGTCTAGGATCTGGAAATTATCATGGACATGCCTTCCCGATCTCTGGACCTTCGGTATGCATGACTTCATCTCGAATTCTTCGTTTCAGTGCAGCAAGTTCACAAAAAACAGGGCAAATAATGCTCGATCCAAGCCAGATACTGCTGCACCTAAAGCCCCCAGAGGTGAGGTCACTCATGTACCTTTCTGCATGTTACCAATAGAATATCGAATTCACAGCACCACAACCACCACAACCATCCCTTACAACCGAATACACGCTCCGAGACAGAACAAGCATCGCCGAGACTCCTCAGGCAGCACCCTCTACTTCACAAATACAAGCACAAGTGCCCATTACCCAACCCTCTGCACCGGTAGAAGCGTTAGGCCCCGATCCATCCACTCTGCCGCCCGTCACCGCGCCCGCATCGCACCCGACCGTCGACCCGTCAATACCGGGAGTTGTGGACGGTCGTTCGATTCTCGAAGTTGACCTGTCATCGCTCGCGGAAAAACCATGGCGGAGACCAGGCGCCGACATAAGCGATTGGTTCAATTACGGCTTTGATGAAATCAGCTGGGAGGCGTATTGTTATCGTAGGAGGGATGTGGGCGACTTGGCGCATGTTCTCAAGGCCAATGTTGTCGTTCGTACCTTTTCTTACCCTATTACACCTTTTCTGCCCCACATCGCTGACTTTTTTTTCTTTGAAAAAAAATATTGACTAGAATTTTGCTGGCATGCCAGAGGACCAACTAGCCAATCTACCCCCTGAAATCCGCACCATGGTCATGACGGGTGCCAACGCACTTATGGCCAACGGTGGACCTGCGCCTGCGGCCGCCATGATCGGCGCTGTGCCAATGAACCCGCACCACGCGATGATGGACATGTCAACCATGGGCGGGATGAACATGGGTCAAATGGACATGGGCATGAACCCCGCCGCCGCTGGTATGGGTATACCCATGCAGCCTGGCGGTGGACCGCCCATGATGCCAGATGGCTCGGGTGCAGGTGTCGGTGTTGGTTCGTCCACCCCCGACCCGACGGCGGCGCAGATGGGATTAGGTGATGGATTTGGTGGCACGCCGAATCATCAAGGTATGATGGGTTTAGGTATCGCGGGCGAATTTGGGATGCAGGTGTGTCGGCCTCTTAGGTTGTGAAGGAAATTCTGATTGTCTTATTCTATTCTTACTACTAGGAACCAAATGCAATGAACCAAAGCCCAATGAATCAAAATGCTCTTGGCGCGCAAGGGATGTATCTCGGAATGGAACAGTCAACAACGCCCGTACCAGGTTCAGGACGTGGTCTTGGATTCAATCGCGGACGCGGGGAGCGCGGTATGCGTGGCTTCGCTAGTCGAGGCAGAGGTCGGCCCAGCACAGACCGTATGTTTCATTTTCCCTTGACATATCAGTTGCACATAAACTGAAATGCGTTGCATATCTCTAAAGGACCTCCTATACCTGTCAGGCCAGCATCACCCCTTCCGCCCAATGTACCCACCGGCCCGCGGAACCACAATAAGTACAAGGATAGGGATAACAACGGACCTGCTGTCGATGGACTTGACTACGGCGGCGGCGGCGGCGGCGGTGGAGGTGGCAAGGAGAGCGGACGGACATCTGCTGATACTGAAGAACGCACAAGGTGATTATACTCTATATAAACTCCGTTGAATATACATTGACGAATTTGGATATTAGGAAACGCCGGAATTCTCCTAGCCTGGATGATACCAGAGGCTCGAAACGTCGTTGAGGGAGTGTGTGTGGAGAGGGATAACTTTTTTTTCAACCCTCGCACGTCTTGATGGCACGACCGAGTGTTTCGAAATACTCTCTATCGCCTATTCATTCTTTTACTTCTTGCAGGCAGTAATGGTCATTGTATGTATCTTGTCTACTAATCAGAGTAATGTATACGCTTTGAAATCACATGTGTAACATTGAGATATACCGAAAACATCTATATCACATACCCGTGGTAAGTAATAATAATAAAAGGGTAATTACGATACAAGGATATATATATAAAAGAGGATAGTATAGATTACACGCTGGAGAAAACAAACAAGAGGGAGAAATGCAAAATGATAGAAGAATTGATGCTCTGTTAAAAGTAAGTTATCTGCCACCTGATCGCCCACCGCCTGTCTTTCTCCTCCCACCACGCCCACCAGGTCGCTGTACTTTTGCACGTTTTGCCACGCAAGCGTCGCAATACCACTTCACGTCCTGCGCCGGCGGTTCTAACAGTTTCGTGCAAGCCAAATGGAACTAGAAAAGAAGAAACACCGTAATCGCGTTAGTTGTTGTGTATCAAAGTTGAATAGGTATAATAAACGACATACCCATTCAAACTCGCAATTCTCATCATCACACGCAATCATCTCTCCATAGCTTACAGAATTGCATATACAATAAGTCCTCGTATCCTCGCCGTCGACTTCCACTTCACCAGCGTCCGTGGCAGGATCTGACGCCTGTGCCGATATATTAGGATTGACATTCTCGTTGTTTTTCTTTTGGTTTTGCTGGTGTAGATTTTGTTGTTGTTGTTGTTGTTGGTGGTGGTGGTGGTGCTGCTGCTGCTGCTGTTGCTGTTGGTGCTGCTGCTGCTGCTGTTGTTGTTGTTGTTGTTGTGTTTGCTGCGATTGAGTCGACGCTTGGCGGGACATGGGTGCACTTGGCGGGATAGTATGACTCTGAGCGTTACGCCAGTCACCAGAGATAGTGTTGGAGTCGTTGATGGGTACTAATGAGGGGTGTGATGAAGCTGGAAGTGATGGATGGCTATGGTGGTTGTGATCGCGAGCATGGTATGTCTCTTGGCTCTCGCTTACGGCGTTTCTTGAGCGTTTCGTAGGTTGCAGCGGCATGTGAGACGGAGCAGAGATGATGGACTCGGTAGGTGATACAGCGCGGTCGGTCCTAAGTTTACATATCCATGTTGAGTATAGAATAGAGTGAGTGAATATGAATATAGACACGTACTTTGCCCTCGAACGTCGTGAAGTCACCGAGGATCTCTCCTTGCGAGGGGAGCGCGCAAGGGTGACTTCTAGGTTGTCATCCTGCTGTGGTCTCTTCCTCTTCACTACGGGGCTCTGTTCAACAGTAGCCATAATGGGAGCGGGAATGAGCGACGCCTGTCCTCTCCTGCGCGATGGTCTATCCGAGGTGGTAGGCGGCATAAACGACTTGAGCGATATGTGCGGGTATGTCGTCTTCCTCGATACCACAGACTTGTCGAAGCCGGGCAGTTGGTCCAGGAGTTGATCAAGATGACCGAACATGCCCTTGAGGTTGTCCGCTGCCTGGCAGGCAACACGTATTTTATCGTCTCCGCCGAGGTTGAGGCGAGTGGCTTCGTCAGTGATCTCGTTGAGGAGCCAGAATCGTTCCTCCTTGGGCGCAGTGCCCTCCTCGATCATGTGAATGAGACGTTCAATCTTGCTTGTTATGGTGGTCATGGAGGAGGATAGGACGGCATCGAGTTCTCGCAGGTCTGCAAAGTTGCGCGAGAGCTCCAGGGGCAGAGAGTCGAGTGTGTGGGCATACTCCTGGAGCAGGGCGAGGGAATATTGTGTGGTCATTGTGGGATGGAGGGAAGGGTGTAGTCGTATCGGAGTCTGAACCAGGCTTGGTCCTTGCGATTCCATCATCTTTACATTGTACTTTCTCGTTTTCATGCATAATGATCACTATCGTACACTCTTGTCTGGTTTTCACAGTCTTTCGAAATATTTGATATATAAGGCTAGAAATAGTGGATACATGGTTAACTGGCGTAAAAATACAGCTGTTTCGTGATGGGTATATCATAAAAAGAGGTTGTTGGCGGTAATAATCATCGCCCAAATGAGAGACACAGTCCCCACTGGTATCCGTCTGCAACAACCCATCTATCCTCTCTGCTGCTACGACCGAGGCTACTACGAGGGAACCAGTCCATAAAGTTGAGCCCCTGTCTTCACATCCCGACTATGGATGATATATGCGTCATGCGACGTGGCTCCATTGCACCGGCTTGGTGTTGATTTACTTCCTTCGCGAGCTCTTCTGAGAGCCGGATAGGCTCATGGTGCGTGTCTGCTGTGATGCGCCACTACCGTAGTAGGCAGATTGCTGGCCGCCCATCGATGATCCAAAGTCAGCATACATTGTGTATTGGTCACGGGGTGATGATCCTTGGAAGGATGAGAATGCATGCGGGGAGGTAGGAGCACTTGGGAAGAAGCTGAACGACGGCGAAGTGGGTTGGGTGGAGTAGTTGAACGAAGACATGGTCAATGACGATAATGCCTTATACGTTTGGTGGTGGCGGGTGATAATTGGAATTTGGGTTATGATTGGGGGTCCAGACAACGAAGTGGACTAGGTCGTATGCGATTACTTTTCGCGGCAGTGGTGGTGATAGAGTTGTGTGTGGTGATGTTATCCGCAGGAGGGAGTAATAGCGAGTGCTTTTTTGCGCCCTGCTTGGAATACTGTGTAGATGCATCGCAGAATACTTATACGTGCTTGGGACAAGCATGGCCATAGACGGCCGCCCGACTTGGGCTACAAACGCATGTCCATATTTGGTCATAAGAACATCCCTTGCGGAATCAAATCTCCATTTCAATCCATCCCCAATTTGGGTTGCGCCTTGTTCTCAAGCGCCTTCGCCATTTAAACACTTGTTCTTGAAAAGTCTGTGGATCATCCTTGCACTGGATCATTGGACTCGGTACAAGACCTTACATTCTAGAATGAAATCACATTCCACTAATGTGTCATTGATGTGACTTGAGATAACTGCCAGTGCTTTATCGCTGCCACTGGCAATCATGATGCATACTTCAACGGAGTTCTCTGACTTGGTGCTATGGTCGAGTCACCGATAGAATGCTCTGAAAGAATCACCCGGACTTAAATTGTCCGTTACAGAGTCAGCTTAGTGGTCATCCAGTGATCAAATTATACTAGCCGTTGTACTCATCACAGAGATCTCTCCCCGGACACCCGGCGTGAACCCAATCAGCTATCCCTTTCTCCTCAGGCCTCATCATGAACTTGACAAAAATTCCCATCAGACATCCCTTCATCCACAGGCGCGGGCGTTGGCAAAAAAGCTTCACAAATGACTCCATTACTGCCTCCTGGTGCAGTGCTCGCCTAGAGTTCATTTTCCGCGGCGACTGCATCTACTTGCAACCTGGAATAGGCACCAGGCGCGTTGACAAATGGAACGGTAGTATTCCGACGATCCTGTGGACAATTAGGGATATTACACCGGCAGCTGAGGACACTCCACCAAAAAATGATAATGCTGAAAATCCTGTGTCTCCTATTAATAGCACAAATGCTTTCTCAAGAACGAAAATGGGGACTATTGACTTGGACTCTGTCAGCTTTGATACAACGCCGCTTGAGATATACTCATCTGGGAAAGACTACTCGCGCACTTACCGTGTTCAAATCATCTTGATCGATTGGGCGTCTGCCCTGGAACTTGATGCGATTTTTATTCGAGGAGTAGGTACTCATGATTACAAACAATGCTACCACGAGCTCTCAACCAAACGCACAGGATGTTTTGCCCCCATATGCACCGGACAACAAAGACAACGTATCACTTCGCAGGATACTGTTTATCGGTGATTCCATCACATGTGGATTCGTACCGTATGGGAATCATTCTTCGAATCAACTCACAAAGCCCCGAGGCTGTTGGGACGCCTACCCCATGATAGCCGGTAGAACCCTAGAGGAAAAATGGAGAGCACAGGTGGAGATTGATATCGTTGCATATCCAGGTATATGCCTCGTCAGCCGGGAGGATGAAGATAACGATAGCAACGTAGCCGGGATGGCAGAGAAGTTTTTCCATGTATGTGATATCTGCTCTCTTTGAGTCATTCTCTCCTAGTCACCTTTTATCGCCAAGATTTCGCCTTGGGATACATCTCCATGGGATTTCAATGAGGATGAAGCACCTTTAATCATTGTCATCGCTCTTGGTATGTGATTAAAATACCAAGTTGTACATTCAGCATATATCCTAAGTCATTGAAAGGTGCCAATGACGATGCAATGGATGTCAATGAAGATTCATTCAGCAGAACTTTGGAGCAGTTTATTCTGCAATTGGTGCACACTCTTGGTTCATCGCTCCGTCATGTGATTCTTGTGGTGAGTATTATTTGGTGTCCTCTCATTCTTTAAATTTATACTGCACGAAACATGTTTATGCAATATCTTATCAGCGCCCGTTCCAAGACTATCTTGAACCATCAAGCACGCTCAAGAATCACCTTGAAATTGTGATTGTCAAGTTGAAAGCAGTTCTGAAGAGCGTGACCTTCCACGAGCTAGATCTGAGCGGGACTATTGACCGAGGGTGTACCTATGATGGATTGCACCCTACATTAGAGGGTCATAGATTGATGGGACACTGTATGGCGGATGCGTTGTCATCAATGCAATAAGCAATTGTAGTTCATTCACAAGAGCCCAGTTCCCTTTGACATATTCATGAATTTATGGGTCTCCGTGTTAGAGCGTCATCATGTGTGACGCCCGTCGCGTGCATACTAGCACCCAGTCATGATATTAACTTCCAAGAACGACAAGGTGGATGGAAAGTTACACCCGCGAAGTACTTGATGTCAGACGACACAACCTGTACCTCAATAATATTCTTTTGAATATCTACCTTGGTGCTTTTGACGAAGTGATGGTGGAGGAGTATACAGAGTGTCAGCAAAGCGGTTTCATTTGTGACAATTAACCTTCGCTGGGGATACATTGAAAAAGAGAGCGGAGGTATCTATAAGCTGACGGCGAGTTCCCAGTCGTCGTGCCTCTGGGTCGAGGGGAGGGGGGGTTGCTTGTGCGACTGTATGTGATGTTCGTTGTGTCTAGAAAGGTGGGCAGGAAGGAATAGAAAAAGGGCTAAGAGTAAAAGGTAGAAGAGGGAGGGGAGAAAACGGAATCATGACGACTCGGCCTCCCACTTGGCCACCAGCTTTTCCAGATCGAACTTGGGGTCTTCAGGATCGGTCACGACTGTAACGTCCATGCATACAGACATAGTTAGTCAAAGCGTCCACAGAAAGCCCGCATAGGTGGTGTGCAAGTTCAAAGAGGAAGATAACTCACCACCATCGCTCGACGAGCTGTTCTGCTGCTTCTTCCAAGCCTCTTTCGCTTGAGCAATGAGGTGCTCGCGGTGGTGAATGGCATGGTGCTCTCTCTCAACGTCGTGGGCGCGCTGGAGAGTTCTTTGGTGGTAGATACCGTAGAAGACACCAGAGAGGAGAGCTGTATAACGGGCAACCTATATGACATTCAAGTCGTCCGCATGTGAGCATTCTTCGTGCGGAGGAGTTCAAGAGAAAAAAAAAGTGGATGGGCGAACGTTGAGAGTAGAGGAGACCATGGTTGTGCAAGAGCGTCAGCTGCGGCAGGTGTATAAAATCCTCAGAGGGCGGCCTAGAGTGAAACGTAGACGTATGTGAGGTTACAATTAACAAGCACAAGCAAGCAAAGCTGTTGCACCTCAGCGCGTAATACTGAAAGGTGGTTTCGCCTGCGTCGTCTGACGCTGCCGGGTCCAACGGCGCGTACCGGAAATTCCACCTTCTGCTTAGTCAGCAGTTGTTAACTCCCTTCAAAATGTTTCAAGTTGACTACGATCATTGACTCTTGTCAAGGAAACAAAATTACTGAAAGTACATTTGCCAAATCATCTTTATGAATCTGGCTGAGGGACAAACAACTTGAGTTTGATCACATCTGCTGCATGCTCAGCAACTTGAGGAGTTATATGGACCGCCGTGTGATAATAGATGGATGTCTAGATTACCGCATATACTCAATGATTTGCAAATCTCCTAGTTGGCACTAGGCCAGGTAAAATGGGCAATTATCCAGAACAGTACACGACAACCTCCTGGTCCAGCCATATGATTTATTCGCTGATTTTGTCAATTCTGTAATTCAGCTTCTTACATGACGTAGGAGCTAAGGCTTAACGCCGTCATAAACAGACTCGAACCGCTTTTGCTTCACCCGCAGTGACTCAAGATAGTAGTAACATCTAAACCACCCATACGCTTCAAATGAGCTCAGAAAACAACGACAATGTTGTCCTTACGGGCTCGTGCTTCTGCCGCAAAGCAACGTATGAAGTACGCGCTCTGCCTTTACTTTCCGCATATTGTCATTGCACGCAATGTCAACGTTTCAACGGTGCGGAGATGTCTTGTTCTGCTATCGCTATAGCGTATATAACATGGAATGATTGGCAACAGCTTGCTCGTTTTTGCACACGATGCACTTTGAAGCCAGCAAGTTCAGATGGACACAATCCGAACCCGTTGAGACATCCCTGGACTACTTCGATAACCCTACGAAGCCTTACAAGCGACGTTGGCGATGCAAGAACTGTGGCTCAATGATTGCATCGTACAATTCGAAGAAGAATACGTGGAGCGTGTGGGGTGCAACATTGGACAGAGAAGAAGAAGATGGACGGATCAAGAACTGGGAGTTGGTGAAGCCGACCTGTCATCAATTTTACGGGACACGGCTACTCGATGTAGGGGATGACTTGGGCAAATGGGAGGGCTATGAAGAGCAATCGACTAGACTCGGTTAAATATCATGTGTAGCCTATTCTTGTATCGCCTTGGGCTGTTATGCCCGTTTGTACAGCACTGCTAAAAGATGATCATGATCCTGAGGCGAGAAGGATGACAAACTCGAGGTTATCGTCGGGCTCAGTTGCAGGCATGCAGCAAGGTGTGAGTCACGCCATTGGCACGATGCTCTGGTGTCGCACATCTCTTGTACAATGGTGGTCTGTCGGTGTGGAGAGTCCCCAGATTTGACCAACATAATGAAACAATTAGTATGTGTGGACTCGGAGACGCTGGATAGCAACGCTTGGCAGGCTAAGACGCGCAAGTCATATATCCAACAACAACATCATCAGCCAAGTCTCCGAAACGACGGCGGTCCCTCACCGCAGCCAGACACAGCCAGCCTCGTTCTTTATTCTTTCTATCCTCCTTTTATTGCCCGCTGCAATATCGATAGCAAATTGATTTTATTTCTCTCGCCCGTTCCCTCACAACATGAGTACCACTCGAAGGCCCAGTGTCGACCACTTCGCCGACAACACCTCTCAGCGCGCAGACTACTACGAGCTTGATGACCGTAGGCAACAGGACTCTGCTACCGCTCTCAGCCACAGAACGAGCGGCGTCACCACCAGGCCACCCTCAGTAGGCCCCATGAATGATATGGGCCAAACACCTGCAGAATCTATGGCAGCCAACTTCAGATCTACACCCTCGACGATGAGCAAGCGAGGATCAGTCTATGGTGCAGCATCGCCCTCTCCCCATCCTCTATCTCATGTTCGTGAGGACAGCGAAGATAACACCGGCAGCATAAGAGACAGCAGAACCATCGTGGACTCGAATGAATCATTACCCCAGAAGAAAGGCGTCATGAATTCTCGCATGGGGGATTTGGGTGGGATTTGCACCATGTGCCTTTCACATGGCTATGTTCTAATGATACGGTGTTTATTAGAATACTCTGACCCCTACCTGAATCCAGCTCCTCAGACTGAACCAAAAAAGTGAGGTCTATTTCGCAATGATTTGCACTGCAGCAACACTGACTGGGTGAATACTGCAGACAATCATGGATATCCCGTCTAGGTCTCGTTCCTCATGGCAAATATCCAATTGAGCAGCGCATCGATGCCAAGAAACGAGGGTGAGCCTTGTCGCGTCTACTTTCTCCAAGCTGCTCCCTCCCTAAGACGTCCTTGGTAGACTTGGCGTGCAGCGCCATCCCTTTGTTGTGTATATTCTAACAATCATCATGGTCGGCGTATTCATCAAGGAGCTCGTCCTAAATGCGCAACAGCAAGGCTCTCCAGTTTCATTCAAGGTACATGAATGTCTACGACTAGCAAGTAATGCAATAGGGGTAACATGATGTCATTTAGCCCGTAGTCAATCCAATGCTGGGCCCATCTGAGAGCGCACTCATCAACCTGGGCAGCCGATTCCCACCGTGCATGAAAAACGTCTCTGGAATATCACCGACGACTCAGATGGCATGTATGTCCTTCGCCGGTTCTTAATTTTTGATAGCTTCTCGGCGCTCAAAATTGCCATCATTGATTAGGCATGAATGACACCGCCAACCCCCCTGACCAAGTATGCAGCATCGAGTCTATTTGTGGATTCGGTGGCTTCCATGATGAAACGCCAGATCAATGGTTCCGGTGGGTTCTCTCTTACGGCTTTTTTTCATGAGATACTAGTAAGGATTTGTACTTACAAGTCGTCTTTTTCACAGTTTCATTACGCCTATCTTTATTCACGCCGGCTTTGTACACATTATTCTCAACATGCTGACCCAATTGACTGTCTCTGCTCAGGTATGTCAATAACTTGAAAGAACCGTCAGTATATCACCTATTTATGATATCCTCAGGTCGAAAGGAGCATGGGCTCTATTGGGTTCTTGTTCACGTATATTGCAGCAGGTTAGCCATTTCCTATCATTTTTCTTTTTCAATGCATTCCTAATATCCATTTTACAGGCATCTTTGGGTGAGTCGAATAAATCGACAGAAATACCTCCAGCCCGCTAATTATCCCATCCTTCTCAAAGAAACGTACTGGGAGGCAACTTTTCTCTGGTTGGTAGTCCATCCATGGGCGCCAGTGGCGCCATTTTCGGCACGGTGGCAATCACTTGGATAGATCTCTTTGCCCATTGGAAGTATCAGTACAAGCCTGTTCGAATGGTGGGCTACCATGAACTTATCATACCCCTGATTCTGTTACTGACAGTTGCTTATCGTATGCAGCTCATTTTCATGACGATTGAACTGTTGATTGGTATTGCTATGGGTTTCATTCCTTGTAAGCCTTTATAAAATTACATACCAGACCTGGAACCCTTCAACTGATTGTCTTCATGTAGATATTGACAATTTTGGTTCGTGCTCCTAGACTGGTGATTTACCTAGGCGGATAACTAACCCTGCTTGTTTCCTTCAGCCCATCTAGGAGGCCTCCTTATGGGTCTGCTTGTCGGCATGGTGTTCTACCCTGTCATCAGTGAGACTAGGCGACACAAGATGATCGTCTGGGCATTCCGCATCGCTGCTCTTCCAGTAGCCATCGTGCTCTTTGTCACCCTCACCCGTAATTTTTACACCTCGGATCCTTACGCTGGTAAGCATCAGGACTATGCTACTGATCCGGCTTTCATGTACTCACGATTACCATCAGCTTGCTCTTGGTGCCGATACCTGTCTTGCTGGCCTACATCCTCAAACAACCATTGTCATGGGTGAGCGAATTGCAATATCCCCTGGAAATTTCGTGGGCTAATAATGCCAACTCTTGCCAAAACAGAACTGGCTTCACCACCTACTCTTCTACCTCCGGCTCATCTATCTGAGCATGTTGGTACTTGTTTTCCCTCTCGCCCCGCCACTGTCCTTGCTCTGTAAAACCTTCTTCGTGCCTCGTTTCGTTTTCGTTTTTCTTGTGCTGTATAAGCGCACATCATTCATCGACACCCGGACGATTTATTGAACAATGAATCTGTTTATGTACCTATCCATCGATTTACCCACCCTACCTACCCATTATCGTCACTAGTACCTTGTCATCGCAGTAGTCTGAGCATAATCCATACTCTTCTTGTCATGTCTTTTTTTTTTCACTACTATCAACAACAATATACTACACAACATTATTTTTCTTGTGTGCAGTAGCTACGGGCCGCCTGTTCCTCCACCACACCTACATGCACGAGGCTTCTGCATGTTCTTGTTTTTTGAGCATACATACATGCACCCGCGGCGTGCACTGATCTAGACAGGCGCCATCTCATCCCATTTCCAAAGCTTGCGGGCTTGTTGCCCAACCTACGCCTAACCCATCCGGGGTGGCACCTTCACCCCATTTTCGTATTGGAATTACGGCCATCTTCTTCTTCTTCTTCTTCTGCAATACGAGATCTTTGGAACGGAACTCAGTTACCGGACCAGAGAGGCACTGACAGAGTTCGAGAGAGGCAGGGGAGGAGGAAGTAAAAGGTGGTACTAAGTGATACGTCATACACTCCAGAAGAGGAATAAGTATACGGTAACTAAACAGGACGGATGAGGTAGCAGGGACAACAGGAGAAAGAAAGGAAGAGAGAATCGAGACAGGGGGGGAGGGTTAGGTAGAATGGAGTGGAGGGCTTTGGGTTCACGGAAAGGAGGGAAGGAAATCTATCATCATGTGCGCCAGTGTATCACAGTATGGGATGCATGTGCACTAATACCAATCTGGATACCAACGGCATTGCCACAATTGCCACAAAACAAGTCGTATTTACTTTCCGCCTCCTTGTGCTTGTTGCTATACAACAAACCTTGTCAGTTTTTTTTTCATGAAAAAAAGGCAATATCTTACCAAGTAAGCCATCAACTCCGTTACACTTGGCGGCGCTCCACCACCAGCTCCAGGGGGCGGCGTGTTTGTCATACTAACAGGAGGGACAGCACCATATGCTGCCGCCTGTGGTGGTAAAGGGAGCCTGGGCTGATTAGGCCCCTGTGGCGGCGGAGGTGCTTGCATGTTTTGTTGGAGTAGCGCCATGATGTTGGGAGGTAGGCCTGCCAGAGCAGCTGCAGCGGGAGGCTGCGGCGTAGATGGCTGTCTTGGTGAGCCATATGCGTTGGATGGTGGGGGTGGCGGTGCCGCAACGGGCGGTGGTTGCATTCCAGGATAGGCACCAGGTGGCGGCGGAACTGGCGGGTATCCGGGTTGCACAGGGGGGTAGGGAGGAGGAGCACCCGAATAGTAAGGGTTTGGGTTTGGCGGTGGGGGTTGGTTGTAAGGTGCTCCTGGTACTGGTGGTGGTGGAACAGGCCCAGCTGATCCTGGTCCTGGTGGAGTAAGATTTTGTGGTTGCTTCAGGGCTGCTAGAAGCTGAGAAAATTGTTAGGCTCTTATAATAGATAAGATTGTGTTTGCAGCAGACATACCTGCTGCACTTTTCGTGCTTGTTCTAGACGATCACCTTCTGACTGTGATGATTACAATCAGATACCGGCGTTTGTAAAGTGTTCATATCAAACTTACAGGAGGCTGGGGGGAAGCTTGAGGATTGCCATAACCCGGTGCCTCATAACCCGAGGGGGCATTGGAGTACGCCGGACCTGTAGGCTCATTTGAGTATCCAGGGTTGGAAGGGCCACTAGGGGCACCTCCACGGTGGGCGAAACGGTCACCAAAGCCACCACGACCACCACGACCGCCTCCTCGGAAATCATCATCAAAGTGGCCACGACGGTGTCCAAGGTCTCGCCTCTCAAAGTCATCTTCAAATCCTCCCCCTCCTCCTCGTCCGCGGCCGCGATGGCGGAAGCCTCCACGGCCTCTTGACTTCATGCCGCGATGTTCCCAGCCACCACCTCCAGCGCCACCACCACTTGCACTAGGGGCGTAACTATGTTAGCGATAGACCATGGTGTGTTATGATTGGACTTACCCATGGCCTCCTGTAGAGGACTCATCGTTTTCATCCCAGCCATAGGACACTTCCATCACACCATCCTGAAGTGGCTGGTGACGTAAACGACTGAAGGATTCGTGACAGGCCTGGATGAATTCATTGAGCATGCCTCAGGTATTTTATCACCATGATGTCTTACCCTCAGGTCGTAAAACTCAACATAACGTTGACTAGAAATACGGGTGGGTAAAGATCGAAATGGAGCTTTGGTTGTAAAAATACGCACTCGAGCCGATCATTGCTAGTAGGGCGAATATTCTTGATGTCTCCGCATGTAGAGAAGAGGCGCCTCAGTTCATTGTCATCTATCACTCCTGTGGCCGAGTTTCGAAGGCTAACAATCATGCAGCCCACAAGGTGCTGATGGGGTGGCTTATTGGTTGATGTTAATGCGGAGCTGAAGGGAATGAGCTTACCTGGTTGTTATCATTTCCCCTGGAATGATCTTCCCGAGGCAACGAGTAATGCACATCGATCTGGTGTGCTTCATTCTTAGCCACAAGAAACTGTTATTACGGAAAGGGCTTACGGGACGACCACTGATCTCCGATCCTTGTAAGCGCTCTCTCGCCCTCTCAGCATCACGAAGATCAAACTAAAATCCCTTAAGACTCTGACTCTTCGATATATTCAGACTTTGTGGACTCACGTAAGTGACAAACACCATGCCACGCGTGGATATCAGATCAAAGAAGGTCTTGACTTCTCCATGCTCCTCAAAACGGCGACGGACATCAGCGCTATCGGTCTCGTACTGGAGTCGATGATCAGTTTTCTTGTCTCAAGCCTCACGTGAAGTGAACCGTTTCTCAGAACGGCAGTTTATTATACTAACCTTAATGTTGCGAATGAAGAGCGTACGGCACGGTCGTTCACGCTGTATGCGTTCTGTGATAATGGAATCGTGCACTTTATCATCGCGTGGAGCTCTCGGGAAGCGCTTGCCACCACGGCCAAATCCATTTTCTCCTTGAAAGCCCTCGTCATCTAGCAGCAGACGTCGTAAGCACAATGAATATGGACTCAGGAGGACAGCACAAAAGGATATGACGAAGTACAGGCCATAGAAGCGAAAGAAAGCGATATCCGCAATCTCTGACAGCCAAACATATTCGCGAGGTGGACACAAGCTAGGCGCGCATTCACTTTCCCGAGCACCGGAGAAAAATTCACTGAGGGGAACTCAGATGTGCTTATCACGACGTTGGAACTGTCCTGCACCAAGAAAATTGAGGCAACTGCATGCCCAAATTTTCTGAAGGTATTCATCCAGTGGCACTCTTTCTTGTTTCATTATTCGCGGGGCCTGTGACTTCGTCTCTAATGATATTCTCAGCTTAAGCGTACCTCCATAATTATCATAAGCCTCATTATAATCATTTGGACCGGCTGTCGGATAGGACACGTTGGAGGCGAGGCCGTCGCCATAGTTGCTATTCTGATAATATGGGTGTTGTGCTTGACTCGAATCGGCGTTATTATATAAATTGGGGTCTCCAGAGGGTGCAGATTGACTATAATTTGCATGTCCATGTCCATATCCAGCGTCGTGGTTGGCCGCAGCGCCAAACCCACGACCACGGCCATAGCCTCTGCCTCGGCCACCCCTGTCAGAAAAACGTGGATGGAATCTTTCAGGGCCCGGGCCGCCGGTGTGACCCCCTCTCCTGGGACCATTGTCAAATCCCCCATAAGGATGGTGGCGATTCATGTTCTTTTTGGGAGCTTAGAAACGGGCGGTGTGTGTGCAATTCAGAATGACGAGGCAAGAAGTATGTTCGTATGTTGAATGTTGAGCACTTTTGTGTGCACAACTCTCAGAATTGGGGCCCGAAGATGTACTTGCTCAATAGCACAGGCAAGCAGTGAAGACGATGGGGGAGAAACGAGACGCTCTGTTTGCCTGTGTGGTCGTCGTGGTCGAAGTCGGAGGGGAGAAAGAGGAGGGCGAAATGGGAAAATCTCATGACCGGAAGCACATTCCGAACTCCGCCGTGGCTGCTGCGACGAGGCCATGGCTGCTTGCTTGCCAGTGTGTGCTGCCACCGCCAGTCCGATACTCCTCTGGCACTCCTGCATTATGTCTAAACAACTCCAGTTCAAGCTCGTCCTACTTGGTGGGTACACATACACCTATAATATATTCCGCGACATCCAATGCTTATTATGTCTACCAGGCGAATCTGCTGTTGGGAAATCCAGGCAAGAACCAGTTGCACATGCCTCAATCACACTCACTCCCTAACGTCATCCTGCAGTCTCGTGCTACGGTTTGTCAAGGACCAATTCGACGACTATAGAGAAAGCACCATCGGTGGTGGGTGTCTACGTACCACACTTACCATCTATTCCCTGAACACATTGTCCAGCTGCTTTCCTCACCCAGACAGTCACATTAGAAGACCAGACAACAGTCAAGTTTGAGATATGGTATCCTATCTTGTAATTATTTACTTTTATTTGATCTAACTATATTGCTACGCAGGGATACTGCCGGCCAGGAGAGATACAAGGTTTGTGTCTACTTGTCTTTATCATCTTGAGCGCTGTTTGGCTGACATTCGTGTGCTTATCTTCCAGTCTCTGGTACGCTTTCTTAACTCGAATCCATATACCCCCCCCCCCCCCACATAGTTGAAATTGCTTTCAGGCTCCCATGTACTATCGCAATGCGAATTGCGCGGTTGTAGTCTATGATATCACTCAAAGTACCTCTTTGGAGAAAGCCAAGACGTGGATTCGCGAGTTGCAGCGTCAGGCTGACCCATCAATAGTCATCGCACTCTGTGGCAACAAAGCTGATCTTGCAGCACGACGCCAGGTGACCGAGGAAGAGGCCAAGAAGTACGCCGACGAGGAGGGGTTAATGTGGGCCGAAACCAGTGCAAAATCGGGCGATGGCGTCACAGAAATATTCACAGCCATTGGTGGGTGACGTGGTCTTTATCTCATGATGACGGTTGGACTTACCATATTTTGACATGTCTAACAGCCAAGAAACTACCGACAGCTGCACCACCAGGCGCAAAAGGGGCTTCCTCTCGTCCTGGTCCCGCCAAGTCAAGTATAGACCTGAACAAGCAGGCTAATCCTCTCGTAGGCCAGGATAGCTGTAACTGCTAGACGTTTCGTACTTTCATCGCTTGGTTTCCATACGTTTTGGATATCTCAAATACTGCACATCCCTCATTTGGCCCACATCTGATTGCTCGTCATTGTTATCATGTTCTCTTTCTATTTTTCTTCTTCTCGTATGTACTGTATAGCTTAGTTGTGGACAGATTTCTACTCTTTTATTCCGTTGACATGTCTCTTGCTGCGTAGTACTATTTGATAACGCGTCGTAAACTTGATGCGGGCCGCAATTAAAGACAACCGAAGGCTCTGCCGCGACAACCACCATACAACGTATAGCTGTGCACAATCGCCATTGTCCGCCTATATATGACTTCCTGTGGTTCTCCCTTGTTCGGCCAGTGTGCTGAATACTGCCATATACTATAATGTCGCTAGAGACGAGTGCGAATCCTCCGGACGTGATTGAAGATGCCATAGCATATACCCATCAGCTTATGCTGTCGATGGAGGGTGAAAGGTGCTTCAGACAGAATCTGCATTTGCAATCCGACCTTCCCATCATGCGCTTACTCTGTGATTTGTAGCAGTCAAAATGTCCCCAATCATGACCGTCTCAGTGTTGAAAAGGTAGGCAGATTCAAGCTGTCATCATCATGCAGGCACTCAGACTAGTCCATGCTGTATTCCATGACGGCCGTCTGCAAATAGCTCGAACAATTGTCTCAGCAGCTCACACTGGCATCTGCGACCGCGAAATCTCTTCGTAACAAGTTAGCACCCATATACAAGCTCCCACCAGAACTGCTCGCCCGAGTGTTCTATTTCTATGTCGAGGATGCATATGGTTTGGATACACCAAGGATACTACCGTCACAACCAGGGTCAGTACCACCAGTAGGATGGGGACCAGGGGTCATAACACCTCCAGCTTTTACGCCTACATTGGTAACCCCTCCATGGGCATCCCCATCGAAGTCTCATTCGTACGACTCTCGACATCCTAACCGGTACTTGCAAGTCACACGCTACTTCCGCGATACCGTCATATCCTCTCCCCATCTATGGACACGCATCCAGGGTGGCGTCGAAACCAAATACATCGATCTCTCCATTGAGCGCTCAGGATCCGCCCCGCTCGATATCGACCTGAGTGCCTTATCCGAGCTCGCTGGTGGGGGTGGCTATTCCGCGATGGGCACGGGCTTCTTCAATACCATAACACTAGCAGGCTTACACAACTTTGGCCACCTAGAGAAGGTTATGACGTCCGAGACATGTGCACGCATCCGTTCGCTCGTTCTTGACAGCTCCCGTAATCGGTACGACACCAACCCAGGCGTGCTCTCGGTCTTTGCCCACCCGGCACCCATACTCGAGTCACTTGTCGTCTCTTTCGCTCTCCCGATCAGCGAGGGCACAATGCCCCAGCTCTTTGCAGGCCACACACCCTCTCTGCGGAAACTGACGATATATTTCTACGTCACCTGGCCGGGAAATACCTTTACAGGCCTGACACACCTCACTCTTCTGCGACAGGACGTCAATGGGGAGCTTATGCCCACAATGCCGCATGTGCTCAACATGCTCCGGGAGAGCCCCGCCCTGGAGGAGCTCGTCATGCACAGCTGGGGCTGCTCTCCGATCACGACCGACGATCACGACGACGAAGTAGATAGCACAGCGGTGTTTTATCCACTCGTCCAGCTCAAGTCGCTGCGTATAATCAGTGTCGGTTATTGGATGTCGACGCTCGCTGCGAGGCAGTTCATGAACCACCTTGTTACGCCGCCCTCGACGGTAGCGTATTTGTATAGTTACGATATCCCTTCGCCTGTGCATCCCGACAACGCTGATGGAGATGCGGTGGAGATCAAGTTCCCGCTGAGACATACGATGCCGGCTGACTTTGATCAATTTGAGGAGGAGGGACGCGAGGGAGCTGGAGGGATGGAAGGAGGAGGCGATGCAGAAACAAGATCGGGAGAGGAAAGATCAGGAGAAGTTGAAGAGAACGAACAGGAAGACGAAGGCGAAGGTGATGCAAATAACGGGGATAATGAAACCAACGAGGACGATGAGAATACTGAAGCTATGGAAATGGCGCGTCAAAAGATATACTCAGGAGAAGAGGAGTCTCTCTTCGAGGAAGTGCGCCTCTTCCAAGCCCAAAACTCCTCGATGGGGTGTACTTCACAAACGACGATCACTAGCGGTAATGTTCTTCAGTACTGTGTGATCTATGGTAACCCCCACCTCTATCTTCCCACCGCGTTCAGCCTCGCGCACTTCACTCACCTCCGCACGCTTTGGATCTGCCGCGAATTCGGGTCGTCCTTCCGCCTCTCGAACTGGCGCACGCTCTATAGCAGCATCCCGCAGTTGGAGAAGCTCGTTGCCTGGGGCGTCCCTGCCGATACCATACTATCGCCCATTGCTCTGCTCTCAGCAGATGGCGAGTTACCCCACCTGAATCACATTGAAGTTCACTTTGCCAAAGACCTGAACGATCTTGTCTTCCCTCTTAAGCTATGTGCACGGAATCGCATACAGGCGGGCAGGAAGCTTTCCACTGTCGTCATCTCCAGCCTGATATCCCCTTCAGAGCAGCTGCAGAACGAGCTTGAGGCGCAGGTCTCCAAGCTTGTGGGCCATCTGGAGTACAAAGTTGTGCATGTGTATGAAGAGGCGTTTATTGCGCCCATGCCGCCGCCGGGGGACGACAACAATCGTCTTTACTTTTTGCCCCTCTAACAGCTGGTGTTGCAATTTTCCTTTTCTTCTTTTTTCTAAAAAAGAAATGGCGATGTACAGTCGGTTGCTCTTATTTTTCTTACCCCTTTGTGAAAAGGCTCTTGGGGTTTGTTGTGTTAGTAGTTTAGTAATGTATAACGGTCGATCTTTGTGTAATTCTCCTGTTATTGATATCGTTGAAGCAATCGAGCTAGTTGTCGAGATGGGAATTTCAACGTCCGGACTTCTCACTAAAAATGAAACCTTGGAAGAGGACACCCTTGCTTTGCAGTATGCCACAACAAAACGCAATATGTCACACATTCACCCACAAGCATACGCTAGGCCAAAGAATATGTCCATGAGAGACGTAATCATGGAATGATAGTAATTACTAGTCGTGATGTGTCTAATTAAGTACGGTATAGCTACATTGGTGTGTAATAGGGATGCATAAAAGCAAAGAAAAATAAGACACCATCTCTTTTGCTGATTTCCAAAGGCAGCTCAAATGGCTAAAGTTCCGACTACTGTATGTCTAGAAAGAAGAGAAAACAAAAACAGGCAGGACAGAAGTGTGCTAGTACGCCATTTTCTGTTGTTTATGTAGCCTACGACCTTTACCGCTTGGCGTAACGAAGGAAACGAGAAGCAACTGTAAAGCAAGAGGCATTAGTACTGTCATCGTAGTGAAAAAGAAGCCTTATGAAGCTTACCAATCGTAGCAATGATGTTAAATACTAATAATCAAGTAATAATTAGTATACCGTCATCAATTTATCAAACGCAAAGAAATCATTACACACCGAAGAAGCAAACCAAGATACCGGTATCTCGCCACCTGTTCGAATACTGAATGTTGAGCGGCGTAAAGAACTGATCGCCAACGGAGTATTCGCAGTATTGGCAGTTCGACGTGGCGTTGGGGTTGTTCAAGTATCCGCCCGCCAAGGAGACAAAGTCACCGGCCCACTGCTGGCAAGTTTGACCAGATGGTGGAGTGAAGACGTTGAACTCGCTCTCCTGACACTTGATCGCCAGACCGTGAAGCTCAGTGGAGACCAGCGCCGTCAAACTACGAGTGTACGGGTTGAGCTGGTACAGCCACTTCCAGAAGTGAGCCAGGGTTGGATACGGAATCGTAACACCCTAAATATTCACCAGTCAATACTGACTTAACAGAAGAGGTAATAGTGAATACATACACAGAAGGTACTGAGAATCAATCCCAAGAACGGATTGAAAAGTACAGCAACCTGGATGCTTGGGGAGATCGCGGCGATAAGTTGACCAAGGGAGACACCAAACATTTCCATGAAGAATGCAATCAGCAGGAAGAAGAAGTTGCCTCCTACGCCTGCGCTGCCATGACCAAAGCCCATAGGCCACACCTGGACGTAACGGTTAAATAGGATTCATAAACGTGAAGCTGAAGCACACTAACCATGAGAACCCAGTAAAGAGCGGCGCAGAGAACCGAGTAGGGGACCTCGCCAATGAGCTGGGCAATCGCGAAGACGTATGGCGAATAGATTCTACTCGATGCCTCACGGATGAAGACCCTACGGTTGGCCAGGTACATGGGTTGGATGGAGGTCATGACGACCATGGGCAGAATACCAAGCCAGAAGATTGCAAAGACGCGGTACTGCAGATCACGGAGGCTGTTACCAAGCTGGAGGAAGGACAGAGAGATGAAGAAAGAAATGAAAATGTGGACATAGAGACGACTGAAGACATAGTCCGGCGACCTCCAGAGGGCAAGGTTGTTACGGGCAACAACTGTCTTGATCTGGAAGAGGAATGATGTCGCATAGGTAG
Organism: Agroathelia rolfsii; assembly: GCA_018343915.1. Taxonomy (NCBI): domain Eukaryota; kingdom Fungi; phylum Basidiomycota; class Agaricomycetes; order Amylocorticiales; family Amylocorticiaceae; genus Agroathelia; species Agroathelia rolfsii. The sequence goes on from JABRWF010000002.1 coordinate 2,232,651, forward strand.
ACTTGTTCTTCTGTTCCGTGACGGGGCGCGCTAGACCTTTCTCCTTGAGCTGGCCGATCTCGCTCAGTGCCTTCTGGTGTTCAGGTGACTCGAGCCAGATATCCTTCCAATCCTTATCTCCAATGCGGGGCGTGACACCAGCGCCAATAGCCTCAAGCATGTACTCGGCGGGGTTGATGTTGGGAGGGCAAACCGCACCGTGACGAGCAAAGTAATCACGTAGTACACTGGAATCGGGGCCGATGTCACCAAAGTAGACGGTCTCGCCACCGCGCTCAAGCAAGAGAAGCCTGTCGAAGGACTCGAAAAGCAAAGACGACGGCTGGTGGATTGTGCAGACGATGGCCTGTCCCTGGTCGGCGAGCTTGCGCAGGAAGCGAACCAGGTTCCATGCGCTCTGGGAGTCAAGACCGGAAGCTATACGAAGATATGTGATAAGTTTTTGCCATCGAACGTATATTTACCATTGGTACTCACTGGGCTCATCCAAGAACAAAAGCAGTTCGGGCTTGCTAGCCAGCTCAACGCCAATGGTCAAGCGCTTCTTAGCCTCAACACCAAGGGTGAAGATCAGAGCCTCCGTCAAATCCTGCAACTCAAGCAATTCAATAATCTCCTCGACGTATTGGTCCTTCTCCGCCTTGGAAACCTCAGCAGGCTGCCTCAAGTACGCAGAAAACCGGAGCGCCTCGCGAACAGTAGCAGTGCCTTCGTGAACATCCATCTGCTCGGCATACGCCGTCGAGCGCTGGAAGTCTGAGTCAAGCGGGCGGCCATCGACGAGGACATCGCCGGTAACGACACCGATCGTCTTCCTCTGTGCGAGCACATCCAAACACGTTGTCTTGCCGGCACCAGAGGCACCCATGAGAGCGGTGAGTGTGCCTGGCCTGACGTAGCCGTTGACATCGTGCAACAGACGGCGAGTGCCACCGGGAACGGGAACGTGATAATTGAGATTCTCCCATGTGAATACACGACGGTGTGCGAATGCATCAGCACCTCTGTTTATAGATATATCCCATTGTGATGAGCCATCAAGACGGGCAAAAAAAACCACAAGATGAAAAGCACGTACTTTTCCGGAGTCTTCTCGTACTCGGCCTCTTTACTGTCCTCCAACTCGAGCTTGTTCGCCCGGCGGGCCTTTTCGTTCTTGTCCGTCTTGCGGGTCTGCAGAACCTCATTCCGCTCCTGCGCCTCCTCATCGGGCTTGGCGTAGATGCTAATGGAGATGGACTTGACATGTTGCTAAAAGAAGGCCAGTGGCCACCGTCAGCTACCGTCTCGTCAACTAAGTCAATAGACCACCCACAGGGAAGAATTCAACCACGATCATCTGCGTCAGCTGGAAGAAGAAAAAGAAGACAACCAGCACGATAAAGTTGCGGCGCCAGAGGTCCGCAGCGTTAAGGTCGTACGTCGCGTTAATGTATGCCCTTCCGTTGACGAGCGTGTCACCGGGGGTGGAACCGAACACGGTACAAATCTGGTTGGGTCCAAGGCCGTCTCTGTAATCGATTTTTCGAATTAGATAACTACTTCTGTATTGGATTCTAAAGCGTAAATACGCACGGATACTTGGTGATATCGCCAATGTTGCGTGGCACAATATAATTGCCGTCGCAGGTCATCTGAGCTCATGCGTTAGAAAAAAGAAATGTGTCATCAGCGATCATATTGAGAGCTTACAGAAATACGCATGAATTCATTTTCCATAGCGCCCGCCCAAGCTAGTAACATCTTAGTTAATTACGCCCATATAAAAAGAAATTAATAGATTCCTACCATATGAGATAGGATTGATGTAATACTAATCACAAGTCAGCTTCAACGATTGTCAGGATGAACCCACAGACACTTACAATCCAGAACAGCCATCTGTGCATACTCGACACAGGGAGCAAATATCCTGAAACGCCCGATAAGCCTCACATAGCAAAACAACTTTGTGATGTAAATAACATACCAGTACTATAGAGAGAGAGAGAGAGAGAGAAAATAAATGATTAGCACGAATTTCACATTCACAAGAACGCTTAATACTCACTATTCAAGCAAGTTAGGGATGAAGAACGAGATCAACCTGAACGCTGCGTCAAAGTTGACACAGAGCAGACCGAACGTTCTAAAGAATCCTTGCAAGCACAAGAAGGCGATGTAGTTGAAAATGTGGAACGTGAAGAATCCACCAGCCGAGGGCGCGAGACCCGCCATAAAGTAGGCGATAATATCGTATCCGAGCACACGCACGGCCGAGAACGGAATATCAGCGAACGTGTTTGCCAGAGTCAGCGCCGATGGTCGGTACAGGCTGTAGTTGGTCTGTTTGCGCAGGATGGGACGGCCAATCATCTGCAAGGGAAGCTCTCCGAAGGCGTCGAGACAGATGGAAATCATGGCTACGAAGATGACGGAACCACGCGTGAAGGCGCCAGCCGAGGTCAGAGGGAGCTGGAAGAATGCGCCACCAATGACGAGAGCAAGAGCCCACGAGAGGGTGAAGCTGGTGTAGAGCTGGAACTTGTCCTGCATCCTCATCTGGAACTGCCTAACAGTGAGCGCCTTGACCTGGCCGGTAAAGCCAAGCGTGAACGCGCTCTTCTTAGAGGCGCCCTTCTTCTTGTCAGCCAGAACGGCAGCGCGGAAAGCCTCTTGATCTTCCTTCTCCGTCTGCATCTTGATCCTGAACTCGCCCAAATCCTCCTGAATTGCGCGATAAGCCGGAGACGCCAAGTACGCGGCCTCCAGAGCCTCAGGAGAGTCGGGAATATCCTCGCGAGTGCGACCAGGAGCAGGCTGACGCTCATTAGGGTCGGTACAGCCAGTCAGGTAATCGGCGGTAGATTGACGGGGTCTCGACTCGAAGCCCAAGCCTGCACCAATGTCAGTCGTGCAATGGAAAAATAACTTACAAGAAAAGGTACTGACCTTCAAAGTAGACACGGGCTTCGGAGGGCTTGCCAAAGAATACTTGGCGGCCCTTGTCGATGACCATTACTTTGTCAAACAATTCATAGATACCCTCTCCAGCTTGGTAGCTGGATAAACATGCTGGTCAGTCCATTGTGCCGAGAGGGTAAATGGAGAGTGTTAATACTGACAGAGAGACAAAAGTTGTCTGGCCGAGGACATCCGTGAGCACACGAAGACTCCTGGTAAAGTCGAGAGCAGTGGAGGCATCAAGACCACGGGTACTGTTGTCCCAAGCCTGCACGCGAGCACGAGTTGTCATCATCTCTGCGATACTGACACGCTTGCGCTCGCCACCGGAGACGCCACGAACGAACTGTTGGGATAGCATACACTCAGCAAAAGGTACGATACACCGGGAATAATTGCATACCTCGTTGCCAACCAGTGTGTTCTTTGTGTGCTGAATGTTGAGCATGCGCAAGAGGGTGTCCATGACCTCGTCATTGAATTCCTTCTTGGAGACGCCAGGGAGTCGTCCCTTGCTTCCGGGAGTCTTGGTCGAGAGAGCGAACGCCAGAGTTTGTGCCACGGTAAGGGTTGCAATGTGAATATCGTCTTCCTCATTGTAGACAACCTCGCCTTTGTAGTATTTGGCCATTTCCTCGGCGTCCATGCCGGCGTATAGTACATCACCAGATACTCCTGCAAAGTTTTGTCGTTGATTCGTGATAGCCTTGAGGAAAGTTGTACAGCCAGAGCCAGGACAGCCGAGAACGAGACACATTTCACCAGGTCGAAGTACACCAGATTGTCTTTCAGCAACCGAAATTAGAATCACGCTTGAAGTCGAAGTCAGTCCCGAAACTTACTTGTGAAGAATAGTCCGGGTGGGCATGGTAGGCGCCAAATGCAACCATGCCGCAATATATCCCCATAACCATAAAATAGGAAGTGTAAAGAACTCAACGCAGGCCTCTGCGCAAGACAGATAAGCGGACATTCATGGTTACTGTGTTCATTATTTAAACTTACGGCCAAAGGTTTTGACGTAAAATTTGTTATCTAGGCCGCCAATACCCTCCACCTGGAGATTATCCCAGGTGACACCGACGTGCTTATGATAAATGCCAGCCTCTTGATTTTTATCGTTTGAAGAAGTAAGGTATTCGCGTAAGTCAAATTGGGTCGACTCTGTATTGTCGCCCTTTTCTATGTCTTTAGAGTCGTGATTGATGGTCGAAGCAGGAGTCGCATGAACAGTCGCATCGGGATCACCTGTTTGCTGGACACCCTGGTTATACGATCTACGAGAAAGACTTCTTGCGAGGTCTGCAAAAGCCTGCTCGGCACGCTCAACGTCTACGTGATGGGCTTCGGGCTGGCCCGAATCGACCACGTCAATTGTGCTCATGGGGGGAGCGCGGGGGAGGTGAGATTGAGTGCAAGAAATGACCAGGCATGGCCCAGAGGGTTTTATAGGACACGCTTATAGATCACGGTAAACCCACACTAATCCTGCAGAGCCGGCGGCAGTAAGTTGACTAATCCGTTGTTGACACAGTCACCATCGAGTCAAGTCTCCGTTACCGGGGATTCCATGTCTTTCTTTCTCTGACTCCCCTCATTGCCTTGATGCGGGATTGGTGGGTATCTTACCTTTTCCGGCATTTCATCATGGGCCCTGCATTGCCATGTCAATTGAGCCGATGCTCGCATCGAATACATTTTGCCACAAACACGCCAGATCCGTATTGTATCGTGCGTTGCATGGTCCTGCAAATGGCATATCTGATGAGTAATCGTATGATTAATCCGTGTGCTATTGGTTAGTGGATAATGTCGACATGTCAGTGGCGGATGAATGGATCTCGATGATGTAATGATCAGGCGCGATCTCGATTCTCATCATCCAATTATCCAACGAGCATAAAAAATGTATGCATTTCCTTAGAAGTTTCTCCCCAAATGGTGTGATTGCTACACAAAAGGCGATGCTCCACTTTAGCCGCTCCTCGATTCTGATAATTGGTGACTCACTGGCAGACGGTGCCGGCCACGATAGGAGCTAGAGGCTAGGTGGGTAATGGCCGAAGCTAAGCCAGCTTTAGCCGCCTCCTTCCTAAACTGGAAACTCCATCAACTTCTGCTTCCGAAGCCGCTCGGCTTGGAGGTTGCAGCACTTGTTACCGTTGAATCACTGGCACTAGGCACTTCAATCCTTTTAACAACTCGCAACAATTACAATGAAAGTTCTCTCTTCTCTTGGTCTTTTAGCATTCGTGCAAGCTGCCTATGCACATGGCAGTCATGCTGATGACCACGTTGAAGGAGAGACCATCCAACAATATGCCCAACGACACGTGCGCAACTCCTAGTACTACTAGCAATTCTACAACATCACTCAATTGACCTCACTTGTGGATGATTGTAGATGGCTAAGGAACATCATATGTATGCGCTATGCACAATTTTAAGGCTTCGTCAGTTTGTGACTGAATGTCATTCGCAGCGATACCTTCGACACTCGAAGCTTCTTTGCACTTCACGACCTAAACTCGTTAGTCACACGTCGCTCGAAGGGGCATACCTGTTTCATCGCTAACGAAAACCGTATTGGCAGTGATGGAAAATGGGATAGAGAGGAAATCGAGGCCGTTTACGGTGTTCATCATGTATACTCCCAGCGCAAATCCAAGGCACGTATATACACACACTCTGAAACCGACAACTCTCCTTGTTTTCTCTCTCGGCTAAATGCGAATTTATTGTTTCCAGGACGATATTGAGCATCAGGCCAAGGCAGATGCTATCGTTAACAAAATACTCGAGATTATCGATCGCAACAAGGATGGTAGCATCTCTCCTGAGGAGCTCGAGACTGCAGGTCTTGATGCTTTGCCTAATTTCGAAGCCATGGGTGCCGAGGGACATCACTACGACGTCGAGAGTGGTACGTAATCAGTTCCTGCATTTGACTACAGATAAGTGCACCATAGACTTACATCTCACCCTACAGAATTCTTCCTACATCACGAAGGCAAGTACATTTACATTTAAACCATCCACTCGCCTCATGGGTTGCCCATACCCTGCCATCTGTCTAACGCTACCCTGCATCATCACACTATTTTTCTAGAGGAATACCATTCGACGCCCGAAACGCAAACCGACGAATCATATACGCATCCAGAAGACCTCGAGCACTTTGCGCACCACGAAGCCATCGAGCGCCTGGAGGCCGAGCGTGAGGCTAAATTCCAGGGCATCTCCGTCGAGGAGGCTCTGGCCCAGCACGACGAGCCCATTATAGATGAGTCCGCCCAACAACAGAAGCCTCTCGCGGCCGAACAGAAGCCACCCAAGATCAACCGCGTCGTACCCCCTGAGCAGCAAGATCCTGCCGAACGGTTCCGCGACCTCAAGGCGAACACGCCTGGCGAGTGGGGTGAGGGTGAGGATGGTTACAAGAGCCCTGTGAATCCCGCCGACCGGCTAAAGAAGAACCTGCCATACAAGGTAACGTCACTTTCTTTTGCATCGTATCATTTTATTCTCTGTAGTGCCAGCTTCGAGGTTCGCTGATTCATTAGGAACGTATGCAGTACAAGTTTAAACGTAACTGGGGGGATTTCTAAGCCGGTCTATTTTTTGTTTCGCTGGTTCTGCTGGGGGATATTACTACACAGCTACTGATCTTGATTGGGTCATCATGCCTTGGTCTGAGTCATCCTCTCACCGCGGGCCCGTTTTCGCACTTGCTTCCAAAATTTTGTAAATTATCATAAACGTCTTTGTCATTACGCTAATCATCATCCTCGTCATGTGGAGCCACATTTTTCTACCTGTCCGTCCGTCTCCAACCTGTGCTGTCAAGCAAACTGAAGCAAATATTGATTATATACACGTCCACAATATCACGAATCTCAAGACATGGAGAAAACGCGTGGTAATAGGGTCATCATCGCCCGTCAAACATATCATCCACAATTCCCTGCTCCACCGCGTTCCAGTCGACCGTGCTCCAGCTCCCATACACACTCTCATAACTCGCAATGCTCACATGCGAGAAAAACGGAAGCAGCTCTCGGATGCTGCTGATCTGCCTCACGGTGCCCAGTAGCGGTCGGCGCATCACCTCTTGCTCCGGTGACTCGAACGTCGCTGCTGACGTCGGAGAAGTAACGAACTGTACAGTCGATACGCGTGAGGTTCCCTTCGGGTCCGACGCCGCTGCCGACGATGACTCAGACACGGGCAAGTTCCCCACGATTTCAGACAGTTGGTCTATCATGGCGCACGGGTACCAGTTGTCCGGACGGTAGACAGCGTCGACTGTGTCAGTGATGAATATCCATTGATGGCTATAGTTCTGGACCAATTAGTCATGATGGCGAGAGGATGCCCCAAAATGAATGTTAACTACATACACTTGGAACTCTTCCGTCTGTAGAACGATGAGAAGATCCAGTAGCTTGCTCGCGGATACAATCAACTGCAGCTCCTCGCTCTCGTCGGAAGGTACGTTAGTCATAACCTGCTCGAAAATTCGATACTGAAAAAACAAAATGACTGGTCAGTTATGAGCTAGAAGATGAACTGCAGGTGAATGTTACCAGCTCTGTTAATATGACCGGCCAGAAACTCGTCAGGTTATGCGGCGACAACCGACACAAGAGCACGCGAATGCATAGGAACACCTCGCTCTGCACAATCGGCGCCGTCACGTTCCGCAGCACATCCACAAGCTTTTCTTGGATTGTGGGTAGCTGAAGCAAGAAATGGTTCTTCTCTCCCGATAGCAGGACGTATGACAGCCTGCGGAGATTCAGTGAGCGTTGCAGCATCTCGAACTCGCGGTTGGCGAAGATGTTCGCCGACGGCGCTGTGGCCACTTTCGCGAGCAACTCGCTCATGGCGGCCTTTTCTAGATCATACAAAGCTTTGACGAGTGGCTTCCACTGCTCGGCGGCACTTGGAGTCGAATTGAAGACACGGTTGTCTCCCAGCACATCGGAAACTGGTGTTCGCCAAGACTTTAAGGCTACTGGAACCTTGGTCATTTCTAGTACAATCCGTAAAGCTATGTCATCCACGTTGAGAGGCCTATTAAACGGTGTGATATGAAATTAACTATAATGCTCATGAGTCTTATGAAATAGAGGCCGAACCTTGAACGACTGCGGAGTGCAGGTGTGATGATGTAATATGCAATGTTCGTACACGAACCAGCCACCTTGTCATTGTCGACAAGATATCTTCGGATATTGGGCAGGACTTCCGTCGCGACAAATTGATTGATCTGATAGCTCAGGTCCAAGCTCGACAAGGTCTGGGTTTGGTTGGATGCATCAGGTAAGGAAAGCGAGCTGGCGTTCAATTTCTCTGTAGATTTCAGATCTGGTAGTGCTCTAATCAATGGAACGTCTTATATGTGAGGTATCTACCAAATAACATACCACGAAGTGCGGGCGATTCTCTTCCATTTGTGATCATCGAGTCCCTGGCGCGCCTTGTCCAGAATCCGCCCTCTCCCGATCGGCCGACAAATGTTACACATGCATCGAGGAATTTCGAAAGAGTGTCCTAAGGGGTTCGGTTAATTGATAACATCGAATAAGTGGACAACGTTGAACACACCTGAAGCTCTTTGCGCAGCCTTTTATCATCCATCGCTGTCGTCTGGGAAAGCTTGTTGGCTAATGCACACGTACATCTGCCCCTGCTGTTAACTTGTGCTAATGATGTATCAAAATGCACGTATACGCACTTGAGTAAGGAAAACATTTGTCCCTTGAAATCGCGTCCACCAGATGTTAACTCCTTGGTAAGTTGCATAAAACGACCCCATACTTGGATGGCTATTGGTCCCTCCAAGCGGTGCAAATATTTTTCCATGAAGACAAAAATAGCGGTCTCGGATCTAAGATAGGCTCAGTATCCAAGGCACGAAAGAGGTGGGCAAGATCTTACAGGTCCGGATTAACAGCTAATCTCCTACGCTCGGAAGATCCAAGAACCCGATAACAGATGCTCTCAGAGAGCATCTGTATAATGCTCTGGGCGTTAGGAATCAAAATTTCAACAAGCTCGAAGGCGGCAGTACGAGAGGAGTCCTGTTAAACAGCTAAGTATACTCGTGCACTCGAAAGGCGGGAACAGGATCACCTGTCGTTGCCTGTCCCAGCATACCAAAATGGATTCCATAACTTCTGGAGCTTGCACACGGAACAGATGCTCGAGGACACGTCGACAGCGCAATCGAGTGCGATTGAAGAGCAAGGCCAATGATTCGTCTTTAGAAGATGGGACTACTGGTGCTGACCATTCCAACGACGCCCATATAGAGTAAAGAACGTGTACTCCTTCGTCCAAAGAATGATATCCAGGAGAGCGAGGCTAGTCGTATATTTAGATGCAAGGTACAGAGACGGTGAAGCGTTAACTTTCTCACCGTTAGTTGTTCATCGGTACTAGGTTGGGCAGAGTCTGAAGAGAACACTCCAGATACATATCCCAACAGTCCACTACTCTCGCCAGTAGATTTTTCATTCACATTACTATCGTCTTCACTCCTGTTCGCTTCTGAAGCGTTCGCCAAACCAAGCAATACAAGGCGTTCGAGTGCATTCAAGAACATCACTAGTTCAGTATCGGTAACAGAGCACAGGTCGTCTTGGTGCACGGTTCTTGTCCGCGACGCTTGTAAGATCTCGTTCAGAGAAACCCGGAGCTGATGACAAATGCATTCATTCATAGGTGTTATCATGGCTTGCAGAGTATCCTCAAACTGAGGCAGAGCCATTAGAATGAAATCTAACCAATGCTGTAGCACAGGCCGGTTCGAACGTGAAGATACGCCGTCAAGCAAAGTCTGGACCAGAAGCGGGTTCACAGAGAACGTCGACTTTGCAGAATTTGTGGCAGATATGTCCTTTTCGTCTATCGCATTGATCTGGGATTGCTGTGGCACGACCGCTTGACTTGCATCACCACGAACGGAGGAAATAAGGGAGTGCAGCAGATGAAGTAGCTTGTTCTGAAGGTCGAAGCGTTTCTTGTGTACACAAATGTACAGTCGACCGACAACTGCAGTTTCAATTGCATCCGAGGTGACTCTGTCGACTTCACCACGTGCAATGATCCCTTGTAATAAATCCACCGCTGTCGACTGCAAGAGAGCATTGTGTCCCTTCAGCGTAGTACTTGCCGAGTCTCTGGGCTCCGAAGTCAAGATGTTCGTGAGAATAAGCACGATGACATCAAGGTATGATGCATCTGAAGAGACACCAACTGGAGAGAAAATGCATAAGCATCGAAGAATGGGTTCCAAGGGGTGTACATACATTGTTCCGATCTTTGCACCAAGTCCGGGTGATTTGCCCGTTTAATGAGAGATCCCTTGACCGTTTTTACGAATCCTTGACCACCGAAACGAATTACAGAAAGCAAAGTCTCCATGATGTGATTCGTATATCGTGAATCAAATGGTTGTTCATAAATGAAGCCAGGTATTTCCTTTTCATGAACTTTGACCATCACTCTCTGACGACGGATGGCCGGGTCAAGGAGGTCATAAAGGATAGGATCTAGGACACTGGGCTCCATATTTTTATGAGCTAATGAATAAGGACATCAAGTTTCGGAATTTGATGTACCGAATGTATGACTTCAAACTGCTGCGCATCCATGTTTCGCCGATACGACGAAGCCTGGGATCTTCTGACTTGAGAGTGTCGAGAATGATTACCATTGGAACTTTGAGGCGGAAACCAGGCATTATATTATCCTCTGCGTCGCGTCCATGAGTAAACCAGGAGGACAGGGGAAAGCTCAATACTACTCATTACCTGTTAATCGCCACAAAACCCCAAATATGTCGTATATCTCGATACGTTGTCCGGAAGACGCCATATGATGAGCAATGATGGACTCAACATGTGGGTGTTTCGTTGCTGCCTCCAAAGACCAGATGAGACTGACAGCACGGACATGATACATAGCAAAAGATGGACGCAGGTATTGCAAGAGCTGATGAAAAAAGTGAGATATCGTTAGGCATAATCCAACAGACAAATACCTTGTTTATTACTCTTATCATGATGGGGCGATCATCAATTGAGAGTGGAGGAGTTATCGAGTTGCTTGAATGGAGAATGACAGTGATGGAAACTATGTGGTCGAGCAATGTAAAATCACACTCCTTCGTCATCTTGAGCCGTTTGTCATGAGCTGCAAATAATTACGTTACGTACCTGCAGCTCCAAGGCTTCCAAAACAGACAATAACCAATCATATGGCTCCCAATCTAATGAAAGTTGTTGATTCGAGGTCCCATTGACCAGCCTACCAAGAATCGAAAGGCTGCTCATGATCACACTTTTATCGTGGGATAAAGACGGCGCATTGGAAGTTTGCCGTAGATTTTGGACAGCGCATGTACTAATATGCAATAATCCATCGATGGATGTCACAAGGGGCGTCTTCTTGTTGGAATCTTCGATCTTCCCTTGTGTCAACGCGAGATTGATGTCGTAAAAGCGAGATGCAAAAGCTATGGGATTGGATACGGAATCGTCTTCCGCAACGTCAGGGCCAAGCTTTGGTCTGTTGAATGATGATGATGATGGTATATGTTCGAGGGTATCTGAAAGCAGTTGGAAACCTTCGCTAGTGGCCTCTGAGTTTATGCGGGACGGGTTTTGAATTGACAATAACTGGAATCCTTTGAATGAGCCAAGCGTCAGAGGAAGAAACAGACCACATTACATGAAATGTGCCAATCACAGTCGTAAACAAGATTGGCAGATGAATAGTTTGCGTTTCTTCGTCGTGTGCGAATGTCTTGAGAACAAACTGCGCCATACGAATCGCCTATCCTAAAATGATTAGCTACTATATTCCAAACTGAACGCCTAACTAACCTCTAATGACGAGCTGTCATTTTGCAGTTCGTACACTACGGATTGCAGCAGTTGTCGCCAGATAATATGAGGCTCGATTGCTTCATAGACTGTGCTTGCCGTAAGGAAAATCTGGATAAATTAATTGTCAACAGAGTGATCCCCGCCCCTTGGTTTAATAGTGATTCTCACATCCTCTGATTCTCTAGACTTGATCTCCACTAATTTCTTGATAGCTCTTAGTGTGTCCAAAATCATAGCATCAGTCAGCGGTACGCCTATCTCCCACTTGTCTTGCAATGAGACGAAGACTTTGAAAGGTCGAGATTCTGAATATTCTTGAGGGGGCGAGAACATGTCTTCCTATATACAGGGTAAGCTTTAAGGTTAGTCGAACGTAGCTGTGGCAGACATACGCGAAGCGTTTCTTTCAAGAGACCTAGAGCATGGTTCTTGAAATATTCAACTTGTTGCTCGCTCTTCTCAGCGGGACCGAGTAACCAGGTATAAAGACGTCTGTTCAGTGAGAGGTCACGTCGAAGAACAACTCCAGTTGCAGATCTCATCAGGGTTTTTCTGTCCTCGACCTTTGCTTTGACGATAGCGGCACTATCTAGTTTCATAGATTGTACCAGAAGGTCCAAAGCCCCTCGTCGAACAAGTAGATCGTCGTCTTCTAGGGCAGCAGAGAACGCGCGGATCATGAGACCGATATCACGCCCAACAATCACTGTAATGTCTAGGATAGTGCATCAGCTGCTGAAGTACTCAAGATTCCACATAGCTACGTACCTTCGTCGTTATTGAATCGAGGAAGTCGCCTGGACAAGAAATTTAGGGATGATCCGCGTGCAGACGGCTTCGTGAGCATCACAAGCCAGACATTCTGAAAAAAGAACGAGGGTGACACGGTCCCCGACAATTTATCAAGAAGTCCCAGAACCTAATAGCAAATATTGATTTTATATATTGTATACTAGGGAAGAGACCTGGCGTACTTTATCGAAGAACTCCCCCGTCTCCTCCTCTAAGCCAGGGAGAAGTGCCAGAATGAAGGATTTCATGATGGGCCGCAAACCTTCTTGTAGAGGAAGATAGTGCGTGTCATACAGGTTGAGTAGAGTCGGCTGAGATCAATGTCATTTCAACATGCGGAGATATATAGGTTCGTAGAACATGCCTTGACCGATGTTGCTGCATATTCAAAAAATGGAAATAGGCCTGAAGACCAAAGAGGCAGATCTCGACTGAGACCTTCGGACTAAGGGATGTTTAAGAAAACATTGCAGTGTAAAGAGATGCGTAACGTCTTACGCCTAGGACAGCCAGGATGTGTGTGTACACCTCTAATGCCCGTTGATGTACACCAGTGGGTAGGGCTGGGTTGAGGCACTGGGACAGTCGCTTGGCGACGACAAGCTTTCTTGGGATCTCTTTGAATTGCATGTACGATTGAAATGTCTATCAGGATAGCACTGTGTATGAGGCCATCGTGCATATACAATATTCCATATGCCTGATTCCTACGCACCTTCAGCAGCTGCTTCAGGAAAGCGATGCAGTCCGCCCACTCATGAACATTATCAAACGAGTTCAAGCATTTCTCGACTTGCTGCGTGTATTTCTTGTACTTGGGATCCGCCGCGTAGAGTTGTTGTGCACTAGCTATGAGTTGGCAAGTATAAGAATCCGATTCATGATTGAGTATAACTTGACGAGTTGACGACGCCAGATGAGAAGCGCATTACCCAACATAGATCCACTGCGAGTGTTCGCAATACCGCCTCTAGTCTGAGGAGTCTGTGGATTTGAGGTCATGATAGATATCAAGCAAGCTTAGAGTCCAGGTGTCTCAGAAAATTCGTAGATAGATGTGTGAGGCCCAGCCCCTCAAGATGACACGGCGGCAAGAGCTGGAGATGAAGTTTCCGGCAAGTTCAGTTACAGCAACAGCTACTAGCCAATCCGGCACTTGTCAATGGCGTAACTTTAGAACCGCCACATCATCATTACGCATTACCGCATCGCACCAACAGATTTGGATTTTCCAGAGAAAACATAAATTATATATGGTATCACAATACAAAAACACTAATGTATAAGTCCAAAAAAGGCATCGAAAACAGTAGTGTACAATAGCACGATTACTTGCTTCATGATGCTGGTACAGGCGCAGACATTTCAAGCTCCAAGTCAGCGACGGCATCCGGGACCACTGACATAGGCTCATTATCATCGTCCGCAGTCACAGTTGTACGCAGCTTGGTTGATTCCTTTACAGCATGCAAATCAGGTGCTGTTGATGCTGCGCGCGATCCTGCTTCACTGGCGTTCGATACGACTGATGGGGCTTTCGGAGGCCGTCCTTTAAGTTTGCCGATACCAGTACCGGGCAGTGCAGATAATGAGGCGGACAGAGCAGCAGCTTTGAAGCTTGTACCCAAAGGGAATTGACCCATGGCAGAAGCGGAGACCTCCCCCGGAGTCGAAGGCTGTACCTTCATCACGGACGCCGCAGTGATCGAACTAGCCAACTCGGATTCTTTCTCACCGGCCCAGCAACGGGCGAACCAGCGGCCACCAGCAATACCCTTGATTTCTCGGTTGGCGGGGCGCCAGCGACGCACTTTTAGCGCAGATTTATTTAATATCAAAGGGGGGGCGAAACCTGTCTGGATCTTGGCCGGCTGCTGTACGGGGAACGGTTTTGTAGGGAGGGGATAAACGGGTAGGGGAACACCTTCAAGACTGAATTCCTCGAGCGAGGGTAGCGTAGACAATAGCGGGAGGTTGTCGGGTTCAGGTGAACCAATGTCGCGGGGTATTGTACCAGGCGAAGATACAGCAGTTACAGAATGATCTATTCGATATATTGGCTTGGAAATTCAACCAATACTGCAATCATCAAAAACTTACCTTCGTTTATGACAACAGGTTCCTCTGGCGCAAGTGTAGGTTGACTTCCAGTGTGACTGAGTTGGGGTGCAATCAACTTCGGAGCTCTGCGGTAACGATTTTATGTTTGAGCTCTGGGATCACAGACAAAGCAAGCAGGAGCGTACTTTCCACGGCCCCGGCCTGACGAAGATGCAGCCCCCATCTTTCGAGGGCCTCCGCGCTTCTTAGTAGCTGCTTTGGGAGCTGGGATACGCAGAGGTGGAATCTCCCCCTGCCCCTCCGTCTCACGACCAGGAGCACCATCCTCTTGATCGATTGTGTCGTCATCTTCGAGCGGCGTGTCAACCGAGGCTGCATCCTCACGAGGTCCACCACGACGGTGAAGGCTACCGCTAGCGTCAAGGGATTCGTCGAATTGCCTCCCGTCACCCTCGCTTCGTTTGGAAGACTTTGTCCGTTTCCGTTTGCCCTTGGAAGGAGTTGTGACAACATTATCTGCTCCCTTTGGGTTCAAGACAAAGGCAGAAGAAGAAGCTGGTAAGTTCGACGGTGCTATAGGCATGTCAGAGTCGTCATCAATGAGTTGGTCCTCTTCTTCCTCCTCTTCCTCTGCTTCTTCTTCATTTTCCTCTTCTTGATCACTAGAAGGTGGCATAGGTGTCCGGGGAAGTTTGAGGAGAAGACGTTTGTTAGTACTAGAGGGCCGTGAGGGCCCAGGCGATGCGACCTGAGATAGAGTCGATATTCCTGGCGTGTCCATAACTACGTCTTCTTCGTGTTCAGATTGCATAATGTGTGTGTAACTTGTGGTGGCTTTTGTCCTGACGGGATGGCCTTAAATTCCACCGATTGGACGTGTGAAAGAGGGAGTAACAACGTATCGAGCTGGACCAAACCCAAGCCGTGACGATATTAGTAACCTTGTCTCGAGCTGTTTCCGGTTACATAGCGTTGGATGAGGTCAACCGTTGCAGTCAACAGTTGTGCCTCTTATCCATGTACATGTACTTGATAACACACTCAATACAAGCCAAAAGAGATGTATTATATTACTACTACTATTATATGCGATGATCTACTGCACAGATGAATACTACCGTTGTCTTTTCGATTACTCTAGCTTTTTCCTCAGCATGACATGGAAATATAGTAAGAGAAATTCCTGCTCCTAATAATATGACAGTAAAAAAAAAATTAGCAAAACAAGCAACAAATTTGAAAACTAATGCTTGAGGATGACGGTAATATATATATATATATATAATGAAATGATGATAATTTATAGGGCTCCACTCAGATCGACGAATCTGACAGTACTCTGTAGGGGATGATGAGACCCATGGGTGTGTTGCACAATACGTCCATTAGCCATATGAGAGCCTCCTGGATTGATGGGTGCGGGCAAACCCATGACTGCCAGATGGGACTCTGCGGAAGTGTTCTTTGAGGCCATCTTGCTGTTATGCCATTTGATACGCTCTGGGTCATCCCTGCACAAGAAAATGTTACTTGATGTCGTTCTCCCCCCAGCTGTATGAATGAGATCGTACCATGTTGTATTCCAGCTACGCTGGTCAAGTGGGGATAGCCGAACAAGGATTGCTTCAGAGGACTCTGGCCAAAGCTTTTGGTGCAGTGCGATCAAAGGTGCTTCTTCAATAGAAGACTTTCCCGGAGGCGTGTTCGTATCAGCAAGCAAGAGGAAACCGGTCTGTATGTTTCCCAAGTTTAGAAAACGTATGATAATCCAAAGGGCTCTAAAGGTATTATTTACCTTTGCCAGCTTTGCCATATCCCAAATAGCACAGGTATTCCACGGGCAGTTCAATCCCGTCAGAGGACGGATGCCTTCCCCATCGAAGTGATGGCCCTCAAGGGCTTTGCCGACAATCAATATCCCTATATCAGACAAAACAATCTAAGGTTAAGCTCCAAAAACTATTTGTCTTGGCGGCTTACTGTCGTTGAAAAGGGATAACATTTTTTTTACTTGGCGTGCATCGATCGAGAGCTCGACGCTGAGAAATATTATATGGGATACACCGAGTGTATGCGCCTTCACGATGGGCGCATTCAGAGGCGTAGTGAATCCCCATGGCTGCACTGGAAGCAGCACAAACCCTGAGAGATCTTTGCTAGCCTGGATGGCGTCGCTCAGGCCTTGGTCAGCGCCATCATACTATGGAAGGAGTCAGACAAATTTTCATATCGACGACATGTCTCCGAGACAAAGCTGAAACACACCACGACAATGACATGAGTAGCAAAAGTCGAAGCGCGCTGTGCGGCCTGGATAAGTCCGGTGAGAGAGCATGATTGCCTATTTGCTTGTCTGCGATGAATGCGGATGACTGCTGCGAGCGAGATGGGAGAGCCAGCATGATGGTGGTGATTCATAGCAGAGAGGTAGTATTCAAATCAAGCGCGACAGTGAGATATCGAGGGGGTCGAGCAGTGCCTCAGACTGGATGGGCAGCTGGGTGCACAGAGGCTGGTTATATATATGCGGGCAATGGTAACGCATCACAGGCCTGGTAGCGCCATGGAACTGCCAGTGGCCGCAGTGAAAAGATCTGAATCATTTCCATTCGGCTCGCCTGAGTCGCCTCTCAATCCGGTTGGAGCGGCCGACCCTGCAATTATCACGTGACATTTCTTCTAACTGAACCCCCTGAACAAGAAGACGATACCCCTTGCCCGAATCACTGATTATCACAATTCTTGTAGGGCCTGGCACAAATCTCGTGCTCCTGGTACATTCATCGATATTCACCCTTGACTGAATCTGTTTTCTTTTGTTCAGGTAGACTTGCTCAAGGTGCAACGTGGGCCGTAAGCCCCTTCCATTTATGGATGCTGCACTGCTTAGAGCTCGATGCTGTAATGTATTATAAATACACCACTCGAAATCAACCGCCGAACCAAGGCAGTCGACTTTCGGCGGTCCATTGGTACCTCGGAGCGTTTTGCTCGGCGTTGCGTTGCAGGCAGTGCAACCAGAGAAAGAGCAGAGCGCGCCAGGCATGGTTACGCTAGGCTGAGCCAGGCACGCTCGGCTTTTTGGATGCTTTACATGTAACACAGTTGGATCCTTATTCAAGCGATGTTAATCGCTAAAACCAGGCTCCACATCTGCATTTAGAAAGCGCGCATTGCAATGAGGTGCTTGCCGTCGACGTGGATATGCGCTGGCTTGACGCCTCAATCTTCTCAGTTTCCTCCTTGACAATTGGTATCATCATGATCGTGATCAATCCTCTGAAAGGGGGCCTGCCGCATTGACCTGTGTGCGTTAATAGCCAAGCATTACAAGCGCCATTGATTCATCCATCAAGGCTATGTATGGCTGATGATGCTAATGCTCCGACCTTGTCTCTTTTGTTCACCAGGAGACCGGTACGACCGATATATATGAACACCATGCGCGGGGCAAATTCATTTAGATTTAGATAATGCTAAAATGGACAGATCGGAAAACATGCCAGATGCTTCAAATAAAAATAGTCGGTTAAGTTCAAGAAAGCGGATGAAAGAGAACAGTAATGAATCAAAAGGAGATGAAAGAAAAGATAAGTGCACGTTTTGATCGGTGAGGCTGAGTTTATTGTGGCAACTGCAGCCGATGTGTTTCCCTTTGTTTACTTGATGATTCCGTTCATTGGACATTCTCCCTGTAAATTGAAGATGTATTAAAATTAAATCATTTTCTGGAAGGATGAAAGAAGGGAATATACTCACGCAAACTCGCCGATGACGTTGCCTTGAGCAAAGTACTCGCACACGACATACTTGGCAAGCTAGGATAGGAAAAAAAAACATAAGTTTGCAACACAAATCCGATCGTGGCTGAAGACATACGCCATAGCTCGATGGGAAGATACCGCTGCATTCGGCAGAGGCACATCCAAGCTGTGAAGTTGCCTTCCAAACAACCTGGGTAAAGTGTGATGGCACAGGATTGCTGGCGTCATATTGAGCTGCAGCGTACGGATAAGCATCATAAGGAGAGATATAGGCGATATACGAGAGAACACATACTGGATTCATCGGTCCAAGACTTGATGGCCGCGGCGATATCATAGCTCGACCCGGTTCCGGCAGCAAGGTTCTCTGGATACAGATATTGTGGATAAGATTTTCCATTCACACTTGCAAAACAAGGAAGGCCATTGAAAGAAAATATGTATTACCTCCGAACGGGCCGAGGGATCCACCTGAATGTTCAAATACACACTTGTTCGCCCACTCCTGCGCCTTACTGGCCAACGTGTTGTTCCAGGTCAAAGCAGATGCTCCGTATTGGGCACGGAAGGTATTATGAGCATCAAGATACTGTTGCTCATCACTGCTGGATGTATCAGAACTTGAGCTACTGGTGCTCGAGCTCGAGCTTGAGCTGGTGCTGGTGCTGGAACTGCTGGTATAAGTAGAGGAACTCGAATAAGAGCTTGAGCTCGAGCTCGAGCTGAAGGTCGAAGACGAAGCTTCCTCAAAGAATGTCGTGGTGCTACTGGCTTCATTGAATTGATTATTCGACGAGCTTGATGTAGTAGGTGCAAATGTGGTAGTGGGTGTATACGTCGTGGTGGGTGTATACGTTGTGGTAGGTGTGTATGTGGTAGTGGGAGTCGAAGATGTGGTCGGCTGAATGGTAGTAGAAGGCGGTGGAGGCGGGGTAGACGATATTGACTGCACGCTTGAAGAAGAGGGTTCAAAGGACGAACTCGAAGGCTCGGAGATATCTGACGAGCTCGAGGAAGTGACAGAAGAGAAGTTTGAAGGAATGCTTGACGCTGATGGTAGAATCACCATCGTTGGGGTGAATGTCTCGCTTGGTGATTGAGGAGCAAGGCTCGATGAGGCGGTAGTAGAGCTGGAGATGGCAACATGAATATTGATGAGAGCATAAGAGAACAAGAAGATTACTGACACAGCTGCTGCCGCTGATGATCCACAAGCTTTAGATGCGATGACACTCATTGATTCTTCGGCAGGCTTGAGCACTGGGCCCCAAGGATCAGTGCCCATGACTGAACCGGGCCAGCCCCATTTGCCTTTGCAGGCGGCGACACATGTACCAGAATCCCTATGGCGTCGAGCGCAAGCAGGGCCAGCAGTTACTCCCTGGATGGCAAGTAGAGAAAACAGTACTGTAGTCAAGGTAGAGCGCACGTATTGCACCATATTTTAAGAAGAATCTGAAAGAACACAAGTTGACAAAAGAATGGGTTGGAAGTAAAGGAAAGACAGTTAAGAAATTCTCGTGTGCCGACCAGTGAATGGGAACAAGCGGCAGAAGAGAAAGGTGAGAAGGAAAGAGGAAAAGGTTGGGAGGCTGCAGGGTTGCAGACCGAAGAGGTTTAAAGATGAAACTGAGAGCAGGATCCAAGAGCGACGCGAATACAACCGCGCTGTTCATCATGGTTGTCGCTATGGACGTTGTATGCGATCGCGACCAGAGGAGCAACGAATCCCAGGAGCAGTGTACTGACACATGGCCGTGGCCGATACTCTTAGCGTTGAATTAAAATGTAACCCAGAGAAGATATACATTTGCCGACCACACATACGGTCCCAGTTGTGATCAGATTGCCAGGCTTCAGTTATCGTTGTATGTAGTAAGTGGAATGATCTCACCCATCAGTCGGTCCGTCGGGGAAATTGTTTCCGGACGCATAATAACCGGAAGCACTCAGCCCAGGCTTCACTGGTCCCTCGACTCGGTCAACTCGACTCGGTCAACTTGAACCCGTTTCCATCCAACGACAATATGCTGCGAAATCTAGGCGCTCTGCTACTGACTCTACTGGCCTTGTACCTCTTTCATTTTGCTTCCTAAACGCTTGGCCCTAAAAATTGACTGCTTCTGTCTCCAGTTGCTGGCACCTGGTCCGCGCTACTGATATCCACGGCAAAGTTGTCTGGAATGACGTCTGTTCTAGTGGGTTGCTCTGACGTGTCTACAAGGCAGAATGCCCTCTGATCTACTTTCAGGCTATACTGAACTTGGGCAGGCTGCGGTTGTCCTGGACGACGGCCTCTTGTATTCCGCAGGCATAACCCACACTGGTCAATTCGTCATGTATGGACTTATCATTCTATAGACCCATTCACCAAACTCATTTTCGTCCCCGGTCTCATTGTAACATATGAAGATCAAATGTGTCCGATGGCACATACATACTCTCCGTTCGCTCACACGATCATCTCTTTGACCAAGTTAGTTGCTCTGTTGCTTGCCGTACATGTCATTTCAACTTATTCATTATAGCTTCGAGTTGATGTTCGTGCCTCATCGCCATTACCTGAGGTGCGGCACTACTCACCGGGGTCGCCCTTGAACCCCCCATCATCAGTAACACTCCCCTTCCCGCTGACACTACAACCCCGAGCTAAACACTCGTATTTCACACCCCGCGAGTCCTTTAACTTGATCGGGATGTTCCGCAATCCTATGATGCTCATGATGGTCTTCGCCGGGATTATGATGCTTGCCATGCCTTACCTCATGGTGAGTAGATGTGTATAATGGCAAACATCGACACGTGCTGAATATCATTAGAAAAATCTTGATCCGGAGACACTACAAGAATTCAATGAACGACATGCTAAAGTTGCCAGCATTCAAAACAGTATGGCCAGTGGCGACATGAAGTCAGGGTAAGGTATCGGCACCTATGGCTATTTCTCAAGCCCTACTAATTTGAGTAAATATTGCTCAAGGTTGAGTACCCTTCTGAATGTCGATGATGAAAAGTCCTCTGCGACGTCTTCGGGTGCTAAGGCGCAATCGGGGTCGACACAACATCGGAAACCCGCGAATAGGAACAAGCGTAAATAGGAGTGTCCAATTGATCGGGTTTTTCTATTTGCCATTCTACTTATTCTTTCGTTCCAAATGAAAGGTTTCGGGTCCGAAATAGATGAGCGTAAAATTCCGAGAATTTTACTTGGGCTGCGTAATACGGCCGTGACAACGGTATTGGAGAAAAGAATCATGCAGACCCATATCATGTAAAGTGGGCTTTTTCATCATACACCCCCTCTCCCTTGGCAGCCGCTATTCTGCTATTCTTCAATAGAATACAAAAAATAAAATAAAATAATTATATTTTCGTGATTCCTAACAAATGAGATGCGGAAAGAGAAAGCCGAAGTGGTTTACAACGTCGATCCGGGTTCGTGTAGTTCTTAAGTAGGTAAGCTCGGGTAGGGCAACAGGCACAATCCCTTGTTGTTTATTCATTTTTTACTACTCATTCCGAAGGAACTGCAACACAGATTATTGCTCCCAGTTTCACCGGCATGTGTCAAGTTTTGTATGGTTGAGCGATTGCCCATACCACATAAAGGATCATTTCAAATACTACCGGCACCTGTACTATGCGGCCGTACCTTCCCGCGTGCTCCTCAGGCTGTGTCATGGCCTTCTTCAGAGATAAAAAGAGCTTCTAACCTATCCTATGATGTGTCCTACATGTAGCACCCTTTCACCAAGTCGGTCCAATGTCAGTAGAAATGGCGCTCTACCATGGCGACGGGAAAAAACTTGGATAATATCAGTGCTGTGACACTCTTCTCTTCAATGCCTTTGTGGTCTCACAATGCTGATGTATATCGTCATAGAGATCGGAACCATAAAAGTACTTTCAGTGCCTCAGGAGGCAACTTCTCTAGGAACAGCGAAGCAAAAGGTCAAATACGTATCTAGGTTTGGTATTCCAGTGCATTTGAAGGCCGAATCTTATTCACATGGCGCCTCAGAGCTACCTTTATCTGTATGTGAGTTGGGTAAATGCGTGGAGTAGGCCTACGCGAGACTAATAATGCCTTCATAGGCACCTCCCTCTGAAACTCTCACAACTTAATCAAAAAAAGAAAAAGAAAAAAAATACAATGGCCCATTCCATATGACCTGCAGCATCCAATTGAAGTTAGTACAGTACAGAGCTCAATTTGAGCGTCGCTCCATCAAGGGACCTGATTTTGATGCCACGTTGGAGTTCATTTGCGGCATCGGTGGGCTGAAGTTCCTGAGTAACACTTGGGCAGAATCTAGCTAGGATGATTGTGCGGAAAGGATGTAGGAAAATGCCATGTTTCTGCGTGTTATGGGTATCAGTTGGCAACTCCTTGTGGTAAAGCATTCGCACGAGAGGTCTAACTCGACAGCTCTTCTTTGATGCTCATCGTCATGGACTTAGTACGCCACAAGCTTAAACTGAGAGTTGGGCACATGTTGCGCTCTTTGCACCCGACACTGTGTGCGAAAGTAGTCCCGTGGAGCAATGGAAGGGAAATGGTTCTTACCCATTCGGTACGGGCCGTACGGCTATAATTCTTGTCCGGATGCACTTACAGGTGACGAGATCTTGACGTACGTGGTTATTATATTTTAACCGGGCACAAATGACCTCTCGAGGCGGGTATTGACGATGAGTTTAATTGATCATAAAATGAGAAGAGGAAATTGTACTAAGTTCAGAACGTTACGTTAGTCATTGATGAAGAAGATGATTGCGTTCCTAACCCATGCATTGTATACTCTGCCATCAGAAAGAACCAAGAGCCTAAGTAAAGCCAAGGTCGAAGAGATTACATCTCATGTATCATAGTCACAATCAATGACTGAGTAGGCATAGTTTTAAGTACTTGCAAGATCGGACACGACACCAAGGGACGGCTCGGGGCTGTATGAGGATTGAGGTGCTTCCTCAAACAAGTGTAACAAATGCCTCAGCGTCGAGTTTCTGCACCGAAAGAAAGCAATGTCAAGGGCCTAAAAAGCTGCTTAAAGTCGCACCCATGCTCACCGCTGCTTGAAGCGAGCAACGAATGATTCTAGTTCGAGCGTTTCCAGATCTGCATCGCTGAAAAAAGTAGAGGGGAAGAATGATTTGTCAATAATATGTCACAGGTACCATCACTCATTCCCGTAGCATCGCACAAATACAGCAGTTTTAATTCGCTTACTTTGTGAGGGCCTGAGCCGTTTCAATGACGAACACTCTTGGGTCTTTCTCCTGAGCCTCCTCCGGAGCATGTACGCCTGGAGCATCCGCAACTTTCACATGGGTGACGGTGAGCGCACGGGACAGGCTCCGGGCATGGGTCATTGTGCGGGAGACAGGGTCGTAGTCTAGCACAACAACCTGTTCCTCATCTGATCTTGGCAGAAGTGCAAATGGTGAGTCATCTGCATAATGGTACTCAATCTTTGGGTGGTTCAAGGCAGTTGAAGGAGTTGTGTTAGTTAGAATATAGTATGGAACGGTTAAAGGCGGGCCGTCGGAAACAGGTCGGCTGTCTTCCGTCATTTGTCTTCGGTGTGGGATACAATATCTCTTAGGTGCCACCAAACTACTTGGGCATATTAGGATAAGGCTGGGCTTCTGGAAAGGAAGAAGAGGACCTATCTTATCAGGGGTGACGGTAGCTGTGCAGCACAGACGTGACGAGGAAAGGAAGAAAGATGCAGGGTAGCTAATAAGCGATCATCACACCATCAATATAAAAAAAAATTGATTAAAGTTTTCGCAGATCGGCGGAGCTCTTGTAGCAGACGTCTTGATATGTTGTCGACCGCCATATCGGATCACATGCAGGTCGACTCGGACTTGGAACTCGACGGCTTTTTCTCCTATTCGAGTGATATATAATCCCCAGCCATGGTTACCCCGACAGTCCCTCCCCTGTACATGAGCCTACTCCTCTAGCGAGCAAGGTAGTCTCATCATACTCTTCTCTTCAACCATGGCCGACCCCGGTGATCTTCAACTAGCGCTTTATATCCTTGGTCCCTGGGTATATATATATCCTCTGACATTTACAAAATTGTCACCTTGATTAATTGCCTTGCTCTTTGTAAGCTTATCGGCGTCCTTCTTGATTTATTCCTTCAAGGCATTCTCGCATGCCAAGTTCGTGTGGCAACTTTATTTGCGTCATTTACTCGCACTGACACCCATATGGTCTAGTTCGCTCATTACATTACACTCTATCCCGACGATAAAAGAGGCATACGACTCCTTGTACTAGGCCTTGCTATTATTACTTTTCTGAAATCGGCACAGTCTATGTACGTCCCTTCTTGTGTATGCTCTGCTGGAGATTTAATAGTTATATATCGTCCCCTAGCTATGTTATTTGGATTCAAGACATTGTCAACGCAGCTAACATCAAGGCTGCCGTTAATCTTAATTATACGACATGGCAAGAATCAGGAAACCCGTTAATGGTAAGAACACGTATATAAAGCCTCATTATTATTTGCTCAATTTCCTTTATACTATAACAGGTCGCTTTCTGTGGTTTATATGTTCAGACATATTTCATCTGGCGATTGTGGGTAATCTCAGGTAAATGGTATGTGGTCGTCCCGCCAGCGCTTCTGGCCGCGTTTGGATTCCTCGCCATTTCGGTTGCTGTATGCACCTTTATTCTTTCTTTACTGTATCCCCTTCTCATATCTAAATTAGACATATTTCATCACGATTGCAGACAACATGGGTATAGCACATTGGTGTCAGTTTTGCTCCTTTGTGCTTTACTATCGGTCCAGCTGATAGTATAAATATAGTTGCGGCTCATCTCAGCTCTGTCTTTGGTGAGATTGTTCGCAGTCATTGGGTGTCTGTATTGATATTTTATATTAGCGGCGGATATGACTATCTGCTTGACCACGGCCTATTTCTTGATCAAGACAAAGAAAAACGTCCTTCCTCAGACCGTCGGTGTTCTTAATGCTCTCATTCGTCTGTCATTCCAGACTGCAGCCCCAGCAGCTATATGGTAAGTTCCTTTTTTGCCCTTTTCATTTTTACATTCAGTGCTAATCTCACCTCGTAGCGCCATGTTTAACCTGATGTTCTCTCAAATTTATCTTGGTACAGAAAAACTCATTTCCACTGCATTCAATAATGCACTTCCCAAGCTATATGCTATCTCCATGATGTGGACACTAAATGCACGCCGCAACATTAGAGTATCCCAATCTCGCGCTGGCCACAGCAGTAGTAGAAGCAATAATGACCTTAGCTTTCGTTCGCGTAGGGTAAGTCAGCTGGTTTGCGTATATGTCGGACATTTGTTTTATTCTCTTATCGGTCTACAGCGCAACGAACACGAACTTGGCAACATGAACGGCATTCAAGTTCATACTGAGATTGAGACAGTCCAGCATGTCGATGTTCGCTCTGCCATAGCCTCACAATCGTCACGCGATGATAAAGTTGACATTTATAGTCACTCTATATCGCCTGAAAACCACTCGCCGATTCCAAGTGATTCGAAAACTGGATTTGCCGTCTGAACGATTTTTGTATTCCGTTATGTAATAAAAATGACACTCATATGACGTGTCTTTTTTAATTGGACACGGGACTTTTTTTAATTCATTTATTCATACGAGTATTATTCACCAACGTGCTGTTTTAGTTGACACCAGTGTTGTTATGGGCATATGTTATTAAGGAGTATTTAGAATTAGTTCCGTCTGTCATAAATGTTCCGTGGTGTTTTATAGTAGATCCTTCTATACCATTCATATTTTACACATGTGAAAACGCCATGTTGAAACATTCCAACCAAACCCATGATACCGAAACCTTGAACTTGGATAAAAATGGTGCGAGCCATCCCGGGCCGTTTGGGCTACAATCGGGACTTTTGCTTCCGACAGACTTTGGATGACAACAAAAGCGCTGACGAGCTCATAAAATTACCATTGTACTGTCGGCCTTTGGTGCTCTGTCCAAACCCGAGCCTGAGAAAATTACTAGTAGTCTCGTCTAACTAGCACAACAATGAGACAAAAGCGCGCTAAGGCATATCGAAAATTAATGGCTCTTTACTCGATGACTTTCGGATTCAGAGAGCCATACCAAGTGCTGGGTATATTGAAATTTGACATGAGCTCATATGTAGTTCTCACATCAAGGGTACTACTCTAGTTGATTCATTGATGTGCAAGGCAGCCATCGAGACCAAAATGGACTTTTCGAGGCAGCTTGGAATTGTCTTGCAGGGCACCGTCAAGCCAAGTGAGTTGTTTTGAGATAGCCAATCTTGAATGACTGTTATCGTCTGACGCTCTGGGGCGGAGTCCGTTTCTGATAGTGATCACTCAATGCTGTATACATGAGCTATATCTCCAAGGTCGAGAGCAACAACCAGCTACCGATCTAGCAAAGACATTTGAACGCAGGAAATGCAACCACCGCGAGCCTATAGCGGGAGACGAATGTTTGACCAGCGTCATCGGTATGTATGTCTTCTGAATCCTATAGCATATTATATCATGCACAGATACTTATCCATCCATTCTATCTCTGTAGGTGACACAAATAAACATCGTTATGTCGTCGCATCACAGTCTCAGCCTTTACGCTCCAAACTTCGTGCGATTCCGGCCGTACCTCTCGTTCACATTAATAGGTCTGTTATGGTCCTAGAGCCACCTAGCGATGCGACACTACAGGCCAAAATTCGAGTAATACCAGTTCATTTTTGCATTGATTGCAATCAAACACATTAACTCACACGGACCAAACGAAAAACAGGCAGAGGAACACGAATTACATGCATCCACATCCGACATGGCACTAGTACCCCGACAGGAACCCTCTGAACTACTGAAAAAGAAGAAAAAGGGCCCTAAAGGCCCCAATCCTCTGAGCGTCAAGAAGAAGAAACCGAAGACGGCGGTGCCGGTCCCTCCTGTGGCGTCTCCAGGGGATACTGGCACCCCTGCTATCCCTTCATCGCGTAAACAATCGGAGCCAATCAACCAGCTGGGTCAGGGTCCTGATGAAGACAAGAGCGCACGCCGTGGTGAGAAAAGAATCAGGTCGGAGGAAGAGGGTGGTGACGGTGAGGGTCATACCGACGAAGTAGCAAACACCACGGGAGGTCGAAAAAGGAAACGCAGGAGAAAGGGTATGAGCGCCAAAGACGCTCCAGAGGCGTAATCCTAATAACTGTATGATATTCAAGCTGTTGTATGCTTGCATTTGGCTGCTACATAGGAACTGTCGACTAGAATCCACATGTAGCAGCGTTCACAGGTGTGAACTAGGAGTGGGAACCCCATTCACCAGACGCATTTTTCATAGCATGTGCCTTCAGATCTAACCGAGAGTTAAATAATTTGGGTCGTTTCAAGTAGCCGATTCATTGGAGGCTTTAGTTTTACACTGTGACATTTTATTAGTGTCGCATATGTGGATCCAAGCTCGAGGACTGGGGTAGTCTCCTGCCGGCAGACTCCTTTCTCTACACTCACTTGAGTATGGGCTGGGGCACTCACGAAGCTATTAAGCAATTACACAACCGACGATGCCTTATAGGCACCAATAATTGCATACACACGGTGTACTTGGAACTTGATCGAAACAATGTTATAGGATTATGCGCAAACTAAGAATACAAAATGTTCATGAATATCAATCTACACTATGGCGAGATCAATCGGAAATATTTAGTTTCCACCACGAAGACGGAGAACTGGGGATGGGTAAGTATCATGCTAGACTGTAGTCAAATGGTGAGACTTACCCAGATGAAGAGTCGACTCCTTCTGAATGTTGTAGTCCGACAGCGTACGACCATCCTCAAGCTGCTTTCCGGCGAAAATGAGGCGCTGCTGGTCGGGAGGAATACCCTCCTTATCCTGGATCTTGGCCTTCACGTTGTCGATCGTGTCTGATGACTCGACCTCCAACGTGATGGTCTTACCCGTGAGGGTCTTGACGAATATTTGCATACCACCACGCAGACGCAGAACGAGGTGAAGGGTGGATTCCTTCTGGATGTTGTAATCCGAAAGAGTGCGACCATCTTCGAGTTGCTTTCCGGCGAAGATCAGACGTTGTTGATCAGGGGGGATACCCTCCTTATCCTGGATTTTTGCCTTAACGTTATCGATGGTGTCGGATGATTCCACTTCGAGGGTGATCGTCTTGCCGGTGAGGGTCTTCACAAAGATTTGCATACCACCGCGGAGACGAAGGACCAAATGGAGGGTGGACTCCTTCTGGATGTTATAGTCAGACAAGGTACGCCCGTCCTCGAGCTGCTTTCCAGCGAAAATGAGACGCTGCTGATCGGGGGGAATGCCCTCCTTGTCTTGGATCTTGGCCTTGACGTTATCAATGGTGTCGGACGACTCGACCTCAAGGGTAATAGTCTTGCCCGTCAGAGTCTTGACGAAGATCTGCATACCACCGCGGAGACGCAAAACCAAGTGAAGAGTGGACTCCTTCTGGATGTTATAGTCACTGAGGGTGCGGCCATCCTCGAGCTGCTTGCCAGCAAAGATTAGGCGTTGTTGGTCAGGAGGAATACTGAAAGGGCAGAACTATGAGTACAAATGGCACACGTACATCTAATGGTCCAAGGGACTTACCCTTCCTTGTCCTGAATCTTAGCCTTGACATTGTCAATGGTGTCAGAGGACTCGACCTCAAGGGTGATGGTCTTGCCAGTAAGGGTCTTGACAAAGATCTGCATGCTGTTTTCAGGCGTTAGACACAAATATTAGGGGAGTTCAGGCTACTAGAGAAGCCTCACGTTGCAAGGAAGAGGATGAGGTTGAAAGAGGTGCTGGTTACTGAAGGAGAGAGATAAGGACGATGCGCAACCCCAGCTTCGCCTTTATAGTGCCACATCCAGGTGAGTCAGCCATGACTCACGTAATTTAGCGCGTGCGGCTGTTACTTGTAGCCGTCGCCGCACCGCCACCGCAGCTGTGCTAATGTGTTCCACAGCATTCTAGCCGTCACTAACAAAGCCTAGAAAGCCTTCAATAATTTCACAACACGGTACACCATCATTCTCGTGCATAGCAATCCTACAGCTAATTGTATAGAGTTCAAAGACAGGCCCTACCCTCTATTAACATCTCGCCATGGAATATCCCCCGGGCCGGGTTATGCCATTGGCAATGCTTATTGCACGTTCTTGAGCAATATTTAGCACAACGCATCCCATGAGGCTGGCTATCGGTTTTCTGACGAAATGACGTATGTTTCACGACCCATTGGCCCATATCTTAATCGTCATATCCTTTTCCATCGAAGCCGAGGCTATGATGTCTTGCGTGGGGTGAGTCTACGAAAAACAGAAGCTTTATGAGCAAGTGTATGGAGTGGAGCAGCAAAATCACATACCGCAACTGTAATGACAACGTCTATACACGGGGTATTCTTCGCTTGAGTATCTGAAAATCGAGTAGAGAAATTCGTTGGATGAACGTACCTCTATGTCCCTCCAAAATTTGTAGAACCTCTCTGGTCTGCAAATCCCACACGTATACCTTGGCGTCTTCGCTGCCGCTGACGACGTACTTGCTCCCGTTTGTATTGGTAAAGCAAGCGAAGAGGCAATATGTGCGATTAACGTGACCCTTATACGTTTTCACACATTTTGACGTGTCACAATTCCATAAACGTATTGTGGAATCCTGTGTTGAAGCGAGAATAAACCGTGAATTGGGTGAAAACCGGACATGTGAGCTGGGCACACAGCTTCAGTGTCTTATTGCGCGATGGAGCACGGTTTTAGAATAACCAACCAGATGGGATTGTCGTCATCCACCAGCGTTTTCAAACATTGTCCAGATTCAGTATCCCATATGCGGCTATAATTTTTTTTAATATATATATATATTCAAAAATTTGAATGAGGAAGTAAGAATGTACGCATACTCACATCAGGCCATCCATAGCACAAGAAACAATCAGTGTGCCATCGTGATTGAAACTTACGGCGGTTACGGGGTCAGAATGGGCAGCAAGAACCTTCATAGATTTGCCTAACCAACGTCGATGAATGAAAAGTCCAGTCGATAATTGATTGATTGAATAGTTGTTACCTCGAGCAACATCCCAGACCCTCACGGTTTCATCGTATCCTCCAGACACTAGGAGGTTAGCACGTGGATTGTAATTAACGCAAAAGACAAAGTTGGTGTGGCCATGCAAGATCTTGGCAGTTTCACCCTGATAGGAAGCAGATTAGCATTAAAGGCTATACAAAGAAAAAACGATTTCAAAACGAAGCATACCGAATCAATATCCCATATCCGAATGGTTTTGTCATCAGAAGCAGAGGCAAGATACTGGCAGTCGCTCGACCAGGCAATATCTGAGATACCTTCTGTGTGTCCCCGAAACGTGAGAAGAATTTCGCCAGATTGTAGGTCCCAGATCTTGACAACTTTGTCCGCAGCTTTTTCCGAGCCATGAATGGGTTAAACTGTCGTGATTTACTACTACTCACTTCAAACCAGACTACGCTGAGAGACGGAACTTACCACATGACGCGAGTAGTTGTCCATCCGGGCTGAACTTCAAAGATGAAATGGACATATTATGGCCGCTTAGCGTGTATTGCAGCTTGTAGCGCGGGCCATGACTAGGCTCTACTTTTGGTGCAGTTCCAACGCTAGGCGTAGATGGACTTGATGTCGTCGCTGAGGCCTTCATAACGCCTCCAGACTCTTCATCTTCTATCTTGGTACTAGATCGTTGCGCGTCAACCATGGGAACATCAACATTCGCATTATCGTCAAGTTGAGCACTGGCATTGATACTGGTAGGTATAGCAAACGCGGATGCCGTCTCGGTCTATGCGCGTGTATTAGTCTTAGCTATGTCCGTACGCTTCAATTTATCGTTGCAGATTTACTGTGGCAGATACTACAGATAAATGAGGGACAGGAGCAGGCTGTAGTTCATGTTCTCCATCCATAGTGGCAAGTTAGTACGAAATTGAAGACTGTGATTATTTGATCAATAAGTTGGTGAACGCCAAAAGACAAGATATGCATTTACTTCCGGAATCACACACAACTTTTCAGTTTCACCCATCACTCAAGCCCATGGCATCGACGACTGGCTGGGTTGCGCCTCCCACACGGACGGAACTCATCGAGAGTCTTGTTTCTGGAGTTGGTCAGATACAACGCATGAGATGATTCCTCATACAGGGCAATTCCTGACCAACATCTCCACTTGCAGATCGCTACAACCCTTCGAACGTTGGCATCCTGGAAGATTATCTTTACCACCAAATCCGTAGTGAAGAATATGACTGTTTAGCTAATCTCGCTATCCTTAAGCTGTCTGTCTGAATTCGATTTCATATTTTGATTATGGGAGACCTGAATCTCACCGAATAGATATCAATTCAACCCGGAGCTCTACAACCCAGACGTTGTAATCAACATCCTCATCAAAGCCCTTACAACATCACCCTTCCCGGATTTCAATCTCTGTATCTCACTACTGGACGATAGACCACCAAATGCTACCCTGGAAGAGCCCGACCCTTTGCCATCACTACTACCTGTACTAAAAGAGCTACACTCTCTGCTGCAACAATGCCGTTTCCCTGCATTTTGGACCGCATTCCGATCAGAGGAGCTGGAAGCACTGCGGGACAACTATACCGTCGAATGCGTTGGCTTTGAAGATGCAGTTCGTGAGGTGGTCGTTCGAGCTGTTCGGGCAACATTCAAGAGGATCAGCAGCGAGAGGCTGGGCTCTTACCTGGATCTAAACGGTTTGTCTTCCCTCTCTTGAATTCCAATCCAACATGGCTGATTTAAGATTATTCAATACTGCATGTTTCGCCATAGGGTCCGATTTGGAAGGATACATTCAAAAACAAGGATGGACCCTCGATTCTTCTACGGGTGTCGTTAGCATTCCTGCTAATCAGGATAACCAAATCGAATCTGTCGTTGTGCAGGAAAGCATAAAATTACCGCGTAAGATTTTATCATCTCACTAACCCTCTCCTATATAATACTGAAAAGCATGCATCCGTGTAACATACAGAGCTTGGAAAAGTGATCTCTCATTCAGCACAGACATATTAGGTTTCTATACTTCTCGTTTGTTTGCAACTGTATCCATTAGCGTCTTTGTTTGTGTGCATTACGCAAGAAAAGAAAAAGAGCAATCACATAGAAAACTGTCGTTAGCAAGAAGAAAAAAAAATCATCCGAGATCGTAAGACTATAGAGTTCGAGATGGATGAATCATAGTCACCCATCTTTTCGCATATCTATCTGTATTAAGGCTGACCTAGGGAGACAGAAAAGCCGCTCCAGTTCCCCAAGCAGCCATAACAATAGCCATAATGAGCAGGACAACGTCCCAGAGCCCCACACGCTTTTCTAGGGCAATCTTACTGCAGACAGGGTATATAACACACAGCATGAACGCGGAAAACGATCCAAGGAAGGCCATCATAGAGCCGAAGTCTGGTATCAGAATTGACACAAGGACGACGATAACGGCAAACGCAATCCGTTCTAGGACGATGAAGAATCGCTTCAGGGTGTTCCACCGCGTGGTTTTCACAAGCTTGAATGAAGACTCGGGGTTGTTGGACCATTCTACGGAGTCAAGTCCTAGGAGGACTTCAATCGTAATATTGAGCTGACAATAACAGTCAGCCATAGACTCCAAAGCCGAAACTAAAAGGACTGTTCTGCTTACAGGTCTAGTGGCAAGGGCGAACTTTGTCCTATGAACCCTTTGAGCATGTACTCACACACAAAAAGGAAGGGAAAAAAGGGAATTACAATGGACTGATTACGAGCATCCATAATGCCGCTCGATTAATTTGAGGATTGTATCCAGGTGTTGAAAGAAGATTCCGGCTAACCTGAGGAGAACATTATATCAAGTTACTTCCTAGTATCCTAGTAAGAATAGTCGAATAAAAAAAGTACCTCTTCGTTAACGGAGTCACCAAACATTAGGTATCCAGCGGCGCCGATGATGGCGTAGATTGCGGTGGCTATGATCCAAGCAATGTTAAGCATGTAGTCGAATTGCGACGGATCGACCATATCTCTTGCTAGGGATGGGATAACGGCATGTCCAGAAAACTTAACAAATAACATATAAGAAAGAAGGCAGTTTTTAAAAGAGATGCATGACGTACTCCTGCCATGAACAACCCAAATGCTACACCCAACCTACCCCATGACTGAAACGAAAGAGAAGTCTCTGCAGGTTGCCACAAACTTCCGGGAGCCTCTTTCTTCGATAGTCCGTCGATAACAATGGCTACGATGAGCAGGCCCGTTGACAGAATACCAACTATGGAAGCGTAGGAAAGAAGGGACAGGGGCAATAGCACTGTGGGGATCAATCTAGAGGAGATATGCTTTAAAAGTGGGTTTCTTCGAGGTTATCGTATACACGCACATCACAAGACCCATCAATTTGTAAGTATTGGCGTCATGTGTGGGTATAATTGAATGCAAAGAATCGGCAAAGAGAGTCACCAGAATGACACTGTTGGCAACAAAAATTAACCGTTGAAAACAGATATGTGAGCGATAGGATACATACCTGACAGCAAAAAGTTCAAGGAAGAACAAAGCGGTCGTAAACGGCGTAGACTTAGGTCCGAATGCCTTCCGACCAATGTCGGCATATGAACGCAGTCGGGGATCTTCCAAGATGATTTTTGCCAGCAGTTTGGCACTATGGACAAGCATAAGTACATCAAGTACGGCCGAGATCTGAAAGCTACTAACGTATAGCATGTGATGAATCCAAAGAAAATAACAAGAAACGTCCCTCCGATCCAACCGGCGTATGCAAACGCAAGTGGCTCAGAAAGCATACCGATACCCAGCAAAATCGCAATAGAGTTGAAAAGCTATTAGGAACGGGGTGTTTAGGTGTGCATGCGAGTAATGATAAATACTTGGACTCACACTTTGGCCAAACGTACTCTTCCCCCCATAATTGATTGTGCCACTCTTAACAGAAGCGGTAGAACCTCTCCTTATGAGTGGCTTGGACGGTGGTGATGTCTGGCCTGCGAACCTAGACTGGGTCATGGTGCTCGTAGAATCCATCCTTTCCGGTCGCTGCAAATGAGGAAACGAGACACTCTTGCGAATGAGTGGGGTGTTCTCATCTGCTACACCAGTTGCAGCTCCTGCCCCTGAAATACTCGACCTGGCGATATCCGAGCCTCTGCTACTGGAAACAGGCGATCTGGGCTCTCTATTACGGCCAACAGGAAAAACGCGACGCCAGGCCTCGAGAGTGGCAGGTGTCTCCACAGCATCGGGATCTGGCACATTCTCGTCCCAATTCAGACCATCCACAAATGACTCTCGTCGATTACGGGACCTCGCTAGGGTGGCAGGTGTTCCATCTCCCTCTTCCTCTACCACATCCTCTTCTTCTTCAATGATACCAATGTGAGACTCTTCGTCTTCGACAGAGGAAGAGATAGGGAATTCTGTAGACGAGACAACGGAGGCCTCTGTGCCGACACTCAAATACTGGGACCGGCGATCTATATAGACACAGAGGTGGGCGTCACTCAGCACGAGACCATAACTAGGAGGACAAGAATACATACAAGACTCAATGACATCTATAACTCTCGTTGCAGAAGGGGAGCCAAATGTAAAATTGCTCGGAAGTGACGCCATACTAGTCACTATAGGTGAAAACGTTGGCTTGTCGTATATGTTGTCGTTAATATAAAATGAAGAGAAAGAAAGGTGGGCGTTTCTTTAGTCGTCGTAGCGGCGTTACAAGCAGAATATTTTGTTATCTGCAGAAAAACGTCATAGCCACTGATAGCAACAACTTGGAAAGCAGCCGGGAGAATGTCCCAGAGCTCTCGTTTCCAGCCATAGCTCGCATCTCGGCCCGATCATCCATGCCTTTTGGCAGATGCGACTGCCTCATCACATGACCATGCCGTGATAAAAGAACAACACGTATCGCTCTCACAAGTCCCATTTACATGAAAAAGGGGTAAAAGTATATAAATAATTAAAGGCGAGCACTTAGTCCTGAGCCGAGAATACAATATGCGCAAGGACAGACGAGAAGATGCGAATGAAAAGAAAGATCACCTCTTATGAGGCTGATGTTGCTTTCCGGTTCGTCCATAACATATACGGCTCTCGGGAAAGATCATGACCTCCTACATGATTGGTACGAGCACTTCGTCGTGCATCTGGTAATTTCGCTACCATGCTAACATCCTGTTTATTATGCAATGTCAGTAAAGAACAGATATGGGGTAGACCGCAAGAACAGCTACGTACTGCCGTGCGTTTTCTTATCCCTGGCCCGATATGTCCCCACCACTTCGTCATAGTGTTCTTCAGAGCCAGCTCTCGCACTCCCTTAGGATTCAGCCATGACATGAGGGCTTCCACCTCTTCCTGCTCCATGAACATACCCCACTCGTCAGACCCCAGTATCCCTTCCGCTCCCTCCTCCTCAAGCCGCCTCTCCTCGACATCCTTCTCCTCCCTCCGTTCTAGTATTTCCACATCAAACTCGCTCGGCCCTTGTATAAATACCCTCCCCGCACCATACTGAACTGTCCCACCACTCCCCAGCAACGACGCTGCGCCCATACCATCAAACCACCATATCCGATTATAAAACCGGTCCCTGCCCAGCGGTCGCACACGCACGACGCCCAGCAACTTACGAAACTCGCGCTCGATGCTCTCCAGCCTCCGCTCAACGCGGGCAAGTTCCTCCTCCAGTCGTCGCTGCTCCGCTTGAGCCTGCTTCGCCTGGTTGGCCTTCTGCCGGGCCAGCTCGCGCTGCTTGGCGTGCGCCTGGGCCTGAGCTTTCTTCTGCATCAGGTCCTTTTGGCGCGCGGTGCTACGACGGCTGACGTTGCTGTTATTTGCGCTGAGGGCCGCTTCCGATCCATTTTCGGATCCACCCTCGGGGTCAGACAGGTCGCTTGAATCCGCGTGCATTGACACATCTGGCTCGGGAGCCGGCGCAGCTTCGGAAGGAGACTCTTTTTGCTTTTCTTCGGTTTCCTGACCCTCACCAGCCAGAGTAGCAATGTCCTCCATTCTATATGGCGTTTGAATTATTCATGAGTGGATTTGGTCTTTATGGTAACAAACAGCAATCGAAGTTGACTTACATTTGCTTTTTCTGTCGGCCAATCTCGATCTTCTCCTTTCTCAAATTCGTGAGCTGCTCTTCACAATTCTCCATATGCGTATGTACAGCTTTACTCGTCACGGCCAGATTACACATAAAGGACAATATGGCGATACGAAGGTCCGGAGGTAGGGCGTAATATCGTTCGCTCGGGTCACCGATCTTGGCATTTGAGAAATTCGGTGGGTCTTGTGAGGTTGCAGATGATGAAGATGCGTTCGAGCTAGGTGTAGGATCGTTGGGAACAAAGATAAGACGGGTGAGGATTTCACGCAGTCGGGGGAGGTTGCTTTGCGTGGCGTGCTAATGTGGGTAAGTTTACAGACTCGATGAGATCAGACAGTTTATTCAACGTACATCTTTTAGACATCCGATGAGTGCGTCCTCCCATCCAACTCTACCTTCTGAATGTCGTAGTGGAACACGCTCCCAATTGTTGCCTACCTCCCCCAGTGCAGTGGCTAGCGTATCAGTTGAAATCCCCATCACCTCAGTGTGCATGTCCGCTTCCTCGTCCTCATACTGCATCGAGACAATCGCACTGTGCTTCGTGATAGGAATCGTGCGCAAGTTATATATGAGTACTGAGTGTACTTCACTCAGAATAGTACAGGGAAGGTCGGCAACTGTATGCCTGAGAGCATGCTCAAATTCATCGAGCGTAAAAGTAGAGATATGTAGTGCTTGTCTATGAAGAATAGAGCAACGTCAATAACCCGAAAACATATGAAAATCTATCGAAGAACAAACCCATAACATATGATAAAATTCCACGCCATTAAGAACGCTTCAAACGTTCCAGAAGGCATATCATTGAAAGGAACGTTCCGGTTGGGCACAGGCCGCGATAGACGTGCACCGGCTTTTTTGTCCCTGTCGGAGAGGCGGACGTCCAAGTCTTCCGTTGGGTAACGAACAGGCTTCTTTTTCTTCTTTTCCATAGCAGCCAAACGTTCAGCCTCCTCTTTGGCGGCAGCATCAGGCTCCTGTTTGGCTGCCGCCGCCTCTGCAGCTGCCACTGCAGCGGCAGCTTGTTTTGCGGCTATTGAGCAAAATAGACAAATTCAGTCAGAATTCGAGAAGACAGGGGAATTGAGACTAACCTTTCTCTTCTTGCGCAGCTGTGAGTTTCTTTTTTTTCGTGGCAGGTCCCTCTTTATCTTCCCAGACTTTTTTTCTTTTATCAATCTCGCCCTTCTTAAGATTCTCAACGCCCTTGCGTGTTTCCTCAGGCATGACGGTATTGATGCCGTACCGCTTGGCAAGTGGTGGCTTCACTGTCCAAGGAGACATAATAGGAGCATCACGATCCACACAATCACGGATGAACCGCCGTAAAATCGACTTTGAGAATCCTAGTCGGTCACGACTGCAATCATGGATCTGATTAATGAATCGAGCGGGGGCAATGCAGACACGATACAGGACACAGATCCTTCTCACCTCATGGAAGACGGCTGGACGTCCATTAGACTTCCGTTCCATTTGGACTTGCTTGCATCCTTTGCGTGCGCCTTATTTTTATCGCTCTTTTCCTTTTCCTCCTCGATGATCTGGATTTTGTAGGTGTACTTGGCGGGATCGTCATTGGCCATGGCTTCCTTGGCTGTTACCTTGAGGTCTCCCGTCACGTTGTGTAGCGTCTTGAGATCCACAGTAGGTTGGGAGTAGGGCCTGGTGGAATTCGACATATCGTTATTTGTTTTGATAGATGTACTCTTGTTGGGTGGGAAAACATCGAGCACTTTGGCATAAAATCTATCAATGAAGAAATGAGTAACTTGAGATGTTGTTGGGTAGTCCTGATAGAAATAGTACTTTTCTCCTTGTATATCAACAAAGACACCTGTATATCAAGTATGTATAAGTATCATAGGATCAGTAGATAACCACATACGCTCTTCTGGCCAGTATCTATCCTTGAAGCGTTCATAAACGGCTTCCACCAAATGATCGAGACGGCCCATAACCTCTGTTGAGTTGACAACGATACTTTAAGCAAGCAACACGCTTGAAGATCATGTCAAGGAGAGGGCACGTACGCCATTGTACAGCCCGAAGTACGGCAGGCTTGAGAGGCTCTGGGAATCGTGTGTGCAGTGTGCGAGCCTCGGAGAGCTCGCTCTCCACGGCCTGGAAGTAGTCTAGGTTGCTCTTGCCAGTCACTTCGCACTGAAACTGTTTCATGCGATAGAAGGACATGCGAGCCGCGTATGCCCTGTGCGAACAGACGCGTCAGGAACTAGGATGACGGGGACCAATTGGGGGAAAGCAAACGGACTCATAGCTCTCGAAAATCTCACCGGTTTGTTCGAGGTAAAAGACCTCTCTGGCCGGGTTTGACTGGGCGAGCTGGAGGAGCTCAGGGGAGGGCTCCGTGAGTAAGACGCGTTTACGGCGACAGGTGGGCATCTGCGTCTGGACGGAGACGGGACGTGAGCTGGAGGCTGGGCCGGGAGAGGGAAGCAGGAGAGGCCGAGCAGAAGGAGGATGAGGAGGGGGAGGATGGGTGGGCCACTCCGCCGCAACGGGTCGACGCCCATTTCGAGCTGGACACAGCGCCTGGGGTAGGCTTTCTCTCTCCCTCGTCCGCGCGGTCTATTGCACATCTAATCCCATCCTCTGTTTTTTCATGTTATCTTCACACCTGGGGCCAGGCAGCCAGGTGCATCGGGTCCATATTCCTTGCGTGCAGCGCATACATTATGCATGAGGAGGATCAAGTCTATGATTATATTCCAAGCATGATAATGTTGTGGCTTCCAAGTCTACTACGTGACAACAACGCTGCCCTCAGCTTCATCACACTCTCAACACGCGTCTTTCACCAAGGAACCGCTCTTGACTTGCTCTCTTGTAATCAGAACAGTCGATCTCCGATTTTTACGCATAGATTATATGTGGCGCATACAGATCACTTGTACCTCAACCTGGTCACTTTTACCTCAAGTCGAGTCATATTGACGAGCACCCATGTCGGAGCTATTGCTATTGTGTCGACTTCTTTCATGATATTCCACAACTTCTTGCTGAGGATGGCCAGCCGTTTGGTAATTGATCCAACTCAACTTGAAAGAAGATTAGCAATCCATGTTACACGTGCACGTTATTTATACAGTCTACACAAGCTTGTTTCAAAATCTAGTGCACCTGCGCTAGTGCTGCATATCC
This sequence comes from Agroathelia rolfsii, assembly GCA_018343915.1. Taxonomy (NCBI): domain Eukaryota; kingdom Fungi; phylum Basidiomycota; class Agaricomycetes; order Amylocorticiales; family Amylocorticiaceae; genus Agroathelia; species Agroathelia rolfsii. The sequence continues at coordinate 2,272,507 of JABRWF010000002.1, forward strand.
ATTTTCGTATCAAAATATTGCATTTGTTGTTTGTATTCGACTCAACCGTCATAAAATGATATGCCTGTATTCAATGTCAGTAACTTGGAAGGAGATGATAATGTTGATTACGTCATCAATAACGTGACTTTGATAGTTTGAATAGACTCAGACTCAATCTCTAGGGGTTAGAGACTGTGCTTTCACTGGGGGCGGCGGCAACCAGCGCTTCAGCTTCTTACTCCTATCCTATGGGCATGAATGCCCATTCGAATCTCCGCAATCTATTTACAATGGCACGCATAGGCACTGTCGAATTCCATGTAAGGTTGACAACACTTCCACCACTCTTGTCAGCCCCCTTATAAATTAGGGGGGGGGGGAGGCTGAGCCTCCCAACTTCTTATTCCTATCACAACTTAGGAGATAACCATACATCGTCAAACCCCCTTCCCCTATGCGAAATTCGTATAAAGAGGGCTCCTGAACGAGAAATATGCACATCATATCCATATCCCTCGATTCCTTAAGTTTCTCGCACCTAGAGCTAGTTTTCAGGTTTTCTAACCTGGGTTCCATCCTCACCGCATTGTTCCTTGTTTAACTCGCTACTAATCTCAACCATGTTTCGTACACTTACCCGTGCATTGCTTATTGCAATTTACATAGCGGCCCTGGGGGTTCCGCCATCTGGAGCACAATCTATTGATTGGCTCGATCCTGGATATATACTCAAAGCAGCAAAAAATGGCCAATCAGACACTGCCGACTCACAAAAAAGAATCATGTCCTTTGCATCTGGTGCTGCTAAAAGTGGTCCATATAGTAAGTTACGTTGTTTTCCAATAAACTAGAACGTGCTCAACATCCAACGTACAGCCATAATCAATACCAAGTCTGGCGTTGTGCCTCCGAGCCAAAATAAGTTAGATTATCTCAGCTGGGCCCCATAGTAAGTATGATTTCATATCGGGGATATTAAACAAGTATTGATACTATAATCTAGTCATTGGCCAAATTGTAACTGGTGTGGTTCTGGCGGAAGCAAGCATATCGCCATGAACCAGAGCTCGGAAGATGATGGAAGTGATGATGGGGATGGCATGCGTCCTTCGGACTATGACAACGAGGGGTATGAGGAGCGCAGGCGCAGCCTTCATCGCCATCACCGCCATCACCGCCATCACCACCACCACTCCAACAAACATCATCGCATAGTCCATGGCAAGCGCCTGGATACTCCTGACACATCTGACGTTGACGATGATATGCAACCTGCTACGCCACCAACCCAGCCTCCACTGAGCCTTTCTACCAATAGTATAGTTCCCTTTTCAACGCCCACGATCTCACAGGCCTCAGCTGGTGACGTATTTGCCACATCGGATGGACAAGATTCCGCGTCTCGCAAAAAGAAAAAGACAAGTAAATCAGCAAGTAAGACTGGAGGCTCCAAGTGTACGCCATCTCCGACGAAATCGATGGCTCCCAGCGCAAGTATGTTCTCTGACGTCTCGCAAAAAATTTCAGCGGTACTAACTTGATCTTCATTTTTCTCCCTAGCCTGGACGACGTGTCCATATCAAGTCAAGGATGGTAGATATAATCCAGACGTCCGAGAGCTACAAGGCACTAAAGGATTAAACAATGCCGCCAAGACGGCACAATACAATGCCATCTCCTATGCTCTGACTGGCAAAGATCTATACTCGAAAAATGCCATCGACGCCATTGATGCCCTCATGCTTTCCTCTAGCACAGGCATGGATCCTCATATGAAATATGCACAACTTATTCGGGGTCCGGGAAAGGCCGGCCAGTATGGGACACCCGATGGCTTCCTAGATGGACGCATGTTTGTTGAAATTATCAATGCAATAACAATCCTTGAAGCTGCCAAATCTCCGGACTGGACGTCGAGTGTGGAAGGTAATACAAAAAATTGGGCCAGCAAGTATGTCTCGTGGGCGGAAAATGAACAAAACGTTGCTACTGCCATGAAACGACCAAAGTAAGATCTCTCAGTATTTTTTCCTTGTCGTTTCAAATTTATTGAGCGCTCTTGTCTTAGTAATCATGCTACATTTGCAACTGTTCAGTTCGCTGCATGGTATTATGTCTTGGGCAATCAACAGAAGGCCGTTGATACCCTCAACCACTTCTTCAATACAACTTTCTTGGATCAAATTGCTAGTACAGGAGAGCAACCATTTGAAGCCATTCGTACGCGCCCGTATCACTACCGAACTTTCAATCTCAATGCACTCATTGTAAGACCGATTTTGTATCATTTCATTCCTACTGGAAAAGTGCTAATCAAATTTGGCTCTGGTCTAGACTGCGGCCAAAATTGGCGACCAGCTCGGTATGGACATCTGGTCATTTAAAAGTAAATACGGCAAAACCATCCAAGACGCACTGGACTTTACCATCTTCCAAGCAAAGCCTGGGCGCGAAGAAATCTCCGACGTCTTCCCTCATGTCGTTGCCGTTGCCGCAGCCTATGGTGACAAGGACGGAAAGTATGCATCTTGGCTCAAGCAATACGCTGGTGACTACCAAAGCCAGCCTTTCTACTTCTTTGACCAATCTGCGGCCATCTCTCGCCCTCATGGCGACCCATCCAAAACCAAGTCAACCAAGTCTCGTAGATCCGAGAATCCTTCGGCTGGTCCTATTCCTCGATTCTGGCCGAAGCACTGGCACAGGACGGGATGGAGATCCGAACCTGACCCTGAGGAGGTCGAGGTGCCCAGTGTAGCTGAGCGAGCGATGACTAATTTTCAATGCCCGCAAGTGTTTAATTTGGTCGATAAAGTTGAAATCTCCGATGGAATTTTCGTTACTTGCGATGAGATCAAGCCGTTCTACATGGATAATTATGTACCATCTACTCCTGGACTTCCGAGCATATAGATTAGACTGGATTTACGTATCTGTAGCATAGATTAATTGTATTGCTATTACTCTGACCAATGCATGCCATTGACTTGAAAAAGACATAGTATATTCATCTTCTCCGTTTAAATCTTCTGCCGCGTTTTCTATACATGCCACAATAACAATCTGATCAGTATCACTCAAAACGTACGGCCTCGCAGCATCTACTTATTGCACCTGTTACAAGATCAATATATAACGTGAAATGGCTTCGGATTTGGATATTATTCGAGATCGAAGAATATCCGATATCTTGAGTCAGTTTACTGCTCATCCAGCCTCTAAGATATCGGCCTGGTGTGTGACTCTGCATTCATCGTAGTGTTTTGGCTAGTAGCGCTAGCAGGCTCACTTGGGAACGCATATATCCACGTTACCGCTCTAAAAACCTAGGATTGCCTCACTTGATGATGACGGCAGATGGCCAGATAGTGAGGTCAACTATACAAGTGGTTGTCCAGCCCAGCGTGCCAATTGGCCTGCACAGGTGCATTGGCGCAGGATCGGTGAGAATTGTTAGCTCTTATTATTCTTTGTAGTCAGAAAGTCTTATAAGAATGGGCCGTACAATAGATACAATGGCAGCCGAATGGTACAAAATAGCTCATAGCAATCTTTCATCAGACAACCATAACTTGGATCCTTCTCAACTGCTTGTCGCGACTCTCAAAGCCGCTGAATGGTGGTTTAATAATGATTTCTCCAACATCAGCTGTCTGGACGAAGGCGGTGGCAAAAAATGTGTTTGTGGAACACCCGGATTGTGGAATACTAATTGGTATTCAAATGTGGGTTATACTAATTTGATGTCTTCATTTACGATGATGTTAACTTGAATGATGATTTCTCCTTAGGTCATTCTCATCCCTAGACTTGTTGCGAATGCATGTATGCTGCTAAGGGAGGCTCTTTCCCATGACCAATTATCGAATTTTAAAAGAATGACTAACCGAGCATATGCGGTCTTCCATCGAAAGGAAAAACCGCACTACCTGGATGGCGCAAACGTACTCGATATTGCGTCGATAGGAATTGACCAAGCATTATTCTCGAATGATCCACCGTTACTTTATGAGGCATATGATTATATCCACAAAGAGATGATTATTCAGGATAAGCCTTTATCGGACGGCATAAGGGCCGATGGGTCCTTTGGTCAGCATCGAGGTTTGATTTACAATGGAAACTACGGCAAGGACTTGTAATTCTTCTTACTCGCGTCCAATCTACCGCAATCGTCCTGACGATCCTAGTCTGAACCAGGTGCTCAGGTTGGAGATTGCTGCAGCCGGGACAATATTTTCCGCCGCGCCGGATATTATAAAAGCCATAGAGACTCTTATTGATGGAGATCGCTGGATGATCTATAGGAACACAAAAACCAACGTTCTCCACTGGGATTTCGTAAGTATTCATTTCGGGAGAGTTTCGTAAAATCTATTCATCTGGAATATTAGAGCGTATTAGGTCGATTCATCAGTTTTCCTGTGGCGGACAATCAGTGGGTACCTTGAAGATGAAAACATAGATATCAAGATTTGAACGCCTTTCCTTCACAGAGCAACTGCTAGCATCAAAATCGATTTAGAGCAAGTGCTTGAGCTGGGTCGCCTCTGGAAATCCCAACCACTTATATCTATGGCCAATTCCTTGAAATATGGTGGGGAAATTTCAGCAAACGCGGGCGATCTCTTGGGCAATCGTATATTCTTTGCTAATGATTATATGGTAAGATCACCAGAAGACGGTGTTTTTAAGCATGATTTGATACCTCATTCAAAGGTTCAAAGAGGTGAAAAATACGTTACTACCCTGAAGATGTTTTCATCCCGCACGTGCAACTCTGAGTGCTTAAACAAGCAAAACGTGAGTTCGGTCCCCTTCAAAAGAGAACAAAACAGAGTATTTATTTTATCTAAGCCCTATGGTTTCCATCTCTCTGACGGCTGCCTGTATACCTATATCAACGGCTCCGAATATGAGGATATAGCAGCCGCGCTGGACTGGGACATCATCGCTGGAACCACGGTCGACTACAAGGCTACAAAGCTCGAGTGCGCTGATGTCAAGCATCGAGGGCGGCACGCATTTGTTGGTGGAGTGTCAGATGGCAGCATAGGGGCCGCTGTCATGCAATACACTAACCCCATCACAATGTCCTTGAAGTGGCAAAAAGCTTGGTTCTTCCTCAAGGAAGACGTTCAGCATGTAGTGGTGTCCGCATTGTCCACTACGGGAGAAGCCCCCGTCTACTCTGTCCTCGACCAGAGGCGATGGACCTCAGATGTTTACTTGGATGGAGAGCTAGCTGCACCTGGAATATACAATCTTGACAGGATCAGAACGCTTTGGCATGGAAGCATCGGATACGTATTTGATGGTAAAAGCTTGAGTGCTGGATACCAGCTCGAAATACGCTATGGTAAACGCTCGGGGAAATGGTCTGATATCGGGATCTCCAAACAGCCAGCAGTTGAGGTTGACATGTTTGCTGCATACGTTGTACATCCGTCCAACGCTATGAAAGCACCGATTGCATATTCAGTGTTTCCTGGAATGGACTTGGAGGGCTTTCTGAAAAAAAGCAGAAGACTGAAGCTACGCACACTAATCCATGACGACAGCATCACAGCTGTCTACGACACAGTGAACAGAATTCTCATGGCCTCTTTCTGGACCGAAGTTGGCGGTCAGCTGATAGTTGATCAAGATATCGCCTTACAAGTCGATGGCAACGCAATAGTCATATTTCACCAAGATACCAAGCTTGTCGTTATTTCCGATCCATCCCAATACCTGAAGACGCTGTATCTCAAACTCGTCGTCAACGGCGAAACATACGAAAAACCACTCCAACTTCCAGTAGGCGGAGAAGCGGGAAGCAGTGTATCACACGTATTCTCGTTATAATACCGGATGTACAGTTTTGGGATGATGTATTGCGGCTATAGCAAAAACAGAGATATACGTGTGACAATAGTACAACTAAGGAATAAACAGAATCAGAATGAAGGTTGCTCTTCCGCGTAAGCCTCAGGCGCAGCTTCCTGTGGTGGTGGCTGCTGGTACTCCTCTGCAGGAGCAGCAGCCGGGGGCACACCAAGTGGCTCGCGCTGCTCAGACGATGGCTCCAAAACGACCTTGTCAGGTGCAGGCTCCTTGATGTAGACGGCATCAGGCAAAGGTTTACGGGGGCCAGTTTGACCATCAGGGTCATGTCCCTTCATACTTGAAAAAGAATGAGTTCATATGAGACGGTATATATAAGCGTCAACTTACATCTTGACCTTGATACCAAGGACACCCTGGCGGAGCAAGACATGGCGGACAGCGTAGTCAACAAAGTCACGGACAGGTTGGCCGGAGTGGATCATGAAGCCATCGGTGAATTTCATTGACTTTGCACGTGCTGCACGAAGCTTTCCGGATACAACGACTTCGCAGCCCTTAGCACCAGACTCCATAACGAACCGGAGAACACCATAGCAGGCCCTGCAAAAATATGAATGACGATTTCAGGGGGATAATAAACACCTTAATATACCTGCGGACAGCAAGACCACCGAGGAGTTTGTATCGTAGGGATTCGCACTGAGCGACAGCAGAGAGACCACGGTATTGGACCTTCTCAGCGTAGAGCTCAAGCGAGTTTTCCGGGAACTTGAAGCGTTTTGCGACGAGTGAAGTAAGCTCACGAATGCGGCGACCCTTCTCACCCAGAACTTCCTGGGTGTGGGTAGCACGAATGATAATCTATTGGGCTATATGAGAAAGCTGTCACTTCTCATACATGCAAGCCAGCTACATACTTCGGTTCTAGCGTGTGTTACACGGACATCACAGCCAGAATAACCTTCCTCAGCAAGTTCACGAGTGAAAAATTCATTGAGCTCTGCACGGAAGACACCGTCCGCTACAAATTTTCTCTTTTTGCTGATGGCGTTGGACATTTTTGAGGATGCTGAGTCTGCAGACGGAAGAGATTAGCATCTGGTACATCTGAGGCCAGAAGGTGCGATCCATCGCCCAAGCAACGATTTTTTGCTTGTTTCCCTCATAGATAGGAGGAATGCCCTTCTAGCATAAGCCTAGAGATCGAAGAAGCATAGATTACCTTGCTGGTCGCTGCCGCTGAAGACGATGTCGAGGGACGCTGAGCTGATACCGTTCGTCACGTGGTAAGCGTGAGCGGACTTTGGATAATTTGAGTAGGCTTTGACTCCAGCAAGTCACCTTGTCTTCGCACCACACTTGTACCATGACCATGCCAACAGTCACTTTTTCCTGAACACCATATGGTACGTATTTTATCCTGCTATTTTCATTTACCAATGAAGAGTGTTGCTATTTCAACCCTTTGGCACCTCTTAGTCGATCAAAGGCTTGCTTTTCTGCTTGTTTTTATGACATGTATGACTTTCTGAGATTTTTTTTTTTTTTCGCTACCGGCTTTTCTCTTCACCATTACTAACTTTCTTCTTAGGTGTTTTTGTGAGATACCAGCTAATGTCTCCTCAGCATATAGACCCTTCCGTTCTGTTTTGTTGAAGCATTTTTTTACCGTAGACATTGTTGTAATGATATCAATTTTCTCTACTCTACTGACGGAAAAATAGCGGAAATGGTGATAAATGTCCCCTTTCTCTGGCAATGGAAGTTGATGTGCCTTATTCTACAATGCAAACACACATGTCTCCTTATCTTATCTAAGAATGAGCATAAAAGCCCAAAGTCCCCAACGCCTAACTGTTGTCTTTGTTCCTGTTCATACCCTTTTTATGTCCCAGTCATGACTTCAGAACAAACTTGGCAGCAGATGGTTGCAGAGAAGAGAGCACGTCAGGAGCAATCTATTCCCAAGGAATGGATGATTGCACCCCCGGACGCTTCTGTCCTGGATGTCAGTTCGTTGCCCGAGTCGTTTGGCAAATTGACGATGAAGGAGATCGACATTACAAACACGAACGTGGAGGATTTGCTGGCCCAATTGGCCAAGTCAGAGTTAACTTCAGTCGAAGTCACAACCGCATTCTACAAGCGAGCGATTATTGCACATCAACTGGTCTGTTTCGATGAATGATCATCATTCTCCTATCTCGAGTTCATTGCGCTTCGTAGACAAATTGCCTTACGGAAATATTTATTGAACATGCCCTGGAACGGGCGGCACAAGTCGATAAACATCTGAAAGAAACAGGCCAAGTTATTGGCCCTTTACATGGCCTTCCCATTTCATTGAAGGTTTGTCCACATTGTCGCATCGGCCCAGGTCTTCACTGAACGACAACCGTAGGATCAGATCAGCATCAAGGGACTGGAGACAACAATGGGTAGAGTTGATTTCCCACACTCCTTTCCATTCATACTGACTTTGGGTTAGGCTATGTCTCATGGATTGGGAAATATGCGGAGAAGCATGCGGTTCTTACCCAAATATTATATGCAGCAGGTGCTGTGCCATTCATCCGCACCAATGTCCCCCAGACTTTGATGGTATGTGAGCAACATAGATACACCAAGCCTGCTAATATAATGCATTCCTCAGTGGCCCGAAACATTTAACAACATCTTCGGTCGCACTGTGAATCCTTTCAATCGATCACTTACTAGTGGCGGATCATCCGGAGGAGAGGGCGCTCTTATCGCCCTGAATGGTAGTCCACTGGGCGTTGGCTCTGATGTTGGAGGTAGTGTGCGGATCCCATCATCGTTCAATGGCCTTTACGGGTATGTGTCTCGATTGTTTATTAAATATCCTACTAATATCTTGTAATTAGGTTACGTCCATCTTATGGTCGCATTCCATATGCTGGTTCAGTGAATTCACTTCTGGGACAGGAATCCATTCCTTCGGTACTCGGACCTATATCCCACAGCATTGGAGGCGTCAAGGAGTTTATGAAGGCTGTTCTAGCCCAGAAGCCATGGCTGTTGGATCCCCTCTGCGTGAGAAAGAGTTGGGATGAAGATGCCTATCGTCTTAGCGAACACGGTCACGGAAACAAACTATGCTTTGGAATATACTGGAGTGATGGAGTTAGGTATCCGCATCCGCCCATACTCAGGGCCCTGGCAGAGACTCAAAAAGCTCTGATTGCGGCTGGTCATACAGTCGTTAACTGGGAGCCCCCGCTCCATCTTCACGGACAAGTGTGTGAAAGCGCTGTATGTTTATACACTCCCACTACGATTCAAGTGACTTGACGCGTCTATTGCAGGGGGCCATTTGGGATGCTGGTGCATTGCAAGATTATGTAACAACAACGGCGCTCACCAAAGAGCCTATCATTGAGACCATGGCTCTAGAAGCCGCTGAGTTATCAGATGAGGCCGCTGACTTCCGTCCTTCCGAGAAAAACGTAACGGCTTACGAACTCTGGCAGTTGCATCGAATCAAGGCAGAACATAGGCAGCAATATCTTGATCTGTTGAATGATTCTGTCAAGATAACTGGAACAGGTAGACCTATAGATGCAATCATCAGTCCAGTTGCACCATACCCAGCGCCTCCGCACGGTATGAATAGGTAGGATCTTTAGCATATAACCCCTTATTAGAAGCCTAATTGTCTACAGAAACGTTAATTATACTCTGTTGTGGAATGTCCTCGACTATCCCGCATGTACATTCCCAGTCACCCGTGTCGACCAACATTTGGATGCCAAGAGACCACGACAAGAATTCTATGGTGATGTCGATAAGGCACATTACGAATTTTGTAAGTGAATAAAGTCTGCGCAGTTTACCGATATAATAACAACATTTACCTAGACAATCCAAAGAGATTTGAGAATGCCCCTATCGGGTTACAGGTTGTTGGGCGCACACTTGAAGAGGAAGCAGTGATCGCAATGACAGAGATCGTTGCTCAGGCACTCAAGGAAGTTCCTTTGACAGAGGGGAAACTCATGCATAACTGAGACAATTGTGGTGTGTTGAATGTGGAATAATTTGCGAAATGCAGTGGTTATATTGAATAAACAAAACAATTCGAAAATCCAATTAGCTGCGGAGTTCGTTCACAAAAACACCTGCCGCTCCCATTCCACTACCGACGCACATACTGGTGCAAAGCAGGCGGCCGTCTGTTCTCTTGAGCTGCGCAAGTCCAGTGACAACTTGGCGTGTACCGGCTGTCATTAAAATGTAAGTATCAAATACAGCGGGACACAGGGAATTACATACTCATGCCCAGAGGATGTGTTATAGCAATTGAGCCGCCGCTTTAAATATCCGGTTAAGTACTACGCTCCAAAATTGCATATGCATACGGACTCACTTAGGATTTATCTTCTCGACAGGTATGCCTAGCTCTTCAACACAGTAAGCAAACTGCGAAGCAAAAGCTTCATTGATCTGGGAGATGTTTGACTCATGAGCAGGAAGTAACAAGGACAAATTTACTCACCTCCCAAACGTCAATGTCTTCTTTCGATAACCCTAGCTGTCCGAGGATCTTGGGAATAGCCATTACAGGTGCAATTCCCATGTACCTAGGCTGTACGCCTGAAAAACAAACATTCAAATTAAATTAGATATCGACCTTCTGCAGTAGCCGAGCCAGAAGCTTACCAACAACAGCAGCCCCAACCCATTTTCCTACGATCTCCATTCCTTCCCTTTCTGCTCTTCCTCGGGTTGTCATGATACATATTGCGGCACCATCCCCAACACCGCTGGCATTTCCTGCAGTCGTAGATGCTGGTCCCCAATCTGGAAAGCTCGATTTCAGGCTAGCAAGTGATTGCCCCGTGACTCCGGGCCTAATTGTATCGTCCACAGATATAATCTGTCCGTCGATCTCTATAGGGAGAATCTCATCCGCAAATATCCCTGCTTTTTGGGCCTTCTCCGCACGGTTATGAGACAGCAAGGCGTATTGATCTTGTTTCTCTCGCGGAATATTGTATGCCTCAGCAACCATTTCCGAAGTCCATCCCATGGGCTAGGTTTTTATGTCAGCAGTGAAGATATGGGCTGGGGATCTAGTAAGATACCTGAATACAATCATGAGCATCCGCCTCAGCATCAACAGCAGGCGTGACAACAGGAGTAGGACGAGGGCTGCATATACTCAGCCGAAAGCTTAGCATCACTAGCAAAATATTTTACATACTTCAAAGACATACTCTCCACGCCCATGGCGAGGCCGAGAGAGATTTCTCCGGACTGTAAGGCATGAGCAATGCTCCGAATGGACATTAACCCGGATGAGCATAATCTGTTGACAGTAGAAATAGGTACATGCGGGGGTACTCCCGCCGCCAGCGCTGCCGCACGAGAGACGTATAGTGGTGAGGGCGGATGGCAGGTTCCTGATAAATTGGTCATAGCAAGCTAAATAAAGAGCCATAGTAATACTAGTGCAAGACAACGCACCAACAGCGATATCATCTATCTGGGCAGGATTGAGGCCTGTCTTCTCAAACGTCGCCTGAATGGTTTATTCATTGGCGTCAGACAGTACGCAAACGAATGCAAAGCAGATGCTTGCCTTGAGTAAAGAGTGTAACATGCCATCCACAGGGATATCTTTGAACTGTCCCTTCTTCGCCTTTCCCAGTGCAGTACGTTTCGCGAATGTTATGACAACATCGTTGGGGTTCTTCTTCAAGAGCTCAGAGACTGCTGCAGTAGATGCTGACCGCGTTAGGGAGCGAGTAGATTTAATGGGTAGTCGTGAGGCAAGCATGGTGGTTGGGGGTCAAGCAGAGTCGGCAGGTGACCCACGGGGATCACTACAACTTGAATGCGGTCATTGGATTAAATGTTTTTGCGAATGACCGTTAAACTGAGTATTGGAGAACACATGTAAAGATACGGCCGGACCTTGTGATCCAGAGGCGGGTATACAGATAAATCGTGTACGTTAAAAAGCAAGGTGTCATGTCATGTGTATCAGCCATAATATTAGTGAATAAGTCTACGTAATCTTGATGACATTCAAAAAATGTGAAAAATAATTCGCTGACAGCAGGATTTGAACCTACGCGGAATAATTCCAAGTGATATTGTGCAGTCAAGAACTGCGATTCAAATCACTCGCCTTAACGACTCGGCCATATCAGCTTGCCAGAAAGTAAAAACTATATATATAATAATAGACACCCGTCTAAACATACTAAGTCGTGAGACTCGGACATCTTCTCTTGAACTGCTTCATTGATACTACTCAGGCTGGCACGTCACTTCCTTACTGCTGCATATGTTAATCTCGCATTGAAACTTGGCCCATCATGGAATCACTTATTCCATTCACGACATCCGGCTCCCTAGTCGATTGTGTAGACAGTACGTCTACCCATCGTCATTCGACTCCTCGCTAAGCCGTTCTGGCCTTCGTTGTTGCTCTCTGCCACTCCTTCTAATGTCAACAAATGAACATTCAATTTCTTCTCGTCTAACACCGTTGGGTCTTCTCGTTATGGATGGTTAGGAAAGATGCTTGTTGTCCTTCGGGATGGCAGAAAGCTGCAGGGGGTCTTGCGATCGTACGATCAATTTGGTGAGAAATATTACGTTGATATTCATACCTAGAAAGTTAGGGCCTGATGGTGCAGAATAGCCAATCTAGTGTTAGAAGACACAACAGAGCGTATATATCATGGAAATATTTATGCCGAAAGCTTCCATGGGGTTTTCTTGATTCGAGGAGAAAATGTTGTATTACTGGGTGAAATTGTACGGGATTTTTTTTTTTTGTTATCTCTCATTTCTCTACTGATCTAAACCTTTTAACGTGACTCATCTAATAGGATCTGGATCTGGAAGACGATGTTCCATTAAAGCCATGCGATTTTGAAGTGCTTCACCCTTATCATCAAAACGATATAGAAGAGAAAAAAAGGAAGGAGGATTTCAAAGCTAACATCTTGTTCGAGCAGAAAGGGTTCTGCAAAGAAGGCGGAGAAGGCGATGGTTATTGATATCTATATTTTGGCAGCCCTTTTCAGCTACACGACGGACATGTTTCTCTTATGTTCCTAAATCTCATAATATTGAGCGGATCCATGATTCATCCGCCAATGATTGGGACTTCGTGACCGAACGACTACGATTGCCTTCAATATATGGTGAAATTATCCCACGAGAGCTGCCTAACTAAAATCAAGACTCAATTATATTGTGCGATTTACTCTGAGATTCTCTGTAGGAAGACTTAGAGAAGGCCCTTAAGCTCATGAGAAAAGGCTAGTGCGCATACATTTTGAACCACTCCATTACACAATCTCAGAAACGCAAAGGTCAGGTCATAATATTACAATGTCACAATGTTATTACAAATTTCAACCTCTCCCCTTCAAAAAAAGCCCCAAATCCTACGATTAATTCACAGGCGACTCTTTGGCGTGTGTTGTAGACTTTCATCAGCGACGAGGCCAAGTAGACGTGCCTGAATCTGTAAACCCTGAAAACATTGAAGTCAACGAGGATGCTTTTATAGAAATCAAAGAGACCCGATTCTGTGCGTCATATATACTTACCAATTGCTTCGATAATGCCCGGCCCATGGCAAAGTCACCTCCTGCGAACCATACCTACGCAGGATTAATCAAGATTAACGCCAACATGTAGATAAGGGTTTTGACGCACTCCTGGTAGGCCAGACGGTCTGTATAAGTTTACTTCATCCTCCTTGTCAACTTGAAGCTTGCTTAATCTCGAAATAACATCTTGTCCAAATATCGGCTTCAAATCTTCACGAGAGCTGTGATATCCGGTCCTTTTCCCGGCGTTAGCAAAGCATAACATGAAAAACTACATGTTCTTACGCGTATATCACGACATCCACTTCGAGCTTACTTCCATCAGTGAAGACAACGCCATCTGGTAGGAATCGAACCAGCTCTACGCCATTTCTGATCTTAACTTTCCCAGAGTCAATGAGGTCGGCAATGCCGACGTCAATCCCTAGAGACTTGATGAGTAAGTGACCTCCTTCAATAAATTTATAAATCTTACAAAACCCTATCAGTCAGGAGAACTCATCAGTGAATGTCAAGAATAAGAAACCGATGGACGGACCTCCCCATCTCTCAAAAATTAATAGATGCTGCCCGCTTCCGTCCCTTCCTTGATTTAGTCTTACGCCTTTGTTGATGAGTTTTCTATGTAGATCCTCATCTTTCTTCTCCCTTTCTTCCCTGTCTTCAATAGCCCATTGCCTCTGCAACCCGATTGGATACGCTTGGTATTTGAAATCGGATACCTCCAGATCCTCCCCCTCCGGAAAAGCCACAGCCATTGCTTCAGCGAGTGTCTTTGCCGAGATCGTGCATGTAGATGATCGCTGGAGTAAAGTCACTTGCTGGGCACTCCGCATCACGCAGTCCTGTGCAATATCTGCGCCCGTATTGCCGGCACCGACGACGAGGACTCGCTTGCCCTTGTAATATTTCCCACCTTTGAATTTCGAGGCGTGTAAGACGGATCCGGTGAACAGGGATTCGTCTTTGACAACAGGAATACGCGGGGAGCCTAGGACGCCAGTAGCCACGATGATGTGAGCAGGGCGAAGAACAACGTCCTTACCGTCGCGATTGACGGTAAGTTCCCATCGTTTTGTCTCGCCATCGAAAGTCGGCTTTATGGAAGATTTGATTGTGGTGTTATTCCAAACAATGAGATCCTGCGATTTAGGAAACTGTTCGAGCCAGTCTGCCACTTTATCCCTGGGCGTAAATATCGGCCAGGTTCTTGGGTATGGCTGGAAAAGCACTGAAGTGTTTAGGGGAAATAAGCAACAGGGGGGACGAAGTGATAGACAACCCTTACTACTATGGTGGGTGCGTGGTGTGTGCAAGGCAAGTGTAGGATATCTGCTCCGCCACTGATCGCCCACACGGGGAAGTTTGTCGATGATAATCGTAGGTATGTTCATATTCTTGAGCCTTGCCCCCATATTGAGTCCCGTTTGGCCAGCGCCGACTATGATAATAATGTAGCATTGAAGATATCACATATACATTCAACATACCTATGAGCACATATGGATCCGCCTCAATCTTGCTTTTCCTTTCATCCCATACCTCCTCCCATGATAATGTATGCCCCTCGTAGACGCCACTCTCTGGAGGGCTGGGTGGATTTCCTTTGATTTCCTCCATCCGCATAAAGACGAAAATTGCCTTCCAGTTGCTCTCCGTTTCATGTTTCTTCAATAATGCGAATGCCTTTCCATAGAAAGCTGGTGCTTCGAAAGTAAAGGCAAAACCTACTGCAGTGCCACCAATCTTTCCACTCAGTGGAATAAATTCAGGTGCGAGACCTTTGGTGGTCCTGTCCAACTGAACATTGGATATGCACGCTTTTGCAAGGGTCGATTGGGCCGAAGATGCAAGATATTCTCGGATGAGAGCATGGCCATGCAGTGAACGACTTGTCCAAGAGAAGACGAGCGAATCTTTTAGCCAGCCGTCGGGTTGAAATGCGCCCACGACATCGTCAACGGCACCATTGGATAATGCCCTAGAGAACGATAGCAACCAGTTGTCGGCAATAGACGCCGCGGCGTCAATATCCAAGCGTTGACTCATCATTGTCCGCTATTGTAGGAGAAATATCGGTGCTGAGGCGAGAATAACCATCCATATTGATTAGAGACATGGCTTTTATACAAGGTACTATGGATAAACCATTCATCACAGGTATGCTACATTCTGACATAACGTGATGGACCTGTACGCCTAGACATTGGTAGCTTCGAGTATAACCCCGCTTGATGATGCGGAAGAGCATGCAATACTCGCCTTACTGATAACGCGAGGTCATTGGATACCATTGAGCGCTTGAGTTTTGATCCATGACTCGGAAATGATTTCGAACACAGGCGGTCCTCCCAAAGTATATTCTTAATGTGTTCGGTCCATGAATGCGTGAGCGCTGTACCCGTTGCTTGCGGGCCATGATAGAATGCCATAAAATCGTTATCTATTGCAAGCTTCAGAAACCTGCGCCTTTTGTCTTTATCCTGTCATCTGACTGATCAAGGGCACTCCCACAGGATGAGTAATTGCTAATTATAGGTTCTGGGAACTGTCGCGTCAGATACTTGATTTCCTTACCGGTGACCAAGCTTGTTAAATTGAAGGATGGACCGGGCACCTTGATACTAGTAAGGAAATATTAATACCACTGAAATTATAATGTCCAATATTTCAATATAGTCCCCATACCATCGCCTCAGAAAATATGCCACCTGAATTCTTTGGTTTCAGAATGCAATCGGTAGTGAATTTGCTGAGTCTAGGATTTGAGCTCGAAAATGAAGAATGTATCATTATCTATGTGGGTATAAAGTTATTATCATGAAAGGTTTAGCCTAATCCCATTTCTCAGGCTTCAGCACTCGTTTAGTTTCAGCTGACGAGTCTGAGCAGCAGTCAAGGCAAAACCAGAAGCATACTCGTGACCTAGCACTGGCACTGACAAGATGTAGTAAGCGGAAATTGGGGTAACTTTATTACCACGTAAAGTGGTTTACGTTTAGGAGTTCTTAGTCATAGACTTACGACGGGAGTAACACCATCTTAGTTTTACTTACAGGCATGCGGTACTGGTGCTATGAGCAAACTCAAAGCTCGACCCGAACGTCTCCTCCCTCTAGATTAGTAAGTTTGCTCCAATGAAGCTGGTATGTTAGTGTATACCTGATGGATTTGCATAGTTAAATGTTGGACACACGCGCATAAGAATAGTAGCTTAATGCAGATCCCCAAACAGCTGACTTTGTGAAGCAATTCCACATATATATAGCCCCAGCAAAGGTTTCTTGCTTGTCGTGTCATGTATGTTTATGTTTAGCATTTGATTGAATAAATAGCAATTAGCGCTCTGTGCGCTAATTCACTCGTATCATTCGTCTCCCGTATGTCCCAGTGATTCCTATTAGTGTTACAAATCAAAACTACAAAGCCCGATTAAACCCATTAAACACGTCAATTGATTCAAAGATAACTTCTTCTGGTGTGCTGCGCAGGCGCTAGAGATTCTTCCGAAATAAGACCAAGTTGACGGGCCTGTATTTGTAAGGCCTGAAAATAAACAGTCAAGGTCAAAGAAACTACAAATAAATTCCGTAATAAGCTTACAAGTTGCTTTGAGAGCGCCCGACCAAGCGCGAAGTCCCCTCCTGCAAACCATAGCTATTTACGAGAAGCAAACGTAATGAATACGTTAGACGCAAAAAAAGCACGAAAAATAAAACAAGCGAAACCAACTCACCCCAGGTTGACCTGATGGTTTGAACATTCCAACTTCGTCTTCTTCATTCAGTTCCAGTTTGTTCGTTCTTGCCATGACGTCTTCTCCGAACACAAGCCTCAGATCATCACGAGAGCTATGATAACCCGTACTAATTTTGTTCAAAAGAAAGTCAGCATCGTGAGTAAAAAAAATGGATTGTAGCTCTCTTACGCATATATCACGACATCTGCCGTAAGTTTATTTCCGTTAGTGAATATTACGCCGTCAGGGACAAAACGCTCCAACTCGACGCCATTTACGACCTTGACACTTCCCGAGTCGATGAGTTCACCAATACCGACATCAACCCCTATAATACTCATTACTGATGTCGATCACCATAAGCCGGGTATTTAGAAATGATCTTACAGAAACCTGGATAAAACTCAGTAAATGTGGGTATTGGATGTCAGTAAACCAAAACGAACCTCCCCATCTTTCGTAAACCAATAAATGCTGACCGCTCCCATCCATGCCTTGATTTAATTTAACGCCTTTGTCGACGAGCTTCTTGAATAGGTCACCGTCTTTCTCCTCTCTCTTTTCTCGGTCTTCGATACCCCATTGCCTTTGTAATCCGATCGGATATGCTTGGTACTTGAAATCCGATACCTCGGTATCTTCCCCCTCGGGAAATATAATATCCATCGCTTCCGTGACGCTCTGTATGGAAATAGTACACGTTGAAGAACGCTGAAGAATAGTGACTTCCTGAGCGCCGTGCGTTACGCAATCCTGCGCGATGTCCGCACCCGTGTTACCGGCACCAACTACGAGCACTCGTTTGCCTTTGAAAGGCTCTGCACCGTGGAACTAGGATGCATGGAAAGCCGATCCCATGAACAGGGGCTTGTCTCTGACAGCGGGAACACGTGGGGAGCCTAATACACCAGTGGCTACAACGATATGGGCAGGGTGGAGAACGACCTCTTTTCCGTCCCGAGTGACAGCAAGGTTCCATCGCCTGGACTTTGTGTCATACACTGGTTTTATAGAAGATTCTAGCGTAGTATTTGTCCAAACAACTAGGTCCAGTACTTTTGGGAATTGCTCAAGCCAATCTGCCACCTTATCTGTTGGTGTGAAGATTGGCCAAGTTTTTGGGTATGGCTGGAAAAGCACTAGAGAAAGAAGGTTAAGCTAAATGTTCGAGACACATAACCTGAGAGTACATACTACTATGGTGAGTACGGGGTGTGTGCAATGCAAGCGTAGGGTACCGGATTCGCCATTGATCTCCGACGCGAGGGTGTCTGTCGATGATAAGCGTAGGTATATTCAAGTTCTTGAACCTTGCGCCCAAGTTGAGCCCATTCTGTCCAGCGCCAACTATACAAACGATTAGACATAAAATCAACGTTCGTATGCATTCTCAAGACATTACTTATAAGCACGTAGGGTTCTGTCTCGATCCGTCTTTTCCTTTCTGCCCATACATCCCTCCAGGCTAATGTATGTCCTCCGTAGACACCGCTCTCAGGGCCGCAGGGCGGATATCCTTTGATCTCATCCATCTGCATGAAGACAAAAACTGCCTTCCAATGACTTTCTGCCTCATTCTTTCTTAGGAGTGCATACGCCCTTCCAAGAAAGTTGGGCGCCTCGAATGAAAATGCAAAGCCAACACCTTTGCCACCGATCTTCCCGCCCAGCGGAACGAACTGTGGCGTCAGTCCCCTTGTAGCTGTGTTCAATCGCACATTATCCAAATGTGCATCCACAAGAGTTGTCTGGGCAGAAGAAGCAAGGTAATCTCTGATGAAAATATAGCCATGCAAAGAGCGTGGAGTCCACGAAAATATAAGTGAGTCTCTTAGCCAGCCATCGGGGTGGAAACAGGTAACAGCCTCGTCCACAGCACCAGAACATAAGGCTGCAGAAAATGGAGATAACCATGTTTTAGCGATTTGAACCGCACCATTATCATCGTAAGAGGCTATTTGCTGCTGGCTAGTCATGGTCGTGGTTGTGTAGTGCTGCTAGGACAGTAAAATCTTCAATGATTACTACCTTTATAGGGCAGGCTTGAAGGGGTTAAAACGTTTATCACATAGAGTTCATCTGACAGCCTGGAAGCGCCTTAAAGTGATGGCATGGTGCCTGCATCTGCCTTGGCCCTTCGAGTTCCCAGGATTCAGTCCCATGAGTCTACTTGGGAACGGAGATAAGTACAATACCCTGCTGACCATACGTAAATGTTGAGCCCGGGCCCATGATAATACATCTGTAGTCAATAGGAGGAAAAGATCATGGGACGGTAATGTTATTGTCCTTGTTCCGAGTCATTGCTTTCTTCGTCACAGGTAGTCCAGTGATATACTAAAATAGCTATTCATTCTGTGAATGATTTGACTGTCAAAATTGGAGTTATCTGTCATCTGCTCAGGCTGACGGCGCCTGTGAGGCAGTATGCATCTACTGATGTATGAAAACGGCCTGCATCCGGGGAAAATATCAATTGAAGGTCCTATCTTCCAATAGTTAATATTCATGGGAATAGTCGCATGAGTGACCGCAGTGGATTGGAGTTTAGTTAGCCCATGGAGTGCATCGTTTAGTTCTCGTGGTAAGTCACTCGGTCTGGAAAGCTTCCGGCTCCAGTTTCAATCAGCAGTTTAGGCTTATTTGGGATATTTAAATTATCCGAGTTCTACTAGGAGTACCATTCAGCTTTTTTTTTTTTTTCATCGACCCTGGCAGGGTGCGAATAATCAAATGGTTAAGATGTCCTAAATCACTTAGCCTCATATGTAGGCTAAGTGACGGGGGCAAATTTTACAGACCCGGAGTTTGGGCTTCACAAGCCTGAGGCGAAGTTGGAAGAACAAGCTTGAACCTGTACTTATTACACAATTAGAATTGATTCAACGCCGATGTCAAGAAAACTGGGAGATGATGATCAACATTAACCACCCCTGAACTAAGCCACGAATAAGGATGATTCGTTTTCTATTCCTCAAATACATTGGTGGCTACCTCTTAATAATATCCGCCGGGTATTGATACTGACTATTTTAGAATTACTCATTGTCAACTACCTGATGTTCCCCTGAAGTTGGTCCAGTCCGGCTAGACCTTATCGGCCTTATCATGCAGTAATCGAGTGGTAGTACTCACCAGCCCACCGCCCATTATTCATCCGAAAGCTTTGTTCATCTCCTCTGGAAATTGAGTTTGACTCGTCACAAGCGCCTAAAAGACTAATCCCGCTACCATCAAGATTTGATGCCCACGTAAACTCGTAATCTACTGCTGGGAAAGCTGTATGGAAGATCCGTAGGTACTTACCCTAGTATCCGAGTCGTGCATTCGAACGAGATAGACAGTAGGTTTTCGCGAATAAGACGAAGACGCTAACAAGAATGGAGCGACAGATGCCTCGCTATAATGATCGAACTAACACACTCCAACTTCCGAGGGGTTCTCATACACCCAATTACGAGCTATAACACACAAGAAATTTGAATCAAATTCGCATATCCTTACGAAACGATGTCTTCTGGTAAAACTATACTAAATTAATATTACCCTGAGAGTCAAGACGCGAATACGCTATATGTTTTCTGCTCACTAATAGGCTACTCCAAATCGGACTGGTACATGGTTCAAGTGAGCACTGTTCAGGCGGCCAGCCCATAAAATATCTAGGCTAATACATAAATCTAGGTGAGCACAGCGAGCGTCTGAGTCTACCTACGGGTGACTAATCAGGATATATCACGTACTTATATCCTTTACCCACGAGATTAATAGTACATACCCAAGATCTCTTATCGAACATTATGCATAATCAACTGCGTTGCATCCTGACTGCTTTAGTCCGCCCTGATATATCCACAATAGAGGACAGCCCCATCCTTAATGACTGGTAACCCCCCGGTAATATTTGAACTCTGGCTATTTGGATTGATTTTTAATCATATTATTTGACTTAGATGTTCGACAGTTATATGTGAGCATGATCAGCACTGGCTTAGCACACTGACGTGTATCCGAGAATAGTCGCTCAGCTGCCATATTGAGCTTCCAGCCTGATCAGCCACTGATGCAGCTCTAGGATAACAAGAGAATACAAAATCATTGTATCAGTTGATTAGGCGTGCCGGAACAAACTGATGGTGTATCCAAAGCTCAACATTCATCATCGTCATTGATTCATCAGGTTATATGGAAGTACTTATCACTATTACCATGGTGGCACGGAAGTTGATTGGATACGTATGGTGCCCTAATCATCAACTCCACTCGAACATCTGCTAATAATCATCATATGTCTGATACTGCTAAAGCTTGTCAGTCTCGGCCTCAACCCAAGTAGCGTTGTCCAAGCGGCATCGCAATTTGAAACTTAGGCAGGCATAATGCGCTGGTTACAATGCGCCAGCAGTCAACGTAGTCAGTAACCACAAAGGACCTGGAATTAATTATTTGCCAGTGGAACGCCGGAGTGTCTAAGAGCCTCGCTTCTTTGTCATTCAGTTGCGGCGTGCCTGTCGATTTTATACTATCGACCACGCACGATTGTATTCAAAGCCCTGCCAGTAACCCTACCTGTTCAAGCTAAGTACTCAAAGCTCCAATCCAACTTGCGGCCAACCTGAATTCCACGATTTGTCAACATGTAAAGCTGATCATGAACCGCCCGGAGTCCCCAGACGCGAAGCACTGGCAATCGTGCCACGGATTAATATCGACGATTAATAGTATGTAGCGCGCGCTTCTATGGTAAAAAACATCACATTAAACTTTGGGGGAAACAAAAGGCCCGAATCACTTCCGTTCCGTGCCGTCGCGCAGTTCTCCGAGTCAGTGCTACTGAACTTTGAAGACCCAAATGGGCCAAACTGCATTATAAACCTCAGTGTGAAACGCTGATCAAGTAACTGGGCCAAGGCTAATCAAGCTCCGCAAAACACTCAAGCCATGAGTACAGTCAGCAAATTACTTTTAATAGTGATACATTGAACTTGAGTAATATGGTGGCGGCATCCAAATCGACACCGGCACTCAGGCTGACACCGGTTCGCTCCGAATCCAGCCTGAAGACTAGCGCTGGTAGCCTGAAGATGACAGCAAGGATGGCCGAGGAGAAATCGCTCAACTTATGTATGACGATGATAACTCCCAGGTTTTCCGCGGTGGCCATGGGTATACATCGTCATCGTTTCGGCTCGCCCCCTTCTCAACCCCACTGGTAGGGCGGCCCGACCACAGCGATTACTGCTATGACAGCCATAAGATCATCATCTGTGCCAGTTAACGCATGGATCATGTGCTGATTCCATGATTTAACAATATTTAATTCAATTTTTTATATAAACATGATGCATACCACCTATGTGTACATATAGATCGTCATATGGGTTTCATGGCTCTATCATATCGACAATAATTAAATAAGCGGATAACCTGATGTTGTTATCCTCGGCATATGCATCACTGCGTACTGTTAAGACCAGTGATGTTTGTGGCTCTAGCATAGCATGTCCTCATACCACCACTACCATCATCATTACCCTACTGCAACCAAGTTGCGGCGAGGGGAGTTTCAGCTGCTAAAAAGAAACAGCCTCCATGACAACAATGAGCGTTCCTAGAGAGAGAAGTGTCCGGGTTTGGGAGATGGATACGAGACGTTGGCTGGTTGGTCGTAAAAGGTCATTTCATTAATAAAAGTCGTGAAAAGTCGTCGAGTCGTAAAAATGTACGTGGATGCCTTGTGTATGGAGAGCGTCCGGCAGGTCGTGACAAAAGATGGACGAGGCATTGATAGGAGATGATGGGGGGGGATGTTGATGGGGAAGGGGGAGAAGACCACGTTGGAAAAAAAAAAAAAAGGGTAGGTGGATGTGAATGTGGATGGCGAATTCGAAGAAAAAAAAATAGAAAAAGGCAATAAAGGCTACGCGGGTGTATGAATCAATGATCGATGAAGAAGCCGCCGTGCGAGAGTCGATATTAAAAGGTTGCTGCTCTAGATAGGTTGCTAAAAAGAGAAAAAGGGATGGTGAAGGCTGTATAAACATATTAAAAATGCGAAAGAATCGGGAAGAGGCGAAGAAAAGAAGGGAATAATGGTAATACAGAAATGGTATAAAAATGTGGATGGGACCAGCCTGTTGTAGAATTGCGAAGTGAAGCGTGGACGAGAGATGTCTGATTGTGCGGGTATAGATGAACTACTTTTTGCTTTGGTTCTTCTTCACCGCACCTGGCGTTGATAAGGGAATAATCAGGGGATAGCGTGACTGGGGATTCGCAGATTTGGACAGTTCAACTGGTGCGATGGGGATAATGTTAATCAGAAGCTCTGGCGTCTGTGAGAGGAGCGCTTGAGAACAGATGGCTTGGTCGGTGATTGTGGACCCTTGGAGGAATTGCTCCCAAAGGAAGTAAGCAGGCGTTTTAATAAAGGAAGCTGCTTCTTGGGGCTCATCATGGGCGGGGTCTGCACGTGATAAGAACATGTCACATCAGCTAGGTAAGGGAATAGATTATCTATCAATGAAATCATACACACCGTCACTTCTATGTGGGCGCCTTTTGGGGGAATGATGGTGTAGTGACTTGATGGTGGTTGGACGACATAAACACCGTTTACGTATTTCGCTGGTGCGGGAATAGGGGCGGGCGTTGTATATGACCTCGAATTTGGAGCTCGTGACGAATGATGGAAATACACTTGGGGAGCCTGGGCAGGCTTATCCCTTTCTCGGCCTCGCTCGTATCCATGTGTCCCATGAGAAGTCGAAGAGGGACCCTGTGAAGACTGGCGAGAACTTGTGCGGGACCGTGAGGAGGCGCGATCACGATCGTGATGAACGATGGGAACTGGCACTGGGACGACATGTGGGCGTTGGTCAACAGAGCGTGAGCGTGTGCGTGTTTGCATTGCTGGAGGAGATTTGGAGCGGATTTCTCGGGGGCGGTCGTTTCCCCGGCCACTGCTTTCTGTAGCGTGGCGGCTGTGGTGGACACGATCATCGCGTAAAGGTGCTGTGGCAGAACGTGTGGGAGTGGGTCGCACAGTAGTGGTGACACTGTTAGCCAGGATGGAGCCCCTTGAGTTTGACTGGGATGGGGGGCGGTTGGATGCATGTCTAGGACGTGGATGTTGTATCTCTCGTGTGACAACGGGTGGACTAGCATGGTAATCCGAGGGCGAGGGGAGGAATGGATTGCCGTACTGTGAACGGCAGGCATTTGCCTCGTTTGCCCAACGGCCTACACCTTCAAGCTTTGCCTGATAACGCTCCCATGCGTCGGGGGAATAATCGTACTCGGTCATGGTGGGCGAAGGGAAAAGAGTACGAGGAGGAGAAAGTAGATGGAGATGAGATAGCTAGAGTTGCTTGAAGAGATGAAATGAGATAGGAGATCGGATACAGTGTGCCTGTGGGGTATATATGCACACAGAGCAGAACCACACAGGAAAGACTGCGTCACAAAAGCAATGCGGGCGGAAACGTGGGGCGTGGCAGGCAGCAGTAGAGGCTAGACTGCATATATAAGCCTAGTAGTGATGGAAATCAGAATATATATCACGCACCCGGTGATTAACAGAAATACCCACTACAGAACAATGGCGACGTCCGCTCTGGGGACCTATGGAACTGGAACCTGCTCACCGGGTGGGGGGGGGATGAGCGAGTAAGTTATAGTTGCAGAGAGAAAAATGGAGTCAGGGCTAGGCAGGCCTCTGAGACCGAGCCGGAAGAAGCACCCTCGGAGCTTGCAACCTTGCCGGGCACCAAGCACAAAATAACCCCACTTGATCCGCTCCAACCCCGGGTTCCTTCACCCTCCCTCTTTTGGCCAAGACGCCCCAAGAAACATGCAGGGTCCCAATCACACCTCTCAAATGGAAGCGCACAGCATCTTAATAAAATCTTGTTTTGTATTGGGGTATGCAACATCAATATAAAAACCATCGTAGTACGCAAGCTCAACTCCGTACATAGGCAATACAGTGCAGATCAACAGCAGCAGTAGCAGCCGCGTCATCCCCTCAGAAATCAATTCCATCTCGTCCAGTGCTTCATCCACTCTAATATGGTGAAACAAACCAGTCCTGTGGCAACACCCTCGCCGAAGGTGCCGAGACTCGGGTAACGCGTGCAAGAGAGTATAAGAATAAAAATAGATGAAAACGATGATGAGAAAGAAAAGAAAAAAGAGAAACCAGGATGTTGCGAACGGTGGCAATCTAATCAAAGCTCCAGGTCATGCCATAGAGACGGCCTACACTGGGGTCTGCAAGTGTGTCAAATGCAACTGGCGAGAAATCAAGATCGAGTAAAGCACAGCCGGTGCATCGGTCAGTAACCTCGACTGTCACAGACTTCCCTTCGTCTACGTGAAACGTTCATATTGAGTCGGATAAAACACTTTGCAATCTCATGTCTGACTCACAGTTGGCAGTGACCTTCTTGCCACAGATTGGGTTGGAATTGGGGTTGACACCATCATACCCACTGTACGTTTGATGTTAGTAAGGTAGTCGAGCATACAAAATTTTCAACATACGGGTAAGTATCATAAAGAAGGTGGGAGACAGCAGCAATGTAATCGGCGTCGGTGTTGGTAATACCGCAGGAGCCAAGTCCAGTTTCATAGAAGGTACCTTTTAAAGTTAAATGAATCGGTCAGGACACTACAGAAATGACATGCCAAGAAATCACAAAACTAACCTTGACCAGTGTTAACGGC
The DNA here is from genome assembly GCA_018343915.1 of Agroathelia rolfsii. NCBI lineage: Eukaryota > Fungi > Basidiomycota > Agaricomycetes > Amylocorticiales > Amylocorticiaceae > Agroathelia > Agroathelia rolfsii. The sequence goes on from JABRWF010000002.1 coordinate 2,298,379, forward strand.
GGTCAACCAGCTATCTGATGAACTGGAGCTGGAGCTGGAGCTGGAACTAGCACTTGTAGTAGCTGCGGCAGACGAGGAAGTCGATGTCGTTGTGGGAGTAGGGGTAGGGGTCGTCGATGTGGTTGGTGCGGCCTCGGTAGTTGTCGGTGTCCAAGTGCTTGAGGTAGTTTCAGGCGTCCAAGTGCTTGAGGTGGTCGTGGGAGCCGCCTGAGAGGTAGAAGTGGTGGTCGGCTCAGGCGTCCAAGTCGAGGAGGAGGATGAAGCCGAGGAGGACCATGTCTCCGAGGATGATGTGGCTGCAACTGATGTCGTAGTAGATGACGATATCGTAGTAGACGATGGTGCAATAGTAGGCGTCACCGTCGTAGTAGGTGATTCCGTCGTAGGCGATGCCGAAGCGAGTGATTCCGTCGTAGACGATGCCGAAGTGGTGGGTGATACCGCAATAGTAGATGAGACCGTAGCGATAGACGACGACGTCGTTGTAGGTAATGGGAAGGAAGATGATTCAAGGGATGAAGTAGGTGCAATATCAACACTTGTTGAGTATGATGAGAAGGCAGTCGTACTGGTACTGCTCAATGCACTGCTCGAGGAGCGAGCTTTGCAAGTCTTCCTGTTGTTACCACGCTTCTTACGGGAAACACGAGGAGCGAACGGGAGGCTTTCAGCCTGCTCCTGCTCGGCAATGATCGAATCACGGACAGCCATCTCCGCTGCGACACGGGCGGCAATGGCACGGTGATGATGTGACTTGCCCGGAGCAGACAGGGCCGCGGCGGAGGAGACAAAGGAGACAACGACGAGGAATTGGAAAATCGAGTACATGGTGACCCAGTGTCCGCAAAAATCAGGTTAGGGGGGGGTGTAAAAGGGGCTTAGAAATGTCCTTTAAGAGGCGGCAGCAGCAGTCGTTTATCTCGCAGATGAAGAGATAGCCGAATGAACAATGAACGATGTGCGTGCGGCAATAAAGCACGAATCCAAATCTGAAAAGACAGACGGAAGGAAAGGGAGGGAGGGAAAGGCGAGGGGGAAACGAGGGCGGAGGTGAACGACGACTAACAACAACCTGGTGGAGAGCCGTGGACGATTGTCCTCATCAAATTTATGTATTTCGGAGTGTGTCCAGCATTTGGCTGTGGCTGCTCCATTTAGCCATCCAAGTATCATACTGGCTTCCAAATATGGCTAGACATTCCGGAGAACTGCCCTAAATTTAGCGGTTGCCTTGTCCGGAAGACAGCATTACCCGATGGAGGCTGGCAGGGCCGGTTCTGATCCAAATTTACTTGGGCGGTCTCAGCACTCCTTGCTCTCATCATCATCGTCTCCGTCCGTCTCTATTCCACAAAACACAACAACACAAAAAAAAATGGCAACGTCCATGGCAGCCGCTTTGGCGGCCTCGATACCATCTGCCCAGGCTGCGCCCACCCCGTCTGCCCCAACTCATGAAAAGATCCCGGATTCGCTGCTCAAAGTCATCGATGTCGAGGCAGCCATTCCCCTCGCATCCGTCCAGTTGGACAGTCTTGTGAGGATAAAATCAAATGATAAGGCTGTCTCCCCAGCGACAATTCAAACGCATATTCTCAGGTAGTTACCAAGATCCTGAAGCATAGTGGTGAGGCAGCGCAGCGTGCCCAAGGTCTTCTCCTAGGCCTTGATCTCGATGGTGTCTTGGAGGTTTCAAATTCGTTTCCCCTGCCGATCTATTCTGGTGAAGATGAAGAAAAAATATCGAAATCTACCAGTGTGTGATGTGCTCTATAAGATTCCCATAATAGCATCTTATGAAGATCTCCAGGCAGATATCAGGCATCCATGCTTCGTTCATTGAAGGAGGTGCAATCAGACGATAGCGTGGTTGGCTTCTACCAAGCCTCACCTCTGGGTGCATTCTTCAAACAAACGATGATAGAAACTCAGGCTATTCACCAAGAAAAGCTGCGCCAAGGAGGTGTTGTGATTCTTCATGGTACCTTTCTCTTATTCGCTCACTTGATGGTGGCGATTTTTTCTTTCTTTCTTACCCCTTCTCTACAGATCTTTCACAAGCCACATCCGGAGATGCTTCCCTGCGAGCCTTCAGGCTCACAAAGTCATTCCTGGACGCATATAAAAAATCAAACTTCAGTACCGCGGGGTGAGCAAATCTCCTACGATCATGATCTTGATTTTTTTTTTTTTTTTTTTTGTGATCGAAATCAACTTAACAACGTGGATTAGCCTCATTAGCCATAGCCTGTCTTTTGCTAACATCCTGGAAGAGTTACCTGTCGCCATCCGCACCAACGCCTTGTCCAGTGCCTTTTTCTCTGCCGTAACCCAGCCTCCCGCAAGTCAAACCTTGCAAACGACACCTACTACATCAACGCCCTCCTTTGTCGCCCTCGACTTCGTTTCGACGGGCATCACACGATCGCTCGAGCAGATCTCTGATGCAGTGGAAGCCTATCGTGTGGAGGAAGGCAACCTCGCCTACCACGCACGCCAAAATGCCCGCGAACGTGCCAAAGTGGACGCATACATCCAGAAACGCAAGGAAGAAAATGCAACACGTCTGGCACAAGGCTTGCCTGCGCTGCCTGAGGAGGACGTAGGCAGGCTGTTCAAGATCCCACCTGAGCCGAGCCGGTTGGAGAGCATGCTGTTGCTGGCACAGATAGATGCATATGCGGGCGGACTGGAAAGCGCAGCAGGCACGGGCTTGCTCAAGATGTATGCTGCCAAGGCCAGTGCGGGCATCTGAGCCCCGACCATCGCTTGTCTTGTCTATACTTGTACGTTGTGATTATTATTATATGTACCAGTACATGCACAATCACTGTGGCGGCGATAATTCGTTTCTTTTCTATTGCTGTTCCATTCTAGCGGCTCTTCAGTTAATTGTATTCTTCTAGACTCAAGCTATAAGGTGGATGCATAAGATAACTGAACAAAGCATAAGTCCATCACCGGCATATGACCTCGTTCTATCAATGAGTTCTCAGGCCTAAACCTTGTTCAAGCCGTATTATCGGCCCACGCCGACTATGGCTATGCCATAGCGGTCAGAAAGAGATATTACATTATTATTCGCGGGCCGTACTGGAAAAAAAAATTGAATGGAAGACACCCCGGTTTCATACATGTATCTTCGTCAAATTCCCCCACAGGGAACGCGACGAACACATGGTTTCAAAGAGAACGGAAGAAATACTACATTTGATCCAGTTTATTTGATATATGTTCGAGAGTACATGTATAATGGCTTCATATCCTACGATGAAAAGCGTTGCACCCACTCCAGCAGGTCTTTGTTTAGTTGTTCAGCGTGAGATAGGATAACCCAATGCGATGAATCGTACTCCTTGACGGTCGTTGGCCCTTTGCATAGCCGATCCGTATACCCCTTGCCTACAATCGGATGGGCTGCATAATCCTGTAGAGCTGCACCGTAAAACACAGGCTTCGTGATAACATAGCGTTCCTGAGGGATCTCTTCATCACCTGCAGAGATGATACCCGACAACATAGCCTTGTAGTAGTTCAAAGCTGGAGTAATACCACCGTTGCCAAAGCTCTTGTCGAAGCGTTCGGAAAACTTCAGGGGATATGAGAGAACCGATTTCTAAAGTGAATTCTAACCAAACCAGCTTACCTCCTGAGTGATGTAATCCGGCTTTGGTCTGATTTCGTTTCTCGCGACGTATGCCTTTGCAGCACCGATGGGACCCAGATCGGTCTTCCAGATACTGGGGTCTTGAGGGAATAGAAGACTCTTGAAGCTTTCCCACTGTATTTGATAATAGTGAGTGGATGATACTTTAATTGATAGGCTTGTAAAATTGGGCATACGTTGCGTTCAATGAGAGCAGGCGCCTCATCCTCCGCAAAGAATTGACCGTATCCATAAGGGAAATAGCCAAGCAGAGCCGTCCATTTCTCATATACGGCCTTGAAGTCGACCTCGGGGTTTGGAGGGAAGTACGACACAGCAAGGAAGCCAAAGCCTAGGAACCGTTCTGGGTACAGGTTTGCAAGGCGAGAGGAGATTGAAGAGCCCCTAGTAATAAATAAAAAAAAGGTAGATTAAGATACAATGTTTTAGGGGGCTTCAGGGACTCGAAGAAGTTATCATACCAATCATGACCAATCACAACTACATTGTCTACTTTCTCCGCATCCAAGATATCAATAAGATCCTTCGCTAAGAGTATGAGTTGATATGGTTGGACATCTAATGGTTTATCTGTCCCGCCGTAGCCCAGCATATCGGGCGCAATCACACGATATCCGTTCTTCTCGAAGAATGAGACTTCTGCCTCCCAATCGGTTGAAAGAGATGGGAAACCATGAACGAAGAGGATAGTTGGTTTAGCGGCATCCACTGATGAACTAGAAGATGTTACGTAGTAATTGTAGGTGATGTTTCGAGAATTGACAAGCTTCTTGTAGTTGGCGGGATCCATGGTGGTAAACTGAGGTTAAGATGCTGATAACTACTATTAAGCAATACGTTCATTTTCTCGAGGCCTCGAGAATACCTTTTATATATATACCGGTGTCCAAAAGTCTTAGTGCCGGCTGCGATCCCGCCGGCCACTACAAACTTGCGATGACTTTCAAACCGGAGATCATATCAAAGGTGAGGTGATACGGCATTGATACAAGGCCGTCAGTATTAGTCAGTACATGTGTACTCAGCTGAGCTATACCAGGCGTAAAATATCCAAAGCTCAGTGAGCAAACTAGTATGGTATGAGGCTAAATCATTTGGTATTGCTGTGGCGACTCGGACTTGGACAGCTCTTGTCAGGAACAAGTAGGCAGGCGAGCAACTCGGATAGTAGGTATAAGCACGACTTGTAGCTTATCATATTAATCACTACTTTGGCTACATTTGGCTAGGCTGACTAGCTGTAGATGACCGGGGCCCCTTAGGCAACTCCCAGTTCGCTGATACTCAACTTGCATCAAGCGCTGGTCATTATGCTGAGAAAAGTGTTTGTCATCGTAAAATATACATTAAAGGATCACGTGAAAAATGGATGCGGCAGATGCAACTCCATTTAAAACAAGCTTTGCACCCACTCCAGCAGATCCTTGTTCAGCTGCTCAGCGTGAGATAGGATGACCCAGTGCGATGAATCGTACTCCTTGACGGTCGTTGGCCCTTTGCATAGCTCATTCGTACGTCCCTTGCCTATAATTGGATGGGCTGCATAATCCTGTAGAGCTGCACCGTAAAACACAGGCTTCGTGATAACATAGCGTTCCTGAGGGATCTCCTTGTCACCTGCAAACATAATACCCGACAACACGGCCTTGTAGTAGTTCAAAGCTGGAGTAATACCACCGTTGCCAAAGCTCTTGTCGAAGCGTTCAGAAAACTTCAGGGGATATGAGAGAACCGATTTCTAAAGTGAATTCTAACCAAACCAGCTTACCTCCTGAGTGATGTAATCCGGCTTTGGTCTGATTTCGTTTCTCGCGACGTATGCCTTTGCAGCACCGATGGGACCCAGATCGGTCTTCCAGATACTGGGGTCTTGAGGGAATAGAAGACTCTTGACACTTTCCCACTATATTTGAAGGTAATGAGTAGACAGCATTTTGATTAGACAACTCGGAAAAGCAGGCGTACGTTACGTTCAATGAGAGCAGGCGCGTCATCCTCCGCAAGGAATTGCCAGTATCCGTAAGGGAAGTACCCAAACAAACCCGTCAATTTCTCATACAAGGCATTAAAGTCCAATTGAGGACTCGGCGGGGTGTAGGACACGGCAAGGAAACCAAAACCTATGAATCGTTCTGGGTATAAAATTGCGAGACGACTGGTAATCATGGAGCCCCTAGCAAAGGATGATGCTTAGGACTCATAGGATATGCTAATCCTAAAATAGATAGACCATACCAATCGTGGCCAATTACAACTACTTTGTCTACTTTCTCCGCATCCAAGATATCAATGAGATCTTTTGCCAAGAGTTTAGCTTGGTATGGTTGGACATCTAATGGTTTATCTGTCCCGCCGTAGCCCAGCATATCGGGCGCAATCACACGATATCCGTTCTTCTCGAAGAATGAGACTTCTGCCTCCCAATCGGTTGAAAGAGATGGGAAACCATGAGCGAAGAGAATGGTTGGTTTAGTAACATCCACTGATGAGCTAGAAGGGGTCACATAGTAGTTGTAGGTGATGTTTCGAGAATTGACAAGTTTCTTGTAGTTGGAGAAATCCATATTAGTAAACTTAGAAACCGAGGTGTTGGTGATGTTGGTTGTGTTGTTAATTCCTCGAGCCCTCGAAAACAGCCTTTATATGCCGACGCCCAGAATCCTTGGTACCGGCTGTAACCTCGCCGGTTATTACAAACCTGCGATCTTCTTGTTGGGTTTCAAACCGATAATATCAAATATGGGGCGGTGAAGGTGATACTGCATTGATACAAGGCTACCAACTGAACATCACTCAATGCCCCTCACAGAAAACAACTCAGTAGGAATGACCATTTTAGGAGCATAGTTTAACTATACGCCCCATTGGCATGCACGACTGTAAGGGATTTTCGCATAAACCAAGTGAAAAGCCGGGCTGTTCCAGCGAAGCTCAGTATGGAAAGTCCGAATGGTCAGTCGGGCGAGCCACCGAACTGCCTCATGGGCCTGCATCAAACATCGGGCCGAAGTGATGTTTATCATGTGATACAGCGTGCTAGCCACGTGACTCACTCCGCACATCCGACGCAATTGAATCCCATGGCCAGTGTCGTCATTGAAATCCGCCATGGCAGGTGCTGTTACTGCTGTAACGCCGTAACGCTCGTTGTGGAGTCTTCAACAGCCTGTTACAACCGAAAATCGAATACCCTATAATTGAAAATTCAACCGGAAGCACAATGCAGTAAAATATCATGCAATATAACCGAATTAATAATAAATAAATTTTCTGACAACCACGTGCAAGGCATATTTTCAAGAGTTCGATGGGTTTGGGAAAAGAGCTCAAGTATGCTGGAATATAGGACGGTCTTATCTTACTACCTTTTGAGACATGTTATGAAACAAAGTGCATCATAATGGTAGTTCCATCGGCCTGCATCTGCGAAACACGCATGGCCGAGGCGGAGGATGCATGCATATGACGAGTGGTCGGTTGAGAGAACATTGGCCGGGTGACTTGTCATCATGTTCCTGTGGCAAATGTTCCCGTCACACGTCCGCAGACTCCATAGGCCCAGTCCCTTACCCAGGCTTCCGCTCTTATCCCTACCACAACCATCCCTGCCATGGGTTTCTCTAGAGCTGCACGGATAAAGACTCTACTAGTCATTGATGTATTATTTTTCTTTATTGAACTCATAACAGGTCTCCCGATGCCCAACAAATGAATCTATTGTACGGAATAACTGACAATTTGACCGCCCAGGTTATGCCGTTGGATCATTAGCGCTCGTCGCTGACAGTTTCCATATGCTCAAGTCAGTCGATGAAAGGACTCACGAGCCGTGATTCTGCCGCTAATCAAATCCTTACTAGTGATGTGCTGAGCCTTGTCGTGTCTCTGTATGCAATCAAAGTACGTTTTATTCATACCTATTATTATCTCCTAATTAAACTCAGTAAAAATTTAGATGTCAACAAACGCATCAGACAAAAATTACTCTTATGGTTGGCGACGTGCAGAGATCCTTTCCGCGCTCGTCAACGGCGTATTCCTTCTTGCCCTGTGTTTCTCCATTTTCATGGAGGCGATTGAGCGTTTCTTCAGTACTCCGGGTATGTCTCTATACTATGGGTAGCGAATTACTTTTACTGAATGCTATCACAGATATTTCTAACCCACGCCTGGTGGTCATTGTAGGATCATGGGGTCTCCTTTCCAATATTATTGGTTTGATCCTATTCCATGGTACATCATTTCAAAGCCTTTATCTTACCAAGCCTATATTGAGAGTGTGTATGACTAGAGCATGGCCATGACCATAGCGCAGGGCCAGCTGTCGATCTAGTCTCTCGTGTTCAAAACACCGAGGAGGAAGTTCGTGAATGGAATTCAATCGATGCTCATGGAAACAGACGGTTTTCGATTGACTCTCATAATCGCAACTCACCCGAAAGTGACGATGCTACGGCTTCTTCATCCACACATGACCGCGATACAGATGAGCATACGCCTCTCATCGGTAACCAGTATCCATCCAAGAGCAAGGCTGCTGGTGGGCACGGGCATAGTCACTCCAAGTCAGGGTCTATGAACATGCGCAGTCTTGTTCTCCACGTGCTTGGTGATGCACTGGGTAACGTCGGTGTGATTGCTACCGGCTTGGTCATTTGTACGCTCATCTCTTTTGTCCACCACCTGGCTATACTGAGACATAACATAGGGCTCACAAACTGGAAATTCAAGTACTATTTTGATCCTATCATTTCTCTCGTGATTACAGTCATTATTTTCTCGACTGCTCTGCCTCTTGGTAAGCTCGGCTCCTACTCCTTACAACTGTGGCTGATAGACTTGACCTCTAGTCCGAAGTGCATCCTTTATTCTCCTCCAGGGAGTACCACCCTCAGTATCACTTGACTCTGTGCGCAAGGCCATTCTCAAGATACCAGGTGTCCTCTCTGTCCACGAGCTTCATGTATGGCAGCTCTCGGAAGCCGAGATTGTCGCGTCCGTACATGTCACCATCTCGGACCAGCCCCATTTCATGCCTATTGCAAAGGAAATCTGCGAGACTTTACATAAAGAAGGTATACATTCCACGACCATCCAACCGGAATATGATGAAAGATATTCAGCTGGGTCCGATGAACATTTGTTGAAGGTATGCTCCAGAGATCCCAAGATATCGTGGATTGCTCACACTTCATAACGAACAGACAACGGAGGATACGGATTGTCTAGTACATCGAAAGGCGCAGACAGTTTAAAGTCATATCTTGCTGAATTTTTTTTTTTTGGACCTACCTTTGGCACCAATGACCACTGTAGATACCATAATTTTCTTTCTACTTTCGAATACGAAAGAGAAGTTCCTCACCTTCCGTCGAATTGTCTCTACAAATTCCTTGCACTATTTTATGTATTAATGTGCCAATTGCCAGTAAACAATATATTTATTGGGATTCGGGCAATATAGTCGAGAGTATCAAATACGAAAATAAGCTCAGTTTCTCTCATGTATCAAGCCTAAAGAAAGGGAAATCCTTCACGAATGCCGGCAGCGCTCCCAGTCTTTGTAAGAGCATCTTGGCCGCAGGACTGTCCTTCGCATCTCGTTGTTTAAGGTCCACCGAAAGCCTTTTCGTCAGATCCATCGCTGATCCCATGGACGGTAGTGCGCCCGTGCGTTCACGCAAGGACCATTCAATATGCAACGCAGCCGTGAGCGAAGACGCCACAGTCGCAACGAGAAGCTCCATGCTGACCGGTCGCAGGTGCGTCTGCACCGACGGCCCGATTAGATAAGGGAGGATCTTTTGCATGAACAGAGGCAGCAATGGCGGCGTCGATTCCCATGCGTCGGCATGGGGTGGCGACAAGGCGAGAACGAAGACGGCGATACGTCTGCAAGCCTCAAATTCGGTCTCGCCGTGGAGTGCTACGTTATCGAGTTCTGTCCAGAACGAGCGCAAGAATGAGATGGGTGGACCGCCGTGGGAGAGTAATCGATAGGCGTCGAGAGAAGGGGGATGGCCGGCCACTGCTGCCCCAACGGCGTCTTCGATGGCCTTGCGAATGTATTCGTTGGGCGGGCTGTGGGGGGTGGGATTATGATTGTTGCCGGCTTCTTCTGGGGTTTGTTTAGAGGAAAGCGATAAGAGGGCGGAAACCTCTGGGCGAACTTCGGCTTTCGCGTGGACCATGCTGAAGGCTCGCTGAATATCGAAGGAGCATAACTGGACGACTGTAGGAGGGCAGGAAGGCGAAACGAGAAGTGTGTTTAAAACTTGTAAATGGATCAGGCCTGAGGAGATCCTGTATAATTCATATTAGTTTATTTGAATGTTAGAAGAGGGCATGACTTACCCGGACAATCTAATCTCTCTCAAAAGAGCTTTCACCACGCCCAAGAGCGTCCAGTTTAGTAATGGACCGAGGAAATATGAAATGCCGTTATTCATAATATCTGTATCCATCTTCTTCTCCCGACATTGTTTAATGACAAATGAAAACAAGGTAGGACAGATTCGATGGAGGACCATTGGGTGTGTAGACCTAGCTCATCAGATGCTCAACTTTGTCATAATAAAAATGATGTGACATCACTGACCTTATAAGTGAGTCTTCTATTCCTTCACTGCTACTGTCAAAGAGCGCCTTTGACCAAGCTGCGAAGGCTGTTTTATATTCGTCTTGAAGTGCGGTCATATGGAGAAGTTGGTCTGAGGCAAGTATATTTTCAGTGACGAAAGCTTTTTCCGCTTTGGGAGTGATCTGTAAAGAAATTATGATAAAGCTAAGGTATAGGCAGAGCTTGAATTACTTGACGTACCCTGAAGTAAGAGGTGGCCCATTGCACGAATAAGACAAGTTCCCCGAGACGAGTTACCGCCGTTTGTGGATCACCTTCGTAAAAAGTTAGAAACGACATCAAGGATGGAGCAGAAAAGGTTATAGACACGCGCCTACAGTTTCGCAGTCATACCGCCGTAGCAACAGACTGGGATGAGAGAGCAATTCCGAAATTTTGATATGCAATGACACTATCTCCAGGATCATAGGATGCGTATGCAGCATGCTGCAGATGTGGCACATTGTGTCTAGATCAAGTTTATTGGCAACAACTTCGAGATGCTTGGATGTGCATTCATGTTAGCACCGAAAGATATTTGTAAAAAGATAGGCACGCCAACGAACCTTCCCCAGAACTTGAGCAAACGTGGCGTGACATCCTGGGTCATGTAATAGTTTTTGCAGGAGATTTGTTGTGTCTCCGTTATTGCTTTCAGTAAGCAGTTTGTTATGGAAAAAAACCTATGGTGTCCATGTGGGAATATCCGTAACAAGAATAGATATCGAATAGAGCATACCTCAAGCGTAACTCCTGATTCTTGTGCTTCTGTTTGCAGCTTTCCATGCGGATCTGAAGGCACATTCTTGTCGACCGCAGATGCAGATACTCGATCTATCATCCCAAGCGACATAAATTGCAATAGCAAATCCGTGATGATAGAATGTGAGCTAATAAAATCAATTTAACATATGAGTGGAATTGAGTCTTTCAAGATAAATCTTACCTATCCGCCATTTGCATTGTGTTTTCGCCTTGTACATGATCAGAGGTCCGATTACAAATTTCGATTAAGTTTGTATGTTGTACGAGAAAGGACATAGCGGCTGGAAGAGCTTGGCGCTATAAGCGAAGAGAATGGTTAGTGAGGCGAGACATAAGATGATACAGAGCCGAATCACTCGCCCATTCTTGTTCGCCAGCAGTATCAAGGTGAAGGGCTTTCAAGAATAGAGAGATTAAAGTAGGTAGCTAATACGCGACATTAATAGCCCGAGTCAGACACATTACATGAGTACTACAAATAATAGCCTACTCTTCCAACGACGAAAGCCCTCCAGAGTAGGACCTTTGCCTTATCTGGTGCCGGTGAGTCAACCTGTTGAGCATAGCAGTTAAGTGCTGCTAGAAGCCATTGACCGTAGAAAGCCATGGGTTTCCAAGTCGTAGACTTATACAGTTGCACTATCAGCGCTACTGCCTCTTCGGTACTGCCGGCACCGAAGTTGTGCGCCCTGCCTATAAACTTGCTTGAGAGTAAGGTTAGAACATCATATCCAGATAGATATATTGGTTCACCATGCTTTGCAAGAGGAGACCACAGCTGATGTTGTCTTTGTCGGGAGGGGGCGCATTAGAGTCTCTTTTGCTCAATGGGGCTTGTATGAACTGCATCATTTGTGTCCTATGATTTAGGCTATGAGCAGTCTTGGAGTCATTTCCAATGACAAAGCTCAATGACAAAACGAAATTTTCTAGCGCACGACGGACTGGCTGGAGCAAGAAGATTGTAGGAGATTGGAGGAGCTCGTTGGCCGTTGAAAACACTGTGATAGATTGAGCGGATGACATCTGTCCCAGAGGAGCAGTCGAGAGAAGTATAGTCAATAGCTCCGATGCAGAATGCGGTAGTGCCATAGAGTTCTCGGATGAGCTAACGTCTCTGAAGGAAACCAGGCCATCGTTGATAACCTCAAGGACCTCTTTGGACGAGCCATTAGACGAAAGAAGAGACTCTCCTGTTGTGTAGTGCACGTCCAGCGCTAGTTTATATAGAGAGTCTATAGTGCTATTCTTTTTCAGATCTGGGGAGCGAAGAGCTTGAAACAATGTGGCCACGAAGGTAGGTAACGATAATAGTCGATTATCCAATGCTTGTCTTAAATATGCAGTCAACGCTGGATCTCCGGGATGATGTCGATAAAGTGCAAGGACGGAGTCTGTTTAAGCTGTCGAGATCAGGTGTGGGGTACTAGAGATATATTGCTGCGTGCACTTGCTGCTGAGGGCAATCTGCGGGCTCTCTATTGTCGAGTTGGATGATCCTTGAGCAAGCTGGAGCCGGCATAATGCTGCCCACTAGAAAAGTGAACGCTGAATGATATAGCTCAATTTCTCAAGACTCAAGCCTGCACACCTTCTGGGCAGATATTCCGCTATTAAAAGCATTGCGGGTTAAATCATACAAAGACATAGACTATGTGGTGGCAATTGGTAAGTCACGACTTGTGAAGATGGGCGTCAACTTGCGATTGCTGCTTGCGGACAACAACTTGAACTAGTCAACTCGCCGTCAGTTGATCAATACAGCAACATATCATCATAGCGCATGTCGCGCGTTTTTGCTCAATTTCTACTGTACAGGTGTAAACCAACATCCGAACCACATAATTTATGTCCTTATCATGATAACAATACGATTATATTTGTACAAGCGATCTCCAGGTTAGCCATGATAGTACATGCATGTATATCAGTAGAGTATAATACGCCGCAGAAAAAAATCGTCCAGTTATACTTTAGCTATCAACCTTCTGGTTTCTTGTGGGGTAAAGTGCAAGATGATAGAAAGAACCCTAACGAGATTCGGCTGAAGAGATCGAAAAATAAAAATGCATTCAAGACTCGACCAATAAATATGAACAGTTACTTACCCGCATCTCTTTATGCTCTAGGAATTGCAGGATAACATTACGAAGATATTCCAAATTTACTTCCTCGTCATTTTTGTTGTTCGCTGGGGACTGAGGACGAGGCGAGCCTGGACGCGAGGGCGGGTCGGACGTGACCGATGATATTGAGGTCCGTGATGGTGCCGCCGATGATCCATTTTCTTGGCGCGTTGACCAATAACCAACGCCTGGGTTGCGTTGACGTTCCAGTAGGGCAGCCGAGGACTGTACTTTTCTGAGTTCCTCACGTAGAGTCTAGAACAGAAGTCAGATGCTACCACATACATGATGTATCACCATGAATCCGTACCTTGTTATTTGCCTTCAACTGTGTCTCGCGGTTCTTCAGCTCTGAGATCTGCTGCTCCAGTGTTGTCAATTTAGATTGAGCCTGGAGCACCTGCATCTTCGCGGCGTCCTGAAACACAGTAAGACCTGGGTACAAGCACGAAATAAAATGAAGACATACCTCGACCTCGGTGAAAGACTCTTTTCTCTGCTCTAAAGCAATAATTTGAGTTCTTTGCTCTCTCATTGTTGCTAGCAACCTCTCATTTTCGTGCATCAAAGTTGAGAGTTTCTCATTCTCAAAGCCCTTGGATTTATCGACTGAGGATAATGTCTTCTTGAGATTGTCCACTTCCTTCGACTTATCCGACAACTTGCGGCTCCAAGCTGCTTCAGCCTCGCTTCTCTCCTTCTCTGCGGTGTCAAACCTCTTTTGAAGATCGTTCAACCTCGTCTCGTATTTGGCTTCTACGTCTGATAGCATGCTATCAAGATCAAGAGCCGAGTCATTAACACCAGAAGACTTGTTGTCATAGAATCCTCGACGAGCATCCGAGAGCTCCTCAGCTAACAGAGCAATGCGATCGTTGCATTCTCGCAGCTGGTACTGTAGCTCGTTATTCTGTCCCTGCAAGGAATCCATCTGCAATTGCGAGGATTCAAGTTCGGCTTGGCGCAGTTGCAATTGATCGAAGAGTTCACTTTTCTCGCTGGACAAGGACCGTACTGATTGCTCGAGCGCTGAGACTTGAGATTCTTTAGCAGCTAAATCCTTCGAGAAGGTGTTCTAGGAAGAAATCTGTTACATGTGCACCGGATCACGAGGAAGAAACAACATACCTTCAGGCTGGCAATATCTGACTCTATTTGAGTTTTGAAAGCTAACATTTCCTTCTCGGATCGATCCTTGAGCAGAGAGACCTCTTTGTCAAACTGCGTCCTCAGGCCGACGACAGCTTTCTCTTTCTCTACATGAGCAGTTTCAATCTCCTGTTGCAGTCGTGTCCGCTCGGCCTTTTCCTTCTCTTGCTCCTCACCGAGCTTCTCCTTGAGAGAGGCAAGCTCCTTGATGGCATCATCACGCTCCTTCTCCGTCTTCACCAACTTTTGCCTGACAGTCTTTAGTAAAGTAACGGCTTTGGCGCACTTTTCCTGCTCTTCCTTCGTCGTAGCCGTAGCCTTTTGAAGCTCCGTTTTCAGGCGCATGATCTCGCCTTCTTGTTCGGCCGCCTTTCCTGTGTCCTTGGAGGCAGATTCCTCGGAAGCACGGAGAAGTGCTTCCAGTTCTTCAACTTGTTGGCGAAGTTGCTGGATTTGTTGGGATTGAGAAGACGATTCCAGACGATGGGTATCCCTAAGTTCTTCGATGCGCTCTTCTTGTCCTGCAGGATTTACACGTTAAAATGACTGAAAAAATTCGTGGTAAAAGAAAAAAAAACCGCCGCGTACTTGATAGTTTTCCTGTTAGACGACGAATTTCGTCTTGCGACATCTACAAAGACCGTATTTCGGTTAATGCTAGGGCGAAGCGGGAGGGGAGCAAGATACAATAAACCTCTGCTTTCATCGTCATATTTTGTAGGAAATCACGAAAATCTTTCCCATCGCGCATAGATTCGAACGGAAGCTCAAATTCATGGACAACAGCATCGACTGCCTGTCTTTCAACTTGTAAACGCTTGAAGGACGTAGATACCTCTAGAAATCAGAGTTAATTAAAAGACTGAAGGATATTGAGAAATTACTGACCAGCAAAGCGCTGCTCGACGAGCTTTAGCCTTTTTTGCAGACTTTCTACATCTGCGTTAGCAGGGGTGGATAATTCGGGTGGGTCAGACGGCCCCAAAGAAGAGCAATCTTCAGAGTGTGGAGGAGCTACATCGCTTTCTGGAGAAGCTGTGTCGTTGTCCAGGGAAGCCGTATCCTTGAATGGAGAGAGATCTCGAGGAGATGGCGCCTCTGGTTCTGGAGAAGTAGAATCGACCCTAGGGCTATCGGAAGATGTTTCCTGGGCGTCATCATCATGCTCTTCGGGATGTAAATGCTCCTGTGAGTTTGTGGTAGACTCTTCAATGGTCTCCGGTAGAAGGGATGGCATGGCAGCCGGCGACCGTGGTGTCGGAGACACAATTTCAGTGCTCGTTTGCAATGATTCTGATAGTGGACTTGCAATATGTTGATGAGAATCATTAGGAGATAATGGCTCCAATGGATCTGAAGGCCCTTCTACTAGCACTGCAGCCTTTACCACTGGTGACTCTGGTAACGGGACCGATGCAGGAGAAGCCACACGATCCGGGACTGCACTTGGTGTAGGTGTAGAGTCAGGGGAGGGAGATGGTCCCTTGGATGCATCGGGTGTGGTCGAATTTGACGCTTCGCCGATGACGAACTTAGCGCGAAGTCTCTCTTCGAGGTTCATCTTCCTGCCTTTCGCTGGTTCGACATTACGCAGGACAGAGGGGGATGGACTAGCACTGCGCGGTGGCCTGGACGATGACGATGGTCCCGGGCTGGCTGCTCCCTGAGATACCATAACTTTTCGTAAACTGGGATCGCCATGAGCATGCCTGGCTGCATCGTCACCTTGGGGATTGTGAGGTGCAGGAGAGCCGGTACGTGGCGGTACTGGTGTTGCCAAGCTCTCTACAGCGTTACGCAGTTGAGAGAACATGAGAGCGAGAGCTTAACAGGTCAGAAGATAATGCTGTTCAGTGTCTAGGTAAAGTAAGGTTTCAAGTTATATAGACCACAGCCAGCTGTAAGCACACTACGCAAGTCCGCGTTCGCGCCAAATACGCATATGCTTCCATGACACTTATGTAATTCGATTATGATGCCAGTTGCCTATCAATGTAAACACACTTGCAAATCATAAGCCCTACATGAGCTTTTGGGTATAAACGTCTAATATTCATATATGTATACAACACTATGAACCGGGTGTAGGAATTCCGGTTTCGGTTGAGCTACTTGGACCAACAGGTGGAATGGTAGAGCTCAAACTCGAAGAGGGAAGCTGCCAGGCGGGTATGGATGGCTTCTCTGGCAATGACGAGCCCGTGGAACTGGAGCCTGCGAGTTGCCAGGCAGGAATACTGGGTTTTCCTAATGATATCGGAGGAGACGGCGAGGTTGGCATCACAGGGCCCCTACTCAACAGAAGCGCCTTAAGAGACTTGAGCTCCTGTTGAAGCTCAGCCAAAGATTGCGACTGGCTCTCCTTGGTCTTGTCAATCATCTATGAAAATGTTAGAAATGGGTGACGCAATATGATAAAAATGCAGTACCTTAGGCAGCATCTCGCGAACATTGTTAACCTCCTCACGGATCTCATTCAATTCATCCCTTGTCCTGGTCTCACCCTCGCGCATTTCTTTTACTGCGGCCTCGACGTCTTCGGTCGCCTTATCAACCTTTTCTTTTTGATCATCAATTGCTTCCCTAACAGCTTTGGTTTCCTCCCGCATATCCTTCAACATAGCTTCTACAACGTCAAATTGGGCAGTTAGTGCATCTCTGTCGGCCTCATATGCGGTCGAGGAGGGTGGTTGAAGGTGGGGTAGCAGATATTTCTAAAAGCCTGATCAGCCAAACACGAGTAAAATGATAGTAGATACGGATCTACTTTGAACAAAGAGACTGCCCCGTAGGCAACAGTTCCGGAAACAACAAATGTGATCTAAGTATTGTGAGTCAGCAGAGTCATATAGGGCGCATGTGAATATTCATTGCATACGAAGTAGTCTCTCCAGTCCCAAGGAGCAGAGGATGGTGGAACAACGTAACCAGGCGGCCCATATGCTGGTGTTGTTGTATAACGAGGCTGGTAAGACGGGCCAGCCTGGTTGAGTGCAGCCTGTCTTGTGGCTTCGTCTATTTCAGACGGTGTTAAACCCTTGGCCTGTAGGAACTGGACTCGCTGCTCCAATGGGGAAGATTGAATCTGGCAAGGGAATAGGTCAAAATAAGCAGGGCAGCAAACAGTAAATTAACCAACCTTTGGGTCTGCCAGGAAAGCAACTGCATTGCGAATGAGGTCCTGTCTGTCTGGAGAAGCCATGGCGTAGCTGCAAGCACTTGCACACCGACCCGTCACTGTGCCCGGCAGTCCTCGGCCCAATGGCGATATAGCCGGTGGCAAGGGCCGGAGCTCGGAAGTAAATACTTCGAGAAGCGAAGCAGAGTCACGTGACCATAAGCCCCATTTTTTGGGCTCTCTTCCGAGCGCTCCGCAACTCAAGCGTAGACTGTTACGACCATTCGACAATGTGGGCCGCCTCTCGAGCTGTTACTCGCACTCTCTCTGTCCCAAAAGGTGCGCCATAACGCGAATGGAATAGCCTGACAACGTCCTAACGCGACTTACAGCATCCCAAACCGCCTCACTGAGGTCGGCATGGGCTCCCTCTAGAGCAGGCTGGAGTGCGGCGCTTGAACTCACCGCGACAAATTGAAGCATGTACTAACATTTCTTTTTCTCTTCTCCTTTAGTCTCTCTGCGTGGCTATGCTGAGGCAGCGGGCAAATTCTCGCGTGCCAAGCCCCACATGAATATTGGTACTATTGGTGGGTGCCCATCTACGAAATACGGTGTGGGTATTAGCTTCTAACGCGTAATGCAGGTCACGTCGACCATGGCAAGACAACTTTGACTGCTGCCATTACGAAGGTTTTGTCCGACAAGGGTGCCGCTCAGTTTACGGACTACTCCCAAATTGACAAGGCCCCCGAAGAAAAGGCTCGTGGTATTACCATAAACTCTTCCCATGTTGAGTACGAGTCAGACTCCAGGCACTACGGCCATATTGACTGTCCTGGACACGCCGATTGTAGGTGTTCATGGCTGCACAGGGTGACGCAGCTACTGATACCATTTGTATTCTCCAGACATCAAGAACATGATTACCGGTGCAGCTCAGATGGATGGTGCTATCATTGTCGTTTCTGCTACGGATGGTCAAATGCCCCAGACGCGTGAGCATTTGTTGCTCGCTCGCCAGGTTGGCATCAAACGCCTCGTTGTCTTCATCAACAAGGTCGACATGATAGACGACCCTGAGATGCTCGAACTCGTAGAGATGGAGATGCGTGACCTTCTTTCAACCTACAACTTCGATGGAGAGAACACGCCTATCATCATGGGCTCGGCTCTTGAGGCTCTGAATGATGGCAAGGCCGACATCGGTAAAGAGAAGATTTCTGCTCTGGTCAAGGCCTGCGATGAGTGGCTCGACCTTCCCTCTCGTATGTTATCTACCTTAACTTGGTTGATGTGTATGATATTCACTCTCGAGTACTATAGGTGACCTTGACAAACCCCTTCTCATGCCCATTGAAGGTTGGTCGTGATCCAACACCAAATTCATATATTTCCGTTGCTAACGTATGTCCAGACGTTTTCTCGATTTCCGGTCGTGGAACTGTCGCAACTGGTCGTGTATGTACTTGCTCTCACCCTTTTTAGATGGATATTACTCACTGCAATCTTTAGGTTGAGCGTGGCGTTGCTAACAAGGGTGATGAAGTTGAGATTGTCGGTCTTGGCGCAAACTTCAAGACCACCCTGACTGGTATTGGTAAGTAATGATGTGAATATGCTAACTCGGACATGTAATCTAACTCGTCTGCAGAAATGTTCCACAAGGAGCTCGATCGGGTTTGTTCATGAAAGTATTTTAATTAAGATAGTCGGCTCATTTATTGTATAGGGTGAGGCCGGTGATAATATGGGCTGCTTGCTTCGTGGTATCAAGCGTGAGCAAATCCGCCGTGGCCAGGTCATTATTGCCCCTGGCTCCATGAAGGCCGTTACCAAGTTCCAGGCTCAGATCTACGTATGTGCTGCGTTGTTTGTCCATGTGCACTTGTTGATGTTGTATACAGGTCCTGACAAAAGATGAAGGTGGTCGCTACACACCCTTCATGGAGAACTATCGCCCTCAACTTTTCCTCCGCACCGCCGATGTCACTACTGCATTGACCTTCCCTGATGGCACCTCTGATGCCGCCACGAAGATGGTTATGCCTGGTGACAACGTCGAGATGGTTTGCACTCTCGTCCACGATGTTGCTGCTGAGGTTGGCTCTCGCTTTACTCTGCGTGAAGGTGGCAAGACCAGTGAGTATATACAATGTTCCGCTTGAAGCAATACCTGCTAACCTGAATTTAGTTGGAACCGGTATCATTACGAAGGTCATCGAGGCTCTTTAATTGATATCATGACCTTACACTGGGGCCTTAATGATCCGCCCACATCATACTCACGCATTTCATCATACCATACAATACCATGCCCACGTTCTGTCCACCCCCACTCACCACTATTTTCAACACGTTATCCTAACGACTGTACGATAGTCGGCCACCATGCGAATGCATTGTTATTATACGTAGACATTCCAGTGTTGGAGACATGAGTGGGTAGACTATAATGCAAGATAGATTGATACACAAGCACCATGCGAGAACTGCGGAAGGATGTACATGTTTGTGTGCTATTATATTATCTATTCGAGATAGTTTTATCTTGGAAATCGGCATGAGTCGGACCATATCCATACCATAACCAGTCACCAGCTCAGCCCACTTCATTCCTTGTTCGACCCTTGCCAATCCGTCGTCACTATCACTATGCACTCCATCTTCAGACAGGCTGCTCGTACGCGTTGCTACGCTAGGCCCACTCTTGCTGCCCGTAGGCAGAGCCCGTTTGCTGTCTCGCAGCTACGTACGGTCGTTAGTGCGTATTTGAAAAACGTTTTACCGTCTATACTAGACTCCATGTTGATGGACTGTTCTCTCCTTGCTTGCGCTTTTTGACTACACAGCAAAGAAATATACTGAAGAACACGAAGTCATCGCGTTCGATGATGAGACTGGCCTTGGTACTGTCTCTATCACGCACCACGCTCAGTCATCACTGGGTGATGTCGTGTATGTAGAGCTTCCTTCTGCTGGCACCAAGGTCGAAAAGGGCGGTATGTGGCATTTCTTTAGCGTTATTCTTTTGAGTTTGACATCGTCCATCTGTTGGTTTTTTTTTTTCTTTTTCTTGTGTAGACCCAATTGGTGCCGTAGAAAGTGTCAAGGCTGCATCTGATATCGTTGAGTATCCTTCCCCCCTTTTTTCTATTGTGCTAAGTCATTAATAAATGACGTGCTGATTGTTTTTGACCAATTACATTCTTAACAGTATGCCCCTGTGTCTGGTACCATTAAAGAGGTCAACGAGGCGCTTAACACTCAATCTAACTTGCTTAACAAGGATCCTGAAGGCAAAGGTTTGTATGGTTTACCAACCAACAATCTATCATTCATGTTCTTCTCGATCACTAATGCATTCTTTACATTGTTCAGGCTGGCTATGCAAAATCGAGTTGTCGAATCCATCCGAGGTACGATGATGCTTGGCTGTCATTTTTCTTTTTAGTGGGCGTAATTGCTAACGAACGCTATTGCTTTGTAGTTGGACAACCTGTTAACGGCCGAGGCATACAAGGAAATCGTGCCCTAGAAACAGTGCCATGATCTTTTTCTCTTCTCCTCTTTCTCTTTCACCTACATCCTCTTAGTATTCAACATACAAAGTAGGCGAATTTGCCACTAATTTTCGGTCTTAAAGTAGATGTTTAGACACGTAGCAATGATATTCCAATGCAAGTCCCTCGGTTAGTGTGTATGCACGTAAAGACGGAAGCAGATCGGGTGTCTAGTCGATTCCAGTTGGACATTTGACTCTAGTAGAGCGGAGAGTTGTATAGGTTACAGTGGAGCGAAGAGAGAGAAAATAAAATGTTATTGCGAGTACGATGTCCATGATCATTCACGACGAAGCTTCGTATTTGTACTTCTCGCCACGTGCCTCCATGCGTTCCTTAGCCTCCTTAAGAGCCCAAGTTTGGATGCTACAAGGAGAAAGAGGAGAAATCAAGTGAACAAAAGGAGTACGGGGGAATGTAAAGATGACTAGGATACCTTGTATCAGGCTTGTAGTACAGCAGTACTGTCGCCAGGCCCATAGAACCGTACATCCCAAGGTACCAGATATTTTCCCAGCTCTCTTTCACGCGCTTTTGGCCGGGTGCAGGGGGCTATCAGATGTGTATACGGGTGTCAGAATGGACTGCCAACGATACGCAGAAAAAGGATAGAGTAGCGCACTTTTTCACCGAACAACAAACCGGTGGGTTCGTTGTAGTGCGGAGCACCGTGGGATGCATAGCGCCTGCCTGTGGAGTAGCGTGGCTTACAGCTGGGCGCCTTCAGAGCTCGGAAAGATGACGATGGAGGCATGAGTTAACAGTACGGAGGACTAATAGAGAGTGAACTTGACAAGAAGCGGAGGTAAACGAGACCGGCGTATGTAGGGCCAGTTTCCTAATGCGGCTTCCGGTGACGATGGTATTCGCACCGCTTTCAAGATGAGTTGCCCTACATTGTTTGAATTCTATTATTATCTCTACATTTAGCATTAAGGAATAGTTCAATAGGCGGATGAATCGAGTTAAAGTATCGAAAGAACAAGGCAAGATTCGAATGTGAGTAAGTAGGTATATACATTAGTCAGGTATAGTGTTGTATGCGTAGCGTGAACTTGGAAAGGAATCACTAGAAAGATGACAGTCAGGTATATCTTTAAAGTATAAGTGAAAGAATTTCATAGTCGCAATTGGCTTCTTCTTCTGATAGCTCCTCATCAGGTTCAACAAAGCTCGGGGAGGCCGGATCGAGTATGAATCTAAGTACATCAGGAAACGGCTATTTAAGAACCGAGAGCTGCATGTGCTTACCCGTTACTTTTGTACAGGTCCATTGCCGTAGGATTTGCTGAAGAGAGGAAGAAAGCAGAGTCAGTCAAGACGGACAGGTAGGGAGAAGGACGATACAAACATTTCAGAACAGTCAACATAATCTTCTCCATCTGGAAATGTGAACCAAGCGCACGGAGCTGCTTAATCAAAAACTTTCCTATTCCTTGTCTTTGATACGGGCGACGAATCTGAAGCTCATAGCTTGACATATTCAATTGGAGTAAGCGTGTTTCTGATATATGAGACATGAGAGAACTTGTACCAATATAGTAGAAGCTCGCCTTCTTCCTCTTCAAATTTGAACATCGAATATCCAACAAATGCACCAGAAGGAGTACCACGATCCGATTCTTCACCATTGTTTTCATACACGAGGATAAACCGGGAGTTGACGCTGAATACCTCCTTCCTCTTTTCCTTCTCAGCCCACCCCAGTGATGATTTCGAAATTCTGTGATGAGCCAGGCGTTAGTAGGAATACCTCTTAGTTAACGGAGAACATACAGGTCCCGCATATTTTCCTCTAACAGATCCCAGATCAACTTGCGCTGTTCTTGTGATAGGTTGGAGTTGACGAGAATCCTGACGTCGTAACTGTATGCGAGTAAATATCCACATCAAGTAAAGACAAGATGTGATAACCACATTTTCTTCTTGTATTGGTAGGTTGGAGAGACATGACGCTTCAACTGGTTAACATTGGCCTATTGGGCCATGTGAGAGGCAGGGTCAGAACGCGACGGACAAATGACCACAGACTATTTTGGCCTTCTTCAAGCGCTGCTGGAGCGTTATTTTTCCGGACATATTTTCTACCAATAGTGTACTGTCGAGTGTAAATTAGTTTAGATGGTGCAGCATATAGGAGTGTTGTATGTGGATAGGATGTAAGTGAGTGCTTTGACGAGAGGATTGGAGTCGAAGGCGCGCGCTTAGCTCGAGTAGCATGAATGGACCGCGTCTCGCCTTTGCCCGTTTGCCGCGGTCCTCGGGACCAATCTGCCACTTCTTGCAAATCTTCCACATTCCATTGCTAGCCGTTGTACCAACACACGCACTCTCGTCTACAGCAATCACTCTCTCCAATATCTCTCTGGATACAAGGAAACTAAAACAATGAAGCTTGATGCCACCGATCTTCGTTATGTTACCTCTGACGAGTTCAGAGTACTCACTGCGGTGCGTTTCGGCTCATAATGTGCGATCTTGTATAACGCCTGTTACTCACACGCATTAGATCAGGTAGAAATGGGATCGAAAAATCATGAGGTTGTGCCAACAACCCTCATAGCCCAAGTCTCTGGCCTGAGAAATGGAGGCGTGAATAAGTTGCTTGGTTCACTAGCAAAACGAAATCTTGTCGCCAAAGTGCAAAATTCTAAATGTTTGTTCGGATTGTCTCGACTGTAGATATCGCTCGCTAACTTATATGCAAAAACAGATGATGGATACCGCTTGACATACGGCGGTTACGATTATCTTGCTATGAGAGCTATGTCAAAACGAGAGACCATGCATTCCGTAGGCAATCAGATTGGTGTGGGGAAGGAGTCAGGTGCCGTTAGATCACTTGATTTCATGTAAGATTTCACCCATAGCTCTACGCTAGATATCTATATCGTTGCCGATGCAGAAGGAAAAGAGATGGTACTCAAGCTTCATCGGTACGTTTCCTGTATTACTGGTCTATCCTAGAATTGTATCTCATGAAATTTTTCACAAAGACTAGGGCGAGTCTCCTTCCGCGCCATCAAGTCCAAACGTGATTACATGGGTAAAAGGAAATCCGCTTCTTGGATGTACATGTCTCGTTTGGCGGCCCAGAAAGAGTGGGCTTTCATGAAGGTTCTACATGAACACGGTTTTCCTGTCCCGATACCCATCGACCAAGTTCGGCATTGTCTCCTAATGGAGTTCATTGACGCATATCCCCTGTTAGCATTGCTCAAATCTCTCGTCTTTTTTGGCTGACAATCCTTTATATTATATAGACGCCAGATTGCCGACGTGCCATCTCCGGGAAAACTTTATTCAACGCTCATGGATCTGATCGTGCGCTTCGCCCACGCCGGCCTCATTCACGGAGACTTCAATGAATTCAACATCCTTATTCGACGTGACACAGGAGAACCTGTCGTGATTGATTTCCCGCAGATGGTGAGCACGTCTCACGTGAACGCCGAATACTATTTCAATCGCGATGTGGAATGCATCCGTACTTTCTTCCGGAGAAGATTCAAGTATGAAAGCGCACTCTATCCACGATTCAGCAGGACAATCGAGGATGGCGAGAAGTCTGATGGGGAGAATTTCAGACTTGATGTTGTCGTAGCAGCTAGTGGCTTTGGAAATAAGGAGATGCAAGTCTTGGAGGAGGTATGTTATCGGCCTATCCTACTTTTGTTTGATAAATCTAACGCGCATGGCTCTAGTATTTTGAAGAGAACAAAGGAGATGACCAAAATGAAGGGGATGAAGATGAGGAAGATGAGGAAGATGAGAGTGACGGCAGTATACAAGAAGATGAAGACCTCAGTCAAAATGCTCGAGGCGATGATGAGGACCGACAAGAGAGATTGCTAGAAGATACACATGAAACGGCAAATGGATCTGCAAACGATCATGTAAAACCAGCTCAGGAGCACTCAGATTCATCAGTGGCGCTGAGCCGTCAAATATCTCGCTCTCCCCCGAAGTCGCGTTCACCATCCCCCGATTCTTTGGAAAAGATGACCGCAGCATTAAGTCTCCATGAAGCCTACCAGGATCAGTCATTGAAAGAAAGAGTATCCTCAGATATATCGAGGC
Organism: Agroathelia rolfsii; assembly: GCA_018343915.1. NCBI lineage: Eukaryota > Fungi > Basidiomycota > Agaricomycetes > Amylocorticiales > Amylocorticiaceae > Agroathelia > Agroathelia rolfsii. The sequence goes on from JABRWF010000002.1 coordinate 2,323,466, forward strand.
AGCGTGCCAGACAGAAGAAGTACCACACGAAGAAAGGTACACGAAGAGCTGGGCGACCCCAAGGTAGCAAAGCCAAGCAGGATACTCGAGTCAAATTAGATCGTGGTGGTTTTTGGGATTAATTTTTTTTCTTTAATTTCATTAAGACCTGTGTAATTTCATGTATTGCTCGTATCAACTACCAATCACTTGATTTTATGTACATTCTTATTTGTTAGTCTTGCACTTACTAGTACATGTATGATGCACATATGCGCTGAAGTCTTCCTTGACGTAATGCGATGTTTGCGTTACACTCTGTACGTTTCCCACGGTCACAAACACACCCTGCTCTCCCTCAAGCGTCCATCATCACCGACTACTAATTATCTTTCGCGGTTCACATTTAAACCACACAATATGAGCAAGGCCGATCTTGAGACATACCAGGTCCAACTATCTCAAGTTGAACTCGCAATTCAGGCTGATTCCGACAATACTGAACTGCTTTCGTTGCGCGCAGAGCTCCAAGAGCTTATCGAGCTAACCAAGGCAGCGCTAGCACAAGCGGAGGCCTCTACATCCTCCTCTAAAGCCGAGACTTCGAAAAAGCAGACACATCAAGCGACGCCCTCGCAGGTCTGGGCTGCTGGAGACGAGTGCCTGGCGAAATACTCAGACGATGGTCAATGGTATCCTGCGCGAATCACCTCCGTTGGCGGCTCGACAGAGAATCCAGTGTATAGCATTGTATTCCGTGGATACAACACTGGTGATCTGGTCAAAGCGGACGAGATCAAGCCATTACCATCCAGCTATTCCGCAAACACGCCTGCAGCAGGCGCTGGTGCTAAGCGTAAGCTGACCAAGGTGGAGGAGGAGGAGAGAGAACGTAAAAAGAAGAAAAACGAGAAGAAGCTGGAGAACAAGGCCGCCAAAGCCAAGGAACAGACGATGAAGCAAGCCACTTGGCAAAAGTTTGCAAAGAAGTCGGAGAAAAAGGGTGTTCACATTGCAGGTATTGCGGGGACATCAATATTCAAAACGCCAGACAATCCCCATGGACGAGGTATGTGTACATCTCGTCTTTTTTGTATCCAAGTACAATCCCTTGCTCATTTCGTTGTCTTGTTAGTTGGCGTCACAGGCAGTGGCAAGGGTATGACTGAGGTGGCAGCTGCGACGAAACATAAATTCGCTCCTACCGACGACTCAAACGCATAAGATGGTCTGTCTTTTACTGACACTGCCGCATACCCGTCCTTATTCTTGGAACACTCATTATTTTAGACGATCACACCATCCTTTCTGCACGTCCGTTTGTGGCGCCGTTTTACGAGCTGATCTGAGACGCACTAGCCATGTGATGTGTCTTTTTTCTTTACATCTTTTGCCCGTGCCCATATCTCATCAACTCATTTCTACGTCCTGCTTGCTGGTATTTATTTGAACGGAGTATGGTGTGTGCAAATACGCATGGATCATACATACATGACTTACAAGGTGGTGATGGGCGTGGCGGCAGCTTGATGGATTTAGATAAGCATTTCCTCTCAAGTAATCGTAAAATTGCCTTGTAACTAATCGTGTCCTGGTCAATGTAATCTCTGATCCGTCTAATCAATCCAATTGTAGTGAAATTTGTAAGTCCATCTGAATTAACGCCAACGTGATCGTAACCTCTGGAAGTCACTTGCACTTGAGGCGAACAGTGTCTTTGGCTTAGTAACTTTGACTTTGAACTCTTGATGGAAGATCCCACCATGATTTTGGCTTTTGCATTTTTACCTTGCGCTCCATTTCTTTTGACTTTTGGGGTGACCGTCAGATGCGGTGCTCCTCATCGGGATGTTCGTGGTATGCTGTCACATCCTTACTGTGTCCGGTTGCGGTACTCGGATTTTTTTTTTCTCCATGTGAACAGTGATTTGACATGTTTCTAGACCATATGCTGGAGACATCCGGCAGACACGTCAAGAGCGCGCCATTGCTGGCTGTCTTACAGTCACAGCCCTTGGCACACGAGTAAAAATGAATTGAAAAAAGGTGTACTGGCCCTGGCCCAAACCTCGAGTTATTGCTCTCTGTATCATGTTACAATCATGGTTTATGGTGACCCCACAACCACCTGGGGCTCCATCATTACACAGGCCGCCCAGATGCCAACAAAACTACCTACTGAGAATATTGATGCAAGGGCAACTTGGCGAAAGACTCACTGGTGCTCACCTCCCAACAAGAAACGGAACAATCCGTGAGAGAGGATCCTAGTCTTCCAGTATTTTTCTTCTTCTACTTAGAAGCAGTTTAATGCTGAAAGTTGATGATATCGCTATCTGTCGTCTACCTTATAGAATTTGCTCCGCCGAGTTTTTGCCAATTCAATCATATACTTTCCGTGAAGTCAGCCCCTCAACGTCTCAACTTCTTCTGTCCGTCACACGGAGATAAAATGTATTCACCGCCCTCCCTCATCTGGCGGCACCGAATCTCTGTCACACCAACCAGGTGCCGGCCTTCGATATGCCTCCTGTACGCGGTTTCTCTCTCTCCGTTTACCGCTTTCATATGGACAAAACAATACGTGTTGAGCACCAGCCAATCAACGACATTTTCATTTTTCCACCGTCTCAGACCCTTCAGCTAGAGAAACTAGCCGCATACCTTGTCTCTCGGTTGCATCATTCATTAATTGAAGAAAAGAAGAATGGTGAAAAAAAGAATTTGTTTATATCCTGCATCTTTCCGATTTAAATTGATGTACTCTTGATCATCGATCTGTCCCGCGGGCTCTTACCATAACAATCACATAGTTTCTTTTAGGACGATAAGCTTATGGAATCTCGTACTTCCTTTTTTTGTCTTAGCTCCCTTCGTCATCTCCACACGAGTATCGGACTATTTACATGGTTGAGGCTGTTATTACTATTATGGCAACCGCATTCGAATGGTCATCTGATTCAACGAACTATGTTTGGTGTTGTAGCGTCCGGTTTATACTCTGGGACTCAGGCTCACTATTGCAGTGGGCTCTTCAAGAGCTTTGCATAGGTTGTCATTCTAAAGAAAAACTTCACTTAGTCCTGGTAGTCCCTATGAGTCAACTCGAGTGCAACAAGCTACTCACCGCTCTACGGAGTTCCAGCAAGCGAACTTCAGCTTTATTCAAATCATGTCTGAGGCCCGCTATCATAGCCTGCATTAATTCATCTCAATATCTACATAACTTTTGAGGATCAAGAGGATGTTTTTACCTTGGCAAGGGGCATGTTGAGGCCGCGGAATGGCTCCAGAGCACTAAAAGGGACGGGATAAAATCCCAACTCCAGCAGTTGTTCATGCAGTCTATCCGTATGTGCTGTGCAAGAATTGATCAGGAAGCGATATGGTTATATTAGCACGGTGTTTCTGAGTTCTGATCTATGCTTTGTTGTATTACCTTCAAGAGAAGCGAAATATGTAGCTCGCCTACTGGGAGCGCTACTGCCAACACTAGAAATATACATCATTTTGTCGTTCAGGGCTCGATAGTTTCTGCGATGAAATTCAACAGGTCTGACTTACAGATCATTCGGCGAGAAGATTAGTTTCTCCAATGCGTGGTTCCATGATCGACGAGTTCGAAGGGGCTTGGCTATGCGCCTTGTAATTCGAGCGTATGGATGATCGACAAGTGCAGCATGCGCATCTCCGCTACTATCTCCCTCAAGTTCATCGTCAAGCAAGGAGCTTAGCGTAAATTTTGTGTTGATTGGTGAGACCTCGGATGAAGGGTCTGGACTGTGTTTGGTATCTGTGCCCGAGGAGAGGGTACTAGATACGGATAAGCTGGGCTGCAGAGATCGACGACTTTGCTCCATGCTAGCGATAGCGGGCTCCTGGACCGCAACTAGTTGGGAAGAACTGGAATGACTGGACATAGTGGTGTTGATGAGGGGTGTTCAAGTAACGGGGGACAGATAGTGTATAGCAGAATATAAGATGTCTTTTTCTTTTTCCAGACAGCTAACGTAGTTCGCCTTGTCGCGACTCGCGTTGATCTCTGGTCCTACCTCGATCTGCCTCCATTGGAGTTAAATGCCACCACCGTTCATCCATACCATTACTTTTTACGCTAATCCAAGCAACAGTGTCGCAATTTCTTCCCGTGATTGATTGGCCTATTTTGGGAATACACTGCGTATATACCCGCCTTGCATGCACATTTGGAGTATTAATGTGACATGGACTAGTACCCTATCAGTGTGCGGTAGGGTCGGTCACGTACCAATGCCAATAAATTTGCTCATATAGCCTTTTGTTCTAGCTTTTTTTTTTTTTCATCAAGTGAATCAATGGAAGTTCCTTTTCAAGTTTCCATGATCAGATCTAAAGATACCGGACAGACTTGCTTACTCGTCATCAAGTTGAACGACTGATGACCCGGCGCCAAAGCCGCGCATCCATGCGCGTCCATTTTATCATCAGCAAAATAAGCCCGTGGCCTTGACACGTTCTAGAGCTTCTGACCAGCTGTCTCGTCTGTTGCTTCCGACTATCGGGGTGGAGTTCGAGAGCCGTTCGGGTCGCACATACGCACCATTCTGAGTATAGCGATGGATTCTAAAGGAAAGGGTCTCACGTCAGTGTGGTTAGTTGCATGGTTCCAAGAACTTTCTGCAAAAGTAGAAATAAATTGCGTTGCTGCATCAACTCTATCCTCAGATTCAGGTCTGTGAAAAGTAGTTCATATCTAACTCCTGGACTGCTACCTCTGTGATCGGTGTGCAAACACTCCAGTTTCTTTTCCCCTCTGCTCGCACTCTGATGTTCAAGTTGGGGAAAGAAGTCGAGGAAAATTGGCGACTCCAAGGGTAGAACGCATCGACCAACGTTTCTATTGAATGGTAGTCATTCTTAGTACTCCAAAAAAGGTTATGGTGATTTCTGTTTGGACCCAGCTTCTTGATATCCATCTGTTGTGTACTAAGCCCCATGATACATCTATCAACTGAGTTTTATTACCGGAGGTGAAAAAGATGGATCCGAGAAATGTACCTTTATTTTAATTATAATAATGATTATCGACCACAGGCTTCTTCGTCGAGCTAAACATGACTCCTCTATGCCATGTTGATGTATATTTTTGCTTGATTTACCTGATACTTGTCTACAAATTCTGCTTCTAGTAGCAGAGGGATTTTTGTTTGCATGCCTAGAGCGGGATCCAGCAGAAGCAGAGGCAGGCTCTTGTAAGAAGTCGCATACCATTTTAAATGCTTTAATTATGCACTTCTTTCCGTTCTATTCACGTAACCAGCATTCAAAAATATTGGTATGCATCAATACTTATGGACAAGGCAAAATTGCTCATTTTTGAACTGGGAACGAGGCTGTTTCAAGCTGATCCCCAAAATTTGGTCATGGATAGTACTGTGTGACAGGGAGAAACAAGCTCGGCGATCGGAGGAATCTGGTTGGCGCAAGCTTCCGGGAGCGCACCCCCTTGATGGATCCTGAGAAGGCAAGAACTCGTAGAAAACAATTCTATTTTACCGTCCTTTGTCGAGCCATGCCCCATGCTATCATTCATATATAATCTACATATGCACGATACTGTTGAACTTTTCCGCAGTGACGAAACCGTTTCATCCAATATTTGTTTCCCTCTTCCCTCATCATTCCCCCCTTCCCCCTTCCCCAGACTGCAGTCTTTGCACCAATACTATATCTTTACATATATCCATTCTTCTACTACTACCCTAAATGAATATCTCACAGGGCATTTCAATGTGTAACAAAAACATTCCAATCCTCGATCCCATGCAATGTGAATCCCGGCTCATTCCCCGCTGGCACTCCGGTGTCTTTTCTCCATGTGGTATGGTGAGTGATATTTCTGGTATTTCCTTCAAACGATACTGCGAGAACCGACTTCGAGCTGAGAACGAGTGGCAGAGTGAATGTAAATATGCTAGTGATCCAACCTGCCCTGCTCTCGTACCCTTGGCTCTTACATATGAAGCTGGGCTTCCCTGCTCCGTTGGCATAGCAGAACGTTCTCCCCTTTCGGTATCAAATTCGGAAATATGCTGGCCCACTGAGCAAACCGAGACAACGGCTTCATATCAGCAGGCCATACGCCGATGCATCACAGCAACAGCAGACATTAAGCCTGGATGGATGCACCCAGTTCCCATGCACCATACCCCTTCACCCGCAGGTAACCAATCTTAGCCTAAATCATTTGAATCTACACCGTCTCTAACGCATACGCCTACACAATCGGTTCTCTGTCCCATGGTTGGCAGATTCGTACTTGGGTGGCAGCAGCCCGATGTCGTCTTGCTCGTCGCACAGATTGGCGCCCGTTATACAGACTGGTGCACCTTGCATGACTATACCAACACCCACCGAGCTTCTGGCGCTGGAAACGACAAGGTCGAAGATCGGGGCCCAGGACGTACCTGATACTAGCCGCCTGGAGCGCAAACCACGCAGAAAGAATGCTGCCGGGCGATTGGCTAGATCGCATACCCGCGGCGGCACAGAGAAAACCCGGGCGGTGATGCGGGCCGAGGGAAAGGCGGGCAAGGACCAGGCGCGCACACTATCAGTGATACTTGGTCTAGAGGCCACAGATCCGTAAGTGTGGCAGTATCTCGAGCTTTTTAAGCCTTGCTAACCTCGTGGTAGAGATACAATTTCAGTTCATGAACGCAAAAGAAGTTATTGCGAGTCCCTAGAACAATATGTTCTTTACCTTCACGAGCAACTTCGACTTGCAAATCATGAGCCTGCTCCTATTGAACGTTTAACGGAATATCGTGGTCTGACCAGCCGCTCCATTAGAGTACGCTGTCTTCTCTTGATTGCTCACAGTCTAGCCAAGCCTGTCGCTCACGGAGCAATCACATTCATTATTCTGTCGTAGACACTGCTGGCCCATATGAATTCTCAGCTAGAGGTGGTGGATGACAAGATCCAAGAAGCGGAGCGTAAGGTACGTCGGAGGGCCATAGTGTTCTGAGTTCGGGAGGCGGTCATTGAAGAACGAGTTTATTTTCAGTTCTTGGATCTTCGGCGTCAGGTCACTGAAAAGCGCTTCGACAACCGAAAAAAGCAGGAAGAACCTGAAGAATCAGGTCAAGGGAAATTCCTATCGTTGGCACTACAAATGCTAGATGAAGAATAAGATTGCTTGTACTCGACGAGATCTGAGTCTTTGGTGTTTTCGACCTGGGTTTTTGTTTTCTTTATCTTGCTCCGATAGTTTTCTTCAAGTCGTCTTCTTTCCTCAATTTTCCCAACACAACGCTTCTTTTCTTTTCTTCTTACATACGTGCATAAGTTAAACGTTGTACAACAAGGCCTTTTGCTGCTTTCTTTTCATTGACGTCGTATAATAATTTTTGTACTGCTGCCGCCGCTTTGGATTAGTTTGTCAGAATTGACGTTGACATCATGACGTGACTAGTGGAAACATTCTTCGCCTCACACTCGGCGCTCATGCACTCATGACTGAATATGCTCTCCAGTAGTCGTCGGCTCGAAGTCAGATCGATGTGTAGATGGATGAAAAAAGGAAGCGAAGGTAATCAAACTGAACGGGCCACTAAACGGGGACACGGCATCAGATCTCGTACGTCTCCGCTTGAATCGCCTCGAACTTTGATGGGTTTGTCATCTTGGCATGTTTCAACAGCCTGTACGGCTTTCCACTTGGATAGTGCATGCAAACTGCTATTGTCTGCGTCAAACAAATACATGTACTCACCAGAAACGACATTTTCAGAAGGGTTTATATCATGAACTAAATATACTATTACCGCACATTGTCACTATCGGCAGGTTACTGTACATCCATATGATTGATGATTCATTATTACAATTCCAGTCCATTCTCTTTTTCCTTTTCTGTAATTACGAAGCGAGTCTTGTACGTACGCATATTTCCAGTTCAAATGTCATCGACGCGGCACATAGATTATTATGACCGTAGAAAACCACCCGTCATAGCGTATAGCCGACATTACATAGGCTGGTACGGTGGCAGATCCTCCTTGGGTCCCTGGGCCTGGCCATCCTCATTATCAGGCGCCGCAGCAGATGGGACCTGTGACTCGCCATGCAAGATGCGCTCACGTTCGCGCCTCTCCAACTCCTGCTTTTCTTCCTCGGCGGACGGGTAAGAAGGAGCCGTCGATGGCGTTGAGCCACCCTGCACTAGGATCCGCTCGCGGTCCTCCCGCTGCAGGCGGGCCTTTTCTTGCTCCGCTGTCTCAAACGCAGCCGGGCTGCCAAACGGGCCACCCCCGATTCCGAAGCTTGTATCGGTAGCAGTAGGCGCAGCAGCTGCGTTGGCAGACGAACGATCACGGTCGGACTTTAGATCACGCAGGGAGCCACTAGCAGGGCCGCCTCCACTGACGGGTACACCTGTCTCCGCCACAGTTGGGTTGGGCGCCGTGATGGCAACATTCACAGAGGAATCAGGTTGAATTGCACCTGGAGATCCCGCCGTGGCTCCTACGACTGGGCTGGAAACAGGAGATGTTGCTGCACCCGCCGAACGGGGTGGAATATCGGCCGGTGTGTTGTTCAATGCGAAGGGGTTGATGGAACCCGACCCAGCGACATCGCTGTGGCTGTGGACAGAACTCACGGATAGACCCGACCTAAGCGGCGAGGAGGCCGCCAGTACTGGGCTCTGTGCGGGCGAACGAGAAACGGGGCCTGGGTCCTGGAGCTGATAGCCCCCCGTGGCGATAGGAGCACCGTGCGCCACATTACCGCCAATACTGGGCTCGTGCACTGACTTGGGACCCAGGCCTGGCGTCGTCGCATTGGAGCGTACATCTTCGTCAGGAGAAGCCAAGCTAGACAGCTCGCTGGCGTGTGACTCGCCGAAGGAGCGAGTGTCAGACCGGCTCAAATCTGTAGTAGCATCTGGGCGTTCGAAATGGACCTGGCCTGTTTGATAGTTATCCAATGCACGCTGCAGAGATGCCCGTGTGACTGCTGTCGTGGAGGCACCACCATAGGGAGAAGAAGAAGAGGGTGGGATTGTTGGCAATGCTTCTAAAATGGGAGCCGATGCTTGAGCCAACAAAGAGAGTTTCTCTCCATACTGGGGAAAAAAATAATAATAGGCCTGTCAGCACGAGAAAGATTATGGAGGGGGTATCACAAACCTCGCGGAGTGCTTCCCACTTTAGCGCCTCACTCTCCTTGATGCCTCTGCGCTTGAGCAGCTCAACCTCTTTCTCAAGCGGCTCGTCGTCGATCTCTGCCTTGTGCAACTGCTCCCTGAACTCGGCCAAACGCTTCTCCATGCCCTTGGCCTGCTCGTGCTCCAAGCGCCCAATTTGGTTGCGCAAGTTCGCGCGATTTGTGCGTCGCGGAGCAAGCGCCGTCTCTGCATCCCGCAGGGACTTGAGTGGTGCGCGCGCCGCAGATAGTTTATTTGCCAACGTAGACGCCAGAGATCCGTGCACAAAGTTGAGATAAGCGAGACGATCTGTCACTGTGAGTTCCAGAAGGAAAAGAAGTTAGCATAGTGCATGCATCATTTGACCGAAAGCCAAAAAGGGGCGAAAGGTAATGATTGCTCATATTTATTTTTTTTATGGCGCACATACCATCTTGAAGATCCGTCGTCTCCTTCTGACCCCATATATACATTTCTTTGCTCAATAACTTGCTGTCATTGGCCAGTTTCTCAAAGTCAATCGCGACGCCCTTCTCGTTGGTTATCATCTTCTGAACCGGCCCTGTTGATCTAATGATATACATACGGGGTGCAACGTGCATGCGATGACGACAGCGGTGTCAGAATTTTTTCTTTTCTTGAATGGATATCAGCGAGATAAACACTAAGACGTACGAGTACTGTTGTCCAAGCTCTCTAAATTGGTGCTTGATGGATTCGATGGTAAGATTCTTGCTGCCTAGGCCCTGTCCAGTCGCAGCCTGGTTGGCAGACGGCTGTGAGGCAGGATCAGGGCTGCTTGCCCTCCCGCCCGATGACGGAAGATGGGCGTTGATCGCATCTTGCGCCTTTGAGGCGATGGAGGATAGGAAAGAAGACATGAGGTATGGTGGTGGTTCTGGTTTATCTTAGCAGGCGTCTCGTGAAGCTGATAGTAAATAGCTTATAAGTACATATGATGCCGTTGTTGGAGCACCGCCTTCTGTAAGTGTAAGTGGCACAGCCTGACGCAGGGCGCGCCCAGAAAATGCAGTGTTTTGCCACGGCCGCAGCCTAGCACGGGAGGGCGGTTGCACTCAAATGACATCATTATTTCTACCCGTAGTTCCGAGTACCGACGGAATGAGGACATCTTGGTCAACTCCACAGTTCATTCGCCGCCAATAGTATGTTGGGAGAAATATGAAGGATATTCGGTAGAAACACAGCATTGAAAATATACAATTATAATACCTCCGTATATACAGCAACCAACAGCAAGTGCGATTGTCAATGTTATACTACCAGCTTCTTAGCGGACTTGCCCTTCTTCTCTGAGTCCTTGTGGCTCTGGAACTCCACCTCGGTTGCCAAAGGTCCTCCCAGCCGCTGATCCTCCTTGAAGCCCAATACGGTCGTCTTGAAGTGTCTACCTACGCTCTCTATGCGATCCTTGAGTCCCTCAGGCGTGCTTTCGGACCAGGGGGACAGCCGCGTCCATATTGACAGTCGGTAGAACTGCGGTCGCGTGGAGACGATAACACCCGTGATGAGCGACTGTGGTGGCGCCCTACCAGCTTCCGCCGCCGCCGTTAGTTGGGGATCGAATGTTTCACCGATAGCAGCTAGCATCTATAGAATTTTTTTTTTTTTGAAATAGTCTACATGAGCGATCAAGGAGTCCAGGAAACAACAGGAACCTGCACTGACAGTATATAACCACATCTTGTCAACGTTACCACGATTCTTGTCTTTCGGTAGCTGAATGCTCCATTTTCCGCCATTCTTGTTGGCTTCGTCTTCCCAAGCAGGAATGATACCCTCCTACGGTATCGGTAGATCACAAATATTTTATTTTCAAGGAAAAAGTGAGTTTTGTGATTCCCCATCACAACGGCGCATAATATTCCCACCTTAAACAAGTAATAGTTTGCCTTTTGAGGCAGCGCAGATGGCGGAACAATGTTGTTATACAGACTAAAACGATAAGCAGGATCGAATTAATATTCCACCTGATCGGCGTGGATGGGAGAAACAAATGTACTCACCCCCAGAACTCCTCGACACTATCAAAGCTGATCACGCGTTTGATGTCGTCCATCCACCCGTGTGTGTTGGCCCCCGCACCAGGCGTCTGAGGCACCGGCGTCTGTGGAAACGCCGTCATGGGTGTCTGGGGCAAATTACGCCCCTTGGTAGCAGGCGAATCGAACCAGAGCGTCCACGGGGAATAGAGAGGATGCTGCGATTTAACGTAAAAAAAGAGTATGCAAAGGGAAAAAAAAAATACAAGGTCCATTGTCAACACCGAGAACGGGAGCATAGAAGGATAATATAAGAAAGAAACATCTGCGAAATTTATATACACACCTTGACGTTGAAGTTCTTTGGATCGTTGAAAACGGTCCTGATGTTGTCTGCCTGAGCCTCCATGTTGACCTCTTGAACTTCACCAGGCTCGGAATCGTCCGGGGTTACTGAATCGACCTTTTGCTCAGTAATAGCGGATGAGAGGGCATCCACGGAGGCCTGTAGGGCAGATGCAGGGAGAGATGTCATCTTTTTTTTTTCGATGGTGTTTCTGGTGGAGATTGTGATGCGAGAAAAAGCAGAGGGTGGAGAAGCTTCAAGCACTCCGGTATATTATATTAGGAGACGATAGGGGATGAGAGAGACGAGCGAGAATATGCGTGCGCAAGAGAGATTTAGAAGCAATATATAAAAGCGCAGAGCTCAAAGGAGGTGTGGAAAGGAGATGATGATGAAAGAGTGCCTTGTGTTCGTAGTAGTGATGGTGAATACGTGACTTTTTCGATCTCGAAACTGTCGCAAGGCTCGGGGCGGGCCAAACGGACCAAAGTCGGCTCTGGTCATGATCCGGAGAAATTTTGGCCCATATTTTCATGCCTGATTCAGGTCAAGGCCGATTATCTGATAACATGGGCTGATTTTTTTGATTTCGATTTTGCCGGCGTCGTTCTGTGCCGCGCCGCCGAGTCCGTCGTCATTCCACCGGCCGATGGACTCCAGCCAGAGCTTTCCACACTCTTTCCCTCTCCTTCATATCTTTCCTCTCCTCATACTTATCTTATAGCCTCACTAATTTGCGCATGGAGGCCTATCAAGCAAAACTCATCGCTGCCGCTACAGGCTCAACACTGACGGCGTTGACCAGTAAGGAATATAGATTACAAATACATGTACACTGTTCCCATTTGACTCACAACCATTTACAAATTCAGTGACGCCTTTTGATGTAGTCAAGACCCGTCTACAGACTCAACCACCACCACCGAAATTGCTCTTCTCGCGGCCACCTGCCAATACATGTTGTCAACCTATGCAACCATGTGTACGAAATATGTCTTCTATGGCAAGAGCGTTGGGTCCAAGTGACGTCGTATGCATATGGGATCACGGTGTGATGAGATCAGAGCGGGTTAATGGATTCGCTGATGCCGTTCGACATGTATGGAGGGCGGAAGGTGTGCGTGGTCTGTGGAAGGGCGTCGGTACAACATTGTGAGCTTCATAGCTGCTTGTTCTCCCTTCGTCTCATGCGTTCATGGTGGAATATCATCATAGACTAATAGGTGTACCGTCAACAACGATTTACATGCTGACATACGACCAATTACAAAATAATGTCCTGCCGCAACTCCTGCCATCTATTCCTACTGCCGTCCTTCCCTTGTTCGCAGGCATCACAGCCCGAACGTCGATCACCTCCGTCATGACCCCGCTCGAGCTCATCCGCACAAACCTGCAATCTACACCATTTCATGCCGACACACCAAACACCCTTCGCTCTGTACTCAGCAGTATGCGACATGCTGTACGCCTACAAGGTCCACTCTATCTCTGGCGTGGACTCGGTGCCAGCCTTTGGCGGGACGTACCCTTTAGTGGGATTTACTGGGCGGGGTACGAGGCATGGAAGCGCACATGGGCCTCATATGGCTACACGGGCGCAGTAGCGTCCTTCCTGAGTGGTGCTATCAGCGGCACGACCGCAGCGCTGATTACATCGCCTTTTGACACGCTCAAGACGCGCAGACAGGCACTCATTATGACTGCTGCCGTCGGAGATGGTGGTCGGACGGCAACGATGCCACTACTAGCAGAAATTATTCGCACGGAGGGCCCTTCGACATTGTTTGCGGGTTTGATACCCCGCATAGCTAAGATTGCACCGGCATGTGGAATCATGATTGCTTGCTACGAGGTATGAACTTTAGTTTCTATATATCGTAAGACATGCTGAGTTTCCTGGCTGGTTCCCAGGGGATCGGTAGATTGTTAACAAAACCCAAAAACGATAGCAGATAAAACCTTACCAGTAGGGTTTTACTGACTTTATGCAGACGAGTATGAGAGACATATAGAGGATCGGTATCATTTTTATCATTTAATTGTTTTATAGCATTGTTTTTCTAATAATTGAGGACATGAATAATGAACCCCTCTCGATCCAGTTTGAACTTGATTCGTAGGAATGGAATAAACACACAACGTTTATGGAACCAATGCTACACAGTTATATCTACTACACAGGCACACGCAAAACAAAATAAAATTTACTGGCCGACGCATTTCAATTGCATATCACGTGATACAATATCATCGTGCGAATTGTATCGGTAGAAGGCATAGTTGGCGTCGGAATAAGCTAGGGCCTGAGAGAGATTGACAAAGGGCCCTAGCACTGCAGCGCACAGATTTACGGTGGTTCTTACCCTATTGTAGGACAGACCCGGATGCGCCTTGCGAGATCTGTTGCCTGTGATTAGGAGTGCATCGATAACAAGCAGAACTCGGGAGGACATCGAGTTCAAACGCACTCGGGGCTGTCAATATCGTTCGTGTAGTTGTACATACTTTATCAAGATTTTGAATGTAAACAAGAAATCAACGTAGATCAACTTAGCATCTGCAAATGCCAAAAAGTTCAAATTCAAGTTATTTCATTACAGATTATGTTTGCATAATATGGCATAAAGAAAAGGATAATGTTAGCGGTGATTACTGCAGCTGCATTGCAGAGTCAATATTCAATGATAAACTGACGCGATATTGCAGTAGACAGATGGGGGGGGGGCTAAGAAAGCAAGGGAGGGTGTGCTGGGCAGAGGTAGGTACTGACTCAGGCAAGGATTGTTCATTCATATCAAATCGGCATGAATGACGAGGATGGATGGACATGGTCGTAGTCGTAGTCATAACATGTGTCATAGCATGTGCACCTCGCTCGATATGATGCGAGTAGGCTTCTTGTCATCTCCCCTGTCACAGGCATGTCAATGTCAATCCCGGTCCATTTTGACAGAGCCCCCAAATGATCTCATTGTCCGATGACCGTGGCTTCTGGTGAGATCTGCCGATGCCACGAATCGAGATGTGCTCGACGGCCGCAGATCTCGAAGTCAAACTAGTCACAGGCGCCGTTCGATTCGGACGCAGTAGCCAAAAGCAGACGCTCCTGAGGCCTACAACCTGCAGATGAGCCACAATTACGCCATTTCTCTTGTCATGTTTGTCACATTCGTTTCCTGCAAAGGGTTACCGTGGTGCTAATGGTTAGCATGTTCGCCTTAGCTAAGCCTAAGATGCCATGCGTTATTAGTACTAGTGCATTAATCACCAAGTTATATACATCCTGGGTACTCTGTCCTGTCACTACAAGTGCCCTTTGTCTCTTTCACCCATGGTCAACTGGTCCTCTGAAGGCGAATTTTTGCACGATTCTCGTATGTGGCTCCTCTTGATCCCTCTGTGGTGGCGTCAACTAATTATCACAACTCGCAGTCTCATGGTTGAATCTTGTGCGCACTTTGCTTGGGCTCTATGTGTGGGTTTATTATTATGCTTATCCTTGTAGACATTCACGCTCACATACCGAATATAATCTAGATGGGAATGGTTCACCTCCCTCTCATTTGAGTGGCAATACATCTCGCGTGCTCGTAGATTCAAATGGCCACTGGTAAGCAGTTTCTAACAATTAAACCGGGGTATCTATTGACTGCGATCCCTAGATTATTTACTTTGCTAATCGCTACACACTCTTTCTCGCCCTTCTTGGAATGTAATGGATTTTTGTTAAATAACATGCATTTCCCGTTACTGATTGTGGTTCTTTCCAGAGTCCTTGCTCTTGATATTTCTGATCAGTAAGTCATCTAAACTAGTCTGGTATCTGCACTATCACTCACCAGATAACAACGATAGCCCACTCGACTGTCAATCCTTTTCTACTTTTAATCAACTCATGTGTAATGCATCAGCAGGACTGGCAAGCATCAATCTCTCGCTACGCACGTAAGTGGTCCTGACAACCTCGGTTTCACCATCTTTAGCCAAGTCAAGCCATATAATTTCTTCTTCTCCTGCAGGATCGCCATGTGGAACCGTAACAAGTATCTCATCGCGATCCTTGTTTCACTCATCATTGGTCACTGGGTCGTGTTGCTCCAAGTCGCTACCACGGCGTACTGGGTGCCTGGACAGGGCTGCGTGGCCCTCATCAGGAATAGTGATATCCTAGCTGCAGCCCTGATATACACTACACTATTTGACCTCCTGATCCTTTCTCTCACCATGTGGAAGGTGTACCGTTTGGACCAGACGACAAGACACCTACCGTTACCCAGCCTGGTCTTCCGTGATGGTGTGATGTACTTCGTCATCTCTTTCCTTGTTAACACTTTGGGCACGGTGAGCGGCGCAATGGTTCATATAAAATCATCATATTCATAAGAACACATTTTGGCACAGATCTTTATGTTTCTCCGCCTTAATCCACCTATGACAGTCGTTGGTTATATCCCGGCTGTAACGGTATCAACGGTACTTTATTCGACTTCGTGCTCTTTTTCTCGTACTGCGTGCTCAGTGTACCCTACAGATTGCGGCTGGACGCGTTGTCCGCAGATTACACAACTTTGGTGATACCGATGAGAAGGTCGCCCCGCCAGAAACCGTGCCTACACAAATGTGCGTGCTTTACTAGGAATAACACATTGTACGAAGCTCTCCAGATCTGACAAACCCTTTCGATACAGTATAACATCAGTTGCTTTTGGTCACATGGTTACGACACAGATTGGGGCAAGGAGCAACACCGAATACAACACACGTTCGAGTCGTTAACAAAACACTGACATACTAGTATTTTCTTGCCTCGATGTATCTCGAATATCACGCTGTCACTCCGTAGTGATTCAAATCACTGTCTACATCTATACCATTAATAAAGCAAATACCAATACTAAAACCGGCCATTGATTGTAACTTCATAAGAAGTGAGAGTTATCATGAGATTCAGGATGCTACCATTCATCGATAAAATGAGCTATGGTCCAGCGGAATTTCTTATTTCTTAGAGCATATCTTAGTCTTGTGAGAGTAATAAAATCAAACGGCATGATGTAGGATATAAAAAATGTTGGGATAATCACCAAGCAAAAATGACCACCGCAGGGGTCGAACCTGCAATCTCCTGATTTCGCAACTGCTTATCAAACAGCCAATCGTAGTCAGACGCGATGCCATTTCGCCAGGCGGCCATGTCTTTATACCTTAACAATTTAAATATGACACCTGATTATACGCCACATATCATCATGTAGCGATTCTATGGAGTTCAAAGAATAACAAAAGTTCATTTATTTATGTATTCACAAAGGAGCTGATAATCACAATATTCAGACCAATCCCTTCGGACGAGATCTAAGCGGTTATTTCCTTGTTTACATCAAACTAGCTTTCAACCTGAGCGCGCATTCTGGATTTTGGCCGCCGCACTGTTACCAATGGATGAATATCATGATAAACAAAAACGACCATTAAATAATCCACATACGCAAACATGTCCCAGAGAGCAGTCTGGTTTTTGTAGAACGTGTAGCCATCATTTGGACTTGAACCATTGAGGATGCGATCGACGTATTCGATGAGACGGTTGCCGCCGTCCTCGGTGAGACCAAGGGCGCCGAATTGCCAGGGCATGATACCGGCATGGCTGGTGTTCAAGCCATACTCGATCCAGCTGGGATATATTGCGGTTTTGTTTTCTAGATGGTGAACATTTAGTCTCGGATGCTCTTTTGTTATTTAGTGCACTGCAAGGTTTTGGACGTACCGTAACCTACTACACCGAATTCCTCGAGTACAAGAGGCTTGCGCGCGTTGGCGGCCACTGCGAAGCCGTTAGTTTACACATCCTCTAAGAGAAGCATAAAAGCTTTGGCTTACTCCACACATGGTCTTCCATCCATTGTAATCCCCATCCTTCCACGGTCCAGTTATATCCAGGATGGTCATATTCGGGGTACCAGAATTGCGGGTACATGTGCTAAAAGACCTCATTGATTTTTATCCATGATGTATTGGATAACGATATGACTCACGTATACACCGAAATCGATGTTCTCTAAAAAGAGCTCCTGACCAAAGTAGTCACCCGCTGTGTATATATGCGTCAGGATATACAAGATACGTTTAAAAGAACCGTATATACTCACCGGAACCATCAAAGTGTTGGTCTGTGCTGTTTGTCCAGTAGATCTCGCCTGAACCACCAGTTGTAATCATGTGGTATGGATCCCTGAAAGTTATTATTATGTTAGCAACAGTTTCATTTACCCCCCCCCCCAGAAACTGACGTGACTTACAATGAACGAATGAAGTCGGACTGCTGTTTATACCAGTTGTAAATGGTGTAGCTGCCTGCAACGCAAGATGGACCTGCAGGCAAGTCACTGCCTTCACAGGAAGCTTCGTTCGCAAGCTCCCATGCAAAGACAGTCGAGTCATTCTTGTAACGGTTCACAACTACCTCCACCCATCTTTCTGCATGTCATCATTAGTTTAAGTCGGGAAAACACTATTGTTTATTGTCTTACGATAGGAAGCGATGGTCTATTGAGCGATTAGCCAACTAAATCAACTTTTAGCATGAGGTGGACGAACCTTGTTATTGGTGAAGAACTCGTCATGAGAATAGCCGGAACCAAGGACCCACTCTACCCACATGTCTATACTACTGTAGCTATACCTAGAGTATAATAGATGAGTTTTCTTGATCATTTATAAGCAAGAAACGAGTCTCACCAGTTATTCACAAGCGTGATGATGAGCTTAATGTCATGCTTCTTGGCCGACTGGACAACGTAATCAAGGCGCTGTAATCCCTGGGGACCATCATTTAGAATCCATTCGGTGGTAGTGTTCCACACTTGGAAATAGGTTAAGCCTGATTCTATAGCATCAGGGACCTCAGGGCCAGTGATGGTACTGAATCCCTGTGAATGCGTTCAGTCTTATGCGTAGTAAAGGGAGTGATGTGAAGTCACTCACCCAAGTGCGGACGACCTTGACACCAAGTTCGTTCATCTGTTCGAAGGATGTATCTACATCTGCTTCTGTGAGGAGCAGAGGGAGCCACTGGCCTCGTTTTAGACAGAGATGATGACATAGATTTTACAGGAGACTAACATAGGCATTGGTGCCAATGAAATAAAACGGTTTGCCGTCAAGTGAAAAGTGACCGTCAGTTGTAGTCACAAATCCCTCTGGCACAGAGCGAGACTTAATCGTGTCATTGGCGGATACAACAGCAGAAAAAAGTAGCCCAGTGAGGGCAGGAAGGATAGGAAAGCGCATTTTGGATGATGCACCACAAGAATCAGCATGCAGCTATATATATATATGCGTGCAATTAATATTAATACTGCCGAGCTAAGTAAATTCTACGGTGAATGGTCAGCGCTCAGTGCTGGTCAGCAGGGACAGATTAAACGGGAAAAAATATTGGCAGACGCTGTCGGCCATTATTGTCAAACCTCTTACATCGGGTACAATCGGTAACGTTGCTTAGCATTCGATCTGAAAGGATTATCCAACTTGAGAAGTCGATTGACTCGGAACTGAAACATACCCCAAATACCTCGGCCAACAATCCTTTCGTTGAAATATCCAATCTGGAGGGTACCGAGTTCGTGAGGTTTGACTGTAACATCATCATTGTTTTGGGCCGTCACAAAGGGCAACACGGGTTGGCTGGAGACATACCCAGTCGGACTCCTCTGAGGCCATAAAATCGAGAACGCCAAGCAAAGGAGAATATGCCCTTAGAGGACTTGCGATACAAATAAGCTCGAAGGACTACTCGTATATGGAAGTTTTAGCTGCTCAGCTGATGCCAGTTGACCTTAACAAGGTAAAACCGGTACGGTCACTGCTTGATAAGGCAGTCTGTCGGTAGGGTGAGAAAATATGCCCTACTTCAAAAACAAATTGGGAAATAAAAGAAGCGCACCTTTAGAATGTCCATGACCCTGGACAAGTCCGGCTGTACCTCTTGGAGCACTCTCAAGGCGGTGCGCTACTGAGTTGACAACAGAAAGTTTTGGAGATGAGCGGCATAATAGCTGACATTGTTAATCTCTATGTCGCCGGAGTTTGCGAGATTGAAGATTCGGCATTTACAGGCCGGAAGCAACAGGTTTCAGACTTTGCTCGGCAAAGTTTGCCCGCACTCTCTAATTTTGATTCTAAATAGAGCTCCCAATGATTGGGATCCCATTGTTTTGACTGAATTGAATTTCATTTTAACTCAATGGATTAAACTAACAGGATCAGGACCATTACTAGGAGCTCTACCGCTGCCACCAGGCCCCACAGCTCAGCTGCTGCACAGTTTGCGATTTTGATTTTTCCAATGATCATGAGCATAGCGCAGACAGTTGGCTAGGAGGGTGTCGGGATACAGTCAAACCTCTCAAACTCGGTACCCTTCAGATTGGATATTCCACCAAAAGGAATATTAGCCGAGGTATTTGGGGTATGTTTCAATTCAATCGACCTCTCGAGTTGGATAATCCTTTCAAAGCAATGTTCCTGATTTTACCCGATTCACAACGGCTCAAGAAACGATAGACGCCCCTGCGCGGGGTATGCGTCTATGGAGCCCACCGCATTTGGAGACAAAATTATATCATAGGCTACCCAATAGGCCTGAACACTGCTCCTCCAGTGATCCCAATAGCTGGGCGGCCTAAAGCTCAAGGCATACGTATTGGCGGCTTAAATACTGGCAAACCATTGCATTCCGCCATTTTCAGCTACTAGCATATAGCAAATACTTCTGGTTTCTCTATATTTTTTGTCTTAATCACTGGCAGTGCCCTCTCGCTAGTATTGAGCCGCCCAGCTATTGGGATCATCGGAGGAGCAGTGCTCGGGCCTATGTGGGTAGTCTATGATATAATTTCTCCAGATCCGGTAGGCCCCACAGACGTACACTCCGCGCAGGGGTGTCTATCGTTTCTTAAACCGCTATGAGGGCATCTGATGCAGAAACCTTTTTTGGAAGCCCGGACAAATTAAGCCGAGTCAGGGCCGGAAACAATGAGTGTCACAGGCTGTCACATCACATCGGAGTTTTTCTTTAAGAGTCGAATAACGATCGTGCAACTCGCTTAACATTCATTATTGGAGGATATTCTCCTTGGGGAGCCCGACGCAAACGGGAATTGTGTCTGTCCCTCTCTAAGTCCGTACCCACCCATTGTTATGACGACACTTTACACAATACTTTTTGAGTCATTGCAATCTAGCTAGCATGAGCTCTCTAAAGGTTAGGCACTAAAACTATTCTAATTTATGCAGCTATCTACACATTACAGAAGTAACTGAGTAAAGGATGTAAAAGTATCTTCTACCTAGCATGCAATAGAGTGATTAAGTCCTAAAATGTATGAACTAATAACATTTACTGCTTGAAGGACCTCCTTTGTAAAATATACTATAGTGTTGCCTTGATTTTGACCATTTTGGTGGTGCCAGTCAAGGATTTGAATGTGTTGCGTTTGCTTAAGCATTGCATTCTACCATCTATAAGAAGCATGATTTGCTCTGCCTTTAGGCATGCTTGGCTGAACTTGGCTATTCTGTGGGCATTATTGTTAAGTCTCGGACAGATGGAGATAGTAGAAAAGGGAGGGGCGGAGCAGAATAAAAGTAGAGATGGAGTGAACAGGAGTAGAAATGGGAGAGTGAATTGTCAAGGCTCGCGCTCTTGACTACCTCAATAATAAAAGTGGCTTGAGCCAATACACCACACTACCATGCTGTACCGCTAATAAGTCGCGCTCGTGTACTCTAAGTCTACAAGACTTTCCACAGAGGCCTACTGTTTGCTAATGACGCATAGGAGATGCTTAGTAAAGGCTGAAACACTAGACTCCTAAGACGTCTAGAGGCTTTGGCTTAAAAGGGTATTACCCTTAAGTTCACACGTGCCCTTATTTATTAGGGACTTTAGCAGAAGAGGGGCTTATAGGGAAGGCATAGGCGTAAGGCTTTGGCTTAGTCCTTATACAACTTAGGTGCTGACTAAACACGCTAAGAGGGCAAGAGGTGTAAGGGCTAGGACAATGAGCCTGAAGGCAGATTTATTAGTAAGCGTACGTATTTACATGGGTTCTTACTCACCTGAAGGCAGAAGGTCAAAGCTAAGGCCTTCAGGGAGTGTTACAGGGTCCTTATATATGTGTGTGAGGGCTGTGCAATGATCCGTGCGCAGCCTTCGGAGAAACTAAGGAGTAATTATAAATCGTACAATACGGATGACTGAGCATGATGGCGTGCTTGTTGTGCCATGCTGACTGATCCTAAGTCTATAAATACTTGGGTCTAGACTCTGCTTACTAAACGGCACCGGTACAAGGGTACTATGATGGCCGGTCATGTGACCAAGTATCATGTGACCAACTGTCCTTCAGAATGTTTGTGAAAAACAAATAATACGTAGAAAATCAGAGAAAAATCGTAAAAATATAAGAAAAATATGAAAAAATGGAGAAAAATCAGGAGAGTCTGGGTGTACCCATGACATCACCCCCCTTCTAAGGGGCGTTCCCCTGGAACCGCCTATGTCTAAATCGCCATGAATCCGTTACCAAAGTCTCCACCTGCGTTAGATTTTCTACCTTCCGGAAGGGTAATTTATTGAATGTTGTTGCAGAGATTCGCCTTGGGGCGCTCGGGTTCTCCTTATTGTTGAACTATTATAGTTCTTGGGTTGTATAGTGTGGCTATATGCTAGCTCACAAGTTACCTGTTGTGAAGCAAACACTTACTTGTAAAGAAAAGTGCAGGCTTGGGTTGTTTCCTAAGAATAGGCAAAGTTTCCTAGGTAGGAAGCGGTTAGTAACTATGCTATACTTAAGATAAGACTGTAGCCGGTGTCCCTTTGAGACTACCTACTTGTTTCCCTTTAGGAAAGGCTTGTTGTCTTGTCTTGTAGACTTTGTAAGTCTAGGGTGAAGTTAGTACTCTAGGAGCTAGTCTTGTAGACTATTTAACTCACTATTTTCAAGTGAAATAACTTGTCATTTCCAGCCGAATTTGCTGGTGCTTATATAATACAAAATATTCTAATTTCTACAAGATTAGTAAGCCAATCCTGTGCTTATCTAATCCGCTTAGTAAGAAGGTTTGCTTACAAATCAGCTTATAAATCAGCTTAGTAATATTCCTATTTGCTGAATAATATGCTTGGTAAGCAATCTGTGTGCTTAGTAAGTAATTTGTATAGTATTAGTAAGTAAAATGTCTATTGATCTCAATATCCTATTATTAGATCTGTATTAGTAATATTTTATAAATATTACTAATATTATGAACTTGCTTAGTAAATATTTTGGTGATTTATAAGCAAGGATCTAGGGCGTGAAAAATCAATTAGTAATATTCACAATGATTATTGAGAAATGAATATTTAAATAGAATTGTTTAATATTTATGAAAAAGATATTCATAAATGATAAAGTCAAGTGACCTTAGATATGATAATCTTATCTCTGATAAGATTAGATATAATGAAATATTGAAAATATTAAATAAAAGAATATATGCATATTATTTCAATGAATATATGCATGTAAAGAATTGTTAATATCTCAACAATGAACGGTTGTAAAATCATGAAATAAATAATCATGTATGATATGATATTAGATGATTATTTGAAGTATTCATTGGAATTATTGGAAAGATATGAAGCTTGTAAATATTCAATCTTTCAACACTCCCACTCAATGAATGCTTTATTGCTTTAACCATCTAAGATCATTTGTTAGTCCAGCTAATTTTGAAAAATAGCTGTGCTTTGTTTCTGCCAAAGGCTTGGTTAAAACATCTGCTAGCTGTTGGTTAGTATTAATATACTCAGTCCTAGCAGTACCATTGGAGACTGTTTCTCTGATAAAGTGATGCCTAACTTCAATGTGTTTAGTACCTCTACCACCATGTTTGGGGTTATTGGCTAGGCTAATAGCTCCTTGATTATCTGTGAAAATAGTTGTTGGATTAGATATATCTTCACCTATGTCATTTAGTAGTTTCCGTAACCATTTGACTTGTTTTGCTGCTTCTGTGAGAGCCATATATTCAGCTTCTACACTGGATAATGCAGTAGTATGTTGTCTTCTGGTTGACCAGGAAGTTGCACCTTTGCACATCATGGTAATGTATCCAGTTGTAGATTTCCGGTCATCTAAGTCCATTGCCCAATCTGCATCTGAATATGCAGTTAATTCTTTTGGGTGTTGTCCTTGATAGACAATGGCTTTATCCGGGGTTTTGGATAGGTATTGGAATATATGATTTACTGCAGTGAAATGCTCTTTTCCAGGATTTTCACTGTACTTTGCACATTTGTTTACAGCAAAAGTGATGTCTGGCCTAGTTATGATGGTTAAGAATGTGAGTGAACCAATCATACTTTTGTAGTGGGTTTTATTGGCCTCTGTCACTTGGTTAGGGTTAGATTTGAGTTGGATGCTTGCTGACATCGGTGTAGAATATCCTTTTGATTTTTCTTTTTGGAATTTCTTTAGAATACCTTCACAGTAATCTTTTTGATCAATAGACAGTAATTTCTTTTTCCTGTTTCTATTGATATTGACGCCTAGGAATGATTTAGCTTCTCCAAGATCTTTCATTTCATATTTTTCCATGAGTTTTTTCTTGAAGTCTTGAATTCGCTTTTTCACTTTTCCCATGATTAATAAATCATCAACATATAAGATGAGAATGATTTTATCATTTGGGTCTCCCACTTGTTGATGGTTTATGTAGATACCTGCATCTGAGTGTGTTCTTTTGAAATTCATTTTTTCAAGTGTTGAATGTATTTCAAAATTCCACTGTCTACCTGCTTGTTTTAATCCATAGAGGGATTTCTTAAGCTTGCAGACTTGATCTTCTTTTCCTTTGACTGAAAAACCTGTGGGTTGTTCCATATAGATTTCATGGTCAAGTTTTCCATAAAGGTATGCAGTGGTAACATCCATTTGGTCAATTTCCCAATCACTATATGTGGCTATTGCAAGTAAAACTCTGAATGCCTCATATCTTGCGACTGGTGACCAAGTGTCATCAAATGTATCATTTGTTTGTAAATCTCCTCTAGCAACATATCTAGCTTTGTAACATCCATCTGATTTAATATTTAGAACCCATTTTCCTTTGAGGATTGTCTTGTTTTTGGGTCTATTAACCAGATCGTAAACATCCCTAGATTTTAATGAATCCATTTCTTTTTTCATAGCTTCTTCCCATTTTTCATGGTCAGGTGAATTCATTGCTTGTTTATATGTTCTGGGAATATTTTCGACGTCTGCAGCCAATGTTAGCAGATGATTTATGGTTGGTTGTACCGGTTCGATTTGGCTTGAAGTGACATAGTCTTTATATCTGGGATTAGGTCTCTTTTCTCTTCTAGGTCGACTTGTTTCTCCAGGATCTATGTTTGCTTCTGGTGTTGGGGATTCACCTGGGAAATACTCTTCAGAAAAATCTCCAAGTGGTCCAAATCTGCCTGTTCTTCCAAGTGCTCCAGAAATACTATCTGGCTCTAGTTCTTCATCACGTATTTCAGTATCTCTTAACTCTTCAAGATATGAAATATCTTCTTCATCATCTGTTGTAGAGATAGGGTTTGTTATATTCCCTATGTCTATGTATTCATCTTGTTTTCGAGGATAAAGTATTTTTTCTGAGGTAGTTTCAGAACCTGATACATCTGCCTCATTGTTTTGAGGTAGCATATATTGAGCCTTTTTCTTTTCTTTCATAGGAAATATGTGTTCATCGAACTTAACATCGTATGAATCCCATATCTTTCCAGTAATTGGATCATAAAGTCTCCAACCTTTGGAACCTTCTGGATATCCTATGAAAATTGTTTTTCTGGCTTTGTCTGAAAGTTTATTTTTTCTACCTTCCTTTGGAATAGTCATCCATGCCTGGCATCCAAATACCCGTATCCTTGATATATCTGGTTGTTTTCTATACCAAGATTCATATGGAGTTTTCCAGGATTGAACTCTGGTAGGTGTACGGTTATAGGTGTATAGTGCCGCTTCCATGAATATTTTCCAAAATCCTTCTTTCATTCCAGCAGTTTTCCTAATGGCTTCAGCTTTTTCATGGATGGTTCTTTGAACTCTTTCTGCTCTGCCATTTTGTTGGTGTGTATGCGGAATAGAAGTTTCTCTAGAAATACCAAAGTCATTGAGAAATTTGTCAAAATCTTTTGACATATATTCTCCACCTCTATCTGATCTGATAGTTTTTAACTTATTTCCAGATTGCCTTTCTGACCATGTAACATATTTTTTAAATACTTCAAGTGTTTCATCTTTTGATGATATGAAGTACATTGTGCAATATGAAGTAGCATCATCTAGGAATGTCACAACATATTTTATGTTACTCCGGATGGCATTTACTGGAAGTGAGTATAAGTCTGAGTGTACCAAATCATTTGGGTTTTTAGTATGCTCTGGAGATGGAAAATGTGATGCTCTGATAGATTTCCCTAGTGCACAACCTTCACAGGTTTCATAAGATGTTTTTCCTATATTTTTAGGTCCACCTATGGTGTTTCCTAAGATTTTATGGATAACATCACTACCTGAGTGTGCAAATCTTTGATGAATTAATTCATAGGGTGTTTCTTCTGAGCTATGCAAAGATTTTGCATGTTGACTTTGTGTAATTGATCCTCTAAGCTCAAAATTATTGTTTAGGTTGATGTATGCGCTTAGAATCTTTTTCTTGTTGATCATTAATTCCATGGTTTTTCCAGATTTTCCAATGATCCATATCCCATTTGTTTTTTGTGAAATTTGTTGAGGGGATAGTAATCTTTCTCTAGTGTCTGGAATATACCTGACATTTGTAATGTCGAGTACATGTATTCTCCCACTGGAATCAATGTGTTTGATTTTGACAGTACCTATCCCTTTAATTGGGAGTCTGGTTCCATCTGAGATGATTGTATATTTTTGTTTTTCAGGAGGAAATGGTTTGTACTGGTGAAAATCCTTTAAATCAAATGTGGAGTGATGGCTAGTACCTGAATCAACTAGGTAAAAGAATTCATCATCCTGTGTTTTTTCAGTTTGATACAGAGAGAGTGAAGTATTTGTTCCTTCATCGGAAGAGCCTTCAACTTCTTCTGTTCTTTGATTTGTTTTGGATTTTCCACCATAGTTTTTCTTTCCTGTATTTTTTCGATTAAGAGGTTTCCAATTATCTATGTGTTTGTCAGTAGTATGTTTAACATACTTTTTGCACTTTTTGCAATAGTTTTTGTTATCTGACTCCTGACTATTTGTTTTGTCTTGACCTTTAAATTTCCTTTTGAATTTTCTTTGGCCTTTAGACATATTGGACCTGCTTTGAGATTTATTATTAGTGTGGAGAGATTCACGTATGGTTTGTTCCTGCTGTAATTCTCCCCGGATTAAATCTATTGTAGCCTTTTCGTAACCTCCCACTGCTCTTAGGATACTACCCCAAATCATGCGGTATGAATCTGGAAGTATTTCTCCTATGCGTGAGATGAAATCCTTTTCACCAATAGATAATCCCGTAGCATTGGCTCTTGTCTGTATTTCTTGCATTTCTGAGATTTGTGTAGCCATTGATTTATCAGTCCTGAGTCTGTAGGAGTAGAACTCAGTATGATATCTTTGACCTTCTGCAAGTCTTTGAGCTTTTGCCGCTGTGTAAATTTTATTCCACATTTTGGCAGCTGTTTCTTCAGCCATTAAAATATTTGCCCAAGTTTCATTTACACATCCTCCAAGTAAACCCTTTGCACGATCATCTGCTTGATCCCATGCATTAGCTAGAATGATTTTTTTGTCTTCTCCCCAAGAAATCCCTGCAGCTGAAGCTAATTCTTGTGGTAGAATTTCTGCTGGCTTGAGATCTGGTTTTTGTAAGGGAGTAGGATCATCCTTGGGTAATCCTTTAGAGAACATTGTCCAAATGCGCAATGACTTGGCTAGGAAATAAAATTTAACTGAGAATTTGGCCCAATTTGAACCGTTGAAAATAGGAAATCCTGAGGGTATATCTTTTATAAGTATTTCAGTCATTTTGACTTATACAAATTCCCAGGATATAAAGCTGTCTTCGATAGGATATAGATATATGCTATAATTTTCTATAATCCTGTTAAGGCTTGTTTCAAGGTATTCCTTGTGATGATTTTCTAGGAATTCCTTAAAGTCTTTAAGGTTTGGACCTGGATGTATGCTATCCCAATGTCCTGAATTATAGAGGTAGATTATATTGTCTAATCTCTCTATATCTATAAGACTAACTTTGTCTTCAATTTCCTCTGGTGTGAAGTATGGTATACTCCAATTATGAGGCGTTGGAGTGATTTTGATAAGATACCTTGTATGGTTTTGAGAGTTTTCTCTTACTTCTTTGTCTGGAAATGTGAAAGGTTCAACTTTGTCAAATCTTCCGAATACTCTTGCGAGAATTATTCTTTCTGCACAGAGAGTGAAGAATTTGTTCTGGAAATCCTGGCTGACTTTTTCCCAATTATATTTGGTACTATCAAATAGGAATTTCTTTATTTCCAGGTATAATTCTGGGTTTCTGGATGGTGTAGGGAAATCTTTGTGGTATGTTTCCCAACGAGATTTAAGGGTGATATGCCCTTCTCTTCGAAGTTTCTTTTTGTTTTTCTTTTCTAAGAGCTTAAGTGCAGTTTTGCTTAATTTCTTAGAAGGTTTTTCTTCTTCAAACTCAAAAGGTTTCTGAGTCTGTGTATCTTCTTTTCCTGTGTCAAATAAGTGAGTTTCTATTTCCTGATCTGAATCCAGAATAAAGGTTTTTATGCCAAAGTTTCAGGTAAAGCTCAATACAAACCAAAATTAAAATGATGAGCTTATAAAAACTTATGTTGGGCAGACTTTAAGGAAATTCAGAGAAATAGAATACAATGAATATTTGTGGTAACTAAATGCTATAGTTACTTTCACAAAAATACAGATAGAAGAGATTTTAAAAGATAAAAGAAGATTTTTGTAAGAAAATAGAGCTGTATAAAAGATACAAGGGCTCCTAACAACAAAAAGAGATAGAAAAATTTATTGAGAAAAAGAATGATTCTGATGTATATAAAAAAATGTTCAAAAGGGAGTATATCTGTGCTCCCTGTTCCTCCTGCCACCTCTGTGTGATATACCAGTCTGATTTTCTAGAATCTTTCTGGTCTGTGCCTCAAACCTGTCCTTGAATTCCCTCAATTCTCCAGAGTGTCTCCTGCTGAAATTTCTCTGGTGGAGATCAATGTCAACAAGCCTTCTACTCTGGGTATTCACCAATCTCTTGAGATTTTCAAGTTCCTCCTGGGTCTTGATCTCCTTTGCTTTCTGGATCTCGTTGGTCCAACCAATGGTGTATTGGAGGCCCCGGACTTCTCTGGTAAGGTCCTCTAAAGAAGACTTGTACCACAAAAGCTGTGAGGATTGGTGTTGGATGGTTTGCTCTAGGACGTCAACTGTCTTGAGAGCAAACTTGAGGAGTTCTAGTGGTGATGTTAAGACTGGTTGTTAGTGAGGTTGTGATGTATTTAATTTAATAAATCAAATACCTTCACCGGGTTCAGGAATTTCTTGTGGTGTTGGAATCTTTGCCCAGTCGTTGAGCTCGTGATTTCCTATTGACCAGGGTGTATATGAACGATTTGAAGGTGGAGCAGTTGATTTTTGCTGACCTTCTGTACCCCAACCGATGGTCTTGTCGATGGGTTCTTCAGGGAGTTTGTTAAGCTCCTAAAAGTGTGTTAGTGATGGTGAAATGATAAAGTTTTGTTTACTTTACCTGAAGATCACCAATTGATTTATCTAGGGGACTTCTTTCCACTAGATCGGCACTACTGACCAAGGGAGATAATGTGAAGGGGGAGGAGGTGTCAGAAATATTGATATCAGAGGGT
Organism: Agroathelia rolfsii; assembly: GCA_018343915.1. Classification (NCBI taxonomy): domain Eukaryota; kingdom Fungi; phylum Basidiomycota; class Agaricomycetes; order Amylocorticiales; family Amylocorticiaceae; genus Agroathelia; species Agroathelia rolfsii. The sequence goes on from JABRWF010000002.1 coordinate 2,352,931, forward strand.
TTTGAATCTTCTTCTCCTGGGTACACAAATTCTTCGTCCGGGTTGTAGATTGAGGCTTCTTGAAAGATGTCACGGACAGTCCAGCAGGGTCCAGTCAATGGGATGTTGAAGTGCTTGCACCAAACGTCCTGTTGGTTGGCTAATTCTGCTGTTATGTAATGGGTGACTTGGTCGTGATCAAGGTTGTACTTGTCCTTGTTGACCTCAATATCTGTGATTATAGAGATGTAAGTCGCTGGGGACTCCTTCCTGATATCTTTGAAGCTTCTAGAAAATTCTTGATATGTTTCCCAGTGGATTTCTGGGTTAATCGTGAATTTGCTAAGGGCCTGGTTAATATTATTGAGGCCTAGAGAATTTTATTAGTATTTTTTATCCTTTATTTTTGGATTTTTATACTATAATTCTCTTACTGTCTTCCTTTTCCTCGATGTCGTTGTCTGAGTCTAAAAAGGCCTGAAGGAGATCGATATCTTCTTCTTGCTTGATGAGTTCAGAGGGTGACCAGAGGATTTCTGTGCCTATAAAGAATTTATTAGTAATTCTTTTGATTTATTTAATCAGTAGGCTTTACTCTTGAGATCCTTTTGCCACTGCTTGTCAATCTCTGATTGATCAATGGAGGTAGTGGGGTTACTGTTGGCAAAGTTGATTGCCTGGGCAACAGTGGTGAATGTGTTGGAGATCTCGGTGTTGAAGGAAGACACTAGAATAACAAATTTGTGTTAGTTACTCCTGTTTTATACTGACTGCCTTTTTAGGCAGGGCTCATAACCTGTTGAACTATTGTAGTTCTTGGGTTGTATAGTGTGGCTATATGCTAGCTCACAAGTTACCTGTTGTGAAGCAAACACTTACTTGTAAAGAAAAGTGCAGGCTTGGGTTGTTTCCTAAGAATAGGCAAAGTTTCCTAGGTAGGAAGCGGTTAGTAACTATGCTATACTTAAGATAAGACTGTAGCCGGTGTCTCTTTGAGACTACCTACTTGTTTCCCTTTAGGAAAGGCTTGTTGTCTTGTCTTGTAGACTTTGTAAGTCTAGGGTGAAGTTAGTACTCTAGGAGCTAGTCTTGTAGACTATTTAACTCACTATTTTCGAGTGAAATAACTTGTCATTCCCAGCCGAATTTGCTGGTGCTTATATAATACAAAATATTCTAATTTCTACAAGATTAGTAAGCCAATCCTGTGCTTATCTAATCCACTTAGTAAGAAGGTTTGCTTACAAATCAGCTTATAAATCAGCTTAGTAATATTCCTATTTGCTGAATAATATGCTTGGTAAGCAATCTGTGTGCTTAGTAAGTAATTTGTATAGTATTAGTAAGTAAAATGTCTATTGATCTCAATATCCTATTATTAGATCTGTATTAGTAATATTTTATAAATATTACTAATATTATGAACTTGCTTAGTAAATATTTTGGTGATTTATAAGCAAGGATCTAGGGTGTGAAAAATCAATTAGTAATATTCACAATGATTATTGAGAAATGAATATTTAAATAGAATTGTTTAATATTTATGAAAAAGATATTCATAAATGATAAAGTCAAGTGACCTTAGATATGATAATCTTATCTCTGATAAGATTAGATATAATGAAATATTGAAAATATTAAATAAAAGAATATATGCATATTATTTCAATGAATATATGCATGTAAAGAATTGTTAATATCTCAACAATGAACGGTTGTAAAATCATGAAATAAATAATCATGTATGATATGATATTAGATGATTATTTGAAGTATTCATTGGAATTATTGGAAAGATATGAAGCTTGTAAATATTCAATCTTTCAATACTTATAAAATTGGGTAATGAGCCTTTTTGCGTGTATATCTTTGGCCAATTCCCAACTCTCTTCTCCTGGGTAACCCTTGTATTCAACCAAGAATTGCAACTTTTTCCATCTTCCGTGTAATCGAGCATCCCTGATATGCGAGACTTCCCATTCCTCTTCTCCTTCTACTTCCACCGGTGGGGGTTCTTCTGGGGTTCGTCCTGGGATTTTGCTTTCCTGGTAGGGTTGTAGGAAGTTTACATGGAAGACCTTGTGCATGTGCCAGTTTTTTGGAATATTGATTTTGTAGTTCAATTCTCCAATTCTTTTAACTACCTTATAGGGGCCTAGCTTTTTAGGGCTTAACTTCCTACTCGGCTGTTTGGCAAATTTAATATTTCGTGCATCTAGCCATACGCATGCTCCTGGTTCTAGTTGCGGGAAACTTTTCTTGTTTTGGTCATAATATTGTTTCATTGTTTCCGCTGCTTTTCCTAGAGCTGCTTGAGCTTCTTCTTGTACTTCCTTCAGATTCCCTAACCAATCTTGCACGCCGTTGGTCTTGACTTGGGGTTGGGATAGGATTTCCATTCTGGGTATAAAACTGTAGTTTAGTTCGAAGGGGGTGAACCCTGTTGCTGAACTCTGTCTTTGGTTTAATGCAAATTCTGCGATTTCCAGATTCTCTGCCCAGTTTGTTTGCCATTGATTCGAATATATACGTAGGTAGGTTTCAATTTCCTGATTTAACCTTTCTGTTTGTCCATCACTTTGAGGGTGGTATGCTGTGGACAAGGCTGTTTTGATTCCTAACTTCCGATGTATTTCTTTTATGACTTGGCTCGCAAACTGGGGTCCTCTATCTGTCGTCCAGACCTTCGGGATTCCGTGGAGTTTGAACACATGTTTCAGGTACAATCCTGCTACTTCCGCTGCAGTCACCACTTCTACGGTTGGAATTAGATGACACATTTTGGTAAGCTTGTCTACTATCACCAAAATAGAGTCATATTTTCCTGACTAAGGTAACTTTACAATCATGTCCGCTGTTACATGTTCCCAGGGTTTTTGTGGTGCAGGCAGGGGTTGAAGTAATCCAGAAGGGGGTTGTCAAGAACTTTTATTCACAATACATTGTGGGCATGTGGTTACATATTCGTTGATGAATTTTGTCATGCTGGGCCACCAATAATTGCGTGATACTAGTTCCAAGGTCTTGTGTTTCCCAGGGTGCCCTGCTACAGGTACATCATGGAATTTTTTTACGATTTGTGCCCGTAGCTGGGTGTCCTTTGGTACATAAACCTTGCCCCTGTACAGAATTAGGCCTTCTTCCTGGTTCCACTCCTCAATTCCATTTTGGAGTTTCACCAGGCCAAAATCCTTAAGCGTTTGAAGGGCGTCTGCCACTTCTGGTTCTGGGTTTGCTTTTCAGATTTGGTTCAGTAGTCCCTTTTCTCCTTCAACCGTGATATAACCCCTTCTTCCTGCATTGATACAAAACAGGCGTGGACTAAGTACCACCTGCTCCCTATTGTCATCTGCATCTTCTTTGTGGAAGTCAGGGCGGCGTGATAGTGCATCGGCTCTACCATTTTCACTTCCCTTTTGATAATGAATTAGGAAGTTGTATTTGGATAAGAACAGGGACCATCGGGCTTGTCGTCTGGTTAGATCTTTCGAGGTTTTCCAATATTCTAGGTTTTTGTGATCTGACCAGATTTCGAATGGTTCTTCTGTTTCTATTAGGTAGTGTCTCCATTCCTTGAGCGCTCGGATGATGGCTAGCATTTCCTTGTCCTAAATCTCGTAGTTGCGTTCTGCTGGTCCTAGAGATTGGGATAGATAGGTTATAGGGTGCCAACTGCCGTCTTCCTGCATTTGGAATAGTACTGCGCCTGTAGCATAGTTTGACGAGTTGGTTTCTACTCGTGTTTTCCTTGTCTGGTTAAACATTGCTAGCACAGGGGCCGTAATAAATACATTTTTGAGTGCTTCAAAGGATTGCTGCTCCTGTTCCGTCCATTGCCATATCACCTTGCCTATTAACCTATCCAGGGGCTTGCACAGGTCACCAAACCCCTTTATAAACCTTTGGTAATAGTTGGCTAATCCTCTAAACTGCCTGATTTCTTTTACAGTTTTGGGGGTTGGCCATTCTTTTATTGCCTGCACCTTTTCCGGCATCATGCGGACCAAGTTATAGCCAATAATTAATCCTAGAAATTCGACTTGGTTTGCATTGAATTTACACTTCTCTACGTTCACATACAAGTTGTTTTCTTTCAAGCGCCGCAGCACTTCTAGGACCAACGCAGTGTGTTTTGCTTAATTATAAGATGCAATTAGGATGTCGTCAATGTAGACAAAGACTTTTCCTAATGCAGTTAGATTGGCTAAGATCTCATCCATCATCCGCTGGAATGTTGCTGGTGCATTGGTTAGACCAAAGGTCATTACCATTGGTTCGAATAGTCCTAATGGGGTCACAAATGCCACCTTGTGCTCGTCTCCATCCCGGATTCAGACATTGTTGTACCCTCATCTTAGATCTAGCTTTGTGAATATTTTGCTTCCACTTAGCTTGTCTATGATTGTACTAATAAGCAGCAGGGGGTAACTATCCTTTACCGTGATGTCATTGAGTTTCCTATAGTCTTGGACTGGGTGTAGTACTCTAGATTTCTTTGGGATAAAAAAGAAGGGGGAGCTCATTGGGCTTTCTGATTTGTGTAGATAACCCTTGGCTAGATTTTCCCTTATATATTCATCCAAAGAGTTCCTTTCCTTAATTGCCAGTGGATATACTTTAGATCTTCCCATGACTGCTCCTTCCTTTAAGACTATTTTATGGTCCCAAGGTTTTCGTGTAGGCATACGGGTTGATTCTTCCTTTGAGAACACCTGCTGGTACTTCAGGTATTCCTTCAGTATCTCTGGGTTTTCCTCGACCATAGTGGCGCGTATGTGTTCCTTTCTTAGTTCCACTGTGGCATCCTTCCAGTCAATCTCGGGATTCTCTGCTCTAAGCCAGTCTATCCCCAAGATTACATCCTCTTCCCCAATGTCCACCACACTCATGTGGAGTTCCCTTTCTATGCCTCCCGTAATTAGCATGACCGTAATGTATTCTGTGATTTTACCAATTTTGTTTTTAGAATTATCAATGTTATATAAAGGAATTGCTTAAAGGAGAGATTTTTTTGGTATTTTATTTTTTTCTACAAAGCGTTTATTTACAAAAGTTGAGGAAGCTCCTGAATCAATCATAGCTAACGTATCAATGGAAAAGGATTATCCACGTAATTCTATAGGTACATGTAAATGTTGGGTATTAACCCCTGCTACGGAAGCAGAAATAAAACAAGAAGAAATTGAAGAAAAAGGGGGAATATCTATAGTACATTGTTCTCTGGGCTCCTGGGTTTTGGCCTCAACCTCGGAGCCTTTTAAAAACCCGCCAAGGCGAGTTGGTCCCTTATTTGTGCGATTTGCTCTTCATACGCATCAATTCTGGCTAGGAGATTGCTAGCGCTTAGGGTTGTGCTTGCTGCTACTTATTGCGGCGGAGAGGGGTTTGGACTCGGGGTGGTTGCAGCCGGTGTTGCTATTGATGCCGCAACTCGCGCAGGGTTTCTTGGAGGGCGTGCAGGGGCAGACCCAGGTTTTATCCAGGTGGTCGTTCCTGGTGCTGGTTTGACCGACGGGTTGACATAGTTAGCAGCTATGTGTCCCTTCTGTTGGCAGTTAAAGTACTGCACCTGTGTCATTGGTGCAGTCTTTGGAGTGGCAATAGAAGGGTTAGTTAACCCTGGGTTACTGGCTGCTGGGACTGTTGCCGCTACCGTTGAGCTAGTCTGCGGTGCTTTGCTTGGATTATTTTTTGGGTTAAAGGCGCCCATTTCCCTTAGAGCCCTTTCTGCATCACCCGTATTTTCCACAGCTACTTGGAAGGTTTCCATAGACCCCTTCCATTCTAGCATCATATTGCGGATCCTCCAGTTTAGTCCCGCAATAAACCGGATGCGCATGTCTCCCAGTTCCAACTCCGCAGTATGCGCCAACTCCGTGAACCTGGACGTATAGTCCCGTACTGCGTGCGTTCCTTGGCGGAAGTTTTGGATCTTCGACAAGGCATCAGCCTTGTAGTCGTAGTTCCCATATGTGGCATTGAATGCCTTGTAGAATTTGTCCAGATCGAAGTCTGGCTTCCTCTCCTCTTTGCATTTTTCTATTTTGGGCAGGTAGTGAGCCGCCCAATCTCCGGCTGAACCAGTTAGACACCGGATGAACTGTTTTGCCTTGCTTTCAGCACTGGCGTACAGATCTGCGTTCTCCTTGATCCAGATCTTAAAGTCCCTTGTGAACGTCCTGAATCCTTTGGCATTACCGGCGTATTTCTCCAGTCTTGTACCCACTTCTTTTGGCTTGGCTGGATCTGGGGTGTACTACTCTTCAATCTCCTTTTCTTTGCCGTTCTTCATTTTTCTTATGCTTTTGTGGATTTTTTGTCTGCCAGCGAATCAGGAGAGGTTGGCTTGTTAGTCGTGAATGCCGTCCATGAGCTGCATGATGTCATTTTGGCCTTGTGCCAGTAGCTCCATGGTGTGAGTAAGTTACTCTAGGGCAGTCTCAATGGTAGCAGGGGATCCTGAAGTTCCCCCAACCCCTTCGGAATAACCCGAGGGCTCCTTCTCTTTGTGGCCTTTGCCTTAACAAGATGTGGAACATGACATGGTGGTGATGGAGAGGAAGTGTGGAAGCGTATAAGTCAAATACGGTTCTTTGTGTAAAGCAGAGCTAAGGCTCTACGCAAAATCCTTTTGGTCTTCTTCGGCTTTTAAGGCTGCAAGCGGACAGCCTTCTAGTACTGTAACAAAAATGGTAATTCTACTAAGTGTCCAAATTTGTCAAAGCAGTTATGCTCCCTTGTGAGGAGTCCCTAGAAGCAGCTGACTAACTCAGCGGTAACGCCTTCGGGTAACGGCCCACAATTTCCCAGGAACGTACTGATACTTTTGCAGCTATGCCTTAATAGGTTGAAAGGATGTAGTTAGGGTCCCTAATTGCTTCTGCTAACAGTTCAATGACAAATAAGGCTTACAAGAGAAAGGTATTGTAATTATGTAAAATTGTTTCCGTGCTTGTGCTGATTTGTAAGCAATTTTCTTCTTACACTATCCTGGAGCTAAGGCTTGATGGGATAGGCTCAGGTATCAGCTTTGACCTGATGTCAAGGCTTGCACTCTTGACTACCTCAACAATAGAAGTGGCTTGAGCCAATACACCACACTACTATGCTGTACCGCTAATAAGTCGCGCTTGTGTACTCTAAGTCTACAAGACTTTCCACGGAAGCCTACTGTTTGCTAATGACGCATAGGAGATGCTTAGTAAAGGCTGAAATACTAGACTCCTAAGATGTCTAGAGGCTTTGGCTTAAAAGGGTATTACCCTTAAGTTCACACGTGCCCTTATTTATTAGGGACTTTAGCAGAAGAGGGGCTTATAGGGAAGGCGTAGGCGTAAGGCTTTAGCTTAGTCCTTATACAACTTAGGTGCTGACTAAACACGCTAAGAGGGCAAGGGGTGTAAGGGCTAGGACAATGAGCCTGAAGGCAGATTTATTAGTAAGTGTACGTATTTACATGGGTTCTTACTCACCTGAAGGCAGAAGGTCAAAGCTAAGGCCTTCAGGGAGTGTTACAGGGTCCTTATATATGTGTGTGAGGGCTGTGCAATGATCCGTGCGCAGCCTTCGGAGAAACTAAGGAGTAATTATAAATCGTACGATACGGATGACTGAGCATGATGGCGTGTTTGTTGTGCCATGCTGACTGATCCTAAGTCTATAAATACTTGGGTCTAGACTCTGCTTACTAAACGGCACCGGTACAAGGGTACTATGATGGCCGGTCATGTGACTAAGTATCATGTGACCAACTATCCTTCAGAATGTTCGTAAAAAATAAATAATACGTAGAAAATCAGAGAAAAATCGTAAAAATATAAGAAAAATATGAAAAAATGGAGAAAAATCAGGAGAGTCTGGGTGTACCCATGACATGAATAGGAAAGGAAAGGGTGACCGGACTTGGCCATGATGAATGGCGCCAGTCCTAAGACTGGTAGTACATGCATCTGGCCACCACTGCACTGTACACTATATTACATGGTGTACTACCACTATTGTACTTATGTACTACACTATACACACTACTAATATATATATTAGACTTACATGGGTAAGGGTGGATAAGCGGTAAGGCTTATATGTGTATGTAGGTGCAAGGTAGTGGTGGTGGTTCAGGTAAGAAAACTATTATCATTAAAGTACATTACTAACTTGTATATATAGTCTACTTTAATCTCCTACTAAATATTGGAGCTCCGCTCCAATTTCCCTTGTTGCGTCTTTTGGCATAGCCACTAGGGTGTTCTGTACAATTGCAATACTTCCCCTTGTTCCACGTAGTCTCTATTGTTTGACACGCTGGGATACCTTGTGCCAAAGAGTTGGCTCTAAGAGTTCAAGTCCGGTAAGAAGCTGGCACTTGTGGAAGTTGTTGAATGCCAGGTTCTTTGTGAACATATTGGCAGGGTTAAGGTTCCCTTCTATAAAGAATACCGCAACCTTTCCATCTTCAATGTAGCTTCTAATGTGATGGTATTGTGTGTTGATGTATTTTGACTTCTGATTGGTTACATCATTTGCTGCTAAGAAGTTGGCGCCTATATTGTCACAGTATACTAGCATTGGAAGGAGCATGAATAGCTTGAGTTTGGAAAGGATGTTCTGAATCCACAGTGCTTGCTTGGCACAATCTGACACCGCCATATACTTGGCCTTGGTCAAAGAAAGTGCAACTGTGCATTGCGCATGTGACTTCCATGAGAAGATTCCATTTACCAGCATAAACATATTGCTGGTAATGGAGCAATGGTTATTGGGGTCACCAGCATAGTCAAAGTCTGAATAAGCAATTAAGCCACCATTAGAGTATTGAAAGATTGAATATTTACAGGCTTCATATCTTTCCAATAATTCCAATGAATACTTCAAATAATCATCTAACATTATATCATACATGATTATTTATTTCATGATTTTACAACCATTCATTGTTGAGATATTAACAATTCTTTACATGCATATATTCATTGAAATAATATGCATATATTCTTTTATTTAATATTTTCAATATTTCATTATATCTAATCTTATCAGAGATAAGATTATCATATCTGAAGTCACTTGACTTTATTATTTATAAATATCTTTTCATAAATATTAAACAATTCCATTTAAATATTCATTTCTAAATAATCATTGTGAATATTACTAATTGATTTTTCATGCCCTAGATCCTTGCTTATAAATCATCAAAATATTTACTAAGCAAATTTATAATATTATTAATATTTATAAAATATTACTAATACAGATCTAATAATAGAATATTGAGATCAATAGACATTTTCACTTACTAATACTATACAAATTACTTACTAAGCACACAGATTGCTTACCAAGCATATTATTCAGCAAATAGGAATATTACTAAGCTGATTTATAAGCTGATTTATAAGCAATCCTTCTTACTAAGCAGATTAGATAAGCACAGGATTGGCTTACTAATCTTGTAGAAATTAGAATATTTTGTATTATATAAGCACCAGCAAATTCAGCTGGAAATGACAAGTTATTTCACTTGAAAATAGTGAGTTAAATAGTCTACAAGACTAGCTCCTAGAGTACTAACTTCACTAATAGACTTACTAAGTCTACTATAAGACAACAAGCCTTTCCTAAAGGGAAAACAAGTAGGTAGTCTTAAAGGGACACCGGCTACAGTCTTAACTTAGGTGTAACAGAGTTACTAATCGCTTTCACAAATAGGTTTTATTGCCTTTAAACCTATAACACCACAGACCATTAACTTTTCAAACAAGTAAGTTAGTTGTCTTTTAAATAGGTAACTAGTAGATTACAAGTAGTCTACATTACACCATTACCACTAACTTTTAACAGGTTATGAGCCCTGCCTAAAAAGGCAGTCAGTATAAAAACAGGAGTAACTAACACAAATTTGTTATTCTAGTGTCTTCCTTCAACACCAAGATCTCCAACACATTCACTACTGTTGCCCAGGCAATCAACTTTGCCAACAGTACTCCCACTACTTCTATTGATCAATCAGAGATTGACAAGCAGTGGCAAAAAGATCTCAAGAGTAAAGCCTACTAATTAAATAAATCAAAAGAATTACTAATAAATTCTTTATAGGCACAGAAATCCTCTGGTCATCTTCTGAATCCATCAAGCAAGAAGAAGATATTGATCTCCTTCAGGCCTTTTTAGACTCAGACAACAACATTAAGGAAAAGGAAGACAGTAAGAGAATTATAGTATAAAAATCCGAAAATAAAGGATAAAAAATACTAATAAAATTCTCTAGGCCTCAACAATATTAACCAGGCCCTAAGCAAATTCACGATTAACCCAGAAATCTACTGGGAAACATATCAAGAATTTTCTAGAAGCTTCAAAGATATCAGGAAGGAGTCCTCAGCAACTTATATCTCTATTATCACAGATATCGAGGTTAACAAGGACAAGTATAATCTTGATCACAACAAGATCACCTCCTATATCACAGCTGAAATAACACATCAGCAAGATATCTGGTGTAAACATTTCAACATCTCTTCCACAGAACCTTGCTGGACCGTGCAGGACATAGTTCAAGAAGCTGCTAGGTATAACCTGGAAGAAGAATTTGTGTACCCAGGAGAAGAAGAGTCAGAACCTTCTGATATTAATATTTCTGACACCTCCTCCCCCTTCACATTATCTTCCTTGGTCAGTAGTGCCGATCTAGTAGAAAGAAGTCCCCTAGATAAATCAATTGGTGATCTTCAGGTAAAGTAAATAAAACTTTATCACTTCACCATCACTAACACATTTTTTAGGAGCTTAATAAACTCCCTGAAGAACCCATTAATAAGACCATTGGTTGGGGCACAGAAGGTCAGCAAAAATCAATTGCTCCACTTTCAAATCATTCATATACACCTTGGTCAATAGGAAATCACAAGCTCAATGACTGGGCAAAGATTCTAACCCTACAAGAAATTCCTGAACCCGGTGAAGAACTCCTCAAGTTTGCTCTCAAGACAGTTGACATTCTAGAGCAAACTATTCAATACCAATCCTCACAGCTTTTGTGGTATAAGTCTTCTTTAGAGGATCTTACCAGAGAAGTCCGGGGCCTCCAATACACCATTGGTTAGACCAACAAGATTCAGAAGGCAAAGGAGATCAAGACCCAGGAAGAACTTGAAAATCTCAAGAGATTGGTGAATACCCAGAGTAGAAGGCTTATTGACATTGATCTGCACTAGAGAAATTTCAGCAGGAGACACTCTGGAGAATTGAGGGAATTCAAGGACAGGTTTGAGGCATAGACCAGGAAGATTTTAGAAAATCAGACTGGTACATCACACAGAGGTGGCAGGAGAAACAGGGAGCACAGATTTACTCCTTTTTGAACATTTTTTTACATACATCAGAATCATCCTTTTTCTCAATAAATTTTTCTATATCTTTTTGTTGTTAGGAGCCCTTGTATCTTTTATACAGCTCTATTTTCTTTCAAAAATCTTCTTTTATTTTTTAAATCTCTTCTATCTGTATTTTTTATGAAAGTAACTATAGCATTTAGTTACCACAAATATTCATTGTATTCTATTTCTCTGAATTCCCTTAAAGTCTGCCCAATATAAGTTTTTATAAGCTTATCATTTTAATTTTGGTTTGTATTGAGCTTTACCTGAAACTTTGGCATAAAAACCTTTATTCTGGATTCAGATCAGGAAATAGAAACTCATTTATTTGACACAGGTGAAGAAGATACATAGACTCAGAAACCTTTTGAGTTTGAAGAAGAAAAACCTTCTAAGAAATTAAGCAAAACTGCACTTAAGCTCTTAGAAAAGAAAAACAAAAAGAAACTTCAAAGAAAAGGATATATCACCCTTAAATCTTGTTGGGAAACATACCACAAAGATTTCCCTACACCATCCAGCAACCCAGAATTATACCTGGAAATAAAGAAATTCCTATTTGACAGTACCAAATATAATTGGGAAAAAGTCAGTCAGGATTTCCAGAACAAATTCTTCACTCTCTATGCAGAAAGAATAATTCTTTCAAGAGTATTTGGAAGATTTGACAAAGTCAAATCCTTTACATTTCCAGACGAAGAAGTAAGAGAAAACTCTCAAAACCATACAAGGTATCTTATCAAAATCACTCCAACGCCTCATAATTGGAGTATATCATACTTCACACCAGAGGAAATTGAAGACAAAGTTAGTCTTACAGATATAGAGAGATTAGACAATATAATCTACCTCTATAATTCAGGACATTGGGATAGCATACATCCAGGTCTAAACCTTAAAGACTTTAAGGAATTCCTAGAAAATCATTATAAGGAATACCTTAAAACAAGCCTTGACAGAATTATAGAAAATTATAGCATATATCTATATTCTATTGAAGACAACTTCATATCCTGGGAATTTGTATAAGTCAACATAACTAAAATACTTATAAAAGATATACCCTCAGGATTTTCTGTTTTCAACGGTTCAAACTGGGCCAAATTCTCAGTTAAATTTTATTTCCTAGCCAAGTTATTGCGCATTTGGACAATGTTCTCTAAAGGATTACCCAAAGATGATCCTACTCCCTTACAAAAACCAGATCTCAAGCCAGCAGAAATTCTACCACAAGAATTAGCTTTAGCTACAGGGATTTCTTGGGGAGAAGACAAAAAAATCATTCTAGCTAATGCATGGGATCAAGCAGATGATCGTGCAAAGGGTTTACTTGGAGGATATGTAAATGAAACTTGGGCAAATATTTTAATGGCTGAAGAAATAGCTGCTAAAATGTAGAATAAAATTTATACAGTGGCAAAAGCTCAAAGACTTGCGGAAGGTCAAAGATATCATACTGAGTTCTACTCCTACAGACTCAGGACTGATAAATCAATGGCTACACAAATCTTAGAAATGCAAGAAATACAGACAAGAGCCAATGCTACAGGATTATCTATTGGTGAAAAGGATTTCATCTCATGCATAGGAGAAATACTTCCAGATTCATACCGCATGATTTGGGGTAGTATCCTAAGAGTAGTGGGAGGTTACAAAAAGGCCACAATAGACTTAATCCAGGGATAATTGCAGCAGGAACAAACTATATACGAATCTCTCCATACTAATAATAAATCTCAAAGCAGGTCCAATATATCTAAAAGCCAAAGAAAATTCAAAAAGAAATTTAAAGGTCAAGACAAAACAAATAGTCAGGTGTTAGATAACAAAAACTATTGCAAAAAGTGCAAAAAGTATGTTAAACATACCACTGACAAATACATAGACAATTGGAAACCTCCTAATTAGAAAAATACAGGAAAGAAAAACTATGGTGGAAAATCCAAAACAAATCAAAGAACAGAGGAAGTTGAAGGCTCTTCCAATAAAGAAACAAATACTTCACTCTCTCTGTATTAAACAGAAAAAACACAGAATGATGAATTCTTTTACCTAGTTGATTCAGGTACTAGTCATCACTCCACATTTAATTTAAAGGATTTTCACCAGTACAAATCATTTCCTCCTAAAAAACAAAAATACATAATCATCTTAGATGGCACCAGACTCCCAATTAAAGGGATAGGTACTATCAAGATCAAACACATTGATTCCAGTAGGAGAATACATGTACTCAACATTACAAATGTCAGGTATATTCTAGACACTAGAGAAAGATTACTATCCCCTCAACAAATTTCACAAAAAACAAATGGGATATGGATCATTGGAAAATCTGGAAAAACCATGGAATTGATAATCAATAAGAAAAAGATTCTAAGCGCATACATCAATTAAAACAATAATTTTAAGCTTAGAGGATTAATTACACAAAGTCAACATGCAAAATCTTTGTATAGCTCAGAAGAAACACCCTATGAATTAATTCATTAAAGATTTGTATACTCAGGCAGTGATGTTATCCATAAAATCTTAGGAAACACTATAGGTGGACCTAAAAATATAGGAAAAACATCTTATAAAACCTGTGAAGGTTGTGCACTAGGGAAATCTATCAGAGCACTACATTTTCCATCTCTAGAGTGTACTAAAAACCTAAATGATTTGGTATACTCAGACTTATACTCACTTCCAGTAAATGCCATCTGGAGTAACATAAAATATGTTGTGACATTCCTAGATGATGCCACTTTATATTGCACAATGTACTTCATATCATCAAAAGATAAAACCCTTGAAGCATTTATAAAATATGTTACATGGTTAGAAAGGCAATCTGGAAATAAGTTAAAAACTATCAGATCAGATAGAGGTGGGGAATATATGTCAAAAGATTTTGACAAATTTCTCAATGACTTTGGTATTTCTAGAGAAACTTCTATTCCGTATATACACCAACAAAATGGCAGAGCAGAAAGAGTTCAAAGAACTATTCATGAAAAAGCTGAAGCCATTAGGAAAACTACTGGAATGAAAGAAGGATTTTGGAAAATATCTATGGAAGCGGCATTATACATCTATAACCGTACACCTACCAGAGTTCAATCCTGGAAAACTCCATATAAATCTTGGTATGGAAAACAACTAGATATATCAAGGATATGGGTATTTGGATGCCAAGCATGGATGACTATTCTAAAGGAAGGTAGAAAAAATAAACTTTCAGACAAAGCCAGAAAAACAATTTTCATAGGATACCCAGAAGGTTCCAAAGGTTGGAGACTTTATGATCCAATTACTGGAAAGACATGGGATTCATATGATGTTAAGTTCAATGAACACATATTTCCTATGAAAGAAAAGAAAAAGGCTCAATATATGCTACCTCAAAATAATGAGGCAGATGTATCAGGTTCTGAAACTACCTCAGAAAAAATACTTTATCCTCAAAAACAAGATGAATACATAGACATAGGGAATATAACAAACCCTATCTCTACAACAGATGATGAAGAAGATATTTCATATCTTGAAGAGTTAAGAGATACTGAAATATGTAATGAAGAGCTAGAGCCAGATAGTATTTCTAGAGCACTTAGAAGAACAGGCAGATTTGGACCACTTGGAGATTTTTCTGAAGAATATTCCCCAGGTGGATTCTCAACACCAGAAGCAAACATAGATCCTGGAGAAACAAGTTGACCTAGAAGAGAAAAGAGACCTAATCTCAGATATAAAGACTATGTCACTTCAAGCCAAATTGAACCAGTTCAACCAACTATAAATCATCTGCTAACATTAGCTGCAGATGTCGAAAATATTCCCAGAATATACAAACAAGCAATGAATTCACCTAACCATGAAAAATAGGAAGAAGCTATAAAAAAAGAAATGGATTCATTAAAATCTAGGGATGTTTATGATCTGGTTAATAGACCTAAAGACAAGACAATCCTCAAAGAAAAATAGGTTCTAAATATCAAATCAGATGGATGTTACAAAGCTAGATATGTTGCTAGAGGAGATTTATAAACAAATGATACATTTAATAACACTTGGTTACCAGTTGCAAGATATGAGGTATTCAGAGTTTTACTTGTAATAGCTACATATAGTGATTGGGAAATTGACCAAATGGATGTTACCACTACATACCTTTATGGAAAACTTGACCATGAAATTTACATGGAACAACCCACAGGTTTTTCAGTCAAAGGAAAAGAAGATCAAGTCTGCAAGCTTAAAAAATCCCTCTATAGATTAAAACAAGTAGGTAGACAGTGGAATTTTGAAATACATTCAACACTTGAAAAGATGAATTTCAAAAGAACACACTTAGATGCAGGAATCTATATAAACCATCAACAAGTGGGAGACCCAAATAATAAAATCATTTTCATTTTATATATTGATGATTTATTAATCATAGGAAAAGTGAAAAAGCAAATCCAAGACTTCAAGAAAAAACTCATGGAAAAATATAAAATGAAAGATCTTAGAGAAGCTAAATCATTCCTGGGTGTCAATATCAATAGAAACAGGAAAAAGAAATTACTGTCTATTGATCAAAAAGATTACTGTGAAGGTATCCTAAAGAAATTCCAAAAGGAAAACTCAAAAGGATATTCTACACCAATGTCAGTAAGCATCCAACTTAAATCTAATCCTAACCAAGTGACAGAGGCCAATAAAACCCACTACAAAACTATGATTGGTTCACTCACATTCTTAACTATTATAACTAGGCCAGACATCACTTTTACTGTAAACAAATGTGCCAAGTACAGTGAAAATCCTGGAAAAGAGCATTTTACTGTAGTAAATCATATATTCCAATACCTATCCAAAACCCTGGATAAAGCCATTATCTACCAAGGACAACACCCAAAAGAATTAACTACATATTCAGATGCAGATTGGGCAATAGACTTAGATGACCGGAAATCTACAACTGGATATATTACCATGATGTGCAAAGGTGCAACTTCCTGGTCAACCAGAAGACAACACACCACTGCATTATCCAGTGTAGAAGCTGAATATATGGCTCTCACAGAAGCAGCAAAACAAGTTAAATAGTTACGGAAACTACTAAATGACATAGGTGAAGATATATCTAACCCAATAACTATTTTCACAGATAATCAAGGAGCTATTAGCCTAGCCAATAACCCCAAACATGGTGGTAGAGGTACTAAACACATCAAAGTTAGGCATCACTTTATCAGAGAAATAGTCTCCAATGGTACTGCTAGGACTGAGTATATTAATACTAACCAACAGCTAGCAGATGTTTTAACCAAGCCTTTGGTAGAAACAAAGCACAGCTATTTTTCAAATTTAACTGGACTAACAAATGATCTTAGATGGTTAAAGCAATAAAGCATTCATTAAGTGGGAGTGTTGAAAGATTGAATATTTACAAGCTTTATATCTTTCCAATAATTCCAATAAATACTTCAAATAATCATCTAACATCATGTTATACATGATTATTTATTTCATGATTTTACAACCATTCATTGTTGAGATATTAACAATTCTTTATATGTATATATTCATTGAAATAATATACATATATTCTTTTATTTAATATTTTTGATATTTCATTATATCTAATCTTATTAGAGATAAGATTATCATATCTGAAGTCACTTGACTTTATCATTTATGAATATCTTTTTCATAAATATTAAACAATTCCATTTAAATATTCATTTCTCAATAATCATTGTGAATATTACTAATTGATTTTTCACGCCCTAGATCCTTGCTTATAAATCACCAAAATATTTACTAAGCAAATTCATAATATTAGTAATATTTATAAAATATTACTAATATAGATCTAATAATAGGATATTGAGATCAATAGACATTTTCACTTACTAATACTATACAAATTACTTACTAAGTACATAGATTGCTTACTAAGTATATTATTCAGTAAATAGGAATATTACTAAGCTGATTTATAAGCTGATTTATAAGCAATCCTTCTTACTAAGTGGATTAGATAAGCACAGGATTAGCTTACTAATCTTGTAGAAATTAGAATATTTTGTATTATATAAGCACCAGCAAATTTGGCTGGAAATGACAAGTTATTTCACTTGAAAATAGTGAGTTAAATAGTCTACAAGACTAGCTCCTAGAGTACTAACTTCACCAATAGACTTACTAAGTCTACTATAAGACAACAAGCCTTTCCTAAAGGGAGAATAAGTAGGTAGTCTCAAAGGGACACTAGCTAAGTCTTATATTAAAGATATAGAAGTAAACTAATTGCTTCCAACTTCTTGTAGATCCAAAGCCTATCTAACAAGATAACAACCCTGTACTTTTCTACCACAAGTAAGTGTTTGGTTTAAACAAGGTTTATAGTAGTGCATACATGCATTACATTCTATATCATAACTCTTTCATTACAAGGTAGTTACTGGCACTGGTAAGGGTAGGCATGGTTGAGAGAAGGGAAGTAGTGCCAGAGGACATTTTGAATGTATTCTATAAAAAGCACAACATTTAGTTAGCCTAGGTACACACAATAGAATCACACAAAATGGAATTTAAAAATAAGAACCACCTAAGCGGCGTGCTAAGAAGTACAGCTGCCCAGACTGCATGCGTGGGAGTTCAGACCCTGCTGCCTAAAGGATGCAAGGTTGCACATCTTGCGTATGCAGGGCTCATAACCTGATGAATGGCGCTAGTCCTAAGACTGGCAGTGCATACATCTGGCCACCACTACACTGTACACTACATTACATGGTGTACTACCACTATTGTACTTATGTACTACACTATATGTTAAAAGTTAGTGGTAATGGTGTAATGTAGACTACTTGTAATCTACTAGTTACCTATTTAAAAGACAACTAACTTACTTGTTTGAAAAGTTAATAGTTTATGGTGTTATAGGTTTAAAGGCAATAAAACCTATTTGTGAAAGCAATTAGTAACTCTGTTACACCTGAGTTAAGACTGTAGCCGGTGTCCCTTTGAGACTACCTACTTGTTTTCCCTTTAGGAAAGGCTTGTTGTCTTATAGTAGACTTAGTAAGTCTATTGGTGAAGTTAGTACTCTAGGAGCTAGTCTTGTAGACTATTTAACTCACTATTTTTGAGTGAAATAACTTGTCATTTCCAGCCAAATTTGCTGGTGCTTATATAATACAAAATATTCTAATTTCTACAAGATTAGTAAGCAAATCCTGTGCTTATCTAATCCACTTAGTAAGAAGGATTGCTTACAAATCAGCTTATAAATCAGCTTAGTAATATTCCTATTTGCTGAATAATATGCTTGGTAAGCAATCTGTGTGCTTAGTAAGTAATTTATATAGTATTAGTAAGTGAAAATGTCTATTGATCTCAATATCCTATTATTAGATCTGTATTAGTAATATTTTATAAATATTACTAATATTATGAATTTGCTTAGTAAATATTTTGGTGATTTATAAGCAAGGATCTAGGGTGTGAAAAATCAATTAGTAATATTCACAATAATTATTTAGAAATGAATATTTAAATGGAATTGTTTAATATTTATGAAAAAGATATTCATAAATGATAAAGTCAAGTGACTTCAGATATGATAATCTTATCTCTGATAAGATTAGATATAATGAAATATTGAAAATATTAAATAAAAGAATATATGCATATTATTTCAATGAATATATGCATGTAAAGAATTGTTAATATCTCAACAATGAATGGTTGTAAAATCATGAAATAAATAATCATGTATGATATAATGTTAAATGATTATTTGAAGTATTCATTGGAATTATTGGAAAGATATGAAGCTTGTAAATATTCAATCTTTCAACACTATACACACTACTAATATATATATTAGACTTACATGGGTGAGGGTGGATAAGCGGTAAGGCTTATGTGTGTATATGGGTGCAAGGTGGTGGTGGTGGTTCAGGTAAGAAAACTGTTGTCATTAAAGTACGTTACTAACTTGTATATATAGTCTACTTTAATCTCCTACTGAATATTGGAGCTCCACTCCAATTTCCCTTGTTGCATCTTTTGGCACAGCCACTAGGGCATTCCGTACAATTGCAATAGGCCAAGACATATATGTTAGGCCCTTGCTTAGTTGCAGTCTGGGATAGGAGTCAGACAGGAGCAGGGAAACTAAGTTGATTTTTGAACTGAGGTAGCTAGGTACATGCTAGGTTGGTATAAATACTATAGTAGCAGGAGGATACCAAGAGGAATAGAAATGAAGTGAGACAGAGAGTGGGAAATGGAATACGGGGCGCAAATAGGCCGAAACTATCTATGTAAACAAGAGTACCAGAACATATAGGGAAAATGATGGGAAAACAGAATACGTGAGAAGAGGAAAAGACTCTGGGACTCCGGTCAGGTGCCAAGCAAGGGGTTGCTGGTTCCAACGCCCAAATTGCAGAGGGCGGAAAGCGGAAGTTGGGAGCCGGAGAGGTGTCTTTGGTTGTTGGATGGTAGTGGGCGAGGGTAAGTAGGGACATGTCGGAAATGTCAGAGTGGGAGCCACTTGTGCGCAGAAGGGGTCATAACTGTTACAAGTCGCTTGTTGTATTATAAATTTACTTAGAATTTTTCATTATTTTTCCGATTTTTCTCTGATTTTTCTCTATTTTTTGGTATATAATTCGTGTATTACATAAGCGGACATTACATAAGTACTTTGATGACTAAGCAAGTCATGTGATCAGTCATCATGTGACTGGCCATCATGTGACCACTAGTCATGTGACACATTATGTAAGCAATGACTCACTATGGTGCAATATCGCATCATACTTAGCACCACTATGCACAGACCATGTACCCCGTGCACAGACCAGGTAGAATTAGTATATAACCCTGTAGTGCCCCTGCCTAAAGACCCCAGATTCGTTCTCTTTGTCTTCAGGTAAGCACAAATAGTGCTTTGTATTAAGTAGTCACTAACATAATAAAACTTTGTTTTCAGAGTCCCTATTGTTGAAAGATTGAATATTCACAAGCTTTATATCTTTCCAATAATTCCAATAAATACTTCAAATAATCATCTAACACCATATCATACATGATTATTTATTTCATGATTTTACAACCGTTCATTGTTGAGATATTAACAATTCTTTACATGCATATATTCATTGAAATAATATGCATATATTCTTTTATTTAATATTTTCAATATTTCATTATATCTAATCTTATCAGAGATAAGATTATCATATCTAAGGTCACTTGACTTTATCATTTATGAATATCTTTTTCATAAATATTAAACAATTCTATTTAAATATTCATTTCTCAATAATCATTGTGAATATTACTAATTGATTTTTCACGCCCTAGATCCTTGCTTATAAATCACCAAAATATTTACTAAGCAAGTTCATAATATTAGTAATATTTATAAAATATTACTAATACAGATCTAATAATAGGATATTGAGATCAATAGACATTTTACTTACTAATACTATACAAATTACTTACTAAGCACACAGATTGCTTACCAAGCATATTATTCAGCAAATAGGAATATTACTAAGCTGATTTATAAGCTGATTTGTAAGCAAACCTTCTTACTAAGTGGATTAGATAAGCACAGGATTGGCTTACTAATCTTGTAGAAATTAGAATATTTTGTATTATATAAGCACCAGCAAATTCGGCTGGGAATGACAAGTTATTTCACTCGAAAATAGTGAGTTAAATAGTCTACAAGACTAGCTCCTAGAGTACTAACTTCACCCTAGACTTACAAAGTCTACAAGACAAGACAACAAGCCTTTCCTAAAGGGAAACAAGTAGGTAGTCTCAAAGGGACACCGGCTACAGTCTTATCTTAAGTATAGCATAGTTACTAACCGCTTCCTACCTAGGAAACTTTGCCTATTCTTAGGAAACAACCCAAGCCTGCACTTTTCTTTACAAGTAAGTGTTTGCTTCACAACAGGTAACTTGTGAGCTAGCATATAGCCACACTATACAACCCAAGAACTACAATAGTTCAACAGTGTACACCTGTGCTTCCAGGCCTTGGGAGAAGTAAAACAGCCATTACAGGCTACCTCGCACTTTAAAGAGGTTTTCGTAGGCTCTGGTTGAGTTTTAGTGGCAAGAGACTGGTGTGCTCTTGACAATAACAATTATATGCTGTAGAAAGCTGCTACTCAAGTTACACTATGGCACAGTCCCTTAGTTACACTTACTTACACATGGTATCACTATATTGCACATTTGCTTCCGAAAAATATTCCTTATCGGCCTATACGCGGTTTTAGAAATTCAATAAGCAATATTCCTTATGGGTCCTAAATCCCTGCAAACCAACTCGGGATACCTCGCTTACTATTTACTTTGGGAGGATATTCACTTTGGGGATCATTCTTTATGGGGAGTTCGACTGTATAACACTCTGGAGTTTCTCAGGGAAAAGCGCCGTTTCTACCAATACTTTTACCAACCGCTTTACTTTGAGTAAAAGGATTGGCAAAAAGAAGCATCACGTGACCATGTTCTAATGGTAAGTATGTCACGTAATCAATGCCTTTTACCAAATTCTTTATCCAAAGTGAAGGGATTTGTCACAAGATTAGTAGAAAAGACTTTTTTCTCTTCAAAACCTCAGAGTGTCTAGGGATTCAAATTTCTAGGGAGTCAAACTTTCTGCACAAATCAAGCCCGGATGGCTGATTTTTGTGAAAAAGGTTAACATAGGTTTTCAGGGGTCCTCCTGCAGCTCAAGCGGCACCTGCCGACTACACTGGCAGTGCCTCTTCCCAACCTCTGTTATCACACTGCCTCTCTTACTGTCACAGTTTTAGACTCTGGTCTATCCTCCAAGAGAAACCACCTAAAAAAATTGGAAGCAAAACATCTGTCATGTGATTGTGGGAGGGATATAATTCTTGCAACTCAATTCACTTTTTTGTGTCAGATTACTTCCTGTATTCATGCCCAAGAGTGCGAAGAAGAGAAAAGCAGCGGACTTCTCTGTAATGCGACCGTGTTATCCACTCAACAAACAAGTCTCATGAGTTGCTATATCAGAAAGCCAAGTTCAAGCTAGGCAAAGGGAATCAATTATCAACCAATGCTATACACTTCCTTCAAAGCTTGCTGTGAGAAACATTGAATACACTTGCAAATTTTCTAAATTAGAAACAGTCATTGCCCTCCCCTCCCAGAGCATTACTACTCAAAGGGATGATGTCATACCTACTACCAAGAGATAACAAACTTACGGCGATGCGTTGTCATATCGCAAACATTACAATCTTAATCTTATAAGCAGAATAGCCTGAGAATCTCAAGCCTATTTTTGCAAACACGCACAAAACCTCGCGCTGTCGCGCTTGTAGTGTAGTTTAAGCCTGAATTCGGGTCTGACTTTGAGTTATAGCAGTCCGAGTTGGTCTGGCACTTTTGTATGTGTTATCGGCTTTGTGAAAATGGCTTGAGGAATTTGGCCTATGGAGAGAGCCGCGCGGAACTTGGCACTTTTTGCGCATGCGTTACTAATTAACTGGCTATAGACACATCTACCACTTCGATCACTTGCCTCTGGGCTTAATGCCTGGCCCATTGTTATAGTTCAATCAAAAAAAAAAAAAATTCACGTGTTCCCATGATGGCTAAGATGCATCTCAAATTCCCGATATATTGTCCTTTACAACTCGTCTCCTATGAGCATTTTGTATGACATCGGGCATACAAGCAAGTATCTGCCATCCTTAAAGCTCTTCATCAAGAACGGTTGTCCATCTCTAACTTTCTGCCTAATCTGCTTGGTGGCAACCCAGCTATAGATTGTAAACTTGACAATGAAGATCTCTCAATGCAAAAAGAGCTCATTGCTGATCGTCGTCTCCAGTGCCTGCAATCACAACACGATTGGTTCAGCAGTGTCTTGGTAACATTGATTTTCCATTTATAAGGTGCGAGACCGATCTTTATCAGGCAAGCAAAATTGATAACTCCACGTAGATCTGGCCTGGTAGACTGGGGTGCAAGCGCTGAAGCAGACAATCTTTGCTCATTGACGTCACCCTTTGAAAATTCCAAATTTAATATCATAAAGCTGGTAGATGTGACATGGTATTATAGTCTTTTAACAAAAAGTTATTTTCTAGTATGAGGCATTTCAGATGAGAATTGGTTGTTGATCAAAGAGACATAGCAATCACGGTCAGAGGAGGCACAGACCAGAGACGCGCAGAAAAAGTGCCAAGTCTCGTGCGGCTCCCTATGGAACTTGAAGCGGCTCCTCCATAGGCCAAATTCCTCAAGCCTCTTTTGTGGAAGCAGCAAAAATATCAGCACATACAAACAGAAGAAAATGCCGGGCTGCGCATCCGCAAAGAGGCTCGAGATTCTCAGGCTAGGTTTCTTATTTGTCCGAGTATTCCGCAGTCTTGAGAGCAATGAAATGTAGGAAGGATCCACGATAGGAAGAGAAAAAAAACCGTGTTGCGATGATGACAAAGGAAGAATGACCGCTGCAACTGCTCACTAGGAGGCAGCCAGTCGTAGGCAGATGCGATGCCATTTCGCCAAACGGCCATGCCTTTTTGAACATATACTTCCAATATACCACTCTAATATATGCTTCATACCATCATTTAGCGATTTTACGGGGTCCGAAGAATAACAAAAGTTCATTTACTCATGAATTACACAAAACGGTTGATAATCACAATGTTCAGACTGACCCCTTTGGATGAGATTCAGCAGTTATTTTCTTGCTTACATTGGACCAGCTTTCAACCCGAGCGCGCATTCTGGATTTTGGCCGCCGCACTGTTACCAATGGATGAATATCATGACAAACAAAAACGACCATTAAATAATCCACATACGCAAACGTGTCCCAGAGAGCGGTCTGATTTTTGTAGATCGCAAGGCCATCATTTGGACTTGCGCCATTGATGATGTAATCAGTGTATTCAATGAGACGGTTGCCGCCGTCCTCGGTGAGACCAAGGGCGCCGAATTGCCAGGGCATGATACCGGCATGGCTGGTGTTCAGGCCGTACTCGATCCATGTGGGATATATAGTGGTTTTGTTTTCTAGATGGTGAACATTTAGTCTCGGATGCTCTTTTGTTATTTAGTGCATTGCAAGGTTTTAAACGTACGGTAACCTCCTACACCGAATTCCTCGAGCACAAGAGGCTTGCGTGCGTTAGCGGCCACTACATCAAAGGCCGTCAGCCAGTGTGTCTTGTAGAAGAATCATGAAGGCCTCGACCTACACCACACATGGTCTTCCATCCATTCTAATCCCCATCCCTCTACAGTCCAGTTAGATCCAGGATAGTCATTTTCGGGGTACCATGTTTGCGGGTACATGTGCTAAAAGACCTCATTGATTTTTATCCATGATGTATTGGATAACGATATGACTCACGTATACACCGAAATCGATGTTCTCTAAAAAGAGCTCCTGACCAAAGTAGTCGCCCGCTGTATATATGCGCGTCAGGATATACAAGATATGTTTAAAAGAATCGCATGTACTCACCGGCACCATCAAAGTTGTAATCTGTGCTATTTTTCCAGTAGATCTGGCCTTCACCACCAGTTGTAATCATGTGGTATGGATCCCTGGAAGTTGTTTTGTTGTTATATTAACTATCCTTTTGGTTATCCCTCAGAAACTAACGTGACTTACAATGAACGAATGAAGTCGGATTGCTGTTTATACCAATTGTAAATGGTATAGCTGCCTGCAACGCAAGATGGACCTGCAGGCAAGATATTGCCTAGACAGCGAGCTTCGTTTACAAGCTCCCATGCAAAGACAGCCGAATCATCCTTGTAACGGTTCACCACTACCTCTACCCATCTTTCTGCACATTATCATTAGTTTAAGCTGGAGACACATCGTTGTTCGTGGTCTTACGATAGGAAGCAATAGTCTAATGAGCGATTAGCCAATTGAATCAACTTTCAGCATGAGGTGGACAAGCCTTGTTATTGGTGAAGAATTCATCGTGATAATGGCCGGCGCCAAGGATCCACTCTACATACAAGTCCAAACTACCGTATCCAACCCTGAAGTATAATAAATGAGCTTCCTTGGTCATTTCTAAGCGAGAAATGAGTCTCACCAGTTGTTCACAAGCGTGATGATGAGCTTAATGTTGTGCTTCTTGGCCGACTGGACGACATAATCAAGGCGCTGTAATCCCTGGGGACCGTCATTCAGAGTCCATTCGCTACTGTTCCACACTTGGTAATAGGTTAAGCCTGATTCTACAGCACTAGGAACCTGGGAGCCATTGATGGCATTGAATCCCTGTATGTGTGTTTAGTCTTATGTGCAATGGGGGTGATGTGAAGTCACTCACCCAAGTGCGGACAACCTTGACACCAAGCTCGTTCATTTGTTTGAAGGATGTATCTACATCTGATTCTGTGAGGAGCAGAGGGAGCCACTGGTCTCGTTTTAGACAGAGATGATGACAGATTTTACAGGAGACTAACAAAGGCATTGGTACCAATGAAATAAAACGGTTTGCCGTCAAGCGAAAAGTGACCGTCGGTTGTAGTTACGAATCCCTCTGGAACAGAGCGAGGTTTAACCGCGTCATTGGCGGATACAACAGCAGAACAAAGGAGCCCGGTGAGGACAGAAAGGATAGGAATGCGCATTTTGGATGATGCACCACAAAGTTCAGCATGAACATGGCTGGAACTATATATGCGTACGATGGATATAATGGTGCCGAGCCGAGTACATTTTAAGGGAAATGGTCAGCAGGGATAAATGAAGCGGAAAATTATCGGCGGACGCTATTGGGTATTATGGCGCAGATAGGATCATCATGGTTTTAGGCCGCCACGAAGGGCGACCATGGGTCGAGTGGAGATAGATATCATTTTGGAGCACACTCTCTCAAGGCAGTGCGCTATTGACTTGACAGCAGGAAATTTTGTAGACGAGCGCATGATGACTATCGTTTGCTTTCTTGCATCTTGATGTCGATTATAGTGAGTACTACAAGAGACGTTGTGGCATCGTCAATGTCCGAGAAAAGCCATCATTTAAGAAGATCGGAAGCAAAACGTCCGTCATGTGATGGTGCGAGGGAAATAATTCTTGCACTCGCAGCTCAATTCACTTTTTTGTGTCAGATTACTATTACTTCCTGTATTCATGCCCAAGAGTGCGAAGAAGAGAAAAGCAGCGGACTTCTCTGTAATGCGACCGTGTCATCCACTCAACAAACAAATCTCATGAGCTGCTATATCAGAAAGCCAAACTCAAGCTAGGCAAAGGGAAACAATTACCATCCAATGCTATAGACACTTCCTTCAAAGCTCGCTGTGAGGAACATCGAATACTTGGACGATGCTTGCAAATTTTCTGAATTAGAAACAGCTATTGCCCTCCCCTCCCAGAGCATTACTGCTCAAAGGGATGATGCCGTACCTACTACCAAAAGACGACAGACTTACGACGATCTGTTGTCACACTGCAAACACTACAATCCAATAAGCAGAAGAGGTGCTTCGAATGAATGAAACGCTCTGCAAACCTTCCTAAATATCCAATAGACGCGATTTTTGGACTACGGGAGCTACTGGAACCAAATCCAGAACTCATCATACCCTCCTTACACACTCTCCTAAGTGCATGTGTGCGATTGATCAGTGATGAAGTAAGCATTTCTCTAGCTTCGCCATCTGTAGCGTAACCTAATGTTGGCGGCAGGATGCCAGCGTTCGAAAGGCCCTTCTTTCCTTCTTTACCTGGCTACTCCCTCAGGTTCCTTCCGTACGTGCTTCGTAGTTCTCATGCATGTCCCTCCCAATTAATCCATTTCAATCAGGAATACCTGCTTCCTCATTCCTCTCTCCTCCTACTATTCACGACTTCCGCACAAACTCACATCTTTGCCGAAATTCGTATTGATGCCGTTCGGTTCCTCGATTTATACCTTGACGTTCTCTCTCCTATTGTTGTCAGTGGCTGGAATGAGGACGGTGACGCTCATGGAAGCCGGGTTCTGGAGGGATATCTCAGTATTTTGAATGCTGGTACCAAATTCGGTGGAAATGAAGGTACCTTTTTCAAACCGATTCCCATCCTTTTGTACTTACAGATGCGTAGGTCCGCTGAAAGCGACCTCAATCGCAAGCGTAGTGCTGTCTACTGCAGTAAGTGTAAATGTTCGCAATTAATGCATTTTGCTTACACTGATACGGCAGTCAAAACTAATCGTACTACGGTCCCTCTGCAATTTCCTCAAAGAAGCCATTACTCTCAATGATTCCCATCAGCAAAGGGAGAATAGGATCCCGATATGGCAATTTAGCTCAACCTTTTCTACTTCAGATGCCTTTTTATCTTTCGAACGTATGTTGGATCCTACATTGCCTGCTTCTGCAGTCGACAAGCGATTATGGAAGGATACCGTAAATGCGGATGAACTCGATGAAGCCCTTATACAGCATCCATCGTTTTATCAGTTTATAGGTGTCCAGAATACATGGTCATTAGCAGAACTCTCCGGTGACGATGCTTTTTCTGGCAGCATTCCGGGCATTGATGACACCTTGGGATATCCAAAATTCATTGCTGTATGTATCACTTCTCTTAGACTTTGTACGTACGATCTAATCTCGTCGTATTGATTTCTAAAGCGTCTGGCGCATACTTTACATGGCACTCTTTTGGCAAACTTCCTTGATTGTGCCCCGCAAGTATTCTCTCCTAGCGAAAGTCCCAATGAAACAGATATGCAACTTGTGTTGGTCGTCGTAAAGATAACACGACTATTATATGGAACTTTGTTTAAACAGCTACAAAGTCGAGCGCTTCCGCTGGATGACCAAGTTTTTGGGTTGGCAGTCGAGGAATTAGGTGCTTTCGTTGGATATATGGCCCCTTACTTTCCGCTGGGAACGAAATCTATTACAACGGACATCAAGGTAGTGCTCGATTATCCATAAATATTTTATTTTCCTCATGCGTGTTCGTTACAGCTTGAACAGGCTTATCAAGACGTAAACATAGCCTTCTGCGAATTGACATCATCCCTCATCCCGCATTCAACATCATTCTCAAACCGATCACGAGGTAAAGCTCGTGCTACATCTCTTAATACAACCATTCCCTCGAAACTGAGTGGAGCCTCCGAGCATCGTGCACGCTACGTGCGTGATTATGTGACCGCGCTACTTAAAGGAGAGCCGTTGGGTGGACAAATGTCTCGTCCTATATCGTCATCTACGTATCATGCACTGCTTCCTACGCTCTGGGTATTGCTCAACGATGGCTCTTCGGCGAACGAAGGAAGCAACAGTAACATCGTTTTCCAGTCCGTAATACAGCACGCAATTGGTGTATCTTCCACATCGGCAGTCAAATCGTCAACGCTAGAGTTCATGGCGCGTCTGATTCTAGTGAGTGTTTGTATTTGCTCAACAGCATATTTGAAGTATCAAACACCTAATGAGGGGCGCCTGTATTCGTTTAAATATAGCTTGGGACTACTTTACAAACTTCGCACACATTCACAATACCGAAAAACGGTGAAACTGCAGCACTAAGTCAGGAATGGATCAAAAGCTTGCCAAAGACGTTATGGGAGCTAGGATCAAAAGATATATTGTCGACTGAAGTAGGTTCTACGACACTGGTCTCCATCTTCATGAACTGTACTGGCACTAACTAATTCAAAAGATTATATTGCGATTTTTGTTGCGCGCGCTGCAACGGCGTGTGTACCTTCTCAATAGTGACGTGAGTTGATTAAATCATGACCTTGCCTGCGTTATGCCAATTGTCTTTTTGTTTCAATCATGCAGACGCGTCATGCACTTTGTTCACGGCTGGCTCCATATTTCTTGATAAACCACCCATCAAGGGGAACAATTCTCGGGCCTTTCTCCCGGCTACCATCAAACCACCCGACTCAGTTTTTGGTATTAGATGTGGCTGTGATGCTCATCAACGAAGAAGATGCGGGAAACGATCTACGGACGGCAATAGATTCAGCTGCTAAGACTCATCCATATTGGGAAGGGTTAAATAGAATGCGACTTTAGGATGTATTCTATAACTCCAAGTTTACGTACGAGCCCTGTGGGTGTGATAATTCCTATACTCCCAAAAATGTTTTTACTCTTTTTGAAACTGTTTACTTCAGAAATGCGGATACCCAGCCTCCGGATCTTTTGAGGAGTAACTTGAATTTTGCTTGAATGATAAGATATAATCGACGTCAAACGCTACGCTCTATTAAGCATTACTGATGTCTGATTATTTAAGTGTATCCCATTCCCGTTTAAGAGTCCATTAGAAGAGGAATTAAAAAGTAATGCTCAAAGGGGCTGAAGTGCCACCGTAGAGATCAAGGCCCGTAATGTTATCATAGTTGTATGTGATGAATGACCACAAAAGCCAGCTGCTGATGTCGTCCCCAAAGGCACTCACATCAGGAATCTGATCATCCATCAGAACTTGTATTCTAATACAAAATTATGCGGGGATTGCTTACCGTTGCGTTGAAGATAAGACTCTTTTGAGTGGGCTGATAATCGTGACGCGCGATGAGCACCTGAGGAGTGTTGTAACCATTGGAACGTGTGCCCTGCAGATACACATCAACGTATTCAGGCTGATAGTAAGCCTTGGTGGAGTTGTAGTTTATTTGGATTTCCTTCAATGTCAAAGTCAGGATCAATTTCCAGAAAAGCGGAAGATGCTACTGGGCAACGTACATCTCCAATGGCTACTTGAGATGGAGATACATCCAGAACACCGAATCGTAAGGCCTCCTGACGTTCAACGATAGGGTTCGCAGACGCAACGCCAGCAACCAAAGCAGTAGCAAATGCAAGAGCAGCACGCATGATCATTTAGAAGATGTGGTGGAGAGCAAACTGGGTTTGTTTATGATCTGATGAGCCCCCTCCCCGTGGGGGCTTTATACAGATTAGCCTGGCCTGGTCGCTTCCTAAGCGATTACAAGAGCCAAGAATGTCAAAGGGTCACCATGATTATTAGTGGTATGACTAACACAAGTTCCATGCAGCACAGTCAGTATCCACATCAGAATCCGCTTTACCGTTGCAGGCGATTAATGCTACCCCACAAGCGGTTCACATCTTCAGGCCATTTGGGGAAAGTCGTATGATCGATCGACTAGGATTTATGGACCATGCACGGCATATGGAATCCACCGAGGCGAATGAAGGCCGTGAAACATCGCCTTGGCTTGTTTAACAAGCTGCAATGAATTGTAACTATCGGAGCGTTATACCCGCGAATGCAACGAAGATACGGCATCATAACAGCATAGCACGCTGCTTGTAACTGATGATTGGTTTGCTAATGATAAGTTGTTCTACAGTCGACACCGTCGACAGGGAAAATACATAACTGGTTTAAGTTTGCGCCTTCAGGGCGCCAGATATTGTTCCCTGACGTGTGACACTGACAGAACAAGATAGGCTATCAAGAACAGAATGGAAGAAATGTACGCATGGTGGTTCGCTATCAAGTTTCGAACTAGGGCTTCGGGAACAAGACATTTAAATGTAAAGTTGATTAGATCCAACAACCCATCTATACTCGAGTGCTCGGGAAGATTAGGAGCCATGGTAAGAATATTTTATGTCAGACTAGCAAATTTACAAGTAACTACGGTAAGGAGCTTCATAAATACAACTGAATTGAGTCAATATACACATTAATTACTTCATGACCAGGAATCGCCAGCACCCCAGCCGCCCTTGCCGAATAAAAATCGCGACTTGAGAATTTGATCGAATGTGGGTCTCTCAGCAACCGACAGAGTCAGGCAAGCCTTGACCAAGGCAGCAGCGTCTCCGAGGGCACCTCCTCCATCGGGCTCTAATCCTTCATCCTCTTTACCTTCCCCACACCGCTCGTCTAATGCAATCGACGCATTACAAAATGGTGATTCTAGACCTTCCTGTGCATCGGCAGCCGTTGTAAACGGACATTCGCCAATAAGCAATACATATGCTACCACGCCGAAAGCCCAAACGTCTTGAGGTTTGCCCTCATATCGTTCGCCGCGGAGGATTTCCGGCCCGGCGTAATCCAGACTATTATCAATAACTTGAGATTGAAGGTATGTTTCATCGAGACTCTAGAACACTTACGTGCCGCTGAAAGTATCCCATCCTTTCTTCTTAACCAATCCAGAGCTTCCGAAATCGATGAGAATGGCCTTACCCCCAGGGCCTAGCACCACGTTCTCATCTTTAACATCACGATGGACTGGAGCAGTTTCGTTAGGTTAACCGAGAATCATTAGGAGACTACTGACCAATGCCCTGCGAATGAAGGAATGATAAAGCATCAGCAATCTGACCAAGATAAGTTCGTATTGAACTCGACGGTAGACCCTGGGGGAAGATTTCGACCAGATCGAAGAGATCTGACGGGGGCTTAGTTTCATTAGGTCCGTATTCCGGCGTTGTTGATGGCAAAACAAGATAGTAATAATGGTTATCCTCGAAGAAATCCAACAGTGGACATATGTTAGGATGCCCTTTGACGGTTTCGCCTTCAGTCCAGCCGGTCTGGCCTTCTTTCGCCTCAAGAGTGGGAATGCGTATGGAGTTCTCAGCTACACTTGGTGGCAGAGGCCGCCTGGGATCCCAAGGGCGAACAGCAGGAAGTTTATAGGAGATCCCGGATATTGAAGACATGACATAGATCTCTATCGGAATGGTCCCGTACTGTGGATGTTTCTTCCAGCAATCTGCAAGAATGCGAGACTTGATGATCTGTTTGATCACCAAAGGTGGCTGCATTGTTTGGGTAAGAAAATTGAATCGCGACTTGTATCAGGGAATGATGTTCACCCCAAGTGTCCCATCTTCCTTCTTTTCTCTGGCACGCTTGACCAGACCGTAAGCACCCCTACCGATCTCGCCTTCGATAAAAAACTCTGATATGTTCCTTCCTCCGAGTAAGGACTCCCTCTCAGGCTGGGGTGTCGGAGGCCCTGTGCTGGCAGCAACACTGAGGAAACTGCTTGTGCTATCGACTCGCTGCAGGTTGAAGGGTATTGGTAATGATGGTGTTGGTTCAGGGGGCTCCATGGGTGCTATTAATACGCGGCCAGCGATCAGCGAGACCCTTTGCTTGGACGATCGTCGTCTGGGCCTTGGAAGAGTTGGAGAACGTGATGGAGGGGGTGGGCGCGTGGCAGGAGATAATAAGGAAGCGCCAGGGGTAGGGGGCCTTGGTGACGATGGTCTTGATGGATTTGGTGTCCAAGCCTGGGGTGAAACATGGGAGATCGTGGGCGATCCCGAGTGTATAGGAGACGGTGTATGTCTTATGCCAGGATGGACGCTCGTCACAGGCCGTGATAATTTGGGTCGAGCGGGAAATGCGGGGGCTGGCCACGCGGTATCTGGAGAAGTCGCAAAATGGAGCTTGATCTCTTCGGCCTTGGGTTTTTCTATGAGTGTGGTATCGATTTTAGGGACAGCGTGTTTTCTTTTGTCTTCCTCTTCGTCCCAATCAAACCCGCGACCGATGCTGGTGACGCCCCAGCTATTGCCGACACTAGCCGCCCTGGTAAGACGCGGCGGCGAGGGGGGTAACCAATCATCGTCGGTGTTGAAGAAAAGATCCACGGCAGGCTCAGAAAACATAAATCTAGAGGATCCTGGCACAACACAAGTAGAGAGAAATAGTAGGAGATAGAGCCGTGGGTTGGGACAGCAATTGCTGAAGACAATCGACCCAAAAGCGTCCTCTAGCACACAGCCCAGAATAATCGCAGGAGCTAGTCCGCCACACTATGTCACGTGATATATCACATGTGCGTCCTTAGCGCCTCCCTCTCGGCGGTTAGCTCTCTGACATAAATTTATAAGCAATTTAAATGAACCGAGTCCCGCGGCTTTACTGCCGTGCAACTTGATGCTTGCTCGGTACCACTTTTGCCAGCCTTGTTTCTTTGGCTTTAGGAGGAAAAGAATGACTCGGAATGGCTAGCAATGGGGAGGCGTGAAATGCAAAGGCGAAATTAAATTTTGAATTACAGATTCGCTTGGTTTTTTTTTTTTTTTCTCGCACATCGCTTGCGCCGATAGTCGGGCCTTGGATATCTCAATTTAGTATGTAGCTTCGGAGCTGACTTGTCCTTAGCCTAATTTCGGGCCAACACAAGCCACCTTCCTGAAAGGGAAGGTGTAAGCTTAAGGCCATTGGTGCTCCCAAAGACTCACACTTTGCGACCGCCGACGTTAACCTCAAGAACTGTGAGTATCTACGCCATATCCCTGCCCTGGAGCTATCCAAACCGCCTATAAGCCCTGGTTCTCGAAAAAATTGTACTCTGTCATGTTGCTTTAGGCTGGATGGCTTGCTGGACACTTGGATGACGCTGAATTACTGCGACAAATGATCTTTGGCTTATAAGTCTCTCTCTAGTTCCGCCATGGCCGTCACTATCCCTATCATCAAGAAGCGCACCAAGAAGTTCAAGTATGTTGATAATCGAAAGGTCTTGACGGTTCTGTTGGACTAAGGCGCATTATTTCAGGCGCCATCAATCCGACCGTTACCACAGCGTTGCAGAGGCATGGAGAAAGCCCAAGGGTATTGATAACAGGGTCAGGCGGCGATTCAAGGGCCAAGCACCCATGCCCAAGGTGCGTTTTACTTGCTAACGCACTGCGATATAATCTCCTAACTGTGTTCTACAGATCGGCTACGGTAGCAACAAGAAGACCCGTCACGTTCTCCCTAACGGCTACAAGAAATTCCTAATCAAGAACGCCAGGGAACTTGAGCTTCTGCTCATGCACAACAAAAGCTATGCTGCCGAGATTGCCCACAATGTCAGCAGTCGCAACCGCATCACCATCCTTGAACGGTAAGATTTCTATTGAATTGCATTGGTATGTACATCTCATTTTAGTTATAGTGCCAAGGTCCTTGGCGTCAAGGTGACCAACCCCGCAGCACGCCTGCGGTCTGAGGAGTAGAAGTTTAGCAGTCAACTTTACGGTTCATTTTTCTCTCATCCCATCCCGCACTCCTTTGCATGTATTCTTTCCGTATTGATATGCGCCCCATGCTACTCCACGATCAATGCATACCATTATCAACAGGCCGATGTAATTATTTGGTCCCGTGTATTGAGCAAATCAGTAATGTTCTTGTATTCCGCCTTGGTTCTATTGGCGGCGGGGTTCGACCATGTTACGTCATCAGAATGATATCTGCGATATCCTCTTTCGTTTCATCCAGAACCAGCCCCATGTCTAAGGCGTCGACCAGGCAAGACGGGGCACTGTAAAGTAAAGAAAACATGCTGATTCCACTATATCTCGTACAGAGAAGCAAGCCATGCCGGATCTTGGTATTCTGCGCAACGTCTGTTACTAAGTTATTGAGTAATTATTCCAGACGAGACTCATATTCTAGTAGGCCGAACGCTGAACAATGAGCTCGATGGATGGCTAGAAAACGTCAGTTCAGACGCAGATCTGGGATATAATCCACCGGTTCAGGGATGCAAAGCCGTCATTGCTCCGTTAGCATCTGAGGTCTTTCTTGTTAGTGTTTAGTCTGATCGATATCCATCTCGGAATAGGCATGCTGGTTACTCTTACTCTGGACCTGCTGCGGCTTGGGCGTACAAGAGCATTGATATCACTCCGATGTATGTATGAAATCCCATTCATGAGGCAGTCATTTACTTGACTGTTATGTAGCAAGCGAGTCTTCATCCTTGGACCATCACACCACGTTTATCTCGACGGATGTGCTCTGTCCATTTGCAAGACTTATGAAACACCGATTGGAGATCTGCCGCTTGATTTGGATAGTATGTTCACTATATACTTGTTTTTCAACGCCTTGTTCATTGCATTTCTGATTACTTTTAGCTATCCAAGAGCTACAAGCTACAGGCAGATTCAGTACGATGACTCTCAGCGTTGATGAGGATGAGCACAGTATCGAGATGCATTTACCCTATGTCCGTAAGGTATTTGAGAAGTGAGTGAACCAATCTTTTCCCCCTCTCCAAAGATGTTATTCATCTCCTGCAGCAAGGATATATCTATTGTGCCAATCCTTGTCGGTGCAATCAACAAGGACTCAGAAGCGGCTTTCGGTGAGCTCCTTGCGCCATACCTTGCTCAGGAAGACACATTCTTTGTCATCTCAAGCGACTTTTGCCATTGGTATGTCATTACTACTCAATAATGTGCTCAAAATTACTTATCGCATATATTGAAGGGGCACTCGGTTCTCTTACACATATTACTACCCTGAGCCCCCACCCAGTACGACCCCCGCCGTCCGGCTGTCCAAAAGCGGACCTCAGCCGACGACACTCTCGACGCATCCGATCCATGAGAGCATTTCTGCCCTTGATCATGAGGCGATGGCCATCCTGACCGTTCCGGAGAAGTCTTCAGCCGAGGATGTGCACGACAAGTTCGCTACGTATCTCGCACGCACGCACAATACCATTTGCGGCCGTCATCCGATCGGTGTCCTCTTGGGTGCGCTGGCAACGCTCAAGCAGGGTGAGCAGCATGAACCGCGCATCAAGTGGGTGCGGTACGAGCAGAGCAGCCACTGTAAGACGGTATATGACTCCAGCGTGAGCTATGCAAGCGCGTTTGTGACGTTGTGAAGAGTGTAAATGGACGTCTCTGCCGAACGAACAAAGTAAATATGTGACAATGTCTCTTCTCTTGGTACATCGACTATTGAAATCAAGAACAACTGTATTTCTATACGAACATTCCTACTCGTTGATAATGCTATCTAAATTTACCTCTGCTCTATAGACTCGAGACCAAGAGCTGCGTCTGCAGACCGACTGGGTCGTCTACATCGTTCTCCGTACCTGGCTCACCATGGTCATTGACAACCTACATTCGTGTCATTGAATGTGAGTCATGAGGGAGATTTTGGAGGAAAGCAGTTACACACCTTGCCATGGGCAATCTCTATATCCTCAAAGCCCCAGTCCCTCGAAGCACCCTGTTCTAGATGCGCGCCATCCGCGAGCTTGACCGCGTTCCAGTCACCCATGCCTCCACCAGGCGTCAGCCCGTTTCCCTGTGGGTTCACACTGCGCAGCTCTGAGATAGCACAACACCCCACACGTATCGGAAACTGGGAGTCGTGCAGGAGAGAGCGCACGAGCGCGATGGCTGTCGCGGCATGCGTCACGAGTACCATGCGCTTGTGGCCCTGTGCCGCTGCGAGGGGCACGAGCGCATCAAGTAGCGTCGTCGTGCGTTCATGGATGACCTCCACCTCTTCACCCCGGCGTGAGGGGTAGAGCAGTGGTGACCAGGCGGTGGAGATGGTTGGGAAATATTTCTGCAGGGAGGCAGGGCTTCCTGGGCGCGGATGCAGGCCTGTGCCAGGCTCTACGGGCGAGTACCATTCGGAGAGGCCTACATATGGGGTCATATCGACATCAGTCACAACAGTCAAGCACAGCAGGGCTGTAGCCTGGCGACTTACCATGCTCGATAAAGATCGGTACGTTTAGTGCTTCCGAGGTTGGGCGAATGGTTTGCAAGCAGCGATCTAGAGTCCGACAGATGGTTAGATGGCTTCATATGATAAGTTGATGAGTTTGAACATACAATAAGGTGAAGAGAATATCACCGTCGGCCGCTCTTCTGGTGGCAGAGATGCAAAATAGGCTGCGGTTTCATCTGCTTGGGTCTGCACACATGATTCTTATTACAGGGCAATTCAACTAGTCATGGTCCAATCAAACGTACAAGACCAAACGCAGCCAAGGGAGGATCGCGCGCGAGGCCGGTTTCACTTTTCCTATATCTTGGGTTGATCAAGACGATATGAGATGGACGGTCAACAACACCCACCATGTGTTGGTGACCCAGTTCAGCCTAAAGCCTTTATTATAATGGTCAATCCCTAGTATAGAGGGTGTCTTAGATGAGGCCGTAGCCTATACTCACCGTGGCGAACAATGTAGATCGTCTCCATCCTTGACCAAGATAAAGATCGGAACCAAACCTCTCATTTCACTCGTTCAATAGTGGCTACACGTCATATCATAATTGGATCATAGAACACGAGGGAGTGAGGAAGATGAGATAATGACACAATAGAGATTACACAGGGTAAAGAAAAAAAAATCGGTGGCGAGGATGAGCGAGCAAAGGAGATGGTACCGACAAGGATGATCGGCAAAAAAAAAGACCATAGAGGTATTTATTTCAGACCCAAGTGGAATATCGAGAAGCATTTCATTTTTCAGGTCAATGTGCCCGATTTGCATGTTTAGGACAACGTTGGGAAGGCGGTCTCGTCATCGACGTTGAACGTGGGAGCGGCAGATCCACGGTTACCGCGTCCACGACCGCGTCCCTCACCACGGCCGCGGCCACGTCCTTCACCTCTGCCACGACCGCGACCTCCACGATCGCCGCCACGAGAGGGACGCTCAAAGCGGGCGTCAATCTCCAAGAAGACCTTCTCTTCCTTCTTGGCCTTGGCCTTGGGAGCGGCCTTCTGCTTGCCAATGTAGAACTCCTGTTCGTCCTTCTTCTCGAGGGGAGTGACATCAGTCCATTCTTCATTTTCAACCTTGCGGGCCTCAAGCTTGGGGATTACAGAGCTCTCGTTCTCCTTCTGCTTGGCAAAGTACTGGTCCAGGGTAAGGGTGTTGTCCTCCTCTTCCTCTTGAGCACGGCGATCGCCTTCCGCTGGGGCAGCAGAAGCATCGGCTTCACCGGATCCGGCAGCTGGTGCGCCTTCAGCAGGGGCTCCCCAATCATTGTTTTGTGCAGCGCCCTCGCCGCCAGTTGCCCAGTCGTTTGTGGCATCAGCAGTAGCAGCCGCCTCTGCCTGGAGCTCGGTTTTGCCATCGTCGCCTCCCCAGCCCTGGTGAACCTTCTTGTCCGAATCGCTACAAAAAGATCAGTATTTGATGCAATGTTACAGAGCAAAAGGCAGGCCCAGAAAGCTCACGTTTTGCCAGTCGCGGAATGCCTGTCGTAGGGACGGCGGCCTCCGCCACGACCACCTTCACGATCACCACCGCGTGCGCCGCCACGACCACGACCACGGCCACGGCCGCGACCTTCGCCGTCGACTAATGATAGGTTTTGTTGAGATTGATTATGTCTGCGATTATCGGGTCATCCAACACTCACATCTCCTCTTGCCACTCTCTGCAGCATCCTGGCCTTCAGCGGCAGGGGAGGTCGCGTTGTCACCTGAGGGCTTGCCACCACGGGGGTAGTAGCGACCGCCTCGGGATGCGGGGCCGCCACGTCCACCGCGAGCACCACGCTGGGGTGCGGATGTTGTGGTCTGGGCTGCGGGGGCAGGTGCAGCCTTGGAAGCAGGAGCAGGGGTGGCCGAACGACTTGCGTCGTCTGTTTATCAGGCAGTAGATGCAGAGAACGATGTCATGGTAAGATCGCACGAAATCAGGACAAGAGAAAAAGAGGGAAGAGGGGAGAGATGCAGACCGTCGAGGAGGGCGAAAGGATTTCTGGTGGCCACCGACGTCATTCTGGACGGGGCCTTTTATGCGTCTTTTCGACTACTCAGTATCGAGAATTGAAGAGGGATGGATGTGGGAGAGAGACGGTAGTCGTCCTCGATGTCGCGTACAGGGCGTTGATCGCTGCGCTCGAAGGCCGCCGCTGGAAGCACTGCGATGGCCGGTTCCCGGGTCCTGGTCATGTGATCTGTACAGTTTATGGAAGCACTAGGACCCCGAGACCGCAGATAAAGGCTCGTCACGCCGTGACTGACTCTTCTTTAACGCAAAAAATCACAAGTCAGTGTCCCATGATGTATTTTGTCTCGCCCTCGACGCGTATACTGATCGTTCTCTAGCCTCTCAAAGCATCTCGCCGAGGACGCGCCCGCCTGCAAGGGACTGGAGTGTGTCGAGGACCTCGAGACCGTCATACGAGGTTGGAGAACAAGAGTTCTCTGGACAAACGATGGGACTTGGGTGCGGCGTGTTCACTATTGCAGACGACTCTTCGTAGTCCCTGTATGGGCTCTGTCGCAATGTCTCGTTGTACATCACCTTTTTAATGCTATGTGTCTTTACTTGAAAATCTTGCTAATGTATCCACGAAGTTGATTATGTAAAAATACTGTGTAAAGTGGTTTACCAGTATGTATCTATGATTAAAGCCAACAGTTGGCCTATTGCTTTTTCTTGTCTTTTCCAACTTTGGCTGAACAGAACAGCCAAGTGTGTGTATAACAACGCAGCTTTGCTACGAGTGAAGTATAAATCGATACTCATTTCATGTCCATTTACTTCCGTTTACCCATTTGGCATGCGACGATGATGCACAAATCACTATTTGGCCATCCCCTCACCCACCATGAGCTCGCGCAGACTGGATATCTCATCTCTGCTTTGTCAAGATGACAACGTCCCCAATTACTCTCGAAACAATGACCCCTTCAAGCTCTCATCACCTCAGTCCCCATCACTGGCAATGGAACACACTCCAGCGGTGACACACTGGATCCCTGAGCCAAGCGACCAAGATCGTCATAATACTTCTGGACTAAACCAGCCACAACTGCAAGCACCACCGGCGGACACATTCGAACCACTTGTAGCTGCAACTTCCCAGGAAATAGAGCGAATTGATCTTGTCGACTCCCGCACGCGTTCACATTCTCCGCCGAGGCTTCCGTCAGCACCCAATCATGAGGTCCTGGAGCCTTCTGAGGAGCCCCCGCCGAAACGTCAAAAATGGGAAGAAGTGTTTACGGATGTGCAGCCGCTCGAGAGTGGTGCTTACCAAGCACCCGATCGTCAGAATAAACAACGAACATACGACGAGCAAGTACTTGAGAACCTTCAGCCAGTCCATCTTAAGCGCAAGCGCAAGCCCACAGCCAAGGTCTTAGCTGAATCTGGCCATACCTCGACCTCTGCTCGACATACACCTTCATCCCAGCTGCGGTATAGTCACACGCCCATGCCTGATGATCCTGCCGACTGGCTTGTGGACCAAACAGGCGCTTCACCCGCCCCGCGTTCTGATGGAGATGGGTTGAGTGATGCCGATATCCTTGCTACTACAGAATCCAGGCGTAGCCAAAGTCGTGGAATAGAAATGGACGTTGATGAGGAACTTTTGAGTCTCGTGGACAGCACCCCTGCTCTTCTCAAGTCCAGGGCTGGAACAGCGGAACGGGGATCTATGCCGCCCCCTGCACCAACGCAGAAGAAAGCAAAGGCGTCTACTTCCAAGAAGAGCGCCAAGGTATGTCGGGTTTATGAGTTCATACAGTGCCTGCTTCGGCTCTAAAATCGTTCTTTGTAGTCAGCAGCTAAGTCCACGACTAAGACTAAAGCCTCTACAGCTAAGAGCCGGTCGAAAAAGGAAGAAGCCAAATCTTCCCCAGCTCCCAGGCCCAAAGCGTCCCGAACCTCTTCTGTCCTGCCCGAGAACGATCACGATAAACAGGATGCAAAGGAGGAGGAAGACGATGCAGACGAAGATGATAAAACAAAAGTAGATGACAAGTTATATTGTGTTTGTAAGACATTATATGATGACGAACGAGTCATGATTGCCTGTGATCGGTAAGCTCCTACAAGTCCAAAAACCCAAGACATATCCCAACTATCACTTTTTAACAGCTGCGACGAATGGTACCATTCCTCCTGTGTCAATATACCCGACCTTGAAATTGATCTGGTCGACCAGTTTATCTGTCCAACCTGCATTACTAGTATGTATCCCAATTATTTAACTCCTTACATGAAGACTTCTAAGCAAGTATATCCCAGACAACCCTAGCTTATCTCTCGCAACGACATACAAAACACGCTGTCTTGCTGCCGAAACATGTCACAAGCCTTCACGCGGGGCGCTCTCCAAATATTGCTCTGACGCGTGTGGCATCGCACACATGACTCGCCGCGTCGAACTTTGGGTCAACGAACGTGGGGGTCAGCGTGGCAAACTCTGGGAAGCTGCCCAGTACGGTACGCGGCGTGAGGGTGTTGTTGTTCTGCCCTCAGACCCGAATTCGCCGCTATCGTCACTGCCTACCAGTTATTCGCTACTCGTTGGCGTGGACACGGGAGGAACAAAGACCGGTGCAAAAAGGGCGCGCGATAAGATCCGTGAAAAACATGAGGTTCAATTACGGTCCATTGCGGAAGTACGGGACCGCCTGAAGATAGGCGTGGAGGAAGTGGCGTGGAGGCTGAGAGTGATCCAGTTGGCTATCGGTCGGGTGGAACATAGCAAGCCGGACGAGTGTGGTTGGGATCAAAGACTATGTTTTGATTCGGATGAATGGCAAGAGTTAGGGCAGAGTGTGGTAGATAGCTACGACGAGGGCGACGAGGGAGAATGGTGGTGCTTTGGACGACGAAAGTGTGACCGACATGCAGGGTGTGTATATTTGGTGTTTTTCCAATGCCTGG
This sequence comes from Agroathelia rolfsii, assembly GCA_018343915.1. Classification (NCBI taxonomy): domain Eukaryota; kingdom Fungi; phylum Basidiomycota; class Agaricomycetes; order Amylocorticiales; family Amylocorticiaceae; genus Agroathelia; species Agroathelia rolfsii. Next base: position 2,394,734 of record JABRWF010000002.1, read on the forward strand.
AGTATGCGTTGACTTTTTTGGCGGCAGCTGGGAGAAACTTCGCAAAGCGGAAGCAGAGGCAGAACGAGAAGAACTAGAGGAAGCCCTCCGTCAACTAACACTCCGCGAACGCGAGACAAGAAAGCGGCTGGAAGACATGGAAGACGCTCATGAGCCACCATGGAATGCAAATGGAATGCATGAGCCATTAAGGAATGGCATGGTCAACGGCCACTGAAGACCTCAAACTTGCTCTTGCTCATACATACAATACATGATAGCTTACAATCTTATAGTCTGCAATCATGTAGATAGATCCAACTAGCAGACATGCGCAATCTCTCCTCCATCATCTACCCTCGGACCTAGATCGTTACCAACTGTGCGCTCAAACACTTCAAGCATGAAAGTAAACAAGGATCGAGTGAGAGCAGCATCCCATCGTCCTTTGCTACTTTCGTCGCGGATGAAAGCATGCTGAGCTTGCACTTCCAAGATCTGCATAATGCCGATATAAGCAAACATATTGGCAGAAGATGAAGATGTAAGTCATGCATACGGATGCTGTCACATTGGCATCTTCCAATGTCTTGCGAATAAGATCACGACCTTCACGCGGAACATGTGTATCCTAAGCATCAGAAAGGGCACTAAAAGTGAGTTTTCCCTTAGAAGGTATCAGGCTGTGGTTCGAACTAACTTGTTTCCCAAAGATCATCTACGAAAGACCAGATAATTAGCTCGGACGACCACTACAATCATGGCATTGCAGAATATACGCGCACCACGACCTCCCCGTTCTTTGTGAGATCACCCCTTTGGACTCGAACCAGGGTATCATCATTTTTTCCCTTGCCTAGTGTAGCACTGTGAACATCTGTTGCAAAGAAGCAGACAGATGACAAGACGCGTGGGTCGAAGGCCGCACGGAAAGCCTTATACATAGGTTAGATGGTTATAATAACCCCAACATGGACACGGTGTAGACATACGAGATGACCTCCGAGACACATCCCGGTCGCTGGTGATATCGTGTTAGATGAAGAAAGAGAAAGTATCTCATCAGACCATGTATTGACCTGCGATCCTCCCATTGCAGTTCGGTAAAGATGTCAAAAGATCTACGGCGTGTGTAGCATCTTCGTCATAGGCAGACAGCTCTTTTTCAATCTATCATCAAATCATGTCAGACGATTAGACTTCACTATCAGTTCTTTCTACCCACCTTGTATTTGTTGCCTCTATCGGTACCTACAGCATCCCTAGATCAACAGATGATTTGGCAGTGCGATGTCAGGAAAGAACCTTCTACGTCATATGGAATAGGCTCCGGGCCTTCAAATTCGTGGTATGTTGACGGGCACGCTGAATGAGTCTGTGTCAGACATTTTCTTACGACTCACGTATCGAGACTGCTGAAGTAACTTGCCTACGACATATCCTTGACTGGCAATTTGTCCCGCAAATCGCTCCACAGGGCCTGTAACTTGGTATATTTCGCTTCAAAGAATCATTTACGTGATAATTCACCATGCCTATCGATCAAAATACCTGAAAACAACTACACCTACAGTGCAGAAACAGAATAAGCACTTAGCACACGAGTATATGCGGTGCTGTCCACAAACGCAGAGTTGCGATCGAGTCTTACCTGGAAATTTGGCATATGGATAATTGGGTACTTTGGGCGCAATGACAAATACGCGCATCGGACGTCCATTGTCTAGTTTGGATGGTATGTCATGGTATGTCTTGGTGATGATCATGGCTGTTGGTAATGAAGGAGTACGGTTGTGCACGGTCGGCCCGGGTCCTCCGGAGTAACGTTGGGCTCACTTGGAGTCTTCAATTCCCTTCGCCTGCTCACGTATACTTTCATTCAGTGATCAATTCATCATTTTCATGAAAAACACTTTGGATTTGTCTTTTTTATGCTGCAGTACACCCTCAGGCATATTCAGTAGCAAAAAAAAAAAAAATGCGTCTGCTAGTGTTGAAAAATATGATGCCTCCGAGTGTCAATCTTACGAACGTGCGAGGCACTGCACACGAATGCATCAACTTGCAATGTTGCGCATGATCTCAAGCTGCTCAATTTGCTTCTCTCCTAAGACCAGGCTGGTCTACACCTAGATATCGAGTACAGTAACAGCTAGCTGCTGCCTATGGAAAAAGGCATGGCTTCGACTACGACGCAGTCAGAAGCACCTATCCGCCGAGTTGAAAAGGAGGATGAGAAGTTCGCACGCTTTATGGTCGGACAGGCCAACATGGAGCTGCTCGTAGTAGCAAACCGCAGTGGTATAATCTTCTACACTTATTTCCTGGGCCACATTTTAACATAGCTACTTTTCATAGTTTACTCTAATCCTTTTGCAATTGCCATCTGGGTTGGTATCTCCAGCATCTTCGTGCATGTGATGCACTGGTGGCCGGATGGCCAGCACGGACTCTGGTCGTATTTAAGGCCTCTGCCAGCCTTTGCGGCTATGGCGGTACCATTGATGTTCCTCATAGAATGGTACGTTCATAATCAGTCTATAAGCATACAGTTTCTCTTACTTTATCGTCTTAGGCGAAATCGCCCATACTTTGAGCAACAGATACAAAATGTTCTCCATGGAGCAGATATGGCAGATGTCACAGCATACTACAATCGCTCGCCCTACTCGGGCATATGGACGCTTAAATACCAGGGGGACTTCATTGGTCTAATCGCCATCGACGCGTCCGACAGTTCCCCTTCACCGCCCCGACTAGACGTAAATGAAAATGGGAAAAAGAAGCAGAAGAAGAGTGCATCCTCTTCTACTACCACAGTCGCTCGACTACGTCACGTTCACTTTGAAGAACGGTATCGTCTGAGCAAGACGCAAGACGATCTCGTTCACAAAGCATTGCAGCACGTGTTTCGAGATGGCTCACCTGTCGAGAGCGTCGTGTGCATGTCTTCACCCCTATCCTCGTGGCTTGGCGACTCACTGCGTCGAGTTGGCTTCCGTTCCCGAGTAGATGCCCTTCAAGGGCCAAAGCTTGGTATTCTCAAGTGGCAGGCGAGCGACCTAAGGCTGGATCGCGCCGACTGGGAACGACAAAATCACAACTAATACACATTTCTTCTTTTATATACATAATCTTGTAATAAAAACACTACCCTTATTATTCAGGCCGAGTACAATGATGATCCCATCTTCTTTTTCCATCTGCTCGTCTAAGGCTCTAATCTCTTCGGGTCTCTTGGGAACAGTGACGCTCTCCTGATATTGTTGAGTTTCAGGAAAAGCATGAGCACTCGTTCCAGACCGATGCCGCCCCCTCCGTGGGGCGGGCAGCCCATTCTGAATGCATCAACATAGCCTTTCATAGATTCCGGTTCGATGCCCTTCTCGCGCATCTTCTCAATGAGTAGTGCGGGCTCGTGAATACGCTGGGCACCGGAGAGGATCTCCTCGCCTCGCATGAAAAAGTCGTACGAATTGGAGAGGGTCTAGGCAAAGAAAGATTTGTGTAAGTGTGTGTAAAAGAGACGATCATGTGATGACGAACAGGGTCGTTAGCATCAGGCATCGTGTAGAAAGGCCGCAGTCCTAGTGGGAATTTGTCGATGATGAAATAGTCGGTGTCGTACTTGGCCTTGATAATTCTGCCTAATCGCTTCTCATTCTCAGTGCTGATGAAAGAAATTTGGTTAATGAAGGCCATTCCATGAAGACATGTTGTCCGCTCTCACTCAATGTCGTCTAACACATCTCTTGGGACCCCATCCTCCGCCAAGAGATTAACCGCCTCGGCGAACGTTAATTTGAGCGTGCCTTCAGGTCCTTCTCGCCACTTAAACTCGTCCGCAGGGAACTGCTTATTGACTACTTCGATTTCCTTGGCGAACCGATTCTTCAAGCCTCGGAAGATGCTGAGGAATAGGCCATCCAGGAGCTCCATCACTTCGTGATAATGTTCCTCAATTGCCATTTCGAGATCAAGGCCGATAAACTCCGTCATGTGCCGATGCGTAAACGAGTTCTCCGCACGGAAGACGGGCCCAATCTCGTAAACACGCTCAAAGTCAGCGGCGATAGCCATTTGCTTGGCGAGCTGAGGAGATTGAGCCAGAAAGGCGCTACCTGTGTGGCAGTAATATTATTATACTAAATATTGGGTCAATAGCATAGAGAATTTGTTACCTTTGAAGTAACCGACTTTGAAGACACTAGCACCTGATTCAGTAGCTGCCCCCTGCAGCTTGGGACTGTGAATCTCAACAAAGCCATGCTGGCTAAGATATTCTCGGAAAAAATCTCCAATAGCCGCCTGGAGCTTGAAGACCGCTTGGTTGGTGGGTGTCTATATGCGCGTTGAATAGTGTATAATATATATTGGATGCGTGCATACTTACCCTCAAATCGATAACACGGCCATTGAGACGTGTATCGAGAAGTACACGGTTGAATTGGCCTTCCGTCTCCTCAGCTTTGGCCTCTGGGCGAGCAGCATCTTCCAAGCTGAAGGGCAACGTGCCATCAATGCCGGAGATGAGATAGATCTGGACGTATGAGTGTCATCATGACTGCATATATGCATCCGAAATATCATCACCGCACAAACCTTTTCGATATGAACCTCGATATCTCCCGCTGTTGCACTCTTGATAGGCTCAGGTGCCTTTTTGACGACACCTTCGACAAGCACGATACTTTCGTCCAGCAAACTGCCTGCCCACTTGACCATCTGCTTGCTAATCTTCTCGGGCGTGACGCTCATGAGGGACTGAACGGTTTCAGTCTGCTGACGGAGCTGGATGAAGACCATCTTGTTGCCCTGCAGACGTGATGTGTGCACGCGAGCACGGAGGAGCACAGTGCTGTCCTCCGGTAGCGAAGACAGCGAGGCGATGGCATGACGAGTCCTGTTTGGACGAGATCCCGACTGATTGAGGGGTAGCTTGCCGTAGTTATCGGCAGCATAGTCCTATGCATGTGGTTAAGAGATGAGACTATGCGCATGTAACCATCCGTCTTACGATGTCAGCTGCAGCTTGCTGTTTCTTGAGCTCTTCTTGACGAGCAGCTTTCTCTGCAGCCTTTCGTCTCTTTTCCTCTTCCTTGGCTGCTTTTTTCAGCGCATTCTTTGTAGGCGCAGGGGCTTCCCCAGTGCCTCTACAAGATCAGCGATCAGAAAGAGATCATTACGAAGAGAGAAAAGGCATACTCTGGTTGGTTTTCTACTGAAACAGACTCTTGTGGCTCAGACATGATGGTTGTCGCCTATTATCGATATAGTATCAGCCTAGTGTTATAGTAAGTAACGACTGACTCTGGCCTGACTCGAAGTGTCTAATCAAATTATAATAATGAAAAATGCGACGGTGATTTGTTGCTTACCGCCGGCTGTGGCTGTGCAAAGACAGGACCCGTTAAAGAGCGCCTGTTTCTGCTCGCATATTTCTCCGCATCCTCCTCCCTCTCCTCCCTCTTTCCCTCTCTCTTTATTTTTCTTTCCTATCTACCATCTGCTAGAGATGCTCTCTATTGCCCGCTCGTCGCTGTCGACCTCGCTGCGCTCCCAGGCGCGTGCAGCCGGTCTGTCTACCTGGTCTGCAATCCAGCAGGGCCCTCCCGATCCCATTCTCGGTTCGTTAAACTCTTGCAATTTAACATTCACACAATACTTATCACCCTGGCTTTCCTATGCTGCTGCATTTGAAATATTTGTGTGAAAAGGCATCACTGAGGCATTCAAGGCTGACAAGGATCCCCGCAAGATCAACCTTGGTGTCGGCGCATACCGTGACGAGGCTGGCAAGCCATACGTCCTCGGCAGTGTAAAAAAGGCATGCTTAATTTTCTTTTTCCCCCCATTGTCCCGCTTCATTCCGCACGTTGGCCTGTCAACTAATCACTAATCCTTGGTGCGTTTTCTTCTATCAAGGCTGAGGAAATCCTGGCCACCTCCAACCCAGACAAGGAATACCTTCCTATCACTGGTCTTGCCGATTTCACCAAGAACGCGGCTAAGCTCGCGTATGGCCCCGATAGCGCGCCTCTGGCTGCTAACTCCGTCGCTATTACGCAGTCTATCTCCGGAACCGGCGCGCTTCGGATTGGTGCTGCGTTCCTTGCCCGTCATTACCCGCACGCCAAGGTCATCTACCTTCCGGTCCCCTCCTGGGGTAACCACACTCCTATCTTCCGTGACTCTGGTTTCGAAGTCCGGGGCTACCGCTACTTCGACAAAAAGACTGTAGGCCTCGACTTCGAGGGCCTCAAGGCGGACTTGCAGGTCAGTATAGTAGTATAAGTTTTCTCACTGCCACATATGCTCATTGCGTACTCCAACAACAACCTTAGGCCGCCCCTGAGAACGCCGTTGTCCTACTCCACGCGTGCGCTCACAACCCCACGGGTGTGGACCCCACACCCGAGCAATGGGCTGAGATCTCCAACATTGTCAAGGAGAAGAAGCTCTTCCCCTTCTTCGACATGGCCTACCAAGGCTTCGCCTCCGGCGACACTTCACGCGACGCGTTCGCCGTCCGCCACTTCGTTAAGGAGGGCCACCAGGTCGCGCTCTCGCAGTCGTTCGCCAAGAACATGGGTCTCTATGGCGAGCGTGTCGGTGCCTTCTCACTCACGACGGCCGACCCTGAGGAGAAGGCACGTGTGGACAGCCAGCTGAAGATCATCATCCGTCCCATGTACTCGAACCCGCCCCTCCATGGTGCACGTATCGCGAACACGATCCTTAGCCGCCCCGAGCTCTACTCGCAGTGGGAGAGCGAGGTGAAGGGCATGGCTGACCGTATCATCAGCATGCGTGAGAAGCTCTACAATGCACTCACCCATGACCTCAAGACCCCCGGCGAGTGGGGCCACATTAAGAGCCAGATCGGTATGTTCAGCTTCACCGGCCTGCAGTCTGAGCAGGCTCAGGCGCTCGCCCAGAAGGCCCACGTCTACATGACGCTCGACGGCCGTATCTCGATGGCTGGCCTCAACGGCGGCAACATTGAGTACTTCGCTGAGAGCATTGACAAGGCTGTCCGTGGCAACCTTTAGAGGCTCTTTCTTTTCTTAGATATGACGATCTGCTTTTACGTGTACGCGATTTCGGGACCTTGCATTTACACCTTCATATATCCGTTGAAGTATTAGATGTGTACTTATTATACATGCTATCCAAAAAATTGGAGATATACATTTAAAAACCAGGAGAGAATAAGCCCGTGACGACCCATCAGAGAAAAGAAAGAAAAGAAAAGAAAAATCAGTATCGTTGTAATCATTCAATATTCGATCCTAACCCAGTCGATTTAACTGCGTCTTTGCCTTGGCTAATTTGGCCTGTGTATTGTCAACGTCCGCTGTCAAGCTATCCAGTAGATCATTCTGCTCCTTTATTTCAGTATGAATTGCAACGCCCATCATTTTCTCCCTCTGAAGAATTGTTGTGATCGCCGCCAGCTGCTCGTCTTGTTGGCGCATTTGTTCCTGCTGCAACTGATAGACGCCCATATTATCCAACGGCCGCGTCTCGTTCGTTTCCTGGGCCGGCGGCTGCTTGGCTCCAAACACCCTTACAGGCTTCTTTAACGACGAGGATGCTGATGATGATGACGCTGCTGTCGCCTGCGCGCCGAGCAAAACTGCGCGATCAGAATCCGGTGCGACGTCCATACCATTACTCGACGCTCCAAGAGCACGGGACGTGTGTCGAGCGATGGTCAGCATACGTGAGAGCGTCTGGCACTCGTCTCTCAACCTGGCGACCATATCGCGTCGGCGGAGCAGCTCTCCTTGCTGCAGGCCCCCGAGTGCAAGCTGATCGAGCCCTTCTTCAAGACGCCCCAGTCGCGTGAGTATAGCAGCGAGACGCTTCTTCGCCTCGATATTGGCCTTGTGCGAGCCATTAATGTCCCCCGCGTCCGAAAGCGCATCACGCCGGTTCACTTCAGCGCGCACGTCGCGCACGCGTGCCTGCAGATCGAGGTGCTCGTCTAGCCATGTGGCGCTGGAGAACATCGCTCCGCTGCTACTACCACTGCCATCCCCTATGAGCGTGCTGCTCTCCCTCGACGTGGTAGGCACGCCGAGGAACGTGCGGAACACGAGGCTATCACGCCACTTGTCCTCGCGCGCGCTGAGGATCGCACGGAGGTACCTCTCCAGCCCGTCCTTGCGCTCTTGCAGCACCTTATCGTTATGCGACGTTGAGCGCAGGAACGAAGATAGGGCATGCTTGGGCGGTAAAGGCTCGGGTGGGGGAGCCCCCGTCTCTGAGATGAGCTCTGTGTGCAGCTCGTCGAATTCGGAGTAGCGCCGCCAGACGAACCAGGTGCGGACGTGCGCCTGGATTTCGATCTTGTAGACGACATGCGGCTTGGGTGTCGGACGGTCTTCATGCCCACGGACATGGATAGCTTGGATAGCGCTGGTCATGGTGACAGTGGTGGTGGGTGTGAAGCTAGGAGATGTGTGGCAGCCCAGCGGCCCAGTTACGGTGGGTGTTGGCTGACTGCTCCGCTGGTGGACCTGAAGATGACGATGAAGCTGAAGAGATCGGCTAAGCAGGCTTTGCTTCCGGTACGGCCACTCTTCCACATTGCACACACATGGCGTAATGCATGCATGGCACACAGACATGTGTTTTCCATGCAATATTAACCAGAGAATTGCTGCAGTGAGAATCAGGTAAATAAATAAATGGAAATTCATCCAGAACGTCATTATGTTTGGTGCACTAATGGTGCATATATTCTACTATAGTAGTGAAAGTCCATGCCGCGCATGTGTATATATTCAAGCAAATTGCAGACAAAGAAACGGATTCAAGCTAGAAAAAGAGAAGAAGAAGAAGAAAAACGAACAAGAAAGAAATCATCAAAAAATTGAAATCAAACAGTCCGAGTGGTTTTGTGTTACTGCCGGTAGCGATGATACAACATACCGCAGCTTAAGTTTGTTTGTTCGCCCTTTCCCTCCTATGTTTGCGAATCCGGGGGCCAAAGTACATCTCTATTAAGAGAAGAGGCGTGGAAAGAAGACAGAAACAGCCAAAGACCGTATACGTCCAGCCGACACCCATGGCTTTGATCATTAGGTCGATGACCGAAACGGCAACTGCGCCGAGCGTGCAACGGATAAGGTTATTCTGTTGCATATAAAATAACACAGTTTGTGAGTATTCTGCTTGTTTTCTGAGAGAAAATCGGGAATCCATACACAGGCACTGATGGATGATCCTTCGTTTGGCGCGATGTCGACGATGAGCGTGCTGACCGTGTTCATAATGGCCATGACCATAAATCCGACTGAAAACACCCATTAACGGTAAGCAACACTGCCATTTTTGTTTTATATAAAACGCTCTGGAAATATGCAACGGCACCAGGCACCGGCATCGCCCGTATGAGCACTCACTAGCAAACTGAAATATTAGCGGACCGGCAAGGTTCACTTTCTTTTCAAGCATCCATCCGTAACCAATACATAAACTGCTCATAAACACTGCATATACGGGCATCGTGCGAAGGCGAGCCTTCTCAATAGGAAAATTCTCCTCTTTTGTCACCTCCTCAGGCGCAACCGGCCGAGAGGTACTGGCTTCCAGCTCTTTAATCATTTTATTTTTGATTGCTTTGTAATCTCTATCCATTGATTTGCCAGAGTACAAGCTTCCGGCAAACATCCCTCCACCAATCGATAGGTAGCACAGACCGATTTCCGTCTCGGACAGGTATGGATATATCCCGCCGAATAAGGACGAGGTTGAGGAGAGCACTGCATACAGGTTGGCGTTAACCATTCCGCCCACGACAAGTGTCATGAGCACATCCAGGTAAAATAACAGTCGGATAGGGTTCTTGTACGGTTTCGGAGGCGGACGTTCGCTTTGAGGATACTTCTTGCGGCTAGCATGGCCTATGTAAGGGATGGCAGCACGGTAGATCCAAGTGGGTCGGTAGCTTCCGTTTCCGACGAGGCTACGCAAGGTCTCGGGAAGCAAACTAACAAGAGGAATATGAGCCGGTGATATCATCTGCATCAAGGAAGGAAATAGCACGGACAGGAATAGGAACAAGAAGCATAGCAGCGCCCCAATGCCTACGAACCAGAAAATGGATCTAATACAATGTTTCGTATGAGATCAAGCGGTCGTGAAGAGGTTGTGAAACTAACCTCCAGCCAAGATATTCGGTCAGTATTCCACCGAAAACGGGTCCCAAAGCGAGACCAATCTGAAGAGGGGTTAGAGACAGTATTCGAAGACCTGATGTTGGCTTACCATAGTTCCTGCTATGAACAACCCCATGAAACCCCCTCTCTCAGAGGACGTAGCAATATCGGCAATAGTTCCACCACCTATATTTACCAGATCTGCTGTTAAATACCATCATGAAACATATATCATAACTACAGTGACTAACCTAACGCCACAGTGCTTGCTGAGCCTGCTGCCTGGACACCACGGAGGAATAAGAGGAGCCAATAGTCTTTCGTGGGAATCAACGCCAGTCCAACACATGACAACATGAGCACGCCAAGGCAGGAGAGAAATATTGGTCGACGACCGACGTAATCTGCCATTGGACCCCAAAGCATGGGCGCTTAGATTGCACAAGCGGTCAGAATAGAGCTAGAAATCGTGCCAAAGGGAGATAGAAGTAACATACCCACGCCTTGTAGAACCATATACACGGTAACGGACAAGTTGATGGCTTCAGTAGACTTATGGAACGCAGCAGCGATGGTGGGTATAGCAGGGAAGTAGCTATTAGCCGTCAGAGGACTATCTTCGATAACGAGCATAAATATTTCCGCAAATATGATCACAAGGACTACTTGTGGCAAACTTTCCTGAAGATAGCTGCTATGGACGCGATAATGACGATGACCCATTTATCGCTTTTTGAATAGATACTGTATGGCTGCTGGGTAGTAGGCATTGCGGCTTTTTCGCCTGTTGGCGCGGTGACTTGTTTTACGTCTGATACATTGACAACCTCCCTGGTAGGTGGACTGGCCCCAGTGCTACTCGTAGCCGCCGGGATGCTAGCGTCCTCGGACGATGGAGACGACATTTCCAACGACAACACAGGTTGCGGTCAGAAGACGAAAGACAGCAAGTATTGAGACGATTTGTCCTTGTCGTTATGGCGAGTAATCAAACGAAACTTTGCGCGGTAGGGGAGCGTCGTGGTATATATAATAACCGAGGGCGGGACAAAACTACAGATGGAGAGCTTGAGGATCTATCTGAGTCATTGAGTACAGCGGCACCGAGAGGGTTCTGTACCTATTTCTAGCTTCTTAGATACGCAAGTCCGCCTAGCCTTGCGGGGTAGAATGAAGAGCAAGGAGACCGTCAAATGGAACAGATGAGGCAGGTGGAAAGAACCCCCAGTTGGCTGCAACAGTGCAAACTTCGTGTGGTCTGCCGCATGGGGTAAACCCCCGGAAAAGATGTAGGATCGTCTGTCACGTCACACACACTCAATGATCTACTGCAGCTGGTCGAAGTTCGGCTTCAATTACTATTGAACTTTACTGTGGATAGGAAGACAGTTGAAGTTCAATTCGATCCCTTCAATTCATGTGTAAGTATCGGTAGGCCTTAGTAGAGACACCTCTCATATAAAAAGTGAAGCTGGACGTGACGTGACCATGGACGGCGTACCCACACCGTGAATCGGGAATAACTCCGATCGGACGATAGGGTACGACAGACTCTACTCATCGTCATGGATGCAACTTGGGTAATCTTATTGGCTTAGATCCATCATTCTATCTCCCCATATGCCCAGTATGAGCCATAAACTAAAAACACAGCTCAATTGAAGGAAATGAAAATACAATATGGGCAAATAAAAGGTAACCTCAGAGCCCTGTGATCACGATAAAAGCTCGAACGCGAGGCTGAAATTCAAACACGATTGCCCAGAGGAAAGATTACATGGTATAGTATCAAAGTCCTTCAACAATCTGAAAAGTAATTTTAATGGTTTCCTCGATACACACAAGTTCAGGCATATGTAAGGGGAAATTAGACTTATCAAGAATGCCTGCAGGTAGCGGCAGGCGCGTTTTATGATCGATAGCTTTTAGAAAGAAGGAAGTGGGGGTTCCTATCGTGTGCCACTAGCAATAACGAAGCGTGCACCCGCACTCATATATACTCTCAACACGTAAGTGAAGAACAACCATCCAAATCCTCTACTCCTCAAGAATGAAATAAATCCTGGGAATACATCGTCACTGATATCCTCAACAAGCACGTCATTGAAACCCGCCTCTTGCATCTGATGGGTGTAGTGGTCAATGGAAACAGCATTTGCTTTCGGCATGAGTGGGAGCAGGGATATAACGGCTTGTGCATAGGTCATCTTGAGTGATGAAGGCGCGAAGCATATGTCTGCCAGAGCTATTCTTCCTCGGGGAGATAGTCGACTGTGGCATTGCTTCAGGAATAACTCTCGTGTGGCGAAGTGATAGGCGCAATCAAGAGCCAGGATTGCATCAAAAGAAGGAGAAGATGAACTCGGGTCCAATGGATGATCGATGGCCTCTGGGCGAAAGACAGCGTCTCCAGCATAAAGATTGACTTGGGTCGATGCAAGGCCGGCATTATTGGCTTGCAAGGCCTTTACACGCTCTAGAGAGCGATGGTGATGAGTTGGCAGGCTTGTGATCCCAACTATTTTGGAAGGCCGAGGAATGTTTGGATTAGTTAACAGTGTTATTAGAGATTCCCCTGTGCCATGGCCGACATCTGTGCCATTACAGTTCAATACTTGAATTTTCGAGTGGCAGAATGGAGCATACCGAGGATAACGTCTCCAGCCTTCACATGAACCGTATTCATTAACCTGAGAGCCAAAGCTGTTTGGGTTTAGGATCAAGGTAGGCAATGAGTATGTTGACAATGGATATGCCAGGTCATCATACCTTCGCATGCATCTGGGAAGATATTAGCATCCTGAGTATCTGTATTAGGGAATAGCATTGATGTTTTTTGAGTGACCGGAATCACCTTCCAATACCCCATGTTGAGCCATTCCGTCTTCGGGACTTGCCCCTCATCCCCAGGGCGAACATTCATTGCAAGATGAAATAGACCATAGGGGTCCGAGCCCTTCTTATCCCATAGTATCTCAAATAAGACCATAGCTGCTATAACGACCGAAATAGTAGCGACTTTTGTGGACTCGAGCGTAGTAAACCGCAGGGCAAGTGGCAGGATGCATGCGAGAACTTGAAAGATCCTAGGTCGAGTCATGTTATGAGGTTTATTTTGAACCACAGTGTCGTTGTCTGTACTGTTGTTTTCCAAGCCAATTTCGGTCCCCATTTTCGGTGAGTGTGGTAAGCGTTTGAGGAAACTTGTTTAAAATGGAGAACAGCAAGTTGAAAGATATAACATTGTGGCTCGCATCAAGTTCGGTGCTCGTTGTACAGTTGCCACCGACGCGATGCGCTCCTGTGGCGTCATTAGAACACGCATCTCCTTCAGATTGCGCGCGCGCTGAGGGCTCGAAATGCCTGGACATGCTGGTATCGACTGATGATATACGGAAACCCTGATTTGATACGATGTCTCCGCAGGATGCTACAATTCTAACTTACATCGAAACACTGTACATACATGTGGTTTTTGGTATTGTATCATCGAGTATCAAGCGCATACAGCCAGAAGAAACACCCTCATCTCATGAAGCCAACCATGTTCAAAAAATGAGATTCGATCCGAATTTCTCATGGAAAAAAAAAACACTATTCGGTTTCTGCCGATGGGGGCTGTTCCTCTGGAGGGGCACCTTCAGGTTCTGTCACAGCCTCTGGAGCAGGTTCAGGGGGAGCAGGCTCTTCTTCATGTTTCACCTCATCGTGTTTAGCTGCGTCGGCGGCAGCTTCTCCGACTTCACTAGTTGGGGCATTAGGAGATGGTGGTGGTGCTCGAGCATGTTCCCAATCTGTCAGAATACATCAATCGACCGAAAATGGATGGAGAGCAAGGTCTTTACCGTTGAATGCAGGCTGATTAGCAGATGAGCTCTTTTTCTCTTCAATAGGCTCTTCAGTCTCGCCAATAAACGTATCTCCAATCACGTAACGTAGGACATCGCTGAGAGTGATTATACCAAGTAAACGACCCTTCTTGCCTCCTTTTTTCTCCTCTTCCTGAAAGATTATGAGTGTTCGTTAAGGACATCAATAAATAAGGAATGATTACATCGCCTTCGACAACAACCAAACGGTGGACTCTCCGCTTTTGAATAAGCTGCAAAAGTGTTCCCAATGAATCAGACGCTGTGCAAATGACGACACCCGGAAAATCCGGACTTCTTTGGTTGAGAGCTTCTGCGATAGTCAGATCCAGCGCCTGATAGGCACCCAGCCTGACCAGTGTCTAAGAGATGGGGGCACTCTTGTGTCAGCTCTGATTGTTACGTTCCCGATGGTTTGCAGGTTCAGCACTTACGATGACGTCCACAGTTTCGTACAAGTTGACAACAAGCCCTTCGTCGTCTACGATCGGAACTGCTGAGATCGAACGTTCCGAGAACATATGAACAACGTCAAAAACTGTAGTATTGGGAGTAGCCGTTGCTATGGGGTAATGAGGATTGTCGGGTGGCGCAAGGTCGGAGACGTATGTCCCGATCCGCAGTTTGCGGAGGGATAAATGGAGCCCTGAGACCTCTTTGCTACACTAAGCATGGATCAGTTACAAATCGGCAAGATAAGAAAGGATGTTATACGTTTATGGAGATAAACTTCAGAAGTCGATATTGAGTAAGCACAGATACGATAACTTCATGTCCAGTTGCCGTATCGTTATCGAGCAGAGGAAGTCGACGTGCATGCGACTGAAGGAGGGTCCTGGAAGCATCATATAGTGAGCTCCGTGGACTTTCGCGTGTCAGAGGTGGTGGTTCCACGCCGAGCTCCCTCTCGATCTCTACCTGAGAACTGAGTGAAGATATCTTAGAGATGATCACGGAGGCGGCACACCTCGCAACGATTCAAGACGGAATGATTCAGCTTCAGTGGCAACAGTATCGTAGGAGGCCGTTTTGTAGTAGTATTGAATCAAATGAATGATGTCGAGGACTGTGAGCATCCCAGCAAACTTGGATTCACTGCTGTTCCAGAGTGGGGCAGAGACAACACCTGAGAATGCTATATGTTTATATTTTCCTGCAGATTAGACACTATCAAAAGGCACCATTGAGCAGTAGGCATTGCAAAGCTTTCTTCACATTCAATTTGGTATCGAGTACGATCAATCTAAAACTGACGGGGAACGCATCATAGGCTGTTCTACCCTTGAGGAAGTTACGGATGCTGTGAAGGGCTGCGTCATGGGACTCAAGGGTTTGCACAGGGGGCAAATGCGAGCCCGCCCTTGGCCTTCGAGTAGACGGCTTTCGTCTGACCTTGCCTGGGGGTGATAACGTCGTACTCATCACCAGAAAGAAATACTGGTCCAAGAGAGAAACGTGGGGAAGGAAGCCACGGCGTGCTAGGAACAGCAGCGCCTCCGTGCCGGCCGTAACTACCACTTTCGGATATATAACGTGATATGCCGGATTACAAGCTACCGTATTCGGTCAGCCGCATCCGCGGACGGGGACGGCAAAGCACAGGCCGCTGCTGCTGCTGCTTGCTCCATAACTCTCTCATGACCGATAGCTTCAACGACCATCTAAATACTCAAACGACATTATCTCATGAAGACCTCGTCGCATCGCTCGTCATGACCTCGCTCGAGAACATGGAGGATATTTCACCCGCCTCCCTTGATTCCCCTTCAAGGGGGCAGGATGCTCTCATGGTCCTTCTGCCGCTCCTCATCGTACTCTCCACATTTCTGTTCCTCCTGCTCCTATTTCTCGTTTGTATAATCCTTGTTCGAAGAAGAAGAGGGATTGTCTTGCGTGATCGTGATGGGCCTGTAGACCTCAGCAGGGAGGACGTTGTCGAGGGTGAGGGAGGTTTTGATGGAATGGAATCAAGGTGGCTGGAAAGCGTCAATGACAGTGCAAAGCGGTTATATCAGAGGGCGAAAGGTATGAATTCCTATCCTACTTATCCTTGTTGATTTGTTTTTCTTTCTTTCTCTGACACACGGTCGGTAGAATGGCAACTTCAATACCCACCCAATTCACACCCCTCTGACATCACACTATCCCAGTTTCTCTCGATCCAAGAGAAGGGTGTTTCGGCATGGTGCTTCGAGCCAGACCACGAAACGATTAATACGCTCATGGTGCAAGCACGTACAGAGATAACATTCTTGACCGATCCGGCGTCTGCTTCGTCTGTTCAGTCTAATCTCCCACTTCCCAAGCTCAACGAAGTATATTACTGGGAAGTAAAGATGTTTGATCTACCACAGACTACCACGGTCTCTGTTGGTCTGGCCACCAAACCTTATCCTTCGTTTAGGCTCCCAGGCATGAACAAGTACTCTGTGGCGTACCATTCGAATGGCGAGAAATCGTTCCACTACCCATTCACGTCCGCAAGTTTTGGAGCTTCTCTTAAGGAAGGAGACATTCTTGGTGTCGGATATCGTCCACGCTCTGGAACCGTTTTCTTTACTCGGAACGGTCGGAAAATGGATGATGCTTTCACGGGCCTCAGTCGATGGAATTTGTTCCCTACGATTGGTGCTGATGGGCCTTGTACCGTTCATGTTAATTTCGGCCAGGCAGGTTTCGTCTTCATTGAAGCCAATGTCAAGAAATGGGGCCTGGCACCGAGTATTGGTACACTTGCACCTCCTCCGCCCTACGGCAGTGAACGCGGAAGCATTCTGTTGGATGTAGGTGGCGGTCACTCAGCTTATCAAGACACACCAGGTGCTTCTTCACCCACCCCATCTCGACGATCCCACAGAATTCGTCGATCCAAACCTGTCATAAACGCTACGAGCATTCATGGCAACTCACCTCTTCGGAGCTCGCCTTTGGTGTCTCCGGTGGTTGATTCGCCGCCACCTCCAATCACTCCAATTACTGAAGAATCGGAGGAGAGTCCAGTAGCTGGACCTTCGTCTTCGCGGCGATATATATCCCCTACGGACATGCCGTTCCACACGCCTGCAAACAGTCATCTTCCTGCCTCCCCTTCCGAAGACACTCAAGCGAGTGCAGATCATGCTCCTGATAGTTCATCCTTGCGCTCACAATCGCCGTCTGATGGCGATGCGTCAGGTACGGGCAACCCGTTCAGCTCGCCTCGGCGGCCGCCCCCGCGCTTTGCTCACCTCGCTTCTGAACTGTCTCACACAGATTCAGGATCTACGGTGCAGCAGGTACTTTCTCCGCCCGAATCTCCGATGGCTCCAAATCCACCGACGCCTAATCCCACTGATATTCATTTGCAGGCCCTCACATCGCGCACCGATCGTGATGGGGGCATGCTGATTGCAGATAGCGAACCCGCGCTGCGCCGGCGTGATCCACCGTCTTATTCCCCCTTAGACGCGAATGTCTACGCCGACGGTGTTCATCTCGACCTCCCAGCCGAGGTCATTGCTGCAGCTATGGAAGGCGGGTCTATTCCGAGCAATGTTATTGGACAAACACGGCCAGATCGTCGAAGAAGTACTAGAAGGCGATGACCATGCGACACGTAATACACACCATTGTTTTCCTTGCGATTTGTTTTTGAGTATATCTGAATTTACACACCACCATCCTATCTGGACTCTACACGATATATCTATGTGATACATATCACGATTTCGAATACACACACCCCTGTACTTTGTTTTAGCTCCGGAAAAGACATCAAATGAGAGAAAAATCGAGTGCTAGTAGTGTGAAATCCGGTCTAGAGAAAAGTCCAACCGAGGCGTCTGGTCACGGGTTGACGCACGCGAGCAGACGGCTCCCGGCGGTGTCCGTGACTTTTACTTGGACTTTAGCGCTGATGCATATGTGTACTGATCAGTCGTTCTCATCGTTACCAAGGCTGATGAAACTAATGTTGCTCCACACTTCAAATTACCGTAACTACGACATATTCCCCGTAAAGGCATTCTTCTGTATGCTTGCCGTCATTGGCTGACTAATAACGCAGCGCCAATGTTAGTGTTACTAACTTTGCTTTGAATGGCACATTTATTCGCACTGTTCAGTCTCATTCTATGTAAATCAAGCTCCACAGTTGCAACATACCCATTCGGGCTGGTAAGCAATGCTATGAATTAGAGACATTTTTACCGCTTTGGTGCTTTAATTACGGGAACTGCATGTGGTCGATGATGGAACTAATTCATCATCTAACAACTGTGCCATGGTGAATTGATGGATACACACGTACAGCCTTATCCAAGCATGGTACACCCATCGTCTTATGAAACCCCGGGAAATTCGCTCAACACAGTGTTGGGCTTCTGAGTCACTGCACGCTGGCGTCCATCTTCTTTCTCCCTTCGGACTAGATTTCCCCGTGTTGCCGGTGCAAGAGTGGTATATAACAGAGCACTCCTATACGTTCATTCGCTTCTGCCTTTTGGACGATCCTGTGCCTTGACAATCAGCATTCCATATACTAAAAACCAATCATGGACACGACCAACGCCCTACTATCGTCCCCGGTTCTCCAGGACATCATTCGAATGCAAGCCGATGAAATAGACAGGATGCGCCGCTCCATGATGGAACTCCAAGTAAGTCGCAGTGATCATTTGATATTTTGATTATCATTCAAGCATTAACTTGATTCAACTGTTCAGACAGATAAAGATAAGTTGTCGCACCAAATTTCCTTATCCCGGAATAGCACCCGCGAGCAAGAATTAGAGCGTGTATGCGCAAATGTTGAAGAGGCTATCCGAGCAAGTTGCATCTAAAGTGTGGGTCATAATACCATTTGCTTATCCCCTTGCGTATCTACCACCAGACATCTACAAAACTCCTTCATGCTGGGATGGAAACTTTGCGAGACACAGTTCACCGTGGCCAACTCGTGAATGCACAGGAAGCTCTGGAGGAGGCAATTGTATGTGTAATAACTTAGGGCTCCGAGCCTACGCACCTCATCTAATGGTCTGCCGTAGTCTGAGAAGAATCGCTTATCGGCTGAGCTCATGACGACAAAAGCAAACGTTGATGGCCTTCATCACAAACTGGAAGAGGAAGCCGTAAGTTTCATCCCGGAATAGCACCCTAAAATCGCTAATCAATAAGGGTGAAGATCACCAAAGCTAAATTGATCGACGAACTTGCGTTTGTGAGGCTTCAGCTACAGATAAAGGAGGGACAGCTGAAAGAATCACTTGTAAGATTATTTTACTGGTCGGGTATTTCCCATTTGAAACACTCATCTCATTAAATTTTGGTTTAGTCGCTTGCAAATTTCGCCACAGGTCTACCGGATGACCTCTCCTTCCTCATTAGCCAAAATCATGCGAAAGACGAACAAATCCAGGAGCTTATTGTCTGTGTTTGCTCTTTTCTTCGCTTCAGGCATCAATCTAATTTCATCCTCAAAGACCACGAGGGATAAGCTATTGTGGGAGCTATCTGTCGCACAAGACGAAATCCAGTCTCTAAACTTGAACTGGCCTCGGCCTGTTTCTGCTTCTGGTTCTGGAACCCCAGCACGCATACAGGTGCACCGGTCTAACCGCGCTCATTCTATCTCTGGGGTTCTACCGTATGCCAGAAGGAGGGATAGCTTTGGCGGTGTTCCAATGTTCGACTCATTAGTTTCGCCCGTTGAGGCGGAGACGGGACCGTTCAGGTTTACAGTCCCTTCTGCGCCTGTACGAAACAAGTCTATTACGGGTCCACCCCGTGTAAGTCATTTGCCTGTTTTTTTCTTCCTGTCATCATGACATTTCGAGAATATTGACACATGTTACAGATTGATACCCTTAGGATCAATAGAAATAGTGTCGCTAATTTTGTACCGTCTCCTATAAGCCCCATGCCAGAGCATACATCCATAGTACGTAGGTACACTGCTTAAAATAATTGGCGCTTACATAGAAGTACAGGATGAGTTTCCATCAGCTAGGATTGACCCTGTTCCAGAACCTGAAACACCACGAAGCAAGCGGCCATCAAGCGTTCAAAAGCACAGAGTAGTCCTCTCGGAATCGGGCAACTCTATCGCTCAGAGCCTTGATCAGCTAACTCCTTTCTTGACGGAAAGTAAGAGTCCGAGAAAATGTGTGGGTTACGCACGGACGGTATGTTTCAAATAATCAAACCACCATATTTCTGGATCGAGCTCATTCAAAATGAATTTTTAGATCCTGAAACCGTAAGCCAGTACTATGTATAACTTTGGCATAATCATTTATCTTGATCATACAGGAATTCTACCTTGTATCTTGTTTCTGGAGACTACGTCTTCGAGCCCACATCGCTCGAAACGGGCTTCATCGTGAAACCTGTACAAATATATTCCTCCAAAAAGGATAAAGAAGCGCCGGAGCTAAAAGATAACAACAAATGGGAAGCTATGGTACCACGAGATATCGAGCTCTTGACCTGCCACAAAGGCTCATGGTACTATTTCGGAACATATAAAATAACAACGTCTTCCGTCATTACTTCGACGGAATTTGAAAACTTGCCTTTGACAGTATGTTCTTCCGCTTCTCCGACCATGGACTCGTTTAACAGTAGTTTTGGCCGTCAAACAGACCCGAAAGGCTGTCACGAACGAGGCAGGCGCAAGTGTAAACGACTCAGCCATCAAGCTGCAAATACCCTCCATGTTCCAGGATGGCAGCCTGAAGGCTATGAAGATAAATCTAAAGCGTGTAGGATTTGCGACAGATATCGCCGAAGGGCTGCAAAATGCTGCCTCCGGACCGCAACAACCACAGCCCCCCGCAAGAGAGGCTAATGCCAATCCAAAGAACCCATGACTTTTATGATTATTTACTTGATGAGCAATTATGATAACATACAAGGACACTTGCTATTCCTATATCCATGTACCATATTACGATATCATCTTGACTCGCAGCCAGAATTGATATTTAACGATCTTTATGGAATTATCATCGTCATTCTATCCCTGCTCAATCATTTACTCGCCAAGGATGCTTCATCTCGATCGGGGCGTCGCATAAACGTGCACCACCAGCGTTAATTTATATATCAAGATCTTCGTCAGGATCGTCGTCATCGATGTCATCTGCAGAATCTGGATCATATAATATCACACTAGCTGCCAAGTCTCTTGCGCTAGTTTTCCCTGTAAGATACGAAGGAAGGAGGAAAATCAATAAAAAAAATGGGTATGCCACTCCAGACAGAAACTACGCTACCTTCGTGAGCGTAGGGTAATGGTACTTGTGAGCGAGCCTCCTTCTGTGATGGTGTAAGATCGAGGTTAAAGGAAACTGACGGTGTCGGATCCTGTGAAGTCTATGGTGGGGCATCGTCAGCATAGGCTGTCGTTTAAATCGTTGGTTTATTACCTCCACCGACGAGGATGGGCGTGATGGTGGCCATACTGCTTTCAAGGATTGAAGTTCCTTGAGAGAACATGGTCTGCCCTTCCATCCTTCGATATGACGCTCATTACCTAGTCTTGACCTTCTCGAGAGTATCTCAAACACTAATTCGTCATCAACCATACCAGCACCGTTCCCATTTGGTTCGTATACCATCTTCTCTATCTCGGTCGGGCGATCACACCATGGAAGGAAAACAGACCAGAATTTCTCCTCTTTTGATGCGGGCGGGGGAGGTGTCAGATACTCCTTCGCTATATGCGTGAAAAGAACTGGAGGATATGCTGATATGCGTAGATAATTCTGTGTTGAAGAGGTCAGGGTAATCATGCGGCCTAAATCGGAGGAGGCCTGAACGTGGACAATTAAACTTGACGAAGCTGAAAATGTTAATGAATGAAAAAAATAAGTTTTATGCCACTTGAGGTATGAAAGCATCTAACCCGAGTGAGCATATAGTTTCTCAGAAATTTGTTCAAGCAGCAGAAGTGCTTTGGAGCCGGAGCCTAGATTAGATGCAAGTGTATCAAGAGAGTCGACGATGACATTGAGCGGTCCTGAGTGGGCAACTAACGAAAATATATAAGCTGTGTCAATATTATAGTGATGATGATGTGCACTCACGCTCTTTGACAACTCCGAAAATTCGTTCATGCAAGTCTTCAAGTCCAGCCTCTTTATAGCTCGGAATATGATCGGTAAAGTCGTGAATAGTTAAGTTTCCAGTGACAAAAGTCGAAGGATCGCTGATCGCAGAAGGGGGATATAGAAAAGATAATAAAACACTCCGTGTCTCTGAGTGAGCTAGCAGTATTTTTCGAAGGATTGGGAGGCACGAAGCTGCAGCTGAAGATTGCAGTAGTATGTAAGGAAAGGGATATATTCCTGGTGATTTCTGCAAAATCGACGAGAGAACAGACATAGCTGGGCGGCCTGAGTGTATATATCCTAATCTTTATTAAGGAAGTTAACGAATGTTTAACATGAAGACAGCCAGCCAACTACATAGTATTGTGGCAAGTCACTGACTAGTGCTAACTGTTCGAACGGAATTGCAGTGGGTCTGATCAGAAGAATTCACAAGAGTCAGCTCTTTTCTGAAGTCATGATCACAACACCGAATACATGAATTCCACATCTGTACAAAAAGGTTTGTTGCCATCATCTTACCAGGTTATTGTGTCACTAAGACTGTGAACTCCAGAGCCCTCTTCCCTCTTCACCCGACCATCAATACGTCGATACGCGGAATATCATCATGGTCAGATCATTCGTGGCATATATGGCCTACTAAACCAAATTCAAATATTAAAACCAGCCCAAAGAAAGCCGTCGTCGCACACACACTGCTCATCATCTCCAGTCTGTTCCTCTTGCCAAACGACAGTTTTCTCAGGCTGGGGCGGTAGAACATATATCTATCGGATCACAAGCAGAAATATCTGTGAATTATAGTCCTCATCTTTCCTCTAGTCAACTACTCATTCGGAATTTGGCATTACTTTCATGATTAAAGGGCAATGCCATCCTTTCGTCGATAAATGAGCCCTCCATTTCCGCTCCTATCACTAAAAAGGAGAAACAGAGGTCGAAAAGAGAGGCCCTTCTTGAAAGTAGGGTTTTCTCCTATATTAATATTCCAGAAATAAACATCTCGGCTTGATTACTGCAGAGCTTGAGCAGACAAAATCTCCGTATTCGAAATCACACGCCCGGCGATTAAAGCGCAAAGCCCGAGAACAACTCGCGACGGGGATGAATGACATCCAAGACGCCTTGCAAGCAGTAGAGGACGATGTTTCAGATGCAGCTATTGGGTCAGAAACGGCGGTTACTCAAGATGAGGAGACACTTCAGGTGAAACGCGCGAAGCCAAAACCAGGTCAGATTGGGGAGGGAAAGGGTGCACCGTTGAGCAAATCGCAAAGGAAAAAGGCCTTGTACGAGATTATTTGTCCCTGGCTCTAACAACAAAACTAACAAAATTGCTTCAGAATGAACGAACGGGTCAGACAACCGCTGATCTTGTCCCAGCTTACAACGTCCGGGGGGATAGAAAATCCATTTGCGGCAATCCGCCAACATGCTCAAAATACGCTTGTCAAGAAAGAACCTACTCCTCAATGATCCTTAAAGTCTGCACACCGTAAAAGTAACTTAGCGATTTATTAATTCCATAGTCAGAGTACAATGTATGCAATATCACCACACAAGCACAAGACAAATAGATTGAATCCAAACATGTGAGAAAGAAAAAAAAAGTAGAACAGAACAGAACAAAAAGTCATCCTGAGAGATCATTTACACACGTGGGGTATATCATCACGAAATAAAATCTAGACCAGCGGCACTTAAAAAGCCGTCCCTCCA
This sequence comes from Agroathelia rolfsii, assembly GCA_018343915.1. NCBI lineage: Eukaryota > Fungi > Basidiomycota > Agaricomycetes > Amylocorticiales > Amylocorticiaceae > Agroathelia > Agroathelia rolfsii. The sequence continues at coordinate 2,418,566 of JABRWF010000002.1, forward strand.
TCTACTATCTAATCTTCAGCACCCTCCGCACTCATACCGGCGCTCCAGACGGTGCTACTGCTACTCTGCCCACCACTCGTCCTGCTCCTACCGCTGCTCACATGGCGACGCCGGTCTGTGCTGCGACGGGGTACGATGTCGGTAAAGCCACTGCTCCCGCCTTTAGCCATCTCTGCGCTGAGCTCCCGCTCGTGCGCATCTAGGGCAGCGAGGGTGTTCTCCGCCTCTGCTTGCTCGAGCGCCTCCTGCGTCAGGTTGCCGACACCAGAGGCATCCTCGCCGTTGAGACCTAGCCCAACGCGGCTCGCAGCCAAAGATGGTGTGGAGGCGTTGGAATTCTGCTCTGAGCCGGAGGTTCCCCGGCGGAAGAAAGGCCAACGACTCGACGACGTAGCTGGACTCGTGGGGTTGCTTGAAGGTGGAGGCATAGCAGGTGAGGGCGAGGAAGGCACGGCGGGTGTAGCTGGAATGACAGGGGGCGACAAGGCAGGCTCGATACCCATCAGTCTCATCGTAGCACTGAGGCGCTCTCGTTCTCGCCGGTCGTCCTCGTCCTCCTGCGTCTCCACCTTGCGAGCGCCAGTGATGACTGGGTTTCCAGGTTTGAGAGTCAGAGTTCGTAGGTTAGGGGTTTCAGGCTTTTTCTCGGCATTGCCTCCGCCAAAGAGGCCCTTCCAATCGAAAGACATCGACCTTCGGCTTGCCTTTGTTGTAGCCGATGACTGGGGCGGAGACAATGTAGACGATGCGGGTGAAGAGGGAGCTAGTTGAGGAGGAGACATGATAGTTGAACGTCTCTCCTTCTTTGTCGGTGTTGGAGGAAGCAAGGAGGGTTGAGAACGAGGTTTGGCCGTTTGAGGATCCTCCCCGCCTAGCGGCGACTTTGGCATTGGAGACGGCGCAGGCTTCTCGAAGTCTACTGCCAAGATGTGCTCGAACCCTTCCTGAGAGATGATACGGTCCAAAATCTTGGAAGCATAGAGTGAAAGAGCCTTGTTGGCATCCTTCAATGACTTGACTTCGTTGCGGAGAGCATCGACTTCGCCCTCGGATATTTTGGAAGGCTCTGTAGAGTGCTTCTTGCCACGCTTATTCTTGGCGGGCGAGCGCTCCTTGTCGTCAATCGCATTGCCCTCGAGAATGTCTTTGTTTTCAGCACGGCCCAACTCAGCAGCGAGGTCAAGACCAGGTCCGGCGACCGGCAAGTCAGCAAGTGTTTCGCCCTTGATTCTGGGTGGAGAGCTTCCCCTCCTGCGCGACGGGTTACGACCATGAGCGGAAGTTGGGGACATGTTGTCTTGAGCGTGGAGTGTTTTCTCGAGCTCTTGGTCGTAGGTATCCTCACCAGGCTCTTCGTTGATGAGCTCGAGTGTGCCACGTTCCGAGCTTCTGATACTGCCCAGATCGACATCGCGAGGCGCAGAGTCTCCTGTGTCGCTCCCGTCCTCGCTAACCGCAGCTCCGCTGCCAACTTGTCTGACAAGATCGTAGTTGCCACTCAAGGTCTTCTCGCGGAGCAGGATCATGTAACTTTCATTCTCTTCCTGCAGCTCATGGTTGACGCGCTGCAGGTCCCCAAGTTGCGACTGTAGCATATTCAGAGTCGTCTGCAGAGAGGTATGGGAGGTGCTGAGAGTTGAGAGCTCTAGTCTTAGAGCGGTCATTTCGGCGGGCTCGTCCTCATCCTCAGCAGCATCAGGCGCAGCGGGGTCCTCTTCTTCTGCTTCCTCCTCGATTTCCTCTTCGACTTCAGGCTCTTCAGCTAATGTCTGCGTTGAGGGTTCTGATGCAAGGCTCTTGCGAGGCTGTTGTATTGACTTCAAAGACTGAGAGGAACCATGGGTTGCGAGTCGTCTGCGAGAGGCTAGTGACTGAATGCGAGATTTGAGATGTTGCTCATTATCATAAAAGGCTTGACGCTCAGCGTCAAACGTAGCAGCCTAAAAAGGGATTTTTTTTTTATATAAAAGAAATTAGAGACCGTTCTACAACATTCCTTCAAAGGAGCTGACCTGCTCGTTGTAACGCCGCTGGATATCCCGTTTTTCACGCTCAAGTTCACGTACTTGTACGCGTAGCTTTTCTGCTACCTCAATTCGGGCTGACAGCTCCTCGTCCGCGCGCGCTTGTTCGGCATAAAGCTCTGCAAGCCTGGACTCTGCCTCGTTTAATGAGGACGCGAGACGCTCGTTTTCTTCAGTTACATTCTTAATTACAGAGTCTTTGTCCTGTAACTGAACGAGTAGCTATTGACAGACGGAGGAAGGACAGGTTGAGACTTCATATAAGAGGACGCGGTTTTCATATTATAAATTCACCAACCTGTTCTTTCTGCTCTGTTTCATGCCTGAGGGCGTCTTCGAGCACCTCACGTGTATCACTTGCAGAACTGCGGTGGACGGAAGCGGCAGTGACGGAAGCGCGCCTAGCAGCGGGAGAGCTCAGCGCCGAAACGCCTCTTGAGGGCACGGCAGACCGCGCAGTGGCGCCTTTTGGTACGCCCGCCGAGGTGATAGATATAGAGGATGGGGGAGAAGCGGTGGAACGCCTGGTGGCAGCTGCGCTACTAGACGTTCTAGCACGGGACGCCGCAGTGGTTGACGCCATGTCTTGTCTTTTTTGGTATCGTAAAGGGTCGTTACTTGGGTATTTTTTAATGGTTTAAAGGTGGAAGGACGTTATAGACATGCAACAGAACGTTCAGAGAGAGAAAGACAGTGTGAGTCCAACAGAGCTGGATGGAGGGTGCAAGAGGTGCGTCGCCGTGGAACCACGTGCAGCCAGAGGCGCGCTAGGCAAACGGGCCATGTCCACATCACGACCATGATGATCATACATACGTGTATACGCGTATATCAGTATATCATGGCCGCACAGATGTTCAGTGAGATATACTCAGAATCATTGCAAGAGGTGAGATTGCTGCTGGCACTAGTGCTGTGCACTTGATTAACAGTGCTTTGCAAAGTTGTTAGCTTCAATTTATCAGGACAGTAAGACATGGATCGAGTCTTGTCCTGCTTGGCCTCGCTTATAACATGATCTCTGTCAGAAGAACAAATCCAAATTTCGACAGACGGCGACCCTGGACTGAAAAATAATCCATATGCATTTTTAGGACTTCGTCGAGGCGATGTTCTCGAAATACAAGGGCCTGCTGCCACAGGAAAGACCGCTCTGCTCTACCATCTCGTTGTGGACTACATGCTTTCTACTAGTCCAAATCATGGCTCTTATGAACAGATTAAAGCTGCCGTTCAACACAAGGGAGTTATTCTTTTTGACACAGACAACCGCTTTGATCTTATGCATCTACGCCGGGTTCTACATTCTCGGTTGGCTAAACTGTTGTCACATTTTCCTTCAGATGCCACTGAAATACGTGATCTTTGTCAAATATGCCTTGAGGGTTTGCACCTCTTCTTTCCGACCTCATCATTGCAGTTGGCCATCGCACTCAATCATCTGCACAAGTACCATCCCCAAAACATGCCTGACCGCGAGATAGGTCTTGTCGCTATAGATAGCATCAGTTCATTCTTCTGGCCGGATCGCTTTGTCGCCGAACAGGTTCGGTCTATGTCTAAAAGCAAACCAAGTCTGGGCCCCGGGAGCTCTCTGCTTCACATCTTCAATCAATTGCAACATGTTCGAACTTCACTGCATCCATTGATCGTGTATACGAATTGGGGGTTGAATCCTGTATTGCAATCTAACGGCACTGTCGAATATAAACAACATTTGCCCCATCATCCGTCGTTCAACACCCTTCCTACGCCAGTAAATCAAACTACGAGAAACGATCGCCATCCAGATACCATAACACTGCCATTAACTCATCACATCACTTTCTTCACGCCATTACCAGGTCTCACCCTTACTGAAGATACCCCATGGGTGGAGGAAAATGCCGTTGCTGTCTCTACGGGTGTTTTGAGATACGCTGATGGCTCAAAGACAAAACAATTTAACTTGTTCGTCAACGAAGACGGTGTCGTTCTCGAAAATTGAGCGAATTCCACACTTCAAGCTGTAGGGGAGGGTGATTGATCGTCGCGGCTAAGAGGATATCAGTTGGACTGGAACACAACACAAAAGCACGTTTGAGCCATCTCCGAGTCAACGATGATCCACAGCCTTGGGCGTTGTTCACTTTTGAGGGACGTTTGCTGTTGATGCATTGTTGGCAAAGACGTTACGGGTGTGGGTATTTGTAATTAGTCAGTCGAACATTTGTGCAGAGAATTTCATATCAGTAGTCCCGACTTGAAATGGTATGTCATTGGCATAATCTATGTGTTTCTGTATGGAGAGAACCGACTTTGTCAAATGAGCATGAGTGGTGGCTGTGTAGCGTGTGCGGCGAAGCCATTTGCGGTCTCAAACCGACTTGCTCCAGAAAACTTGAATATTCACAGAGTCTGACTGCAAGTGCTTCATCGCCATCTTCAGTGGCCATCTCATGCCTTGTGGTTTGCACTGTGCTGGCCCCTTGTCTCTGTTCCGGACAAGATAGTGAGCTCCCAATTTCACCCTGTCCACTATAATTTTGCTCATGCTATATTTCTGCGTGGTCATATGTAGGCTACTGTGAAGCACGATACCATTCGCCTGGACATTAGCCAGGCTGTCCATGTTTAGGAGTGTCAAATGTGTACATTGGCACCGTCTCCAGCTGGCCCCTCCAGTGCGCGCGAGTTCACCTACACGTTCCCTGCTGTACCAGTCGATTCGCCGGCGATGGTCCATGGAAGCAGTGGCAGAGGCCAGGGCCCAGATACATGCATCCCGCAACAGACACAAAGACCTGAAAGAAGACAGGGAGCTAGACGCCAAAGATTATGCCCACCCGAAGCCAATTCCCGTGAACCAACGCGCTCATTTCAGACCTCCACACGACAATATACGTCTACCACGAGAACTCCTCGATTTGATCGACTCCCCGCTGCGCTACAAGCGCGACTGGGTTACAGCACTAGAACGACTACGCAGCTCCGAGGCATCGATGACGCATTTCCAGGACTCGAAGAGCGTCCGAAAGCTAATAGAAGACCTGGCTCGCACCACCCATCCGTCAAGAATTTCTCGTGTTTTGCATCTGGCACATCGTCTCAGCTGCGACATGAAGCAAAACGTGTACGAGGCTGCCGCATTTCATCTGTCTACAGCAAGTCAATGGCATTTGGTACTCTCTGTTGTCTCCCAGGGCAAGCGTCAATCAGGGAAGACCACCCTGCGGTTGTTAAATTGGTACACCCGTGCATTAGTCGAAACCGAGCAGTTCGGTCGTGTCGGCGATGTTCTGAGCTGGTTCGATACGGAGCATCTGCGCCCGACGCGGCGAACATATCATCTCATCGTCGCTGGGCAGCTTCGGAATGCCGACTTGTTTGGGGCCAAAGAGACGCTGCGTCGTATGGAAGTCAACGGGTTCCCCATCGATGCCAGCACCCATGCCCTTGTCATCTCCGTCTATCGCACCCTTGGTCCCGACGTTCATGTCCAGCGACAAGCTTTCGAAACATTGCGCGCCGTAGGCATCGAATCCTCTACCAGAACACTCAATGGTTTGTTACAACTTGCCGTCGACTCCCAAGACTCTCAGAGTCTAAAAGCAGTCCTCTCATTGTTCGATGCCCGGAAGCTGGGTACACCATTCCAGGAAGATTCAGAAAATGCTATCACCCCGCCCGCCGGCGGTCCACCCGATTCTGGCACGAACAGCGAGGGATTCTCCCCCCCTATCCAAGCATACAATGTCCCTCCTGATTTGGCCACATTTTCCCTTCTACTCAACTATGCAATTAAGGAGGGAAATGTTCAAGGTGCTTTCCATGTCGTCAAGATAATTGAACTCAGTACTCTTCACGTTGACGACATCCTCCTGGCCTCCTTGGTTCGGCTGCATTTCATGGACGGGGACGAAGGCACAGCGCTTGGCCTGTTATTGTCAACCTTGTCTCCGGACATGATACCGGCTTCTTTGTTTGCGCCACTTGCTCTTGCACCCGCTCGTCGGCGGATCCCGACAGATATACTTCCTCGCATGGAGCCATCTGCGCGCGTTTTCAACGCGTTTCTGCAGGGCATCTTGCCTCTCCGGGGTCTGTCTGCTGCTCGTGTCATCCTACGCATAATGCGAACAGCCCGCCTTGCCCCGGATGCGTACACTGTGGAAATCATTCTGGAGTATCTGGACAAGACGGCGTCTTTACGCCCCCGGGAGATTATCCAACTCTCGCGGTTCCTGTCCACCACCAATATCTCCCCCACTCAGCGTCATGCCCATATCATTCTCCGTTCCGTTCTTAGACGGGAGAAGACCTTTGCGTGCGGTGTTGGCTGGAATGTGGCCGCCGCACGATTCAGCAAGGTGCGCAAAGCGCCAGCCAGTCAACGTCCCAGCCACAACTCGATCCTCTCCGATACCCAAGACGCGCTCGAACCTGCCGGCGGCATTCAACTCTCCAGATCCCGTCGCACCTCTCTGCGGCGCCTCTTTCGGCCGATCAGAGCCTCGCTGCGGGACCGCAAGATGCGGAGCGACCGCGCCACGCTCGCGCTGCGCATCAAGCACGAGGCGGTAACAAAATCGGACCTGGCGCGCGCACGGGAAACGTTCTCACGCATGCTCGCGCGGGGGATGCACGCGAACAAGTACCATTTCTCCGCGCTCATGGAGGGCCACGCGCGTGCAGGCGACATGGACATGGCGCGGCGCGTGATGCAGGCGGCGTACGAGAAGGGCGTGAAGCCGAATGTGGTCATGTACACTATTCTCATCGTCAGCCATGCACATCGCGGCGAGCCCAAATTGGCTATGCGCGTGTTTGAGGAGATGGTGGACAGCGGTGTTGCGCCAGATGTGCCTGCGATTGATGCGCTGGTCAGTGCGTACTTTATTGTTGGGGCATACCGGACAGCGCGTAGGGTGTTGATGGAGCTGTGGACAATGGTGGCGCCGTTCCCGGAGGAGCTGGAGGATGCGCCGTTGCAGAAGTTGGCAAGAGAGTTCCGGGCGAGGCATATCAAGAGGGGCGGCTCGGATACGAGCATGTCCCAGCAGAAGATGAGTGCAGTGCGTAGCAAGCTGAAGAAACTCGCTATCGAGTGGAAGGCATGGACCAAGACATCTTCATCGTCGTCTCAAGGGGGAAAAATTTAGATGCATTTGGGTAATGTAATAATCGATCCACGTCTCATAGTTCTTTGTCAAAAATACAGCCATATATACAAATTTAATTTCAAAATACAATAGAGGGGTGAACGAATTCGAATGAGGTGTAGCAGGGAACAAATTCACTTAACGCAATGGTAATAGTACTCGACTGAGCCTAAATAAGATCAAGGGCGAGGCGACTTCCCATCAAGCATACGCAAACAGTCCTGAACAGCATCATATGGGACCTTTCGAACCATCTTATGCTCGTGTCCGCCCTCAGCCGAGACGCTCGGAGATTGGGCACCACCATCAAACCAACTTATAGAGGGCGATACCACTCTCTCGGGTGTTGCCGTTCCAAGCGGGGGCGAGATCACCACCTGAGGTCCTTCACATTTGGACCGTCGGGCGACCACATCCGCCAGTAGAGCCAAATCCGCGAATTCAACGTTTGGATGGGCCTTGAATCTCTGCCAAGCCTGATTGGTTGGTATGGAGTGTACTGGCCCACTCGTGTGAGTTGGAGTGATATCTACGTCCATCTCATCACGTGTAGGTGAGCAGAAGTGGGAGCAAGACTGTGGTTGACCACAGCACGCTGGAGATGGTGATTCAGAACGAGTCTGAGGAGAATGGTTATGGTCGTTTGAGGAAGATGGGTAATCGGATGATGAAGTGGCGTTGGCAGCTACAGATACAGCGACGGCCTCGCAAAATGCCTTTCCAAAGGAATCGTCTCGGCAGGCCTCACAGTTGTTAGGATCACCGGAGCATTCCTTTTCCTGTGCTTGCGTTTTCTGTTGTTCATCCTTAAGGGGTGTGACGGGGAAGATGGACTTAACCGGTGCACCCGGCTGACGGCGGCGGCGAAGGAGCAGCGGCGGCTGATAAGGTGGGAGATTCTCTAGAATAGAAGGTGGCGGAGCTTTGGAAGGTGTTACAGTTTGCTCTGGAGACGACATAATGTCCAGCAGAGGTCTTTCGAATGACTCCAGAAGCTCATTGAAACGCGGTAGAGAACCCACTGGCTCCATGGCAATGGCCCGACAGACGCACGAGTTTTCATCTGTACAAAAGCCGCAGCTAGTGACATCATCGGTAGAAGAAACGTTTGGATCGTTATTTAAGACATTGAAATCATCATAGACGTCTGAAGTCTGTGGAGATGGAATCTCATGCATAGGCAAAGAGGGCACAAACTTCGCATCCAACGAATCCACAAGGGATTCCTGGGGGACGGGTCTGCTTGTCAGGGGATTGTTATCAGAAGGCGAGCTAGAGAGAATGGAAGGCGATGCATCCCGGCGACGCTTGCGGCCCCTCCCACACTCTTGAGGAGAAAGAGATGATATGCGTGTCTCATATTCGGCTAGCTTCTGCTTAAGTAAAACATTCTCAGCCTTGAGATGTTCATTCTCCTCTTTGAGACATTTGGCGACGTTTTGTATGGCGATACTTCGCTCTAGCTCGCCTTTCTCATAGGACTCAAGGCGCGCTTTCATCTCGGCCAGCTGGGATTGACGCCGCTCCCGAAAGGCTCGCTGGGCCGCCCTGTGGAGACATGAGGATTGCAATTCATGCCTGAAAGGATAATGCTGACCTATTTTGTGTTCGACGGTCTTCGTCAAGCGCATCCGGCTATTGTAGTGCTGTTAATGAGCATATTCTCAACCTGTAAAAACCGAGTTATGGTTATGTTCTTACGTCGTTGTTCTTGTTCTGGTGGCTATTAGTGGTAGCTAGCGCTTCCTTCGGCTTTCGGCCGGGTTTTGGCTTGGAGGGAATTTCCCAATTTTGGGTCGCTATAAAATGACTTGTAGAATGATAAAACGCGCTCTTGACATCCATTCACATACCTTTAGCCCATATTGTGGAAGAAGAGGCAACGTCCTTGCTTGCAGCAGGAGCAGGGACGGACTTTGTAGGCATGGGTGGCTCTGTAGATGTGGGCTGCGGTTAAGTTTTATCAGATAAGATGTGGCACGATTTCCTCATCGTGTCGGGCAAACCAGGCTGGTGGCTTGCCGTGACCGGCCGATGCACTCCGACCTAGCGGTGGCTGCGGTGGCGCGTATGACGTCCGCCACCGGAGCAATATATCTCATGTCCAAATGTCATGATCATATTATCCGCTATTACCGTCATCATCATCGATGGTGAAGTGCATACCACGCCTGAATTATACAAGGTGCATAATTACGGTCTCTTGAAATTGGTTCCTGAAGGCCCAGGGTTTCATGTTTAGAACTGCACATCCGGTACATTTCATCTTCCTGCGGAGGAACGTGCGCCGTACTCAGTAGGCACCATCATTGGCATGATTCCAACTTGTCCACTCTTCATGGGCACGTGGGCGCCTGCCCCGGATTGCCGCAACTACAATAAATTCCTGACCATGCTTGCTCGTGTGAACCAGTGGTTGTGCCCCCTTCTCGCCATCTCCTTCCTGTTGCCCTTGCAATGTCTACCAGCGGACAGGACCGTCGTACACAAGAGACAGAGACTGCCCATGTTACTGCGGAGCAACACGCCGCTGAGCTGCAGAATCAATCCCAGGCTCTAACGGCTAGGGAGAAGCTCAGCGCATACATGACCATTGCGGCTGCTGCATTCGGTCTGATCAGCGATGGATGTGAGTCGGTGGTTTGCTATACTACATTTTATCGTGACTGATTTTCATTTAGACCAAAACAACTTGATGACCATGTCTAACGTATGATCGGCTCTTGTACTTTTTCGTTTGTGCTCAAGACCATTCGTCTTCAGGTTGTCTTCAAGAAATTATACCCCAAAGTCTACACGTCTTCAGTGTCTACGCGCGTCTCTAACTCACTTCTAGTCGGTAAGTGTTATTATCAATCGGTTTCCCACTCACCGCTTATACGCGATTGTTCTCGTCAAGGTGCTATTATCGGTCAAATAATTGTCGGCTTGGTTTGCGACCGAGTCGGACGAAAGACGGCCCTAGTTGGTACAACCCTCATGATTGTCCTGGGAGCGATTCTTGGCACTGCTGCTCATGGTACGCAACTCCTCTTTCAATTTTTTCTCCTCATTCGCTTATCAATAGATCCCTTAAGGCGCCCACGGCAGCGCTGAGGGGATGTTCTGGTTTTTGACATTTGCTCGCGGTATTACCGGTATTGTAAGTATCAAGTGGTTTATGATGCTTTTGCCTTTCTTTGGTCTGATTCTGATTAAAATAGGGTGTTGGTGGCGAATATCCCGCATCCTCAACTAGTGCAAGCGAAGCCGCCAATGAGAAAATGCAAGCCAATCGCGGACCTGGTGGGTGATAGCGCATATATTCTACAACTCCCACCGATGAATATTTTTATTAGTATTTATCATGGTCACCAACTTTGTTCTGAGTGTAAGTGTCTTCATCTTCAGTAATCATCCTATAGGTTAGATAGAGCTTTTTTGTAGTTTGGTGGTCCGCTCTCCGTGTCCATTTTCCTTATCGTCTTATCTGCTGCCGGAGAAAGCCACCTTTACACAGTTTGGCGCGTATGCTTTGGTATCGGTATCCTCTTGCCCCTGACGGTCCTGTTCTTCCGTCTACGGATGATGAGCTCAAAATTATATCGCAAAGGAGCCATCAAACGTTTGTAGAAGACTTCCTCATTTAGCACACTCTCGCTCATCGATGTTATTTATACAGGCCGGGTCCCCTACCAACTCGTATTAAAGCGCTACTGGAGGGCACTCATCGGTACCTGCGGCGCATGGTAAGAAGATCCGGCATGCCACTTCTCATCAAAACGTTCTGACCTTCTGGATGATGCATTTCAATAGGTTCTTGTACGATTTCGTGAGTCTTTGCTGCAGTACCAGTGCCACTGATTACCAGCGAGCATAAAGCTGATAAGCAAAAAAATCAAGGTCACTTTCCCTAATGGCGTATTCTCTGGCACGATCCTCTCCAGTGTCGTCAAGGATGGCAACATCAAGCGCACTGCCGAGTTCCAGCTTCTGCTTGGTGCTATTGCACTTCCTGGTGTCATTGTGGGTGCATGGCTATGTAACCGCATTGGGCGTAGGAACACAGTATGTCATGCGCTGATCTTCCGCATTTTCAAATGACCTTGTTTCTCATAACAATCAATTCAGATGATGCTCGGCTTCTCCGGCTATCTAGTTTTCGGTGAGTACCGAACCGAAATATCCCTCCCATAGCAAATTCTGATGTATATTTTTTCTTTTGCCTTTTCATTGGACAGGACTAATTATTGGTTGTGCTTATGAAAAAATCACTAAAATCATTCCCCTTTTTGTTATTTTGTAAGTTTTACTTTAAGCTGGACTATCACGTCGGTGTGCTGAGCAATTTTTTTTTAAAGCTATGGACTCATGCAATCGTTCGGCAATATGGTAAGACGACAACTGATAAATCTCCCAACACTCAAAATAATAATGAATTACAGGGCCCAGGCGATATGTTAGGTCTAACGTCTTCAGAGTTAGTACAGCCACTTTGAAGTTCATCATTTACTGACTTGGGTGTAATTTCCAGATCTTATGCAACACCTGTCCGGTAATTAACCACTTCAGATTGATTACTGCTCCAACATCATTAACTTGCTTTACCAGTGGAACTTGTTACGGTATTTCAGCCGCCATCGGTAAAGCTGGTGCAGCCGTCGGCACGCAGGCTTTCACTCCAATTCAGAACAATTTAGGGAAAAAGTGTGTTCTCTTGTCACTAATTAGATGTCTTTCTTTTCTCATGCTGGGACTTTGCTTAGGTGGACATTCATCATTGCCGCCATCTGCGGCACCACCGGTATTCTCGTCACGTACTTCTTCGTACCAGACATGACCGGTGTGGATCTCGCCGACGAAGATGCTAAGGTGGGTCTAGTTTGGCATACCTTGTTGTTTTTGCTCATGGCCTCTCCTTAGTTCATGCAATATCTAGCCGATAATGGATGGGAAGGAGAAGTTGGAGAAGATGGCGACAAAGAGCTTATTGTCGAAAAGGGTGTTACTGCGGATGACGATAGTAATGAGAAGATCTAAGTCACTTTTCTTCTACAAGCGTACTATGAATAATGCATTCATAGTTTGATTCACGATATTTTTTTACGATTGAATGTCATGTACAGCGATGTATGGTATTACTCTGTGTAATAAGTAACATTGAAGATGAGATATAAGATGTAGCAAGATGCTTATTCCATGAATCGGGAAACCTTATTCCCACCCTCCGCAATTTCCAAGAATTCAGAAGGACGATCCCTCTTCAGATTCCTCCGACGATTATTAACTGGAAGCCTCTGGTAGGCCCCATCCGACGTATCCTGAACCACAGGGTTCTGCATAGGCTGTGCGGGCCAATTCCCTGCACCGCCAGCAGCGCCAAAGTCAAAGTCGGGCATGCCACCAGCCATGCCTTGGGTTTGCATCTGCGCTTGTGCGGAGAGCATGCCTGCCAAAGTTTGCGCTTGCATGAGCTGCATCTGGAGCTGCTGATGCTGCGCTTCTGCTGTCTGCCGGACATGGAGGGGGAGTGAGGAGTTTTGGAGCATGGCGGATATTTGTGCGATCTGCGCTTGTAGGTGGGGGATGCTGTCAATGAGCATCTGTATGTCATTCCCTCCAGGTTGTTGTTCAGAATATAGTTCCTGATCGCTATTGGTCGATGACTGTCGAGAAAAGAAACAATCAGATTTTGTCAATCAATCCGCCCTAGATTGTGAAGACTTACCTCTTGCTTGGAAGGATCATTGGCTGATTCTGCTGTAGTCGTTGTGCCGTCGTCCTCGTTTTTGCTTTCCTCAATCGCTTTGTCGATGTAATCGGCAACTCTTGTTCTCATAGGCTTATCCATCACGAGCTTATCCAAAGACGGCACTTTCTTGCTGCAATTGGGGCATATGAAATCGCGCTCAAGCAGATGGGTCTGGATACACTCTTCACAGTATGTCGTACCACAACACGGTGTTTTGACGGCGTCCCGAAATAATTTGTTGTCGATGGGACAAGCTAATTGTGGATCGATTGGGGCACGTTCTCTCACGTCTTCGGCGGTAAGCCCTTTACTTGATCTGGTCACTTGCTTCTTCCAAGAGACGCTGGCAAGGAGCTGAGCAGGGTTGCTTGACGAAAAAAAAAGGAATGACGTACGTGTCTGGCTGAGCAACGACCAAGCCACCCTCGGGTGTAATCATAACACCTTGTGCGACCTGGCCGTTTTTGGCATTTTCAACTGTCTTGAGGAAGCTACGTGGGATACCAGTCGTCCGTTTGATACGAGGTCGGTTGTCATATTCTCGATCGTTGTTCGTGGGGCAGTCTTGTATCCAATGTCCTTAAGTAGCACATAGGTCGGTCATCCTCACCAAGACAAAATAAGAAGGGACTATTCATCAAACCTTTCTGGCCACAACGATAACATACATATGCAGGTGGTAATGGTCGTTCAGTTTGATATGTCTGGTGTGTATTAGACACATGGGGCTTGCCGCCACGAGCAAAACTTGCTCCACCGCGGGGCATATTAATACGCTGGGCACTGTGTGGTGTGCATACAAAACCAATGGTAGAGGCAAGACAGAAAGTAGATGCATTAGAAATTTATTACATGAATCAAGAGGATAGCACATAGGGTGCGATACCAACTGTGACATTTTCTCCTGGGTTTCCTCCCAGTTTGACTTTTCTGCTTGGAACATGGCGGCCATAGCGGCTGCTTCATCTTCTGTTGTGCCTGTGAGAGTGATTGGTGCGGGCTATCATGCGTGCTTTAGGATAAGAAACAACAAGTTTAGACAAGATATGCCACTCACAACAGCTTGCTTGACTTCTTCTTTCCCATCGAAGCGCTTCGACATAGTTCCCTTGTACCATGACCCTCCCCCTCCTGGACCTGCGCCCGGCTTTGATGTACCATCGGATGGGGTAGCATTCCCAAGATATACAGCTACAGCACCCCTACCAGGCTTGGCCGGGACGCGCTTGACTATGACTGAACTCGAACGAGGGATGATTTCGGAGTCATCCTTGAATTCTTTTTGGATACACACATCAGCATGAAACTTGCTAGAGAGCAATGCTAACTCCGAAAAGCTCGCCTTTTCCGGAGCCGTCGAGGGCGACCAAGTCAAAGTCATTTGCTTTACTCAGGCCATTTGCAATAATAATCTCTCGCTTCAAGTCGAACACAGATATACCAGTGCCATCAAAAGTGATTCGAGATTCATCTTTCTGGGATCTAAACTTGTAGAAAATAGAGGACGCCATGCAACCTGATAAAATATAAACCGATAAAATTCACAGGGTACAATGAACTCAGCACCAAGCTGAAGTAAGTGCAGTGCTGGAAGGTGTAATGACGGTAACTTGAAGCACGACTTTTGCTTCCGGTCGCATATTTCACCGCGACACTTGAAGTCGTTAATTGGCAATAACTCCAAGTCTCTACGGGTCCCTTGACTGTCGTGGTTCCTGCTGCCCATCCTTTGCTAGCTTGGTCGACTACGAGGGTATTCTGCCGTGCTGTCGTAAACCGCGTCATCTATGTCATCTTGTGCGCTTCGAATAGCCCATAGGACTCTGTCTCGCAGTCTCAAGCAGACACCAAGACGCCGCCTTTCTTCTCAGGTTACGCTTACCGCTCACAACGATGGTCTGGGGGTGAATTACGATGCCGAACAACTCCAAGATACTGTAGAGGCCTCTGCAGATGCACCTGTCAAGAAAACTCGTTCTACACGCAAGAAGGCTGCGACCAGCGAGAATGGAGAGCCAAAGACCCGTAAGCGTTCAAAGAAGGCAGCTGCAAATAAAGCAGACGAGGTCGAGACTTCAGAGAGCGATCCCCGTAAAGACCCTCTTGAAGATAATCAAATATTTCTCACTGTCACCAAGGAACTTAGCCCCGAGCACCGGACCACGTTCATAAGAGCTGCGCCTACGATAGAAGATGTAGAAAAACACCGACCTCCCCAACACGCGGATCCTGAGAGGAATCTCGAAGCTTATGCAAAACAATACAACGAGTCGGCAGACAGGCTTTGTCGGTCCTTCAGCAAAGAACAGCTTCGACAGGCGTTGAAGTTGTATGGTACGGTCATGGGGAAGAGTACCACCAAGTTAGAGCTCGCTGAGGCTATCATCGAAAAACACTGGGACTGGCCGTCTTTAACCGAAATGGAACGCCAGAAAAGGGATAGAACAGAGATATCCACCGAAGGTTTGTTCAAATAACCTCTATTAGGATCACGGTCTGAATAATGCATATATAGTCTTTATGGTTGACCCTGCGCAGTTATTCGTTATTCTCGGAAAAGGTATACATATATGCGCTTCCACCACTGAGACACATGCTGAACATCATATAGATGGCTCTGATCTCCTACGTTTATCTAATGAATTCAATGTTCACATCTCGCTCACGGCTCAACCTCTTGCTCTTCGTGTGGAAGGAGTTAAAGCCCAGCTCAAAACATTAAGTGAACGCATCAAGACTTTGAAAGAGGTATGACTTCTTGATATCTGCTTTACCTGATTGTGTGCTGAAGGATGTGATTCAAGGGTATCCTGGTAGAGTCCCTTCAGCTTCCGTCGCAAAGCGCGTTGCCTCCAGATGTCGTCCAACGTTTGTCTCGTTTAGCCGGGGCTTATGTCGAAAATGTCGATAAACATGGTAGGGTATGTATATGCGCTTGTTTTGCTCACCATATAATATTCACGGAATATTTCTCAATGTTCAGATTAAAATATGCTCAAAAGACCCTCAGAGCCTGGAAACAGCAAAACGGCTTTCTTTTCGCGCTACATACGATGTAGGTCACTGACACTCCTTCCAATACCTGACTATCATTGATTGAACCTTCCATCTTCTAGTCTGCTGGGAAAGGAATAGTCCCTAATTTGTTTCATCGACCACCCTCAGCGCCAGAGACTGCTTCGCTAGTCATGAGCCTGCTACCCAACTCCTACTCCTTGTACCCGTTCTTTTCTCCAAAATCCTTGCCGTGGACAATGAGTACGAGTGGTGTATTCCGCATTCGTAAAGTAGGCGAATGGTTGGGTCAGGGCCGCTCTGAAGACATTGAAAGAACAGGAGGACTTGCTAGAGGCCAAGGGCAAATTATAACATCTGAGGAGTACATGCGTTGGTCATAACCTCATTCATACTAGGAACTCAATCTTCATCTATCTAGCCAACTCACGGATATCCGGAACTTATTATTGGAGGAGTTTTCGGATAGTGAGCACTCACCGACTGTGACAGTTTCGTAAGCCTTCATATAGATTTTCATTCATTATCAATATATTTCTGATGTTGTCACTCCCACAGTCTTGGACATGTTCTTTATACTTCTTTGGACCCCAGCCGACGCTCTACTCTGATACCACCACTTCGCGGGCACCATCCGCTTCCCAAGCTTACAAAGTGGCTAACGACCAATAGCACCCACAATGAGTTTGTGCCAAGGTCTGTGCTTCAAGGCCGCCACACTCATATGTGCAGAATATTAACTTCTTGTTTAACCAGTCTTCCATCAAACCTCGCAGACTCCACATCGTTGGAGGATCGACAAGTTCTTCATACATTGGTTTATTACGCGGACACTGACAGCGATAGGAATTCAGCAGTCTTGGACCGTCAGAGATTGCAATTCGAGATTGTGTTCCACGAACCTGAGCCCCCTTCCATGGCAACAGATTCATCTGTCTTGGACACCAGCGATGTTTTAGATGATTATGTTCCCGAAGATAGCGCCTTATCTGAGCTGGAGGATGATGATTGGCTTGATGATGATTCGGACTTTCATGACATGGACTCTTTCTTGGATGAAACTGTGCACAGCGATGGTGCACTAAAGGAAGGCTCCTCATTGGGATTATCAAGCGGTTCAACCACCGCAAAGCCTTCGAAGCTTTCTGATATAGATGGCACTGGAGAAAATCTGAATTCGCCGTCTTCGAGTCATCATGATGTCGTGGACTCCACGGACGATTCTTTGGCCTTGCCATCTCAAGTAGATGAGGCGAAGGCGCAAACTACGGGAGAAGATGAGCCAAGTAGCGCCACACCGGACCGAATCGTCCAAGAGGCTGTTGTGATTAAGGCTCCGGAGCCTATTATTCGTGATCCTCCGCACTGTACCGTTGGGCATGAGAAAAACGTAAACCTTCTGCTTCCAGATCGGTAAGTATCAGTTATCTCTATGATAGACACATCCTCTTAATGGATCTCAATAATCAGCACGATGGATCTCCATTTCACCGTAGCCAACGTGGGTGACATTGCACCAGAAGCCCAACCTGCGGAGCTTACGAAATACTATGAAGAGTTGCGTGTATCGTATGTATCGTTATTGAATATCTTGACTGGCCATCCATTCTAATAGTACGGTAATAACAGTCTTGAGAAGAATAATCAACATGGACCTGCTCCTCCCGTAGTCGTCGTGCACAAAGGAATCAAGTATTATTTGCACAGTCGAATCAATATTCGCCAAAGTATTCGTGAAACGCCGACGACGACATCCGATGATTCTCTGGACTTTGCCAAGACTGTTTCCATCGTCAGTGAAAGGCATCTTGATCTGGAAAGTAATGAGAAATCTGTCTTGTGCAAGGTTAGTGTGTTTTTTGCTGCAGTGACAAGCCCTTGTCTGACACGGAAAACTTATAGGTCTCATGTGCTGAGCCCAAGTCCAACGGCGAATGGCGGGCGTTCTTGCGGAAGATCGACCAATTTACGACAAGTGAATATCAATCAACGACTGCCTCCAGTGCCGACAAGGTTCTAGACTTGTGATAGTTATAGACATAACTGCACAGAGTCTACTAACAGCCTATTTTACTAATACCAACCCCATTCACTTACTGTAAACCTCCAATTTAATGGTTTTTGTATACACCTCTCACATCAATATCCCCCATATCGCATGAAAGATGGTATTTTGTACATTTGCACACCTAAAGGTATATGCAGATGACAAGACTTTTATAAGTAGCAGGTATCGTAAATCAAGGCACTCCGCTGACCATAAAATACAGATGAATACAGATGAAGCCAGATGCCCGGAAAACAGTGGAGAGGAGACTAATGCTTTCGCTTTTTGCTGGCCTTCTCCTTCCTCTTCTTCGCTCGGGTCTCTTTGCGCATACGAGCATCGACCATCTGATATCTGCCTTTGACGCCTTTTGGCCTGCCCTTGATACCCCTATGAGCACCCTTGGCCACGACAACCTTGATCTCCTTCTTAGCCTTTGCCTGGGAGGAGAGACCTTTACGCATAAGCTTTTCAATCTGGCGTGCCTTCTCGCGCTCCGACATATCCGCCGTCTCGTTGACACCCTCAGCCTTCTTCATCGCTTTCTCAAGGCGCTGCGCCGCCTTGAACTTCTTGCGCGCCTTGGCCTCGGCGATCTTCTTGATCGGGCGCGCGTCGAGGGCACGTTGTTTCGCACGCAGTGCTGCTACGGCTTCTTTCGTGATTGGGATATTAGGCTTATAGTACTTGGCTTCGTCATCAAGGAACCAGTCTGGTAGCCCATCCTTTGAGTTGAGCGAGTAGCGGGTGAAGCCGTCATTGATCAGATGAGTTTTAGTTGTTTCTCGATTCACCAGTGCTTGGGCAAGCGTCACAGCTTCTGCGGTTAGAAGGCCACTCTCTGGAATTTAATTAAATATCTTATTGCTTTGAAAAGAGAACAGAGAATGACGGCGTACTCTTGATCTTTTCCTGCTTTACTGCGTCCTCATCTTCGTTTTCAACATCCCACATCTCCACATCGTCATCCTGCTCTTGGGGGACTATCTCATAATCGTCTTCGGAGTCCCCTTCATCATTTGAAGCCTGTAAACATACATTAGCCTGGAAAATAAATCAATTAAGTGTAACCTCGCATACCTCGTCGACCCATTCTCCTTGCTGCGCTGCCTCGTCTGCAAGTTCATCTTCGCCATCAGTCAGCATTTCATCATCATCATCAGAGATGTTGTCCAGTCCGTCAACGCCAGCGAAGACATCCTGGCTGAACCATACTTTAGCCGTCTGACTTGGGGCCTTGGCGGGCTCATCCAATGTGGTCACCAGTTTTGATTTCTTGCTCTTTGACGACGAGAGCTCTGGAAGCTCCTCCCTCTGTCGCTTCACACCAGCTTTTGGTTTTGAACCCTCCACATCCTCCATTTCGCTGTCTTCATCCGATGAAGAATCGGAATCCTCACCAGCCCTTTCCTTCGCCTCCTCCATCTTATCCCATCCACCTTCCTCGCTTTGCTCGTCACTGCCATCTCCGCTGTCATCTTCATCACTACCAGCAGGTTTCCTAATTCCCCGCCACTCCTCAACACCATGTTTTCGTCTCTCCTCCCTCACCTTGTACTTCGCATCACGCTCCTTCAACCGGCTCTGGTATGCATCGTACATCCCGTCCATCTCCGCCTCAAGCGCTCTTGTTTTCCTCTCCTGCTCTTCCTCCGAATCCAGAACCTCTTCCTCCTCATCGCTCTTATCCTCACCCGCCTCTCCATCATCATCTGACTCATCCCCAATATTGCCATCCTCGTCAACAAGGCGCATAACACCCCCCTTATTCTTCGATAAACGCCGCTCCGCGTCGTTGAGATCAAATATATCCTCCTGTCCGCCGAGGGCAAGTGTAGGGTCACTCTGCGATAAACCAATGTCGAGCGGGGCAGTCATCTGCAGCTGCATGCGCTGGATCGTCTTGGTTTTGAGCTCATTGGCACGCCGCCGTTGACGTTTGGTGCGCGCGGCGGCTTCGGCGTTCAGGCGCTCGAGCTGAGAGGGGTTTTTTTTTTTTTGGAAAGTTAGAAATAATAAGTGGTCTGGGTCATGGAAACAAATACAAACTTCGTCTTGGATTTGCTCTTCCTCATCAACGTCCTGCGTGATTTCTACGGTCTCTGTGAGCTCTTCTGTGTGCTTGGTTTTACTCTCCAAACCAAGCTATTGAAAAAAGCATGAGGATTAAAATAGCATATGAACCATTAAAAAAAAATCAGACCTCTTCACGCAACGCTGTTCGCCAGCGGAGCAGCGCTTTGAAATCACCCTTGCCGAGAACCTTAAGATCTGCACAGTTTGCCTTGATATCCTCCGTCGTGATCTCGTTTGCGAGCCATTCCTTTTCTTCTTCCGTCTCGAATGTGATCTGGTTCGCCGTACCGAGGACAAGGACCGGGTCCTGGGCGCGTACGAACTCGGCGGCGGGGGTCTTGTGGAAGAGGGTGTAGTCGCCGTCAGCATAACCCTCGCGCTTGCGGCGTTTCTTGTCAGGCTGGAAGACATTCATCTGGGCATTGTTGGCCGACGTGTCCTTTTCGAGTTGGCCGGAGCCAGAGGGAATGGAAGATGAGAGATCTTTGAAGACATGTTTAGGATCAAGGAATTTTGGATCAATGAATTTAGGGGCGAGGAAGTCTCGGCAGACGACGAAGATCTCTGCAGAGACGTTTCTGTATATTGTAGAATATGAGTTTTATATTGACAGAGTATGACTAGAAATGCAAAATATACGCGCCTTGACGAAGGTGGCTTGGTCGCTTCGACCTTGCCAAAGAGTTGGTTGAATACCCAAATGAGATTGTTATAGTCCACGCTGCGGAAGACCTTGGTCACAAACGTGCCGCCCTTGACAAGGAACTCGACGGCAAGTTTGAGGGACATGAGCACGAGCTCACTCTGGCTGTATGCATCTTGGATCCAGGCCGTACCGACGTTGGGCGCACCGTCGTGCAAGACAACATCCGCACGCCAGTCCTTGAGCTCACCACGGATAAGATTGCGACAGTGAGGCGTAGTGATGTCCGCTGCAAAGGTTACGACTCGTGGAATGGGTTTAATCGGCACCAAATCAACACCTTTAAATATTCCGATGTAAGGAGCATGTTGAGAGAATTGAAATGGTTTTTTTGAGACGCACCAACGATTACGCTATTGACAGGCATGTATTTGCTGGCAACCTGAAGCCAACCGCCAGGGGCGGCACAAAGATCAATAGTACAGCGGGCACTCTCCAAAAACCCATATTTCTTATTCAGTTGGATAAGCTTGAATGCCGAACGAGCACGATAACCCTGTTCTCTATACGGTAAAGCAAAATCGTTAAGAAAAACGACACTTGAAGCTGGATCACTGAGACGGCAGATAAAACTGACTTGGCAAGTTTATAGTATTTATCTAGACGGCCCTTTCCCGTCTTTTTCTGAGCCTTTCCCATTGCTGGCAGCGAGAATGATCAGCGACAGAGACGGCGTAGATGGTGCTTGGGCTGCAGCGTGGGCCGGGGCAGGCTTTTCAAGAAGCTTGAAATTTCGACCGGAAGCAAAACATATCACATGGCATGACAAGAAGCTGCTGACGCAGTGACGACAGTAGGAATAAGTATGACTGGCCTTATGCCGGTCATTGCTCTTAGAATTGTACATTTTCCTTTGTGTGATAGACCAAAATGTCTCGTATTCCTCTCTTGGGTGGCGGTCGTCCTGGCCCAGCAACTTTATGGCGGGCTGGTGCATTTTTGGGTGCGCTAGACTTTTGTCCTCGGCGGCGTCTAAACAAACTCAATAACTCATGCAAACGGTCGGTCGATAGCCACTGCCGGCGTGGTTACAGGCGCATTTGGCGCCCATGGACTTAGGAATCGTGCCGGGATAAAGCCAGAGCAGATACAAGCCTTCCAAACAGCATCACAATATTCTGTGGGTACCCAGTATGCTGTTAGCGATGGGTATATGTATTGAGTCATTTTCTGCGCAGATGTTCAATGGACTATCGCTGCTTGTCATTTCGATGCACCCTCGGTTCTCGACGCATTTGGCTGGTACATTAATTACCACCGGCTCTGTATTGTTCTCGGGGTCTATCTGGGGCCTAGTCGCGTTAAACGATGATAGGTATGGAAACGATTATTACTTTTTCTGGCGTACTCGTGCCTCGTGGCGGTTGCACACTCATATGATTATTGTTTGCCAGGTTCAAATTCCTTGGGCCTGTCACGCCGCTCGGAGGGTTGTTTATGATTGCTGGGTAAGCCGCCTGTTTTGTTCCCTACAATGGTCACACTAAAAGCGAGTAAATTAAAATCGATAGATATCTCTCGCTTATGTTCTGAGATCAAGTAGCTACTAATACTACCTACCTAGTAGTAGAGTAGAAAATAGAAACTAATAAAACGCGGTCACGTTGTGTTGGCTGTTTCGTGTATTGGGATTGACATCATCCTGCCCGGCGAGATTCAAGCTCCGACCCGGCATGCCAGTGGCCAATCGATGGTCGACTCTTCTCTCCGCCTTGTCCTTGTCCTCGACTCGTCCATCCGCTCGGTCTACTCGACTGTCTCTCTTCTTCTCCCTTTTCTTGTATATTGCTTTCTATTTCCATCAGACCCTGCTATCCTGCTCCGCCATCATCTCTCTTGGTGAGCATCTCTCCTGATCCTCTGCGATAATATATACCCTGCCCCTTATTGACACATACTCTTCCTAGATCCGCTTGTAATCATGGCCTCTGCCTCTGAGCACCTAGCGGCATCTTCATCCTCATCCACATCTGAGCCATATTCTCCTCTTCCTGACGATGCGCTTGGCCCGAACACCTCGACAACAGAACCTGAATTTTCCAGTCCTGTATCTGTGCCCAAGTCGCTCAAGCGTCGTCTCTCATCAACCGAGTCACCTGATCTTCCTTTTTTCACCACCGCAAGTTCTTCGTTCAAGCCAAAGCCCTACGCTCCCAAACATGCTGCAGCCAAGCCTCCTCCTGTACCTGCCCGCACACAGACCCTCACCACTCTTCCTGCACTGCCTCTGGATCCCTCCCCGTCCGAGACCGGCGTCTTTTTCATACATCCACCATTTACACAATTCCCTGGCTCTCAGAACCATCCAGAAGGCCTCACCTATCTTCTAATGGCCGAGCACAATGATTGGTTTTTGGACCCTACCGACTTTGCGACTGTCACAGAGCAGAAGCCCGATGTGATCCCCTATCCTCCTCAGCTTGAACCCCCACGTGGTTGGTGCCCGACGAAGAAAAAAGATGCTCGTGGTCGCGCTAGCGCAGATGTCTGGCCGGAGGGAGAGCTACCACGTTTACGATGCACATTCTGTCGTCGCACATATGCTGGTGTGAATGCCAAGAGCATGTGGAGGCGACATGTTTACGAGAAACACAAGATTGCTATGTCCAATAGACGAGAGACCCTCGAGAAGCCGGGTAGTCGTCGATCGAACAGTAAGCCAACACCTCAGAAAAATATGTCCCACGGTCTGATATTGACGTCATACCCATCAGAGGAGAACAAAGAAACCAGAGTCCGTTCTGTGTCTGCGACCGCCGTTACACCGCCAACAGCATCCTCAGAGCTAGCTCCAGAGTCGCATACTAGGGCTACACGCCCGGCGTCTATTAGCATCAGCATGGACGCGTTTCTGGATGACAGACCGCGGAAAACGCGCCTTCGTGTCACATCAACCAACAATGCGGAGCCGTCACTTCGCCGCCGGGGCTCTATGGAACCTCCTTCTCTTCCCAATAAAGAACAAGGCGATTTTCCTCACGTGTCCACTCCTATCCGTCGAACGCGTTCTCTTGCACAAGTAGTCTCTGAACCAAAGAGGAGTCCCACTCCTGAGAAACGCGCATCTTCTCCAGAAATTTGTGTACCATCTGAATCAGATGTGCCAATTGAACTACCGTCTCCCCTTAGACAAGCACAACAGTCTATTATACCACCATCACCCTATGATCCTACTGCAACGCCATCCTTCCGCCACTCCACGCCACAATTACCTTCTAAACAGCCATGGCGATATCATAGCCCAAGCCACCCCTTACATTCCCAAGCTCGTGAATTACCCCTTAGTGTCATTGCTCTCAAAAGTCCACACCGCCACAAGATCCTGTCTACTCCTCTCAGTGGCAATAATAGCGGCAGCCCCGCTGTTTCCAGATCGCGATTCGCATCCTCAAACTTGAACAGCAGTCCTGTCCCCGCCTTTCTCTCCGGTTCTTCATCCGAACTCAACACACCCAACGATCGTTCAGGCATCTTTGGATTTGCCCGCTCCCCGCGTGATCTTTTAGGTGGTACCAAATCGAAAGGATCACCTCTCCCGCTAAAGTTCAGAAGAGTCCAAGACTCCTCGCCCTTTAGTTTCGTCCATGCTGGACCCAGAAGCCTCTTTGGACACCTGCGTGATTCCGCAAGTTCCGATTGGCTCACGGAAATCACGGGTGGCTCCCCTGCTCGTGGAATCCCTCTCTCTGATCACGATGATCCATTCGGAGCAGCATTTTCATCCCAAGAATCCTCGATCGCCACTTTAGCCACTTCACTGTCTCTGTCTGGGTCGCAGGACGACAGTCCTGTTGTGCGTCACGGGCGTTTCTTGCCGCCCAGCGCTGGTATGGGACTGGGTCTGCTGGAGCCCATCAAACTTGATGGCGACGACGATGACGATCATGATAGCGGTGATTTTGATGTTGATATGCTTGATGGTGATACAGCCACAACACCGCCTCCGGCATCCCCAACCGATGAGAAAGAGGAGGAGGATAAGGACGAGCAGGATGTCGAGAGCGCACCGACTCGGAGGTCGTTTGAGTCTATCCGCGAGAATGACGACCTCGGCGCGGAGGATAAGCCTCCTATGAAGCGGCGGAAGACAATATGCACTTGATTATCTGCTTGCTCCCTCTGATTTATTAGGAGATGTGCACATCGGTGGCTCGCGTGAGCTTGACGCATCTGTCGGAAACATATCGTCTTTACGTCTTTCGCCACGTCCATTGATCTATCACGCTTTCCTGGGACCACCCCTCGGCAGCTCTATCCTAGCGTTTCCATCATGACATTGCATGAACACAGCCATGGATTACATATTATTGATTTCGGCGCCCCCGATAATGGATCGCTCCAATTGTCTACTTTTTCTCTCAGGACGTTCATTCTCCGTGAACTCGTCTTGGAACCCCCGACCCAAAGGCTTTGCATGCGAGCCCCTGACAGTTTTATTGCTTTCCTCCTACATATGACATTGTACCTGCTTTCCTGAAAGTCTTATTGCTACCGTATCCGCTGTTGATTTTATTACTTTACTTCCTGATTTCTCTCTCTCTGTCCCTTTCTCTTGCCCACTTTTTTTTTAGGCCGTTGTTCCATGTTGGGCTGCATTCTGCAGACGAGTTTATCTCTCTCTCCCCCTTTGCTCTGTTCATCCTTTCTGCTTGTCAGTTATTGGTGTTAGTTTTGACTTCTCTCTCTCTCTCTCTCTCTCTCTCTCTCTCTCTCTCTCTCTGTACATTTTTGTCACCAGCGTCTCCTCTCCATCTCCATCTGTCTATTCAACTGGTTTTGTACTACATAGGCCTCGCACTCAATTACATGTAAGTTATGATGCAACAATTCAAATGCACTGTTTTTCCCCCTATTCTTACCCTTGACTGTCATCATTGGTAAGCTATGTGGCATCAATTGCATGTGTCATAAGGCTGAAGTATCACAACATCGGCGACAATCTCTATTAACATCTGACAGGCTGGCAGATTTGGACACTAAGGTTGTTGAGAGCATTACATCACACTGCAATGGAGTCGTAGACGCATGTCTACTAGGATATATCGGTATCCACATACCAACCATCGCAGCTGCTCTGGTCGTGTCATCATTCGCTGCGGCTATTCGTGCCGAGAGTACAGACATCACAGTACTTTCCATAGCGGCTATAGTACTATTGGTATCAGACATTCTTGTAGTCTATAGAGTATTTTCTTTTGAGAACAAATATGCGAGACGATATATGTATTGCTAACCGGCCATTCACACGTTCACCTCTCCAGCCATGCATGGGCCGGTCGTTGACGAGGGTGTCAGTCGAATGTTTTGATCATGCATCGCATATGGATGGCCGCGATCTAGGATGTGATGCGGCTGATTGCAGTGTACTTCTAGGACCTTAGTAGCCCTGTATATATGCTCCGATGAGACATTGTGGTAGGGGTGAACAAAAAGCCCGTTGGCTCAATGAGTTTCGGCGCTATAAGAGACCAGGGGGGATAGGGAATGTCCTTCTGAAAAAAACATACACAACCAAGGATATATAAGATATTACATTGCTATATGCGAGAGCACTTCATGAGGGAGATATGATTGCAAGCGAGGAATATCAGTTGGTGGCATATCGGGACGCGCCGTGGATGTGGGCGAGAGGATTGCCATAACAGCAGCCAGGCCTTTGAACCAAGCCACATAACACAGTGCCGTACACCCATACCAACTACAACTAGTTCCACCGTCGCCCCCTTGCTGAGCTGCTTGTCTCTCCTCCGTCCAACTTGTATTCCTATATATCTGTCTCCTGATTTCTCAAGCCCCCCCCCCCCCTTTTCGCTCTCCTCTGTAACAAGCGCCGGTCCGGTTAGATTCCCTTTTTGTTTCCTCTCTCCCCATGTGAGTCCGCCTGCCCCTGTACAGTCCCGTACGGGCCATACCTTCCGCCATACCTTCCATACTTATGGTCATACTTGCACATTCATTCATTCATTCATGCACTCCATCATCGACTCACCCTAAATGCCGTTGATGGACTGTCTGCTCTCTCCCTCTCACTGTTCTCTTCCTATTCTCCACACTCCACCCCCACCCCTCTCCCCCGCACATCAGTTGTGTACACCAGCTAACCGTATCTCATATTTAGCCTCCTAACACCCATCCTCTGACGAATCTACCTGCGTCTGACCCCATTCCATACCAAGCAATATGCAAGCTATCAAATGTGCGTTCTTATTGTTTAGTATCCCTCGGCCCGAGAGGCCATCCTCTTTTCTGGTGGCGGATCCCAATTGCTGACTATCATCGTTCCCGGCAGGCGTTGTTGTTGGCGATGGTGCCGTTGGAAAGGTAAGACTATGGGAGGTAATACCTAGCAATCGACGAGTGACTAATCGCTCGATGGCAGACCTGTCTTTTGATTTCTTATACCACAAATGCCTTCCCCGTAAGCATCCCGATTTCACGCGGATACAAAGCACCAGTTCTTATCCTCTCTTTCCTCACAGGGCGAGTATATACCTACTGGTATGTAATATCGTGTTTCCCGCCATATGCTGCGATACCCGGATTACATTATCTCTAATGGATTTGCATCTCACTCTTGATCGTTCCATTACCATCAACACACAGTTTTTGACAACTACTCTGCAAATGTCATGGTCGATGGCAAGACTATCTCCCTTGGATTATGGGATACTGCCGGTCAAGAAGATTACGATCGCCTGCGCCCCCTATCCTATCCCCAGACGGATGTTTTCCTGATTTGCTTCTCGCTCGTCAGCCCGCCAAGCTATGAAAACGTGAAAACAAAGGTGATTTCATATTTATTATTATTTCATTTTGTGTGTCCCTAGCTGGACTTGATAGCATCGACGCCACTGGATTGGAAATGGAGACTAACAAGTCCTGTTGCACGCTATAACAGTGGTATCCCGAAATCACTCATCACGCACCTTCAACATCGGTGGTCTTGGTAGGCACGAAGCTTGATTTACGTGAGGATCCCGCTACAATCGAAAAGCTGCGCGACCGGTTAGTGTGTTTTGGCTTTCGCGGCGCGCTCTAGATTGTGTTTCGTCCGTTCCTGACATTTCTATGTCCATTAGTCGTATGGCACCTATCCAATATTCCCAGGGCGTGAGTATGGCTCGGGACATCAACGCTGTCAAGTACCTTGAGTGCTCTGCTCTGACACAAAAGGGGCTTAAGACTGTTTTCGATGAGGCCATCCGTGCTGTGTGTAAGTGCTATCGCTTGTTTTAGTGCTGGGTTTTCTTTTGTCCGTTACGCGAGAAACTGATGGATGTTTGGTTGTGCAGTGAACCCGCCTCCGAAGTCCTCCAAGAAATCTGGCGGCGGCAACAAGTGCGTTGTCGCATGAGCCGTTACGTGCTTCTCGCATCCCACATTTACGAATGGGACGTCCATATAGCCTCCTTGTTTCATGGATTTGTGCAAGGGGGTTTATAATATTTTACGAGTTTACTACATCCTTGCTCTTTCTTTTTCTCTTCTTACACATCAATGTCATTGCTCACGCCCGATTCATGTTCTCCCGCTTATATTGTTTGAGTCCGATAGTTTTCTACATACAACTTTTACGCCAATTCGACCTCTTTGCTACACTGTCAATATACACGAGAGACACATATGGACCCCAGGTACTGAATCTAAATGTGTTAGTGCCCTTGATGATTGCATGATGGGCCACCATCCTAGTATGGCGACAGGCTGCTTTAGGAAAAGGACAGGAACAGGAAGTATTTTGGAGTGTTACGTAAGTATAGCGCAGTTGTCATTTTTGAATAATATTTGCCCCGCCCCGTCCTTCGGATGCAGTCTGCTGTGTCAATTAGGGGATTCGTCTTCGCAGCACTCAACCGACCTGGACGAGCGTCCTGCAAGCACTTGTCCACCCGCTCTTTCTTTTTATTTCTCTTGTTTTCTTGTTGAATACATACAGGGACTCCTCTCGTTTATAGTCCTTACTGTCGTATATACTGCGAAACACTAGCCAACTGTTGTTACCTCTGGGTCTCTTATAGGACTGTTTCGGCCTCCTCGTCTTGTTGTCTTTTTTCTCTAGACGAAAGTTTCATACATAACTCTCGTGTACTTCTCTGGGCCGTCGAGGCATGCTGTCGTCATATATCTATCCAATCGTCGTGCGCATATAACCCACTGTATTTACTTTTGATATCATCTCCCATCGTGCGTGTTTCATCATCATCCGCTCTCTTGAATGATGGTCAGCAGATACTAAATATTCCAGTCAGCCATGTCGCAGCCATGGTCCCCCTACCCCGAAGACACCCAGGCTACCACCAGCACCACCAACAAGAAGGTGCATCACTCGAGACCGTCCCTAGTCACGAATGCGTCTGGCATTGCAACGAGCACGCTCAGCTTTGCGAGTTACGCCAGCAGCACAGTTTCTGTAGACCTCA
Source organism: Agroathelia rolfsii (assembly GCA_018343915.1). Lineage (NCBI taxonomy): Eukaryota > Fungi > Basidiomycota > Agaricomycetes > Amylocorticiales > Amylocorticiaceae > Agroathelia > Agroathelia rolfsii. Next base: position 2,447,723 of record JABRWF010000002.1, read on the forward strand.
ATCAGTTTCCTATACCCCCTCCGTCGGTGCCCACCACACCCACGCTCACTATGTTCCATGGTTCTCCCATCGGTTCGAACATTTCGCTGGCCGCTACCGCCGCCAGCACGGAAGGTCTCAGACAGACGATGACGCCCCTATCGATTTCTCGCACACCGCAGTCACAGCCGCAACACCAACAAAATCAAAATCTGAAAGGCGCTGGAGGACAGTCGTCGCCATTGGGACGCTCTCCTCTCTCGCAGCAGATTGATGATCCCTTGGGTCTTTCTGCCGCCGCCGCATCAGAAATCTCATCAAAAGGGCGCGCAGATCGGCCCTTACCATCGCCCCCGCCGGATGTACAGCGGACCAGGCCTGGTTCGAGTACGAGAGGCTTTGAAAAGTCTAGGACCACCCATGCGCCCGTGGTTGCTTCAACATCACGGAGAATCAATGGGATTTCTGCTTATGATTGGCACGAAGGCTCGAGTCAAATAGACAATATCGATTCGTCAGAGGCTCGCATGTTGTCGACGTCGTTCATCACTAACCTCTTGTCGGCGTCTGATACGGATAATGCTACCATTGCTACGGATGCCATGTCGGTGTTGCCGTCGTACGAGCAGGCATCCTCATCCGGGTCCTCGCAGGTGAACTCGTATATGCTCCCATCACCCACCACGTTCACCAGCGAACTGTCGTACCCAACCAACATTGTCCGTTTCCCACGCACTGTGGAATCCCCTGAGCCTTCCCTTTCGATGATATCCCAGGGTTTTAGTGTGGATCCGGATACGAGATCGGATGTGAAGCTGTTCGAGAAACCTGATGCTGACAAGGGTCCCAGCTTGTCTCAACCTCCACCACCCCAACAACCCCAGTATCACCATCTTCAGACTCGGAATGGCCCACCTCCTCCGAGTGCATATGCTAACCCAGAGCCTTTACCTCAACATCGCCCCCAATCAGCTTTGTCGCATAGTGACAGTGTGACTCTGTATGATGTCGCCGGTGTTTCACATGGTGGTCTACTGCGAAAGTCCACCAACCTGCGTGACGAGCCCCTATCGAACGTGCCCAGGGATATTGACCAAGATGACGATGATTTATACGAAGGTGCACCGCCTGTTCTCGCGTACCGTCAGGAAGGCCATGGACATGCTCTTCCATCTCCGCCGCCGCCGCCGAGTACTATGCTGCGGTCAAAGTCAAACAATATCAATAACGGCGGACAACCGGGCCCACCAGGATATTACTCATCGCGACAGTCGATAGCGTCCAACAAGAGCACGAAAAGTTATGTCTCCTCGCTGATATCCCGGATCGCAGCCGGGACGTCGAGATCGGCGAGGCAGGTGATGCCATGGATGCGAAAACCGCTACCGCCGGTGCCCAGGCTGCCAAACATGACCATTGCCGCCGAGCAGCAGCAGCAGCGCGTTGAGGCAAGTATGCCCTTACCCGAGCTCGCCGAGCGCGCTGCGGCGTTATCGAACATGCTCGACCACGGACGGCGGCCGCATCATAGTATCGGGTCCGTCCACGGTTTGAATCAGTCTCAGACGATGGGGGTCGATGCACCCGATGCGTCGTGGACGCTGCAACAGGGAGGCGAGGCTCGAAATACGGGCACGGAGGTTTATCGTGGGCATACGAGGACGTATTCACGCTCGCGAAAGAAGAGGTTTGGTAATATTCAGTTTTTAAGCTCAAGTGTGCCAGATCGTGCCAGGGCCGGCGGTGGCGACGTTGGGGCCGGTGGGATCGCCAGTAGGAAGAAGAAGTTTTGGATCGTTGGCACAATTATTGCCATCATCTTTGGTGTGGGCATCGCTGTTGGAGTTGTGGTTGGCCTGACCCGGCAGAAGGGTGGGGATAAATACAATTGCTCAGGAAACATGACGGGAACGTCATGTAACCTTGGTAAGTTTTTTCTTCTTTTTTTCATGCCGGACTTTAATTCTGCTTCAATTGATATATATATTGATGTTGTTGACCGTTTGCACTCTTCTCAGACGCCACGTGCATTTGTACGTCCTCAACGGCCGGCTCTTGTTTGTACCTGGCCCAAAATCTCGTCACATTAACACCGACTCTTAACACGCTCTTCAATGTCAATTGGACGACGAACTATGTAGCTAATGCTCTTTGGCAGATGCAAGGGACACCAACAGGTGACTGTTCATCACAAGCGCTTTTAGTGGATGTGGCGACAGGTATAGGGACGAATGCGTCTAATCGCACGGACTGGGCCCAATCCGCACTCCTGTGGAATGCTGTCTTGTCCCAAGACTCCACAATGGCTAGTAGGATGAAGAGTTCTATCAATGGCATGCCTTGGCTCTCTGCGTCGTCCGCTGATGGCCCAGTGGCAGATCCAGATTTGGCGTTTGTATTTAATTCATCCGCATTCGTGTTCGATTTCGCCCAGCAAACGCTGAAAACAGCCCTGAACGCTACTTTTGTCGCCAATGGCCAGCCCTCGTCGGACCAAATATCCCAGGTAACCAATACAGCGCCTCTAGATCGAATGTATACATACGCTTTAGGTAGGTCCTCGGTTCTTATCTTTTTTTTTACGTCACTTATTCAATCGTTTTCATTTGTCATCCGTGCGTGACTTTGCTCACCCCTCGATCAGCCGCTGCTACACAAAGCCAGAATGCGCTGTCCAACTATTGGACCAATGAGCTGCAACAGGATGCGACTCAGCTGTCGAACTTTCTTTCCGAACTGAGCATTTCGCCCATCATGCTCCCTTTCGATTCCACGCTATCGCCTGGCTCGCAGCCCGTGTCAAACCTTCTGACAAACTCTACTACGACACCGTTCCCGCCCCCGTTGGCATGCTATCCCGGACTAAACTCTTCTCAGCTTTCCCTTGTCAATGCGCTCGGGACGACTGTATTCGATCTTACGTCGGTGACATCACCTTCTTCATTTAGTACTTCATGCTATCCGGAGCAGCCAATATACGGCATCTTGGATGTGATGCGGCTTCGGCTACCATTCTACAATAGCGAAACGGATGTACCACAGCAGGCGGCGGTCCTGCGTTCGAGCGCTAATCCACGTGTAGTGGTGCGTTTAGGGGAGCTAATGAGCCCCTTACCAACCTCGGAAGGTGCCGCGGGCCTGAGTACGGGAGAAAGCAATCCGCTTAGCTACGGCGTTCTCAACAACTTCGATCACGTTGTGTATAACTTTCTGCTGTCTATGGATACGAAGACGGCGATGGCGTTTGTCGAGTACATTCTTTCGTCTCCGGCTTTACCCCCTACTTCTAGCACGCTTCTTTCTTCCTTATCCTCGATACCGAAGATTGAGGTGGCGGTTTTCGGGACAGTGGAACCTACGGATGTTGACCATGTCGTCTCGTCCTATTCGACGCCGACGGGCAGCCTCTTTTTTGGATCGGATCAAGCGGCCGCGCTGCGCAACTGGGCATTGAACGCGACGGGTACAGTGCTCAAGTGGGCGCAGAACGCAACGGACCAATTAGTGGTGTACGATAACACCGCCAATGCGGATGCGTTTGTGGAGGTCTGGGACCCGGCGTATACATACCTGCACTCTTCCAATCCTGGGGTCACGGTCAATGTCGGGAATATTACCCAAGCTTTTCAAGACATTGACCTCATGGCATCCTAACGATCCCGAGAAGAAGAACGGGAGGATGGAGGAAGAATCACGGGATGTGATTGGTGCTGTGGTAATCACAGATTCCCTCGTTTTTTGATGCGCGGTTCTTTTTTCCATGTTTTCTTTGTTGTCTCCACTTTACCCCTTTCTATCTCTTCCCTTCCTTCTTTATCTAGGGACTTTCTTCAACTTCGTTTTTGTTTTTGTCTTGGCACGCCATCCTCTATTTGCAATCACGCTTTTTATTTCTCCCCAATTTGTTGTGAACATCTAATCATGCCTCTTTTTTTTTCGGTATTTAAGTGGATTGCTACTTCTTTGATTATCTACTTTTCTTCTTCTTTCTTTTTCTTTTTTTCTTTTTCTTTTTTTTTTTTGCATATCTCGTCGTCATCTATCTCTGTCTGCCCCCCCTCCCACTCTCTGCCAAGGCTAATCTCATATACAGCTCGCTATACTCTGGAGTATCATTTTATCGACCGGCGTTTTTTTTTTTTCTCACTCTCACTGTGGTCCCTTATTCATTTGTGTGTGTGTGCTTAGCGTTTGTTGCCTGGAAATTAATATGCATGCACGATCAATCAATGTTCTCTCTGGCTCCCGCGGACATTGAGATGAGCCGCAGTGGAGTGTCATTGTCTTCGATAGAGAGGCGAGCGGGGGGAGGTGGAGGGATTAGGAATGATGATGATCATTGCATGGGATCTGCCTTGTCTGAATCAGCCCGGGCGCGTGATAAGCGCACAGTTACGGAGGGGTTTTGATGGAGTGGTCCGGGTGTCCCCATATGGAAGGCAGCCGGGGGCCGGCATTCGAGGCATAGGAAGCGAGAGAAGTAGTAGCGATCGAGATCTGGACACCTGCCCAGTGCGGCAACTTACGCCATTAACGCGGACCCATTGACCACAACCTGTTGCTTACTAGTAGTCACTCACTCTCCCTCTTAGGCTGCTGCTGCCATCCACATCTCTCTCTCTGTCTTTTATCCTCATCATGCCCAAGGCACCCTCAAACCACTCACACTCGCTGCCCAATGGCATCTCCCACCCCAACGTGCTCAAGAGGAATCAAGTGCGTCTCTATCATCCTGCGCGCGCACCCCACAAGGGCGTCCGTGATAAGTGCTACGTTTTCTAACGTAAACGCTACCTTCCCGTCCCTGTCTCCCACCAGGCCTGCCACCAATGCAGAAAACGCAAATTGGTGTGTTTTCTCTCCCGTGCCTCCTTCTCTGATTTGCCTTCTTCTGTTACCTCCTGCTGATCTAGACTTTAGAAATGGTACGGGTTTGATGCATCCCCCCTTGACTTGGTTGGTAGATGGGCTAACGATGACCATCGAATACATCCTTCTTGGGCCCTTTTATTTTGAATTATAGCGACGCCAAGCGCCCATGCTCGACCTGCAAAAGATCTCATGCCCATGCACTCTCCCACGCAGCTGCTGGCGTTATCCTGCCTCCGGAGCCAGAATGCACCTTTGACGACAGTGCGTGGTCAACAACAAAATTTCTTCTACTGTCATGTGACAGGTACTGATCTATACCGTCTCTGTGCAGTAGCAGAGGCCAGCATTGTTGCTGCAGAGGCTCCACCCAAAAATCGCTATGAAAAACTCGAAAATCGCATCAGTATGTGTGGTTCTCAATTTGTCATGTTTTTGCCCTAGCCCCGTGATCATAAGCGTCCTCGCTCGGCAATTCAAAGTTCATATAACCTGCATTGCTAATCACTCTCGACTTGGTAGACGAATTAGAAGCTATGCTGCAACGGAAAGATTCCGGCGCCCCTGCGTCTGGCTACACCCGACCACCATTGGCTGTGGACCCTAACTTGCCCGCTGTGGTACCACAGGCTCCCCCGCATTCCGACAGCGCCCTTGCCTCTCCGATGGAGAAAAGAGAGCCTTTCTCCACTGTAGTACCTGACGGCGATAAATCATTTTCCGGTTCTCCTCCACAGTCTGCCTACATCACAGGCACATCTACTTCACCTTCGCCTTCATTGGCTGTCAAACCTGTCGACCCGTCCAACTACCGGATGATATGGCCTAACTGGCCGCCCCACCTACCCCAACCGGATCTTTTAAGACATCTGTATGTCGGGATTATCACGCACCTTCCTTTTTAGGCCCTCCATCCTTTTTATCTCATTATAGGAATGACTTATACTCTCTCTCTTTTTTTTTTTTTTGTTCATAGCGTCGACATTTTCTTCGCCTTCCATCCAAACGCTGGCCGTCTTTTGCATACTGCAACGTTCCAAGCCTCGATCATGCTCCCGCCCAATCATCCTAAATTTCCCATGCCCCCGCTTCTGCATGCTATTTGTGCTGTTGCCAGCATGTATACAGCAGCAGTGACATCACCTCCTTTACCAAATCTATCAGAGGGCGAACCCGGTAATACAATATATCTGTCATTGATTTTACGTCATCACTTATTGGTCATGTTTCCCGTCATTTAAGACGAGATATTCAATCAAAAGCACCGAGTAAGGGAGAGGCGACCAGACTCGTTTGCCGAACAGCAAGCGAAACTGGCGAAAAGTGGTATCGAGGAGTATCAAGGCATGGGGATGTCACTTCTGCAGTGCTTACAAGGTAGGCAGCATATCTGATTGACCGTTTCATTTCTCCTTATGTTATTTTTTTTTGCACAGCAACCATTGTTCTGTCGTGGTATTATTGGTGCCATGCTAAGTAAGTGCCCGTTTGAACTCTTGTTTCTTTATGTCATTACTTATCTGTGGTTATCATGTTAGATGGGTGGAGGTTAGATGACCGGCCAACATTGCAAGCCTAATTATTATTACTAATGCTCCGGAAATAGGTCTTCACCACTTCTGCCATGTCTCTGAGAGTGACCGTGCCCCTCGGTCTTAATGTTTGTCCACCATTTTTGTCCATCACAAAGTCTCTACGCCAGCCGTCTATCCTCCCACCCGCCCGCACTGTAATCGAAGATGAAACTCGGAGAAATACGTTCTGGTTGGCTTATGCTATGGAACGGATGCATGGATCTGGAAACGGGTGGGCATTGAGCTTGGATGACCAAGATGTCACCCAGTTGATGCCCGTACGGGGTGATCAATTTGATCAAGGTGTAAGTCCTCACATTCTGTGGTCTAAAATTATGTCATGTTGCGCTTACTCCGCTCCTATCGGCCCATCTTGTATAGCTTTTGGTTACCCCTCATGAACGACAGTGGGCGTGCACAAAGGATTTGTTGCTTACCCATCCCGAGGATCAAACAGACTCGTTTATCCTGTATATCAAGGGAACTATTCTTATATCGCGCGTTAAGAACTTCAATCTCCGTTTCCGGACGAAGTACTTTACGGGCGATGCCTCGGTGGCAGCGACACCTCCAACGGGTGAAAATGCTAGCATTGATCCACGCATTACCCCCGCATTCAAGGAACTCGACCATCTAATGTAAGTGCGCAGTTTGTGCAACATTCCGAGCTTGCTTTACCGCTATATTTATTAATATTCCACTACGGCAGATCAAACTTCCGTTCATCTTTCCCTAGTCATCTCAAGGATCCTATCGTCAACAGTGTCGTCGATTCTCACTTGTACACCACGTGTCTCATTCCTCATGTGTAAGCCGTTTTACGCATCATACGTGCAATCCAGCTTTGAGATGCTAACCCGCTTTATAATAGTGCAACAATTCTTCTCCATGAGCCCCACGCTCATATTCGGAGTACCGGCTGTGTATCTGCCTTGAAAATCCTTACTGCCGCCCGTGCGACTCTGGATCTTATTTATGTTGTGTGGTCAACCAGCTTTGATATTACCCTCCTCGATCTGTTTTGCACAGTCAGTTTCATGTTTGATTTTTCGATTTTCAATGCACTTTGGCTTATCTGGTCTTTTAGTACTGTTGGTTTATGGCTGGTCGGATTTTGGTTCGCTTCCTCCAAGCCGCTATGGATGCAAATAGCCAGGAACAAATTACACCTCTGCGGGCAGAGCTGGACTTTGTCAGGTCTGTTTTGTTCAATTTTATGTCGTAATATATTGGTTATTAATCATATGATTAGATTGGCTGTGAGGACTGTGGGGCAGCGCATTCCATTGGCATGTACGTTGTACAAAACACATTTGTCAATCCTTCCACTAAATTATTCCTTGATTTACAGTCCGATACGCTCGTATGCTCGACGATCTTGCTGTCAAGCACTGCACCCCAGCAAACACCACGAATGGTGTGATCAACAGCATCCCCACAGTTGAAGCATCATCTGCTGTTCCTGCACCCCTTGAGGCTGGCCTTCCCTCAATGGGAGCAGCAACAGCACCTTCGCCTCCAGAACTTGATTGGATGAAGGTGGATATTGACACCATGTTCTTTAACGAGGCCCAAAACAGCATTTCCGACGTTTTCCTGAATGACATCCTTCCTGAGGCGTCTGCTAGCAATGCATTAACGAACGGGTCGCTGGAAATGGGCGTTGGAGGGTTATCCAACGCTATGCCAGTGACGAGTCCTGTAGCGATTTGAAAGCTCAAACTTGCAGGCTTAGTTCTTTTTCCTTATTTTTATATGTTTCATAGACGGTGTCAGGTATTTCTCTCATCTATCTTCATACTTCATTCATTCTTCTTTTTCTTTTTATTACTGTTGGGGAGTTCAAGAAGGACAGACAAGGAGCCGGTGACGTATTTTTTCATATTTGTGCTATACCAATCCTCTTTTTTGATGTGGTTTAATCCTCTGTAATTGTATGTATCAGTCAATGTCATTTTCTGAAAGACTCGACAACTCGGAATTCGGAACTCAAAGGGAACTGTATCTCTTTTATAAAATAGTCTATTCGAGACTTTGCATTATGTATTTGGCTTGATATCATTTCTTGGCAAAGGACAATCAAGCTATCCGAGTGAGTGTAGAGGCATTTGTGTCCTTCTCCCGTCTAGAGTGAACTATGACTATGATACTCTCATCATTACTCATACGTTGTTACGTAATAATTCTGATTAGCTGATGCAGGGACGGTCACCACTGATATCTGCTCATCGATGTGGATGCGAACCCACTCATTGCACAGAGCTGCAAGGGATTTCTATGAGCCCCAAGTGATGGGAGTTCTGTTAATAGACCGCTAACCGCATCAATTGAACGCTTCTGTAATCGTCATAAGCATATAAAAAGATAAAAAATCGGTACTCGTCCGGCCGCACCATTGCACTGGCACTCCATCGCTTCGTCAACGTAAATATCTCGCATTTCATCGTAAATCGATTTAGTATTTCATATACCGTGATTATGACTATGTCTCCGGTTACGGACACCGTCGTTCCTCACGGCACCAATGGTGTTCATGGGATCGTCAATGGAAAGGACGCCACCATCTCGAACATTTCGAACACACCCACACCCACACGGTATGGCGATACGGGTGGTCCAAATTCAGGAAAACGACTACCTACACCATCGAAGGTGGCTTATCTAGGCCCTCAGGGCACCTATTCGCATCAAGTGCGTAGAACTATGATGTTTCTCGCTCACGCGCTCCTATCTTCGTCGCATCGTGTCACGGCCTAATTGTATTCTCGCTGCGCATGCAAGGGTTTTTAAAATGGATGAGTCATTGAATTAGTTTTTTTTTTAAATAGATTGCGCGCGATTGGTTTGGTGATTCTGTGGAATATGTTGAGAAGAGGACGATCGCTGGTGAGTTTGTGATTCTAATGTGCCTATTCTTCTTCTTTTTCTTTCTTTCTCCCCCCTTCCTTGTATGGATCAATTGGGGCCCTTGCATATCTATGTGGTACTGATATAGTACTCTTTTTCACATTCATACGCGTTGATTATCTGGGCCCTCGATATAAACACATGACGAACGATCATTCCAACCCATTCACATGGATCCGTTCTTCTTGTGATGGATTGCAGATGCATTCGATTCGGTGTCTCCTGATATACCGTTCGCCGTGATTCCGCAAGAGAACAGCATTTTTGGCAGTGTCATTGAGACATACAATCTCCTCCGTTTACCTGAGGTGGGTGCGCAGAAGCTCATCCGGGGTGAGGTTACACTTGGGATCAACCACTGCCTCCTCGTGCGCTGGGGTGTTCGGCTCGATAATATCAAGCGTGTCCTAAGCCACGAGCAAGTAAGTTCATGTATCCATCTAGGGTTAAATTTCGGACTGATGGGATGACACTTCGTGCTGCTATCTGATATCAGGCCCTTGGCCAATGCACTCGTTTCTTGGCAACAAAGCTCCCTGGCGCAGAGCAGGTTAAAGTCGCTTCAACAGCAGCTGCGGCGCAAGCTGTATCGACTGGCTCTTCCCAGCCCCACGAGGGTGAGAGTGCAGCTATATGTTCAAAAGTTTGCGCCCAAGTGTTCCCTGGTCTACAAGTGCTCGAGGAGGGGATTCAAAACGAAAATGGTATGATTCGCTTAGTATTTACTTCTCATCCCTTTGGTCACTCAATCCCGCGTCCATCCCCCTCCTGCTCCTCCTCCTTCATTTGTTGATTTTCCTGTAATAGCCAACTTTACACGATTCTTTGCCATTTCGCACGGCTCAGAAATAGATCTCCCCAAAGATTTTCCTAGTCGCCCGAACGTACCGCCTCGAGCCTTAATTCGAATGTTTGCCGGGAGCCATGACCAGGGATACGCCACACGCGATCGCTCAGGCATTGCACGGCTATTAAACTGGCTCGGCCTCGATGTTTTACGGATTGACCGAAGACCGTCTCTCGATCGGACACCATTCCGCGATGTCTACTTTGCCGAGGTACAAGATGAGATCGCGGATGGCGTGGTTACTCGGGATGATCATTTGCACGGATGGACGAACCGAGTGCAAAGAGCCGTCGACAACGTGATCAATGCTGGTGGTGCGGCACAAGTCATAGGTATTTGGTAGTGCCGATGAGATATATCAATTATGTGTGTATTCGAGAACTTACACAAAATCTTTGACTAATTTTTGCGAGTAGCTCTCTCCAGCTCCGATAAAATGTATTTATACTCTAGGCTCCTACCAAGCCTACCTTTTAATTATGTTGCTCATGCATGCTTCAAGGTTTAATGCTTTGCATGGCTTGTATATAAGAAATATAAATTCAAAAGCTTAGTGCAGATTTGGATGACTTTTGGCCGTCCTGATCACACATCCTTTGTGTCGTAAGGTACTGAAAAAGCAACAGGTTCAATCTCGAGTGGGTGACTCCTAGTCATCAATCATCTAGCACAGAGCCTCCTGTCCACACATATGGAAGGGGAAAAAAGGACATTAATAAGACACCACCCAGGCTTTCTCAATTTCCCCATCCATACACTAGCATTCGCTGCTTTAATCAAAGCTATTTAACCGGAAACTAGGAGGGCTAAGGCTGATAGTAGGCTACTGCTGACTGAAGCATCACATAAATCACATTTTAGCTTACTAGATGCTTGTGTCCCACAACACAGCTTAAGCAGAGGTATATATTTGGATGTGTCATCTGTCACAGTGTACATGTCTTCAACTTGTCTCTGCCACTGGCACCATGCGGCACTCAACAAAAATCTGGCTTGGGTGCCTTTCGATTTAATCTCGGAAGGAGGCGACTTGGTGAACTTATTGAGAGTTGAAATCTCCTCCAATCTGTGCTCCACAACAACATCATGAGACAACAAGAGATGTTATATCAGACCGACGCTGCCGATTTATACGGCGGGACCTGATGCCTGTGTAAGCCAGGAAAGATCTCTCAAAGTTCAATCTATGGCAAAAGTCTCAAGAACAGATTAGTAACGAAGCGTTCTTTTTTCCAATGAACGAGTCTAACAACTCTTGGAAATAAGGTGTTATTGAGCCTTGGCATCGTACTAACAGTCTTCTCGAGATGTTTACATACTCATTTACACTCGCCAATTCTGCAGCTTCAAAAATGATTATCTAGCCAAAAAGGATACTATGGTTTTCAGAAGGACTCAGACTGCCCAAATATATCGGAAACATTGATAATGTTTGGCTTGAACGGCGAGTGTCTAATGAAGTTATATTCTTCATTTTCTCTAGGCCTGTGTACTAATGAAAGTTGGGCTACTTCACCATAACACAAGCTTGTTACGGTAAAAATATTCCCTCTGGCAAGGAGCTGGCCAATCTGCTATGCAAATTAATGTCAAGGACAGGTGATATGGAGTAGAGATCTGACACCGTGACGTGTTGACTGAGATATGGAAAGGAAACATCGACGTGCATTAACTATAATGTTAATAGCCAGAATGCTGTAATCTTAACGCTCTCTATCCGCTTCTTAATTATATTGTCAGCCGTCGATCTGACCAGAAACTCACATTGTTTATTATAAATCTATATGGTGCTTCTCTGAGTCTCATAGTCAATTATAATGACATCTTTAGTGGAAGAGATTCATGGTTACGGAGACTGCCACTGATGATAAAATATGACGGAAAGCCTTGCTCTGATGACAGACAGACAGAAATATGGTTGTTTTGATAGGCCCGAAATGCCTATAATACGACTATAGGACTCAAAGGAAATGGATCGGAGTATTTTCTTCGATGATGTGAAAACTAGTGCTAGGGTGCCGTAATGGGAAAATCAATTTAATGCTCTCTTAACCGAAATTTATTCAAGGGGTCTTGCCAGCATGTGCTTGTTTCTTTAAGACAGAAGCTAACTAAGGATTAAAGGCTGCCTGTTCAATCAAGAAGGGAACAGCACGGATTTGCCCGATAGTGGATGTGGATGCGCATTCTGATTGCCTATCACTATTTACCTTTTCAACCTGGAACATAGCCAGTCAGTTGAATTGTGATCCTGCTTGGATTTGAAACAAGCATCAATCAGCTAACGGTCTTGTGCCAGTTTGTTTCATAACATGGAATATATTATTTGATCGAAACAGGTCAGCGTAATATTCAATCTATACGTGAGCTGCAATCTTGTGTACAATCTTGTTGACTGGTCGTTAAACGACAGAAATGCTTTGGGTAGACCAGTTGCACCACCTAAGGACTACGAAAATGTGTTTTGGCATTGCATCTCTGATAATCTTGGCAACCCATCCAAGTCAATCATAGCACCCGGTCAAAGAGGAAGTACATGTAGTAGTTTCAGTAAGGGGGGCTGCAGGGACTTACTTACTTGCTATGTATGTGCAGCAAGGCACTGCCTGGTGCCGACATCCAGGGCATTCCATAAGGTAGAATCAACAGAATGTTAGACTAATTAGCTACATTGACCGTATCGCTGCAGCTAGCGGAAAACGTATATCAAGTTTCCCGAACTCATTGGTAGGCTAGTCATAAAAGTGGGCCAGTATTTGTAACCAAGTAGCCCTTTCCTGATTCAGAAGATGCAGAAATGTTACACTGTCCCAACGCGGTCACTTGCTCATCTGGGCACAAGGTTGAACTAGCAATCTTTGGCACGAAGTCAAGCATCCTGGTCGGTTCCAGAGAAATTATGCTGTACTAGTGGGTATACCTCCTGCGTGAGGAATTTCCATAATTTGGTCGCGATCTCGCTGAAAATTTTAGCCATACATTTCGATATCAAGCTTAGGAATCTGGTCTCATGCCAAGTCATTACCTGCAAGTAGTCGCATTTTACAACTCCTTATATGCCAAGAACGAAAGCTGCGTAATCAGCGCTCAGCGGTTATGTTGGGAGCAAGAAATACTGGAAACTGGAAATGAATTAATTGAGGCCTATATGTTCAAGTTGAAGCTTGAAGGCCCATAGTACTACATTACAGTTCAGTCATGACCGAAAGGCTGAGATATTCATGCTGAACAGTTTTAAAGAGTTACACGGGAAGGGGATGGATGTCTCCTGAGCTTTCCTAACAAAGTATCTTCCGTGCGAGCAATCACGGTTAACGGAGTGAGACGAGTAGTTGTATAGTCAAGATCAAACGATTTGTTCATTTGCCATTGCATAAGCTGTTCAAGTCAAGCCAAGTGAGTGGATTGGCCGAGCACGGAAGCATTTATTATAGAGGCGAAATTCTGACTGCGTAAACAGGTACTAGTATACATGTACAACCTTTCTTTAGACCGTTCAAGAGTTCAGTCCGCCATCCAGAAGTGTCTGGATGATGCGAGATTACGTAAGTATTGACTTACACCGTGACACCAACTAGCACTTGGTGGTTGGCCATAGCTCTATACTTCAAGTTGTGCATTACTCTAGTACACGCAAGCAATATGTCGACAAATAATGCACTGGATGCACCATCTTCTCTTCGGGATATCATCGCACCCCAGTTCCATCAAGTCAACTTTCCAGCCGAAACGTACGTTAAAACTGAGCTGGGCATAAAACTTGACAAAGGTATGATGAATCCATATTTACAGTTGTACATGATATGCAATTAAATATATCATGATAGATGAACAGATTTGTCGGCTTCACCTCACTCCTGCTGGCTGTCCTCTCGGGCCACTTCATTGCCCTTTACGACATACGACGCCATCTGCATTGAACTTTCAGCCGCCAAAACAATCATCTGCATTCCAGCGTGACCGAGAGCGTCAGACGACAATATGCAAACACTGGCTGCGCGGCCTATGCAAGAAGGGCGATGCCTGTGAATTCTTACATGAATATAATCTGAGGAAAATGCCAGAGTGCTGGTGGTTCGCCAAGTATGGCTATTGCACAACGGGAGATGAGTGCCTGTATACGCATACACGTGACAAAAGAATCGAGTGCCCCGATTATAAACGAGGGTTTTGTAAGCTAGGTGCGCTCATAGTCGGTATACGCTTGAAGATGGGTGTTTATGACAACTACAGGCCCTTCATGTCCTAGGAAACACATACGACGCATTGGTTGCCAATTGTATCTGACAGGCATGTGTCCTCTAGGACCTGAATGTCCCCGTGGACAGTAAGTGGTCTTGATTGCCTGATGCGTACTGACTTTTGATCGCCGCACCTCTTTTTTAGCCCTAAGCCAATCATACCTAGACCGGAGGATTACGAGGGTCAGCCTGTGATTCGAGAGCTTGGTCCACCTCCCCCAGGCTATGGACGATACGCGGAGTTTGATCGCTCCTATAGTGGGGGAGCTGGCACCGGGCGTCCAACGGGAACTGAAGGGTTCATCGGACCTCCACGCCGAAATCTGGACGAAGTACTTTGTTTCAAGGTGCGTGCACAACTGCTGTTGCAATGCGGTGTTATCTCCTTACGCCCCTGGCTTTTCCTGTAGTGTGGAGAAAAAGGGCATTATGCCAATCACTGTCCCAACAGAAACGTCCCTGGAAACCGTGGGGGCATTGAGCGGGTACGACGCTTCAATGAGGAGGAGTAGTAGGCATGCCTGGACCCTTGCTACAGCCTAACTAAACTGCTTGAACGTAAGCGATTCTATGGCTGCCAGTATTGTCTTTTGGTAGGTTGTCTTGATTCCGCATAAAACTGGCCTCCAAAGTTCAGCAGAACAAATCCGGTTGAGGGTAAAGCAGGATCAAGTAGATCCAATGATATGCAACCAAGCATGGCAACCTGTGACTTCGTCGGTTGGAATATCGCATGGTTGCGGTCTGTCTGTCTCACGGCATTAGTAAATCAAAGCTCATATATAAATAGTCCATGCATGGTACCCTACTTCAGCGTAGATGACGACAGTTAATATGATGAGTTGTCCTTGCGGATTGTGTATTGACTCAGCCTGATTGAGCTATGCTACACGACCGGACCTGCCTCCGAATCGGTGGAATCGGAGTGTTTTGACTAGAATAAAGTCTTCCTACTGTACGGACATTGTGATGCGCGGTTCGTCTTGAATTCAACAGGATAGTTCATCTGCCAATGTATGCCTAGAACGTTTCTCAGGCTGTAAGCCCAAACTCTGCAAGTAATTCCAGCGTCGGGTGAAACGGCCCGACAGCCTAAGCACTTGAATACCGGTGTACCAATGATATCATTTCGATGATCATTCGGCAGGTCAGGGCCACCTCAACTATTTCTCCTGCTTTTATCCAACACACCCTCTTGCTACCATATTGTACATTCGCCGTACTTTGATTTTTATCGTTCGTCGACCCGAAACAGCAATACGCACACATAGAATGATATAATCGATATGGGTTGGCAAAAAGTCTATATCCCTTGATCCGTCCGTGGAACGATCACTCAAGCGTTCATTCATCATCAGGAGTTCACTTTGTCACGACGGGGCAAGGGATGTCATCTCGTAACTAATGAAGTGCTATCACACATCCAGCCTGGATTAAAGGATGTTCAGGTATGCTCAACACATGATGACGTAAAAATGGCTTAGGACTCATACAGGACGTTAGATTGGGATGCTATATCTTTTTATGTACGTTCCAGATCATTACATCTTGCCAATCATAGCGACGATTTCTTCTGAAACTGCACATACCATAACAGCAAGCACACCTCTGCTGCTCTGACGATAAACGAAAACTACGACAGTGGTAAGCTTGGTACATGTTTAGATCGCATGATATTGTACCTGACCACGATATTCTTAGATGTTAGAAAAGGTTCCTACACTAGGATCAGTCCATGGCTCAATTACCACTAACTAAAGGTCGCCTAGATATGGACATGGCATTGGATAACATCGTTCCCGAGAATCTAAATTGGTTACACACCGATGAAGGCCCTGAGTGAGCAGCTTGCTATAATCCTTCGTCTTGCAGGTTGCTTATGCTATCTTTCAAATCCCTAGTGATTCGTGCGTAGTTACAACCACCCATTTAATCTTGGAATGAAGCTGATTCATGCTTAACTAGTGTATCGCACACCAAAAGCTCACTTGTTGGAACAACAATCACCATTCCAATCACTTCGGGGAAATTGAACCTCGGAACATGGCAAGGTCCGATAGAATTTTTTTTACTCTGCATGATGGCAAATCCTCATCATGTATTGATTTTATTCAGGTATATATCTCACTGAGTTTAGACATATGCCACATAGTCGCACATTGGTAGCGACCATTCTGTGAGTTTCATTACCGCTGAGCGGCGGCGCCGTGTTATCTGAGCCGAGGTTTTGAGCAGGTCTTAAGCGCCTGAGGGGCGGCATCCGGTGTTAATAAAGGGACTTATGTATTCATTCATTAGTATCATGTGAATCGCTTATTTTGACCAGCCGGAGAAAGAGATGCCGATGGCTATGATTTGGAACATGTCCACATTAGCGCCAGTCTTTCTTGTATTGATGTTCCTTTGTGTACACTTATTCAGTAGTCGATCATCGAGAGTACTGGGGCAAACACTGTCCTGGGTTTCTTCAAATGTAGAATAAAATAAACATGA
Source organism: Agroathelia rolfsii (assembly GCA_018343915.1). Lineage (NCBI taxonomy): Eukaryota > Fungi > Basidiomycota > Agaricomycetes > Amylocorticiales > Amylocorticiaceae > Agroathelia > Agroathelia rolfsii. The sequence goes on from JABRWF010000002.1 coordinate 2,464,633, forward strand.
CCTGTATAGTATGATCGGCATGATTTTTAATATTAGTCTATGATCGCAACACGCTTAGGGGCCCAGTGCCGTAAGAGAGATTAAATAGGACATGTATCTCCAAACCGTGGACCAATGGACCATTTGAGCATTAGCGTCTTCAGAACCTCGACTCATCACACCATGTGCATCAATCATCAGAAACCCTAGATTCTTGCATTGTGGGTCGTGTAGCTGGCATCTTCTATCCGTTCTTGCCTTATTGCGCCTTTGGATACATACTACCAACTCCCTCTCACATGCCCAGGACCTCCAGCAACACTGCCAGTACCAAGCCCGCTCTACGAAGAAATCAAGTATTGCATAAACATTCCCCTACACCTCGCTGCAGCATTTGACGACTAGTATTCTAGGCATGCAGGACTTGCCGTAAACGCAAGTTGGTACGATTTCCTATTAGCTACTTTCCGATTCGAGGTCTTCATAAAGTCCCACAGAAATGTGATGCCGCTCGTCCCCACTGTAGTACTTGCGTCAAGTAATGTGTACTGCTCTCTATATCACTTTACCAGACTGATACATCTCGACAGGCAATGGCAGACGGTAATCAGTGTGCCAGCACCTGTTGGATATTCGTGAGTAATAAACACACAGGTTGCTGTGCACCAAGCTCGAGCTCCAACTCGAAGGAATCCATCTTTCCAGACATCCTGCCGAGCCACAATGCTCTTATGATCCCGTCGAAGGCCTAAGCCTTCTTGCAAACGCATCTGATCCATATGCAAAAATTCGAGCTTTGGAGGAGGAAGTTGGTACGTCCCCAGAATCTCTATTTGGGTTTATCATGGTAATAATCCGAATTTTATTCAGCACAACTCAAGACCAGGTTGTATGAGCAGCAACTCTCGGGCTATACCTCATCATCACCTGTTAGGGAGCGAGACTCGTCTGTACATCCCAATGGCGGGTCAGCATTCCCTGGAGCTGCCAGTTCCCCTGCAACCCATTCTTCTCCAGAGTCAACAAGCAACGCATCAGCGCTGTCAATTGCATCGCGTCTACCATCGTTGGACACCGGTCATCTCGTGAATGCATCTAGTCCTGAAGATAACCCACTTACGAGGCCGTCAACAAGTCGGAGTCCAGATACTTCTGTATCATCATTTGGTCCAAACATGAATGACCCTATCATGGAGTTGTTACTCTCTGGGTGGAATTCGGATCTCCCGGATCCACCAATTCTAACACACTACGTCGAAACATTCTTTCGCTGCGATCCTTGTGGTTCACGAATCCTACATCAGCCATCCCTCATGCAATCATTGCTTTTATCTCCGCGTGACGAGCGGTTTCCGCACTCAGCACTCTTACATGCTATTGTACGTCTCATGAGACGGTCTTTTCGGTTTTGCTGTGTCAGCATCTGATGTGTAGCACATGAACAGTGTGCCTCTGCTTCTAGATGGATATCTCAGGATGCTATCACGTTGCCAGATGGTACACGACGTGACACCTTTGCAGAATTTCATGCCAGCAAAGTTCGTTCGTACGTCGACAAAACAATGGCGACTGGACAAGATATTTTTGAAGTACTACAAGCTTGGTCCGCCAGTTCTTCTCTTGCAAAAAAAAAGAAAAAGAGCTGATAGGTCTGTGAATTTAGTAATATTTTGTGCTGGTACTTTTATCAGGAGTCACGATGGGTGGAAGTATGGATTTTTGCGGGATTTCAAACTCGGGTTGCTGTACCCCTGAGGTTAAATTATCCTGGTACATTCTCTTTACATGGGCATAATTCACCAGGGGCCTATTTGGCCCCGCCGCAAGATGCACATGATCTCGAGCTACGCAGAAGGATGTGGTGGATGTCCATCGTGTTCGACCGGACCGCATCAATTGGTGGTTGGCTCCATAGTATTGATGAACGAGATTTGGCGACAGAGTTACCACTTACAAAACAAGGTGCGTGATTCTACAGGCTTTTTTTCGGTGTTGTGATGGACTCATCTTATTGGATGGAATATCATCATCACCTATAGACTTCTACTCTGGAGTAAGCATTCTGTTATGATGTGCCCATTAGCCACAGACTGATTTTTGTCTTTGATGTAATAGAATCCGGTGCCTAGCAGCTCGCAAGACCTTAGTTCCATTACGCACTACACCGAGCACCCAGCGAGATACACTGACTCATTTATATTGCTTATCAAAGCCGTTATGTTGTTCGGTAAAGTTACGGACTATAATGTACGAGGCAGCCTCCGTGCGGCCGCGCCTCCGAGCACGAGCCAAAACCCCTTCTATCTTGATGGGTTTGAGCCTCTGGATAAACTGGTCAGCCATGACTTTTTGGCTAGTATACCACATGGATATAAAACGAACCAAGGGGTAGGCACTGATAATATGCTTGATACTGATTTGTGCGTATCCTTCCATCTGACTATATGCATTACTAATGATCCCCTAGGTACATGGTTCACATCTTACCTCACGGGTAAGAGCAAGTAGCTTGCTGTCAGACCCATAACTTACAAATATACAGTGCTACCATCACTCTACATAACCCATACCTCAATTTCTTCGATCCGAATAACGTTTCGAGTACCCGGTGCTATGATTCGGCTAAGGCCATCCTTAATGCCTATTATACGCTCTCCCGTGTCTCTTTGGACACTACCCGTCTCCATCCTCTAGTAGTCGTGCGTCCACTTGCTTTGTGTTTGTGAAAAATATAGAACTCATATGATTTCTAGATTTGCTGGTACTTGGCTGCTGTAGTTGAAGTGCAGTTGTGCAAGTATTACATTGAAACTGGGAACGCTCAAAGGGAACAGGAGTGCTGGGCGGAGGTAAGTTAATATTTACACGACCTTTTTTTTTTTTTTTTTTTTTTTGAAAATAACTGTATCTTCTAAAGATCAATGAGCTTCGCACCGCTATGTTGACATACGGATCCAGATCTCCCATCGGTAGTGAGTGCATTCTGAATACCTAATTTGAGATGAAACACTCAAGCAAATGCATCTAGCTCGACAAGAACGTCTTCTGCAAGGACTTATGAAAGAAATTGTAGAGCTCACTAATCAGGTTCGTAACACAGATGTTGCCTCGACTGGACCATTTTGCCTGATGTACAATATCTGTTTACTTTTATAGAAGAGACCAATGGATGTTGGAATCCGCCTCTATCCTTTTTCCCACGCTACTTTATTCGAGGGAAGAGAGGATCCGACTCAAGTCAATCCAGGAGAAGAACTTGTACCACAAGCTCCTCTCCCGGGTATCGCATCTTTCCTAGTCCCTGAGCAACCTGATATTCCACCACCACCACCTCCGCCAACGCACATTGTCATGCCGACACATAATGATACACAGCTGGCTTCTGAATATCAGCTTCACTCCACCCATCCATCAGAATGGGGCATAGGACCGGATGGGCATATTATGTCCTTACCTCACCATACCCAAGGCATCTATCCAGCTTCTTAGTGCCTTCCTCCGGAACGATTTCTTTAGTTGTTTGCGTTTCGTCATTTTGCGCATTGGTGTGTTTTGTTTGGCACCCTTTTGTTCTTTTTGTGTATACGACGGTGTGGACCTGGACATGGAGGTCCTCCTTACGGAGCCAACCTAGCCAGTGTATCCCCCTATTGAACTATTCAAAGGAGACATACTGTCGAATACATCATATATCTCTCTTCCTTTTTTTTAAAACTCGTAGTCAGGGACGTTTTATGGTGCTTTTTTGTTTGCGCTCCTTTCATGATTGTATCTATAGAGTTGCTGAGTTGTGTATATGCGCATCACTTTTTTTTTTTTTAACGTTTAGTTATGTCACATTACGAAAAATATGTATATGTATATGTTTGAACGATTGCATTCGGGCTTCAGGGGCTCAAGACCAAGTTTCACGTGAGGCTTGATCTGATTGACCTCTGCGCCGTTCCGCTTCGAGAAGGGCGTCAAATTGCTCTTGAGCAATGGCCTTTTCATCTTTCGGAGATGGGGCCGGATGCGCTGCCTGATCGAGCTCGCCCTGGACGCGGACCCGTTCATGTCCCTGGCGAAGAGCATCCCAAGAAGACTCTTTGCCTTGTGCACGCGCGTTGGCGGCACGAATCGCGTCCCAGGTACCGCCTTTGGTAGTAATTGCTGGCTTCGGAATCTCGGCTGGCTTGCTAATAGGTTCTGTAAGGAGGTAAGTCGGTCTAGCTTCTGATCATTGAGTAGAAAAAACAAACTACCAGATGGGGTTGTCGGAGTTGACATCATCACACGTTCTGGTTGGGTGGGTAAAGATGAAGCGTTATTGCTGTCAGGGATAGTCCAGTCGGTCGAGACCGCAGAATCTGGGTTCTGAGAGGAAGGCGAAGAGGACGAGGGAAAAGATCGAGCCGTATTCTCCTGCTGCTCACGAGCTGACCGGATAAGGACGTTCCTGACAGCAGTCGAAGCGCCTTTTGGGTCGTCCAAGTCAACGAAAAATGACCACTGCCTACGGATTCCAGATGCGAAGGCACCAAACGGAGCTGCAAGCATGGCACATGTCATAGGAATCCATATCATGCGCTGGAAAGACCATCGTGGACGAGCGTACAGACGACCGTATGCAGCAGGGATAGCACCAGCTATGAAGCCATATGCAAGCTATACAAGTAGATGAGGATGAGTTTCTAGAAGATGTTCAAGGGTTATTGCTCTTGCATACGGAGGTGTTTCTGTCTAAGCCGGTGCGGTTGAATATGCCGGGTAGACTTCGGACTGCTGTATCGTAGTCATGCTGGGATATATTCCCATTCTCAAGCTCAGGTCTATAAGAGGTTTTTTCAGTTTTATTATTTATTTTGACGCCAAATTGTACACCGCACCTCACCTCAGCAGTTCTGCCGTGGTGGCCTGGTCCTTGAAGACGTTAATGCTGGCTATGATGGTGGGCATTGCTCAAGACTCGTAATGGACTATGACGCAGTGCGCCGAGGAAACATCACTGACATTGTCGGGCCGCTGCACGTGCGCGCTTGAACTCGACGCCCAGACAGCCCTCGACTTGGAGTAATGAACACTTGAAGGTCTCTGCCCCTCTTGCTCACCATCCTGCTGCTGCTTACCCCTCAGTCTGTCCTTAACCCAGATACTACATACCTACAATAATGAGCTCGGCGTACGACCCTTATAGACAGCTCCCTGGCCGTCCAGGCATGGACACCAAGCTACCAGCACCCCCTCCAGGTGCTGGCTTTCATGCACCCCTTCCACCACCCAAGTTTTCAGACTCTGGATACCCCCAATATGAACCTGAGTACAGCGCACCAAGGCAGCCCCCAGCATCCTTGCAACTAGAGCCTCCTCAAGACTCATTCGGGAATGGTATGCTGAAAAGGTACCCGGTGCGCCTTACTGCCGTTGACAACTTTTGGCCTAGTGATGCACATGCCGATCACACCCACGACACTGGTTGTACCTTCTCCTACTACGGAGAGCAAGCCCAAAAAGTCTAATCCTCTCGTCGATCTCATCGAAACGGAAAAGCAATATGTCGACCAACTGATCGGGATTATTAGGGTCTGTCTTAGAATGATACAATAAGCAACACACTCTAATCTGCCTGAAATAGAAAGTAGCTGCTGCATGGTCGCGTAGCAATCTTCCCCCACCACAGCTCGATGGCATATTTCGAACCATAGAGGCGATTTATAGATCAAACAAGGGTCTCCTGAATGTGAGCGAACCATTCGATCCAATGTGCCTATTTCTTCTCAGCTCAACACATCCCTCATAGAAACTAAAAGAGATCGGCATGAATCCTTCAAATCCAAAGGCCCTTGGTGACCTGCTCATGAGATGGGTACGTCTTTATCCGTATTTTTTTGTATTTTATTTTAACTTGTGTAACATAGGTTGATGATTTAGACACACCATATACCGCCTATGCTCAAAAATATCTAGCGGGTTTTGATGCATGGGGGCCTGTTCGAAACAATGGGCGATTGCCAGGCGCTATGGTCACCTTTGCGGCCTCCTGTCCACCACCTCCAGGAGTCAATATTTGGACTCTTGATGCATTATTCCTCTTACCGAAGCAGCGTTTGCAATACTATCGCAAGCTTTACAACCGATTGCTTAAAAGTACGGCTCCTGGGCGCAGCGACCATCGGTTATTAGTAGGGGCCCTGGACAAGCTGGATACGTTGCTATACACTCTTGATGATCGCGCCAACCTGTTCGTAAGTGATATGGACAATACCCAGAATGGGCAGTCTCGTGCTCCAGCCCATGCGGAAGGTCAAGCCATCGTGGACACGAGACCACCACCTAGAGCACCTAAGAATACCGAATACCCTCCTACTCAAGAGCATGAAAACACTCCAGTAGCACCTTCCCCAGCGGCCAGTGCTTCAAGCGGGTGGGTGTCTTTGTATGTTGCATCCGATATCACCTTTAAAATTAGAATGGTAACTTTATAGAAATAGATCATCACCTGATATTGCAAATACATCAGTGACGCACGGTTCGACACCGTTCCCCCTCATACCCGTCACGGAACTAGAGCATATGCTTTCTGCTGAACAAACTTTGGACATATTCACTATGACTCCCAAGGTAAAGACGTCCTGTACATATAGTTCTTGCACATACTGATGGAATTCGGGTTTAGATGGTCCGACTGCAGATGTCTCCTCCGACTCTCATCTTCAAACGTGAAGTGCGTTTATCTGGTGACGTCGTGATACGGTTCATACCTCGTGCTACTGGGACAGAAGTTCTGCATCGATTGGGTCACATTTTTCTGTTATCCGACCTTTTCCTGATCTGTGAATGGATGACACCACAAGAAAAGGCTGCATTTGGACCTTCAGGGCCCGAGTTGTGGTTAAGGTATCCACCGCTGTCCGGAAAAGTGTTACGGCTGGGTGAGACTCCTGGGCGTGGTAAGTGATTCTCTGCCATGAAGAACAAAAGCCTGCATGACTAAACAGGATGGCAAGTAGACAGTGCATTTGAGGTTTCTATTATGCGAAAAGAAACTTTGATCATTGAATGCAGCTCTCCACAAGCTCGCGTTGCAATGATGGCTGAATTCCAGGAATGTATAAACTTTGCCACATCTTGTACGTGTTTTCTGATCATTATTATTGAGTTTCATGATTGAAAGATTTTTCTCTAGTACCTCCTCCTTCCAAGGAAGCGCCACCACCCGTCCCCAGCCTACCAAGCATGACCCAGTCGTCTTCCGCGCCTGCTGTGACGAGTCCTCCGCCCCTATCACCGCCCAGACCACCCAAAGAGACGATGCCTTCCCAATCTCCTTTATCAAAGATGCAAGGTGATCTTCAGCGGGATATGGACAACATGACTCTTTCTCCTGACGACGATGCCCATTTGCCACCGGCGCCCCCAACCGCAAATGACAACATCTTACCATCTAACCCTCCACCGAATCATCCACCCTCATTCAGATCCGGCCCACCTGGTCATCCTGTTTCAAATGGCCCTCCATATCGTCAGAACAGTCTTGCACCGCAAGACACCTTTGGTCAACAGCCAATTGGGCCTGGTCAATTCATCCCCCCTCCTCGAACTGCCAGTGCTGGACCACCTTCGCTAGGGCCTGGTCAATTCATTCCACCCGAAAGAACACAGAGTGCAGGACCAGGTCCAAGGCCACCCAGGCCCGTGCGCAACCCCACTCTAGAGTCTATGAACTCTCAGCCGCAGCCACCACCAATGAACATGCGACCAGGGATGCCGAGCGGCATGGCCCCTCATCCTGGCGCACCATCCCCTGTTGGTTCTGGTAATGGCGGTTTCGCTGGTCCTCCAATGATGAACAATCAGCCCTCGCCTTATCAGCCACCCAATCCTGGATTCTACCCAAATAGACAACAGACGGCTTCGCCTGGTGCCATGTCCGGTCCTCCTGCTATCGGACGGCCGCCATCGGATCCAGCATCGGCCGCCTCCTCCATGCGTGGACCACCTTCAATACGATCGATGGCTTCTAGTGCGAGTGAAGGCGGCCGACCGCCATTCATGAATGGGCCCGGCTCTGGTCCTGGCACTCCAGCACAGAGCCGGTTCCCACCAGGTGCTAGCCTCGGTGCTGGCCCCGGTGGTGCTGGTCCGTTGCACGCTCCACAACCGCGTGCGATCCTGCCCTCAATGCAGGTCATGACGCGTGACCCTTCGATACCGCCCACATTTGCAGAACCCAGTCCACCCGGCTCTCCTATTGAAGAGACACCGCAGCCCACGGGGCCGGTAACGAATAAGATCAGTGCAGAGATGAAATGCAAGGTTTTCCTAAAGCAGCACCATGCGCAGTGGAAGAATCTGGGCTCGGCGAAACTCAAACTGTATCAGCAGGAGCCGACAAATATTAAACAGCTCGTTGTCGAGGCGAACAGCAGCAAGAGTAGCCCCCTTATCTCTACTATTATCCTTACCGATGGCGTCGAGCGTGTGGGCAAGACTGGTGTCGCGGTTGAGTTGAGTGATCAGGGCGCACGGACGGGCATTGTTTATATGCTTCAACTGAAAAATGAGGCGACGGCTGGGGAATTGTTTGACAGTCTCCTGGCGGGTTCCGATAGGGCTTGATCCGTGTAGGAAACTCCCCTTTTTCCCCCTTTTTTCATATATACAATACAGACAATATTTTATTGGGACAGCAGTATCAAGTATTTTGTTTTCGGGATTCAGATATAGCGTTTTCTTTTGTTCTTTTACATTACTAAATATTTGTGCCCTCATGTTACAATTTTCACTAGGTATAATCATTTGGTTTTCACTCTCAGATCATACTTTTTACAAGAACAATCACACTCTCATGGAACTACTATAACAATTTTTATTAGGGTAAACTGGTAATATGAACAATTGGCTGTTATTTATCTAGATTTGTTCGTGCTAAGCCTCTACTGAGCATGTGGTGTCCTATCGGACCATGTAATTTCTGCACATAATGAAACATGGTCGCTGCCACAGACGTCCTTCATCGGTATCCCAGGCTGCAGCTTGTGAGTCATTGGAGGCTGGGAATATCCCACGATCGTGGCTTCTTTGTCGTGCGGGTCGAGTATGAAAATATAATCTAGCATGAAAAAAGTTTTTGTGAAGTAATCAGAAAGTAGGACGTCAGCATCATTATCATCAGCACGACAGAGAAACACCTCAGACCTAGTACTGTCTTCCAATAATGGGTATAACTCGTCCACTCTGGTTCGTACGCTCCAGGCTCTGTCTCCTTCAGTTGGAGTCGCTCGCCTGAGCGCACCACCTCAGGCTGGTTAGAGGACTGTTTGCACACTCGTTGGCCGAGATCGTAAGCGCTCCTGAGCGGCCTCCCAGGCTCAAGCGAGCTCATGAATAAGTTTCTCAGCTCTTGGTTGGATAGTAGTCCATCTTCAGGGAGGGGAGAACGTGCGTTCTTGATTACCCTATCTTCATCCTCCTCTTCCTCTTTTTGAGCGGTTGATTCCTCCCCACCTTCGTCCTCTTCTGCGTCTTTGGAGGCGGCATTCACTGGAACAGAAGGGTCAATGGAGACATGGACAACCCTAGAGTGGTCCAAATCCCGCTCTTGGGAAGGTGTAAAGGGGGCATTAGGCGAGGTGAAGAGCTTGTATGCTGCATCATTCGGTTGAAAATTGAAGTCTTGCGATGTCAGTAACAACATATCAGTTTCTTTCGAAGTCCTCCGTGAATCGGGGAAGGATTACGATTACCTCCACTCAGAACACATGGCCAATCGGGATGGTTAATTTCTTTCCTGAATCTAATGACTTCGCGAAGCATTATGCCCGCTTGCCTTGCAAAAAAAGCTCGTTGAGAGTCATAGCAACTTTTAGTGGCTCCAAAATACCTTGCTCTTTCGTATGTATATCTGTCAAATAATGAGGATTATACCAAAATGGAGAAACTGAGAAACTGACCTAGGATGCCAAAAGAGATGGGTTGTGGCTACGATAAACCCTTGGCCTTCATGACCATTCCTTTGTAACGCCACGATGGAAGCAATATTCTTCGTCCTAAAGCTGGAGCCTCGGCGTCCGGTTTGACTGTCGCATGCCCGAACATCTTGTTCATCATACAGAATTCTCTCGGCATGAAGCTGGGTGTATGCGTCAGATTTATACGCAATCAGACAGCCGTGCTTCTTGTAAGGTCCAGCAGCATAAGTATGGGCATAGCCTGCCGTTTCGAGCATAGGAAGAAGCTGGACAATCGGTCAAGCATGAGGAAATAATTAAATTTTGTTCTGTGAAAGATGGACGACCTTCTCGAGTCTATCGACTTCCTGTGGTTGTAATTAGACGTATCATTGACATCTGCCCAGATATTGATACGTAAAACTACTCACCTGCATGGTCATAATGTCGGCATTGTGCAAAAGGATTTCAGCATGGATCATGCCCTCTCTTTGTTGTGCCTTTAAACAATTGCTAGTCGGGAACAGCTCACGTCCTGCGAAGGTGATTGGCATGTTATAGACAAATCGCTCGGTGGATGACAGTGTAATCCAACCTACTGACTAGAGTCTGAGCTAAAAGCTATATACGGGGTGATTTGATTGGATGATGGGATAATATCATAGATCGTAGACAATGTACTTACATTCCATGTCATGAACCGCACAGGGTTAGAATACGTGCAAGCATGAGAGCTTTGCAGAGATATCCATGGTCTCGATAAAATCTTAACTTGCGGCGTGGAGGTGCTAGACGATGCCAGTGCTTTTTCTTCGGCTAGCTTCTGTTTCTTTGCCTTACGTTCTGCAGCTAGCGCTAGCTGTTCCGGAGTGGGAACGTATGGCTTCTTCTCCTTCGGCTTTTCTGAGGCCATGGCCAGCGTTGAAAATGGCCTGGATTGGCAGATGCGTATCAACCTTGGAAGCAACAGCTTGAAGCCAGCGGGAGAGTCAGTGATGAACAAGGGCCGCGATGATTGGCCCGTCGTCGGTGCTGCCTTTGCCTGCACACGGCTTGGGAGCCGAGACGCGTCACTAGCGTGTTAGGCGACGAGCAGCACTATTAGCTATCCTTCTTGTCCCCGGCGAGCACTCCCTCCTCTTTGCTTTCTTGCTTGCTGGTCGTGCGTGAGGTGCCGTATGCTTCGATCATTGCTATCATGTCGGAGGAATATCGCGAGCCGGCTTCCTCTCGTGCAGCAGCATCGATTATCGCGTCTGCGGCACTTGTCATCCGCCTCTCCGAGTCGACCGTTTCTCTCTGCCCCTAGGACACTCGGCTTGCGAGCAGCTTCTACGATATCTACGGCCATGCCTTTGTTCGGAAATAAACAGTCTTCCTTGGGAAACTTTGACCTCGTTCGCGAGGTCAAGCTCGACTATACGGATTTGACCATTTCCAAGTGGCGAAGCAGGACAACCGGCCTCAGTGTCGTGCACTTGGATTATGAAGGTATGCCCGCTCGTTGATACCCTTGAACATAAATTAATCCTGAGCAGCTCCCATCGTCAATGGCTACTTCGCGATTGGGACTGAGAGTAAGCTGTGCATTTTCCGCCAATTTGTTCATAACTCACCTTGAATCTAGTTTTTGACGATAGTGGATGTCCCCACACATTGGAGCAGTATGTTTGTCATTCTATGTATCTACCAACATACCTGATTCTTTTCCCAAGCTTGGTATTCATGGGATCTAAAAAATATCCATACAAGGGTATTATCGACCATTTCGCCAATCGCGGCTTTTCAAACGGAACAAACGCATGGACTGACACTGATCACACGGCATATACGGTCTCCACCGCTGGAGAGCAAGGATTCCTGCAGCTCTTGCCCATATATGTCGACCATATTCTATATCCCACTATGACGAAAGCTGGTTTCGTTACTGAGGTGAGTTATATGCGAATATTGAATAGGTCGGGCGTGTCTTCATACAAGCATATGATAGGTACATCATATCAATCCGGAGGGTGAGGATTCCGGCGTCGTCTATAGCGAAATGCAAGGTCGTGAAAACACTTCGGGGGATCTCATGAGCCTTCGGCATGTCCTATTTTCCTGTCTGGCGACACACTATTTTCTGATGTATTTGCCTTGCAGTTCCCAGCGTTCACTTAATCCTCCGGGCAGTGCGTATCGCAGCGAAACTGGCGGCTTAATGGAGGCCCTGCGAGTTCTCTCCGTGGAACAGAGTACGTATCCTGCCGCGTATGTTTCAATACTCCGTCGAGCTGACTTAATCATTGTCTGGATTATTCAGTCCGGAAATACCATGCCTCCTACTATGTTCCTCATAACCTTACGCTTATAGTGGCAGGAAAGCTATCATCCGGCACGGCCTCTCTTCTCAATGTCCTCCAGGAGAAGGTGGAGCCAACTCTCATTGCACATGGTCAGAACAAAGGACCTAAGCCGGAGGGCTGGAAAAGGCCTTTCCTTGAAACACCTAGTGCAGACAGGAAACCAATCCCGGAGACGATCAAGCAAGTGGTCGAGTTCCCTGAGCAAGATGAGAGTCAAGGCGAACTCGTAATTACCTTCCTTGGACCTCCTCCAACCGCGTTCTTGGAAAGAAAGGTAACAAAATATTATTCTGCATGTGATTGCTTTATTAAACCTACGCACCAAACCTATTTGTTTTCATAGGCATTGGATATTCTTGGAACATATATGACTTCCTCGCCCGTTGCGCCTTTGAATAAAGAGTATGTTGAGACCGAAAATCCTTTATGGTATGTATTTCTCCTTGGATGGTGTCTATATATGCTTAGTTAAATCAATGCGTAGTTCGTATATCTACTTCCACGAGGATACACGTGCTACTCGTGTTGACATGCCCATCTACATTGGCTCCGTCCCGACCGAACACCTCGATACATTCGACGTCAAGCTCAAGACGAGCTTTAAGCGCATCGCTGCTGAGGGCATTGTCATGGATCGAATGAAGATGGTCATTGATAGGGAAATCCGTCAAGTATGTGCCGCGGACAAGCAACATGTATCCTTTACTTACATTTCATCCCTAATCAGCTGCGCAGCAAAATGGAGTCGGACAAAGGAGAAGCTTTCGCAACTAGCATTATTAACGATTTCCTCTATGGAAAGGAAGACGGGTCTGAACTGCACAGTTTGAACGATGAAATCCAACAATATCTAGACCTGCAATCGTGGTCAAGCAAACAGTGGACGGATCTGCTCCAAAAGTAAGCAAAACGCATCTTCCAGCTGAACTCATACTCAATGTATTGTAGATACTTCATCGATCCTCACTCTGTCGCGGTTATCGGAAAGCCCTCTTCAACCTTGGCTGAAACTCTTGAAAAGGATGAAAAGGCCCGTGTTGCGGCTCAGGTCAAGGCACTTGGACCAGAGGGTCTTGCTAAGGCGGCCAAGGAACTCGAGGATGCGAAACAAGAGCATGATAAACCCATTCCTACCGAGGTCTTAGAATCCTTCCCCGTACCCGATGTCAAGAGCATTTCTTGGATCAAGGTTGAAAGTACTCGGGAACAGGGTAAGGGAAGGGCCGTGGCGCCTATCGGGGCTGGTTCATCAACCGTGTTGAAGAAGCACATTGATGCGGATGGTCATGAACTGCCTTTCTTCGTTGAGTATGACCATGTTCAGGTAAGCTCATGGTTATAATCCTTGTGGATAATACTGTGCTTAATCTTTCCAACACTTCCCCTTAGTCCGACTTTGTAACTGTTCGTGCTTTGTTCTCTCTTGCCGAGCTTCCTGATCGGCTACGACTGTAATACTTTTTTTTTAATATGCTCTCATCTGGACAACTCTGACATTATTTTTTTTTAGTCATATCATGACTTATCTTGCCGCCTTCTTTGCTCTCCCAGTCAAGCGCGCAAATGGCCAGATCTTGACTCATGAAGAGGTTATCAATGCCCTAGATAACGAGACAGTGGAATACGAGGCCAACCTCGGCATTTCTGGTATATATCAAGAACTGCTTCATATCAGCATCAAAGTCGAGACATCCCGCTATGAAGAAGCGGTTGCTTGGTTGAGCGACGTTGTCTACAGGAGCCAGTTCGATAAGGAGAGGTAAAGCTTTCTATATCTGACAATCTCAAAGCCTTATTTTTATTTTTTATTTTTTGATCGGTAACTTCTTAGGCTCGGTGTTGCTATCGCCAAAGTCATGCAATCCCTGCCGGAATACAAGCGCGACGGAAGCCTGGTCCTCAACTCCGTCTGGCTTGATCTGTTGTTCAACCATAGCTCGATGGCCCGTGCAGGCAGTGTCCTACCTTTGATCGAGTTCATGCCCAAGCTCGCGGAACAGCTCCAGGAGCACCCTGAACAGGTCATTACCGACTTCGAAGATATTCGATCGGCTTTCACTAAGCCAGAGGGAATACGCATCGCAGTAACAGGAAATGTGCTTGCATTAGAGAAACCAAGGAGTGTCTGGGCTAAACATTTCGGTTTCATTGGGGTATGTAGGACCTCTCATTTCATTGTCACCTACGGCTCATGCCTAAATTCTTGTTGAACAGGAAAGCGCTCTGACACCGGTTCCGGTTTCAGCCAACGCTCTGAACAAACTTGGTAAAGCTCCCGCTCAAAAGGTGACCTGAATTATTTATCTTAATGACAAGGGCTCCGATTTAATTACCATTTTATAGGCGGTTGTCGTCAGCCTCCCTACAATTGAGAGCGCTTTCGTACAGCACAGCTCGCAAGGCATTCGAGGGATGGATCACCCTGATTATCCTGCCATTCGTGTTACGCTCGAGGTGCTGAATGCAACTGAGAGCTATCTTTGGGTGGGTTTAACTGCTAAATTACCTCGATATATTTTATATTTAATGGATTACTGTAGAGGTATATTCGTGGGTCGGGCTTGGCTTACGGCGCGAATGTAAGCCTTGATGCCGAGGCTGGGTTGTTGAGTTTCCATCTTTACAGAGTAAATGGCTTGCGTTTTCATTTTGCATAAGTTCGTGCTGACAATTTTCTAGAGCTCCAACAGCGTGCAGGCTTTCCACGAGGCATCCAAAGTCGTCAAGGGCCTTGTAGACGAGTCGATCGCCTTCGAAAGCACAACCCTGGACGCCGCTAAGAGCAGCATCGTGTATAGTGTTACAAAGGGTGTTTCTACTCCTGGTCGTGCTGTGAGTCTCTTTCAGTCTCACATTGTTTCAAAGCTAGAAAATGCTGAAATGGATCTCTGCAGGCGTTAATGTCATTCATCAACCAAGGTTTGAAGGGCGTTTCTCAGAACTATAGCATCGACCTTTTGGAGCGCTATCAAGCAATTACAAAGGATGATGTTTTGGCTACGCTCAAGAAATACTTCCTGCCTCTGTTCGACTCCCGTTCGAGCGTGGCCGTCGTCGTCACTTCCCCCGCTAAGGTAGACGGCATTGCGGACGCTCTCACCGCAGACGGTTTCCAGGTGGAGAAGCGAACGTTAGAAATTGGCGACGACGAGATGGATGGAAGTGAATATGGAAGCGATTCCGAAAGTGGAAGTGAGAGCGATAGATAGCTCTATGCGGGGAGATAGTATGATTTAGGCACAGCGATCTTGAACTGGATTGACCAAAGTACCTTATTATCATCTGTAATTTCTTGGTTCCGTGTAATCACACTTTATCACACCTCAATACATACACGCTCATTATAAGACCATAATTGAATTTTTTGAGAGAAAAGATATAAGACATGGGGAAAGGGTCAAATAGTATATCCGGGTTTGTCATGACTCTCCAATTACTTCGATTGGCTTCTCATCCGCTTCGCCAGGCTTCATTTCTACATTATGTAGAAAATTATTGTCAACCAAAAATCGAATAGCTTGCGAGAGATTGGAGACTGTGTTCCGTATTTCGGGTAAAAGAAGCTATACGGAGAGTTTAGATAAGAAAACTTGTAAGTTAGAAAGGAAGTACGTACATTACGAAGAAGATAAGGTCGGGCAGCAAATGGATTGTTAAGAGGTTGTTTAGGTTGACGAGGGGCTGGTTTCTGGATTGGTCTGGTTGGATCTTTCTTGTCTTTGACCAAAGTCTCGGTAGTTGTCTTGGCAGTTTCGAGGATATTTTCGCCCTTTTCTAGTGTAATAGAATCCAGAGGGTCTACATGCTCGTCTTGTGCCTCAGAAGTGACAGTCAAGCGGGATGAGACAGCCTCAGGTGGACCATCATCCGAGTCTGAACCTGGATCAGATGAATCAGAGCTTGAATACGATCCAAGAGGTAATGCCCCAGTAGGAGCTCCAGATGCGGTTGATGGAGCTGCCGTTATGTTTTTTTCTTGCTCGTCATTATCATTGGCAGTAGCTGGCTTCTCCAGATTATCCTGCGGTACCCCTCTGTTATTGGACCTAAATTGAACATTTCCTCTCCCTCTTCCTCTCCCTCTTCCCCTTCCACGCCCTCTATCATTCATCCCTCTATTTTGCATCTCCATTCTGCGCCTCTTGTTCAATCCTAGTAGTCCTGGATCATCCACCGAAATTTGTCCCCTTGCCAAAGCCTCCTCTCTTTTACGTTTTTTCTCTTCTATGTTGGCCTGAGTGGGAAAGCGTTTCTTTCTCTCAGCAATCCAGAGCTCAATAGCTTCTGGTGTATCAAGGCATATATTAGTGCCTTGGATAGGGATTTTTTTCCTGATATCCATTATTAGTACTAACGGCTGTTCCATGTCATATGAACCTACCCTTTCAGACTAGGATCAGCATCCCAATTATCTGTTTTTGGTCTTTTTTCCCATCCAGGAGGGTAGATGAGGTGTCGGTCCATCCGGTGAATTTCCAAAGCCTTGCGTGGTCCCACAAATTTACAGTCTTTATATGTGCACCTCTGGTCACCAGGATTGGCTCGCATGCGCAAATTTCGTGGAGGTATAGGCGTGGGGGCAACCTGATTTAGATATGGGTTTGGTGGTAGGCCAACGGATTGATGATATGCCATTTGGCTGGAGCCGGGCATGGTATTGTTTGCTTGCATATAAGCCTGAGCATAGTGTGAGGAGTAAGTGTATGCGCTGGATTGTGCGCCATAGTAGGCAGGATAGACAGGTTGATTCGGATAAGGCATGAAAGTCAGAGTTGCAATTTTCGATAGCAAAAAGCTGCAATGTACCCAAAGCGCTCTTGAAAAGGTATCTTTATGCTCCAATCACGGGAAAGATTTCGTCAAGATCCGCACCAAAAAGACTTGCGGGGCCGAGATCTGCCTCAGTCATCGCTTTCACTCTCCACATCCAAGCACTACGCATACCTCTCGTCTATCTCCTCCATCCTTCTCCTCCTCGCTTTCTCTATATAATCCATTTCTTCATCATGTCCGCAGAGTTGTCTCCGACCCTTGAGAATGGTTGGTATCGTGTCTATGATTGGGCCATGTTCGGATGCATATTCTTCTGAAAACTAACTTTTTTCCATATGACACATCTTAGGTTCACCGAACTCCCCTTCACCTCCACCTCATGATAGGGATATCCTCACCCTACGCTCGCTTGTGAGCACGAAAGAAGCCGGTGTCATCATCGGCAAGGGCGGGCAAAACGTCGCAAGCCTTCGGGAACAGACTGGCGTCAAAGCTGGCGTAACTAAGGTCATTCCAGGCGTACATGAGCGCGTTTTGACCGTCAGCGGATCCGTGGAAAGTGTCGCAAAGGTACTGGCTCTCTCAAATGTCTGAATATCAAGATATCTTCATCTGATTGCGTATCTAAATATCATCTACAGGCTTACTCCCTCATCATCGCCCAGTTGGTCGCATCCGAAGCCTCTTCACCCAAATCGTCCTCCTCATCAACATCCCAAACCCTGATCCGTCTTCTTATCTCGCATAATCTCATGGGAACAATCATTGGTCGCAACGGTCTGAAGATCAAATCTATTCAAGACAACTCCGGAGCACGCATGGTTGCTTCCAAAGATATGCTCCCTCAATCTACCGAACGAATAGTTGAGGTTCAAGGCTCGCCAGAATCCATCGGCCGCGCCATTGAAGAGATTGGACACAGTCTCCTCGAAGACTGGGAGCGCGGTCAGGGCACCGTCCTCTATTATCCGGGCACAGGCTCGGGCGACGATCGTGGACCCTCCACTCGGCGCTCCTCTGTTAACTCTCGGCGTCCAAATGGTGCCGGAAACGGGCGAGCATCTCCTGCTACCTCCCCCAAACTGCCTTCATCTCCTTCCTCCGCGGCGGCCAACGCCAATTTGCGCACCCAAAATATCTCTATCCCATCTGACATGGTTGGCTGCATAATCGGGCGGAGTGGTACTAAAATTACTGAAATACGCCGACTCAGCGGAAGCAAAATTTCTATTGCAAAGGCACCCCATGATGACACAGGTGAACGCATGTTTACCATTGTGGGCACGCCGGAAGCGAACGAAAAGGCTCTTTATCTACTCTACAATCAACTCGAGAGCGAAAAGGAGCGCAGAGTGGGAAGAGAGCAGCAGCAGCAATCCGAATTTGTCGAGTAAGAACAGATCGGATACTAGGACGCCTTCGCACGACATGGATGAATCAGCTACGACTATGACGGATGCATAAACATCGATGCCAGCAGCGAGATGGACGTGCTTCGTTACCCTTTGATAGGACGATGCAGTATCAATCAGTGAACATCTGCGTCATTTCTCGCCCTCTATCCCGACCACGTTTCTTGCGCGCCAAATGACTCGAGGCTGCTGTCGATGCTACCTCAGCACTATGCTTCCCTATCATCTCCCTTCTCCGACTCGACTTCCGCTCAACACCCCTTTCCTCCTTACCAACTTAGTCATCTTTTCCCCTTGTTCTCCATCACCACCGATTGCTCTACCACTCCCCCTTATTCATAGCCATTTTACTCTTCTCCTTTGGCCTTTGATGGCTATGAACTTTTCCTCTTCCGTGTACCTGACTGCCGCTTCGCCTCCCCCCGAATTATGCATTCATTGTAGCTGCTCATCCGACGTAAACACATGCACTCACAGCAGCTCTTTTTCTTTTCTTTTCATCATATTGTTATCGTATGTAGTTCAGTACGCCGCAATTTGCTTCGTGTATAGATGCCGATCCAACCTCAGCTTATGAGATGCATCATTTTTTCCGTATGTCACAGCGGAGTTAAATATATGACCGACTGACATATGGGTATTCGGGAGATTTCCGGATTTCCATTATCAAGGAGATATATACCGTACATTGCGATTCCACTAGCCAGCGCATAAGGCTAGACACGGACCTCGCAGGGAGTTTAATACAAAGGCGGAGAAACGAGTCATATTCGAGAAAAGCCCTGACATGGGCTCCATACGGCGTGGATACATAGACAACATTCTTACGGTCTCTGATCATCATAGAGGTGGTGGGTAGAAAAACATGCAAAAGCGCAAAACGAAGGTGATGAGGTCGCGTAAAATAGTTATCCATCTAGTACCCGAGCTGGGAGAGCTTTTCGAACGATGACGCGTGTTCCGAGACGGCCTTCTGGCGCAATTTAATAGCAGCAAGCTGTGAAAAGACAAAAATTGAGTACTTGAACCTTTAGTGCAATACAATGTACCCACCTTGCGCTCATGGAAGGCCTGAGCTTTGATCTTCCTCTTCTCCTCAAGGCGATCAACCACATCCTTGTAGCCCCAGCCAACCTCGTGGGAAAGACGCTATGTAGCAAAAGAATGCAAAGTTAGCACCAGCGCAATTACGAGTAGGTGCGATAATACCTTGACCGTGCAGTACTTCCTTCCAGGCTTCAGCCTCAGTACTCGCAGAGCCTCTGGGACAACCATTCGCTTCTTCCTGTCGTATGGTGGGGGGACACCCTCAAAGAGCTTCAAGCGCTCGAGAGCGGCAGCGCCGCGCGCTGTCTTGTGGGGAACCATGCCACGGATTGCACGGAATAGGATTTTGGAGGGAGCACGATGATGGAAGGGTCCCGACTTCTTAGGGTTGACGATATGGCGTTTGTGGAGGAAGTTATGGTAGCGCAACTGTTTTGAATATCCAAAGTAGAGCAGAGAGTGCATTAGACCCGCTATTCCGCAGTATAGTGCATCAGGAGGCGCTTGCCTTGTTGCGGAAGAAGCTGCCGGAGATGTTAATCTCTTCGCATCTCACGACAACGATTTTCTGGCCAGAGAGGATCTGCTTGGAGATGATCGAGGCCAGTCGGCCAAGGAGATGACCCTTGCCATCAATAACGATGGGCGCCGAAGAGAAAGTGGCCATTTCGTCGAATCTGGGGAAAGAACGCAAACGACAACACAAGAGCGGGAGTGAGCGCAATAGAATGAACCGTTAAGGGCGTATACGCACCTTGAGGGTGGCGGTCTATTAGAGATGATAAGATATTGAAGACTAGCAGCAATTTAGTAGAATCCCGCTTACCGTGTCTTGAAGTCGCTGCTGGCGTTGGGCGCGCCTCCCGGTCTCACTGGCACCGCTGTGGCTGCAAGAACCTTATCGACTGCAGTTCATGATGACAAACTCCGACTTCAAACTCCGACAACTGGCAATTACCACAATTCAAGACTTGGATATTTTGAGTACTCTCTTTCCTGCTTGTTAGTCATTCCATCATATTTCATGTAACTTCAATGAATGGCTTCTTGTATCTTGTGTAAATTACATAGGATTTGGTTCTCGTATAAGTATGTCAGATAGAGAGACCACCCAATGGCTTCTGCATGCTCCGTTCCTTCCATGCTGCAAGACGTACCAGTCTCGATTCACCCCGCAAATGCATATCGCCATTTAGAGCCCTTGTATTTTCCGCTTAAATCGATCATAAAAACGTCTCCAGAGTCTGGATATTTCTCCTGCCTTGATGCATCTTCCTCGAAGACTCCGCAATGAGTAGATGTTACAAACATCTGGTCGTCGTTTGGTCCTGTGTGAAAGGGCCCGCATTTCATTAGAAAACCTTCTTTCTTCATGAAACGGATGCCTACCCCCGAAGCAGCATGCTGTGATATTTAAGGCAGTAGTGAACACAATTTCTGCATCAAGCTGTCCTTGCGGATTGAATCGAACTACTTTGCTTCCGCCCCACCTGTGGGTGATATTGTGGGTGATTGTGAAAGAAGCTGTAATGACTAGCATTGTATGTTTACCTGGCACTCCAAACACCCCCTTCACTATCTATGCATAAGCCATCCGGGAATGTGTTGTTAGGCAACCCAAGCTGAAGGCAGTCAACAAACACTCGTTTGTTGGAAATGCCACCAGTGCTTGCATCGTAATCATAGGCCAGGATCTGATTCCTAAGCGAGTCGGTGAAATACCTGTAATACAGCGTAATTTTTAAAAAAAAAAAAAAACTGGCTGAGTAAACCTAATTAAACCCACAAGGTCGTGCCGTCGGGACTCCAGCCAAGACCATTGGAATCCTGTGATATAGAGGTTGATCATGGTTTCGAAACCAACCAAGTAGACTACCTGTGCAACCCACAGTGAAGGGACCATCATCAACGACTTTACACCTGCCATCAGAGGGATCGTAGCAATATAGTTTTCCCGCGATATTAATGTTATGGGTTTTCGACTCGATCGTACCCACAAAGAATCTGCCCTGCATGTCACAGGCTCCGTCGTTGAAACGTATGAAAGGCCTTTCTTCTTCAGAGAGAGGTGTTGCCACATAATCTAAATCTCGACCTCTAAGGATAGCAAAACCACGAGCAGTTGCACAAGCCAGCTAATGCCTACCCATTAGTTGCGAGAAAAAGTGCTTATTCCGGTACTTGCTCACCCCATCGCCGTTCCGACGTAGAGAAAGGCATGTGACGGCATCTGCGCATGCCACTTTGTCCAGACTTTGATCATCCAACTGAAAATGGTACACCTATAACCAATAAATACCAAGATATCATACCACAGGGCATTCTGATATGCGATTACCTGCTTCTCTACGATGTCTACGAAGTGAAGTGTATTAGTCGCTTCATCATACAATGGGGCTTCACAGTAGCCAAAATGAGTAATAACATTAAGGGTACTAGGATGGAATCTCTCAACCTTCGCCCAAGGTACACCCAGACTTAATGAATGGAGAGGAAACAGAGAACCTTTGTATGGGGGTGGACATGTCTGAGAGCTCACGATATGTATCTCACACACCCCATCTTTTAACTTGAGGCTCACACTTTTTTTCGGACCGGTGACGAGGGAGAAGATATTGGCATTATCGTGAATGATCGGTCACAATGTGCCAAGATCTTGAGCTTCGATTTAGAGGCAATTGATGTCACCTGGCACTATCCAGGAATCATGGTCATGATAGGCGACCGGAAGGAGAAGTCTCTTGATGCCAAAATAGTCATAGTTCAAGGAAAATGAGAAAATGGATGTAAATTGGCGGAATTAGGTACAATGCGAAGTTATCCCGGGACAGACCCGTCTAATACCGAATTATTATTTTGCTATTAATTGTGTTAGTCTCATTTATCATTTATACTTGAAGTGGTAGATGGCTTACCCTCTGGTGTATTGGCAATGTATTCAATGGCTGTAAAGGTTGTTCTTACATTAAGCTAATGCTGGCTTGTATGTCATGCAGTGACGTACCCTGAGAGACTGTCTTAATTTCATCTGCTTCAGCGTCTGGAATCTCAATAGAGAATTCCTGAGCAAGTGCAAAAAGTGTTAGTTATTGGAGCACCAAAAGAGTGCAAAAGGGATGACAAACCTCTTCAACAGCCATGACTACTTCAACCGCATCCAGACTGTCGAGACCCAGGTCTTCCGAGAATGAAGCAGAGGGTGTCAGCTGTTAAAAAGTAGCTGTTAGCCACAATTCTTAATAGTTATCGTCTAATATGTCTACCTTGCTCTGGTCGACCTTCTCGAAGCCCTTGAACACATCCAAAACACGCGCCTGAATGGCATCCCGCGAAAGACCGACAGCAGCAGAGTATGTGCGCAATGAGGTCATGATTGGAAGCCTTGGGGCGACCAGGCGTGTTGCCTGAGGACGAGCCACAGCACGGAAAGCGAGACGGAGGGCAGACATTATTGGGAGTTTTGGTACAGTGGAGACGGAGTTTGCGAGTTGAATCCAGGTGCGACTCTTCCGAATTTATGTTTTAGTCACGTGATACGGCTAGGAAACTCTTGCTTTAGCGATTTGTTTGTTTTCTAATTATTATTTTGCTCTTCCGTCATGTTCTTGAATGGTCTGGATGGCTCATGGAAAAATTAACTACAAGTCGTTTGCACTCTAGGAATGAATGATATATTATCTGGATATATTATCGGTATACTACGGCTTTGCGTACCAATGTGAAGGCTCTGCTAGTGGGTGCCGCATTTCTAAAACGGATAGGCCAGTCAGGATCACGTTGGTTTCTTATCCTTGGATACATTTCATATTGCTTAGATATATGTTTATGGCCCCGAGACACTTCTTTTTCGGTCCTTTCCTCGGAACTTTTGGCAAACTGTCGGCTGAGTATTCACGAACACTTTCACCCCTCCGAGTCATTAAGTACCAAACACGCACGAGTGTGCGATAGTGCTTGCTATCGCGTTATCTCTTTCCTTCCACGAACAGCGGCTTTTACCACCACCGATCTGGGTTTATCCTACTAGCACTACAACATCTCAGTTTAGTATAAGACTCCTAATCTCTTCCTGAATGGGCTTGACGTGATCCGTTCCGATGGTCAAATTCCAGATTGGTGTCTGGATGAATTTTCCCTACGAGAACTATGTGGGCCCCTAAATGACTTTTAAGTACAATTGACAGTCCATCGAATACTCTTCGGCCCGTCAATTAACATGATTTAAAATGATTCCAGAATTTCTGATGCGTCAAATCCTGACCACCGGCTGATACGTACGACTCTTTCATCATTATCATACCTAAACTGAGTTCTGAAGCATATCGATCAGGTTATCACACGCTTTACCGCCAGGTTTACGTCCATTTACATCAGCGAACTACAGCATAGTATGCATATCTTATAGGGCGTCCTTGCGTCAGCTACCAGACCTGAACATTTGAGCGGATCTGCTAACGAAGAAAAGTGAAACTTGGAACCTATGTTGTTTTACCAGAGTAAATTTCGTCCCAGAGCACAGAACGGCGAGAGAAGAAGAAAAAATAATGCTATTTGGCAAATATCCCTCTAGCAAAATTCCTTGTTGATTTCATTCCTTTGGAATGCAAAAATAGTTACCCTGCAAAATTGGGTCTTCAAATATGGTGGAAATCGGATCTGCATGTCAAACGCATGCTGACTATGCTTATTTTCATTTTAGCTATCATCAGAAGAATGGCAAGAAGATTTCACAAGCTCTCCAGTGTGAATGATTATGTGCTAATTTCGATTGAATCGAGCAGCAGATGAATTTACAAGGTTCTCATGGTTAAAGCCGACCTAATCATCTGGCAAATCCTGATTGGGACCCGTGGTATTCTCTTGCACGGGCTACCTCCCCAGGCATAGGGTAGGGCTTCGATTTCTCTATTTACTTATCCGAGCCATCGGCAGGTCTATCACTCTCGTCACTACTAGGAGGGGTTGATTGATTATCAGATACGGCCCGGCTTTGAAGCTCTAATTGCGGCCTGAAAGATGTGTCTGCTGACGGGCTTCAAGTGACAGCAACACATGTGGTACAGCATTCTTCGGCAAGTGCCTACGCGGATATCATGATTGATAATGTCCCTCATCATGTAAGGCAAATGTTTGTCAATAGGATTTGGACGGAATTCCGATACCGGCCTCTATTGATTTTCTCTGGCTCTGGTCCTGCTATCTCTGATTGTATTGTCGGTTAGAACTGCTGTTTGGTTGCGTGCCACTGAAATAAACACCGTGTCTGGATACGCTCGTCTGTCAAAGTATGGGAACTGATACGTCAGTAGTATCGTTATAATTTATAAATTGTAGACCATATAGTGAAAAGGAATGATATGTTAGATGGCAGACATTAAAGCCACTAACAGGTTCAACAACTTAAACAAGTAATCACTGCGTATTTCGTCCTAGGCTTATGTAACATTACCACTTCGGATTCCATACCACGCGTTTGCTATTAGTCACTTGTTACACTGGTCACGCTTCTAATTGCTGGACTCATTCAAGTTAGACGTTCCTCACTCAGGCGGCAGCTACACTATATACTTCCCAACTAACAGTCATGAAGCACGGCCTGTCTCTCCGGAAACTGTCTAGGACATCCTCGCATCGTGACTTGATGCTGAGGTGGATATTTTATCTTCTCCGCCCCGAAATAGTCCTCATACAATTCTTCTATACACTAGGAATTTGGTCACATCCTTATTTGAGCATGAGCAGATTCAAACGACTCTCCCTAAGGCAAGAGAAGCCGCCCGGCTTGCTGAAAAGGTGCGCCTCATATTCGTTTCGCTGAAGGTTAACATGCTCATCATACCTTGCATTACTCATTGCTAGATAATTACACTCGGGAAACGCCAGAACTTGCATTCCTTCCAAAAAGCCAGGTCGTTCGTCCTCAAACCTGAGGTTCTTCCCAAAGTTTTCAATGTCTTTGTGCCCCGCTACGCTGAGCGGCCAGGCGGCTACACGCGTATTCACAAGTATGGTAACCGTGAAGGCGACAATGCACCAAGTGCTATTCTCGAGCTTGTGGATAACCCACGAGATATCAAAACGGCAATGACGGCTCGTGCTGTCGGCCTGGAACTCCTAAGAGAGAACAGGGAGACAAGAGAGATGAAGTACATCCTAAAATCTGGTGTAGAGGGCTCGCGCGCGCTCATCGAATCTGAACGAGCGTTGGCTCCAGAGGAGAAGGGAAAGCTGAGACCTCTGACACGGTGGAACTTGCAAAAAGTACTCAAGTACAAGGACGAAGCCGGTATCAACTCGTTCCGCAAGAAGGCGGAAGAGTACGCGGTATGTGATATTTGCATCGAAACAACAAGTTCATTGCTCCGGAGGCCAAACTAATCGCTTCCACATTTCTGTCAATTGTATAGGACTTGCTCCTTGCCAAGACTCGCACTGGCCGGACAGCTTCTATTACTGAAGGCCGGGAAATCGTTGGTCGCTCTTTGCCTGGAGAGACACCAGGCGCTATGAGGATAACAAAGGGACGTCTTGGCAAGCCCAAGGTTGTCCCACGCTGGCTAAGCGCTCTCAAGCAACAGAACTCAAAACCACCTACATTATCCATCTAGACTTACATGCCTAATACTAATATTGTGCTCTCATTTACCACCTTCACTGGCAACTAGACCGCCCTATTCTGATTTTAGTAGTGCAGTATGGACTGTGCTTTCATTGATTACCGCGTATCGAGAACATGACCTTATACAAGAGTATCTGAAAAATTATATTCATACATCTCCCACTTGGTCTCCTATTTGCACACTAACACCCTTTAGTCTTTCCATTCTTCTACGCGCGTCGTTGTTGGGCAGCCAGGTGCGGGCGGATTTGAGAATTGAGTCTCCACGAAAACTTTCTCAACACCGCTTTTACGCTTATCAAATGCAGCATAGAGCTTGTCTATGTCTTCGAGAGGGATTCGATGTGTGATGACACTACACAGTTTGATATTAGCTGAAGAAAGTAACTTGAAAAGTGGGAAGGGGGGGGGCGTTACGCACAATGTAGGATCAAATTTCCCCGGAATGATATAATCATACAGGATCTCTTTCCAATACTTGTGCACGGGTGCCTGCCCGTTGCCAATGAGGCGGACGCCCTTCTCCATAAGTGCACCAACATTGACACCGTTGGCCAGACCGGCATAGGCGGCGATAAGACCACAGGAACCGAGCTTTCTGACCGATATAATCATCTCGTTAATCGTCTCGGGAACATCGGTCTCCAACATCAGCTTCTTTTGAACTTTATGCAGGAGTGTCTTAGGCTCGTGGAAAGTACCACAATCAAGCGCGACGTCGAGACCTCCGGGAACAAGCTCAGCAATACGCTTAGGGACATCCGTATGTTCCTTGAAGTTGATCGTTTCGACGCCGTGTTTCTCGGCAAACGCAAGACGCTCTGGCACAGTATCAATTCCGATGACGCGCGATGCACCCTTGAGTTTCGCCCATTGAGCTGCACACTGTCCGATGGGTCCGAGGCCCTGAAAAATTGGAATTTGTAGACGTAAGTTTGAATGTAGTAAATAGAAATCATGCATGAACATGACTTACCCAGACGCCAACGACGTCACCCTCCTTCACCCCGGTGTCCACCACGCTATGATAACTAGTGGGGAGGATGTCGGAAAGGTAGATGACTTGTTCGTCCGACACTCCCTCTGGGATAGGCAGCAAGTTAACCTCTCCAAGTGGTACGCGGACGTATTCGGCCTGTCCACCTGGAAAGCCGCCTGTAAAGTGAGAGTACTAGAAAACATGCTTAATACGGTGATGATATTAACAGTGACTAAGACTTGGGCATACACCAAAGAAGCCTGCATCTCGATGACCATACATGTAGTTCTGCAGTGTCGAGTCTAAGGGAATTCTTCAGCAGACGATCTCGAGGAAGAGACAAATAGTAAACAGTACCCACTATTCGTACGATCACAAAACGAGGATAGCTTTTTCTGGCAGTAACTGCACTGGCCACAGGCTATTTGGAAAGAGGCCACAACGCGCTGGCCAATTTGAAGACCCTTTACATTGGGTCCAACACGATCAACGACACCCATGAACTGAAGGTATTATTTGTCTGTCAGGTTTTTGGGATACGTATCTGGGGGGAGGGGCAGTGAGATACGTACCTCATGCCCAAGAATGTCGCCTTTTTGCATTGTCATGATCTCGCCATGGTACAAGTGGAGGTCGGAACCGCAGATGGTAGTTCCAGTCACTTTGACGATCACATCATCTGGCTCTGTAATATCAGGTATGGGTGCATCGACGACTCTGACCTAGAGCTCATCATGAGCAAGCAGCAACACGGGCATGAGTGTGAGGAGCTATGGTTAAGACTTACATCATCAGCGCCGAACCATGCGAGAGCCTTCATTGTCTGACTATCGCCACGATGCTTGTATTCAGGTGATATGACGGTGGGAACAGTGCCCATTTGCTAGATCTAGCTTGTCAGCCAAACGTAGATTACCACATATATATGCATTTTTGTACACACGTTCTGGACAAAATTGCTGGCAGCTTGCATTGTGTGATCAAAAGATCAAAGGGAGAAAACGGATTTGGGGTGAAGTTTGAACTCGGGGAGGTCAGTGTATGCATTCTGATATACGTTGGTTTACCAATCATTTATACGTTCCTAGAATTCCGATCGTTAGCTTAATCTTGGAGAGGTGACGTTTGCTTCACTTTGCTGATGACGCTGAGCAGATTACAGTTCGTGATGCAGTGTGATGGAGCGCCAATGGGCTGCCTAAGCACGGTGGGTTCTTGTACATGTGACTGTCTATGATACCCTCTGCTTGAAATACGGAATCTAGCACTAAGACTATTATTTTCAGTAAGTTAGTGTGCAGCAATGCCAAGTAATGTGAGCCAGTAGTACATTGTCTTAGTATAAATTACGTCAACTACAGTGTCTTGTTTGCTTTCAAACTCTTGAACAACAAGCTGATGATCCTGACATTTGACGGTGACGGATGTGCTTGACGATCGATCATGATGCCGAAGCGAAGTGGGGCTCGAAGGCCGCGTGGATTCCAAGCCTATCTCGATAGGCTGGACTGCGCTGGAGCGCCAAAGATGTAATGATGTTAAGGATGATGCATGGTGTACTTGTGCGTGTAATTCATTTTTCCCTCGCAAAATATCTAGTCCTGTGATAGCTCATAAACTGTGGTGGTATTATTTGCTATGTATGAGAAAAAGCACTTTACACAATGATGTTTCGATTATACTCATATATCTCGTAACTAATCAATCTTCTGGCCTACACATAATTAACCCCGCCTAATCTTTCCATTCCTCTACACGTGTCGTTGTTGGGCAGCCGGGTGCAGGTGGATTCGAAAACTGTGTCTCTACGAAGACTTTGATAACGCTGTCCTTGCGTTTGTCAAATGCAACATAGAGCTTAGCCATGTCCTCAAGCGGCACTCGATGTGTTATGACACTAGATAATGTTCAGTATCAGCTTCAGAAAACTTCTATGGAATTGGAAGGGAATAAGAGAAACGCACAATGTAGGATCGAACTTGCCGGGAATGATATAATCATATAAAATCTCCTTCCAGTACTTATGGACTGGCGATTGGCCATTGCCAATGAGGCGAATACCCTTCTCCATAAGTGCACCAACGTTGACGCCATTCGCATACCCGACGTAGTCAGAGATGAGACCACACGAGCCGCGCTTCCTGACCGACAGGAGCATTTCATTAATCGTCTCGGGTACATCGGTCTCGAGCATTGCCTTCTTTTGAACCTTGTGAAGTAACGTCTTAGGTTCGTGGAAGGTACCAGCATCGAGCGCAACGTCAAGACCACCGGGAACAAGCTCAGTGATACGTTTGGGAACGTCTGTGTGCTCCTTGAAGTTGATCGTTTCGATGCCATGTTTCTCGGCGAACGCAAGACGCTCTGGTACGCCATCAATACCGATTACGCGTGAGGCACCCTTGAGCTTGGCCCATTGTATGACGCATTGTCCAATGGGACCGAGGCCCTAAAGAGAGATATTGTTTGAGACTTTACGAGACAAAACATTTGAACCTGAGACTAACCCAGACTCCGACAACATCGCCCTTCTGCACGCCGGTGTCGACAACGCAATGGTAACTCGTCGCTAGGATATCGGAAAGATAGAGGGCCTGTTCGTCTGACACGCCATCCGGGATAGGCAGAAGATTAACCTCGCCAAGGGGTACGCGTACGTACTCGGCCTGACCGCCTGGGAAGCCACCTGTAAGGTGAGAGTACTGGAAAGCCTAATAAGCACGATATATGCGCACGTAGCCACTGCAAATTGGACGTACACCAAAAATTCCCGCGTCCCGTTGGCCGTACATGTAGTTCATAAGCGTGGAGTCTATGAAGTCACATTTCAGCGGACGATTTCATGGCGATGAATTGGTGAGGGATAGCAACACTTACTGTTCGTACGGTCACAGAACGAGGATAGTTTCTGCTTGCAATAACGGCACTGACCACATGCGGTGTGGAAAGAAGCAACGACACGCTGCCCGATTTGAAGGCTCTTCACATTAGGACCGATACGATCGACTACGCCCATAAACTGAAAATATTGACATTTATTCATCAAATTTTGAGTCAGTTAAAGGGGGAGATACATACCTCGTGTCCGAGAATGTCACCTTTCTGCATCGTCATGATCTCGCCATGATACAGATGCAAGTCAGACCCGCAAATGGTGGTTCCGGTTACTTTAACAATCACGTCTTCGGGTTCTGTGATGTCAGGTATGGGAGCGTCGACGACTCTAACCTGGAGTTCATCAAGAACCAGTTGTGAGAGACAGCATGAGCATCAATATTAGGAGCTTTCACCGCTTACATCGTCAACGCCAAACCAAGCGAGGGCCTTCATTGTCTGTCCATCGCCGCGATGCCTGTACTCAGCTGACACGACGGTGGGTACTTCGCCCATACGCTAGATTGGATTCAAGTTTGTCAGTCAAAAGCACGTCAACATAAACCTGTATACTTACACCCTGGACAAAGTTACTTGCAGCTTGCATGATAGATATGTTAATCGATTAGAAAAAAAAAAGTTTGATAAGAGGTGTATTTGCGAGAGGCGATTCGGGATACTAATAGCAAAAGAACGCCCATTGTATACATGCCTGCCAGCCTTTTATACGTCTTTAGGATTTCTGTCGTCAGCCTAGGCTTGGAGAGGTGAAGTTCTCTGGCTTTACTTTGAAGTCTGTTGTTCCGTTGATGACGCTGCGCAGGTTCAAATGTATGGAGTGCCCGGGTTAGAGTAAAAGGCTGTAAGATAAGTCACGGATTTACGGTGACGTCTAGTTGTGATCATGGCCACGAATATTTATTGAGTGTGAAGATAACTAAATGTTGAAATGATGAATAGAAGCCACACCTACGCTATATACCGCCGCTTCCATTCTACAGCTGAAGTAGCGCTGAAGTTCGGCATCGATGGTGGCTGCCTCGCAGCTGCAAATTCATTACTTTAGTACATCAGTAAGATTATAAAGTTGGTCATCAATTCAATTTAACACATTAACATGAATGAATTCTTGAAGTCCGTCCACTGAGAAAAACAATTATGAAATCAGATCTCCATACTGATCAGAATGGAAACGGACATACCATACTCACTAACAGGATGAACATTTTCAAAGCGAATACTGCTGATACCGCCAATCGAAGCCAAAGAAATGCACGTTCATGCCAAATCCAATGCTTATGTAAATCAATGAGTTACATTTGTGCAGTTTTGTGTATGTGAGATAGCAACAGCGACAGGACAAGAGAGTACAGTGGTATTGAAGATAGGGTATAGTCCAAGCGTCCATTAATTAAGAAGGAATGCATGATGGTGGATGCTGTGGTTGTTGAGCAAGCAGAAATAGACTGTTCAAGGGCGATGGATGAATGTAATTATACGATAGCAGACGAGACAAGGACAAGCAAAATAGTAAGGAGACCAGAAAATCTTCTTTAGGGACATTTCCAAAGACAGCCTTGAGCGATGGTTAAGCCTGCGATAGCGAGGTGGGGGTTAATTCATCATGAACTGTACATAACACCAAATTTAAGAAAAATTTGTGTAAGCGAAGACCGAAAAATATGTGATATGTGATATGCTGCTGCTCACGTCTCTCTCCAGGTCAGTCGTTCCATGTAGTCATCATCATACGATTATCTTTCCACACCCGATCAACCACGACCCCACTCGATGGTGCTGGTGACGGCCGAGACCAGCTCGGGGGCGCACTCGCGAACAGAGGGACAATCGTGCATTCGTAGTCGCGCCACAATCGCACGCTGTGGTCACCGGGGAGATGAAAGTGGGAGCAGAAGGGAGAAGCAGACAGCATTGTCAGTATATGGCCAGAGCGACATCTAATCCGATGATAAAGGTATAGAGGAGAACAAACCTTATATTAGCGACTTTGGAACGCATCTTGACTGCATACTGGTATGCGGAGCCTGCATCGAGCACGAGTGATATGCTGTCATGGGGTGGTAGCAAGACCACTGGCGCCGAAGAAGTACGGTAGTCGCGCAACAGCTGGACGGTCGCATACTCGTTCGAGTCGTTGATGACATCGAAAAGGACTTGGTAGGAAGTCACCGAAGGCATGCGTATGCGTCAAGACAATAGCGGTTGGGCGTCAAGGTGTGCGCGGTATGGGAGAGCACGGTATGTTTGCCGGCGGAAGAGCGTCGACAGCAAAGACAATAAGGAAGAAGATCAACAACGTGCTCACGCGTCTCTCAGTTGTTGGCCAGACCAGGGCTTGGATGGGCGCGTCGCAGACGTGGCTGGGGGAGAGAAACCTTCCCTGGTAGGACGCTAGAAGGTGTATTATAGTTTGTGTGTGTGTGTCGACGGCGACGGAGAAGGGCGGGCGATGCGGGGGGGGGGGGGCGATAATAGACAAGATGTGCTGCTGCAGCAGAGAACAAGCACGGGAAGGAATGGAAGCCGGAGCTCGCTACCGTCTTGTTCTTTCTTTTTGTTCTCGAGCAATGTGCGAATGATGCACTGAAAGGGGCAGATTGCCCACTGTCAGTTCTTTGCTAGTTATAAAGCAGGAACAACGACCGCAGTCGTATAGCAGAGAAACAGCAAAACGTGCAGATGGACGTAAGATTAGCCATGGGCCATCCCTCCCGGGCCTGCTAGTGCCAGTGGGCCTGATGACGCTTGAATGGCATAGTACCGGCACCCAGTCTATTGGCATAGCACTGGCACCCAGGCCGACCACGCCCAACAGGCCTGGTAGGGCACAGGTGGCGGGCACAACAGCCTGGCGTCAATGAAGTAGACGGCGATAGAGTCTCCATCAGCCACGCCTGCTCTTCATGGCCGACTCTGATCATCTTCCACAGCAACGATTACATGTACCACCATCGCAGGCGGGGACACACTATAAGCAACACACGACCTCCTTCCTCGACCTGCCCATCGAGCTTCGTCTCGAGATCTACAGCCTTTATTTGGCATTGCACATACAAGTCATTGATAACAGCCAGCCTTCAAGCGAGTATGTCTTGAGTCTATCCCGTACATGCAAACAGATTCGCCAGGAGGCATTGCCCATCTTAGGCACATATATCTCGCTTAGAACAGTACACAACTGGAATAAATTCATCGGGTTGTCTGACACACCTCCCGTCTCTTGGGTCGACGTCGCCAACGATGGTCGAGTAATAGAACTTACCTCTGAACTCGTGAGCTTGCCCCGCCGTCATGTCTCACTGGCAGCTATGGCTTATACACCACTGGTTCGCCAAAAAAAAAATCAACAATGAAAGAAACAGCCCATGTCGATGGTTTACTTGGCCTTAACCAGACTGGCACCCTCCATCAAGCATCTACGTGCCTTCGATGATCACCATGTCCAATTTTCTGTTGGTGAGCACTGGACGCATAGATCCATTTTATAATCGTCAATGACGTATGCTCCTTTGCATACAGCAGGAGTAGAGAGAGATTACGGTCAAGTGCTCTGGTTCTCCTTTGAAGAGGCCATGTTCCCCCAGATCAGCCCAGACCACTTAGAAACATACGAGCTGTACGTGGGCACCTCTACCAAAGTGCGTGTCTTCGATAAGATCTCGCCAGTACACGTCCGGCGTCTTCGTCTCTCAGGCTACTCCTGGTTCCAAAGCAGACCGGCCTTTCCCCATTTGCGACATCTCACCATGCACTCCGTCACGGGACACTACTTTGACCAGTCCACGTTGAGCACCGTCTTTCCACAGGCCCAATTAGAGTCCTTCACCTATGCCCGTGGGACGAATAGCATGGGCTTTGAGCTGCGCGATATGCACCTCCTTTCACTTACACGACACATGTCTTGCTCTACGATGCCGCTCCGCTCGCTTGTCTTACTGGGCGTGAACAAGCTCACGACGACAACCCTAGCGACGTGTTTACGCGCTCTGCCTGCCCTCGAGTACCTTGCGCTCTCGTTCATCTGGACCGTCGAGATGCAAGAGAACTTCATCCTTTCCCTCCCGCGAACCGCACTACACACGTTCAAGTTTAAGCTAACGCAGGGCAAGTGGTCACCACCGTTCTTTGAGGAGCGCGGGCGTATTGATGCCGCGATTGAGACCGAGGTGTTGCAGCGTTCACCGCCGTTGCGACTCGTCGGGCTCACGCTGCCGTCATTGCCGATGCATTATCGCGAGCGTTGGTTGCAGATCGCGGAAAGCCGGGGGGTTGTGCTCAACTGGGTCTGGGATGCGGAGGAGTATTCGACGACGTGATTAACAGACAAATCAGGAGCTAATGATCTTTTTGTTCAGATATCTGAGAACAATACTATATAGTGCTTCGATAAATGAAAAATTTCATTGTGTTAGGACAATGATAAACATCATTCGTAATCAGCTATTTAATCGTGATCGAGGAACTGTGAGATAGGTGCAAACCGAGTCAAACAAAAGTCCATGGTGGGGAGAGGGGGGGGGGGCAGGTAAAAAAGGAAACAAAAAGAAAGCATAGAATAGCGGAGGATTATGAAAAGAAAGTCTTTTAGTAATTGTCCATGCGTCCTGAGCCATCTGGTAGCCGGGGCGTCTTGCGTCGAAATGAGCCTTCAGCTATAAAAAGAATTCGCGTCAATAGAAAGTCCAACAAGAAAACAATGCGTGGCAGCACAGAACAAGAGATGGTTACGGACCCGCTCAGGTCGAGTCCGTCAGCCGCATCTCAATGCTTCATTATTGATATTATGGCTTCATCCAAACAACATTCGTTCATTCTTCACCCCCCCCCCGCGCGACAACAGCACACAATTCTCGATCTCCGGGCATCATTATCATCAGGACTTACCCGGATGCGACTGGCTAGTTGGGGGCTGTTCGATCTGTGCACCCATGGAATGTGAGTTAGCATAACCACCCGCATTGTAGTAGTTCTTTTGCACCGGCGTTGGTACATCCTGGTGCATGTACGCACCCCGCGGAGCGCTAGGCTGACTATATATACTCGTGGCCGAGCTAGTCTGGCGTGTGGGCGCGGCCGTGCGCGTCGTGGCCTGCCTGGTCGGCGGCGAAGTCGCACGCTGGGGATAGCTGTTATCCGTGTAAGGCTCCTGTTTACTGTTCAAGAGGGCAGCGCCAGCATCACTGGCCTGACGTGTGTGACCGTAGTCGTACCCAGGTTCTTCTGCATCGTCTCGCGCATCCCAAGGGTCAGCACGTGGGTTCAGGGGAATTGAGTTGTCGTATTTCTCATGATCGCGACGCTGGGCCTTGCCATAAGAGTTGACAACAAAATAAAGGTACGTCTGTAGATCATAAGATGGGATCAGATCAAGTCGTTACAATCAGCTATCAATTATTGAGAGCTTATACCTGGACGATGGCAAGGACAACCCATAAGCCAGCCATAACGCCAACATCGACCCAAGGGAAGATGTTGCACATAATGTTGCCCTCATCTTCCGAGGTCGAGTTCGAAGGATCAAAAAAGGTATTGAGACATGTACTCTTGGCAGTCGAGTGCCGCGAGGCAGAGATGGCAATCCAAACCGCTGCAACTGAGAATGCAGCCAAAGTGATCATGCTGTGAAGAGTGACATATCTACGATACATAACAGGCTTTTCCTGCGCGGGATAAGAAAAATGAGATGAGATGAATAAAAAAAAATAAAAACGCTGAAACCAAGACTGCGGATGACGTTTCTATGCAAAGACACTTACCTGAGCAACACTCATGAATCCCATCACTTGGAGGCCAGCTCCAACATAACAAATAACCGCAAGGATCCAAGCTGCCCCGCTGAAGACGGCTGCGCCCACAACTGTAACATCGTACATACAAGGAAAATATCAGGATTATTGTATGACATCATGTGACAGCAATAGGAACGGAAACGCACTGGATGGCGTAGCGATAGAAACTGTGCCAACGATAATACCGAGGGCGAATTGTTCTATCAGTGCAGCATAGATTCCTGCATTGACAAGCGGAATGGCACAGCAACAATATTCTCGTGGTTTGCCCATGACGGATGATTCAGATGATTGTGGTAGTGAGACAACCTAAGGGTGACCAGATCCAACAAGAAACGATGCTAATCGTACGTATAATCGGTACGATAATTATTTCAGGCTCAATAACTTGTGTGCGTATAGCGTTTTCCTTCGTACGGCGTCGTCACCGTCGTCGTCGTCAATGAGAAAGGACTGCGAGCATTGCCCCACCGTGACCGGCTGCTGCTTTCCTTGGCCTTGAGGCGGTGTTAGGTCGCGGTGGCGCAGCGGATGATTATATAATAAATGACGCCACCATGTGGTAACTCGTCTTGTCCGCCTCCGCCACAGTGCTGACCCGACTATCTGAACTACACCAATGGCCCGCACCTTGCTCTTTGCACTTCTCTCCTGCGCACTCGCGGGTGTAGCTTTGGCTAAGCCCATTGAACAACAGGAGGTTCTGAGCACACCAGTCCACACGACCGAAAGCTGGGACTACATTCTCTGTGGTAGGCTCATGCTCTCATTACAATAGCCCCAAGTACTGACTTCCCCTCAGGAGATGAGGATGATATTATTAAGATTAATTCCATTAAGGTCTCTCCGGATCCCCCCAAGCCTGGCCAAGACTTAACTGTTACAGTGAATGCAGAGGCTTTGGAGAGAGTGGAAGTAAGATACACATTACCTTTCCCTTATTTATGTGCTAGTCTAATACATCATTCCACTTAGGACGGCGCGTATGCGCATGTGACTGTCAAGCTTGGCCTGATCAAACTTCTGTCCAAAAAGTTTGACCTTTGTGATGAAGCGTGAGTATTCCTCCGGCTGCACTCTGTCCCTGGTAAGATCCTAACAGACTTCATGAACAGTGAAAAAGCCAACGCTGAGGTGCAATGCCCCATTGAGAAAGGCGTTTACGAAGTAACACAGACAGTGGCGTTGCCTAAGGAGATTCCACAGGGTATGCGAATATAGCCATTTGATATGT
The DNA here is from genome assembly GCA_018343915.1 of Agroathelia rolfsii. Taxonomy (NCBI): domain Eukaryota; kingdom Fungi; phylum Basidiomycota; class Agaricomycetes; order Amylocorticiales; family Amylocorticiaceae; genus Agroathelia; species Agroathelia rolfsii. The sequence goes on from JABRWF010000002.1 coordinate 2,501,634, forward strand.
TGTGGTTCTGACGGGTTTCATTACGTCACAGCCAAATTCTCAGTCAATGTTGATGCATACAGCAAAGATGAAGATCCCTTGACTTGCCTCAACCTCAACGTTGATTTCAGGAAGAAATGGCCTGGGTTTTTCTAGCTCTCGTTCTACACCTTGCTCTTTTGAACCACTTATGGCCTATCTGTATTTCCTGTGCTAGGTCGGCATTGGATTCTTGTATGACTATCCTCCTCTGTAATCCTCGATAACCACTACATCAGTTCTTAGTTTTTGATGAACAATGACACGATTTCCATTATTCCTTCTTGACGAAGCACGTTCCGCCGATAGCAGAATAAGAACCCATTTCGATTCGGAAGACTAAATTATTTTAGGGAAAACACAGCCCCTCAAGTCATAGTAACATGCTGCTATTCTGATTGGAATTCAGGCTTTGGATCACTAATGTAGATAAGTTAAGTTTTTAGATCTGGGATTATCAAGATAACAGGCCGTTGTGGCGCCTCGCTAGCAACGAACTGTGTGGACTTATCAACTGGACATTATTCGGACCTTTGACATATACGTATATGCAAGCGTGCATTGATGACTTGGCTCGAGAATGAGCATATTTGTAATGAGATTACTTAATTAGCAACCATACAGAAAAACCCATGGGGATATTTGGATGAGTAATTCCCTATCACTGTGTCTGTTACCTCTGCTTCGTCAGTATTCATTAATAATCGTGAATGATTAAGACTCGAGATACTGCAACCCATACAGACCGAGAATATGTTTGATTACTCACGTTAGCACTGGCTTTCTAGGTACCATCCAGCTACCTTGGATCTATGAAAGGGATGTGTATAAAAGGGTGTTTGGATTGGAGTAAATACCCAAACCACGCAGCACACTCACAACCACACCCACAACCCAATTTCATCCAAATTGTTCTTATATTACTCACTAAAGATGTTTGATTTCCGTGCATCCACAACTGCTGATCTGACTGGCCAGGTTGCTCTTGTTACTGGTGGCGGCACTGGCATGTACGTCTTTTAGCATAGACAATGCATACATGAACCTTTGGGACTGACTGCTGTTCAGTGGTCTTTCTATCGCACAAGGTCTTGCAGCCAATGGTGCCAAAGTCTATATTACCGGAAGAAGAAAGCAGGTCCTTGACGAGGCTGCTAAACTTCCCATCGAAGGCGCCAAGGTCCCATTGCAACCGTAAGTCTCTATCCAATTTTTCGGCTCAAGAAGCATCTCACAATTCACCATATCCATAGACTTGTGATGGATGTAAACGACAAGACCTCCATACAAGCCGGTGTGAAAGAAATCGAACATAAAGAGGGAAGGCTCGACTTACTTGTAAACAAGTAAGTTCCCAATAATCCTAGACGTATGACGTTCCAGAATTCACCCCTCTTTTTCAAAAGTGCTGGAATCATGGGTGATGCTACCCGGGCAGCTACTGATCCTCAGTCGGTGAGCAAGGACGCGAAATCAGTCGGCGAGACATTGTTCGAGGATACTTTTGAAAACTGGTCCGGGATCTTCTCTACCAACATTACCTCAATCTATTTCGTTACGGCAGCCTTCCTGGATCTCCTTAGCAGAGGTGCGGCGCAGAAGCCTGTTAACGGTAAATCTCGCGAGACGTCGAGCGTCATCAACATTTCCAGTATGGTAGGCAGGACTCATCTCTCCTTGAATCGAGTAAGTCTTTCCATACCAAGACGGGGCTGGATCGGATGGTGTTTCTAAATCTCGTAATTAGCATGCGTACGTACTCAGCAAAGGAGCTGTTGAACACCTCACAAAAGTCTTGGCGAGTGATTTCGCTCTGCGTGGATTACCCATTCGAGTGAACGCAATCGCTCCAGGTCCGTTTGCCTCTGGGATGACTGCAAGTCAGGAAGCTCTCGATTCCACAGTGACATCTAAACCCTGGCCAGGTGCGGTCGGCGGTTTCCATATTCACCGTGCTGGACTGTGAGTTCCCAGGCTCATTATAAGCCATCCGTTCTGAACTTTGACATCTAACACTCCTTGTAGGCCCAGCGAGATTGCAGCTACAGCTGTGTACTTGGCATCGCCCGGAGCTGCTTACATGAACGGGCAGAGTCTATCTATTGATGGTGGCTTCGAAGTCCTAAACCCTTAAAGACCATAGGTAGACGGATATCAAGTTTTCAAAACATCAGATTTTGTATTATAGTCGCTACTACTGGATGTATTATAATAGCGCACATACTAGAGAATGTACAGCACCTACATCACATGTGGTGTTTAGTTTTAGTTTTCTGTTTGGTATTGATCTATCAAGCTACACCATACTACAAGGATAATTATTCCTTCGACACAATTATAGTCGTCAGTGGCAACTCTGGACACTTTGATTTCATGAGTAGTGACTCCACACTAGTCGTAGATGCGGTACGGTATTGTAAGCCTGAGCAAACAGACCAATGAACGGTCGATCCTAAAGCTATAGGTAAGGAAAAGTTAAATTAGGAGGCACCTATCATGAACAACAAAAAATTTGTTCTAAAAAAGACAACAGGGCGATCTCTTCCCTCAAGCTCGTAAATACAATATCACTGCCCATCGTCCTCCGAATCTCTACCATCCTCTTCGTCATGCAGTGCCTCCCTTGCAACAGCGCCGCTGCCCCCATTCAAAGCTGCTTCGGCTTCAACGAGTTTCGAATCCTCCCATCCAACAGTAACAAAGCTAAACAGGACAAGCACCGCCCCCAGAACAACGATGGTCGCCGCCGGCCGGCCCAACAAGAAATCCCCCAAGACAGCGAGGGGTATCGTCAAGCTGAGACCAACAGTGACGACCAGAGGGGTTGTCTTGAGCATAGCAAGGACGTATATGAAGTCGCTCGAAAGCGTGATGCTCATCTATACCATTGAACAGGCATAAATTGAGTGATTTGCATGTAGTGAATTATTTGGGATTCATATAATATGCTCACGTTAATAAGTAACGATGAAACTGCCCTAGCATTTGTTGGTAGCTCAAAGCGTTCAATGTTCATCACGTGCAACAAGAAACCGATGGGTAGACCAGCGATGATGTTGATTAACCCAACAAAACCGAAGAAAAGCTGCATATTGATACGCGACTCATCCTTGATACGAACTTTGAGAAGGATAACATAGAGTGCGTAGAACAACGCCGACAGAAGAGCTAGGAAGTCTCCTAGGACGGGCTTCGATGCCTGGGCCGCAACGATGGTATCAGTAGACATAGTGTCGGATGAGGAGTCGGATAATGTGACGAGCAGGACTCCAGTGAAACTAGTCCAATACAAAGGTTAAAACAAATATTCCTCTGGGAAAGTAGATCACAGAGCAACAAACCTGGTGAACACAGCAGCAATTTTACTGATAGTGAGAATTTCTACCCGAAATATGCGACCTATGGCCAATGTGAAGAAGCCTGTTGAAAGGCAAGTATATTCATGTTAGGTTAGTCCTATCACTTTCATCTTTGAATGAACATACCGCTCATGCTTGATAAAATTGTAGCGCTAGCAACGCTCGTGTAGTCCAACGAAGCATTCACAGACCAATTGGCAATAAACCAGAAGATACAGAAGATAGATGCTAGCTTGGCTGTCTCCTCGAATGTTAAAGGTTGAAGCGTCTCATTGGGTGCATGAGCAGCATGCTGTGATGATACGATTGGGTTGTCAGAATTCATTGACAACAGCGTTGGTGTATATACATGCCTGTGAAGAATGCGGAGCCGCATTAGGATCCAGAGAAACAGGCTCATATCCTCTCGCGTCCCTTAAGGATGGTACTAATAAGATGACATGACATGAATGAGGCAGGCACGGTCTCACCTACCACGCCATATCGGACCATCATCGTTTGTTCGTCCTCTATACTTTCGGTATAGTCGCTTTAAAAATACAGGCACGAGATATAGGGAAAAAGACGCAGTGTTCAAATAGGTTACTCTGTACAATCATGATGATGAGCAATAAGCCTGGAGTCAGTTCTATGCTTCATCAAGGAAGATAACGAGCGGACGACAGCAACGCACAAGAATGGCTTCGCATATCCGCCAACATATAGGTCCTGTAAGCAGAATAAGAAGTTGCACACACACAGAAGTGGAACAAGGTAAGCAATTCATACTTGAGTCAGGAAGTTCGACGATGTCCAGAGCAGGACGACGACCAGAAGCAGCGCAATTCCAATCCCGTAATTCTTCTTGCTGCCGTGAGATTGCGCGGCAAGTGAGCGGATACGTGAACGTGATTGAGAGCGCTCCATAGACACCATTTCGATGTTCTCAGAACGACTTGTATCCGGAGAGACTTGGGGCACACGCTGCATGCGCTACCATACCAGTTGTGTCCTAAAATGAAAAGATGGCGACAAAGTGGCGTCTTCGCAGGCCCATTTGAACTTGCTGGGCACTGCCTTGTCGCAACATACCAAAATACTACTGTAACCAAAGATACTGATTGATTGCCATGGATAAGTTATAATTTGTACATTCTCATAAAACCAATATTTGGATTGAAACGGCTAAACTAACATTCGTGGCAGAAGGGTGACGCAGTAAAAGGAGGGGGTATTCTGGTATGTAGTACTAATGATAAGTTAAGCTATTTCTTGCAGACAAGTTGACGATTATATGCGACTGGTAAGACTTTGGACCATGGCTAATGGCGATGTCGAGCCCGGCCCTCGGGTATTTGATACTTGACCTTTTCCACTATCCGGAAGAGACTAATGACCAGATTCGCACAATACATGAGTAGTCCCACGAAGACGAGGATGATGAGAGCAAGTTGGTCGTCGCATATCACAGATCTGGCCTCATCGATTGATGAGGGTAGTGGACTCGCAGGCCGTGGTATGTTGGTATACCAGCTTTCATGTGAATATGCCGCGCAAGGGAGTAAGGAAGTGAAGAAATTGTCGAAACATAATGAAAGTGCCGCAGACCAGGCGCATATGAACAACACCTCGACGAGTGTTGATAGCAATTTAGATGAGGTGCGCCATAGCCCTAATGGTCGACCAAAGTATTCAATCTGGAGAGGCCGCGTGTTCCGAGTTAGGTTTAATTAATGTTCGAGGCTGCTCGGTTACTTACGTATATGGCAATGATGACATGAACCAAAGTTAATGGCGCAAAGATAATGACCAGAGAGCTGATGGTGAGGCGGTCACCAACATTTATATCCATCGATAGAGGATAGCACACTTACGGGGAACTGCCAATAGCGCCTTTTACGCCATTGCGTCTTTCGTGTATCCCAATCCTGATAGCAATGGCTAATGCAGCTGTTGTGAAAACGATGTTAACAAAACGAAAAAGCTGGAGGATATGTTCAGCACTGGTTTGAGAGAGAGAGAACAGAGTCGCTCATACCAAAGGAACGTAAGGATTTGTAAGGATGCAAGTGCGCAGCTTCTTCTTTCTCTTCTTCCACGGGTCCAAATCTTCTTTAGAAGATCCCCGTCCATTTGGTATGTTTCCATCATGAAGTATATCAGGCTCCCCATCTTCATCAGAATCGACTCTTATGCGAGGTGTCCAGGGAGTGTCCCAGCCTGGAGTTTGACTGTGCTGAATGGTATAAGGATCACGTTCTGGGATGGGTATTTGCATATTCCATGGAGATGTCCTGGTGCGTGCCAAAGGCGGCACACGTCCCGAGCTCTGGATGAAAGGAGCCCCATCTTCGTCAATTGCATCGAAGGTGCCTTTCGATCGTGAACGGTCTTTGTCTCGGCGGCTAGCAACAGAAGGAGGCACCATCCACGACCGGGAACGAGTGGGAATCCCAAAGCGTTTCTTCTCCTTCATCTGAGAAAGATCTTCATCGGAGTCTGACAACATTTTTGAAGGACGCTCTGCACCCCTTGGGGCAGCAAATGCCCACCAACGCGAGCCACTGGGAATCCTGTCAGTCGTCCCAAATGAGGGGCGGTTTGTGGTCGTGCCCCCTGCTGAAGGATTGAAATAAGATACAGCACGATTCGCAGGAGCTTCCTCTGGGCTCGGTGGCTCATCGCGGGCCCAAGCTGCAAAGAAGAAGACGTCTTCAGCGATTATCCGAATGGGGAAGTCGCACAAGGCTCGTACGTGGAGAAGTGACGACAGTTTTGATTGTGGATGGACCCGGCTGGCTGCGAGAGCCCTGTGTGCTGCGAGAGGCTACTGTGGTCGCTGGACTTTGCATGGCCGAACAGAGGGACGATTGAGCAAAGGAGAGGAAGAAAAAGATCGGACCTTACGAGGCGGACATCGCAGCAGTGAACCAGTTCGATGAGCGCAGTGGCGGAACGGAACCAGCCGCTGAAGCACTGACGTACCTGTTATTACGTATTGCAGATCACCGCCACCCATCGCAGCCACCTACATAGCACATAGCATTCCATTCTTGTCTATTACTGATACAAAGTACTATACCCAGCCCATCTAGTAGTATTATGGACGACTCCGCCTCAATTCCATCCATATCCACTGGCCAGGTCGGCTCTCGTTTCGTCTCACAGGAGGAGATCGATACCGCAAAACAGAGAAGAGAAGAGCAATGGCGAGCGGCTTATGCAAGGCACGTCCACCGTGCAACGTGCATCAATCATCCCACCGAACTACACAGCTGATACCTGAGTTATCTATGGCAGACTGGGTCAGGAGCCTCCTCCCCAGCCGGTCGAAGAGGTCTATGACGGCCGGAGTTTGGCAGAAGTATGTCGACGTGTTTATGTAGCCTAACCCCCGGGACACTGACCAGACAAGTTCTCTGCCTTCATTGCTTCATAACAGAAATTGGCGGCAAACAGAGTAAACATCGTCTATATATGATCATTGCTGCTCCCGTTTGCTTATCTACAAAATATAGGCGGCAAAACAAGAAGAATGGGAAGAAAAGACAAAACTTGGTAAGTTGCGGTTCATTGTAGTTATTCTTAAGATGATTGTTGAATGTGTTGTGCAATACAGCAAACCAGTTCCGCGCTCTAGAAGAAGATGAAATTATGTTCCTGGACTCTGTGCGCGAGAAACAGGAGGCAGAAGAGCGCCAACGCAAGTTGGTCGACAGCGAGGAGGTCCGGAGCTTCAAAGAGTATGACAGCCTCATCTATCGGCCTATATGGAATTCCACATCTCATCAAAAACGTGTAGAGCCGTAGCAGCACGAAATGCCAACTCAAACGTCCCATCGAAGGTCTCTTCCCCTGCAACGTCCAAACCAAAGCCTGCAGCACCTACCCAGGTCAAGAAAGACCTGAAGAAGTCGCTTAAGGGCGTGCTTGTCAAGAAGAAACCCACAAAGGACGCTGCATCTGCCGAAAAGGCAAAAGAAGCGACTGCTTCTCAGACTAAGCCATCTCCTGCAGCCTCCAGTGAAAAGAGAAAACGTAGCGAAGATGAATCATCAAAGTCTGTATCAGCGGAGTCAGAGGGTGTAGCGGCTAGCTCTGATACGAAGAAAGCAAAACTCTCGTAGCTGTGTTGTGTACTTTATTCCATTTCCGTGTATGTCGATCTTTCTCAGTATTTTGGGTAATCCAATATGTTTATTCAAGAAACAATTTCCTAAGAGTAAAGAAGGAGTATTATACAAGATAGTGAATTAAAAATCAAGGTGTTAGACACGCCTAGTTCTTCTATGAGCATAGTGCGAATGTAAAATAGTAAGACATGGTCATGTCTTGCAAGTGGACAGTTGGTATGGGTACTACCGAGGTATTTTGGCACTATGAGCTTTAGCTAAAGACTCGGACCTACAAAAAACAATCATATTGTATAAAACAAGGAGTTTGCGCCTGATTGATAAACAAATCCTCTACGTTTGAATGCATGAGCGATTACATGTATCTCGAAGCATGATGACCAGTGTTGAACGTACGGCGGAAGAGAAAGATTTTTTTCTCTCGTTGGATTGGATAATGGCCTCGCCATTGAAGCTTTTACATCCATCCACGTCGTTGACTATGACGAATTCAGAGTCCTCTATGTCATCGGGCTGATAGCAATGGTAGTAGGTAACAGAAAGAATTAGTGTCGAGCTCATTCGATGTCCAATAGGGTGAACATACAGTAACAAAACTGGCTGTATACGTCGATAATCGCCGAGGGTCTATTCTTTTTCTTTTCTGACATTTCCATCATGAGAAACTCACATATTTTCTTGCTGATGACATTCAGAACATAGACATACCATTACCCAATCATGACCGATGGTAATATTTTGACAATAATCCGTAACAAGTTTGCGGCGCCGAAGATAACAGAGCGCAACCTGGTATGCTAACGATCAGAGCGCTCAAGCATTTCCTTCCGCCTATAACGCATACCGTGCCATCGTCATTATATGGCGATGCAAGTGATGGCAGTGGGGAAGCATCCAGCTTCAACTCGGGAAACACGTCTTCATTTGACGCAGTAGCAAGGACATATGTGAAAGATGGGTAAGGAGAGACAGGTCTAGCCATGAAAGCAAAGAAAGTAGAAAAATACAAAAACCGAAGAAAAGAGTGGAAAGAGAGAAAAGCAGACGCAAGAGGGACTCTGCAGCAGGAAATCCTGTAGACGACAGGTCATATATACGAGGCCGGGCACCGGGCTTTAGCTAGATTCAGGGCGAGAGATTCTTTGAATCCATTATGTCAATAATAGCCAATCTATCCTTTTAACAGGACTACGGAAATACACCCAAAGTTGTATCCGTTTCATGGTGGCAACTTTCCTGTCGATACAAAGTTTCTCCCGGAAATCATTCAATCAAACCTCTCCTTGGATACAGTTTCTGCCGACTTGTTGTGGTTTACCCGTTTCTCAAATAATAATTCGACCGAGAAAAGATTCATGAAGAGCAAGGGCGCTGATGCCGCATGTGTGCGACTCTCCACACAATCGCCATAAGTGGGTTGCAAGCGCCCACAAGACTGCAACATGCGGCTGATTTCCAGAGTTTCTGTCGCCTGAATATACAAGACCGGTGAGTCATTTACCCCTAAATTGGTGCCTACTGAATCAAAAGGTTTTCTTGCCATGGTCTTCCGTATTCAGCGAACAATGAAGGGCTAGCAAGATCTGCCGTCGGCCGCATCACATGTCGGGCGTCGGTGTACGGTGCGTGACAGTCACTCCCGCCATCTCGTGGCGCGGCGTGGATCCCGCTCGAATGACTTGAAGACTAAGACTGATATGAAATGAACCTGGAAAAGCTTTCTCTCAGCCGCTGGTCGGCTTCGTGAAAATGTCTATATTTTCTATCAATACTTTTTTTTTTATGTGACCAAATATCTCGACCAAAGTTGAACGTTGGACGCCGAGTGCTGAGCGATGGACGATAATTCTCAAGAATGAATGCACAACAGCCTACATCGAGGGTCGTGATTCAAACCCGACTGGCTAACCGCCCAACGTATAGTCTATTCTATAGCCTGAGAATGGCTTTAATAGATCCAAGGCGACGAAAACTTGCGGGCTGTATGATTGGCTTGATGGAATCCCTTGGTCTGTTGTTATGTAACGTAAGTCAGCTTCGAGAATCTCGAATTTGAAGGGTGCACTACATGCCTTCTTCAATCTCTATGAATCTATATTGGGTGACGACTGAGGAATCCCTGAAGCGTTGGGATAGTATTTTCATTTTCGCCGTCAATGAACGCGACCATACTTACTGGAGGATGGGGAGTGTTGAGGATTCGAACTCGCCTAGATCACGAAGAAGACGCAGGGAGTATACATTTTGGAGAAAAGGTGAGTCCCGTTTTGAAGAAACGTCGCTATCAGAATCAGATCTATGCGAATCATTAACGTTGCATTAACATGCAGCAGGCAAGTGCAACTGAATGAGTTTTGTGGTGACTGGTCAGATAGCTATGACGTTTTGCACTGAAAGACACCGGCTGAAATCGTGGCTTCAATCGCATTCATGGAGCCATGTGAGAGTAAGAAGCCATAGGGGTTTTTCCCTTTATACAAGTAAGAAAACAAGAAGCGGATTGTCTCTACCCTTCGGTGAAACTTCGTAGGCTGACGATCGGCTAGCCACTTTCGACGCGCGTTTGTGAACTTCAAGCTACCTAGTTAGCCAATTGAACGATTCGGATGACATTGTACTAAGCCTGACTGACTGAAGCTGAAAAAGAATGAGTCAAGTCTATACACTACAACAAGAACAACTGGATACTGTGTTCATATTCAATGACGAAATGGAACGTGATGTAATAAAATACAAAATGAAAAAGTTCTACGACTACTGATCCAAATAGGCAGGAGGTTGTGAAATGTCAGTGTTAAAACGGACAGTATGAACCATGCATTAGATACGTCTGGTCTACTCTCCCCTTGTACAATGGCCTCGCATTTGCTAGATAGTACGCAATGACGAATGTCACTTTCGAACTGCGGGACTAGGCGTCCACCTCACTCTCGACAAGTCCGTGTCTCCCTTATGAGATCTTTCCCAAGCTGCCTTCTTCTCCATCGCTTCAGCCCGTCTCACGCCCATGGTTGTCCTATCAAGAAGCCGTTTAGCCGCAGGAGTAAGGTTACCTGCAGCTGCTACACGACGTGGTGTACCGTCTGGAGGGCCCATGGACCCTTTCATGGTACTCCGAGGTGTAGCACCCGAAAACTGCATTGCTTTCTGTTTTAGAGATTTAGAAGCTTTGTTTGATAGCTGGTGTGATATTCGCTCCCGTGAAGTAGGAGGAGCAATGTGGAAAGTAGTATTTGGCTCAGGAATATCATCATCGCCCGAAGAAAGAATACGCGGTGTTGCAGCGAGAGTACCCATGGTCATTAGCTGTTTGACGGCGTCCGGTCCCAATTCCGCAGGTGTAGGTGAAGGCAAAGCGGGTATGAGAGGGAATGTAGAGCGACTATTTGGTGATCGTGGTCGGTACGGAGTGCCGGCTATGGCAGCATTAATACGACTATGTGTTGGACTCGGAGGTTCAGACGCTACGGCACGAGATGATTCGCCCTCTTGTGAGGGAAGTCGTGTACTAGCATGTGTAATGAATTTCGGATCCGGTTTGGTAGACGTGGGAGCGGGACCATAAGGGGATACATCAGCTCCAGGAGAGAACATCAAGTTGTTTCGTGTCTAGAAATATGATAAGAGGCCAGTCTGAGGTCGAAAAGAGAAAGAAAAAAAGTTTCTTACTCTGAACTTCCATCCATCAACACCAGCTGGGCGTGTATCTTTCTTGGGCGCCATAACGTCTTGAGGTGCTTCATTCTGACCGTTTTTTTCTTTGCTGGCAATTGCGACAGCCTTTTCTTCATCTCTAGAGCCTTCTGATGCACTCCCTTCTCCTTGTGTGAGCAAGCCTACTGGAGTTGGCATCTCGATCCTAAATGCACCCCGTACTCCCGTGGCTGGTGGAGCCTCGATCAGCATCCTCTCCCTGCCCTCAATCATTCTATCCCTCTGAGCCTCTACCCTTCGCTGAGCCTCCCATGCCCACCCATATTTTTCCTTCCTCGACCTATTCTCGTCATCGAGGATCTGGGTAAAACTCGCGTTGTCCTCCGAAGTATACTTGGCTTGGAAATTATCCAAACTGAGCGATGTGTCATAGCGTGGGCGCTTGCTTGGTCCCTCGCCTCTGTTATCCGACTCGTGCGCTCGTATGGGTGTTTCGGACGGTTCAAAAGCGTAAGGGGTTTGACCAGGAGTTTGGTCTACTTGTCGCCTGCGTGATGGTGTGGCCCCACGGACACTGACATCATAAAGTCGACGGACAGAGGCATCTATCAAGGCGGGATCCTGAGAATTAAGAGCGTCCAAGTACGAATTGGTAGCATCAAGACGGACGAGCGAAGGAAAGAAGTCGCGAGCAATGATTTGAGAGAGTGCTTCTGAGTATTCTTCTTCCTCGAGGATCGTTTGCCTATTCAGAGAGCGTTCCTGAGGCTTGGATGTTGATGGTGTTGAGGACTCGGAAGACATAGTCACGGTAATGATGATGTTCTAGTCTTGTTGTCGGAGTACACTGGCACTGCTACGATCAGTTAGTGGGTCGATGCAAACAGCGTGGCTGATGTCATCTTTTGCTTCCGTCGCGCGATCGGTGGCTGCGGTGGCGGTGCAGAGGTAAAAGTGGTTCGCATTGCGTCTAGCAAACAGTGGCAGACCGCAACAATCGTACGAGGGGGTATAGCACTTGGGATCATATATCAACTCTGTCGTTTCTAACGAGATCCTGTGCATCCATAAACCCTACTCATCATGTCCAAGACAGCAGACAAGGGCTCTGCTGAGCTGAATCCCAAGACAAACAGCTTTGAATTCTTTGGTCCACCTGGAACACTCTTCATCACACTTACAGTCCCCATAACCATCTATTCGCTCTTCTTCGCCTGTTCTGAACGTTCCGGCGGATGCCCCCCACCCTTGGCAACATTTCCTGAACGCATCACCGAGAGTGTGACAAACCTAGACTGGTGGAAGGGGTTATGGGACCCTGAGGCCTTCCTTTTGTACCTTGGTTGGTACGCGTTTTGTGTCGTTGCCTGGTACATTCTACCAGGTGATATCGTGGAAGGAGTACAATTGCGCACGGGAGAACGTCTTACCTACAAAATAAATGGTGATATTCACTGCCTATGGCATCATTGACTCGAGACTCACCTATCAACTACAGCATTCTCGACATTCCTTGCAACACTGGGCCTCGTAGGCGGCTGGATTCTTCGTTTCGGTCCAGAACGCTTCACCATTTTCTATGATAAATGGGTTGGATTTGTCACTGCCTCCGTAATCATGTCCGTTGTTCAAGCACTTGCATGCTACGCCGCCTCCTTCCGTCAACGTGCTCTCCTGGCTCTTGGTGGAAACAGTGGCAGTTTCATCTATGACGTGCGTTGTCTGATACTAACGGTGACACCGCCATGACTTAATCTCCATTATGTAGTTCTTCATCGGACGTGAATTGAACCCTCGTATTGGATCGTTCGACGTCAAGTCATTCAACGAACTCCGACCTGGCCTCATTCTCTGGGTTCTCATCAACATCAGTATGGCTTGCGAGCAAGCTACCCGTCGTGGCGGTCTTTCTGAGGTCACAGACTCTATGTGGCTCGTTTTGGCATTCCAGACGTGGTATGTTGCGGACGCTCTGTACAATGAGGTGAGCTCGTCGTCCAGAACTGAAACCAAGGACGCAAGCCCCTCACCTATCATATTTCTAGCCTGCTATCTTCACCACTATGGACATTACTACCGACGGCTTTGGATTTATGCTTTCTGTCGGCGACCTCGCCTGGGTGCCATTCACATACAGTCTACAGGCACGCTATCTTGCCTTCCGTCAGGTTGAGCTCGGGCCTCTTGCTACTGCGGGTGTTATAGCCGTTAATGCTGTAGGATACTATATTTTCCGTGCCTCGAATGGCGAGAAGAACGACTTCCGTAATGGAAAGAACCCCAAGAGTGAGTTCAGCGGCCAATATGTTACACTTACTTTCTTAATTTTCTTTTTCTGAATAGACCTGCAATTCATGACGACCGAACGCGGCTCGAAGCTGATCACATCCGGATGGTGGGGACGCTCTCGCCATCCCAACTACTTGTTTGTATTATTCCCTTGACTTTGATTACTAGCCACAAGTACTGACAGAACAACGTGTTTTCGATAGCGGTGACCTGTTGATGGCCTTGGCCTGGTCTCTCCCCACTGGCTTCGAAACCCCTTTGACCTACTTCTACGTGACCTACTTTGCTGTGCTGCTCATCCACCGTCAAAGACGCGATGATGAGAACTGCGAGAAAAAGTGCGTATTATTTTTTCTTTTCTTTATTCACTTTGCTTTGTCGATTGCTGAACATGTGCAATCATAGGTATGGCAAAGACTGGGAAAAATATAAAAAGCTGGTTCCTTACAGGATCATACCTTACGTTTATTAATACAGTAGTATATTACTAGTCGTAGTACACCGTACAGGCTCACTTTTTCTTTGTGCTGCCTTCTTTTTTGTCTTTTGTGTGCTTTGATTTGCCTGTCAGTATCGGGCTTTGATGTTATCTGGCTACAAGTTCTCTTGAATGATACTGTAGTATGTTATATTCTTTTCCCTCGTGGAAATAAAATTATAGTATGATAAAATGATTGGTAGCATTTATTCACTCAACGAAACAAGACATGCAAATCAGACTTGATCGTTGTACTATATTAACATTAGTGGTCCGAGTTGATTCAAAGCAGTTTCTTAACTGTAAATTCAATATGACTACAGACAAAAAGATGTCAATATCATTGTACCATGAATCATACCCCGTAGCCAATCTATGAGAGAGAGGGGAAAGGTATTAAGGAAAGGAAAAGAAAATCAAGAAAGGTGAGAAGTAAAATCTGCTGTGAAGGGTGGATAGTTGAGGTGTGTGTGTGTGGTCGTGCTGTGCCCTCCAACGTGGAATTTAGCTGAGCAACACCACGTGAGAAGGGGATTAACAATGGTGGCGCAAATACAGGAGCGGATGAGCGTGTGAGTGTTGTGTATACATGTGGGAAGATCAATGAAAAAGTGTTGGAACCAGTGAAGAACTGGAAAAAAAAAATCCAGATCCGACATGGTGGTAATGGTATACGTATGATTTATGATTATTAGAGGGTGAAAAAATATCACAGAGTTGGCTGCGCGGGAGGGAGTGAGTTTACGTATGGTAAGGATCGTTAAGGGTTTCGTTGGTGTTGTAATAATAAAAAAGGAAGGAGGATTGAAAAGTAGTCGAAATAAGAGAGGGATTATACGGAGATTGGAAAAAAGCAGCGGAGAGAGAGGGAAAGAGAGGGGCCAAACATTGTTGTGGTGGTGAGCTGCGAGTCGAAAAGGACAGAAAATATATATAGAAAACACAGACCAAGGAAAGAAAGGAAAGGCTGTCAATGTGTGGATGTGGATGATGGTGGTATGGCTATGATGATGTCGAAGAGAATCCAGGCGGTATGTATGTATATTATCAATCCATCCATCCCAAAATTGTGTAGTAATCGTCTCAAGATATATATAAGAACAACAACAGAGAAAGAAAGAAAAAAGAAAGGGTCAAGGATGTGAGGATGATTAAAAAAAAAAAAAAAAGAGAGCCAAATGTGGTATCAACATAAAACTTGGAACACAAACACACACATGCACATGAAAAAGAGAACAGGGCCAACCACAACAACAATTTAAGAACCAAACTCATCCGCACTCTTCCACCCGCCCGACGCCGACGGCGGCTTGCCAATCCGACTCTTCGACAGCACAGATGATAGCCCACCAGTCGAGCCGACTTTGGTCGACGCCACACGCATAGTCACGTTCGGATGGTAGGTATGGCCGCCGTAGAAATTCGATGACATACTATCATGTCTCGAGCCCGAGGAGGTAGAGGAGGCGGCGCTGCTCGCTGGACGGCTGGGGCTGCTCCCACTGCCCGTATATCCACCAGCAACCGTTCGCTCCTGTCGTCCGCCGAAATTGGGTACGGAAGGTGTGATAATACTGCTGTGGCTTCCTGCTGAAGAGCGCTTGGACAGTACAGGCGTCTTGGCGCTAGCTGAACCCGTGGGTCTCTTGAGGCCAAACCCGCCTATAGTGCTTGTAGAAAGTCCAGAATAGCTTAGGGCACTGCTTGGTAGTGGTATACCGGTCGGTGTTGTTGGTCGGGAAATCGGCGTCGGAATCGAGCTCGTTGTCGCCACCGTGCTCAGACTTGCGCCCGATAATCTCGACTGTGGCCGTCGTGGTACAGATGAGCTGGCCTTCTGCGCCAGGGGGGAGGCCAACTCTTGGTTATTCGTGTTAGCAGCAGAGGTCCCTATCGACAAGAATTGGTGTGCTTTGAAGGAGTTGGGAGGCCCTGGATTGGAGAGACGTCTGCGAACGCCAGCCTTTTCCTTTCCTGGAGACGGCGAATCCGCCACATCGAGGTAGACCCATCCGGAGTCAGTGTTCCCTTTATTCCTCCTTTCCGCAGTCTCGTCGACGCTTCGCCTCGCCGATACAGGGGTATGCGTTCGGAAAACGTTATTTTGGACAGACACAGTGCGTTTCATGGCCGGAGCAGTTGATGAAGAGGAGGCCGTCTTGTTGGAGGCTGTGTTTGCTGCTGTGACGGCGTCGTTGTTTACTTTGGCCGTGATACTGCCCATACGCAAACGTCCTGTGATGGGTATACGCTGTTGAATGATGTTGAGGCGACCACGCATGTCCGTGAGCATCTGCTTGCTCTTGGAAGTCGAAGTCGACTTGGTAGACGATGTACTGGTAGTTGTCGCTCCTGTTGCGGCACGAGAGACAGCAGGTGGGCGGTATAAAGCCGAAACAGGAGAACGCACACGTGATGGTGGTGTTGATTTAGCGGTGGTGTTGTTCGGATTGAGATGTGGGAGTGTAGTTGAACGATTCGCAGGGCTGAAGCCGGACGGAGGGCGCATGAGACTTGCGCCCAGGATTGGACGCTTGGATGGACTCTTGGACGGACTCTTGGATGGACTAGAAGGTATTCTGCTAGTAACTGTAACTCTAGTAGATGATGCAAGACCCCTTGCACGAGGCGTTCCCATGTTCTTACTGTGAGAAGAAGAAGGAGGTGTCGACATAGTAGAAGAAAAGAGGTCTTCCAGTTGCATATCAGGCACATGGGTATTGTCCAAGAGACTGTCAGTAGAGAAGTTGTCGGACTGAGATGTGACAGACAGTGAATTGATCGAGTCGTGTACACTAGAGCGTGTAGAGTGGAAAGACGTTCGAGATGCGTTAGACTGCGCAGCGACGAGTTGATCACGAAGAACGGATATCTCGAGGTTGGCATCTGTAACGGTCAATGAGCGTACATCTTAAAGACAGGGAAATGCAGACGCCGCTACCGCGAAGATCATCCTTGAGCCGTTGGCATTCCTCTTCAAGGGTGGCCTTGTCAAGCAACTCATGTTCGAGAAGGATCTTTTCCTCTAGTGCGCGAGAATACTTGGCCTCGACATCAGCAAGACTAGAGGTAACTGCACGCTCATTCCTCTCCAAGTCGTCGTTCCCCATCTCTAATTCACGTAGTTGAATCTTGATCTTCTGGTGGTCCTGCCTCAGAGTGTCAAGTTCGCGCTGTAATGACGTCGTGGTTGTGTTGTGGGTAGTCTGGAGTTGCATAAATTTGGACTTTCAAGGCGAAAGACGATGCCAAAACAATTCCCGCATTAGGCATGAACGCAAATATGAATGAATACAATGCTCACCTTCCACTCCTCTCGCTCATTTTCTGCTTTGGCAACCTTAATCTGGAGGTCTTGGTGGGCCTGCTCGGTGCGTTCAAGCTCCCGCTCGAGCTCATCTTCAAGTTCCTTGCTCGATGTTTGGAATTCCTGAAGCTCGTTTCGCGTCTCCTCGAGCATATCGGCCATTTGCTGGTATTTAGCCTTCCAGTCGACAGGTTGACTGGGGGCGGAGGTGTAACTAGAGGACAGAGGATTCGGCCGTCAGCAAGACGCATGGCACGACAAGGAGGGGAGCTGGGTGGGCAGAGTGGGTGTGGGTGGAATGGCGTACTTGATCTGGCTGTCATCCATGGATCCCATGGCTCTGTGAAGCGCATCGGTAGGGCGGAGGACGGCCGTCATGGACAGAGAGGAGGCAGACACTGGCAAGTTGCAACGGCGCACGAAATGATCGCCCCCTTTCGCACCGGAGCCAAATCCAGCGCGGAGACAACAGAAATCAATCCACGTTTTTCTGCCTCTGGCCACTATCAGGTTCGCCTTTATGAAAGAAGGGCATCCATTTGATAAATCACCCTTGTTATTCCTTGCTTCTTTGACTACTGCACAATGGGTTTATTTGTAGAATCGTGTATATCCAAACTTCACAAACTTGATGTGGCGATCACAAATCTCATCTTGGTAGCATAATCATTGTCACTTTCTATCCCAGTGAATTCGATTCCAACGAATTTTAGAAACGAAAAAAATAGTGCCGCATGAGTGAGTGCATGAGTCACTACTGATATAGACACCCCCACTTGAGCTGAGGCCACTATATAACGTAATAGTGACGACAAACTAGGGCAATGGGCATCAAAGACCGAGTGTTGCATGTGCCCGGGATATACATCCCAAGCATCGGTCAATGGCACAACATTGCCGGTCATCCAAGCTCTCCATATGTCATTTTTCAGTGATCATGATCTGTTATCAGCTCTGACTACAATCCAAGTTTTTTGTTTTTTTTTTATGTACATAAATTAATATTCAGAGACAGCAAAAAGAAATAAATTGTGCCTATAACCCCTCCGGTTTGGCGCATTTCCTCTTTTCGATACGATTCGTCTTGGGGCACCTCATCTCCTGCCAGGACACAGGCTCCATCGTCGCACCTGCCTCGCTAGTAGCAAAAATGACACCGAGATCGTTTCTCGCCGTGGTCACATAATAGCTTCTCGCGTCACCAAGAGAGATCTTGCCGAGTTTCATCCAGACAGTCAGAGGATGTAATCAGACACAAGAAACGTGGGCTGTATGAAAAAGCCAACATACAACCAAGCCTCTGACAACGTCACCTCCTCTGAAGCAATCACTAATCTTCACTTTGTCTTTTTCCGTGGCACGTACGTCCTGTGTTCGGATCACACCTGTAAATTCTTCGCCTGGGGGCAGCGGAATGCCGTCGACGACTGTAATGGACAGCAGAGCCTGCAAGGGGGAGAGGCGCGTGATCGTACCCAGGACGACTGAGTTGGGCGCCGGGGCTTTGGGGCGAGGGCGTGAGATGGCGAGAGTCTGGATGGGGCGCGCATGTCGCAGATGGTGTCAAGAGACGAGATAGATACGAACGGATCCTTGGTACTGGGGCTCGCCAACGAGGCTTGCCCGGGGCTCATTGGGCGCCCTGAGATAGATACCCGAGCCGAACGAGGGCGCTGGGCCTCGGGGGAGTGTAACAGGCTGGCCAGGGAGGAGCATGGGTAAAGTATAGATATAAAATAATAATCATGTATTTTGTGTTGTATGAGAGGGTCGCAGTGATGCGCCTCTGCCGGAGTTTGAAAAGAGCCAGTGAATTTCAGTAATCTATTTCATCCCGGGACGCTCCCTCGCTATTCCTCCATCCCATCTTGTCCAATGGCCTCTGCGCTCGCTCGCTCCATCCTCACCCGTCGTATGTGTTCTTGCTTCAGAATACACTCTCTTCTAGCCCGCTAACAAGCCCACCCACAGGTCTCCATGTCTCCGCAAGGAGGAACGCGCTCTCCAAATTCGCCATGCCGGCCATGAGCCCAACCATGACGGAGGGTGGTATTGCTTCCTGGAAGAAGAAGGAGGGCGAGTCATTCGCTGCTGGCGACGTCTTGCTTGAAATTGCACGTCTTTCTTTCTCTGCCTTTCTTTTGGCATATAACTCATGTATACCCCCAACAGGAGACCGACAAGGCAACCATTGACGTTGAGGCCCAGGACGATGGTATCCTCGCTAAAATTATTGTAAGATATATTCTATTGTGCATACGTCCAAATACACGTCATCTTACGCGTCGTCTTGCTCCCGCGTAGTCTGCTGATGGTTCCAAGGGCGTCCAAGTCGGATCGACCATTGCCATCCTGGCTGAGGAGGGTGACGACCTCTCTGGTGCTGACAAGCTTGCTTCAGAGGCTCAGTCACAACCTGCTGCACCCAAGCAGGAGAAGGCAGAGGAGCCCCCCAAGGCCCCTGAGCCTACTCCCGAGCCCAATGAATCCAACACCTTCAAGGAGGACTCCAAGCCCGACTTGCCTATTGGCGACAGGATATTCGCCTCGCCCCTCGCCAAAAAGATTGCTCTCGAGCGTGGTATTCCTCTTGCCAAAGTCAAGGGCACCGGTCCCAACGGTCGCATTCTCCGCGAGGACGTTGAGAAGTTCAAACCTGAGGCGGCAGGCTCAGCTGCACCCGCCACGGCCTCCGCTTCAGCAGAGGCAGAATACATCGACGCCCCCGTGTCGAACATGCGCCGCACGATTGGCCAGCGTCTGACACAGTCCAAGCAGGAGTTGCCTCACTACTACCTGACCATGGATATCAACATGGACAAGGTTCTCAAGCTCCGCGAGGTCTTCAACGCGACCCTGGCCGAGAAGGGCGCCAAACTGAGCGTGAATGACTTCATTATCAAGGCCGTCTCGTGTGCCCTGGCAGATGTGCCCGAGGCTAACTCGGCCTGGTTGGGTGAGGTGATTCGCACATACAAGAAGGCGGATATCTCGGTTGCTGTTGCCACCCCCACTGGTTTGATCACCCCCATAATCAAGGATGTTGGCTCCAAGGGTCTCGCCTCTATCTCGTCCGAAGCCAAGACCCTGGCCAAGAAGGCTAGGGATGGCAAGCTTGCTCCCCAGGAGTACCAGGTAAGGGTTTTACGTGTTTTGCTGTGAAACCAGCGAAAAAGTGCTGAACATGATCCTTTTTTTTCCCCTCTAGGGTGGCACATTCACTATCTCCAACCTGGGCATGTACGATATCTCTCACTTCACTGCCATCATCAACCCGCCCCAATCATGCATCCTCGCTGTGGGCACGACAAAGCCTACGCTCGTACCCGCACCCGAGGAGGAGCGTGGCTTCAAGACTGCCCAAATCATGAAGGTCACCCTCAGCTCGGACCACCGAACCGTCGACGGCGCCGTCGGTGCCAGGTGGCTCCAGGCCTTCAAGGGCTACCTTGAAAACCCGCTGACGTTCATGCTCTAATGCGCATGCATATGAGCAGTGGGTAGGCATGGTGTCGGGATGGGGTGTATTCCCTCATGGGAATATAGCGCTGGATCTTTCTCTTTTACATGTTTTTATTACGTTTATATAGACAGCCTATAATTGACTAGTTTCTGGCTTCTCAAATTGCATTCGGGATATAGAGAAATGAAAATGTGTGAAAAATAATAAATGGGCGAATGCAATGACAGATAAGCGTGAATGAAAAATACAGGTCTTGGACGTATTGAATACACTAGGAAGATGTCTGTGCTTGTCGTTTCTTTTCCTTGTCCAGCTGTTGTTTGCGCTTGGTCAATTTTTCCCGCTGAATACATCATGACAAACCGGTTAGTTAGAAACAAAATAGGAATAGTACAGAATGAGAAAAAAAAAGCATACCTCTGCAGCCTTCTTGGCCTGACTGTACTTAATCTTCTCATACAGCTTCTTCTGCTTATTGCTCATCATCATCTTGTTCATATCGACCTCCTCCGTGATCGTGGCAGAAGCAGCACCCTCTGCGTTCTTATTCTTCTTGCGAGACTTGCGCACCTCCTTCTCGAACGTGCCATAGTCAATGCCCGCCGCTTCCGCAGCGAGCTCTGCAGCGCGAAGCGCGGCTGGATCCTCGGATGATACATCCGCAATTGCCTTAAGCGCTTTTCGTTTCTTGCTGTTGCTGCTCTTTTTCGTTGAAGCTGGAGTCGGTTCCTCTTCGTCCTCCTCTCCCTCCTCTTCGTCCTCCTCTCCCTCATCTTCGTCCTCCTCAACATCAACATCGGGTTCATCCTCACCCTCAATCTCGTCTTCTTCCTCACTTTCATCCTCACCTCCCTCATCTTCACCATCCACCATCTCTGCATCACCCTCCCTATCCACCGTCTTCGCAGCAGCAGCATCAGCCTCAGCGTTGTCCGCCACCAACGGATCATACGCCCCCTCCAGGTCCCCGAACGGACTCAAATGCGGTGGCAGCTCCTTCCCTTGCAAATAAGGCTCCTCCAACAAAATCTTGCCCGCATTGATACAGTCCACAATCCACTGCGGCTGCACATATTTGCGGCTCAGCCTCCTCTTCCTCTCCTCTTCGCTTTCTTTCCTGTTGGCATTGGCAGGCAAAGGACGGTCGATAATAACGTGTGTAATAGTCTCGTCGGACTCGTCTGCAATAGGTGAGCCAGAGCCGGATGAGGCTGGCCAACCGATACGTCCGCCAAAGGAGCGCACGAGGAATTCAAAGATGGAGCGGGATGTTTCGCGTGAGAGCCAGAACGTGTACGGCCCGAAGAGAGTCGTTGATAGTGGACGGGGGAGGGCGGAGATGGTTTGGAGAGTAGGCAGAACGGCGGCGGTGGCGTCAGCTGTCGACGGTTCACCATCCGTGTTTTTTGTTGAACTGTGAATGACGAATTCCTCATCGACCTCACCGGTGGCGGCGGGAGCATCAACAGCCATGTTTTCTTCATCAGTATCCTCGGCCTCATCCTTTTCTGATGGTACTGGGGCGGAGGAGGCGTCTAGGCTGCGGATTACCTTGCGCACGTCCTTGCCCGAGACGGTCTTGCCGTTCACTTCGACCTGTGCCGCTGATGACTTTTTAGTTGTGGGTGCTGATGCGTTGCTAGCAATCTTGCGCGCTGAATCCTGTAGGCTGTAGGCGCCAACGCCTGCGGCGGTCTCGGCTTTTTTGATATCGAGTGGAGGTGGGTAGACGAGGCCGAGGTCGGTATAAAGTTTGAAGAAGACAAAGCCGAGCAGGGTCTGGTAAAGCTCCAAGAATGTGAGCATCACTCGAACATCTACGTCTGTAGGGATCTATAGGTGTATTCTTTTAGCGATGAAGGTGTTAATTGATGGTAGGAAACAGCCGTACGTATTGTGTGAAGCTGTAAGGTACTAGCCAGGTGACAGTTTGATCGCAAACTTCAGCTTGATAATAAACGCCCTTGATGGACAAGAAGCATTTTCGAAGAGAGTGCGTGTGCATGATGTATAGCTGCCACTCTGCCGCGAGCCTTGCGCAGTTCTCGACGAGTGCGGGCGAGACCCGTCCGTCTGACGGGAGCGAGGCAAAGAGGAAAATCATACAAAGTGCATCATCTATATCGCGCACGGCGTCGATGAAAGACGGGTATCTATATTCATTGCCAACCTTGAGATTAGAAGCTGTGGATTTTCAGCAGTTTCTTGATACGTACCGCTCCTTGATAATGTGATCTAGCTTGTAGACGGGCTTGTTGTCCTCAAGGCTTTTTGCACTGCTCCATTCACCTCTTCCAATTGCCCTCGAAAGCTTTTTGGCAAAAGCTTTATGTTCTCGCAGTTTTCGGAGGACAGGCTCGTGGGCGAGGTATGCGATGTCTTTTTGGTAGTAGAACGATGTCGGCGCGGAGTTCCCCTTGTTAGCCTTTTTACGATGCCGGGGCTCTCTTGGATAGATGCCTACAGTTTTTAGCAGCTCATGTTTAATACCTACCCATAATCCAGATGAGAGGGAATCCAGAATGACCTTTCAAGATGCAGAGCCTTCTAAAGTCTGCCAGAGAGCATTGCAATTTTTTCGTCGCTGCCGAGCGTGTGATATATGCCTTGGCGGCACCAGCCTTTCCTTTAGATTTTATGCGACCCATTGTGTCTGATTATATTGAATAATATGCCCCCAATACAAGCAGTTCGAGATGGCAACTATGAGAGCTAGTACCAGTAGAGCTTTTCGGGCTTGTGGAAGGTTGCAGATCTGGAATTTGTTCACAACTTTTTGCTTCCGGAGATTGAATTCGTGACTGCCCTTTCCGCAAGACGCTGCAACCAGTGCCCCGCAAATGGGTCATTTCACTATCACTTCTTTTGCTAGGTTAGGCAAGCTCGTTGTGCAATTTCATTTACGGCTAGGAGCATATAACATCTGAAGTACTATACACATTTGGGAGAGGGGCTAATAGTATGTTTGTGTGGTCGTAAGTATGGACTGAAACAAATAATAGAATATTGTGTGGAAACTAGATATTGGTAAATTAGTTGGACAGATCTAACGTATGCATTTTGGTGGGACTGATAGGTTGTCTTTCGGAGAGCCTGGTAGCAGAGAGAATCTTTCTGAGAACTCCGGAAAGAGACCGAGACTAATGTAGTAGGTGAATGTTAGTTGTCGTATCCAGGATGACACGGTTGCTACAACGCACCAATATCTTGGCCTTTGTGAAGGTTCGGCGTTCATTTGGTTTCTGAGTTTTGCATTCCAGTCGAGCTTCAAAGCTTGGCTCTGAAGTGGAATGTACGACACTGGTATCGGCAGTCATCTGGGTTCGGAGAAGCAAATGGTTATTGTTGGTACATTGTGTTAGAGAGATTAGTACCCACGGATGATGTACCCGAATAAGCATCCGTAAACTCCGTGCTTCCAGCGCGATAGTCAACTGTCTGCTGTTTGCGTTATGAGCGTTGGTTGATGAAGAGAGCAGACCAAAAGTACATAAAGGGGGCTTACCATGAGCATATCATACGGCCCATCCTCATCTTCATCGAGATGGATAGTTACAGGAACAGTCTCGGGTTGAGGTGCATCATCCAGTTCTGGGGGAGGAAGGAAGGCGCAATAAACGACGAGGGAAAAGGAAGGATAGGGCTGTCGAAGGGGCTGCATGGCGGATAACGAAAGATAGATGAGGTGTAAAAGAGTGTGGGTTGGTTGTGGGTTATATGGGCAAAAGAGTGAAGGGTCGAAGGTAAAGTTCTCTCTATGTAACCGGAACTGGGAGGCGTGAGGGTGATGGAGGAAGCCGAGACTCAACGAAAGAAGGCAAGAGTGGTAAACTTGGGACCCGATTCAGTCTCAACGTACGTACACAAGTTCTCTTGCGCGTGAGGAGAGCCCACTCTACGGTCTTCGTGTTTGTCCTTCCATGCCGCTATACTAGGAATTCTTCGTCTCACGAGTTGCTGGCACTCTCAGGGTTCTGTGTTGATGATATTTGACTTGCTGGCCATTGCAGATGTTCTGGGAAAGAGGCGCTGGAACTGGTGCTCATCAAGGATGCTCAGCTAGAGTCTTGGTCTGGGTCAAGAGACAATTGGCGCTGTCTCCTCACTTTTTCTTGATGCATGATGCTCGGCAGCCATCGGCAACGTATCTATAACATCACTACGGCGGCGGTAACGGCCGACGACGGCCTCTAGACGTCGATTCGACGACATAGGGCGGTGTAGCATAACCTACCTTTTGTCCGATTCCTAGAGGAAATCCGAGTCTCTGCACCTTCTCTTTCACTCAGATGGCTCTCTGTCCTCCCTGGGCCTCGCCATTAAGGACGTCAGTCAGCGCGGGCTGGACATGCGCTGAAATAAATCCCCGGATGGGGTCACTCCGGCCGGAGGCGGATTTGATGCCGAACGTCCGGGACCGACGCGGCGGGACCGTTACATGTCACGCCGCTTAGGTGACCGCCACGCCGCCTTCCGGCCACGCGCCGCCCTTGACGTCGGTTGTTAGGACTCCTGGAATGATCCCATCCCTTGAACCCGTACCACCACGACCAGCCCATTGAAAATGCATGTTGCATGCCTACCATTGTGTTCCTTGCATTTGTGACTGTGTGCCTTCAAGCTCCTCAAGCCCATGAACTATCAAGACCGCAAGAGTGTCCAGCAAGATCAAGATCAAGATTGTGGGATCAAGGTTCAAGAGGATTCAAGACGGACACCTGGAAGAGCGTGATAGCAAGTCCTATGCCGCAAGAATCAAGTTTCGAGTCCAAGCCGGGCGTGCATCAAGCTGTTCTTCTCTCAAAGAAGGAATCGAGTAATGCAGCCCTTCTGGTGTGATGCTAGGGAATACTTGCCATTCTGAGTATTTTGGACCTCCAAGGTGGTCCTGTCTTGGTGGCCGCTCAGGAGGAATATCTCAAGCTTCAAGATTGGCCAGTGTGCCGTTTGATAACCCTCAACATTGGGCCATCCACCTGGTGTCATGGAATGACCAAAAAATACAAGAAATACTCGCCAAAATCCAGCATCTATCGTAAGGTGTCCCACCCAAAACGTCATATAATGCCCATACAGCGAAACAAAATCCTCCTCGAGAGCGCGCGACTATTGAGAGACGTCTTGACCGAGGGTTGAAAGATAAATTCCCGTTCAATTGACGAGGCCTTCACTGGACGAATCTTGGAAGTCTAGGGTAAGTGGTCAGTGTTGAATGTGTTGACGCCGTCGGTGGCAGACTACGATTCCTCGCAATGTGAAGACGACGAGAAAATTATTGGGCACAAGTTTCATATGTCAACCTAACGGGGGTGTACTCCGCAAATTTGGGCGAGGGTATAGCGGAACAGTGACCAGAACGACGAAATACTAGCCAGAGCATGGTGGAAGCTTTGTGCAAAGCTGGACGGATGACTGCAGGGGCCATTGCCGAGCTCCCGACAACCTCGCCTTCGACGGCCAATTCACCACATTTACTCAATGGATTCATCACCCAGCTCAATACAGTATAAAATCATTTGCCAGTTTCATTGGCACGAAAGATAGCTTGAAGAGCCTTTATTCAGAGGGATTTATCTCAGCTATGGTCGACGCCTCAAATCCGCCACTACCCCAACTCACAACAAACCGACGCGTCTTGTCCAGTAGACGGCGATACTCATACTATTCAAGCATTTCTGTACTAATTCGTGCAGTTCTTGGAGTGCTGGCGAGGATTTCTTTCCACAGACTCACAAGACTCCCGTATATGATTATTTCTGATTTTCTGAGGGATTCGAGCACAGATAATTCTGGCTTTGGAGACGCGAATACGGTCGAAAACTCATAGGCACCAGAAATATCATGAACACGCATGGTGCGGTCTCTCTTCTCTACCTAAATTTCCTACCGCTGATGGCAAGCCTCCGATGCCTTCAATTTCTCCCTGGAATAATAGAAATTACGAGCATATCCTGGTTTCCTGATCCGGTTGTTGACTTTCAGTTCATTCGAACAAAAAGTTCAACATCTATCTTATTCGAGATTGCAATTTCGTAGGGATCAAGGTCTTACGATGGACTTGAATTAGACAAAGTACTCCCATACCGTTCTACAGGATTATCTGAAGTCTAATTTTGACTGGGGAGATCATGCATCATAATCAGGTCCCTTAATCTGGACCCTTATTTTTTACACTCACAAAAAATATCCTCAACGTGGATCATCATCATTGCATACGCCACGTCATTAAGGTAGTTTTCATATACCATAGGATGTTTTGATTGTTTCATGGTTCCTACGAACCTAGACCATTCTTGTAAACTACTTTTAAGAATGAAAATGTAGCTTCTGAGGTGTGGAGAAATTATAGTTTTGCAAACAAGCGCCGAGATGACACTTGTTATGCGCCACTGCATTCTAGAGTCCGGACCCTACAGGGAGATGAAGTTGACTATATAACTAGTTGCTAACGACGCGACAATGAAGGCATAGTTCGCCACAAGTTTTAAGCCATGGATGATCATAATACTAAGTATACAAGCAACGTGGTATTTTTCGGAGTACAGTCGTGGAATCCTTTTCTTGGGTTGTTCATCCTGTTCTTCTTCTTTTGATTGGCCGGTCGCTTGAACTCAAGTTCTGAGTACTCGACCCTTCACCTTGAGCAAAAGGTCTTGATTTCTTTTCCTTTTGAGCAATCTTTTTCTGTTTCTTCTCGATAGCCTTTTTGACGGCACGTTTTCCACCCGTAGAAGCCAGTTCATCGTAGCGTGCCTTGAGAAGCAGCTCTTTCTTTTCGCCTGTTATGCCATGTGCTTAGATATTCGCAAACACTTATTGCCAAAATATAGCACGAACCTTTCTTCATATACCAGTTGCCCTTGCCTTGCTTGCGCTTTTCTTTTTCTTGCTGAGCAACTTTTCTTAATGCTGCTTGCTCAACCTTCTCCCTCTTATCTCTATTCACCAAGCTTTCGGTCCGTTTGACAGCTTGTTCTAGCCTGGTAACTTCCGCCTCCCGTTCTTCGCGAAGATCGCGAGGGGATGATGCCAGCAGTTTCTGTGCGCGCTTAAGGTTCTCCTTCAGTGTTGATAGTTCTTTGATGTGAAGGTCGGCTAAGAAGCCATATTGACCCTGGAACTTGTGCGCTGAAAAATCGCCTGCGACATGCAAGAATCTGGGATCACGCGGTTCCTGAATATGGGATCCAAAGATGAATACAAGCAAGAAGTTCGCTGGGAGGCTAATCATACCAATTTTTTGACTTCTACAACGGTCCTTCGTCGGGTAACAGGTCGTTTTGAAGTTACTTCAGTTGGTCTACAGTGTCCTAAGATTTACATGACCGAATATTTCACGGGTAAGTAGGACTCACGCATGCTTATTTGCACGTTTGGCAATATCAGTCCTTGGTTTAGTACTCCATTCCGGCTTTGCCTTCTCTTCTTTCGCTACTACTGATGCAGCGGCTTCATCCTCAAGAGTGGAATCGTCGTCTGTCTCTTCAGAGTCGGAATTATCGGTTTCATCAGAATCGGACTCTCCTGTCTTCGCAGCGGCGAGAGCAAGCTGAGCTTTTCGAAGGGCCCCAAGAGGAAGCGATGAAAGGTCTATATCATGACTTCAATTTATCAGCGATAGCACGCAAGATTTTTGAGATAGCGCACCATCTTGGAGCGAGACCTAGCAATTTCGTGTTAGTGTACCAAGCTTATTCCACGAAGACAAACACGTACTAATTTTTTCTGAGAAGGTTGCTTCGGGACTGATGCGAGTTCCTGCCCAGGACCTTCTTCCTCTCCCTCTTCTGACACATCATCCCTATCAAAGTTATCCAGCTCGTCTTCGTCCACCCATTGAGAAACTCGAGGAGCGTCCAAGTCTGATTCGGTCTCGCCACCAGAATAAGCGGCATTTTCGGACATCTCATCATCAGTATCACCATCCTCATCGCTCTCCAGCTCCTCAGAAGATGGAGACGTGGGTTTTGATTTCAATTTAGCTGGTGCCCTGGCTTTTGACTCTTGAGCTCGAGGAATGTGGGATTTGTTCTGTTGCGTTTTCGCGGAAAGTTTTCTTGGTCGTCGAGGCATGATAATTTGATGTAAGTGAGAGCTTCTGGATCAAATAAAACCCTGTTGTTTTGTTCTTCTTAGTTGCAGTTGATAAAGAAGCTCAAGAAAGAGTTGCAGCAATGGCAGTCACGCTGATTTTAATACGAAGACTCGGAGTGTAATCTTGCAAACAATTTACTTCCGGATTTAATACAAGACGTCACGGAACTTGAACGTATCTGACCCGTCTGATCCTGAAGTTGATATGGAGCGCTAGTAGTTGGAGTACGTAGCTACGGCACATTGGATGTCTGTCTACCAAATCCGCTTCACCATAGTGAACCGAGTCAAGTCTTCCAAGTTTACTCTCTTCTTTTTCCCACCGTCATTATCACCGACTCCGCCCTTTCGTTGCTCAGGAGGATTTTCTCCAATCTCTGCTGTGAATGGAACGTCGTCTCTGCGATCAACTAACAATGTCTTGAGTTGACGATTGTATTGCTATAAGCATAATCAGTAAATTGTCATTTTTAAACGTATTGTGTTGAGCTTGCCTGCTCTTCCTTGCTTTCACCGATAGGGTCACGCCCAAAATCATTCACACGATCTTGGATTGCGCGTTTCTCCATGTCAAATCGTCGGCGGGCAGCATAGCTAATTAGCCGGATACCCATGATGACTTTCACTACAAGGAAGCTTTTTCAATTTGATTAGCACCGTTTGCAAGTCAGTTCCAGGCTATCAAACGTACCACAGCCAAAACAGTGTACCCATAGCGACCCATTTCAGGAGGTGTGTAGTATCCTTGGAATTGAAAACCGTAACATCCCATATCCAGAATTCGCTCACTTCCAGATTGAAGAGAAGTGATAGGCTTTGGGCTCCCACTAGAATGGTGACGACTGCCAGTGGAAGAGAGGGGAAACCTAACCGCCGGGCAACGAGCGGAGACTGGTCGACGTAGTCATGCTATCGGAGTGGGCCTGAGTAAAGCATGGCCGCCTGAAATTCGACATTGTCTTACCTTACGGGCTCCACGCCTGCCAACAGCACTTCCACTTGCCAAATCCTGACACAAGACATCAATGTACCGTTCATAAACGGACGGCCTGATGTGATTGAACTTGGTAATGAACGCATGTTTTAGCCAATCAACTAGCATTTCTGACAACATGACTGTAAGAACAGGCTGATGGACGTTCAGTCATGAGACTTGTTGCAGTGGAGGAGGGTAGAGAATGCATACGTAGGAAATGGTCCAGAGAACATTGTTGCCGCGGAACCAGCCGAAGCTCTTAGGCAGAACAAAACCATCAGCCAAGCTAAATTCTGAGCCACTGAGCTCGATAAGATTACGAAAACCGATGAACACCAGCATGAGGGCTAGTGTAAAGCGCTCAACAATGTCTATATATCAGCAGTCAAAAATGCCGCTACTGATAGTATGATTTGGAGTCACTTACCAGCACAGGTGATTTGGAAAAGGTTATCTTTCTCAAATTTCTTGAACACGCTTCCTTTGATTTCAACGAATTGATTTGATACAAGGAGCGTTAGCAAAGCATGATCGTACGAGTTTACGGCGACATTCAGAGCAATCAACTGGTATACCATAATTAAGGAGTGGGCCACTGTGTCAGAATGTTAGGCATTATTGAGTATCTGATCTGGTTCCCATCTTACCATTGTAGAGTGTAGCCAGGGCGAAAAATACGATTGGTCGAAACGATCGGGTGGTAACGGGCATACGGTGAGAAAGAAAAAGTAATGTTGACCGCGAGAAGAGACAGTCTAGGATATCCTGCCCTATGGATGCACAGAGTCTATCACCAACCTAACTTGCAAGAGTAGTTAATACATGGAAATACTGCATGATAAACACGACTAACCTCGAGGGCGTTGAATATGACATAAAGTTTGATTGTATCTTGGCCGCGTATAGAGTGGTAAATCTTACTGGCATCAGTCAAAGGCACTAATATTCCGATGGTCAAGACGAGAAGTAGCATTCGAAGAAGATCAGCTTTCTGGGATGGTGGTAGATGCGAGGAGGAGAATGAGAGTATATTCCATATGAGCCGGGACAGAGCAATGGCAAATCTGATAGGCAGAATAGTAAACGTATACAGGAAGGAGTCAAAACATAAAATGAAGCCAAAGCCTATGATCTGCTGTAGTTAGCGTTTCACTCATAACGAAACTGGGTTTTGACTCACTTTTTCCATGGCTAATGGCATTCCCAAAAAGTTAGAGACGCGCTCCCATTTGAGTTCTTGATGTGAGTCGAAATCAGTAGCAAATAGTTCTTCCCTCAAGTAATCCCATAGGGTAAATGGCGTATACGTGTGAATCGTTTCAAGCTGAGAATCGGGAGTGACAACCTCTGGTTCGAGAGAATGAGACCGAGGAAATGTTCCTGGGGGTACACTGGCAATTGGTGTAGATGGCAAAGACGCATAGACCAGCTTCTGCTCTTCATCATCTCTGACAGAAGATGGGAATGACAGTCGGCCTGGCAAGGAATCAGGCTCTTCTATCGAGTGTGGTCTTTTCTCGCTGTCGACAGAACGACTTCTATGTCTCACAGGCTCATCCCTACTGTCATCAAATATCGCGTACGCGGGCGTGGTTGTTGAGCGATTCAGTCGTCCTTTCGAGACGGAACTTGGGAGAGAAGAATTGAGAGTAGAAGAAGAATAGTGCCTTTTTGAGAATGAGCGAGAGGCTGTCGGCATGACGGCGTGTTAGCAGAGGACGTCCGGGTGCTTGTGAGAGAGCTGGTGTTGGATAGTTAGCTACACAGCGGTCCTAGCTGAAAGTTGAAAGTTATGTCGTCGTAAGTAAACGTCACTGCCAGTGATCATGCATACAGAAATTGTCTCCGTCAAATGTACCGTTATTGATCCGGTTCCAAGCCAAGCTTATCCCGCTCTGTCATCAAGCTAAATCCGTGCTCTGAGAAAACAATATTTCTGATATTGTAGTATTACCTTGACTGGCTACTTTGCTTTAAAATGCCCGGAAAATCAAAAAGAAGGACACCATTGAAGAATCCAGGTGCTGCTGACGTTCATTGACATGATACCAACAACACTCGATTGATACTTTGGTATTCTATCTCCATCTGTCAGATCGTCCATACATTGCTATTGGACTAGAGGGCTCCGCAAACAAAATTGGAGTAGGAATTATCAAGCACTCAGAGGATGGATCGATGCATGTCCTTTCCAATGTTCGACACACATATGTTACACCACCTGGGGAAGGTTTCCAACCCCGAGACACAGCTCAACACCATCGCGAATGGGTTCACACATTGATCAAAGATGCGCTCGACAAAGCGGACATATCGTTTCATGATCTTGATTGCATTTGCTACACAAAAGGTGGATATCGATATCTCAATGCCCTATAAATGCTGCATGTGTATGATAATATTATCATCCCCAGGACCTGGAATGGGTGCGCCTCTTCAATCTGTCGCGCTTGTTGCACGGACATTATCACTTCTGTATAATAAACCACTAGTGGGTGTGAACCACTGCGTAGGACGTACGTCTATCTGTATTCATACTACTCCTAACATGACACTAATCCGGGGATTCAGATATCGAAATGGGGAGGTGTATAACTGGAGCCCAGAACCCCGTCGTACTCTACGTCTCGGGGGGAAATACACAAGTTATTGCCTACTCCCAACAATGTTATAGGATCTTTGGAGAAACTCTTGACATTGCTGTCGGCAATTGTCTTGATCGATTCGCTCGTGTGATAAATCTAAGTAACGACCCAAGCCCGGGATATAACATTGAGCAAGAGGCAAAGAAGTTGGTAGTGTCTCTCTCTTCCCGAGCACGATTAACTAAAACTGTTTCAGAGGCAAAAGGCTAATTTCACTTCCATACACGACCAAAGGCATGGATGTTAGTTTATCGGGGATTTTAACCGCCACCGAGGCATACACCTTGGACAAGCGATTTAGACAAGACGGGACTAGTTCAAGTGATGAAGACATTATAACCCCACAAGACCTCTGCTTCTCACTCCAAGAAACTATTTACGCAATGTTAGTCGAGATCACAGAACGTGCAATGGCACACATAGGTAGCAAGGAGGTTCTGATTGTGGGTGGTGTCGGCTGTAAGCCCATATCATCAACAACGGCTTCGTCTTTTTTTACTTACCCATGCTGACAGGCAACGAGCGATTACAAGAAATGATGGGTATCATGGCCCAAGAGCGTGGTGGAAAGGTATTTGCTACGGATGAGCGGTAAGTATCACGAGCGATCCCATAGCAGAGATAGGCATTTTATCTTATTTTCTAGATTTTGTATTGACAATGGCATCATGATCGCCCAAGCCGGACTGCTAAGCTATCGCATGGGATTCCAAACACCTCTGGCGAAAAGTACTTGTACCCAAAGGTAGTCTTGATCATACATTGCACAGTAGAGAAAGCTCAACCCGTTGACAGATTCCGCACTGACCAAGTGCACGTCTCATGGCGTGCATAATGGTGAAGGTAGCAAATATGTATTTGTATATTATACATAACTTGTTCGCTCTATCTATCTATGTGGATGCAACATTGGAAATCACCAATTCATAGGCCTTGGGATCTGTCTGTTTCAGATCTTCAGCAAGCTTGTCAAACGCATCCCACCACCAGAGATTTAGTTCAAGAAACCCATCCTTATCATTTGCAGCTCTACTAATTCTCTTCTTCCATGGCTTATCGGCAAGTATGTAGTGTAGACAGCGCACTTCTTCGTCTCGCCACAGCTGCTTGTGAATGTTTCGTAGTGTCTTCAGCGCATTATAGCACCAAGGGATAGGTTTCCACTTTCCCCTAAAATACTCTGCGAGAAGGTCTTGATCGGGGAAGTTGAATGTTGGAACTAGTGGCGATGTCTGGAGGAACTTATAGACGCCCTGCGATAGCTCCTGGGAGGGTCGAAGGACGACAAGGCCAGAGTTTAGAAGGTTATAAGGTCGTGGACTGTCTTCTGTGATTGCAGTTGGCTTTGTGAGCGCATCGGGGTGCACCAGCGGAGTGTAAGCGCAGTTGGCAGGAATCCTGTGACATGAGTATACTTTCAGCTTCATGATCTCATCAATCCGTCATCCTCCCGAGCTTCCTATACGTACCAATCTTTAGGATAGTGCGCTAGCTTCCTAGGATTACATGCGCAAGCATGTGCCGCTGCGATCATGTCATCGTCCAACTCTAGATCAAACAATTCATCCATGTTCCTTCGCACAATCATGTCCGAGTCCATCAGTACGATGCGCTGCAAATTTTCGAAGAAAGGTCACATGGGTATAGGATCTCATTGTCTCGATATCTCGACTTGCCTCATAGTCCGTCAATTCAAAAGCTCTACAAAGGGCTTAAAATGCTACTTCGCATAGAAACAGCGATGAAAAACAACTTTACCTAAGTTTTGTCCATGTATCTTGAAAACGAGCATCGTGATTTGCTAGCTTGTGAACACCCTCCTCAGGAAGCAGGGAGAGCACTTCATGAGTCGGAATTCCCCTTCTATCTAGTATGGCTTTAGCCTCTGGTTCGAGCTGGGGCGTCACCATTACCACCAACGGGTAACGCGATCCCACCGAGCGCAGATTATCGGCAACGACGAGACATCCTGGAAGATACTCTGCTTTGCTCAGTAATGTTGTATATGCCTTCATCGCCGAGGCTGATTAAGATAAAGTAGTAATAAATTTGATGTTGTGGCGACTTAGATAATAAAACCGATCTAAAAGGCACCGCGCTCAATATCATTGTTGTGGAATTCTCGCCCGAATATGGCGGAGGCATTTTGTTTTACAGAGGATGTCTCGAGGATGTTTAACAATCATACTGGTGTAATGCACATCTGAGAGCCAAGCCTCGCTGCGCACAATACATGAATATGGTAACTCGTTTCAAATATATTGAACAAGTTGGGGCCATGAGGTATGGATGCGTGAGAGTAGACGGAAAAGATGCAAGGAAAACAGCCAATGAAAATAAGGTGACGGAATTCTCAACGGAGACGGCTGGATAAGGAAGTGAATCAGGATGAGATTAAAAACGCATAGTTGATGATAACATACCGAGCCTCACGCTCACTCTCCAGGAGAGCCAGGATGTCCTCCTCCCTTACTGGGCCCTTGACGTTACGGATGATCGATCGGCTCTGGTCATCCATGAACTCAACTCGGACTTGGGTCACACCACCACGAGAGCCGGTGCGTCCAAGGACCTAACCGCACACAATACATCAATCTATTCAGTCTCGAATTTCTAAGGAAAATCGGGGACGAGCGCAACCTTGGTGACTTTTGCGAGTTTGACGGGGGCTTTTGATGAATCCTGCGGGATGCACCGTCAGAATTCATACCTCCATTGTTACAAGGCATGTTGCGCTCACCATAGCGGACGATTGACGGGTCGGATGGGCGGGCTAATGGGCGGTAACTGGACTTGAGATTTAGAGTTCAGGGAGGATGAAAATTTCAATCGGAGACTGATGCTGTAATCAACGGCGCCGCGGCAAAGCGGGATCAGGTGACACAAAGACATATTTTTATTAGTTTTTATTCACAATCACAATATGACGCCCCCGTCCAACCTATTCAGACAAGTATATCAAACTGACATTGATTCATGGCAAATTTCCATGAGAGTGTATTTTACAGTATATTTCTATCCTAGACTAGTAGTAAGTTAGCGTCAAATCATCATGCGGCCCGGGAAGCCATGATCACAAGCAAAAGACGGGAAGTGCTTTATGAGCAAGGATGTCGTCATCACTTCCACTATCGAAACGTCTCCATCCAGTAACTATGGCTTTACAAAGCAACGGCCTAGACACATAACACTTGTACAGCACATATAATTAATCCATGGCCACCAACATCACATTCCACCCAGGTCAGACTCCAGACAGTAATGAGATAAATCCAGATCTGACGTCACTTTACGTTTATGTCTTCAGGCTCTGTCGATCAAGAGGAGCGCACACAACTACTTGGCCAAAAGGGAGTGACGGTTTGGTTAACAGGCCTATCAGCCAGTGGCAAGGTAAATATCTAACAGGTTTCCTTTATTTCTTGATATCTTACTTGTGCTAGTCTACTATAGCATGCGCTCTCGAACAACATCTCTTGCATCTTCACAAATTTGCCTATCGACTCGACGGCGATAACGTCCGCTTTGGACTGAACAAAGATCTCGGCTTTGACGAGAAGTCCCGCAATGAAAATATTCGTCGTATTGGAGAGGTATAAAATTTACTCAAGATCTAACGAGTATTCTAAAAAAAAAGATAATATACTACATAGGTTGCCAAATTGTTTGCAGACGCATCAGCGATCGCAATAACCTCGTTCATTTCCCCTTATCGTATTGATCGTCAAACCGCACGAGAATTGCATGTAAAAGGGAACCTGCCCTTCGTCGAAGTCTTTATTGATGCGCCACTGGAAGTGGTAGAACAACGTGATCCCAAAGGATTGTACAAGAAGGCACGAGCCGGCGAAATCAAAGGTGCGTTTCCTTACTACATACTCATAAGCCAGCGAGACTGATTATCATGGTCAGACTTTACGGGAATCTCTGCCCCATACGAGGAGCCTGAGCAGCCAGAGTTGCATATTCGTACAGACACCACGAGCGTAACGGACAGTGTAAGGATCATTACTGATTACCTGACCGGCAAAGGCTATATATAAGCAAACGAACGGATGTACAAATAAGTGTGTAATTTTCACCGTAACCTAGAACTGAGACGACACGGACAAAGCCGAAGTAGATGCAATGATGGATTCATCTTCAATCATATCTTCTGGTTCCTCGTAATGCTGTAGAATACTATTTGACTCATCGCTGACTCCGTCCTCGAATTCCTCGACGATAGTGTCGTCCCAAGATTCTGTATCGTCTAGCATACTTGTCAGTCCCATTTCAATGACAGAGAGCCAATGTGATAGATCGTCCATCGTAGCCGCGAGTTCCACGCGGGTTGCCTCGCTCGAGTTTAAGAGCGCAGCGTAGTCTAATGTGCGTATAGGCCGACTGGTAGAGGCAACGGAAGTGAAAGAAGATGAAGGCGTTAGACCACTAGAAGTCGTGGAGGAATCGATGGAGCGTTCGGGTGATATAGAACGCAATGGGCTTGGAGAAAGGTTATTTCGACCACTAGGTGGTTGGGCAAAATTTTCCGGCGTCAGGGATGAGCTCAGCTGACTAGGAGATGGAGCAAACATTCGGGGGCCATTGGGGGTCGTGGCGGGTGGAGAAGGAGGCAGCAGGTCCATTCCCATCTGCAGCTCTGATGACATAGTGGGAATCTGCGAAGAATATTTGTTATAGCTACACTAAGAAGCATTTATATACTTGAAACCTCACTTTGAGCACATCTTTGAGGCCTGGCATACCAGCAAGTGCATTATGTACGCTGATGTTTCCATCACTTCTGGCAGAGCTACCACTCCTTCCTCTTGTCCCACGTGTGGTTGGTTTGACAGGAGGGGACACCGGTGTCCTTACCGTCTCCATCACGGCAACCGAAGTATTCCTGGTCACACTAGGCCTTCTCAGAGGCAATAGATTGGCATGACTCGTATCACGTTCATCGACTGCTGTAGCTGATCGAGCGCGACCAATCGCCGGAGGAACTGGAAGGACACCAGCTGGACGAGGCTTTGATGACGTATCGACGGAGAGAGAGTTCGAGTATGATGATGACGATACACTGGACGAACTAGATGTGCTGTTATGTGACAAATGATACGAACCTGGCTGTTCGGTTCGACTCCGGGAAATTTTGGCAGGAAATTGGAAATTAAGACCAGGCCTGGAGGGCGTTGTGGGGTTTTCCGATCGTGATGGGGAGTCAGACGTGGGCTTCGCAGAAGACGAAGAAATCAAGCCCGAATTCGGGGGTGAAGATACGGCCACTGAGGGTGGTGAATCACGGCTTACATCAATATGTATGTCATGAGACGGAGGAGGGATATCGATGTCAGGAAACCCTCGGGTCGACCGTACATCACGATAACTAGAGGATTCCCTAGTCGGGGTCGAAATGAGATTGGTGTCTTCGGCGGCTCCCTTGGGGGATTTCCCTCGAGGAATACTAGATCCTAAAGGAACCAGGGAATCCTTTTTGGGCTTGTCACCGATTACAGGCGAGCCAGGAGAGGGACTCGGACTTGCTGACGTCTTCCTAGGGGGAAAAGCAAAACCAGGTCTCGCGGTATGTACGTCTATATCGGGGGAGTTCCCAGTGAATTGTTTCCTTGGGGTCGGTCTAATAGTTGGAGATAGGCTGGGTGGAAGGGGTGCACGACCAAGACCCAGTAATTGAGGCGAACCGCTGATATCTTGAGATTTTTCGGACTCTCCGAAGAGACCTCTCAACGACATTGGTAGCTTGCCATTGGGAGGTCGAATGGTGCTAATAGTAGACGAGTTCTCCGAAGGCGTGCCTGAACCGAAATCTATATCGTCTTCTTCGGCTGAATCGAATTCCCATGCGTTTGATATTCGGTTGGCGGCAAGGAAGTCCTGGAGACTTGAAGACTAATTCAACGAGAACCCGTATGAAACATATAGAGGATAACATACTCGGCTTCTTCTCTTCTTTCCCAGTCTAGAGGTCCGGCAAGACTAGCCCTCGTACCACCTCCTTGTTTCCAGGCTTCATATCTCAAAAGCAGGTCTTTGAGAACGGTGACGGGGACTTTTGAAACCGCTTTGATCCATTTCGTCTTGGAGAGTTCATCTGCGCTAGCTCGCTGAACCATCCATTAGATATGATAGACTTAGATAATTGATACGACGCACATCATTGGGAGACTCTCGTAGACACATTGAAACAAAGTCACGCATATCCTTAGTCCCATCACCCTCAGGTAGTCGCGGAGCGGTCACTCGAGTAATCAAATCGATGACCTTAAGCTGGTCCGTAATGTTCATGTGAGGAGGATAACCCTTAACCATTTCATAAACCATGATACCCAGGCTCCATATATCTGCACGGGTGTCATACACGGGCACGGTTTGTGCGACTTCTGGTGCCATCCAATGTGGTGTACCCATCATCGTATTCCGCTTGCTTGAGGCCGTTGGAAGCAATGCAGAAACGCCAAAGTCGCAAATCATGACCTTTCCTGTTGCTGTGACAAGAACATTGGCCGCCTTTATGTCCCGGTGGATAATGGCCGACTTATGAAGATAAGCCAATCCCACGAGAACCTCACGAATGATGACTACGATGTGTCTCTCCTCCAGTACGCCTCCCTTAGATGTTTTCATAAGGTCCCGAACGCTTCCGCCCTGTGCGTACTCCATAGCAATCCATAGACATGCACCATCCAAGTAGCTCCCGTAATATTTTGTAACATTGGGGGCATCTTTGAGCTGGGTCAGTAGTGCTACTTCCTGTTGTATTCCTTGCACGTCTTCTTCTTCCAAGTCCATAATCTTCAGTGCAACGATATTTCCGGTGGGAATGTGCTTTCCCTTGTGAACAGATCCATACGATCCTTTGCCTATGGTCTCGAGGCGCATGTATAACTGGTGCACGTCTTGTTGGGCCATGTTGATCGTAAGAATACCAAGCAATTATAACAGCTACGATAGAGATAGAGAGGGTTGGAGTAAAGTTATAGGTGGCTTGCGGCGTGGCAGAGGACGTGAGGAATCGTGGCTTTTTAGTGATTGTATGGATAAAGAGACATGGGCGTCAAGCTCAGGTTACCAGTCGCCTGGTGGCCTGGATATGGCTAGAGATGCTTGCAAGCTGAGCAACGGCTTAGGTGGCATTGTTTGAACGTACGCACCGTAATGTCCACGGGACAGCCACTGCCAGTACAGAAAAGCGAAAGCGAAGTCGGCCGGAGAAACTAAAGGTCTCAGGCTGACGCTAAATAGGCAACACGAGACTATTGAGTAATGTTGATCGAGTGGAAATAAGTCATGTAATAAGTTAGTAACTGATGTAATCCAGATTCTAGACGAGAACGTGACACTAATGCCTTCAGATTGTTCATTGCACTATTCCTTTAATTACATACATCATGACTCCTACTTAACACTATACAACAATATGGACATTGGTACATTACAGGCCGCAATTCGATATCATATACCGCTCCTTCCTGCTGCTTTGGTGCTTACGCCACTCTTCAGCGTTGGCAGAGCCTTGGCTGATGTTCCAGTAGGTTTAGGTAAGAAATCAGCGCCCACCAGCCAAGCCAGGTACAACCCCATTAATGCATCTGAGACGGTCATGCTGGGTGCTTCACCGTTCCTCCGAAGAAGCTCGGCAGTATTCCTGTCATCCAACTCCGGCGCCTTCGTACTAGTGGGTAGGTCATCGAGCACAAAGTGCAACAATGGGAACAACGCGTTGTCCTGCACATCCATCACATGCTGTTCGAGCTTGCGACGCCACACAATGTATTCACATTGTTCAGTAGTGTACCCATACTGCGCAAGGGAGGAAAGCATTGAGTTGAAAGTTGGCAACGGTCGTGCCGTGACGTGCAATACGCTCAATGCATTGTTGGACAGTGGTGAAACTGCTGCCAGAGACACTATGCGCGCAACGTGATCAACAGGAACCATATTGATCGAGTTGTTGATGTTCGGCACGAGCCCGAGCTGCACGCAGCCTTTGACCATGCGCCAGATGAAGTCATCCGTATTTGTCACGGCATTGGAGGAGTCTCCTACGACATATCCGGGTCGAACAATGTGTCCCCGAAGCCCTCTTCTTCCTGCCTCGAACAAAAGCTTCTCAGAAACCCACTTGCTCTGGCCATATCCAGTCTTAAGAGAGGCTTTTGCACCCTCCAGATCGTCAGATTCTGGAACACCCTTGAACTCGCTACGGGAATCTATGAGAGCATCCGACAACTTGATGTAATGCCCGGCGTCTAACGCAGACGTTGAGGACACAAACACCAGGTACTTGGGTTTGGTAGTGCTGGCTAGATTGAGTGCAGTAAGGGTTGAAATGACGTTGGGAGCGCGCAATTTTTCATATGGGTATACCCAATGGACCTATTGTAAGAACGATCAATCATCTTGGTATACTTGTAGTCGATGACGACACTCACTAAAGCTCCATTATGCACGATTACATCCGCTTCACTAGCAACTCGCCTCCAGGTCTTCTCATCCAGACCGAAAGACTCGAGGCCGAGGTCACCCGTTACGGCCTCCAAGCGACCCGACGAAACCCAAGCATCGTCCCAGACAGCACGATCGGAGGAACTCTCCTTCAACCTCGCTAATGCACGTTCGGAATTTTCTCCTCGAACTAAGCAGATGACCTTGCGAATAGACGCTTGCCGTGAGAGAAGATCCCGTAACACGAATGCGCCGAGGAACCCCGTCGCACCCGTGAGGAAGACCGTAACGTCCGATCGACCAGAGAGTTCCGGTGGGGACTGATACGACGCCGCGAGCCTAGGAATGAGAGTATCAAGGTCGTCACCATACTTGACAGCATGCACCCGGAAACCCGGCTCCGTTGAGGATGGCTCGTTGGGTTGGCTCTTGGATGATTCACTGGGACCTTGATTTTCCTTGTAAAGCCCGAGGTCACCGCTCCTTATACTCTCGATTGCTCCCGCAAGGCCACGCACGGTCGGTTGATCGAAAACTAAACCAAGAGGCGCTTCAAGCACAAAAGTCTTGCGTATTTCAAAGATCAAGCGCGTGGCCAGGATTGAGTGACCACCAAGATCGAAGAAGCTTTCGTCGAGAGGTATTGGCTGCGGGGCGTTTGGGAGTAGATTTGCCCAG
This sequence comes from Agroathelia rolfsii, assembly GCA_018343915.1. Lineage (NCBI taxonomy): Eukaryota > Fungi > Basidiomycota > Agaricomycetes > Amylocorticiales > Amylocorticiaceae > Agroathelia > Agroathelia rolfsii. The sequence goes on from JABRWF010000002.1 coordinate 2,543,158, forward strand.
ATGGCCTTGATCGTCTCCTCCGTAGGGTTTCCCTTCTCGTTGGTTGTCTGACGCTCCACCACTGCCACTGCAGCTTGTGCAGTGTCCGGGAAAGGAAGAGCGGGTTTGTCAATTTTGCCATTCGGGTTTAGCGGCATGCGATTCAGGGGAACAAACACTACAGACCATTATTCAGGCGGTACCTTGACGTATAATAGTTGTTATACTCACAAGTGGGAATACTGTAGCTTGGCAACTTCTTTTTGAGATGCTCGCGGATGTCCTTGATAAGCTTTCGATACTTGCGAATACCACTATTGATGTTCTTCTGCTTGGGGTCCTCATCCGCTGAAGGCACATCGCTGACATATTCTTGCAGCCCGGCCTTGTCCAGAGGCACAAAGTAGCTGACAAGTATCTTTTCCTCGTCTTTGTCGCGACGCACCAACGTAACATTCTCGCGGACGAGCGGATGTTGGCTTAAATGCGTGTCGATCTCACCAAGCTCGATACGGAATCCTCTAATCTTGACTTGATCATCGGCACGGCCAGTACACTCGACGATGCCATCAGGCAAGTAACGACCCAGATCGCCCGAGCGATACATGCGATCACGAATGCCCTTCCAGAACTGCGCTTCTGGACCGGGCGCGCCTCCCTCGGGGTGCAGGATGGTGTCCTGATACTGAACAGAGTTCGAGGCGGCGAACCAGTTCGTGACGAACTTCTCGGCCGTTGCATCCGGGTCTGAGTAGCCTTCAGCCAGTCCACCTGAACGCACGTAAATCTCGCCCACTTCGCCGACGGCACACAGAACGTTGCGATCGTTCCTATTCACCACAAGAAGCTGAACGTCTACCATGCCTTCACCTGCTGGCATGATGTCCTTTTGTGTTTGCAAAAACGTGGGATCCTCAGAGACGGGTGGAATGGCGAAGTACGAGACGGCGCGCTGTGTCTCAGTCGTGCCGTACATGTTGATAATGCGAACGTTAGCTGCCAGGGATTGGAGGCGCAAACAATCACGTTTGGTAAGCACGTCACCGACGAAAAACGCATTGCGCAAGGCGGGGATTTGTCGCGTTGCCTGAGCAGACAGAAGCTGTCCCATTGCGGGCGTCAGGTGCGTAATGGTCACTTCGCTATCTGCCATCCATTCTGCCAGACGGCCGGGAGTACCAATGTCGTCCGCGGTGGGTACATGCAGTTGAGATCCGAAAAATAGCGGTGTGAAGACTAGGAGACGTCATTAGATTCGGAGAGATGGGCAAGTGAAATTAAATGCACTGACTGTCACGTTGGATAGGATCATGAGCGATGCCACTGAGCATGGTGAACTTTGATTCACTGTTCAATCCGAAGCGTTCTCCCATCCATGGGAAGAAATGGGTGAGACTATAATGTCTGCCCTTGACGCCCTTCGGGATGCCAGTGCTGCCACTTGTGAAAGAAAGCGTGCCGACGCTATCCGGGCCCAATGGGACACCAGTGACTTCATCAGCATGTCTTCTCTCCGCATCGAGAACATCTTCGGGACTGTAGTCTGGCATAACACCACCAGCAACAGTTCCGTCAGCAAGAAGTTCCAAGGCAGGTACTTCCACACGGATCTCAAGCTCTGTAGTAATGAATTCCCGCACAGAAGGGCCGATTTTGCCGGCACCCTTAAGGACAACCATACCACGTGGTTTAGCTACACTGAGATAGATTGTTTGACGGGAAGGAGGGTAAGCCGGATCTATCTTTGCCTCTTACGTTAGAAGGAGCAGTATAAAACCAACAAGAGACAAGACGACTGACCGATGACGGAGAACGTTGCACCGGCCTTGAGGACGGCCATAACAGCAACCACCAACTCAACACTTCGGTACGCATATACCATGACGACTTCTTCCCTTTGCACTCCCCCTTTGATTAAGTGATGAGCCAGAATATTCGAAGCGCGCTCGATCTGGATATACGTGAAAGCACGAGAGATTTGTGGTTGGTCAAGTGATTCGGCTGGGAAGTGCTGGATCACGCAAGGTCGGTCCGGCCAGCGCCTTGCATTCTGAGAAAATATGTCTGGGATAGCGCCCTTCCAACCGCACCAGTGTAAATCGCTGGTAGGATCTGGTAGTGTTTCTCTTTGCTTCGGTGTCAACAATGGTATGGAGCCAACAGGCGCAAGGGGGTTCGATGAAATCTTGCGAAGGAATATCGAGAGTTGTTCGATAATCGAATATATGCGTGCAGCAGAGAAAAGCAGGGAGTTATATAGGATACGAAGAGAGATGCGGGGTGCCAAAGATGCGTGGGACGATGCAGGTGGTCTCACAACGAAGATGGTCAGATCGGTGGTGGAACTTGTAGATCTAACAAATTCATCCGTATTCTCGTCGGTTTCATCAAAGAAGCGGACCCGGAAGAGAGGTCTGGAGCCCTCCACTGTGGATTCGTCCTTGTCTTGCTTCAAGGCCTTGAAAATCGTTTCGAAAGGCAGGCTGTCCAGCTCGGCCTCCTTTTCAATTTGTTGTACACGGCGCACGATGGCCCAAAATGGATCAGATGGGTCGATGGGGATGCGAAGCAGCAGCGGATTTGGCGCCGCCGCAGAGGAGGAGGCGATAATGAGATCTGTATCGCCCGTGTATCTGTGAAGTAGTACGGCAAAAGCCACAAATAGTAGATGAAACGCTGAAGGTTTCTTTTCCATATCATCTTCGTCGTCGTCGATTCTATCATCCTCTGTGAAGAGTGCGAGTTTCAAAAGACTAATGGAGGTTTGTTCTGGCAGTTGTGCAACATGTGCGGCCTCAACGACCTTGGTCGTCGTCCCCGTCGTCCTGGGATAGTCAGTGGGGAGAGAGATCGAGGGCAAGTTTTGTAGTCTAGCCAAGACGCGGGTCAGGCGATCGTCATCCATGAGTGTTTTGAGTGGGGTGACTGTAGGGATGTGTCGAGAAACTATAAGAACGAGTGATTTCAATGGTAAGATTAAATATCGGACCTGGTCGGCCTTACTTGATGCCCTTTGTTAACAAAACTTGTAAGAAAAAAAAAACAAAGTCCGAATTGATGCGGCCAACAGCTTCCCGATTGATCTAAGCATTGCTTCTTTGACTGACTTGACTGACTCGAACGGGTCTGACTTGAATCACTGGCACCCAGGCTGGCATTTAATTACTCATAAAACCATGGACTTGGTAGACACACACACATCATCTATCGCCCGAGAATTCATCGCCGTTATCCTCGCAGGCTTTGGAAACGAGCGAGTTACTATCACATTCTCGCCCTCCTTACATCTCACAAAGAGGATCTTTGCTCCAACAGACTACTACCGCTGAGCAGTAATCATGGCGATGAGCCCTGCCCCAAGGCTCTGCTTCCAGTAGGAAACAAGCCCATGATTGACTATCCTTTGACATGGCTTGAACAATCAGGCATTAAAGGTATACCCAATATATAGCTGATCTCATGCCGAACTATCTTAAAGATGCATCTACAGATGTCCTCTTGATCTGTCCTTCCTCCCACAAAGCCGCTATTTCTCACCACATCCGATCCGACTCTTCATCCGCTTCATTCTCTTCCCTACGCATAGATCTGCAAACATTTGAGGAGTCAGAGCATCTGAATGTCGGCACCTGTGGAATTTTGCGACACTTTGCCGGTCGAATAGAAGACGACTTCGTCTTGCTCCCATGCGACTTCATTCCTCCCAACAATCTCCCGTTGTCGAGCTTGCTCAACAAATTCCGCGTTGATGTGACTTCCAATGGTACAATTGCCACAACATGCTGGGTCCCCACTCGGCGTCCAGAAAAAGGTAGCATCCCAGAAGAATGGGGGATATATACGAATACCTCTGCCATAGTCTGGGATGAGCATACATCAAGTCTGTTGTATATCGATACGCCAGACGATACAGATCGCAATGATGAGGAAATCGAGCTCCGAATGTCGTTACTCACACAGTATGGTCCTTGTTAAATACTGCATCGCATGCACAGCTAATCTCCTCATAGACATCCCAAGGCACGCCTATCCGTAGCATTCCAGGACTCCCACGTCTACATATGTCAACATGCGGTACTTGACGTTCTGCAATCAAAAACTGACTTTGAAAGCTTCCGAGAGGAATTTATGCCGTGGTTATGCAAGATTCAATATCAAAAAACTAAGCGAGCAAAATATGGGCATAGTCAGTCCAAGCACTTTCAGTTAACCTCTCATCGTTTCACGAGCTTACTATGGACAGTCCTCAGCTCCATAACCAACGAGATGTCACAAGACAAATCTCTACGACATTCGACAACGTATCCATATGGGCGTCGATCTAAAGCACATGATCATAAACTTGTGTCTTTAGATGGAACCAATTCACCGAAGGATCTAACTGTATCCGCACCAGCTTCACCGAGCGGAGATGATACGGATCCCAAGATCACCGCAAGTCTTCAGGTTAGCGCTGTTATCTTGCGAGACTCTGGTTTCTCGATACGCACGAACAATCTGTTCGCATATCTCGAAGCGAACCGCCATGTATGCATATATTCACTTGCATTATAATGTGCCAATTCGATCGTAACGGCCCCTTGTGTTTTCCAGTTCCTCTCCAAGACATCCTGGGCTCTTCCTACGGATCAAGAGAACCGCTCTCTTATTGATCAAAAGGCCCAAATATCTTCGGACTCTATGATTGGTGATTCGAGTAAAGTAGAGGAACGTACGAGCATCAAGAGGTCCGTGATCGGCAAGCACTGTACTATCGGAAAGTTTGCCAAAATTGTCGGGTGTGTCGTCCAGGACCACTGTGTTATTGCAGAGGGGTGAGTGTTAGAAGATTAGCGTAGCATTAATTTCGTTTATTTACCAAAAAAAATTGGAATATAGGGCAAAGCTTGAAGGATGTATCCTCGGTAAATATACAAAGGTCGGCATCAAGGCAGAGATGTCCAAGTGCATTACCCAGGCTGGATACGAGGTTGCTCCTGGAGGTATGTCTAACCGTTACTAAAACGCTCGAGCGTATACTCATAACTATCAAAGAGGTACTCAAGTCAGAGAAACTTGACGTCCATGACTGGACGGCAGGCATTGAAAGCGATGGCGATGCGCTGGGTGAAGAAAGCGACGATGAATCTGCCAGCGATAATGATTCAGACGGGGGTGAAGAGACAGATTCATGATGTTCATTTGTATCGCTATCAATCATCTAGAGCTAATTTCAATGATAGCTTACAGTGTTCATCAAATATTCATTGTAAACTGTAAATCATTCCGATATCATTCTTGTCTAAAGCAAAATATGTACTGTTGTTACACGAGGTATAACTTCCTCAATTTATATTAGAGTATTATGAGTATCAAGAAAAAGTTTCAAACACTGTCATCTCACTCGTCATTTACAAAGAAGCCAATTTCACCCAGGCAGCCTCAGCTCCGCCCTCCTCAGTGGCAAAGATAGCGTTCAAGAGCCCTGCGAGACGAATACCAGCCTGAGCCAATAACTTCTCGACGATAAGTCTCTCGCGAATGACACCGGAGTACTCCGGGGTATCAAGCTCGAGCCAGGGGGTCCTAGGCCTCCTTCCAAATTCCTCAGCAGAGTCCTGTTCATGATGTCCTAGGAATACACCATCCTCAGAAATTTCAGCCAGCTCTTCCTCAACTGTGGCAGCATGTGAATGATGATGATCACCAGCGTGGCCACCGAAGATATCGTCGAGCTTGCCGTTAACGTAAGGTGGCTGATCGAGAGCCTTAGGCCAGATGAATTCACAGTTGAAATCATGAATAGGCTGTGCCCAATGGTAGGGGCACACTACGGATGTGTCCGCATGCTCCGGCTCGGGGCCCTTAGCGGAGGTGAAGTAGACAAGCACTCCGTTGATGATGTGAGATAAGCTGGATGGCAGGAATGGTGCCTGGCCGACCCAGGACGCCAACGCGGAGAGGAAAGAAGAGTCTTGTTCAAAGGACGCGGAAGGGGCAGTAGCAGGGCAGGAGAGCCATTCCTCTACTTGGTCCTGCCAATAGCCCATGATACCCTCCCACATGATCTTGCGAACGTAAGGATCGTAGATGGCGCCACGCAAGGCTGTCTCTACCTCAGGAACGGGGAGAGGACGGGAGTAATTTGAGTTTGACGGGAAGGAGCGCAGAGTCTTCGCAATGAGAAGGCTATCCCAGACAGAATGCAAGTCTAGGAAATATTAAATATGGAATACCATTTGATTAGGAAGAGCGAAATACTTACTTGATACCCGGCCATCAAACAAGACCTTCACCCCATTTCCACCCTTATCTCGACCCGCTAAATGCAGCGGCATATGCATGTCTCCCAAGAAGTGAACGAAGAACTTGAGAGCATCATTGGCGTAATCATCATACTCTTCTTCACTTTCGACAAAATTAACCAGTGTTTTGGTTGTATTGCCAATGGCCGATATGACGTTATGGCCATGTACGCCCGCCCAACCCTGTTCTCCAGGGAATGCACAGGTTTCGCTCGGATAATCGTCAAGGGAGTTAATATAGTGCAGGGGTCCTGTCCAGCGGTAATGAGGATTGCGCCGAACGCGGTCTGCCCAGGCAGCAATGGGAGCAAGATAGCAAGGTGGGTCATACGGTCCAGGGTTCGATGGAGGATCGTATCTCAGCAGCGTGCACAATTGCGGCAAGACTGATGGGTGCAAGTGAATCTGGGCAATGGTAGCCACGATTTCATGACCTGTAATACAGATATTTGCTTCTAATTGATACGTTTGAGAGAGAGCTGGCTTACCAGCTGCTCCCCATGCCAGAGCCGAGGGAACTGCTTGTAAAGCAACGCCTGCCGCCAAGAATAGACGCGTCTTGCTAACGCGCATAATTGTTAGCTAATTAATGGATGGGATCCGACAGATGTGTTTATATGGGGTCTGGAATGAGAGATAGATGAGGAGAGTGGAGGAGAGCAGTTGGTACCCAATATGAGCGACCGGGTTCGTCTTAAGAGGTGCTGTGCAAGCCTTGTCCCCTCACCCTTGGGACTATTAGTGCAGCACTTGTCCAGAGGCACCCATTTCGTTCTCCGACCACGCGCAGTCACGTGAGCATAGAGCAAATTCAAAGGTGCAGCAGTAGAGCCAAAGCAGCGCATTCGAAGCATTTCGGGCAAGGGAGTGTATGAACGGCGTGGGGCATAGTATATTATATTAGGTGATATGATATTCCAGTAAGAAATTAGAGGTGAGATTATGGTGATGTTGAATCAGCTTTCGGCTCGCTGCTTGTAGCTTTGGCTTCTTGTGCAACAATCCGCTGTACCTTTGCATCTGTAGCTTTGCCGCGCAGTACATTCTCCAAATAAAATTCACCAGCCTAAAAATGGAAGACATTAGATGGCGAACAATGAAGACGTGAATGGGGCCGTACCTTGTAACTGCTACGGACCAGTGGTCCACTGGCAACATACAGAAAGCCCATGCCTTCAGCGATCTCTTTCCATCGATCAAATTCGGCAGGCTCGACATATCGGTCAACCTTCATGTGTCGCTTAGTGGGACGCATATATTGACCGAACGTCACAACGTCGACGTCGACCTTCCTAAGTTCTACAAGGATATGCGTGAGTCATTGCTCCGAATATGGTTGGGTTGGGGAAAATACCTCGCAGAGCATCCATAACCTGTTCCTCGTTCTCTCCAACACCAAGCATAATGCTGGTCTTGGTGATCCGAGCACCTTGCTTTTTGGCATGCTCGAGCACTTTCAAGCTTTGCCGGAAAGTGGCGCGACGGTCACGAACGAAGGGCGTAAGAGCTTCTACGGTCTCGATATTGTGTGCGTACACATCCAAACCAGACTTAGCGAGAAGAGCAACGTGGTTAAGGTTACCAGCGAAGTCACCGGTAAGGGCCTCGACAAGTATTTGAGGTGCCCTGTTGTTTTTTTAGATCCAGCTTTATATCTAAGACGCTTCAAAAATGCTCACTTTTGCTTGATCTTCATGATAGTCTCAGCAAAGTGATGGGCACCTCCGTCAACAAGATCTAAAATCATCGATAAGTAAATTGAATAGATATACTAGAAGAATGCATACCATCTCGGTCTACACTTGTCAGAACAATATAACCCAAGCCCCATCTGCTAATTGCCTCTGCCGTATTCTCAGGCTCATGAGGATCCAGGGGAGGTGGCGTCCTCGATGTCTTGACTGAGCAGAAACGGCAACCACGCGTACATGTATCGCCCATGAGCTGTCCAAAAAACTATGAGCCACGGGATGTATTATTTTCCATGTAAGATATAACGCACCATGATAGTGGCTGTTGCAGCTCTTTTGCCTTCCTCGGGCGTCGCCCCTTCCTTGCCACCCCAACAATCACCAATATTAGGACATCTAGCCTCCTCGCATACAGTATGTAGCTTCAATCCTCTTAAATCCTTCTTAATTTTGTTAAACGATCCACCTGCTGGTATTTTTGTCTTAAGGTAGGATGGCAGCCTAGGTCTGAAGACTAATATGAGTACATCTTAGCTTGTTAGACTTGTGCACGCTTGAAAAACGGACGCGTTGGCATTTCCCAGGATTACACGGTTAGAGGCGTTGCTGTCGACATCTTGCGAGATGAAATCGTCTAGAGAAGGTCCTTCTGCAAGTGTCTGACTAAAGCTGGTCTTGGAACCAGATGGTGTTGCCAAGCCTCGAGCAAAATGGGCCAACGAACGGCGTGGAGCGCGAGACAAGCTCAAGATAGATAAAGAGGCCATTATTCTAGAAAGATAGGTAGGAGTGGGTCTAAGGTAGAGGATGGAGGACAAAGTGTACAACTTGAATGGCTGCCTGTGCCAGGCTTAAAGCCTGAGTGTGGTTCTCGTGACGGCGCGACGGAGCACCGACGGAGCAGACACCGGGTGCAAAGTTGCAATTGGTCCATTCCGATCAAAGCTATACCGTGACTTTCACTGGCATTGGCTTCAACTTCGTTACTGTCATTGGCACTATGTCTATGAACGCCCTTTCTCGACGTGAAGAGGAAAATCTGGTGAAGACCACAAAGGCTAGGGCCTTGAAAGAGTGTGATACTCTGGTCAAGGGTAATTCTTTTGAAGATACTAGAGCTGGAAGAATTCTCATGACACCTCTCCACAGACTTTGCAGAGTGTGCTACAGGTCGAACAGTGTCGGTCGCTTGGGCATGTAGGGGACAGTACAAGATGCTTCAAGAGTGTATGAGGCAATAGTAAGTCATCTCAAACAAACTACTGTAGGGATGCATAAGTATGATTCACGCTCTTTGCAGTACGTCGCCTGAAGCTATGGAAATTGTTCGCGTAGAATATCTCCGGCTCCGAGATTCACCAAATCAATAGACGTGAAAAGGAATGACTACCCCATCCCTGCCACGATAAAATAAATAAATTACGGAGCCCTATGAGGAAACTAATTCAGCATCTACTCAACTGCAAGCCACTTTCTAGTCTGTCAATACATAGGTACAAAAACCTTGAGGTTTTTTCGTGATACCTCCCATTTTACCGGTTTAGAACTATCTTAGCTGATGTTGTGGGCTCACTCTCCCCAAGCTTCACTTTCCCAAGCGCCATCAGCGCCGTCTCTTTCCACTTTGTCTGTGCTTCCGTCAATGTGCTGCCTCGATATTGCTGCGCCAAAAGCAAATAAAGCTGCTTCCGCAGGACCTTGAGCGCTATGTTTGTCCTAGGTGATAATTGGAAGCGATACTTGCGATCTATGACGGCCAAATTCGTTGGAAGCTACAATGGGCAATTTTCATCAAGACCAGTCAGTGAGATATGCCTTTGCAAGTGACACACCTTGAAATCCACTTCTCCGCATAAAAGTAGGAAAGCCAAATCATCTACCGGACATGTCTCCCATACATATAACTTCTTGGATTGCCTGTACGTTGTATGTTAAGGTAAAGGCGGAAATGTGATGAATGAGGCACAAAATCATACATTAGAGTGAAGTATGCCAGGAAATGAGTATCCAAGTCTGATAGTTTCTTCCTGAAGTTGACAGAGGATGGATGAAAGAAAGCTTGCTTGTTGTTGGATGTACGCATTTGCTCATCTTTAATAGTGAGGATCTTAGGGTATAACCCGGCCACAAGAGCAGCGTTAACCAGAGCAGTGTTGGATGAGTTGTGGTTCAAGTTAGATGGCACAGTAACAAAACGTGTTTTGAAACCACGGTGATATCGAGCCCTAAAATAGATTATTACACACAATAATCTCTAGGATTTTGGTTGCAACATACCGGCTAAGCTCTTTAACAAAGGCTGGATCAACTTGAATGAATGAACAGTCAATTAGGTAACTAAGAAATAATGTTAGCTATCCATCTCGGCGATCGCTGATGAAATTCACCCCAAGAATTGCTGTCTCAGCTCTTCAATTTGTTGCAGGTTCTTGAAATTTTGTTAGCGTTTGATTCAAGGGAAAAAAAAGGGGGGGGGGCAAATCATGTTGACCAACCTGATGACTGAGATAATTCTTTCTGCAAAAGTCCCGGACGAAGGAGGGGCCTTTGTCCCTCACTACGCGCCGCCAACTCTCAAATGCGTTGTGAATAGTAAGGAAATCCGAGTTTTCTTAATGGGTACCATATCATTTATGTACATTGTTTCGAGGATTCAAGGAAGAGATGGACACGAACCTATGCGGAAACTGGCTTTTGCAGCATCGGCCCGGCTTTCTTCACCGAGGGGGGTAATGAAAGGCGACTTTGAGTTCAGAGTGGCCGCAATCGTCAGTGCAGGGTCCAGGCAATGGAAAGACGCTGCAATGAGAAGGAATTTGCCCAAATGGACATCCGTAGGCAATTGGCTCAATAGACGACCCAATGGTGTAATTTCTTCCGAACTCGTTAAGGCCCGCACTTCTACAAGCGATGAGACTGCCCTCTGTATATTGATGGAGGACGGCGGATCGAGGGCACGAGAAAGAGTGTCTTCAATCGACGAGCCAAGATTCACTTTCATGATCTTGATCCGTAGGGCGAGATCGGAAAGGCTCAGACGCATCATCTCTGGTAGCGGATTATCTGCCAGCTAAAATTGGTTAAAAATAAGTAACAGTGATTTCTAAAGCTTTAAGCGACAAACCATAGTATCGTGCCGCAGTTTTGTGAACAAGTGGAAACACAGGCCTTCCTGTACACGACCTGCACGTCCCCTCCTTTGTGCGGCGTTACTTCTAGCAATGAAGGTTTCAATCAGACGGCTTATCTGTCGTTTCTCGTCAAAACGCATCTCGCGATGTTTGCCTGTATCAATGACGCATGTAACATCCGGGATAGTAACACCAGTCTCTGCAATGTTGGTGGCTAATGCGAGTGTCAGGCGATGTCAGTATGCATAAATTATGAGAGCTTACAGATAACAATCTTTCTGACGCCCTCAGGAGGAATTTCAAACACAGCGCTCTGACTTTCGCTTGATAGTGTCGAGTGAAGAGGATGTATTTTAAAATTGTCCTCCTGCCCAAACTCAGAGTGCTCGGAAAGCATATCATTTAAGCGCCGTATCTCCGCAATACCCGGCATGAAAATGAGAATGGCTGCAGAAAATGGTTGATTGGATGGGTCCCGAAAGCACAACTTCTCCAACAAACGAATAATCAACTCGTATGGGATAAGTCGCTCATCAAAGAGGTTGATAGTTTTCGCGGTCTTCTCGGAGTATCGCTTTTCCAGTTTCACATTCACGGCAGCCGAATCTTCGTCGTCATCATCGGCCGCAATGGTATCCTCTGACCACTCTTTAGACTTGCCCTTATAGAAATTATCGTTGGCTGTAAAGCCATGTGAATATTGGCTAGGCAAAGGGAATAAACTACTTACATCGTCTGGCATATTGGGAAGATTCAGATACAGTCCAATCAGTATATTCAATGGCGTCTTCTAGATAACGAATATTGACGGGGAAGGTGCGGCCGGGGACGTGAAGGACTGGGCAGCCCCCGAAGTATTTTGAGATCTTTTCAGCGTCTACAGTTGCTGACATGAGAACGATTCTGTAGATATTGTTAATAAACAGGTCGGAACTTCTAGCTTTTATCATTACCTTAGGCTTGGTCTCTGTTCCATTAGTGATTTGAGCACGATGAGCAAAAAATCGGATTCGATGCTACGTTCGTGAACCTGGGACCTGGATTAGACTAATAGAGGAAATATAGGCGTGTTTTCATACCTCGTCTATGATGATGTGCTAATCAAGCCATGATAAGTTCAAGCCATCAAATATTCCAAAAACATAATCCTACAGTTATTTCATCAAATGCCATCCCTTCACCGCCTGGGCCGCTCCCGCCTTCGAGCATACGTAGCGCGACACCATTCGTTACATAGGCTAGTCTGGTGTTCCGAGAGGTATTGCTTTCCAAACGAATAGAGTACCCCACAAACGAGTTGATGGTGCCCACCGCTCCAGCAGGCTCGCCTAGTTCACGGGAAACTCGTTGTGCCAAAGACACTGCGGATATACGACGGGGCTCGGTGCAGTAGATCTTGCAGTGTTTTCCCTGAGAGAGATGATCTTCCAAGATGAAAGCGGGGAGTTGGGTAGATTTACCACTGGAGACGCATAATTGTCAAAGGAAGTATAAAAAACCGAAATATGATATTTACCACCCAGTTTCTCCACTCAGTACCAGAACTTGATTGTGTTCAATGGTTGACACGATCTCCTGCCTAAACTGGGCTATAGGCAACGAATTGCGCTGTGGCTAAATTCAGATGAATCAACGTGAGATTTATTAGTGAAACAAAAACAGTTTGTGAGCTTACTAGCATAGCTTGGTAATCAGGAGAATTTTGCCGTGCAGTAAACGCATCCCGCAGCGATTCGTTGATATGATCATAAAATCGATTCTTGTTCTTGGATGAAGAGGCATCGCGAGTATCAATCGCAAGACGAGTTATTCTAGTGCTAGTCTGCCAAGGAAATGTATCAGTGGACTTCTCACGATATAGATGGGGCTTACCCTTTCAAAAACTTCAAGCTTGGGTTCCAGGATCTTCTGCAATTTCGCCCAGGTGGATCTGTTAATGGTATCGTTGGATTTTTTCCTCTTTTCTTCCAATTCATCCCATAGATCACGATAGCTCGGTGAAAGCAATCGAAAAAAGGTCGGCGCGCTTGATGTCGTTGAATTACCTCCAGCAAAACCAGCAGTAGAGGGATACGACAAAGAATGAAGAGCAATGAGGGAAATGTATTGTTCAGACTGGAATGAATCATGGCAGGCAACATCATCCATGACCCAATCATCGCTTTTACGTCCATTCCATCGGATGCTGACAGCAGATCGACTTGCTCTACTATTGCCGGAGAGATTTGAATATGTCACGGCCGCAAATCGATCAACCTTGCCGACGAATTCCGCAAGCAGTTTTTTGGGCAATTGCCCCGACCAATGCTTCGGTAACGCCATGTCCCTCACTTGGATAGTAATCCCACGATCATCGGTGATGGACAAAGGGATCTCTTCAAGAATATCAAAAACACCACCTGTATCACTGTCATTGTCACTGAAGACGTCACTAGCAGGTGTTTTTGGCTCTGGAACTTCAGTTCGAGGGGGGCGAGCCTTGGAAGGTGGCTTAGGGAGGTTCGGAGTCTCTTGGATGTTCCCGCGAAGTTTGTCTTGTAGCATAGATATATCGAGTCTACGTTTCTCGGCCTCCCATTGTTCGACAGCTGCATTCTTATCAAAAAGATAGTCTTCGGCCACTTGCGCTATCTGACGTTTTATGTCTTGCACCACATCGTGGCTCGCCCGATCTCCTGGGCGTCTATGGGTGGTAAGTTTCGCAAGGCGTTTGTTCAGCCGAACATATTTTGCAGTAGGATCGTCACTATCGGAATCGGAGTCTGAAGACGATGTATGCGAGTGTATTAACGTATTGAAGGAAGTACGTGGATCTTTCGGGTCTCCAGTTGAAGAATTAGACGAACTCTGGACAGATGCCGGAGTGGTTACAGCTGCTTTCACACTCGCGTGGGATAAGTCTTCATTTTTTGAGTGAATTTGGGCGGGTAAACGTGTTGGTTGTGATTTTTGTGGAGTTTGAGGTATGTGAGGAGTACGTGGGGTACGAGGTTCGGATATTTCCGCAACTTCTGGAGGTGTATTAGAACTAGTGCATGCAAAAAATTAACAGGAAACAACCTTCGACATCGAGTTCATCTTCAGTGCAATAAAGATGTAGCTGAATGGATTTATGTGGGTTTGGTATTTAAATATCCAGTGGCGATACACATACCCAGTCATAGGCGTCTTCCAACTCTATTCCCTGGATAGCACGTAAACATTCTATTACTCTATCCTCGGTAAACCCCAACCGGCGCAAGACACCATAGGTGACGGCTAATTTCATCAAGGCCTTCTCTTCCTGTTCATCAACAGGACCTTTGCCTTAAAGGCAATTATTAGTTCTAAGTCGTTGAGTGGTAAGATCGAACCAAGATTTGAACATGCCTTGTTCCCAGAAGGACTTGCATAGCTCTATGATTCGCTCGAGCATTGGCTCATCTAAAGTGAAACAGGTCTCTGACTTGGCGAGTCGGCGGTCAGACTCAATCGTCTACAAGAATGAGGGTTACAGGGAAGAATTGTGCACAGAATGAATTAAAATACCTTAACAGTTCGGGAAATATCTTTTTCTATCTTATCTTGGAATCTGTCAACGAGACTCTGCAACGGTTCCTCTTCAACCTTTTGTGGAGTAACGATTTGTGCATTTATCAATTGATTTGTCGCTTTGTTCCCATTGTCGGCAGGCTGTTCGTCCTTGTCATTGATTTTAGCCACTATCTTTGATTCTACTCCAGCCTCCGGGGCAGGTTCAACTTTCTTAGGTACAGAAGTTGTGGCAATGGGTCGAGGCGGTGCCTTTATTTGGGTTTTCTTCTTCTTGGGAGCCATCCCCGTCGAAAGTTAAGCTAAGGCTAGAAATACGTCCAATGCTGATGTTTCAGGTGCTTTGCTTCTGAACCAGTGACCCGAGATTTCGACTTCGTATCGACTAAGGGTTTCTAGTCGAGAGTTAGAGCTCTCAGTAAACGTGCGTTTCAGTCGATAGCAGTGTTGAAAGAAGACTATAGTATTCTACGGCTTGGATGATTCACTTCTCTTTGAGATTGATGGAAGAAAAAGGCATATATCTGAAGTCTCATGAGCAAAGTATCGAGGGAACTTGACAAAAACCTCCTCGGAAGTAAACAAGACATGACGTCCGTGTGACTCGGAACTTGGCGGCAGCGCAGTAGTGAGCCAGCCAAATAGCTGCACTCAGGAATGCTTGGGGATGCAAAAAAAAAATCCAAATTCTCTATACAATAGAAGCTATTGCTACAGATTGCGTATATACGTACATAAGTATAGCTTTTCTCATAGCTTTAACTTGAGAAATTTATCTTCCGAGATTTCTCCATCGAATCTGGGAGAAATGTCCTCAGCGGAATCGACTTCCGCAAAAGCTGCACGAAGCGCTGTAACACTGGCATGCCCTTGATCAAGGGCCCATGCATCTGATCCGATAGGGAGTGTATTAGGTCCGGGTGTGATAAGTGGTCCCATGTCAGGAGAAAAACGGAATGTTAGGGGATTTTTACTGATCGCCTGTCCATGAACGCTCGCATTAGAGAAATGGACGTCTACATCCGGACCAGCCGGGGGTACGCCTTGATTTGCCGCGAGCTGTAGCTTGAAAAGCCGGCCAAAGTTGTTAGAATTCTTCCACATTGTTGTCCATAAAACTCGCATGCCATCGTCGCTTAGGAGTTTATGAATCAATGGAATGTTAATGGAATATAGATCCACTTCGCCATTCCGAGGCCCTTGAGGGTCCGAGCCCCAATTCTGCAAGAGATATTGGATTATCTGGAGTGTAAGGTCATGTGCGGGGTGCTGGAGTTCGGATGGTAAAGGATGTAGTACAATGCCGTAAGAGATAGCAATTGCGCGTTTACGAGAAAGTGATGCGGACAAGGCTGCCCCCAGAGTGCCTGAAGCCAATGCGAAGGCTGTCGATGTATTTCTGCCGAAGTTTGGGCCTGAGATCTGGAAAAGATTAATTGAGATCGTGGGGTTGATCGATATGACACATACCACTAAGTCGATCTCTCCTGGATAAAGGTTATGCAACCCTATATTTGCGCAGGTAGCAGGCGTCTGGGAGTGAACATTGGCAAATCGTCAGTTGGCACAGTTAATCATTATAGAAGAACACTTCCTAACTCCGTTAAGTAGAATCCATTCACCAACTTCTCCTTCTTTCAGAGGACGGGATGCCGGACTGCTCTCCCCAAGCCCATCTATTGAGCGTGATCATGAGCGCCTATGATAAACAATATTGAATCTGAGACTGACCGGGGTCTTTTGGGTAGTAGTAGCAGCCTTCAATGGTGCGAGTAATTTCGTATGCGCTTGATATCCAACTCTTTTGGGAATTCGGTACGACGACCTTCACATCCCAACCTGAGCATTCATTAATACACAACCACGACAGGGCTTCTGAAAACCCAAAATGCACATACCAAGTTGATTGGTTAGGAGCTTGTACAAGCCATAAATAAATGGACTTTGTTTGCTATCTGGGGGTCCATCGTCATTGGTTAGTAAGACGCGCATGGTTGTAGGGTTGGAACCTTGTTTGATCGCATAAGTGACACTAACAAGTCTTCTCTTTACTTCATGATCACCGTTGTCTCTTCTATCCCTGTTCGACTTTGCTTGGGCTAGAAGACTTGTACCATACACCAAGCCATGTCGAATCATCCCTCTTCCATAAACCAGGACCCTGAGATGTCGAGCAACACATCTAGACCAGGAATGGACGTCTTACGCCCATCTACTACTGGGATTACCGAATTCAATGACTCTGCTCCCACCTCAGTCTCAGCTGAATCATTGCCTAATGCGTATAGGTCAAATGATACCATCACAGCAACTATGCCTGCACCCTCATTGCCCTTACCCCATCCTCTCAGGAAATCGTCTTCTGTTGGACCATTTCCCCGTAGTCACGGTATAGCCCGTCAAACGGCAGCTCCTTCACCAAACGAAGCTCCTACAGTCGGTCTTGGAAAAGACACTATTTATGATCAGGATTTCGGGGTAGAGTCCCGGGTATTCCAGATGCCTCGTAGGAAGCAATCTCTCCCTGGCCAACTTCCTCTTCCTAGTCGATCTGGCTCAAGCGTCAATGCCGTATCAAGAGAAGATAATTCATCCTCTAATACCATGAATACGACATCAATCCCATATACCACGAGACGAATGACTACCTCCTTAGATAGCCAGAGAGCCCCGAATCTTAATGCACATGCCTCAACAAAGTCTAAGGCACTTGGGAGGAATTCTTCTGTTGGTTCAAATAGAACCCGTAGCAAGAGTGTTGGCATGAATGTCTCAAGCCCAACTTCTCACCTCCCGTTTGGTATCAAGACCGATATCTCCACATTTGTGAGTTATGTTTGATGCATGTCAGTTGAGACTTATAACACGCTTGCTATCAAGGAGCCTGGTGTACAAAATGCTGAACTGTCGGCTGTGAACCTCCTTGTGTTAGGCTCTCCTGGCTGCGGCAAAGCTAGTGCTATTAACAAGGGGTGCAAAGCCTTTCGTTTGGGTAAAGCCTCAGATGTCACGTGTGTTGAGGGTGAAAGATCAGTTCAGTGTACGAAAGTATTACATGTTTTTCTCTTGATTTTATTCTGATACCTCTGTAGACCAGATACGCACGGGCGTCATTCGAGTTGCAACCAGCGAATATCCCGATATTGTCAGCGAGCGCACACTAAATGTTATGCGGTTGGATGTAGATGAGCTTTTTATGAAAAATATGTTTTGGCCGGCTTCTGCCCCGAAGCTGCATGGTGTGGTTGTTTGCTACGACGCTGCCAATCAATCTTCATTTGCTCCGGTAGAGTTTGCACTGAGTAAGTATAACGTCATCTTCCTTCAATACTACACGGATATTCATTTTTTTTCTTCAATAGTGCACTTTGGTGCCAATCCAATACCCACAGTCGTTCTCGCGTGCAAGAGCGATCTCGAGAAACAAGTAAATCCACAAAGAGCCCTGGATGATATCATCAAGTACGACGTGGGCCTTGTTGAGGTCGTTATAACTAGCAATGAAGGAAAGAAGAAACTACAACGAGCATTTGAATGGATCTTGAGGTCCATTCTTAAACTAGGTAAACGGCACTGCAGCAAGGCCATTCGATATAAACACTGAGATCTCTCAAGATAAGCCTACAAACAATCCAGACACTTCTAGACATCGTAATCCCGCATCACCTAGCCTCGTAATGTATCGAAGTCCATGGTCTGATACCGCTGGACAAACACATAGCTCAGAAACACCGCCGTCTAGTGCTACTGGCGTCCACAAAGAACGCAGTGGTAGCATATCAGTAATGCCGACTTTGGCACCTATCCCGCAGTCACCTCTTACTGCCACTGCACCATCCGATTCTCAAATCGGAGATTCTACATCTAACGTCCAGGAAAATGACGGACCGTCGGCGGCTGATGAAGTGTTATTGCAACCTGCCCCAGAATCCGAGGACACAGCAAATTCCAGCACCCGAGACGAAGAGAACATGAATGATATACCTGATATAAAGGGATCAAACGCTCGAGAAAGCGATTCTTTATCTTTGAATGATCGATCATTGCAGGACAAAGACTCCTCATTAGGGGACAAGGGCAGGGTGTTGTAAGTCTCTGTCATTGCGTTTAAGTGCATGTCATTAATAGCCGAGTGCAGCCGAGCGGCGCAATGGGTATCATGGGAAGATCTTGTAGATAAGTTCTTATTCTTGGGGGTTAGCGGAGATGGTATCTATATACATGTCTACTTTACAACACCAGACACTTAACTATCGCGTATTCTCCAGATCCTGCATTTATATCTCGGTTCCTGTTAACATATCGGCGGTTTGCCACTCCTCGGCAAGTTCTCGTTTCCATCCAAACCCGACTTCGGCAATTGGACGACTCGCCAGGGGATCCTATGTTGGCTTGTTATGCCCAAATGCGGATGTGTGCGCTTCTCAAGGTCTGGATTGAAACCCATCCGAGTGACTTCGCCGTTAAAGGCACCCCCGATGCCCTAAATACTGTCGTCAAATTTGTTCTGAGCAAAACGTATTTGCTTCAATACGGCTGTGACTTCATACCTTTCCTGGAACTTTTGCCAAGCTCCGTGGATCAAGATTCTGACTGGGCGATCCAACCTGACAACACAAGCCATGATAGCGATGACGAAGACGATGGGCATGGTTTCGATGGGGGTATTGACGATACGCCGGATCAAGAAGAGCTTTCAATCGATCCACAGTCGTCTATCCAGGGTCATAGAAACTCGATGACTGCTAGCACTGTCATATCTCAACCTTCATCTACCCCAACAGTCACGGCTAATCGAAACAGAAAGCTAAGCCTTCCGTTGAATAAGGCTTCAGCTGTCGGCGCCCCTAGCCCTGTCAATTCAAATATATCCAACGACTCTTCTACAGCGGCCAAGCAAATGCTTCGTGATCTACAGAAATGTGCATTGCAGCTTGAATCCTTGAATTCGGATGATGTCGCAAGGGAAATAACCAATTTTGAATTGAAGCACTTCTTGCGGATCGAGGTCAGAATCAACACATTTATAAAATCATTTTTTTTTCTCAAGTTAGTGCTTATAAAGCCACGTCACTGGATGCGATATGCCATTAACGGAAAAGGAGACAGTAAACGCGATTCGATAGCTTTCTATAACGGGATCTCCCAGCGATTGGCTACATGGTCGGCGTTTATGCTGTTTACCCTAATAGCCAAGCTCCTAATGCGTTTCACCATGCTTCCAGGGTGGTTTCCATTATCTTGTGCCACGATAAGCCTCGAGCCCGTGCCCAGCAAATCTTAAAGCTTATCCAGATCGCTGAAAAACTTCGTGGTCTCAATAACTACTCCGCTCTACGCGCCTTTGTTGCAGGGATTAACAGCGCCACTTATCCAGGCGATCCTTCTATGGAACACGTCAAAAACAAATCCCCTGAAGCGTTCAAGCTCATGGGATCTTGGGGGTTGCTGTTGCAGCAGAGGGGTGCCCACAAGAATTATCGATTGGCTCTCAAGAATTCCAAAGGGATTTGCATCCCAGCGCTGTGGGTTATTTGTGTTTCTGTTTTTGCTTGTTTTTGCTGACAAATTCACGTTTAGAGAGATTCATATGTCCGACATCATTCGTACCCATGAAGGCAACGTTGATTTTGACCCTGACGACAACACAAAAATTCATTGGGCCAAATTCAATCTTCTCGGCAACTTTATCATGCTCATCACGGCCTTTCAGTATCAGTGTCGTTCGACATGGGAACAGACAGACATAGGTCCCGAAAGACCTTATATTCGTCACTTAGTATTTCCGCCTCTTGATAGGCTCATGGATGAAGCTGTAAGTTCATTTATTCCATCATATATGTTGTCTCAACTAATCTTATATCGAAAATAGATGCAACACTCCCGTATCGACACTCTTTCTCCCCTGGAAGATGCTTCAAGTCCTAATCAGCTATCCCAGATGTTATCCTCCAATATAGGCCGGAGTAATGGACTCGGAGGATTGAAAGAAGCCAGTCGTATCAAGAAATACTTCAAACTCTAATTTTTCTTTTCTTTTCTGCATCTTCGAGATACCCTCGCCTGAGCGTGTTCTTTTATTTCTGCATTCTAGCCTCTGTCTTATTATGTGATACCTTATTTTGACATGTAAACTGCTCTAGTCCTAGTCCATCATAGTATTCTTCTACATATCTTGTCGCTTCCGTGCCTATGTAATTATTTACGTATCCAATAACAACTCTTATGAATTGCTTAATGTTCCAATTACGCATCAGATATGTACTCCGTGGTTATATATCACTGTTAGCAATGCCACGTAAGGCAACAAACACATCCGATCTGATCGGACACCCACAAGAAATTTAAGTCAATTTGCTTCCGGCGGTACTGCTCCCTACGACTTCCTGGCTATAACTTTTCTGCCAGTGGGCCCGCTTAGCCAGATAACTTTCATCACCTATGGCTCCCAATGATTTTGTAATGACCCTTGAATCTGATGAGGAAGATATTCCTCGTTCAAAACCAGCTCGTACACCCAAAGCCAATGCGGACGCCGATGACTTGAAAATAAACGAAGAATTTAACTTTGATTTCACGGGCGACACATATGCGGATCTTTGGGTTGAGCAGGCAGGTCCTTCAGATGTTGTCAAGTCGGGGACGAAGCCGGTGAGGTTTGACATATGGTTTTGATATATAACTGGACTAACTGTGACAATAATCGTTAGTTGCCCATTTCCGTTGACGACATTATTGCTAGACGGAAGCTGGATTTAAAAACGAAGAAGCGGAAGCGTGAAGAAGCTTCTTCGAGTGAAGAATCGGATGACGATGAAGAGGATGAGGATGAGGGAGACGAGGATGAGTCTGACGGCGAGGGTGTTCAAGGAAGCGATGAATCAGAATCGGAGTACGCAAATGGGCTTGTGGGAGAGGACCAGGACGCAGCCGATGATCCTTTAGTATCCGATGGTGATGATGATGAAGGTGAAGAATCTGGCGAAGAAGACGAAATATCTGACAAGGAAGAAGGCCTTTCGGACGATTCCTCTGAAGAAGAAGAAACACAGGCAGAAAAAGACAAAAAGGCGGAATACTTTGAATCTTTGGATTCATCAACTCCAGGAGATAGTCACACATCGTTCCTGACCATGAACCTTTCGCGGCCTATCGTTAAAGCTGTTGCGGCTCTGGGCTTCCAAAAGCCAACACCCATCCAAGCCGCTACGATTCCAGTCGCTCTCCTTGGCAAGGACGTTGTTGGAAATGCTGTGACCGGCTCAGGAAAAACGGCTGCATTCACCATCCCCATGCTCGAGCGTTTGCTCTATCGAGATAAGGGTAAGAAAGCTGCAGCCACACGCTGTCTCGTCTTAGTCCCTACCCGTGAACTGGCGGTGCAATGTTTTGAGATGGGAACTAAGCTAGCTATGCACACCGACATCCGATTCTGTTTAATTGTTGGTAGGAGTATAAGCATAATTCATCCCCTATCCAGTTCTGACTCGGAAATCAGGCGGTCTTTCTCTCAAATCTCAGGAAGCCACTCTTCGGAGCCATCCCGACATTATTGTCGCCACTCCAGGACGGCTCATTGATCACTTGCGAAATTCTCCGTCTTTCACCCTGGATGCTCTAGATATTCTTGTTCTCGACGAAGCAGACCGGATGCTCTCCGAAGGTTTTGAGAGCGAGCTGACGGAAATTATAAAAGCATGCCCTGAATCTCGACAAACCATGCTATTCTCCGCCACCAGCACCGACTCCGTCGACGAGCTCGTCCGTATGTCGCTAAAGAAGCCGGTCCGTCTTTTCGTCGATCCCAAGAGGAGTACTGCACGAGGCTTGATTCAAGAGTTTGTCCGAGTGCGGGCGGGAAAAGAGGCGGAGCGATCTGCCATATTGGCAGCCTTGTGCAAGCGTACATTCAAAAGCGGGGTCATTGTCTTCTTCAGGAGCAAAAAGCTTGCACATCAAATGCGGATTGTCTTCGGCCTCTTGGACATGAAATGCGATGAGCTGCACGGTGATCTAACTCAGGAGCAGGTTCGACATCCCATCTGCCCTTTCTGTTCCTGTACATTCGCTGATTATTAGACAGCGGCTTCACTCGTTGCAACGCTTCCGAGATGGAGCCATTGATTACCTCATGGCGACCGATCTGGCTTCACGTGGTTTGGATATCAAAGGTATCGATGTCGTAATCAACTATGACATGCCAGGCCAGCTGGCACAATACCTTCATCGAGTCGGACGAACGGCGAGAGCTGGAAAGAAGGGGCGGTAAGTATACTTGAAACAGTCAATGTGCTCTTATGTGTCTAAATGGAGTCATTTTAGATCTATAACTCTCGTTGGTGAGGCAGATCGCAAAATGCTCAAGGCCGCCATAAAGCACGCATCGGGAGAGGATCAAGTTCGACATCGACTTGTGCCCTCAGACATCATTCAGCAATGGTCTATCAAGCTAGACGAGATGAAGGATGAAATTTCTGCTATTCTCAGAGAAGAGAAAGAGGAGAAAGAAGTGAGTGGAGATTGGGCCCTGTGCATGAATAATCACTTACCGTGAGCTTTGGCAGATACGTCATGCCGAAATGGAACTGAAGAAAGGCCAAAACATGATTGAGCATCAAGACGAGATTCTTTCTAGGCCAGCACGGACGTGGTTCCAAACGGGTAAAGAAAAGGCTCAGGCAGAAGGTAAGGCTATTATCTGAAATCGTGCGTGGGATTACTTTTAATTTCTCGGATCCATAGCGATAAGCAAACAACAATATGAGGCCGGTTTCAACGCCACCTCGAGTAAAATAAAAAAACAAGCCACTTCTAATGATAAGGTTGGTGCCCTGTTTATCAACATAAAATTTGTTCTCAACGCCCACTAGCCCAAGCGAGATAAGTTTGCTGGTTTATCACGTCGACAGAAGAGGCGCAAGATGATGATGGAGGACGAAGACGAACAAAAGGATAGGGGCGCCATCAATGCATCTATACGTTTGGCCAAGAAAAATGCCCGCCCTCCGAAAATTGGTGATCCTGATATGCGAGCTTTGAGCAAAAAGTCGAAATCAAAATCAAAGAAAGAGGCGGCTGGTAAGATATCTTCACAGATTGGCAGCCAGAAAGGTACTTCGTTCAATAAGGACCTTGGACAAAAACGAGAAGGTGCAAGGGCGAAAAAGGGTGATGCAATTGCCGGGATGGGCAAGAAGAAGGGAGGGAAGCGCAAAGGCTGATTGTCTAGATTTGCTGAAACAGTTTTGGTGATAACCATGTTTACTATACAGACAATAAAAACTGTAAACCATGTCTTTATCGGCTTGAAGCATGAATATTCCCTACAATGATGATGAACTAGGCCACGCAGCTTAAGTGCATGTGATTCACTATATTTTTCTGGCTCAACAACCCGATGAAGTCAAGACTGTCTGCTTCCGCGAAGATTTCCACCACTACTCCGACCATGGCGCATATACCCCCTGCTCTCACCCAAACCAACTTCCCTGGCCTCAAGCTGATATCCAGTGGGAAAGTGAGAGATATCTACGAGACATCCTCACCCGATCATCTGCTTTTTGTAGCAACCGATCGGATATCTGCCTATGATGTTATCCTTCGCAATGTCTGTTTTCATGTAGAAATTGTTCATCATCAAGAATTCTTGCTGAAACCTTTGTTAGGGTATACCCTTAAAAGGAGCCTTGTTGACGACTGTTTCTGCATTTTGGTTCAACAAACTACGCGATGTGATCCCAAATCATGTCGTAACTACAAATATCGACGAAATGCCTCAGGAGATCCATAAATACAAAAATAGGCTCGAGGGCAGAGTTATGCTTGTGCGCAAGGCTCGTGTAGTAAAAATTGAAGCCATTGTCAGAGGATACCTGTCAGGTAGGTGCTATTATATGCATGCTACGAATTCACTTCAAAACAACTATAGGATCTGGATGGTCTGAATATAAGAAATCGGGAACTGTCCATGGCACACCGCTCCCACCGGGTTTCGTCGAATCCGATAAATTACCACAACCATTATTCACGCCATCAACCAAAGCGGACCAAGGCGAACATGATGAGAATATTTCGCCTGCACGCGGTAGAACCTCTCGCCCTATGTTTTTGACGAATTGAATCTAACATTAATCTTACGACTTAGCTGCTGAGATCATTGGCGCGGATCTATGTGAACAAATCTCCGCCACTGCTATCAAACTTTACACTCTTGCCTCAGAGTTCGCAGCCACTCGTGGTGTGCTACTGGCCGATACAAAATTCGAGTTCGGATTAGTTCCAGATCCCGACGATCCCACGAAGGAAATGCTGATTCTCGTTGACGAACTTCTCACACCGGATTCGTCTCGTTATTGGCCATTGGTATCTTACGCACCTGGAAAATCGCAACCCTCGTTTGACAAGCAGTTCCTACGTGACTGGCTTGTCGGTGCGGGCTTCAAGAAAGGTTTAGAAGCTGGTCCTGAGACAGACCCTAATGGTGGTTGGGTTATTCCGCCTGAGATTATCGAAGGGACAAGAAAGAGATATGTCGAGGTTGTTTCCCTCCTAATGGGCGAGAGTAACTCAGACAGTTAAATTCCATTCTCTTCCGGAGGGTACTGAAGATTGTTTATAGAAGGAAATGCTCTTGCTAATTAGTGTTAGCAAACAGCATCTACAAATCTTCGATTTTCTGTTGTATCATTATTTGAACCCTCTATAGAGTAAGAGAAAATCTATGTACTTTGTTTATTCCGGTAAATGAGAAACAAATCCATTCATGTCTTCGTTGTATGTCGTATATCAAATCGTCAATAATGTATAGATCGTCTCTTGACGTGTCGAAGGCGTAATCACAAAAGCATTCCAATGATTCCAACGATCAACGATATTGCCAGTGTTGTAATGATGAGCGGTGAGCGGACGTTGGGCGAAGCTTGTCCCTCGACTTGGCCAGCAAGATACGTTTTTTTGTATACTTTCAGAGTATTTATACTCCAAGAAGCATTCTTTGGACAAGAGTGAGAGAGAGAATAGCTATATATAAGAAGATGAGACTCACCACAAAATTGCTACCATTCATAAGCTGTGTGTAACACGTCCCAGGACAGTCGGCATAATCGTACGTATTACCAGCCCAGTCACCTAAAATATCATCGAATCATAAATCTACTAGGAAGAAAACCCAGCCACGGCTTACCACACAAAGTTATATCTGGAAAAGATGATAATTTTAGAACTTGAGCATTTGTAATAGAGTTATGGCTTACCAAACACAATAGTGTGATTAAAGAAGTACGTAAGAGGATCGCACGTCTGCGGCGCCAATTGAGCAACGGGGACACCCCATCCAGATGGATCAGGGATTCCATTGGTGATGTCTTCGGGTATGGCAGCGCGATAGAAAGACCCTGTGCAATAGGTATCAGGAAGACCCGAATAGCACACAAGAGGACGAATATTTTAAGACGCACAAACAGCTATTCCTGTGTCATCCCACTTCATGGCATAGACACCACCACCCTGGGAGTCAAAGTAGGGTCCATAAGAGGCGCGAGACCACTCAGTGATACCACATCCACCGTATACGTTTGCTTCGCAAATGGTATTGTTAGCACCATTTTCTTGCTGCGGAGCAGTTTAAAATCAGCATATGATATAATAGTCAACGTAAAGTAGCAACCGTACGGTAACAGTCCCCGTAAATGATGCATTCGGATTCAGGGTACAGTCTATGGTCAAAATCAGCTTTCAGCAAGAACTTTCATGACCCAGAGGTAACATACTTGCGGCGGTGTGCCATGTTACTTGGTTATGTTGGTTATCATGCACCCCTTCGATGATGTCAATTTCACCGCCCTGTATAAGAGATTAATAACAAAAGGATATTATTTGGATGACGTCGACCCACGTTAGGCCAAATTGGGCCGTTAACCGTCCAGAATGCGGGCCATACACCTGTCATTACCGCCAGATTAAAATCGTTTATGAGCACAACAGAATATAGCAGAACGAACCACATCCCCATGGTGCGCTATTTAGGTCCAAAATGAACAGGCCGGTGTTATACTCGGCTGTACTTGTGATTCTGACACTATTCAGATTCAAGAGCGTAAGAAACTTGGATTGTGAGTGCACATAGTCATAGTGAAATGATTTACCTATCTCGATATTCACCATATGCCAGATTTGACGTATCATCAGCCTTCATAAACACTGTCCCGTTGTCAGCTACCCAAGCCAGGCCACGAGAGAATGCTTCGGATGCATTGACATATCTAACAACGACTATGAGTCATGTGTGGCACTATGAAAGAGGCGTACAAGTCATACGTGACATTTCCACTATTAAATAAAATCAATAACAGGTATATCTCAAACATTGTTGAATTTACATACTTTGTAGGGTCGGCCGTATCAAAAAACGTAAATCCACTATCATGCACCAGAACGTCAGAAAAGAGCACGGGGGGGGGATGGTTCCACAAGATCTTGCTCACTCGAAGAATGACTGGCCTGCGTAGGTGTCTTCCAAGACCCACATGTAATTAGAGTCATTAGTAGGATCCGTTAGGACTGCCCGTTTCTGAGGGGTCGGTAATCTGTTTCTTGCGAAGTGAGGCAAGTACGAAGAGAGTCCTGGGCGTCTGTGTTTAACATCCCGGTTTACATTGCGAATATCGATGCGAGGCCCGGATGTGGCAGCTACCCCACTGGTGAGAGTGACCAGGCAGAGGACGGTGACAGAAGCAAGAGAGCGTGTAAGATCGTTCAACATAAGTACAAGGTCGTTAACGGGGCAATTCTCAAGGATATTAGATGATGTATGCAAGGAAATTTCGTCAGCAGTGCTTATATATATGAATCAAGCGCAGCAATCAGGAGCACAGACAGAGCAACGATGTGCCGACGACAAAACTGAACGAAAACGTGCAGTTGGAGCACAAACCTCGTGCCCGCGGCTCGGAACTTTCTTCTCTCTCAATAGACCAAATCAACACAGCCTCGCACACTAGTAATCGCTCTATGGTACAATGCAGCTTTATTCGCATACACAAACACACACAAGACCATCGAGGCCAGGAGACTGCATACACACATATGTGGCATGAGAAAGAATATGTTTGTACGACGTGATAACACAATGATGGAAAAGCGAGCATGTAGGAGAGGAATGGAGAAGAGATGAACCAAGGCTGAATACACTCAGCCAGATCACCGGTAGCGACGAAGGCTGAGCGTGTTGTGTTTCTTCCAGGTCGAGCGGGCAGGCGTGTGGTTGTGGCGGTGGCCCTTGCCGAGACCACGGTTCTGTGAAGGTGAACAAAGTTGAGGGATCTTGTATCAAATGAAGCATCATTCCTCAAGGTACGAACCTGCTTGCCAATCGACGTAAGACCACGGGCCTCGCGGCGCTTGTGGACGGGGTTGACGATCCAGTTGATGCGAGCATCACGACGGATCTATGGATCTTGCTTCAGGAAACATGATACAAAAATCAAATCGATGGACTTACGGCCTTGTGGTTGGGGTCAACGAGGATAACCTCGTAGTATTTGTAGACACCGTCTTGGTTGATCCAGTAGGAGTTAAGGACACGCAAGTTGCCGCAGCGCCTGCCAACACGCTCCTCAGCAGTACTCCTTAGACCGCGCTGGTATTTGAGGTGGTTGACACCCTGACGAACGGGCTTGCCGTATGTAGCACCTGATACAAGATAAAGAAATATACAGAAACACGCATTTTTGCAAGAAACACACCCTTGGGCACAGGCTTTTTGCGGTTGCCGCGACGGACGCGAACACGATAGATAACGTAGCCCTGCTTGGCCTTATATCCCAGGCGGCGGGCCTTGTCAGGGCGAGATGGGCGAGTGGCGCGGTGGATGACATTCAGCTGACGGTACTCCCAGCAACTATCAAGATAAAAGCACCAGGATAACGATCATGAGCAAACTGCTTCAGCTCAACTTGAGCCAAAGCTCAAAGAACACACCGAACGCGGAGGAGGAATCGGAGCACATCCGACTGCTTTTTCTTGTAGAGTTCGCCGATATATTTGTATGCACCCATGTCGCCTGGAGAGTGTAGAGATCAGCGAGAAAACCTAGCAGCACTTCGTCCATTGCCGATGCCCACCTCTTGAGGGGTCTTGATTCGAGCCGTGGACGTCGTCCCACGCACAATTCTTCACTGCGCGCAGAGGCAGCAGTGGCGTGGGAAGACTGGTCACTGAGCTGTATAGCTAGTGTCACACATTTACCTCCTTAATATGGTAAATTGTGGCACCGATTTCAACTTGACACGCGCCGGAGATTATCTCCGTTGAAGACGACGTTTTCAAAGGTTGAATCATTCACATTGCTTGATTCTAAAAAATACTGCATGTCCTGCATCAGTCATGAACATTTTCTTCTCTACTGGAGCTGATAGATAAAAGACTCCCAAATATCCTTAGCAAGGACTAGGCTAATGATCTTGAAAACACGACGTTACTATACGTGGCCCTATGCTACATATCTTGTCTTCACTGTTTTACCATGATATTGAAATCCTCATGGCCACAGTCGAGTTGCAATGTAACTGGGCTGATACATTCGTAATGAAATCCGAATTTTTAGCATCCGGCATATTCCTCTCTTGTCATTATGCATTAATGTAAAAGCCCATTGCAAAGATTGACCAGGACATGCGGTATAATATGCAATATGATACATTACGAAGAGATGTATAGAAGGGTCCGAAACCAGCCATGGTCCAATTGTCATCTAAAGTGTACGAAACCAAAAGAAAAAATTAAGAAACAAGATATCCTAACAAAGGTTAAAGATACGTACTAGATCAACTATAGTGGTTGGATGCTGCGTCGTCGGGTGTTCCCACCAGTCCCATGCTGATTTCGAAGTGGTCGGATTTTCGACTGGAGCTGGTATCGCGCGTGCCTACGAGGTTTGAAGTTAACCTCCTTCGCCCAAGTCTCCTTGGAGACAGTAGCGCGGTCCCCAAGGGACTGCATATACACATCTTTGCCCTCCCATACTCTCCTTCCGAGTCGCTCCTTTACGCGTTGCAGCGAACGGCCGAGGACATAATCCACGCGTTCTTCGAGCTCTGTGAGTTCGCGGATGTCTCGCTGAAGAAGCGACACATGCAATGGTAAGTTCAGGTACTTGGGGATGTCGACCGGAGGGGGTGTCTCGTCGTCCAAATCCACCGTAAAGAGCTTGTCATCAATCAAGGCGTCAGATTCCCGTACCTCCGATGTTCGTACATCTACTGATGGCGCCGTATTGTTGATTGCTAAGCTAAATTCGGCAGATGGGAACTCTGGAACAAAGGTTGCACCCACTTCTTCCTCCCACCTAGGCAGAAGGGAAGAGTAGTATTTATGTTTACCGATTTTCCTCTTCTTCACCTTCCGTACTGTCTTGAGGACCCAGCGCATAAGTGTGATGTCCTTGTCACGATTAGCCAGACCGAACGCTGGTAACAGCGTACCCCGATTGACGGCCATGCGAGGGGAGCGAATATCCGACAGTCGGTTTGCTCTGTATATTTCATTATGCAGGGCTTCTTCGTGTTGATGCTCGAGATCCAATGCCTCGTTAATATAATGCCTTGCAAGCGTAGCATGACCGTTCCGAGCCATGTGCTTCACCAAAAATACGTAGGAAGTGGTGTTCGGAGTAGCAGACGGATATTTGAATGGGGTGGATTCGGGTGCATTAATTTGCGTTCCAAAATCGTCATCGTCCTCGAAAGAAGCGGTGTAGTGTTGAGACGCTTGGGGTGGCAGTGGCTTTGACAGAACCTCAAAGGCCAGGACGGTCCGCGATACATCGCCCGCGGTGCCCAGCATGTCTATTATGGTGTTCAGGGCTGCGGTGGAGAGTGGGAGGGGGGCAGTAGGAAGCGAAGGAAGCGGATTTATGTTGGCAGGTTGGGGCAATGGGGCTTTGTCGGGATACTGGAGGTCGATGCCATATGCCGTACGTAACAAATCCAGGAAGGTGGACACATCCGTGGATTCCTTCAGTATGCGTATGATCAGGTCCAGTTTGACAGAAGTCCACCGCGCACGGTGTTCTTTCATCTCACGGATGAGCTCATGACATAGCTGTACCATCTCAGAAATGATGGTAGGACGCCTTGAAGGATGCACTGACAGCGTTTGTCTATGTGCTATGGCTTGCAAACACAACCCATACGTTTTTGACTGTATTTCGTATCCATCTCGTTTCATGGCCCTGTATACCGCTATAGCTCCCCGGTGATGACCCACAGCCGCGAACTGTTCCAGCACAAAATGGAAGTCGTTCAAGTCTGGTGCATGGCCCGAACGCCGCATGTTGTCTATAACCGCCTTCAACCTAGCCTCATACACATGTGGACTCGGAGGAATGTCGTCTCGGATGATACGTCGTGCGTTGGTGTATCGCATTTCGGCAGACGGCGGAACGCATTTGCGTAGAACTTGCTGGTGTAACTCTTTTGGCAAAGATCCTGTTACCATGAGGTCCAGAAGTGAAGTATAAAGACTAAACACTCGGGCATGGTTGACGCGTTCCTGTGCGAGAGCCTCAATAAGCCTACCACGCTTGAGGGAGACTTCAGCTGCATGATGTCCAGACGAATATACGACTTTGGTCGCTGGAGTCGGAGTGGCTGGAGAAGCTAATTGCAGTGGTAATGTAAAGGAGGAGACAGCAGACGAGTGTAAAGACCGTCTTGCTGCTGAACCAGTGCCTCTGGGCAGAACGAGTGGTTTCAGACCATTCTGTAAGGACCGTTTGGACATAGACACAACGGCCCCGTCAGGGTGTGAAGTTGAATAAAAGCGTCTTGAGCAGAGGAAACCGGACGCAGGGGTTGCTGGATTGTGAGTCGGCGTGACCGCGGACAGAGCGCGCTACAAAAAATGGAGCACGTGCCATCGGGGCGCGTAGCAGGTCCAAGTCTCGATCAAGTTCTAAACACCAATCTCATTTGCTATTTGCTTGCAGCACCAGTGAAAAATCTATTACAGTACAAGGCACAACTTGGAATTCTGAATAGTTGATGGCTCATGAAAACGTTCAAGCTTTGGTCGCTATGTTTGGGCTACTTGCACACTCTGATATGTGAACCGTAACTAACTACATTCAATGTGGAACAATAACTGCCCGGAACAACGCCTTGCCTGAAGCCATTCTCTCATATGCTTCGTTTACCTTCTCTAGTAGATATCGCTCAACCCTGCCCCTTACCCTCGAGATCTTGGCGAACTGAGCCGTTTCCTCACAGTCTTTGGCTGATCCTCCAGGCCAAGCACGGACGCTCAATCTTTTATGGATCATCGGAACTTTTGAAACAGCTGGTATCAGTCGTAGCGAATTGATAAACGAAAAGTAGACTTACGTATGGGGACGCTAAACTCTGGAATAACGCCCAAGATAAACAGTGTCCCGTCCGCCTGAAGCCCATGAACCAGGTTTGAAAGCGTTTCGGGTGAGGACGCCGTACTCACAATAACCTTGGCACCACCTAGCTTCTGCAAGGCTTCGGGTATGCTCATCTCAGGAGCGTCAATATATTCATGTGCGCTCAGCTCGGCAGCTATCGCGCGTTTCGATCCGGACGTGGATATAGCCACTGTGTGGTAGCCCATGGCGTGACAGAACTGGAGACCGAGATGACCTGTCCACTGATGCTCGGAGTTGAACGACTAATTTTCAACGACAAAGATTGTAACCCGCTCACCCAATGCCTTGAACTGCGACGGTATCGCCTGGCTTGACATCCATGTTACGGATGGAGTCTGCCATCATGCTTCAGTCACTGGATGAGATGATGACCTTCTAAGAATCATACTGACTACACATAGTTACACCTGCGCAGAGCAAAGGAGCTGCCTCCGCTGGGTCGATGTCATCGGGAATCCTGGCGATAGCATTAGATGAAGTAGTCATATACTCGGCATATCCCCCATCGGCTCTAAGACCTGTAATCCAGGAGTCAGTATCGCCTAGTTTGACTAGCTTGTGTGCTTAACCATTTGCGACCTAAACAACAGGTAAGCGCCTGTTTGTGGGATTTTCTAAATCATTATACTCACGATATTATCGCAGAGGATGACCTCTCCCTGACGGCATGAGTTGCATGTACCGCAATGACCACCGTGCCAACCCGCGCCAACACGATCGTCAACCTAGTTGATCATGCTCTGAGACATAAATTCGAAGACTTATACTTTTATTACCTTCCAAAGTTTCTTTGATGGGTGTACAGAGACGATATCACCAACTACTTCGTGGCCTGGAACCCGGGGTAGGTGCGTGGGAGAAACTTGGTCGTGTGCGACTGTGTCACTGGTATGTGCATCAATTAGTATGTATGTGTTTAAGGTGTTCATCAACTTACGTATGACAGACACCACGCCAGGACCTTAATGATGATGTTGCCAGGTTCGGGGTCCTTCCATTCGATATCGATGAACTCGAGAGGCTGTCCAGCCGCGCAGACAGCGGCGGCCTTGTAGACTTTAGGAGGGACAAAGGCTGAAGAGCTCATAGTATCTGCGCAAGACAAGACAAGATACAGGGTTCTCGATGCTAACGTATAATTATCACCTACCTGGTATTTATGCTTTCCGGATCTCATTCCAGCTCCTGCGGAGATCAGATCGATAGTCGGAATGTGTTGGTCAATGTGGGTGAGTCGGTTGGTGTGGGTGAGTGTCAGGACTAAAGAATTGCCATTCTCCGAGTCTTGCGTATACGCTAGGAGGCGAATGCTTACTCAGTATAGAGCACGATTTTTAATTAGCTATCTCAGACTGACGTCAAGAAAACGTCAAAGCACATGTACCGATACCCTCCCTTCACCCATCCATGGACAAGAGTTTAAGGTGCGCATGCAGAGTCTGCGGCAGAGACACTGAAGTGAAATGTATAAAGGGACAATTGCTTCTTCCCGAAGAAACACGGTAGTTTATCTCGTAGTTCACAGCTATCACCTTATAATATCTCTGAAGGCAATAGCCATGGCCCGCAAGCCTTGGATAAGTCTGGATGTTTGCATCATTGCATTTGTGCATCATTACACAAAAAGGATCTTCGACTTCATTTCCACGATGCGGTGGCATGGGCACTTCCCGGGAAATCACAACACAAACGAGCAAGAGAAAAAGCCGGACTTACCACAGCCACGGTTCGTCATGGCTGGTGGCTTTAATGAACTGAAATCACTGGCTCTTTGACTTCGGATCTCAAATTGTTATGCCTGTCCTACTTATACAATATCTCATTGTAATTAAATTTAATGGGGAACAATGACTGCCCGGAACGACGCCTTGCCTGAAGCCATTCTCTCATATGCTTCGTTTGCCTTCTCTAGTGGATATCGCTCAACCCTGGTCCTCACCCCGGAGATCTTAGCGAACTGAGCCGCTTCCTCACTATCTTTGGCTGAACCTCCAGGCCATGCGCGAACGCTCAATCTCTTATTAATCATTGGGACTTTGAAATGGTCATAATCAGTTACGGCAAATCAGTGAGCAAAACGTAGAGCTTACGTATGGGAACAGTAAACTCTGGGATGACACCCAAGATAAGTAAGGTTCCGTCCGCCTGTAGTCCGTGAACCAGGTTTGAAAGCGTTTCAGGCGAGGGCGCCGTACTCGCAATGACCTTGGCACCACCTAGCTTCTGCAAGGCTTCAGGTATACTCACTTCAGAAGCATCGATATATTCATGTGCACCCAGTTCAGCGGCCACTGCACGTTTCGATCCGGACGTGGATATAGCCACTGTGTGGTAGCCCATAGCACGACAAAACTGGATACCGAGATGGCCAAGTCCACTAATACTCGAGGTTGGATAATTTTTGATAATGGTGGCCTTAATCTACTCACCCAATACCTTGAACTGCGACGACATCGCCTGGTTTGACATCCATATTACGGATAGAATCTACAGTCATCCATCAGTCACTGAATAAGGATGTTCCCATAGTCATACTGACTATACATAGTCACTCCTGCACAGAGTAGAGGAGCCGCCTCAGCGGGATCGATGTCTTCGGGAATCCTGGCGATAGCATTAGATGGAGCGGTCATATACTCGGCATATCCTCCATCGGTCCCAATCCCTATAATGCGAAAGTTAGTATTATCCAGATTGACTATAAATCTTAAGCTTGACCATTTACGACCTAAACAACAAGTGAATGTCTATTTACGGTCGCTCCTCCGAGTTTTTTTTTTTTTACTCACGAGATTATCGCAGAGGATGACCTTTCCTTGACGACATGGATTGCATGTGCTACAATGACCACCATGCCAACCCGCGCCGACACGATCGCCAACCTGGTCGATTGTGCTCTAAGAAAGACACGCTTTTGATTTGTTCATATTTGTATTACCTTCCAGAGTTTCTCTGACGGGTGCACAGCGACGACATCACCAACTACTTCGTGGCCTGGGATCCGGGGCAGGGGCGTTGGAAAAACTTGGTCATACGTGACGATGTCACTGGTATATGGCCATCAATCAGTATGTATGCGTTTACTTCAGTTATGGTGTCTATCAACTTACGTATGGCAGACACCGCACGCTAAGACCTTGATGACAATGTTACCAGGCTCGGGGTCCTTCCATTCGACATCAATGAACTCGAGAGGCTGTCCAGCCGCGCGAACAGCAGCGGCCTTGTAGACTTTAGGAGGGACAAATGTTGAAGTGCTCATAGTATATATGCAAGACAAGATGTAGAAGCTGGAGATGGTATTGTATGGCCATCATCCGCCCCGTATTTATACATTCTGAATCTCATTTCAGCTCCCTGCGGGTCTGCGGGGATCATGCGCGTATTGCGTCAGTCTGTATGTGTGTACTCTAGCGCTGAATTGATAAACCCGACTCCATGCCTTGCGTATATCTCTTAGACGCGATAGCTTACTCATCACGGAGAAGGTTTCTGTGGCTAGCTATTCCAGCGGACTGATGTCAGGAGTGTAACCATGTTACCCCCTATGGACAGGAACAAGAAGATATGCATGTAGAGTCTGAGATATTGAAGTGAGAAGTACAACATCAGGCACTGTTACTCCGTGGGGAAATCATTTTGCACGATAGCCTATTGTATGTGATTGGCAATGATTGGTCATTGCACGGACCCAAAGGCAAGACCACAGATGACTTCCATCAGCATATCAACAATCCTGCTTCCTCTCATGTGGATAAATAAAGTATTGGGTAGCCTCTGAAAATCGACCTAAAAACAGCATTTTATAAACGAGCATGCAGTCCCAGCCCAATGTACACGAGCGCTGCCAGTGTTGGAGATCTCGAAAAGCCACTTTATTGGGCAAAAAATGGCCATGGAAAAAATTCTTTGTAAACTCGGAAACGTCACTGATGCATGCGCATCATGCACTACGGATTTTGATCCACAAACCCTGGATATGTCTGAATGTTTGCGTTATTGCATCTGTGCATCACTACACAAAAAGACAATGGTATAGTGAATACAAAAGTCAAGTGATACACATGAATTAAAAAAGCAACCGAAAACAAGTTATTCAGCTGCGGCGAGCGACTCCCTCGCCTTTTTCTCCTTCTTTAGCCTCTTTTTCTCCCTTTTAGCCTCTTCGTCCTCAGCCGTTCCCTCAGCTGCCTGCGCTGCTTCCTTGGCAGCCTTTTTCTCCTTTTTGAGCTTCTTGCGCAGTGCCTTGGCCTCTTCATCTTCGGCTTCGCCGTTTTCCACGGCCATGGAGACATCAGCGTCTGCCACCTCCGGAATCTCGGACTTGCGCTTGCGCTTCTTCTCTTTTTCTTTGGTGGAAATATCTTCTTCGGTAACGGACGTTGATGCGGTTGGCGTGGGTTCTGCTACAGCTACTGTCGAGGGCACTGTCTGCGCAGAAGATGCCTGTTTAAAAAGAAAATAGATGAATATTGGACACCATGAGAAAACAAAAAAAAAACCCCCGCAATCATGGATAGAACATACCTCATCCCTCTGATAGTCAACATAGTCCTTGCTCCAATCCGTAGGAGTGACACCCGG
Organism: Agroathelia rolfsii; assembly: GCA_018343915.1. NCBI lineage: Eukaryota > Fungi > Basidiomycota > Agaricomycetes > Amylocorticiales > Amylocorticiaceae > Agroathelia > Agroathelia rolfsii. The sequence goes on from JABRWF010000002.1 coordinate 2,579,801, forward strand.
CAGCTTCTCACCATGTTTACCCAGCTTGCCATCTTTGATCATTTTCTTCTTCTGCAAAGCAACAGGTCCAAGACCCCATCGTCTTGGGTATTGGTCACGCTCCATGATGCAGCGCTTAACTTTGGCGACAACACCGTGATCACAGGTGGCGAGTTCTACAGTCGACATCTGGGCAATAGCAATGGCAATAGCCTCGCCTGGCGAAAGATCAGAGCTCGGTTCAGTGATGAATAGAAAGATGTTATACTCTACCTTTGGTAGTAATGAGGACAACCTCCTCATTGACAGAAATGTCGGCCTCGTAACGGAGCAGACCAGGAATCATAAGTTTAGCACCATAGCAAACAGCGTTGACTGCGCTGTCCTTGACGACAATACGCTTGTATCCGACCAACAAGCATTCCAAAGGACGGATGACTCGTCGAAGATATGATTCTATAGAAATACGAGTTAGTTGCCGATTAACAAATGAAAGTTTACGAAACTGACCATCGCGGGTGTTATCATACATCCACTGAGCATCCAACACATCATGCATAGTGACAATCTCATCATTTTCGCTAAGTGCACCACTGCGTACACGTCGCAGTTCTTGCATGTGTCCGCCGACACCGAGCAAGAGGCCAAGATGGACGCAAAGCGTTCGAATGTAGGTACCTGCTTCGCATGATACCCAGAAAACGCCCAGATTGCGCTTCTCATCGAACTCGATGAGTGTTGACTCATGAATAGTGCGGATTCGGAGCTGACGCTTAACGGCCGAGATGAGCGGCGGTCGTTGGAAGAGTGCGCCTGTGAGAGTTTGTAGTGCTCTAGGCAGAGCGGTAGGGTTTGGCAGCGAGGAATGCAGTCTGATTACGCAGACGTATTCCTTACCTAGATGAATGACATTAGAAATGAAGAAAATTGAGCTAGTCCGAGATAAAATAGCACACCTGCGCCTTGCTGGGACTTGACCAGACGAGTAGCACGGTCGATGCACACAATCAGGCATCCTGTTACTTTGGGATCGAGCGTTCCGCTGTGGCCAGTCTTTTCGACACGCAGTATGCGTCTGAGCCACGCAACGACTTCATGAGATGAGGGGTTGGAAGGCTTGTCCAAGTTAATGACACCAGATCTAGTATAGTACAATATTGTTAAATGTCATCTAAGAGGAAACACAACTAGAAGCAGTCCCACTTGATGTATGATTGAATATCACGTTTCAGAGGGCTGCAGCCGGATGGGATAGGTGTAAAGTGACTGGAACGGACAAGGAGTTTGTCATAATTTTTCAAGAGCAAGGGCCATTCAGAGGTATCAAGTTTAGGTTGGGCATCTTCGGATTTTATGGCATAGTCGCCGCCGAGTTGTGCAGAGGCGACTTGCTCTCGTGTAAGTGTATTTGAAGATGGAGCCATGATTACAGCTCAAGGGTTCAGAGCAAACCAGATTGCTTTTGACCTCGAGGAGGAAGTTTGGGAGAATCTGGGCGCCTCCGAAATCCGGCCGGCACTCAGCCATTTCTGTCCATTTGCACCGATCGGAAGTATTATGCTATTTGCAGCTTGACCGGTCCGGGACGACTGGATTTAGTTGAGTGGTCTTTTCAACTCTGCTCGTCTGCAGTACGGTGGTCACTGCATCCCGCTTCAGACAAAATACACAACAAATCCGATAAAACGAGCCTCATGATAATTCAAGGAGACATTTTCTTCTTATTGATATGTCGTATGCTAATAGAGAACATGATATTCTAGTATGTAATACTGATATACTCTCCACTTCTATCATGATAGCACGACTACTGATACAGGTCCTTGAACCTTTTGTTCGAGAAATAACGTCTTTACTTTACAATCATCATGTCAACCAAATTCACTATTGTGATTATGACAAATGGATTTAAAATCAACCTTCGTATTTCAAAAAACGCACATCCCGTGACCGTGAGAAAATGGATGATGAGCTATACAGCAGCACATCACGGCGCCTCCTTTGCCAATCCTCCCGCCCAACAGCGCCTTCACTAATCACCGTTCCTCAAGACATCTCTCCCCGCCCCGTCATTCGCCGTCAAGATGGTTAGTTCCCAGTACTGCTTTGCTGAGTTACCTTCTCAGTAGGCTCACACTGGGTTTTGTTTCTCCCAATCTCTCCAAAAATGCATCTCTGCTCGCGTTATACCTTGTATGCGTTTGCGTGATGTGCTTTTTTAGCCCAAGGCCGCCTCTGGAAAGACCCCTGCCGCCAAGCACAAGTTTGTCATCGACTACTCGAAGCCCGCCAGCGATGGCGTCTTTGATGGCGCAGACTTTGAGAAGTTCTTGCACGACCGTATCAAGGTTGATGGCAAGGCCGGTCAGCTCGGCGAGAGCGTCAAGATCACACGTGATGGTATGGGTTGTCTCCATTGCGTTATAGTTGGTATGGTAAGCTCACAGGAGAATGATTGTTGGATAGGCAACACCAAGATCACTGTGACCTCCAACATCCCCTTCTCCAAGAGGTACCTCAAGTACCTCACCAAAAAGTTCCTCAAGAAGAACACTCTGAGGGACTGGATCCGTGTCGTCGCCTCGTCCAAAGACGTTTACCAGCTCCGCTTCTACAACATTGCGTAAGTTCTCTCCTATCGTGACTGCACTTGGGGGTTTTTTTTTTCTGAGCGATTTATTCCAGTGGTGCCGATGCGGAGGAAGACGAGGAGTAAATTGCTCGTCCTCATTCCATCCTTAGGAGCGTCATGTATACATGCTGTCATGAATATGAATGATGTATCTGTCTGCTTTCACGATCTTGCTAAGTTATTTCGGACGGTTGTACGATTAGTTTTGTCGAATACCAACAAGGATTACTTGCAAAATCGTGTTTCACTACTCAACACCGTTGGCTCAGAGTATATGAATCGGTTTTCGGAGTACCAAAAAAAGAAAACGAATGAGATTATAATCCAGACCAAATACATTATATCCCGAAATGATACTACGTCTATTTTTTGCCGTTGACCGAGGCCCATTGCGAGTTGAAGCCCAAGATCGACGAGATGAGACTGGATGGCAATTAAGAGTTTGAGATCTTGTGTTTTTTTTTTTTTTTGCTACAGAAGAGGAAGCCAGAACGTACCCAAATAGACCGAGAACACCGTCGTTGAGGTTGACAAGGCCAATGTTGGATGCGGGAAGCCAAAGATCGAAGAGGTCGACCACGAATTGGTAGCGGGTTGCGTAACGTGCACTGAAAAAAAAATTCCGTTTAGAAATCTTCAACTAAAATGCAGAATATATATAAAATAGCGACGCACGCATAGATAGCACGCAGCTTGACCTGACGGTCGGCCTCGGCGCCGACGTCCTTCTCGGACGTGCTCAAAGTGCGGAGTTGTCTGGTCTCGTTAGCGAGACGAGCGGTCTGATTGAAAAATAGAAATAAAATAAGTTATGTGCGCACAATTTAAATACTGTTCATCAGAATTTTATTTTGCTTACCTTGAACAAGCCGTTGACGATCGAGAACAAGATCCCCGCGAGCCAGAACCGGTTGGCGGTCTTGTTCACCTTGGCAGCCGTGTCAGGCTTGAGCGTGATGAGTTTGATAGTTTGGACCTATACAAAATAAAAAATTGGAAAAGAAAAGGATTCAGTGATGAGTGATAATGCGGATTGCAGATGAATAGACACCCAGGACGTACCCAAGCGATGGCGTCATAGCTCAGATAACCAAAATAGCTCAGCTGACGCGCGATTGTGGCCAGCTTTTCGGGGGCGACGGCGGAGGAGCCCGTAGCTTGTAGGGCGGCCTGGAGGTGCTCGAGGGGTTTACCCAGGCGCAGGACTGTGGGTAAGAAGGAATCATAATCATAAGTGAATGAACGCGGGTTAATTTTGGGGGGTTAGTGAAGCATATAAGATCCGGGGGCACAGAAGAGGCAGACGGAGCGTGGGATGGAATTGGATGGGGCGGGAGCAGAAACATACGCTTGCGGGCAGTCGCGAGATGGGTCTTGAGCGCATTCCATCGGACGGCGTCGATTTTGTCTCCACGTGAGATGAGGAACCAGGCATAGAATCTGGCAAAGTATTGCACGGCACGGTAGGTCTACAAAGAAAAACAGAGCACAAAGAGAATAGACATTAGTATATTCTTAGTTTGTTATTTTGTTGTGGTGATGTGTGTATGTGTGCGGGGATAGGCGGTAGAGTTGAATGTATGTATGCGTGCGTGTGACTTGGGAGTGTCTGCAGACAGAGATGCATACCTTGTCGCGACCGACGGTGGTGCCCCAGACCTTGAGTGTCTGGGAGAGGGTGGGGTGGAGGATGATTTGGGAAGCGACGGAGGCCATGCTGGTGGTGTTGGTCTGGACGGAAGAGAGGTGAGGGACGATGGCGGCGGTAAGCAAGACTAGCAGTGCGGAGGAGGCAACAGCGATGGCCCATATACGTCGGAGCATCGTCATCCTTGGCTTGCTGCCTATAGCCGGTCTGGGGTCACTTCTTGTGCTGCTTATGGCCGTGAGTTATGTTTGTCTAGCCTGTTCGATTTCACGTGGATTCGGAGAGAAAAAGTGTGTGTGATATAGCTGATAGTAAATGGAATATGTAATGACCGGTGTATGCGCTCGCCGAGCGCAGTGTGTCGTTAATGGTAGCTACAACTGACATGATTGCATTTCTTTTTTCCTCTCCCCTGCACTTTTTTTTACCAGGCGACAGACTTGTATATGTAAATGGCTGTCGACCCCCCGCACATGCGGTAGCGGCGAATGCGGATATTTCTTTTGACTTTTTCCCTGCGTGTGTCGCAATGACGGAACAAGTCGGACTGTTGCGGGCGGGAATTCATAAACGCAGACAATCTGCCAACTTTTCTATCCTCCACTTTCTCTCTCTTGCTCTTATATACAGCAATACCCTACTTGCCTGTGAGCCCAAACCGTCCGGATATATCACTCCATCATGTCCCTCCCGTCAAGAGTAAGGACGTCATCGTATATATACATTAGGGGCCATGTGATTAACCCGTCACCTTTCCGGCCCCATTGCAAAAACTATTACAGTGCCTGCATTTCTCTCGTCATGCTAGACTGCCGGTCCGACACTTTTCGACCTCTCTGCGCTCCATGGTGAGCATAAATAGTCGAGAGTACACAGTTCAAGATCCAAACGTATTGATTGATCCATCACACCTATGCAGGAGCAAACATACCGAACGGAGCGCGACACCTTTGGTGAACTCAAGGTCCCCGCAGACCGCTACTGGGGTGCGCAGACCCAGCGGTTCGTATCTGCATGGATCGAATCGACCATTTCAAGATACTCATAACGTCTTCTTTAGATCTCTTTTGAACTTTGACATTGGAGGCGACACGGAGAGGCTGCCCCCGCCTCTCATCAAGGCCTTTGGTGTGCTCAAAAAGTCGGCCGCGATCGTCAATGCGACGTACGGCCTCGACAGTAAGGTTTCTGATGCGATTCAAAAAGCCGCAGATGATGTACGGTCCTTGTCATTGTGTTTTTTTTTTTTGTGTTCATTCGTATTATATACTGAATTTACATGATTCATTAACTAGGTTATCTCCGGCAAGCTCATCGACCACTTCCCTCTCGTTGTCTTCCAGACCGGCAGTGGCACGCAGAGCAACATGAACGTCAACGAGGTTATCTCCAACCGTGCTATTGAGCTCCTTGGTGGTGAGCTGGGCTCCAAGAAGCCCGTACACCCTAATGACCACGTGAACATGTCGCAGAGCAGTAACGATACGTGAGTACTACAATATCGTAGAGTTTATGCATGCAATGACTGATGCAATAACATGGCTAGTTTCCCCACTGCGATGCACGTCGCCGCTGTGACGGAACTGACCAACTCGCTGATTCCTGCCCTGCAGGAGCTGCACGACGCACTGAACGAAAAGGCCAAGTCGTTTGACAAGATCATCAAGATTGGTCGTACACATCTTCAGGTATGTTATTGACATTTTTTTTTTTTTTTTTTTTAAATACAAAATGGTAGACTGACAGTAAACCATAATAGGATGCTACACCTCTCACTCTTGGCCAAGAGTTCAGCGGCTACGTGCAGCAGATCGCCAATGGCATCGAGCGTGTCAAGGATGTTATTCCCCGCTTGAGCTTATTGGCTCAGGGCGGAACGGCCGTCGGCACGGTAAATATGCTCATCTCCAAATTATATGATGCTTCATTTTTCTCATTTAAAAATTTGCTACCACAGGGTCTTAACACCAAGAAGGGCTTCGACGTCAAGGTCGCTGCCGAGATCACGAAGATCACAGGCATCGAATTCAAGACGGCGCCGAACAAGTTTGAGGCGCTGGCGAGCCACGACGCGCTCGTGGAGGCGCACGGCGCGCTGAACGTGATCGCGTGCTCGCTGATGAAGATCGCAAACGATATCCGCTTCCTGGCATCTGGCCCCCGTTGCGGCTTTGGCGAGTTGTCGCTGCCGGAGAACGAGCCGGGAAGCAGCATCATGCCTGGCAAGGTGAACCCGACGCAGTGCGAGGCAGTGACGATGGTTGCCGCGCAGGTGATCGGGAACCAGACAGCTGTGAGCGTGGCGGGCGCGAGTGGGCAGTTTGAGCTGAACGTGTTCAAGCCGGTGATCATCAAGAATGTATTGCAGAGCATTCGTCTCCTCACGGATGGTAGGTGGCTGTGTGATTTTTTTTTAAAAAAAAAAAAAAAAAAAAAAAAACATGTTGGATGATATTGAAATTCTTTTCTTCAGCCTCTCGCTCGTTCACGAACAACTGTGTTGTAGGCATTGAAGCCAACGAGCAGCGGATCAATACTCTCTTGAATGAGTCGCTCATGTTGGCGACGATTCTCAACAGCCACCTGGGCTACGACAGTATGTGGCGAGATTATTGTATGATCATGGGATAATGGCTAATTATAACCATTTTGCAGACGTGGCCAAGTGCGCGAAAAAGGCACACAAGGAGGGCACGACGCTGAAGGAGGCGACGGTCGCACTCGGATTCCTGACGCCCGAGGAGTTTGACGCCAAGGTGCGGCCGGAGTTGATGCTGTACCCGGATGAGCCTTAGAGAATGTTGCTATGGACGTGATGATGATGATGATGATGATGACTGTATTTAATTATATTTCTGTGTATAATTTCTTTTCGATCTTTCTTTCGCCCTTGATGTTGGGCTGGCTGGATGAGTGAATACATATACATGACGTGTGACGTGATGGTCGTGACCGATGTGTGACGGACGGGGTTGGCACAGCCACAACACCGTGTGTGGCTGTGGCTGTGGCAAGTGGGCATCTGGGCAATAGGCCAAAAGCAGTAGCTGGACTGGCGCAAGGAGTCGAGACGAGACTGTCTGTCCAACAACAGTTGTCCGGCCTCGATGTTGTCTCACGGAATAGATGACAAATGACAATCGAAATTACATTAGATATATTACTGTGAACCAAATCTTACTTGGCTATATACCGACCTTGTATTCCGCCACTGAGTTGTGTGTGTGTGTTGTTGTTGCCGGCGCAGGAGTGAGTGTTGTTGCTGCGTTTCTGGTTCACTAAAAGCGGAATGGGCCACATATCATATCCCATTCGTTGGAATTTATTATGGAAAAAGATGGGCAAAGTCGGACCCGGCCGCGTCCTGACTGACGCCCTCTCTTTCCTCTCTCCAAATCGCTCTCATCCTCGCCCTCTCAAGCCGTTGCGAGTCAACCGCCCCCACAGTCGTCCTCGACGCCTCCAATAAACGGGCCCATTCTTGTCCTTTTTCTCTCTTGTATTCATCTATTCCTCTTTTTCTCTTTATAATATTCACAGCCCCTACCAAAGCCCTAGGGCGTCAAAATCCCTCCCATCCTGGCTTCCTCCTTCCCCATCTCGCCTGCTTTCTTCGATCGGCTGTTCCTGTGAACAATGTCATTAAGCAGGATCCTCAACGACGGCCCTTCGCCATATCAGAATAGACCTTCAGTACCCACTGTTGCTGCACCAGCACCAGTACCACCTGAGCCTGCACCAACTGTGTCAATTCCTCCTCTCCTGGGACCTGGCTATCCCGCGCCAGCTTCACCAGCCCATGTGCCATCATGGCAGCAGCAGCAGCAGCGTCGTTCATCTCCTCCTCCTCCTCCTCAACAACAACAACAACCTTATTTTGATGACGTGCACCATTCGGACAACTATGCAAGGCAGATACGAGACCACGGTTATAGCAGCAACCAACAGCACCATCGTCATCCTCATCCTGCTGAGCACCTACCACCTCCACCGTCCCATCGACCAAACAGTCCAGAATGGACCCGATTTCATCAACGCGAATGGGTTCCTCCTGTCGATCCTGCACCACCTCCGGCTCCAGCTTCTTCTTCTTCCACTACTAATACCACCACTGCGAGGAGTGGTCGTGGGCGTTATAGCTCTCGTGCCAATTTGGAAGAGCCGCCTCGTAGTCCGCCCCTGTCACAATCTGCTGCTGGCCCTATGAGGCGCGACGCATCTATTTCCTCTGTAGCTACTGCTGTTGCTGTCCCAGAGCCGGTCGAGCTGGAGGTGCCACCGACTCAGCCTATTCCCCAGCGTGTCAGTAAACGGCGTCGAGAAATTGAACCAGATGGCGAGTATCAGCCATCTGCGCAACCCAAGGTAGGTCTTGTCATTTGAAAAAAAAAAAAAAAAAAAAAAAAAAAAAAAAAAAAAAGATCATCGAGACTGACGCTTCCTCTCCTCTCCTTCCACAGACACGTCGCAAGGGTACTTCCACCCGAGGCGGCGCTGCTGCTGGTGGACGCACCCGTAGATCCGAATCAGCACGGCTTTCACAAACGGTCGTGCCACCTGGGTCGATGGCCGCGCCGCCGCTCGAGACGACGTTCCAAATCAACTCGCCTCCCATGTCCATGTCCATGTCCAACAACAGCGTCAATAATAATAATAATAACAACAACAACGACGACGGGTCGCAACCGATATACGACTCCGACCTCGAGCTGAGCAAGGACGTGTGGCACCCCGACCTAAGCAGTTACGTCCTCGATACGCAGAAGCGCAAACGGCAGGTCGAGGTCTGGTTCGAGGCGGGCGTGTCCGAGTGCAATGCGCGCACGGCCGCGACGATGTCGCATCATTATGCCGAGCGCGTGACGATGATTACCCCGCGGGGGATGTCACCGTTGGAGGGTGGTAGTGAGAGAGCGAATGGACAGCATGGGTATCACCATGATGGTGCGTCGCCGCCACCGCCGCCACCACCTACCGCAGGAGCAGTAACTGGTGAATATGCCAACGGCTCTGCGAACGCGAACGGCGCTGGTGGTGCTGAGGCTGGGATGCATATTATCGATCTCAGTGCCGAGACCGCAGCTGCGACAGCGGCGGCGGGTGGTGCTGCCGGCGATGCCGAGCAACCCAGCATGTCGGTCGCTGTCAGTGGCCCTTCTACAACCCGCGCGAAGAAAAGGCCGCGCAAGTCCAAGGCTGCTGCTGCCGCCGCTGCTGCCTCTTCCATCGCTACGGCTACGCCGGTATCGGATGATGGGAGCGAAGAGGAGGTGCCGCTCATAAATGTGTCTACCCATAAGCCTGCCAAGAAAAGACGCAAGACCGAACGCTCTACAGCGGGAGGTGCTGGTACAACTGTTTTACAGCCGTCCTCGACGGTGATCAAGGCGGAGCCCTCGTCCGGCGATGTGGATGTCCTCACTGGCACGATCCCGCCTGAGATGATCGTGGACATCACCGCGCCCAACAGTCTTGGTGTTTCCGAGTCGACGACGACCAACACGAAAACCAAGGGTAAAGGTAAAGCTAAAGGGAAGAACAGTCTGCTCGCCAACGCTTCTGTTTCAGCTGTGCATCGTGAGCAGAGCATTGACAGCGCCATTGGTGGTCCGAGCGGGAGTACGGGCGGAGGCACGCCCAAGGCGGGGCGGACCGGCAAGCGTGGACAGCGCAAAATTCTGCCTTCGGATCCTTCCGCTACGAGCGCTTCCGTCGCTGGTGCTGGTGGCGATGCTACTGGTGACGGTAGTGCCAGTGTCGCTGCAGGTGGTGGTGGCGGTGGTGGTGGTGGGAGCGATGCCGGAGGGGATACAACCAAGCCTCCATCGCGCCCGCCGACGCCGACGCTGGCGAACGGGAGCACGGTCGTGTTTGAGCTGAGCGAGCACATTCCGCCGATGAAGCGCGCAAGGAACGTGGATGATCTGACGATGATGAAGCGGATCAGGACGCTGGAGGAGCAGCAGCGTAAAGTGTGGACTGCGATTGCGCGAAGAGATATTCCGAGGGTATGTGTACATGAACTTTTTTTTTTTCTTTACTAGTAGGATGCTAATATATATAACCAATAATTATATTGAACAGGTTTACAAAGTTCAGCAAGTCGGCTCCGGCATGCGCGATACGACCCGAAGACGGCTCGCGACGGCGTGTTCGATGGCAGCGCGCAAGCCGCTGGTGGCGAAAGCAGGCAAGGCAGCAAAGGAGACCCAGGCGAGGAGCAAACGGCTCATGCGCGAGATGCTCGTGTTCTGGAAGAAGAACGAGCGTGAGGAGCGGGACGTGCGCAAGCGTGAGCAGAAGCAGGCGCTCGACCGTGCGCGGCTGGAAGAGGAGAAGCGTGAGGAGGCGCGACAGGCGAGGAAGCTTGAGTTTTTGATTAGCCAGACGGAACTGTATAGCCATTTCGTGGGTAATAAGCTGAAAAGTGGGTATTTTTCGTGTCTTGTTGCTACCATGTTATTTTGGATGTTGACTCCCCTTGTGTATTGTTTCCTGCAGCCTCTGAGATTGAGGGTGATGGACCATCGGCGAGCGTGCCCGCCGGAGCTGAACTGGCGGATGTGGATCCCAATACGCTACAGGACATCAACTTTGACGATGGTTCGTTTCACATATGAGTTTTTCTTCTTTAATCATTTCCACTAACAAAATGCTACAGAGGATACGACCAACATCCATCTGCACGCCAAGAAAAATGCACAGGCTGCCATTGCCATGGCGAAGCAGCGCGCCCAGCAGTTCGACAACCAGGCTGCTCTAGAGCGCAAGACAAACGAGGCGCTGGCGTTGGCAAGAGGTCAGGCACATATCATCCGCGACGGCGAGGACGCGGCGGCGGTGTCGGGTACCCCACTTGTTGATCGTAAGCTTAATCCCGCCAAGTTTCATTATTGTTGTGAGATGCTAAGGAGAAACGCTGTTTTGCAGTGGACTCCGATGAGCTCAACTTCCAGAACCCATCGTCGTTGAGCGGGCCGCTGACGATCACGCAGCCCAAGATGCTCATGGCACAGCTCAAGGAGTATCAGATCAAGGGTCTCAATTGGCTGGCTACTCTCTACGAGCAGGGTATCAATGGTATTCTTGCTGATGAGATGGGTCTCGGCAAGGTTGGTGCTCGTGTTAATCGACAGAGCTACAATAGACTAAGCACGTTCCACCGTTTTAACAGACCGTTCAATCAATCTCCCTCCTTGCCCATCTCGCAGAAACACACGACATCTGGGGACCCTTCCTAGTCGTTGCGCCGGCTTCGACGCTACACAATTGGCAACAAGAACTGACGCGGTTCGTGCCGGCCCTCAAGGCGATCCCTTACTGGGGCAATGTCAAGGACCGTGCGACGTTGCGCAAGTTCTGGAGCAAAAGAGACATTAGCTATAACAAGGACGCGCCGTTCCATGTGTTGATTACCAGCTATCAAATGGTAAGCAATCGGTGTCAATCCAGAGGAATTTGCTTGGCTCATAAGTAATTCAGGTTACCCAAGATCAACAATACTTCCAGCGTGTCAAATGGCAATACATGGTCCTTGACGAGGCTCAGAATATCAAGAACTCGGCCAGTGTCCGCTGGAAGACGCTCCTGGGATTCCAGTGCCGAAATCGTCTTTTGCTGACGGGAACGCCTATCCAGAACTCTATGCAAGGTTTGTCAGGAGACTATTTTTCAGTAGTGACCTATCCATACTCACCTCGGTTTATAGAACTGTGGGCGCTCCTGCATTTCATTATGCCTAGCTTATTCGACTCTCATGACGAGTTCAATGAGTGGTTCTCGAAAGACATTGAGAATGCCGCAGAGAACAAGGGCAGCAAATTAAACGAGCATCAGCTGCGCAGGCTGCACATGATTCTCAAGCCGTTCATGTTACGCCGAGTGAAGAGACATGTGCAAAATGAGCTGAGCGAAAAGGTGAGGAGTAGTATTTGTTTTTGACTTATTGCCTATGACTAACTTGTTTCTATAGATCGAAATCGACATCTATGTAGATATGAGTCCAAGACAGCGCGGACTGTACAAGGCGTTGCTGGCCAATATATCCATTACCGATCTTTTGGCCAAAGCTGCCAACCTCGGAGATGCCGAGTCCGCCAGATCGCTCATGAACCTCGTCATGCAGTTCCGTAAGGTGTGCAATCATCCGGAGCTCTTTGAGCGCGCAGACGTCGTTGCGCCGTTCTCCTTTGCCAAGTTTGGACACACGACCGCCCCCACGCGCGAGAGCGACTTTATCATCTTCCCTTACACGACCCAAAATCCTATCACGTTTGCTGTCCCGCAGCTATTATACCAAGACGGCGGCATGTTCGACGTGCCGTACGAACACTCCAAAATACCCTCACAATCGTCCTGTCTTAACAAGCTTATGAATATCTGGTCCACTGACTATATTTACCAGTCTTTGTATGATGAAGGTGAGTTTTGTGTAACGATAGGATGAACTTCGGCTCATCTTTTGTGATCGGCATCAAGTACACTCTTCCCCTGCATTTGCTTTCTTACGTCTCATGGGGACTACACCTGGCGAAGCACATGCCCTTTCTATTGCCCCACTTATCCGACGACGGCTGTTGGCTGTCCGTGAAGAAGCTAATACTCTCGAAACACTCCCATTCACTTCGTAAGTTTTAGACTTCAGGTTGACCTCGTGTTTCTTACATATGAACTTTTTCCTCAGTGACGCCGATTTTGCTGCACATTCCACTGCAGCGCGTTTTCACGCGATCTTACCTCCCAAGCTGCCTCTGCTCGAGCGAGCAGACCGTCAACCGGAGCTCCGTGCTATATCGACCACGGCATGGACAGACTCGTGCTTGTCCCGTGAGAGCCTACGATGGTACATCCCCCCCGCTGTAGCTCCTGTTATCAAGGCCTACTGCCACGACCGCACGTTCCTTGAACACCAGGAGCAGCTGCTCGACGGTCCCGTTGAATCACTCGCCTTGTATGGCCTCTCCCCTCCTGTCCAGGACTCGCCAGAGGTGTACGCAGCGTACAACGAGCAGACGCTTGGTGTTGCTCCCAAGGGCCTGTTTGGCGGGTCGCCTACCTACGAGCTCCCGCAGGCTCCCATGCAAGTGCCGGAGGCCAAGCGGCTGATCTACGACTCCGCCAAGCTCGCTCGGCTTGATGCGCTCTTGCAAGAACTCAAGGCGGGTGACCATCGTGTGCTGGTGTACTTCCAGATGACGCGCATGATGGACCTTATGGAGGAGTACCTGATCTATCGGCAGTACAAGTACCTCCGTCTGGATGGCTCGTCCAAGCTGGAAGACCGGCGTGATATGGTTATCGATTGGCAGACGAGGTAAGGATGAGAGTTTGTGCATTATTTCAAAAGACTTATTTATCAATATATATATATATATATATTACTAGACCGGACATTTTCGTTTTCCTGCTCAGTACTCGCGCTGGTGGTTTGGGTATCAACCTGACGGCTGCCGACACGGTCGTGTTTTATGACCATGACTGGAACCCTTCCAATGATGCACAGGCGATGGATCGAGCTCACCGTCTTGGTCAGACGAGACAGGTGACGGTGTACCGTCTCATCACCAAGGGCACTATCGACGAACGAATTATACAAATGGCTCGTGTAAAGAAGGATGTGAGTAGCAAAAAGAGTTTTTCTCAAGATCAACCTGTTGAAATATTCTTCGTAAATAGGTCCAGGATATCGTCGTGGGCAACAAGAACCTCACAGACGTCACGAAGCCGAGCGAGATTGTGCAGCTCTTGCTTACCGACGATCAGCTGGCCAACTTGGATAATAATGCGGCATCAGCTGCACCTGCCATGTCGGCCAAGGCGGCGGGCAAGCAGACAACGAAGGACGGCGAACCCGTGCGTGATTTGTGGAATGACGAGGAGGACAATTTCTTCGGGCACTCGACCGGTAGCGGTGCTACGGCGTCTGCACAGAACAACACCGATGCTTCTGTTGTCGAAGACGTAGAAGGTGCCGTGGGTGCATCTGACGGTGGCCGTGGTAGAGGACGTGGTCGTGGTCGTGGCAGGGGAAGAGGAAGAGGAAGAGGTGGTGCTGCTAGTGCTGGTGCTAGTGCTTCTGCAACACCAGCATCCACTGGGTCGCCCGGCGGACGGGGTGCAGGACGCAAGCCAGGAAGGCCCAAGAGGACGGCTGTAGACGGAGAGTAGATTGCTATCATCGTCATGAACACTACTAGTATTTCACTCATCTTCACTCTACTACATTTTGTTTGATTTTCTTTCCTCATCCCTATCCTCTTCTTGGAACATATGACTTGACTATATGAACTCTTATTTTTCTTCCTTTCTTTCTTTATACACTGTTTGTATATCGTACGCCCCGATGTTGTATAATGGTGCAGTAATTATGTCAAGTATATTTCTCGAAATGGTTGCTGTCGGTGGCTGTGCCCGGCGGGAGCGGAGTGACGACGCTTGGGCTGACCGACTGCCAGTGCTGCGACTCTCTGACCTGTACTTCTCTGCGTCATTGTACAAACTTACCCATGGCCGACTCGAATTCTGGTACTGCCGCCGACAAATCTGTCCAGGTTAAACTCGTTTTGCTAGGTGTGCTTTGCTGCTCTTGATCGTCCCCTTCCTGTGACTTCCAAGAGCGCTCATGTAGTATTTGTGTCAATTATATCCCATGTAACTCACAGGCGAGGCTGCCGTTGGCAAGTCTTCTGTGGTGCTGCGCTTTGTATGCTCGCTTCTCCTTGTTATATGCATGAACGATGGTGTGACAGGTTATACACATATAGGTCAACAATGACTTCCAGGCCAACAAGGAACCTACTATCGGTGCCGCGTTCCTCACCCAGAAATGTCGTCTAGAGGACCGAGTACTTCGTTATGAGATCTGGGACACCGCAGGCCAAGAACGATTCCATTCTCTTGCTGTATGCATCCACGATAAGCCTCTTCTTAAGCACAGGCTGACACGCAAGAACCCTTTTTTTTTTAATTCTAGCCAATGTACTACCGTAACGCCCAAGCCGCAGTCGTCGTATACGATGTCACCAAGGCCTCTTCACTCGAAAAGGCCAAGTCATGGGTGAAGGAGCTCCAGCGACAGGCGAACCCCAACATCGTGATCGCTCTTGCGGGCAACAAGATTGACCTTGTTCAGGCCTCCTCTTCTTCCTCTGGGGGCGGCGCTGCGTCAGAGAGCGAGGACGAGGCGGACGACGCTACTGCCACGCCTGGAGAATCCCCCGCTGGGGACAACTCCGAAGCCTCCGAAAGCCTGAGACAGGTGCCGCGTGAGGAGGCACAAGCGTACGCTACAGAGGCGGGCTTGCTCTTCTTCGAAACGAGTGCAAAGACGGGCGAGGGGATTGTGGAGATATTTACCGAGATTGGTACGTTCTGTTTGTGCCTTATCATGGGACTGATTTTTTCTGTCGCTCCTCATGACTTGATGTGACATTTTGTTGGTTGCTGACTATCTACCTCCCCTCCCCCCCTCTCTCTTATATGCACAGCCAAGAAGATACCAATCGAGCACATTCTGGCATCGACCCGCGGTGCTTCACGGCCCGGTGCTGGCTCTGGCCGACAAGGTGGCCAGGATGGTGTCAACCTGGAGGAGAACCAAGCAAAGGGCAAAGATGCATGCAACTGTTAGTAGTAGCATATATCAACACTCCCTTCTCCTTCTCCCCTTGTTTTCTTTTTTCCTATCTGCTATTTGTTTGTTTTGGCATTGCACCTCCCTTATTATACAGAGATCACCGCACACGCTCCCCCCACCCGACCACCACATACACAGTCATTTATATAAACGTGGATTCATCCTCATCGCCGCCTGAGAGAATCGAGCCTCGCTATACAGACACAGGCCACTGTCTTTTCTTTTTTTGTTGACGATCTTTTTTTTTTATGACTCAGTTGTCCTCTCTACGATATTGATATATACACCCTCATAACATTACACGCCATACATGTTTCTCTACCGCTTGCTCCCCCCCCCCTCTGCTCCTACATATCGTCCAGCTTTTTTCTCTCTGTCTATTTCACTGGCCTGTAATGTCCTCTATATCAGCTATATTCTTCCTACTTTCTGCCCTACCCACGTTCGTGCGCATATATGGAGATCAGATCTGTATGTGATAGATATCATAACAACCCGTAAGTGCAGCTACCATCCGTATCATCATCACGATCACCGATGCGATGGTGGTGGCGGTGGTGGTAGTGGTAGCAGCGGCGGAGGCAGATGATCCACATACGGCGGCGGATGGCTATTGTTATTCTGGATCTGCATTCCCGCTGCTGCGTGACTGTCGTGAGCATGACTAGCCGATGCTGGTCTCATGGACATGGAGAAACCGCCTGTGCGCGTTCCTCCTCCGGATTGTACTGGTACTTGTCCATGTCCATGTCTATGGCCATGGCCATGGTTTTGGTTGCTATCTTCTCCCTGCACAAGGTACGGCGGAGGGGCGTGGCCCGTAGTGGGAACGACCATCACACCACCGCTGGCGGCTCCATGGGTTCGCGAGTCGATGCCGTCGGGAGGAGGGGGCAGGGGAGGGGGAGGCAATGAACTATCTGTCAGAGAATGTGTGAGTGATCCCTCTGAGAATGAAGGAGGACGATCATGGTGATGGCGGTGGTGAGGAGGAAGCGGAGGCGGTAGCAGTGGTGGTGGCGAGAGGGGCGAAAGAGGCGGGGGAGGATCGTCATGATGATGAGCCAACGGCGGCGGGGAATGCCTCTCGACAGATATTAGTCTACCGCTGCTACTCCCGCCACCTCCACCGCCTACAGGCGAGCGAAAGTCCGAGTCGATCGACGGCGGTGGATCTGACGGATCATCCATGGCTGGAGGTGGAGGCGGCGGCGGCTCATCGTCGGGGCCCATACCACTACTGCTACTTAGTACCTCATCATGTTGCTGTTGTTGCTGCTCCAACACCATGCCGAGCGCCTCCATCGCCCTCACAGGCTCCTGAATTGTCGCCAACTCCGTCACGTCCGTATCAAGGGTGGCCTGCTCCAGCGTCGGCGGTGGTGTTGTCGCGCGGTATACATCATCATTAACAATTTGTCCATCGAACTGCTCACTAGCAGAGAAACCAAATAGTGTGCCCTCGCCTTCGATTGAAAATACTGCGGCAGCATCCAACAGCCCTTGTTCATCGTCCTCGACGGGAATGAAGATTTCACGCTCGGACTCTTGAAAAGTGGGTAAGTGATTATTATTACTTTGGTTCGTAGTGGCGACCATAACAGTTCCTGCTGCTGCTGCCGCCGCACTCGACGATGGTCCTTCAAAGAATGGCGGAGGAGCCTCCCGATCGTCGTCAAACGGCGGTGGTCCCTCGCCTGCACCTGGAAAGCCAAAAGCACTGGGCCCCGCCTGCCCTTCCTCGAAATAGTGATTATAATAATGTGGCGCGGACGATTCGGCGTCCTCATCTGGCATGCGCACCGTCTGCGCGGGTGGGCGGTCGTGTTTCTTCTGGTAGGCAGCATCGATGTCTGCGTCAACCTCGGGCAAGGGTGCTGCAGGAGCGACGAGAGTGACGGGAATATGCACCCAGTGCGTGATTTCACGCCGGTTCGTGGTATCGACGAAGGAGACACCGACCTTGATTCCGAAACGGACAGAGTGCAGGAGCGTGGCCTGAGTAATGGATGCGCATCTAATGTCGCCTTCGACATATTGAATACGGTTTGAGGTCAGGGTACCCTCTGAATTGATAGAGCTGGCGTTCATTTGGAAGGTGGAAGGCGAATCATCTGGTGAAGGCGGGTGGAGGACAAATCGAAGGCGCAGGGGTCGGGTGGAGTGAAAACGACACGAACCACCTGAGCGCGAAATGATAGTACGATAAGAGTCGCTATTGATCGACCAGTAATCATTGCTTGGATAATCATGAGCTGGCAAAATTGGTGCTTTGGATGTAGAGGGAGATGATGCACTATCTGGTGGTATGATGCGTTGAGACGAAGGAACTTGCAAGCCATGCTCGGACTTTTGATCGTCTTCGTCGTCTTCGCCATCTTCATCTGACGAAGATGATTCAGACGAATACCCTTGCTCAGCAGAAGAACGCTGAATCCTAACTACGCGAAAGAGCTCCGCCCTGACATTCCTAATGCGTAACCCTCGATCGACGACGACCTCTCTGCTAGGTGGGGGCACTGTAACGTAGATTGGGATCGACTCGTCAGAACTGAATGTCGTCCGGGGCACCTGGATCTCAACCCGCGTAGGGCTTGCAAGGACATGCGTCTGTGGTGCAATAGCTATCGTGGAGCCATGGGATCGGTATCGCTTGGGATGGATGACGAGCGACTTGCGCACGACAGATGTAGCGCCAACAGTGGCAGTGGTAGCTTGATCTGCAGCAGTAGCATCAGCAGCATACAGCGCGGCGATGAGCGTGTGTGTCAGGGATGACTTGGCGGTATGGATGCACTGCGGCGTATCATCTGGAAGCGGGATCGCGAACGGTAACGTCGAAGGGACGGTTGATACACCTTCTCCTCTTGTCGATGAGTGGTCGGCAGGTGGTGGTGATTCAAATAAGACTTGCGTGGTGTCGGCCAATACGATCTCGTCGTGGCCATAAGCAGTCTCGACGCTGCGTAATGACACGGTCCTAAAAGGGGAAGAGAGAAATAAATAATGTTATCTGCTGCTCTCAGAGAGACTGACTGGAGGGGCATGGGATGAAAAATAACCCATATAGCTACTGGTAATACGAACAGGGGAGAGGGGTATGAGTAGTAGTAATGCGTACACTTTCTGCCAGTGACCAGAGAGAGATTTGATCTGGACTTCGCCTTCAATAGCAGCATGCTCTCCCTCGGCACCTACAAAGCCATTCTGAAAGCCAAGTGCGTCTAATGAGGACGGTGAGATGAGCAATTGCAGGCTGCTGTCGAGCACGGCAGTGGCAGACGAGTGTAACTGTTCGCCGTCGTCGGACGATGCGGGGTAATTAGTGTCCTCTGGTGAGTATATTGGTGGTAGCTCAGAGGCCATCCTTGCTATCTTGTCTGCAACAATAGTGGGGACGACGATGACAACAAGTGGAGGGTGATAAATATGATGACTGTTATGAGGAGATGGTGGTGGAGGAGTGTTAAGCAGAAATCAAGACATCGCCAGGCCGATCACCACAGCTCATTGGCACAGCGCCTCATCATCATACATCATCCCGCAAACGCAGAGAAAAAAAATACAAAACATAGATCCCGTAGTATACCAGTACAAGATGAAAGCGGGAAAGAAAGAACAGTATATTAGATAGATCAATGTTGTACTCTTGCAAGCCGATCGAGCTCCATGAACGTCACATCATCTATGTCCTTGTGCATCATCATCTCCCATGCCATCTCACGATACCCGCCCAGGAGTCCATCCCCAACATCCTCAGACTGCTCATCCACCTCGCCATAGCCAACACCAAACGACAGCGTAGGCCCCGTCGCCGGTCCACTGCCACCTACGTCGAAGCAGTCCCTGCCTTCATCAATCAACCTCATCACCTCAATCGCACGACGCGCAGGCCGTAGGAAAAACTCGGCACCGCTGCCGCCTGCGAGCAAGAAGCGGTGCACCATGCGCATGACTACTTGCGGGAACCGCAGCGTACGGTCCTGTTTCATGCGTATCTTTACCTCAGGCGGCGCCAAGAACGCGAGTACGTACAGCGCCATGACAAGCTTCTCGAGGTATGCGAGCCACAGTTCACCGTTCTTGACGACTTGGAAGTCCGGCGCGGACACAGGCAGGCGATGCGTCAGTCCACGGAACACACGCCACATCGCGTCATGCGACACCGCGCGCGCGAGGATCTGTCGGTGAATATCCGGCTGAAAGACGTGCGTGAATACGTCGAGCGCGAGATCGGCCGTCGTCGGTGGTCGTAGGGGTGTCTTGCCGTGTTGCTCTTGCAGCCGGACGAGCCCAAATGGCGAAAGCGCCTCCCGCTCATGCACAAGGAATGACGCAACAAGGTTATAGACCCGTGCCGCACGTCGCAGATCGGCTGATGTAGGGTTTGTGCCTGACAAAAAGCGCACGTTGTGTTCAAGAGTCGCTGCTGTGAGTAATACGAGCATATCCTTGCGGAGCGTGATGATGTGCGAGAGCCCAAGGTGCTTAGCCCGCGGCTGCGGCGCATCTGAGCTACCACTACTATCGAGATCGCACACTCGAAGCACGACGTCCACAAGTCGAGGATGTGCGAATAAGAACGGCAAGTTATCCTGTACCGTGGTGAAATTCCGCAGGATGGTCATCACTGCCAACACATAGTTTGCAGGATGTTGCTTCGGTCCCAGTCTCTCATCCTTCTGACCCTGACGCGTCTTCAGTGCAGCGAAAAGTCCTCCCTCGTCCGCATGGATGTACTCCACCATCTCACGGTGCGTCCATATCCGTGCTTCATGTAACTCAACCGGATCGACATTGTCCTCAGCACCGTCAAACGCGCAGTCCTCAATAAGATCGAGCAACTCGTCCATGAGCTCGGGACAGTTGAAGATCGGGAAGCCCGACGTCGGTGTCTGGCTGCGCATCGTCGAGAGCACGGTGATGGTCTCAAGTGCATATGCAAGTTCTGTTGATAGGCGCGAACGGAGCGAGAGCGTCAGGCAGTCGACGTCAACCATACCCCATTCATCGATGCCCCGCGTGGACCGATGGCGCGTGTGTTCATCAATGATGATCTGGACATCGCGTCCGCCATAGGTCTCAACATCGCGCGCGAGTGGCACGTATTCGATTTTTTTACGCGTTGGGCCTTGCTCCGTGGTGCCGCTCATCGTGGATGCAGATGCGCCTGGGGTGCCACTCGAGGGTGGTTGTGAGCCGCGATTAGTAGTAGGGGGAAGCTGGAGAGATGCTACAGGTCAATAAATAGGTTTATCCTTGATGAATACAACTTACGGATGAGATGTCTGGTTCTGTGATGGAACATAAGTTTACTGCTGTCGAATCAAAAACATGATCAGGGGGATTCATACCGATTTTTGGCCTTGCCCGCTTTTCAGCCGAGTCGTCCTCTTCGCTCTTCCTCTTCATTCCCAGCTCTCCATTCAGAACATTCACATCACCCACTCCAGGTGGTATCTCTCCAGCTATACCCGGAACAGCACTCATAGATGGCGTCATGTTTGCACCAGACTGCATACCAGCACTAGAAGGCCCGTGGTGGTTGCTCATGGAAGAGGGTGCTCGCTCCGGTGTTGCTGCTGTCGACATTGCATTACTGTTCCCAGATGGGATAGAGTTAGCGCCGAGCACAGGAGTTCCTGAGAAGACAGTCATAGGCCCTGTGGCGACAACACCCCCAGCGACACCTGGCGTGCCCATTCTCCCGGGTACCATGCCGGCTCCTCCTGGTGATATGTTGCTTGGCATGGCTCCATTGACGCCGTTGAAGATTGGCATGACCGTCTGAGGAGAACCCGGCGGCATCATTCCGTTCATGGGCGCTCCGTGGGGTGAACTCATTTGAGGGTTATTATTGGCGCCCAAGCTGTTGGACCGTGGTGGCATCTGCGGTTGTGGTCCCTGCTGAAGCTGCGGTTGTTGCTGGGAACCCGGCATCATCTGTTGGCCACCCGCAGCGGACATGGCGCGCTGTTGCTGCTGGGCGTTGCGCCTATACGCATCCTCAACGGGGGTAAGGAGCTGATGGTAATGGTGCTGGAGTAGCATCGCCCCCGACGCAACACCTGAAGGCGTACTAATATGTTCGGGAAGGTCAAAATGCTTGGCGACATTGGGCCATAGATTTTGTGCAGTGACCTATGAAACAGATGTGATTGTAATGCATACATACATGTATAAGACTATCCTGTGCTGACGTCTGTGATGAACAACGTACCTTGGCTGACCCACCCAACTGCAAGACCGAGCCCCAGAGTCGGAAGAGTTCGACATCTTTGCCTGCGATGCGGATGATACCCAGTCCGTTTGGTGAGATTTCGAGGTTTTTCCAGGGAGAGGCGTTGGGGTCATAGCCTGGGGGGTAGGGCACACCTGTCAGCGCGGGTGGCAGGGGCGTCCCACGGGCATTCATGGTATTGGTGAAGCTAATAAAGAATCCACGCTGACGCTGCTGCAAGCTGGGCATCTGCCTCATCGTAGAGGGGTCGGGAGTGGCGGGGGACGGGGCCTGCATGTTTGGGGCAGTGAGGTTCTGGGCGGGGGCGCCGTGGGCATCAAATGGAAAACTGGGAGCGCCCTCTTGTGGCTGTTGCTGGTGCTGGTGCTGGTGCTGTTGTTGTTGAAGGGATTGCTGCAGCTGGACTGGGGTCAACGTTGCTGGCATTCCTCCGAAGAATGATGTTGCCGAGCTTGTTCCGTTTGCAGGACCAGCCGAGAGTGGCGACGAGACGGTCTGGCGCTGCTGCTGCTGTTGACGAGAGAGGCCTGCAGCGTTGAGGAGGTGCATCTGCTTCGCCATCGACGAGTCCATGTTGAGCTGCTTGCCGTCGCCGCCGGTGAACGGGACGCTGAACGTGGAGGGCGGAAATGCCGACGGGGCCGGTGTGCCCATTTGACCATTCTGCGGACTGGCAAAAACAAAAATAAGGGCATGAGCGCTACCTGCCACAACAACAACGACGACGACGATAACGGAGGTCGGTGTGCTCACTTCATTGGAGGTGCAGAGGAATCATCATCTCCATCATCGTGTTGCTGCCACTGCCGCCGTCTACTGCGCCGTCGCTTGACTGTTTGCCCGCTTCATGCTCAGCGTCGTTCAACTCTCTACCCATTCGCTCATCTTCTGATCTACATTATCATTATTATCATTATCATAATATTATTGTGGCAATCATAAATTTTGACCATTTGATGATCGACGGCAGCAGTCACATCCGCTTCTTGGTATATAATAAACCCGGCTTTTTTTTTTTTTTTCCTTCTTCTTCTGCATCTTGACCTTTTCCCACCACCACCATGCCCGTCTCTGAAATCGATGCCATCTTTTCAACAAAATCTAAAGGCAAGGGCAAGGCTGTCCTACAACCTCCTGCACCGGAAGCCCTGCCTGTGGAGTCTAGTAAGAAAAAAAGGAAAAAGGACAAGAAACGCAAACGTGCAGAGCAGGAGGGCGATGATAAACCTACAGCAGATGCCCATACTACTCTCGCGCCTACACCTGCACCTTTGACCGTCATAGATCCCTCGATAAAAATACCAGCCGCCAAGAGAGCAAAACAGGAGAAGAGTACAGAGGTATCTGTGAAAAAGAAATCGAAAAAGTCCACACAGGAGGATTCTAGCTTTGCAGATTCTCGTGGAACCGGTCCTCGTACGTCAAATCTATATTTTCCGTCATAGACAATTTTATCTGAGACATCTTCTACAGGTCGCAAGACAGAGGAAGGTTGGTCCATCTACAAGGAGGACGAACTTGGCATTGGCAATGAAGGAGGAGGTTTGTTAACGTCTCGTTCATCTCATCTCGCTCGCATTTACCCTACACAGATACACCACTATGCCCGTTTGATTGTGATTGCTGTATGTTTATTTCACTGTTCACATGATTTTCGCGTGCTGATATCGCAGATAGGTTTTTAATTTGTTACAATATGAAAATGAAATACTTATACCCCCAACGCTTCACTGATAATTCTCCGAGCATGACGGCCCTTCGGCTCTTTCGAAGCCTCCCTTGTCGCTTTCGAGCACTGGCTTGAGGAGGTCAAAAAGTAGCCAACATCAATATCTCCATTTTTCCCACATCACATTTCCACGGATACCCATTTGTCACCGTTCGAAATGATAGGCGTTGTATTCAGACACCTGATTAAGGGACACATACCCACACCTTTAAATGTAGTATATCCACCTGACGCCAACTCAATGATCATCATTAATTATTATTATTATTATTATTATTATAAGCCATCGCTCATTGTCGCGTTCAATCATCGTCATCGTCCATATCTTCCTGTCCATTATTACCGAGATTACCGCTGCCAGCGCTGGCATCTCCTGGTTCGCGGAAGGGATCATCTGCATCCATCGCCCTGCGCGATGCCTCCGCTTTTCTATTCCTCTTCTCCGTCTGCAAACGTTCCTCTTCCGCCTTGCGCGCCAACCAGGCTTTACTCCCTGGGACCTTCTCCGGGTTCTTGCATAACCTCAACCTTCTATCAACCTCACGCACAACCTCGAGCGGCGGCACGTCGCCTGTGCGCTGGATGAGGTCTTTGATCGACTCGATGGTCTTGCGCATCACATCTGCTGCAGGTGGAGAGGGGATTTTCATCGCAAGCCATTGATCTGCCAACTCTGGCGCCGCGAGGGAGAGGCAGGCGAGTGCAATCTGCGGAGGTGTGAAGATAAGCTCGGCGTCGGTTAGGCGCGAGGCACGTAGATGGTTCAATGCGGTATCGTAGATAGACTGGGGCTGTTTTGGCGGCACGTCTGGTATACTCTGGCAGCAAATTAAAATTCAAGTTCAAGGCTCAGTATGCACTCGTAAAGCGGACAAGCAAGTGGCGAAACTTGCTTACTTGCAAGTCAAGCCAGATACCCCAGAGACTTCGATGTGATTGCCATACGGCAAATTCAAAGCTTAGGCTTTGTGCAACAAGGAACTCGAGATCAAGTACATCCGAGGGAGACGTCTTGGGTATATTTGATGTATACGCCTCGAGCGTGATAGGGTTGTTTGTCGTCTTCGTCGCCAGGAATAATGTTGTCAACCTGGGTATTAATATTGATGATGGTCAGTCATCCAATCAATACATACAGACAAGTCCAGGAGGGATTACACACATGACATTCTTAGGATGCCAGTCCATCACCGTATTCTTGAGGTAAAACCGCTTCAAATACGCCACTGCCGTCGCCTCGACCTCCTCGGGGAACCGAAAGTGCCCACAGAGCTGGGTGATCTTGCTCGTGTAGAGCTTAACGAGCACGAGCTCCTCGTCTGCGTTTAAGAATGACACATTGGCCGATGATCCTGGCTTAAATTCGTTCATCGTGTGCTCTCCTACTGGCATTTGCTACTGTGTGGGGACAGAATTGCACATACCTCATCGGCCTCGAACTTGTCTCGGATGGCTCGTACAGCAATAGCATTGAGAGACGTGCGTGTTTCGTACAGTTGTTCGGGGGAGAAGCGCCAGTTTTTGTATTGTGTGCTCGTTTCATATATCGATATAGGGTTTGCAGGTGTCGATGTCGATGCCTTTGTGGATGTAGCAGTAGCCGCCATAATAGTATTGAGGGAATAGATAGTAGGTTAGAAACAAGCCAGTCCAGCTACCAACAACAGTGATTCGTTTGAGAAAAGGGTGGCGAAGGCAGAAAAAGCCAATGTAATGAAAGCAACAGTTATAGGCCTATTTGTGTTTCAAATCAAGCACCTGGTGCTATAGGTAACAACTTGAATACGATGGACAGGTGGTAATTAAGCATGGAGAGGTGCACAGCATTGATGCCCATTTTTGGAAGGCGGTTGGCTGAGTTTATGTCATAATAGCGTCAGTACACACCATCACACATATACCTACATATGTCCCCTTCGGGGTGACATACGTTAAAATTGGAACGATACAGAGAAGATTAGCATGGCCCCTGCACAAGGATGACACGCTTTCCCGGAGTGGTATCGCTACGGCGATCAATATTTATTTTACTCCTTTTTTCGTCACTAATAAACAAAATCGGCATAGATGTACGCTAAAGTTGACTTGGCCCTCTTTGTTGTTACATTTGTTTTACTTGGTCAAGGCATGAATGTCATATATTCCATATTGCAGTATTGACTATGTTACACGTTTGTATATCCATGTATCCATATTGACCATCACGGAACAAAACCATTAGCATCACAACTGCCCAGCAATTGCAGTAGCTCCAAGAAACGCGCCCATTACGTGATATCCTTAGGTGAAGATTATATAGATGATAAAGTATGCTAGCTGCCCATTGGCAACGCATAACGCTCAAGACGACGGCAAACCGCCACGCTTGAGCTTGAGCAAACGCAACTTCTGTCTGAGGTCCTGTTGAATAAGACAAGTTAAGACTCAGCATGAACAAGGGTAAAACAGCATCAAGACCCACCTCGACTTCATCCGGTTGCAATGTGCCCCGATGGCGCTCTTCTTCAACACCTTTCTCGATGCTATCAATCACCTCTTCCACGAGATCACGATAGTTAACGCCGAAAAAGTGGGTCAACTTGGCCGCACGCCTGCGGCGCACTTGGAACTCTGTCACCTCCGGCTGAGGGCTTGTGATGCTCATCGTCTCAAATTCGGACCGGAGGGAAGATATCGATGGCCGCTCGGGCAGCGACCGGCGTCGTTCCGTCCTTACCGAGGACATAGATGGGCGGCGCGAGAGCGTCTCGTCGTCCACCACGTCATCCTCCGGGATCGTCTGCGACTCGTTGAGGTATTGGTGCAACTCGGCCAACGACTCTCTATCATCCTATAAATACAACAAACTGGTGAGTTTTTTCTCGGGGTTGACAACAAGGTTAAGCGAGAATGCAACAATACATACTCGGTCGATGATGTCGTTAAGGGAATGCAGCGAATGTTGATAGTGATTATAGACACTGCTCCTTCGCTTTTGCCTTCTTGTATCTTGGCTGCCCTCGTTGGTAGCGCCACTATCATCATCATCATCGTCATCATCATTGGGGAGCTTTGAATAGTGTGATTCTGACGACTGCCGCTGCCACCGATTGTGCCTGCTTTTGAAATAGGCCGACTGGTTGATATTGCGGGTCGTCGGGCTGGGTGTACCAGATCGTAGTAATTCTCTGCGGCCAGTAGAATGTATTGATGAGGTCGTAGTGGGACTTTGCGGAGAACCGGGTTCTTGGGGCGCAGGTGTACTTGATGCCTTATGTGGTTGCCTAGTGTGATACAGTGTCTGTGGAGGCGCCTCTCCGAACACCTGATCACGGGATGATAGGAATGAACAAAATGAAAGGTCGCTAAAAGAGAGCACATGCGCCTACCTGTTCCATCTTATGCGCTCTGCGCACATTAAGGGCCTTCTCTTTGGTATCCAACTCGGCTTTATTCCAGTCCAGATCATCGAACCACATGGGCGTCAAGGGAGTATCACCAGCATCCCGCTTGCGCTTCATCCTCCATCTCGATAACCCCTCATCCTCAGACACTGGACTATTATGTTCTTCCACCACCTCAGGGAGTGAAGATTCGAGATCGAAGCTCCCAATGACAAGGTCAGCTGGAACACGCGAGCCAAGGAAGCGATGCAACTTGGCCAGTTTGTCACGTTTGCGTCTGCGTTCGAGCTCCGCCGCCTCTTCAGGGGTTGGGATGTCGAAGAAAGACGGCGCCGACGGCGAGCTCATATGACCCAGTTTTCTCGAGTGTGCCCTCGATGCAGAACGTCCCCCTGCCTCGTCAGAAAAGTCGACAAAAGATGAGGCATCGTCTCGTGAACCATCATGAGAGACGTCACCCTTGGCTGCATTTGCAGCACGCGCACTGCCTTTTCCTTCCTCCGTGCCTGAATCGTCGTCATCCGAATCATCTGAGGAATGGTCAGCCAGGAAGGAGAGATGATCCGGGCTCATAGGATCCGAGTGTCGTCTTCCACTGGCAGAGACATAGCGAGTACCGTCTAGTGGTGGTGGCCAGTCAGCGGACGAGGGACTTGATGCCAGGATATATGCGTTCTCAGACATCGACTGTGCCGCACGTTGGTGACGATTCCTTTGTGCTGCAGCATTAGAAGACACTGCCAGGCGGGCAATGCCATTCCCGTCATCCGTGAGTGGGAGTAATGAATTTGCGTCTGGGGTTTGTCCAAAAACCTGAGCCAGTTTCTTGGTTTTGCGAACGAGGTCTGCCCTCTCATGCGCGTTGAGATGGTTCGTCGTAGGTGGAAAGCGCTGGCCTGCAAAACTGTTTCCAATGGCTACATTGGGAGACGCATGTCGAGAAGTGGATGGAGACCGAGACTTGCCCTTACCCTTCCTCGCAGAACGAGGCTGAAGGAAAGAAGGCTTCCCGAGCGCTGTAACAACAGGTTTGGTATCAATTTTGAGACCAGTTTTTGGGCCAGCATTGTCTGAGAGATTCGTATCATGTTCGGTGGCAGATTGAGGAAAGTCCATTGCGGCAGGAGAAATGAGGTCAATGAAAGATTCGCCACTCTGCCTACGTTGTGAGCGGCCAGAGGTGAAGTTGGATATCATGGAGGGTGGCAGTCGGTCTCGGTGGCTACTGCAGGGTCGTGTAGAGGATTGGCGGACGTAATAAGGGGCGTCAATCCGACGTGTATAATGGGGAGAGGAAGAGAAGGAAGATGAAGTGTAACAGTCAAGGGACGATGGGACTGTTATGGGCCGTGGTCGTTGGGAGCGCTTCAGAGATTGCCTGGATCTCGTCTGATCGCAGTTGTCCGTACACTGTTTGCCGACGGCGTCGTCGCCGTCGATGGTGTATTGGTGGTGGCCGTTGTCGTCAGACGGGAAAGAAGTCCATCGAGTGGAGGAACACCCGTAGTTACCATGCCAGTCACGTGAACCTACTTCCGCCACTGTGGCGTTTCATCAAAAAAGGAAATCCATAATGAAACCCGTTTCGATCACTTTTTTTATTCATTTTATTTGGTCGATCGCGAGCCACTTACCAGACCGCCGTTTCCGCAGCTTCACCCTGAATCGATGTTCGCCTTCATGCAAATCAGGCAACACTGACACCCATTCATCTTCCTTCTTTGAGCTGGGGATTCCAACATGAGAAGATATTTTGCTTATTGAGATCAGCTTGCCAATCCCTCTCAGGCTTGCCGCTGGTGAAGAGGAAGTTTGATCTCCCGTTGTAGTCTTGTCGCTGCTATAGTGCATCGCTTCTGCGTTCCGCTTGATCCCGCTACGCGCATCCTCCTCAGCGGGCTTACTGTTGTTGCTGTTGATGCCATATGTGTCGCTACGAGCGACGCCGTCGCTGCTGCCCTGGGCCCGCACCTGCGGCGTGCGGACGAGTGACACCGTCCTGGCGTCGGACATCGTGTTCTCTTTGCCTATCGAGACCACAAGGGCCCCGCGAAGCCTTCTATCATGGGACATCCTGATGTTGGTCAGGGCCTCATCCTCTGCAGCCGACGAGAGCGACGAGGATGTCCTGGGGCGATACCCCTCCATGGGTGCCTTAGGGATACCTGTCCGCGACGGTCTTTTTCCCCTTGGAGGAGGAGGCAGAGACACGACAGGTGAGTCTGGCGGTGACGGAATATACATATCCGTATGCAACTTGATTGCACTACCAGCGTCGTCCTCTAGCAGTGCATCAAGGTCGTCACAGATAGCACGAGTTTTGTAAGTGCTGTCCGAGTCCGCCGCCGTCTCGATCGTTACAAAGGCGTCAATCGAATTATAATGCATCATCTTGTCTTGTTCGTAAAGAATTAACGTCGATAGATCGTCAAAGGGGTATGTAAAACCAGAAATTCGTAAAAGCCTCCGATGCACAGGAAGGCAGCCGCAAGACTACAAACACCAGCTCAAGACTTGGAAAGAGGGAGTAAGTGAGAGAGAAACTCAGAGAGTTGAATCATGCAACAGAATTCTGTTTTCATTCTCTCCGCCTAATCTCTACAAAGCCATATACATATCCCGCGATTCTTCGTCTCCCCTTTTACAACCTCGTTTCCGATACATAATGATCGGATACGAGCTCGTTACCGGCCTTGGCTCTGCCGCAAGGTCCGAGTGTCATCGACAAAGGCCCACCCAGCCGCTCGAACCTCGGCGGGGAGGGAGCTGAAGGGGAGAAAAAAAAAGTAACACCTCCTTCCAATGGGGTATGCAGTGGTGTTTGCAGCCTGGCAACGGCCAGCCACCATCTGTCCAGGCCATCCATAGGCACGAATACTACATCTATGCTTCGTTTCGGTGATCCGAGAAATATTTCCTTTTTGCCCATCTGAAATAGTTGACGCACGGGGGCCGTCCATCGATGTCGCTCGTTTTCTCGATTTCGCTTTTTTAATATGCGCATGTGTAGTGCATTGCCTCTGCGCCGTTGCAAGGTTTTGTGATGTAACTCGCCGCGTGTATGATGCGCAATGTGTATATGTATGCGAGGCGCGCGCTTCGCGTAATTGAGAAAAAGTTCCGTTGACATGATAAAGTATCTCTAACGCCCTATTAACCGGAATTTCCGTCTAAACTTTTAATCTCTGTGAGTGGTGTAGTTACTCCTCCTGTCCCCGACTCTAAGCGGTATTGATGAGATACGATACCGTATCAAAACATGAGACAAAAATATTATTACACGTATAGATTTGGATCATTAGATGAATGAGAGACCGATATGAAGAAGAAAAAAAAAGGGGGGGGGGGGAAAGGCGTGATATCGTACATGTCCGCGTGCAGTGAGTAACCGAGATCAAAAGATAGAGAGAGGGTGGAAAGTAAATGAAAAGTGACAGCGACAAAGAAAACAAAATTAGGATGGCGGTGGAGATGCAGGTGTGACCTTGCGTGGTGGTAAAGGCGGGCCAACACGTGAAGGGGCAACAGCGGCAGCGGTTGGAGTAGGTGCCGCGATTGTTGGCGCAGCAGACACAGATGGAGCCTTGCTGCTGCTGCTCGCCTCCGAAACCTCGTCGGACTGCGGTCCGTCAGCCGTAAACTGTGGTGTGGATGAGAGGTCTTGCGACACACGCCAAGATGTACGACGGTCCCTTGATACAATGTTCTTGAGCGCCTCAGACGCACGAGACTCCATCACCGCTCCATTCCCACCATCGCCCCCGTGAATCGTTGTGGCGCCCGAGTCAAAGTTGGACTGTTTGCGCGGTGGTAGTGGCGGTGGTACAGGCTTTGACGACGCCGGTGGCTGCGATTGCGGTGACAGAGACATTGAAGGCACGGTAGAGGTACTGCTACTAGACTCATTCGTCTCTGTTTGTTCTCCCATACTATCGTTCCCGTTGCTTGCATTCGCATCAACAGCGGCAGGCTGCACATCCGAATTATTACCTTGCTGCGGGTGCAGTGTCGGGCTTCTGAACAATCGGTACACGGATGGCATTCCACCAGGTGATGTTGACTGCACCTGGGGAGGAGGAGCAACATTACCCATTGACATGACCTCACCGCGATGGCTAGCATGTATACCCGGAATCGTCATCGTTCGAGGCGCCGTTGGCTGGCTGCGAATCGGCGCCTGGGCTGGCAGGTGATCACGGTCGTGATCATCGATAGTCATTGATGTCGTCGGCGTGCGCGAAATTGCCGGGGGCACGAGTTTATTAACGACACCCGTCTCGGCCCCAAGCTGGGACGATGGCGGCGGTTTGACAAACGACGCACCAGGCGAGGACGACAGACCGCCCAAGAAGGATGTCGCGGGTGAAGTCATGCTAATCGTTCTGCCCTGCAGGCCATTTGCTCTACCGCCATTAGAGATCGGTACAGGGTCCGGCCTAGATTCAGATGAACCAGAAACAGGAGCAGGAGTAGAAATCAACCGGTCCCTCTGCTTCCTTTCTTCTACAGCGGCACGCATTTCAGCATAGCTACGCTGCTTGTGTGAATCCGTCCGCATATCGGAAGGTCCCACATCAGGAACATCATGTACCTGTTGCTGCTGCTGCGAAGACGATGGTGGTGGCAAAGGCGAGGCGCGATCGTGGTTAACGTGGTTATTATCTCTATCTTTATTCTTCAGCGAGTTCCATTTGGCACCCCAATTGCGCAATGTTTCTTTGGCAGTCGCCTGAAGGGCCTGTTTATCTGTGGCCGCCGCACGAGACTTGAGCGTAGCGAGGAATGAAGGGCTTGATGGTTGCTGCTCTGCCTGTCCACCAGAGCTAACATTGGAACGGAAGGACTTGTGACTTGTGACAGAGCTGGCATCATTGAATGAGCTGTCGCCGTTGTCCTGATCGACAAAAGAAGATGATGAGGATGAGCGCGAGCGCGTACGGTCCGATAGTGAGGGTATACGAATAGGGGATAATAGTACCCCATTATCTGGGCTCTCCCGTGGCGTAATTGATTCACTCTCTGTCCCACGGCTCGGCGTGGACTTTGAGCGTTGCGAGCTAGCCGGGTCCAGTTCTGCTGCTCTTCCACGCCTGTCATCAAACAAAGATGGTTGCGCGCCAGTGACAGATGCTTCCTCGACCACTGAAGGACCGTCATCAGCCGTCGATGAGAACCATGTCCGTCTCTTCAGAGACACAGGGGTCGACGTAGATGACGGGGTCGTTTCACCGCTGCCCTCTGCACCTTGGCGCGCCGCAGATTTAGACTGTTCGGTATGCGACGGCGGTGGCGGGGAGGAACTTGTCGACTGCGCTTGCACTTCGTCCGCAGAATGAGAGTGGGGTATATCACCCGGGGCCATAGGGGGAGATGTCGAAATGTCCGGCTCAGATGTCGAGGCGAGCGTCGCCAGACCCTCGTTCTTGTTTGCTTGCGTCGGGGACGGTTCCGGTGACCTGGCGCTCCTCTCATTGCGGACCGCATCTGCCCAAATACCACCCCGGTGCGCATAGTGTGCGCTTGGGAAAAAGGCGATGTCATCCATGTTGGGCATAACAATGGACTCTTGGATCTATACATGTCGGTTAGATAAACGTCTCGTCACACGGCGATTATTATTGTTATTATTATTATATAAAAAAAAACTTACAATCTCCTTGAGCCGGGACTCAATCTGGTTCAAAATCATACCCCAAGTGATCTGCCGATCGCTTACAATGGGTTCGACATCGAGCACCATCTTGGGCGGCTGCGTGAACGCATACCAGATCCGATTGCTCGGTGGGCGCTTGACCTTAATGAGCAAGTTCCCATCTAGCTCACGCAGCACGGCAGCGAGGACTAGCTTCACCGTATACGACTTGAAACGCGCCGAAAGATTGATAGTTGCAGTAGCCTCGACGGTGATGCGGACCTCGCCCTTGTATTGTAGGCGCACCTCGATTGCAGCGTCACCCTCGCGTGTGAGCTCTTTGAGCATCGGCTTACTCAGCATCGGCGCCGTGTCGCCTACGGAAACCTCGGTGACGACGATATCCGTGAGGAACGCGGGCCGCTTCACCTTGGAGAGTTTCTTCATTAGCCGACCGATGATATACGCCTCCAGCATCTCGGTGCGGTACATGCTGAAGAACAGCCTGCCGAGGAGCGCGTTTAGCCACCGCATGGGGATCACGTCCGGCGCCTCGTCGAGCGTCGCGATCAGGTGCTGCATATCGTCTGCGTGGTAAACAGGCTCGAGCGGCTGCAACGTCGGGTAGTTTGCGGGATGGTCCGAGGCATGAATGAGCGCGAGGTACCAATCCTCCATCTCAACGTTAGACTTGACGAAGATAAACCACGGCGTGCGCACGTCGAGCGCCTCGGCCTGGGCTGCCTCGCGTGTGCGCTCAGCCTCGAGCAATTTCTCAAGTTCCCGTGCCCTTTTCTTCTTCTCACCCTTGCCACCTGCCCCCGCCGTGTGCTGCTGATTATTCAGCTCATCTACCGCCTCGTCTGGATCCACGACCTTCTCGATCCCCATCTCGCGTGTCACGCTTGGCCGTGTCTCGGGCGGCACGCGCGGCTTCAAACAGATCGCATTCCGTTTCGCAAACAGCTCGCCATCAAGCTGGCCCTCGGGATACACCACCACCTCATGCCCGCCTAACTCGATCGCCGCCTCGCACTCGGACATCGCCTCATCCTCGTACAGATAGAGCACCTTGCCCTTGAGCACGACGAACCAAGTATCCTTGGGTCGCCGCTCACCGGTACCGTTGCCGCGCGAGCGGGTGCTGTCGAGGAGCGAGCGCATCATGTTGACATATCCGCCATCGGTCGAAGGTGTTTCTTCGAATGTGCGTCGGACGATGAGCCAGCCTTTGCGTGTTGTAGGATGGTCCTGGAGGGGTAGTGTCGTGGAGGAGGAGGACGCAGTGGTGGAAGTGGTAGTAGTAGCAGTAGTAGTGCCCTTGTCTTTCTCCTGCTCCTCGCCTTCTTTGCCATCCTCACCATTGGAGGACTGAAGCTTGGCTTTGGCCTTCTTGTCGACATCGGCATCGCCTACGGGCACAGAGGTGTAGATAGAGAAGAAGATGGCGCCAATGACGAGGAGGGGGATAAACGTGATTCCACCTAGGACGTATGCATAGAGGATAGCCTTGAAGGACATGTATAGCAGCAGAAACGGAGGTCTCGAGTTGCACTGGTTCTCGTAATGCTAGTTGAATAGCAGTGGTATCTATACTAGGACGTGTCCCCTTTGATGGAGTCTTTATTGGACTATTATGGAGTCTGTTTTTTTTTTTTTAAAAAAAAAAAAAGATGTCCGTGCCTTTGACGGAGAGGGCAAAGAGAATAGAAAGAAAGAGAAGGAGAGAAAGAGTCCTCGCTCGAAATGGAGAGCGTGGGCGTAAAGATGATGAAAAGCCCCTGGTGATGCCAGCGATGATGATGGCGTGGCAGTACTCTATATGACTGCTTCGTGGCCCACTGCAGTGCGTGTGTGCAATTACTGCCCAATAACCAAGGTTAGTGTCATAATGAATAGGAAGTCATTGGCTGTTCCAAACCTGCTGTTGCCCGCTCAAGGTGGAGAGGATGGATGGGAATGGAACAAAGTAGAGTAGTAATTACTACTAGTACTGCTAGCGGACAGGCGCTGGCTTTCACAGACCTGCAGTGACCTCATCCTGCACTAGACGGATCACCGGCCCGCACGATCACTCGACCAACAGGTCACGTAAACACCATGGAGACCATAGATAATATTGCATGCGTGTAAATGTTACAAATGTGTACAGAAAACAAGTGTGAATCCGTGTTAGTAAGATGTGTATAAGAAAGTGCAACAGTGAAATAGAAAGGGAATGTTAAAAAGAAAGGTATAGCCCAAGTCAAGAAATGATCATAATACTACACATTAGTCAATAATGGCCACGTCCAAACAAAAGGCGAGGTCAGGTAGAAATAAAAGAGGGAGAGAATGCATCATACGAATGATAATAACCTACGCCCAATCATCCACGAATAAACCATCTTCTAAAGCAATAGCGTCGCGTGTTCACCTCAGTCCACGTTCGCCTCTAGAATCACGTCAATCACCGTCCCCGCATCCTTCCTATCACCCTCCTCGTCCAAAAATCCCCAAATCCCACTTTCTTCTCCATCCCTTCCATCTCCTTCAACTCCAATGTCTGCTTCTATCGCGACATATTCCATACACGACGGGAACCGTACCTCAACTGATAGCCCACTCCGTCCAATACCCTCGAACGCAACACCAACCGTGCGTTCCTTGGGCACATTCGCATCATCCCCACATATATTCTTGGCGGCCTGAATACGAAGATACACCGGATTCGTCACAGGCCGTGCGCGCCATCCACGCTCCTGACGTGCCGCATTGCTGCGCGCAGGCCGCAGAGGCGAGCGCGGCAACGGAAGTGCGGGCGGGAAACGCAATACACGCTGAGGCATAGGCGAGGTGCATCTCGCAGAGCTCGCACCGCGTCGTACACCCGGGCGCGAGTAAGACAGTGAATGCATCGGGACGAGGTAGCTCGGCGCGCTGTGTTCTGGCTCGGGCGGTGCAGCCAGCGCGTGTGCGGCGCTGCGTGACGTAAGGCGACGTGAGTGCAAGAAGCGTTGGCGTGGGGAGGGTGGTGGATATGATGACGACACGTCAATGTATAAGGAAGTAGAAGTATGCGAAAACGCCGAGGCAGAGGAGAGGAAGAAGCTTAGGGTGCGTAGAAGAGGATGAACCAAGCTGTTCGGCATCGCAGGTGCCGCAACGGCAGTTGGGATAGCTTGCGGATGGGGGGCAGCCTTTGATTTCGACGCTTCTGGAGCAAGAGGGGTCGACTCAAAGGGGACAAGGCGAGAGCAAGTATGGCGCTCGACTGGAGGATGGTCATTGGCAGACTCTTGCTCCTGATCCCTCTGTTCCTTGCGGCCAGTCTTCGATGCAAGCGAGAACCAAGAAGATCGCCACCGTGTTTCGCCTCCCGTCTCCTTGCCTCTTTGTATGGTGGCAACAACAGGTTGCTCCTTTGAAATATCCTCCGCCACACACGCCCCACACGTCTGGTCCCAGACGGCCTTCCCTCCCTTTGCCCTGCTCTTGGCACGCTCGTGAACAGGAACACCCGCCTTATTGCGCCCAGGCGCCCTTAAAAGTCCTGCCAAGAGCTGCTTCTCCCTCGTCGTCATTCTAGTCGTATTTAGCGTGCACTGCGGATCCGATGGAAACAAAGCGCCGTTGATGCTCGATACGACCTCATCAAACGGAATCTTCGGTGGTGGCGGGCGTGTGACGGGGTATTGGGCACGCAAGGACGCGGTACGTGCAGGCAGGACGCATTGGGATGGTGGTGTTGGCGACGAAGATGGCCGACACAGTGTATGATAATATCGATTTAATTGATGTTGCGCAGCAGCAGCAGCTCGGTGATGCTGTTGTTCTTGCTGAAACAGATAGAGCGCCTGTTGGTCTCTCCGATCCTGTTCGCGATGCCACCGGATGTCGAGACGGGCCTCCTCCCAGCGGTGAGCCAGAGCTGCGAAGCGCTCACGGCGCAAGCGAGCCTTACTCTTGACAGTGGTGGTTATAACGGAAACGGGCGCGCACTCCGACTCGGGCTCGGGTTCTGGTGGCGCATAGTCATGGGATACGAAGAGGAATTCCCTCTGCTTTCCCTTGCTGTTAGCTGACGGCAGTGCATGATGGGTGAAGTAGCCATCCTCGGCGGGGTGCACTGGTCCCCGAGCTGGATCGTACACGCGTGCAAGAGACAACAGAATGGCAGAATGCTCGATGCTGTCGACTTGTGAAAGTACTGGCTCAGGCGCGGGTGGTGGTGTTGGTATTGAAGCAACAGAGGAAGAGGAAGAAGAGGAAGAAATGGGTAGCGGAAGAGTCATAGGAGGTGACGAGGATGATGACGATGAATGAGGATTAGTAGCGCAGTCGTGTGACTGAGAAGCAATGTAGAGACGTCGTCTGCGTTCCTCGCTCTTCTGACGAGCAATTGCCACTGGAGAGACATGTGTAGAGCGCCCTCGAGACATGGTGGGGTAAGTCGACGAGCGACGTGGTGAGAGTATAGATAGATGGGGTACTGAGAGAGAGGGAGAGGCGCGATGAGGACTTGAGCTGCTGGATTCGGTGGAGTTATGACTGGACTGCAGCCATCGCCCGGTTTGGTCATCCCGGCTCCCGACTTCCGACGGGTCCCATCCCACGCGGGTGACTATGGCACGAATCATTCAACTATCGCCCTCTCTCTCCCTCCTCTTGCCCCGTACCATATCTTCATTATTTATTAGTTATAAACTGTAGAATATTTTTTTTGTATCGACTGCATTTCTTGTTGCATAGGTGTAGTATAGT
This sequence comes from Agroathelia rolfsii, assembly GCA_018343915.1. NCBI lineage: Eukaryota > Fungi > Basidiomycota > Agaricomycetes > Amylocorticiales > Amylocorticiaceae > Agroathelia > Agroathelia rolfsii. The sequence continues at coordinate 2,617,423 of JABRWF010000002.1, forward strand.
AGTACTCTTCAAATCATTCATGTCCTCTCACCACTCCTTATCTGCTTGTGTGCGGCAACAACCACAATCCATATTCATTCGGCATTCACCCTACTCCATCGATAATCTACATATTCGCAGTCCTGGGTCCAAGCTTCCTCAGGAGGCTACTTGACTATCATTCCATGGCCACGAGGACCATGTTTTGCCAACGTTTGTTCACTTCCACACCCTTCCGCTAATCAAACAATCCCATCTAGTCGATGATGGCGGACCCGATGTCCACCCCCCATCCCCAAAGATGATCATCACCTCTACTAGCAGATTATCCCCTATACCCTCTGTCCGGCAGCTCTCAAAATATCAATACCACAATAATTGCGACATCGTCCCAGAGTTATCATTCGTATTACCCTAAGCTAAGGCGCTTTTCTTTTTTCAAATCTCCGGACGACATTGCCGAAAGAGCGACCAGAATAGCTAGTTATCAATGACCCCAATACGTTCAACTAACGACATTTCGGCTAAGACATGGCATCCTTGGCCGCTCCAAAAGCATCTTCGTCGCTCGGGGTCACATGCCAGGGCCCAGTGTATGGTCGCACAGTGCAACAGGAGCACAAGAGCACACTACACATTCCGGCAAGCCGCAAGTGCAAACGCGTGTGATCCTGCCCTGGGTCCGTTTGAAGCACACTCTGGCAATTCAAAGTAGCATGTGATCCCGCGTCTAAAATAAATATATTTTCATTGACGGTCGCTAAGTTCGAGGATTTTCCTGCTTTGCCGACTGATCGAAGATTCAAACAACATGTACATGTACCATCCGCCGGCATGTGCGTCCCGTTCACCTGCTGTACCATTGCCGGAGCACGGAAGCGTGAAAACATGTACATGCACCTGGTGCTAGCATCGTGTCTCGAGTTCATTGGGTCATGTGGGAGAACAAAGCTAATCCATTTCCCTACAGTATTTCGAGCTCTTTGGAGACAGTCCGCGACCATTCTCTTCATTTCATGACCAAACATCTTGAACAACAGAATGGCCTCTGGCTTATCAGCATCTATGTCCTATACCATCTTGTCCCTCGAGACTTCCTCATGACACGTATCGGGGGCTAGTGTGCAACGAACTTGTCGTAAGATGTCGTCATTCCTGGATGCTTGTCTCCTTCCGGAATCTATGACTGGAACATCTGGATCTAGATATATTATAAGGGGAACGTCATACGGATGGCAGCCAATCCATTCGTGCCTGTCTCGGAATTACCTTGTAGATCATGCATACAGGCAGCTTTTATGTTTTGCCTAATTGCACCCATGAAATGATTGATGCTCGATGACGCATGTCAGTCAAGCTATACACTTAAACATATGGCGATTTGATTTAAATAATACTTGTAGATTTGAAATAGAGGCGATAAGGAATAACAAAGCCAGCGAATCGATTGAACAACGTTGACAACAGATTTCATGACTGATGCAATTTGCAGTGCACAAGATATGACGAACGTTGCTCGTCAGCAACCATGGCAAACTCAAAAGTCTGGAGATCTCCTTAAGCTTTCGAACTGTATCTCTGTGCCTGCGGTGCCGGGAAACGATACAAAAACCGTTATACTAAGCTGGAATAGTTCATATGACGTCCATAATACTCGAACATAGGGTAAAGCACTTACTCCGGTAATATACCATATTAAGAGCAGACCACCTACTTACCAGGGCGCTGTATATCCAGCTGTCTATGCTGCAATTGTAAGCAGGTTTACAAGTATAGCCTATGGAATGGCACATTCAATGAACCTCGAGAACATGTTGATTAGCAATTTATTCCTTAAAAAAATATCAGACGACAGAATATATCTCGGTTGAGTCGTAATGGCGACCGTACAGCTGTCGATAAACACAAGATTCAGATGCATAATCATGTGCACTGAGAAACCTTGAAGACTGTTCGCCAAACAACTGGCCCTAAAACACAGAAGTATTAGAAATTTGGAATTATGTGGCGCCGCCAAAACGAATTCATATACGAAACATTCTTTATCAGTAAACCCAGGTTGGGTAAATAGCCATCGAGTACAAAGCAGATAAGGCAGAATCCACAAATGTGAACCAAACAGAATATTAATGCAATATTGGGCAACGCCTCAGGCTGGTAACCATGTTTTGAGCCAAGCTTTCAATGGCCAAATATTGCATATATCACCGATGTATTCAAACACAAGTAATAGCACCACCTTATTACCATGGACGAATCATATAAGCTGACCCCGCAGAGGAATGGACATTAAAGCATAAAGTAGCCTTCTGAAGGGAGAGTTCAGATGTCGGTACTTGAATCTTTTCAGAGACGTGGTCCTTGAGAAGTATTCATATGGTAGACTAGATCTCGGTAATTACGGTGAACGGTAATTGATGATTGTTACCAGTATCTCGAGAATACACATGGAATCCTAACTATTTCCGTGGATACATGAGATTGAGCGGAAGTTTTGAATCGACCCAAAAAAAACGCGAGTCTTCTCCAACTTGTATTCGAGTGTTCGCAGTACTTGCCACAGACTCTCGGAATTCTAGTGTGAGTTTGTGTCGACATATGCATGTCTTTCAATCCCCATGGCATAACAAACCAGATCCGTATCTATCAGGCTCACACCTAGCCTGTTCAAACATTTTGAATTATTGATTCAGTGCGTCTCAGCAGTTAATGTTGGTCATGCGATTTCATGAAATCATGACAACAAGATGTCCGCATACTCGCGCGAAATGATGACAAAATTACGTCTGTATGGTGGAGTATACTGAATCATCAGACACGTTTGGAGAGCCCCAGCCTGATGAGCCGCGCATCGCTATCATTATGATTGTTGTAGTCATCTTGAAGGGACGCTGGGACCGACGAAGTCGACTTCAGCTCATCCTAAAGCTAGCTTCTCACATGCTTACATGTTGACTTGGAGAATAGCCAGCCATAGAGGTAATGCGACAAATGTCTGGAATAAAAAAATCTACTCATTGAGTGCTGGTTGAAATATTTTATATACAAAGTTAGGGTGTACTTGAAATGATATTGAATAATTCGGTCGTAAACTGTATTGTCTTGAAAAGTTGACTTGGCAAACCTCCAACCAGATAGAGTATGATATCGACCTTCAAGTTACACACAGCACCTGAAGCTGTTTTATTCTTATTTTTATTTGGCTCGCAAAAATCGAAATGGAAGCAGAAACAGATAGCTTTTGAGCGTAGAGAACATTAGCTGAGTGACTCCACCCAAGGACAAAGTGCAATTGGTTTGCAGATGATAAGCGCTAAGCCATAAAAAAGATTTTACTATGAAAGACTCGCTTGGTGTTGAGTACTATTAATAAAAGAAGAGACGCGAAGTAAATTTATTGATACACTGTCCAGCAAGAAAATAGCAGAAAAAAAAAAGCACGTAACACTAGCATCTCGCCATATTCTGTAGCTCATTGCCCCAGGTCCAGGCCGACTGCTGCCCCCTGCACGGGCCAAGACGACCGATCGGCATGAGGAGGCGCAGGTTGAGGCGGCGCAGGCGCCCAAGTTTGTATACCCCTCCCAGTGCCTCTACCGCTGAACATGCGCCGTGGTGCTCCACCGCCAAAACCACTACCGCCACTAGGTGACGAGCGCATGGGCATATCAATTCCACGTTGGAGAGTCATACCGCTGAATGAAGCTGAGCTATGATGTTGATGATATGACATGCCATGTTCTCCAATACCACCCCCAAGGGGCTGTGGCATCGAGAAGGGTAATGTAGATGCGACAAAAGTGGATGCGTAACCGCGCGGCGGTTCATGTGAAGGTGATGATAATGATGACAAGTCTATTTCGAGCGCAGCAGCGTCGTCCAGACCGAGATGGGCTCGCATGGCTGCGTTCTCCGCTTCCAGGCGCGCAATCTCGTTCTCACGCTCAGCGGCCCAGTCCCAGTCCCAGTCCCAGTCCCAGTCCAACTCTGGTGGATGAGCATCATTATTGGTGCTATCGTTGTTGTTCTCGCCACTATTAGATGGGCCAGCAGAAGCAGAAGCATTCTCTGAAGACTTCCCAGGCTCTGAGGGTGATGGAGACCCCTTTTGTACCTCCTGTTCCAATAGTACCGGAGCCGATGGATCTGGGTTGAAAGATAGTGCGGGAGAGGAGAAGAATTGGGATGCGTCTTTTCCTGATAGAGAGCGCAGCAGGGCTCTGAGGTATTGCGATAGACGATATATCGATGCTGCTGTAGCAGGGGAATTAGCCAAGTCGGACATTCCAGCATAATTCTCTCGTGCGTGCAGCAGGGTCTCGTAATGACGCTTCAGAGTCACCTCATGTTGTTGGGCGGCTAGCTAGACGGGCTATCAAAAGGTGATACACCAGATGGAGGATGAAGACGGGAATAAATTAAATGGATCCAGCTTACAGTGTGACTGCGAAACTTGGCCAAGATGGTCTCCATAGCGGATTCATATTCCCGCAACAGCGTCGATAGTTGCTTGTTTTCACGAAGCAGATTTTGGTTCTCGATGATGACCTGGGCATTTGTACGCTCCAGTTCTGACTCAAAGCATTCTGACATGGGTATTAGTCTCTTAAGACACAACTCACACAAAAACAGCAGATAGCCAGAACTGACCTTGACCTAGGTCGACATTGAATCTTCGCAAGTTGAAATGAGCACCAGTATCTGTGGCATTGTTCTGGGCAAACTAGGTGTCTGTGTCTCGTTCAGTAGTCATATGCGGCCCATGCGTACGCACCTTGAGTGTCTTGGCCTGTAGTTGGAGTGTCTCTGTGACTGACTGGTTGAGCGCAAGTTGTTCGCTAAGCTCATGAACGAGCTGTGATACGCGTATGAGCTCGTTATCCATGGCAATGAAGACAATAACAGGATATATGTAGTAATATAGCCGCAGGAGGGAGTGTTCAGCTGGAGCAGACGCTGCCGTGAGAAACGTAAAGAGAATGGCGCCAACGACGGAGCCAGTTCTCTCGCAGCTGTGTTCTCTCTGTATAAACCACCATCTGCTCTTCCTCACTCGCTCACTTTTTCATCTTTCTCTTCTCATTTTGCAACTTCTAGTAAGCCTTCTTCTCGGCCCAGCTCTCACGGACACTTCCGCACGTCCTACATCGTCTCGCTTTCCTAGCACCGTCGTTGTCCCATCCTTTCTACGCACCCAACACTCGCTCTAAAACACCCCCCGCAATCATGTCTGCATCTCTTTCTGGCCTCTCCGCCTCGGTCACTCGCATCCTGTCCCTCACTGGATTCCCTAAGGAGCTCAAGACCAAGGACATCCAGGCTGCTTTCTCCGAGTGGGAGGGTACCAACGGTGGCTTCAAGATCAAGTGGCAGAACGACACCAGCCTTCTTATCGTATTCCAAGACCCTGTCATTGGTAAGCTCCCTTTTCTTAGCCCGGAAGATGCTCTAGCATCGCAGTTTCTGAACATTTACTTGCCCTGGCAGCCAAGCGCGCATATCTCAGCAGCCTGGCTAACCCACCTGCTGTTCTGTCGCCGCAGGGCCATGAAGAAACTGTCATCATCCGGCCTTACGATGGCGCCGATGCCCAAGAGGTCATTCAGAACGTCAACGCACGAGGAATGCATAACCACAATGCCTCACGTGGGCACAACATGCGTTCGGCCTCAATCTCTGGTTTTCCGACCCGCCCCAACGGTAATAACCCGGGGGGACGATCGAATGCCAACAATCACAACATGAACGGCCGTTATGGCCAGACCCAGGGCGTTGCTGAGGACCGCGAGCCATCACCGACGCTGCCCTCTCTTCCTACTCACCCCACGCTTAACTCGCTCATTAGCTCCACCCTGGGCGAAAATGTGGGCGAGGATCCTGCCATTCTCGCGGCGGGTCCCAGCATCGCTTCCCCTGAGACGGGCGGGCCGCGCATCGGCAATCCCGGCAAGAGGATGCTGGGTGCAGCATTGGGTGTCCGACACCCCAGCCTTGGACCACGGCAAATTGGTAACAACTCAGGCGCTAACAGCCCCGGTGTGGACTACATGACCAGGGCCATGGGTGGCCTCACCGTGGCCGAGTAATTTCAGACCGTAGCATTTCCTTCCTGTCTTTAATCGAGACAACGTGGGGGCGTAAGTTTCTGCCGGGTCTTTTTTGCTTACCAGACACATCCGCAAGCGCGCAGGTTAACGTTTTTTTTAAGTCAATGTGCATATATTTTTCTGTTTGCGGATCCTACCTGCCTTTCTCTCTTTTTCATCGACCCTTCCTGTGCAGGCCACGTTGTCTGTCTGCGCTCTTTTTTGCATGCATTTTTAGCGGTGTTTTCCCTGTTCTGTTCTTTGTTGCTTGTTTTCTGTGGATGTAATCGTTGGAGTCGGCGTTTTCATATATCAAATCATGTAATTACTTACCATAGCGCACGCCAACAAAAAAAATCGCTTTTTCTGTTGCGTATTCTGACTGTGAGCTTCTCGCTTATCACCTTCAGCGGGTGTGATTACGGAGGGGCAAATTTCTTACATCTTCGGAATCGGTGTCTCTATTTAGATCCTAGCAAACGTGAGATAGATTTGCAAACTCTAATGATTCGCCTTCCACTCAGCCGTCGAGTCCGGCTCTCCCTCATAAAACTCCTTCTTCCAAATCTGCGCACGGTCCTTTACATCTTCCAATATCTGTTCGCAAGCGACGAAAGCAGCCTTGCGATGGGGAGATGATACTGCTATCACTATCGATGGCTCCCCTACGGGAACAACGCCAAGACGATGATAAACAGCACATTTAATCAGCATATGTACTACGGAAGACTGGGCCGACGATGTCAATTCAGATGATGATGCTGAGGCAGCAGGAGCAACTTGAACAGCATGTAAATTTGCTTGTGTTGCTTTTTGTCGGGCCGTGGTCACAATCTCTGCCATCGTTTTTCTAAGAGGATGATAAAATCGATAGGATTCAGACGGTCTTCCCCATGCCAGTGTGTGAAATTGGAAACGTTTATTTACATTGCAAGCTTGCTGTATGCTTGGTATTCAAGCCGAGTAACTACTTTTCCTGATTGCTGCATAGTTACTATATTGCCGTAAGAAAGATATGGCTTTACTTATTCACCCTTGAAAGAGTTGCGGGTGGTCCCTATAAATGTAGCGATCGCGCCTGCAGCATCGTCGCCCACGGAACTGATGATGGCTTGAACATCTAGTGGTGAGTGGGTAATTACGCAGGTAGCAAAATCATCGAGGTTCAGCGATGCGTCTACAGAGGAGCTGGGATATAAGGACTCGGAAGTCATCTTCTCACTCAGGCTTGAGCTTGAGCACTAGCAGCTTGGGGTAGATTGTGGTAATGCATTCTCGCTCACTTGTCACAATTGATGCTTACTACTCTTCTTAACCCCCATTCAGAGCACCGGCAACACCGGCACGCTCGGCGGAATCAAATCCACGTGCCTGAGCTTTGCTTCCGTCTATTGAAGTCACTCCTAATCAGGACAGCGTACAGCGCGTGAGAACCTGAGCCTGACTCGGAACAGCCTGAGGTTTCTGGACACTTCAAGTCGATCGTACACTACCTAAAAAAAGTATATCCTCCGGGAGAGCATATAAAATTCGGCTACTTTTGGCTGATTTTGCGTATTTGATTCTCAGGCTCTCCGAGTCCGGTATCATTCTTTCCAGCCAATTGCCGGTGAAGTTAGTTTCTTTCGAATAAAACTCGCAGACCAAGCCGTAACTTGCTGCTGTATTACACCTATGACGCAAATGAATATTAAATACAAACAACAGGGTTCAGGCTGTATAGGTTTCCGGCAGACTCTCCTTGACGACGTTCTCAGTTTCTTTCGTTGATCTCTTTGGGCTGACTTGCATCATATTCCAGACGGTGCGCGTGCATCTATCAACATGAAGCCTACCTAATCTATTCTGATAACTTCTCATTTAGATTATAAGATGTTGAGGACGCGTGTGTACATTGGCCGTTACAAGTACAGCAACTCAACTAGACGCATTCTACTGTCACAACAACGACTGCTTTCGTTCAACGCGCTCAAGAATGCTCCTTTCGTTGACATACATCCCGAGGTCGAGGCTGCACTAGCTGCCGAGAAACCCGTCGTAGCCCTGGAGACGGCAATTGTTACTCATGGCATGCCATACCCGACCAATCTGGAGACTGCCCTGTCAATGGAATCAATCGTTCGATCTACTGGCAGCATCCCAGCCACCATTGGCTTGATTGGCGGTCGTGTCAAAATCGGACTTACGCCCAACGAGCTGGAGCATCTCGCTACAGCACGTGGTAATGCTGACGTTGCCAAAATCTCACGCAGAGACATTGGGCCTGCGATTGCTACGAAGAAAGACGGAGGAACGACTTGTGCTGGCACCTTGCTTTTCGCCGCATTGGCCGGAATCAAAGTATTCTCAACTGGCGGGTGGGTTATTTTATTTGCGAATGTGGTAAAATCTTGTCTTTAACTTTGAATATAGACTGGGTGGTGTTCATCGTGGTGGAGAGAATTGTTTGTCTTGCATTCACATTTGATAATCGATTCATATCTTGACTTTTCCACCCAGCCATGGACGTATCTGCCGATTTATACGAGTTGACGCGTAGTCGTGTTGGGCTTGTATCTGCAGGCGTCAAGTCCATCTTGGATATTGGGAGGTACGCAATTCACTACTCTCCTATGTTATCAGGCAAACTTAAGGATAAGTAGGACTCTTGAATATTTGGTTGGTTTTGACAAAGCATGCCTGACGTGTCCCAATATAATTGAGTCTCTGTGCTAAAGGAAACATTGGGCGTCCCTGTTCTCTCGTATGCCAAGACCAAGGACTTTCCTAACTTCTTTAGCCCCCGAAGTGGTTTCAAGGTTAGTTATTAACGTGCCTAGATGTACCCTCTGTCTCAAGCCTGACCCCAATTAGTCGGCATGGAATAGTGACGATCCTAAGGAAGTCGCTGCCCTGTTATGTGCGTCTCCATGCTGGTATCCTAAGGAGAGAACAAAATTTTATTTATTTTATTTCTGTTACAGATTCCCAATGGCAGCTGGGGATGACCAACGGAGCATTGATAGCGGCTCCGATCCCCGAACAATACGAAGCTTCTGGGGCAGAGATCCAAGAGTCAGTAGAGCAGGCTATTCGAGAGTCCGAGGAAAATGGTATTGCGAAACAGGGCAAAGACGCTACCCCGTGGTTATTAAATCGTATTGCCGAGCTCACACAGGGCAAATCTGTTAAAAATAGTGCGTTAGATGGATTGACGTATAATTTCAGTACGGTTGACGCCGCATTTTTGTAGACATCGCACTCGTCGAAAATACCGCGCTGATTGGTAGGTTACTTCAAATACACAGTGCTATAGCCACTAACATGTTACTAGGTGGAAAAATTGCCGTTGAATATTCTCGTCTGGCTGCGCAGATAAAGGAAAATGGCGATGATGCTCATGTAAGATAACAAAGGTTCCCCGCAAACAGCATTTGTACAAAATCGGTTACAAACTTGTATTACAGAAGCAAATCTATTCTGCCCCTGAGAATACGCCAAAGATTACCAATGCCGTGAGCGAGACTCCGACTGCGCCTCTAACTCCAGCACCGGTCAGCATATACTAGTAGCCATTGCCCTGTGTAACGGTCGTCCTAAGTGAAAGTTTTTTTGAAGTTACCTAAAGCTGTTGTCATCGGTGGAATTGCTGCCGACATATCATCTCAGCCCTCATATGGAGACTCTAATGCTCATACCACTGTTCCTGGCTCAGTGGCGATGAGTTTAGGTGGTGTAGGAAGGAACATAGCCGAAGCTTGCCACCGCATTGTTTCCCAGGAGCAAGACTCAGCAACAGACACACTTTTACTTTCACCTGTTGGATCTGATGGATTTGGATTATTTCTTCAGGACAAGACTCGTGAACTTGGGATGAGGACCGATGGACTTCTGGAAATGAAAGGGCATCGTTCTGCTGTCTGCAACCTCATCCTTGATCATAGTGGTAATCTTGTAACTGGCGTGGCTGATATGGGTATTATACGTGCATTCGATGCCGAAAAGGTTTTGTTCATTCTTTTCATTGCGACAGGATCACGCTTTCTGACTCCATTCCAGGTGATCAACAGCTTGAGGCAATGGGATCCAAAGATAATGGCCGTTGACGGAAATTTGTCTCCTGAGACCTTGGAAACTATCGTAACCGATTGTCATGCCAAAGGAATACCAGGTTCGGACATTGAACTTATATTCTATTTTCAAAGCTCATTGCTTTTTTGGTGCAGTCTTCTTGTAGGTGCACTATATATGTATGCTTTTTTAGAATGACGTGCTCATAATTACACCAGTGAACCTACAGCCGTACCCAAATCGACCTCTATTTTCCCAGCTATAACCGCCGTTCTACAAACACCACCAGGATCACGAACAAATCATCGTGCTCCGATTGCACTCGCATCTCCAAATCTTCTTGAGCTTGATGAAATGTATCTTTACTCAAGGACCGATGCTTTCACATCCGTGGTTGAGGACGAGTGGTGGAAAGTCATGGACGCACTCAACATCCGGGGCTCGTCATTCGAGTTTGACGTCAAGAAACTGTCCCGCCTGCCTGTTTCTTCATCTGACGCATCTCTCGGAACACTTTCTTTCATTCTAGAAAGGGGGATCTCTCAGAAGGCTCTATGGTTGCTCCCCTTCTTTGAGCATCTGGTTATTAAATGCGGTTCTTTGGGCGTTGTATCTGTCATGCGCATCCCCAGTCACATATTACCACAGTCGTCTTGGGCAAATGAACGTACAGACTTCAGCAGACGGACTATCGTAACTCATGGGTCGGAGGGCGTTGTCCTGCAGCATTTCCCTCCGGAGGCTGTGCCTCAAAATACCATTGTGAATACAACAGGCGCAGGTTTGTCACATTCATCATTCCAGTCATACGGCTCTGTGTCTGACATTCGCTTATAGGCGATTCTTTGGTGGGCTCTCTGCTGGCATCATTCATCCAAGATGAGCATGTGTTCGAAAGCACTAAGACCATGCTTGCAGCCATGACAGATGCTCAGCGGACGGCTGTTTTATCCTTACAGAGTGGCATGGCAATTTCCCCTATGATCTCATCCATGCCCCGTAGTTTCAAGGGATTTTCATGATACAAAATAAACAAAACCATATTTAGAATTACGATACACACAATTAGCATGATTCTAATATAATTTCTTAAACCTCCAAAGGTCCTTCTCTCACAACTTGTCTTGCTCGCATCAAGTCAAGTTTGGCTGCAGCCTTCCGAGATTTAGCAGCAGCTTTGGCCTTTTTCTCAAATCGTGCCTTTTTATTGACAGATTATAAGGAAAAGTTGGACGATGAATGGTTCGATAAGCTTACCAGAGCACCGTGCTTGAGCCGTGTAATAATATTCGCAGCCTCTCCCTTGGTCATCGTCGCAAGAGGGCCGTTCGTTTTATCATCTGAATCTTCACCAAAAGCAGTACTTAACTCTTGACGTTTTCCCCAGCGCTTGCGGACAACAGAAAGCTGACTTGACGTCGCAGGAAGCGACCGCCATTTTGCTGCTCGACGAAGTCTAGGCGTATTTGGGATGACGTCAAGGAATAGAAATTCAATAGGACCTCCACTTACCCCATAGCTAATGGGCCTTTTACCACATTCTCAGTCGCGTATTTATCGCATCCTCTCACTGCATCCCTTAGATTTTCGGCAATTAGGATAACACGGCTGCGCTGGTACGGACTAATTCCAAGTGAACGTGCTGTCTGTTTGTTTATTGCCGGGGTGTAAGTCGCACGGAATTTCTGTGGTTTATCTGGATAATGCAACGCCTAAATAGCAAAATATCATTTATTAGGAGTGTCCTTACCTCCGTCAGTCTCCATTGGTTCAATCCGAATGAAGCCCTTGGCCATGCACTCGAGAACATAGATGTCATCCCCACAGCCGACCCATGAGTGAGGGCTAAGCTCTGCTACGTGGGGTGCCCCAGACGCATCTTCAGCTAAGGAGAAGGGATCGTCGTGATCTATATAAGTCACTGATTTTGGTTCGGGGATGTTGCTAATCAAAGACAGAGGCGTATCGGGATTCATCGCTGTATCTCGACGGATCGTTTCTTGTGCTTTCTCTTCTAGCAACATGATACTATCATCTAAACGAATGTATGAGCACCGGCTTATACCTCGGCATGTGAGTTGCAATACCATCAATAGTCTCATTTGGATCCAAGCCAAAAAGAGTAGGAGTCGAAATGACGCCAGACACCCGGTTGGTATTGTCGACAAAATCAATGATTCTGCAATCTGTTTTATTTGTATCTGGAGATAACCGCATACCACGTCCAATCTGAAGAAGTGCATTGTTAGTACATGAAAAATGGCACGTGTTAGACGGACAAACCATCTGAGCAAACAAATTACGTGAGCGTGTGGGACGGGCAAGTATCACACAATCTATGCTGGGTATGTCGGCACCTTCTGTTAAAATGCCTAGAGAAGGGACAAACCTTAGCAGGTCTGGGATTTTGACAGCCACGAGATTGAAATATATACTGACCACAGTTAATTAGCACAGGGAAAGTCCCCTCCTTGAATGAGCTGATCAAAGCCCTTCTTTCAGATGCTGGCGTGCCGGCGAAGATATATCGCGCGTCTATGCCAAAACTACGGAACATCTGCGTTAAGTCACGGACGTGTGCGAGGTTTACACAGAAGATCAACGTCGATCTACGTCCCGCTGTTGAATATAAGTATAGTCTTGCCAGATAATTATGAACAATGCCTTACAAGCTCGGTCGAGCCAGGTTTGTACAAGGAGTTTGTTGATCGTGTAAGTATTGACAACATGAGCCAAGCTAGTGGCGTTGAAATCACCAGATCTTGAATTGAGAGTGACATTGCCTAGGTCAAGCTGAGCACGAACGGTAGTGAATCGTACATCACATAACCTAACGAAAACGGGATGTTCTTCTCAGTGACGAGAATCAAAGTATACGGAGTCAAATGAACAGACCATTGGTCTTTGATCATTTGCAAGAAATCTCGATGATAAACAATACGCTCAAAGACAGAGCCAAGCGCTAATCCGTCATGACGATTGAAAGTTGCAGAAAAGCCAATGATGGGAATTGGGTGGCTCCTGGGTAAGATCTCTATAGCTTCTGCATCTTTTGGAGCCTTGATGCTCGGTTCGAAATGAGATAATAGACGTCGATAACTGAGGTGTTCGTGAGGATATAACAAAAAGGGTCATGAGCACTTTGAACGCGTACGAAGGGGCAGCGGCATGATGAGCTTCATCCACAATAATAGCTTTCAGCCACCGGGGGTCGAACTTGGAGAGTCGCTGTGATTGAATTAGCGTTTGATAGGTTGCAACAGTTCTAAAGAGCAAAACAAGGAGATGAGGAAATGCAAGAGTAAAATATGGACGATGCTAACATGTCTGCTGATCCCGTAGCTTGATGTTTCGCTCCTTGTTCAATTTCTACAGACCAATGAGGAAATAGTTTCTCGGCTTGTGCAGCCGCTTGCAGCGCCAGCTCAATACTATTCACAATGATCAAGGCCCGGTTTGCCAGTATATTGGCTCTCGGGGGTGCCATACGTGAGAGCAAGGATAGAAAGACGGTCGTCTGTAGATTTCCATACATGTGTTAGAGCCAAGGGATTGATGACGCCCGAAGAGATGACAACCTTCCCGGAGCCGGTGGGCAAAGAAACACCAAGGCGAGTACAGCCTGAGCTCAGAGCCTCCAAGCATGAATCCAAACACGCCTCTTGATATGGCCTCAATGTTACGGCGGCCGGAGATAGTTTTGCAAACGTGCTAGCATGTCGCCATGACTTTCGCGGATAGCTGGCAGGCAGAAGACTATAGATACGCCATATCATGGGATAGCACAATACCAGGTGACCAGGGAGTGAAAGAGAGAGAATAAAAGTCAGCAACGAGATTGATCGTCAAGCAGAACGTCTTCAGGTTCTACCGAGGTACGCCAAATTCAAGTAATCCCAATGCCACTGGCAGACTCAGAATTACATGGGCAGCTTCTTACATGCTCGCATTAACAAATAAACACGTGATCGTGACGTCATACAGCCACAAGGAAAGGACCAATCACAGCATTCCAACTCAGTGCCCCCAGGATCAGAGAACACCCCAAAGCTGGCTGACCCACTCATGTCTTGCTTATGATCACTCCAATTATGTGGTCTAGTAGGATGTATAATTTTGGGCTCCCAAAATGAAGTGAATAATGGTAGTCTATGAGAGGTAGAGGTATATCGTGTAATAGTGTATAGACACCATCCCCCAGTCCGAGGAAGGCGTTTAGCCAGATCCACCAGAGTAGACCTTGCCGAACATGACTTCCTGGAGCTTGTCGTACAGCGACAAGACACCAGCACCAGCAACACCACGGAGGATGTTGGCACCAGCACCCTTGAAGAGGGACTTGGTGCCCTCCTTGGCAACGATCTGGGAGCCAGCATCGAACATGGACTTGTAGTGAACAGCCGAGCCGGAAGTCATCATCATGCGACGACGGATGGTGTCCAGAGGGTACGAAGCAAGACCAGCACCAATGGTGACACCCCAGCCAAGAGCAAAGGAGGCCAAGAAGGAGCCCTGGAGAGCACCAACGAGAACAACGGGCTCTGCATGAAAATGTCAGGATAGCTCCACCTCAAGATAGCAGAATTGCTTACTGAGCGAGTCGTAGACACCGAAGTAGAGACCACGGTAGACGATGATACCGACGACTGAGGGGACGAAGCCACGGTAGAGACCGGCAATACCGTCGGAAGCAAGGGTCTTCTTGTAGACGTCGACGAGACCATTGAACTGGCGGGCTCCTCCACCCTTCGACGACTTGGCATCGTTAGCCAGACGCGTACGGGCGTAGTCAAGCGAATACACGAAGAGGAGAGAAGAGGCACCAGCAGCACCACCAGAGGCGACGTTGCCAGCGAACCACTTCCAGTAACCCTCGTTCTTCTTGAAGCCGAACAAGGACTTGAAGTAGTCCTCTGAGCATATGGTTAGCCCTTCACTTGCTGCGGAGGTATTAAAATGAAGGCTTACTGAAGGCGAAGTTGAGCGCCTGCGTGGGGAAGTAACGGATGACGTTGGCGGTGTTTCCACGCCACAGCGAGACGAGACCCTCATCCTTGTATGTACGGATGAAAGCATCAGAGATACCTTTGTAGGGAGTGCTGAGACGGCCCTGCTTGATCTGGAAGACGTGTCAGTCTCAATATGGCTAAACGCGCTTGAAAGGCGCCTACCATCTCATCCTGGTTCTGGACGAGGAGCTTAATACGCTCAATGGGGGCAGCAGAAGTCTTAGCGACGGCCTGTAAAAGAATACGGTTGAGTCTTCCATACAATTTATTTTTTGGTAATAACGAGAACATACGGCAGAGACACCACCCATCAAGAAGTCGACTGTAAAACAGGGCGCACGCGACCATTAGTTGTGGGGTAAAGTGAGCAAAAGCCATAGCGACTGACCAGCAAACTCCTTGGGAGTCTTAGCCTTTTTAACGTCAGCCATAGTTACGGCAAGTAAAGGAAGAAAAGAAAGGACTGAGTGGAGGAAGTGGAGGAAGGTGAAGAAGAGGTATATTCCAAAATTTCGCGGTTTAAGTAGCCAATTCGGAGTAGATCGGAGCCAAAAGTCACGTGAGCATACACCGACAAGGGAACCAGTCGCGGCCCAGCAAGGGGCCGAGGGCAGAACTCCTCCGCTTGCCACCTCGTTCCATCTCCCGACACTGTCGTTTTTACGCGATCGGTCCGAGCAGCCAATCATCATCGGTCAATCACCTTGCGCGTTTTGATGGGGGACGGCTTTTAGTCTAAGTCCACGCATCTGTTATTGTCAACAGTGTTTCAGCATTATTTACATACACCAGTAGTAAACATTAATTATGTAGTAACTCATACAGCAGGATACCGCCACGACACCAGAAGTGTAAAAAAAAAATTGTCAAACTATATGAAACACAGCATTCACCATGAGCCACCATGATGACCATTCTGGCTTTGGTATGAATAATTAGGAGGCAATGATCCCTCACGCCCGTTAGGAGGATACGGTCCCGGCGATGACATGAGGCTGTAATAGTTGGGATAGCCATTCAACGGTGAATGGTGGTATATAGGAGACCTTGGGCCATTTCCATGATACGGAGGTGTGGCTCCATAGCCTAGGGGAACCGGCGACATGGGGTTTGGCGGCAATGAGGAAGAGGGAGTAGGTAAAGGAGACATCTGGGCAGGTGGGTGGGACGAGTAATCAGGCCTGACAGCCGACGCAGCATTGGATGTATGACTAGCATGCGAGTGAGTATGAGGAGGCGGAACCGACGCCTGAGGAGGAATGCTAGATGGGCGAGATGTGGCGTGGCCGGAACCAGAAGTTGGATGTACAGGTGATGAAGTAGCTGCCGGAGTCCCAACTCGAGATTTCTTCCAAATCTGCTCAGTAGGCGACTCTGTGCCATTGGCCTTTCTTTTGCCCAGTGTTGGTGCTGGTACAGGCGCCGGTGCTGCAGGTTCCTCATCGTCGGAATCCACAGTCAAATCAATGAAGCTAGCGACTGTCTTGTCTACTTGGATCGAATTCGCGCGGGGCAGGGGCTGAGATTCTCGTGAAGTACTGGAGGGAGCATTGGATATTGATAGCTCTCGGTTTACCTCATCCTCATCGTCGGAATCTAGCAATACAATTTCATCCGCACTGCCGTTTTCCACGGGTGCTGACGCCGATTTCTTAGGGGCTAGTGACACCGGCGTTGGACTCCGGTAGGGGTGCTGTTGTTTCCATTGCGCTGATGCATATTTGTTGTCCGATGTGTGCCATTGTCCATCTGATTCAACAATCACATCTTCTACATCCTCTAAGGTTTTCTTTAAGATATCATCGAAATAACTGTATATTTCATGTTAATATGATTCCGCAAGAGAAGAAATAGAAGGTTTACCCGTCAATGATTAATTCGTCGGGGTTGAGTACTCGGTCACAGACAGGGCAAACGTATGTTGTTGTTTGCTCCATAACGGAAAACCAAGAAGTCGCATCAAAGCAGGACGGATGAACACATGCCGACGACCGCGATGGTAATTGTATGCGCATAAAGCTCAACTGAAAATGCATTTAAGTCTTAAAAGTAAAATATGATGTAGGAAAGCAGCCTACAGGACATTTCAGAGATATCTTTGAGGGACCGGATATGATGTCATCATCCTCGTTGACAGAAGCGGCCACTATGTTACAGTCAGCTGAGAAAAGCTTTAGGTAGAGACGAGCCCGAGGTCACACACTCTTTTGCATGATTTCAGAACCACTCTTATATTTTCCTTTTTTCAGTCGGTCCACCAATTCCTCAACTGAGGTGACCTCGACAAGCTGGACTAACATGTAATATTTCTAAAAAAAAATGGTCAGCCTCGGGTCGAATGTCATTTCAGCATACAGACCTTGAGGACGACCGGTTGTTGACTATTTACATAAACAAGTTCCACCCGATTGCTGGCGGGACTGCTCATGCGAACATACTTGGTAATATCTGGGGGCGGAGCAGTCCCGGGCTTTTTCTTCAGCCCTTTGAGACTGACTTGAAGGATCTGACCATTCACCCTGACCTCGCACGTGGTAGGGAATTCAATGGGGCACGGTCCTGAGATATTGGGTCTAAAAGCACCCGCATTCGGGGTGTAAAACGTTGATGAAGTACAGTACAACCGTAGTTGGTATTTTGTTCTGAGGTGGCATCAGGTAAGTAGTCATCAGCATTTTCAAATAGTAATACAAACTCTGGCTCTGTCAATTTGCGAATGTGCTCGTCCCTGAGCTGGAAAGTAAGTGACTGTGATTTGCGATCGGAGGCACCGCTAGACTCTATATAATGGGTTAGAAGAATAACAGCTCGAAAAGGAGGAGGCTTACCAGGGCACTCTACAACGGTTGAAACGGCCTGATCTGCGCGAACAAATGGCGATGGCTTGAAACGTATTGCTACACATCCATAAGGTCAGGGTCATTGAAATTACTCAGCATAAGACAGTGCCACCTACAAGTACTTATCGGTGGGCGCGCTGATGGTACAGGAGTCGATACCTGCGCCACAACCGAAGGTCGTCTAGGAGGTGCGTATGGGTCGTATCTTCCTATCGAACTAGTCCCCGCGGTGGTAGGAACACTGAAAGCTGGCCTCTGTGCTGGGATCGTATGACCATTACTGCTGCCCTGAGCCGACGAAAATCTGCTCATAACACAATGTAAGCGGGAGTTGAGAGGAGCCACGAGGCGTGTGTGTGTTTTGACTATTGGTAATGGAATCTTTTTTATAAGCTACTCACGGTCTTTGTATCACTCTTTTGGCCTCTGACCATTGCCTTGTGTCATTCCGAGCGCGCAAGCCAGTAAGGTGGTTATGAATACGGGCAATGAGATCAGCTTTCTTGAGGTTCTTTGATATGCTGGCTCCTGCTCTCTCGTTGAGTCCTATTACAATGGCCTGCAGCTGAGGCACTTTCAGGTGTTGACCAACGGACGACCGCACATTCTAGCAGTGAAGAGAGCCTGAGTTCGGAGAATAACTTGCAGATCAAAGGTGGGTAGTCTCACCTCGAAGTCAGACCATTCGGGGCCACTCATTGCTGGTGTTGTTATCTAGAGCAATATTTCGATGTAAGGAGATCTAGGAATGAGGGCCAGCTTGTGGTAAGCCTTAGTTCAGACCTGACCAAGTCACAGCGGACCACACTCAGCACTGGCATTCGCCTGCCTGATCTTCGGGCACAGCCACAGCCCCCAACATCGGTCCAAATAAAGTCTGACTGGCGTCAGTGGATCATGTAACATGGCTCCGAGCGGTACATCTTCAAGTTTGTAACGCATTACATGTTGCTTGTTGAACTTGAATTTTACTCTCCATTCATTGATTTCTCGTACTTGGTGCTGGCAGTGATGGCAAGTACTGCTTAGCCTACGTATATTCATTATTTCTTCCCTACTACCAGTAGTGCGGTACTAATGACTTGTAGACACTAAATCCGCTACCTTTACGTGTCTGCAACCTATGGGGAATCTACGGCTTTTTTTCACCCTGATCTTCTGTCTTTCCTGATAGGATTGTCGTCTCCGATCTCACTTTCTTTCTACCTTCCAAGATGTCCTTCTTCCATGAAGATGCATTCAGACTGTCATGAAGTGCGGATGGTTGAGCTTTGGAAGCTGTGTTCTTGACTTCCAGCTTTAAAGCCTTCAATAACTTGGAAGGTGCCTTCTCAATTTTCTTCATGGTTGCAACACTGGGCAAAGCCAGGTCAATAATAAAACCCTATACTATTCAGATTACTTACCCCCATAAAGAGACTTCGGCCTTGCTGATTTCGGCACGGTGCATGTCTACTCCTCGCTTCTCCAGTACATCGATGAAAACCTTGAAGTTCTACATCGGTGAGGCGGTCAATATGAGTTTACTACGTCACAGCATAGAGATGACGGACATCAATATTTGTTCTGGAAGCATGTTCAGCTTTGATAGCATAGATGCTAGTTTTTCCAATTGAACATACCGATAGTGTCCAGAGAGTGGCGACAGTGTGTGGATGACACCTTCTTTCACAGTGATTAATCCTGCAGATGTGACGAGTCCGCCAGATAGAAATGAGGAGTGTTGGAAAGTTCCTGTCACTAAACCAGAGTAAATTGGTAAGGCTATAGTTCGTAATGAAAGTCGACGTGCATGTCAGCACTTACATTTGATTCCAACAAAAATGTTGACTATCATTGTCGTCAGTGGTTTTTAACAGAATGCTGCTGCTGAAATCCTTACAATTTTTGTCCTGCACAATTACTGAGCATTGGAAGATTGTTTCAACGAGCTCATCACAAGTCGAAAGCTCACCGAAACATAAATCCATGTATTCTTTCGAATTGTCGTCCTAAGTAGTTTTTCCGCCACACCATGGGAAGTGAAGTGATCTTTGAGGGTCTTGATGAAGCCTGATCTTTTGCCAGGGTGATCATCGATATAATGCATAGCAGCATTGCCCTCGGCTGAATCAAGAGATCCGGGAGAAATGGACGCTGAAGATGTACTACCGGTTTCCACCGTGTTTTGTTGATCATCGTCGCTGACAATACCTCGATCCGGACCACCATCTTTCCATTTTCCAGCAGATGTATCAACTAGGTCAAGTTTGAGCATGAGTAAGCAAACATCAATTCTGTAGGTAGACAGCTTGAACCCACCTAAGTTATGGCTCTTGGCCCATCGTAGCTTTCCTTCTTGGTCAATTTCTACAAGGTAATTCAAACCTGGACGGATGTTAGCACATTCTACCATGCTAGGAGTAGAAGATACGACTCACGTTGCTCGGCGGAGAGATATCTGATAAATATATCAGTATGCGTTCTGAACAAGGATCAGCAAGTTATTTACGTTATTCTCTGTGACAATATTCAGATTTGGGTACTGAGCGGTTTCTATAGAAGGGGCCCACCTGCTTCTCCAATTGTTCTCTGGGGCATTCTTCAAGTGATAAATCTTTTCCACCTCCTCGATCCAGCCTTAAGATATTGGTATTTGAAATTCTGCAAGTCAATTTTGATCGTATGTGCATCAAACATACCACCGAAAAAAGTTCTCTTCGGTATCCTCTTCAAGCCAACGACGATGATAGTACTGTGTTCCTCTGAAAAAAGGCCGAGACGCTGGACATGAAGCATGTGCCATACCTTGACTAATTGAAGATAGTTGAGTCAAGATCTTTAAGTGAAGGTGTGCGTTCACTCAACGATTGGAGCCATATCTGTGTTTTCTGAAGCGGTAGAAGATAAGATTGGCAATGTAATATTCAAAGAAGAAAAAATCTCGCACCCATCTACCAGTTCTAGCCAATGCTGTGTTTCCAAATTTTTGCTCAATCCTGTTTGATCCTGTACACCCATTGGTTTAAGGGCTGCATTGTCATCTGCAATCTGCTGTGAGAACTCAATATACAAAGCGTCGAGAATTGATTTAAGCACTTGTGAGTTGTTTCGTCATAAAAACAGCACGTCTCCAGCGCGCTTTGGCATCATTATGTCCCTCGTCTTGCGCCTTACGTACGACCTGCCATCATGTTGGTTGAGTTCTTGATCAAGATAGGATGTCCTATTGGCGTTATCACAACATTATATCGGATGTCGTTGGCAGCCTCTGACCAACGAACTTCGGGACTCATAGGGCCTGTACTATTCTCTTGTTGCAGTTTCTGTGCTGGCTCGCCGCCTAAGGCTACATCGTCTTGTGTTTTCGCATTTGAATCATTATCGTGAGTCTTTGGGTCATCCGCAGACCCCACGTCGTGTGATATATTATGATTGATCTCTGTCGCGGACATCCTAAGGCAAGTGGTTAAGCCACGCTGAGCGCAAACTGCAAGATACTGCTGTCTTACCTTACTTATACTAGTAATATTCTAAGTTTCCTATATTCAGGGTATCAAGCAAGTTGTGGTATAGCTGAAAGTCCCAACATTAATCTTTGGAAATGCATCATGCATCATCATCATCATCTTGGCTTGGCTATGAATACACGTGAATCATCACTTGTCACGCCGGACCAGTGGCACAGGATCCGACAGTCCATTCTGGAATCGTGACAATTCATCAACGTCATCAATAATACCGCTTCGGTGCCCACAAAATAACACATCTCTTATCATCTAACCATGCCTATCCCTGACGAGGAATACGACAAGCTCTCCGAGGAAGAGCGCAAGGCCATAGACCAGGAAGATCGCGAGCGCGAGAGACAAGAGCAGGCCTGTATGGAGTGATTGATCAAGCATACCCTTATATGCAGATAGGTAATCATCGTGATTTACAGCTTTGCCCTATACCTGGCGACAGGAGCTCGGTGAAGTGGACCTCGTTGTCCCTGTTCCTAAAGGAACCCGAGCACGAGATCTACAGGTTGTTATTCAAAAGAAGAAGCTCAGCCTTGGTCTCAAGGGACAAGAGAAAATCCTCGATGGAGAGCTGTGCAAAGAGATCAAATTGGATGATAGCACCTGGACGATAGGTCAATTATCTTTAGAGCAATTCAAAGATCCATCGCTCATATTGTCTCGAACAGAGGATCAAGAGAAAGTATACATTCATCTTGAGAAAGTTAACAAACAACAATGGTGGGAGAACGTCCTCACCCATCACCCCAAGATTAACACGAGGAAGATCGAGCCTGAGAATAGCAAGCTGAGCGATCTCGACGGCGAGACTAGGTGAGCTCTTTCCATTCGTCTATACGGCCAATAATGCAAAAATTAACATTTGCTTCAGGGGCATGGTCGAAAAGATGATGGTACGTTTTCATCGATTAACAAATCAACACGCTACTTACGTTCTACATTCAGTTTGACAACCAACAGAGGGTAAGCATACTCGAATATATCTGCCGAGTAGGAGATTTTTTACCAATTTATTTGTTTAGCAAATGGGTAAACCCACATCGGATGAGCTCAAAAAACAAGAGGTTCGCAAGTTTTTATTTTATTACGCCAAACAACAGATTGCTGATTACCACCTAGACACTCAAGAAATTCATGGCCTCGCATCCAGAGATGGACTTTTCCAAAGCCAAAATTTCATAAACATAGGTTTCGTGGGCCTTTTGGATTGTTTCGAGAAAATCATTTCAAGGCCTTATCTAGGTCACCCAATTATCTATGAGAAATATTTTTGCGTGTACAACAAAATGAAAAATCTATGAAACACCGAATGCTATCATAATTTTTGCCGTTTACCATGACCACGACCACTCATTGCTTGGCTCTTCCTCTTGACACTTTCTACCAAGCTCTGTAAATTGCGATCTTCGCCAGAATTGGACTTTGATAATTTCGATTCCTCCTGAACAGGTCGCTTTTGTTTTTGACGCTTGGATCGTTCTTCCAGGAGAGCAGCCATGCCCTTTGTTTTCTTGAACCTGTAATATCATCAGCCAACTGCCCCAGGAGAAAGGGGCTAGAGAGTCGTACTGTGGATGGCTTGGATCAATCGCGAATGTATGATCTTCATGGATGGCTTTGAACCGGTCGTCCTTGGTGTCGATGACGAAGTCCTCCTGCAGCCCTTCACCATCACCATCACCATCACCCTGCTTCTTGCCTTTCTTGCCTTTAAGTTTCTTCTTTCCACCTTTTTCGGCCTTCAAGACTGCCTTCATGTCGAAGTGCTTCACTTGTTGCTCGGTTTGATCCGGTGCTACGAGCAACTCTAGCTCTTCCTTCGTCGAGATGACCCTCTCTTTGGGTTCCTCGCTGCGCTTTCCATTCTTTCTTCTGCTCAAAGATAGTTCGTCATTATCTTGCTCACCCTCACTCGAGTCACTCGAGTTGTCAAAGAATTCATCCTTGGCCTTCTTGGATTCTTTGTCCGTCCCCAGTGACTCTTTTACTGCTTTGGCTTCCTCCTTCCTCTTCTTTCTCTTCTCTCGTAACTTTCTTTGGTACTTCTCCAGCGTTGTTTCGTCGTGTTCGTCATTAGTTTCCATGAGGCCTGGCGTAAATGTCACTTCCATGTCCACATCATCCGCGTTATCGTCCTTCCCCCACCCCTCCGGCAGCTCCTCATTATTGCCACTAAGAAGTAGAGCACGCAACTTGTCCCTCGAAGAAGAGCTCTTCTTGGATGGTTTTGATTTTTGCTCCCCCTCCGATTCAGACTCGGAGCCAGAGGCAATATATGCGCGAAAATCAGCTTCCTCGATTTCTTTTTTGCTCAGAGTTCTTCGTGTTAATTTATTTCGTTCGGTGTCATCTTCGTCCCAAGTTAGTTTGACTTTTGAATGTCGGAGTGCCTGAAGAATGAAAGTAAGAAATAGGGCATTGGGTGATGAAGAAGATGGCGGTGACAAACGTCAGTAACAAAATCAAGCCCTTTATTTGATTGACTTGTATCTTCGGTTGCCTCATCCCTGAAAAAAAGAAACTATTCCGTCACCTGCAGTTGAACCCTACATATTTTCCATAAAACTCACCGGCACTCATCATCGAAAGTCATGTCATCAGGAACGAAGCTTAGGTCAAAAACATTCGCAGACCGCTCGAGCTCAGTGCCGTCCAATTCCTCATAGATATGTGATGCCGCATCGACCGAATCCAAGGTGACGATAGCGTAGTAATATCTGTATGATACATGAGGACTGCTTACATAGAATGAATAATACAAGAGCTTGCCGTAAACGCTCCAACTGATATTTCCTGAGAGCATCTTCATCGTAGATATTCTCATCACCCACGTCGTAGACGTTCTTCTCGTTCACATCTTCTTCCAGATCGTCCTTCTTTCCGAAAATTTCTGCGGGAGGTCCCTCTTTCTCCTCCCGCGCGAGCCGTTCCTTGCCAAATTCGCTAGGGTAGATGGCCACACGCAGCACTTTCCCGCGCACGACCGAGCTGGCTTTGGAGACGGCCTGGCCGTGCTTGCCCTTTTTCTCCGTTGTTGTGTCGCGAGCAGCTGGAGGGACGTAGGGTGGTGCAGTGGGAGAGACCAGAGATGAGAATATTCGAAAGAGGTGAGCGGCACGGACATGGTCCCAGTCGAGATTGACGACCGCCAAGCGTTGTGTATGTTCAGTGTCTCCTTTGCTTTCCTCTTCCGGCTGTTCTTGTGCATAAGTAGCGGCTTGAGCGTCGAGATCCGCGAAGTTATCTTCGTCAAGGTCGATCTCAGCCTCCTCCTCGTTGAGTATGGGTTTTTTACGTGAAGAATCGCCGCCTAATGTGACAACATTATCATCTTCACCACTGTCATCGGTAACGACTTGCTCGTCTTCTTCTTCATCAGAAGACTCAAGGGTAACCTCTCCTCGAGCATAGTCTATGATAGTCTTGGGTTCCTCGGATTCATCCTCCAGTCGGTAGAAACGGCGAAGGTTATCCTGTTCATGGGTCTTTGATAGGGGCCGCCCATACTTGTCAACGAGTGCGCCTGGCCATCAGAACAGTCAATGCATGTGTGATGGAGAGGGCATAGCATCTGCAGCGATGGCATACCTTGGCCCTTTTTATTGGACTTCTTTTTACTGGTGTCGAATATGTCCTTGAAACGCTCGTCGACGACGACCTTGTTCTGCTGCCGTCTGCGTTTACGAAAGCGAGGATCAGTCTTGAGACGGGCAAATCTGGGGTCGGACATGATGATGCAAGGACAAAAAATTGGGTGCACGCGATCACGTGCATTGCGGCTGCCCTTAACGACGGGCCAATAGCGACGGGCCAATCAAAGATGGCAGAGAAGTCCATCGCTGGCCAGTATATATACCCTCGCATGTGGTATCAGTTGCCAGTCTCGTTCCCGAACCCACGTCTTTCTCTCCCCTTCAGTTAGTATCCCCGTCCCCCTCTGATGTCTTAGCCTGACTAACTCTCGTTCAACAGCTTTCTTTTTTTGTCGCTGTGCGACTTTCCTTGCTTTCAATTTCCATTCAGCTTTTCTCTGCGTTTGGTCTACGTCGATCCAGCCACTTTCGTCTATCCATTTCGTAGCATTATTATTCAAATCACCATGTTTTCTCGTCGTATCACAGTTTTTGCTGCTGCTGCTGCCCTTTTTGCTGGCCAGGTTCTGTCTGTGCCTTTGCCCATGCCTATGGAGGTATGTATATGCGCCGTTAGATGATCTATACTAAAGCCATTGCTCACAAATCAACTCATAGAGAGCGGTTGAGGCCCGGGATAACCTTGATTTCATTCCCGTTCGCCGAACATTGAACTACTTTGAGGCGCGCGCCATCAACACCATCCCCGCTCAGGACCCTACCATGTCTCCAGATGGCACGATTGTTCCCTATACCAACAACCAGAAACGTGCCATTAATAACATCCCCGCAGAGGATCCCACCATGTCGTTGGACGGCACGATCGTTCCTTATAGCAATAACCAGAAACGTGCCATCAATAACATCCCCGCAGAGGATCCCACCATGTCGTTGGATGGCACAATTGTTCCTTACAGCAACAACCAGAAGCGCGCCATCAATACAATTCCTGCTCAGGATCCAACCATGTCTCCGGATGGCACAATTGTCCCTTATAGCAATAACCAGAAACGTGCTATCAATACAATTCCTGCCCAGGATCCTACTATGTCTCCGGACGGCACGATCGTTCCTTACAGCAACAACCAGAAGCGGGCTATCAACAACATTCCTGCCGAGAATCCTACGATGTCGCTAGATGGTACTATTGTTCCCTATAGTAATAACCAGAAGCGTGCCATCAACACAGTTCCTGCTCAGGACCCGACCATGTCCCCTGATGGTGTCATTGTTCCGTACAGCAACAGCCAGAAGCGGGCAATTAACACAATTCCTGCCCAGGATCCAACCATGTCCCCTGATGGCACAATTGTTCCCTACAGCAACAACCAAAAGAGGGCGATCAACACCATCCCTGCTCAGGATGCTACCATGTCGTTGGACGGCACCATTGTTCCCTACAGCAACAATCAGGCTTAGGGAGGGTAGGGCAAGATGAATGATGGCACTATAGTCGTGAAAACATGATTGGTCCTTTTTTTTTCTCCACTGAAAAGCGACTTGATGGTTTCCAGAAATCACATATGGCGATGTGATATGTGATGTTTCTTGATGGACTGATGGATATATTACGTCGGCCATTTCACTCTTTTTTGCTTCATTATTTTTGTAGTAGAGCAGTATCGCTGAATGGAGTTGGAACTCTTGCATATCTTTGATTTGTACGCCATAGGAGCGTCATTACGACTTGTGATGTTGAGAGATTCCGTCATCCCTAGGCATTGAGAGGATTTTTGTTACCAAGAATTATCAGGTACTGTGTTTTTGATGGCATCAAGCGATTTACATAAAATCTTGGTATTTTGATTGAAATGGTCAGCGTAAGGTAGTAAACCTTTTGAGAAACTGGCGACAGTTACAATGAAAGTCGTGATCAAACACAAGAATGATGTTAGCACCCAGAACCTCATGTGTTTGTATTTGCTAAATCCATGACACTTGACAAACCCGAACTCGTTGGGGGTCAATAAAAGATGTAAGGTCACTCTTCGCAAACTTTGAATATTATTGGATCGAATCGCCGGTACTACAACATATTATCTACGCATAGAGATAAAATTCAGTACGAAGAGGACAATCAGAACGTGATCACCTGTATGGTCCGTAGATACTACTAATATTATAGGGAGCATTCGTCCCCAAAGTTAAAGGACGCAGGGAAGGGGAGCGTTTCGAGAAAAATCTGGTCGGGGACATATCTACGTAAATCAAGAGCAAGCTCTCAAATCATACTGCAATGCGACCCAGCGATTTCCACGGCAAATACAGATGATCGTACTCATCTATACAGAGCAAGGAATTACGTGCTCACCATGAAGTAAAATCAATTTCAACAACGAAAGATTACTAGATAATTATTATTATTAACATCACGATACTCTGTTCATTCGTATGAGCTGACCAACAAAAACTGTTTATCTTTATGATCATGAGAGCATGTAAAAACGCAAAGATTGTTTGATTGATTAGTTACTCAAGCTCGGGAATAGGGAGATTGGCCATCGATTGGTGGTCGTGAGAAATACAAACGCCCAATCACGGAAGACCCTCTCTGGGCCGTAGATGGAAATACCGTTGACCTCAACAACGGTGGCATGATTGACGATTGTAGTTGCTAAGGGGACCAGACCAAGAATTGTTGGAAAGACATAACCAGGTCTTTGCGCGGTGAATGGAGGTGATTGATGTTGGCGGCATGTTGTCGCCGGCTCTCAAGGGAAAAGAGAGATTAGCCGTAAGAGCCGTAAGGGATATTGAGCATACGATTGAGCATACCATAAGGGACGATGGGAACACAGCGTCAGGCAACCAATTACAGATAGGGACATTCTTTTGCATTTTCATCCTCAAGTCATTCCTGATATGATCGGAGAGTACAAAGCTCACCATGGAAACGCGCAAAATAATTAGTCGCTTGTATGCCAGTAAACTCAGTTCTGATATAGGAGGCTGGAATCGTTATTCCTGTCAGGATGCAGGTGATGTAAGCTCTTCACAAGAATCACAACATTCAATGTACGATATATCATGCCTGAATATCATGATTCGCACGATTATATCCAAGCTATTTATTGGCAACATTAAGGGTTCGTTACGGTAACATGCATCATGATCATGGTTTGGATGAAATTGGGAGTGATGAGGCCGGTGTAGTGGACAATTCGCATGCGATCCGATCTGTAACAGTCATTTGTGTGTTTGTGTCTGTAGTTGCTTGACTTGGATGCATCCGACTAATAACGATAATTACCTATGACACTCACCATAAGGGGTTACCAATGCTGTTGCCGTCCATTCCTAGCTTGATTACATGTAAGTCGGAGCCCTGTGATCGTGGGATGAATTTCTCAGTTATATTAATGATATTAATTTGGGCAGATACATCTATCCGCGTAGGCCTCCAGTACGACACCAATGCAGGGAGGCTATCAAATCGCTAGTATCACAGACAATACCCAATGGGCGTCGGTGACACACTCGCTCACACTGCCCATCATTTGATTTGGAAAAATCAAATCCATCTCCATGTTTCTACCTACTAACTAGAGCGTCCTGTTTCCTGTTCATCAGCATCAATTTGTTCATCAAAACATGTCCTGGCCAGGTTCGACAGACACTTCAAAAGAGCCAAAAAGGGCCAGGTCCGATGACGACTATTCGTTCTCTAACTGTCAATCCCCCACATTTGTCTTGACGTCTGTACAATAACCAACTTGTCAGCGTCGTCCAACGGGCAATTGGTTTTATATTACCTACTCTTATCCATCTCCCCGGAGGCAGCGAAATACTAGTAACTAGCTAACCATCATGTCCCACAAGGTGCAGAAGCCACTCCCCAAGTTTGAAGTTGGTATGTATTTCCATATCCAATCTCGAATTGAATCTACAGTGTTCATGCATCAACAGGAAATGATTACAAGCTACTCCGTCGACTTGGAGAAGGTGCCTATGGCACAGTCGTCGAAGCGACACACATACCATCGGGCCGGCACGTAGCGATTAAGAAAATTTTGCCTTTCGAACATAACTTGTTCTGCCTACGAACGCTGAGAGAGCTCAAGCTCTTGAAATTCTTTTCGGAGACATGCGTCAATGAAAATGTACGCTACTATCCCAGTGCCACACAAACCCCTATGCCGACCAACCCTTGCAGATCATTTCTATCTTGGACATCATCAAACCGCCTACACTCGACGACTTTACGGAGATATATTGTACGGATTTCTTGTGCTGACACTAGATTTCGAGCCTGACAGCGCCTTGCAAAAGTTATCCAGGAGCTTATGCAGACCGACCTCCACCGTGTCATCCGCACCCAGCCGCTCACTGAAGATCATTGCCAATATTTCGTCTACCAGATTCTTCGAGCCCTCAAAAGCATCCACAGTGCAGATATCGTTCACCGCGATCTCAAGCCCGCAAATCTGCTCCTAAATGCCAACTGCGATCTCAAAGTATGCGACTTTGGTTTGGCGAGGAGCGTAGCGAAAGACTTCCAGCAGGGTGGAAAAGACGCAGGGCTCATGACCGAATATGTGGCTACGAGATGGTACCGCGCGCCGGAAATCATGTTGTCGTTCAAGATGTACACAAAGGTGGGGGGGTTCCCGCTGCTTTGTTCTCATAAACTTTGGTCTTAACATGCACATAGGCCATCGATATGTGGGCAGTAGGCTGCATCCTCGCTGAGCTTCTTACAGGCCGCCCCTTATTCCCCGGTCGCGATTACGGCCATCAACTTGATCTCATCCTGGATATCATCGGATCGCCAACGCTGGATGAGTTTTATTCCATCACCTCACGACGATCAAGAGATTACATCCGTGCACTGCCCATCCGAAGAAAGAGGCCATTCACTGCCATCTTCCCCAAGGCTTCCCCGGACGCCATCGACTTCCTGTTGAAGACGCTGGTACGTCACTTCCGTCATAATAATCTCGTCTTGCGCTATTACTCATGTTGGCAACAGACATTTGATCCCAAAAAACGAATGACTGTTGACGAAGCTCTAGAACATCCATACATTACTACCTATGTAAGTTGACCCCTTATCGGAGATAAGTTTCTGTGTATTCATGATACCTCCTTCTTTGACAGCACGATCCGGAAGACGAACCGACTACGGCCTCTTTGGATCCGGAGTACTTCGAATTCGATGGTTCGTGGATCCCCTCAATTCTCTGCGTAACCTGGTATAACAGTCTGACCACCTGCCTACAGATCGCAAAGAAGACCTGAGCAAGAGCCAACTGAAAGAGCTTCTCTACGACGAAATTATATCTTTCATGCCTTCTATCTAATTTTTGTTATATCATTATTGGATTCAACTTGGTCCACCTATTTATTATTTTACGATTTGTCCCTTCTTTCTTTTATTTCTACTCAATCGTATATGCCCAAGCACGCAACCCTGTAACTATGTATTTTATCCTCATGTTTCCCTGGAAATCCAAAATCCAAAATATGTGTCAAATTGAAAGAAAAAGTGACCAAACTAAACCGCAAGAAGGTAGGTACTGTAAAGGCGTTCTTAATAATATACAAGAGGTTGTGCTTAAGGAACTGTTCAAAAGATACAAACAAATCCATATGGAGAGGAGGGAGGAGGAAAGCCCAAGGGGTGAAGAAGAATGCTGAAATTACGGAATAAGTCAACGGAGGGGTGGCGCAATCAATGGTTGAAGACTTCAAGAGAAAATGCAGATATCTGAGAGGTATCACATGGTATGATGGATAAAAATGCTGTTAAAATCTCCCCCCAGTCCAAAACCCAGAAGCAACGCCCTCGACACCAAAGTCACCAAAGCGGGAGTCGTTCTCGAGCTCAGTGCCATAAAGTGTTTGCGTAATGGGCAAGTTGTCATGGGTTTCTCCCTCTCGGATAGGGACAGGGATCATCCCCATCTGAGTACCGATTTCGGTGCTGGACAACGTGCGGCCGACCACGGGTACTTTCTTGGCCTTCGCCTTTTTGCGCGAGGGCTTAGAGGCAGATGCACTGTCTTTCTGTCTGCTGTCAGCATCTCCTTCGTCGTCTTCCGAATCATCATCACTATCATCATCATCGTCATCGTCATCAGACATAGAGCCTGGCTTGATACCACCACCATCTCTAGGTTGTGATTTCGGCCGGCGTGATGGCAACCCGGGGTAATGTCTAGCAGGCCCAACAGGAGAGGGCGACTGAGGCGCTTGAGGAAAGGGAAAAGGCCCCAGATTACTTGGGAAGAAAGAGTGTGCAGGGGTTGAAGTGGGCATGAACGGGTATCCAAAGGGTTCAGGATTACTTGGTGCGTCATCACTAGGGGGCATTGGCGCTCGTATTAGAGGTCCGTCATGAGTCATATCTGGCGACATCCCAAAACCAGGGCCGAAAAGCTGTAGATGATCCGTGCGTGGAGGTGAATCGAAGCCAGTGCTAGGTGGAGGTGGACGCGGTTCTACATCGGTATAGATTGAGTACCCAGCCCGAGCGGACACGTGAAAATTGGTAGGGGCCTTGGCCGCTGGGGGCTCATTGGTTTCCGTGTTAGCTGTAAGTTTAGGGCGTTTCTTGTCCGGAGGAGCATCGCTTTGGTTATCCCCCGGCTCAGAGGTTTGATCATCATCATGCACCTCTACGAAACCACCGATGTCACTCATGGAGTCATGGGACCGCTTTAGGAGTCTCGAAGCAAATCCTGGGTGAGGCGCAATAGCTGGTGGTTGCGACAGAATACCGGGCATGCCGATAGGAGTTACAAAGTTTTCCCTGCTTTGAATGTTAGAATATTAGCGTGCATGAATTTAGGCATCTTACTTTGCAGGGGGATTTTTCTTGTGTTCTTCAGGTGTAGATGTGTGTGGCACCTCAGCTGACGAAATCGAGCCGGTCGTAACCATCGTCTTCAACTCCAAGAGCTGAGTCTTGAGGAAACCAATCGCATTCACTTCGCTCTGAAGCTGCTGCACTTGGTTACTAAGGGTAGCTATTTTTTCTTGTGCTGCACTCCAATGAGCTTCCAAGAGTTTGAGCCGAGAAAGTTCAATATTCATCGCTTCAATTTGATCTCGCAAGGGTCGTGTCTACTGCAAAGTGAGATAGAGGGATGAGATTGATGAAAAATAGTCACTCACAGCTATCTGAATCCTTTCGTCCAACGGGTCGGTAGAGGATGATGCCACCTGAGCACTGTCAGGTCTTGCAATTTGGTCCAGAGATGTCTGCTGGTCTCCTATGGATGAGAGTTGATCTTCACAGATGTTATTTAGCTAGGATGATTAGAAGGGGTGTAAGTAATACGAACCACTAGGCTCTACCTCCGGCAACACTTCTAAATAGCACTGAATATGGATTTATCAAGTGGCATTGAGTAAGACACACCTTCTTCAATCGTAGCCTCCACGGTTTTGACCGTTTTGCTTGGTCTGATTCGGCTTGGCTTCGGAATACTGCTGAGTTTACGTGCTCCGGTCCCGCCTGCAATCACAGGTCGTCCAACCCCAAGCCTAGTTTGCATTTCCTTCGCTTTACGTGTGCGACTAGGGGCAACCACTGCCGGCTGACTCACCGGAGGCGGTGGCACAGGTTGATAATTGACATTGTTGTCGTCGTCGTCATCGTCGTCGTCTGTATCATGAATAATAACAGATCCTGTCGACACGCCGCGTGCTCGAGCAGAAGATCTACTAGACACACGACGAGAAACCGGTTTGTTCGAATTGGGTGGTTGGCTCAACTTTGAAGCATGGTGTTGTTGGTCGGGTGGAGATACCACAACAGGGACGTCTCTGGAGGAGGTCGCTGTTGATTGTACAGTTGCCTGGAACAAGAATGCGTTCGGTTGGGCTTGTTGGGAGGGTGGCGGACGCCTTAAAGATGGTGGCGGCTGGGATTGTCTGTTTATCGTTGGCCTAGGGAGTCGGGCAGTGGAGGGCGGGGGCTGAGATTGCCTTGCAGGTGGCGCTGTTGTCCCAGGACGGTTGTTATAAGAGGACGCTGGTCGATGTATAGGATGTGGGTGACTGGTATGTACCAATATGAGTGACAAAGTAGCATATATGCTAGATGCAACGCACTGTACTGAGTCTAGAAGGAGGTCGATGATAGCTTCCGTCTTGAGATTTGCCTTGACACCATAATCCTGGATGCCGCATTTGATCCGTTAGAATGCCTCCAGATCATTTACATGTTTGTTAGGTAAGGAAACGCACCTTGCACAGTTTCTGGAGGTCAGAGCGCTTCATCGCCTGTAGGAGAGCAAGAAGAGTCAGACTGTGGCATGGGGGGAGTGCAGAGATGGCATGCAGACCTCGAGGGCGGCGCGATCTGGCGCAGGCATTGGTGGCAATTGAGTCCAGTCTGGATGATGACGGTCAAGGTTCAAGTTCTTTACGCCCAACAAACGCGTCCGCCCGGAGACACGTGAGCATCCACGTGACCTAATGGGCAATGAATCCAGCCTCGGCTCTCCCGGACCGGTACCGCACACGGGGTCCTCGCCTGTACTTCGATGAGCATATATACCGACCCAAAGCGGACATGCGTTCAAGTAAGTGCTCTATTCCACCATGTCTCTCACCCTCCAGCAAGTTGCTCAGCATAATAACGACAAGTACGAGTCGAGCTCGTTTGTTGTGCAAATTGGCTTATCATGATATTACCTAGGTCCTGCTGGGTCATCATAGAAAATAAGGTCTATGATGTCACGGAGTTTCTTTCCGTACGGGGTAATATCTTTGTTGTCGTATTCTAACCGTTCTGAATTCAGGTGTACTAGGAACACCCCGGAGGGGCCAAAATCATTCTCAAGTATGCAGGGCGAGATGCTACTTCCGCCTATAAGCCCATACACCCCTCTGATGCACTCGACAAAAATCTACCTGCGGACAAGCACCTTGGTCCACTAGACGCCTCGTCGTCTAAGAAGCTGCAAGAGCAGCAACGTAATGTACCAAAGACAAAGGACCAACTTAGGATTGAGAAGGCTAGGAAGGAGCTCCCACCGCTATCGCACATGATCAGCATAAACGACCTCACGGTACATTGTCACTTGTTAACCCCCGCACAGGAGCTCTCATATTTAAAACTGTCCAGCAAACCGCTATCAAAGTGATGTCTTATAAGGCACATGCTTACTACTCGTCTGCTGCAGACGATGAAATTGGTACGTTGATCTAGTTCTGTGCAAACGTGATTGGTGTTGAACATATTTTTTTGCAGCCGCTGACGAAAATGCCCGCGCCTTCTCTCGTTTCTTCTTCAATGCTCGGGTTATGCGACCAGTCTCTACAGCAGATATCTCTACAACCATCCTCGGATTCAAATCTAGTATCCCCGTGTTTGTTAGTGGTGCTGCTCTTGCTAAGCTTGGGCATCCTAATGGTAGGTACTTCATTCGAGGTACTCTACTTTCTGCTGACTTCTGTCGTGTTAGGCGAGGCCAACATTACCGTAGGCGCGCATCATACAGGCATCATCCAGATGGTTTCTTCCAATGCTTCCCTATCATATGCCGAAATCGCTGCTGCGAGGCCGTCCCCAGACCAAGTGTTGTTCTTCCAGCTGTATAAGCAAAAGGACGACGCCGCAGCCTTAGATCGTGTCCGCACCGCAGAAAAGCTGGGATATAAGGCCATTTTCCTTACTGTTGACGCCATAGTCGCTGGCTCGCGTGAGCGGGACGTTAAGGCTCCCTGGGTGGAAGAAGAATTAGAACGTGCGGGTACGGAGGAAGGCGAGAAGGAATATACCGCTGGTGAAACGCCCAAGACGTTTGATGATTTGAGTAAGATCGAAGATGACACAGATAATATGAATGGCACAGCGGGAGCGCTCATAGCAAATATCGATATGGATATGACATGGGAGCGGACTGTCCCCTGGCTGAGAAGTGTAACAAAGTTACCTATAGTTATCAAGGGTATTCAGTGTGTAGAGGACGCTGTGTTGGCTGCAGAAGCAGGTGTTGACGGCATTCTTATCTCAAACCACGGAGGTGAGCCACCATATATTATGCCTATGTCCAGTGACTGACACATGTTAATTTAGGTCGTCAACTAGATTAGTACGGACAGCTCTTTTATATACATACCTAAACAAGAAGCTGATCAAACCTAGCTCTATGCCAAGCCTTGAGGTTCTATACAAGCTTCGCAAACAACGTCCAGAAGTATTTGATAAAGTTGAAGGTAAGCCCTTTAATACTGATCGTCTTGTTCACCCATTAACTGTTTTGAAAACCAGTTTATATGGATGGCGGCGTCAGGCGTGGAACTGGTGAGTATATCACTACTATGTTAAGATACACGCTCTTGTGCTCAAGCCCGTCGATAGATGTTCTCAAGGCCCTCTGTCTCGGTGCCACCGCCGTTGGCATGGGACGCCCATTCCTTTATGCACAAAGTGTACGTCTGACCTCTAGAAAGTTCTCAATTTCGCACCCCATGACAATGAGAAATATATAGGCCTACGGCTCTTCTGGCGTTGTCAAATTGGTCCGCATCCTTGAGCGAGAAATTAAGACGGCCATGCAACTAATTGGTGCGAAGAATGTCAAGGAACTCGTTCCAGAGATGGTGAGTGGTTTTCTCTTTGAGTCCAGACATAAGCACCGATCCATACAATCACTCAGGTCGAACGTGTGGACTGGCAGCCTTTGCCATCCAAGTTGTAAAACAACGTAAAACAATTTGTTGTATCTTTCTTTTTGTAGCCGTAGAAACATCTCGGTGTTTATGTAGAGCATTTTAAATTGGATTAAAGGATACAGACGGAAATATCGTTCAGTGAGAGTAATCTACAAAAGGTGTTAAATATTACACGCTTTAACGGTCCCGAAGAAACGAGAAAGTTGATGTATGATAGTAAGAAACTAATAGAAGTCCCGTTCACATGGCAGAACCCAGGACCTTAAATGCGAGGGCACGTAATATCTGGAAAAACGCCGAAGAATGAAGTCAATCAGATGAGAAAACTCATTTCTCAAGGCTGTACCCACCTGGGCCTTCTCCTGTCCCCCGAGCTGGTTAAATACAGCAGCAACGCTCTTGCCTTTCGCATCGCGAATAGCACCAAGTCTATTTCCGGCATATGCACCAACCATTAGACCAGGTACATTGGCAATAATAAATCCTATTCCAGCGCCGCTGACGGCACCCACATAACTCCACCAAGGGACAACACGGTGTACCTCTGGTCTTAAGAGCTACAAAGAATTGCCACGTAATCAACACCAAAATTAGCAGAAACCAAGTAACATAGATGGCAACACACCTCCTCAAAGACATCAGCAAACACACCGTTTGCATCAGGCTGGCCGGATGGTGCTCCGGGATTAGCAGCAGCGCCCGTTCCAGCACCGGCACCAAACATGCTGGCAAAAGTGGAAAAGAAGTTTGACGATGCATTGGGATTATCAGACTTCTCGCTAGATGGTCTGGAAGCGTAGAGGCTATCGTATTCTTTCCGTCTCTTAGTGTCAGACAGGACGTAATACGCGTCCGCAATTGCCTACCAGTGAAGATCGAATGAGGACTTAAATGATAGCTAGAGAAATAGGAATAAGCACCTGGAATTTCTCTGTGGCAGCTTTCTTCTCAGTGGGTGTAGCTTTTGTTAGTCTATGAAATGGTATTTTGAGTACATGGCGGGATTACAATGCCATAATATGACCGTCAGGTTGGATCAAGTTGTACCTATCAGGATGAGTCTTCAAAGATTCTTTCTTGTAGGCTTGTCGTATCTCGTCAGCCGTTGCATTACGAGGGATACCAAGGAGCGCATAGTAGTCAGGAAATTGAGACATGATGGTTGTAGTGAATCAAGAGTATAAACAGGCGATGCGGCTCACAGGCACATGGATCCAGCGACGTCATAAATACATACTACACCACTGCTTCCGCTATCAACCAGACAATGTTACAGCAACAAAACAAATTGACTCCAACGAATGACGAAATGTCTAGTGTACAAAGATTGAGTTCCGAAAGAAAGAATACATGAATGTGCCAGCCAGTCACATTAAAAGAATAAAAGAATGTCAAATTATAATATGCGCTGTAGACACCGTTCAAGACTGGTTAAGTACAAGAGGCGGAGGACGCGGTTTCCCTGGTCCTGAAGGGCCTAACCTCGGGCCGGCAGGAAGTCCGACGGCTGGGCGGCCATTGAGCCGTCGTGGTCTTCCTGCCCGCGATTGTGGGCTTAGAGATGCAACAGAGGGGCTAGTTGGCTCATCCACATGCGTCCTTGCAGCGGATACAGGCACAGTTTGAAAAGGTGCGTCCACATTTTCCTGGGGCATCGGCGGTACCGAAGGGTTAGTGCTACCTTCAGGATACCATGAATGACCTTTCCCAGAGCGCACCCCACTAGATGCTGATGCGGGAAGGACGTTGTTTGTAGAAGCTGAGGCGGGTGCGACGTTTTCAACAGGGGCAACGATGTCGAATTCTTGCCCATCCTCAGAGATAATCCGTGTTATCCGGCCCCGAGCGGGTGAGGACGGTCGGGCATAATCTGAGATATCTAGTATTAGATGATACGTCATTTCAAAGCAAAAAAAAAAGACTCACTTCCTATGAAAGAAGTCACATCGTAGGACCTCCCTGAAGATTCAAAGAACGCGCGTGATCCTTCTTGTCTAACGGGTAGTGCACTAGTCACCTGTAAACCTGACTGCTGCAATCTAAATGTCTCTTGTTTGAACGTCTCTTGTGAGGCCGCTGACTTGAGCATCAGCTCCTTCGGAGCCCAGGGTGGCGTTGGGAAGTTGCTCAACGAGAAATCACTCTTGACGGATGTGTATTCCTTTGTGCCTCCGCTTCCAGAGGATACTAAAGATCTGGAGCGGAATTGCCGAAGCGCCTCATCCATATCGATGATCGAGTCTCTAGTCTCTGAATCCTTCGTTTCGGTAATCGACGGGTTGGAAATCAGCTTCAGCATGGCTATGCTCTTATCGAGTTCCTTCTGTTGTCGGAATAATTCACCGATGGTAGACAAACTTGGGTTGGCAGAGTCATAAGTGTTCCGTGACGTGGTATCCGCGCTTGATGTGGTGTCGTCGTGTTGCCTCTGCCAGACCGGAGGTGGTGTGAGCTCCCCGTCCTCTGGTAAAGGAACTGCGCCATTCAACCCGAAAACAGGCGAGGTTCGGCGCGCAGAAGTGGGAACCGTCAACATGAAAGAATCAATATCGTTGGATGGAGGTGTCGAAGGCGAGGCCGCTTCTGCAGGTTCAGGAGAAAACTGCATCCGAGTGTAGATGGGATTTAGATGCTGCTGGCGCGAGGGAGGGGCAACAGGACCGGCTATGCTCCTGTGGGATCTATTCGATGACTGTCGACTGACGGTGATGTAGGGCTGCACGATATCCACTGCAGTCTCGGGTTCAGGAGTACTCGAAGGCCAAGTATATGGAGGTTGCCGTGATGTGCCTTCTTCGGAGGCAGGCATATCTTGGATTGGAGAACGCACACTTGCTGAGTCTTCAGGACGAATGTCGACTACGGGAGACATTTGCTGTTGATTGGTACTGTCCTTGTCACCAGGATGTAGGTATACCTGAGCCATATCATTCCACGGGACAGAAGATTCCTCTTGGCGCACGTGAGGCTCCTCGCTTCGTTTAATGTCTACTGCGGCATCGATCCCAGATGGTGGCATAGGCATGTTACCCTTTTCAAGCTCACCATGATCCCAGGGGCGCACTTGAGACTCGCTTTCTGGCGACCGAACACCTCTCAGCCAAGATGAAAGACGAGAAGGCATGGATCCTCTGGACATCCGAGAGGCACGAACCGGAGCGGGGTGGGATACGACCAGATTGGTGGATACGTTTTGTATATTAGGAGGCACACTGGGCACCATCACACCTGGTTGAGGTGGATAGGGATCCGATTTCTCTTCTTGGTGCATCTTGGTACACATCTCGGACGAAATGCCCGAATCCGGAATCGCAGGCCGTCTCTCTTGTCCACGAAGATGGTAGAAGGACGAAGTCAAGAGAAAGACGAGAAGCATGTACATCTCTACTGACTGTAAGACTCTGCCAACTGTTGATTCGGAGAATGCAACTGCATGAAAGGCACATATTCAGATATCAATTCCAATCAAAATTCATGAAGGCACTGACATATTGAAAGATTTATTGCAGATATTGTTGCACCGATGACAATGGCCAGGATAGGTGTGAAATAATACAGCAATACGCGACGACGCGGCTCTACCGGTGTGATAGACATGTTGAGGAATATTTTGAGGATGAAAACGGCGGAAAGCATGACCTCTAGGATAGAGTCCAGAATGTAAACAATGCCTCCTGCAGTATGTGCCCCTTGGACAAGACGCCATACTATTTGTAGGATCGTGATAAGCACAACTAATCCAAGAGTCGTAAATTTGAGAATATGGCCAATCAAACCCCAGCGTCTCCAACGACCGCTGTGGCATTCCTCGCTCATTAGACTGGCGTTCCTTCCTCCTTCTCCGTAAGGTCGTGAGGCAACAAATTGCCAAAAGAACAAATAGAGAAAGCCAACAGAGAATGCAAAGCCAAGCTCGCGAATGATAATCAGAGCGGTGACTTCATCAAGGCCTGTGCCGGCCTCGACTTTGAACGGACCACGAACGAGGAGCTGGCTGATGTCGAAGATAGCGGATACAAAAGAGAGAAAAACGGACATGTACAGGAATAGCGACAACCTATTGTTTCTTTTGTTGAGACACACGAGATAAGATAGAAAACAATGAAGCACACCTGTTCACTTTCTGCATCATAAAAAAGAACGTAAAGACACCGAAGGACAACAACCCAACAGCAAAAAGCGGGACATCCGCCAAAATAGCTTCAATCTAAAATGCTCAACACTCGAGATAAGCGAAGTTGAAGCGGCCAACCGCAAGAACTAGGATACTTGCTGATGCATTAGGGCTAAACTGCAAGGACGAGGGAAACTCGAATGTCCCAGGTACCCAATGTAGTTCATTCTGGTGCATAATCCACTAGTATTGGAGAAATCCAGGTTGTCAATGGCCTCAGGCCTGGAAAAATGAAAAATAGCCAACGAAAGACCGGCTCGTCACGGCGCTGGAGAATTAAGGAAGAAAAAGAGAGACAGGGTCCAGAGTGACCAGCACAGAGAATAAAGATACGAGAACGGAAACTAGAGTTTTCCAAAGCCCAGCTCTTGAGTGGGGCAAGAGGCAAGAAGCGGAGTGTAATACCATTGCGAGTGTGCGCTTAGAATCACTGGAATCAATTAGCATAGCGACAGTAGCGATCCCATGGGCCCCATAGGACACCTTACTTGTCACTTCCCCACCTCGATTGCTGTGATCACAGCAGTGCAAGGTCCATTCCACAGGTGGACATCAATTGCCCATCATGAGATAATCATCACTTTTCATCCTTGCGGTATAATGTGAAATTGAGGTTAATCCTGCCAGTGTCCTGTGTGGTGGACTTTGGGCAAGGGGAGAACATCATGATGATGCTCTCCGTAACTTGAAGATCGTAGTTACCGGAAGAAATAGTAAACACAGAATTGATTACTGTAATGCGCCTCTCACATCAACCCAATATCGGTTGTCTAGATTCGGTCTATAGTTAAATTGGAGTCATCATATCATCTCTGGTTTCTATGTTTATTTATTTGATCTGTAGCTTTGTTCATGGGGATCTGACCTGATCTCTAGGATTATTGTTCATAAACAATATATATTCCAAGCTACGGATCCATGTACACATTTGCTCGAAAAAAGTAGCTAGTAAGTAGTTAGCAGATAGCAATGATATGAGATAATATGGAGAGAAAAACTCGTAAACATGATGGAAAGTGCATAGTATACAAATGTCTATATGTGTGCCCAAATCGTTTCACGTCAGTACATGCACGTCTCACTTCGTCAAGATCAAAAATAGAAAAAGAAAAGGAGGGGTGAATCAGGTCAGGTCAGTAAGTAACATTCTTCAAAAATTCGTCATTCATCATTGCGGTCATATATCATAGGCCACCACCCGTCATCTGACGGACGAGAAACATGCCCCTGCCTTCATCCATACTCTTGCCTCGCATGCCAACAACGCTCTTGGGCCTTGGACGTCGTCCAGCGGAGGAGCCTGGGAACAGGTTAGAGCTTCCACCGAGAGGAGATGTCATCTGTTTCGTAGGACTGCTGGACAACGATCGCGTCGGATTGAGCCCTCCGCCTGTCGTCTGTTTGTCGACGCCACCAGACATACCAGTATATAGCCGGGAAGCACTATGTGTCGACGAAGACTGAGTTGTGCTGTATGACGATAAAGATGTCGCAGGACGTGTCGGCGAAGTCTGAGGCTCGAGACGTTTCGTGGCAGGAAGGAGCAGCTGTAGGCACGTATATAGTTTGTAAGCAAAACAACGAAGCAGCTGTAAATGATGATAGGGAGAAAATGCATACCAGGCATTCACGGCACCAGATACCTCCCTCACCATCGCTCTTAGCAGCACTATCCAACTTCTTGCCACAACCAGGTTTGCCCTGAACCTCCTCCTTGCCCCATACAGACGAGCGCTTAAGGGCCTTGTCCTTAACCCGATCCGTCTTGCCAACACCACCGCCACACACCAAGCATGAAGCATGCCACCTCGACCCACCTGGGCCGGGGACGACACCAAACTCCATCATCGACACAGCTTTGGAGCACCCAGGGCAAGTCAAGCCACCTCCAAAGCGCGGTGTCAATGTCGCGCTCGTGCTCGTGCTTGTGTTCATACTCATGTTCATGCTCGTGCTCGTTGTCTGAGGCAGTGCAGTGAGCGGCGGTCGTTCGTATCGACTCGAGAAGCTGCCGCCTGGTGTGGTATTGATGGGCGTTGGCGTCGGGCGAGAGGTAGAGGCGGCCAGGGAGGACGAACTAGAAATATAAGTCGATGCAGGCCTGGACTTGGCCTTCTTCGTTGGTGCGCAATCGATATGCACAGCTCCCAGCTCCCTGTCGCGCACAAACACGGTACGACCAGCCCCATCGTCCTTGAACTCGTTTCCACACACTGCACAAGTGAAGCAATAGGTGTGGAATCGAATAGACTCTCCATCAGGCGTCACCTCATCAGGCAGCGTCACGTATCGGCTCCCGTTACGGGTCGGGATCATGATGCCGCACTTGGCACAAAGATGTTGAGAACCCGTTGTCTGAGGCCTCAACGCGATACGGGTGCCTGTCATTTGGGGCTTGATGGGCGTGTGCGAACCGGTATGCTGAGGTTTGACGGATGTTCCAGTCGTCTGCGACCTAAGAGGTGCATGTCCTCCTGTATTCTGCGGTTTCATAGGAGCATAACCACCACCGGTGTTCTGAGGTTTAATAGGAGCATAGCTACCACCGGTGTTCTGTGGCTTAATAGGAGCGTAGCCGCCGCCCGTATTCTGGGATCTGAGGGGAGCATAACCACCACCCGTAGTCTGCGGCTTGATAGGCGTGTAGCCACCACCAGTATGCTGAGGCTGAAGAGGTGCCCCATACGAGCCCGTATACTGAGGCTTGATCTGCTGTGGTCCAGTGTGCTGAGGCCTGAGTGGCTCTTGTGAGCCTGTGTACTGGATATCCAGAGCGCGTTCCAGCGCTGAGCGACCTCCCGTGTTCTGTGGCTCAAGCGGGCGGGTTCCTCCCGTATACTGCGGCTTTATCGGGCGGGCCTCTCCCGTGTATTGTGGCTTCAACATAGGAGACTCGCCAGTGTTGTGGGTCTTGATACCCCGCCCCTCGCCAGTGTACTGAGGCTTGATGGCGCGGGACTCGCCACCAGTATATTGGGGCTGCAAAGCACGCGACTCACCCGTATACTGCGATCTCAGAGGGCGCGATTCTCCAGTATATTGAGCTTTGATAATGTGACCCCCTCCAGTATATTGAGACCTCAACATTTGATCCTCTCCCGTATGCTGCGCCACCAAGGGATGAGTCCCGCCAGTATGTTGCGGCCTCATGGGACGCGTTTCTCCCGTATACTGGGGCACCAATGGACGAGCTTCCCCAGTGCGCTGAGAAATCAGAGGACGAGTGTCCCCCGTGCGCTGAGGCTGAACTGTAGTCGCCGTCTCTCCCGTATATTGCGACCTCAACGCCTGCATTTCTCCGGTATGTTGTGCCCTCATCGGCCGCGTGCCACCGGTCAATTGGGGCTGCAAAACGGCCACAGGAGTGGCAGTCGTAGTCTGAGTGTCGATCGTATTGCGTCGGCTACCGTATTCCCTCACGGGGGCAGGGGTAGAGACAGGAGAGGCATGTGATTCCATGAATCTCTGTCTTAGAGCGCTGACGTTTCCGACTCCCTCGAACGGACGCGGCTTGGTGGCGTTGTTGGTTTCTGACCTCCATGTCTTCACGTCGGCTTGTTTGATTGTGTTCATTGGAGTGGTAGGGTCTGACAACACCTCCTTCAACGTCGTCCGTCCCCGGCCTTCAGAACCTAAATAGTCGCCAAACACATCGTACTTCCTCCTGGGAGAGGAATTCGACTCAGAAACGCCCGCGTCAGATAGCAAGTCGGGCGTGGAAGGCGCGGTGTTTGGTGTGTTGCTCAATTGATGTAGACCGATGGTATGTCCACGCAGGAGGGAAAGGCTAGATAGGCTACTAGTCGGTGATGCAGAACTGTCTTCTGCGCTGCTGCCCAGCTCGGGGGACGATGAGAGGTTGGAAGAGGAACGGGTCGAGAGAACACCCGATTCGCCTACTTCCGTACGCCGCATGTC
The DNA here is from genome assembly GCA_018343915.1 of Agroathelia rolfsii. Classification (NCBI taxonomy): domain Eukaryota; kingdom Fungi; phylum Basidiomycota; class Agaricomycetes; order Amylocorticiales; family Amylocorticiaceae; genus Agroathelia; species Agroathelia rolfsii. Next base: position 2,661,243 of record JABRWF010000002.1, read on the forward strand.
ACTCCTGGAATTGCTTCGGCTTCGCATTCGGGCAGGAAGCGTGCCCAGATCGGAGACGCGCCCGATAGATCGACGAGTGGCGGGGGAGGCAGACATGGAGGCCATACTCTGAGGGGGAGACTGTATAGGCGATGGTACGAGTGATTCGCGAGAGGGTGTGGTATTGCGCAAGAAACGCATCTTCATCTCTTCAACGGCCTCTTCCGTCACTGGTCGTGGAGTCCCACTCTGACTACGAATGCCTGGGCTCCTTGTCGGCGTGGAGCTGCGAGGGAAATCTGTCGCGGTACGGGAGGAAAAGGGGCTGCTGTCACCAACAGATCCAGCACCTGTACTGAGGGTCCTTCGGCGTCGGTCTATAGCTGGTGTACTACTGCGGCTTCCGGAGTCCACCGTGGACATCCCAGTCGCAGGTGATGAAGCGCGTGCTTGCATGGAACTGAGACGCGCCGTAAGCTCCTCCATAGCAGGGCTACCTTCACGACTACGGCTTCGATTCCTAAGGGGTCTTGCTGTATCGCGGCTCTGACTCTGACTACGAGGCCTGGAAATGCCAAGGCGCTCTTGCAGCTCTTCTAGAGCGTTATTAGACCTTTCTGGACGTGCATCACGTCGCATACCACCCAGACGGTTCTCCTCTACCTGCGTCTTGCGTGGTGTGGCCGGCTTGCTCCCGCCATTGTGCGCGTAGGACGATCCGAAACAATCAACGCAGCAAGGTCTGCCAAGGAGATCAACCATGGGGGCACCACCTATGTTCTTGTTGCATGACTGTAAAAACAAGATAAATCGCGCTGTTGGATAATACACGAGATAGATGGACTAACATTGCAATTGAAGCATCTCTTATGCCACACCTGACCAGCATTCTCCACGAATCCACCGTCGGATTTCAAGATGAGCACATCCCGAGAGCAGGTCATGCATTGGCCACGAGATCCGCCATTGATGGTAAAGCATGGTCTACATAGGAATCGCGGCGTGTTTGAGGCCGGGGAAGCTGGTGCACCGGATGGATCAGGATAGATGGTTGCGTCTGGAGGGAATGGGGTAGCACAGATGGCGCAGGAGTGGGTGGCTAGTGTTTCCTTTGGTTGTAGAATGCTGCCATATACCTTGGACAACTCTCCGCCCTTGACCGGGGAAGGTAGGATGCCAGCAGCGGCTGCAGCCGTTGGCGATCCCGGGATGGAGGTCGAGGGATTCTTGACGGGAGATGAAGGACGTGAGGCGGTAGCAGATGCGATATGAGAAGATATACGACTTGATATATTGGAGGAACGAGAGAGAGGCTGAGGAAATCGGCGTCCTGAACTTGGCAAGGACGATGGTGGTTGCGGTGAAGAGGAGTTTTCTTGACGAGAGGGAGATCGTGAAGGAGACTTTTCGCGAGAGACATACGTTTGCTGCCACTTGTCGTTATCATTGTCTCGATCACGAGCAGCAGCCTGGGACCAAGGAACAACGGGAGCTGGTGAGCAAGATGAGCACGACACACGGTTCGAGTCTTGTATAAGCGATAATGCAGACATTAACAACAACAAAAATCAAGAACGTACCGACTGGGAAGCCCCCACATTTGCACCTGGGGCCGGAGACAATATCACCACAGCGTCTGCAGAAACCCATCGAGAAACAAGTTCAGTTGCGCTTGCGGCAGTGGCTGCAGCCGCCTGCGAGCAAGTGCGTGACCGTGGTTGGTTCTTGCCGTGGCTATGCACTGCCTAATATGGATAGGACCCCGAAAAGGGCCAGAGGGGTGCCAGGTGCCAGCAGATCGCGATCGGCTGCTTACGCTAGCCTGGCCTAGCGGACTCTGGGCCGAGCTGGGCCCTGAAACGAGCCGGGTGCTGCTGGCTGGTCGCCACGCTTGAGCCGGCTAATCTCGTCTCGTCTGTTGTTCTCTATCCATCCATCCATTATTCTCATCATGGCCCATACATTTCTGATTCCCACAAGGTATTTAAGACTAGTCTGATCCCATCCCATTCCGCTCTTCCCATCTCGCTCTTCTGCTTGTTTTTGTCCTCACACCACCCGGGTGGTAGTCCTGTCGTTCACTTTCTCTGCTCTATAGCTTCATCTTAGTACAGTAATGGCTCTCTTCACTCGTCTCGCAACCGCCTTGGTCCTCATCTCGGCCGCCGCTCCTCTTGCCACGGCCAGCGTCCTTGCCGAGCGCTCTCAGTCATGTGCCAGCAACGAGTTCTTCTACGCTAGCAAGAGCTGCTGTGTTCCTTCTGGTGGTAGCAGCAACGCTTCCCCTCCGTGCGCATATATCCTTGTCACTGAGCCGCATACGTCCACTCACCAAGTCCTCTTCACTTTAGTTCCGGCAAGTCCTGCCCGACTTCTGACAGCTGGTACTGGAGCGACGGTACATACAGTTTCCCTTGTTCCGTACTTGAACACAAAAGCTAAACTTCTTCTCCCTTAGACAAGGAATGCTGCATTCCTTCGAACCCCACATCCACATCCACCCCGACTTGCAGTAATGGCCACAGTTGGTTTGAGAATGACTCTTGCTGCTCTGGCTCTTCTACAACCACTGCTCATACCACTTCTCATGTGTCCACTCCGACCCCGTCTGCTTCCACCTCGACGGGTCAGTGCTCTTCCACTGAATGGTGGTGGTCAGGCACCAGCTGCTGTGTTCCCAACGGCGGCTCAAGTGGTTCCACCCCTCCCTCGGGCAAGTCGTGCCCCACCTCGGACTCCTGGTACTGGCACACTGGTTAGTCATTTGATTTCCAATACGTATATTCTCTGGATCCTGACCGCTTTTGTTAGGCAAGCAATGCTGTATTCCTTCGACCCCTCCCAGGGCTCCTAGCCCCACTTGCTCGTCTGGCCACTCTTGGTTCGGCGACGAGAACTGCTGCAAGCCCGGCTCTACCACCACCACAACGCCCACGGCTCCCACCACCAGGCCTTCTGGCGGTGTTCGCGGCCACAAGCGTACCGTTCTGAACCGCACCCCTGAGCTCTGCCCGAGGAGCCTCTCCGCTTGCCCCGTCACTGGCACCACCCTGACTGGCGACAACTATGAGTGCATTGACGGCACTGACCTCAAGAACTGTGGCGGCTGCACCGCTTTCAATCTCGGCAAGGACTGTACCGTCCTGGGTAGCAACGCCAGCTGCGTTGCAGGCAAATGCATTGGTAGGAGCAAGCTTTTTTCCGATTTCCGGCGATGTCTGATCATTCAATTCAATCCCCTGCAGCCTAAACGCACACTCTCAGGACTGAACGGCGAGCCCTCGCCGAATTACCTAGATAAAGCAGTCCAAATACCCCTGACCGCTCGTTTAGCCCCACGAACACGGACTCTCTGGCCTCTTTCGGACATTTTTATTGCAGACTTTTCTCTCTCTCTGAACGATTGGACATTTGGCTTAAGAGCTATATAACTCTAGCACACACTTACGCTACTTGCAATCCCACCCGGACTGATTTACCTGCTGCCTTGTTTTTTTTTTTTCACAACAAGCGGTGGTTATATCGTCTACGCTCTCTTCATACTCCCACTCGCTTTACTGGTCCTCCACCTATTTGTACCGCCTGATTCAAAAGGCAATCCTCTTCTTGGAGAAGAGGCTAAGTCTACGACAGTACGATGTATATGCATTCATGTATGTAGATACCGTACACCGTATTTTATTTGCACAAAATCTTATTATTTGGTCATTTGCGGATTCACTCACATGTGTGCATGCGGGGCTTGACAAACACATCCGCCGGTCCTACGATGGTTACGATGATATGCGGGAAGTTTTTATTTTTATTTTTATTTTAAAAAATAAAAATAAAAATCGCCGAGAGAACAACAGGGAGGTGAAATTTTTGGATTAGCAACGGGACACGAGTTTCGAAAAGAGTTCTTTCCCTTGTCAGCTAGCAATCTATATGCCATGCGCTTGCGAGGATGATGCGTTGATCAACGGGGCTGGTCCGCAAGAACGATTATCGCTGAAATTCGAGTTCTCGACCTCCATGATGTCGATATCAACCATTCGACAACCCTGCCCCGGACCGTGCTGATAATGATGCGATTTGTCTTGTGTATAAACCCTTCCCGACAATCGGAACGGTGAAATAGGTACAGGACTCTATGCTGCTATTTTGAAGAATGCCATAGTATATTGGCCTGTGACCGACTCATCGCCTTCTCGCTCCCGCAGAAACTGCTGAACGGACCATCAGGACATCATATATGCATGATACTTTGATCCTGGCGCATTTCTGATGGCCCGAGTAACTAGCTAGCCAGGCTTACGGGTCGGGGCCCACAACGACGACCAAAAACCCAAACAATCATCAGTTACTACGTATGCTAGCCCCATCAATGCCCCCTCACACATCTGATTGCATTTATCTGTTCTGTCTTGCTCGTGCGCGGTATGAGGCCATGGGGTTAGTCTCGGGCTAAACAAATTGAAAATGATGTCTATGATTATGATGAGACCCTCATCACTGATTTCGGACTCGCGGAAGCCCCCAGTAACTATGCACAAGTGTGGCGACTGACTGACAGCATCAACATGGTCATCCATCAGTCGCTAAAATAGAAAAGAAAATAGAAATACTTGATACTAACGCTCAATAGCGCTGACAACTTACGGCGCTCCATCCATGTCCGCATATGATATAGTCCGTGCCTGGTTAATATTTGTGCGCATTCATTTTTACTCGTACCAATATATGTTTTATATGAATGACATTATATAATGTCGTGGATGGTATATGATCAAACCCTATACCGTAATTGATATTAGTTCCTTTTGCGCACCAGTACAGACTTGAATGTATCAAAATTCATAATGTTAGAGAGAGGCCTCTGGCACCTGGATCAGACAGAGTACATGTAGCTGCCAAGGTAATAGTATGGTGATCAATTCTATTTTTCTCCTCTAAGAAATCGGCGGAAGTGTGGGGCGGACGGAGAGTTGTGATCGACGGCACGGTGCCGGGAGAGCAGTGCCGACTAGCGGCATATACTCGGGCTGTCCGGGGTCCTGCCTACTACGTCAGCACGATCATCAACTCTTTGGGTCCTCTCTCTGGTACTAAATGTACACACAGCCTGTAGTCTCATTTCTAATTGCAAAGTGTTTGTCCCTTAAGCTAAATGGCGAGCTATTTGATCCAAGTAAGAGAAATGTATTAGAACCGCCTGTATTCAAAAGATTCTTATCTGGTTCTCATGGCGGATAATAAGTCCCAGTCGGTCCATGAACCGGTTCGAGAACTGTATCCACGCGTATTTCGCGGCTTTTGACTGCCACTCAGGCCGAAGTTCTAGAAACATTACAAAACGCGACGCTCTCTCCTTACTACAGCGAACCTATGGCAACAACGGCAAGTGATTTAGAAGTGCTGTTTTGTTCCTGAGGATATACTTATCATGCGATATAGCTCATTCTATACGGGTTCACCGTTAGACTTGTGTACACATACCTTCACTGAAACTTGCATTCTACGAGGCCTTTTGACGAGTCATTGGTGTGATGATAGTGATTATGGAAGATGTCGCCGCCTGACGTAACCATAAATGCAGCCCTGTGACCAAAGTGGCGTCGAAGCAGTGTGAAGTAATGCTACTCTCCAGAGGCAGGGGGCAGCAGCCTCTGAGCGTAGCGGCATCATACTCTGACCACACCCACCATTCACTACCTACGAGCAACCTCTCTTGTCACATCTTCATTTATTTATGAACCCACCGAGTCCGCGAGCGAGGCCATCACACACGAAATCTGTCTGTTTATCCAGCGTAATACCCTCAGTGATCGCTACTACCACCAACTCGAAGAGATATAATCACAACCGTCGATCTGCTAGCCCACAGGCCATCTTCCGTAATAAAAGAGATACAAATAAGCGGAGAAAGCTAACCAACTACCTCCTGTTGGACGTGCCGCCGGTATGTCAAATCAATTTTTTCATCTGTTGATAGTCAAGAATCGCTCATGGCGTTTCTATACCAATTTCAATATTCCAGCACAGCAAGCCAACTGACTTGCCCCACCATGGCCTATACATCTCAGGTATACCTCATCCGTCCTCGCAGCTCCCATCTACGGCTGCTGCGTTCAATCTTTTCCCTCGTCGCCGAAAGACCAAAGTCAAGGCACACCAGATTTCCCGCGCTTCTTCACAGAATTTACAAGTCGAGCATGACCCGGAGCGTTTACACTCCAATGCGTTCTCACATCTAAGGAAGGACCTTGCGAGGAACCAGGAGGCCTTCGTGCACAAAATGCGTTCTCATGAAGAATCGTATTCCAACTCAATACCCAAATCCTTGTCGCGCGAGTCCTACGGCCCAGTCTTCGACGATCCACAACAAGAGGACGTTGACATCATATTACCCACAAGCGATCCGCACCTCTCATCGTTTGTCTATCATACCCGGCACCCCAAAACTCTCGATGATGCAGCCGAAGAAGACTGGGCTATGCTTGACATCGAATCGTCATCAGTTTCCCATACAGACAGCGATGGTGTAGATACATTTTCATCTCCATGCATCAGCCCCCACCCTTCTAGTCCCGCGCTCCATAAAGACAGCGGCAGCGTCACGACCGAACAAAGTGAAAATGAATCGCCTAGCCCTAGCGCCTCCGTAACCACCTGCGATGCTCCCCTGCTTACTCCACAAATATCCCGCGACTCGGGCATCCACCATGATTCTGACCCTTATCGTCATCATAATGAATATAATACCTCTGTATCATCACATTATCATCACACTCACGGGCCTTCTGTGAACTCCGAGGAGGAACTTGCAGCTCTCAGCCTTGCTCTTGCGAACGGAGCCTGCGAACTGAACGACTATGGACATGCGCGCCTATATGCGTCTAATCTGCCGCTGGCAGGGACGTCCATGGACGACGAGGGCTTCACTGGGGAGCTCTGGCATTAATACATCGTGCGCTTTCACCCCTGCTTCATTTCTGTTACAAAACATTGTTATTTCTTGGGTCATAAGGATTTCATAATGCATCGCCACGCTATATATTTTGATAACTATTGTAACCCCATCATTCATCGATATCGTTTTTTTTTTTCCTTCCCTCTTCCTTCCAGCCCCGACTTCAGAAATTCATATATCATAAACTGTACATCATATATCATACACGCATCAACACAACATCGTCATAACTCCTGTTTTTTTTATTTTCTTTTTTCATCCTTCTCAAACAATTATACACCATACATGTTATAATTTTTTATATGTATATAAAAACTGGTCTGTTTCTTTTTTACTCTGTGGCAACACGCGAATTATTGTAGAGACGTTTGCACGGTATACCAGATCATCCGTTTAGTGCTTATGTATCTTTGAAGATTCGATTAGGCAGAGCGCACCTACATCAAATATTCGTCCCCCGGATTAGGCGAAAGATCTGGCGAAAGTCTTTGTTACAAAAAGAAGATGAGAACTATCATTTCCTGTACGGAGGAACCAAAGACGCCTGGATGGCACATCTGTAGTTGATTTCTGTGATGGTATCTATTCAGATATCGTTCTTGAATGTATGCATATAAGCGCTGTACTTGCCTTTTTTGAGAGCGTTCTAGATTCGCTGGGGGTCAAGGAAGAATTGAGCTGTAAATATAATTCCAGTCATGCCAAAAGTATGAGCGTAAATCTGGTCGCATACATGTTGAAGGAGCTCACGCCCGGGAATTTCGAGTTCCTTTCGCAATACCTGAAAGTATGAAACAATCTCTTTGTTTGCATCAGGGATGTAATCTTCAATTTTCCCATTTAGAAGACGGTCCAGCCGTGAGTTTAGCTGGGCGGTCCACGGTGAATCGAGTATGAGCGGCATTACTATTCAATTGATAAAATGATCCAGGATGAGCTAATTGCATGAATGTGTATGATTTCTGCTTACATTTTTGCAGAGTCTTAGAGGCCGCAAGGGTTAATGCGGCAGAACAAACAGCGGTTGAAGCTAGTAATGCCAAGGTTTCATCATCGCCGATAAACTGCCTATTAAGAAGTAACAAAAGCCCTTCGATAAGGTATTCCCAGGTTTCGAGATAGGATATAGAATCTGGAAATGCATCGCTAGACATTACGCAAACCAGCTCCGCAATAGGGCCTAGTGGATTCTACTCTTAAGTACTTGGCTTGGCACCTAGAATCGTGTGACATTACTATACCGTAGAATATAGGAGTTCGACAACATCGGAAATGGAGAGGATACCAGAATGAATTCGCTTTGACGATCTTTCTTAGGCCCTGGTAATCGACGTGAAACAACGAGCTACCCAGAGATGCTACTGCTGCCACGAATGCTTCCAGAGCATCTAGGATGTATGCTAAGTTGTTTTAATGTTTCATCCATAACACATCATCAGAGCATCTAAGAAAGGATACCTCTTTTAGGAGAGAATAACTTGGAAGAAAGACAGGGAAATGTGTCGCCGAGGGAGCCGAAAAACGGGAAACGATCCTGGATACTTGTACATAGGATAGCAGAAATGCGAAGTGTGTGTTTCATAGAAATAATATCATTTATCTGCACATCTGGTGTGCTAAGACGGCTAAAGCAATGACTGAGCGTGGTATGTTCGTTTTCCTTTCAAGCAACAGACCTTGTATGTAGATGATAAACTAGGACAAAGATTAGAGACCACTGAAGAACTTGTTTACAGTCCAAGAGAACCAACCGTTCCCAATATTCTTTTGGAAGCTATCTTTCCATGATTGAGGCGCAAGGTGTAACGCGTCAATGATCGTTGAGGATGAGCAAAGCGAAATGGTTTCAACTATCAAGTCCTTCACTGATATTAGATTAGATTCTCCATTCGTGCGGACCAAATTTCGCCACAAACCAGAATTATCCCCTTCTGAGTAACCTAGACCGAAAAACAATTCACAGAAAGATCGACATGTTACCGCTGATAGGCTGGTATCGTAGACTCTGTGAATGTGGACAATGCCCCAAATACATCTATAAAGCATTTGTAGCGACGTCCGGGCTAGCTCTATTAATGGGAATACACCATTAATTATGCGCTAAAAATGGATACAATATAGGTTGTTTAGACATTAAAAATACTTAAATAAATAGAAATCTGAAGCTCACCAGGAGAACTTTCCAGGCTGGCAAATACCCTTTGCGAATATTACGTGCCAGACAGTTCTTCCATTCTGCTCCGTTCCATTGCGATGGCACATGATGTACCCATACGCAAGTCTATAGAAGGGGAACAAATCAGTATTAGAAAATGCAAAAAATTGACTCTAAAAGAAAGGGGGAGTTACGAACAAGCTGTGTGATTGTTTCAATGTTTATCGCTCGATCGTCATCCCACATTTTCCAGCACCAAGGTATAAAATGTCCCCATTTCAGTAGAATCGAAAGGCAATCGCCTAGTTCTAATGATGGCCTCTCTAGTTTATTGGTCGGGTCTACACGCATTGTATGTTGAAGAAACTGCATAACGTTGGCCGTAGTTTGTGGGCGAAATGCTAGTAACGGAACGGCACCATCGACGGAGGAATGCACCAAGGTGTCTATGGTCTAACATTTATTTAGCCAACACATATTCAAACTGTTTTGCCACTTACTACATGTAAATTCAACATCATAGCTATGGACAAGGCCGACGCCCCTTGTAGTATTGAGACATCAGACTTGTTGTCCCATTCTTCGTCGAGGTATTCGAACCCCTGATCGAGAAGACACTCCAGACAGTGTGCTGAGTATTGAGGATCCAATCTTTCGACTAATAAATCCTCTAAATAACGTAATAGGGCTTGTAAAGAGCTCACGAAATGAATATTTTACTTTCATAATTGCCTAGCTCAGGTGCCATGATATAGGCGCCAAATAGCAAATTGGATGCTAAGCGTCGGGCAGCAGGTGAAACCTCTTTAACGGACACAATATCTGCAACGGTCTCCCATAGTTCTGGAAGGTTTTCTCAGCTCGCGAGCCTGTCAAAAAAATGGGCTTACAACTTACGGGGCAGTTGCGTTGCAGCACGAATGGATGCATTCATTTGTTGTTTTTGCATGCCTATATTCTTACTGTGAAACGAAGCCGTAGATCCACTGGCAATGGTGCATATGACAAGCCCAAGATATGCTAAAACGTGATCAACCCAACAGGAGATAGTGACACCAAGGGGTGTATCTGCGGCTGCAATAGTGTAAAATGTTGCTCTGTAACGGAAAAGAAGTTGCAAAGTTGTGGTATCAACTAGCCACGTATCATCAGTGACTATATGCGCACTCATTGAGCTAAAATCTCACAAAACCTGACCAGTGCAATTCTCATGATAGAATCGGACACAGTCTGCGGCTGAGAAAGAAGAAAACACGCAAATCTCTGCATACATGCAGAAGCTTCAGAAATATCCTCATGCAGTTCAGAATTCTAACGAAAAAGAAATAGCATAAAATAATTGTAAGAATTCTGGTACTGGTTTACACACCATCAAAATAGCGTTGTGGTCAAGATCTTGGAGTTTATCAAATGCAGCGTGCAAATTCTGTGCTAGTATTCCGGGTGACCTTGGCGAGTCTTCCAAGAGGAAGCGCGGAAACTGCTCAGCGGTGTTGGACAAAAAGGGCTCCTGGTCTGACTCCGACTCGGTGAACGAGGATGTCGATGAAGCCCTCCGGCTGAGCTCCATGTCGTCGAAACTGAGAGCAGTTGGTCGCTCCTGAAAGAGAGGGAGAATAATTTTTGGTGACGCTGTCAAACCCTGAGTCTAACTGGGTGCAATCACATGACGAGAAGCATTCAAACTAAGCACAAAAATACAGTATATCATTAGTGTCAACAAAGGATTGTCTATTATGAAGGAAAGACAGTCTGTTACTAGAGATACAGTGAGCTACTTTGACACATTTTCGCCGACCAGATTCAGAAATGCAGTCATGTTTGTCGTAGTCGTCAGGACTTCGCTTCTTTGTGAAAACAGAGAATCAAACGCCGCTTGCGCTTCATCAGTCTAAGAAAAAACTCATCAGCCATAAGAAGTCAGAGATATTGTACTATACATACCTCGACATCATGGTACTCTAGATCCTGCCACGTCTCATCCTCTTCTGCTCTCATTTTCAATAGTATCTCCCGTCTTGCAGTACTTAAACCGCCCAAAGTCTGTAGACCATTTTTGTCTTCGACCCTTCGCGATGTAGTTTGTACCTCTTTGATTTCTACTGCCTTTTTCTCTTTCTTGGGGGGTGATGGCACAGGTGCCACTGGTTCGTCAGGATCAGGAGGTGGGCCATCATCCGAATCTGAATCGTCTCCAGTACGACGTGAACGCTTATCTTTTCGTGATAAGTGGTCCAAATAAGTGAGTGTGGGTCTGAATTGGTGCGTCTCCTGTATTGGGTGCAGGTGTAGCTTTCCTATAAGCGATTAGCCCTCCGTACATAGAGGTATATATTTCAGTGCATACCATCTCTCACTACCCCTAACATATAAACGCCAACATGGGGAACCCTTTCACTGGCCAATCTCACTTCACTCAGCCGCACATCGTCGCCTTCCATGTGCTTCGCAAAACCTATGTCTTGATTTCGTTCTCGATCGTCTGCTAAACGGGCCTGTCCGAGATCGCTTCCTTTCTCAGCATTCCAGACATCCAGTCGAGTGTCCACAGGTACATGGATTTCGGTCCTGTGTGCTCCAGGCTTAACACGAGCACGAATACGTTTTCCACTTGCGGCAGCTTTTGGCGGCACCATGAGTCGCCGTGTAAGCAGAGGGAACTGATGTAGGTGAATATGAGGGTCCATGGAAGTTGAGTAATGAATCGGCATGGTCCCGATTATCTCGTCAGTGTCATTGTTTTCATTTTGATAAGCAGTGTCGGCCATGGGAACTCGTAGGCTTTATGGGTTCTGGCACATGTAGCGTGAGGTAACTGAGGTAGCAAGTGAGATTCAAAGAATGCCGATACTAGTATACTTCCGCGGACGACTTCGAAGAAATCTGAATGCATCCGGGATTACCATCACATTTATTCTGACTACACTCAGGTTACCGACTTTTTTGCGAGGAACTTGAAATCAAATTCCCACTCAACTTTTCATCAGTCCCATAACAAAAGAAGTCATGACTCGGAAAGCTCCTATCATCATCTTGACCGGCACGCCAGGAACAGGCAAATCGACACATGCTCAGCTCCTTGCACAAGAGTCCCCAATACCACTCCAGCATATTAACGTAAGCGAATGGGTGAAAGAAAAAGGCTTATATGAAGGATTTGATAAAGAATGGCAAAGCTATACGGTGGACGAAGACAAGGTTTGTACACATACTCATCTCATATATTCTTCTATATCAGCAACCCACGTCAGATTACAGCTTTTGGATGAGATTGAACCACTGGTGGAACAAGGTGGCCTCATACTTGATTGGCATACATGCGAAGCATTCCCAGAGCGCTGGGCAGATCTTGTCGTGGTTCTCAGATGTGATCACTCTAAACTATGGGACCGTCTTGAAGCAAGGTAGATTATCACTGCATTGATGCCAGTTCTATAATGCTCACAAGAGTATTTCTCAGAGGCTACCCCCTAAAGAAAATCCAAGAGAATAATGAGGCTGAGATCATGCAAGTCGTCGCTGAAGAAGCTCGCTCGTCATATCCTGCGGAGATTGTGGTTGAACTCCAAAGCGAAACAACCGAAGATCTCGAAAGTAACGTAGCCCGCGTAGTTGAATGGATTAAGACATGGCGGAAAGACAATGGAGTAGAAGACAACTCGTGAAAATGAGCGCTAATCGGTTACGGCGTCGGTAGAATAGTAAGTTTCTAATCCTGACCCCAGATGTTTATTAATCCCTCCAATAGGCGGTAATCTGCAGGCAGTAAACCGGCACCAGAAAATCAGGGATGCCAAGGCGTCAATATGATCTCTCAGACATCTTTTTACGGCCGATATCAACACAAAAACAGCCTTCGTGACTCGGATGATTCAAACTAGATATCTGAATTAATACGGTCCGTTGTGTAAAATAAGCATTGTAAATTGCGCCAATCTATTATCCCTAAAATTATATGTTAATACGTAAACTCTATATCCAGCATAGAGATGCAGCGGCTGTAGCGATTCCCATGAAAAGAGTAGACCACGCAAATATCTCTCTAACTGCAGAACTAGCTGCCGCTGCCGTACTACTTGGCATTACGCTACCCGACCAGATTGCACTTGGGGTACCGCTTAGTTCCGCTGCGAAAGGACTCTGCGTTGGGGGAGAATCCAACTGTGGCTGAGCCTCAACCGTGTTCAAGTTGCTACACGAGCCGGACTGCTTGGGATTTAAGAAGTTGATCGGGATCGACGAGATAGTGTAATAACTCTTGGAGTTGACATTTGAACCCTCGTAAAAAGTCAACTGTGAGATGAATGAGCTAATACCCAAAAATCAGATATGACGTATGAGAATCACATACGTTATAGGATCCGGCAGGCAAACAAGTCGACATGTTGAAATTGACATGCTTTACGGTGCTCCCGGACTCCTGTTGAAGAAGCTGGTTTCCGTCGGAGACAGTCATGTTGATTTTAGTATCAGACGAGACCAAGAAAATGTCGAGACTATTGTACGAAGTCGATAGTCCGGAACCTGGCTCGGCGGCCTTGGGCCACTGCAAATGACCATCACCAGAGACCTGTAATATGTTATTGAATATGTCAGAACGTTGTATGTGCTAGTGAGAAAGTTTGATGTTATCGTTATCGTACGTCAACAGCAATAGCAAGCGTGCCTCCTGCATTATATGTACTGGAGTAGATCGTCAGTCTGAAAATGACTCGAGACAGAATTATTGGACGTACGAGCGAGGATTGGGCGCATCAATGATGCTCAGCTGAAATCCATGTTATTTTGAGTACTGCTTCAAGGCTCTAAAATATATCGAGTTAAGCATACCCCGTACGTGAAAGTTTGGCCATTCACAAGTACTTGTCCCTGAGCCCCGGAAATAATGCTAAAGGATGTTAAAAGAATGGAGATAAAAAGAGCGTGGAGGTAGCAAAGGAACGAGTGCCGTTGAATGAACATCACTTGAGGCTTTGCAAGGTGCTATTGCCTGAGTTAGTTGGTCAACGTAGGTGTTTTTGAAGTATAATGATGTGTATGGGAGAGAGACATGCGTTCCATGTTCTCATCTTTATATGCCGCGATCCAAAGGGGAACCGGGGAGATCTCGCAACAACCCTCGGCACGGCATCAATAGGCAAACAACCATGACGACGACGGACTCTCACGATGCTCAGGAGCAACGAGAAAGGTATCGGGCTTCAATTTCTTGTACTTGTTATGAGAATGAGGAAAGTGCAGAGTTGTAGATGTCAGAGAGGACAATAATGTAATTTGAGTACTGAGTTGTTGACGATATCAGTGGCGAAAATAAATTCACAAACACCGAGGTAGTCCTGTCGGTGTTTGAGTTCCAAGGCAGTAAAACTGCTCTTCACAGGCTCGGAACGGAACATTAATATGAGAGCGTGGATCAATGACATCAAGTCGGAGTGCATGGAAGAGTGATATTCGCGCCACCATTGAGCTTGCTTGCTGGTGTGGCTACCTACGGTGTCTTGAAACCAACAGATTTTTGGACTGGATGTTTTTCCAAACATGAGGTTTTTATACGTGGCCAGCAGAAATATGTGAATGATTCCTGTGGCTGAATCGCTTGATCATCGTTGAACATGATCAATAATACAGACAATTTAGCAAGGCAGATAGTAAAGCAGAGACTTTTCATACTATAATACAGAGGAATACATAATGTATACATGGTTTCAAGAATGGTCCCTATCTTCACTTTCTACCATCTTCAACAAGTCCTTGTACTCTGGGAACCATCGTTTTGTTAACGTTGCCACGAAAATACGCGTATGTTTTCCTCTCAGAATCATCTCCGTAACCTCCGGGTTGGCAGTCTCCCCTAACATGTTAGATAAGAAACCATAAATCACAATATCCAACATCGTCGGCTCTCCGTCTTTGGTATCGTAAAACAGCCCGTTCGATGATTCGGCCAGCCTGGCTTCGATAGCATCTGTCCAGCCTCGGATGATAATGTCGATATCGGTATTAGAGTGTCTGCCTACGCCTTGCGCCCACATAGCGTTGTAAACAACACGGCGCAAGTAGTATGCCACAGGATATCTGAACATCCAATGCACGAACATCTTTGAACGCATGATAGCAAAGTTATCCGGCCGCATAAATCGTGTGTGGACCACAGCGGGGTAGATGTGGTTTTCCGTCCATCCCTGGAAGGCGAGCGAGTCTGCACGCTGCGATGGCGTCAGGCTTGCGTCGGGGTCCTGGACGTGACCGTTTTTGATCAGGTAGCGGACAATGAAGAAGGAGTCGGGGATGGTATGGATGTTACTCGGGTTGTTCACATCTGGGATAGTGATATACGGCAGTTTGCCCTTGGGAGCCGTCATGGGTAGTTGAAATACAGGAGCATAGTCTGTATAATTCCCCGCACGAAGGAATGTCTCTAGTTTCTGACAATAGCCAGATGCAGAAGGCTCCTCATAATTTTTTTGGAAGCAAAATAATTGAAGAGACATGTCGATAATAAGATGTAGACGGGCAGCGTCGTGATAGATCACAAGAAGTCGTAGGGGCCACTCGAATGAGAATTATGCTGGACATAAGAATACCACGCTTTATATGCCATTCATCTCTGAGAAATAAAGTAACAGTAGTCTCTGGCAGCTGCTGCGGATGGTGTTTAGCGGGAGTACCATTGTAAGGCGAGAAAAAGTAGCGTGAGCTGAAGTTGTCCTGCCAAGGGGGCCACGCCGGTGCCGTAGGTTTGCGCGATGCGGCTTACTCTTAGTAAGCGTTCTTCTTGAATAGTCAAGTTCTTCGTTCTGACGTAAGTAAATGAATAAGGAACCATGAAGCGGAACCCCAAAGGGTCACAGGCGGGAACGCGTTGCTGGGATTAATTCAAGTTATGGCACCACTACTAGTGTATTGCTGCGGCGGCCGCAGCTACCAGTATTCACGCACACCGGCAAGCGTGCACATGAACCCCAAAGCTCTAAGCCCGAGTATACTGTACATCAAAGTTAATTGTTGCAATAACTGGCATCATAAAATTTCGAGGGGTCCCAAGTTCCAGCGTAACCGTGGTTCGTAATTTTATGTGCAATAGAGAAATTACTGGTGCAGTCAGCGTTAATCCTAACACTGACACCCAACTCGTACTCGTTTGCCCGACATCCATAGATCTTGAAATGGGACGTACAGTTTCAGCAAAATAAAACATCTATGATTCTTGACGGATCCGGATCTATGCAATGAGCTTATAACCGCCTTGGTTTAGCGTAAAACAAAACACTTTCTAATGATATTCAAATTTGGTAGATAAATTCAGTACAGCAAGCTTCTCAAAGTTCATTGATCCGTTCATTTCCCAGCTAATAAATTTCTATTTTATTTAAAAAAAGTTACCAGGTTTTGGGGTGTAGGGAAAGAAGTACTTTAGGATGAGTTCCTTAGCCAGACAGGATACCTCCCATCCGTGATATCATCAGGGTTAGGTACTGTATAGTTGGCGAGGCAGTCAAATTTGTAGTCAATCTCGCCAATACGCTCCTTGATACTGCTTATGAAGCTATCAAACTCGCACAGGCCGTCCTTGTCCCATTTGCAGCCCTTGAGGCCGGTGAGGGGAACTACAGCATCGTTGAGGGCGAAGCGGATATGCGTAGGTGTGTCAGAAGCCGGGCAGGAGAGCACCTGAGCAACGAGGGTAGATGCCATTGGCGCGATTTGGTTGACGTGGTAGGTCTGAAGAGAATATGTTTAGTCAAAGAACGTTACTGAAGTGGATCTTAAAATACCTGGTTCTTGGGCTTGTGAGTGGCAGGGAGTGGTCCATTAGCAGCCAAGAACGTGAAGTTCAAGGCAGTCACAACTATGTTTCATGTTAACTCTACAAAGAGAGAATACAAACTTGGAATAAGGTATTTGTAACATACTGTTGGAGATGACAACATCATGAGTTGCGTCGACAAAGATGGGCTGCTCAAGGGGGAACGTCGTAGGGTTGTTATCGAGAGTACTGTTCGTAGTCGAGTTCCATTCGGTGATATAACTCTTTGTCAAGCGCGCGAGAAGCTCCTGCACCCATCCGAGACCTTGAGCAGCGGATGTGGGGTTACCAGGACCTTCGTTGTACCAAAATTCTAAATCTTTATCGGATATGAGAATGATTCGCTTAGCACAATATAAGAACAAGCTCTACCAAAGGTGTATGCAAAGTTCTCCCACTCTTCCTTAGTGAAGACGTCACAGAAAGCCGAATACCCAATAGCAGCAGTCTGAAACCATGTCTTAGTATAACCCTTGCTATAGAGGAATAAATAGTTACCTCATATGCGCAAAGCGATTGCATGTCAGCTAAGAGGCCTGTGGTTAGATTCAGTCCCTGAGCATGGGGTTGCAGACGCTTGACTGCATCAGCAAGATAAATGCTCTCCCATTTGCTGACGAATGAATCTCCATAGTAGCCGATAGAGTCAACATTAGAGTTCGTACAGGTATCATATGGTGCGAGTGTGTTATCTGCATGAAGAATAAGACATCGTGACAAAACAGGAAGGAGTTCAACGACATACTGAAGCCATCCGCCTCTATGATGATCACCTGATGATAGTCTTCCGTGAAGGTTGAAACATCGAAGAAGCCGGCGGCAAAGTTCAGAGCGGAAGCAACCATGCGATCTAGTACAAAAGATGGATTTTGATTCATACTTAGATTTGCGTCGGAATCCCACCTTCTGAAGTTGTGCGGAAAACAGGAATCTCCTTGAATTCATTGAGCAGATATCCATATCGTGTACGATGAGCAACGCCTGAAAGCAAAATCAGGCAAAAGACGCATTAGGTCATCCGATCAGGCCCACCCAAATCGAATCTAAATAAATGGGTTAGATTTGACGATACCGTCAGTAATGAAGGTTCGGTTAAGCGTACACTTCTTTACGACCAAAAGGGGTCAGGATTTCCGCACCCAGCTTATATGTCCAGGTGTTGAGGAATGAAAGTGGGCCTGTAGCATTGAAGCCAGTGGCACTGTTGGCCGCAGCATTCACTGCCGCAGCAAACTGGGAGGGACCGCTACCCGTCGTGGGGTAGCGATGACCATGACGGTGAAGGAGATGGACCTGGTTCAGTTCGCAGCCACTGGGAATAAGCAGAGATGACTCTGGAAGTCCGAAAGCACCAGAATCAAGGGACTGTGCGGGAGCAAGGTTGCCCCAGGTGGTGTAGATATCGAACTTGGAGGTCTCCAGATCAGCGGGCACAATCAGAGGATATGCACCTTCAAGTTTTGCGAAAGCAGGTGCCGTCACAATGGCGGCAGGCTCTGCACCAGCTATGAAACCACAAATCGTCAGATAATGCGTCAAGATCAATATCATGTCTATGTACTTGGTGTGGGACCAGCATAGCCAACTGTTCTGCATATCAGCCACAGCCATAGCATGGATTTATATAACGAATAAACCTTCGCTCTCATTCGGGAACGCCGACGTCGCGGTGTTGGTCGCATTAGGAGGAGGCCAGACAGCACTCTGGCTCACTCCAGCCCATGTCGATGCCCTTGATGCCGGGATTGCTGACGCCTGGACAAACGGCAGTACGGCAGAAATCAGAGCAAAGAAAGCGTTAACCATGGCTGGTAGGATCGTCTCAGGACCGTGGGCACAAGACACAAGGAAAAGCGAACATGAAATTGGAGCCTTAAATATATGCGCAAAGAGGCCCATAGGACGGTCGTGTGCCCTTGAAGGAGAACATGATTGCCGCCAGTGCCGCTGTTGACTTGGAACGCACATGCGTCAGATGTGCTCAAAATATTCAGGAACTATAGAGAATCAATGACAGGCAAATACGCCTAATAATATTCATCGTGGATGGTCAGCGTAAGAATAGGACTATACCAGTTGTGGATGCTGCTTAATATCATCTGAACAAGTGTTGACTAACAAACGTGCTTCGACAATTGCCCACCCCAGTGATGCGATGACGTACCACAAGGCACCAAAGCTTTCGGCATCCTCTTCTTACGTCCCGGCTGGCGCATAGCCGCATAATCAGTCTCATAGCCAGACGTTCACCGCATTTACTTAGATCTACTTGGGCAAACTGAAGCACTATAGCAGCATAATGCTGTATGGTACCTACTGTCTCATTTCTCCCTGATTGACAAGATTACTAGTATTCAAATTGGAGCATGTCCTCGCCCACACTAGTGTGACTGGTTTACCACTGGCATCCATTGATGCTTTCCGACGCATGTGCCATCACCAAAACGACCTACCAATCAAATCCCGAGTTCATACATCACTGTCGTTGGCATGATTACGCCCGTTTTCTCCACCCCGGGTTAGCTGTTTTTCTGCTGACCATCTTGTCGTCGAGAGGCATTGGATAATGCGATGCCATTTTTCTTTGAGTCTTACTGTCCTTGAATACTCAACAACACAGTGACTTGGTGAAGCCTGATATTCTACGCATCTGGCTACAAACCGAAAAGAAGTGTTCAACGTTTGAATTTTTGAACTGGAGAAGATCCGATGGAATGGTGATCCGGATTTGGCGATCTGCACTGATTCTGTAGCTCAAGAAGACATTAAAATGCTGAATCCGAATATTCAAGTGACCGGATAGTTGATCTTTTGCATTACTGATGTAGGGATGCTGATGTGACGTATACGCTAGTACATAGGAATCTTTTGAACATATGCAAGCTACAATAAATCGACTTCTGCCACTAATATTCATCACATCGCATCAGGACAAAGAATCTTTGCATGATCCATCTGTCTTCTTGAGCCTTCAAATACAAATTTCTTCACAATCTTCGTTCGTTCATTCGTAGCCGGTCATCAATATTGGAAAGAACCGGGCATTTTTTGTTATGATGCAAAAGGAAACTCAAGACGAGTTCCTCAGCCAGGCAGGATACCTTCCATCCGTGATATCGTCGGGGTTAGGTACCGTGTAGTTGGCAAGACAATCGAAGTTGTAGTCGATCTCGCCGATGCGTTCTTTGATACCGCTGATGAAGCTATCGAGCTCGCACAGGCCGTCCTTGTCCCATTTGCAGCCCTTGAGACCGGTGAGAGGAACTACAGCGTCGTTGAGGGCGAAGCGGATGTGCGTGGGTGTGTCAGAAGCCGGGCAGGAGAGCACCTGAGCAACAAGGTTAGATGCAAATGGTGCAATCTGGTTGACATGGTAGGTCTAGGGGAAGATACATTAAGACCAAAAAGAATTGCTAGAGTGGGTCTCAAATACCTGGTTCTTGGGCTTGTGAGTGGCAGGGAGTGGTCCATTAGCAGCCAAGAATGTGAAGTTTAAGGCAGTCACAACTGCATTTCACGGTGAGTCCACAAAGAAAATGAAAAACAAGATGCCTATAACATACTGTTGGAGATGACGACATCGTGGGTTGCGTCAACGAAGATGGGCTGATCGAGGGGGAACGTCGTAGGGTTGTTATCGAGGGTGCTGTTCGTAGTCGAGTTCCATTCGGTGATGTAAGTCTTTGTCAATCGAGCGAGGAGCTCCTGTACCCATCCGAGACCTTGTGCAGCGGTCGTAGGGTTACCGGGGCCTTCGTCGTACCAGAACGACAGATCTTTGGCATACGTGAGAATGAATGGCCAATAAAATAAAAGGAAATATTCTACCGAAGGTGTATGCAAAGTTCTCCCACTCTTTTTGCGTAAAGACATTACAGAATTCCGAGTAGCCAATAGCAACAGTCTGAAATTGTACCTCAGTATTACCCTTGTTATAGAACAATAGATAGTCACCTCATATGCGCAAAGTGATTGCATGTCAGCTAGGAGACCCGTGGTTAGATTCAGACCCTGAGCATAGGGTTGCAGACGCTTGACTGCATCAGCAAGGTAGATGCTCTCCCATTGGCTGACGAGTGAATCTCCGTAATAACCAATAGAGTCAACATTGGAATTCGTGCAAGTATCATATGGCGCAAGCGTGTTGTCTAAAAAAAAGAGTAAGGCATAGTAGCATGAGAGTACGCCGAAAAAACATACTAAAGCCATACTCCTCGATGATGATCAACTGGTGATAATCTTCCGTAAAGGTCGCAACATCAAAGAAGCCAGCGGCAAAGTTCAGAGCAGAAGCAACCATGCGATCTGAAAGGGCATATAAGAGTGATGCTTACATACACACTGGCAAACCCTTACCTTCTGAGGTTGTACGGAAGACGGGTATTTGCTTGAACTTGTCAAGTAAATATCCATAACGAGTACGATGGGCAACGCCTGGCAAGGACATAAGTTAAGTACAGAAAGATGCAACAACCTAACAAAACCAACCTAAGTCGAACCTAAACGAATAGTTGAGCTGTCATGTCATCACAAACAATCAAGATGAACCCGAACGTACAGCTCCTTACGACCGAAGGGAGTGAGAAGCTCTGCTCCTAGTTTGTATGTCCAGGTGTTGAGGAACGAAAGCGGGCCTGTAGCATTAAAACCTGTGGCACTGTTGGCAGCAGTGTTCACTGTTGCGGCAAATTTGGATGGACCCTCTCCTGTCGTCGGGTAACGGGCACCATGACGGTGAAGGAGATGAACCTGGTTCAGCTCGCACCCACTAGGAATGAGGATGGACGATTCCGGCAGCCCGAAAGCACCAGCATCAAGAGACTGGGCAGGGGCAAGATTACCCCAGGTGGTGTAGATGTCGAACTTGGAGGTCTCCAAGTCAGCGGGGACCACCAGGGGATATTCGCCAGTAAGCTTTCCATAGGCGGGTGCAGTTGCAATAGCAGCAGGCTCCGCACCAGCTGTGAGTTTGAAATTGAGATGATAATACGCGAAAATCAATATCATATCTGCATACTAGGTGTGGGACCAGCATAGCCAACTGTTCTGCATATCAGCCAGAGCCAATATAAGAACTTACGTGTCAAACAAACACGAACCTTCGCCCTCATTCGGGAACGCCGACGTCGCGGTGTTGGTCGCATTAGGAGGAGGCCAGACAGCACTCTGGCTCACTCCAGCCCATGTCGATGCCTTTGACGCCGGGATTGCTGACGCCTGGACAAACGGCAGTACGGCAGCGGTCAGAGCAAAGAAAGCGTTAACCATGGCTGGTAGGATCGTCTCGGGGTCGTGAGCACAAGACACAAGGAAAAGCGAACATGAAATTGAAGCCTTAAATATATGCGCAAAGGGAACCGCATGACGAGGATGATAGTGCGCCTAAAGAGGAGCATGATTGCCGCCAGTGCCGTTATTTAGCGCACTATAGCCCCCGCTATCCGCTTCATAGCTGTAGTGTAATCAGATTGAGCCGGACGTCTGACTGACCAGATCAGTTAGAATATGGACTAGGACCAGAGCCAGCAGAGAGGTAAATTGACACAGGACCTCTCCTTTCTTGGCGGTCACTCTCGTCCTCGAACATATTGTGACTGGCTTTCTATCGCTTCCGACGCATGTTTTATTAGTCAAGCGGCTCTGTATGGAGCTGTATTTTGCTGATGGTTCCATTTGTTTTCCCATCTCTGGTTAGCTCTCTTCTTATCTCTATATGATTTTTGGCCAAATGGTGTCAGATGGGGTCACTTGTTTACTTTGTTCAATTGCTTGATTTCATCAGGACGTCCCGTAGGGAGCGGCATTGATGACTTTGGCTTGAGGTTGTTTGAGCTTTAAGCTTGCCCTATAAAACGCTCGATAGGCCAAGGCACACCTTTATCATTGAGAGGATTCTGTATCATTCCGGCAGAAAGGTGCCTGAGAGAACACATGATCATGAATTCCCCTGTTTTTTTAGCTCGCTGCTGATCTTGATTTGGCTTCTGAGCTCAAGAAGACGTTGGCGTAATGGCTGCACCCGAAAATCAAATGACTAGTTCATTCGTGCAGACTGATATGAGGTGCTTATATGACTTGTGTATACAGGTACATGGGTTGTGCATATATCGACCATTTTGTACCAGAGAGAATCCTCGCTTGGACTTGAATACAAAAAGCGGACAATAGATAAGCGCCAAACTATCAAGGCAACATGTCAATCGAACCATTTGATTGATGTGGAATCTGCCCTTTCCACGTGCTTGTGTCACATTGATTTTGGTTTTCGAAATCATCCAAGTGCAAATGCATTTTATTAAGCATGTTCGTGAATCGTGAATTTTACAGATCTTGTTGATTTAGTCGTTCGTTATCTATCATGAGGAATAACAAAACATTCGACCGCAGCTTCAGGACAAGTTCCTGAGCCAAGCAGGGTACCTGCCGTCGGTGATGTTATCCGGACTAGGTATTGTGTAATTGGCGTTGCAGTCATAGTTGAAATCAATCTCGCCGATACGTTCCTTAAGACCACTAACAAAACTATCCAACTCGCAAAGGCCATCCTTGTCATATTTACATCCCCTGAGACCCGTAAGAGGGACTATAGCATCATTGAGAGCAAACCGTATATGCGTTGGCGTGTCAGAGGTAGGGCAGGACAGCACTTGAGCGACAAGAGTAGATGCAAAGGGCGCTATCTCGTTAACGTGATAGGTCTAGAGTGATCATACGGTAAGAAGAAAAGAGCTAGTTTGAGCGATGCTGCAGACTTAGCATACCTGATTCTCAGGAACATATGTAGCAGGAAGTGGCCCGTTGGCAGCCAATGAAGTAAAGTTAAGTGTAGTCGCAACTATAAACCTCATTTAGTCGCCCAAGCAAGTAATATTTTCAAGGCTGAAAACATACTCATGGAGATAATGGTATCGTGTGTGGCATCAACGAAGATGGGCTGGTCAAGCGGGAATGTTGTGGGGCTGCTATCGAGAGTGCTATTAGTGGTCGAGTTCCATTCGGTGATGTAAGTCTTGGTTAGACGTGAAAGGAGCTCCTGCACCCATCCAAGACCCTGAGCGGCAGCTGTTGGATTTCCTGGACCAAAATTATACCAAAAATCTAGATCTTTACTATGCATTAGATAACCCATCAAACGTATTGAAGTCTTGGTCTTCATACCGAAGGTATACTCAAAGTTCTCCCACTCTTTGTGTGAAGAGAGGGCAAAAATCTGAGTAGCCCAAAGAGACCGTCTGTGAACACAGTTTAGTGTAAGACGAGTTGGACACTATGTCATGTTTTCACCTCGTAGGCACATAGCTGCTGCATATCGGCCAAGAGTTCAGTGGTGAGGTTCAATCCCTTGACATGACTTTGCAAGCGCTTGACAGCGTCAGCGAGATATATGTTCTCCCAGTCGGTGATATAAGTCCCAGCGTAGTTGATAAAAGAATTTGGACATATTTCGTAGGGAGAGAGTGTATTGTCTAAATGGATGATAAATCATCGAGGTATGGAAAAAGACGGACAAACATACTGAATCCTAGACTCTCAGGTATGATGAGCTGATGATAATCCTCAGTAAAGGACGAGACATCAAAGAAACCGGCGGCGAAGTTCAGAGCGGAGGCAACCATGCGATCTGGCGAGGATGTTCGGAATCATGACAACTCAAGAAAATGTGTGGAATCTTACCCTGAGAGGTTGTCCGGAAGACTGGTATTTGCTCGAAGTTATCAAGCAAATATCCGTATCGCATGCGATGAGCAACGCCTGGTTAGAATTCCATTGTGAGTTTGTTTGCTGTGGCCATAGACGGACAATCTAACCTAAATCAAACCTGTTTCGATTTCTCAGTGCTGATATAATGATTATAAGAAAATCAACGCCTACAATTGTTTGCGGCCAAAGGAGGTCAGAATTTCCGCTCCTAGCTTGTACGTCCAGTTGTTGAGGAACGAAAGTGGACCAGTAGCGTTCAAACCCTGAGCACTGTTAGCGGCCGCGTTCACTGCGGCGGCAAACTGAGATGGTCCAGCTCCCGTAGTCGGATAACGAGCACCATGACGGTGAAGGAGATGAACTTGATTCAGTTCGCACCCACTTGGAATAAGTAAGGACGAATTGGGTAAGCCGAAGGTACCAGCATCGAGAGACTTGGCAGGTGCAAGATTGCCCCAAGTGCTGTAAATATCGAATTTGGAGGTCTCCAGGTCGGCAGGAACAACGAGGGGATACACATCATTGAGTTCAGAAAGTGCTGGTGCTGTTTCAACGGCGGCGGGTTGGGCGCCGGCTGGAATAATAAAAATGTGTTCAAAACAACAATAGTGTCATAGCCTAGTTAGTATGTCAACATACTTGGAGTAGGGCCAGCATAACCAACTATTTGATGCGTTAGACTGGATTTAATAACAAATATATTATACATACCTTGACTCTCATTAGGGAATACTGAGGTTGCAGTGTTTGTCGCGTTAGGAGGCGGGAAAACGGCGCTTTGGCTCGTTCCAGCCCAGGTGGACGCCTTCGCATGGACTGCAGACGCTTGCACAATGGGCAGCGCTGCAGCAGCTAGGATTAAAAAAGCGTTGACCATGATCGATTGCACAGTCTCCTGGGTCGTAAGCACAAGGTGCTGGAAAGTAATAAAGCAGAACAGGAGCCTTAAATATATGCGTGGTTCGCTGTTGAAACCGAAGCTTGAAGGGTGGTAATGCGCCCCATAGAGATCACGAATTTGATTTACAATAGGCGGATTGCCCTCATTGCAGAGCGCACGTGTACCCAATAGAAATCCGCGAAAGAGGGTTACTCAGACCAGCGATGTTCCGAGTAGGACTTCGAGCTGAAATTACCAAGTCCTCCAAAATTCGTATGGGTGTTTCGGCTTAAGTCCGATCTCGATAGTGGCACGACGGCGTGTTAGGTTAGTCCTAGTCTATATCAATAACCATGTCTCTGTTGATCATTTCACTCTTCTTTCAGAGAGACCATAATCGGCGTTAGTCACGTGATGAGGCGGTAGCAGCGGCCCGGTGTCTACCCGGCTACTCAACGGAGAGAGACTCGGAACAGGTCCAATAACATCTTGTACTCGACTCGGAGCTGAGTACGATCCTGTTCGCAAGGCAGATGCTGGTCACCGTCTATTTCGGCACCCACATCTCTGCGAATGGCCGCCTACACTCGAGCTCACCCATCCATATCGTGGCTAGCTAGACACCATCGCTTTCCTGCGTATGTGTCGTCATTCAAACGACCAATCAACATCCATCGGGCTGCGTATCATGATTACGTTCGTTTCCCCACTTCTGGTTGGTTTAGTTGATATCAAAAAATTCTGAGTTCCCTCTGAATCTCATAAAATATCTCAGGTGGTAGCATCCGTCTCCCTCTAAATTCGCCCAAGCTTATTGGGGTTGCCAATTCCCGTGGAGAGCGAGAGTATGGGCGTCTTCTTTCTTGAAGCGAATGCAGTTAATGATGATGAGAGGTTTGCAGTTACCAAGAGGATTACTATGCATTCGCCTCTCTCTCGCTGGACCCTGAAGAACTGAGACTCAGCGTCAAAAAACATCATGGTATAGATTGGAATCCATTAGCGGTTGGCGAAACCTTCGCTAAGCAGGTCGTATTCGTGGGCATATATGACGGGTAAGTTTCCATTGATGAGCACTCCAGCGGTGTCTGACCATTTTCTTCTAGACATGGGGGCTCTGCTGTAGCGCAATATCTTCGTCAGGAGCTTCACGGTCTCTTCGAGTCTGTAGACAAAACCAATATTCCCGAACTCTACTTATGGATTAAAGAGGTTGGCGGGTATTTTAAGCGCTATCGCGGTGGTGTACTTGAGCCATGGGTCGATGATCCAAATCAAGACCAGAAATTCGATTTGGAGGCGCGTGCCACCCAAGCATTCTTCGAAGTGAGTAAAAACTCTTACCTCCTTACACTAGTTTCAAAAGATGCTAAATTTGCCTGTCCAGGTTGACAGATCTCTTTCTGAAGACAATGACGCCGCACGGTCTGGTGCAACAGCTTCTGTTGCCTTGTTGCATTCGCTCGACATACCTGCAACACCGTTTTTCTCTGCCCAGAAACTAGCATTAACGATAGCACATTGCGGGTAAGTGAATTAACACACACTATATCGTATGCTTGCTTATGGTTAGTACAGAGACACGAGAATTTTGCTTTGCGCCACCGACGGTGGTACTGTCCTACCCATGACTGAAAAACATCATGCCGACAGCCTCACGGAGTCTGAAAGGCTGCGTCGTATTAAGGGGTCTGCCCTTGTAACTGACTCCTTTGGTGAATCACGGTATGAGGCTTTGGCGGTCTTTAAAAATACATTTCTCATTTGTATCATTTCAGATGGATGGGCGCTCTTGAAAACACGCGATCGTGGGTGTATGATGCTTGACTTAGCCTTCCCCGTATCTAATGAATTGTATGATGCAGACTTGGTGATCTTCAATATAAAAGGTTTGGAGTCACCGCTGAACCAGAAGTGCGCTCCAAACTCCTGAATGGTATGGATACCACGTTTTATGAAATTCGGGAGCCGAATATTGACGCAATAGCAACTTCTAGGACCAGACTGGGCTTACATGGTTTTAATCTCTGATGGTGTTGCCCATCTTGTATCAGACGAAGAAGTTGTCGCCCTTGCACGAGAGGCACGCGATCCTAAGACCGCTGCTCAGAATATTCTTTCTTACACTGAAGACCTTGGCGGCGTTGACAACATGACCGCAATTGTCGTCCCTTTGGCTGGCTGGGGCAAGATTACTGGCCCGAATCCAACAAAGGAGTTGATCGAATATAGGAGAAGAAACGCGGGTAAGTGTATATTTTGATTGATTGTCTTTCCACTCAATATTTCTTGACCTTAACGCACTATTATAGCTGGCACTGAGCGACAAAGAAGGATGTAAAGGGGGGAGAGGAGGTGCGGTGGAGGTTTGGAGGATATTTATGGTCTTGGACTCTTACTCAGACTTTATTCGGAACATTAGCTTATCTACTAGTACACTTTTTTCCATGCATCATATCTGAGCGGCTGCATGCCCGTCTGCTCTTGGGTCAGATCCGGCGGCCCACACTATCCTCCCAGAATGAACAGTCTTCTGTATAATCTGGCCACGCCCAAACATGGCTCTGGAAGGACCCGTGAGTAGTGTGACGTCGTGTCCCATATCTATCGTAACACACCAGTCAACAAACAGCATTATATTTCATGTTGAAACAATGACGAACCGCGTAGTTTCTGCACCGTATCGTCGGATATGCCTTCTTCGATGAAAACTCCAGTGTTGATGTTCCCAGATTTATCCGTGGTCTCTGCATCTATGCAGAAGCGAGGCGCGTCGAGCGCAGCCTGCACAGTGAATCCTCGAAGGATGTTCAAAAGGACTTGGACGTGGCCCTGAGGCTTTATATAAGGTATAAAAATTAGCATGAGTACATACACCCATTTCCGGAAACAAACCTGCATAAAGCCTCCCATGACACCGAAGGAAAGGAAGAGATCATCGCCTCGCGTGGCCATACCAGGGATGATGGTGTGGTAAGGCCGTTTACCACCTGTAAGGGCATTGAAATGCCCCTCCTGTAGCACGAATCCGGAGCCTCTGTTCTGTAATGTAAAACCGCACCCCTTGGGTACGGCTGAGAATAGATATCAAGATTGCTGGCAATTATACCAGCGCTAGAAGATATGTCGTACCACCAGTCCCAAAACCTGGCAGTGAATGAGATAAAGCCAATAGCATGAAGGATAATCAACTAACCAGCATAGTTACTTTGTATGTAGCTACAAGCGTTGCCCCATTGGTCGGTTACTGTTATGGTTTTCAAAACCTTTCTTATGCCCAACAGCAGAACCGAGATTTACCGGTGAAATATACGGTATCTGATGAGTGTACAGGACTTCCCTAGGTGTTCATGAGCAAAAGGCGATAACCATAACCTCAAAATGGCATTAGAAACGCACATGTACTGCTTCC
Source organism: Agroathelia rolfsii (assembly GCA_018343915.1). Taxonomy (NCBI): domain Eukaryota; kingdom Fungi; phylum Basidiomycota; class Agaricomycetes; order Amylocorticiales; family Amylocorticiaceae; genus Agroathelia; species Agroathelia rolfsii. The sequence goes on from JABRWF010000002.1 coordinate 2,690,129, forward strand.
TTATTGACTTTGATCGGATCGATTAGACTTGCGCGTTGCAATAAATATTCCTGAAAATGGTATTAAAAAGAAATTAGAGCAAATATTGGCTTTATTCTCACCTTTCCGAGCAACTCGGCGATAGGAATATTGGATTTGTGTGGATCCGAAACATAATATTGGCTGTCTGTAGCAAATAAATATTAACAAAATTAAATCTCAGAGACTCTACACGCTTAAGCCCTTACCTGCGAAGGCAAGTCTGACACTCTTTGTTAGATCCAAGTCCCGAGCATTTATGGAACTTGATTGCCTACCGAAGTGATTCGATGAGGATGTGAAGATATTCTGCCGAGTTGTGTTCGATTTCTGATAATTGTTTAATTTTCCCACTCTCTTGGAGCTGCTCGAGGATGCCCAGAGCGATGAGGGCAGTAAGACCTAGTTCATGACGTGATCAGTTGCGTATTATGATCATCGGTGCAGTTTTGGAATAAACCTTGACCGTTAGGCGGGCACTGTGGTTAGAATTAATACAGGGACACTTGAGGAGATCAACACAACTCACTTCATACAGTGTTACTTCCCCGCCATATGTGTACTTGATTGGCTCAACCAGTTCTGATTTATGCTGGGCTAGATCTTCCAGCTCCATTACGCCTCCTTTGCTTTGGACGAGCTCTACGATAGCCTCAGCAATCCTCCCCTTGTAAAATCCATCGTGGCCTTCCTCTGCCAAGGATCTGAACGTTTTTGCAAGATTGGGGAATTGCATGATTTGTCCAGGAAGAGGTGCCTTGTAATCCAAAAGCATTTCATGGGCATTCAAAGAGGCGTTCCTGATCAGCTCTTCGGATCTTTGCCACTGAAATAGCAAGGTTAATAATTCAGACACAGGAAATGGGTCCGGCAAGAACGTACGGCATGGCTATGAACTTCTGAGACTGGGACACTGCAAGGGTATTTATAATATCAGGATTTCGATTTGATTGAAAACATAGCCTACCCTTCCTCGGCCAATCGAATTGCAGGGGCCAGGGCATCCGATATGCTGATGTTTCTACTTCCAAAATGTTGGATCGTGTCTAGCCACGCAGCAGCGCAGCCTAATTGATAGTTAGTAGGTGATATGGGCCGAGCGTATGATAACCTGTTTACCAGGAACAGTGACGGCATTCATGTCATTATTAGGTAGTCTATGACCTGTAATTCCACGCGAGCGGGCGTGTTCGATAGTAAGTTTTTGAGGTGAACGCCCGGACCCATTCAATGCTCTGACGGTCTTCGATTTGGCATCATAGAAGAGGCAGAATGCGTCACTGAGAAATGAAACCACGGTGAGCGAGTATAATATGTTTCATAGCAGCCTTACCCTCCAATGCCACAAGAGCTTGGTTCCGTTACATTTAAAGCAGCAGATGTTGCCACGGCCGCATCAGCTAAGTTAGATCTTAGAGGGACACTGGTAGCAATGTTTTGAGCATTAACCCACCTGCATTTCCTCCCTTTCGGAGGATCTCCAGGCCAGCCTCGACTGCCAAGGGCTGGGATGCTGCCACGATACCCTTGGTTCCATAAACTACAGATCGACGACTAGCAAAACGCTGGAAGACGGTCGTGGGGTTGTCAACTCTGTCCCAATGGAAGGTAATACTCATGATGGTTCAAATGGTAGCAAAGGAATGATCACGGCGTTTCATCATATTGTAGACGATATCTTTGGCCCACCTGACGAAAGTTGAGGTCATGCTGTCCCGGTATGATTTCCGGAAGATAAGATAAGCTAGGTAATGGCGTCAGCCACCGCCACAGCAGCACTACCCACAAGTGAAATCCTGGCGCTGGCACTGACATCGTGAAGGCTGAAATGTCTCTTGTACAACTCCAAGACCGACTGCAAATAGCATCGAGGGAGTTCCAAAAGATCCAGGAGGAGCTTCAGGCCGCCATCGATGCTAGGCAAAAGCTCGATGCTCAGCAGACGGAAAATGAAGAAGTGAAGAAGGTGCCAACATCACTGCGATTACGATGATACATCAGTCTAAGAAAGGTTTGCAGGAGTTTGCTCAGTTGAAAGAGAAGAGTGTTGTGTACAAGATGATTGGACCTGTTTTGGTCAAACAGGATCAAGCCGAAGCCAAAAACAATGTGAATACTCGTCTAGAGTTCATAGGAAGCGAAATGTAAGTCGTATTGCTTACAACTATTAACAAGATTATAATTATACTTCTGTTAGTCGCCGTATCGAGGATAAGCTGAAGACCATTGAAACCAAATCTAACAAAAAGAGGGACGAGGTGCGTCCACATGTAATACCTCTTCAACACTCATTGATCCGACATCTTTCAGCTCGTGGAAATTCAAACCGCCATCCAACAACAACAAGCATCCTCGGGTAATGAAACTACCTCTGCATGAGTGAAATATTCGTCGACCCAGATCGTCCTCTTCATTCATGACGAATGAGATGGTTGTTGAGCAGTGTCCTGAACATTTTGTTGAAGCTGAAGCTCTCGTAGTCTCTCAGCCTGTTTGACACGTTCACGTTCGACAGCACGCTCGTCCGCAGGACTCTTAACAATCTTCTCAAGGACAAAGCGTTTGCGTGCAGAGACGGGTGGGCAGTTGCGGATTATTACGCTGTCTTCGAGCTGCAGTTCTGAGTAATAGAATATTAATAAAATGTGGGATGGACGAGCTAATGAGTAGACAAACTGTTGTCTGGGTCATGAACAAGGAACTTCTTCCCTCTTTCAAGTTTCTGAGGAAGACATGGTTGAGCATGAGCATTCATTGAGAACTTTGTAGGTGTTACTTACTTTGCCTGTACGAGGGTGAGTCCAAAGCTTGGAGACAATGACCGTAGCCGTCTTATTCATGAAGCCAACTTTAGAAACGATGCCATTGAGAGCAATAGGAGGCATAGCGGGCTAGTCAAGTGGCTAAGGGTGTACTGGAGCTGCAGTGGGGGTCGCGGTGGACTGAAATGAATGAGCTGAATGTGGTCGGGAGAAAGGTATCGAATGTCCATTTGTTGGTTTGTCTGTATCATGACACTTTCGGTTGGTGATGCCGCAGTTGTGATCACTCGTCCATCTCCTGCACACCGCGGCCAATCATCTAGACATTGCTAAAATACTGGGTATTGGGACTGGACTTCTTATCGGCAAGAGTTTCTAATGGCCAGAGTGTTGCCGTGGTCTCTCAGCCCACATGTCTGTATAATATCATCTGATGACCTGAATGATGTCTTGGTTTCGTCTTCCTTGCCTCCACTACATCAAGTCCTACAGTCGTTTTCCCCATTATCTCAAGGCAATCCCAGATCAAATCATGTGCATAACCCAGGTCTAATATAAGTACTCTGTAGTGACAACTAGAACGTCGACTCTCACCTCTGTGCCCCATCCCTCTTTCGCCTTGAGGTTTTCGGATTTGACGGATATTGAAGAGGCCTGCAAAGAAGATGAAGAGCAACGTGCCCTACGAACTATCGACTGGATTGGGGCGCGCGTGAGTCGTAGGTCTGCAAAGTGGGCAGAAGAAATGGAGAAGGCACGATCACTCGATATGGCGTATAGTCCATGGTGGGATGAAGTAAAGCACTGTGTCGATTCAGATCATGTACCCTCCCGGCACGAAGGCTGGAACCATCCAGTATCGAGTAGGCGGTTAGCTTTCTATCCCTTGATGTACCAGCGGCGTTGACAACTTGACCAGTCATTTATGCAGTTTCTACCACGACGCCAAATCCATTGCAGGCCATCAGTGCACTACATGCACGAGGGACCGACCTACCGCCATGGGTAGACACTACCCGTTTACCTTATATAGTGATTATACACCCACACAATTCATCCCTATCTGATGAAGAGTAAGTTCTCATTCTACTTTGGTGATTTCAGTACAACTCATCATTCCAAGAGCTGGTGCCCTTTTCAACGCAGTTAAGAAACAGTATGGACTACATAGCTATTTGCTCCCTCTTGAGCTACCCAAACCACTTCCTGCTCCTGTACCGGTCCCAACAATATACCCTCGATTGCCCCCACCACTTCGTGACTCGGACTTGATACTGCCATCTACGCCGCAAAGCGCACTCCTATCTCCAGTCATGAGTCCTTCAGCCCCCAAATCTCCAACCTTAGCGCCTCTTCCATCATCTGTCCTTCACCTGAGCCAACAGGATATACAGCAAATTGCTCGCTTCGTTAGAGAGTTTGTTACCATGAGTCTGGTTCCTTGGATGGAGAAATATGTCATGGAGTGGAACGAAGCTGTACGCATAGTCTTATCCCTATCAAATATAAAATCCTTGATAACCTTGCTTAGTATTCGTCGTCGAGGCGAATTACGTCCAGAGTCTTTTCCTCAACGCGCCGCTTGTTTGGCAGCTCCTCCCCTGCAACATCTTCAGTACCGTTGCCGGGATCACCTGCATCATCAAGGCATGGACACACATCCTCTATGTCGTCGTCTATGCATACGAGCACAGACAGTGGTCATGGCGCACCGTCCCAACAACGTCGTCTGGCCGAATTTGCAACTATTTTGGGTGATTACAAATTAGCGGTGACTGTTTGGGAGACCCTGAGGAAAGACAGTAAAGGAGGATCCGTACGTCAATCAATTATATGCTGTCAATAGAACCTAACTATACATGAGTGATACAGGACATGCTGCCCCTTCTTTCTTCCCCCTCCCCAGCTATTCCTTTACACGTATCTAACGCACTTCTCGCACTTCACCCGTCTGCAAATGAAACCCCACCATCTGCTCAATTACGCGCATTGGTTTATGTTAACCGATGGGAGACTGGAATCGGTAGTGACGATTTCCTAGGAAATGTTTTGGAAGGAGATCGCTGGATGGTTTGGGCTGCAGGCGCGGTGACTATGTCTTTCCCGGGAGGGTGATTGTCGCTCTAATGGTTCTTTTGAAGGCTGAAGAAGCCCCTATGGCAATTCTACTTGGACATGCCGCTCTTCTAAGCGTGCGACGAGGAGCATACCGTCGTGCTGCTCTTTGGTATTTGCTAGCTGCAAATCATCTCGAGAAGTGCGGAATAGTGAGCCTTCCTGCTGTCGACTAAAGACCCTATCATTTTATAATTGATAATGCCGCTTAACAGAAACCGCTGACGATGTATTTCCTTCGGCGCGTCCATGAGTTGTACAAATCGCCACCTGAGAAAAGCCTATCGCCTTCATTTTGGGAAGCAGAAGGAAAATCCCCAAAAGACTTCTCTGGGTTTGACGCTGTTGCATCAGGGATAGAACAACCGCTAGGTATGTTAAAATGTCATTCTAATATATAGTGACTTATACATGCATTACAGGTCGACTATTATACACTACAGGAGATGTGTCCGGTGCCGTAAGCCTTTTCTTAGGCCTGCTTCGTGGTATAGAGCGGCCTGTGGTGTTTCCCGAAGTTTTATCTTCGCCAAATGTAGACCCCAAGAATGCTGATAACACACTCCTCGAGGACTTCCGGGTGGCATTCAAACATTTACTCAAAATTGATGATAAGCATAGCAAAGAAACCGACCTAAAACTACCATTCAAATTTTGCGATGCCCGAGCTTCAAAAATTCGTATACCACGAGCGTCATCGGATGACGAGCTTAGCGAATGGGAAAGACTTGCGGAGGAATGGAAAACCTTTTGGAAAACACGCGGAAAGGAGAAACTGGAAACAGACCAGAAAGCCGTAGTCAATGGTGATGATCTGGCTTGTGCGTTTGGATGTTTTGTACTAACTGGATAGATAGAGACATTCTGGATCGACCTTGTCCTTAGGAACCCGCTTGATGCAGATGTGACGCTTTCGGATTTATCAGTAAACATCTCGGCAGAGTCCGAGGACCTACTCCCCTCTACTGAGATCGAGAGCCTGGATGAGATTAGACTTAGTCCAAAGGAACAGAGAACTGTGAGTCATAACCGATTAGTTGCGTTTTTGTGTAATTTCAATATCAACCGATGTCAAAGATTCCGATTGCCTTGCGCTGCTCTCGTCCAGCCTCGTTTACCGTGTCCGAGGCCACATTCAAGTTCCTCTCTCTGCTTCCCTGCCGCGAATCACTTGCCTCCCGCGGGAAGAGACTACATGCAACACCACAACAGAGACAAAATGTAGTATACGGCCCCGATGTCACGATCAAAGTGAACATAGTGGAGACCACCCACAGACTGTTAGGTGCTTTCATGAATGATACCAGGCTCGTGGCTATGGAGGGAGAATATCGTTCGCTCGACATATGGGTGTCTAATCAAGGGAATAAGCCTATCGACGAGGCATGGGTTGTTACTGGCCCCTTGGATGACGTGTTTATCGAGGGAGAAAGCAACGATTCAGAAGGTACCTGGCCACAAGTGTCACGGCCTGAATATGCTATTATTAACCCGTTTAAACATTTGTAGGATTGCTCTCCACAGAAAACGGTATCGTTACCCTGAATTCGTCTAACTCATTGGCAATACAACCGCCTCGTCTTGTTAGGCTGGGTAAATCGGAAGACTCATTGAGTTTGGAGCCTGAGGAAAGCACAACAATTAAGATGCGGTTACATTGCAGAAACACTGGCCAGGGTGTCTTGCGACTGCTACTTGTCTACCTCGATGTTTGTATAGAATTTTTATGTGCTCGTGAGATAGGCGTCATTCTAATGATATTCTCCCAGAAGGACTCGAGATCGTTCAGATCCGTGCAAATATCTAGATACTACGCAGTTAGCCCTGCACTGCGTATCTCGGCAACTTCACGGCCAAGTCATGCTGTGGATCATCCGTTCATGCTCCATTTGAACGTTGAAAATGGCACCTCGTCGACCCCGATCAATATAGCAGACATCATGGTGGTCAGTCCAACTTGGAGATGTTCTGCGTTAGATAAACACACGATGTCAGTTTGTGAACTCACTTAGAGGCGTGAATCCTGATTTTCATATTTCTCTTTATCTCTAGGGATACGCTTGGGCCTCGCCAAAGTGAACGCATATCATTTGGGCTCGATTTAACCTTGCCCACAGCGAACCAAGACACGATGGACTTTGTGTCTGCGAAACTTCGAGCCGTATTAACCGGGGAAAAAATTGAGGCAACGTACCCACCTAAAGTAAAATTACTAGCTACGAGCGCTGTCAAGGTATCTCTTTTCTTCTTGACCCATCAATCGATGTATTGACTGACCGAGCTATCCTACATTAGGACCCGTCTGGAACCTTGAACGACGCGTCTGTGCGCAGCTTCTTACACAGCGATCGACGAGCCGTCGTCGCCCAATCCGCCATCGACGCCCACCCCCATATCCCATCCACATCACACGCCCACATTTTCCCGTTATACAACCCACTCACGGTGGACATCCTTGTGTTCTGGCGCAGCCCCAGTGACGGCCGATCGGGCCACGTCTTACGAACTGGACTCATCGTAGGCCCGGGCCATGCAGCACTGCAGGAGATCATCGAATCGGTCGAAAACGCCAAGGTGAAGCGGAGCATTTATGCAGAAACGCAGAGAGAGAAGATGGAGATTCTGGAGGCTGTGAGGCAGAGCGAGTGGAATATGGAAATGAATCCTATTGTAGCCACTGTAGAGGGTGGTGTGCAGATTACACACGACTTCAGTAAAGGGTGCGTACATCTGTCGGTGTATATTGCTAAAAAAAAGTGGTTCGGAATACTAATCACCCTTGCGTACTTCTTTAGGCCTGGGCAAGTGACGGCGGCGTTCACGCTGCGCAACTTATCCCTCACGCATCCCTCACGCTACGTCTTGAAGCTTTCTCCTCCTCCTCCGTCTCAGTCGTTTTCTCCGTAAGTTATTTTTGGTCTGTATAAAGAAAAAGTAAAAACCGCTCATACAAATACCCGGTCTTGTATGACAGCGATCTACTGCCTCCACAGTACATCGGCCGAACGACGTTCAGAGGCACGCTCAAGCCGATGGAATCGATTGTTCTGCACCTAAAACTGTGGGTGACCCGTCCCGGGACGTATGCACTCGATTGCTGGGCTCTCGAAACCGAAGTTGGTATTACATCTGCGGGGACGGACGCGGAGCCTTGGCAAACAAGGCATCGGTACTCCAACGGGCCGTCCGCAAACGATCACGCATCTATCACCGTCTTGGGCGTTGTTGCAATGTGAAATCGTGAATCTTGTCTTTTTTTGTTTTTCTCTTATACAGCTTACGGTAGATAAATCACGCCTAGGAATGTAGTCTCTAAATATCAATACGAAAAAAAAAATCCCGGATTATCCTAATTTTAGTTAGTAATAGTACATGAACGCGCATACACATACACACGAACACATGCACACAAAAAGGAGCGAGTATCCAAGGAAGAAAACACTACAATAAGAAAACAATTTTGAAAATCATATCGTAGAAAATGTCCTAGTTGCTGTTGGTAGTGTTGTTAGCATCTGCTGCTTTCTTCTCCTCCTCCGCCTTCTTGCGGGCCTGTTCCTTTTGAATGGCGGCCAACCTCAGCTGCTTGACGCGGACGTTGAAGTAAGTCTAAGAACAAGCCATCAGTCAGTTTGCTCCGCCGGGTAAAAGAGGAAACTTACGCCGACAGTGAATTGGACAAAATTAAAGAACGGAACCCATAGCTATAGAGTGTGTGAGAAGTACAGCTCATAAAATGAATAGATTGAAATTATTCCTACCTCCATTGGCAAAAAGTTTTGAGCGATAAACATAGCCGTAGGTGATACGACCCACATAACCTGGACATAGGAAGCGAACTTGGTTACAAATCATTTTGAATTGTAATAGTTGCGAGACATACGCGGATAGCAGGGAAGAATCCAGCTTTGACTGCCTTGACCGTTTCCGCAACTGACTTGGTGCCATTGATGACGGACATGGAGCTTAAAAACTAGATTGACAGCCAAAGCATAGTTAGGAACTACTCAAACTCGAAATAGTCTAGGAACACGAACCACTAGAGAGAAGAAAATTTAATTAGCATTGCCACTCGAAATGACCACAGTACAATTTAATAACTCAAAGTCGGGGTTTACGTACCAGCAGTCTGGATAGGCGCCATGAGCAAATTACTGGCCAAGATCTGCGCAATGCGCCACTTGGCTCCAGTCTTGCCCGCGAACGCGGCCTGGAGTCGGCCCACGCCATAATGGCTCAGCGGGGCGGCGATGAAGAAGCCATACAGCGCCAACTTCAGTGCCTTGAGGTTGATGTGCGCCCGCGCAAGGACATGGAACAAGAAAGGTGCGTCTTTCGACGGGCGTTGCACAGGCACACCGGCGACATTGGATCCTATGATTTCTTGCAGGAAGGAGAGGGTCCCTAAGAGGGGGTAAATGTGAGATTCGGACTTGGTTCAAGACGATGCTAATAGCACTGCATGATGGGACTTCTGCTACTTTGCTCCGGATGGATGGATGGATGGAGAAGGTCATGCTATGCGCATGGAAGCTAGCTCACCGGATGTGATGGCCTTGGTTCGCAGAGGGTGTGTAGCCAGCTGCTGAAGGTATCTAGCCAACAGAGGATTGGTGCCCTTGGGGATTGCAAGTGGGGAGGCCATACTAGTGTCAAGTATACAGGCTTGAAAGCTATGGGCGTGTTAGCAGTGTGTCTATAGCCAGAAAGTGAACTTGGGGTCCGGGGCAGTAATAGCAATGGACCACAATATCGGTGGCAAAGATCCCCGGCATTACCGAACCGGTGCCGGCGACCCCCTGCCCGAATCCCCAAACCCGAACGTGGGAGGGAGTGGACATGGGATTCCGATTGGACTGGAGGTGGACCACGGATACTTTCAGACAGCAAAAGTAAACAAAATGAAATGCAGAGTAAAAAGGTCATTATACGATCTAAGAATGTACGAGATAAATAACACCCAAATGTAAATGATGTAGTAAGGATATCTAAAATGCACGAGAATCCGTGAACAACAAATCATCCGTCATCGTCCCCGTCTAATATCTAAAGCCGCGTCTATTTCTTGACCCTAAAGAGATAAGACGACATCAGAACCAGTCGCATGTGATTAAAGAACAGTGTTCCGCCGACTTACCAATCCTTGACATAGTCGGCAAAGGACACCATGCAGACTGTCTGCCAGATGCCGAGACCTATACGAGGCGTCACACCACGGTACAGGCCCTTGATGCCGTTTTCTTTGTAGATATACGAAAGCGTGTTGGCAATCGTCATCTTTTCAGGTCGGTTGGCGTTTGCAGCAGCTTTAGCCATCGATTGCATCTAATGCCCATTATTAGTCTATTTCTCATTATCAAATTGAGTGATATCAGATACACACCTCAACACGGATGACTTCGATAGGCTGGTTCCATGTGGCAAGCGCACCACCAATCGAAGAAGCGAAAATCTTTTCGAAGGCGCCCAACTGTTCATTCTCGCCCTTGCCGCGGACTTTGCGGATCGTGGACTCAGCCAAGCGGGCGAAACCCATGCTATATGTTCACAATCGCCCTTGTCAGCCATGTGGACACTTGCTTCTCTCTAGGAAAAGCAGACGAACCGAGAGCCCCAGTTGGTGCATTGTCGGACGGCGACAGCGTTAACACCCTTGTTAACGCCCGCAAGACCCTCGCGGCGGTAAATGTCCATGAAGACAGCAAACGTCGATGGGGGCTTGGCGCCAGTGGAAGCGACCTTGTGTCTTGTAATCTCAACGGTTTTCATGCAAGTCGTGAAACCTGTGTGCATGTTGTGAGAATTACAGGAAAGGCATATGTGAAGGATATCATTTGTAACTCACCCATCGTGGCGTATGCCTGAGCAATACCACCAGTCATACCACCGAGGAGACCTGCGGTAGCAGGGCTCAATCCAGCCGCGACCGTGCGCTGCTCGACTTCGGAGGCAGTGAAGATGAGCACCGCTCCCTTGGTCGAAGCCTCAATCCACGCCTAGTGGAGGATACACCGTTGTCAGTGAAATAGTGAAGGACACAATACCAGCTGCAGCACATACCCATGGAATCAGACCCTGGTAGAAACCAACGACACCGCCACGGCTCCAGACAGACTTGGTTGCTTGGAGCATCGTTTGTTGGCGGTTAGCAGCCATTTGTGTCTTGAGCACCTCCAAGGGCTGGCCTAGTGTGGTGACCTGTAATGCATATGCCAATCACATGGAACGGTTAGCCGGAGTGTCAGTTTAAAGTAGACAGTAGAGAGATGGCTTGCCTCAAACTAGAGAAATTCAAAATGACACGAAAAAGACGCGCATAATGATTCGTTAGCTATGTGCACTCAATGCTGGCAATGAGCGAGCATACCATGTTCATAATAGCACCTGTACGCACGATGCGGTCAGACCTAAATTCACGTGCGCGTAACTTGGAGTGGTGCACACTACTCACCAACAGCAATGTTGGACCAGTTGATACCCTTTTGTCCAGGTTCCTGCGTGATGGCCATGGCGTCTTGGGAGGGCGTGGGGGCGTAAAAGAAATGGGTACAAAAGGGAAGAGAGAGGAAGGGTATAAAGGGACGAAGGACAGTGGCCAGACAGAGTCCAATATTTGGGGAAACAGCAGCACTGCTTCGGAACTCCGCCCGAAATCGTCTCATTGCACACACACAGACTTATTGGGACACGGCCGTGCTTGCTCGACGCTCGCTGAGTTCCCACATCCCCAATCTACTCTCCCAGGCCCAATCATATATCAGATCACCATACACACACATACACGCACACTACACGTCGGCACATTTAAAACCGATTTTCTATCATCAACCAACCAACAAGGAATTATACGTGCATTATAACGAACAGAAAAACAGTGTGTCGTAGGTATGGTGAGGGGTATGAAAAAAAAAGTGTGAATATACGATGCAACAGATGACTATAATGAGATGGTGATTGATTCCACGATAGAGTAAGAAAGGAAAGAAAGAAAAAAGTAGCAATGTGTATAAGTGGTAGTCAGTCAGTCAGTCATGATCTAAGCTTGTCTCTGTTCCTTCAGAGCCTGCAACTCGTCCTTCAATCTGTACAACGGACCATCAGCACACGTCACCACTGAATCTCACGAGGAACAAACATACTGCTGAATCTCGTCCTGAAGTTCGTCAGATTCGTCCTGAATCATTTTGTTTTCCATGTTCTATATTTACATAAGCGTGGGCCATTTAGTCGTCAACGCCCGCTAAACATAAGCCGAGTGAACTCATTTACCTTGCTGTCAATCACAGACTGCATTTGCTTCGTGTTCAACTGGGCAGCTTTCAACTCCTCGCGCAACGCATCCAACTGCTTGTGGTACGCAGCCTCGAGATCACCAAGCTTCAAGTTATGCGCCTCATGCAAGCGCGCCAGCTCCTCCTTGGTGATCACAGACGACCCATCCCCGGAAGGTGAAACTCCGTTGGACTTTGCGTGGCTCGCGGCCTGATGGGGGTCGCTAATGGACGCGCGCACCGTGTTCAGTTCTCCTTCAAGATCGGAGACTTGTGTGATCAAGCTCGTCTTCTGCGACACCAGTACCTGAACCTCCTGCTCATACTTTGATCGCAGCGCCGTCGTCTCCTCCGCTCGATTCTTGGCCGCCTCCTCAAGCTCCTTGGAGTGATTGGCTTCTATTTCCTCAATGGACTGCTTTGTCAGCGCAAGCACGTCCTTGGTCACGGCAAGATCATCCGCCTGCTCGTCTATGATCCGCATCAGACGAGCAAGCTCACCGGCTTGATCAGGACCAGCAGACGCCAGGGCGTCAAGGCCGTTGCGCGCCTCGTCGCGTTGAGCCGTCAACTTCTCGACCTCACGACGCGACGCCTCGAGGGAAGCCTTTGCTTTGGCCAGATCGTCTTGCGTCGCTTTGAGATCGATGGCCCGGCTCGAGAGCTGCTTCTCGTAGCTCTTCGTCAGATTGTCCAATTCGTTCGCGTGCTCAGTCTTGAGGCTCGTGAGTTCGTTCGCGTGACCTGCCTTGAGGGCATCGAGACTCGAGTGAGATTGGTTACGCAATGTAGACAGATCTTCTTGATGTGCGGCGTTTGCCTCACGCTAAAGGGGGGGGGGAGGAATAAGCAGCTGGAGTAGACATGGTCAAGCTCTCAATCCTACCTTGGCACGCTGGAAGGCTTCTTCCAGAAGTTGGGTATGCTCCTGCTTTACGGCGTCGACCTTGGCATTGTATTGGGATTCTTGACTCTGGATTAGATCAGAGGCCTAGTCAGCCACGGAACAGTGATCTCACGGCAAGGGGAAAGAACTTACGTCAAGGTCAGCTTGAACGACCTTCATTTGTTCAGTCAATCTATCCAGCTCGGCCTTATGTGAAGCCTCGAGCTCGGCCAACTTTGCCTTGTGCTCCTCCTCAGCAGAGGCGGCAGCCGCTTGAGCGTCAGCAAATGCCTTTTGTGCATTCACCAACTCTTCTTTGACAACCTCCAACTGTGCCGCTACCGCAGCGAGATCTTCCGCGGCCTTCCTGAGCTGCTCCTCATGCCCTTTCTGCACATTCTCCGCCTGTAGCGACAACTCGGCCTCCTTTGCCTTGGCGTCCTCCACCGCTCGCTCCGTTGCCTCAACAGCCTTGGCCAGCTCTGCCTCGAGCGCCTTGAACTTGGCCGCCGACTCCTCCCCTTGCTCCGCCGCCGTCTCTTGCGTCTCCTTGAGCTCGAGAATCTCGATTTCCAACTCACTCAGCTTCGTCGCCGTCTCTTCCCTCTCCGCCTTGAGCTTGGCGAGCTCCTCCTCGAGAGCATCCACGCGTGCAGCCTTGTCCTCAAACTCCTTCAGTTTGGCGGCAGACTCAGCGAGTGCAGCGTCGTGCACGGTCTTGAGCGCCTCTGTCTCAGCTTGGATGGCCTCCAGATCCTCCTTGGCTTTCACAAGTGCGTCATGCTCGATCGCAGCGGAGGCGGTAGCATCGGTCACGTTGGCTAGCGCGGCGTCGTGTGAGCTCCTGAGCGAATCGAGGTTCTCTTTGGCCGAGACAAGGGCTTCCTCGAGCTCTTGCTGTTGATCTCTCAGAGTCTTGACGAGGGCGCTGGAAGCCTCCGATGCAGCCTTGGCGACATCGAGCTGCCAAAGTTTTACACAGGTTAGCTGTCTTCCAATGTGTTGTTGCGTGCGTACTTACTTCGCTGCGGAGGGTCTGCAATTGTGAATCACCGTCGACGCCATCGGATTTGAGTTGGTCTAATGTAGCGTTCAATTCCTCGAGCTTCTTCTGGGACTCCTCGTAAGTCTTCTTCAGCTCGTCGACCTCTGCCTGTTTCGCCGTTGCATCAGCCTGAGCATCCTCCAATGCCTTTTTCATCTTGGAGACCTCGGACTCCAGCTCCGTCAGCTGGGCTTCTTTTGCTGCTATAGATTCCGTAGCCTCCGCTAGCTGTTATATATTAATTAAGTAATAAGCACAGGGAATCTATAAAAAGATCAAATCAGCACACATACCTTGGCCTTGAGCTCATCCGACGCTGCCGAGTCCTCCTTTGTCTCTTTGATAGGTGCAGGGGTACGTGCACCCGGCTTAGCAGGTGGAGCTGCAGACTTTCCTGCTGCAGTGCCTGCCGCCGACGGACGCGCACCAGCGCCAGACACCGAACGAGAAAGCGGAGTGACCTTCTTGACGCCCTCAGAAATTGATGACCGGGGCTTGATGCTGCCAACGGACGATGTGGGCGACACGACGGAAGATCGGGTCGTGGTAGCCGCATCTGTAGCGGGCTTAGCGACTGCCGATTTCGATGCTGCCCCCGTGGTCGACGGTGGCCTGGCGCTGCTGGTCGGAACGAGGGATGATCGACGCGCGACTGATGACACAGCGCTCACAGGAGACTTGACAGCAGGCTTGGGAGAAGATGCGCCGGAAGGTGTGACCTTGCGAGTTCCTGCCGCTGCTCCTGGCGTTCCTGCTGATGGGGCGAGCGAAGGACGTCCAGTCGCAGGCTTGCCGATACCGGTAGCAGTAGGTTTAGCAGCAGTACCCGTGATCTTGTGGTGCGCCCAAATGTAAGAATACCGAAGTATGCCCAAATGAGTCGAGCTGTACGTACTTTCTTCGCGGCAGCGGAAGAATCCACGCCTTTCTTAGGAGTCAACGGCACCTTGCCCGGGCCAGCAGCTGGTGCAGCCTTCGTTTTGGTAGTCAGCACGCTGGGTTTGGATGGCTTGTTTGCAGCCTTGGCATCAGGAGCAGGAGACTTGGGGCCTTCGGTCTCGTCCGGATGCTCCTCTCCGTTCACAGAAGGGGCAGCTATCTCAGCTGGTTCCGCTTCATTTGCACCTGCAGTCTGTGACGGCTCAGAATGCTGCTCGTCATGCTGCTCGTCCTCAGCGGTGGATGGCTGCTCGACGTCAGTGGTCGATACGTCAGCAGCAGCACCAGACTCGTCGCCAGGGGTATTGACGAGGTCCTCGATATGAGAGTCGGGCGACGTTTGAACTTCCTCTGCCTCAGACATGGGGAGCAAAGAGATAGATGTATGTATGCGAGAGAGAGAGAAAGTCGGACGATCGTCGTGGCCAGCAGTGAGCGCAAAAGTCCCAGCGCCAAAATAAGGCTTGTCACGTCGACGCGTCGCTCACGCGTTGATGTGACTTGACTTTTTTGGGTGGCACTACTTGTTGCACAATGGTCGTTGTGCATTTCAACAATCATCATATTGTCCGCCATCTACGTCAACGTGAGGCTGGTATTGTCTACGATGGTAAACATCATTGTGGTTCTAGCTTATTTGTGACTCTTGCTCCTTCCAAGTCGGAAAAATACCATTGCAATTCCGTGATGGTGGCGTTCTGCAGGGATTCATTCGTATTCGTGTTGACGGCCAGTGGCCCCATAGTTATAGTGCTGAATGTCAAACCAGCCATTGCACTAGGAGTAGGGTGAATACAGAAAGGGACCTCATCTAGCGTGCCTCGCGGAATGCATGTTGTCTTCTGACACAATCGAAGCGTTCTCCTCAGAAGATAACGGGTGATCCTAGACGGCGAGCAGTTGATGTGCGATGATCAGACTATATATAATACCCCACACTCCTCATACCATCATTACACACTTTGCCTGTTACTAACACCCTCCCCAGCTCTACCACCACCCTTATACTGAGTGCGAAATAATTCGCAACAGCCCCAAACGGATCTTCCTGCCCCGGCTGTTTTATACCAGCCAGCTTAAAACAACCACATCCCGGACCTTGGTCGTTTCGGCTAGCTGCTACCCATTTCTAGCGCCACCGGCATCCGACTGACGACCTCCTATATTTCTCGGGCATCCTCAGGCATTATGGCGCACACATCCAACTCACACCCTCCCCTCATGGACAAACAACTCGTGAACCTCGGACGCAGGTTCATCGGCGCCGTCGATGACCAATGGGACATGTACAGCGACAATCCTGCTGACTATGTCATTGGCGAGCCCATTGGCTTTGGCGCATCCTCCGTCGTTTATGGTGCTACATTTCACCCACCATCTGGACGACCTGCTATCCCATGCGCATTAAAAGTACTCGATCTCGACATCTTGCCACTTCCATCGTTTCTCCTCTTGCGACGGGAGACACAGCTCATGTCACTGTCCAAGCATCCCAACGTCCTCAGAGTTAGGGGATCTTGGACGAAGGAACACAAGCTCTACATTGCTATGAGGCTCATGAGCAAGGGCAGTGTTGCAGACATCATGCACTATGGTTGGCCAGGCGGATTGGAAGAGGACGTCGTCAGGTGTATCTTGAAGCAAGCCCTGGAAGGCCTCAAGTAAGTCTGCCTGACTAATCTTTTCATGCTCCCATTTCTAAAAGGAGATGAGCGTTTAGCTATCTACACATCAATGGATTCATACATCGCGACGTCAAGGCCGCTAATCTCCTTGTATGTAATGCGCAATTCCAACGACGTAAACAGACCCTTACTAACACCATATAGGTTGACGATGACGGCACTGTTCTTTTAGGAGACCTAGGTGTTGCTGCATCGCTAACAGAGGAGCTACCCAGTTCCAAACAAAACACTCGTTCTCATAAGTTAGGCAAACGGAAATCTTTCGTGGGAACTGTGAGCAAAATACATCGCGGAATGAGGTGGACCTATGTTTGACAAACACCCTTTTCTCAGCCATGCTGGATGGCGCCTGAACTCATCCAGGGAAGATCTTACGATACCAGTGCTGATATATGGTCATTTGGTATCTTGGCCCTTGAGCTTGCCCAAGGTGTGCCATTATTCCTATTGCTGATAAGGAGAGTGTCCTAAAACAAGAGCAATCTAGGTAGAGCACCAAGAGCACGGGAGACATCTCAAAAAGTCTTGTTGCAAATGTAAGACGAGTATCTTTTCTTTCTAATCAAGCCAATTCTTATTCTCCCATCAGAGTCAAAGACGCACCACCCTCCCTCGATAGACGTGGCAACGCCCACAAATACTCGCGTGCCTTTCAAGAATTTGTCGAGAGCTGTCTTGCCAAAGACCCCTCTGCACGACCCTCTGCCGAAGCACTGTTAAACACCCCCTTCCTGCGCGGCGCGAAAAAGAAGTCCTTCCTCATTCCTGCCATTCTCTCTAACCTACCGCCGCTCCAGTCACGTCAGCAAAGACGGTTATACCAACCCCAGATGAGCGTGCAGTCTCGTCGCAGCGTTGCCTCTTGGGATTTCAGCGCGAGTGCGTCGGCAACACTGCACGGTGGTCAGGCGCGCGGAATCAGCGCAAGGTCATCAGTCATCAGCCTAAACGATGGCCTGGCCGAGATGGGCATTCAACCTTCCGTAATTGAAGGCGATATCGACAATTATCATGATAATATCGTCGTCGTTGAAGATGCGGCCAAAGAGGATGATGACCTCGCGGTACCCATCATGAGCACCCTGCAGGTGCACCAAAAGGAAGTCCCAGCAGATGATCATCATACATTCCATACCGACGACACGGATACAACGTCTTCTTCATCCGAGGCATTATCCGTCGTCATATCCGACACCGAGGACGCTGTTGCCGTCCTGCCTCCTGCTGGCACCTCCCCGGCTGCATCCCAGCCAATACCTATCGCGCGTTCCACAAGCGCGCGATATGACGCTCCCGTCAACAGCGGCGGGGGCCGAGGGAAACCGAGATCTGGATCGGAGGTGGCATCTTCTTCTCCTACCTCTGGTAAATTTTCCGGGTTTTGGAAGAAGCTCGGAAGGAGGGAAAGTCACAATGATCCTAACCAGGGCTCGGGCTCGTTCAAAGTTATGAGACCGTCGAATGCGCGCTCCTCCTCCATAGCGCAGGGTAACAAGCTTTCGACATGAGCTTGCTATTTCCCTTTATCTTTTTTTTTTTTTTTTTTTTCACGTCATGCAATATTTTGCACTATACCATTCCTCCTGGATGATTCGCTTTCACCTCTCACTTCTGTCATGTCTCCAATTATCCTTTTTCATGACTGGACTTGCAGACCTGTTTGCTTTCAACGGCCACGATTTTTTTTTCACGCTCGATAATGATGATGTAACCTTAGCAGACAGCACGATCACTTGTCACTGTATAATAATAATAGTAATCGTATTCCCTCAATAGTTGGCAATTTGTTCTTTTTTGCTGCTATTATCATTTTTGTTCGCAAACGGTCTATATGGCATTGGTCTATGGCAACGACAGGAAAAATAATTAACCAATGATAAGTTTGCCCTCGGCTTCGTTGAATTCGTAGCCAGGAACCTCCAAGTTGAGCTGAAAGAGACGTCAGTGAATGGGAGTAATGATGTCAAGGAAGAATAAATGCATACGGGAGCGGGACCCTTACGGGCACGACCAGCTAAAGGTCAAGACGTTAGAAACATTAATACGACTAGATAATAGAAAAAGCAGTATGACGTACAGATGTCGTAGTGAGAACCGTGGCAAGGGCAGAACCTAGTAAGAAGTAATAGGACAGTCAACATGCAAGCTATATACAGTTCGCATCCGAAAAGGGGGGGGGAATGCATACCATCCACCGAAATCACCTGCCTCACCAATGGGCACACAACCCAAGTGAGTGCACACACCAAGCATAACAAGCCACTCGGGCTTCTTCGTGCGTGTCTCGTCGCTCTCCGGATCACGTAACGACTTCCAGTTAACCTGGCGCGCCTCCTCGATCTCATCCGCGGTCCGATGACGGATGAACACGGGCTTGCCACGCCATTTGATGATGACGTTCTTGCCCTCCGGGATCGATGCGAGCTCAACCTCAACCTTAGCAAGTGCGAGAACGTCGGCGGAAGCGGACATCGTGCCCAGGAACTCCGTCACACTCGACTTGGCGACCGAGGCGGAGAGAACACCCATAGAGCCGACCATAAAGTACGAGAGCGCACGGTTGTTGGAAGATGACTTGGGCTGGTAGCCGCTCATGTCCGGGATCTGTGTCGCGTCGCGAGCGGGTGTCGATGTGTGCATGTACCGGGGCTGGAAGGGGGTGCTGGTGGGGGCTATAAAACGGATATTTTTTGGAAGGGAGGGTGTTAAGGATCTGGCCACTCTTTGGAGTTCAAACGAGATACTGAAAATGCAAAATACTTACGAATGGCAAATGACTTGGAGACCAGGCCAGAGGAATGACTGCGAGAGACATGGCTAGCCCACTTGGGAGGAACGTCCGCACGCGGGCCTGCGGCTCCATGGTGTCCATGACCATCGGCGGGAGCTCGCACAGCGAGGTTGAGGAGCGGCGCAACGGGAACACCAGCACCGGTTGTGCGCACGGTGGGCGCGAGCGTGGCAGCCTTTTTAACGGCTTGGTAGGAGGCCATTTGGATTAGACAGCTGAGGCCTGGAGAATGGCAAATGTAACGAAAGGAATGGTTAAACCTGGCGGAGTTTCGCTTTCAAAGTCTGAAGCCGTTCTGCTCCGCGCGTGACGTGACCTGTCACGCGCATTCACTGTCTGCCAATTACGCTCTCATTATTACTGCACCTGTTATTAGTGTCATTCTGCGAGACATACAGAGGACTACTACTACTCACGACAGTAAACCCACCATCTAAAGAGACTATATATTGCCTCTGGATAATGTCTTTTGGTCGTCCGCCTACTAATAACTTTGGCTTCTCTGTGTCTCCGCCTGACCGAGGCTCTTTTCCCCTTGACCACTTTGGTGAGCCATGCCTTGCCGGTGACCGCGAAATGGCCCGTAAATGAACGTCTCCTTGCTTGTGATGTCCAAGGCGAATGCAAGCAGTTTATGACCGAATATCTCAAGTGCTTGAAAGCAAATGGTAGCTCGTCAACGCCATGCAGACTACTGAGCAAGAGCTATCTGGACTGCCGTATGCGCAAGTGCGTCTTTATCACGTTCTCCTGCAAGAGCTTCTCACCTGAATTCGTAGTGGCCTCATGGAACCCGATGAGTGGAAAAACCTAGGGCTTGCTAACGTAGGTGACGAATCATCGTCAGCTGCCTCTGCCCCTCAGTCAGCCCGAGACGGCACTGCTACCGCTGGTACTACCACTGACAACGGGCCGCCATCTCGATCGTCATGATGCACGTCAAGGCCCAAAAACAACCTAGTACGTCATGCAAGATAGAGATAGATACTGTTTGGGTCGCACGCGCTATAACTATCTTTGCCCTCTGTCCGTTTGAGGAAGGTCTCACCCCGCACACGTTGAGCAACACACGTTCCCGCGATTTAAGCGTTGCTAAGATTGAAAGATTAGACGTCCTGGATTCTAATATGTAATTAGATGATGGTGAAGCCTGCTTCCTGTCGTAATTGATTTATGTCTACAATCCATTTTATCTCTCTTCTCTTCACAAGTGTTGTATGTGTGAACAAAAGTAGTGATATGAAGTGATGTGGCGAAGTGCGGTCTGTTTGTCATACGGTAAAGTCTTTCCGACCAGCGGCAAGGCGCCTTGGCGTCGATGGACACACGTTCGTCGTCGTTGAGGCCGGTATATCTGTCCGGACTCGGAAGCAACTGGCCAGTGTGAAGTTAGCCTCTTTCCAGCCAAAATATCTCCTTGAGCGTTGCATTTGCCATCTCTCCCGGGGCATCTCAGGCATACGCACGGTGGCCGAGCTCTATAAGCAAGTACCGACCGATCGCGGACTATCAACTGAAGCACAAAATATGGCGGCGCTCGAATAAATTATCATATCTAGTGCTTCCGTTGGCCCGCTGGCTCGAGCAGGATCCGTCCTCGTATTACCCCGCGACGTTACCCTTCCCACCAACTACCTGTCTCCCAGTCGCCATGTCTCTGGTCAGGTCATCGTTCTACATTAGCTTGTATGCCTACTTCGCCTCTATGGCGTTGGCATCTCCAGCCCAGGAGACATTTGGCCCTGCAACGGCGCCGTCGCGCTATTTCGATGTCCAGGTCTGTTTACAGTTCAACCACGTATATTTACTTGGATACTTATGTCTACTAAAGGCCCATAGAGGTGGGAGAGGTAATACCGTCGAGAACACGTTGCCTGCTTTTGCCTGGTCCGTTGCTCTAAATGTTTTTTGGGGAAATGATTATTAACCTTGTCGCAGGAGTCTGATAGACGGCTCAACGACGCTTGAGATGGACAATGGCATCACTAGCGTTGGTGTATTTCACCATGTTGCTTGATCTATCTGCTCATATACTCTCCCAAATTTAGGACGGCGTTGTCGTCGTATGGCATGACGAGAACATTGTTGCCGAAAAGTGTCTCGACACTCAACCAGCTGTAAGAAAAAAAAAATTACTTGAGTCGTCATTGGGTTTATGGTTGATTATATACTCTTTAGTTCCCGGATGACCCAATGTATCCGTATGTTGGAAAATATGTGGCCAATCTTACCTTGGCCCAACTTAAAACCCTTGATTGTGGATCTCTGCGTCAATCCAATTTTCGTATGTGGTAACTGACATTTGGCTCTGGATCCATCAAACTGACTTGTTGGCCCTGCCTACAGCTATGCAATTGACATACCCTGGCACTCGTATATCTACCATGACCGAAGTCTTTGACTTCGTCAAATGTGCTGATCCGGGGCGCAACATTCGCTGGAACATTGAGGCCAAAATCAATGCTACCCACTCCGAAAGCACCGTCGGTGTGGACGAGTTTGTGGAACGGCAGTTTGCGGAGTTTTCCAACAGCGGTTATTTGGATTCTATCACTGTAAGATCCGGTGCCTTGTTTTACTTCACACCCACCGGCACTTACTATTATGATTTTGAAATTCCCTTTGTCCAATAGTATCAGAGCTTCGACTGGCGAACGCTCGTTGGCATGAAGAAGCGATACCCCAGCATGACGACGTCCGCGCTCATAGACGAGTCGGTTGTCTCTTACTTAGAGGATGTTTGCTGCTTTAACCTTGTACCTTTGTAGCGACACGGCTGCACCAGTTGCCGGCTCTTACCCCTGGCTTGCTGGGCTTGATCTGGACAGCTTCCCGGGTCCCACGCGCGGCGCTCGCGTAGCGCAGGCGGCCCATGCCGCAGGGGCAAATATCTTGTCTCCATATGCGAAGTTCCTGACCCGGGACGGCTCTGGCGCGTCTTTCACGACCAAGGAAATGGTTGATGAAGCCCACAAGCTTGGCCTAGGCGTTTTACCCTGGACGGTGCGAATTTCATTTTGAGTCTTGATACAATTTTAATTCTCATGAGCACATGCAGGTCAACACCCTTGAAGTCGTCGAAGGAGTTACGGATCTTGGTGTTGATGGAATCATCTCGGATTGTAAGTCTGGCATTGGATAGCTTTGACCATATTACGGATTTAAACCTCATTCTCAATAGACCCTAATGTTGTTCGTCGATGGATGAAGGAACATGGATACCCGGTTGCCCCCAAATACCCTAAAAAGCGCGTGCTTGCGTGTCTCAACGAGCATTTGGGTCACCAGCATAGATTTGGACAGGTTGTACAGGACAATGAAAACTAAGAAGGAAAAAAAAAAATCAAAAGAAAAACTTGAACAAATATATAGAGATATGGGTTTTGGAAGGGGATTTTTTGGGTTAATGACACTTATACGTACATTTAATTCATTTGATAATAATTTGCCGTGGACAATTCGAACTTATACGCCTTTGCGCCTTGCCTCAACTTGTTTGTGATGAAGTGTTTTGCGGTTGTTCTCATCATCAATATTGGACTTGCTCCCGGCCCCGTCGCGCACGTGTTTTGAGACAAACTCTTACGCCTTGGTCATAATACTGGCTGCGTCAGAGACCGTGACGCACACACACTGGCAACTGAGTGCAGCTAACATTCATCCTCAATGGCTTCGCCAGGCTCTCTAAGAGACCTATATAGCACACCATCGACCTCTTGGTCCTTTGTTCCGCCAGCGCCGGCTGGACCACAGAATTCCTCAACCCCAAGTACATCCGCCTCGTCTGCTAGCGTAGTGCCCAACCCATCAACTCAACTGAAATGGTCGAGTCGACCAGCACATAACTCCATCTTTGATCTCTCGCCCTCTCTTGACCCTAGCGACCCTACTGGAAATGGACTGGACATCAAAATCTTGCTACCGGCCGCACTTGCATCTGCGGTATTGCAGTACACAAGTACTGCGCTGGCGATGCCGTGGGAAGTAGGCAGGATGCTCCTGCAGGTGCAATGGGTGCCTCGTGATGCGGGCGAGATTGAGCCTGTAGTCACTGAGCTAACTCCAGGAGATGAGGTGTGTTCTTGTAGGTAATCAAGACACTAGAAACCCCTATAAATGTGCTTGGTCCTTTCATAGAGCGACGATTCGAGCGATACCGATTCTTATTTTGCGGATCCGAGTGCTCCGGCTGCTCTTAAACACCGTCCAAAACGTCTTGTGGACGATAATGGTTATGTTGTTAGGACGTCGGTCATGGAGGATGCAACGAGGCCGGAGTATATCATACCTGTCGGCAGTGCGGACGGCGTTTGGGGAATGATCAAGCGGCTCGGGCGGTTCAGAGGAGAAGGATGGTTGGCCCTCTGGAAAGGTCGGGATGATTATCACTCCAATATATACGCTTTCTCATATCAGTATCAACTGTTTTTAGGCCTCCTGACATCATCCATACACGATGTTCTATCGACAACTTCACAGCCTATAGTACAGAATTTCCTACAATCTGTCTTCTTTCCCCACCTTTCTCCCTTTCACCAGCCTCCCATCATCCTTCCTGTCTTGTCCCACCTCGCCGTGGGCATCGCACTCTCCCCTCTGGATCTGATTCGCACTCGACTCATCGTCCAGTCTTCCATCTCCCGCTATCGAACATACTCCGGTCCCCTCGATGCACTCTTCCAGATCCTCCGACATGAAGGTGGCCTGCGCGGGATCTACTTCCACCCCCATCTGTTCATCCCTACCGTGATTGACTGCACTTTACGCCCACTCGTGGCTCTCGCTCTGCCCGGCCTGCTTGCATCGTACGTCGGCGTAGGGCACATCTCGGAGGAAACCCACCCTATCGCCTGGCTCATGGCCGAATTTGCCGGCAGCTGTCTCGGGCTACTGATTACGTTACCCTTCGAGACCGTGCGGCGCCGGCTGCAGGCGCAAGTGCGCGGCACGGCCAAGCCGATCAAGGCGTGCGTCGAGCTCAGACCGTCGCCATACAACGGCGTGGTAGATACGCTATGGCATATTATGACTGAGGAGCGGTCGGATTTGCCATTGCATAGTAAGAAGCGAAGGCGGGCTACTAGCCAGGCGGGGTTGAAGGGTAAGGAGAGGGAGAAAACACCGGCAGAGGCAGCGGCTGTTGCAAGAGGGGATGAGCATGAGAGCTGGCTGAGGAATACGGGTGTAGGGCAGCTATACAGGGGCTTAGGAATGAGACTGAGTGCCAGTGCAATCGTGTTGCTGTTGGGCGTCTTGACTGGCGGTCAGGAGCGCGATTCTGGTTGGGCAGAATTGTAATTAGGAAAGATTTATATGCGCATAATAATGCTACTAGTATAGTTTGAGGTATTTAAATGCTAAATAGAGTGATAATACATAATATGAGCAGTTGCTTCAAGGCTTTGTAGTGTAGCGGTTATCACATGAGATTCTGATTCTCGGAATGCAGGTTCGACTCCTGCCAAGGCCTTTTTCGCATTCGTCCTTATTTTGTTTGAAAAGTTCAAACAAACTCCAGTGAGGTACAAGTGGTGTGCAAAAAAGAAGTCCACCCCCCTCCCCCGCGTGGTGGACTTTTTTTTTTTTTTTTAATTTTTTTTTGGCATGTTCTGAGGTTGACAAATCCTTTTCAAGCCTAGTGAATCACGGACCTCGTAAAGTAAACAGTTAATTGTGATAGTATACTACAGTTACTTTTTAATATTCAAAACTTATATACAAGTACACTAGTACATTCTCATGTATATACTATGTGCCAACCACCGTCGGTCTCACTCTCCGGTAGATCTCGCATGAACGGAATCTCATGTGGTATAGCATTCTCTCTCCCTTCAACAACTTTAACTCTACGTTTTGCTTCTGATTGAGCTTCTTGATACTTTCGCCGCGCACCCTCACTCTGCGACCTCCGACTTGGATGTGCAAAGAAGACTGCGTTGTGATCGCTGGGGTGGCTTGCAGGCGCGCTTTCATTAGGGGATATAAGGTCCAAGCGCGTGTGAGCTGCAGGGAGAGCACGACGGGTTAGCTTTTGAGCTACAGTTTCTGGCGGAACTGGGCAGCCGCAATTAACGTAGGGTACATGGAATCTGGACTAAATACAGTTGGTGCTGTGTTAGTATATGAAAGGTCGTGTTAGGTACAATAATTACCCACCTGCCATGCGTTGCAGGTTTTCTGGAATGCATCTGCGAGAAACATCTCATCAACTTTGTCTCTACTGCTTGAAGTATCAGATAAACAAGCATCTAATGTCAAAAAAAGAAGGATGGACTCAACTGGTTCACAAAGCGGCCTACCCATCTTTCACAATCGTACGCGTATCCATGTGTTGTCAGCTGATGCGTGTGCCACACGAGATCAATGTCAAGCGTCGGTATATAGAATGCCTCTACGGAGGATGAGGCGATCAAGTCAAGGAAACTATACACGCTCAAGGTCTAAGAAACCAAAAAAAGATTTTTCACAATTCAAAGACAGCGATACTTACGCATGGTACCGATTGATAGCGCTCTCAAGCATACGGGTGGATTTCATTGTATCAAGACAGCCTATTTCATTCAATTTATCTATAAACGAGCTATGCCGCAGTGTCTGATTGGCATAATTTAGCTTTTGAATATGCATAATTGTAGATAGATCAGCCTGAGACTTACAGTGCCAACCAAGTCGACAGAAAAGGGCCTATCATCAAGATAGGCACCGCGTATCCGGTCTGGACTATTCCAGTGAGTGTTTTAACTGTGAACAGCAGGATCAAAAAAGAGCCACGGGTACTACTCACAGCTGCTCGGCAATCGTCTTTAGCCTCCAACACATGAGTGTGCGTATGCCATCCATAGACCACTTAGCGTTTTCACATATTTTCGTTCGCCATTCTTCTTTAGATAGGACCTTAGTCTTATCTACAGCCGCATTTCCCTGCTGTCGAATAAGTGACGCATTATGCGCGGCAGTTATCGATGACCTGGATACTACGGGATGCTGGGATAATGTAGAAAGGGAGAGTATAGCTGTCTTAGTCAGTCGGGCGCGGTTAAGATTGTGAGCGCATGTGGGTGTCCAAATTGAACCTCTGATAGTAGACATTAGGATTCGGGTTAATATGATACAAACGTATGAGCTCACGCTAGGTATGCTCCAAGGAACCCCGGGCTTTCGTTGTTATTTTCACTGGTTAGATCTTGAAGAAACCTAGCGAAGCCAAGGGCGTCTTTGGTGATGATGAAAGAACATGCAGAGTTCTTACAGCGAGCTTTGAATCCGGGTTCGCCGTATCCCGTTCCCGCATCATTCCAGAATTCTAGTTCGGTTTGTGTTCTCAGCAGAGGATTTGAAACCAATACCTTCAACAAACAGTGCTTACGAATCGCCTGTGAGTAACGGCACTTTGGGCATGTAATTTCTCTATGAGTCAACTGAGCAGCAGCCTCGAAAGGGTCGAAGAAAGTTCTCGTTTTTTGAATCCAAGAACCAACACATTTCTCTGTTGGCGGAAGATTCACGAGTTGTGTTAACTGGATCTGGATCATCAACAAGAAATCAAATAAGCTTTTTGCGATGTCACAAGCGAAGGGTAATAGCGTTCACAAGAGATGAAGAGAATATGTCGCTCTGCAAACGTAAGTTGAAGCAAGTCGGTACACGCATACAGTCTTCTGTGAACCATCCTGGTACAAGCAGATAAGCGTGCCAGACCATGAGGACATCTAGAGGTGGTAAATCTTCCTCGAAGAAAGCAGGGCTAGGCTTGTATTTGATCTCTGCACAGAACCTCTCGAACCTTTGATTCAATACCGAGAGAATGCACTCATGTTAGCTTCTGCACAAGCGCTCAAGCAGTCCTGATGCGTAAAACCTTTCAACAGCTAGATTTACAAAACATATCCATCGCTTTTGTGGGCTCATGTTGTGGGCCCACATTGGTAACCGGGTCAAATCTGATCCAGACTCTACAGAGTGACGAAACGACCGGAAGGTCGATAGCAAATCGATATGCGCCCTGACATGGTCCGGTTTGACTAGTGGATGGTCCAACTTTTTGCCATTGATAGAACCCTTGAAATGGAAGTCTTCGGCATATACGGGCGGTGGAGAGTCACTGCTACCAGTAGACCCGTCCGCACTGGCAACGTTAGCATAGGAGGGGAGTTCGGACATTGGGAGAATACAGTAAAGAAATGATAATTAAGCCAGCCGGGTTTAGGTTTTCCTCAGACCTATTCATATATGATGTGCGGCGCAGGACGAGTCATTCGCTACAGGCACGAATGATATGGGTGACAAATCAAGTTCGGAGGCGAAGTATAACGTGAACAGCATGATGAGACATCTTGAGTATTGCAGAAGAGTATTTACAGTCAGTCGTCAGCAGTATTGCAACCGCGAGAGATTTGTGCACTGTTGCATCATGGCCATGAAGTATTCTGTTATTTCATGGCCTTTTCGGCATTTCGGATTAGCAGCCAACAGTCACAGTGGCAGCGAAAGCAGGCCGCCCCGGCAAAATGGTTAAATGTCGTCTTGTTACCCATCATTCGAGATCATAGCCCTCCACTTTCGCAACTATGGCGTAGTTAGAAGTACAATGGCGATTACTCCTATGATCGTTTATAAGGAGCGTTCAATAGACCATTTCGTAGCATACGTATCATAAATCATGTCTGCTACTGAGACTATCACTGCAACTTCCCCTGGCGCTCCAGTTGAAGAGAAGAAGCAGGAGACTCACGGCTCTCTAAACGTAGAGGCGCAGGAGCCGTACCGCTATGCACATCTTCTCCCCACCTTCACGCCCTCTTCATATCCACCCCTGACCCCTTTTGAGCATGTTGATCCGGGTCATAGAGCGCTATCTCATCCAGATCCGACAGCATTTCTTGCTTCGGCTACGAGTGTTGCTGATATTACCCCCACACTCGGTACGGAAGTGCGAGGTGTCAATCTTGCACGCCTGAATTCGGATGAACGTGACGAGCTGGCGCTCTTAGTCGCTAGAAGAGGTCTTGCGGTTTTCAGGGGTATGTATACGTCACCCTCCCAACCCATTTAAGTAGGACTTTAAGCATTCGCAATCTCTTGATAGGCCAGTCTGATTTCATCGATCAGGACCCAGAGAGATACAAGGAATGGGGCAGATATTTTGGAAGGTGTGTCAGATCCAATGTCAGCCTCTCTGTGGAACAAATCAATTTATCATGGCATTTCAGGCTTCATATTCACCCAACATCCGGACATCCGACTGGTCTTCCGGAGATTCATCTTGTATACCGGTGAGTCCAGTGTCTGGACGATAGTCGCTACTCCCTCATTGCGTACATTCAGAGACGCCAATTCCACGTTCAATTTTGAGCGGTCAGAGTCGACGACATCGACTGTCTGGCACTCTGATGTCTCTTACGAACTCCAACCTCCGGGGTTGACAACATTTTTCCTATTGGCACAGCCCAAAACGGGAGGAGACACGCTCTTTACGAATCAATCCACAACACTCTCTAAGCTTTCACCTTCTTTCGTTGCCTTCCTGCGCACACTAAGTGCAGTACACAGCGGGGTTGAGCAGGCAGAATATAGCCGCAGAGGGAATCGGGGAGGCATTGTGCGTCGTGAGCCCGTAGAGAACGTACATCCCATCGTACGCAGGCACCCGGTCACCGGTGCAGAAGCTTTATATGTGAATAGGCAGTTCACACGTAGAATCGTCGGGCTAAAGAAAGAGGAGTCCGATACCATCCTCGAATTTTTGTACAATCACATCGAGCGTGCTGGAGATTGTCAAGCCCGTGTGAGGTGGGAGCCGGGTACAGTCGTCCTGTGGGACAATCGGATCACAGCGCATGTAAGTCCACACTGATCAGGGTCGAGATCATCCCATACGTAGTGCACCGCTGATCCATGGCCGTTTTTCAGTCTGCGATTATAGACTTTCAGATTGGCGAGTCAAAAGAACGAAGGCACGGCGCGAGAATCACACCTCAAGCGGAGCGGCCTATTTCAGCCTAACAGGTTTATGTTCCCGAGTTGCTCGTTTTTCTAGTCCTTCTTGTGTCAGTACACTTTGCTTGTCACAGAAGCTTGAGTTCAAATGATTGTTGTCTAATGCATGAATGTGAGTCAGTGTATAGTCTGAGAGAAGGGAGACTATGTCCGGAAGTAAAAGCTAAGTTCCTGATCGGATCTGTTTGTTTCCGAAGCTCCGGGCGGCGGATCCGAGATATCCGAGCTCTCTTTTGTCTTGCATTTCATCATGAGACATCCATGTGCCTAATAGTGCCTTCTCAGGCTATCGCTCCCAATTGTTGTCCATTTCAAGCAAACCCAAACCCTGCTCTCGTGCTTGGGCGGCGCTCTCAACCTGCTGGAAGACTTTATTGTGGGTTGTGTTATTGGCTACAATCCAGTTCGTGGTTTAGCAGCACCTGGCAGTCATTTACCGTCAGGCTCCAAGCTTTGGGTCGTGGTCTTCACTTGCTTTTTGTGATATCACAAATCACCGCATTGAGAAACCACAAAGAAAAACGTGGTAGTTGTGTGCTTCTGGCCATGCTGATGAAATCGCTTGGTCCCGACTTCTTGACGTCTCTGACAATACGCCATTTCCCGCACTGAACCCGTTATTGTTATGCACCACTTCGATTTCTTGAGCGATCACGACCTGCAATGGATCTAGGACAGCCTAATTCTGGTCTTATTTGAATATCCGAGGCTGTCATGGCATCAAAAACCATAAGTGTCCCAGACAATAAGCATTCCGATAGTTTAAAGGTCATTGCTGTCTCAACGAGCTAGACATCCACCCTCCCCCCGCCCTCTCCCGCCCCTCTCCTTTATTCTTGGCCGTCGTACATTTTTATCTCCTCATCGACGTGCTACATAGATATTCAGGATGGAAGCTCCCACTGTTGAGTATGGTAACAGCGCTAGCGCTTCGGATCTTTTCTCCATTCCCCAGTTCCTCCACCGTCGCAATCCCGATGTGCCCACCGATGTCGAGGACAACCATTTCGATCCCTTGGAACATCTAAATGACCCCAACTTTGACATCAAAGGGGCTATGGCAGGGAAATCTATGCCCAGCCGCGAGAGTATCGAACTTGGTGACAAGCATAAGCACTTTTCTGGGGACTACACCCCTACCGCCTCCATGTATGATAAGACGGACGCAGAGAACTCATCTATGAGATATTCCACTGCTGATAGTCGCTCGGATGCCCCCTTTTCCGATGGCGTTGCTTTTGATGAGTGAGTCACTCTAATGTCCAATCTTATGGCTTCATCACTCATGTTATGATTGCAGCGAATCTCCTTATCCCGAAGTTCGCGCCGCTGTGTCGAGTGTCGACGATCCTTCTATGCCTGTCAACACGTTCAGGATGTGGTTCTTGGGCATTCTGTACAGTATCGTCATCTCTGGCTTGAATCAGTTCTTTTCGATGCGCTGTATGTTTTATCTTATCTCGGCTTCTATACAACTCTTTTCTAAACCCACCTATTTCAGACCCATCGGTCATCATCACTGGTATCGTCTGCCAGCTTACGGCTTTGCCTCTCGGAAGGGCTTTAGAGAAGATTCTGCCTACTACGCGCTTCCGCACGTTTGGCTACACTTGGTCACTCAACCCCGGTCCATTCACGATCAAGGAGCATGTCTGCATTACAGTCATGGCTAATGTTGTGTACTCTGGAGCTTATGCCACCGATATCATCGCTACTCAGAAGGCCTTCTACGACCAGCAGGTCTCCTTCGCTTATCAGATCCTGCTTGTTCTCGGGACGCAAATGATCGGTTTCTCCTTCTCCGGATTTTTGCGCCAATACATTGTATGGCCTGCTAGCATGATCTGGCCTGGTGCGCTCGTCAGCTCAGCATTATTTAACACACTGCACAAGAACTACGGCCGCCGCGAGCGCAGCCACATCTCGCGCGAACGTTTCTTCCTCATCGCCATGGCCTGCAGCTTCTTCTGGTACTTCATCCCTGGCTATCTCTTCACGGCCTTGAGCGTGTTCAACTGGGCGTGCTGGATTGCGCCCAACAACATCGTCGTTAATACGCTCTTCGGAACGAACACTGGGCTTGGAATGGGCATTCTTACATTCGACTGGTCGATGATCGCTTACGTCGGTAGTCCCCTCGTCACGCCCTGGTGGTCCGAGGCCAACACTGGCGTCGCCATGATTTTCTTCTTCTGGATTCTTGCGCCTATCCTTTACTGTAAGTTTTCCGTCCAGTATTGTATGGATCGTATGATTCGCTAATATAGATCTAACGACAGTCACCAACACTTGGAATTTCGCATACCTGCCCGCTTCTACGTACGAAGCCTTCGATAACACCGGGGCTGTGTACGACCCTACTCAGATCGTCACCAATGGTGTCTTCGATGTTGAGAAATACCGGGCTTACTCCCCTGTATTTGTATCGACTACGCTGGCTATTGCTTATGGTTTGGCCTTTGCCTCCTTCTCCGCCGTTGTTGTGCACACATTCTGTGAGTTGTTGTCTTTCCTATCCAGCCCCACACAAGACTGACAATGTCGACATAGTGTGGTTCCGTCATGACATTGCCCGCCGCTTCAACTCCTCTCTAAGGGATGAACGTGATATTCACTCGCGCCTTATGCTTTCCTACCCTGAAGTTCCTCGCTGGTGGTATGCCATCCTCGGTCTCGGTGCCTTCGTAATGCTTGTTATCGCTATCGAGATCTTCCCCACCGGCATGCCTGTGTGGGCGGCCATCTTGGCAATCATCACTGCCTTCGTTCTTTCTCTTCCCTTGGGTATGCTTCAAGCTATTACAAACCAGACCATTGCACTCGAAGTCATGCATGAGATGGTTGCTGGATATATCATGCCCGGTCACCCCATTGCCAACATGATCTATAAGGCCGTTGCATACATCGGTGCCAGCCAGGCCGTGAGCTTCAGTGGAGATCTCAAGCTCGGTCACTACATGAAGATCCCCCCTCGCATGATGTTTGCTTGCCAATGCGTTGCTGCCGTCGTCAGCTGCTTTGTAGTCACTGGCGTGCAGGACTGGATGTTCGCTAACATCCCCGATTTCTGCACTGAGACTCAGGCTAATGGATTTATCTGCCCTTCCACTAACACCTTTGCGACTGCGTCGCTCATTTGGGGTGGTGTTGGACCTCGTCGTCTCTTTACTCCTGGCTCCATGTAAGTTTACTCCACGTCGCTTTATCATGTTCATAACTGACATCATTGCAGGTACTCTCCTCTGCTCTGGTTCTTCCTCATCGGTGCATTGCTCCCCATCCCCTTCTACTTTCTTGCGAAGCGTTATCCCCTTTCCTTCTTCCGCTATGTCAACATCCCCGTCTTCTTTGCTGGTGTTGGCGCCCTCCCACCTGCCAGCGTCATCAACTACTCTTCGTGGCTCATCGTCGGTTTCATCTTCAACTGGTTCATGCGCCGCTTCCACTTCCGCTGGTGGATGCGCTACAACTACATCCTCAGTGCCGCCCTGGACTCGGGTCTGGCTATCAGCATGATCGTCATCTTCTTCGCGCTCCAAATGCCGAAGGGCGGTGTCAACGTCAGTTGGTGGGGTAACAACTTCTGGATGACGACCGCGGATGCCAACGGTATCCCATTGAAGTCTCTCTCGGCGAGCCAGCCTACGTTTGGACCCTCAACTTGGTCTTAAAGAACTATATAGATTACGGGGCACACTCAGTTCTTCGCCTATTCTCTTAACATCTGTCTTTTATATCTGTAGTCTTAGCATCATGATCTTAAACCGCGCACCTTTCTTCCTGCTATATGTATTATAATCAGTCTTTGAACATCTTTTGGATACCACTTCCCCTTTTCTTCTCCGTTCTTTTGGTTATAGCTTATGGGGCACTTGTGCTTCTCTTTTTTCTTTCGCCATCCTTTTTTCTGCCTGTCCTTTTTGCGGTTGTAGTAAAATGGTGTAGTTTATATCATCCCCACCCCACTTCTTCACGAAAACCATACTACGGATGGATGTCATTACATCTTTGCTCCTTGTCAATGAAATATCATGATAATTGAAGTTGACCTTGCGTTGATATGTGAAGCTGATATAAAAACAAGAACAATGCAATCAGCTGTATTGTCTTGCCTCATAATTGTGGGTGGTGTCAAGATCCGAACTGTATGACTACATGTTTACATCTCATTGATCGTCTCTAAGGCATGAACGTGTTGGCATAATAAAGTAAATGCTAATGTGGAAGAACAAAGAGGAAAACAATAAGTAGAATATATCATACATTGTTCGCAGGTAATGTATCAATCCCATAACTTGATCAAACCGTCCCATGACGCCGTGATAACTTTGGACTATCAACCACAGCATCAGAACAATGGTCGACCTCAGAAGCACTATAAATACTCACAGTTTCATGCGGAAGCCACTCATGCGCGATAACAACCTTGGAATGCGCACGTAGCCGACTCTTGATCCGGCCCGTCTTCCAATCCCAGAAGACGACGTTGCCTTCACCATCACCACTGCTGATCCACTTGCCGTCCGGCGAGAAGCCAACTTGGCAGGCAAAGCCAGCCACGCTGTGACCAGCGAAACGCTTCTTGCGATTTTGTCGGAAGTTGTCGGTACTGTACACGAGGATTTGGTTGTCCATAGATTGGGCGGCAAAATATTTTTCTATAAAAAATTTAAAATTGTAGCACTTTTTGGAGGATTAAGTTTTGAGACTTACTGGACGGGTGCAGCGTCACTGCTGGCATGGAGTGCATGTGTGGCTCGGCAATATACTTAATAACAACAGGAATGTCGTAATCCCAGGCGCGAATAGTCTTGTCATCTGAGGTTGTGACAAAGCGACGGTTCTCGTCCACGAATGTGATGGTATTAACAGGGCCAAGATGTTGATCATATTCTTGTGTAATTTCCCCCGAGTTCATGTCATACTGAGTAAAACGTGAGATACTGATTTCATATAAAGGTAAATCAGGCCTACTTGGATGATTTTCTTATCCGACATTCCAGCCAAGAAGACATTTTGTTGATCGGGATGGAACCGTACGACATATGGCGTCTTACCGTTACTAAAGCGTTTCAGACACTGTCCAGTTTCTGTATCCCATAGCTTCATCTGCCGATCGTATGCGCAAGACAAGAACTGTCGTCCATCGTTAGAGAAGGTCACGTCCTTGACCGCCTTGCCATGGCCATGGAATGTACGAAGGCAGTTTCCATGGTTATAAACGTCCCATAGCTATTGAGCCCAGTCAGCAACCTCCATAATAGAATATTCCAATTAAAGACCTTGCGAACCTTAATCTTTGTGTCCATGGAACCACTGAGCAAGAGATGACCGCTCTCCGGGAACGTACGGATGACGGATACACCTTGCGTATGGCCAGTCCAAGTATGGACACAGACCTTGGGAATGAAACATTCTTGTGAGCCAGTCTCGTTGGCTAAAGTCGAAGCCTCCGCGATAGGTGGGTGCATGTAAGTGCGCCCTTGGTAGTCTGTCATAGACTTGCCATGGAACACAGATGTCTCGTGACCGATGCCACCTTTTTTCGCGGCTGACTTCTTTGTCTTTTTGGGAGCCTCCGTCTCGGATTCTACTTCTTCAGACTCCTCGTCCTCCCGCAGCTCCTCCTCTGTTGGCTGATAAACCTTGGGTTCATCACCTTCCCACTTCGCCCACGGCCCTACGTAAGCGCCCTCGCCATCAACCACGTCCAAATCTCCCTTCGGCTTTCGCTTTCTTTTGAGCTCCTTCCTCTGTGTTTTACTCGACCGTAGCATGTCAAGTGTAGTAAAACCATTAGCTTCAGCCTGGTCTAGCGCGCCCACGAACGCGGGTGCGTTAGGATCCATGGAAGGATTTGCAGAGTAACCAAGTATCGAATGTGTGAGATGTTGAGCGCGGAATGCATGCTCGGACATGGACTGTTCTTCAACATGTCCTGCGAGAGCGTTCTGGTTTAAGAATCGATTGCGGTCCGCAAATGGGTTTTCCGGGCCTTGCAGTGGTAGCATCATGTCTGCATAGGGTATATTGACATTCATCTGCGTATCTGTAGGTCTGGTGACCAGGGAAGTTTGATTCAAGGGATCCTAGAATGATCTACATGAGGGGCCTGTTGGTGCGCCAAACCAGATATCGAACTTACTTCTGCAAGAACATGGGGGGCCGAGGAGGGCACGATAGATGTAGTAGACGTAGACGACTCCCCGACGCGTGGTTTCTTGACTGAAGATATAGCAGAAATGCCAAAGACGTCCTGGGTGGTATCACCTGCATCCTCATCGGACGAATAGCCTTGGACGAGAGACATGACTTATGTGGCTTGCTTGAGAGCAGGTGCGTGATGGCGTGACATGGTGTTACCGTGACGTGTTTGTGGCGCCTGCAAGTGCGATGCTATGGAACCGTGACAGGACACATCTCTTTACCAGGAACACCGCTGACTGATCTCCAGACTTTCTTTGCCACCTATATTCGCACCTAGTCTACGACACGGAAACGACGTTGGCTGTCTCAACGCATAGCTCTGCCGGATACGTCTTTTGTATACCGCTCTCTCTCCCGTCGGAACCCGCTGCGATTTATCACCGGCAACATCTTAGATGTCGCCATGGACGAAAGAGGAAGACGAGATCCTCATCCGCCAAGTTAAAGAAATCGGAGAGAACGATAGGTGGAAGGATGTGGCTTCTGCCCTTCCCGGGAGGACAAACAAGGCTTGTCGAAAGGTTCTTTTTTTCTCTACCCAGGTGGCGTTCGGCTGTAGCGGCAGAGTTCAGACCAGTGTCTCTTTTACTTGATCAGTGGCATTCTCAACAGGACACCCAGTACTATGCATACCACCATCTATTTAAATGTGTTTCAGGAGAATCCCGACCCTGATTAGTCCTGCAAACCATAGGCCTTAATGAAGTGTGGCGCTTGCACTTGGCCTTCTCTCTTCAGTGGCGTCCACCAAGCTTCGTCAGTTCATGTCTAGGTTCACCGTGCCCCTATACTTTTACATGAAAGTTGCTGCTACGACCGATCGCCACATTTGTATATCATGAATTTACTAACGATTTTTTTTAAAGCGATGGTTACATTCATTATCTCCAAACATCAAGAAATCCATTTGGACCCCGGAGGAAGATGCACGACTCATCGAGTTGTATAACATGCATCCTAATAAGTGGTCAATGATAGCACGTCAAATATCAGGACGGACGGACGACGCTTGCTCCAAGCGATATCGCGAATTCCTGGATCCTAATTTAAAAAAAGATCCGTGGACTCCTGAGGAAGACGTACGGCTACTGGAAGAGTATCAGCGACTGGGAGGATCATGGATAGCAATAGGAACCCAGCTTAATCGAGGAAGCCTTGCTTGCAGGAACAGGTATACTTTGCAGTTTTTTCTTTTTCTTTTTTTGAAGAATACTTTCCGACTGACTTGGCTCAGATGGCGATTTCTGCAACGCAATCGTGATCCGGCTATGCAGATTCAGAACGAGGATAGACAATCGGATGACATGTGTCCGCCCGAAATGGGTGTGGCCCAGTTAAATCCTCCAGAAGTTTTTGTCACCCAGGATTTTCCTCTGGAATATGAAGATATGTCAAGCGTTTATATGTCACCTTCCTTCTGCGAAACTTCGGATATATACCCTCCGGGGGCTTCCTATCAAGGCCTCATACCCCATAGTATATGTTCGCCCCTTGATCATGCCCCGTTGGACCTAAATCTCGACGCTTCTGTGTTCGAGCGACCGTCTCCTGTTTCCTTCTCGTATGCATCTTCTTCTCTCACAGATGCACTCTTGGACCCTCGTGAATTCATCCAACCTACCTCAAATATCATGATTGCTTCGTCGCCAGATCATCTATCACCCAAACATTGGCCCGAGACGTCTTTACTCAGAGAATGGACTAGTCCATCTCAAACTTCCAGCGAGCTCGCTTTTGCTTTAACAGAGAAACTGCATTGGAAAGATCAACCAATACATGAGTCGCCCCAGCAGTTTACGACCCCATCCTTGCCTGAGCCTATGCCCAATCCGTTGCTCGATTCAACCTCAACCCCTTCTTCTGAATCTTCGATCTTCCCGTATGCCGACGTTGGAAGCCAAGCTGATGAATTTAAAGCATTTATGTCTCCATCCGCATCTTCTTCTACGACTGTGCATTCCCAGACCTTGTTATCTCCCGACGCCTCTCCGGGAAGCTCATCTCAGGGCGTATTGCCGCGAGTACCATCAGTCGCCCTTCCGTCCGTCCTGTTTACCTCGTACTATAATAGCCCTCGGCATGCCCCCAAGCCTCTCGGCGTTCGTACAACGCCTGAGGAGGGCAAAGACTCAGTTCGTCTCTCAGGAACATTACCAATGAGCGAAGAGTAAAATTCAGTTTTCTCAATGATTCGAATTCAGGACCCATCTGACGGTATCTTCACAGCGGGACACTTAAGCCATACGCTTGTGGACATGATGACTGCTGGCCTGATGGCGCTTCTATTGGCATGGCAACATTCCAGATGGCGAATCAGCTCACAGAGCACATCAGAGTGAGGCATAATAACGAAATACAAGGTGACAAACCATTCAGGTGTGCGCTGGAAGGTTGCGACAAGACATGGAGGGTACGTATTGTGACTCTTGACATTGCCACGTTACTGACGATTCCGGTTCTGCCAGACAATTAATGGCTTGTTATATCATCTGCAGTTGTAAGTTACAATAAACACTTCGTGCGCATACATATTCATGGCTCTAGATCCAAATCGCACCCCGGCGTGCAAACCAAGCGTTCTGCTATGGCTGGTATCAAGAAGACACAGGTTTTCCGATGCACGAAACCTGATTGTAATAAGGAATATCGTCAAATGAGCGGTCTCAAATACCATTTAAATCATGTACGTTGCGTACCATCGTTTTGCACTACGTTTTATCCATCATCTACACCTTTTCAGGGACATACCGGCTAACGATGACATCGACTAATCCAACGAGTGCATAATCTAACAAACTCTTTTTCGTTTTGTTTTGCTGAACTTTTCTTGTTTCGAACAAATCTTTCACTCTTTCAACAGTAGTTGTATAATAAATATTTTTCTACTACGTACTTACTTACGATGTCCATTTTACACACTCATGCTATACCCACTGTCCTGGCCCTTGACATAATTGCTAACTATATATATTCTGAACTACTACTGAGTATTCCAAATTGCTATTATGGTTCCGTTTTTATCTTCCTCTCTTGCCGTCACCACATAAACCGACCGACGCCTGGCCTCTCCTTATAGAGGAATACACCGGCGGTAGCCGCGTCTATAAGGGCGTACCATGCACCCTCAAGCAATACAGCCCAGCTTGGAACACCGCTGACTTGGGCTCGGAGAAGAATATATGGCACGATGAAATATCGCGGTTCGAGCAGAGGTGTCGGCAGCAGAGTTGGTAACAACAGAATTGGGAGGACGAGGACTTGGAGAATGGTCTGGTCTTCGCCTGATTATTTTTGTTTTAAAAGGCAAGATGTCAGCAGGTGTTCAATTTGATTGAGGCATGTTAGTACATACTGATACGGAGGAACCACGCCCATGCGGCTGCTTGGTAAATAGGGATAAGAAAGTAAGGTACGATAGGATGGAACATGTAAATGCGCCTCCAGACGTAGAAGGTGTAGTGTCGGTTGTCTGATAAGAGGAATGGGTGGTGTATGCTGGAGCAGTGTCAGACACGTATAGGTCACATATCCCAACATATCTGCCTCACGTGAACAAATGAACTGTAATTGCCATGAAAAGGCCAATTGCAATAGTTGCCATAACTCGTCTGGAAAACAAAACAAACTCGTAACATTGACAACGAAATTGAAGGATGTTGGCTCACTTCTTATTTCCCAACATGCGATCAAAGATACCTTGCAGAAGACCTTTCACTCCAAGAGGGCCACTGATCAAAATCGGCCATCCGAAGAGCGTCGCAGCCGCTATGAAATAATATATTTGAGGAATATGGAGTGTTGGAATATGGTTGGATTTATCCCCTACATTACGTTAGTTTATGATGTATATAACGATGTCAAACGATTGCACTGTACCAAGAACAATTCCACCATTCCAGACAAGAAAAACGCCAAAAGCAGCGAATACAAATGAATAGGGGATGAATGCACGAAGGAGGTCCGGAAGTACCGCTGGAAGACTGGCAACAATGCGTGGTATATCCCCTACGGAAGTGGGTTGTGTGAAAATCCAA
Organism: Agroathelia rolfsii; assembly: GCA_018343915.1. Classification (NCBI taxonomy): domain Eukaryota; kingdom Fungi; phylum Basidiomycota; class Agaricomycetes; order Amylocorticiales; family Amylocorticiaceae; genus Agroathelia; species Agroathelia rolfsii. Next base: position 2,729,878 of record JABRWF010000002.1, read on the forward strand.
AGTACTGGGGGAAAATACTTACGTGGACTGGCTTCAAGCGCAGGGGGGTCATATAACTTGGGAGTCGTGCGGCGGAAACGATGCTGCATAATATGTGCAACTCCATAGGCATATAGCACCCAGATGATATTAGTTTGCCTAAATGTACAACTAAGTACACCGAGCTACGGCTTAAATTATGATCAATTGTTTTGTCCATGATAGGTAGTTATACTTACGAAAGCTGCAATCCAATGCTTTCCATTTATTGCAGCGGCAATAGTTCCAAGAACAGTAACCAAACTTGGAAGTTCTGTGTAATACAAGAACGCAAAGAACCACGCCACTGGGAAGGCTGAGACGACCAGCGCCTCATTGTAGATACGAGGAAAGCTCGGAGGGCGTCGACGAGAGTGAAATGCAAGGAGAGGTGTCAACACAGAAGGTAAAGCAAGCAAAGAGAGAGCTGTAGTGAGACGAAGGAGTGGCAACGTGCATTTGAACACAAAGACTCGATGAAGGAGCAGTGACAGAATGTAGAGTCCCGGCGGAGTTGTCAACTTAGGATCGTAAGAGTAATAATCTCCTTGACAGTACGCTTGTGCCTGAGGTACATGGAACGGCTCGTCCTAGAATAAGGTATCCCATTAACAATCAAGTAATATTATCTAGAATGAGGTTGAATACCATGTATGGTTCTGCTACGATGGTGTTGAATTCCTTGAGTACCGCTATAGTGGTAGCCGCAAAGATCACATAGTTTAAAGCAGTAGACATCTTGAATTTTTATATGGGAAGAATATATAGAATTGGATATTAGCCCAGGTCGGGAGCACCGAGTCTTGCGGCACTGCTGCTGTCGTGTAACTTCAGCGATGTAATGGCGAATGTGATCAAGTCTGGACTTCTTTTATTAGAAGTCGGCATCGATTATAGAAGTGTGACTACGTGACTTCTCGTGACTCTGGGGTCATTTCAAGTTTGAACGTTTTTTTGGCAGCCCTCAGGCCTCTTAATATTCATCATGATATAGTTCCTTTGTCTAGAACCATGTATTTCTGTTAAAGAACGTCGAAAAAGCCTTTGATTTCTTCTACTCTGAATTTGTGGTCGTAGCATGTTCAAGTTTGGCGTTTGACTTCGCGAGCTGGGCATGAATGAGGTCGGTTGTCACGAGCTCAAGAGACATAAACACAACTAGCCCGTTATCGCGTGATTTTAAGTATAATCTAACTAAGATATCAACGCCCATTCGAACCTCCGAAACACAATGTCCACACTTACCAGTATTTATAACAAACTCACAGAAATACCACTTCCCGGTGGTGCAAAATTCATAGACAAAGATGGTAATAATGCATCTGTTTGTATTGTTTTCCGGACGAATGTTATTGATCATATTTTTCGCCAGTTCTTGAGGTCTCCTACAGCTTCGCCGATCACGTCCAAAATAAAAAGAGGACCATTTACAAGAACATATTCCTTTCTGGAGATTACACCCAAGTCGGTCCGACTCATGATCAAGGGGATATAGTAGCCTCCGCCATCTCTCCATCGAGGAAACACATCGCCAAGCTGAGGGAAGTGCAATCTAGCGACTCCAAGAAGCGGTTTGTAGAGATCTGGTCGAAAGACAGTCTTTTGATTTGCAAGGACGTAACCGAAGCGCATGACTCTTTCTACACAGATGGTATGAGCGCCAACCAAGATATAACAGAACTAGTCTTCTTATCTTCAGCAGAACACATTGCATCTTTATCTTTCAACAGCTCGGAACAGTGTGTCGTTTACTCAGCCGAAGCAAACGCTCCGAAAGGAGATGATGAAATCGACCCATATGCAAAATTTCGCTACACTCCGCATCTCGGGGAGGGCCTGGCGGGGAAACGCAGACCAACACTATATTTCTTACACTTCTCACTAGGGTCAAAAGAATCCAGCATTACATCTTACGCTCACCCCGATGGTAGTACGCTCTTCGGTCAAGCCATCTTCGCGGCATCCCAAGGAGACAGTGATATCCTTTATGCGACTGGTTATGCAAATCTAAACAATGACCGTCGCTTGGGTATAAAGTGGTGCTTAAACAGACCCACCACTATCTGGAGACTGGATTTGTCGAAGACTACACATCAAGTACACGCATCTCAAAAGCCCACCCTTCCTGGGAAAGCTTATCGATCTCCTCGATTGTTCGGAAATCAATTATACTGGCTAGCAAGCGATACCGAAGGAGTGGGACATGCCTCTTGTTCCAGTCTTTACTCCTCCGATGTCCTTGTTTCTACATCTAAATGTCTTGTGGACGTTGTCTGGGACTATAAACATACCGCCAATAACAGTTTAGAATTTCCTGGACTATTTCCGGCGACTGTTTCTCTCCCAGTATATCCATTCTTATCACTGGGAACGCACGAGGGCCCTGGAAAGAGAGACTGTCTAGTGCTATCATCTACATGGGGATCCCGAACAACCATTGTCCTCGTCGATTTAGCCTCGGGCCAAGCGAAAGATCTCACACCTATAGGGGGTCCTGCCGATACCTCATCTTCCGACACACCGCATTACATTTCAAACCAGACGAATCCAGTATTTTCATGGTCCCTCCTGACCACGGATGGCGCCGAGCGCATTGTTTGTTCGCGTAGTGCACCAGGAATACCTCCTGAGATCGTGTTGGGAACATTGCTTCCAGGTGGCATTGTGAGATGGACCGTGATTGATAAGCCAAATCTTGATCAAGAGCGTAAGTTTATTCACCTGCTCATGCTGATAATGCCATGATATATTCTGACGGGCGAAAAAGTCAGGACTAAACTCGCATCCCTCGAGTCCTTTATTATCCGTATTCCAGGCCATGAGCCCACGGAAACTATTATCGTCCGTGAAGTTTCCAAAGAAAAGGACGCCAGATATTGCATCACAATCCCTCATGGTGGTCCGCATGCAACTTCAACTACTGCATTCAACGCTGCTGTGGCCGCGTTTGCTCTCCAAGATTGTGAGTGTATTGTTGTAATCCGCTGATCTAAGTTTTCTGAGAAGGATTTAGTCATTGTCGCCCTGCCAAATTATACGGGCTCACTTGGATTTGGAGAAACGGCCGCAAGGAAACTTCTAGGACAATGCGGGACTCTTGATGTGTCCGATTGCATCTCGAGTGATGTCTATCTCGACGAACAAGGAATTTCAACCCCTGGAAAGCATTTCTTGTGGGGAGGCAGTCACGGTGGATTCCTTACCGGACACTGCAAGTACATTCCGTTGTTCATGTGATATTTTACACTAATTGGGAGGATGCTCAGTGATAGGAAGATATCCCGATGTTTACTCCGCCGCCGTATTAAGAAATCCAGTCATCTCTTGCGGTGAGATATCCACCTCGGACATCGCCGACTGGTATTTCACCGAGTTCGGTTTCCCTTATCCTACAACATCGCCCCCGTCTTCCGTACCGCCAGAGACGTATAAATCGTTGTATCTGGCTTCACCGGTTGCCCATATAGACGGTATTAAAGCAAGGGTTTTGCTACTTATAGGGTTGTCAGACCAGCGAGTCGCGCCCACTCAAGGAATCAATTATTATCACGATCTCAAGGCCAAAGGAAAAGAGGTAGATATGCTTGTTTTCCCCGACGCCGATCATTCTTTGGACGGAGTTGAGGTGGCTAGGATCTCGTGGCAGTCTAGTTTGGAGTGGTTTATCGATGCTTGAAAGAAAGGCCCCGGGTCTAACTTCTAGTGCGCATACGTTGCTCACCTGACACGACTCATGAACCCAAGGATTAAACGCTAATGTAACAATTGCGATGTACAAATATCACGGGCCTAATGCTACGGAAATTAACAAAATTAAGAAAACATCAAGTGTGCACACAAGTCGTTATGCCAACATGGTCAATAGAGGATATACAGACCGAACATACTCAATGATATCTTGCATTCAAAGCGAGTTGGTGCAGCATTCCGGCACACAACTGAATCAACGTGCTTTCAGTCTCATCGTCAACTCTCCACATGGTAACATGAACTTCCCGAGCTTCGGAAGTCACTGGGACGATCAATGTGCACATCACATTCCCGTTTCTATATATCCTGTATCAATCGGATCACTCGGTACTCAAGGTAACAAGACTCGGTCAGTTTCACTTTTGTTACCCACGTCATATGTTCTCATGAATCGTAAATTTAAGGCTAGCACCCCAACGAACCAAAAATCTATATATAAGCGGCTGGTGACCATCCACGTTCAAGTCGTTCTTGGGTATCCGAGTCTTCGAGTGTTGCCCAATATGCACGCCGTATCTCTGGCAGTGTCAGTCTTTGGATCATCTCTCTTGATTAGGTCCACCAATGCGGCAGCTGTCTTTGCTCATTTTATGGTTAATTTCATATGTTTCTTCAACTCATAGAGACATTTAGTTCCCCTAAATGCTTAACTGCTAGGCACAAAATGCATATTCATATGCTGAATCGGACTGGGCAAATGACATTTCGACAGCTGCGGGAATAGGTATTGATGGGTTCGGTAAGTGAATTGATAGACATATTTGGAGAACATATTCAATTTACTCTATATAGCATTAAACATCGCCGAGAACGATTATGAGGTGGCAAGAATCAATGATGCCTTTGCTGCCGCAGAAGCAGCTGGTTTCAAGTTGTTTTACTCATTTGATATGTCCTACACATGGGATGCATCCGACATTGTTTCTATTGTATCGAGCAATGCCAACAGCTCGAGCATGTATCGTTGGAACAACAAGGTCCTCCTCTCCACATACAGTGGTGAATCTTATGGAGATTCCTTTTGGTCTGGTGTGAAATCGTCCCTGTCAGACGCTGGTGTGGATGTGACATTCGCACCTGCCTTTACCACCTACCGTGATCCTTCGGATGCAAATACGTTGCTGAGCACCTTCTCTAGTATCGACGGATTCTTCAATTGGTGGTCTTGGTAAAATGCATATACTCTTAATACTAGGCATTACATTACTAACAATTTACCAACTGCAGGCCCGACGATGTCGATTCACTACTAACTACAACTACCGATCTGGCGTACCAGTCCATTATTAAATCATCTCGTACTGGTCCATACATTATGTGTAAGTGGTCTTGTATCAGCAAGCCGGTTTCGTAATGCTGATCGTTCTTTTCAGCTGTTTCACCTTGGCAATTCAAGAACCTTGGAGGTGACAATGACTGGGTTGAGCTTAGTGATACACTTTGGCAATATCGCTGGGAGCAAGCCATTGACGATGTGAAGCCGGACATCGTTGAGATCGTCACCTGGAATGATTATGCAGAGTCCCATTACATCGGAGACATCAACCCTAACGTCTATCTCGGCACGGATGCATCAGAATACGTTGATGGATTTGTCCACGCTCCATGGAGAATTGTCGCTCAATATTATATCTCCTGGTACAAGACAGGCTCAGCACCTACCGTTACAGTAAGTGTCCAAAGTTCTTAGAATCATCATCCTTGTCTTCAACAGGTCCCTTCCATGTAGGATGATCAAATCATTTTCTGGTACCGCTCACATCCCAAAAACGTAACCTGTACGACGGGAGATCTTCCACGTAACGCAGACTTCCCGGCTGACGCGATATTCGCCCTTGCTTTGTTGTCATCTCCTGCCAACATTTCCTTGGATGTTGGATCTTCCCACTCGGAGTTTCTGGCCAGTGCCGGTGCAACTTTAGGGAGTGTTCCCTTCCCAACGGAGGACTCGCAGATCCCCTATCTTCAAATCATCAGAGGTGGCACTCAGGTGAAGGCAGGGTACGGAAGCGTGTATATCACACAGTCATGCGATTACTACAATTTCAACCCGTGGGTTGGTGTAATTAGCTAAATTACCACGTAAATAAGCGGGAAAATATTAATTGTGAGGGTATTTGTTATACTCCATTACATTTTGTTTTTGTTTTTGCTCGTGTAGACGGTATATGGAAGCTCCAAAGTCTTTTAGATCAATTATCCTCAGGTTCCTTTATGACTGCTGACTAATATTCGTTAGAATAGTTCAAGTGTCTTTGCACTTGCTCCTAACTTCGACCCATTATACTAGGTTTGGGAGACCATAGACAGATAACATACTTTATCAGGTTCGTAAGTACGCCTCGTATATCCGGACAAATATAAAATATCCTTAGGACTTGCTAGGATAATATTAGTTCGGAATCGTGATATGATGCAGCAATCATGAGAACGGCTGACATTCTGGCATCAAAAAAGACCTCCGATACCGTTATCTAAGAAGCCAGTGGAGTATCACTTGTATCGGAGTCAGCTAGCAAGGAATACACATGGATGTTCACGTTGAAAATGCATTATGTACATAACTAGACGTCTATGGTCAATGAATGTTTCCTCGTGCATGCCGCGATGCATACAACACTCGATTAAAGGGTCCCTCATAAGTAATCGCAGGGCAATTAACACATGTTCTTTAGCAATTCGGCGGCTACACTGCGGGGGTTCACTCGCCGGCCATGGAAGCATGGACCACATTCCCTCAGTCTTGTGACACACCCGTGACAAGCGGTCGCTGCGTGACACAGCCGCGCTATTCAACATTTCCATTTATAGCAATCATAGGTAACGACTTGCAAAGTGTCCCAGTCATTCCCCCATCTGCGACCTCTCATTTCCTCCGTCTTGTTTTGCGCCTTCCACTCACAATTTCACTCTTGGTGTCACGATCCACAAAAAAAAAGTCTTTGATTTACCCTAGCCATGGGAGATGCCACTGTCTCTACGGGACATGCTCGTCCGCCTTCAGCGCCGCTTGGTTCTTCGACGAGATCGAATGTTACGAGTAGTAATGCGAAGCCCAAGCCACGCCCATCTATCCGACAGAGCTTTAACTTGAGCTCTATGGGCAAGGCAATAGCAGAAGTTATGAATAAAGACAAAGAACGCGAGAAAGAGAAGAGTCAACCGACGTCCGCAATCAACACTGACAATCCTCGTGCACGAAATAGTGCAGCTGCCAGGCCATCCCTCGAATCAAACACGCGACCCCCCTCTGTCCATATAAGACGAACAAGGAAGGACTCCGCACTACCTATACCAGCCATTGCCCCTTCATCAGAAGACATGGGTGTAAAGACATCCGACGGCACCTCAGCCGCTGTACCGCGTGCTGGCCATATGACACTGCGCCCACGAAAGGCGCCTGCTCCAGCAAACAACGCCTCTTCTGCGTTACCTAAATATCGTCCTCGCTCCGGTATCATTACTGAGCCCGTTGTGATCCAGAAGAAACCTCTAACCACGAAACGAAAGACGAAAAACAGTGAGGATGCTAAGGAAGATGAAGATGCAAAACCGAAGAGCAAGACTGGCGAATCGAAATTGAATGCCGCTAATGAGCCAATCAAGATTGAAGGCCTCGCGAGCTCACCATCGCATCGTCGTGTAGCCCTAAAGGAGGCGCTGGCTTCAGCAGTAAACGTTTCACCTTCGAGGAAAGCATCACCAAAACCCTCGTCCAGCTCACCCTCACCATCTCATTCATCGATGATGGACGGCAAAGTGGTCTCATCAAGAATACTGGCTTCCTCTGCGTCCGCTCGCTCAACTCCTGGTGGTCGTTCGTTGAAAGAGCATAGCGGATCTAGTGGAACTCCCGTCGCTTCCAGTCCGCTAAGATCCTCTTTACGGTCACGCCCCGAATCTCCGCTTGCTCGCCACTCTCGTCGGGAGAGTAAGTCCAATTCTTTGGTCGTCAAGATGCCTGCGTTGTCAAAACCACCAACCGGAAAGGTATTCGAGGACTCGGATGGCAGTGACTCATCGGCAGATGAAGAGGATGTCGAGATGCTTTTAGCACCAACTGCCTCCCCTGGAGCGCCTACTCCTGCTATCCCGCGTGTCCGAGAGCGTACCAACGCTCTTCAGACACCCAATCGTGCTTTTGTAACCGGGAGCAAACCCACCAGTGTCACACAAGAATCTCTAAGTCAGCTTCCTTCACGAGCGGACATGTCCTATCTTTCACCGCCCTCGGACTCGTCTCCCAGTCGACGTCTCGACCCCAAGAGTAGTTTGACTGGTGCCGAGCGTGGCTCCATACTCTCTTGGGAACAACTGAGCGCACGGACAATGGGTGTTGATGAGCTTGGCACAATGCTATCGGATGTGGCCGCACCATTCACCGGTGTTGGTACTCTGGATTCGCGCGCAGGCTCGCCGAGTCCTATTATACCGTCTCTCTCGAAAATACCTGAGAGTCCGTTACTCACCGCCGCTATGCCTTCCCCTGGCGGCTATGGCAGCATTTCGCAAGTGCTTTTACCTGCTGTGACTCCCTCCCCTGCGCCTAGAATCATCCATCGTGAGAACATACTCGACGATGATGACGACGACGATGATGATGATAAGGCAGTCATTGCGCCACCCAACACTGTCCCTATGCTGAGGCTGAAAGTGGCTAAAACCGAGACACTGGCCAAAGAGCGACTACAACGCATCGAAGCTCTCGAACAAGAATTGCATGAGATGAGAACCGCCAGATCGCGTGAACGGGAGGAGCAATTCTCCCAGATCAATTCGTTGGAAGAGCAGCTGGAGCAGACGTCGCTACGCACGATGCAAATGGAGGAACAGGCTGCTGCTAGAGCAACCGAGATTGAGACTCACATGCGCGCTAATGAGGCGCGGTACGAAGCCGAGGCTCAGGCTCAGAAAGCGGAAGCCGTTCGCCGAGCAAAGGTCGTGTCTTCCGCCATGGAGCAGCGCAAATATGTTGCTACCGTAGCGAAGCAAGAATGGGCGCATGTTCGCGAAGTAGCGGATTGCGAGCTGACAGCAATTGAATCTGATATTGCATCGCTTAATACCCTTTTGATGGGGTTAGACCTTCACTTGCAGCAACTGCAGTGAGGGTTATAGACTTGTGTATTCATTTTAGTTTTCGAACCATTTTTTCCGTATGTTGCTGCTTCTCTACCCCCCTGATCTTTTGTTATGCTGATTCCGATCTTTGTTTTGCCAATGCTAGTGCTATATCCATTTACACGGCCAGGCCGTGGACGAAATCTCCATCTTACACCATTCATTTTACTTCGAACGAGGATTCCTGAATATATACTAGTGTTGTAGTTATTTACTCATCCGGCGTTTCCTTTCATTCCTTTCATTTTCTTTTTTGTGACGATTTTTTATGCCCCAATATTTTCATGATGTCCATTGTATATGTATTGCACGAAATCTTGAATTTATTGTGAATAGTAAGAAAAGCTGTGTGTGACGGTTACATATACTTTTTAAATGTACCGAAAATTGTTCCCAATTGAAATAGACCGCGAAGATAATGCATGCCATATTCAAAAAAGTCCCCGATAAATATGAATAAACATAAGGTAAATGCGTGTGCTTAGATCAAGACAGGCACTCCAATGCCTCGATGCAAGCGTCCCATAGACATGCGTGACTGTCAGCTGGCGTTGCCTCGCGGAGACGCTTCTGCAAAGCTTGCAATACCTTCTGGGGGCTAATTCCAGGTTAATGTCAACCGTGTTGACTTCATTGAATAATCAATGGTCGAAAGACTCACTCGATAGTACCGTATACGACATCAGCTTTATATTGAAGAGAGCCGATGGATAAGGGCCAGTTGGCCATGGTTTCGCGATCGAATATGAACGATATCATAATCTTGCTCTTGATATCATAATAGAGCATAGGGAAAGTAGCGGCGAAGCCACCTCCCGAAGGCAGCTCGTTGATCGTTATGCGGAATTTGCAGTTCACCATTTCCAGCTGACGGCGGATGAGGGAACATGATGACCAGAAGTCTCTAATCTTTTGAGATATCTACATTATCATTAGCATAGGTTATACGAGTGCATCGACGATCTATGCGATTTACCTGCGTCGTAGTGGTCAGGTCGCCGTTGCTTTGCCTCAACTGATGCGGCGCCATTCGCAAAACGACCGTGTCAAAGCCGGGGAGTAAATCCCTAACCGCTAGCGCATTTGAGCATTTGGAAAATTCGACACGCTTTGCATTTGGCTTGAAGTCGATGCATGGGATGAAAACGCGAAAACGGTCTGCTACTATGAATTCGAACGTATCAGGCGCGATCTTGGTCAAACGCCATCCATTGATGGACTGAAGGCGTTGCAACTCGGCTGTGCAAGTTGTCCAGTCAGTACCCTGACAAAGAATATAGCCTTCAGTTGTTTCTGACCTTGTTTTCGAGCGACTTCAGATATAGTGCTATTTTTCGTATGATCAATTATACGCTGCGATTCCATGATAACGCTCTCGTTTTCCCGCTTTTCAACTTCCCATTCACTGATTCGCATCTCAAGCATTTCGATTTTTTGCTGACTATCATTGAGCTCTGTGCGCAGCGCCTGAACTTCAGCACTAAATGGTCTTCATTAGTACATTAAGATAGGCAAACAACGCGAAAACATACCCTTGTTCAGAAATACTGGTTTTGAGTTCGTTTAAGTAGTCTTGGTCATCTTGCTCAATAGAAGCAATGAAGGCCTGTTCTTCTTCGAGTTCGCGCATAATCTGAGCATATTCTTCACGTAAAGGTGGAAGTACTGTCTGACTTTGCTCAAGCAATCCTTGTAGGGCAGCCGCATCCTATATTCGGGCAATATTAGTAACAGAGTTCTCTGGACAAAAATCACACTTTTTTCAGGACAGTACCTTCTCGAGATCTTTGAAGCCTTTGTCTGCACTTTCGTATAGCTGTTCTACCCATTGCAACTTCCAATCGTACCATTCCCCCTTCGCAGTTGCCTGAGCATGAGCTTTGATGAGCTTAAGCTGATGCAACAATTCAGCTTGGCCTTCTTCGTCTGCAGTAGCATACTCGCGGAACAGCTCCGGCGTCATGCGGAGTGCCTCTTCCTCAGCTTGAGAGTAATGAGCTTTGCTGCGCGCAATCCATGCCTCGAGATCATGCGCAACATGAGTATACAATTCCAGTTGTGGAGCATTGACATTCATGGCGATGCAGTAATCTGCAAGGGGGGCTGATGGTGTCTCATCTTGGGACAAGCTACTCCTACGAGGTTTTCGGGTTTGACCGTGATGGATGGAAGAACGCCGAGGCACGATGATCTCATCCATAAAGCGGATACCTGTCATCTCCAAGAATTGTTGTATGGAGATCGATGGCTGCCGCAGAAGTGTCAGGGATAAGTACATCAAATTAAAAAAAAAATAACACCAGGCGGACCTCTTCCTCAACAGGATCTTCATGCTGCTTGCCAGCGTCTGGAAGTATTCCATCTTCTGGTGGCAGGTCGTCGGTATAAGTTGGGACATCCTCATCTTCCGGAATTACTTCAGTCTCTTGCGAAGATGTCACTTCCGTGGTGCTGGGCTCAGGATCCTGGTATACGAATAGTCTATTGGGTTCTTCCAATGCTCCCTGCTCCCCGAGTTTCGTTGATTCAACATCTTCTGAGGGCCGATCCTTGTTCGAACTGAAGATATTCCTAGGAAGAGGTTGATGAGGATCGAACCTCGACCAAGCGTCTCCCGTACCTGGCTGAGCCATACTAGCTCTGCCAGCCAGTTTTCTTGGCCCAGATATTGAAGGTGGGGCGGCACCACCTATGCTCTTCCTTTGAGCGAGATAGCCAGATGGACGTCTAAGCGACAACCTTCGTGAAGATGTGGAACCAATTGTCTGACTCCCAGCTGGTCCTGGAGCGTTAGATGATCCTTTGGATGGTGATGTAGCCGGAAATGAACGCTTTTTCGAAGGGCTTGGTCCATCAGGAAGGTCATTTGGTGCTGACCGCTTTTTGGGTGAAGGTTTAGCAACAGGAGGGGCAAAGGCCGCAGAAGGTAGTTGAGGTGTAGAAGACTTTTTGGGTGACGTTGACGGCGGTAGTCGTGTAGGTTTAGGCGTGAAGGTGAACTGAAAAGGCGCGGTACCCCCGGTTTGTGGAGGCTTAGGAGCTGAGGTAGAACTCGACGTTGTTGTAGATGTAGAAGATGAGAAAACTGATGACTGCGGTTTAAAGGGAGCGCTGAACACTGTCTGACGAGAAGGTGGGGGCGGATCATTTTCTTTAGAAAATGCTATTTGTGGTTCCGATTCCGGTGGAGGAGTTGACTCAGGTGGCTCAGGTGCGTCGGAACTTGCTTCAGGGGGGCGTGTAGCGAGGTAGGGTCGGGTGAGTTCCATAGTTGATCCTTGATCAGTATTCATGGTGAAATCCTCAGCCCCAGGACTTTCTCGTCGTAAGATATCAGTTAGATTTGTAGTTCTATCAGGATTGTCCGCAAAGCTGCTATCCTCGCTTGAAAAGCTGTCATCTTGCACAAAGAGGCCAATTGAATCTCGTGCCGTCTGTAAGCGGGAGACGGCATGCGTGAGCTCCATATCTTCCTCACCCTCCCCATCGTCGTCGGATGTAGCCTTGGTCAAAGGTTGATCACCCGAGTGTGTGGCTGCACGAAGAGCAAGCCAGGCAGGGTTTTCTTCAGGAGCATTGAACACGTGTCCCATTGGCACAACAATCTCCATAGAACGCGAATAATCCGACCCCGTATAATCAGAGGTCGCATCGGAGAAGCTTGTAGACCGATTGAAGTCTTCCTCGTCAGGGCCAGGAATAGCGACCTCAGAAAGCGGAAGCCCTGTTCCAGGAGGCGCAGAGCTGGATCGGCGGCGTGCAGATCGAGATGGCATTACATCGTCTAGTTCCATGCTCATGTCTTCTTCTGCGTAGTCTTCATCGTCATCGTTGAGAATGTCACTGAGTCGCGGTGGCTTGCTAACATACGTGGACAACCCAATGGCCTGCGTCTCGTCCATATCTATTTCCATAGATACCTCTCCTAGCGACTGGCGGATGGAGCTTCTGCGACCACGCACGACACCCGGATACTGATTTTCATTGCTGATCTGTGGAGGGGCTGTGCCTAGACCAGATGTTAATGTTCGTTGTTTGTAATTCTGTCAGCGACTCACTTTCCGCAGGGGAATTGTGCTCGTCGGATTGAGGACTCTCGATACCAAATCGACTTGACCTTCGCCGTCTATCTTTATCCTTATGAAAGAACCGCACGACCTGCGTCTCTGCAAAGCTCACGCGTCTGTTCAAAGCCTTGCGTGCGTCTGTGCTATCATTTTGCGAAGATTCCATTGAGTCTGGATCGTCTGTATCTTTCATGGGAAACATCTTCAATATGCTTTTCCGTGGGCCCTATAGTTTATTTAGCATACATAGTAAACATGACAAAGACCGCCGCATAGCGCACGCGAGATAGTCGGGCCCTAGAGGCAGGACTCAGAATTTCAGGGACCATGCTTTGTGCTCGGCGCCTTGTCGAAGGCCTGGCACCATGATCCGGGATAGCTATAGATTTCCTCCTATTAGGAGAAGTTTGTGACATAGTCGGGTCGTGAGTTGTATAGGATAACAAGCCAAGAAGACCTGCAGATGGGGTTGCCAATGAGTCTGTTTAAGTGGAACGGAAGTAAAGTGGGCGTCTGTGTATCGCGGTCACGTTGACGCGTTCAAGTCAGATGACCTGACAATGCTGCACGTGCCATGTGCTCGTCACGAGACCAGAAAGTAACCACGCGCCCACGTGAGAGACGGCTCTGCGCCACAACGGCGTCCAGGGTCTGAGTCTAAACGCGCATCCGAGTCTGTCTTGTCTTTGTCCACATCTTATACACACGACATCCTTCTTGGATACTATATATTAAGATGGCTAGTCAATCCAAATCTACGACAACCCGCTCGACCAGATCGAGGACAGCAAAGGCTGACGAACAAGCACCCGCTCCAAGTCTTCCACCTGCTAAAGGAAGAACAGCCAGAGCAAAAACCCCATCTACGGCTGGACCTCCTACTAAGCCTGCTCCAGGGAAAAGAGTTGTCTCGAAGCCACCTAGCAGGGAGATCAAGCATGACTCCGAGCCTAGTCGTCCTGCATCTCGCAAGGCAGGATCCATACTACAAGCAATCGTTGATGTCGATCGGGAGCCTATTACAGCGAGTTCCTTGTCTTGACACTTGCTTGCTAACTTATTCATGTTACTATTAGGCATACTTACGAATACGACCACGTTTAGGCAGCGAGCAAGACTCGTCTCCCTACTTGGAACCCCTGTCTGACACCTCTGTTCGAATGACGGATCCCTCTGCCCATTCTCAGATCTCTCAACCCAATCGATATCGCCCTTCTGTACCACCTTCCTCCTCTACATATATATTCTCTCATGTCTTTGATCCTTTAACCTCTCAATCGGACTTCTTCACTCGAACGACATTGCCACTCGTATCTGATTTGCTTTCCGGGCAGAGCTCATTACTGTTCACTTACGGTGTAACCAACTCTGGTAAGACGTATACAATACAAGGAAGCAGTAGCGAAGGCAGTGCTGGTATCCTTCCCCGGACACTGGATGTCATTTTCAATAGTATTGACGGCCTGCAAAGTGATGGTCGGGTAAGAGCCTCCTTCTGAAGCAAATCTTTGATTCTAAATTATAGGTGCAGTACCGCCCAGTAAGGCTTTGTGGTATAGAGCCCGTAGACACACAGGAGCCTTCAATCGCAGACAACGATGTTATCTCACAGCCTGGCTTGGCCGAAATCTTATCGGAAGAAACACTGGCTACTTCAGCCGATGCCGATCACACTGTTCTCAAAGTGGATAGAAACTACGAATATGGTGTTTGGGTTTCTTACGCTGAAGTATACAATGAAAAGGCCTATGATTTATTAGAAACGGTCAACAGCACCGTTGCAGAAGGGTCCCAGCCTTTGTTACTCACGCGAAAGGCATTAGCCGTTAAATCTTCACCGCCATCAGATTCTGAAAATGGCGAAGGGAGGTATATTGCAGGCTTGAAGCATGTTCGCGTAACATCATCCGCGCAAGCCAAGGCCATAGTAAGCCTTGGGCAGGCTCATCGTCGGGTCTTTGGCACGCTCGCAAATAGCGTGAGTAGCCGTAGTCATGGCTTGGTAACTATCAAGTTGGTACGTGGCCACCGTGGGGAGCGTGATGTGAGTAGTCTGGTCGCAGCATGGTATGAATTGAACCTGCTAACATTGCGCATTAGGACCCTACCGCGCTGCAAGTCTCTCGCCTAACCCTTGTTGATCTTGCCGGCTCTGAGAGAACCAAGCACACACAAACTACAGGCGACAGATTGCGCGAGGCCGGTAATATCAATAAGTCGCTTATGGTCCTTGGACAATGCATGGAGGTCATGCGTAACAACCAACGTCGAGTCGCACAAATCCTTAATAGCTTCAATAAAGAGCGTGCTGACACTCGTGAGGTCAAAAAGGCCATAGTACCTTTCCGTCATAGTCGACTCACCGAAGTTTTGATGGACTACTTCGTCAGTGACGGTAGAGTCGTAAGCCATTACCCCCTTCCGATCATGTCCTGTTATAAATATATACTATTTAGGTCATGATCGTCAACATCAACCCTTACGACACAGGTTATGACGAGAACTCTCATGTGATGAAGTTCTCTGCGTTAGCAAGGGAGATTTACACAACACCAGTGGCTGCTCCCATGCAACGCGTCCCATCGCCTACGAAGCCCTCTGCAGCTTCCAAGAAGGCCGCTTTACCCACATCCAAGACCTCACGGGGATCTGAACCTATTCCTCATCGTCGCAAAGTCACTGTTTCTATGGGAGGTCCAGGCAAAAAATTCAGTGAAACTCATTTGGAAGTGTTAGAAGGTTTGTTCTATTTAGTTGCGAAGGGTTCCGAATTTTCTTGCTGAATTCTAGCCCATCTACAGAGGATGAAGATGCCAGCGATCTTGATGATTCTGATATTCCCATTAATCCTCTTGTTGACGCTCTCTTTGATGAAGTCGAGGACCTCCGACTGCAGGTTGGCGATTCACGTCTGAGCATTTATCAATGTTGCTCATTATTTATTGATAGTTATACGAAGCACGGCTGGTCACTGCTGATGCGGAAGAAAAGACACGACGTGATGTCATGGAGATGATGCAAGAACGTATGAACAATATGGAACAGATGTATCTTAAACGATTGGCACTCGAGGTAGACTATTGCATTCTTAACATGTTTCTTTCGCATTGATTTGGCTTGTGCAGCGCGAACAAAGTGAACGGAAGGCGGATGCCAAGATTGATCTACTTCAGAAGACTGGTATATTCGCCAGTCCCATGAAAGGACAGCAGCGGACCCATGCCGAGGATGATGATGACGAAGAGATGGCCGATGTTGAGGCGAGTTTGGTATGACTTATTCAGATTCATTAATACGCCCTACAACAATAGGCTGATTCTTTATAGATCGCTCCAGGTGAAGGCTCTTCAGAAGACTCCATGGCGATTGATGATGACCACTCCCCCTCGGAAGCTGCTACTTCGCCATCGCCACTAGCCAGGAAGATTCAAAGATCAAAATTCCCGTCTACTCAGGCAAAGCGCACTGCTGAGCCCCATGAGCATGACTCGAATGCGGAGGAAGGATCATCGAATCCAGGGTCGGACGAAGAAGAGTCGGATGGTGAGGATGGTGAGGATGAGGAAGGTGAGGAAAATGAAGAGGAAGAAGAGGAAGAGGAAGATAGCGATGAGACAGAGTCCGACGAAGAAGCCACCGGGAGTGAGTTCAACGTCGACGAGAGTGAAGAAGGCGAAAGCGAAGACGATTATATCCCGAAGCGTAGAAGCAGTGGCGGTACAAAGTCCCTGTCTGGTAAAGGTCTAAGTCATGGTGCAAATACAACGCCCAAATCGAAAGCGAAAGCCCAATCGTCGGAAACCAAGAAACCACCACGGATCTTGTCTGGAGCCGCAATTGCACCCAACGCGAGGGATTCAAAACGTCACTTTGGTCGTGGTGACATGAATCACATTGAACGGGACATTGCGGAACTGGCAGTAGATGATGATGACATGAACGATGACTCGTTGGTCATCCTACCCAACAAGGGTGCCCCTAAACCTCCGGCCCAAGCTGATGGCGAGCCAAGTAGTGTCAGTGTGTCCAATGATAATGGGGCAAAGAAAAAGAAGAGGTGTGTTGTGAAATGTCCTTTGTCACGGGCTTATAATCTAATACATATATTAGACAACTTGGGAAGAATGCCGTCGTCAACGAGGAAGAGATCGTTAGAGCAACAGAGAGAGCATCCCGGGGACAGGCTCAGAATCGCATAAGGAGATTGACGCAGAAATAATAAAGGAATAATTCACACTTGATTAGCCCTTCATACATGACACAATCAGTAATATTTCAATACTCGCAATCCTCCCTAGCCCTTAATGCTCTCCTTATGTTGTCCCTACTTGTCTCTATCACCCCTACTGTTTCCGCTAACGTATTATGCCACTCTGCATCCTGTATCCTTTCATCGAATGTAGCGTTCTCGACCTTTTCCCATGCTTCACCCTGAAGAGCCACGACTTTGACCACTTCCAAGAGTTCTGTCCAAGGAGCCTCGGCCTTGCTGGTAGATACGCCCAATGCGGTCTGGCAACTCTGAACCCAGAGCAACGCTTCTGTAAGCAAGACTTCGCCATCCTTGGGCGAGAGCTGTCCTCGTCCACGATAGAGAACAGAGCGCTGTGCGATATGTTCCGCTATTTTGGAAGCAATGCGACGATAGAGTATTGTGACTGTTGCTACTGGAAGGAACGAGCGCAAATACGAGAGGTGAGAGGTAAGGAGCGATATAGAGGGCAGTAGAGTCTGCGATAAACCACTCTCATCCTCTAGCACCCTTAAATTGTGGCATTTTAATAAAAAATATGTTTTCTGAGAGTGAAATAAAACATACTGGCGAGGGGGTGCATTGAGATGCTTCTTCAACTCGATCTCTACCTCCGCACAAATTTGATGAACTATGATATTTTCCGCACGATTGATTAGCTTGCCGTATTGCATGACAAGCTCCTCGAAAATAGTGTCTTCTGGAATACTCGAATCATCCAGCTTGGTTGGATCGGGCAAAGAAGGGTGTTCTTCAGCACGAGAACGTAAAGATGCTCGTCGATTGATCTCTGTCCATAACTCGAGGAAAAACTACAAGAATATGAATAAACATGAAAACAGTGTGAGAATAGCCTTTGCTAACTGACCACATCGTCACCCCATGCGTCCATAGCGGCTGCAACGTATCGAGCACTGAGCAAAGCCTTACATAGCCTTTGAGTACCTTCTGTTCCACTAGTCAACCGCCGAGTGTCGAACTGCGCCCCTGATTCGGTAACAGTTAATCCAGCCGTGAGGGCACCAGGAACTACGCGTGCAAGCGAGGAGGCTAAAGTTTCAAAAGCATCTAATGAGGTTGAGATACGGGAATGATAAAATTCCAGCAACGGGAGCTGCACGGTGATGAGGAAACGTGTGCGATGGTTGAATTGGGGCAAAGGCGAATAGCGGTCTGAGAGAAAAATAGGTCAGATGGGATACTAATCTAAATGAGGACCATGATGTTGACGTACCGGTCACTTGTTCAACCAGAGCCACTAGTTTTCGCCCAGAATTGGTTGGAGTAATGTCAGTTGTTGAAAATCCCTCGCCGACCCCATCATCATTAGCAATAAGCCAAGCGTCAGGAGAGCTTATGATATCGTTGTACTGTTCATCCGCAACTGTAATGCCCGACATTTCAAATAGGTTCCCGTGAAGAAATAGACTAAAAAAAAGGAAAAGGAAAGCGTACATTTCCTCTCCGCTTCCACCCATGCTTCGAACCAGTCCTTTTGTCCCAAGATAATGTCACTAATACCGGCCCAGTTCTCATCTGTCTTCTTAGCACTAGTCCCGCTCAAGGAGAAACCGCCTTCGGTAATGGCAGAATCGAAAGAGAGTGCCTGATAAATCGTATGTGCAAGTAACGCTGTCTGTTCGAGAAGCTGAGGGACTGAACGGCGCAACTTGCGTCCCAGCAGAGGAAAGAGAAGATACGTAAACTCATGCTACACATGTATGTATTAGAAAAATCAGTGTAAAAGCGACATGAAGCATACCAGGGAGTTGATGTTTCGATATTCCGGTTTTTGATTTAGCAAACGTTGAATAATAATTTCCATGAAATTCCGGTGATCATGTACAACGTTCAAAACGTGGGTCATATACCACTCGGGCTGTAATGGAATGAGTTAAGAAGTCAATTAACGGGAACATTCATTGATTACTTTATCAAGCCTGTTTGTCTGACGTGCACCCTCGAAATGATACTTGAAACGCAGAGCAATTGGCTGTATAAGAGATTGAATGGGGTATATTCCTTCTTGGACCGATTGTTCAGAATTGGATGAGTTTATTTGCGCTCCCCTAGGAGAGAACATTGAGCACCAGAATTTAGAGAATGAAACGGTAGGAATCGTACAAGCTTTGCAGCTGTAGTAGGTTATCGAATGCGGCTTCGAACGCTTTCCGATCGCTTGGAAGGGCGGCTGTGTAGTCTACAGGGCGTGGCCATCCAAGCTTTTCTACTGCAGCGAGAAGAGGTCTATTCAAAAATTCGGTAAATTGTCCAAGCGGATGGATACGACCGAACGAACGTACTCCTGCAACGTATTCTTGATTTGAACCCATGTTCTATCCCGAACGCTCTCGATGAAACTGGTTATCCCCAAGTTCTGGTGTCCAGATGCATCCTCGACTTGCAATGTGGACTCCTTAACTTTGGACAAGAAAGTAAGTAAATCCACATAGTTTTGCAGTGCAGCTTTAGTTATGGGGATGGGGGCCATCCGCACTCGCTCAACCGCTTCTTCGCTATAGCAATGTGTTTTGAGCACACGTAACAATTAATGAGGGCCTTTTAAGTACCTAAGTTTTAGGGCGTGGTGTATCAGCTGCACGTAGCTTTTTGTTCCTTCAACATCCTTCAGTTTGCGATGCAGAGCCTCGAGGTCCTCTAGTAATGTAGGCTGTTGCTCTTGTTCAGATAAGCTTGACAGAAGCTCATCGGACAAATAGGATAGCTCATCGGCTAATGAGTGTCTCAGCAGCGATAGCTCTTGAGCAGAATTTATTCGGGATTGGACTGAATCTCGTGTTTGCTTGACCAGTGAGTCCACTCTTTCTTGGGATTGAAATAGCTGTACTACGAATAGCTTGCTCAGCCACGGTATTATACGTTGGACTCTGCATGCGCACGTTGGATTGTAGCTGTTCAGATTGCTCGCGCGCCTGCCGCAGAGCTGATTCGAGGCTTGACAATGTTTCGAATGTAGGAAAGTTGGCATCTAAGAACTCCAGTGCTTGAGCTTGGGATATTTGCATGTCTGAAGGTGACAGTAGTCCTTTGATTTGCGAAGTCGACATAGTTATCCGCAAGCAAGTGTGGATGTTAAGTGTAGCAGTACTAGTTGTTTATATACACTTCCTTAGTACCGTAGTCCGCTGACACCTGCTTCAAGTTGTCCAAGTATACGTAGCTGCACCGCCACCACTGATCATGGCGTATGCAAACACTTCAGTTAACTTCTTTACTGCCAGTGGCAAGTTCTCCGTGACACTCGTTCAAGTTTCAATCCTCGAGTTGGGGGTGTCTTCTACTAGCATTGAGGCTACCTGGGAAAATCTTATTTGGCCAGAACCGATTATGATTATACATGTATTAATATGACTAAGTCTTCCTTACTGCTCACGGAGTTGATGCCAATGATGGCGGAACAATATTGAGATACGCATAAGATGTTGACCAACTTGGGCTTGAACTTGCCGCTACACAACCACATCTTCGAAGTCATTAATCACGGTACACGAAGAAACCAAGAAATGTCCTCAGGAACATTAGTCGAGGATCAAATCCCCAAAACTAAGCTCACTAATGGCTATGTCTCTTCGTCTGTGGACCAACAGCACTCATTAGAAAAGCTCGCTCATACATCTCCACCTTCGTCTGGCCCTGTTATCGCGCTTGATCTAGATGATGTACTTAGCCAAACAAATGTCACTGTAGCAGCCTGTATGTTTTGAAAGGACTGTCGCCTTTAAAGGGGGCTCAGAAATGAAATTTTGGGCAGGGCATAATAATACATATGGAACAAAGCTAGATATATCTCAGTTCTACTGTAAGTCCTTCGTTGCTTCGTCCAACTCTGTGCTTATGAGTTTCGATATTATCTACTAGATTATTACTACTGGAAGGTCTCTGAATATCCCCAATATATACTCATAAAGCTAATTGTCATGATGATCAGAATCCAGGATGAGGAACTCCGGAAGAAACGATGAAGAAAGTTGTAAGATTCTACGCAGAAGGTCATATTCATCAAACCATGCCTGTTTCAGGGGCGCGTGAAGGGGTACAGATGCTCAAAGACATGGGTATGTGCCAGCGTCATACCTCATTATCCTGATCAATGATTATAAACAATGCTCTCAGGATATCGACTTATCATAGTAACTGCTAGAGAGAAGGATACTTTTGATCACACCTGGAGCTGGGTGAAGAAGCATTTTCCTGGTATTGATCCATTTTTTTGGAGTCTTTACAACATGACTCTGAGAACTTGGGTTTTTCTTCTTAATTAGGTCTGATTGAGAGCGTTATTTGCACCAGTGCATTTTCCGCTGCGTTGGGCAAACCGTCGTCTCCTAAGCAGGTGGTCACAAAACTCACCAAGGCAGAGGCAAGATTATCATTATGATTCTTGCTATCTTACAATTTCACATGTTAAACTTGCAGGTTTGTGCCGAGATCAACGCTTCCCTACTAATTGACGATTCGATAGAGAATGCCATTCAATGCGCTAACTACTCTCCGAGTCCTTCTGAATCTGCCTCATCGTTCAAGTCTACGCCTGTGCTTTTGTTCGGTGACTATGCCTGGAACAAGCGCACTTCATCTTCTTCAGAGGCAACCCACCAATTATCTTACGAAGAACGTCTAGCGGCTGCCGATGGGGGACGGTTTTGGGAGAGCTATGAAGAGCTTGATAAAGCAGAGCAAGCTATACGTAGCGCAGCAGGTCAGATTCAACGTGTCAGAGATTGGGCAGAGACAATCAAATGGATCCAGACCGAACGAGAAGCTAGTAGATTAGTATTATAGTCGATTCTTAGTTTCATGAATACATGTCCAACAGTATAACTCAGAGGGTTCCTACAATCAGGAACTTGACAACTGTATGGCCCTAGCCCCTATTGCATCATTGCTTTCACATCGTCGTCATGATTGTGATCGCGATCATAGGACTCAACGCAACCGCTTGGCTACTGTGTGCATAATCCCCCCATTAACCCCGTAGAGCTATCTACGACCTGGAGGCTAAAGATAGAGGGCCTGTACAACCATTGCCTGAACTTGAACTCCTTTCTCCCCTACACCGTAACATATGACGCCGTTGTCCTTCGAGTTGCAGGCTTCCTTACTTCCCATATCCCACATAAGTGCCCGTAGCTCTCCCGAATCTGTCAATGCAGCCAGCTCCTACCTTATCGAGCAGAAGCGCATTCTCCAGAGCTATATATGCGCACTAGAAACAAAACAAAACAGTCTACGCCCCATCTTCAAACTTCCAGACGAGGTCCTCTTGCAGATTTTTAGCTATGGCGCCACCACTCGCGATCACCGATGGGTCCAATCAGTATCCCACGTCTGCCATTACTTCAGGCGGCTTTCAGTCAGCTGTCCCAATCTATGGACCCATGGTCTCCCAGCTTCTCCCGCTTGGGCGGCGGAGATACTCTCCAGGGCACATCGACTCCCACTGGATGTAACCATTGTGCATGGTGGAGCCTCGAATGGTAGTTCGCTCGTTCGCTTGATCAATGCGGTTCTTCCACACCTGGACCATATTCAGCATCTTACACTTCACTTACATTGGAAGCTTTTCCAAGGATGCTTTCGAGGAGTTGTAGCAAAGACCCCACTACTAGAATCGCTAGCTATCAAGTTAACCGGCCAGGAGCCAGGCAGTTCGTATGTCATCCCTTCGTCGTTTGTCTGGGACAATGCCCCACGCTTGCGGCATGTGATCCTAAGCGGTTGCACCATGTCGTGGATTTCGGGGCCTACATCGCTTACTGGTCTTGATTCCTTGGAAATAACAAAATCCGTCGTCACAAGCGTGAGACCCTCTTGGTCGCAGTTGTTATCTACCTTGCAGACAATGCATGGGCTGCGTACCCTTCACCTTGAAAACACCCTTCCCTCATTGGTAGACGCCACCCTTCCGGCCATTGACCTTCCTCAGCTACGTTTCCTCAAAATAGGGGGTACCTATATCGCGTGTGCATACATTCTAAGTCACATTCGATGCTACCAGGACCTCGAAATCAAAGTTACTTGCGACCATGGACACCTCTCGTTGATGCCGGCTTCCCCTTTCATATCATTCTTGGACAAATACCTAATGCCATGGCGTGGAGAACTGAATATTGAGGCCATATCATTTCAATTCGACTATACCTTCCTATCCTTGCACTCGAGTGATAATTGCGATCGCCAATTGAGTATGGACCTCACACTGGGACGGCCTCGAAGGACAACCCGAGGACAACACTGGGGCCTTAGAGAGGTACTTTCTATCACTGAACTCTTGGATCTTACTGGTCAGCAAGCGTTGGAGTTGATTTCTCCTGCCACCCCGTTTGATCGTAGCGACAAGAAGAGTCGTCTACGACAGCTATTTTCCGCATTCCCAGCTCTCAGCAAATTATCTATATCTGCAGGTTGGACTGACGCTATCTTGGACGCCCTGAGCGTGGATGATGTGACGACACCTGTTCTCCCCCTGTTAAAGGACCTTCACATCGATTCAGTATCTCAATGGTGGGATGGAAAGACATCGAATCTCTCTGTTGGATTCCCGACCAGCTCTTTACTCAATTGTGTTGTGTCTCGTTCGAACGCATATACCCCACTAGAGAACATTTCTATCTCTCCGAATGCCACACCACAAGAGTTGGAGGCCTTAGATAAGATGAAGAACTTGATGGAAGAAGGGAGGGCAAGCAGTAATGTCGTCGAGGTAGCCTGTGCTCTTGAAGTTAACCTTGCTAGGGATAAGGGACGTCCTAAAGAACTTGAAGCTGTAGTTGGTCGTTGAAGTGAAACGCATATGCACCAGGATAGTATATTATTCGGACCAATTTGTATTTTTATCTTTCTCCTCTGCTTTATACACGTCCGTTTGTTCTATAAGCATGAAGTAACATTATTTGCGTGTGAAGTTTATGCAAATTCGGGGTTGTATTCGAGGATGATCGATATCCATCCACAGAGTAACGGCGCTGACCGTCACAGTTTAGGGCAGACTAATAGGCGTCGGCGCGTGCAGACGCGTCCAACACGCGTCAGGCATCTCATTAGGCCTACTCTCCATCTCGGGATCCGATCTTTCCAGTCATGTCTCTCCTTGACGAGCCTGTGCCACAGGACGACCTTGCGCGCGAGAGGACGCGAGTATTTGAAGAATTTCTCGTCTCGGAGTCGCCGCATTATAATTATGTCAACGACATTCTGTATATGCTCCAGGAGGAACAATCGCGCCTCATAGTCAATATCGACAATCTACGCGACTATAACCGACAATACACGGATGGCCTACTGAAGCAGCCTGTCGACTATCTCCTTGCTTTCGACGCTGCCTTACTAAATATCGTGATACAAAAGCACAATCCCCAAAAACATTTTATCGAAGGCAAAAGCTTTCACGTCGGCTTCAGTGGCTCCTTTGGAGACCACCATGTTAGTCCTCGAAACCTTCATGCAGCATACCTGGGGAAGATGATATCTCTGGAAGGCATCGTGACACGTTGCTCCCTAGTACGACCGAAGATGCTCAGGTCCATTCACTATTGCCCCGATACACGCCTATTTCACGAGCGAATATATCGGGACGCTACGATGTCCACTTCAAATCAGCCTCCTACCTCAACCATTACTCCTCAAACAGATGACGAGGGTCACCTTCTCCAGACAGAATTTGGCTTGTCAACCTTCCGTGATCACCAAAGAATAAGTATTCAAGAAATGCCTGAACGTTCACCAGCCGGACAGCTTCCGCGAAGCACAGATGTCATCTTGGACGATGACCTTGTCGATAAGTGCAAACCAGGAGACCGTATACAACTGGTTGGCATATACCGTAGCATAGGCGGCGGTGCAAACGGAGCATTCAAGTAAGTTGGGGATATTTCGATCTTGCCGATCTACAGTCATGATCTGAACCATTTTGAAGGTCACTGATAATGGCCAATAACATCAACCTTTTGTCCTCAAAGATCGGTGGAGGAATAGCTCAGACGCAATTGACAGACACGGACATTCGACAGATCAATCAGCTGGCTAAACGTAGCCGCATATTTGATCTTCTGTCTATGTCACTTGCACCCTCTATCTTTGGTCACGAGTATATCAAACAAGCCATTCTACTTCTTCTTCTAGGAGGCGCAGAGAAGAATCTCGAGAACGGAACGCACATTCGAGGCGACATCAATTTGCTCATGGTTGGCGATCCCAGTACAGCCAAAAGTCAGATCCTACGTTTCGTCTTAGGAACCGCTCCCCTAGCCATTGCTACGACAGGCAGAGGAAGCTCTGGTGTTGGTTTGACCGCCGCCGTGACAACAGATCGTGAGACTGGTGAACGGAGGCTAGAAGCAGGCGCTATGGTCTTAGCCGACCGTGGCGTTGTCTGCATTGATGAGTTCGACAAGATGTCCGATATAGACCGAGTAGCGATTCATGAAGTCATGGAACAGCAAACCGTTACAATTGCTAAAGCGGGCATTCACACTAGCTTAAACGCGCGTTGCAGTGTCGTTGCAGCAGCCAATCCTATATATGGACAGGTATTATTTTTTTCATCTTGGGGAAGTTTGAAATTATGCCTGAACGTATGTACAGTACGATGTTCACAAAGATCCACACAAAAATATCGCCCTACCCGACTCCTTGCTTTCGCGTTTCGATCTACTTTTCATCGTCACTGATGATGTGGATGAAGTTCGAGATAGAAAGATTGCTGATCACGTCTTGCGTATGCATCGTTACCTTCCACCAGGTGTTGAGGAAGGAACTCCGTCACAAGATATTCTCAATCAACCATTATCCATTGATGGTCCCGAGCGCGCGGAAGACAGAGAAGATGAGGAGGAGTCGCCCTTCGAAAAGTATGACCCTCTGCTACACATTGGTGTGGCAAACAACGGCATGTGGACGCGGGGCAAGACCAAAAAGCAGGAAATCCTCCGGATCTCATTTGTTAAGAAATATATCCAATATGCCAAAAACAAGCCCGCACCTGTACTGACGAAAGGCGCCGCTGATTATATTGTGTCGGTGTACTCATCATTCAGAAATGATGACGCGGAGGAGAACAAAAAAAAGGTGTGTTATATTATTGTAACTGCAAATCCATACCGACGTATTATCCTATCATTAGACTTCCCCTCTCACCGCCCGTACGTTGGAGACTCTCATCCGTCTCGCCACGGCACATGCCAAAGCACGTCTATCCCCCAAAGTCGAGAAGAAGGACGCTGAGAAGGCAGAGGAGATCATGCGATTTGCGCTCTACAAGGAAGTGCTGAAACGTCGAAGAAAGAAGAAGAGAATACCACGTACTGGCGCAGCGGCCACATCGGATGGAGAAGAATCGGAGGAAGATGCGGAAGATGATGATGAGGAAATGAACCCGGCGGTAGAGAGAATGCCAGACCCCGCTCCAGTCTCAGCCAAAGAAAAAGATCTTGGCATACCAGAATCAACTCAGGATGACATCTGGGGTAACAACGTTCCAGACACGGCTATGGATGTTGAGCGGCTCCCAGTGGATGAAGCCGCGACCAGTGGGATCAGACCCGAGAGGTTAGAAATACGCCTTGTTATGTCGGTTGATGATGTCAAGCTAACGACCCCCGTTCTTAGACTCAAATTATTCCGTTCACGACTCTCGACACTGTTTAGTACACGACTTCGTGATGACGAATCCTTCCAACTATCAGATTTGTTGCAGATGATCAATGAAGGTCTTCCCACCAATGAACTGTTTGGCATGGCGGAAGGACAGGCTGCTTGCGAAGCAATGCAGGATGCGAATGAGCTCATGATCAGTGATAACATTGTGTACAAAATTTGATTTCCAACCCTTGAATTGTTTTCTATATCCCTTATATATATATATTTAATACCAAGTATACATTAACAGCACTTCCTCGAGTTCGAGCTAGCAATCTCGGTCTAGCAAATTCTGACTTGTCAACGTGCGAGTAGTAGTCCGATCCAAATGATCAAACCACTTGATATTGACTCCTGACTCTCGTACTCACGCAATTATGCATAGCTTACGTCACATACCCAGAAAATACTGGGTCACGGTAATTAAATAATAGTACTCTCTATACTTAACGTATGTCGCCATTAGCAGCATGCACCAGACATAACATGCATAGCGTAGTGTAAGAATGCCCACTTAGGCAAGCCGTGGCTGTGTTGATGCGTGGCTGTGCTCGCTGGTCGCTCTAAGTAAGCCAGGTTCATTGAGGCTGATACGCTCAACATTCTCTGAAAGACAAGGTAAGACCGCTATGTTGCCAGTTTGCTTGTGTGTATCGTCCTCTTGAGGTTACAATATCTCTGTCTATGCAATTTTAACTGCTCGAATCGGGGGCTGTGGGGATGGATGGCTCAGATGCACCTGGGATGATGACTATGAATCGAAAGGACTCTTATTCACTTGCTCTCGACTGCTCTTAGGCTCGACTCCTTTTCTCATTCTCTCCAAAATGTCCCTTGTTGTGCCAGAGGCCCACCAGCAGTTCCAGGTCCGTTCTCAAGATGTTTTGTCTCAAGATAATTACCGACTTTGTACATCATAGCACATCTTGCGTCTGCTGAACACCAACGTTGATGGAAAACGCAAGGTTATGTACGCCTTGACTGAGATCAAGGGTGTCGGTCGTCGCTACTCCAATATTGTCTGCAAGAAGGCCGATGTTGACCTCAACAAGCGGCACGTTCCAAAATGCTATTTAAATGTCAATTTTTACTGACTAAGGTTTAGTGCTGGCGAACTGAACTCCGATGAGCTCGAGCGTATCGTTACCATCATCCAGAACCCCACACAGTTCAAGATCCCCACATGGTTCTTGAACAGACAAAAGGATATCGTCGATGGCAAGAACTCGCAAATCCTGTCCAACGGTGTTGACTCGAAACTCCGTGATGACTTGGAGCGCCTGAAGAAGATCCGCGCTCATAGGGGTCTTCGTCACTTCTGGGGCCTCCGTGTCAGGGGTCAGCACACCAAGACCACTGGTATGTTTTATTTGGAGCGCAAATCGGGTAGATATCTTACCTTTCCTTATAGGTCGTCGCGGAAAGACCGTCGGTGTGTCGAAGAAGCGTGGTTAGATTCGCTAACGGCTTTTACTCGACTTTGTGGTTGTTTTATTTCGCATATGCATATGACATATCTCTTACTATGCGTATCATGACATATGGCGGAAAGCGCTTCTCGCCCTTTGCATCCTGTACTTTTTGAGCCAATGCACTCCAACAAAAGTGGACACAATATGTGTAATTGCCAAGCGTACTACTTGACATTGCGTGATAAACCAGATTGCATATATGTAATGTGAGACAAGCGCCATGGTCCACATAAGATTATGTGGTGAATCCAGTGGACATTTCGACCGTTGTAGATCTTGATCAGTGCCAATAATTTTTGGTTTATGTCTTCCCAGAGGAATATTATCTAGGCAATAAAAAATAGCTGGGTATTCTAGAGATCCACAGTCATGAAACTGACCTCGGCCATCACGGCGAGATGGCCGAGTGGTCTAAGGCGCTAGTTTCAGGTTCTATAATCTACTAGTCTTTCGGGGCGCGAGTTCGAATCTCGCTCTCGTCATGTTAGTTTTGTGTCCTGCGATGTGCGATCCTTGATTTTTGTAATGGGTACAAAGATCACCGGAATTGGTCATCCCGCCATGTCATAATCTTTCAAATATGGCATCCTAGTTATGAGTCATATTCCCACATGACGAGAAACATAAGCTCGATTATCTGTTCGATTATCTGGGCAGTCGGCTCGCAGACGCAACAAGTTTGTATTGATGGCGGTGTGATGGTGGACGACTGCGGGAGGCTGCGGAGTGCCGCACCCGGCATGACCCGGTGCCGAGCCGCCGTCCGCTTGCGTAAATGAGTTGAAGTCCTCGGAGGATTTTATAGTGAAAAGAGACCGAGTTAAGCTGCCCTGCACGGATATCCAGCTCTGTCTGTCCTTCACAACACCAGCAGCAATACCACCACCAGCTGCTAAGCCTGCGGCCCCCAATATTCTCCATTGGGCATTATGCTGCCCAAGGTCGCTAACCAGATATTACACGCTTCATCGCGAGCAGTCGCTGCTGCTCAGTATCAGTCTCATACACTTCGCAATGTCCTTCAGCTTCAAACTTCCTCCGGCCAGTCTTCTTCAGGTAGCATCTGGAACGGTGTAGGCTCTTCCAGTTCCAGCTGGGGTAGCAATGGAAGTGGAACAGGCCCAGGTGGCCAGAAATTCAATTCCAGCAGTCGCTACTACAGCAGTTACGCTGTTCGTGTACCCACTCTCTTCACTGAGCATGACCCTAATGCTAATTGAATTTTTTTTATTACTTGCCGTTACTAGGCCGCCAGTCGCGCTGTCACACAGGCCAACGTATCCTCTTCAGACCTCGATGGCTCTTTTGTCGAGTCTGATGAAACCGAGGAGGCTCAAACCCGTCCCTCTGCTCGCTCTCGTCGTACCGGATCTGGACTACGTGGACGAAGCCATAGCATTTCCCTTGGCGCGCGTGATCATTCAGAACGTTCGGAACTTGGTGTACTCAAAGCGGTTCAATTGCATACTCGTGCCAAACATACACTCCTAGGTTCCCATGTCGAGGAGAATGACTCGACACCCCAATCCGTCCATGCCCGTCACAACTCTACTGCCGCTGCTTTCGCCGACCTTGACTTATCCTCGCTATCTGCCGATGAAGAACTTACCACTGTCGTGTCAAAGGATTTCCCCGCTTCTCGATCAAATTCACGTATATCTGCGCTCCCGGAAACTGCCACCATGCGAGACATCAGTTGTGCTCGTCAATCGGGTGATTATGCTGCTGTCCTGGATGCAGTCGGGCGCCTTCGTCTCTCCCCGGGGTCGGTCACGGTACACGAATTAAATGCCGCCCTCGACGCGATCGCAGCTACGAAACCTTATCTCGAAACATTGTCGCCACTCGTCCAACTCTACAATGATTTCGTCACTGGTGGTCGATCACAGATTCTGCCCAATGGTCAAACATATAGTATCATGCTCCTTGCTTTGGGATCGCAAGATCACAAGGCACGGGGTGCCATTGCATCTCATGAGTCCGCCATCCGTCGTACTCAGCTTTTAAGGTCTAAGGACGAATTCGTCTTAGGATTGCAGGCCTCGATCAAGCAGCTCATGGAAGAATCGCAATCGCTTTATTCCATGGCTAACACGCTCTTCGAAGCAGCGTCTGCACGCAATGTCATGATATCTATCGAGGCTTATACGTCCATGTTGCGGTCATGCGCTCTTCGCGGGGATATTGACAGGGCCATCACCGTGTTCGCTCAACTAGAAGCCCAAAAAACTATCCGACCCGCTGCTATCGTTTTTGCGCATCTTATAAGTGCATACACCAACGCTCGTGATCTTGCCGGCGCCCGCTTGGTTTTCAAGGAGTTTAGAGAGGCTTCACAACAAGGGCGCCTCACTTGGAGCGCGGACACAGCTTCTGCAGGACTTGCACGCGAATTCGTCTGGCACAAAATGATTGATGCTCACTTTGCGTGCGACGATGCCCCAGGTGCCCTCGACCTACTGGAACAGATGATGGATTCCCCAGAGATGAAATACAGCTCTAATAAATTCGTCCCTGGCAATCCCCCCCTTCCTTCGCAGCTCACATTTACGCGCATCATTACCGGATTTTGCACCGTAGGCGACCATAGCTCGGCACTGATCTGGTACAGGCGTTTACTGGACGAATCGGCTACTTCCTCGGCTACTTCTACCAGTTCGCGCGATGCCACCCTATTGGAGCGTACAGCTTGGACCCATCTTTCTAGTGGCCTCCTAGAGGAAGGCAGAGTCCCCGAATTTTTCGATCTTTACAAGGCAATCGTACATCGTACACCGAGTTTTTTGGACAACGATGATCGTTATCTACTTGCCTTACATGTTGCTTGGTATGTTCGCGACAACAAAGACTCGCTCGACCGCGCCAAGGCCATCTCTATGCTGAACCTCACCGCCGATTTCTCGCTCGTCACCCGTGCACATTACAAGGACAAGGATGTCATTTACCTCGTGTCAATCATGAACATTGCCGATTCCCTCCGGAAGGCTTATTTGGCTCTTGGGGAAGTTGAAGGCTCAGTTGCTCCTGTTGAAAAGGCTCTCCTGGTCGCTCGTGTTCAGATGGCGCATGGGACAGTCGACGAAGAATTACCCGCAGCTCAAGAAGCCGCCTCTGGTGCAATGACTCTTGTCACCAGGACCATCGCAGGTTTCTCTACCCGTCAACCACAGCCATTAATGTTCGCCCTTGGTGTCAGGCTCCTGCGTCTTGCCGCGGCCGTTGCTTTACAACCCGAAGCAAGCATGGCCTCATTCTTCTATCATAACATTTACCAGCAGGCTAATACGCAGGATTTGAGCACCCTCACTAACCAAGAATGGCATTTACTCCTCCTCTGCGCGAATCTCGTCGATCTTTCTGCCCTCGCCCATGTTCTCAAAGATCTTTCGCAATCCCAAGCGGCCGCATCTTTCTTCCAGGACGCACGGATTGTTGCTAACGTAGCAGAAACCATCCATAGCATCCATAATAGTGATGACCTGGCTAGCGTTCTGTCTCAGCTTCCCTCTGATTATGAGGCAGCACTGAGGCGCCGAGAGGAGGATACCGATTCAGTCGTTTCTTCTTTGCCCTCGGACACGCTGGTGGCAAGTTCTGAGCCATCATCTCCCGCAGTCTCGCCATCAATCCAATTCGACATCGCGGCTAGCCGAGCCATTGACGATGCATGGAAATCCGGCAATTTCGACGCCTTCGCTACGTACGGGCAAATCGAGGACATACTCGCCAGTGGTAGGTACCCTACCCATGTCGCTATCAGCCGCACCATCAACGCTCTTGGCCGTCATGGTGCTATCGACGAGATGCGTCGCTTGTACGAAGTCGCGCAGGTGATTTTGGCTGCTGCACCGAGAAAGCTTCGCTTCAAGTCGTGGTTGATGGTTGAGTGTCAAATGGTCATCGGATACGCCCATGCGGGCAACATGGACGCCGCCCTCATGCATCGTGCTCGCATTCTGGAGCAAGGACTGGTGCCCACCCCAGACGCCTACGGTAGTCTGATTCAGAACGTCAAGGATACTACGGATGACGCCTCTAATGCCTTGGGTCTATTCCAAGAGGGTCTTGCGCACGGTCTCCAACCCAATACGTACTTGTACAACACGATCATCTCCAAGCTGTCCAAGGCGCGCAAGGCGGATCAAGCGCTCGAACTGTTTGAGCAGATGAAGGTTCAGGGTGTACTAGCGTCGAGTATCACCTACGGTGCTATCATCGCCGCATGCTGTCGTGTTGGTGATGTGCAATCGGCGGAGACGCTCTTCGCAGAGATGACTGCCCAGACGAACTTCAAGCCAAGGGTGCCGCCGTACAACACCATGATGCAGCTCTATGCGCACATCAAGCCTGATCGTGAAAGGGTACTGTTCTACTTTGACTCGATGGTTCAGAATGGTGTTTCTCCTACGGTCCATTCGTACAAGGTATGTCTGTTTGGTACTAATACCTTTGTTAACTTACTCACCCTTCAAATAGCTGCTTTTGGATGCCTATGGTACCATCGAACCCGTGGATATCAACGGCATGAACAAAGTCTTGAAGGATATCGAGGCCAACGTCGGGCACATCCAGGGTGTGCACTGGGCGTCGGTCATTAACGCCCATGGCTGCGTCAAGAAAGATCTCGACCGTGCCATTGAGACGTTTGAGAATCTCCGATCGACTTCTCACAACAACCCTCTCCCTGACGCAATCACGTTTGAGGCGCTCTTCAACGTTCTTGTTACCCACCGTCGGGCCGACTTGTTCCCTCACTACCTTGAACGTCTCGAGAAGTCGGGTATTCATATGACGGCCTACATTGCCAACCTCGTCATCAAGGGCTATGCTCTGGGCGGCCAACTGGATAAGGCAAGAGCCTTCTTTGAGGGCCTGTCGGATCCGCCTGAAGGTATTGCCGCGCCCGGTAATCACGCTCCCCATGCAGGCGAGGTTTTGGAACAAGTACCTGTCTCGGCACCTGTCTATCGTGAGGTTAGTTAGATCAGCTATATGTACATTAGTTCAACATTGCTGACATGATAACACACATAGCCGTCAACATGGGAACACATGGTTCGTGCTGAACTCGGCGCTTGTGAACGTGAAAAGGCTATTGCTCTCTTAGAGAGACTCCAAGCCAGGTGCGTTTTAACACCTTTCTAGTCTCGCCGAACGATGGTATTCTAACATACATACCTTATAGAAAATTTCCTGCTGCGGTCTACAATCGCATTAGCGGAATCATGCTCGACGATGACACCGTCTCCCCCTGGCCAGCTACCCCGCTACCAGGCGTGACTGTGGCGTGAAAGAACATGGAAAGGAACTATCACTACGTAATAGGACCTTATTTTGATTTGTCTACCCTGTCATCATTCGCATTTTGCCTTCAAAAGCGCTCGTTTTCTAGCGTTGTGTTATTTGTTTGATTTTTTTTTTCTTAACTATTTTTTAATCTTTGGCTTTATCCTACACCTCACGAACTTTGTACGAGTACGATTAGATTATGACTGTATCATAGCTTACATAAATACTAGAGACACTCAATGAATAGTAGTAATCATTGAAACGGTGCACATGTTCTATAGTGCATGGGAGGCAATACGCACTGTGGATATTTGTCGTTCGATTACTCTTTAGAGACAAATGGGTGACATAGACTTGGTAGGTAGAGTAGCATGGCCCTGTGACAAGATGGTAGAACGGACTGCAATTCTAACTTGGATAGTTTGATGTTCCTTATTATCTTGTGAAGTCAAGGTTGCGTCATCTTGATACCCAAGCACATCATGATCACCTAGATTTCCAAAACGAAGACCGTTCGATCCGTCAACTTGCATCAACTATAATGCATACTTTATACATCATTGACAAGATGGACAGATCGAAAGGTCAATAGAGACCCCCATGTGATGAATCCTGCCCCACAACTGGAAGAACAAAAACCTTCGTCACCCTTGTCGTTATCTATGGCGCGATTAGTGCCAACAGATCGTCATCCACAGGAGGGGT
This sequence comes from Agroathelia rolfsii, assembly GCA_018343915.1. NCBI lineage: Eukaryota > Fungi > Basidiomycota > Agaricomycetes > Amylocorticiales > Amylocorticiaceae > Agroathelia > Agroathelia rolfsii. The sequence goes on from JABRWF010000002.1 coordinate 2,764,209, forward strand.
TTTAAACGAGTGAAAAGACTGAACTCCTTCCGTTATATACACTCAGCGGTCAAACAGTCGCTCTCATGTCTGCGCACACTGAATTTGCGAAACACAATGACGCCTATGTGGCTAATTTCGGAGACAAGGGCAGTCTGCCCCTGCCTCCAGCCAAGAAACTAGCTGTAGTTACGTGTATGGATGCACGCATAGAGTAAGATGATGAAATTGTACCCATAGGATGTATGCTAAATACAATATACGTACACAGGCCAGCAGGACAGTTCGGAGTCCATGAAGGAGATGCCCACATTATTCGTAATGCAGGCGGTGTTGCGTAAGATTTGACCACAGTTTATTGTATGAACCGACGACTCAGAGTAGTTCCAGCAAGGATGCCTTGAGGAGTATTGTGATCTCCCAACGTCTCTTGGGGACGCGCGAGATTGCAATCATCCATCATACAGATTGTGGAATGCTGACATTCAACACACAGCACTTACGGGAGATAGTGGTATCTTCTACACCTGCTGCCAAAGAGGAGGTACAGAATACGGACTTTCTAGAGTTTTCGGACCTGGAAGAGAGTGTTCGGAACGATGTGAAGTTCCTTAAGGAAAGCGAACTTGTTCTTAAAGAGACCACGGTCACGGGATGGGTTTATGAGGTCGAGACGGGAAAGGTGCGTATTGTGGTCTTCTGAACTAAGGCTGGAATGACCAAAACAATGACTTTAATAGATTCGCAAGCTGATGTAGGGTGCACATCGTACTAGTAAATAAAATAGTAATTATCAGGTGTTGTATGATTAGCTCGCAGTGTTACCAATCCAAAATGCATGATTGTCAATGTGAAATGTGTGACATTCGGCCATTTTTGTACTGGCATCGTGTCTTTACGTGGCAAGGCTCGGACCAATCCCCGAGGAATTTAGTCCGAATTGCGCAAAAGAAGTCGCCACGTCTTCACTCCCAACACTTCTTAAACACATACCATCCTCCTCGTCCTGTTGTTCACGGTTTCTGTTCGTTCATCATGAGCGGCTGTGGGTTTCTGTTTCTTGTGGTGTTATCCCAGCTACTCAACTAACGTAACTTGTCTAGTTCGGTTTCTGAACCTCGTCCGACCTTTCTTGCCTATCCTTCCTGAGGTTTCTTCTCCAGACCGCAAAGTGTGTTTCTCTGTTGGTATGCTGCATGGAACTATTTCCTAATATCTTTCTAGGTTCCTTTCAACCAGAAGGTGCTATGGACTGCTGTAACTCTCCTCATCTTCTTGGTTTGCTCCCAAGTCCCTCTCTATGGCATCATGTCGTCCGACTCTGCTGACCCGCTCTACTGGATGCGTGTCATTTTGGCGTCCAACCGTGGAACGCTCATGGAGTTGGGTATCAGTCCTATAGTCACTAGCGGAATGATCATGCAGCTGCTGGCCGGTGCAAACTTGATTGAGGTTGACTTTAGCTTGAAGGAGGACAGGGCTCTCTTCAGCGGTGCTCAAAAGCGTGAGCGCGTTTATTCCTTTTTTCACGAAATCAAATCTAATTCGTTTCCATGAACAGTCTTTGCGCTTATCATTTCGCTTGGTCAGGCTACCGTTTATGTCTTAACGGGTCTTTATGGACAACCTAAGGATCTCGGCGCCGGTGTCTGCCTTCTTCTCATTATCCAACTTGTCACCGCTGCCCTCATCGTCATCCTCCTCGACGAACTCCTCCAGAAAGGATACGGTCTCGGCTCCGGTATTTCGCTCTTCATTGCCACGAACATTTGCGAATCCATTGTTTGGAAGGCTTTCTCCCCTACCACCGTCAATACCGGTCGTGGCCCCGAGTTCGAGGGTGCACTTGTTGCCCTGTTCCACCTTCTCTTCACTTGGAACGACAAGGGCCGTGCACTTCGTGAAGCCTTCTGGCGTGACCGTCTGCCCAACGTTATGAACCTCATTGCCACAGTTGTCATCTTCGCCGTTGTCATCTACCTCCAGGGCTTCCGCATTGAGATCCCCGTCAAGAGCAACAGGTTCCGTGGCCAGAGGGGCTCCTACCCTGTTAGGTTGTTTTACACCTCCAACATGCCCATCATGCTCGAGAGCGCTTTGACCAGCAATGTGTTCATTATTTCTCAAATGCTCTCCTCGCGTTTCCCCGATAACTTCTTGGTCAGGTTGCTTGGTGTTTGGGAGGTAATTGATTCCCTCAGATTATGTTATGGCTAAACTAATGAATACATAGCCTCTCCAAGATTCTCCTCAACTCGCCGCTGTTTCTGGTATCGCTTACTACATGTCTCCTCCCCACACTATGAAGGAGGCTCTTCTTGACCCTATCCATACCGTCGTCTACATCACTTTCATGGTTTCTGCTTGTGCATTGTTCTCTAAGACTTGGATTGAAGTCTCTGGAAGTGGTCCTAGGGACGTTGCCAAGCAGCTTAAGGATCAACAACTCGTTAGTCCACATTTTGCTTACTTTTTATCACATTGTTTACGCTGGTTTCAAGGTTATGGCTGGTCACCGTGAGGGCTCTATGTACAAGGAACTGAAGCGTATCATCCCGACTGCTGCGGCTTTCGGTGGTGCCATCCTTGGTCTTCTTTCCGTTTCTGCTGACCTGCTTGGCGCTATTGGCAGCGGTACCGGTATCCTTATGGCTGTCACAATCATTTACAGCTACTTCGAAATCGGCATGAAGGTGAGCATATCATTCCCTGAAAAACCACGATTTTCTAATGCTCTTCGTAGGAGTCTTCCCCTGAGATGGCCGCCTTCTCCGACCTGCTATAAACCACTTGTAGTATGGTGGACAGAGTAGTCTTTTCCGACACGGGGTCTTGGCACACAGAAAAAGGGTATTCATGTACCATCCCTACGTAAAATTGTTTGCATGACGCACCTACTTGCTTCATACCCCTAATTATTGACTCGTACTTCACATAATTATGAAACGCGTATAATGGATAGGAATCGCAAATGCAACGATTGTTTCAAGTACATACACGATGATATCAGTGTCAGATAGTATTTCAAGCAGTGGAGCCCCATATTCTGATTTCTCTACCACTAGCGCCCCAAATTTCTTTCCCTTGCTCTCCAAATACCAATGCGGAGACCTCTCCCTCCTGGAAGTTCGCAAGAGGCTCCCATGTTTTGTGCGCGAAGATCTTGACACCTTCGTTGCCGGCTACGCCAAGATACTGAGCGCTATAGTCATATGAAACAGCGTTCACCTTGAAGCTGTCACCAAGGTCAATAGTGTTCGCAATCTTGAGTTTACGCAGGTCCCAGACAGCCACGGTGGAAAGCGAGCTGGGAGCCAGCAGGTGGTATCCGTTCTCAGAGAAAGAAAGTGTGTTGACGGTGAAGGGTACGCCTTCCGGGGGTGTCAACGAGGCAGCCACGCCTCCTGAGCGGACGTCATAAATTTGCATTGTCGATGCAGGCGTTCCGAGACCGATGAGGGTGCCGTCAGGATGAATAGATAGAGAAGTAAAGCCCTCTTCATGAGGTGCACTGCGGAACACTTGCTGGAACGAGTTCAGGTCATGCAGCGAGTACGTTTTGTCGAGGGAAGACAATGCCACGACGGCTGATGAGGGGTGTACGGCAAGACCAGTGACCTCGCCTTTGTGTGTCCTGATGGTCGACTTGGGGATGTAGTCATCCGAGGCAGTATCGTGGGCCCAGATTTTGGCGACTTTGTCAGCGGATGCGGACAGAAGCAACGTAGACTCGCCCTCTCGCTCACGGAAGGCGACCTGCGTGATCTTTTTTGTGTGTCCTTTCAAGGAGACGACGACCTTGTCCGTGCTACGGTCGTACAGCTGCACAACCTTATCATTGCCACCAGTAAGGAATTGTGAGGGATTGACAGAGGAGACGGCGAGAGTAGCAATGCCTGAAGGGGATGGGGAATGCAGGGAAGGAATGACGTGTTTCTGTGCGTATGTCTTGACCTCGTCCGCCGTGGCGTAACCTTCGGGGGCCTTGCGCTTCTTGCGCTTCGCAGAGAGAGCAGCATGAGTTTCGTCGATCTTTGACAGAATTTCTGTGGGCAGTGTGGTTTCTGAGGCACCATTTTCTTCCATCTCGACGTCTTCTGCGCCATTCGAGGGTGCAACGCCCATGCTGGCCTGAACGCTCGCCAGTGCACTAGTGACACGCGTAAGTAAGGTTCAACAACGGAAAAAATTGCTGTGATAACATACTCTCGGGCAGCATCTCTTTCACGAATGAGACGCGCAACCACCCGTGTTGCAGCATCCTGAGAATAGAGCGCATTACTTAATTCTTGACGCGTTGAATTGTACTGTTGGCGCAGCGAGAACATTTCAAGCACAAGTGCATCCCACTCATTTTGGAGGGTATGCAATAACGCTGGGATTGAAGATTGCGTAGGTGGACGTGGGGGCGCAGTACTTGGGCCTGACAACAACAATGTTCAGTACGAATATAATGTGTGAAAGTAACCCAGGCATATGCATACTGGCTTTGACTGAGACAAGGTCAGATTCCTCGAGTTTCTCGCCCGTCACAGGATCCGTCCCGTTCTCAGTAATATACTTGAGAATGAGGCGACGCTCATAAACATGTCCAGACTTGTTGGACACTACAGGATCCTGAGGAGGCTCGCCAGAGATTGCGCAGAAGAACATCGTTGAATGAGGAGGAGCGCCGTGACGAAGGAAACGCGTCACGGCCTGTGACCACGTCCTTCCTTTTTGATTTCACAAGCAACAAAGTCCACAAGCTTCCAATCCAATCTCCAGTTTCAAGTTCGAGCCTAGCGATTTCACAGCAACTCCCATAGCGTCCTTCAAGTCCTCACTGCAACAATCATGTCCGAGAAGCAGAAAAAGTTAATCCTTTCCATTATCGAATTTCTTGGTCAGTCCATCCAGGATGGTACCGTAAAGCAGGATGATAGGGAGGGCCTGGAAGTTGCTGGTGCGTCGACTTACCGTTCCATCTGTTGCACATTTGTACTGAAATTGCTTACGCCATTAGTCCAGGCAATTGGTGAAGCATTTGGCGTAGACCCAGAAGATCAGGCTCAGGTCGACCGTCTTAGCATCAAACCTGCAACTCTTCCATCTATATTCGACGTATTTCTCCAGACTCGCGATAAGGCTCAAGTGCCGTCTTCTGCGTCCGCTACTGAAACTTCATCAGTAAATTCAACTAATCCCACTGTTGACAAAGCTGGTGCAGAGAAATTGAAGGCGACTGGAAACGCTCACATGACTGCCAAACGATACGATGATGCCATCGAGGCATATACCAAGGCCATTGATCTAGATCCAGAAAACGCAGTGTTTTACTCCAATCGTGCGGCCGCCCACTCTAGTAAAGGGGATCATGAGAATGCAGTCAAAGATGCAGAGAAAGCTCTTGAAATTGATCCCTTGTTTACCAAGGCATACCATCGGCTTGGGTGCGTGAGAGGCATCCAGCTTCACTAGTATTAATGCCATTACTGATTTGATTTAATAGCCATGCTCATTACTCACTCGGAGACTTCTCTGCTGCTGCAGAGGCTTTCCAGGGCGGACTAGAATTGGACCCATCAAACCAAAACCTCAAGTCTGGCTTACAAAATGCCAAGAGCCGTATCCCAACCGTTGAACGTTCTACATCGCCCGCAACGACCTCGTCTCCTTCCGGTACTCCTGATGTCGGCGGCATGGCCGATATGCTGCGAAATATGGGAATGGGTCGAGGCGGAGGTGCCGGCGGCGGTGGTGGCATGCCTGACCTTGCTAGCATGATGAATAATCCCATGTTCATGAATATGGCACAGCAGATGATGGCAAACGGCGGCTTGGAACGTCTGATGTCGAACCCTGCTGTGGCAGATATGGTGAATATAAATTTTCATGAAGTTGCCTGTGCATCTGGATCAGAGTCTTAATCTTATTTACCAGATGAACCGTGCACAGAGTGGAAACATGCCATCGATGAGTGAGCTCATGTCGAACCCTGCCCTGCGTGATATGTAAGTGAACTTTTCTGGTATTGAAGACATACATACTTATCAGCCCCTAGTGCTAACCAATTTGGAGCTGGGAGAGGAGGTGGTGCTTAAGGGGCTTTTATCGAGGTTTAGCAGAATGACTGCCGCCTGATATATTCCTATCTAGTTATTGCGTGTACATTGAATGGATCAATGGATGTAGATTGGTTGAACAGTTGTGAATAAGAAGTAACTTTCCGAATATAATATTTCGGCTTGAAAGGATCGGCATGGCGAGATGGCCGAGCGGTCTAAGGCGCCAGACTAAGGTAGACCAACCTGTCTTGCAGGTGATTACACAATCTGGTCTTTCGGGGCGTGGGTTCGAATCCCACTCTCGTCATTTTTGCATATTTTGGCTGTGCTTATCATTTTCTCAGCATGCCGGATCAAATATGTCAATGATGCCGCCAATGCCGAGCTGCTGCCGGGAGAAGTAGACGGAGAATTGATGAGGGTTGATGTCACTTGTAACGTCTGGCACTCTCGAGTAAGCGTCATTTGTGAGAACACTGCTGGTATAGTACTCTGGAGCAGTGGCGACCCTTCTCACAGGCCTCAATCTATAACATGATAAATCGCCCTCCAATCCCTTTCTTGTTTCTGTAATACCATTCCATCCACAATGATATCCGGAAAGAAGAGGCACGCCCTCTCTCCTAGTCTCTACACACATCCCGAGCGATCACCATCTATGGAGGAGGAATACGATGAAGACGAGTCGGACTGGCAATCCATGTCCCTCACGCATTCCTCATCTCTGTCCAGCTCCTCCAGCAAGTGGTATGGTACCCGTCGTCTTCTTGCACGCACGACCAGCAGTGGTAACGCTTCTGTGCCATCAAATTCGACCTCAATCACAACTCCCCATTATGCCGACGTCTACGCTAGCTTCCTTGACAGGTATAGGAAACGCCCATCGTCAGACGACAACAAAGAGGACCTCAGTACCAGCAGTCACCTCTTCCCAAGGGTCCTCGGCCATCTTATAGATGCTGGGGATAGTGACGATGAAGACCTGAATCGGGTATCTATCGCGGAAAGCATCTCGCCTCTGACTGAATCTGAGTTGCCGCAGCCTCATACGTCCGAAGATAGGGAGCGTCTGGAGTGGCAAATCATGCTTGCCTCCGTTATCGAGGGCGACGTTTTGAAGTCTGAAAAGACACGTATCGCCGTTGCAATGGAGCAGTCTGCAGAAGAGAAGAAGAGAATCGGGCAAAGCATCTGGCTTGGCATTCGCGCACGCTTCAACGACGTTTCTCCTGAAGAAGAAATGGAGAGGCTGGAGGAGCGTAGAGTGCGCATCGTCGACCCCGTCATTGACGAGATCTTGGAATTCCATGCCGAGCCCTTGAACGGGGGCGATAGTCACGTACACGTACTCAACCAGGTCTTGGCCCTGATCCATAAACTGGAGGCCGCCCGCGCACTCTATCCTAGCCTTCGAGCTTTCTACGACGACAAACCCGCTGCACTCGATAAGGTGTTCCAGGCACGAGTAGATGCCCTCAGCACTTGGTCCACGGTCTATCAAACGCTCCGAGCGCATATCGCCTTCATACAGAAATGGACAGGCAGTAAAACACTCGATGTTCTGCAGCCAAACACCAGCGGCGAGATCCCCATAGGCTCGACAACGGGGCGCAGTGCTAATGGATCGGCTGAAGTTGGCGACGGAAGCACCTTTGTAGAACGTTTGCTGAAAGAAGATTCTCTCCAAAGGACATTCGAAAAGGGATTTTTGATCACTATCCACGCATTCATTGGTATCATTCGTGACGCCCAGGTCAACATGGCAAATATTTTCAAACAGATGAAGCTTCCCACATTCGAAAATGACCTCGTTCCGCTCGTCTCGTTCCCTACGACTCTCGTTCAGGCCAGCTTACGTGTCCGTCTGGACTACGTACAGAAGCTGAAGGACCCCGAGCCATTGATCATTGATCAGACCATCGACGACCTCAAGCTTAGTATTGGCTTAGCGTGCATGCTCAAGCGCCAGTACCAGGCATTCTTGTATCCCGATCCTGGCGGTAACTGGAATTTACCTCAAAGCATTCATGAGGACTATGATACTACCATCTTGGAGGGTCTCGCCATATTCTTCCGTCTCATTGACTGGAAATTGAAGAGCAGCAATAAGAGCATCTACTTCAAGGAGACAGATGTACTCGAGGCTTACTGGGCTACATTTAACGACGTCAGCTTGACTACGACTGGCGGTTCGGCTCTTGTTGCAGAACGGCTCAGGTATGTATCTTCTCGCATTTTTATGAAGATCTTGCTTTTAAACGCTTTCACAGTGGTTTAGTCAATAAACTGATTGTTCGTATAACAAACAACTTCGCCGCTCAGTTACAGACACCTTCAAACCTGGATTCATCCATCTCTTCCAAGCCTGGTATGATTAACCAGTTGGATTCGCAGGAGATTGGAAACCCCCGAGCCATGGCGCCAGAGGCAATAATCGCATGCTATAGCAAAATCCTGGATAACGTTCGTTTGCGATACCGCAAGCTACAACGATTTGCGAGGTAACGAGACTTCTTCGCACCCTTCTATGTACTTTCGTTTTTCTCATTTTTCCTTTTTGTCACAGGGTGCTTGCTGGCAGATTCGGCAACTGTGCCGAGTACGATCTTGAGGGTGTTCCATTTGATATGTTTGTCACAGCTCTTGTGAATACCGACCATTTCTTGGTATATACCAAATCCTTCGAAGAAGAGGGCACGTATATCGTCGCATCTAGCTCCTTACAAAATCGACCGGAAATCATTCGTAGACTGCTCACCGAGGCTTTCCACGTCACCGAGGTTTTGACAGAGGATGGCTTTCGTATCGTGGATACTGGCATTGAGGTGGACGATAGCGAATTCGACGAATCCAGATATCTCCTTGTCCTCTCCCCTCGCTCTCAGTTCATCTGGGACGGCATGGTTCTCATGCTCGAGATACCTAGAATTGATCTTGAGCTTAAAGATAACCGCGTCAGGCTCATAGCTGATGGCACGCAACGCCGTTTAGCTATGGCGAAGCAAGAGTTTGCGGAAATATCGATAGTCTACGACAACGATGGCAACGCGTTGAAACCGTATTTTGAGCCCTTGAAATGCATGGACGAGCAAAAGGCGCACCTACCCAAAGTCAATCGGGAGCTCCGCAAGATTACTCGGTCGACTAACCGTTTGGCAGAGTCGATTTTGTGAGCTCCACTGTTTCATTTTTCTGAGTGTCCTAACTGATCCACGAGTGTTTCCAGGGAGTCTGTCCACGCAGTAAGGGGTCGACTTCGTGGTGCCCCAGGAAGTCAGGACCTTCTGGAAAATTGGTACCTCTTTGCATCTGAGCACGGCCAACACGCCCAGAAACTGATGGATTGGGCGACGATGGCGAAATTCGATCGCTTGCTAATCAAGTTGGCCATCTCATGGGTGTCTTTCATATGTGACGACTGTGACCCCGCAGAGCGCAGGACGTTCCGTTGGGCTGTCAATGCGCTCGAGTTCACCTTATCTCGGACTCGGCGGGACAATATCCTTCGTCTTCCGGAGGAAGAGTTCAACCAGATGCGAAGCAAGGTTGCGAGTTGCATGACGCTCCTCATCAGCCATTTCGATATCCTCGGCGCCAGATCGAACCTCGAGGCCAAGCGTGAAAAGGAGCGGCTGAAGGAAATGGTCCGCCTTCATTCCACCGAATCAGAGGCCGACTATAAGTTGCCTTCTCCCAGCCCAGACGATGCGGTTAACTATGGTCCATACGCGTATATCGACTCCGGCGTTCGCAAATTTTGGGACAAGATATCCGTCAGCTTGCACCATCTGGACGCTAGTCGCGCAGCATTAGGCTCTGAGCAACGTGTCGTCGGTCGGGTCCTCGATAATGAGAAACCCGAGGATCGCTCTCTTGTCTTCCTAGCCTCTTCCAGTTCAAACATATCGATACGCTGGCAACAAGGAAGGTTCATCGGCGCCGGTGCCTTTGGATCTGTCTACACTGCTGTCAACATGGACTCGGGCTCTCTCATGGCCGTGAAGGAAATCAAGTTCCAGGAGCTAACGGGTATCCATAATCTTTACACCCAGATCAAGGACGAACTCCGTGTCATGGAGATGCTGCATCATCCGAATGTAGTCGAATACTATGGTATCGAAGTGGGTCTATTACACGGCTCATTTATATTTTCGTAGTAGTGACATTTGTTTCTAGGTGCATCGAGATAAAGTCTACATCTTCGAAGAATACTGTCAGGGCGGTAGTCTAGCCTCGTTACTTGAGCACGGCCGAATTGAAGACGAACGCATCATCCAAGTGTATACCATGCAGATGCTGGAAGGCCTAGAATATCTGCACTCCAGAGGCGTTGTTCATCGTGATATCAAACCTGATAGTAGGTGAACTAGGAAAAGGAAGTTTATCTATACTGAACCTGTGATTTTCTAGACATCTTACTTGATCATTTGGGTGTCATCAAATTTGTCGACTTCGGTGCTGCCAAACTTCTGGCCAAGAATCAGAAGACGATGCAAATGCGAACCCGCCGGATGATGAGTGATCGTGATGGGGATAGCGTTACAGGCTTACAAGGGAACAGCCTCACTGGTACACCCATGTACATGTCACCTGAAGTCATCAAAAACGACAAGCGTGGTCACAGTGGCGCCATGGACATCTGGTCGATGGGCTGCGTCGTCCTGGAGTGTGCCACAGGGAGAAAGCCCTGGAGTAACCTAGACAATGAATGGTATTTTTGTTTCCACGCATTGTATTGTACTTATGTTGTTACTAATTTTCGATATCAAGGGCCATCATGTTCCATATTGGCATAGCCAAGAAGGGGCCGTAAGCATCTCTGGTAAATATCCTTCCTAATTCTTCCACTAATGATACATTTGTAAGCTAGACCATTGCCGGAACCTGACCAACTAAGCGAGTTGGGTATTGCCTTCATAGAGAAGTGTTTAACAATTGACTCTACGCTCCGACCGACGGCACGAGAACTGAAGGAAGATCCATGGATGCTTGATTTTCATGAGGCGTTGCTCAACTATGAGGCGGCGGAGCTGGCAGTCGATCCACCGGCCCAGATCCCTCCCGAAGAAGATTTCGAGAACGCTAAAGTTGCCCGTCAGGCCGCGATCTTACAAGAGAAGGAAGTTGAGCGTATACAATCCGAGTCTCCCACCGGATCTCCTGTTGCAGAATCAACGCCTTCGACCCCCTGAGCGTGCATCCATCGCAGCTTATGTCACCTATAACATATCTATCTGCCTTTTCGTATTCTCAATTGTTTATTGTTGCCATAATATACCCATTTCAATATTACTGACAGCTTCTGAGTTGATGTCGCACATACAGTGCTCACTAAAACATTTGTCTATTTTCTCTTCTCTTTTTAAATCGTGTTTTACAGAAATTGCTTGTAGCTATGATTTCATGGAAACAATTTATACACGTTATCTACAAATTCGCGGGTGCAAGGGCGAGCGTAGAGAAGTGCCAGCTTTCTATCTACTCGATAACCCAGCGTTTGTAGCGACCAATAGAATCTGAACTGTTGCTACTCGACATACTACCTTTGGAGCTCTGACGACCCAATGGGGCACCTGTGACTGCAGTTGCGTCTGAAGGATCCGGTTGTATTTCAAATGGCGCTACATCCGGATTGAAGAAACGGGGGCCCATTTGTCGTGGTGCAAAGCTCATCTGGGCCGGAGGTGGAACGGACAAGCCAGACCCAAATGTGGCGGAGAAGGTTGGTACAGGTCTGTTTGTAGACGGGAAGTCAACCTTCTCTGGGTCGTCGTATGGCATGGCTGAGACGAAATTGTCGGGAATGGGTTCTTGGGCATCCACTTCATCGGAAGTAAATCAGCAAGGACGAAATTGAAATACGTGCAGGTAAGGTTAGCTTACAGAAATGGCTCAAGTTGAGACCAAAGTTGAGACGGCAGATGAGACCCAGTATAAAGGCCAGTAAGGTAAGTCCCACCGAGGCAACGGAAATGATGCTGAAGAATCGCCACTGCATGAATGTCCATCGGAATGTGGGTGCCACGAACATCAACGCCCATCCGCCCATGTACAGGACACACAGTGCCAAGAAGATAAACATAAGCATTTTGACTTCTCTCCTCGAACCAAACCAACCCTAAATTGCAAGATGTTATTATTGACAAAAGCAAATGCATGGCTCAATTGGAACGAACCGTCATCAACCAAGGGATCATCATCTGCAAAAATGCATGTATAAGAAACCTTGTATGAAATAGTGGACATTCTCTACTTACGACAATGGTTGTGATGAATACAGCTTTATAAAGACTCATGAGTGATGCGTAACGAGCAATGGATCCATTCCATAGCTGGTCCAACCACATTCCAGTAGTTGCAAGCATGAAATAGAGCGACAGCTGAATAACAATTGACAAGGTTAAGACAAGTTTGTAGTATCGGTTGATTGGTAGCGATGCGCCGACACGTTTGAAAGTTTGCCATCCGAACAGCTGTGATAAATTATTCAGTATGGCTAGTGAAGATATCAATAAGGTCCAAGGGAAAGGAAACACACCTTGATCAGCCTCCAGGAAAAGAACATAGAAACAAACAATGCAACAACATTGAGTACAAGAAGAGGCACCTCTGCCCGTGCACGATCTGTCCAATAGGTAGGAAGCAGGTTATTTGGATTACAAGCTCCATGCGTGATCATATAAGAGAATTGTTTATGGAAATCTGCTGTGTCCACGAGTTGAAAACCGGCCCAGCCAGTCGCAAGCATGTGCGTCAATAGCGTTGCAAGCCTAATAATATTGTGTTAGTTCACATCAAGTAAGGGTTGTACATGCAGCGCATACGTATGGGGGATTGATTCATTGAGGATCTGAGCCATGTTTTAGCGCAAGGAACTACTCATGTATCTTATCACGAACCACTTACTGCAACAAACGACATGCCAAGCACCCAGATCTGAAACGCGATGAAAGCTAAGTCTTCACGTTTGGTATTTGACAACCTGCAATTTTCCAATCAACAGACCTTCAACAAAAATAAAGGGGAGGGGGGAAGAAAGTTGTGCATACTGTTCAGCAGGCCAATTGAGTGCTTTCACGCATGTCTCCGTAAGGTTGAGGCTGTTGATATCTATTTCTGCTTGGATCTCGGCATCACTCTTAGGCTTTTGGAAGAAACGTGTGGCCGAGCGTTTTCCAAGCTAAATTAGAGGTATTAAATCAGCCTCCAGAATGGTTACTTAGGTGTGGGATGACTTGCAAGCGCAGGGTTCAGTGGGAAATCATCATCTTCACCAAGGCCGTCATCATTAACATCAGCACTAGGTGTCCCTGAGGTAACAAAAATAGTCACGGTGACAGGGATGCGTGTCATTGCCGCGGCCATTTGTGCATTAAGCGGTCTCGACATGGTAGGAGTGACCTGAGACGACGAAGACGAAACCTTGGAGGCAGAGAGACCCGCAGATCCGGAAGTCGATTGTGAAAGATTGGCAGGAGTAACCGAAGTGGAAGGCGATGGCGAGGAAGAGGACGACATTTGTTGAGATGTGGTCGCTAAAGATGGACTCGGGTCGGCAGCCGCAACATCTTCTGCTCCAGCGTTATTTGATGGACCCCATACGACGGAGCAAGATGAAGCATCAACATGAGCAGGTACGGTAGTACATTGCCGAAGGTCTGGCCCATCGGCGACAAAAAATCCGGGAACCTTGGCGTTTCTTTGACGGATATAATCGTCGAGCAAAATCTCTGCGTTATTGTTGACAATAAATGCTTGGCTTTGGAACACCACCTGGAGTATACAGTGGACCAGTGAAAAGATAACATAGAAAATCAATATCTTTGAGGTGGTGATACGATCCCACTAAGATTAGTCACAATCAATACAACTGCTCAGGTTTACGGCGGCTGATGGCTAAGACATGTCCATGTTATGGTACACATGCTCGAGCATATATTTGCATTTTGCAATGGGGATATTCGAAAGAATGCTTACGATTAGCCTCAACATGGAAGGGAGGGGGAAATAAGTCCAGATTTGCTTGACACGCATAATGAACCAAGTTATGGTTATACAACTAACACAGCTGGTGACTGAGTAAACAGAAGACATAGACACGATCACCATTGTACATACTTTGGCGAGAAGAGAGAACGAAAGTACAGAAAGATGAAGGAATGAAAACGCCGCTAGGGCAAGTCGAAGAACAGATGGCGAACGGAAAGCAGCGAGAGAAAGTAGAAAAAAGCAAGGGCCCGCCTGAAGGAAATGGAAAGAGAGAGTAGAGCTCAGAACTAGTGGGACACCAACGATGCTCGCGGCTGACCAAAAGCAAGCAGGACAAGAGAGTCAGGCCCGGGGTACACTGCTTGGCTTGATTCAGGTCTCCAAGTAGCGACCGTTTGTTGTTGCTTACATCATGGCCAGCAGTGATCATGGTGATCATCATGATTGCCAACCATTTACACTACGACTGGGGACTTCATTTCATGGTGATATATATATATATAAGCGCAAGGCAATACTTGAAATAAGTAGGATTTGAAAGTATCAAGCGTGTAGCATATATTATAAGGTAAACTACAACGATTTTGTTCACTACAATATAGTAATTATCCAACTCTCAAATGAGGGTTTCAAGTCCCACCAGCATCTTGGAGCCGGCTAGAATATTAGGGGTATCACGTTAAATATAGGAATCGCCTAAATCATTGATGATACACATCTTTTTGTTGAGCTCCGAGCTCTCTAGATCCAGAATCCGCGGGTACATAATCCGGACTAGCCATGCGAAGGAATAAGTATGATCAATTATCGATACTAATCATTCAATAGCCCAACGCTTGCTAGAGGTAGAGCGCTCATCCCGTAAATGACTAAACGATGAGCTATTTCGAGATGGCTGACGGCTAAGAATAGGTAAATTTCTTCCAAAGGGATCATCATCCGCCTCCAACGGATAATTACAAGACAAGTTGTCGTTTGAAGAGGGTGCGACACTGCTCAGGTCTGTACCAGACCTGTGCATACCGCTCGCTTTCAGGTAGATGCCCGACATTGCCTGGTTGAGATCATTGGCAGCCACTGTAATGTTGACGCGCATCAATACAAGTAGATATAGAGAGAAATCGTGCTATACTCACAATATGCTTGTAGATTTCCACCGAAATGAAACTGGCAAGTGAAACCTATTCCGAAGGCCATCAACGTAAGCAGTGCTGACGCTGTGGATACAGCACTGAAGAACGGCCATTCCACGAATACCCAGCGGAAGGCTTTAGAGGAAAACATTAATCCACATCCTGCCATATAGATAGTGGACAAGATTAGGAAGATCATCATGGGGAGATGCAACTCCCGGTGCGATGAAACCCAACCCTAATAAAATTGAATATATAGCTATGAATTGAGATGAATGCGTGTACCGTTGTTAACCAAGGTATAAGCATCTATTACATTTCATGACTCAGTTCTCTAAGAGACTTCAAGATAATATCTGACGTACGATAGCTGTTACTATAGGGATGACTCGATTTAGGGTCATGAAATTGGCCAATTTGCCAATAGCACCATTCCAAAGTTGGTCAAGCCAAAGCGCAATAGTTGCGACGATAAAAAACAAGGAGAGCTCAATGATGATGTCAAGGCTTAGGACAAGCTTATAATATCTATTAATTGCGAGATCTGCTCCAATGCGTTTAAAGGTTTGCCACCCAAAAATCTAGAAACAGTTCCATGAGGTTCATAAGAATCTATTCATCGTAAAGAAACCCGACCTTGCTTAATTTCCACGCAAGCAAAGCTGATACGCAAAATGAAACACCATCAATAACTAGGATTGCAATGTCTAAACTTCTACGCTTTCCCCAGTAATCGGGAATAAGTTCCAGAGTTTTGCAAGTTCCTTCGGTTATCGTTTCAGAAAAATGTAACTCAAAACGAAGAGTGTTGAAGACTGTAAAAGCGGACCAGGCAGTAGCTAATATATGGGTGATCACTGTGGCTAAGCTGCAGAGCATGATTCATGCTTTAGAAATCCGTCCATGCATATCTATCAACAGAATCTTACACATCAGGAGTAGATTCACGAAGCAGCTAATGGAACCAGTCAGTGGATCATACTCTCATTAATGACAATGTATTACTTACAGCAGAGATGGACATTCCAAATACCCATACTTGAAAAGCAATCAGCGCCAGGTCTTCATGCTTTTTATTGGTCAACCTGGGCATCTATTGTATTAACACAGGAAGCAGATTGGTAGAATCATTGAGCATCGCACTGGAAGATTGGCCATCCCAGTGCCTCTATACATCGTCGACTGGATGAACTATTTGAACCTTTTGGGTGTTTTCAGGGCGGAGTTTTGAAGGATGTTATCAGCGATAGACTTTGGAATCTTCTCCATCAGATGTATTACCTGTTTTAAATGCAACCCCTTGCTGAGAAGCAATAGTACTCGTGGGCAGAGAGCTGATATGCATGGGGACGGTCAAAATCATATCTGCGATGGTCGAGATCCCTGCGGCAAGTTCATTCAACGGAGCCGAGTGGTACGAGTGATGGGATTCCCAGATGACACCACAACCGCTCGTATTGATTGTATGAGGAATCTTTTCGCACTGACGGAGATCACCACCGGGGCCTAGCACGGGAAAGCCTGGGAGGGTGATATTTTCTTGATCTACAGTAACACGAATAGTATTGAGAGCCGCGGAATCGTTCAGAATTATGACGGTTTGCAGCAGTATTTGCACGCAGCAGTAAAACATAGAGAAGGCCAGGAAGAGAATAGTGGTTTGAGACATGCGGAAGTGTGAGGGCTGAGAAGTATTTAAATTGTTTATCTTCTTACTTGGTGAGCACAAGAGTTTTGATATGCTCACCAGAAGTTGCCAAATGCGTTCATGTGAATTATGCATCGCAAAATACTCTGACGGTGACTGGAAGGGACGGGGTGGTATGGCAGACAACGCGTAATACACTGGGTTCACCGCCAGGTCAAATCATGGGAAAGTCACTTCCCGCAGAATTACCAGCAGCTGTTCGAGGGGGAAAGGAGTGATTCAGAAAAGTGTGCGAGAGGCACTACACTTATGCTGCCAACAGGTCCAGAATTGAATTCGGATGGCCAGACAAAATTGCCCGTGGCGAGATAGGACATTGCACAATGTCGGGCGCTCATCTGTCTAGCAACGAAAATGTAGGAACGGTAATCACAAAAGAGCGGATATTGAGTAATATTGAATGTTGATATAGGCACTGGCATGACGGATGAGAACAGTTGCACGTCGTTACCCAAGTAGAGTTATTCCCATCATTTGAGCATCATAGCATGTTCTATTTATTGACTCGGAAGCCAGATATGATAATTACAGGGCATGACACTACTACTTTGGTATAACGAAGCCACAGATTGTTTATAATTGGCATCTGCCTGCAAGAAATATGGATCCTTTTCCTGTATTTCCTTAAGCTGCATGATACCAGTGCCTGTATCCATGCAGGAACCAAAAGGTTGCTTGCTCTTCTTCGTCATTTAAAGGCCGTTGGCAATAATCACTGGGAGAGCGTTTGTCAGTCAAAGCAGTCCGTGGTTTGGCAAACTCCTCTTCTACAAGGTAACACATAATTTCATGTGTTTCCTGTCGATCATAAGTGTCTCGGAGGTGCCATCGCAATTGAGTCTGCAGGGAGGTACCAACATGTCAGACGTCAACAACAAGAGATGGAGGGATTGAAATGATGACGAACATGAGATATTCCTGGATGAAGTAGTATAACGCCCACATGTGCACGAAGTGCTGCTGTCCATATATCCACCATCTTTTCACCGTTTAGGTTCAGCCAACGACGAGGAAAAGCCCGTGAGGGAGGAGCGTTGGGTGCAGAAACGGTGACTGCCCATGCCGAAAGAAACTCTGATGATACAAGCACGATATTTTTATGACCCGTCCAGAAGAGGATAGGGACTGGTGCCGTGACCAGATGGTTGACGATGTTATTTCCGTCATCGGATTGGAGGATTTGCCGAAGCTATAAAGAAATTAGCCTGCTACGGACGGGTTAGAGAGAGATAATTACGTCTGGATGCGTTGAAGATACCCCATCAGGTCCATACATCCTCACAGTTTCTATAACGGCGAGATATTCTGCCTTCGTCTGCTCGTCCTCGATTTCTTTGAGTATTCCTGTCATTTCATTCTGAAGGCACACAGGACAATCAACGAGGCACATAGCTCCATGCTTGCAGCATCTATCAGTCCCGTGTATAGATAATGAAGTAGCTCCGGCGTCCGCGCTCGAAGGAATTGTTTCCGACAATGGTGGGCCAGAATCATCCTCCAGGTCTGACCACAGGGACAAATCACGAAAGCGTACACTCAGGCCAATCTCAAGGTGAACGTCATCTGTTGGAAATAATTTCAGCATTAATGAATATTTTCTGCTAATAAATTTATATCACACACCGGCCTTCTTACTATTCCAGTCCAAAACGACTCTACCGACTTGTGCATCACGCGTATCAATTTTGAAGTCCATCTTTGGAGATGAGGCACGAATATAAACGTTATAAGTTGAATTCCATACCTTATCTTCAGAAACCAGTTGAATGACTACTGCAAGATCACCGTCCGCTGCAAGCAGAGACCAATCGCGCCATTCTCCTTCATGATCGGCAGATATTTCCTCCAATATGCTGGCATCTTGAAAAACATCTTTTGAGATGGGACCTCCCATTATTTTTTGATTCCTATTAGACTTGTTTGTATAATCCGGTAATATAACCAGCGAAATGCACGTACAGTTCAGATATCCTCATGAGTCTTCCCGGATGGGGCTTCCAAGACACTTTACTAAGCACGTTACTGTCGGTCAAGCGTGACATGGCAATGTTCATCTCATGTTCTTTCAGGTCTTGCACAAGCAAAGAGCCTGCATCGGCAGTGTAAGATGAATCGGGTGCACTGAACAACATCTGATAACATTTTTCAGCAAGTCAAGATAAAATATATTCAATTGAGGGGCAAAACCTTCAGTGCCCCTTCCGTGTATAGGGTAACATTGTTGATTAAACCTTCTTGTGGAACGACCTCAGACTCCATGACATTAGAGTGCTTTAGCAAGCTTTTCTCGCGACCCTCTTCAACGAACGATTGCCACATGAAATCATAAACAGGAGACGTAGCAACTGGCTCATCGATCGTCCATTGATTATATAACGCGTCAATATTCCCTGGAATCTTGGTTATGAAGTCTTGGTCATTCAATACAAAACCAACACGACTACCGGCAGTTAATATAGTCATCCTACATTGGTAGGTGTCGAATACTCACAGTGCCGTCTTATCCACATGCTTCCTCAAAAATTCAAGATGAGCTATAACATCGAAATTGGAGGCGCTGTCTTGATCTGGATCAGGCAAGACGTCGGTACCCCGATGCGCAATCCACAAATCGTGCCAATAATCCTCTAGTCGTTTCATATAGGCATCTGTAACGGGATTTTCTCTCAGAGAAGTAACTCGTTGTCTGACACTGTTTCGAGGCACTGCCGGGAAGATGATCTCATAAGCGCTGAGATCTTGTTTTCTGGAGTAGCGCCAGCGCGCACGAATGATGGCCGTAGCATCAAGCGCAAGCTCATCATACTCGGCATTCCAATGGAAACGTGTTCTGCGCCTTGGTTTGTGCAAATCGGTACTTTGCTCTGGATCTATAGGGATATCAGACACTTTGTAACTTATACGGTGTGGCCAACGTACCAGAATTTTCGTCGTCACCGTCTTTGACCTTTTTCTTCCTGCGATTCTTTGCTCTCGATTTCGTAGGTTTAGGTTGTAACGCTGGTCCCTGTTGTTCAATAAGTGTTGTGACAGATTTAGCACCGGCATTCATGATGACAGGCGGTAGTGGCTTTTTGGGCACTACTCTTGGAGGCTTTGCAATCATAGGCGCAGCAGCGTGTGTCTCTCGAATTGCACTTAAGATTTCTGCCCTCCATTTAGGCTGATCTCCCCTGCCAGTACTGGTGCGAAGGTAACGATTCCACACATGTGCAAGATTACTAGCCAATGACCCCTCTATCGGACCTGGATGTACCTCGTTCACCAGAGCTTCCCAGTCCGCCTTTTTCTGAGCCTTGTCGCGTGCAACACGACTAGCAATGCGAGATGTTGCGCTGTCACCATTTGCAGCTTCCGTCCTTACTTGTTGCGCTTTCGTCCTTGCAGACTTCGCCCTTGACTTCGATATGTCCCTGATTATCGACGCCTTTTCTTTGCTGAAGAAATCCTTGATGGCACTCAGAGGGGCACTGATGACCCATGCAATTTTGTTGAGTAATGTTTCTCCAGTGCCTTCATCTGAAAGAAGTTCTCCCGTATTTTCTTCAATGAATCTTCGCATGTAACGACGCTGAAGCCAAGTAAACGAATAATCCGACTTCCATGAACCCTCCCGACGTATAGCTCGTGCAGTCTTCGAAGGATTATAGAGCCGATCATGGGAAGTGACAATATCAGGTGCAGGACACTGGACTGGAGTGATATCAGGCAAGCTCATGTGGACTGATTCACGTAATTCCTTCCAATAGAGCTCGCCCTCTTGAACGCTGCTGACCGGTAGAGTCTTGTATCGCGGAGGGTCGGTTTGGGATAGTGACCATAGATGAATTGGGGCTTGAGCGCGGAACATCCATAAATTGATAGAAGAGATATCGTCTGTAGCAGTTGCATAATCGAAAGACATATTTTCACCGTTCAAGTGGCCTTGAATGTCGAAAGTATCAGAAGTCGACGGCTTCAGGGGGAGTACTAGGTCCAGACCCCATAGCAGCCCTAGAATATCCTGAAAGCGAGCACGGCCCCTAGACCTGGTTAATTGCAAAGCGTTCCGTATCGAAGGGGGAGCGGATTTGAAAGGTATACGACTGCTATCAGGGTTAGAAAGGAACTCTACGAGACCTGGTTCATAGACCTGGAGCGCCATGAATGCGCACACTTGAGCTACACTGAGTTCAGTAGTGAGGTAATCCAAGTGAACAATTCGATGAGGGGCCGAAGTTATTCCAGATTGATTTGTTTCTCTTTGAAAGGTATCAAGAAGGTCAAGATGGAAACGTCGGGCACGAGAATAGCGTCCGATGATAAAACCGTAGAGTTGTGAAAGTGTCGTGTGTTCGCGAAGTAGTTCTTCACGAATCATCGCATCATCCTGACGAAATAGTGCGTCGGCTGTACCTTCGTCCTGATCCCAGTGCTGATTTGCATGCATGACAGTAAGCGCCTGGTTCGGTGGAGACGATGACGTTGTAGGTTGAACGGATGGGGCCACACGCATCATAACGTTGTCGGGTGCTTGCGATATCTTCCTCGAAAGGGAAGCATCAGCGGATGGAGGACGACCGAGCTCTCCGAGAAACGTAGCGATAGCATCCTGACTGGTGTGGGGTAAGTAGACAAGATGGACTTGCCGGACAGAACCAGCTGAAGTCGAAATGATTGTTTTCAGTGATTTCAGTTTGCCTTGATGAACCATCCTATCAATCGTAGATTCAATGGTGCGCTTGTCCAATTTGGCGTTGAGTGGGGTGCTTGTAGGTTCTCCTGCTCGGATTTTCGTTGTAATAAGGGATTCGTGCGCCTCAACTATGCTTTTGTTGTTGACCTGAACTACACCACCAAGAAGCAAAACTACTTCGAGTAACTCGTTTTCACGGCGCGCATGAGATACGTTGGTCCTACCACGTGCTTCATTGCTATGCTCTGGCTTACTTCGCTTCCGAGATGAATCAAGCTCCGCGTCGATAAGATCTCGCTTGAGATTTGAGTGGCCAATAGGAGCGATCTCCTGGAGCAAGAGAAGAAATAAGAAACATGATGTGACACAAAACTGCATAAGTGCATACCCTAGCGTTAACAACAGACACTGGATCATAGATACTATCATTAGCATGGCTTTCAACTGAATATTCGATAGTACTCGAGGTCCTTTCAGCTCTATCAGGTACAGTCAAGCATATCGTGGGTCGTAGGGATGCATTTGAATCGGCTTCAGCGACATCGATTTGCATGTTGTTACCCACAGCAGGGGTTGGGGCCAAAGAGATAGCATGTTCAGGGTTCAAGGGTGCGGATACGCCTTGACTCGTTTGGATATCGTCAAAGGGAGAGATAGGGGAATTGTCGTTTTCGGCGACAGTTGAATTATCGCAATCTAATATAGTATAAGAATGCTCGTTAGCATGATGTAAAACCAATACGTACCATTGGGTGCTTGGGGAGAAGTTTCTGTATGGTTTTGTCCTTCAGTAAAAGTTAGGTTTAATAATGAGGTCGTCAGCGGCAAGAAGCTATTATCACCGTGATTAAGGGAGTATCCCTGACTTTCTGGGTTTGCGGCCATTTCGGGCTTCTTCTTAGGGGGACGTCCTCGTCGCTTGGGTGTTTGAACCAAGTTACTTGGGGCCGTCGCGGCTGGGTTTGTTGCAGTTACATCATCTGGCTTCTTCTTCGGAGGTCTTCCGCGTTTTCGTTTTGGGAGCACTTCACTCGGACCTGCTTGCGGGCCATCAGTGGATCCATTTGGGCCTTGTCGTTTGCGCTTCTTGTTCCCAGCCTTTTTCTTGCTGCCTCTTTGAAACTCGTCTTGAAAGCGGTGAAGAGAGGAGTCATCGGAATGGAATATATTCACAGATATCTCGGCGAATTCACCGATGTGAGAAAGATCAGCGATATACCATTCCTGTTTTTCCTGCCCTAAATTCTCTCGCTCGTTGACTTCCCTGGCCGAACCCAAAGTATAAAAGCGATGTCTATGCTCCCGGCCCCTGGTTTCCATGAGACCCACCACGGCGAGATCGAGAAGATGTTTCGGGGGAAGTGAATTTTCCATCCCTCTCCCGAGTAGGAGGAGTTCAAATATACGCTTATCTAAATTGCCAAGGCAAGCCGATAGCTCCTGACATGTATATTAACGCAAATACGCTTTCTAAACATTTTATTTCTTACGGAAAGCGTAAGGCCATTATATCCAGAGGCTCTCAAATGATCCAATATTTGCACGTGCAGAGTTAATTGGGATACCATTGTACTCCCTGTCGAGAAAGCGTACTATTAGCCAAAATTCAAGAAGAATAAATTATCATTAACCATCAGATCCGAATTGGGATAAATGAGAATTTTTTTCGTTCTGGAACTCGGGGATAACAATGGGACTAGCATTGCTGGAATCCTTCGTGTCAGACTGTAGTAGGCGAACATAACCAGGAGAAGCGCTCGATTTCCCGGGTAGAGAGATACGCTCTATCACTCCATGGTTTTCGAGTTCCTTCAGACGAGTTGCGAAAAAGCGGCGATCCGTTTTAGTTGGATTTTGGAATCCCTGAATCGGCCGTTAGTAATATAGTATGAACGACGCTATGATTTGAATTCACCAAAGTGACGATAAGATTATTAGCCTTGCACATACGATCCTCAGACTTCTTGAGCAAGTTAACCAGGCGCGCTTGGATAAGTGGGAGGCTTGAAATATGACGTGCGTCGATCGGGTCGAATTGGGGCTGTTCACCCGGCGTAATGAGGTTATCACTTCCATCTTCTTCTATGTCGTCCCCGGCTTGAGCGATTGCCTCTGATGTTTCCTCTCTGATCTTCGACCATACAGGGCTTCGTTCGTAAAAATACTTGTGAAGGCACAAATTCGCACCAATACCAGCGCGCCGCAACTTCACGCTAAAATCAAAGTCAGCCAAGGTAATACGTTTTTTTTCGAGAACTGAATTACATGAAGCCCAGCTCATCAAGCTGCTTGACCAAATAGAAGCAAGTTTTTTGGTCATATCCAGATTGTTTGCCAAGATCTACAACGCTTATACCGGATTCTCTGCCTCGCGTGATGAGTTGAAGAGCAGTATATACCATTGGAGTCAATTTTGGAGGCTATATGTGAGTGAACAATCAATGTTTTACGAAAGAGAGACAATAATAAACAGTTATTTACCCGGAAAGGTGAGCCAGTAATGGATCTAAAAATCGTGTGCGGGGACACTGCGACCCGTAATGTATCCCCATATTGCGCAAGTAGTTCTCTTAGGGGTACGCGGTGCGCATTTTGGAGTAACTCCAACGCAGGAAGTACTTGCTCTTGTTCGACTTCGCCGTCTTTTTTGACTTTTTTCTTGGCACTTTGTTGAGGTGCTATGTACACCTCAGAAGTGTTCCAAGACGGAACGGTCCCGATGCACACATCGGGTTGTTGCACTATGATAGACCAGACTAAGGCAGAGAATGGATCATCAACAACCTGTTTAGGCGTTGTCGGTTCCTTGCACTCTTGTTCGTAAAATCCCGAGATGAAATCCTTTAAGCGAGAAATACTGGACCCTGCTGGATGATCAGATGTGTTTTTTTTTTTTTCAAAGAAAAAGGAACAACGCGGCAACACTGGGATTCGAACACGCCTCCAAGCACCTTCGCCCAGCCGACGACCAAAGGCCTTATGATGCTCATAACTCATAGAACAAACAACGTACCGAGATCACCATCAAACGCAAGCTCTTTCAGGCAATGCTGCACTAGTTCATCCATTTTCTTATCAACTGAAGTGGTGGGAGTTCGTCCAGCGAGAGATGCGAAGCATAGTCAAATTTCAACAACAAACTTGTCGATTTCCCTCTATCCCACGTACTTTAGATAAGACACATTCAGATATCCGAAGAACGTTTTTACTAAAATCGAGTTTGAAGAACAGGATGAAGTCCCTGGAATGTTATTGAACGTCCGGAGCAGTTGGAACAATGTGAGGATAACTGCTCCACTGCGTGACGGTTGTGAGCCAGGTTTTTGTCACACGAGCCTCCTAAGGCCATTTGGCCAGCCTGAGGCAGCCCTGACCAGGGGAATACAGGAGTAATACAAGAATTGCAAGAAATCCGCAATACCAGCATGAGCGGCGAGTACCTGGGTCTGGTTGTCTAAGAGGTCTATGGAAGCGTAAATACATGTGAAATATAGCGTAAAAATAATCGTCAAACGAATGGCAGCCTTGGAAAGGGCAATTTTCGACCCCACGGGCGGTCGTGTAGAGGATCCATCTAGAAATTTCCAACAAAAAACCCAGTATGAAAGCAACTTCTACGGCCCTCTCCTTACACACCCATGGCCTGCCGGTCCTGCGATTCGTACATTTGTCGCAGGACGTTGGTGAAACCGATTTTGCCAAGCTGCGCATTTTGCTCGAATCGTTGAACCAGCCAGTTCTCCAGCTTGTCGGCAACACTTCGCCATAGAGCCATCCGAGCTTGGATTTCGGCAGTTTGCAAGAATTCTGTCCTTTGGCTATTTGGCATTGGCGAGTACCGGATTTGCTCGTAACATGTTGCAAATTGGGATAGGGATAGGTTGACAGAGGTGATGGTAGCGGTTTGTGTTGCGGGGTCAACGAACGAGATTTCTCGTACAAAAGCATCCTCGGAGCCACCAAAGAGCTACAAGGCATGATTATCAGTGTGGAGTAAACTACAAATCCACCAATCCCGATGGCTTACCTTGACGATCCAAACCGGTGCCTTCTGCTTGCATCCCAATATGCGCTCAGTTCGTATGATGCCTGTTATTGGATCCACAGAACGATCCAAGACATCGATTGTCACGACGTGGCTGCATTGAGGATTAGGATATTTATGCCACATGCCGTTCACGACATGTGTCCAGGGATGACTAGGAGAAAGCCCAGTAAGTCTCAAGCATCACACAAAGCAGAGCAGAACCAATTACTCGTAGCTATATTTCTGAGAGAAGAAATGCATTATGACAGCAAAGACCAAGAGTATAGGATACTAATGCCGATGTGAGAGATAGAGTACAAAGAGAATATGGAGCGGAGCGGTGTCTACAAATCCGACCGACTTGTGATTTCCTACTCCGTAAGTCCTACGGCATTTGTAGAACTCCGCTCGGGCCGGCTGAAGACGTCTATTGATTGGCTAATGCCAGGTGCTGTTTCTCAATTCACTTGTGCTGTCGGATGTACGCTACAACTATCTCAAATATACGCTCACAGGACGACATCAGAAAAATGATATTAAGCCTAACAATACAAGTTATTCATCTCTACAATCGCATCTAGTAAATATTACTCGAACATATTTCTAAATAGCTATAAACCAGTAGCATCAACTATAGGTGTTATCAACGACAGTGCCATCCGGTGATATCAGAATGCGAAGACCATCGTGAGCTGGACGCAGCCAGATCGACTTCCCATTTTCGACGAGGTCGATCCCCTTTCTTTCTTTATCCGAAAGATTTGGATAAAGCTGCTCCCGCTCCTGGGGCTCCATGCCGACTAGCTCACCAATAGTAGTATAATCTTCGTGAGATAACTCATGAGAGAAACCAGTGAGATATGTCCGCCGGGCGCCAAGCCTCCTTGCAATAGAAACGGACTGAGGAAGACCCAAATGAGATGTATGTTTTTGCAGTCTAAGGCAGTCCAATATAAACACTGGAGTGGTCACTTCTTCTAGAAGAAGGCTCCAAACATCCTCGGGTATATGAGAGGTGTCGGATATGTAGACAAAATCACGGAATTTGAATCCTAGGGAAAAGTAAGGAGTGACAGCCGTGGCAGATACAGCCTGTAGCTTAACGTTGAGTTCGCTCGGGGCAGCTTCCTGGGGATGAGCGTTCTCAGGTGGTGTGGGCGCAGTGCCGGTGGACGGTGTATGAGCCGGGCTAGGAAGGTATGTGACTTCAGGAATCGGACAAACAGAGAAGACCCGACCGTGATGTACTGGTTGAATCCAACGTGTCATAAAAAAAGCGGCAACAATAGAGATGACAACACATACCAGAAAAGGGGGTGACCCTTACGCCAGTGTCAGCAATTTCAAACGATGTTTGATCATCAATGATATTCCATTTAAACTCGGGAACCTAAAAGAAGTTAAGAAATAGCTGGTAAGAATATCTATGTACTTACGTCTCCACCACCCGAAGCATACTCCTTTGTAACCAAGTAAGGGAATGATCTTTGAACCTCGGTAAATGTCGATCGAGACACGTATAATTCAATGTGCGATTGAATGTTATTGTGAAGCGTCCAACCTATAACGAGTTAAGCTCGACAACAATCGGAGTCACGATTATCATGCACTTACCACGCAGGTCATCAAGACCATTCATGGCTATTAAATTTTTTATTGAATTTCGACAAGTCATTAAGACTACGATGCCGAGCTTACCATCAGCATGTGCATGGGTTATAAGGACGGCATCTATCTTTCGAAGACCGTACTCAGGAAACCACTCAATTGCAGCTTCACGAAAGTTTTTCCCGACATCTATGACGATTGTTCTGAAGTTTCTGAATAAGCGGCCACCATTGAATCAGGCACTGCGTTATTATACGTACACAGGTTGACTGTCCTTCCCTTTACATCTCACGACAGCGGACGTATTCCGGCGAATGTTTTTCTTTCCCTCTGGCTTACGAGTAGAGAGACAAGTTTGGCATGGCTTAGTGCCAGGCGGTGCGGTCAAGCATTCGATGTTGGGAATACTGGAAGAAGTACCAGTGCCGAGGAAGATAAGCTCAGTACTGACAGAGTTCGTGAAATAAGTCGAAGACATGGTAAGAGAAGTCTAGAGGCAATAGCCAGAGGTTGGGGCCTGTCGCAAATACAGATTGCACAGGGGGGTTATAAATCATTTTCGTGATCCCTTGATGGGTATTTCAGGTTATCCGAAACAGGTAACCGCGATCGGAAACGGGCAATCGCCGTGGCGTAATTATATGCCGCGCAACGCCATTTGAGTAATGCTGTGAATGTGGCGCGATGATATATTTGATTGCGAAATATAGTCATCATCAACACGGTCGTACGATCGAAAGATGAGTTGAGGTTGAAGGAAAGATATGGCATCCCCGAAGCATTCACCCTGCCTAGCTGTCAAGTCTAAGAGAGGACCAAACAGATAAGCTATTGAACATGGCACTTCCCCCAAATTGGAAGTGTTTTTCAGCTTCTTATCATGATCATAGGTCTTATCATGATGAATGATGCATGATGGCTCGAACAAACCTCAGACCAGGAACTACATAATCACACCGCCGGTAATTCAGTTATGATTCTGATCCTACGCATGCTACATACGAAACTACAAAAAGCCTTCCCCTTATTTTGTGAAAACTGTATCGGATTGCATTTAAATACGCCCCGTGCATGGTATGGACGAGAGCGCTCACTTGATACGACATCTTCGTCTTGAACAAGATGGTTGAGACTGACTTTTTGAGCATGAGGAGAGAATTTGGACGATTTTCCCTGTGATAACCAGCGTCAGAAATGACTATTATACATAATACAAGTGTATGCTTCGCCATACCCTAAAAGTAATAGGTGTTTAATCATCTGTGAAGGAGATCGTATAGAAAGAGAGACTTACCAGACAAGCCCATACTTGAAATTTTCGGCCAATGATCGATGAATACCATTGCACACAGTCTATTTAATTCTCATCAGTAGGGTTTTTAACAGGAAGATATTAGGAATTGATTGGGCCTGACTTCAATGGTAGCGCCCTTCCTTAGACACACAGGGTCATCTAGATCAGGACGAGATCCGCGTTTCTTAGTATAT
Organism: Agroathelia rolfsii; assembly: GCA_018343915.1. Lineage (NCBI taxonomy): Eukaryota > Fungi > Basidiomycota > Agaricomycetes > Amylocorticiales > Amylocorticiaceae > Agroathelia > Agroathelia rolfsii. Next base: position 2,792,863 of record JABRWF010000002.1, read on the forward strand.
ACCTTGACGAGTCCCAGTTCTGCCCACATGCGTTCTACCAGGTAGTCCAAACTACAGATAAAAATGATAATTGAATCCCAGAAGCGGAAGGATTACAAGACACTTACTTGAGGTCCATTTCACAACTGATAACAACTGTGTATGGCTCACGAGCCAGTTTATCCATCTGTTCCAGACTAATGGCATCGATTTTGTTGTAGACATCTGTAGGGGAGTTTCAGGAATCAGCTTGAGTGAGCGAGTTTGAGATATTACATAGACAAGGAATGTATTTTCGTGTTCCTAGATGTAGATAGTAAGTTATTGTATAGGTAATATATGAGATTCAGGTTTACCGATGAGAACATCAATGAATTCGTCCGTTGTGATCTACTCACAAGATCAGTAAGGAGCAAATCCACACAAGGATAAACATTTACATCTTCTCGAATCATGATGTCACAGTTATGCAGTTTATCTGAAGAGATTGAGCCTGAGCAACAGTGTATCGAAGAATTGGACTATTTACATCCTGCAAGAATAGTGCGGATGGTTTTTTCATCGGTTTTAGTCAGCTTTACTGTTGTGTTCAGCTAAGAATATATGTCAGTCGCCGAATCATATCGATGACAACAGCCTCACAGTAATCTAAAAACAAAATGATTAGCGTGATTGAAATTCTTAGGCGTCAAAAAACCATACCCCGCCAGTTGTCTTTTTCTTGAACACGACGTCGGGCTTCCTCTTATTCAACCGAATACCGACCGCATCAAGCTCCTTTTCGAGTAGGAAACGCTGCTCCTCGGATTTGGTGGCGTCCAGCATGATTAGGATTAGATCCGCCGTCTTCGCGGCTATCGTATATTTAATATACATGTTTCCATGAAACCAAGTTTGAAGACTCACTGGAGACTACTTGCCGACCACGGCCTCGGCCTAAAGCCCAAGATTAGTCACACTAATTGTCATGAAAATGCTGCGATCGTGCCTTCTGAGGCTCCTTCTACAATACCAGGCAGATCAAGTAACTGAATGCGAGCTCCTTGATATTCGATAACACCAGGAATGGCCTAAAGAGTAATTTTGAGTGATGATACTCCAGAGTATGCAACGGGTAACAAGCGCTGACAGTCAAAGTAGTGAACTCGTATGCAGCAGATTCGGATGCGGTGTGTGTTGTCTTGCTTAACAAAGTAGACTAATGGTGCCTGTAAGTAGGGCAGAGACAAGCCAGATAAAAACGTTCTTTTTTACTCTACCTTTCCGACAGAAGGGAATCCTATCAGCGCGACCCTCGCATCTCCAGCTTTTTGAACATCAAAGCCGACGCCAACAGGCCCAGATTTCGACGTAGGCTCCAGCAGCTGTGCACGATAACGCGCGAGCTTGGCTTTCAAAAGACCAAGATGGTACTCAGTAGCCTAGATACATAGCATGAAATAAGGCGATGGTGATGAATATAAGATTTAATCCACGATAACCTTGTTCTTCTGTGCTACGGCGGAACAGTCAGATCTTACTCTTGGGAATTAACCCGAGACCTTACTTCGAGCCATCTCGGCTATGAGTGAGGAACACATTAGATGTAATTCATCATTCATTGGGAAGGCTTCATACCCTCAATCTCCTTGATCTGAGCACAGTCATTAGTATACATTGAAACCGTGACAATACTCAAATTGATAATCTTGTTACTTTTTCTACTACACCCATGGTTCTGGACGTATTTAGATATTATAGTGCGTGTTTTGTGGCCTTGAAGTTCGAAGAAGACGTATCAATCAGGTTGAGCTTAACAGGTCAAGTCACGGTTCAAGTGAGTTGGGCAGAATCAGAGAACGCTGATTGAATGGCCAATCTTTGCTTCCGTTTATGATGAAGTCAACACTATGCCATTACGTTAACGCTACTAATATCACCAAAATGCTATTTCCGTATCGAGCAGGATATGCATGGGTCATTGATGCAGTAGTCCCAATCCCAAAAAACATTGGTGTTACGATAAAATTACTGGATGAGATCTTACTTCTCAAGACTTTTCAGAGAAGATCGCTGCTAAGCTCCAAGATTTGTAGATCGACGCAAGCCACCTGCACCTCTTCCTACGGGAGTTGGAAATTACAATAGTTTTAGATGCCCTGTCACTCGGTTGATTAAGCTCACGGGTCCTAGAATAATGAAATTAGCTAAGGACATAAATGGTCGAGTTCCCGAGCTACCTGGGCCGATTCCGAGAACAGTACGACTTCCTGGTGCAACTTGTGTCCTTCCACTACAAATAATTCATAAATGAGTGGACAGTAGATAGTTTATGGCTTCACTTACGCATCCTGTATCGAACGGGCGCACAGGTTAAGGCTTTTTGCAATTGCTTCTAATTCTAATAAATCATCCTCCGAATTTGCCTTCAAGCAAACTTTTGCTTGTCTAACACGAGGTAGGGAAGGTCACTATGCATGCTATATATGTCGAGAAGAGACCCATTACCCCAGTCGCTCCCATTGATTTATTATCTATAATGTTATATGTAAGTCAAAGCACTTGAACAAATCGTGGATTGCATGTGTGACACACCTGTGGGTTTTTCTTGACCAATGTCTTATAACAGGCAAGCGTAGCATGACTTTTCAGAGTAAATCTCAACTCGAAAATGCACCAGAAAACTATTAGCCAGTTTACCTGCATCTAAAAATGGATTAGAACAAGTCGGTAATTTCTCAAAGAATACATACTGGGCTGCGATTTTACCAGGAGTCATCTTGAGGTCTGTTCTGACAACAAGGACCTGTACAGAAGTGAAAGGGTCAGGAACATACTCCCATGGCCACCCTCAAAATAACAAACAGACTTACCAATTTGCATTGTTCAAAAGTAGATGCCTTGACTGCTTCAAGGGAGCCATCAGCAGCTTCCTCCTCGTCTTCATCCTCACTAGCTTCTGAGTCCTGTTCCACATTATCCTTCTTCGATTCTTTGCTAGCAGCTTCATATGCGTGGACTGTTTCCAGTTGCTTCTGCATGCGAGCATTATGGGAGCCCAAGTACCAGCCTAAGCCAACAGAAGCGGTGACCACGGCAAAAGTGGTAAGTAGTATGGGTGGTGTAAGAAGAGCTAGATGCCCAGAGCTTTAGCACTATAAAATAGCTCGAATTTACAAAAGCAACACACAGTCCGGAACATTTGGATTCTCCATGATTACGATTAAAAACAACGATTATGACCAGGAAATGTTAGTGTATGCACGTGTATAAGTTCAGTTGCTGGTCACGGTGAAGGCGGTTCCGGCACTTCGTTCGGAAGCAAAACCAGGAATATTTCGAAAAGTTCTTGAAGATTCATTTCAAAGGTTGTTCACCAAACGCACCAACGACTACGCTACCGGCAAATATACAAACTCAGACGATACAACTAATCATCAGCCTGACATCAAGGGGAGAGAATATCCGATTCTACCAATTTGTTGACGATCATGGCTCCCGTAGACGAGTCCTCTCAGTCTACCTCCGCTTCTACCTCCCAACAACCTGCAAAAACTAGTGATGCTAGCCAGGAGCGACCGCCATTCTCCTCGCTTGACCTTTCTGAACCTACAGTAAAAGGGCTTGCCGATATGGGCTTTACAACAATGACTCAGATCCAAGCAAAAGCCATTCCTCCACTTTTGGCCGGCAAAGATGTTTTGGGCGCTGCAAGAACAGGATCAGGCAAAACTTTGGCATTCCTTATTCCCGCTATAGAGCTTCTTCATAGGTTGAAGTTCAAGCCCAGAAATGGTTTATCTATATTCGTTGCCCATGTTTGAGGAGTGTTGCTTATTTTATTATCTAGGTACTGGTATTATCATCATTTCACCGACCCGAGAGCTCGCCTTACAAATCTTTGGTGTGGCCAGAGATCTTATGGCTCATCATTCGCAGACCTTTGGCATTATTATGGGTGGTGCGAACCTAAGAGCAGAGCAGGATAAACTGGCTAAGGGTGTCAATCTGCTTGTTGCGACCCCTGGTCGTTTGATGGATCATCTGGAGGTATGTTTTCTCCTTTCAACCAAAATCATGGACCGCTCATCTTATGATAAACAGCGTGGTGGATGGGTATACAAAAACCTGAAATCCCTCGTTATTGACGAGGCCGATCGTATTTTGGAAATTGGTTTCGAAGAACAGATGCATAAAATTATTTCTATGTTGCCTAACGGTATGAATATATCTTCTCATTGCCTTTCGTCGCTCATGTACCAAATTGCTGTACAGAGGGTCGCCAGTCCATGTTGTTCTCTGCCACACAAACAAATAAAGTGCAGGATCTTGCGCGCATATCGCTTCGTCCTGGCCCCCTCTACGTTGATGTCGACAAGGACGAAGCATCCAGCACAGTCGCCACACTCTCTCAAGGATACGTCGTTTGTTCATCAGATCGACGTTTCTTGCTCCTTTTCACATTCCTTAAACGGAATCTCAAAAAGAAGATCGTAGTTTTCTTCTCTTCTTGTAACTCCGTCAAATATCATGCGGAGCTACTTAATTTCATCGATGTACCAGTGCTTGATCTTCATGTAAGTGCAATATATTCTTCTAAACGTGCTTTACTTAATTCCGTCCTTCTATAGGGAAAACAAAAACAACAAAAGCGAACACATACCTTTTTTGAGTTCTCAAACGCCGAGAGTGGTATTCTTCTATGTACTGATGTTGCTGCCCGGGGTCTCGATATTCCAAAAGTAGACTGGATCATCCAGTACGGTAAGTAACAACTTTGATTGACACTTGGACTTCTGGATTTATGCATTTCTTCAGATCCTCCCGACGACCCAAGGGACTATATTCATCGTGTAGGGCGTACGGCCAGGGCAGGCAAAGTTGGAAAGAGTTTGCTCTTCCTACTTGAGAGTGAACTCGGCTTCTTGAGATACCTCAAGGACGCCAAGGTGCCCGTAAATGAATTTAGTTTCCCAGCGAACAAGATTGCCAATGTTCAGAGTCAGGTGCGTACTCCCTCCAGTTGCATTGTCTGTTCTTGGCTCACAACTGATCTCCTTTCTAGCTCGAGAAGCTCTTGCAAAAGAACTACTTCTTGCATCAATCCGCTAGGGATGGTTATAGATCCTATTTGCAAGCCTACGCATCATACTCGCTCAAGAAGATATTCGACATTAATGCTCTCGACTTGACAAAGGTTGGCAAGTCCTTTGGGTTCTCTGTACCACCACGTGTCAACGTGAACATGGGTGGCGGAACCTCTAACAAGACCAACCACAAACGTCCTCGTGAGATCGATGCTGATGGTGATAATGAAAGTGGATCCGATGCGGAACTGGAAGACGCCGGGGAAGAGGAAGTTTCGAGAAAAGCCGTCCCTAGCAGAAATGATGGCAAGGCAAGGAGGATAGAGGTGCACGGGAAGAAAAAGGTCTCCAAGGAGGTGTATAGGAAGAATAATGACCGACAGAAGGGGTGGAGCAGATGAGTATGGTTTGTGCAATGTATCTGATGCGCTTTATGGTTCTGTAAATCTTTATGGCTGTCGGCACATGGTTTTCACTTGCGCAGCAAAGTGTGTGCGATGCAATGCAGTAAGTTATGTCGTAATTACCCATGAGATCATGATGAGGGGCTTCTGTGATGTGATGTAACGAGTCGTGACGTTCGTAATCCCGTGTCACGCTGTTACGTTACGTAGATTCGCGTGCTGTCCTCACAACCTTGAAAACGCTCGACCTTTTCTCACATCTCTTGTTTCACCACCACTGTTGACGAAGAGTCTCTCTTGACTTCAGCGCACGAAAGATGGCAACCACGCAGGTCTGTGACTAGCTTGTACCTTATTTTCATATTGGAAATTTCCCTTTAACATTCTCCTATTTTATAGCACTATGTCTGGGCCACCGGACACTTCCTTCTTCTCACATGCGCGTTGCGCTACTTCTTGGCCACAGTGACCTTCAAGACTGTGTCTCCATGGTGGTACAAAGGTGAGTGAGCTATACATGTCCACTGCTAATTTTTAGGTGTTAAAGATTGGTGTCATTTTCCTAGCCAGCTTCACAGGCGCGTTGGTCAGCTATTCTATCGTTTGCTCGTGAGTGGCATTTCCTTTCGCAGGAATGAAATGGTGTCTAACTGACAGGTTGACTAGTAAATCGCTCGGTGTAAGAAAAGAGACGCTTTGGATCTTTAAACCTGGCTAACGCGTGTCTGAATAGACTCCTCAACCCAACTTGGCGTTTATTAACAACGCTCTTCTGGACGAGGTATATCTCATTTATTAAGCTTTTTCCGAATAACACTCAGTGTGGGGGTTTTTTATTTTTATTTTAGAATGTTCAATACTTCCTACTCGCTATTTTCTGGTGGACCTCCAAGCCTGTCCAGGGTACGCGCTGTTGATCCAAACTACGTTGCTGAGGTTGATGAACTAAGTCGGTTTTAGTTGCCCTCCTTCCCTACGCGATTTTCTCTCTCTTCCATGCTTTGACGTTCACTCGCACGACGATTATGCCCAACTTCCTCCCTCCTGGCCCGCCCGCAACTGCTGGAGGACCTCCCGCTCCTCATCCCCTTGCCAAGAAGCTCTCTGTTTGGGTCAAATGTGAGGACTCTTTTTTTAACATCAGTCACCTCCCCCTCTTACTCTTTTTTTTTTAATCTAATCAGCCAACTATGACTCCGCTATGCGTGTCGTGGCCTACGTCGAGCTTGTAATCCTCCTTCGCGTTGTGCTCGGTGCTCTGACTTTCCAAAACTCGCTGTTGGCACCCATCATCTTTGCGCACTTCCTGAGACAGCGCTACTACCATAGTGCCTTCACTCGCAACGCTGTCGCCGTCGTGAAAGCAAGGCTTGACGCGTACATTGATAACGACGGTGTTCCCCCTGTTGCCAGGCAGGTCTGGACCCAGGCCAAGAACCTGATTGGTAAGTGGGGTGGCTCGATCTTGGTGCCTGCAGATGCGCAGGCAGCTCCCAGGAGACAGTGATTGGATAAAGCTAGATTGGAGCCAGTCTCGGTTTTCGTATTTGTTTTTGGATGTAATTCCTCCAAGGCTACAGATTGAAATGACATTAATGTGTGATTGCTACACCGCGTGCGGCGAAAGGGGCTGCCTGGGAAATTTTAAATAAATAAATAAAACGTGGACCGCACATGGTAAATGCATCGTCATTCGCGTGTCGGTTGGGCATAAATGGAGCGGATAAGAGACTGTGCCGAGTTCCGAACCGACGCGCTTCACAGGCAACTACAGTCGACTTTTGGACGAGCAGCGGCCACTGGCAGCCTCCACTTCTAGTACATAGTACATGTCCCGCATCCCTGTACCTACATCCCACCACTCTCTTTCTCCTTCTGTTTCTTTCCCAGACCGTCCATCATCGCCATCGCCCTCACCTCTAAACCCCGCTCGCACAGCACAATCACCCATGTCGACCCTCTCCGGTCATGCCTCATCCGTGCATGACACGCGCAAGAAGCAATCCCGACGAGACGAGGTATGTTTTGTTTATTATACATACGTCCATCCACTACACACCAGGACCGCGCACTATCTTTCAGTAAATTTCGGTGACGGTTTGGGCGTGCACATGCGGTCATTCCATATTTATTGGCATCCTACTGACAATTATATATACTCGTGACTTCTTTTAATAAAGGCAATCCGCAAGAAAATCGAATCCGAACTCTCTCGCAAGAGAACGATTTCCACGACACATAATGCAGGTCGTAACAAGCGCAAAGTAGCTGTGACCAAAGGCACAGTCGCTGCTCTCAAACCGAGCCCCGCGCTCACTGTGCCCGAGAACATCACCGTGTCCGAGGCCAGTCAGCTCTGTGCTGCTAAGCGGACTGATTGTGTGCTTGTCGTTGATGATGAAGAGGGTTTAAGCGGTATCTTCACCGCAAAAGACCTTGCATACAGGGTGGGTGCAATAATAGGTTCCTTGTGTGTTGTCGTAATGCTTATGTTTTAATCCAGGTTACTGCTGAAGGCTTAGACCCACATACCACTCCCGTCAGTGCTATCATGACTCGCCAGCCTATGGTCACTCGCGATACCACGAGCGCAACAGAGGCACTTGAGCTCATGGTCACTAGACATTTCCGTCACTTAGTAAGCCTCCCTGGTCTTTGCGAATGCAGTTGTGTCTAATCTTATCTATATAGCCCGTCTGTAACGAGGATGGTAATGTTGTCGGATTGCTAGATATTACAAAGGTCTTCCACGAGGCACTCGCCAAGGTCGAGCGCAGCTCGTCCGCGTCCGAGAAGCTTTACAGTGCTCTGGCTGGTGTGCAGACTGAGCTTGGTGCTGGTATGACATCCAACCCCCAGGCTGCTGCCATGCTTGCCTACGTTGATGCTCTTCGCGAAAAGACCGCACTTCCGGATCTCACCACCGTCATGGACCTGCGTACTCAACCTGCAACAGTTGGCCCAAGGACAACAGTCCGCGAAGTAGCCAAGCTCATGAAAGAGCGCAGGACAACGGCCGTTTGTGTTATGGATAGCACTGGCGGTGGTGCAGCAAGAATTGCTGGTATCTTCACTAGCAAGGATATCGTCTTGCGTGTCATTGCTGCGGAATTGGATGCTTCTAGATGCAGCGTTATCCGTGTCATGACACCTCATCCGGATACTGCCCCGCCTACCATGACAGTGCATGATGCCCTTAAGAAGATGCACAGTAAGTCTGAACAGCCTTGACGAAAGAAACGTCATCTCATGTAGCCTAATCTATAGACGGTCACTATCTCAACTTACCCGTCGTTGAAAGCGATGGCCGTCTTGTAGCCATCGTTGACGTCCTTAAGTTGACTTATGCGACCTTGGATCAGGTAAGCTTTACCTTTGTCCAGATTACAATGATACTTACCTTCTCTCCAGATGAATAACATGACAGTCGATGCCGCGGGAGGTGCTACTGAGCAAGAGGGCGGTCCCTTGTGGGGCCGCTTCTTTGACTCTCTTCATGGTGATGACACAGAATCAGCTTTGTCTGGGTCTCATCAACCAGACACATCCTATCGCAGCCTTTCTATTGTTCAATCACCAATGTCCGAGCTTCATCCCAATGACTCGGCATCTGTCGCAGACGATGAGCAACACTCCGTTTTGGAGGGCTATGGCAAGCATCATAGCGGAGCTCTGCCCTCCATCACTGGTATGTCGTCCTCGGCCCTCCCAGTTGACGATGGCACCTACGTGTTCAAGTTCCGCACGCCATCCGGCCGCACTCATCGTTTCCAGGCTCGTCAGGATAACGTAGAGAACCTCCGTGACATCATTTCGGGCAAGTTGTCCAGTGATCCATTCTTCACCGAATTCGCTCCCCAGGACGATAGTGATGCTAAGCCCGACCCATTGGACTATGCCATTTCTTATACCGATACCGACGGCGACACTGTCCTCATTACAAGCGACAACGACGTTGCTGATGCAGTCAAGATTGCTCGTTCGTCTGGCCAAGACCGTGTGGTGCTCTATATCCAGGGTGGCAAAGGCTGGGCCAGTGATGCAGAAAAGAGCGCATTCAAGGCCGCCGAGGTTGCCGCTGCTGCTCAGGAGGAGGCCAAGGAGATCGCCAAAGCAGAGGAAAAGCTACCCGAGGGCGTGAATATCACCGAGCCTGCTCACCCGCACGCCCATGTTCCTCCTCGTCAGGAAGAGGATATCTTCGGTATTCCTAAGGATCTTCTCCTACCTGCTAGCATTGCTGGTTTGGCTGCAGTCATCTTAGGCGTGTTCACTATCTCAAGGTTGACCTCGCGGTAAATGGGACAAAAATACTTTCTACACGGCTTTGCATAGTGTTTAGCTTTTCATATCTAATGACTTCTTGGTGGATTGGGATTACCTTTCACTAGCTTCTTTTCACACGTAGACAGTATAAATGATATATTGATCCAACTAATAAGCATTCCCACCGGATATTGTGGTTTGGCACATTACGTCGATGATTGGTTGTTGAAGAAGTCATCAGTTATGCATAAGTGATCATGTGATGTAAAGAAGGCCGTCTGTGCATGGGGATTCGGATGGATTTTTCGGCAACACAAACTTTTTTCCAAGTCCAAAATGGCTGAAGCGTCCAGCTCAAGAGCCAAAACATCGTGAGTAAAGATTCAACCTCCAGTCTGTTTTACTCATTTCCAAGCTCATGAAAGGTTTAAAAAGGCCCGTCTTATCAAGCCGTTGCATACCGGCGGCCCCGTCTCTCTCACACCAGATGGACAACACATCGTGACCTGCATTGGTGAAGAGGCGATTCTGACCGACATCTCATCTGGCACAGAAGTGTGTCGCTTTGCTGGGGTGCGTAATCTCATGGTAAACAAACGGCTCATATGCTTAAAGTAAGGCACATGTAGGATACAGAAGATATCACCGCATTGTGCATCTCGCAATCGTCGAAATACCTCCTCTCTTTCACGTCATCGCTATCCTTGCGCATCTACGAGCTTCCATCTCTTCCCTCCCCCGCTTTAGGCGTTATCCAACCTACTAATGTCATTGGGCGTGCTCATGATGCGCCAGTCCATGTTTGCAAGACAGACCCGACGTCGACTTATCTCGCTTCTGGCTCCGCAGATGGCGTCGTCAAAATATGGGACATTGCCAAAGGTCATATCACTCACGTATTCAAAGGTCATGGTGGCGTAGTCAGCGCATTGGCATTCAACTTCCCTCGGAACCCCGACTCCGTCGTTCGTGATTACAAGATGCAGCTGGTGACTGCTTCGGTGGACACACGTGTGCGCATCTTCAACCTGGTCTCCCAGGGTCCTGATAAAAGCAAACCTGAAGCTGTACTAGAGGGACACGTTTCTGTCCCTCGTGCGCTGGATGTGACGCCGGACGGTAAATGGTTGATCAGCAGCGGACGGGACTCTGTTGCTCTCATTTGGGACTTGTCTTCCCAAGCCAAGTCTGCAGATAAGAAAGGCAAAGGGAAGCTGGTATCGCCTTCTTTGGTTACTACAGTGCCTATCCTAGAACGTGTCGAAGCCGCAGGATTCCTCCATGCCGAAAATGAATCCGGGAAGCTGTTATTCTACACGGCTGGGGAGAAAGGCGCCGTCAAGATCTGGGATGCTCGTCAAGGGAAGGCAATACACCAACTCGGCCACGAACGATCAACGACGGATGAAGAGCAAGAGGAACAGAGGCAGATTCTCGATGCAAGCTATCATGCTCCAACATCAACGATCATCTCTGTCCATGCCGACCAGAATATTCTCTTCCATTCTGTTCGTACACACGAATTGGTTCGTCAGCTTATTGGTTATAACGACGAAATTGTGGATGCCACGTTTTTGTCTTCTACCGTATCTACTCCTGACAGTCATATTGCCTTCGCCACCAACTCCTCCCTCATCAGGGTCTACTCCATGTCTTCATTGGACTCGAGACTCCTGGAAGGCCACAGTGAGATCGTCCTCTCTCTGGACCGATCCGCTTCCAAAAGCGTGATTGCTAGCGGTAGTAAAGACAAAACAGCTCGGTTGTGGGCACCAATAGTTGGTGGTAGCGCCAGCGCCGACGCAAACAATTGGGGATGGGGTTGCGTTGCCGTCTGTGAAGGCCATGCAGAGAGCATTGGTGCCTTGGCCATGTCGCGCACGGGCGAGCCGTTCATGTTCACGGGAAGTCAAGATCGTACGATCAAAATGTGGGATTTATCTCAAGTGCCAGATCGATGGTCTGGTGATGACGACGCATTATCATCATTGGCTGTTGTGCGATGCCAAAGTCTCACGACACTCAAGGCGCATGACAAGGATATCAACTCGCTCGATGTTGCCCCCAACGACCGACTCCTCGCTTCCGGCTCGCAAGATCGAACGGCGAAGGTCTTTGAAATCGTTCATTATGGTGGTGCTGGTGCTTCTTCGCGGGGCGAAATAAGACTATTGGGTACTTGCACAGGTCACAAGCGTGGTGTATGGAGTGTGCGTTTCGGACGTGCGGAACGTGTCTTGGCGACTGGTGGTGGTGACAAGACCGTACGGTTGTGGAACCTGGACGATTTCTCGTGTGTCAAGACGTTTGAAGGGCACACGAACTCGGTGCTCCGAGTAGACTTTATTTCCCAGGGTATGCAGCTTGTCAGCGCTGCAAGTGATGGCCTCGTCAAACTCTGGAATGTACGTGAGGAGGTCTGCGTCGCGACGTTGGACAATCATGAGGATAAGGTATGTTAATGTTTTTTTTTGAGTATTTAATATGCTGAATACGAATACACTTTTGCAGATTTGGGCATTGGCCGTTAGCTCCGATGAGCAGACCATTGTCTCGGGAGCTGCAGACTCTATCATCACGTTCTGGGAAGATTGCACTGAGGAAGAAGAGCTCGAAAAAGAATCGAAGCGAGCGGAGACGGCACTAAGGTTTATTGCATGGTTAGTTAGATTTTTGGCATTTACGCTTATAGCTGTTACACAGGGAACAAGATTTCATGAACTACCTCGCGCTTCACGACTATCAAAGAGCTATCGAACTTGCACTGGCCATGGATCAACCCGGTCGCTTGTTCTCGCTCTTCAGGGACGTTGTATCGAAAGCAGCAGCCGGTGGTGCACAAGCAGGTTCATCTATCGAAACCATCATAGGCCACCCGGCTGTCGATCGGGTCATTCAAGAACTGTCCGAACCCGATCTTGCGAAGCTTTTGCTGCATATCAGGACCTGGAACACTCAAGCGAAGTCCAGCGAGGTTGCTCAGAATGTTCTTTTTGCTATTATCAAGCTACGAAGCGTGGATAACATTATGCGAGCATTCAATCACGATTCTACGCTGACGGCCGACGCAGGGTCCAAGAATCAGGGCGGTTTGAAGGATGTGCTCGATGCCCTAATTCCATATACGGAGCGTCATCTTGCCAGGATGGAAAAGTTGGTTCAGGAGAGTTATGTTGTCGATTACATTCTTGCTGAGATGGACGATGGCATGCTAGAAGATGAAATCAGCGATGATGCAAGGGACGGTATGGATGTAGAAACTGTTCTAGCGGTAGATGCTCGGTAGTAGTAACTGACTGTCCAAATAAGTAACTGCTACATATCAGTACATCAATGACGTTATGATATGGTGTGCGCGCGTGAAACCAAGGAAACGAAAAGAAGGAGAGAAAGAGAGCAAGAAAAATATAACAAATCGTATAGTACTAAGTCGAAACTACTCTAGCAATGCGACAGCCCTGGACGCCGTTGAACAACAATACCCATTCGTTTTCTTCAATTGAATCTCTAGTCAGTTCGCCATCTACACTTTCTCGTATTCGATTTTGCTCCAGGAGCCATCGTCGAATAACCCCTGGCAGACAGCCAGTCGAGAGTTGAGGTGTAACCCAGCGCGATGATCGGTAGAAAGCAACATTATATACACTGGTCTCCGTAATATAGCCCTCGGGATTGTAAAGGATGACATCTGATAAGGGAAGGGTGGTAGTATTGCCGTCTGTTATGGGTGGGATGGATGACCTTGTGCGCGCTTCGTTGTAAATATCGCGGTGCGTAGTTTTGGTGCGAGTGAATAAGGAGGTTGGTGTTGGCTGTGTATCCAGTCGTACAGAATAGTATGGTTTGAAGTATGACGGATTGTCTGCCAACGGATTGAAGAAAGGAGCACCAGTGGGATCGGCGGTAAGAGGACGAGTCGAGGACGTAGTGACATTCCAATCACCACTCTTGGACAGCGTTATACGGATCTAGGTCAGCGAGACTAAGAGTCTGCAACAGCAATCTAGGATGAACCCAGGCGATGTGAACCAACCTTGAGCGCACCCGGGTTGCCCTCGACACGAGCCACTGCCGCATCGCAGAGGGTCTTGAGCCGGTCGACGGTGACGAGCTGTCTTAGGTGTTTCCATCCATGTTGCTCGATTGCTTCCAGAAGGCGATCCCTATGGTATTCGAGCAGGAGATATGGGGATGGATGTCCATTGAGTTTGTTCCATGAAAAGTTTTCCAGGAAACGATCGAAGCGGAGCGCCGTAAGCAAACGGTAGTCTATCTACAATGTGTAGCAGAAGACATCGACCTGGGTTATCGTAAAGCCGAGAGAAAGGGAGGTTGGAAGCATTCCATACCGAAGTCATGTAGGCCAGTTTGTGATTTACGGCAATAAACTGATTTTGCAAGAAGTACTTTGCCACTGCCGCCGCCGATCACAAGTGCTGAAGACGGCAGTGCCAGGCCATCACGTGATGAGGCCAATGGGCGCATGGCTTACCCAATGAGCAATGAATGCCTTCACTTGCGCTGTGATTATTATAAGGCACTTTGATGGTAGATTTTTTGGAGACAATTTGTGTATCAAGTCGCCGGACTGGATAAATACATAGCAACAGTGTGGAGTCCTGTGCGTCGGAATAGTCACGTGAGCGGCATATCATGTGATTTACGGCCTATGAGGATCCTGACCATGGGCGGCGACTGCGCCAACGCTGCGCAAGCCCTTTGCATTTGGCAGCCATGTTCACTGTCAAAGCAACCTACCGCAACGAAACACGCAAGCTGACCTTTACTGGCTCGTTTCCTTCGTATGATGAGCTCACTGTCCAGGTAAATGCCTTACAGCTCTCTTGTATCTCCTTATCAACCGATGTTGACGCCCTAGTCCAGCTATACCGTGTCTTCCCCATAGGCACATTTTATTTATCCAAAGTGCGTTGATAAAGAGCGCCTCATGTACAGCTTATGGAACCCTTCTCTAGGTCGTCTTCAGTCCACAGAAAGATACCCGCGTCTTGATCTCTAGCGAGGTCCACTCAGCCGAAGACTATAATAAGGCCATTGCGCCTTACGCCAACCATGTTCATGCTGATGCATCGCTCAAGTTTACTCTCTATGAGGAGACATCAAACAGGGGAAGTCGCCAGATGCTTCTCACACCTTCAGCTGCTCCAAGTGGAATGTCGACGCCGGCGCCAACAGACATTTCATCATTCTCCCACCACTGCACGTACACTATCCCACCACCTCCTATCCTTTATAATACTCCTCTAGTTCCATCCACGCCTTCCGTGTCTACTCTATATGCACCGATTCGACGTGAATCACAACCGGTCCTGGCTGTGCCGCTGCCTACAGCCCCCACATTCGCTCCTGTATCTTCCTCTACTTTCAATACTCCTTCTCGGGCCCTTCAAACTGAGCTGGATACAATCGTTGACAACTTAAAGAAAGACGTCGGTCGTCTTCTTGAGAACGCATCAACAAATGGCTCCAGTATTGCTTCTCACTCTCATTCTGGCTTGACTAGCAACACTCCTGGCTCTTTGGCCACTGCAGAGACACCAATGGAGACCACTACACCGGTTATTCCGCAGGTCAATAATAGCACGTATCTCGGCCGACTTAGTAGCTTCGGTGGTCAGGGTACCTATCCCACAAACTCTCAGCCAGCACCGACTCACCATAATCCCCAATCATCCACGACTATACCCGCACCTTCAACCGCGGGCCCAAGTGCAGTCACGCATTATGGTATTGTCTGTGATGCATGTGAGCAAGTGCCTGTAGGCGTGCGTCACAAGTGCTTGGACTGTCCCGATTATGATTTATGCGACAAATGCATTTCCTCGGGGGCTGCCGCCGCTCACAATCCCTTCCACGAGTTCTTTGACATCGAGGAGCCTGGCCGCGTCATTGTTCACACCATTTTCAGCGGTGGAAAGGAGGAAGGATCTCGTACCTCAACTACCGAAAATAATCAGCCTGGTGTCACAGAGCCTGTCCAATCAGCCGCTCCCGAAACCAATATCCCGCCTCCACTGGAGAGGCACAATGCATCTTGCAACATGTGTGAATCAAATATCCGCGGGGTCCGCCATGTATGCTATTCCCTACACCTTATAAGATTCGTTTGCTGATTTTCTGCTCCAGAAATGCCTTATTTGCCCAGGTATGAATCTCAAGATCATCCCAAGAATGTGCAATATCCTTATCTATGCGCAGACTATGATGTTTGTGACAATTGTTACAGGTGAGTACCATATGCACATTCTTCTGATGACTAATATTAACTTATTACATAGCATTACATCAATCCAGCATCCTGGCCATGGCTTCGCCCACATTAAATCGAAGAATGATCTGAGCGTGAGTACCTTACCTCTAACTGCATTATCTCACTGAGAGAACACATTTTCCCGAATAGATCCGCGACATGCCCACCAGAGGAGACAAGCACTATGCCAGATGCGACAGTAAGTCGTTCCGTATACCCAGGTATCTATCATGCCTGACCACACTCCCCCCTAGGCTGTTTGAAGAGGATTTATGGCGTTCGATACAAGGCAAGGTGTTTCGTATTTGCTCTTCTGAATTAGCTAATATCATGCCTGAATATAGTGCATGCACCAAGACTGTAAAGGTCAGTAGCTCGCACCAATTTATTTGAGAAGATTTGATCTTACGTGCTTATTCAGACTTCGATCTTTGCGCAAACTGCGAGGCCCTGCCCATCCCAGTTCACCCAGTTTTGCACCCGATGCTCAAGATCAAAAGTCCCCAGACAGTCATCCCTACAGTTCTCAGGACCAAGACATCTCCGCTGGTGCGGAGCCCCCCTGCTAAGGAAATCATTCCGACGCCGGCAATCGTGGAACCTGTTATTGAGTCGAACTCGCAGTCCCCCCGAATTCAGACAAGACATGTGGAAGAAGTCTCCAAAGGCGCAGAGAAAGCGGATGTCAGCAACGAGAAGCCAAAGACCGGCCCTTCTGACCTGCCAGGTCCTTACTTGACCATGAACCCAAATGATGCTCTCTTCCAAGGCATCTGGCCACGTGTTGCTACTGAACTACGCACTCTTGCCCAAGATATGTCTCTCCCTCACGTTGCGCCAGAGGCTCAACTTGCAGCACCTATATCCGCCAATTCGGACGAGGATGTCTTTCTCTCACCCATGAGTTTCGGCCAGGTCTCTCTTGCACAATCGAGCGTTGTATCCCCTATCCAGCCGTCGAACATCAACGCACGCTCCGAAGCCGCACTTCGCCAGCTCATCGACAATATTGCGGTCCCTCAGGTGGCGGTAACAGCACCTGGATCTCCCTTGAACCATGTTGATACGGCTTCTCTCTCTCCCGCTGAAGCTGAGGTGCCTAAAGTTCTTGGTGCATCTTTCGTCAGCGATACCACTGTTCCCGACGGCCAGAACTTTCCTCCTGGTGCCGAGTTTGTCAAAGCATGGCGTATTCGAAATGATGGCAACAGGGACTGGAACGATAACACTGAGGTAGTCTTTGTAGCCGGTGAACGGTTTGGAGAGCAGACCAGATTCACCGTGGGTAAGGCCTTGGCTGGTGAGGAGATTGATATATGGACGGGAGGATTGAAGGTGTGTGCAATAAGATTTCAGCCTTTTTTTCTTTTCTTTTTATTAGAGTGAACTGAGATTGTTTGTCTTTAGGCTCCTGATGTCTGTGGCAGATACATGGGCTACTGGCGCCTTTATGATCCGAACGAAGGATTGTTTGGTCACCCCATTTGGATCGAGTAAGCTCTCTCTACAGTAGCTTAATTAGTATATTCATTCCTCTTTCCCTTCAATTAGCATCAACGTTGTCGACAGCACTAGTCTCTCAGATGATGATACGACTCATTCTCTGTCTTCGTCTGTCGTTATAATGCCTCAGGGGGCACCTATTCAAGTCTCCACGCAAGTCGAATCTCAGACTATGTCGCCTCGTGTGGCTGTCACGGCTCCCTCAACACGCTACGCTGCCTCTGATGCTGGCTCCGACGTGTCTTCCATTTCCCTTGTTAGTGTGCCATCTTCCACCGATGACGAAGATGCGGCGGAGTGGGAGGCCAGTAGGGCTCATGTTCAGGGTACATCTGCGGCGCGTCAGGGACCATCCGGTCTCGAGTATGTTGTACTCTACGATGACTCTTCGGATGAAGAGTGAAACCGGAGATGATACTGCTATCTTGGCACTCACTTGTATTTATTCGATGTTTCCTCAGCATCATGCATGTATATTAATTCCACACACGGGTTGCAAATTTCATACATATGGTCTTTACTATTCTACATCCTCGAGCTCTGAAATACATACATACAAAGTGAACGACGCCCGCCTCACAACCACCGGACACATTCAAAATATCTATCGACAAAAGAAGAGCATGTAAACAAATCATACATCTGTTTCATATCGCTCGCACGTCGTTAGCGGGATGGCAGGCATTCATTATAAGCCGCCCCCACTAAGGATGTATTCGATTGCGGAGTGAACGTTTCCACCCGTGGCCAGCAGTGCGCGGATGTTCTGTGAAGCGTTGGTAAAACCCATGTCCTGTAGTTGCTGTTCAAGGTATGTATCATCTCAGTACATTGGTCCCACACCAGAAGCGAAAAAGATCAAATGACAAAAAATAAACCTACCTGGAGCTGGACCTGGAATCGCTCCTCTGGTGGTCTCGTATCTGCTGGTGCTGCCGCTGCGCCACCAGCAGCAGCACCGCCGGGTGCGGGGAAGCCACCGAAGCCACCGAACGGACTCGCCCCGGCACCTCCGAAGCCTGCGAGAAGCTGCTCCATCAAGGCCGGGTTGACTCCAAAGGGATTGGCCGCACCACCGGCACCGGCGGCAGCACCAGCACCTGGGTTTTGTCCGAACAAAGATGGGAAGCCACCAAAACCTGGGTTGGGGACTCCTGCGCCTGCCTGGCCAGGAGTCCCATTATTGTTGGCTCCAGGTGGAGAGGTGGGTTGGGCAGTGGAGGGGTTGCCTGGTGCGGGGAAAGAGGATGCACCGCCGGCACCACCGAAACCGAACGGATCCCCACCGCCCATAAGGTTTGCCATTTGCATCATCGTACGCAACGATTCGGGGTTGGACCTGGTAGGTATCGTGCATTTTGTTGTGTAGGATCCGGTAAATAAGAAATTCAATAACAATTAATTGGGGGTTTGCACGTACATCATCTGACGGAATCTCTCACTCTGGAAAACTTCCCTCACTTGAGGACCCATGGCTGCTAGCTGACTGATGGAAATTAAGTAAATTTGGGTAAACGGAAGATTAACGATGGAACTAAACCGTACGGATTAGATGCGATAAGTTGGTCCAGTACGGCAGGATTGGATAAAGTGCTGGACATTTGTTGCAGGAAATTTGGATCGTTCATAAGACCTTGCATCTAAAATTGAGGACACAGTATGTGAGTATAACGATTCGTTGAATCATCTAAATTTGTGCATCACCATGTTGGGATCATTCAGATTCAAACCCATGTCGTTGAGCTGTTGTCCTACTCTGGGAAGAGCGCCAAAGCCCTGATGACTGTTGAGTAACGTAAGGGGATCATGAACATTTTGGCCTGTCTAGAACCCAGTGTCATCGATAATGAACCAGTGCTGTATTCTTGAAACAAGCTTGCCTGCATGGTGGGAAGTGGCTGTGATTGAGCTGAGCCGCTCGACGAAGACCTGCTGGCCCCAGAACGTGCAGCTCCTTTAACCATGTGGATTGTATGCGACGCTTGGATCTTGTAAGTCGAAAGCTGATCCTCGTCCTGTTAATGATAAGAAATGAGGTTACTTCTCTGTCAAACAAGATAATATCCTCAGACAAACAAACCTTTAGGACACGGCCTTCAAGGTGGACATTAACATCAACAAGTAAATTATAAAGTCTGAACATGAAATATGCAGAACTATGACGCACCAGAGTAAATCAAACGTTGCCTGTCAGCTTCTACATTCGACTTCTCAGCTATGGCCTGTTTGAGTTCGAGCACCGTCTTGCCGGTAGAGATTGTTATCTGGAGCTTTAGCTCGCTTGGGCCTGCAGAGTGGGAGAGAAGGTTGCTATAGTCGAATACCTAGTTAATTTCGCATGCAATAACATGCCTTTAATATTGATCTGAATCTCGGATGACTCTGACATGGTGGTTGGTGGATGAAGTTGTGGGGGAGTGAGCTGCAAATGACGCTGGATCTGATTGCGCCTGAATTGGGCACTAAAATCGACCGACGGCGCTCCCGAGCCGAAGACCGAGGAACGCAACGCTGCCTCTGGCTTACTCAAGTATCTCGAGTGTTCTGGAGCCTTCTTGTTTATTTCCATTGCGTAAAATGTTATACGTGCAAGTGATCGTAGATAAGTAATAGTGGCATATTTTACAGTAAATTATGTTAAAAGAAATGAAAAAAATTAATTAATTAATTAGCAACTACTGAAGGATTCCGAGCCAGTGATTGTCCTGGTGGCCTTGACACTGCCCTTGGTGGTCGAGCGGGCGGTTCTGCTTTTTCAATGGGCGCCGTATTCGGTTCACTGGCCTGAGGGCGTACGAAAAGTGAGCGTACGCGATGGATGCCACGAGTGACCATCACGCCGCATCGGTGTACGGTAAAGACGACATACTGTAACCCAAGCATGATCCCAACAAACGCACACATGACAACTACCGCCGTAGGCCAAGTCGACCAAGCTACAATGAGGAGGAATAGCATGAGTGTTAAGGCGGTGATGAGTAGCATGAGCGCTGGTAAGCGAGCAGTAATGCAAAAGAAAAAATAAGTGCCGAAAACGTCCAAAGCTTTACACTATTTTGTCAAGACATGAATGATATGGACATGTAGGATGAAAAATAGATACTTGCCCTGAATTTATCAGCATTTGCCCCTGAGTAGGAAAAGATTAACCAGGAATCAACCAAAATTCCCAAGCCCGACGAAATGCTGCCAATAGCAACCATGCGGGTCGCAAGTTCGTTGATAATGAACAATGTACCAGAAGAGAAACCGAAAACAGCAGCAAAAAGACTACCATTATGAACAATGTCAGCAAAATTCTCAACAAAAAGCTCATTAGTTCCCTTACGCAGATAATGAAACAAGCTAAATAAATTGTCATTAGCAACTCTGCATGAAATGGTAGCATTATACTCACCGAAACACCAACATTCCACCATTCAGACTGTATTTTGGAAAGTACATCCTCTACGGCAGAATCATCCCTAGCGGCTTTGAGATGACGATAGGGAGACACCTTTTCAATAACAACCTCGAACATGCTATCCTGGGACCGAATGCTGTCCGTATCAAGGGAGTACTGAGGAAGTTCTGAGGTATAAGTCTCTTCGACGCATCTAATGTTGATGCAAGGGTCCCTATTGGGAAAAAGAGGACAGGAATCTGAGTTATTACACAGGTCCTCAAGCCCCAATAATGGCTTTTCGGCCTCTGGCTCAGACAATAACGAAAAATCGGACGAATGATCTTCCATATCCGACCATAGCTTAAAGCCCTTGCGACGACGAATGCGTCCTCGAGATGATCGCGCGGTACTAATGGATGATATTTTATCACTATGTTGGCTCCCCTTAATCGGCTTCCAAAGCGCTTCCTCAGGATGCACAGACGAAATGGGCGATATGGGCTCTCCGCCACCTACGTAAACACACTCGTTCAGATATTGAGGATAGTTCTAAGGAAAATCCGCTCACTTGCAAAGTCTCGTTCGCTAGAATGAGATCGAGATGATGATGTAGAAGCAATCGGCACCGTGGAGTGTGATGGTGGAGTGATTTTTAGGATGATATATGCTGCATTGCGAGCATTGGATTGATTCTGGCGTTTGACTTTGGTTGCCGTATCGCATGGTCCCAATTTCACTTCACAACCTGATCTTGCGGTATGAATGCACGATTTACGAAGTTGCATGATAATAGTGTACACATACGAGACTCAGTGCCTTGTTTCTTGGCAAGTTCCCCCAAAGTAATGTTAGTCGCACAAACGAGTGAGCGTTTGCGACCTTTCTTTTTTGATTGGCCTTGAATCCAGACCTTGAGTTGTAATTGCATGAACTCATGGACGTCATGTCTGTATGGATATATCAACGGTTGCACCTCAAATGCAATGATCCCACTTCGGTTATGACTCACAGAATAACAGGGACCTTTTGATTGGGATTCTCCCCATTAACACCAAGGACTAATTCGTGATCAGCACAATCCCGAGGAGTGAGTGTGAGGATTGGCCTCCATGACTTCTCGCGCCGTAATGTAGCGAGGCCCTGTGCACGAATAACTGAATTAAAAAATAATGAGCACTTATTCGCAGGCTAGAAGACGGACGCGTGAAGTGAATCATACCGTTTAACTGCCACGATCTGTGATATGTATATGTCAGTTCATATAGTCCAAGTAAGAAGTCGCCAGACGTGACTAACCCAGGTGGATAAATCTCGCGAGCCATGGCTTGGACTCGGAATAGTAAACAGTGCTGGCAGCTGTATGGCGACTAGTAGGTAAGTAGACCAGTGACACTCCGTCTAGCCAATTTTACGCCCAACAATTGAGAAAAATGGAGCTAGAGAGTTTTAGACAGGAATCGGTCGAGATGAAGACAGCCTAATAAACAGCTGTGCGAGGACAAGCGCCCGCACAGCGTTGCACTGCCGGCCAATTCGCATCATTGCCGCAGTCATGGTGCTGCATCATGCATCATGCATCATGGCGCTAAGAGCTCAGGCTTATGTAATGCGCCTAGTCCAAGGGTTAATCAATGCCAAAGCTGCAAGTTGTACCGTAACTCTCATACCATAGTTACTGTGGCAAAGAATGTACCCATGGACACAAAAATAGGCACAGGTCCCTCAATGTTATTACTCAAAAACCTTGGTAGAGCCATTCAAACAATACATTTGTTGTTACCAACCCATCATGATGGGGATCAAGATAAACCAACAAAGATGCAGTGGTACAATCAGAGAACAAAGAACAGGTTTTTGAGATCCAGCGAGAATTATTATAATACAAGTTTGGTGATGTAGGCTGCCCGTTTGGTTCGTTTTACTTTCAAATCACTTGTCTTATTCCATCTAGTAATGCCCAAACACCCCAAGCACCTGCCAAGGATAATAATATTAGGACACCTCGATCAGCTTTGACATCTCACAGCCAGCCATACCTGGATCTGGGATATCAGATTCACTGAGCCCACTCTGCTCAACGTATGCAGCTCTGCCAGCCTTTGCCTCTAATTTCCGAGTTGCTTCAGTAGCGTTTTTGGCCTGATCTACTGCTAAACCAAAATCGTTCGGAGACGCTTTGAAGGCCGTCACGAAAGCATCCAAAGGATCCACAAGGGTTCTCGAAGGTGGCCGCGCGCGAGTATATTGATATAGTGCCTGCAAAGCAGAATTGGCGGCTGCTGCCCATACTGGAGGACTGGCCACGGCATGTTGACGAATTTCTTGTGCATAGGTGCGTAATGCAGAAACAAGGCCATTAAAATATATGGAATACAAGGCACCAGAGGTCCCACCCATGACTTCCTCAACCTATATCAGAACAGCACATCAGATTACCCTGCGATGTAGTTCGGGCTCGGACTGCGATACTGACCTCCGTGGCGATAAAAAGAATAGATACAATGATGTCCTTACCATCTATCCTCCCAGACGATACTGCAGTAAGGATAGCTGCACAATGTTTCATTATTTTCGTGCATTCCAATACTCGTATCGAAAAAAAAATCTTCCATACCTTCAGCCCCTGCACGTAAAGTCAGACCTGCATCACCATCACCCGCTATGGTATCGCATTTTGTTATGTATGGCTCCGCAGCAATGACGCTTTGACAAGCTGCTGTGATGACAGCTGTCACTAACCCGGGGTCGCTTGCTTTTGAATACTGAGCTCCAGTAAGATTATCGACAAATATAGGATCTATACCAAGTAAAGCGGTCTCCGGAGCGCCTGTTTCAACATTTTCTTGATTTTTGGTTTGTGAGCGAGAACCTGAGGAACTATCAGCAGAACCTGAGGATTTCTTGTCAGTACCAAATCGCCATTTCGAGCCTGGATCTTTTTCTTCGAGCAATTCAAGGATTTCAATTGACGATAAACTCGACGCTGAGCCTTTCCTTGGGAGCACAAGTAGAGTGAGAGAGAACCCGGGCATGTTAAGAGACGTCTAAAGTATAATAAATTATTTCCTTATCATGATTCATTCCCAGACCCGGCCCTACGTACCATGAAGGTGCCAACCAGTGTTTTCTTGACAGAAAGTTGACTCTTCTGCTCTAGCCATAGGAGAGCGTCATTTGCGACACTCCCAAGCTCCAATTCACTTAGGCCGCCGAGATTGTTGACAAGGAGTACAACCTCATCATGTCCATCCTCTTTGAGAGATAGATACGATCTCTCAGGATCGTCTGTCGCCGTAAGCATAGTCATCATTTTGTCAATGACCCCAAGCGATGATGGAATAGGACGGATCCGAGCGAAGCCGGGTTCGTTGTGGATCCCTATTCAAACGTAAGAAGAGGGAATAGACGATGACGGAAATGGTTCTGCACCCATTCCAATTTCCATTTCATTATATGCGAGATGACTTTCAGAAGCGCCCGTTCCAGGAAGCTGAAAAAATCGTTGAACATAGATTGAAATCGTTGAAAATTATGGTCTTAGAAATCTTCACGTACATGACAGTGTCCGAGTCCAACGGCCACCGTACCTATGTTTTCGGCGATATATTTGGCCGTAGCTTCAACCTGGTCGATATTCGCCCCTCGGCTCGCAAGAGCACCGGCAATCTTATATACGAGGACCGTTCCAGCTAAGCCCCGACGACCTACAATTGTTGACTGGGATCGGGGCACTGAGCAGTCATCACCGACAATCAAGAATCTCACAGGAGCCTTGGAGGACGAGACGGACGAAGCGACGTGTTTTTCCTTGACAAGGCCAAAGTGTAATACTAATAGGTCAATCGTCGGATCTCTTTAAATATCCAATGTTAGATGGTCATCGCTGGCGTACCGTCGCCGGTATAATTCTTGACAATTATCAGTGTCCTGGAACACAAAGTGAAATCAGCCGTAATTCTCGACTGGTAGGAACGAATATAGTTACCCTGCAGAATTGGTCACTAGCTCAATTCCTCTGCTGATCTGTCGTACGTTTGGAGAAGCAAATACATTGCCTAGATGACAATGGTAATCTCGGATTAGACTAGTTCATAATTTAACCATACGCTCGTAGTACCTGTGACAGCAGCAGTTAATATTCCAGGAGTCACCCAACCCGAATGAGCAGGTTCATGGCCTGCACCACCGCCCGAGACAAGGGCGACCTTGGAAGGATCTTGATTCTTTAGATAGACAACTGGATTAGAATCAAGGACTTAGAGGCCTCACATGGTGAGTTAATACAAATTAAAGACCTCTGGATTCCTTATCCAGCAAAATTTTATCATCTACGCGTACGAGGCCACTCAGAGAGTCCAAAACGAGCTTGCTAGGGTCATTGACAATGTGCTTATCTGGGTAGATATTAAGGGCATATTTCAAACTTTTCAAACTTGAAGTATCAGCTCGAGCGGTTTGCTATACGAACCCATATGCACAGTTTAAACCAGGGATGATACTATGTGATAGCACGGTGAGTGTCCTCTAGCAAGAGGGAGCTTGAAGCTCAGACTGATCATTGGCGGCAGTCGATCGTCATAAGTCATTTGACTCCGAAGCATCCACGTCGCCGGAAGCACTCATTGCAAGCTACAGAACTGTCTTCTCTAGTCCCAACCTACCACTTTCTTCACGAGCTCTTCCTAAACCACTCCTTAGTTTTCCTTTCTATCAAGTAATATCTTTTTGAAAACCCAAATCATGTCGCGTGCAACACGGGTTGCTGGATTCGCCGCTTTCGCCTCAACACTCTATTTGCTTCTCTTGTTCTCCGTTCTCCCTGTGCCCCTCTTAGACGCTACTGTAGCTAAACAGATCCTTCCTGTTGTACGCTATCATCTTGTTTCTCATAGCTACTCTGCACCTGACATAGTCTCATTTCTTTAGATTCCCTGGTGGCTGCTAGTCTCTTTTGGTTCATACTCGCTGTACTCCCTTGGCTGGGGCCTATTCACATTCCGTGATTGCCCAGATGCATATACTGAGTTACTAAGTGTACGTCCAATATTTACATGAGTTACATCAGTAATCCTTTGTTATGTTATCCCTCCATATTCGCTTGTGGCTCTCCTTTGAATGCTGCATATTTGCAAAATGTCTTATTTTTACGCAGGAAATAACACAAGCCAAAAACGAGCTACGTTCCAAGGGTATTTCTGTAGATTAAATTGTTGGATCGATCATGTCTCGTACAACAGGGGAGAGAGGGAGAGTGTTATCATTGTAGCCGGGAAATCTCGATAAAAATGATAAAATAGACCTATTGGCCTGATGATTTGAGATGATTTAGCCCGGAAGACCAAGGCTTGCCCTCTGAAAGAAAGATGAGAATGTGGTTTGCATGTCTTACATATGAATGCAAATTTGTTACATACTACTTGTAATACATTTGTACGGTCCTGAGGAGGGAGCTGTCGTATTTCGTCCGGTGTCATAGAAATCACACGCAGGATCATTGCCTAAGCAAGAAGTTTCTCAGGAACGCCGTGGCTAATTGCAATTACGCTTGCATACGTACCTTTTGATCGTCAGGCAGAGCTGCAAGCGCATCAGGTAGCTGGTTCATGGCAGCCGGGGCGCGGGGTGGTTGTGACCCTGGGGGGTATGGATTGGATCCCGGCTGAGTAGGTGGTTGTCTAGGATATCCATTGGCGAGTGAGGGCTGCTGCGGGGCAATTGGTGGTGGGTGTTGGCCAGGAGATCCTATCCTGTTGGGTCCGGCCAAGTGAGGTGGGACGGAAGATGCTATGATGGGTGCTTGTGGATTAGCAGGCGAAGTTGCTGCATGTCGTGCGAGTGTTTGCTAGTCATGCACATTAGTCACAAAGGTGGACGGAATTCCTGAGAAGAAACGTCCCGCACATGAAGAACTTCAACGTTCACAGCGTTGATTTTGACCATGAGCGTAATGAGCGCATACGCAATTTGAGGCTAATGTGTCAGTTATAGGTAATAAGTCAGACATTTCCACTATGTCCCATTTACGAAGATAACATTATTCAACCTGTACGTTCAATATAGCCCTTGCTTGCTCCGGAGTGGTCTTCTACTAGCAATGATATGAGAACATCATCAAATCGCGCAGTGGTATTGCTCCAGCTAGCCAAGGCGCACTTTCAGTTGGATCAGTAGCTGCAAAAGCTCTTCTTCGGGTAAGGTGGGCGTAGACATGGCTAGTCAGAGTAAACGCGTCACAAAAGCCGGTGCAAGATGATGGTCAATGCCAGTGAATTAGTTTTCGGACATTCGAGCTGCAAGGCAACTTGTCTCTTGACGGTCGGACAATTGTTGAAATGACAACATGACTTCATCCTCAAGATAATATTCGCTCTGATGTGTTCATGTCCTACCGTTCATGCTTGCGGTACATTTATGACATTAGACAGATTTTTATTTAAATCAATCAACTAATTTACAGATGAGACCTCCTGGACACAGAACTAAATTGCCGCAGATCCAAGGAGGCGAAAAAGCTTCTTACACAGACACCAATCCAGCCAGCTTGCCCTGACGCTCGAGAGCAGTGACGGCGTCATTACCTATTTTGATAGGGAAAGGGTTATCAGTGAAACTGTAAAGAGACAGAGCGCTAGTTGTTTGTATATTCTGGCTAACCTCCAATGTGCTTTTGGCCTATATGAAATCAGAGTTATTAGGATATTACACGATATCACAGAGTTAAGGAAGCTGACCAATGAAGATATTGGGAACAGTCCGTATACCTGTCTTGGACTTGAGATAGTCCTGTATTTCTTGTTCCTCGGGGAGCTCATCAATCCTAGTGAGTAATATAAGCATCTCAAATGCAGCATCCTCAAACGAAGGCAACGTACTCAAGGACTTTGACCTTAGCATCAGGGTACTTGGTTGCAAATAGATTTTTGCTGCTCCGGCTAAACGGGCACCAGCTCTAATTCAAAGAAATACTTTTATTAATTGATTGCCCTGATATTAGAGAGGATAAGCCATACCTTAGAGAAGATAGTGATATGGTTCTCTGCAATCGCAGACTAGCGGTATCTATTAGCCCTTTTGGAGCACAAGTCAGAAAATGGGCAATGTACGACGTACTTCAACAGTATCTTTGACAGTCATATTTCCTTGTGTCGTGCTAGAGGATGATGTAGATGTGGAGAAGAATGCGCCAGTAGATCGTGAGGATGTGATAAACAGCGAAGCAGTAGCGTTATAAAGGCGAGAGAGCATCACAGATCATGTGGGGATGGCTCAGCTAGTCAAGGGCCTCATCTTTGTCAGCATATGTCAGCATCGGCCACTATGTCATTTAGGCACGTGATCGTGCACTGCGCGCCACTAAATGGCGCGCCAGGAAGCGCGGTTGTTTGTTAATCTGGAACTGGAAGCATTTAGCAACTACCGATTATCGAGCTCAAAAGTGTATGCCCGAACTATTTTACGAAACATGATTTGGGACCATCCTCAACATGATTTGTAACCCGCTTCAAATATAGGCCCGAATTTGTCAGCCATGTCGATAGTCAGAACCATCTGCCGTGCCATGGAGCGTATCGCGCCTTTGAGACTCGCTGAAAAATGGGATAATGTGCGCAACGCATGATGATGATCAAAGAAAGGAAAAGTCTGATTAGCCCGATCCCCTCGCCTTAGGTTGGATTACTGCTAGGTTCTCCTGTCTTCTGACATATCCACTAGGTTTTCTCATTCGGCGTATGCTCCAAAATGAACAGAAGCCCCCACTCCCCGGCCTAATGCAAATCAAGTGTTACTGACTATTGAGTTAGTGAAGTCCAACTTTGCTTCCCAGTTCTTGAAACATATCCTCTGACTTATTGAGTTAGTCTAACACCATCCGTACTAGCAGAAGCCGTGGAATCCAAGACGGGCATGATTGTAGCCTATCACCCTAGTATCTTTGCTCCACTTCGATCTCTCACACTTTCTGTCCCTCTTCAAGCCACGCTTCTCAAATGCGCAGCGCAGGGCATCTCCGTTTTTAGTCCCCACACTAGCCTGGATGCTGTTTACGGTGGCATGAACGACTGGCTCGCGGCCGGGTTGATCCAAAATACACCTTCGTCGCAGGTGACGATTTTGGGCACCGAGAAACGCGAACCCGAGACGAAGAAGGTAGAGGGTGGAGACGGTCGCCTGGTGACGCTCGGGGTGCCGCTGTCTATCGAGGAACTTATTCGACGAACAAAGAGCCATCTCGGCATCAGCCACGGTCAGTATCTTCTTCACTTCAACAAGTCAACGGTTCGTTACATCGCTATTGCGTGCTGAATTCTCTTTCCTTCTTCCTTAATAAATGATAGTGCAATATGGCTCTCCAGTATCATCAACAGAATCTTCCCACATTTCGAGCGTTGCCATTTGCGTAGGTTCTGGTGGTGATATGTTGAGTGGTGTCGACGCAGATGTTTATCTGACTGGTGAGATGCAACATGTATGGGAATTCGTCTTTTCATTGGCAGAGATAGCTGAGAACAAACAACGTTCCAACAGCATGTCGTCCTCGCGGCGGTGGCAGCCGGCAAACACGTCATACTTTGTACGCGTCGCCCAATACTTATCCTTCTCTACTGTGTTTAATGACCCTACCGACTCGAACTTTGTTTTCTTCTTAAACAGGTGGACACTCTAACACCGAGCGTGGTTACCTACCAACGCTAGCGGAAAAGCTCAGGAAGGAGTTGAGCGCACCTGACGGTACCTCGGACTTCGTCTCTGGCTTGCAAGTGGCAATTAGCCAAGCGGACCGCGACCCACTTACAACATTGTAGTATGCTTATATCTCTGCATGAATCATGTACATATACCAAACACAGCGATATGCACACACCATCCATAGTGGCGCTGAATACCAACTGAAGTAATGAACCACTTACTTTTCAAATTTCAATCAGTTCATTATCGACCATAGTTTTTTGAACTAAATTTTGAGCCAGGTGCATCCGCGGTGATGAAGAGTAACTGAACAACTCTACGTGTCGACAATACAAGCCGCAGCAGTCTGGAATTGGGGCCTATTGCGACAAGTCACGACCGATGCGTTGGCCTGGTCAGCGTCAAAGGGGTTGGAGAACCGGGACGTCTGCCCCACTGTCCTTCGATAAAGAAGGTTCGAATGATGACGCCACTACTCGGAGACGCTGGATATAGAACGGTGGAGCAACAGTATTGAAATGGGCCATGCGTACAGCTGTGCGCATTACACCTGGCGGACCTGCTGCCCAAAAACCTTGGCCGTTTGAATTGCTGTCGCCGCTGTTGTCGCCATCCCTGATCTTCCTGCTCATCGCTGCTGACAAATATCCAAACTCATCATATTGGTTGTTGTTGTGGGCTTGTGCCGACTCTATCTGCTATGGCCAACCAGAACACACCCATCAATCTTACTTCTCTAACACGAGGGCTTCTCGATGATGATTATCATACGGTATGCGTTGGCGGACAGCTGATGTCGGAAGAGAAAGATGAAGAGACAGTATTTTCTCCATCACAGTGATGTGGGTGACGTACTGGTTCGGGTTCGCACAATAAATACGACCTGTCTCAAGTCGCTACCACTGGCATGATGAATTACTCCCAACTCCACGGTGTGGTTCATTTGACGTGACATGTCGAGACTGGACTGGTGACTTGTGTGGCCGTATGGAGATGCACATCACGTATCATTGACACTGGCACAGATAGCATATGTTAAGTGCAGAAGTAAAATCTATTTTGTCAATTACGATATTTAATTATTATAATTTATGATTATGTACAATAAATTTATGCGGTACAGTAATAACATTGTCCCTTCACATCCTACGTCATGCAAAAGACGGGACACGGACATACAGAATCACGTGATATTTTAATCGGGGTTTGAATCCGTACCTCGTCGTTCAACTTGGCAAGATGCGCTTGCAGCAGCTTCGACTACATATTGTTCTACACAGACACTATTGACTACGGCGGCTTCCATTAGCTGTCGGACTACGAATAATATTGCTGAACAACATGCCACCAACTAACCGTGCTACTCCTCTGAGACCTCAACTGGCTGCCACCGATGTCTCCTTCCAGATTCCACCCGACACTGCCTCCCTAACCTATCTTCTCGACAACGACGATGACTTCTTACAAGATGTTGAAGATAGTTTCATCCCGCGCACACCTACGCTACCTCGTGCTAATAGAGTATTCGAAGCTAGCCAAGAGACACCCCGTGCATCCACGAGCACAGCTATACCCTCTTCATCAACTATACCCGCGACTCTGGCACACGTGGGGCTAAGAAGAAGCTCTCGCAAAGCTATTTCAAAATCTGGCGTTCTTGGCTTGAAGAATGAACGCGCTATAGCAGGGCCTCCGTCGCCGAGCAGAGTCAACATTACGGCAGTTGCATCATCATCGCCATTATCATCAACGTCTACCAGCCTGCCTGCTGTCCAACACCCTGCAAACTCACCGCCACCGGTCATTCAGGCGGCGCCGGATTTTTCTCAGCCATTAGCTCGGCTACACCATTTGTTTCGTAAGGAGGATTGGGATGATCACGCTCGTGGCAATCAGGTGCTATCGACTAGTGCGAGAGGCAATGGTCTCGTGAAGGCAGACAAGAACAAGAAGAGGGTGAGCGTCATGCCCGTCTAAAGCGCTTCGTTACTTTGAGCAAACATACCCTGACATTCTTCTCAATTTTGTTACATCTCAGCATCCTACTTTCGCTAATGAGAGCGACCACAATTTAGCTGATTTTACCGCCGACGGCTCGAATCCACCGAAGAAGAAACGGGCTGGTTCATCATCGGCATACGCTCAATCTCGGAAGAAGAATGCTACCGCTAGTGCATCCACTGTGCATGATCCACCGGAGAGTAACGATATGGCAGATGTTGCTGCACAATCCCGAGGGGATAATGTGAAAAAGCAAAATGTTTCAGCGCCCGTTGAAGCATCACAGTCGCCGTAAGTTCATTTCTGTGAAACGAAATTCATGAAAACAAAAGCGGATCTTGACCATCATCCGTTCGCATCCGCAGAGATAACAATGATGATGACAAACGCTTCGCTCCTCCCGAGTCCCCTACACGTGTACGGAGCTCGACAGCCGAACCGGATCTCGGTATCGATCGTCATAATGATGAAGATAAACTAGGATTAGGGCCGATACAGGGACACAAGCGCAACAGCGACGGCGCGGGACAATCATCTGCGTCATCCCCGTTACCACAACAGCCAGCTTGTGTCTCACCAAACTATGATGCCGAACTGCCACCGATGGATTCACCATCCGAGGAGGAATCTTCCTCCAGTACAACACTTGTTGCGATTAGAAGAAACGAGAGTGGGCCGACAGATGGCGTCAGAGCGATAAACAGTGTAGCCGCCGCCAATATAGCTCATGTCTCTGCTACAATCATTGCTTCTCGCGGTGTAGATCATCGTGATAACGGAGAGCAACGGAAGACTAAAAAGACAAACCGTGTCATTACCGTTGACAGTTCCAAGAAGACCTCGAGGACAAGGGTTGCAAGCCGCTCCGAACATGATCTACAAGAGGGTAGGAACATGCATGGATCGCGGAACGGTAGTCGATCGGTAAGGAAAATTAGAACCATGTCACGTGACGCATATATTCATATTTTCTTTGGGTAGCAAACTATGGATCTGCGTTCCGTTGCCTCTCCCGTCGAAGGCACATATTCCGGTTGTGATACCAACACTAGCTCGAACTTTCCTCCTGGAGGTGTTTATGAATTGCCTAATGCTTGTTTAACCGATGATATCACCGGCATGACACAACATGGCCATTCAGCCAAGTAAGAACCGGTTTCTCAATGATATATCTTCAACTACGCCGAAACAAACCGAGTTGACATTCCCTGCTTCTCACAGTCATATAGTACCGTCTCACATGATGATTGATGTTGACTCGCCAAGTCATCTTGCAAAAGCTACTGTCACCAAGGGTATACATACGCTGGCATTGGAAGACAATCCATCAAGTCCTCAGGATAAGCAACCGCTGGGCTCATTGTTAGAGGGCAAGACTAATGAGCCGTTTCAAAATACGCTAGACTCTTCATCTCCATCAAGAACAACTAGTAGGGCGTCTCATGCCAGCGCAAGCACATCCAGGAAGCGGCCATCGAGTTCCCGTGAAGATCCCATGATTGACGGACGAGCAATCAAGAAGCGGCAGACGACGCGTGATAGAGGCCACGGCGGCGCCGTTGCAACGGCACGAGCCCCCGTCAGACTGAAATCGGTAGCTAATCTAAATAACGAAGGGCCTAGAACTGTTTCTTTGCGACCGAACGTAAACCGCCGCAACCCCATACCGGCAGTGAAGAGTATGAGGGTTCGGCAGGAGAATGCCCCGAAGGGTATAACTGGAACGGGCGCCAAGACATCAGCGTCGGACGTCCTAAACCAGAAAAGAGGAGCAACAGCAGGAAAGACCCTGGAAAAACGGAAGCACGTTGCAGCTCGTCCTCTTCGTCCCATGTCTATTGCCCGTCCGACAGTGCGGAAGGCCACGAGGAGTTTGAAGGGCATCGTCTTGAAGACTTCCCCACGAGTGCAGCCTTCATACCCGAGCTCGAGATTAAATGCACGATCACAGGAAGGCCAGAAAAAGAAGGAGAAGCTACTGCAATATCTGGTACATGTATGTTTGCACCACTCAATTTTTTCCGTACCTTCTGATTATCCATCCACGTATCCGACCCCCTTCTTCTATTTATTGCTTCCAACTTTTCAACGCGTGACTGGCGCTAACTAAATTGCGTTTTCCCCTCCTGACATTCTTTTCGTGATGGTGCAACCTCGATGTTATATGATACTTATCAGGGCAAGGAACTCGTGATTGACAGCGGCGTTCAATCTGTCGTGAACATGAATAAAGGAGAAGGGAGAGATCGAACCGTTGGTTTGGGTCGTGATCACGGGCCTGAACACCCCCACCCAACGCTCCATGTAGCAACCAGTGAACCAGCATTCGCCGGCTCCGGATCGCCGCCGTCTCGATTGCAAGCGGTTGCAGGACAGATCAAGGATGCCACACCCGGCCTGGAGTATGTTCGGCCGCGAACGAGGTCGATGACCAAGGCAACAAAATCTGTTGCTTTTAGCTTTCATACCAACCGACGTGCACAAGAGCGAGCCAAGTTCGACGACATGGTCAAAGCCAAAGAAGCGGAACTGCAGCGGATCAAAGAGGCAGAACGATTGGTGCGTGAAGAGGAAGAGCGCAAGGAGGTAAAAGAGCTCAGGATGCGCATGATTCCTAAAGCGCATGAAGTGCCTGAATGGTACGCTCGTGCGCCCAGACGTCGACCGCGGGGAAGTACCGAAGACAATCCCGCGGTTAGGGGAGCTATTGCAGCTACACATGGGAGAACCGCAGGGGGTAAAGCGAGATAAGAAGCACGTTTGGAAAGCATTGTAGGATCGGTGTATAGTAGCAATAACAGCAACATCTTCTGAGGGATTCTCTTCCTTGTTGTATGCATATGTATACACGCGATGTATGTTCATCAAGAATAACTCGCCCCCTTTAGTCCCCCACCCTCTTTCATTGATCCCACATACACGAAGAACTATTGCCATTCAATTTGATCGTCTGACTCGAGATGTGGTTGATGGGGTCTGATGTTTTCTGTTTCCAGCGTGTCTTGCCGTCGGGCACGTGAGTGTTCGCTTTTACGTGTGCACGATGAATATAGGGACAAAGAGAACAATGGTAAAGGGTGGACACACGTTTCCATGCATCTACAGCGGTGTTTCCGCAGCCAGCTTGGCTGTGCGGTGACCGGGGATGGTAGTGAATATAGTCCTGTGTGCATGCGCCCATATGCCTTTCAAGTTCGCGTAGCTGAGTCTCAGCTGTGTAATGGGCAGGCGGTCCTTTTCGTCTGATGAAAAGGACCCCATCTTCGTTTTTCATTTCAGAAGTTCATTAATCATGGATGACGATGATTATTCTCATTCATTTATAATCATGAGTGAATGAACAAAGCCGTGTTCAGCTATCGGCTGATCGCTAGAAAGCCCTGGGATATAAGCGACCGTGGGCAAGCTTTACCTCCGAATGTTTAGTATTGAATGAACATTTAATTGAACGCCGCTGTTTTCTTCTTTTTCTCGTCTCGAGGGCTCGTTAAAGTTCATTCATTTCCCTGCACAGGCGCTACATTTGGGAGCGATACAACCCCCGCCTTGCTATTGGAGTGATTCTATACTATTCAGTTGCAAACAAATAGTGCTCAACAAGAAACTATGTGCATTAACTTTTTGGGTGCCCTTGTGGGTCTATGAAGACATTTTTTTCGACAGCCTCAAGCATTAGCCCTGTTCCAAGCCCTTCTAGGGGACGTGATGGAAGGTTCACTAATATATGACAGCTTGAAGCGGCGGCGCATACATCCGCTTTGCTAGGTGGCTGGTATAACAGGCTCTACCTTTAGTTAATATTGTATGCCGCCCACTATAGAACTAGTAGCAGCATCACTGGCAATAATACCACTGCACTGGGTCATGGACGTTACAAGAGACGATCACGAACGCAGTTCAGTTGAATGGGGATCGAAAGGACTAGACCAACGTACATCCTTTAGTGAAACAAATGATATTTGATGAAAACTATAAAAAAAAAAAAAAAAAAAAGTATATACATCGTGATCGCACATTCAGTTGTGTCCAGTCCTCGTGATCATCTAATCTAAAATGTCAACCATCGCTGATCCTAATCGGACAGTTTGAGAGGGCAGCGGCTGCTGTGATGAATTTCTGTCATCATCAATGCATCATCACCGCTCACAAATATTGGTTCCTGCAAGCTGCAGCTCAACTATTTGCCCGATTGGCACGACAACGCGGGGATGCGGAGGCGGAGGCTGTGATGATGCCGTGCCAGACGGGGATGCATCATGTATGCACGTCCACCACACCGGCATTCTTGCCCAGTGTCGGGCCTCTCTTCCTCCTCACCGAGAGTTCTGCCAATTTCCATCAACATCAACCAGCAAGAACGTTTACGAAGCAAAAAAGGCGCCAAGCACCAACTATGCCATTGAAAATGTTTTTTTTTTTGCACATATACATATATTTCTGGCATCTGGCATACTCCTGAAATGCCGGTCTAGTGAGGCGCTAGCTCTGCCAAGGCCGCTGCCAGCGGCAGCGCTGAGTCTCAAATCCAGCCACACTTGTGCTGCTGACAGATGCCCGAGTTGCACCCATGTCGAATTTCTGATGAATGGAATTAGCAGCACCTGCTTGCGTAGACATCTTTGCACTATCATGCCGTACACCAGGCACCAACCTATACTAGGCCACCGAGCCCTTTAGGCACAACGTACTTACACACAGCGGGCGAAACCCAACAGCCGACACATGACAGCCATCGTCTCCAAATGTCCGACTTCAAGGCTTCCGCTGATTCAGGTGGTCCAGGCAGGAAGGCGAGAACTCATCCAGAGTACGTAATAAAGAGGCCGAGCCACGACATACATGGCACCGGGTGTTACACTTTCATAATTGGACCAGGTATCGATTGCGTCGTAATGGGTAGGAAATATTCAAATGGGTTTGTTACTTCATACTATGAAACGATTATGAGTGCCATCAGCCACGCGGGCAGGGTTAAGCAGGGTAGTGTGATCTCCAGTACTCATGTCATAAGTTTTCTTCTTTGTCCGATAGATATTAGCCAAGTGTGGGTGTAGTTGACAGGAGAAATGGACCAAATAAAATGCATGTCTAACTATTCAACAATTAAGAGGAAATCACTCCCCCGGTCGCGAATTCAAGTATGCCGATGACAGGCATGATAGGGAGGATAATTGAGTAGGAATTTACTCACAATTCAATGTTGTATACATGACGCGTCACCGCGCTAGTCCTCGCCGGCTCGTTTGCCCCCCCCCCCTCCCCTCTTTCTAGTTTAGGAAAAAGATAAAGCGATTTTTTTGGTTCCAGAACAACATGTGTCCGTCTGATGATGATTTTAGTGATGGCACCATCAGTGTGACCTGTATCGACCACTTGCTTCTCAACAGTGGCGTCCAGAGGTGGTTTTAGAGGTCAATTGAAAAAGATAGAAAGAACTGAAGGAAATTACAACGATGCGTTTTGATGAGTCTATACCATGCAAGATGGGTTTTTACCCCACGCGGATGAAGCGGGGCTTTAGGAAGGGGATTATGATCGAGGTTTCGGAAGGCCGAACATCGTCCAACTTGAATGAACCACGGCCGACCGATCGTTTTTGTTCCGAGTCCTTTCGTGTTTTTTCTTCAGTGATGGGAGCAAAAAAGCTACCTCCGAGCCCCGAGTCAGGTCTGTGGACATGGGAAGAAGGTTTAAGGTAATCAGGGCATTGTTCCTTGTTATTTTTCTTTCATTGGGCGGTGCAAGTTCGTATTGATAAATACGCGCTGATGGACTCGTGTAAATACGTCAACAGGCTGCGTCCGGTGGTACGTGTGTTATCTTTTTCTTTGTTCGCCAAGGAAGCAGACAACAACTAAAAAAGAAAATAATTAATGCGACCCAGGACAAAGGCGCCCTTCAAGTTCAACTTAGCCGAGCCGTGACATATTACTTTTCCTTGGCCCAGGAAACCAGTGCGATAGGTTTGACGGTATGGTCTGGCAACAATAAGCTGCACAGGCCGATACACATCACGGAGATTGTCGTAGTTATCTCCTACAGCTTAACATTTGAGCATCTCGTGTTCATTCATCCTGAGAGATAACACGGATGCTTTTTTTTTTTTTGCTTCTAAATTGTGCCCTTAACCACAAGTCCATTGCGTGTGTAGAGGCATATAAATCACGCCTATTGTGTCGCTAAAGGGCACAGAGATATGCACATTGGAGCCTAAGAGCGTGAGAATAAAATTGGCTTCCTTTTTTTTTTTTCGTCAAAAGACGCAAGCTCCGATGAAATAGATAAACAATAGAATCCTGTGTGGTTGATTTTCGAGTTGTTGTTATGGGCTTTACAAGCGTTAGTAAGCCACCAATCATTTCTTTAGACCTGTCCTCAGTTTTCTGGACCGTAAGTTAGTACGCCGAGGGAGAGAAATTCGCATGTGGTTGAAAAATGGTGAAAGAGATTTGTCGATGATTTGATTTTGGCGCCAATGTGACGGCAGGGGTCGCAACAAAACCAGTTCTTTCGGAAGCGAATGATGGGCGGACAGGCAAACGAGTCAAACCGGATCGGGCTAGATCA
Organism: Agroathelia rolfsii; assembly: GCA_018343915.1. Lineage (NCBI taxonomy): Eukaryota > Fungi > Basidiomycota > Agaricomycetes > Amylocorticiales > Amylocorticiaceae > Agroathelia > Agroathelia rolfsii. The sequence goes on from JABRWF010000002.1 coordinate 2,830,993, forward strand.
CCCGAAAACGTGGAAAATGAACCACCTGCCTTTTCTGAGAGATGGCGTGATGGCGTAGCAAGTAGACATCGTAATATGAAGACATGCATCGATGCTGTCGAGACACATTTTTCCGACACAATGCGACTAGGCGTAGAAGGCGCGAAAGGACCGATCCGAAAAGTTATAAAGGACTACCTGACTCCCCTCATCCAGGTCCTCATCCACCCATCGCATCCCCAAAGCACTCGAGCTCCTCTGAGTCATTTCGAATTATCTTTCTCGCCAACACATTCATCACCAAACACCAACCACACCTTTACCATCACCACAATGTGCTCCCACTCTCAGTCGACTTGCGCTCACGCCGCGTCTTGCAGCGTATCGCAACGCCCATCCACGGCGATCCCTGTGAACAACCAGACTTCGAACCAGGGTCCGACGTGCATCGATCACGGTTATGCCGCTACCTCTCCCCAGTGCTGCCACTGCGGTTGGCGCGGTAGCCACTCGCCCAGTTGCCCGTTCAAGTGAACGGGTACATATTTGGCATCTCGATTTTTGTCTGTTTGATTCCATAGTGTATTATTGCCTGTACTTGGTATGTTTACATCTCTCCGTCTCACGGACTTGGGATAACGATGGCTGATCTTATTCTTTGGTTCTCAGCTTCTCAGCCTCCTGTCACGACTGCACTCATACGCATCTCACTTTTTTATTATTGCATTGCTGTACCATCTATACCCGCCTCAAGGACGACGACCAGGAAGAAGGAACGAGTTCCGCGCCCAGTTGTTTTTTTGTTGTAATTTGTTTGACGAACCGAGGAGAACGACGATGTGGTAGTGTCGCAGCCCCAGTTTTTCGTATTCGTTCGCAAGGACTGTCGACGTTTGTTGTTCTTCGTTTTCTTTCCTCTTCATTTTCTCTATCGCGGACTCGGTTGTCGTTACTTTCTCATGAACGATATGACCAATCGTTGTACAATAGTCTGCAAAGTTTGCATACATTTTATTCCTCCTTGCCCTTTCTCCCCACTCCTCTTGTTTTCTTCTTCAATCATCATGTTTTTATTACCATCTTGCAAAAATTTGATAGTGCCGTTCTGATTCAATTCCCTTGAGGTTAGGGCATCATTTCATGCCTATGTGATGTCAACCATGCCGTGCTACTCTAAATCACTAAGTCCCCCGCGGGCTTCGGTTCAGCCAGGGGGTGGAGGTGGACTCTTCGATAAGGGGCCCTCTCTGGGCGCTGTCAACATGAATGCTGCCACTGCGGGGGTGGGGCGGCCGAGCGCAATAACCTCTCACCCATGGCCGGGGAATAGGTTAAGGCCTACACATTTCTGCTCAGTCCACGGTTTACACCACAGCAGTGTTATGTGCGCACATGTGCGTACTTGGTTGGCTTGTGTTGTGTCCACGGGGTTCACGTTCACAGCCTAACCACGCAAGTGATATCATCGGATCAAAAGGGATCTTATCTGTCATCATGATGATGGTCCCCTTCTTCCCTGGACTACTTTTTTGCTTGTGTCCGTCCGTCCCTTCTTTTTCCCTCTCTCTTTTTGATTCCGGGCCCGGGTACCTCGCATCTATCCTTTTCCAGGTGCTTCTCTCCGGTCCTGGTTGCCCGGTGGACGAAACAGGCGGCACTGTTGTCATGGACCTGTCACACTGCTCTTTTTTTCATCCCACAACTTGTCATATGTCACAGGAGGGGAGGGAACATCCCTCAAAAAAAAAAAAAATGATGACGACGATGAGATATACGGGCTAACCTACATCGGAGAGAAGCATGAGCACAGAGAAGGGGGCTGAAGAAGAAAAAAAAAGTCCAAAAGAGAACGCACACAGAAGAAGAATCAGAAGCAAATTGATTCGAGAGATGAGTCGCTCCGGCAAAGAGCGCACTAACTGAATAGAGAACGGCCAAAGAAGTTGTGTTACCCCATGGCACGGGAAATTCATCATTAGCACAGAAGCCTCGTCCCTCCTCTGCTTTTCCTTTAGTCCGCTGTAACTGCCACATCCTTTATGCATACAAACATGCCCCAATGTGCGACGTCCCGGGCCGGCCGCGGAGGGACGGAGCGATGAAGAGGGAAGAAAGAAAAAAAGTTGATGGTAATGATATGGGTTGAAGAACGCCCCTGCTGGCTTGTCAGAAAATTGGTCTTCTCTTTGATGACCATTGCGGTACTTATCGTCATCATCAGCCTTATCATCATGTCCTCTTACGTGCAACTCTGCTCAAGAGAAAAAAAACACTGCGCTGTAGGCAACAGGATACTTATCATCGGCCACCAGAAGCGTCCATTAGTCCTCTAATTTCTTCTTTTTGGTACGATTTACCACAGAGTCTAGTCACAGCCCGGTTAGATACAGGATCACGGGAAATTTATGTTTGATTTGTTCGAGTCCACATTGTATCAACGAGTGATAGAGATGCATATATGCGCTGTTAAACCGCTTTACAAGGTATATAAGCAAACATGCATGCCTATGACGAAAGGCGATGACGCATTGTGCATCGAGGCTTTTTACAGTACACAAGCGTGTATGCTTATACATGCCATACTGCTTCTATCTTGCTGCTATTATCACAGCTTAGCTGGGTTCGTCCATCTCGGTGCACGTTTCTATTTGACGATAAAAAAGTCGGACGGTTCAGCATCGGAAAGTGTCGAGGATAAGAAGAAAAGGGCAATAACGGCCCCTAGCGTCAGTCGCCGCACTCACCTCATTGAACGCCTGCAAGCCTTCCTAAAAGCCACGAAAATGTAAGAGATGATGAATCAGTCAAAACGCATTCGGAGTAGCCCGGTAGTTTATGAGGGAAGGCCAACAATGACGATAACAGGGCATATACATAGAGACACATATACTACACACCTTGATGTTCTGGCCATTATAGGCACGTTTTGCCTCGGGGGACCAGACATGTAGACGCAAGGCCTCTTCGTAGCTGCCTATTTGCTCGGATGCTACCAGTCCCCTTTTGTGACTTTGGACCGACTCCGGCGAGTTTGCGACAATCTGGCGCGCGAACCAGAGAGACGTGCCGAGCACTTCTGCTCTAGGCACCACACGGTTAACGCTATAGAAGCGGATCGGCCATGCCCCATTTCGGTTAATATCCTTTACCCATGGAAGAGAGAAAAAGAAAGGAAATATATTCACAAGCGGTATTTCGATTGCGCTTCCACTGCCGACACAACATTGCCCAAGAAAAGCATTTCAGCCGCAAACTATAAATACAAGGCATCATCGATCATCCATCGTTAGCTCACAGGGGAGGAAAAATAAGATAATGTAAGAATAGAGAAAGAAAATAAAAACTGACCTGATGCCCAGCGACTCTGTTCAGTCTAGGTATCACTATCATTTTTGGTCCATGTGATTAATCAGACCAAAATAACCGGGATGTTAAAAAAAAGACACAGGCATGTAAAGACCGACCTCCTTGGCCTGCGACAACGCCCCTCTTAGCCTCTGGAAGAGCAAATTTGGCATCGTTACTAGCAACGACGATATCACAGTTTAGGATCATTTCCACTCCGCCTCCGTATGCGCCACCTTCGACGGCGGCGATGATAGGCTTGCAAGATGTGGAGCGTCTGGAGACAGAACCAAATCCGTTGATGTTGGAGGCAATGCGTTCCTGTTCATTGGTGATGCCACGTTTTATATCGTCGTTCCAGCTATCAGCAGTTCATGCCACATGTGGAAGGTGTCGCCCATTGTGTGGGCCCAAAGTGAGATATTGCGTATTGGGGATGTGACAGTGATGTATAGTGGAATGGGTCCAGCCAAATAAAAAGAAGACCGAGGATTGTTAAGAGCCAGGAAGATGGAAAGAAGAGCGGATGAGTCAGCTCAAGAGAAGAAAGAACAGGAGAACAAGGACAGAGAGAAGCCAAGTGTTGACTGCATAAGTCCCTCAGTCCGTATTATCATACTCACGCTTTGAGGTCGGCTCCAGCGCACCAAAGACGGCCCGCACCGGCCAGGATGACTACCCTGTAAGAACAGATACCATAATTATTTAGCATGAGTGCCCGACTATCATGAAAGCCATGGCCATTCGGCGGGGCCAGTGGTAATTGCACCGCGGGGGAGGGAGGTACAGACCACAGGCTCGGTTCTTCATCAAACCAATCCAGGACATGCTTGATATCGTCTGCCATGGTGGGTGTCATGGCATTCAGCGTCTTGGGACGATTCATTGTCAGCACCAGGATATGTTCATCTTCCCTGACGTCCAGAATCAGTTGGTCAGAGTGGGCGGGGGGCGTCAGCTTTGAGTTGGTCATGGTCATGGAGAGAGTCTTGCAGGAAGAAAGCTGTCGGCTACTCGACTTCCCCGCATTGCCGGGGCCCCGTTGATTCATTGACAGGCCACGCACTTTTCCGCAGCTGCTTCCGTTGAGCTGACATCACGGCCGGGTGACGGCCATCGAGAAAGCTTTTCGATCGACTCAATCACCATCATGGGACCGTACAAACACCCATCCACGGCATATAGTTGTTCATCGGACTGTATCATGGCCTACATATATGTATATAACATCCATCAAGAATACATCATCAGCCTAGCTGGTTCTGTGACCGCCGACGCCGAGCTCGGAGGGCACTAAGAAATACTTCTATGCCGAAAATTGCGCAAGAAAGGGTTCAGGTCGATGCTGTCCAGAAAGAGCTAACCACTTCTCTGGTTATTGAACTGGTAAACCATTATTCTTGGTGCCTGTTCATCTCGGACGTATCGGTGGAAGGCGACGATAAGCCAAGACACATGGCTTACTATATCATACCGATATTTGTATGTAAGTAGGAACTCTGCTCAATATCAATGGGACTCTGATCAGTTGACACGACGGCAGGCTGAGCGCTCAAATGATGCCATTGTTTGACATCCACTATTGGCTGACTGCTGACTTCTTCACCTCGGCACTTCTGGTCTACGAACCGATGATGTCGTGACCTACAACAACAACAGCAATATGCGTAAGCTGTTGTACTGTGTTAGCTCATGTCATTGTTCGGCCATCGCATTCGGACGCTATAAATTGACAACAGGGGTCTTGGCAAATACCCAAAGAGGCGGGCGATACTCAATCAGGAACGTGATCCACCGACCATCTGTGGGCGTGAACATAGCAATCAGTTGACGCATAGTGTTCGATACAACTAATCAGGGACATCTTGCCCACATCCGCTTCGCGGATATAGGTCAGCGGACAAGTCATACGTCGGAGGTGTGCTGGAACGCATCGCGGGAGAAGTTGCATCCAAAGCACATGATCTGTATGGGGGGTATAGATGGATTATCTGAAGCCAGTTCGATTGCCGGTGTTCATGCCAGTGACCGATAACGCATTCGCATACACCACAACAGCAGCGGCGGTAGCAGCAAGCGGGTGAGCCAGTACATACGGCGCTAGTGCGTGCAAGTGTCCATATTCAGCATTCAGCTCAGGTTGAAATCAACACAAACATGCATGGTTGATATTATTGAAAGAATGACTGGATTTGTCATGTTTACGAACATGATTATTTCTCAGAGATCTTGATTACTGCGAGTTCCCATACATTTGCAGGGAACTTCGGCGCGAACGGCAGTAAATCGAGAGCGAGCTGCATGCAGTGAACTCGTGCCTGATGCCAAGGGCCCGAGGGAGAGTGTATACAACGTAAGCAGAGCGAACGCAGTTGGGAGAAAACCAATAGGATGGCGCACACTGCACCAAGAAAATTGAAATTTCGAGCAGCATCATGGCAGGGACGCGCGATGACAAGGTATAGATGAGAATATGATCAAGACATGGTCCGAAAAAAGTCAAAATGTCGTAAGTAATAAAATAGCGTCGGGTTCAAAGTTCATTTAACGATCCGTAAGCACAAAGGAAATGCGCTAGACATATTGGATATGTTCCGAATTTCGCGTGCGTTTTTCGAGTCGTCATAGGTTGCTTCAGGGAAGCCTGCTGTATTCATGCATCGTGTTCCTAAGTAAAGAGTAAAATCGGCGATGGCATCCGAAGCACTTGATAGTTGGAACCCCGAGATTGAACTGAGACACGTACTTTCTTCTGAAGCAAGTTTCGATAGGTATTCCGACGAAATCCAGGGGGCTATCCAGCGCCCCTCGGTCATGACCATATCTTGAGGTGAGTTTTAGGACTATATACAAGCTTGCTACCGATAACATCATGATGGGCAGGTAAATTTCCATGTGAAAACGAATGACTCTGTCCCGCACCGACAAATGCAGTCAGTCGGCTACCACGTGAGTGAGAAATAGTGGGATGACTGAGCCATTGGTGCTACCATGCATAGAGCAGTTAGAGGGGGTACGCAACATGATGTATGGGTCACACGATGCACAATTGTAACATTACCTCGGCTCTTGCATGGTCATCCGTGCAGTCGGGAACGATATTTATTTATTTATTTCATTATTATGCGGGCATATTTGCTTACTTACTGCAGATCTAAATCGCTGTCATAGGCATTATCATGCCCGGGTTTGGTTGTCGCGAATTAGGCCATGTAGACTTAGTCGGCCCCCAGATTTAGTAAGGAGGTTGTTAAGACACCGACTGATTACGGGCCTTAAAACAAGTGGGCGAACTTCGCAGTATATTATAATTGCCGTCGTTATGTAGCTTGAATATCATTTAAGGTGCAGAGCAAGGCAGGTTCAAGTTGCAGTCGCGACGTCAGCTCGGATATCGAGACTGTAATCGTCACGTTCGCGTCGTGTCGCCCTGTCACACACCGGCCATCATAGGGACTTTGACTCGCGCGGACCATTGGACTGGCATTGTAGTGTAGTTAAAATCCCTGGAACTGACTCTACGCATCTATCTGCTGTGGACTCTGAAGACATGAGCACACCTGGAACTGACTCGGACTCATGGAACTCTCGCACATTCAACAAATGGCGCAAGACGTTTGGAGCCATAACTGGGCTTGGTCTCTCAGAAACTGAAAGACAGCATGAAATGCAGGAGATGTATCGCCGAAGATGTGAAAAGTGGAGAGACGAGCTCATGGCATCCAGTACTTTTTCATCCGAGGGTCGCTGCTTGTCTCTTATTCGCTGAAATAGCCATACACTAGGTCCGAATGTCGTATTTATGCTGAAGCACCTCAAACTTTCTGGTTGTGCAGTGACAAATGTTAATGTTCCATGCGCTCCTTGCGACATGACGCGCTCTGGCGGATTCTCACCAGAACTGGGTGCTGTCGTTTTGTGCCAAGGGAATTATTTCAGCAAAAGTCATATGGAGGACACGCTCGTTCATGAGCTCATCCACATGTACGATCACTGTCGGTTCAAAGTAGACTGGCATAATCTCCGTCACCATGCATGCAGCGAAGTAAATACCATCACTCCCTGTCAAATGGAATAATGAGTCTGATTCCTCTTGTTTTCCCACCCTAGATCAGAGCTAGTAGTCTCAGCGGTGATTGCAAATTCACTCGGGAAGTCCAACGAGGTTTCTTCTCATTCACTAAACAACACCAGGCCAGTACACTTTAATTCCATAATATATCTTGCGCTCGCGTGTTCACAGTTTGGCAGGAGTGTGTTCGTCGTCGTGCAATCCTTTCTGTGCGCTCCAATCCGGCCTGCCCGAATGAAGCCACTGCGGAGAAGGTTGTAAATGAAGTTTGGGACAGCTGTTTCTCCGATACGCGACCATACGACGAGGTGGGATGATGCATCAATTGCGATGGATTACCGAACCCTGCTGACTGTCTCAACACAGATCTATTAAGTTGTTACGTTTGTGTTTGCATGGTCAACCTCATGTGCCCACTTTCCTAGAGCATGGGTGCTGTTTTCATTGAGTAACCCCTGGTAGATTTCTAATCTAATAGCATTTGTGGATATTGGCGGCGGATGCGTTGACGATGGTGCCATACTAACTTACCCCTACATGTAATTCCTAAAGCCGCTTTTAGATAGAATATGAAGTAACAAATGAGTTGTTGTCCTAGCCGACCGTTGAGAAAGATCTCGAACTGTCAAGCAAGCGCCATTAAATGTCCAAATATAGTATCGAAGTATATTATTGTACTCTGCCGCCGGTGGCGTGAGAAAAAATGGTGCCACCGCCGTTAAGATGCGGTGCAGCGACGGCAGTCATTCCCCAAGTTGTTCTCCTTCTTCCATCTCCTTCATTTCACTTGTCCTATCCCTTTGCTACTAGTCAACCTAAAGATGTTCGCAAAACTCAGGTGTGTGCTTTGCGTCGCATGATTTTCCTCGTCATTGTCTAAGTTACTGTGCAGCACGCTCCTTGCGCTCGTCCCCCTCGCTACGGCACTTTCTCTTCAGACGCCGTCTAACATTCACTCGTCCTGTACGTATTTTCCTACCGACTTGCTTATGTTTTCGCCTCAAGTTTTGTGCTCTCCAAACAGCCAGCTTCACTTTGATCTGGACGGCCGATTCGGCTGATCAATCCTTCTCGTTGTACTTGATCAACTCCGTCTTTAACAACAACTTTGGTATCGCCAACAATGTGGACCCTTCCCTGGGCTCCTTGACCATCAACCTCGGTGTTGTTCCGGTTGGGTATGATTCCATTCATAGTATTTTTCTTTTTGCACCGTCAATATTGACGAGTGATTGCATAGTGATGGGTACACCATTGAGGCAGTGAACATTGGGTTAGTAGTGAGACTTGTACATTCATGTTCTTAACTGATTTTCTGATTGAATTAGTAACGTCACCGATGTCTACGCGAGCACATCCGACTTCTCGATTGCTGCTGCTCCCTCCACGACCGCTTCTTCTACTTCCAGCGTCTCCGGGTAGGTTGACTTCATCTATTTTCGTGCACAATCGTCTCATTTCAATATTAGTGCTTCCACCGCAAGCGCTGTCTCTACTTCCTTGAGCGTCGTTCCGTCTGCTTCAGCCTCAGGCTCTGGTTCCGTTAGCACCAGCTCTGGCGCGTCTTCGGGCACTTCCGCTGCCTCCAGCACCTCGCAAGCTCCGACCACTTCCGCCTCTGGTGGCTTCTCTAATGGTGCCGGCTCCATTATGCGTGGCAGCAACGCCGCTTATGCCGCTGTCTTGGGTGCTATTGCAGGTGCTGCCGTTATCGCCGCCTAAGCCTCTGGGCCATTCTATGGGTGATTGATGGATATGGATTAATTGATTTGGACAATTTTGGACTTTATTTTGCATTTACTTCTATCCATATGGCCTATCCATTCTGGACTCTATTGCGCAGTGATGTCCTTGTCATCCGTTAGCGTATTCCGTCTTTACCAATGGACTACTCTTTTCTCTTATTCTGCTTGGACAATTAATTGAGATTTAGTTGTGTTGAGCAGGTTTGTGTGGCGAGTTGTCCACGACGCTGTCGGAGGTAGCTAAAGTCGCTCAATCCCAAGGCCGCTGCTAAGAACGTACGGCATTATGATGCTTGGCTTGCCTATACTCACATGACAAGTGTCATACTCTTGCCAAAGGCTTGTGCAATGCATATAAACGGCAAGGCTCTCATTACATTGTCCAAGTCCATCACAACAATTAGTTGCAGCGCGTGTATACGCACTGCATACATGCCGTATCAACGCGCTGACCTTGTTTTACATGCTTGACTGGGTCCGTCCTTGTTCGCGTTATAAGTAACAAAGATACGAAAATAAAAGTTGTGATGCATATGATAGACGAGCAGCATTCAAGAGGACTTCGGGACTGATTTCAGCTGGCGTAAGAAATGGCGGCAAAAAGTAGGGGCTAGTAGTACACTAATCGTCGAATGGAGGTGGAATTCTGTCTTGGGGATATTGGTATATAATTAACATTCATTCACAATTTTATGTGATTTTTTTTTTTTCACTCAAATCAATAACAATGAAGCTTTGGCATGTGACTGTTAAATGAACTATGAATTTTTTTTATTAAACATATTTTGTCCAGCGTTGAAGAAGCTGCATTTGAGTACGGTAAAAAGATTGCGCAAAATGCCCTATTAATATGTAACTCGAAAGAGCAAAATGAAGAAAGGGTGGATCTTAATTATGAACAACTGCAATTTGGTGAGAAGGAAGTAGAGCGGAGCGCAGTATTTTGTTGGATTCATTGCAACATCTCGAATAGGATTGGAGCTTTGTTCAGCAGGGAGTGAAAGAAGATCACGGTACGTGGTGTTCAATATTTAGTATGATCGTTACCGCGGACGGAAGAACGAAAGACCAATTCCTTCCCATTTCAAGAGGACCATACATGCCCCGATTAAAATCCATGTGCAGCCGTTAGGTCTTAGTCAACAGGTGGGGCTGATTATGATAAGAGGAAGGATGAAGTGAACGAAACGAAGTTGTGATAACTGACAGGAATATCAATGTGGTCAGAGTTGCGCCAAAACTTTTAAGTTAGGATTAGAAACAGGCATGGTTAGGAAAGTTTCGGACTTTGTCAGTCTGAGTGAACCCCAAAGAGAATATGATTGAGTGGTACCCTCTATGAGATTGAGACTACTGGAAGTTCTTCATCGCTTCATCAAGAGGAGCGCCGCCTCTATCATGATCAGCAGACTGTATCAACTGGGGCCCTCGGGGTCGCGTTCAGCTGACCAGATCCATCGAACGGCATGCTTAGTTCGTAGAAGCAAACAACTCGAGCGCAGTCACATGCCAAGACAGGAGGACCGTCACCAGATTAAGGGACTGTGTGGCTGGCCAAGTACTCGGTAGGGCGCAGCTCGATCCAGCGCCTCCAAGCCCCGCCGAGCATGACCTTCTGAATATTCCGAGTGCGCCCAGGCTTCTTGGTGGATTGGCACAATTAATACCCAAAAAGAACTCACCCGGGTAGTATACAAATGGTCGGGTCTCCACAGGCTGAGAGAAGGAGCAGGAGAAGCTGATTTGGCACTAAATTTGAAAAGAGAACCAGAACCCAGGCTTGGCCCGAAACATTCTCGTGTACATGTTGGAGGTTCAAATATAACTATAACTTATTTTACATGAATCAGTTGACCGGGAGACGGGAATCAAATATTTAGTCCACCGTGGATTGGTGTTGATACATGAACAATGGGGACAATTTATTTTTGGAGTCGAGCTTGATCTGGTCTGTATTACCCATTGATTTGGCAAAGGCAAGTCTTTTTGTTTATATTCAAGGATGGGGGTGTACATGCACCTCACTACACATGATCATATGCCGTCCCATAACCCTCCATAAGCTTCGGCCATCGCCGGGCCATCCCACACCAATGCTTCGGCCGTATCGTTAGGCCTTCGAGGCCATGCGTCCAAGAGCCCATCCCATAGCTCCACATTAGAAACGTTCACAAAGGAGACACCTGAAGTGCCATTCTGCACCAGGAAGCCGACGTTCGTCGACGTTGAAAGCCACGGGTACGCACGCGTAGTAACGGCGAGCACATCGTTGGCATAGACTTCGATGATACTACCATCTACAAATATCGACATGTTGAGATCCTGTCTTTGGGAACCCATCGGCGTAGTGATATTCCAGAGGCGAAGCTTGCCCAGCTCAGGATCGGAGCCGTAGCTTGTGATGAGTGAGCTGTGTGATCGGTCGATGATAAGTGTTTCATTTGCTGGATTAAAGTAGACATCTGTCCATTCTTGCGAACTCGACTGCACACGGAAACCAACACTGGGTAGATCCGAGGTTGCACCCTCAAGAGAGAAGGTGCCTGTGACGGCGTAGTAGGATCCTGTAGGCTGTGTTTCGAGAGGAACGATACCAGCGCTAGCGTTGAACGTCTGCGAATCAAAAGAGGTGACGTGCGACTTTAACTTGTACTTGCTGAGGATCTCGGGAATGACCTTCTGGCCAAGGGTAACAACTGAAAGTGACCCGTCTGCTTCTTGGCGAACTGTCCAGCTACCTGTTTCGTTCAAACCGGGAGTACTGGGGTCAACGTTGCGAATGACCTTGGCGAAAAGATCACGGAACAGAGTGAAGGCCCCCTGGTAACCTCGTTGCTTTGTTAGTATGAGTGACTCGTCGTCCTCCTAATACACCAATTAATAAATATTCGGGATAGTTTCATCATGAAGAAAAGGAGCGGCTCACGTAAACCCAACCAACGGACACGGCTCGACTTCTGTTATAGACAAAATCTATGACAGCATAGACACGCCCCCAGTCGAAAACACCAGCAGCGATCGGTGTAGCGACAACACTTCCATTTGCTGTAGTAGTGTATTCTGCCTGAAGCCAGATAGGCCAGTGATCTTCATGACTGCCATTGCGACCCTATTCGGTAGTTAATAATCAGATTGATATTTGTAATATAATAACAGATAAAAAGACTTGCCTGTTCTGTACCCATACCGATGATGTTGATGGCGGTCGTATCACTACCATCATCAAATGCCCTTCCGGTCTCATTTAGGCGTGAAACGGATGCAGTCTGAGGATCGAAGTCAGTATAAGCGTTTATGGTTGGATGATAAATTCAAAGCTGGTTGATGTTGTACCTCGAAATTGATACCATAATTACCGCTCCACTCGCTGAAACTTGCTTGAGCCGGGACACTGACAAGAGGCCCTGCAGTTCAAATAGACAATCAAAATTTGATGCTAGTAAAAAAAAAAAAACTATGCGACCCACCAAGATATGTCCAATCTCTGAATTCGTTTTTCGTAGTTTGTCGGTACAGGAGGAGTCTCGGTCCACCACTTGGGTCGGCGTCGGTCCGAATTCCAGATGAAATGGTGACAAAAAGAGGTCCGGTGGCGTTGGTTTGGGTGGTCGTGTTGCTCAACAGATTTTCGAGTAGTGGAGAAGTAAATACATAAGGATCACGGAACCCGGTCAAGTTTTCCAAAGGCCATTCATCTGAGCGGGTTCAGGTTGATAACAAGAATATATATATAAAGTGCCGATAACGAAAAAAAGAGGCGAGAACACGTACAAATAACAGGGTTTCCTTGAGGACCAAAGTTCAACTTAATCCAGCTATTGCCACCATCAGTAGTATATGCGAGCGATTGCGTCTCGGCACCCTGCTGTTCTGGAGGACTCGCTGTTGCACCCAGAGACGTGGTATATGTCGATGTATAGAGGATGGTGGGGTACCCCTCCCAGCCGTTGTGGATGACTGTACCATCAAAGACGCCGCGGATATCGTAGAGCTGCGAGGGCCAGATCGTTTTGGCTCCCTCTGTCGAATTTGCGTCACTCCAGTAGACGAGGTCGGAGCTGAAAGCACTGCATTGACTTATATTGCCCCAATTGATGTGATTTGGATTGCATTGGTAGCCTGCATGGACGATGCCATCGTTGCGTTGAACTGTACAAGAATTATTATTCTAGGTTCCTGGTGATAGGGGTTCATTTTGGTACGTACACAAGCCCACTAGGAAAAGCAAGAGACCAATATCAGCCCAATATTTTAACATGCCAGGGACTCGCAGATTATATAAGGGCTTACTCGGATCATTCATCCATCCTTCTGGTGCAATGAAGCGCGCCTTAGGACGCCATGTAGAGAACAAGGTATTGTTTCCACAATTGGTAAGGTCTCCAGGAGGTTGCGTACGATCCAAACTACAAGCATCAGATCCATTCACGGATCGGAGAAGGAGCCCTCCGTAATGATAAGGCCTAGGGGCAGATGCGGTAATAAGAGTGATATCGTTCAGGATGATAGCTCCAAACAGTGCAAGCCAGCGCTGAAACCGAGCCATCGTACTATCGAAAGTCCAAAAATTGGGAATTGGGGATGCCGTTAGAGACGATGGCAGGCAAAATTGAAGATTGTTCGTCCTTATATACCCATGAGAATGCGAAACAAGGCCGGGGTGGGGGGTAATCGACATTACATGATACACAAAGATGATAATTGGATTAATGACAAAGAGAGTCCCCATGACGTTTGTTGCTGAAGAAGAAAATTAGATCTATTTGGAGAGCATAGCCGAATCAATTAGTGTAGGGTCTTGTGATGATTCTTTGTAGTGCTTGGAACAGGAGCGGGTCATTGTGCAATGCGTTCCGCACGATAATAGGTACGGTGCCTTTCCCGCCCATGTATCACTCCCTGCCGGGTTCAGGGCAACCGAATACATGTACGATCACAAATGTACATTCGCATTTCGAAATATCATCATATGGTGTGAGAGATATTACGAGTGACAACTTGGAGAGTCTTACTTTTAAAGCGGTAATGGCCTCAGGCTGAACAGCCCCTAAGTTGGATGCCTCGGAAGTGCGCGGAAGTCAAATCTTTTCCCGTCATGATAATATATTTAACGATGGAGCACAAGGTAGCATCGAGTTCGATTCTAAACAAGCTTGCTCTATTTTTTGAGCAAGTGATGAGGACTAACGGTATCGAGGAGGATCACTATGATCGCCGTGGTCTCAGCACGTCTTCTCTTAGGTTATAGCGAATGCAGCGAAGGACCAGGTGAAGGTCTGAAGGCGGGTGGGGGAAAGGAGTTCTTCCAGCTTGCCGTCTCTTTATTACCTCCGAGGCTATTTTACGTCGCTCTTACATCACACATGTGTTGGGACCACAAAATGGGGTTTTAATCACACACAACTCCGGATGATCAATGAGAAGACCTATAACACATGAATGAGTGTGTGTATGTTCATGAAATGTAGTTATTACAAAGAGCGACAAATAAAATAAAAATGTAAGACAAACAATAAACAAAAGCACAACACTACGCGAAACCCAAACTTGAACTCATGGTTGTAGTAAACATAAAAATGATCACAAAGGGTATCATACTATGCAAAAAAGGAAAAGAAACACAAGAGACAAAAAAATGCATATACTCGCAGTTGAAGAACAACTTTGTGCATAGAGTGGCAAAATAGCAATACAAACATGAATGAATGAATGAATGAATGAATGAATGACAATGTGAAGCTTCTACAGCGGGGCAAGTGCTACGGCGGATGGAGTCCCATCCCACGCGGTGGTCGCCTAACTAGACGTGACGGCAAAGGATTTACGGGGCTCGGCGGCGAGGGAGTAACGAGGCTTTGGATGCTTTCCAAAGGCGGCACAAGAAGCAAGCATTTGCCTCGAGCTAAGTTAAGAAGGTAAGTAAAAGGAAAATCAGCAGGTTGCTGCTGCCCGGGCCTCGAAGGTCTCAGATGGTGAGCCCACAAAGGACCTGGCTGAGCTACTGGTAAGGTAGGGTGGAGTTCAGTCAATAGGAGGTTGAAGCAAGATGAAGACTAAACGCCATCGACGAACTTTCGACGGCAGGCAATGCCTCAGAGGGAAGGAATGTGCTACCCAACTCCATGCAAAAGCCGGCGATACCGTTGCGTATTTCAGAATAAATAGTTTCCGCGGTTTTCGTTGATCCGTTGGTATTGTCCTCAGCGGCAGGCTGAGCGATCATCGCATGCGCATTGAGCACCACCATTGGGTGATGAGCCGGTGAGGCATGGATGGCAGCAGTGACCAGAGAACGAAAGAATGCGGGGTTTGTGGAGAACAACTGTTGACTCGTCGTAGGAAGCTCGTCATTGATTATTCTGTTGGAGCAAGGGGGAGCAGCCCCAGGTCAACATGGTTCTGTTTTCTGTCTTGCATCGAGCGGACTGAAAAAAACCAACAAAGTATCCAATCCATCATGGTATGATACATGTGCGTCAGCCTGCCGCTGCGGAGAGTCAACCTCGACAGAAATAGCCACTGGCAATATCCGTGGAAGCCCAGCATGAGCCATTAGCACCCTGTCATCGACGTCCAACTGGAAGATGATCGAGTCAACTTCATCGGACTTATCTTGTGGGTATACAAGTGTGAGGTCGGCGCCGTGTTGTGCTATATGATGAAATAATAATGTACCATGGGCAAAAATGGTTTTTATTCTGACCCTTTTCCTATACCGAACAGGACAGACACAGGGAGAGTTACTTACCAAAAAGATTGACGATATTTTGTCCTGTCTCTGTATGAGGACCATAGACAAGTGCCTTGTGGCCTAAAAGCCTAGGCAATTGTTGGCGAGACGACGAGCCTATTTGATTCGGTTGGAATTGTAGATTGTTAGGATTCGTGACAAACATCAATAGAGAGAGAGAGGGATGATGATGAGTTTCAGATGAGAGAGTGAGAGTGAGAGAGGGTCGGAAAAAGCTATCAAGAGTGTCTAGTTACAGAACTTATAGGACCAATTGGCTTGCCTCGGAGGACTGCGTGACGTCAGGAGACTCGTCAGGTTTGGAGTGTCCTGGTGGAGGCAAGAGACCATAGACTTTTACAAAGTCCAGACGTAGTCTACCCTCGCTCTTATTTCACCACTGCCGCTTGTGAACCCTCTCTCACGTCACGGTCAATATTATGTCGTTCCATTACGTCAGCTACGACACTCATTCCATTCTTCCTTCCGTCATCCATACATAATACATGTGCTTATTACCATTCGAATGAAATTCAATAAAAATATACAGAAAGAACTAGCCTCGTATCATATGACTGGATCCGGCCCAGAAAAATGAAAAAAAAAGATAAACAAAAAGCCCATATAAAATCAGTAAAAAAAAAAAACATAATGCATATTGATGTGCGCCACACGCAGCCTGCCCCATCTCACCCACCCAGCATGGCCAGTGCAGTCCGCAGTTCCTTCTTTGCCTGCTCCACGTCTTCATAATCCAGAGCCGAAATTGCGAATCGACAGTGTTTTTGAACGGTGGCGATCTGAGCCGGTGATACCGGCACTGGTCTTGGGGGTGATGGAGGTGAAACACTACGTTTACCGTTCGATAAGGAAGTAGGCGTATATATTTGCGATTTTCCTGGCGGCGAAGGTGGTTTACTTATCGGTGCGGATGCAGATGGTGGAGTAGTGGTGGATAAAGATGGGGGAGATCGATTGGGAGGAGTGGCAGACAATACAGGCAGGTTCGGAATGAACGGCGTAGGTTCCGGATGAGAAGGCGTATCCACAGAAACAGCGGATGGACTGAGCTCGGGAATGGGCACGCCGCTAGACGAATGAATAGGCGGAATGGGAAGTGGTGGCGGAACAAAATGCTCGGTTATCCTGGCTGCCGACGGCTTATTGTTGTCATCGCTTGGATTCTCGTCACTAACCCATGCATTCCTCAGGCCACTGTTCTTTGGCCCAATGCGTTTCACGGGACTCTCAGGAGGTATGAAAGTTCGATCACTGGGTGTGCCAGGTGTGGCGGCTGTACTCCATGTTCCAGGATCACTCTTGAGGGGTGAGGTAGGAGGCGAGATTCGGTTAGCACGCGCGATGGTATTAGGAGGAAGGTGCGGAGGTGGAGTGATACGCTTCGAAGGCGAAGGAGGTGAGGGTGGTTTGTCGGATATGGCGGGTGCTGCACTGCCAGGCGAACCGGGAGTCGGCTTTCTTCCCTCCCTGAATGCTTTTGAAATATCCGCAGCCTTCCATCGCGCATAACGGATCTTATCCTCGACCTATTTATCGATCAACTTCACGAAACAATTGTTGGAGTAACAAGAGCACTCACGGCATCACTCCCTGTTGATTCTGGGAATACCTTGAGAATTTGCAAGAAAGTAGCCGCAGCCAGGAACTTGGTTGCGGTGGACTTCTTCGCCTGTCCCCGCCTGTCCTCATCGTCTGCCCTCTGGAAGATGTGAAGTGCAAAGTTCTCCACGTAAGCAGAGCTTGCGCTTTCAACATCAATAGCATCATTGGGCCCGATCGCCTCTTTCATCTTCTCTAGCGTAGCCAGTAGTGTTGCTAGGAAGTTGCGAGAGGCCGGGTCTTTAGATTTCAGACCAATGCCATTGTGTGCGGCGGTGTAGGCAGACCAGTAGGACATGACGGGATCCTGGAACTTCAGCTCATCGGCGCGCTGAAGGAAGGGAAGAATAGGTTTCAGATCGGCTGGTATAGTTGGTAGCTCAAGCAGACGAGCCATAGAGGATCTGAGAGAGAGGGAGGGAAATCAAAAGTGGTGTTAGCAGGACTGTGGATCCACAGAGCAACTTTTGCGCAGCTTTTTGAAAGCTTTCGGGTTTGCTTCCGTAAACCATGTCGGAAGCAAATGAATCCGTTTCTGGCGGGGACGTGACGTCACTTGCGGGGGTTTTTTCGTCTGTTTTGTTTTGGATTTTTAATCCGAAACGGTGATGGCTGTATTGATACTACACGGCCTCGAGGCTCACCAGCATGTTTCTAGTGGGTCAGATAGACACCCTAGATGTGCATTTAGGGGCTAGCAGAGATATCGGACATGTCTTACCACAACGTTTTTGATTGCCCTGCACTCACAGTAGCCGCACTGCGCCATGGTATGATGTCTAGGGAAGCGTCATCTATAACAATGCTCCAAACCCCTCGATCAGAGTCAAGTTGGATAAGCTGGTATCTTAGGCAACATGAGGGTGCTATCATTACTGCCTGGAATAGAAAGATAGTATTGTTCATTCAACAGTAACAATGCATATCGGAACCTTCTTGTCGCATCACACGCGTGTCCGATCCCTGCCAAATTCAAAGAGCTGTGTATATACACCAGTAGGCGCCCTTGTTCTATCTCGCCATAAAAAACGTGTTCTGCGGCCACACACCCCACCACCCCCCACCACTCTCATCTCATCTTCTTTTATCTTTGGAGCCATACCACTTGACGCATCTTCTGCCGCATACTTCATATCGTAGAAAAAAAAATGCGACTACCCCCGGTACTGTCTTGGGCTGCCGGTCTCCTCCTCGTAAAAACTTTGTTCCTATCCCTAATCATTGGACTCTTTCCGATATCCCATGCCATCCATATCCCTAGCTCGTCTGGTTGGTCACAACCCACTCTGTTTGGTCAGATGACTCAATTCACGTCTTTCCACCTTTTGAAAACTCAAACACCATCTTTTGTCTGCTGGTTCAGCTATCAAAGACGACCTCTGGGATCAAACTCTCGCATTCAGTAAAAGAGTCGAGGAATACTCTCATGTGATCTTCACCAGTGCCACGCAGGAATTCGCCGACGTATCGGACAAGATATCGGAACTCAAGGAGAACGCAGCGGAGCTTGTCATACACGCTCGCGAGTTCCGCGAGAGCGTACACGTTGACTGGAAACAGTTTGAAGCGGACATAGCGCCTAAGCTTCAAAATGTCCTTGACGCGATCAAAAATGAGTTTCCACCGCCAGACAGGGCTCCCAACCATGCGCAGCGCAGTACTATGATCGGTAAAACATTACAAGATGCCGAAGACCAGATTGTGGCACTTTGCATGCAACGTGGTTTTTCGGGATCGGAGGGCGAGTTGAGGACCAAACTTCATCCCGTCATGGGAACAATTGAGAAGATGGCGACACTTGCGGGTGATTTTTTGCTTTTTATATTATTTCGACGAGGACTTGTCCTTATCGTATCTTAGGAGACATATTTGAACAACACCCAGTCCTTCTCTCAACCATAGGGTTTGCGATTGTCGGGGCGGCCATTCCTGAAGGCTTATTCCTTCGCCCCATACTTGCCTTGTTCGGATGGGGTCCATATGGTCCCGTGAAAGGTGCTCTTACATCCTTATGATCCCGAATATATGCGTGCTAAGTTCGACTACTAGGGTCCGCCGCGGCCTGGATCCAGCGCATGTACTGGGGAGCCGCAGTTCGAAAGGGCAGCTGGTTCAGCATTTTGCAGCGTTTGGGTGCCAAGGGTGTTCAATCTGGCATTATTAGCAAGATTGGCGCTATAATAGGTGCTATAATAGGCTTCATTTTGTCTTCCCTTGGCTTTCCTAGGAGATAACACCAGGTGGTCTTTTTTGGACTTTTTATCGTTTTCTTGATTTGCAGAAGCTTCTTGCACAACTCAAGCCCATTGTTGATGATATCTGTATTCTTGGCAATGTAGATGTATACTAGTAAATGTGCAAACTGGAATTCTCGATGAAACAGTGACACGTGACGACCTATCTTGATACGTCCGAGACATCTTAAGAGGAGGCCGTTGTGAGAAGAGAGTACCGAGACTACAAACAAACGCAAATGACAATTTTTACAAGATGCGCGAAGCATACACATCACTCTTTGGACGACTTCTTCCTCTTCTTTGTTTTATCCATCTTGTCGTTAAGCTGAGGCATCGAAAGATCAGCAGACCCCTCAGTGTTTTCGTCGCTATTCTCCAACGATACTAGCACCGTCGTTGTCGTTCTCGTCCCATTTACCAACTTGACATCCTGATGTTCCACCTCTTGAGCCTTTCTCTCTTCCATCTTCCTCTCTTTCTTCGCTTTGCGTTCCTCCTCTGCTGAGGCTCGCTTCGCTTTTTCTGCACGTTTGCGCTCCCTATAGCGGAAGCCCTCGTTGGAGGCGGCCCGCATAGCTTCTTCCAAAGAGAGAAAGCCTGAATGAGCAGCTTTGCTAGTGGCTGAAAAAGAAGTATAATTAATTGATCGATATTCCCCCAAAAGAAGTTAGCAAAAAAAAAAAAAAAAAACTCACGATCGATGGCATGGATGGCAAACAGCCGACTGAGATTATCCATCTCCTCGCCACTTACGACTCGGCGATCTCTATTGGGCGCCACGCGTTCGGGGCCTATGTCCATGGCATCTTCATCTTCATCATCCTTTTCATCTCCCTGTTGTGAATGATCCTCAGGGCCGGCAGTAGGCTTGGCAGTCACTCTGGGACCGAGATAGGCACCGATCAGGGAGTCATACAGTGTCTCCATTGGAGGCATCAAATACGCGGGGGCAGAGAAGGTTTCGGACACAGTGCTCGAAGTAGCAGGAACGGCCACCACCGCCCCTGGTGAAGATGATCCAGCTTTTGATTCCGCCGAGGCATCGTCGAACGCAGTAAGGTCTTTGAAAGCCGAACTGCCGAAGATGTCCTGGAAGAGCGTTCGCTTTTGGACGTTGCTGCTGTCGGCAGAGATGCCGCGGTATTTTGAGGGGTCGATAGTGGACACATCGAGATTTTTGCCAAAGACGACGACTTTCCAGGAGAGTGTAATGCCAACGATATGGAAGGACGATCGAGGAGAAAGGGCGTAATACGCAAGTGTCATAAACTTGAATGGCAGGGTGATATTGCTACGAGGTTGCGATGAAAGCACGTCAAAGAACAGGAATTGCGTTTCCGCTTCGGAGGTCGTAGGGACGAGGCTGACAATGAAGGATTCTGCACTAGGATTGACGATTATAGACTGTATCGCGCTTGGGATTTGGCTGCGCCATTGTACTGAAAGAGACATGAGCTAAGAAGTCCTTGAAGATAGAAAGAATGAAGATACCCTGTTGAATGATGGCATCCCATAACAAGATACACCCTTTGGCCGCAACGATGAGATATCTCCCGCTGGGGCCGACGAAATAGGCCGACGACAGCTCAAGTGGCTCGGATGTCTTCAAAACAACAAGCTGCGTATACATTACCGGCTCGTAGAGTACAACGCAAGAGGCAAATGTAACGGCGAGCAAAGAAGCATCAGAAGACCAAGCAAGATGTTTAGGTACTTCTGACTTGAAAGCAAAAGTTGACCGAGATGTCCACGCAGCTGTTATGCAGGTGTTTAGCTGAAGTTAAACAGTCCATAAAGTCAAAAAATACCGTTATCTCCTTTTCTTTGCTGGATCCGCCAAGTTTTGATGGACTTGGAGTGGCCAATAGTTGCAAGCTGAATGCCATGGTCGCCTGCCTTGTGAGGACTAAATAGAACAGCTTCGATAGATTCCGAGCCATGGGGTCGATCAATCCTGGTGTTGAGACTCCACGTATTCGTTTGGGCATCCCACTGCCACAATTTCATGTAAATCTCTGGGCGGAAAGATTCATCTCCCTCACGTTGATCAATAGTTGCCATCCATTCTCCTGAGGGAGACACCACAGCCTTGGTAACGCGCAAGGGCTCAACATATTGATCGTTTGATTTCGTAACACGATTCGATGGTGACACTTCCAACTCCGCGACGAGTTTGGATACCGAAGGCGCGTACATTTGCAACGAGGAAGGATGCGATGATGGGAAAATCAATGTGGAAGAAGGCTGGTGAATGGCAAATGGAGGGGATGTCGAGGTCGAAGGCTGGAAGCCAGTAGTATCTAACAAGAATAGGCTTTTAGTTGAGCTCGCATTTGAGGCAGAGAAGATGCAAACCCAGTTTGACTCCAGCAAAAATTCTGGAAATTTTGAGGGCTGTCGAGCTGATAAATACGAAGCTTGTATCTTCTAGCAAGAGCAAGTATTCTTGATCCCTATTGGCGGGTGTAGATACAGTGACAGATCTAATTGGTCCGCCCACACGAGGTACAAATTCTTTCTTGCCCGAGCTCATTTGCCAGATAACAAGCACAGCTTCTTCGCCTCCACTCAGCAGGTATGCTCCATTAGGTGTGAATGATAAACTTGAGACTGGATTCGCATGCCAATGCATAGTCGTCGTCTGCGCCTTTTTTTCGACCCCGACGGCCTTGTTGAGGACTTCATCATTCAGGCAATACCAGGAGCGTATGACACCTTTCTCATCACCAGTTACGAAGTACTCGTTCCCAGGATGGAAGGCAAGGCATTTGAGCCGATCAGGAGAGATGAATTTCGTGAATCCTGAATTGAGTGAAGATGTCATAGCTACATATGCCTTGAATCCAGCAATGGCTACCAGCCATTCACCGTTAGGAGAGATGGCTAGATCCGTAACATATCGCGTCTTTCCAACGCCAGAAACCTTCGACGACTTCTTGAATGGAGACGAGACCGTTTCAGACGTCGGTTTGAGAGATACCCTTAGAACGGCACAATTAGGCTCCATTTCGTTTCCTGGTCAAATATGAGACCCCAATGTTTAAAGAAAGCTACTGATCAATACACACCTTGTGTGCTTTTCTTCTTTGTTGGACGTTCGACGGCCACAAACAATGAGCCTTTAAAGCGCTCGTGGGCACACATGGCGATAATGGGCTGGTCAATATCAATCGTCTGAAGCAAGGTAGCATCCAGGATATCCCATATTTTTATGTAACCATCAAAAGAACCGGTGATGAGTTGGAAGGGATTAGTTGGATTCAAAATAGCGGCGGTAAGTGTCCCTGGGTGTTCATCGTGCTTCTTGATATTGGGGGTAGAGTTGTCCAAGGTGGAGATGACAACCCCGGTCGTGGCAGAATGGATTCGGATCGTGGATTCCACGGCGACAATGAAGTAGCTATGGTTGAAAGAAGATCGGGTGTGAAGACAAGACCGTATAAGTAATTCAGAAGACATACCTGCCATCCTTTGTAAATATTGGACGGGTTTGATTGGGAGTCGAATTTGCAAGGAATTTCCAGGGCCATTCCTCTGCATCAGCAGCAAGTGTCCGATCAGCCTGGGACGCAGCTCCCTTAACCAAGGCCTTTGGCTTGTTTTTGCGTTTTTTCGGCTTGCCATATGAGATGGGCTGCAGACCACTAGTGACCGGTTGTGTTATCTTTGAACTAGGACCAGCCGCACTTGTCATTGCGAGCACACGAACTGAAATGCTTCAAGAGCTTCAGGATGCAAAAAATAGTCACGCCCGTACTCTTGTCACAGATCACGTGGCATCTTGACAACTCTTGACCGTGCGTGACGTCAACATCTTGAAGTTGTCTAAGTGTTAGTGTGCCTTCCTAGCAGCGATTCCATTCCTATCCGGATCATGGTGCATGAAAATGTATAAATTCTGAAGCATGATTCTTGTAGCATTAAATAATAAGAACCTATTCATTTGTGCGATTTTCTTCAGTACTACTTACTACATGTCAGTGCCAGTTGCGAGTGATGGTATTTACCGGACCCGGAGAACGCTGGCCCTGAATAATTCAAGTTATTGCTTGCTTCAATTCCCGGATCACAGGTAAACAGGATACTGAGAGAAACGAGATGCATGCTGTGCTCAAGTTCAGAGAGTAAGATGATTGTTATACAAATCAATCATCCATCAATCACACAGATACCGGAACGTTGCTCCGGAATCATCAACTGTGAAGGGGGTCAAGTTGCGCACTCGTTCTATGTCACGGTTTCATTCTTCCACTTACTTCACAGGCTCCCCACTTCTTGGCTCTCTAGCACCTGTCATTTCATTCTTGGCTGGGGTAGCTAACAAACAGGTTTCTTCGGATTCAGATAATCTGCCGGCCAGCTATCGCTTTCCGTACTCTTCCAACGCGCACAAACGACAATACCCTATCCCGTCGCCTTGAGGCCTGAACCATACCCACTTCAAGGGCCATCTGTCTATATACCACACACCCTCAACTTATATCCAAAGTGGCGATCAACATAACGCATATCATGCCTACTAGAGTAGACAAGGACTCCGCGAGGAGCCCTCGTCCCAGTACAACGACAGTGGCTGGTGGCAAGCGCCGCGATAAGGAGAGGCAATTCCAAGAAAATAATGGCAGAAAACACCACTTATACGACCCGGAGAAGGCGCCTTATCCCGTATCTTACGACCGAGATGCCTTGACCCTGTTGGTCGTTTCCATATGGACTGTTCATACTCAATTAAACTGATCTGTAAAGGCAATCCTTGAATCGTTTCCTGGTGTCTGACTTCAAAGGCACCTGCTCTTTTGTTGAATTCCCAGATGGTGCTCCAAGCACATGCCTTGATCTTGGTTGCGGAGTAGGTGCAGTGGGGTGATAACTCTGGAAGTCGCACTCATAAAGCATATAGACAGGCGAGTGGATAGTTGATGCGGCCAAGGAATGGCCGAATTGCCAATTCGTGAGAATTCTAGATATGCCTCCCCGCACTTCATACGACTAATACCACGAATTTACATCAGGTTGGGTTCGACCTTGTCAATATTCAGTTACCCTTGCAACTGGTAGACAAGTCCATCGCAGAGAGAGTGACCTGGGTTCATGGGAATTTGTGCGTTATCCAGCCAAACTCTTGCAGATAAATGTTAATTTTCCTTAGTTTGACTACAAAACTGCCGTTCGATGACGATGAGTTTGACTTGGTGCACATTGATTCTATAGCACGAGGTGTACCCGAGAACAAGGTATTTAGCTTGGCGATGCCCTCGTCATGAATGCAATCTTCACTAACCAATGAAATTTCGGCAGTGGAATTCACTATTTGAGGTGTGTGTATTTTGTATCTATCTCAGGAACGAAGTTAACTCCTTTGAAGGAAATACATCGTATATTACGGCCAGGAGGTTCCATTGAAGTATTGGAGTATGGTATGTTGTTCATTGCTCCTACCGGCTTCTAGCTTGGAAAATATTCTCTGTAGACATCATATTCCCTATTTTGCCAACATGGTTCACGGAGCCTATGCGTTCAACTGGGTGTCGGACTGGATCAAGAATCTCGTCCGACGGCGATAGCCATGTATCTTCGCTGTCGGGGCCAAAACACGAATATGCATTGTTGGAATCTCTATACAAATCTGTATTCGAAAATAAGTTCATAAATCTCAAGCCGACAGGTAATTCAGAGATTCCGTTCCATGCCGTCCATAGGTTGACTGATAACCGATTAGCTGTATTGCCAGTATACTTTAGCTCTTATTTTCAGAAAACAGTCTCCTCTCCTATCATATCATTCCCTATGCCGCCCCTTTCTCCGTTCCTGCCATTGCCGCCACCAGGTTGGTCGGGCTCAACAAACTCATCCAAACTACTTTCAATGCCCTTGTCACCAATCGAGTCTCCGGACGCAACAACGGAGGACGGGGATGACCAAACAGAACCTGATCCCAGGTCGTTTTCGTCAAGTGCATCTTCTCGGCTTGAGCCAGCACGCGTTGATCCTTCTTTGCGCAATTCCTCTTCTGCAGTATCCCCAACACCCCGAGCATTCAGGAGGAACGTCCCTGAATCTTCCCCCGGCCCATCGACCCCTACGCCGATACAACGCTCGGGCCGATTCGTCTTGCAGAACGACGCATCGAGCACGACATCCATGGGTCAGTCAAACTCCCTGATACCCATGGACAGGCTATCCAAATATAGCGAACGCACATTGGCCATGCATCTCTACCACGCGTACATGAGCGTTCTGGCATGCCAAGAATCCATGTGGGAAGAGCTGCGGGATTTGATCGTCAACCGGAAAACTCAGCTGGAAGAGTTCGGCTGGTATCTGTCCGAGGTGGATAATGAGAACAATGATCCGATTGCGCAAAACAGGGTTGAGTTTGAGAAGATGCTGGAGACTTATACTTCGTCAGTGTTTTTTTTTTTTTGCACTTCGGCAGAAGCAATAACCAAACTGATTTTTAAACAAAACAAAAAATCCATATAGAGATATGCAAGCTAGAGTGGCTTTATGGTATTCTCTAACAGACCTAGGCTGGTCACTACCTCCTCGCGAGCCGGTTGGCAAGGCAGAGTACATGGAAGAGGAACGCCTTCGGCGTGCGTCCATGGAAGCGCGCACCAAGCTCGACGACGAGGATGAACTATCCCAGATCTGTCGCAGCATGCGGGTCATCATAGGAGTGAAAGTCTAGTAATGTCAATGACGAAAAGAGAAGAATACAAATTTCTGAACGATTGTAATGAACCGACTGCCATGATCTTACGAAATGCCCCCTACCCCCCTGATGGAAATCGCAGGACGCTGGTTTCTTTTCATGATTACACGAATGACCATACGTACGTCACGTCACGATGTCAATCCAAATGTATACGAGTACCTATGATACCCTATTTATCTCTTTGGACGTTTTCTGACGAGAATGTTGAAATGGATGTATGTTGATTGAATTAAATTATGGCAGTGGGAGAATATAATTTATAGCAAATCCCCGAATTAATAAAGAAAACGAAAACAACAACAACAACAACATGGAGTCCAGCGTCAGAAACAGTCTACGTTTAGTAACCCAAGGCAGCGCGCCCTTGTGGAACCATCAGTGTTCTCGATTTGAGGAACCTGGAGAACCAGTTGCCTAGAACAATGCCCCAGAGGAATCCGAGGAAGGCGACACCACGTTCCTATTGTTGATACGTGAGTGAATACGCATTGACAAACGCATCAGTCAAACAAGAAGCTACTTACAGAGCCGTTGGTGATGATGATAAGCTCAGGTGAGCCCTTGTACTCCTTCTTCAGAGGCCGCCCGTCAAGGTATGAAAGGACGTTGGCCGCGACCACAGCAGCATGTGATCCAGCTTTGGCGGCTTGCTTTTGCTCTTTGATGTCTATAATGTCACCAACTGCAAAGATGGAGTCGTGGCCCTCCACCTGCAGTGTCGGTCGGACTTTGACAAAGTGGTTCGCAGCTAACACAGGAGGCGAGAGCTGAGAGAGAAGCTCGGTATTGGGTCGGGGGCCACGGGTGTCAATCTACATTGATAGGTGAGTATTCGAACTTGATAGATAAAGACAAAAGCATGCTTACCACCAGATCCCCATCCAAGGTCTTGCCACTGCGTGTGACAGCAGGCTGACCGACATCGGGTATCTCATCGACGTACTCGCCTAGCACAAGATGAACGTCTCTTGCTATGACATCGTTTTCGATGGCTTTACGGTATTTGTCGGGGTAGGCAGCGTTCAGGAGTTGCTTGCCACCGTGGACAATGGTAACTTCCTTCGACTGTCGAGAAACATGAATTGACATTCAGAGACTGGTAGATATATGCGGACTTACGGGCCACAGATCCTTGATTTCTCCAGCAAATTCTGGACCATGATGTTCAATGGAATATTCTGATAGCTAAACCCGTGTAACTTACCGATGCCAACAGCACCACCACCAACACACACAATCTTCTTTGCGTTCTCAAACCGTTCATGGCTTTCTCGGATATGTTCGTGCACCTTTTCAGGTGAGCTGGGGAATTCGATAGGGCCTCTCCAGCTGGAGCCGGTCGCGACAACGAGGATAGTGTATTGGATTCTCTCGCCATCTGCGAGTAACACAGACCCGCCTTTCTCTGAGGTCTCGATGGCGGTAACCGTGCCTTGCTTGAAGACGCCGTTGCCTTTCGTAAAGAGTTTGTCGTATGGGATCAGAGCATTCTCTTCTAGTTTGTCTCGTGACGAAACGGTCAGTCGAGCTGTGGCAGGCCAGTAGATGACATAGGGTAGGGTGTTGATGAGGATTATGTTGGCCTGTGAATTTGGTCAAGTTCAGCATGCTTATGTAATCATGTTTGATACTGTCAGTAGACATGTCCAACCGACCTTGGTGCTGGGAATCTTGTCAGACAATGCTTTGGCAACACCAGCGCCTGCAAGACCGCCACCGACGATGACAATGTTGGGCAGATGTGCGGACGACATGAGAGAAGAGTGCTTGCTAGAGTATGCGCAGGGGTGACGAGGAAAGCTGTTCGATGGCTAGTTAAAAATTCATCAAATGGATTAAATACACGCGCGATATCGAGAGCGTCTAGGCTTGGTAATGGCTTATGTCACAGTTGTGACGCAGTCTCGTTGTCGCCTCGTAATCTTTCTCTCATTTACGGCTGTCAGTAAGCCAGCAGTAGGATGTGCTCATGTTCATCATGTCATGCGAGCTTTGTGTCCCTTGAGTATTCTGCGTGTTCTGTCATAAAATAAAATAAAAAAAAAGATTTCGGAACAGCCTGACCAAGGTCGCTGACATGCACACTCCGAATTGTCACGTTCTGGTTCCAACATGAAGAAACAGCGTTTTGTCTTCTCCAAGTCATCACGATGACCCTATGATTTGAAATCCCATTCCAAGTTGGTTTCCACTCTTGACTCCGAATCAGGTCATCATACACGCATTAGACTGCCTGGCCCATGCATCAATAATTCACCATCTATGTTAATTTCTGACCAATGCCTCGCAAGAAACCTGCCTCCGCCAAGCAGCGCAAAGCCGAGCTGCAACTTAAGCGCGCCATCAAGAGAGGCGATGCGCCGATCCCGGAGCCCAAAGAGCGCAAGACAAGGACATTAAGAAAAGGCCCCACTAATCGTCCCATAGGTTCAGGAGGTCCTAGCCAGGCCGCCGAATCCACACGTAAACTGCAGTCCGATTTTATTCGTCTACCCAAACATTTTCTAGAGGAGACTCGCGACCTTTGCGCATCTATCCCATTGGCCAGGCCTGTTCCGCCTGACGCCTGCGATCTGCGCCTGCTGATATCTGAGACTGAGGATCTTAATCTGTCCTGTCCGACTAGGCCCAAATGGAGATTCGATATGAGCAAAAAGGAAGTGGAGAAAAACGAGGAGGGCCTTTTCAAAAAATGGACTGCTCAGGTTGACCGGTCAATCGATGAATGGCTACATCGCTCTACCAGTGAAACTACGCATGAACAAAACACGAACACTGACAGGATCGAGACAAACATAGAAAACCCCCAACAACAGCAAGAACAACAGACGATGCCTAAATCACCCACATTTTATGAACGTAATCTAGAAGTCTGGCGCCAACTGCAAGTACCCGAATGTGATCCTGGCCATGAGGACACATATCTAATTCATATCACAGCTGGCGTGTCACCGAAATCTCGCAAATCATACTTGTCCTTCTCGATGGTCGATGCCCCCTCTTGCATTTCCCAACGTCTCTGGTAGATTTCCTTTCTGCATCAGGACGGCCGTTTATACTTGTCTTGTCCAAAGTCGACATTATCGGGCCCGTGCGGGCTGCTGCTTGGTCTGACTATCTCCGGACTTGTTATCCTCGCTCGAGAGTTGTCCAGATTAGATCCTACGTCCCAAAGGCCCGCGAGGAGACTACACAAGGCACCAAGAGAAAATACGAGCCTTCATTACCGGGAGAGTTTCGTGCTCAACTCGTGGAAGCCATACGTTCTGTGCACGCCGAGCTCGTCCAACCACCATCGCCGTCGCCTGTTTACGGCGAGGCCAATAAAGGTAAAAAGCCTAAAGAGCCAAAGAAGCGCCAGTTCACGCCCAAGCTCAAGGTAAAGCAGACGATTGACTGGGATGCGGTCATGCAGCCCATCGGTGAGCAAGTTGGTGTGGCCGTTGGAGGTGCTGCCGTCCCAAAGAGCAACGACGAAAGCAAGGAGGATGAAGAAGAAGAAGAAAAAGAAGAAGGGGAACCGGAGTTTTTGACCATTGGG
Organism: Agroathelia rolfsii; assembly: GCA_018343915.1. Classification (NCBI taxonomy): domain Eukaryota; kingdom Fungi; phylum Basidiomycota; class Agaricomycetes; order Amylocorticiales; family Amylocorticiaceae; genus Agroathelia; species Agroathelia rolfsii. The sequence goes on from JABRWF010000002.1 coordinate 2,860,980, forward strand.
CTCATAGGTTCGTTTATCATTGTTCATAATATCTACATTCAATATGAAATCATGTGTATTATACAGGGCAGCCAAATGTAGGGAAATCATCTCTTTTGAATGCCCTTTTTGGCAAATCAAAGGTTAGGGCATCAAAGACGCCAGGCAAGGTGAGTATATGCACACACCTACCACCTTTCCAGCCTCGCAAAATAATAATAATAACCTAACTTGGTCATTCCTCAATCAATCAGACAAAACATTTCCAGACCCTCTTCTGGACACCCGAAGTTCGTCTCGTGGACTGCCCTGGGTTGGTGCTTCCCGGCTTTGTACACATGGAAACCCAAGTGCTTTCCGGCATCCTGCCCATCTCGCGGATTTCTGCCATCCCACTGTGCATTTACCATGCATCGCAGCTCCTACCGCTCGAGAGGATCCTAGGTCTACAACATCCTTCTTTGAGCACACCAGCCCCGGAAGACAAACGAACATGGCGTGAACCGCGTGAACCACTGGCGGGAGTCGCCGCAAAGACAAAGGAGCCCGTATGGACGGCTATGGATATCCTGACCGCCTATGCGACGAAAGTTGGATGGATGACTGCTAAAGCGGGCAGGCCAGATACGAACCGGGCGGGAAATGCTAGTATGCTTACACTCCTTGCTTTCTTTTTCAGTGTAAAAAGCTAATCAAAACGGATTGTCGTCCCTTTGAATGATTTACTTTTTTTTTTTTTTTTTTTTTTTTCTTCTTTGGATCGTATAGTCCTACGAGCGTTGGCAGAAGGTAGAATCAAATGGGCGTTCTTACCGCCCGGTACAGTGGCTAAAGAACTAGGCCTCCCTGAAGAGGATGGTATATATATCGCAGACGATGATCCCCATGCCACCCATACCGATGTCCACTCGTTTATGGAAGACGACGACGATGACGAAGAAGAGGATGAAGGGGCTGCACACTCCGACTCGCCGACAAACACAGAAGACGATATGCCAAACAACGACACCGAGTCTGATTTGGACGATGATCCAGAACAAGAAGACAGTCCTGTCAAGGTACCCGTTTCTCAGGGTATGTTTGCTGCCCTTGAGATGGATGACGCAGACGACGGCGAATCGAATGATCATGATGAGGATAAAGAGTCGGATGAAGAATGAGAAGGTAGTAGCTGTTTCAGCAGATATGACACATAAGAGGACATAAGATTGGAAAGAAACTATCGGTAGCTGTACACAAAGACATGTTAACTTATTTACCATTCCTAAAACTGCCCCAAGAATATCCAGGACTTAGTTTTTATAAAGACACAATAACAAAATAAAGTTGCAGAGAACCGATATATATATAAAAAGAGACAATAAAACAACCAAGACCTTTTATCGACGAAAAAGAAGAAGAAAAAAGAAAACCGTACGACATCGTCCCCAATTTACAAATACACGAATGCACCTTTCCAATCACACTTTAAACTTTTCAAAAAAAAAAACTTATTTTTTTTTTAAAACATGGATCCAGGCATCTGTTGGTTGTCCTCGGTCGCCCGACGACGGAGAGTGGTCGCCGAGGCCTGAGGCTGAGGCTGGGGTTGGGGCTGAGCACGGGCAGAAGCAGGAGGCCGAGGTGATACCGTAAGAAGATCCTCCAGTAGCGTCGTCACCGCATTGTCTTCATCATCCTTCGACATCCCAGGTCTAGTCTGTGCCGCAATCTTGGAGGACAAGTTCGGGAACGTCGCTTCCGTGAATCCCATCTGTGTCAGGTTCATCATTAAAAAAAAAATGGACAAAGAGTCAGATCATCATCATCATCATCTAGGAGGAATAGAAAGTAGATTAGGGACATACATCAGCAAGCCTACGCGTAATCCTCGATTTAGAATCCGTCTGCGAATTCTCGCGGCGCAGGCGCTGCGGCCCATTGTGGTTGCTTCCCCCGGACGGGCCACGGGCCACACCCGGCGCCTGGAGGCTGCGCGCCCTGCGATGTTGCGTGGGGGTAGGCCCGGTCATGTTGAGCTGCGGGAAGCCGTCCCGTGCATTGCTCACCACTTGCGTCCTCACCGGCGAAACAGGGCGCGGTGGCTTGGGCGGTAGAGCGGGTGGAGGCGGAGAGAGCGGCGCCTGAGCTACGATAGGCGGAGGGGGTGCAGGCATCGGAATCGACGTGTTTAGTTGTGGAGTCCTGTCATCAAAGGAAAAACAAGGAAGAAAATGAGACACAAAGAGCGTAAGAATAAGAACAGAAATTGACTCACGCAGCAACAGCGGCAGAGACATGCATCTTGGTCAACTGCTCCCTCTGCTGGCGTCTGAGTTCGCGCTCGGCGCGATACCGCTCCTTCTCTGCCTTGTAGATCGCTTTGGCAGCCTCCACGGCTGCGCGTGAGTCTTGTGGACTGAGAGGCACATCCCCATGTACCGCCGGCGTAGAGGTCGCCATGGTAGCCCACGGCTGCTGCTGCTGATGCTGAGGATTGCGCCAGTCGGTCGTCGTTGCACCCACGCCACCCCAGTTGGATTCGGGGTAGCCGGCCCACAGTCGGGCGCCCCAGTCCAGGCCGGACATGCCGCCAGAGACGAGCGGAGATGCCCAAGGGAGACGACTGGGGTCCTGGCGATATAGATGGGCATTCGAAGGGGGTGGGCCTGTGCGTGTATTGATTGGAGGAGGCGCATAGTTTCCGGGAACTGCTGAAGGAGGTACCGGTGTCATGCGGGTTGGGCGAGGTGGAACAGGTGGTGGTCCCGCTGGCGGCGGAATGCTGCTGACTGGAGAGGCCATGCTCATCGGTTGAGGTTCTGGAGCAGGCGGGGGATGCGACGAGACTTCCAGTGACTGGGTCGGTACACTGGGAGGCTGTTCCTGAGATTTGCTAAACGGTGTTGGAGGAAGAGTCGACGATCTCGATGGATTTCTAGGCTTTGGCTGCTTTACAGAGGCAATCGGATCGATGTACTCTAATGAACTGGCAGGGAGCGATTCAATGGCAAATGGGGTAGTAGGCGTCGGCTCAGCAGGGACCTCGGGGGCTGGTGTTGCAGTGGCTGATGCAGCATTGACTTGCGCCGGGGATGATTCGCGTTGAACGGGCTGGGGCGTAGCAGGAGTAGATTGCTGTGCCGCTGGCTCACCGGTAGGAGTGGACTCTGGTTGTGCTGCAGCGTCGTTTGGTGGTACTGAAGAAGGATGTGACATTGGAGTTCCATACATTGAACGCCTTCTCGCAGTGGAAGCGACATCACCTATGGCGCGCATGATAGCACTCAGAGCCTCTGTGACCCGGCGTGCGGCCTCTTGTTCGGCAGCACGACGCAGCTCTTCCGCCGTTTGGCCTGCCTGCGCCTGCGCCTGGCGTACAACGTCTTCCGCGGCTTGCGAGATACTATTGCGATGATACGCCCAGTAGGCACCATTTGCCGCATTGCGGATGATGTTCCTGGCACCTTCCGCAAGCTCAGGATGAGAAGCGAATGCGCTTGTAAGCGAGTTCAGGAAGGTTGCCAAATCGTTGGTCAAAGAAGGCCCAGTGAAAGCCGTAGATGAGAAGTCCAGATCTGGAAGCGGCGGATCCTCAGCCTCGACCTCGGCAGGCTTCTCAAGAGGGCTGAGTTCCTTTGCTGACTGCTGTACAGGTGTGTCACTGGGAGTGGATTCACGCGTACAGAAGATATGGGACGGAGACCTGGATGCGGATTTGGGTTGGGGAGCAGACTCGGACAGGCTTTCGTATCTGTTCTTGTCGTGATTGAATACATGCACGGGCGGTTTGATTGGCACATCATTCTCCAATATAGACAGAACGGACTTGAAATCATCTTCCAGGCCGGTCGATACGAAGCTGCTGATGCGTTCATCAAAGGCCTTCGTTTGACTTTTGCTTTCGCGGGCATTAGGCGTGGCCGTTCCAGTTGAGCGTCCAGATTTGGTCGACTGGACGTCACTGGATGGAGGGATAGTGGTGATTTCAGGCAGGCTCTCGCTCTTGATGGTTTCTACAAACCCGTGAGGTCCCTCAGACATGTTATCGTCACTGACAAAAAGACCAGCGAGGCCAGCGGAAAGATGGCTGAGGTCAGGAACATGCTGCCAGTCGGTTGGGTCGTCTAGGATAATTTGTCCGAATGTATTTCGATGGCTGAGGTGGGGCGAGGGGCCCTGAGAGCGCTGTGCATCTTGGGCTTGTGGCGAGGAGATGTTCGCTGGAAGGGTCCTAAAGTCCTGGACAGTGAATTTGGCAATGTCGCCCGGACAGTATGTGATAGCATAGTAGTCCTGAAGCTCCTCGTTAGTGCTGAGCGTGATTTCATCGCCGTCGGTGTCGAGATAGGAGACGCCGACTTGGTCGACAGGTATGTCGAAATAAGCGCTGATCTTCTCGGCAAGGACTTCCCATGTGGGTTGGATGAGGAAAGTCAGACGCCGGACATGTGAGCCAGGCTTGTTGAGTTTGAACTGGATCATGGTGGTTAACCAGCAAGTAAAAGAGAGTGAGAGTAAGAGTCAGTGCCCTGGGCAGAGTAATGGTGATTGATGATGATATAAAGTGGAGTAGGCCTACTATGAGGGGTGCCTACTTACTACGGAAGCCGCTGCGGAGACTGCGCCGCTGTTGCTGTGCCGTTTATTACAACACTCGTCAACAATATCTCTCCATCACATTGAACCGGTGCCGCAAGAACAGGAGGACCATCTCGGATTATGATGAGATGCAAGGGTGCACTTATATCCCAGCCCAGCTCGAAATAAGTAACTAAAGAATACAAGAATTGGAACCTGACGTGAATACGTGATGATCGTATCGATATCGCGTTATCTATGGTGCAGGTAACATAAAGCATTTATTCATGTGCCCCTGTGGCATACGGGTAAGGTAATAGCATTCAGGTGACTGTACACGACACTCTCGTTAATCTCTCTTATCTGCAGCCTTTATTCTGGCAATCTCTATTGGTCTCTGGTGTTTGTGCGTCAATTTGACTGTCATTGGCACGCTGGCCCAACCCACAAGGACGTAAAAGAGAGCCTTTTCTTGGTAGGATTCCTTACCGTGTATGTTCCTTGGATACAAGACTCGGACCGCGACCCTGCAATCGATGGCAATCTCTGCCTGGCTATGGAAGTCTCCACTAATCGGTTCTCTCCTTCTGCTTACTGGACCACCAGAGGATTCGGATCACTCCTCGGCCATATTCTGTTCTCTTAAATCCTCATCCTTCTAGCTTGTCTACTCTCTACCCCACACTCTCATCTTACCACCTTCATCATCGTCACAATGGGCGTCGTTTTCAAAGGGACCCTCCTCGAATGGGAAGAACACAAGAAGCAGGTCGACTACATCCGCGAACATGGCATCATCCAGTTCATCAACCACTATAACCGTACCAAGGACAGGCATGACGATCCTGCACTCTGGGGTGACGAGGTCATTCGTCCCCGCGAACATCCCTATCCCCGTTTCCAATAACCCTTTTTCGTAGATCGAGAGCACGATTGTCACGCTTGATCACGAGAAGAAGACCGCGAGATTGGCATTGGTTGCCAGGGAGGCCGTTCCTCTCCTCCAGGCGTTGCGTGAAAGCGCCGATCCCGAAGAGTATGTGATCTTAATCTGAAGCAGCACAACGTGCAAGTGACATTGGATCTCATAGGGCTAAAAAAATCCCCCACTATCTGCCCGAGGCAAACGCTTACATCATCGAGCATACACCTGCGGAGCCGTTGACAGTTTCGTTTGCCGATCTGCTCACCGTCGAGGCTGACATGGTTTATAGGTCTGGTAGTGTTTTGCAGTCTGGCTAGTTCAACCATCTGATCATGCCACAGGCGTCAATTCATGCGCCAGTTTTTCAAGCCCAACCAGGTGCCGCTCACAGTTACCTTCTTCCCTCGCTTTGGTGCTGCTGGCCCTTTCACGGACCCTCATATCGAGAACGATACTTTTGAACACGCACACAGTCTCTTCGTTGGTGACAACATCAGTTACGGAGCTGCAAGATACACGTATGTAGTTTATTTTGTAATGAGGAGGTTCTTACGTACCTAAAGCCTTTTCTTCATCTTCACAGAGCCGGGGCTATACACATAAGACTACGACGCGAATGCAAGCCCGAGGGCAACATCCCTGTCTTCTTTGACACTCACACCCCCAAGCCGTTCATCGACCCTACTATTCAATGGGATCGCAATTTATACCCTGAGGATCAAGGTCGGTATCATGCGCATACATGCACCCTGATCGTGAGGGTCAACTGAGTAACTTTTCTAGATGCCAAAAATGGTCATGCTTTGCCTAATCATGTCTATACCGACGCTTTCATGTTTGCTATGGGCGCCTGTTGCTTACAAGTCACCATGCAAGGAAAGGACATCAACGAAGCACGTCGGCTCTACGACGCCTTTATCCCGGTGGCCCCCATTGTTGTCAGTGTCCAGTCCTGGGTCGCGTCTCTGCTTTATAATTTAACCATACCTTTTTAGATGGCCTTGACAGCAGCCACACCCGTATTGCGAGGCTGGCTTACTGACAGAGACGGCAAGTGGGATGTTCTTTCGGCCTCGTTGGACGACAGAAATCCGGAAGAGCGTGGCTTGAGGGTGCGCAGCAGTAGATCACATCAATCAACTTTCCGAAACGTACTTAATGCTATAATTTTAGCCCCTCAAAGAAGGCCAATTGAGGATCCCGAAATCTCGCTATGGCAGTGTGGACATGTATCTCGCCGTAGAGCCGGAGAAAGAAGATGTCTACAACGATATATATGTCCCTTATGTCGAAAAGTTCTACCACCAGCTGCGCGAGAACGGTTTGTCCCGATACTTCCATTCTACATCTTTGCATAATTTGATAGACAACATACAAGGCATCGATCACCTCCTAGCAAAGCACGTCGCTCACCTCTTCATCCGTCATACGGCGGGTGGCATTTTCTCAGAGATGTTACATCAGGATGACAACACCAGCATACTCCAGTTTGAGGACCATCAATCCTCCAACTGGCAATCGGTACGCTTCAAGCCGCCGCCACAGAACTCGAACATCGGATGGCGTGTCGAAGTGCGCTCGATGGAGATCATGCCGACCGACTTCGAGAATGCGGCCTTTTCGATTTTTAACATTCTCCTTGCTAGGTCCATTCTGCACTTTGATCTGAATATGTATATGCCGATATCCGAGGTCTGTCTCTCTCTCTCTCTGATCTTTTGTGCATGCACAGAGTTTATTCAAGGTTCTTTTTGACATATTATTTACGTATCGTAGGTGGACAAGAACATGGCGACTGGACAGCTCAGAGATGCAGTCAACACCCAAAAGTTCTTCTTCCGCAAGGACCTAGGTGTGAAACTCTCCGGGAACAGTAATGTCCAGACCCAAGCCAACGGTATCCATCCAGAGGGCCCAGTCACGGCTGAGATGACCTTGGACGAGATCATCAACGGCAAAGTACGTGCACATGCCTCTCGCACAACACACTCACATTAATCTGGTTTTATGCTAGGCTGGAGGATTTGTAGGCCTTCTCCCGCTCATCTGGGCTTACATCGAGGCCAAGGGTGCCGACAAGGAGACCAAAGAGAAGTTGAGTGTATACTTGGACGTCGTCAAGGGTCGTGCCAGTGGTCAGCTCAAGACGGCTGCGACATGGATCCGCGAGTTTATCCGCTCACATCCAGCGTACAAGTTCGACTCTGGGGTGTCGGAGGAGATCACGTATGACCTCATGGTCGCTATCGATGAGCTGTGAGTAGTAGTGTCAATCTTTTTTTCTATAATCCGGTCATGTCGTTATTTCATATGATGCGGCGGGCTTACATATATGCTGACTGATTGCTGATGCTGCATGTCTCCTTGACAGGAACCGGGGTGTACGAGATGGTAAAGGTCTGTTCAAGTTTTAAACGAGGTGTTTAGAGGCTAGATCTATTCTTGCGTGTGGAATTATGTATATTTGTATTTCAAGTCTTTGTAAGGTAAACGCAATCAAGATGCACTTGGGTAGCTCAGTGTTCTTACACATACATGTCAGTGATTTTAATACTCTTGGACAACTCTGAGTTACCAATGTTTATGTTCTCTTGTATTTTCAATTGCACGCATATTTCTTTCTAATAACATACAGTAGTTGTCGCAGCTCAAATCTTGAAGTGACATCCTACTAGTATGTAAATTAGAAGATTCACGCGGTGGCAAGAGAGCTACGAATGAAAGGGGTCACGCTCGTCTTAAGGTCGTCAGGAATATTACTGGGGAACAGCCGCTTAATGGTCACTGGGTAGAACCGCCCCATAATGTGGGCCCGACCCCTGGACAAGAACGGTAAGAAAAAGACAAGCAACAAAAAAAAAAAAAAAAAAAATAGGGATTTGTGTTCGATACGTACTTGACTTTGCTCTCACACCACACCCATCCGGAAGGGCCTACATCATAGGCAATAAGATCCGTGACTGTATGGGGAGTATTATGAGTACGTGCTAATGAAATGCAACAGGATGCTACTAACTGTCAGCCATTTCTTCTCCTCGTTCTTCTTTGAGCTTCAAGAACTCTGCAGGGACTTTCTGCGAAAGTCAGCTCCACAATATACACGCGGCAATATTGTGGGGAGCAGATGGCAATACATACCATCAAGTATTCGCTCTGTTAAATCAACATCTAGATGTGGGTAGAAGAACCAACAGATGGAAATACGAGGCGTAGTTCCAACGGGAGTGTTTACCACCCTATGCGAGGTGGCACGGATGAGTCCGCGGGTAATGAATTCGAGTGCTAAAACACTCTGTCAGATCTGGTAGAGCTCAATAGCCGCATAACAGGAGAATACTAACTCTGCCCAAAGTTACAAACGATCGTATTTGGCATAGGAATAATATCAATCCATCGACCGGCGATGTTCTGAGCCTGAAGGCCCCTTTCACCCTGAACTTACAGAAGCTTTGGAATTACATCAATACTGGATGTCATCTGATACGCAAATGACTTTCGGCTCACTAGAGAGAGGGATGTGTGATCATAATGCGATACAACCCCTTGGTCGCCGTTGGCGGGATATAAAGCAAACTGCATAATACGAAGTTAGACAGCAACTGAGGTGGAAATCCTGACCACACACCTTTGTGCTTTGATCGCTCGAGGAAGAACGTAGACAATACATCTTTCGGTAAGAAGAACGCCTCTTCTAGGAGGCCTAGTATGATAAAACTCCAATCAGTTATTTCCGAGAAATATTTCTCTGCACATGCACGGAATCCAGGGACGACTTCATCAGGTGGTCACTGACAATAAAGATATAATGTTGAGACCTGATTTGCATCTACAGTCTATAAGTGGACTATACCTGACTAGGACCCCAGAGCTCGAGATACTCGGGTTTGCCCTCTTCCCACGGACACTCTCAGGGCGTTCCGAAATCAAAGAACTCGCAATCATCCATCTTGCCCTTGGTGTGTTCGGCACTAGGATGGGTGTATCCAAGGAAGTGCGGAACATTTCCCAGGTCTAGCTTGTCCTTCTCCTCTTGGGGAATCGTGAAGAGACGTTTTGCATAGTCACTGACGGCACTTATGGTCGGGATAGGAGGGTTCTGAAAATACAAGAAGCCAACGCTGGCCGCTGCCTCCCTCAGCTCTTCAAGGAACTGAGGCTTGGTCATGGGGTCGAGCGACTTCTGAAAATCGATGATAGGGATAGAGGTGAAATCGGTGGGGCGTAAAGGCATATTGAAGGCGAAGCGAGGGCAAGCCGGTGAAAGATGTACTGGCCTATTCGTAGGCCGAATATCATCCGCACTTTTATGGATACTTGACCAGTTGCCATCCTTCTGCTGGAGCAATCCGTTGGAGCAACTGATGCAACAAACATGAAGCTGCTCAGATGACTTGTAAGATACGCATTTGTCAGTCGGTATTCGAAGTGGTTCATCTTCGAAACTATGCAACTTCTCCTTCAACTGTTGAACACCATCATCATATCCGGTCTGTAAATGATTGTCAGCTGTATTGAAAACAACCATATGTGTACATGATTAATTTGACCACACTATCAAACCCATGACACCATGGGTACTAGTAATACCACCGTACTAGTACATGAACAACTGAATAGCGTATATGCAGCACCCTATTTCCGGAATATGCGCTGTATAACAACTGTTATCATTAACAAGATCACATGGTACTTTTGGTGCTTTGATGTATTATTTTCTTGTTCTAAAAATGAGTCGGACCTATTCAAATCCGGGTCCTTGGTATCGTTTAATGTGCTTGCCTGACATACGGCGGCAGTGGATAGGAAAAGAGTAGCCCACGCTTTTTGAGCCCTGTAAGATATAAATCTACAATAATAGTGGAGAGTGAGGTGAGCACAAGCACCTCACTGCATCATCTCTCTGACCCCACAATGCGGGCCAAGCTGAGGTTAAATGTAAGAGGTGTATTCAGTGGGGTAAAGGCAAGGATACTATGAAGAACATCGCCTAATGGCCGAGCACAGAAGAAATGATGGGTCGGTGTTATGAAACCACTCACCCTCCTTGGCAGAAAGCGCTCAAGTCAGTGGCGGCTTGGAAGCGAAGTACTACTCGGAGTCTTCTCTGATCCGACTCTTTTACCCCATTTCGTCTCTTGTTCTCGCTTCTCATCGCTCATTGTTTCTCTTTCCCCCAGCCAGCTTCTCACGTTGGTTTGCATTAATTCTATATCTCACTCTCCTAAGACCTGATCCTCTGTCCTTAAACCATGACCGCCAGTAGCACAAGAACCTACAAAGCTGCAATACATATCATGGTTGTAGAACTATCAGCCTATTTTATACATCCAATACTTCATCCGAATAGGGGGCAATCCTTGCTTATTACCAGTGTTATTCTCTTGTTTGTTACAAATTGGACGTAATAGCTGCTGGCATAGTAGTCTGTCGGGCATCCATCACGACTTGAGCTAGCCTCCGCATAGCCTCATCTATCTCTTCTTCTGGGTTGATACTAAACGAAACGCGGACATATGCCGATGCGCGACCACTGGGAAAGAACGCCGTTCCTGGAAGCGCCAATACGTTCCTCTCTAGCGCCTTTGTGCGAACAAGTCCCTCGGAATCACCTTCTGTAGATGAGGTCGGATCGAGAAGAAGCTTGAACCTGGTGCAAACATGCTTAAACCCGTGCAAATTTATACTGAAGAGAGGATACGAACCAGTAAAACATGCCCGCCTCAGGTTTGACCCATTCGGCGAGGTCTCTCATGTGACGCTGCATAGCTGCTTCGAATACATCCCTCTTTTTACGGTAGAACTCGGAGATGCCAGCTATATGCTTAAAGAAACCATCATAGCCCCATTTTTGGAGAAGAGCGTTGGCAATCACTTGCGTGAACGATGATACATAGAAGTAAACGGGATGCATAAAACAAACAAGTAATGGGAAATAGTGGAAGGACGCACGTGAGAATACAATGCTGCACTCTATTTATTTTTGGATTACCCAAGTCTTAGTCTTCATTTCTTCGAACAACTCCAAACGTAGCGACTTACATGTCTGATCATTGCGGCCACAATTGGTAACGGGCCCGATACAAACCCAAGTCGTAGACCGGCTGATAACACCTTTGACATGCTATCAAAGCGGATGACCCTACTAACCTGAGAGGCGGATCTATCATTCTCTTTTCCAAGATAGATTTAGTGGTTATTTCTGCAGATCGTACCTCGGGGGATTGTAGCTCCAGCTTCAAATACGAGTCGATTCGTGGTGCGTCACCAAAATATAAAAAATAATAATAGGGGTCTAATTCAGAGCCTTATCAAAATGTGTTCGCCTGAAGTGGGAATGGGACTGCTACTAGCGTACCATCTTCCAATCTAAATTAGTTGATTCTGATTTTTTTTTAAAAAAAATGCGCATCAATCTAACCTTCCAGAATTAAAAAGTCATGTTCACGGGCAAGCCTCAATACCTCTATTCGAACTTTCTAATGAAGCGCTTATCCCAGTTGGATTGCATCCATACTAAAATAACAACAACAGTGTTTCAGGATGTCATTACTAAAAGGATGTTCAGGAAACTTTACGGGTATAGTATACAATGCTTTTGGCTTCGGCTTCCCTACAGGCCAATTCTCAAGAATATCTCGAAGTGTGCTTGATTTAATACCATGCTCATCGGCATCGACCTCTGTGTGGGAACGTAAATCGATATTCTTGACGGATAAATGGTATAAAAGACCGTGCCTATCTGTTCACATTGTAGTGGCTCAAAAACTGGTATAATCGAGCTAAAAGAGTGAGGTGACTTCAGCTGTTATCGGGATGAATGGCTAGGCTAATACGCACACATATACGGGTGATTCCACAAGGATAGCGTCACCGGGGTTTAAAATTGCATTAGCGGCCTAGCAACAATAGATTTCAATTATTTAACAATTAGATTGTATTTAATTGAAATGAACAACCTTATAAATAACATCCTGCGCTCCGTTTCCAACAGTAATGGCCCATTCCCCCTTGCCTTTGACTTTACCATGGGAGATCTCTTGTAGACCATAAAACCAGTCAAGAAGCGCTGGTAGACCTGTTGTGATACAAGCAGTATGGACATTTTATTTCTTTCGTATATCTTTCATGTCTACAAATATTTTTCCCATTCTATTCTGTTGCATTTCTGTCGCCCTTATTCCACACGCATACCATACATTTTAATATACTTCCGGTGATCATGTGACCTTAGACACATCATCACTGCTGCTACTCTTCGACACACTTCAGTTCTTACAATAATAACTGAAGTGTACGTACATTGTTTCCTATTTCCTATTCTCACTCTCATACTTATTATTCCTTCCAGTAATATTGGTATTAGGTATATACTTGAGTTCTTACAATAATAACTGAAGTTAATATTGGTATTAGCAAACTTAATAAGACCCTCAGTTGGACCGTATTGCAGCCCTTCCTCAAGTTCTGGGCCTTCAAAGATGTGTGTAATAGTTTGTGAAGGGTTCTCTGTACAGTGTGCCTTCATTTCAAAAGAAAGAAATGGAAAGGTGGTAGGGTTGGGTTCCCGGCCAGAAGGGATATCATTCCAGGACGCCTTTCCAAAGCAAACAATTTTGCAACTGGTGTGATTAGGGCCCGGGGCAGTGTTATCAAAATTTGGATAGTACTAACAATCAATAATAATGATTTCTTACTTGGGTTAGGCTTACGCCTTTTAGCGGCCTCCAATAGCCATCTATCATAGTGCTCAGCTGGCAGATGTTTGGGGAAGCTAGCCATTATCTCAGGTGAATTAGCACCATAAGGAAGCCTGCTTGGAACACTCTGAGTCTCTAGCTGTATTGCATCCTGGATTCAAACTTTATCCATTGCAATGGAGAATCGTAAAGTGAGGAGAAATCTAGGGGGAAGTAAGAGCCTGTATGAGTACTTGGATATGATTTGAATCCTAAGGCCTCAGTCAACAGGCTGATAATATTTATACTATGTAAATCCTTATAGGTATACAGGTGTACGTCACTAGACAGGTCGTTACCTTCCTATTTGTCAATAAATGTTGTCCTGACACGAGGAGAGCAAATAGAAGACATGATGATTCAGGATATCATCACATGGACAGGGACTCGGGGGCTTTGCAAGAGATGATCTATCTATAGTGCGAATCACCTAGACACCGCTACTTTGGTGCAAAGAAATGATTTGTCCCACATTCACTCTAAAATTGTTCTGCCTTGCCGAATAATTCTATTCAAGTAATCTTGCAAGGCAGTTTGTTTTTATTCTCAAAACTAATTGAGATGTTCCTTGAACTTGAAAAATGACGTCAAATCCGTGGCTCTCACTATAATTAATTAGAAGGATGGCACAGGTGGTGACCTGTTACTAGGCGATTCGCACCGTAACTGAAGACAAATTTAGTCTTGTGGTCATGATGCAGGATTTGGGTAGCTTGAGTTATTCGAGTTGTTTTGTACCTAGACCCCTTGCCGGTCGTGCCGATCAAGCAAGTTCAATGAGAATTGTTAGAATAGCAATCATAGCTACGGAGTTCAGGAGTGACGTAATACTTAGAGTAGCCATGTGTCACGATTTGTACCGTATTTGTTTGTCGGCATACCGCGGCCAAGTACAATGGCAAGCAGAATTTAATCTTGCTTTTTATTTTAAATCTGACTGGCTGGCTCGCTCGATTTTATCACAAGAATCTCTCCTTCTGAGGGTCTGGGTACAAGACTAGACTCGAGAGCCCTGGATAGTAGAAACCTCGATGGCCCATTCCATACTTAAAGGGGTTCCATGTATGATTGTACACGCAATAAGGCCCTATAACACGGATTAACTACCAATACCCCCGTTCCGGAAGCAACTAGTGTATAAGTACAATTGTTGAGTACAACATCGCAGATCCTTATCAAGGCTTCGGCGACCACCACAATCGCCGGCACCATCACCACTGTTCAAGATTAAAGTTGCGTACTATATCATTTTCAGTCACATACTTTGTTCTTGATGTCAATCATCACTACTCAGTGGCGGCCTGGGTTCGATTAGTACAGGCTCGCATCTAAATAATAGAGGTAAACTCTTGCAAAGTCCGAGTCTTGACATATTTGAAACCTTACTCGAATGTTGATTGGCAGATGGACACGTCTTTACATAAGCAGATGCAAATACAGTTGCATTTTTTGGCCCTAGAGTCGGATAGAGAGATTAGATATGACAGGTATAATGCGGACGGCTTGAGAGCAGTCTCCTAATCTGGTTAAATGAAGACCTAGGGCAAGATCAGAATGGAGCTACATGCTCGTCTTATGGATCAAATCTGTGGTGCGGACGCTATGGTGCTACTAGTACTATTGACATTCTGTTAATAGCCGACGTCTGCAGAGATGACACTGAACCAGAATTAATTGTGCGTAGTGGTGTGTCAACACATCGGAATACGGACCAATCTCCGCGAATATACCCAATCTATTTTGATAGCGGCAAATAGGATCCCTGTTGATCTTATCAGTCTTGATCTGAATCCATCCGCCATAGAATGCAACCCTGCCATTCAGAGCTGGTCTTGAGCTTGAATACCACCAATGTTACTATTGGTAATGATATGATCGTTGGCGCTCGGACTCCATGACCGATATGTATACGATTTCCTGTTTCATCCTCTTTCAGCTGGTTGTCCGATTTAGGATCAGTCCTCGGCCTGGCTCAGGCTCTGCTCTCATAAGCTCTCCTAGCGTGTCTACTCACTAGTCCAGACCATTATCTTATTCCCCTTCACCATCACAGGCATCGTCATGGGCGTCGTGTTAGAAGGTACCCTTCTCGAGTGGGAAGAACACAAGAAACAGGTCGACTACATTCGCAAGCACGGCATCATCCAGTTCATCAACCACTATAATCGTACCAAGGACAGACATGACGATCCTGCCCTCTGGGGCGACGAGGTCACCCAACCCCTTTATTCATCCCTACTTCGGTTTTCGATAATCTTTTCTGTAGATTGAGAGCATTATTGTCTCGTTTGATCACAAGAAAAAGACGGCAAGACTGGCATTGGTTGCCGATTATGCCATTCCTCTTCTCCAGTCACTACGCAAAGACGCCGATCCCGAACAGTATGTATTATTGTCCTCAAGTAGCTCATCAACGTAGCATGAAAATGGCGTTGCATCTCACAGGGCTATAAAAATCCCAATCTATGCACCGGAAGCGAATAATTACATCATTGAGCACACACCTGCAAAACCATTGACGGTTTCGTTTGCGGATCTACTTACTGTTGAATATGACATGGCGTATAGGTCAGGCAATATTTTGACATTTTGCTAGCTGCTGGTTCAACAACCTGGTCATGCTATAGACGTCAATTCATGCGCCAATTTCTAAAACCCAATCAGGTGCCGTTTACGGTTTCTATGTTCCCCCGCTATTGTGCAGCTGGCCCTTTTACGGACCCACACATTGAGAACGATGTTTCTGAGAATGCACACAGCCTATTCGCTGGTGACAGCATTATTTACAGGGCTGAAAGATATAAGTGAGTAGCTTATCCCGTCTTGTGAAAACAATGAGGCTTCTGCAAACCTAAACCTTCTCTTCATAGAGCTGGTACCAAACATATAAGATTACGGCGCGGATCCAAACCAGAGAGCAACACCCCTATCTTCTTTGACACTAATACCCCAAGGCCGTTCATTGACCCTACAATTCCATGGGACCGTGATTTATACCCGGAGGATCAAGGTTAGTAACAGATGCATACATATATGCACTCCACCGAGTATCTAACCGGCTTTTTAGATGCCAAAAATGGTCATGCTTTGCCTGACCATGTCTATACGGATGGGTTCATGATTGGTATGGGTGCCTGTTGCCTGCAGGTCACCATGCAAGCAAAGGACATCAATGAGGCACGTCGACTCTATGACACTTTTATCCCAATGGCCCCCATAGTCGTAAGTAATTATGTCTTATTTATTTATTTATCTATCTATCTAAGCTTTGCCGAGATGGCCTTAACGGCAGCCACCCCTGTATTGCGAGGCTGGCTTACAGACAGAGACAGCAAATGGGATTTTATTTCGGCCTCATCAGATGACAGAACTCCCGAAGAGCGTGGCTTAAGGGTACGCAGCAGTAGATCTAGTTTATTAAATTTCTAGGGTGTTTTCTCAATGTTTCAAGTATAGCCTCTCAAAGAAGGTGATCTGAGAATTCCAAAATCTCGTTACGGAAGCGCGGATATGTATTTGGACGTGATGCCAGAAACAGAAGCACTCTACAACGACATCTACGTCCCCTATGTCGAAGAGTTTTACCATCAGCTGCGCGAGAACGGTCCGTCTTGATATGTAAATTGTCCATCTCCTTGTATTTTGATAATCGTTATGCACAGGTATTGATCACTTACTGGCAAAACATGTTACTCACCTCTTTATTCGTCGCACAAACGGCCCTGTCTTTGCAGAGATGTTACATCAGGACGACACCACAAGTATTCTTCAGTTCGAGGATCACCAATCGTCGAATTGGCAATCGGTACGCTTCAAGCCACCACCGCAGAACTCGAACATCGGATGGCGTGTCGAAGTGCGCTCGATGGAGATCATGCCGACCGACTTCGAGAATGCGGCCTTTTCGATTTTTAACATTCTCCTTGCTAGGTCCATTCTGCACTTTGATCTGAATATGCATATGCCGATATCCGAGGTCTGTCTCTCTCTCTGATCTTTTGTGCATGCACAGAGTTTATTCAAGGTTCTTTTTGACATATTATTTACGTATCGTAGGTGGACAAGAACATGGCGACTGGACAGCTCAGAGATGCAGTCAACACCCAAAAGTTCTTCTTCCGCAAGGACCTAGGTGTGAAACTCTCCGGGAACAGTAATGTCCAGACCCAAGCCAACGGTGTCCATCCAGAGGGCCCAGTCACGGCTGAGATGACCTTGGACGAGATCATCAACGGCAAAGTACGTGCACATGCCTCTCGCACAACACACTCAAATTAAGCTGGTTTTGTGCTAGGCTGGAGGATTTGTAGGCCTTCTCCCGCTCATCTGGGCTTACATCGAGGCCAAGGGTGCCGACAAGGAGACCAAAGAGAAGTTGAGTGTATACTTGGACGTCGTCAAGGGTCGTGCCAGTGGTCAGCTCAAGACGGCTGCGACATGGATCCGCGAGTTTATCCGCTCACATCCAGCGTACAAGTTCGACTCTGGGGTGTCGGAAGAGATCACTTATGACCTCATGGTCGCTATCGATGAGCTGTGAGTAGTGGTGTCAATCTTTTTCCTATAATTCGGTCATATCGCTATTTCATATGATGCCGTGGGCTCACATGTATGCTGACTGATTGCTGATGGCGGATGCCTCCTTGACAGGAACCGGGGTGTATGAGATGGTAAAGGTCTGTTCAAGTTTTAAACGAGATGTTTAGAGGCTAGATCCTTGCCCGTGGTACATTATATCTATTTTTATTCTCTGTAAAGCGGAGTTTTTGTCATTCAAAGGATTCAATATATGTCTTTTAGTAGATATTGCCGTTACTATCGCGCATACACTCCATTTGCACCATTTCCGACAGGTTTATATCAAAGACTTACCTTTTTCAGTGTTTCATGTATTTTTTTTTTTTAATTCGACTCTTGTAACACAGCGTGTCTTCATGCACTGGTACGGATTTCCGACTTTCCATTTTCTACCCGCGCTTGTGCATTGCATCGCTTCAACAGAGTTGACAGTGATAGTGATCTCAGAACTGTCGATCTGCATGGCAATGTGTAAGAGCCGAGACATTCAAGCTGTCCAGGATTAGTTCAAGTTTCAAACAAAACGCGGAGCCTGAAGGCTAGACTTGCACAAAAAATGGTATGCATTAATATTTCTTACAAGGTAGACGCAGTCAAATGCAGTTGATAATTCTTGCAAAGTACTTGTACTAGTAGTTGGGCCCTTTTCCTTGTTTTTAGTGTTTAGATTCTACAGCACATAAATCTTGATATAAATTGTTCATACCACATGCATACAAGCCTCATTATATTCCCATCATGATATTGTAGCACATCAGACCATAACCCTCTTGTGAGGGGAGACATATCACTCCCGAAAAGTTAGTCGCAAAGTAACTGTGTTGCACTGTAGCGGTGGATTTGAATACTCTTGGATAACTCCGAGATGCCTCCGTTTATGTTCTCTTTCTTGCATTTTCGATTTACATACAGACCTACTTATATAGCATACATCAATTATTGTAACTTGAAAGTGATATTGCTTCCACTGTTATGCTAACGTTCACGCAGTGGCAAGGGTGCTACGGATCCAAGGGGTTACACTCGTCCTAAGATCATCGGGAACGCCATTAGGGAACAACCGCTTGATTGTGATTGGATAGAACTTCTCCATAATGTGAGCCCGGGACCTAGGCAAGAAATAGTAAGAAAAAAGAACTGGAACGAGTATTTATGTTTGGTACGTACTTGACTTTACTCTCGCACCACACCCATCCAGAAGGGCCTGAATCATAACCAACAAGGTCCGTGACTGTAATGAAAATCTTATGAGTACGTGTTAATTAGATGTAAATTAATACTACTGACTGTCAGCCATTTCCTCCCCCCGCTCTTCTCTGAGCTTCAAAAACTCTGCAGGAACTTTTAGGGAAAGTCAGTTATGCGGCATAATATTATGAACAACGTATACTAATACATACCATCGAGTATTTTCTCGGTTAAATCACAATCTAGGTACGGGATGATGAACCAACTGATGGAAATGCGAGGGGGGGTTCCGATTGGAGGGTTGACCACCCTATGAGAGGTAGCACGGATAAGTCCACGTGTTACGAATTCAAGTGCTAGGGTTTTTTGTCAGATCTTGTAGAGATTAAGATTGACAAAAAAGGATGCCGACATTTTCCAAAGTTGCAAACAATTGTATTTGGCACAGGGAAGACATCGATCCATCGACCGGCGATGTTCTGGGCCTGAAGGCCTCTTTCACCTTGAACTTGCAGAAGCTTGTAATTGCACCAATATCAAATGACATCTGATGCGCAAGTTACTTTCAACAGCTCACCAAAGAGAGAAACGTGTGATCATAGTGTGATCCAACACCTTGGTTACCTGTGTTAGCAGGATAAAGTGAAAACTACAAAATCTGAATATGGATATTAACTTGATGAAAGATAGATTCTGACCACACACCTTCGCACGGTGAAGATGCTTTGATCGCTCAAGGAAGAACGCAGAAAACACACCCTTTGGGAAGAAGAACGCCTCCTCCAAAAGGCTCAGTATCTCATAACTCCAATCAGTCATTTCTGAAAAGTATTTCTCTACACAAGTGCGTAATCCAGGGAGGACTTCATTAGGTGGCCACTAACAATGATGATATATATACTGTTAAGATTTGGTTTGCAGCTACCATATATAGATGGACTGTACTTGACTGGGACCCCAGAGCTTGAGGTACTCGGGTTTGCCTTCTTCCCACGGGCATTCGCAAGGCGTTCCGAAATCAAAGAACTCGCGATCATCCATCTTGCCCTTAGTGTGTTCGGTACCGGGACGGGTATATCCAAGGAAGTGCGGAACATTTCCCAGGTCTAGCTTGTCCTTCTCCTCTTGGGGAATCGTGAAGAGACGTTTTGTGTAGTCACTAACGGCATTTATTGTTGGGATAGGAGGGTTCTGAAAATACAAGAAACCAATGCTAGCCGCTGCCTCCCTTAGCTCCTCAAGGAACTGAGGCTTGGTTGCTGGGTCGAGCGACTTCTGAAAATCGATGATAGGGATAGAGGTGAAATCGGTGGGGCGTAAGGGCATGTTTGGAGTGAAGCAGGTGGACGAGGGATGTGCTGACCTGCTTGTGGGTCAAATGGCATTTTCACTTTTATAGATACTCAACCGGTTATCTCTTTGCTAGAGTAACCCTGAGCTATATTAGTGACATCCAGATGAGATGTGGATAAGGAGCTGTTCAAATGCCGGTGATCAAAAAGCTGTTGCATCTATTTGTTAATCAATACACAAAGAGGGCCACTCAACGACCGTTCCATACTTAACTATGATAATTGAACGTTCGGGCTCTGGCCGCCCAACATGTCGGAAAGGGGAAAGCCCCGGTAGAAGGAGATGGAGCTGGACCAATCTGTGACCGCGATACAACCCTATCAGTAGCAAGTGTGCTACGCACTGCCTTGAATCGCCCATCTCATCAAAAATGTCAACACGAAGGATTAGTCACCCGACTTCATTCGTGGGCAGAACCGGTTATTAGGGACGGAACGGGCCAACTTCAAGTTGTTAGACGCGCCTCCAGAAACAGCCCGGCGGCATCGTATCATGTTCACTCATGTATTCAGGTCGATGATGTTCTTGTCCCAAGGGGTATAGTTACTTCCAAGTTTTTATAATCTGGTCAAAGGTAGGGGTCTTCGTTGGTCCATGTTAGGGTTCTGTAAGAAAGCACGATAACTAAATTGTAAGTAAATGGGCGTGACTCAACTTACAGGTTATTAGGGACTTCCTTACAGGACTCCAGCTCATGTAACTCTGATCACGATGGTGTCGCGTGATGATAGCAATAATGATATAATAATGATACTCATTCAACTGACCACGTCAAAACATATGATTATCGATTATCAGTTGCATTGAAACTGAAGGTACCTGTGCGCGACACTATTAATTTACTAACACCACGGAGATCCTGATCTTACTGATAGCCCATTTTGAGTCAACTCCTCTCCCCAGGCAAGTGCCGCTCAGAAGTGGCGCGCGCACCGGTACCCCGGGTAAGAGTCGACACCTATTCATTGACATTGATCATGGTCGGAGTTGCACGGATTGCCTGTTAACTCAATTGGTCAATCCGGCGGGATCCGATCCGTTAGCTCTACTCAGAGTCATATCCTTTCCTGCGTGGGCTGAGCAACACCTAACCAATTTTGCACAACTCCACCTCTTACCAAGTCTCAGCACGGGTGGCCACGTAGCAGCATGCAAAGTATCTCGAAGGATTTGGATATTTTGGGGGGATAGAGGATGTTTGTAGAGCATGATTCTCTTTTCTTTTTCCCTTATGCTTCCGGCTGCGTCGGTCACTGCGTCCGTAGGCATTGACTTCATATATGCCGTGCACATTATTCACCAGACATCACCTACCCCACCTATCTTCTTTTTCACACTTTAGTTACCTCAGGCTACCAACAGTTTTTGCCCAGAGCCAGGATATCCCCTGGAGTCTGGTTTGCCTTGGTAACATGATAGGACTATGAATAAATTAGTGAAAATATATATTGTCATGTGGTTAGATTGTGTTTTATCCGGCAGATATAAATTTTTGTATCTCTATCACTTTGACCGTGCACCACCAAACATAAATCTCCACTCGTGTTGTCAACTGTTGTCTGCAATCAAACGATTTCAACAATCATGTCTTAAAGTATATATTAATCAAAACGGGTTGCTATGTAGTACTCCTCAATCTGAGAGGATGTATACAAACGGGTCAGTGCTGTTGTGCTACCACCGATGGGATGTTGTTTTCCAGCCGCTGCCGGCTGTCTGTCAGTGATAAAAGCTGATATAGCACTGATGGCTTGACTTTCAAAAATACAATACAATTCAAGAACAAGGTTCAAATGAGTGTCTATTGGATTGCACAGCTGTGCCTCGAAGCTATACAGGCGTGAGGGCTATAACCGCCTCTGTTCTGCGCAACCTGTACAGAGAACATACTGCACTATTACTCCTCCAATTAGTGTCTGAGACTTCACTGAGATAACCCGACACAAGGCACTCAAGCAACTCGAAATCGCCAAGGGGTGTTTGTGGATCATGCTACGTCTCTCTAACTCGTTAACACTGGCATGTATCCCATCTTCCAACACGGATATCAGCGGTATTGGCGTACGCATTAGTTTCTACCTTCAGTTCTTTTTGCTAGGTGTGTTTTAACACTGTTCACCTCGATATAAATGGGCAACACTAAATCTGTGTGATCCTGCCCCAGTCTTGCTTGTGGATAGGTCATGGTCAGTTGTGTGCCGTGTAATCCGTTAATTACCTTATCTCTAAGGCTCTTCCTCGTCCACAAGGGAAGATGCTCCAACGGCACTATGGACGTTTATTGCAACGAGTTTTGGTTTGTCTATAGCAGCCATTGCCCAGAAGATTAGCGATAGTGGTGATAATAAGCTGACGCTGTTCCAAGGTGAGAACCCTGTTGTGCAATCAACGGCCACATAATCAACGACGTTTTTACCAGCATTGATTGTCTCTAACCTTGTCTGGTGTGTCTTTTTTATTAGAGCCAAACTTAATTGAGCGATACTAAATCAAATTTGCAGGGTGTGTATAGAAACAAATAACTTGTCGAATCCCCGGAGGTTTTCAACACATTTTTTCGCAGCTTGCAAACTTCGGGACTTCTCTATCCCTTGCTACCATGGCCCAAAGAGCGGCCCAGAAGAAGAGACTGAAGCGACAGGCTACTCTCAAGGCTAGACGTGGGAAATTAAATCTCTCAGTCCGCATGAAAGGGGGAGAAGGAGAACAAGAGGAAGAAGAAGATATAAAAAGCGGACGTTATATCAGATACGCTGCCATGGCTCAGACCATATTCTCTATCATACTGACTTTTGCAATGTGGTTCGTGACACATTTTCAGCATTCATTACCTCTAGTTATCCTATTCCTACTCCTTTATCCGAATCTGACTGATCACCTCGCTAGGAGTCACGTTCATGATTTTGCACCGGATATTCCCGATGGAACAGACTGTACACCATACATGCGATACATTCTCTTTGCTTGGCATGTGAATGCAGTTGTACAGGGCCGTATTGTGGGTCTATTGGCCACTGCTATCGTCACGATTCTATACGTGGCTATGACCGTAGACGAGCTCTTTAAGAAATACTTGGCCCGGCGACGTCATAGATTGAGCAAGCAAAAGCACCAGAGGGAACTGGAAGCGCAGGAGACGTCGCAAAAAGAACAAGACACAGAGCCTGAGCAAGCAGTGATTACTATCCCCCAGCTCAACGCAGAGGCGTCTCACAGATGCTCTGAAGCAACATTTCCAGTGCCATCGGTGTCAAGTAATTGTGTTACGAGCATAGGAATTCCCGCATTGACACTGTTGTCCCCTCATTTGGCATCAGGAGATGTATTGAAGTCTTCAGCTTTAGCAGGCGAAAGGTCTCATATGCAACAGCGACAGCAACACCCTGGATCGAACAACCGCCGCCATCGCCAACATGGAGCCCGTGATGCAGGCAAAAATCGCGGCAAGCAGCATTGGCATAAACCGAAGCACAAGTCAGTAGTGCTGTTCATTGTCAATTACCTCTTGACTTCCTGATTGGTATATACACAGACGATGGTTGCTTGAGCTAGACCCAATGCTCGTTGGCCTTTTTTTCGTTCAGCTCGCAATCCTCGCCTACTTCATCGTTTCAACAGAGCTGATGCTCGCCTATAATCACGCCGCATCCAATAGTAATGATTTTACGCAATTTGGACAGGTAAGTCCAGATATATGGGCGTCAATCGCGCAGTTGGCAGCCCATTCACACACTTGGGAAAAACAATAGATTTTAGCTATCATTGCTGTTTTACCATCCCTCGGCTCGCTGATAGTCGCCTTCAAGAAGAACGGATTCAAGAGAGTGGATAGGAAGGTACACACCAAACGACGCAGGAGACAGAGCCTCAGGCAGCAGCGGATGAGTGCCAGTGCGTTATTCGTATCTTTTTCTATCTTATTGCCTTTTCTAATGTTTGCACAACACTCTTGATGTTTCTCGTTATTTTAGATGATGCGTTAACGGCAGATGGAGTTACAAACCAAGTTTAAATCTCTGAACGTAATGTTTTTGTAGAACAATCTATGCTTCCAGGCAGTATCCTTTTTTATATACGAACGCACAATAATGGTTGTACCCATGATCCAAATATAATATTTCTACAATCCAGCAAAGAAAAAAGAATCAAACAGCATATCGATATGGAGTTGAACTAGACCACAAAAAAAAAGGAAAGGAAAGTCTAACGTTTTTAAAGTTGAGCCCACGGAATAACGTGTGGGTACACACATACTCAATGGACTCGCATCAAGGCGCAGGGTAGAAGTTATGAAGAATAAGATGGAGAAGTTCGAAGTCCAAATGTACGAGTAGAAAGTGTTCAGATAACGGCCACAGAATATATGCATGTTTTTGTCGAGTAGAAAAAAAATACAATGAGCGGAACTGGCCGTTATGGGGATGAAGGAATAAATAAAAACTGAAATGTTTAGCACTGGTACTAGTAAACAGCTCTGAGAAGTCCAAAAAGAATACCAGGTTAGATACCATTTGTAGCTGGACTAATGATCGTCAGCACCTTATACAGAAGAAATTCTACAGTCAGCGCATTTGACTAAACCACGGACGAATCACTCGAAATCATACCTGGGAAACCCCATTGGACGATCTTGCCGACTCCCTCTTGCCATGTCTCGACACGTCGCATGGCAATATAAGACATTGTCGACTGCTCAGTCCCCACAAAACCAACGCCACCAGATTGAATTACAGCGTCGATAAAGACCGGGTACCTGTTGAGTAATATCGATCAGTCGGTGGAAATCAAAAGAAAGCAGAAAAACAGGAGGAAAAAGGGGGAAGGGGGGCTCACCAAGCACCATACTCCTCCACAACCTTTTCTTTCTCGAAATCGACATAGACCCAACCGAGCGCGTCGACATCGGCCCACCAGGCCGGATCGCGCTCATCGCTGGTCATAACGACGCGCGTGACGTCGATGCCCTTCTTCTCAAGAAGCTCGAGCTGAATCTCGCGCACGCGGATGGCGTAAGCAGATAGGGGGGCGTAGCAATCTTCCTTGCTGCTGTAATCGCCTTCACAGTGTACGGCGAAGTCGGCATGACGGACATGTACAGCGATGTACTGATAGAAAGAAAAGAAACATTATATGTAATCCTCCTTAAACAGTGGGAGCACGAGAACTTACGGCAGGCGTGGATACACTATCGTCGGTGATGTGCATAGCCCGACGAAGGTACTTATCAGCAATAGTCTCAAGACGTTCAGTCCATCGGAAATACTGCATCGCATCCGTCCAGGCAGGTGACCACGGTTCCAAGAAGTCGTAAGGCTGAGGAACAATTCATTATTAATTGCAACGGAAGATCTAGGGAAAACTGAATGACGTACCCATTGTGCGGTGACATAGTATAAGTAGTCAAAGCATAATAAATGCTCGCTTGGATGGAGCGTCACCTGGTGTAGGGGTGAAGGATCGGGTGACTGGTCTCTCAACCGGCGCTCTCGCACATTCGATTGGGAATACGGAGCCAGGTGCCAGAACGTAGTGAAGATGTCGGTTGTCTTGATGTCCTTGGGTAGTTTTGTGTAGGAGATGTCTGACGAATTAAATATATATATATATATATATCGATCAAATGAGGCGGAGACGGTAAGACATACCAACACTAATTTCGTCAGGAGTTTGGCTGTTCCGAGGATGGTGTTCTGCCTCTTGTGTGGCTTCCCAGACATTCCAACAGCCGAGGTTGTCTACATGTGTGCTATTCTCGTCCTTCACCTGGGGCCATTCAAGGACGGGAATACCTGTCTTCTGACTTAGGTATTTTGTGTCGAATACCTCGCTGAAGGGAATCTGTAACGAAAGATGTTATTTGAAAATCATGTGGGCTGTAAAACCACCTACGGAACGATGGTCTCCGTCCAGTGCCGCATGTGTCGGTACAAACTTGGGGAAAATGGGAATGCGGCCGGTCAGCCTGGCCATATAGAAGAGATTACCCTATTTATGACCAAGATATTCAGAAAAAACATCCCAAGCAGATATCCGCAGAATCACGCGATTCACCATTGTCATTACGTCGTTCGTCCAGCCCGAGGATGGCCAGGACGTGATGTACTTTTTGTCCCCTCGTAAATTATCTTTTTATCGTTGATTGATAGCGAATTTGATATGATTGATGCATGCGTGAGTTTTGAAACGTAAACTTACCCCAGAATCTCTCTGTCGGTATCTGATACACAAGCTGGTTGCTCGGATGCAAGTTACTGCCAAGCCAGGCGTCGGCAGAGGGTGCCGAAGGTGTACCTGTCTCTGGGGTCGATGACACGGCGCAGGTCAAAGGCCAGTCATCTCCTGGGGGCGGATAGACTGACTTGGAGTCGAAGAAAAAGACATAAAGCGAGAGGGTGACGAGGGAAGTTGCGGAGAGCATAATGCATGTCCTGAAAAGCGAACCGCGACGGGAAGCGGGCCATGCAGAGAAGCGGCGGGTAGACGAGGAAGTTTTTTCGTCGTCGTCGCCGTAGTCACTCATGGTTGTTGGGATTACTTGTTAGCAAGGAAAGTAGTTATTATACAAGAGTAAACGATAATAGAGAGGGAGAAAGACGGAGGAGCAGACGCCCATTGCAAGCTAAAAAGGAAAAGAAGGGCGGTCTGTGAACTCTTCAATCAATCAATGCCTTTGACATCGACATTTATTCTCGGATCAAATGAAGTCCTCCTTACGTCAGCGGCCTCCCATTAGTCCGACGATATCCCAAACCTAATCTAATCTATAGAATCCCTTGACTCGCTCGCTCACGCTTGGTTCATGCATCCGTTACACCCGTGCCCCACTGGACGGTCCGCGACGCAACATTCTTCTCGCCTCGCCAACTCTCCATCCGTCGTTGGGCAACGAGCGACATCGTCGACATCTGTGTGCCCACGAAGCCCCAGCCGCCTGACTGAATCACGGCATCGATCAAAACCGGGTACCTATCCGTCATACTTTTATTAGTTCTGTTCGAATGCATGTGGACGGCGCGCACAGCCTGTGCACTCACCACTGGCCATAGCGCTCTACCGTGAGCTGTTGCTCAAAATCAATGTGATGCCAGCCCAGTGCATCCACCTCCCCCCACCACTCTGGGTCCTTCTCGTCCGATGTCATGAACACGGTTGTGACAGATTCGCCCAGCTTGAGCTCTAACTCCTCTTGCACCTCACGCACACGCCGTACATACGTCGATACAGATGGAAAGCACTCCTCTAGGGGTCCATGGCAATGCTGTCTGAAATCCATGCGTCTAGCATGAACAACGATATACTAAAGTGTGTATGAGGATTAACAAGGCCTCTTAACATATATATCAACTTAGCCTACCTTGGGTGTCGGTGTCGAGGCATCGAAAATGCCCAGTGCAACTCGTATATGATCGTCGGCAACCTTTTCTAGATGGCTCGTCCACCTAAAGTGCGCCAGTGAGTCCTTCCAGGCAGGACTATAGTCGCGATCAATCTCGTAGTGCTATCAATGGATAGATGTTCAATTGAATGGAGATAAATTGCTAACCAAGACGGGGTAAAATAAACAAAACGTACCTCGTCAATACTAACATAATACAAATAATCAAAACAAAGTAGCTGATCATTGGGAGGCAGTTCTAGCCCATGCGCCTCTGATGGCTCGGCTGCATTGACTGCCATAGCATCTGCACGCCCTTTGGGATAAGCTAGCTTGGCCAGCGACCAGAACGAGACATGATTCTGGCCAATATTCATCCAACTCGGCACGCGTGTATATGAGATGTCTATGGATATAGTTGGTATTCAATATTTGTAATGCCATTTTACAAATCAGGCAACTCACCAGCCAAAATCGTCTCGGGGGTATAACTAAATCGGACTTTATTGTCCTCCTCTCTGACTGTCTTCCATATCGTCCAACAACCAATGTCGTCCACTGTGGAACTATTCACATCCTTAACTTGCGACCACTCAAGGATAGGTATGCCTAACGAACGACTAAGCCGTTCCGTGTCAAACACCTCACTGAATGGTAGCTGATACGCGGTCTTGACGTGCGATGGTACGAATTTGGGGATGATTGGTATCCGATCCGTGATACTTGCAAGGTAAATCAGGTTGGCGACGCTAATTACATCGTTGGCTAGACAAGTTGTTGTAATTGATTAGTTTGGGCTAATTGCGAATATGCCAATGAATTGGAACAATGAATAGTGTAGGGAAATGAATGGAAGGAATGGGGATATGATGCCTAAAGGGTTCTTTATAGGGCATCCATTCAGCTCGCCCGCAGCTGAGGCCAGGTTGATGAGGAATCAGAATAGAAAAGGAAAAGGAACTTACTCCATCCAGAATCAGACCACGCAGTAATGTATTTGGACTCAGGGCGGAGGTTCTCTGTATATGTATACATTCACAATGTTGAAAAGATCAGGATCGAGACATGAGCTTACATGCTGTGATGTAAAGATAGAATTGATACGCACGCCACCAACTGTCCGTGGGATGATCATTCAATAAATGTTGGTTGGGATGGAGGGTGTGATGGACCCATGCCTCCTTCTCGCGCTCCTTGCCTAATGAAGAGGTGGAAGAAGACGATGGTGATGGCGATGATGATGTTGATATTTGGTTATTCTCCTCCTCCTCATGTAGCTCCTCATCCGGAGAGAAATAATAATGCTCTCCACTTTCGCCTGCGGGAAAAGAGGATACGGACGAAGATGAAGAGGATATGCGTGTGTTGAATACAACAGCAATAACAACTAGAGAGAAAAGACTGAAAAGAACGATATTATTTCGTCGAAAGAACGGAGGTCGGTGATGTCGCCGCTCAGAAGACGCTAACAAGTGATCCTCGAAATAGCTTGAGGACGATCGGTATGACATGCTTCCTTGAGAAATAGATAGTTGTTGTCACAAGTGCGTTTTCGTGTCTCTACTAAAGATAGTAGACGCTGATAGAAAGGAAGGGACAGGGGGATAAAAAAAAAAAAGAGAGCAGCAAGGGCAAGGGCAGCCGACCAAAGGCTTATTGTCGCGAGGGGGCCAGAGACTCGAGAGTCGAGAACTAGACCAGAACGGACCAGCCATGTTTTTAAGCGCGTCTAACACGATCCTGTCATGAGACTGCAATCGCACTATTTAGCCCTGATGCACTATGCGTTTTCCCCTGGACTGTTCCTTGGAAAAAATGCGGACACTCAGACATTTCAGAACCAGTGATGGAGGCTGTAGTGATGTTCAGTGTTCCATCGCTCATTCTGGCCTCAAATGGAAATTGTCACGCTTTTAAAGGAGAGTTTATTTCCGAGAAATGTAAGACTTCAGTACTATCTGCTCTGGTTAGTGTTTTTCCAGTTCATTGCAAGTCGGTTTGATCAGCTTTTTGCTGAAAGGAGGAGGCGTTTCAATTTAATCCCGGATGCGGGGTCGACTGACCGATACATCACCATAGGAAGCGGCGAGGCATGCACAGATTCAAATGCTGAGGCCTGAGAAATCAAGCCAGAATCAATAGAGAACCGATGACCTTGAAATCCGATAGGAAACATAGCCGAGACCGTGACCAACCTCTTATGATTAATGTGCCACGCTTTAGTCCGATATTACAGGACACTAAGAGACCGATACTGCATGGTAATTCAGGGCATCGAGAAAAAATAGTCGACAGCAGACTCAGAGCCGACGCGCCAAGCCCAAATAATCATACCGGAAGCAGAATAAACGGCTGTCAATTTGGTGATAAAGTACCAAACTTGGCTTTGGTTTATGACACAATTCATCATGCATCATACATCATGTTTGACCTCTGGCACTATCATCTCCATTCATGCGGCTTCTCTCTGGCTTTGGGAATGAACGAACCGCTCTGAATGCACCGAGGCCGGCCTTAATATGATCACGAACCGACGAGTTTGGACTATATTCAGGGTCACGCCCCCAAACACGACCACTTTGCAAAGGCTTATCTCGGGCGGTGTGGTAATATCATTAGTGTTGTACGCAAGTACTCATAAACGTCGTCCTACTCCCGGGTCTCGCTTTCTATCTTTCATTCACTAGCATCATCGCAGTGGAACTTTCTTGAGGGTCCATTTGAACTTGGAAGATGCATTCCCAAGCACCTAATAGTGGCCAAAATGCACCCAGCACCATTCAAGTTTGTGTCTAGATATGTCTCTCAGTATCGCGGTCTGATATTACAACTCTTCAGGTTGCTGGTGTTGTAGGTTTTTACATGGGTGCAGCACTTGTGGTACGAGACCCTTCGATTGAGTAAATGCTGGCTGATTATGACCTTGCTTACCATCATAGATGATATTTGTGTAAGCTTTAAATTCTACGAAACTCTCGAGTGTTGACACCAGACAAACACTTATGCGCTCCTGATACGAATATTAGCAATAAAGCAGTATTGAGCGGCTCTCCTGACTTGCCGTTGCTCTTTCTGCTTATACAAGTGCTCATTGCCGTTGGCTTACTGCATGCTTCCAATGCATTCACCCCACGTGTCGTGATCCCGAAGCTGGATATGGCTACGGCTCGCAACTTGACACCTGTGGTGCTCGTGAGCGTCATTGGGCTTATCTTCAACACACTCTGTCTTCGCGACGTTGAGGCATCCTTCTTCCAGGTTTGTTAATGATGAACGCAACGAATGCGGATCTTTCCTTACCAAGTGTGACATTCCCTTTTAGATCGCTCGCGGTCTTGTTTTACCCTTGACTATCGCAGTTTCTTCAATATACACCAGCAATCTTCCTTCTCTCCGCGTCCTCATCGCTGCAGCAATAGTGACATTCGGATTCTTCGTCGGCGTCACACCCTCGTCGTCAGTACCCAGCACCGCCTCACCCTCCTACCTATCTCTCTTTTATGGCGTTCTTTCCTCCATCTTCATCGCCGTTCATGCCGTCTTGATTAAATCCTCCCTGCAATACTGCAACAACTCGACGATCGAGCTGGCATACTGGACAAACGCTGGCTCGGCGGTTTTCATTCTGCCATTCGTGTTTTTCCGTGGCGAGCTGATGACACTACGCACACTCTGGGTCAGTCCAACCTGGAATGTGCAGCTGTTCGTGATTGGAAGCCTCGTTACGGGTGTATTTGGTTTCCTGTTATGCGTGGCTTCGTTGGTAAGCATCAAAGTGACATCGCCTACAACGCACATGTGTGAGTGTCCTTCTTTCTCTCTCTTTTATTTGCATGAAATCTAATTACTTTATATATTATAGTTTCAAGTGTATGCCACTACTGCAGGCTCTGCGATATGCGCCATGGTTAACGTCAACTTTCTTTTCCCTCAGGCTGCTCGAACAGTTCTCCAGACCCTCTTGGGTGTTTGGTTAAACGGCGATCTGCTCACGACGTGAGCGATACGTTTGTATATATATTCGAATCAAGGCTAACTTGCTACGTTGTTCTCATCAACAGTAACCGTGCTGCGTCCATTGGATTGATTTCAATTGGAACAATGTATTACACATGGGCCAAGGCGCAGGAGGGTAGCAGCGCGCCCAAACCTCAACCTCGCCCTGCCGACCTTGAAAGCGGCAATAGGGATGGAGAGGCAACGCCCATGCAGAAGCTGTGGGATGCAGAAGAAGAAGACGAAAAGGGTGTTAAAGGGCGTGATTAGCTTGCCAGATGTCGAGTACGGATTTGCATACTATAGTGTATAGATTACTGGTGCCATTGGTTTTCATTCCGCTTGATGTCTATGCCTTCCATCTCACCGTCATCAAGTGTTTTGTGCATTAATCTCTATCGACGGGTGACGCAAACAAAGTTTTGTCTATCGGGTGATACCGTCTGTGAAAGGAGCCAAAGCAGGATATGTCGTCTGCTTGCCGATCCTTATAATCTTCTCGGGAGCTTATAGCAGTTCCGTCCTCGTCAATACGTGCAAACAGCAGCGACAAACATAAGTACAAACAAAAGATACGTCCAGTCCGCTCCACAGAACCTACTACTAAAATCATTGGGGGCTGGTTAGTAGCTTGGACTCGGATTTTCGTGATAGATCGCTGACTCTTGGCCAGCGCTGTGTCTGACATATGCTAGTGTACATCAAATAGTCTGTATGTTATTAAGGCGTGTAGAATAGATAAGGATAAATTATTACAACAATAATAGCGTTGTCCGTAGTCTATACATGCATGTGGATAGGTGTACGCTGGATTCCGTCCCGTCCTAGAGTCCAGACGTAGTGCATGAAAAAAAAAAAAAAAAAGACTGAAATGAAGCTAAAACAAGAACGTTGATAGTAGAAACTTCTAATCGGTTCAAGTCTGCCACCGAGGATGAAATCAATGTCGGTGATGGTGGAGATCGGGGAGAGGTCACTCCGAGCGCTAGTGGTAGTGATGGTGGTGGGAAGCGAATGAACGAGTGAGAGAAAAAGGTCTGTGGGTCCATATTTTAGTCAAGACCGGCTGCGTCGTCAGCATCCGTTCATCATGCAGCTTGGCTACCCTAGCTGCACAGTTCAGGACACCTCTCCCTTGCTGCAACGGGAATGAAGACACATTGTACACTTGACATGTGACGGCCACAGCCTGAGATTACTGCCTCCCATTTACTCTACGTATCTGGCTCATCGTGGATCGATAACGTTAGCTATTTCACGGAGGCAGGCTACCTTCTACACTCGCCTCTGTACTAGGGGGCTCTGGATCCCCGTCGAAAAATATCTCACGGTCTCCCAGTACAGGACAGCTTTTATGGGATGGCATGAATTCCGAGGTGGCCGTTTGATCAACGTGTATAAATTGGACGGGAGGCAAATCTGCCTTGGGTATGGTAAGTACTCCCATTGAACAGTCAAGCATCGATATTTAAGCCAACTTCGTGTATTAAGCAGCGCCCACAAAAAATCAGGGTCGTATGTCTCTTCCTCTGTTTCTGGCTAGCTTATCACACACAATCACCAAGCGCTGGCATAGTGTCTTCACAAGCCCCTTTGCACCTATGCCAGCCACACACAACGCGTTATGTGCCCTCGTTCCACTGCTCTTGCTCAACAGAGCTTCGATGTGTGGCCCTGCGCCTGCCTCGGGTATAATGTTTTGGTCCTCCAAGCTATTGAAATGAGCAGATAAGCAAACAGGCCATAAATAGCAGATTAGCATAGCAAAAAGAGTGGTCAGCTTACACCCATGGCGTGCAAGTACTTGCACTTCGACCAGTGTTTGTGCCAATTCGTCAGATAGTAGTCATGGCTGTCTGTCAATTGAGATGCAGTGGATGGCATCATCGTCCTCTTGCGCCGCTCGCCAACGATGCTGGCCTGGCAGCCGCGGCACTGTGTCCAGTTGGGGCCGTACGCAATCACAGCAGGTGATATTTCTAGTTCTTGCTTGCGCTGTTCCGTGTTTTTATTCTTGCGATGCTTGCCCTGCGCTGGCGCGGGTTCGTCGTAGAGCTCTTGCATCCTCACTAATTCTTCCTGGGTTGGCATGACTAACGACGAGAAATCATGAGGACCATGTTGTGGCCTCACATCCAGAACAAGTGGATCTGAACGCTCCTTTGGCTGATGTGCACATCCTTGCATCAGCTGATATCCTAATTTATCATAGATATCAATTGGGACATACCCCACTAGGGATCTCTATTATCCTGGTTTGTGGGCTATGGCCATCGCCAGCGCTTACAAATCCTAGATGCACATTTTCAGTTTCTTGCATGTTATTCTGTTCCCATTCAATTTCATTATTGGGCAGATCAAGGCTGTTACCGTCGCCGTCGTCGTCGTCGTCGTCGTCCTCGGAGGAGCATTCACTCTCAGTCGAGCTACGCCTCAGAACACCAAGCTCCACCTCTATCTCTTCCTGCGACCATCTTGCCGGCACGAGTCTTCCCAGTCTCGGCACTGAAGCCATGGATGTGGCAAACAATGATCCAGCGCCTGTGTGCGGGTGTTGTTCGCTTTCCGGGCCAAAGTGATCGTAGTTCTCCCGAGAAGAGGCACGTCCATGTCCACGAACATGTGGCGTTGTCATTCTACCATCCGCTGCGTAAAGATGTCCTTGTAGGAGAGGTGACAGAGAGTGATGAATGTTAGTCACATGAGCTACTTCACGGAGCAGTGGTGGTGAAATGGGGTTTAGTTCGACGGTGCCTGGATGCGTCCTGGGGTCTACGACTTGGAGTCGAGTATAAGAGGGCAGCTCTTGCGATGAGCCGGTTCGAGATATTAGAGGGTCAGGAGGGTCCAATCCAGGTCTCTCCATGAAACACTGAGTGTATTGCCGTGTTGAACGTTCGTGGATTGAGTCGATGTTATGAGGCTCTAGCCGCGTACGATCCATGGTACGGTATGTGTCCCCCAAATCACTAATGCGATGCGAAGGTGAGCGCGGTCAGATAGTACTCAGGGCCTATGAGGGACGCCAAGTGGGAAAGTATCATGATGCCTTAAATAGTGCCACAGCTGCTCAGGCCATCGCGCAGAAGCTAAGGTGAAGTGGACCTGGTGTGTGGTTGTGTCAATCCAAAGTTGGACCATGAGCCGGGTGCGGAGTGTCCGGCACTCTTTCGCACTCCACAACACATCTTCTGCCTCCCCAGCCAAGCTCTGGTATTCAAAATACTCCTTGTAATGACTTGTAGTTCGAACTTATTATCGTGACCATTGAGATTGGTCCTCTTTTTTGCGGCCAACACTTCCGTTGTCTCACACTGAGCAAGACCAGCGTTTGGCGTCCAACGCTCATTGATTTCCATCTCTCAAGGTATCAATTAGGGTCGACGGCCCCAACCCGGGTTAACGGGACTTCTGACTGGTTCCTTATGCCTTTTGGTGCGTAGATGTTGGTATTCTACGTATGCCTGTCACTGTTTCACTACCCAAACTCGTCCTCCGTTCTCATTCAATCTTCCCACCCTTGTGAACAGGTCATCATACATCCTCGCTCATCGGCCACTACATCTCAAGCTAGCTAGACGTCGATGAATCATTAAGCATGCGGAGTATCATGGAGTTTAGGGTAGCTGGCCGCCGATGGAGCGGACCTTGTGGATAGTGTCGATGGACACTCTGACCAGGCCGTCAAATCCAGCTATGTAAATACCACTTTGGAGGTACTAATTCCTCGGACACATCTGCTCAGGTTTGGTCATGATTATATACCCTTATTTACAAGTCGATAAATGTCAAATCCTACAGTTCAAAGAGCTGAAGTAGGACCAGAGACTCGCCATGTCAGACAGATATTACTACCTTCCTGTCAAGCGCAATATATCTCACTGCAACCATCATCGATGCATCGTGCAAAATCTATTATACCCTCCCAAATGAGAATTATGAATTTTATGCCATCTTGAAGCTAAGGAGTGGATAGTTTCGATAGTGCATGGGATCAGTACATAGTCAACGCGCCTTGCTGCCCGCTGTCATCCCCCCTATACATGTATTTATTTTCCTTCTTCGGATAAAAAGTTGTGTAAGTGATGTGGCGTCATTACGTAATCTGCTTTTTTCAAGATGAATGGCAGCATTTGCCACCGTCGCCGAGTGACTGGGGACGACCTCTGCTTATAATTACCAAGATAGCATCTTACACGACTACCGGGTTAAAGCCCAAGACGGCACTTGAACGCTTGAACAATTTCTGAACGTGGAAAACACACATACACAAGCTAAAAGAAAGACCATGGCCACTGCCGCACGAACGCACACACACCTCTCCAATCGTGCAAGAGATCGCGCAAGCCTCCAGCGCAAAACGGTTGTGAAGAATTCGCTTGATAATCCATTCAAAGTCGCCTGGTACATATCCACCATCATTGCACTTCGCAATCTTTCCAACTCTTGACCTGCGCGACATTCTCAAAAAGGCCATCTGTTCCTCAGAATGTTCAAAACACTATCCTCGCCCATTTGCTTTCATTACTGGAAGTTATGGCAAAACCCCGCATGGTAGCCGCTCAGAAGAGGCAAAAACGCAAGTCGGCAGAGTATCAGGAAAAGAAGGAGCTGAAGCGCAGGAAGACGGATAGTACGGGGGACGCTGTTCATGTCCACGCTCCCTCGACAACGGAAATCGAAATGGCCGCATCTTCGTCCGGCCCCGATGCGCAAGGTTCAGAAGCTGTCTCGTCTTCCACAAAATCTATGGACATTGAAGAAACTCTGAAGAGTGACCCCGGTCCCATCGAATCGCCTCAGCACATCATCATGGGCATCAACAATGTCGCAAAATGCCTCGAAGATCAAATCAAGCAATTACGAACGGCTGTCACAGTCTCTCACGCCGGGGTATCGAGGAATGGATCACAAGGGTTTCTTGTCAGACCACTCGACACAGTATTTGTATGCAAGGGCGATGTCGACCCGCCCATCTTGGTATCCCACCTCGTGCAACTGGTTGGATCTTACAACTCCGCTCTCAGGGGACGTACGATATCACAAGACAGTAATCGTAGACCAATACTGATCATACCTCTTGCCAAGGGTGCAGAGGAGCAGCTTGCTGGAACCCTTTCTGTTAGAAGAGTTGCAGCATTTGCTTTTGACGTATGGATCCATTTCCCTCTCAGTCATCATTCGTCTTCTTACGCTGTTTACGATAAACTAGAGGACGGTGGCACTTGCCGATCCACTCAAGACTCTTCTGGAAAGTGTGCCACCTGTTTATGCACCATGGACAGCTCCCATTATTGATGCTGAGCCAACGCCCCAAGCACTTTTACGTACACAAATAAAGCAAGTCCAGGCATCCGCACCCAAGGACATGAAGGCAGCCAAGGAAATGAGAGCCAAGGGGCGTGCGGCGGCGAAAGAGAAGAAAAAGAGGAGGGTGATAATAACGGCATAACGTTGGACAGAAAGTAATAATAGCGAAAGGAAGATACAATTCCAAGTCTTGATACATATATGATCTGGTATAATAGTACTCGTGTTTAGTTCACCGAAATATAAACAGGGAAAGGTCGGTGCAACGCCAGCATAGAATCCAGGAACAGGTCACAGTACTCTTCCTCTTTAATATCTGATTCAGTGTGACTAGGGAAGGAAAGGAAATGCAATCAGAATCGATATCGATAGGATAGGTAACAAGGGCTTACCATCATTTATAATGGCCAGGAAGTTGTGCATGCATTATAATTTTATTTTCTGGACATATCCTGCAAACACCGACTGCTTTATATGTCTCAGGAAATTGAGGAGATGCAGTTTTTTCCAATTCCTGAACAGCCGGGATAAGATGTTTATTGAGCATTGTCCAGTTCATGCAAGTACGCTGCTCGTGATTATGCTTATAGACGGCATGAAGGACCTATGGCAAGAACATTAACTTGCTTTTGATGTGCGTTGGAGCAGTGACGTAGAGGACTTACAGCCTGTGTCCATGAAAGCACGAGATTTTCCCCATCTCTGGTACATAGAGGGCAAACAAACCGGGCGTCTAAAGAGTCCATCTCGCTAGCCGTAATCATGTCTGGGTCCATTTGGCAGGCCAGTATGAGCTGTCTCGCAACAAAAGTCGCTACCGTATCAAAAGTCAATGAATCATTGTTCATATTCAGGTATTGCATCCATGGCGGTTGAATGGTCTGCCTCCATGCTTGAAAGTCAAACGAATATTCTTCATATGGTGGTCCCACGTAAGTATTCCCCCAAAAACATGCGTGCACAAGGACACGTGGATATTGCAGCAAATCCGTCCGGCATCGGGCACATTGGAAGAAGGTGGTGGCGAGCCATAACCTAGCTACTCCGGGAACTCCAGATCTCATGATATTTCCAAACGAGGGCGTGGGGGGTAAGAGCTTGACAAGGTATTCGTTAATTTTTTGCGACCAGTCCGCAGTCAGTTTTGGTAACCGAGAGAGGACTCTTGTGAAGCTATGTTGAAGAACTTCCTCCTCAAAGGGTGCCTCTAATATCTCTCTGAACTCGGGGAAGTATGCAACGACCGCTACTCCGGGTATTATTTCTTTTGGTCGTTCCAGAGAACGGGTGCGGAGTACTTTCGCGAGCAGCATTATGCGATCGCACAGTTGTTTCTCTCTCAGACGCTTGAGGCGAGCAATGCGATGGTGCTGAATGATGGTAACTAAATCTGGCTGTATTTTGTTCCAGGCTAGCAACAGTTTGAATAACAGTTCCTTCGCCAGCTTCTGGGATACGATACTTACCCCGGTCTGTCAGTGGTCGTGGTTTGTGAAATTCCGGATGTCGAAGCAGCGATCGGTCTTCTTCTTCCAGTATAAAATCAACTTCTTCAGACCATCCTAGGTCTCGTAATTTTTGCAATATACTTACCGACTCTCAATGAACTGTCGAGCGGGCGAGAGAAGAACAATATTACTTACGCCTGTTTCCTTTCCTTGCGTATGTTTTGCAATTCATCTCTGCGGTCTTTTGTCCGACTCGCATCCCAATATTTGCAATCTTCAGCGTGCTGATTAAATACATTAAATTAACAAAAGACATAAATTTATGACAGAAGGGAATGTTTAAAACGACCTCTTTGATTGCATCGGTTTTTCTGGCGCAGCATTGCAAGAACTCGGTCAGCCGTTCGTCTTCAAGTAGCTCCGTTGTGTTGACAAAATTCACTACGTCTGCCTTCAAGAATAGCATATGAGGACCTCCTATGGAGAAGTTAATCAGTGATGAACCTGTACGATGACACAAAAAGCAACCTTTCTGACGGAAATACATGCTATAAGGCAGGTATTTGAAGCCTGTGAATCCGGGACGTAGAATCACGGGCACCATGGATGCAAAGCGGGGTTGGTCAATCAGGATATTACTGTGAACCTATCATCCGGACGAGACTCATGATACGAAAGACATGTGAGACCATACGTTTCATGGACGCAGTGGTTGCAAATGCGCATTCGTAACTCCCATAGTGTTGCATAAGCTTGCTTGCCACAATTCTGCAAGTACCTGAATTTCAGAAATATAAAAAAAGTATCATTCAGACATGTCTGCGCACATAGCATTTATTCTCAAACGCAAGTGAGGCAAATTGGGGCTCGTTCAGATCAGGAGGGCAGGCGGGCAAGCCTTTGACAGAAGCGAGTGCATTTTTCCAGATAAATATGACCCTTTTATTCATCAGCGCAGAACGTAGGCTCTTGGTCGTACGGGAAACATGCAGTAAATCAAGCGGATGTAGGACCGAAAAGATCTTGGGTCCCCGTTAGTAGTACTCGCGGAATGACATCTCTTAAGAAGCTGGTTTACTTCGTAGAGGATGTCGAGAGGCATGTCTAATAACATAGCCAGTCTGCCTCGCACACGGTATCTCTTCTTGCGTAATTTTTCGTTATTGGCCCTGTGTTCGTCGGCATCATGATCGACGACAGCTGGTCTTGCCTTTTTGTGGCTAGGACTCCGAGTTGCGGGGGCAGATTCGGACGGAGATTGAGGTGAGACGATGCCATGATCATTGTCCACATCACCAGACTCGAGCTGTTCAACATATGCGACCGCTTTTCTCTTGCGAGTAGACCGCCTAAGGGGTGTTGGCTGGCTGGGCATGATGACTCGGAGCAAGGTGGCAGACACGACTGCTCCACAGATCGAGGCTTGCTGTGACCGAGGCAAGACAGCGTTCGGAAGCAAGAAGTGAACGGGCTTATTTTGTTAACTTCCAACTCAATACAGTAATTGCCAGTTTTACCTAATGTAGACTCGGAATGCGTGACGTGTGTCACAGAGTTCGGATCGATCGCAAGTGAATGTAATGTAATCTGACTTGTTTCAATTACTCCAGCCAGTCTGCTTGACTGGTTCGACATGTCAGATCTCTGACGGGCCTTTCCTCATCAAAAACCGCCTTCGATTCGCCTTTTCCGGTTATATGAATAAACCCATCGTTTCCTTGAAAATGAACCAGGCCTCCCATTCCATCCCCGCTTGCTAACACCAGCAGCAGACCCTCCTACCTTCCTCCTCGCTCAACGCCATGGCTAGCATTATTCTCGATTCTGGTAACGGCATGAAACTCGATGCTGGAAAGTCGATACATACTCGCTTATCTTTTGAAAGGAAGATGGGGCACAGCGAGACATCCTACTTTCTACCCTCACGCGCATCAGGTGTAAACGATATGTATGATAGCTTTGTCCTTTGATTTGAATCATGCTTATTTGGCATATATTCAGGTATCTGCATCTGGGCATGGATGCTCCCGAACGTCTTGTCGAGTACAAGCGTGTAAAGACCGTGTGGGCAATCATGCGCGGCAGACATCCTCTCTTTGCATCTCGTGTTGAAATGCACGACTATGACGACATCCGCTTCGTGTAAGCTGCGATCCAATCTTTGTGGTCTTTCGATCATCCCTGACCGTATCTTAGCTATACTCCACCCCTGACTATTGCTGAGGTACTTGAGGACGCAGAAAAATCTTTAGATTTCCGAGCACAAACGGGAGAAGGTACGTCCGGAATATGTTAGCATGTACTTTTCATTCAAATGATTTGTCACAGAGATGACAGATTCCTATCTCAATGGCCCTCGTATATTGAGTAGCGAGAAGTTGTCTTGTCTCGTCGTAGCTCAACCTTGGAGACGTGGCCAGACACCCGACATATCATCGTCACCAGAGTATAGAGACACGATCCGAGACGTTCGATTCATGCTCTCTACGACTCATTACGTTGGTGATGGTGTCTCCTTACATACCTGGGCCAATCACTTCTTCGGCTTGCTTGGTTCTCAGAAGACGCAGAAGGAACTTGACGATCTTCTACAGAATGAGTGGAATTTGCGATGGTCTAAGCTCCGTGATGATGTCTGCTACATATCTTTAATGATATCTGTGCGTATCGTTGATTATGCATCAATAGCCTACGTCTGCCCTTCCCGAGAACATGGAGAAGAACTTTGTACCCGTCCAGGGCCGGTTCCGCAGAGCTGCCACGCAAATAGACTTTCAGCTCAGCCAAAACAAGCTCGTCGTTCGTTTTCATGTTTATTACACTCAATTGGTTTTTCAAGCTGATCAACGAACATGTT
Organism: Agroathelia rolfsii; assembly: GCA_018343915.1. Taxonomy (NCBI): domain Eukaryota; kingdom Fungi; phylum Basidiomycota; class Agaricomycetes; order Amylocorticiales; family Amylocorticiaceae; genus Agroathelia; species Agroathelia rolfsii. The sequence goes on from JABRWF010000002.1 coordinate 2,902,285, forward strand.
AGGGCGGGCAAGTCTTTCCACGCCGTAAAGATCCTGTACGCAAGACTGTAGTTCCCTATACTATTTACGACCCCGAGCGAACCAAGAAGATGATAAAAACTTGCAAGGCTCATGGCGTCTCCATCTCGGCTGCCCTTTTTGCTATTTGCAACTTTGCTTGGGCAGGTATTACAACTCAAGACCGATCCCTTCCCATGTAAGTCCATAGCATGAGCTTTTTTTTTTGGCTCAAAATGGGTACTGAGTGCCGTTTAGGATGATGTACTCTGCAGTTAATGTCCGGCCATATCTCAACAAACCTCCTGTGCACGATTCATACTGCTATCTTTCCATTGGCTATTTTAACGTCATTCTGCCCTCTTTCTTACCGCCCCCAGAGAATAGAGACAAGGTATTCTGGCACCGAGCTCGTATCGCCAAGGAGCAAAGTGCTAGCGTAGGCAAAAATCCTATGCTCGTCTCGCGGACACTTGAGATGGCCCAAAAACGCGGGGATCAAGCTCGTGCATGGGGCAAGGAGGATGATGAACGCGAAAAGGGCACTTTTGTGCCTCCACCCCCAGTTAAGAAGCCCGAGGGACCCCCTCCTGCCCCCTCGACGGCGCTCTTTGGGCTTTCGATGCTGGGCAATTTAGATGCTATATATCAGCATGCTACTTGGCCCGAGATCAAGATGCACACCCTCACCAGTGGCTCAAGACAGCGTAATGGCGCGATGTTGATGTTCGGCTATACCTTCGCTGGGAGGCTGTGGGTCCTTACTGGTTATGACGAAAATGGGTATGAGAAGCCTTGGGTGCAGAACTTCCTTGATAATGTTTCTCGAGGGATAGACGAGTTTTTGCTTCAGTGATTAGGATAACTTTCTAGATGTTGGACTTTTTTTTTTTTTTTCTTTCAAGCGTTTGTGTACTTTCTTTAGAATATATCTGTATCTTTGTGAAAGTGGAGCCTCGTGTAAACGATTCGATAGGAGTGAATGAGTACTGGACCGGCGATTGATATGCCTCGGCCCGCGGCATGCTGAATGCATTCGATTACGAGCACGATATTATTATTTTCCTTGCTTGAAGACGACTGTACTTGCACTCCGTTTCCGTTCCCGGATCCAAACTAGCATGCATATACTGGTCTGAACCATCGCACTACTAATGTCTTTCATGTTGCCCTTCGATCTGCTCGTCTCCACCTTGAACCAGCTCCCGGGCCCAGTGAACAGTTATGACGAATCGAGCGTCCGGACGCTTGTGTCATGTCTCGCCGTCAACTCTCACTTTCGCTCGGTCGCATCACTCTCGCATCTCTGGGAACCATACTATCGTACTCGATATCGGCATTGCAATGCAGATAGAGAACGACAAAGGTTTGAGCTGCACCAGGGCAATTATTATCTGATGTATAGGGAGAGGAGACAAATAGATAATCGTGCTCTCGATATCCTGAACACTGTCGTACTCAGTCGTACAGAGCGGCAGGGTAAGGCGTGCGCATTACCTGATCTAGGCTACGATGCCTGGGACGTTCTTGAGGCGGAGAAGTACCAGCCCATACCGATCATTTTTCGCCCGAATTATGAGAGGGACGACGACAGTGATGACGACTCCCTCACTAGGCCTCATGCTGTCACACGCATTTTCTGGGCCAAAATGTGCCAGGGTGTGATAGCGAAAAGGCACGCCATATCGCTATGGTCGAAAGTCCATGCTCAAAGGCATGAATCCGCACCCCCATCTAGGCCATCCCTAGAGGAGGTGTTTGCAGGGCTTTCCGAGTTCTTTGGATACTCTTATCTGGAACTGGAAGATCGTATGAACCATCTCCGTCTGCGATGCAAAGAGCAACTCGGCCTACAGGGCGTGGTAACTGACCCGGCAACGAATGGATTTGATATCAACAGTGTATGTATTAGCGTCTGTGCATTCATGCGTAGTGAAGGGCTGGGCGCAGTAGACGGTAATGCCTTTTCTCATATACTTGTGGTCTTTTTTCTTTCTTCGTATTAACCATGGCCTCCCTGCTTATAATAACAGGAAGCGAATTCCATGCACTCTTGAACCATTTCCCTCATCATTATCATTACAACCCAACGATCCCACTACCCCTCGTCAGCGTCTTCGTCTCATTACTCGATGTCTTCAACTTTCGAGCCTGGCCAGTCAACGTCCCCGGGCGAGTCATCGCTCGCGTCTCGAACCCAACCATACCCCAGAAACCAGTCTTTGTCGACGTCTACGACTCAGAGGAGCATGCCGTTCTCTCCCACGAGAATGATCTGCCAATCCTTATGGCTCGCCTGCAGGCTGACGAGTTCGGCCGCGCGGCCGATGTGCTCGCGCCTGCATATACGGAAGACATGCTCCTACGCGCGACACGCAATATCTTCACCTCTTTCGAGCTCGCGCGTCGAGAGCTCCGGACCGTAGCGGACGTCGAGTTCGTCACATCGGCTATGTATGCTGCGCTGTGCGCCGACGCGCTTTGCACGGATGACATACAGAGTTGTCAACAGTTGTGTGCGCACACGCGCATGTTCCCGCTCGATGCGCGCGCGGTGCTATTGGACGGGCTGAAACCGCAGTTGAGCCACCGTGCTGCAATCGCACTGCAGTCGTCATACGAGTATTATGGATCACCGGATGTGGATGTGCGAAAGCTTAGAAGTGATCCGCGCGTGTTGTTCAAGGTCGGGACTGTGTTTCATCATAAGATGCACAAGTATGACGGATGTATCACGGGTTGGGATGCAAGTGTTTCCTTTCTTCGTCTTTTTGGTCGTTTCGTCATCGATGGATGACATCTCCTTCTATCTATCTTCTTTCGTTGAATTCCGTGCTAATTGGAATCAATAAACAGTCTAAATGCGAGGCTGATGAATCCTGGATACGCAGATGGAATGTCGATAGTCTCTCAGATGGTCGAGACCAGCCATTCTACGAGGTGACGGATGTTTTGGGTGCTACACGATGTACGTACTATTTTCACATAGGGCGCTTTAAGGATTATAGACGCTAATACCTAACACTGTAGACGTTGCACAGCAAAACATCCAACCACGAGATCTGACGTGGAAGTTAGCACGCGAATTTAGGGAGAAAACGCCATCGTTGGACAGATGGTTCGAGGGCGTCAAGATGGCCGAAGATGGTCTGCGGAGGTTTGCACCTACTCCTGAACTGCAGGCAATGTATCCTGAAGATGTATAGCATCGATGCACTCATACTATATTTGTATTGTTTGCGAAATATCCTGTATTTGTGCACGCACTTATTCACATCATTTACCGGGGAGAGGGAAAAACATGGGTATTGATCATATTTAAGTTTACAGAGTATTCGTAAGTAAGGAAATGAGTGATTTAGTCCAAGCCGCCGGTAGAGTAATAAAGCTAAAAAGGAAAAAGAAACAAGGAGTGGTGGTAGCGTGTAAACGATCCACAAATAAAATAAAATGAGTGAAGACGAAGAGATAATAATACGTGCGCGTATATGCGCAGGAAATAGGGATATAAGTGTGATGAAAATCAAGAAGCAATCGTTTTTTTTTTTTTTTTGCTCATCTCGTCTGTGTCGGAAAGAGGGGTATTTCACTTGCATCTCAGCCAGTACGCCTCTTTCTTCATATCCTAAGAAAATCATATGACAGGAGTAGCCGGCCGTGCCTTGCTTACTTTCCTACCCCACCACGACTTGACCGGCTGGGCCCTGCGCTGGGCCGCCGTGATCTCACCAAACTCGTTCTCACCATTACCGTCCTCGCCAGAGACACCGCTCTTCACGGACACGAATGCACTGTCCATGCTCTCGAAGCTGGCAACTGACTCCGCGGGACCGGGACCGGGTGGGAGAGTACCATCGCCGGCGTCGAGCTTGCCCCGTCTAGAGGGGTACGGCGCGTAGTATGTGAATGGCGATGGACGCTGGGAGGTGCTCGGCACGGGATTAAAAAGTGCCTCGATCAGAACCTCGGTCGCTCTCAGGCCAACCGTCGATGGAATGTGGTCTAGGTCAATATCGGAAGCACGCAAAGGTTTCTTGATCGTGCTCGCATTCGAACGAGACTGCGAATGCCGAAGGGAAAGGGTATCTAGAACTTCTAGCGTACGTGGCCGTGTCCGGTAGACATCGTTCTCGAGTATACCCGCTACACCGCCGAAGATCTCGCCCTTTGGCAGAGGGGGAGCGATATATGAAGATTCTCCGCCGACATGATTAACTTCAATGGTCAGCTATATTTGAGCATTAGAATATAGAACGCTCCCACACGCAGACATTAACTAAAGAGGAGCTCACCCGAAGTGTAGCATTCGTCTTGCTTTCTCGTAATAGGTATCGGCGGGTTACCGAGCCGGCGTTAACGTATTCGGCAAGATTAAGATAAACCGCCCCGAGGCGGGGATTGCTAGGAGCATCGATATCGCCCGGTATGACTCGCTAGCGAGAAGCAACGTGAGACATATGGGGATGTATTATTAAAGGAAGGTAAGGTCTAGACTCTTACCTGTAGTACGACCAGTTTCAGCGGGCTGGTTTGTAATTCTCGCGTATCGCGGTCAATGGCCATCTGAACGACGACATTCACGGTATGCTCCCAATTGACGCCGTGTTCTCTTAGGGGCAGATAAGCCGTCATCCCAAGTGGTGCAGAGTATCCTTCAGCGGAATTATCAAAGGTCATGTTTTCTCGAGTCGGGGACCGTGGCGCGGCAGACGATATCGACTGATTATCCGATGTACGGCGAGCACCTGACGTAGCATAGGTGTTGGCATGGGATACACCAGTATTACCGGAGTTCATGGAGACGTTGCTATCCAATAGAGCTGAAGATGCAGAGCTGCTGGAGGAGAAACTCCGGGTGGGATGAATGTCCGATGTGACCACGACTGCTGGCACAAGACCAGATTGGGATGTCTGTGAGCCATCGTTTGTGTCGTTGTCATTATCATCATCACTATCGTCGCTCAGATCTCGGGGCTTCGAGGGCCCTGGTGATGCCTGTATGGCTCTCTCCTTGCCCTTTGGTTTGACCTTTTGAAGGAATCCGCCTGAGCGATTTGCTTGCGCCTTCCTGAACTTCCATCGAACGCCAAATTCACCCCGTACGAGTGGTACACTGGAAATCTGGTGTATATGGAGCTTGACGTGGAAAAGCGCGTGATGTGGGAATAGATGGTGAATATGGGTAAGGAAAGTACTCTGGTGAATGGGGGTTGTTGGATGAGTTGCCTCTTGAGAACTAATACTAGCTGCTCTGGTCATTCCAGCTGGCTGAATATTGCTGCTCAGGTTGGGGCCTTGTCTGTGTGTTGGCTGCATGTTGACTCGGAGTCTCCAAAGTGGTAATCAAGCGTCGAATGGGAGCATCAATAGTCCGTGATGAGGTTGGCTGTGTTCACAGGATACGCGGGAGAGCTACCAAGTGCGAGTTGAAATATTTTGGGTAGTGCTCGGGGTTAGAGATTCATGGTGAGAGAGGGAGAGAACGAGCCTGGGGACGGACAGGGACTCGCCAGCGAGGTCGAGTCTGCCATAAATATAAAGGGTGATGCAACAGCTGGCCCGGAAGCAGATGCTGACTCACCTGTGCTGACGAAGGCTGTTTATACATATATTTCTCATGGCAACTGGATTCATCACTGATAAAGTGTCTCCTTGCAGTGTCTAGGCCCTCTATCCAAAATCAAATTATCGCAGCATGAATGAACCCTGATAAATGTTTGCCGGATGATTGATTGCAACTTGCAAGTTGCGGAAAAAAGAGAAAACGCGTGACAAGACGCGATCTGTGACGCTGTAACAGACGCGTCCAATGACTTCGAATTCCTACGCCGCTGCTACAAAATATTATGGGACTGCTCAGAGGACACAGGCAAACACCTCTGATGACTATGAAAGTAGCGTATCTGTCCTCTGAATTGATCCCGAGCACATTACCTGACATTTGCGATCCTAGGATGGTACACAGAGACGACGCCCAACAACCGCATGCTATTGTCTCTTCGCTCTGGCATAGACTCTGAAATCGAATGGGCACTTGACCGTCTATGTCGTCTCTGTCACAATGAACAATTTCTTCTCAAGGCGATCCCAGGCCTGACAGAGGCCCTCTACGAGTGGCCTGAATATTATGTGCGCGAGGGCGTCCAAAAGATCGCTAAAACACAGGGCATGTTTTCTCTCGACCCAGTACAGGCTGTACACACCAGACACGCCCTCGATTCGCTCTTCGTCTTACGAAATTCTGCATCCAATGAACCCAATGCCACGGAACTGAGCAAGTCACCACGGGCTAGACGTCTTATCATCTCTATCCTACACAACATTCACCCTGATTCGTCAACCAACATCGAATTTTTGTTGCATGCAATCGACCTGCTGTACACTATCATCCCTTCCGTGCCCATTCCAAAAACACCTGAGTCTGAAGACGACCCCATAAAACCTCTGGATGAGCTAGCCGGATCTTCCAAGGACCGATCATTAATAATTTCCTCGTTCAACTGCCTGAATGCCATTTACGCCAACAATCAGTCAAATCTGCACCGTATCACGGAAGACTCTCCGACGTTCCGCGCATCCCTGCAATATCTGCCACTCTTTGTCGATAAGCAGCTCGTAGATGCCGCAGTCAATTATCTGTACTCATATCTTAGCCATCCGGGCATGACGAAATCTTTTTTGTTCCATAAGGATATGCCGAGCGTACTCAAGCTATTGGTGAGCCTTATTATAAGCGAGCAGGTCGAGGAAAAGGTAGAAGAGGACATCACGGGAGAGATCAAGGCTGTAATGCCTCCAGAATACGCTATCAGAGTCCATGACCTGACTTCAGAGGAATTGGAGATGCTTCTCCCCAGAGTGGAACCACAAAGATGCTTCGATTGGTACGTTTTCTCTCTCTCTCTCTCCTTGATTCAGAAACCGTTATTTGTAGATTGACACAGGGTAAGCACTTTAGGATGCGTCTCATGTTCGTCGCCTCCCCTCAAGGCGAGCTGACCCAAGTCGACTTTTGGAACTTGTACAAGGACGCATTTGCACCACATCAGGAGCGTTTCCCCATGTTGGTCGCATCCGACGTGATCAAAAACGTCAGTACCGTCTTCCCGCAAGCACAGGCCATGGTTCTCCCTGGCCCACCCCCCAAGTTCGTCGTGCGTGGCGTCGTCCGGCGGACAGATATTGTCGATAACAAGGACGTTTTTATTTGTCTTTGGCAACGAGGGGCGTGTGGTGCCTCATGCGAGTCGCTCTCGGTGCTATACCAGCATGTTATCCAGGAGCATATCCATATCGTGAATCAAGATCAAAACCAGACTCAGCTCGGCGGGGCAACTACGCAGGGCGAAGAGAGTACAGGCCAGAGTTATGCGTGTCTCTGGCACACCTGTCCTACTACGGCACTCCCATCCAAAGAGAGACTTCGCCAGCACGTCCTCACGCATCTCGGCAGTTGTCCTCCTCCTCCTCCTCCTCCTCCTCCTCCTCCTCCTGGTACCTCTTCCAACAACCAGCAGAGTCAAAACGGCGTAGAGGCAGCAGGAGCGACAGCCACCACCGGCAGTTCGAAAACGTCGTCCCGACCACTCCCACCTCCGGGCCGAACGGTGATTAGCTACACACGTGCTTCGTCCAGCGTAGCACCTTCCTCAACGGCGCTGACAGCCCTGCTCTGCATCCGCCTCCTCTTCCGCGCCTCGTTCGTCACCGGGCGTGAAGTCGCACCCAAGCCTGACGCGGACCACTTCGGTTTCCCCGGTATTATTGAGGAGGAAGTGCCGTCGGCGGAGGACGGCGCTGCTGGCGATGCAATGGACATCGATGTTGACGGCGTTGGTGGAGAGGAAGAGGGCCAGCACGAGCGCGCGGGAGAGAGGCGCGGTCGTCGAGCTTTTGTTGGTGTCAGGCGGTTGTTGGAGAACGTGAAGATGCCGGTGCAGGAGGAGGTGTTGAGTGGGTGGATATCAGAAATGATCGATGCTGCACTGGATGGCTAGGTTGGCGGGTTGGGTTAGGTATTGTTTAAAATAGAATTTCTCAAGCCTGCCGTTGCTCTTATATTCTTTCATTCCTATTGTCGTTCAGCTAACATCGCGAAATATATTGTAAAAATTGTTCGTAAGAAAAGAAAAGAAAAAAAAAGTATGGCCATGTTACGGGACAAGGGTATAAAACGCTACTCTGATCATCAACTACAACAAATACAATGGCAGGAAGACAAGAAAAGCTTTCAGGAGTCGTGACATGTGAACGTAACCGGGGGTTGGCTGATTGCTACAACTTCGTACAAGACGGATTGTATCAATCGAGCTATAAAAGGATAAGGATTTGAGGTACACTAAGTGATTCAAGAACAGTCAAAGGGACAAGATATTGATAGGAAGAACACAGGGAGAAAAAGAAATGGGAGGGATCAAAAAGAACAAACAGAAGTTTCCAGGAAGTGTGTATGTATAAGCCCGGCTGAGGAGGTCACTCGAGAACTTTTGATTCTTTGAAGAGCTTACGCTGAGCTACCACCATACCACGCCTATAAAGAAATGAAAAGAGATGTGTCAGGAATCCAGTCGCTGGGCAACAATGAAATCAGAACTCCTTACCTCATCAGGCGGGCTACGCTGCACAAACGTCTTGCCCTGCGCATCCATCTGCGTATAAGTCGTGCTTGCGGTAATACCCTCCGCATTGAGCTTGTCCGCCTCCGCGCGACCAATGCCCAATGTATCATCCGCGATCCAAATCACCGGTTGAGGCTTCCATGTCGCCGGGTTATCAAATGCGTGCTCATGCAGACCCGTCGTGTTCCCGTACGGTTCACCTGCATGCTTCTGCTGCTGCTCGGCCCGGTTCTGGCGCACGAGCTCGGCGTCCGAGCCAGCAGCGTCCTCGCTACCGTTCGCAGTGACGTAGCTCGGGTCGAGGTAAGTCAGGCGGCGTAGGTTGTACTTGTGCTGCAGCCAGATTTGGTACAGGACCGTAACAGCGATCGTGATGGCGAAGACGATACCGCCGCCAAGGCCAATGGGAGCAGTGCCCCCCGTACCATCGGCGTTCTTACGAAGAAGGAAGAACAGACCGGTAAGACAGATCTCGGCGATGTATAGCGAGGTGAAAATAGTCGTGAGCGCTTTGTTGTACATCAGACCGCCGGTTTCGAGGTACGTAGGCTGGTCCATGACCCAAATCAGGAGGTACTTGTAAGTGACATAGAGCAAGGCTATCGCGACAACTCCAAAGCCAACGAGGACGGGCTGAATCATAGTGTAGACGATTGTGATGCAGGTCAATAGAGCAATGGGCGGCCATGTGGTAGAGAGCTGGATGGAAGCCAGCTTGTAGTCGTACGCGTAGGCCTTGCGTGGTGTGTTTCCGCGCAGGAAGGTAAGCTTGCTCATGATGAATGGTACGACACGCGAGCTGGTTTTACTAGAGCTGGATAGACTGGTGGTAATGACAAACGTGAGGAAGAAAATGGAAGCGGTTGGCAGTTTCTTGGCCAGGATAGAAGGTGCTTGTTGTGGGCTTTTGGTGAGGTTACTGAGTGAGCCGATGATACCGGAAGATATGGTGACAATAAGGAAGCCATGGATGACTTGGAAAAGCCAGAAACGAGCAAAGAGCTGATGAAAAATAAGCTCTTGACCACTGGAGTATAGTTTCAGGAATATTAATCTTACCTTGCGTTCGATTTCACTCTGACGGGTTTCGCCTTGCAGCTTGATAATGAGCCTCAAGAAGATGGGCAAGAGCATGAAAAGGACAGCAAGCATCACAGGTGGCAAGATACCCTGGATGATGCCTTGGACGACGGAGGGAATTTTATTGATCCAGTGCAAGAACGAGGTACTATTGGCCAGTGTGTTAATGTTGCTGACAATACCCACAAACGCTACCAAGGGAAGCCAGATGACTGCAAATCCATGTCAGTAAGGCTTATCATTTCCGGAAAGCTCGAGACCTACTGATCAGTCCAATTGTAAGCGCCCAGCTGATAACAGTGCGTATGAACTTCATATTCGGAGACATGGAGATATTACTCCAGACAACCTGATATCGCCATCAAAGACATGTTTCAAGAGCTATTAATAATAAAAGAAGCCTTACCTCTTCGGGAACAACATCAACACCAGAAGCGATACGTCTGCCACCGGGCTGCTTCTGGACGAGCTCACAGAAGCGATGTGCGCTAGCCTGGGAAGTGAACCGGATGAAAGCCGTATTGCCCAAAGGTGCATCCGCCAAGTTGGCTCGTTCCGTCTCCAGGAGCTGGTTCTGCTCACGAATGAAGTTAGGCGAGTAATCCATCGTGTCGACCTTTTTACTAATGAGGGGCAATCCAAGGCGGTGCGTAGGACGCTTCTTAGTAGGGATGTATCGCAGCCACAAATCTCCTTGTTCGGCCCCCTCTCCCTCTGCCGGAACTTTGCCCTTGCGGACACGTTTAGCGGCCAGAGCCTGAATGTCGGTTTCACCGGCCTCAAGCTTGAGGCATTCCTTGTTACGTGCGTCAAAGATCTTCTCCATGCCGTCCACTTTGCGCGAAAGCCAGACTTGTTCGACCGCCTCGCCCGTAACGATACCACCGGCAAGATCGCGCAAGGAGGGCTCGGACATGAGATTGGCCGGGACGTTGGAGATGATTACGGTGCGACTGCGGGCCGAAGCCAGATGTTCCGGAGACGATAGATAAGTCTGGCGCACAGTAAAGAAGTGCTGATACTCCTTGTGCAGGTTGTAAAGAATCCAAACTGATTTGGCACGTGATCAGGCGGTTGCAATTTATAGATAAATTAAAGCACCCACCAAAGTACAAAACGCCCAGAATGATGTAAGCAGCAAGGCGGTTCTGGTGTTGTGTATCCACATTGCCGATGATGAACAGGTTGAGGCCCTTTTGCCCGTAGCCGCCTGTACCGGCGATGGGCATGAGAATGACCCAGGTGAGGAACCAGAAGGGAAGGAAGAGAATAAGTGATAGACGCAAAAAACGGATGAAGAAGTAGGCGTCTGGGCCATTGAGGTTGAGTACGGTGGTGTTCGGTTCTCGTATTATGTCCCTAAACCAGCCGAATATGCCCTTGGGTAGTTCATGAGGTCGTTTTCTGTACAAGAAAGTACAGGGAGTGAGAAATAGCCTATATTTGAGATGTTCTTGGGGAAGGATAGCTTACCCCTCAGGCGAGAGCTCCCAGCGAGGCTGGAACACCTTTCGATATTTTGCATGGAGAGCGATAAAAACTACGCTGAGGGCACCAAAGACGACGAGGCCCAAGACGAGGGCAGAGACAAAAGTGGGGGTGTTGCTCTTATTGGCGTCTTGGCTTGTAGCGGACATTGTCCAAGATGGAGAGCAGGAGCGTGGAGCGTGCTGGTCTGTGTTTTATACTGTGCGCACTACTAGTGTGTTGTGTGTTGACAGGTGACGTATATGAATGGCTACACCGATGCCCTGCTGACGAGGTGGAGGTGGTCACAGAGCGCCCTAGTTCGACCTCACTAGTAGATAGGGGGCAGAACGGAGATCGTGAGCCCAGCAAAGAGTCAATCAAGGGTATAAACACAATGAAGGAGAGCACAGAGAAAGAAAGAAAAAAAAGAGAGGAGAGTGCCTGTTTTATCTGGTGCCATATCTGCCCTAATATTATAATTAGATGAACGCATCGCCGTGACATTCTTATGTGAGTGTGACAGTGTCACGGACTTTACGCGCGATCGCCAGCCAGAAATCACACACTAATCATGCGACAGAACGCACTGCTTCGATCGGCGCTTGATATATTTATTGCCGGTTCGCTGGCTACTACATTTGGGTTTACCACAGCAAACTTCAAGTATTATATTATGATAACATCTAACTGATATTCGGTCTATAACTGAGAGCGTACGAGCTGCAACACAGTTATAAGATGGGGTTACTACCACGAAACTACTGCCAATCGAAAAAAAAAAAAAAAAAAAAAAACTCACATCATAATACCGCCCTCTTCTCTTTACCAGGCTAACATGGGTTCCAGTCTCAACAATCTTACCGTCTTCCACAACGTGGATCACATCCGCATCCCGAATCGTCGATAGCCGGTGAGCAACCACGACCGTCGTCCGTCCCTTAGATGCCTGGTCCAGGGCTTGTTGCACAGCTCGTTCTGATTCCGCGTCCAATGCCTAAACATCAAATGGCCGGAAGAGAAGGGGAGAAAAGACAAACACAGCTATTGTTGAGGAACCGGCGGACAACTAAATAAGCCGACATGCTGCTTACCGAAGTGGCCTCATCCAGCTGTACAAGAAGAAGAGAACATAGCCCCCCAAACGACATGCCAGCACAGTAATCAGCCCATCATCTAATCAGTGATCAAGGTCTCAGGTACTCGAAAGCCGAACAATACGCACCAGGAGTATCCGGGGCTTTCTCAACAATGCACGGGCGATGCACACGCGCTTTTTTTAAATTGCAACCACGGCACAAAAGTCAGGGGTCTTTTCCGCAGTCGCACACACTCGCATGCAAGAACTTGCCGCAACGTACCTGTCTTTGTCCGCCACTCATTTGCCCTCCCTTGAAACCGACGTGCGTATCGAAGCCTTGTGGCATAGACCGGATGAAATCAAGGATGGAAGCAGACCGACAAGCCTCCTCCAATTCTTCAAGAGACACTGCGTGGCCCAATTCGATATTCTCTCTGAACGTCCCATCGTACAAAACCGCATCCTGACTGACCAGTGCAATCTGACTACGATACGTATCCAAAGGTATGGATCGAATATCGGCCCCATCAAGTGTGATAGTTCCACGTGATGGATCATAAAACCTATTCAAAACCGACAAGATTGTACTCTTCACACAGCCAATGATTGAGTCTTCCAAAAACTCTAACAATGCACAAAAGGAAGTTTAAACTCACCTTGCCACCGCCCGACGGCCCACAAAAGGCAACCGTCTGTCCGGCCTGAATATCGATGCTCACACCATCCAACGCTCGATTGGGACGAGACGCATATTGTAACGTGATGTCCTTCAATGCGACGTCACCCTGAATCTGTTTTGGCACTGCTAAAGGCTCGAGCTTGGATATCTTGGGTTTGCGTGTCTCCCAGAGAGAAATGCTCTGTAGCGCGCCACCAGCCCTGGCAAGGTCGGGGAGATACGTAAACAGACGGCTAGCAGAGACACCTGCGATGACGATGGCTTCAAAGGTGGCGTAGAGATGAGAGAGTGAGAGGTGACCATCGATCAATTGCAAACTACCCCACCACTATGTCATAATTTGCTCAGGGTAACGTCATCTGGAGCGAATGGTTGATAATGACATACCACGACGATGCTACTGGTGAACAAGACACTAGCAAGTCCCAAGCCAAAAGCCAGACTGCCAAACCACAGAGAGCGGTAGCTCAGCCCATTGATTTCTACCTGTTGGTCGTAGTATGCTAGAACGGCCTCCTCGCGGCCTAGTGCAGCAACAGTCTAAAAGAGGGGGAAATATATAAGTCTTTGGAAAACGTTATTATTACCTTTATGACAACTCTAGAACTTGCCTTAATAGCGTCAACATGCTCACTGGCCCAGCCACTCGCTGCTTCCTGTGGCTTCGAAGATGCTTCCTCGTGGCGAGCCATCCAAACGACGCTTCCCAGTCCGCAAAACAAGACGACAGGGATCAAGCACAATCCTACAACTGAGAGCCTCCAACTCACTAATGGTGAAGGTTAGCTACCTTCACGGGCGGGCACACTTCAAAAAAAGAAGAACTTGAACTTACAAATGAAACCCATAATCACGGTACCGAGAAGGCTGTACAAAATAGGTTTATGTTAATCTGGGACATCTATATAATCACTTGTGGATAGGCGTACTTGACGGTCGAGACCAATAGCTGTGAAAGGGTCAGACCCATGATGGAGGTTACACTACCGACGTTATTATTGATAGCCGCGGTGATCGTCCCCGATGCCTGATCCTGTTGCTCGAAGAACCCAATTTCCTGTGAATAGTGAATGTGTAGTTGGTGCCGTGACTATCGAGAGACATTTATCCTAGCTGTGCATACCTGAACCAAGATCGACCTTAAGCTTGATAACCGGAGCTTGCGTGAAATCCTATCGGCGGCGTATTCCAAAAAGGCTGAACCGCCTGTAATTCGTGGCAATTTAAGTATATCTCCACGAGAGTGAAGGATTTCCCAGTGAGAAACAGGACTTACATAAGGCGGCCAAAACATCCAAAAGAGCCAAAATGAGGAACCACATGCTCCATTTATTGGCTCCCGTTTCCAAAGCGCGAGGGTCATTCTCAATACTGAGTGTAACAATGACTTGACCAATGAGGTATGCCGAAACAGGGAATGAGCCGCCTCTGGATACTCATGTTTAGATAAATGCTTCGCACGATACATACGAAAATTAGAAACAGCATACAGGCACAGTGATCCCAAGGCTCCTAACGAAATCCAGGAGCGCTCTTGCCACAGAATACCGACAAAGCTTCGGATGGCATGTGGAACCATTGTTTTAGACGAATCTGAGCCATCCTCCAGCTCTTCGAGGGATAGACGCGAAGTCTTGTCATCATTATCTTCAAGAGCTTTGGCTGGTGCAAGTTCAAAGGGCGCAACAGCGTTGTCGTAAGGTTCGGTTTCGACTTCTTCAAGAGTATCTTCTGCTTCTGCATCCATCGTCTGGTGCATGATTAGTGTGTGAAATGCCCCCTGTTTCGCGATTAACTCTTCGTATGTCCCTTCTTCTTCGATCTTTCCCTGACTCATGACAATAATCTTATCCGCCTGCTGTATGGTGCTCAAACGATGTGCGATCAAACTGGAAACAAAAGATAGGTCAATTAATGTGATCATCGCTTGAAGGCATTACATTACATAGTTGTCATCCCGTATTTCTGTTGCTGAACGTGGACACTCTTCATGAGCTCGGCTTCTGTCTCCGAGTCCAAGGCCGAAGTTCCTGGATTCGTTCCAATACATTAGTAGCCCCGCATATACCCAACTTTTAGCTCTTACGCACCTTCGTCTAAAATCAATACACGAGGTCTAGTGGGAATGAAGTTAATAACGTGTAATAGATATGAGCAAGAAAACTCATTAACCTTCTAATGAATGCTCTTGCAGCTGCAATACGCTGCCTTTGACCCCCAGAAAGCACGCCATTCCTACCACCCGCGACGACCGTGTCCATCCCGTTCGGCAAATTGCTCACAAACTGCCAAGCACACGCCATTTCGAGTGCCTCTTTGACCCTCGCACGAGTTTCCTCTAGATTCTTTTCACCACTCAGCGGGTCATACTCCCATGGAGTGCCTGTAAGGCCGTGCACGACGTTATCGAAGATGGAGGCCGTGAATAGCTGTGGCTCTTGGCTGACGATGCTGATCTGTGAGCGTAGCCATTTGAGATTGAGCGTGCGGAGCTCATGCCCGCCAAATTCAATGTATCCGTGTTTTTCAGTGGATGTGGATGTGGAAGACGGAGGGTCATAGTACCGGAGCAGGAGACTACTAATAGTTGACTTTCCTGAGCCGGATGCTAGTAAAAATGAAGGTTCAGTATTCAAGGACCAACCCCAGTATTTATGGAAAAGCATACATCCGACAAGTGCGGTCACCTCCCCCGGTCTTATATCCATGCTAACATTATCAAGGGATTTGATGGTTGGCCTAGACGGATAAGAAAAGGTAAGATGATGTACTTTGATGCCTGCTTCGTATCCTTTCTCGAACCGC
Source organism: Agroathelia rolfsii (assembly GCA_018343915.1). NCBI lineage: Eukaryota > Fungi > Basidiomycota > Agaricomycetes > Amylocorticiales > Amylocorticiaceae > Agroathelia > Agroathelia rolfsii. The sequence continues at coordinate 2,918,012 of JABRWF010000002.1, forward strand.
AGGCCATTCGTATCGCGGACATCGATACTGGGTTGTCTTTGAATTTCATCTCGAATGCGAGCCTGAGCAGCGTTGGAGTCAATGACAGCCGAGATGTGCGGAAGGATATTCGCGACGGCATAGAGAGCGTTGAACCAGTTCCAGAAACAGGTGAAAAGGTTGCCCACGGGGAGGTTGTATCTGACACGCTCGATTCCTCCGTACCAGACTATGTTGAGTCACTTTCATAAGGATACATGCTAGCATCAAGAGCAGAATTAGCGTACAAGCAATACTATATACCAGGTTTAGCACGAGGTATGTCGCTGCATTTTCGCCGGCTTTGATCGCGGCTCTCTTCAAACTGTCTTTTTCCAGCTACATTTTTCACGTAAGTCCAGAAAATCGCTTACACATTATGAGAAACTTACATCACGTTGATAATTGTCGTATTTGGCCAAGAGGAAGTTGTTAGCTGCATAAGCTTGTACGATGCGTACACTGGACACAATTTGCTCGAGGAAGGTGCTTGCTTTTCCCTCAATGTCCAGGGCTCTGGCAGAGACTTTATCGGCAAGTCGAGCCACCTGGTCATCGCGAGATAAATTTGAATGGATAAAAACCTAATTTTGATTTCACGACTTACGATAGTAAACAAAAACGCTCCGACAGGAAGCACGGAGAGAAGTACACCGGCCAAGCGGGGCGCACGAGTGAAGGCCATGATGACTGAAATAGCATGAGTGAGGTATTGCATAAAAAAAGAGGAGTTCGACATACCTGCGGTTATGAGGGTACTCGCACTGAAAACATGAGTATTTTGATGAGGAGAACATAACATTGCCATACCTCCAGATCATATAACTCATTTTTTCTCCTACAGCGGCCTTGATGACGCCTATATCTAATGTTTGTTTGATTAGTGGATTCGTCTCAACACTTTGAACGATTGGATCATTTTCCAAACCTTTGATCATTCGCGTGCCCACTTCTCCTGGCCCGACTTGTTCAAAGAATATAGCGTCTTGATGAATAATTGAGCTCAAGTACGCTCTCCTTAGTCTGGCCGTTACACGAGAACCGGCGACGATGACTAAATGCAATGATTACTTGGTTATATATCTATATAAACTCAAAAGTCACTCACAACAGGTCAAAAACAATGTAGACATCACGATCTGGCCGACGCCTATGCCGAATAGAGCCAGCGACATATTACGAGCGAGAGTACGGAGATCATCAGGAGACTTAGAGGGGTTTGTTATTCCGTTCGTCCAGTAGCCATACACCAGGTCTAAGCTAATACAAAATATGGGATTAGCAGCGCACAGAAATGGCAGAACCAATCCATACGCGGGGAAGGAAATGCCGGTTAGCATTGCTGCAATTGTTCCGATTGCATATAGGAGCCAGTCTTTCCTGTCTGCATAAGAGAAGACATAGAAGAATGCCACCATGATGTGAATTTTAGCGGGTCCGAGTGGTCCTGAGTGCTCAGTGACTTCTTTCTCGCTGTTGGGGAAGTGATGGATAGGAATCAAAAAGCAATACAGCGCAGGCGTTCCTTCTTTTTATTTTTCAGTCCAAGTCTGGGAGAGAGAGCTCGGGCTGAGTTCCCCACCTAAAATGAGTGCGCGCAAACGGAGTGTGCCTATAAATGATGTGATATGTGACTCAATTTCCGGCAGAAACACGGAGTGTTCGTATTATCATGTTTTGAGCAAGATGTGACATATGACTCAGTTTCCGGCAGAACCACGGACTGTTCGTATTATCATGTTTTGAGCAAGGATTTATCAACACATCACGAGTAGTAGTGCCAGAGACGGAATTTTCAATAGACCCGGGGTCCTGTTCATTACATCTCTTTAGGGATTAGGTAGATTGTTCAATAGACTTGGTGAAGATCCTACAGAGTTGTCGTTGTCGTAAACTCTCTCGCACGGCTATGACGATATCCGTTTGGTGCCGGCGGCGACGTCGACTGATTGGCCCAGGGACTTCCAAGAAAGGAAAGTAAATGATGAGATGTCAGGATCACGAGATGTGAAAGTTTACTTTCCCACGGTCAGCACACCTGGCAAACCATTCAAGGCGCTATCAAATCTCCAGAGCACGACTTGATTTTGATTGTCCTCCAACAACCATGTCTGTTTCTAATGCACACCTTCGTTTTCTGGGACATCTGAAATGTGATAGCTATCCCAGGATGTGCTGTATGCTTGCTGATCCAACTTTCCGAGTCTTCCCGAACCTGCATTTTCACATTGCGATTATGTGAGATAAGTACTCGGTGAATGGCCGCGTCTGGGACTACGTATATGTGACGACTTGCAGCCAAAACAGTCAGAGACCACTCTTGACCACGTCCCACCCATGTCAACCCTGCGTCTCTGCTCAGGTGTCACGAGAAAGAGGACCCTTTTCCTCCCTGGCAGGCGTTTTCTCGCTTCTCCTGCCTCAAATCGCAACGTTGCTGCTTCGCTGCTGGCTCCTCTTGATATTTTTCAAGAGAGACATGTGGGACCCGATAACCATGATACCTCTCTGATGCTAAAAAAGCTGGGCTTCGACTCCATGGAAACTTTCATTGATAGGACTGTGCCTCCGACCATTCGCGTCTCTCCTAAGTCTATCAATGACGATTCCATCCCAGCCTTCAGCGAGTCTGAGTTGCTGGCACGAGCCAAGAGTTTGGGCCGTGAAAATAAGTCCTTTAAGAGTTACATAGGCATGGGATACCACAATGCTGTTGTCCCACCTGTGATTTTGCGTAACGTAAGGATGGATTCGTCTGATATAACCCTTAGTGAAAAGACTGAACAAGGTACTTTAAACATAAGGTTATGGAAAACCCTGCATGGTATACGCCTTATACGCCCTATCAACCAGAGATAGCCCAAGGTAATTTAATTACCGGTAGTTGAGACTGCGAGCGTCCTCTGATGCTCAATCACGTACCCAGGACGTTTGGAATCCCTCGTCAACTTCCAGACCATGATCATGTCCCTCACATCTATGGATATCGCTAATGCATCTTTGCTCGACGAGGCAACTGCGGCTGCTGAAGCAATGGTTATGTCATACGTTGCATCGGGTCAGAAGAAAAAGACCTTTTTCATTGACAATGGAGTCTTGCCCCAAACCCTGGCCGTACTGCGTACGCGTGCCAAGGGCTTCGGTATCAAACTCGTCCAGGGTGATGCTCTATCTCTGAACAAGGACTCCTCAATCTTATCGGAGACGTGTGGAGTTCTTCTTCAGTATCCTGACGTCAATGGTAACATCTCCGAATACGAACAATTGACCGGAGTCATCCACGAGGCTGGCGGTTTAGTTTCCGTGGCGACCGATCTTTTAGCATTGACCATGCTCAAGCCTCCTGGTGAATGGGGTGCTGACATCGTACTCGGTAATTCTGCTCGTTTCGGTGTACCGGCCGGTTATGGTGGCCCGCACGGCGCCTTCTTTGCGGTGACAGACAAGTTGAAGAGAAAGATGCCGGGTCGGCTCATTGGCCGCAGTAAGGATACTACCGGCAAACCAGCCTATCGCTTGGCCTTGCAGAGTAAGTGGCTGATTTGTCATTCACATACTATCATCATCTAAGCTGAACTCCCAAAGCCCGTGAGCAGCACATTCGACGAGAGTATGTCTATCTATCATTAATCACTTTCGTCATTGTGTCTGACCCATTGTTGTAGGAAGGCGACTAGCAACATTTGCACAAGCCAGGCTCTTCTTGCGAACATGGCAGCCATGTATGCCGTCTACCATGGTCCCACCGGACTGCGACGAATTGCCAACAAGGTTCATGGTTTGACTCGTGTGCTCAAGAACTTCGTCGAAAGCTCGTCGTTTGAAGTTGTGAACAAGCATTTCTTTGACACGCTCACCATTGACGTCAGCCCCACGGGCCTTTCCGTTGCGGACGTCCACGCTAAGGCCGAGTCACTTGGCGTGAACCTTCGTCGTGTCGACGACAAGCACGTCGGCATTACGCTCGATGAAAGCGTGGGTGCTGCGGAATTCAGGACAATTCTCGAAATCTTTGCTTGGCGGGCTCTTGATCTTGGTACATCAAAGATATTTGATTTCGATCCCGCCACATCGACAGCACTCCCTTTGACACTACAGCGCACGTCAGAGATCCTCCCGCACCCGGTTTTCAACAAACATCATTCCGAAACAGAGATACTCCGTTACATCAATCAGCTCGCGCAGAAAGATCTTGGCCTCGTACATGCAATGATCCCTCTTGGCAGCTGTACCATGAAGCTAAACAGCACGACCAGCATGATTCCGCTCACTTGGCCCGAGTTTGGCTCAGTGCATCCGTTTGTCCCTCAAGATCAGGTCAAGGGTTATGAGGAAATCATCAAGGTATTGCCCATTCATATTTTTATCAAATAACATTGATCTTGATGCGGATGTCATTGTTAGGAACTCGAGGCCGATCTTTGTAAGATCACCGGCTTCCATGCTTGCTCCCTTCAACCCAACTCGGGGGCCGCTGGCGAGTACGCAGGCCTTTCTGTTATCAGAGCGTATCACGAGTCACGTGGAGAAAGCCATCGCGACATTTGTCTCATTCCTTACAGTGCTCACGGTACCAATCCTGCCGTTCGTCGTCCCTCTTTTGCCTTGCTTTTACGAATACTGACAATCAATTCAGTCTGCTGTCATGGCCGGTCTGAAGGTGGTCGCTATCAAGACCCACGCCGATGGCAATCTCGACCTGGAAGATTTGAAAGCTAAAGCAGAGACGCACAAGGACAATCTTGCAGCATTCATGATCACCTACCCATCCACTTTTGGCGTCTTCGAAGACGGCGTCAAAGAAGCCTGCCAGATCATCCACAACAACGGTGGGCAGGTTTACCTCGACGGTGCCAACCTCAATGCGCAGATTGGACTCACCAACCCTGCCACGTGTGGCGGCGACGTGTGCCATATGAACCTGCACAAGACGTTTGCTATCCCCCATGGTGGAGGTGGACCCGGTGTGGGCCCCATCTGCGTCGCGGAGCACCTCGCACCGTTCTTGCCCACGCACCCGATCGTACCTACCGGCGGCGCCGGCACTGGCAAAGCCATCGACGCCGTCTCTGCGGCGCCGTTTGGTAGCGCGTCGATCCACCTTATTTCATGGGCGTACATCAAGATGCTCGGCGGAAACGGTCTCGCGCACTCTTCCAAGGTCGCGTTGCTGAATGCCAACTATATGGCTCACCGTTTGTCCGGACATTACAGTCTGCGGTACAAGAACGGGAACGGACACGTCGCGCATGAGTTGCTTATTGACCTCGCCGAGTTTGACAAGGCTGCTGGATTGAAGGTGGCAGATTTCGCCAAACGTCTCCAGGTAAGTGAAAGAAACCTAAAATATTTTTCCTGCCCCTTACGAACAAAAAAAAAACAGGACTATGGCTTCCACCCACCGACATGCTCATGGCCTATTCCAACTTGTATGCTGATTGAGCCGACCGAATCCGAGACGCTGGAGGAGATTGATCGGTTCTGCGATGCTATGATTCAGATCCGCAAGGAGGCGGATGACATTATCGCAGGCAAGCAACCTAAGGATAATAACCTGCTCAAGAACGCGCCCCATCCCATGTCGGTCTTGCTTGCTTCTGATGCGGAATGGAACCGGTGAGTTCTGGGATCTTGTCTTTAAATTTCTTCAATACTCAAGAGTTTTTGTCAAAGTCCGTACTCGAGGGAGACCGCCGTGTACCCTATGCCATGGCTCCACGAGCGCAAATTCTGGCCCACTGTCTCTAGGATCGATGATGGTGAGTTGTAATGCATCGTAGCCTAGAAAGTATTCGCTAACCGACATATTTGCTGTGCAGCCTACGGTGATCTGAATCTAATTGTAAGTTAACACCCTTCAAGTCCACTATCCTGGTTACAATTCTAAAAATACTATTCGCAGTGCGATTGCCCATCTGTCGAGGAAACCATTTCATCCTCATAGGTACAAAGTTCATCTTCTTTCACTTTCATTCTCGTTTTACTTTCTTGGGCTGCGGTAGACTTCTTTACATTACGATTTCTTTTTCTTTTTCTCGAGCCTCAACGCTATCACCATCACACGATATGGTATTTTCTTTTCCCAGGAGTTCCTCATCTGCCTAGAATATATTACCTCACGAAGCTTCAACGCAATTCTTTTTCTTCTATTCAACGATGTTACGTCTATTTTCCCTTCTAGCTTTTCTTCCCATCCCGTATGGATAATTCCTTTTACGAATTGCTCAGGCTTACAACCAAGTATACACGTTAAACTGATGTTTGCCTGAAATGAGAATACAAAAAACAATTCTACTTTTATTTTCTCTGTCTTTTACAAACAGGTACAAGCACTACGCTCTACACAAAGGATATTCGAATATTCAAAAAAAAAAAGTCTAGTGGGATGGGAAAAAACGAGCGGCTTTTTTTTTTTTTAAAGCCGTTTGGACAGAAGCAAACGAAACAAAACAAAACAAAACGAAAAAAAACTGGATGATACAAGCAATACATGGAGATGGATATTGGCGTGAATGCTGGGTTGAGTTTATGGACTGCAGTGGAAATCAGGAGGCATGAAAAAGGCTATAAGGGTGTAATGGTACGTATACTAAGTTGACTGTGATGTGTTCGTGTTGAGACTATGGGAAAGGATCGTAATCGTATGAGGCAAGGGGAGATGATGGGTGTTACAAAAACAAAAGCACATGCAAAAGGGATAGGGATATCATGAAATTACGAATGCGAAAGCAATAACGGGAACTGAAGAAGAAGAAAAATACAAAACAATAACAAAACAGAAAGAAATAATCAAAACAAAAGCTGAAACGGGGAAAGAAAGGAAAATATAGAAAAAGAGAACAAATCGTTGAGTAGATATGATAACAGGGGAGAAAAAAAGTTTATCAATATAAACCCCCCTGCTCAAGCATCACCTCTACGCTGCTTACTCAACCGCCTGCCTTTCGACGACGGCACCATCTCGCGTCTATCAGCGACAGCAAAGACGGTGGCTGTGGTAGGGAGCCCCTTCACAGGGTGCAACGCGGGCGACACATGCACCCAGGGAGAAGAGTCAATTTGGGACGGTACCATGTTCTTCGCCGCCACACTGCCGTTCCTCTGCACGGGAGGAGGAGTCTGAGAGGCATGGGCACGCGTCTTTGTCTTTGTCGTCGTCGCCGCCGCCGCCATCGGTGCCTGTGTATGCTGCTGCGCCTGTTGGGGATGATGGTGATGGAAGACCCAAGGCTCCTTGGACGGTGCATAAGTCATAATGTCCGTTCTTATCTGCGGTGCCGCCTGTCGTTGCTGTTGCTGTTGCTGTTGGTACTGATACGGGTATTGATTCTGTTGCTGATACTGCACCGGCTGACGCTGCACAATCGGCTGCAGCGGCTGCGCTTGCGTTTGCTGAGGCAATTGCTGGAGCGGCGATGGACTGTGACTATGGCTATGACTATGAGCATGGCCAAGGCGCTTATCCTCCTTCTCCTTCTCCTTCCCTCTCCCAAACGAAAGCGACAACGACCTCCCACGAGATTGTTGTTGTTGTTGTTGTTGTTGTTGTTGTTGTTGCATTTGCTGCTGCTGCTGATGGTGATGATGATCCTGTTCAGCGCCGGTAACCGTCCGCTTCCGCAACACCTTCCTACTCCCATCCGCCATCGGAATCTCGCGCGCACGGGCAACATACGCCGCCGAGTCCTTTGCCCTGCTCTGCTGCTGTTCGTTGAAATGGACATGGTGCTGCGTCAGGAACGCCTCGGCATGTGGCTGGTGCTGTTGTTGCTGCTGCGCATGCAGCGTGGCCGCGTTGGCGAGCGCTATGCTGCCTTGTGCGCCAGGGTTGAGTGGCGTCGGCATGACGAGCCGTTTGGGAACGTGCGCGGGTTGGCGCGAGCGCGTGGAGGAGGCGGTGGGAGCGATCGACGGCACGGGCATGCGGATGTCGGGAGGTGGGATGGCCGATTGTTGAGCAATGGCGACGGCAGCGGCACGCATTTGGACAGGCTGTTGTTGTGCAGGGGTACGCTGGTAGGAGACGGTATGTGCCCTCGTAGGCGGTTGCGCGGGAGGAGGAGCAGGAGAAGGAGAAAGATTATTAGCAGTCCTATAGGCATCCTGTTGCTGTTGCTGATGATGATATTGGTGATGCGCAGAAGAAGGATAAGCAGGCTCAGATGCCTGCCGAGAATGTGCGGCGGAAGAAGATGACGTAGACGACGACGACGTCTGTTGTGAATGAAATGAAGGTTGGGGGTGCAATGACGCATACTCGTGCGATGATGGTGAACGAACGGGGACAGTAATCACTACGTGCTCAGTCGCCTCAGGCACCGACGACGATTGCTGACGACCGGAAGAAGACGGCGAGCGCGAGTGAGCACGATCAGCGTGCGATGATGTCAGTAACCCTGCGGCTGCGAGCGTAGAGATATGTACGGCATCCTGTACTGGCGCTGGGGAGGGTGTCGCACCGGCCCGCATATACGCTAGCTCTGATACCTCTCGTTCATCCCCTTCTTCCTTCACCCCCTCTGGCACATGCGTGATCGTAGGAGTTACCGCACGAGTGGGTTGCGTCACGACCTGTTGCGGTATTGAAACCGAGTCGGCTATCTCCGCCGCTCGAGCATGCTGGTGGTGGTGCTGCTGCTGCTTCATGGAATAAGACGACTTGACATGTGCCAAAGCACGGGCGTGGACATCCTCCTCCTCTTCCTTTCGTCTCTCTTGAACCGTATCAAAGCGGTCCCGTGCAACAGCAGCAGCAGCAGCAGCAGCCGACGACGAAGATAACAATGATAGGCTAGGATCAAGATCTGTATTCACTCCCATCAGTGGATGATGAACGTGACCGGTGGCAGGGGCAAGGGCAAGGGCATGAGAAGGAGGCGGAGGAGGAATAGGCTGTACCCCAACCACTTTGGGACGTGCACTATCTTCCGGAATCACATGCCGGTGCAGTGAGCGGCCCATACGATGATAATCGCCGTATTGGACCTGCGGTTGCTGCTGCTGCTGTTGTTGTTGTTGTGACTGTTGCTGGTGGTGGTACTTCTCTCGCTCTCCCGGAGCCGAGGGCGCTATATGCGAGCGCATATAGGCAGTACCATCCGTATGTGTGCCGACCATTGCCCCCGATGACGACGACGGCGGCGGCGCCTGCACCGATCGATAAGGGTGGCGAGCATCCTGAGGCGGTGGTGATCGCAAGTATTGTCGATCATGTGAATACATACCTCTTGCTGCCGCTGATGAAGACAGAGATAATGATGATGACGAAGATGATGGTGGCGGCGGCGGAGGTAGTGCCACCACGCCAGTATCATACATACGCTTGATTTCCATCGGAAGAATCTGGCCTGGCCTGAGCCCTAGCGAAGCATCAAGTGAAAATTGCTGATTGGACGGGAGCTTCTGCCATTCGTGTTGGCCCGGCCAGAGCTGCTTCTCTTCTTTCTTGCTCGATGGCTGCAGGAAATGAATGAGCAAAATGAATGCGGGTCAACGTTTAAATTGTAGAAATTGGTGTGCGAGGGCGAAGGAAGGGGCAGATTAGATGGGCATGTGAGCGCAACCGGGCCAGAGAACGACATATGGAGACATACACGCCGCATACTTCCAAGACAAAGGAACAAGGGGAATAGGAGGAAAAAGAAAAAGAAAAGGATATGGAGAAACTTACACTATTCAGCTTCTGCGCCCTAATAGCCTCGTAAGGTCCCCCATGATGGAATGCCACCCCGAGCGGATCAGACTCGTCTAACTCGTCGATACGGTCAAGGTCGTACGAAGCACCGCCGTGGCCGCCGCGTGGGACAGATCTCGACCGGCGCGGAGTAAGTGGCGTTATGGCTGGTCGCACTGGTTTCGATTCCGCTGTCACCGTCGTTGTCGGTGCCTTGGTGGTTGGTGGTGGTGGTGGTAAGAGCAATGAAGAGGCGGGCGGCATCTTGACAGGAGGAGCCTCGGGAGAGGAGGAAGGCGATGATCCTCCTGTGGAGGTTGCCAGCGAGGTCTGTGAATTTGGCGAGCCGGTATATAGCGACGGTGGCGAGAGACGAGAGAACGAAGAAGACGAAGAAGAAAAAGAAGAGGAGACGAAGCTCGACCTGAGCGACGTTGCCATGGTGGACATGGAAGTTGCGGATGAAGAAGGGGCAACCGTAATACGAGGCGGTGGTGGTGAGAGATGCTGATGACTATGATGCTGGTGATTATTATGCACAGCAGCGGGAGGCCTCTTCGTCTTTTCTTCGGTCATGGCGGCTGCCGCAGCAGCACTGGCACTGGTCGATGCAGTGTTTTTGTGTGCACGCTTGAGTCGCGATTTCTCATCATCAATAAGCGCTCGCGGGAGATGAGAGCTCTTGGCGTCCGCATTTGAGGCGTCCATAGCATAGGAGTACAAATGCGGATTGTCCATCGGGTCTGGAGAGAACGCCGGGTCGCTGTCTGTGTACACCGGCGGAGGGTCCAAGTCCTCTGGTGAGGGGTTGCGCAGCCTCAACATGATGGGGTGAGTGGGGGAGTCAGAGTAAGGGAGATCAGAACTCGAGAGAAGAAGAAAAGCGGCAGATGAAGAGTTATATAGCTAGTAGGGCCGCCGAGAGAGGGAAGGAGGAAAGATTAGATTACAAGTCAGCGCGCGCCTGAATGGTCGTGAGCTGGGTCTCGGATGCCTAAAGAGGCTTTGTTGCGCACAGGAAGCAGCGGGTGGTAATGAAAAAAAGGCTGTCGGATCCGTCTTGTCAGAGTTGCATATATGATGGAGATGGAGCAGAAGGTAGAAATAATGAAGAGATGGTGATGGTCGGCGTACAAGAGCAGCAGCAGTAGCAGGAACAGCCTGGGGAGGGGGGGGGGAGGAGGAGATGAGAGATGACGACGTTGCCCCTCCCAGCCGACGACGAGAGGATGAAATACAAAGTGGACGATTAAAACAAAAAAGATGACGGCACTGAGTGCTTCCGATGATCACGTGGGCGTGATTTGCTTCCGGTACACCCAGCGCCTTCTGTCAAAGTGGTGTGTGTGTGTGTGGGTGAACTGCTACTACTCTACTAGTATAGTGCTATATAGCTGTGTGGCCTTGTGTACTGTGCTGTCTCCTCCCCTCCCCTCTATATTATACGCTACGATGGATTTAGGCGCCATTCGCTCAGAAATTAAAACATGGGAACGTCAGTTCAAGTCTGATCACGGCAGGCATCCGTCCGTGCAAGACATCAAGGACGCAGACATGGGTCAGCACTCACTTCATTTCATCTCCCCCACCCCCTCCTCCCCTTCTTCTCGGCCACTGGTACCCCCCCCCCTTCTCTGTCTCTCTTTCGCTTCCAAATATAGTAAGAAAGAAGAGAGGGAGGCCCTAAAATGGCATCTACACACCCTTTTTAAAAAAGGATTACTGAGAGTTTTGCTTGTGTCGCGCTAGCTTCCAAGTACAAGCTCTATAAGAAACTCTCCAAGGAAGCACAACCATCTGCGTCGACATCCACGTCCACTGGCCCTTCATCTCGACGCAAAGACGTAGCCGATGGCGTCATCTTGCTCCCACCGGCACAAGCTAAAGAGGCACGATCGAACGCGTCTACGTCTACTACGTCTGCCTCTGTCCTCAAGTCGCCGTCGAAACGCAGCGATGCTGTCAGCAGCACGGCACCTCTCGCGTCTTATAATCCATTCTCACCTACCAAATCGCGGAGTCATTCCAAGAATGCCATCGCTGCCGCCACCTCTCTAAACATCGCATCGACGTCATTCTCATCATCGTCCCTCTCGCGCAATGCACACGCCAAGAACAACAATCCGTTCGCGACCCCGACCAAAAATTCAAAAAAAACGCTCTCATTTCGTACGGCTACACAACCACTAACGATCTACGAGGGAGATGGAGGCAATTCTGAGGATGATGATGATGATGATGATGATGATCCCTTCTCAGATGTAGCGCCATCGCTATCGCGCATATCATCCGAGGGCCCCGATGAGCTGCTGGAAACATCCGCACCTTCGTCGTCTATGGTGGCGAACAAGTCATCAAAGGCTCAGCAGCAATCACTCGACGCCCCCTCCAGTGCCGTCCTGCGCGCACGCAAACGGTTGCGGGGAGAGCCAGTGTCGCCCTCGCCGAACAAGAAACGGGCGCGCGTGGTTTCGCAGACGACATTGGCGTTTCCCGTATTACGCGGTGGTAGTGCGCAGAAGAAACCCCTGGCGTTCTCTGACGAAGAGGATGGTGATGATGATGAAGAGGAGGAGGAAGACGTATTAGCGGCTTCACCCGTCAAAGCGCCCGTGGGGAGCAGTGGCAAGTCCAAGGCGTTCAAACACCTGTTTGATGAAGCAGACATAGTGCCATCACGGCGGTTGTCATCGGCGGTGGCGTCTTCCAAGCCTCTATTCCCAGGGACTAGGAATACCATAGGGAGCATTCAGGGCGGTGCACTCACCAAGTCAAAGTCCAAGTTGGGCAGCTTGGAGAAGGCGCCTTCGTTTTCGGATCTTGTGCGCACAGCATCGAAGCGGCCGCGAGAGATTGCCATGGGCGATCTTGGACAAGCGTCTACGCCGACTGACACGAATGAGGGAGGAGGGCGAGAAGGATCTCCGGAAGGGTTCATACCGCCGTCTCCACCAACCAAGGATGCTACAGGGAAGAGCAACAAGGGGAAGATGGTAACAGCAGGATCTAGGAAAAAGACAAAGATGTCGAGTAGCAGTAAGGGGGGTAAGGCGAAATCAGGATCACCCTTGCCATCGGAGAGCAGTGACAGTGAGGATTTATCAGTCAAGGTCAGGCTGGTCTCGCGACACATGCGTCCACCATCGACAAAACACGCCGAGGAGGGCGAGGAGGGAGGCGATGCTGGAAAAGGAAAAGAAGGGGAACAAGATATTGATGGTGATGATGAAGATAATAGATTAGGCGTGCCGTCTCGACATGGCCAGGCCTATCATTACACACGGGCACATGGCAAACGTACGGAGGAAGCGTCGACGTTTACGGTCAGCCTACCGGATCGGCTACGTGACGTATTGTCGCTGGAGCCGCCTGCCGCATTGCAGGCCTCGTTGACGGCAGGAGGCATGGTGGTGCCGCGGCAGGAGGCATGGGGCGTGGGGGGGGAGGAGGGGGATGATCTGTCGGGGGAGGGAGGGAGGATGGATGGAGAGCAATGGGAATATGAGCGATATGAGGACGAGGAATGGGAAGGGGAGGGAGTCCCATGGGAGATCGGTGAGCTGTAAAGTAATGATGATGATGATAATAGTAGAGACATAATCTTATCGACGCGCTTGTGGCGTGGAGTGGCTAATGATGCACGTGACATGATGGAAATGGTAATGCCGCACAACAACAGCGTTCATCATGAGTTTTATTATCCGAACTGGCCCTGAGCGGCTCATAAGCCGCTGTTGCTTGTTGCTCTTGCACGGTTTGCCATCGGTTCTTAAGCCATCCCGGGACAAGTCATCAACAAAGTCAGCAGCGAATAAGAATAAGAACTGCTAGAAAAAGGTGTTATATGAACTGGGCTGGTCTGCTTATTCCTGCAACGAGGCTCCCTGATCATCCATCCTCCTTCTCCTCTCGTCCTCCTACTACCTCACTCTCTCTGCACCTGATCCTGCTGGCTGCCTCGTTGGCCCAAGAAGTCTCATTTCCCTAGTCATCTGCTATCAATTCCTGCTTAACAGGCGCTCACTTCCCCGTGTCACGCCTGCACGCACAAACCGCACACCATGGCCTCCGACTCTCCTAAAAAACAGAGGCCCCTCCTCTCCGCCAGAAACTCCATTCGCAGCGCCTTCAAGCGCATCCGCTCATCTAGCTCTCGCAAATCCTTGCGTAGCAACCCCGACGACAACGACATCGAAGACAAAGACTCTCTCGAGCAATCCTCTTCCTCTCAGTTGCTCGAAGTCACCGGCAATAGTCCTACTACAGCGACAACATCCCTTCACCCAGACCACGCCCACCATCATCATACAAGGCGCGGTTCACAGCACTCACACGAGTCGTCGACAGCATCACCTCAACACAAACCATCGCTCTATAAACGTCTGAGGACGACCTCGACGATTTCTATTACTTCCTCCAACTCCGTCTCCGCTTCTGCCTCTCTTCTCCCCGTCCATCCCCAGCGCTCATTCCGCCAAAGGCGTATCTCGAGCCACGTTTCTAATAGCGTAACTTATCAATATCAACCTCAGAAGATGTTCCCCTCTATACTACGCGACGCAGATGCAACCCGCAAGCTGCTCGATATCATTATTGCTGAACCCAGTGGCCGCAGGACGGTCGCCAGAATCGCCCGTACTTGCAAGGCACTCCAAGAGCCTGCGCTTGCTGCCCTCTGGAGGGATCTCGACTCGTTCTTGCCCCTCGTCGCTCTCTTCCCCGCGGCGCTCATGAAACGCCCCCGCAGGCCCGGCCAAGGCTTGGTATGTTATGTTTTTCTGTTTCACATGTCATCCTTATCTCTCTATCCCCCCCCCTCCCCTTCCCCTTTCTTCACACTGCACCCCTTCTTCTCTATCCGATCGTAACACGGACAACTAACCGAAAAATTATTATTATTATTATTATTGCATTTGACATAATATATAGACCAAGAACCCCGTTGAAAACGATTGGGACAAAGTTATCGAGTATGGCCTACGCGTGCAACGCATCCGATACAACGAGGCGGCCAATAATATCGCCCCTTCACTCTTCACCGTCTTCCACGACTGCAGCCCATACACTTACATCCTCCCCAACCTCCGTCACCTCACATGGAAGGTCGAGACCGCCGCCGGCCTCGAACGCTGCAAGATGTTCATCACACCCGATTTGTGCGAGCTCGAACTCGAGATCGCGAACCGCATGCCGGCGTTTGAGCCGTTCATCGAGAACCTGAACGCCAAGACGCGTCTCCAGCGTCTGTCCATCACCTCTGCTTCCGGCTTGCCCGAGGCATTCACGCACCTGCTCCGCACGCAGACCGGGCTCGAGAAGATCGCACTGGCGGCGCCCGGTGCGCTCGCGCCCGAGGTGGGCCGATTAGTGGCTGCGCTCCCAAACCTCAAGGCGCTCCACGTCGATCTCACGGGCCGATCGGGCATCGCCGTCGAAGGCTTCTTCGACGAGATTGTGGACATGCGCTCTGGCACTTCGACGCCTTCCTCTGTCGTGTCCCGTGACAGCGGCGTCTTCTCTGCCGATGACGACGACGAAATCTCGGACAAGTTGAACGTGTTCCGTCGCAGCGGCAGCTCACAGGCCAAGTTGCGCCGCAAGAGCTCTGCGAGCTTATCACCTCCTCAGCAGCAGCAGCAGCCTCATCACCACCATGCTACTACAAGAGCATTCGGCAAGCTGCGCAGCCTGCAGCTCACGGGTGAAGCCGCCAACCTGGCCATCTTCATCCAGCACCTCCACAGCGACATCGTGCACCTCGAGCTCGTCGTCGAAGACCCGCCCGACGTGCACGACTGGGAAGACCTCTCCCTCGCGATCTCTCAGCGGTTCGGAGACCGCCTGCAGACGCTCCGTATTGTACCCACGAATGCGAGCAAGTACGCTGCCGACCTCCTCGCGCGCTCGGCCACATCACCCGTGGCTGCCTCGCGTCTCTCCGACTCGTTCAACCACCTATTGCACCACCAGAACCAGCACCAGCACCTCTCGCTCAGGCACTTGTATGGCCTGCATGCCCTCACGCGCCTCGAGATCGACCTCCTTAACGCCGTCGTGCACACCGATGCCGACCTACAGCACCTCGCCGAGACGTGCCCGCGCCTACAGGTCCTGCGCCTATCTCCCTCCGCGCGCTTCCCGAGCCTGATCGGTGCGCCGCAGGTGACGCTCAAGGGGCTCGCACCGCTCCTCAGCAACTGCAAACAGCTGCACACGCTCGCGCTTGTGCTCGACGCGACCGCATCGGCGGCGAACCTGCCATCCGAGCTCCTCGCGGACCCATTGCTGTCCTCACGCGCGCTGCAGCGCCTCAGCGTGGGTTACTCGTGGATCGGTGGTATCGGCGACGCGCTTCAGGTCGCGATCGCGCTCAGTCATCTCGCGCCGCATGTGGAAGTGCTCCGATTCGAGGGCGGTGCACAGTTCCATCACCAGCGCACGTCCAGCGGGAGCTTTGGCAACAGTGGCGGAAGTGGCCCGCCCAGCCGTGCGTCGTCGCCTCCCCCCGGCGCCCTTAGCGGTGGTGGCGCACTCGGTGGTGGTGGTGGTGGTGGTGGAGTGGCAGAAGCTCAGCGCGTGCTGGCGTGGCAGAAGGTGGCCGAGTTCCTACCTCACCTGCAGAACGTGCGCTTGGCGGAGCGCAGGGCGGCCGAGGCGAGCGTGGCCAAGGCGCGTGCGGCGGTGTTGGCTGCGCCTGTGCCGAGGAGGGCGGTGTTATCCTCGCCAATGAGGGTGCCCCCTGCTTCGCCCCCAGCAGCGTTGTCGTCGTCGTCGTCGTCGGCTTCTGCTCCGATAGCGCCTGTGCCTATGAGGCCCTCAAGTGCGGCACCCAAGGTCGGCGTGCTCTCTTCGGAGTCGGTTTTGATGACTGTGCCCGAGGCGCCGTCCGATGTTGAGCCTGAGCCTGAAGAAGAGGAGGAAGAGGAGAGGAAGATTGTAGCGCCGGTGCCTGTGCCCGCTGTAGTTGTTGTCGAGCCCCAGCAGCACGAGGAAGAGGCAGAGGAGAAGGAAGAGGAGCTCAAGCCGATCTCGAGGCCAATGTCGCCCCCACGCATGTTGGTCGATAGGTCGGTAGATGCGTCGATGTTTGACCCTCTTGTTGTTCCTCCTTCTGAGCCAGAGGCAGTCGAAAGCAAGAGCGATGTGGAAGAGGAAGCTCCCAAGGTGGAAAAAGAGCAAGAACAAGCAGAAGAGAGGAATGAGCAGGAGATCCAGATTCAGGTGGAGGAGCCACAAGAGGAGGAGGATGATTTTGAAGTCGTCTCGCCGCCTGTGGTTGTCAGCGAGGTTGCCGAGGCGCCCGTGCTTCCTATTGTGGAGGATACCCCTGCTGAGGAGACAAAGGTAGAGGACGACGCGTCATCGTCGGCACCAGATGTGCTGCCCCAGGACGCCGAGGTCGTTTTGGCCCATGTGGTCCCCACGGATGCACCCGCGTCAGAGGAGGTGGAAGAGGAAGAAGCTGTCGCATCGCCCAAGCTCGAGGCTGTTGAAGAAATCGAGGAAGTCGTCGCTGAGGCACCCGCTGTCGTCGAGAGCACGGAGCCGGAGCTCGCCGTTGCAGAGCCATCCGAGCCTACCGTCGAGGAGCCAGTTGTTGAGGAGACGGCCGAGCAAATCGAGGAGGTCTCTACCCCTGGCGCCGCCGCCGCTGCGCTTGCAGAAGAGGAGGAGGAAATCACCATGATCGAGCCCACCGAACCGCAAAGCCGGCCCAACTCTCCGCCTCGCACAACATCCTTCCAAGGCGGTCGCCTCCACCCCGTCGCGCTCTTCTCGCCCGCCCGCGTGGCCGTTATGGCCTACCGCGCTATTCCATCGCCCTCAAACGTGATCACGTTCCTGTGGCACCTCTTCCTGTGGTACCCTCTCTCGATCCCCCTGCGTATCCTCAACGTCTCGTTTTCGTTTGTACATTCGTCGCTCATGTCGCTGCGCGCGCGCCGGCGCTCGCTGACTGCGGGAAATGAGTCGCCGAAGCACAAGCCCAAGGACGAGCATGAGCTGCACCCGATGACACGCTCTTCATCTGGATCGTCAACACAGGGGTCATCCACGCCTGCTTCGGTCCGGCAATAAATTCTATCTTTTTTTTTTTCGTCTTGCTTTCCGTCGTTATTCTTGCTATGCATCGTATGCACTTTTTCTTGTTTTTCCCTTCTCGTATATGCCCTCCCTGCTTAGTTTTCTCTTTCCTGCTTTCTTATCTTTCTTGTTATTCTGTACTCTATTGCGGACATTCTTCTTGAACCCGCACGCAGTCGTCACGTTTTCCTCCTCTTCCCTCTCCCCCGATTAACGAACACGAAAACCCCACAGACATCGTCATCCATGTATGTTTATGACCTTATGATTTATATGCCGGTTTCTGTTGTACAAAATCAAATCATTAAAACCCTTGTACCTACATACATTGTACATACACACCTTTTTTTTTTATGACATCCGCTTTTCTTTTTCTATTTTTTTTATCAGTTGGTGTCTTTGCCTTGACAGCTTTCTTCAAAGTTATCGTAGACTACTTAGTACCAACTAATGCTAATGAAGCTTGACATTGAATTTTACTTGGGCCTGCTTGAGGCGGAAGCAAAATGAGCAAGTGACGCGCGTCGCGTGTGTGCCAGTGTACGATCATCTTCATCTACTTCAAGCTATTACTGCTTGGTCTACCGCTCTCGACTTATTGCATCTCTGCTTTTCTCTTATCTCAAATCTATATTACATATCCAGACACTTTGCCTTACTGAAAAATAACTCATGGCTGATCCAAAAAAGCAAGAAAAGGACTTTACACCCGAAGTCGATGAGCTCTTGCCCATAGCTACATCGCTTGCTCAGGTGTGTGCGCGTAATGCACACATGCGTATAACGTGTTTATTAAAAA
The DNA here is from genome assembly GCA_018343915.1 of Agroathelia rolfsii. Lineage (NCBI taxonomy): Eukaryota > Fungi > Basidiomycota > Agaricomycetes > Amylocorticiales > Amylocorticiaceae > Agroathelia > Agroathelia rolfsii. The sequence goes on from JABRWF010000002.1 coordinate 2,936,587, forward strand.
ACATGGTTTTCTTGACATCATGTCCTTATTATGTTTCGTGAAATCCAGTCTGGGAAGCTTCAAGAGGCATTAGATAAGCTCTTTGTACTTGAGAAGCAGACTCGTAATGTGAGTGGATCTAGCATTTATATTCCTCATCGCAGTGTCGCAGCCGTCTCTGGTTTCCATCGTAGTGTATACAATCATATTCTGGATGACCGGATGACCAATTTATAGCCTCTATGTGCTCATGATAATAAATGTGCTTATAATATCCATCGCATCGTTATCTCTTCTCCAGGCCTCAGATCTCAAATCCACCACGCGGCTCGTCAAGACCGTCGTGGAGCTCTCCTACGCTGCGCGGGACTACACACAGCTGAACACGAGCATCCAAGTCTTGAGCAAGAAGCATGGCCAGCTCAAAGGTGCCGTACAGGCCATGGTTGAGCAGGCAATTGAATGGCTCGAGGAGATCAAGAAGCGCGACGGGACGGAGAAGTGGCTCGAGCTTGTCGAGACGCTTAGGACGGTGACCGAAGGCAAGGTAAGATACCCCCAAGCCTCTTTCGTGGAGATTCAGTAAACTAAATTTGCCGGTTAGATTTTCCTCGAGACGCCTCGCGCACGCGTCACGCTCCTGCTTTCGCACTATCATGAACAGCTCTCCCAGAGCCAGACTTCCACTGCCGCTAATGACCTGCCCACGTCCGCGTCCAAGGAGTCGTTACAGACAGCATCGGACTTACTCTCCGATCTGCAAGTCGAGACGTACTCGTCCATGGAGCGCAAGGAGAAGACAGAGTTTATCCTTGAGCAGATGCGTCTGCTAATTGCTGTTGCGCGCCAGAAGGATGCTGATGCGGGTGCCGCTGCCGCAGATAAACAACAGCAGCAGCAGGTGGATCTTGTTGGCGGCGGTGGTGAAACGGAGTGGGTCAAGGTTCGTGTGGGCGGAAGAAAAGTAAACGAGGAGTTTTTGAAAAACCCGGAGAACGAAGTGCGCCTACGCGATTTTTTTTTTGTTATGGATAATGGGAATGAGAAGCTGAACCCGTTTCTACAGGGCCTGAAATTGACATATTACGATCTTATGATTCAGTATGCTCTACGCCATAACTCGTATCTGGATGTAGCCAAGTATTATGAAAAGGTGTGGGACACACCCTCGATCAAGGCTGACGAAAAGGACAAAGGCAAGGCGGTTAGTGTTTCTTGAATTGCCCTACTATACATGGAATTATTGATATAGTGATTTATCAGGCCCTAGAGCACATTGTGTACTATATCATCCTTGCACCACATAGCAATGAGCAGTCGGACATGCTGCATCACATCTTCACCAATCCCGCGCTTGAGAAACTTGAGCTACACTAGTGCGCATACATTCTCTTCCGTTTTTCTAGATGCTGATTATTTCGTGCATAAATAGCAACCTTGCCAAGTGCTTCGTGACACGCGAACTCATGCGCTGGCCAGGTATCCAGGCGATCTACGGCAAGTTCCTTCGGGAAACTGAGGTCTTCAAGTCGGACAAACGATGGGAGGACCTACACACGCGTGTGATTGAGCACGTATGTCGTTGTTCCTCTTAATTTCCTGGTTGATTTCATAGATATTGATTCCCTGCAGAATATCCGTGTGGTCGCCGAGTATTACACGCGCATCACAATCAAGAGGCTGACATCGCTCCTTGACCTCGACCAGCAGCAAACGGAGGAAACATTGGCACGCCTCGTCGTCTCCGGCACAGTATGGGCACGGATAGACCGCCCTGCAGGCATCATCGACTTCCGAGCCAAACGAAGTGCAGAGGACGTTATGAACGACTGGAGCTCGGACATGCAAAAACTGCTGGGCCTCGTAGAGAAGACTTGGATGGGTGTCAATGCGGCTCAGGCTGCACAATCGAGGATCAAAGCAGCATGAGAAAAATTGCATAACTTTGTTTCATCTATATTCCCCCCCCCGGCACCTTCCATGGACAATTTTTGTGTTACTGCTGCTCTGTGAATACGCTAGTGATATAATGAAGCTCTAAATTATAGATTAGGTCTACCGAATAGCAAAATCCTTAAGGGTAGGAGCAGCAGCCATCTGCTCCTGGGCTGACTCCGGGTTGAGCCCGCCGACGATGTTCATAATGGGCTCCGTCAACGCGGGCGCATAGCTGGGCCGTACGCCCTCCTTCCACAGCCGGACATACTCCTGGCCCTTTGTCCACTGCGCCTCGTGGTCGGCCGTCTTGTCAATGATGGCCTTCCATTTCTTACTGGACACCATAGCGGCCTCGTTAGACTCCTTGGCGGACTGCCAAGAGTCGACGGCCTTCATCTCCTCCGCGAACATGCGCTCGTTCACCGTCGGTCCGAACTCGGCGCCGAATTCTTCAGCTTCGACGACGGCCATGGTCGTTGCGATATGGTGCTCGGAGCGTAACGCGCGGAATTGCTCGACGGCCATGGTGTATGCGCGCGAGGCGGGCACCTTGTGGTGTTCGTGTAGGCTTACAGCGAAGCGGATGGCACTGTAATGTATAGGTTTCATTCAGAACTCTGTGAGACAACCAAAAAAAAAAAATAGATATTACGCACTCCTCTGGTCGTGGATTACGCCCCCGTTGTCGAAGCCTCGTCCAGGCCAGGCCACGCACGGGGTGCTCGGCCTCAATCTTGTCCTTCTCCACCAACGACACGGCACGGAACGCCTCGAAGGGATGGTCACGGAAGAACTGTCTTCGAATGTCGTCTTCGAGGTATGTGATGGGTAGTGGACGCGGGTCGCGTGCGCGCAGCTTGCCGCCTTTGGCGGCGTGCGTTGCGGTGTCGTATGCCGTTCGTGAGGGGGGCAGTTTAGGTGGCAAGGGCAGAGGTGGGTGTTGCATCACGGCCTGGAACCATGCTGGCTCCTTTTTGAGGTAGCGTACGCGCAGCAGACGAGAGGCCTGTTCGTGCACCTGCGATGCGAAACGGCGAGGCATTTAACAGACGAGTAATGAAAAGGAAGACGAGGAGGAAAGTTGAAGAGGAAATGCCAGTGAACTTAGTAGCAGCACAGCCACTGGCATTATAGCATTTCTTACTGCCAGGTCTTATTTCGAAACTTAGACTGGCATTTGTGCCAGCACTCACCCTGGTTCAATCTATACAACGCAAGTAGCCAACATGGACAACGAAAATCCAGAGGAACAGATGGAGATGCGAAATCCATTTCCATCCCCGCCTTCCTTTTATACCAACTATACTACGCATAATATCAAACTACTGGCCTTGTTGCGCGATCGCAGTGGCGTGCAATATCCTCTTTCCTTGGCCTCTGTAAACCAGCAAGAGATACTGTCGGACCAGCAAGATGTCCCCACATGGCCCCTTGCATCGCTAGAGAAACCGAGAGTAGACTGGATCAACGAAGAAAATGAATACACCGTCTTTGGAAGGACATTTCCCGTCAGCTTCAATCCATAGAATGAATCCAGCTATGCCCTGACCTGGGAGCTACCATTAGATAACTGAAACTCTCGCACCCCTCGAATCATTCGGCATCACCCAGCTATACTCCAAGAATCCCGAAGTTGGTGCGCGTTCCTTGCCTTCTCTTGGCGTTGGTATTCACCGCTGCATGGATTCTATCACAACCAAATACCAGATCGCCGACCTGCACTCCTAAGTTTGCTTCGCAGCTGGTTGCTGTCGTACTCCAATTTCATCGGTGCCATACTCTTACCGCCACAAGGCGACAATATGGACGACTGGCGCAGGCATATGTATTGGATGGACCTGATGGCGAAGAACATCATGGCTGCTGCGAATGATTATCGGCCTATGCAGGTATGTTCTCAAAACACGCTGCAAGTGTATCTTGCACTCCTCTGATTAAATTCCTCGTATAGGCTCGGGAAAACTTAGAAATCATAATGAAGCGCCAGATCGACATCAGGCGAGCGGAAACACAAGCAATACACCAGTTTGTCATTTATGCCCATACCTCAGCATGATATTTATATTTCCCACTTTAGGACATGTGATGAAATGGAAGCTCGATTATCACAACTGCGGGGTATAGTTCCAAACTTACCAGAAAGCAAGCAGCAAGTGAGTGGTTTGTCCAAGCACGCCGGAATAACTCTTCTTATGTGTTACGTAGGTAAATATTTCTACAAAGGGACAAGACCACAAAAATGTAAGTCACAATGTCTGAGCTGGTAGATATGATAACTTAGTTTATTATTTGCAGACTTTCCAACTTGTCACTGATAACGACGTCTTGCAATGGGCCGAGCAAATTAACTGAATGTGACCTTGGGCTATTTTCTCTATCGCTATTACAATCTTTTGCATGTCGCCTTCTATTTACCCGTTTAATGTTCAAGATGATGAGGCATCGGCACGGACAAAATATAAGCTTTTGAGATGTACGGTATAATGTGGTGTCTTTTTTGACTGGTATATGCCCAAATAAAATTCACAAGGGCGTAAATCATGTCGGTGTGCAGATGAACACAGGTTTGGGGAGTCAGCATTGACATGAGGTTGTGGTTGAGTACATTGGGTGATGAGTTAGTATGTAGCGTCGCGATCACATGTTTTGCAACTCTCACCGCGACGACCGACCTTCATAACATTTGATCTGGCTCCAGAACGCTGCACCCACCAATCGTTCCCTATTTGACCACTAGCACCTAGCTGAGTAGATTAAAACCTCTACCATGGCTACTCGTCGCAAAATTGGAGTAAGCGCTGCTACCACGGAGGCAGCACGCAGACATCTCATGCAACCCGTTCCAGTCTGGGAAAAGCAATGGGTTGCACCAATCAACGCTCCTGCAGGGTCCAGTCTAAAGGTACTGAGATGGGTCAAGACCGACAAAATACAAGTATGTCTACTGGGAGCCTCGATTACCTTGCGTCGTATACAGGCAGAAAAAGTATTAGACGGGAAGCTCAATAAACTGTCATGTATTCTACAGCAATTCAGTGACGACGAGGGAGAAGCGGACGAGCCTCTCGCGCCTCTACCTGACGAGGTTGAAATTGTTGAAGGCGACGAAGAGGACGAGACGCATCAGCCGTCCGCTGCTGCTGAGACACCAATACCTCCTGGACTCGAACAATCCGCGAGCGTAGATGAGCCCAATCCCGATCTAGACACGAAGCCAACCGCCTCACCGCAAGCACCCGTATTATCACTCGAGTCCGCTGCGGAGTCTATAGTAGCAGATGAAGAGAATACGATTCTGGAGGCTCCCGAGTTGCAGACGGCTGATAGTAATACCTTGTTTGACCCTTCTACTGGCGTACCGCAGCCAGAGGCCGACTTACAAATTGGGGATATCGATATGTCAATACTTGGGCCGGATGGGATGCCATTTGAGGCTGCCCAGGATTTGGAACAACTGGAGGTGCAGGAGGATGCTCTTGTGGGTGGTGCTGCGATGGACCAGAGTGGAGACCCCTTTGCAACAGTATCATAATCCCACTGGTTATAATGATATGTTTTTCTCTAGTAGCTAAAACCCTGATATCCCAGATTGTATTTCTATGATGCTTCTGTTCTTACATTTCCTGTGCGAGAATTGTACATGTATGCAGCACGCACAATGTCACATGTGCGCCAACAGCTACGGAAGAAGCTGATCTGCATTTTAACGGATTTGGTCTTTCTTCCAAGTCCACCAAGATGGATATAAACAATGTGCGGCAGCCACTGGGCTTCTCCTGTAACTTCACCCTATATCTCTACCATGCAGCTCACACGAGCTGGAGTCCCCAGCCTCGGCAGCCATCCAGCTGTATTTTTAACACTCTTCAGCGGCGTGTCGGCATTCTTTGCCTTGAGCACGACGCCAAGCTTTGTCCCACTCATAGCATTACTTGCTTCCCTACAAGTGTACCTTAGACAGGTCGTCAACAGGCCGTACGCTGTCCCAAGATCGCTTGCTTTATGGTTCATAACAACCGCGGCGATTGTCTCTGCCCATGCCGGACCGATGTCCAGTGCGTTGTCCACACCGGGTGTGGCCCTCACGGCTGTATCTGGATTAACAGCATTAACAACCGCATTGGCCATGTTCATCGTTTTCATTGATATAAGGCTTTGCATGCGAACGCCAGGCCCATGGGCACATCTAACATTGTTCCCTGCTGTCTGGTCAACAGCCTGGCTGGGCGTCGCACATTCAAGTCCGATCGGGTATCTAGCAACCTGGAGCCCGGTATTGGGCATAGACGCGTACCGATGGCTGCGTCCCTACACCGGCGTTGCGGGTATGAACTGGATCACAGCTGCCTGGTCTGTTGTGCTTGCCCAAGCTATTCAGCAATGGTATATGGGCACTCTTATTGGCGATGCAGAAACACAAGTAGAAGAACCAGAACGGGCGAGGCTGATCGATCACGATGGCGACGAGGTCATTTCGCATAGACATGAACGTGGAAATGGACCTCGTTTGCAGAAAATTCCAAAGTCGACACATGTGGCCGGCCTGGCAATCCTACTCCTGCTGCTCACAGTCCCTTCCTTTTTGGTGAATCCACTGCCGCTTCCTGTGTCCTCTGTAACTACAACGCCTATCTCAGTCGCATGCGTCCTCCCATCAACCGTATACCCCGATAAAAATGCTAAGACAGACATTGACCATTTTATCTTGGCGTCGCGGCAGCTTAGCAAAGCTAACATTCTTGTATGGCCTGAGGGGGCCGTGAGATTTGAGAACGCATCGGTCAGAGATGACATATTCAAAAGAATCATTGAAGATAATGGCCTCGGCAGCAAGATTATAGCTGTATCGTATGAAGAGCCTGTTGAAGCAGACACTCCAGGAAAGCGCCGCAAATACCGCACGGCTGTGTCGCTCATAGTTCACCAGAAGGGTGTCGCCAATACGTATTTCAAACGGAATCTTGTGCCCAGTAAGTTTTTGCAAACTCTATCATTTCTGGAGTTTTATTCTCTTTTTGCTCAAATAATCTACAGTTGCAGAATCGTTCAATCTGGCGTCGTCAGATGAACCACCCAGCTTGTACGAGTTCGAGATAGGTGTGAGTAATAAAAATCACAAGACCAATCGCAATGTAACTGTTACGACATCAATATGCTTGGATTTTGCGTCGCCTGAGCCTTTTGCGGATCTCGAGAGCCGTCCGTCGCTGATTCTTGCCCCAGCGAGGACCTGGCATCCGGACATAGGAAGGGCCATGTGGGAGCAAGCTAAGGCACGCGCAGAGGAATCCGGCAGCATGGTTGTGTGGTGCGATGGCGGTGAGGGGGGCTTAAGTGGTGTTGGCGGACACGGCTTCGAGGATCCCGTGCAGGTAGGAGAGGGTATTTGGATAAGGACTGTTGCTACCGAATGGCCCTTAGAGAGTACACGGACGGTGTACGCTCGTGCTGGGGACTTCTCTGTCCTTGTGCTTTTGTGGCTGGTGTCGCAGTTCAGCACCCTAGCCCTTCTACCCGCATATTTACCGTTACCTGCAACTCTCAGGAGGGCTTCTCGGCTTCCTCATGCAACTATTGGGCTGAGAGAATGGGTTCGTGGTCTGGTGACCGGACGAAGGCGCACAGAGCGGCAGGAGACGGCCGACGAACGCAGTCTACTCCTGGATCATTAATGTTGAGCACGCAAGGCGGATGGGCATTGATGGATATTTCTCTCGTTTTCCCCACATTTTTTTTTTTGGCCCTACATACTGCTTCTGAAGATGTTTGTGAAATGGAAATTTGTCGTATCAAACCTAGTTATCTAAAATGATGATGTGCGATATAAATTGCATGCGAATGAAAGGATAGAAGAACCGGCACGATGGTGGTGTACTCGAACGGGATGCGGATAATTGTACATAACGGGGATGACGTTCATCAGCCACGCTGCAAGGGGCTGTCCTCCGCGCTCTTTGTGGCCCGCAGGCTAAGATTGCTTGGATGGAACTGGCCCATAAACATCGATAATTCTCGTCGTACGTTTACTGTTCTTCACAGTTACCACCCAAGATGAAGGGCCCATCTACTAGGCCATCTGTGTCTCCTACGCAGACATCGTTCTCGTCCAAGTTCACTCGCGGTCTCAAGGACACCCTCAGGCGCAGATCCGCCAACCCAACAATCAGCAACTCAGCATCTCCACAGGACATTTCCCCAGGCGCATCGGCTCCAGTCTGCGGCTTGTGCCACGATTTATCACAGCACCGCCAACAGCAACAGCACAAGTCAGAACAGGTACAGCCAGAGCTTGAGGAGCAGCCACCGCGAACGCCTCTTAGTAAGTAATCATGGAACGGTGGGGATGCATATAATTATTGACGTTTTACTCCAGTCTCTGACGACTGGACCGAGATAATTGACGACGAACTCGACGATCGTGGAAGTCGTGTTAGTACCTGTAATACGGGTAGTCGAGCTCAGTCAAGAATCGAAACAGTAAGCATATCTGGAATGCTGTGCTAAAATAATGTTGAGTTAGAAATGACTAGGATCAGAGGGACCTGACGAGACCTCCTACGTCTGGCAAGGATTCGAGACCATCTTCGCCTCAGGACGCAGAATCTCAGTCTGGCCGTCTACGCAAACTCAGACGCACGACAAAGAGGATAGGAAATCTCCCACCCATCGTCCTTGAATTCCCCAAACCACCAAACACTCACACTGGTCTATCTGCAACTGGACCACCAGCAGAACAGGATATCCCCAAGCAACCTGCCGAGACCCCACCCATCAACGATACCGAATCAGCTTTCTTTGACCCAGACCCGTTCCATAGCATCGCCGCCCCCTCTATTCGGTGTGATAGCAGGTCAATTGCTGAGAGCTACATCACAGATCTAGTACCTCCCAGTCGTTCCATTACTGCATCACGCCACGACTCTACATCTAGCCTAGGTCGCGTCCAGTCCTTTCGGCTATCCTTCAAAAGAAAAGTATCCATTATCAAAAGACGGAGGCATACAATTGATACAGCGCCGTCACCACCCTCGTCGCAGCCACCTGTCAATATCATAAACTCCAGCCGCAGTGTTATAGAGCATTCCATCGCGTTTGAAGAAGACCCTGTGTTCACATTGTCTTCCGTTACAGAGCCGGTAACATCACCACCCAAGACTCAGTCAGAGTCTATAACAGATTCCGAGCAACTAGAATCTGATTCTGCACCAGGACGCGAACCAGGATTAGAATCAGAGTCCGAGCCATCGCTAGAAGAGTCGGCATCCATCGCTGGAACCCTTGTTGCAAGTGAACTAAACGTTTGCACCCAAGACTTAACTGTGCGCGTTTCGCTACCGACGATCACATACCAGGTCGTAAACCCAGACGTTCTCTGTGGATTCCCTTCTCTCCAATCATCAGCGAGCTGTCTAGTTCCCTCCAGCAGAAACTCATTTGTAGCGGCCGATCCTTCTTGGCTTAGTCGAAACGTTTCTCATTTCTCGTCTGCACCCTCGACTCTCACTACACCATTAAAAACAAATTTCATTGAGCCAACAACCCCCTCTTTATTACTAGCTGCGGACTCTCCCCCGCCTCTCCCGATCCCTCCTCGAATCGCACCATCACCTACAATCATCCCACTTCAGAACTCTTCGCCAGCATTATCCACAAGCTCAACTTTACTTGTAGAGGAATTACCCCACGTGCGTTCTATATCCGATGCCGGATCTTAAAAAAACCTCATGGCCTTTCCCTTTGTTTATTCCTTTAGACACTCTTTAACTACAATCCACCATCATCGACTGCGCACGACTCCGTCCAGGTCACCAGTCATTCCTATCCGGCTATCTTCACACCCTCCCCTGAACCCTCGACCCACTACGGACCCGATCTCATCCGATTTCCGGAGAGATTCCTGAGTCTTCTAGAGCTTCTCCGACAAGAGAACGAGTTATTTACAGCCTCTTACGCATACAACCACTTCAACCGCAAGACTATCCTCAACACCTCATCCGACACCAGACAAACAATGGACGTCTATGGGAAAACATTGGACACCGTCGACGCCGGTGGTGAAGTTGACTACGCTGATTGGCAGTTCTTCCGTGACCCTCCAGAGCGCCGCGAGCCAGTACGTCACATGCACGTTCTCAAAATGGGTTATCTTTCTAAATCTGACAATGCATTTCCTTTTCTTTCTTTGTCTGCGTCATGATTTACCATTCAAATTGCAGCCCTCCGCGCCGCCAACTGCGCCTGTGGAATATGCACCTCTACCAGAGGTGATCGAACAAAATGAGCTATTTGACTTTGCGCTCAAGTCGGCTCCGAACGTATTGTATACCCGATTCAAGCAATATGGACAGGTGAGCTTCTTTTTCTCCGCATTGCACCACTGTGAGTCACATCTCTGACCAATGTACATCATCTTTATCATCGTTACGCCTATCTCCAGCTTGGCGTCCTAGGGTGGTGTGCCGAGTTCAGCGAACTCATTGACAGCATCAAACAGCTCGGCTTTGAAGGCAATATGTTTGTCACCACGCGCAAACAGGCTCTCAAGACGTGCGAGGAGATACTACAGCTTGATCTTGATGTAAACATGCAGATCATCGTGATGTATCTCTCATCTCAAGTTGCACGTCTGCGACGCTTCCTCGATAGTGAAAGACAGTGGGACGATTATCCGAGTGAGTAGCAGACATTCTTGTATCTTCAGAACATCGAGGGCTAATGCTTCTGAATCTTATAGTACCCCAATTCCCGATCGAGCCTGCTATTCATAAATACCCTTAACAGGCTCGTTAGGGGACCAGGTTTTCTCTTTTTTTCCCTTTCCTTTTTGTTTTGATGTACTTTTTGGTTGTTTTCACTATCTTTTCTTTTTCTTTTTTTCGTTTGCTCTCTTTGCTTCTCTTTTGTTTTTCTCTGTTGTGATGTTTCCCTGTTCCACGTGAACTCATCGTCGTCTCTTCCACTGATTTTGTACATATGTATACCACTTTTTCGTTGGTGTACACCTTGTTACCCATCATTACCATCCGCCGTTTTGATACACAACCTCTCATTCATGTAGCAATTCCTTTCGTGAGCAAATGTAGTACGCACTAGCACCGTGTTTTTTTTTCTTCACACCCTACCCATCTATTCGTGCTTTCGCTTTCCTGACATTTTCCCTTGCAATTTCATTTTTCTCACTTTTAAGAATTGTCATCATTACCGCTTCCTCCACCTCCACGATGGACGCACATACACACACCATCCCTCAAACCCCATCATAGCTACTTGCCCTCAATCCATACCATCATCATCATCATCATCATCGTCACCATCACTATCATCTATATACGCATGTATATATGTATATATACTACTATATATATCAGATATTTTGTTTTGTTTCTCCTTTAGATTTTCTTCTTCTTTACTGTCCATACACGACGGTTACATCGCAGTGATGATTTTTCCGAGTAACAAGGGCACGCGAAAAAAAAAAAAACAGGATGAGAAGGATGATCAATGATGATGCTGATTCTGATGTATAGATGCTTGGTATTGCAGTGGGTAAAGAAAAAAAAAGAGATAATACTATATATAATGAGTCCGTCGTTATTGCTATTGCATCATTACTAATAAAAAAAGCTAGTATGTGAACTAACTATTGCGTGCCGCCTTGCTTTCCTGAGCCCAGAGAAAGAAATTGAACAAAAAGAAAAACCAAGACAATAAAGCGAAAGAAATCAGTTGGGATAGTGTTCGAACGGTACAAAAAGGGGGAAGAAAACAGCAAGGTTCTCTAAGGGTAAAGCCCAATGATGATGCTAAGATATACACAAGGATGAGCTAAGGAAATATTTCGCCTGGCTCCTTGAAAAAAAGAAAAAGTGGTAAAGAAGAAGAAGAAAAGATCAAGGAATGCCAACTAGCGAGGGGAAAGAGAAAGAAGGAAGGGGTGGTGGTTTAATGCGCAGCAGCCAACCCAGCAAACTTACGCCAATACTCGGCCGAGGCAGAATCCGAGCCAAACGCTGCTGTGTCATAATCGGCCTCGCGAGGCGGCTCGGGCAGTGGATTGTTCGACAGCAGTGGGATCGGGATCGGCGGCGGTTGACGAGATCGGTGTCGGTGCTGGGAACCTGCACCGTTGACGAACTCGGAAGATGAAGGTGGGGAAGCGATATAGACGCTGGGAGCGTATTGTTGTTGTTGGCCATTGTTCGAGAAGGTCTGCTGGACAACATAGGAGGTGTGACCGCTGCCATATACCTGCGACGAGTGTCCGGCCGCCTGTTGTTGCTGAGAAGACGAGGAAGGGCCTGCCCCGTCCCCTTGCTGATGAGCAGTTGGTCCGCCTGCAGCCTGGTACATACTTCTCCCCTTCCATAACCGGTCCATATCCCAGTTCTCGCGCGCCCGGAAAGCGTTCAAGTCCGCGCTGGGCATCTCCGATGTCGGGCGTGTCGTGCTGCGTGCCGACGCACGACGGTGCACGTCCGCCGTCGACGAGGGCCCGCCAGGTATGGGCGCCGATTGTGGGCTGGCGACGGTGGCAACGGTAGAAGAACGCTTGCGGTGCCTTCGTTGTTCATCTAATAATATAATAGTAAATAGCATATAATTATGTCAGTACCTACTGTCAAGAGGGGGGAATGTATCAAGGCTAATAGCACGCACCTGGGGATGGGATGTTGACCTCCATGCTCTGGGTGCGTGCTGAGCGATGCGCATGCGCAGATTCGTCCTTGGAGGGCCTGTCGGCTGGACGGGAACTGGACGTTTTCCGTTGTCGAGACTGGCTCTTGATGCGCTTTTTCTCAGTGTCCGAGGTGATCTCTGCTGCAGCGGCGGCGCGCGCCTTCTCCTTCTCTTCTTGCCGTCGCTTGTCACGTCTGCTACCCGACTCCCGCTCGCGCTCCTTCTCACGATGCCGAGATGAAGACGGATCCTTAGCATGTCCACCATCTGCATATTGCTGCTGCGAACTACTCCCAGCCGAATCCTCCCTCGACGCATGCGTATGGCGCGAGCTCTCGCCCGCCTTGCCCGCCGATGCTGTTGCATCGCGAGGAGACGACGCCTTGGTGCTTCTCCTGTGGACCGTCTGAATCGACTCAACCTCCCACTGCTCTCTGCCGACGATGAACCCGTTCCCGTTCACGCCACCGTTGACAGTAGCACCACCGCTGGCGGCGCTGTTGCGATTGCGGCCGTGGTGGGACGAGACGGGGTTCCCAGATGGACTACGCACAAGCCGGTACGTCTCCGTCTCACGCGAGGTGACAGTCGCCGCGCCCGCAACGACAGGCGACTTGGCGCGTGCTGTCGAGGTGGACGTAGTATGCTGCAGCGGTAAAGGTTGTTCATCGCGACTCTCACGATCCGGAGGGTGGATTTTCAGCGAGGGCTGCTTCTTCGTCGGCGAGGGCTCGCGCGAGTGGCTACCGCTGCCTCCACTACCGCTACCATTAGTCTTGGAGCGATGATGATGGTGGTGGTTGGTGTGGCCATGGCTATGGTGTTGCTGAGAGGTGCTTTCCTTGGTAGTGGCGGTGGAAGCTTTGGTGGGCGACGTTTCCCTTGAGGATGTGCGCTTCGGCTGGGGAGGGCGAAGGACGAGGTCGTCTTTGGACGGTACAGCGGGTGGGGGAAGAGAGATGGCCGTCTTGGCCGGGGAAGGGGGTGTCACAGTGTTGACGTTACCGCTGCTACTGCCGTTCGACGGCATCGTGGGAACGGGCACGTCAGATTTGAGGGGCAGCTTCGTTTCTGTTGGCGCGGGCACGGGTGTAGGTGGGTTGACAAGCATTGACACACGGGAGATGCGCGGCTCGCGCTCGTGAAAGAAGGGTCGAGGCGGTGCACTTTCTAGCGAATCCGTGTAGGCGATCGCTGCCGGGGGTGGTACACGGGATGAAGAAGGTGTAGGCATGGAGGGTGGGGAGAGAGGGAGAGTGGTGGTAGAAGGAATGTGGGGCATTGTCGCGGGAATAGAGTATGGGCTCATCACGTCCAGCGCGGATTCAGATGGAATGGGTATCGGTGAGGGTTCAGAAGATAAGGAAAGATGATCAGATGAGTGATTCGAGTCGACAGGAAGAGTGGGGGTAGCGGAGCGGGAAGATGAAGATTGAGCATGGGAAGATGAGAATATGGGTGGAGGAGGTAGGAGCTCTGGCTCTGGGGAATGCGGAGGAACAACAGGTGCAACCTCGACAGGCGTTTCCTCTGGGACACTCCGCACGGGCGAAGACTCGCGCGAGCTGGGTGCATCAGGATTGGCGATGGTCAGCCTTCCTCGAGGGCCTGCAAGATCGATGGAGGTCGCAGAAGCCTGATCATCAGCTCCAGTAGGGAAAGCCACAGGTGCCGGGACCGACGACTCATATTCAAACGATGGGGGTTGCATGCGCCCCGACTGATCCATGCTCTGCCTAAAGCTCATATTGCCCGACTGCGTTCTCTCTGGAGAGCTGGTGCGATTAATCGCGAACGACTGGCGCTCTTGATCAGTGGAATCGACATGATGCCAATCGTCGTTTCCCGTCATCGCTGGGTGAGTGTTGATAGAAGCAGAAGATGAAGATGACTTCTTCATCAAGCTGAACTTTCTGACCAAACGTCCGAGAACGCTCCCTCGCTTCTCCTTTTTCTCCGACTTGTTAGCAGATGCCCGGCTGAGGGAACGGAAGCCGCCCAGGTACGGGTGCTCGAGAGGCGTGGTGGGCGCAGAGGCGGACTTTGTATGAAGTGAGTCGACACTTTGACTACCTGGCACTTTGCGACGCTTGCTGAGCTTGTGTGTGATGCTTGTTTCATGTGACTCGGTTCGTTGGATATGAACAGCGGATGTGGACTGTGAAAGGGGAGAGGGAGCGGTGGGTTTACGCCGAGTAGTTGCCGTACTGGACATGCGAGACCTGGAGAAGCGCTATAAGAGGGAAGGACGGTCAGCAACGAGGCATTTCAGGTCCAGAGAGAGAGAGAGAGAGAGAGAGGAAGATATCAAAAGCAAGAATGGTAGCACATCACATACATTATTGTCGATAGAGATAGGGTTGGAAGCCATACCAGGGTCATATGGAGACTGGTGGTGCCAGGGTGTCCCCCATGGGTCCGTGCCGTCCATAAGATCGACATCATCGTGTGCCGTGTTGGAGTTCTTGCGTGTTCGTCGTGGCGTGCCGTCGACGAGTTTGGTCTGGGACGAGTTCGGTGTCGCTAGCGGAGCAGCAGTGGAATTTGGACGACTGCCAGCCTGACTATCTTCATATCCAGCATGGTTCATACGAGGGAAGGAGGGGGAGAAGACAGAAGCAGGACGAGCAGAACGCTGTGACGGCGGTAGCAGGTGGTGGTTCTTGTACCATCGAGGGCCCTGGGGGTTGTAGATTGGATAGCGAAACCTGTATGAATTTATGGGGCTTCCAGGCAGACCCACGGCGGTGTCCTTGCCAAACCACGCAGGCAGCTCGTTGAGCGGATCAGGGACGATGGAACGAGTGAGCTCAGTACGGTCTCTGTTGCGCTGCTGGTCAAGTTGCTGCTGTTGCTGTTGTTGTTGCTGCTGCTGCTGCTGTTGTTGTTGTTGCTCTGCCTCTTCCATCTCGCTCATTTCGCGAGGAGCGAGGGGCCTAGCGCCCGCTGGGGCAGAGACCTTCTTCGAGCTTTTGCGGGACCAGAGGAGTCTTGAGCGGGTGTCATTGCGTTCCATCTGAGGTTGGAACGAGGAGGGGGAGATGCATGAGTCCGGTGCCAGCAACTCTTTGCTTCCGCCACTCGGCCTTTCTTCTCCTCCTCCTCTCACTTGCAAGTAATAAAAATAAATAAATATTTTCATGGCAAATTCATCTAGTCGGCTAGACGTGGCATTAAATAAATGAACAAAAGAATTGTTGCTGCGTTTTTTACTTCTGTGTTGCCATGTTAACTGAGCAGCCATAACGAATCATATGATATTATATTCAGGACATCTTCTGAAACATTAAGCGTAGACATGGTGTTCGTAATAATAATTACTTTCTATAATAACTTATTGTGATATGAGAAAGTGAATGTGTGATGTGAATTCAGATTCAAGCAAGTCGTCTATTGGCTAATACAATTATTCAACTGATGATCGGAAATTTATTTGTTCAAAGATTTTTTTGACCAAGTTGCCTCCCACTGCCATGTCGCTCCGTGTCCTCATCCTCGGCTCTGGCGGTCGTGAGCACGCCCTCGCTTGGAGGATCGCACAATCTGCGTCGGTCGCCCATGTCTTCGTTCATCCCGGCAACGGCGGCACTCCCTCTGTCCCAAAGACATCCAATGTCGATCTCCCCAGCTCAGCTGATTTCCCCTCTCTTGTCGACTTTGCTATCAAGAACGATGTCGGACTCGTCGTACCCGGTCCTGAACAGCCCCTCGTGGATGGCGTAGAGACCCACTTCAGGAAAGGTCAAAACCTGGCTGTAATCTAATCACCATCCATCATCATAATCAAATTATCTTGTATGCAGTCGGTATCCCTGTCTTTGGCCCAAGTGCCATCGCAGCCCAGATGGAGGGCTCAAAAGCCTTTTCAAAGGCATTCATGGCACGCCATAACATCCCCACCGCCAAATTCCAAGTCTTCCAGGCCTCAGAATTCTCCAAAGCCGAGGAATACGTCAAAACATGTGGTCACAAAGTTGTCCTCAAGGCCAGTGGCCTCGCTGCCGGCAAGGGTGTCCTGATCCCCCAGACGACAGAAGAAGCGATTCAGGGCCTCAAGGACATCATGATTTCTAACGTGTTTGGGCAGGCAGGTGGGAGATTGATTCTGTCATGCATACATCTACTTCATTGCTGATCGTTTCGTCCCGTGCTCATACACACCATACTGCAGGAGAGGAAGTCGTGATCGAAGAACTCCTCATAGGCCCTGAAATATCCGTCCTGGCCTTCTCTGATGGATACACTATCGTCCCTCTTCCCCCTGCTCAGGACCACAAGCGGATCGGCGATGGTGACACTGGACCCAACACGGGTGGTATGGGCGCATATGCTCCCGCACCCGTGGCCACTCCCGCTGTCATGGATCAGATCATAAGAGAATCCCTCAGGCCAACTATCGATGGCATGAGAAAGGAGGGTACGTCCTGTTAATATCTATTTCATGTTAATATACCTTCCTGATTAAATATGGATCCAGGTTTCCCATTCGTTGGTCTCCTTTTCACAGGCTTCATGCTGACCGAATCGGGCCCCAAAGTCTTGGAATACAACGTCCGCTTTGGCGATCCCGAGACGGAAGCCCTTATGCTTTTGCTCCAAGAAGATGTCGATCTGGCCTCCATTTTCCTTGTCAGTTATCCTCACCACCAAGCGCATATACTCACACAAGAAGTGTCCCTAACTTTTTTTACCACTGTTTCTAGGCCTGTGCCAATCGTTGTCTTGACTCTGTCCAAATTACCATCCGTCCCGGCTATGCCGTGTCTGTCGTTCTTGCCTCGGCTGGCTACCCAAGCTCATACGCCAAAGGGAAGAAGATTGAAGTCGGCACGGTTCCATCCAGTAATGCATCGTTCACCACTTCCTTGTTTCCATTCATCCCCCCCCCCCCCAATTAACATCTTAATGTCATATAGATGTCGTCGTCTTCCACGCGGGAACCTCTGGTACATCGAGCGGAGAGATCATCACTTCTGGCGGACGCGTCATTGCCGTTTGCGCGCACGCCGAGACGTTGCAGGCTGCGGTCGATGCCGCATATGCGGGCATCGAACAAGTTTCATTCGAAGGCAAAACGTTCAGACGTGATATCGCGCATCGGCGAGTCGCTTCCCTCTTCCTTTCCGATCTCCTATTTTACTGACTACAATTGATCACATACGACCGCTTTATTTCATTGTAGAGCACTGAAGCCTTCGACAGAATCAAAAGAACAAGAAGGCCTCACATATGCTCAAGCCGGTGTCTCTGTCGACGCTGGTAACTCGCTCGTCGAGACTATTAAGCCCTATGTCCGCGCGACGCGGCGCGTGGGGACCGATGGTGAGATCGGCGGCTTCGGCGGAGTATTCGACCTCAAGGCGACAGGATTCAGGGACCCCGTGCTTGTCAGTGGCACTGATGGTGTGGGCACGAAGCTCAAGATTGCAATTGACACTGGGATACACGGGTTTGTAGGTCGGTATCTGTCTCAGGGGTCATCGATGGCTGGATGTGCTCATTACTTATGAAATATGGGTATAATCAGGCATTGATCTGGTGGCCATGTCCGTGAACGACCTGCTTGTGCAAGGTGCAGAACCTTTATACTTCCTCGATTACTACGGCTGCTCCAAGCTTGAGGTGCCCGTCGCGGCCGAAGTCATCAAGGGCATCGCCGAAGGTTGCAAGCAGGCCGGATGCGCCCTTGTTGGTGGGGAAACAGCCGAGATGCCTGGGATGTATGCGCCTGGTAAATTGACTCACATTCTCATCCTATCAAGAAAGTCAAACTAAAAAAAAAATTAAATAAATTAAAAAAAAATTAAAAACCATGATTAATAGGCGACTACGACCTCGCCGGTTTCGCAGTTGGTGCCGTCGAGCGCAACCTACTCTTACCCCAAACATCAGCCATCGCACCGGGCGACGTCCTACTCGGCCTCACCTCTTCCGGCCTGCACTCGAATGGCTTCTCACTCGTCCGCCGCATCCTCGCGCGCGCAGATATCACAGACTACACCGCGCCCGCACCCTGGGACGAAGCAGGGACGACAAGCGTCGGCCGTGCACTCGTAGAGCCTACGCGTATCTACGTGCGCCAAATCCTCCCGCTCACGCGCGCCGCCATCGATGGCGAAAACGGTGGTAAAAGCCTCATCAAGGCCATGTCGCACATCACCGGTGGCGGCTTCACGGAAAACATCCCACGCGTGCTCCCGGCCCATCTCGGCTGTTTCGTCGACGCCGGCGCCTGGCCGCGCCCGAGTGTGTTCGGGTGGCTCCAGCGCCAGGGGGGCGTCGCGCCGCTCGAGATGGCGCGCACGTTCAACAATGGGATCGGCATGGTGCTTGTCGTGGACTCGAAAGACGTCGAGCGTGTGGTGAGTGCACTCAGGGAGGCTGAAGGTGATGCGGAGGTGTATACAATTGGTGCGGTTACAGACGTGCCCGGTGTGGAGATGCGTGGGTTGCAGGCATGGTCTTAGACCTCGGGATTTCTTTTATTTTTGTTTTCTCTTTTTATATATAGATATTATTATGTGAAGCAGATAGGATGTTGTCTCGAAATTAAAATGGCGAGGACGCCAATTCACACATGCATATGTGTACACGCAAAGTATAGCACATAAAATAGGGTAGTCACATGGAGAAGGGGGGAGAGGGTGATGTGGTATTGCTTCATACAGCTGACTAGTAGGACAACAAAAGACAAGGATAGTGTGATATATAGACAGAAGACAGACAGAGACAGAGAGACAGCGAGTGACAAAAGAGGAAAAGAAAAGGGGCATATGGTTGTAGATGTTGAGTAACAGAAAAGAATATGACATATGGAGTATAATCGGGTTACCAAACAGAAGATAAAGAGGAGGGGAAAAAAATGCAACGATGAGGACGGAAAAAAACGCCGGGGGTTGTTATGTGTTGTATGTGTATTGACGTGAGCGCACAATGCAAATGTCGTTCGAGTTCATTAAGGGAAAAAGAGAACAAATATACCAGGCGACCACAGGCGAGTATAAGGTCATGGATGGTGCGGGCCAGGGAAAAGAGAAAGAAAGAGAATAGAATAGAATCTCTAAAGCAAGTCGAATAGGAATGGTGATTTTCGAGATAAACGAAAAGAAATCGCCAGCCGAAGAGAAAAAAAACGATGATTGTTTATGTTAGACAGTAATACCAAGCATAAGAAACAGAGGGCTAGGATATATATAAAAAACAGACTAGGAAGAAAAAGAAACAGATAGGATATGAAAGGCGCAACCAAAGGAAAACTGTGACGCTATGGTCAAAGCGGGTGGAAGAAGAAAAAAGTGGGTGATATCTCCTGAGCCATCGAGTATATTGCGATGGCCTACGGACACGAGTGGTGATCATCCCGGAAGGAGCCTTTTAGGCACCGACCGCGACCTCTTTTGGAGCCGCAGGAGCACCATGAGCAACAGCAGCGAATGATACAGGTCGTGTGGGCGCTACCGTCGCTGACGCAGGAGCTGCGGCGGCGTGACTATCCCCGTTTGCCTCGGGGCGAGCAGCAACGGGAGCATCAGGAGCCTATTGATATACCGATCAGCCGCCTGATGAAAAGACAACCTTATATTTAAATGAAAAAGCGAGGACGGACCTTGACAGAATCAGGGGACGCCGCGCGCGTAGATGACGACTCCTTTCGCGGGGCAGGAGCTGAGAGGATCTGCGCTGCTGTAGGGCCGTTGCTTATACCGTTGACGCCAGGACTACGCAACGGTGGGGTTGTCGACCCGCCGAGGACTGGGAAATCATCTGCACTCGGCAGGCGCTGTTTGACCGGCGGGGGCGCTGGCACGGGTCCGGATGCACGCTTGTCGAAACGGCCATGGTTATGGTTGTGGGGCCTGAATCCTGGCCCGTAACGTGGCCCATGGCCGTTGTGACCATTGACACTGTTGTTGCTGTTGCTGTTGTTATTACCACCCTCAGACGGTTGAGGACGGTGAGTGTGAGGAGCAGCACCTGGAGCGCCATTGGACTGGGCAGGGGCGTCCTGCACTGAGACATTTGCCATCTTCTCCTCCAAGCCAGTAGAACCATTAGGCTGGGGGTGGGGCACGTGGGGACGCCTAGGACCCTTGCCGTTACCATTGTTGCCAAAGTGCGGAGGATGCCAGGCTCCATTCGCTTCAGGCACGACATGTGCAAAACGGCATGCATCACTGATCACATAAGAATCATTAGTCAACAAAAACTTTGAATGGACATTGCATTAAGACAGAAAAAAAAAAAAAATCTCACCCGTTCCAGCACTTGCCCGACGGGAAGAATAGGCATGGTGGTTTACGTGAGAACGAACCCTTGCGAATGCTTCCCCTCCGATTATGTCCAGCCGGATTACGGTGTCCCGCATGAGGAACTGGGGGCGGCACGGGGTACGCCTCTGCTTGGGGCGCTGCGGGAACTGCTGACTGCGGCACTGGGGGCGGTGGCGCATGCGATTGGTCTGGCAATACAACTGGAACGGAGGTGGCCGGATCCTGTACATGTCCTTCCTGTTGAACATCCGATGACGAAGTAGCAGCCGGATGGACATCAGGATATCCTCCGCCATTCGGAGCTTGCTCACCCAATGGAGAAGGCGCCATCATCTGGCCTGGGGGTGGCAATTGCGCAGGCGAAAAATTGGGCGCCATAGGTGACAAGACGGGATAATGGCCTGCTGCGGCGTGGTTGGAACTGAATTGGTTCAGGGAGGGAGAGACCAATTCAGAGCCTTGAGGCGTGTGACCATAGGGAGACGTGGCTGATTGAGGAGACATGGGAGGCGGAACGCCGTTCGCCTGTGGAGGGAATGGAGGTGGGGGCATAGGGTAGTAGTTAGGTGGATAGCCTGGTTGCTGCGCGCCTATGGGGTCATATGGACCAGGGTATTGCCCTGGAGGAGGCATAGAGGCGGGATAAAACGGTCCAGGAGGATGAGCGAACATGCAACTGGCGCCGTACCGGCACGCTGGGAAATACCGACATGGGATGAAGCGGGCTACATCAGGTGGTGGTAAATGACCCGAAGTAGGTGCACCATGGTGGTGTTCGCCAGCAGGGGGTGGAGGGGGCGGGTAAAATGGTACAGCACCCTCAGGAGGAGGAGGTGGGTAGTACATGTATGGTCCAGGTGGGGGTGGAGGATAGAAGTGTTGCGGCTGATGCGCATGCTCTCCATTAGGCTCAACGGGGTAGCCGGGCTCTTCACCATGGGGTGGAAGAGGAGCACGTTTCATTTTGGCGGCCTGCAAAGCATTCAGAATGGCGGGGTCTGAGGTGTATGACTCAGGTGGGCCTTGCGCAGACGGGTTAGACGGATCAGCGCCTGGAGGACGAATATGGGTTAGTGCGACATGTAAAAGACTGCGTCAATGTGAAGGATGCGTACCATGATCGAGTAGGGCCTGCACCACACCGACATGGCCGTTTTTTACCGCTTCGATGAGAGGAGTCGATCCCGTTTGATCTGAAGAAAGACAGGAATGAGTACATACATCACCAACGACAGAACACGATGACCAATGCATAATGGGATGCAGATGGAACAAGGCTATGGAAATAGCACCTTTGATCTCAATATCGACGCCGGAGGGTCCACTACTGAGCTGTTCAAGTACGCTGTCGATGTTTCCCTCGGAAGAGGCCGTCCAGAGTGCAGAGACCATTGGATGAGCGAGAATAGGTAGGGTGGGAGAGCAACACGAGTGCTTTCTTGGTCGGTGGGACGACGAGAGAGGGTCGTGAGGGCAGGAGACGAGGGAGGGGATGGCGAGGATGAGGAGGACAAGAGCAGAGTTTGGCACGACGAGCACCCAAGCGGCAAAAATCCGCTCGAAAAAAAAAAAAAAAATCGAAAAAAGCAAAAATTGCGGAAACATTAAAAGATTACGAAATAAATCCAGAAAATCAGCCAGTCAAAACCGCAAGAAATGAACCCGGCACCCAATCAGGAAAGCATGCGCCACGCGGCGGATGTCGGAGATCACCTTCCGGCCCCATTAGGGTCTCCTGCCGACTGCGGCGATGGCGTTATTCGATTCGGAGCTCTCGACGCACATGGTGGCAAATGCTGTATTTTCAGACTGTAGTAGTGTCGAGCGCATATATTCATACGTCTAACCCCAGCTTAGCCATCAAAGCCTTCACCTTCTTCCCTGCTGCTGCCTCAGGTAGGACGAGCTCCTTGACAGGCGGTGTTGAGAGTAGATCCCGCACACCGTCTTGCACGCTGGCGCCTTCATATAGGACCTCGTAGGTCTATGGTGGGACAATATATTAGACACCTATCCATTCATAACGCAGGACCAATAGTCACCTTATTCGCAATTGACGCCGTTACACCCAACTCGTCGATGATTGCTTTTACACTCTTGGCCGTCGTTACACCCTCTGCAACACTTCCTAGAGTGTCGAGGATGACCGGTAACGGTTCTCCTTTGCCGAGACGATATCCCACCGTATAGTTACGCGAGTTGGAGCTCGTACATGTCAGAAACAAATCGCCCACGCCCGCAAGGCCGAGGAACGTCAGGGGAGACGCTCCGTATGCAACGCCGATCCGAGTCATCTCACTCAGACCACGAGTGATGAGCATGGCTCGCGTATTGGCCTCGAAGCCCAGGCCGTCTGCCATGCCTGCGGCAATAGCATACACGTTCTTCAGTGCACCTGCCAGCTCAATGCCTATCGGATCTTCACCAATATAGCTATGGATGTACTAGTGCGTCAATAACTAGACATATGCGCACTTTATTGTCAGGATGGCAAAGAATCGAGACGGACCATCTAAACCATGGCTGGTGGAATATTTTCGATGCCTGTACGGCTTGGGATTCGGTTAGTGAAGCTACGGATACAGATGTGGGTTGTCTCTTGACAATCTCTTTGGCGAAAGATGGCCCAGACTAGGGAACAAGCGCAAGATGTAAACATCCGGGCACCAAGAAGAAGTGAGAGAGACCAAGTGCATACAATGAACGTTGCTTTCCTGGCAATCTCCTTTCCACACGTGTCGGCAATAATCTCAAGTGTTAGGGCTTGCGTGCCAATCTCGATACCTTTATTGACGAAGATGAGCAAGGGGAGACGGTCGCCGTGTAAATGAGGCTGGAGTGTGGTCAAGACAGCTCGCAGTCCTTGCGTGGGTATGGCAAACAACAGCACATCCATAGTCTTCAGAAAGTCATTATTAGGTATTTGGGGTCCAATAGCGACAATATTATTCGATAGTTCATGATCCTTAAAGTAGACAGTTCGTTTGTGTTCTCGTAGATATTTTACTGTTGTCTTTCAGGGTAAGCTGATGTCTACCAGCCAAGGGCTGCGTAAGCGCGTCGCGCATACCTTGCTCCTCATCCCTCGACCAGAGAAACACGTCGTGGTCAGAGTCGCCAAGATGATCGGCAAGACAACTGCCAAAGTTGCCTGCACCGAAGACGGCGATCTTGGACTTGGGGGGCCGGGGTGTTCCTAGTCTGGAAAGCATACTAGGGTGAAAGGGAGAGTGCGAAGACGAATGGTGATATCTCGCGTTATAAAGCGAAAAGCCGTGCCTGAATATAGACTGTCTGCAGGTGTCGCGTACACGAGGACGTGAGATTGCAGCAAAAGCAGCAGCAGGAGAGGCAGCAGGCCTGAGCAGTGCGCGCATGTGTTACTGCCAGTGGTCCCGCACTGCCAATCGTCGGGACTTGGAAAAAGACGTCAGTGGACCGTGTCCCGAGTTCCGACGCTTCCGGTCCCTCGGGACTGGCGTGTTCCAGGGACAGGTCGCTCATTGCCTCTGCTATTAGCCCACTAGCAGCTCCTCCGTTTGCGTAGTCCTGTAGACGTACTCGCTCCATACTCACAGTCTTTCTTTCTCTTGTCTATATTCACGTACACCCATACCTCAGCAATGCCAATTCAAGACCGCACAAACGAATTCAGGGCCTGTGTTGACTCCATCCGCTCAAGATCATCTGCCCGCGGCGGCTCGGATGTAAGGCAGCGGCTCCTCACTCGAGAGAAGGGTGGGGACAAGAGCGAGTTCTCCAGAATGGCGTCTGCAATCAGCAAAGACATCAGCAGTACCTCTCTCAAGCTCGGGAAACTTGCCCAGTGTAAGCGCTGGATTATTTCTCAATTGCTATGAAGCAGTAGCAACTGAGCGTCACCTTCACACTCAATACATCCACCTATACTTGACACGCATGCGCATATGTACAGTGGCGAAGCGCAAGACTCTATTCGATGACCGGCCTGTTGAAATTAGCGTCAGTTTGCAGCAATTTACTCTTCGAATTGTGTCGACTTCTTTCCATCACCTCGTGGCAGCTGACATTGGCATACATGTGCTTTCTTGCCCCCTTCTAGGAACTCACATATATCATTAAACAAGACATTGCTAGCATCAACAAGCAAATAGCATCCTTGCAGGCCTATCAAAAACAGCGCAGTGCGCAGGCATCCAAGTCATCCGACGCAAAGCAAATTGAAGAGCATAATCACAATGTCGTCATGCTCTTACAGAGCCGGCTGGCCAGCACCAGCATGACGTTCAAGGACGTACTCGAAGTGCGGACACAAGTGCGTTTCGTATATGCCAGGTTCAGACATTCCCCGGGCACCTAATCATTGGTTATCTGCGCAGAACATGAAGGAGTCTAAAGATAGAACTGAGCAGTTCATGTACTCTACCACAGCAGCTGCTTCGCAAGCTCCTTCAAGTACGTTGTTTTTCACATGTTGCTATAAAATCCACACTCATCTATGACTTAATAGATTCTTTACTTTTCAACCAACAACGGGCGGACCCCATGGGCGATGGCAGCG
This sequence comes from Agroathelia rolfsii, assembly GCA_018343915.1. Lineage (NCBI taxonomy): Eukaryota > Fungi > Basidiomycota > Agaricomycetes > Amylocorticiales > Amylocorticiaceae > Agroathelia > Agroathelia rolfsii. The sequence continues at coordinate 2,961,991 of JABRWF010000002.1, forward strand.
CCAGCCGACTCGATTCAAAGGGCAAACGCCCAGACCGCCGTGGAAACGGCGACATGCTTGCACTGGATCTGACCTCAGCAGAAGAAGGCACTGCTTCTGGTGGCGATGGGGCCTTCATGCAGATGCAACTCGTAGAACAACAAGTATATTGTTCCTTTTTTGCTCTTCCTATTCTATACTTACCCTATCTTAGGACAACTATATTCAATCACGCACAACAGCTATCGAATCCATTGAATCTACTATTGCCGAGCTCGGTCAAATCTTCCAGCAGCTGGCCCACATGGTCGCCGAACAACGCGAGACGGTGCAGCGCATCGATGCAGACACGATTGACATTGCCAATAACGTCAGTGGCGCACAGCGGGAGCTTCTCAAGTACTACGCGAGCATTTCAAGCAATCGATGGTTGATGCTCAAAGTGTTTGGTGTTCTTATCGTATTTGTATGTTTCTTTTCTTCATTGTCGGATTCTTGGCTGGAAACGATGATTGCTAACAAACTCTTGTGTCGTAGTTCCTTATCTTTATTCTCGTATCTTAGATGCACACGACAGTCCATCTGCTGGACAGCCTACGACAGACGAGATGCATCCTCTTTCGTTTTTCTGTCTTTATAAACTTCTGTTTTTGCATATGTACATATTATCATTTCATTTTCATGGACATCATTCTTCTTCTTTTTCCTCCGCGCGCGTAATGGATATCTCCTTCCTCCCTGTCATCCCTTTCACATCCTGAACAACGCATCGAGTATGTAGTAGCGACTGTTCAAATACATAGATATTGGAAACACTATTCAATCAGAAGGCATTAATGTCAATAAGTAGGAGCATGACGTGGCTAGTTTCTAATTGTGTTCTGCTGCACAGACAGCATGAATATCAATAGCAACAACTAACAGGAAAATCAATCAGTATGATACGCGACCGTCCATGGGCACATCTCTAGATTTATATTAGCGACAATACATTCTATCTATGATTGTAACTATGATATAAGAACCAGTCTTTTTTCCTATAATTATCTGAGTCCATGTGTGACTCTCAAGGGTTCAGGACCTCGAAGCCACCATCAACAGACAAACTCTGTCCACTCAGGTAACCTGCTCCGGGTGATGCCAAATATACAGCCGTAGCTGCCATCTCGCTAGGTCTATGATGATAATCAGCCTGAGATCCCATTTCAGAGAAAGAAAGAAAAAAGCAATTAAGGACTCACAATCCAGCACGATGAATCTGGAAGCCACCAACTGCACCAGGCCAGGGCCGAGAAGTCACTATGGAATCCATGACCTCTTGGCTTGCAGTCATCTCAGAGACAAATGGACCAGGAGCGATGGCGTTCACTCGGATAGGCAAACCGCGCATAGCAAAATCGTGCGCTAGAACTCTGGTGAGGTGTTCGACGGCTCCTTTGCTAATGGCATATGCGTGCTAATCATTGAGATACATGAGATGCCAGGTCATGATATTCTCCGGATAGAGCACTACATACTCTATTCAAGGTGACATTGGTCTTGCCGAGCATGCTAGAAATATTGACGATACTGGAAGTGCCGCATTTTTTACCTAGAGCAGTTTTCTTGACTGCACCTTTGGTGAGCAGATCAAGGAACGCAGCAGTGACGAAATAGATTGAGGCGGTATTGGTGGAGAAAATGTTGGTCCAATTGTCAAATGTATCCTCGAACAGGGTTTCGCCCACTGATTTTGCGTCACTGCTCACCGATTGGGGATCAGTGGCAATACGAGTAGCATCACCCATGACTCCGGCACTGAGGGAAATAAATAAATAAACGGGCTTTCGAGGAAAATTAGAGGACTAGTGTAAGCTTACTTATTCACGAGGAAATCAAGTTTCCCTTCTTTATGCTCAATTTCCCGTACAACTGTTGATATGGAAGTCTTGTCAGTCACGTCCATTACGAGGCTAAAGATCAGTGTTTGTGTTAGAGATGGCTTCAAAGCGAGAAATTTGCCTCAGTAGAGTCAGTACTAACGGTTGTAACGGGACTCTGGCTCCCTCAACAGGGAGTTGAGAAGCCTGCTCAAGAATATGTTTCCTTCGACCTGTAATGTAGACTGTAGCGCCATTGGCTGCGAGACCCTGCGCAATGTAAAGGCCACTGGACGATGGTTAAATTTCAGCTCATGACTTCGATCATTTGAGGATATACACATTCCAGTGCCACCACCAGTAACAAGGGCAACCTGGCCATCGAGGTTAGCGGTCGTGCATGCGCGGAAATCCTGCATATTTCACAAGTGATATGCGAATTAACTAGGTGAAGCAGGGATGCTTTGAGTGAATTACGGTCCTTGGGTGGTTTCCCGCAGGCCATCAAGCTAGTACCTGGGCCCTTTTATACCTCTCTATAAAGCCATAGTAAGTAGCCTGATACCTGTGTCAGTGGGACACAGTCAAATTCCAGTTCTCGCATGATTGCGTAAACTTCGAGTTCTGCACTAAATATGAAACAGTTCATGAAAAAGGTGTAAATATAGTCCGGGGCATGTCGAACCTGCCATATACAAAATCAAAAGGAACTCGAAAGTTGCAAAAGATTGCACATTGAGACCACATTAAGGCTTGTTACGTGCTTCGCCGAGGTCCCAGTGGTACTAATACTGGACACGGTGTCGGCTCGGGACGTTCCAGCGAGTCCAGTGAATCATGTACTAGTACAACCCAGAAGAGTCTTAGGCTGAGAATCTAAGCCTGAGATTCAACAGAATAGTGTGACGATGTTGCTGGTGTCTACGAGACCATCATGCCCTTTCCGCTTCTGGTCCGGGGTGGCTATTACCTATGTAGTCTCTCCCGATTCGACTTGATCGTACTAGTATATGCCGAGCAGGGAGAATATCACAATTTGCAAATGCCAGTGCATCGAAGACGAGTCAACAAGTCAACATTGTCACAAGTGAGTGGTTTTAGTACTAATGTTGCAGTGCTGCCATATTTAACTGGAATTTTTTTTTGCACGCCACTGTACGGTGCCAGTGCCTACCAATAGCTTACTATTTATTATTATTTTCTTTCTTTCTGTCTTTCTTTCGTATCTCACTCCCACACTATGGAAATTCCGTCGGAAAACGAAATAGATAAACACAAGGTCGTAAAATACAGTACACATTACTTTATTTACTCATTTCAAAATCAAGACGATTTATAAGTAATCAAATAATCTGCTCTTTTAATCCAGATCGACATCCCTTTGGAAAAGACTCTCAATAGCCTGGAGAGCCTGCGAGGCAGCTCCGGAAGCAGCGCCCTTGCCCGCACTCTTGGCGATGTCCTTGCCCAGGCCACGGGCCTCAAGTTCACGACCGAAGAGACCTTGGAAGATTTGGCTGACTACGGCATTTCCAGCACTGTTTGCGACGCTCTTGCCAATGTCTTTGCCCAAACCACGAGTCTCAAGTCCAAAATCATTGGTCAGTAGATCCTCCAGATCGCGGCCGAAGAGGCCTTGGAAAAGCTGGGTGAGGGCTGCACTGCCGGCACCGCTCGCTGCGCCCTTGCCAATCTCCTTGCCCAGGCCACGGGCCTCGAGTTCGCGACCGAAAAGACCCTGGAAGAGCTGGGTGAGAGCTGCACTGCCAGCACCGCTCGCTACACTCTTGCCAATTTCCTTTCCCAGGCCGCGAGTCTCGAGATCACGGCGCAGAAGACCTTCAATTCCCTGGACGATCTGCTGGAAAGCGGCACCACCGGCGCCGCTGAGAAGACCTTTGCCGATGGCACTACCGATTCCGGCACGCGCCTCGAGCTCAGAGTCGATTGCGAGAGGGAAAGGCCTGATACCGTGTGCCGGGGAGATGTCATGAATAGGTTGACCGGGAATTGGCAGGATATCGTCATCGCGACGGAGATGTTGCTCGATCTCTCCAATGATGCTACTCACGACTGTTCCAAAAAGCAGTGGAAATTGAGTTACTTGGTCGATAGAAAATGAAGACTTAGAGCAACTTACGCCCGTTCGTAGCACCGTTCGCAGCACTTGTGACTACATCATGAGTAAGTGAAGACGACGACGAGCTGCCACCAGACTTTGCGCGGGCCGTAAGATCACGGCGCAAATGTTGTTCGATCTCTCCAATGATGTTGCTCACGACTATTCAAAAAGAAGAAAATTAGAACCATTTATTCCGTTTATGAATGATACTAATAAAATTATCTCACGTCCGTTAGCGGCGCCAGATGCGGCACTCGAAACCACCTCATGAGTGAGTGATGATGACGAGGAGCTGCCCCCAGACTTGCCACGGGTTGTAAGTTCGCGGTGCAAGTGTTTTTCGATTTCGCCAACGATGTTGGTGACGACTGGCGTAGAAGGAGGGGAAGAAAGTCAGAATTAATTAGTTACTAATATATGAGGGTGCAGAGCAGAAGATGACTCACGACCGTTGGCAGCACCGTTGGCAGCACTCGTGGCAACTTGGTGGCCGAGCGACGGCTCTTCCTCAGAAGAACTGCCACCAGACTTTGCACGTGCCGTGAGGTCACGACGTAAGTGCTGCTCGATCTCTCCAATGATGTTGCTTACGACTACATTAAAAAAGCATTAAATTTGTTGATGAACTAGTGAAAAATGAAGGTATCGGTTATCTCACGTCCGTTCGCAGCACCAGACGCAGCGCTCGTGACGACATCATGAGTAAGTGATGATGATGAAGAGCTGCCACCAGACTTCGCACGGGCCTCAAGCTCACGACTGAAGAGGCCTTCAATCCCCTGGATACCTTGGGTCACAACTGTGATATAAGGGGAAAAGGAATCAGAGCAAATTCGATATTTCTTTCTTGAAGTACTACTTACGACCGTCAGTAAGTGAGCCAACCACACTACCAACAACACCACTTCCAGCTTTGCCAGCAGCACTCGAGAACTTTCCACGAGCATCGATGCTATACGAATTTTGTCAGTCCCAAGTCCTGTATGAATGAAGTAGGGGAAGAGATCAAGCTTACGGAGCAGCAAAGGCGGGAGTGGAGGCAGCAACAACGGCAGCGGCAATAACAATCTTAGAAGAAGCAACCATGTTTGATAGATGTATAGGGATTATGAGGAAGGAAATTAAAAGATTAGTTGCTCAAAGAGAATGATATGGGTCTCGGAATGATCGTCGAGAAATTAAGGGGAAAAAACGAAAGTAAATGTGAACGTGAGAAGGGCAGCCAGTGCCTTTAGAGAGAAACAAAAGTAGGATGAGTGTGGAGGTGAGCACTGCTGGAGAACTCCTAGCTTGAACCATGTAGATTTTATACCTGAGTTCGTGCTATGTCATGCATTACCGGTGGGAGTGTAAAAGCCATGCGTAACAATGTTTGAAACTTGAATACGCACTGCATCCGGACACCAAGAAAAAGCGCAAGTGGAGATGCGAGTCAAGATGCGGCAACATGGATCCTATCAAATTCAGATCTAGCAACACTTTCTCGTGTTTGTGGTGTCTAGACTAATGTACTCCGTCACGATACACCATTCCAAAAAGAGTAACTATAGGACGTTACAGTTTACATCGAAAAAAAAATAGATAAAGATCCAAGCAGCCCAGCTTCTTGAAGCAAGTGAATTGAGAGTCGGAGTGGCACAGAGAATAGACGGAGTTGACTGTCTAAGTTTGTATTACAGTTTTTTCCCGCTGAATACAGAGCCCTGAAGAGAATATTAGTTAATTCTCAGCTGTATGAAAGTTCGAAAAAATGACACTAGATGAGGGGCAACAAAATGATGATCGGTCACTGGAAAAACAGAGAAATGATCATTTGGGAACGGCACGCAAAGGCAAAGCAGTGCAAGCGGAGTTGAGACAAACTATGTCGTGTATTGAATGAGATGCCAAGACGCTAAATTTGATGAATTGATTGTGTCGCATTTTCATCATCAAACCAATGATGATGGGGATGAAAACTGATAAAGATAGATCCGGTAACAGCAAGAAAGATATACAAAGAAAACATAAATTTGTCTCAGCCAACTTGGATGGCATTTGCGCCGGTGCCCTGTGGTCGGGCCGATTTCTTTTTACCTCTAACTTTGGATGATGTATGTCTTTGCCCTCCGCGATGGGTTTTGCCATCATTCACATCGCCAACAGACCACGTCCGTTTGCCAGTATGTTCCTGTTCCATTCCCGATGTAGCAGAGTATCTTTGTGGACGTCGTTGTTGACTATTATCGACCGCCTCCTCGGCACCATTGTTCCTTGTTTTGCGCTTGGTCTGTAAGAATGTAAAAAATTGCATTGTTATATATCTTGGTTCCTGAGAGGGGGTAAATGACATTACCCTCTGTCCATGAAGATTTTTATTTCGCTTCCTGAGTTTTTCTAACCTGCCGTCGCTCTTTCCACCACCACCGGCGGTCAGCTCGACATTAATCCGACGGCCATCTAGCTCTGATTGGTGCAGCTTCAGGCCCTGTTGAAGTGCATTACGATGTGTGAACTCGAGGAATGCACAACCCTTGGATTTGGCCGTTGACTTCCCCAAGGTGGATTTTTGTGTTAGAAGGCGGATCGAAGGTGGCGGATCTTTAGAGAAATGGGGCTATCGTGAGGGGAATAATAGGACTATCTCTCATGGAGGCTCACCGCAGACTCCAAAGTGTTTTTGAATGTCCTCAATAGATGTTGTGTATTTTAAATTCCCTTAAACATGGCAAGAGGGCGTTAGGTTTAGTATTATCTACTGGCGAATGCTTCAAGACCCTTACCAACGAATAAAATAAACCGCTGCTTTCCAGATGGTTTTTTGCCATCTTTTCCTTTGTTTGCTTCATCCGAAGCGTTTTCAGGGGAAGGCCTGGACTTTTTCCTCTTCTTAGACGATTCGTTCTTCTCATCAACGACAGTAGCATTTCTCGAGGCCTCGTCTGTCTCATCATCCCCGTCGCCATCCTGTCTCTTCCTCTTCTTTGATTTCGCCTTCACAGCCCCTACATCGTCACTTTGTCTCTGTTTCTCTTTGCCCTTAGCCTTGTCAGGTTCCAGCGTCTCCTGGAGCCCATTTTTCTGTCTCCTTGAAGGCCCGGACTGCTGCTGCCTCTCGTTATCAAGTGCCTCGTCCTCTTCACCGAGCATGAGATCGTCCGCCTCGGGCACATCGAGCACGCCATCCGATCCACCGCCGCCGCTGCGCCTCTTCTTCTTGCCACCTCCCGTGCGAAAAGCCAGGCCTTTCTTTTGCTTTTTGGTAAGCTTTTGTCCAGACTGGGCTATGCTGTCGCTGTTCATTTTTGAGACTCGATGTTGCAAAATTGCCTTGTGTCGTTTTGGTGGAGTCCGTGTGTGAGGTTCAGGATCAGATCGATCGGTTTTTTTTTTTTCGAGAAACGAGTCTATGATGACTTGTTGGAGGGATATGACGACAATGATGGTCTTATTAACGAAGTATCATTCAATAAGTGAGACAGAGGAACGAGGTTCTGATCGCGCGAGCAAATAGGCAAACGGAAATGGCAAATGGCAATCATACTTGAGCAGGCGCCGCCCCGTGACGACGTGCACGTGCTTGCTAATAAGCGATACTTCCGTGGTCATGAGCGCAAACGCACTAATGGAAATTATGGAACTGATCGCGTCTATGACATGTAAACTTTCAATGTGAGTGGTGCTCTTCGGCCTCGACCCTACCCCTGCCTGTCATTTGGCGAGCTTGATTCTGACGCGGCTTATAATCTTATGTGTACGACCGCTAATGTCTTGTTTATGTTTGTCTCATAATAATGACGGACACCCGTAACAGTGATGTGAAGGGTGACTCCATTGGCAAAACTTGGACGCGATCTCTTGCACCCTGCAAAGCGCTTGTAATTCGATAGACAGCATCGATGACGACAAATGACGAACCGAATGGTTTCTCTGACTTCATTGTTGTCCCGTTAACTTATTTCCCTATAGGACTGCTGCTCGTCGAAAATGTATATATACTAGGCCATGGTGAAGCTGAGATAGCCATCATCCCATTCCGTCTCACTCACCCATCCACTGAAACATTTAAATCATTTGCAATCAACTTTTCTAATCAACATGTCTAACATCGGAAACGTGAGCAATAAGTTGTTTCTCCAGCTCAAGGATTACGCACACTCACACACCTTTCTTCTATAGATTGCTGGCGGTCACAGTCCGTATTCAATTACCGCTACTAGCTTGCAATGACATGGTTTACTAATTTTTGGTTTTCTGCAGAGGCAACCCTCTCCAACCCCAGGACTTCTGACGAGGCCAAGGAGCACTCCCAACAGGTTCTTAACGAACTCGAGAACTCTGGAGAGCTTGAAAACTCCTCCGGTAACGTCCGCGACACGGGCAAGAACGTCGGTAACGTTATTGGCGGCCACAAGGTAAATATCACTTTATGCGCATATACTCGGTGGTATGGTTTACTGATAAGTACGGGAACTTATGTCTAACAGGCCGCCTTAAAGAATCCCAACGTCTCCGAAGAGGCTAAGGAGCGCTCTGAACAGGTTATCAATCAGATCGAGAGCTCTGGCCTGGCTGAAGATACTGCAGACAGCCGCGACGCGCTGAAGAACACTGGTAACGTTGTTGGCGGACACAAAGCAAGTATCTTGTTCCCGATGCATACATTCGGTAGTATTGTTTACTGACAGTCCGGGTTCTCGTGTATACAGGCTGCCTTGAAGAACCCCAACGTCTCTGAAGAGGCCAAGGAACACTCCCAACAGGTCCTTGACGAGATGGGTGCTTAAAGTTGCTGCTTGATAGTAGTGCGGTCAAAGGTTGGCCCAAATGAGTAAATGATCCTGTAATATGTAGTATATTTCTTGAACCATTATTAATGATTTTGCCATGACGTTTGACTTGATTGTGATGGGGGTGCATGAATGAGAATAATAAAGATATCTGGTTGGCCCATCCAAATGTACTTAAGGCACTGGCAGATGCAAGTTAGTAGTATGTTTGATGCCGTTAAATGCCCGAGAAATGGGAGCCTCAACTACTAGTATATTGACGCGAAAAATCTAAGCATAAAGTATACATATATGTATCATAGATTATAGCTCAGCGTTATGCTCACATTCATAGGTTTGCCACATGATGTAAAAACCTTGCTGATATCGTCAAAGCAACTATCCTGGAATTTGCAGTACAAAAATTACTTGGCACTGATGTTGAATCTTGGTGCCGTGTGCATATTCTCATACCCAATTATCAAGATACAATTCTAGCATGCCTGTCTTGTCAATTGGGACTGTATTTTCAACCATCGACACAAGTCGGGAAACAACAGATGACTTGCATCAAAAGGCATATGCGCATATGCAAGACAATCTCACCCGATTTTTATGCTGTCGACACTGCTGCATCATCTGAAGCTATCTTAACTGAGACAGTGCGAATGATTATGGAGTCCCAGAAATTTGATCTTGCATCTGCTTCAGCCAATGAGCTTCATCGCCCTAATGTTGAAAAAGGCCCACGTGGTAAAGGTCTGATGAAGCTTCTTCTCACACTAGCTACTGGCATGGCTATTCCATTCGACGAACCGTATGCGTGGATAGTGGATTCCTTGGAGAAGCTAATTATGCTGTCATATTTTAACGTTTGCGACGCCACCCCATCTTGTGTTTATCCTGAAAACAAAGGCGGGATTGCCTCTGATCAGATACACTTCTGAAGAATGCTTTCCTAGGTTCAAGATGCACCTACTTCAACCATTAGGTTAAATTCTCGGATTTTTGGCTCGTGAACCGCTATTTCCTGTTATCCGTGGTGCTGCAGCAGAATGTCCCAAAGGTCAAGCCGGAATCGATCTTCTCATGCCATTTGTCTATGTTGACCAGGCTCTGGGCAAATACACTGTATCGGCAATCCTAATCTAGGTCAAGAACGACCGGTCCTTTTCAAAGCACCACAAGCGCATCTTTTTGACTTCTGGACTGCTGAGAATCCGATGTGCGTGCATATAGGCGTTTTGAGGAGCGTTCGGAAGATAACCAACGGTCTCAAGAGCCTGGGAAATATGACAACATAAGTCATTGGGGTCGTTTCACCGACGTATTGGATTACAAGCCTTCGAAGCAGTGATTGGTAGTTGTATCCGTGTCATGAGTTGCTTTGGGAGTGTATCTTTGCTGCTAGATATTGAAACCATTACCTTCAATTATTATCAAAAATTCGTTCATTCAGTTACTACCATGTATATTTAAAGTGGCAATGCATTATTCTACCACCGGTTTCATTCTCTGTTGCTGGCTGCCGCTATAGGGAACATAAAAGGGGATTGAAGGCAATGATAATCCGAGTCCCTGTATTGCTGCCGCCGTGGTGACGATAATTAGCAAGAGCCCAAGAGTGAGACGGATCTGACAGAGGAAAGGAGCAAGCGGACAAAACACACGGCCTCTATGCATAACCGCCATTCGTACCGTTCCACCACCAGCACATAATCCCATTAACAGACTCAACCAGCAACTGCTATATATGTCACAGCCCAGAGTCATAGCATCGTACAAGTTGAGCAAGCCAAAAAAAAAAAAAAGAGAAGTTAAGTACATAAGTCTGTAATTGTGCTAATGTGTAAGTTAGTAGTACAGTTGATGTTGTTAAATGCTTAAGAAATGGGAGCCTCGAGTACACTGATGTGAAAAGTCTAGGAATAAAGTATACATATACGAATAGTTTGCTAATCGAAGCATCGACCCAATCGCAGAAAACGAACCGAACATGACAAATAACCATGACGCATAGACAAGAAATGACGAATACCATCAAGAATGGTACTGAAAAAAAAACGGGCTTAATTACCATGCAGCATGTACCACAACCAGGGGGGGGCTTAGTTGGCATAAAAATCCTCATCCAATACTCAAACTCCCAACCCCATCTCCCGCGCCGTCTACCTCACGCTCCCTCTCCTCATCCTCGCCTCTCCGCCCAAACCTCGTCGACGGCCGCAAAATCGGACTTGCCAGCCCGATCAACATCGCATTTCGCATCGTCGGGCTGTTCAGCACACCAGGTGATCCCGTAAGACTCATCGCCGCTGCCGTCGGCCGAACAGGATAAGGCATGGCGGTATTGACCGTCGGCGAGGACGCCGTGGAGCTTGCGGCCGAGGTGGGACCGACGGCGGAGGCGTAGGGTACGGATATGGGCACCGGAAGCGTGCGTGAGCTTGAGGGGCCTCCGGGGCGGAAGTAGGATACCGAGGGGGACACAGCACGTCGTTTGGCCGAGGTTGGATAGGGGTCGTATCGGTCGTCGTCTGGACGAGAAAACGACAATAAGATACTTGTGTCTTCTTCGCTTTGGTTCAATAGAAAGACAGGGGCTTACGTTTTCGTTTGTTCGATCGGACGGCACTTGCCGTGGGTGGTGGTGTATACCGCCACGAGGAAGGAACAGGCATGTTGGATATCGATGGCGATGGCTAATGTAATCACACGTCTCCATGAGCATATTAATTTTCAAGGAGAAGTATCTGAGCCCACTTACAGCGTCTACATCCATCATTGCTCCCCCAGGACTGTCCACACCACTTGTGCTCCCTCCACCACCGAGCGAATGGGCTATATCATCCCCATTAACGCTTCCCGCCGGTGTATGCATACCACTATACACATCGCCACGAGTAGGGACGACGGGCCAGCTGAACGTTGAATTCCAATCGTCTGCGCCATCCCCACCAGCGGTGCCATAATCGTCGTCGTCATTATCGTCGTCGCTGGGCGTACGTGTATCATCGCCATCAGCGCCCAAATCATCACGATCGAAGAAACTGCCACCGCCACCCATGCCGCCTCCCCCCGTCCCGCGGGGTGTGCGTGGTGGGTGGATCGGGGGCAGCTCGGCCACGAGTTTCTGGAATGCCGCCTCGGACTTGACCTCGCTCTCTTCGGGGCGTGACTCTTCGATGAGCAGGTTACGGATGCGAGGTATTTTTAACTGATGTAGAGAAAAGGGTTAGGATCGAGATTCGCATGTGACTTGGGCTGAGGGAGACAACCGGAAAAAGGATCACGAGAGGAGGAAGGAGAGAGAGAGAGAGAGAGAGAGAGAGAGAGAGAGAGAGAGAGAGAGAGAGAGAGAGAGAAGGAGGGGGGGATTGCAAATGGCGACACAATTCTTACCGGATACGTCATCCGTCGCAGGTGCAAGCTAGGTGGAAGATCCATACTATCCATATGAACATCGCGCCTGTATGGTGTCGAAGGCAAGCCTGTTGAATCTCTCTTCATGGGCGAGGCAGAGCGGCTGTTACTCCGGCTACTACTGCTTGTAGAAGTGGAACTGGTGCTCGTGGTAGTAGGACCTGTAGTAGATGTGATAATTTCCACTGGAGGACCCAGAGAAGATGACGAGGACGCTTGAGACATCGACAATGGTGGCGTGCTTGTGTCCTCTGAGATCAAAGACGGAGAGCGGTTTAAGCCTGAGAGCATTTGTGCATCACTGTCACTCTCGAGCTCAGACTCGTCTATGATGATGCGTGAGCCGCCGCTGGACTGGCGGCGGGTTAGTTGGTGCGGATGAGTAGAGGAGGCGATTGAAGTAGATGTCTCATCCTCGAGGGCGGACGAAGGCGCGGTGATGGGAAAGGCAGACACAAGAGGGCTAGTAAGGCGGGAGTCGGAGAAGTACTGAGGCTTGGGCGTCAGTACGCTAGGGCGGCGGAAGCGGTACTGAATTTCAGCAGAACTGGATGTGGAAGAGGAAGATGTGGAGGGCAGAGCAAAGTCAGAGGACGAGGTGGGGAGAGTAGGTCGAGCAGTGCCTACACCGAGCATAGGGCGGGGGTGTGCTTCGGACATGATGCCTGTAGCAGAAGGCGGAGTAGAGTTATAATACTAGAGGGGCACAGGTCACAGACAGTTAGTGGAAGGGTGTGAGTATGAAGCAATGTAGTAGCAGGAGTGGATGGGAGTAATCATGGGATAATGAGCGTCTACCCATAGGGGCTAATTCCCTTATCCGGTAATAAACCTCATCTCCCACGGCGTTGGGTCGACAACACTAACATCCTATAGCCTGGAGCTATAGTTTAGTATAATTCAAATGCTTGCAGCTGGGTATATATTATATGTAGATTATTATTCCAGTATCTATGCGAACGGTACCAAGGCATGACCATCACTCAAACACCCTGACGTATCATATCGATAACCGTCCACGCCGACAGTCCGAGGAGTCCTAAGCCATTATCATGTCAGTAAAAAGTAAAAAGAAAAAGAAAAAAAAAAGGTTGCTTTTTGTGCATCAGCTTGCTCAGACGTACCTAAGAGGGATACACGGCCGAAGTTGCCCCCCTTTGCGTTCCGCTATCAGATGTGCAAGTCATGAGAACAGACCAGTCGCCCTGGAGCACACAGAAATATCTGGCACTCACCTTCTCCGGGTCACCGGTGATATAGCCGCGCGTGAATTGGATGCGAGAGAAGATCCAGAGCACACCGAGTGCAGCTGCCGCCTTGGGCACCTTGAGGCCAGACACTATCATCCTGTATGCGCGATAGCAGCAAGGGGCGTAAAATGAACGTCTCCTGTCAACTATGATTTGCAGCGTGGCCAGAATAAAAAAGAGCTAACCCGGTAAGAAATATGGGAAGAATCTCCAGAGTGTTCTGATGTGCCCCTACGGCATTTGTTAACATGCCATGCTCGGCGATATGGACACGTAGAACAAACATACTCTGAGCACAGTTGAAGATATGGGCATTTTGGGATGCCGCTGCCTCTTCCTTATCTGCATAGACTAAGGGATGGGGATGTGTTATATGTGCCATTTGGTCTTCTTTGGGCAACAAGGTCACCCACGCCTAGGATATGGAATGCTGGCCCGGCCACGCCATTTGTTCACGGTCATCATTTGGTATACGAGCACATAGCCAGAGCCGACAATGGGTGCTAGGACAAAGGAGTACCTTTACATAGGTTACTATTGTATGCGCATATACCAGGAGAGGCAAAGCCAAAAAGCCCATACATACCCTTTGGGGACGATGATGGAGGACATGGTGCACAAGGCAAGGAAAAGACAAACTCGAGGGTTACTTGAGGAGAATAGCTGGTTAAATAGTAGCCATGTATCTGGATAGCAACGCAGCCGCCGCAGACACGCGCCCCGTCAGACCAAGTCAGAAGATGATAGTGATTCATTTGATTGGGTTCTGCTGCTAGCTCGCGTCTATTTGCACGTCAGAAATAATCACCTCTCTATCTCTACGCACGTGATCGCGAACAGCGCGGGAGCATATCCGGCCCCGCGTGTTTTTTTCGCTGATTGGCGGCAAACAAAAAAAAAAAAAGTGTGCACTAAATAATTATCTACATTTTCACATTTCAACGCATCTGCCATGTCCAAGCGCTCCGTCACGGAAATCCAGCCCGCCCAGGCAGATGGCCAGGCATATGCAAAAGCAACAGGTAGCGGTGCCAAACGTCCACAGGGCACAATCGATGAGATGGGCGAGTTTGAGGATGCCTGGGAAGATGAGATCGAGAGCGATGAAGACGTCCACGATGCAGAGGCTGCTACAGACGAGAATGGTATCTCATGGTTGTGCATTGAGTCATGAATACCTATGGGCTAATCTATCCTGGCCAGGTATGGATGTTGACGAGGTCATGCCAGCAATAGAAGAGTCCGATGAACAGCCTGCAGCACCCAAGGTGTATATCCCCGGCTCACATACACTTGGCAAGGATGAGATACTAGAGCCAGACGACTCTGTATACATCATGCGGCATTCTATGAATGTCAACTGGCCGTGTTTATCGTTTGATGTCCTACGAGATAGTCTGGGATACGAGCGCCAGCGCTATCCCGCCACAGCCTACATCGTTTCTGGAACTCAGGCAGATCAAGCCAAGAACAACGAAATCAATGTGTACAAGATGAGCTCATTACATAAGACACAAAAAGACAACGGTAAAACGGTTTTTTTGTTTTGAATCTTTTGTCGCAAATATCTCATGTGCGGAGATGTTAGATGATTCTGATTCGGACGACGACGATGATAATGACGACGGACTAGACGAGGATGCCGTGCTAGAACACCGCACGATCCCACATGTGGGAGGCGTCAACCGCGTTCGAGCACAGCCTTTACCACACGACTCTCCCCTCCCTCCTGCCTCGAGCCCATACTACGTCGCTAGCTGGGCCGACACGGGTAAAGTACATATCTGGAACGTACGACCGGTGATTGAATCGCTCGATGTGCCTGGCACGTCCGGCTACGACAAAAAGCCCGCATTCACTAATAACTCCCACGGGCGTACCGAGGGCTTCGCTATGGACTGGGCTGCATCATCGCCCGACAGCGCGAGTAGTTCGCTCAGGCTTCTCACTGGCGATATTCACGCCAAGATTCATCTTACGACAGCCGGCCCGGCCGGGTTCAATGCTCTCCCGCAGCCATTTTTGTCCCACACGAGCAGCGTCGAAGATTTGCAGTGGAGCCCTGTCGAGAACACGGTGTTTGCTTCGTGTTCGGCCGATCGCAGCGTGCTCGTATGGGACGTGCGGGTCAAGGGCCGCAGGAGTGTGGCCGGCATCCCTGGTGCACATGAGAGCGACGTGAACGTCATCAGCTGGAATCGGGCCACGACAAACCTGCTTGTTAGCGGCGGCGATGAAGGTGGAATTAAGGTCTGGGATCTGCGTAATGTTGCCAAGAAAGAAGGGTCAGTTCCTGTGTCTATATATGATCCAGCGGTCTCGAGAGATTGGCATGTGTGGATTTTGGAGCTGACGATTGTTCTTATTTCCTCCGCGAATGTATTTCTGTACATAGGTCCGCCGCACCGACACCCGTCGCATCATTCAACTGGCACAAAGCGCCGATCACATCCATCGAATGGCACCCTTCCGAAGACTCTATCCTCGTCGCCTCTGGCGCGGACGACCAAGTTACCCTTTGGGATCTCGCTGTTGAACAGGATGAAGACGAGACGGGCGCTATGGCAGACGGCGATGATAGCGAGCGGCAAGTACCACCGCAGCTCTTGTTCGTCCACCAGGGCCAGCGTGATATCAAGGAGGTCCACTGGCACCCACAGATCCCTGGTGCGGTCATCAGCACGGCGTCAGATGGATTCAACATCTTCAAGACAATCTCGGTCTGATTTCTTGGACCTTTTCTGTTGTTTGATTGCATGGAAGACCATTTATAGCGGTGTGTTGTACAACATGATGGGTGTATCTATGATGGGTGGTCGAGAAGTTGTATGATGATGATATTGATGATAGAGTTCATTATGAAGGAGTTCAAAAGTAGAATATTATCTCAATTTAGGATAGTAGACAGTGGGATGGGATTGATTAATATAGTCCTACGCTGTTGTTGGCTTTGGGTACACGAAGCTGTGAAGGGTATTTTTTTCAGCACTCCTAGTCGGTCACTTTTGAAAATTGGGATTGCTCTGACCTTGGTGATGTTCTTATGTAGTATGTCAGTGACGATGGCGTAGACGTTTCTGATATCTTTCAAATGCTGGCGAGAATAGTATAATTGTTTGCGGTCATGCTCTACAAGCGCGTCGCGATAGTCGGGTAGATTGGGGTATTTGATTATCTTCGAGCATATCTTGGCTCGGGTTAGGGTGGTTTGCCGCCCGGTGTCGCGTATGTTGAAAGCAGACTCTTGGGTTCGGTGGATTTCTCCCAAGACCTCTGGTGCAAAAGTTCAGAAAACCTAGAAGGTAAGAGAAAGGGGAATGTGATGCACCTTCTTGGATTTGTACACCTAGAATAAAGTGTTACTTCAACCTGTGATTACATGTGTAACTAAATACAACTTACCAAAGTTATCCCCACTGAAGACGGAGGTGCACATGAGAAATAATGAGTTAGAAGGAGCACATATAGATGCTTACTCTTCAATTCTATGGTTGTTTGTAAGTAAAGAGATAATTCATATATTGAAAGTAAGACATACTTGGGCATAGTCAAGTTAATCCACAGTCTGACCTTGTCCTGGAAACCTACTTATCAGGCACTATTGACGCTATATTATTGCACGAATTTCTTACACAATATTCCGCCAGTTCTTCTGCCTCTTTCTTTAGATTCTGATATAGGGCATAATTGTGCTTGTTGGAGCTGATATATTCGCGATATTTGGGTGACGTCGTTGAGATCGATGATGACGAAGCACTGGATTTGTCTTCAGTGATATCGTCGAGCTTGCGCTTTTTGGAAGTGGGGTTCTCGTTTAAAGTGGTCTCGTGCACTTCTGTATCTGTGAACCCAGGCTTGTCCGCCTGAGAGGGGTGATACGGAGACTCCGGATTGGAAGTCGATTCAATCAAGTCGGTGAGTTCCCTAGAAGGAATGATAAGAGTAGTTAATGATTCATGGGATGAATTAGGCTTTTACAATATCTACATAGCAGGACGTAGCATGTCAGGACAGTCAAGGAGCATGATAAGTAAGCGCATGCACCTTGGTAGGGAATACGTTGAAGATGATGTCCTCAGCAGTATCAGTAGCTTTCCGACGAAATACCTTCGGAATTTATATTAATACCTGTTATTGACATGCGCGCTAGCAATCTTATATACCTCCAGCTTCGCTGCCGTCTCTTTGTTGATGTTCGGCATGGTATGGGTTTGCTTCGCTGTGGAATTGAGAGGATGCCAGTGGGTAATTGCTTCCCACTGACGCCACACGCGCGCCTGAATGTGCTGAGTCAGCAGTGGCGTAATGTTGTGCTTGACGCTCTTACAGCAGTCGCATCCATTACAAGAGTTTGAGCTCTGGCGTAGTCGGCGCCCAGAGTACTATTATCATGGCCGCACAAGACGAGAGCGATGCTATTTCCACTCTTACTGGTCTCTCTCTTGGAAACATTCTTACTGGTCTCTCTCTACCCTCTGGCTCTGGTCTCAATGCCCAACTTGGTCTGACTGGTCGCGCCGATATCTCTCAGGGTCAACTTTTCAATGATAAATGGGACGATGAAGACGCAGTGGGGGCTGGACAAGGAGAGGATTTTGAGGACGAAGTGGATCTGGAACTGAGGAATGAAGCTTATTCAGAGCCCGAGGTCAAGATGGAGACGGATATACCTATTACATTGCCCCCAAAGGAGAAGAAGACCAAGATCGTAAAGAGACTTGTGGAGAGGCCTCCGACCGTCTTTGAAAGATTTCCGGCATTTGAAAAGGATCGTGTTTTGAATTTTACGGAATTGTTCAAAGGATATGCACCTCAGAAATCACGGTTGTCCAAACGACCATTCCAAGGTAGGAATCCTATGGCACTTCATTGGTAGCCCTTGCAAATATACTAACATATGGTACTATAGTTGAGACGGTCTACCCACGCAAGAAAGACCATCCGCGGAATTTTTTCCATGCCATCGTCGGCGATGTTAAACGACAGGTTGAGAACAAAAGGGTGGCAGATGTTGTATCTGCAGGCAGCATCGAACATGACCTCCTCATGGCACTTCGGGTAATGTTTAATGGACCCATCCAGTTAGTGCATTGACTAAAAACGCCACACAGGAGCGAGAAAATTCCGATGTAGCGATTGACTTGCCCTTACATGATCGAACATTTGACCTTGTGTTGTTGTCTAACTGGGAGGACCAAATCATCTACGAACCCGACCATCAATCTGCTCAAGCTCCCCCCGGCCTTCTGGGTATGAATACAGACTTGACTAAACCGTCAAACAAGGTGCTTGACTCAGGCGAATGGACGCAAAGTATTATCTGGAGTCCAGATGCTCCCTTCCGAGACTTTACCCAGCTTGAAATCAGTCCAGAGGACCAAAAACAACCAGAAGAGCAGACGACAGGTTTGTTATCACTTATAACCCCATCAAAAATTGCTCATGTTGGGATCCCAGACGTTGTCCGCCAGAGAAGACGGACTCGTCAAGATGCTGCTCAAGCAAAGGACAAGTTTAATCTCAGTAATGATCACTACTACGAAGTTTCTAAGGATGGCAGACATCGTATTCGTCAAACATTTGGACAGCTTAATGTTGAGCATGCTTATCCCTCTCAAAAGCTACAGTTACCATTCGTAAGCACCGGTAACATATCGCCCTTTCTATGCCTGAAACTTATACTCTTTGTCACCCGCAGTACAAGACGCGACTATCCAAACAAGAGGCTCGTGCCTTCCATCGACCTGCTCTTCAGTTCCCATCAAACGTCGAGTTACGCTTTACCAAAGTTCGAACGGCCAAGAAAAAGAAAGACAGGGCTGGAAGAAACCTGGGAAAGGGCGGGAACGTTGCGGAAGGTTTGCACACTACTAGCGACCTTAGTCTAAGAGATACGAGCAACTTCGTCCTTTGGGAGTTCTCAGTGCGTTTCTTTGGCCTGTCAGTTTCTCAGCGTTCTAACTCACCATATTATTGCAGGAAGAGCACCCGCCTATTGTTCAGAACTTTGGTATGGGTAGCGTTTTGGTAAATTATTATCGCAAGAAGACCGAAAAGGATGAACATATTCCCAAAGTTAGTCCTAAGAACTTGACGCCCATTCTTTTGATTATTACTTTCATTATTTTCCTGACGTTCGATCTCGCGCCTAGTATGATCTTGGCGTGCCTTTCGTGCTTGAGCCCCAGGATGAGTCACCTTTCATGAAATTTGGCCTAGTTCGACCGGGACAGACGATCCCTGCTCTATATAATAATCTTATCCGGGCTCCACTATTCCGACATAAAGCCTATCCTACGGATTTCCTTATCATTCGGTATAATCCATCACTTCTCTTGTCTTCATTTCTGGCTCGCTTACGCGATTTCAATACTTGTTCGTAGGAGCACGATCAAGGGTGAGGCAAAATATTACATTCGAGAGATCAAGAACCTCTTTGTCGTTGGCCAGACCTATCCGGTGACAGAAGTCCCCGGGCCGCACTCGCGAAAAATCACGAACACCATCAAATATCGGCTGCAGATTATCGCATTCAAGCTGTTGCGCAAGAGCCAAGGCGAGCGCTTAAAGATTTCGCGCTTGATGAAATACTTCCCCGACCAGAATGAATTACAAATGCGGCAGCGGCTCAAAGTACGTCGGGTTTATTTATATTTATATGTCCCATCAATTCTCCCATCACTGATTTTAATATGTTCGTCGTTTTTGTATTTAGGAATTTATGGAGTACCACCGCCGTGGGCCCCATCAAGGGTTTTGGCGTCTAAAGCCCAATCTCAGCATTCCTTCTGACGCGGAGATGCTGAAAATGGTCGTGCCCGAATCAGTGGTGCTCATGGAGAGCATGCAAGTGGGCCAACGACATTTACAAGACTCAGGCTATGGCATGACAACAGAAGCAGCGGCGGAAGAAGACGACGAAAGCAGTCTGTCCATAGAACAGCAACTAGCGCCGTGGATCACGACGAAGAACTTCTTGCATGCCACCCAAGCTAAGGCGATGCTGAGGCTGCATGGCGATGGCGACCCCACCGGGCGTGGAGAAGCGTTTAGTTTCATTCGTATTTCAATGAAGGATATCTTCGTCCGAGCTGGCGAGGACTATGAATCAAAACTTCGTGCGTTTTTTTCTTTGATTATTTGCATGATTCATGCGCATACATGGACCTGTCTTCTTACTTGTCTCTATCGACTATCCCATCATACAGTGGAAGCTGAAAACAGACCTAAATCCGCTCATCGTTACAACGTTGCTGAACAGCAGCAAATCTACAAGTCGGAAATCGAACGCATCTGGAACGCGCAATTTGACTCCCTAAGCCGCAAAGACGAACCAGAGTTGACAGCCGAGGACATTCGCCGATACGAGGAGGCTGAGCAAGAAATAAATAATAATAATAATAAGAAGGCGGGAGGACTGTCACAGACCCGTCAAGGCTCGCTACGGCCTGATGGGATGGATGGAGCTGTCTCACAACCCTCGCCCTCGGTCAGTCGTGCTTCGTCTGTTGAAAGAGGTAGAGAAGGAAGTATGGGTCCGGATTCTAACAGGAAGGTTCTCCGCATCAAACGTTTGGTAAATCACATTCTTGTTTTCATATCTGCTGTCCCCGCATGTGTTTGCGTATGATCACTGATCATGGGGAAATACGCGCCGTTTATGTGAACAGATCGATGGAGAGTGGCGAACAGAAATCATCCGCGATCCCGCAGTAATCCGTGCGTATGTCAAGAACAGGCAAGTCATGGAGGAAGAAGCTACCCTGACGGACACGCTTGCTCCAACGGGCGATGCTGACAGAGACAAACGTGCTCGGAAAAGGTGTGTATATGCTTGGCCTATTCTAGTTCTGATTCATTTCTTTTTTGGTGCTATGTCTTGTATTTCTCTTCTTCTTTTTTTTTTTTTTCTGCTCGTGTGCTGTTTTCATTTGGCAGAACCATTGACCGAAGATACCTCATGTAGACTGGAAGAAGAAATTGCTCGCATGCGGAAGAACCAGGAGCGCCGTCTCCACCGCAAGAACGCCAAGATCGTTAAAGAGGGTGGGACACCATTGCAACTCAATCGGCCCATCAAACCCGACACGACAGTGCGTTTTTTTCTTTGCCCTTCGACCTGATGCAATGACTCACATGACGGAACAAATAGCGGCGCTGTGGTCATTGCGGTCAGATGGGTCATATGAGTACGTTGTTTCGCTTTTTCCAGAAAGCAAAAACCCCTCTCCCCCTGATCATTCCGTGCATGACCCGTGTCCATGAACGCGTGGCGCTGACATCCATGGACACTCGTCTACTTCTTTAGAGACCAATCGCAAGTGCCCCAAATGGGCAGAAAGCAATATGGGTGTCGCCCCTGTTGCCTCGTCATCTAACACAGCAGCGAGCCCCCCACCTCCAGGCACGCCAATCTCCGCGTTAGGGTTCAGCCGTACCGGGCTAGGTGCTGGGCCGGCAGTGCCGAGCCCACTGGCAACAAGTCCTCCGATGTCTGCCTTGGAAATGGACAGAGAAGAGGGGGGTGTGGGAACCGCTAGCACAGCCAGTGGGGCGACTGCTGCGCCGAAGCTCAAATTAACATTGAAGAAAGGGTAGATGTGTGGGGGTGGCTCAGGAGAATAGGCAGCTTACACAGCTTATCGTCGTGTCGTCCCAGGGCTCATGCGCTCACGTGTTGTCGTGCGGTGTCTTATTAAACATGTTTCGCTCGCCGATGGTTGTTATCGTTTGCATGTCATGCCCTCCTCGGACCTTGTATGCGCATATATATACGGAGACGCAGAGGAACTTGTATTGTACGGTATAATATAATGCTAGCATCATTTTGTATGTAAGTGGTGGTGATATGCGACTGTGGCCTATCAGAATGAGCATACTCGCAATAGACGCAACGACTGCCGAAGTCCTTTGGGAGCAGATGGACCGTGATGTGACGGAGTGTGACGACGTCCGCCGTCATTACGGAAGCAAACTGAAAAAGCTGGGCTTGTCCTTGGCTTGGCGTTGCCCTGCTTCTTTTTATGTAGTTGCATTCCGGCTTCTTGGCACGTTGATCCACTTTTCTTTTCTGTAATAATCTCATTCAAGTCACGGTCCCTTCAGCTGAAATCACAAGTGCAAACCCCTGCTGGGTCTCTGCTCTTCGGGTGTTCTCGCGATCATCAGCATCGCCGTTATCCATCCTTGTTTGGACTGTTTGGGTTTCATCCTCTTAGCACCCATCGTCATAGTCCTCGGACTCGGAATCATATCATCTTATCTCGCTGTACCAAGTCACCAGTGGCTAGTGACTCACCGCTAGTGGTGCTGACCCCACTTTAGTGCGGAGCACTATGTCCCGTTATCCATCACATCTTACACCCGGCGCACCCAGCGCGTTAACCAAGGCCCAAAAGTCCCGTGCGCGGCGCGAGCCCTCGGGTGTCTTTTCTCTCTTCCAACCGCCACAGATCCAGCAGTTCAAAGAGGCCTTTCAGCTCATCGACCACGACAAGGATGGATGGGTGACGGAGCATGATCTTAAACAACTCTTTACATCTCTAGGTATGTAATGACTATGTGCAAATGGATCAGTCTGGAATGCTCGTATCTGCCTCCTTGCCCTAAACTTCCTCTTCCCCTCTTTGCCTCTCTTCATTCGCTCCTGTCCTGCCAAGATTGTACTTATTCCACCTTTTCATATTGTGTAACTCTATTTTTTTTGCCTTTCCGAAGGCATACCGCCCTCCAAGAGCACGATTGATTCACTCCTCACCGCCCGTCCTGGCGGCCATAACAGGTCCTCCGCTATCGCCTACGTCGACGAGGATGCTCCAACGGACCGTGGCGTGAACTTTACGATGTTTCTCACTATGATGAGCGAACGCCTGTTTGAGTTTGACCCCGAGCAGGATCTCATGGAGGCTTTCGAGTGTTTCGATGAAACGGACTCAGGCTTTGTTAAGGTGGACGATATGAGGAAGTGGATGAGCGACGTCGGAGAAAGGATGGACGAGCGAGAGGTATGTCAACGGAATAAAAAGCGCTCCTTTTCCTCTCCCCTCTCTCGACCCGATTCGGCTTGCTGTTGTCATTGATGCAGTTGTTGCTAAAACTGCATGCGGCGGGTTCAATATACTTTGTATTCTTCTCTTCTCCCTCTTCTTCTACTTTCTTCTTCTACTTCCTCTTCCTTTGATTGACACTTTCTCATCTTGGCGTGATTGTTCATATGTATTTGTTATACTGATCACTCACATCATCCTTTTTTTTTATCTTTAGATCGACAAATTCTTGAAAGGCCCGTTCACGGACCGTCAAGGTAATTTCAACTATCGTGAATGGATAAAAGTATTACGCGTCAACGCGGACGACGAAAAGGCTGAAGCTGCCTCATGATGATCGTGACGATACCGACAACAATGAAATGATTTCCTTCTCTATTATGTACATGTATTAGGGCATTTGTGTGCGCCATCCTATCAGCTCTTTCGCATGGGCTAGAATGATGATCAATTAATTAGGATATACCCATTCAACTCTGAATTCTGGGTGCACACAGATGTCAAGCTTTCATGCAATTCATGTCTGCCCAGCTATTAGCTATATATGTTGATGATATATAAGATCAAATTTCACAGGTCTCGAATTCAGCACAGTGCACCACTGCTTATTTGCCAAGAAAAGCTTGTGTGCCAAGCTCACTAGTTGCTTTTTTTTTTGAGTTGTTCAATTACACAAAGTCTCTTTTTGCACACTAGTAGTTACTTTAGATCGATCGGCCTCTTGGCCTTGTTTACATCGGATTAACCCGACGAGGACTTGTGGCTGCTTGGGCCTCCTCAGCCCATTACATTTGGTCCATGACCTCCGTTTTTCAGCTTAAACGGCGGTGATTTCAGATGTCGCTTGACTGCTGGGGTCTTGGCTTGTGCTGCTTCAGAGGTTGATAAAAAAAAGATGGCAACAACAACAACAACATCATCATAACTGCTATTTTTACTGTCTCTTTGCCTGGAGGCATATCGCCGCTATCCAACCACGGCACTTGAATATACCGCACATGTATCATCTGACACCAACTCGAGGCTTGCGTTAGCTCACGCCCGACTCAAATCGCACTTAGCGTGTTCAATAGCAGTCTAGGGCTGTACTTGGCCAGTGTCCTAGCTAGCAACTATATGTGCTCATATGATCTCTGAGTCCAAGTTGGTCTTCACATTCTTCACTTGCCAGTATTCTCTTGGCATTAGCCTTGGCATATGCTAAAATACGCCTCTTTCCCCCTGCATATGTCCTCGTGAGTTCACGATGGGGGGGGGGACAAGAAAAAGAGGGCAGAAGAAAAGAAAATGGTGACATGACCAAACATTTCGCCGACCGATTCCCAGGTTGCTCTCCTTAACCCGCTTTCATCGGGTGCACATGCACATACATGCGCTCATGTGTAAGCTGAATTTTACGAAAGATCATGGTCCTTGCGTCCCTATCTGCGCCGTCAACGCCGCCGAGACCGTGCCACCATTACCGGCCCGGTGGAAACAAGCGAAACTCTGAACCTTCGCGACCTGAGTAAGTGAGAAGAAACGTCTGTTTATATGCGCCAGCGAGTAGGGCGTTATTCACCGCAAGTAGCCAAGCGGGGTAAAGGGAGTAAATCGTACGTCATGCCAAGAGATATTCCCTGTTTTTTTTTTCTTGTCTCTCAATCATACACTGGCTTCCCCGAGGTACCCGCCGGCTGGATTTCAAACAAGGCTAAGCGGATAGGACCGGAGGAGAGGAAAACATGCCTCAATTGAGTGGAATCTGTAAGAAGAAGTCTGGACTCTGCTCTCCCTCGGTGCTAAAAAAAAGTGTGTAGTTCAACTTGAACACTGTAGGTATGAAATATAACTGTTCTCTGTGTTGGGTGTTTGTTGGGCAAAAACATACGGGCAAATGACGAATTTCCGTTTTCCTCTCCATGTTCTTGCGTCTATACTAGACGCACCTAGCACTGACATGTGAAGCTGAAAAATAGGGTGCTCGTTTCCTCTAAAACGACCGATGTGAAACGAGCAGGGAACACGACAATTAACATGGTCCCAGCTATCACGATACACACCTGGGGCGATGTCGCCTAACCCCCGCTTCTGTCTTGGCTCCATAGGCATAGCCTCTCTAGTCTTCTTCCTCTTGGCTTGCCTTAATTATGAACTGTGCTCGGTGACGATAGCAACAACGAGTAAATACGCATCATATTCAAAGCCTTTTTGACGTCATGATTTTTCTTAGGACCCTTGTCTTTTTTTTTTTTTTTTTTCACCGCAAGGATTGTGGATAATGGTCAGATTCGTCATCTCTTTTACTTTCAAGGTCTGGAGTTTGCTCGGTTGTTGCTAGTGACACCTAAGTCGTGTCTGGATCGGCTGGACTACTGACTGCCCGCACAGCGGACAGGTCTACATACTCAAGCTCACTAGCACTGGCAAGCCGGTTAACAAAGAACGATGATTGCACGGGCACGTGTGTGTGCATATGTGTTTTGCCAGTGGACTATGTCATGTCTGCGAGAAGGAGAAGGCGTGGTGGTGGAGCACGATTCGACAGGTAATTACATTATTCAACCGGCGACGGGTGGAAAAGACACAAGCAACAAAGGGGCGGAAAAGGGTCCAGATAAGATGAATAAAGTCAAAGAGCGAAATTGAGACGAGGCGGTGCAGCACTTCTCTTCTTTCGTGTTGCTCTTTTGTCATATCATCATATTAGCATGCACAGCCTTGGTCTATGAAGATTTCAAGCTTTGTCGATGTCCTTCTCTTCCTATCCGCCTTCAATTTCTACCCACCCCGTAAAAAGGATCATGTGTAATTATGCTATGACGAGTCTTTGACGCTACAAATAAACAGCAAAGTAAGGTATACCGACAACTATAGTTCCCGGCTTGTGTATTGCAGTTGCTGTCTTTTTCTTTTTCCGGAGCCGTCCCGTCTGTGACTATCCGGAGCTTGGAGCTGCACTGCCAATGGCTCTTTCTCTTCGATGCTCGCCTAACCCTATAGCATACCCTTGCGCAGCTGTTCTGACCGGTATCGTTGTCCCTAACAAGGTCTCCGGGACATCACCGAACATGGTGTCATCATAGGATCTTGGTCTTGGGTAGTATCTGATAACATGCCAAGGCAGATGTGTCGCTTATACAACCAGTGCATCATACATTGTAACATAGGTATCACCGATCGCGTGCCAGTGATAATTCATGCGTTTTGAGCCCCTCATATTGGCAGGGCCTTTGTTGTCTTGGTTATGGCAATACAACAGCTCATACTTCAAGTTCACATGTTAATTTCATTTGTGAGTTTTCATATTATTGTTGCAACGATAATTGAGATTATAGGCATGGCAGTTACTACCAAGCACTGCACAAGTTGTCCGAGTCATTGTCGTCGTTAAAAAAAAGTCTTATCTCCTACTACCACACGGCCTGCCGAGTCCCACTTGAAGCTATCCGAACCATTCTTTGGTCTGATGATGATGCTATGCAATTAATGGAGGAAATCTTAGTGGCTGTTAGCGTGCTACAATCTTATCTGGCCAAGAGGAGACTTGGATTATGTGATCATTCCTCGACTATAGGGCGAAGGCCCCTCTAATCTATAGTCAAGTACAGCAAATACAATTCTATATACTTCCTAAAGGATATCTACGTTCTGGGTGTTCATTCGATATAATAATCGCCCTAGAAGCCCGAACACAGCTGCTGATTGCGAGTTTTAAGTTTGCACATGACTCGGTCTTGATTATGAACTCGTTTGCCCGTGCTTTCTCCCGTTGGCGCTTACCAATTATACGTACATCCAGGCCATGGAGTAAGCCCGGGGAGGAGAGGACACTATGTGATGGCGAGAGATCGCTTCAAGGGTACATCAGTAGTCCCATCACGTCATAGCATAGCTTGAACAGCCCATGGACCTTCTCTACTCATTTGAATCACGTGCCATGGAGATGCTTTCTAAGACCTAGCACGTGCCACGGATGGTTGTGAACCCTCCTCCGACGTGCACGCGGAGACACAAAGCAGGAAGAAGAAAAAAACACGACAACTGTGCGAATAGCTTGTCCATATATTGGAGTAATGCTGTGAGGGGAAGGGCCTGGATTTCAAGAAGACATCAAACCGAACTGGACCGTCGTCCGCCGTATAGCAATGGAAAGGTGTTGATAAGTATTGATTACTTATCCATGTTTTATATATACAATATATATACTCATGAGATTGTTCCCACTAATGATATAGCGATCATTCTCTGGACTTTATCGCATCGCTTCGAAAGCGACGGAGGATCTGCTGGCAATTACAAATGAAATCTGGCCGCAGCGGCGAAGGGGGTGTGAGTTGCTTTAGCTGATAAGAGCGTCATTGAGGTGAACTGGTTGGCTTAGCAGTTGGTCCCTCATTCATGGCCTCATGATTGACGATATGTTCAGTCCCCGAGGGTGTCTTACTCCTTAAAGCGGAATTAGAAGGGGGACTTGTGCGAACACTGTAAAGATGAAAAGAAGCTTGAGGCCGCTATAGGAGGAGATGCGATGTGTCGCACCAAACGTGGACGTCGGTTTGGGTTTGTGTGAGCCGCCAAGGGCCCATTCAGACTAGGTTCATGGCGAGTCTGTCTCCTGTGCGAGGTGATCGTATTATTATTATGCGCATTAGTTCAGCCGGCTCGAGTCGCGGCTGCAGTGAGATTTATTGTTGTTGTTTTTTTTTGGGTGATCGTCGGTGCTGGGTATGACACTCCAACTGTGCGGAGAGTTGCAGTGCAACGGACATAGCCATTTGACATATTTCTTTATTAATATTATTTTAAAGTGGATCATTGACGGTGGACTGCGGTAAATAAGAGTATAATAATGTGGAGGGGTGTCAATATGGATGAATGATAAACTGATGAAACGGCGGCGACGCTATTTGGTTGGGGGCATGAAGAGAGACTTGGCATGCGAAGGGAAAGGGGGGGAGGGCCGGCTAATTTACGTAGAGAGGGCAAGGCGGACTTTGAGCTGGGACCGGTCTCAGAGGGCAGGAGTGGGACGGGACCGATGACCCGGACCGATCCGTTAACCAAATGGAGGAAGGTCGGCGTGGATCGGGAGGAATGCCAAGAAGAGGGATGGAAGCCGGCCGAAGAAAGGCTTGGACGGACTGGGACTGGAATGGCTTGGCATCTGAGCCCTTGGGTTTGGCTTGGCATCCAACAAGCCGCCGCTGGTCTCTGTTGCCTGTTACTCCTCCTACGCTCGCTGGGCCTCTTATATCCCATGGCTCCCATGCCCGGATCTGCTCAAGTCCCGCTCGCCTCCTCCGCCTCTGCCTACTCCTATCCTTCTTCTTCTTCTCTATCCATGCTGGCTTTGCCTTCGCCAGAACAATCTGTCTCTCCCCCTGGCCTCCTCGCAGACCTCCCTACCGCTACCGCAAACATGACCATCGCTCCTCCCCAGTCTGCCACCGCCGCCGTCGATGCTGCTCCTCAGACGGCTTCTATCTTCGTCTGCGAGTGGGAAGACTGCCACGAGTGCTTCGAAGACGCAGAGGTGCTCTATAACCATCTCTGTAACGACCACATTGGCAGGAAGAGCACAAACAACCTCTGCCTCACTTGCAAGTGGAAGGACTGTGGCACCTCCTGTGCCAAACGCGACCACATCACCAGCCATCTCAGAGGTGTGTACCATCATCATCCCCATCTCTACCCCTTCCCTTCCTCTATCATCTTCCGTTGACCAATCATATCACGTGCCTGACCATCATCTTTACCTATTCCAGTTCATACCCCTCTGAAGCCCCATGTGTGCGAGGTACTTATCTCTCCTGTCCCCTCGGTATATATATATGTCATGTGTTCAGTGCTAACCGAGAACACATTTATAGATCTGCAAAAAGACCTTTAAGCGCCCACAGGATCTCAAGAAGCACGAAAAGATACATACCGAGGAACATCACATACAGCACAAGCACTCCAAGGCCATCACCGTCCAGGATCCCGAGTACGCCAAGCGTGTACGCGGTACCGACCCCAAGAACGCCGCTATTGCTGCTGCTGCTGCCCACAAGCTGGCCCCTTCGCGCTACGCCACCAATTACCACGACAATGCCCCTTATGGCCTGCCATCTCCTGAGCCGTCGCCTCCTTATCATCACGCGACCGCAGTGACAGATTATCTGCCTACGTGGGAAGCCCTCAAGGCCGATGGTACTCCGGTTTCCGCGACAGGCATGAAGCGTGGTCGTGAATACAACGTAGACGACTTTGTCTCCGACATTATCAAAAAGCAACGCATCAC
The DNA here is from genome assembly GCA_018343915.1 of Agroathelia rolfsii. Taxonomy (NCBI): domain Eukaryota; kingdom Fungi; phylum Basidiomycota; class Agaricomycetes; order Amylocorticiales; family Amylocorticiaceae; genus Agroathelia; species Agroathelia rolfsii. The sequence goes on from JABRWF010000002.1 coordinate 2,991,683, forward strand.
GCCCTACGATCAACGTGGTCATGGGTACACTCCTGGTAAGGCTAGCTCTCTTTTTTCGTCATAAGGTGCTGACCACGGATTATCTTTCATAACGGCCGTATCATCTAGAAATCATCGAACGCCTAAATCAAATCTATGCGCAGCAGGCGGGTGCAGTCAATTATGGTGGCTCCGAGGTCCATGGTCGTCCTCATATTCGCTCCGAAGATGATCTTGCACTGGTGAACCGCTTCCTGGTCGAACTCGGCCGTGATGTGTCGACTGCCGATATGGGTCATGGGCGTGTATCGCCTTCGATGGTGCACTACTCCGCAGTCGACGATTACAACTTTTTCGATCCCAGTAATCTTGAGCATCTGGGCCTTGCTGGCATGCCTGGCATCTACAATCGCCCTAAGAAACCCTTGCCTCGCTCTCAGCACAACAACCCAGCGCTCTACCCCAATGTGTCTGAGTCTCGCTATCCCGCTGAAGTGCATGGACACGTTCGTCATGCAAGTATGCCCAACCCCCCACCTTCATATATCCGCCCACAGCCAGGGCGCTATCCCCAACACCTTCCCTCGCCCCCTGTCCATGAGTTCGCACAACAGTCTCTCGACAGGTCTCCCCAGTCTGTCTCATCCACGCCGTCGAACCCGACGCCCCCGCCAACCATGGCGCTGCCTATGCAGATGCCGGACTACGAGCACATCGATGGAGGCATGCGTGACTACCCGCCCATGTACAACGCACACGAGTTTGCTCCTGGCACTGGTGCTGCTGTTACCGGTAATACCAAATACGGTTTTGGCTACGACTACGTCCAACCGATTGTGCAAGGCCAGCAACCACCCCTACTGAACATTGCCCACCCCTCGAACGCGCATTACATCCACCAGAACCGGTTGAGGACCGATCCTAACACTGTTAAGAAGGAGGATCTCGACCAGGAGCATGAGGCTGCTGCGCTTCGTGGCGATGCTGAGGATACCAAACAGGAGGGCATGGACATCGACGAGGACGGCGAGTCCGATCCATTCGCACGTCTGCCTGTGATCCGCAAGCCGGGTGACAGCGAGGACAGGCTGCCGCCGCTGCATCCGGCCCCTTCGTCGTCTTCCTCCACGTCCTCTTCGCCCTCGTCGACGGCCAGCCCACGTGGTGGGTCTGGCTCGGCATCTCCCTCGTCATACTACGCATCGACGAGCACGACGACCCTACCTGGCATTCGCTCGGTCAGGCAAGCGTGCGAGCTTGACGATCTGGGTGAGCGCATCAATGGTATTGAGCTCGAGCAACGGCAGCAAAGGTCGCGCTCGACGACGCCGACCTCGTTGATGTCCGCCAAGGAGCAGCGCAAGCAACACCTGCAGCTCATTGCCGAACTGCTCGTGAGCATCAACAAGGATTACCGTGAGCGATTCGGTACGCCCCCGCCGAGTAAGAGACGAAGCGTATCTCCCCAGTCGTCCAATTCTGCTTCTTCTTCTCCATCTACTTCGCCGCGCAGCGTGCCGAGGTATGCCCAGCTCAGCATGGATGCGGAGATGATTGCTGCATGATGGTCTTATCGTATCTCATCAGCAATGGGTGGTTCCTTTTTTTTCTGGCCTTTTTTGTCGTTGCATTGATTCTCGGTGATTGGCATTTCTTCGATTTTCCTCGTTTTCAAACACATACAACACACGAGCATATTATTCCTCTTTTTATTCTTTATCCTTTCTTGGGTCATTTTTTACTGCCACCACTCCACCGCCTCACCCCTTCCCTCTGATTCTCTGTTACGTTGCTCGTCGCAGTTGCAAATGTACCACTAGCCTCACCACCAGCACCCCATCTCATCCTTATATATCCCCATTTGTTCCTCCTTCTCTTGCCCATTTCTCATTACTTACTCTTCTAGGACTTCATTACACACCCACAATAAAAATTACTTTATTGTCAAGCACCGTGGCATTTCTCGCCTCCTTTCTCTTCTCTTCTCTTCTCTTCTCTCTTATCTCTGGCATTTTTTTCATCTTTTCATTGTGTCCTGTATATGGTTGTATTAATGACAATATTTTTTCCGTTTTGGATTTTTTTTTTTTTGTGTGTGTGTTCGTGCATTCAGTCGTGCCCATGTGATTGATTTGACTGTCAGGATAACTCAACGGGGGATTCCCCTGACATTAACGTTTCGAGATTATCACGGGGAATTCGGAAAGTCTAATGACAAATGCTAGTAGATTGAGAAGTGACATTTTTGCTGACATTAGTTAGATAAGTGAATGGCTTCTCGGTAGTTTGCGACTCCGAAGTCTGATAAGTGAATGGGACTCAGTACCACAGCTGGTACCGTGTCAAGGTAACAGGTAACTGAGCACACGGTATCCATCCAGTGCGTGTGCACCATGCATACCTCATTGAGGCCTCGTCGGCTTCATCTTTCAATCATCCTCGGCAAATCCGTGGATCTTTTCGGTTCGGTTCAGCCTGAGAGGTTTTCTAATCCCCCCCCCCTTTTTTTTTTTGTATGCCAGCCTGAGTGCTTGTGCTAGTGAGTTGATCGTCGCTGTAATCTTGGCGCACCGCATAAAGTTCGTGCGTGCCCAAACATTTTGACTACTATTGGTACCGCTCGTGGAGATTAGAATAAGAGATCAAGAGAAGTACACTGCCAGTATATCATAGATGACATAGATGATATATATGTAGCACTAACAGGCACAAATGATATACACGTATATACGACAAGCGCACCGGTCTCAGTTGCGGTGGTATATGATACATGGCTTTCACATGCATGCATAATACTATTATACAGCACCGTGTCCTGATGATATTGACGGCTCGGACCTCAGATTGATAATTTTAGGCCTTTATGTGTACGGTGTGTATCATGACTGGTGAAGAATCACACAATATATATTGATCTTTACGAGATGATAGCGACGATATAGACTATTACTATAATCGATGTAGATTGCAATTTATTGGTGACAGATAAGCGCTGTTACGGGGTTGGCGGCGGTGATACAGGTTTGTTCAAGACGGCGAGGGCCTGAGAGAGTCCTAAGTCAGTAAGTGTATGCTTTAGTTCGTATGTGTACCTCACATACAGTATGGGAGAACGTTTAACCAATGATGCCGACTCGGAAAGGACGCACGTTTCTGGCAATGAATGGAAGAATAAGCAAGCAAACAAGGCACTGGTGTTAAAAAAGGGCCCAGGGAAGGAGAAGCTTGAAGGAAATACGGAATTCAATGAATGAATGTACTGCAAGATGAGAAGACCATACAGTCGCTCGCTATCGGTCCATATAAACCATATGTAGTGATACACAAACACTAGTATTGTCAAGGTGCAAGTGCACTCCCCTTCCTTTGTTATTCCGTCCGAATTCCCAAGCTACGTCACCTATTGTATATTATAAGGTAGCGCTTATGCAAAACCGACGACCTCCAAAGTGAACATGCCTGTCACGCTCGGCAGGCGTAGCATCTTCCAACTGCATCCCCTCCTTAAAATCAAGCTTTCTTAAAGATGAAATAAAAATAAAACCATAAACTCGCATAAAATATATCAATTTTTTTTCCCATTATGTTCTAGCAGTGGAGATGCAATTTAAGTATTTGAGAAAGTATCGTGTATGCCGTATGTAAGTCATGTGACATCAACATGAAAGAAGCGCAAGTACACGCATGCCTACTCTAAGGCTCCTGTATGGAAGATCTCAGGGCAAGGTAACCCCGGCTATTATGCTAAAAACCAACTGCATCAGCTAAAGAGGACTTAGTTGCATTGATTAGTTTTGTATCCTACAACTAGTGCATATGTGCCAATAAATAATGCTACAGCAGAATCTTAAATACGCAGATTTTCAAACTATACCCAGCGATTCACTGACCTATATTAAAAAGCGGTTAATGTAGAAGTCCAGCTACTTGGGCAGCAAAAAAATATTACGGACGTAGAAATCCTCGCCTAGACCACCGATTTACTAGGCTTGATAATTCTACATTAAATTAACTGAATCTACATTGTTGTTTTCTCTTATCGAGTGAATCTACCGCGACGGGCATTCGAGACAGTCAGGGGTCCAAAAGGCTGTGGTCACACCTGTCACTATGTTACGAGGGTGGTCGGTTTTGCATGAGAGCTACCTTCCTAGAAGTGGCATGCTAGTACATGTAGTAGCAGCTGCACTAGTCGGAAACACCTCGTCCGAGTCTTTAGTGTGCCCAATTTAGGGTATGGGCCATCACTGCTCGTGATACCTTACATCCGACGCCTGATGTAACTTTTGATATGCCGAACGGAGTGGATGAGCTCACAAAAGAGATATATGGCCGACTCAGAGACGCATTCCGTCTTTCGGCACCACAAGACACGAGCCGAGCTCCTGGACAGTCGAATGACTACCAAGATGAAATGATCCTCGTGGACTGTCATCGGCTTACTGCCATAATACTACTAGCAGTATTTACCTTTTTTGGTCATTAGCACCCTCATTATTCTTGCACAGTAGCAAGGCAGTCTTACTCAAGCCGCTGTCAGTATGGGTGATTCTAACTATACATTCCAGGTTTAGTGCACCGGCAGTTGGTGTCTTGATGCACGTTTTTCGAATGATTCATTTGATTGTCCCAACCCGAGGGAGCCTCCAATTGGCAGGCTCCACCAGCACCAGCTAAATGAATAACCAACTATAATCGATGGACAGGGGCAACCCTCCGTTCACAGATATGTAGTCCGACTGTCTGAGTCATCGACGTAAGTTTGAAGGTTTCTCCATGGCTCCACTCCCATGCACTGGTCCATACATCTCAACTATGACCAGGTCCCGGCCAAGCATGAAGCGCACGAGGGTCTTACGACCGTGGACATTCCGGAAGTCATGGGGTCGTAATGTGTGCTCTATATTTATATCACATGGATGGCGGGCAAAGTTACCGTTTGCCGCACGAAGCCTGGAGAAGACGAGAAGGGCGTAATAATGATGGTGATGACAAATGGGGTGTGTATTCTGGTTTACGATACCTTATCATGGTGCCAGCCTCAATTTTTTTTATCTCTGGACCGGTGGGGAGCTTGAACCGAGTATAGCGTCCTAGAATAGATGGAAAGGCGCTCGTAATAATCTGAGTGCTCATTTAGGCACATGGTATTGACATAGCCCTAGCAGCAGCTTAGCACAATGTCTCGCTATGGTCAATGGCAATGATAAGGACACAAGACCCTTACCCCCGGCACACTGGTTTAGTAAGCAATCCTATCCAATTAGCGACTTTGAGGGTTGTGAAGAATACCGCAATAATAATACACTCGTTTGGGATTGGCTCGTATTCTGTATCCCTCAGTTTGGATCAGTAACTTCGATAATTCACTTTTCATATCAAATCACTGAGTGGCGGGGCAGAGACATGCACGTCAAGACTTCGCGAAGACGTCCGTTATCCGGGAAAGAGGATTGATCAATGCAGATTGGTGGGAGACGCAGCTTAGTCGAGTCCGAAATGCCCGACCGGCACGTATCGATACGTATCTCCCATCCATCCAATCATTTGGAGACAGGAGGCATGAGGGCGAGCGTCACTTCTCGTCGATCTACCCAGGAGTACTTTGTAACAGGCACACCTGTCGATCGGTCGGCGTTTCCCTGGGCAAGTGGAGCTCCCGGCCCTCCGAGAACTTCGCAAAGATGCTAACTTTAATAATTTATAATCAGTCAAATCAACCAGGGTATCCTGGTGCTTCTCGAACCAAATACCGAGTTTTATAAGGTGAACAGTGTCAATTTGCTCACAGTAGGACTGATCGGGATTGTAATTACTCCAACGGGTGGCGACTGGGATTTGCGCTAAAGATAGCCGGTAGGCCCATCCCAGTCCAAGGAGCTGAAGCAATCAGTGCACTGTTCTATGCGTCGGATAGTTTGAACCTTATTCAAAAGCCCCCGGATTGCGTTGAATCATGTGGACGGGGCGGCGGAGCTCCGAATGCTTTTTTCAAGTATACCCTATGCATGAGGAAACCATCATGATGATTAACATCAAAACCCGGTTAGATAATCCCAGAACGAGTTTCTGCCAGCTATGGCTCCAATAAGCACCTTGTCTGTACGACAATAGCCCCGCAGAAGACCAGGATCACTCCAAGTGGTCCGCCGACGAAATCGCTGCCATGTAAAGGAATTTCTCAGAAGGGCTGCGAATGGCACATGTAGTCAAAAAGACATCTCGAGCTAAGGATAGCTCTGAATCTATTGTCAATGCGCAGCTTAAGTAGCCGGTGAAGAGATATTACCAACTTCGCGTGTCGATCCACTGTGAAATGGATTACCTTATCACTTTGTGTGAGATCGATATGTCTGTCAACAACACTTCACCATGAGGCACGATCCTGAACATGCTTCAATAGCCGACCGAGAGACACCAACGCCTACTATTGACAGCGCCAGAACTGATATCAATTCTTATTGGAAATGCCAGACTAGTTTGTCATATCGTCTCCGATGATTGCCATTTGTTTGTTTTTTTTGTTCGTTTTTGCCCTATCCACCCGGGCTATGGACGTCGTCCCTCAGTCTTTCCATAGGATCAACCGACTGGTGGCCGGCCGATGTCCATGTACGACAGTTACGAGGATCGTCGAAGAGCATGTCGCCACGCCGGCGGCGAACACGATTCGGTTCGATTTTTTTTTTTTGCTGTAGACTTGGTGGAGAATACCGTTCGCTAGCATGTATTGCTCCGTCGTAAGTCAAACATTGACATGCCAATATGGATAGGCATAACAAAAAGGGTACTATTCACTTGAAGACACAGTTTGCGACGCATATCATAAGCGGTGACTAGGTAACTGACTTGGCGATTGGAGCATGCCGGCAGTCGAGTGGAGCGAAGAGCCCCCGGGACTATTATCTAAGAGGACAAATCGGTCTAGTTAGTCCTCGAACGAATGTGTATAAGTATCGACGCACCCTTGATGCCCTAGGCGAAACCAAGAGCTTTCCCCCTCCCTTGCCTTCGTCCGTTTCCTACCAACACGAGCTTGCTTAAGTCAATCATATAAAGGAAAAAAGATTCAAGTATTGCTCCTTGTCTATCAATGTTCTTGAGATGCCTTTTACAAGGGCATAAACGAGGTCGATTGTTGATTGAGCAAGGTCAGTCTTACCTTGATAGCCCCAGTACACTTGGTGTTCTCAGCATCGAAAATCAATACATTATATTATATTTGGCAGGCAGAATACATGCAGCTGGTCTTTACGAGCCCTGGGGGACAAATTACCTTGACATCAAACCGTCTATGATTATTACAAAGCGTAAGTTCCATTGAACGCGCTGGGCGGTTCCGCCTTGCACATAAGATAGGGTAAAGGACCTGGCATTTACGTGCGTATAGCACCCATCATCAACCACATCAAGCTGAGGACCCACTGCGAGAAACAAAGTATTAGCGTCACTCTCATTGTTTATATTATATCGAGAGAAAAGGAGAGAAACGCACAGTGCGCGGAAGCCAGACTGCAAGGGCGAACAAAAGTGCATTGCCACCAAAGCTGATGTAGAAACTGGGATGACGCTTCAGCACAGCATTGACAACGCGGCGCGCAAGCGCATCGGCCGGTATCTCGCGCGTCTTCTGGATGGCATAAAGGCGATCCATGATGCGTTGTGCATGTGCACCGTAGAGCGAGTCTTCCGGCACGGCGAATGTGTCGTCCGCCTTTGTGGTTGAGATGTTCGATTGGATCGAGCCGGGCGCGACAAGGACGACGTCGATGTTGAAAGGTTTGCATTCCATGTAGAGTGTTTCCGTGATGGAATGTATGGCTGCTTTGGTGGAGGCATAGATGCCTGACCAGGGAGTGGGACTGTCATCACATTGCAGGGGAGAAGGAATATATTTGTTAAGCTTAACTCAAGGTAGGTGCAAGCTAGGGTGGGGGCGACTCACATGTTTCCCATGATAGACCCGACATTTACAATCTTGCCACTACGTCTGGCGGCCATGTGGGGCAAGACAACGTGGACGACACGGAGGATGGAGAATACATTCGTCTCGTACGTCCTCTTGACTTGGTCAAGCGAAACATCCGTTAGAGCACCTACTCACCACATGCGCATGCATGGTTGATTCTCCATTCAGAACCAAACAATCATTGAAGAAAAAGATAGAGGTAGGAACATTTACCGAACAGGGCTATGCCAGCATTGTTTACTACAACATCAATACGGCCTTCAGTATCGATGATAGCCTTCACCACCTGTGCGACATCATCGTCACTCGTAACGTCCAATGAAAGCAGGCGCGAGGCAGGAATCGTCATCCCAGGTGGTCCTTGCGTCAGCCCCGTCATCTTTTCTATTTTGCGTGCTGTAGCATAGACGATGCATCCTCGTGCAGCAAACTCCTGTGCCCTATACACACACAGCAAAGGTAAGAAAGAGGTGCGTTCAACTATCTAAAGCTGGTATAAGAGAGGGGGAGGATGGTGTCGAAAACTCGGATGACAAAGCGGGGCTCTCACAGATAGTATCCAATGCCGCCAGCAGAACAGCCAGTGACGACAACGACTTGGTTGGACATATTCAAGTTTTTCTAGCCAAGCCTAGAGAATCTAATAAAGAGAAACTTGCAATATGATGGGAGGCAAGAATATGGAACATCGTCAACAGTTAGATCGGCTTAAAACAAGCTAATGGACGCTGATAGAGAGTTCTTTGATATGTGATCTACGACTGGTGATCGACGATGACGAAGTCTGTGGGGGTCGAATGTCATCGCAAGCAATGGTAGGTGTAATAAACTTCAGCCGCGATGGCATCAAATCAAGCCTTCGTCAGCGCATCGATGCGTCGATGTTGATCAGGGCGGAACATTGTTAAACCATATCAGCATTCGTGGAACTCATAACCGGTCATGCGCATTGGTGCAGTTAATCATAGGCAGACTCCAACGTTCCCAGGCGCTCATCTGAATGGGAGCATTGATGCATATTGCAGCCCGAGTACACCGTGCCCTTAGGCCCCGGAAAGGTTGCCATTACATTTAGTAGGCAAAATACATGCAGCTGTATCAGCTCAGGATGGATGGATTACCTCTACATCAAACCGTCTATGATTATTACAAAGCGTAAGTTCCATTGAATGCGATAGGCGATTCCGCCTTGCAAATGAGATAGGATAGGGGACCTGGCATTTACTTGTGTACAGCACCAATAATCCGCCATATCCTATTGAGGACCCACTACGAGAAACAAAGTATTAGCGCCACTCTCATTGTTTGTATTATAAAAGAGAGAGAGAGAGAGAGACGTACAGTGCGCGGGAGCCAGGCCGCAAGAGCGAGCAAAAACGCATTGCCACCCAAGGTGAGGTAAAACCTGGGACGACGCTTCAGCACAGCACTGACGACGCGGCGCGCAAACGCGTCGGTCGACATCGAGCGCATTCTCTGACTAGCGTAGACGCGCTCCGTGATGCGTTGTGCGTGCGCACGATAGAGCGAGTCTTCCGGCACGGTGAATGTCTCCGCTTGTGTGGCTGAGATGTTGGATCGGACCGAGCCAGGCGCGATGAGGACGACATCAATGTTGAAAGGTTTGCATTCCATGTAGAGTGTTTCCGTGATGGAACGTACAGCGGCTTTGGAGGAGGCATAGATGCCTGACCAGGGAGTGGGGCTGTCATTATATTGCAAGGGAGAAGGGAAATATTTGTTAAGCTTAGCTCTAGATAGATGCGAACGATGGAGGAGACGACTCACATGTTTCCCATGACAGACCCGACATTCACAATCTTGCCACTACGTCTGGCGGCCATGTGGGGCAAGACAGCGTGGACGACACGGAGAATGGAGAATACATTTGTCTCATAGGTCGCCTTGACTTGGTCGAGCGGGACATCCGTCAGAGCACCTATATATCATAGGCACAAGCACAACGCACTCAGAACAGAATGGTCATCGGAGCATAGGAACACATACCGAACGCGCCTACGCCGGCGTTGTTTACTACAACATCAATATGGCCTTCAGTATCGATGATAGCCTTCACCACTCGTGCGACATCATCGTCACTCGTGACATCCAACGAAAGCAGGCGTGAGGCAGGGATCACCGTCCCAGGTGATCCTTGCGTCAGCCCCGTCATCTTTTCTGTTTTGCGTGCTGTAGCATAAACAATGCATCCCCGTGCAGCAAACTCCTGTGCCCTATACACACGCAACAAAGGTGAAAAAGAGGTCCGTTCAGCTTTCTCTCTCAAGCCAGTATGAGGAGGAGAGGAGAAGGGCGTCGAAAGCTCAGATAACGAGCGAGGCTCTCACAAATAGTATCCAATGCCGCCAGCAGAGCAGCCAGTGATGAGAACGATTTCTTTTGACATGTTCAAGTTCTTCTAGCTAAGCCTAGGGAATCCACTAAGAAACTTGCAATATGGTGGAAAATGAAAATACGGAACAGTGTCAACAGTTAGACTGGACTAAAGCAAGCTGGTGGGGAATGATAGCGCGATAATGAGTTGGTTGCTATATGTGGTTCGCGACCGGTAGTGAAGCCTGCGAGGTAGCCGGATGTCGTCACAAGCAATGGCAAGGCACTAGCCCTTCAATAGCTTGACATACCATGGTATGCCAAACCACTTTACACACATCACATAGACCTTTGCACCTACACCTACGAAGCAGTGGTAACATAGGCTTTTCAGGCATGATAATACCACCATAAATAAACGGATTTCTGTCAATACGGGACATTGCTAAACCATACCAGCACTCGTGGAGCTCATAACTGGTCACGCGCATTGGTGACAGACTCGCATTGATATGCATTGCAGGCCAAGTATAGCATGGTCTCAAGTCTCGGACAGGCTGTCTCCATCAACTACGGCTATATACCACATAACAGATCAAACAGCAAAGTTGACTTATTATGTGGCATGTAATCTATTGCAAGTATAATATAACGCGGTATACAAGCAAAAGAAGAAGGCCGATCACAAACAGCGCCATCACTAGTGCTAGAGGCTGGCTATTAGCCAAAACTTAGTAGCATGATCAATCCATATCAGGCTGTCAGGAAAGTCTTGAAGCCACGCTCCAGCGTGCTTATGTTAGTGTGCGACATATGATCGAGACTGGCCCCGACAGTAGGTACACAACACACAATCAAGGGATAAGGTTAACAAGGATGTTTTTCCATTATCATGCTACAGAGACCAGTCAAGCACTTGAAAGTCGTGCAAAAAATGTAGAGTTGCGAAGTAAAAACAGGTTCGTAGAAAAGAAAGATAACAATATAGGTATTATGACAAGAATCTGTGTATGGGTAAAGGTGCTTCTTTTTATGCGAATTGGAGGGTGAATTATACTCAAGAAGAGGAAAGAAACAGTCATCTATAAAGGCATGAAAGAAGACAAATAAGGTGAAAAGTCGGTTGCAAGAAATCATAGTGTCTCTGCGTTCGTCATAGATCATGATAATAATAAGTCACCAATATTAGATAGTGCACAGCAGTAGCTTCCAGAGCCAATAGAGTATACACAATGGGCAGGAATCGCCAGAGAGCGTCAAGCCCCCTCACATCCTCCCAAGGTGATCATGTGGGGAGCATATGCTCGGGCAATCGCGGTGGACATGTACCAGACAATATCGCGAGTGTCGAGATGCATCTGCCGGTGGCATCGGATATTTGCGTGCGGCATCATCGGCACGGAGGCTCTTAGAGGAGACCAGGGAAGAACCACCAAGGCGTGTTCTTGGAATAGGCGATCCACTGTTCGCCAAACAAAGTTTTCATTTGCCTGTAGGAAATAACGAAATCATGGTTAGCTTTTCTTGGCAGAAAGACATGTGTGGCGTGCAGGTGTTGCTTACTTGTCTTCGGCCTTGGCACGACTAACGGCGACGGCAAGCGTCCAGAGCCACCACGAGGCCCAGATGAGGTCGAGCATCCAACCGGATGGGAAACCAGTGCCGCATTCAACAAGCCAGCTGCCGCGCGTGAAGTGAGCGAAGGCGACACCAATGTTCATTAGCATAGAGCCAGTGTAGGACGGGTGACTGCAGGAGCACATCAAACAGTTGTCAGTGGCTGGCAGAGGCATGGGGACAAGCATGTATTAATGAATGGTGCCTCACCGAACCCAGCCATACCACCTTTCAGTAATGAGCTTGTGCTCGGGATGAACGGTGAGATCGAATGTGAACTGAAAAAGAGAAAATAAATTAAGGACTGTGAGTATGAAAGTGAAAATGAAGGAGACATACCATCTTGCCCAGCGTTTTGAAGCATTCCAAGCGGATGATTGCACCCACGATCACAGCGAGGGTTCCAACCAAGAAAAGGGGAGTAACAGCGTACTCGGGACGTGCCGAAGTGCACATGGTTGTCTGCACCCAGTGTGGCGACTTGTCCAAATTCAATAGGGAAATAGCTTCAAAAATGCCCCATGCATCAACGAAGTAAGGTTGAAGCTATGGTCAAGTGTTGGTAACAGAAATGTATACATATATAAATAAAATAAAATAACCTTGAAAATAAGGGGGGCGATCTGCAAAGACTTGGCCTGCTCTTTGTGATAGCGTGTCTTTTCGTTTGTGGGGTTGGGGGGAGTCCAAGCCAGATGGCAAAGGACTGCCTGAATACCAATAAGAACAACACGGGTAACTGCTGCTGCCGACATTCTTTTTTATATTTTTAATTTGTAAGTCCCTAGGTTGAAAACTAGTTTGAGAGGCTGGCAAAGGGCGAACGGAGGATGGGGGGAAGAGAAGGATGGATTCCCAACGAGTATTTATACACAGAGGACGGTAAGAACTATATTGAGATGGATTTAGAGTTATTTCTGATATTTGCTTCTCTATTTTTTTTTTCTCACTGAAATGTACATTGCCCATCTCGATCCGGAGCACACCTTGGCTATATTTTCCCGAGGAAGAAGCTATGCGCGGCTTGCAGGCTCTGTCGCTCACAGTTCTCGCCGGTGCTAGTGCGAGATGGACAAAGCGCCGCTGAACTGGAAGATAGGATGATGGGATCTTTCGTGGCTGTTCGACAACATCATTGTGCCGTAGCACGGAACCCAGTGAACAATACCAGATATATGGATTACGCATGGATCACGGGTCGTTTCATGATGCTTGGTAGCTATGGGCGCCGGTGACTGCCATGGTCCTGGCCAAGAAATGAGAATACGTAGTATCTGCAGTTGCAGGCCAAGCAGTGCAGCAGCATACGAGAAGAGAATACAAAAGACTGACGTCAATAAGCCATGCGCGGTCATGGGCGATTCGCAATTGCAGCTGTCAAAGTGATTAGACTATACGGTAAGTAAGCGTAGTGTGCCCGATTAGGGTTATCCCCCTTTCCATAAACAGTCATCCACCCGAGACGCACAGTCCAGATTCAGTCCAGATTCATTTCTTTGTTGTTGTCGCCGAACGTCGTGCAGGGGCGATGTTATGGCCGGGGACCAAAATGCAAAATGCAGTACTAAATTCGGTGCCGCGGATCCAAAATGGGCATTTCAGCGCGCCCCGAGCGTCGGCAGTCTCTTGGGTGATCGGGCCGCCCGGTTAACTTTGGACACGGAAGTTTTAATGATGTCCCATTTCGGTGTCGGTGGCTCGAGTCACCTGCAGGGTTTGTTTGCTGACGTTGCTTCCTCCCATTTAGCGCTTCTTCTTCGCAGGGCCACAGACAAAGTATCTCTCTCTCTTCCTCATCTTCCTCTCGCCTAGCAGTTTTTACATACCATCACTATCGACATCATCGTCCTGATCTACCATGAGCTCCGGCTGGTCTCCCTCCTCTTGGCAGGCGAAACCCGCGGCCCAGGTGCGTTGCTAATGATGCTCTCCAGATAAACGAACACGCCTATCAATTCATCATCATCATCACCCTCTCTTTCTCTCTTCCTTATCACCAGGGCGTAGCTTATCCTGATCAGGTGCATTTGAAGAGGTCCGCGCATTTACCATCTCCGTCCATTTTAAGCGTTGCAGTCCTGCTTTTCTGCTCCTCGGTCACTTTCTCCGCCATCCGTCTCTATATTACCTCCTTCATTTTCTGATCTCTGCTACCATACCAGAATCCTGCGAAAAATTTCATCCCTGCCGCCACTCGTCACTCCCGCAGAGGTTCGTCAGTGCTGCTTGTTGTATCCAGATATGATCCGTGGATTCAAATGAACATGCTGTGCAACTTTGTCACTCCTGTCACTGGGGGGGGGGGAAGGGGGTCCAGCAATTGTCTACATGTGTCATCTGCGGACGGCTTCCGTTCCTTTACTGTTTCTCAAATCCTGTGCACTATTCATAGATCGAGAGACTACGAGTCCAACTGAGCTCGGTACAACGGCATGAGGCTTTTCTACTGCATGCTGGCGATTGTGCGGAAAGCTTCGATGCATGCACACACGTAAGTGTTGCACTTGCTAGTGCTAGGCTCAGAGCCCAGAGCAACCACCAAGCCACCGCTCAAATCTTCTTCTGCACATACATACAGGAGAATATTTCCAACAAGATCGGCCTCATTCTTTCCTTCTCCCTCATCCTCATTTGGGGTGGCCGTTTGCCTGTCGTAAGTGGCGGTAACACATGCCTGTGTTTAGTTTTGAATTTGATGCATATTGATTGTGTTCTATTCTTTCTCGGAACATAATAGGTACGGATAGGCCGCATTGCTGGACAATATGCCAAACCTCGCAGTAACGGCACTGAAATCATCGATGGCAAGAGTGTATTGAGCTTCAGGTGTGTAGCTTCAGCTCCACACCCTGTGTCATCATCCATGTGGTACAGAATAAATGAAAATTTTCCGCTCACAATCGCGTCTGCACTTTCAGAGGAGACAACATCAATGGGTGAGGCCTTGGCATGGTCCTGCCGACAATAACACAAGGCGCACTAATTTTGCTTGGCCTTGGCCATATCAGTTTAGACCCGAAAGATAGAACACCTGATCCGGACAGACTCCTCAGGTACGTGCGGGCCGTTGCTAGTCTCAACACTAGCTGCAATGATGTGCTGGCGTAATGACCTCTTGAGCCTGATTTCTTTTGGCACCCTGTGTACTGCTTCCTTAGCGCTTATTTTCATTCGACGACTACACTCAACTATGTACGTGGGCTGCTCAGCTCTGGCTTTGCTTCATTGCACCACCCCCGACTCTGGTCGCTATCCCACGTGCGATCTCCTGCACTCCGGTATGTTTATCTATCCTACTCCAGACAGCCCGTTCTGCTCTTTTTAGTATAGTAGCACAAATTGAGAAATAATCTCTCCAGTGAGGAATTTGATCGTATTGCCCAAGGCCTTTCAGATGCGCTGGATTTCACGACGACGATTGGCATGACTGCTGGCCGTACCGATCTGTCCTACGACCGCGGTGGCAAGCGTGACGTCCTCGGCGAGTTCGATTTTTACACCAGCCACGAAGGTCTCATGTTGGACTATGAAGAGGCCCTCACGCGTGAATACCCAACAGCGAGCGCGAACACAGCAGCGTCTGCTGGACAGAAAAAAACGGGCGATGAAAAACCTGCCACACGGTTCTACAACACCTCCGCGCATTTCATCTGGATAGGTGACCGTACACGACAGCTGGATGGTGCACATGTCGAGTACTTCAGGGGCATTCGTAACCCGATTGGGATCAAAGTCGGCCCTAGCATGGATAATGACGAGCTAGTCAGGCTCCTTGATAGTGAGTCCTATCCTTTCCCACCCACCCATCCTTACAGCTGTCTCGTTCCTCTCCGTCCCTGCCCGGCGGGCTGAGTATATGCGCGGACTAACGCATACATTTTACGATAGTTGTCAATCCGGATAGGGAAGATGGGCGGGTGACGCTTATTACGCGATATGGAGCCGCTAAGGTAGGCCTCCCGTTCACTTTGTCTTTCTGTATTTCTCCGAGATTTAATCGGGTATTCCGCTTAATTCAATTTCTATGTCATTCCATTATTACATGAAACGTCAACGCCACCTCCCTCTGCGCTCGGTCGCTCTCTCTTACCTTGACAACACTGTTGCAACACATAGATCGACTCTCACCTCGCTGGACACATCTCCGCCGTGCAGAAATCTGGGCATCCAGTGATATGGATTAGTGATCCTATGCATGGAAAGTAAGTATTCCCATATGTCTCTTCGCCTATGAATTCTTGTCTTTTTTTTTTCCGTTCTACATTCCTGTTGCCGTGGTATCTACTGCACACCAGCCCTTCACCATTGTATACACTGGCTAAGAAAGGGAAGTTACACAAGAACTTTCCGCTCCGTCATTCCATATGATTTTCTCGCGAATAAACTTGCCGCTAAAAAGGATTTCAACCTATCCTCCCATTGGTGGATTCTCTTCACTATTCCAACGTCCGCTGACCGCATTCCGTTTCTTTCTAGCACGCTCACATCATCCTCGGGATTGAAGACCCGTCACTTCGGAACGATCATCAGCGAGCTCACCGCCGCCATGAAGATTCACACTGAGTGCGGCTCGCGCCTCGGCGGTGTCAGCCTCGAATTCACGGGCGAGCTCACAGAGGATGGTTTCAGCGTCACGGAATGTCTGGGCGGCAGCATGGAACTGACTGAGCAGCAACTCGGATTACGCTATCAGGCGGGTGTCTCTTTGCACTGTTCATTTTCCTTCATGTCCTGTCCACCCTTTCCTTTCTTATTTTGATCATGATCCCATTTTATGCAAGCTATTATACACAAGCTGTGATGCTTCATTTTATTTCATTTTCCTCCCCGAGGACGATCGTTGAACGACAAGGAGTGACAGCTAACGTAATTCATATCTTTACAGTCATTCTGTGATCCTAGATTAAACTTCGAACAATCACTGGGTGAGTGTGCTCTTACCCCCCCCAATTTTCATTATTATGCCCCTACATCATTACCATCCCTGCTTTCAAGCCATTATTATTGGCACGCATACACGCTGCTCTTTTTTTTTTTTTCTTTTCAACCACACACCACTGTTCCCTGTACACCTTTTCCGGCTGCATTTCTTTTTCTCATAAAGAACCCTCAACCGGCCCGATTGAATGACACTGATAAACTTTTATTTATTTATTGCCACCCTTGCCACTCTTTGGCTATCGATATTCTTATCTTTTCTCTTCAAGACGTGGCATTCCTCGTATCGGAGCATCTCAAAAAGGAGCGACGTGCTGGTGGCGGTGGCGGCCTCGGCCCCGGCGGCCCACTCAATCAGCCAGGCGGTGCGAGTGATCTTCTTTATTCCGAACTTGGCGGTCGCAAATGAACGACGAGGGCAACGGCGAACAAAACACGCATAAATAGTATCCGCTGGCGAGTGCCTTTTTCTTGTGAATAGGAAAATTCAGGGTAAGGATGATCGGACAAGGGAAGTCCGAGACTAGTGAGAGCAATCGAATTTCTTGGATTGACTAGTGAAAGCAATCGAATTTCTTGGGTTGACTAATGAAAGCAATCGAATTTCTTGGGCTGACTAGTGAAAGCAATCGAACTTCTTGGGTTGGTCATATACAAATGCTACAAAAATAAATTAAAGGAGAAATGGAAACGTGATTACTACATAGTTGTATTACCATTTGCTACATTGAACAAGAAATGGATTGGTACAAACAGAACGATGTGCACTTGATATTATTGACTACTTCGCCAATATATGCTACATTTGAATGGACCAAAAAGTGAGGAAAAGAAATTGCCAAAATGAAAAAATGGAAAGACATGATTGCAGAGCGGCAAGAAGAGGAAGCTAAAATAAGAAGCGGGGCTGACGGTGAAGAGCGGACGAAATCCAGGGCCAAAAAGGTAAACGGCTAATGAACTGAATCATCCGCGACGCGTAAGTGGAACTTGGCAACGATAATGGTGATGATGAGTCCTAATGAAACAAATGCCATTCAAATCCCGCGTCAGCACGACTCTGGAAACGTGTGCGTGTGCATGCATGGGTATGCGTGGGTGTGTAGTCCTTCAGGAAAGGTCGAAGCCGGCGTTAGCGTTGATGGCCTGTAGCAATTTCGCCCTAAGCACAGCCTCGTTCGTGTACCTCGGAAGCTGGACAATTGATGGGTCGCGTGGGCAGTCAGTTGATCATTAGCCCTCGGATGTCGCTCGCACATGGATAACATATATATGCACGTACCTTCAGCAGGTTTACACATGTCGACGCCGTCGGTAAGCGATTGTTATCTCCTCCAGCATCCCTGATGGCAAAGTTGGGCACCAGCTCCTTGAAGCCCCTGTGTGGTGCCTCTGTATGAGCATCGGAAATTAATTAAACAGGAGAGTACACGTACAACAAAGGTGGTCGACTGCAACTCGTGGCAAACCTCAGGAGCGCGCGGCGTTGGTCCTGGTCAAAGGTGTTGACAACCTGGCCATGAGGAAATTCGACGGTGGTTGAATGAGGCGAGGTGCAGGAATAATGGAATGAAACACATAATACTCACGTTCCAGAACATAGTGATTGTTTCTTCGTTGTCGTCATATAATCCACCATAGTTGGTGTTTCTCCTCAGGTCGTCAAGATCTACTGGCGAGTTGACGCCGCCAATGAGGATTTGGAGCTCCTGTTGATTGAACATTCTATATAGCAGATAGTAAACTATTAATAGGGGCGGAATACTAGGAGTAATATACATCACATTACTCACTTGAGCCACTTAGGATCAATCATTTCGGTCAAGCCATCAAAGAAAGCTTCACTCTGGAGCTTGATTTGACGGGTGAGCCGGTAGTGTGAGACGAGGTGAATGTATTGCAGGCGGTTTTCTTTGGTCACGGGAATATCACTTCCTCCTGGCATTAGATTGACTGTTCTGGTTTCGCCAAACTCTAGATAGCCGATTCAAGGTTGTATTCCTTATACACAAAAACAGGAAACCTTAACCAACCTTCAACGTTAATGCTAAAGTTGAGGGAAAGGTCCTCAGGGTTGCCCTGGTAATGCTTCAAGAAAATTAATCCCTTATAAAGGTCGGGATCAAGAGATGCTAAGTCATCCAGGTAGCTCTGCTTGCCCAACCACTGTAGGATATGTCAATTAACGGCGCGAGGTTCAAGACAAACAACAATGCGAACCTTGGCCAGGAAAAATCCTGCAAACGCAACGTCAACGAGAATACCTTCGTATAGAGCTTTACCTATGATACGACCGATGAATCGGTACCAGTTGAGGTTATGAGCTATTGGAGGTTGGGGTCAACGAATGGAACAAACTGAAGGGTTCTGACGACATACATTCCGTAGCATATCTGTGGGGATTCGGGTATAGCTCATTTTCTTTGTTAGCCAGCCAAAGTCCACGATCGGTATCGAAAACCTGCTTGCACAAGGATGTAAAGAATTCTTTGAAGACGCCTCCACCGTCAATACCAGCCCTAAGTAAACGACACTATCAGATGTGACACAAAATGTAGAAAAAAAATAATGTCTCACTCCTCTTGACCGAATTTGTCTATGAATACAATCTCAATAGGGTCCTTCAAATCTGCATCACCAAGTTTGTCAAAGCCATCTTCAGCAACATGCTCTCTTCTAATCACAACTCTTGTTCGTCGATGAAAGAAACTGTTCCTATTGACTCGCCCGCCTCGCACTATATCATTCGCCACGAAGTGTCGGAATATAGCCACACGGACTTCAAATGGGATGGCAAATGGAATAGCATGTAAGACACCGAGTCGAGGTGCAATGTGCATAAGCTGACGCTTCGACGTCAAGGATCGTTGCGCACGTAGTCCGGGAGGATATGCATTCTGCTCGGAAGACAGAGACTGCTCTTCCGAAAGCGCCGCTTCGACGAAAGACTCTATCGAGAAATCGATAGGAGTAGCCTCAAAATTATTCGTGACTAGCCAATGATCAGGCTGAGTGAAAGGTCGACGTGAACTAAAAACATTTTTTTAGCTTAAGAGGACTTTAATGGGATCAATGACAGGTCCATACTCTCGTGCATGAATTGCAACTAGACACTTTGTTACAGTTTCTCTAATTTCCTCCCAGCTGATTCCCACACTAGCCAGAGGGCTTTGCAGCGTCTCATCGGCACGCCAGTAGAGGGTGAAAGCAATATTAAGCAGCTGACGAGAAAAGGAAGATACTTCATCCAGTGTCAGTGGATTCCGTGGCGCCGAGGCCGGAGATGTACCAAAGAATTCGTCGTCTCCCATGGTCAACAATGCCTGGGTATATAGATCAGCTAAGAAGAGGAGCGGTGGCCATGCATCAGCGTTGTTAGGGTCTATGCATAGTCAGCGATACTTGTTCGAAGTAAGTCAATGACATACTTACCGTAAATTGCTCCGATACTTGTCTCCCGACCTAGCACGGAACCCCGAACCCAACCGCGATAAATTTCTCGAACCATTCCCGCAGCAGCCGTCCCATATCCGTGCAGAAGTACGCTACTCAGAATAGCAGATTTGTGAGATGACCATCTGATTTCTAATGCCAACAAGAACCGAATTAATGCGACTCGACTGGTTAGAGACCTTGATGTTGCAGAGAGAAGCGAGGACACATGTGAGGTAGTGTGGAGCATATCCAGGCGTTTGTAAGTTCGGTTATCAAGGACTGGAATAACGGGCGCTGGAGCCACATCGAATGATGACACTACGGCGACATTCGGCTCGCTCGAATCAGTGTCCGAATCATATTGAGAGGCGGGAATGCCGGCTGATGATTTGGATATCTTCTTCGGGGCTTCAAGGGAGTTGGGAGGAACCGTATGAAGACATCTTGCCAAAAGGGACAAATAAGCCGTTAATGCGGGACCGGGTAACTTAGCATATCGTGGAGGAACAAAAGCCATCAGGTTGGCGAGCAAATGAAGCGTTGCTTCTGCATCTAGAGCAAGGTTCAATGGTAGACTGGAAAGGTTGGCGAATGGCAAAGCAGCGGAGAAAGTCGGGAGAACTTTAATGGGGATGCGATTTGGTAGGAGAGGAATGGAAAGAATGTGCTTGAATAGATCTGACAACGCGGGTGGATAGTGTGGGCTATCAGATAACGCTGATAGTGATCCGATACACAGGTTTGCCAGATGGGGAAGCGCGGGAGCTGTCTTTGCTTCGACGGGCTGTACGCTGTGAGACAGAAAGGGTATGGAACAGACTGTTCGAACACTTACTATTTTTCTGAATACAACCGAGATCAGATGAAAATAGCCGCGAGGGAGCAAGTAAGATGCGATAGGCATTCCCGTGTCAGCAGACGATATCAGTGATTGAAGTAGCTGAAGGTGAACCACCGCTTCAGGTTGTTGTGGCGCGTTCGCAACCGATTTAAGTAGGAGTAAACTAGCTTGGCGCAACAAGACAATCCAGCTGTCCCTTCGTGGTCCATGTAGACCATCGTTGATGGAGACCCCGTCTTTCATGGCCTCTGACCAAGCAGTCAGGGCCTCATGGTCCAAACCAATCAACACCAGAGCGCGCAATCCCATGATACCCCGCAAGTCACGAGATAAAACCTCTCTAAGCCATGACCGAGTGCGCAGTGCTTCGATGTGCCCTCTGTACCAAGACTGTATGGCGATGGCACTATCCTGTTTTCTTCGATTGTCCTCGCGTTCCAAGCGGCGGCGCTTTGCCTGATCTAGGATGGATTCAGAGGATGTGGAGGAAGAGTTTCCGGCGAGATTTATATTGCGCCGTCTCCTGTGGTCATCTACGCCAAACATATTCTTGATTCCAGTAAGAGTGTGCTGTATTGCAGGTGCGTGTTAAGAGTTTGTGATCAAGAATGATTATGCTAGCACAGTCAGGTTGGCACTGGCAGTGGATGTTTCTAGAGAACGATTGCGTAGTCGCTGCAGCATAATATCAGCATTCCAGCATCTTTACATTTCCGGAACCAAATTATATAATCCTCTGAGCGGTTGTGTTAGGATCCAGGTAACAGGCACTCCGAGTCAATCTCAGTACTCACACCTCCAGAAAGATATGGAATTATGGCCTCGATACTGATTCGGACTTTTTGAAACCTGGAGTTCTTGGTGGTGCTTCTCAATATATCTATCACACCAGTGTATAACCCCCCCCCCCCAACTCAGACACCCACTGGCATCGTTCCCCACTGCGACTGTCTCCGAGTCTGCTATTGTGCCTTGCAGTTCAAGTTAACAACTCAGGCGATCCAAGAAATTAGTATCGCTCTAATAATTTGGATACTCGAATGAGCGTGTCGAGCGAAATGTCAAAATCTCGTCGGTCCCTCTGGCTAGCTTTTTTTGAGAGGGTGATTCCTATTTAGCTAGAAAGAAAAGAACTTCTTGGTTGACGTACCTACCCAAGACCGACTTGACCGTCTTTTTCCTGACGTCGTGTTTCATTCTATTCACGCGCTCTGTCGCAAGCATATACTTTGCCGCTGGTGCCTCTGCTTGCTCAGTAGCTGTCAAGATAACTAAGAGACTCATTCGACAACCCCGCCCTGTCCATCCAAAGCAACGCAAATTGTCTTATGGGTACGCGCTATTGTGTCATAAATACCAAGGGTTTCCCTTTAACGAACAACTCTCTTTCTCCAGCATGCCTAGCACACATTCTGCTACTATTGCATTTTATGCAACATATCTCACGCTTGCGTGCATATTTCTGCCCTTGCATCCCTCTCTTTCGTTCATGTATTCAATTCGTCAACTATTACCAGGTGTGATAGTGCCGTGGGCCCTCTTAGTTGCAGCCTCTCGAGTATGGCTAGGGCATCATACTAGGGCTCAGGTTGTAGTGGGCTGTCTGTTTGGATTCTTTTTCGCGTCTGGTTGGTTTTGGTGGTGGAGCTCGGATCTCAGTAAATATGAGGCATATGTTGAAGCTCGCTTGAACTCTTACTTTTGACTGAATTTATGATATAGCTTATACACAATGCAAGTCTCTTTTTTCTCCCTTTCTTGTACGACTTAAGGGTACTATACTCCATTGGGCATGTATATACCCAGGTTCTCTTGGTACACAACCAAGATCTCAAACCTATGGATTTGGATAGTTGAGCCTGAACATCTGGCAAGGCAGGTATTTATTCGCATGTCTTTTGCAATAATCATCGCGATGTACCTGGAGTTTGTGCCTGAGGTAGAAATCCAACCGAGATGCAATCTACTGTAACTTAGTAGAAAAGATAAAGAATTGCTATTGTGTACTTGCTTGGAAAATGAAGAAAGGCACCATTCAAACGATTTACCTCTGAGACCTACTCGGGACCAATGAAGAACCGACGGTCACGGTGATGACAGAATGATGCGCGATGGTGGCTGATTGAACGCTAAATACAGCCTCACGCCACAGCCCGTGCTGCCGCTCCTCGTCTGTGACCAATCGACTGGGGGCCGTCTTACTTGACTGCGCACTTCCATTACTCTCTGAAAACCCGCTATTTAACCCATTGACCAGCAAATAGGATTCACAATCGTTCCATCACCTTTTCATAATGCTCTTCTCTCACTTCGCGCCGGTCGCGTTTAGCTCTCTCTTGCTTTCCTCCTTTCCTGTCATTCAAGCGCTCTCCATTTATCCAAGACAATCCTCGAAATCATGCAATGGTTCTCCTGATGTATGTTGAGGGACTTGACATCCCTGTATGCAAGTTGCACTGACGACCGAACATTAGTTGTGTGATCGCAGCTACGGCAACATCACATTCGTAGGCTCTCATGACTCCTATGCAATTGGATCAGTTAGCAATCGTAAGCGTTGCTGGTTGACAAGATAATATAAGCCTTCTTCTTTAACCAACCTTTCCTTAGTGTTTGTTAATCAGGATCAAAACAGTTGAGTTAAATTTCCTTGTTTTGATTCACTCCGACACCAGCTCTTACGCTTGTTGTTCTCCTAGTTACTCAGCAGTTGAACGACGGTATACGTATGCTCCAAGTACAGGCTCATAACAACAGCGGAACTGTGGGTAAATTTCTCTTACGACGACGGGGTATTTTTTAATCCCTATTTATAGATTCAATTATGTCATACATCTTGCTCTCTATTGAATGGTGGCACTCTTGAATCGTACTTGACCACCGTCAAGACCTGGATGGATGCAAATCCCAATGACGTTGTGACCTTGCTAATGGTCAACATCGATGACCTTCCAATGTCCATGTACGCATCCGTATTCGAGTCCACAGGCATGGGCTCTTTGGCGTACTCTCCACCTTCCGCCAATCTCACCAATACTGCCTGGCCTACTTTGAACTCCCTGATCAACAACGGCACACGGCTGGTTGCCTTTGTTGATACCAAAGCCGACTACTCAACCGTACCATATATCATCGATGAATTCACAAATGTTTGGGAAACAGCATACGACGTGACTGATACGACATTCGATTGCAATGTTAACCGCACACAAGGAGATACTTCCAGTCAGCTGTATTTGATCAACCATTTCCTCGATCAAGTTGTGCTCGGTAGTCCTGCACCAGACGCCTCGAAAGCGAACGTGACCAATGGTGTCAGCGGTACAGGAAGTCTCGGCCTACAGACTAACGAATGTGCTGCCCAGTATAACAGGTATCCCAACTTCCTCTTAGTCGATGTAAGTGGCTCTCGTCAGTGATATGTACAGAAATGAGCTAACAATTGTGCCAGTTCTACGAGTACGGCGGTGGCTCCGTATTTGAAGTTGCTGCGTCAGCAAACGGTGTGACGTATAGTCCTTCAACACCCATTGCCACACCGAAGCCAACATCGAGTAGCTCCACTACAAGTTCTCATGCCGTTCCCAGACTGGCATTGAACCGTGGCTCCCTCTTTGCATCTTTGACTGCCGTAACGGGAGTCGTATTGGGTGTCTTCATTATACTTTGAGGATAATATTTAAGAGTACATTTTAAACACTTGGACGCGGAATGGCGTTCTTATTTCAGTCTTCCTTTTAATTGATATACTCGCATGGACATTACTCATCTCATTCCTTTCATTGGCATACGTACATACATTCAATGGAACATCGCATCAGAAGTTTTTGAAAAAAAAATACTCTGGCATATGAATACCAAGCCTATTATTTGGTAAAGTCATTCTAAAGGTGCGAAAAAGCTACTTCTTGCGCTCCAGCTTCCATTTGTACACTCTTGGCCTCCACGTTTCACTGTCCACCGTCTTTTTCCTGTCTTTGAGCGCTCGACCACCACGGGCGTCAAGCGCGTCTTCGTCGTCTTCATCTGGACTCTCTTCCCCTTCTACCTTCTCCCTCCCTTGGATTTTCCGCCGTGCACCTTTACCCATCATCAGACGTTGCATTTCGAATTCGCGCATGACGTAACGTAGTTGCTTGTCTCTTAGGAGACGAGAGGCCAGTTCTCGGAGGAGCTTCTTTCGGTGTATCTACCAAGGGAGAGTTAACTATCATAATAATTATTACGATATTACGAAAGGGGACTATACCATTGCAGATCCTTCTTCCTCGTCTATATCCATTGAGGAAAACTCTTTGAGCTCTTCAGCAGACATGTCTGGCATTTTTTGTTTGCCCCTCTTTTTCTCTGATGCAATTTTCCACCCTCTGGAGGCATCAGCTGAGGATCGGTATGTCTTCTCGTCACTGTTCTGATGAACCGATTTTGATATGTCTTCAGGCTGGGACATGTATGTGGAGGCTGATCATGGTCAGCCCTATGAATGTGTGTCTATCCATATTACAGGACAAACCTTCTGCCATGTTGTCTGCAAATAGTATATGCTTTGCAGTGCCTTTGGGACGAGAGTGTCGTTTGGAATGACTCGAAACAGAGGGCAGAACGTCAGCTTCACGAAAAAGGTCTATCTCGGAATCCTTGAAGCCCTCTAACTCTTCGCTTTCTTCAGTAAGGGGATGTACAGGATCCACCAACCCATTTAACTGAGCCTTGATCTGATCAATTTTCTATGGGGTTTATGAGAAAGGAGTCAGGAAATTTGATGAAACCCTATACCCACTTTCTGACCTGAAGCACGCATTGTGCGAATATAATTCTCGTCTTGTGTTTTTAAAACTTTGATCACGTCCTCTGGAAGGACAGGATTTCCACGATCTTTGACATGCACACCATTCTTTCCTTCTTGATTTGATTATGTAGACAGAGTGGAAGGCATCGTTATGAACACACCTGCGTCCGCTCTCTTGTCATAGAGAAATAAAATTCATCTTTATTTCTTTCCACAGCCTTTTGCTGCAATCTCTGAAGACGATCCTGCTTAGAATGATAGTCCTTGGCACGAAGAACATAGTCTTTGTGTTTCTCTAATATGCCGAGCCTGGTCCTGTTTGCAAGCTGGGAGCGTTCTTTGTGATTTCTTCTGTGTAATGAATTTCTGAGTGGCATGGTTGGTTGGTGAAGAAGTAGCGTCTCGTCGGAGCCTGAATGACTTGTCTACCACTTGCAACACTCTTGACTTCAGGTTATCTATATCTCTCCTGTAGTACAACGATTGCAACTGGTGGGAATAATCACTAAAAACTAACTCTTCAAATGAGCTATCAGCACTTCAGGCTCGGAGAACTTGCTATGGCGTCGCCTCTTCCACCTCATTTGAGAGGAGGCACATCTTCCATGGTTGCACCATCTACTTCGGTTCCCAACCCCCCACTTCCACCACCTTCTGCCTCTACATCTTCAAATGGGAAAGTGCCTTATGGTGCTGGTGACTCTGAAGATGGATATACTCTTGTTTTCCCATCTTTAGAAGCTTTTAATGCGTGGCGCCGGCATGAAGAAGAGACTCAGATGGTTGAATTTGTAAAAGGAGATACGCATGGCAGTAAAGCAGTACCCCCTCGTTTTAAAGACCATACAAAGCTCGTATGTGCCAGACATACGAGGAGTGGTCGCAAGAAATATGTGAAGAAACATCCGGAGAGAGTTAGAAAAGTCCCAAGTCGAAAGGTGTCTTAAATCCCCTTCACACGCATAATTGTGGATATTCTAAACCTGAGCTCTCCCTGGCCTTCCCCTCCCAGCTCGAAGGAATAGGCTGTCCTGCGTCAATCAGCTACAAGACTTATTTCGATTCGGATGAAGTTCGTGCATCTTGTACGCGTTTATCTCATTATTTCGAGTTGAGGAAAGCAAACTCAAATGTATGCGCAGATAACAATCAACATTCGCATGAAATCGGAGAAGCAAATCTTCCATTTACTCGTCGTGGTCGCAAGATGGCAGCTCTGAATGAACGAAGGTCCCATAACAAATCAGCGGAACCGCCTGCCAATCCCAACTCGGATGGCACCGCATCGGCGCCAACTGCCATCCCTGCTTCTGCCTCGACGCCGTCCTTTACCACTTCCCGACCTCCTGAGTCTGCCTCGGCTCCTTATAACCACCCTACAAATGGCTTTGCAACATTTGCGAGCCCTGTCCCCCCTAATCCTTACGCGTCCGCGCAGCCAGGTATGCCTGTGCATCCCGTTAACCCAGCCCAAATACATGCGTTAGCACAAGAGCGTTGGGATCGGATGACAACACTATTTCACTCAGTGCGGGAAGCCGGTAGAGTGCATCAACATGACCAAGGAAATATCGCTGCGTTGGAAGCTATATTATTTAGGATGTTCATGGAGGTGCCCGCACCTGGACAGCAGCTTCAACCCCCTCCGCCGCCTCCACAAGGTATGCCGCTGGGCGCGTCAATGCAGAATGTTCAGAACGTGCAGCATTCAGGACCGCTGGCTGCAAGTGACGAGGAGGAGAGCGATGGTGCAGAAGAGGATATCGATATGGCCCACGACCAAAATGTAATGAATGCATAGTTCTATCATCTATTAACCAAACCTCGCCAAGTCTACTCATAGCGCTACCATTCCATCCTATCTATGTAGTTAATTATCCCATTACGACTATCATGATTGGTTTATTTTACACGAGTTTGGTGATGTTGCATGTTTGCATGTCGTGACGACGTCACAGATGTCACAGATCTCCCCGCCAGGGACGGTACCGTTGGCCACCACCGCCACTTGAGCTCTCTGTTCAACGTTTCGACAGCCTGAGACTGCCGGATTTCTACTGCTTCACTCCAACTCCCTCAGTTGCTTCTTTCTGAAAAAAAAATCACACCCTTTCAATTGATATATTTTTCTCCGTTTCTGGGACTGGTCTAACTTCGATGCTTTCACGCAAACGACAAGCATCAGAGAGCATCTTGCCAACCCGCGACGCCAAATTACCCCGTACGAATCCACAAGAACCCCAGAAACAGCAAGGAGTACTACAGGGTCTCAGTTCTGTCACTGGATTTATTCAGAGTCTCTTTGAACGTATGTAGACCTTTTCACGATAACCTGATAATGTTGACACAACCAGGTATGTAGGTGTCCCCAGTACTCAGCCATCGAACAACCGCGTTACATACCATCATCCGCCACCTCATAAATCCAATCACGAACCTCGCTCGCAGTTACGCGCAAGGAGACATATACCTTCACTTTTGCTATCATCCGAGATACCCAACGGAGTTGCCAGGTCTGACGATCTCGCCGTTATGACTCGCTCATTACCCAATGAATCGTCATTGCACGCTGCCATGAGCCGTCGTGAGATGCCACCGCTACCTTCAGCACGCGTTCCTGTCCCTTCAGTGTCCATCACATCAATAGCATCAATACCTGGGCCATCTCGTCAGGCGGACGCCGCTGAGTTGTTGTCACAGCCAGACTCCCAGCCTCCTAGCAGTCAAGGGAGTCACCGGTCTTACCGGACAAGGGAGCATATCCATGCGCGTCAGGTATTTGAGGAAATTATCGGTATATTGATGTGTGCATTCAACATAATTTCTGGGTTTCTTCATTATAGCATAAAGAAAGGATTATACGAGACCGCAAAAAAGAACTGGATGAGCTAATGCAAGAGTTATACCTATTGGATCGAAAGAAAGGTATGTCCCTGTGTTCATATTGTTTGTGAACAGTGAATTTATTTCTCCTAGGCTATAAGGCGAACTTCGAGACCTTCAAAGGTAGTCAACGGTACTACAACATTGTATAGATGCCAATTTACATTCGGCGCTCTCAGGTTTTATGGAGTACAAGTATAAATTGCAGACTCAAACTGACGATGGTTCTATCTGTAAGCAGTATTTTCTCATTTCATTCTATAAAATTCTAATCTCCCATATTAAGTGCATTCACAACCTTCTCGTGCTGGGACCCATGAACGACGACATTCAAGCCCCGAAGTTTGTACCTTGAACTTAATTATACTAACTATACTCTGATAGTTTCTGTCTACAGGCCTCTACAGACGCATTTTTACGAAAGGCTTTGGCGCGCGCTCGTAATACTCTGAGAGAGTAAATATTCCAAAAACTTGTTTGCCTCTTGATGTTAAACTAAATCGATTTAGGCCCCAGCAGACGGCTTTCCAGACACCGTTATACGATCGATCTCGAATTGCCGCCCAAGTCAAAGATGCGGAGATTGACGGTCGTCTGCACCCGAAGGTATCAGTCCCGTCCTCCCTACCGCCTCAGGACGAGTTGCAAGTGGACGGCTTCCTGCGGCAGCGCGGGGTCCTCTCTAAACTTGACCGAGAGCAAGTGGTTGACAAGGACATAGCTCGTCTACGCCCAAATCAATGGCTCAATGACGAAATCATCAACTTCTACGGTGCACTCATTCAGGTGAGAAGCCAAGAGAAGGAGAACATTGGGGCGACCAATGGCCTCACAAAAACTTCGAGCAAGCGTCAGCCTTTGAATGTACACTACTTCAATACGTTCTTTTGGACGAAATTGAAAAGTGATGGGTATGAAAAAGGTCGCCTGCAAAAGTGGACAAAGAAGGTTTATTTGTCTCAGCCTTTGGATTATTCGTGGTACTCAACCATTTGGCAATTAGTTTGATATTTTCTCCAAAGACGTCATTCTCATCCCTGTCAACCACGATAATACCCATTGGACAGCTGCTGTCATCAATTTCCGATGCAAAAGGATAGAATCCTACGACAGTATGAATATGGACAGATCAAAGGTGTTCAAGGTGTGTTCACTTCCCCTAAGGCTCTCGATCAAGAACTCATTATTTTTCCCTTCAGATTCTTCGTGGCTATCTTGATGCGGAACATAGAAATAAGCGGAAACAGCCCTTTGACTTCAGTGACTGGGAGGATTATACTCTCGAGGTTTTTTCTTTCTTTCTCGTATACGTGATGACTACGAGTACTAACACATCTTTGTAGAGCACACCTCAGCAAGAGAACGGATATGATTGTGGTGTATTCACCTGCCAGTTCCTAGAGTCCCTTTCTCGCGGAGAAGAGACGTTTTCCTTCTCACAAGAAAACATGCCATACCTGCGGAGACGAATGATCTGGGAGATATGCAATAGGCGACTGCGCGATGACTGATGAGTGAGGTGATGACTATAGGCGGTCGATGGCTGATCTTGGGGTCTCCTGCGCACTTTTCATACCCTCTTCAGTTATCCATTACCTTACTGCAGCATATCTCTGTTCACACATCTTACACATCTCACATATCTGTCTACCTCTGGGATAACCCTCTTCACTAATGGGAAAGCTGGAAACAAATGCATTTGGAGGATTAGAGCGACTGCTTCTACGAAACATGAAAATTGTGATAAATAGTAAGGATGTACATAAGTATGCGTCAACGTCTGAACCACCATACAACGATGAAAAACCAAAAGACAAGAACGAGAAAGATAATATACCAGAGCCAACGACAACCTTGCCGTTCGGCCATGTTGTTCATCCTGCGGAACGTCCCCGATAGTATACCCGACGTTTCCGAAAATGCATCGTTCTATTATACATGGAGGAGAAATGCACAACTTCAGCACACAATGAAGCCATGGTTAAACAAAACAACAGACCATTTGACTGAGCTGTATAGTCGACTCTTTCACTTCGTTTCCAATGCCTATTGTAAGCTATTACCGAATAAGAAAAAAATGTCAACATAATCCACATTGGACATAAACGCACAGGAAGCGGGGAGACGAAGACGGAGCGACTTACTCACATCCTTCAAAAGCTTGACTTTCGCCGAGAGTCCCTCCAGTGCTTCATCATTCTGTTCCTCAAGGTTATCCGCCAACCTCTGACCAGCAGACGTTTGGTAAGGCGAGTCACGCCCTGAGACAGGTAAGAGGCTACTGCGGTCTCTCAAAGTGTTTGTTGCTCTTAGTCTAGTAATTGTTGTATGTCGGTTGGGTTACGAGGATGATACGAGTTGGTTTCAAACAAAAGAGAATATAGTTCACAAAGACAGACCGTTGGGCCATTTTTTTTTTCTCTTTCTAGCACAGTAGGGGAGAGACTAATAAAGTGGGTGTTGGTTTGTGACAATTATGATGACATGGCAATACGTGTGCAAACCTCAAAGGGTAGTGGGGACTTGACGCGCGCGGAGGCCATCGGCCCACTCAGTGGCATTCGACTCGAGCTGCCAGACTGACCCATCCTTACTTAGATGTGAATACCTGCACCAGTCACTGCAACACGTTCCAACAACAATCTGATACCAGATCAAGATACTATAGGGAGAAAATGCGGACTGTATATAGAATACATGGGAATGTGCAAGCGAGTGGCTGGAGTACACCGAATCTTTTTATAAGGCGTACTCAGTTGTATAGTGGCGTAGCCGAAGTGTAGGATAATAGGAGAGAAAGAGCGTCCGTGTCGTGATAAAGAAGAAAGGAAAGAGAGAGGTGGTACAATACAAGAATGGCGCAGTCTGGTAATGCGATAAACACATTACTCAATGCTCATGCGGTTTGGATGTGCGCCGAGCGGGCCATTGAAGTTGTTAAGACCGTTACCCTTGCTCTTGCCCCTGTTGTGACGGGCAGCCTCGTTTCCTTTGGCAACTATGAAACGTGAGTCAGCACTGGTGTAAATGCAAATATCTAGAGTGTGTACTCACGTTGTGTCTTCAGACCACGACCAAAGGCCTGCAAAACCATAAACGAAAAAACGAAAGTGGTAATTAAAAGTATAATGGCAATAACAGCTAAAGATGGACAAAGTCAACATAGTAGATGATGGAAGAGGGAAAGTCTTACAAAAAAGGGAGAGTGTTTGATAGACTTGAGCGTACTCCTTTGTATGAGACAGAAGCTTGATCAACTGAAGTAGTGTTAGCCCCCCCTGAATTATAAATATTTCTTACGAAATCAAACCTTGTATAGGAAATAAACAAGCGCGCCTGTACACCCGGTCATGAATGTTATCATCATCCATTTGTTCTCATGCTTGGCACCCAAATGTCCCTCGACGAGCAAAACTATTGACAGAGGTAACGCGGCAAAGGTGACATAGTATTCCCAGTCTTTGTCCTGGAGAACCAGGTAGATGAACTGAACGGAGAATCCAACCCAGAAAAAGACATCGAATTTGATGAGACATTGGAAGATTTGGTAGTTTGCATACATCTTCTTAATTCTCCTATCCGCACCGAGGAATTTGTATGTCTTCCAGCCGAATTCGTTGTATATTTTCCAGCCGAGGCCCATGTAAATTAGCTGAGAAACACCAATGACGATGGGAACAATTCGCGTGAGGATATTGATTGGGATGCTCGAGATGCCGGTGGTAGAAGAAGGGAATGATTCGTTGATTTCAGATATTTCCACAATGCCATAGATGAGGATAAGAGCATTGAAGATACTATTGGTAAAAGTTAAATAGGGATGACGATTTATAGGAGTCGGAGAAATCACTCACGTCAATGATATGAACTGCAAAGTATTTCGGTTGTTGACGGCATCAACTGCAACGACGAACTGGAAGACGCTATCGACAAACTGTTAAAGATGCGTAGACGAGATGGGATTGGTTCAACTTACTGGGCAAGGACAAAGATAGAGAGGTAGACAGGCATTCTCCCGGACAAAGACCCATCTGCTTCATGAAATCGCACGAGAATATCTGCTTCGATAGCCAAGTCTATGGTAGTCTCAACGAGAATGGTGAGAATGTATAAACGGCATGCTAGTGACTCAGGCAGGATCTATAGAATCATGAGATGGAAGGGTAGGGACAACAGTCTCGCAACCTGCGTACCTTTTCCCACAGACTTCGTTCGTCAGCAGGGAGGGAAGCCTTCGGTGGATATGAGTTATGAAGTTCAGCGTCACTGCCATCGTATGTTTTGTGCGTTTCGGACGTATGCTCAGAGGAGTATGACATCTTGGGTTTCGACAAATACGGTTGTGATTGCGGTAACCCGAGCGTTGACGAATCCATAGCGAATGTACCGTGACCCGAAGTCTTGCCGTAAGGAGTGGCGTACTGGTCAATGAGATCGTCGTAGCCTTCTTTGTCGTCTTGGGAATACGGATTGGCAGCGATGTGGTGCGAGGAATCGTTTGGATAGTACTGCATACGCTCAGACATAGCACGGGCGGATTGTGGTGCGGAAGGGGCGCTTCGACCTGCGATATATGATATGGCGTATTTCTTGTGCAAAGGAGGGTGATAGGAGCCGTTGGAGGCGGGTGGAGAAGAGAGAGAACCAGTTGCTAGTTGACCGTGGGCGGTGTAACTTAGCAGTAGTCGCAAGACCCAGAACAGGTTCGCACTCCGCCGCTTGGGCGGACCATTTGTTATTTATTTATAATAAGGCGTTTCAACCCCCATAACCAGCACCCCCGATACACAGATCACACCCAAAACATTATCAACAATGTCACCGCCTATATCTTCATGGGAACCTGAAAAATGGCTGATTTGGTCGGATGTAACTAGATATGTATGCAGTACTTGTATTACTTTCTCATTCATCCCTTCTCCCACTTACTGCCCGTGGATGTTTCCGAACAGTAAAACGTAGGCATAAATTTCGTCATATATTAACACTATATTCAAAATACTATGTACGTAAGAGCGCATCCTCAAGGGGATATAGGCCCGGTTTGTAAAAAGCTGTTCGCTCTTTGGATTATGCGGCCAAGGAAATAATACGTCGTGAGTCCAGAAAAAAACACGTTCCAGAATTCACAAGTCCCGGCATCCACGGGGACAAAGCCCCGTCATGAGCTGTCCGTTTCTGTAGACGAGCCCGTCTCTTCGCCTCCACCTTCCACATCTGTTCGAATGGTGTTAATGAGAAAAAAAGAAAAAGAAAAAGACATAGCAGTTAATCATACCGATCATATAATCTGGCTCGGGAACCCTGGGAGGAGGTGGTGGCAATGGCCGTGACGGATTCACACTGGAAGGTTGCCATCCATGCGTTAACCGTCCATAACCACTATCCAATGATTGGTTGTCTTTGCCTTCGTTGATCTGGCCACGTTCTTTGCTGGGAACGCTAGGGCTTCGCTGATACGAAAGTGTTGAGGTGGGAGAAGAAGAACGTGAGCGAGAGCCCGAGGAATGGGACTGTGGAACTAAGGAGGCAGTGGAGTTGTCGCGCAATTTCGATGGCACGCGAGCCTTGGAACCTGCAGCGCCATTGACCAAGCCCTACTATCGAGTGAGCAAATGGACAATACAGGGAGCAGTCAAAGAGAACTAACACCATTGGCCTTTGTCTTATTGAGAGACCCTAGTAAGGTTATTTAAGTATCTCTTTGTATTTTTAGGAGTACATGTTGGCTTACCAAGAGGTCTGCCCTTTTTTGGTTTCTTGTTCGGAGACGCCGAGCTGCTATCGGCCTAATAGCAGGTCAATGGCTGGCCTTTTCACACTATGCAGAGATGATTACCCTTACGGTCTTTCGCTTAAGGTCACTTTCATCTGTTATGGTAGGTGTTTAGTACGAGCAAGTGTCAGCCAGACAGCAGTCAACCGAATTCACCTGATAATTTGATCTTCGCTTTTCCTTTGCTCTTCATCTTGGGAGCCTCGTCTTCAGAACCATCTTCATCAGTTGCCACATAGGGGGAACCAGACCTTCTGGTCTCCGAATTTTGCCTGATGAAGAGTTAGCAATGTCTGGTTGGATAAACACGACAACTAGATGGGAAATTGCCTGGATAACCCTCCCGGTGTGCGAGATGCATTAGCCCTTCGTCCAGTCAATCCTCTGCAAGAGCTTAAGTGAGGCGCGAATCGGTTTGAAGCAATCTGTGCATCACTGAGGGCAAGGTAGAGTAGCTCTGCAAGAGTAACGCGCATACCGATTTCCCACAGTTGGTACAATCAAAGTAAATGTTCCCGTTTGTACTATTCTGGGTGTCTTGACTCGCTGTCCCGTCGAATGATGTCGTGACGGTTGATGAATTCAGAGTGTTCGATTCGGGTGCAACTGGTTTAGTAACGTGCACTACTTTCGGTCAACAAGACAACAAACATAGACAGGTGATTTCAGCCAGACCTAGGCCACATCTACAAGAGGTCAAGGGTTTGCAAAGACATAAACTAAGATGCATTACTTTGTCTTACAGATATCACAAACGACGCGGCTGCGTTTAACCTGTCGATGTGACTGTAATGCAATGTCCATGATGAGGTCGTCAAATACAGCCGACAATAGCTTAGACGCCTGGACTGGAGTAGTTAACCAGGAAATCCAGGTCAAGAACGTTATAAAATGTACCAATTCGTCAGCGATCTTATCTTTATCACCTTCATTCATTGAGAAAATTGTACTGTAGTTGATTACTAGGTAAGTGTGTGTAGGGTCTTTGATGTACTGAAGCCAAGACACAAGAAACCACTGGCAAGAAACAGGTTTGCTGAGCAACCAAACATTGCAATACGATTTGATTCCGGAGATGATCATGCTTCCGACACAATACCAGATTGATAAGCCACAAACATAATAAAAAAGAAAATAGAGATAGAGACGGGGCCGCTACCGTAATCGTTTCTTTTCACAAAATGAAAGGAGTAAGTATGTTCTTGGAATGGCATGCAAAAAGTGACCTGACCCAGGTTCGAACTGAGGACCGCCTGTGCACCACGTGTCCATCCATTGGATGAGCCACATGTTAGACAGAAGTGATAACCAACTACACCATCAGGCCGTTGAATATAGAATTCAAAGGTAATTATATAAAGCATCACTAATTGAGTGTTTAATGAAAAAACGCGGTCACAAGACACGCACGGTTGCCCGCCACTCACAATCTCCTTACGTAAGACAACCACCATTTGTTTCCGGTGTTCCAGCGAAACTCAAACTGATTATTGTCACGGTGTGTAGCATCATTCAACCCCTTCCCTCTCGGCTCCCTACAGGAATCTTTCCAGTACAGGACAAGCGTCGACGTCACCATGTCGATTGCTGACATAGGTCGCTACGATGTCTCTGACAAAATGCAAGCTCTCAAGGATCAACTCGCCGCAAAGGGTGCGTAGCAATCTGCCAACGATGTCTCGCTTTCATTATTAATTTATTTTCACCTTTCAGATACCCAATGTGCGTCCTTGGAGACACAGCTTATGAGGCAACAAACAGAAACAGAAGAACTTAGGAAAATGTGTGACGAAACCTTGCTAAAGGTATGTTTCCCGGTAATTCATAACAATTCGTGCAAGGTCTAAACACACGTATAGTTGCAACAAGAGACACAACAGGTTCTTCTTCTCGAAGGCGATCTCGAGCGCTGTAACAAAGACCTCTCGAAAGAGAAGGTAAACTTACAAAACGTCACCATCACGCTTGCCGCCACCGAAGAGAAGTGGAAAACTGAGGCGTCGAGCGTTCGCGAACTTCAATCGAGTCTCGAAGCACTTGCCAGTAGATCCGAGAACATTTCCTCTAACGAGGCCAACCTAATTCGTGTTAAATCTACCCTCGAGAATAGGATACGTGCAATGGAGGCCGAGATACGCGATCTGAACTCTTCGCTCCCACTCAACAAATCCACCCGTCCACCCCCTCAGCGCTCTTCGTCGCCTGCTCCAATCTCATTCGAGGTTGATTCTCTGAAACAAGAGGTTGAAGAGGTGCGCTTGTCAATCAAGAAGAAAGACGAGGAGCTCCAGTCCATGTCCCAGAAGTTTTCACTCCTCCAGACAAGGCTTCTTCAGACAGAGAACGAGATGATTGCGTACGAAAAGACCTCCAAAGAGCAGATAGAGCAGCTACAACAGGCGCTGGAAGCTTGTCAGGATGAGCTCGAGTTTGCGAAAAACGACAACGCTGTCGAACGAGAGGAGGAGCTCTTGAAGCGTACCGAAGAAGATGCAGCAAAAATAGCCGCGTTGGAATCCTTACTCAGACAGAGCGACAACGTTCAGGAAACCAAGCATATCCTGGAACAAACTCGGCAACGCTTGGAGACGCAGCGAAGAAGATCGGATGAGCTGGAATCGCAAAATGACGAGCTTACCACGGAGAAAGAAGAGGCTCTCAGAGCTTTAGACGATGTACGCCGGCAGTTAGTCACTCAGTCCCAGGAGTCTGAGGCGAGGGAAAGGTATATTTATTTTTGTGCATTCTTGAACGGCCTAGCATTCAATACATCTCCAGGTTGTTGACGGAGAAGCTTATAGCCGCACAATCCAACTCTGCTCCATCAGATGATCAGGTCTCTCATGTGGATCGCCTCCTGGTCGCTATTGATCGATTGCGTGGCGAACGTAACAGGCTTGCCCAAGACTTGGAGTTCGTTACCGCTGAATCACGATTCACCATTAGTGCGATGGAAAGGCAGTTGGCGGAGGCGGGGGCTCATGATGAGACACCTCCCTTACGTGCTCGCATCAAATATCTCGCTCTAGCTTCGACAGCCACTGCCGTTGCACTAAGCCATCTTCAGTCTTCGAACGAAGCTCTTGAGGCAACGCTGCTGGAACGAGAATCAGAACTCCACGACGTACGGTCCAAGCTTGACACACTCAATGCAGCGTATATCGAGAAGGATAGCCTCTTATCATCTAGTCACAGTGCCATGAATTCTGCTGCTCAACAGCGCGAAGACATGGTCAGCCAGCTCACTCAGCTTATGAATCAACAAACTGAGACCTCCGAAGAGCTTCGAACTACCAGACGTGACCATGAGCTTGTTTTGGAAGAGCTGCAACACAAAGTCGTCGAACTCACGCGATTACTGGAGTCGGTTGAATCTCAGCGGGATTCACTCAATCTCGAACTCTTGAACCTTCGAAAGGAGCTTGCCGCCGCTCAGGAGGAAAACAAGGCTGCTGAAGCCCGCTACTCGACGCTCCAGCAGACCAAGCTGGCTTCATTATCCGCCAACGATGCCACTCGCGTCCTTCGTGAACAAATTGAGGAGCTTGAGGATCGTGTGATGAGACGAACAGAACAGATTGGTGTTCACCAGCACGATATTCGCCGTCTCGAGACCAACATGAGACTTAACGAGGAGCGCATCGAGGAGATGATGGCCGAGATAGAAACTCTGACCGCCGAGAAACAAGCTATGGTCGAAGATTGTGCTGACGCTCGTGAAGCTCGTGATGATGCTGTCAGGCGACGTGAGGAAGTAGAACTCGAACTCGAGAACCTCGAAGCAAGGATAGCGGAGCTCAAGGAAAACGCTTCGAGAGAGGTAGAAACTTTGCAACAGCAAATTCACGAGCTGGAGTACACCACGTCGGATGAGATTGCTGCATTGACCGCTGCTGCTGAAGAGTCTTCCGCGCATCAAGAGGCGCAGTCGAGAGCAATTGACGAGCAGAGGTCATCCTTCTCGGATCAGATGGCTGAGATGGAGCAACACATTGCCGACGTTAGTGCACAACTGCAGACAGCGCAGCAACAAGTAGTTGAGAGAGATCTTGCTCTGGAGCAGCAGAACTCTCAATATGCAGCTTTGGCCCAGGCTCTCTCCACTTCTCAGCATGACCTACATCATGTCACTGTTGCATTAGCTCTGAGCCAACAGGGTTCACAAGCTATCGGCCAACTTCTGCAGATCTTGAAGCAAGAGCAAGGGTCACTAACTGACCAATTGGCCGAAGCTCGTGGTCTTCTAGACGCAAAGGCAGAAGAGCTTCACGCCCTTCAGGCTTCCAATGAAGAGGAGATCCAGCGCCTACAGTCCAAGGTAGAAGAGACCGTACGGGATTTGGACGCAGCAAGGGACACGCTTGCGAACGCCGAAGCTTCTGATGTGCATGCCCGAGAAGCGAACTCGAAGAGGGTCGAGGAGCTTGAGGAGCAGATCAGCGCGTCAACTACTACCATCTCCGAAATCCGCGATAAATACGACGAGGTGGTTACTTCTCGTGAACGTCTCGAGAAAGAGGTGGAAGATATCCGTGGCGCTCTGGATCAAGCCAAAGTTGAGGCGGAAGAGGCGGTTAAGTCTCTGAAAAATGCGGAAGATCGTTGCTCTCAACTTGAAGAACAAGTAGCGAAGGTCCAAGAGGACGCAGAAGCCCGTCTGGAGGACTCGTCTCGTAAATTACTCGAAATGGATCGCCATCACGAAACCGAACTTGAAGAATTACGATCCAGACATGCCAAATCACTAGGCGAGTTAGAGGCACAGATTGAGTTTTCAGCATCCGAAATCGAGCGCCTCAACTCTGAGATACACTCTGTGGACGAGAACGGTGTAGAAGAAATGGCTTCACTTCGATCCGCGTTGGATGCGCAAACCGAGCGTTGTCGCAAAGCTGAGGCGTCCGAAGTCGAGCTTAACAAGCAGCTCACGGATGCTCGTGAGCACAACGCTCGAATCGAACACGATTTGCAGGCTTTGCAAGTGGAGAACGATGAAATCCAGAAATCGATGACTTCTCTGACGGCCGAAAGTCAGAAGTCGTTATCGACAGTTCGTCACCTGGAAAAACAGGCAGCTACTTAGTAAGTCACGGTCATAATGACATAATGTCCTACTTTTGCTAACGCTGCTTCAGCGAGGAGACTATTTCAACTCTCAAGGCCAATCTCGAGGAAGTCAACGCGTCTCTCACCGAGACTCAGAAAGCGAGTCAAGTTACAGAGGTTAATTTTGCTCTACAAGCCCAGGACCTTGCTTCTGTTCGACGAGAATTAGTTGCTTTGCGAGAGAAGCCAAACCTAGAAGAAGTTGTTGCTGAGCTGCGGGAGAAGAATCAGGAAATGGACGAGCTCCTTCGTCAGAAATCTACGGAAATTGAAGAGAATGATGATAGGTTCATTGAGTGCGTACCTTATTTTGTGTGATCTTTCGCTGGCTGAGCCTATGTTCGTTCTCAGGTTACTCAAGGAAAAGAAGAAGCTGCTCGCGAAGATTGATGTGCTGACCCGGAAGGTCCAGAGTCTTCAGAAGAAGTTGCAGGAACAACCCTTAGCACCAGAATCCAGCCATACATCCTTGTCTGCTCCCAAGTCATCCAGTCCCAATTTTACGTCGGAGCCGCCGGTGCCCTCAACGTCAAAAACGACCGTAACTACATATACCTCATCTACGAAGGCAGCATCATCTTCCGGTTCTACAACTCATGTACCAAGTGCTGTAGTATCTGAGCCTATCCTCTCGCGCGCTTCCCCTCCTCGACCTCTAATTTCGGACAAGCCGGCACCATCCACTTCAGCTCTGCGTGGCAAGTCACCAGAAAACCCGGTCGAGAAACCTTCATTTGCAGATCCGAATACTCAACCGCCTGAAGGGTCACCTTCGACAGGCAAGAAACGTCGATTACCAGATGACTTTGACCAAGTTGTTGTCCCTGTTCAGACCTTTACTGCTGACAGCCTACCCACTTCTGGCATCGAAAATCACGCACCTCGCATCCGAAGAAATACGCATGGGCCACAATTAGGGTTTACTCCGGTACGCCACACGACCAGTCGGTCTACAACAAAACCGACATCTCCTGCGCGTCGTCCACTAGCGTCGGCGGCGCCTGCCCCATCGCATCCGAATGCTGCTGCTCAGACGAGTAGCACAACAGAAGCAGGGCCCAAAAAGCGTACTTGGCTTGGGAAAATACGTGGTGCCGCTGCTCCTCCAACGACTAATAACAAACCATAGAATCCCGGCGCGCAGTTTATTACTGTGCATCTAGTTGATACCTTAGTTTGCCTTGCTTTTGATCATTCAGGCTTCCTCATGCTATGAGTCATCTGTAATATTAGCTTTAGTTTACTCATGTAACACATCATTCTTTTTGTTTTCTGACGTACTATACATTACCGAAGTTCCCCATGATCTAGCTGGGTTGAACTTTGAACAACGCAGTTTACTCTTGTTTCCGAACGTTTTCTACGAATCCAACTGTCACGACTTCTATTCATGCAACTACCTTCAAATTTGTCGATGTAGCATGGCTTATCTTTTCAAATCCAACAAATCAGCATTGTCAGATCTGTCGTTAGACCTCCGCGATCCTGTCGAATGGAATGCAGGCATTCTAAAAAAACTGGACTATATTCTGGATACATCTGCATTA
Source organism: Agroathelia rolfsii (assembly GCA_018343915.1). NCBI lineage: Eukaryota > Fungi > Basidiomycota > Agaricomycetes > Amylocorticiales > Amylocorticiaceae > Agroathelia > Agroathelia rolfsii. The sequence goes on from JABRWF010000002.1 coordinate 3,032,897, forward strand.
GCTTTTGATCCTGTCTACAGCTTGCTGGCTGCAGGTATACATCATCGAGGCGATCAAGAACTGATAGTACGGTAATCCTGACGAACCCTCAGGTACAACGACTGGAAGAATCCACGTATCTGGGCGGCCTGGCGTAAACGCTCTCATCAATGTGCCCCAAGGATATGGTGTCAGACTGCTTCAATTTGCCATTTCTACAGGAAAGATCATATGCGTCGGCGAGTATTACAAGGCATTGACGCTTCGTAGGTCGAAGCTGTTAAGGCTGATGGCGGTCTACTTGGATAACAGACGATACAAATACACTGCATGTTTGGGATATGCTGAACTTGGGGTTTCCCAAGTATCAGTCATCGCAGTCTTTTCGACAGCGGATTAAGTGGGTTCTTAATCATGTCTCGTCGAGATTTTCCTTAATTTGGGACTTTCCTAGCTCGATTCTGACTTCTCCGTCGCATGCTCATGTTTGTCAAGCCTGAAAATAATAGAATCGACCCCCTAATGATTATATAGATTCTGATTGCTCTGGACTCAGGGCAAATTATCTCCTATGATCTTCTTTGCCTACGAAAGTCACCTTTTGTCATCGAGAACATCTGGAGGCGTCATGAGCAGATGGCCTGGGGAAATCAGAATGATGCTGACGAGCCTAGTCGGTAAGGGACCTCTATTTTCGATACATGAACACTGGTAATTTCCATTGTAGTTATGCAACTATCGATGTGGTGGGTCACCCACGCAATCTAGACCTTATCTTCATTGTTTATGGAGGTTCGTATTCAGTGCTCATGCCTGAATTTCAACGATATTAATTGGATTTATCTAGGCGGAATCGTGTTATACAGCTTGGCATGTATTCAGTGTTGTGTCTCGATGCCGGTATCTGATTATAGCTATTGGTTTATAACAGTCGCGACAAAAATCCCTAAGAATATATGAATACGTGGTCCCAGCGGGTGCTGGTGGTGGATATGGCTATCAGGGTCCTGTAATTCCACTTTCAAGGATAACATCTTTGTTACAGCTATTAAGATGCTCTATTTTAGGATGTCTTAACACTTCGCAGACCGCTAAGCACATGCTTAGCTGTCCATCCCGCTGGATACCACTTTGCTGTCGGTTATACCGATGGATCTATCGTTTTTTGGGCCATCGAAAATGAAGATCAACCAATTCTCGCTCGCACATTGACTGAAGCGGACGTAAATGTCGTCAAATCCGCGGAATTTGACGAATATATGGAGAATGAAAAGAAAAGAAGAGCCAACCCACAAGCTCGAGAGCCTATTTTCAAGCTAGCCTGGGCCTCATACTCGGCAAATAGTCATCTGGTTCCTCCCGGCTCAACGGTCTTAGCTGTTTTAGGAGGGTCGCAGGACTTAACGGAATCCACAGTAAACACATTTCTTTTCCCTCCTTTTGACCCATCGGCATTAGCAACATCTTATTTTGGTGGCTCCACCAATGTTCCTCAATCGTCTGTCAGAGATGCTATTCATAGGACGCTCGAACCCCTATCGACCGAGCAGTATGCCATAGATGGGCTCGTACAGGACTTTATTTTGCTCCCACAGGAAAGCCCTCATTTTTCTGGCGGTCTTGATGCTGAAAGCATCCTAATTGTGTCGGACTCAATTGACGGGACGAGGTTCACTGAGGCATTTGAGTTTCCGCCACCATCTTTTCGGCAGAAAGAAACTGTGTCGAGAGCTTCGGACAATACAGCTCCGGAAGATAGCTCAAGAGACGTAGCCAATGATCTGGAATCTCTTCTCGAAACCATGGCTATCGATGTATCCCCTCATATGCAGATTCTTCCATTCACTTATTTTAATGGAAACAATAGCATTATAGGTGGATTCACAGCTAAACTTGAAAACGACGTGTATCGATCTCTAGTGAATCATCTCAATACGGTTCCTGAATATGTTCAATTGCTTGGTGGCATCGCTTGGATGGAAGGTCTCACAAAGGATGATGCAAGAATGGCAAAGGTACCAAACTTTGCTCTAGTGCATCTGCCTACGGTTCTCATTTTCCACAGTATCAACCCCACAGACTCTTGATCACACATCATTACGACCTGTCGATCCGGTTCCAAGATCTCAGCCCACAATCACTTGTTAGCTCACGATCCCAGCCTCTACAGAATGACTTCCCTATGTTACTCCCTGACCTAACTATCTATGTTCGTCCTATCATATCTGATGTTCCGATTATCAAGAAAATAGGACCATCGTTCCTGGCCGAAGCAAGGATCGAAACGATGTCGTTTGCTTCTAATTCTTTGGAGTGTGCTGTGATATTCCGTAGCGGTGAAACCCTGGTGGTTGCGCTTGATGATTGTAGGGAAAGGTATCTCAACTTGACCGAGGACGTCGATGATTCAGTGGTATCGTTACACCATCTTGCGCATGGCTCCAACCCAGGTTTCCGCGCACAGTACTTTCTCGATAGTAGAAAGATTCCTGTTACCTCTTTCCATCTTTCGGACAATGGTGAGAATATCCCGATGGGAATTTCATTTACCAGTACTAAGCCCAGGACAGGATTCTTAGCGACTGCATACGCAGATGGATCACTTATTGTGGTAGATAGTCGTGGCCCAAAGGTTCTCAGGCGGTACGACTCAACTGAGCTCCGGCGACACTCTGCTTTGTACATGACATCTTTACTCGATCCCATTCTTTCACTGTATTGGACTTTATCACGTGGGCCAGATGGCATACCGTCCCAGAAGCTCATAGCTGTGAAGAAGTCTGGACATGCGCTCATCTTCGTGTTGGAATATTTGAACAATCGTTGGTCGATTATATCTGATCCTTTAGAAGGTGAAGGAATCGCAAATCCTTTGGCTGACACGAGTTCTTTTGTATTCGACTCTAAGACTGGAACACCGCTGCGCGCAACAGACCGTAGCCTAAATGCTATCGTTCGCGGAGATACCATTGGGTTTAATGATTGTGTTTGGCTGGCTTGTGGAGCCAAGGGTGCCCGTACTTCCATAAATATCACCGGACCTCGCATCGCAAAGGTTGATTGGCCTAGCAAATACGGAAGGGTGGAGCGAACACAAATTATCGAACATAACGGTATAAACATGTCGCATATACCATTGGCAGCGCACTGATAGTATATTGATAGGCTCACATGCTCTTGTCGCCTTTACTGACAAGCACGAATATATGATCTACTCTCTTCCTCACTTAGAGCTCATTATGGCCACCAGCCTTCCGACCAAAGCTAGTAGGTAAGAAAATGGCCAGTTTAAAGTATTTTTCTTTTTGTGAACAAAATGTTTGTAGCACCTATGCGATTGATGAGACGGGTGACTATATCGAGTGGATTCACCGCTCAAACTCACTTGTAGTGGAAACAGTTACTTTAGCCACTTTGTTCCAGTCACGTCGGCTAGCCGGAGATCCCTGGATAGACTTATCCACCCCCATCCACAAGATTCCAGAGCAGCCTCAACCATTCTCGACCAGCTTGTTGGAGCAGATGGGCTCATGGCTCACTACAAATCGCACACTCTCTGGCACTCAGATTGACGCCCTACGTAAGCAGCTTTTTTTTGTATAGCCCTTGACTTCTAGCTCAAGAGGAAAACAGTTGCTGGACCCGACAGACCTACCCCAACCATCATCAACACTAAGATGGAGAGTAAGATCCCGGAAACAAACACAAGCAACGTATACGGTAGTGCCGCATCTGTACTGAAAACGGCACAAGAAAGTCGTGCGACGATATTTGATAAGCTTAGTGCAGCTGTTCAAGAAAGAGGGTTAGTTTGCCTCTTCATGAAAACTCAATTGTAAGCTGATGAATTTATGTAGTCAAAGACTCAATGATTTGCAAGAATCTTTTGATGCCTTGCAGCAGGGCAGCGCTAACATGGTTGCCGAGGTTTGTCATATATCACTTGTTCTTAATAAACACTAGATCCTGAAACTCGACTACTATAGGCTAAAAAACTGGCAGCAAAACAGACAGCAAAGAGCTGGCTTGGCTTTTGACCTTCTGGAATCCATTATCTAAGTACATAGCTTACATGCTAATCAGTGGATACTTCACAATCTCGTGTTTACATACGTAGGACCTTTATGACATTACGAATCCCATACCTGCCATTCATTTTACATGTATCCATGGTTTATGAATGTAACTCTTGCTACAATTCAAGGCACGAGATCACAGTCTAACAATCACTCAGATAATCCATCGTTTGCTAGCAATGCTATCATGGCTTCGATGACCGGGTTGTTTGGACCTGCGTCGAGTACCGTGCCTTCATCTACACATCGAAGCATCTGGGCGTCCAGCAAACGTCTGGACGCAAAATTAGTGATGCATTATTTATCCAAGAGGGAAAGTTGGGATCATACCGAAGCTGGTTCACAAGAATTCCTATTCTCGGCCAAGCACGCAGCCTCAAAACACTATCTTTTGTACCAACAACCAATCCGCCACCAACATGGTTTATCATGACAGGCCCACCAAATAGTAACAGCGCATACATGGGGACCTACCAAAGAAAAACAATAAGCGATCTCGATCAACCTACGACTATAGGCACATGCCTCTGATGCATCCCTGAGAAAAACCTTGGCTGTTTGGAATTTAGAAAAGTAAACCAGGAATGGCGATTTCCAAACGTTGACATCGAAGAGCACCGATCCAGGGTGTAAAAATACTCTCCCTCCCTGCAAATCATAGAGCCTAAAATCCTTTGCTTCGTTCTCCCTTTGTATTGTTCCAGCTTGTATCTTGTCAAACTTAATGGCGGATTTGGGGAGATGTACTCGGGTAATCCGTGGCCATAGGCCACCTACTATGATCGACTTCACGAGATTGACATTTCCTGAATTTTTATTCATGGATGGCGAACGGAGCGTGGTTGACATGGGTATAAAGCCAATGTCTGATAAAGAAGTGAGGAAGTCTCCACGCAATGAAGTGATGTCTTGGAGGGAACTAAAAGATATGAAGTTCTATGAGAACTGTTAGATGGGGATTGTCTAAGCTGCAAGCATCAAGACTGACTTCTTCACAAAATGATTTAACTGCACCACGACATTTTCCTTCAGTATAGAGCCGTTCACAAGTTTCAAACGCTTCCAGATCTGTCAAGAGATCACTACCAGCTGATGCAAATCGCATACGGGCTCTGTTATTTCCCTGTCAATTTGTAAAATTATTGCATGAATATGATCGTCCTCACTTGTTTGCCTCGTCACGTTTATCCATTGGATTCAAAAACAGAGGTTTTGAAGAGAGAATACTTGTTATCGTAACGATTGGATTCAGACAGGAGAACATAGCACCCAAGATTAACATCTGAAGTCGATTAAGACTACAAAAAAACCATAAAAGTTTATCCCCTTTGTTAGACTTACTTTGGCCAGGCGAAGATCGACGGGTAGTAATGCCTTGGAAGAAGTAGTCAATCATTGAAACATTTTATTTTAAGATTGAAAAAAAAAATTACTACATACTATATTCCTGCCGAGAGCTGTCAATTCACCCTCATAATCAACTGCACCAAGATCTTCCAGAATAGACCAAGCTTTCTCCATAGCGCTGACTTTTGGAGGGCTGATCGCTCGACTCAGGAAGTACTAGTAGTCACTCTCAGATCCTTTCGCACTATTCCTAAAAATGAAAATGGATAAATACCTGAACATCTTCACTCTCCCTTGACACCTTTACTGCCAAAGAGATACTCTCAAGTGGAGCGCGAAGCATCTCTGGGATAGGGAACGCGCCGAACTTCGCCTCCTGGGTACGTGTATAGAGCTTGTAGCACGTCCCAGGTTGGTTACGCCCAGCACGTCCTCTTCGCTGCCGGCCCGCCGCACGGGTAGTAAACACTTCAGAGAGTCGTGAAAGTCCTGTGTCGGGATCATACCGTGTTTCTTTGACTCTGCCGGTATCGACGACACAGATGACATCGTCGATAGTAATAGATGTCTAGGAGCAAGAAGAGCTTCAGGAACCAGCTTGACAGATTGCTATGATGACACATTCATACATACCTCGGCGACATTTGTGGCCGCTATAATCTTCCACTTGCTAGTCCTCTTGAACACCTCGCGCTGTTCGTCACTGGATAGATTCGCATGCAGTGGATATAATGCCACATTGCTACTCGAAGTGACGGAGCGTATCGCTTCTATACATTGGCGGATTTCTTGAACTCCAGACAAGAATATGAGAATACCCCCCTTTTTATCGGAGGTTTCGGTGATATGTGCAACTACGGTAGCGAGTAACTGTGGAATTGTGAGATGAATAACGAGCTCGCATGCAAATATCTATCAGCTTGCGTACCTGATAGTCTAGTCGATTCGTGTTCACGATTGCATGTAAATATCTTATGTGCTCCTCATCAAGACCATTTTTTTCATATTCTTCAAAGAACTTTTGGTTCTTTTCATTATCCTCTTTTCTCGTCATGCGAGCGTAGACCGGCTTGTAATTGATCTTAGATATGACGTCTTCGAGATATCTATGGCACGAAGTTGAGTAAAATATAACAGATTCATGTGAGGATGTCCCAAACGTACAGATCCGTGACAGGATGAGAGAATCCGGGGATTGTCAGAAGAGGTGCTCGATCAAAATAGTCAATAAATGCTTGATGATTGATGGTCGCAGACATCAAGATTACTTTGAGCGTAGGTTGTACCTTCAAAAGTTCCCTCAACTCGAGTAATAGGAAATCCCCATCGATGGAACGCTCATGGACCTAATTTAAATCATTCAGCAGAGCGATCAAGGAGTCGATAGGTGAATATAACGAGCCTCGTCAACAATAACATGGGTTACATTGTTTAGCTTGTCTCCCGAGGTAATGCGACGCAATGCCACACCAGTAGTACAGAACAAAATCTTTGTCCTATGAGTCTGGTTACTCTCTCCTCTAATAGCATAGCCGACAGAGCCGTCATCCGTGCGCTCCGCAGACACTCGTGCTGAGACGGACATGGCCGACAACCGGCGTGGCTGGGTGACAAGTATGGATGCCGTTGAGCCTCGGCCGTTTGTGATCATGGAGTCTAGAATAAACTGTGGTACTAGAACCCTAGTTAGACGGTAAGGTAGACTTCATCTGAAAGCAACTTGCTTTTCACATAAGCAATAAAATGTCGGAAGGCTATGATTAGCCGAAGAACTGGGCCAATGGTAACGGAATTGTCTAGAGTTAACCCTAACCCTCGACCATTTTGATGCTTATGTGAAAGTGAGCGCTTTTTGATGACGTCTACCTTATGTTTTTTCCAGTCAGTGCGAGAAAATACATACACTGAGTCGTTTTTCCACATCCTTTGTCGCTCTTAAGTTAATGTCATCTAATGCATGTATCCAATAAAACATACCTGTTTCTCCGACTACAACCACAACACGACTACGATCCAACATCTCTAGGAAGTCTTTTCTAGCCTTGAATGCCGGAAGACGTTCTCTAGTTTTAAGAAGTTCCACATATTTACTTGAAGATCGAACAGAATCGAAATCCACTTGGACCTGTGCATCGGTTCGATCGTCCTGTTTTGAGCGTATCCCCCTTGATTGGCCCCCCTCTCTCCTTTTGTTACCCGCCTTTGGCGCCGACGAATCTGCTGCACCGTCTCCAGATGCCAATTTCGCTTCAGACTTGGGTGGCATGAGATGCTGTAGCACGTGCACCATCTCGGGCGGGCCTTGAGACTGCACCACAGCCCACTCATCCTCCAACACGCGCATACATGCCATGAATAACCCTTCACCAGGCTCTATCAAAGTACCATCCTCGATTGCACGTAGGACTTTCCCCAGTAAGTGCAAACGAACATATGCCGGCACTGTCTTGGAGGTGATGAACATCGTAGGGCACCGTAACGAAGAATAACCCGCTTCACAAAGTACATGGAGCTCGATCGGGGCGGTGAACATGGGCATCACCAGCTCGGGTGGCTCCGCGTCAGAAACTGAGGACACGCCCATGGCGTCCACCTCGTCTTCCGTGACGGTGTAGTTAATTTCGGAATCTGGTGACTCTTCAGTAAAGATACCAGCAGTATCAAGGCCAAGGAGCTTTTTGCCCAATGCGCGAATGAGATGCTCCCAAGTGTCGACGAAGGTGGGATCTCGGGTGAGCTGTTTTACGGCGTGCGCAGGCCATCCGGCTTGCTTGATTGCCTTGTCTTCTGCCCATCGTTTTCTCAGGTCATCAGTGCCAGTGTGGGCAGAAGTGACGAAAGAGTTGGATGAGTTGTTCTGTGGCAGGAAGCGTTCGGGCAAATCCACCTCAGGCACGTTGAGAACCAGGAACTCGATTGCAGCTTCGAGCGGTGTGAGGTTTCCTAATAATGCAGAAGCAAGAGCTGAGTTTTCCGAAAGAAATGCTATAGCTTTTTTTTGCTGAGGCACGGTGAATCCGAGGAGACCAAGATCTGAGGTCACTTGAGACGTGGCTTTCTCATTCAAATCGTCGGAAGAAGGCTGGGTATCGTCTGCCTCTGGGTACATTGTAAATGCCTACTTCCCTTGGTTAGAATTATTGTCGCTGAGATATTATTGCCATGAGCGTGCCTTTTTGATCGACGCCTCGACCAGCTCGCGAAGATTCGTCGCCATTTTGACTTCAGGCGCATTCGCAAACTCTGGTGAGATATTCTGCTCCGGAGGTCGACGTCTGTCTTTATCGTCCGCCTGCGCTTCTTGTTTCTTCGCGTTAGCCTTGGCACGTTTCGCCTCGAGGGCTTTACGAGCTTCAAACGGATCGGATTCGTACATCCACTTTTTGTGCTCTGGTGTGTTTTCGCTGTGTTCTTTAGCTAACTGTTGCCAATACTCTCTTGGACCAGGAGGAAGAACCCGGTTGAGCTGTATCCCATTGCAAAACTAAAACGATATATATATATATATTTCTAAGCAAAATTCGATATTGATAATCGCCTGCTGGACTCACTCGGTAAAGTGCATATGTAGCACCCCATTGACGAGCCTCTGGTGCTGTCGGGCATACATATGAAGAGTCGGGCTCAAAGCGAACTGTCTCTCTGTTGCCAGATTTATCCACCTTGGAGAGGACAACGGAGAAGGAGAATCCCCCCTTGCAAGGTTTCTAGATATATGTCATTTTCTCCGTGAGATCTTTTTGCAGGCACAACACTTGCTCAAGATAAACAAGTAATCACAGTATCGACGTTTGCTTTGGACCATCCATTCTTTTGACATCTAGTTTAGAATATGAATATTAGATCTGTTAAAATGCTTGTTTCACTTGAATAGAATTGATGGCCAATAGCTCGAAAATGATGGCGATCCTGATGCATTGCAGTTAAAATACTACCTTTCGTTCAACAATGACAGCGGATATTTGGATCCAGGAGGAAATAATGGAGGCGGTTTCGATGGTCCTGCTTCATCGGCCGGAGGTGTATTGTTGGCCTTTTTATTGGCTTTCGAAGAGTTTCCTGCATTGCCGCTGGAGACGATGCCTTTTTTGGGTGGCATTTGTCTGAGAGAACTTTGCTTGGGAAGAGATACAACTTGCTAGTGAGCTTGAGTTGCGTTTGGCGGTCCGATGGCATAGCACCCGATCGCCGGATCAAGGATACTTCCAGGACTGCTTGCCTTCGATGTAATATGCATACTAGCGAAAACCTAACTGCAGGAGGTAGTATGTAGCTTACTGTACTTGTTATCGATAGCTTTGAGTTTGTACATGTGATACACTTATCTACAGGAGGGTAAACTGATTTGGCTAATACACTCAATGACTGCCTTTCATATAAATAAATAAATAAATAAAAACGCGACGGTTAGCGAGCTTTTCCTCATAGCCATAGCCAGCCAGTGAGGAAACCTTGAACATTATACGAGTGCTAGGCTAGGTAGTAATTCGATTATAGCAATCATTCCAATTTTGCTGTCATCCGCATCACCACTAAACCGTATACCATTCAAGAGCTCCATAAACGCAAGAAATGTACTAGTCCTGCAAAACAGATACTCCATGCGGGGTCCCATGCCCCCATTCGAGCGCGACTTCGCGGCCATCCCGAGTCTTCCAACGATTCCAACTGGCTGCTGTCTGGCAGTTCCAAGTCATCATTGTCATCATCATCACACCGGCTACTGCACTTTCCCGGTTCAGCTTATCCCATTACACAAGATTGCTATTTACTGCATCTGGCTCTCGCTACTACTTATTCAGTGTCTCTGACTTGCTTCGAGTCCCCCACCCCGTTCCCAAACCACGACCACTACGACACACTCGCCAGCTGCTTCTAATTTTTTTTTTTTTTACTAGACTTGCGCTATACTGAAACATGGCTCTCGACCGCATCAAGCAACTCTCCTCACACCTCACCAGTACACCCAAGGGCGGCGTCGATGCACTGCTCGCAAAGCACCCAGATGACATCGTCATCACCATGGCCATCCGGAGCCCGCTCTGCAAGGCCAAGAAGGGTGGCCTCAAGGATACGAGGACGGATGAGCTCATGCTAGAGATATACAAGGTTATTATTAATCATCCGGAGCATAATCTTTCCTTTTCATAATCGCTCTTTAATAACAACAATAACATTACTATCATTATAATATATAGCAATCGATAAATCGCATGGGCTTCGACCCCGCATTGGTGGGCGACATCACGGTGGGCACTGTGCTCACACCGGACGCGACCTATTTCGCGCGTGCGGCGGCTCTCGCGGCTGGTTTCCCAGACACGGTGCCAGTCCAGTGCGTAAACAGGTTCTGCTCGAGTGGACTCATGGCCGTCACTGGTGTCGCGAACCAGATCCGGGCGGGGCAGATCGAAATTGGGCTTGCGCTTGGGGTGGAGAGTATGTCTGAAAAGTACGCTTGCTATCATTGCTTTGTCTTATGTGTAAAAAGAGAATGGAATTCATCGTATGTGCCCATTTGTGGTTTCCTTGTTTTTATTTTATTTTATTAGCCCTGATAATGGAGGACCGAAGCTGGCAGCGGAGGTCGCTGAGAACGGTGCCGCGTCAGACTGCCCCAAGCCTATGGGCTGGACGAGCGAGAACGTGGCAGAGGACTTCAACATCTCGCGCGAGGATATGGATGACTTCTCTGCGATTTCGTTCCAGCGCGCAGAGCACGCGGCCAAGGCGGGGTACTTTAAGAACGAGATCGTGCCATTTACGGCATACAAGAAGGATCCCGCCACGGGTGAGCGTGCCAAGGTGGTGATCACCGAAGACGATGGTATTCGGCCAGGTATGCCCATCTCGCTGTCACACAACCTATATGCACATGCGTCTGTGGAGGGCTGACCTTGCCGTTGTAATTTCAATTTTTTAGGTACGACGAAAGAGGCGTTGCTGAAGATTCGGTCGGCGTTCCCGCAATGGGGTCAAGGCAAGACGACGGGCGGCAACGCGAGTCAGGTGACGGATGGTGCCGCGGCGGTGCTGCTCATGAAACGTAGCAAGGCAGAGGAGCTTGGCCTAAAAATCCTTGGCAAGCATGTTACGACATCAATCACAGGCGAGTATATGACAGTTGTCCTTGGGTGGTCTGAATAGTGCCTGGCTGAACGCAAAGGGACGATGGAATGCAGGTGTTGCCCCTCGTGTGATGGGTATTGGCCCCACGTACGCGATTCCCATGGTTCTCGAAAAAGCTGGGATTACCAAGGATGATGTGGATCTATTTGAGGCGAGCCATGCATGACACAGGGAAAAACGTCAGTGTGGGCTAATTTGAGACTGCTATTTAGATCAACGAGGCATTTGCATCTATGCTTGTCTACTGCGTCAGGAAGCTAGGACTGGACCACGAGAAGGTGAACGTGAACGGGGGCGCGATCGCGCTAGGTCATCCACTAGATAAGTGTTCATATTTTAGGATTGAGGGCACTGTTGACTGATGATGATATGATGTTCTGTCATATACGCTGCACCGGTGCAAGACAGATTGCAACAGGGCTGAGCGAGTTGGAGCGACGCAAGCAAAAGGTGCTCGTGACTTCGATGTGCATTGGCACTGGAATGGGGGCGGCTGCTGTGTTTATTCGCGAGTAGAGGGTGCACTGTACTATGTATGTGTTATGACGACGAATGAGAGCTACCGATGCCGGGGCGTGTGTGTGGTGTGCCAGAAATATACGAGATAATAAAAGAAATGGCAAAGAAAATAGCCAAATTAAGGCGGTCTAAGAATATAAGAGGACAACGGGCATAATTTGCCCTTAGTTTCCGTCACGACCGATCCACCCTTACTCGGTGTCTCTCTTCCTCCCCTTCCACCACTACCACCACCCCCTCCATATTCCCTTTCTCTCTTCGTATTACTCTTGCCAACCCCCAGTCTTTCCTTACCCATTCTTTTGCATTTCACTGTCTGGTGATCCCAGTCAGAAAACCCGTGGCGCACCATGGCCTCCCACGCGCGCTACGACTCGATCAATAATAATTCGAACGCACAGTCTCCTTACGGCTCTGGGGACCCATACTACAATGAATCATCTGGCTACATCACCCCCCACCCTGCCCCCAAGAAGGGCAAGAACAACTGGATTCGATTCGGTCTCCCCCTTCTCATCATAGCCATCGTCGCCGCCGTCCTTGGTGGTGTCCTCGGCAGCCGCAAGTCTTCCAACAAGAACGCAGCAGCGAGCGGTAGCGGTAGCAGCTCTGGCAGTGCTGCCCAGGCGAGTGCCGCTGCATCCGCGCAGAAGGCGATTGGCATATTCGCTACGGCTACCAACAGCTATTACATGGTACCTATTTACCCTTCCACCGTGAGTATCATTTTTTCTGTGTTATTGTCCGTTTCTCTTGAGCGGCTAATATTTAATCCTATGCACTAGACTAATACTGCTGCATTCATCAAACCCACTTTCGTTGACACGACCGACTCGAGCATCGCTTGGCCCACTGAGACCTTCAGCCCTTCGAGCCCTGCCCCGACTACGGTCCGCCCAGATCGTCCTCGTATCATCGCACCATCCTACAAGTGGCAGGCACTCCCCACACTCATTCAGAACAATGCCTACTTCAAGTACTGGAACGATACTATCTTTGGTAACGCCACCGTCTACAAGGCTGCCCAGCCCGTCCAATACTACATGGATGGTGGTAACGGTATTCTTGATATCGCGCGCCAGATCAAGGAGCGCACAAAAGCCTTTGGCTACGCCTACCGCATGACCAACAACACCGAGTGGGTCGATCGCTGCTGGGAGGAACTCCAGAACGCAGCTGGCAACGGCACAAACAGCTTCGGTCCCAACGATGTCACGCGCTGGAACCCGACCCACTTCCTCGACACGGCCGAACTCACGGCTGCGTTTGCGGTTGCGTACGATTGGATGTATGATGCCTGGACATCTGACCAGCTTGAGTCGATCCGATGGACGATGATCCAGTATGGTCTCTTGCCCGCTCAGACGGCGCTCGTCGGCCCCGACCCTGATTATTACGGTTGGTGGACGAAGAACACGACCGGTAACTGGAACTGCGTGTGTAACAGCGGTATCACGCTCGGCTCGCTCGCTATTCTCAACGACGACACGACCGGTATCGCGCAGGAGCTCATCCCGCTCGCGATCGCCAATGCGACGGACAACTGTGTCTTTGGACCGACGTCGGACGGCACCTGGTCCGAGACGGCTGACTACTGGTATTTTGGCTCGACGGGCCACGCTGAGATGTCATCGACGCTTATCTCGGCTACGGGCAAGGACTGGGGCATGCTGACCACGAATCCGAATATGTACCTTTCTGGTATCTACCACATGCATGCGCATGGCCCGACCTCGCTCTTCAACAACGGTGACACTGGACCCAACAAGTTCACGGCGACAGCCAACTGCCTCTTGTTCTACGCTACGGCGTACAACCACCCTGAGATGGCGCTCTTCCAGCGTGATCAGTTCGATGCGCCGTCAGACCCGTGGAGCATGTTCTGGTACGACCCAAGCGTGAACGGCGCCTTCTGGGACGATATGCCACTTGATCACTACTTTGACAACGAGGTGACGCAATGGGCCGCGATGCGTAGCAGCTGGACGGATGGTGACGCGCTCTACGTCGGCATCAAGGCCGGCATGAACCAGGGACGCCAGACGCACAATGACCTCGACGCGGGTGACTTTGTGCTCGACGCTTTGGGAACACGTTGGGCTGGCGAGCTCGGTGACGGTAACTATAATGCGCCGTACTACTTCAGCAACGACTCGCAGGACAGTTATCGGTGGTACTATTATCGCAAAATGACTGAGGGTCAGAACACGATCTTGGTCAACGCCTCGAACCAGAACGTGTTGGCTCGCCCTTCGGTCACGTATGCGTCGTCGAACGACACACAGGGATCGAGCACGGTATATAATGTGCAGAGTAACTCGACGGCGTACTTTGTTGCCAACTTGACGAGTGCCTACTTTGACACGTGGGTTTTCGCATAGTTTTGAAGTTTTTTTTTTTTTGGTTGATCATTTAAAGCTTATTATTCTCTCTTCCGCCCTGCAGTGAATCGTTCTGGCGCGGGATCCGTACTCTCAATTCTCGTAAGCAAGTGCTCCTCCAGGACGAGATTACGGCATCGGGCAGCATCCAGTGGCGCATGCACACTAATGCGACGGTGGCACTCAACTCGGACACAAAAGTGACGCTCACGCTTGATGGCGAGACGATGATCGTAGAGCTGCTGAACGCGCCGTCGGGCGTCAAGTTTGGTACCGCTGAGCCTGTGCGATTGGCGACGGACCCTACCCCACCTGAGCCCGATCAGCCCAACCCCGGTGTGACGGTGCTGACGATTGATGGAATGGATTCGGGCACGTACACGCTGCAGGTGCTGTTCAGTCCACAGTGGCCGGGCATGTCGTCGAGCAATTATGTGACGCCACCGTCGGTTGCACTGAACTCGTGGACCTTGACGAGTCACAACAACTAAGGAGAGTTTGTGGTTAAGGTGTTTGCACACATATGCATGCACGGATTTTTGTTTTGTTTTGTTTTGAGAATGATGACGCAGAGGGCTGCCTACTCAGTGTATGATGCTGGACTTGAGGAAGGGGATTGCATGCAGGCCAGGTAGTTAATTACGGATGCTTGTAGTGTACCTCTGAGTCCTTGATTATATTTCTTTTCTTTTCTTTTTTTCTTGCGCTTTTCTTGTCAATAACGATGTTCAAGGGACGTTATAATTTTGTTCTTGCTTTATATTGCTAATACAGCCATTCTATTGGAATTCTTTTTCTTTTTTTTTCATTCTGATTGGTTGCGTTGTGAATGAAAAGTGGTAATCAGTTCCCACGATGTGTGTTGCCAGCCGCTAAAATGGGCCTAGGCCTATCAATGGTGCTAGTAGACCCTACTAGTATTCGTACCAACTACTCCTCCCTTTCCCTCCTCACCCAGCCCGTTCTTTTGTCAATAATAATACAGCCTGTGGCTGTAGATAGTATAGTAGACCTATTAGCCGGTATGTCGCTTCTGCTCTGTGGAGTCTATTGTGGACATGTTTTGTTGACGATTGGAATCCTGACCTGTGCTTTGTGTCCCTTTGCTCCTAATTATCATCACCACACTCTCTCTCTTTACTACGGCGACGACAACAACTATTGTCCATTACTACCCCCTCCCCCTCCCTACCGACCACACTCCTTTTCCCTTCCTCTGTCTTTTTCTCTTGACGTCCATCATCTCGCTTTGGTCTTGCCCTACTTCAACGGACCACAACGACAACTAGACCGCGCGCCATGAAGCTCACAAGCACCTCGACTACAGCCAAGAGGCTGACCCTTACATTCCTTTTCACCGTCACCCTCGCCCTTGCACTCGCCAATTCTGCAGATGCCAAAGGCCATGCACACCTCCCCGACGCTATCCAGCGCCGCCACGATCACCTCGCTAGTGACATGAAGCGCATGATCAAGAAGCGCGCACCAAGCCCTCAGCTGGGGAACATTGACATTATTGGTGATAGTGGCAACAGCAACGGCAACAATGGCGGCTCCTCGGGTACGACGACAACCGCAGCTGCGGCTGGCGGAGGCAACACGGAAACGTTGGCAACTTCGGCTGCTGTCGCTGTCACTACCTCCTCGACCAGCACGGCGACTACGGCAGCGACAACTTCCTCTTCCTCGTCATCCTCTAGCACCAAGGCTGCGACCACTGCGTCGACGCAAACCACGAGTAGCTCTTCTTCCTCCAGCTCGTCGTCTGTGAGTGTGCCTATTTTTTTTTTCCCTTTCCCTTCTTCTCGCCCCTTGATGATCGCATCATTGATTTTATTGTTATTATTATATCTAGTCGTCTTCATCCTCGTCCAGCAGTAGCAGTAGCAGCAGCAGCAGCAGCAGCAGCAGCAGCAGTAGCAGTGCTACTTCGACGTCTTCGTCAAGCTCCTCGAGCACCCACACTTCTTCCAGCTCCTCCAGCTCTTCTTCGTCCTCTAGCACCAATTCTACCCCAACACAGACCATCAATGATGCATCAACCCCAACAGCGACGCAGGAAAACAACAGCGCGATAATCACCTCTGCAGGCGTCACCATGTCCCTTACGACCAACAAAGCTGGCGCGACGGTGTTTATGACACTCACGAGTAGCGCCTCAGCTGCAACCCCCACGGCGACTACAGCCGCCACTGAGGCGGGCAAGATCACACGCACGGCACTCACGGTGCTCATCGCCATTGCGGCCAGCGTTGGTGGCGTCTTCATCCTCTTCACTATCATTCGCAAGTGGAAGTTCAAGCCTTCGGCTGAATTCGAGGACCGGATGCAACCAATCGATTGGCAGCCGACGCTAGACGATGAAAAGGGCGGGTCTGGCCTCCCCGGACACCACCGCACCGGCTCCACCACGTCCTCGTTCCACTCGTCTGGACATACGGATGTGGACCACAGCGGTAACTTTGCCGGGCACGGTATAGCTGGCTATGGTGCTAGTGGCCATGGCGGCATGAGCGTGGGTGGCCCATCTTCGGCTGACGGACACATGGGCGCGATGGACCCCATCCCGGACCACGATTTCACGGCGGGCACTGGGGGCTATAATGTTGGGGGTGGCGTGCCCGTGGGCGGGTACGCCGACCTGGCTCGTTTGCCGACTCCCCAGCCGATGATGCACCCCCAACACGGGCAGCAGCCGATGATGGACGAGTCGCTCGAGCGTGATCCGAGCTTGACGCGCGGGAATATGCAGTATGATCCGTTTACCATCCCGCCGCACCATGGCGCAAGCACTGCTGCGTATGATTACAATCATGCCGGGTATTGATTGATATCGGATTCGGTACCGTCCAGCTAGCTAGCTTACCCGTTCGTCTATCATTTGCTCCTCTCCTGCCCCCCCCCCAACCCCCTCCCGTTCGTGTCTAGTCTCTCTTCCTCTCTCGTCCGTCCGTCTATCCAAATTTCCTTTTCTTTCTTGCATTTTTTTCTGTTCTTTCCGTGTGAATGTGTTGTATGGATGATCTTGGTTGCCTTGCAGGTGCTGCAGTGTACGTGGAATGCGATATGATGGGAGGAAGGGGCATGATGGGTAGGCAGATATCAATTAGTTTATTTTTTTTCATCATGTTACCCCTACCATACCCACTGTTAACATTGACTTTTTTTTCCCTCTTGTTCATTTCGGAAAAGATATGAAATGCTCGTCTTTTTCCCCGCCTATTCTTGCTCCTGACACTACTACCGCTTGGTAGCCTCAATGATCGATAATCACACACACACACACACACATTTACATGAAAAGAGAAAAGAAATCTTACTCTATATTCCCATTTTATTATCCTGTCCTTTGCTTGTGTCTTTGTTCTTTTGCCTTCTTGAATTTTCTTATCTTTTTCCCACGAACATACATTTGATTCAAGAAAAGTTGATTCGTAGCCTCTCAGTCTTTGGACAGGTAACAATGACAATCGACCTGGTTCCTTATTTTTTTTTTTCTTTTTTTTTTTTTTTCTTTTCGTCGCATTCTTCTCTTTGCTCTGACTTTTTCTCTTGTCTGATATCTTTTCCCCTCCTCTCCTCCTGGACCATTCTGTCTGTCTCTCTCCCCTTGGTTATGCACTGTCATGGCGTCCTCTCTTTTACATAAATACCCCTACCTTGAAAATATTTAAGCCTTATACTTGCACTTCAATTCCCTTATATCCCCTCTTCCTCCTCTCCCTCTAACATACATAGTATCTCCGACGATGCGTTTGTGCATGTGTAAAAAAAAAAAACCAAGGGCTAAATGTTTATGGGTACTGGTAACACTAGTCTACATATAGCATATCGTCACGGCTGTTCTTGTGAATATATTTGCTTGCTACAATCGCATCCAAGAGCGATAATATGACATGACGCTATCAAGTGACTTTTATTATCATATGCAAATCCATTGCATTCAACCATAAGTTCCGTTAGCCCTAGGAAAAACAAATATACAGGAAGCAATAATGATAACAGCGAACATCCTTGAAACCAAAGGCTTAAGCGCTCAATGGCTCGTCCCTAGCATCTGCCACGCCGCACCGAATCCAATAGCCAATATGGGTACCAAAGAGAGTGCATATACCCACGTCCAGCTCCACGCACCCTCTCCTCTTCCTCCTTTTCTTCTTCCTCCACGCAATGCGCCCGATCTTAGCTGACCGCCGCCTATATCTACGAGATTCGTACGCTCAAAGAGGCTCTCGAGCCCTGTCGGCTGCTCAGGCGGGAAGAATCGTTGGGGACGAATATACCCCCCTTGCTCATCATCCTCGTTCTCGTTACCGTTACCGTTTCCTCTTGTTGCTGCTGCCCCCTTCCTAGCCCGTGAATACCGCCCGCCCGGCGGGCCCGTCGGCGTCCAATCCATCGCGTTCTCGTCTTCTTCGTTTCCCATCAGCGCATCGTCTTCTTCTTCTCTTTCCGCGGCATGAGGCGGGGACTGCAGCGAGGGTAGTCCAAAGATTGGATTACCTTGCTGTTGTTGGGTTGGCTTAGCCATGATGGGATTCGAGGAAAGCGAGAGGGTCGAGAAGAGATCGGACTCTCGTGGTATCGGTGCTGTGAACGATGACGGTGATATCGTCGTCGTCATCGTCGTCATAGGGGTGATGCCGCGAGAGGAGGCAGTGGCAGTTGTAGCTGACCCTGGCTCGGGCGTCGGGCGGGCGGATAGGTGTGTAGTCGTGTCGATGAGTCGGATCGTGGGTGGTCGTGAGAGTCGGATGAGGAAGAAGGAAGAGACGAAGGCCTGTTTGGTATATACGTGTGATTCGGTGAGTGTGTCTGTCTATTTGGATAAGATGAACTCTGGAAGAGGAGCACGCACGGATAATTCGATAGCGGCGGTGAGAGCAAAATATGCGCGCACACGGTCATTTGATGATAATATCAAATCAAAGTGCGTGCGAGAGGATGGGTTATTTTGGAGGTACAAGAACGTCGAGTGCATGAGGAGTCGTAAGATCCATATGCCTAATTGTAATCTCTGTGGAAACTCACATGAATATCGTAAAAGAGGCATGCGTGGTTGGAACACTCACAATGTATCTTGATTTTCCATGTTGGCGGATATCACGTCCTTGAAGTTGCGCTCGACGCATGGATCGGTATGTGGGATCCCAAAAAGTCCAGAAGATGGATAGGAGAGTGAGAAATGGTAGGAATGGCACTGCTTTGTGGAAGGCCGTTGGAACTACATTGGCAATGGCCACTATTGCATAGTAATAGTGAGGAAACGGTCGAGCATACAGAGGTCGTTGATAAGGCAGACTTACTATACATGTAACTGCAAATTGATAGCAGCGCAGTCGCAATCCATAAAAGGCCGCGCATCCGCCACACGAGCAGTTCCCTGTTCATGCGCTCACGCTCTCTAGTCCGGACAGATACATGACGCTTCTGCCGTTCTTTTCCTTTTGTGTTCTTCAACATGCTCCCTAGTGCCCAATTCCGTGCCATCTCTTCTTTCTTCTTGATCTCTTCGTCAACGGTGGACTGACAATTACTACATACAGGCGGGTAGCGAAGTTGCAATGATGCCTTATAGTCTTCTAGCATTTCTAGGCGGCGAGGATACTCTGGATCCTTTGTGGGGGTCATAAGATAATCACCGTCCAGCAAGGTAACCTAAGCTCACATTCGGTTCTGGCAGATAATTCGATAGTAAGTTCATCGCCATCATTTGGTTGGTTTGGCAGGTATGGCAGAACGGCCCAGCACCATAAAGAGGTGGTAAATGGCCTTTGCTTGGAGAAGCTGTGGCATACACGGGGTGAGCTATGTTTTAGAATTATATAGAAGATATAAACCTCTCTTAGCGAAACTATGCGTATTAAGAGCTTCTTCGTGCATAGCTGCCTCATCGGACATGATTTCACCATGGGCGTCGTAGCGATTCCATACTGCGCAGTGGGGGCAGCGAAATGAGCGTGTATTTTCAGGAGCGGGCGATATGGACGATTGACAAAAGAAGCAGGTGATTACACTAGACCGACTAAAGATGCGAGACATGCGAGGCCTCCTTGGCTTGAAGGTATGTAGCAACTTAAGTCCAAGTGCCCTTGTGGCAACATCAGCCACACCTGCGTCATATTTTTACTTCGGCTGCTTGCTTCCGAGGGCGACTGCATGATCGGCGGAGCCTTCACAAATTTCCTCCTGGGCATTCATGTCTCTTTCACCAGGTTCATCTGCCCAGCGCGGCGATATCAGCGTGCAACCAGAATATTATACTTCATCTCTATTTGTTGAACCATTACGTCGCGATCTCGGGAGTCTCATTCAGCAATACTTAGCTGGCTATGCAGAATTCAACTATCCGCGCCCTTTCGAGGTCTTTAAATCCCTCTATTATGAACTTGGCTGGAATTGGCTACATCTGAGAGAGCTTGAAAGGAGAGCAAGAAATGTATTCCTTCAAAGTGTCATGAGGATAATTCTAGGTCATCTATATCCATGCCGACGTCAATCATGTGTTTGACCCTCCCTCATTGTACAGAAAGGGCTGACACTTCGAACCCACCACTAACTCGTGTCGTTGCCTTATTCGCGGCCTATACATTTTTCTTTACGCAGCCTTTTATGCTTACCAAGGCCATCCCAAATCAATCCGAGGGCTTGGACGACTCGCAACCCTCAACCAGAGAGGGCGTCCAACACACGAATAAAGCTCCTCTGATCCCTTATTCTATTGAGCATGTCCTAGTCCCAAACGGTAGGCTGGTCTTCTTGCAAACCCAGGATATCAGAGATATGATGCGTAATAGATCTTTACAAATCAATCATTTCATTGCCAACCGTCCTTACTGAGCCTGCACTTGTGCCCCTACAATCGCATGTTACCCACATCATCAAGTGTTTCGTAGAAAAGGGCGTCTTTTACATTGCCCCTCACTCCGAGCTGCGTCCCTCGGATCCCAGTCAGCTTCCGCATGCGATCTATGTGCAGAGTAGCGAGGTCTCCAACAAAAAGAAGATGGGACGCCCCACTCACAGATCTCTGTCGCGCAAGGCAAAGACCGATCTGAGGGCCGTAGAAGAATGGGTGTCGAAAGACCATACACCCTTCATGATTGATGGATCAAACGAAGCCGATCTAAGGGCGGCTGGGCGAGCAGAGGAGGCTGATAAACGCATACTGATGATTGCAGCAAAACAAGATCTTGATGAGGCGGTGAATAGGGCAGGCGATGAAGCACACGTAGCTGTTTCCAATGCGAGAGCTCTGGCAGCAGCTTTTCGTGCATCTCACCTTGGACCGGGTGGTCCGGCTAACGGTAATTAAAATGAATGTATCAGAAACAAGAACAAAAAAAATCGAATAAATAATTTTAATTTGGACTGATTCTGTCCGCGCGCTTCATTCAGCAGTGCCTTTTCCCCAAAGGGAAAGACGGCTGGGTTTGAAACATTATGTAATAGGTGATAATTAGAAAGGAAATGGTTACCTTGTCGTCATCACCCCTCAGCCGCTTACCGTTGTGCCGCCCGAGGCTGCCTTGGCGGAAATCATGTCTACTAGGGGCTCTCAGAAACCGTATCCATTCACTGCCAATCCTTTAACCAACACTGGCTCGACGCCTATACACTACCCCTCCTCGAATAATAAGCATATACACCCACAAATGGCCAGCCGCAGCGGCTACGTACAGGCAGCTACCACATCTAGCACCAATCTTGTGCCGCCGTCTGCCAACCGTTCGACGAGGCCTACGTTTGCGCAAGGCTCCCAAGAGAATGTTAAGAATTCGTCGCTCAGTGTAAACTCGATGGTTCGTCCCGTTTATATACCTCTATTACCTTATCTCTCCCCACACCTGGCTATCGTGTCATCAGGGATGATAGGCATGCGGGGAAGGATAACGGCTAATGTGTTCTGTTTTTACTTTCAGGATGGTTCTCCCTATACCTCCGTTGGCCGCGCGTCCGTTCCTCCGTCCATTTCAGACAAGGTCCGTAAATAGTACAGAGCTCTCAATATTTAGCGCAGGCACAAATTACAAATTTCATGCGTTTTAGTTTTCACTCTCGCCGGACCCCGTGTCCTGGGGCGCCGATCTCTCACCCCGACATGCCGAACCAGATGACTATTTGCACACACCAGACCCCAAGCGGGACAGGAGGATTGACCGCGGTGGAAGTATCCTTACGAGCCGAGGAGTTGCAAACCTAGGATGCTTGTTCGTATTATGTGCCGGTCTTTTGACTCTCTTGTAAGTCCATTGCATTTCATTTGTATGTGTCTTGCTAAAGTCTCATAGTGCTGGATACCCTATGATATCACATTTCACCAAAAAGAAGCCATCCACCCAAGGCGGTTTCAATATCGGTGGTATAAATGCGACGGGCCAGGTAAGCTTTGAGCTTTGACTATTCTTCTGAGGCTCTAATTTCAGGTTCGATTTAGATTGCTAGCATGTCCGGAAATGCGGGTCTCATAGACGCTGACACCCCTTCGGATGCATACACAATCACTTCTTTCCACGATGGCTCCACTGAGATGCAGCTTGTATTCAGTGATGAATTCAATACCGACGGACGAACGTTCTATCCTGGAGATGACCCGTACTGGGAGGCTGTTGATATGCACTATTGGTCGACGAACAATCTGGAGTGGTATGATCCAGCTGCGATCACCACCTCTAATGGCTCCCTCGTGATCACACTGGAGCAAAAGGAGACGCATAATCTCAACCTCCAGGGTGGTATGATGAGCACGTGGAACAAGTTCTGTTTCACTGGTGGTCTATTTGTAGCAAATGTCATTTTGCCAGGTGTCAATGATATCGTTGGTCTTTGGCCCGGTATGTTTTCATCAATCCAATTCTTGCCAAATATATGACACTATCTGATCTGAATAAAAATAGCCATCTGGGCTATGGGTAATCTCGGCCGTGCAGGATATGGTGCATCACTGGATGGAATGGTAATTCAACAAAAATTGTACCGTGCATAGATTCTAACGTTCGAAATCCCAGTGGCCGTACACTTATGACTCTTGTGACGTCGGTACAGCACCCAATCAGACTATGAATGGACTTCCCCATGCAGCCACGGTCGGTAACGACCCAAGCGCAAATGGTGCTCTTTCTTACCTACCAGGCCAGCGCCTCTCACGATGCACATGTCCCGGAGAGTCGCATCCTGGTCCTATGCACTCAGATGGCACCTACGTAGGACGATCTGCCCCTGAAATTGACATGTTCGAGGCTCAGGTACAACTCCGTTATCGGCCCTGTATATTAACTTGGGCCAATTAACCGATTTTGTTTAGGTGTCTAATTATGTTGGCTATGTCTCTCAGTCTGCTCAGTGGGCGCCTTTTAATGCACAATACAAATGGTTCAACACCAGCGAAAACCTTCACATCCCCGACGCCTCCATATCGGAATTGAACTCTTATACTGGCGGTGCGCTTCAGCAGGCGTCTTCGGTGGTTTCTAAGACAAGTACGAATGCCAAGTCAGTTGTATACGCGCAACCATTAACCTCATTTACCTAGACCAAGCTGCATACGAAGGTAACGGCATGCAATTCTCACTGTATGGTTTCGAATACAAGCCAGGTATGTATCTTGAAGGCCTTCCATGAGCGAATCCAACTAATACCTATATCTCAAGGTTTCGACGGGGCTGTACGCATTTTTCTTATTATAGCTTAATGCGTATTACTTATCCTGCTTTAGTACATTAGCTGGATATCCGATGGAAAACTGGCTTGGTCCCTTTTACAGGCTGGCTTTGCTGCTGATACCAACGTAGAGATTGGCTCTCGGCCGGTCCCACAGGAACCAATGGTAAGTCTTCGTTAGATTGCACCATGGGTTTGGGCACTGACACCCAACCTATAGTACTTGCTTATGAATCTGGGTGCCTCGACAAACTTCGGAACTGTGGATCTGGATCATATTCCATTCCCGGTCCATATGTACGTTGATTATATCCGAGTGTATCAGCCAAAAGATGCTATCAATGTCGGCTGTGACCCGGTGGATTTCCCTACGGCGGCGTATATCAATGAGTATGTGTGCTTTATTACGAAATCTCTCAAGCAATAGCTAACTTGATTATACAGGTATATCGAGGCGTATACAAATCCTAATCTCACTACATGGGTCGACGATTATAAACAGAAGATTCCTAGGAACAGTTTCGTCGATGGTTGTTCATGATATCATCTCTTATATTCTGTAGGAGCGATCATTCTTTTTTGCTTGCTGTAGAACAGCAATTTTATTACTTCTTTTTCACTCCTTATTTGATAATATTGCTGTTTCATACACATCATATACCTAACTTCCCTTGCCTTTGCCCTCGCCCATCACATTCCTTATGTCTTACTCCAGTCTTTCCTTCACTTGGATCATTTGGATGGTTGTCTCTTTACGATTTGATTTGTCTTGTTAAATGTGCTCGTTTATAACCGCAAACGCGGGTCATAATGTGAAATATTATATATTTCTTTTTGCATATGGGGATGATAGTGTGCTCTGAACACATGTACACAGCCGCGTGATTGCTGATGTTGAACACGGAATTCTTACATGCTCTAGGACCATAGTGTGCATAGACTCCACTGGCAAATCAAACCTTCAAAACAAGTGTTATAACGCGAGTGGTGGTTATCGCTACAGGTACTAGTACATGGACGTGCATATGAATAAAAGTATTATAACATTAAAATATCAAAGTTCTAATTAGTATCACGGCTTCTCCGTATCTGGCGTGCGCGTGCCCATAGGGTATCCGCCCGACCTTCAGCAAACGCACGCTGCCAATCCAAACATATAGAGGAATCATATGTTTCTTTGAACGGAACTTGTATGGGCACGATTGTCCCATATGCAAGGGGGTTAGAGCTTGCGAGCCATTTCTTTATTTTGGATCCCGAATGGTCTGTTACGTCCAGCGGCGTTGATATCTCGAGTACCAGTATCTCATACAACTGTGACGCCCGCCCCACTCGATCAGATTGGCTATGGGAGCGTCCCGAGATAGGAAACGCCACATGCATGAGATTTTTCATCATCTCGAACGGCACGTCGTAGAGCCACTTTGGTAGGACAATTCCATTTTGGCGGGTCTCGAAGCGATTCGATATCCATAGAACGAGATGGGTGATTTTACTTAGGAATACCTGTCCGTAAGAGCTGGATGTCAGCGGTCGCCAGCGCCAGAAGTCCCCGGCCATGGACACATGCGTGCATTCCCAATCTACTTCAGGATCGCCACAACCAAAAGAAGGATCCATGCCGTTGTAGAGAATAGGGAGCGATGCCATGGTTAGTCCCAAGGACGGTACGGTGCGCATAAAAGCGTA
Source organism: Agroathelia rolfsii (assembly GCA_018343915.1). NCBI lineage: Eukaryota > Fungi > Basidiomycota > Agaricomycetes > Amylocorticiales > Amylocorticiaceae > Agroathelia > Agroathelia rolfsii. The sequence continues at coordinate 3,058,677 of JABRWF010000002.1, forward strand.
AATCTTTTCGTATGCAATTGTGGGGCAGGAGTATTGTGCCACGGTCTCCAAGCATGTTTCGGACCAGAAACGGCGCGTCAATTTGCGATAGTCAACGTACAGCCTAGAGCGCCGGGCTCTATGTTTGGCTTGCATGTCCAGAGCATTGATGAATCGATTGATACATTCCTCATCTGACAAAGCTACCGTATGTAAAAGATGGGGCATGGTAGCACGCCTCATGGCAAAGGAAACGGAGCATAGTGCTACTGCCGTTGCGTATGGTTCAGGATAGCGGAAATCTGGCTGGGAAGCGAAAGCAACAATCTCTAGGATAAGCTCCACGGAAAGATTTGTGGCCGCTGCTAACTTCATGATAGGCGAAACCAAATTTTGAGGTGCTGTGCACAGAAGGAATAGGTAAGAAAGGCCATAATTCACGCTAAACTTGATATATATGTGTATCGCATCGTTTAGGTGGTTCATAGAGTGTGGTTACACCTCCTTTGTTACATAGCCATAGTTGGTACAAAAGAGCCACCAAGCCGGTTCACCACCACAAATATAGTTGTTACCAGGAAATGCTAATCTTCCGCGGCAATTACAGTGATATTATGGGCATGCCCGCAAGTGGGCTTATATTATGCTGATCGTTATGCAATGCGTTGTTTGGCTTGTTACCGTAGGAGATAACACCAAGGGACATTGTTGATCGTATGCGCAATGTGTCCGATATTATAGAGGTTTTTCCGGTGCATAAAAGCCCCCATATAGCCATAGCTCTAGAGATTACCGCATTGGGCAGGTAGTTTTCACCGGCTTCTGATCTGGAATTGCGCAGGACGCCTCATTCTTTGACCAAAACGAGAAATCCTTTTGTTGCGATTTTCGGATATTCCGGCGGAGAATGGACGAGTGTTTAGAGCGAAGCAGATAAATGAACTCGGAAGATCCGTAAGACAAGAATGATATACAGGATATACTCTATTTATTCAATGACGAGGTGCCTTATTGAGGTTGTTGTACAATTGCTTCCAGTCGAGACAAAGTTCTGCCCAGGGCAATAGCACCTCCCGCTGTTAACCGTGGTATTGCTGCATCAGCATCGTCGTTATCTGATGAGGAGTCTTTGCTTTTCTGGATCAGAGCATGCGCCTTTTGGATAACTTTGGCGAGAAGACCATTAGTGATGTAAAGCCATTTGATCTCTGATTCCAGATCACCGAGAGGTATTTCCAAGGCACGTCTGACAAAGCCGCGAGAGAGCACATACGCTTTTTCGCTGTACAATCGGCTGTGGTTTACATTTTCAATTGTATGAAAGAGGCGGAGCAGCGCATTCAATGAAACAAACCTATTGACAGTACCCTCCTCTGTGCCTCGGAGTTTCTCGTAAGCTGGTTCGCAATACCAACTATTGTCACATAAGTAAATCAGCCTCTATTTAGAGAAGGAACGTGCATTAACATACGGTTCTTTAACGAGAACTAATCCTTGTATTGATACAAATGCTTGCAAGAGCGATGATCGCGCTGCACTCCATATTTCATTTTTATCACCAGACCCTATCACCAGAAAATCAGATGTCATCCGCAAAAAATTTAAAGAAAAAACCCTACATGTGCCGAGAATACTTAGGCACACCTTCCCTTCTTCATATAAATTTCTAGCGACAATATTTGATTACAGCACGGAAGAAATTCTAGGATTTACTTACGGATTTACTGTCAATGAGTTAGCTATGTGTATTTACTTATATTAGACGAGAAAAAGACTTACCACGCCCATTTCCATTCGTCCAACTAAGAAAATGTGCTTTGGGAGGACTTGTTGGGAAATCGGATTCTAGCATCCAGTCAATGACAAAAGGTGCATCTTCGTAAGGCGTATTTTCCGGTCCAATTATCAACGATCGTATAAGGTCCACACGATCCTCATAGGTGCGGACAATAATGGAGTCTGTTTAGTAATCAGCAGAGACCGAGAATTCAATCGCAGAACCAATCTTACCTGGTAGACCGTTTATCAGAGCGCGGTATTCCTTATTGAGTCGAGCGTGGAATGCCCGTGATGGTTGCGCAACCGGTGTGTTGTAGAATGTATGATCCACTGGGGCGCTGGGCAGTACTTCAAAGCGTTTCCATGGGGGTTCAACACGTTCACCACCGCCACTAGCTTCTGCAGCTAGAGGTTCAGACAATTCCACAGTAGGAGTAGCTGTAGCCGTGGATTCGGAAGGTGGTGGAGAAGCTGTTGCTGTTTCAACTTCCATATCTGGAGATAATCCATGCGCTAGCATGAGCGTCTTCGACATCTTATGACCATGCAATGGCGAAGGCATTGCTGGGACAGGGTTTGGAGCTTGAACCTCGTCGACAGACATATTATCATCAGCGTCTTCGTAATCTTCCCATCCATCATCCTCAAGGTCTTTGGTCTCAACCCACTGGCCATCATCGTCCAAATACCAGGAGCCCTCCTGCGGGTCTTCACTCATCGATGAATGTTCGTCGCCCCACATGTCGTCTTCAAGCTGATCCATGCCATCGAATAGTCTAGTTAGCCTTTCGATGGGTAGATAGCTGATGCTCATATCAGGATGAGTTACTTCGGCCCGGCCATCCAGGAGTAACTGTGATGCAGTAATCGCCGTAAGTTCCTATGAACATACCCAATCTGTTGAAAATGACGCGTGCCTTGGTCACTTCTCCAAACCAATTAAATGATCTATCTCCTGGTCTGACGTTATTGACCCTGCCTTCGTACGACCGGTCTTCTGGAGAGCGCTGAGCAATCGTGGAACCGATTTCGTTGAGGTCCTCTCTCCATCCAATCAGGTGCCCACTTTCGTCAGTGGGCGGTTCGCGAACCCAGGGCTCGAATTCACCAATACAAGGCACGCGCAGTCGGCTGGCACCATTAGACCTCCCTGGTGGGTGTATGAAGACGAAATCTCCCAGGCGAACACCTAATCCCTCTTGGAATGCACCGGAAACGTCCCAACCACCCGTGCCATGAGAGTCGAGTTCAAGGACAGACACAATCTCCTTTTCGCGGTTGTCGGTGTACATAATACAGGCTGTTCTCTCTGCCGCGTCGACGTATTGGACAACTGCCGGTCTTTCGCTACCTTCGCTCTTGAAGATAACGTGGTCTCCTGGCCTGACGATAATAATGTTAAGTAGTGGGGAGGGCAATATCAAAGGGGCAACCTACCAGCAGTCATATTCGTCAGGATTCAGGTAGGGTATGAGGTCCTTGGAATTGACTGTCTCAATTTTCCCATCCTGCCACAAGATATTGACTTCTGTATGTGTGTCTCTGACTATGTAGGTGTGTACGTAAATGGTCGAGGATCCGTTTCCGCCATGTACTGTGACAGGTGCACGATTCCGCCAATGTGACTTCAACCTCACTTTGTCGCCAATCCTAAATTCATTGTCCCATTTACCCCGTAAGAGCGTTAACTTGGACAGATCTTGGCCACTCCAAAAACGCTGGGGCCTTTGCCTCTTCACGGCTTCCCAAGGATCAAGCTAAACGAAAAATTATTGTTTTCTTGAAATATAGGGGAACGGATGGGACTCACACTTTGATTAAGCGCGAGCCAGCAAATTGTTAGCACAGTATGTCTCACGGCTAGAACAGTCTCCAATCCATCTCCTGAAGATGTCATGCTGCTGAGAAATCCGAAAAAAGATGGTTGTTGTGGAACAATATTCTACGGAAGTCGATCAACTTCGAATTTAGGGATAGTGAAGAGTGTGCAAAAATAATCCACTGACTGCTCCACGATCTCCGACTTGGAATCGTAGGCTGACTTCTGGGAGTCTCACGAGATCCTTGTTGGCAGTTTCGATGATGCACTCGTCGTAGAGCTACCCTATGACATGAAGTTGGTCCACGTTGCATTCCAGGGGTGCTTACTGACCTCTACAATCTGATTAGGATGAATTTGAGTAAATATGTGTGCAATCTAATGATTTCTTCTCACCTGACCAATCCAATCATCGTATGTAACCTACATGTTCGGTGTAAGTAATGCACAAGACAGTATAAGAGAATAAACCTACATAGTCGCCTATTTCCGCTTCTGCAGGGGGCTCCAGATCATCCACCGTTATCCACTCTTCAACAGGTTCATGGCTAATGACATGTTCCACTTTGCCACGCGCTTTCAAGCCAACAACCACGCCAGACTGTATATCATTTGTGTTACGTTTGCATATGTCTCCCGGCTGGAAATTCCGGTCGAGAAGAACAAAATGATCCTCGGGAAGAATCTCGCGTGCTCCGTTTTGAAAGAAAGAAACGCCAATTTCCCCGCGTTTGAGCGGTCTCATGAGCGGATCGTCCATTGGATTTGGAGCGGTTTCATCGTCATCGTACCAACAACGCTGAATACGATATAGCTACCGTAAGCATGTGTAGTATGTCATGGTGAATGATTGGTAAAGAAATTCAGACGAACAAGTACGACGGCAAACGAATTGGGATCATCGACCTTCTGAACGACATCTTCTTGATAAAACTAAGGTGTCGATGTGTGATGAGAGCAACATCCAAGAGCGATAAACTAAAATGCCTCACTTTCGTAGCAAATCGTCTGTCTTTAGGTGGCATGATGTTACGAGTACAAGTGACAAGCAAGAGTTAAAGAGCTCCAAGAAGGTTAGGTGATAAAATAAGAGTACACTTTTTGGCTTATGGATCTCCAGCCAGAAGGTTGTTGATCAAATGTAGTGCAGACCAACTGACAAAGCTGAGAGACTCTTATAACGAGTCAGATGTTGGATTGTTACGGTTACACTTGACCGCAGTTGGTCTTGAGACTTGTCACAGTGAGCAAGCATGCCTTATCTGGGATGGTAATATCCATGTTCCACGCCTCGGTCACGGTTAACCGCCCCGTTTTTGAAATTATACACCAAATAACTGAGCGCTACTGGCCACTCACAACCGGCTCACAGGGTAACGACAAAAATTACTCTGGCCATTGCTTGTTCATGCACACCTCATTTATTAGTATTACTGTCATAATCAATGCGCTGTGGCATGGAATTTTGGTTCATCCAGCTATAACCCACTCAAGTGGAATATCACTTTACGTCTGATGAACACCAATACGGCGTAGAGGAGCTGCGTGTAGTAGCTGTGATGCAGGTTCGAATATACGAGTTCTATATTGTGCTCAAATGCATCGAGCGTCTTTGTGCGAGTATACTACATTCGGTTCTTGGATTTACTTCACTGGCACCCCTCCTGTGTTTGAAACAGAAAGCATTGATCGAAAGATCACGGCATTAGACATCACCAAAATCACTGCATTGTTCATGGCAAATATCTCCGGATGTACTAGCTGTGTGTCTTTTTGTTCGGAGCCAGGATGGCATTTTCTTTGCAGGGTTTTTGAAGCTGTGAATCACTGGCATATGTTGGTGACGGCCCAGCTGTGATAACACAGGTAATCGATTTTATTGGAACAAAAAAGGGACATATTAATGCCTTTATTAGTACTGCATTCATTATCTGAAGAACTCTAATTCCTTGGGCATATTTGGCACTTATTACAGCCACTGGCATCTCCAGTGAACGTTTCGGATCGGTGTTGTAAATGTAAAGATCAGGTCCTGTGATTCAGAGACCGGAAAAATGCGAAACTTGGCTGATTTTTTTGCGGTCTGAAAAATCCATGGCATCGAACGTGCTCGCATTAGACAATACAAGGAATGTAATATACTATAATGGCCGGATTGCGTGCTTTGGGCTTCGAGATGTATAGTAGCTGGCAGCTTAGGTGTGGGCGAAATCAGCTCTGTTATAAGATGAAACCAGATGATGGAGAGTGACGAATGGCGAATTAACACAGCTGGATTCTATAAATGCGATTGGATGGCCTATAAATGTCATATCAGATCTGTGAAGTAGCCTTGCGCTTGAGCTCCCTCTTAACGATCTTTTTTCCGGACACCTTCCGCGTAAACTACCATGCACAGCGCAGAACACCCAAGTGCTATATTATGACTCATAGACACATCGCCATCTTCGCAAATTCATCCCTCTTCGCCCTCTAGTACCCTTCCGACGTACACCTTCTCTCCATAAGCAGACGAATCAGAAACATGTTGTGCTCGCGTACGGGTCGCCTAAGTGGCCATCGTCTGGCAAGTCTGGTCAAAACCAAGAAAGCATCCTTTGCTGTGAGCCCGCCACTGCCGCGAGGTTGTCTCAATTTCGGACTAAAGATTTCCATAGACTATCCAAGAGTCCAAGACGCCATTGGATGGAGAGGAGCTTCACAGCAATGTGAGTAACATTCAAGGGAAATTTTTTGTACCGCTTCCATCAATTATTCAATGACATTGCTTTTCTTCGTTTTTAGGATTTCATCCTCTCTGTCTTGAAATCTACGTCTACCGCGCGGGATGCAAAATCGTACCTTACAAACTTTGGTCCTTCCCAGAAACCCGTTACGCTCACCGCACCCGCTGTGCTACCCAAGATAATAGAACCTGTACCAACAGCAATAACGACACCATCTAAGGCGCAGGATCTTGCCGTCCCCAAACCATCCCCAGTAGTCGCCTCCATTCTGAATCCTGTTCACCGTCGCACAGCTCTCGTCAAAATGCAAGGTCCCTTCACGGACGTGCAGTTGGAGAGCATCACCCGTGGCTTGGTCTACCTGGAAAAACTCGGCCTCACGAGTGTCATCGTAATTGAGAACGAAAATATTCCCCGCGGCGAGGAAGGAGACCGCAAGGCCGTTGTTGAAGATACTATGCGTGTTGTTACTGCACTGGAGAAGCACGGTGCCAAAGCACGCCCCGTGCTTGATCTCGTGGTCAGGTTGGGGCCCAGGCCAGGGGACGAAGTTAATCATCCCTCAGGGATCGAGCCACCAGAGGCGCACACATTTCCTTCTGATCTTACCAGCATTCGCTCATCTCTTCGCTCGGGTGAAATACCTGTTTTGCCTCCATTCGCGCTAGATACATTCTGTCGCTCAGTGCGAGTTGATTCCAATGATGTTATAGCTGCTCTTGCCCGTGGCATGGTCGAAGCAGCTGAGGTCGATACCCGAGCACCATCTACATCTTCGCTCGATAGCGATGTGGACCTTACGCCTCTACGACTCATGATTATCAACCGCGAGGGTGGCGTGCCATCGTATGCTCGAGCCGGACTCCCTCATCTACTTATCAACCTAGAGTCGGAATACTCTTACATCCATTCGACATTCCAATCTCCGTGGAAAGCCTCCCATCCATCTTCACTATCCAACCTTTCTCTCGCTCGCACATGCTTATCGTACATGCCTCCCACTTCCTCAGCAATTATGGTCTCACACCGGTCACCAAGTTCGCTCATCGGCCATCTCATTACCAACAAGCCAGCCGTCAGCTCCAGTCTACCCCACGCGCTTTTGCAAGGCAACCGGAGTCTTTCTCCAGAGACCCCAACCCTCCTTAGGCGTGGCATGCCCATCACCGTCATCAAGAATGTCGATGAGATCGACCGGACGAAGTTGAAGAAGTTACTCCAACAAAGCTTCAAGCGTGAGCTGGACGAAGCCGCATTCTATGCCCGCCTCGAGCAATGCCTCGACTTTGTGATCATCGCCGGCGATTATGTCGGCGCCGCGATCGTTACCAACGAACCCAGCGCGACGGGGCCGATCTCCTACCTCGACAAGTTCGCCGTGCTGCCCGAGAACCAAGGTGACGGCACCGTCGACTTCCTGTGGGTCGCGCTCCATGACGAGTCTTATGGACTCGGCCACCCGTTCTCAGCCAACCCTAACGGCGGCAAGGAGGGCAAAGGCGAGGGCCGTGATCTGGTATGGCGCAGTCGTTCCGATAATCCTGTCAATAAGTGGTACTTTGAGAGGAGCACGGGGCACATACGCCTCGGCAAATGGGTACTCTTCTGGTGCGATGCAGAGAAGCGGCTCAAGATTGAGGAGGGCAGGCGAGGTGTTGAGGGACTGAAGTGGGTTGAGGGCTGGGAGGAAGGTCGGTTAGGTGTCTGGAGTGAGGCAATCAACAAAATACCTTCGAGTTGGCGATGAAGGGCGTTCATAAAATCAAACAAAAACACCCATGGTATTTGTTTTTCATTAAACATGTATTTTATAGTCTTCGAATATTGTATACCTTTCTAAATGGTCAAAAAATAGAGGTTGGCATTAGCTGCTATCATCCGAAACACCCTTGTCTGAAGCTCTCCTATCGTGTTTGGTTCATAATTAATCAAGTCTATGGAACGTATTAGAGCTGGCTGACCATCCATGAAATTATAACTCTGGCAGCCCATAGGTATACGGGACTCATCAACACTCAGAACGTTTACGCATTGACCCACTTTATTTATTGAAGTCCATGAATCCAAGATAAGATGTTCTACAAATGTACAAACGTAATGCTCGAAGCAAGTCCTGTTATCATCCCAGTATTCTAAATCTAAAGGAATTTGTCTAGCAGTTTTCTCGACGCTTCCACACCCAACTGTTGACGAGATTAGCACAGAGAAGATGAAGGCAATAAAAAATGCTTGACTCACGAAGGTTGCAGCGTTTGCTGGGAATGCCTAAAAATATGATAGTTAGCTATTCTGAAAGAGTAGCGAAAGGGTTGGAGTTAGCTGACCCTGGCCATGGCGGGTCCGAATCCTTTCCAGAGGGCAGCAACGCCATCGGCTGCGATCGTCTTACGGGCACAGTCAACAAGACCGGAGTAAGTGCCTTCGGGAGCCGATTGAATGCGGGATTTCAAGACCTAAAACAATAAGGACCATGAGCTATGGTGAGCGAAAAAAAGAACTAAAACGAGCGAATACTGACATCAGGGGGAATAGCCAGAGCCCACATAGCCACACCTGCGGTACCACCGGCAACGATGACAGCTCCCAGGTTGAGGTCTGCAGAGGTCGCATCTGCTGGCGTCAGCAGTTTCTTCGTGACCTCATAAGCGGCGAAGTATCTGTCAATTAAGGATAAGAACGCCCAGTCTATTACACTGATTATTTTCAACACTTACGCAGCGCTTCCTGGACCATCACGAGCAATAGTTGCGCCCGTGCCACGGAAGATACTGCGTATACCGCCTTCCTTGTACAAGTGTCCGATGACATCAATGACACCTTTGTACTGTCTCTCAGAGCCACCTTGGCCTTGGACCTATGATGATAATACATGTAAGACACCAGCATTGACTGTCATATGAAAGTGCTCACCTGCAAAAGGACCTTTGCTCTTTCCACAGGGGCGGTGACCAACGTTGTCGGGCCTGCTGACAAGAATCCGGCGAGGGCGAGCTCTGGAGTGGACAACGTCTCCGATTTCCGGTTTGGTGTAAGTGCATAGATGAGTTGCTTGGAAGTGTCGTATGCCTGGGAGTACAAATTAGTACAGTTAGGCTAAGGGTAATCAGAAGAACAGCCGCACCCAGAAGGAAACGGCGAAAATGGGTGTTACGCCAAGTAGAGGCGGGACAATACCGCGATACATTCTGAGGAATGTTATTTTATGAGCAATCGACATCGCAGGGGTTAGAAGAATATTCTTCGCACCCAGAAACACCATCTCTGGCCAGCGTCTTTTTAACCACATCGATTGCACCTGTGTATGTTCCGGGACCTGCCGTTTGCAGCCTAGTCTTCGTAAGATCGAATGGGTGTCCTAAAGTGGCCAACCAGTTAATGAGAAATGACCAAGAGCCCGAGTTCCTCAAGCACTATCCATACCAACACAGACGGCGGCTACACCACCAAACCCTCCAGAGACGAAGGACTTGATAGATTCAGCTGCAGATGTCTTGGCAGCTTGAGGTGTTGTCTCTGCTTCTGTGTTACTCTATGTCCACAATATAAGGATCAATAATATTTGGAGGCATCATGCAAACGAGCGTCTTACCATGGCTGCAGACCAAGTACAGATGATGGGAGAAGAGAAAAAGTAGGAGTGAGCGATCCTGGCATTGCTGCTCGGCGTTTGAACCGGTTAGTCGTGCGCCAGATGCAGCCACAGACGCGGTCATTGCCGTGGCATATGATTTCCGCAACGTCCGCACTGGCATTGACACAGTTGGATCGGCGCATGTCTCCGGGTCAAGCAGCAACCATCCAAGTGACCGCTCAAACGACGCTAATTGCTACCTAAAGATTGGATATGGGTGATTGTTTTATGCATTTATGAACATTGGCCCCATAGGCAAATAATCAACTAGGTATACTACATATCTTAAGTTAGCGTATCAAATGTCTCGTTTGTGGGAGCCGACAATAAGACTAATATGTGCACGAAAGATCAAAATCAAATAAAAGGCATGCAGGAAAACTCGTTCAAAAAGGTACCAATCAACACACTACTCATCCATCTCCTCGCGACTAAATCCGCCCACTGGCTCATACGTCGCCTCTCTCATGTCCTTGCGCCATACCCATCGTACCCCTGCGAAGAAGAAGCAGATGCCCACACCCCCAAGAATCCCAACCAAAACCGGTGCACCATATTTGAGCCACCATGGTGGATAATATGGAGCCAAAACGCGATCGATCTGGATCACACCACCTTTGCCGCCGCCAGTAGTGGCTCTGCCCCAGGCCAAAACCTGGGCCCAGTCCTTGTCACCGGAGGTGCCGCGGGCACCCTTAATGCCGACGACGTATGAACCCAGCTCTGAGGGAGTATCAGAAGGACGGAAGACGATATCACCATACTCGTGGCTCTGCGACAGGATGGTCTTGTACGCTTGCTGTGAATCCAAAGATAATGGTCTATTGTTGTTTAGTGCGTCTACGATCAGGTACGACACACTTTGAGTCTTGGGGGAAGGCATCGACCACACGATGTGCTGAGCGACGAGCACGGTCAGGGCTGGTATATCCGCATATAACTCTGTTAGATTGTAGCCCTTAAACGCGTCATCAGTTGGGCATAGCAAGGTCCACCCGTCAGCAGGAAGGTCAGCTTCAGCCCACGGAGAGCCTTCCGGAGGAGCAGTGCCATTAAGTATCCAATCCAAACCTGCTTTCGTAACAAGTCCAGCCATGATCGAGCCTTTCGCCGACTTTGCCAACTTTCCGAGCGTAATGTCAACGGATCGTGGAAGGAGTATATCGGAGAGCTCATGTACGACTCCAGTCTGTGTCAGACGCTCGGTAGGTGTCAATGCAGAGAGCATATGGGCCCAACCACCACTCGGTGATACTGTAATTGTGGCATTCTGTTGGCTCCGATAAAGTTGAATATCGGTGCCTTCCAGTGTAGGAAAGGTACGCTGGGACCCTTTCAGGAGTGCATCTGCATATTCAACGCCGTCGATCACGTGATGCAGAATAAGATGCTCGAGCTCAGCCTTGGATGAGGATGAAAGCAGATAGTCGCTGACGAGCATACCTAGCCGTTTAAAGGCGTCATTATGGGGAACGAGAATTGAGGTCCGCGGTTGCTTCCGTAGGATATCGGCGAGTGATGTGGAAAATATCGCAGCAAGGAAAGAGGACAAGTCCAGTTCAGGCAATATGGTGTCTAGGGCATCAACGGGTGGGCTGAGGGGACGAGAAATGAGGTAAATGGTAGTCTTGTTGACAATGACTAGAATGGAGTATTAATTTCCATTATGATAACAAGAGTATAGAACTCACTGGGATCTCTAAGTATACCAGCGCCTCCGAAGCGAATATGCTTTCCGTCGGTCACATCAACGTGGAGCACCTGCTTTCCCCCATCCAGCCCCTCCTCCAGTAATGCGGTCTCCAATAGCGTCTTACCCTCGAGTCTCCCCGGTGTCCAAGTACCGGGAATGATGTGATACCGGAGTACCTTCTCGAGCTGCTTGCTGCCCTCCTTTGGAAGCCCATCTCCCCCAAATACCGAGATAACGTCGTCTTGCGGTGCAAGAATCGTGTATTCGGCAGATGTGTCATTGATGAAAGAAGTCAAGTTAACGGAATGCATCAAAGAGACAAACTTGGAGCAGTTAAGTGCAAGAAGGTATTTCTCAGGTGTCAGTTCGATGGAGCCCGGAGGGATGATGAGTTCAGATATGAAATGTATGACACCATTGGAAGCGTAGATATCCGGGTGAACGATCGAGGCGTGGGAAATTTTGGCATTCCCTGAGTCAATAGAAACGTCGAGTTCAGTGCCACTGATGGTTTTCACTACATCATCAATTACAATTATGAGAACACCATAGCAAAATCAGAGCAAACATGACTATACATTTGTCCCCAGACTTGAGTTTATCTGTCCATTTCACCCCTTTCGCTGCAACAGCATGCATTCGAACGATCTTTTGCAAGTCGTCAGTTGCCCAACCACTCTCGAGGTAGAGACGCTCAAGCTTGTCCAATTTTTCCCATGCATCGTTTGCCGGTAGAAATAACGTTAATTCTGACGTCGTGTTCAGGAGTTTCGTAGTTTCTGGTGTTAAGACATCGTTGAAATAAGACACAGCTGGGTATTGTGACAGGGTGCTTGCTATAATCCTTATATCAGACTTCTGTATACTTATACCCATCGAAATATAGCAGAGCGTGACTAGCACTTGCCTATGTCTACCGGTACCTTCAGCACATCTTCGATCTTAACTAAAAAGCCGTTCGTAGTGTTGACTGGCTCTGCGGCAACCTTTGCGCCGCCTTTCCCAAACGCATCAACACCTACCCACGTACTTCCTTCGCGTGCCGCAAGCCTCAGTCTTTGTGGTTCGTCTCCAAGTAGCCCATGGGGTATGGGCATCCATGGTGGATGAGGCGGAGGTTCATCTGTTGGAGGATCCACATAGACCTTCGGATAATGTAAGGTCTTAACAAGTACCGGATGCGCTTTATCATCCTTGGGCAATTCTGAGACGGTATAATTCAAGAGGTGATAAAACAGCTCTTGACGAAGTTGCTCATGTACATTATCGACTAAATCCGAGTCATCGAGGTGGACTGAATTCCAGAAAGAGTCATGTCGTTTGATAGCATCGTTTGTGGGCGCGAATATAGTCGCGTTCTCAAAGCGATTTATGGTAGGAATCAGGCGTGCGCGCTGGAAGAGCTTGAGTAGGATGCTGTAATCAGGGTCATTGCTAAGTGCGTCAACGAGATTGGTTGTAAATGTGGATGATGGGGTCGAAAGAGGAATTTGGTAGGCAGAGGCGCCAGCAGAAAGGGCTAGCAAGAGATGCCAGCAGCGCATGGTAGATGTGGGTAGAGGACAACAGGTCCTGGGTGCATGCGCAGTCGGGCCTGGAGTAGTACTCAGCGGCGCGGACTGACTGCAGGTTGACTTGACCTCAGCGGCGTGCACTGCAGCAATTGAGAGCGCCTGCTGACGTATTTGCGTCATAGTGTCACGAGGACTGGACTAAGCCGGTTTATCCATTTATAGGAACTGGTTTGAAAGAGGACGGCATTTGGTTTGGGACCGTCAACTTCCTCCTTCGGTACCAAACCCCAATAATAGTACTGTGATTTAATGCTCCATCTTCAAAAGGCTTACACAGGTGAACCTGTGAACCGACTGCATCATCTTGCCGTAGCGAGCGAGACTTTGATTGTAAGACAGACACTGTAGCCGATTCAATCAGCTGGTTTTCAACTTGGCGTTAGATATACTCCTCGGCCCAGTCCATCATAATTCTCGATGCAGCAGACCTCTCTCTCAAACATATTCTCTCTTTTGAAGATGTTTTTCCTGGAGCAGGAGCGTCCACGGAAGCCATCTCTTGCATCTCCGTTGATTCTGGAATGAAATTGGCATGTTTAAACGAGATTTACCAAATATCTTCAGACTAAGACCCCGCATTACAGATAGTGGCGGCTCTCAATCATAAAATCGCCGCCTGGACACTATCTGAGAATCGGAAGAACGAGTGGCGCATACATTCATCCCTCACCTTGGAGATTACTCGCGATATCACGTCACTGGATTGCAAATCCGGTGTGTCTAATCTTCAGAGATTCTAGGGCAAGCTGGCTAAACTGGAATGCTTAGGTCTTCTTGCTGTGGGAACTCGACATGGGCTCTCAGTCCACACATTAATTCTAGACAATGACTTGCCTACCTGGTCACCTAAATGGACATCTTTGCAAGTCTACTTCTTTATATGGTATCCATAGGAATCCGGATTAACAAAATCCTACAGTATACCTTCACCAGTCTTATCTCGTTTCTCGCCTTCTTTAATGTACATTACTACTGTATCATCGGTATGTACTTTAATATTGTCTTCAAATTGGCAATTTTTGACTTTGGGCAGGAGGACAACATCCTTCGACTATATTCTACCACCTCTGGTCGCAAAACCCAGGAAATAAGACATCCTCGCCGAATTACTGATGTTGTTTGGAGACATCCGCTTGCTTCTAGCCGGTATGATGCTTTGGTCGGATCACTTACTACGTGCTCTAACATTACTTCTTACAGAGACGATCTTCTACTATATACCATGACGGCCGATTCTACACTCAGAGTATTCTCACCCGTCTTAGACTCTCCTCAACGGCTTCAATTACATGCGTCAATCGACTTGTTTTCCTCTCTTCCCCACTCTTATGACCTTGCTTCCAAGTTCTCCGGTCCAGGCCAGTCGGGAATTTACTGGCTTGATCGTGCTATCTATAGCAAAGCTATATCTCAAACTTTATTACGACTTCCAAATGACTCCGAGAAGGCCTCACATCGTCGTTTAAGAGAGATTATCGAAGAAGGATGGGACCTTTTCCTGCGCGTACTGGTTGATGGATCCGTAATTGTTTCCGCTCTTGCCGTTAGTAACTTTCCCGTTCCGTTGTTTTATCATACAATGGTCTGGTTCAAACATGAATTGCTAAATTGAAATAGAATATAGATCGCCGTCCACCGACTTTGTTGCGTCAATTTACATTACAGCATACAGCGCCATCCACATTTCCTCGCACCAACATGACTGTCCCGGGCCATCTCTACCTCTTGCTTAGTGGGGGTGAAACAGAAGCTGCGGATGGTTCGCTCACATTGGTTACATCGGCGCCACTGGCCAGTTATCGCCTGAACCCACTCGAGTTTTTCGACGGAAAGGCTTCAGGTCTCAATCTCATATCAACCAGCCTAACTTTCTCCCAGGAAAGCACCAACTCATCCAAGATACTGAAGTTTACACGCACACCCGATGGAGGAGGGCTCGCCGTCATGCGAGAAAATGACTTGGAAGTTTGGAGGTCAAGCAAGGAGCAGGGCAAGGCTACATTGCTCAAAAAGTATGGAGGCTGGAAGAGGGTGGAACTAGTAGCCGTTTTGGACGGCGGTACGTATCTAGGTCAAATAATCTGGTCGAGTCTTGCTCATCATGATTCAGGTCATAGTTTCGTCACATATAGCAAACAAGATTCACTTCTTGTGTACCACGTAACGAACTCAACTCATGAGATATCTCAGCCGGCAGTAACGTTGGAAGCTCCTAATTTGCTTGCTCTTTTTACATTGTTCTCCACGTCGAGCACAGGCTCATCATGCGAGATCATTATCGGCATTACGACAGAGATTGAAGTCATGCAAATATCCATCAACAAGGCATTTTTGTCATTATCTACCCCTTCCATCCACATATCACCTATTGCTCTTCCACTTCCTCATCCTCCCCAAATGATTGTCCCGGTTGATCCAATGGCCTGGAGTGGACCAAGATCTGCTCAAATCACCAGCACACACGACGATCTGCTAAGCATTTCAGACGACGGCGAGCTTGCCTTTTGGGTCTTTGATTCCAGTACCAATTCTTCGCAAAGGTGGAAGCAGACAGGGAAAGTTCGAACACACCGAACTGGACTGAGAATGGCAAAGTGTAGTTCTGTCAAGAAATCTGCACTAGGTAAGCATTATACATCACAAAACGTTGTACACTGATTGTGATCGACCCTAACATCGTTTACCTAATTTACAGTTATACCGACGCCGGAGGGCGAGGAATTGACAATTTGGGACTCGCAAGAGTCCGAGTTTGCATCTGGCTTAGAATTTAGTCGAGTATACAGGTAGAAGCACCCTTGCTTAAATTCTTGATCTGGTCTATTTACCTATTCAAATTCGTTTCAACAGCACGGAATTAATCAATGATCTTGATTGGACTTCAACACCAGACTCTCAGTCTATTTTAGCAATAGGATTCGCGCATCGTGTCGAGATTTTGTGCCAGATGCGCACATCTTATTTTGATAACGACCCTAGGTGGTCCATTTGCTGGTCAATATCTTTGGAGGGGTACGTATACATGACCTTGACATTTTACCGCCGAATTAAATGTTCACGCAGTATGATCCCTCACCCAATCGGAGATTCCATATGGCTTGCAGACGGATCTTTCATGGTGGGGTCAGGGCCGCATATGCTACTATATAGTCAAGAACCAACAGAACTCAACGGGAAAGAACCCGAAGAACGCCTCTTTGAAAGTGTAGCACGTCTCAATGGACCGTTGCCTGATTATCATCCTCAGATGCTACTACAATGTCTTCTGTGGAGTGCGTAAACTGGTCTTAATAACAACTACATCCATGATCCTGACACTGTCTTTCCAGGTAAGGTAGAGCTAGTAAAAAGCATAATCATAAAACTCGCGCTGCTGGTGTGCACGTCTACGGAAGAGCAATCTCGAGATAGATTGGTTTGGAAACCCTTGGAAATCTGGGATTATTTTGAAGATGACTCTGAATCGGTAAAACGTCAAAACAAAGTATGCAACTGAATTTCAAAGTGACTGTGTATTCGGCTTATTCTTATTTCAATTTTTATCATCGAGATCGACCGTAAGAGGCAATATAGTGGCCTGTTCTCTACCAACGAAACGGACAACGAGTTCGTCGGAAACACATGTTTTTTTGGGATTCTACTGATGTGATACGTCTCTAGGGAAGAAGAGAATGCCTTTTCTCGTTCCTCAGTCCTAAAGTTGATTGAAAAGTTGGAAGAGCACCCACTTCCGCATTTGACACCCAACGAACACCAGCATCTATTGGTGCTTATTCAAGCTACCCTTGAGGCATGTTATCGCTCGGACAAACAAGATGAGTTACTCATATCGTTCATGTTTAGATTGACGAACAACGCCGCGCTCTGGACAGCAATGGCCTCCGATATCTTATTTCCATGCGGTCATTCTATATATTGAACCATCGTGTATCAAACCCTTCATCACCTTCCAGTCCTACTGGTCAAAATTCTGGAACTCAGCCACGCTTAACTGGAAGGAGGGAGCGCTTACGTTTTAGAGATATGATATGGGCATTCCATAGCGAAAGTCAAGAAATCCTCCTTGACGCATCCAGAGTTGCATGCGGCGGAAAGATGAGTTGGAACGACACCAGAGCCCTCGGCGTAGCACTATGGTTGAAATCAATTGACGCACTGGTAATATATCTCCCCAATCTCTGCTGCTAAACTGATGTTTATCTAATAGAAAGCACACATCGAGGCCGTTGCAAGAACCGAGTATACAACAGGCGATAATCGGGATCCAACAGCTTGTTCCTTATATTACTTCGCATTGGGCAAAGCAAAACTAGTGCATGGTCTCTGGAAGCAGGCTGCATGGCACAAAGAACAGACGGTCATGCTGAAGTTCCTTAACAACGATTTTAGAGAGGCGAGGTGGCGTACAGCAGCAAACAAGAATGCATTTGCGTTACTGAGCAAGAGAAGATTCGGTGAGCCGAGATTACTGCCCTTTGCTTCAATACAATTTCTCATAGTAAGAGCTGTAGAGTATGCCGCTGCCTTTTTCCTCCTAGGTGGTAGCTTGAAAGATGCTGTGAATGTGTGCATCAAGCAATTGGGCGATTTTCAATTAGCCATCGCACTCGCTCGTATTGTAGAAGGCAGAAATGATGGTCCTATATTGCTAGACATATTGAATCATACTGTTGTCCCGATGGCGTTCCAGGAGAGTAACAGGTGGCTGGCCGGCTGGGCTTTTTGGATGCAAGGCCGGCGTGACCTAACGATTCGTGTACTTTTGGTAAGTTCCAATCGTTCTATCCTCGGAGAAGAAATGCTCACGTTAGCTTGATGCAAAGACGCCGTTACAGGATATCGCCCAAGAATTAGATCCAGTGCCATCCAACATTAACCGAACGAGATACGATGATCCTAGCCTGGCATTATTGTTTGCACAGCTCAGATCAAAAACCCTACAAACGGCAAAGGGCACCAGCGAGATTCCTGGAAGACTGGAGTACAAGTTTGTGCTCCAAACAGCTCGCGTATTCACTCAAATGGGTGTGTATCGCATGTCCTTGATTCCGAGAAACTTAAGATCATAACCTCGACAATAGGTTGTCATGTCCTCGCAGTCAGCCTACTGCGCTCTTGGTCATTTGAAAGACCTAATACTGCTACTGGATGGACTTCTGCCATTGGGCCATATGAGAGGGATTCTCCTACAATAAGCAGACAGCATCTGCCTGCATTTCTGCATACGCGTCATCGTTCGTCAATGGCAATTGACATGGACATTCCTTCAGAGCCACCAACACGCCGTCCTTCTCCGGAACCCGTATATCATGATGTGCAGCACGATGTAGTCAAGGAGGAAGGGGACTTGCTTTCGCGCAAGGCCGGCTTGGGCAGTCTCTTGAAGTCGGCTAAACAGGACGTCAAGGTCCAGGAGTTTGACATGAGCGCATTCGGCTTTTAGGATTATGAATTTGTTTTCATCATGACAGCAACGTTGACTAGTAGATAATACATGAAATGATTTCCAGATGAAATGATAAACGTCAAGCAGAAGTAATAGTTCGATCTATTTGATCAATGCTCTGCATCTGTCTGCTCCCTCTTCTTGAGGACGAGGTCCTGGCCGATGATACGCTTCCAAACATCTTTCACATCCTCGACAACAGTCTCGAAGTGAGAAGTAGCGTCGTAGGAGCGAGTGATAAAGATGTTATCCGCTTGGCCGGATGAGACAGGCGCGTAAAGAGGAGTAACAGAGACGAACCTGTGAAGTGCCATTAGAAGAATAAAAGGAAGAGCTCAATCAAGCACGACTTACTTCTCATAGATGGGGCCAAGAAGCTGAAGGCCAGGAGCAATTTCCTCCTCGGGATTACCCGTCTCTACGATCGTGCTCACGATAGCGACATAGACATCCTTGGCACATACATTGTGGGTCGACGATACCATTGCAATGTAGATATCTAGTTGAAAGTATCACTCAGCAAAAATCAAAGACCAAAAGGCTATCACTGACCATTGCGCCTGTTGACTTGGTTCTGTGGAATAATGATTTGCACGCTATCGCTGTCATCGGTACCGGGAATGGGGTGCTTAAGAATGCAAATCGCCCGAACAACCTTGCCTTCTTCAACGACCCTGACCTTGCCATCTTGAGACTCCTTGCCGGCACCGAAGTAGCTCGGATCACCAATGACCTGCTTGGCCTTGACAGTTTCGCCACCACTTGTTACACCGATGAACTTGCCATCTGAGTCGGTAACAATCTGATCAATCTGCTTATCCAACATATAGGTACCACCATAGATAGCACTGAGGCGGGCGAAAGATTGCGGCAGTTCCCCAAGACCGTAGAGAGGGTAAATATAGGGCGATTTGCCGTAACGTGCCATGGAAGAAGTATAGAGCACGATGCGGTCGTATGTAGGACGAGCCGGCTTGGTAATGTAGCTAATATCGCTGAGTACATCTCCTTGGTATGAATTTCTGAGATACGTACTCATCAGTCAAATACAAGGCCATAGCGTGTCCGATGAAGTCCTGAGTTCCAGGTTCTAAGCCGAACTTCTCGTAGACGGTCTTCATACTGTCCCTATCAAGGTTGATACCTGAAGTCATTGCAATATCATTAGTAGATAATCGACAAGATCTCCAAAAAAAAATACATGCCCTGATGAGTGCTGGGGTCATCGTTCTTCCAGTTTTGCAAGAACTCAAAGAATTTCTTAGCACGCCTCTTCTCGAATAGACCCATCAGCGGCGACTTGACGGCTTCCAGCTCGGTGCTGGGAACCTTCGAGATCTTGCCATCTCGATAGACAAAGCTGCCGGATATCTGCTTGAATTCGAGATAGCGTGTGACGTCCGTGTGAACCAGGATCTTAGTGAGCTCTCCAGACGCGATGATGAACTTTGGCACGAGATCCACGGCGTAGTCCCTATCACGGCCCAATTCCTGAGGAGGCGTCTGGTCTGGCTTGTACTTGCGCCAGAGCTGTAGAAGAGATGATTAGAATAATACAACTGATTCCTAATAAGAAACATGCCTGGGTCAAGTTCAAGCTGGCACTGTCTCCACCGTAGTAGTCATTACGGTCCATGTGAAGGACCTTCTTGCCCTCAACGGACAAGAGACCTGAGAGAATACACTCGGTCAAGCCCGTACCGAGCACGATAACCTGGATAGGATGTAAGTAAAGCGATGAAGGCAGAAAAAAGGCTTATGCACGTCATATTCTTCATCCATGTTATATCAATAATTCGTGAGGTCGTGAGTTGTCGGTGGTGGTGGATTGGAGGCAAGAGGGGTAGGGTAGCAATGCAGGTCGACGCGAGCCTGGGTGAGTAACGACAATCGTAATCGATATGCACGTGCTTCAAACGCGGCCCTCAAGCCTCAAGCTGCTTCAAGAATCATATTACTATTTCATCTATCTGGATTATTATTCAAAGAAAAAAATATATGAAAATGATGCGCAAGAAGGTAGAAACGAAAAGATATGCTATGCTATACAATGAAAGTGGCACAACAGTCAACGACAAAAAAACTTGAAGATGAAACTAGAAAATCAATATATCGTCCCCACATTTGGAAATTATTTCAAGCCATCTTAGATTACTCTTCCTCATAGTCTGCATCTATTTCTGAGTCTGTGGCACTAGATACTTCATCTTCACCTGCGTTCGCTGTTTTTGCTTGCTTCAGGGTACGTCGCTTAAAATCCTGATTCGAGATTGACGCCTTGCGCTTTGAAAGGCGTGGGGGCATTGAATGCTGGTCCATTTGGGGCGTTTCCTTCTCTTGTTTGCGCAATTGCCGCTTGTATTTACTGATCATATCATCAACCTCTGCGAGACAGTATCAGTACCTGAAAGCAGGATCGACCAGAATTTGGCTGACCATTTTCATGACGGCGGTAGTATTCTCTCCAAGAGCTGATAGAGCGTTGAGGATACTAGACAAACCCAGATTAACTATACGTATTTGGAACTTTGTCTGCGCTTACCTTGTCCAAGAAGTTGCTCCAAAAAGTAGTCCGGTCATTATTCCAATCTCGACTGCGTGCGATTTCAAAGGCAAAGATACGAAGTTCTGCAGCTGTATAAGGATCACCTTTTCCGCCGAGTGACTTCTTATCTTTCTCATTGGGAAAGCGAACTTCTTCTTGTTTGGACTCGTCTGAACTGGAGTTAGGGTCGGATAATTCCTCCGGGTCTGGGCTTCCTTGTGCATTTGATGCGGATTCTAAAGCCTTTTGGTTGTATGCGAAAAGTATCTTGTCGGCGAGATCATGCCGCGAATGCCAGTGGGCTCCCCAGCTTGAAGCCGAGTGATGAGGCGCCTAAAGTGTGTAATTTTAGTGGAAGAAATAAAATAAAAATTATAAAGATAAACCTTTTGTGTTAACGCAGTACAGAGCTCTTGTTTGGTTAGTGAAGGGTCATTTTCGAGGCGCCAAGTAATAAATTTAATGAAATACTCCTGCAAAGCATTTGGTATGAATATTCAAATAGATACTGGCAAATTCGTACCTTATCCTGTACAGTATACTTATTCCCTTTACCCGATGGAAGTGGTTCTACGTCATCTGGTGGTGTCGGAGAGCGTGAAGGCGGCTCAGGCACCTGAATATCTGCATGGGGTAGTTGTAGGCCAGGCGGGAGGGTCCCTGGCATTGTAGAGACTAAAATGCTATTTATGGTCTGCCTTCTACGAGGCTCATTCTTGGGTGTAGTGTCTGCCTTGGTGGATTTCGGCGCAGAAGAGCTGCGCGCACTTGGAATTGTATTAAGTGGCGTAGATGAGTGACTTCGAGGCTCTTGCCGTTTTTTGGGTGGTTTAGGCGAATCAGCCGACGGCCTTTTGAACGAGCTTTCAGCGAAAGATTCAACCATGGGTGATTCCGTATTTCTCTCAACTGTAGGATCCTCTTGCTTTACAAAAAGTTTGTCGAATCGCTCTTTATTGTCAAGATAATAATCCTTCCACTGCAATGACGAATAGCCGTTAATCTGTTTGACTAATGTAAGTTTGCTTATATATCTTACAAAAGGATTTGACTATCACCCCATCAAGCGACTCCAATGTCTGGCGCAGTGTTTTACCTGCTGGGAGGTTTTTTAGAAGGGCTTTCTGTACAACGTTATCATCGCCAGCCCGGCTCCCTACTGGAGGCGATGGTTTAGTTGGAGTATGCGGTAGGAATTGAGGTGGCTGGAACATTTGAGGTGTCGAAGACATATTGTTTGCGGCTTGGGAGTTGAATTGAAGCATAGGTTGGATAGGGGTTGCCGCTTGGGTGTTGTTTGAGGGAACATGTGTGGGCAAAAAGGAAGACGGGAGCCTCTGCATTGACGGGTATTGGATATTTTGCTGCGGAAACTGTGGCATGAAAGAAGAGCCCATGTTCTGCAGTTGATTTTGGTTCAATTGCGGATGCTCGTAGGGGCGCATGGGCTGCGATAGTTGCATATTCGACATCTAGGAACATGTCAAACCATCTTACAACTTCAAAGTCCATGCTATGAGCTCACTTGCTGCTGCTGCATATTATGAGGGGGATTCGGGGGGATAGATGAAGGACGGGTCAATTGCATAGGTATCGCTTGAACCGCGTTCATGTTCCAAGGATCTTGGCTTAGGTTTGGTGCAAGTATAGCATTCTGGTTGAACATCATCATGGCCTGAGGGATCCATTGCTGATTTTGCGCTGCACTAGCAATATTTGGCATGTTATTAGTCCCAACACCAGAGGGAGTCGATAAAAAGGATTCATGAAGACGATTGTTGTTATTCGAGTTCATGAGTGAGTTGTCTCCAAACGGAGTTCTGCTTGGATCAAAAGAGTAATCATCCATCGGGACACGCGGTTCAGATGAAGCTAGTAACCCGAATAGTAAATGCGTCTGATAATGAGTTGGACATCCGTCTGGGGTAAGTCCAACTTGAAGCAGGTAGCTCAGGCTGCCCTTGGGCCATCGCATATATTACGTAAGTACAACATTTCCGAATATTCTTCACAGCTTCACAGCTCTGAGCCAGTCCCTGCCTCGCGTCAACGCGCATGTGTTCATGGCATGGCTGATGCATCAACGTGAGGCCCGGCCACCCGTATACTATCTCTGTTCGGAATTTGTCCAGTCCCCATCTAACAGTAAATACCTCATTCACCTACTAGTAATACTCCAAAAAGAATATATATTTAACGGGTCATTCGACATCAACGCCGCCATGTTGGAGATATTGTACGCTAATTAACAACAGCCAGCGGCTGGTGTACAGTTTATTATTGACTTGAAGCTTCGCATTTGCCTTTGACTCTCTAATTTCAGTAGATGTAGAATAGTGTTGGTTTCTTCTCTTGTGGACTTGGGATCAGCATTCCTGACGTTCCAATTCCCTTCGTTAAATGGCTAAACCATGCATATCTTGTCTGCCTACCAGTGTGAGAAATAGCAACTCCTTCAAGCTAGAGCGTTTTTTTTATTGAAGCCATCCATCACCTTTAAATCATCTGAGCATTTGAACATTTCTACCGGGGTCAGGGGCTATTTATTACCCGTTTTGAATCCACAACTCTTCCAGTGACTTCATCCACCAGGTAGCGGTCCTTAACATCTACCCCAGTATCAACAGCACTATTCAAAGGCTACCCATCAACACAAATCTAATATGCTATCTCCTGGTGTGCGCTTACTTGGACGAACCTCCGCACGGTATTTCTCCTCTTCGCATACCAGCCGTGCTCTTTCGCCTTTCGCGCTTTCCAAAGCGGAAGAGATCTCTTCCAATTGGAAGGGCACAAGTGCTACTGGCGGGAGAACGAAAAACTTTATAGGCGGCGAATTCATTGAGAGCAAGACTCAGGAATGGCATGATGTTCATGATCCAGTATGTGCAGTTGTTCTACAGCACTCAAAAGCGGGACTTACGCTTATGTAAAATAAAACATAGTCTACACAAACATTGCTCACGCAAGTACCACAAACCACAAGCGAAGAATTTGAGCAAGCAGTGGATGCGGCATCACAGGCATACAAATCATGGAGTCGTACAAGTGTCTTGACGAGGCAGCGTTTCGCTATTGAGTAAGTTCCGGCCGGATCCTTTTGTACAAGACTAATGCCCATGGTTTAAGACTACAACATCAGATTCGACAAAATGCTGATGCCCTCGCTGCCAGCATTGTATTGGAGCAAGGCAAAACTCTCGGTGGTACGTACATGGGCCAGTATTATACATACCGCATGTTCACTTTCTCGGCCGGACCTGTAGATGCACATGGCGACATCCTTCGTGGTTTGCAAGTAGTGGAGACAGCTATCGGCGTTACAACGATGCTTCTTGGGGAAAAGATTGAAGGTAAGTCACGAATCGCACTGGAAACATTCCGTATCTTATGTTATCCAAGTTAGCAAGGACATGGACACCGAGGTCCGCAAGGTACCACTTGGGGTTTGTGCCAGGTCAGTTTTTGTCTCTTGTATGATATTATAACATGTACGAACTGACTGGTTTGGTCACATTTTAGCATTGCCCCGTTTAATTTCCCTGCGTGAGTCCATGATCGCCAAATTCATTACCACCATAAGCTAACAAGGATGCACACTGGGATAGCATGATCCCGCTGTGGACGATCCCCATGGCGGCCGTAACTGGGAACACGCTCATTCTTAAACCAAGCGAGCGTGACCCAGGAGCAGCTATGATGATTGCCGAACTTTGCAGCCGTGCTGGCCTTCCACCTGGTGTCGTAAACATTGTCCACGGAGCTGTGCCAACAGTAAATGCGATCTGCGATCATCCGGCAATTCGTGCCATCAGCTTTGTTGGAGGCGATAAAGCTGGAAAGCACATCTATGACAGGCACGTTACTATTTCATATTTGAGTTTTGTAGTAGCTGTACAGCAATATTTATGTTAATCTACCCTCAGAGGTACCGGCAATGGCAAGCGCGTGCAAGCCAATCTTGGCGCCAAAAACCACGCAATTGTTATGCCCGATGGTATTTCCATTTCCTTTGTCTATCTTCTGCTCCACCTGGTCTTACTTGATGTCCAACAGCTAACAAGAATTTGACGCTAAATTCCTTGGTTGGGGCTGCGTTTGGTGGTACGTTTTTCATGCTATTGGATGTTTGGTGATCTGATTAATTGCTATCATAATGTAGCTGCTGGACAGAGATGCATGGCTATATCAGTCGGTATGTCCTATGCTATCGTATCATATACATTCGGGGGCCTTACACTTGTATTTCATAGCTGTCCTTGTTGGTCCTACTCGTGCCTGGCTCCCGGAACTTATTGAACGGGCAAAGCAGCTCAACGTCAACGGCGGTTTTGAAAAGGGGGCCGACCTGTGCGTGTATGTTCAATTCAATTTCCCTAATACTGACACGTTTGTAGTGGTCCCGTGATCTCCCCTGCTGCGAAGAAACGTATAACCAGTTTGATCGCTTCTGTTGATGAAGAAGGCGGAAAGATTCATCTCGACGGCCGTAACATTCATGTTTCTGAATACCCTGATGGCAACTTCGTGGGTCCAACGATTGTTGAGACTTTAGTTAACATGAAAGCATATCAGTAAGTTCCATCTTTCACTTCTACTGACTTTTTGAAATAAACTTGTTCTTTGCTCGATAGAGAAGAGATCTTTGGTCCCGTCCTTTGTGTAGTCACGGCAGAGACTTTAGACGAAGCCATTGAAATTATTAATAAGAACCGATATGGCAATGGTGCCGCCATTTTCACGCAGGTAAGAGCTCTCCTTTTCCATTTTGTTAGCACACACTTGCTTGACCATGCTGCTAGTCTGGGGCCACCGCGCGCAAGTTCGAGCAAGAGGTGAACGCCGGTCAGTTGGGCATTAATGTACCCATTCCTGTGCCTTTGCCGAACTTCTCCTGGAGCGGGAACAAGGTATGTTTTCGCTGAGAAACCAGATGAAAAACTAGTTCGACTAATACTATATTTTCTTAGGGCTCTGTGCTTGGTGATATTGGCTTCTATGGTAAGAGCGGTATCAATTTCTACACCCAAAATAAGGTTAGTCGGATGTCTGTTGCTGAACATGAGCCTATTGATATTAATGTCTGTCATGCAGACCACGACTTCCTTATGGCGGGCAGAAGATGCGATTGGAAATAAGGCATCAGTGGATATGCCCACACACCGGTAAAGGGCAGGATGTCAAATGGACCCCAAGTATCTAGGTTAACAGATAAAATAAGATTTATTATACATATATCTCAACCTTCCTATGCTCTATTTGACATTAGGAGCTACATAAACGCAATAGGTTAGACGCCCACTTCCGGTTTAAAGGTTTGATGCAGGTTGTGATTTGTTGCCTAAGCTGTCCAAAAATGCATTTGATAAATTCACACATTGTTTATACACATCCTCAAACCCTTTCTGAATATAATTCATGAGCATCGAGTCAGACATATGAAAACTTTGAATTACCATGCTGCCATAGTAAGGGTCTGGTATAGGCTTGTTATCCAGATAAGATCCCCAAAGCTTGACTTGAGCCGTGGCGTCTTTAGGCTTGATCCGTTCCAGTTCACGTAGGTTTTGATTGTCCGAGGCTAAGATATGTGTGAAGCGAGTGAAATCTGTTATCTTCACCTGCTGCGCTTCATGTGAAATCGGAACGTTGTGCTTTATAAGATAGACATTCGCATAAGCTGGATTGCGAGCTCATGAGCGAATATGCATAATATGTTACCTTTTGGCATGTCTCTACAGTCCTGTGCACAATCCCGAGGATATTAGAAAGTCAGAAGGAGATGTCAAGTACAAATACTATGCACTGACCTTTCGTCAGGCCATTCGCTGATATGATACCCTGCGGTTCCTGCACTTTCGACGTAGATGTCTATATTACGTTCAGCTGCAATATGCCTAAGGACTGCTTCTCCCATAGGACTTCGACAGATGTTTCCCAAGCAGACAACGAGGACGGTGGCAACCGGCGCCATGTTTGTGTAAGATCGAGTCGAGGTTTAGAGGTACAGAATTTCTTCGGGGGTTCGGGGTTAGGGACCACAGTCTAGGTGAATGTAATCCGATGTGAATGTAATCCGACGAGGTTGTAAATGATAAATTCGATCAAGGCCTTGGCGATCCAAGTTTAGCAGGTAAGCTATACGGGGGATTCTGCCACATTGCCTGTGGCCACTGTGGCAACAGATTCAGTGGCACGCGATGGCGGTGTGGTCAGCTTCACCACCATAACTACCACAGTCCATTAAAACGTGTTACGAGCAATCCGAGCTATCTATCCCTTTTGATAGCATGCCATCGCCTCCGATCCAGGTCTTTTTTACTACTATTGCCTCTCAGCCAGCTCTTCGGCAACGCCAAGGTCGAGCTGATATCGGGCTCACCTGCATATATCCATCTAATTCAACTACAATCTCTTCCAATCAGAATATATTTTACGAATTCTTCACGTAAAGAAGATACCATTCATTTCATACGATGTTGCATCAAACGAAGACGCGAAGAGACTTTGGAAACGCAAGGCTCCTCCGGGTTAGTACCTTTCTAGGATATTTCTAGGATATGGATCGGTAAATATCATCCTTGAATTACAGACAAGGCGCAGCTTCCAGGAATCCTTGTTGGTGGTCAGTTTCGAGGGGTAAGGATCATGTATACCTATCCTTTCATAGAATAACGCTCTTATACAAAGGCGACAACATAGACATTTGCAGAATTGTGAGTGAATTCCTCTTTCTACAATATCCCACCGGTAATCGATATTTTTCCAGTGAAGATGCCGTCGAGTACAATGAGCTTGACCAATTTCTTCGACTTAAGGAGGAATACGACCCTTCCATAGAAGAAGTACGACCAATACTTCCTCAAGAAGTTATTGGTGTACCAGGCGCTGTCTTACCGGCTGAAATGACACCTGAACGGCACAAAACCAAGATATATGCTGAAACCACTCCGCTCGCAAAAGCAAAAGGAAAGAGTAAACCTGTTAATAAGGGCGATGATACGAGAGTTGATGTAGGACAGGAACTGGAAGGATTTGGTCTTCAGGGAGTCAAAGTATCAGAGGAAGAGCTCCTGAGCTTGGTGGAAGAGCTTGGACTAGGTGGTGAGGAGGCGGATGAATTAGTGAAGGGTCTTGGAGTCAGTGAGAAAAAAGAGGACAAATCTAAAGAGATCAATACACCGCCTGCGCAAGCTCCCGAGATAGAGAAAGAGGAGACATCTGACTCTGTAAGGGATTTGAAACCCACAGATACCTCAAAGTTAACAGAGCCCACCCCGGTGAAAGAATGAGTACATATATGGAGTATCGATTTATTGATTCAGTAATGTATATCGACGGTCATAATTTCAATGTTTATATTGTGTTTACATCTTAGCCTTGCTTTTTCCAAGTTCTCTGAGCTCGCCTTGACTGCCTACAAGATGACCACCGTCTAGAGTAATGGTTGCGCCATTCACATACGCACCAGCTCTGCTCGAGAGGAACATGGCAGTGCCTGCTACATCTTCGGGTGAGCCAATGCGCTGTGAAGGGTTACCGTCCGTCATGATGTCAGGGCGGGCTTTCAGCACATATGCCGTCACTAAGAGAGAATAATCGTTTACACGCCACTGAATTCAAGAAATTCGAAATTATGACTCACTTTTGCTCTCAAAAGGACCTGGGAAATAGCGAACGTCAGTTCTATGAACATCACAGTAACTTGAATACATACCGCAGGCAATAGAGTTGCTCGTAATTCCCTCCCATCCGAGACGGGCGGCCAGATGTCGTGAGAGTTGGTGCAAGGCAGCTTTTGAAGCAGTGTATGCATAAGTTTCGTGGTCAGGAATGGTCAGCCCTTCTACGGAACCAATCTAAAGAGGTTCATTGTTAGAAACAATAATATTTATGTGAGATCAAAACAGCATGCGTACATTGATTATGCGAGCGGGATCGCGGTAGGCATCGCCGTCTCTACCGCCTTGTTTCGCAGCTTCTCGGAGCAATGGTAGTAGCTTTTGTGTGACTGTAAACACTCGCTGAACATTCAAAGTTAGAAGCTTCGTGAATGCTGCATCCTAAGAAGTACGTCTTATTAATGGGCGCCGGAAGAAGCTTCGGCGGGCATAGTACATACTGGGAATTCATCGACAGGAGCTCCCCATGCCGCTCCAGCGTTGTTCACCAACACGTGAACAGCCTTTTCTTTACCAGAAATAAATTCGACGAGTTTTTCTACCTCGCTATATTTCTGGAGGTCGGCCGCGATAGAGATACATTGACCAGTCCCGAGTGCATTAAGTTCCTTTGCTGTCTCTTGACAGTCCTTGTCTGTTCGCGAGGAGATGTAAACCTACAGAAGGTATCATTACACCAATCATCCACTGATCTACCCTTATATGTAAAGCAAACGTACCTTAGCACCATTCTTAACGAAGCCCGCCGCAATCTATGCAGCATAGTTTCAATCACCAGCATGTGTAATACACTCGTTAATGTGCTGTAAGTTGAAAGTGAAGCGCACCATCTTGCCAATGCCACGACTTCCACCTGTGATGACAACGACTTTGCTTTTCACGTTGAACAAGTTTTGAGTCTGTAAAGTGTCCATCTTGCTGCTACTGGTCATTGTGTAGTGTTGGTAGTCAAAGGTTGTAGGAGGTCGCGTTCTTGGAATCGTCTTACAGCCGGTCACGCCGGTTAACCAACCGGTATGTCTTACAGGGCGAATCCCCGGTAAGAGCAACCGGGCAACAAGGACTCCGATACTATCGGGTCTTCACCGATCCTTCCAACGTTTCAACTATTGCATACTTTTTTGGAATAAATTTCATAGCTCATAAGAATATATCAAGCCCCGAGAACTATTGTGCATTTGGGGAAATTGGGTACACTACGTAGGGTATTAAATGAACAAGAGATGGGCCCGTTGCCCTATCAAAACAGACTAAAGAAAGCTAAGAGGGCCAACTGCCCTTACTCGTCCTCACTCTGGCTCAGTCTCGACTGTCGCTTTCGAAGGGAGACCGGCTTGCGCAGCGATGAAGACCTGGTAGGGGATCGATTCCATGATTCATCCTCAGGTTTGACATCTACGGCTTCGGGCTGAAGGGGATATGAATATTTGCGATATAAGAAAAAAAAGGGAAACCTACCTCGGATGGTATACCCTCGGCGTCAGCCATACTCAGGCGTCTAAATCTGCGACGTTTCTTTCGCGGCTTCTCGTCCGAATCGCTGTACATGCTGTCTTTGGACGGTCGTGCAGCAGGCGAGATATCGCTTGGCGTACGTGGACGATATGAAACGGGATCGGATGGACGCGTAGTGCTTTGATCAATGCGCCGTCCCATAATGGGAAGAATGCATGCAGCAACGGTGATCATGGAGATTGCTAAATAAATCACGGCGGATATCAAAGCTGCTGATATAGGGAAACGTAAAACTAGCCCACTAAGGCCCATTGAGCATTGCAATCGACGTGCTCCAAATAGGGGACGTACTTGAGGCCTCTTTTCACGGCTACTCCTTCAAGCGTTGCGGAAAGGACGCTAAGTTCGCGAGTTTCTCCTCGACCGACACTTTTCCAGTGATCTCGTCGGCCAATTTCAACTCGCGCCATCATACGAGACGAAGCCGGTACAAAAGAGGTTAGAAGAGGAACTATAAGATTAACAGTTCGCGCTGGACCACGTAGAGAGAACCAACGAGACGGTGGTTGTAAGACGATCGCCTTCAAAAAGGTGTTTTTTTTAGATATCTTTACATTCTTAAACAAGACGCAGGTCTCACAGGTCTTCGAATATGGGTAATTGTCACATTGGAAGTTGTACTCAAGGTCAACGTCGTCATGAAATTCCCGAGTTCAAGATTCGATTGTGTTGCTGGCAACACTAGATGCACAGAGATATCATAAGGTTGTCCAGAGTTGAGACTGGAGAGCGCTATATCAGCGTATGGAGGTAGGCCATCTCTTGAGTTATTTTCCTAAGAATTAAATGTGTCTAAGTGAGAGTGATGGAAGTGCATACCCATAGTGAAGATATATCGGCTCCCTCCATTCTGTTACCGCACTTTTCCATACGACGAACCCAGCAGTGAGAGAGGAAAGGACAAGAAGGGGAACAAGTGCAAAGAAGATGATTAACGGTACAAGTTGCGGCGTAAATTGTCGTAAACTAGAGAATGTGTACAAAAGCAAGTCAAAAGGTGTTTGAAGTAGACCTCGGCCCCAGGAAGATGAATAGTCATAATCGGCTTTGGCTGGCCGGTTTTGGCGCCAGTTATCCCTATCGAGGGTAGACATTGAAGTCGGGTGAAAAGGACGTTACTAGCAGTCAATGACAGAGTCAACGTCCAGTGATGCTTGGGTTGAATACCGCGTGTGCTGTATTATGTCATTAGGCTCGGAATAAACATCACAACCGATCACTGGCAACTTAACTTCGAGCAACAACATCGCATCTTGCGTATTTCCGCCGACACTAACATAACTTTTACGGCTTAACATAATCTATGTCGCATTCAGGACCACCAAGAGCACTATTGGGCTGTAATCCCTCTTCTACGATAATTGATCAATATATCCAGGAATTATCGCACATAGCATCCCTGGAGAATGTGCCAGCGCCCGAGATCAAGTCATACAAAGATGCTGTTTATTTTAACTACCCCGCCCTTGGCCTTAGCCTCTTATTCAACCCTCAAAAGGGATATGTGCCCTCATCAGGCCTGACCAGAGATCAACTCAAGAACGATTGCTTACTTTTAGAAAGCATCGATATGTTCAATCAGCCTAAAGTCAAAAGATCCGCCAGTGGCCCAGATCCTCCTCGTTCTTATCGGCCTCCTCAAAATGCGCAATCATCATTCCCGATGTCTTCCTTTGCTCTTGAAGTCCCCTCCATCGGGAAAGATATAGATATAACGCTGGAGACAACCGGTAAGGAATTGGTGCAGGCTCTCGGTGAGCCAGAGAGGAAGGGAGGCGGTACAGGCCCATCGTCGGGTTCAATTGACATCTGGTGTGAATGGACAAAACACGGGCTTATGGTAGAATTTGGCGGGGATGAAGCGAGGGGTGTTCAAGCATGGGAGAAGGGAAAAGACGCGGTTTGGAAGGTGATTACCATATTTAGTCCTAAGGCGAATTGATAATGTAGGAAACAATATGGCACAAGTAGGCAATGATATGTATATAGAATGCTTGCTGAGTGGTCCGAGAAATAAAGCCGCATGTGCGCTGTGATTTTAGCAACTGCATCATGTGCATTGATGCCATAAGGGTTCTTCATCGCTACGATCCATGTGATAAACCATGATTGGAGTTGTCTACGCTGGAGGTACTAAAGGCAAGTACGCTGAACAACCCAGACCCAGCCCACAACCCCCACTGCTTTCAACGTTCAAGCCTGCAGCAACTAATATGTCGGTTCCTGACAATAGCACAACGCTGGATATCAGCGGTAAATATACCATGGTAAGACTATTTTATTCAAACGGACGGTTTCAGTTGTGTTAACAGGATTTCAACATAGAACAAGCGCCTCAGCGATTCGACAGAGGAAATTCTTAAACTTCAGGGCGTTGGATGGCTAACAAGGCGTGCCATCAGCCTTGGGACGTTAACTTTATACGTGAAGCACCATAAAGATGATAAAGGCGTGGAGCATATAGACATCGACCAATTTCTCACCGGTGGTATCCCCGGAACACGAGAAGAACGCATACTAGATTGGCAAGAAAGAGATCATAATGATCACATTTTCGGGGATGTCATCGGGAAATCTAGGAGGATTCAGATTGACGACATCAACGAGGCATTCCTAAAGGAAGGCTGGACCGAAGACACCAAGCGAGATCTAGCTATTGAATCATATGTGGTCAGCGACACCGCCAAGAGTGGCAAACAATGGATTGCCAGACAAGTCAGCCCAATCTTTTAGTATATTTTTGACAGTTCTGACACTTGAATTCGATAGATATGGGGCTTCCAAGACGTCAATGGAGAGAGAAGATACACACGACGTATCCATTTTATAGGTCCGAAAGGTTAGTGAAATATTCTCAAGATATATTATGCGTAGAGTGGGACGGCAAATTAGATTGGACTACCATAAGCCTGTGATTGCTAGGCGGTCCTGACATTTTGCGGGGACATCGAGGTCTTCAAGTTTTTGTATACGGACGTTCAAGTTACTAAACTATTTGGTTACAGGCGAAAAGGTCCAGGCTCGATTGGTTTATGACTTCCGTAAGTGCTTTTTTTTTTCTTTTTCTTCTTGCGATACCACGTCTTATAACCATCTAGTCTAGTTGGTGCACCGCTCGGAGGAGGCAGATATGAGAGTTAATGGTCATGTGTAATAAAGATTCGGACCCTGCTAGCGTCATGGTAATGTCGGATGAATGTGATGATCGTGATGATGTGACTAGGCGGCAACAGGAGGAAGCCATGTGTGTGTTGCTATACTTGTACGAATATTTGATGTCGGCGATGCATTCCTTTCCATTTGTTCTCTCATTTATTCTGCGCGATTCAATTCAAGAGGTTCAGGCTCTATCTGTACACAAGAAACGTCCTATTAAACCAGTCTGAATATAGCTTCTAAGGTGCAGAGCTATACCGTAAATCCGCTCTTCACCTTAACCGTCTACTGGGCCATTTTAGTAGTACTAAAGGTCACACGACGGCGCTGTTGGGCGGAATGCAAATGCAAACAAATCAATCGTTCAATTCCTCGACATTCAGGCCTGCAGACTCGGACATTACTCAAAAATCGCGGCCAACTTCTCAAGAGCATTTCTCATTTGAGCGCAGTTATCCACCAACACTACCACCGGGATTGGATGATGATTCCGCAGGTCCTGCCCCTACTCCCAATTATGTTAGATGGATATCATTATTAGATGCCAAATTTACCTCTCATTTCCCGGTCCTGCATACTAAAGGCTCAAGGTTCTACAAGTATTTACGTGGCCCCCAACCACCAGTTGATTTGTCGGGTGTGTACGCTATGTTTGCTATCCGTCCGTCATGCTCATGTTTCAATATAAGACCCTGTTCCACTTCTTGATCGCGATTACTCTGTACTTCACAGACATTTCATATTGCGCATAGAGTCGACCTTCATGCGCGTTACTGGATATGCGACGCATCCTATATTATTAATTATCCTTGCTGCGGCGTATATTATATCCTTTGCCTTCTTTGCACGAGCCCAATGGTACATGTCCCCAGACTATACCTTCATCGACTGTACATCGGTATACTGGCTTGAAGACGCTGGCTGTGGTCTCAACGGCGAAATATGCGCCCCATTTGCAAATCAATCCTTCAGCTTCCGTTGTCCTGCGCAGTGCGCCAGTGTGATACTACAGAATCCACGGACAATAGGAAATAAAGAAATAGATTGGGTCCCCCTCCTGGTTGGTGGTGGTGATGCAAATGGCACTTATCGAGGTGATTCATTTATATGCGCTTCAGCTCTACAAGCGTGAGTAACTCTAATTTATATACATGGGTCATTGTTAACATACGTCATACAGTGGGCTATTCAGTGACTCTAAAGGCGGCTGTGCGACATTAGAATTGACAGGTGGCGTGGCTTTTCACCTCAATTCATTTGTTTACCTCATCTAATCACAATCAATTAATTGGTCCTTGTCAGGCAATTATACGAACTACCTTCCACTGATACAGAATGGATTCACTTCTATTGGTTTTCCATCTGTGTTTCCCCTGTCTTTTCAGTTCGTGCCCGGTTCGGCCGAGACGACGAATTGCAAGGATCTTCGCAATCCTGCATTGGCTTTCAACGTCTTAGTGACGGTTTTCTTGACTCTGGTCCTCCGTCCTAAGCCCATAGTCCTTTACTGGTGCTTGGTTTGCATTGGTTTCTGGCATATTACATTATTCTCCGAGCCACAAAGCACACCCCCGCCCCTCGACGATGCTTTTGGAACGTTTTTGCCAACGCTTTTTATTGCCTATGCCTTCTGGAAGCTCGCATTCAAGTTCACATTACCTGTCTTTGTTCGAACAGCGCCCATAGAAGGAACTATATGGTACTTGGGCCCGTTCTGGGTCGGTGTACTCACGAACCTTACCTTCAGCGAAATTCCCATCGAACGTTTGACGGCTTCCGACATACGTGCTCGGTCGGGCGGTATCACGGCCCTAGTTATCATCATTATAGTTTTATTCTTCCTTGTCCTTAATCAGATCCGTGTGATACGCAAAACAGGCTGGCTGTTGTACTACGTCGGGTGGTACATAGCAGGTGGACTCTGTGCGTTAGTGCTGGCCCTATTACCCGGGCTCGTATTCCGTCTGCACCATTATATCATAGCCATGGCACTTATACCTGGCACTGCATGGCCGACGAGGTTGTCCGCAATATATCAAGGGCTCCTGTTAGGATTATTCCTTAATGGCGCAGCCGCCTGGGGCTTGGCTTCGATCCTACAGACCAGCGAGGACGTATGTACAATCTTTTTTTTGCTCTTCCAGCTCCATTGATTGGATCACTTATACGGAACAACTAGCTGGTCGGTGATGGCACCTTGGGCACCGCAATACCCACATTCCTTACCAACTCTACGACATTTAATTCATCTATACCCCTGATCAATCAGACCGTATCTTGGGCACCTCTTCCCGACAATAGCACTTACGACGGGTTTGCTCTCCTTGTCGACGATGTCGAACGCTATGTCGGTGTCTCCCTTAACTTCACGCTTGCATCCTTGCAAGAAGGAATTCCCCATTTCTTCCGTCTTGCAGTAAGTTCTATTATTTACCGATCTTCAACTAGCCATGTCAAGGTCTGATTTTTTTTTCTCAGTTTACGGATCAAGGTAACATTGCCGATTTTACTAAACCTGCCACATTATGGCCGAATGGAACATGGGTCGACCCGACTCTCGGAGAAACGTAGATAGGCTCGGACCGAGAATGTCAGATATTATACCTGATTTGTTTCAAGGATCTCATATGTAGTACTACTGGCTGTACCGCTTACTATATATATATATATATACATTTTTGTCCGGCCTGTTGGATTCCCGGGCTTGCTTGGTATCACATCTTAGGCGATTTTTAGTCTGCATGGCTTACATCCCACACTCGACTCTGGAGTCTGGACCTTGTGACCGAATATTCATCAAGGGCTTATTTTTCACAAAAAAAAAAAAAAACTTCCGAACTGGAGCAAGTGTATATCATATGCCTATAAGTCCAAGTTGCCTTATTAGATCCTCATGGATGAGCTAGCTTGCTTCGCTTATGCATCAACCATAGGCTCGCAAACAATCTGGATCCTCTGTGAAAACGACTGCAGTTATATTCTCTTCTAACAATATCATGACTCCTTATAAGTCAATTCCTGACTACGACCATGATTTTGCTCATGACCAATGGAGTAACTCTCAGGCTCACTGGCAGGAGCCTGCTACTCCGCCAAAGCCAAGTGTAGATGCAGGCGTATCTGGGAGTCATTCACCCGAACGCAATCTATCTATTGAATGCGGTCTGCAATCCCTTCGTCTGGATGAACACAATGCACAGGAGGCACGATTGCACGTTGACCAAGTCAAGGACATCATCCCTTTTTGGAGAGATGCCATAACGGCTGCCGAACGCGGCGAAACTTTGAAAATGGAACCTTTCTTAGAGAAGCTGGAGAGAGAATATGAAGAAAGGCAGAAGAATAACGCCTGGGGTAGCAACCGGAGCTGGGGAAACGAATGGAATGATTCAAATATGTGGCATGTTCGGATGAATGACGATGATAGCGGCTGGGGCCACAACGTGCGCGCAGCTGAAGAGGGGAATGCCAGTGCATCTGGGTTGCAGCGGCTTAATGCACCGCAGTACATCCCTTCGCCCGAGTTCAATGTTCGGGCAGGACGAGGTCGATACAGAGGAAATAATCGTCGCGCCTCTCCGAGACATAATTCACAACCAAGGCACGGTTCCCCCTCAGACTCAAAACCTCAACGGACATATGCTCAAGAGGAGATGCGCCCACAGTGCGGCCGTTCAGTAAGCATGCATACCGTCTTGGTAGTATCCTCACTGAGAATAGTTATTGTGTCAGGATCGGCCTTGGCGAAGCCGAGGTAGAGCGCCTAGAAGGCCATAACCATAACGAGATATCACAAGGGGGAAAAGCCGCTTCAGCTTACCTTGTAGCTGTCCTTGGATTTTCGGATATGGCAATCGACTAAAGCACTCGTTATAAGGGTCTATCTCACTGGCAATCTTCGCGACCGACTTGCTAACCATATCCAAGTTCGATATTTTGCGTTTCTCGCATCCAGGCTACTAATAACAAATGTTCTTACTATTGATCAGACGCCGCGATGCCTCATAAGGGCAGATATCTCATCGGATCTTGCCCCCAAGGTTCGTTCTCGTACGGTCCATGTCCACTGCAACTACAGATACGGCGTAACAATGACTGGATGTACAACTACTGTGAAGCAGTAATTGACCAATATAATCACATGCAATGATCATAAAGGCGCTCATGAGCGTGACAAGTCATCACATCACATGACTATTAAGCTACCGTGACGTACCGTCTATATGGGGTGCAACAATGCGAGACGCGCTCTTGAACGTTAACCGTCACCATCACCATTTGTCGCCAGCACAGGCCCTTGCTTATCGGCTCGCTTTTCTTTCGCAACTACACAGTTTTCTGAACAGTTGATTTTCACAAATGTCTGGCCGTGGCAAAGGTGGCAAGGTATGTTCTCGGAACCTATAATAATATGCCACAGAAAGCAGCCGAAGAGTTTACTGAAATCGCACAATGAAACATAGGGTCTCGGAAAGGGTGGTGCCAAGCGTCACCGCAAGATCTTGCGCGACAACATCCAGGGTGTGTACTCACGATTATCCTTTCTTTATTGCGCATAGTGCCCGCCATTCGGTCTACAGAACTCTGACATGACCATCAATTCGCTTGTTCAGGTATCACTAAGCCAGCTATCCGTCGTCTGGCGCGTCGTGGCGGTGTTAAGCGTATCTCGGGCTTGATTTACGAGGAGACACGCGGCGTCCTCAAGATTTTCCTTGAGAACGTCATTCGTGACTCAGTCACCTACACTGAGCACGCCAAGCGGTATGTCCACGCTAGCTTTATACTTGATGACAATGGAGCTAATTGGCTCTGGTATAGCAAAACCGTCACTGCGCTCGATGTTGTCTACGCTCTCAAGCGCAGCGGCCGCACTCTGTACGGCTTCGGTGCTTAAGCACATCTCCAGCTTTATCAACCTATGCCTTTATCTACGTTCCTCTCTCCTGCTAGTCTTTTCTGTTTCCTAGTATTGCCTAAGTGCTGCGCCCGATGTATATGTATAAGCGATAGTAGATAAGATTCGAATGAATATCGTTATGTCCACTTGACCCTGTGTCCATTCCGGCCGGAATAGTCGATATAAACATTGTGTTGCATGAATATAGGTATGTATTGTACAAATGGTGGCCCTACTAGTAAAAAAAAAAAAAGGAGTGTAATAATGATAGACAAAAAATGTTCCAAAAGATATGTTCAGTGCAATGACTAGAGGGAAATAATGCAAGAAATCATAAACAAGTAGGTATTATGCCCTGTACATCTTGGTCTGATTAGCTGGTCCATCAAGAGACCACTGTTCTACGAGCAGTGTGATATCGGGATGGCTGAAACTGGTTGATTTGCGTCTCAAAGATGGAGATGGGGGTAGACTATCAACGTTTTCCTTTCGCGATAATGTCCGTGCAGGCAAGTTGGCGTCTAGAGGTGAAATGGCTAGCACAGAATCCGCACGAGAGCGTTGTGGGCGAGTGGTTTGAGTTGATGGCCAGCCAGGTAGAGACGGGCGGCTGGATCCGCCCAGTGAGAAGATAGACCTTGTCGAGCCAAACCGTTTGAGGTTGGGCACGTCATCGGATGATAGGGGCTCCAACAATCCCGGTGTCGAAACCCCGCTGACGGATGGGCCAGGATAGAGATAAGGGGTTTCGGCACCATTATGCCAGCTCCTGCAATCATCTTCTGCATCGTCTTGATTATGTGCGTTATCACCGTTACCGGATGTCTCAATACCATCGCCGCTAACAACTTTAGACTCGTGATTCGCCATTTCACTATTAAGTTGGGCTTCGGTCCCAGAATCAAGTGATTGTGGGGACCTGGAATGGTCTGATTGTGCCAGAGAATTGACAAATTCGCGGCATGAAGTAAATGCACGTTTCGACGCCTCGAGGAAAGGATAGGTTTGGAATACATGAATCTATATAAAGCATGATAATAAGTTCACTAGGTCAAATTGTTAATAAACGGCCTCAATACATACGCAGTCTTCATACAACTCATGTTGTACTTGGACACCGGCAAGAGTTGCCTTGTGCGCCAGCAATGTGATTTCATCCCGTAGGATCTCCGCCTCGCCGGCCTGGATGAGCAAAGGAGGTAATCCCGTCATATCGCCAAAGAGTGGGCTCGCGTACGGATGAGTGAGATACTTCGCCATTCCATCACCGAGATAGAGGGAAATAGGGTTCAGATGGTCGTCAGCTGCAGGAATGGGGACGACATCGAACGAGGAGTTGCTATCTATCGATTCGCAGCTCATAGTTAAATCTATAGCACAGAACCATGTGAGATATTCCATACTAATATCACATGTGCTGAGGGAGGTACGTACCGACCCACGGTGACATTAAAATGGCACTAGAAGGGAGTGGGTATTGATTATCACGTAGATAGAGTAATAATGCCAGAGTCAAGCCTCCACCAGCACTGTCACCAGCCAAAATTATACTTTCTGGCGGAATGGAGAGGTCTTCTATTAGACGTAGGTAAGCTAGGACAGCATCGTGTAGCGGCCCAGGGAAAGTAGTCTCGGGCGCTAGTCGATAATTCAGAGCTGAAAATTGTCTCCCGTGTAAGCCTCATGGATCAACGAACGAAGCGAATAAGAACGAACCAAAAACTCGTGCATCCGCATATTTTGACAAGGGTATGGAAATCATTCGTTGAGCCGCTGCACTCCCCAAGTAATAAGCACCTAAGACACAAGTGAGCAGATTACCGACTAGAGTCTCCCGCGTGATGCAGGGCGCCTACCTCCGTGCAAGTAAAGTATCACGCGATGTTGTGTATGCAAAACTGGCCCGTCCGTCTGCTTGTCTCGATTCTTCCATTCATCTTGCAGGCGTTCCCAAAGCTGCTTGCCTACCACCCACTCTCCAGAAAGCTTTCGCATGCCTGTCTCCCGTGCGTCATAATCTGCCAAAAATCCTCGCAGTTGGCGCTGGCGCACACGGAACGTAAGCGGGGTCACAAGAGCATCTGAGGGAATAGGAACGAGGCCTGTAAGGCCCATGACAAAACGAATGATATGCTACGCAACGTTGCACTAAGCTAAACCCAGACCACTGACAGCAAGGATTCAACTCACGATATTGACAAGGTGAGAGTGCTGACTGATCTCGCGCATAAATGCAGTCAAAATAGTCATCTCAATGCCCCAGGACTTTTTCCTTGGTCCTCGTACGCCATGTACAATGACGTCACGCGCAACATCGCTGGCTACACGTCAATAGGATGATGATGAGCATAGGTTCCTAATCTGGCGAACTAGGCGTCAATAATATCTCACCTTTGGAGAGAGCAAAGAAGCCGTATTTATACCACTCGAACATCCTCAGAGGCCGAACCTCTCTTATTTTCAGACTGGGATCCATCTTAGAGGATGGTGGCCGGACGCCGGGCGACTCGTATAGTTTCAGTAAAGAGCTGAGCGAGTTGGCGCGACACAGAGTCCTCGACTGTCGCGAGTCGATAGCAGACTCATCCTTTAAGTGGAGAAAGCGAGGGATAATCGAGGGCAGATAGGTGCTCATGCAGTTCCAGTTGGGTATGTAGTTAAAATGGGTGGACGTGATCTCAGTTTATTATTTGTAGATAGTATGTGGTGTTATTATAGCTGCTGCGATTTGACGGGTCTATCACGGACTTGCGTGAGAGACTGCAAGATGATGCCCAAAGCAAGGAAACTGGGACAGCGAGCCAACACGAGCGAAAGAGAGTAGGGAAAGAATAGGAGTGGTTGGGTTGGGGAAGCGAGAACGACCAAGATGGTGTAATAAGTTACCGCACACGAGCTGGCAAATGAAAGGTGACGAATGGACGCCGCTGGTCGGATGAATAGCCGTCACGATCTGCTCAGATGATCTGGCACACCGCCCCGCATACATCATTTCTGCGGCTTATCAGCATGAGAACACAAGAACAGCGCTCGTGGAGCACAAGGCTATTTCGCTTTCGATTCAGCCAATCAGCGTACACTACTTATAATACTACTCCTAATAATCGTCTCCTCGACTCACCACCTCCTTCACCGTCGGACGCAGCAGAATCGTGTGTTCCTATTTCCCAAAAAATAATCAGTTTCGGCAAATAAAATAAAAATAAAAATAAATAAATGGTGACCGGCACCTCCGGAACGTACATATTGGGCGGTCATAGATCCGAGCTGGTCGCATAACGGTGGGTAATCCATCACCACACCTTGTGAAACCAGATGGTTGAGCTATGCAGAAATAAAATTTAATCAGTGTCTCTGGGAAAAGGCTGAGACCCATGTGGGAAAGTAGCACAACTCACCGCAAGCAAGTGTTTGCTCTCGCCAGCACGCTCCAGGTAACGTCTGCAGAACGGCAAGGTGCCGAAGTTCTTCGTTATACTATTTAGTAGAGACTTGGCCGTGGTAAGTCTGGTTATCATAATCAGTTAGAAGTGGTGTCGGGAACAAAATATATCAGGACTGACCGTAATTGTGGATGAGCGGGGGCATCAATGTTCTTGGCGTAATGCGAACAATCTCCCTGCAGATGAGAAAAGGTGAATCAACTGCCCAAGCATATTGTATTGAAACGAATAGCCAATACTCACACTTTCAATCACATGTCCACGGCCCGTAGATCCGAACGTTTCGATGGCATAGTACTCTCCTTCCTCCATCTTTGTTTGATCATTGTTTTTCACCAACATGACGGATTTGCCATGCCTTCCAGCATGAATCGAATATGGAGCGATCAAGTGTCCGCTGAGATTGCGAATAGATTTTACTATGCACCATTATCGATTAGCAGCTGATGATGACACTGATACGCAAGATGTTTACCAGGATAAACCTTTCCATCAACCTCGACTTCATAGGATTCCATGACCTCTTGAATGGCTCCGCCAATCTCGCCCAGACGAGCATCAATTCCAGCTTCCTGTGTGCTTCAACGTCAAACGTCAATGAAACAAGCTCGTTGATAAAAACTCACCCGAATGCCAGTATTAGTAGCTGCGTTGACAGCTTCGAGGAGCTTTCCATACTTGTTACCAAATTCAATCGTGAAAGCAGAATCAAGGATGCGGCCTTTAACCTGAACACCAATGTCTATCTTCAACACATCACCATCCTTGAGAACTAAGACCATATAAGCACTCAAATGGCGTATCGAGCCCAAAGAATCATACCAATATTATCCCCAGGATTGGGCGTATAATGTGCTGCGCAGTGATTCAAGCTCAAGCCGGTTGGGAAACCAATGCCCGACTCAAGCCCGTTTTCCTCGACAAGAGCGCGAGTGCCATCTTCAATAAAGTCGGCAATATGCGTCATGGTCATCCCAGGTTTGATGTATTTTTTGGCGCTTTTTCGGACAAGCCGGTGTACTTCTGCAGCGCGGCGGATATTCTGATACGTATTCTCTGCGCTCTCCATCGCTTGCCGTTCGTCATACCGCTTCTCTTCTGAGGTAGTACGCCATGCATTGCTAAAACCAATCAGATATCATGAGCATAATAGACCAATGACGATCGTATAAGAAAGGTTCTACACACTCGTCCTTGTATTCCTGGATCTCACCCTCTGGATAATTGCCATTTGGGAAGAACTTGGACAGCCCAATGCGAGGAGGATCACTCTGCTGTGGCTTTTTCTTCTTGGGCTTCTTCTTTTTCTTCTTTTTCTTCGCATCACCTGGCAAGGTGGTAAAGA
Source organism: Agroathelia rolfsii (assembly GCA_018343915.1). Taxonomy (NCBI): domain Eukaryota; kingdom Fungi; phylum Basidiomycota; class Agaricomycetes; order Amylocorticiales; family Amylocorticiaceae; genus Agroathelia; species Agroathelia rolfsii. The sequence continues at coordinate 3,101,910 of JABRWF010000002.1, forward strand.
TTCAGTTCAGAGGATTGTAATCTTATCTAGCATAATTTACAGACCAGTCGTTCCAGCATCAGCAGCCTTGTTATCATCATCATCATCATCGTCGTTCTCCTCCTGTTCTACGGCAGGATCAGAGTGTACGCCAGCGTCAGCCGGTGCGCTATGTCCATTTTGGTGTCCATTCGCTTTGCCATTTGTAGCGGTCTCAACGCCGTTTGTGACGCCGTTAGCGATTTCACTCATAGCAAAAGTACAGATGATACAAGACTTGTTTTAAAGATATCCGTCGAGATCCAGTGTAATAATGGCTCAAGTCAAGTGACAAGCTCCCCTATAGCCTATAGCCCAGTCGTGACCTGTTCAGTAATGGTTACAGAGTCCCCTGGAAGTACTCAGCAACAGCGGATCTATCACGGCAACAACGGATTTTTTTTGTCTAGCTCCGTGCACGTGCTGCATTCGCAAGAACCAACTACAACTCGTCTATTTCACGGTCAACACATGATATGTATACACATGACACACTGAGTGATAGTTATTATTATTATCTATAACACGTCCACGATAATGTACAATCACATGGATACAAGAGAGGGAAAAAGGACTGATACACTGGCTGGGCAGGCGTGCACGCCAGTGTACCCGGGTCGTCTGCTCATGACCACGAGTCCAACTCCCTATCCTCCACCATAGCTGTCCCGATATTTTGCTTCTGTGTCTCCAGTTCTTCTATTACGTTCATAAGCGCATTTCTCTCCCACTTTCCATAGATAAACCCTTCGTAGAGCACTGTCGTCCCGAGCCATGTGACGAAAACCGTCAGGAGCATAAACAAGGGACTGGCCCATGAGCCTGGTAGCCAAGGGGACCCAACAATCACCCCTAATACGACGATGAGACAAAGTACGAACGTCATGAGCTCTCTCCTTCCACGTGTGTTGGAAAAGCGATAACATGCAGTAAGCGCTTGCACGACGCTGTCAATCTCAGTGGCGGTCAACTCGGTTTCGGCAGTAGACTCGTCTGTAATGTTGTTGGTGATCTGTATTGTCGCCTCGAGTCCAAAATGATCGGAATAAGAAAAGTCATGCCCAGGCACGGGATCGGTGAAAACGATTCGAGAGTCGACGCATCTCAACCCATGCGTAGTCTTCCCGATAGGCGCGCGGAAGAAGATATAGTCCAGGCGCTTGCCCATGAACTGGCGGGCGTAGTGTTCTAGTGGCTTTCCCGCGGAATAGGTATTTAATGGAGAGTCCGCAGTGACACCATAGGCAGAAACTGCTTCCTTGGGATCACGAGCTTGGAGAGGAGATGTGGGGTGTGATTGTGCCCACGCGTCAACAAGGTTGGTGTGCTGTCTGATGATTTGCATAGGTAAGGTGGTGGGTACGCTATTGAAGTCGCCGGTCTGTTCATGATCAGAGAACGGCTTGTAAACTGCCTTTTCATGAGGTCACATACCGCTATGATGTATCGCCCCAAGCCTGCACCTTGACGAGCAATCTTAGAGAACTCCCATGCATTTACAAGTCGGTGCGCTCTCCTATATTCAGGGCCGTCTTCTCCTCCTTTGGCAAAGAGCTGGATAAAAATTCCTATATATCAGCTAACGCCAATTGACTGACAGAGTTTGTAAGATCATTTACATGTGTATTCATAATTTGAACCTGACCAAGGATGGGATGAGAAATCACGACGATACCAGCAGCCTTACCGACGAACCAGTCCCCTGCTGCGACATCCATGGGTTCGCCATTCAGAGAATAAGGGTGTATAGACGTTGCTTTGATGGGGTAACGGGTGAATATGGCCAAGCCTGCGCCTAGGGCACCACTAAAGCAACAACATAATTCATTTAGTAGCAAAACCATATTGTGACTACTGGGACATACCTATAGAAAAACTTGAAGTAAGGTAGACGAGCAGAGACGGCCTCCCGAATGTCCAAGAAGTCAGCGTAGACCCAGAGCTCCTGAAGTGCAATTATGTCATAGTTGGATGTTGCGAGCTCACGAGCTATGGCGGCTATGCGCTGTTTTCTGTCTTTGGATACATATTTGAGTCCCCTAGTATCCTTGCATTAATTATCTAAGATCAGAGTAAGCTAGTGGGTAAGTGATATATACCAGCAATTGAGAGTAAGGATGCGGATCTGAGAATCCGCCATCGAGTTGAATTGTAGGTGAAGATGTCTGAGTGCCAAACAGACCACAACCAAGCTTCAATTGCGCATATAATTATGTATTGACTTCATCCACGGTCATGTTTTGCTGATGTGATGGCTGCACAACCCTTTGGTCGTAACGAGTAAGTAGTAATACCGGAATCACTATCGCTCTGCACCTTGACCTGATTGACTGGTGACGCAGCATTGAAATTGCAGCTCGTGCTGCAGAGGCCTTTGCACGCGTCTACTACGAAGCTTACGACTCTGCAAACCGTATCGAGGCTCTACCCAACTTTTATCGACCAACCTCGACGCTCACATGGAATGGCACACCGTACTCGGGAATCGAGGGTGTCAGAACGCTCATCACAGGCATGCCCGCGACTAAACACGAGGTGCAATCACTCGATTGCCATCCCATTCCTGGTACATTTCTTCTTGCTGTGTCCTTGTGGCTATGAGATATCTGTAGACCGCTCATGCCATTGTCGATTTTTGTAGGAATGAGCCCTCCCTCGCTGCTTGTGACTGTCTCTGGAAGCGTTACCCATGGCAAAGGACCCGCCGGAAACCCGCCAAATACACCGGTCAAGTCACTTGATGGTCAACCCCGCGTATTCTCACAGACGTTCATGCTTTTGCCTGACACCTCCGCTGCCGGCGCACCAACAAAGCGAGGTGAAGTTGGCAAATACTACGTTAGTTCCGATGCATTGCGATTCGTCGGTTGATGTGACTGTTGGCTATATAATCTAGCATCAGGTGGGCTGTTCTCTTGTTCATCTTTAGGGGATCCAGTCTCTAATAAACGAGACAGTTATTTCATGCACAAATAAAAGTAGTCCTTAAACATTACATCGATTGCAGCATTTACTCGAAGTATATAATAAACAAATACAAGGCGTCAAAGCAAAGCAATAAAACGAAGAGAAAAAAAAGTAGTAGGATAAGCTGCACTTTAGCCAAAAGTTTGACTGGAGCGTGCACTGCGCTTGATCTTGGACAGCCTCCATTCATCCGGCTTCTCGTACTTGTTGTACAATGGCTCGATCTTCTCTTGTTTCTTACGCTTACTGATCTTGTTTTCATCGGCAACCTTGAAGAACTGTGGTGCGACTTCGACGAGCCACTTGGGTTCGACCGCGGTAACGTTGTGACAATACTCGCGTGTCGTTAGCACTAGTTCGTGGTATACGAGCCATTCCGGGTTTTTGTTGAACAACGATGATGAAGGATGGATGTAAACCGGTGTGCCTTCCACAAGCGTTTTGTAGCCCTCCTGAGGATCTTTCTTCGCCGCATGTCTGAAGAGACCAGAGCAGATCGCCCTGCGCACACGGTTGTAGTCCCGACCTGAAGAGATGATATCATGCTGGTAACGGTCCATGATACCAAGTAACTGTTTGCGAATATCCTGAGCCCTGCGCATACTTCTTGCTTGGATGAAGTTCTCGTAGCACCACGGGTTGGAGAAGTTGGCAGCCTTCCAGCCATTGTAGACCGTCAGAAGAGTGAGATGATCGCCCTCCGGCTGATGGAACTTGGCCTTCTTGGAATCCGCTTGGCCTTGTTTTTCCTTCGGTCGATAGAAGACGCTCTGCACAGAGACCATTGCTACGACCGACATCATCTCCTCCGAGCACCCGAGCTCCACAGATGCAATCAACATCTTGGCCATGGGCGGCTCCATAGGGAAGTCAGCCATCTTACGTCCCAGCCGTGTAAGCAAGCCCTCACTGTCCAAAGCCGAGAGTGCATACAACGACTCGAGTGCCGTTAACATAGTCTGCGCAGGAGGAGGGTCCATGAAGTCGAAATTGAGCAAGTCATTGATGCCCATGGCTTTGAGCATAAGGATCGTGTGCGCCAAGTTTGTGCGTTGGATATCGGGGATGGAGTTGGGCAACATCTCGTTTCGGAATGCCGCCTCGGTATAGAGGCGGTAGCATTTGCCAGGGCCAGTACGACCGGCACGCCCTGCACGCTGACGCGCCTGGGCTTGCGAGATGGGCATCACAACGAGAGAGTCCATACCGAGCTTAGGATCGTATGCTTGCTGCTTCGAGAATCCAGGATCAATGACGTAGTAGATACCAGGGATGGTCAAACTGGTTTCGGCGACATTCGTGGCAATAACGACTTTGCGTGCACCGGGTGGTGTTGGCTCAAAGACTCGAGACTGGACCTCCGAAGGAAGTGCGGAGTAAATGGGTAGAATGATAAGCTCAGGTACTTTGGAACCCAAGGCTTTCATACGCTCAAATAAGATTTCACATGCAGTATCGATTTCCTCCTGGCCAGTAAGGAACAGAAGGATATCACCGGGGGGCTCGGAAAGGTGGATCTGCATGACAGTGATGAGCGAGGCATCCAAGTAGTCGCTCTCAGGCTCCTTGGTATAGAGAATTTCGACAGGATATGTTCGACCGGGGATAGTGAAGATGGGACAACCGAAGAAGTACTTGGAGAACTTTTCGGCATCGAGTGTTGCTGAAGTGACGATCAGCTTGAGATCTGGTCGACGCTTGACGGCCTCTAAAAAAGACACACTATTAAATATTTCATATCAGAGTATGATAAGAATGGGAAACGTACTTTTCAAGAGACCGAACAATACATCGGTAGCGATAGTCCGTTCGTGTGCCTCGTCCAACATGATAACGGAGTAGTTGCTCACAAGCGGGTCGACAAGACACTCTCGTTGAAGCATTCCATCAGTCATGTACTTGATTCGTGTTTCGGGGCTGGTACAATCCTCGAAACGAATGGTATAGCCAACTTCCTGCCCAAGTCGACAACCGACCTCCTCGGCAACACGCTTAGCAACAGACATGGCAGCAACACGACGAGGCTGGGTGCACCCTATCCTGCCCCTTTCAGCGTATCCGGCTTCTGCCAGATACTGCACCATTTGCGTTGTCTTGCCCGAACCGGTGTCTCCGACGACAATGAGGATTTGATGCTATCGCGACTGTGAGACAAGAATATTGAAAGTTAAGTGGTAATGACGTACATCTCCAATGGCCTGTAGCAGAGGATCACGCAATTTATAGATCGGAAGGCTCTTGCGTTGTTCTTGTATACTCAAGTTTGTGATTTCACCGAACGTCGTGGCTTTGTTGAACGTCTCTTGTTTCCACTGGGGCACTTCACCAGCCTTCTGACCACGCAAACTTCCTCGAAGATCCTGAGCGAACGCCCTCTCATCTGGTTTCGCCATAGGGTCCAACCAAGGCGCACTGAAGTCTCGAGCCTCGGAATCTGCTTGCTCATTGACTTCTTGCTGCCGGAGTTCCCGACGTTCCTTCGCAAAGGATGCACCGGCCAAAGCAGCCCTGTTCAGCGATCCGTCAGGTGCTTTAACAATCTTCACAGGACTGAGGTCCAAGCTTCGCTTTGTTTGTCCAGCCAAGAACGGCGGCTCATCCTCGCGGACCTCGATATCCATATCTTCCTCGACTTCGGCCTTGGCAACAGGGTTGCTGAAATCTTCGTCGAGGTCAGGATACTCTGAGGCATCAAGAGCACCAGAAGATATCAATTGCTTGATTTCCCAACGCTCTGGAGATGTTAGTCGTTTCGCAGAACGCGCCGGCACAGGATCATCCTTGGACCCAAGAGGCAAAGCATTAGCACCCGATGAGGCTTTGATAGCTCTGTTCCTCTCAGCTTCGAGCTCGGCCTCTGACTTGATGCGGAGGTGTGGCGTGAGGTCATTGCCCGTTCTTTGATCCACGTCTTTCATGGAAAGACCGACACGAGAACCAGCGACGCTCATGACCTTCACTTTAACCTGTTGTCCGCGGGAGAGCAAATCAGCAGCAGAGTTTGCACGTGCGCCAACCTGGATGTTTGAGACGTGAACCATTCCTACGCCATGAGTCAATGAAGTTCATGAAAGATGACAATAATAGAGTAACCAACCTTCAACTCTGCCCGCCACACCTTCCAGTGTCACAAATGCACCGAACTCCTTGAGACCCGACACCCGCCCATCGTATATCTTGAACAAGACTGGTCTATCATCCAATGGCGCCCGCCCACGTCCACCTCTACCATCTCTATCATACCCTCTTCCACGCGGTGGACTCGGCGAGCGACCTCTAGCCACTCTTCCACGTGGCGGACTCGGAGAGCTACGTTTAGTGACTCTCCCAGGAGGTGGTGAACGGGAGCGTGAATCGTTTCTAGGCCTCTTGGCCGCCGAATGATCCGTCTCCGCAGAACGCTTTTTCGAGGCGCCCTCGAGTTGTGACATCAAATCGTCCACCTCCTTCATAATATCGTCCTTCTTCATCGGCGACGGCTCCCACTCCTGGTCCGGCTTCGCCAAACCGGGGAACAACCTCCTCTGCTTGTCCTTTTCATCCACCATACCGGAGCTATCACCATCAACGCCTTTGCCATTCTTCGTCGTCGTTATCTTCGACTTTTTCTTGTGTTTCGGATGCATGCTCAAAATCAGCCGGTCCATGTTCTCGATGACAGACTCGGGAAACTCAGCGCCAACGGCTTGGAGCTTCTGCTTGAACTCGACGAGCGTTTTGGAGTCGTCATGGAGGGCTATCGTAAATTCTGCCAGAGACTTGTCGTGAATTCCAATGTGGTTGTTGATTTCCTGGGTGATTTTATTAACGAGAGAGAGGAATTCGAGGTTGTAGAGATCTGTGTCAGCCATGTAGAAGGAGAGCGGGAAAGAGAGGACTGCAGGCTGTGGCTGTGCATGGCCCTCTCTCAGACTAAACATATTGGAGTCACGCCGGTCCCGAACGACTTGCTCGACTGTTTAAAAGGTCGAAAACAATTTCTGGTAATTACCCGTCGCAAAATAGTACTCACACAATCAGATCGTATTTCAATATTATAACTCCACCCGCTGTCAATTAAACCACCAAGGGGGTATACTTTTTTTTTCTTCAAAGAAACGCTAACAACGAAGTAGTACAAAGGAGGCAGAACCAGAGCCATAGAACGGAGGGCGAATACATATTTGGCGGGTCAAATGAAGCATGCATATTCAAAATCACTCACAAACAGAAAGAGAGAAAAGGGGGAATAGAAAAGAAAAGAAAAGATAAAAGATAAACGCGAAGTTCGCTTCTTCCCAATAGAACCAGTTAATCAACAAGTGACAAGAGAGAGAAAAAGAACAACAGCATATGTACATGTGTATATAATATATATATTATATCGTTGACATTCAAAACTCGTTAGATTCAAGCCTATCAGAGCAAGTGAAAAGTGGCGAGGTAGGAAAAAGTAAATAAAGAAAGAAAAAAACAAGGTAAAGGGGATCGTAAGCATAGGTCGGCGCACAGAATAAAAGGAACCAGCTGGGCAGAGTGAAGGGAGAAAAAAAAAAGATTCCAAAGCGAGAATCAAAAGACGGGAAAGGGCATATGCTACGTGTATGATGCACCAAAAAGAACTTGAAGCACATGCATGACTGCCTGACCCTCTCTCCCTCCCTAACTATCGAATGAGCGGCGGCGGAGGGAAATAATCGGTCGGAACCAGGAAAGCATCCATGCCATTCTGCGAAAGCTGGTTTCCGCCCAAGTTCTGATCGGATATCCACACTGGCATTTGCTCTGGGGCCGTCGACTCCAAACCCTGCCAGATACTATTGATATTGATCGCATCGGCAGCATAATGTGGCACGGGCGCTTGCTGTTGATGTTGGTGCTGTTGGTGCTGGTGTTGATGCTGGTGTTGCTGCATCTGCTGTCCATGAGCCTGCATATGTCCTCCTGGAGTACCCGAATATTGGTCGTAAACAGGCGAGAAAGGCTCCTGACGCCCGCCACCAAGGGGATTGCCGCCGGCGTCGACAGCCATGTGCATTGAATGAGGACCGTGACGAGTAGCACTGGGAGATTGTGACTCATTCCGGCGTTTACGAGTGTTCTTGACCATCAACCTCAACGTAAGTGCATAGCGTTTGGCGGGAACTGAGAAGAAAACCACCGTTAGCTACTACAAGACAATCGAGATACTATCCGTAACCTCACCTTCTGACATGACATCCGCCAATCGTTCCACTTCATTGATGATCTCCGACATATTGCAAGCATCAGGGCTACCAAACCGTAAGCACAAGCGAACGCAGCACCACCCCCACAGCATACAATAACTCACAATAAGCGTCCTAGCCTCAACAAGAACGACGCCGCAAACGTGGCCGTCACATGCGTATATTGAACCGCTGAAAACGCAACACTTAAATAAACTGGCAAAGAAAAAATAATAATACAGTAAATGTACATACCATATTTTAAGCCTTCACGATAAGCTGGGGAATTGGCAGTAATATGCAATCCCATGCGAGCGACTTGGATCGAGCGAACGGCAAGCTCGCGCTGCGCTTGAGGCATCCTCTGCACATCTTCGGGACCCTCTATGCCTCGCAAGGCGGTAGCATTGTGATATAGTTCCGCATGCAGGTGCTGGATTTGCAAACTTTGCCGGTAGAATGCTACAGCAATCATAATGAGTATATACAAAAAATAAAATAAAACAGTTCGAACGCCTACCTGCATTCTCATACTTGCGCGCAAACGCCTCATCCCAAGTTGCGAACCAGGCCTCAAACTCGTTTTTGGCATCCCGCAAAACCTGGAATGTCTTCTCGTCCACGGGACGATCGATAGGTGAGAGCTCGTTATTGATGCGTTCGCGGACAGCCATGAGCTCAACAGTGGAAACCAATCGCGTATCATCTTCAGCAGCAAGCGGGTGCTGCAACAACAGCCGACACTGCCAGATGCTCTCATCATCCTTCAATACGGCAGGTCGGCCAGTACCATACGATAGCCTGCGCAGCGACAAAAGCAGGAAAAAAAAAAAAGCGACACGTGTAAGCCAATGGATCGAAGCACACCATCACCACTACCACCACCACACCCCAAAAATAAAAGGTACGAACTGGTGCTCGAAAAGGTAAAGACACAGCCATGTCCGCGATTTGGCCAAGAGTTCCCAATCCTCTTTGGATTTCGATGCCTTGCCAGATTGCATGCGCTTGAGCAATTTTGGCCAGGCCTTGTGTAGGCCGAGCTCCAATCCCATGCGTACGGCGTGTCCACCACTCAGCCAGTTGTGTTCTGACCATCCAGCGACAAGGACTAGAAGAAAAGAAAAGAGAGCTATTTAATTTCAGAAGCAAAAGAATGCTGTATATCTCACTCATCGCTTGAACTGCTTCGAAGCGAGTCACAGGCGCGAACAGGGTGGCGCATGATATTGTCTGTGTTTCCTCGAGAAGTTTCTTGAAAGTCTCGGCCGCTTTAGATAAGCAAGATTAACGCCAGAAAAACACGGACAGGATGCCATTAATCACATACCGCCTCCATCCCGCACTAGGGCAGCGACCATACATATACTGTTCACGGCAAACGGCGAGCGTTCACGTAGGGCTTCAAAGGTATCCGTGGTCACATCAAACACGGGCAAAAACGTCGAACAGCCATGATAGAATCTAAAGGAGTCCGCGTCAGTAAAAGAAACGAACAACGCCCGGCGCATTAAAGTATGCAAAGTTTTATACATTTTAAACAGTTGAATCGCCTCATCCTGAGAAATGATGCCCTTGAAGACAACTCGAGGGGGCGTCAGCAAGTCACGGGCCACAAGAGAGAAGATCAGACATACCATCTGGGAAGGTAACCCCGCGATTCTTATGCCGGATCTTTCTGCGCTTCGATGGCCTGGAACGGTCATGGTCAGGGGTTCTTGTCCTACTTTGGGGTTCACTTGCGATGCCGCCTGATTCCTGTCAACGGAGAAACCAGAAGGGTTGAATAAGTAATCGCAGTTAAAGAAACAAGAAAAAAAAAAGCATTAAGGGGTTCCATACTTGCCTTTTGAGCACGTTCAGAGGCCACATCAGCCAAGCTCTTGAGAACCTCCCAGGGCGCAGTGAGACCGGAAGCAGGAAGTTCACCCTGGTCCTCGTCTTCCATATCCGAAGACGTGCTGGCAGAACTGGACGCCGGCCTCTTGCCGCGGTGTCCCTCATGAGGACGATAGCGCTTATTGTCATGAGATGTGCCAGCAGTAGGGGCTTGAATACTAGAAAAGGGAGGGAGCACTTGCCCCGCCTGGTTGTATTGTCCCTGCTGGTTAAAATGTGTTTGCGAACCAGCACCTGTATGTGACACGTAACCCTGAGCAGGATCGTAGTGTTCATATGACGGTGGGATCTGAGGCGGGTGATACCCTTGAGCGATAGGGCTCTGATAGGAAGAGACAGAGCCGCGGTGACGCTGGTGGTCAGTGCCCTGGTGCGAATGGCCTTGGGGAGGGAACGTCGAGGGCCCAACCGAGTTATGGGCATGGTGATTGAATGACGTGATCGTCGCAGGCGAAGATACGGTCGGCGACTGGACGGGTCGTCCAGAGGGCGACGGATGATGATGAAAACCGGTGGGGGTTGCGATATCCACGCCGCCGCCTCCCCTCAGATGCCTAAGGATTTCGGCAAGTGAGTTCTGGATGCTGGTCTGTGACACACGAATGTCAGCGACATGAGCCTCGAGACTGCGTATGCGCCTGGCGAGAGTGCAACGATGGGTCAGAATATGCTTGGTAATTACAGGCAGAGAGGCAGAGAGCTCACTCGAGGCCTGCTTCACCGGTGAGCGTTGCCTCTCTGGAAGGTTTTTCAAAGAGACACTCGAGGCCAGCATGGCGACATCGTTTGCATGGAGGGTCCTCTGCCCCGTCACATTTCATCTTTTGTCTGCGGCATGCATTCTGAAGGGGAAAAAAAAATTAACATAAGATATGAGGTGCATGAATGGTATGTACTACTTACACAAGCACCTGTGATCAACGACGGTGTGTTAGGCCAGCATCGCAGAAATGATCAACAGAACATGAACATACGGGGAACACGGTTGAGCGCCTTGACGACCTTGACCTCTGACTTGACGGAGCCCTCTGCGGAGGGCATCGCGGCGGAGGCCGGGTCCTCGAGCTTCTGAGTGGGCGGTGCGTGGGCGCCCTTCAAGTTTGCGTTGTTCATGACGCGCTCGGCGGTACGACGCTGGCGGGGGTCGCGGTAGCCGTGAGAGGGAGGCAGGACAAGAGAGAGATCCGGCCAGAGAGCGGGCCACGGCGCAAACAAGTGTAAATTCCCAGCAGCGTGTTCTCATCAGGGGGGGCTTGCCATCCTACTGAGTACTGTGTATACTGGTCCAATTCTCTGTGATGGATTGCCAGTTGGCGTCCTCCAGCACATCCAGATGGCGATAACAGCAGTCTACAACACTGGCAGTGGACAAGTGCCCCGCCGCCCGCCGCCATCGGGCCCAGACAGGCCTCAATCCACTGGCATTCGTCCCGATGGCCCGGTGGGTGTTGGGTTGCTATCGCTCGCTTACTTTACTTTCCAGCACCAGCACTTTGTCAGTTCTTTTGCCTTGTGCATGCCCCAAGGCGCATACAGCCTGCTTTCTCAAGTAGGAGGGATCTGCACCACAGGGAGACTTCATCTGTCATTACTACCCCACATTACAACCAACGTAATGAAAGCATATATGAACCGTAGTCCGTCCCTTGCCCCACGCAAATGTTGTTAGTTAGTACACAAGTACATGCACACGTAGTAATATCCGTAAACATAACATAAAAGAACTTCATCATCCATCACGACCCCACTCTGTGCCTGCGGAACGCACCCTCGACATCTGCCGCCGTAAACTCGAGCACAACACCCGTATCGGCATAACACTGCCCGATCCGCTTCGCACATACCTCCCGTAGACGCAGCACCTCGTCCTCGCACGCTTTCCAGACACCGACCATGACTGTGCCGGGTGTGATTACGCCGCTCTCTTCCGTCGTCGCCTTCTCCGACGCCTCCGTAAAGTGCTTCTCCACGCGCTTGAATAGAGAGTCGATGTGCTTGCGGATATCCTTTGCATTGTACTCCTTCGTCACCTTCTTCAGGGCCGATTTGTTGTAGTTGCTATTGCTCGACACTTCCGTAGGCGCCGTCGTCTTCAATAAGCGCTCCACACCTTCGAAATAGTCCTAATCAGAAAGAAAAGCCCACGTTAATGTTCTCTTGTTTAGAAATACAAGGGCCTAAAAACCGATCAACGTACAATCAGCTTGGCAAACGGTCGCCGCAAAACAAGCTTGACGTAAACGGCCAAACTTTCATCATAGATCGCCTCCGCCTGTCTCGCGAACGCAGCAACAGAGCCAACTTCCAGCTGCCCCATCTCAGCAACGAAGTAATGCGCATTTTCTACAGGGCTCACCCGTCCGCACGTCAGTTTCGACTTATGAAATCAAAAAGAAATACACACCTATCAAAATAACATGATAGTTCAGCTGTCCTTTATCCTCGCCTTCACCATCCATCTTGGCCATCTGCTTCAGAGAATCAAACATCGTCTTGACGATCTTCTCATACGCCAAGTCGACATTGCCGCGGATCTCTAGACCGTCGGCACCAACGAGTTGACTCTCGACGCGGCCCACGTAGATAGGAAAGTACTTAATGAAATGCACGACACCATTACGTTTCTTGTTGGTCACCTTGGTTTCTTCAATACCCTTGATTTGTTGGGTCTGTAATAAAAATAAAAATAAAAAGTTCAATAATCTATTCTATACTATAACATGAGAATGACACGACTTACAACATGCCGTTCAAACAAGCTCTTCAGCCGCGTATGCTGTTTATCCAGTAGATGCAATAAATATGAATTCCCACGTTCATCTGCATCGCCCAAGAACCGCTCCAGCACCGCAAGGACACCTATAATTTGCCTATCGCAGCATAAGAAAGTTAGTCAAGATTGACAAAAAAAAAACCAAACACGTACATATTATCCTTTGCAATAGAAGCATCCAACCACGCCTTGAGCTCGTTAGGAAGGAACCCGAATATCAAATCCATCGCCTGCCTCACAAGCTTCAACGTCGACCCACTGAGTCCCGAGAGCCGCCCCGCCTGGCGTTGGAAATAATTGTCCAGGCCAACATGCTCGGCAAACGTATACGCCGCATCACTGATGTGCAAAAAGCGCGCTACGAAGTCGTCCTCGCGGTAGATCTGCGGCGCGATTTGTTCGAGCACTTGGCTGAAAGCCTATTTTTATTTTTATTTTTATTTTTTTTGGAATTATGTGTTAGAAGAAGATCGTACACATGATATTTATTTCGAAGGTGCCTTACATCGGATCCTTTCAGTTCACCCTCTGCTTCCTTGTTCTTGTTCCTATTGCGTGCTTCCATGGGCGATCGCACGATCGTGCCCGCTCTGCGTATACCAGATGTGGCCGATTTGGCAGTGGAATTCACCACAGGACTAAAGGCTATCAGCATCATTCAAAGTCGTCAGCATACAACAAAAGTCAGTAAAGCTCAACCAACCCACATAGTTCTTGATCATCCTCGGAGACCTTTTTCACCATCGACGCAAAGATGGTCAACAGAGTTTTGATTTGCTTCGCGTGGAGATCACTAGCCGCGGAGAAGTACGCCTGCAAAACAAGACACACTCAAAAATAAGCCCCTAACGTAGCTCGCGCAGTAAGAAAGGCGATAACAGACCGCACATGTCTTCCCGTACACAGACTCATCCATCTCCTTCAGGAAGAGCATCAGCCCCGCGTATCGACTCAGATAAATCTCCACATCCTGGTGATTGACGAGCACCGGCCGACCTTTGCTTCCCATTCGTTGCACGCCGTCGTTGTCTCCTAAAAGCATACTCGACTGTTGCCCATACATGCAAACATCAGCCACGATTATCATCATATAAATAAGGGGAAACGAAAAGGCAAAAGCGTACCCTAGTCGGGAACGTAATCGATAGGAAATCATGCACACGCTTGCAGAACTGCGCATTGTGTGTTCGGTAGTCTTCTAGACGTTCGATCGTCGCAGCCATGTCGGTCTCGCGGCCTGCAAGAAGCGCTTTGTATAATTCGACGGCGGCCGACTCGACGCGTGCGATCCCGGCAGGCTCACGCAAGGGCTCTTGGGCAAGAATGAGGAGTGCCTCAGAGCTGACGTGGACGGTTTGCTGTGAGGATGCCAGCATAAGCCTAAGATGTTTCTCCAAGTTGCAGTATACTTACTACTAGATTCTCCAACTCGTTGAGCAGCGCGCGCTGGTTTTGGATTTGGACTTGGAGACCCCGGTTTTGCGATTGAATAAAGTCAATGTCATCATTAACCGCCTAAGTCATTATGTTAGTAAAAAAAGGTGTACGATAATAAAAATAAAATGAACCCTTAAAACAAACATTCAAGTGTATTTTATACGACGACACGAGCGTTTCGACGTTATCCAACTCTGTTAAAGCCTGGTCCATGAACTTGATCACCGTATCCACGCGATCGTCAGACTCAAGAAAAGAGTATATGTTGGCCTATAAACCCCTTGTTAAGTGATGCCAGCCAATCACGACTTGTTGCAAGTATACCTTTTCCAAAGCCATGAGCTCATCAAGCAGCCGAGCTGCGATCACATCCACATTCCCCCGTGCTTTTGTCTGCCCGATGATATCGTCCGTCGCCCACTCATACCCCTCGAGCATCTCCTCGACACTCGTCATCGTAGCCTGAGCATCCCCTTCATCCCCGTCGAGATCCTCGTGCACGTCATCCGTGCCAGCCATCAAGCGATCAAGAAGTGCTTGGTTGGGCGGGTCATAATACGAAACTCGAGTGTTGATCTCCTTGCGCGCATAAGACCCATCCGTGGCCGCGCGAGACATCAACATCGGCTCACGCGATGACTGAGGCGAAACTCTTTGATCTGGTTGCTTTGGCGTTGGGGTCAGGGTAGCACTAGATGGTTCGTTCGACGATAGGGACGGGACATCGAACGGCGGGTATGCCACCGATGCTACGCTCTGCGTCTGATCCCGGTAAGAGCTGTCCGCGCTTATATACGACGGCCGCGCGGAAGAGCTCTGGCTTAGGGTTGAAGCAGCGTTAGACGGTCTCCGGGTCGGTCGTTGTCTGGGTGTGAGTGATGGTGGGGGCACTTGTGTAAAGCCATTGTTATCTTCTCTTTGTGCATATCCTCGCGCTGGGGTACTGGCAGGTGGAGGCGAGGTTGGACGGCTGCTCATACCGGAAGGCCGTGCCTGCGAGCGTGGTGGCAGTCTCTCTGACTCGGTGTCGTATCCATTCTGTACGGGCGTTTGTACACGCGATGCAGCGGTAGGAGTGGGGCGACGAGGTGTGTTGATGACAGGGGGGCCATTTGATGCACTTGAGTTTTGTGGTGGTGTCTGGCTTCGAGCAGCGCTCTCAGGGAGAGCTTGGTTGTAGTTGTATTAGCTGTCGCCAACAATCACTGGGATAGGGTAGAATACAATGACTTACATGATGCGCCATCGCCAGGATCTGATATTCCTTCTAATCGCAGTGGCACGGTTCCTCCGGTCGCAGAACGAAACAAGCGGATGAGGGACGTGATAAAGTGATCTTGATCACGTGGATTCTCCGTCTGCCACTGATAGGTCCTAGACAGAGTGATGCTAAACGTATTGGGCTGAAAGGAGAAGCTACAAGTTTCAGAGGGGGCGATGCCGGGAGAACATCGGTTGAGAGACGTACGCACATTATCTACACGGACGCCTTTTAGGTCGAGCAAGCGCCATGTCTTGCCGATTGAGAAAGTGCCATTAGTGTTTAGTTTGGATTTGTGGATGAAGCCAGCGCCGTTGGCAGCCTCTGAGAGATGATAGTAACTAGTTGATAATTTGACCTGTCCCACAGGGATCCTAGCATGAGAGACGTACGAGATGCTAGTATGTATCGTGGCTTGCTGCTGCCATCTTCTCCAGCTTCCCATATCTTTATGTGGGCGACATACGTCTCCTCGAATTCGCCAGCAGAGTTGCGCTTGAAGAAGACGGACTGGATGATGCGCTGAGCCACGGAGTCATACTCTGCCATAGAGATGAACGTTGTCTAGTAATTTCCTGGCAACGGGTCCAAAGGCTGAGATCGCAGAGTGGAGTCACGGTATGGCAAGTATTGTGTGCTACTGCCAATGCCAGTGGTACTACAAGTATGCCGAACTATGGTTAGTTAGTAGACGGGGAAGGTGGGATTACGTCAGCAGACAAGAACAAGAACAAGGCCATCATCTGAGATCTTCCGAGTCTTCGCTAATTGTTGTTTTTGATTCATCTTATTGCTCAACAGCACGCATACAGCGGGAAATAATAAATCATGGGTTAAATAGCCACCTCATCCCCGCGAATATCTGCATCAGTCGTAATTGTATACGTCTCTGTATAGGCACCGTCCTTGTTGTCTGCCGTTGACGCCGCTTACCACAGCCAATTGTCTTCTCCTTGTCCGCCGTCGTCGTTCTTGGTCCCATATAACCACCAGCACATACCCCATACCTTCCTTTCGCCTTTGCCTCATCTCTCCCTCCTCCCATCGCGCAGTGCGCTAGTCGCTTACTGCCTCACGATCCCTACACTCAGCCTCTGGAAGGCCTCATTCTCGTCTTCACCTATCACACATACTCTCTTTTCTCTTCGGTTCCTTGCCCTCCCCCCCCCCCTAATTATCAAAATAATCATCATGAAGACTCGCTCGCATACCCGCTTCGTCGCTCCCTCTGCCTCTCTCTCTTCTGCCTCTCCGCGCTATCAACCTTATCCAAAGCCAGTGTCCACGGCTTCACGTGCTTCACCAAGTATCACGTCTCCTGAGAGTTCGTTCCGGCACTTGTCACCCACATCGTCCATAGCCACTTCCATTGACGATCTTTGGGACTCGTCCCCCACCAAAGAAGGTCACTCCTCTTACCATCACTCGGAGGCCTCAACATCGGCTACCTCCATCAGCTCCGGTTCGCGGAGCGGCGCCCAGACGACAAAGAACGACACGCAAGAAAAACACCGACTGTATGCCCAGCGCCTAATGACAAATGCTACCGCTTTCCCGCTGGAAAGCCCAGAGGAAAAACGCCCAGCACCTCTGCAAAAACGACTTCTCATGCAGATGGTTTTCGACGAGATCACACCCTATCCGGACCAGATCTGGATGTGCTTGATCTCCAACGTCCTTCGCCTGTACTGTGTTTTTTTCTTTTCTTTTCTTTTTTTCTTCTTTCTTTCCTCCTTGTCCACATGTTCACATTCTTATTTGTTGCATATAGGCATTACAGTCGTGTCAAAAACTGGTTCAGTAACCAGAGACTCCCAGCCCAGAGGAGACGACGCAATACACCTACTGATTGCCAGGTGACCGGCTTCAAGAACAATGGCCGCAACCTACGGCTTCGTCCTGCTGTCCTAGAGGTCATGCCGCGGCACGAGTGGACTGATGATCTTTTTAACGAAATTCTTATGATTCACAACTTTCGCCTTATCGCTGCTGCTGCGCGAGGAGAAGAACTCAGACCGACTACGTGATGGGACCATTCATATATATCCCTCTTAATTTATTATACCCTCCATCACTGCCACCACTACAGAACATTTTCACCATCATTCACTCGGACGTTTTCTTTTCATCATCGGACTTCTTACCTTATTACTTCTATATTACCAGATTATATATTATAATATCCGTTGCGTACCTATCACTCTCCTTTCTTCGCTCATTCCGAAGGGCTATATACAGGTTATAGTTATACACTGGGTAGTCGATAAAAATGAAACCAACACTCCTTGTAACATCAGAAGAGAAAAAGAAAAAAAAAAAATCTAGTCTTCCTCAGACTCATAATCGTCATCCTCGTCATCCGTGGATGCAGATTTGTGTTTCGACTTGGGCAAGCTCGTGATTTTTTCGATGATCCACTTGATGATCCAGTGTCTCTCTCCAGCATGCTTCACCTCGCCATTGCGCAGGAGCTGGTACGTACGTCCTCGCCAAGTCACTCTGCTTCCAACCATGGCAAGGGTCCAGATTGGCAGCGCGAGCGCCTCCCTCATCGCCCACGCACAAAGGAACTGCCATCGCGAAGCTGACGGCAAGGGGTGCCCAGCCAACGAAGAGTAAACATCCAAGTCAACCCACAACCACACAATATAATGCACCAGAAGCGTTAGCAGCGGAAACACGTCAAACAGCCGCCAGATGCTTAGCGCCCCAATAACACTCAAAACCAAGCACTCCGTAAATGGCTCAATGAGCGTCGCCGCCAACACCATATGCTTCCGGACGCGAATCCAGCGCACACGTCGCCAGATGTAATCCGATACCGACATGTTGCCCACCGCGTTGAGCGCGACATCGCAAGACAGATCATGCCGCAGCCCCAGCTCGTGCCAGATCGCACCGGCAATCATATTATCCTCAGCCAGGAACCTGCCAAACGTCGGGAGACCGCACGGGCCAGGCTGGCGTGCGCCGCCCGCGGCGCCCAGGATCGGCCTCAGCGAGCCATTTACGCGCTCGAGATCCGAGCGCAGATAGATATTCGACTTGCCGACGACGCATGAGTCGATGGCGAGCGCGTTAAGGGCGAGGTACATCTTGGCGTGGTTCGTGTTCAGGAAGGCTTCCTCGATCCGCGAGCCGAATTTGCCCTCGCTGGCCCACGCAAAGGGGACGTGGTGGATGAGAGCAACTTTATGCACGGCGGTGTTTGGTGGGCCTAAGAGCGCATCGACCGAGCGCGCGAGGGTGCCGGCTGCGACCATAACGTTCGAGTCGAGGACCCAGAGGATATCGTGCTCGGCTTCCTTGTATGGCCGGACGAGGTTGTTCACCTTTGGATTGACGCCGACTATTTCATCACCTATAAATCATCACATAAGCAAAAAAATATTCTCGATTGCATAAACGAGATGCCGTACCAACGATTATACGCGCTCTCACATTAGGGTATTTAGCAATGAGTTCTTCCGCAATAGGCAGGGCCTGGTCATCCTCGTCTGCAACTGAGAAGAGGATCTCATAGTTTGGGTATTCCTGTCTAAATGTTGACTCCAGATTTTCGTAAAGATTTGTGTCTAGGCCTTTGAGTGGTCTCAGAATGGAGACACCTGGTGTTGAGGAGGCCGGTGCAGATGAGAGGGGGGAGCGTGGACGTAGTCGATACCTTCTTCGACTGTCATAAAGTCAGTTGGGCTGCACCTGGATGGGTAAGAAAGAAAGAAAAAAAATAACGAACGCAACGTAGCATCCCAGGAGACTAACTAGCCACAAGCCAGAGTACCATGCAAGTCCAAGTGCAGAGGCAATAGCAACTGGTCCTTCTTCTATTATGTTTTCCATCGTAAGAGAGGTCTTTTCTTCGTCGTTGTCGTCGTAAATTAGGGAGGGTCAGCGCATAACAATAGTGATTACAGTTGTTGTATGATGTAAACTTCGAAGTTCAACGACCCGTGTTGTACAAACAACACACCTCGTGTGCCCAAATCGGAAGTCTGCGGAAGTAAAAATGTTCATTGTTCCGGATTCGGATTCCAACAGGCACGTGCACTTTTGTGTGAATTTGTGAAGACGAAAGTTTAATGTCAGCGGCAAAAGTCATCAGTTTGTCCCTGTACTAACACTTCTAATAATACCACAGCGGGCTCCATTTCGTGGAGCGATTAATGCTCAATATCATCCAGCTTGAATAGCTCTACGGTATTTTCCCATACTTTCTCCACCACCTCTTCAATCGGCACACCGTCATGTAACTTGTGTATGACCCATGCCACGCCTCCAATCGAGCAGGGTTCGTTGCGACCTTTCACTGCTTTCCCATTTACGAACTTCTCAGGCTGGGTACCCTGAGGAAAATACAAGGCACGAAGCTCCGGCAGTAGTGTATCTAGATGCGGCTTTGACGCTTGTGTGGAAGTCATGGAACACCATGGTGCATCTTCAACCCCCCCCCCCCCCGCACTCAGTTTCTGTGCTGTCACCAATAACAACTGAAGCTCAGCCTACCTGTTTCTATCATGAGTTTGTCGAGATGAATAGCTTTTGCTGCAACCAGGTTTTCCGCTGTCTTGAAAGAACAGCCGTTGACGCTAAAGATGCATGAGCCTCTCATTTAGTCAACCTAGAACCCAGGTGTTTTACCTGACATAGAAGCCCATTTGCATCTATCAAAAACATTCAGGAATAGTGGAGATCGACACGAAACAAGACACGTACGAGCTCATCAACTTCCTCAGGCGTTCCCGTAAAGCTATGCACAACCCCTTTGGGGGAAGGCAGGGTTTCGCTGTCACCACCAACCCCTTCTTCCCTCAAGATCCTCACCAAGTCTGCATGAGCCGCACGACTATGTAAGAATAGGGGAAGATTGTATTTCTTAGCCAACGCCAACTGAGAGCGGAAATGTGTGCGCTGAACCTCTTCAGAGGCAAAATGTGTACGATCATAATCTACGGATGAGAACAGTCCGGGCTGGTTATAATCAACAATATAGACAGACAAGTAGAAACCTGTACCCACCAAGGCCACATTCGCCGATTGCAACGATTCTTCCCTTGCCAGTCAAGTTCTCCCGGATTAATGCATCCAACTTTTCGAGGTATGCTGTAGGTCCGTCCGGATCTTGGTCAAATTCCGTTGAGCGCGTTGGATGGCAGCCGGCTGTCGTATACAAGCCTGCATCTTATATCAACAAAATTTGACACCTCGACATTCGACAATAACAAAGAATAGGGGAATCAGTGTTAATACTTGCCATGTTTCCTCGCGATTCGGAGAGCCTCCGCGGACTCGCTGAGGCTGCCCCCTGTGATGATCATGTTTTTGACTCCAGCAGCTCGGGCTCGTTGGAGCATGGCATCGAAATCATCTATCAGGGGCATGTGAGTAAGAGTGTAAACATCGATGACGCCCAAGATTATAGTACAAGGAAAGGAAAATCACCATCATGTTTGCGTTTTCCTCTGTATATTCCATTGAAAACAGGGTCTGTTAAGTTCACTAGACATGGCGATAAATCATGATATAACAGGACATGTTATGTCAGTGTGCAGCAATAAAAAATTATGTCGCTCAGCGCTTACCTCCTATGTCTTTACACCGAACAAGTAGCCGAAGTATGAGCCTTGAATCAATCGCAAGTATCTGACGGAGATAATCTGAATCCGGGTATAAAAATGTGCTTACGGACCAATAAATCTCATCTTGCTAGCGAAACGTTGGAGTACAAATTTTGAAGTCTGTGCCACTAAAGCGGTGGATGCCTTGAGAAGCCTAGGGTTTTCCAGTAAAATTGAATTATACAATATTTAGGCTGCTGATGGAATTTACATGTATGATGTCAATAAAGCTCGACTTCACACATCGACCATGAGTGTAACAAGTGAACCGGTGATTTGGAACCCGGGCTGTAATAGTCTGTGAATCAGCTTCCGATACTGCATGTATAGTGGCAGTTGAACTCAAATTACTTCTTGCTTCCAACTTGAAATCAACCGTGACAGCTCGGGCTTCAGCCGCTCAGCAGCAAGTTGTCTTGATTTGTCCGCCGGCTTCAATCAAACATGAAACTCGCAAACAGCATGGTGTGGTAGCAATCTGGCCTATCCAGCTTGACTCCGCTTGAGAATCGAGCAGCGAAAACCAGTGCGGCGACCAAGATACCGTGGTGGTATTTGTCTATTCGATTCAAATTCTCCTTTACAGGTGGAGCCCTGGCACCCTCGATCTCAGAAACATAGGGGATCAGGGCTCAGCACTATCGTGTAGCAAGTAAATATCATACCCCTATGCTTCCGGTCCGGGTATTCGAGTTCAATGCAAAGGAGAGACAATGATAGCACAAACAAGCTGAACAGGAGACTATGATATACATGCACTAATAGCTTGCGGCGGGAGCATAGGGGCTTGTGAGCTGAACAAGAAACTCAATCATGTCAGCGTCTCCTGAAATTCAGAGTATAAAGTGTGTGGCATGAAGTATGAACACAACTCGCTCCATCATCTACGCCAGCTACTGACAACCAAACCATCGAGGCGCCAACTAACATACTATACCTCTGTATCGTCTGCTTCATTTGATTTGCTCTTTTTCTTTCTTTCAAACCACGCTTACTCCCCTCATGAATCGGGCTCAAGATATCTCTGCCCCAACTAACACCACACATAATCAGGAAATCAATTTTTCAACAAATCTGTTTGAACTCGCTAGTAGACTTGGAAAAATCTACGATGGTGACACACAAGAAGGTTCTGAGCCTAAATCAGCTTCCAGTGAAGATACTGTACTGCCAGAGTATCATCATTCCGAGAAAGTGGGCACATTGGGTCACACAGGGGGCGGACGGGCGAGTAGATCTAGTTTCCTCAAGCGCCGTCCCAGTAAACACACTGGACCTACTCAATTATCGCCGTTTCATCATGAAGGTATTTGAATATTATAGTATTCAATAATATTGTCAGATTCAAATAGTTACTCTAGAATATGAAAACAAACGTACTTTCATATTACGACTCATCAAGGTTTTACTGGACTTCGGCTCCCCCTCGTATCGCATCCAGCAGCAAGCAGCTGAAACTGCGAAAGTATTGCAAATGAGCGCAGGGTTTCAATATCTTCCTGGTCTGATGATAATATCACTGGGTCACGGTGAACTAACCACAAGAGAAACAATTCCCATACGGTCCAAATCTGATAGAATTGCTCTCGGCCCACTGCAATATGTTCATGCAATTTACCGTCGCGTGATGCATCGCGAAATGAGCCTCATAGAAGGAGCAGAACTTCTAGACCGTCTTCTAAAACCGCCTCCTCCCAATGCGTATGAGAATGCACTCAAATCTTTTCTAGCATTTGCGATAGCTGGTGTTATGTGCCTCACGTTGTTTAGTGGCTCTTTCTTGGACATGCTCGCCGCCGGTTTCTTTTCTGGTATTATCAAATACTTTGGGCTTTTGATCTCGCAAAATGCTCAAGCAAATGAAAATTCGTATGAGTGAGTATTCAACACACCCTGCGCCCCAATTGAATTATAACCTGAATCACAGGGTTGCTACTGCAATAGGGATGTCCTTCCTTATCAGCGCACTCAGTTCAATTCCAGGACATTACTTCTGCTATACGGCTATATCCTCGGCTGCCGCAGTACAGATCCTTCCTGGTTTCACAATTCGTCAGTTCGATACTATGTATCTTTGCTGTCGACTAACTTGTACCTTTAGTGATGGCCGCTATGGATCTTTCATCTAAAAACATTGTAAGCGGGGCAATACAGATGGTATACGCTCTTGTGTATACATTATTTCTTGTAGGTTACCAGCAATTTATCATCAGATTTGCTACTAATAGTAAGATAGGGATATGGCCTCTCTGGCGGCTGTGGAGCATTCTACGATATCTTTAGCAAAGCAGCGAAAACATCATTGGCCGAGTCCATCCTACCCCCACCTATGAGCTATTATAATGGTTATTTTACCGCATATAATGGATCTAACGCTGGTGCTCCGATCCATGCTACATTTAGCTACAATTCTCCCAATGTCATGTCGACGAACATAATTGGAGGTATGCTATGCCAGTACTTTTCACCCTGAGATGTTACGATTATCTCACGCTCAGGTGATTATCTAGGATGTTACCGGTCCCCATATATGCCGTGGTACATGCAGACCGCCCCAGGCTGGTTGGCTTATCTCTTAGTACCCATCTTTGCCGTCTGTGTTGCCAAGTTGCATGAGCAAAAGCTTCGGAGCCCTCGTATCATTGGGATGATATTGTTTGCAAGCTGTACACATGTCGCGACAGCTGCTGGCACTTACTATCTTCCTAGCCAAACTGGCTTTGTAGCGGCCATCGGGGCATTTACAATCGGTATCTTGGGCAACCTTTACTCTCGCACAACTCAAGGATCTTCGTTTGTAATGATGGTTCCTAGCGTACTGTTTCTCATCCCGGTAAGTGAAATTGTGTGTGTTTCCTTCAGTATAGTTCGTAACTCAATTGTTTTGGCCCATGATAGTGTGCACTTGCATACGGTGGTGGTGGGCTTGCACCGGGATACTCCCCCTCAGAGCAGAATATAACTTTTAAGGTATCATTCTCTCTTGCATTGCGCATGATACAAGTCGCTGTGGGTGTTTCATTCGGGCTTTTATGCAGTCAAACGGTAGTGTACATGTTGGACACCCAAAAAAACAAAGAGAAAGGTCACAGAAACCTGTTCTTTGCCTTTTAGATGGGATCTCTGGTTGCTCAGCGGACTCACCGATCCAGAGTCGGTCATTGCTATGAATGTTTTATCATCAACCTCTACCCGTATAATTCGTAGATTTAGTGTACTAGTATAATGACATAAAGGATAGTATAACTCGGACTTGAATTTTCAATCAGCGTGGCCAGACGCCATCAGTGACTGAAACTTATTATAGGTCATCGTAACCAGTGAGGCATCGGTTACTGCTATAAATTACAGGTAGCTTGAGCTCAGTAAATTAGAGGACCACTACTGTGATTGTGTTGCTACCGTTACTTTGTTAACTATCATGGCTACTTCTCTTAGCGTCACTACGTTGAATTTGACTGGCAAGTTCCACATGGTAAATTCGTATCTCGCTTCAGCAATTATATAGATCGGATTACTAACGCAATTCCATATAGAATAAATCTCTGAGCGATTCTACCGACGAAATTCTGAAGCTCCAGAATGTCGGATGGATCAAGAGGAAAGCAATCAATGTAGCATCGGTGACTGTACACATTAGGCATCACAAGGCTGGGGACGATGTAGAATATATGAGCATTGGACGGGCCACAACCGACACTCCTACACAGCAAGAGATGCGCAGCCACGGAGCCAAATCAGCCAAGTATTCGGCGATATGATTACTAGAATCAGAAGGTCTCGAGTCGAAGATATCGACGAAGAGTTTCTCAAGAAGGATTGGACTGATGACATCGTGAGGGACGGTATGGTAGAAACAAGCATGGAGAACGATACCACAAAGAGCGGAAATATATGGAAAGCTAGACAGGCAAGTAACAATTCGAATGCAAAGACTATCTGACGTTTATGTCTAATAACAAGCTTGGGGCTTTGAGATAGTTAACGAAAAGAGAAGACACACCCGCCATGTTCACATGATGGGACCCAAAGGTGGGTTGCATTTGACTATTTGCTTCGAAAGACAGAACGCGGGAAAGACGTCACTGGGCCCGGGGTCGTTATCAACACACAGCCATGCGACCAGCTGCAGAGGATAGACCTGGTCACTTGAATTACGCGTTTCATGTATCTATTTATCTATCAGTGCTGAGTATGCTGAAAGGTTCTTTTTTGATCTTTCCAGGTGAAAAATTCAATGCCCGCTTGGTGTATGACTATCGTGAGGAATTGTAACATCGTTTCCTGTGATTATGTTACTGATTCTTTTACTTTATATATAGTTGGTGATTTGGACGAATGAACAGTTTGCAGTAGTAGACGACATCAGAGATTCTTAATAATTGGAAGAGTTTTGAGTGGCCCAGATGTATCAATGCGACTAGGCTAATAGTCGGAAAGTATACGCTATTTTGAAGGAAGGGTCTTGTGAATGAAGACAACAGATGTTAGGTCATGCTGAGAAGATGGCATCACGCAGTGACGGTGGCTCGAAAGTCGTATATCTGCTGTCATGGGGATTACGTAACACAACAGTGTTTCCTCGATGTGGCCTTGCTAACCTCGACGGCGCTGAAACGCTGAAACTTCCAAAGCGCTGAAGGTTCTCACTCCAGCATTTGCCAGAGACAGAGAGCTGGCAGCGTTTTGTCGTTTAATATTCCGAATCTACTCGTGTTCTCATCGTGTGCCCAGTATTCACTTTAGTAGGCTACCCATGACCCCACCTCCGTCCAAGAGGCGCCGCACCGACATAAATGCTGCTACGGGTGTCACTGAGGAGGGCATAGCAAAGCTGCCGAGCCTAGAACCTGATGTGCTCTTAGCTGTATTCACGCATAGTTCTCTAGGCCGACATGAGCCAACTGAAGAGTATTCAGACAACTCGAGGTTGGCCGAGCTGGGACGAATAGCGCTGGATGCTGCTGTGTCAACTATTTTATATCAGAAGAAACCCCTCATGAGCTTGGAAGATATAGCTGTGAGCTTCTTACATTATGGCACTTGGAGTTTCCTTCCAGTTATCAGTGCCCTCCATCCCTGTCCTTTTTCTGACAAGAACAATTTGGAATATAATATTTAGACTCAGAAGACGACAATACTCTCCGATACTACCTTGGATGTCTTGGCTAGCCTTTACAGGTTTGAAGAGAAGATTCGGATGTCACCAGATATATACGACGAAATGAAGAAGTCATCATTTCAGGTAGGGCGCATTATATAGTTTTCTCACTTATGGTTAACAAAATGAATTAGGGGGCAACCGCGACCGTCCTCAGAGCATATGCGGGCGGTGTTATATCCCAGCATGGCATGGATGTTCTCAAGCGATGGTTTGGCAAACTTGTAGACCCAGAGTACCAGGATCCCAATCAACCAGTCAGCTCAGAAGAGGCTGCTCAAGATGCAAACAGTCAGGGTGCCCACCTCACTAATAGCAGTCAACAAGGCCGAAAGAAGAAACGTAATATTAATATTAATGGTCCATCTACCTCACAAGCACGCACGGCAACGAGTCATCCAACGCCAGCTCCCGTCGAGTTCCCATCAAATCCGATAACTCCTGCTCAGCCATCTTTGCCATTCCTGCCTGTTTTCAGCGATCAGGCATCGCAACGTGGTTTAACCGTGACTTACCAGGAGCGCCGGTCAGGTCCAGACCATGCGGCTCTCTGGGTTGTAAAATGCTTTGGTCAGCACTGTTCACCGGCTTGTCATCCATGGACCGTAATTTATGTAACAATCTCAGTGAAAGGAATTGAAGTGGGGGAAGGTTCTGCACCGACAAAATTAACAGCCAAGGAGGCTGCTGCTCGACAGGCTTGGTCAAATCTTGGATGGGCGCCCAGTAAGTAATGTGCCCTCCAGTATAAGTATACCTTGACATATCTGCCATATCAGTTGCTTAACCACCGTCAGAAGATTGCACGGCGCGAGGATATGGGGGGTGCGAGCTCCGGTTTCGGGATTGCTAATTTACTATTTACAAGTTTTTCTTCTTGGACTTTATTATAGATCTTATGCTGCCTTACTTTATGCTTTGTTTGCTCGGATTCGGATTATGACATGACGATGTATACGCTTATTCTGTATTCCGGTTCGCTCAATGGCCGATGAGCTGGCCAGCATCGGGATATGTTTAGTCAGAAACGTAGTTTGATAATTCATCATTTGTCTTGTCGCCCAGGCGCGCAAAGTGATTGGCCGAGTTTACGTAAGACGCTAATAAGCATCGCTCAGCTTCACTTTGCAACTGAACATCCATCTTCCTGCGCTCTTGCACCCTTTTCCCAAAGGTTGGGATCCCGTTACACGGCTGGCACCTATCTGTAGCCAACAATGTCGTTTATTACCCACGTTGTGACAGCACCTCCCACGCCTTCATCTAGTCTTGCACATTTGTCTCTCTCCGAGCACAACCAATCTAACCCGATTGATCTCACTCTCGACGACGAAGACGAAGACGATCCTGCGTCCAGTGCAGGACCCTCGACAAGCCATGCACAATTAGATAGAAACCTTAAACGGCGTCGCATAGACTCATTATCTCCATACTCGGGTATTTCTTGGTTACACCCTCCTGCCTTTGGTCCTCCTGGGGGTGTCTACACTGGACAAGCGCCTGATACACGACATGGCATTATGGAAGCGAGGAACGCAGCTCCTACACATATGCAGGAGTTTTCATCTTACATTCCCCCATTTGCTGGACCATCTCGCTCATCATCCATGCATCAGCCCCCCTCAGCGTCTCCTCCAATAATAACACCATCTCCGTTTGTTGCTGCAGCCAGGACACAACACGAGAGTAAGCAAGTGATCGATCTAACAACATCTCCATCCCCTCCTCCCGAGTCTCTGCTCTCCTCTCAGAGCCAAGGTGTCGAAAATCTGCCTCCAAGGACACCTGTATGCATCGGACAGTTGCAAGCAAAAGCCCTAATTCTATATCCCGTATCGTATTTACACTCGCAAACTCAGGTGCAAGGACAAGACGAATGGGCCGATGTCCGTCTCCAAGCTGACAGCGAACCTGCAAAGAGTACAACCATCCACATATCAGCTCCTCACGGTACCTGCTCTCCTGAGAGCCCATCAGAAGAAAGCTTTGCTCTGGTCGAAACGAGCGCTGCAAAACACTTGGGTCCCATGCTCTTTAAAGGATTAATCAGACTCGAAGGCAAGATTAAGAGAGGCTCACCGAATGTATTTCTCTTCGCTTCGCTGTCTAAATTAGGAGTCTTGAGCTCAATAAGAGATACTTACAGCTACCTATACTTCCTATGGTCATGTTGGTTTTCACTCCGAAAGGCAATGTCCCTGTTGTGGGGAACTTTCTTAAGCAAATTCGTCTTTTACTTGACCATCCGTCGTGGCCCTTCGACTACATCCGTATCCGACATTACCAGAACCCTCACAGTCCTCCACCAGGCGGTCATGTCCAAGCGTCTTTGGCACATAGACCTATGGTTCAAAATCGTTGGACTGCGCAGATGCCAAATGGAAAGAGCGTTGAAATTCAAAGGAGTCAGGTTGATGACCTCTTCCGAAGTCTCAAGGATGGTGATGAGCTAGAAGAGACGGAAGCAAGTGCGTTCCACGGTTGTCATTCTTTCATATGATCATTAACCCTTATGTATTTGTAGCGGCTGATGTTGCTTCGCCATTGTACCCACATCAGAAGAAAGCTCTAACGTTCTTGCTTGAACGAGAGCGGGAACGACTTGGTTCCGATGGGAGATCCTCATCCCTCTGGCAGGAAACTCTGAATCCCATAACAGGGCAGAGATCTTGGCAACACGCTGTCACCAATCAACAACGCTTCGAATCTCCACACGAATGCAAAGGATCAATTTTAGCTGACGACGTAGGTGTTCATATTTTCTGGAGAATGTTCTAACTATTCACACTCGGAAATCAAGATGGGTCTGGGCAAGACCATCACCTGCGTCGCTCTCATTGCCGCGACCTACAACTCTGCGCAAGAATTTGCCCGTGCACCTGTGGAATGTGCTGACCCAGGGCCAAAGGTACAGGAAGAGGATTCGTTATCCGCTGCCCATTTCGCCAATTCTGTCTGGGGTGTCTCCATGACAAACCCGTCAGGATCATCCAGTAATGGGAAGGGGAAACGGAGCCGGCAAGACACAAAGGCAGAAGCTAGCTATGCTCGCGCATGTAGAATCAAGCTACGTAGTCGTGCTACCCTCATCGTATGCCCTTTGTCCACCGTATCGAACTGGGAAGATCAAATCCGTGAACACTGGAACGGACCTGTCACGATTATTGGTGGTGGCTCGTGTGTCAGCTCGGGTGCCGTATCCTCTGCATCCGGAAGCAAGCAACGTGACGGACATCCTATGCGTATTTGTATCTATCACGGGAACGCCCGAAGAGCAGAACCCGAATTCTTAGCTGATTTCGATGCTGTCATTACCACATTTTCGACTCTCGCCACGGAGTACTCTAAGCAGACACGCAGTATTGCTAACTCTGAAGAGTGTGCCGAAGAAGAAGAGCCTGACGGAGACCACTGCTGGCCAGAGGCGGGAACGACGGCTGAATCCACCAAATCCAAGGCGCTGAAAAGGAAGAAGTGTACCGAGGTCACTAGTGCACTTCAAAGCATACATTGGTTCCGAGTCGTCCTCGACGAAGCACAGTACGTGATCGTATGAGCTCCATATTTAATCTCTTTCTCGTCTGAAGTGATTGTGTAGCTCTATCAAGGAGACTAATACCGTGGCTTCTCGCGCTTCATGCGATCTGATAGCAGATCGTCGACTATGCCTCACGGGCACGCCAGTGCAGAACAAACTCGACGATGTCTTTGCTCTCATCAAGTTCCTTCGCCTTCAGCCTCTTGACGATAAGAACATCTGGACTGAATATATCGGCACGCCCGTCAAGTATGGCCAGAGCCTTGGTGTGGTGCGACTCCAGACTGTCATGAAGTGCATCACCCTCCGACGAACGAAGGACCAGACGATGCCCAATGGAAAGAAGATTCTGGCTCTTCCCCCTCGTCGTGATGAGATCCGATATTTGCGATTTGCCGAACCGGAGCAAGCCATCTATGACGCATACTTCACAGAGTCCAGGAACGAGTTCAACGAACTCTCACATCGCAACGAGGTCATGAAAAACTATGTTGGGATCCTTCAAAAGATCCTTCGGCTTCGACAAATTTGTGATCATTACGAATTGGTTCAGAACAAGGATTCGTCCAATAACAAGTTTGATGGAGCCACGTACGAAGATATCGCCGCTACCATCGACAGAGATGGTATTGATGCCTCTCGGGCTGTTGCCATCTTTAATCTTCTACGAGAATCGGCCATAACTCAGTGTGTCGAATGTGGAATTGAGCTGGTTACTGTCGCCGAGCCAAGTCAATCGGAGACTCCAAACGAGGAACCACCCAAGAGGGGACGCAAACCCAAGGCTGTACCAAGCAAAAGCCGGGCAGGCAGTCCTATCCCCATTATCCCCGTTCTCACCAAATGCCAGCACCTGTTTTGTATTGCATGTTATCGCAACTGTATCTGTCCAGGGTGGCCCGACGTCCCACCTGATACATTTCGGTGTTGTTCAACTTGCTCGACTGGCCTACGCCCCTCTGACGCAGTCGAGATTCGGCTGGATGCTCCATCCTCGGAGTCGAAGAAACGCAGAACAAAGAAGGAGAAGAGGCCCAAAGGACAATCGATTGCCAACTACGCCTCCTCGACTAAGATTGATGCGCTCATGATGGATCTTGTCAGCTTTTCGAGGAGTAATCCATACTCAGCCAATTTTGATGCGTCGGGCGTTGAAATTCAAGAACTAGACAGCAGCTGCAACGTCGTGAGCGAGGAGCCCGTCAAAACAGTCGTATTGTGAGTGTTAACCCAAAGTGCTGCGATCATTTCTGATCCTTCGTTGCAGTTCTCAGTGGACGACGATGCTGGACAAGTTCGTCAGCTCAAATTTGTTGAATATCTTGCACTACTGACTTTCAGCAGGATCGAAGACGCCTTGGAGCAAGCAAATATTCGCTACGATAGGCTTGACGGTACTATGAAGCGCGACGATCGTACTAAAGCTATGGACGCCCTGAAATATGACCCAGCGTGCGAAGTGTTGTTGGTCAGTTTGAAAGCAGGTGGGGTTGGCTTGAACCTAACCGCCGCCTGTCGTGTATACATAATGGATCCCTACTGGTAAGAGCATTCAGCAACATTTTCGTCTTGTTACTGATAATTGTATAGGAATCCTGCTGTAGAGAATCAAGCGGTTGATCGTATAGTATGTTAAAATCTCGTCAGTCTTCCTTTCCTGGTTCTGATATGATTATTTTTAGCATCGATTAGGACAGAAGCGGCCGGTTACTACGGTCAAGTTGATTATTGAAGGTTCCATCGAGGCTAAATTGCTTGATATACAGAAGAAGAAGAGTGACCTCGCGAAGATGACACTTGGTCATAACAAGGCAGAATTGATGCAGAGACGAATGGAAGAGCTCAATCAGCTCTTCGCTTCATAGATTTTACGTTTCACCTCTGTAATAAAGAAAGGTACTATTTATCTATTTCGTTCTCTGTTGTAGTGTAATAGTATAAATTGTACGTGTAAAGTAAGACGATGGTCCTTCAACTTATAAATGTTCATGTAATCGGTAGTTGACATGTACACTTGGGTATATTTATAATCATCCGAATCCAATGGCCAATAATAATGCATTTCAAGGATTCGATATAATATTGAATTTTTAATCTCTAGTTCTGATATTGATCACCATGAAGTAAAATAAGACTTAGATACGTTTTGGAGACTGATTCGAAACTTCTGGTTGCATATATGAGTCATCAATACGTGTCCATTATGGTATGGCTCGGGCTCTATCCCGAATGAAGCCTGAGATCGGAGCCGTTCTCCTTGACCACGGGTACCATCAAGATGACTCATACTCATTTGATAACGTTATATAATGGTATGCCCCAGAGGTCTGAAGTACCAGTATAAACACCTCCGAGTCAATTCGGATATCGGGGACCCCCTGCCAGTGTGTGGAACAGTGGCTAAGTGAAGGATGATGTCTGTCTTCGACCTTGACGCGACTAAAATCGCAAGTCTCTGTTTACATGAGCCACAGCACTGGAAAGTGCAACTACAGTCAACAGAGCACAGAATTTCTATTTTAAAGAAATTCCCTGATCTTGAGCCTGGATCTAGGATATTGGAGATCGGATGTGGTCAAGGAGATACCACAGCTGTGTTAGCTGAACTTGTGGGGGATAAAGGTCATGTAACTGCTATTGATCCTGGCCCACTCGATTATGGTATGTTTTCTAGAGAACTCCCAAGTCGCATTTGGTCTCCCACGTTAAACTTTATATATGTTTAGGCAGCCCATTCACCTTAGGTCAAGTACAATCACACTTATCCGCGGGACCCCTGGGATCACGTATCACCTGGGTACAAGCCGATCCCATAGACTTCTTGTCCAAATCCCCAGAGGATGAGATTTACGATGTAGCCATTCTTGTCTTATGCACCTGGTATTTTCGCTCGCCATCCGTTCTTCGTGAAATCTTCACTTCTCTCGTGGGGCGTTCAAGACACGTCTGGATCGCGGAATGGGCTCTATCTTCCCCTATTCTTAAAGCACACACCCACATTCTTGCAGCATTGACACAAGCGGCCCTAGAGTCACATAACCCTAATTCAACCTCAAATATACGCACAGCAATCTCACATAGTTTAATTAACGACATGGCCCGGAGCACCGGATGGATTTCCCATGTCAACAATTTCATGACACCCGCTTCGACTGTACTCGATGGCCGTTGGGAAACGATGGCAGTCAAAAGCCAAAATTTCCTGGACTCGATCCACGAATATGTGGAATCAGAAACCCAGAAAAGTCTAGTGATTGCATTGCGTGATGCGACGTTAGAAAGTCTACAGGTCAACGGCGGTCTGCAGGAGGTCCATGCGATGGATGTTTGGTGTACCGAGTTCACCAGAAGTGAAGGATAGGCTTCTATATCCCACAATTCATGTATTACCGAAATTATTGTAGTTGTGGCCTGAGCTAATTCTGAATATCTTTCAGTCGAATGACTTAATGATCATATAACTAAACCCGATTCAACTGCATCTCGATATTCGGCCTTTGTGGAACACAGTTCAAGCGCATGTATCTTGCAGTCTTGAAACGCATAAGAATAGAATTAAAAATACGATAAATTATTAGGAAGTATCAGTAAGATGGTAGTTCAAGATGAAGCTTAGCGGTTCAAGAATAAAGTCTACAATTCTGGCTGCGCGCTAATTCTGAATCGGCTCCATTGCTGGATTGGCGTTTCCGGCGGCATTTTGTTCTCGTTTCTGCACCTTCAATAGCTGTTTGCGAAGCAGTTTCACAGTATCCAACTTGTCGGGGTGGGACTTGAGAGCTTGAATTTCTTCTCGGATTCTTCATTAAGTTGTGAGTCGTGGATATAAGGGTTTGTATAGTCTGAGAGTCCGTGCTTACCTTGTTGAACCCGCCCTTATAAGAGGACAAATTCGTGTTGAGTGATATGGCTTCACCCCGCACAGAGGACAAGATTCAGGGTGTGGCTTGGGCTTCTTCACAGGTTGAGCCAATGACTCATTATCTGTGGGTTTTTTAGAGGCTTGTGCCTGAATCATGGCCTGCGTAGGTTGGGCAAGAAGTAGTGGATGACCTGAAAATTATAATTGTTTAATAACAAAGGAAGTGGGGAGGGGGAGGAGTGGAAGAGTTAATACCTCTGATCAGGTCAAGTCGACCACGTTCCCACAACTCTTTATCAATGGCACGAAGCGCGGCTAGCTGTGGTGAACTGTTAACACTCTAGAGGATCCGAACTGTTATCTTTATTCTTACCCTCATTTCGACGGACTCATACGCAGGCTGGGTGAGTATATACAGGCGAATATCAGCTGTAAAATACCGTGAATACCGATCCAAAACTTTTCTAACGAGCTCGTTATTACCAAGATTCTCAGGTGAATTTGTAACATGGCAAGAACCGGCAGCGTGCCTAGTCAGGCAAAGCGAGCATGTCGGGTGATGTGCCGACTGAGATCCATGAGCCTTTGAAGAGTCGCCATATACTGCTGCCCAATTGTCATTGATGGCCTTCGCAATGGGGTCTTGCAAGGTTCGATTGTCTTTTGTCAAAGAGCCTTGACCATTTGGCCCTTCGGAATCTGATTCATCATCATTGGCATGGGTATACGCGTCTGAGTCTTCATTCGATACACCAGAGCTTGTCTTTCGGCGTTTGTGCTTCTTTGGGCTATCGTCAAAGTCAAATTCTTGCTGCTGAGGATATTTTAAGATGGAATCTAGCTTGAAGTAAATAATAACGTAAAGCAATACCTGTTGCATGTTTTCAGCCGCCTTACGCTTCGCACCTCTCCCAGTGACTTCTTGAGCCTCAATTTTTAAGCGCTCTGCCTCGATTGCTCTCATGGTCCTTTCCCATTCGTCAAATTGTTCAGCATCGTTCTGGGCGTCTCCGAGCTCCTCCAAACCATCCTTATTTGCGGACCAAACTTTCGCAAACTCAAAGGCAAGGCCGTCATTGGCTTCTTCCGCGACTTCGCCTTCTTGCTCCGTTCTAGTGATCAGCTGGTCAATATCCGCGTCAGAATCTGGTAAACCTATTTAGCATGGTACACGCCGAGACATCCGATGAAATGAACCGACAGAAAATATCTTTTGCATTCTGATCTTCTTCGAAAAGTGCCTTTGCTCCGTATGTTAGGATTGATTGAACATCTTCCCCTTCATCCTTTTCATCCATTTTCTGCACGATGAGGTGGTCGAGAACGAGCTTCTTCTTTCCCATTTGCATAATCCGTTCTTTGAATCGTCCTGTTAGCATTGAATTATCACCAAGAGTTAAACCCACATACCTTCGGCGGAATCCTTCATCATAAGCTTGAAGACGAGGCAGGTCTTGGTTTGACCGAAACGATAAGCGCGCGCTATAGCTTGCAAATCCTTCAGATATAATTAGATATTTGCTCTTGAATGTAGTCGATTGAAATACGTGCCTGATGTGGGTTGAAGTCCGGGTCGAAGACAATGACAGTATCGGCCGTGAAGAGATTAATGCCTACACCCCCAGCGCGAGTACTGAGGATGTAGATGAAGATGTCGCTGTCTGGAGCATTGAATGCATCCATCCCTTTCTGACGCTCTGCTTGCTTGGTTTCACCGTCCAAACGAAGATACTTGATCTTTTCGCCTTCCAAGAAATCTTCGATGATGTTAAGATTAATGGTAAACTGACTGAACAAGAGAACGCGATGGTTGCGAGCCTTGAGCTTGGGCAGCAATGTCCTCAGGAAACGTAGCTTGGCGCTTGCACTGATCAACATTTCATGCGCATCAGTAGAAGACAAGCCTTTCGGCTCAATGTCTTGCGAAATGAGGTAAGGGTGTTGGATAACCTTTCGGAGTTGCATGAGTACATTTTGCAAATTGGATCTCGTGATAACTGCGGCCTTCGAAGTAGACTTCTGAGCGATCTGATTGAGAGTTGCATAGTTTTGACCTGAATGCGATGCTGTGAGCATAGAAACCGAAAGCGATGAATGAACAAAGCTTACTCAGTATGGATCGATAGACTTCCTTCTGCAGCTTAGTCATGGATATCGGGACGATGACCTCGTTCTACATTTAAAAGCATGAGCAGAGCGATAGGGGATTAATCTTAAACACGAAGCACCTTAGGCGGCAATTTCAGAACTTGACTTTTGGCTCTTCGCAAGAAGTAAGGGCGGAGTCTTTCGTGCAGCTGCTTGATTAGGTCTTCATTGAGCTCCTCATATTCATTCTCTAGGCGCTCCAAATCGCTCCATCCAGATGGGTCAAGGAAATTCATCAGATTAAACAATTCGCGAATATTGTTGTTCAAAGGAGTCTGGCGATGCTATGAATACGCTTATCTTGTGAAAATGAGCCAAAACCTTACTCCTGTCATGATGACACGATGGGAAGAATTGAGTTCGTTCAATTTCTTGAACAGCAAACTAGCATCGCTCTTAACTACGAATGGTTAGGATTGATGGGTAATCTATAATAAAGACAATCTACTTACGTCTTTGTCCCTCATCCACCACCAAGACATCCCATATGGGCTGCTTAAAGACGTAGAAATCTTTGGTATTTGTGATGGTTTCATAAGTGGTCAATAGCACATGGTATTTGGCATTTGTGTAAACTGATAAACGGGTATACAAAAAAGGGGGATCAGCAAAACCATGGAATGAAGAACTTCAGCAACACTGACGAGAAGACTTCATTTCGTGTTGAAGTTCGTATTGTTTGATGATCTCTCTTGAACGACTTTCGCCGTAGAAAGGTACGACTCTCAATTTGGGTGCCCAGCGTTCGAATTCACTATGGTCCTGGCATGAGATACAAGCGATTTAAGAAGTGGTGGGTCGCTTACCGAACCCAATTAGTGATCGTAGAGTTAGGCACGACGACCAGAGCCGGTGCAGCCTGGATCTTCTGGTTGATCATTCCAATGAATGTGACGATTTGCACGGTTTTACCCTGTGGGAAGAGGGTTAAATTCTAGTGCTGAATATCGAGTGAGAACATGTACCAGGCCCATATCATCAGCAAGAATACAAGGCTGATAACGCCACCAATTATCACCAAGCCAATTGACACCTTCAATCTGCGACATACTTCAATCCTTCGAGATCATTGAACAGTAAACGTCTGCTGACCTGGAACGACATCAGCTGTAGTTTTGGATCTTGTCCGAGCTTAGGTTGAGGATCTGGTTCCCTGAGAGCGAACTTTCTCTTCCAAGCCTCCGGGGGTCGTTTATCGAAGTCTGCCTGCGCTTGCTTGCTGCGTTTGCTGATGCGCACCGTTTGTGCATCGACGAATCGCCGAAAGGCATTCTTGAATGCACCGTAATTCCAATCCTCGGGAGATGGGGGCGCATCCCACGTGGCTAAAAGATAAATATAAAAACATTTACAGGAATAGGATATAAAGGTACCTTCATCATAGCCTAAATCCTCCCATTTGAAGAAGCCCCAAGCTATATCTTTTAAATCTTTTTCGAACAACTGACCATTGTTTAGCATGCGGTCCTGCACAGTTTCAGTATAAAACTCATCAGGCTTTTCACCCGAGTCTTGCACTTGTTTTCGAATCATCTCCAGATCTTCTTTGTGATCATCATCAATTCTCTGTGTGCGCTTCCTACGTTGCTTCTGAAAAGCATCCTTACGCCAGAATACAACATCCAGAATTCGATCGATTGTCTTCCATTCGGGAGGGATGTGCATTACGGCATTCGGCAGGGGTTCCCTAGAAGACGCATAATGGGCATTGGTATCCCCGTCCTCGGCATCTGGTGTTGACTCCAAAGGTTCGCCTTCAAAAAGACCTGATTTTCGTTGGCCAATGACATCGACTGAGTCTTCATCAGCCTCAATGGGTTGAGGTAGTAATGCGACATTGGAACCGTTGAGCAGGAAATTACGTAGTTTTCCATGACTCTTGGAGAGCAGCCACATATGAGGGACCCAGCCAATACGGCGATAGCTTCTATCCTTCCATTTGATGAGATATTCACGGGGCAAAGGTGATTTGTAACTGGCTGCAGCATCATCAGCAGTAGGTTGAGCGGCATTAGCGGGATAAGGTCGCCAGGCTAAAATCCTGTCAACTTCATACACGAGCGCTTCACAATCGGAGCAGGTCCAATTTGTTTGGTAATGCTGGGCCAAGAGGATGGCGTTTCCTTCATCCTCCGGGTCCGGAGGCTGGAGATGTGCGTAATGGGCCATGCGTTTGCAAGTCTGACAGCGGAAAAACAATTCGCGAAGTGGGCCTTCATGAGTGACTTTGTTTGATATCTCAGTAGTCGGTGGCGCCGCAGGATCAGGCGTTTGCTTCGAGGTAGAGGCATCTGGTGATTTTGGCACGACTCCGTTGGGTAGAACCACAGTTTGCAAGCAACTGATATTATGTCGGGCATAAATACTTACGAGATTATGGGGAAGACGCAAATATATAGCATACCTCAGGCAGACTCCTCCCTTCGTACAGGCCCCACAAATGAATTCTGTCGTTTGATAAGCATCTAAACCAGGCCTCTTCTGAAGATGAATATTTTCCGTGGGAAGCCCCTTGGCAGCATGCCTTGCTCGTAATGCAGCCTCATCCGCATCACGAGTGGCAGACAAGATCTCCGCTTGTTGCTGCCGGCTGAGGCAAGCCCAATGAGCAGATACCGGACATCTCAAGCTTTTTTTTTTTTTTGGGGGGGGGGGGGGGGAGGAGACGGGGTAAGATATAGTACAGAATCGGGAAATATAGTGTGATAACAAACCATCGAACCCAACCACCAAGTTTCTCGAAGGTCTCCTCTGAGTCGGAAGCCTCTCGAAGATCATCATCGGACCCCTTTTTGCGGCGCCTGCCTTTCTTTGGCTTCCGATTTCTCCATTGCTCTAAGAGCTCGTGCGCTGGTGTACGACGGCACTTCTCACATGTTTCACGATGTGCACGAAGTGGTGCACTCTCTTCGTCAGAGAAAGCATCATAATCTATGTCAGCTACTGTCCGGAAATGTCCATAAGCGGGCCTAGATGCAACACCTCGAGTAGGCTTGGTAGATACACTCCTAGATGTTGCCCAGCTCGAGCTATTGGATTCTTCCTCATCTGAATCACGGATGTATGTGGCTTTGGTCCGACGATTCTTCGACGCGCGTTTCCTAGGTCGAGGGGATTCGTTTTTGGACGCGTAACCTTCGAAAAGTTCATCATCTGAATCAGACGCGTTGGCCGCGGCTCTGGTGGATCTGGTGCCCCTTGTTTTCCGAGCAGTAAGACGGCCTGCAGTTCGTGTGTTGCGACGGGGTTTGGCATAGGAAGTTTCGGAGTCGTTATCACTTATAGAGCCTTCTTCTTCTTCTTCCTCCCAGACAGAAGGGCTGCTTTGTGATGAGTTCTTTTTAGATCTACCTCTTCGGTATCCACTGGACGTGTTGAGAGCTGAGGTTAATGACTCGAACAAGGAAGGGCCGGGACGACATCGAGATGAGGGATGAACATAGGAAGCGTCAGGATCAAAGGGTTCCAGAGTATCGTTCTCTCTCTTGAATACTTGACCAAATAGCCTTATTTAGTCATAGTGAGGTAAGAACGGCATAAATCAACAAACCGTAGTCATCAAGCAGATTTTTCAACCTTCTATGTGTATTGTCAGCAGAAATCTACAGCTTTTGGCAGTAACATACAGCTTCACGACGTATTCGCTGAATTTGAAGCACGTCCCATCTTTTGTTGCCGCATAGTAGAATGTCTTGTGATTTCGGACAATCTCGCCACGAATAGACACAAAGTCATCGGACTGGAAATCTTCGCCCGGAAGCCTACCATCTACAAGGGTCTCGTATAATTGCTTCTCTTCTGGCGCAAGAATAGGGGGAACGACGAAAAGGGAAGACGAAGTCCCCGTTGGACCAGATGGAGGCGTAGGGCTAGTGTGCTTGCTATCGTTGATG
Organism: Agroathelia rolfsii; assembly: GCA_018343915.1. NCBI lineage: Eukaryota > Fungi > Basidiomycota > Agaricomycetes > Amylocorticiales > Amylocorticiaceae > Agroathelia > Agroathelia rolfsii. Next base: position 3,141,668 of record JABRWF010000002.1, read on the forward strand.
TCCATCAAGTTTAATTGAGGCAGCAATCCTAACGTGTCCATAAATCTGTCGGACATGTACTGTAGAGTTAAGATTTAGTCCAATGCAGATTAAACCATTGACTGGTCTGGCAAATGGTGAATGTAGCTGTAGGTATTTTGCAGGGCTGCGTTTGGACGCGCCTCTAATCAACGCGTCAGTAAGTGTGACATGTGACGCGACGCACCATGCTGTCACGCTACAAACGCATTTAACAACCGAATGTCAAATTTCAACCCCTGCAAATGCCACAAACAAATACTACTGTAGTGACTATGGGTGGATTTCTCTGTGACAGCAGAACAACATAATGTATTAATAAAACTCCTATATAATCTCTAAGTCTTGTAACCATTCGCAGCATACACTAGCTAAAGGCTCCCCATGGTCTATTTCCATACATCTCAGTGACATGGCGATTGGACAGACTATAGAAAAGGCTCACTAATGCAAAACGCATGAGGTATATCTTTCTCTCCATGAACAACCTTGATTTTGTGCTCGTTCTCACTACGTATGGAACGGATTATGACATCTTGTTGTTCGCCGACCCAGTCATCCTTTTCAGCAAAGTAGATCGCCGTTTTATTTTCATTCAGAAGATCGACATCAAGAGAGCGAATTGTGTTCATTTCGTCCCGAGCCATAATTAAAGAAGCATATACTGCATGCTGAGATGTGATGAATCTGTGCAAAACATGCAACTGTCTAGGTGGCCATGATGAATATAGGAGACGAAATATGGATTGTGGCAGGAGCCCGGCAACTCCAGCAAGACTTGACAAGATGTAAGGAATAGGTGAGCGGAATAACCACTTTGGAGGTGTTAAAAGTCACTTGAAATGCCAATTTATTGACAAAGGGAAAAAAAGACTAACAGAGAGCCTGCGTCCATTGGGCGTTGATGCAATTTCGGAAATGGTAGGGAAGAGAAGAAACATTGCGGCGGCTTGAGTTGATCTTGCCTTCATTACCTGTAAATTTAGAGGCTTGTCTTTCAGTCATTTTTGTAATAGATCTACGCATTGCTTACTTGTGTCACAATCCATGCCCCCACGCTGTGACCTATTAGAACAATCCGAGTTCCAGAGCCAAATTCCGAAGTCACATGGTCGAAAATAGAGACAGCACTGGTCACTTGAACAGACAAGCCATAGAAGTTGCTTTCGTTCGCCAATAATTCATCTTCTAAAACACCACTGGGGACGTGACCAATATGGGAGTGGGCCAATATTGCCAGCTGAGACGAGGTGGCCGTGCTATGGATCTCGTTCAAAAATGGTGTGTAAAATTCTACCATGCCCGGATTGCCTGATGAAGTCCATTATATCATTTACCCTGCGAAGTCGAATGCTATTGAGCAAGCCAACCAGGTATAAAAATAAGAACTACGCGTGGAGAAGCTTGCGTCTCCCGACATGGCCACCAAAGGACATGAGTTCTACCCACAATTGTTGAGCCTTCCGAGCTGATAGATGCTTGGATGTAAGGGCAGTCATTTCCAGATGGAAGTCGCTCCAGAAAACTGGGTAACATGGACATGATTCTTATGCTTTGTCAGAGCTTCAGTGAAAGCCAGAAGGTTGAAGTGAGTGAATGATATTGACAAAGATACCCCGGCTCGTGTTACTAGTAGTAGTGCACGGGGATGATGGTACATGTCGTGCCACAGTGGCTTGTGACGTTGTCAAGATAACCACATGATGAGAAACAACGTAGTGGTTCCGTCAACCGTGACCCACTTGCTACTTAGTAGCACTGGCAAGACTTGGACCGTGACGCACTGCTTATAATATATACATCTCCAAGCAATACAAGCATTGGAAACTCGCTGGACTTTGAAACTCGCTTGTCTCGCTTTTTGATAACACTGCATGTCTCGCGCCCCGCCGTTTCCTACCCGACGTCCCCGCACTCCCCCTTCTCAGAGTCAAAATGGTTTAGGATCCCCTCCAACTCGTCCTTTGCAGATCAGCCGTGACAAGGGATCACCAAGGCCGACTATGTCTGGCAGCAATGCCTTGTCTCAGTCGCCCCAGCGTATGGTGCCCAGCCGACCACAGAGATCGGAGCTTCGTGGATCTAGTCGCACTTCCGAGTACTCTGATTCTGAAAGATCATATATACCTCGGCCACCGAGAGGGTCTGAAGACCTCCAAGACACACCAAGTTCTTCTGGACAATACAATGATCCATATCGTCCTAGAACGACAAGCACTAGCACAACTGCCTCTACAATGTCCAGACCGTCCCGTAGTCAATCAGGCTACGAGGCTGCTGCTGCTCTGCCATCCGTACTTTCTGCTTTCCAAAATGCAGGGAGAAGGAGGGGTACTCAGGATGCGAGCGATGTGGAATACGAACTAGCCAAGAAGCAAGAAGCGGAAAAGGAGAGGCAGAGGCAGGAGCGCATCAAAGCCCGCGCTCCTGGCCGACAGGCTAATGGGAGAGCGCGAGCAGGAGATATTGATGGTATTTCTTCTGCCTGACCAGCTTTTCTTCTGGATCTTCTGATCCTTCAATTGCAGCTGTCCTCGATCAAATAAAAGACGAGTGGGAGTTCATTATTGATCCAGATGTGTGTAACATTGTCGTAGCCAGATAACTCAAAGAACACTTGATAACAATTTCCTAGTTCAATCCGGTTGACCTTGCCATACAACTACTTGATGAATCTTCCATGGGCAAGGATATAGATTCTTTCCGGCGGACGAAGGTCATGCTTTCCAAGGCACTCAAAGGGTCTGTCGACAGTAAGTACGTTGAATCCATAACACGTGCGAATCTCTGCTGATATGCACCAGAACACTATCAGGCCTTTGCGGCCTCACTTCCACACCATGCATCCTTGCTGAATCACCTCGATGCTTCCTCGACGCAAATCAGGGAGATGAGAAGCTCTCTTCAAGAAGCGAAGGAGAATTTAGGAAACAAACGAGCCGATCTCATGCAATTGTGGACGCGCGGGCAGACTGTTGAAGAGATGATTAAGCTTTTGGATGAAATGTACTTGAGTCTCTGTTCTTTTTTTTTTGTGAATGCGCTAATCACATATTGCTCCAGGGAGACTCTCAAGGCCGTTCCCGATATTTTAGAGACGTTAATCTCGGAGAAGCGACTTCTTCAAGCTTCCATTCTCCTCGTTCGTAGTCTTAAGATGGTGAACAAACCAGACATGCAAGAGATTGGAGCAGTATCTGATCTAAGAGCCTATCTGAATGGACAAGATACCGTCAGTAAGCTTACAAATCAAGTTGTAATTCAGACTTACCGTCGCGATAGGCACTCCGAGATATCTTGATAGATGAACTCCAGAGTCATCTGTACCTCAAATCTTTTTGGTGTGAATCTCGATGGGCCTCCTATTCACCCAACCAGCAATCCCGTGCGTTTCCACTTCTATATGACCGTCTTTGACATTAATTGTATCTTAGTCCCCAGAGTGGATTTCGAAAATGAGCCACTACCATCTGAGGGTTCCCAGTCAGCACAGGCACTATTGATAACAATTCCCGATAGTGCACCACCTCCTCGTCTATCGCGCTTCCTTAACAGCCTTTCGCTAAAGCCCAATGACCCTCCCCACGACGTGGAAAGCTCTACCCAGCGTAGAAACAGCTCTTTACAGCCGTCTAGTGGGATGACGACATCAATGTCTCTACTTTCACTGGGCGGTGTTTCTCTAGCCAACCAAAGTTCATCGCAACGCAATCCGGAAGCTGACTCGTTCGCCTACATAGAAACTCTGTTGGAAGCTCTTGCAGTCCTGGGAAAGCTTGGCAGTGCTTTGGACTTGATTGCTCAGAGGCTGCCAAACGAAATATTTGCACTAGTGGAAAGCACCCTGACTGAGGTAGAAGACCGAGCCGAATTTAACCGAAGGGCATCCGTGCTCGTTTCTGGTGCTGTTCCCAGAACCGATGGAGTTCTTATATTTTCGTCCAATGAAGAGTCCTTAACTGGCAGTACACTGGAGCCGACAATGGCGCCAACAGGAGGAATAGTAGAGACCAGTAGGCTTCGTTTGGCTGGGCTAGAGTCATCAGCGCAGCACGCCGATCAAGAAATTTTGAAAGATTTCTTCTGGACAGTCTACTCCAAGCTTGATGCTGTCTCTCAGGGTCTTCGGCTCATATATGAAGTTTCGAACAGGATTGGAAATGTGAGTTTGCTCCCTACCGAGCCAACTGTGAGTATTGTATTAATCTTGTATGGGCAGAGACGAGATTTTAAAGATTCATCGGGGGCCAAACCAGGCACTCTCTTCCCTGTGTCGGAGTTATGGTTGCCAGTACAGGCGGAAGTGAGAACGCTGTTGCACGATTATCTTACCAGCGACGAACAGAGCACCGTAGCTGGTCGCAACCCCATCTCCTCCATCAACGAGGTGCTGAGAGAAGGAAAGTACAGCCGTGATAAATCCAAGGTGACCCTATCGAGTCTTTTTCTCTCTTTTCAAGCAGACTAACACGTCGATCTAGTCCGTGTTCCGTTTTGCTGATGCTGACTTCAAAACTACCACACGTGCTCTGCGTTTGCACGAAGATGAACTTACCCGTGTTCTACGAGACACTGTGCCAGGCCTTGTCCAAGGTTCTCTAGAAAACGCTGCCCAATCAACTCTTGCCACTGTAGGCACAGATGACAGACTCATCGGGGCAGATCAACATCACCGGACATTGGTAAAGCCTGATGCATTCCATGTCAGTGTCTTGTTCCAGCCTACGCTATGTTTCCTCGAGCGTGTATCGGATATTTTGCCCGCTGGAAGTGAATCCATGAGATCCTCGGACATTATACTGGACGATTTTGTCTTGAAAGTATATCTTCCTCAGCTCGAGGAAAAGGTCTCGGGACTGTTCCATCAAGCTGTTTCAAGTAAGTGTCGCAACTCAACGACACTATTAGTTCTGATAAAATTGTTGTGTAGGCACTGACGCGTTCCAGCCTGACCCTTCGTCTTCACGTTTATCCCATCGACCTCTTATCAGAGCTGGGACACAGTCGATGGCGCTTGTCAATTCGCTGTGCTCTATGCTACAACAAACACCTTTCCACCAAGAAAACTATACGCGCCTTATCCTCAGCGTTATCATTCAGTTCTATCAACGATGTTATGACAAGTTCCAGGCCTTGGTCACGCTCGGATCGGGAACCGAAGGGGCCGAGCCAAAGCTTGCGCTGGCCTCCCGTTGGGCTCAACGTCCCGAGATGAACGCATGCTTATCTGAACTGCTAAAAACGGATGTGAGTAGAGACATTACTTTGCTCTCGGACTGATGCCAATACTCTATTGGCAGGAATCAGATGATACCTTGAGAGCCCGGCTATGTCGTCAAGAAGATAACCTCGAATTTTCCTTGTTGTCAAGCTCGAGCGTAAGCAAGGAAGACCTGGTTGCTTCGACCCGTAATCTCGCTACACTAAGTAATCTGTATCACACTGTGGTACGTATGTTTTGGGCTACTGATATCTTACTACAATATTTACCTCCCATAGACGTGGTTTACTTCCGAGTTGACTAGGCTTAAGGCGGTAACAGATGATACAATATCACCTACGAGTCTCGATCCAACCGCGATCACGCCATTCACGCCATCCATACCTTCTCTACCCCGGCCAGACGAGAACTCAAGGCTTCAATTGCCATTGTCCAAAGAGATGGCCATGTATGTACACAATATCGTTTTTTTAAAACCCGTCCTTATGTCTATCCAGGCGATTCCAGTCCATCTTGCGCACATACGAAAGTCTTGCTGAGCTCATAATCCATACCGTTCGGATTGATATCCGATGTCGTGTCATGCATTTCCTTAACTCGGCAATGCGTCAGGTATGTTGATCCCTTCGTATAATCCATATATGACGCTGGTCTAATAGCATGAGCTAGGGCAATTACCACCTGGAACGGGAAGCCGGAGAACTCGATCCGGATATCAGCGATCTGAACGCAGAATTGGCCAGTTGTGACGACTTTATTTCGACGACTCTACCAGAGCAAGAGCAAAGGTGCCCGATTCTTTGAACTCATCTTTGCATTTTTATAGAAATCTAAAAAAATATTTCAAGATTCGTTTTCGCTGGTATTGGTCGACTGCTAGAGGATTTGCTCATACTCAATGCCCGTTATCTCCGTCTGGTTAATGAATTCGGTATCAAGAAGATCTTCAGAAATATGTTGGCACTACAACAGAGCATCAAGGCATTGCAACGGGACGGGACTCCGACGGACATCGACCGGGCCAAATTGTATTATGCCATGTATTTCAGGACCCCCACGGTATGTATTCAAGTTATTGTCGATTCCGAGGATATATTAGCTGACAATCAGAAACAGGACATGCTCGAGAGTATACGAGTCAAACAGATCTTCTCGTTCGACGAATACCGTACGATGCTCAACCTACAGTGTGGCGTGAATCAAGCAGAGGGCGATGCAGGGAAAGCGAAAGCCACTGACCGCGGCTATAGCATATACATCCTTGATCTTCTTCAAATGGAGAATGCGAAAGAAGAAGAGGGCTCATGATACCTATCGGCTTTGTCAGCCAGCTGTTACCAAATATCATGTTACATGAATGTTATTGTATATATTATATGGAGGATAGTAAATTTGGAGCCACGCATACGCTATTAATTTATTTCTTTCGGTCCTTGTTCAATTTTTCTAACTGAGTAGTCCCGATCCAGGCGATGTCAGTTTCATCTACGTAAGGAAGGCGCTTCCCGGTAAACCGCTGTCTCTGTGAAATCGCCTCGTCTGATACAGAAACTGAGTATGTGCCCTTGCGATTGGGGTGGTCAGGAGAGTATGTGTATGTTAGAATTGGAATGCGGCTTAGAAGCTCTTGGTAACGGCGCCGCAGCCATCGTACAGGCAAATGGCAGGAATCAAAGGTGGCGGTGATTGAAGATGTAGCCTCTCGCAGCTCTTTATCCTGCTTCTGACTACCACCTCGATGCAACCGACGCCCCTGGCCAGCTAATGCTCGAATTTCCTCTAGTATACGGCCGTCTTGTAGGCCAATAGGACGTATGCCAGCATTTTTGAGTGCCCCATCATCGGTGGAAACGTCATCCGACCCAGCCTTTACATAAACACTGAGCGGAGGGTACACCTTCTTCCATTCTCGTGTGAAGTAGCGCCAGCGAGCATTTACTTCGCGGCGTTTGCTCAGGCGACCCAGAAGTTTTGCCTCTTCGGAGTTGGGATTGGCCCTTTCTGGTAGAGTTGGTGGAGCTCTTAGTGATGAATCTTTCAACGCCTTCCATGTAGTACGTGAAAGAGCTGATGTATGGAGCGCTTTAAGTTCTGATGAGTACACAGGCGGTCGAGACTTTTCTGAGGAGGCAATTATCCGTGGGGGTAATGGTTGTTTGGGATCGGTGAGTAGGGGCTTTTTAGGAACATGAGATTTTTAATTCCTCAAGAAAATGGCTAGACCCTACTTTCATCATTTCCCAACGCAACCTCCCTACTCTTCCATACGCAATATCAAGCATGGTCGAAAACGCTTTGTGATTTCCGCTCATGGCCTTGCTGATTCGGCGATAATCCTATCATAACAATGCTACGTCACCATCCATGTCTTGTCATTACCTGGTAAAGATACCTTGTGAACTCTTCTGAAAATAGAGTTGCGCGTGTGCGTCTTACGTGCCTCCGCGACCTTTCGCACATCATCTGAAGCCTTTAATCGGAAAAACTCCCTAGTGATAATGTTATTTCTCCGTGAGGAAAGACTGCGAGCTACAAAGCCAGCATACTGCGCACACCTAAGATAAATATGGGGAAGCTGCCTGATCTGTCGGAGAAAGACTCTGTAGAACGAGAATAGTGCAGGTCTAGATGGCACACCCAATCGCACTCGCATGGCGTTGAAACCTGAATATTTAAATGCCCTGGATTTGGCTCTTGTTAAGAGTTGGAAACAATTGCCAGCGAGTCGGTCGTAGTTCAATACAACTTGAAGTCCGTCGCTTGAATAAAAGAACTGAGACCTGAAGCACTAAGGAGTGCTTATAAATCCGAATTGTAGTTGCTAGGGTATGTGTGAGCAACGAGTAGTCTTGTCAATGGACAGAATTGAAGTGGTCTAATAGTAGCCAGCTGGCTTCAAGTTTGTTGCGGTGTCATGATCGTGGCCAAACTTATCCAGCGTTCAACAGGCTCGGAGGCAAATGTCTACTTGTCTTTATTGGCGCTTGACCATGATCACAACTAAAAACGTACACCGATCATGATGGTCATCGACTGTTCTTTTTGGCGTCATGACGGTCCGGTTCTAATAAACCACCCGCTTTTATATTGCCTAAGCTTTTACCTCGTCGGCGTCTCACACAACTTGATGAAAATATGAAATCAGTTTCATCCGCTGCTACTCAATTTGGGCGCAACAATACTCAGGGCATCTATGCGTACTATCGCAATCCGCAATACCATGACTACTATGACTTGAACATCCAGCTCACAGCTTCTATAAATAAGCTCGATGCCCTGGGAAATAGTCGGAATGAATGACGAGTTGCTCTGGCGAGAGAGAGCTATCTCACCATTGTTGTGGTCATGGGACTGAGGTGAATCCGTTAATTATCCGTGATGCAACTGCCTCTCTGCGGTCTCATTTCAGATTGTTGCGTTGGCAGGAGTATGAGAGAGATGGAAAAAGCCATTATAAAAGATGCTGTTGCGTAGCATGTCTCCACAGAACATTGCTCTTATTACCCATTTAAACACTCCTTTTTTCTCAAATGTTCATTCCTGTTGCCTTCGTTGCTTTGGCCGCTGGCCTTGTAAGGGCTCAACAAGATGCATACGGTCAATGTGGCGGTGATAATTGGTGTATGTTCAAACCTCATCGGAAAACTAGAGCTGTACTGATCATAACTCAATTAGCTGGCGACACTACTTGTGTTTCTGGCGTAAGTGATATTCTCTTATTTACACTAGCGTAGAAAAATAACAATGAGAACAGTACTACTGCGAATACTTGAATTCGTACTATAGGTATGATTTACTTGTGCTTGTTTCCTATTGTTACGACAGACTAAACGATTTGTTTTAGCCAATGTGTTCCTGGTACTGCCAGCACCACCTCTGCAGCAGCCACCAGCACAGCAGTCACACCAACTTCAACTTCGGTATCAACAACATCTAAAACAGCGACCTCGACAGCCTCTGCTTCTACTAGCACAAGCTCTGGAGCCCTACCATATTTGGGTGGTGGTACGTTGAGATATTCAATCATACATTGTTGTTCTCCACTGACATGGCATGATAGTCAACACTGCTGGTTATGATTTCTCTGTAGACACCGATGGTGACTTCACTGGAACGGGCGATGTGCCTCCGGCCTGGCAATACGCTCACTTTGCGGATGAGGGTGCCAATATCTTCCGTATCCCCTTCGCATGTATGTCTCGATCGATATTCTGTGAACTTCTGTGCTGAACCTATCTTAGGGCAATTGATGACACCCACGCTTGGAGGTAGTATCAATACCACATTCTTCGACACGGAATACGATGTAACCGTCCAAGCTGCTCTGGCTACCGGTGCTTATGTCATCGTTGATCTACACAACTACGCACGATGGAATGGTGGTATCATCGGCCAAGGCGGTCCGACTAACGCAGAGTACGCTTCCATCTGGACACAGCTTACTTCTTACTATGGCAACAACACCAAAGTCATTGTATGCACACAACTTATGCTTAGGGGAAATATGAGCTACACTCACAAACCTTTCTTTAGTTCGGTTTGATGAACGAGCCCCACGACCTTGACTCCATTCCTGATTGGGCGGACAGTCTTCAATATGTAGTTGATGCAGTTCGTGAGGCTGGCTCTATTAACTACCTCTTACTGCCTGGTTCTTCGTGGTCCAGCGCCGCAGAGCTACCAACCGAGGCTGGTCCCTACCTCCTTAACATCACCGACCCTCTTGGCGGCACTGACAAGTTGGTGTTTGATGGTAAAAGGCGTTTATTTTCTACTCGGCAAGGACTTTACTTATTCTTCGATAGTTCATCAATACCTGGACAGCGATGACAGCGGTACTAGCTCCACCTGCGTTACCAACAACACGGGTGTCCTTCAGACTCTTGTTACCTGGCTTCAGGAGAACGGCAACCGCCAAGCCATCCTCAGTGAGACCGGTGGAGGCAGTGACAGCAGCAGCTGCGAGACCTAGTAAGCTATCTCCTACAGACTGCCTTTGTTATGTGCCTCTGACCAGTTTGTCTAGCCTTGCCGAGGAGCTTGCCTTCATCAAGGAAAACCAAGCTAGTATCACTGGCTTCTCCATCTGGGCAGCTGGTGCCTTCGATACCACATATACCCTTTCAGTCACGCCCGATTCCGATGGCACTGACCAGCCACTTTGGACCATTGCAGGTGAGCAAAAAAAAAACTTTTCCGTTGATTCTGGTCCTGTATGCTAACAAACCTATGTAGTCGAACCGTATCTTCCTTGAGCGTTTTTTTCTCTTTTGTTCGCCGAAGTATTCCAGCTTCCATCTTTATATTTTAAATATAATTCGTGAACATACCAATCAGAGAACATTTAAATATCAAAGGTATAAGACAACAAATAGTATGCGTGCATTATAGTCAACCACCACTCAGGCTGCCATGCCACTTCATTAATGCAATAGCGATTGAGTTCAAAATAGCCGATCTGAAAACCCAGAGGTTTTCTGTGACAACAACTTAGGCTATTAGAGGTTGTAAGGTTCTTGTCCGATATCAAAGGAACTGTGCTTGTGCCTTGGAGAAATATTGAACCTGTTTCATCGCCTTCAGCTCACACACACGGTTGCCTGACGTCAACAACAGGTGCGGATAAATCTCGGTGATAGTTACCTAGCTACCTATGGAGCCGGCCGTTGCTCAGTAAGACTTTTCATTTCGTCCGCCGCTTCGAATTTCTTAATGAACGCTTCGCTTTCAAATTATGCCATCTCGGGCCTCCGAGTCGACATGGAACCATGGCGACGTCAATCCCTTTCTTTTACTCACGGATTTGTTACAGGCGCTCGATATGTTTGCACAGATAGTTGAAACTGGTGAATAATAATGCATTTCAAAAACAGGCTTTTAGTTTCTTTCTCTTACCCTCCAAGTCCTATCTGTTCATAAAAATGGGCATCCAAGTCCAAATCAGACAAAACCAAAACGTCTCTATTATAGGTCTTATAATGTCCGGCTCACAAGTTTCTCTTCGGCTCGCTCAAAATATCATTGCTAGTGATCCCTGTCTCCGTCGGAGGAATTAAATGCAGGTACGGATGCAAAATGCCGGCTACTCTTCAGCAGATTCGGATCGTTTAAGAACTTTTCAAGACCAAAACACCTCAATTGTCTAGACGACGGTGACCATCCATGAAATATCAACGATCCCAAAGGTACCGCTCTGGTCCAGCCATCGGCTCATCAGACAGGCCCCTTCGGGATATAAAAACCCATGATTCGCATACTTGCTGGAAATCATCAGTCTTTTCTTTCTCTTTCCCTTCCATTCTTTTGTTTCGGTCATGCAGTACATTCCTATTGCAGCTGTCATTGCTGCCTCCACACTCGTTAGCGCGGCTCCTACTACTAGTAGTAGTGCTCAGGGTGTAAGCATCTTATCAGCGATCGTCAATTTGAAAGTGGCTGACATATCCGATCGTCCAGAAATGGGAACAATGTATGCAATGTCATCGTGCCATATTCGTCTTTTTCTAAACTCAAAGCGTTTGAATAGGTGGCGGTCTCAACTGGACTGGCAGTACGACCTGTGTTGACGGCTCCGTCTGTACTGAACAGAACAGCTACTATTGGCAGGTAGGGTTCTAGCTATTCCCAACGCAGTCTTATCTTAATCTTTCGCCGCACTATAGTGCCTTCCCACTACCTTCACTTCGTCGGCTGTCTCGACTGCGAGCTCCTGCGTCGTAATTCCTTCGTCGGCTGCCGTCAGTGAAAGGACCACTGCTAGCTCCAGCACGAATACCTTTGCGGTCACTTCTTCTTCCGGTGTCCAGGCTCTTTACGCCCAGTGCGGCGGTGAGAGCTGGACTGGTGGTACAGAGTGCGTCTCTGGATCCACCTGCGTGGAATACAACGCCTGGTACAGTCAATGTGTACCTGGGACATCTTCCGACTCTGCCTCGTCTTCAGCGGTTGTCACGATGTCTACTGAGGTGTTCATCGCCAGCACTCAGTCTTCTTCGACCGTGGTCGTTACTACTCCTACCACAAGCGCTACACCTACCACCACGAGCGTTTCCACCCCTACTTCGACGACCATCAGCACATCATCCTCGTCGACCCATGTTACCTCTAGCTCCTCTGCTGTCGCTTCTTCTACCCACGCCAGCTCTACTTCTGTTGCCTCTGCGACTGCTAGCGCTAGCTCCGGCAGTTTGCCTTTCCTCGGTGGTGTGAACACTGCAGGCTACGATTTTTCGGTTTACACCGATGGCTCTTTCAGCGGTACCGGCCAGACCCCTCCCTCGTCTCAATACGCCCACTTCGCTAACCAGGGTGCCAACATCTTCCGTATTCCATTCGCATGGCAGCTCATGACGCCCACTCTTGGTGGTGACATTGACGCAACCTGGTTCAGCACCTATGACACCACTGTTCAGGCTGCTCTCGCCACTGGTGCCTATGTCATCCTTGATCTCCACAACTACGCTCGCTGGAACGGTGGCATTGTCGGCCAGGGTGGACCCACCAACGCTCAGTTCGCCTCACTCTGGACTCAGTTGGCTGCCAAGTATGGTAGCAATGAGAAAGTCATTTTCGGTCTCATGAACGAGCCCCATGATCTCAACGACATCTCTACCTGGGCTGCCTCCCTCCAAGCCGTCATCACCGCCGTCCGTGGTGCTGGCTCGATCAACTACCTGCTCCTGCCCGGCTCTACCTGGTCCCATGCCTCTGCTCTCCCCACTGAGGCTGGCCCTGATCTCTTGACGATCACCGACCCTCTTGGTGGCACTGACAAGCTGATCTTCGATGGTAAGCACACCTTCCGCGCATATACTCTATACTCATCCATTTTACTAACTTTCTTTCTTACAGTCCACCAATACCTTGACAGCGACGGCAGCGGCACCAGCAACACCTGCGCCACTAACAACGTTGATGTCCTGACAACTCTTGTCTCCTGGCTCAAGACCAACGGCCGCCAGGCTCTTCTGAGCGAGACCGGCGGTGGAAGCACCTCCTCTTGCGAGACCTAGTAAGGCCCATTTGTTAAACAGTCTTAATTTCCAAGGAACTCATCGAATTCTTCAACTTAGCCTCAACCAGGAGCTTTCCTACGTTAAGGAGAACTCGGACTATATTGTTGGCTACACTGTCTGGGCCGCTGGTGCCTTTGATACTAGCTACGCCTTGACCGTCACTCCCAACTCCGACGGCACTGACCAGGCTATCTGGACTGATGCCGGTTAGTTTTTAATTTTGCATATGGAAAGGATGTGGTGTATACTGATTGTTCTCTCCATTATAGTTGTTCCTAATCTCCCTTAAATCCCTCACGAGTTGAAGCTTAATACTGCATCCCCTAAACAATATCCGAAAATCAGGGAAAACCCTCCGTGTTGAACAAACTACATAGCTTTCGACGCATCCTCTCTTTTATCTTGCATACACTCTCTATCTTTCCTCTTTTATGGGATAGAATAGCATATCTCTTGCGTTTTGTGCATCTGCCACAAGATGTCATTCCAGGTGATATTGATATTGCCTATACAGTACATGTGTACATCCCACTCGTTGACCGGGTGGACTCGGTTTCACCCGTTGATCGAGTGAAATGCAATGGATTTTCTGCTAGTTCCAAATATCTCACTGCGTGATACCCTATATTTGAGATAAGTAGATGAATAGGATTTGCATATAACCAGGTTCAAAGCTGGTAATACACTGTTGAGAAAATTTGTGAGCATAGATGCATATTAATATTCACCAATACAACGGATCCACTGGCAGCTAGAATGAAATGTAACTTGCTTTTCGTATGATTATTGTATCGGGGTGATACATCAGCAGTGCGCTTGGATTTCCCTTTATCTTAAGCGCTCTACATATAAAAACAAATATGCAATGACTATTGGCAAGTACCCATGGGTGGGCTGTATATGTGCATAAATGACTTTAATAAACTGGCATACTAATCACAATATTTGTTGAACCATCATCTTGTGAGCTAGTAAGGCCGACAGAGCCTTCTCAATACTGCCAATCACCCAAGGTCAACATCAGCGGCCCCATGTAGTTGTACTACTGGTCACTTATAGTCCAGATTGCGGTCGATGCAAGTGGTGGCCGCGAAATGCACGCGCTGGGCCGCCACTTAACCGGATCACGCCCACGCTCTGTCTTGAGCGCGGCGCGCGACTCGGAACCGGAACAACATCACCTTACTGTGAATTGTGTATTCAGCAAGCGGAAAACACTCAAGACAATCCACGAGCACTCTAGACCTTCGCCCCATGAATGTCATCTGGTGAACAATGGCAGAAAATCCTATGGAAGGAACAACCATATCCGGATAACTACATCCCGCCTCACGCATTTCTATCTTCACTCCGCCGCAATCGTATGTCTCGTGCAGCATGTCCTCAGGCCGAGCACTCAATGGTCAACACGAATACACCCTGATTATACTCGTCTTTAGCCAATTTTAAGCCCTATACATACTGGCCACTTGTGTTTGCTTCGCTGCCCGTTGCCCAGCAACTGGCAGTCAATTTTATCTTCCTGGCTGTGTTTGTACGTGTTCACACCGGCCTACTTGACCCTCGTGTACTTGTGTGGATATCAATCGGATGCTTCCTGGTCGGATATGGTATCTGGGAGACATTCTACTGGGGCGTCCATGGTGGACCACCGCGTGTTGCGCGCAGTGCGTTTTATATCCTTTTTTCGTCAAGTGCGTCTACGAGCCATAGTTGACCGAACAATCAAATTTCAGTGACCAAGGCCATCAAATCTTCGATCCTCGTGTTTCTAACATTGTTGGCGGTCTCCCCTGTGCTTCGGACGCTGACAGCAGCCACGTCGTCAGACTCCATCTGGGCGCTTTCAGCGTGCTTGTTCATCCTTCACATACTATTAGGGGACTATACACCGGCATTCATCGGTAATAAACGTGGAGAACGGTAGGCCAATTTGCTCTTTTCTTGCTCTTGATTCTCCCCCCCCCCCCTGAGCTGTCACTGACTTGTTAACAAGGCTCATCTCAGTTCTGTCCATGAATGCCGCTATATCGGCCTCTGTGGTGCTCGCCTCACGATTACAGAGCGATTTGGCAGTGTTCGGGTTAACCCTATATGCTGTCCAGGCCTTTGCCCTGTTCCCTATCCTTCGTCGGCGGATCCAGGTTTGTTTTGTTATTCTTCATTTCACCTGGAATACATGAAATCTTATTGTGAATGTCAAATACTCCCCCTCCTTATACACTGTCAGACTGTTCATGTTTCTCTGCAAATTTTATTAACCGTGCTACTGTACTCTACATGCATATGCATGACAGCATCCCTCTCAAAAACGGTCAGCTACCTGTACATGGCTATCCTCTCGGCCATAATCTTCGTCGCTCCCGGGGTCTTGTTGTGGGCGCAGCGCTATAAAAAGTACGTAACCACGACTAACACACGTGTAAATGAAATTGTTTGTTCATCATTGGTTCTGGACTATCTCCACTACAGTGAAATCAGAGGCCCATGGGATGTCGCTGTTCCCAAAGTTAATTAATGCTTCGTATTCCTTCGATCCATATGGTGGTGGTACAAAGGAGGAGAGAGAGAGAGAGAGAGAACCTGAGCAAGCAGAAAGGGAAATGCGTGCACTCCTGCCGACGATGGTGTGCTATTGGACGAGGCAGCGTTCGATCATCAAATCATAACTACTTATATTCATGCTAAGCCTTCTTTCCTAGTCTACTTATTCATCATCGAGTGACAGGATTGATACAGCTAGCAAAGTCCGTGTTCATTCGATTCATCGCCGCAATCTCACCATGCGGATTCAATGTTACTCGCCGGACCGCGAACATGATGATTATCCTGCCCGCCTCAGCCGTGGAAGCCCTCTTAGTACGGGCGCCGGTAGTACCTTTGGATATGGATATGTTGAAGCCTTGTATCGTTGGCCCGTACTCCGTCGTAATGGTTCCGGACTCGGACCAGCGCGCCCCTCTGACGTAATAATGGCAGTGAAGGGTGTATCTAATTGACATCAGCGCTAACTCGACTTTACATCTATCCATTCTTCTTTACGCTACGCTCTTTATGCACTGTGGAATGGAAGCGACGAATCGTCCATGGCTATCAGATCTTTTACTAGAAAGAAGAATTTTCTCATTCTTTTTCCCCTTTATCTTCTTTTTGACTAGGTTGCACGCGCCAAGTCATAAGATTAACCGCCGCGAACGCACGCGCCATGTATCTATGAAAAGCATATAGTAGTTGATGAACATCTTGGAACGTTGTAACTTTGACAGGAGTATGTTCATCCACACTGACGGCGTTGCGCCGCGCCTAGTTTGTGTGATGTGCGTGTCCTACGCGCGCGGTCTATCTATTCCATCGAGGTAGTGAGGCTGAAGAAGCTCTCATGGCAGCGTTGACATTCTTCCGGCCATTGCATGAAATTCAGTCAGCTTGAACTGTGTATGCCTCTCCCTGTCAGCTTTGCTTTCGGTCAATGATCACCTGTCCTTCATTTCCAAGGTGTAACCAAAAAAAGGCATCGTATTTCTTTCTTTCTTTCTTTTTTTCAAATGACCTGTTTATCGCGATTCGCGATCGCGCTATTCCCTTCACTGGTACGCTCTTGCCAGACCCAAAACTGATGACTTGATTCCCTCCGCCGTGACACGGTCAGCGGGGGACTTTGATCCCGACTTACTTCCGACCCTCTCGCCGTAAGTTGTTCATCATCATCATCATCATCATCACCGCCATCATCGTGCATCGTCATCACTGTCCCATATTTGGAGCCTCCTTCTCGAATCTTTTTTTTTTTCCAGACACTGCCGCCGAGCGGCCGAGGGAGCTGCAAAACCGGGGTCAGAAAGAATAGAAAAGCAAATAGAAAGAAGGGGAAAGAGCGCACCCTAGAGGTGGTCATGATAACGATGAAAAGATGGCTCAGAGAGGAGCAGCCATGTGTACTTACAGTGAAAGCATATACAAGAAGAATACTTTTTTTTTTTAAATACTTGCGATCAACTATCATCCATCCGTCTGTTCCTCGCGGTTCTTTTCTTGTCTGTCTGCCTGCCTGCAAGCATCCATACACATGCACATGCACATGCGCATGACAGGTTGATATAATCTCCCCCTCCCCCCTTCCCCCTTCCCCAACACTGGCACTCAGACCAGAAGATTCGCCGGAATAGACCGCCTTGTCGGGGAAGGGGGGGGGAGGTTATTGTCATTCAAATTTTAGATTCAGTCCTGATTCGGAGATGAAGATGATCATTTGCACCACTACTAATAGCAAGACGGAACTAGACTATATGTATTGATTGGTTATATGATACCTACCCTTTACAGTTGATAGGGGGAATCTGGGGGTCGAAGGCCCTGCCGATTAGAATTATCATGATCATCTATGAAGGCGCCGTTGTCAGTCACGGTGGAGAGGAACAAGGAGATCCGGGAGGGAAGGAGGGTGGGAGGACGCGTGATCGCGTGATCCATCATCAAACCGTCCAAACACGGTCAGCTGACCCACCCATCCTAAAAAGAAATCTTCTCTCAGCTGCAGTGCGCTGATTCGTTTGTGCCGCTTGATGCGTGTCTGTGTATGCGTGTGTGTCTGGGCTTTGCCATGATCTTTCTCTCATAGGCCGACATGTCAAGCCAAATGGGGCACAGGAAGTGCCCGGGGGGCAGACGTTGAGGGGAAAAAAAAAAAAGAAGAAGACTTGAAAGTATGGGAGACAAACCCGGGGATATCACAAGTCCCCATTTTTCTGGCGCTCCATCAACCCCAGGTTTTTTGTTTTTGTCTTCTTTGTTCTTTTATATTTTCATTTCTTCGGTTTCCCCCTTGCCCATTTGATATGTGACGGCCGGTGCTGCCAGAGCGTCGTATTTCGCAAATGAAACGCTAAATAGGGTATGAGAAGCTGGGAAGGAAGAGGAAGACACGCAAGAAAAAGGAAAGGAAACCGGGGCCGGTTCGAGTTATGAATGCCAGCCCGAGTGCTGGTGGTGCTGGTGGGGTAAGTCAAAAATGCAAATTAATATCATTGGTCAAGTGCAGCAGGTCAATAGATAGTATTACAAGCAAAAAAAAAAAAAAATTGCGACGATGGTAATAGGATGAGTCTGAGGATAACAGTCAATAAGGGGGGGGGGAGGGGGAAGAGATAACAGCGTGAACAATATGTGACAAAGAAAATTCCGGTACAGATAGTAATGATGACAGTGATGATGGTCGTGAGAGTACGAGAGTGAGAGAAACAGAAAGACGTTAATAATCAAGACAACAACAAGAGTTACCAACACGAGCACACGACAGTAAATGAAATACAACAGAGAGGAGAGGAAAAGAGAACAAGGCCTAGATGTAAATCAAGAGTAGGGCGGCAGGATCTGTAACTTTTTTGGAAGAAAAGAAAAGATGTTATAAGCTTGCCTAGGGTTCATGTGGTACATATAAAAAAGGGAAAAATGTGCATCATGGGATTGATTGAAAAATGTGCGTGCAAAGTCATGGGGTCTCGGTCGGCCGGAAGACAACGATGATGAGTTGGAAAGGAAAGACACTTTTTAATTCTCTGTGTTTACTCTTTTGCTGTTGTGGGCTATAAGATCATGATCATAGGAGGCTGTTTTGCGCTTTTGTGCGTGTGTGCAAATGTGTGCGCGTGAGTGCGTTGTGCCGTAGGCAGGAGGGCATCTATCCATCTTGCCGAGTAAAAGCTTAATCTTCTTCTTCGCTCAAGCGACGCTTCTTAGCAGGAGGCGGTGTTCCACTGGCAGAGAGTCCCATGGAGATCCCTCGGTCTTTCAGCGTATCTGCTGCGACGCGAGAGGCGCTATCGGACTTTTTGCGTGCACGTGTGCGGCGTAGGGCTCCAAACGACTGCGCCTTGATAACGGCGAGCGAGCTAGAGCTTTGCAGCATCTCCGGCGAAGCCGAACGGCTCTCCGCGCCATGTGAAGGGCTTCCCACGACGGGCGGCTGCAGCAATGGGGGCGAGCCACGCTCGCTGCCACTCGCGCCGTGACGGTCGGATCCGTCTACGGCTGTCGTTGGCGCATTTGTCGTCGTCGCTAGTAGGTTTGACAGGGGCATTGGCGGAGGAATGCTGCCATCGCCTAGGGCCGTTCTACGGGCGCCAAGACGGTGGCGCACAGCATCACTGCCAGGGCCTGCTCCCGTGACGGAGACATCGGCCCCAGTTGCCGCAAGGGATGGACGACCATACGGATAGTCCGGCCTGTCCCGGTTTGCAGAGGCTTCGTAGCCATAAGAATACAGTGGAGGTGTAGAAGAAGACGGGGATGAGCGTATGGTGTCAGTGGCGTATACGAACGGAGCAGCAGCGGCAGCTGCGTCCAATGATGTGATGGGCACTTTGCGATCTTCTGTCGCGAAGGTGGTGGCATATGCCAATTCGGAGCCCGCTTGTGTCGGGCTGACGCCGTCCGTGGTCGATGTGTTCATGATGGGCGACCAATGGTGGGGACGGCTCGATGAGGGCATGGTGTACGAATACGAATTGTATTTGACAGCTGTTGCGGAGTCGATGTTGGATGGTGCCTCGTCGCTGGAGGCGCTGTAAGTCGATGGCGCATATTCAGAAGCTGCGGCGTATGATGGCCTCGAAGATGAGGTGGGATCGGTGGCAACTGTTAAGCCATTGCTGTTGGCACTGCCATAGTGGGCTCCAGGTCGGGTAAGGACCGGGCTCGCGTTGTTGAGATGCGCTGGGGCATAGTGCGTTGGAGAAACGGGAGGCGGGGGCAGGATGCTGTCATCACTATGCTTGCGACTCTGGACAAAGGTGCGCCAGAATTCTTCACGTTCTCTGGCCTGGAGACGGACGGTGTCACTGTCGCGCTTGGCGCGGTCGGCCTTCTGGAGTGCTTCACGGACAGATGCCTGAAGCTGGACGACGACGACTTCGAGGCTGCTTACTATATCAAATGACAAGGCACAAAGTCAAGAATGATTATGAGTATATATATAAGCCAACAAGACACAGAGAGAGAGAGAAGAGAGCAGCTAGTAGCGCACCAGTCTCTTCAAGAGTAGCAATGTAGTTTGCACGGCGGGCACGGAAGGCAGCCTGTGCATCAGCATTTTTCTTTTTCCTGACGGCGACATCAGCGACTCTGGTAGCAGACATGTCAGAGTCGTGGCGGTGGTGAGAGAGAGCCAGAGGGGAGCTGATATCTGCTGGCATGGAGGATGGGAATGATGGTGGTGGTGGTGGTATATAGCCACAGGCAAAGGCCAGAGGCGGGAATAAGGAAGAAGAAGAAGACAGAGCGAGAGAGGGCAAGGCTGTGGAACAAGTGCTTGTAAGGAGACTCTATAAAGAAATCAAACATAAGAATTGGCCAGGGCACGATGCCCGTTCTGTCCGCGGCCATATTTGCCTGATATCAATCCTAATCCCAAATGTGTTGCATGCGACTGGGCGTCCCCTTGAACATGTTGTGTCTATCCTATCCTATTCCAAGTGCCAATCATCAGCTAGCATACCTCACCCGTGTCGCACGTCCGTGCAGATCACACAAGCCCCTTCATCCTTCCTGCTGCCTTTGCAATTATGAACCGGTTCATATTATTTCGCAACTTCCTTCGGACTTGCCACCCATCAAGTCCGACGACGCGTAGCCGTGAAATCTAGTCGCTTTTTTTTTTTTTTTTTTTTTTCTTCAATCATTCTCTTCTTGCCTCGAGCCCTGCCTGTCTGCACTCGTGGCGCCAGTCGCCGGCCACGCCTTTACATGTTATCCCCCACTAACCGATGATGCATGATGGCTCCCCATAGAATTTCCTGCTTTTTTCTTTTTCTTTCCCTTATTCTATTGTCTCCTCATTTTTTTTTATAGTCTTATTCATTGCTGCTAGCTTAGTCTATCTGTCTGTCTCTGTCGCCACTATAGTAATGGATAATATAGCTACGATATAGACTCTCAATATATTAGTATGGTACGACATATAATACATCTCAAAGCCTTGTTGGGCTAGCGAGGCACACAAACAAGCATTGTCGAGTCAACAAACAAATTCTATTCCGACGCCGCTTCCTCGTCTTCTTCGGGCCCCTCTTCGTCCTCTGCATCATCTTCATCATCCTCATCCCCCTCGAGATCCAGCATCTCGAGCCCTGTGCCGTCCCCATCCAGTACAACGGCCACCCTACGCCCCACGCGTCCGTTCACGGCAAGTGCAACGTTGGCGCTTGTGATGGTGGGCAAGGCACGGCTCCGCCGGATTTGAATAGGCCCCGCCAAAACCTGTGTATGAAGTATGTGTGCGATAGAGTGAATAATGCAAAAAAAAAAAGCGTGCATGTAAACAATGCGGCACGTGTCAAACAATTGACCCATCCGTCCCCATACGAAGCAGAAAGAAAGAAAGAAGAAAATAAAAATATTCAAATGTCAATGATAAGTCAGTTCGTTCCCCCCAAGCGTCACCGTATACAAACACGGCGTTTGCAGTTATCCGCAACCGAACAAACGGGAAGGCAGTAAAGAAGAAGAAGAAGAAGAAGAAGGATGAATAAAGAAGACCATGGCGGACAACGAGGCAATGTATAGTGCAAGATCGGTTTATTCAGTTTTTTTAATATATTTTTTCACGATTTTTATTATTGGGGAAGCTCTAGTTAGCCTTTCTTGCCCTTCATAATAAATGGGGGTAATAGAAAACGAGAGAGGGCACTCACGTGTCCGGCGCGCCACTCCTGGAAAGCTGCCGCCGCCAGGTGTTCACGACTGGAGCCGCTTGTATCGCTGAGAAGCTCTTGATAGCGCGCGTCGTGGTAGGTCGCCGTCACTACGACTGTACCGCCTGCAAAAAGAAGTTGACCGTGAGGATCATGCTCCGTGGTGGGCCAATAATTAGTGGAGAGAGGGGGAGAAAAGAAAAGAAAAACCAAACAGCATGGATCATCATTCAAAGAACACACTCACGTTCGTCGCCTGTGTCATAGACGAGCACAAGCGTTTCATCATCGAAGAAATCAAACTGCTGCACGCTGCCTCCTGTGCTGGTGCTGCCGCTGCCAGCTGTCGTGACAGGACTACAATCAATCATGGCCACGCTTGACGTCTGTTGGACTTGTGTGTCCCTGCCATACGATTGCCTGATCATACACACTGCAAAAGAAGACCAGTGAAAAAATAAATAAATAAAACAAAATAAACAAAATGAGGCGCCCTAATTTGTTATGCAACCACCACGAAAGGACGTGGTGATGAGCTTTGCACGGATGACCAGACGACGCCACTCACACATGAAATCAAACTCCTTCGAAAACATAGCCAAGTATTGATATGAGCCTCCCTGCGGTCGATAATTATGGATACGCCCACAGACGCATTGTCGTATTCATCAATAGCTTGTCCCGTATAGCGCAAAAACACACAGAGGAGAGTGCACACACACTGACATCTGAAACTATGACTCGGTCTCGCGTTAACAGATTATGGTCCAGGTTCGGTCGCTTTTGCTCCGCGGAAGCGAGCCCTGACTTCGGACCTAAGGGATAGGCGATCACGGCTGATCGGCCCACTGCTCCAGACGCGCGGAACAGGACGCGTTGACAACGCGTGGCGAGCTCTTGGGTGAGAGCATCAAGATTCCGGTCCAAGTGGGACAGGTCCTTTCGATGGGTATCCTGAAAAGGCGGAAATGATTTTGATCAGGATCACGAGAAGCAAAGAGCAGTGCAATAGCAAACAGCAGCTGTTATTGACAGCATGATGATGGCTGCTGGGGTAGCCGCACAACGTGGAGGGGTAAGCTTGCTCGTTGCCATTTCTGTGGTCATCATCCCCCCCCCCCTCCACTGTCTCCACTGGTCTCCTCTGCCCCACTCTGTCTCCACCTCCGTCACACCCTCCTGTTTACATCCGGACGGGACGGAAAGGCAGAGGAAAAATAAACAGAGAAAGGAACAAACAGGGCAAGAAA
Organism: Agroathelia rolfsii; assembly: GCA_018343915.1. Taxonomy (NCBI): domain Eukaryota; kingdom Fungi; phylum Basidiomycota; class Agaricomycetes; order Amylocorticiales; family Amylocorticiaceae; genus Agroathelia; species Agroathelia rolfsii. Next base: position 3,164,859 of record JABRWF010000002.1, read on the forward strand.
TGTATATTATGATATGAGATGATACGTACTCCTTGCCACTCGAGGGATTTCTTGTCATGAATTGCGGTATGGCAGCTGGCTAATGCCTTATGAAGACCGTAATCATCGCTCGGGACGCCAAGATCCTGGGGCATGAACCGCGGGACCGGTCCCATAAACCATTTGTCGATTGAGCTGACCATGAGGCCCGACATGATGTAGTTGTTCACCTCGAGGATGTCATGCTCGACGGCGGGGCGCGTACCAGTGCTATTCGGACTAAGCACGGTAACCTCTTGTCTCGTATCATCAGCGAAAAAGAAAACCCACGAAAAGAAGTAGAGAACACGGCAAATGTTGAATGAAATTATTATAATAAAACGGAGAAAAGTCAAATCAAATTATAATATTGACCACATGGGGTCCAGCACAGGAGAAAAGGGGAGCCAACCGCAGACAGACGGTTGGCATTAAAATTAAACAGGAGGAACAAATAAAAGACTAAAAAGGACGTACCGAACCGGAGCCATTCAATAAATTCTGTGAATTTTGCAAGCTCCCTACGACAAAATGCCGCTAACCAGGCTGAAATCACGATCGCCCTCGCTGCCAGGTCAAGGCAATGCGTGATCTCCGTTTTTTCTAGCTTAAAGTCCCCGAAGTTTGGTCTGAGAAGGAAAACGAAAAACGAAACGAGGAAGGAGAGAAAAGAAAGGAGAGGAATCCGATCATGAGATATGGAAAAAACGCGCAGACAATGAGGGGAGTGGAATACGAATTTACTCGTCTGACATGCCCTGCAATTCTTCTAGGATTAAATGAAGGCGTTGAAAGGCCGGCGCAAGTCTCGTCTCGGACAAGTCACGCATCTTCCCGAGCGCATCTGAGACGGTGGTCTCCCATTTGTCGATCCCCTTTGAGTATGTTACGAGAGGAATAAACAAACATAAGTTTTTTCGACATTTTGCGTAAAAAGAAAGACAAAAGAAAGCATGATGTCATACCCTTTCACTCATGTTATCGCCGCTTCCAAGATAGTCAAGAAGTGATTCGGAACCCCTCCCTGTTATCAGAAGGGTAGTGAGATCTAGGATAGAGTTTGGATCCTGCACTATAAGTAGGCAAAAGTTTTGTGATAAGATGAAGAACGTGCGGCGAACGCGCGCGCCGAGGAGGTAAAAAAAAAAAAGAAAACAAGAGAATTAACAAGAGAAAGTGAGAAAGAAATTGAGCGAAAGACAAACCGCCAAATTGTTCTCTCTGTGTGGTTTCCAGCGCGCGCAACCATCGTGGGCCCAGCTCACGGGCCCCGGTCTGGGCCTCAGATCCAAACCATGCAGTGCGCATTTCACGTACCGTGCGCATGGCATACCAGAGCAGTTCACGCGCCGAGGTGCTCAGTAGCGCCACATCGCGCGGGCGGCGCGTCTCCAACAGCTGCAGCTTAATTACCACAGGTGACGCGTTTGTTGTCTTCGTCTCATCCGGCTGCTCGCGCAGGTGTCCATAAAATTTAGGCTCAATGATGTCCTTGCTGAGACAGGTAACTGACGTGCCGTGGCGGACGAGCACGGCACCAAGGGGATAACTGCCATCAAGGTAGTAATGTAGATAGCCCATATCATCGGCAGCGACTAGAAGTGTATTCAGATGCGAATCAGCTTCATCCTCGATTGTCTTACGTCCCAATTCTTGTTGGCGGACTAAAAGTGGCGTGGCAATCGATGCCAGGACAGGGTCGGGCTGGAGATGCGGCCATATGTGTATGGCTTCTGGCAACTCAGGCTTGCGAGCCGCCTTAGTTTCTGACCCTTGGAACGCGAAGAGATTGCTCGAGCTGCAAGACAAAAAAGAAAATGAACTTCGTCAGCGAGCAGGTCAGGAAGATATCGTATGCATCGGGTCATTTACACCCCCGCTTCTTTGTCACTGTCTAGAGGATCTAGCAATGGCAGCATCTTTAGAATTGAATGGGCAGAACCTGTCTTTAAGTCCGTTAGAAACTTGACAAGGATTTAATGAATGTTATGTCACTACAATGACTCCTTTCCTCCCAAATACATCCGGGATGTTGTTTTTCTCCTTTTCTTCACCGTGTGATAGCCACCAAATGTCCGTGATACGGGCAGTGCGTTGAGAACCCAGAGGGACACCGAGTGTGAGACTCTGCTCTTCAGAGCCATCTTGAATGGAGTGAACGGTAATCTTGGGTGGATCATGAGCCACTGCTATGCTTTGTCCTGCAGATGCAACCCTGACAATTACAAAGGAGGCAAGACGGCAGATGCGGGCGTAGAATGACTAGCCATTTGGACTCCAAGCAAGGCCAACTATCTTCGAGCTTGCATCAATCGGAGTCACATCGACCTCCCAGACTTTTGAGCCTTGGAGTTTCCATAGACTAAGCTTGTCTTTGTTGCTATTATTCTTGGTAGACACGACGAGTGCCACTAGATCCTTGTCAGGACAACACGCAGTTGCAAAGAGTCGAGCGGGTGTCGGTAGCAACAAACTGGCAAGGGATGCAAAGGAATTTGCTTGCGATTCCATGGTTGATTGAAGAAAATTTCACAGGATAGCTGTTCTTTTTTTCTGGGCTAGACGATGGACCTCTAGATAGGATCAGGTCATTGCGCTCGGAGATGTGTTGGGACGACCCTGCAACTGGCCTTGTCCATGACTCCAGGCCATGGCATTCCAGTCGCGTCCGTCAGTCGGACTTTGAAAACGCGTCACACTGGGCCTCGATCAAATGAAATAGGTTCGTTTGATGAGGGTGCTAGCCCCTTTGTCAGAGCACATAAGTATCAGTACATTTAATTGATTCTTACATATACTGGATAATAGAATTACTGTATTACATACAATGAGAAATATAAATGACAATAAATATCTTATCAAGATGAAGAGTCAATCAAATCCAACCATGACTTGCAGTGTGCTCTAGAACGAGGTCAGCGTTCCCAGAGACGTTTTGGGTGCTCGCCTTTGGCTACCTTCGCCCGATATTTCTCTTGCCACGATGATGAGTCTTCCTGACCCATCCATCGCTCCAGCCAGAGAATGCGGTTTCGTGTCCGTTCGAAACTGCGACCATTGTAATAATTATGACCACCTCTAGGAAAGTCAATCGAGCCGTTCTTCACGTTTTCATCGTTGATGTGGAAAAGTGTATGTTCACGCTCTGAGGAAGGTACGCTGTAAAGTCGACCATGGGCTAGATAGTAAGGGTTTTGAGCAAAATGCCGAAAGCCAAGGTATATTGGCGGAAGCGCTGGAACCCCTATTTAAGTCGTCAGTCAAAGTCAGTCGTAGAGGAAAGGTATGCTTCTAACCATCATTAAATGCCTTTACGGAAATTTCGACGCATTTCTCATGCCCACGTTCGCTACTCCAGCTGCGTTTTACGTCTAGCCAATGTTGTACTAATTTATCATTACCACAGCGTGGTGCCCCAAACACGATCAACTTGAATAAGATGTCACGGGGTATTTTACTTTTATGATCGCGTAGGAGGTCGAGAGCTAGAAGATATGCCACGGCGCCTCCCATGCTTGGGAATTATCAGAAAAAAATGATAACGTGATTGAATGAGTATGCATATACCTATGTCCAGTGATGACTAGTTCACGAGGAGCGTGAATGTCCAGTCCAGCACCAATACCAGCTATGACGTCTTGTCGAATACCCTTGTAGAGTTTCCAAAAACCGGTGTGGACCGACGCTTCGGGCGCATATCGATACCTGTGCATAGTAGTCCGGAGGTCATACAGTGCCTGCGTTGTAGTGGATGTCCCAGAGATAGCGACAACAAGCTGTTGAGTATTTGACCTGTAAGCCACGAAGGCATCAAGGTCGGCGGCTGAGCCTCGTATAGATCGGACGAGTTGAGCATCGGCTAGTGCGTCATAGCCCTCATAGGGAAAATCAACCTGTATTAGGTTGGCCAGGTGCGTAAAGGCATATTCGAACGGATGACCGGAGTATGCGGTAAAATATGCTAGTTCTGCAAACTGACCAATCTCTGCGAGCTCCAGTACAATAGCATCGGAAACGTGATCACTGCTGGTCAATGGTTTTGATGAGCGAGTAGCAACAAGCTTGCTGATGGTACGAAAGTTCATCAGTTTCTCAGTACGGTAGAGATCGCGTTGAGCTGTTGTCAGCTTGAGTCTGGACATGATTGCTAACAAAGCCTGAGACAGAAAAACGTGGAGATGGAGAGCTTGGGGCGAGGTTAGTGATACATGTACATCATTTGGTATTTCAGCAGTGCCTGTGATGGTGATTATATGCTGTGCATTACGTAAAGTAGAGGCCGTGTGGGATGCCGAGGGTGATTAAGCAGCCTATGATCTGTTCTCAGGCTGAGCATCGGCACTATCACTATCACCAGTACCAAGAATATCTACGCTATTTATCCATGTATCAGCATATGACACAGGTGTTGTTACTAGACCAAAGTTATTGGTTTCTCTCCCGGACAGGTAATGCATCACCATATTTGGGCAGCACTGATCGGTAGAGGAGGAAACCGGCATTACTCGGATAAGGTGCGTGAGAGATCATCCGATTAGTCGCTTCCCCGTTTATCAGATAAGCTAGTCACTCTATTACATGCCAGATCTTTATAAGCGCAAACCCGACCCCAAGTCCACTGTCTCCGTCGGTCCTATCTATCTCTTTCTCTCACTCTCTCATGTCCACCGAACGTTTGCTACCTCCTGAACACGACTCGCAGAGACGTCTCAGTCATCGTGCGAGTAACACCAGTAGTCTTCGTTCCTCACAGCTAAGGAGGTCCCCTGCTCTACCAACCCGTCTACTCGTCATTCGAGGAATTGCACTCTTTCTTGCTTGTCTGCTGAGCGTAGGCGTACACTAGTTAGTGAACCACCCAAAGATGATCTTTATGCATATATCTCAATACTTTACTATGACACAGTGCATCCTATGTTCTCAGCCCCTTAAAGTCTCGTCTCTCAAGGGAGATGGGTACATCCAACACTGAATTCTCGCTTTTGATATCTGCTTTCAGTTTAAACAGCACATGGACACCATTGATTGGCGGTATACTTGCAAGTCGCCTTGGGACGACATTCACTAGTGTCTTGGCTACAGGCGTGGTCTTTCTTGGTGCGTATTTCGTTCATTAATTATCATATTTCATATCACTTGACGTCATCTCGTATAGGTCAAGCTATTCTACTTCTTGGTCACATTTTCGAAAGTCTGCGGCTCATGGTACTCGGAATGTTCATCTTCGGGTTGGGTGTTTCGCCTCTTGCTGTCGTTCAAGAAACAATCATCGTCCGATTCTTCAACAAGCACGGCCTCGGCGTTTCGATGGCTCTCGGCCTTGTTGCAGGCAAATTCGCCTCTTTTGTGTCTGCTCGCACCTCTTACCCACTGAGCCAAAACTTCGGCACTCATGCGCCATTCTATGTGGCCACCGTGCTTTCGGGCTTGTCATTTTTGGTCAATATCATCTATATAGTTCTATCCAAATGGCTCGTCACCGAGTCTGGAACCGAGTTAGAGGCTGCTGAGATCCACGAAGAAGCCCGGAGACTCTCGGTCCGCAATCTCTCCGAAGCCGAAGTTCTTGACAAGGTCGCTCAGAAACGCAAGGTGAATTTGAGGGATGTTACCAAGCTGGGTGACTTATTCTGGGCGTAAGTTCTTCATGCCTGAGATGCAAATATTCGCTCACCGTCACTTAGTTATATCGGAATCAATGTCCTTTGCGGCATGTTATGGTCTCCATTCACACATTTGGCTGCGTAAGTTGTCCATGATGATCGATTATTCTCCTTGACATTCATGTTCTGTTTAGAAACATTGTTGAAAGGCGGTATGATCTATCGGAAGGAGATGCTTCAAGCAAAGCCTCTTTCGTTCTTGCTGGTAGCGTCGTATTATACCCCCTAGTGAGTGAAGGACTGTCTGTCTATCATTAGAGTTCGCCTTTCATCAGAGTGAAAAATAGTGCGGCTTTATCGTTGATCGCCTGAAAAGTCGCTCGAGAACTATCATCCTTATGGGGGTGGCCTCGCTTTTCACCTTGGCATGCTACGGATGGCTGTATCTCCCACCCTCATTGACCGGTACACCCATACCGGCTATCACCTTCTTCGCCATTGGTGTAGGATTTTCTCCTCGTAAGTGGATTATAACTTCTGGAATTCCGTCTTTGCTTAGCCCTCCTCCCCCCGCCCTTTAGTTCTTCTCGTTGTCATCGTGCCTCAGCTTGTCGAACACAAGTATGTATCGACCACTCTGGGAGCTCACAAAAGTGTGAGTAGTAGATGTTCTCGCTCACTTGTTACTGTCTTATCGTATCTTTACTTTGCTTTTAGTTGGAACATGTTGGCTCGGCCAGCTTCCAGACACTTGCAGGACTTCTGCTTGATATAAAAAAGCAGCCTCAACCGGGCACAAAAAATTCGCAATCCCTTCAACGTCTCTTACGCGTATTCTTCACCGTCAACATCATTCATCTCTTGGCCATTGCTGGCCTTTATACCCTCGAGCGGCGTGAAACCCAGCGTGAAAAGCGGGTTGATCGCCCTCGTACACGACCTGTATCTGTGTCCATGTCTTACACTGGACCAGAACACGATGAAACCCAGCCACTGCTCTCGCCACCATTAGAACCTGAATTTAATCAGCGTCAGCAGGAAGAGGATCACGAAGACGAAGCACACCTCCAGGCTGCGGAGAAGCCTCGATCGACACGTAGAGGAGAGTTCTTTACCATCCTCTCGGCCGTTTCAATCGTAGCCACGTGGGTGTTGTTCATGGTGACTGCTTATCTGCGCTTGCGATCGAAGCATGAGCGACAGGGTAAACAGTAAGATGGCGCTTGATTACCCCGCTCCATTCAAGTTTCGTATGAACTGTCTTTTGTTCATTGTAATATGCTGGTTCGGTTCAGTTTAATCGTCATTGTATGAATACAGTGTCAGCCCCGGACAATCATGTACATACCATAAATATGATTAGTCTTCTTGTACTTAGTTACGAATAAATGTCTGTCATCTTGGATCTAAATCCTAGTTCTGCGTTGCCTATTACGTAGGAGGCCTTGCGGTATCACACCATCAACTTACTATCGTTCACATGCACTTTGCGTTTTTCCGATACATTTGTCAAGCATTCGAATACATAACAGTGGCACAAATGCGAAATGGTTTACAATTGACGCACATCATACACAGGTAAGATAATCCTAATAAAACAAAGAAATAGTCCAGTGTAAAATGACACAGTCCTAAAGAAGGCCGTTTCACAGGGAAAAAAGGGGAAGGCATGAATACAGGCAAGACGGGCTGAGTGAATCACTCAGCGTTCACCCTGTGTCAGAGTTAGGACAAAAAAAAAATGAAAAAGGGAGATTGATCAATCCCACTGGAATGAAAGGAAATAGTTAGAGCCGTGTTGTTCAGTTTAGAAATGATTATTTGAAATGCCTACAACTGGCCGTTCCTCCTGCGGGGGCTCTGGAGCAAGCTTTGCTTTCTTAGAAGCCTCCAGTTGTGCAGCCAAACGCCCTTGATTAGGATTTGATGCATGTATGCCCCGACCATTGGCCTGAATCCCAATACCAGCATAAACATGAGCCGACAAACCACTACATGAATTCATAGAAGTAGACTTGTGTACATACAGCTTTCTGTCGTCTCTCTGCAGCCTCCGCAGCGGCCTTGCGGCGTTCGTCAGGACTGGTGGGGTTCGAAGCAGATAGAGTGCCACCGGCAGCGCTGCCTAGTACTTGGTGGCCGCCATCAGCAATGTTTCTATTAGACTTTGAGCAAAGTCCACCCATGAGACCGAGTAAGTATCAAGAAGCAAACGGAGCAATGCCCTGGTCCGGAGAGGGGTCCAAGAGATAAAGTAACTGTCAGAGTCGAGCCATACTCCTGGCTTTCATCGGCCCTGGATGTACAGGACACTGGCGGCTGATCTCTGGACCTCGTTATATTACGAGATGTATAATAAATACTATGCTCTCCTTGATCCATTATGAAGTGAACGCAAATAATTTATTGTAAATATACATATGAATCTATCCAGATGACTAGAGAAAATGCGGCAAAAATCAAGACTCCTCGTGCTCCAAAGCAGCATACTCTCTGGTCTCTCTTGAGCGTACGTGGGGCCCGCGGTGACGACCAAGCATAATATCTTCAGGCTGTCTCCGAGGCATCCAAGCCTGTGAGCAGATCAAGGTGAGTTACGGAAAGAGAAAGCGTATTACCCTCTTGGAAGTACCACAACTCACCTGCCACCAATGCCTGCTAGCGTTCCAGGCGGTGCTCGTATCAAACTCAATACCAGCCTTCTGCATCCTCTTTTTGATACCGGCACCGAGGAGCAAGCCAAAGACCGTGAGTAGAAACAGGGTTACGACCAACTGGTCCCTCGGCGAGTCGCGTTCTGCAGTGATTTCAATCGGTCAATCAGAGCAAAATCCATCAGCCAGGATTGAAGACGAGTGTAATCAAACACGAGGAGTACTCGTGGCTCGCCGGCGGTAGGTGTGGATGGTATCCATGGTATGGAAAGGCTAGACTCACGAAAACATCTAGCCTCAACATCTCCCTCTTTTCCTGTCGCAGTGTCTAGGTCAACGTCTCCCAGCGTGGCACCAGCGCACATAGCCAGATTTTGATTCAGACACCATGTCTTGGTGCACGAGAGGCAAGGCTTCTTGGGATCGTCGGGGAAGTCCAGGGACAATATAGTATAGTTGGTGCCAAAGCATACACCTACAATGAATTGAGGTTCCACATGTCATGTCAGTATCGTCGTGGATATGGACTTGGGGGAGTAGAGATGTGCCAGCCATATCTGACATTTGCAAAAATTATTGGCCTCCCATTTGTTAAGGATACCATTGGCAGGTGCCTAGGAGTGCATCTGAGCACTAAGACGAGTTCACATAATGCATTAGGCATACCACTAGTACGCAAAGTAGATAGACCAGTAACGGAGGCAGTAATAAACCAGGGCGGACCATTGTCGTCGCGTGTGAAGAAGCGCGTCGCACCTCCGCTTTCCTACCAACACACGCGTTCCTGCCTAGAGCTCCCTCCGTCGGCCGTTCTTCAAAATTATTGCATGTCTTTATAAGCCCTAGATCCTATCAATATGTCTAATGAATATGAGGATGTCTTGACCAATCAGCCTGTCGTCATCGACAACGTCCGTGCGTTCTTGGTCGTTACTCAACATCCTCGTTATAACTTGCGCACTGTTACATAGGGCTCTGGCACGATAAAAGCTGGATTTGCGGGACAAGATCATCCGAAATGCTATTTTCCATCTTTGTGCGTATACTATCACTTCCCGTTCACTTAGGAGAGTAGTTGCATATGAATTGATAATGTGCCTCCAGTGTAGGACGCACAAAACATGTACGCGTAATGGCTGGTGCCCTCGAGGGCGATGTTTTCATTGGGAGCAAGGCCCAAGAATATCGAGGGTTGCTCAAGATAAAATATCCCATGGAACACGGAATAGTAACCGACTGGGATGACATGGAAAGAATATGGAGTTGGGTTTATGCAGAGGAGCTGGGGACATTGAGCGAAGAGGTAACTGCCAAATTATCACCAGAGTCGAGCTTGTGTTCAATAGCTGACTTCGCCTATTACGATCAGCATCCAGTCCTCTTAACAGAGGCACCACTCAATCCAAGAAACAATCGCGATTATGCGGCACAGATCTTCTTTGAAACATTCAATGTTCCAGCATTATTTATGTCGGTTCAAGCAGTATTATCACTGTACGTTGCCTTGACGCCGCTGGTTGTCCGTATAAATTTTATTCTGACAGATTTCGATAGATATTCGTCAGGTCGAACAACTGGTATCGTTCTCGATTCCGGCGATGGCGTTACGCATGCTGTACCTGTCTTCGAAGGTTTTTCAATGCCACATGCTATTCGACGGGTTGATGTGGCCGGGAGGTAATTCACATCTCGGACATAGCAGCCCTATCATTATTAAACATGTTCACCCAGAGATGTGACAGAACAACTACAACTTTTACTCCGCAAAACAGGACACCATCTTCACACTACCGCTGAATTCGAGGTTGTTAGGACCATTAAGGAGAAGTGCTGCTACATCTCCCTTAATCCCCAGAAGGAGGAAAAGGAAACACTTGGTCGGACAGAAGAGTTCAGACTTCCTGATGGCCATGTCTTGCAGCTGGGCACCGAGCGCTTCCGTGCTCCAGAAATCTTATTTAATCCCGAATTGATTGGTCAGGAATATGCGGGCGTGCATCAAGTGGTAGTCGATGCCATCAACCGAGTCGATTTAGACCTACGAAAGAGCTTGTTTTCCAACATTGTTCTGAGCGGTGGAAGTACTCTATGTCGAGGTAGGTGTCATGTCCACATATAATGTAACACGGATGCGAACGTCTTGCACAGGTTTTGGTGATCGTCTCCTCAACGAAGTGAAGAAATTGGCCTTGAAGGACATTAAGATCAAGATCTATGCACCTCCCGAGCGCAAGTATTCGACATGGATAGGCGGATCCATTTTGGCTGGTTTGGGGACATTTAAGAAGGTAATATAAAACATAATTGATCTCAATGTCTTCTGCTAATTGTGGCACAGATGTGCGTATCTGCAGAAGAATATCAAGAAGACCCAGATATCATCCACAAGAAGACAGGATTTTAGTATATCGATTCTATTTCTTGACTTTTGACTCAGTTTGGGCTCGACTGATGGAATATACCCTTCTACTGCATGTACAATCAACCATAATATAGTTTTCACTTCGGCAGCAACCGATGGAATGTGGGGGAGCATGCGCATGTAATTGGCCATGGTCGTAATAATGCATATACCATATATACGATGTGCAAGGGTGATCGGGTGCCGAGAGGTGATGAAAGCAAAAGCGTGAAAGAAGGGAAATGAAGTATAACAAATACAAAGCGTGCAACCCTTACTTGCCCTTCTTGGGGGCTTCCGAAGCCTTGGACTTTTTGGTGCCACGGAACTAGAGAGCGAACGGGTTAGGTGAAAATTGACTGACTAGCAATGTGGTTGCGAACCTTCTTTGCTCTGTTCTTACGTTCTTTGCGCAGTTTGCGCGAGGGCTTGTCTACCTTACTCTCAAGGCCAGACTAGAAGAGTAGATGCATGTATCAGTATTCCATGCTGAACATGGTCGTAATATGATGATACGTACTCGGACCAAGCGATATCTTGGCTCGAATTTCCTTTGTGATGCCTCATCATCATAGATCAGGGCAAAGCCAGTGCTCCTTCCTCCACCAAAAATGGTTTTGAAGCCGAATGTGACTACACGGTTCTTGTCGGTCTTGTAGATGGCGGCAAGCTTCTCAGAGAGCTCGGCCTTGGAGACATTTGGGCGGGACGGGTGCAAGACATCGAGAACGAATTGGCGGCGAGCGAGCAGACGGTTGGTGATGAATTTGCGGGTCCTGAGCGTGACGGGAGGGAGCGTGTCGGCCTAGCGAGTAGCAAAGAACAAAAAAGCAATGGACAGAGTCAGCGTCATCCAGTGTTTAAGAGAGCCATCCATCGCGATCCAAGCCGAATTTCGCCCAATATTCCGGCGCAGAGCAATGAACGCAAGAAACGGATAGACATGGACCCACCATGATGGAGAGAGCCGATGTTTTTTAGATATGCCTTGAGTCGAGTCCTACGGCGATTCCTGGAGTAGAATCCACATCTGCTGGCGATGTAGCACTGTTACCAAATTAGGATGATCACGTCACGATACCCCGACGTCACACCTCTTGCTGCCAACGGCCATGAACTTCTCCAAGTCTGCATCATCCTTTGCACCTTATGTCAGTAGCCAGGCTGAGACTTGTAAAATATTATGGAATTTTGATCCCAGCAAGAAATCCTAGGCACCACCTCCGGATGATCCCAAGCATAATCAAGCCTCCTCATCGAAATTCTCAAGTAAACGACCATGGTTCCCCACTCGCCCCTCATCTGCATATGAGACGTCATATCAATCTGGGGGGATACCTACATTTAACAATGATCAGACCGTTAACCCTGGGGCTGTAGAGCAAGCGGAGGGTCAGGTTAATCAATGGGAGACACGCTTTGGCGCACGAGTAGATATGCTTGCAGCTTGGGCTTACGTACTTGGTCCTGTAACAGGTATGCGAATAGTCGCATCCCATATAGCAAATGGTTGTCTGAAAGGAATTGGATAGCTCTTGCTGTTCTTGTTCTAGAAACAAAGAATGATTATGTTCGTTTTCATGGTAGGGCATCATCTACGTCATTGCTGGTCATCTCAACGAGTGTTACTCTTTAGCTTACCAGGCGGCTTTATTGTCCACACCCTTGGTCGTCATCCGCTTCTTTGCATCGTTGATTGGATTCTGGTCTTGGCTTCGGACAACCCTTACATTAATTATATTTATACCATGCTTCTACATGTCGTGAGTTGTCTTTTTATGTTCAAGATGGCGCCGACTTGACTCGTTTCTTCATTCAGATACCGGGCTCATTGGGATGCAAATTATAACAATCTAGAAAGGCACCAAATCCCATACATAGGGCCAATCGCGGATCGCTGGGTCGCTGAGGAATGATTAAGACAGGAACCTTTGTACAATATAATCTTCGCATCTATTGAACTTTATTTTTTTCATTTAATTGAAATCAAATTACTAACGCAAGATTTCAGGGCCTGTCGATCGAAACACGAAAAGATCCAGGCCAGTTGATTGATATCGAGCTAGCGCGAGATTCTGATAGCATTATACATCAGACCCATGTTGTGTCCGGAATTTTATCCAACATATGCGTCGATCAAAACTGGAGGTTGCTTACACCTAAATCTAATGTGATTCAAGGGTTATTATCGTTGCCGTGTTCGTAGTAAGGTTAGAAGCTCGGGTCATTATTAGTATATAGGTTGCATATATGCAGTGTTGCTGTATTGGTTAGGTATGCACTAAATAGATAGCGATGGGTGCATAACCAGATTATTTGACTTTGAGCTTTAAAAAACTCCATTGGGGTGCACAGTTTCACATATATCTGCTCAACCACACCTGATTAATAGATGGGGACGGTGGTCTATTGCTCGTTCCATAGTCACGTTACCGTGTCTAATTACGCACTCTGACGTCGTCACGGTCATCTGGATAACACTATCTCACATCTTAACCATGACCAGCCCAATCGAGAAGATCCAATCAAACAAAGCATTTGGCGGCGAGTTGACCAAATACAAGTTCAAGGTATGATACAACACCAGTGTTTCTAGAAGAAAAAACACATGGGGCTGCATGGCTGATCTGTTAAATAGTCTGCTGCCCTTGGTGGACTGGATGCAAAGTTCAACCTTTTTCTTCCAGCTACTGCGACTAAAGACCAGCCAGTGCCAGTGCTCTTTTACCTTGCAGGCCTGACCTGCACCGAAGATAATGGGTTGGCTTGACAGTTGTGACGTCAGTGGATCAATCTCACTAACATACCAAAGAGCACAGAAGGGCAGTTTCTTCAAAGATGCAGCATCCGAGGGCATAGCAATCCTTTTCCCAGATACATCTCCTCGCGGCGCAAATATTGAGGGAGAGGATGACTCCTGGGACTTTGGGACCGGTATACCTTATCTTGCTGAGGCCAATGCACATCTGATCTAAAAGTTTCCAACACAGGTGCCGGGTTTTATCTGAATGCTACGCATCCTAAATACTCCAAGCACTATAATATGGCGACTCATGTTTCAATTGAGCTGCCTCAAGTTATTGAAGCTGCTGGCCTGCCAATTGTATGGTCTTGATCCAATTATTTCGTGATGATAAAACTCATTGTGGCATAGGATTTATCTCGGCAATCTATCTTGTACGTTCTTGTGCAGCAATTCCTCTCAATCAGTCTAACAGTGTTCTCAAAGTGGCCACTCCATGGGCGGACATGGTGCCCTGACTCTTTACTTGGCATCGTTGTTGACTTCAACGTCCGCTGGCTCGTCCCCTCAACATCGTCAATATCGTTCGGCCTCTGCTTTCGCACCCATTTCACATCCACTGGAAGCACCTTGGGGACAGAAGGCTTTCGGGGGATACTTGCAAGGCGGCGTAGAAGAAGCTGAAGCGAGTGGAAAATATGATGCGACCCAGATGATTTCTCGCGTGTCTGCCTCTGAGCCGGTGCATATCTTAATCGACTATGTGAAGTCCATCTACCTGTATCCAGTAAAACAAGTCACTGATTAAAAGTTATATAGGGCACTGGTGACGAATTCCTCCACAAGGGTCAGCTTCAACCCGACAAATTTTTGGCCGCGGCACGAGAGGCGGGACGTGATGAAATGCAGATTCGTGTCCGTGATCAAGAAGGCTACGATCATAGCTATTACTTTGTAAGCTGGAAAACCACATATTTTATGGTGGCCACATATGCTGATCTTGATCATCGCCGTAGATTTCTACTTTTGCCGCTGACCATGTGCATTGTATGTTACCTCATTCCAATCTCAAACCACATAGATTTACTGATTCTTTCATCAAGTCCACGCGAATTTCCTTAAGGCGTGATTGGGCAGTAGTTTGTTTAGGACTGAAGCGCTCGAGAAATTAAAATGCCTATTGTATCATTCTCTGCTCATGAACTTGAACATTGTCGCGATGTTATGGTATTCTATCGAATTATATGTACTCGAAACTTTAAGTCTTTTAATGAGCCTTCCCGTGAATTTGTACTCGTCACATAACTATTGTGTGGTAAAATAAATAATTTTAGCTGTAAAGCTCACGCGTAAAGCTGTGATTATTCTAAGAGGAAGGCAATACAAGGCGTTCATATGCTCGAGTCAACTCGTCCATGTCCTGAGAGATCCAATCTGATTCCAATGCTTCGTTGACCGTAAATCGGTCCTGTGGATTACGCTTTAACAGCTCATTAATTAATAGTATTGCGTCTTGATCCCAAAAGTTAGGTTAGTACTCCGGCGGTTAATGCATCCTGTCCTTACCAGTTGGTATTTTCCCCCATTCCTTTCCATCGAATGCTGCTTCTCCGTAGACTATTCGATATTTTGTTTGGTGTTCTCCATTAAAATGCCGAAATTTCATGTCCGAATCGACACTTCCATTGTCAATATCGTTGTCGGACCCACTATCTTCAGGGACACAAGTATCGACATGATCTGAACTATCCGGAGAATCGAACGGATGGCGTCCACTGTTTTTCATTGCAATTAGAAATAAAGGGACGGGGAAGATATTTCTCTACCTTAGCATTATGTAAAGCACTACCCCAGCGCTCCAGCAGTCAGCAGGCATGCCTGGTGAATTCAAGGACGGTCAGAGTCAGACTCAAAATTACAAAATTACAAGTAGACAGATCGCAAATATTATGTGTAAATACTTGCCTACATAACTCAATTCTTTATGCTCCAAGGCAAGTATTCCTGTGACAATGATAGATTCGGTTGAGAAATCGAGCAAAACAAAGAGCAATAAATCATTCACCCTCAGGGGGTAGGTAAGCGACGGTTCCGCAAACATTGAATGTCTCCTGGTAAGACCTTTCTCGTGCCAGCCCAAAGTCCGCTATCTGAATTCTGGGATATGGACCAGGATTATAGAGAAGGATATTCTCCGGCTGTGAGAAGTCATAAGTGCTGCGGTTCGACCATTGTAAACACGAGCATACCTTCAAGTCTAAAAAGGCGGATTGAGATCAACAATAGCCTATTTTACGTTTTTCTGTGTCTTACCTCTATGAGCTATCCATCTTTCATGAAGATACTCTAACCCTAACAGCAGTTGATACGTGATCCATTGCGCCTCTCCTTCACCCAGTTTCAGATCGGCTTGTGTTGTAATATATGTGAATAAGTCTCCACCCGTCGATAGTTGCAAGAAAATGTTTCTGATCATCCTTTCACCCTGGAGAAATAGTATATTTCTCAAATGATGCACTTACAGGAATTGATCCTTCACGTGAACGTCATACACGCGAGTAATATTTGGCTATACAGCAATTTTTAGTAGATATGGCGATGATTGCATTTGCCCACCTACGTGATGGAGCGACAGCATGATTTTAAATTCCTTGAGCTCTGACAGTACATCGAAATCGCCCTTGGAGGGGTTCATCAAGGATTCAGAGGCGTTGATATTCCTTGTCTTGATGCTTTTGCATGCAACCTGGCGTTTATTACGACCATCAATAGCAAGATGAACCGTGGCAAAGCTGCCTGATCCCAAACAATGAGAAGTGACAATATAATGGCTAATCTTTTTCTGTGAAACGGTAAGCATATACAGGGCGGTGCAAGACCAAAAGTGTTGACCTGCTTCTGAGGCTGAGTCGTTGGTGTCGAATCGAAAATGTTAGACTTTTCAGGAGGAGCTTTCCATATATATGTGCATTGAAACGCTATAGATGTTTTATTTCTCAGCTGAAGATACATCTGCGTTCATTAAAACACATACTTTGGGACATAGGTAGCTTGATGACATCCCCTTGCATAACGATCACAGAAGACTTTCTGATCTTGTGGTTGTTGAGGATGATTCCATTGGTCGAAGTATCCTAGGAAATGGTTCAGAGAGCGCTCCATTGAAGTGAAGTTGTAGCTTACCTGACAAGACACGATGATCCCTCCAGTAGCGGAGCGGACGCTATGGTTGCCGTCAATATACATATACATGTAGACATCGACTGTAGCTGGTAAACCAAAGAGACTGACGCGTGTAATTTGCAGTGCACATTCGATACAACGGCTTCAGGAAGCACGTAAGAACTGCTTAAAAGTCGGAACCATAGACCAGAGGGAGGAAACGTAGCAAGTGGACGAACCACTTCGAGGATCTCCCAATCGTGACCGGCGCGTTTATACCCAAAACAATCACTTTTTGGACAGTGTAAAACACTACGGAAAAAGTAAAAGGATATAAAAATTACCATCTTGCCTTTCTTCTCTTGTCTTTGTGACAAACTTCGCGCATATATCCACCGCCGAACTTCCTTCACTCCGAGGAAGCGTGGTAGTTTTTGAAGATGGTCTAGTTATTGTCCTGATGCTGCCTAAGCTCCTTGCCCCCGACTTTCTGGACCTAATGGGTGGCATGACTCAAATAGTAACAAGTACTGATATTCAGAGAGGAGGAAGGTGGTTTGCCAACGTCCGAAGACTGGTGGAAGAGTGAAGACACCCGGGCCCGCTCTCGGAAGTAAATCATCAGTCAAGCTAGTTTTCGGTTTTGATCAAAATAGAATTCTTGCATGAGGTTAATAGGCGCTTCCATCCGATAAGGAACCAGCGTCGTGCACTGGGGGGCAAGACTAGATGAAGTTGTAGACTCGAAGGCCATATGCAAGTCACCATTATTACAGTACACACAACGTACAAGTTTTGGGATCACATCCACATCACACAACAGGTGATTAGTCATCATACCCCTTTCCACTACGCTGCTTTACCCTCTTCACCTTTTTGTGATGCTTCTTGCCCATAGATGCATCTCCACCTGCACTGGCAATGACAGAAGCGACCCTTGCGTATTTCCCGTTGATGGGTGTCCCGTCGTTTGTAACTGCGTTTTGATGCGGAAATAGTTGCGAGCGACTGTATTCCATCCCGTCACGTGCGGAACCCTTTACGAAGGGTCGCGGGGAGAGTGTGTATCCACTGGTAAAAAAGTCTTTGTCGATGGCCTTGGATTTCCTACTCTGGCCTATCCCAGACGATGGGTCAACAATATCTGAAGGGGAGGCTATGTAGGTGTCAGCCCCCTTTCCAACGCGAGTCGTAGGCGCAGTTTTCTTGTTAGCGTATCGACGTAGTGAAATTTGATGTGTAACTTCATTGAAAGCGTCTGGAGGATAGTCGGAAGGTGGATGGCAGTACAGTAGTTTGGCATTCACATAGTCCTTGAGAATGTAGCGTGCCGCCCGAGCCTCGTCCGGATTTCCCTGTCCAGCTCTCGTGAAACCACGAGCAACTATGCGTTTGATTAATGAAACTGGACTCATTTTGGTAATTTGAGGACCTACTGGCATATGCGACCAGTAAGTCTTCGGCCGTAATTTTACCGTTTCCACCTTCTTCAGGACCATGAACCCTGATCGTGAGACCATACGTTGCCTCCAAAACCTCGCGTGGAATGCGTCTAACGATCAACGAAGTCGGTCCCATATGTTCCCTCAGTTGATCAATCGGTAGTACGCCGTCACATACGAGATCGGCTTTTGTTGTGGCAAATTGGGGGAAGACAAGACCAGGGCAATCACAGAGGACCATTGTTGAAGAAAGATGGATCGTCTGGAAATGTTTTGTCTTGCCTGGTGTTGAAGATACGCTGACCTTCTTCTCACCGACAAGAGAGTTGATGGTACTGGATTTTCCTACGTTGGGATATCCTACAAGACCGACGACAAGCTTGGGAGGGCTTTTCCCAGAGGCGTCGGCAAATTCTGATTGAAGTAATTGAGAAGAGCAACTGCGTCTTTTCAAAATCGCTTACCTTCCAAGGGCGGAGCAGATTTGACAAAGAGATCCTCCAACTCAAGCACAGTCAATACCTTGGTCCTCGGATCCTTACCATCAGGTGTATCACGATCATCATAAAGCATGTCGGGTTCTTCTGATGAGTGAGATGATTCCTCCTCATCTTCTACTAGATCGTCTTCAATGGGGGATGTAGGGCCATCGCCTTCCTCGACTTCAGGAGGATATTGGTTTTGTTCCAGGCCCTCCACCTGTTCCGCGTTTGCTCTTTCCATAGCTTCCCTTCTAGCCTCTTGCAATGCTACTGCATTGGCAGCAGAGAAGAAAGCATACTGGATATTCTGCTCGTCAAAATAGTCGGCCCATATACGTCTAAAAATCCGTTCAATGAGTAGTCTCGGCGTTCTTCAAGAGAATATATACCTTTGCGTTGCCGTCAATAGGTCGGATTTATTGATAAGAAGCAAGGTCCGTCGCTTTCCTGGGCCTGTTCCTTTTTCACCCTCGGGTCCTTCTACATCGCGTACATAGTTCTCAAGGTCTTCTGCCCTAAATCGAAGTGGATTGCGAGCATCAACAATCTGAACAACAAGATGTGAACGCTCCAAAACACGCCACAGCTGGCGCCAAACTTCAAGATTGCGTTCAAATGGTGTAAGAAGGAATTTTTCTTCTTCTTGGAGCCTTCATTCGTTGATTAGAAAGATATATTAATATCCTTAGAAATGCTTACTGAGCTAATCCTCTCCGCCACTCTAAAAATGCATCTCTCTCCTGACGCTCTAACTGAGCTGGCTTCATGTCCCTCGTCCAAGGCGGTCGACGAGGAACCCTCAAGCGTTCTTTATTTTCCTGATGTTTTCTAATTATTGACTGCTCTTCTTGCTCCGATAAAAGATAAGGATTCGCGTTCGATCCAGTGGGTCCGGATTGAATTATCTTGATATTACGACGTTCTAACGGATTTTTTAGATAATACATATACGTTCCAAAGCATGCAAAACTCACCGGCAGTGAAATCGGTGCCTGCAAGCTGCGCTGTATTGAGAAATTCATCCAGATCACGTTCTTGGGTAACTGATTGGAGGCGTGTGGTGGAGTCTAGATCTGCGTTGTACTGTGGGTGCCATGAGTATCGTCTTCTCACCAGATGCAAAAGACGAAAACTTACCAATCCGGATTCTTCTCTTTCGACACGCGCCCGAGCATCTTTGAATTTTCTGTTGATAATAGCACGTCCCAAGCCGCTGGAATCGGTTTTCTTTCGTGGTGCAGGCTAACATGTGGTATAAGCATTTTATTCTCAAAAGCGAGGGCTAGTAGATCACCATTGTCAGTGAGATTACAGTTATGAATTGCGTAATTACAATCTCAAAGGAAGCAAATGTCAATTTGATCACGTGGCTCGGGGGATGGCGGGCCGAGTCTCTAAGCATGATGTATGCAGCCTCTTGGATGATGCAAGACTAAACTATCCATCGCGTGCGCAGGTATACAGGTGAATAATAGGGCAATAGTAGTGTAGCAAGTGCTCCCCATTTTACTTCTAAGTTGCTACTGGATGACGAATGCATGTAACAAGTTAACTTGATTTTAGCTTAATATCGTAAACTAAATTTTCGGCTTGATGAATTTAAACACTTTGATTTATCGACTTCGTCGACTATACCAGGAACCCCGTATCAATATTGACAAAGTTTATATCTAATCTATTCGTACACAATGATTGAAAGTTCAAAGAAAAACAAATAATATACAAATGAAGGGTATATGTGTTATGTCCTTTCAATTGCTGCAGCAACAAATTGCAAGAATTCATCGGGACCCTCCTTGCCTGAGCGACGTGTTGACTTCCAGAGACCATATATACCGGCGACACAAGTCTTGATGTGTTCGTCTTCATTGAATGCCACAGGATCGGCAAGGGTTTCGCCAACTTTTACATCATCCCGTACCCACTCAATGCCATCAGTGGCCGGCTCAGGGGATAACGTGTCGCTTGCAGAGCCAGATTCTTCAATTTCGGCAGCAAAGAAGTCAGGGCGAGGAGATATGTTCTGTAGCTCAAAAGACAGTGCCCTTGGTGATGGGGGGTCCAAACGTGATGGCTGGGACGGTGGATGCAGGGTTTTGTAATCATAAGTTATGATTTGTTCTCTCTGGAACAGTGCGCTTTGTGGCTCTTGCGATTGGTACTGAGCGAGAGGCTTGTTTTTAGCGTTTTCTGGCAATCTCGGAGACGGTATTGTTGAATCTGCAGAGCCTTCGAAAAATCAGTGGCGTTAGATCGCATGCAAAAAAGATCTTATAGAAAAAGTTTAAACTACCTTGAACCTTTCCATAAAGAGCCCAATATGCGTCTTCAGAGTTATCAAGAGTTTCTGAAGGCTCCAAGGAAACTCTTTCACTCTCTTCTGCGTCATCTGTTGCGCCATACGAGTCCCAGTAACTATCTTCATCAGATAGGTCCCCCTGATATGATAAGTCCGGTGGATGAGAGGAGATGGCGGCGGATGAAGGCACGACGGACTTCAGGGCTGCATCGAGTGCCTGGAAGCTTTTGAGAGGGAAGGGCATTAATCCACAGTCGTGATATTTCCATCCACCCCCCTCGTCCCAGTGAAAAACTAGTCTCAATTTTGCGGTTGGCGCCACGTGTGCATAAATGTCCTCATCATCGGCCATATACTGTATAGGGTAGGGTGTATGCTCATGTATATCAACAGCTGATGAAAGCTCTTCAAGAGCTTCTATTGCTCGGGCAGAGTCGCTAAGGTCGTTTGATGGCCAGCAGAGATAGGCCTGTGGGTCTTCAGGAGACGGCTGTAAAAAATGATGCCGTTGCAGAAGGGGTTTTGAGAGCATATGTGGAGGAAGTAGTTCCACAAGCTGAGAGGGGGGAGAAATGTATCGTAGTGTAAGGTCTACGTCGTGCGATTGTATATCGACGGGAGACATGGTGGTAAGTGTGATGTGGAGGTATGGGGGAATGTAAGACTGGGAGCTGAAACTTGAGCCTTGGAAAGTCAGTGCGGGGCTGTTTATAAAAGGAAGGTATCACGGAAGCAACGACGCAGTTCGATCGGCAACGCCGAGCCCGTTCAGGAAGCCCAATTTAGCTGGGCACTACCTCTTTGCCCTGGACCGTCACCGTCGCTGCCCTCATACGGTAGGCCTACCTTCAAAGAAAGTACTACATGTAGCTCAACCGTCACTACTAGGTCATCCACCGAAAGCTATAATCATGAGGATTCAGCTATTCACAGCGTTCGCTCTCTTGATCTCGCTGGCCACAGCCCAAGTGCGTGCCTCTGTTTGCTCATCCTTCTTTTGCGGGTTTACACACTAACCCCACCTTTCAGTCGTCCACTTCATCATCACCCACCAGTGCGAGCTCTGGTAGCGCTACCCAAAGTGGCTCAGCTTCACCATCCAATTCCGCATCCGGTTCCGCGTCACCATCAGGTTCTGCTAGTGCATCTGGCTCAGGCTCAGGTGGAAACTCAACAGCTTCTGCCACATCGTCATCAGTAGTATCGAGCAATCTACCCACTGCCAATCCAAGTATTAATGGAGGTGGGGATGGACCTGGTGGTGCCCCCAGTCCCGGTGCGACTGTCAGCGGCGTAGTTTACGGCCCGCCAGATAGTTACGTTGCAGCTGCTCCCATTGCCCTCAAAATTAGTGGTACTGTTGCCGTGGCTGGTGCAGTGGCTGGTGGAGCCATGATCTTGCTATGAGGTCTTTATGTCTATCTTTTCTCTTTCATTTTATCTCGCACACTAGCATCATCGGACTTGGACCTATTCTGGACTTTGACTTCCCTTGTTTACCTTTACCACTATATACTCCCTCAAAATTCTGCTGCGCTCCTGATGCCGCCCATTATCATATTATTTGGTACCAATTTAGATAATTTGTGAATTCATCCTGTGTGAGTTTGTTGGCTTCAGTTCATCTCAGGGAACATGTCAATCCCACTGGCATCTTGGCTCAAGGTGTAATCGAAAACGTATTCTTCAGCTTACACGTAATGGCAGAGATTCAATCTAACTTCAGTACTATGGTATACCAAGTTACATCGTCAGGGCTTTGTAGACACCTTTGCCATGTACTCACAAATGTTGCGGAAGCATATGAGCCATCACCTTCATCGGATTCCTCGAAGTCTATCACATTCGTTTTATCCATTCCTCTGTACAGCTTCTTTTAAAAACAGGTCCATGTCCACCGAAGTCCCGGCTGCTAAAAGACAAAAAATGGAGACCAAGGTTGGCATCCTCGATCGCATTGCTGAATTGCAAATGAAAACCCGTATCTTAAAACTAAAGGTTATTGGAACACACAATGGTACTTTCCATTGCGATGAGGCCCTTGCTGTCTTTCTCCTACGGAGGACGGAGCAGTATCGTGACGCGGGTGCATCTCTCATTGAAGAGTGTCGGAATCAAGTCTTTGCTGATATTTTTCTCAGCCTTGAAGCGTAGTCGCGATCCGAAAGTGTTAGATACATGCGATATAGTGGTCGACGTGGGCGCTGTCTATGATGAGAGCAAACAGCGCTTCGATCATCATCAACGCGGGTTCCAAGAAGTACTTGGTCATGGTTTCAACACGAAGCTATCCTCGGCAGGTCTGGTCTACAAGTTGGTCTCTCGATTGTGCCCAGAATCATGGCAATGCCCAGAGTTGACGAAAATATATATATACAGACATTTTGGACAGGAAATCATCGCTTCACACACACAAATATCAATCACAGACCCCAAAGTTGAACTACTCTGGCTGAAGCTGTACAAAGTTGGGATTTGACTATCCCGACGATTCGCACCACTCATCATTTTTGTAGGAATTTATCGAGGCAATTGATGCTATCGACAACGGGATTTCACAATATGACTCCAGTGTGCCCCCCAAGTATCGCAGTCGCACAGACCTATCCAGTCGAGTCGGTTGGCTAAACCCAGCTTGGAATCAGCCCGTTGATAGCATCGCAGTTGATGTAAATGTGCCACTTCAAATTATACAGTGACTCTTCACTCACTTAAATTTTAGTTGCAATTCCAAAAGGCGTCCAACCTAACAGGTGAAGAGTTTCTAGGTCGCCTTGACTATTATGCCAACGCGTGGCTTCCTGCACGCGACATTGTTTCTCTGGGCCTTGATGATCGAAAAAATCATCATGAAAGTGGGAAAATCATCTTGTTTGAAACGTTTGCTCCTTGGAAGGTTCGGATCCAGTACTCTCGAGATTACCCATATTTACTTGTATCTCTTAGGAGCATCTTTTCGAGCTGGAGGAGGAGCGTAACATAGCTGGAGATGACAAGCCTATTTATGTTATCTATCCTGATGAAACTGCGGGCAGCTGGCGGATCCAAGCCGTGCCCGTTTCCCCAGAGAGCTTCGAGAGCCGCAAGGCCCTGCCGGAGGCTTGGCGTGGCCTGCGCGATGATGAACTCTCGAAGTCCACGGGTATTGAAGGAGGCATCTTTGTGCATGCGTCCGGATTCATAGGAGGTTCGTCCTACGACCCTTGAGCGCGTTCCATCAGCTTCTCATTATTACTTTATACTTCTTAGGCAACGCGACTAAGGAGGGCGCATTCAAGATGGCCGTTGAGGCGCTGTCTCTGTAGTCTACAGCATCTAGTCTATCTATGATACGCAAATGTATGCAATGCTGATGATAAAATAGCTTTAGTTGATCCGAGGTTTGACCCGGAAAATCAAAACTTTGCTTAGACTGCTTGAGCTCTCAAGATATCAACAACCGTCTTGTATTCATGGACTACAATAGATACATATCGCGCCCTTGTGCCGCCTACAAACGGCACGAAAGACTCATTCCGCGAACACGTGTTTGCCTCATGCAATTCATCGTATGCCGCTCTGCACTGCCTGTCCCGCTTATAAGGCTCCAGTGTTAGCGAAAATTGAAATGTAGTTCACATTCGTCACTTCCAGCATGTCACTCTTAAAGGGACATTATCATCCTTTCCTCTTTTTGCTAATTGCCCTGGTGGCTATCGCGGAGATGGGTCTTGTCTCGTTTCTCTTCAGTGCTGATGATAGAAGCCGTGTTCATACAGAGCGCTACCACTCTCTGTAGGTGCTTGTAAAAATAAAATTTTCCTTGTGTCGTGCTCATAACAAGGGGGGATATAATTGCGTTAGATTAATTTTGTTCTTGTTCAACTCTGTCTGGACAACACTCTTCTCGTCCGCATACATTCTCTGGATATTGGATGGCTCTGTGCATGTACTTGCCAGTGTTGCAAGCTCCGTGATATGGTTACTGGTGTCAACAATTCTATGGGTATTTATGAATACGGTTTGTAGAGATACGTTATCGAGTTCATCATGTTCCTAGGTCGTAGCGGCGGCCGTGATGCGTGATACGAGATCAGGAGGCACTTGCGAATGCGAACCTGCAATATCACGGTAGATCAATTCTTTACTACTCTTGCCTGGTATTACTGACTCGAAACCCCTTCCAGGTGTCGACAATCTCTGACTGTAGAGGCACTGGGCTGGACAGAATTCAGTCTATGCCTTCTAACGCTGATCTTAACCTGCTGGTGGGTCACTAAAAGCAAGAGGGGCTATGTAAGCGAGAACGACAATCTCTATGAAACCCACACTTTCCTTATGGCTGAGCGAACAGCGGTCTAGCTTCTATTCTGAAGCCTAAAGCGACTGCAAGCAGTCGATATTGATTATATTTATTGGATCATGACATCACGCCCATGAATTTCGATGAACTGGCATGACTAGGCGATACATATTTTTTATCCTATAGATGATGTACTTTTATCGTAGAAATAGCCTGATAGTATTGTATACTGCGACCCATGCCTTGACGCTGTCATTATGGCGCATGCATCGAATCGACTTGAAATATAACAAACACACGCTCACGTGATCTGGGATTGTATAGCCAGGCCACTTCCCAATACTTGGACGCGTCCGTGATCTAGCTTCTGATACTACTACTGTCTCTTCACGTTATTGACATTATGCCCAACAAATATGACTACGAAGCTGTGCGCGAAGCAAATATTGCGCGTAACAGGCAGTTGCTCATGGAGCTAAACCTTGACATGGATGTGGCTGAACTAGCTCCTCCGAAACCCATTGCTAAAAGACCCCAGCCTTCTGCGAAAAAGAGAAAAGAAAGGCATTCAACCGAAGCAGCCGAAGATGACACGGCGAAGCAGGCTAGAATTGAAGAAAACCAAGATGGACCACGCCGAAGTGCACGTAACTCTGGCAAGAAGGTTGATTACAAGTCCGAGAACATACAACAGTCCCTTCACATTCGCCCAGCTTCGGTGCAGGCCGGTCTGCGAAGTCTCGAGATGGCTGAAAAAATGGGCAGGGAGGATGGCATGCGCATACACGATCCGTACGTTCCGCTCTTGCATATATGTTGGCTTAGATAGGGATGTGACTCTCAGGCTGATACCACTGGTGCATTCATAGGAAAACATTTGGTGCAATACCTGGCATTGAGGTTGGGACATGGTGGGAGGGGAGGTATGGGTATTTCTTACTCATATGATGGCTAGGCTATATCATCTTGCTTCTTAGGAAAGGGTGTAGTGCAGATGCTGTTCATGCTCCTCTCGTTGCAGGGATATCAGGGAACAAAGATGATGGGGCATATTCTGTTGCACTATCTGGAGGATATGATGACGATGTGAGTTGTATCTCATTCTGTTTGCTTCTATCTGTCTAAAATTCTCTTCAAGGTTGACCTTGGATATGCATTGTAAGTATCATGCACGAAATCTATGCTACGCTTACTGGAAGTTACTAAACATTTCTTATTCCAGTACCTACACAGGCTCAGGTTTGAATCCGTTTATCTTTGTTGCACGGGCATTCCAAGTAACGTGTCAATTGCTCACTAGGTGGTCGCGATTTGAAAGGGACTAAACAAAATCCAAAAAATGTAAGCCCCTTGTACGAGCACACTCAAAATACTAATCATCTAATCGACAACTTCTGCGAATAGCTGCGCACGGCACCTCAAAGCTGCGACCAGACATTTGACAATCCATTCAACGCCGCCCTCAAGAGGTCTTCAGAGACAATGCGGCCTGTGCGAGTCATTCGCGGGTTCAAGGGGAACCCTATATGGTCGCCTGTGGAAGGGTGCGTGTGCATTAGCCGGAATAATTGGAGCGAGTTGACCCAGGAACGATTAGATACCGATATGACGGACTATATGTCGTAGAAAAGGTCAGATATACTCTTCGTCAGTTGAAATTGAAAGGAGACCGACATTATTTCAGGCGTGGATAGAGCCTGGATTGAATCCCAAGGGCTACAAAGTCTGTAAATTTGCCTTCAAAGTAAGCGTATCATTATTGGAGTTAAATAATCATGTTATTGAAATTCATCAGCGTCTCCCTGGTCAACCGGCCATATGTCAACGTGAGAGTACACAATTGGATAGCGGCAAAGAGGACGATGACATCTTATCCAGCACGGAACAAGCGTCCCAGGATGAGTGATTGACATTCCCTATCTTTTCACATCAATAACCTTTCAAATACTCATATTCACCACACTGATTGTTGTATCGATACCAACCAAGCACTGGTTCCTGAACTATGTCAAGTTTTGAATTTACGCACTCATCTACTTAGCCTCTAATTTAGCTTGCTTTAGTCACGATACTTAAACATACCACAGTTCTCCCTCATCCACAAAAATGCAGTAAGTCGATTCACGCCGAAGATGTAACAGACAACCTATCCATCTATCCTTGACCATTAATTAAAGACCGGAGACTTACCAAAACTATTTGAATACTATAAGCTGTTCAAAGGAAATAAAACGAATACTCGAATCGATAGCATGCACTAAGCGGCGAACGACTAGACTGAGTATCCAAAATTATGATACGATGAGATCCAGATGTAACTAGAGTGAAAGTCCGATGCAATGCAATATTTTACTTGATCCTCTTGAGCTGAAAACAAAGGAATGTGAGTTGGAGTTTACCGCAAGTTTGGATAGAAGTAGCTTACCTTATCAGTGTTTCTAACCAATCTACTGTCCAAGTTATCGGTTTTACCCGTAATACGTTCAATGCGGTCGTTCTGTTTGTCCAATTCCTGACCAGTTGCGAGAGCGATAGCCTTGAGACGTTTGGCCATGTCTCCAATCTCATCCAAATTGTCGTCGATTTCATCCTCTATTTCATCATCAGATGCAGTGGCTTCAAACTGGTATCGGCTACGCGCCGCCTTGCGGGCCTGAAGTTGCTCTTGCGTGCGGAACCTGCCGCTACCGCTACCTCCGATACCCTCTTCGTCCTCGTTGTCACCACGCCCATAGGTGCCAGCACGTCCAATACGGTTCTGGGTCTCGCGCACTTCCATCATGGCTTTCTCGCGTTCGTCACGTTCTTCTTGATATCGAGCCTGAACCTTGGCCTCCTGTGCGGCCCTCTTGGCATCTTTGTTGAAAGTGATAGCAGGGCGGAAAATAGATCTATTGAGCTTCTTCAGCTCATCGGTTCTATCGTCAGCACGCTGGGAATGTCCCTTGGCCACGTCCAAGTGACGCTCAGTGTTGGCAAGTTTCTCTGGGTCAACGATGAGTGACGGGTTGGAGCCGAAAGCTTTGGCGATGCTGTAACTTGCCTGATTGATCGCCTAATCTGGTCAACGTGTTCCTTGCCGTTTCCTCGGCCTCTCTGGCAAGGCGC
The DNA here is from genome assembly GCA_018343915.1 of Agroathelia rolfsii. Taxonomy (NCBI): domain Eukaryota; kingdom Fungi; phylum Basidiomycota; class Agaricomycetes; order Amylocorticiales; family Amylocorticiaceae; genus Agroathelia; species Agroathelia rolfsii. Next base: position 3,193,053 of record JABRWF010000002.1, read on the forward strand.
AGCGCATTACGTGTAGAGTTGGCACTCTCTTGCTTGAGGAACCTGGTCTGCTGCTTGATGCCTTCAACATCCTCCTCTGTCTCCTCTCCGGGATTAGGGGAAGGCCTTCCGTTGTTGAGGTCGGGCCCGTCGAAGAATCGTCCCGACCCGCGGGATTTCTCAGGGTTGTATCCAGCAAAGAGCTCGTTGCGATCATCCTCTAACCGACCCTCGCCACGAGAGTACTTGTCTGTCACAGAGGAGTTACGAGTATATTCTCTGGGAGCGGCGGCCTCCGAGCCAGGAGCACGATAAGATGGAATTGTGTTGACGGCAGTGCGACTGCTATAGGCGCTTCCTCCCCCAGAGAGATCACCGTCACGGCTGGGGACGTAGGTATTGGCATTGGAACGATAGCTTGGGTGGGGTGATGTGCTGTTCGTAGAGCGAGAAGCAGACGCCTCGCTGCCAACAGGGGGTATAAGATTCTGCTCTTTCTTCCAAAACATTATAGCGGTAGTGTTGGTGGTAGTGAAGGACAAAAGTAGGAGTTGACGATGCAGATCAGGCAGTGCGCCGTGGCAATGCGCCTCTATTATGTAATACCGCAACAGCCAAAAAAAACACGCCATCTTCAAACAGCTCTTCAAATTGAATGTACAAGGCAATAATCCGTCAGGTAATAGCGCGTATGCATACAACAATATTACAGATGTTATATAATACTTAGCTCTTACTTTTCTTATCCTTCTTTGAGTTATTACCAGCCTTACCCACGACAGTGACACCTTTCCCACTCTTAACCACACTATTGAGGGCAGCTTGCTTTTCTTTTTTGACATCTCCTAACCGCTGCGCTCTCTTGTTCTGCGCGAACTTGTCGACGCTCTTCTCAAGAGCATCTCGCATCTTTTTCTTCGCCTTCTTCTGTTTATTGTGGAACGCCCGTTTTTCAGCTGGTGTGAGCTCGCTGCGTGAGCGAGCGGATCCAGGATTCGACGTAAAAATTTCTTCTGGTGCAAGCATGGTAGCAGCCGATTGTGAAGTTGGTAGCGCGGACTCCAGAGAGGCAGAAGCGGCATTTGAGACAGTGGAAATTGTAGCTTTCGGCTAAAGGCAATATTCAACCTTTTGTTCACAACCAAATTCAAATGAGATACTGTAAACATACCTGCTTTGGCACGAAGTGTGCATTACAAAGAGCATCTAGCTTGGAACTGATACTTTCCCATAACTTCTCGATCTCGTCGTGTTCTTTCTTGAGCTTCCCATCTCGATCATCTGCAGGCGCACCCCCCTGGGCTTGAAGATACTCTCCTTCATAAATTTGTGCCAGTGATTGTGCCGACTTCTGGTCGTTGAGTTCGACCAGCCGCGAGGGAAGGAAAGGCTTGTCTCCTAGAGGGCGGATGCGCACAACATCGTCAAATTGTCCTTCTAGAATACGAGCCTTGATGCGATCCTCCAGTGCTGCGACGACCTCTTCGGTGATAATGGGAGTTGCCTTCATTATACGCTCAAATTCGAGATCTTCTTCGAGCAATGAATTTTGCGGACGAGATTTGGAAGTGGCTTCTCCCATTAGAACCCAATCTTTTTTGGCAACATTCTCGGCCTCCAAGGCGGCTATTTGCTCGCGAAGTGCCGCTTGTCGTTTTTCATGTGCGGTAAGATCTTTCAAACAATCAATGCATCATCTTAGAGTCGCAAACGGGAACCTACGAACTTTCCTCCTCGGACTCATCATCCTCCGCAAAGAGGTCGTCCTTGAGTCTTTCGATAGTTTCTCTTTGTCGAGTATCTGCATCTGATTCTGAATCATCCTCGCCGTTTTCCTCTTCGGAGCTATTTCCGTCCTCAACAATACGATCGTCTTCGGCATCGTCATCATCATCGTTCTCCTCCTCATACAATGCCATGGACTCCCCAAATCCGTCTTCAAAGCCCTCTTCATCATCTACGTCACCGTATTCTTCGTCATCTTCGTCGTCCAGTGCATACATTGCGGAAACAGGAAGGTTTTTTCCATTTGGCTTGATTTGCTTGACGCGTACTTGCTCGTGGAAGCGAACTTTGGATGCTTTAGTAGATGAGGGGGAACTCTTGGGCCTGCCCTTCGAATTACGTGGGGGAGCGAAGAAGTCATTGTACATCGCCTCTATAGGCAAAAGTTAGTCTTTCACATCAATAGATAGAGCCATAGAGCATATATATACCACTGGTGGGACCTTCATCATCTTCATCCAAATCTACATCGTCGTCTACGGCTGTGAACAGGTCAACGGACGCTTCTGAGTCTGAGTCCGTCCCTTCTTCGTCGTCACGAATTCGCTTGAGACGGCCTTTGGAAGAACGGCGAGCTTCGCCGGCTTCAGTTTGTGCATTGAAGGATGCTAAGTCGAAGAAACCATCATCCAGTTCAGGTTGTCTGCCTCGTTTTGACTTTTGTGAACGTTTGAGCGGTCTGGCGTTGACCTCGTCATCATCTTCGTCGTCGTCGGAAGGATCTCGTAATGACACGGTGCCTTCAACTCCTTCATGGTCGTCTTCGCTTTCTTCGTCGTCTTCCCCTTCTTCGATGTCTTCTTCGTCATCGTCATCATCACCCCCGTACTCGTCATGACCTTCTTCGCTGTCGACGTCGTCGTCTATTCCCATGAATTCATCCATGCCCTCTATTCCGTCCATACCAAAGCCAGCTTCTTCTCCAGACCCTTCCTCGTCGCCATCCTCCTCGTCCATACTAACCGCAGCCTCTTCCTCCAGAATAACCTCCAGAACCTTGCACAAATTTTGAGCCCTCAGGTCTAGCTGAGTCCAAATCTGTTCATCGTCCATACCCTCTACAAAAAGTGATGTAAGAGGGGTCCGATTCAAGGTGGCCAGCGGCTTTTTCTTATGATTTTCACTAGAGTCAGATCCTCGCTTGCGTTTTCCGTTGGTCTGGGATCGGGTCTGGGGTGCCTCTGAGGGGCTCAGCGAAGCCAGTAAGGTAGTTATGTGTGATATTGAAGCCTCCTCAGATCCTAATGCTATGTTCAAAATTCACGATCACAGAGTTGATAAAATGATGTGTGTTTGCAGACTCACAAAGGTCGAATGTAAATTTGGCTGCTTTCAGTGTGGCCTCTCGAAGGTTATCATTGCCAGTAGCGAATGACTGTGGTGCATCATGTATAGCATTTGCAACTTGCGAGAATTCCAAAGGCAGCTCGGGTTCCTCAGACATGACTATATTCCAAAGTAGAACCCTAAAGGTCAGCGAGGTTCCTGCAATGTGCCAGTGGACTCAGGCTGGCAGTAACAATTTGCGGAAAAGAATGTGATTCTCCGGAAGCATTTCTGTGAGCCGCGTCGAACTCAACTTCGATTCTTGCACACTCGGACTTGGACTACTTCTACTACTAATACTACACTGCCAATGTGCCCATCATATATGTCAAGAATACGAATACTTTGCACAACAAAAGCTTACGTTAAGGACTACTTTTGATTAGGCTGTGCAGCGATATCTCTGACAAAAGGGACTCATTCAATACGCTCGCGCGGAATCATCATATGCCTTTTTGTTCGCCTGTCTCGCAGTTGCTTTGTCTGGCCTCGGACAATATTGAGTAGTAACGAGGATAAGTTCCAAAAAGGCTCTTAATCGGGCTCATCAGCTCCTTGTAGCAACCCTGAAAACTTCTTTTCGTAAAATGGAGCTGTTGCAGTGTCTGGACTCCCATTTGGCGGTGGTAGCCTTGAAATTTCCTTTTCGGGAACAACAATGAGGACGAAGAACAATTAGATGCATTGTATATTTTTCAACCACCCCAGAATATTACATTACTCGAGACACTATTGCCGACATTTAGAGCTGAATAAAAGCTGGACTATGCGACTATCTTCATTCCATCCCATTTCCCCTTCTCGGTTTCCATCAGCCAGGCGCTGCAAGAGTCATTCATTCATTCATATCTTCTTCACGACTAGTCGTCTATATCTTCCTCCAACTCTTTTTGAACGAGCTTTATACGCCACTCTTTTCACCTTACTACTTTTCATAATGATTTCTGGGTTCTCTAAAGCCGTTACACTCTATCTTGCGCCCGTGCTGATGTTAACGGCACTTTTCCTGACATTCTTTGCCTATTTTGCACCTGTTCTCATGTTACAAGACCAAGTTGCATTGATCACTGTAACACCATCCACCGCACTCACGCAGGCGGGTGTCTCAAAAGACATTGATGGGCCCAGTGTTTTCATTGGTCTCCTTGGTACGTCCTCAATGCCACACTCTTGAATGATCACAGAAAATTCAGCAAAATATAGGATCGTGCTCTCGTTCTAATAATGAGGCGGTTGTAAATTGCACTGTGCCAACGGTCTCGCCAGTTTATGGTATGTAGTAGCAATGATTCTGTTACTGGCGTGTCTCTCATGTATTCGCAGACACCTCTGTTCTCCCATCAAATGCCCCAACACTCGTCCTCACTGCACCTGCCTCGGCTAGTGCTGCCTTTGTTTCCATTGCGCTGGCGTTTTCGACCGTCTTTTTCTTCACCTTCACTCTCATCTCTTTCCGCCACAAAATGGGCAAGGGCGGAGCAGTCTTTGAAAAACCCGCGATGCAAAACTTTTCTGCCTGGGTTGGCGTGTTTGGATTCATGATCGGTAAATACTTCTTTCTACTGTTATTTGCTTCCCTATTAATTTTATTATTAGGTATTTCGACTTTCCTCATCGTCCGCATGTGGTTTGCGAAAGCCGTCGACGATTTCAACGCCTCTATCCAAGCTGAAGACTCTGGTGCCGCCCAACTCATTGCGGGAACGAGCAACGGATTCACAAGTGAGTAGTCTAACTTTTGTCACGGTATGTTCAAAGCTCTAAAGCAATTACTATATAGTGGTTTGGGTCGCATATGCTTTCTATGCAGTCCCCGTCATCTGTTCATTGGCCAAGGTTAATGTTTGAGCTATGAATCTGCATTGTATCTTTCATACCAAGGACAACCTGTATATTACTCACGTGTAATGGGCATGGACACTCAGCATCATCATGTATATAGATAGCATTACTTTCGAATTGATAGACAATGGTTGTGACCTTAACCGCGATTTCCTTCACCTCGAACTTGAACGTCAAGACACTTACGCAGGCCGAACCTTGTCTCGCCTATGGCCCAATCTCTGATTTCGGAATCAGCTTCTTTTTTGAAGAACGGTTCGACACAGATCTTCCCAATGGATGAAAAGAGATCCCGAAGGATCCACTCAAGTCGTAGGCCTGTAAGTTCGATCGCCGGCTCGGCGTTGATCTCCAAAATCTTGACGTCGAACGAGGCGCCTGTTTCCGTGACTGTATGCTCTACCAAGAAATCGACACCGTACATCTCGAATGCGTTCGGAAGTGGCTATGTATTTGGAGTTAATGTATGAGACGGATCAAATAAAGGGGCTGGCCTCACCTGAAAATGAACCGGAGTGGCTAGTGCTGCTCTGAACACATCGGCTAGTATTTCAGATGCTTGATTGATGATGTCGTCGATGTCGGCCTTTGAAAGCGGTTGATGATCTGTGCCAGAAAGTACGGTACATCCCATAAGCTCTTCTAAGAGACGGACGCCTTCTTCTCCTCTGTGTGTCTGGAGGGAGGTGTTGGTAAGATGGGGAGATAGATCCGTGACATCTTCGGAATCTTGAGGCATCGTGAACGGTTTTGATGAAAATAGAGCCAAGACCTTGGGGTATAGGTAAAGTGAAAGTGCACCAGACGCGACGCAGTAAATACGTAGATGGAACTGTCAATTATGTTGATAAGAAGAAGAAAAATACAATAGGTAAACGCAGTCAAACCTTGTGTCCTTCTGAATCAGAAATAGGTATACTTTTGGTCTGATTTGTCTCTCGTGGATCGATCAACAGAGGTGAAGAAAGATATTCCTAAAGATGAGGATCATTAAAATTCAAAGCACCTGTCGTCTGGGATATGAGCCAACTTGGATGACAAAATGTCTTAGCTGAGAGGTTATGACTGCAGTGTCGGGGCCACTCATGCTTTCGGCATCTTCAGATCCATTGTCCTCATCGTCTTCATCGTCTTCGAAGCCTTCAAAAATACGCTGTAAGGTATCCTTGGAGTTGAACAACCGAATACCCATTCCCCTATCTGCCATGCCTGGTTTTAAAATCCACCACTTATTCTGATGATCTAATTGCTCGCCGAGCTCCCACAGATCATCTCCCCACCTGGGGGGGCATGAGGTCGAGTTTGGGAACTGGTAGTTCAGATAATCACAAACATTTCGTCCAGTTCATCGGCGAAAGATATTTCCAACTCCCATGTTTGGGGTACCGCTTTCGCCAGGATGCTTTCCGGGTACTTGGTATTGTAAGATTTTATAGATCGTGCCAGAAAATGCTTGCGAATGAGTGCTTTGCGGAAAATATACGACGCCGACAAGACGGAGTTGGTTTTTAAGTGTGTTTTCTCATGATCAATGGCGTCATAGGTAGCCCATTGCAGCAGTGGATGATCGCCTGACTGGGTGGTAGTAGTAGAGTCTGTCCATAGCACCCTGAGCTGGAGCTGAGATAATGCGTTGCGGACGAGTGAGTCTGTGAGGGGGGCTGTAGGCCAGGAGACAAATGCACTGATTTCTTCCATGGACATGACGAACAAATGGAAATACAGATCACAGAGCAAACGAGACTTGGAGAAAAAAAAGTTTTACTGTGTCGGTGGGCGGGCTCCCGATGGATCTACGCCGGACGGGCATCAGTGATCGTAGCCGGCGAGGCGTGACGAAAGCATTGCCGAACAGCTTCGAGTTGCTATACTGGTCATACTTTTCTCGAAAATCATGGCTCTACCTCCACCTCCAGCTGAGCTCGTCCTTGCCAGTGGCCTGTTGCTACTCCTGCTATCTCATGAGGCATAAATCCAAAGCATGAGCAGCAACTATATATTCACTCTGGAGCCCACGTTCACCCAGGGTCTCGTGCTCGGCCAGCTGTTTATCCTCACTCTTCTCGCGCTTATTCTTCGCTACCTTTTCTTGGACTCTACAAAATATCCCTTCGAGACACCCTCTTACCATCCTAGAGTAGACCCAGAGTCTACCTCCAAGAGACCGCATATCTTTACTCTTGATTCCGAGGAGGCACACGATGGCCACTCAGAGTCAGCCAAGTGGTTTAATGCTCTGATGGAACAGGTACGTCACACTACCACCACCGTTATGCATGATAAGCATTCCTGAGTCCGCGTAGGTTATGGAAACGTATCGTAACAAGTTACGAGATGACCTCCTTGATGATGCGGGTCTGGAAATAGCTAGAAGACGGATTGAGGATTTCGCAAATGCGCAGCGTCCACCCACTTTCATGGTATGGGCTTAAATTCTCGCTTCAGGTGTTCTCCTCGTCTCACTTGCATAACCCTAGGACCACATACAAATTCATGCCATTGATTTGGGGACGTCTGCTCCTCGGATATCCAATGCTCGCGTTGATCTATCTGACCCCAAAGCAGGCCCCGTACGTCCTCGTGATTGCTTCGCTACGAGAGATAGAGATACTGACAATTGCTTTAGAAAATAGAATGTGACCTCAGCTATTCTGACTCTGTTTCTGTTTCGCTTTCGACATCATGCATGTTCAACTATCCTATACCCTCTTTTGCCCGCCTTCCAGTCTCTTTAACGATTTCGCTCTCTCAATTTAAATCCACAGTATGTTGCACCCATGCCTGTCTCACCAGGGTCTCCCTAACGACACTACTACCTTCTTCTTTCCACAGCTTATAATCACGCCACCTTCTCCATTGTCTCCAGCACCATTTTTAACTCTGGAGCTATCACCAAACTTTACGCTGAGTCTAAAAACAACGTCCCTGATGGGCAGCAGAGCAAAGTTGGCGAATATTCCCAAGTTGCACGAACTGATTGAACATCAAGTTCGACGTATCATCGTCGCTAAAGGAAAACGGCACGTCGTCATGCCGGGGATAGCGACTGTACCAGAGGTTAAAGAAGAGATTAAGAAGGAAAAAGAGAAAATTGATGTCGATTGACTTGTTTGCAATACACATATTTTGCAGGTGTTGTTTTTTCTACATTATGTTATTTTATTAGTGAATTTTATCTGGCTAGAGCGTCTGTAGAATCACGACGGTGGCTAGGAAAATGATAATGGTTTGGGATAGTATTGGTGTGGCATAGCATGCCCGGGTCCAAACGAGGCACCCAGAGTTTGATTAAACCCCAATGTCATCGATCTATTGCTGAAGCTGTTCATAGCATGAATCCCCTTCAATGTAGTCAACTGTAAGCTTGTCTACGGCAGCCGCATCCCCAAGGCGATGATGCCGAGTCAAATCAGACATCTCTGCCGGCGTAGCAACCAGAGCAAGTGGGAAGAGCGGCTCATAGTCAAATTCTCTGAGTGGTGTTGGTAATTGACCTGTCGGAACAGCGAGGTTGGATAAAGGAGGAGACAATAGGACAAGACCTGATGCTGGGTTGGAGGATATGTATGTCTGCGCTATGAGTGTAGTTGTCGACCTAGCAAAGATGACTGGAGGAAAGGGTGTTGTATTTTGACGCAGTGCCATTTTCATGTCTTGAGTTGTTCGCAGAAAAGCTAGCATAAATGGCGATAGAAAAGGCTGAAAAGTACACTCGTACCTGCTTCAAAGCGGTCCATTATACCCTGCGAGTCGAGTGTGTTCAGGTCTGAAGGAAGTTTGAACTTGCATAAAGTGCTGGCGAACCCAAGTCGTCCAAAGCGATCCATCATGTTTTTCATCCTAATCCGTTTGCATAAGGATCACTGTGAAGGAGCTACAGAAGAATCATGATATGACCAGCTGCTTGCATGGTTATCCCATTCATCCAAGGACAGAAATAACAATGGTGTTGGTGCATATCGAGGAGCACTCGGGTTTGGCTCCTGTGTTACAAGGTTTACAGACGAGCTATACGATTTATGACATCTCCCGAGTCCGCTGGGCCTGATGACCCTAGTGGCAGTTGCAAGACGGTAGCGGAGGAACATGGTCTAGTAAGTAATCGCCGTAACGGGTACAAGTCAGCAGCGGTCCAAACCAATACCACAATTGGAAAGAAACACATTCTCACCTTACAAACTTTGAGCTACCATTTACCTGTTGGCTTGACTTTCTTACTCTTCACAATGTCTGCACCAGAAGAACCGTCTTCGCGCTCGCCTTCTCGAAAACGATCCAAATGGGATGATCAGGACGAAGAGACACACATAGACCCGCCTCCCCAGCCCAAAAGACGCGCACGAACACGCCCTGCAGGCAAAGTTGTTATGCCTGATCCTGACGACTCGGAGTCCCCTGAGCCATCGTCCTCCAATGCCTCTCGACCTCGTCCTCCTGCCCATAGCATATATGTTCCACCTAGAACTCATCATCCGCCCATAACACCATCTCGTTCTGTCTATAGCTATGAGCGCCTCAACCAGATCGAGGAAGGGTCCTATGGCGTTGTATATCGTGCAAGAGACAAACAAACAGGAGATATTGTCGCTTTAAAAAAACTAAAGCTGGACGAAGAGAAAAACGGGTTCCCCATTACCGCCCTCAGAGAGATTAATGCCCTCATGACTTGCCGGCACCAGAATGTTGTCAGAATCCGGGAAATTGTCGTTGGAGAGACGTTAACTCAGTATGTGACTGTAAATCATATGAATGGTATTTTGCTGAGTTGAAGGGACAAGAGTCTTTGTTGTGATGGATTTTATCGAGCATGATTTGAAGACTCTACTGACGTTGATGCCCTCGCCTTTCCTGCAATCTGAGATCAAGACGCTGATGCTTCAGCTTCTTTCTGCTGTCGCACATTGCCATTCTCAATGGATACTGCACCGCGACTTAAAAACGAGCAATCTTTTGATGAATAACCGTGGGACTATCAAGGTCGCAGACTTTGGCCTTGCAAGGCGGTATGGAGACCCCGTAGGTGTTGGCGGCATGACTCAACTAGTGGTTACACTATGGTATCGGTAAGTCTTCCTATTTCTGATTCTGGAGTAAAACTATAACAGATTCCTCTTAGTGCACCGGAAATTCTCCTTGGAGCAACTATCTACTCGACAGCTGTCGATATGTGGTCTGTTGGTTGCATATTCGCAGAGCTTCTTCTCAAGGAGCCTCTCTTTCAGGCTAAAGGCGAGATTGAGTTGCTCTCAATGATTTTCAAACTATTAGGCCCACCAAGCAATGAATCATGGCCTGGTTTCATGTCTTTGCCTCTGACAAAGACATTATCTATTCCTTCGCCGCAACCTCACCAATTCAGGAGCAAATTCCCATATCTGAGCGCAGCGGGGATTGACTTGTTGATGTCTTTCCTCACGTACGATCCTGAAAGGAGAATTACTGCTGAAGAAGCCCTCAAGCACCCTTACTTTACGTACGCCTTTATATTTCATGCTGTACCCACTGGTTCTGATTACAGTCAGCGAATCGCCATTACCCAAACATCCCGATCTGTTTGGGTCGTTTCCCTCTGCCGCAGCCGGAGAAAAGTATGTCACCTCAGTTTCCATTTTGATAGTGTGCGTTCAATTTTTTTTTTTTTTTTTTTTTTTTTTTTTGCCAATTGTAGGCGCAGAAAGCCTTTCGAAAGTCCCTCGGCGCCCAGCAGGGCGGCAGATTACAAGTTATTAACGGATTTCGATTGATAAATCGGATGGTGTATCGTATTTATATACTCATAAGTGTGTATGAGGGTAACAAACAAGTAAACTTTTTAAATATTATACGTCAATATCCTCCGCCGTTCCATTGCCTTCTACACTCTCCATTCCGTCGTCCTCTGCATCAATCAGTTCATCGTCTTCTGCATCCTCCTTTGCATCCTCTCCTCCGTTTTCCTCCACACCCTCAGCTCCGTCATCCCCTCCGTCACCCTCTTCTGCGACATCCTCGCCACTAGACTCTGTATCCATTTCAGCATTCAGCAAAGCCCGGCAGCGTTCAAATTTCTTGTCCGTCGCTTCGTAACTGCTGCTCTTGGCATGGTACTTCTTGACATCCTCGATGACGAACCCGTGTCTACCAGCAATAACCAATAACCTAGGGTCGTCCGCCGAAGACTCGCCCCTATAAATCATCATTAGCCTCCCTTATTGCGGTCAATCAAGAAAGCATACGACAGCGCACCTTTGTTTGCTCCATGCTGGCGGTACTTCCGTCCCTACACGTATATCCCATTGACTAGATTGAGTGCCATCTTCTACATTGGTCGCGTTTCGCTGCCGCTTGTGTGGTGAGGCCTGACTGGCACTATCTTCACCCTCCTTGGGCGGTCTTCCCCGTTTTCGAATGGGCTGTTGAAGCGTTTCGGTAATTTCATCTTCCACCTTGAATTCGCCGTCTTCGTTTTTGTTATCATCACCACCATTGACAGCGGTGGACACGGACATGATTTGACGGCTCTTGCGCCCGTTTTTCTCTAGGCGAGCGTAGTGCAGCTGCCCCGACGCTCCGGGCTGAGTAGGGATACCCGACTCGATGATCTGGTCGATCATTTTGTTGAATTTGTCGGGGTTCTTCTTGTACCGCTCGCGCCAGGACTGCCAGGGGTGTCTCGCGACCCAGTCATAACCCGGGTGACCTCCCTATGTTGATTGAATTGTAATAAGAAGAAAGAAGGGACATTGATTGGATAGTTGATTAGAAGCCTGTACCATAGTACACAAATCTTGATACAGAATCTTCCCTACTCGGCCTCCTCGTTGATTGTCAGGGATTTTTTCCGCTATCCATTCTGCAAGGTGATAGTCGTCAGCCTCTGTGAATTCTACGCGTCTGTGTACGTGTGCCGATCGAAAAGATGATTATAATGCATGAGCCACGGAAGAACAAAAAAAAAAAGCACTTTTGTGTTTTTGAAGTGGAACACGTACACTCCTCCAGACGGCCGTCCTCCAGGGTTCTTGTATACAACAGGAGTGAAGAAAGCGGTGCCTCTATCGATACACTTTCTGACCCAAAGCCAGGATTCAAGATGTCTGTGAGGCCCGTCTCTGAATAGCTTGTCGAGCCGCTTCCATGAGTCGGACGTAGGTTCGGCCAGGACAACGAAGGCATCTTGTTCGGAGGCATGGGGGTCGCCACCGGCTTGCTGAACATTGTAATTAAGATTAGATAAAACGAAAAAAAAATTAGTATAAGAAAATGATGAATAAATAAATATGAGTAGTGGCAACGCACCTCGATGCGAGCGGCAAGTGCCTCGCGCGCACGTTCGTTCGTGATACTCCGATGGATTAATATCTTCATAGGCTGTCCGTCGCGCAAGAATACTTGAGGAATGAGCTTCTTGATACTCTGACACGCCTCCGGGAACGAGTACGGCACGAAATATCTCTGTGGTCGTTCGCGATCCGTCCAGCAGCTGCGAAGGCGTTGGGCTTCGGGTCCATTCTGGATTAGAATGTAGCCTCTACGGGGCACTTTTGATTCCACCGACCCGCCGTGGGCCTGATGTGACAAGAATTCGTAGTAAGCACACAGAAAATGAAACGACAAATAGGAGGCCGCCGCCGCTTGCGATGATGATGACACACACTTCAATTATAGCTGACACGCTCGCATGAATGTCATCCGGGATATCTTTTGCAATGAAAAATTTCAAGGGGAGACCCTCTTTGTCTTGGAATAACTCGGTGTCCGCCATAAAGTGACAGGATGAGTGGAGGGAGGAGAGGTGGATTTGATGAGAGAGATGGTGGGCAGGGCTTAACCCTAACCCGCTTCCGAATCCCCCTCGGCTTCTCCCCCATATCCCTGTTCAGGGTTTCGCCACACATCGGTGACAGTCTCAGCCACCAACGTTCGGTCAGCCTCTTGCAATGTACGTCACCTTTGACATGTTGGGGTGAATTCTATGTCTTTATAAAAATAGATGGATGTATGTAATAATGATGCGTGATTGATAAGAAAGCATGCAATGATTGCGAACAAAAGAGTATCCAATAGGTACGGGCAAGTAATAATCTATATACTACCGGTGGATGCTCGCTGAGCATTTAGTGAGTCGAATCTATAGCAAAGACTTTACCAGGGTTAAGAATTCCATTGGGATCAAACATGTCCTTTAGCCGCCTCATCAGCTGGATGCTGACATCGTTTTTGGAGTAATGTAGGGCATGTGTCTTGGCGGAACCGATACCGTGTTCGGCCGAGACAGAGCCTTTAAGTGATGCTAAAGCGAGGCAAAAATGAGGAAAGATATGCAAAAAATGGAACAGCAAAACTACGTACCAACGAGTTCAAATACGAAGGGCTCGAGAGCATCCTGAATCTCTTGAGTATACGCCTTGGCAACAACGTTCAAGTGAAGATTGCCTTTCAAACAGGTTCAGTCATTACTATACGCTAGAACACAACAGCAGAGTGCTTACCGTCGCCAACATGACCATATCCAATTACATGCATGACAGCATCATCGTGAAGCAGACCTTTGGATCTGATGTGCTCACGTGTTGTATCGACAACGTATTTGAACTTGGCCAGAGGCACAGATATATCATATTTGTATGCCTTGCCCTCCTTGCCCACGGACTCTGTAATACCCTCACGAAGAGCCCACAGGGAGGCAAATTGCCCGGGACTCTGCGAGATGACACCCGTGTTGACCAGAGGTTCGTCAGCAGTCATCAATTTCTCCAGTAAATCATTTAGTTTCTGTTTAAATAACAATAAATTCTTGACTATGCAATGAGAGCACGGATATCATCTACCTCATCATCATGATCCTTCTTTCCGCCGCTGGTTTCGATGAGAACAAAGCATTGTGCACCTTCGAGCTCCGAGTCATCCAGTGCTTTTCCTTGGCCATGCTTAACCGCAATCTCGTACGCTTGACGATCCATAAATTCAAATGCCGATAGGATTTCGGATAGCTCCTTCTTCGCCGTTCTGTACAATGGCAAGACATTGTCAAAGTGAGGAAGGGCCAGAATGACATTGTTTGTGGCTTGTGGTGCTGGAGGTGTGAGGATAGACACGCCGGTGATGATGCCGAGTGTGCCCTCGGAGCCGATGAACAGTTGTTTGAGATCATAGCCAGTGTTGTCCTTGCGCAGGGTTGATAGATTGTCCAATATTGTGCCGTCTGGTAGGACGACCTCCAGACCAAGGACTGATCCGTGAAGGGAGCCGTAGCGCAGGAAACGAAGTCCACCCGCGTTGGTAGAGACATTGCCGCCTATTTGGCAACTAAAAATGAGGGTGAGGCATACTAAAGATGAAGAATTTAGTTGGCACCGCACCTTCCCTTAGCACCAAGATCAAGTGGCATAATGTGGTCATGTACAGCTATGTGCTCGGAGAGGTTTTCAAGTATACAGCCAGCGTCCGCGACGAGGACGCCGGAGACGGGGTCAAACGAGCGGACTTTGGACAAGTTGTTTAAGCTGAGGATGAGCTCTGAGCCCACAGGCACACTGCCTCCAACAAGCCCGGTGTTTCCGCCTTGTGGGACAATGCCTATACGTCGCTCGTTGCACCATTTGAGGATTTCGCTGACTTCTTTTGTTGTCCGTGGTTTGAGGACGGTCGTTGCCTTGCCGTGGTATTTTCCCATCCAGTCATTATTGAAAGGTTGCAAGTCTTCTACTGAGGCGGGTTTGATGGAGCCCTCAGGACTTGGGAGAGTGGAGAGGATGGAGTTGGATGAGAGTATTTTGTGAAAGTGAGCGAGATCGGCTTCGGTGACTTGGTTCAGAGGCTGGGCATGAGTCGATGCATTTCTGAGTGCAGCAGGGAGACGCAGGGAGCGTGAAAGAGCTTTCGATGTGCTGAACATGGTCGTCAGAGTTGTGTGTGTGAAGTCAATGATGATGTCCTTGGGCGGCTTTGAGCGAGTGTCTTCGGCTTTTGGCGGCCTACATGAGCAATGGATCGGAAGCAAAGCACGATGTAAGGATGTTCACTTGGCGTTAGGATCTCACGTGACCCTTCTGCTTTAATAAATTTGTCATCGTCATCGTGATGAGCTCATGAGGCAAGTGGGCAACCTGGACTCGGAGGTGGCAGCAACAGAGGATGTCGTATAAAATACATTATTATAGTATATATTTGTATACATATAGTTCTAATGGGGTTAATTAGTACTGTGATTTAAACCAGCCGGGCCCCGGCCAAGGGACGCATTGGCCGTGAAATTGGCAGGGAGAATGAAGGCCGGCAGCGGTGCGGGAAAGTGCGAGTGCGCCGCTCACTGTTACGACCAAACTACGATGGCCGTCGACGCTGGCCAGGCTGAACAGCGGCTGGACGAGGATGGGGATACTATATCAATCAAGGTTACTGCTCCAGCTGAACCGCCGATAGTGGAATCCACACAACTAGACGGCCAGCCCCCAACGAGCCCAAGTCTCTCGCAGCAGCCTCCCTCGTCGACGTCGTCGTCATTGGCCCCCTCCTCATCTGTACTAGCCCAAGAGCGCACCCCTCCCCCCTCCCCGTTGAGACCATCAGATTCAACAGCCCAGGTTCGGCGTAGGTCCGTGACTGATGTAGGTATTCTTTGCCGCCTGTGCTTGTTGTTCATGGCCATCTGTTACAAGATGTTCGTTGATGTATGTTGATGGTTCCTCCTATATAGCCTCGAAGCAATCGTCTATCCGGTTTCTTTTCCAATCTCATGCATCGTCGCGACAACGCTCTGCCTGGTACCCCCACCTCTCGCAATGCGGTGCGAGAGGAACCCCCCTCTGCCCAACAGTCTCGTTCTGCGTCACCCACCCCTCCTCCCCGCCCTACGACCCCACCACCAACACTACCACCCCCAACATTGCTAGAACTTGGTCTCTCTCTTTCTGCCATAACAACCGATCTCTCTCCCTCACATTTCAACACGCCTCCATCTAGCGGGGCATTCCTGCCCCCACACTACTTGCTATTATGCCACAGTCAGGGCCTGGACGTTCTCCCTCTTGTTTCACCCCCGGTTTCGCAACCATATGCATTGGTTCGCCGCGTTCCTTTCAAGTCTGTTGCGGTCATGGAGCAGAGAGGCGTCCTGGTCGCCATTGCCGGCAGAAGGGATGGTGTCCGTGTTTATTCTTTGGATGATATCAAGAAGATAATTGAGTGGCGGCTGGAATTCGAAATTCGAAGGGAGCGCGAAAAGAACCGACGTGAAGATGCCAAAAAGGCCACAGCTAGCCTTGATGGCAATCCTTTCACGGCGCAGATACTCGAAAAAATGCCCAAATCAAAGCTCTCCTCTCCCCCTTCACCTACCACCCCTACTTCAGACATGTCAAAATCTAGGATAATCAAACGAGCTTCTTCTGCTTCTGGAAGCTTGACGCCTCGATCACCTGTGCGTAAAATACGACCAACGTCTCAAAGCGTCTCATCTCCGCCACTACCGCAGATACCCAGTGAACAGCCTCCTCCATATTCAAGTCCTCCTCGACCCAGTCCACAAGCTTCCTTGTCGGTTCGACCCACACGGGCTCGAGCCGGCTCTGTCACAGAAGTCCTCGCCGGTCCGTCTGCCGTCCTGAGCCGATCCGATCAGGGCTTATCCGACTCTGTACACGAAGATGCTAAACATGATGACTGGGTAGAGGGGCGGGTCAGTGATGAAGAAGCTATCGATATCGTCGCCGCGGGTCAAAGTGGCAGTGAAGCTCTTGATGAACGCACCAGTGCTCAGGCGTCATCACCTACGATTACCCCTAGCCCGATGCCTATAGCTGCTGCCAACTCTACAGCACGCGATCGTTCCCATTCCGTGCGCCGAAACCGTCCACCAGACCTTGATCTCTCTGGAATCCGTGAAATAGAAGCTGAAGCTGAGGCCGAAGCTGAAGGTGGAGAAAATCCGCCACAACCTGTCCCGTCACCAGCGCCTACCTTACTCACCCTTCGTGAAGCCCTGTCCCAGTCGCCTATAACCAATCGGTTGAGTGATATTCCAGGCAGCGGACGCTCCGCTGCTGCATCACCCATGTCAAATGACGAGGACGAGGACGCCGACCAAAGTGACGGGACAGGCGAGCGGGTCACCTTGGCGCAGGCGTTGTTTGAAAGTCGCATACCCGGTCTTCCACCCGCAGGCACCCGTCGCCCCCAACAGCCGATCTTCATCACTTCATCACATCCCGTTGCTAGTGTTGAAGATGAAATCCCTGCTAGCCCGCGATCGTCAGATATACACTCCACAGATGTCCCCACCATCACCTCGCGCACGGGCACGACTGCATCAGAGCCTAGTCCTGATAGCAGAAGACGAAGGCGGCGATGGTCGGTGAACCCTTTCGCAAACCACGTGCCTGCGCTGAGGACGGATGATGCACCTCCTCTTCCGTCGCAAACGCCAAGAGCAGTTTCCACATCTGCTGCCACTAGTACGGCTAACAGTTCGATGACGGATATGTCGCGGCTCCCTGTCTCGCGCACTCAGTCAAACCATTCGCGTGCATCAGCATCCTCGACACACACCGCGAGACCGAGTACGGCTCCTGGTCGATCGGCTCAAAGCCAGGCATCAGACGCCCCGCCCGTGCCTTCGCTCTCGTCTTCACTCTCGACAACGTCGCATGTCCATTCTCACTCAAGGCTGCTGTCTAGATTAACTAATGCTCTTACGCCCCGACGGTCGGAGGATGGCGCGCAGCCCGTTTCGATGCGCACGCATATGGATGCTGAGCACCTGAGAAGCGGAGCTCTGTCTACGACAACTAGCACTCCGCCCAAGTTGGAGTATGTCAAACTACCAGGTACTAAGGGTGCGCTCATGATTAAGTCGGTGGAGACTGCGAAGAAGAGGTGTGCTTTCACCGTCACTCAGTGATGTTTTTTTTTTCTTTGCTAAAGTGGTATTGCAGCTTCCTGGCCATCTTATGCGGTGATAATGGCGAAAAAGTTGAGCTGTTTGCTGGTACATACAGGACAGCGTTGGCCCTTTCTAGGACGTTTATCTTACCCGACTCACCCCGTTTGTTGGAGCTTCAACTGCAAGGCGATGACCTAGTCGAAGTGTTTTTGGTGTTTTCCCAGAATGTGTTTGGGTTGGAGCCTGCAACGGTTCGGGTGCGCGAAGTTCGCATTGGTCGAGCGGAGCGACGGGCCGCTCGTCGTCGTGCGCGTGAGCTGCGGTCAACAGAAAACGGCAACACCGGAAATGAGGGTGAAGGAGGGGAGGATACGAACACAAACGTGAACATGAGCATTGGTATTTCCACAACATCTGTTACCGCATCCGCAGACACATTGGTGCCTGGCCATGTGCATCCTGCAGACGACGCTGTGCCGTCCACACCCAATCCAATCGCATGTGCATCCACACTGGTAGCGGCTGTGGAAGATTCGGCGGCGACGGCTACGGATTCCACGCCCAACGGGTCGTCGCGGAATGTACCTCAGTCGGAGGAGCTCATTGCGCTTGCTACGGCTCAGGCAGGGCCTTACACGACTTTCCAGCAGCTATCCTTCTCGCCCAACTTCCCTCTAGCTACCATTGCGGATGAGTACATCATTCCGCCGACGTACAAGTCGTTCTTGGATTATCGTACAGAGCACGAGCCTGAGGTGAACGGCACTCCCGGATCCGATATTGATTTGGCGCAGGTGCAGTTCAATCCGCCTGGGTTGCCGGTTCCGGAACACACACCACCGTCGAAGTGGTTCTATCGGGATCCAAAGGGCGTTATTCATGGTACCTTGGCTTGTCTAATACAAAGCGACTGTCGATGCTGATTTTTTTCTTTTTCTTATAGGTCCATGGAAAGCATCTTTAATGCAGTCTTGGTACAAGGATGGTCTTTTGCCTCCTACATTGCCAGTGAGGAAAGAGGAGGAAACAGAATACATCCTTCTCCAGGACCTGCGTCTTCAGAGTGTTGATCCTACCCACCCTTTCCGAGCACCACCACCCCCGGCACCTGCCGTTGTACCTCTGACACCCTTGCAAGAACCAAGCAAGCCACTTCTTCCTCCAATTTCCCTTTTATCACAGCCTCGGCATTTTGGTCCTCCAGCGCTGTTCTTTTCTTCCCGAGGGGGTCACAGTACCACTATCGTAGACGCTCGAGGCCGTTCAGTTCTCAAGGGCCGATTCATGTGGAGCACTGATCCTGTGGAAGATTCCAAGAATTCATCATCAAATCCCTCTGGAAAACTTGGCGATATTAAACGGCTCGAAGCGTTCGACGTGAACGACCGGTCCGTTCTCGTCGCCATGCGCCAGGGCGGCGTAGAAGCTATGGATATTGGTGATGCACTTCTCCGACCAGCCGACTCGTCGCGCACGGCACTGCCACACTTTGCACCCACGCCTTCAAATATCAATCGACGCACTCCTTTCGTCTGGAGGATCGGGACCCCGGTCGCCTCTTCGTCTAACGCAGGCGGCTTTGTCTCGGCGCTGGCCGTCAAGTCCAAAGGACATGGTCTGCACAAAAAACTGGCGACGGCAGCAGCGGCCACCAAGTCTCCTGGCAGATCCGAGTTTGGCCCTGGTGAGACCGATTTCGACCGGGACGAGGTGGTTTTCCTCGGGCGCAAAGATGATGAGATTTATCTTTGCGAGAGGATTTCGGGCTCATTTAGGTTGCTCAAGTTGTCGCCTGCAGTATCAACGATCAAAACAACAACAATGTAAATTCGGTCTTTTTCTTCCTATTTTCTTTTCTCTTTGCGCAGATGTAAATCTGGACGGATACGGATTCCCCATTGGCTCCCTCTTTCACCCCTATACCATCTTTTTTCCCTCTCAAAGCAAGCAAGCATATCAGCGTTATCATGCCTTTTTCTTTCTTTCTCATTCTCTCCAATATATCATTATATCTATGCTTCTACAGAGTCCTTTTGGTATCCTTGCGACATTCACAGCCTTTTGGATGGCCATTTTTAATATATTTTCTTTCTTTCCATTGTCCACTATTACTATTCCACACTGTAGAGTCATTTACATCTACCAATCATGAATGAACATGACTATTAAGTGCTATTTATATCATTAGCTGTTTTTGATGTGCCTCTATGCCCCTACAAGCGCGATAATTACTTATCAATCTGCCTGAGTAAACTCTACGCACAAAGTTAACACGCTTAAAGCTTGGCGACTACCTTGCGTAACTCTGTCTTTAAAATTTTACCAGTCGAAGTTTTCTAGCGGATTTACCATCAATCAGAACGTTCCTATCATAAATGGCAAATGATGGTTTAACGCACCGGTAATTGATCCACGACCTGAACCCATTCTGGGCATGCAAAGCCTGGTAGGCGTTTGCGTGCATGTTGTTTAAGATCGTCAGCAAAGGCATCGTGTCGACCGTGCCATTGATCCTTGTGTTGCTCGCGAAGGATCACAAATGCCATGGGACGCTCGCCCCATTTGGGATGCGAGCGGGCGACGACACTGACTTCGAGGACATGGGGATGGCTTGCGAGCTCTGGAAATTATTATATTTAGCCTTACTGTATTTCTATTACCAGTGCTATTTTAAATTGTGCACTCACCTAGTTCAATCGCCAAGCTGGACGCATTCTAAAAACGATTAGTAACAGTGATCACGGCCCCAAGAGGAATCAACGATCATTCAGACAAGAATAGAAGCATATATATCATATCCCGTACCTCTCCACCTGATATGATGATATCCTTGCTACGATCCATGATCGCAACTTGCCCGTCGGGATGCATAACAGCCAGATCGCCGCTGTGGAACGCACCACCGCGGAAGGCATTGCGCGTAGCCACTGGATCATTGAAGTACTGGTTTTGATTTGTGATGTGTCATTATCAGTGTCAGGCTTGCTTTCCGAGATATCGCTCGAATGACGGGATGATCATAATGATAGAAAGAAAAGCTGTATATTGACTTACCTCCTTCATGACAATATTCCCTCGCGTAACGATCTCACCGACCGTCTTACCATCCCAGGGTACGTCCTTGAGCTCGACATCATCCCCGTCTTCGTCTCGCAAGGGGTAGACGACGCGGATTTCTTCGGCGGTGGCATAGGCGGTCCCTTGTCTGGCCATGAACTTGGCACGATCTTCTAATGACAGCTTGCGCCACTCTGGCTTGGGGTAGTTGCGCGCAAAGGGGCCGTATGTCTGTTTGTGAAAATGGTTGGTACTTTGTTTTAAATCCAAGATTGGGATACGATCTGGACATTACCTCACTAAATAATAGATATGGTTTAGCATCGTACTAGTGCACATCACAAAGGAGGGTTGAACGAATTATTTACTTACGTCAAACCATAAACATGTACAGGCTGGATACCCAACTTTTCCATGTCACCGATGAGTTTAGCAGTTGGAGCAGAGCCCGCCACTATACCGGTGACTGGGCGTGGGAATGGCTTCGCTGAAGGATGGTTGACAATGCCGATCTAAGGAGGCAACAAATCCATTAAGAACACGTCCAAAGGAGTCATAGTAGGATATATGCGCCCAAATAACTTACCTGAACTGTCGGGGCAGCAGCGTAGTGAGTCACGCCCGAATTCAAGAAATGGTTCCAAATCCGACCATGGTCAACATTGCGTATGGTGATTTGAGTGGCAAACGTAAATGTACATGACCACGGATATGTCCATCCGGCCGCATGAAACATAGGAACAATCCTTCAGGAGTTAGTCATGAATAAGTCCAATGGGCCGACGACTTTGAGTATAACCTCACGTACCATAAATACGTTGAATCAAGATTCATACTATATCGTGTCAGATGCAACTCAGGCATTTATACAGGTCGTTGGAGCTCACCGTCCTTCAACAGCGCATGCGACTGATCCAAGATAGGAGCCTAGGAGAACGGGAGGGATCAGATACAAGGAAATCTTTGTGAATCTCTAATAGCACACCTCTGAGGGTAGTGATTACACCTTTTGGCTGTAAGGGAATGCATTGTCAGAAATATTACTGATGAATGAAGGTCATAGAAATAAGTACCCGTCCTGTGGTGCCAGACCTTGAAAGTATTTATTTATTGAACGTTCCCTATTATACTTGGAGTAAACACCGAAGACTTACGTATAGCACAATATAGCAGATGCATTTTCGTCAAGCTCAGCATCCAAACCGGGCCATCCACGTTCTTGACTAAATGCTCTCCCCAAGCTTAGAAACTGCTCGTATGGATCACCTGCCTTGCCTGTATCATTGGACACAATACAGGGGATAGATGTTCCTTCGACGAGATGTGTATACTCATGGTCTACGAGAATCAGTTTTGCACCACTGTGACCGAGGATATATGCTACGTCTTCTGGTTTAAGCCGCGTGTTGATGGCTGTTGCTACGGCCCGAGCAGCCAGAACGCCTTGAAGTGCATCTGCGGATAATTATGTAAGGGATCCGAATAGCACCGAAATCTCTCAAACACAATATTATGCTATAAATTACCTGCTATCATGGGGCTACGTCCGTTGTTAGTATACCAATCTATTACAGGAAACATGTGACGCTACGATAGAAAATTACCAATTTGGAGCAATGACCGCCACTCGATCGCCAGGTTTGATACCAGCTTGAATAAGAGCATATGCTAGATTTTGAACTCGCTGAGCCCTGCCAAGTGGATATGACGTAAGACCTCGAATCCGTTAGCGGGAGTACGAGGATTATCGGGTTGCACCGACCAGATAGAGAAAGTATAAAAGACAGGCGACGGAACGTCAGGATGGCTAATGGCGAGTTTATCGGGATAAACCAAGGCTGCTTTCAGTAAGAATGTCAAAGGATTCTAGGAGCAAAACACGTTGTTTTGAGCTGAAGTCATTGAAGTTGAGCCATGGCATACCAGTGGATGAATATAAACGGGAGAACTAGCCACTGGTCGATTTAGCCTCAATTTCGACCGCACATCTGGCGGAGGGATGCTTGCAGGCGTGGGCTTAAAGCTTTGAGCCATGGCAATTAGATGGTATAGAGAGCAGGACAAAAGGCAACGTTTGAACGAAATTTAGCACTAGTGCTCGCGCTCTTCAAGGTTGTAGTACAAGTGTAAAACCCGATGCTAGTGCCTAATCTGCCCTTCCCCACTTTATATGCCAGCCATTTACATTACATAGCCGGCAATGTTCTGTTGCCGGGATGTGAATGGTGTCTTGCCTGGACTTGAATCCACCCACTTTGAACTCCGCTGCGCTCTTGACTGCGCTATTCCTTTGGTCATATCGCTTTTTTTGAACCCCGCATCACGGCAACCACCATCCGGTCCAAACACAAAAAATGGCGTTTGGCGATTATTGACAAACGCTCAGCTGCAATGCTACTATCCCCGGATGGGTTTCACGCGGGCGCTCTGAAAAAAGTCACACTGTTACTGATTCCTGTTACAAACCCCTTTACATTAAAAGGATTGGTAATAGTGGCACTTGTCTCTCACAGCGGGGGATTTCAAATGACATTTGCCCTTAGCCGATCGGCAAATGAGTCTTAGCCAATCATATGGCTCGTCTCTCATCTGTTAATGCGAATATCATTTGAAACCCCCCGCCGTGTCTGGAAAACCCAGAGTGTTTTTTGGGATGGACGGGTCATTGAGACACCTCAGATATCTCCTTCCACATGTACATTACGAACATGCCACTTTACTCACATGCATATATACAGGTAATGACCCTCAAGTTAAAACATAAAGACAATCCGTTTAGATAATTTAAAAATCACTCGATCTATTGTAGTTGCCTAAATTGCACAGCACCGGCTTCGTAAACTGTTATCTCTTGAAAAAAGTGCGATTGTCAGTGACAGAGTAATGCATGTATCAAGTCCTTGGGATTAATACTATAGTGTTGGTATGTTGAGCAAGAGATGGAACTGTCCCAACAACCCATCTGAGGTGTCCCAGAAACCCGTCCGGGGATAGTATGTCTTGCCCCACACTTGAGTAATGCGGAATTAATCGTTTTGACGCCGATGTGTCCTGAAATGGTAATCAGTGACGTTTTCAGGGGTGGCTCGATTGGCCAACAGCCGCCAAGGTGAACATTAGGAGTACATGACTACTAGATGATCATGGACATGAGCTACTACTTCACAAGGAATTCTGGTTTCGGCAGAGGTTCAGGTCAGTTAAGTCATATTAGTTATCTTGGCCGACACCATGTATTGTTGGTGCAATGCTAAAGCTCTGATGATCAACAGTCAAAGTTGGTATTAATTCTGACTAGATCTAACTGACAGCCTTTGCCTCAGCCGGCCGAATTTTTCCAGTCAAATCTGACCTCAAAAACATCATCAGCTTGATTTGATGCAGACTAGTTTATATTTGGACAATGTGAAGAGCAGGACATTGAAGTCGTGGTCCGAGTCTTCACTCTTGTATAGCACATTGTCATCGCTTATGGTTGGCAGCTCATGAAGAAGTATTGCGACCCTTACTTCGTATTTTATTAATCTTTTAAAGAACCGTTGGACGAGCAGAACTTGAAGTGCGCAGGGATGACCCGAACTCCTAAGCGGGATTTGTCCCCTGGGCGGAGTTTGAAGTGAGTAGGCGGAGTCGTCCTCGCTGGTGGTCGTATTCCAGCTCAGCTTCCCAGCGCTTCTTTGGTCGCCCTCGTTTGCCCTCCCTTACCACTCCTCGAGTCCCTTTCCTCTCTCTCGCCTTCGTTGGCATCGGGACGCCTCGCACCATCTCGTTTCATCTCGATTTTCACAGCATACTCCCTCGTATTAGTCAACATCACTCGGTCTCACCCTCGTTCTCATCAATTCACTAAACAACTTCACGGTTAGTAGCTCTCAGGAGACGCCTGACGGAATCCCAGCAGCTTTGGCCGTTCATTGATGCCTCTATATTTTATCAGCAGTCAACCATGTCCCAATCTCAGAGTGACATCCAAGAGAGGATTGCTGCCGCCCGCAGGGAGGCAGAAAGCTTAAAGGAGAAAATTCGTGCCAAACGAGAAGCCTCCAATGATACGAGCTGTACGTCTTTGTAGTCGGGGCAGTGCTATTTACATTTTCTTAGCTCATTTCTCCAGTGCGTGCCATGGCTGCCGAGGTAGAATCCCTGCCCCGAATCGTAATGCGCCCCCGACGAGCGCTCAAAGGCCATCTTGCCAAAATCTACGCCATGCACTGGGCGGCTGATCGCAGACATCTCGTTTCCGCATCCCAGGATGGTAAATTGATAGTCTGGGATGCTTATACCACCAACAAAGTCCATGCTATCCCCCTTCGTTCCAGCTGGGTCATGACTTGCGCTTATTCGCCATCCGGTAACTTTGTTGCATGTGGTGGTCTGGATAATATCTGCTCCATCTACAACCTTAACAGTAGGGAAGGTAACGGGATGAGGGGCGCGCGGGAGCTTAGCGCTCACTCGGGTTACCTCAGTTGCTGTCGTTTCCTGAGTGATAGACAGATAGTCACCAGTTCTGGTGACATGACTTGCATGCTCTGGGATATTGAAGCTGGCGTCCGTGTCGTTGAATTCAGCGACCATACTGGCGATGTCATGAGGTGCATTCCCATGCTAATTGAGATTACAACTGCGTCACTTATCTAATTCCTTTTACTTTCAAGCTTGTCTTTGAGTCAAAACCAGAATGTCTTTGTTTCCGGTGCTTGCGATGCTACTGCAAAACTCTGGGACATTCGAAGCGGTCGTGCTACACAAACTTTCACTGGCCATGAGAGTGACATTAACGCCGTTCAGTAAGTAATCAAAAATTCATCTATAATCATTCATTCCTGACGATGAATCAGATTCTTCCCTAACGGCGATGCATTCGCAACTGGTTCAGATGATGCTTCTTGCCGACTCTTCGATATACGCGCAGACAGGGAACTGAACACCTTTACTCACGATAACATCCTTTGCGGTATCACTTCAGTTGCTTTCTCGATTTCTGGCCGCATTCTGTTCGGTGGTTACGACGACTGGACTTGCAACGTTTGGGATACCCTCAAGGGTGAGCGTGTTGGTGTCTTAACCGGCCACGAGAACCGTGTCAGTTGCTTGGGTGTCAGCTCCGATGGCATGGCTCTTTGTACCGGTAGCTGGGACAGCACTCTTCGGGTGTGTAGAGTCCTTTTCCATAACCAAATACTTTACTAACTCTCCCTTTCTTAGGTTTGGGCATAGATCCTTCTTATTATAACATACCCAGGGCTTGTGCTCGCCTGCTTTACCTTTTCATCTCCTTGCGGATCAGTTCTCTCTTTAGTTTTCTCACCTTTACTCGCTTACCTGCGTAGAAGGACGCCATGAGTCTGTCGTTACTGTTGTTGATCTACCTGTTCTTTTATATTGGTCTCTTTCTCTATTTACTTGCCTGGTTCTTGTGAAATATATATATACTTTTTTTTTCTTTTCACGGACCTGAATTGGTGTGATATGAAATACTCATCTGCCATGCCACATGCATATAAAGACCATGTAAGACACGCACTTGATGTCCGTGATACATGCGGAAGTAACTGGCATACTTCGTGTATCCACGCGACTTCCTGCCAGTGTTGCGTACCTATACGCCAGGCAGACACTACTTAACACAAGGGCTTGGGGCCTGCTCATCTCGAACTATACTCTTACGGAGACTGTCCTCGATCATCTCTCATGGCTGACGAAGACCGTGCAGCTAAGGCAGCGCGTGCTAGAGCCCTGGTTAGAATATTACAACCTGCTACGTGTAACACTGCGAGCTCGTTGATGCTAATTTTGTTGCATTATTACACCTCCCTAGTTGAATAAGAGGCAGCAAAAGAAGAAAGCCGATGCAGGTCCCGGCGAGGCTGCATCTGCTCCAGCAGTGCCCAGTCCTCCCCCGTCCAGGCCGTTTACGCCTGTAGCAGCAGCACCCAGTGAGCTACCTGCACCTTCAGAGAAAACTCGGGATATCGGCGACTTGTGAATATCATTATTATCTTTATCTTCTTGATTTCGAGTACTATTCTTCGCATCTGACATATTTGTGACTATGGTAAATTAGGTTCGCACAGTCGGCTCCAGGACAAGACGATTCATGGGTCAACAGCCTGCCCAGAGTTGGTTCCTCCTTGGCCGAGGCTAGAGCGCAGTCTCCAGCACCTTCATCATTGCAAGATGCACCGTCGCGAACGAGTTCACCCGCACCGAGGCAGCCACTCCGCAGGGGATCGTTCTCCCGCCCGCCGTCGACACATATCCCGCGCATGTCCTCCGCCCATGTTGACGGCTCCGACCACGCACCGCGCCCACGATCGCCGTTTAACCCTCAGCCGCAATCTAGACGAGCATCAACCACAAGTCCTCCGCCATTCCATTCACCGTCAGGTCTTCGGGGAGGAGGGGGAGGAGCTGATGCGTATGAAATGCAAATGTTGAAATCTCAGCTTGAGAGGTCGCAGGCGGATTTGAGCTCTGCGAGGAGCGGATTAGAGAATTCACGCGCGGAGTTGTCAAAAGCAAATGCGCATGTGGGGGAGCTGGCGGCGCAGAATGAAGAGTTGAAGGCTTCGCGGGAAAGGCTGAACGGTGTTGCCAGCAGTAAGTACTGATGTTTTTCAGTGGTTTTTATGGCATCTAACGGGCCCCTTTTTGATATAGAATTACGTAGTGCTGAAGAGCAGCTAGAAAAGGCTAATGCGTCTTTGGAGGATGAGAGACAGCAAAGTTCTCGGTTAGCCGAAGAACTTGGAACCCTGAGGCATGCTCACGACGCACTCGATGAAGAGCGACGCTCACTCTTAGGCACTATCGAACGGCTCAATTCTGTAGAAGCTGGTATGGGCCAACTCTTTTGTTGATACTAATCATAATACTAACAACTCCTTGGTTGATAGAAAATGAAGATCTCGAATCTCAATTGCTGCAGGCTCAGTTAGCATCATCTGAACTGTCTTCTGAGCTACAGAACCAGAAGCAGACCATCTCCGTTCTGATTTCCGAGAAAACATCCTTGACCTCTGCGGTAGAGGAATTGAAGGATGCCAAGGCCCGTGAGTGACCATATTTACCACGGCCATGCATGTGTATCTCATAATTTGCTCTAGAAAACGAGCAGCTCAACCAATTACTGCAAGCGGGCGAAGAGCTATCGCAGAATTTGCGTCGACGTATAGATCAACTTCAGGAGTTCAACTCCCGAGCAAACGACCGGATATCCCATCTAGAAACCCAAGAAAAACAACTTACAGAACGAAATCGAGAACAAGTGGGTGTCTTTGCCTTTACTGCACCTTATTTTGATTATGAATATTTATGATGCAGGAGCATGAGCTACAAGTTCTCAGAGCGTCGGTTAACGATCTAAGGTCACATGCCGAGATACATGAGCGTCGTGCTCGGGACCTGGAAGAACAAATCCAGAGTGACGACCGTGTAGAGCGCCTTGAAAAGTCGCTGAAAGATACACAAGAGCGTGCGGATGAACTGGAATTTCAATTGTCTAAGCTCAAGACTGTAAGCAGGTCTTGTATAGTATAATTTGCCCCTTTATTCACTCTCCGGTTCTAGGCCCATTCCACTTTAAAGTCCGATCACGATACTGCCCAGGCAAATTTGGCTGCTTCTCAGCAATCTGAAAAGGAGTGGACGACAAAGCATGCTGAGCTCGAAGAAAGACGCCAGTCTCTTGAGGGCCAGCTTGCCTCCCTCATTGCCGCCAGAGACTCGCTCACGAATGAGAGGTCCACACTACAAGCTCAGAATGACAATCTCAATGACACCGTCGCCCTCTCGCAGCAGAAAGCCACGGAAATAGGCGAGCTTCTTAAAGCGCAGGAACGTCAGGTTCAAAGCCTACAAACTGAGGTCAAGCAAGCGAGTCGGCGGGCGGAGGAGGCCGAGAATGCTCAGGCCGACTTACAAGCAGAGGGCACTAGGCTCATGGGCTTCTTAGACGAGCTCAGACCTAAGGTCGTGGAGCTCACGGACGCCAAGGCGGACCTGACAAGCAGAATTGAAGGTCTGGAGTCCGCTTTGCGTGGACGGGATGCTGTGATTGCGCAGCTCGAGATGTCGAAAGAGGAGCTGCAGGCCGCGCATGAAAACCTACAGGCCGAGCTCAAGGGGGTCGTCAAAAAGAATGACCAGGAACATGCCTCGTCGTCGCAGGCATCATCGGAAATGCAGCGCGCATATACGGAACTACAGACTCAACTTGTGACGGCACGAGATTCCATTGCGGCCCTGGATGAGGAACGTCTCAATCATCACCAAGTTATTGAGAGGCAGTCAGAAGACTTGGAAAACATGTCTACACTGCTACGCGAACAATCAGAGGAGGCCGCTTCTCTCAAGCGACAGCTTGAAGAACGAATCGCTCGTGGGGACGAAGAACGCACCTTTGTCCAGCGAACACAGAACGAAATTGAATCACTCCGTAATGAGCTTGCGCTCAAAGAGGAAGAGCTGGAACACTTGCGCGCGGCGTCTTCCGCCCAAATGTCGGGTAGCCTGGATGAAGAAATGTTCAGCTCCGTCAAGCAACAACACGCACTCGAACTTTCTGCAGCGAACTCCAGGATCAGAGAGCTGGAGACGGCGGTATTCGAGGCAGATGCTCAGATACACTCACTTCAAAGGCAAATGCATTCGCTCGAGGACGAGATGGTACGCGTGCGCGCTCCATCCCGCAATGGTGGCCGCTCGTTCTCGCCAACGCCAGGGCTTCCCTCGCGGCCTTCGAGTCGTACAGTCAACATTGCCGATCTTCGCAGGGCATCGTTTGGCTCTCACTCTACTATGAATAGACCACCATTGCTTCCGAGATCTTCGTCGATTTTGGATGAAGGGCTGAGCGAGGAGACGCGGCACAAGCGGATGGTGAGCTTGAGCATGCTCAAGGCTCGTATTGATAGTGAGAATGCTGTTGCGGCACAGCATAACCGGGTGGTTGCTGCCCCTAACCACTCGCCGCATAGTAGGACACAGATATTAGACGAGTCGCATGTGTTTTGGTGTGCATCATGTAGCGGTGATTTAGTTGATTTGTGACCGTCTGTTATGGACACTGCATGCATCACTTATGTATTTTGGACTTTTGTATATGGTATATATATATTTTCGGATGGAAATTCAGTTTGTGTGTCAATCCATTTTATTATGATGAACAAGATGTTTGGTTATTCCAATTGACGCGTGGCTTGAAAAGCTTGAACGTTTGACACGCGACCAACTTTGAAGTGCGCGGCTATAGTGACGCAGTTCGGTACCAATTTCACAAGCCAACTCTTTCTGCCCTCGCTTGGGCTTCTACTAGTACAACTTCAGTCCCACAGGCATTCCAATAACCCCATAGTCGCCTATCCTTCTATGAATCCTTGGTCAAGTCTTTGGCGTGCTGTAACGACCACTGCCAGGTAGCCCATCCTGACTTGAGTTTGCAAATTCAATCTGCACCAACTCAATAATTATCTTACACCTCTACTAGACTCTCGACGGTTCTGCAGATCCTTCTCTTTCTCCCTCTAACCCTAGCCACCTTATCCAAACCGGCTTTTCTACTTTTATCACTGCTACTATGGATACACTCGATGATACACGGCACTCTTATCCTCACCTGGGGCTCTGAGGCTTTGTCTGTCATGCAGACGCCAATGGCAAGCTCCTTTCCTATAAATTCCCTGCGATACACGGTATTCTGATTATAAAAAACTCCAGCACCCGTTCCTCCTCCTAGTTTGTTTCAATGCTTTTGCTCAGCCCGCAAGTCCGTATTTGGTAACTGCCACTGAATGGTGGAGCAAGATGTGATATCATCTTAAACCTCATTCAAAAAATTGTTGATCATTTACAGGGTTTTCCCCCCCCCCCCTAGATTGATGTTCTCTGGCCCGCTCTGGATCGCCATGGAGGGTCTTTCAAGTCTCCTCGTGGTGCAGAAAGTCGGACAATTAGCTAAACAGATAGTCGAGGAACGAGAGGAAGACGGTATTCAGTTTGGTCTGTTAATTGCAACCGCTATCGCCTACGTAGCATCAGCTTGGTGGATCGTTGTGGTCAGTGAATACTCCATGTCGCGGATTATATAAGCGCTCATGCGATGATAATAAACAGGCGTATCCTGCTGCCGCAGCCTCACCCTTGTCATCCACTTTACTGGGTGTCACTCTGACAGCCTTCTTATTCTTGACCTTCATCGGATTTGGTCTCAGAAGAACAAACGTCATTGAATCCTCAGGATTAGCTCTTGTTTTGGCTTACAACATCTGGCTCGTTGGGTTTGATCAAAAAGCCTTCCTTGATTCGGCTTCATCATAGTTCGTATCTCATCCCTTGAGGCATAGCTTTCAATTACTCATTGTCACATAGTACTCCCTTGGTAGGGAATATCATACCGCATTTGCAGGTAAGTACATAATCCTTTGGTGACGA
This sequence comes from Agroathelia rolfsii, assembly GCA_018343915.1. NCBI lineage: Eukaryota > Fungi > Basidiomycota > Agaricomycetes > Amylocorticiales > Amylocorticiaceae > Agroathelia > Agroathelia rolfsii. Next base: position 3,224,338 of record JABRWF010000002.1, read on the forward strand.
GGCCGCACTAAAGGTTTTATGTCACAGACTCTAGTTGTATTCTTCACGAACACATTGCCGACACCTGTCTTGATTGCTCTGCTTTATCGTCTGACCATTCTGCACTTCGCATCTCGTATCCTACCAACCATTGGTGCAGACTCTTGGGAAAGCGAGGAAGGTGTAGACGATGGCTGGGATGGCCGACCCGTAAGCGACCAAGCTATTCAATTGTTATCAATTTTATTTACACTGGAATCCAGACTTCAACCATCGCCAGGCTCATGTTAACTTACAAGCAGTCAATCTTTGTTGTTGTGTATTCACATTTGCTACGTATGTAACACTGGTTGCGTGTCTTTCCTTATTAGACTAACGTCTTCTAGTACTTGATCATTCTTCGCAGATATGGTGGAGATGGATGAACATTGTCTTTACACTTGTTCTGTGGTCCGTTGAGCTCCTCGTTAGTGGGGATGATGTGAAATACAAGGTAGATTGACCGATGAGATGTTAATGTTGCTTAGGTGTAGTTGTAGCACTTAATGGGATTGGGTGTTATGGTATTTTGAACACTAATAGTAAAACCTTGCTTCGTACCGTCTGAACGCCTTTATCGTCGCCCACAGCGACGGTATGCACACTATGATGTCATAGCAGCACCATAAGCTGCGCCACTTTACATGTGGCGTGAAAGTTTATTTCACTTCACACAGATGAAAGGGCATCGACCTTACTTGCATAGGTTGCCCTCTTACATTCTACGATGAGCAATATAGCTACTGCACGCCAACAACTGAAAATCAAATCTGGTGTCGTCTCACGGTGCGCATATCTAGATCGCACGAGATGTCGCAATCGCTTAATAATGCTAAATTACTGGCTCATCAACTTCAACTGCATGCAGTCTGTCCAAAGAGCAACAGCTGTACCAAAAGGAAGCTGAACAACAGAAGCTGAAGCTGGACAAACTGAAAGCAGACAATGCAGAGGAATGGGATGTGAAGAATGCCGTATGTACTTGTAGCTGATGTACATCATCTTACTCTCAGATGTATATGATTTGTAGACAAGGATGTATGAAGAGTCTCAGAAGATGATCAAGGATTCATCTACCCGATTGGAGAAGGCCGTTGGAGAGCTCAGAGATCTTGTGGTAGGTTGTTTCATATGAATTGCAATCTGAAGTTGATTTATGATCGGTGTTCACAAAATACGCTTAGATATCAGCCAAGGCCATACCTGAATTAGGGGGAGACGAACATTTATTGAAGGCGGAAGGCGTTTTAGAAAAAGCTAGTGTTTAGATCACTGAAGGTTTGATATACAAGTTATGTTAGTCCAATCCTTCACATTTCAGTTGGAACGCCCATCTCCATTTTCACGAACGATTGTTGACTACGTCCTTGTTACGTGCGTCCTTCAACTTTTGAAGAGCGTCGGCTATTCCTTTCCAAGCATCCTTTTCTATCCTTGTTTCCTGTAGGCCTTGACTTCGTTCATTGGGTGCTGTAGCGTTGTCACCAGGAGGTAGCCCAACTCCAAGCGTGGGAGGAATGATAATGTGAGATGGCGCGTTTATGGCAGATGGTGCAATCTTGGAATGTCGAATATGAGCAAGTGATGAGCGAATGTCGTTTTGAACCATCTAAGGTGAGAGGTTAGGTCGATAAATATGAATGAAAGAGAGTAAATAAATGAATCGACCAACGTCCAAACAATCGAAAAATTCCGTTACTTCAAGGACGAATTTTTCAGATCGTTCTTCCCCTTGTGGCAAATAATCGCCAGGATCGTCAGTTTGAGGCAGAGTTAATAGGGAAGTCGAAGACGCTGCCAGTTGGAGCAGTCGTACTATGCTCTGCATAATGTGGACAGTCTCAGGATTTCAGACCTCTTCGAACGGGGTCATAAGATCATACTTTCTCTACTTCGCCAAGGTCATGAATTTGCCGCGCAGTACGACTAGATGTCCATATTGGATCTAGAGTGTGCTCCTCAGCCGCCTCAACATTAGGTGCGATGGGCGCAGTTGACTGGTCCATTCATATGGTCGGTGCCAACCTTGCAGCTGAATGATGTCTGCGAAGTTCTTCCGGCTTAAGGGTTTTAACCAAGAGAGTTTGCTATATAGGAATAAATACCTGTATAAAATGACATTGGTCCCAAAGTGCATCCCTGAAGGGAGTCGGGATTCGGATAATGTCGATGGCCTCCGCCTCCCACTAGCAAGAGTCTCTACGGGTGGTCGCACATCACTCTATAACTCGTTTTCCTTCATTCTCGGCTTTATTATTTGCTTTCAGCTACTCTTGCACCCTTTAAGACTGAATCGATCTAGAAATTGCGCGCGTCTGGCTTGTAAACGCGGTTCTGGTTTGGCTTACTCGTAATGCAACGCGAACACATCCGCCGTGGATTCACTATATACGTCGCTTTTCGGTGTTCTAGAAATTTGTTCAGGCCCTGATTCTCGTTTCTGTATACACTAGTCATCAAAAAGTTGTCCTTGAGATCGACTTCTCTGGTTGTCTATGGGTAAGATGCAAATATGCGCAATCCGGCATCGAGCAGGGCTCACCATTGGTTTCGTTTCTCAGGGATACACGGAAATAACTATTGTGCCGACCAGCAAGGATCTCAAAACAGTCCACCTGCACTCAAGGCAATGCAGTACGTATGCGTTTACATTGTGTTTAAACCCCAGTTCTGATACTTGGCAATCGTTTCAGCGATACATTCCGTTCGAGTTGCATCACATCCTGCAGACTTTGTTTACTATGACCCGCTTACCAACATCTCTCTGAGTAATGCTGAGGACTGTCACAATCACCCCGAACTCAAACGCAAGATATACTCGGCACTTGCGGAAGGAGATGAAGGGGAGCTGTCAATATCGATACCAAAGGAGGTCAATTTGAGGCAACTAGGTAGCATTGCTCCCCGTGGCATTGGCGAAGGTGTGAAATTCCGCTTATAGAAATAATCTTCCTATTAATCCCTTTCAAGTTGGGACGCCAGAACCCTCGACACCGGGACCGGCGCTTGCGACTGCGGAGTCCGGGGCTATAATCATTCGCATTGACTATAGCCTTAGAAATCCCGTCGATGGATTTCAGTTTGTGCTACCAACAGACTCGTATCCTTATGTAAGTAGCAAGGCCCATTCACATGGAAAACCAGTGCGAGTAACGTCTTTCGGTTCTCTAGAGAGTTCCTCACGCATATACGACTCCCTCATCCCCTGATTCGGCACGGTGTTGGGTCCCATGTGTTGACAATTTATGGGAGAAATGTACCTGGGAGTTTGAGTTCGTGGTTCCTCGGTATCTGGAGGAGCAAAATTCGGAAGAGGACGATTATGAATCAGATGCACCAGAGGCTGTTCCCACAATCGTGGTCTGTAGCGGGGAGCTGACGGAGCAGGTGCGCCCTGGCTTTTTGATTATATCTATATCGAGGTATTCACATATTATCATAGGTTGCTCATCCCAATAACTCGAACAAGACCATCTTCCTGTTCTCGCAAGCCGTTACAACATCTGTTCAGCACATAGCCTTCGCTGCAGGACCTTTCCATGTCTATCAAATACCAAATGATTCAGCATTGGAAGAGGTGCCGGGCTCTTCCCAATCTCTCATGCACGCATTTTGCCTTCCTGGTCATGAAGCAATGATGAAGTACACGACGTCATTTCTTCGCAGCGCCATGAACTTCTACTCGACGGAGTTGGGCTCATATCCCTTCGGCTCATTCAAAATTGTGATGGTAGACGAGCTTCCAACACAGCGTTTCGACAGTGCAACGTTATCACTTGTGACGACCGATATTCTTCACGGCGAGGACGCCATCGAACAGCTTCTAGAGGCACGCCATTCGCTCAGTCATGCCCTTGCTTGCCAATGGGTTGGCGTGAATATCCATCAGAAAGTCTGGTCTGACACATGGTTGATCAACGGCTTGGGACTGTACATCACTGGTCTCTTCTTGAAGAAGCTATTGGGAAATAATGAATATCGCTATCGCATCAAAAAGGACATGCAGCGGGTCATCGAATGGGACAATGGCTCTATGCCCCCGATTTGTCAACCGCAAAACCCTGATCCGCCTGACGCGTCCGTTTTGCCATTCATCGACCTGAAAGCGCCATTAGTTCTTCATATGTTGGACAAAAAGCTGGGCAAGTCGGGTACATCGCTGGGCCTGTCACGTGTGTTACCCAAGATTTTCCTTTCAGCTATCAGTGGAGAATTGCCCAATAATGCACTTTCGACGCATTCCTTCTTGCGTATGTGTCGAAAGGTCAGCGGCGTGGATCTCAGACAGTTTACAGAGCAATGGATACATGGTAGTGGTTGTCCTGCGTTTGGGTTTTCTGCGTCGTTCAACCGGAAGAAGATGGCAGTGGAAATCACGATGCGACAAGAGGTGCCTGCATGGACTGCTCTCCAGAACAACGAAATCTCGAAGGCGCTCCTAAAGCCAGTGCAATTGTTCGAGGTATTCTATCATTTTCGTCTCGTATTTTCCTCTGTCCTAACATTATCACAGGGTACGATGACGGTCCGCATTCATGAGGCCGATGGGACGCCTTATGAACATGTTCTTGATATTCGTTCAAATTTCAAGCGTTATGAAGTGCCTTTCAACACCAAATACAAACGGGTTCGTCGCAACACGAAGCGGTATCTTGCTCGTCAGATGGCTGCTCAAGCAGCAGCTGAGGGCGACGCCGAGGCGGCAGAAGCGATGGGACAGGTTGACATGGGGTTCGGCTTGGAGATTTGGGAAAAGGAGCAAGAGCGAGAGAATTGGAAGGTGTCAGATTGGACTGAGGAGGAGGAACAGGCGATGTCGGGAGCCACGTATGAATGGATTCGTATGGATGCAGATTTTGAGTGGATTGCTGGTATCGCATTCGAGCAGCCTGACTTTATGTGGGTGTCGCAGCTGCAGAGGGACAGGGACGTTGTGGCACAGCTGGAGGTGAGTATTCGAAGATATTACAGTTACATGGTACTAACAACTAGCGTATAGGCTGTTCATGCGCTTATTAAACAACCAACAGCCATCGTTTCAAGCACCCTGACCAAGACGGTTTTAGTGTCTAATTATTACTATCGAATTCGATGCGAAGCTGCTTTGGGCCTTGTGCAGGTCCGTCCTCTTTTTCGTTCGTTTAATGTATTGATATTAAAGAAACGAATATTGTTAGTGTGCAATACGAAAACTGGACTTTTTGGGTTTATTCCATCTCTTCAAACTTTTCCTAAGATTCTGCTACGAGCCCGAAGATCCGAATCAAGATCTTTTCACTCATAGCTATGTACCAAAACCCAACAACTTTTCGTACTTACCGGATTATTTTGTTCGCAAGGTATGGCTTGATATGAACTCTGGAGGCTTCGTAGTTGATCTCACTATTTTACGCTCTTATAGAGTCTCATCAATGCCATTTCTCGCGTTCGTTTTGAAAATGGCAAAACGCCTTCAATTGTGCGGCAGTTCTTGATCGATCAGTTACGCTACAATGACAACACTTCTAATCCCGTTAGAATTTTTTTTTCTCGTGATATTCTGTTTCTGACTTTACGGCTTGACAGTTCTCGGACGCCTTCTACATTTGTGCCGTAATCTCTGCTCTAGCATGTGCTTCCGTTTCTACAGTGCCACCTGAACGCGGAGAATTCGTGACCACCGACAATCGTGACGAACATACAACCGAGGACATTGATCTTATCAAGCGTGCTGAGGTGGAAATTGAGAGATATCGTAGCATGGACAGACTTATTCCTTCGGCACACAATATTGTGACTGTTGCCACGTTAGAGGTATGACTCACATATATACATTGAGCCGTTAGACTAATGGTTTGCACTAGTTCTACATGATTCTCTCACTCGCTACGTTGATTCCCGATCGTTCCAAGGTCTTCTTCCCATTGACCAGGTTAGTTTTTTCTTCTTCCCCTCGCTCGGTTTGAATCACACCTTATTTCTATCGGTAGGGAGGGAAACTATACTCAAGTTCGAATTGCTGCTTTCGATGGCTTATTCCTGACGAAGTGGTACACGCCTGATATGATGGAGTACATGTTGGCTGTCATGGCAAAGGATCCATCTCGAGTTATACGTCGGCATGTCGCCCGTGGGGCTTGCCAGAGTCTCGCCCTTCTTGTGTCCATGGGCGAACTTAAGTCCTCAGTCAAGGAAACTGAATCGCTCCTTATTGAGGAAGATGGCGCAACGGCTGAGAAAACCAAAGAAGCCGCGAAGAAGAGTGACGTAGACCTGATGATCAAGATTCTTCGCAAGGATCGCGATGTAGGTAAGAATGAAATTCTGCGAAAGTACATTATGCCCATCATTCTGTGAGTAACTTGGCTCGTTCTCTAAATGTTGACTGTTACCGACTGTGTTGTTCCGTAGTGCTCCGGATGTTGATCATGAAGTTCGCTGGAGTGCCCTCAAACTCGCCGATATACTCGTTCGCGGAGTCGAAGAAGTGCCACCAAAGGTGACGATACATTTGCCGCCTACCCCAGTGACAGAGACTGCCCCCGCTTTGCCCCCCGTTAAGGCACAGCCTAAGGTTCACCTCACACCTTCGATCAAAGTCGGTGGTACTGGGACTCCAGCAAGAAGCCCTTTGGTGCCGTTCACTCCCGCGCCCAAGGTCAAACTGCCTCTCGTCACACAGCAGCCAACACCTTCTCCTCGAACACCCGTCATGGCCAACTTTCCCTCGCGTAATGGGACACACCCTGCGACTGGTAGTGTGATCTTACCCTCATTGAAAAGGAAGGGTCGTCCGCCCAGGACGGACAAGGTTCCGACGGCTCCGAAAGCCCAGGCTGCGGGCATGAGTATAAACGATCTCAAGGCTTGCAGAAGCGCGTTGAAGAAACTCAACACCTCGAAAGCAGCCTCCCTTTTCTTGCAGCCTGTCGATCCAGTACGAGACAAGGCCCCAAAGTACGTGTGTTATTTGGCTTAGTGGTGTGACGTTTTTTCTCATCTGAAGTTTCATAGTTACTTCGAAATCATCAAGAACCCTATGGACCTCGGAACTATGGGTGCCAAGCTCGAGGCCGGAATGTATAAGTCTAGAGCTGATTTCGAGGCTGATTTCAACCTTATGATCAACAATGCGAAGACGTATAATTTGCCCGGCAGCTATGTCCACAACCAAGCAATCACATTACTATTATTTTTCCAGAAACGTACGTTTCTTCGCTGTCTTTCTTTGAATAATGTTACTGATCAAATTATAGAATGGGCACGTATCAACAACACCCTGGAAGCTGCCGCTGCTCAGCCAGCTCCAGCCAGGATGCTTCCGCCTGCCGTTCCTGTACATCATCCGCGTCCGCCAGCTGTTCCTCCCTCAACGCCCAAACCTGCTACAGCTCCTGACACGCCATCGGTATCTCGGCCGAGCATCAAACTCAAGTTGGGCAATTCGCAGAGTAAATCGACGCCTACTCCTTCAGAGAAGACGCCATCGGAGAAGGTGCCACGTCCTCGTCTCAAGATACCGAAGCCTGCTCCCGCCAATGAGCCACCACCGCCCGAGGTTGATGACGGCTCGCATGATTTGCTCCAGGAGGTCCTTGCTATGGAAAAACAGGAGAAGGAAGCCAAGAAGCATGCTAAACCTCACAAGGATCGTTCTGGATCTTTGCAACGTCCTCAAGGAGATGCATCTGCGCATGCTGCTAAGCGTAGAAAGGTTGACTTTGAAGAGGACAATGTACTCAAAGCGTCTACCTCTGCGGCACCTGCACCATCGAAGCCGTCTCGTCCATCCGTTGATCTGCCTGTGAAGGCACCACTAAAGGGGTCAAAGGAATCTACTCCTGTTGCACCACTATCTGCGGCGTCGAAGCCTCCGACCTTGAAAATTAAGAAAGATCCTTCTGCAGCTCCCGAGCAGATAGTACTAGATACTCCTATTACGAAACCATCGAAGGGCAAGGAGAAAGAACCAAGCAAGCCGACTCCCAGCCAAACACTTGTTAAATCTAATAGGGACAAGAGCACATCAGCCCCAGATACCAACGCCATCCCTATCAACGAGAGGAAATGTCGTGAAGTGCTCCGAGCCATTTCAAAGTTGAAGGAATATCCTATCTTTGCTCAGCCCGTCGACCCCATCCGCGATGGCTGTCCTACGTAAGTTCTTCCACCAAGGTCGAGTAACAATCGCTTATCGCTTGTGCATAGGTATTTGTCCGAAATCAAGGAACCTATGGACTTTGGCACAATGTCCTCGAAACTCTCCAAAGGAAAGTATGCTACCATGGGCGAATTTCTGAGGGATGCCGATCTTGTCTTCGGCAACTGCCGCAAATTCAATCCTCCTGGCACATATCCTGTTATCTGTGCTGGTGTGGTTGAAGGTGTCTTTCGGAAAGAGTGGTCAAAAGCGGCACAAAAGAGGCTTGCTGGTAGTGACAAACGGGTTCTCCAAGGCATAATTAACACAATCATGAAGGAGGATGTGTAAGTGCTAGTATTCAATGTTACATGAGTTGAGACTAAATACGGGCATCAACTTTAGGTCTTGGATTTTCCGTGTTGCCGTCGATCCCGTCCTTTTGGGTATTCCTACCTATTTTGACGTCATTCCACGCAAGGATGCCCGAGATTTGTCCCTCATTAAATCCAAGCTCGATGCAGACAAATATGATTCCGTTGAGGCATTCGAGGCCGATGTCGATCTTATGCTATACAACTGCGAAAAGTTTAACCACGCCGATGCCGAGGTGCTCGCCATCGCGCATAATTTCAAGAAACGTTTCCGGGAACTAATGGTTGGTTTCAAATCTGGGTTCTCTAAGAAGCGAAAAGAGGGAGAAAAGGGAGAAGCCCATCCTGCTGCGAAGAAAGTCAAATTGTTATGATCACGTGTTTCGAATTTTGTGCTCACATGGATCATGGAATGAACACCTGTGTTTTACTTACATGTATTGTATAATATCCCTAGCTTATTCAAAGAAATATATGATTCCTATTCATTCTCGTAAGCTCGATTTTTTTTTTAAATGCTAAATTCTTGGTTTTTACCCATGGTGGCGAGTCGAGACATTACTGTAGTTGTCAGACCATAAGTTCAAGCCGGTCGGAGCGTTACGCGTTACGAACTTAGAGGCTTCCATGGCCAGCAAACTTGTTCATTATTGTGAGCTATGTGTTACCATGAACATTAGGTAGCCATTTGAGTCAAGATTTTTGGTGCAATTTAGTACATTTAATGACCATCACAAAGTCAACACCCGTCAGCAATTACTCTTACGTGCACACATTGCATTGGAGACTGTGCAAGAGGGTCTTAAATTATGCTGATTATAGTAAACAGTGCCTTCCCTTTTGGGAGATGTAACGCACTCTAGGGGTGCGTTACGTTACATGCTGGCCAATATGTTCGTTCAATACCCCTGCGTTATGCGTTACGAACTTATGGTCTGACAACTACAGTACAAATTTCCATTCCATAGTCAATCTCAATGTTTCCATTCCGATATCCGACACGTTTATCAGCAATACTATTCAGTCAGGTTAATAGTAACTGCTTCACCACTACATCCACATAGTAGCTTTTGAGGCATTGAAGGACTCAGAAACATCTCCTTGTGCTCTATCAATTTGTTCTTACCCGAGCAAAACGTCAAGAGAGTAGGCAGTACATCTCTTCCAGAATCTCTCCACTATGCCACCGAAATCCAAGTCCATCTGGAGAGGGCCGAACAATCAACATTTTCAGCTTGTTCATCGCTCCCAGCGTGATCCTTTAATTCATGATGAGAGTGCTAGCAAGCATGTTCTGAAGGCCATAGAAAGACCAAATTCCAAAGTGGGCAAGTTTCGCACTCCATGTCTATGCTACCGATAACATTTTTTTATTTTATTCTCAGGGGAAATCTTTGCTTGACTTGGAAGCAACACTGCCCTCGGACCAGGTGGAACAGGATCGTGATCGCAATGTTGGAGAGGCAGCTTTATATGGAATATATTACGACGATACCGAGTATAACTACATGCAACATCTCCGTCCCGTTGGGGTCGAGGAAGAAGGTGTTGAAAGCATCCTGATCGAGGCACCCACATCCACAAAACCCAAAAACAAGGGAAAACACAATTTTCCAATCAGTTTAAGAGATCTACCTGCAGAAGTCCTACCTTCGTCGACCGAGCTCCCACTTGATTACAGCTCTCAAGATGCCATTCCCGCTTCCATTTCCGGCCTACTCCCCGATATGGACCCTCATCTGCGCCAAACTCTTGAAGCATTGGAAGACGACGCATTTGTAGACGATGAGCTGGAGGACGATTTCTTTGGAGAGTTGGTGGCTGATGGAGTGAGGGATGAAGACGATGAGCCAGATTACGAATTCCAGGAATACGGTGTGTCAGAAGAAGTATCCGAAGGGTCTTCAAGTCATGAAGAAGATACTTTCGAGGCTCGTTTCGCAAAATTCAAGCGGGAACAAAAAAGTCTTCCACCTTCGAGCGATATTGATTCGGATCTAGATGCTGCATCCGAAGGGGGAGATACTGTCACACAATTGCCTCAAATTCGTGTTATAGGGGGTAAACGACGGCGAAAGGGGTCGTCCGAGGCCTCTGGATACAGCATGAGTAGCTCTTCAATAGTTAGAAATGAGGCATTACAAACACTGGATGAACGTTTTGACCAGGTGAGTTTTACAATTACGTACATGCTTAATTATTAGTCTAAAATCTTGCAGTTCATGGCCAAACATTATGGATCGGATCAAGATGACTTCGAAGACGATGAAGATGAGACTACTTCGCAGGACTCGGATGAAGCTCCTGAGCTCATCGCCTCCCGAGAAGATTTCGAATCTATTATGGATGAATTCATGGGCAAATACGAGGTGGTTGGAAGAAAGATGAATACCATTCTTGAAGGGGACAGCGGTACAGACAAATTAAACACCTTGAGGAGGGCTATGGGGCATGATGATGACCGTATTCTTATCGAGAATGGTGACGGGATTGATGTTGCCGCTGGCGAAGCAGATGTGTGGGCCGAATATGATGATGACCCCAAAAAGGACCGATGGGATTGTGAGACCATCCTGAGTGAGTCACTTGTTTGTCACCTCATTCTTTTGCTTGGGTGTCATGTAATATTTTGACTAGCAACGTACACAAACCTCGAAAATCATCCTCGTCTTATCCGTGCTCGTGAACCAAGATCAACGAGTAAAATCACTCTCGACCCAAAGACTGGACTTCCTTCTATTGCGAAAGCGAAAATTCCACATCCAACTAACCCGGTAATAGACACTGTGTATGATGGACCTGATTCACTAGGTGGCGTTAAACTACATCATTATTGCTGGTATTTACCTGAGAACTGAAAGTGATTGCAGAACCTCGCAAAACTGTTGCAAGACCACGTAACGAGTCGAAGGAGGATAAGAAGGCGCGTAAGCAGCAGGTTAAAGAGGAGCGTCAAGCCCGGAGAGCAAGCAAAAAATCTACAAAAGAGCAGTTTTCTACGGAGATGAAGCACCAAAAACGTAACCTAACGAGCACAGATGCTTCCAAGATGCGCAAGCTGTAAATTGATTATATGTACGTAAAATCATGATGGATTATTCAACATGCCAAAGAGGTATCGAATTGCCAAAGGATAAATAACTACAGTATTGATGAGAGACGTTGAAGTGCGTGAAAATGAGGTTTAAGAGTAACATTGATAATGATGATCATAAAAGTTCGTCTACCAATCCTTCCAGAGTTCGGCAAGTGTGTTTGTATCTTCCTCAGGAGCATCCTTTTGTTTCATCCATCGATCTGGGATCTGATAGGAGTTAAAAAAAAGATAATAAAAGGAAAGGAAGAAACAAAAGGAAACATACCAGAGGGAAATATCGCTCCATGGCACTAATAAAGCGTTGACGATACTGTACAGGACTGAGGATGGTTGGTTCTCCTTTGCCAACTCCACCAAGGAATGTGGATTCTTTAACCCAGCTTTCGAGCTTCTTGTCCCAAGTATATGTACGGACATAGTCTGGTCAACAGATAAGCGGCCGAATCCTCCCCTTGATTGTGGATTAAGAACGTACCAACGATCCCAATCACAAGCTCATTAGTAGTATTGTCGACTCCCACCACTAAAGAGTAGTCCATAACGTTGATATTAGCAAGGAATCTGCTGTCGATATACAATAGCCATCTCAAGATTCGTTTTGAGTGTTCACGAAGATAGAAAGGAGCAAGATGAGCGGCTGTCGGAAGAAGTTAGTTGAAGGCTAATAGCAATGTAATAGCATTCAAAGCTTACTTTCAACAAGATTTTCATCCAAAAGCACCTCGTTCTCACGCCCGGTCGACTGTACGTGTCGATTGCGCGTAGACCCCTTCAAATCGTATATCTGTCAAACAATGAGCCTTAGACCAAAATAAATAAATAAAAAAGGGTCGGGTTATAACCTTGCTGAACCTCCGATCGTAAAAGAGATTTTCCATGACAATAAGACTCATTTGCATTGTTTTTAGCTTAGCGCCGTCCTTTTTGATCTTTCTCCAGGTGATTTTATAGATACCAAAGACCTTTGCAAGAAGAGTAGGTCGCTACATGCAATGATTAGAGCGACGTATACCTGTTGATACATAGAAACTGACATTCTCCGATATAGCGGAGGACATGTAATCGAAATAAGCTGGTGCAAATGTCTCCATTGTCTGCAATTCTGGCTTTGACAACTCTTTAGCGATGAAACGGTCGTCTATTTTCGAGGTTAGATGCCACTCGGGAAGATGAAAGAACTGGTTTCATACCTCTTGTCTTTAAGAATGCAGATCCTGATTTGCCACCACTTGCATCCCACTTGAGACATCTGGCAAGGGATTCCACAATACTCTTTTCGCAATCGTAATTGCGTCGGAGAGCATCAAATTGCTCAGGGTACAGAATTGTGCAAGAGATTGCCAGGTCATTTGTTTCCAGTGCTGATAAATAGGTGCATCAGATATTATCATGCTTAAATGCTTAAAGACACCTACTGATAGCCCAAGGTGCCTTGGAAGATGGCATGCGAAGTTCGTCGGTAGGATTAGAAGAATCGGTGCCGTCCATGTTGACTACACCCCACGTAGATTGTGTTTCCATAGTAGATCTATCATCGTCGGGCATGAATGCTTCACCGCTGTCAGTGAGTTTAACTTCTCGGACCAGCCTCTTTTCCGCACGAGACTTTGCCAGGAGATCACTGTACGATTTGGATCTAAAATCAATGATTAGACATTAATAGTTACTCGGAGGGGAAATAAGTATACTAACCGAAGGGCCATCGCAATAATGGATGTTGGTTCGTCCGTACGCACAGCTATGGAAGAATCACGGAAAAGATGCTCTGGATCGCCCCCGGCGTCATCATGTTCAAGATCGAGACGTTGTCTAGGTGGCGGGTGCCAAAATCCAGTCAACGCCTTCAGGATGGAGTTACGCTCCGTGCCACTGCCTGTTTCTACTTCCAAGATTTGTGAAGTCGAAGTCGATTCTCTCTCCGACGAGGGGATAGATGGAGTGGGTGGTACCGAGCTACTGTCTTCGCGTTTGTCTACTTGCACCACTTGGGCTGTTTCAGGACCCTTGCTTTCAGATGGTCTCTCATTCGTGGACGGGGAAGTTTCTTCGGGAGGCTTTTGTTCGGGCAGAGGATTTGGCAAGTTGCTCGGACCCTCGAAAGATGACTCCAAAGATGCAGAAGCGCTCGGCTTTTCGTTCTTGTTGGTTTCCTCTTCACCTTCGCCTTCATCGTCTGCTTCGCTTGAGGGGTCATCACTATCGGATTCATCTCGAATAGCGTCCTTGACACTATCAAGAATCTCGACTTTTGTGCGTGCAGATGCCACAGGACGAGCTCTCCGACCATGAAGGACGCTATACCGACGATTCGCACGCTCATTATCTTTATTGAGACGCTCGAATTGTTTCGCGATATTAGACACTTTACCGCCAGGTATGCCTGACGGACGCCTGAATGTGGATTTGGGCCCGGCTGTCTGAGTTAGACGAGCAGTTTTTTCTCCCCGAGAGGGAATACGGTAGTTAGACTTTCCTTTTCCGGGCCTATTGTTGTTTGAAGTTGGAGCATTGAATGCCGCAGGGAATCTTCCGCTTGGAGTAGGACTACTAGGTGGAACAAACTGATGGGGATTTAGCTGAGATGGCTGGGCGGAGACACCAGGACCTGGTATGCGAGAACCTTGAGCTGCTGTGCTCGCAATTCTTCGAGTACGTGCACTTGAATGGCGGGGGTTGACACTGGCAGCATAGCCTTGATCAATATCGGATGTTTGTTGGTTATGGGAGAGTTGATGGTGCCGGCTCCTGTTAGTGCGAGTTTGGTTTCTGGCCAGGGGTGCGGAATATTCTGCTTCACTTTCGGAAATGGGCATCGGCGGGGCCAAAGCCGTCTTTGCCAAATCACGAACTCCTTCCGCGGGAAGGATATCCGAATATTTCTTTACAAGCTCCGCGACCGAAGGCTGCTGTGCTGAACGCTTCGGCAACCTAGTTTTCGGGAGACGGGCAGGTCGTCGCATTCTCATTTCTTCATCTTCCTATTTATCACATGTGAATGAGATAAACTGTTACTATATTGATTTATGAACTATACCTGTGTAGCCGGGATAGGCTCCAAGTTCGACTGAGCCTCTTCCTTCCTTGCTGCTGCTATTGTAGAATCCGAATCTGGATCAGACTTTTCCGCGGGAGATAATATCAACTCGAACTCAGGTTGGATGCGTTCAACCGAGGCTCCGGCTTCTTCGAGAGCGAGACGTAGAGGTTCAGGATGACTCTCCGTTGATGCGGTCTCTGAAGCAGCATTCTGGGATGCCAGATAGCTATTTGTGATATCTGCGTTATTAGCAGGAGGTAAATGAGGCAGCTCTATAGACGTCTCGGCCTCAGATTGGGTTTCCTTCTCAGGCCCAGCATCTGTCTCGGAAGCAGACGAGGCGGAAGAAGCAACAGATTCCGTGCTAGTCTGGCGTTTTGGCGGCAAGCTCTCTTCAGCCTCAGACACAGATGAGGAGGCCACGTTGAGGCTCGTAGATACGTCATGTTTCTTCGGCCAAATTGCGCGGACAGATCCAAAGGTAGACACACGCCGATTCGGACGATCTATTGCCTGATATTCGAGCTGATATATACGTGCCTTCATCGCCTCCAGATCTTTACCCCATGCTACAATCTTGTCCTGACGACTCGTCCGAACCTCATTCAAGGCCAGAGTATCCGTCATTGCAGACTCGTTATAGACACGATCAATCAGTCCCGCGATTTCAACTCGCTCGTTCTCGGCGCGCGCAATTAGCCCCTTGAGATGCTCTGCTGTGGGCGAGCTGGGATCATCTTCCCGTGAAAGTAAAAACTTGGCTTCCTCAATTACAAGCGCGTACCAGGTCGTGTTCTTTGATTGAAGCAGAGTGTAGTCTGTATTCTTCATCTCCAGCTGCGTTTCAGGTCGGATGCGGATGCGCATAGCGGGGTAGACAATCTCATGGATTGCGACAGGATCGGCCTGGAAGCATACCATCATGCTGCGATAGGCGAAGTAACGTACATGATGCTGATAGATATTGTGTTGGCAGCCGGCGCTGTGATGTAGGAGATGTACATCGGCCGGATAAAAGTGAAGTTCAAGAAACTTGGCGAAGGAATAGCGCAGCATTTCTTCGGAAACAGTAATAAACGGCGTTCGGGTCCTACAAAGCCGGCATGTGCTCCAAGTCGTGATTAGGTCTCCCATGGGCGGGTGCGAACCGACAATCTCTACGTCCTCTGACTCGACAGCAACGAAGACACGCGTCTCATTGTGTACATAGACTTGGCAATGGCGCGCAAGGGGCTGACCGCAGCCTTTTCCAGAGCAGACATTTTTAGGGTCTTGCATGTAGGAGATAGTCTCAGTAACGGCGGTCTCAATAAATTGTCCGAGACTGAAATTGTAATCAGCTATTGACCATAAAATCCAAACCGACTTGAATATTCACTCACGTCCAATCATTATCACCATAAAAGTCTACGTAATGCATTTGCGGTGCGAAACAAGCGCGGCGTGTGTCGATCTCTGTCGTAAGTGCTATATATCGCCATATACTAATGCTTTGATACTTTTCCAGAACAAAGTCATCAGGGTTCTTTCTAAGATACCACTCCCAAATGCGCCGTTGCTCTTCATGCTTTAGCCTGATATAGCTCAAACGACTCTCCAACTGGATATCATCAACCGTCTTTAGTTTCATCATGGGCTCAGGCGGCAGTACGCTCGGGCTAGCTAGTGCTGAGGCAACGGAAAGTATCCCATTATCCACTTGTATCAATGTCCGGGACTCGGCGGGCTTGATGTCGAAGTAGCCCATGCTGTCAGGGCGTGACGTTGGTACCGAGATAGGTCCAATAGCGAGCGGGGTGCTGGTCATAGTGGGTGTTTTAGGAATGTCTGGGCTGGGCAACGCTTCTATCCGCGCATTAATGCTTTCCTGGTCGAGAAATTCACTTGAGCCTATTTGGATCAGCGGGGTGGCCTCAGAATCCAGCTCTTGTGGCTGCTGTTTCGAATGACTCCTCTCTTCTCGTCGGATAACCTCGTCCTCCCAGTCGTGCTTTGCCGCGATCAGTTCGTCGTCGAGTTTCTTCATGGTTCGTATCGGATACGGCGGCGGGAAACGGAGTGTGGCGGACACAGAAATGAACGTCTTGGTGTACGGTTCAAGGGATTGGTGGATGCGCTTCGTGAGTCTGAGTTGCTCAGCGTCCTCGTCTGGAAGATCTTCCTCATTTTCAATGTGTGGGCTATGCCTACCGTTCTGTTTCGCGGAGTCCGAACTAATTTCGTCAACTTCCAACAATGACGCCCCCTGGTTCTGTGGCGAGTCGACTATGGTGGCCTCTGAGAGTAACAACGTCCCGGCACTGGGCGTCCTGCACTGATCGCTCAACGAGGCGGGTACAGCTTCCGAGTTAAGCGAGTGTACGGTTATTACAAGATCTTTCCACAGGTGCGTTTCGAGCTTGAGATTACGGACAATGAAGCTCAGGAAGCGGGTAACGCGCTTGATCTTGCGAAGAGTCACGATATCGGCGCCGCGAAGAATAAGTGTACATCCCATCTCGGGACTACAGCCCTCGAAACGCATGTATGTCTTACGCCGACCAGGGATGAGTGGGTGATCAAACGTCTGTAAGCGGAACTTGGTACAGTAACCTAGGCGCGTTTCGGACGTAACGAGCTTGTCGATCGAGGTCGTGACGCTCCCCTGTGTCATGCGTGAGACAAACTTGATTGCAGACGGCTTGACGGCGCGCGCAACGACGATGTGGTGCTTGGCCAGCTCCTCGAGCGCAATACGCGACACAGATTTCTCGACAAGGATCACATGGGGACGTAAACTTGCAATGCGTGCACTGAGGTTGCGGAGATACTCCTTTTCCTGCATGACAATCTGTTTGAAATGGAGGTACTGCCCTTGGACACGGGAGAATTCGAGTGGGAACGTGATGAACATCACACGTGGATTGCGCTGTAAGCGCGTCATATCCTTATGCGCCACGTTCTTTGTGATCACTGCGCCGTCGATGTACTCTGAGTCGGAGGGGCGCCCGCCGGGGATCTTTTTTATCTTGACGTACCGCCTCACGTCCATGTCTTCGCCTTGCCGGTGCGGATGTGCCGTGAAAGTCAGCTTCTGAGAAATGCTCATTGCGAGCCGAAGGAGCGTATCCTGCCACTCTTTGACGTTTGGAATATCCTCCTTGGTGAGCATCTGGTGCAGCATAATGCGTAGGTGTGACATAGACGTCATATTCAGCTCTTGCGCATATGCTGTGCTTTCACGTCGCGTTCGCCATCCAGCCTGCATGGTAGGAAAGTCGTCCTGCCGGCTTTGTGCGCGGCTACGCATGTGTGGAGTTGTTCCTAGGTCAAAGTCAGCGCCAAAGGAATTGTAGCGTGAGCGCATGGCGCTGTGCGGTCGTGGACTGTCGAGCCCAAACTGGTCTGGCGAGCTCACAGGGAATGTAATGGTACTCATAGTAGGCGTAACATTTACTGGCACTGTCACTGGGAACTCGATGGGGGTTTTGCTACCAGGAGCTAAAGCATGGGCAGGCGACGTGATTTGTCCAATAAATGCTGGTGTAACTTGCACCTTGTCATCATCCGTGGCTAAGTTGCGACGAAATGGTGCTGGAGCATCCCGAGCGGGGAGATATCCCGCTGCTTCGTCAGAATCAATTCCCCCAGGAGATTCGGCGCGCAAGTTGCTGAGATTATGATCAAAACTACCAGAGACCCTCCTTGTTTCGGCGATAGAGTATAGGTTGAACGGCTCATCGCCACGACCGAACAGTTGTGCAGCGGCGAAGGACGATTGTGGGTGACGTCCAAGGTGCATCGTAGTCACAGCATCAGATCCAAGTTGGTTAGCAGGGAAGGAAATCAAGGATGATGTTACAGAACGACGATCATCTTCATCATCCTCATCTGCTTTGCCGAGCTTCTCAAGGCAGATGTTGCAGACGCGGACCATGCCGTTGTGTCCGAAGCGGGAGCCTTCGATAATGTTTGAGGCACAGCGAGAACAGAATATTTGACCTTGACAAACTTCGATCCTTCAGTCGTGTTGGTGATTGAAGCTTATAACTTACCGCATATACGACAATGATGTTTTCTTCGCCATGTCGTAAAGACGCTCTGGCAATCTGTACACTCCTTGCAGCTCTCATCGTCCATCCAATAATCTCTGGACAATCCTAATGGACCATTAGAAATTATGGGATATGCCAGTGAACACTCCGAACAGGATACATGCCTTCTCCTCTAATTCTGCGCATCACCTTTGACACCGACGCAGATCTATTCACACTTGCTACTGTGCGTATACTCCTTGCATCATCTTGGATTGGAAATCCTGGTATGGATGATCCAAAGAACCCATTCTCTCCCTGATCATAGACAGGTGTGAATGGTCGGCTGCTTATCCCGCCAATACCAACGGCATTAGGTGAACCCTCACTATAGTCAATACTGAAGGTCGGCACTTCGGATATAACGGGCGTCAACGAGACTGATGGTGGGGCAGGTTTGGCCGGTGGAACAATGGAGAGCGAGCTGGGGCGGTCTGTGCCAATGCCGGCGCCTGTGGATCTCCCTGTCGAGGAGCTGTTTGACTGACTGGTCTGCGTCGCAGTCATGGATGGTCGTCTGACGTCAACACCGCCACCTAACACTGAAGATGTAGCCCCTGCACCTGCTCCGGTGCTTGTCCCTGCTCCGTTAGTGTTCGATGAGGCCGATGTGGTAGTCGCAGAGAGCGGGGCCGTAAGGGTGTTCTTCATGCGGGAAAAGAGGGAGGAGACAAGGGTGAGTGAAGATTGCTCATTTTCATCCTCTTCTGAGAATGGATTAAAGGATGTGAGACTGGTGACATCGTCGACAAGTTTGGTGCTGCTGCGCGAGCGAGAGATGAAGCTGCCCTGGAGAGGCGAGGATGGCAGTTCGCCGACTGTAGTTATACTAGCGTTGCTCATGTCGGGAAAAGTATGAATCTACAAAGAAATACAGAAGTATAAATCTTTCAAAATTGTGATCTATGGGGTTTGCAAGCGTCCTAGGCAGTCATGATGATGATGGTTTAGCACAACGAGTATGCATTTCGTGGTTTGTGAGCACTCGCTCCAAGGACATGTCAAGTTGGCATCTTGTCACTGGTGTATTATGTAATTGTGATTGCGTCAATAATCGTCTGCTTCCGAATCAACGGTAGTCGGAATCCACTGGTATTTCACTTGCCGCTCTCAGGCTCTCTATCTCAAGCTCGACTTATTACCACCATGGATGATGACGACGCAGATTACATGCAGGGGAGCGACGATGAGGACTACGGCTTTGACTACTCGGATGGAGATGATGCGGATGATGCTGGCAGCGCCGACGTTGAGAATATGTACTACACCGCAAAATGTGCGCCCTCTTCTGACCATACCAGCCCATTGCTCTCTGCGTGATCGCGTGCCGACCATTACACAGCGAAAAAGGAGGACGATCCGGAGGAGGCCTTGAGTCTTTTTAAGGCGATTGTAGATCAAGAGGAAGAGAAAGGTGATTGGTACGCGCGAATAGTCCGGACACATGAATTCGCATTAAGCTCATAAATGCACAACTTAGGGGATTTAAAGCTCTCAAGCAATCGACCAAGATCAACTATCTTGTGCTACGACGTCCAAAAGCTGCACTTCAAACATATATTCAGCTACTCACATACACCAAATCGGCCGTGACGCGTAACTATTCCGAGAAGACGATCAACGGCATCCTGGACTATGTTGGTGGTGGGAAGGGTGGACCTATTGAAGTAGACATTCTCGAAAAGTTCTACCAGGCCACAAAGGACTCCCTAGTGGAGGCCAAGAATGAGGTATATGAGTTATTCATCAATTTGGTTGCGGTCATTTATCAACACTGTATGAATACAGCGCTTATCAGCAAAGACCAATCTCAAACTCGCGAAACTCTGGTTGGACAGGAAAGAGTACACACGTCTGTCAAAGGTTGGTCTCTTTTTAAACACCTATAAAACACGGCTAAACAACTACTACCAGCTCATTCAAGACCTTCATGCCGCCGTTGAGGCAACCGATATTGAGGACCAGTCACAGCGTGGCACGCAGCTGCTTGAGATCTACGCACTCGAGATCCAGATGCATAATGAGATGCGCAACACCAGGAAACTCAAAGAGATCTACAACGCAACCAAGCAGGTTCGCTCTGCGATTCCGCACCCGCGCATCATGGGTGTCATCAAAGAGTGTGGTGGCAAGATGTGGATGGGTGAACGCCAGTGGAACCGCGCCAGTGAAGACTTCTTCGAGGCATTTAAAAACTACGATGAAGCGGGCTCTCCTCAGCGCATTCAAGTGCTCAAGTACCTTGTACTGGCCAATATGCTCATGGGGAGTGAGGTTAATCCATTTGACAGTCAAGAAACCAAGCCGTGAGTCAACAATATGGTTTGTCTAAATATTCGGCCTCGTGTCAACACATTCATCTCAAGATATAAGAACGACTCCGAAATTAAAGCAATGACGGATCTTGTTGACGCCTACCAGCGGCGTGAGGTGCATCTTGCCGAGAAGATTCTTCGTGACAACCGTTCGACAATTATGGACGACCCCTTTATTCGTAGCTACATTGGCGACCTCTTGCGCAGCCTGCGCACACAATATTTGATCGACCTCATCAAGCCGTATACACGGCTAGAGCTTTCCTTCCTGGCTAGAGTATGCCGCATTTACCTAATAACCAAAACTGGCCTTTTGACTATTTCCTCCCCATTAGCAATTGAATGTCGAGGTCAGCGAGGTTGAAGAGCTGCTGATTGGCCTCATCCTGGAAGGCAAAGTTGAGGGCCGAATTGACCAAGTGGGCATGCGTTTGGAGCTTGACAAGCAGTAAGCTACACCTTTCTTCAGGCAAGCACCAGAGTTAATCCTTGACATGTCTCGTAGACAAAGCCTCGACAAGAGGCGGTATAAGGCACTTGAGGCTTGGGCTGAGGCGCTAGAGCAGATCCACAGCACAGTCGTATCCAAGACGGGCTCTGGTAGAATGGGCATGGGCCATGAGGGTGACCTACTATCGTCAATACGAGACCCCATAGGCGCTGGGTGGTGATAACGGAAGCTACAAACAAATGCTTTACTAGCCACAGTTCTTCGCTCTCGCAATTTTTGTACATTAGCCACACGACAGGAGTATAAATGCGTTTGTAAGTTAAACCCTAGGGCGTAATTGCGAGCGAAAAATAGCAAGGCAGCCATATATAATCAAACAAGCTCTTTTGTTAGGACTTCATGAATTAAGCTCGGTGGATAGAGGTCTATAGAGTATATGCTGTGGAACATAATGCCAAGGGTTAAATGAGGTAAAATTCTGTGAAGTTGTATATTATTACATTTTCGACCTTCAAATGAGAATATCGACATAGGCAACTCACATTGCTTCTTGTGGACCATTGGAGTAAATTCATAGTTCCACCCCTCCCTCGATGGTGTCTCCGTCGGTATCCTCAACTCCCTTGGGAACAGCCCACGTATCCTGGAATCAAGCACCTTCTGCGCCGAACCCTTCAAGGTTTTGCCCAACTCCACTTCCGCCACACTACGCTTGCGCGGGTCCTCCTGAACGTTCGCCTCTTGGTACAAATGCGGGTCAACCTCTTGCAGTACATCCATCGCCTGACGCATGCACTCAAATTTGCGCGTGAGCTCGGTCTGGTGCTGCTCGCGTAGCCGGCGCTGATACAGTAGCCACGCGCGCTCGATAGTGTCGTGCGCTTGCACAGAGGGTACAGCGCGCTTCAGCGCCCAGGCGACGTCTGGACGCCATGTACCTGTTGGCGAGGCTTTGTTGCGGATGTTGGCAGGGTAGAGCACACGACGGATGATGTCCCGCTTGGGGTCGGCGACGTCGCCTGGGCGCCCCTTTGCTGCGGAGACTGCTGAGCTAGAGGCATGACGTATGCCGCCGAGGAGGGCCTTAGAGGATGTTCTGTTCATGGTAGGTGCAGATGGATGTATATGGCGAAGGAGCCCTGGCGAGGAAGAGAGAAGCCCAAGCGAGAATTTTGTCCTAGTATTTGTTAACAAAATGAAGTGTAGCATTTGCAATAATGTTATATTATAAGTTTTGTTATGTCGGTGGCTATGCTGCTAACAGTAAAGCAGCCATTGCATTTCCCTGCCAATAACCATCATAAACCATAATAATGCCCTCGGTACCATCGTCTGCGTTCTCTAGGTCGGCATGGCTTTCGCAGCTGCTTGTCCCACGGCACTGCGCATCTTCTCTGGCTGCTCGCAACTTCAGTTCTAGCTCGGTCCTCTTCCTGCGAAAAATCAAGAAGCCACCAGCACCATCCAAGAAAGAGTTGGAGCAAAAGGCAAGACTTATTGCACAACGCAAGCGCGACAGATGGCTCAAGAACCCCGAGCGAATGACGCTATCAGAGGCTGTTGATATTCTACGCGTGCGTTATGCTATTAGTTTTCAGTGTGGCTTTTGGTCCTGAACACAGTGCTATTCAACGCAACAGGCCGTCGAAGTAGCGCGCCCGTCGGCGACCTATGAGCTTACTGTCCGGACAGAGATGAAACGCGCCATGGCCGTGCCCCGAGGACGTATAAGTCTGCCACGGGAAATTAGGCGCAAGGGGGAGGACAAGGTGGTCGTCTTTGCAGAGGGTAAGGCCGCAGACGATGCCAAAGAGGCAGGCGCGGATATCGTCGGTGGTCTTGAGCTTGTGGACAGTGTAACTTTTTCTTTGTTTTCCTCGCTTCTAACATATTTCACTCAATGGAATATCATTATTACTTAGGTTGCAAATGGTCGTATTCGACCCACAATTGTCCTTGCTACACCGGCACTCATTCGTGCTATCACACCCAAGCTCGGTCGCGTGCTTGGTCCGCGCGGTATCATGCCTTCAGAGCGTCGCGGTACGGTTTTAGAAGATGTAGCCACGTATATTCGCAAATTGAAAGGCTCAAACGAATGGCGAGGCGACATTGACGGCGTCATTCGCTCGCCTATTGCCAAGGTGCCTATATGCTCTTCACTCAGATCCTTCTTTTTTCTGCAATACTCAAAATCATGCAATTATGAACAGATGCATTTCCCGCCAGATGACGTTATCAGGAACGTTCGTCATTTCTTGAACACAGTCAAGAAACATACGGGCCAAGAAGAGAAAAAGGCCGAGCTCCAAGTGAAAAAGAGCAGCAAAAAAAGTGCATCGAAGAAGCCTAGTATGTCCTTTCTTCATTTGATGTTTTTATAACTTCGTCTCTTTTCATATACACAATGCTCATACTCTTTTCACAGGCCCCTCGATTATTCGTGTAGTACTGAGTTCAACCACGGGCCCTTCCATCCAAATTTCAGACTACTGAACGCATACATATCTACATGCAGTCATTAACGACTTTTTGGGGCATCATCATTAGTTAAATTCTACATAATTATATAGCACAGATATGATAGAAATGAGAATGAGAATGAGAGGAGTGTGTAGACGAGAACATGGCAAATAAGTCAGTAATGGTGATAGCAACGACAGAAAACATGAGAAATGCAATTGTACGACGCGCCACGCAAAGACGCTGTGTTAGGTCTCATAGCTCAAGACTTGAATCAAATTTGTCTCTCCTCAGCGTCTTTCTCCATCATCTTCCGCTCCCTTCTCATCCTCTTTCTGGCCTCCTGTGCTTCCTTTTCCATCTTTGCAGCCACTTTACGAGCCACTTCTTCAGCATTCACAGCAGACTTACCCGCCTTTTTCCCGGAGCGTTTGCCGATGTCTTGACCCGCAGAGCCCGTACCGCCAAAGTGACGTTCCTGTGGCTTGTTCTTCGGTGCATGCGGGAAGAGGTCACCCCAGGAGGACTTGCGCGCGTCATAAAAAGGCTGCTTGCCCTGCGACTTAGGGATAGTTTGGCGTAAAATCTTGCCTATAGTACGAAATAAAGTGATGGAACACATAAGTCAGTCTATTCGTGAGATTAAGTAAGCTGTAAATTGTTCATCATGCGTACCAGAAGGAGCGCATACATCCAGGATAATGTGTCCACTGCGCTTCAGTGGTGGGAAGATGAGTCTCGGCCAAGCATATGATTCCAGTCGGAGCGCTTCTGAAAGGCCTTCATCCTGGTTTTCAGCTGCACCGCTCTCAACCTTCGACTGTGGTTTCTCCGCGGAGGCCGCCACCGAAGTAAGAGCAGTACCATTCCTCTCTTCGCCCTCCACATGCACCTCCAACTCGCGTATGGCCTTTCTTTGTTCCTTCTCCATCTGTGCCTTGTTTGCATCATGTCCAATGGCGCCCACACGTCCAAGCAATGGCTGACCAGCGGAATACACTGGGCGCTTACCGCGCCGGACGACGACATACGAGTATCCGACATCTTCATGGCCGACGCCGGAGTGTTTTGTATGACGGATGAAGGCCGGACGCTGCATGCGCTGTGAGAAGCCACATACGAGCTTCTTGTTTGATACTCCAGGTTGATAGAGGGGACAGGCACCATCATGCGGACACTGCATGAATGGGAATGATCATTCGTATGACCGGATGTTTGTTAGATAACAAAAAGAAACTCACTGGCGCCACTACATGCGATCCTTGAATTTCCTCCTCCGGCACCTCTGGGTCATCAAACTCTTTTTTACCCATGCGGAGCAGATTTTGCCTTGCTTCTGCAATGTTTTCAAAACCTGCTGGAGTACTATGGTCGATAACCACCTACAAAAGTCTGTCAGCTTCGACTGCAGAATGACGAAGAGGGGCCAGAAACACGCACAATAACATCGGCACCACTTTCCCACATCTCTTTCACCATAGCCTTCCGGGCCAATGGCGTTGGGAGTGAAGATAACGCAAACGCGGATAACGCCACCGTTTGTTTGCCTTCCTCACGGGCCAGCTTGTCCTCTTCATTAAAGGACTTTCGCCAGGTCGTTTTGATGTCGTTACCTTGAACGCCTTAAGAAATGATACATACATCCATGTTAACTCTCTATTGTGAATGACTAACAAGTAGATGGCTTACTCCCGATCAAGCGTTTGCCAATTATAGTGAGGCTCTCGCGCTTCTCCATGCCAATGTACATGTTAATCTCTGAGTTAGCAATGGCATAATTATCGCCATGTTCGGGGATAGGGACTGTTGAGGGTTTTTGGAATGCATATGCTGAGGCCCTAGATAAACTGTATCAGCATTCACTGATAGAAAAGCATAACACCTTTTGGTGACATGCCAAAATCCACTGCCAGCTCCGGCAGCCCAGTCAATAACACGGTCGACCTTCCACTGTGGACCTAGGCGTAGCTTGACATGCTCCAGGACGGCATAAATGGCAGAAAAATGCGACGGTAGAGCAATGGACGCGAATGCTGTTCCATCGCGCTCGGCATGACGATGCTGCTGCAGACGAGACTTGTATTTGACATCGTAGGTGGTGTCCCAAGTCTTGGAGGATCCGTCGTTGCTTAGAAAGAGCCGTTTGGCGTCCTCGTGCAAACGAGGTTTGTCTGCGTCTAAGGATGTATGGTTTTCTTGGGCATGTGAATAGTGGGTACGAGCTCATTATCACATACCTGCAATGAGTGTCTGGATAGCATCCTGAAATTCGTGAGGTAATTCGACTGCTCCAATTTGCTGACTACCAAAGAGCGCAGCGGGCGACTTGCGCGGGCCTCTTGATTCACTGTCTTCCCAATGTTCTGTATAAGCCTCAGGATCGTTTACGAATGCAAGGCGGTCATCATCCTGTTCAGATTCAGGCCAAGGCTCGAGCTCCCGCTTAGGCTGCTCCGGCACACGGTATTCGCCCGAGCGGTGCTTGTTATGCATGAGGGACATGTCGACATCCTGGAGTAGCGACTTGAGACTGGGGTCAAGTGGGATAGGCTCCTTAATATTAGCGTGACTATCGAGCGGTGTGCATGACGAGGAAAATTCATAAGCAAACAGGAGACAATGTCTGTGCGTAAGTTGAGCAGCAGTTCTGAGGCGCGTCCTGAGCATCATCTTGTCGTTGTTGTCGTCGACGGCGAAATTGTGTTTGTCTCCGGACTACGACTAAGATTACTTATCCTGTTCACAACTCTTTGCTCGGGTAATATCTATGGCGGCCACACGCAGTCGTCCAGAGGGCGAGGATGTAGCCAACAATGTTTCTCCTAGACCAGTGAAAAAAGCAAGGACAGAAGAAGAGCTGGAGCAGGATCTCGACGATGTTCAGGACACCGACCCTATTGCCGAAGGGACAACTGGTCCTGCTCGTGCCTCTGACCTCTATCTAGACACTGTACGGCATGTTATATCTAATGTTGTATAATATAAATTATAAACGCCTTGTTAGATCAACCGTGCGGCGCTCGACTTTGACTTTGAGAAAGTCTGCTCAGTGTCTTTGTCCAATATCAACACCTACGGCTGTCTCGTCTGTGGCAAGTACTTCCAAGGCAGAGGCAAAAGCTCGTACGCGTATGCGCATTCGATTCACGACGACCACCATGTGTTTATTAACCTCGAAACAACCAAGGTGTGCGCCCACATAACCCACCCCCAGATGCACCAACCGTGTTGCTAGTGGCATTTTGTATTCAAGTGCGCATATCCATATATCTAGGTCTACGTCTTGCCTGACGGATACCCCGTCTCTGATCCATCGTTGGACGACATCGCTCGCGTCCTTTCTCCCAAATTCACTCCGTCAGCCGTCAAAGCGCTCTCCTCGCCTGAACACCTCACCAAACCCTCCTATGATCTCTCTTCAAAACCCTACCTGCCCGGATATGTTGGATTGAACAATATCAAGAAGAACGATCACATGAACGTCGTAATTCACATGCTATTGCATATTCCTCCACTGCGGGACCACCTGCTGCTGAGCGATTATCGAGGCAAGGAGCCTGAGCTAGTCAAACGATTCGCTGCGCTCGCCAAGAAGATTTGGAACCCACGGCTCTTTAAGAGCCAGGTCAGCCCGCACGAATTCTTGCAGGAGGTCAACCGCGCTAGTTCCGGCAAGTTCAGCCTGGAGCAACAGGGTGATCCGGTGGAGTTTCTAGGCTGGCTGTTGAACCGGTTACATAAAGATTTGGGTGGCACGAAGAAGAAAAATTCCAGTGGGTTTTTAGCTTTTTTTATTTGTTTGTTTGTGGTGTGGTGTGGGGAAAAGGTTCAATCGATTTTTTAATAATCTGAGACTTTTCTGTATCCTACAGGTGTCATCTTCTCCACTTTTCAAGGCGAATTGAGGGTGGAGACACAACATGTCATCGTTCGGCCTGATGCTGCTGGTAGTGAAAAGCCGCGGTTTGACATTGATCGAGGTGTGTGCCGTCATCCCCCCGCCCACATAACAGCGTCCTCACCACTTGATCCGCTAATGTAGACATTAAATCGACGGTGTCGCCTTTTCTCTTTCTGGCTGTTGACCTGCCACCTCCGCCTCTATTCCAAGACGCGGTGGAGAAGAACATCATTCCCCAGGTCGGTATACACTCTATATTAGCGAAATATGATGGTACAACAACGCAAGTAAGGGTGTCCATGTCTTTATCGTTACTCGTGATTTCGTGTTTGATGGCATGTGGAAAACATAGGAATTTGCTGGTCAGCTAAGACGGTACAAATGCCAGCGCCTTCCTCAATATATTATCCTCCACTTCAAGCGGTTCACGAAAAACCAGTTCATTGAAGAAAAGAATCCGACCATCGTCACGTTCCCCCTACGTGGACTTGACTTTCGAGATTGTATGTTTATACTCATTAATCCCCCCCCCCTCGCATAGTCACAAGCCGAAATTCTTCCTCATATCCTCCTTCCGCCTTTTACTATTGACCCCGCCTAACTATTTTCATCCACAGACCTAGACATAGGCCCCACTCAATTAGGCAACATCAACACTTTGTACGACCTCATCGCGAACGTCACACACGAGTCCGTCGCCGGCACAACGCGCGACAAGGAGCACACCGTGTGGAAGACACACCTCCGCGCGGCCGGCGGAGGCGGTGAGTCTGAGAAGTGGTTCCAGATCCAGGATCTGATCGTTGAGGAGACGCGCAAGGAGATGATTTTCTTAGGCGAAACTGTCTTGCAGGTGAGTGTTGCGTTGTGATGCGGTACGGTATGATATTATGTTGTGTGAGACGGAGAATCGCGGGAGGCCGACACGCGCATTGTTACCACGTTTTTTGTTGGTGGCCTACATCATCACTTCCTCCGTTATTGCTCTCTTCGTTTCTATCACTCCAACCTTACGACATGACTGATGTGGCTGGTTCGCAATAGGTATGGGAACGTCGGGAATAGGTCCGCTAGGCGGTGGACGGTAGGCAGAAGTGAGGTGGTAGCATTGTTTTTAGAGGTTTATACTATTGAATTCGTATGGTGTATATATCTCTAAGCGGTGGTATTAAATGAAATATCGAAAATGCAAGCACATTCGATACGCGCATGCGTCGTCCTCTAGGCCATCGACTTGCTACAATTACTCGGCCGAACGTTCGTCGAAATATCCTTTGGTGTTGATGCGCAATGGCAATCGTGAGCTTCTGTAGAAGGCTTCATAGAAGAGATAGCTGCATTGGATGCGGTGCCATCGGTCGGAGCAGCAGTTGTAGCTCCAGTAGTCTGGGTTTGTCCTAGGAGCCTATTGTAGAAAAGAGGATAATATGAAGTAGCGAAAAGATGGTGAGAGGGGATGAAGGGAAGGGGGATCCGTTTAGCGACGCCAAATTCTTGCTAATGAGTTGAGTCGAGGTCAATGGATCATGCATGCATGCCTGTGGGCCGTATTTCGGGACATGGCAGCGAAAGACCAAGAATTTTTTTTTTTTTTGACAGCATAAGCTCCGAAAGGAGGAGAAAATGATGAAGATACGGCATGGTCCAGTTTAGGTTGGAGTATAATTTGGAATACTCACGCTTTCTGACGCTCTTCCTCAAAGATAGGCTGGAAAATGTAAACACCTGATACGATACCTGGAAGGAGTAGAGCACAATGTGATTGGAGCAACCATCGGCTTCTGGTTATCATCGCTTAGTCTATGAATGGAGAGAGAATGCGCCCGTACCGGTCAGGCCTGCGAAGATGAACGGAAAGATTCTACTGCGCGACATGATGATGATGCTGCTAATTGAAGCAGACAAGGAGTTGCCAGTGTACTTCCGGCAATTGCGGTTCGGGGACGTTTTGCTTCCGCTTCCAGGCTGATCGGAGGCTGATGTCTACCTTTGACTATCCAAGTCGTTCCTCCAGGAGAAGCGCCTATCATGATAGCGCCAACATACTATATTCTGAGTTACATGTATGGTATAGGTCACAGGACAAGGTTCAAGCTCACAGGACGCATCGCACTTCGTCGCTTAATGCACGATCTCTTCCTCAACCTCTCTCACATGAACCCAGCCTGGAGGCTCCGAGACCCCCAAAACTTCTTTCTCATCAGTCGTAATCAGAATTTCTGACCCAAGCGGCCCACCACCCCGGAAGGCAGCTGAAATCCTGCTTCGGATCATCATGATAATGCACGGCTACCCAATATCCTCATTAGGCTGGTTGCTTTTCTAATGCGGACGGATGGACCCACAGCAGCGACCCTATGACGATGATGGTAGTTCCACAGAAACTGTAAACGTACTTATCCAATTCATAAGCAAAGCTTGTTGTGGTTATTTGATTCAATATTTAGATTTTTTCCATTTGCTTCAGTTATCTATATTCCTTCGAACCGTGCCCAATTATCCCGTATTGGCCACCTGATATCATCATCCATGATGATGACAGTACACTACTATAGCGCGAAGCTATTTTGACTTGTACTTCCGCCCTGCTCCCTACTATTAGGGCTCTCGGATCCCGGTGCAAATACGGTTTGCCAATCAATGGCAATATGAAATGTTAGTACTGCAATCACTCGGGACTCTCGCTTACGCAGAGGATTCGAATAGCCCAGAGAGGGTACCGATACACCTAGAACATTCGCTCATGACGATAGAGCCCTAAGATAGACCTGATATGATATTTTAGTATCCCGTTCTGGCTTGCATCTCTCGTTGGTCTCGTCTCTTCAGACTACCTGGACATGTCCAACTACCACGAGTTTCTAAAACACTAGTTGATTCAAATCAAATACCATGTACATGTAATAATCATCTGTCATTTCCAGGGTTGATATATAGAGTTGATCCAATGCCACCGGTCATGGCGGTGACCAAGAGTAAAGAACATGACACATCTCCCGCGTCGATGAATCCGTGACTTGAGTCGTTCGAGTCTTCTCGCGCTGGCAGGGGCAAAAATAAATTCCGCCCAAGTGCACGCTGCATGCCCGCAATGATAGAAGGAAGCCCCGGAAGATCTTTCCAATAACATCCGGCAGCTCACCGCCTCTCCGAGCCTTGGATGCCTTGTCCCTTGCTTCCGCCGAGGTCTGATCGCCCCTGAACCTTCCTTGGCAGGGAGGAACTTGAAATGGAGAGGAATTTCTGGAGTAAAGATGAGCAGTGGTCATTTACTTGCACAAGGGCATGTAAACTACTAATAGTATGAGAGCAAGTCCAGCGCCCTGCAGGTCGGCGTACTGCATCCTGAAAAATTATGCCTAGCCTCCCTATAGTAGTAATTCCATCTATAAACTCATGATCATGATAAATACAGATGCGGATATTAGATGTCGATCAGCTACTGTGCTGCCGGTAGCGGTCCAGAACAGCATCCTCATGCCAGTAAACGTCACATAATCTATACATCTATCCTGCTAGCGCATACATGAATGTTCTGGCCAAGTTGAAAACCAGAACGAAAATCGAAGGGACAGGAGGACAGATTGTTGTATACAAATGCGTGCTTGTGTAGTCTGCCTCGGGCTTTATTTTTAATCCAAAGCTAGGAAAGATAGAAAGAAGAGAGGGATGAAATGCAAATCAAAGTAGAAACAAGCCACAAGTATGATGAATCGATAATCGGAAACTTTCCTCAGGCTGTTCCGTCTTTCACTGAGAGAAAAATGCCGTTCATGAAGCGGACGTCTATTATGGATCTTATGCCGATATTACCCAGTTATCCCGTTGATAATCCGAATACTACGTATACCTACTACGCTCCAGCTGTATTGTTGGCATTCAGTTGTAGAACAAGATGGAAACTGGCTAACACAACAGGAAACTTGAGTGATTTGATTCGGACGACGATGGACAACTGATACCACGACACAAGCGAATCGCTCGGGTGGTCTGTCTTGTACGTGTGTTCGAAGCGGTTCGTATTCAAGTGTGTCATCAAGCGATTCATTGCTTTGGCATAAGGAAGCGAACGGGCGTAGCTGACATGCAGCACACTCTTCGGAGCCGAAAGTTATTACGACACCCTTGATTATTAGTAAATCACTTTACATGTATATTACTTCTGCTCGATTTCATGCATTGATTGGGAAAAGGGAGTAAACTCCATCGGAGCTGGCTACCTCAGTCCGCCGCGATGTAGGATTCCAGGGTGCTGTTACCAATTTATTTTCTCGGATCGAGGAGGTGGTGTCATGGTGGTGTAGGACAGACGGAATATTCCAACCGAGTGAATAGCCACCACTGGCGAGTAAAAAACTTACATTTCATAGACTGATCCACTAGTGGAGTCCAGAAACCTGATGATGACAAGGGGAAGTGGATAATGATAATGAAGAACACACAAAAAAGAAGCAAAAAAGAAAAAGGTCAGATAGATGTTGTCTTGATTTCCCCCCTTCTTGATCGATGGCTGTGAGGGTTGTATATTACAAGCGATCGTGTATTTCCCTCGCATTTCCAGTTACCGCAAATCCTCCGCAAACCGCTTGGCAGAGCCCAGGTTAGCAAAGGGAAGGAGGGGACCAGGCGATGGACGAGAAGGGTGTTACACAAAAAAAGCAAAAGCGCCAGGACATGCTGTTTACGCGAGGCCCCTGTAAATGAATGAGCCTATCTATGGGCTCTCTGTCGCACTCACCATCCAAAGCCTCATGACAAGGAAATTTTTCCCTCCCTTCAAAGATGGTGTTGATACAGATCCCAATCAAGGGATCTATGACCCATCTATGAGCGGCGATCAGGGAGGGAGACAGTGTGGTGTGTGAGTGTGGGGGTAAAGGGTGCGTGTGCACTTTACATACCAAGCCATCCCTTCCCTGATTTATGAAGGTCTTGTCCAAAGAGGAGAAAGATATATGCGCAAAACATAAGAATGCGTGCTGCTGATCATTTTATTTTTTTCATTTCTTCGCAAATTACCATTAGATTAAGTTACTGGTACTGATGGACTCGGTAAATCAACACTATCTTCTCGCGCAATGTGGATTGAATGTTGATAGACACAAAACGTCGTCAAATCCACATTCATAGCACGGTACATGCTCAATATACGTTGGTGAGTAAGCCATTGGACTGCGCTTACCGTCTGTGTGTTTCAGAACCACGATCCACGTATGCTCCCCGGTTATCGATGAGGAAAGCGTATGGCCCAGAGAAGAGAAGCAGATGAAATCCAGGGGTTCCGATACGACCAGCGGAACATCTCTGCGCACAACAGGCAGTGGGGATGGATCGACAACTTAACAGAAGACTTCAATATGGCATTATCTTTTTTAAAGAGGAAACTCCATATTTTTCTACGAGACCCCAGTAGCATATAATATTCATCTATTCCTACCGATAACCATTACAAAGAAGCAACGCGTGTTTTGGAACAGCAGCAAGTACCGTCCAGACTCAAGGAGCCGTGATTTCCAAAGAAGATGATCCTTAGACTTTTCCGGGCCAATGACAAGGGGGTGATTCAAATTGACAGCGAGTGAGATATGAAGAGGCTCAGGATGAATGGAGAAAGTTGGCTGTCTTCTTCTCACAAGAACACTGGTCAAGATGGGAAAAGGGGACCCGGTATTGACTGATCACAAGAAACTATGATTAGAATGACGAGCCTAGTGGCGTAGGCAATAGCCTCACGGGAGATGCACGCTGAGCACAGACTAAGCTTGCAATTAGGAGAGAGAACGGTAGAGTTTGTGATCAGGGGTCGGGATAGAGACATGGTTCAGTGCGAGAATGTCGGAGGAATTAGAAGAGAAAGGGAAAAGAGTTCAAGAGTGGAAAATTCCACTGGCAATTCAAGTTTGCTCATAGCCATCAATGCGGATGACCAAGTTGAGCTCATTGTGCATCAGAAGCGAGCCTGTGACGCACATCGTGACACGTGCATTTGGCCCACCGCAAGACGGCGGATGTGTCCCGATCCCGGCAGTTACCTCTCTATCCATCCCCCTTTTTACCTTGAACGGCCAGCTACGTCAAGAGAGTGAGCAAGACCGCCACGCGGGCTTGGTAGCGCAAGAGAAACACACAGAAAAGAGAGAAAAAAGCACAGGATACACTAGTTCAATCTTTACCTAACGACTACAGATATTTGTTTACGATCTTATCTCTCTCCCGAGTCCCCTCTCTGCTGCGTACATATTTTCCCCAAGCATATTCTCTAATCTGCAATGTGGTACGTTCTACTTTTATCGCCCTCTAGTGAATCTAGCACATCGATCATGTGCATTTATCCAGGTGTGATAACTGCTTGCTTCTCCTTCCCCTGGTACGTGCGTTGACAATTTCTATCCGGGACAACTGAAGGATGGATTTTACTACATTTGTCTGTAGCGTGCTGGTGCAATTGCCTGGGGGTCCGTGATAGTCGTAAGTTCTTGATCTCAGACGTTTCAATAGCCCAAGCCAACGATTCTATTATTGTCTATTGATGCTTCACAATCACGAACAGCTCTACAGTGTCATTGGTGCCATCCTCCTCTTCCTCTACGGCGAATACTTTTTCTTTGTATTTCCTGAATGGTGCGAGTTTCATCTATCACTATCATTAACACTACCTAGCTGCGAGGCGCATAGTCTATCTGATGCGTCTTCATCCCGTTTCTCCCACCTACCCTCCGCTGATTCCATCTCTTATACTCTTGTCTCGTCAGGCAAATTTACGGAGGTATCTCGCTATTCATTGCCTTCTTGGCACTGATCAATATCATAGCGCTATCAAACGTAAGTCCTTGTATTAGTGGTTTCAGTATGCATACATGCTACAATGCAATTTCTTCCTATTTCATTGCCTCATGATGTGGCGAGTAAACGTGTGGTGCTGACTCGAAGTTGTGATTACATGTGTGATCTGCGTTTTCGCTCATCATGATTTATCCGCCGCTCTCCGTCAACGCTACATGATTTCCCCGACCGACCTCACGCGCGCCTCTCCTTCTCACGTCTCGCTAATAGCGATCGTACACTTGGACGAGAGTCGCAAAATCGGTATGGCCATTCGCGGTCATCATCTCAGCGGTGCGCTGCATCGCTATGATTGTGGAATTGACAAGAGGGTAAGCGGATATTGTCTCCACAACCATCATTATCATTATTCATTAAAGAACACGAGCGAGTTAATTAAACCTTACATATTCTAGACACGGCAAGATTGATTGGGAGTGCGACAACGGCGGGACAATCTGGTGGACAAATGAGAGCTATGCTACGCACGACCTCCCTAGCTCATTCTGCACCGTCGGCTACAGCAGCATCTTTTGGGGCATTGTGTTTTCGTTGCTCATTGATCTCGCTTTCCAAGTAAGTTAATCGCTACTGCGTTCATTATCTTATTTGCCATCGCCACCCTCGATTTCCTATTCTTTAATCAATGCTGCCATTCATACACAGCTAGTGCTGCCCCTGGCGCTAGTTCACCTATATGAAGTTACTGAACTGGGCTATCAAGGCAGTGCCAATGTGCATCAGTGGCTTTATTGACGCTGTGTGTTCTTGACGCCTAAATGATTTGTTTGGCTATTGCATGGAGAAAACGACAAACTGACTGGTCTTGTTGCATATGTAATCGTCATCATTATATCACATCATCACGCGCACCTCCGCATGGACTATCCCGCGCTGCGCCATCTATCGGCTTGTTTTCTGATTTGACAGATGTACATGTTCTTCCTCAGTTGGAGATACGAGAAGCGATTGGAGCATTACAGAGGACTGCAAGGTCCCTTTGCCGGTGGTGAGTATTCGGATCCCATCCCCCTTCTACTTAGTTCAATTATCGTTGGCTCCCTTTTTCGCTTGCCCGGATCTTCTTCTTCCTTCTCCTTTTGCCGTCTTTGTCCCTTTCTTTTATTCCACTCTGGTTTGTCCCCACTCAGGGCATTCCCGTTATCACTCTTTGCTCCGAGCCCGCCGGTTGCAGTTGGAGAAACGAGCAAAATCACTCACAAGACATCAATTTGACAGGATACTACAAAGCTTAAAAAAAGAGTCGTTCTCTCTTTTTGGATCTCCGCGGCGGAGATGAATTGCGCTGTGTTCCCTACCAAGTCGTGCCGTGCTCCGCTGTTCTGTTCGTAAACAGAGCCTCTTTTTTTCCCCCTTTCTTGGTGTCCTTGGTCTTCTCTTTGTTTGTTTCCCTTCCTTTCCGCTTGCGATCGTTTCGCCTCTGGCTACTTTCCTCTACTACTTATTTGGCGATCCTCTCTCTTCCGTTCTCAGTACCCAGATCCTGCTTACGAAATACTC
The DNA here is from genome assembly GCA_018343915.1 of Agroathelia rolfsii. Classification (NCBI taxonomy): domain Eukaryota; kingdom Fungi; phylum Basidiomycota; class Agaricomycetes; order Amylocorticiales; family Amylocorticiaceae; genus Agroathelia; species Agroathelia rolfsii. The sequence goes on from JABRWF010000002.1 coordinate 3,260,529, forward strand.
TTACGACACTCATGATGACGATGACGATAACGATCCCGTGATGATGACTATAATGACGACTGTGTATACCGAAGGCGTATCTACCTCTTCGTCTTCGTCCTTTTTTTGGCTTCTGACTTCTAACTTCCCTTTGTTTTGAAATTCCCTTTTCTTCCTTTCTTCCTTTTTGCGTTCCCTCCCCCCCCCCTCTCCCCGCCTTTTCTCTAATGTTGTTGACTTCAAATAATAAATAATGCCACTTAAAATATATCTGTGCTACTGACAGCATTGGCTTTTTTTTTTTTTTTTTTTTACATTGATCGTATGCGCTCGATTGCTCATCCATCATGTGCATGTATGCGCGTGTACGTGTATGTTGGTCGTGCGTGTGCACGGGTATGAACTGCAACCTGCAATGCGTACGTCAGCTCCAATTCAATCTTTATTCTTGTGTGATGTATATTGTTATATGTTATAACGATATATGATATGCCGTAAACGACACATGTCGATGTACGCATGTGGATGTTTTTGAGTAAGTGATATGAAGAGTGAGCAGAAAAAAAAAAAAATAAGTGTGTGTGTGTAACGGCGCCGGTAGAATTAAAGCGAACAAGCGGAGCCGCTGTGGAAAGGGAGGTTGAGGGGGTTGATTGCAGCGTAATCGGAGGCCGCCGGGTGCATACACTCATCATTATCAACGACGGGGACATGAACTACCGAGCGCACTAGTGCTATTATTGATCTATATTCTACACTCGACTCAGGCGAGTGATGTCAATCATAATAATAATAATAGATGAATATACGTGTGGGTGCGGAGATCACTGGTATGAAAAATATGAGTAGAGGGAGCTTGGGAAGTGGGGACTTTATGCTCATAGCTGGTTGGGATTCAATTCATTGATTATAGTAATTGCGGTGACCGGAAAATGGTGTTATGCAATGTTAGGCTTGGAATTCGAAGATGAATGAAAAATTGATAACAATGGATAAAGAAAAGAAAGCCTGATCAGAACGTTGGTGCTAGGTACTACTCATATTAGTGCCGTTCGTATTTAGTGTGCATTTAGTTGTGTGATTGGCATAACAACAGCAACAACGTAAACAATGAACAATACTACGCAAGGACAGGAACATTGTTGTTAGCTTGCAAAGTGTTGTTGTTGGTCATGGTTGCTTTTTTGTCGTTGTTTGCTTAGCGTCCTTGGATGTTATTGCTCTTTGTTCACGGAAAACAAAATATATATATATATATATACATAGCATGTCTGCATGGACGCAAACTTTGTCTGGTTTGATTTTGATGTGTGTGTGCGTGTGTGTATGCGACCCTGCGTTCGATGCAATTTGATGCGCGGACATTGTCATGATCAGTCAGTCACGATCATGTATAGTACGTCGTGCACATACTGATCCACACATTCACGCAGCTTTCAGGCAAGACAAACTGCCACCGATGATTGAGTCCTCCTTCTTAGATATCGATAGCCGTGTAGACGAATCAGGCAATAGACAGACAGACGGCAGGCGAGGGGGGGGGGGGGAGGGCCAAGCTCGTGCCAGTGTTTATCATACGCTTGTATTGATATGATTACATGTAGGTATGTGTACACGTATGACATGGCCGATCAATTTTGACTATAGTGTATATAGAGTGCATAGCTATGCTATGTATGTGCACTGGAGATATTCTAAGCGCTGTGGAATAAGCCGGACAGGACGGACAGGAAGAACGAAGTAGGGAGGAAGAGGGGTGGAGATTGGTGTAGAGAAATTCGAAAGAAGAGATAAAGCTCTTCGAGATTGTTAGAGAGGTCATATGGGCGCCATGTATCAACACGGGAGTGTTTAGTAGACTTGATCATCATCTTCATGGTCATCTACATAGAAAGAAAGAAAGAAAAAAATGAAGAGCAAGGAGGCGCCTAAAGAAACTGTAAAGAAGGACTCTCATCCGCGGGAGAAGAAGGAACGGCGCCGGGCCGAGCAGATAGAGGAGTCGGACAAGGATAGAGAGCGTAAGGGAGATCTTTAACAGGCGATGATTGATTTTTGTAAAAACGGCGAGTAAAAAAAATATTGGAAAAGGTGAATACGTAAATGAGAAGAGAAGACGGAGAAGGCCAAGGGCGAAGGCGAAGGACGGGAAATGAATGAAAAATGAACTTAAATAGCGAATATGAAAAAAAAAAGGACGACGAGCAAATGAAGAGGATGGGGTAGGCCCGACCCGGCCTCTTGGACCGATATGAAAACAACGTTTTGACTAAGACCCCGGACACTAATTCCATTTCTGGTCAAGAGCAGCCACGGACGGCCCAGGAGCCCGGTCGGGGTCATCGGCTTCGTTGGTCCTAGGCTATCTGGGGTCGCCATGGGTGGAATTTATTATTATTATTGTAATGTTGTATTGCAGCGTAACGTCGGAGACAAGCCAGAGAGAAGTCCACCTTCTTGCTCCTGATTTCATTTGAGACGAAGAAAGAAAGAGTAAGAGTACAAGCGAGCCATGAAAGCTAGATCACGATGAAGGAAATCAACGTTGGAAGCTAGAACGGAAATGGGATTCCATTCCAGCCCAGTTTCTCCTTGGGACGAACTGCTGTCTCCCGCCGCGGGAGAGTACAGTGAACTAGTTGTGTTGTTGGGTAGTGGGTCATCGCTATGGGATAATATGCGAGAAAGAGAGGAGTCTGATGGGAAGACTGTTCAGTCACTGGCACGAGATGCAAGGGCAAATCACCCAGGCAATACACACAGGCCTGGGCATCCACCGGGGGGAACCAAAGAAGAGAGCGAGGGGGTAGCCACAAACGCTGTGCTGATGATGGACATGACGATGAGGGAAGAATCATCCGCCAGGGCAGCAGACACACACTCTCTTGGGCCGCGGTCTGCTTATCGGGAAACAGCAGACCAATTGCAGTCCTCTTTTCCAGCTCGATTCCTCTCCATTTCGGACTCGGAGGGTCGTGTCGTACACCGTACACCACTGGCACCATTCCCCCTTGCTTAGCCCTTTCTCTTCTCTTCGATCTTGGCTCTCATTGGCAGTCTCTCCGTCTTCATATCCTGACATCCGACCTGGTTCTTTTGTTTCTAGCTCAACTACGTAGGCGGTTGTTGTTTTTATTGTAAAAAGAAAAACCATTGTTGCTCTTGCTATGGATTTGGACTGGCTACCTGCCTAACCTGTCGTCATGACCGATGTGAATAACAACAACAAGGCGAACCAGGCTCATCAACCAGCCTAACCAACTCACCCTCCTCGTCCACAGGGGGAAATAACGGCCACGAGCAGAACCAGCACGAGGCATCAATCGAACGCCGGCTCGTGGCGATAGCCCGTTCTCGTCCATGGCCATAAAGAGCCCGGCTGCGATCCGCCAATCGTTTCCTCATCCCCCTCCTCCTCCTCCTCCTCCTCTTCTTTCTTCTCCTCCTCCCCTACGGTCAGCCCTTTTGCGCAGGGTCCGTCTGCAATCACTCTTCTGCAGTCAGTTCTCTCTCTCTCTCTCTCCAGCTCCAATTTCTTCCATCAACTAATCTCCAACATCGCATATAGTCTCCCTCTCAGATCTCCGTTCCGTGTACTCTCTTCTCCCCTCACGAGCAATTTCCGCTGGCGTCTACTTGCTTATTAGTACCAGTCACTATGTCTATGGAATCATCCCTCCTTGAGCACCCATCCACCAAGAGCAACAACTTCCTGGACACTGCCAACTACCCCTACGATCCGATGACTTTCACCGAGTACATCCAGTACCCTCAGTCCCCATATAACAGTGGATCGCTCAATCGTGAGTGATCTTCTTTCATTCCTCCTCCTCCTCCACCATAACCCATCAGCTATTCTCTGTCTAACTATCTCTTATAGTCCCAGCAACTATGCCGTCGCCGTCCCTGCCCTTTGACGGTCTCAGCCTCTCCAACGGAATGGAGCCCTCTTACTACAGCTCCAGCTCATCCTACACCACTGCTTCGCCTGCTCGTCCCTTCACGCCTAATGAGGGTGTCTCCCCTCCTGCCCTCTACACCCTTAGCGGTGCTGAGCTCTCCTCTGAGGCCCTTCACTCCGACAAGAGCAGCAGGCGCAACAGCGGCTCCCACTCACCCGCCCACCTCGCCGGCGCCCTTCCCTTCCAGAACATCCCACGCTCGCACCGCTTCAATCCGCTTGGTACGGCCTCGTCTTCATCGACTGGTTCCGTGTCTCGTTCTAGCACCCGCGGCAGTGCAGCGCGCCGCCGCAGTTTGCGCAACGAAGACAGCGACGATGATGATGATGATTTTGCGCCCTCCTCGCTCACAAACGACAATGCAAGCGTCGGTGGTGGCAACAGCGTCGATGGTAGACGCGAGACGATTCGCAAGCAGCGCATCGAGTCCGAGCAGCGTCGTCGTGACGAGCTGCGTGATGGTTATCGTCGCTTGAAGGAGGCCCTGCCCATTTCTAACCAGAAGTCGAGCAAGGTCTCTCTCCTCGAGCGTGCGACGACGTACATCCGCACCGTCGACACCACCCTCAAGAAGCTGCAGGAGGATCTCGAGGCACAGACCAAGGAGGTTGATCGTCTTCGCAGGTGAGCTTATGAGCTGAGATTGAAAATTTGCTTCCGGAACTGATCCATCAATCGTCATCATTGTTTGTGTAGGGTGAATGAGACTCTCATGCTCAGTGCTGCCCGTCACGGTGTCGCCGTGGCTGCTCAGCAGCAACAGCAGCAAGCTGGCTTCTAGATGGTTTCGCGCGCGAGTCGTCTTTCATGCCCTCCCCCCTTCAAAAAGTACACATATACAGAATCTCCCTGCACGGGCTTGCAGATGAGCCATTTGCTTATGATCTTTCACGACGGACTTCATTGTTTTATTGCATGGCACATATTGTTTTATTACATTTACGCATCTCATGGATTGGCTATACTCATACATTCATCCGTATCATCATCATCATCATCATCTCCATCATCCTTTCCTCGTCGACATCCTCTTCCATCCCTCTTCACGACGTTCATGTCCTCCTTCACGTTTCACATGCCGGACTTCCATTCCTGGACACATACTCCTGTACCCTGATCTTGCGGCCGCGCCGCGCCACCCATGCATGCCTAGCGCGTACCTGGGTTGGGAGTCGCTGATTTTTCAAAGCAGGCTACACCACGACTCGTTCACATGGAACGATATTTCCGGATCGGTTGCCCACCCCGCTACCCTTTGGATTTCTTTTTTTTTGACGACGACGACAACGATGACGACGCCACGCAGGTATCCCCATGATGACCCCACCACCATCACTGTCTGCTGTTTGATGTGCGTGTGTGCGCAGGACTGGAGAATCTTGGGGAGTAGTACATGCTTGTAGGCGCCCATATGCGCGCCTCGTATTGTCTCTCTTCTTGTATTTTTTTCTTGTGCCCCCCGTCATGCACTGGCAACCCCTCCACCTCCCTGTACTTTCTTTTTTGAAAATCACTCCCTCATATCGACCTGTCATCATTTTCTCGTGGCGCCGGCTCTGTCCCCCGAGTCATCGAAGAGATATTCCAACGAAGGGATGCGTTTACGTTCCAACCATCCAGCACTTGTAGGCGAAAACGACCATCTTTTGGTTGTTGTCTCGTGCATGCCGATACACTGGCGGATTTTCCTCGTTTCCATCGTAGACGGTTTATCATCCTCACCATAGTCAGCGCTCAGATCGCTTTTTTGGGTTCTTGGCTAGATGCCTAGGTCCTTTCCCTATCCCCACCGTCCGCATTTGTGCTGTGTGTTTTCATCGCTCTCGTGATACACTCCGATGTTCAAGCTGTTCCTCTCGACATCTTAACCCCTCATGGGATTTTTTTGGTCGTTCGACAAGCTCCCTTCCCCTTCCCCTCTATCCGCCCACCCCCTCCACGCATATCTTCATTTGTTTATTCCCACTGATTTATTTCACGATATTGCAGCACCGCATCATGCTCCTACTGGTACACTATTTTACGACTGGCATCATGTCCATTTTTCGAGTTAGGCTCCCCTTGGTGTTGTTTGGATTGATTTGCGCTTTTGCGCTGATCACCAATTAGTCCTTCCACCACCGCACCCCTGGCTCATTTTACGATACGATAGTCGCTATGTCGCTTCTTTCACCTTTCACACGAACTGTTGTTGTTGTTTTTACCCCCCTTACCACCTTCACCCTTCTTACCTCGTACACGAGCTGTGACAGCCTTTGTGTATATGGTGTATGATACGCAGACGCGCATCTTTTTTTTTCAATGGCTATTTCTTCACTTCGGTAATCACTGGGTTTGTGACCTTCCCCTACCTACCTACATTGTTGTGTGTGTGTGTGTATGCTACATGTGACGCTCTGGTCTTCGTCCTTGTTCTATATACTCAATTGCATTAGGAGTTGTTGTCATTCTTTACCTTGCATTTGGCCTTGCCAGTGTTGTGTGTTCGATTGTGAATGCGTGTCTTTTTTGTTGGTGTGTAGTAGTACTTGGTGAGTTTGTAATAAAAATCATTCTGCTTCTGGTTTTTTTTTTCGTTTCCTTTTCTTTGACCCTAGGTCAGTAGTCTTGTAGTATTCCCTCAAGCTGTCATCTACCTTCCGTTCACTTGCCTTGCGCCACTTTGCCCCTTCTTTCATACACGTACGCACATTCACTTGCCAAATGCGGGCATTTTAGTACCTGCAGGGTCCGTACGAACAGGAACTCAATGCATCACGGTTCTGGAAAAAAAAAAATCGAAGACAAGATAGATATATTCAACGATCCGCTAGTGCTCAAGTGAATAGTCAGGGTAGGTGCTAACAAGTCAATCACAATGATTGTTCCAAACCGCAGAGGAGGGGGAGGAACGAGTCAAAGTCACATATGGACCTAGCTCTTCCGAAAAAAAAAAAATGGAGGTCTTGTTAATTTTCGATGGTACTATACCATACCCCAGTGTTACTAGTAAAAGGCCCGTGCTTCGTACGGTAAAAGCCAAAAATACTATTGTAAGGGAGTAGGACTATAACTTGTTTTAATTCTCAGCTTGGCGAATGTGAAACCGAGCCCGTATCCTCAATCAAAAGTACTACATTTCCTCAGACGGCATATGAAGGAGAGGGAAAAAAAAAGAGAGAACTACATTTACTTCTTGCTACTACGTCGTACATACACACATAAATGTATGCGGCGGAATTTATATATACATAAATGAAGGAATGGAAAAATGAAATGCATCGTGATTGGCATCATATAATATTATTTGTATTGTAACAAACAACAAGAAGTTGCATCTTTAAGAAACAAACATGACAGAAAGAAGAAAACAAAGATATAATGAAAACAAAACAAAGCATAGAAAGAAAAAATGGAACTTGGTTATTGATGGAAGAGCTGCATAATAAAATATTTTAGGTGAGATGATAGAAACGAGAACTTGAACCAGGGTCGTAAAAGGAGAAATATTGAGACATTTGATTTTTTTTTTTTTTTTGGAGTGTTCCTTGGGATTTTGTGAGATGCACTCTCTTGTGCTCGGTAGTGAATGAATGATGGTGATGATGATGATGACGATAAGCAGGTGAATTAACGCATGCCCAGTCACATGCCCATACCAATGAATAGTAAAACAAGAGAAGGCAGAGAGAGGAAAAAATCAGAAGGACACGAGTGTCCGTTTTTCGGGTTACATATTTGCAGGGAAAGGCAAGGTGAGAGAAGGGTAAAATGTCGCATGTGAGCGAAATGAAATCAATCGTTAGGCCAAAGAAAGACAAAATCAAACAAAAGCGAGGCATCATAGAAGAGTAGTTCAAAATAACGGATTGAGGGCTGTATCTTTCTTTTGATGTTTGCATACGAAAACGAACGAGTGAACACGTCAACGCCGGCCCGTATTGGTTCATCGGTCCGAATTCGAGATAAAGGGGGACGAGGAAGATTGAGAAGGATCAGTGTCCACGAGGCGTAATAACCCCCCACAAACGGTAAGCAACTGATAGGGGGCGGGATAATCAATGAAAGGGTCGTGAGCATGCGCACGGACGCATGTCCCGCGCACGAGGGGCATAAGAAGCCCCACCCGTCTCGAGACCACCCCACGCTGTCGAGATGGAACCCTCTCATGAAGGCATTACAGCTTGGTGGAAGCTGAGGAGCAATAAAGCGTCCTCAACTCTGGGAGCCGACCTGGCACCAACGTCCTCGGACGGCGTCTTAATGGGCTTCTTCTCTATGATTTCGGCGGCAAGAACCATGTTGAAGACACTCGAGCGCGCGTCCGGCTTGTACTTGTCAGGGACGTGCAGGCCGTGCTGGTGAAGAGAGTGCCTCGCGTTCGTGTATGGTGGTGGCGATGACTCTGGGCTGGGGGTGACAGCCTCCTGGCGATAATCCTCGTCATCCTCGCTCAAAAGATCTGATGCTGCATCCATATCCATATCCAGCTGATCATCTGTATACACAGATGACGAGGACGAAAAGACGGATGGTGTCCCCGAGCGTGAAGTAGAGCCACGTCCCCCTCCCATTCCGCCACCGTGCACGCTCGTCTCATCATCATCGAAGCCGGCACTGGAGACCCGCTTGGCGCGCTTGCGAGCCGTCTGCCGCAGATTCCTGAACCAGTTCGTCACCTTGCCCACATCCATTCCAATTTGGATCGCAAGCGCTGACCGTTCCTCGATTGTAGGGTTCGCCGTGCGTCTAAACATCTTCTTAAGCGCGTCAAGCTGATATGGCTCCGGTCTCGTTCTACGAGGCCGGCCGGCGCTACCAACAACAGAATAGGGTGTGCTGCTTCGACGAGTTAAGTTCGCTCTTCTAGGAGATCCAGGGGCACTATGGCCTATGATCGAACTCAAAGGGCCAGGTTCTGTCCTGGACCGGTGAGATAGTATGGGTACTATTGTGCCCAATGCCACTGTTGTTGTTTGTAGGGGTGGCAGTTGTGGAGGGAGTGAAGGATGGCTGGACGCCGGAGGCTGGGCGGAATAAGGCCGGACATCCAAAGAGGACCCACCACCACCGCCCGTGGTACCATTAGAGGAGATATCTGCATCTCCAAGGTCATGCTCACGCTTTTTGCGGGAGATGCTGCGTTGGTTTTGGAACCAATTCGTAATGCTTTGATATCGCCTTGCAGATTCAAAGATATAAAAATAAAAATAAAACAAAATGAAATGAAATGAAAATGTCAGATCATGTGCAGTGCGATGACGGGATGACAATCTGAGATTGACGTACATGCCGATCCGGTCGCCGAGCTCTTCCCGCTCTTCCTTGGATGGATGGGGATTGCTGTTGTACAACCGCCGGAGCTGCTCCGTTTGAGATGCTGTGGGCCGCACCCGCGTGGGTCGCAGCGTGGTCGAAGTCTCAGAGAAGAAATGACTTTGCTGTGAATGTTGTTGTTGTTGTTGCTGCTGCTGATGTCTCTCTTGATCATGAGCAAAGACGGCCATTGTCGCAGCAGGCGGCGGTGGCGGCGTCACCGCCGCTATCGATTTTGCATTAGCAGTCGGCATCATCGCCAGCGAGGGGTGCGATGATGTTCTCGGGGGCACGGGATGCAAATATTCTTCCTCATCCATGTATTCGTACTTTGCTACATGATGACTATGATGATGGTGATGTGATGATGATTGATGCGAAGAAAGTGATGAAGAGGAACTAAGAAGTGCTGATATAGACGGTAAAGTTTTGCCCTCAGCAGGAGGTTTTTGCGTGCTTGCTGTGTTGCGTTTCTTGGTCGATGCCCGTTTGTTTTGGAACCAGGCATTGACCGTCTTGGTGGGCCTGTATGGAATAATAAATAATAAATAATAATAATAAGTAACATGATCGAGTAAAGAGGATTGGAGGCCAGGGGCAATAGTCAAGGTTGTATGCGAATACTGGTCATAGCCGAGACAAGACAAAAAGGGATAATGTAGATAATGAAGGGCCCAAGAAGAGACATACATGCCAATCTTTTCTGCCAGCGATACTCTGTCTTCTAGAGGAGGATGGTCATTTTGGGTATATAATGCATTGAGAGCCTCGAGTTGTATGGGGCTGTGCCTGTGTCTGGGTTTCTTTCCCTGGGAGAGCGATTGCTGGGAGGAAGGCTCGTCAGACTCGAAGGGGGTCATGGCGGGCGATTTTGTCCAGGAGGAGTGGTCCATGGGTAGAGAGGATGGAGAGGATGGAGGTGTGATGGGAGAGGACGAAGGGATAGTAGAGAGAAGAGAGAGATGGATTATGGGTGCATAAAGCAGGCCGGTTATTACAAAGGATGAACACATTTTAAACGGGCTGACTACCAGGGCTTTATTTGGAAGGAGGCCCTCATTAGAGCACACCGTCATCACCGATCTATCACTCTCTCCTTTTTCTGCCCATGGGCTCCATTTGTACCGGATGGCACCAGTTATTGTCTTATTCTATGCTATATAGCTACAAGTGCAGAGGCTACAACGGGGGAGGGGGAGGGGTTTAAACACGGATAGATGAATATGCGGCCATTATTGGTCTATACATGGCACACAGCAGTGCAGGCCAGTGGGGGAAGCCTGGCCATGGTTGCGAAAATGATTGTCTCCTAATAAATCATAAATACAGCCGATGGCTGATACCAGGGCTATGATGGCGGTCGTGACATCAATGGTGCCTCCGGCTTATGACAAGTGCTTATGGAACCAGCCTCTCATCGGACCATCTTTTCCGCGTAATTAGTCGAGTCCCCATGTGCACGCCCAGCCAGTGTGTTCTCTCCCCCACCCCCCCCCCTTGCCTTTGCCTTGCACGCCTTATCATCCATGACGATTGAGCAGTCCAACTATCGTCAATACATGGCATAGGCACCCGTTCACAGCCGTAATAATAACTAATAAATAATCTAAATGATATAACATGAAAGCGAGCCGTCAGGCCATTGTCGTGATGATACATCCCAGTGCCAGGATTATATGTATATATGTATGTATATTAGCTGCTTCTTCCCACCACCTCAACAAGCCCGTCCACGCCGGCCCAGAACACTTCGCTTAGCCCCAAAGAGACAGACGAGCCCAACTGCTACTTGCTAGTGCCGTTAGTCGATCAATCCATATACAAATTCCTGATGCAGGCCTGATGATCCTAGGCTTCCTAGCACAGAAGGTCAGAGCTTGGGGATAGTTTAGTGCTGTAAACATCAACCTATTGTTTCAAACTAAGGTATATAAAATAAAGTAATACTGTACACAACTCGGAAATGCATGCGGCGTATATAAGATAGTATACAAAAATTATGATGGTGGTGATGATCTCAAATCCAGAAGAAGCATTTGTAAGTAATAAATGAGTTTAATTGGTGGTATCCATATCATCGTCCTCTTTTGTAACCGTTTTGATCCAGGCTCCGATAGATCCCCTGTTTAGGTCAAAGTCAGATCAGACTTGATGCGGTTTCAGGTCGGCGAGGCCGTGATGGACAACTCACAGGAAACCTTCGTGACGCAGAAAGAGCGCGCGCTTGGTGCCCTTGCTCCAAAACCGGATAGCGTATGACAGAGTATGGATCGTGGCCGGGTGACCTGCATCATCAATAATAGCAACAACAGGGCGCCGTAAATAAGTGGCAGCTCTGACCAACGCAACAAGAACACAGCCCAATTAGCCGTGATAGATGGGCTGTTCAGACGTACCTCGGATGAAACAGCCTCCAAAATAAATCTTGTCCAAGTTATACTTTTCTGCGTTCATGTACCTGTATGCGTGCAATCAAGGAAGAAGAAGGAAAAAAAAAAAAAGCAACACGTATAAACACATAGGCGCTCCGTCAGTAACACAGAATGACATCATCCCCTAGATCGGGTCATACAATAACAGAACAAACAACCAAAACTCACGCGATCTGGCCGATGTTATTGGATACGGCGTAAAGCAAACTCCGGCTAATATCCTCCGGCGAAAACTGCGCCTTCTGTCCGCCTTTTTTGAAAACCTTGCCAAAGGAGCTGGCAATCATCGTGCTCTTGAGCCCCAGACGACTGTAGTCTTGGCCGTATATGTCGCCTACGAGCATATCAACCGTCGCGTTATCGCCCTTCTCCGAGAAGGCCAACATCTCTGAGTAGCACATACAACGGTATTGATTAGCACTGCGAAGAATGTATATATACACATGCGTAATGATAGAGAGATACACTCACCATCAAACGTGGTCGCCGGCGTCAGCAAGCTGAGTAAACCCCAAAGCGTGCCGCCGCCGAGACTCGTGCCGCTCACACGCTCAAACATCCCATCCTCACCGACCTTGATGATGGACACGCCCGAGCCAATATTGACAAGCAAGCAGGGCAGCTGCGGAGATGGGTCCTGCTCAAAGCTGACTGCGTATTTTGGCGCATTCGGACTCGGCCTCTCGAGCACCCCGTTGCTGGCATTTGCGGCGGGCAGTACTTTGGCTGCCGAGCCCGCCGGCGCGTGCGACACGGTCTGAATGAGCTCGTCGGAGAAGTAATACACTTCGTCCGGGATGAGAGTGATGAACTTGAGGCCCTCAATGAGACACTCCATCTCGTCCTCTCTGCGCACCTCGACGCCCAGCCGGCCGCGGAAGAGGTCGTAGAACTTGTGCGCGCCGCCGCCCGTGGCCATGATGTTCACACCCTGCCGCATCTCGTCGATGGTGACGCCGTTGATCTTGGCGCTGCGTTCAATCAGATCCTCAATGAACCTGACGCAGTCCTCGATATTGTCCGTCTCGAACCGCTCAAAGTTGAGCGAGCCACCAGGGAGGTGCTGCGATGTCCGCCGCAGGATCGAGTCGCGCAGGAGGTTGTCCGAGAGCCCGTTCACGTTGAACGGCTGGCTTGATTCCAGCACAAGCGGCGTCAGTGCGCCGGTTTGGCGTAGTGATCCCGAGGGGCGTAGGTTTGGAGAGGTACCATCGGGTGGTGTGTATGACGAGGGCGTGGAGATGGCGCTGGCGGTCTCACTCCCCGCCGTAGCTGCTACGGACGGCGACGATGGTGACTCGGGCGAGCGGGTGAAATAGACCACTTTGGCAAGCGATCCCCCAACCTATAGCAATGGGAAGAAAAGTGCATATTCAAAATCACAGCTCAGGCAGCAAAGACATAGCTATGACTCACATCGACTGCTATATGAGATACAGGCTCAATGTAATTTGGAAGATAAATGCCTCGACTATCCCTTGTCTAAGAAATGGCGCAATGAGCACAAGACAGGCGTGGATGAGCGAGATTGCGTCTTGGGGTAGAGAAAGGTACATCACATCCCCGCGCACGCGCGTGCATACCTCTGGGGACTCTTCTGTGAGGATCACAGCGCCTCTCGTGTCGACATGAATGACCTTGGGAGCGGGTAACATTGCGATTCACAAGTGCAAGCAAGCAGGTAAAAGCGGACTAAGACAAAAAGGAGAGAGAGAACAGTCTAGGATATTATGGGGCCAACAGGACAACAGTACTAGCAATAAGTAGTAGCGGTGATAAATGAAAATAAAAATAAAAATTCGAGGGAATGGGGATCGTCTGATAACCCCTACGAGAACGGATCTCCAGCTGGATCCCTCTCGCCATGGCTGCCCCAATTGCATTCCAACACACACACCTAACCGCGCCTGTGCCATTAGTCACCACAGCGGCCGCAAGCGCTGCGTTTCCCCACCATCATTGAAACTCAGCCACACCTCTTGCCGCAGTGAATAGGAAATCATGATCCATGATCCCTCTGGGCGTGTTGGCGTGTTGATCATGGGTAAACAAGTCTCCGATGTGTGTATACATTTTAAAAAACAGAAAAAGAAGAAGAAAAAAAAACACAAGTGGCAACAGCAGTGTGCGTGATGCACTGACTGTCATTACATATATCTACACACTGTTTTAGCCACCCACAGCAGCAAGTACCAGGTCACACGCTGCCTGGCTTTCCGCGCGGACACCCAACTCGAGCGTGACACCCTGGCCCTTGGAAAAGGTCATACGACTCCTAACCAACACCTTACCACCCCCACCTGCAAGCAGGCCAGACAGCTGCAAGGTGTGGACGGACGTGGACGATGGCACCTCGGTCCCACCCAAGGGTTCCATATTGAGCACCTCGATGATCGAGTCGCAGGCGGCTATACAAATTGTTCATGCCAAAAAAAAAAAAAAGACACAAGCAAGGGCACATATATATGTTAGCCAAAACGAGTGCATGTGATAAATGGCCAGATGACCGGATAAGCCGTATGTACGTACCCTTGAGACTCTCCATTGCCGAAAGGGCAAACGTTTCCGTCGCCGAGGGGGCAGAACGTAGCCGGTCCCATTCAGACGAAAAGTTAGCATAGCTGGGAATGAGATAATCTCCCCCGGCGCTAAGCTCGACGTCTTCCAGTTGGTATTCGTCATCGTAGCCTTGATCTTCGGGTTCGCCCGTTGATGGATCCACTTCTTTGCTGGTGAACTTCAGGATAGACTGGAACGAGGCAGTTGCATACTCCTCGGGCGACTCGCGTGTAAAGGAGACATAGATAATGCCCGGAGAATTGGAAGCATGAAGCCGGGGTATAGGAATGATAAAGTCTTCTACCAAGCCACTCTCGCCCTGTGGTTGCAAGATGACAGAGACTTGCTCCAAAACAGTATCCGGAAGAGTATTTGACACGTTAAACTACAATTCTTCTTAGTGGAAGCAATCTCAATAAATAAATAAAAGTATCCCTTTCTCACCTGGAACACAATGTGCTCCTTGAAAATATGCTTGACGCAGGTGACTTGATACTCTGTCTCGTTCTCAGTGAGCGGCGTGGGCTTAGTGCTGCTGTTGAGAACGGCTCCATAAGATTCAAATTCGGGGACCTCGCCGAGTTGCTTCGCATATGCAGAGGCAGTCTCTGCGGCCGTGAGTGGAGGAGGAGCTGCTGCTGCTTTTGAAGTAGTCGGCACACCGATTGTCTCGAGAGTCGTCGGCCCTACGCTGGATCAGCAGAGATAGGTAACTCCATCAGTTTTGCATGACTTACTAGCACTCTCCTGTGCAGCCTGCTTGCGGCTGACTTTGGGTACAGAAGATGCATCAAAGGCCGTCTTGGACGCCTCAGGATCATTAATGTATCCGACAAGCTTCGACTCCAACGCAGCGAGGGAGAAGACAGATTCTAAGGCAACCTTGAGACATCGTTTATCGATAATATGTTGCATACCAACCTTCTTTTATGTAAGTATCAGCCAGGGACTCTTCCTTCAAGACCTTAAGGTAAAGGGCTGCCCGATCGCGAACTTCATCATCAACATCGTCAAGACATCTTGAACAAAGGGTCAGTCCTAGCCGAACAGCACGTGGATATCACGCACCGATTTAATAACACAGATACGCTCATCCTGAGGGCATCTCCACCATTCACGCCAAACTTGGCTAAACTGGCCACAGCCGCAGATCTCACCGCGGCGTTCTCCAGCACGACGCGATTGTAGATGAAACGGATGTATTTTGCCGGCTTTGGTGATTTGGGCCCCTCGCGACCCAGTAAATGCAAGATACGCACGGAGAGCTTCGTAAATTCGCAATCTTCGATGAACTCGCAAAGGTGGGACAGTGCTTGCTCCTTGCAGTCGCGGATGAACTCGACCATGTCGAAGATGGCTTCAACGACCGCGCGCTTAAAGTCGTAGCCGCCCTCGTCACGGAGCACGCCGGAGAGGAAGGCCAGCATGGAAGCATGCTTGGATGGGAACTTTAGGCAGAGGGATCGGATAGCTTCTACAATAACGACCTTGAAGTCGTCGCTAATCTCGGACATGAACCCTGTAATCTGCTTCATCAAGCGATCCACAGAGGCTTCGTTTCCTGTCTATTGGTATAATTAGGTAAAGTTTCGTAAACAACTTGCCAACATGTGTTACCTTGAGAAGGGTAGTGATGGCATATGTAGCTACACTCCGGTTAGAATCAGCAATGAGTGCTTCTAGTTCAACATTGCAGGTAGCAACACTGTCAGGGTATGCTGCGGCCAAGGCGGCCAGGGTGCGAGTCGCAGCAAACTTGAGCGTGGTTTTGGGGGACGACAGGAATTGTTGAAGCACTAAAAACAATTAAACATGCAATTGACAAATAATGAACGGATTTAGAGGATTTACCAGATATTGAGCGTGTTAATTGAGCTGGTTGGATGTATTTCATCTCGCAGATGGCACGCGCCGCTTCGAAGTTGACCATGTCGCTCTTGTGACGCAGCCAACCCTCCATAAGGTCGAACATTTGTCTCTGCACACTAAAATTACTTCTTCAGCAACTATTCACGAGAATGGAAAGATGACAACCTACTTGGGATCTTCCTCAGCAACTTTGGATGCATACCGTATGAGCATACAGAGAGCCATGGGATTCTTCAGCGTAGTCCCAGCTCCAGATTTGCCGCCTCCCAGTTGTTGGATCATCTTGGTGACAGCCATCCTGTCCTGTTGCCGAATGAGATAGAGCAAACCAAGAGCATGGTACTGTGTCATGTAACTGGTAGATGGGATGGCCTGGTATCCACTGTTCTGATTTGACGATGATCCACCAAATCCAAGATAACCACCGCCACTGCCACTCGAGCTGCCAAAGAAACTAGAAGAAGATTTGGCATTGACTGCTTCCTGGGCTTCGTTTACCCAGCGTTTGACAACATCTTTAGCATGGGGATAGAGATGATACGCGGAGACCAAAGACGCGGAAGATATAGATGGATTCTTGTCAACGATGGCAGCCTTGAAGAAACGCTCAACTCCTTGTGCCATGGAAGGCTAGGGGGGCATTAGCCAGTATAAACATCGATTTCACCAAGATGCCTACGTCAATGATGTGACACAGTGCCCGGATAGCATTAGGTCGATAGATAACTTCGGAGTTGGGCTGCATATCTTTCATGATACTGCTGGTGACCATGATAACATCTTCGGCCGTAGTAGATAACTCCTTGATCGCAAGGTAAACCATCTGCCTCAGAGCACTCTATGGTATCGTCACCGTCAATTGGTCGTCTACGATGAACACATATCAAACACCATACATCCTTGTGCTGAAATAGCTTGGTTGTGCCAAAGAAGAGCGTCGTCGCCTCCTGTGTACCGAATGTCTCGCCAGCATTGAGCAGACTAAGGATGTTTGTCAAGACGATCCTGGATTTGCGTGGACTGATGGGCGACTCGTTGAAGACTCGAGCCTCCTGCATGACGATGCTCTTGTCAGGCTTATAGATCCCATCGTTCTTTTTGGATTGGTAGGACATCTCGAAAGCTTTAGAACTCTAGAGCTCCTACGGCTTTTAGAAGTTGAAGCAAATCAGAATGAGAGGGGTCTTGGGCCGTATGAAATACTGGTGGTCGCGGACGTGTAACGAAGTGATCGCGCGGGACTGTTTGCTTAGTCAGCACATGGCAGCTTGGCGCAGTATCTTCTGCTTGTCATCAGCAACACTCAAAATGATGCAGCAGCCCAAGGAAGAAATAGAATTTGCTTTGGAAAGTCTCAAAAATAAAATTTCAAGACAGAAGAGTAAAAATGGACTAACCCAGGTTCGAACTGGGGACCTCCCGTGGTCAGATAATCGCCCGTAAGACAATCATGTGAGACGGACGTGATAACCAACTACACCATCAGTCCTTGAAAAGTCCAAGGATCTTAACCATTGGGACTAGCAAGTCAGATTGCCATAACCGGAATCTTCAGGTGCAAAGAAGCCGTCCGGCAAATCCGGTTACTTGTACATCATGTCCATGATGACCTCAGGCTACCCCGACTTCGTCCTTGACGGTCATGTTGTCTCAAAGCAGACCTATCTTCTTGCTAGCGCGCCGCCATCTCGGCCAAACTAGAATGTCCCTCAGCACCTCCGCTAGGTTATCTACGGCGCTCCCTCTCCAACCTCCAAGCGTAAACGAGGAACATGCCCAATTCGAGGCTCGAGCAGCTGACATGGAAACCTTTTTCTCGCAACCTCGTTTCGCCGCAATCAAGAGACCATACTCTGCTGCTTCGGTTGTAGCAAAGCAGGGCTCTATGCCTGCTCTACCTTTGCCCTCATCGCTCATGTCCGACAAACTGTTTGCTCTGTTAAGCAAGGCTGCTGAGGAGCAACGACCAGTTCATACCCTTGGCGCGATTGATCCTGTTCAAATGACCCAGATGGCTCGGCACCAAGAAGTCGTTTATATCTCTGGATGGGCCGCCTCCAGCTTGCTGACGACGGGAAACAATGAAGTTGGTCCAGACTTTGGGTATATACTATATTGTGTAGGATTAGTCATGTCATTTCTCATTTCCATCTTATTAGAGATTATCCTTATACCACCGTCCCCAATCAAGTTCATCGCATTTTCAGGGCCCAGCAGCTCCATGATAAGAAGAATTATGACGCACGCATGTCTATGCCTCCGGAAAAGCGGGCATCCATGGAGAACATTGACTATTTACGTCCAATTATCGCTGATGCAGACACAGGGTGAGCTTGGTGTACTCCTTATGAAAGTATTCGCATTAGATTGAGATGCGGTCTAGGCATGGTGGGTTATCGGCTGTGATGAAACTCGTCAAGCTTTTCGCTGAGTCGGTGAATATATGCACTTGATTCTCTTATATATCATGTTAAGCATTTTTGGCTATCTAGGGCGCTGCCGGTATTCATCTGGAGGATCAATTACATGGAGGCAAGAAAGTAAGCAATCTAGGCAGCATCTACAAATCAGTTGAATTGAAATGTTACAGTGTGGTCACTTAGCAGGGAAAGTCCTTGTCCCGACGTCCACACATGTTTCCCGCCTGGTTTCGTCCCGATTCCAACTGGACTTGCTCAAGAGTACTATGCTCCTCATCGCACGCACAGACGCCGAGTCCGGAAAACTAATCTCGTCAAACGTCGACTACCTTGATCACGAATATATCCTGGGCACTACTACCCAGAATATTGTCCCTCTTGCTGACGTTCTTTCCAGTGCGGAAGCAAGAGGTGCTTCAGGTCCGGAGATTGATTTGCTGGAGAAGGAATGGACTGAAAAGCATCCACTGATCACGTTCAACCAAGGTTAGTTAAGAATATATACGTGTGTGAAGCATTTGTTAACGCTATTTTAAAGCCGTGGAAGCTGCAATCAACGCCTCTGACATTGGCGACAAGCGCGCCGCCTATGAAGGATATCTTTCCGCCGCTGAGGGCAAGAGCAATACAGAAGCACGTGTTGTTGCCTCTGACATTCTCGGAAAGCCTGTCTTCTGGGACGCGGATGGTTCGTGAGATATCAGTTCATTTGCATACTTCTGAATCTCACGTATATGTTTTTATCTTCATGTGATAGCTCCGCGAACAAGGGAAGGGTATTATCACTACACTGGCGGTGTCGAGGCGGCAATCAAGCGTGCTATGGCATTTGCTCCCTACGCAGATTTGATCTGGTTGGAGACCAAACTGCCTGACTTGGAGCAAGCAAGATATTTCGCGAGGAAGATTAGAGCGAAGTATCCTGGAAAGTTAGTACTCTCTTGAGTTATGATTATAATATATAATACTCATATTTTTTTCTCTACTGCTAGGTGGTTTGTATATAACCTCAGCCCTAGCTTCAACTGGTCGGCGCACGGCTTCTCTGGTATTTCATCTATCATCGTCTAATAATCATGATATACTAATTTGTATTCCAAGAAACCGAACTGAAGAACTTTGTCTGGGAACTTGGAAAGGAAGGGTAAGTAGCCGAGCTTTTGCACCGGTGGCTCATGACATTGAACGACCACACTTTTAATATTTAGCTTCGTCTTCCAACTGATTTCCTTGGCGGGCTTGCATAGCAATGCCGTCACTACTGGTGAGTCTACACTGCCCATCTCTTGAGATCAACAATCGCTAAGGCTCTTGGTCCCTTACATAGCCGAATTGTCTGCACGCTTCAAGGAGGAGGGCATGCTTGCCTACGTCGAGCTCATTCAACGCAAAGAAAAGGAGATTGGTTGCGATGTCCTTACCCACCAAAAATGGTTTGTAGCTACTCTCTTCTTTGTCATTATTCATCACACAAAGATCCATTCTCAATATCATCACAAATACACAGGAGCGGCGCGAACTACATCGACGGAATCCTATCCACCGTATCCTCCGGCTCGTCCAGCACTTCGGCCATCGGCAAAGACTCGACGGAACACTCATTCTGATTCTGGACAGCCATATAACATCTATCACGCTCAGTCAACTGGACATGCATGTCAAATTACAGGTTTATTTTTCTGGAAATTGTTCAGTCTGTGTGTATGATATAGAGCGTACCAGTCAACTGAGTACATGAATGGCATACCCAGAAGCAAGCAAGCAAGCGTCACGAAAATGTGGGTATGGGCGGTAAGTAAGCAGTAAGTAAATGCTCCAAAGTGTTCGTTCAATCGAAAACAAAAAAAGGCAAAAAGAAGAAGCAACAATAACGATGCAGCTATATGATAAATCCATAAAATATACGGTGTAAGTAGTAGGTGAAGATAGAGAAGAAGAAGAAAAAACGAAAAAAAGAAGTGCCTACCAATGCAGGAGGAAGAAGGAAAAAGAAACATCAAGATGATAAAGCATGTGTGAAACAGTTTAATGATCACCCATGCTCGTAGTTATACTGTCGTCCCCAACCGGGTACGACAACGACGCCGTCATCATCCTTGGAGGTGTTACCATCTCAAACTGGGACGTATCAAAGCTCGGTCTCGTGTCTGATGAATCCCTCGACCTCGAAGATGACGCCATCGACACACGCGCATCTGTGTCACTGGTGGTGTACTGACTCGACGGGTAAGAGCTGATCGACGGCCTCGCCCCCATGTGAGTGGGACGACGATGTCCGACAGTACCAGCACTGTTCACCATACTCGAGAGCAAACTCGACGAGCGCGCACGCGCAGCCGCGAGCGGCTCGTGGTTATTCACAAACTGATCCGGGATACGTGGGCTGGGTGGGATATCAGCCATGGCGAGCACAACAGAGTTCTTACTGCCCCCGCCTGATCTGCCTAGTCCAGCTAGGCTACCCCGCCTTGACCTCGGCTGCTGGTGGTCAGGTGGTGCCATCGACGAGCGGTCTATACTTGACCTGCCCGCATCGACGCTTCCCGCCTGTCCATTCGAAGAGGAGGCCTTAAGGCTACCTGAGGCGGATTTCCACGACTTCAGAATCGATTTGCGCACACTATTGCCACCCTTCTCCTTGTCAGACGAAGGTGACGCCGGGCGAGACGGAACAGGTGTCGGCGTCGTGGACAGCGAAGGGCGCGATGACGAAGGGGGTGGCGAGCTATTCACGGAGGACTTGCTCGAAGATTGGGACCGACGGATCGGGTACGGCGTCTCCTGATCAAAGTATAGCTCAGGCTCCTCGGACCGTCTGGGCTGCATATACTGCGAACGCATAGGGGACGGGCCCATGGACGAGCCCGAGGGGGAAGACGTCCGCGAAGGGGTGGCATACTCTGAGGACGACGAGGCGACGGACGATGGTGGTGGCGGTGCCAGAGTAGACGAGACGGACGACTTGTTGCTCTTACGCCAGAGCTTCTTGATGTTGCGCATGCCCATGATACCACCCCCGCTCTTGCTACTCTTTGCAGTCGGTGGCGGCTCCTCCATCGTGATTGAGTCAGTCGAGAATCGACTAGTGGGGGAGATCACGCGTGAGTAGCGCCCTATTTCCTCCACCTCTTCCTCCATGCTACCCGTCTCGGAGATAGAGTCCATAGGCGCACTGCCCTGGCGTCTAGGCGGCTCGTCGCGGAAAAGGCCCGACGTGCGCCGTGCCTGAGGAGTTGTCGACTCCATCGAAGCCGTCGACATCCGGCTGAATGGATCAGGTGACAGGGGAAGCGTAGGCGAGCCGGTGCTAGGCACATCCAGGCCATACATTCCATCCTGTTCTTGTTGATGGCGCATACGATATTGCGTCTCAGCAGAAGCCACGTCGGCTGATGCGCGCGACGACGGCTGGAATGCTGGGGGTGCGGACGTCGATATGCCGTTGAGGACTAACCTCGGAGGAGACGGCGCGCTTATCTTCGGTGGTGGGGAATTGGATGGGGAAGAGGAAGAGTCTCCATTGCGAACTAGAGCTGAGTACGGTACTGCGGGCCATTGACTTCTAAATATTTTAGTATTTAGCACAAGGCGAAAAAGTACAAATGGCTAGTTGATGCTTTTACCCGTCTACCGGCGTCTTGGGAGTCGAAGGGAACACAATATCGTTCTTCGCTACTACATTGCTAGCCGGACGAGGAGCCAGCATGCCATCAGAGACATAAATACTGTCTTGCTCTTGCTCCATGGACAGCTCAGTGTTCGTAACTCTAGGCGAGAACTGAGCCAAATGCTATTTGTAATGCCCATCAGCAACGACGTTTAATATCGAGGGAACATCGAGAATCCAACCTTTTCGATCTCGTCCAACTGAGCCTTCATGATATACTGACTTTTCCTACGGTCATAAGGGTCATTTTCGTCATACTGCAGGACATTACCTCAAATCGTCAACAATGATCAAACTTTGGACACAAAAATAGGAAAACTCACCTCTCCCAATCCCAAATCCAGATCATCATAAATCCCCCCGCCTCGCTTGACCTCATCCGGACTAGGCCTGAACTCGATCGTCAGATCCGCCTCAGATATCTTCTGCAGGTCCTGCTCGTTGACGGGATTCATGTTCTCCGACGACGGTGTTCGCCCGTCTTCTGCGAGATACGGTAGGCGCGTGCCACTGTGCGCACTCGTCGGCGCGGCAGCGCTGTCGGGTAAGGGGCTCACTTCCAACGCAGCCGTCAGGCCATCCGGCATGGGTGGTATGCTCAGCGGAGGCGGCACATGCCTCTTGATCGTGCCTGCCGTAACGGGCGTCGACTTGCGCTTGTTAAGGGGCGACGACTGTTCGGGGATGTTCACCGACAACTTGGGTTTCTGACCCATCTTCTCCATAATCTCCAGCACTTCCTCGACCTCCTCCTCCTCTGCCTTGTTTCCATCATTATCTCCTGCTTCACCCTCGCCGCCCTCACCCTCCTCCTCTTCATTCGCAAATCTCTCCGCGGACAGATCGGCGCCGGTGAGCGCAAGATTGACAATGTGTGGATTCGGCAGCGCCTGGATGGGAGCTGTGCCGAGAGAGGAAAGACGAGAGTTAGCGTCTGCGTGAATGTCCGCCCAGGCGTCTGCATCTGTGCCGAAGACGTCCTCCAGAGGGTCGATAGGGTTCTTACCAGGGGTCACCAGCGTCTGACGCGCCGTCGCGTTGCCGTCGTCGGTCTGCTGCATGTCGTCGCTAGTATCGTCGTTATCATGATTATTGTTATTGTTATCATCATCATTCTTCTCATCGTCATCCTCGTCGTTGTTGTCGTTCTCATCGTACTCGGATGAAGAGGACAGTGAGGAAGAAGAGTCCAAGTCCTTCAGACGCGTGTAACCCGCGGATTCTTCTCCGTCGATGAGCGCGAGGGGAAGAGGCGGCTTGCGCACGTCATCTGTTGCCTTTTCTCCCTCTCCTTCTCCTTCGTCTTGTTCCTCCTCCTCTTTTGAAGACGACGAAGGAGGTTTGGCTGCAGAAGAAGAGGGGAAAGAGCTCTTAATAGCGCTACCATCTCGTTTGGCTTGATTCATCTTTCGGCTGCGGACCCATGGATCAAACCACACCGCTTTGCGGCGATCGATATCAAATTCAACTTTGGCCAGGATAGGGATCACGGATGGAGACGTCAGACCGGGAAGGTCCATGTTCTCCGCCAACGAAACGGACTCCTTGTTATTGCTGCCGTTGTTGTTGTCTTCTTCCGGGTGGGACGACAGGGATGTGCCTGGCGTCTCGGGCTCGGAACTCATCGTGGACGACTTGGAGTGCGAGCGAAAGTCGGACACGGATGACGGCGTCGATGGCGAGGGCATGAACGGCGGGAGCTGTGGGCCTGGGGCCGCCGTCCTAAACGGCCTCAGCCCACTGACCGGATCTGGTGATGATGTTCGCGGGCCAAAGCTCGACGCAGCCACAAGCCCGCCTGGTGTAGGGCTTCGGGAGATGATGCTGATGCTCTCTTCTCGTTCTGCGCGTGAAACACGGATCCAGAGGTGTTTCCATATCTCGTCGGAAAGACGTGGGCCCGGTTCACCGTCGCTGTCCACGTCTATTGAGCCTTGCACTGGAGCTGAGGAGACAAGATAGAGCACCAATCCGGCTGTGCTTGGAAGTGCGTATTCCTTGGCGATGACCGCGAGCTGGGATTGTAGCGTGGGTTGTAATGTGACGAGGGTACCACGCCGAAATTGTCGATGATATCCGGAAGACGGTGGGGCGAGCGAGGCGTCATTGTCGTTAGATGTGTCGGAGTCGTGAGGGATTATCAGAGGCGGGATAACATGGAGAAGGTATCTTGAAGAAGTTGGGGAGGCCGAATGAGGACCCGGGCTGAAAGGTGTGGGAACTGGTGGTGTCTGCGATCGCCATGCTTCAAGCAGCGAAGGGGACGAAGCGGAATAAGAAGAGCTACGGTTATAAGAAACCTGGACGGCAGGATTAGGTGTCGATACTCCGAGTGCGTTGGCTAACTTTGCAAGACGGTGCGGGGGCAATGGTGATTTTGGACGTGACCAGTTTATTGTGGGTGAGTCGGAGACAGGGGCATTTTGAGGGCTGTCAGACATGACTCTTGTCGAACAGCTGATGGGTGGTAGAGTGGTAGACGAGAACAGGCAAGGTAAACGTTAAGAACAGCGACAGTGGCTCTGGGAAATAACCTGGTTGGCGTGATGGGATCGTGGATGAGGATGAGAAAAAGCAAACAGTTGAATCAATCAGAACTTGCCAGGCCGAGACAAGCAACTGATGGACGGCAAGCGAAAGAGATGGGCGAATACGAATGGAGATGGGTATCCTAGTAGAAAGGGTCTAAGGTATGGTATGTGTGTCGAATGGACGACAACAACAAGAACAAGAGACAGTAGCAGCAGCAGCAGCAGCAGCAACAGCAATGCTCCTTTTCCGGCTCATTCGGAGTTCAAATGGACCGGCTTCTTCCTCTCATCAAAGCAACAACGCCATATAGCAGCTATCCATCTCTATGGCTGTAATCATCTAAGGATGATCTGCGCACTGCATAGTACCGCACATATTATTATTCAGTTCATTGCCTCCGAGCTTTATTACAAACCCAGTCCTTTTTGCCGCTGTGGCTAATTTACACCTCTTCCGTCTCCCTAACGACGACTTCCCCAGAATACAAATTATCCAGCGGAACACTCGTATAAATAGTGTTGTTATCCCCGTGTGATGGCCAAATGCGATCATCGAACTTATAGTTATCTATTCCATGACTGCAACTGAAGACGGAAAGCGACCGGGCTTGATCATCAACATGGGGCGCAACAGTAATTCATGTGTTTAATGTGTGGCATTACACAATAGTCGCTGCGCCCCCGAGAGGCTGGGTGATCTCCATTATAAGATGCATCGTGAACACTACGACTCATGACATCGGCCGCTGGAATACTTTACATGCACTAATCACATCGGTGGCATTCTAGCTCACAAATTCGCCCAATTATCAGCGGTTCCATGTGGCAGAAAGGTTATTCTACTGAATAGTCATACTCTGCAGTCGCATGGTATCTTGTGGACGAAAACAACTGATTTAATGACCCACACAATGGCAAACAATATGCAATGTGAAAAGAAGCAGTTAAGATCACAAGATAGCTTATATACATGCATTCCATTGGGCCATGGCTCAGACAGGACGAAACAGGAGTCAATCGACGAAGAATGGTATGACGTTTTGCACCACGACACATCCGGCGGCTCCCTCCAGGGTCTTGACGCACATGACATGCCCATATATGAGAGCGTAAAAGGGATGTGACAAAGTAAAAGGGTTTCGTAGCCTCGTTCATCGTTCACCCCGTGGAACTTCCCTAATAGGGCTTCCTGCGCCAGAATGCCACACAGCGGGGCTAACCCACACTAGATTACCCTATGCGTCTCTACAACACCGGCAGAAGCATGCAGCGACTGGGATGACCCCTATTGTTATCGTCCATTCCGTGCATTCCTCAAGAGATCTAAGAGCAATCGGCAGCTGATTCCGCACAGGATTGATCGAAGAATAAATACCAGCCCAAGGACTGTTGAGATATGCCCCGTTGTTGTTGACCTACTGAGACTAGACGTCGTACTGCTTGCAAACAAAAAAAAAAAAAGTCTATTGGAGGACTTACGTCTGAAGACCCCACGCTCGAGATCGGCATCGTAGAAAAATAGCAACAAGAAGCGTATTCAGTTCCGACGAGACTTGTCGCCTCTTACTCGGACAGTAAAAGAAAGCGGCTCTAAGGGCGGACTGTTGTTCAAGACTTCCTAGCAGGATATTTTCATCACAATAACTCCGTCAAAATGCGGGTGGTCATGACGAGCAAGAAATGTGGATACAATACTGGCACAAGGTACAGTGTCATGTAGACCAGATCAGATAGTACTGGCATGACTGATTTTTCAAGAAGGGGCGATGATAATATGACATATTGACTGTACAATAATGGACCAGCCGTTTAGAGCCCGAAAAGAAATGACAAGGACAATGAAGAGAATTAGCGATGGATGCTACTAGCACGATAATTGTTTAATAAACAGGCAAGTTGAATTCAAGTGCCTGGCAACGATACAAAAAGGCCATCGATGGGCTGGCCGACCATCGTGGACGACAAAAAGTGTCGACGGATGGAGACGGGTTGTATTTGGGCATGCGCGGGGGGAGGCCATTGTTGATATCGTCTGTTTGGTTGGTGAAGGGGGGGGGGGCCACCATGGCGTGTTTGGTCACAACCGCAGGGAGGACTCGGTGCGCGCAAACTCTCACCCGGTCTACCTGAGTATAGAGCATTGCCATTGTTTTCTCTCTTCATCTCACTTCTTCTTGCCCATTTCTCTCTATCGCCCATTCTTTTTGCTTTCTTTCTTGTCCCCATATTTGACATCCTCCGCGTGTTTTATTTGACGACATTGCATCTGACCATTGCCCACGACCCACCACGACCCAACAGCCCCCTTCTCATGGATCACACAACACCTCATTTGTCCGACGACCACACCTCCATGTCGACAGGCCCGTACACACCCTATTACGAAACACCCCCGGAGCCGTATAACATGGCGTACAATGCCCATTTACCACCCTATCACGTCCAGCATCCGGGCGCTCCTCGTGTGTTGAGAATATTACTCTTTTACCAGCCTCATGTTCTGATCAGATAGCACTTAACCCCAGGCCAACTCTCAACAGATCTTCAACAGCCAAGCATGCATATCCCTCAGTACATCCCCACCAGCCAGCACTACCCAGCGAACATCTACGCCGGTCACCACGTGTTACCGCATCCATCCGCATCCCCAACTCCACCGTCTCCAGGAATGTACGAGGCCATGTCGCCCCCCGTCTCTGGCTCGGAGTCGTCCACGGATGGGATGTACCGTCATTCGCGCAACAGCAGTGGGACAGGCTCCCCGTCCTCCTCGCGCGGACATAGTCTCGTCCACCGGAACCCGCTCCGATACAACCCTACGCCGTCGCCCACGAGCTCTTCGGGCAGGCGCGTTGGCAGTCGCCACTCGGGCGATTCTGATGATGAAGATCATCTGAGTTATCCAAACGTTGAGGCGCTCAATCACACCCGCAAAGAGGCCACTAGGAAGCAGCGCATAGAAGCCGAACAAAGACGTCGTGATGAGCTGCGCGAAGGCTACATGAAACTTAAAGACGTCCTCCCTGTATCTAACGCGAAGAGCAGCAAGGTATCTCTCTTGGAAAGAGGTCAGTCAAGATCACAATCGGTCTTTTTCGCAATGAGTTGTTAGATGTTGAAAACATCGTTGTCTTTCTTTTAGCAACACACCACATCAGTAACTTGGAGAAAGCAAACAAAGACATGAAGTCCCGCCTTCTTGCGCTCGAGCAGGAAGTGCAGAGGCTCCGCGAGATCAATGAGCAGATTTCGCTTACGGGCACAGGCTCCTCTCCGGCCCAGCATGCCTCAGTTGAGGGCATGACTATCGAGAGCAGATCTATCTCCCCCTCCACAGGAGCGTCGCTCCAAGCCCACTCCCTCGTCCCCATCCAGGGCGAAAAGCCCCCGCGAGAGGATTCCATCAGCCCAGGTGGCGGCCTTGCATAATGCGCTTTTTCTTTCAACACCATGATGCTTTTCTCTGTAAAGGCATCTGTACGATTACTATTTGGACTTTGTGGTTTCCCTTCCTAGTTTCAAGTTTCTTTTTTCTTCCTCTTCTCTTTTTTCTGTGTTTTCCTTGCGACGTCTTTATTCCTTCTCTCTTCCGGCTTCCCATGCATGCATCCTCGTTTCTTCTTCACGCACTAGACTGGTGTTTACAACTGGTGAAAAACGAAAAAATTCCCATGTAACAACAGATGGATTGATTTTCCTTCTCCATACATAACACACCCTTTCTTTTTCTTGTTCATCTTGGAGCCGCATGGCTTAGCTCCATCTCTTTGTGAGATGTAGAGCCAAGCTTGTCCACGAACGCGAAAACGACGCACAAGCCACGTTGGACGTGCCAGTGTGTCCAGATGATTATGGTCATGAACCCCCCCCCCCCTCGAGGTCGCCCTTTACCACTCATGCACACACCTCGATGCCTGCAGGTACAAGACAAAACGTGCATGCACAGGAGGTTGGGAGTAACGAAAAAAACACGTTGAAAACACGTGTTTTGATCTCGGGGAGCATCATGGCAGGCAGGCCAAGCGGTGTCCACGTTTTCTTATCCTCTCCCCTTTCCCCCCTCTTCTTCTTCTTCTTTTCTTTCTTTCTTGTTGATGATGTACCGGTGTTGGCGCACTCTTCCTCCTTCCCTCCCCTCCACCCATCTCTCGCCATTCCGCGAACTGATGGTTGATCTTGGACGGATAAGCGGAACGGAACGGTTTTTTTTTTTCTTTATCCCACTGCGCACCACTACTTTTCGCCATACGGCTGGGATTAGGGGCCTGATTTCCCTGGAGGATCAGCTAGAAGCGCGGACAAGCAAAACGAGTACGACGATTTGCAAGGCGTGACAAATATTTTATTTGTACATACGCGCCCGTGATTTGTTGGGAAAAAAAAACTGTGCCCATTCCCCCCCCCCCCCCACCTCCGCTTCCCCTTTTCTTTGGCTCTTGACGATCTGAAGCTGCTGCGCCTGCGCCCGCATAAACGGATATAGGAGGAAACAAATTTAATAGAAAGAAAGAGAAAAAAGAATTGCCGGAACACGACTCGCTTGCTAATCCTACCTGTCTTTGCCCGCGTCGGTAATTCTTTTTTTTTTTTTTGTCTGATTAACGGGTCATGGAGGAACGGTGATGAAGATGGTGGACTCGGAGGAGGAGGAGGATGCGGGAATTGCTACCATATCTTTCTCTTTTCCCATCTCTTTTCTCTCTCTTTGATTTGCATTTCTGCTTGCTGTTGTAGTGATTTGATAGTAACGAACTACGTGATGCCCTCCTGTAACGACTTGAAGAACACGAATTGACTTGATTTCCTCTTTTTTCTTCTCTTACTTCTTTTTCTTGTGCGTTCACGGTTCGTCGATCTTATCAGTCGATTATAACCGCGCGAGCTTGCTACGACGACGTCGTTCCCCCGCCCGCGGCGTCCCGGATGCATTTCGATGCTTAGTACAGTAGATGGAAGCATAATTTGTTATCAAGCTTAGAAGAGCGGAAGGAAATTAAAGCGGGGAAAGGGGAGCCTGAGAGGAAGTAAACACGTTTTGATTCTTGTCTTTCTTTGTCTTTTCAATCAATTGCTTTCGATATCCAATGCTGGCTATTGCTTGGCAGTACATTGAACTGTATATTATCATGTGATGGTTTTTTTTTTTTTTAAATACCCACCAACTTCCCTGACAAATCATTTACCATATACATACTTATTTGACGGCGTCCGAGTCGGATTGGAGATCGCAATATCTGGTCCATCAAATTAGCTCAGTTCCACTGTGCAAATGACCGTCAAGTCGCAATGAATCAGATCGTATGCTCTCCCTTTATTTTATTTTTATTACCGTACTGCAGCTGGGGCATACCGCCCTATCGCACATGCTGTCGTGACCGCGCCGACCGGTCTTCTGCTGTCATTAGTAGTGCGCGGTTGATAGAAATCGGATACACCTCGAGGTTTAATATCGCAGATTCGAGACACCTGCAGGCAGGTAAGCCTCCGGCTTGCTGTCGGAAACCATCATTTCAGCACTTCAAATCCATTCAGTTGGGCTGGTTCAAATCGTATAGGCAGAAAGATGTTTCTGGTTTATAACTACTGGTGATGGGGCGATGAGGTGTCATTGGAGGTGTTAGTGATATAAATTTGAATAGGTCGGCGGGGAATGCAGCTATGGCGCCTATACCTATAGATCAATGCATGTATGCATACATAGTGTTGCTTTTGCGAGTCCACCGGGGAAGACCCTGCTGTGCTCCACGATGCACGACCTATGATCACAGTAGGCCAGGAGTAAATTACGTTTTGGTGAGATAGATGATATGGGTTATAAATTTAAAACACGAGACATTGTCATCTTCGCTGGTACTGTGCATTTATGGGTTAATCGACAACGAGGCGAGGCAAGGTCGGCGACTATGATGATAGACAAGATAGTCAGCAACAAGTTGCTATCTCGCAAAGTTAGGCTGAGATGATCGACAAGATTTCCGGAAGCTAAACCTCCCCTTCTCCCTCAGGCTTCCCCCAGCAAGCGCCGGGTTCTTTGCGAAGTCGTGTCAGTGTCGGATAAGCAGTGATAATCGTATATCGATCAGTCTTTAAGCTACGATGTGTTCTTCAAGTTGTGGTTCTCCTGTTCTGTCGAGTCTTGAGAGATATGTACTAGCAAACGTGTAATAATTATACATTTCCCACTTATTAATTGATCAAAGTAATGCACCTTTCTCTCTCTCTCTCTCTCTTTTTGTATGATGATGATGATGTGATGAGATGCAAGAGATATATAGAAGGTGCGTCATCAGAAACGGATATTACAGGCCAGACCATCATTATCATCAGGATAGTAATAAATAAGGTATGGTTTTGGAATTCTATTTCCTGTGGGGTTGTCGGGGATAGAAATGCGAGTTTGATGATGATGATGGATGTGTACGATGGATGGTCGCAATGCGTCAAGTAACGACATCATCATCGATGGTACATCTGGTGTTCGATTTGGATGGCTGGTAATATATGACGCTGTGGCCGTTTTCCTTGACGAGGTAAGTCACGACAACAAACAGCATTGTACTCGATGTTGAATGTTGAGGATTGCCAGACTTTGCTGATAAGCAATGGGGATAAATTAACCTATGTAGACTAAGAAAGCCGGGCACAAATCGAGCAAGGCCCAGAACATGGCACACAGCACCGAGAGTGGATAAGGCGCCTCCACCGGATGGTGCTACCCGCAGCTACCAGATAATGGCTAAGCAAACGAATAAAGCAAGACAAAAGGAGATGGTTCAATTTGAAAAAAAAAAGTGCTCGGCTGAGATTTTCATCTACGCTGCTATTAGAATAATGATAATGAATAATAGGCCAGGGCCCAAGAGGCAGAAGTGCTAGTGGCGTGCAGATGGGACAAGCGGCGGTGTCCCAATGTAGGCCAACAAGATTCCGAGATCCGACACCGTTGGCGTCCTCCAGCCCCGGCAGCCCTTGTCCCCATCCTCCCATCTCCTCTCTTCCACTCCCCTCTCCTCTCTGTTTTCTTCAATACAAGTTCTCCTTGAATACAAAGCGAATTTATAGAATCATCAGTGAGCATTTTTGTCCGAATTCTCATAGGATTTTTTTGTTCCGTCGCTCGGCATCAACAAAGAGCTCTCGACCTGTGCACTCCGCAAGGCGCTCCAAGGTCGGAACACCAGCCAACAATTTCTGTAGTCTTCAGATTTCTGGCGGGTGTTGTATGTCATCAGTAGTGTCTCTTAGCTCACTTGGGTGCTGCTCTGTGGAGGCCGAGGCCATTTTGACCATCTTGGGTTAGAACCTCGGGTTTTCTTACTCTTGCCACATGTATCATTCACGTAAAGATTGGCGATGATGGTGGCATGAATCGCTGCTGTTGCTGCTTTTGAATTCCTTAACCATATAAATTGCATTGGCTTCTTCGCCTGATGCTAATCCTTTCTCTTCCCCCTCAATCCACAGAATCGAACAATATAAGCATATCATGTCCGAAGGTGCTTCCCACAAACTTGATCTGCGTGTAGGTGGTAAATACCGCCTCGGCAAGAAGATTGGTTCCGGCTCGTTCGGTATGTCGACTGGCCTTTCATTCAAAAAACCTGAGCACCGCTTAATAGCTCCGTAGGTGACATCTACCTCGGCGTCAATATCATCTCTGGCGAAGAAGTCGCTATCAAGCTCGAATCAGTGAAGGCCAAGCACCCCCAGCTCGAATATGAGTCCAAGGTCTACAAGACGCTCGCCGGTGGTGTTGGCGTGCCGTTCGTGAGGTGGTTCGGCACCGAGTGCGACTACAATGCCATGGTCCTTGACCTTTTGGGCCCCTCTCTGGAGGACCTGTTCAACTTTTGCAACCGCAAATTCAGCTTGAAAACTGTCCTTCTCTTGGCCGATCAGCTGGTAGGCTTTCCCTCCTGGTATCACGGATTTAATTCCTTCCTAATACTACTGTCACAGATCTCCCGTATCGAATACATCCACTCCCGTAACTTTATCCACCGTGACATTAAGCCCGACAACTTCCTCATGGGCATCGGCAAGCGTGGCAACCAAGTGAACGTCATTGACTTTGGTCTCGCCAAGAAGTACCGTGACCCCAAGACGCACCTCCACATCCCATACAGGGAGAACAAGAACTTGACGGGAACTGCTCGTTACACTTCCATCAATACCCATCTTGGTGTTGAACAAGCTCGTCGTGATGACTTGGAGTCGCTCGCCTACGTTCTCATGTACTTCTTGCGTGGCGCTCTCCCGTGGCAAGGCCTGAAGGCTGCCACCAAGAAGCAGAAGTACGATCGCATTATGGAGAAGAAAATGACCACACCCACCGACCTTCTCTGCCGTGGCTTCCCCAACGAATTCGGCATCTTCTTGAACTACACTCGTGCTCTCCGCTTCGACGACAAGCCGGACTATTCTTACCTTCGCAAGCTCTTCCGCGACCTCTTCGTCCGTGAGGGCTACCAGTACGACTATGTCTTCGACTGGAGCGTCCACCGCGTCGCCCAGGACGAGAGCCAGGCTGGCTCGAGTGCCAAGACTGCTGGCGCTAGGCGCAAGGTCGTCCAGGAGGAGGACGAGTACAGGGCGAGTGACAGAATGTGAGTATCGCTTTCACGGGCAGCCCGTCTCCCGTCTTTAATTGTATCTGGTTAGGCTTCGTTCTCACACTCGTCAGGCGCAGCAAGCCGCAAACCAGGCCTCAGTAAACCAGCAGCCGCGCCGTGGCGGTGAAGGCGAGTTGTGGTAGATGATGTTTTTGTCTCCGTCTGTCGTCTGTACAGGCTTGTCTTCTGGATCGATTTCCCTGGTGTTGGATGGTTTTTGGGCAGGCCATCTGACGTTTTCATCTCGGGCTTATTGCTGAAAGAGGGCGTGTTTTCTCGGTTGTGGTGCCGTTATACATCAGCTGGCGAGTCGCGGTAGGAGTACTTCGAGGGCAGGACACGCGCAGGTGTCTGCTGTGAAACAGCGGAGTGATTAGGAGGAGACGAGGCACGTTAAGCTGTGTGCTTCATCATCTTTCATCCGCGGTCTTGGTCCCTCGATGCTGTCTGGGAGGGCTGTCTTGGGAAGGAACATTGTCAGGATGTCCCGACCTTGACACCACCCTCAATATCATATATACAGTGATTTTCAGCAAGGACGCTTTTTTTCTTTTCACGCCTGGCTAGGTCATGAATAGCCGCGCCAGGCTGCCTCATTCCTATTTATCTCACTCACACAGTCCCCTGTTCCCTTGGCGCCTATTGTTGATTATCCAAGTCATCTTTGTAACCATTGACATTCCTTCCTTTTTACGTTTTCATAATCCTCTTTTGTTTTGTCTTCTTTTCAGACGATACGTATACCAGCTTTTCCTCATCACTCACATTCCTTGTAAAACCCATCCCAGTGTTTCTTTTCTCTCTCTCTCTCTTTTCCCCTCCTCTGTTTTTCCCCCCATCCCATGTCTTTTCTCTCCCCTCCCTTCCCCTTCATCATTTCACTCTTGCGACCCATTGTTGTCCTCCCTCCGTCTTCTCATGTTGCAGCATTGTTCTGATCGCCCTATCAGACGGTGTACGCGCATGGAACGACCTGGGAGAGGGCGCCAAGGCGCAGATTAGTCGGGCAAGAGCGACTGGATCCCGCAGAGGTATTGTTATAGCGACGACGGTTGGATGTTGTGGAGGTTGGTATGTAGATGGCGGTTGTAGGTGTTGCGTATGGAGAAGGCGATGATGATACTAGGTAGTACTTTGCTTGTCTTTTCCCAGAAACAGAAATGCAATGATGTATATGACTTTCTTGAAAATAAAACTACAGTGGATGTGCTTTGTTATCTCGACAAGTATGATTACGGATGATAATTATAGCAGTAAGCGATGACAAGTGTGTAACCACTAATATGGGAAGGATTGTTTATGAACGGACCAGCCGGGATGGCTAACCGCAGTAAGGGGCAGATGCGTGCTCCGTTGCCATAATCGTCCCCTTGGCCGGCGGATCCTGTTGGGTGTTGCTGCTGCCTTTGCTAGATACCCATCCCATCCCATTCGGTGTTCCCCCGCACACACACACACGCTCTCTCTCTCTGTAACCAACCCAGTCCTCTCTTTTACCCCCTTCCGTCTGTCAGTTCCAGCACTTGCAGCACCGACGGCACTCGGCTCGCCAGTCTCCCACTAGATCCAACTGTCCCTGCCCCCATTCCGCTCTCCCGCGTTCCGTTCCTTTTTATTTGCCTTCTGACGTCGTTGCCTATAAATTTATTTCTTATCCCTCCAATTCCATTTCCCATTTGCTCGTGCCATGGCTTATCGCCAACAACACGATCCTTACTATGGCCAGCACAATCAGCAGCAGTATCCACAACAGCAGTATCATACTGGATACAATACCCAACAGCAACAACACACAGGCTATTCGCAGTACCAGAACACGGGCTATGGAAACCAGTACTCTACCTCTCCCACTACTACCCAACATGTTCAGCCTGTCTCAGGCCTTGAGTATCCCCCTCAACCTGATTATGCCGCATCTGACCATTCCCATGGCGGCGGCGGCGGTACCGGCTACTACGATGATAACAAGTCCATCAAATCCTACGCGTCCCATGCGCCCTTAAACGGCGCGTATGAGATGAGCCAGGTCAACTTGCTCCCTCCTCTGCCATATCAGCAACAACAACAACAACAACAACAATATCAGCAGTATCCACCCGCTTCGAACTACCAGCAGAGTGTGTACAGCGGCAAGAGCGCCGCGGGCTACTCCGCCGCGCGGGATAAGCTCATGAATCGCCGCTCGATGCGCCAGGTTGAGCTACAGAATGGAAATCTGGTGCTGGATGTGCATGTACCTTCGAGTATTGTACCACCGCAGTATAGTGATGTGGAGGAGATGATCAAGGTTTGTTGTTACTGTTTTGATTATTCGATTTGTAAGAATAACGTGTTGATCTGATTTTTTTTTTCTTCATGAAAAAGATGCGCTATACGGCGGCAACTTGTGATCCAGACGAATTCATGCGCAACAAATACTCCCTGCGCCCGTATCTGTACGGCCGTCAGACGGAGCTGTTCATTGTAATGACCATGTATAATGAAGATGAAATCTTGTTCGTCAAGACCATGAATGCGTGAGTGATTGCCAAGACGGGCAGTTGTTAACTCGGATTCGGCTAGCTGATCCTGGCATTTCTTTTTTCTTCCAAGTGTAATCAAGAACATCGCTCATCTGTGTGGCCGCACGAAATCAAAGACTTGGGGTCCCAACGGATGGAAGAAGGTCGTTGTTTGTGTCGTTTCTGATGGACGTAACAAGGTCAACAAGCGTACCTTGCAAGTCCTGACTTTGGTAAACATGATTATATTCAAATTCTCCTCTTATCGATGTATGCTCAACGGGTATTTAGATGGGCTGTTACCAAGAAGGTATCGCCAAAGACAGTGTTGCCGGCAAGGATGTCACGGCGCACATTTTTGAATACACCACCAACGTTGTTGTCTCCGATACGGGCGACGTCACGACCGGCTCGTGTCCTGTCCAGATCATCTTTTGCTTGAAGGAGCAGAACAAGAAGAAGTTGAACTCCCACCGATGGTTCATAGACTCTCATCTTCTTTTGTAGATAGGAGATCCTGACACGGAGTACTTTCCCCTCTCTCAGGTTCTTTAACGCATTTGGTCCTCTTGTCAAGCCCAACGTCTGTGTTCTCCTTGATGTTGGTACAAAGCCGACTGGGACGTCCATTTACGAACTGTGGAAATGTGAGTGGATATAATATTAGAATTCTAGCTCCGAAATCTAATTTGAGTTCTGGTTAGGCTTCGATAAGCACCCAAGTGTTGGTGGTGCATGTGGAGAGTAAGCTGCTTGTGGAGGCAGTTTATACCACTTTATTGACAATTAATTTTCATCCCAGGATTTGCGTTGATACCGGTCGTGGTTGCTCTCTGCTTCTTACCAGCCCTCTTGCTGCCTCTCAGAACTTCGAGGTAAATTATTCAAATGTACAACATTTTTGTTGTACCTCGTATTTACCATCCGACACAATCATCTAGTACAAGATGTCTAATATCTTGGATAAGCCACTGGAGGTAAATCACAATTCATTTGGCCTCATGTGTTGTTTGCTCAAACATACACTATCAGAGTGTCTTCGGTTACATTAGTGTCCTTCCTGGTGCCTTTAGTGCATACAGATACAAGGCGCTTTTGAATGATGCCAATGGCAGAGGCCCTCTTGCTTCGTACTTCAAGGGTGAAACTATGCACGGTGGCGGACCAGATGGTGCCAGTATCTTTGGTTAGCTTTGTTTGTTATTTTCCGCCAAAGCATTTGCTCAGCAATATCTACACACTTCCCTTATCAGAGCGTAACATGTACTTGGCCGAGGATCGCATTCTCTGTTTTGAGATCGTCACCAAACGACATGAGGCTTGGGTGTCCGTGTACTTTGTTTTATCCTAAGAAAAAGGTGACTAACCGTGGATCTTTAGTCTGAAATACGTCAAAAGTGCCAAGGCGTCCACTGATGTGCCTACAACCGTATGTACATTCCTAATATCCAATTCTTTCAACGATCTGAGATGTTTTCTTCTCTTAGGTCCCCGAGTTTATCTCCCAGCGTCGTCGTTGGCTCAACGGCTCCCTGTTCGCATCCATCCACGCCACCGTCTTCTGGTTCCGCATCTGGACGTCTGGCCAGGGTTTCTTCCGCAAACTGCTACTCCAGTTCGAGTTTATCTACAATGCAATTCAGCTCCTTTTCACTTGGATTTCCCTCGCAAATTTCTACTTGGCGTTCTTCTTCGTACGTCTTTTGTCTCGTTGGAGCGATTTCTCTGTGACATTTACCTTGTTTCGCTTTTTCAGCTTGTCTCCTCTGCCACATCCTCCTCTGGCGCAGATGCGTTCGATTTCATGGGCAAAGGTGCCGGAAAGGCTGTGTTCGAAGTGATTCTCAAGGTGGGGCATCACAGAGTGATTATCGTATGGATACCTCTTACCGATTAAAACTTCCCTCAGCTCTACATTGGTCTCATCGTCGTCGTCCTAATCTGCTCCCTCGGCAACCGACCCCAGGTAAATAGACTTTTTCGATCAGCATTTCGTTACCATCAAGGACTAACGAGATTATTTTTACTGTGATAGGGATCAAAATGGATATATGTCACTGCCATTCTCCTCTTCGGTCTTTGTAATGTTATCACACTCTGGTGTGCTGCATACACGGTCTATCTTGCTGTACCGCATACCGTAGCAGGTTGGGAAAATGCGCCCAAGTAAGTTGACTCCTTTCAGTGCCCTGAGGCGCATGCTCAATGGCTTATGTTTGTATAGTCTTGTTGAACACAACGCCACGTTCCGCGATATCGTCGTCTCGCTCGCTGCCACATACGGTCTATACTTCATTTCATCATTCATGCATTGGGAGCCTTGGCACATGTTCACGTGCTTCATTCAGTATATGTTCTTCCTTCCTAGCTGTAAGCGTTTTACCTCTCCTACTCCAGTTAAATTTTCACTGACTTTGACGTATGCAGATGTCAATATCCTCAGTTAGTACCTGTCTTCGTAGCTATTTTTTTCCGGCAACTTCTTATTATATTATTTTTTAGTGATGTACGCAATGTGCAATCTCCACGATGTTACCTGGTGAGTGTTACAGTAATTTACCTTGCAGGCTCGATTCAATTACTCATACAAAAACGTACACAGGGGTACCAAGGGCGACAACGGTGCTGCCAAGGACCTGGGTGGCGCCAAGAAGGTCAAGAATGAAGACGGCAAGGTGATGATGGAAGTCGCCCTACCCGCTGCAAAAGAGGACGTCGAGCAGCTTTGGCAGGCGTCGCGCTCTGCGCTCAAGTACAGACCCCCCGAAGAGAAGGAGCACCGTGATGCTGCCACGAAGCAGGCCGATCACGACCGAAACAGCCGCACAAACGTCGTGCTGTCGTGGATTGCGACGAACATGGTCCTCATCCTCGTCTTCACGTCAGAGGCATTCATCAATTGGGTGCAGAGCCATGTGATGTCGACGACGGATACGACGTTTAACCCGTACCTGACTTTCCTGTTCTATGCGCTGTGAGTAGAGTCTGGTATGATTGTACTGACTGCGTTGGTTGACTTTTATGCTTTCGTTTCAGGGCTGGTATTAGCGCCATTCGTTTCCTAGGATCTTTCTTCTACTTGGTACTAAGATTACTGGGTTGGTAAACTCAAATTGTATGCGTTCATACGTACACATACACATGCACATACACATACACATACATACATGGGAGACGATACCCCTTACCCTCTCATAACCAAACACTAACGTCGCATTGCTTTTGTTTCTTTCCCTCTGTTGTTTCTTTTCTTCTTCGGTTATGAAGTCTGGTTTACTTTTAACCTTTTTTTTTTTGCTTCAGGTCTATCTCTTTAATCTCTTTATTCGGTTGTTGATTCTTTTTTCTTTCCTGTCTTTTCCTTTTGCGACTGTTAAATATGGAATGTAGTTCTACGTAGGATAGGATATTTGCCTTTCTATTCGAGTTTTTCTGCAACTGATAATCGATAATGATCCACCTTAACTAACAACACATCATGAGGTGCTGTGATGGTCGATTGAAGCATTCCTCTTATTATGGTGGCACTACTGAATTGCAGTCACACGCCATTACAGTCACAGTTCGGTCCAATCCACTGGGAAGTGAATGTCAGCGAACTCCGGAGTCCGCCTTATGGAGTCTGCCATCTACTTGGTACTGACGGGCGCTAGTTGAGGCAATGGAACCACCAAATTAGCCCTTTGGCTCCTTCAAGTCCTTCAAAAGGTATAGATTCTCCAGAGAAATGATGCTAAGCAATTTGAGGACAGGTGACCGATTATTAAACTGCATTCAGATTCATTTCTGATGGATTCAATTTTCCTTGAATGCTTGTTCACGTACCTGTGTCATGGTCGACTCTGTGGAGCTTGTTACCTACCTGGCATTAAAAATGCTAGTGTGTCTACATTTCCTCACGCTGCCGACTTTACAAAATGCCGTCTTGTTTGTTCGATTTATGGCTTTAACGCTTCAGCGGTTCACCCGTGTCAATAAGCCTTGTAGACGTGATAATTTTACCGAAGACCAATCATCCGATACCGCCAAGACCCGGATCTGCTTCAAGTTAGCCGCCCTATCTCAGCATATCCGTTAGCTCGATATTATATTGTATCGGTCTGAGTTGTCACTTTTTGGGCATAGCAACCTGACAAATTTCTAGATTTGCACTCGATCCAGTTCAGCGCTTTCGCGCGATCCTGCGTACCTCACGGCGATTCGACAAGGCGGAGAAGCGGTGCCCTGCCGATGACCTCAAATACAACCAGGGTGGCTGAAGCGCTGACGGATGACATCCTTTGAATTGTCTTCAATAAGCTTGAGGGCGCCATCTACAGGGTGGACAATACAGGAAAAAGGCCAATACGGATTTCCTATACGCTTTTAGCATTTACCATTCTCTTGTTTCCACTATATTATATCATATGCTAGGAAGGGTTGTTATATGAGCAAGCCGAGAACTTCTGTTGCTGCCTAGTCGCACTCGTTACCCACCCGCTCTCTTATTCTCTTGCCAGAGTTCGAGTCTCGGTCCCGCAGTCCAAGTCGTTGAATAAACGTTCAACTTATCGTTATCTGGCCTCATGACAGCGACTTTGGAAGTCTCGTCTACTATTGGACCCATCGTGGCTAGTGTGGTCCTAAATGCTTTTATCTTCGGCATTTGTGTCATGCAGTTCAGCACATATTATACTACAGGATTCAAGGACAGGTTGAGCGTCAGGTTTGTTGCCCATACATGTTGTTTAATCTCTGCAATACGCACTAGAAACTAACTTTCCGCACCATTGCATCATAGAATCATCGTCTACTGGTCTATTCTGCTCGATACATTCCACACAATCAGCTCAACATATCTACTTTGGATATATGTGGTCGATAACTTCACCAATCCGGCAATACTTTCAACTGCACCTTGGCCGTATCCTTCCACACCCATAATCGCCGCTCGTAAGTTATTTCATTATATATAAAAATACATTTTGGGCTCACGTTATATCCTTTAGTGTATGTTCTCCTTTAAGAATATCGAACATATCAAACTATTAAATTTATTTCTACGCTTGACAGCACATCTGTTCCGATACAACATTTCCTTGCATGGCGCATCAAGGAGCAGTCATCATCAAATTTAATTTTTGCGTGTTTGTCTTTTCTATCGTTGACCCAAGGGACTCTTGGGATCATTACGGGTTCGCGTGCCATGGCAGATCCCACGTAAGTAATAACGTCGATATCTCCATTGTTCTGTAAGCTAATTTCCACAATAATTTTTCAGGATCACTCGCTTTTATAAGCTCGTCCCAATAGTCGATGCATGGAACAGCATTTCAATGGCTTGTGACCTTTCTACAACGTATGCCTACTCATTGATATCACTGCAAAGGGCTATTTTGCTGATGCTCATTCTGTTTTGGGTAGATTCTTTCTTGCAAAGTATTGGAAGCAAGGTCGCGTACAAAATCGTCGTGCATCGCAGCTGAACAGGTATACGGCATCGTACTATGCCACTCAGAAGGATACAGTGAATGCAATGGACAATATGTTCACACGACTCATGTTGCAATTCATTGAGACGGCAGTATTTCCGCTATTTTTCTGTGTGAGTGCCATTACTGTTTTATGGATTTTGATCAGCCTTTCATTAACACAACTGGGTGACTAGATTATGGACTTTGTCACTTTTGTGAGTAAACGGAGTTGATTCCTTTTATCTCTGCTAAAGCTGGGAACAGACCGTTTTACAAAATACCAATTATCATTTGATTTTTGTTATTGTGAGTATTACTAAACACTCTGCATTTGACGTGCTGCTAATTATTGCTCTGACGATCATAGCCTTTGGGACGCATATACACGTGAGTAACCTCATGTTCTTTCATCACACATTATAGAACTAACACACCCGAATCAGAAACACACTCCTTACCGTATGTTCCTCTGATATAATGACCCGTCCTTGTTGGTTCTCACCAAGATTTAGACACTCAACGGCCGTGCTGACCCCAACCAGGACCCAGGGAGCACAATAAATGATACACCTGTCCCACTGCCGACTCTATCTGGAGACGATAGTGTAAGTTTCGTTTTAACAAATACTTCATGCATCCTGGTACTGACATAACATATTAGCACCGCTCGATACCTCATGATGTCGAAAGGTTTCCTCGAATCGAAGGTCTATCACATCCTGAAAATGCAATGGTGTTCCCCATAGACAAGGACGCCATGCTCTCTCGTCCGAGATCAGTGGCATCGGAATGAGCCCGTACTCGCCACAACCGATATGATGCGATATCTATTTAAGTTGTATTTGCGTCGAGTCTCACTATCGATGCTAATACATAGGTTATGTTCGAGTTGGACATGGTTGTAAATTATTGAGTAGATAAGACTAGTTTGTAAAATAAATGGATCGCTACGTTAACGCCTTATAGTCACTCACACTTTTTGGTAGTAATCATCATCATAACTGGGATTGCAGTTACACCTATCAAATAGCGGGAATCGATATCTCATGCAGTGTATATGGTGCCGGCGCAATACGTACTAGTAGTGGTGCCTACTAATATGTATGTGAATTCAAGTCGCTTAATCGAGTTTGTCACCAGTAACTTGGGACATCTTGTCTCCTTCTGTCTTCTTTTCTGAGATTTTGAAGCTTAGTGTACATGCATATAGTATTTGCTTCAAGTCCTCTGTAGTGGAATCCTTAGGCTTCCAGTATACAATATTGCTAGTGACCGAAGGCAGTTCTATATGTAAAGCTATTTTTCCTCTATTTAGATTTTCCTGTAACCATGAGGCTACTATGTAACTGACAGCTCGTAATGCTCCTACTTTGGTTTGAATCGACAGTGGCATGCAAGTGCCTGGTCGGGATTCCTTCAAAGCTGCTGCACTAGTTACGACATATATGACCCCTTGTTCTTTCAAAAGGTCACATCTCCCAATGAGCAGTAATAAGTAATTTACGCGACCAACCATGATTGTGCGTGACTCAATGGTGTGTCCATTCACATACCATTCCTGGGGGCTTTCCTCTTGCATGCTAGTAGGCTGACAGGTCCATCAGCGCTGGTAATACTATTGTAGCCATTGTGGTAGCGGAGTTTTTATACTAGCAAAGAAAGCTTTAAATTAAACAAACAAACAAACCTGTCGTGAATCTCTCACACTCAATTATGGAACACGTTTGCCGGGAGTCCTGTGATGAACTACTTGGCTAAGGAACGACGTTTTACGATGAACCCGGGACCCCAATTGAAGTTGCACCGGCATCAAGAGGCAAGAGTACGGGTATAAATAATCTTGCTGCTTAGATTCTTGCATACTTGCGTGGTAGGATCGTCCAAGTGCCTAGGCCTCACAGCATCGCAGTGGCGACAAATGCCGATACCATTGGCACCCGGATCAGCTTCAAGTTTACCGTTCTACCTCAATATGACATTAGCCCAGCCTGAGGTACCTGATAAAATTGTTCTGGATATAGAGCACACGGCACTTCAAGTTTGCCATGGCGCCACCGCCAAATAGC
This sequence comes from Agroathelia rolfsii, assembly GCA_018343915.1. Lineage (NCBI taxonomy): Eukaryota > Fungi > Basidiomycota > Agaricomycetes > Amylocorticiales > Amylocorticiaceae > Agroathelia > Agroathelia rolfsii. Next base: position 3,303,875 of record JABRWF010000002.1, read on the forward strand.
ACAACTTCTTGCCTGGCAATCAGATTATACCAACTTGAGTAATTTCGGTCATCAAACAAGCCCAGCAGTTCTGTACGATCCTGCATCTACGTTCTCCCTGTCAATGGATTCAAACTTCTGGGGTGGTTGACGTGTATCATCCTCTGAACTGTCTCTACTAAGCTGAGAGCCGCACATAGGGTGGACAGTAGAGCAGATAGACAAGTCTGCTATATTAGCCCGAGCTCACTGGTAGGCCCGACATATCACACCCCCCCTTCCCCTTTACCTTTCCTCTACCATTTGTAGACGTTGTTATAGCCTACTTCTGGGTTTCGCTCTTTACTTAGCAACTTTCTCAACCATTCTGTGGACTTTTTTTTGGTTTGGTCACTCCTTAATTGCGCAAACTATTTTGATGCTCAATGGCGGCCGCTTTGGAAGTCTCGTCTATTCTGGGACCCATTGTGGCCGGTGTGGTCTTGAATGCGTTTATCTTTGGTATCTGTATTATGCAACTTAGCATATATTTCACTTGCGGATTTAAGGATCGGTTGGGCGTCAGGTTCGCATTTGGGTGTCCACTGGTAGCGTGTATACCAGACTAATCTTATTTATAATAGGCTCGTTGTCTATTGGTCTGTTCTGCTCGATACGTTTCATACGATTAGCTCGACGTATTTGCTTTGGATATATGTTGTTGACAATTTTACAAATCCTGCAATACTTGCAGCAGTACCTTGGCCCATTCCTTCTACACCCATAATCACTGCTCGTAAGTTTTCCAATCATATCAAAAGCTTGGATACAACTTGAACTCATGTCGATTTCTCAGTGTGTGTTGTCCACTGAGATTGCTATAACCTATAAAATTGATATTAACCATTCTTTTCCAATTGATAGTACATCTGTCCCAATACAACATTTCCTCGCATGGCGTATCAAACGATGGTCGTCATCGAATTTGATCTTTACATGCTTATCTATCCTGTCGCTAACGCAAGGGGCTCTTGGGATTATTGGGAGCTCGTATGTGCTGGCTCAATCCCATTTCAGGCAAGTGACGACATCGAGACTTTGTTATGCTCTGTAAAGCTGACACGCGTATTAAAATTATAGCATCACCGATTTTTACAAGTTTATCCCAATCGTCGATGCATGGAATACCATCTTGGTCGTTTGCGACCTTTGTACAACGTATGCTCATTTATTAAACTCAACACAAAGGTCCATCTTGCTGACAGACCGTTGTCCATGAATAGCTATTTCCTCGCAAAGTATTGGAAACAGTGTCACATGGAGGATCACCGCCAATTACAATCGAATAGGCATACGACGTCCTACTATGCCACCCAGAACTCAAAAGACTCGGGGGGTGCGATAGATAATATCTTCACAAGATTCATGCTGCAATTCATCGAGACGGCGGCATTTCCATTGATTTTTTGTGTGAGTTCAATTGGTTTCAAGTTTAGCAGATTATGACAAGACGTTTGCTAAGTGCACATGAATGACTACATGTAGATTATGGACTTCGTTACTTTTGTAAGTGATTTAATTAGAGTGATCTCATTTTTTTTATTCAAGTCAAGAGTAGACCGTTTTAAAAAATACTAGCTATCATTTGATTTTTGCCATCGTAAGTGTACCTAGATATCTTACATTCAGAGATGTTGATTTTGGCTTTGATAACCATAGCCCTTGGGTCGTATATATACGTGAGTATTGATCTTATATATTCATGCAAGCTTATAAACTGATATCCAATTCAGAAACACACTCCTTACAGTACGCCCCCAACACATGATGTCGTGTATTCTCTAATTCTGATTGATACATAGACACTCAACAACCGTGACGCCACTGATCAAAGTCTGGGTGGCACAATACTTGACACGCCTATCCACTTACCAACATTGTCTACCAGTGGAAATGACAGTGTAAGCTTACATTTGACGAATGCTTTCACCATTCTATCCATTCTAATATTGACACTATCTAGCGTTACTCACTACCTCATGATCCAGAGAGCTGTACTGGGATCAAAGGTCTCTCACGTCCTGAAGGTGCACTCGTATTGCCAGTTGAGAAGGACATCCTGCTCCGTCGCTCATAATCGATGCACAATCTACTGACAACAATCCTCTCATACGAAAGCTTGCCTTTAGGCTGATGTCTGACTTGAACGCCAACATACCAAGCTGTGTATTCAATACCACAAATTACTTGGTCACTATGGCTATTCTGTAAAGTAAATATAACTTATGTCGACACATTATAATCATTACTTAGAATACATCTCAATAATCTACACTACTAGTAGTTAATAGTAAACTTGAAATGATTGAGATTGGAATTGGTACCTTAGGCTCAAGCTGCGTAATAATTTTCAATCACTTATATTTAACATCAGTAACTCCCGGGACCATTGCTGCCACTACATTGTACTGGTAGGTGGTGACCGACTTTCAGTGCTGGTATACACGGAGTAGTTGAGAGTGATTGTCGCGTTACAGGTCTAGGCTCAAGTCGGATGCAGTGGGACTGACGTCACCAGAACTGTTGAGCTGGGTTTTGATCCGTGATTCTCGTGGTCGTGGCCAAACTGTGTTTTGTCTGTTCTAGTACCTACCATTAACAACGGCTTAGACAACAACTTGAATTAGCGCACTACTGAAACCTTAGCCATCATTAGCCATTTGGTTAGCATACTGGGCCACCCAACGGATATTCCAGTTATCAAATCTGCGACTCCGTTGTGATAGTGCACGGCGCCAAGATGGAACATGACTTGCCTAACATCGACATCAGTGACCGCCACCCTCTGGTGTCTTTTGTGTCGGCATGCTTCTGGGTCATAAGTTTGTAAATTGTACTAACTCATTCCAAACATCTAACCGACCAGTATCATCCAGTGTGGTTGCTTTCGTGGGTTAAAGTCTTAGTCGCTTTTGCTACCATCACCATTCCGCGGACGATTTACGCCATTCTGTCATACTCTCTCACGCTAACAGTAAGAGCAACGGCGCACTCTTCGAGCTCTTGAAAGAATCTTACCTTCGTTTTATTTCAAGCTCAACTTTTGGTCATTTGCTCTCATCTTCGTCCTTTTCGCTGTCGGGCTTAACTACTGGATTCGCTTTAAATATCTTGACACATATACCCAACTTAAAGAGCAACCACTCGGAAAACCGGATACACAAGGCTTACATCCAGATGTGAACACCCCAGAGCCTCCACCCGCATTCCATAACTATCTGGATGACTTCCTGCAAGCCATTAGGGTTTTCGGATTTTTGGAAAAGCCAGTGAGTCTATGCCCGTTGCAAAGGCAGCGAATTGAACTGACAACGGGAAAATACACATCTAGGTCTTCCATGAGTTGGCAAGACACCTCCAGACCCGCCGACTAATCGCAGGTGACACACTATACCTGGACCAGGACAAGAGTTTTTATTGCGTCGTGGATGGCCTCGTCCAAGTTTATGCTCATACAGGACGAAATGATGTCGACATGGGCGCAAATAAATGGGATAATGAAGATATGAATGGATATCAGCTACTCAACGAAGTTCGCAGTGGCGGTACTCTTTCTAGCCTTTTTACTATCCTCAGTCTTTTCACAGAGGATGTACAAATGAGTTGGCAAGAGGGTACTTCAGAAGAGCCTAGCCTTGATACCCGGGAAAACAAGCTGCTCTTTGGCAAGTCGAATGCAGACGTTTCCCACCTGAATCTCGATTCCGCATCATCTCCTAAGCCTCGTATACTTCGTCGATCCTCTTCGTCTGCTTCGACAGTGCATGGGATAGAGAGCCCGATCCAGAACAACGACGGATACCCTGAACCTCCCACCCCCGGTTCGGCTCGTCCTTCACCCTACTCGCACCGCCTAAAGGATCCTCTACCTCAAGTGCATCGGGGAGATGTCGCTCGCGCATTAGAAGACACCACGCTAGCAGTCATACCAGCTGAGGCATTCCGCCGACTTACGAAAAAGTTCCCTAAGGTTAACATATCGTATCTCAAGCTGTTATCTTCCTTGCTGACTCAGATATGCAGGCAACCGGTCATATAATTCAAGGTATATGTTCTTTAGGAGTGAAAAAGGTCTGCTAACTCATCCGCCCAAGTCATCTTAACCCGCTTTACTAGAGTTACATTTCATGCTGCTCACCAATACCTTGGCCTGACTACGGAAGTACTACGCACCGAGAAGGCCATCAATGAATTGGCCTGTCATCCACTTCCTGCATCCTTTTACGAAGGTGGTGGCCTTCAACATCTTCGCCAACGGTTTGATGGTTTTCCTCTAGATAGGCCCGAGAAGGAAGAAGATTATTTTAATCAATCTCCACCCCGTGCTACATCTCCTGTGACGAAGTCCTTGCGAACCGCAGTGCTGTCAAAAGAGGCTCTGGTAAATAGCCCTATTTCTTCCCACCCGCCCTCCTTGAGACAACATCACTCTCGGCGTCACCAAGTCCAGGCAGGCGATCTCCATAGCACGGCAGGAAGCCAAGGTGATCTGACGCGAGGTCCCTTGACACGCTCCTTCAGTATTCTTAATAGTCCTCGGATGGCTCGCAGCATGTCTGGCGATAGTGATGAAGATCTGACTCATGGAACCTCTGGCGATGAGTTCAATTTGCGTGACGAGGTCATGTCGTGCATAGCCAAATCCATTGGACTTCAGCAACCGCCTCTGAGCGGCGTTGAGACTCCCGATGCATCCCCTGCCATACTACCTCTTGATAGTCCCAGGTCAAGGATTAGCAAACAATTTTCGGCGTCTTCCTTCGGCTCGTTGTCCTTGTTAGACATTGGAGACGATGCTTCTAGCATGACTGGTGGCACTAATTCTGTCCTATCTGGTCATGGAGATGCTGCCAGTGGATTTGATAATGAAGTGGAAATTCTCTTTTACTCCGCGGGTTCCGTCCTGGCCAAAGCAGGTGAACGAAACAAGGGTGAGTATTCATTATTCCTGGCTATAGTTTGTAGGGACTTAAATGATTATGGAATATCCAGGATTGTTTTATGTCATTGAAGGTTTTTTGGATGTGCTGTTGCCGGTTCCAGACGAGCAAAAAAATCCATCGTCTACTCGGTCTCATCGTGGTGACGAATCGCCTGTGCCCTCATTTATGAGTCTAGGAAACAATGCCAACCCTCCGTCTCGTTCAGAACCATCAAAAAAGCTGCTGTTCACTGTCAAGCCCGGAGGTATCGCGGGTTATCTAGGTACTTTTCTTTCCTGTGCTAATCAATACACACGAAGCTAATCAAAATATAGCTTCACTCTGTAACACCGTGTCTTATGTGGATATTACTGCCAAGACTGATGTGAGTTGGATTGTTGTTATTTATCAGAAATACTGAACCTCGGGTAATAATAGACCTACGTTGGCTTCCTACCCTCACACGCTCTGGAGCGCTTGTTGGAGCGTCAACCGATTGTCTTGTTAACTCTGGCGAAACGATTAATATCTCTTCTCTCGCCCTTGGGTTTGTTTTCCATCAATTCACGAAATGCAACACAAGGACTTAACTAAATGAAAAATTAGTTCTTCACATCGATGCATCGCTTGATTGGCATCATGTCAATGCTGGTCAGGTGCTTTGGCGTCCACAGGAAGCCAGCGATAGTTTCTACATTGTTATCAATGGTCGTTTACGTGCTATTTCAGACAAGCCCGACGGCGGAGTCATCATCGTAGGAGAGTATGGTCAAGGAGATACTGTTGGCGAACTGGACGTGATTACGAGTTCACCAAGACGCAACACGCTCCATGCTATTCGGGACACCGAACTTATTAGAATGCCACAAACTCTTTTCAACGCTATCTCTGCTAGGTAAGGGACTCATAAGATTCCTCGGGATGTTCGTCAAATGATAGTTTTATCTAGAAATCCCCAAGCAACCACCGAGTACGTCACTTGTCTTCTTGGCTGTTCTGCAGCTGACTTTTTTTTTTTTTTTTTTAGATTATTGCGTATGATTGCCTCTCGTGTCCGGGAGGAAACTGACCGTGCCTCGAATCCCAATCCACCTAACATGTCCTCGGACATGAGTCGTAATAATACCAATCTCAAGACAATTGCTGTTCTTCCCGTTACACGGAACGTCCCTGTGAATGCTTTCGCAAGAAAGCTTCACGCGGCACTTCTCAGCATTGGTTCAAGCACCAGTTATCTTGACCAAGCCTCGGTCTCTGCTCATCTTGGTCGACATGCATTTTCGCGAATGGGAAAGCTCAAGGCTGCTGGATGGCTTGCAGATCAAGAACAAAGGTTTAATACAGTCCTTTATGTGGCTGATTCACCCGTCGGCAGTTCGTGGACGCAGACTTGCGTCCGCCAGGTATGAGCTTTTAGAATCTGGACTTTAACGATTCCCAACTTACCACATCTTTAAAGGCGGATTGTATTCTCATTGTAGGCATGGGTGATGACCCAGCTATTGGAGAATACGAAAGGTTATTATTGTCAATGAAGACTACGGCAAGAAAAGAACTGGTTCTTCTTCACCCTGATAGGACTATCACTCCAGGCTCAACGCGAGAGTGGCTAAAAGTGCGGCTGGACTGTATGATTCATGATATGTTTAAATGCTGATTGCGCCTAAAGAGTCGACCTTGGGTACACCGGCATATTCATGTGGAACTACCCGTAAGTTTGAATAAAGATTAGCTAATGTAAATACTTAATAAGCTCTGTAGGGTCTAGCTGTTGTCGCTAAAACAATCCCAACGCCAAACCCAGATCCAGGAGCAGTCGCAGCTTTAAAACAGCTTAAAGACCGTGTGCAGAGTGGCTTGCAAAAATATCGGGGGGCCAACAATTCCAGTAGGTTGGAGCACGGGCCCAATGTTAACGACTTTGCTCGTCTTGCCCGCCGTCTTTGCAATCGCTCAATAGGCATCGTACTTGGTGGTGGAGGCGCTCGTGGGATTTCTCACCTGGTATAAAATCATTCCAGAGCGTTGCAAGTACATACTAAATGGCGACAACTAATCGCAGGGCTTAATTAAGGCACTAGAAGAATACGACATTCCAATCGACCATATAGGAGGTATTGTCCCTTCTGCCCAACAATACCAATATCGATGACTAAAATCATGCAGGAACAAGTATTGGAGCATTTATTGGCGGTCTCTACGCTCGCGAAGGTGATATCATTTCCAGTGTGGGTCGTGCGAAGCAGTTTAGCAGCCGTATGGGCAACATCTGGCGTATATTGAGCGATGTAACTTATCCTCTCGTTGCATATACTACGGTATGATCTCTTTTTTGAGTCATAGGCGTTTGTCTTAATCCTAGTGCAGGGACATGAATTCAACAGGGCAATATACAAAGTACATCTTATGGCACTACTTTATGGTCTACGCTAACTCACGAGGCTTGAACAGGCTTTTTATGACCTTCACATCGAGGACATGTGGATCCCGTACTTCTGCAATACCACTAATATCAACACATCACGAATGGATATCCACGAAACTGGATATGCATGGCGGTTTATACGTTAGTATTACACGATGATGTATAGCTCCTTTTCTGATCAGCAAACAGGTGCTTCGATGACACTCGTCGGTCTGTTGCCACCTCTGTGCGATGATGGCCACATGCACGTAGATGGTGGTTACAGTGAGTTTTATTTGACCTCATTTTATTTTTATACAGCTCCTGACCCACGTTCCTACAGCCGACAACCTTCCCGTAAGTTCTAGAGAAGTACTCCTTTTCATTTGATTTACTCTTTTGATAGGTTTCAGCGATGTTTTCGATGGGTGCAAGTGCAGTGATTGCATGTGATGTTGGCTCGGTGAGTGAGAAATCTTGATATCCGTAGGATTTTTCTAATGGGTCATCTAAAGATCGACGATAACTCCCCACGAAACTTTGGTGATCACGTATCTGGATGGTGGCTACTTCTCAATCGGTGGAACCCGTTCTCATCCGCAAAAAGTGTCCCCGACATCCCGGAGATCCAGAGTCGTCTAGCATAGTGCGTAGATCTCAATTAAAATTGGGATTAAATCTGAATGATCGCAATCTGCAGTGTCTCGAGTGTACGTACTCTCGAAGAAGCTAAAGTTGCCCGGGGATGTCTTTACTTGCAAATGCCGGTTCAGGAGGTACTTGATCCCACACTCGTCTTCCTTGTAAAGGAAAATTGACTCACATGTTCATAGTATGGAACTCTCCAATTTTCCAAATTTGAGGAGATTCATGACAGGGGGTATGAAGCTGCTCTGAAAGCACTTGAGGAGTGGGACAAAGACGGCAAATTGCCATTTGGTCATACCGAAAAAGACAGTGCAGAGAGCCTGAAAAAGGGTCGGAGTGCAAGAAGAAATTCTATCTGAGACTTCGTTTTAGTAGAGATCAATCTATTTGTTCTGTCATTAGTTATGAAACTTGTTATTCATCGCAGCAGAGATATTGTTTACACCTCTCACTCTTCACATTTGTCACATGCTAATCCGGCGTCAGGCCTAATGACGACTTGCACGGAATTGACACAGTCATTCTAAGCACGTTGCAGCAACTACACGGGTCTAGCCTGAGGGACGGTTTTCAAGGCGTCACACCTGTCCGAGACTCTTCTACTAGTACACTTGGGATTATCGCCGGCTTCTTGGATCCCTTGTTACAATGGCCTCTTCTGGCGCCAACACCAGTACTCGAAATGAAGGAGAGACTCTACCTGGAGAGTCTATAGACGTCAGCCTATTGAAGGAGATCGCAAAGAAAGCTCTTGTGGACTCCTTGAACTCGGTTTAGTGCAGCATGAAACCTCTCACTTTGTTGTTGTAACTCATGAGTTCCAGATCAATGGATCCAAAACACTAGTTCTTGATCCCACACTCTCTGGCCCGCTAGGCCTCATCACGGATGTAGGCCTACTCAAGGTGCACAAGGATCATCATATACATTGAATGCTAACCTCAAGACATGGAAGTAGCACCATGGCGTCGAAAAGATGTATTGGCTGGAGCCTGGCCCACTGTCCGTGACGTCCCCCAACGCTGTATACCTGTGTCGCCCCCTGATTACGAACATCAAGATTATTGCTGGTATGTGTTGACCTATCCGATGGTAATGGTAGGACTAAGCGTCGAGTCATGATGAAAAGACCAGATAAAACAACATTCACGCGAGGGTCGCAAGTGTGCTTATACTCTACTGCTTGTTCCGCGTACATCAGAGCTCGTTTCACGAATACTGGAAGAGGAGGGTATACTTGGGGATGTTACCATATCCGCGTTCAATTTGCAATTCATTCCTATTGCGGAAGATGTGATATCCTTGGAAAATAGGAACGCACTCAAGGATTTATGGGTGGTCTGTCTCATATTCGCTTTACCTCCGGCCATTTTCGAAACTCATTAGGAATTACAAAGGATGGAGATGAGACTATTATATTTGATTCCATGCAAGCGCTTGTTACGCTGCAGAAGCTTTATGGCCGATTCCCTCGAATCATTGGGAAGGGTGATTACTCTGCGGTTGGTCGTTTTCAATCAGAGTACTATCATTATTTTATGCAACTGACACCTATCTCTTTTTGCAAAACAGCGCCTTGCTACCCTTCTTGAACGCCAACACTCCCAATTGCCTGATGAACCAGAAACTCTTTTATCTGGCTCCTATCAGATTGATTCACTTATCATAATAGACCGAAAGGTCGATATGATCACTCCATTGTTGACCCAACTTACTTACGAGGGACTAATTGACGAACTCATTGGAATCGAACATTGTGAGTTATATAGTCTATCAGTAAACGATATTCCACTCATGATGACACTTAGCCCAGGTCGAGCTACCAGCATCTATTCTTTCACCTCCCACTGCCACCAACAATCAGACGACTACTGCCGGCTCATCAACAGCACCCCCTGCTACAGCAGCTCCGTCGCTCGCAAAAGACAAGAAGAAGAAATACCATTTGTCGACTGGAGCTGATCCCTTGTTAGCTGAATTGAGGGATCTGAACTTTTCTTCTGTCGGGAAGAAACTGAGCTCCGTTGCACATCGTATCAACCAAGATTACAACGTTTGTGTTGCATTCAGTTATCGGAGTTTCCGTGCTAACATGTGCAACTTAGGTCGGTCGAGCAGCTAGTACAGTTCCGCAATTACGTGATTTTGTTGGTAAACTTGGAGGTCTACAGGGCGAACACCAAGCACTGAGGATCCGTTAGTCTGTCTTTCTTGCTAGAATTCGCGCACTCGATTAACCTGATGACATACAGATACTAGTATTTCGGAGATACTAGTGCCCTTGACCCATACGGACCACTTCAACAAATCTCTGGAGATACAACAGAGTATATTGCCCTCCCTTTTTTTTCGTGTTGACTACTGAATCCACATATTTCACCAGATCTACTCGCCTCTTATGATGTCAATGCTCAAGTATCAGCTATTGAAGACATGGTTGCCCAAGGCGCTGACATGCAAACCGTCGTTCGACTGCTATGCCTTGCAAGTTTGACAGCCGGAGGTGTGAAACTCAAGGCACTCGAAAGTATTAAACGAGAGATATTACAGGTCAGAATTGAGATAATCATCATGATAATCAATACTCAATTCCATAACAGTCGTATGGTTATAAATATCTTCCATTACTTTTATCTCTATCTTCCCCATCTTTAGGTATTATCCTGCCAAACCCTCTTCCTCCATCAACGCCGGCATCTGTCACAGCCTCGAAATATCCCTTCACTTCCCTCCGAAAATCGCTTCGGCTTCTTATCGATGATACCCCCGAAGCAATTGATGAAGTAGAGAACGATATCAGTTTTGTCTACTCCGGATATGCTCCTATCAGCATACGTTTGGTGCAATGCGTAGCTCAGAAAGGCGGTGTCATCAGCAATCCCGCGGAAAGAGAGAAGAGCACCGATAGCGGTGGTAAAGGAGGCAAAGGAAAAGCCAACACCATGTCCACAGGAAAGGTTCAAGCTCATCCGATAGTGGGATGGAAAGGCTTTGATGATGTGCTGTCTGTCATGCCTGGCCAAACCTTTGATATCATCCCTAAGGGAGTTGCCCAAGATGCAGTTACCCACTCAGTAGCTACCATGCGTAAGTCGTCCAATCTTCTGTCGATCCAGTATACTCATTAAGTAATGCAATTAGTCCGCCCTCCGGATCAATCTACAACCACCGTCGTCTTTTTCCTCGGAGGGTGTACGTACACTGAGTTGGCCGCTTTGCGTTGGGTCGCGCGCCAGAACCGCGGTAAGCTGGTTTGAGCTACGTGTTCATAATTATTATTCATATACTCATGGAGCGCGGGTGTAGGGCGTCAATTCTTGGTAGCTACTACAGGTATGGTTAGCGGGGCCAATATTGTGGAAAGCATTGCTGGTCTTGGGGCCCATGAGAATGTATCCAAGGAGGCCGGCATCTGAAGGATCCCTTAGGCCTAAGTACTAAGTGTTCAGATTGATGCCTGTGGGGTCCGAGCAAGGCAACTAGTATATTTATTGCTTTACAGCCACAACTATTCAATTCAAACACGATCACGTGATACTAACCACGTGCCTGAATTGTTTGTGTATCATTTGCAGACCCGTTTGCGCGTGTTCACCACTCGTTCAAAAAGATTTCTTGAATGTTACACTTTCCACTAATGAGTGCCTACACATCATTTTTCCCTGAAATTATTCATACCAGCTTGCTATATGAAAAGTATGAAGGAGAGGTCCCCGGGGATTGGGATCCTAGACGCGTCTGTAAGGATACTATTTACGCTTATGATCAGCTGTCAACAAGTCGGACTATAAAACGACCAGGACGCGTCGACCTCCCTCACCCTCAGCTTGCTTCCCTACTACCACCACCCATCTATATCGTCGTCTACCTTCTGACCTCTCAGTTCTACGGTTTGTAGCCTTTGACATATTTATTTTTTTCGTCGTTAAAATGACCGCTGGACGATAGTTCCCGAACTAAGGCGCATATATTCACTCTTATTATTCTTTCTACTCCTTTTTCGCCATGGCACGCACTGCTACCGCTAAGACCGCCGCTCCCAAGGAGAAGAAGGGTGCGGCTACACATTCTATATTTATTGTACCTACTGACCCTATCCGCCTTCAGTTAAGTCGACAAAATCTGGTGAAAAGAAAGCACCTACCGCATACCAGCTATTCATGAAGAATGAGCTTGCACGTTTGAAGGCGGAGAACCCAGAAAGCACCCACAAGGACCGGTATGGATAATCAACATTAATCATCTTCATTCTCTAACATCATTCCCACAACGTTAGTTTCAAGCAGGCTGCCGCTAATTGGGCGGGCGCAAAAGAGAACACCAAGAAGAAAGATTAACGCGCTTATGCTATGAACTTTCGCTCTTCATATGTTCTTGTGACCAGCTACAAAACTACTCGGAGTTGGGTTTCATGTCGCTTTTTACATCTTGTACTGTGTTATATCCTGGACATCGTTAATGTACTGTAATGTCTATTTTATCTTGGCCTCCAAGCAATATTTATGATATGCTAAACACATTCCCCCCCATCATGTGTGTTGCTTTTATGTTTCGTTGGATGGAGGTGTTGGCAAGTAGCAGGAGTATCGATCCTCTGTGGCGCCTTTCCATCCCACTGCATGATTGTACTTTGTTAGTCTCCTGGGATAAGGAACGCATTTATGAAAGTACTAACCGCATTGCCAGCAGTCTAGCAGCCCAGTGGGATCACTGTTGAACAGACGCGCAGAGCATGCTGAGGATTAATTGCCATGAAGTTAGCTTATAGTTACTCACTATTTCTTCTTAATCTCCAGTAGCCTTGGGTAATTTGGCCCCCAGAATGATTCTGATAGACAATACAGTATCAGACATCATGATCAACATTAAGGTCAACTCCCCAACATACCTTCGTGATCACGCTCATAGAGGTCGGCTTCATTCTAAAAGCAAAAATCATTCAGTAAACAGTATGCATCAGTGAGCAACAGATGGGCTTACCTGGTATGCACCGCTGTTGGGTGCAATCTTGCGCATCGTCTCGCTGAAGTAGTGGGCACCGGCATAGCCCGCCTGCACGTAGTCTACCGAAGTACTGTTGAAGGAGTACAAGCCGCCAACCTACGATAACTTGGGTGTCAGCAAAAACAACCCGATATAGGTATATGGCTACCCACATTCCAAATAGCACCTCTCCAAGCGGGAGTAGCTGAGGTACTTCCCTCTGTGTAGTTGTACAAGTAGGGAGCCGTCCAAGGGATGTATACTTCTCCACCAGTATTCCATACAGACAAAAGGGCCTGGACCATCTCCGAACGGCCTTGAGCTGTCTCGAGCACGGATCCTGGAAGAAGGCGACCTCCGATGGTGAGTTCCACACCAATAACCTAATCCATTCGAAGATAGGTATATCAACCTCCGCTTAGTGTCTAAAGGAGGATATTTCCAATACGCACCAACTCTTGTTCGATCAAATACTCCTGGAAGAAGTCATAGAAGGATGGGAGGGTCTCGACGACGACTGTTCCGTTCTGAGACAGAATCCAGTCCGCCATAGGCTTTACGGATTCTTGCGCTTCTTCTAAGGTTATCAACGGATTGACTATGGCTATTTCAAATTTCTATTGAGAAGAAGTACTTAATGCTCAAAACACATGCTTTAACAACACAACAGGGGCGACACTTACGTTCACATGTCCACCCCATCCCTTGTTTGCCCAATCCAAGGCAACTTCAGTCAGTGTCTCATAGTATCCCTGGATGTTTTCCTCGGTGTTGTTGAAAGAAAAGCTCGCACTAATATCATAATGATACAGTCAAGATTTTGTCTTGATGTCGAGAACGCGCTGCACCTACACTTGAAGCTGCATTCTCGGCTCGACTTTCGTAGTGGATTCAACGACCACACCTGGGGGGGGGGGATGAGCCACAAATTGGGGTAGACAGATTACAGATAACTAACCGAATGTTCCACCGCCACCGCCTCGCAACGCCCACTGTAGAGCGATCGGTTAACTCGGTCCTTTTGAAATCATCAAGCACGAAACTCACAAAGAGATCGGAATTCTGGCAAGAGTTGGCGATGCGGAACCTTCCATCTGGAGTCACGATCTTGAACTCGAGCTAGATGATGTATGCATGAGGAACAAGGGTTATACGACGTATAGATGAGTAGTTAACGTACGACACGATCAATACCAAGACCATAGACAGGTGACAAAACACTATGACCACCGCCCTAGATGCAATATAAGAAAACTGTACTGACGAAACAAAGCGACAAGAACATGCCATGACCCTGTTGAACAAGCATATACATCAATATTTGATTGATACCATGCAACTGTGGAACGACTGACCATCCTCCTGAAGCCCCTACGGTGGCAGCATAACCACCGACAAAGGTTGCATTGTTCTGCTCTGCCAATTCGTACAACGTAGCGAAATGAATCCCGGCCTGTGGGTCGGTGTTTAATAGCATTCAAAAAGAGGGGACGTGATCTGAAGGGCTTACACCCATGGTGATTGCGCGATAAGACTCGGATTCCGATGAATTACATCCAGCGGGAACGAAGTCCTCGTGGAATGTCGTCTAGATCGAATTAAGAAATTGTGCCCAAAAACAGAGGCCCTAATCTCACCGTGTTGAAAAGATGTGTCTATTGACCATAGCCATTAATTTTTCCGAAAAAGTCGCAAATATGAAATATCACGCACCCAAAGAGATAGTGTTCCAGCTCCAGACGAGCGACCCTTATAGTCGTGTCCTGTGTTTTTGATTGATAGTGGTACATTGTATTTTGTTGAGAAGTTGAAAGCGGCTTGGATATCGGATACAGAGGCTAATTCGATCTAAAGCGGACTTGATAAGATAGATATGACATATGATCCAACTTTTGAGTACTCACATAATACGATGACAGTCCGCCCTGAGCACAGTTCTGCCCCTTATTGTAGAAGCTAGGGTCGGAAGGATCGTTGAAGTCGAGCAGACATTGCGCGTTTGTCCTTTGGCAGGTTTCCCATTGAGGCTGGTCGAATTGTTAGAAAGATCGCCAGGAGAAGTCGTCATAATATGACATACCTGCATATACGCTCCGATCGCATCGGTACGGAAGTAGGGTGAAGTATAATTGGCTTGAACTGTGGCACATTCCGCCGTCGATGGTGTAACAGAGACATTGTTGTATTCTGAAAAGCATGGTAATGCCAGGGGTGTGACAACGCCCAAACGGCCGCCCACGCTTTGGTTTAGTGCTGCCCACTCAGGAGAGAGTGCGGCATGGGCCAAGTCCGCTGAGCCCGCAATTAAGGCAAGCAAAAGTCCGTGCACAATGGTCATCGAGGAAATGTGCTCCGATGATGGTACCAGTGTCGAAGGATTGCACTGTCTGCAGCAGGCCCGCAGAACAAGCGCTTTATATACTCGTTCCCCGGATTAGAAGGATATGGGCTCGTGCAGGTCACAGGATCTATATTTTTTTCTTACCATCATGATACATGACCCCCTGGAAATTACAAGATAGTTTAGAACGGTGTTCGCGGTTGAGCCGCCAGGCATTCCTTCGGGCTTGCATGGTCGGTCAGAGTCTGGGACCTGTTCAACACTCACGGCCATCGGTCACGGTCTACTCTTTCTAGCTGGGTGATTGGGCGGAAAAATAAAAACGTGGGAGTGCATGTCCGGGAATGGTCCTGACTCGTTTAGCATTGTGGCTCGATCGGCGGCGACCAATATCATTTGACGGTTCGATAGAATGTTATATATGAGGTAGCCGACTTCGAGACCAGCTGACAGGTCACTCGGATGAGTAGTCAGTTCAAGCTATGATCTATGTCTGGACTGGTGGTACACCAGACTTGGGTGATTGAGATAAGAGAATAATAGAGATTATCTAGAGCTTGGCAGGCCAAGCCAGGTCCGATTCGTGTAGAGAAGTCAATTAGTGGCACCGCCGAACTCGAAACATTAGGCGCTTCTTCAGCTTGCTCAAGAACTAGAAATAATTCTCCATTATTCCGAGTAATGATAATAATATTAACGCCTAGGCGTCCGAGTTCATCAGTGGCAGTACATGAGCCACATAGAAACAATATTGGGCATACAGGTTTCTGTTGATGCCCGACGAGTATACGCCAACAAGCGAGAGAAATATATGCGACGCCCGAGATTGAATGGGAATAGTTTCGCTTGAGCATCAGTGTAGAGCGATAAGGACTGATATAACTATGCACGAGTTCAAGAGAAGTTCTTCCTTCAGGCGACAACATAACATAAATGATGTACGGGTGCTATATGAGCCCTGGATGAACATCCCTGCAAATCATTTAGGAAAAACGATTATTTTGCGTGGAACATAATCTGACCCATACCGTCACAGCAATAGAGCGCGGGGGTTTTAGTAGCTGAGACAGGCGGTATGAGCCGCACCGGGCTGTCCGTACAAAACCGATCCAGTGGAAGCGTAAGTAGTACAACAAATGATAGTGACTTATAGAACATTGCATGCTCGTTTCAAAAAGAATGATCATACCAAGGTTATCGTAGGGTCCGTTAAATGTAGTCGCCAAAATAACAGATAATAATAACATTATTTAAAATAAAATAAAAACACTGATGTCTGATGTCTACTCCGAGGTCACATTCACGAAAGCGTACAGTAGAGTGATGACGTCGCCCAAACCGACTCGCCTATGTGTCCATGTCCCAAAACATCAATGATAGACCAGAATAAATAGCTCAGTCCATGATACATATAACCTCTCGAGTCTTGCTAGAGCCCGGTGGCCGATCGAAGATTGATACCCACTCAAAGTCAAAAAGCAATATCAGATAACCTGGACTCTCCGGGACCCGGACCTGCCGGAAGTTGAGAACTAACATTGGCATGTCTGCGTCATTATGCCGTGCTCCTCTTCTTGACGTTGAGCTCAGGATATTTGGGACTGGAAACAAGAGCCCAATCAATCATCAACAAAGCAGATTTATCGCTCACGGGATGTCCCGGGCGACTCTATCGTGAGCTTTTTCCTGGACCGATATTGCTAATAGGATTAGGACTCGGCGACGGATGATTATCCGATTCTGTTGACCGTGGGCCTAAAGGCGTGGAAGAAATAGCAGTTTGATCCGGACGATTGCCGACAGATGTTTGTTCATTGCTCTGCTTTTTATCAATGCTGCCGACGCCGCCTTTGATCCCCTGGCTATGCAACTGATCTTTGCCAGTACGCGACGTATCCTCGGTCTTAGGCGGACGAGTTTGATGGATAAACTGTGGTTTAACCCCGCTCTCCTGGGCACTATAAGGCTGTTCCTCAGAGGGGCGGTGTGTATTGCTTCCGGAGGTATCCTTCTCCTTGCTGGAAAGTTGCGTGCCCTTGCGCACAGGTTGACTTGAATGTTGCGGCCCACTATTAATGCTTTGCCCATTTCCATTCGGAGGAGGCTTGTCGGCGTTCGCGGATCGCTCATTTCCCCCGCCAGCAGGGGTGGGTGCATGCCCGTTTGTAAGCCCGGCGGGGGGCCACACGCTGTCCTCGCTAGGCTGCTGTTTCGTGGTAGAAGGGCGCCCATCGTTGCTTAGGCGTTGCTTGTCCTGGCCGGGGTACTGTTCAGTTTTGCCACCAGGCAGCGCGCTACCCCCGGTGGGTTGTTCAGTCACACCGGTATCTTTAGAGCCGCCGCTGGAGCGTTGGTGCAGTCGATCACGTTTTGGCCTGCTGTCAGCAGGCTGTGCTGTCACGTCAACAGACTCGACGCCATGTTGCTGGTTGCTGGTTGATCGCTTGTCCTCCCTGGCATTGCGCTGTGGTCCACGCCCGCTTGAAGAACGTAAAATGGCATCCGAACGCTGCGGCTCTTTGCTGGGGGACTGATTCAAGTCCTTGCGGCGTATCCCAGACTGCTGGTCATCAACGACAGACTGCGAGCTACCATTCGTAAGCCGTCGAGCATTGCTAGGATGCTGCATGCCTACGTCGGGCTGAGAGTTATCGCTTGAGCGCTGCGAGCCTTGGCTCAGCGGTGAGACGTTGGTAAGACCCGTGCTAGATTGCGCGTTGTTGTTCGAAGACCGTAGGTCCTGATTGGACTGTGGGTTGTTGCTCGAGCTCTGCGTACCATTGGAAGAGAGCCCGGCCGCTTCTCTGGCGACAGCTCGGGGTTGCGTGTTCTCTGTGCCGCTGCCGGAAGCAACGAGGGGGCGTGGCGAATGCGCGGCGATATCTAGTTGAAGTGTCGGGGGTGTGCTGAGCTTTGTAACACTGGTGGATGACGTTACATTCGTTTTATAAGTTACAAATAATTCAAACATTCAAGTAAATGATTTTTTACCCATTGATACCCTTGTCTCCTCCATCAGAGTCACCGAGAATATATTCCAAAGCATTACTGATGAACACCTCATCTTGAGTATTATGAGAGTTTGTTCCATCGTCTTGTCTCTCATTCGTAGGCGAACCGCTGCCCTCTTCGTTTAATGCAGGCGAATTAACAACATGGCTGGAAAACGGGGATGGAGATGGAGATGGATGTTGAGGCACCGGTACTGGTGCTAGTACTGTACGCACAGGCGCAGGTGTAGGCGCCGGCGCCGGGGCATGCACTGACGCAGGTGTTGGTGATGGTGCACGTGTAGGTAGAGACGCAGACCCGGGTGCAGGAGCGGATGAAGGTCCAGATGAAGGTGGTGTTTCTTCCTTTTTGACTATCTGTTTCGCATGAATATTAGTGCCCGCTGTTAAATATATCTTAATTTTGTCATTCTCGTAAAGAGGGCGTTCTACTCTTAGATTAGTAATTGTTAGAGCCCCAGGCATGTTTAAATTAGCTACTTACCTTCATCATGGGCTGCAGTCTCCCCGAGATGTCTTAAAAGGTCACTGTATGACAACGTTTTCTTGGCAATAAGGTGGGTCCGGAAAAAAGAAAGCTTTTTCTTGACGTGAACAACTAATGCTTGATTGGTTGACAAAGAACTAATGTAAAACCGATGTTAGTATTCATAGTACATGGTAGATATCAAATAAGAACCAACTATTCTTACCAAGGTGGGGTAAGCTTGTGTCGCGTTTGTCGATGCGCATCAGCGGAAAATTTCGGCAGATCGATCTTTAGCTTTGACTTGGTGGTCTTCGATCCGTTTGACTCGTTACAAGAGAGCTCAAGTGTGTAAGTCCTCGTTTCCTGTTTCTGGAACTTCAGCGAAATAGCTAGACGATAAAATAGGTTATTGCTCTGGGTCCTGTTAACGGCTGACTTGCCCTTACATTGAATACGTAAAGGTCTAACAAAACAGTGGCATCGTTATTACGAATAGATCGACCAGCGCGGAATGATAACTTACTCATTATTTTCGCTCCCAAGCGTGGCCATACCAGCTGTCCGGGCGAGAGAGTAGGGAGTTATGGATAAGGAAGAACACGAGCATTCTACAGGTTGTTATATACATGGAAGACAATCAAGAGTAATTTGAGATTCTTTTACATGAAACAGATAATGAGGCTTCCATGTGCTTTGCACACGCATGTCATACCGCCCAGAATATTAAATATTACCAAGCGCCGTGAAGACCCTTGCATAGAGCAAGGAGCCACACAGGCAATAGCTTTGAGTGTATGGTTTTGCCGGCTCGGGCGTGTTCAAAAAGCGCAGGGTTGGGCTTTGGCTTAGGCTCGGGCTCGATGGGCCCAGGCTCACAGACTCAAACCCGCAAAGCTCTATCAAATTGAGTGGCCAGACTCGAGACGCTGTGAAGTGCTGGTGTTGCAAGAAAGAGGTGATCACGTCAATTATCGACATTATGGACGCGAAGGAAGACATGGGCGAGCGGTGCAATGATCGCCATATCGATCACTTCCATTCTCAGCAAGTTGATCAAATCCAATCAACCACAGCGCATGAGTAGGCAAGAGACGCAACCCCACTTTTGGTTCCTCGTCCAAATGTGGTGGAATTAGCAAGTTTAAGGAATAGGTTAACGAGGGCTAGAAACTTTGCTATTGCATGTTTAATTATGCAACCTGTCCACAGCCACGGGCGGCCTTGACAGTCTACGCCGCTACTGTAGGACATTGCGGTCTTCACAGCAGGTGTTGTAAGCAAAAGCATTGCATAATTGCGTAGTTCATTTCGATGCAACGGACACAGTATATGGAATAGGATAGTGCGTCATCATCCAATTATGTGGGCGTGGCCCTGTGAAGGCTTGATATAGCTTGATACCTTGGGCATGGGCGCGATGGCTCTTGCACTACATCCATCGTTCCATGGTGGATACCACTGGCAGCGGCACCGCAAATGGCTATGCTAAATGAAGATGTTAATTACGAGCACGAGATCAAGATTTGCCATGATCATGAAAGGAGTATCGGTATCACGGGGGGTAGCGGGGGATGCGAGACGGATATACATAGGTATGATGATAATAAATGGATTAAAACGATGCGGTGACCCCGTGACCTCGGGCCAAGAAGCCGGAGTAGGAGAAGGGCAAGGGCAAAGGCAGAGAGGCCTGAGAAACAAGGCGCCCACTGGCACCGACCACAACCGCATATGTCTCTCTGGGGCTCCATTCCACCAGAGCAACCAACTCAAGCCTCGTCAGAAACGGGCTCCTCAGCCTAATGAGAGAGCCCCTTTCTCACCGTCTGCTTTCTAAAAAAAAAAATCTATTCGCTCTCCTTGATTATTTGTGCTCTCGTTCCAACCCTCATCATCTCTAGACGATAATCTTTATCTCCACTTGCAACCCTTTCTCACACGCACAATCCTCGCGGCATAGTCATGGCTGACAATTTTTCAGAGCCCTTTTTGTATTTTGACCCCTTCGAAACACCAAGCTTGCCCTCTGCCTCGGTCGATAACGACATCCAGGACAGACATACCATAGAGCGCAACCAGCAGGCGCACCACGGGCAATCCTCGTCCTCCACAACCGTAGATCGTGAAGATACCGAGATGGGAAGCATGTCTCCCATTCTATCTCTCGATCCATTTGCACACGCCAAGGGAAAGGGTGTATCTAATCCCATGTCCATTCGTCCTCACGATCTGCATTTGGACGGTTTCGACACATTTGATAGCAGTGCCTACTCTTATGTTGCTAGTACTAGCAGCATTTCTTCCCCAACCTTTTATGACATCCAACCACCGATCTCTTCAAATGATACTTTGTCCCATCCATCGTCCTTCGCTGGCGCAGGGCATCAATCTCATGCTGCATCCCCGTCCGATAGCAGCATTCCTCCTGATCTAGACTCAGGGAAAGGGAAAGAACGTGCACCTACCCTACCGCCCCTGTTCTTCGTGCCAGCCTTCGGCTATAACAGTCCCGACTGGCAGCCTTCGACATCTTCATCCTCTACCCCCGGCTTCACATCTTATGGCTTTACATCGTCAACTCCGCCTTCACATCACAATGAGGATGATGACATGCACATTAGTTATCCATCTGCGTTCAGCGAACACACCGTCTCCGCGCCGTCTTCATTCACGGCTCAACTGGAGTTACCATCACAAATGAGACGTGATCGCTCGAGCTCTCCTACGGTCCGTCGACTCACATTGGATCAGCACAACATTTCATCACCTCACTCTCATGTCTATACAACCCCCTGCACGCCTGCTGCCGTTGATGATACACACTATTATGATGACGCAAACTTCCGAGCCGCTCAGCACATCACGCCCGCTCTCATCGATGCATTGGTGATCCCATCTTTTGCTAGTCAGGCGATCAACGACACCATAGGAAGGCCTGTCGGCCCCAAGCACAAGGGGCGCTCACATTCAGACCCGCTCCTTACCGCGTCTACGGCGCTCAACGATGTCTTCCGTACCATCCCCTTAAAACACCGGTATTCCTTCCAGGAGTCTCTTCCTCGAGAGATCAAGATTTGGGTCTTTGCCTCCCTTGTGCAACTTCACGAGGACGAATATCAGCGCCTAATCCGCCAGAGTAGGTGGTCCGCTCGGACGGCATCTGCATCACGGAATCGCTGGGTAGGCCGAGAGCGAGGTATGAGGGAACTGATCAAATTCAGTCGGGTTAGTATGCGCCCATAATGACCAGAGTATATACCGAGACAGTCTTGGTTAAACTGTTATCTCTTGATTATAGGTGTGCAAATCCTGGCAAGACCTCGTCTTCGACGGCCAGCTGTGGGTCAACATGGACCTATGCGCCTTTCCTCGACTGCCAATTATGTTGTTGAAGCGCTTATCTGGCAAGAGCGGCGCGTTCGTCAGGAGACTGAACCTGACAGGCCATACCAGCCTGGATTCTTCTGCGTTAATTGACGTGATAAACAATCTAAGTCCAATGCCGATGCTCTATCCGCTTCGCACAAATATTACCTCTGTTGTGCTGCGCGGCTGCGTCGATGTTAACTCAGACGCTCTTGATTTCCTATTGAGACTGACACCGTCCTTACAGCACCTTAACCTGAAGGGGTCAAATGCCGCCTCCAACTACATTTGCAAGATTATGGGGGAGCATTGCCCTCACCTCGTCTCCCTCGATCTCAGCCAATGTACGAAAGTTGACGGCAATGGGCTGGCTCGTTTGGCGTCTTTCTTCGTCAGGCGTTCGGAGCCATCCGCGCTTAAGAGCCTCAAGATAGCCGGGATGAGATACGTCACGGACGACATACTTTCCCTTATTGGGCGAGCGTTCCCCAATTTGGAGGTTTTGGACCTCAGCTACGTTCGTTCGCTGCATAACTCGTCCCTCGACGCTTTTGTCGCTCTAGAGGATGACGAGGAGGATATCCCATCCGTGCTCCTCAACGCCCGGCAACTGGGTAGGGACAACGGCCAATACCGACGACGGATAACCCGCTTGCGCCATCTCAATCTCTCATTCTGCCTCCTCCTATCCGACATTGGCGTTTCGAATCTGGCCCACTCCGTCCCCCGCCTCGAATTCCTCGAGCTGGCGGGCATTGGCCCAGACATGGCCGATGACGGCCTGATTCGTCTGCTCGAGACTACGCCATTGATTCGGCGTCTGGATCTCGAGGACGCAGGGGTTTCAAACCACGTCCTCGCGGCTCTCACGCCACCCGACTCAGCGGAGACGACGCCCGGTAGCGCCCTTAGAGGTAACAACAGAAGCAATAGCAACAAGGACGCGCCATTACACGCTGGGCATGCCCTTGAGTACCTCACCATCTCCTCCGTCGCGGGCGACATTACCGACGACGCGATCTCTGCGCTCATTCAAAGCTGCCCCCGCCTTCGTATGCTCGAAGCGGACGGCACACCCATGTCAGGCTCTGTCCTGCGCGAGTTTGTGCGTACAATGCGCCGGCGCAAAGTACGCAACGCGCGCGTCGTCGCTGTCGACTGCCGTATGGTCGGCGAGAGCGTCGTACAGGACATGCTTAATATGGAGATTGCACGTCCGCGGTTGGGCTGGCGCGCGTATGGGGCAAGGGCGCTGGCGTACATCGACGGAAGGGATAAGGAGGAGAGAGAATGCTTTGCTCTCAGGGGCTATGATGAGTGCGATGAGACGAGGGTGGTGGTCAAGAGTTTTTATGCGTGGCAGGCGCTGGATAGGGCGCAGTTGGCGAGAGAGAAGGCGGAGAGGAGGAGTGGGAGAGCGAGACGGTTCGAGGGCGGTGATGAGGCCCAGGATGAGACGTCGCTGGCGGGCAGGATGCGCTGGTGGAGTCCCGGTGGACGGGGCGTCAGGAGGTCTGGAACTGCTCCTACGCCGCCTAACATATTTGATACGAATAACGATCGCGATGGGTGTGTTATAATGTAAGACTAACTTGTTGTACTTTTAGCATCTGTACATTGGCTTTCTCTTTCTCCCTCTTTATTTTGGGATCATGGGTCGTTTTATTTTTTTATTTTTTATCTCATTTAAGTGTATATAGTGTTATCACGAATTCCATGGCTTAGGATTGTTGTATTGGTCATTGAAAGTGACTGAGAGGGTATCATTGATGTTGTATTGGACTTCAAGCTTCAAATCCCGTGTACCGATGCTATACCAAGCTACTGTTTCTTGGTCTTTTTTCTCCCTTTTTGGGGTTTACTATCTTTGGCCTCTGGCGTATTTGCTTGCACGTCAATGCCTGCAGATGACAATGCCTTTTCCTTCCCCTTCTGCTTCCTTTTCTTCTTGGTGGAGCTTGACCGCGATGATGAGGCATTATCTGATAGAAGCCGCCTGTCAGATACATATAAAAAAAAGCGGTCCAAATACAGGCTATACGCACCTTCTTGTTGTAGCAGCCGCTCCTCTACGGGTGATCTTTTCCGCTTTCCAGAAATATCCTCATCTACATCCACATCCACATCTTCGGCTTCGGCTTTGCCTTTACCCTTGTCCTTCGCCTCTGCAAGGGTAACCTCCATGACCTCTTGCTCGTCCGAGGCTTCGTCGGGTGTGGCTTCGGGTATGTCATCGTCGATGACTTCAAGCATGCCTTCATCCTCTGCTTCACCACTTTGTTCCTCTTCTTTCATCCTCCTCTCGTACTCGGTCCGCTCGAGCATCTTGCTAGTCACTTTAACGGGGATCAAGGTACTAGATGACGCGCTTGCTTCGGTGGGAATATGTGGTGCAGGCCGATCGTACGTGGCCTGGGCAATGGCATGTTTGATGAAGCGTTCTGCGGCGCCTTTGTCTATGGTAGGCTTTTCTTGAAAATGTTATGTATGTTTAAATAATTTTTTCATCAGCAAAATAATTTTACACATTTCTTACTCTTTGAAGCATCTTCTGCATCGGTAATTTTTTCAAAGTATTCCCTTACTCGGTCCTAAGTCCATGAGAATCGTGAGAGACAAGATCCAAAACTCCGCACGAGAACCATCACTTACAAGTTCATTTACTACGGGATGAGTTTTAGGATCCACGCCTTTCGTTTTAAGATAAACTAGAGAGGAGGAAGAGCAACTTAGCTTATTCACAGCTGTTCAAGTGTGTGGATTAAAGATGACTTACTGAAGATCAAATCGTAAACAATGTATGGCAAGATAGTTTGCAGTTTGGCCTGTTGAATCGTTTCAAGCCCGAGAACTGTTTCAGGGAAGCTTTTGGAGAAGAGGGGCTCGAGTATGGCCTCAAGGTCGTCTAACGAGCTAGAGAGCGCGAATAGCTTTTTCTTGATACGAGCCTCATCGGTGGACATATTCGATTATAAGCTTTGCGAGGTGATAATTCAAGCAGTCGGAGTAGTCTGAGGCCAGAAATGCAGTTTACCAAATATCGCAACTTGTGTTAGTAGTGTTTAGTTGAGGATTAGATTACCCAATGGTATCTTTAGAAGAAGTTGTAGCTAAAGATTCACCGCCAGGCACGTGACTTTATTTTGTCACGGGACCACGGCT
Source organism: Agroathelia rolfsii (assembly GCA_018343915.1). NCBI lineage: Eukaryota > Fungi > Basidiomycota > Agaricomycetes > Amylocorticiales > Amylocorticiaceae > Agroathelia > Agroathelia rolfsii. The sequence continues at coordinate 3,329,199 of JABRWF010000002.1, forward strand.
TGAATGGAAGGCTTGGAACTTGTTTCCAGCTATTATACTACGCCTCTCGTCTGGAACGTCCACTGGCTATCCTTGAAGTTTGAAGCTCAACATGGTCTGTTTCTATCTATGCAAGGCTGTTTACCGGCCAGAAATTAAACTACATTCGCCAGTCCTCAGAACTTAGATATACCGCAAACACGCAGCTAGAGCATCGTGAGCCTTTCAGTATTCTCTTATACTCATATTATACATTAAATACTTCTTCAGTTCATGCACGTTATACCGGCACAGGTGCATATCATCGTTTTCTCCAATAAAGTCATTAAATCTCACATCTCTCCCGTCGACTGCAGGTCACGCCGACCTAACCAAATAGTGAGGGCCGGGTTTTCTTGGGAACGAACGATTCACTTGGTCTCATCGTGTAACCGCTTTCTCAGCGAATGGCTCACACATCAACACCGTGACACGCTCTCTTCGATTGTTGGACATCCAACTCTAACTTCATATCTCGCTATTGCTGACGGTGTAGCAACAGGCCGTGTGAAGTTTGAGATGACCGAGGTTCGCCTATTGTTATTGGTGTAACTTAGCGCTAACATGTCACATGTAGCAAATGCTCCAACCCTGTGGGCCTCCGCCCAAGAAGGATGATTATTAATGTGGTGTTGAAGTGTATCAGGCACCGTTCTGCAGTACATCAAAATGAGAGTTGACATTTGCTCTGTATGAGTGGCTCCAGTTCGTGGGGCTTTGGGACGGAAGTCCTGAGATGCTCTTTCCAGCTCGGTTGAGGAGCCAGTAGGCTGGCTTATAGTCTAGTAGCAGTGCTATATATAGTGAACGTTTCAGTACTAGTACATGACATGGAACATATCCCAGTGTGTATTGTGCATATTATCCGCCACTATCCTGGCAAATCACAGCATTTCACGTGGTTTCAGGTCCGTCTGAGCTTCGGACGCATGATTAATGCATGTTTGCTAAGTAACCGTCAATAATCGTGCGAACATCATGATCATTGTGATGGTCCTAGTCTATACTAAGTAGTCCCGGGGCCCGTGCTCGACTTGGGGGCATTCGTAACTTGAATTCGATTCACCATGTCTGAGCTCCAATACACCCCTCTAGAGGACATCGAACGGGTAATATCGTCTATTCTGTTCGGAAATAGTTTCTAAACTATAATGGCGATGTCCATCCCTAATTTTATGTAGTATCACGCCGAGTTGCGTGCCGGTTTTGCCACACGCAAGCTTCGTTCGATCCCATATCGCAAGTACCAGATACTCCAACTTGGTTATCTGCTCCAAGACAATGCCGACCGCTTCAAAGAGGCACTTGCAAAGGATCTTGGCCGCCCCTATATCGAGTCTGACTTGTATGTGACAATCTCATATGTATATAATTACTGAGTTTCGAAGTCAAGCTCAACGTGTTATCGCAGCCTAGAACTCTGGAGTTGTATTGCCGATGTCAAAGACACCTACAAGAATGTTGAGAAATGGTCTGCGCCCGAAGCAGTCCCGTTCAACGTCAATTTCTTTGCTATGAAACCCAAGATTAGGAAAGAACCAAAAGGCGTTGTTCTCATTATAAGCCCGTTCAACTATCCTATCTGGCTCACTTTGTCACCTCTGGTACGGATATCCTTCCTATACTATAACATTTTTGTCTCATCTAAACCTGCTTTATTAGGTCGGTGCTCTTGCTGCAGGAAATTGTGCGCTTTTGAAACCGTCGGAGCTGGTGCCGGCAACCAGTGCGTTACTGGCAGAGTTGGTGCCCAAGTACCTAGACAGTGACCTTGTAAAGGTTGTAAATGGCGGTGTACCCGAGACTACCAAAGCAAGTTTCCCATTCCGTTTATTGTTTCCTTTCATACTTATCTGCGAATCCAGATCCTTGAACTTCCCTGGGATCACAGTAAGCAATCCATACTTTCTTGAGCATCATATTCCTTATATATTGACGCAACAATCCAGTTCTGTTTACGGGTAGGTCTTCATTACTGAATCTTAACCCTGAAACAGTTTCTTGAGAACCATTTCACTAGGCGGTAGCAAAGTAGCTCGCATCGTTTCAACTGCTGCAGCGAAACACCTCACACCTGTTACTCTGGAGGTTTGTTGTAACACCTTCACCAGCTCCCTAGCTCTTTCGCTCACGTTCATTTTAGCTTGGTGGCAAGTCACCTGCAATTATTTCCCCGACGTGTGACCTCCAGACTACTGCCCGGCGTCTATTGTGGGGTAAGCTTGTGAACGGTGGTCAGACTTGCGTCGCACCGGATTATGTTCTGGTACCGCGCGGATTCCGTGATCGTTTTGTGACCACTTTGAAAGAGACGTGCGTAAAACAACTTTTTAAGATAACCAGCAGTATTATTCATGATAGCCCAGTTATCTTGAATTCTATGGAAAGGAAGATCAGGCCCAGGACCCTAAAATTGCTCATATCGTGTCGAAGGCCCATCACAAGCGTCTCACTGGCATCCTGTCTAACACGAAAGGCACTATTGTGTTGGGTGGGCCGCCGTCTGCTGACTCCGAGTCGAACCTTTTTTTGGCTCCCACTATTGTTGTCGATGTGACTGGTGAAGACTCTTTGATGCAAGATGAAATTTTTGGTCCTATCCTTCCCATCGTCGATATCAACGACGAGGATTGGGTTGATGAAGCTGTTAGATTCATCAATGCTAGGTTGGTTCTTCGAAGATATGCATAGTAACTACAGTCTTAAACAAAACACAGAGACCATCCACTGACAATCTACCTATTCTCTACCGATGAGTCCGAAAAGGGATATAGTAAGACTTTGCAGAAATTGTTCTAGATAACCAGACCAGAGAACTTATCATAGTCCGCAGTCTTTGATCATACCCAAAGTGGTAGCTGTGCCGCTAATGAGACCATCATACATCTCGGAGGTAATTTTGGTTGGATTTGTATTACTGGTAACGCTCTCTGAGTATTTTATAGTGCCTGGTGCACCCTTTGGAGGTATTGGGGTAAGTTTATTATTTTAATGGTATATACACTATGTCTAATCATTCTGAATTTCTTCAGCCTAGCGGATGTAAGTAAATTACATTTAACTCAAAGTCTGGATTAATGTTTGTTTGCTAGCTGGACAACATACTGGGAAATTCACTTTCGACACCTTTACCCACATACGTACAACGATTGACAATCCAAGCTGGTATGTAGTCATAGCACCAGACATTTCAAAGTGTTCTAAAACTGTTTGTAGGGTGGACACACTCTTGGGTTCTCGATACCCGCCTTATAGTGTACGTCAGAGAATAAATTAATACGCGACTGAACTTCAAAAGCTATATGCTGACAAACAACCCATAGGCCGCCAAGGACCGCAAGCTGGCCCAAGTTGCTCGCTACTCCCTACCTTCCCGTCCTAAAGGACCACCTGCAGTTTCCGAGACTGCGACATATTCTCTGTTTCGTTCGCAGAAATCCTGGTTTTCTAAGAGGTGGGTGGTCGCTTTAGTTCTCGCAGTAATCGGATTTGTTGCGAGACGAAAGATTAGCCAGAAGTAAATACACACTATATTTCCTTTTCTATGATTGTATGTTTCTGAGGATTGTGCATGAGCATCTAAACAGTATTCCACGGGTTAGTACAATAATTATGAAATGAAAGGATGTTCAAATTATTATGTGACAAGGCCGATGACGTAAAATTGTTTGCCCGAACGGCAGGGATGGCACTCTATAGCTCCATGATTAAAGCCTGAATAAATTACTTTCAAAACGTCGAAGCTTCAACTATGAAAGGCATTTATAACTTGAACCATGGGTGCGACCTGGCAGCAGCTATACTTCTGTACTTTACAAGCTAATCATTAGCATTCCTGGCTTTAGATCCTAGGCTAGATTTGCTGAAGGTTGTCGCCGAGACACTTTGTCGGTGCCAAAGACCCAGATAGCTTTGCTTTTCGCTGGCATGCAATTCATTGTATCCTCGGATCGTCTTCTTCAAAGACTTTCGATGATACCAAATATGTGTTATCGCCAAATTTGGAATGTAGGTGCTTATGAACCACCCGCCTTGTTGTGCCACTCGAGCACCCATAAATGGGTCCATTGTTACTTTATGATCTTTAAATACCCGGCACACCCTAGCTCTTGCCCAGTCACAATCCTTCTCTCTCCATTATCGTCCGGAGTTGCCACAATATCTCTGCGACGATGCCCGATGACAAGAATATTTCCTCCAGACACTCTTGTGATGGCTGGTTCCCGAAGTGCAAAATACCCGGGAATACTTCCTCTAGCATTAAATCTTCAACATCCCAAGAATCACCTCTTTTACGACGAAATGACCATCCTATCTATAATATCAAGATCTTGAATGGCGTCGAGTCTAATCCATATACCTCGGATTACGCTCCGTACATGCAAGGATATGACCGTGTTCTCTTAGAAAAGTACGCCACATACATTTTGATATAAACTCAAGAAGCTTGTTTAATTATTTCTATAATACCAGTGCCAACTATACTCTCAGCTTACTCAATTTATTGAATTCAGTAAAATCTCCTTCATTTTCTCCGGTTGTGAAATCAGGCCTCGAGACTCCCACTCGTGCTCTGGATCTAGGCTGTGGGACAGGGGAATGGGTTCGTCAGGCTTCACAACAATGGCCGGAGTGTCAAGTCATAGGCCTCGATCTCGTTGACAAGTTCTCTCTGGATGTCCGTGGACAGTATCCCTTGTACAAACCGTCAAATGTGACCTTTATCCTAGGTAACTTGTATGTTTTTATTTTGTCAGCATTAGTGAGTTATATTAGAGCACTAATTTGCCTACAATATCATAGTCTAAAGCCACTACCATTCGACGACTGCTCCTTTGATTTTGTTCGCATGGCGGATCTAGCACTGACTATTCCTTACGACAAATGGGTCGACGTCTTGAAGGACGTAAGACGGATCCTCAAGTATGGTGGTCGTGTGGAACTCATAGATGATCAACTTTTCTTTCCTTATGGCGAAGAAATCCCTGAGAAAGATACGTCCGCTACAACCACTCTATCAAAGCTCTCAATCCATCGTCCATCAACTCCTGATACTCCGTCCTTGGAAGCTTCATTTGAATGGGTGGATAAGCACTCGCTGAATATGGACCGCACTCCAACCAACAATTTTGGTATATCCTCATATATGCATCCGCCATCGCTCACAGAACCATCTTCTCTTGGATCTTGTAAAATCCCTCCAAGTCATTTGCAGCGGTCTCTTCCGCCTGTGCCTACATCTTCCAATGACATACACTCAAATGCTACGTATCAGCCACCCAAAACTGCCACAGTGCGCTCAAGGCCATCAAAGCCAACACGACCGCTCCCACCTTTACCCCAACAACTTCCTCTCACTCCAGCGCGGAACTCAAAAGAACAGGACTCAATAGAACCTAAATCTAATGTTGCTGCACCACAAGAAACTTCCTTCCGTCCCGTCGCGCAAGAAATCGAACTCGCCTTTTCCCGTATGCTTCAACATCAGTACCAAACCGCCCCCCACATACATCATAAGATCCTGGAGCATGCTCTTGGATTATCTTTTGGAAACAGTCAATGGATGCGTGTAGGTGATTACCAGGTTGCACTGGCCCCAGATTCTCTGGCATGTTACACGAGCGAAGCCCAAGGTACGGTCACTAGTACCAATCATAAGCTCAGGAAAAGTAGGGATAGCAAGAAGAGTGATATACACAAGTTCATGGAGACAAATGATGAGAAGCATGTCACTCAGAAGAGAGATTTTAAAAGAACGAATTCCACGGATAGCACGCATGGATTTGCTTATCGCGCATCCCCAGCATCGACACAAGTATCACTCGCTTTATCGGACGGGACAACCCTCAATGAGTTGCCAAGAAACTCACTCTATACTCACCCTAATACTCGTAAAGTTCCGTCCGGCTTACTCATCTATCCTTCAACCTTTATCCCCCTTTCACCTGATGAAGTCGAATGGCATGCCTGCAAGCATGCACACACCCTTCTCGGTTGTCGTGCAGCGTTGATGGGATATTTGCTCAAGGAATCTAAAGATTCTTTGACCATGGACGATTGTAAAGACCTCTTTTGGTCTTATCAAACGTAAAGAATCTCATTTACTCTACTCATTCGCCAGGAGAACTCATTGATTTTTTTTTTAGATTCATGCGGAAACGGTTCTATTGGGCGGAAGACTCCAGTCACCTGGCCCTATCAGTGGAAGACGAAAAGGAAAGCCTGCATGCCGGCCGCTCGCGTTCATCTTCAAGCGCCTCATTGAAACAAGAACAGGTGCAGAAAAGCGATAATCGATTGGAGATACTAAAAATACCTAAAGATGATTTGTTTTTTGTGCGCTCGTTTAAGGTTTATGAGGCTATTAAGAACTAAGTGCTGGGAACTTGAACAAAGAGTGAATCGAATTATTTATTTATAATATTTATTGATTTTGATTGTTTATAATCAGTATTTGTTTCGTATAATTTGCTCATGGTTTTGGTTACAATCAAATAACAGTTTTCGAATTGCCTTTAGGTTTGATTTACTATTACACCGAACGCAACTCCATCGATCATAAAGGATTTCAAATAGTCTTACATATATTCACAAGTTGTGATGAACCAGATATAATACCAAACCGTCTCAATTGGTTCATTTGGGTGCAGAGAGACGAACATTCACGTTCTTGTGATCATGATCCCAATATTTGTTCGCCTCCTGCAAAAGATCCTTGGGAGGGCCGTGCTTTTTGTGTTCCTGAAATTAATGTTTAGGGTATGTGCATATATTCGAATACAAACGAATCTTACTTCGAGGGAGTCCCAGCCGATAAGGAATAGATAATAATTGATATCTTCAACTAACGGACCATAAGCACCATCAACGGAGTGATTAGTGTCCATCCACTCCCAGAGCTTCTTCATGACATCTAGAGCGGCCTTTTTATCAACCCCGGGCCTAAGAATAAATTCGGCAAACTCGGTGACTGGCTTTGAAGCAGCAGGAACATAAGGCCTGTTGAGGCTGTCAACGCACCCAAATTCATGAGTTCACTTTTTCCGGGAAGGAGTGGATACAACATACTAGCAATGAAAGAGTTTACGCGGACCGGTGGATATTTGGTCAAGTCGCTTCTTTAATTCTGGATCAATGTCTGAGCCAAACAGCTGTATGTGGTCCGAATAGCTTTTCCAGGCTAACACAAGAGCATCAGTACGGAAAACTTGCGCATATATTGATACAATATGCTCACTGGAAATGAAGTAACCAGTGCTGCCATCCTCCTCCTGAAGACCGGTATATCCACTATTATCATGATTAGGCTCACAATAATGAGATGTCGACAATGGTTCAGATCAAAAATACTTGCTTTCCAACATAGCTCGGCACAGTGGAGAGCAGATCGGTGACAGGCTTGAACGAATTGTGGTCTTGCTTATATTTGTCATTCGCAGTGAAGCGAAGATATCCAGTACAATGATTATAGGTCGACATTCTCAGCTTTCACAGGATCCTAGTAGGATTCAAGTGAATGAGTATAGGGTAAACTGACGATTGCTGTGGACTTATATTTATGGCAACGCAATTCAATTCCTCGCATCTAGCCATTGTGCATGTGCGGCTCGGTGATATTTGGTGACAGCGCTCCGACTCAGAGACCCCGACAGGAAGCAAAGTGGCGCCTGGGGCTTAGAGCTTAGAGTTTCGGATATCATCCCGGAAATGATGATGTTTACAGCATGCCTGCCAATGAGATCTAAGTAATAAAGCGATCTATTGCGGATATTCCTCAAGTAATTTGAATACCCGTGCAAACGGCTTCAAAGTCTATATACTTCCAAATTTCCGAGACGGCGGAGGCATCAATATTTGACTCAAAAATAAGGAATGCTTTTGAAAGTACTCTGAAGCATTGTATTGAACTTGAAAACAACTAATTCATGGTAAGGTGAGATATCCTATTCTATCCTAGCCATATTTACTGAGGCACTGATAAGTTGACACTTTTACCGGCATGATCATAGTATTTAACAACCTCTCCTATAATGTCCTTAGGAGGGCCCTTCTGATGAATTTCCTGTAAAACACACACCCAGATGTTATTCAAGTTTAAAACATTACATGCGGAAGGGGCATTGCTTACGTCGACCGTATTCCATCCAATGATGAAGAGATAATGGTTTACATCCTCAACAAAGGGGCCATAGGTACCATCAATTGGGTGGTTGGTATCTAACCAAACCCAGAGTTTCTTCATGGCAGCTAGGGCAGCCTTTTGATCAACTCCCTGTTTGAGGGTAAATTCAACGAACTCGGTAACTGGCTTGGAAGCTGCCGCCGCATGCGACCGGTTGAGACTATATATAAAAACAAGTATCAAGGGTGAGTCAGCTTTTCCGTCCAAAGGAGGATTGACGGACTAAACATGGTAGACAGTAAGTTCGCCAGTAGTGATTGCGGGTAGGAGTTTCTTCAGCTCGTCCTCATACTTTGATCCATATAGTTGCTGATGAACCGGATAGCTTGTCCAGTCTGTAGAAGCAATGTTTGTTCAAACTATGCGTATATATCTATGCAGTCGACTTACTTGTAATGAAATAGCCCGTATTTCCATCTTCATTTTCAAGGCCAGTATACCCACTGAGCAAATAGTTAGCTTCTAGTTCTAGCAAGTCTAGAATTCCTACTAGTATGAAAGGATTTGAGTAAAAATGACTTACTTGCCGACATAACCAGGGACGGTGGAGAGCAAATCGACGATAGGCTTCAGTTGATTATGGTCTTTCTTGTACTTTTCGGTAGCAGGCCAGCGAAGGAATTCGGAGCAATGATTGTAAGAAGACACTGGCATTTTGGATAGTTACTCTAGAGTCTTTCAAACAATTGAGTGTCACTTCAAGTTGAATAAGTGCGGTTATTGGACGGCAGTTGTTTCAAGAACAGGGTGATTTTATACTGCGTTCTAGATAACAAGGTTTCCTGTTGACTGACAGTTATCAGCTTGTCATGATATGTGTGCGGCATATCAGTGCGTGATGCATGATGGGCTAATCCTCTGAGCGCAATAGTTGCTGATTGGTTGCCGGGATCCTGGTCCAACACTACAGCGCCTACAATCATAAAATTGAGCCTGAACATTTTGTTACATGGATCCGGGAGTTACGAACGTATGAGGTGAGTAATTTCAAGCCCGATTACTGGTATTACATCTGAAAGTCACCAATCAAACACTAGGACATGGAGATAACCCAAGCATTACGGCTGCATTCTGGGCTCTTCCAGCTTTTGTGCCCACGTGAGCGACGCGTGTATACATCCGGACCACACTTAATGGGACGATGCGTTCATTATATTTGACTCTTAACCACAATCCAGTTCCATGATCGACATTTTTGTCAAGGCATTTACACATATCAAAGATCGCCCTAAAGCAGAACAGGCGTTGCCAATGCTTCAGCGGGTAGCATCTCTGGTGAAGCCGGTCATGCGCAAGCACGGATGGGTCCTGCCCGTCTTATCTGAGTTCTTTCCTGATGAACCCAATTTAGTCGGTAAGAAATATTGACCGAAGCGCCCATAAATACATGTATGAGCGCACATCATTTTGTGTCTGATACTTTCCGATGCATAGGTCTCAGTGAGTCAACTCTGCCCTGACATGATTTCACGTTTAACTAAATCAAGACACCGATAATGATCAAAGACGTTAATGGCGGAGAGAAGATTCTACTTCGGCTCAGGCCCCCATGGGCACCTGACACGTTCTATGATATAGAACAAGTAGTGTCCGTGATGTTGCACGAGGTAAATACTCGGTCTTTCAATGGTCGCATCTGACCCAACAAGTATTGATGCAATATTAATGGTCGGTCTGACCAGCTGACTCACAACGTTCGTGGGCCCCATGATGAGGAGTTCTATAGGATCCTTGGAAGTCTAGAAGATGAGTATGCTGCCCTAAAGCGGTCAGGCTATGCAGGTGAAGGCTTCTTCTCCAAAGGGCGCCGATTAGGAGAAAACGTTTCCCATAATGTGCCGCCTGGCTTGGCCAGGATTCGTGCCCTGGAAGCCGCTGAAAAGAGAAAAAGAATGTCTGCCATCTTATCGGGTAGTATAAAACTCGGCGGTCATTCCGTCGGCGCCCCTAATCTCTCCCCAAGAGAACTTGCAGCCAGAGTATGTATTTATTTTTCATTTCTTTCGGTTTCTTGGTCACCATCGTGAATCAACTGTGTTTGATCCTCAAGGCGGCTGAGCGCTGAAGACAAGATGATAAGAGCTGCGGATCTGTCGCAAACATCAACGTACGAAATATCACTCAGCAAGCAGCAGAGCAGAGCGTTATCCATGAGGTGATTGATCTCACCTTAGATGGGGAAGATAACGAAGGTGGATCATCTTCCTCCGCCTCTCGGTCCCAAAATGAAATCGACGCAACTAGAATGCGACCGGGAATAAGTACATCAAACCCAGGTCTGGGGAATCGGTCGGCACTTCCATCATCGTCATCCCAAAAACCGGATCGGGCAGGTGACATTCCTATACCTTGGATCTGTCCTACATGCACATTGGAGAATGAATCCTTTAGTCTACAATGTGACGCTTGTTTGGGACAACGGCCATTGGTCAGTGACGCGACTTCAACGGATGGATGGATCTGTTCCATATGTGGTGAAGAGATGGAGAATATGTACTGGTCTTGTGGATTCTGCGGAACCATTAAATCTTCGTGATGTCGTTCATGTTGCTAACGATTTCTTAATATAATGTTTTAGACGCTTTGTATTTTTGTACTTTTGGCTCCTAGACGAAACAGTCTAACTAGACTAGTATGATCATCAGTTCCAATAAACATTGGTTTCTGTGCGGAATCTCGAACATCCTGCACATCAAGGGCGCTATCTACACGATGATGAATGAACAAGGAAATGGATCATGACGTTGTTGAAAAAAAAAAAGGACGCACTTGCAATCTGGACGAATTTATTCATTGTTGACTCATTCCTAAGTGTAAGTGCAACAAGAGCAACTTTATGTTCTTTATCTAGAGCTGAGCGCAACGTGTCTACCAAGGGCTGGATAAGGGATGGATCGAATACCTGGGAAAGTTATAACAGGTCAGAAGACTCTAAATTCGTGCGTATGATAGCAGTGGCCCACTATGTCTGCCCCCAAGATGACGTCTGCATCCGGAATTGGTTTCGCATTGTCTCCCCATGGCAGTATTTGATAGTGAATAGATGAATGTGCTGATGAAGCGTCTATTATAGATGGTTAGGGTTTTTTCAAAAAAAATTAAATATCAAGTATGCTGACTACAAGGGAGGGATATATTGTCCCGACATCGCTTGAGCACCTCTTCGCTTATATCCGTCAGGTATATCCTAGGATATTCAGTTTGAGATTCTTTGCGTCTAAGTTGAACAGTGGCGGTAATGATCCCTAGAAAGCCAGTGCCACATCCAAGTTCTAGTATAGACTTAGTTGCCACGAGTTCTGCACTTTTGAATTAATTTTGTGATTTAAAACGGATCTAAAGTCATAAGTACCATGGTGTGATATAATATACTGAGAAAGAACCCGTGCAGCTGTCCACGTCGTAAGCCCCGTTGTCCCACCTTCGATAGTCTTTCGGGATTCGAGTAATGTGGTTCTTGAACAATAATCAAAATCAATCCCATCTTGATCTGTCCAATAATGTGTGACGTAGGAAGGAGAAGGTGCATCTGCGGATGAGCCATATGTCCTAAAAGGACCTGAATGGGCGAGAGTAGTATGATTTAGTTCTTCCTGACATACGACATGCTTGAGATATATGCGTCATATATTTGTGGATCCACCTCCGCATCCTTCAAAAGATGAAGGAACATGATGAAGAGCATTGGACTCAGAGCTTCGAACGACCTGCCTCTTCTGTTTCATTTAATAATTTTTCAAGCTTCGAGATAGCCCATTTCCAAAAACTATGTTGATATGCAGATGCAGGCGGATAGGCGGATAAATGGGGATCAAGGAGGACTTTATTTAGCAGAAAGTTGTGGATTGTGGCAAAGCCATATTCCTGTGGAAATGATATGTGCTTTGTGGGCAAGAGAGCAGCATAAGCCCGCAATAAATAAGTCAAGTCCGTGCCTGTGGTCGGTATCGTTGTTGAGGACATGGTCGCGCCGAGAGGCGAGGAGCCGGCCCTAAACATACTCCTTGCTCACGTGGTCGTAATGGCCGAAAATTCATACTCATCCGTGCGCTTTCATGCTTGCCCGTCTGTCTTGCCGCTCTGTCGCGTCTTGTTCCTCAGTATGCACTCGTAGAGGAATATCCACCACCTTTTCCCGCCGTGCAGAGGCTCAAGATGCCACTGCCGTGTCTGAAGAGCCGTCCGAACGCCAGAGTAACCGAAGAGGCAAAGCTGGCCAGGACTACTTTAGCTGGATTCAGGATCCAGTAGGAGGCCTTCCATATCAGCACTCTGACGCGCCCAAGAAATGGCTGGGTGGTGATGTCGTTGAGTATCTAGGAGCACGAGTCTATGCATAATGAACACTCTGAGTTAATATTATTGTTTAGCCTTTCCCTCTGAACCCGTCGTTTAGGCCGCCAACACCGGTTTCCAACGTTATGCGAGATGCTATTTACAAGGAATTCATGGAGAACCCGCGTAAAAACAACGTACGCGTTTTGGCACAACGATACCATCTGAGCATCAAACGTGTCGACGCAATATTGCGTTTAAAGGGTCTGGAAGCCAACTGGGTTGAGGTTAGTCTGCAGTCTCAAAAATCATTTCTACATGATGTTATAAACGATTAGTCTTGAAGACAATTCATGGTTACAATTTTTTCTCTATTGAGGACTGATTTTCCTTTTCAATTTCACCATATTTTACGAATTGGAAACTGACATGCTGTTTTTTTTGGCGTTTCTGTCTAGGTGAATGCTCTCGCAAACATAGTTGGATGAACTAAACTAACGTATATACGCTTTTCTATATTTTCCTTACCAGAATGTACGTTTTTATGTTTCTCCTCAGACCAATACCAGGCTAAATACATTCATAAATATTTAGAAAAAACAGCTCCAAACTGGCTTCAACCATGGCATGGAGTACATCCTGGGTATAAGTCGTCAGCAAGAAGAGGACAAGCTCCGTCGAATGAAGGATCGGCATAGTCAATATAAGGACTTTGCCCGGTTCGATGTCTTCGAGGCCGACCAGCTCGACGCAGAGCAAGGAGATGAAATGGCTCGACATCGGTACCAGAGGATGTTCTGGGAGCCTGTGCCTAGCAATGAGGTGCGTGGTTGGACAAGCTGGCTTTTGGGCTTGACTGATGATTTTTAACGCCCCTCTCGCGTACAGGAGCCTAAAATGCCTGGAATCCTCAAACGAGCCCAAGATGAAGCTACAGAGGCCCGCAAGGCTGCCCAAGAATCCAAGTCGGACGCCAAATATGTGGGTCAGCACGACGACGCTTCGGGTAAGGCGCCCAAGGTCTGGCTGAGCTACAAGGAAGGCCACTTACCCATCAAGATCACGGATGTGGGCGGTAAGTTCCTAGACGTCAAAGAGGTGGAGAGGAGACGGGTAAACACCTCCAGGCGTCTGAGAAGGAAGGAGAAGTCGAGAATCTGAGCAGTTGTGTCTTTATGCTATGAAATTGCTTAATTACAGTCCCTTTTGTTCTCTGCATGCAATAATAATATACATACTTTCGTCCGCGTGTTCGTCAAAGGCTCGAGTGGTATCTGGGATGCAAGTATTGATTAAATTATGCTATTGTCATCTTTGATTCATCTACTAGTATTGATACAGGTGTTCGTAATTTCATTATATGGACTGATGCCACTAATGCAGCTTTTTGCGTTTAATACGCAAATCTAAAGTCCAATCGCTGGTTTCCCTCGTCGGTAGAGGTGTTGATATAATCTCGGCGTTCCTACAAGAGGTGGATTAATAAACGACAATGCAGCAGAAACTTGTGATAACGCACCTGGTCCGTCATAGCGTCCCACTTCTGAGCCCGTCGACGGTTGATAGTTCGATAAAAATAAAATACGAGTGCATATAGTACAATGTTCATACAGCACACCCCTATGAGCGCCCTGTTTGCATTTTTGTCTGTTTGCAAGAAGAAGAAAAAAGTTAGTATTTAGTTGATGGATCGGGTTGCATTATGGTCAACTTACAAAGAGGCTAAAACGCAGATTCAGGACGTCAGTAAAAAGACCTCATCATGGTATAAACATATAGAGACGAACTTTGTCTTTTGCTTGGTAAATGTTTGCATAAATCATCGCACCCGCCTGCACGAATATGTTGTATATCGACACACACAACGTCCTGTTCATCACACCGTTCGCATTCCTCGACACCCACGCAAGCTGGATGGGGTTGATATATGGGAAACCTGTAACGAGCGTGATGACGGCGTACGAGGCCCAGTGCGAGGTCTTGGTGGTGAACGTGTAGAGCGCGATGAGCGAGGGCAGTGTGATGATCTGCGGTAGGACAGTAGCGAACGAGCGGCTGTCAACGGCTTCGCTAAGGTAGGCCATGCAGATCAGCCCGATCATGCCGATGACATAAGAAGGGATGCTGAGCAGATTGGTGTGGATAGTGTTGAATCCAAGGTCACGCAGGGTGAGTGTAAGGTAGTTTTGAGGTGCACCGCTTGGAACTAACATGACATTATTAGTTGAGAATTTAGTCTCGAATCGGGGTGAATGAACTCACTCAGATGGACAAGGCCAACAAGGTAAATTGGCCACATATGCCAGTCCTGAAGAGCTCTCCATATGGCACGGAAGGTCACGCCCTCACGGTTATGCGAATCCGATTTAGACGGGTCGTCTCGCAAAAGTCTGTTGACCAGAATAATTTCCTCACTACAAATTTTGTTAGTTGAATCAAAAAGGGATAAAGGAGACTGTTGGCAAAACATACCGGTCGGTGAACCAGCCATTAGGCCTGAACCAAGTTTTGGTCTGGGTAGGCCCACGAGGCATCATGAAGAAGCTCACAATCCCTGTCACAAGCGTCGCTGCTCCTTCTATCAAAAACAAATAACGCCAAGCTTGTTTGCCGTCGTGAATCAGGAGAATGGCGGCGCCCAGGAAGGCTCCCGAGATATCCGTGAGATAGTTTGAGACCCAGAACCAAGCAAGGCGAATTGGGACTAGCATAAATGAGTTAGTGAACATGTTGGCAAAGGTAAATAAGACGGTCCACACGTTCTCCGCCTTTGTAGAAGTAGGATAAATAGAGGACGATGTTTGGTACAAATCCGCCTTGTAGAAGACCGAGTAAAAACCTGGATATGGAATCCTAAGTAAGATTTGTGCAAGCCATCGCGTATATATCGACAAACCTCGTGGCCAGGAAAGAGGCTCTTCCAGAAAGCGCGTATTGACTCGTCGATACAATGCTCCAGAGAATGACCTTAAACAGGAAGCGAATTATGGGTGCATGGCTCTACGAAGGGTGATGTAGTAAGACCGACCTGACACGGGATCCATACATCGGTTCCAACTCGTTTGCCAATGACCTGGCAAGGGACTTCTGCAAGCAAGAATGCCAATCGATAGAGTGTGTTGCCCAGATTATAGTCGTCGGTAGTCATGTGAAGGTCGTTAAGGATGCTATCACTGTTTGCCTAAAGTCATGCATATAGTGAGTTGAAGATAGGAAGGGGAAGTGTATGACAATGTATCATGCCTACCTGCTTGATATTCGTACGGTCGAGGTCGAGGGCAAAAAAGAGGATGAATGCCCAGACCATGATGCGCAAGTCAAGCTTGCGAACGACTCTCTGGAAGGAGGTTATTCAAATTTAATTTCATTATGTGGACGTGGGATAGGCAAGAGAAACGACGTACGTTTTCCTCTCGCCATATCCATCGCGCGGATGGGTCGAATCGGTGAGCATTCTCATATGTCGGAGGGGGTCGGTATTTCTCCAGCGTGAGTGGATCATCAAAGACGGAAGACTGTGTGGCGATGGCATCCAAGTATTTTTGGGACCTGCGCCTGCGCCAGAGACTCCAGAGACCGGAGGATTCATGACGACTAGCAGAGAGCGTGCTAGTGTCGTCCTCTAGAGAATCTTTCTCTGTTGCTGGGATGGCCTGGCCTGGAGCAGGGGCAGCTTCATGAGAGGACATCTTGATGGTCAAGTCCAACTTGGGAGGAAGGAGAACACCGGGGCCAAGGACAAGAAATCGGATTGCGCACGGGCGAGACGTTTTTCAGTGTTTGAGGCCGTCGGCGTTACGGGGTCGGATGGCCCAGAGATTCCAAGAGCTGGTTCGGCACAAGCGAAGCGAATGCAGTGAGCCAGTGCCCCAGAAAGGGTGGGGGATGTGCGTATTGGGTGTGGCGAAAGTGGGCTACCTCGTTCTTGAACTTGAAAATTATCAGATAATTCTCGTGCTCAGTATGGACTTATCAGATAACGCAGGCCAGCTGGCGCCCGCAGAAACGAGAGACAACCATCGGCCATACACTCGGCCCAAAATAGTAGCGACCCTGGGTCATAGTGATCACTGGCAGGGTGTTCTCTGACGTAATCAAAGCTATGGGAATCATTGGCTCGGAGCTTATCTGATAGCATCTGCTTCCGTAATCCCCATTACATTCATCCTCTTTCTATATTCTACTCGTAATCAATATGCAAACCGGAAATCCAACCTCTGGTTCCCAACATCCTTTGTCGTCTCTATGTACTCTTGTCGTTCCTATAGCAAACCCACCTCGTCAGTCATGCTTATTTCCCAAAGCACCCAATCCCGAGCAGCGGCTGTCACTCGGAACATTACGGATAATTAAATAAATACCTTTTCGGTCCATGAATCCCACTTCTTCGCTCGTCGGCGGTTGATAGTACGATAGAAGAAAAACGTGAGGATATAGAGCGTAATATTCATTGCACAGACGCCGATCAGCACGCGGTTGCCCCGTTTATCTGATAACGAAACCCATAGATTTTATCAGATAAAATAATCAGAGTTTCCGGATGTCATCAGTCATCTTGAAACAGAAGCGGAGGCGGTACACAGAAAGCCAAACTCACATAATGGCTACATAGAAAAAGTCGAACCATATTTGACTCTGAGTTCCACACACACACAAAAACATACGACATGCATGACGAATAACTGACCTTGTCATCCGCTTGATAAATGTTCGCGTAAACGATGGCGCCTGTCTGGACAAACATATTATATACTGACGCCGACACCGTTCGCGTCCGAACACTGTACGAGTTTCTCGACGTCCACGCTACTTGGATGGGGTGTACATATGGGAAGCCCGTGATCAAAGTTACCACAGTGAAATAGACCCATTGCGACGTATGCGTGTTGAATGTGTACAATGCAATAAGCAACGGCAGTGCCCAGAGCTGCAGGGTGATCGTAGCAACTACGCGGCTGTCAATAATCTCACTCAGGTAGGCTGTCGCGACAAGGCCGATGGTGCCGATGACATAGGATGGAATTGTCAGGAGATTTGTCTGTAGCGTCGTGAAGCCGAGGTTCCGGAGAGACAGCGTCAAGTATGTTTGGGGTGGGCCCGTGGGAACTGCAAGCCCCATGGACATCAAAAAAAAGGAAAGTTGAGAATCTTCCCGAGATGCAGGTCATCACTCATGAGGAGCTTCATGCGCACTTACTCATGTGCACGAGGCCCAGGATGTACAACGGCCACATACGCCAGTCCTTGAGTGCCACGTAAATCATGCGCGGTGTCAGTCCTTGTCTATTATGCATGTCTGACTTGGATGGATCATCTCTGAGGACCCTTTTTTTTCGGTGTCAGTCGGACGAAGCGAGCAAGCGCAATGATGAAGACAATACCTATTGACCATGATCACTTCTTCGCTGAGAAGATACATGTGTATCAGCCCACTAAGAGCGCGATCCAAAGCAGAACTCAACCTACCGCTCGGAGAACCAGCCATGAGGCCTGAACCAGGTCTTGGTCTGCGTGGGACCAGGAGGCATCATGAAAAAGGACGCGATGCCCACTACAAGTGTAAAGGCCCCCTCTATCAGGAATAAATACCTCCATGCCCCGTGCCCGTGGTGAATGAGTAGGATAGCGGCAGCTAAGAGGGCACCGACGATGTTAGTAAGGTAATTCGACACCCAGAACCATGCAAGTCGTATAGGCACTGTGGGTTGTATAGGTGAGCCTCAGGACCTGACTTTTGTACGTGTTGACCTTACATTCGTTCTTTGTATAGTAATACGACAGATATAGGACGACGTCAGGTATGAATCCACCCTGTAGGAATCCTACCAAGAATCTACATATGATTCAAGTCTTTGTAAGGGCGGTATTTTATTATTGAGAAATAATCTCACCTAGTTGCAAGAAACGATTTACGACCCTTTAGTGCGTATTGACTCGTAGCCACCACACTCCACAGCACAATCTAACTCAAATGATCAGTCACAACAATAGTTCATATGCACCATAACATACCTGACTTGGAATCCAAACATCGGGACCAACTCTTTTAGAGATGAGTTGAGAAGGAAGCTCCGCTATTAAGAAAGACAGCCTGAATAGCGTGTTTCCCAAGTTGAAATCATCCGTTGTCAAGCCCAAGTCCTTCAAGAGGTTATCGCTGTTCGCCTGTGTTTATCTGCATGTCAGAGCCCCATTGATCAACAACTTCAAGTCATTTCATAGACACCTGGGAGATATTTGACCGGTCGAGATCCAGAGCAAAGAACATAATAAAGGCCCAAAGCATGATACGTAAGTCAACCTTCCTCACGAGCCGCTAGACGAGATGCTAATGTTTAACAATTATCTCAGCCCAAAACATAACAAGCATAAGCATTACCTTTTCTTCCCTCCACGTCCACCGTGCAGACGGATCGAACCTATGCGCATTTTCGTATGAAGGCGGGGGACGGTACGCCTCCAACGCAACTGGGTCGTCAAACACAGATGGCTGCGTGGCTATAGCATCAAGATCGACGGTATGCTTCGCACGTCTTCTTCTCGTGAACAAACTACCAAGTGTCGTGCTCTCGACACCTTTTTCCGCATCCGCCAGAGATAGGTCGTCTGTGTCCAAATTAGGCTTTATATCCCCGGCGCCTTCGTTCTTCTTTTCGTCTGCGTATACAATGCCGGCACTACTCACAGCGTCAGGCGGCGAAGTCTTAGAAGCCATAATTGAAGGAGAAGGGTGTGTTATGAGACTGCTCCATACCTAGCCCTAATAAACAGCTTTGATAACAAGGTAAGCGCAATTTCTCCAAAGCATTGTGCATCTGGCTTCTAAATGGCGTGCTAATCATGAGCAGTATGATCATAGCTGAATTCACAGAACAATGTTTTTGCCGAGCCTCTTTTGAGTTTGCATCCGGTCTCCTGATAACATGCTGAATTGCTGCAATCCTACCACTAGACATACCTTTACTGTAGCTTGTAATAAAACTTGCGTTAAGCAGTTGTATGGCTGTTCTTTCTGCAATGTGACGATGGAAGGGCAAATTAAAACACCAGTGCAATGATGTATGATAAAGCGATGAAAAAGATTAATCTACAATAATATCAATTTTTACCGCCTCGGCATGCCGCGTCCCCGGCCTCTCAAGGCACGCTGAGCTGCTCCAGGAGGTGCTTTAGGTCCCGGATTTTGCTGAATGATGAAACATTAACTTGATATTCACAAAAATAAGAAGAATTACTCACAGCCTCGCTCTGAGGGTTCCTCACAGTTTCATCAACACTAAGAATGAGGGCTGCAGCCTCAGCGGCACTGCTGATCGCATTGATCTTGACCAAGCTAGGCTCCCAAACAAAGGCTTCCATATTGTCACGAACGCCCTCGGGTCCATCAACATCCACACCTGCCCACTTTTCGCCATTGGCATGCTTCATCCGAAGTTTGTTGAGGATATCGGTCGAGTCCAGACCAGCATTATCGCAGATCTGGCGTGGGATGATCTCAAGGGCCTTTGCGAATGAGCTGATGATGAGCTGCAGCTTTCCAGGAATTGAAAGAGCGTATTTGCGAATATGTGCGGAGAGTTCCATCTAAGGGGAAATTGTCAGTCAAGATTTCTTCTTTTTCCCAACAAGATTATCATAGAAAAATACCTCGATGGCACCACCTCCAGCTACTACCTCGCCATTGCGCACAGCACGCTTGACAACCATGATAGCGTCATGAAGACTGCGCTCCACCTCCTCGATGAATTGCTCGGCACCACCACGCAGCAAAAGTGTGCATGTCTTCGCCTCAGGGCATTCCTCGAAAACATTGAACCGATCTCCACCAATCTGAATCTCCTCGAATTTACCACATGTGCCTAAGTGTTCACGCGTGATATCCGAGCATGTTGACTGGATAGATCCGCCCACAGCCTGGACAACCCTGCGCAGGTCGCCGGCGGGGACACGGCCGGCACAGAAGATGTCGCGATCTGCGAACCATTGTGTGGCCAGGTCACCGATGGGCAGTTTGCTGAGAACGACTTTAGCACCAGTCTTTTCGATTGCTTGGAGTTTCCGATAGATGATCTCCCATTCGGCGTCGACGATCGCCTGGTAATCCGACACGGCCTCCACGCGAACCTCAGCATTGTCCTTTTCTGCTTTGAGCTCTAGCTCAACGTTCAATGATAGGATGAGAGGGTTTTTGAAAGACTTGGGCTGTTGCTCAGCGCCGGCGTATGTGAACGTCTTTTTAAATGCGACACCACGGATCAGCTGCGAATCTTGCATACCGCCTCCAGCGATCTTCTTGACACCGATCAGAGATTCGTCCAGCTCGTCTTGATCAAGGCTTAGGACAGCATCAACGACCATGTTTGAGAAAAAAGGCTTTTCGGAGTGGATTAATTTTGAGGACATGGATGTCGACGCGCATTTGAGGAGAAGAGAACGGAATTTCCTGGTTGCATTGTCAGCACAGATTATCAAAGACACGAACGGAATATCTCATACTCTGGGTTCGACTTATCCACAGAAACCTGAATTTCCTTGATCCTGTCGACTGCCTGAGAGAATTTAATTTTACTGCAACGGAGATCAAGTCATATCAGACATACCAGCTGCGAAGCTTGACGGAAGCCCTTCATGATGATATGTGGACTGACACCCTCTTCGATATACCCTCGGACCTCCTTGAGCATCTGTGCAGCAAGGAGCACGACACTTGTGGTTCCATCGCCAACTTCAGCGTCTTGTGCACGCGCGATGTCGACGAGCGTACGAGCAGCAGGGTGCACGATATCGAGTAGCTTGAGAATCGTAGCACCGTCGTTTGTAATCTGTGCCTCGCCACGGTCCGAGACTATCAGCTTATCCATTCCACGGGGGCCTAGTGTGCTGGAAAGTGTCTCGGAGATGGCGAGGCATGCAGAAATGTTGGATAGCAGTTGGGGGTTGCCCTGAGATGTGTCGGTACCCTCCCGAAGGAGTACGACTGTAGGTTGCTAGAGCGATCTATGTTAGATCCAGGCCCTAAATATTGAGAAAAATGAAAGAATACCATTGGTAATGGACGCTGCATCGCTTTATACCGCAGATTTTTGGGAAAGGACTGGGATGATCTGGCGACAATGAGGAAAGAAGGCGCCCTTGTCTTGCCAGCGGAAGAAAAACGCGTCGAATTGTAATCAGAGCCAGACGCGACAAGCGACCCCGACCGTGACGCGACGTTCATTAGCAGCCACACACATCCATACTAACAACCTTGGTCATCCAATAATTTTCTACTGGCATGGAACCCGAGACATCTCAGACACCTTTGTTCTTTGCTGACTCTGGGGATGAGGATGAACCCATGTATTCTGATCATGAGCAACCCAAGTTAGCAGCAGACGACCCAGCGAGCGACAATCATAGCGAGCCACGAGAGACGGCGGAGACACTTGGCACGTCTGATGCAGATGAGCCGCTCTTTCTCGCGGGTAGCGACTCTGAGGAGAAAAGTCCGTCGCCCTCGATCCAAAAGCTTACTACACGAAACAATGTCTCTGAAATCGACGGCGATAGCGATATTGACATTCTATCCGCACCCCCATCCCCACTACGAAACAAATCCCGTCCATCTCAAAATATTCTCAAAAAGCGTGCATCATCTCCGGATATACACATGGAATCGGAGCCCAGCCCTCCTGTCAAGAGACGGCGTCTTTCTTTTATAGACGTAGACGACGAGTCTTCCTCAGTTTCGTATGTCTCTCAGTTTAAAGGCGCATACATTGGCACCATAGTTGTCACAAAAGCCTGGTCGACGGTGAGAGGCAAGGGATACATCAAACCCGGAGAAACCATCCTTGTAGAGCGTGATGAGCTTGAGGACCTAAGTGCTAAAAAGAACAAAGCTCAGGCCTCTTCCAAAGCTTCGGCCTCTAATGGAAAGAAGCAGCTTTCGATTACTTCCATGTTTAAGGCGCCCCCAAAGAAAGTGTCTCTCGCAAAAAAGAGAAAAGACCACATCATACGGCTGAGTAATTCCCGTGGCTTTGGTACGTCATTCACCTTCCGGTTTCAGAGACTGATGCATGAGCTCATCTGGAGCAGAATTCGCACGAATACCGGAAGAGGTCGCTTCTTGGATATCTAAGCTGTTAGATATGGGTTAGGACCATTACATTGCTCCATCTTCACATTTCAAGAATCACTTAAACACAAACACTCCAGGCATGATAGAATTTCGTGGATGCACCATGATTGATTGCCCAGATACCCTTCATTCTGGTGCAGATCTTATTGTGTCATTGGGTGTATACCTGTCTCCAATTGCTTTCAAGCCCTTGAATATTCCTTCAAAAACGGATGAAAAGGTGGATATGTATGTTCCGGGAAAAGAAACAGTTGAAGAAGAAACCCTTCGAGAGCGGAAGACATCCTTATTACGTCTATTCGACGCTGTGGGCCTTCGTCCTCATAGAGGTAATAAAGTGCATTCAAAAGCCGAAAAATCAAAGCAGGTCCTACATGCAGATACAATGGATAAGCTTTCGCAAAGGCCAGCCGCGAGCAAGAGATATACAAAAGAAATCGTGGGAGATGGAGAAGAAGTAGAATTAGAGGGAGAGGAGCTTGGAGAAAACGATTTAGATGTGATTTACCAAAGGTAAACCGTCCATTAAATTTATTGGATTTACGATTGAATGTTACTCGTAGAGCCCAAAAGCACGACCGGGAAATGAGCTTAATGGAACCAGTTGATACCTTTACTCTAACTCTCCGGGGTTATCAGAAGCAGGCTCTTTCGTAAGTTTATTACTCAATCATTTTTATAGCCTATTTTTTTTAACAAAAAAAATGTAGTTGGATGTACTCCATGGAGTACCTGTCAACATCCGCAAGATCAGAGGTTTCGATGCATCCCCTTTGGAGCGAGTAAGTTTACGTTGCTTTAATATATATCTCCTCTCAATCTGAGCCATTGGATAGATATATTTTCCCCGAAGAACCTGTCGATGGTACCATAGATCTCACCGCAGAAGAAAAGTTTTTCTACTACAATCCATATTCCGGAGAATTGAGTCTCGAATGCCCTAAGTCCGAAAGGACATTCAAGGGCGGAATTCTGGCGTGAGTGATAATAAGTTGTTGTGCTTCAGATCCTATCACTTATTTTATTCATCTTAGAGACGGTATGTTTTGCTTATTACGCCTATTGACAAGTTCTCTGAAATCCCCCTTCGTCTTCTTCTGCGACAGAAAGTACGTGATTTGATTATTCTTCGCAATTGCTCATACGCGCATGACTTATAGTCTTGATTCACAGTGGGAATGGGAAAGACGATTATGCTTTCATCGCTGATTCAGACAAACAGCCAAGTTGAGACTGACGGCCTGGATCAACCCTCGAAAGACCTGCCGGAGAAAAGCAATCCATTCAAATTAAAACCGAAGAAAAGAGGGCCGCCCAGAGCCACTCTCATTGTAGGGCCGACATCGTAAGGAGATAGTTCTACATTTTGCGTAGACTTCATCCTGCTCATGTATTATTAGTCTCTTGAACCAATGGGCAGAGGAGCTAGAACGATCAAGTAAACCGGGCACCTTCAACATTCTTGTATGGCACGGCCAAAATCGGCTTGACCTGGACACTGTCATCGATGATGATGACTCTATCCCGGTCGTGGTGACGTCTTATGGCACTCTGGCCTCTGAGCACGGCAAGTTTGAAAAGGCTAACGGTGCTGGCCCCAGTATCTTTCAGAGTATGTCTTTCAATCTTATGCTATAATATACTCTATCTTATGACAGGATCGTAGTTGAGTGGCTACGGGTCGTGCTTGATGAAGCACACCATTGCAAGTCTCGTACTAGCAAGACAGCTCGAGCCGTGTATGCCCTAAAGGCTAGGAGGCGATGGGCAGTAACAGGCACACCTAGTATGAAGACGGTTACTCTTTTTTAGGGCTTAGTTACTGAATTTCAGCACTAGTTGTGAACCGTCTCGAAGACTTGTACAGCTTATTAAGGTTTCTGGGGCATGAGCCATGGTCGAACTTTTCGTTCTTTAAATCGTGAGTGACCTTGGTTGACTAAGAAACGATGCAAAACACTCATGAACTACCTAGGTTCATCGTTACACCATTTCACGCTCGAGATCCTAAAGCCATCGAAGTTGTTCAAGTCATCCTGGAAACCGTACTGCTTCGCAGGGAGAAACACTCTGTTGACACTGATGGGAAACGGATTGTTGATCTTCCTCCCAAAGAGGTGCGAGCCTCACAAGGCCTGTCAAATGCGCCAGATGTTAAGAGCTCCTTTTAGATAACAGTCGAAGCTCTCGAATTTTCGCCTCTGGAAAGGAAGATATACGATTCGTTGTTCGACTACGCCAAGAGGGACTTTGATAATCTTGCCGCACGTAATCTAGTTAACATGAACTATACGCATATATTGGCGTTACTCATGCGGTATATCAGTTTCTCGGAATTTTCTTCGTCTGGGATTTCCTTCTGAAGATGTGATTGTAGATTGCGACGCGCTGTTCTACATCCTTCGCTGGTAATTTCGGGAGCAGAATCTAGTGATGACAAGAACCGGGATGACGGAGCGGTTGATGTCGACGCACTCATCAAGCAGTTCACAACAGGAGAAAATGCCGGCCCGGATACTACCGCAGATACAAAACCAAACGTCTACGCCGAGAACATACTCACGAACCTCAATGATGCAGAAGAAGAATGTCCCATTTGTCTAGATGTCATGGAAATCCCGATGATCGTACCCGGCTGTATGCATAAATGGTATTCTTTCTCTTTCAAGCTGGATCGATCCGTGCTGACGGTGGCACATTTTTATAAAGCTGCAAGGACTGTATCACCAGCTATCTAGAGAATTGTTCACAGAAGGGTGAGCAGCCACGATGTCCCATATGCTCGCAAGGTCCGGTACAGGTGAATTTTGACTCTGTATAACAAGAGTATCCACTTTGATGACACTGAAATAAAATAATTTGGACTAGGCCAGCGAGCTCTTGGAGGTCGTTCGTTCTAAGAAGGACACTTCTCTCTCTAGTTCTCAACCCGCACCCGAGGTGACGCTTCTGCGGAACAACTTTCAATCGTCTACAAAGCTTAATGCTTTGGTCAAGAATCTCCGTACGTTCTGGGAAAGGATATATTTATGCTCACGCAATTTATCTTTGAGTATCTTGAACAGGAAAAATACGTGATCAAGACCCATGTTTCAGAGCCGTTGTGTTTTCCCAATTTACTAGCTTCCTGGACTTGATTGAGATTGTCCTCAAGCGTGAAGACCTCGATTGGTATCGTTTTGATGGATCGATGGACGTGAAGAAGCGAAATGCAGCTATCAAAGAGTTTAGGGCGCCGTCTCAGCATCCGAAGGTGTTGATCATTAGTCTCAAGGCTGGGGGTGTTGGGCTGAATGTACGTCGTCCCATTAGTATTCTCCTTAGCGACAGGACTGAGGATAAGTCCAGTTGACCACCGCTAATTACGTTTTCATGGTAAGTCAAAATGCACGTTCGAAGTTGTTATCAGTCTTATTCTGTAACTTTAGATGGACTGTTGGTGGAATGCGGCGATTGAGAATCAAGGTACGGACAAATGTGCCTCGCCTTTGGAGGACGATTGATTTACTGCCTTCCCTCTCTTCACTTTAGCTATTGATCGTGTGCACCGTCTTGGACAAGAAAAGACGGTCTATGTGAAACATTTCATTGTTAGTAGTAGCCCTTAGATCCTGTCTTTCTTCGATGTTATTCAAAATGCTTCCAGGTTTCAGACACTATCGAGGGTCAAATCCGTCGGATACAAGAACGCAAAACGGCGTTGACCAAAGAAGCCTTCCGGGGTGGAAAGCGCGGCGAGGCTGATTCGGAGAGTTTGGAGAATCTCAAGATTATGTTTGGACAAGCATAACTAAAGTACATTTATACCTATACCTTCATCTAATTGCTTTGTGTAGTTTTCCGTGCATTCAGTACGGCGTCAGTACGATAAGCGGATAATAGAGGCGTGGGTGTGAAGGGGTGTGTGTGATCGGCATCACGTCGCATGACGCGGGTGACGCGCACATAAGCGTTCAAGTGAATTGCAATTTGGCGAACGACTACGAACGTGCAAATGGAGATGCCAGGTCCCAACTCTTTTCTTGCGGTAAAACCAAAATGGGACGAGAGTCCTATAGCAAACTGCTATCCACATGGACCTTTACCATCATCTACATTCTGTCTGCGTCGAAATGATGCCCCTTTTGCCTATCCTCCCTCTGCCGATGCCGCCCTTGCGAGAAGCGATAGCACGTTCTTCCTCATCCACACAATACGCCCTGTCTACCTGCGCTATTTCCCAGTATATATATCACCTATCATGTGCACCCGATTTCTTTGGCCCTCCTTCCCGCTGCAGTCATGAGGCTACTCTCCACGGTACTGTCGCTGGGCGTGGTAGCTGTTCCCCAGGCTTGGGCTGCTCGTAGCTCCAACGGATCCTCGAGCATTGTCCCATCTGCCTTTACCGTGCCTGGTGCTTTCCCGACCACCGCGTACAGCAAGTACTACAACTCGCCCACGGCTACTTCAGCCCAGGTGCAGCCCGTCATCTCGGATCCAGTCACAGTGCGTTTGCAGAATGGGCTATTTCTCAAGTTTGAGACTTACACCTCAATTGCTGTAGCATAAAGTGTACCCGCTGGCCTTGACGGACCCCGATACCATTCCCCAAAATGATACGGCGGACCCACACCCTCTACCACCGGTGGCATCTAAATCTGCGATCTACCAAGCTGCCTATCAGCAAATCCTGTCCATCGCCAATAGCACATCCTTGAACGGCGAATGCTCTAAATGCGTCGCCGCTCTGGAGGTAGCCAAGTTTGTCGCTCTTGCTGCTCCCAGCGAAGGGCCCGCACTGGCCGTAGCTCTATGCGAATACTTTGACTTCTCGAGTACATGCGAACAGACGTATGGCGGTCTTGCCTTTGGCTCTGTCATCACGCAGGTTGCTGGATTTTCGGATATGGCGGGGATTGATGGACAGGTATGCACACAGCCTCTTTTCTTCCTATTCTACCACATATCCTCACGTTCTTATACATTGTTAGTACCTCTGCCATACTTTCCTGAGCCTTTGCCCTGTTCCTGCGACGCCTGCTCTGGACTTGGATAACTGGTTCGCAAAGCCAAAGCCAAATCCTCTGCCTCCTCCCAAGACACCTAGTGGAGAGAAACTGAACATTCTGCACATCTCGGATCTTCACCTCGATGCCCGTATGTTATCCTTGCTTTGTTGATTTAACCTGGAAATTCACGATTGTGCATTTTGCTGGCAGGGTATGCTACCGGCTCGGAGGCAAACTGCAGCAGCAGCCTCTGCTGTCGTGCCAATAACTTTAACAAAGCGAGCCCTGACACGCCTCTATTCCCTGCCCCGCGATTTGGCGCATATTCCTGGTGTGTTAATGTTTGCAAGTTTTTCTTTCATTTTGAGCTCATGTTTTGTTTCTTCAGCGACTCGCCTTTGGCGCTTGCCATGGCCGCCATGCAGGCTATTCCTCCTTTGATCGGTGGATCCCCCTATTTCACACTTTTCACGGGCGATTTGGTCAGTCATGACCCAGAAAATGAGCTCTCACAGTATGTTTATTTGTCATTTTCGGTGCATTGGTACTCATCCGTAGTCTTTAGATCTTTTGTGGAGTACACTGAGGTAGATCAATATCACTGCCCCCTTTCATGTTGTGTCTAATATGAGGATGATTGTAGACGATCGTCTTTGAGATGTTCAAGCAATGGCTTGGTAATGCCCCACTGTATGCGACACTTGGGAATCACGACAGCTATAATCAGTTGGTTTTTATTTTATTTTATGCACAGACTTCTGAGACCTCGTTTTGATCATGCTGTTCTGAACCTATAGAGCACAAGCCTCGTCTCTGAGTATGCCTGACGGTTTCGCCCAAGAATACACTTGGTAAGTGGATACTCACCCATGCATGCGTATGTCGCTTTAATTAGTTGTCCGATAAAGGAATTACGATCACGTATCTGGTCTTTGGTCCCAGGAAGGCTGGCTTCCCGAAAACGCTGTTCAATATGCTGCCACGCATTATGGCGCATATGCCGTCCAACGTGCTGACGGACTGAAGATCATCTCACTGGACACGAATCTTTGTGTGTATCTCGATAGTTTCATAAACATTTCCATATCTTATTTGGCATCCGGTTTCTAGGGTACCGGTACGAATCAACTAAAGACATGGTCACTCCTCGTTGCTAACTTCAAACGGGGTCCACAGAGTCAACTACTTCAACTACATCAACATGTCGAACTCGGACCCTTCAGGGATTCTGCGCTTCTTGACGGACGAGTTACAAGACTCAGAAGACGCCAACGAACGAGGTAAATTCTAATTGAGAACATTATCATCAAAATACTGACTTCGCATTCTACAGTTTGGATCATGGGTCACGTGCTCAGTGGATGGGATGGCACCAATGGTTTGCTGCCGCCAACGAACTTGTTCTACCAGATCGTCGATAGGTACTCGCATATCATCGCTTCCATCTTCTGGGGACATACGCATGAGGATCAGATGTCGGTGCGTTCATAGTCGCAGCATAAACTTTTTTTTTTTTTTTTTTACATCAATCTCAACCCCTTGTAACAGATTTTCTACGCTAACAATGCGACCAACATCAGCGAGGCGACGGCTCAGAATGTTGCCTGGGTGTGTTCGCTCATTTTCAACTGTTAAACATTTCGTCTAATAAATATCAAACATAGATTGGTCCATCTTTGACGCCGCTCACGAATCTGAACTCTGGCTTCCGTTTATACGAAGTGGACTCTGCTGTAAGCCATCAACAATGATATACATGTGATCTGATCTATTTTGAGATATAAATTTACATATTTTCTGTACAGACATTTGAGATTATCGATGCTCACACGTTCGTATCTTGTTACTTTTGTTTTTGTTCTTCTCTGACAAGACCAACGGAAATAAATAGGTGGAAAGCCGATGTCAACTCCTTCTCCGCCCTGGACTCGCAGCTTGAATACGGGCCCGTTTATTCTTACGAGTATAATACTCGCGAGGCGTACGGGCAGAGCTTCGAATGGGGCGCTTCGGATCCATTGAACGCGACCTGGTGGCACAAGGTCACCGAGGCGATGGAGGCGAATAGCACACTGGTTACGGTACGTCACTTCTTCATGCACCGAGGAGCACATTTTAATTTGTCTGTTTTAATTGATTTATTTTTGTGCTTGTAGACATTCAATACGTACCAAGGCAAGAGCTCGATTCGCAGCCCAAGCTGCACAGGCGAGTGTATTCCTGCCAAGATTTGCTACATTCGTAGCGGTTCGAGTTCGCTCGCGGTACAGAATTGTCCTTCAGGTTACGGCTCTGTGCAATAAATAAATAAATGAAAAATAGCGTCTTCTACCTTTTTACATGGCAGCACAGCACTTATTTCTTTCAACTAGACGTCCTTTTTATTACTGTAAACGAGACGCAGTTTAAAGTCATTTGTAGCTTAATCATTCCTAGGAGGATTTTAAGTTCATTCATGGTCGTTCTTCTAGCCAGTTCCACTGGAGGCCTCCTCGCTGCTGGAAGTGACGGTCTTTTGCTTGAGAATACACTTGAATCACACCATGTTGGTTCCCGGAACGAGTTATTTCCCAGGATCTTAGGCTAAAGAGCCGATAGGTCAGCAGCAGTTTGGGGGAAACATGAGCGTATGATCGGTCTGCCTCAGGCCCGAGGAGACTACAGTGGTGTGCAAAAAAAAAAAAAAATCCACCCCTAATTTGTTGATTTCCACTACTTCTGTACAAATTCATGCCAAATAAAAATTCATGTGATATACTGTAGAACCGATTGGGATGTCTGTAACATCAGAATCTCAATGCCTTCTGTGATAGGCTAGATATGGACAAGGCAAATTTAATCGGATTTCCTAAGTCTGGGATCTGAATTTATTTTGAAGTGCTCTTATTTTTTATGGAGAGCAAAAACACTACAGAAGGTCAAAATAAAATCTGCTCGGATTGAATATTTTCTCTTGAGCTTGGAGAATTCCCAAAAGTTGGCCAAATTTGTATCAGAAGCCGAACCTATCACTTCTCCCAGATGGCAGGATAAATCTCATCAAGCAACATATGGACTTTCTCGTGGGTCCAGCACTTCCGTTCCTACGCCAGGTAGTGCTCTATGGCCGATGGAACGGTGATGCACTAGAACAAGTGAAAGTATCTCTGCCGGTTTTACACGGTCGGGGCTGCGATGTGGTGTACGCAGATGGATCGGCAGTGGATTAGGTCTGCATTAGGAATGATGTCATAAGGTCACACGAACAATGAAATACGCTGAGGACTGACGGCACACCCGTCATAAAGCCTCGCTTTATCAACATTGATAGTCTTCAGAATGCATATTTTCTTTCTTTCTTTAGTCTACGTTGTCTCTTCCATCTGCACTTACCCAGTACTATATTTACAATTTACAATTTTATTTGTTTATGATGGATGTGACGATATTTAGGAATGAAATTATATCATGGATTTAAAAGGCGATGCAGATGCACGGTCTTCAGCAAGCAGAAGAACGAAAGTGGTCCTTTAGCTGCGTAAATTATAGGCCCTGAGATCAACGACATTAGTACCTGAAGGAAAGCTATCATCTTGTCAACATCACATAAACCCAAATTGTACGGTCTTCCATAGGCAAGCTCCGATGTTCGCTGCCGCGGCGCTCACTTTGGGTTGAATCGGCGTAACTGATCCACCTTTCTTGTTACCAGGTCATTTTTATACCTCACGGAGCATGCCGGCATCACTTCCTTCCGAAATCTGGCTAATCATACTACGCTGGGCGATGCAACCAAAAAATACCGACGTATACTGTACATCATATAAGCCTTTTCAGCGGCCTGCTCACCTTCTTTGGGGTCCTCGCGATTTGGATACTGGCATCGTAAAATTCAAGTTTGAGCTCATGAGTGTATGCCGGCTATGGTATTCGCTCATGCAATACCTGGATTTGCTGTATGAGGATATTTACATAGCACGGCGCGATCAGGTTGAAGCATTGAATGCAAGCTTGCTGAAACCGATCAGACAGGGTAACGCTATAGGAAGAGGGCCCCTTGTCTGTCGCCTACAAATTCCATATTCTATAACAACTACGAAACCGTCCGAACCGCTTCATTACCAAGATACGATTAAACTATGTCCTAATCTCAAGATCCTCTCTCGTACAACAATTGGGCCCAGCCCAGAAACGTTGTACTTCGACCTCGCTGGACCAAAGTGCCCGCCTTTGCATAGTCTGAGACGCATTGACTGGTGGGACTACGGCAGAGCAACGCGCTCAGGGGGCATAAACTCTCTCTACGAGGTACTGCGCAATGCTCCCAATATCGAGTACCTTTCCTTAGGAGGCTCCTCCCGGGTTGATCTTTTCACCAACATTACCCTCTCGGCCTTACGTGTCTTGTGTATACACAAGATGACTACGGCTCTACTGCATTACCTGTGCTTGTGGAACCTAACCGACCTGTCTCATGTTGTTGTCGTTTCCTTTGATCACAGGGGCCAACTTTCAGATCTTTGGTCTCGGTTTGGTCCGCAATTGTCTACGGTAGAATTTGGCTGTAGTATAAGCTTGCTCATGAAGGATTATATCTCTCCTGTTCTTCAATATTGCCGTGAGCTCAAGACGCTCAATTATTATTTATTTCTGACGTTACCCCCCGCTGATGCCTATGCGCCCGTGAATGCACCAGTATCTACTGTGGGATTGCACATACAGCCGTGTCATTCGCAGGGAAGCTCACAGCAATTCCAGCAGCATATGGAATTTCTCGTGGGCCCTGCTCTTCCGCTCCTGCAGGAAGTGGTATTCTACGGCCGGTGGGAACCTGACATATTGAAGCAGATGGAGGCCTATCTGCCGAGGTTGCGTGATCGGGGCTGCAATGTGGTTTACACAGATGGATTGCCCGCGGAACACATATTTATATCGTAAGAAGCATACCCGTGAAACAAGGTACGGCTTGGGATTTAAACGTGCTAGGACCTTTTTTTAAGCTTTCCGCAGGGCTCCGAACCAACCCACCTACATGTAATAACGTGCGGACACTAATTATGAAAACATTCGCTGAAATGGATCGATCGACGGTCGCTATTGCAAATTAGTTGCAATCGAAGAAGACGTATTACTTGACCCCAAACTAATGACTAAGGCCTGATGTCCTGATAATCTCGGCGGCTCTAATTCGAAACCCTTAATTACGCTGGAAGATGTAGAATGGGGAAATTGGTCGGGATAACCATGACTGCCGTTACGCCGGTTGCAAGGTTGTAGCCCCAAAATCCCTTCCACGGAGGAGGATGTAATGAATCAGACGTTGGAATAGAGTCAGTCCATCGAACTTAAAAGCAAACTCGGAATCGTTTCGCGGCAAGAAATATATCTGCTTGAGTCTCGACTATGCCATTACTACCGCAAAAGACTCTACATATTAGCGCATATATTCCTCCTATGTTTCCCTTGTTTCTTGTTCCTTGCATGTTCCGTTCAATGAGTATATAGACCCTTCATGTATGTACAACAGCTTGGAGTAGCACCTTTCCTCGAAATCGACATTCCTGCACCGCCACTACTACTTATCTTCAAGTTATCATACTTATCGCTTACGGCCTCTTAAAGCCTCCTTTTCTACATTTCATCCTTCCCTATCACGTCTACCTTTTCTGCATCCCGATATCATGTCCACTCAACCTCTTCCTCCTGAAATCTGGCTAGACATACTACGTTGGGCAACACAACCCGACAAAGAAGACTTTTGCACGTCGTACCAACCCTTTCAGCGACCTGCCCAACTGGTTTTAGGCCTCCATGACCCGGATAGCGTCACGAAGTTCAAGCTTGTCTTAATGAGTGTCTGCCGGCTATGGCATTCACTTATGCAAGATGCTCTATACGAAGATATCGGCATAGGAAGAGATCTTGCCAAGGCACTCAACACGAGTCTTCTTAAGCCAACGGGACGGAACGATATAGACAGACGGTCCCTTGTTCGCCGCCTGCAGATTTCATACTCTGCAACAGCAACGGAGACTTCCGCACCGCCGTTCTGCTTGGACACCATTAAGTTGTGCCCTAATCTCGAGGTTCTCTCTCGTCCAACAATCGGAGAACGCACGGACACCCCGCGTTTTGAATTTGACGCGCCTGAGTGCCCACCTTTACATTCATTAAAGCGCATCGACTGGTGGCATGATAACGAAGCATCGCGAACAGGAGGAATAAACTCCCTCTATGATGTGCTGAACAACGCTCCCAACGTCGAGTATATCTCTTTGGGGGGCTTCCCTTGGCCCGGGTTTTCCCCTAACCGACAAGTGCACATCACTCTCGCGGCTTTACGTACGCTATGCATACACAAGATGAACATGCTTCTCCTACACTATCTGTGCCTGTGGGACTTGCCCCAACTTTCTCACATCGTCATCGTTATTCCTTTCGGGGGTGGAGACGTCCTTTCGAATTTGTGGAACCAGTTTGGTTCTCAATTGACCACGGTAGAGCTCGGTTGCAGCATGCGTTTCCTCATGGAGGACTACCTTTCTCCTATCCTACGCTCCTGTGTAAGGCTCGAGACTCTGAATTACTACATGTATTTCACGCTACCCCCTATTGGCATGTGCCAACTCGCGGATACACTAGTATCTACCGTGGGATTGCACGCACAGGCGAATCTTTCGCTGCCCCCGGACAAAGCCGTACAGCTCGTTCAGCGCCATTTGGACTTCCTTGTAGGTCCCGCATTTCCACACCTACGTAGGGTGGTGCTCTACGGTCGATGGGACGCTGCCTCATTAAAAGAGATGAAGACGTACCTTCCCAAGCTGCGTAGTCGGGGCTGCGATGTAGTTGATGCAGATGGACTGTCAATGGAACTTGTAGATTTTTAATCTAGAAACGCGTTAGATCGTAACCGATAGGATCGTAAATTATACGAAGATAATGATTTCAATTTCTTTCATATGACACTAGCATACAACTTGGTCTCGGATACGCATACGATTGTTAACTTATACATGTAAATACTGTTAATTCTCATGAAAATTTCTGATCAAAAACATTAATATCGAAGGAGTACTAGTTGACCTATTATAGGCCCATTAAGAGCATATACAGTGTAGGTGGAATGTCAATGATTAAGGCCTATTAAGGTACGATTTTCACAAGAGCCGCATAATGGTGTTTACGGAAGATTCTGGTGACATGGTTAGTCAAGCGCAGTTGGGTTGATAATCTCAAACGTCCAAGAGTGTGTGGAGACAACGAAAACCAGATTTGCCAATGCCTAGTTTTATAAGTTTTCGTAGCCGGCGGCGGAAGGCAGGATTAGTATCGTCCATGCGCTCATTAACCACCGCTGTTCGTGCGAATACAAACTGCAAGAGGATCCAGGATAAAGCTCCGAGTAAATCTCAACGAAGGTTTAGGCCAGTGCAGGGTTCATTCTTTTTATTGATATCTCTTGGAGCCAAGACAATGGAGACGCTTGGTCGAGTGCACTATGATCAGGGATAGGGGTAGGTGGGATGAACATATCGAGAAGCGGAGGTACAGCATGTGGCATTTGCTCTTTGGGCCAAATAATTCCAATGATCTCACCCAAGACTTTTTCCAACGTTCTGCGGAATCAAGCGATGGCAGTGGACCGAAAGCAAGATGCTTTAGATTGGAAAAGAATGGTAATTTTAATCTTTCAAAAACCTCTTCCGTTGGATCAGAGCAAGTCGAATTCTTTTATTCAAGTGTGGAAAGGACGTGAACGCATGAAAACTTTCTCATCCTCCCAAAGACCTAATTCCAAGGTCTTGTGCCTACGTGTGTCAACTGAAATACCCATTATAATGCATGACAACCGATTAATAAGTCTTTTGAGGCTCGGGGCGATATCATTTAGGATATTTGGCATAGCACCGTAATTTTCTAGAACGATTGAGACACCAAGGCATTTTTTTTAATTCCATAATGTAGTCGAGCAGAGTGTTGGTTATATATGGCTGGATGGCAAGCATAAATTGACACTGAGAGACCCGAAGCGGCTGTTCAGGGAAAGATGAAATAAGATCGTTTGTCAAGATCATCGTAATTCAGTTTGATAGCATCCAATGAGCACAAATTTTGAATGTAAGGAGAGCTCTCCAGTAATCCAGAGATGAGGCCGGTAGGGGATGGTAAAACGGTTTTCGGGTGGAGTGCTTGTGAGGCCGAGATAGAACTCGACCAAGTCTGAAACCTCCGCATCATCCCAGAGAAGCAGACAGCTGTGCAAGTGAAGGCTTCGTAAGACAAGTAAGAGATATGTATACTAGGTATGTACTAGCAGTGATATATCCGCCCCAGGGAAAGGAACTTGTTGTCTCGGAGTTCGGAAAGTCTTACCGGTCTCCCGATCCACTGGCCATACGGCCATACCCTCCGAGTCATCTGCAGACAACTTAATAGTCAACAAAGAATCAGGATTTCCGTCTCTAATGACAACTATACTTATGTGCATTGAAATCTGACGTAAAATTAATCCACTGGAATATAATCAACTTTATACCAGTAATACTAATACTTACTGATAGGTTTCTAGCGCTTGCGTCATCCCATATTTTCCTACACCACTCGTTGACGTAGACCGCATTTCTACTAGTACATTGTACTTGAACCACTGACAGGTTCTTACACTGGCTCATTGACTTTCGATATGGGGAGGCTTGAAGATCTGCCACTTGAGCTCTATGAAGCTATCATCGCTCAGACTGACACTTCAGATCACTCAAGTTCTATATGGGCTCTTAGTAATGCGATACCCCGCTCACCAGTGCCTACAAATGCAATTTATACTCACATTCGCCTCACTCACGCATCACAAATCGTTAAGCTGACCTTGTACTTGCGAAAATCACCGGAAATCACTACGAGAATCAAAACTTTCGCCATGGAGGCATGGGTTGTTGATGCCGACGTTGCGATCAACTTGATTCGGATGCTCCCCACACTAAAATCCCTAACCATCTTTGTGGGTACCAACTTTGCTCCTGAGCACATGTCAGACTTGTTCAATAAGCCGATGGTGGCATTGAAAAACCTCAATATACGGTTTAGGCCTTAGTAAGGGACTATCTCCTAGCTATATGTTAGCCAATCTAATACCTGATCTCAGTGTTCAGAGGGCGTCTTACTACCATTTCCTCAAGGTCTGATGATTCACTTTAGACGCTTGATACGTACTCAAACATCTTGCTTAGGGGGCCTACTTTGATTCAATGTTAACTGCTATTTCGAAGTGGCCGACCAGCGAACATCGCACCATCTCCTTGATACAGGATCCACTTGATCCAGATGCGGCCAAAGAGAATATGTTTGCCCAGCCCATAGTTTTCTTCCATCTCGACCCTTTCGTGGCCCTTGTTCGTTCCCCCTACTTTCAAAATATCAAATTCCTTCGATTACGACTACCTACACGCCAAATTGTCCCTCATATATCTGTACCTGGTGCATCACCGTCACTCGAATTCCTTGATCTGTCGACGTGTAGTGTCTTGGAGAAAGACATAAGCCCTCTACTCGAACGTCTGGTTAAACTGCGTCATCTAGTCCTCGATGGATGTGGCGTTATTCGCAGCGAGCAGAATGAAGCGGACTGGGAAGCACTCGGAGTGGCATGCGCAACTGCTGGTGTTCAAAGGGCTAGGGAACGCGAAAAGAAGCTGCGCATATGGATGGAAGAAAACTACACTCAACTAACGTTGGTCAACTCGGACGAGGAGGGTGAAGATGAGTTGGACGAGCT
Organism: Agroathelia rolfsii; assembly: GCA_018343915.1. Lineage (NCBI taxonomy): Eukaryota > Fungi > Basidiomycota > Agaricomycetes > Amylocorticiales > Amylocorticiaceae > Agroathelia > Agroathelia rolfsii. The sequence continues at coordinate 3,366,542 of JABRWF010000002.1, forward strand.
CGAAGCGATGGAAGAGGAAAAGAAGAAAAAGAAGAGGCCAGGAAGGAGTGGGCTCGGTACATCCACAGTTTCGATTCGAAAGCACATCCAAGGTTCAAATAGACCGAGGTTACCGAGAATCCGGATCCTTCCCATAGTGCCTTCACTGAGATCGTTGACGGTCACAGCTCACAGTGCCGCCCCGTTCAATCGATATCCAGCCTTTGAGCTCGCATTCCAGAAAGGCTATCAGCAAGGAATACATATGCAGAACGAGATACGCTCCAGAACACGTATATCCCATAAACGCGGGACGCGTGTTTTACGGTTTGAAGATGACTATCAAAGCGAATTAGAGGAGGGGTTTGCCGGATTGGAAGACATCAATCCCGATTTCTCAGACTGGTATACAGATGCCTCCATTCCGGTGTTGTGTCTTGCAGGGGGAGGAAAAGACTCGCCAGTGAATCATGCTAATGGTTGCGCCCACCAGGAAGCATGGCGTTTATGGGAGGACCAGATTTAGTGTATAATATCACATTTTGTATAATCTACTATGCATACGTTAATCTATAGACGCTTGGATGTGCTTGGATGAAATATAATAATTTACCCATGAGCGCATCAGATGATTGTGTAGATGTGACGTAATGGAAATGAACTCGGAATTGTCATATAGACGGAGTGGTGCACACGCAGCACACTGGTATAAAACCTCATCGTACTGACTTAGCTCGTCGGGGAACCTATTGCTACCTTGGTTGTCGTCTATAAAATGTCTTCCGAGCAACCTCCAACCAATGCGTTCGCTCGCCTGATTAGATCGATGAGCGTCAGGAAAGCACCTCCGGTCGCTGCTTCACCTTCACAAACTGTAGCCAACGGGGAGATAACTGCACCTGGAACAACTGTCCTTGAACAAGGCAATCCACCGCCTACCAATACAGAGGCAACGCAGTCAACTAGTACTACCGGTAGTCGACCACCGTCTCCTCCGCCCACCGCGTTCCAAAAATTCGTGAATCTGGTTAGTGGTCGCTCCTTCGGACAGTCATCTGAGGGAACGGAGTTTCCGCCTAGAGAATGGTTTGAGGAGGAGAGACCGCAGTCGCCGCCCGCTGGCCCTGCGGCTGCCAATGCACCATCTGGTCCTCTTCTGTCATCTACACCAGGACGAAATACCTCGGGACCCAATGGTATTCTTTCAGCAGACACTGACTTGAACTCAAGGCGTCCCGCTTATGAGCGTGCAGGCTCTTCAGCGGTCCGTGATGTGGCAGAGGCAGAGCCCATGACACTTGCACAAAAGATCACGGCACTTATGTCTACCATGTCGCCCTCCGAGGCAGCCTTAACAGCAACGCCCCCACTTCAATCATCAGCCGAGGGATCTCATGAGCCTCCTTCACCCGATACCCCTCTCGCAGATTCTAGACTTGCTGCCTTATTGTCATCCGCGACCGTCATGAATGGATCCTCCTCAGGAGATCGAAAATCTGTATGGGATATCTTGGATCGGATGCGATCGCCTAGCAGTAATAACGATAAAGGTAAACAGCCGGAAACCTCTGGTCCCGGTTCTCCACCAGTACTGGAATCTGCAGACGAAAGCATCATGATGTATTCACCTCTCCTGCCTAATGCCGACTCGCGGATTCAACTCGCGGAAATCGAGACTGTGTTCGATAACCGTGAACACTTCGCCGGGACCCCGCCGCCGGGGCCTGTTGACCACGAAGACATCCCGGAGGATTTGGATGCCCAGAACCACCAAGAAATTCCGTTAACGGGAGACACTTCTGATGCTGCTCAGTCCGAAGCTCCAAAGTGGCAGGCTACATGGAGTAAAATCAAGGATACAGCCCAGGAAAAGATCGTCGCGCCTATCATGGAACGTCAGCATACCAGAGAGATATGGGTACCATCTGCAACTGAAATATCTTTCCAATCGACTTGGTGGGGCTATCGATTGTAAGGCTATGTTTTCTCGGATACTAGTTTACGCTTCACTAACGAGGCCGGTCTTTAGATATCTACCCCCTCCAGTTCTTGATATCCTTAGCAATAAACAGCTCAAAGCAACACAACGTGCAACCATGATCACAACGAGTCTCAAGTGGTTTATAGATCGTCTCCCAGTTAATGTCCTACCTGTGCAGTTTCGCGCGCCTGCATCGATGATCAAACGATTGTCACCCTACCTTGGATACATTGGCACATTCATATCTTGGAGCTGGGGAGCCATCCGATCTTTCGATAAAGGTTTTCTTCTTCTTCTGTGTTGCATATGTATCTTCATGTTCGGGACTCATTTTGATGTAGGACATGGTGTCATTCTGACGGCCACATGGCTCTTGCCGGTCGCTCTTGTCCCAAGCTCTTGGGATATCAACGAAATTCCCGTTAGGACTGTTTCATCGCCTGCTACACAAACAGCCGGACCATCGTCTCGAGATGTCCCACCTCCACCTCCACCTCCCCCACCTCCAGAAGCATCGACATCTGCTAGCCGAGGGAACGGAAAAGGGAAGAAACCAACCTCAAATGCCATGCTCTGATATATCTGTACTCTTATCCAGATCGATCTACGACCATGGTGAGAGCTCCAACAGTTTTGGATGCGTGTATGCAGGTACTCAGGTATTCATCCCTTCTAGTTAAATACACTATCCTTTAAGACTTTCATACCCACATGTAATCTATTTCTGCTGTGAATATACATGAGCATACCCGTGACAAATGGCTACGTTAGACGAAGAATGTAGAGAGCCATTTTGCCTCGGCCTCCATTTCTTCCATGCTTCTTGGCTTTCTATCCTCTTCTGCGTCTACGCCAACCGACCTAGATGGCTTTTGAATGTTTTGATGAAGCTGTGGAAGCGCCTTCTCATAGTTCTCCAAAGCAGGGTAGACGTCATCATTGCGTCCTGAAGGTGGTGAGAATATGTCCCCAGAAGATTTCCTGGGTAAGATATGGAAGTGCACGTGTGGGATAGTCTGTCCTGCTGCTTTGCCATCCTATGTCGCTTCATTAATGCTATGAATCCCAAATAAGTTTAATAGCGCTGAATACCTGACATGCGATTGTGAGAGCATCAGCATTGTACTCCTGTTGGATGATGCTGCCAACTCGCTGTACGGACAACATCAAGTCCGAGATTTCCGAGGGTGTCAAGTCAGCAACCCGCATAGCTGGTCGTGCTGGAGCAACCAAGACGTCTAGATCGATCAAATAAAAGAGTATTTTCGTAAGATACTCGATGATGATGCTGATGCCTCCATAGTCAGGAGCATTGTTCAGGTTGACATGTTGCACGTACGGCCCGGTACGAGTGGTTTCAAATTGACGATAGCATATGAAAGAGCCGAGACGGATTTATAGAAAACTTGTCTTGTTACTTCGATGCTCGAGAAAAGGATGGGGCTGGTCATGTTTATCAAGTGTTATGGGCTATTAGTCAAGCTGCTCAATAATTGGCGCGTCAAAAACCGACTCGGACGTCGCCTATGACTTGGCCGGTTAACACCATTACAGGATTGTCTCAATGTCCATCATGATCATCTAATTTTTGCTTGCGCAGCACTTCGGCCCACACACGGCCTCCCTATACGGCCTTCCGTTCGAATCAAGTGTATCACTAAACAGTTATGGGGATCTGTCGATTCACCAATCAATTTGCTCTCGTAATCATCCAAACTGATTCACAGGAGACGTCTAATTAAATCATTTATGAGTCAATGAAACGATCCGAATGTAGCCGATTCGGACTCAAGGTTGTTGACCACATGTACTACCGGTAAATCTCCCAACTTAGAACCCTTTAGCATAGTGGGGTATTCTACTGACGGCGCTCCGTCGACGGTGAAGGGGTATTGAACATGATTAAACTAGTGATATAACCACGTGTAATGCCGGGCTGTTCCGGGCTTTGGCAAGTTCGATTGCAACATATAAGAAGACCAAATTTCGTGTTTTTCCAATCCAGAGAACAATTGTATCTGTATCATGGGCTACTGCACCGAGATCCTGCGCGCTCCTGCCACCCAAGCTTTCCAGGGCGACGTTAGCTTGTCAAAGCCGGCTTTCGACTATTGCAAAACTATTCCGGGCCATATTCGGTTCGCTTTGCTTGGCCTATGCAACAGTGTAATTTAACTGAAGTTCCTTGATCACAGTGGATGGGCTGGCATCCAAGTTGAAGATGCAAGCGTCGGGCATCTCATTTTGAGTATGAAGTAAATTCTAAAAAGCGTACTATCGACTTAACAATGCGATCTAATTAGATTGGGAAACATACGAGGCCCACCATAGTATTCACGGTACCAAAACTCATGAGGAGCTTTTGGCATCACTCAAGGATGTTCTGGCCGGTAAACCGGATATCGTTCACTCCTAGTAAGCCTTCGAGGATCAATTGATCATAGCATACATTCGATGGTTGTTGACCCATCGTAGTTTGAACAGAGATATTGAACCAGTGTTATCTTCGCCAACGATCTCGATCACATATCTAGTTGCTAGAAATGGCCTCACGGAAGAAGCCAAAGACGCATTGCAAAAGTTCTTCAAGTGGGTTGATGAGAACCAACTGAGTAAGAGTGCCTATGGCGAAACCGTCGAACATTCTGGAGAGCATGTTTTGCTCATTGGTTGGGAGTCGGTTGAGGTCGGATGCAATTTTTCCTTCATGCCTGGGATCTGTACCTTTTAATCTAACGCATACTATTTAGGATCACTATGCAAACGCGCCCAGTGCAGACATTATACTGCCTATGCGCGCGCATTGGATTCCAAGTATCGTACACGCCAGGATGACGGCTCAATAGATGAATGTGTTGATTGTTTCCGTAGTAGCATAGCGTATGAACACAACAGTAAAGTATTCATTGATTGGTTTGCAAAGTTGGCTATATGCACCTTTATGAAAGAGGATGCTGACTTGACTTGAATGTGTGTCCCTATGTTGACTCGTTCCATTCTATGCATTATGATAAGAAACCGATGTAACCATGACTTGCTACATTCCCGTCAAGAGATATATATGGTCTCGTTGGGAGAAGGCTCCGAGAAGCAGCGCTCGCAGCCGTCGATGATGACCCACTTGCTCCCGTAGCACACGTGACTGAGGAAATTGGACCTGCCCTAAAGCGATCGATAAGCAAGATAGTCTCAGTTCTCGCCCTCGAAATTTCATCGTCCCCAGCATCGGCCCCGGTGCTCCTGCTCCCCCTCTTTAAAGCAGGCTATAACTCCTAAATCTCACCCCCACTTTTTATTCCTGTGCTTTCTAGTAAAATCGTTCAAGATGGTGTAAGTAGATATCGTTGATCAATCTATATCATCTATAGATGCTGATTGTGCAATTTTCGCCAGTAACTTCACCGTTGGTATGTACAGCCAAAAGCTCTTCATGGATTCGAGTGTTTATCTTGATTTTTACATGGGATTAAGACGAAATCCGTCAATTGATGGACAGGCCGACTAACATTCGTAACATGAGTGTTATCGCCCACGGTACTTTTTTTTTTTTTTTTGAAAAAAACGTTTGTTTGACAACCTATCTAACTGCATCTAGTCGATCACGGAAAGTCCACACTCACAGACTCTCTCCTTTCCAAGGCTGGTATCATTGCCTCGGCCAAGGCTGGAGACCAGCGTTACATGGACACACGAGATGATGAAAAAGAGCGTGGTATTACCATTAAATCAACCGCTATCTCCATGTATTTCGAGATGGACAAAGAGGAACTTAGTGCTATCAAGCAAAAAAGCGATGGTTTGTTGCAATCTTTTTATGAATTTGAATTTTGCCTGAAATTATTGTGCGTTTTTAAAGGCCACGAATTCTTGATCAACTTGATTGATTCACCTGGACACGTCGACTTCTCATCTGAGGTTACTGCCGCCCTCCGTGTCACTGATGGTGCCCTCGTTGTCGTCGACACTGTCGAAGGTGTCTGTGTCCAAACCGAGACTGTCCTGCGTCAGGCTTTGGGCGAGCGTATCAAGCCCGTCGTTGTCATCAACAAGGTTGATCGTGCACTTCTTGAGCTGCAAGTGTCCAAGGAGGATCTTTACCAATCGTTCCTGCGTACAATCGAGAGCGTCAACGTCATCATCTCTACCTACCATGACGAAGCTCTCGGCGATGTTCAAGTCTTCCCTGACAAGGGCACTGTCGCTTTTGGCTCTGGTTTGCACGGATGGGGCTTCACTCTGCGTCAGTTCGCATCCCGTTATGCAAAGAAGTTTGGCGTCGACAAGGATAAGATGATGAGCAAGCTCTGGGGTGACAACTACTTCAACCCGGCCACTCGCAAGTGGACAACGAATGGCACTGGCGCCGATGGCAAGCCTCTCGAGCGTGCCTTCAACACGTTTGTCCTTGACCCCATCTTCAAAATCTTCGATGCTGTTATGAACTTCAAGAAGGATTCCATCGCTCCCATGCTTGAGAAGCTTGATATCAAGCTTCTTCAAGATGAACAAGAGCTCGAGGGCAAGGCCCTGCTCAAAGTCATTATGCGTAAGTTCTTGCCGGCTGGTGACTCCCTCTTGGAGATGATTGTCATCAACCTGCCATCTCCCGCTACCGCTCAACGTTACCGTGTTGAGACTCTTTATGAGGGTCCTCAGGATGATGAATCCGCCATCGGCATCCGCGACTGCGACCCTAAGGGCCCACTGGTTCTATACGTCTCTAAGATGGTCCCCACTTCGGATAAGGGTCGTTTCTACGCCTTCGGTCGTGTCTTCTCCGGAACCGTGCGTTCTGGTCCCAAGTACCGCATCCAAGGCCCCAACTATATCCCCGGAAAGAAGGACGATCTCTTCGTTAAGTCCGTTCAACGTACCGTCCTCATGATGGGTCGTTACATCGAGCCCCTCGAAGACTGCCCGGCCGGTAACATTGTCGGTCTCGTCGGTATCGATCAGTTCTTGCTCAAGAGCGGAACGATTACCAGCTCGGAGACAGCTCACAACATGAAGGTCATGAAGTTCTCTGTGTCTCCCGTCGTTCAGGTTGCCGTCGAGGTCAAGAACGCCTCTGATTTGCCCAAGCTTGTTGAAGGTCTCAAGCGTCTGTCCAAGTCCGATCCTTGCGTCCAGGCTTGGATCGCTGAGACTGGTGAGCACATCGTCGCCGGTGCCGGTGAGCTCCACTTGGAGATTTGCTTGAAGGCCAGTATTATTTATTACTTGAAGTTCAGCTATCGTTTATTGACACGAGCCACAGGATCTCCAAGAAGATCACGCTGGTGTTCCTCTCAAGATCTCTGACCCCGTCGTCGGATACCGCGAGACAGTCAAGGCAGAGTCGTCCATCGTTGCCCTGTCCAAGTCGCAGAACAAGCACAATCGTATCTACGTCAAGGCCCAGCCACTCGATGACGAGCTCACCAACGCCATCGAGTCCGGCAAGGTCAATGCGCGCGACGATTTCAAGGCCCGTGCTCGTGTCCTTGCTGATGATTTCGGTTGGGACGTCACTGATGCCAGGAAGATCTGGTGCTTCGGTCCCGATACCACCGGCCCTAACTTGCTCGTTGATGTCACCAAGGGTGTGCAATACCTCAACGAAATCAAGGATTCTTGCGTTGCCGCCTTCCAGTGGGCTACTAAGGAGGGTGTTTGTGCTGAAGAGAACATGCGTGGCATTCGCTTCAATATTCTCGATGTCACTGTACGTTTTCTGTTTAGTTTATGTCCTTACTGAATACCAATGTTTTCTCTTCAGCTCCACACCGATGCCATTCATCGTGGTGGTGGACAAATCATTCCAGTAACTCGTCGTGTCTGTTACGCCGCTTGCTTGTTGGCTACGCCAGGCTTGCAAGAGCCCGTCTACCTTGGTAAGCATCCTTCTAACATGATTACATTTGATTGCTCATTAGTCATTTCCATCAGTCGAGATCCAGTGCCCTGAGAGTGCTATTGGTGGCATCTACAGCACGCTCAACAAGCGCCGTGGCCAAGTCATCAGCGAAGAGCAGCGTCCGGGCACACCCATGTTCACTGTCAAGGCATACTTGCCCGTCATGGAGTCCTTCGGCTTCAACGGTGAGCTTCGTCAGGCCACTGGTGGACAGGCCTTCCCCCAGAACGTGTTCGACCATTGGGAGGTTATGAACGGCAGTAAGCGTCCTTTGTGATGTTCTTTATGAGACTGATCGCTTACGACACAACAATAGCTCCCATTGAGAAGGGAAGCAAGCTTGAGGAACTCGTTATTAACATCCGTAAACGCAAGGGTCTCAAGGTAAACTTGTTTCATCTGCTCTCAGGTATGGTTCCGTTTGCTAAAACAATTTTACTACAGCCGGAGATTCCTGTCCTCGATACCTACTACGACAAGCTCTAAATTGTTGTTACTCTCAAATCGTTGGCCTGTTTGCCTGTCATGTAAAGAAATCGGCGATGTACGTAAACGCAGTTTGTCTTGTAACGGTTGTATTTTCTTCTTATCACTCTGTACTTTGTTTCTTTTTTTCACTCTCCTGTATCCCTATACAACCTGAATGTGATTACGTTGCAACAATGTATGAATATGAGTGAATCGGCATACAATTAAGTCATTAACCTAAGCTGATAATCATAGCGGATATGCGTGTAAGTTATGTATGTTGGGTCATCCATACCTGCATTACGTGGCGGGCCAAAGACCTTTCCGAATCGCATAGTCACGGAAGAAACGACCACCAGCGCTCATCTGTAGCTGGCGATCACTCCATTCGAGGCACTTGGAGATGCGGCGGACAGGTTTTTGGGCCTCGTAGTCCCATATACCGAGATACGGCTGATCGTCTCTGTAGAATAGGTACGGATGACAGAGTAGATCGCGACCATGCTCGATGCCGTCATAATAGATGCCTTTAACGAGTAGGCCGCCTGCAGGCCCTTGCGCACGGCCAGCCCAGCTATGAAACGGGATGATGGTGTTGTGTGTCCGCGAAGGCGTGTAGGGGATCTCGGAGTATGCGTTCTGAGAGGGTGAGAGCGAGTCGACGCCGCAGTTTGAATCAAGCCAGCGGATGTGTGTCCGGAGATCTTATGATGTCGACTTCAGTTTCAAGTAATACAGAGAACGTATGGGGTTGTAGATTGTTCGCGTACCTTCGTGCTTGATCGTCCCCTCTTTTAAACCTAGAGGTATGAAAGGCTGTAGAACACATAGATGAGGGATGTAAACCCAATGTCAATTCTAGGCATTCCTTACCTGGAGCGCTGGTGTCCTATACACGACAGGTAATGAGTACCTCCTAAGCTCTAGCCCTGTGAGACGGGAGAGCACGCGAATGTACCCGTCTTCAACATAAATTTTGAACTGGTCGCTGCGCGCGGCGACAAAACAGAGGTCAATGTCTCCGTAAGGCGTACGGCGCCCGAGCCAGAGCGTCAGTGGTAGGCCGGGCGGTATTGCTTTCGTCGCCTTCGTCATGGCTTCGACACTCAGCCAGGCATTGCGCGGACTGGCACGGTCAATAGTCACGATCGACGCGTGGTTATTAGATGTCGTTGCGGCATCTGCGGGTGTGCTGCACCGCTCGAGCTGCCAGGTGAGAAAGGCGGGGTCGGGGTTGCCGTCAGGGCCCAGAAAGGGGTCAGGCCTGTGCAGGTCGACTTCGTGTTCGTGTGGGCGCCTGAGGCGTCTTTTGGTGCTACCAATACTGGACTTTGTAGCAAGCGGGGGATCTACTGGCGCATGTATGCTGGTTGGTGCTGCTAATGCTGTTGCTGCTGTCACGAGAGCTGTAGCGGATGTCGCGTGAGATAGACGTTGCGTTATACAGAAGTGTTTGGGTTGGAGTATGTACAGCGAGGATTTACATGGGCAATAGCAGCATTATGATTAGACAGGATGAATTTGTCGAGAGCAAGACGTCTGCAGGACCATTGTTGCCAGTGGAAGCGTGCCAGCATGGGAGAAATTACAAGAGAAACTGGCGGGAAAGTGTGATCGGGCGATGGCCATTGACAAAGTAGCAACGGATAATTAAAAATATTGCTCATATTTCATTATTGCTGTCTGCTGCTTGTCGTCATCGTATCCCCCCCCCCCTCTCTCTCTCCTCCTTCTCCTTTCGTTATTTCTCTCATTTACCTACTGGGAGCTGGCCTTCAAAGGAAACAAGCACATATCTAGACTCACACCCAACATCATTAATATGCATGCTAATAGCACTTTCGACGACTTCCTTCACCTCCGTTTCGAAGGCAAACACATCCTTTTCCAGTTCTTACCCCTCGAGTCGTTTCCCACCTTTCTGGGTGCATCTATCCTCACTATATTCATCTGCCTGACAGAAAGGCGAGTCTACGCAACCTTTCTGCACGATAGTGCAACAAGGCTTATTCATGCTTGTGACATTGACAGACTCATCACGTATGCCTTGGCCCATCACTGGTCTCCTTTCCGCTCTGGCCGTCGCTTGCGCCAGTCACGGGTACGCATAGCGCTCTGGAGGACATCGCTGTATTGGATCGCTACACTATGCCGTGCATTATACATGCTTGTCATCATGAGCTATCATCTTGGGTGAGTGATCCTGTCCATCAGATGTAAGGTGCATGTATTGACGTTTAGACGCCTGTCTTCTCTATAGCATGATCATCGTCACTGTGGGTTCCTAAGGTCCCAACACAAGAGGCTTCTGCTTCTCACAAACTATTCACATGAATACAGGTTACTGCCTTGTCCTTTGGACAACTATTAATCGAATACTATGAAGCACCTGCCCATCCCTCCTCTTTGCACGATTCAGACGACTCCGAGTACGTAGTATTACATCCGTTTTTTTTTGTTTTTTTTTTTTTCCTTCTCCGAGCCGTTGTCATCATCATCATCAACTCCTTCGGCTCTTGTATTTGTATATATGTATTCTTTCACTTTCCCCGGTGCCTTTGTTCCCTTTCTCATCATTATTCTCATCATCATGTGTTACATAGTTCGTATCACATGAAAGAACCGCTCCTAAACTCGCCATCCATCCCATCTTTCGTGCCTCCAACAAGGAAGACGACAACAACGAGGCCAAGATCGAAATCAAAACCGGAACACCTCTTCATCCATCCCGCCCAATCCAATATCGCCCAGGCCGATATCCGCGCCCTTGAACTCGGCATCACCATGGGCGACACCGAACGTGTCGTAGGCGGCAATATGTACTTCCACCCACACCACAACCTAGGCAGCAACGACATTGGTATGAACTCGTCATTAGATATGTCCGGAGCTGCTGCTACTTGGGAGACGGGCAAGGGTCGTGATGTCGCGCGGGCGCTGTTAGGCAGCACTAATACCACCACTACAACCATAGGCACCTCATCGTCGTCATCATCTTCGGCTATTCACCACTCCGCAGCAAGAGCAGTAGCACATCATCGCCACCGTCCGAGTCAGGATAGTCAGCACTTCCGTATTGACATGGACGACGAAGACGAGGAAGAGGATGTCAGCGATAGTGATTCCTCTGTTTAATTCCCTTAAAATTCTAGGCGAAAGAAAAATGTTGTTGGACAGGGAGATGTAATCCGATGTATGGTATATTTGTGCGTGCGACCGGCGGGGAAACGAAAACTTGCCAACCAGTCAGTCAACCATCTAGTCGTTAAGGAGATCGGATTTGGTTACTGTTGTTGTTATTATAGTCTCTTGGTTTTCTTGTTCTCACGTATATGCGTATACATGTTTTTGTTGCTACACTTACACCTTATCTCTTTGGGCCTTTAGCGAGGTTTTTCCTCATGTCCTCCTCCCATCTCGTTACTACGGAATACGCTGTGCGACTTTAATCATCTACTTCTCTTATCTTTCCTTTACAATTTTCTTGTAGATACATATACTAGTATACCCATACATTTCCTCTCGCTTACGCTTTTAATGCACACAAAAACACATTGATTGGACCAAAGAGCGCCTTATCGTTCATTTCATTATCCCAATTTCTAGTCCATATAAACGTATCCGTATCTCTAGATATCTCTCAATTTCTTGCGGAATCCAGTAATCAGAAAGCATTTGTTTTTAGATAACCCACACCACACAAAAAAAGGAAGGGAGTATAATCAGAAAATAGAGGATATACGCAAAGAAAAAAGTGCAAGTGTGGAAGGCTATAGCAATGTGCATAAAAGCATTCAAAAAAAAAAAAAAGACGAGGAAAAAAAATCCAGAGAATTATAACTCATCAACGCGATTGTCCAAAGCGCATCAGAAAAAATAGAAGAAAATAAAATGTAGCAGTAGTAGCAATGATGTGGGAGTAAGGCATAGAAAGGAACAAAAAAGGGTTAGGGAAGGGGGTTGGTATGTATAATCCATCATCTACCATTATGGTTTACTGCGGTTTGCCACCCACTAGCCCAGTCCTCTTCGCCAGCGGAGTGGAGGTGCCACGTCCTCCTGGTCCAGCAGCAGCAGCAGCCTCTGTTGTCTTTTTCTGCCATTGACTGATGAGCTTGCCTACGCCCTGATACGTTTGTTCCGACGGCGACGAAGTGGTCGACATCGGAGAAGGCGGCGCCATCTCCGTGGGTGAGGCGCGCGACAACGCCGCCGTTGGAGACATGGCCGGTTTGGTGCTGATTACGGAAGGGGAGCTGGTGCCGCCATTGCCATTGCCGTGAATACTACTGCCGGTATTGTGGCGACCAGCGCTAATACGGGAGTTCTCAGCAGCCAGTCCGGGCAGCCTAATCCCCTGCATCGGTGTGGAAGGATGTGACGTGTAGGTGTGGTGTGTTGTCGCTGCACGAGGGGGTAGGGTTGTCACTTCAGGTGCTAATCCCGGTAACTTGAATGCGCCCGCGCGTGAAGAAGAAGGTAAGCCGGGGTAGGGGACATTGCCGGTGAACGAGCCTTTGACTGGCGATGCTGAAGTAGTGGACGGTGGCAGGCCCGACGGGGTAGTACTTGCCGTGGTGGCAGTGGGGCTACGCCGTATCGGTTGTTGCGTGTAGTCTCCTCCACCGGTGCCTTCTGGCGTACTCGAGCTGTCTATTGTGGAAGAGCTGCCACTGGTCCTGGGCCTGGAGGAAGCCATGTCTGACGCACCACCGCCAGTGCCATGGTTGCTAACGCCATCCCGGGATTGAGGGGGAGCTCTCATACCAGCCGGCTTTGGTGGCAATCGAGGTGCGTGGCTCGCACCACCCGCACCAGTACTACTAACAGCGCCACCAGCGCTGTTAGCAACAGGACTAGCAGGACTGCCGGCAGCACCGCCAACAACCCCAATTGCCTCGTACCGTTGCACCATATCTGTAATCGACGTCCTCCTCCCTGCGCGCGTCGGGTTCAGTGACGGGGGCGCTTTCAATCCAGCCTCTTCAGCGGCGGCTGCGGCAGCTGCCATTCTCGGGCTTGGACTCGGCTCGGAGTTGGTCTTCGTGACAGGGAAGACAATCATCGACTGGGGGCGCTCTGATTTTCGCCCGGTCGTGGATGGTTTGATGGCCTTGGCTGGGTACGGTTTTGCGCTTCCTGTCGCGGTTGACGATGTTGTGTTGGACTTGGACATTGTTGGCTTAGGAGATAAGATAGGCGGCGGTCCAGCAGAGGGCGTGGATGCTGGCGGTGACATCACTTGCGTACTTGCCGACCCTAGCGCCCCCGTCGTACCTCGGCGCGAGGAGGAAGTCTTCTCCTGAATCAGAGGCGGATCTCTGTCCAGGATAGAAGGCGACGCATCCCTACCTGCCGCCGCTGCACTCTCACGAGCGACCGCCGACGAAGATACATCATTGATGAACCGACTCCTCGAGGGCGGCAGCACATTAGGCTTTTTCTCCCTCTCCAACTCTCTGCTGGCAGCGCTGGTAATGCTATTCCCGGTACTATGGCTGTTATGACTGCCTCCACTACCACTCCAGAGATCGACCAAGTCATGTACCGAGTTCTGCCTGCCCTTGCCTTTGTTGTGCTGCTGGGATTGCTGCTGTTGCTGTTGATGCTGCTGGTGCTGTTGCCTCCTGGCCGTATAATCCTTCCTGCCAGCAGAACTAAGCACATTCGATGGCGGCTTGGAGCCCGTCGCATCTTCTGGTCCTTCTTCCGCACTGCTGCTACTGCTCCCGGATGATGACAGCTTGGTAGCTTTAACTGTGGCCGGCGCAGGCGCAGCGGCAGAAGGTACGCGCGAAGACACACGGCTTCGAGGCCGCGAGCTCGATCGGTCTCTGACGGATACAGATACGGCGCCACTCGTACGTGAGGCCGCCCTTGCACGCTGCTGCTCCCTTTCCCTCTGAGAGGAGGAAGAGGAAGACGTAGGAGGTGCCGTCGATGCGGGTGGATGGTGAGACTCGACAGGGCTCCAGTTCTCCGTCAACTGATAGTCTTGTTTACCAGAAGCACCACCGCTGCCAGTAGTGTGAGGGGTGGCCACTTTAACATCAATGATGGACGACTTGGACTTGGGTTTCGACGGCCGTGGCGGGTCCGAAGGAGTAAAAGCAGCGCCATCCACGACGACAACGGCGCTCTGCGCCTGAGGTGCGTTTGCAACGACACCCATGCTGTCAACATACGAGTTACGCCTGCTTCGTGGGTCCTTCAGGACCGGGCCGGAAGTTGACGATGAATGTGTACCTGTTGTTATGGATCCCGCGTGTTGCTCGACTGGCGTATCCGTCAGCCAGTCCTGTGTCTGTGCGCGAGAATTGGACGTAGGTACGGGAGAAATGCGCGCCGGCGGCTTAGCATCAAATGATAGCAGGTCTGCGGACTCGACAGCAGCAGCGGAAGGATTAGCAGGTGCATTTTTGAGATTGGTCGAACTCTTGTGTTTCCTCGCCAGCGCAGGACGCGACGACGATGTCGGGGCGGGCGATAACACTGCTTGCCTTGAACCGGTGTTCTGTGACTGTTGTTGTTGTTGCTGCTGCTGCTGTTGTTGTTGTTGTTGAGATGTTCGCATCGCGACACCTGTCACCTGTTGTGATCTCACGCCGGGGTTCTTGCCAGAAGGAGCAGCCAAATGAGCTGGCTTAGATGCAGCACCACTGAGCTGAGCACGCACAACAGGCTGGGACTGCGATGCGCCTACTCCTCTGGAAGGTAACGCCGGCGAAGCACGCACATGCCCTGCTCCGCCCGAGAACGTCGCATCAAGCTCCTCGAGTGTTGGGAAACGCGACTCGGCGGCAACGTCCGCACCTGCATCTAGCCATGGCGAGTTGACCTGCTGCCTTTGCGAGGCACCCAAGCCAGGAGCAGGTGAGGGTGGAGGCTTCTGTGCCGGCATAGGCGAGCTTGGCGGCCGTGGTGATGGCGTAGGTTTAGGGCGGGGTGGTAGCGCTGGGCTTTGAGACGAGGAGGGCGAGGGCGATAAAACAGGAGAGCTGATACTCGCCAGTCCTGTACGCAGCTTGCGAGCCTCGCCGAGTGTTGGTGCTTGCGGACGCTGAGAGGGTGACAAGCCAAGGCCATCGAAGGCATCGCGTCCTTTGAGAGGCACGGAGAGCCGATTCGGATTGTTGCTTGAGGGAATGGCAATCGGCTTGCTGCTACCCTTATCGCTATCTCGCGGGGGCATGGTGGGCCGACGGTCATTGGCGTTGTCTATAGGCCGTGAGTGCGAATCCCATGATTGCTTGCTGAAGTCGTCCGTAAACCCAGATGCTGCTGCGTTGCCCGTGGGAGATTTCTTCGCCACTCCCGCGGATGCGGTATTCGAGGATGGCATGGGAGAGCGCGGCCTCCACACATCATTTGTATTTGCGCCCGCGGGAGAGAGCGATGCCTGCTGGTGTTTGACCGCTGTACTCTTCCATTGACTTTCGAAGTCATCTTCGCGCACCGATGGTGCTGCAATGTCCGGTGTTTTACTGGGGCTCGCATGATTTTCGGGCCTACCCCGGCGCATGGGCGCGATCGCCTCCAAGACGCGGTCGCGTGCTTGCGTACCCGTGCTGGCACTAGCGGGAGCGGGAGCAGGCTTGCTCGAGGACCTGTAAGAGACGACACTGTCTAGAGGGTTGGCATTGGCAGCAGATGCAGGATTCGTCTCGGGGCTGCGGATCGGCAACGAGGCCGACGGCTGTTGCGTCGGCGGCCTGTTGTATGCGAAGCGGGATTTGGTGCCGCGGAGAGTGTGGACGCGAGTGAGGATCTCAAATACAGTCGGCCGCTGCGTGCCATGCTCTTTGAGCATGCTGTCTGGTAGCGCATCGTGTTAGTTGTGAGGATCATATCGTTCGGTCTGAACTCACCAATCAAGGCGTTCATGTGATTGGAATAGACAGGATAGGGTGGTATGCGATATTGGACATTGAGGATTGCTAGTGGGCCATGCTCCTCAAAAGGTGTGGTATAATAGCATAGCTTGTATAGTAACACGCCCAACGCCCATACATCGCTCTTTTCATCGACAGGCCTCTTGAGAAATAGATCAATCATTTCTGGGGCACGATACTGTAATGTGGTATGTCTGTTGAGGTCTGCCTCCAGCATGCGAATCTCTGCTGTGTTGGTAGGAGGACGAGATACCGGCGTGGCGGAGCCAAAGTCGCACAGTTTGAACGAGGTTGGGGACGCCTGTAGGATATTTTCCACCTTGAGGTCGCGATGGAGTAAGGCAGGGCGCAGGTTGTGCATAGCCGCTACGCCCTCGCAGACATCCACAAAGATCTGCAGGATTTCCGCTTCGGTTAGACGCTCGCGCAAACGTCGATTCATCATGTCGATAATGCCGCCGCCTAGTATGTAAACGCATTAGCAACGGGCGCGTTGCTCTCTACACCTGGGTGAAAAGGCATGTAGCAGACCTTGACAAAATTCCATGAGGATAAAGACCTCAAAGGTGCCGTTAGGCATTTGGTGCCAGGCAGCATCTATAAGATGGACAATGTTGGGATGGCCTTTGAGGATGCGCTGCGACGACAAGGTGATCTCAGAGCCGGCGGCGTCGATACAGGCAAATGCCTACCATGATGTCAACCTCCTTCTTGACCTCTGCGAGCATGACCTCATTAGGTACTGCGATGCGCTTGAGGACATGGTGTGTGGTGCCGTAGACGGGTTCGGGAGTCCTGACGAGGTAAACGTGGGCAAAGCCGCCTGGAGACCGCGACGACGATGAGAAAGAAAGACATGAAAATAGAGAAAATGGAGCAGACCCTGGCTCAGATATCTCTCGACTTGGACGTTGTATTTGTTGACTGCGATCGTCTGACCCGCGACGAGCATGCCCTGGTGAGCCATGGCGGATGAGAGAGAGCTGTTGCTGCTGAGTCGACTCTTATTGGCGCCTGGCGCGTCATTGCCACCCTATTCAAGTTACTTGGCTAGTGACGACTACAAAAAGTGTTACTTAGTCTTACTTGATCTTCGTAGTTATGTCTACAAATATTATCACATCGCTATACACCAGACTACAAACATTGTTACACTACTACATTTAGTCATTTAAGTTCACGCGCGTCATTGCCTGCTTTGGACTTCTGCTGCAATTTCTCCTGGCTCTACCTTCACCTCAACCACCAACCATGCAGAAGCAGCTTCAGCACACGATTCACACCCCGGGATACAGCAGACCAACCACACCGGGCATAAGCCCACCCCAGCTCGCGTTTGTTGGCCTGGGATCTATGGGCTATGGTACTTACTAGCCGATCTATTCATACTACAGACTCCATGAGACATCTAACACCATTATCCATATAGAAATAGCAAAAAACCTTGCAACCCATAAGAAATCTCACCCTCAAGGCTCACATCCTCTGCTCGTTTGGAACAGAACGCCCGCTAAGAGCCAGAAGCTCCTCGACGAGCTTGGTCCTGACCTGGTTGCGATCGCCAAAGACATCGCCCAGGTTGCACATGAAGCCGATATCATTTTTAGCTGCCTTGCCACGGATGAAGTCATAGAGGATGCCTATCAGCAGTATTCACAAGCATTGGCTGTGCGCACACCTTCAGGGATTTTTTTCTTGTGAATATAAGTAGTATATGCTCATCATGGTTGTGATGTCATGCAGAACCATCCCTCGACCAAGAACAAGATCTTCGTCGAAATGAGCACGGTAACGTCTCTCAACCCCTTATTAGCAACTTTATCTAATCCAGTTTCTACCAGATATATCCTACCCTAGCAGGTTCTCGAAATTTGCCGCATACATACACCTCGCGGCTTTGCTAACAATTGCTTTTTACGATCCATCAGGTCAGCTGGACAAACTTATCTCATCTATCCCTCATGCACACCTTGTCACCTCTCCCGTGTTTGGCACACCCATTGAGGCCAAGAGCTCCCAACTCGTAATCGTCATGAGCGGTGACTATCGCTCTAAGAAGGAGCTAGCGTACATCCTCGTTCCCGCCATTGGACGTAAGATTGTCGATCTTGGTGGCAACGTTGAGAAGGGTATGCGTATATCTGAATGCATAACGATCCATCTATTCTAACACTTCTGGTCCTGGTCATGGGGTAATTGTTTCCTTGTTAGCGCCCACTTTTAAGCTCCTCGGCAACTCGCTCATCTTGGGCTCACTCGAGATCCTCGCCGAGTCCCTGACGCTCGCCGAGAAATCTGGTATTGGCGCCGAGAGCATGCACCAACTCGTTCAGGGTACGTACACCATAGATAAAACGCTCTCCGTTCTGACATCTAATCACGGCGAATGTGCATGCGCGCATGTAATTGTCATGGCCTTCAGACCTCCTACCGGAGAAAATGCTCGTCTCCTACAGCGATCGCATGACGCAAGATAACTTTGAAGGTGCAACTGGCTTTGCGCTCGAGGGCGGCATCAAAGATGCATCCAACATCCGTCGTCTCACCAACGAGCTCAACTCGCCGATGCCTACCGTCGACATTGCGCACCAGCGCTTGCTCACTGCCCGCGCTTTGCACCAACATACAACGGCAGCGAAAACGAGCAAGTTTGAGACGCTTGATTGGAGCTCGATCGTTGCCGGCAGTCGTGTTGCGGCGGGATTGGATGCGTTTGATAGTCAGAAGGTTAGTAATGCCTTTCTTTGCCTGAAGCATTCTAGACTGTTGATGTCATGGCATATACAGCATTCCAAGGTCGAGTTGGATGAATAATTGTTCGATTGGAAGCAGATCAACTCAGGGGGGGAAGCTCTGTTATCAACACACAGATGGATAAATTGGGAATAGTACGAGGTTGAGAGAATGATTTGAAAGCTCATCGATCTGAATTGTGTAAACTAAACTTGTAGATTTGTGGACGTAATTTACTCCTTAGCTTATGTACCTGGTCACAACAAAGGCAATGCTTACATCAAACGCTGATGCGTACTACATAGCAAAAATGGTACACAGGCGTTCTACTTGTTTTTTTTTTGTGTGGGTTAGTATCGTAAGTAGATACAGAGAGTACAATAACAGTCAGTCATCAAGCAAAAGACTCAACTATCAATCTCGCTTTTGGAAGATATGAGTTCAATAAGAAAACAAGAAAAATAACCCCTCGAATATTCTGTCCCCTGAAAACCTCTTTCTTTACCACCCACCCAAGCGCAAGCTCTTCCTATATTGCAAGAACGCAACTAGATTATCCCTTACCTCCTCACCATGTCTACGAAGTTCGCGCCCGCCTTCGCGCTTACGGTCCACAGCTTTCACAGCACGACGCACACCCTCGACGGCCTCGCCCATTCGCTTGCCAAATCCACCCGTGCGGAAGTTGCCATCGTAGGGCGAGCCTTCATCGGAGTAGATATCAATCAGAGCGGAGACGGCTTGGAAGAGGGGTTCGGGTGGTATTGGGGCGGAGTTGGCGTTGGAAGATGATGGTAGGACGCTGAGGAGGTAGGATGAAATCATCTAAATAGGATAATGAGATGTAGACGCAGGGAATAGGAGAGGCAGGTTATGTCTTACCTTGTTGGCCTCTATAGATGTCGGATGCTGTGCGAGACACTCAAGCGTGCCGATACACCGCACGCGGACCTGGTCATCCGAACCAGAATCACAAAGACGGGTAAGAATCTGGACTTGTTCTTCTTGGGGAACCTAATCATTGACATCAACTTCAACTTAATGCAGCACTTCGTCAGAAAACCAAGGTACGAACCAAGTGCCCCTTCCAGATATTTCCCACACCCCACAGCACACCAATCGCCATCTCCCACATCTCGCGCTTCCTCTCCTGCCCTGGTCCGATATCAGTTCCGATCTGCGCCAGCGCAGCCCAAAGGGCATCCCACACACGTCGACCGCTCGCCGCGTCCTCACGCAGGGTGCGTGCGGATGCACGAGCGGATGCCAGGCCAAGGAAGATGTTGTTCAGGCATTCAAGCGCACCGATGTGGATTGCGCCCAGGACGGACGTCGTCGGTGGGTGACGCGAGGCGGTCCCTGGGGGAGGGAACGAGAGCGATGTAGGCAGGACGAGTTGTAAGAGCGGCTTGACGAGCGAGGGGAGAAGAGATGTTGTGCCATTTGGCGATGCGCTGGTGGTGTCGGCAGCAGCAGGATTGTCATTGTCCACTACGCTAAAATCCATCTCTTCGTCGTCGTCTTCGTTTTCGCGGGTGACGAGGTCTATATGCGTATAGTTGAGTCAGGTAACGCCAATAAATGAGATAGATGCATTACCATCATCTTCATCATCGTCATCGTCATCATCCTCTTGCGGCTCTCCAGTAGCATCATCGAGCGCTGCATCTGGATCGGGCAGTGTCGCACAGGTACCCGTGAGTACCTCGAGTGCGAGGTGTACCATCCGCAACTGACCCTCGATCCGTTCCAGTTCAAGTTCAATCGGTGACTTGTGGTCATGTGGTGCCTTGGTGTCGAGTGATTTGCTCAGGATTTCCGGCTCGACAGCTTGTTTCTCCAAAAGCCTTTCTACATTTGCGCTAGCCTCAGCCAGAGGAACAGAGATAATGACAGGTTGTAAGAGGGGTAGTACGATATCCTTGTCGGCATCAACGTCAGGAGAGCGTGGCAAGGGAGAAAGATGTTTTAGAATTCCTGATCAAAGTCTCTGTCAATATATCATCGCTTATGAGGATTGCATTCAAATTACCAGCAACAAGAACTCGTAAAGTCATGGAGCGTTCTGGTGAGTTTGCATTCATGTGAGGTGTCGATTCTTTTGCGATTTCAAGCAGACAAGAGACGTAGGCATCATTGTGTCGTACACTGTTTGTAATGGGCTTGTTATCTTCTGTAAGAACATAGAGACAATGGGCTAATTGCAGGGAAATCTGAGCGCATAGATCCTGTTATTTCCAGAAGAAAATCCTACCTGCGGCAGAGACCGAGTTGATTGGTAGCTTATCCCTCGCAGCCAGGAAAGACATCAGGAATGGGGTGAGATTGAGGTTATTCACAGCATTGAGAGCCTTGTTCGAAGTCTCTCTGAGCATTCTAAGCCTTTGGCCATGTATTGATCGTCAGCAAGGAGAAACTTACGAGAGACACCAGAGCACGGTGATGACGTTATCTGCGAACTCATGAATGAGTTTTTTGGTGTTTTCGGGGGCTGATTTGGGATGCTCAAGGAATTGGGAGACAGTGCTGGAGATCTGAGGCGCCTGTTAGCAAGAGGGAAGTACTGTATGTGGATGCATGCGACGTGCTTTTGGAATGAATGTCTGTAATGGCGCCAGAATATTTTTATTGTACATCTCCGCGCATATCTCGTACCCGCCGTCAATACATAGATTCCTGATACGCAAGTTAAGAAACCGAATAATGGGATAACATATATTGTTATACCTTAGGGCACCCATAGCCTCTATCAGGACTTCCTCTTCGGAATCGGTCAGGCGGTTGATGAGTGCACCAACGATGTTCTTCCCCTGCAGCAATCGACGGGTAGCAGGGTCATTTTGAATTATGTTGGAGACTGTAACACAAGCCCATTTCCTATCTGATGCCTCAGGGCTTTCCATCTGGACAGCATCCACAGATGTCAGCTCATAAGCAGTAAATATGACTATGACTGCATGTAGATAGTGCACCAACTTTTTGGATGATAGGCAAGACGGCCTCTTTTTTTGATGACGAGGTTGATGCAGAGTCAAGCCCCTTTGGAATGTGTGAGTCTGGCACACGCACAGGATTGTGCCGTCGCATGGATTTCTTTTTCTGCGCCTTGCCCATGGCAATGATGATGTTGAAGTTGTCTATACAGTAGTAGTAACTTGAAATTATTCCCAAGAAAACTTGAAAACCATCGGAAGCAAAAGATCGTTTACTTCCGACTCACCGGGCCGGATGAGCGACTGCCATTAGACGGTGCCAGTTGCAGTGACTCTCAGTCTCTCTTACAAGTCCTCCTCCTTCTCGTCGTTGTCGACATCCTGCATACACCCAGTCACTCTCGCACCAGCCGAGATGGACAGCGCTGCCTCCCAGGACACCATGGAGTCCAAGCAGCTCAACGTCACCGACGCCCTCACCTACCTCAATGCCGTCAAAAACCAGTTCCAGGACAAGCCTGATGTCTACAACCGCTTCCTCGATATCATGAAGGACTTCAAGAACGAAGAGTGCGTTCAGCATAACCCCTTACAGTCGTCGTCGTCACTGCTGACTTATATCTGCTCTTGAATTTGCTTCTCCCGTCTCTCCGAACATATTAGGATCGATACCCCAGGCGTGATCGCCCGTGTGTCGACGCTCTTCCACGGCATCCCCTTCCTCATCAAGGGCTTCAACACCTTCCTGCCCAGCGGCTACCGCATCGACCTGGCATCAGACCCTAACCTGATCACGGTCACGACACCGAGTGGAACAACAACGCAGGTGGGGTTCGCCTTGCTTTTGAATGGATTATCCAATGACAACAATGTCTTAACCATCCCGACCAATATAAACAGGCAACAACGACCCAGGCACCTCCCCCCATGTTACCTCCTATCCCGTTTGCTGCTCAGCACTACATGCCTCCGCCTCCTCCCGTCCATAATCCATTCGATCTAGTAGGGTTCCCATCCCCGGGCAGCTTCACCATCCCCACTTCCGTGGCGGCGACCTTCCTTGGAGGGCTCAGCAGCGGCTCTGCAGGCGTCTCGTCTAGCCACCACAGACAACAGCAACCCGACAGCAGCCCCATCGTGACGCATGCGGGCGGAATCGTGACACAAGCCATGAAGCCTCCTGGTGATGTCAACCACGCGATCCAATATTTAAATAAGATCAAGGCGCGCTACGCGGACGACCCTAACACATACAAAAAATTCCTCAATATTCTACAGACGTATCAAAAGGAGCAAAGAGACTTGCAAGACGTGCGTAGTTGGTCTTACCCTTTTGCTCGGGAGATGAGCGCTATACTTTTTTTTTTTCGACAACTAACAAAGTTTCGTAGTCCCAGGTCTATGTACAGGTGCAACACCTATTCAAAGACTCCCCCGACCTCTTACAAGAATTTCAAGACTTTCTCCCCGATGTCGTTGGTCATTCTGCAGCTTCTGCATTAGGCTCATGGGGCGGGGCCTCAGAAAGTGGTTCAAAGAACGCGATCACTGGGCCTGGTGGTGCCAAGTCAGCACAAACCAAAAAGCGGCGGCGCCCTGCAGACAAAGACTTACTACAGCCCACGACGTCCTCGACCTCATCAATAATCGCCGGAAAGCAACTTGCTAATGGTGCGGCGGCGAACGCCAGTACGAGCGGTTCCGTAACAAACTCTCGTGTAAGAAAGGCTCTTAGCTCTTTTTCTCTTCACAAAAATCCAGGTGTAATTCATAAACTAAAACGCTACAGAACAAGAAAACAAAGCATCATCACGACAGGACTAAGGTGGAACCTCATGAAATCGGCTATGATGCATTTGGCGCGTTATCAGCTACATCTCCCGCCCCGATATCGCTACTGCCGCAACAGCAATTGGGGATGCTATCAACGTCAGGTGCGCCAGCACCACCGACATCATCCATCCCCGCCGTGCCGCCAGATGTGTTCTTCTTTACGCGCATCAAAAAGGCTTTCGAGGGTCAACCGCAAGCGTATGATGATCTGCTCAAGCTCCTGGATTTATACACCAAGGAGATAGTCCCCGCACGTGTGCTAATGGCACGCGTGATGGAGATGCTGGGTGACACGCATGCGGAGCTGTTCTTGCAGTTCAAGGCGCTGCTCGGCACCGAGGCGGGCACGGACCCCGAAAAGGGTCCTCCGGGCAGTATTCGCACAGGTCCACCCGATTCGCTCAGCCTCGTGCAGCCTACAGACGATGGGCAAGGGCCGAGTTATCGACGCCTCCCTGACAGCGTAAGCCGTGTTCAAAAATATGTCAACTGTCAACAACATCTGGTTTTGATCAATCTTTTTTTGATGATGTCACTTATATAGGAGATTTTCCTCGCCTGCTCAGGGCGTGACGAGCTCTGTCGCTCGGTGCTGAACGACCACTGGTTCTCACACCCAACCTGGGCGTCCGAGGAATCCGGATTCAACTCGCACAAGAAAAACTCCTTCGAGGAGGCGCTGCACAAGAGTGAGGAGGAGCGGCACGAGTACCATGTGACACTCGAGGCGCTTGCGCGCACGCTGGCACACTTTGAGCCACTCGCCGCGCGTTTGGATATGATGGAGACGACAGAGGAGCGTGCTGCGTTCCGGCTTGGGCCCGACCTGGGTGCTGGGGCCAACGGCGGTGTAAAGATATTTGAGCGGATCCTTCGGAAGATCTACGGGCGCGAGGGGGGTAATGAGGTGGTGCAGGCACTGCGCGAGTCGCCGAGCGTCGCTGTTCCCGTTGTATTGGCGCGTCTGCGTCAGAAGGACGAGGAGTGGCGCGCAGCGCACCGCGAGTGGTCGCGCACGTGGCGCGAGGTGGACGCGAAGAATTTCTACAAGTCGCTGGATTCGCAAGGGATCGGATTCAAGGCGAACGATAAGAAGGCGACGACGAGCAAGAGTTTCGTAATGGAGATCGAGGGGATCAAGGCCACGCAAGAGAAGGAAAGACATGAGAAGGCGCGACATCGGTTGAAGAAACGCGGTGCGGGGTCTGGTCGTCGCGGTGGCAGCGTCGGATTGATGGGCTCGACGGGATGTCAACTTGAGTACATGTTCGAGGACACACATGTGATGCAGGACTCGCTCAAGATGATTTACTCCTTCTTGGATCACTCGGCCGCGCAGTATAGCGGCGAGGAGCGGCGGGCCGTTGAGCGTTTCCTACGTGCATTCGTGCCTATTTTGTGCATGTACCCTGTGCATGAGTTCGACGCTGCATGTGGCTCGCTCGAAGAGGTTGCCGCCGTTGTGTCCTCCATGGTTGACGACGGCAGCGGCGAAGCAATCGTGAACGGCATTGATCATCCCGATGCCAGACGGCCGAGTCCCATTAACGTAAACGGCAACCTCCACTCTTTGCATCCGCACGACGATGAAGACGGAGATGGAGACGATGATGATGATGACGAGGAACCCGTGACATTCAAACCCAAGACCGAGGACGCCTGGATCCGCGAACTAACAAGTCCCGCGCCGGACGGTGACCCCACGACCTCGCAGTCGCCTCTCACGGCCGGCCCATCTTCCGTTCGTCGACCATTCTTCGCCAACACGACGTTCTATACTTTGCTGCGTCTATTACAGGTGCGTTACTCATTCCTTTTTCACACTCCCCTTATGGACAAGGCTAATAAAAATAAAAATGGCTGCTACTATATACAGCTGCTCTATTCACGTCTACTGATGTGTAAAGAACGCGGCGCAGCACTAGCGGCCGAGGGACACGCCTCGTTGCGCTCGAACCCGGTCGCAGTCGACCTGGGTCTGGAGGAAGCTGTGAATGCACAATCGATGCTAGCGCAATCGATAGAGATGATGGGGGCCCATGCCATTGCGGCGTCTACAAGTATAGTACGGCCCAGCAGCCGTTCGCCGGTGCCACCTGGCAATATTACCACGACTGTTAATGGTACTGGTATTGTTACTGGTGGTGGCGCTGGAGACGCCCCTGCATTATCATCCATTGAGACACTGAATAAACCACCGGGCGAAGGCGAACAACAACAGCAAGGCAATAGCAGTGAACACGAGCCCGGCCGGACCCTCCCAGATCCGGACGGGGAGAGCGTCATCATAGAGGAGGAAGAGATGCCAGGACGCGCCAACGTGGTGTACATGTATCTGCTCGAAAAGTGCGAAAAGGTGTTCTCGAACGAGATGGACCAGGCGACGTTTGAGGAGCATATGCGTTGGTTCTTTGGTACCAAGGTTAGTCGTGCTCGCTTCGCTTGCGTTTATGCTGTTATTACTTCAGTCTAGCTCTTCACCCCCTCTTCTTCCCCCCTCCGCCCGGCCTTTCTTTACTCCTATTTCCCCACCTTTTTTTGTTTTGTTTTGGTTTCTTTCCAGAATCCAGGTCGTGTTTCGTACATGCTGCTAGCATTGTCATTCATGGGGTTTGTCGATCTCCGGCAGCCTGCCTCATCCATCCATTCATTCATTCATTGAATCGTCCATCCACTTCTGTGTCCATTCATTCATTTGCTGTTTTCACCCATTTATTTAATTTTGGCTCGGAACGCACTCTCATTGGCTGACCAAAGGTGACTAACTATATAAACCCATTCGATTTATTTTTGCACATAGGCCTATCACGTTTTTACCCTCGATAAGCTAATCCTGTCGATTGTGAAGCAGGTGAGTGTAATTATAATTTCATACATCCCACGATGGCATGGCTACCTACCGCGTGAGCGCTTGCGGTAGTCCTGTCTCCTTTATGGCATGCGCTGCAAGCAGGGCAAAGGCTATTATGCTATGTGCTCTATCTTTTTTCTGCTTTTCGCGTTTTTCTGTCTTCCTGGGCTCGGTGTTCTAGACATTTTACCGAGACTCGAGAGTCGCTGATTATCAGGGCGTTTCGTCTGTTTTGTTCTTTCTTCATCACACCAAAAGAGCCATGCCGATTCTTGTATGCCTTGCCCTGCGCTATGTCCGCTTTTTCTCTCCGAGTTCCACCACCGGATCTCCCTTTACACTGATCACTTGATTATTTTTTTTTATGTTATGTTATAACAGGTGCAGACTATTTTAGCCGAGCACAAGTGCCAGCAATTATGGTCGCTCCTGCAGGCCGTCCGCGGGGCAGAGAGCATGACAGTGCAGGACAAGATTAGGTATCGTCGTCAGGCGGAACAGCTCGTGGGCTCGGACGAACATCTATATCGGGTTGACTGGGTGAGCATGCACACACGGCAGATTTCTTTTTTGGCTTGTTCCTTCCTTTCTTCCTTTTTTTTTTTTTTTTTTTTTTTTTCTTTCTGTCTTTTTCTTCATCCGCATTTATTTTTATATATGTGTTTCCATTTCTATTTTACTTTATGATGGTGGTGCTACTTGTGTCATCACTCATACATATTTGGGGAACTTGTTGGCTGACTGACGTATCTGATTTTAACCATCTTTCACCCGTGATCAGGACCCGGAGCAGAAGATGATGCGCATGCAACTACTCGAAGCGGATGACCCCAGTGTAGATGAGGACGGGAGCGAAGAAGGTCGTTGGCGTGAATACGCAGCGACGTTTGTGCTAGACTATGCCACCGAGTGGCTCCCACGCGGACGAAGAAGACCGGAGCACTGTGGAGTGTATCTGAAGCGGTGAGTGGGATTTATTAGATGTGAAGAAGAGGCCACAATGAATGAATGAATTTTTTGTGGTTTCTTAATTTCCCCCTCCTCCTCTCCCTTTCATTTTTTTTTCTTCTCGTATAACTGATGGTGGTGGCCTATGTTTAGGAATCTACCATCAGCGTCATCGTTGACATCGTCGTCGTCTTTGTCGTTTGGTGGCGCCCAGCAGTCACGGCAGTTGCAACAGTCACAGCAGGCGGCAGCAGCCACGATCGGTGGCGCAGGTCAATGCGGACTGCGAGTGCGCATCAGCCTGGGGACATACAAGCTGTTCTACGAGGCAGGCAGCGAAGATGTGCTACTCGGCAGGGAGAGGACGCCCTGGCCGGCGGACTGGCAGGAGCGAGCCCATGCAGCGGTGGGGGAGAAACGACGGCGGATCGGGACGGTTCTATTTCGGGGGGCAGCGTGACGGATGTGACGGACATGTGTATAATTATAAAACGAGACTGTGTAATTATTGGATGTGGATAAATATACGCCTGTGATGCGTGACAGCTGAATGGGGCAACTGAGTAATAGAGATTATAATAAACGGGTGGTGGATAAAGGGTAAAGATTGGGTGCCTAAGAATAGACGATAATGAGTTGTACAAATATAATGATTGGTGGGCGGTGTGCGTCTGCTTGCTGACTTGCTGCTCCCTTTCCTCTCTCTCCTCCCCGTCGCTGTTGTTACTCCCCTCTGCGGTCTGCACTCGCGCCCGCTATCCTCCTCGCCATCCGTGTCTTTTTGTTGTTGTATACTGAGGGGAATTTGCCGCTTCGGAAGCAGGAGGCACTCTGTTGGATTTTTTTTTTAAGAGGGAGATTAACAGTATAAACAGTCCCAGAGACGCTTGGCACTCCTGCCGCTTTCAGTCTGCCAAGCTGGCCTCGCTCCCCCGTCGATGCGCCAGCCAAGCACCCGCTGTCCTACATCCCCCTCCCCGCATTGGTCACCCTCCTCATCGTCATCGTCATTATCATCCAGGCTCGCCCTCTTGGCAGCAAACCTACTCTTCTTCGCTGTATCCCCCGTCGATGCAAACCCGGCCGTCTGGCCATCACCCTCGACATGGTTCCATCCCGCGCCAAGCGATAGCCCCCACAAACGCGCCTGCCTCAACGATGATGTCCTCGACGAGAATAGAATCAAGGGCACTCTTACGACATCGCCGATATCTTCTCCGTTGCCTACCCGCGTCGTCCACAGACGCAACACCGTTGTCGACAGATACTCACAAGGCATCGACGGCAAATGGCGCATTCCCACCACATCAATCACGCTCTATGGAAAGACGCTGTGTCCGGTAAGTTTCCCCTGGCATCTGCTTCCGAAGTTTCTGCAGCACACGCTCACTCTCTGACCACCATCACCCTTTTACTGCCTCCATTCAATATTATTGTTACCTGGACCGCCTTCCCCCCCCCCCCTCCTTCCTTTCTCTCTCTCCCTCTCTTTCTCTTTCTCTCTCCTCCTCCTCCTCTCTCCTCTGGCCATGTCCCACATTTACATCCTCCAGTCATGTAATACAGAGGACGCCATGCCAACCACTACCAAGACGGCCACCTACACTCTGAATTCCGATATTCCATATCCTTCAAACGGCACTCTCGATGAAAAGTACCAAGCTATCCGTGACAAGCTGCCACCCGGATGGACAAAGTCCCCAGCAGACGTCACCTACGACCATTCGCCCACCGTGCTAGGGCTCTCCCTCGCTTGTGCGTTCATGATCATCTGTATCATCGCCTGTGCTGCCTACTGGCGCAAGCGCGACCGTGCCCAGAGCCGCGCAAAGAAGAACGCTGACATAGAGAAGACGTCTCACAAGCGGGGTGACAAGGGTGCTAGCAGTGGTGCCTCCATCGTGACCTACTCCTCGTCCTCCTCTGCCTCCATCATCTCCCATGCAGAGGAGAAGCAGCAAAAATGGGCGCGGGCCTTGGCCAAATGGAAATCCAAGGTCAAGGCCTCGGCCAAGGCGAGGCGCGAGCGTCGTGCGTTTGCCAAAACTGGCGCTGCGATGCCCTCTCGCAGCCCACGGCCCGACCTCGTTCGTGGGTCGGAGGACGAACTTGATGGGGATGGCTCTAACGACGAGGGTCCGGAAGAGCCTATCGTGGCCTCGGCCTCGGCTGTGTCAAGCTCTCCACGGTCGTCTTTCGACTCCCAACGCTCCCGTCGGTCCTCCTCGTCGATAAGGAGATCGCGGTCACCGAGCGCCCTCAATGCAGCCCCCACCGCCTCCTTGCGTCCGTCTGTCTCTCGTACGGCGACAACCGCGGCCGCAGCAGCGACCTCGGCGGTTGAGATCCATACCGGTTCCTCATCCGCTGCTGCGTTCGAGGCGACGGCGTCACCGCCTGCTTATCCGCGTAGCCCCAGTCCCCTGGAGAAATCGCTTTCACATACTTACGCACGCTCCTCACAGGACGACGAAGGCAGCAACGGCAGTAGCAGTCATCACTTCCTCCAGCCTCCTCCCCCTCCAGCGACATCAATCCTCCCCTCATCATCATCATCATCATCATCGTTATCGCCCTCTCGCACTTATCATCGATCATCATCTGTCCACTCCATCCTACCCCCACCCAGTCCTCCGCCCCCTTTGCCGTATCTGACCTACTCCGGTCATGTGGCTACGGACGACAAGCACGCGCTGGGGCGCATGGCCGAGTTCGCCAGTGCTCCTCCGGCCGAGGCCCCCATCCCAGGCACATCCACCGCGCCGCTCTGGCTCAACGAGGAGGAGCAGCTGGCCGAGATCCGTCGGTTGGAAACGGAAGGAGAAGAAGGAGAAGAAGAAATCGGCCGAAGAAGAAGCATCAACGGCAGGAGGGTGTCAATAGCCACCGCGGAGTTCTCCACAGCAGGGCCTTCCTCATCAGCACCCGCGAGCACGTCGTTATCAGCAGGAACAACGGACTCCTCGTTGCCGCCTCCACCGCCGGCTTGCTCGTCGAAGGGAAGGTCGTGGGCGTATGATTACGCATATGATTATGCAGAGGGCGATGTACCGGTGGAGGTACCCAGTGCACCGCCATTTGCGAGCCATGATGAGGTAGCGTGGGAATTGCATGCGAGCGCACCCCCCGCACTAGACGGAATGGGTGAGGGTGAAGAAGAAGAGAACCTGCGTGCCTTGGCGTCCGCACCACCCTTGTTGGAAGACGATGAAGATGATGAAGAGTACGCAAATGGCCTAGTGGGCGCGAGCGCCTCGTCCTCGTCTGGTGACCATCACCAAGGTGCGAGCAGTACTGGCTCCGTCGACGGTCAGGATCACGATCGACATCATCACCATCACCACCGACACCTGTCCTCTGCGTCGGTGCATCCTGGGCAACGGATGAGTCTGACACCGTTACCTCTGTATCGACCTTGATTTCTCCCTTTTTTTCTTATCCTGTCTAATGCTCTTTGATTTCTCCTCTTTTTCTTCTGTCCCTCCGCATACTCTCGCACTGTATACCTCTTTGCTCTCTTGGACCATCTGGGAACATCTACTATTACCATTTCTACAGCTTATATGCTTCCTCGCTCCTGCCCACCCTGGTCATATCACACTACTATCACTTTTTTTTTTGCTTGTCAAGATCCTCCCTCCTCCTTCCTGCTCCCACATTCCCAGATTCCTTACCCACTTCCACCTTTTTTCAACTACAAGCAATTCTTCATTTTCAATGCTTTTATCCCCACACGCACCCACCCCCTTGTTCTTTAACTATCATGCACGCACCTTTATAATCCCCTTTTGTCCCTTTTTTTTTCTTCTTCTTTCATGAAATGTACATTGGGGTGGAGAGGGAAAAGGGGAAGCAACTTTTGTTCTTTCAGGTGACTCCTCCCCCCTTTTCTTTTTCTTCTTTCTTCGATCATATATTTCTTCACAATTATACTCTTTATTTGACACTTTTGCATTTTCTGCTGTACCAAAAAACTTTCTTTTTTTATTATTATCCAAAAATCATAGGGGTTGCTTTCTTTGTACTTTCATGATGACGATGGGTTTTTTTTTTTGAAGGGAAATAAAACATACATCAATTCCTTGCACAACGAAGCGTATCCAGAGTGAGAATTAGAGAGAATGAATGAACGTATACATATACAGAATACAGGATGTATTACATATAACGTACAACGTCCATCGTAAAATACCCCCCTACACTTACTACCTTACTAGCACCGCGGAGCCTATGTGTAATGGTGATGACAGGAACAGTTAAAGACGGCGACGACAGCAGCAAATGATGGGGTGTAGTTTTTTTTTTTTCTTATATATATATATATATATATGTACCATATTAGTGTAACAATGCGTATAATAATATGGTGTAGTATGATGACACCAGCGAGTCGGGAAAGAGGTTCCAAATCATCGCGATATATATATACGCATTAACGACGTCGAGTTAGAAGAAAACTATTTTGCTGCTGTGCAAAAAGTTTTTTTTTTTAAGCACTGTCACAGTCATTGATAAATTGGAAATCTTGAATAGACTGCGGATTTTTTGTTGTTGTTGTTGATGGTTTGGTGATGATGCATGAAGTAGGACTGATTAAAATTGATGAAAGCCCGGTAGACAGGACAGAAGATTGATGGAGGGTTTTTTTGGTTACATGTACTTGGCTGATGGGGTGATTGCTGAGAAGAGAACATGCGGGCTTAGCTATGAACCTGAAATGAAGTCATTGGGCTCGGAAATGGAGGTGGAGGCGGAAGGTCTTCTTGCTCTGTTACACTTCTTATTAGCCTTAGGCTGTTCACTAGCGCGCGCGTGTGTGTGTGTGTGTGCGTATCATCATCATGGTACGGAAACACTTGTCCCACCAGTAAAAAGTGTATTGTGAATGAATTGAAACTGAAATTTGCGGCTGATACCAACCGCCGAGTTTGGGGGAGGACTCGGACGGGTTTTTCTTTTTTTCTTTCGTTTCAGATTCATGTTTCTCTCTCGCCACTAGCTCGGATAACATTCCGAGTCCTGTTCATACTACAGACTTGCTGGATCATTTGCGTCCCATTTACAAATCCCACCTATTTCAATTACCTCACTCACTTGCTCGGCTCTGCTAAACTCTTACCGATCTTTATAGCTCGGACTCCATGGCTTTTCTAGCTTTGATGGTATAGTAGTACACTTCATGTTTTCATAATTACCACACCTCCACTCAGACTGGCACTAGTCTCGTTATGAGTTGACCCACCGATGAACGGAGTGAGAAGTCATGCCAATGGTGGGAGGCGCCAGTGTGGTGTAAATGACGAAAGCAAGACAAAAATCGAAGGAACTCGAGCGGTGGTGCCTGTGTGCTAAAAAATCTGCTTCCTGCTCCCAGTATGTGGTAATTTGATCCGTTTATGAGATGGAGTGGAATGGAGCGAACTTGAAGGGGATTATCGCGATACATCGATATCATGAACGGACAAACCTAGTTATGTATGACTGGCTGTCTTTTTATTTTTTATTTTATTTTTTATTTGCCCATCTTTTAACAGTACCCAAACCTACCTTTCCTCAAAGCTTTAGCTATGGTGTGCCGGCTTTAAACACCGTTCTTGTTTATCCCGTATGCAGTTCAAATATATCGAGTCAGCAACCAACGTCAAGGCCAATAATATCGCGACTCCAGTTATGAATACTACCCCACGCTACTACGGCAACGGATCACTGGCATGCGTGCTTCGCTCCGTCTAGCGCATTTACGCTTAGTTACGCTGCTAGACATAAAAGGGATTGAATAGCCTGAGAGAATGCTTATCATCCTTGTATTTGGGGCGCATATATTCAGTGTGTAAACACTAAATATGTCACACATCATGATAAGGAAAAAACCTGGGTATTAAAACAATTGAAAATCGACGGATAAGAAATGAGAGGGTTTGGTCAATGTGACTCTTCATCTATTGAGCGTCGACCCGGATGGTTTGGTCGATCCCTGTTATTTTCTTCATTCGTTGATGAGCTCAAGTCGAGTCGCCGACGATTCAAATCAAGAAATTCATTGGAAATCAATGTTCCGTATACCGGACTCGGCACATTCAGTTTTGACCGCATTAATATTCTCTGAGTATTTCTTCGAATGTATGGAGAATGCATGTGATGCAAGCATCGTAAACTACTGCCAATGGCAGGGTCGTGGGCGATAACACTCATACTATATAGTATACACCCGCAGAATTCCAGAGGCCGAAAACCAGAGAATTTGGATCGGCTATAGAGGAACTTGCTTGCAGACATGATTTCTGTAAAGGCGGGACTATACCGTGACGTAAAGAAAAGCTAGTAGGCATTTCTCAAGTCTTTGCTATCGGCAGTCATCCTGATATAGTCTACTCCGGCTTGATACCCGCCTTCGAAGAATCGGCGTAATGGTCAGACTACTATTTGTCATGAGCTCGCATCAATCGTAATCCTACAATCTGACTCGGGGGTGGAGAAGTATCACTAGAAGACTAGGCTATGCTCTCTGAGCAATGCTTACGTTAGCTTATCTGATAGGTGATGATAAAGAACCTCACAAAAGGGGCATTTTGCCCATGCGTTCATAACTGCGTGCATGCTTGCTTGGACGTTCAGGTAAATTTTTACATTACCTAACTACGATCATCGCCGATTTAGTACCATATCGTGCTCGTGCACAATACCAGGCATATGTTGATGTGACTTAACCATCTTCAAATTTGTTGATTTATGTCTGGAGTATTTTTACTTAGTATTTTGATTATTCTGATGATCACATCATCCCGGCCACTCACAAATCCACATTCCATTCCGTTTCCGGTTTGAGCGGGAAAGGAGCGTTTACCGCCGCCGTTCGTCGGGCCGACTTTGAAATGACGTATCGATAATGTTTTGCGGCGGAACGTAGAATGGTTATTGTCCTTTATTGATACTTAAAGATTGATGTCCACGGGCAATAATTCTATGTCTATATTACTTATGCAGTACTGGTGTCGAACCTTCGCTAGGCGCCTTTTGGACATGATAGTGTGGCCATTGCCAACGGATCGTTCTCGGGTCGGTATATTTTCATCAAGGCCGTTTCCAGAACGGTCACGGTGTTCAAACTACAAATGCCTTTGTATGTGGCATTCGTGCCTTCCCGTCATGACCCCTTCCGTGATTGGGGCTGCTTGTGCGTGTCAAATCGCGCACATATGTTATATACGTGGTCTAGACTGTGACCATAAGTCGGATAAGGGCAATGGCCGATCTGCCAGTGAACGGCGCTGTGGTAATATTCTATACCATACGACTCGTGGACAATACTAGTCGGTGCTCACCTTGAAAATCATACATGTTGCGCTCCTTCAGCCTATGGACATTTATGGGCTCCAAATAAGCGAACAAATCATCGAAATATGGCCGCAAACACAGATGCGATGATAGGATTCGGAATCTGGAATCATATATGGGCGTCGGCACGGCATCTGAGAATTAAAATTTCTGACTCTAACGTACAGGCTCAAGTGTGTTGTCCATCATTTCCTGGGTGACTGTCGAGGAGCACCTGATGTGCATGCGAGCCGTGCCGTTCTCAGCGAATAGCCCGATTATCGAAGGTTATAGTACATGTAGGTCTACCATATTTGAGCAGATCATAACGCCGACCATCGTGTTCAGCTGCAAAACGTTTTCCCACACGCAGACATGTTGTCATCTTCATTCTGATGGTTCTTTTGAGGACAAAGGGCACCTACTTTGCTCACCGATCCAAAGAAAAAGAAGATGAGTTCCAAGTGAGCGATCATCCTTGCATTACGGCGCAGCTCTTTCTCCAGGACGAACAATAGCTTGCAATTGTAGCAGCAGTAACGTAGATGTGTCTGCATCATGCGTATCTTGCATTTATCACCTGATCTTATGTTGACATCAACGTGTCAGGGATTTGGTTATGGGGGTCATTCCCCAATCATTTACGGATAACCTGTGCATTCATATGAAGAAGAGAGAACCACCGATACAATGATCTCAGGCAACGAACGTCCTATGATCCAGCCGCCATCAGTCAACGAGCTCCCTCGGAAATATAAAAGGCTGTGCAGCAAGAAGCGACCTGTATGGGTAGTAAGGATACCATCCTTTAGAAGAATGTGTTCTGGACAAATCACTTGGAAACACAAAACAATAATGAACTCGAATCTGGGTACAATAACTAGGGTTGTCGTTCTGGGATAGTGTATGACCTTATAGATAGTCTACAATTTCTTAACTTAGCAATTATATGCGGAAACTAACTGTGACAGTGACCAGGAGGTCGGGCCGACTGCAGAAATGATTGTTTATATTATGGGATTTCCAACGAGAAGAGCGAGCCATGTTTGAAGTCATCTAGTTAGCCCAGCGGTAAGGACCAGCTGTTTGATAGTAAGAGAGCCCATTCCGACCAGAGTCTCTGTTTAAGAAAAAAATCCAACGTCCATTTCGAAGGCACAAATGAATACAGCAGCAGTCAGTGTTAACAGTATAATGGTCTCAAAGTCAGATGACTTGGTCAAGCACAACAAAAGGTATATTGTACAGAGAGCAGCTATTTCCTGTGTACTTGGTCGAGTTCTAGATTGTAACTGTTCTTGCGACTGCGGCTGGAAAAGAAGATGAGGGCAACCTTGCGCAAAATATCATTCGAGCTGCTAAGAGCACTACTGGCACCTTGTAGACCATGTGTTTAGGATTCGTCGAAGCACACGTTACTAGCCAGGAAATGACGGCATATCTCTTACCCTTTAGAAGGAGAAAAATAAATAAATAAAAAGTCGCATATGAGCTTAAGTTGAGGATCCTGTTCACGAGACTTCAAGTTTATAATGACTGCTAGCGACCACCCAGTCAACAGTTGAGTCTCGAGGATCCATAGTACCATGTGCTAGTAGTCGCGGGCCGGGTGGAATGGCTGAACATCTTGCTAGGCGAATTCCAATGCGCACATAGCAGCATGACAC
This sequence comes from Agroathelia rolfsii, assembly GCA_018343915.1. NCBI lineage: Eukaryota > Fungi > Basidiomycota > Agaricomycetes > Amylocorticiales > Amylocorticiaceae > Agroathelia > Agroathelia rolfsii. Next base: position 3,403,037 of record JABRWF010000002.1, read on the forward strand.
CCATTCTGAATAGGGAATGCTGCTGGCGATCCGCAAAAGTTCCTTTGGAGTCTCCGAGGTTTGTGTAGACCCGGGACGGCCGGAACCTCAACGGATGCTGCCACAGTGCCGCCTTCCGGTTCAAAGCAACGTCAAAGTTGGCCCGGAAGCAGATGCTGCCCCTTAAAATTTGCTTGTGACACTGTTTATAAATTTAGTCACACCTGTCTTTAAAAGCAGGCTGGGTACGCACATCCAAGGCAATATATACTGATACTTCAAGTTCATGTGCCTAAATTACAGAGTGTGATTACCAGTCTACCACACTGGGTGGCCATTGGTAGGGTCTAACGTAGCGCTGCAATCACTAATTTTCGTATACTTACATGCACATCACGGTTACCGTCGGCTTACTTCTGGCCCAAAACATTCGCACTCTCTGAATCTATTCCATGCATTCGGCATGACCTCACTTACATCCCTGAAATAGAACAGAGCACGGAATGGTTGCCATGGCTAATCCAGGATACAATGAACGACAGTCGGGTCACACCGTGTGGCGAAATGCGTAACAATGCCGTAACAGGAATTTGGGCGGATCCGATTATGATGATCAGCGCTATGAAGTGGTCGCTACATGCTCCTGCAGCTGTTACTGATAGGAGCTACCTGGACATGGGAATATACTCAAACACTTGTGACCATAGCATCGGGTTATGATTATAATATTTTAGGGTATATGTCGAAGAGCAAACCCCATTATTTCAGTAGGCACGATAAGTATCCGATCAGTCATGCCTATAAACTTGAACTACTGAATATCTCGAACAGGGATAATGAACTGGATCACGGGCTTGCAAATGATAAATGAAGATAAAAATGATAGAAGTGAAACCGCTCCACAACACAGCGATCGCAAGGAACGAGAACCTTACGCGTGTCGCCACCGTGATGATAGCCACGGGTACCTGGGGTCATGGGTTATGCAGCTGGCAAGGCACTTACATGACACTATTGCATCCGATGTTTTTTGAAGCATTCTACGAATAGTCAATACGTCGCATCCGTGATTAGAAAACGAAAAACATTTTCGAATTTTAGATGCATCACAATCAGGAACACATATCTATGTTATCGATTGGTGCAGCCACAAAACACTTGGCGCGCAAAGAACCGTCATTGAAGTCCCTATCTATTGTTTGCCTCAGATGGAGCTAAATCTTAACGGTAGTTTTGAACACGCAGTTGGCCAGCACCTCCCATTTTTGTTTGTTTCTGGGTCATCGGTCGTATCATCCGCACACTGGGATGGTGTGATCGTTCCATTCCAGGCACAATTCATTCGTCATTTGTGTCTAACCAATCGGTTATAATGGTACCTTCCGTTTGTGACGGACACTATTAGTGAGACAACCTATCACCCCTATTCCGATTTGTCTTCTCTGATGCACAGGTTCCACGCAGTTGAGCTGTAACACCACTCTGTATAGTATGGATAAATACTTGCGTCCCCTGAAAATAAGGTACCGTGTATTGTGGAACATTAGGCGAACAGGTTTGACACAAAGTTTTCAGGAGGCCATGCAGCTCTAGCAAGAAATAAGTTATAGGTATGAATCAAATTCATATTTCACTATATTCATATTTATCAGAAATTATTGTACATTTGATCGTTTCTTCGACCATGCTTCTTCCGCTTTTTGTTCTCGCCATTCGCATCCGTTCATGTATTCACACGAACTGAAGATAAATCATCAGCAAATTAGGTCGATACTTTGTGATACAATCCTTTTTTTTTTTGTCACGTACAAGCATCGATTCGTATTTCTTATATCGACGCCTTGGGGAGGACGTCGACCATGCCAGAAATCAAGTACTCTGCCCAAATAATAATCCAGTAGCTCATCATCAGCCTCAAACACCTTTGTGCCGATGATGCTGTTATTTTCAGTGCCGTAGCTGATAGGACTCGTCGCGCGACTTGTTTCAGATGAAGAGGTACTCTTAGCGCGGGTCTTGTGGGCACTCTCTACCGAAAAAAATAGCTTCATAAGATTATCGGCGGATATTAGACCGCAAAGTATCGCTTACCATCATTTGATATCGACTTTAGAGACGCTTTCGAAAGTTTACCGGCTTCACTAGGAAGAGATGATTGAATTTCCTGCTCCAATTGCATCATTTCTAAGCTTGCTCCGGAATTGTCGGCAAATAGTACTTGGGAGGTAGCATTTCCATCCAAATTTACATGAGCTTGCTCAATATCTCCAAAGCCGTTTTTACGATAAAGATCTAACAAGCTTGCTTGTATGGCAGCGGCCAAGTCATCGTCCTCATTACGAGGAGCTTGCAGCTCGGAATCTTTCTTGCTTTTGACTTTCTTTTTCTTGCTCTTGATCGTTCTTGGCCGATAAACCAACGTCAGTTCCGGACTGACACTCCCATTTCTTGTCGCTATTAGGCCAAGTTCATCCACTGATTTTTTCCAGTATTGAACAAGGTGATCGAGGCAAAGGATCTTGTTGCCATCAGAATCAAGACCAGCTTCAGAAATAATTTGGGAAGAAAAATGCTTGGTTGAGTCTAGGTCTTTTGCTTTCCATACCGAGGAGAAATCAAATGAATTAGAGTGGTCTAGGAGGGTGAGGAGGAGCCGACGGTAGAGCATGAGCTGGAGTCGCGAGGGAAGTGTATCATCGAAAGAAGGCAAAGAATTGGTATTGCGTGTCTTGGAATCAAAAAGAAAGAGGTGAAATTGATCTGTACGACCAATATTACTTCGCTGTGGAGGAGAAGATGCTGACTCTGAGGGACTTGTGGTGATATAGTCGAGAATGTTCATGGGCCGCGGCGAATATCTATTGACGTGCTCCTTATTTACATCCATGTTTTGGCCACGACGACGCTTTGTCTCGGGAGTCGATGGGGCATCGGCTAGAGGCCTTTTGAGTGGCGCTCTTTCGTCTTCATTGCTATTCGTCACTGGCTTGCGGTGAATTTCGTCCTGTTAGAGAGAGACACTTCAATTTCCGAAATCTTGAACTTGACTGAGTTCTATCATACTATGATGCCATTCACGAAATAACCATCGACAAAACCGAAGATTGGCATTTCACGCTATAAGATTTATTAGGGGATTTGAGGACAGCCAAAATCACAACCCTACATACAGCACAAGCACCTTTGGACTTGAGATCTTCGAGACACGCAAGCATATCTAGCATCCTTCCCAGGAGTAATGGATATAAGATTATATGCATCATGGGAATTAAAGAGGGGAACGTATACTTCAGGGCCCAATATTCCTCCTCTACAGAAACTTGAACAATAACAGGCTCTGGCCGTATCTCCCTTTCCAGCCTTGTATGGGCGATCTATAAAGGATAATGATGTAGCAAACGGTCATCTAATTTGATATGTCGACATACCTTGCCCTTCTCAAGACGCTTCTCATTGCTTTCGGCAACATTCTGGGATACAACGATTTCCTTTCCGGCACTGGAAACAAATGTCGCTGGTCGGTCGGCTAGCTTGTGTGACCTCCGCTGACGAAGACCGTAATCATACTGAACTTCACACCTAGGTAGAAAAAATATATAAATACGAATGAAACTCAAGCATTGAAGCTGGAAGTGTGATATGTATATCATATTCGTACCAGACAGGGGCAACAAGGTCGCTCACAGAGAAACCACGACCCCAAGAAGAACGATAGGTCTTGTATAGCGATTTATCTTCTGTAGGCTTTGACTTGTCATCTGAGTCAATGCTAGCGGGTTCATATTCAATAACGATAGATGGTCCACCAAGCGAGTCAATCTCCCTCGCAATTTGGCTTTGGGAGCTTTGAGTGGCATCAATATAGGACGCGGTCGATATTTTCGAATGCTTCTGTGAATAACTGGCACTGGCACCGCTAGCAGGAACGGCGGTAGTTACGGCGTCTATGCTTGCAAAGTCTTGCTCTGTAAATTCAATTGAATCGTAGTACTCGTCGGAATCGTTCCCGTTCTCTTTTTTGAGCATGCGGTAGTGAATTAGGGTAAAGAGGCGAAAGGTTTCCAGTAAACTTGATAATAAACAACTTGAATGTTGATCCAGATGCGGATTATGCAGAGCTAATGCTCGCGATCAGTGACTCCCGTACGGTTCCGCGTGATGTCAGGAGCATGACCATAGATATTACTAAATCTTGGATACTGTGAGGAGATTTATACATAATCTTTCCCAAGACAAGATAAGAATGGGGTAAAAAAGCATGATTACTTGTTCTCATGACGTCATAGGCACGTGCACACGAGTATGTAGCCTCCGGTTTCTCTTCAGCCCCCTTGGACCAAAGTAAAGAAGATGTTGGCATGTGAGTGCGTACTATTACATATCACATGGCATTGAGTAAATTAGTTCATGTTCTACTGTAGTGTCAATATATTTGACAGAAATAACATGCACTCGCATCCCACTTGTTCACATACATGACCGGAGAATTCTCCGCGTGTGAATTCCGATAATCAAGCGTAATCAGAACGTACTAGTGCTGTGTATGATATAAATTTAACAAAAAAGAAGGATGATAATAATACACGTGTGCTGGAGGAAGCGAACGAAGCCTCCAGTAATTGATGTGTATACTAACCAGTAATTAGTACAGTATATACCCATGCGGCAGAAAAAAGGACACTAAACGAAAGACAAAAATGTAGCAGCCGCGCTTCGTCTAGACGCAGCAGACCGCGCGCCCCCGTGATGATTAGCTGTTGTTGTTTGGTACTGTATGTGTTCTTCGAATAATTAATGCAATAAATTGTTTGAGAATGTGTGTGTATGCGATGATTTGGTTTGGTTTTTATTGATGCTGCTATTGCCGATTCTTTGTTTCCCTGTAGTCATGCGAAAGAAAGAAAGAAAGAAAGAGAAAAAAAAAAGTGTGCGAAAGGTATAGAAAGAGATGCGAGAAGATGCGATGGGATGCGATTGCGGAGAAAAATCCAACGTGCACGTGAAAGAAGCGCGAGACAATAATAATAAAAACCGCCGCACTGCCTTTCTGCTGGGCCCCCTCTTCAAATCTAAGAAGGGGGTAGCACGCGCTCCAGCTGGAGCGGGGACAGATCGCGGCGCGATTTCAGTTGCCTCACGTATTCTGCCACACCTGGATCGCCTGGCGCAGGGAAGAAGTACGGCGCATTGTATGGATTCGTGCGCCGTACTGGTTGAGGGCTAGTGCTGGACTTGTAGGATGGTGTGGTAGGCAGCGGGGGTAGGACGGCCGTCGTGCTCTTAGGCGAGGGCGTGCGTAGTAGGGAGGCCGCGGAGGCTGCGCTCCGGGGACTGGATGGTGATGAGCTTGTGCTGTGGGAGCTGATAGGTCGCTTGGGAGCCTTTGCCTTAGTTTCCATTGTAGGTACTGATGTGTAGTTAGTTGATTAGCAATGTTATTACTTGATTGTTCGTGCAATGGGAAAAAAGGAACATACATTGACCATTTGGAGCACTGTGACCTGATCTTAACCAGCTCCTGGGCCGCGACTTCCGTTTGGAGTTTGTAGATTGTACAACCGTCGACGAGGATACCACACTTGTAAAAACGCCATGTTCGTCCATTCCTCCCTCAGCGAGATTATGCAAATCCGGCTCTTTGTGGGCCGTCTTGTGGAGCAGATGTGTGGGAAGGGGAAACCTCCGAGTAGTTGATGGTCTCTTTTCGGAAGTAGTAGGAGATGCGACCGGCGAGAGGTTGACATGAGGTTTGTCTCGTCGCGTGAGAGATAGGGGAGAGATTACTGCTTTCTTGAATGAACATGTGCGCTTGATCTCTCTGGGGGGTGGGGTAGTGGGAGGAGTGCGAAGAGATACTTCATCGTCACGTAGTTCGTTCAAGGTAGGGAAAGGATATGGTGATGGAGGGTGGCGACTATGAGACGAGTGGGATTGAGATGAAGAGGCTGTAGTTGGTGAATGTGGAGGTGAAAGTTGCGGTGGCTTGGGGACATCATGATTGGCAGGAGGAACAAACTGTACAGTGGGTCGTGGGCGAATCGTCGTTGATTTAGAGGCTGTGGCATGAGAATCTAGGGCTGCTTCAGGCCCAGCTTGGTTATCCTTTGGCTTGCGAGAAGTAGATGAAGGAATCCGAGTATGGTTGGACTTGCGTTTCGAGGGTGATATGGCTCGTGAACGGACTGCTTCGGTGCGTATTTTATCTTGCTTGATTTTCATAGAAACATCACTTTCTTGCCATAGAAGCTTCCATAGACCTGGGTGGCTGTTCCGTATAATCATGGCAAGCATGCTCTACAAATGAAAAGACAAGAATAAACAAAGGAACACCGTGGAGTATGCTTGCTCCGATAGGGTTATACTAACCACGATAACTGCAGAAGATGCATAAATGAACCCAATAGAGTGGGATAAGACGGCACCCATGGTGAGTTGGGTGTGTCGAAGTCGTAGTGGTCTTGTACTGTATTTGCCAGAGTGGGGGCGGAGAGGAGACGATGAAGGGACAAGGACAAGACGGCCTGAGAACGAGGATGCAGGTGTTATTCTGGCACAATGACAGTAGACCCGAGGATAGACAGGAGTGTAACACAGGATGCGGCGATTGCCTTGTTATGAAAGTCGTACGATCAGCCAACGCAGAGAAAGGCGCCCGAGGATCCGAGTGGACTGAGACGACTGTTTTATTATGTATTGCACAAGAATAATCGCGAGAGAGTGGGCAAGAAAACGAACGGCTGGGTTGGGTATTATATATGCTCCAGCCACGCTAGCGGGCGGCAGAGAATGGGAAATAAAATAAAATAAAAGGAGGCGGATGGGAGCAGCATGCCCATGCCCACCTAGCATGATGACAGAACGAAATTCATGTCATGCATCCATCTCCGACACTACGTCGGCTGCCGGCATAAGCAGCTCCTTTGTAAGACCTTCATGATCTACATGATGTAGGCACAGTGGGGACGTGCTAGCTATGCACTAGTACCAGCATACCCCAATGTTGTACTAGTTTACATATGCTATGATGATACTTATCCCACCAATTGTCCTGGTCACAAAGGCCCCGAGCGGGGAGAAGCGAGAGGTCACCTTCCCGATATGGCAATTGCGGAGGCTGGTTGATTGTGACGTTTTGTAACTTGTTCTCCTACTGACCGCAGCCAACTGTGTCTGCACTCTCCTCTCTTCCTTTGTCACGATCATGCCGCCCAGAGGCAATGAAGGTCTTGATTTCACGCCAATTCTTACTCACTATCTCTTTCTCTTCACCACAATCCTCGCCATCTTTGGCTGGTTCATCGCCTTTATCGGTCAGGCCATAACAACCGCGACCCGTATGTATTCATTCCACTATTCCACTAGCCCCCTATGTCTTCACCATCTAAATCCGCTATATCATCTTCTTAGTGGGCAATGGTTCTGTTGGCACACTATGGTTTGCCATCTTCCTCGAGCTATTCCTTATCCTGGGTGTACTACACACATTAGCCTCGGACGCCATCGCCATGCACCGTTTCCAGATTGCTACCTTCGGTGCTGTCGCTATCGTCTTCTCTGTAAACGGCGTCAACGCTGGAATCTTCAGTGGCCGTGCCTCTCTTGATGCCATGGGCGCCGGCTGGTTCATCCTCGCCGTCGTCAACATCATCTGGACCCTTTACTTTACCTCTGAGGAGGATTCGCTCATGTTCCATATCTTCAACTCTCTCGGTACTGGTGGTCTCACACCACCGTCGCGCAGGCGTACTCGTGCACGAACTAGTAGGTCGCTCAGTATGGGAGGTGCCAACGGTGGTGGAGCATACACTGGAAACTACGCCACTGGTGGCATCAGTTCGAACGACAACTTCGATTCCAAGCTCGGTGCAGGAGGCATGGGCATGGATATGAGCATGGGTAATGGTAATGGGCCTGCTGGCTCCATGGGCTCGGCTGGCCCCGGCGTACGCAGTCAGAACAGTTTCAATGGTGGCCAGAGCTACAGCGGCGCTGGTAACACCAACGATGCGCGTAGCATGACAGGCACAGGTACCAACATAGGAGGTGGTGGCAGCGTACACAACCTCCCTTCACCAGGTGGTGGTGGTGTTGATGGAAACATTGGTCAGAGTTCACCGCTCATGGGTGGAAACGCTGGTATTGGCTCTGGTGGTGGAAGCACCACCCTAGCAGATTCGTCAGCGCCGCAAGATACTTCATTCACTTATAAGGCCAAGGCATTGTATGCATGTGGGTGTTCTTCAACTTCCTGTGCCTTCATTACGTGCACTGACCCATATTTATCATCACAGACTCCGCTTCTGCTGACGACCCCAACGAAATCTCGTTCTCCAAGGGTGAAATCCTTGACATCGTCGACAAGCAAGGCAAATGGTGGCAAGCCAAAAAATCTGACGGAACGATCGGAAGTACGTGCCCCAAGACTTTCTCTATTTTAAATATTTTTTGTTCTTATCCATACTCCTTTTAGTTGTGCCATCGAATTATCTACAAATCGTCTAAGCTACGAGTGACGTCTGCACACGAGGCTTATCTCTCCGCATTGTTGCCATGTCATTCATCGTCATGACGTCTTGTCACGATCACACATTCGGCTAGCACGAATAAGAAAAAGCTTTTTTTTGCGATACGAAAATTACGTCTTATAATTATCACGGGACTTTGTTCCTATTTTCTTCTTCACCTTGTACAAGTTTTCTTTCTTATTATTTCTATGTCGTATCTTTTCTTTTTCTCTCCCTGCGTACCTATTTCCAGTAACGTTTTTTCCTTCTTTCTTTTTGTCATCGCATCCTGTTATGTCAAAAGAGATTATGATTATGATCTTGGACATTCAGGATTGCGCTTCGGTTTTCAATTTCACAAGACAACATTAGTTATTCTATCTATCTCAATCATCAGAATGTTGATACCATTGTTGATTATCATTAACAGAAAGCACTCTGGGGTTTTGAAGAGAAAAATGTCGTTTCTACCAATCTTGTGACAAATCCCTTTACTTTGGATAAAGGATTTGGTAAAAAGCATTGATCACGTGTCCTACTTTGCCACTAGAACATGGTCATGTGATGCTTGCTTTTACCAATCCTTTTACCCAAAGTAAAGCGGTTGGTAGAAGTATTGATAGAAATGGTGTTTTTCCCTGAGAAACTCCGGAGTGAAATCTTAAAGTTATCTTTTCCGAAATGAGCACGTGAAGCATTCTTGATTTCGCTGAGAAGAGAAAATAAAATAAAACTCTGCTTACCGATCATCGATGACCGTCTTACTTTCTGTAAAATTTAGGGTCAAAGCTGATGGTCCACGTAATCATAGCGGAGTGGAGTACGGAGGGCAAGGCCGGAAAAGTGTTACAGTCAAATTTGGTCAGATGCTTCGCGAGGCTCCCATTTCCCCTTACACGTGTTTATCGAGATGCTGATAAATTCTTGGGATAGTGAGGCTTCATACCCGTACACCTTAGTATTGCAGAAGAAAAGAGGAGCTGGAGATGAGGTCTCCGACTCGGAAGAATACACTGGCAGGTTCGATTGCCAGTATCATCTCATTCAAATCCGAATCTGTATCACTGCCATCAATATCATGATCATTGCCTACCTTGGTCCTCATCATCGGAACTGGTATATACTGATACACTGATATGTAGGCTGTGAGGGTGCCCTGCTAGTAGCGGCCGGGGTACATATAATTATCTCTGCACCTATTTTAACGAGCATTGCATCTACTGCTGACAGCTGGCGTCGAGTGTACAACCTGTCTACCATCATCTCATCATAATGGGCCCTAGCATACACACTTCTGTCAGGAGTTTTATCGGATATCTTCTTATGGCTTGAGCGGATGGGCCGTCACGGTCACTGGGGTAAGTAATCACCAGGGTCTCTTCCATGAACGTGCATGAAATCTTATAAATATCCGTCGCTTAAATGATTATGACAGCCCCTGATATGGACTCGAATAGCATTACTAGCTTGAAGCCTCAGCTACGGTGGATATATGCAACTGAAGTCTGTTCTCGATGGCGCAATATTGCGTTGAATACGCCGGCGCTTTGGGCGAACCAAGTTCCCGATCATCCCATGCTTGCCGCTGTGTTTCTCGAGCGCTCCAAAGACGCAGGTCTTATTATTCGCTCGCCTATCCAAACACCAAATACATACTCCCCAAGAGGTCGCCGTCATCGTCCTTTTGCAGTACCCCGGAATCATGGCCGTATGAAGTATGAATTAGTCAAACCACACTTGCACCGAGCACGGGTATTACAGATTTCTTTGGTTTACGTATCCCCACCTCTTGAGGAAATGATATTGGAGGCATTATCAGCTTCCTGATATGCCATATTTGCAAGAATTAACTGTTTCATCCGGAGAAAGAAACAGTACTGACGTCCCCGCCAGTGTATTTCCAGATATCTTCCCTTCTCGTTTGTCTTCCTTACAATCTCTTTTCCTCTGCGCATGTGCGCTTGATTGGAGACATGTTGAAATTTCCAACCTGACCTCTCTCAAACTTGTAAACATACCAAAGGATCAAAGACTATCCATGTCACGTCTCTTAGAACTTTTGGAAAGCTCGCCTTGCATCGAAAACTTGACTATCGTCGATGCTCTTGAGGATTGGACCGATTCAAATTTTGCCGATCGAGCCCTTGAGCCTCTCAACAATAGACTCAGTATTCTTCGTTGGGTTGATATCTGTGTTTGTTGATCTCAAACATTCCTCTTGCTTGAGTCCATCATGCCCTCGAAGATGACCCGATTCGTCATTTCTTTACCTCGAGATCAACCTGACCTAGGAGGTGATTTGTTAAAGCTTGGTGCTTATCTCCAAAGTTTTATCGTCCAATCATCGCATTCTATTACTTCTATGTGTATTGGATGGATAGATGAGCATCAGCTGACGCTTACCATCGATCTTCCAGAGTTAGCAAGCCCATGCTCCGATTCGGACGGGTTTCCAATTACTCTACGCTTCGACTTCGTCCACCCTAATCATGTAGAAGAAGCCAACGGATTCTTGAAGCTCCTTCCTCTCGCTCGCCTGCAGCGCCTATCTTTAGTCGACGAGGCCAATTTTAATGGTTCCTTGAGATATTGGAAGGAGGTGTTTTTGCTCGCCCGGGAAGTGAAGACGCTCCAGATAATAAATGTGTCGACTGCCTGTCGTGCACTTGAGCTACTCGCACAACCCATTATCGATCGTGATCATGAAACACCTTTAACTACTCTAGAATCGCGCGAACGTGCATGCTATCTGCTCTCTCAATTAGAAGAGGTGGAATTTGGCGACGTAGATGCACCCTTTGAAAACTATGCCCCTATATCTGAATTTGAATCGCTCCTAAAAGCCCTGGAGTTGTTTGTACATGCGCGAGCGGCTAAAGCGACACGGGCCTGGAAGGATTCGGACAACACCATCTCTCGGATTGACATTGACGACGCCGAGATTGCGTTTACAGAGGGACATCGGAGGCCAAAAAAGCTGACGTTCTTCTTAAGCAATGACTCGAATCTAGACATTGAGGGGGCAGATTTCCATGGCATACGAGAGTTGGTAGAGGTTTCTCTGATAAGGACACAATAAAGTGTACTAGTACCGGTATAATTATTATCGTGTTCTATATTGTGTTACGTATTTAGCTCTATAATTACAGACAAACTGCACACATATCTGCTTCATGCTTTGTTCCGCTAAGCTTGATTTACAAAGTGGGACAGCTACGAAACTAAGATACAACTAGTGCATGACTCCCAAAATTTGTTAAAACAAGGTGCTGTGGTATCACTAGACCTTCCAATGCCACTAGAAACCACTGACAATTTTGACGCTTTCTTCAATTAAACTATCTTGCGACTTTCGGATACCAAGTGATCAGGACAAAAATTCAAATCCGATTCTCCATATACGAAGTGCTAGTGGTGCCATATTTCTGCGTTGCAATCGGTGAGGGGTATCTATTGCTGTCAAGTTGAATCACTGGCATGAATCAAGAATTCCTTGGTTGTTTGATTGTACCTTGCTCACAAGACAACAAGGTATCTACGTTGGGCTCGGTTTTATAGTGTCGCTATAGCTATACACTCCACAAAAAAAGTTTGTGCGCTATGACCACATACATACGTTTCTCTGTTTGTATCCAACGCACAGCAATCGTCATCTATAAATTTTTAAAACCTTCAGACAGTAATCGTAATCTCCAAACGCAGAGTATTCAAGGTAATAAATTGACCCTAATGCATCATTTCTTTACTGACACTTGAGTTATAAAAGTTATGGCAGATTGATTGATGCACGGAAACTCGGAGTAATAGTAGTGGTAATACCCCAAAGCCTGCCAGTGCTGGCAATGCTTATTCATAGAGCACAATATGCTGATGATCATCAAAATCCATGACCTCAAAAGAAAAGGTACTTTATATTTAATACTGCATCTGCAGGTTTGTACTACATGCTATCCCTCAGAACTCGAATGCTCTGTTGAATGCTTTCATTACATCTAGTGTTTAGGCCCTAGCATCTTGACTACTAATACCTTGGATTGCCCGCTCGTGCAATATATATTCCCTGTCTTTCTGGAACCAGCAGCCAAAACATAAGATTCATGGACCCTACTGGTTCATTATGCCCAACAAACCCAAATTCGGGGTTGGAGACAGGATCTAGCCAGAAGATAAAACACCCCAAACAGAAATTCAAGTTCTTGTCTATACGAAGATTTTTCGACTTTCGATTGCGCAGGATTTCGTTAGAATCGCACCTTTCTGAAAACCGAAATGTGAGCAGTCTATCTGCCCATACGAAGGAAGTCAGTATTAATAACTCTTCATAGACACTTACGTCTACAGAGGTATCTGATGTTGCGGTGGTTCCGAAGTCTCCAAGTCATCAGGCTGGACTAAATGCAAGATTTCTTGGGTCGTCCCAAATCGATGTCCTGCCACCAGAGATACTGTCTTTAGTTTTTCAATGGCTCGAACGTAGATGCTTCGAATCACGAAGACCATTGCTTTGGATGTATGTCAACGGAGTTTGCTCTCGATGGCGAACCGTGGCATTGCAGACACCGGTACTCTGGGCGGCGCATATCCCCTCCAACGCTCTACTGGCCGTTGAGTTCATGAAACGGTCGAAGAGTATGCCCCTTAATCATGTGCAGATCATATCTATGTATGCGGAAACGCGTCCATCTTGGTACAACGTGGTCCTCCCGGAACTCCACCGAACAAGGGAGCTATACGTTCAATCGTGGCCTGGCTCGGAGAGGACAGCGCAAATTTTTTCGAACATACAGAAGGCTCCCATGCCTTACCTGCAATCATTAACTTTTTATCATAGTTCTAGATCAAACAACGAGTATACGATGCGTGATTGCTTGACGTTTCTACATCCCCTACCTTCCTTGCGAAACATTAGGGTCGGTGGATGTGGACTTCGTATTGATTGGGAGTGCACAATGCTTTCCAACATAACATGCCTGGAACTCACCAATATTCCGGTGGGGAGTCGCCCTTGCCTGAAACATTTGCTCGGGCTATTCAAAGCCTCTCCTTGTCTTGAGACGCTCCTCTTGCAAGATGCCGTCGAATGTGATCATGAATCTGTCTCCCAATCTACGATGCCCTTAAATAACCAACTCAGACATCTTCAGGACATCAATCTTCACATTCAGTCTCACAACATATCCATCTTGCTCCAATCCATGCTCCTTTCGGACAAAACTTGCGTCTACGCAGAAAGTGATAAAAGAGATTCAAGGAACGACTTCCGCGAGCTTGCTATGGGCGTCCAGTCCCTAATCGAGAAGTCGCCGTACACTGTCGGATCTGTAGAGGTTTTTGCATCTACGAGTTCGGTGACAATCTATCTGTGCAGATACGAGGGACAACGAGATCACTGGATTACTTTACAGTCCTCCAACATACCGTATACTGCAATTTTATCGGAGGAAATCAGCTATGCCCTGACGGCCCTGTCACTTACCAGCCTGCAGCACTTGGAGTTGGCACTCCCTCACCCCATTTCCTTCCACTCTACAGAGCACTGGGCAGAGATATTCTCGCCCATGACATCTCTACAAATATTAAAACTAACCAACATCACAAGTTCGCCACGCCTACTTCAGCTCCTTGCAATTCCTATTCCATATCATCTCAGTACGAGCACAACTTCGAACTATCCGCCTAAGAGAGCATTCCCGCTCCCTAAGCTCAAAGAATTAACCATCGGGGATCAGTTCTTCGGGGGACAAGTCTATCCGTGGGAAGACAGCGAACGGAGGGTGTTCCCCTCAATCCTCGTGCATTTCGTGAGTTTGCGATCGCAGGCAGCGACGATATCCTGGGGTGGTCGTGATAACGACACTGGCATTGGATATCAGCACCAGTTGCGAAAGTTGACCGTGAACCAAAATCAAAGTCAGTCAGCGCTGGACCCGGACGCCAGGTATACGCGGGATATTCGTGAGCTGTTGGATGAATTTATTTTAAATACATATTTGGACTAGCGCCTGCTATATAATCATTTTTTATTGGCTGTACTTACGATTAATCTAATCTTGTCTCTATGTTTCAAATTTGCTCAAAGTGGATCAGTCAAGTCAACCTGTCGGAATAAAAATGGATTGATTGACGAGATTTATACTGAAAATACATTGACTAGAAAAGCGGTAGCATTTTTTTTCTTCTTGCGCGTTTGTTTCACGCCGATAACGTCCTGTTGTCCTGTTCAACTAGAGGCCCGGATGTAACTCGGTGATTCAGCGTTATATTCAGCAATCGACTCGGAATACGTGATTTTGAAGTAGCCCGTTAGACCAGCTTTATCCAGAGCCTTTCCTTTCTCACTTCAGTCATTTGCAGGGACTTCATACAGGCTATTTACGTTTCATCACTAAATGACGCATTGCATGTTGGCCTTTGCTTCTATCCATCAAATTATCAACCAACAAAAATGATAGATCAATACTACCATCATGATGTCTCCAGGGCCTCAGTCTGCTGTAGCGCTCGTTTATGAATCTTTGAAAGTCCCATAATAGCAACAATGGTTCTTCGTCGCCTCTGACAATCTGAGCCTGAATTTCGAAACCCTCGCAAATTGACATTCGCTCGCCATTTAGTTCCTTCCTCCCAGTATCACTCTGCACAGATACGAGTCGGGGTTAAGCATAATCGTGATGGCGACCCCAGAACTTGAGATAGAGTCAGGCAATGGAAAGAAGAAACTAGCCCTGGCACGCCGTCTTGGCCAAAAATACTTATCCATCCACAACTTTGTCAAAAGTCCTCTAAGAAGAATCGCTGTTGGTAGGACTCAGTATGTATGTAAGAGCTCCTCTGCCTGGATATGCTGAAATCTAAATAATACCATATCAATTCGTGGACTGGACCCCAAGCTCGCCTCTGCCACTAGTATTCCTTATAGAGCAGGTTTGAGGCCCCCGTCTCCAATCCATTCTTTGCCGTCGGAGATTTTATCCACCATTTTCGAGTGGCTTGAACGCATATGTTTTCACTCGGAAACACCGCTGCTTTGGTTACGTGTAAATGGCGTTTGCTCTCAATGGCGAACTGTGGCGCTGCAGACACCTGCGTTATGGGCGGGACGCATTCCCTTTCATCCAACACTAGCTGTGAGGTTCCTAAAACGATCCAGAGGTGTACCTCTGTCTTTTGTTCCCCTGTTACTTCAATGTCCGGACCCTATGCTCCCAGAAGAGCTACTAGTTTGGTTCAACATAGTTCTGCCAGAAATTCATCGAGCGAGGGAAATATCCGTAAAGCTATGGTCTAAATCAAAAGAGATAACAAGGATCTTCTCGGCCATACAGAATACTCCGATGCCTTATCTGGAATCACTGGCATTCTCCAAAGGTACCTCGTCTGAAGAACGAAACGCAGCGTACAAGTCTTTTATATTCCATCCGCCGCCTTCGCTGCAACACATCTCTTTACATGGATATGGACCTCGAATAGATTGGGAGCATGCCAGTGTTATATTTCCCAATCTCAAACACCTGGAACTCGAAAATCTGCCATCAGAGAGTCTCCCTTCCTTAGATCACTTGCTCGCCTTTTTGAAGGCCACACCTCGTCTCGAGATACTACGGATAAGATCTTCAATCAAATCAATAGATAAGGCTGCCGCTCAGCTCATTTTACCTTTAAGCGACCAGCTCAAGTATCTCAAGGAGGTTTCTCTCTTCATCCAGTTCTATACTACAATTATCTTACTTCGGTCAATCCTCCTTACAAACGAAACTCGAGTTAATGTACTTATGTCTACCATGGGTCCAAGGAATGAGGCCCGAACGTTTGTCCTTTGTGTCCGGGATCTAATTGAACGATCGCCATACTCCGTTGTGTCTGTTAAGGTGGTTTCAGTTCCGTTCGTACTTGGAACCGTCGTTTCCCTATTCAGACACGGAGATAAAGACAAAAGTTGGATTACCATAAAAGCGTGTCGTCTCACAGATGACGATGTTATCCTTGGAGTCATATCGCTCACCAATTTGGAGGACTTGGAGTTGGACCTCTCGAATTCGGTTTTGTTACATCGCGCAGAACGGTGGATAACAATATTTTCGTATATGTCGTCCCTGCAAACGCTGAAAATAACGAATGTGACGAGGTCAGCACTGCTACTCAAACTCCTTGCAGCTCCTACTGGCATTTTCCACCATCCTGACACGAGCGCGTTCTTAGCCCTCCGAAGGGGCCAGAGATTCTTATTGCCTGAGCTCCGAGAGGTAACCATTGGTAGCCACCGTACTCGTCCAGATCACTCGTGGGAAGGTAGTGACCGGGGAGTGTTTATCTGGACTCTGGTCCAGTTTGTGGGCGCACGCTCGATTCGGAGGGTTTCGGGCTTGAACGACGGTCCTTATTGCCGCCAGCTGCAAAAGCTGACTGTGATCCAAGATCCATCTGATCCAGTCTTGGACCCAAAGACAGGATTTGGTATTACAATGATCGAGAAACTCTCGGCATCGTTGGAGACATTCAACTTTTTATGGTCTCATAATGTATAAAGCTTGTGGGCTCCAAATGTTTGGAGTTCTGATATATGTTCAAAGATACGGTTGTCTGTGCATGATCGATATACTATCCTACCTTACAAAAGGTACTCTCCTTAGCGACAATGAACGTACAAATACATTGATCTGAATTGCTACTACAAAATGTATTATTTGTATATGGTTATCGTTAGTGCTCGTGTGTTATTGATGATATATGTAATGAGAGGCATTTGAAATAAAACATCGACATCGGGGGGACCAGTTGTTGATATTCATTCATCTTCTGCGTCCGCCAGCACCGCCGCCCAGTACAACCATCCTAGCGGTACGCTTCTTCCTGCTGCCTGGGCCACCTCCAGTAGCTGCACGCTGTTCAAGTTCATGCCAGGCCTCGTCAACGTCCCAGTCATCATCCACATTGAGAGTCGGCCGTTGAGCAGCTCTTCCGCCGCCGCCGTTCGTCGGTGCACTGCGTGCTGTAGAAGCAAAACTTCTAGAGCCCCACGCGCCTGAGACCTGCAATGGCTGCGGAGGCGTTGAAGATGGCGCAAGCTCCTCCACAGGTGTTTGTGCCCGCTCGAACGGATACGGCTCAGCACCGATCACAGCGTCGCTGCTAGCAGCAGCGGCGGCAGTCCACGAGCCCGACCAGCCACTGTTATTCCTCACGATTGCTGTCTCCTTCTCCCGAATACGCTCCTCTGCCCTCTTTGACGCACGCTCGTCTCTCTTTTCCTTCTCTCGTCGTCTTGATCGCCGTGATTTGAGCGCACCCTCGAAGGCCTTCATGCCATCAAGGCCGACAACACCCTCTAGATCCGCCTCTATAAAGACGACATCTGTGCCTTCAGGAAGGTGGCCCAAGTATTTACACCTCTTCCGGAGATCATCGTCCACAGAGCCCTCACTAAAGGATTCAATGCGAATTGTGACAGTGTCCGGGAAGGACGCATATGCCGAAAAGTGGGCCAAGAGGATCTTGATGTCTAGTGGGTGGAGGAAGATGGGCAAGCCTGACCCAGCCTGGTAGTAATAAAACGATGAGCTGGAAGGGGGTAGCGGATTAAGATTCTTGCGCTGGCGCGCATTACGCCCGGAGGGAGCCTGCTGTGATGTCACTGGTAAAGGCGAGGGGGAGGCAACGTACGAATTGGGGGCGCCGTCCTCAGTAGGTGGTGCATCTACAGCGTCCCGTCTACGCTGCCGGGCCTTAACATCTCGTTTCAGCGCCTCCTGCAGATCTCTATGTGCCTTGGCCATGGCAATCTTAACGCCTTGGTCGAGTTCTAAAGCCTCAGCGTAGGCAATCTGTCGCTTGATCCGCTCCGCTGCAGCATCGACAAATCCAACCCCCAGGCTATCGTTCATGCCAAATAGCATGTGACGTTCCGTGTCAAGCTCGTCTATATCATGAGTGAGATCGGCGATCAGATATTCGGGCGTGGCGAGCATAAATTTGGCGTAGTCGTAGACATCGGGTAAGAAGTGGAATGGTGCTTGATGTGGTGGGAGCACGTCCGAAGGCCATGTCGATGAGCGAGGCAGGGCAAGGGTGGTTATTTGGGGACGCTGCATGAGTCGCATACGTAGGGTATCTCCGACTTTCGGAGTGGTAGCGATGTCTAGCCCCACGCTGGAAGTGGAGGATCCCTCGCCCTTGGGATTTGATTCGAGCCCTTCATCTTCTGTGGCCGCAGAATTGGAACCATTGAACCATTTCACGGGCTTAAGTTGACGCTCGTTGACGGAGTCAAAGCAAATAGGACAGCGTATCCACTTGAGATTGTCCGAGGTACTCAGATAGTGAAGAATGCAAGGAAAACAAAATATCTACAGATGAATGAGTTCACCAGTCACGTCATAGACGTTTAGGGGACGTACATGACCACATTTAGTCATTCTAGGGGCTGCAGGGGGAGAGAGGCAGATGGGACACGTTGTCTGACCCTCTGCGGATTCGCCATTGGCTGTTGCCGATGCGAATGCGGAAGTACGGGGTATGATGACCTGAAGAATGTCCTGCCACTGAAAAAATCTGACATATGGTTCATTAAGCCGGAATTTGGGCTGAGGTATGGACGCCTGCATACATGTCTGGGTCCGCAAAGTGAACAGTGTAATCCCCCGTTGGATTCATCATGAACCGATACTGTGCATTGACAAAGCCTATGGCATGATGTCAGCATTCGACAATTGAGAGCTGAGCGAGCATACTCACGTTCTTTGTTCCAGAAGCCACTCCCTGTAACTGTCCTCCTGCTCCTCCTCGGAATGCTATGCAGCTGGGCCTGGCGAGGAGGCAAAGTGAAGTTGAGGAGGTGATTGAGATTCTGGCTAGATGCGCTCTTTTGCACCCGTTTCGGGGTGCCCGAGCCGTTGGAGTGCTGAGGTGCTGGGGCGCGTTGAGCACTCATGATTCTCTTGCAGACTCCTGGGGCTGATGACGAGATAGAAAGGCGGAGAAGTACACACTATGGCTACCGCTGAAGATGATGGCGGCAGCGCACGAGCGCCGCGGGACCATAATCATGGCCCTATGACTCAAGATATTCCACTTTCGGCACAGCACCGCCACACGCCCGATCCAATCAGCGTTCTTGCTGGGAACGTTTGCCATTAACGTGCATCATCAACTCTGGCTTCGACTCAGGCTGATACTTGCTCTAATTGACGACAAGTGCTGCTTGCTTCAAATATTACATTGAGCTACCTTGAATCTCAATAGTTGGAAACCATGGCCAAGGGTAAAAGTGCCAATCCAGCAGATGCCTTTAGTACGACATAGTACTCTTCAGTGGCGAGTGACGTTCACCTCACATACAACCCACAGGGAAGGCTCAACGTAAAAAGGAGCTTAAGAAGGCAGGCATATGTTATTTCACTTTGATCTAATCATGTTCTTACGGTTGGTGCAGTAGAACAAGGAAAATCGGGCAAAAGCCCGTGACTTTGCACTCGTAAAGAAGGATACTGCAGGTTTGTCGCTCAGCGCTCACGATACTGCCATGTCTTAATCCGTCCATATTACAGATATGGAGCATGAAGTCGCCCAATTAGAGGTCAAACCCGAAACCACCTCTGTTGACAAGGCTCGCTTGAAGGAGCTCAGGTCACAGCTTGAAAAAATAAACAAAAAGAAGGAGGAATACGTCGAGGAACATCCAGAACAACGGAAACTAGTTTATCGCCAGCGACGTCGGCAAGAAGATGAAGGTGATAAAGACAAGGGAAAAGAAGCCATGACTGGCAAGAAACGGAAATTATTTGACAAGAATGGCCTTCCGAGACACCCTGAGCGAAGTATTTACTATGATCCCGTCATGAACCCGTTTGGTGTTCCACCTCCTGGAATGCCCTACGTTGAACGAGGTATGGCACAGTTCTTGACTTGGCATCGTAGCTCAAATGGCTATACTCGCACAGGTCTGCTTCCTGGTGAAGTTGATAGTGGGGTCGAAAGCAACGAAGGTAGGTTGCCTCATGAATTAAGTGTTATCCATTTACTCACTTCCCAGCTATAGATGACAATGAGGATAGTGATGATGATATTATCATGCCCGAGGGTCCACCTCCAAGCATTACTCGCTCTCCTGATGAAGAAGAGGTCGACAGCGACGAAGACATACCTATGCCTGACGGTCCACCACCTGGCGCGCCTCCTTGTACGTTCTAACCAAAACTGATAACAATATATCACTCATAGTTCTTATAGTGTTACCACCTCCGCCATCATCATTGCCACCTCCTCCCGCTAGTACGGTCTCCGGTCCTGTTCCACTTCCACCACCGCCACCGCCTCCGGGCTTCCCTCCTCTCAACGTGCCTATGATTGGTCTGCCACCTCCGCCTCCCGGTTTTCCTCCAATGGGAGTACCACCTCCACCTCCACCGCCTGGCTTTCCTCAAATGCCCATGCATGCTCCTCCCTTCGCCCAATCATCATTCCCTGCGCCGCCCCCACCGCCAGGGTTTTTCCCACGACGCAGAAACATCCAGGATCCGCTCGTGTCAGCGACCGTGTCTGGCCCTTCAATGTCATACGCATCGCAGCCGCCTGGACCACGACCTTCACCCTCCTCGTCGAAGGCCGTTACATCAGCCGCAACAGTCACTGCGGAGCCTGAACTCCGTGATTTCAAAAAAGAGGCGACTGCATTTGTGCCAAGCCAAATGAGAAAGAAGAAGGCACCAACAAAAGTGAACGGTGCTCCATCGGTCGATACTGGCAAAGGTGATGAACCCGGTCCGAGTCAGAAGAGGCCGGACTTATTGGGGACGTTGAAAGATCAATTTGGAGCGAGTATTGGTCCTACTCCGGTGAAGGGAACTGGAAATGCTAAAGATCAGGACGATTATGAGAAATTCAAGGAAGGCCTCGGAGACTTGTTGGGATAAATTCTATTAATGTACAGCTACTGTAATAAGACACAAATTGAATGCCGATATTCACGTATTCATGGCTCTCGTATTCCGATCGCGACTGGTTCATAGGAAGAGGTGGAGAACCCTATACCACTGGCAATTCATGTTTGTGACTTTTGTGCCTTGCTTCCGACTCGGCTTTACTCACAATCACCATGGAGTCATTTTCACATTCGTCCTATCTATTGATCCGGTCTGGTCCAATACGGCTTTACTTGTCCCAAGACATCCATGGATATACTTACTCAGCCTGAGAGTAGCATTCTCCTAATTCCTCGTCCTTTTGAACACACTCCTGGTCGTTTATTGCTATTGCCATTGCTCCCGTCAAGAAAATCATATCCTTCGCTTCCAGCCGAAGTCTGGTCTCTAATCTTCTTCTATGCGCTTGACCTCGAACGGAAGGCATCGGAATATCGTTATGTTGGTGCAAAAGCCGAGGCTCATGAATATGTATTCAACCCATGGGAGTTGAACTTACTTCTCATATGCAAGGGCTTTACCGTAGGTACCCATAAGTCATGAAATAAATAAACCTAGTCTATTCATCAAACAATTGTGCGCATATAGGATATCATCCTTCCTATATTCTACTCCCATGTCCATCTTCGCAAGCTAACCGCGTTGGAACGCCTCACAGCGCAATTGTTGGCGTCTGACTCAAAATGGGATTCTCTCCGACGCTCGCCCTACTCATTCCCTGGTCGTTGGATGGTATCTCTGGATATTTCGCAGATTTCTCAATCGAAGGGGGGAAATGCCCTTGCACTGGATACATTCTTGACGCAGCTATTCTCCGTAACACCGTTTTTAGCTGCTATTACACTAGATCCTGGCTACGTCATGAGTCGACGTGCTATCATGGCGTTGGCGGACAGGAGCGAGGTAGTTCATCTTCGAGTATTGAAGGGAATAGGCTACCGCTACGCTGATAGCATCAACGAAAGCGAAGATATTTCAGTCATGGACGACCCATTTGTATATCTACTACAAAGGGCTGTAAATTTGGAAGTACTCGATGTCGTGGGGTCCGGTCTTGATCCCGATTACGAAGTACCTCTCATGCCTCTCATAGAAAGAGAAGCTGATCTATCCAGCGAAAACTCGGTCGTATCTTCCTGTCCACCTTTGCGACTTCCCAAATTGCGTACCCTCGTCTTGTTTTCAATGCACAGGTCTCCACTTATGCTCGCCCTTCTATCCACGTCTTTGCCTTCTTTACGAAAGTTAGCCATTACACCCTATAATGATATTCCATACCCGTTCTCGTACTCTACCCGCATGATCGAGATTCATGGAAAGGCCCTCACACAGCTATTTTTCTATACACCTAGGACTTGGCCCACTAGACTCCACCCATCACCAGACAAGCTCATGGAATTGTGTCCCAACTTGTGGCACCTATCGCTCGAAACGCCACTCCCGAAGCTATCTCTCCCAGCAGCTGTTCTGTCGTCACCACCATCGTCATTGCCCTCGTCATCACCCCAGCCATCGACGATGTCTAGAGCGTCTATTCAATCTCCGCCTTCGCCATGGTCAATCGGAGAGTACGAAGAAATCACAACTACACCACCCCCTGTTGACCTGACTATACATACATATCCACTCCAATTCCTTTCCCTGCCCCGACCTCAGACAAATTTCCTGAGGGTTGTTGAAGACCTCCTGCCACGCCTACCTTACCTCAGGGCGGTCCGCATGCGTGACGTGCGTTGGCTTCGGCGAGGCATGACGCCTCATGCCCAGGGCGCTGGGGTTCAGGGTGAAATGCGAGAATGGCGTCGGCGTTTGGCTCGGCGGGGCGTGATGCTGGTGGATGCAGATTGGAAGGACTGTGAGTAACTGCTGACGGCTATGAGTGCCCTGGATGTTGGTACGCAATGAATTGTGTACTGGATGGGGAAGTTAATTAGATATGGGGAGGTTGGCATAATCATCCCCATTCCTGGTAGCGGGCACTGTCAATCGTTGTTGCCCTAGCCGGCTATCGATGCTGATCAATTATTTATCATGTAGTTTAGTTGTGGGGCCCTGATGCTACGGCCATAGTATTCAAGCTCATAGCAAGAATGTATCTTTCAAGAAAATTATGACGCCGACTTCCCTTACTCATGATTTTTTACACTTCATTCTCAACACTCTTAAATGCACCATATGCCTTTGTTTTTAAAACTAATTCTTTTGCATATGTGGAACAGTTAGGACTGCGGTGACTCCGGGAGTCCCGGGCCGAGCGAATACATGACTCCGAGTTCGGGCCCCAAGCTATGGCTAACAGGACTACACTCACCGCTACAGTCACACGCTCCTCAGGCTAGTCCTTCATGTAACCTGTTTTTGTTTCAGTTGCCACTGCTATAAAAAAAAGGTCTGTTTAAGATGCATAGGATATTCCGAAACGACGAATACATGCACACTAACACTACGATTCCTCTATTCGAGCATTGAGGTAATATTGAGGTGCCTTGTATGACTCGGACGCTTCAGTCTCAATCGTACATGTTGTAACCACTTGAGTCATTATTAATACTAGAGATTAGTATTTGCCGTTGGCAGACATTCTAGTATATCAGCTCTTCAAGCGACCTAGCCCTAGTACTTAAGCACATTCTAGGTTCTCGTTGTTCGGACGCTCTTTGGACGATCTTTAATGTGCTATGGGAGTGTATACACAAACAGCAGGTTAGATGCATGGTTGTTTATTGAGTTATTAAACACCCTGATTATTCAACACTAAGCCAGAACAGACAAGATGTGTGCTTGAACGCCTCGGCTCCACCCGAATTCAGGGCCGATTATAAGCCTGGTCCGCGTTGATTCACAATCATACGAAAGCAAGTTCAAGGAGATCTCAACCCTAGCTTGATTGGTCTTAGACGCAAACTTCCTTCCCTCGCATCCTTCATCAAGGCCTCAAGTTCAGGTTATATTGACGGCTCTTCGACCCGAACAATCACTCTGCCTAAGAGCTTGGGCATTTGAGACCTCTTACCATTAACCAGGCCCTCCATGGCTTTACAGGTCCAAGGAATTATTGGCCCCCTTATTGCCGGCGTAGTTTTTAATGCGTTTCTCTTTGGAATCTGCATGATGCAGCTTATTGCTTATCTGAAGTCAGGATTCAAGGACCGTTTGGCTATAAAGTATGATAGTAACGCATTATGCTAATTTTGGCATTTACGGTAAAGAGCTAAGGAGCTGTGGCACTTAACAGGCTAGTAGTATACTGGGTTATAATGCTCGACACGTTTCATACGATCAGCTTGTCCTGGATGCTTTGGGTATACGTCGTTAAAAACTTCAACAATCCGGCCATGCTCTCTATAACTCCTTGGCCATTTCCTGCCGTAGGTATAATAACAGCTTGTACGTCATTCTCATTTGGAAGGGGATTTTTAGCTGATGAACCAACTTTAAATAGGGTGAGTTTCCTCTCACGTTACTCGGAGACACTAGCCATGAGTTTATAAATGAACTTGACAGTACTTCTGTCCCTATACAACATGTTCTTGCTTGGCGCATCAAACATTTTACTGCGTCAAACAAAATTTTTATGTTTTTATGTTTTCTGTCGTTGGCCCAAGGAGCGTTTGGTATTGTTTCGGGATCCCTGGCAGTGTGGAAGTCTGAGTAAGTGCTACCACTACTAGTAGTACTGGTACTTATGCTTCTCCGATTCGAATATCCATACTCTTATTTTTTCAGCATCGCGGAATTTTACAAAATAATCCCGACCGTTGATGCATGGATGGCGATATCGGTGGTTTGCGACGTCTCTATTACGTGTGTGGAATACTTGAGCAATTTATACCATTACTACAATAATTTTATTAGCTATTTTCTAGCCACGAACTTGAACAAGAGCCGCACGGGGTATCGACGTATGTATTATATGTTCTGTCCTGATAAGGTTGCAACTGACATTGAGGATGTCGATTCTTTGACAGCTACTAACACCCTCGTCACAAAGATTATCGTGCAATCAATTGAAATTGCTGTATTCCCATTGATATCTTGTGTTAGTACCACCGATTTGCGTGGTTATTGGTGGAATTTGTTTTATACTGACAATGAGTATCTAATATCTATCTAGGTCCTTGGCTTTGTTGCATTTGTAACTCCTACTATTTTTGCTGATTGCGGCCGCTTGCTAAATCCACATTAGTCATACCTCCAGGATACGACGTTTTATCTAGTTTTGGGCGCAGTAAGTATTGATACGGACGCCACTTTGATTATACAAGTCATTCTTACTCACCCCCCCCCCCCCGCCTATAGCCCATGGGTCGAATTTATACGTGAGTCATTAACGTCTTTAGTGAACATAATCCAGTTTAACCTTTGTACACTAGAAATACGCTCCTTTTAGTAAACCTTCCTGTTAATATCTTCAACTTCATTAGTGATAACAAAAGAACAAAGACACTAAATAGTCGCACTTGGCTTCGAAAAGATATGGGCCGTGGTATGCGTGGCACAAATATACAACTGTCCAACTTAACGGTGAGTTGAAACATTTACGCACGAATTAATAAATCTCTCGATTCATCAATGTCTTTGTTATTTTGGCCAGTCATTCTCTACCGAACTCGAGAGCGGCACCAAACATGAGTGCATTTCTCGTCCTAAAAGTGTGGCTATGAAGTCAGTTGTACGAAAATTTGACCTTCGTGCCCTTAGAGCCCGGGATACCTCGATACGACTAGTTGGCACATAGCTGACAATCCTGAGGCCTCATAACGAGAGCAGATCCTATAAGTTTTATTCTGTAATAAAATAATTCTATGTAGCATATTCGCATTTTGAAAGCGAATTCGTTGTTGCATTACCTTCAGCTTGAATTTCATGAAATACTAAATAGTGTACGATAGGGGTGCCATTAACTGGATATCAGTACCATTAAATTAATAAGTAGTATTTGATACTTCTACCACGCTTACGTTAATCAAAAGTAATATTTTTCATTTACCCGTGCTTAAAACTTGAATCGATCATAATTTACATGCATGTATCGGACTCCAGGCTTTGGGCCAGTTATCCTGTCCACCTTCCTCCCTACCTATACATGAACTGGTCCAAGTCTTGAATCCGAGCTCGAACAAAGTGCCAAATGGGCTGGGCATCAAACCATTCTCACATTAGCACCTCCAAAAAAGTAAATATTAAAATTAAATACCCAGTCCATGAATTACTCCGAATCAGAACCGTGACAACGATGCAACGCACATCTAGCCTCCAGGGTCGATCATGTCTGCCGAGCTCAGTTTACATAGAAATAAATTCTCAGTCCAACTTAATGGCTCTTTGTTGACCCCACTCCAGGTTCGGAGCACATCCAGTTACGAAAAGGACTAGCACATAGGACAACGCAATTGATAACCACATTATAGCTTTCATCTTCTTGTTTCTCTACAATTCTCCTCATTGGCAACTTTGCCTTTACTCCGCTTTGAACTTGAATTCGGTGGTTCAAGTTGTGACAAATACCTCTCTGTGGACCATGTCTATGCAGATTCAACTCATAGTGGGCCCTCTAGTAGCCGGTACGGTTTTTAACGTTTTCCTATTCGGGATTTGCATAGTACAATTTGTCATATACATAACCTCGGGATTGAGGGATCGTTTGGCCACAAAGTTTGTTTTCGACTGAATTAGTAGTTCGTTTCAATAAACGGTTACTAACTCATCAACAGGCTCATCATCTATTGGGTGATTCTTCTTGACCTATTCCAGACAGCCAGTTTGACTTGGATGCTTTGGGTGTACGTTGTCGATAATTTCAACAATCCCGCCGTATTTGTCGCTTCCGCCCCTTGGCCATTTCCTCTGATTCCCATCGTCAATGCTTGTAAGCCATTCATTCCTCATGAAAATCCCACTAACTGTAAAGCTGCCTTTGACAGGGTACGTTCCCACACTGTGCGCATCAAAGTAATCGAGATTTACACACGTCCTTCACAGCAACTCTATTCCTATACAGCATTTTCTTGCCTGGCGTGTCAAACATTTTACTTCATCGAACAAGCTCTTTATGGTTTTGTCTTTCTTGTCCTTGGCACAAGGGGCGTTGGCTATTACATCAGGGGTACTAGCCTTTTTGCAACGTGAGTAAGTATTGTATTGCTATCCAAACCTTCGTGGGCCAGACACTCATGCACTCCCCAGTATCTCAAAATCCTATAAAATTATTCCTACTGTCGTATCGTATAATGTGACCTCTATAGTTTGCGACGTCTGTATTACGTACGTCTAACTACCCAGAACATGGATTTGGATGCTCATAGAATAATTAGGTATTTCCTCATAAGACATCTCCAAATGAGTCGTACCGGGCATCATCGTACGGTGTATCTACTTGATTTCAATGTCGTATAAAAAACATGATATCATTTTTATAGGCACGGACAATATACTAACAAAGATAATAATCAAGTCCATCGAAACTGCGGCAGTCCCCTTATTTTTTTGTGTGAGTATAGCAACCACTCTGTTCTTCGCAATTGCTCAAATTTAATTTTATGATTTTGTTCATCGATGGCACCAACAATCACTCAGATAATGGACTTCATTACTTTTGTAAGTGTACTAGTAGCCGTTTTCATCGACCCATCTTTGTTTGCTAAACTCGAAATCAGACAGTACTCAAAGACACTACTATTCATTTAATTTTCGGCATTGTAAGCGTTGTCTTGAACTTCTATTCGAGCATTGTTCAAGTTCACTTTTGGGCCAATATACTAGCCTATGGCCCGGGTTTACACGTTAGTACATAATATACGTGTCGTCAAGTCGGGCTTGACTGACTATTCAGCTCTAGAAATACGCTTCTCTTGGTAAACCTTCTTGCTATTATGATTATGTCCCTGAATGATGACAAAAAGCAAAGAACCTCAACAGTCGTGCTCGGATCCGAAGAGAATTGCGTCGTGGCATGCGTGGCACGAATATAGATTTGCCCACCTTGACAGTGAGTACTAGTATAACTCAAGACCATAACATCTTTTGTCAGAACCTTACGATATGCAAGTCCCCTTACGAGCTCAGTGATCTTTCTACAAACAGACCAGACCGACATCCCTTATCTCGAGAGCGTAGTCGTGAGGCCGTGATCGCTGGTAGTGCCCATGAGGATCTTACCCGGGAACATAAACCATATCCAGCGCAGTTAGCTGAGACTTCGACCATGCTCCGTCTCACTGATTTCTTGGATTACTAACAGATTTGTTTTCGGTAATGATCTTTCATGTTGAATACAATACTTGGCTAATATTACTCATACAGAACGCAATGATAATTGTATTCCTACATTTCACATTAGTTGCGTACACTTTCGGTGACCCTCGTTAATGGCACAACAACCAATGGACAATTTTGATAACGGGTGATGGTCATGAATATATATTAGTATCAGTTACACACTCAGAAAGGATGAAATTGTTGTCTAACTTATTTGAGTATTGTATAGCACTTGTCTAACGACTCCTTTTGGACAGCGTCAAAGCTTGAGGCAGTCACACAACGAATTTCATGTTGGAAAATGACAGTTAGGGTGTGAAGATTACATCACGAAGACGTATCAACAATCACAGTGATATCAAAGAATGTCCAAATATACAATAAAATAGTCAAAAAGAGGAGGCGTGGGTGGCAGAGCAGAACAACGGGGATCGTTCTCCGCATTGGCACATTGACGGAGATGGTAAGAATGGGCGTGGAGCCTTGGACAAGGGAAAAGGGTATCGCATTACCAATATGCGGGCTCATGGCGTGCAATCATCGCTTCTCGGGCCAAGATGCTTCATATGCTGACGGCTCGGCATCGTACATAGGAGGCTGATCCGTCGGTACTGCCTCGTGCTGCGACTGCTGCGTCCGTGGACCACGTATGGGACTGGTTAGGTTACTCCTGTGCTCGGGTGACGTAGTTCGTTGTTGACCCACGAGTCCAGATCCGGATGCAGTGTTTATAGGCGGAATGGCTGTAGTGTATGCGCCAACAGCGTACGGTGTCTCCGAGGAGCCCACATGGTAGCTCTCCGGTTGATCATGAGGATTGGGGTACGCCGTGCCACCGAGGGTGTAAGATCGGTCGGACAGATGGGCAGAAGCTGCACCTGGAGATGGCATGCGTTGTGGCTGGGGGGAAGCGGCTAGGCTGGAATGATAAACGGCAGCTGGGGAAGGGCTTTGGCTGTAGGGATCATTGTATGATCCTTGACGACGTGGCGCGTCATAGGGGTTTTCGAAATTCGAATGATCTATATCATTTGGATGATGAGTACCGGGGTAAGATGAAGGTATGCGGAGCACTTACACGAGGTTCCCCCAGCAGTATGCCCATATGGTTGACTAGGTGTTGTTATCGGCGGGCTATAAGACGTTTGAGCAACGCCATAACCTTGTGATGGTTGCCGAGCAGGAACATATCCAGTGGCTACTGCTGCGGTGTACGGGGTCGTCATGTGTGACGGCTGTCCAGGAGGCACAGTTGAGGACGACGGCATGGGCGTATGCGAGCTCTGCCCATAGGGGGCAGGCATAGGGTTTTGCGCTGGATAGTTGGGCTGATTGTAGCTTGGATATTGTGAATGTGCGTAAGTCGAACTGCTTCCCTGACGCCTCGGCTGAGGGGGGTAAGTAGGTTGGGTTGGATTGTAATACTCATCCACAGCGCGAGTGCCTGCTGGCGCTTGTACATAACCTGCATGCTGTGTCAAGTTTGTGGTCGGAGGCGTTGTCGCTGCGGTAGCGTTATCTTGGTATGGTGCATGCTCGTCATCATATATATTATCACCATCGATATGCGCGTATAGGGGTTTTGTAGGGTCATCGCGTGCCAATTCGTTGAAAGCGGGCAGGCCAACTTCGGACTGTTTCTGACGCGTTTTACGATCAGCTTCTGCCTTAACGGCATCCAACCGCATTTGCTCTTCATATCCATTGCGTTCTGCATCATTATTGAGTGGTCGACCGAAACCTGAGGGGCGACGTCTGATGCAACATCTTCCGATAGAGTAGAAACATCCACTGAAGAATAGCAATAGCCAAGCAACGAGGGTAAGCCATATGGCGCTTCCCATCGTCGCAGACCCTCCTGATACCGAGTTCATCCGCGACCGCGCAATCAAGAATAGTACGATATCAAATATAAATGCGAAAAAGGCCACAGTCGCAGCGAACCCTGATACGCATGAGGAAAAGCAAGTCATGCTCATCTCACGGACATGGGCAAGGAGGCCGAATAGTGCTGAGATAGCCGCAAGGACGAGCGCAACAGGATGGAGGACGAGCGCATAAGTTATCCATTTGACTACGACTTCGGGGATCTTGATAGGCAAATTATCGCCAACAAGGGAGTTGATATCTGATGCAAATTAAGTCCAAAATTTATGGCAAAGAAATCCCACGGCGCGAGAGATACCTAGCTGATAGCCTACCGATGGCTTTGAGCATGTTGTGCCATTAGAAAGCTGAAGACAATAACCCAAGGTGCCGAAAGTGACATTTCCACTGACAAAAAAACGATAAGGTGTGTGTATAGATATAGCATTTCTCAAGAGCTTGCCTGATATTCTCAACAGAGAGAGATGCCTTAAGGAAGTACACCGATTTAAACCATGGGACTGAGAAAGTCACTACCAAGAGCAAAATGGTTGCGACGAAGGTGACTATGAAGCCAGGCGTAGCAGGACGCATGCAGTTCATGATAGATTCGAAATCGCCCAAGACTAATGATATTATACGATTTCAACGGCCTCAGTGAGCTAAGAGATGAGGGTAAAATTAAGAGGTCAACCTCCTTGTCGTTGTCGCTGGCCTTTTAACAAGCAGGGGCCAAGAGATCCAAGGCGATGTACCCACCTTTAGTGGCTGTGTCTCCTCCCCGCAGTGGCACAGCCATCGCGCGACGTTATTCACGGCTTCACCATCGCCGTAATAAGTTAGGCAACTTTGAAAACGATCCAGATCAATCATTTCCAATTTCTGCTAATGTTATGTTCGCATCCGGTTGACTTTCGGGCTTGTTAATTTCTCAGAGTATCGCAGTGGAACATTGTCATACAAATTTTAGCCTTAAAGTCAACATACCCGCAGTTTCCGCATCCTCAGCAGCGTTGGCATGATATTCGCAATCCCAAGATTCCATGATGATACTTACTAATACAACAGTCAAAATAACAACCCCACTTGGTCTAATATAACACTATTACACTGCTCCGATAAAATTGTAGGTCAAGTATGTTTGCTTTACACAGACGATGGATCTCATCTTATGGTCGCGTGTAAGTAAAGGCCAAGTTGTATAATTGCTGGGACGGTTTGTTAGATCTTTCCTCGAGTCTCAAGAAATGTGACATTCTTGGCCGTATACCTTCCTTGTAGTCTCAAAATTCTAACAAGTAATGAACGTACATGAATATCGCTGTGCTTGTATCGACTACTGGGGATTGCCAATCACTCTGTTATATGAAATTCATCCAAGAGCTCCCGAATGCGAACGAAATAAGACTCGTCTGCATGCGGCCTCAGCTTTAGTAGGCTAAGTCTTCTCAGTTGGTGCTGATGAGCAACTTCTCCATCATTACTGTTTGCGGCTGCTGCCGCTCGTGAGCATACGAATTGGACTAGTATCCGTGGGAGCTCTTGGCGCCTATATTCCGGCGGAAGACGGCCTGAGTACATCCGTTCATCCCCCACAATAACTTCTTCGAGTCGAGGCAAGAGATAGGAACGCGCAGAGCCGAGAATTGGAACAGTGAGGAGCTGAAGTATGCGTCCTGCGACCTCATGATAGGGAATTACTAGCGTATTCAGAACCGGCATTTGTAAGAACATATCAGCCCAGTTCCTGGTTGAGTAACCCCAGCTGAAGTGTGAAATTCCAAAAGTAAAATGGGCTAGATTTCCAGTAGTGGAGGCTAAGTTCATCAGAGTGTGGCTGAGGATGTTTTCTATTCCTTCATAGGTAGAAGTCCGGATCACTAAGGCAATCCACGATGGAGAATTTTTTTCTTCCTTTAGAATGATCTCGATACCATCCGACTGTGACATTACATCCATGACTTTGATGGCACTGGTACATGTTGACCGACGAAGAAGTCTCTGGACACCGGCAACGATATCAAAGGTCCTATTTGGTTGTTCATCTACCAAGGTTTCTATGACAATTTGGGATCTGCTTGTCAAAGCGATTGAATCAAGGAGGATACAGGTGTTCCAGGATTGGAGGGTAAAAGACACCGACCGAAGATGTTGGAGTGGATCACTAAGTGGCACGATAGGTTGCATGGTATCATCACCTCTATCCAGAATGGCTTGCTTGAAACGTATAACGGAAATGTGAGGAGAGTTTTGCAACAGGGTGAGGATTTGTGACATATAAAAACGACCACTGGCGGGTATGTACATGAGGTTTAGAGATATCAGATTCGAGAGCTTGGCCTGCTCCAAATCTAAGGTCCATCGGTACAACGAAAGGGACTGTAGTGCTGGAAGAGGGTATGGAAACATATCGGGGAATATACCTTCTGGGCTATATCTAGCAACACATATCAGTGATTTTAGGTATGGCATAGGGACCTTGTTGATGCTAGAAATAATCCGTGCCATTCTCTCGGGAGAGTTCAAATAATCGATTGAGAGTGCCTTTGCTCGATGAACATCCGGCAAGACAACATTATCCCAAGCTTCTTCTGCGAGTGGATCCTGTTTAGGGTATGGTCCAATGGAAACTAGATTGAGAGGCATTCCGTGGGATCGCTGAAGAAACAAAGCGGCAAGTCTGGGATTTACAGGAATGCGACCCGTCCACAGAACTGGAGTCTGGAGTGCTATCGCTCGCCATTGGGAGCAGACATGCGTGGCTCTTAACCACATAAAGGGATCCCCTGGCTCTACGTAGTCGCGTTCGAGTAAGTGGAAAACTTTGGACAAAATTTCTGGGAGTGGCATTTGCCAGTTATGATTTACTTGCCAGCGACCTGCCAGGAGACTATGGCTGGCCATAGCGGTCGATCAGTCTTTACAGGAAATAAGGGGTGGATAGACTCGAGTAGAGATGATTAGAATCTTTAATAGTATAT
Organism: Agroathelia rolfsii; assembly: GCA_018343915.1. NCBI lineage: Eukaryota > Fungi > Basidiomycota > Agaricomycetes > Amylocorticiales > Amylocorticiaceae > Agroathelia > Agroathelia rolfsii. The sequence continues at coordinate 3,436,541 of JABRWF010000002.1, forward strand.
TCAATTCCAATCGGGTCTCATCAGCTTGACCAAGAGAGAACAGACACGGTGGATGATTCGGACCTGAAGGTGGACTAGCAGCGGCGTTACCGTCATAAGCTCTGTCACACATCACATGCTCATACGTCACGTTACGGTCATGCCATTATCGGTACTTATGGTGCCTGGTCTGCCGGAACTGAATATTAGAATCGCATACCTGACCTGGTCGTCTGACCTACGAGCTACTGTTTTATTGGTGCATGCATCATGCGTTGAGCCTTCCTGCCTTGCGGATATGCCTTGTAGCCGACGTCGAAGCCGATATATAAGACGCTTAAAAGCAAGGACGAAGCCCGCGTACGACTTGGAGGCTACGAGGATTGGCACTCGCCCACCTCATCTTCTTTCAACCTGCCACTGGCGCCATGAAGCCTACGTTAGCCTTGGATGGATCTGGTAACCTTGGTCAGCCACAGCATGATCGAGTGGCAGACGTTGCAGCGAGACGAGCAGCACTGGCTGGACCCTCTGGTATACCTGGTTTAGTCCGGAACCTAAGACTAACTATGATAGCATGTTGCGTATCGTAAGTGTTATGTACATGACATAGATTATTTGAAATGCAGACTCTTATCAATCATAATACAGCATGGGAGGGTTTTGCTATGGTGCGTCATCTCATTTTACATCACAATCATGCTTCAGGTCAATTAATGGGATTGGCACATAGGCTATGAGCAGGGGGCATACTCTCAAGTGCTTGTCATGCCGAGTTTTACAAATAATCCGGCATTTAAGCACATTGCCGATGATGCCACATACAAAGGTCCGTTTCCGCCATGACCAATTATTCTAACAGTCTGACTGGGCCTAGGCTGGTCGGTTTCCACACTTGGACTGGGTGGATGGCTTGGTGCTCTCATGAACGGATATCTTTGCGACCGACTTTCTCGACGTTGGACGCTTTTTGTTGCGGGATTGATCTGTCTTCTTGAGACTGGACTGACAACTGGAGCACAAAACACTGTATACATGGTAAATCATCTTATCATGTTATTTCAACACAAGTCTTCATTACACCACACAATAAGTTCGTAGGAAGATTTTTTATTGGTGTCTCGGTTGGTTCTTTGTCGGCTGCCGTACCATTATACAACTCGGAGATCTCATCTCCAGAATTGCGAGGCACTCTTGTTGCCATACAACAATTGGGTATGTCTTTGTGTAACATTCGTGCTCTCGCCTGTCAGTTCTTGATCTCCTCGCTATAGCCATAGTGTGGGGAATATGTATCAGCTTTTGGATGTATGTGACTCCCCGCTATATATCTTTTGCTTGTTGCTAACAATAAAACATTAGCGGTTATGGAACCAATTTTATTTCAGACACAAATTCGGTTTCTTGGAGGCTTCCCTTGGCCATTCAGGGTGTCCCGGCGTTACTGTTATGCTTCTTCTGCTTGTTCATTCCGTAAGAACTCTCTTACTCTAATTACATTGGACTATTGCGAGCGATGATCAAATACTATAGATATACGCCGCGATGGCTTGTCAAACAGGGAAGATTAGATGAAGCCATTTCAAACCTGGCGTATCTCCGTAATGCCACCGTCGATGACGAACTGGTCCAACTGGAATTCATGGAAATTCAGGCCGAGGCAATTTTCGGTCAGCTCGCGATTCTCACTTTCATCGCAACAGCATGGATTCATTCGATACAGAGGAGGAGATTGCACGAGAAAGATTCCCTCAGTTTATGGAGAAGGGAGGACTTAACGGCTTCAGAATGCAGTTGGCACATTTTACGAGTCTGTTTTCTTCGAAGCACATGTTCCGACGCACAGCTACGGCATGTTTGATGCAATTCTTCCAACAGATGTCAGGCATCGATTGCATTGTGAGTAAAAAATAAACAAACGATGATATGCAATTAACAAAGATTACTCGTTTGCATAAAGGTTTACTGTGTGTATATATCATTTCTCCTGCATATCGAATAATTCTCAGCTGCAAGCAGATGCACCTACCATATTTGCCAGCCTTGGACTGAAAGGTAACGAAGTATCCCTTCTAGCATCAGGGGTGGTTGGCGGTGAGTGGTATCTATTAATCCCTCGGGGCACCATTTCCCTCATACGTCAAGCCCAGTTGTTTTTGTTATCTCTATGGTCCCGGCGTTATATTTCATCGACAAGGTCGGAAGACGACCGCTTCTGTTCACTGGGTACGTTTACTTGCGTGTGCCCCGATTCTTTCGGTGGTAATGAAAACCCTTGACTTTATCAGGGGGATCATGATGGCTATGTGTCTAATCATTGTTGCTGCACTGACCGCTCAATACCAATCGTCTTGGTCCACTCATCAAGGCGCTGCGTGGACTGCAGCTGCGTTTATCTGGATTTATGTAACTAGCTTTGGGTTCTCTTGGGTTCGTGCTTTTTCTTCTTTTTTTTACGCAAACACTTATGATAGTGCATCATAGGGCCCCTGTAGTTGGGTCGTGATCTCTGAAGTATTCCCGCTTTCAGTAAGAAGCTATGGTGTCGCTTTAGGTGCATCAACAAACTGGATGATTAAGTATGTTTTCTTTACGTGATTTGGATGTTATTGGCGCTAATCTCGCTCAAAAGTTTTGTGGTCTCGATAATCGTGCCGATTATGCTCCAAAATATCACATACGGCACCTATTTGGTGTTCTTGTGTTTTATGCTTATGGGATTGGGATACGTAAAGTGGATCCTTCCCGAAACATACCGACGATCCTTGGAGGAAATGGTTTGTATCCGGCGTTACGACATTTGATGCGGTTTTTCTGATAAGAAGGGATCACAGGACTTTGCCTTTGGGTCTTTACAAGGTACGGCAGAACTGCAACGCATGAACGAGATACAAGAACGTCTTGCGCTCGAAGGAAGCTTTGGATCAGCTGGTGCACAAAATACTGATGGAGACGAAAAGGTGGACGCACGGATAAAAGAGCGGGTTTGAATTTTGAATCGCATTCATTTTCATGATCAGTACGGAACAAACTTATACGTTGATACAATCACTTCTGGTAATGCTCCAAGTGAACGTGATAAAGACCGATTAATTCCTTTTGTCCCAAAAAGCTAACATCAGGACGTATTAAAAGCAAATTAGCTAAAAATATTGTGGCCTAACTATGCATTTTGCTCAAAACCTGAATTTAAATCTCGAAATAAAGTTTCTTCCTTAATCCCCTCCCCTCGACTCACGTTGAGTGTAATACCCTGACGGTTTCGGTCATAACGGTCAGTCACGGATCGGTAAGCTGTCGGAGTTTGGCGGAGAAGTGTCGGAGCCTATAATATTAGACCCTGCTCGGCTGCATCCTCATAGAGTATCAGGCCGGTTCAATGTGCGACACGGCATGACGCAAACTACGTGACAGCTAATGTGACTTCATCCTAATTTGGATGAGTTCTACTTGTATAACCACAATCTCAACATTCTCATGATGAGTAGTGCAGTTTTTTTTTTACATGGTTACACTTTGTGTGAGCATACTGATATAATGTACAGATTTGAGGCATATAAGAGCTGAGAATAGTGTACAACAGAGGTTTGTTTCTATATTGACCGAAACGACACGCAGCACAGCCAGTGACCGAAACGACCGTCAAGGATGGTAGTCCCTGGTGAGTATTTCTCCATATCTGTTCGATTCTGGAGTGATGTCGTGAAACTACTGCTAGTGGGACGGATGGATCACGCCGTCAGGGGTAAGTATATAAAGTTGACGACTTCCGAATTGAATCATGGTGGTGCAAAATATATTGAAGTTCTTCAAAACCTTCTTGGCAATGTCTAGCTATCAAAGCTATTGCCCTCCTCGGTAGCATACCAGAGAAAGTTCTAGACCAGATCGTGGTAGAACCCACTGGCATCGCTGCCAATTCTCGATTCCGCAGTGAGAATCAGTACCAAAAGTAGAACTACATTTGCATTGTGCATACGGTACCAGGGTGATGAATGGGGTATAATATTACCAATATACAAGTAATATTGTCAAGAATCTATACAGGCAATGTGCCGAAAAAGAATCACTACTAATTAACAAACCACCACTGAGATAATGCTACTATGCAGTGATGCGCAGGGAGAACACCAACCCTTTTCAGCAACAGGTTCCATCATTAACCTTCACATACCCCTTGCATTTTGCTGGGTGCCATAGCTATCAGACTAGGAATTTCTTGTTAGCTGGTTTTATAGCTGCATTTTCAGGCCGAGGAATGTCTTGAGATCCAATATGAACAGGGTCTTTAACTTCATGCGCCGAGTACCAGTAATGAGAATATTATATTTTCAGGACTATGCCAATGAAAAAAATTATACCGGAACTCACCATCACAGCTAGTGCAGACAGTTGTGGATTAGTGCACCGCATACCTCTCCCTAAATCCTTCCTAATCCGAGCGCGACAGTTAAGGATCTTTGTTGTTTTGTTGACATCAATGCGGCACTACCGTAACGACAAAAGCTTACCAGAAGAGGTGTATTTCTAGCATAGGAACGTCAGCCAAATGGATTTTGAATAAAACACTTACGTATAAATTCGGCCCATGGGCTATGAGTGACAAATGAACGATTGTACCAGTAACTTTAAATGGATAGTACCTACAAGTGCAAAGATTACATGAAAGGTCGTGTTCTGTCATAACATCTGGTTGTATGATTAGACGTTGAACATTAAGAATATAGAGGTATCAACAAAATTTATGAAGTCCATGATCTAGACAGTAAACAACGACCCATGTATATCAGACTTGATCTGAGCGTCAAAAATAACGTTAAACTCACATAAAATATCACGGGGAATACTGCAATTTCGATTGATTGTATAATAATCTTCACGACAGCATTATCCATAACCGCTGTAAAATATTAACGAGCATGAGCGAACACAGGTATAAAATCAATGAGGTTTCGCCGTGGGCGAGAGGATACTTACAGCGATTTCCTGTACAGCTCTGTTTTAACTGTTTGGCAAGGAGGTATCTATAGTAAATCTCCTGAGCTACAAAAGAGTTATTAAGCGAGGAGATATCACACATAGTAGTGGCATCACAAATGATGGCAACCGTATTCCATGTATCAATTGGAGGGATGATTTGATGGAACTCCGTGATGCTGAGAGACACATAATGATACGATATCAATGACAGTAAGTTCATGAAATGTACGAATGAATGAATATTTCGACTGACTTTGATTCCAATAGCGCCAGAGTGCTTGATGCGATAGCAGAGGCTCCTTTTGTCAAGGACAAGAGAGACAAAAATGCAGACATCTTGTTTGACGAGGTAAAATTCTTGATACGCCAGGCGAGGAAGTGTTGTGCAGGAACAGATGTACTAAAGGTATTTATGGGCTCATGAATCGTTTTATATTGAAGACAACCCACCCTATTGAAGGTCATAGATTAGGAAATTTTTTTTCATATTTTACCGCTCACAGCTAAGTTACAAGCAGTAAATATAGGAGTGGACGGGAATGGCCAAGGAGTAATCGTGAGTGTAGCTAGTATGTTTTTAAAATCTGTAACGACATAAAGTCATAGTATCCGGATCACACTGATAGTGTGGAATGTATCAAGCAGTAAAGACTAGTAGATGATGAACCTGTGAAATACAGAACAATTATATTAGTTCTTGACCTTCTAGGACCAGACCAATTAAGAGTGTGCCTTATAACTAAACCGTCCTCAAATCCAGAGGTAATGTAGCTAACAAATTGCATAGTACAAATTCCAAAGAGGAACGCGTTAAAAAAAATAGCGGCTAGGAGAGGTCCTATAATATAAGAAACCTGTAGGTCCATTGTACTCGAAAATCGCGTGATAGTAGACGAGTTGAAGTTTAAGTCATTGATGTTCAGCAAAGGGCCTGAAGAAGGGAGTGGGAACATGGTGATGACGGTTATTTCTATAGTATCCAATGATGCGTTTGCATAGGCTCTTGATTGTCAAATAAGAGCGTGTGGATCAGAGGCACCCCTGAAACGTCAGTGTCATCATTGGAAAGGTGTCCAATCATAAATATCTAGCAGCAGTGATAGTTGACCCTGGTCCATTGAAAAAAGAATAAACTTTGCCACTGATATACAAACTCGGCTAGGACTTGGAAGCAGATAGTAGTAGACGAATAAACGTACAGTCAAAAGGAAAAGGAAAAGTCAATGTTAATCGGAAACGAGTAAAGGAAGAAGTTTGTGTGAGGGAGGGGGGGGGAAGGGAAGAATAGCATGTGTAAAATAAAGAAGGAGTAGATGTAGACAGAGAGTTAAAGAGAAAGGGAAGCAAGAACGACATCACGAGGGCTGCATAACAACGCGCATAGCATACATGACGTACGTAGGCGGGTGGCCTAGTACTAAGTAAAGACAGAAGTCCACGCCACGAGGAAGTTCCAGGCAGTGCGAACTACTTTTTGTTATTGATGATCAACTTGTCCCTTGCATCCTACTGGGTGCCCTAGATGTTAGACCGGAGGGTAAAAACTCCCTGTGAGTTGATTTTATAACCGCAATTTCAGGCTGAAGAATGTTCATGTTCTCGGGCTCAGTGCGATCTTCAACCTCATGTGCTGAGTGCTAGTGACCCGGCAATGACATGATACATCTTTGAGATTACCGCACCGGGAAATAATCATGGAACTCACCATTACGGTCAGTGTAGGCAGCTGTAAATTTGTACCCCGCATACCACTTCCCAGGTCTTTTCTGATTTGGGTGCGACTGTTAAGAGTCTTTTGCTTTGTTAACACCGATCGTAAGTACCAGATCGGCAAAAGCTTACTAAAAGAAGGGTATTTCTGATGCAGAAGCGTCAACCAAATCTTGCCTTCCGAATACAGCATAGACGTACGTATAAATTCGACCCATGGGCTATGAGTGATAAATGAGCAAGCGTAACGTCGAAGGATCAGAATCATCAGATTATACCCACAATTGCAAAAATTAGATGAAAGGTGGTGTTTTGAAATAGCGTCTATCTTCGTGTTAACTGTTGACTGACTTTAACAGAATATTTAACGACCCACGAATGTTATAAAGTCCATAATCTAGGCAAATAATTATTATTGACGTAAATCTGATATGATTGTCAAGCTTAGAGTTGTGCTCACACAAAATATCATAGGGAATGCTGCGGTTTCAATTGATTGTATAATAATCTTCGTGATGACATTTTCCGTAGCTGCTGTTCAAATTGATGTGCAACGTGAGACACAATTTTAACATGGGGCCAACCTAAACATGGGAATATGGATACATACAGCGACTTTCTGTAGAGCTCCTTCTCAAGTGTTTTGCAAGAAGATACCTGCTCCACATCTCAGACAAAAAGAATGACCGGGTAAGGCGGCTCATACGTAGTGGTGACATCGCAAATGATAGCTACTCCATTCCACACATCGATTGGAGGGATAATCTGATAGAAACTTGTGATACTAAGAGACGTGTGAATGGCAGTATATGCATGAAAGGCATAAGCGACTTGGCTGACTTTGATTCCAATAGCGCCAGTGAGCCTGAAGCAATCGCAAAGGCCCCCTGTGTCAAAGACAGTAAAGACAGAAATGCGAAAATCTTGGTTGACGAAGTAAAATTCTTGATACGCCAGGCAAGGAAGTGCTGTATAGGAACGGAGGTACTGAAAACACCTCTGAGTTTAAAAGCCGTTTGCTATTAAACAAAACATACCCTATTAGAAGCTATACATTAGAAGCAGTTTTTCTGGATCATAGCGGATGGCTTACAGGCAGTGACTATAGGAATGGACGGGAATGGCCAAGGAGTAACAGCAAGTGTAGCGGAGTTGTTGTAATCTCTGACGACGTAAAACCAGAGCATCCAGGTCACACTGAGAGTGTGGAAGGTATCAAGCAATATAGACCAGTAGATGATGAATCTATAGAGCGATTGATTTATATTTGCCCTTCCCCAGTATTACGTTGATTACTGACATACCTTATAGCCAAGCGATCCTTAAATCCCGAGGTAATGTAGCTGACGAATTGCATCGTACAAATCCCAAAAAGGAAAGCGTTGAAAACAACAGCAGCCAGAAGAGGTCCTATAACATAAGAAATCTCTAGGCCCATTGTACTTAGGGATTATCTAGCAGACTCCTAGGTGAGGTTATCGATCCCCAGGAAAGAGGAACTGAAGAAGAGAGAGAATGACGAAGACCAGTGTATTTCAATACTGGGAGCAACCAATGGCATGCTCCATATAGGCTTTTTTGGCAATTGAATACCAAAATAAGAACATTCGCTCAGGGATGTCCCAGCAGTATCAATACTGTCAGTGCCACCGAAAAGATGTCCACATATCTGGCAGCAGTGCTAGTCGACCCTGATGCATAGTAAGTTGAAATTCACTATCGTACAAACTCAGTCAAATCATGGGGCAATGTTACATGTAATAATGCCGACTTCACATAGGCATGAACGACTAACACCAGCAGAACTTCTCGACAAAGCACCAGTCTACCTCGTTTTCGTCGCCGTACCATTTGATGGCGGGTACAGTCTCCTCCATTTCCTCCGTACTTGCACCGAGTAATGCTTGCGCTTGTGCACTCAGATCAGGAGGCATGTCCCATATCACCACAATCGGTATTCCCTGTTTTAATGCAAACCCATTTATATGATTGAGCATTCCTGATAAAGTTTCCGATGTTGCTCGAAGTCGTGTCACTATCAGGGTTAGAGTAGGTGCGTTCAGGTCGAGACTCCACGTTGCATAGGATGGGGTCCCTGCATCATCCAAACGGATGCCCCATGCCGTCCATGGCTCACTGGATGTGAAGCTCGGAATATACACAATAGCACGGTGAATCATCGTAGCCGCGACCTCATAATCAGGGGTGAAAGCAACCAAGCTTTTGCCATCAGAAGCTTTGGCCTTTGCTTTGAGATCTTGTTTCATTAGCTGTGCATCAAGACTCCAGATAGCTTGACATCCGCCATAATCTAGCTCCTCCCAATTGTGCGTTTGCCTAATGCGTTTGCCAAGAGATGGGTCGACGGTCCAAGAAGTCTCGGCCGTCCACCGTGGAATCCAGCCGTCATCAGTGTTGACACCCGTTCCAGTCGCTTTATAGAAATGGGGCCCAATGGCACTGAAAAGCACGCTAAATTTGGCATCACCCCCGATAGTCGCATTTGGAGGGGCAGATCCCCAAGAACTTGGAAAAGGCGGCAGCGCAGATGGTGGGGAGAATTTATAATGCAAGAGGCGCATCATGTGCTTAGCGTAGCCCTTTCCTCGATACTCGATAGGGGTATTAACAGATGCAATACTATATCCAGTGACGGTCTCTACGTCAGCATCTGGATCGCGAAGAAATAATGCACTCCTTTGATATCTGATATAAATTTTAGGTGGGTAAGATTGACTCTTGCGGCTTTGATGGAACTCACGTTGCGCATGATGTCACGAATTTTAGAGTTTCCTGGTCGCTCCTGGGAACAAGCACCCTGGAAGACGAATTATCTCATGAAAACACTATAATAGTAAAGTAAGATATCTACATAAACTCACCAAACGGTGTACTTCCCGTTTACAGCATGTTCTCTTTTTGACATTTCCTTGAACCTCGACAGATGCCGATCAATAGGAATTTTACACTTCCAACCGGTATACAGTCTCGTCCAAAATTCTGTTATTTGAGCAGGCGTGGCCTGACATAATGTGTAATTAGCTAACTCTGTCATGGCGAGTGAAGGTTATGAGATGCAGTAGGAAGAATCCAGAAAAGATGTTACGATAGAATCTGAGTCACTACTAGTACGCGTAACAGCGCGTTGTTGCTAGAGCTGCCGACTCGGCGGGTGCATGACTCAGTCGGTAGAAGGAAGTTAAGTTCTGTATCTTCCTATGCTTGTATGTAAATATGCAATAAATACTTGATGTTATGTTGATCCTCGACTGAAGAATCGATCATAATGGTATATATAATCTACCTACAGCCACAGTTCCATGACGTGAAGTGAACGTAATCCCCCTCGAACCATGATACAATCTTCGGATGTCTCGATAAGCTTGAACCCGTTTTTCTCAAAAACCCTGACGCTGGCAATGTTTTCCTTCCATGCCGTACAGCGGACGTGCCGCAAGTTCATCCATGATAAACCCCAATCAAATATCATCACCTGGACCGCAGCAGTCATGATTCCTTTTCCATGATATTGAGGCGCCAGCCAATCTGTTCGTTGATGCTTAAGTACTCATGCGATTCTGAAAAGTTTCTGTTTCTTACCTCCCAGTTCCCAGCAAATGGTAGGATCACCGACAGATTTGCTGCTCTCTAACCGCCTTAATTCCTTTCTTTTCTCTTCATCCTTTATTTGCACCCATCCATGGCGATGGAAGTCGATGTTCCCAATGAACTCATCTGTACCATCTTCCTTGACTTCTCGAATGGCGCCAACGGGACACCCATCCACCATAATCGCGTCATCGGTCTCAGCCAGCTTTGTTTGCTCGAGTAGCTTGCCGTAGGATTCCACCGCTATCTTCACCCAGCTCGCACCATGCTCGGGAAGATAAGGGTTTGGTGGACTAGCTAATCCTTCGAAAACTCGAGGATCGTTGAGGTACTTGACTATACTAGGGACATCCTCAAATCGAGTCGGTGTAAGGATGATGTTCATGCCTGGGATGCGAAGCTCCAAAAAGGGTTCACCAGTCTTGGAGTTATATTGGAGCACTTTTTTACGGCTTGTTTGTTTAGTAGAGGAAGTCATGGTGATAGGATCTCGGTATATTCTGAGGTCAGTATGTGGATGTGTGTACTAAGACTCTTATACCAGTGATATTTGAGTTAGAACAAGTCATTTTGCATGTGCCGTGACTCGAATGATGGACACCCAAGCTCAGCCAGGAATTAACTTTCTTAGTTTCGAGTCATATTAGGCATCAGTTACACAGCACTGGATTTCAGCGTATTTCTTTCCAGCCGGACAAGCTGCAGTAAGGGTCAGACATAAATATATGCATAAGAATAGTGCATTCAGGCTACATAGAGTATTGTTTGTATATGAGACTTCAAAATTGGATTCAGAGTTTCCTCGGCCGATGAGCTCAGGAGATGCGCGTGCTGGTCCGTCTTCAGGCCATGATGCATGATGCACTGGCATGATCGCGGACTCGGACTATTATTTTATCAGGACTATCGCATATCAGTAGTATATCAGCATATATCAAGCGCATGTCTATCATCACGGTTCATATTGTATCTGAAGTCAGATAAGCAATATCATAAATAAAGCCTACATCGGCAAGTACTAGCACAAGCTGGATTCTGGGTCATCACGGTAACAAAGCTAGCATGATGTATACATTCGGTCTCGTTCTCTCTCTTGGTTTAATCCAAGGAGTTTTTGGTCAGAGCCAAGTTACTCTCCACCACGACCAGGTTGGGGCAGTCCAAGATGGCCCTGTGGTTCCGCTCGAACCTTGGGAGGCTAAATACAAAACACAGGCGGACCAAGCATTCTCAGGTAAGCTATGGTCTTGCCTTAGGGCTTACAAGCTGAATTCATTATGCTACTATGCAGGGATGATGAGCTTTTCTCATATGCCGTATGCATTGTGCTTGGAAGACAAAACCAAGGCCTATGACATAGGCATCATTGGACTGCCTTTTGATACTGCAACGAGCTATCGTCCCGGCGCACGCTTCGGCCCTTACGCGATCCGTTCTGGGAGTCGTAGACAAAGACAGCCCAGAGGGTACACTCAATTTTGGGGCTTAAATCCTTATGACTATGGAGCCAGTTTTATCGATTGCGGAGATGTAAGCCGAATTATGCAAACGCTTATCCAGTGATCATCTTTGCCGACCTAGAGTTTATCAAGGTCCCCGTCACACCCTTCGATAATGCATTAGCCGTAGACCAAATTGAAACGGCATACACAACCTTGCTGGGAAGGCCAGTTGCAAACAAGGGATTTACTTTTACGTCGGCTTTATCTAAAGATGGAAAAGAGCACCCAAGGATCATCAGGTGAGAGAGCAACCTCATAGTTGATGTATTGAGATTAAGCTCAGTTGTCTTTGATAGTCTTGGAGGAGATCATACGATTGTTCTGCCCATATTACGTTCACTCTATCAAGTCTACGGCCAGATTTCCGTCATCCATTTTGATGCTCACCTTGATTCATGGGCCGCCATCCCCGCTCTTCCCGGTCAGGATACAGAGCAATCGCGCGTGACTCATGGCACCTTCTTCTATCTCGCAAAGGAAGAAGGCTTACTGAGTAATACCAGTATTCACGCCGGAATACGTTGCAAGCTCAGTGTATGCACTCATTCCGAGTCCTTTTAGCGATGTCAATCATGCTAAGCTGATGAATACAGGGATTAGAGGACTTGGAAAACGACAAATCCGTTGGCTTCCAGGTTATTACCGGTGATGATCTTGACGAGATTGGTATTCCAGCAATTATCGAGCGGATACGGAAGAGAATTGGGGATTCGCCCGTTTACTTGAGTCTTGATATCGACGTCATAGGTAACGCACAAACGGCACTACTGGTAAAGTCTCTCTCGGCTAACAAAACCGATTTGATTTTGATTACAGATCCGGGTATGGCTCCTGCGAGTAAGTACATATGTCACAAGTATACAAACATTCTCTCATTAAAAAACCACGTTCACGTAGCTGGCACTCCTGAAGCAGCAGGCTGGACAACTCGGGAAGTGAAACGCATCATTCGTGGTCTGGCGGGTCTAAACTTTGTGTACGTTCTCCTTTCTATGAGATTATACGCCTTTTCCACTAAGCTTTATCGGATATCACAGTGGTGCGGACATCGTTGAAGTAGCTCCCGCCTATGACCATGCCGAAGTCACAGGCATTGTCGCGGCAGATCTCGTGCACGATTTCTTGTCTTTGTTCATGAAGGGCGCAGAGAAAGTTCGTCCTCAGAAGGATGAATTATAGGAAAGTGTATTCTCGATATGTGAAGTAAATACATCCCCGAAATCTTATTGTGTGTTAATAAATAACTGCAGAAATATCGTACAATGAAGTATGTGCATTAAAGATGCTTGTGGAAATACTCATTATAATATCCATAAATCCATTACATATGCCCAGTCTGTCGTCTCTGTGTCCTTAGAGGAATAATATCCCACATTCGCCTTTCCTTCTTTTTCCCGGGAGGCAGGACCAGATCGTAATCATAAAGAGTTAACACGCGCACCTTGCGACTTGGCTCAGGATCATCGTCCACCTCGTTTTCCTCGCCGAGCTCTTGATCCAAGACTTCATTTTCATCTAGATCAATGCCGGCATTGTGTATGTCCTCAGGGCGGCTATTTGGGGATTTATTATTGTTATTGCCCAGTAACATGAACGGCGCCGAAAAGGAACTGGTCAGAAACTCAGATGCATTATCGATAAAGTTCTTCAGACGCCTCTGAGGGACAGATGCTAGCAAGTAGCGAGGCTCTTTCCAAGCATTACTGCGAGATGGAGATGATGGGTATGATGGATCCGTTGCGAATTTGATAGAAATGTTTCCAGTGCGAGGGTCATAAGAAAAAGTGGGTAGAGGGTGTGACCAGGCATTGGGATAAGGCGGTACTATCGGTCGACGATGACGTAGAACAAGGCGGCCATCTATAAATGTCTCAATCCGAGGAACTAGTCGAATGGTGTTGGGTAAATTACCTTCAACGTCTAGTGCATGCCCAGACTGGCGCGAGCAGAGTGCACCTGAGGTATCAATGAAAAATACCTGTGAACAGTTCAAATGTTAATGAGACATCCGTAATATATGGCATCATTCATCTGACCTGGTTATTGGCCTCTGGACGGCGGAAATCTATAGGCACACAAGAGCATGAGAACACTGACAGACACAACAAGCACTTGAGAAAGGCAGCTAACTATCGACTAGAGAGTTGTCAGTCTCTGGAAACAAAATGATTTCCGTTCCATCCGCAGTTTGCCCGCCTCTAACATCTAGTAATCTCCCTGTTGCAACAGATCGAATAACAAAGTACCCAAGCGGGAAACCTGTCGACTCGGATTCCATGTGGGACGATGATGTCTCAGTGGGAGTCTTCGGCTCAGAATCAGAGTCAGTGATGATCATGGGGTATATCGTATGCAAGACAGTTGGTATGAGTCGTAGAAAAAGTGCGCAGTGTCCAAGTGACACACTTGCACCGTTCTTCAACTCGGAAACAGAAGAAGCAAGGTAATGACTGCGGGCACAGCACGCTGGCACAAGATGAGGCTATGTCACGATTCTGCTTAAACCGTTTAGGTCACGTAATCCAAGCCTGGTGGCATAGTGATCGCCCAATGATACAAGCGCTTTACAAGCACTCGTCAGCCTGCAAACTTCGATGTCAAGGGTTTTTGATAATAACATATCTCAAGTCACATTTGTTTACACCTCAAGTATACATAAATATACTTAATCAAATTGATACATGTTACATTTGTTGTATGCATTTCTAGCGTATAATCCCATCAACTGCATTGTCAAATGTCGAGCACTAACGACTAGGCCGTGTTGTATACGGGATACTGGGTGGCTTAGGGGATATATCCAGGTATTTAACTCGGGAATCCCAGATGAGTCTTCCGCCTCCCAATTCTTCTACGAAATCTCCTCCAAACTCTCCTTTGTAGGTCCCCCAGAGATCATCTATCGTGAGTTGATCACCGCAAACTTCACTCCAGATGTTATCATCATAAACATTGTAACAAAGTAGGCCATTGAGATGCGGTATGGCATGATGGCCATAGTGTTCACCAATCCAATCAAGGAAATAAGCAGTTGATTGATAGCCTGCATCCCATTTGCTACCAGGTTCCCGTTTCCAATGTGGAGGGCCAAGGCTCATATGTAGTCGTACCCAATCTCAGAAACAAAGTTAGGGAGAAAGAGAGATGACGTCAATTAGGAAAGTTATCCCTCACCAGCTATACCCTCAATGAGCCCACCAGGGGCTGTGCCTCGACCGTTGTATTGATAACAGTGAACGACCTCATGTACAAGGACACCTCGAACTTCGTGCTCAGCACGATGGCCAGAACGTGAAACATGTTCCAGGGAAAGATGAATCTCCTTGTGAGTGTGTGACCCGGTGGTGTAAGCTACGCCATCCATCCGGCGACATATGAGATGGATTTGTTGAACGCTGATGTAACGGGCTCATGTGAGATTCTGTTCCTGAGCTTTTTGCAATAAGCAAAAGCAGCGCACTTGCGTGGGACGTTGGAAGGGGTGTAGAGCCATTGGAAGCTTGCCAAAGCTGCATTGTACATGATCTGTCTTAGATCCATAGACCGCAAAAGGGCAGCACCTTCATGTTCTGGAGCAGTGATTTCAATACGGAACTCTGGTATGGGCCATGGATCAGTGTATTCAAGTTTTGAAGAAGCCATGAGCAATGCGAATGAAGTTGGTTGTGTTGGTCGAAGCCTGCAACAAACGTAAACACATGGCAACCGCTTCCGGCTTCCTATTGGGATGAGTTTAAATAGGTTGAACGGTTGGCATGGATTCCTGGAGAAAAAGGTACTACCAGGAATCGAACCTGGGTTATGGGAAATTGTTTTCAAAATCCCATGTGCTAACCGCTACACTATAGTACCATACAGCAGGAAATAAAAAGTAATAATATATATATGTCACTCTCAAATAGGCAATAAGGCTAGTTTATTTCCGTTTCTGGACAATGAGGTCAGGGTTATGCATGGCTCAGAAGTCTGCTAACCAACAGCCTCCGGGCCCGGCGTAACCAGTGAGTGTGTCCAAAGTTGAACAACCCAACATTGAGGCCCATCTTTTATACTCCACCAGTGCTGTTGGGCCAGCATTGTGACGACTCTCTGCTACGATCTCATGAGTGCACGACCTCGCACACGCATCCGTGACGAACTCTGGTGGTCCACAACGACCATCGGTGGAACGACTTATACTTATTTACCCACTGGGCCACCACCCACCCCCAGCTCCTCGACGATTAGTGCTACAAATAGTTCTGATGGAACATCTCCTATTGCTTCCAGTGCCCCCTCTGGTCAAGAAACCTGGTCAAGTTCCTTTACTGGCCCCCTGCAATCTACCACAAGCGGACAGCCAGGCTCTGTGACGTCTTACGGCAGCCATACATCACACACTACTTCGTATACCACAACTTTCACATCCACTAGTGCATACCCTATTACTACGGTTTCACGCTCGGATACTACATTCACGTCCTATTCCACGACTGTGTATACTAGCTCTTCCGTGATCTATGCAACACCCACTGCTCGGGTTAACGCCAATTATGATCCCTCACCTGTTTGCATAGGGGATGGTTTAGACATCCAATCAATAGGTCTCTTGTCAGCACTCGTAATTCCTAGTGTAGCGGGTCTAATTTTATGGGTGAGACGTTTACTACCCTTGTCAGTAACGTTGTGTAACCAAACACCCAGGCTTTATTCGCTCTATTTCGCCCTCGCTTTAGACAAGTTTACGGAATAAGAGAATGGTTTGCGCCTCAAGGGTAAGTGTAATTCAACTTGTGTCTTTCATGCCATTCAGACAAGTTTGTTAGATTACGTCCCAAACCACTTGGTTCAGGCTTTTTTGCGTTCCTTACGCCGCATGTTCCATTGGTCCCATCGATGCCGGACGACGTCTCGAATGCCGGAAGATCGCCTATTACGGATGCTGAGCTTTTTCCATCAGATGAACAGTTGAGCCAAAGAACGCTATGGATGACTCTCCTCATCGTAGCGGGCTGGTCCTTTCTTGGCCTGGCAGGAGCTCTGCCCTTGTACCTGATTTACACTCCTTGTCTGGCACAATCCGCTCCCGCGGCGATCTACATTGGTGCTTATTCTGTGCTCCAGGATTTGAGTTTGATAAGACTCCTTCAGCTTCTCGATGACGGTCCCAGCACCTCGATTAGACTATCTCTCTTCTCGCGCGATGTCAATTCCTCATCGCGCAGGAACATCGAGATACGACTGATTATTCTCACTGTGTTGGCTATCGTTCTGGCACTGTTGCCCGCCTTGTACAAAACCTTGAAAGAGTTCACTCGCACTGTCGCCTACCGCGAGCGATGGTTGTTGGTTCACTGTGATGGACTCGAGATGGGCTGGTTGAGCGCTCGTGTAGCGCCCGGATTTAGAGGCTGGGGCGAACAACGTATCAAGGAATTTGTCACAAAGACTGGTCTCAGCTCTTCCTTGGACTCGCAACCCAATCGCAACGATGCATCAGGCGGTAGGAGAACACGCCAAAGAGATGCGCCTCTAAGGCATGAAGAGGAGGTGAACTTGGAGGTTGACGTTCAAAGCTTGTTTTCAGTGGTGTTAGTTTTCGCTCATGTAATATCAGTTAACTTGATGCTAATAGTATTAATTACATCTTCAGAGAGACGCGAAGGCTTGCTATCTTAATTGACGAGCGAGATGAGATTTTGAACAATCTTGAGATAGCAGAGACCCGCTATATTGCTTCTTTCCGGGTTTCTACTCCCGACCCTTCCATCGCTACATACGAACCACCCGTTCCCCCAGGCCCCTCCGAAGACGACGGACGACCGGTTATCAGCCGCCCGAAACCTTTGACGGGAACATCGGTACGTTGATATTCGATCAAAGCCATCTTGTTACTCATGACTATCATACATAACAGCGAAGACGGCGCGGTCGAAGAGCCATGAATCCTGCCTACGCAAATTCCTCCCTCGCACCCACTTCATTTGTCGCGCCCTCTCAATATTATAAGCTGCGCAACGTGCAGGGCATCAACGACGGGAGACTGAGTGATTTTGACCCGTCACAATCTGCCTTCTCGGATTCTGTCAACTCGCGCATTGTTGGCTCACGTTTTCAAGAAGTTAACCGGAATTCTGTTGCCTACGGTCGTTTGCCCCTGGGTAGCCATGTGCATCTGGATAATACGGGCGAGCTAAGGCCCTCCACGCCCACTGGCACAAGCACACCACCTGATTTCTCTCGAGGGCCTAACTATAGTATTGAAGAGACGGACGAATTCAATAATCGCCGTCGGGTCAAAGAGGGGTCAGGTGAAGACACAGCAATAGATGAAGGTGACTGGGTTGATGTCATGCGCGAGGCACCCATCATATTCAGCGACGAGGGTGAGCGACCGTCGGGTTCTGGCGTCGTCAGCTCCGGTACAGCTTTTGAATCTCCAGTAATCCCCCCGGCACACCCAAGGCCTGGTGTCAAGCAGGAATACTCGGATTCCAGACGTGACACGTTCCCTCTGCGACCAAAAGTGCCCAATTCGAGCGAGAGCAGTGCTATCGTGCCCCCTCATCTTCGTCTTCAACCTCAGCAGCCGTTTGTGCGCCCCTTGTCCGGGTTGGACCATGATAATCTGGGAGGAGTCTATACGCAAATCCGGGAATGGCGAACGAGACTAAAGCAGATCAACGCCGATATCAATGATCTGCAGCAGCAGGGTTATGTTGACATTGCAGATGGTAACAAGATCAAAGGGTGGCTCATGGTCGGCCGCGGTGTAAGGTTCATCCCTGGTATCGTCATGATCGAGGGCAGATCAAAAGAGGACATCAGATGGGACGTCTTGCAACATGAGCGAACCGGATGGGATTCGGCAGCTATGTGGACCTTAATCGTCCTTATGGCTGTCATATTATTGGCGATTCGTAAGTTGATTTATCGTGGCCGGTTACTCGTCGTTAATGAATCACATCTTTTACTAGTGACTGCTATAACTGGGCTGTTCTTGGCCACTGCCCCGGACGTCGCGCATTGGCTTCCCTTTTTGGCGACCTTGGATCGTAAAGGCATAGGGTATGCGATCGTCACCTGTCTCATACCGGCCATCATTGCTACAGGAGCTATTGCGGTCACTATCAGTGTGATTAATTGTAAATTGAGGTTTTTTCTCGATGGTTTGGTTCCTCGCTCAATGCTTCGGCCACAGGGGTTGTCCAAGTACGAGGCTCGGTGTCTATCTCAGCTGGCGAGCGATTAGCCTTCAAGACATCCTTCTGGGTGATTGCTATTGTCTCCTTTGCATACCTGCTGGCCATTGGATCCGTACTGTTCTCCATGGAAAGCCTCAGCACATCCCCTACCAAGAGCCGAACGGTCGCCGACGGATCTATCTATACGAGCGTCCTCGCTCTGTTCATGATTATGAACGTCGCCATTATTGCGCCTGGACTCCTCTTGCTTCAACCGTTCCGGCTCAGCAAGGTGTTACGGGCCGAAAAACATGCGATCACACCCCGTCAGCGGTTCCGCGGTACGTCGTTTTGTCCTAGGGTTTTTAGTATCTATCCGTCCGCTTTACGATCAGACTGACATATCGTGTGATGAAACCACTTGCTCTTCTCTTCAGCTACGTACCCTACGACCTACAATGCCACGTTTGCTGTCAGTGCATGCGTTTTGGCCGTTATGTTCGCATCCACATTTTCGCTTATATTCCCTCTCGTTGGTGTACCGGTGGTCGTGTTGATCATTCTCACCCTGATCGGTAAATACAACCCATGGATCAAAAATGATATATTACACGTTATACTTACATGCCTGTCTTTCGGCTTATTTCATTACGCTACATATATGCAGCTCACCGATACCTCGTGGGGTACGTCTATGCCCGCACGCGAATCCAATCCGGGGGTGGTTTATTATGGATCTGGCTCCTGAAGCGCTTCGCAACCCTGCTCGCGCTCCAACCCCTTTTACTCGGCCTCATTCTGCTCACACGACGACTATGGGTCGAAGGTGGCATCCTCGTCGGCACCGCAGTGGTCGTGATCATCTTCGTTGAGGTCTACACTCACCTCAAGACGCGTCAGCCGGGCATCAAATCGCTCAGCCCCATTACACGGGACTCGCTTGCGACGTTTGCGAAGACAGCACGGCCCCCTAACCGATCTGATCGCGATGAGGAAGCAACGAGTCTTGTCACCTCCCAAGGCGGGACTGGCACGCGCACGCGTGGGTCAATGGCGTCTGTATTGGATATGATGTCAGCGACACTGGCAGTGGCGCCCCCATCCCAGGGTCGCCGGGGTGCTATCCCATTACGTGAGTATATCAGGAGTAACAAATCTAAAATGTTAATTTTGACGTGTCTGCTGACTTGTTTTTTTTTTTCTCCACCTCCACCTCCTCACCCTTTTACCCTTTGCCCCTTTTGACGGAAATCATCATTTATGATATGTTATATGCACTGGATTAGCAACAGAGACGCTGGATGACCTAACGGCCACAGAGCGCGCGGCACGCACGCATCCTGATGCTCCACCACATCTGCCACCGTTACCATTCAGTGACCATGCGGAGGAGATGGCGTCGATTCTGTACGCACCTGAGTTGATCGCTCCACCGCCCATGATATGGCTACCAAACGACGCGGCTGGCGTCGCCAAGTCGGAGGCGTTTGATCTGCAAAAGTACCATGGCTTGCAGGCTGTGCTAGACATTCGTAAGAGGGAGGATGTCTCCCGGCCCTCATCCTACTCGAGAAGGCGGTCGACTGAGAGGTGAAGGTGATAGTGGACAGAACTTTGTGAGATTATACCCTAGGGATGATGAAGGGATTATTCTAATCCTTGATTATTTTCGAGCCGATTTCATGATGAATCTTCTTTCTCAAGTTTCTCTCGGTTACCTCTTCACAGACACGTAGCGTCGTAATGTTTTACGTCGGCGGACACACACTTCTTCTGCCCCACTCTTTCTTTTATTATTTGTGCTTCTTTTTTTTACTGACTGACAGTTTTCGCGTAATGAATGGACTGATCGATCGTCTTGTTGTTCTGCTTTCTTGTGTTCACTTTTCTTTTTGCTCTACATCTGTTTTCGCGCTGTGGTGTCTTCGTGTATATAGTTCATGGTCACATAGTATAACAAGCTAATTTCGGACAAAGCGCACTTTACAGACTGTTTACTCGATCCATCAACTGCGATTAGTTTCCAATGTCGTCTCCAATGCTAATGTTCTATTTGACTCTTCGTTTGAAATTGAGTAATTTATAGTGTAATAGTCAAAATGCAATGACGCAAGTACCCCCAAAAACTTGTCCAAAACCGAACTGAAGTGGAGATGTTACAAGCCAAGCCGTGGAATTATGTAGATACAACTGCATACATACCCAAGTTGAAATAAATGCACGTATTGAATCAATGCTGCAGTGCTCAAACCTGTAATCGGAGCTTTTGAATGATATTTTCTATATCCCCGAAATGTGCTGCAAGTTTATGCTACACGTGCATAACTAAATCCCGGACCTGCAACGCCGAAAGTGGAAGAAGAAGCTCTAACGCATGTACCCGTTCAGTCACAGAAGCCATCCGTTTGATCGCGGTTTTTTTTTGCCACTCTCCGTGACGGGAAGCGACCAGGTCCGTCAGTCCGAGCGAGGGTGGGGAGTTTCGGCAGAACAGCCAGAGTCGCTGATAAGGGCGCTGGTCCGGCTGCTTCTACCGTGAAGACGCGTGACGGTGCGAGTGGAAGGAAGCGGTGGTACATGCAGCGTGTTCAAGCTTTTTGCGTGAGCACGCCGTATATGTAAGGCTTGGAAGAAGAAAAAAAGAGGGATTAAACAGCCGTAGTGAGTTTATGTGTTTGTATATGTCATCGGTGACCAATTTAATTACAAGACAGGCTATAAGCTATTTGTAAGGAGCAAAGGGGAAGACGTTGTCACTTGATTTGATTTCCCCCTGTTTTTGAGTTTAGAAGATGGGCAATGAATTCAATTATTGTACACATAGTAACACTCCCCACACCACCCTCGGAGCATCAATTTCTTTATTTATGTGTCAATACAAACACAATACATGTTTGCACGCAACTCTAAGTCCTCCAACTATACTATTTCTACAGTTCATTTATTGCCATCGGCAAAGCTATTCGTAAACTGGAAATGAAACCGAACAATATTTCCACTGGGAACGGGCTGGGGGAAATGACTTGGAGAAGGAACAAGAGAAAAAAAAAAGAGGGGAGTGGTGCTGTTCTGCCGTCTCCATCTCCCCTCCCTCGCGTGGAGCTGCCGCGCGTCCGATGATCATTGTCACTCCTCCTTCCGTCGCCAAGAGGAGAAAAAGATGATGTTTCTCTCCCTTCCTTCCATCTTCTCCGCTCGGACCTTACCAAATGGCTGCACAGCTGCTCAGAGAGGCTACTCCGCAAACACAGCTGAGCTTGAGTATTGTACCCCTTCAAGTTGCTCGTCACCGGCTTGTTAGTTGTGTGACCCTTCTTCATGGGATCATTATCGATTTCAAGGGTTGCTACTTTTTCTCATTTATATATACACGGCAAGATAGAGGATCCAACACCCCAGTTTTGGAAAATGGAGTCGCTTATATTGATTGCATAAAGCATTTTTACATCCATTATGTGATCAAGAGATGATGAGACATGGGGATATCGTCTCCCATGCGCATCTCCAAAGGGAAGGATGCTGAACCAAATAAGCAAGAGACGCCTAATCGGGCCATCGGCCGGCCGCGGAGAGAAGAAAGAGTGAGCGGAGCAGGAGAGAGAAGAAAGAGTGAGCACCTTCACCCTCCCCCAAGCCGTCGGCCATCCCATGGCTAACTGCCTGGCTGGTGTCCTTGCTACTGCTTCTCTTTGCCTCCCTCTGCATCCATCATAGCCACTGTCAGCATATCTACTTGTTCTTGTTTGATCCAAATAAGGGGTGGTAGTGTGAAATAGTTAGGCAAGAGGAGAAGGGGCAAAAAGTATTAAGAGAAGAATTTCTCTTTTTTTTCTGCTCCACCTTCTTAGGAGCATTCCCTGCCGTCCGTTTGGGCTATCGACACTGTTCCCTTCCCCGGGTGTCAGTGCTGCTACAGTACCCTTTCCCATCACCCATCATCACCATCCATCATAAGTCACTTTCATTACACATTGTCATTGCTCAATCGTCGCGTGTTTTAATTGCTTGCCAACAACCCACCCCCCTCGGAACGGAATCCATTTCGTCCACCACCACCACCACCACCCATCCCTACTACCTACCCTGACCACGCACAGACCGGTTGAAAGCTGGCGTCGTCGACGGATAAAAAACATCTGATTCCGCTCTTCTTCGTTGATCCACCACCATCTCCACCACCGCCAACACCGCCGACAACCACAACATGATGTCTGATGTGTCCAAATCGCCCGCCATCACCAGCACCAGTGTTGGCAGTGCCCATGCAGCTACTACAGTGGCATTCATGGCAGCAAGCAGCATCCCACATGACGAAGATCCGTTTGTGGCCTACTCGCGCTCGCTGCACAGGTATACGCTCTACCTCTGGACCGAGTCGCGCCGGCAGGCGGAGGAAAAGGCTCGTGCGAAGCGGCTGCGCCGTGAGCGCGAGTTGGAGTCACGCAGGAGGAACCTTTTGATATCGTCCTTACCTGGCTCTTCCGCATCGTCGTCGTCGTCCTCTTCGTCGTCGTCGTCATCGTCATCGTCATCGTCGGCAGCGCATGGGCCAAATGTCCCTAGTCCAACACTGCCGCCGACGCAGCAGCAAACACCATCTCCAACCTGCTCTCCGAAGCACCGTGGGTAGATCCGGTGGCGGCTCGGCGTGTAGGACGTAATAGAAGCATCATAATGTTAAGGTCTCTCCTCTTTCCTATGGTATGTCTGCATTCTGTGCAATCGTCAGTGACTCGTGAACGAAAACTTGAGACTGACCTCGTCTCTCTTTTCCTCCCTCCGTATAGAACCGCCACGATCGTATCTATTTCTGCATCAACAACATCATCCCTTTTCATTAATCATCTTTTCCATGCATGAACACCCATGAAAACACTCTCATTCATCCCATCTCATCCCTGGCTCGGAACATGACACCACCACACCTTTTTTTTCCATCTCCCTTATCTTGAATACCCACCTCAGCATTTACGCCCTGTTTCTTCTTGATCACTTACCCATACACCTCCAATATGGTAATCTCCATTATCACTGGTCTGTTTCCCTCTTCGTTCTTGTTGCGCGGGATGGCATCGATGCCGGCGATGATGGACTTTTACACACCTCTTCGCTCTCGGCATGATCCTCTAGGTATCCATTTATGGATCAGGGGCGATGGCCATCTGCGCAATGCGTCCCATCACCTTTTCACCTTTCTTTTTTTCTTGACGTTCTCCTCCCATCGCCGCGTCATCCCTCTTTTACCTATATTATATTCGCTTCATTTTATATTCTTCTCTATCTCCCCTCTCGTATTCTGTCTAGTAGTTTATTATTTCTTTCTTCTTTTTGAGATATATACAAACCACTCACATGTATGCATGTAATTGTTATCGAGTTCATCCATAGTTTCTTATGTCCATCTGAGTAATCAACATGTGTATAGTTTTTTTTTTTTTTTTTCTTTTTCTGTTTTTCTATTCAGGATGTGAAGTGTGCTTTTTGACGTGAAAAGAAATGCTCGAGACAGAGTCCCCGGAAACAAGAGGCCACCAGACTAAAGACAAGTCTATCCGTTCTCAGCGCAGACCTCTCTCTTTCTCGCTGGATGCTCATTTGTAACTTGTCGGGATCGATAAACAAAAAGAATTAAATGCCAGTGCAGCCTCAGATCTTCGCCCCAGTACTTGTTCCGAACAAGCCCAAGCCTCGGTTTCGGAAACTCGGCTAAGCTGGTCTGGTTCAAGGACTAACAAACAACGTATAGCATTGACCAGTCAGGCAGAGTGAAAGAGACAAGACACGAAGCCCAATAGGTCATTGAGGAGGACGACGGCGGGGAGCCCAGGGCCAGGCTGGTGATGGGCGAGGACGGCTGATTTATATATAACGGCAGCAATGTTTCCCTTGGCTGCTGATTATATGTCTTTTCTTTCTCTTTCCACTCTCGTTCTCGCGCGCTCTCTCTCTCTCTCTCTTTGTCGTCTCTTTGGCCCTGGCCCAGGCCTATAGCCCCAGCCAGCCCCCGGACGATCTGGGCCCTCCATCTCATTTCTTGGAGCTCTGATTGGCCAAGTGGTGTATAGCCACGCCGCGTGTCTGCGTAGGCTGCCCGCATGTTGCTGTTTGCGTAAACTTATCCCGCTTGATTCCGGTTTTTGCCGTGGGCCATGCGTGCCCCATCTACAACCCGGCGCTTTGCGGGGTTGTTGGGTTTTTTTATTTTTTTATTTTTTATTTTTTTTAGTTTCAAATTTTTGCTGGGACTGCGGCTGCAGATTGCGAAATGTTTATAAATAAATGAGATTAAAATAAATAAATAAATAACGACGTGTGAATTAAGGTTGGTACAATCAGCGGCCGTAATAATAATCTCTTTACTGAAAGCATAAATAAAATAAAATAAAAAAAGGTAGATATATTCGTGTACTCATGTCCGTTCGATAAATTCTTCTTGACCATCATTGTGGAGGACAAAAACTTGTTTGGGTTTCACCCATAGCACTGCGTCTTCCTCGTTTACCACGGATGATGGAGGGCCTTCCGAGCATTGCTGATTTAGGTAGTTTTGTTGCCCCCTTGTTCGTACTAGCCACAACGATACCAAATCTGTTAAGCTTTTAAGTGGGACAGCACACGATACGATTTTTCATTGTGTATAGCTACATTTTTGCTCAACATGGATATGTGGCTTTCGTCAGTAGCTTTTACTACAATCCAGAAATTGTAAGTTCCACAAAAACAAAATATGAGAGATGGAGAATATAAAAATAGTGGTAGTAATAAAATCCAATATGACAAGTAGGCCTTCGGGCTCCGAAGGAGACAACACCACTGGAAGGAGTTTCATGATATTAGTGAATTGTTCATTTCAAGTTGGTGTCAACCCGAGCATAACATCAGGAATGCACAAATGTCACCGTACATGGCACCACCCATAACAGGGTCTCTTGTTTTTTCTCCTACGGGACTTGGTATTTTGCATGCCAGTGAACTCAGACACTTGTCAAGATACTAGAATTCGGGATTGATTTATGGAAGTTCCTATTCGTTTATGATTTACATTAAAGCGAGAATATTATAAGTCCATAGTACTGCCTCAACAATAACCAAGAGCCCTAGTCCAAAGAAACCGACAGGAGAGAAAGAGTGTTTTCATCACTATGCAGAGTAGTGGGATTCAAGTCCTTTGATCATCTAGCCAACAGTGTATCCGCTGATACTCTTGTAGTCTTATGAAGAAAAACAACGGCGAGTCAGAGAGGATGTAAAATTGAAGACATTATGGAACGTACTAGAGGAACCAGCATTTCCACCGCTAGTCTTAAGGCCAGACCAATTCCAGGTGCCTGTGCATTTACTGCCGCAGAGAACGTATACTTCTGTAGCACCTGATTCGACTGAAATGGTATTCGTTCCTGAGAATGTGACGGGGCCCAACTGGTTAAAAGAAAAACAACGTTATCAGCTTAAATCGCCTGCTACAGTCGCCCCGTAACTAAGCTCGACAAAAGAGGTGAAATTTACCGTAACACCATTACTAGCTGTAGTAGGCTCTGTTCCTGTGTTCTCGTAATTCTGTTGAATGACGACACCGTAGTCCGTGATACCTATGACAGAAAGAAAGTGTAAACAAAAGAAGCCAGTGTCTTACTACAGTACCACTAACCCGAGATGGTGTTTCCGGTGTAGGTGACATCCGTAACCGACGCATCTGTCGCACCATATGTCGTCTTGATGCGCAGCCCGTTTGAGGAGGATTTAACAGTGTTATCAGAGACGGTCACTCCGCTAACAGTCTTTCCGGTGACGATGGAGCCGATGGATATTCCGTGACCTAAATTATGGGCAATTCTTAATGACGATGCATAGAAAGCTATTCAGGTATCTAACATACCTCCAGAGCACTGGTTGTTGGAGAAGTTGATGTTAGATCCCGAGTTGATGGCCTAATACAAGGTAGTTAATGGCAATTTAAGGATTTTTTCTTTGTTTTGTGCCCAAGTAGGACTAACCAAGCAATCATCCTGGTTCTCGCAAATACTTCCAGTGATGGTCACGTCGGAGGCAGAAACATCGAAACAATCGGTCTGTAGTACAGTTAGCTTAATTTATCCTAATAGCCCCTCGCAATTTTGACTGCTAATGAGACATACATTGTGACCGAGAGACGCCCCTGCAGACTTTGAAAAAGATTTAGCAATGAAGTAAAGAAGATATAAAACTTGAAATACATACGTTATTAATAGTGACACCGGAAACCTTGAATTCTGGACAAGCCGATGAGCAATGTCAGAAGGAACTATAGAGGGAAATCATAACGCACCGGCAGTATTGCCAACGCTAATCGCTTGAGCGGGGCTCTGCCAAACAAAAATGTTAGGATGTGAAATCTTCAGGATGATGATGCGCTCGTATGCTCACGTTGAGAACCGTCTTTTCAATAGAAAAAACACTCAGATAACTTGTATCCCAAAGATTTGTTTATTTAAAACTTACAACATCGTTAAACGATCCTCCACCATTTACAATCTTCACCATGGGATGAGGCTTGGTGACACCACCGTCTGTACCCTTACCGTCCCAATATTTGGCGCCAAGGCTAGAGCGAATTAGGTTAGTGCCACATCATGTATATCACAGATCATGCGTTACCCACCCATTGAGAGTGTTACCATTACCATTGAAGGTGAAGGTACCGCTCGAGCTTGCGGTGCCAATCTCAAAGAGAGGGCCAGACCAATTTTCATAACCAAACGTGACTTCTCCCTCCAGATTGACGACGGTGCCATCGGCCAACCCAGCTAAAAAAGAGAAGGGCAATTTTTAATTGCTTTGCATTTTTATCAGCTTTGAGTTGGCATGTCTTACAAAGGTCAAGCGTTTTTCCAGCAGTCATCGTGAATGAGTTGATACTTAAATTGCTTCATTGAGTGCGCAGCCGGTAGCTTTCAGAAATAAACACGTACTTGATGGTGGTGCATGCCAAGTTTGCGGTAGTGATATCAGAGGGTGAGCTTATAGTCGCTGTGCAGCGCTTGCCAACGTTACGTTCCTCAACGGATGGAGTAGGCGTAGCGTAGACTGAAAGAACGGAAGCAAGAGCGATCGCTCCAACAAGAGTAGAGGTACGAATCATGGTACAAATAATCGCTGGAGATAACAAGACAAGACAGGAAAGATGGGATCGAGTGGA
The DNA here is from genome assembly GCA_018343915.1 of Agroathelia rolfsii. Taxonomy (NCBI): domain Eukaryota; kingdom Fungi; phylum Basidiomycota; class Agaricomycetes; order Amylocorticiales; family Amylocorticiaceae; genus Agroathelia; species Agroathelia rolfsii. The sequence goes on from JABRWF010000002.1 coordinate 3,464,659, forward strand.
TGCTTCTGCTGGCCGTTAGTGAATCATGATTGTACAGCTTTTATACCTGGCGTCCAACTTGGAAGCATACTCATCATCACGGGAAGGTTGGACGGTCCGCTTAACAACTGCACTCGTAAGGGGGAGTTAATTGCAAGAAGGATAAACATAGATATACGGCATGCTTTGCAGGAAGCAACAAGCGGAAAAATCTACGCGATAACTCACGAAGTGAGCTTCAGGTGATATACGAGATGTCGAGAGATAGTAATCCTTTTACCGCGACGTCGGATGAACCAGGCCGGTTTGAATTTGCAGCGGACTGTGCGTAGGAATAATCTGAAAATACTCTATTGAGTCTCTGTCAGATCACATGCAAATCCCTTGGTCAGCACGCAGAAACAGTCCATCATAACAGATCTAAGACTTTTGTTTCGAATGACGAGCGAGGCGTTTGAAGAGCAATATCATCAACTCGTATCCAGGTCCATTCAAAATAAATCATCTGCCGTTCTAAAATAAACTAACCCCGCTAATACGCAAGTAGAGTTTCCAAAGTAAGGCTTTACGTACGAAAGAAAAATGAAACCTGGCTCGGGAGTTTTGGCCTAGAATACTAAAAGATCAGCATCGATCAGTGCGAGCCAACTCCGCAGGATTTGATTCAACGCTTAACGTTACTTGCATGTGGCGGTTGTTCCGCTCGACTACTGCGGCCGTCAGGATGACGTGGATAGCCCCCGGTCATTGGCAGAGATATTCCGAGCAATGATCTCAGTAATAGCACAATACAAAATAAAAATCAAACGAAACAGCTTGCATGGATTATACCTTCAGTTCAAAGCTTCATTGTTTAACCGTTGTATAGTTATAGAATGAATGACATTCATGAAGTGTAGGGTTGAAGTATCCAGGGACTTAGGGAGACATGCAGCAACTCAATACGCACATCCACGTGCACGTAAAAATGTCTTTTTTTGGCTGTCCCAAACTGCGAGGATCCGGGTTAGAATGAGAACGGAAATGACGAATCCGAGTTTCATGTCCTTACACACTTGTCACGTGGCAGCTGACATTGCGGAAAATGACTGGATCAAAAAATGAGTATGAGCAGTCCGGTCGGTCGGGTCTTTCTGTTGTTTGTTCGTATACGCTTCAAGGTTCAAGGTGCGTTGAGGAAATCGGAAATCAGCCTAAAGCGGAACCATTTTGGCTGAGGACCCCCCGCGCGATTTGGAATTTTCGCGCGCATCAACCCCATCGTCGGCCTCGCTGCCATATTTCCTCATTGTCAACCCCCTAAGTAGCTCGTAAACAGCACATTATCAACTCTGCAAACACGGAACAGCCGGTTGGATGTGCTATTAGTAGTACTAGACATAGCGTGAACACCTATAGATCTGAAATTGCATCGAGCTTCATTGAAGATCGTCAATGACTGCCAATAAATCAAAGCCGCCTGCTTCAAGCAAGCGGGCGTTAGGCCTTACGAGTGAAGGAATAGGATGGAATAATACATCCCCCAAATGCGGATATTTTGACGTTGCGCAGGCAAGTGGCAGACTGTGGAAGATGCTGCCGCTACTATGTCATCAGACTCAACCTCATGGTGTTTCTTTAGAACCCAGAGGGGCCTTAGATAGTCGTCAGCACAATTTTGTCACATGCCAAGGCGCTTGATAGGCTCAACAAGCCAATCTATATTTCTGGTTCCTTTGAATTCAATTATCCCGTTACCTCTAACCCCTATGGTATTTCTTTGGCGTTGTTCTTCACTGAGTCTTCAGGGTTTAGAAGGGCTTTAGGGAACCCTTATGACACTGTCACACGTTGAAGAGCCTGAGCAGTAAGTTTAGCAGGTCAATCTGTATTGTCGATTCCTTCGATTCAGTTACCCCATTACTTCTACTTCTGAACCTCTGTGGTATTTCTCTGGCGTTTCTTCGGCGCTTAGGGGTGCTTAGGACACTTTGTCAAATGCTATGAAACTTGGGCGGCTGACTTGGTGAAGTGATTTGCACAATGACTGGGACAGGGCGCTGAGAAGGGCAGCAAAAATGTGAATGAGATATTGCAGGTGAAAGTTTTACAGAATCTTTCGACGGACGTATAACTAGGAGCGTACAGGAGAGGGTCCTTCATGTCTTCACTGCAAGCAGCAAAAAAAAGATAGGTGCATTCATGTAGTACTACTCATGTCCGTTTGATAAATTCTCCTTGACCATCATTGTGAAGGACAAAAACTTGTTTTGGTTTCACCCACGGCGCTGCGTCTTCCTCATTTACTACGGGTGATGGAGGGCCTTTCGGGCGTTGTTGATTTAGGTAGTTTTGTCGCTCCCCGTTCAAAATGTCACAACGATACCGAATCTGTTGAGCTTTTGAGTGGGGTAGCATACCATAGGATTTTTCATTGTCTATAGCCGAATCTTTGCTAGAAACACAACCCATGATGCCGGAGGATAGAAATCTGTAAAGGCTGCTGTTGAGTGTTGGCTATACAAGTAATAGTCTCGAAACATAATATCATATTCACGATGTACGTGTAGCCGAATCTGAGTCTCAAAGGCCGAAGAATGATAGCAGCCCGAGTGGACGCCAACTCCGAGTATCAAGGCAGAGGATAGGCAGGGACTAGTGCCATAACTTGAATATGAGGCCCACTTATGGCATGAGGGTTTTTGAGTTTGATCTCAGGCTGATTGAAGAGTCTTCAACTACGATGAGATGGCGACGGTCGTAAGCCAAGTAATATCAATCACAACTTGATGGCTGAAGAGCTAGCCGATCATTATATTATAAATTATGGACTGCAATTGCAAAACATGGCGACATTTGCGAATAGATGAGCTGGCGGTTTAGATCAATAATAAAAAAATAATGTGTCATGATTATCGTTGTTGACGGTGAACCCACAAATGACGTGATGGAAGTGACGAGAAGAATCGGGGTAGAATCTTCCGCCGGCTGCATGACGCATTGGATTACCGGCCATTGGCCTCTTTCTCATCCGACTACTAATTACACTCCTCCACACTTCATTCATATTCTACAATCATCATCTCTTACTCTCCAGCTATCATCGCCAGTAAAAACTAAAGATGCTCTCTCTGGCTTCGTCTTCTGTGCGCCCAGCGCTCAGACTCTCAGCATTCGCCGTTCGATCATATCCTGCTAGTGCCCGTACATCACTTGGATCCACAGCGAACACTCTGCGTTCGTTCAGCCTCTTCAGTCCAAGAGGCACTCCCAAGGCGTCACCTTCTTCCTTGCGATCCGCATGGCAGATACAGCCTTTGTGGATAAAAAATGCGTCACGCGGGTTCATGACGGACACCGCCGCAGTCAGGCCGGGTACTAACCAACAGGCGTGGAAGCGATTTGGAATCACAGCGGCAAGTCTTCTATATATCCAGAAAGGATTCTCACTCTAACCTTACAAATATAGGCTGCCGTGGCTGGAAGTGTTGTTCTCGTACAAGGCTTCCTCAACCGTGAGACACGCGACAGTCTCACACCCGCTGAACAGAGCTATCTCCATGAAAGCTTCATGTATACCGGCGGCGGTCTTGCCCTAACTGCTCTCGCGGCACGCAGCATGTTCCGCTCGGGTGTTGCATTCAGAGTCATGTCTGCCAACCCTTGTGCGTAAACTACCGTGTCAACGGTTGATTTTTCGATCATTCGTTTCTGACTCGTGGGATCACAGGGGTCGTTCTTGGCGTCAGTCTTGTAGGCAGCATCGGCTCAATGTTGGGTGTTTATTACACACCACCAGAGAAGCCGATTCAGAAGCACATGTTCTGGCTGGTTAGTCATCCTCTCATTATTTGCATTGAATTGTTAATTAACCATATGTCTTGATTATTAGGCCTTCAACGCATGCCAAGCAGCAACACTCAGCCCTCTATTCTTCTTGAATCCTGCTCTACTCTCGCGTGCAGCTCTCTACACTTGTGGTGTTGTCGGCTCGCTGAGTTATGTTGGTGCTACAGCTAGGCGAGTCTTAACATGCGCAATACGCCTTCCTTACTATGTATGTCTCAATTACTAATCGGCGTTATCTCTACTAGGAATGACAAATTCCTCTACATGGGTGGCCCTCTCCTTGCCGGCGTAACTGTCGTCGCACTCAGCTCACTGGCCCCAATGGCATTGCCCCTCGGCATGCGCGGCCTTGCTATCACAGAGGCTATCTCACTCTACGGTGGCCTTGCTGTCTTTAGTGGTTTCGTTCTTTATGAGTGCGTTTCTTTCTGTTGATAACCCTACTTTTTCTAAACAAAACTCAACGATTAATGTTTCCTTCTTCGCACAGTGTTCAAAAAATCCTCCACCACGCACGCCTGGCGGAACAGGGCCGTATCCCACGCGATACTTTGAAGGAGAGCATTTCGCTTGAGCTGGATATGATTAACATCTTGTATGCATTATGTTTTTCATGGGAGCTGCTATATCATGCATTTCTGACTATAACTTTCTTTATAGCATCCGTATGGTTCAGATCTTGGCCATGCAAGGTAACAGGAAGAAGTAAATAGGCGCAAAGAGGATCTGTCTTCCAAGACAAAGCTTGTTCTTATTTTATCCTTACTCGAATTCATACTTTCACATGTATCTACTAGGCCTCACCACTCAGTAATTTGTATCATATCATTCCAAAAAATCTATTTCCATTATTCGTAAAATGGGTGAAAAAGAACAAAAGGAGATATGCCTTCGACATGCAAATCAGTATGAATGAATGATGAAATTTAGTGTTCATCATATTATATGAGGATGGTGATGAACAATAAGCATGAGCAGCATGCCATACATCGTACGCCGCGACGCGTGTAAAACAGCCACGATACCAACCCATGGCCGTCAAACGCTCACCCATTCGTTCGTATCACAAATCAAACAGCACTCTTCCCCAAGCTCTCCAAAATACTCAAGAATCCTCCAGGGTCAACAATCTCCGTCCCGCCATAGGTCACCTTCTTACCCGTCTTGGCCGCCCACTCCGTCAAGTTTCCATACTCGACGTAGCCCGCCCCGCCGACGATGAACACGATCCCTTCCATAAACGCCATCCGTCTCGCACGCGGCGGTGTCGCTGCCCCTCCCCCGGCACCACCACTGGCGCCGAACGCGGAGCCGCCAGAGGCCTTGGGCGCGCGGGGGTCAAGAAAGAGGTAGTCATCCGTCTCTGCCAGGGAGTGGTTAGAGGCCGCAGAGGAGTCCATGAGTGCCTCTGTCAGGCGCGTGACGGGCAGAGATTTGTTAGCGGGGAGGAAGTTGCGCACACCCGAGATGAGGTTTTCCAACCCGCCTTCTTTCAGGCGGTCGGTAAGCTGTATAATTGATTTTTTTTGTCATTTATGGTTCTTCCAGATGGGAGGATAACGAGGACGAGTGAGAGAGGAAAAAAATAATCATAAAAACTTACCTTGTTCCCGAGCGCACTGAACCCTTTGAATAGCTCCCCGCCCTGACCTGCCACACCACCCACACCCCCGCCGCCAAGGACGGGCGTTGCTGTACCGCCCGTAGAGGCAGACATCGTCATACGCGTGATCTCGCGCGTGCGCCGGACGTACTCGAACGCAGCGACATCGGCGCCGCACGCTTTGAGCTCTTTCTCTAGCTCAGCAATGTCGTCCTTGGAGAGCGCATTGTCGGTCGAGGAGAGGTAGAAGATGAGTACGAGCCGGAGTTTGTCTTGGGGTGTGAAGTCACCGTCGGCGCGCGTGGTACGCAGGGTCTCAAGGATGGTGGATAGAGTCTATAGGGAATGCATGTTTAACGGTGATATAAGGGGGAATATGGAAGGGAGAGAGGAGCTGACGGACCTGCTTTCCGATGGCTTCTTCAGTACTGAAGAGCTCGTCTAGACCACGACGTTTGATCTGCTCCAGCAAGGCCGTTGCAATGTTCATGTGAGTATCCAAAGTCGCCTTACGAGCCTGAAGCTCTGGCAGCTGCGTAATGGCGGTTTTCAGGTGTGCAGCATTCGCGCTGAGATCACTAGATTATTTCGCACCATCACAAGAGTTGAGTTAAAAGTATCGAGGAGTAAGAGGGGAGAAAAAAATACTCCACAGTTGGCTAACGTCATTCACATCGCTTACACCCGTCGCCTGCGTGATCCTGGCCGCATCCTCCTTGTACTTGTTCAACTCGGTATCGATCTCGTCCGCCACCTGTGGGAACGGTTGTGACGCGTTGCGGGCCCAGAAGAAGTCCTTAGCGTCAAGGTCGTATGCCTTTTTCTGTTGCATTGGACCTGCGCCCGGAACGGTGACACGATTGAGCTTGATGTCGAGGCAGTCGGAGACAAGGGCCTGGTATGTCCATCCATGGGACAGCATCGAGACAAGGTCAACATTTCGATCGAGGATCAAAAGTACTGGTATTTGGGAAGACATCAGAATATATCTTTAGAAGTGCACGGAAAACGGAGAAGGACAACTTACATGGCCGTTGCAAGTTTGCAAGGGCATTATCTGGCGAAGGAGATGTCCATGAACCCTGCGGCGAGCGTGATGCAGATAGAATCGCGTCTCGAATCTTGGTCTCGAGTTTGCGAGCAACCATCTCGGCTGCATTGTTGCGCTCTGCTCTGATAATCGGGACCTGACCTAACCAGTTGACACATAATGAGACGTCGATCGTGTATATGTGGGATGCAATATGCGCTACTAACCCATGGTAGCTACAGCACTGTATAACCCACTGGCGATTCGTTCAGTCTCTTCTTCAATCTGTTGCTCCGTAGATGAAGGGGAGTTCAGTAATGTGTACGAGTGCCGTGATTGCGATGGCTGGGACGACCCAGGTTGTCCCGGTGCTGATTGAACTGGAGGGGGCTGCGGAGGTGATAGCAAGGAGAACAGCGATGGGGAGGGCGCGATGAAGGAAAGGTATTGGTCTAAAACCTATCCTGTGTAAGTCAGGGTATATCCCTCATTAAGTGCATTGGAAAGCGTACTTGCTGAACAAGATCGCCGGTCCCGTCTCGCGCTACCGACGCCGCCAGCTCTTCAAGGAGAGGCCTTGATAAAGGTTCGACAAAGTTCAGGTGGAACGATTCGTATAGGCATGCTTCCAAATCTTGAGTGATCCGTTGGATATTAGTAAGTGTGGGGGAGACAAAGTAGACGGCAGGGACATCCGGAAGTGCTGGTCGTTTGGAATGTAGTTGACTACAAGGTATGATTGAGTCTTAAAGCAGGTTTTAACACGTTAAACACTCCGTACACATGTAAAGTGACACCGACGTCTCTCAGGTCTTGTACACGTAGAACAGTAGCCAGAACGTCTTGTGTCTGTTGATCGAGTACAAGAACCTTCCACACTAGAGGTCCAGAGGGTTTTGCAATGGTACTTGTCTTGTTCCCCTTCTGGGGTGTACCAGGTATCGGATTCTCTACAATTTCATTGAGATTCAGTAGTTGAAGTAAGGCATTCGTTTGTGCCTGTTGGAGTGTCTGAGAAGTGATAGTAACCGCCTAGGTACGATTTAGCAAGTATACACAAGGCTTGATGCGTTATTCTAGGTGATACCTTGGCTGCGATGTTGGACATGACCTTGTATTCACAAGCACATACGACAGTGTAATGATCCTATAACCACTTGAATGCTGAGAACCACGTTGCGTTAACAAACAAGCTGAGCGCTAATGATCCCAATGCGCGCTTTTGGCACAGCCACAGCTTGTACCTTCATCTTCGAGTCAAGTCAGCTGCGATTTTGAACTATCTTTTCCAGTTCTTCATACTAGTACATCATCGACTTATCGTATACCAGTATATTTGAATAATCTTGCTCTAGCCCCTCTTATCTCACATGTTCTCCAGGCTTCTAGTGTAGCACGTCTGGGCTGAACTCTACCTCACGAGACCTGTCTCCATACCATGATTCATGTCCTAATCATATTTCCCCAAAAGAAGCAACAACTGATAAGACGCTATTGATATCTCGGCGAAGAGGCCTCTGATCCCATATAACGTCCTTTCATACATTTGCTATCTCATCATGGCCGCTTCCCAATCCACTGAAACTACTCCCTCACAGCTCTCATGGGAAAGCGTGGGTGAACGCAAGAAGGCGCTGCAACAGTCTGTTCTTGAGCGCTTCCCCGACTGGCGTATATCCCAGCTGCCCTCTCATGATGTGCTAGACGTCACCGCCATTGTGCTATCTAGACTTTCAGATCGAGAGCGCCAAATCGTTGCGTATGATGCTGTGGATCTTGTGGAACGTATTAAAAAGCGCCAATACACTGCCGTCGAAGTTCTTACGGCGTTCTGTAAAGTCGCGACGGCGGCTTATGAGACTACCAACTGCCTTACTGAGATCTTCTTCGAAGATGGCCTGAAGCGTGCCGAAGAGCTCGATAGGCATCTTGAAGCTACAGGCCAGGTCGTAGGACCACTCCATGGACTTCCTATTTCCTTAAAGGACCACATCTCTGTCAAAGGGTGTTTCATGACGGCAGGATACACAAAATGGGTGTCTAATGGCCCTGCGGATAAGGATGCGCCTCTCATAGCCCAGTTACGCAGAGCCGGGGCAGTGTTTTACGTCAAGACAAATGTTCCCCAGACAATGATGGTTTGTGAATTGGATGTCGACTGTTCTAAATTTCGCTTTGATCTAATAAGAACTTGGTTGCAGTCGCTGGAATGCAATAACAACGTATTTGGAACAACAGTTAATCCATATAACACAAATTTGACATCCGGGGGCAGTTCTGGAGGAGAAGGTGCCCTCATTGCTTGTCATGGCAGTCCGCTTGGGCTTGTGAGATTATTTGTCTATGGTCATATTTAGACTAAGATATTGACTATGAAATGACAGGGCACTGATATTGGCGGTAGCATCGTGAGTTTACTCAGCCCTTTCATGATTTCGACGTCTGATTCGAGAATATAAGCGTGCTCCAAGTGCTTACTGCGGAATTTATGGGTTGAAACCTTCTGTGGGGAGACTGCCTAAAGATGGATTAAACGCAACAATTTTGGGAAACGACTATGTGATGAGCGTTTTGGGTCCTATGGCTTCTTCTGCTCGTTCTCTTGCTCTCTATGCGCAAGTCCTACTGGACGACGAACCATGGCTTACAGAGCCATTTGTGTTACCTATGCCGTGGCAGCATTCCACCATTGATAGCTATAACGGTTCACGCAAAATTTCAGTCGCAATTTTGTGGTGAGTTTTTGAAAACTTAAAGAGCTAATAAAGTTGAATAATAAACTTGTGGAAAGGGACGATGGTGTTGTTGCCCCCCATCCTCCTATCTATGACGCTTTGCGCAAACTGCAACAAGTCCTTGTCGCTTCTGGGCATGATGTGATTGATTGGGAGCCTGTAGATCATCAAGGAGCGTGGGATCTTATTGTATGTCTTGTGTGTCATACTCTTTACGGGATCCAGGCTCATATATTAAACTGTAAAGACATCACTTTATTTCCCTGAAGGCGGAGAAGTTTACAAGAACGTCATATGTGGTGCAGAACCTATTGCTGAACCCATGACGCCCCAAACGGAGTGGATTTTGTCTCATGCACCCAATAGCGGCAAAGGGCTTTCAATACAGGAAGGTTTCGAACTCAATACGACTCGTGAGGCGTTCCGCACAAAAATCGCCGAGCATTGGAATAACACCAGTAAGAGGACCGCTTCGGGAAAGCCTGTGGATGTTATCCTGTGCCCAGCGTAAGTGAAATCTTCCTGTACTTCTAGTAAGCGTCGGTAATATCTGACATTTTCGCAGTGCTCCTACTCTGGCACCACCTCATGATACTACTCGATGGTGGAGCTATACGTAGGTCACAAACGACTGTTTTTAGGGACATGCGATTAATGAGTGGTATAGTTCGTACTGGAACCTTCTGGACTATTCTTCGGTAGTTTTTCCCGTTGGCCGACTGACGCCCGAAAGTCTCTCGACTATCAGTGCACATCCAAGGCATCCGGCCCGTAACGATATTGAAGAATTTATCAACGCTCAATGGGACCATAAAATGTACGCAGGTGCCCCAATTGGTCTGCAAGTAGTGGGGAGGCGTCTTCAGGAAGAAAAAGTACTGGGTGTTCTTAACATCTTGGAGGGATTACTGCAAGTGTAGGGACACATCGTTGGCATAAACGAAGACGTCGACACCGTCATACTAGTTATAAACCATATTGTCATGGTGCTATCCTTTTTTTATGGAGCATTTTGAGGTGATAGCAATAAATCAATATTGATCAAGAGGCGTTGATTTCTTCACAAGAGGACCGGTGGGGACACTGATACTATATGTTCGCAGGAATGAAAAGGGAGCAAGACCCTGCCTAGTTTTATCAACAAAACATAAAGAGAATGAAGAGTGACTAATCCATCAAGAGAAATATGTTTCCGTACATAGATTTACATAGTAATGGAAGACTTGAGTCTTCGACGAGTCCGAGTCTGAGATGTATCATGCGCGATACGCCACTTAGTGTTATCGGTCAGCGTTACTAATCGTTACAAGTATTAACCAGTAATTTAATCAGCTATGCTTAGTGAAAAGCGAAGCTGATCTTTGGAGCACGCTATGTGGTCTAGATGCGGTGTTGGGTGAAAGCGCTCCGCGCTTTCCGATCGCGGCTGGGCTTGTAAACCTGAGGGGAAACAAAAGGTGAGCAGCGGGGTGGGTGGGACTCACCTTCTCTCGCTGATCATTTCCCTTCTGGCTATCAGCCAGGCCACAATGATTGGAGAGTTCCTTGTTCCCGATTTTATAGATAATTATTTAGGAAAATAAGTTACAGAGGGAGGAGAGGGTGGGTTGAAAGAGCGAGCTGAGCGGGTAAATGTGGTAGCAGATGGAGCAAGACATGGGTCATTCTCTGGCATGGATTTGCCTCCGCCGCGTATTCCAAAGACACCACTTAATGCCGGCGTTCCTTGGCAGAAAGCCCTCAAGAATAGTCGGGTCCCATGTAAAAAAAACGCATTCGGTGACTAATATCAGATATTAGTCACTCAAGGCGTTTCTTACACATTCATTATACACATCGGTAAGGTCCGACCAAGTGGCAAGTTCGATTGTTCGGCTTCACTTTCATTGAGCATGTATGAGTCACTAGGGGTTCGACCGTAGTTACTCGATCTTTTTATAGCAGTGTTATTCTATAACCCCATTCTGCTATCAACCTATACTCCATTACATGAAGATGACGTGAGATCTATTCATGTATTACTCAGAAAATAAGCTAAAGTCATACAAAGCAACCCGGGCTACTTAAAGCCGGACGAAGAGACTACTAAATACCCTACCACTTCCTTGCATATCTCTAGTACCCCACTAGCAACATGACCGATTCCAAGCTTACTGAGACCTATCGTTCACAGCTCTCATGGAAGAGCGTGAGCACTCGCAAAAAAGCAGAGCAACAGTCGATTCTCAACCGCTTTCCTGACTGGCGCTTGCTCAACGTTCCTTCTCTCGATGTGCTAGACATTACTACTGTTGTACTCTCCAGACTATCAGATCGGGAGCGCCAAATTGTTGCTTATGACGCTGTGGACCTCGTGGGTCATATCAAAAATCGCGAATATACTGCCGTCGAAGTCCTCACCGCGTTTTGCAAAGTCGCAACTGCGACTCACGAGACTACCAATTGCTTAACAGATATATTCTTTGAGGAGGGTCTAAAGCGTGCGGAAGAGTTAGACAAGTATCTTGAAGCTACTGGTCGAGTTGTAGGGCCTCTTCATGGCCTTCCAATCTCTGTCAAGGATCACATCCCTATCAAGGGATATCACGCAACGGTTGGATATATTCGAGAGGCATTTGAGGCACCTCAGGACCACGATGCACCTATTATAGCCCAATTACGAAAGGCCGGGGCAGTGTTTTACGTCAAAACAAGTAATACTCAAGGATTACTGGTTGGTCATTTGCTTCGTCGTTCTCAGACCTACGTTTTTTAAACTCGATTTGTAGTCACTTGAGTGCGACAATAATGTGTTTGGAAGGACGGTGAACCCATATAACAGAGGTTTAACATCTGGAGGAAGCACTGGTGGAGAAGGACCTCTCATTGCTTGTCATGGTAGTCCACTTGGGATCGTGAGTTTTTTTATGATAAGTTGCTGTTGTTTGAAACATTGACCATAAACAACAGGGCACCGACATCGGCGGTAGCATCGTGAGTTCATATCATTTGCTGTAGGGGTCTTGTGTCTGATCAAAAAATCGATAAATAAGCGTATCCCTAGTGCTTACTGCGGCATCTACGGATTGAAGCCTTCCCTAGGCAGGTTACCTAGAGATGGTATGATTGTGACAACTCCGGGTAGTGAATTCGTGCAGCTAGCTATGGGTCCCATAGCTTCATCTGCCCGCTCTCTTGCCTTGTATGCACAGGTCTTACTGGATGATAAGTCATGGGATAATGAACCATCTGTACTACCTATACCATGGGAGCCATCTGTCATTGACGCCTATGGAAGTTCTCGCAAGATCTCGGTCGCAATTCTATGGTGAGAGACTAAATTGTATGGATTACTGAGACCACAAAATAAGTCTGTAAAAAGGGACGATGGCATTGTCGCTCCCCATCCTCCGATTTATGATGCTTTGCACAAGTTACAAAAAGCCCTTGTTGCTAATGGACACGAAGCAATTGACTGGGAGCCTCTGGATCATCAATATGCATGGGAGCTCATTGTATGTATTACATTTCACGCTCTCTTCAAATAACTTACAACCGTTACTGGTAAGACTTCATGCTACTTCCCTGAAGGCGGGGAAATGTATAGGAGTGCCATGGAAGGCGTTGAGCCCATACTCCCTCAATCTGAGTGGATATTATCCCATGCTCCTAATGGCGGCAAAGCACTGTCCATGCAGGAAGTTTTTAAACTCAATGCGGCTCGTGAGGCATTCCGAACGAGAATTGCAGAGCACTGGAATAGTACCCATAAGAAGACAGCCTCTGGAAAGTCTGTAGATGTTATTCTTTCTCCGGTGTAAGTGGCATCTTATTGGGTTTGTAGCAATTGTGGTGCTAGTTCATAATCTAAGACGTATTTTTAGTGCTTCTACGCTAGCATCACCTCATGATACCACTCGATGGTGGGGATACACGTATGTTAAAAATCAAAATTTCCCAAATTAAGGTCTGTTGCTAATAAATAGAGTAGCTCATACTGGAACCTCCTTGACTATTCCGCAGTAGTCTTTCCTGTTGGACAACTAACTTCTGGAAGTCTCTCAAGCCTTAGTGCTTACCCAAGAAATCCACCTCGCAATGAAACCGAGAAGTTTATCAGTAACCAATGGGATCCGAAAACATACATAAATGCTCCAATTAGCCTGCAGATAGTTGGGAGACGTCTGCAAGAGGAAAAAGTACTTGGTGCCCTTAGCTTGTTGGAGGCGTTGTTATAAGTTAGGTGCGCAGGTAAAAGACCTGACATAAGTATTTAACATATTAGAGGCATTGTTGCAGGGGTAGGAGCGCAATGAACAGAGCTGTAACCATCTGTAGCAGTATTTGCATCAATGAATGAAACACAAATCAGGTTAAGCATCATGAGAAATCAAAAAATGAAGGTATAGAACTATAATTGCCGAGTAAGTACCTCTGGTTCTGTACAACCTGGTTAGCACTGGCACTTAGGCTGTTAGTGGCAATATCCAATTCCGGTTAAAGTTTGACAATACGCATAAGGCATAGTATGATATTACACAGGTAGGAGTAGATTGATAGTACCCTTGTGTTCCAAGGTTGCCATTAGTACGCTTGCTATGTCCTTACCAATGTTGGAGTTTTGATAATCTTCTATAGGCGGGTCCCGATGTTGTCTGCACTCAATTGAATTAGATAGTTTTGACACAGCCATATGTTACGAGTCGCTCATTGTATTATAAATTTATTGAAATTTTCTTATTATTTTTCTGATTTTTTCCTGATTTTTCTCTATTTTTTGATGTATAAATTGTATATTATATAAGCGGACATTATATAAGTAGTTTGATGACTAAGCAAGTCATATAATCAGTCATCATGTGACTAGCCATTATGTAACTACTAGTTGTTGAAAGATATGTATATTTCAATACATCCAATCTTTCTAAATATTCCAATGAACACTTCAATAAATTAGTTTATATCTTATCTATCACTGTTATTTATTTCAAGAATTTACAACCATTAGTTGTGGAGAAATAAAACAATTATTCATTCACTTTATTCTGAATATTTCCAAAATATATTCATATTTCAATATTCATTTCTTAAAATCATTTAAATATTCATTTTAAATATCTTTTGTTCAAACAATTCACTTTACTTACTAATACACAATTGTGATTATAAATCAGCTTACAAATCACACAAATAAATTAGTAATCACCTTTAAAGACATTAGTAATATTTGAGATATATTACTAATATCACTTTCCTATTCATTCAAATATTCAATTTGCTTACAAATACTATACTTAGCTTATAGAGCAGATTTGTCAGTATAAACCTTATACTCTTTACTTACTAAGCAGATTACTTAAGCAAAGACATTGCTTACAAATCCTTCAGAAATTAGAATATTTTGTAGTATATAAACCCTAGCTAAATCAGCTGTAAAATATAAGTTATTTCACTTGAAAATAGTGAGTTAAATAGTCTACAAGACTAGCTCCTAGGGTACTAACTTCACCCTAGACTTACCAAGTCTACAAGATAAGAAAACAAGCCTTTCCTAAGGGAAAACAAGTAGGTAGTCTCAAAGAGACACCGGCTACAATCTTATCTTAAGTATAGCATAGTTACTAATTGCTTCTTACCTAGGAAACTTTGCCTAATCTTAGGAAACAATTCAAGCCTGCACTTTTCACACAAGTAAGTGTTTGCTTCATAACAGGTAACTTGTGAGCTAGCATATAGCCACACTATACAACCAAGAACTACCATAGTTCAATACTAGTTATGTTACTTATTATATAAGCAGAGTCTAAAACATAAGTCTAGACTATAATATCATGATAGACTCACTATAGTACAATATTGCATTATACTTAGCACTCCTGTATACAGACTATATACTATATGCATAGACTAGGTAGAATTAGTATATAATCCTATAGTGCCTCTGCCTAAAGACCCCAGATTTGTTCTCTTTGTCTTTAGGTAAGTATAGTAGTGCTTTATAATAAATAATAACTAACATAATAAAACTTTATCTTCAGAGTCATAATTCTTAGGCCTATAGGGCCTATCCCTCTCCCCTTCCTCTACTCCCCTAAATCCTCTCTGCTCTATGCTAAGAGGTAATAAGTATGCTCCATGCTACTTATTATTTAAAGAGGTAGCTTAGTACTCCTCTTTATAGCAATAAACAATAATACTATGAATAATACTATGAATACTATAAATACTGTGAATAGTTCCTATGGAATTGTTAGTAAAATTTTATGACTTCTCTAGCCTAATCCAAGGCTGGAGGTGATGCTCTTAGGGTTTCTAACCCTGAGGTTAACTATGGAATGGTGAACTATGACTTATAATAGCTTTGACTATAACTTGGGCTTACAGGAAATAATATAGAGGCAAGGAAATATGCTTAGAGCTATTAGTGGCTTGTGAGGGGACTTTAGACAAGGGAAAAGATAATAGAATTGACAAAAGAGGTCTATGAGATGGGGGACATCTCTTAGACCTTAGTAACTTAAATACATGATTTGTATACTATTGTTCTCTTACTTTGGTACGCTTTCCTAGCTTCTAATCCTTACTAATAATCTAGTATTACTCCTAAGATTCTCCTTGATTGTTCCAGTGATCAGCAGTATGTGCTGTAGTCCCTTTGTACCTGTAATAGTACCTGAAGATGAGAGATTGCAAAGTTATGCTCTTTTTGTGACGTGACATGTCATATGTCACAACCAGCGTAGCAATGGCAGCAAGGGAGCGGAAATACAGGTATGCCTCTTTCTAAGCCTAAGGCTTAGAACTGAGCTGTGATAAAATAGCAACTATGGCTTACTATGATATACTATGACTTGTAACTAGTGTACTATAAAGTATAATATGCTATGGCTTTTATATGGCTTGATATAATCTTTAAGAAATCCTTTGACAGCTGCATGGTAATTCTAGATATTTGCTTGGTAAACCTGAGTGTATACTTAGTAAATATGAATAAATACTATAATAACTATAACATAGTACAACTAGGATTGTGATAGCTAGTCAGAATTCCTCTCTGCCTTCTACCTTATTATTCAATTCTGTCCAGGACACTTAGGAGAGAAACCTAACTCCCTTACTAGATAATAGGACATCTACCTAAAAAGGGGGGATAGTGGCTATACCAGCATTAACCCCTATAACCTCCAACCTATCTTCATCTTTGAGCAGATCTCTACATCCCTCTAAGCCACTATGTTACAAGTTGATCTATATACTATAAATTTATTTAAGATTTCTTATTATTTTTCTAATTTTTCTCCGATTTTTCTCTATTTTTTGGTATATAATATGTATATTACATAAGTAGACATCACATAAGTACTCTGATGACTAAGCAAAGTCATGTGATCAGTCATCATGTGACTGGCCATTATGTGACTACTAGTCATGTAACTTATTATGTAAAGCAGGTCTAGAATATGATACTATTATAGACTTACTATGATGCAATATCACATCATACTTAGTACCTCTGTGCACAGACCATATACCAGTGCATAGACCAGGTAGAAATAGTATATAACCCTGTAGTGCCTCTACCTGAAGACCCCAGATTTGTTTTCTTTGTCTTCAGGTAAGTACAGTAGTGCTTTGTATTTAATAGTTAGCTAATACAATAAAAACTTTGTCTTCAGAGTCCCTATCTCTCTCTCCCTTCCCCCACCAAATCCTCTCTGCTCAGTACTAGGAGGTTGTGAGCATGCTTTGTACTGCTTACAGAAGAGATAAGCTCAGTGCAAGTCTCTGTGTGCATGCATAAGACAGGTCCAGCCCTAGTAGTAACCATTTGCATCTGCAATAACACAAATATATATAGTGCTCAGTGCACTCAAGCAAGTAAAGGCTCTGCCCTATACTTGTCAAGGTTAAGATACCCCAACACCTACTTATATACACAAGAACATTGGTATCTCAATAATAGCCTTTACTTGAAAGTCTAGCAGACTTAGAGTAAAGCCTAGGAATTGACAAGCTCTGGTGTGAGTGACAACAAGGACCATGCATAGTGTTACGAGTTGCTCGTTGTATTATAAATTTATTTAGAATTTTTCATTATTTTTCTGATTTTTCTCTGATTTTTCTCTATTTTTTGATATATAACTTGTATATTACATAAGCGGACATTACATAAGTACTTTGATGACTAAGCAAGTCATGTGATTAGTCATCATGTGACTGGCCATTATGTGACCACTAGTCATGTGACATATTATGTAAGCTATAACTCACTATGGTGCAATATTGTATCATACTTAGCACCACTACACACAGACCATGGACCCCATGCACAGACCAGGTAGAATTAGTATATAACCCTGTAGGGCCTCTGCCTGAAGACCCTAGATTTGTTCTCTTCATCTTCAGGTAAGCACAAGTAGTGCTTTGTATCAAGTAGTTACTAACATAATAAAACCTTCATCTTCAGAGTCCCTATCTCTCTCTCCCTTCCCCCACCAAATCCTCTCTGCTTAGTGCTAGGAGGTTGTGAGTGTACTTTGTACTGCTTACAGAAGAGACACGCTCAGTGCAAGTCTCTGTGTGCATGCATAAGATAGGTCCAGCCTTTGTGGTAACCATTTGCGTCTGCAGTAACACAAACAAAACATAGTGCTTAGTGCACTCAAGCAAGTAAAGGCTCTGCCCTGCACTTATTGCAGTTAAGATACCCTGCACCCCTATTAACATACACAAGATCTTTAGTGTTGTAACAGTAGACCTTGCTTAAAAGTTCAGTGAACTTGGAGTAAAGCTTGGTGACTGGAATACTCTAAAGTGAGTGAGAGTTGAGACAGGGCACAAGGCATGTATACCTGCGTATCCCAGGCCTTGGGAGTTGTAAAACAGCCATTACAGGCTACCTTGCGCTTTAGAGAGGTTTACGTAGGCACTGGTTGAGTTTTGGTGGCAAGAGACAGGTGTGCTCTTGACATTAGAATAAATCTCTCCTTTCTGCACTAGCTGCTCCATGCACTAGAAGTGGTATAGTGAGCCACATTATTTTGAGCAAAAATCAATTACTGTAGAATTTTAGTAGATTACCACGGTCATTTTATATACAAAAGTAGTAGTCTTCATCTTTGCACATTTCTTGTTTTGGGAGTATTCTTGGCCAGCTTGCAAGTGGTACTAGTATCCACGGTTGCATTGGTTTTTTTGAGCTATTAAAGGGAACAACACCTGAGTAGATAGACGAAAAAGACTCCAGTCGCTACAAGTAGCCCAAAACAAGTAAATACTTTAGTAGAATTAGGCCTAGCTCAAAGGACAAAAAACACTTTTATCTATTTGTACAAATCACTTTGGGAGTCTCCAGTAATCACTGTCAAGCTTGCCCACCATTTCATACCTAGACCATAACCCTAGTCCAACCCCAGAGGAAGAAAGTGGTAAAGACACCTCTTTAGGAGAATATGAATCCTCTGATGAAGAAAACCCCACCTTTCTCCCTCCTTTCCCCTTTTCACAAGTATCCGCCCTTCCCACCCCTTTTACCCCATGTGCACAATCCCCCATAGCTGAACAACCCCAACCCCCTGCTTCCATCACCAATATAGAACTATTGCAAATACTAGTAGCAAACCAAACCACTATGATGCAATGGATTTAGAATCAACAAGGATCCACGTCCAAGCCTAAAGAAATCGGACACCCACCTCCTATCTTTGATGGGCAATGGATTAATTTCTATCCATTTGTTCAAAAATTCCAAGCCCACCTTGAACTCAACCCTAGAGTGTATGTAATTGAGGAAGAAAAAGTCAAATATCTCTTGGGTCTAATGGTGGGTGGTGCTACTACATGGTCTAGTCTATGGTATGATGAAATAAGATGTGCAGGAGAAGGAACAAGGGCAGAAGGACCTGTGGTATTTGTAGAAGTACTATAAAGTTTTAAAACCTTGTTTGGAGCCTTTGACAAGAAAATAGCGGCAAAAGACCAGCTGCAAAACCTCAGACAAGGAACCACTTCAACTAGGAACTTTGGGATGGCTTTCATGCTATTAGGGAGAAGAACAGGGTTATCAGATAATGACCTAAGGGAGAAATATCTAGAAAGGATGAACGTTAAGCTCAGGCGTATTATCACGGGTTGGGACAGAGATACATCCACACTCCAACTTCTTATAAGTGCCGCACACAATGCAGAAGTAAACCTCATGAAGGAAGAAATGTTGTCCAATAAAAGATATTGGTATAACAATAACCCACAAGTAGATCTCCAGCGCAGTGATCCAGATACCATGAATATTTTGGCAACTATCTTGGGAGGGAAACCCAAGTTATCAAAAAACCCATTTACAAGTGCAGGATTTGTACAGCAATTCTCCCCATTGCAAGTAGCTGCAATGCAAAATCAAACTGCTACAACATCCAATAATCCTTTCTGACAAAATAACATTATATGCTATAATTATCAGAAGAAGGGTCACATTGCATGGGATTGCAGAAGCCCAAAAGTAGACAGGGTTAAACCCAACAACCCATTCCAAAAGGTAGCTACAGCCTCATTGACAAATCCAATACCCCCACCAGCAGTAGATGGCCAAAATTTGTCCACCATGATACAGCAGGATATGATCAATATGCTGCAAGAACAGGGTTAGATAATTGCAGCCCTCAAAGATAAATTGGGTTTTTAGAACGGTCAGAGTATGAGGCCAATGCTGCTGATCAATATGTACAAAACAAAATCTCTTCCTTTTCTATTTCTTCTTCTTTTTCAATTTCATCTTCTTCTATACAAGGTGTAAATGGACAACACCTAAAAATTCTACTTATGTTCCATGGACATTCTATAACAATCTCTGTATCAGCTATGATTGATTCTGGTGCTTCTTCCACTTTTATCAATAAAAAATTTATAGACAAAAATAAAATAAAAACTTTAAAACTATAAAAACAAGTTTCTCTGTACAATATAGATAATTCACCAAATATGATGGGATTCATTTCAGAATATACAATTCTTTTAACCTAGATTGGAATAGAATGACAACATTTAGTATTTTTAGTAGTAGATATTGATACAGAAGATGTAATCTTAGGTATTGATTGGTTACAATTAGAAAACCCCATTATCAACTGGAAAAAAGGATATGTTACTTTAATGGACAACTTATTAAAAGATGAGGAATACAAAAAAATTAATAAAATCATAAAAGATGAGGATTCCCCTTCACGATTGGCTGCAACCCTGGGTTTGCCACCCTAATACCAGAAACATACCAAGGTCTTCTCCGAAATAGACTCCCAATGCTTCCTAACTAGTAAAACATACAACTATAAGATTGAACTAGTAGAAGGAGCAGAAATGAAGAGAGCCAAGGTGTATCCATTATCAATTCCAGAACTAAAAGAGTTGGATACATACCTAGAAGAGAATTTGGCTAAGGGATATATAAGAAAATCCCAAAGCCCTTATGCCTCCCCATTTTTCTTTATCCCTAAAAAGAATAGGAAACTCAGGCCTATAGTGGATTATTGTAAACTAAATAATATCACTATAAAAAATTCTTACCCACTCCCACTTATATCTTCTATTGTTGATGGACTTTCAAGGGCAAAGATATTTACTAAACTAGACTTACAATGGGGGTACAATAACGTGCTTATAAAAAATGGACATCAGGAACGGGCAGTATTTATAACTCCCTGTGGATTATTTGAACCCTTTGTAATGACATTTGGTCTATGCAATGCTCCAGCCACTTTCCAAGCTATGATGGATGAAATATTTGCAGACATAATTGCACAAGGATTAGTATATGTATATATTAATGACATTATCATTACCACTGCCGACCTAGAGGAACACCGATACCTAGTACATAAAGTACTTAAAAGATTAGCAGAAAACAACCTTTTTGCTAATTTAGACAAGTGCTTATTTGAAGTACCAGAGGTGGAATTCTTAGGAGTAATTATTAGCTACAACCACGTACAGATGACCAATGATAAAGTACAAGCCATCCTTGATTAGCCAACCCCTACAACAGTCAATGATGTGCAGAAGTTCAGAGGTCTAGCAAATTATTACTGGCGATTTATCAAAGGCTTTAGCAACATAACTAAGCCTCTGGATAAACTAACAGGCAAAGGAACCTGGAAATGGGAAAAGGAGGAACAAGATTTATTTGACAAACTCAAAAAGGCTTTCACCATTGCACTTGTGTTAGCCATTTATGATCACCAAAGAGAAAGTTGAATTGAAATGGATGCCTCTGGGTATGCTACGGGAGGAGTTTTCTCCCAGTTACAAGATAATGGTGAATGGCACCCCATTGCATTTCACTCTAAGTCCATGGATGATGCACAACAAAATTATGATATCTGGGATAAAGAGATGCTTGCAATTATTAGAGCATTGGAAGAGTGGCGCCATTATATCATAGGGTTACCTAAACTGGTGGAAATTTGGTCAGATCACAAGAACCTAGAGTATTGGGCAACAAGTCAACACCTTAGTAGACAACAAGCACAATGGTACCAAATTCTACAAGAATATTACTTTGTGTTATGTTACAAAAAGGGATCTACTAATGGACAAGCCAATGCTTTATCTTGACAACCTGACTTTTATACCGAGGATTCATAAGATAACCAAGATGTAACTGTACTCCAACCTACCCATTTCAGAATAATGGCTGCAAGGAGAGGTCATATTTTGGTAGAAGGGGAAAAGGAAATATTGGCAGAGATTAGACAGGAGAGCACCAAGTTTCTGGAATCCCTCTATCAAATTGTCAAGATTGGCCCTCAACAAATTACCCTAGGATTACAGGATTGGGAAACGGAAGATGGTCTAGTGCTGTATAGAGAAAAGGTATTTGTGCCCCTAAATAAGGAACTCAAAGAAAAAATTATGGCCAAATACCACAACTCAGCATTAGCAGGTCACCCCAGATGCACAAAAACTTTGGAGCTTATTAGTAGAAACTACTATTGAATCAACATGACTAAAGAAATAAACCAATACGTAGATTCTTGCTTATTATGCCAAGCCAATAAACCAAGTTGACAAACATTACCTGGACTCCTGCACCCACTCCTAGTACCTGGAAAATCATGGGAATATGTAACCTTGGATCTTATTGTAAAACTACCCAAGTCACATAGATTTGACTCAATCCTGGTGGTAGTAGACAGACTCATAAAACTGGCACATTTTATACCAACCAATAAAAATATCTCTGCTAAGGATGTAGCTAATCTCTACGTTAAGAACGTATTCAAATTACATGGTACACCGTCAACATGGACCTTGGATCGTGGGCCCCAGTTTGCAAGTCAGGTCATGAAAGATATACACACAAGTCTACATATTAGAACAGCATTGTCCACAGTATATCACCCACAAAGTAATGGATAAACTGAGCATGTAAACCAGGAAGTAGAACAATACCTCCGAATCTTTTGTAACCACCGACAAACCAACTGGGTATATTGGTTGCCTTATGCAGAATTCATGCATAACAATAGAAAGAACAAAAGTACATGCTCTAGTGCCTTTAAACTTACTTATGGTTATATTCCAAATTGAGAAGCTAAAGACATCCAAGATCCCACCCCAGGGGCCTTCAACTGGATTGAAAATGCAAAGGAAGCACAAAAAGAAGCACAAGCAGCATTAGAATTAGCAAAGGAATAAATGGAATAATCCTATAATAAAGGAAAAAAAGATGTTCCCAGATCTAGAGGAAGGACAGGAAGTATGGCTTAATACACAAAACTTGAAGCTTGATAGACCATCCAAAAAACTAAGTCAAAAGTGGATTAGACCCTATAAAGTGGAAAAGAAGCTAAATGATCTAAACTACTAACTAGACCTACCAGCCAGCCTTAAAATCCACAATGTATTCCATGTCCATCTGCTTAAGCCACACCATGCTTCCGATTGACACCAGAAGCCTTTACTACCAGTTGAAATAGAAGGAGAAGAAGAGTACAAAATGGAAGAAGTACTCAACTCTAGATTACACCATGGAAAATTAGAATTCCTAGTCACTTGGAAAGGTTACCCAGGAGAACAAACTTGGGTTAGAGAATCTGATATGCATACAGATGAAGCAATTAGAAACTTCTACAAAGCCAACCCAAGTGCACCAAGAAAAATTAGTGCGGCAATATTTGGACTTCTACCTTTTCAAAACTAGGATAACTTGACAGAATGGCAACCCGAGGCAGATTGCCCCTAAGGAGGGGGTAATGTTACGAGTTGCTTGTTGTATTATAAATTTATTTAGAATTTTTCATTATTTTTCCGATTTTTCTCTGATTTTTCTCTATTTTTTGATATATAACTTGTATATTACATAAGCGGACATTACATAAGTACTTTAATGACTAAGCAAGTCATGTGATCAGTCATTATGTGACTAGCCATCATGTGACCACTAGTCATGTGACTTATTATGTAAAGCAGGTCTAGAGTATGGATCTAGAACATGATACCATCATAGACTCACTATGGTGCAATATTGCATCACACTTAGCACTTCTGTGTACAGACCAGGTACCAGGTGCACAAACCAGATAAAATTAGTATATAATCCTGTAGTGCTTTTACCTAAAGACCCCAGATTTGTTCTCTTTATCTTTAGGTAAGCACAGTAGTGCTTTGTAGTAAATAAGTAACTAACATAATAAAAACTTTGTCTTCAGAGTCCTTATCTCCCCTCTCCCTCTCTGTCCCATAAAATCCTCCCTGCTTCATGCTAAGAGGTAATAGATGTACTCCGTGCTACCTATTGTTTAGAGGTTGCTCAGTGCTCCTCTACGTGTACACTGTATAATACAGGCTCAGGCTTCATGCTAGCCACTTGTAGTTGTTGACTACAACATCATAGTGCTAAGTGTACCTAAGTAAACAAAGGCTTGCCCTGTGTTTATCAAGGCTAAGAGACCCTGCATACCTATTTGTATATACAAGAAACTTTGTATCTCAATGGTAGACCTCACTTAAAGACTTTGCAAGTCTAGAGTAAAGCTTGGTGATTGGCAAGCTCAGAGTTGAGTGAGAACAAAGACAGTGTACAAGGCGTGTCCATCCTTGCATCCTAGGCCTTGGGAGTTGTAAAACAGCCATTACAGGCTACCCCGTACCTTACAGGGGTTAACGTAGGTACTAGTTGAGTTTTAGTGGCAAGAGGCAGGTGTGCTCTTAACATATAGGTATACACGCCTTATGCCCTATCTTAACTATTACTCACTTCAGAGTATTCTAGTCACCAAGCTTTACTCTAAGTTCACTAAACTTTCAAGCAAGGTCTACTGTCACAACACCAAAAATCTTGTGTGTGCTAATAGGGGTGTAGGGTATCTTAACTACGATAAGCTCAGAGCAAAGTCTTTGCTTGCTTAGTATTAAGTCTTGAATGGACAGAGATAGCAGAAAAGGGAAGGGGCAGAGCAGAATAGAAGCAGAGATAGAGTAAACAGGAGTAGAGATAGGAGAGTGGATAGGAAAAGAGAGGGGTGACTGGACTTGGCCAAGATTTATGTGTCAGGCCTTTGCCTAGTTATGGTCTGGGACAGGAGTTAGACAGGAGAAGGGGAACTAAGTTGATTTCTGAACTGAGGTAGCTAGGTACATACTAGGTTAGTATAAATACTATAGTAGCAGGAGGATACTAAGAGGAATAGAAATAAAGTAAGATGGAGAGTGGGAAACAGAATACGGGGCATGAATAGGCCAAAACTATCTATGTGAACAAGGGTACCAGAATGTATGGGGAAAATGATGGGAAAACAGGATACGTAAAAAGAGGAAAAGACTCCGGGACTCTATTCGGGCGCCAAGCAAGGGGTTGCTGGTTCTGACGCCTAAATCGCAGAGGGCAGAGAGCAGAAGTTGGGAGTCGGAGAGGTGTCTTTAGTTGTTGGATAGTAGTGGGCAAGGGTGAGTAGGGACATATTGGAAATGTTGGAGTGGGAGCTACTTGTATGCGGAGGAGGTTGTGATACTTGGGTGCACTAAGTACTATATAGGTTGTATTGTTGTGGATGTAAATAGTCACTACAAGAGCTGGACCTGTTTTATGCATGCACACAGAAGTAGCATAAAGCTAACTCCTACTATAAGCAGTACTAAGTACACTTATAACCCCTTAGCACAGAGCAAAGGGGATTTGTAGGGGAGAGAGGAGAAGGGGAGATAGGGACTCTGAAGACAAAGTTTTTATTATGTTAGTTAACTATTTAATACAAAGCACTATTATACTTATCTGAAGATGAAGAGAATGAATCTAAGGTCTTTAGGTAGAAACACTACAGGGTTATATACTAATTCTACCTAGTCTGCGTATTTGGTACATGGTCTGTACATAGTAATGCTAAGTATGATGTGATATTGCACTATAATGATTCTATGATGATGTCATAGTCTAGACCTATGCTCTAGGCCTTACTTACATAATATGTCATATAACTAGTAGTTACATAATAGCCAGTTATATGATAACTGGTCACATGACTTGCTTAGTTATTAGAGTACTTATGTAATGTCCACTTATATAATATATATATTATATACCAAAAAATCGAGAAAATTCAGGAAAAATTCGGAAAAATAATAGGAAATTCTAAATAAATTTATAGTATATCAATCAACTTGTAATAAGTAGCTTCTACTCCGACATTTCCAATATGTCTCTACTCACCCTTGCCTACTACTACTCAACAACTAAAGATACCTCTCTAGCTCCTAACATCCACTCTCCACCCTCTATTATTTAGGCGTTGGAACTAGTAACCTCTTGCTTGATGCCCAATTGGAATCCTGGAGTCTTTTTCTCTTTTTATGTATCCTGTTTTCCCATTATTTCCCCTATATATTCTGGTATCCTTGTTTACATAGATAGTTTTGGCCTATTTATACCCTATATTCCGTTTTCTATTTTCTATCTCACTTTATTTCTATTTCTCTTGGTATTCTCCTACTACTATAGTATTTATACTGACCTAGCATGTACCTAGCTACCTTAGTTCAGAAATCAACTTAGTTCCCCTTCTCCTATCTAACTCCTATTCTGGACTGCAACTAGGTAAGGGCCTGATATATACGTCTTGGCTAAGTCTGGTCACCCCTCTCCTTTCCTATCCACTCTCCTATCTCTACTCCTATCTACTCCATCTCCACTTCCGTTCCACTCTACCTCTTCTCTTTCTACTATCTCTATCTATCCAAGACTTAACAGCTCCTAGAATAGGTATAGAAGTAAAGGCTTCTTTTAACCTATCAAACACCTTTTATTCTTCCAATTCCCACTTCTATTCTATTTTTCTAGTTATACAATCTAGAGGTTTGCAGATCCAAGCAAAATCCTTAATAAAATGGCAGTAGTAGTTGGCTAGTCTGCAAAATTTTCTAATATTGAATACTTTTTTAGGACTGGGCTATTCTAAAACTGCTTTAACCTTTTCAGGGGTCATCTTTATAGAGCCATATGAGACTAGTATACTAAGGATATCTACTTCTGGCATATCATATTTGAACTTTTTTAGGTTTACAAATAGGTTGTTCAATTTAAGAACTCTTAGTGCTTCTTTTACCCTTAATCTTAGTTTTGGTTCTGTTTGCGCACCAATAATGATATTGTCAATATAGTAGACTAGCCACCCCTTCTGGTTGAAATTGTAGAATAGATCATTTATCATAATTTATATAGTTGCTAGGGCATTACAGAGGCTAAAAGTTATAACTGTTGGTTTGAAGAGGCCCTTGTTAGTGATGAAGGCTGCCTTGTATTCATCCCCTTCTTGAATTTGGATGTTGTTGAATCCCTACCAAAGGTCTATTTTTGCAAACATCCTGAAATAAGTTATCTTATCTTAAAGTTCTAAGATCAGGGGTAGTAGGTATGTATTTTCTACTATTTCAGTATTAAGCTTCTGATAGTCCTGAACAGGCCAAAGAGAACTATTCTTTTTTGGCATAAAGAATATTGAGGCAGTAATTGGGCTTTCCAATTTTTGAAGGTACCTTTTTTTGAGGTTTTCTTTAAGATAATCTACTAGAGCTTCTTCTTCTTTTATGGAGAGAGGATATGTTTTGCTCCGTCATAATTAGGTATTGTTTTTTAACACAATTTTATGATTCCAGGGTTTTCTAAGTAGCAAGTACTATGAGGCTTCTTTTAAGAATATACTTGCAAACTTAGATGCCTATTCTGATAATAAGCTAGAGGAGATTTGGAGACTTTGTGCTTGCCTCAATTTTCCTGCTGACTAGTCTATCACTAGGTTTTCCAACCAAAGCCAGTCAATTCCCAGGATTATATTTTTTAAATTGATATCTATGATAAGAAAGAAAAGCCTTTTTTTTATTCCTGTAATTATTGTTTCTAAAATAGTAATTTTTTCTATTGCTCCTTGTGTATTTCTGGTATTATTGATATTATACAAAGGGATACTATATAGCAGTTTTTTGTAGTTATTTTATTTTCTTTTATAAAGTAAGAATGGATAAAGGAGGAAGATGCCCCAGAGTCTATCATAGCTAAGGTGATAAAGGAAGAAAATAGTCCATAGAACATAATTGGGATGTAAAGGTGCTGTCTATGTACACCAGAAATAGAGATGGAATTACAGGAGTGTTACAAGTTGCTCAGTGTATTACAAATTTATTTAAGATTTTTCATTATTTTTCTGATTTTTCTCCAATTTTTCTCTATTTTTTTAGTATATAACATGTATATTATATAAGCAGACATTATATAAGTACTTTGATGACTAAGCAAAGTCATGTGATCAGTCATTATGTAACTAGCCATTATGTGACCACTAGTCATGTGACTTATTATGTAAGCAGGTCTAGAGTATGGGTCTAGAACATAACACCATCATAGACTTACTATAGTATAATATTGCATCATACTTAGCACCTCTGTGCACAGACTACATACCAGTATACAGACCAGGTAGAAATAGTATATAACCCTATAGTGCCTCTACCTAAAGACTCTAGATTTATTCTCTTCATCTTCAGGTAAGCATAGTAGTACTTTGTATCTAATAGTTAGCTAACATAATAAAACTTTGTCTTTAGAATTCATTCACTCTAGGCTTATAGAGCCTGTCCCCATCTCTCTCTCTCTCCCTTCCCCCTACTAAATCCTCTCTGCTTAGTACTAGGAGGTTGTGAACATACTCCATACTGCTTATAGAAGAGACAAGCTTAGTGCAAGTCTCTGTATATGTACATAAGATAGGTTCAGCCCTTATGGTGACTATTTGCATCTGCAGTAACACAAATCAAATATAGTGCTCAGTGCACCTAAGTAAACAAAGGCTTACCCTATGTTTATTAAGGCTAAGAGACCCTGCATATCTATTTGTATACACAAGAAACTTTGTGTCTCAATGGTAAACCTTGCTTGAAGACTTTACAAGTCTAGAGTAAAGCTTAGTAATTAGTGAGCTTAGGGTTGAGTAAAAATAAAGACAGCATACAAGGCATGTCCATCCTTGCATTCTAGGCCTTAGAAGTTGTGAAAAAGCCATTACAGGCTACCCCGTACTTTACAGGGGTTAACGTAGGCTCTGGTTGAGTTTTAGTGATAAGAGTCAGGTGTGCTCTTAACAAGGAAAGAAAAGAAGAAAATTGATTACAAAGGTATAGGTTGGCTAAAATAGCCCTTTCTGTCAACCCTTCTAAAAACCCACTTTATCTTTGAAAGTAGCTAGTACTATTGCCTGTTACTTAACTAAGGCTTATAGGTCAGCTATGGTTATAGCTAAAGAGCCCTTATTAATGTCATTGTTTGCAGTGGAGGGGCCTAGCTGGTCAGGGACTAATAGAGAGGTGTTTGTTGCCTGAATTTGAGGTTGGTTTCCCTAGTACTTAGAAACCCCAGGATTGGTATATGTAGAAGTGAAATGCCCCCACTACTAATAGTTATAGCATTGGACCAAGCTTAGGTTTTATGGGGTCTTTAGATTCCTAGACATTCCTACTAATGGTCTTGTCAAACCCATCAATGATTGTGCTGTATTAATTGTAATTGGGTTGGTAGCACTGCTAGATAGGTTTTGTGTTCCTTAGAACCTTGGTTTGGGTTTCTAACTGTTAGTCCAAATACCCGCATCCCAAAGTCCTTCCTCAGTATTAACTGCTGCCTTAATGAGATCTTCCAATATTTCTTTTCTTGATTTGGGGTAGCTACCTATAACTACCCGGATTTTTGGAGAGAGAGATTACTAATATCTAACCCTGAGATCCTTATTTGATAGCTTTGTCTCTACTGAAAGGGAAGAGAAGGTTGTGGTAAAGTTAGCAATGGAGGAAGTTCCATATTTTAGATCTTGGAGCTTTTGTAGAGCAATATATCCAAAATCTCTTGCTCTATACAATACTTTGAATTTAGTGTATAGGTTGTTTTCAAAGTTAAACCCCTTTTTGTCAAAGAGAACTTTAAACTTCTGTAACCAAGCTTTTAGGGCTCCTTCTAATAACCCTACAAAGTATTGGGCCTTGACTTTTTTGGAACCATATATTCAAGGATTTAATTTAATGTGGTTTTTGAAGCCAAAAGTGAAGGACTAGAATTTAGTCCAATTACTAGCATATTTTTCAGAGGCTTGTCTAAGTTCTCTTAGAGTAGATAGGGAAGTTATAGCACTGGTTATGGTTGGGGTGGGTTCTCTTTCCAAAATAGAGGCAAAGTGTACCTGCATTTCCTGTACATTCTATAGTGTTTGTTTAATCTTGGCCTAATTGACCTGGAGAAGGAACAGGATATTAAGCAGTTCCTGAGGTACTGCTATTTTGTTGGTTGTAGGGGGAATAGAAGTTTTATGGGGTTCTTCTTGGGTATCTTCTTCTTCTTTGTCTGATTATCACAACCTTAATAGTATCATGCCATAGATAAAATAGCATTCAATCATGTCTACTAAGTATATATTTAAGTTTACCAAGTATATACCCAGGTTTATTCAGCATACACTCAAGATAATCATGAAATCACTCAAATATTTATTAATATTATTATCAAGCTATAAATCATGCTACAGAGACTATGATATATAATATATTATCTATAAGTTATAGTATATCACAGTAAACCATAGTTTATTATTTAGTCAAAGCTTAGTTCTAAGCCTTGGGCTTAGAAGTAGGTATATTACTATTTCTGCTCCTTTTCACTGTTGTGCTGGTTGTGACATGTCATGCATTGTGTCATATAAAAGAGCGTAACTTTGCATTCTCCATCTTCAAGCACTATCATAGTTACATAGGAACTGCCATACATTATAATAATTATTGGAATAATCAAGGAAGAACCTAGGAATAATATTGGATTATTTAGTAAGGATTAGTAACTAGAAAAGCGTACCAAAGTAGGAGAACAATAGTATACAATCATGTATTTAAGTTACTAAGGTCTAATAGATGTTCCCCATCTCATAGACCTCTTTTGTCAATACTATCATTGTTCTTTATTGCCCCAGGTTCTCTTTACGCCTCTAAGCCCCTATTGTATCGCTCCCATTGCCCCAAGTCATAGTCATAGTTATTATAGTTGTTAAAGTCATAGTACACTCCCTTACAGTTAAATTTAGGGTTGAAAACCCTAGGAGCATCACTTATAGCCTTGGATTAGGCTTTACAATCTATTGTTTACTAATTAAGTATTCTTAGTCTTTTCTACAGCAACCCTTTATAAATATTTATAAGTATTCATAGTCATAGTTTATAGACCTATGACACTGATGAATCTTCTTCTTCTTCTGAGGAGGAGGACTCTTCTTCTTCTAATACTGGAGGTTCTTCTTGGGTAGTGGTAGGTTTTTGTAGAGCTAGGCTCAATGCAACTTCTTCCTCTAACTGATAGCAGGTGAGTGCTTAGGTTTGATAGGGAGTGCCTTGGCATATACTTATTTATAGAGTATGAGATATGGTTTTCTTTGTCACTGAGGGTTTCCAGTTACCAGATATGGTAGATAGGATTTTCTTCTTTGTCTGGGGCTAGAGCTTGCCCATACAGTATTATACAAAAATTCATACAAAAATGGTAATAATAGCAGGGGAGGGTGGAAAAGGTGCTACTCTAGTTTAGTAGTGATAGATCTTGACCTCTAGAGAGGCTCCTAGAACACGGGATGTATGAGGTCCTTTGTATATTGGATACAGCCAAAAAATTGGGTGGAGCATACACCCTATTTTTGTCTAAGCAGGGTTGCTAGTAGAGTGTGGAAGCTCTTACACAATTGCTTCCTAAGATATTGGCACCATTGCCTAGTTCAGAAGTTGTTTATTTTTTGTAAAAATAGAAGGAGGGGTGCTCTTTGTATATGATTGTCACTTATACCTTCTTAGACTACAGGAGTCTGAGGGATCTAGTAGCTTCAACCTAATATCAAGGGTACACTCCTTAACTATGAAATATTAGGCTTGAGGGTCTACTTGTAACATAACTAAACAATGTATTTATTTTGATACTAGGTCTAGTACCTACATATGAGTGTTCCCATAGGTAGAAAACCCTTATCTTATTGAGAGGCTATCTAGGTACTTTCTTATCTCACATATAATTGCTTGCTTTTGTAAATAATCATACATTTTGGAAGATTTACACTGCCTACAATTTGAGGAGAAGAGGAACAGGGAGAGTACTAAAACTGAGGGCCTAGGCCTAAGGAATTTACTCTGAAGGTAAAGATTTTATTTAGCAATCTACTTTAAAGGAATACAAATATTTTTACTTGCCTAAAGGTAAAGAGGTCAAAGCTAGGGCCTTCAGTGCAAGTTACATAGGCTACTTATACTACTAAGGAGGGGGCCATATATAGCCTTAATAATCTATGCATAGCTAGAGTTAGAAGTACTAAGGAGGCTATGTAGGGAGAGATTATTTACCCTAGCTCTACTAGGCATCCATGTGGAGTTTTGTTTTTGGAACAGTACTAGTAACTCTCAGGGGTTGATCTTTTGAATTTTTCACTTCCTTTGATTTTTCATCATTTTATTTTATTTTGTGGATTAGTATTTTACTTACTGTACTTGCAATTCTTCTTGGATCAACATCTTACTTTTTAGGGTCTATTTGGTACTGTTCCTTTACCTTATTTTCTATTCTGATCTTTTTATCTCTTGGTAAATCTCTTTAGTTTTGTATTTTACTATACATGTCTTTATTTCTTCACTTTGTGGCTGATGTAGCTACACTTTCATACTCCTCTTCAATATTGAAACTCAGCTACTTGTCAAGAGTACACCTGACTCTTGCCACTAAAACTTGATCAAAGTCCACAAAAACCCCTTAAAGGTACGGGGTAGGCAGTAAAGCCTGTTTTACTCTTTCCAGGACTTAGGGTGATGAACGGTGCTAGTCCTAAGACCGGCAGTACATATATCTAGCCGCTACTGCACTGTACACTATATTACATAGTATACTACCACTACTGTACTTATGTACTATATACTACTATACACACTAGCTAATATATTCTATGTATTAGACTTACTTAGGCAAGGGATGATAAGTAGTAAGGCTTAGATATGTATATAGGTGCAAGGTGGTGGTGGTGGTTCAGATATGAAAACCATTATCATTAAAGTATGTTACTTGCTTTGTATATATATCTATATTTAAGCTCCTACTAAATATTGGAGCTCCGCTCCAATTTCCCTTGTTACTGTTGAAAGATTGAATATTTACAGGCTTCATATCTTTCCAATAATTCCAATGAATACTTCAAATAATCACCTAACATCATGTCATACATGATTATTTATTTCATGATTTTACAACCATTCATTGTTGAGATATTAACAATTCTTTACATGTATATATTCATTGAAATAATATACATATATTCTTTTATTTAATATTTTCAATATTTCATTATATCTAATCTTATCAGAGATAAGATTATCATATCTAAAGTCACTTGACTTTATCATTTATGAATATCTTTTTTATAAATATTAAACAATTTCATTTAAATATTCATTTCTCAATAATCATTGTAAATATTACTAATACAGATCTAATAATAGGATATTGAGATAAATGGATACTTTCACTTACTAATACTATACAAATTACTGACTAAGTATACAGATTGCTTACCAAGCATATTATTCAGCAAATAGGAATATTACTAAGCTAATTTATAAGCTGATTTGTAAGCAATTTTCCTTACTAAGTGGATTAGATAAGCATAGGATTGGCTTACTAATCTTGTAGAAATTAGAATATTTTGTATTATATAAGCACCAGCAAATTTGGCTGGAAATAACAAGTTATTTCACTTGAAAATAGTGAGTTAAATAGTCTAAGGACTAGCTTACAAGTACTAACTTCACTAATAGACTTACTATTACAAGTCACTTGTTGTATTATAAATTTATTTAGAATTTTTCATTATTTTTCCAATTTTTCTCTGATTTTTCTCTATTTTTTGATATATAACTTGTATATTACATAAGCGGACATTACATAAGTACTTTGATGACTAAGCAAGTCATGTGATTAGTCATCATGTGACTGGCCATTATGTGACCACTAGTCATGTGACATATTATGTAAGCTATAACTCACTATGGTGCAATATTGTATCATACTTAGCACCACTACGCACAGACCATGGACCCCGTGCATAGACCAGGTAGAATTAGTATATAACTCTGTAGGGCCTCTGCCTGAAGACCCTAGATTTGTTCTCTTTGTCTTTAGGTAAGCACAAGTAGTGCTTTGTATCAAGTAGTTACTAACATAATAAAACCTTTGTCTTCAGAGTCCTTATCTCTCTCCCTCCCTTCCCCATTAAAATCCTCTCTGCTTAGTGCTAGGAGGTTGTGAGCGTACTTTGTACTGCTTACAGAAGAGACACGCTCAGTGCAAGTCTCTGTGTGCATGCATAAGATAGATCCAGCCTTTGTGGTGACCATTTGTGTCTGCAGTAACACAAACAAAACATAGTGCTCAGTGCACTTAAGCAAGTAAAGGCTCTACCCTACACTTGTTGCAGTTAAGATACCCTGCACCCCTATTAACATACACAAGATCTTTGGTGTTGTAACAGTAGACCTTGCTTGAAAGTTCAGTGAACTTGGAGTAAAGCTTGGTGACTAGAACACTCTGAAGTGAGTGAGAGTTAAGACAGGGCACAAGGCGTGTACACCTGTATATCCCAGGCCTTGGGAGTTATAAAACAGCCATTACAGGCTACCTTGCGCTTTAGAGAGGTTTACATAGACACTGGTTGAGTTTTGGTGGCAAGAGACAGGTGTGCTCTTGACACTTACTAAGTCTACTATAAGACAACAAGCCTTTCCTAAAGGGAAAATAAGTAGGTAGTCTCAAAGGGACACTGGCTAAGTCTTATATTAAAGATATAGAAGTAAACTAATTGCTTCCAAATTCTTGTAGATCTAAGCCTATCTACCAAGATAACAACTCTGCACTTTTCTTCAACAAGTAAGTATTTGGTTTAAACAAGGTTTACAGTAGTGCACACGTGCATTACATTCTATATCATAACCCTTTCATTAGTTACATCTTTGGCATAGCTGTTAGGGCATTCTGTATAGTTATAATACTCCCCCTTATTCTGTGTAGTCTCTATTGTTTGATGCGCTGAGACACCTTATGCCAAAGAGTTAGCTCTAAGAGTTCAAGTCCGATAAGGAGCCAGCACTTGTAGAAGTTATTGAATGCTAGGTTCTTCATGAACATATCGGCAGGGTTAAGGTTCCCTTCTATAAAGAAGACTATAACCTTTTCATCTTTAATACAGCTTCTGATGTGATAGTACCTTATGTCAATATGTTTTGACTTCTGGTTGGTTACATTGTTTGCTGCTAAGAAGTTAGCGCCTATGTTGTCATAGCACACTGGCATTGGAAGGAGTATTGGTAGCTTGAGTTTAGAAAGAATATTCCAAATCCATAGTGCTTGCTTAGTACAATCTGACACAGCTATGTATTTAGCCTTGGTTGAAGAAAGTGCAACTGTATGTTGCATATGTGACTTCTATGAGAAAATTTCATTAACCAACATAAACATATTGCCGGTAATGGAGCAATAATTGTTAGGGTCACCAGCATAGTTGGAGTCTAAATAGGCAATTAAGCCACCATCAGAGTCCCTATTGTAGACTAACTGGTAGTCTTTTGTTATCTATAGGTACTTTGCTATAAATAGCACTTTATCTAGGTGCTCTTACATTGGGTTAGCAGCAAATTGTACCAGCTTAGTCACTGCAAAGGCTACGTCTAGGCGTGTACCTAACATAATGTAAAGAAGGCTTTCAATTACAGATTGGAAGTATTGTTGAAGTTTGGGATCTATTTTAAGATCAACCAGTGTTTGAGTGGGCCTATAGCCATCTGGCAGTAGTATATACACCCTTCTATAGTTAGTAAGACCAAACCACTAGATAATTTTTTCTAAATATAGAATCTGATCTAGGCAGATTTTGTTGCCTTCTTTCTTGATATACATACAGAGAAACTCATGTGTGTCACCAAGGTCTTGGCATTCCCAAAGTTTTATTATATGGGCTTTGAGGGTCTTAATCACAGACTAATTTGATCTAAAGAATAGAATGTCATCAATGTATACGATTAGGGCAATCTTATTTCCCTTTTTGTCTTTGTACAGGAAAACCCCTATATTAGAGAGAAGTTGTTAATACCCTATTTCTTTGAGTGATGAGGATAATGTCTTCCACCAAGCAAGGCCAGTGTTACAAGTCAATCTATGTACTATAAATTTATTTAAGATTTCTCATTATTTTTCTGATTTTTCTCTGATTTTTCTCTATTTTTTGGTATATAACATGTATATTACATAAGCAGACATTACATAAGTACTCTAATGACTAAGCAAAGTTATGTGATCAGTCATCATATGACTAGCCATTATATGACCACTAGTCATATGACTTATTATGTAAAGTAGGTCTAGAATATAGGTCTAGAATATGACACTATCATAGACTTACTATAGTGCAATATTGCATCATACTTAGCACCTCTATGTACAGACCATGTACTAGGTACACAGACCAGGTAGAATTAGTATATAACCCTGTAGTGTCTCTACCTGAAGACCCCAGATTTGTTCTCTTCATCTTTAGGTAAGCACAATAGTGCTTTATATCTAGTAGTTAACTAATATAATAAAATCTTTATCTTCAGAGCCTATCTCTTCTCCCTCCCCTCTAAAAATCCTCTCTGCTTTGTGCTAGGAGGTTATAAGCATGCTCTGTGCTGCTTATAGAAGAGACGTGCTTAGTACTGTCTCCATATGCGTGCATAAGACAGGTCCAGCCCTAGTGGTGACCATTTGCATCTGCAATAACACAACAAACATAGTGCTTAGTGTACTAAAGCAAGTAAAGGCTTTGCCCTATGCTTGTCAAGGTTAAGATACCCCAACACCTACTTGTATACATAAGAACACTGGTGTCTCAACAATAGCCTTTGCTTGAAAATCTAGCAGACTTGGAGTAAAGCTTAGGGATTGACAAGCTCTGGTATGAGTGACAATAAGGACAGTACACAGGGAAGTGTACACCCTTGCATCCTAAGCCTTAGGAGAAGTAAAATAACCATTACTGGTTACCCTGTATCTTAGAGGGGTTTTTGTAGGTATTAGTTGAGTTTTAGTGGCAAGAGTCAAGTGTGCTCTTGACAACAACAAACATAGTACTCAGTGTACTAAAGCAAGTAAAGGCTTTTTCCTGCACTTGTCAAGGTTAAGATACCCTAACATCTACTTGTATACACAAGAACATTAGTGTCTCAACAATAGCCTTTGCTTGAAAGTCTAGCAGACTTAGAGTAAAACTTAGGGATTGATGAGCTCTGGTGTGAGTGACAATAAGAACAGTACACAGGGAAGTATACACCCTTGCATCCTAAGCCTTAGGAGAAGTAAAATAACTATTACTAGTTACCCCATATCTTAGAGGGGTTTTTGTAGGCATTAGTTGAGTTTTAGTAGTAAGAGTCAGGTGTGCTCTTGACAGCCAGCTTGTTTCAGGCCATACAAGGCTTTATATAATCATATTACCTTATGTTCTCCCCCTTTTACTTTGAACTCTTTGGGTTGCTCTATATATATTTCCTCTTTGAGATCACTATATAGGTATGCATTATATACATCAATACCCATGATATGCCAGCCTTGAAGGGCCGACAGTGCTAGCATAAGCCATATAGTCTCACATTGGACAATGGAAGAGAAAATCTCATTGAAATCAATTTCTTCTCATTGGAAGAACCCTTTAGCCACTAGGCGGGCTTTTTTCCGGCCATCTAACTTAATGTTAAATACCCATCAGTTCTTAATAGTCTTTTTCCCTTTTAGGAGAGCAACTAGCTCAAAGACTTTATAGTACTTAAGTACTAATAGCTCCTCATGGCACGCTTTCTTCCAATCTTTTTAATTATTGGTACTAAATTTCTTGATGTCTTTAAAGGTCCATTCCCTTACTTTAGACTCTTCTGGAAGCATGCTTTCCAATTCTGGAATTATGAACACTAATAAGGTGTTTATTAATGGTACTCCCCCTTCCCAGCATATGTCAGTAAGTTAGACAGTTTCAGGGTGTGAGTCTGTGTCATTACCAGGGCATGCTTGTCCAGGTGGCGCTAGGTGGGATTCACCAGTAGCTAGCTTGTTATATGACTTACTTTGCTCACTTGGTGGAGCTAGTGAAACTTTTCTGGATATACTAGGACTAGTTAATGGAAGATATTGATTGGAGCTACCAGATCCAATACCAACCATTTGTTTTCAGCTTCTAATAGACTTAATTTCCTATTCTATAGTAGACAGGGGTAGCCGGTCATAGATATTGTCTCCATACTGGTTAACTGGCCTTCTTTTGCACTGAGAGCATTGAACTACAGGTGGTGATTCTGGATCTAGCCTCTATAAGTTAACTAGAGGTAGCGTGGAGGGTCTTTTGGGCTCTAGCTTAGGAAGTGATCCTTGTGAAGGCTCTTCTTCTGGCATAGGAGGCAAGGGCGGTGGCACAGGGGAAGGTGACCTCAGTGTGTGAGGGGAACTTAGTAGGTCAACTGGTGGTGCTGCCATAGGGATACAGACATGAATTAATCCCTCATCATCATCATCATTAATAAAAGGTGGATTTTTAGCAAGATTCTCCCCCTTGCTAGACATATTTCTGCCTATTTGGGTCAGTATATGCTAGTTTTGTGTTTTGCACTTTGGAAATACTTCTTCATCAAAAACAGCTATATAACCTAAAAAGATTGTGTTATTTTTGGTGTGTATAAAGTGGTACCCTTTGACACTGGGTTAGCTACCAAGGTATATTATTAGTTCACTCCAAGGAGCTTGCTTATTTGCTTGAACTGCCTCTGGGAGGTATACATATGCACTGCAGCTAAAGATGCAAAGTATGGAGATGTTGGGGACTTCTTCTTTAATGACCTTATGAGAGGTCTTCCAGTATAATCACTGCATAGGGGTGTAGTTGTACATATATACTACGTGCTCTAGGGAAAATTCCCACCAGGAGTCTGGGAGATACATGGCATAGTACATAGCCTTGGCCTTTTCCATCAAGGTGCGGTTAAACTGCTCTACTCTGCTATTTTGCTAAGGCATATATGGTACACTCTATAGGATCTCAATTCCTTTTGATCTAAGAAGATCTAAAAATTCAGCCAACTTGTATTCACTGCTAGCATCTGACATTCACTGTTTAATTGTGGAATTTAAGCGGTTATTGACTATTACAATAAAATCATATATGACCTTGTATGCATCTAACTTTTTTTGAAGAAATTTAATCCATCCATGTTATAAAATAGCAGACATACTATTATAGGATGGCTAATATATTTTCTGTGTAAATAGATATGTTTCTATAGGTTGGCAGTATGCCTCTAATTTTTCCTTATTTTTCCCTATTTTTCTTATGTTTTTATCTTTTGATTTGAGTATACAGGATATATGTCAAGAGCACACCTGACTCTTGCCACCAAAACTCAACTAGTGCCTATGTAAACCTCTCTAAAGTGCAAGGTAGCCTGTAATGGCTGTTTTACAACTCCCAAGGCCTGGGATACACAGGTGTACATGCCTTGTGCCCTGTCTTAACTCTCACTTACTTCAGAGTGTTCCAGTCACCAAGCTTTACTCCAAGTTCACTGAACTTTTAAGCAAGGTCTACTGTTACAACACCAAAGGTCTTGTGTATGTTAATAGAGGTGCAGGGTATCTTAACTGCGACAAGTGCAGGGCAGAGCCTTTACTTGCTTGAGTGCACTGAGCACTATGTTTTGTTGTGTTATTGCAGATGCAAATAGTCACCACAAAGGCTGGACCTGTCTTATGTGTGCACACAGAGACTTGTACTAAGTGTGTCTCTTCTGTAAGCAGCACCAAGCACACTCACAACCTCCTAGTACTGAGCAGAGAGGATTTTAGTAGGGGGAGAGAAAGAAGGAGATAGGGACTCTGAAGACAAAGTTTTTATTGTGTTAGCTAACTATTTTAGATACAAAGCACTACTGTGCTTACCTAAAGACAAAGAAAACAAATCTGGGGTCTTCAGGTAAAACACTACAGGGTTATATACTATTTCTACCTGGTTTGTGCACTAGTACATGGTCTGTACATAGAGGTGCTAAGTATAATGTAATATTGCACCATAGTAAGTCTATAATGGTGTCATGTTCTAGATCCATGCTCTAGACCTGCTTACATAATAAGTCACATGACTAGTGGTCACATAATGGCCAGTCACATAATAACTGATCACATGACTTTGCTTAGTCATCAGGGTACTTATGTAATGTTTGCTTATATAATATTCATATTATACACCAGAAAATAGAGAAAAATCGGAGAAAAATCAGAAAAATAATGAGAAATCTTAAATAAATTCATAGTACAGTAATCATCTTGTAACAATATACTTCTTTATTTTCTAGTTTCTTGTTGTATTGTTTACATGGTACTATGTTACATTTAGATATGATTCTAGATCTTTTGATGTACATCATTGATTTTCTTCTTTAATTATTGATGCTTCTTTTATCTTTGATCTTTTCTCATACTATACTTCTGTTCTAACTTCATTGATCCTTTTCCTTTCCTTTCTTCTATTTCCCTTGATGTGGAGTTAAGGACTATTCTTAGAATACTTGTAACTAGTATATAAAGGCCTGTTCTTAGGGCCTTTACAATCCAGCTTGACCACTTTGTCTTTGTCTTTGTCTCTACCCTTATTACTTGTTTGCCTTAGTGCTTTGCTCTATGCTTAGTACTCTGTCTTAGTCTTTTTGGGCTTCTTCTCTTATAGCTACCTATATGAGCTTGTAAGAGGAGTATACTAGTCAGCAATCTATATAAGCTGTACTATGCCTTATCCCTTAGTAGTGCTCACTCACACTTATCCCCACTCTCTTTTTTGTGTGTTTTATCACTCTTTCCACTATCATAATATACCTAGACCCCAAGGTTAAGAGGATATAAACAAGTCCCATCTAGTTAAGGGACTGTAAAGATACTAGATTGTTAAGTATTGCTTAGGAAAGTAACTTTACTTGTGAGAGACCTTATATTCAGGTCTTAAAACATAGATAGCACCTCCCAGCTAGAGGAGGATAAAGATATTAGTATGGTTCCTTTGCCAGCCTTCCAGGCTAGTCTGGTTAGGTTTGGCTAAGTTATAAGGATTTCATAACAATCCATGCAATGTATTGTTATTAAGGAAGGTGATTATATATTTGAACCGGTGATATGATTCAACTGGGAATTCCTTCAGATTAGAATAAATCTTCTAGAAGGGTTCATTGGTGTGTGATTCTGTTAATAGGAATGGGTAGATGCGCATTTTTCTTTTTACACAGCCTTTACATGGCTTTTATTCCCCTTTAGGGATCTCAATTGCTTTAGGGAAGCCTTAAGTGTGTTGGCGTGCTTTCTGAAGCATAGCCTTTGATAAGTGGCCTAGCCAGTAATGTATGATATTGTAGTCAACAGCATACATGTCCTCACTATATAGGGACACGTGTTTAGATGGTACGGCATCTAGGACAAAAGTAGAGAGGTAAGGGCCAGATGGTCTGCCTTGTAAGAAGGACTTACAAGATCTGGGCTAGAAGAGCTTGAGCTCATTGGCATCACCTAATAGGGTGAACCTATTTTGTAAAAATTACCCTACAGAGAGCAGATATACTATACCACTAGGAAGAACACATACTGGGTGTAGCTGAATTCTCTTTTGCACACCTTTATTCATTACATCTAAGAAGACAGTTCCCATTTTGGACACTGTCATAGGTCCTTTCATGGTTGATACAGAGATGGACTTATTTAGTGGTGCCTTATCTACTAAATCACTCTCATAGGGGGTAAAGTAGAGTAATGCTCTAGTATCTAACATCTATCTGGATGATTCTTACTTTCCTTTTCCTTTACATTTTACACACTTTACAATATTAACTAAATGAATACAATTAATTACAAAGAAGCTATCAGAGATAGCATATTCTATGGGGTATACTACGTTATCATTTGTTAGATGCATCATTAGTGTGGAGAATCTTTTAGCAAGAGAATATACTTACATTGATTCCTACTCAATTTTGTCATCAGAGCCATAAGAAATTCTTTTTTCAAATGGCGTGCTTCTACAACATTTGAGCGGGCATCCTTCTTTGGGGATGGGCTCCTCCAGAATCTCTATGAGTAATCTTACTCACTTGTTATACTTAGCCATCTTAATGTTGATGACCTTCTGAGTAGAAACGCCCTTCTTTTTAGAGTGGAGCTAGGAGACAGCGTTCTGGATGCTGAGGAAGAATGGGCCACCTGTGTAATGTGGATAGGCTAGAGTCCCAAAGAACTAGGTCTAAGTACTTAGTTTGGTAGCTAAGAAGCTTATAATGGAGGTGCTGGTAGGCATGGGGAGCATAGGGGGACCATCCAGCATG
Source organism: Agroathelia rolfsii (assembly GCA_018343915.1). Classification (NCBI taxonomy): domain Eukaryota; kingdom Fungi; phylum Basidiomycota; class Agaricomycetes; order Amylocorticiales; family Amylocorticiaceae; genus Agroathelia; species Agroathelia rolfsii. Next base: position 3,506,780 of record JABRWF010000002.1, read on the forward strand.
ACAACATTGGCAAAGTTGCCAGTTTCCAAGTCAGAATTATTATTAGCTACTTTGGCTTGGGCTTTGCCCTTGCTTTTTTTGCTGTGACAATTCTTCTTCTTATCATCACCTTTCTGCTACTGCCGCTTATCAGCTTACTGGCTGAATTTAGGGTCCTTTCCCTTTTTCTGTACTACACTAGCCTTCTGGGCCTTCTCCTGCATTTTACCCGCCCTAGATATCATCTAGATCTTGGAGCGCATTTGGAGCTTCTCCTAGATTTTCTCAAATGTAATGTCCAAGTGCTTCTCAATTCCTGCCAGAATTATTTCTTTTACGGAGTCCAGGCTCTGTAGCAGTACATCAATGAGCTACATACCCTTGACAAATTTAGGTATGTCAACTCTTTATACATTGATTTGACCAATTAGGTCAGCTAATTCCTAAACTTGGACTATGATGTCCTTGTTTGGATTAATGGTAAAGTAAGCTGCACATTTCCAAAGTTGGAAGATCAGAATGGGACCTGGTCAACCAAACTTCTCCTTCAGGTATGCCTACACAAGGTAGGTATACCCAAGGTTCTTACACTTATTCACTAGTGACGGTGTGAGTTTTGTTGAAAGATTGAATATTTACAAGCTTCATATCTTTCCAATAATTCCAATGAATACTTCAAATAATCATCTAACATCATATCATACATGATTATTTATTTCATGATTTTACAACTGTTTATTGTTGAGATATTAACAATTCTTTACACACATATATTCATTGAAATAATATGCATATATTCTTTTATTTAATATTTTCAACATTTCATTATATCTAATCTTATCAGAGATAAGATTATCATATCTAAAGTCACTTGACCTTATCATTTATGAATATCTTTTTATAAATATTAAACAATTCCATTTAAATATTCATTTCTAAATAATTATTGTGAATATTACTAATTGATTTTTCACGCCCTAGATCCTTGCTTATAAATCACCAAAATATTTACTAAGCAAATTCATAATATTAGTAATATTTATAAAATATTACTAATACAGATCTAATAATAGGATATTGAGATCAATAGACATTTTCACTTATTAATACTATACAAATTACTTACTAAGCACACAGATTGCTTACCAAGCATATTATTCAGTAAATAGAAATATTACTAAGCTGATTTATAAGCTGATTTGTAAGCAATCCTTCTTACTAAGCGGATTAGATAAGCACAGGATTGGCTTACTAATCTTGTAGAAATTAGAATATTTTGTATTATATAAGCATCAGCAAATTTGGCTGGAAATGACAAGTTATTTCACTCAAAAATAGTGAGTTAAATAGTCTACAAGACTAGCTCCTAGAGTACTAACTTCACCAACAGACTTACTAAGTCTACTACAAGACAACAAGCCTTTCCTAAAGGGAAAACAAGTAGGTAGTCTCAAAGAGACACCGGCTACAGTCTTATCTTCAGTATAGCAAAGTTACTAATTGCTTCCTATCCTAGGAAACCTTGCCTTATCTTAGGAACAACTCAAAGCCTGCACTTTTCTTTACAAGTAAGTGTTTGCTTCATAACAGGTAACTTGTGAGCTAGCATATAGCCACACTATACAACCAAGAACTACCATAGTTCATTAAGTTTGGCCTTAATGCATCCCAAGGTAGAGGAATTAGTAATGAGCCATTCCTTGTTTGCTATCTTCCACTTCTTCTATCATGCCACTTTATCAGCAACCAGCTTGTCTTCCACTTTAATAAATAGAACAGGTGCAAAATCTTCATCAGTGACATAGATCTAGTTGCCCATAGCCTAAAGATATATCTGCATCTTTTTAGACTAGTCAAGGTAGTTGCCGGCACCAGCAAGGGTGGGTATAGTCAAGAGGAGGGAAGAGGTGCTAGAGGACATTTTGAATGTGTTCTATAATAAGCACAATATTCAATTAGCCTTTATACACACAAAAAGAATCACATAAAAATAGAATTAAAAAATTAGAACCACCTAAGCAGCGTGCTAAGAAGCACAGCCGCCCAGACTGTATATGCGGGAGTTCAGACCCTACTGCCTAAAGGGCGTGAGGTTGCATATTCTGCATATGCAGGGCTCATAACCTAATAAATGGCACCAGTCCTAAGACCAGCAGCATATGTATCTAGCTGTTACTACACTGTATACTATATTACATAGTGTACTACCACTACTATACTTATGTACTACATACTACTATATACACTAGCTAATATATTCTATGTATTAGACTTATTTAGGTGAGGGGTGATAAGTGGTAAGGCTTAGGTATATGTATAGGTGTGAGGTAGTGGTGGTAGTTCAGGTATAAAAACCATTATTATTAAAGTACATTACTTACTTTATATATATATCTATATTTAAGCTCCTACTAAATATTGGAGCTCTACTCCAATTTCCCTTGTCACATCTTTAGCATAGCCGCTAGGGTATTCTGTATAGTTGCAACATGGGGTGTAGGGGTATACACTTCTCTGTACCTAGTTTCTATTTTCACTCAAGTTTGAGTCTTTTTATCACCAAGCTTTACTCCAAGTGTGAATACTTTCAAGCAAGGTTTATAGGTAGAATACAAACTATCTTGCATATATATTAAGTTTTGGATGGACAGAGATAGTAGAAAGGGAAGAGGTGGAGTGTTACAAGTTAATTGATATACTATAAATTTATTTAGAATTTCTTATTATTTTTCCGAATTTTCCCTGATTTTTCTCAATTTTTTGGTATATAATATACATATTATATAAGTGGACATTATATAAGTGCCCTGATGACTAAGCAAGTTATATGACTAGTCATCATATAACCGGCCATCATGTGACTACTAGTTATATAACATATTATATAAGCAAGGCCTAGAGTATAGGTCTAGACTATGACATTATCATAGATTCATTATAGTGTAATATCACATTATACTTAGCATTACCATACATAGACCATATACCAAGTACACAGACCAGGTAGAATTAGTATATAACCCTGTAGTGTCTCTACCTAAAGACCCCAGATTTGTTCTCTTCATCTTCAGATAAGTACAGTAGTACTTTGTATTAAATAGTTGACTAACATAATAAAACTTTGTCTTCAGAGCCTATCTCTTTCCCCTCCCCTTTCAAATCCTCTCTGCTCTATGCTAGGAGGTTATAAGCATGCTCTATGCTACTTATAGAAGAGACATGCTTAGTACTATATCTGTATATACGTATAAGATAGGTTCAACCCTAGTAGTGACTATTTGTATCTGCAATAACACAACAAACATAGTGCTCAGTGCACTTAAGCAAGTAAAGGCTCTGCCCTGTACTTGTCAAGGTTAAGATACCCCAACACCTACTTATATACATAAGAACACTGGTGTCTCAATAATAACCTTTGCTTGAAAGTCTAGTAGACTTGGAGTAAAGCTTAGGAATTGACAAGCTCTAGTGTGAGTGACAACAAGAACAGTATACAGAGAAGTGTACACCCTCATATCCTAAGCCTTAGGAGAAGTAAAATAACTATTACTAGTTACCCCGTATCTTAGAGGGGTTTTTATAGGTGTTAGTTGAGTTTTGGTGATAAGAGTCAGGTGTACTCTTGATATAGAGCGGAACAGAAGTGGAGACAGAGTGAACAGGAGTAGAGGTAGGAGAGTGAATAGGAAAGGAGAGAGGTGACCAGACTTAGCCAAGATATATATGTCAGGCCCTTGCCTAGTTGTGGTCTGGGATAGGAGTCAGAAAGGAAAAGGGAAACTAAGTTGATTTCTAAACTGAGATAGCTAGGTACATGCTAGGTTGGTATAAATACTATAGTAGCAGGAGGATACCAAGAGGAATAGAAATGAAGTGAGATAGAGAGTAGGAAATAGAATATAGGGCACAAATAGGCCAAAACTATCTATGTAAACAAGGATATTAAACTATTATAGTTCTAGAATTGTATAGTGTGGCTATATACTAGCTTACAAGTTACCTATTATGAAGCAAACACTTACTTGTAGAAAAAAGTGCAGGCTTGGGGTGTTTCCTAAGAATAGGCAAAGTTTCCTAGGTAGGAAGCGGTTAGTAACTATGCTATACAGAAGATAAGATATAGCCAGTGTCCCTTTAAGACTACCTACTTTATTTCCTTGAGGGAATGGCTTCTAATCTTATCTTGTAGACTTTGTAAGTCTGGGGTAAAGTTAGTATCAATGGAGCTAGTCTTGTAGACTATTTAACTCACTATTTTTGAGTGAATTAACTTATATTTTATAGCTGATTTAGCTAGGGTTTATATACTACAAAATATTCTAATTTCTGAAGGATTTGTAAGCAATGTCTTTGCTTAAGTAATCTGCTTTGTAAGCAAAGAGTGTAAGGTTTATGCTGACAAATCTGCTTTGTAAGCTTAGTATAGTATTTATAAGCAAATTGAATATTTGAATGAATAGGAAAGTGATATTAGTAATATATCTCAAATATTACTAATGTCTTTGAAGGTGATTACTAATTTATTTATGTGATTTGTAAGCTGATTTATAACCACAACCATGTATTAGTAAGTAAAGTGAATTGTTTGAACAAAAGATATTTAAAATGAATATTTAAATAATTTTAAGAAATAAATATTGAAATATGAATATATTTCGGAAATATTCAGAATAAAGTGAATAAATAATTGTTTTATTTCTCCACAACTAATAATTGTAAATTCTTGAAATAAATAATAGTAATAGATGAGATATAAACTGATTTATTGAAGTGTTCATTGGAATATTTAGAAAGATTTGATATATTGAAATATATATATCTTTCAACAAAGGGTACTAGAATATGTAGGGGAAATGATGGGAAAACAGGATATGTGAGAAGAGGAAAAGACTCCAGGACTCCAATTAGGCACCAAGTAAGGGGTTGCTGGTTCCAATGCCCGAATTGTAGAGGGCAGAGAGCAGAAGTTAGGAGCTGGAGAGGTGTCTTTGGTTGTTGAATAATAGTGGGCAAGGGTAAGTAGAGACATGTTGGAAATATTGGAGCAGGAGCCACTTGTGCATAGAGGGGGTTATGACAGTATATAGATAGGGGTTGAGGTATCTTAACCCTGACCAACTAGGCATATAGCTTTGTTGGGTGTGTGCACTGAGCACAATATGATTATGTTTACAACTAATATAAATGGTTACCACTAATGGGCTGGACCTATCTTATGCAAGCTTATAGAGGTAGCACTAAGCATACCTCAACTTCAAGTAGCACAAAGTATACTTGTAACCTCCTAGCACAAAGCAGAGAGGATTTGGGAGGGGAAGGGAGAGAGATAGGCTCTGAAGACAAAGTTTTATTATGTTAGCTACTTATTTGATATAAAGTACTATTGTGCTTATCTAAAGACAAAGAGAATGAATCTGAGGTCTTTAGGTAGAGGCACTACAAGGTTATATACTATTTCTACCTAGTCTGTGCACTAGTATATAGTCTATATACAGAGGTGCTAAGTATGATATAATATTGTACTATAGTGAGTCTATGATGGTGTTATGTTCTAGACCTATACTCTAGACCTACTTACATAATAAGTTATATAACTAGTGGTCACATGATGGCCAGTCACATAATGACTAATCACATGACTTGCTTAGTCATCAAAGTGTTTATGTAATGTCCACTTATGTAATATATATATTATATACTAAAAAATAGTGAAAAAATCAGAAAAATAATGAAAAATCTTAAATAAATTTATAATACAACAAGTAACTTGTAATACTACTGTATAGTTTATATATATACTTAAGGCTGGCTGTCCTAGAGAATACTTCTCTAGTTTAGACTACTCTGTTCACCACTCAGTATTCTTTGCTTAATCCACCCTTTTACTTTCTTATGACTTAGTGATGATGATACTAGCTCACTCTGGCTTATGTTCTTTGTCTATGCACTTAGGAAAGGCTGTGAGCTCTAATAATCAGTGAGGGATAGAATATCCCAAAAGTCTGCTCTGTTAGGGATACAGGTATGTAAAGTTCTATGATGATTAGTATTTGTTAGCTCTTGCCAGGGGTATTCTCACTATATTATATTTCTCAGTTTCCCACCACCTTTTTATTACTCCTTACTCCCCCCCCCTTTTATGGTTGTTTGGAGTGGTTGGTCATAGCTTCTGGCCATGCCCTGACAGTAACTACTAGGAATTAATCAGGAAAGGAAGGCTATATTCCTAGGCTGTGCACAATAGTGAAATAGAAGTGTGCATAGCCCCAAGATTACTCCTGTGACATGTGGCTTGGAATACGTAAGGGCTAATTAGGTAACCATAGTACTACCTACAGTCCATGCCCTAAAGGGTAATTTTCAAAAGGAAATGAAGAAAAAGGAAAGAAACTATAAATAGTAAAAGAAGTATTAGTCCAAATAATACAAGAAAATAACAGAAAAATCTATAAAAATATCCTACTTATAACACCCTAGCCCTGTATAATACTTTGAACTTTGTATAGAGATTATCCTTAAAGTTAAAACCCTTTTTGTCAAAAAGAGCCTCAAATTTTCATGACTATACTTTTGGGGCACCTTCAAGTAACCTAACAAAATACCATGCTTTGACTTCTTTAGTTCCATAAATTTAAGGGTTCAATTTAATGTAATTTTTAAATTTAAATATAAAGGACTGGTATTTAGTCTAGTTGCCAGAGTATTTTTTAGGGGCTTAGCCAATTTCTTTAGGGGCTAGTGAAGAAGAGGTTGCTACACTAGTTGTAGTAGGGGCTGGTTTCCTTTCTAGAATAGAGGCAAAATGTGCCTGTATTTCTTGTATATTTTGTAATATTTGTTTAATTTTGGCCTAATTAGCCTGTAAAAGTAAGAAGATATTGAGCAGTTCTTAAGGGACTGCCATAGTGCTAGGATCAGAAGGTTTAGGGGAGTATTCTTTTGGTTCTTCTATGTCTTCTTCTTCTTCCTCTTCTTCTTCTTCAGATGATTCTTCTTCTGAAGTAGGGGGTTCTTCTTGGGTAGTGGCAGGTTCTGGCAGAGCTAAGCTTAATGCAACTTCTTCTGAGTAATGGCAAGTAGGTACTTGTGACTGGTAGGGTATACCTTAGTATGTACTCATTTACAGAGTATGGATAAAATAGTCTTCTTCATCACTGGTGGTTTCTAGTTACCAAAATAAATAACAGGATTTTTCTTCTTCTTCTAGAGCTAGAGCTTGCCTATATAGTAGTCACACAAAATCATACAAAATTTTAAATAGTAGGGTGGGGTGGTAAAAGGTGCTACTCAAGCTTAGTGTTAATAAACTTTAATCCTAAATTAGGGACTCCTAGAATACTAGGTGTGTAAGACCTGTTAATGTACTTTAGATATAGCTAAGGAATTATATGGAGTATACATGCTATCTTTGTCTGAATAGGGTTGTAAATAGGGTATAGAGGCCTCTATATAATAGCTTTCTAAAGTAGTTTAATACTTACTTACTTAGAAGTTTGTTCTTTGTAAAAAAAATTTTTTTTTTAAGAAGGGGTACTCTTTATAAGTAATTGTCACTTGCTTCTTCTTGGACTATGGGAGTCCAAGGGAACTAATGGCTTCAAGCTAATATTAAGGGTACTCCTTAACTTGATATCTAACATTTGGGCTTAGTATCATAAGATCCTCATAACTTAGCCAAACCTAACCAGACTAGCCTGGAAGGCTAGCAAAAGAACCATACTAATATCTTTATCCTCCCCTAGCTAAGAGATGCTATCTATGTTTTAAGACCTAAATATAAGGTCTCCCACAAGTAAGGTCACTTTCCTAAGCAATACTTAACAATCTAGCATCTTTACAGTCCCTTAACTAGATGGGACTTGTTTATATCCCCTTAACCTTAGGGTCTAGGTTGTTACAACTATAGTTATACTATGCCATAGATACTATAGCATTTAATCATGTCTACCAAGCATATATTCAGGTTTACTAAGCATATACCTAGGTTTATTTAGTATACACTTAAGATAACTATAAAATCACTCAAGTATTTATTATTATTATTATCAAGCTACAAATTATGCTATAGAGCTATTACTATTATATATAATATATCTATAGTATATTATCTATAAGTTATAGTATATTATCTATAAGTTATAGTATATCACAGTAAACCATAGTTTATCATTTGGTTAAAGCTTAATTCTAAGCCTAAGGCTTAGAAACAGGTATATTATTATTTCTGCTTCTTTTCACTGTCACACTAGTTATGATATATTATGCATCATGTTATACAAAAGAGCATAACTTTGCATTCCCCATCTTCAGGCACTATTACAGTTATACAGAAACTGCAATACATTATGATAATCATTGAAACAATTAAGAAAGAACCTAGAAATGATATTAGATCATTTGGTAAGGATTAGTAACTAGAAAAGCATACCAAAGTAGGAGAACAATAGTATACAATTATATATTTAAGTTACTAAGGTCTAAGAGATGTTCCCCATCTCACAGACCTCTTTTATTAAATTGTATCTTTATTTTCATAGTCTCTAATTACTCTCTGCTATACTATTAGGGTCTGGATTAACCCTAGTTATCTTATCTCTCCATAGTGTACTCTGTCTATAGACCTATAACATAGGTATATTATGATACTAGGAAGAGTGATAAAATACATAAAAGAGAGAGTAGGGATAAGTGTGAGTGAGCACTACTAAGGGATAAGGCATAGTACAGCTCATATAGGTTGCTGACTAGTATACTCCTCTTATAAGCTCATATAGGTAGCTACAAGAGAAGAAGCCTAAAGAGACTAAGACAGAGTACTAAGCACAGAGCAAAGTACTAAGGTAAATAAGTAATAAGGGCAGAGACAAAGATAAAGTGGTCAAGCTAGATTATAAAGGCCCTAAGGGTAGGCCTTTATATACTAGTTACAAGTATTCTAAGAATAGTCCTTAACTCCACATCAAGGGAAATAGAAGAAAGGAAAGGAAAAGGATCAATGGAGTTAGAACAGAAGTATAGCATGAGAAAAGATCAAAGATAAAAGAAGCATCAATAATTAAAGAAGGAAATCAATGATGTACATCAAAAGATCTAGAATCATATCTAAATGTAACATAGTACTATGTAAACAATACAACAAGAAACTAGAAAATAAAGAAGTATATCCTGTATACTTAAATCAAAAGATAAAAACATAAGAAAAATAGGGAAAAATAAGGAAAAATTAGAGGCATACTATCAACCTATAGAAACATATCTGTTTACACAGAAAATATATCAGCCATCCTACAATAGTATATCTGCCATCTTATAACACTTGGTGTACCTACTTTATCTTAGTACAAATTACAGGGCACACTCTCAACAATATATTGAAGTATCTAAAACAAATAGTTTTCCCACATAGATAAACTATCAAGAGTACACCTGACTCTTGCCACCAAAACTCAACCAGAGCCTACGTTAACCCCTATAAGGTACAGGGTAGCCTGTAATAGCTGTTTTACAACTCTTAAGGCCTGGAATGCAAGGGTGGATATGTCTTGTGCACTGTCTTTGTTCTCACTCAACCCTAAGCTCACTGATCACCAAGCTTTACTCTAGACTTGCTAAGTGTCACAGGTCTATAACTATAAAATGTATCTATGACTATAACTGTGACTTGATATAAAGGAAGTGGTACAATGGATGCTTAGGAGCACAACTAATACTATCCCTGACTTAGGAATATAATGGCTATAGTAACTATGGTCTTAGAACAATGGAATATAATAGGAGGAGTCTAAATAGTAAGGAGTTAACACTCAATACTACTTAGACTTATAAGGATAATAGAAACACTTAGCAAATATTATTTGAGGCTAGTAAGGACTTGGAGAAGGCTTTAGACAGTAAGGAAACAATGATAGAATTGATGAAAGAGGTCTATAAAATGAAGAACATCTCTTAGACCCTAAAAGTTTAAATACATAATAGTATACTATTGTTCTCTATATTGGTATGCTTTTCTAGTCTCTGACTCTTACTAAATAATCCAATATAACTCCTAGGATCTTTCTTGATTGTTCCAGTGATTATCATGATGTATTGTAGTTCCTATGTAACTATGATAGTGCCTGAAGATAGAAAATGCAGAGTTATACTCTTTTGCATGATGTGATGCATGACATATTATAACCAGCACAATAGTAAAAGGGAGTGAAAATAATGGTATACCTCTTTCTAAGCCTAAGGCTCAGAACTAAGCTATGACTAAATAATAGACTATGGTTCAACTATAGTATACTATGACTTATAGGTAATTATCACAACCCCCTCTATGCACAAGTGGCTCTTACTCCAATATTTCCAACATGTCCCCACTCACCCTTACCCACTACCATCCAACAACCAAAAACACCTCTTTAGCTCCCAACTTCCGCTCTCCGCCCTCTGTGATTTGGGCGTTGGAACCAGCAACCCCTTGCTTGGCACCTGACCAGAGTCCCGGAATCTGTCACAACCTCCTTTGCACACAAGTGGCTCCCACTCCGACATTTCTGATATGTCCCCACTCACCCTTGCCCACTACCATCCAACAACCAAAGACACCTCTCCAGCTCCCAACTTCCGCTCTCCGCCCTCCGCAATTTGGGCGTCGGAACCAGTGACCCCTTGCTTGGTACCCAACCAGAGTCCCGGAGTCTTTTCCTCTTCTCACGTATCCTGTTTTCCCACCATTTTCCCCACACATTCTGGTACCCTTGTTTACATAGATAGTTTTGGTCCATTCACGCCCCGTATTCCGTTTTCCACTCTCTGTCTCACTTTATTTCTATTCCTCTTGGTATCCTCCTGCTACTATAGTATTTATACTGACCTAGCATGTACCTAGCTACCTCAGTTTGGAAATCAACTTAGTTCCCCTTCTTCTGTCTGACTCCTGTCTCAGACCACAACTAGGCAAGGGCCTGACACATACGTCTTGGCCAAGTCTGGTCACCCCTCTCCTTTTCTATCTACTCTCCCATCTCTACTCCTGTTCACTCCATCTCTGCTTCTGTTCTGCTCTGCCTCTTCCCTTTTCTGCTATCTCTGTCCATTCAAGACTTAACAGAATCTTTTCCTCTTCTTACATATCCTGTTTTCCCATCATTTTCCCCACACATTCTGGTACCCTTATTCACATAGATAGTTTTAGCCTATTTGTTCCCCGTATTCCGTTTCCTACTCTCCATCTTACTTCATTTCTATTCCTCTTGGTATCCTCCTGCTACTATAGTATTTATACCAACCTAGTATGTACCTAGCTACCTCAGTTTGGAAATCAACTTAGTTCCCCTTCTCCTATCTGACTCCTGTCCTGGACCACAACTAGGCAAGGGCCTGACACATACATCTTAGCCAAGTCCGGTCACTCTTCTTCTTTCCTATCCACTCTCCCATTTCTACTCCTGTTCACTCCGTCTCCACTTCTGTTCTGCTCCGCCCCTTCCCTTTTCTGTTATCTCCGTCCGTCCAAGACTTAACAGTAATACAATATAGTGTATATTGTATTACAGTGTCTATGGCATAATTTGTAGTTTGATGTAATAAATATTAAATACCTGAGTAATTGCATGATTGTTTTAAGTCTATACTAAATTAACCTGGGTATATGCTTGGTGAATATAAGTAAATGCTATTATGTCTATGGTATAGTACTACTGAGGTTATAACACTAAGTCTTCAAGCAAGGTCTACCATTGAGATACAAAGTTTCTTGTGTATACAAATAGGCATATAGGGTCTCTTAACCTTGATAAATGCAGGGCAAGCCTTTGTTTACTTAAGTGTACTAAGCACTATGAAAGTTGTGATCAACAACTGCAAGTAGCTAGCACAAAGCCTGAGCCTGTTTTATACAGTGTACATATAGAAGAGCACTAAGCAACCTCTAAACAATAGGTAGCACTAAGTATACCTATTACCTCTTAGTATAGAGTAGGGAGGATTTTGTGGGAGAGAGAGAGAGAGAGAGAGAGAGGGATAGGATAGGCTCTATAGGCCTAGAGTAAAATAACTCTGAAGACAAAGTTTTATTATGTTAGTTACTTATCTAATACAAGGTACTATTATACTTACCTAAAGACAAAGAGAACAAATCTGGGGTCTTCAGGTAGAGGTACTATAGGGTTATATACTATTTTTACCTGGTCTGTATACTAGTACATAGTCTGTGTACAGAGGTACTAAGTATGATGCAATATTGCACTATAGTAAGTCTATAATGGTATTGTAGTCTAGACCTATACTCTAGGCTTGTTATATAATAAGTTACATGACTAGTGATTACATAATGGCTAGTTACATGATGACTGATCACATGACTTTGCTTAGTCATCAAAGTACTTATGTAATGTCTACTTATGTAATATACATATTATATACCATAAAATAGAGAAAAATTGGAGAAAAATCAGAAAAATAATGAAAAATCTTAAATAAATTTATAATACAACAAGCAACTTATAGCATAAACCCTTATTCTATTGAGGGCCTACAAGTACTCTTACTAAGTTGCTTTACAAATATTCATACACTGTATACATATACTGGGGGATTTACACCATCCATAAGTTGTTATAGGTCTATAAACCATAACTATGAGTACTATGAATACTATGAAGGATTACTATAGAAAAGACTATTAAAAATACTTAGCAGTGAACAATAGGTTGTAAAGCCTAATTCAAGGCTAATAGTAATACTCCTAGGGTTTCCAACCCTAAGGTTAACTATAAGGAAGTGTACTATGACTTTGACAACTATAATAACTATGGCTATAACTTGGGACAATAAGAGCGGTACAATAGGGGCTTAGAGGCATAAAGAGAGCCTAGGACAATGAATAACAATGATAGTATTGACAAAAGAGGTCTGTAAGATGGGGAACATCTCTTAGACCTTAGTAACTTAAATATATAATTGTATACTATTGTTCTCCTACTTTGGTATGCTTTTCTAGTTACTAATTGTCAAGAGTACATCTAACTCTTGCCACCAAAACTCAACCAATACTCACAGTAACCCCTATAAAGTATGGGGTAGGCGGTAAGGCCTGTTTTACACTTTCTAGAGCTTAGAATGTAAAGGTGTACACTTCTCAATGCCCGGTCTCTATTCTTATGCAAACTTGAGTTCTTCTATTACTGAGCTATACTCCAAGTATAAATACTTTCCAGCAAGGTCTATAGTTAAAACATGAATTGTCTTGTGTATATAGATATGGATAGAGGTATCTTAATGTCATTGGACACTCATGACTCAACCAACATAACTCTAAGATGCCTAGCCTAGAAGGGCTAGAAACAAATAGGGGGGGTACAACTAATATCTTTAAGCTCCCCCAGCAGGGAGGTGCAACTCATATTTAAAGACCTAGAGGCAAGGTCTCCCACTGTTTCATAGAGGCTTCCATACAATATACAATTACTGGTATTCTTAAAGTCCTTTGCCAGGTAGAACATGCTGTCTTTAGCCTTGACATAATTCTTTATACTCCCTCATCCTAGGAGTCCATGTTTACACATCCTGGTGACACATGCATAGCTTTACTCAGTTTTATACTCCCTTAGAGCATGGAGTCACAGCATATCCCCTTAACCTTGGGGTCCAGGTATAATAATAAAGATGATGATGAGGGGGGGATAAAACACACAAGAAAGAGAGTGGGGGAAGGAACTTCAGGTGTAAGTGAGAGTGACACAGAGGGCAAAAGGTGGTCAAGCTGAATTGCAAAGGTCTCAAGGGCAGGCCTCTATATACTGTTTATAAGTACTCTAAGAATAGTTCTTAACTCCACATCAAGGGAAATAGAAGTAAGGAAAGAAAAAGGATTAGAGGAGTTAGAACAGAAGTATAGTGTGGGAAGAAATCAAAGATGAAAGAAGCATCAAAGATGGGAGAAGCAAATTAATGATGTACATCAGAAGATTCAGAAGTATACCCAAATGAAGTATAGTACTATATAAACAATGCAACAAGAAACCAAAAATAAAGAAATAAAGCCTATGTACTCAAATCAAAAGATAAAAAATCAAGAAAAATAGTAGAAAATAGAGAAAAATTAGCTTAACAAAATAATCATGGGATCAACCCATGACACTTAACCCTGATAAGTATAGAGCTTGTCTTTGTTTACTTGAGTGCACTAAGTACTATGATGTTTTTGTGATCAATAGCTATAAGTGGCTAGTATGAAGCCTGAGCCTGTATTATGCAGTGTATATATAGAGGAGCATGGAGCAATCTCTAAACAATAGGTAGCACTAAGTACACCTATTACCTCTTAGCACAGAGTAGGGAGGATTTTGTGGGGGAAGAGAGAAAGAGGAGGGACAGGCTCTACAAGCCTAGAGTAAAGTGACTCTAAAGACAAAGTTTTTATTATGTTAGTTATTACTTAATATATAGTACTACTTGTGCTTACCTAAAGATAAAAAGAACAAATCTGGGTCTTTAGGTAGAGGCACTATAGGGTTATATACTAATTCTACCTAGTCTATTCACTGGTATATAGTCTATGCACAGGGGTACTAAGTATGGTGTAATATTGCATCATAATAAGTCTATTGTGATATCATAGTCTAGGCTCATGTTCTAGACTTGTGTATATAATAAGTTACATGACTAGCTGTCACATGATGGCCAGTTATATGATGACTGGTTACATAACTTGCTTAGTCATTAGGGTACTTATGTAATGTTTATATAATATGTAAGTTATATGTCAAAAAATAGAGAAAAATCAGGAAAAAATCAGAAAAATAATAAGAAATTCTAAATAAATTTATAGTACAACAAGTATCTTGTAACACTAATCCTTACCAAATAATCCAATATTGTTACGAGTCAATCTATGTACTATAAATTTATTTAAGATTTCTTATTATTTTTCTGATTTTTCTCTAATTTTTGATATATAATATGTATATTACATAAGCAGTACTCTGATGACTAAGAAAAGTTATATAATCAGTCATCATGTAACTGGCCATTATATGACCACTAGTTATGTGACTTATTATGTAAACAGATCTAGAGCATGGGTCTAGAACATGACACTATCATAGACTTACTATAGTGCAATATTGCATTATACTTAGCACCTCTGTGTACAGACCATGTACCAGGTGTATAGACCAGGTAGAATTAGTATATAACCCTGTAGTGCCTCTACCTGAAGACCCCAGATTTGTTCTCTTTGTCTTTAGGTAAGCACAATAGTACTTTGTATCCAGTAGGTAACTAACATAATAAAAACTTTGTCTTCAGAGTCCCTATCTCCTCCTTTCCCTCCTCCCTCACAAATCCTCTTTGCTCTGTGCTTAGGGGTTATAAGTATGCTTAGTACTGCTTATAGTAGGAGTCAGCTCAGTGCTACTCCTGTGTGCATGCATAAGACAGGTCCAGCCCTTGTGGTGACCATTTATATCCATAACAACACAAACCACATAGTGCTCAGTGCACTCAAACAAGTAAAGGCTCTGCCCTACACTTGTTGAGGTTAAGATACCCCAACACATATTTATATACACAAGATCATTGGTGTCTCAACAGTATCCTTTGCTTGAAAGTCTAGCAGACTTAGAGTAAAGTCTAGGAATTGAAGAGCTCTAGTGTGAGTGACAACAAAGACCGTGTATAGGGAAGTGTACACCCTTGCATCCTAAGCCTTAGGAGAAGTAAAACAACCATTACTAGTTACCCTGTATGTTAGAGGGGTTTTCATAGGCCTTAGTTGAGTTTTGGTGACAAGAGTCAGGTGTACTCTTGACAAATATTATTCCTAGGTTCTTCCTTGATTGTTTCAATGATTATCATGATGTATTGCAGTTCCTATGTAACTATGATAGTGCCTAAAGATGGGGAATACAAAGTTATACTCTTTTATATAACGTGATGTATGATATGTCACAACTAGTGTAATAGTGAAAAGGAGTGGAAATAATAATATACCTGTTTCTAAGCCTTGGGCTTAGAATTAAGCTTTGACTAAATGATAAACTATGGTTTACTGTGATATACTATGACTTATAGATAATATACTGTGGATATATTATATATAATAGCCTCTACAGCATGATTTGTAGCTTGATAATAATAATAATAAATACTTAAGTGATTTCATGGTTATCTTGAGTATATGCTGAATAAACCTGGGTATATGCTTGGTAAACCTGAATATATGCTTGGTAGATATGATTAAATGCTATAGTGTCTATGGCATGTGTTGAAAGATATGTATATTTCAATATATTAAATCTTTCTAAATATTCCAATGAACACTTCAATAAATCAGTATATATCTTATCTATCACTGTTATTTATTTCAAGAATTTACAACCATT
Organism: Agroathelia rolfsii; assembly: GCA_018343915.1. Lineage (NCBI taxonomy): Eukaryota > Fungi > Basidiomycota > Agaricomycetes > Amylocorticiales > Amylocorticiaceae > Agroathelia > Agroathelia rolfsii. Next base: position 3,523,129 of record JABRWF010000002.1, read on the forward strand.
AGTTGTGAAGATATAAAGCAATTTGTTCATTCACTTTATTCTGAATATTTCAATATTTATTTCTTAAAATCATTTAAATATTCATTTTAAATATCTTTTGTTTAAACAATTCACTTTACTTACTAATACATAATTGTGATTATAAATCAGCTTATAAATCATATAAATAAATTAGTAATCACCTTTAAAGACATTAGTAATATTTGAGATATATTACTAATATCACTTTCCTATTCATTCAAATATTCAATTTACTTACAAATACTATACTTAGCTTACGGAGCAGATTTATTAGCATAAACTATACACTCTTTGCTTACCAAGCAGATTACTTAAGCAAAGACATTGCTTACAAATTCTTTAGATATTAGAATATTTTGTAGTATATAAACCCTAGCTAAATCAGCTGTAAAATATAAGTTAATTCACTCAAAAATAGTGAGTTAAATAGTCTACAAGACTAGCTCCTAGGGTACTAACTTCACCCCAGACTTACCAAGTCTACAAGATAAGAGAACAAGCCTTTTCCAAGGGAAAACAAGTAGGTAGTCTTAAAGGGACACTAGCTACAGTCTTATCTTCAGTATAGCAGAGTTACTAATTGCTCCCTATCCTAGGAAACCTTGCCTCATCTTAGGAACAATCTAAAGCCTGTACTTTTCACATAAGTAAGTGTTTGCTTCATAACAAGTAACTTGTGAGCTAGCATATAGCCATACTATACAACTTAAGAACTACAAAAGTTCAATAGCATAGTATAACTATGGTTGTGATATAAGTAGGCAAAAAAGGGGGGGGGCTAAGATGAAAAGGCTAAGCCTTGGTTAAGAAATATCCTGAAGGTGAAGATATATTAGTAATCTACTTTAATAGATACAAACCTTGATACTTACCTGAAGACAAAGAGGTCAAAGCTAAGCTCTTCAGGATAAGTTACATACACTATTTATACTATTTGTAAATGGTCTATACATAGCTTTAAGGGTCTATGCACAGCCGGAGTAAAGAAGGATAAATGTAGCAATATAGGGAGAGACTTTTACCCTAACTCCACTGGGTAATTGTGTAGAGATCTATTTCTGGATTGGTACTAGTAACTATTAAGAATTAGTCAGTAAAGGAGGCTGTACTCCTAGGCTGTGTATAGTGATAAAAGGGAAGTATGCATAGCCCTGAGATTACTCCTGTGTTATGCGGCTTGGAATATGTGAGGGCCAATTAGGTAACTACTGTACTGCCTATAGTCCATGCCCTAAAGGGTAATTTTTATAAGAAAAATAGAAAAGAAAAAGGAAAATACAAAAATAAGAGGAGTAGTAGTCTAAATATTTACAAGAAAATAGCAGAAAAATTGTCAAAAATTCCAACTAATAACAATAAGGTGAATTCAGGAAAAATATTGGAAAATTTGAAATAAATTAATATAATAAGCTATACTCATAACAAAATTCATGTTAAAAATTATGTATCTACTACTAGTGAGCACCTACTAGGCTATGCAAAGTATAGCCTATAGTTGCTAGGGTGCTAAGATTAGCAGTGGTAGAGCAGAGAATTTATAAATAATACAATAATATACTACTATAGAAAAAGGTGCCAGTTACTGTTAAAAACATATCTTTATTAGGTAGTATTTATTCTATCCTTATGCCTAGTCTATACAAAGTACAGGTCACTTCTAGTTAATAATAAAAAGAAGCCTACACATAAACATCAAAAAATTAGATCCTGTAATATAAATTTTCACTTACTATATTTGTGCATCTTTATTTAGCTGCTACTCTATATATAAACATAAAAAAATTTAGATTCTGTAATATAAATTTTTACTTCCTGTGTTTGGTTAGTCACCCAAAATATTAGTTGTTAAAAAGTTAGATCTTGTACACTGGTATTTTGCAGTAGTAGTCAGCATTTTTATCTCAAGATTTTACAGAGAATTTATTATGTAGTAAAATTGCATATAAATTCTTAATTTTTACAGCAAGTATAGTCATAGAGTTTATATATGTTTTTACTAACTGCCCCTATTGAACCTGTTACTTTGGGTAAAATCTTGAGTAAAAATGGGCATCACGTGACTATATTTTGGCAGGGAAAGCAGTCAAATGATAGGCTACTTTTACCTGACTTTTTACCCAAAGTAAAAGGCTCAGTAAAGGCAACCAATAAAAGCAGCACCTTTTCTTATGCCTTTACCCAAAATAAAAGCATATATATACTCTAACTATGCATGCTATAAAAATTGAGACTTTATATGTGTTGAACTATCGTAGTTCTTGGGTTGTATAGTGTGGCTATATGCTAGCTCACAAGTTACCTGTTGTGAAGCAAACACTTACTTGTAAAGAAAAGTGCAGGCTTTGAGTTGTTCCTAAGATAAGGCAAGGTTTCCTAGGATAGGAAGCAATTAGTAACTTTACTATACTTAAGATAAGACTATAGCTGGTGTCCCTTTGAGACTACCTACTTGTTTTCCCTTTAGGAAAGGCTTGTTGTCTTGTAGTAGACTTAGTAAGTCTATTGGTGAAGTTAGTACTCTAGGAGCTAGTCTTGTAGACTATTTAACTCACTATTTTCGAGTGAAATAACTTGTCATTTCCAGCCGAATTTGCTGGTGCTTATATAATACAAAATATTCTAATTTCTACAAGATTAGTAAGCCAATCCTGTGCTTATCTAATCCGCTTAGTAAGAAGGGTTGCTTACAAATCAGCTTATAAATCAGCTTAGTAATATTCCTATTTGCTGAATAATATGCTTGGTAAGCAATCTGTGTGCTTAGTAAGTAATTTGTATAGTATTAGTAAGTAAAATGTCTATTGATCTCAATATCCTATTATTAGATCTGTATTAGTAATATTTTATAAATATTACTAATATTATGAATTTGCTTAGTAAATATTTTGGTGATTTATAAGCAAGGATCTAGGGCGTGAAAAATCAATTAGTAATATTCACAATGATTATTGAGAAATGAATATTTAAATGGAATTGTTTAATATTTATGAAAAAGATATTCATAAATGATAAAGTCAAGTGACCTTAGATATGATAATCTTATCTCTGATAAGATTAGATATAATGAAATGTTGAAAATATTAAATAAAAGAATATATGCATATTATTTCAATGAATATATGCATGTAAAGAATTGTTAATATCTCAACAATGAACGGTTGTAAAATCATGAAATAAATAATCATGTATGACATGATGTTAGATGATTATTTGAAGTATTCATTGGAATTATTGGAAAGATATGAAGCTTGTAAATATTCAATCTTTCAACAATATGTGATTTTACTATATGATAAATTCTTTGTAAAGTCTAGAGGTTAAAACGCTGACTAATACATGAATGAGCTGGAGGTGGTGGGGAGGTGTTCTGAAAACGCAATGGTAGTCGTTAGACAGTTGTGGACAATAAGCTATAAGGTTATAACTTACGATAATCCCATCCAGTCAGATGTTTCATAGGATGCAAGTATGTAACCCAACGTATTAGAACATAGAGAAAAAACATACCATAGGCAAGAACTTACACAGCCTTCAAGCCCAATTAGCGGATGATCTTATCCAAGATCACATCTCAAGAACGTGGAGTGCGATACATTTTACTTATCAAAAATACAAGTCATTTTCTCATCCATTTATTTCAATAATTATCCTACGACAAAAGTCAGTGAAATACCGAATAATGACCAATCCGAATAGTGTGCTGGTAAACGGCAAGAATATTGATTTGATTAAACATAAATTTGATGAGAAGCGATATATATCAGCAAATTCAATTAGCGTTCAGTTTGAATTAATTTGAAATGCAGTGGGGTAAGATTGACCCATTTGTCTTTATAGCAATAAACTCCCAAAATGGGGCAAGAAATGATGTCGATGCACGTCCATTGCAACCGCCCACATCTATGAAACACCTTTCTCCTTTAGTTTACATGGAGATCGTCTCATGATCTTCTTCCATCCCAAAGGCGGTATTGTCAAACTATCTTAGTGTCAAACGAGCTGATAGAATGCTAACACTACGATACCATTATCACACTTAGATAGGGGTCTATCTAAGCTTTCTCCCGTAAAATTCTTGAGTATCTGAGTGCTCTTAAAAGCTTGGCATAATGGCCCAGAGTATTATAGCACTTTCCTACGCTAAGCTACACATCTCTATCACCCTCACATGTCTAATTCCGAACCCACTGAGACAGCTCACTCACAACTCTTGTGGGAGAGCGTAAGTACTCGCAAAAAAGCAGAGCAACAGTCGATCCTTGATCGCTTCCCAGACTGGCGCTTGCCCGAGATTCCTTCCTCCGATATAATAGATGTCTCTACCGTCATGCTCTCCCGGCTGTCTGACCGAGAACGCCAAATCATTGCTTGCGACGCTGTGGATCTTATAGAACGTATCAGAAAGCGTGAATATACTGCTGTCGAAGTCCTCACAGTGTTCTGCAAAGCCGCAACGGCGGCTCACGAGACCACCAATTGTCTTACGGATATCTTTTACGAGGATGGCCTAAAGCGTGCTGAAGAACTTGATAAACATCTTGAAACTACCGGCCAGGTTGTAGGGCCTCTTCATGGCCTTCCAGTATCAATCAAAGATCATATCTCTCTCAAGGGATATCATGCAACGTCAGGGTATGTTCGAGATATATCCAACGGATCTCAGGACTCGGATGCGCCTATTGTAGCTCAGTTACGAAGGGCTGGGGCAGTGTTTTATGTGAAGACAAACAACCCTCAAACTCTCATGGTTCGTGATTTTGATTTGCCGTATTCATAGTTCTTCATTGTCTTAACTTGATCTATAGTCACTTGAGTGCAACAATAATGTGTTTGGAAGAACGGTGAACCCGTATAATAAAAGCTTGACATCCGGCGGAAGCACTGGTGGAGAAGGTGCACTCATTGCTTCCCATGGAAGCCCACTCGGACTTGTAAGGATTTCACTTTTTATAAGATCTATTGACCGAGGCGTTAACCATGAAGATAACAGGGCACTGACATTGGTGGTAGCATTGTGAGTTTACTTCAGTATCATCGTATATACCTCTTGTCTAATTAAGCAACTTAAAGCGTATTCCCAGTGCTTACTGCGGCATCTATGGGTTAAAACCTTCCGCAGGCAGGCTGCCTAGAGATGGTGTTGTTGCATCTATTCTAGGTAATGAGTTTGTACCAGGAATCCTAGGCCCCATGGCGTCATCTGCTCGTTCTCTTGCTTTGTATGGGCAAGTCTTGTTACAGGACGAACCCTGGTTTACCGAGCCTTTTATGGTACCTATGCCATGGCGGCAAACCGTCATTGACTCCCTTGATGCTTCTTGCAAGGTTTCGGTCGCAATTTTATGGTAAGTTCCTGAATTATCTAGTGGTGACATGCTAAAAGTATAAAAAGGGATGACGGCGTCGTTGCTCCCCACCCCCCAATCTACGATGCTTTGCGTAAACTGCAAAGAGCTCTTGTTGCATCTGGACATGATGTGATTAATTGGGAGCCTCTAGATCATCAATATGCATGGGAGCTCATTGTATGTATTACATTTCATGCTCTCTTCAAATAACTTACAACTTTCACTGGTAAGACTTCATGCTACTTCCCTGAAGGCGGGGAAATGTATAGGAGTGCCATGGAAGGCATTGAGCCCATACTCCCTCAATCTGAGTGGATATTATCCCATGCTCCTAATGGCGGCAAAGCACTGTCCATGCATGAAGGTTTTAAACTCAATGCAGCTCGTGAGGCATTCCGAACGAAAATCGCGGAGCACTGGAATAGCACCTGTAAGAGGACCGCGTCCGGAAGACCCGTGGATATTATTCTTTCTCCGGCGTGAGTGATGTCTTCTTGAGTTTATGATGATTTTAGTATATAATCTGAGACGTGTTTACAGTGCTTCTACTCTGGCATCACCTCATGATACCACTCGATGGTGGGGATACACGTATGTCAAAATTTAGATTCGTGAAATTTGAGATATATCACTAACATTGAATGGATCAGTTCGTACTGGAACCTCCTTGACTATTCCGCAGTGGTTTTCCCCGTCGGACGATTGACTTCTGAAAGTCTCTCAAGCCTGAGTACTTACCCAAGAAATCCGCCCCGCAATGAAACCGAGAAGTTTATCAGTGCTCAATGGGATCCAAAGACATACATGAATGCTCCGATTAGTCTGCAGATAGTTGGGAGGCGTTTGCAAGAGGAAAAGGTACTTGGTATACTCAACATATTGGAGGCATTGCTAGAGGGGAAGGAACGCAGCGAACAGAGCCGCAGCAATTTATAGTAGCATCTGTATGTATCAGTAGATGAAACCCAAGTCAGATTCAGTGTCATGAGAAATAGAGAACTCGAAGTATGGAACGATAATTCGCAACTTGAAGTGTACAGCTTCATTTCGTAATTCTCAGACTGGCAACACTCAATCCCAGTTGAGTTATGCATATGAAGTGTAATATAAGTAGGAGTATATCACTACCCTTGTGTTCCGAGTCTGTCACCAGTACGCTCACCGTGCCCTTACCGGTGTTGAAGTTGTAATAGTCTCGTGTAGATAGATCACGAAGTTGGCTGTGCTGACTTAAATTGGCTGAATTGGAGAGTTTTGAGATAGCCACGGCCTATGTCCAAGACCGTGACATTATGCATTATAGCTTGGTCTTTTCTCGAACATATGGTCAGATATTTTAACACAAAAGATAATCAATCCCGACACATTATATTCATTTTCATGAATAGCGTTGCTTGAAGCCAGTTCCACTCAAGCCCCCGCTCTTGCTAGTGAGCCATATCACGTCTTCGTCTAGCAAAATAAAAATATGCATACTGGTACACCCAACCTTCTGCAGGCCTGACTTTTTTACTCCGTGTCAGCTGAAATAGCTTCTATGGCGCTTGTTTCTCGAACCATAAAAGAAGGTCCGTCAATCCGTCGACGGATCGTTTTTGACATCGGGATGATTGTGATGGTTATTCGATAATGTTATGGACCGACAGCCGACCGGACGTAGCCCATCGAGGACGACTCCAAGGGAGACCACCATAGAGGGAGGGATGCCGAGATGCCGAGGAGAGGGGTTATAGGGAGACACGGATGCATACGTGATCTTTGGCCCTGGCTCATGTGCTGGCTAGGCTAAGATGGAGCGGCGGTGCAGATGGGGTGAAAGCGCGTAGCGCTTTCCGAGCCCGGCTGGGTAGCGCCTGTGGAGAGATCGAGGCAAGCAGCGATCCCCAAACGGTAGGAGGGCAGCGACGCAGCGAGCAAGCCTCGGTCCCCATGAGCAGAAAAAGGAGTTGCATGACTTACTGTAATTTATTTGGTGCTAGCCATTGGTGGCAACGTGCCTGCGGCATCTGATGTGATGTATACAATCTTTCACCTCTGGTTCAGCCTGAATGTACGGCACTTGGGTTCACATATGTTTGCATGGCCTATAGTCTTGTTTCTACTTAAGGCCGGCGGCTTGAGCCATGTCTGAAGTCCTCTGTGTAAATGGTAGCACTGTCAAAAGGTGCACAAATTGGTCAAAAGGCCTGCATGAATTTCATTAAAAGATGCATAAGTTTGGTCAAAAGACCTGTGTGAATTTCGTCAATGGACCCGCAGTTTTGGTTTAAAGACCCGCATGAATTTTCGTCAATAGACGCGCAAGTTGGTCACAAGACCCGCAGTTTTGGTCCAAAGACCCGCATGGATTTCGTCAAAAGGACGTGCAAGTTGGTCAGCATCAATGATGGCGGCAAAGTCTTTGTCATGCTTGAAATTTGGACACTTCTCTAATCAAGTGTCAAGGCGCATTGGCATAGTGTGCATTACAAGCAGTTAAGACGGTAAGGAAAGTGTCAGCAGGTGAAAAACAAGAAAGCGAGCGCGGTCAGTGCTGGCAGCTGCAGAGAGAGAAGGTGCAGCCGCCAGCACCGGCACGCGCGGGCCAAAAACCACCGCTTTGCGCCGCCGTCGTGCCTCCTTGGCGCAAAGCATCCATCTTCATCCAGACCGTCCATTTTGTCGCACGCATACATTCATTTCTTCTCATTGCTAATCATCATTTCTCTCCGATTCCTTATTTACTGTTTGTCGCTCGTTCCTACATTGGTCACTCACTATTATTCTATTCTATTCCCGTCTTGCCGTGATTGCTGACTGGGCATATTAAGCCCAGGCCTAATTCCGCCGCCCCTCTGACCCGCCTTCAACCTTACAGTGGCCGGGCGGACTCAACTCCCTGTCATTAGTCTTGACACATGACTTTCTTTTATTGAAATCAGTGCTCTGGATTGGTGATATTTGATGTCCATTATAACACGGGATGCCGACTTGGAGTCATCATGATTACATGGGAGTTTATCATTCAAAATACTATTTAAAGCTCTACAAAGAGGCTGCCGATACCATACCACTCCCTTGCCATATTCTTATTACTCCAATATGGCCGGTTCCGAGCCCACTGCGAGCTCTCACCCTCAACTCTCATTGGAGAGTGTGAGCGCTCGCAAAAAAGCAGAGCAACAGTCAATCCTTAATCGCTTCCCGGACTGGCGCTTGCCCGAGGTGCCTTCTCCCGATGTGTTAGACATCTCCACTGTTGTACTTTCCAGATTGTCGGATCGGGAGCGCCAAATTGTTGCTTATGACGCCGTGGACCTCGTGGATCGTATCAAAAATCGCGAATACGCTGCCGTCGAAGTCCTAACGGCATTCTGCAAAGTCGCAACAGCGGCTCATGAGACTACTAACTGCCTCACGGAGATTTTCTTTGAAGAGGGACTCAGACGTGCTGAAGAGCTAGATAAGCATCTTGAGACTACCGGCCAGGTCGTCGGACCACTGCATGGCCTTCCTATTTCCGTAAAGGATCATATCCTTCTCAAAGGATCGTCGACGGATGCAATATACATAAAATCAGCGTTCGACGGGCCTTCAGATCGAGATGCGCCCGTTATAGCTCAACTACGCAGAGCTGGAGCAGTGTTTTACGCCAAGACAAACCTTCCTCAAACACTTATGGTTTGTGATCTGGCTTTCCTAGTGAACATCACTCGAATTCTGATTCCATGTGCAGTCGATCGAGTGCGATAATAATACATTTGGAAGGACAGTCAACCCCTATAACAGAAATCTATCATCTGGAGGTAGTACTGGGGGAGAAGGTTCTCTCATTGCTTGCCGTGGTAGTCCACTCGGGCTTGTAGGTGTTATTTTCATGGATAAGCGTTTTTATTTTGAACGCTGATTATAAAATGACAGGGAACCGATATTGGTGGTAGCATTGTGAGCTTATTTTACCCATTGTACAAACTACTAATACCTAATTGTATGGCTTGAAGCGTATTCCCAGCGCTTACTGCGGCATCTATGGATTAAAGCCTTCGGTGGGCAGGCTGCCTAAAGATGGCATAATTGGGATAACCCCGGGCAACGAATTTGTACAGGGAGTCTTGGGTCCAATGGCATCATCTGCTCGCTCTCTTGCTCTATGTGCGCAGGTTCTGCTCGATGGCGAGCCATGGCTTGTAGAGCCTGCTGTGCTCCCGATGCCATGGCAGCAATCTATCATTGACGCCTATGATGATTCTCGCAAGATCTCAGTTGCTATTTTATGGTAAGACCTTGAATTTAATGAATCGCTGAGGCTATGCATTGAACCCGTGAAAAGGGATGATGGTGTTGTTGCTCCTCATCCTCCTATCTATGATGCCTTGCGCAAGATGCAACAAGCCCTCGTCGCTTCTGGTCACGAAGTAATCGATTGGGAACCCGTAGATCATTTGCATGCATCAGAGCTTATCGTGGGTATCGTATATCATCCTTATCTTGGATATCACGCGCTAATATGTCAGAATCATGCAGGTATCATGTTACTTTCCCGAAAGTGGGAGCATGTACAGGGATGCTATGGCAGGTATCGAGCCTGCAATGCCTCAGACAGAATGGATTTTATCCCTGGCGCACTTGCTCGGTGGTGGCAAAACCAAATCTATACAGGAAGGTTTTGAACTCAACCTTGCCCGCGAGGCGTTCCGTACAAAAATCGCTGAGCAGTGGAATAACACAAGCAAGAGGACCACTTCAGGAAAACCTGTGGATGTTGTTCTTTGTCCAGCGTACGTAAAAATTTCCTGGGCTCTTGAGCAAGCACTAATGCACGATATATCTGCAGTGCACCTACTTTGGCAGCACCCCATGACACTAGTCGATGGCTGAATTACACGTACGTTACAAGTCATTGCCTATATTCAAACGTTGGTTAATAGGCAAATTAGCTCCTATTGGAACCTCCTTGACTATTCTGCGGCAGTTTTTCCTGTTGGACGATTGACACCTGAATCTGTCCCGAGCCTCAGTGCATACCCCAGAGACGTGCCTCGCAATGCGACCGAGGAGCTTATCAGTGCTCAATGGAATGCTGAAACCTACATGAATGCCCCGATCAGTCTGCAGATAGTCGGGAGACGTCTGCAAGAGGAAAAAGTACTCGGTATCCTCAATTTGTTGGAGGCGCTGTTGTAAGGCGGGTTCGCAGGCAAAAGACCTGACACGGGTAAGGTTCAGAGATAACAAATAGGTATCATTGCAAAAGATTAGGCAAGCATAGGCGAAAGAAATATGATGTCTGGATAAATCAAGAAGTAGAAATACAACCGATGCTGACTAAAAAGAAAATCATAATTTATGCATGCATGAACGAAGAGGATGAAAAAAACAATATCCATATCAGTTCTGCTCAGACAGGCTAGGTATTTGATTGACATCCACTATGCCAACGTCGTTGTTCTCTAGAGCTACCGCAATACGATTGAATCCACCAGATTGTTGCCAGGCGATTTCAAATATAGCAGGTTGTTGTGAGCCAGAATGCCACTCCCAAACTTGTTTGGCAGACTAGGAAGAAAATGCGTCAAGCCCGATGTCTAGTCTTTAGAAAATGCTAGTACTCTTACTTCAACTTCGTGGATATATAGCCAACCGCTTCCACCACCTGCAGCTATGTATTTGCCGTCATCACTGAAAGCAAGTGTGTAAACTGGCTTCGTGTGATCGCCATACGTTTTTACGCATTGGCCAGTCTCGGAATCCCATAACCTTACGGTTTTATCGAATGAAACCCTTTCATCCAAAATAAATCGTATTAGTCGTGAAAACAATTGATCAGATGAAATAGGTACTCACGACCCCACCTGCTCATTGGCTCCAGCGGGCGTATTTGGCCGCCATGCGATGCCACAAACGGCAGCCCAATGGCCAACACACAATATTGGTCTTCCCTGGAGGTCGGTAGATGCCGTAGGATCGGCTCCGGGAAGGAAGGCTGGAGGAAGTTTCCATATCCTTACTGTACCATCGTCTGAACAAGTTGCGAACTTGGTACGATCGTGGTTTAATTCCACTTGGTTTACGTCCATCTTAGGGTTATGTCCTCTATCGATTTTTCAGAAAACGATATGCAACCGGTGGGCAAAGGGAACCTACGTGAAGCGTGTCAATGGCTGTTGTTGGTCTATCCTCATTATGTTGATGACGCCATCAGAACCCGAGGTGAAGAATGTATTGTCATCTATCCACGCTACATCCAGAACACACTCTAAACACGAATATAAGTTATAGGCAATTTGAACAAAGAAACAAAACGTGCCTCTGTGACATCTCCATGAAGACTGGAATCTTCGATTTATGACATCCCAAACACAAGTCAATCCGTCTAAACTCGCTGTCAAGACCATTCGGCTATTTGGCGAAAATCTAACAGCAAACAAAGGACCCTACGCAAAAATGTCGGCAAGGGTATCGAAACCACCAAAAAGTGATAACCACACGTACCTCGTGGCGCTCTCCAGAGTAATAAAGCTCGCCAGACGGTGATAAAATCCGTAGGACTGCATCATAGGAGCCAATACCCAAAAAAGAGCCATCAGGACTCCATTGCAACGCCGTAACATCCGAGTCGTCATCTTTAGCAAAGTCCGTATATGATTTGGGAGGTGGATATTCAACAGATTTAGAGGGGCGTTCTGGTAATTCCCAGATATTAACAACGCCATCTTTTGAGCTATTCAGATATGCCACAGGAATATTGAGATATATATAAGTTTTGACTAGTCCGAAGATGCACTAACCCTGTAGCAAGTACTTGGGGATGATGGGGATTCCAGGCACAGTTAAAGACCTGGATAATGTGAGGTGGCAGTTTCCTGTATTTGTATACCAAAAGCTAACCTCTTTTTTATGAGACACTAAAAGTGTCATCGCATCTTGATCCGGTGTAGCTGGCTTTGGTTTCGATTTAGAGGATACAGATTTTACGAGAGCAGCTTTTTTGGATACTGAGAGGTCTTAATGAATTGAAGTAAGATTTTAGATACAAATAGCGTACAATCGGCTTCCGTGGCATCTGCATCGCGTCGCTGCCTCTTTTCATCATGAGCATCAGTTTCTACAGCAGGTGAGGCTGTGCCAGCCTTGCGTTTTGTAGATGAAACTGGCTCGGATGAGCCGTTGAGTTTGTGTGTCTCAACAGTAATCAAAGGAGCTATAGATGATTCATTCCATGCAGGGCGTGGTGGAGGTGGCTCTGCTGAGCAAACATGTGGTTGGAGAAGACTAAACCCGGTTTGGCATTTTGTCGAGAGCTCATCAGCCTTCCAGTGCGTTTCAACCTCAACGTAAAGCAGTGCTTTGGCGAGAAGTTCTACGAGTTCTCCGCGACGTATATGCTTTTCAAAGTGTTGTGATTCCTTCAGGTGGCTCTCGTTGCACATGGTAAATGCCGTGTGCTTGAAGCCTAGTAGAAGCAGCCAAAGTCGATCTTAGTCGGAGACACGCGAAGCCAACAAGGTAGACAATATTTTACCAGAGTCCACAAGATAAGAGTATATAAGACAGTTGACCTCATCTGCAGAAATTACGATGCTAGCCGTCATCGTGTCGTAAATGAATCGGAGAGAGCAGGGGGAAGAGCACTTGTTCTGGCAGAGTGGACAACTGCCACCGTGACTGTGACCGTGACGGATGATGGAATTTTGGATTTCAAGCCCAGATTGGCTGTCAGCCACAGTTTCCTCTTTTGTAGCCAATCAATAAATGCGGGGCGGGCAAACTAGTAACCCACATTGCACCGATTGGGTTCTCTCTCCCATTTGTCATCTCCCACCATGCCTTCTGAGCACTACAGCATAGCTATGTACGACAACGACACGGACAGCGATGCTTTTGATGGTTGATACTCCTCCAATGTCATGCTTGCTTGCTCTAACCTTGACTGTATGCGAAACAGGACCCGATGCTATAGTCGAGGACGATGGAGATGAGAATTACACCGACGAAGAATCGGTAGAAGAGGAGGAGGAAGGGTACGACCTTGAGCAGGATATCGAGAGTCTCGCAGAGGAGGCTGCACTTCATAATGCAGTGCGCTTCGATGTTCATTCTGCTCAAGAGGAACCAATTGGTGCGGTACTTTAGTGTCGTCATCCTTCCAGACTTGAAGTCCTTACTGTGTTGCTTGAAGCAGCAGCCGCAGCTGTCGACGGGGACGACTCTGAGAATCCAACTGAGCTGCGCATTTCAAATATCACGTTACGCCAGCTGAGGCGATTGTTCCTCTTAGCTGACGGTGGGCGTCGTTCTCTTTCATTTCGAGTGGTAGATAACGATGAAGAGGAAGATGATGATGACGACGATTGGACAGGAAGGTTCATGTCAGGACCACCTGCAGAGTGGCGTTATCCTCAGACTACGGCCCCCCAGAAACCCGGCCTTGAACTTCTAATGAGCGGTGAATTCGGTCGCATCGGGCATAAAATGCGGTCTAAAAAACACGGAATAAACATCTCAAGGCGCATATTCGATCGAACTACCTCACCCCGAGGTCTCGTGCATAAGGAGGATCTTGCTAGTGTAATCAAACTTTATAAGACATCTTGTGTTTCTCTGACGTTATTCTATAGGATCTTGTTCCTAATTCAGATGGCTCGGTAGTCGCGAAATGCGGAGCCAATATCTATTCGGGGCAATATTCTGCTGGTATGAGCTATTGGTATATCAGAAAATCGCTAAACTCACAAAATGTGGTAGATTCTTCGTTCTATTACACCTGTGCACAAGGTAAAGCACTCTCGTAGTCTTTTAATTTCAGTCGATCAATTCAGGTTTGTTAGACTTTCGCCTTCGTGTTTACGATACGACCGCCCCACTTATGGTAGATAGTGGAAAACGAAGGAATCCTTATCCTCAAGATACTTTTAGAAATGTTGATGGAGACGAGGCTTCGATGATGAAAGTTAAGAATGTTATTCAAGGCTCTTCAGGTTATTGGACTATTACCGATTCACATCTGAGCCCTGATAACGAAAGGTAATTACAAACACTGAAAGAGCGCATAGCGAGAGAGCTGATAGATAACCACCAGGATGATATATTCTAACATGGTTGGACCTTAATCTTGTCTTTTTGTGATTAGTCACTGAGCCTCCTCAAGTCATCTACGGTTTTCATGACATCCATATCAGAATATGGTTCCCAGTCCCAAATCCCTATTCCATTCTCGGAACCTTACACCTCAAGACGCGGTATATGGGAAACCGAAGAGCGGTTCAGAATCTGGTCTTGTAGATTTTCGGCAGACGGGAACGAAGTCATTGCGGGCGGCAGCAATCATATCTTTGGTAGAGCACAGTGACCATCCGTTATCATTTGGCACACCTCTTACAAAATCTCCGACTTAGTTTATGACCTGTTGGCGAACAAGAGGACAGTAAAAATCTATGCCCACGATGATGATGTGAATAGTTGTTGTTGGGCAGATACCGCCTCTGGTAACATTCTAATCAGTGCATCAGACGACTCGTTCATTAAAGTGTGGTATGCATTCGTGATTAACTCCTGACGTGAAGTATGTCTTATTCGCCCTCACTACAGGGACCGTCGCTCTTTAGGATCTTCCCAACGACCCTCGGGTGTTCTTATAGGTCACACTCAAGGCATTACCAATGTGAGCGCAAAAGGTGACGGACGGTATATTATTAGCAATGGAAAGGACCAAACCCTGCGGCTCTGGGATCTGCGAAAAATGCATAGCGACTCTCATTTCGACAAAGTTAAAGATGATAATTATGGCATATCAGGTTTTGATTATCGGTAAGTTGGTTAGAGATGCTGGAACTATCTTACTCATTATTTTTACAGCGATGGATATTATCCAAAGCCCAAACACTTGAAACATCCGGATGACTGCAGTGTTATGACATACACTGGCCACGCTGTCCTGAGGACTCTCATTCGCTGTCACTTTAGCCCAGCTGCAACAACAGGTAGTCAATACATTTACTCTGGATCTGCCGATGGACGTATTCACGTATGTTCGCATTGTTCATGTGTCTAAATGCTCCGCTAAATTGCCCTCGACTAGATATGGAATCTCGATGGAACGGTGGCTCAAGTCCTTGATCGTTGTGCATCAAAGCCGCTTGGATTTGATCCAACGGATGTTGATTTTGAGCGAACAACGGGTCGTCGTCGTACTGTATGTGTTCGCGATGTTAGTTGGCATTCCGAAGAACCCGTGATGCTTAGTGTAGGCTGGGAAGCTGGGTCTGGGGGCAGCACAGTGGCCCACCATGAATGGAAAGGCATGTCGAAGCTCGCGGGTGGGTTAAAAGACTGGGTCCAGAAAGTCGAGGCCGAAAACTCAGAAGCCCACTCCCGGACTTCGCGATAGCTCGGAGGTTTTCGCAGTAGTTCACTGGCAGATGCAAATTAAGAACAATTGCTAGCTATGTACCTGCAACTGTACACTGTACTTTTATGTAGATTTTCATATATATGTACATTATGCTGCATGAAGCTCCCCACCCTCCAGCGGCATGATTCCAGAGCATACGGATAATAGTATCAATCAGTCCTATTCCTTTTACATTAGTCAAAGTAATTACTTGAAGCATGTTGTGTTTCCACGATAAACATTTGATTTATACAGACCAGCGTTACGCAATACTGAGTATATGCGCTTGCATATCTGGCGAGCTGTTATAATTGCTGAAATTTACTCTCCGATATTCTCATCATTCTATTTCCATGCGGTTTTAGTATTCCAATCTATATTCTGATTCGTCCTGCAACCAAATCGCTTTGTTGGAAGGGTTCATTTGACGAGTTGACTATGACTCGGGTATGCCATGAGTCAACGTTACGCAACAGTGTGACAACTTGGCATAAATACTGACCAGAGCCAAACTAAATACACAGAGACTAGTTTAGTTGAACAACCCACCTTTGTCCTCTTCATTCACCATGACTCGCACAGTGCCCCATCTTATGACCCTCGCAGACCTGTCTGTTCCACAGATTAGGCGTGTATTAAACCACTCCCATCAACTGAAACAAGTCTCCCAACCATGGCTAGAGCCACAAAGTCGCAAACATTCTTCGAAATTGCGAATGCCATCTCAGTCTCTGTTTTCCAAAACGATTGCACTCCTCTTCTCAAAACGTAGCACACGCACGCGTCTGGCCGCCGAAACCTCTGCTACTCTCCTTGGTGGCCGTGCACTATTTTTGGGCAAGGATGACATTCAGCTCGGTGTGAATGAAAATATGCGTGACTCTGCTCGCGTTATTGGTGGCATGTGTCAAGGTATCTTTGCCAGGGTGGGAGAGCATGAAGAGATTGAGGCAAGTTGGGTTTAAGAGCTAATATCTTTTGTGTTTGATGCTAACGTATTTTATTGTGTAGGAATTAGCAAAATACTCCCCTGTACCCGTCTTGAACGCCCTCTCTTCGCTATGGCACCCTACTCAGGTCATGGCAGATCTACTCACTCTGCACGAGCATGCCCATTTATTCGAAGCGCCTGGCACCAACGCAGCAAAGTCATCCAAATCTAGTGATAAACTCCCTGCTCTCCGTCCATTGACAATCACCTACGTGGGAGACTCCGCAAACGTGCTACACGACATGCTTGTAACATATCCCCGACTTGGTCACACAATGCGCGTGGCTTCTCCCGACAAGCCCATTTATCGACCACCTTCGGCCGTCTGGGATCGTATCAAAGAACTGAACATCGAAGACAAGATTTGGTACGGAACTGACCCGCGTGAGGCGGTCAAGGGGGCAGACGTTGTCGTGACAGATACATGGTCAAAATGGATTGTCATTTCGTCTTTGACTGTTGTAGCTAATGGCAAAAAAAATCCAGGATTTCGATGGGTCAAGAAGCGCAGAAGGCACAGCGTCTCGCCGACTTCCAGGGCTACCAGGTGACCGAAGCTATGTGCCGTGAGGGTGGCGCAAACCCCGACTGGAAGTTCTTGCACTGTTTGCCACGAAAGCCTGATGAAGTTGACGACGAGGTCAGAAGCAATTATTCTAGCTTTCATGATTGGTATCTTACGTAGACAGCAGGTTTTCTATGGACCTCGTTCGCTGGTCTTCCCAGAGGCCGATAACAGGAAATGGACTATCATGGCCTTGTTCGAGTAAGTCATTAGTTCAACGATGTTAGTAGGCCAAGTTTTCATTCTTTTTTATTAGTCTATTGTTCGGTAAATGGGATCTCGCTGCTGAAAATACAAAAATCGAATCATGAATGAATGAGGTACGACTGCTTTGGTTAATCTGCTGATAGATCAGTGGTCATAACAATCACTTTAAGATGATGCCCAAAAATATTCACTATCACTTCATTCCAACGAATGGTGCATAGCATAAATGACGAAAAACTATATTACATCATGATCCTATCTCATGAAAAAATACATAATGGTTGAGAACATTTATCTAATAAAATAAAAGGAGCCCAGCCGGATACTGTCCAACAAATCAACTATGTGAATGACAAATGTGAAAAAGTTAAACTTGATGAGCAGCCAGGAATACGAAGGTTGTATGAGATTAGTTATCACGGACATTAGCTCCATTCCTCAGCTAGCTCCCTAGCCAAAAAGTCGTCGTCGATTTCATCGCCCTCGTCATCATCATCACCGTCTTCTTCATCCTCCTCATTCACTCCCGGCGTAGCTCCAGCCGCAACAGAGCCATTTTTACCACTAGCTTCCAAATCAGCGGCAGTAGTACCCTCTTTAAGTTTTGAGTATCCCGCACGCTCGGCTGCGAGCCTCTTGCGCTTTGACAACGGCGACCGTAGATTCTCATCCAAGTTCAAATCTACCGTGTTTGGTGTTACGCTCCGCAGGCGCTTTCGCGTCGGCTGGTTATGACGATGGGGTGTCGACGGTTGACTGGTATCCGTACCTCCTTCATTGTCAGATTGTATCACGCTCGCCTCGCTCTTCATATCATCCTCATCCTCATCCTCATCCGTCTCGTTCATCGCCGCCTCGACTTCATCGTTAATCTCGTTCCAGTCGATATCATCCAACTGTAACTCCCCCACACGCGAAGTCGTTTTCTGTTGATCATCAGAAGCACTGGCAACAGTGTCACCAGCAGCGACGGGAGAAGACACGTCCATCGCCGATGTATCCCACTCATCGTCATCCGGCTCGAGATCGGACGAAATGATTGGGTCCTTTGTTGGAGTGTCTGGAGGTGTCGTCGTTGTCAGCATCGATGGCGGGCCCTCCAGTAGATAGGGCTCTTCGGGCTGTCGCTGCCAGAGCGCGATGGAGTCGGTGAACCATGAAAGCCAGACGATATAGATCCCCCCTCTGCGTCGCGCTTGGTCAACTTTAGCCGTGCCGGGCTGAGAACGAGCCCGAAGTCAGTTGATAGATAGTTGCAACCACACAAAAAGATGGAAGTTATCTAACCTTGGCAGTGACCACATGAGTGATATATTTGTTAACTTCGTTATGACATATAGCACCAAACATGGTAGCCATACGCCATATCTCCGTCATCTCAGGCCTCGTATCAAGGGGTATCACGCTCGAGAACAGCAGATGCACGCCTGCTAGGGTTTCCGCACGAATGTTCGAAATGATGGCCTGAAAAAGCTTGTATTTCAGACGCTGATTTTATCGTAAGTGCGTGTCACATGTACATACCGTAACATCATATGGTGAAGGCGTGGCGCTTCGTTTTTGGTCTACCCTTAGACGCGAGTCGCCTTGCGAAACCTTGTCATATGCCGTAAAGAAGGAATTGTGAATCGTCGTCAAGAGCTATTGGGTTAATGAAAAAAATAGTCTATCAGAAAAAGAAAATCCTCGGTTTCATACACTCACATTCCGTATTCGATTAAGTTCTCGATCATCGTTCTTGAGAAGCGCCTTACGTGCTGGCTTGGGCGACTGAGGAGGAGGTGGTGGTGGTGGTGGCGTGGAAGATGCGATGCCGTTGGACGCGGTCTCTGAGGACAGTGGTGGTGAAGCAGCTATTGTTGCTGTTTCAATATCCTCGCTAGGCGATGTAGACGATGATGACGAGTCACTGATGACATCCTCGGGGGAATGTTCAAGAGCGTCTTGCTTCTTCGCAAGCGGCCGTTCCTTGAGTTGTGAAACGAGCTCCATCGAATTCTGTGTCAGCATGGCTTTGTTCCGCATTTCGGTGCGGTCTTCTTCCTCCGCCGCGATGGCTCCACTTGACAGTTCAGATGAAGAAGACAGTAGTACGGACGACGATGATGACGTATCCTTAGATGGGGATGTATTTTGTGGCTCTGTTTACATTTGGGTGAGCCGGATCTTAGGGCATGGCATATGCTGCAGATAAAAAATAAAAAAAGCGATACCTGGTGGCGTTTGTGGCAGGACCGCGGTCAAGGGCTGCACCTTAGGTAGGAACGTCGAATTGATATCTCCAATACCGACAAAAAAGTCGTCTGAAATGAAGTTTGAGCGAGAAACGAACGACAGCTGGGATAAAAACGTACATGGTACGACCTTCAATAGATTCGGACACCAGTCCCACACGTCTGCTCTATCATCGATAATAACGACCATGGATGTATCACAAGGGAAAAGCCTCCGCAGACTTTTCTGAGTGAGACCTGCGTATGGAGGATTCGTAAGGATGTGCGGGAATACCATAGTATTGTTAGTTCAAACTCACTTCCGCTCTCATCACGACTCAGGATGCGGCCACCAAATATCTTGCCCTCGGGATCGATAGCAGCGCAAACCTCTTCGGCGTAAGCACGGGTACCCATGGTGTATATATGCATCTCATACTTGGCAGACATTTCCTTCAAGAAAGCCTCCAGACCTGGTCTGTCGCAGACGATGAGTTACACGTCACTCCGATCAAACTACCATGGATCCACGTACCTAGGCTTGATATAATACATGCAACCCTCGTTTATAGGTGATGGGCGATTCTTTCCTCTAGACACACCACGGTACGAAGGTGCATTGAACGTTTCGTGAGCGAGTCGGAACCTCTTGACGTCTCTGAGAGCCTCCCAGTTGGGATTACACTCCTCCTCCTCCTCGTCATCATCTTCAGTGTCCGAGTCACTATCGTCCGACCCCTTGGGACTCTCAGTGTCACATCGATGCGCCTCCCTGGCAGCACGCTTAGTTTCCCACGCTTCGCCATCGTTTATCCATTCTCCTACAGTAGGATCGACTGTAGCGTGGATGATAGTCTGGTCGAGATCGACGATGAGCGAGAGCTTGCGGGACTTGAGCAGGTGCTGTGCCGTCTCGCGCTCTATACGTTGTGCTTCTTCCAGAGAGACAGTGGGCCCATTGGCAGAGTGGGTCATCTGTATTGTGGCACGAGAGGCATCTGAGAATCCGGTGTAATCATAGCTAAAACATTCAAGTATTTAGAAATGTGATGTAAACAGAGGACAAGGAGAGAGTATAGCATTATCCAACAAGTGCAGCAGTTCTCAACTTACCCAGTGACATCCTTACCGCAATAAGTACAGAGTCCACCGATCTGCATACCGTGCTTGCATGGTTCGAGGACAGATATGGCGGAGCGTTCTTTAGCCTTGTTAGCATTGATGACCTCTCCAGCCTTGACGTGCCATGCTTCCACAGTGCCCTCTATGGAGCAGTCCCAGGTGCCATAACGTGTCTCACGTTGAGCATCCTGTGAAATATGGATGTAGGAATAGCTCAGCAGACGGGACCCGCGCGTCACAGAGCGTCCAGCAGCGACGTCGAGCGAGGCTATTTTGATGGGGTACGGCAACGTGGGCGGTAGAAAGAGCTCCGAGGCGCTTTCAGCCATGGCAGAGAGCTAAGGGTGTATAAACAAGCACTTGGTACTTGTAGTTGACAGTAAAGGGCGCAATGTTCAGGTCCAGGATGATGACGATGAACAACGACTGGGATTGGCGCTGCGAGCGGCGGGCGACAGCGTTGCGCGCCTCTGTGACGATGCTCACTTGGCACATTATTGTACCGCGCATACCTCGTTGTCTCTCTTTGTTCGTTTGCACATTGCAATTACAACGATGATGGGCATGGATAATGCCTGGAGCACACAGCACAAGATAAAGATACAAATTTCATAGTAAGGCGTCATTAGGACAACCCTTCGCAATGTACAAAATATGAAGTGATGGTTCTCCGAAATGTGGATGATCCACACAACAACCACTAGCCAGGATCCCTTTCTAAGGAGTTCTCGTTCCTCATTTCGGCCGGGAAGAAGAATATACCTACCCGAGGATCAAACGCATACATTATCCCGAGCCTGGGAGTGGCGATGATCAAGCGGGGGACAATGGGTCCCAGTCATGGTCCTTCCGTCTTGTGCCCTCCCCCCTTCGCTTTCCCCATCGAATTCGGGTCCCCCAATCAACCAGCTGCTGGCCTAGACAAAAAGAATGAATGGATCGAAGAAGTCGTGTAAGGTCTCCAGCTAGACAGGCGATCAGACGCTCCCATATCCCCCACGCTCCAGAAAGTCCTTCATGCGCTGGACAATGGCTTCCAAACCTTCTAGCCACTTTGCCAGCTCACGATCTAGCTTGTCAATGTCCCCACCCTGAGCAATCTTCGTATAAAAATCGTGCCGGCGTGGGACAGCACGAATAGCAACCTAATAAGCATGTTAATAGAAAATTTCATAAAATTAATCAGTGTGCTGCCCCCATGCAGGATGTAGAGATAAGCATGTCTCTACGAACAGTAACGACGGATCTGATTACGAATGAATGATGGCGCCTTAGGACTTTATCGTATGAACGCTTGAAGCAGACATGCAGCTCCACATTTCGGTCCCGTTGCAATTCTTGCAATGCCTCGCAGGTCAGCCACAACCCCCTTAACACATGATCAGTCAAGTAGCTATGGGAGTGGAGGAGGTATAGAATTCCACCTGGTCAAGCGAACCATGCAGCCTGTACTATAACCATGTGGTTCACCTTCGACGAGGCGCTCCAAGGTAGCTGAATTGTCTTTGTTGGCCTCATATCGATCGCGCACACCCTGTGCAGCAACAGATCACAGTCATCAGAATACAGAAAAAACAGTACGGTAAACAGTTCAAAAAGTTTGATGATCCACACATACAGAGATGTTTCCACGGACATCGTTCTGGATGAATCCAAAAATGCCTGAACCCAGAAGATCTGTCGTTCCGTAACTCCATTAGCCAAGGACCATCATGATGCATGATGTGTCAAGGAGTAAATTTCACCGAACATATTCATAAGGCCATCCGAGGCCTCCAAAAAGGTGACGGTGTCTATTCCATCTTCTCGGATGGGCACGTCTGCAAAAGACTGTGGAGATGCCGCGATTGAATACATAATCATCTCGTCCCGGCCATCGGGTCTACAAGGGAGTCCCAGGGACTGGTTCTTACCTTGACCGTTTCAAAATAAGGTGCCATGGTGGACCACCAGTGGAATATGGTCGGTTGAAGAGAGCGAACGAGACAGGTGGTCGAGGATGCACAAGACTAATAGGGAAGAAAGAAGAAATGCCTGCCAGTCGTAACCGCATGTAACCGCATGGAGGCGAGCTCCATTCAACATGGTGAAGCCTCGTGTATCGACACCAGATATCACGATTCTCCCAATTTTCTCGACCGAAAGATGCTGTTCAATATGAAGAATTCACAGTATAGAGAGACAGGGACAGAGAAGAATGCGACACCCCGTAAATAATCGGAGTGTTACATGTAGCAGTAATACAATTACACAACCGATGGGACATCACCAAAACACCTAACTTCTAAATCGCAAAAAAATAGTTTGTTGCGTGATGCTTTTGAGTAAATCTGGAGGCTGAGATCCCCAAGTCAAAAAAAGTTGAACTATCAAACCACCCAAACCACCAGACTCCTGCTTTCTTATCTACATTTTAGGCACTGATATTTGCGGACTTGAAAATGGAAAGCATTTTTTGTGCCTGTGGTGCCAGTCATTGATTATACTCGTGATTACTATATTCGTCGACCCTAGTTAGCGAGCATTGCTAATCTACGATGCTGATGGCCTGTGTGATGTGCTGAAGTCACGGCGCGGCCGCGCCGTGTCCCCCCGCTAAGAATGCATAGCAACAACCACTGGGGCGGACCTGTCAGTGAACATGGATGTAGATAGGAACTACAACTACAAGAAGTTGCTCGAGATGACTTGTGCCGCTGGTTGGCGTCGCATGCTGCACTCGCGACCGTAAGCCGGCAGGGTGCTGTGGATCTAGAGGTGATTGCAGCCCTAGAAGGCAACCAGCACAACAAGTCGGGGATTCATGCCGCCAAATCACTCGCGAACCGTGGGGCACAGAGGGCACCATCTTGTACTTGTACTAGTATTACTACCTACTACCTGATACCCTCTATAACAGTTACTGGTAGTGGTAGTAGTAAGAAAGAGAGGAACATGCACCGAGCCTGGAGTACGTATCTCGATCCCCCTCCGCCTGATGAGCACGGGCCAGGCCAAGCTGGGGTATGATCGCATTTATTTAATTGGTAAACCAATTGATGACTTCATCTGTGTCCTAACCACTACCACCGCTGCAAGGTTCCTCGGCACTCTCAGTTAGATAGGAGAGCGTAAGAATTCATCCATTCTCTTTTTACTTTTGAACTATCTGTATATTCAACATCCGTCAAGTCACAATAGGCACCCGTCCGCAGCCTCGACAGTGGGCGCACATTCAGTCTATTCGCAAGCCACGTCTGCGCAGCATCTCGTCCCGCCCGTCCCCCCATTCGCAAACGTTAGACAAGACATGTCCAGCACATCCTTGAATGCCTCTCCCAACCACACACCGCTGCTCTCCAGGAGCAATAGTCCTCCTGCATCACTCAGTATCAACTATTTACCCTCCAAATTTGCTCCCATAGGTCCGAGACGCCGGAAAGGCGGAAAGCTCATCGATCCGTTAATCCCAAAGCAAGGTGGTGGACGAGAAGCATTCAAATCCAATGAGGCCCGTATGCCGGGAGAGGGCGATGATGACTATGATGGTGTGGATGTTAGCAAGGGTTTGAAGGGAAGAAAACCGAGATGGAACCGTTTCAAATGGATCCTTTTCTTCTCAAACCTTGTCGTGAGTCTCCTCAAAACCGAGTTCATAGATATGGCATGACACCTTACACTGACTTGGGTGGATAACAGTTTACTGCATACTCTCTAGTTGCCTTGATATTCTGCATCATCACCTGGTTTAACGTCTGGGACCATGCTGACGTCGTTCGGGTCGGCAATCGCACAGAGCTTATCCTGTCCACCGTCGCTGGTGCACTAGGCGTTCTCACGTCTATGGTTGGGTGGGCAGGCATCTTCCTCAACAACCGTGCCTTCCTCGCCAGTTACACCTTCATGCTATGGATTTGCTTTGCCTTCCTAGTAACGCCGGGCTACCTCACGTACAAACAACGCACATTCAACCTCGAGGGCAAAGTCAACTCTCAGTGGTCGCGCGATCTCGGTGCCGAGGGACGTCTCCGGATCCAGAACCAACTCAAGTGCTGTGGCTATTTCTCTCCTTACATCGAGGCTACCGTCAGTCAGACATGCTATTCTCGTAGCACACTGCCAGGTTGCAAGAAGAACTACCTCACGTTTGAACGACTCGTGCTTGGCAGGTGGTACCTCGTTGCGTTCTGTCTTGTACCCTTGCACATAGCTATTATGGTTATCGCCCTTCTCTGCTCGAACCATATTACCTACCGCTTTGGTAAAGGTATGATGCCCCAAGCTTATCGCCTGAACATGAATAGCATGGCTCTTATCATGGAGCAATATGCCAAGTGCGTCACCTATTTTCTTCACTCGCTCTTTGAGTCCGTCCATTGATCGTCTTCATCCCAGTCAACTGGCAGAACAATACGGAACGGACGTTGCATCCGAGGTCCTCAGCAAATCTCGATCCAATATCAATCTGAGCGGCTTCTCTACTCCGCGGTGAAATTGATGAGCCCAACGAGATAGCGATAGCCTTAACCCCAGCCGATTTCCTGGTCTCATTAAAAAAAGACTCGTTTTGATCCATTCTTTTGTAATTTTTCCATTGCTGACTTTTTTCATATACCTACTGTCGTTCGTTTACCCGTTGTTCAGCCCTCTTATCTAACAGAGTGACACAGGACTTTGTGTTTGTATTTTTTTTTATTTTTTTATTTTAGCCTTGAGCTTGTTATGTTGTGAATTTAGCTTGATTATCTGTGACTGTTTACTTGTGTGGAATGCTTTCGTAGGTGTGACATTGCCGTCGTTTTTCTGATTGACACATTTGTTTATTTACTTAGAAACTAAAATGTATCGAAGTTTCTCAATCAAGAATTCATCGCGCCATTCGAGATCGGAATGAATTGATCGTTTTTGATTTTCCACCATTGAAGCTATGATCATGCACTACTGTCAAGTATTTATCGTGTTCTAGCACCCACGAATCCGAACCGGCTACTCATCATCGCGGACTATTGACTAGTATGCCGCTCATACCTAAGCGCGTACACATCATACTAGTGTCCATCTTCTAAACCAAACGAAGAGCGTGTTTACAGACAGCCGTCTATAATGAGAGAAAAGAAGATAACGTCAGACGAAAAGAGCTGTGCACCACTTCCCAGGACAAGAGCAAATGTAGTTAGAATGAGAAGTAAACAAACTTACTGGGCACATCATTTCCTGCAGTGTTGACGTATGACTTCAAGCTGCTTGATCCGCAGAGCAAGCCTCGGACAAAGGCCTCCGCGACAACGTTGGCGCCCGTGGGCGACGTGTGCGTGTGGTCGATGGGGTAGTAGGTGTCCACGGTTGTTTCGCCGATGGCGTTGTATGCCTGCACGACGTAGTCGTAGTGGTCGACGTATGTGACGCCCGTGGTAGAGGCGACGTCTTGTGCGTATCCCACGAATCGGGATCCATCGCCAATGGTCAATGGCCAGATGTTGTCAGGTGTCTGCAAGGGGAAGGAACATGTCATGATGGCATTAGAATGATTAGCATAAGTGATGAGATAAACAAAAGTGGGTATGTTTTTCCGTTTTCCGTACCTGCGCAGAAACAATTGGGATGGCGCCTTTGGACTGGAGGGCCGTCACGGCATTTTGAACTGCGGATGTACATGCATCAGCCGCGAAGCAAGGTTTCAGGCTTTTTGACGCCTCCTAATACACAACAAGTGCGGAGGCGAGGAAGAGAGGTTCAATGAAGACTCACTGTAATAGACATATGTATGGATCACATCGGTTGTCCCACTAACAGAAGCAATTGGAATTTATATTCATCACAATCCATGGTTTTGATTAGTAAAAATTGAATGAACGCATCAGCATTGAAGGCGGAATGGAAATACCCACTTGGATTCAGTGACGGTAGCGATACTGGAGTATGCAGAGCCGTATGCATCCTCCCTCCCGTTATCTATAGCCCCCGACTCGCCGTCATTGTGCCCGAATTCGATAATCACGTAATCGCCTTTCTGGACTGTGTTGATGATGTTTTGGAAGAGGCCCTTATAGGTATAGCTCCGAGCGCTCGTGCCAGCTAGAGCTTCGTTCACCACATCAATGGTGAGATATTGCCCCAGATACTCTGCCCAGCCTAAAAACCGGGTCAAATTTAGCCCACGGGTTACTCGGTGCCGAAAGGGCTTAAAGGGTGACAGCAGTAAGTCAAGGACATGCCTTGTGTTCCGTTACCACCGCCGCCTAAGGCCATGGTAGAATCGCCGGCCGTGTAGACCGTCGTCGCGGAGGCATATTGGGTGAGCGTAAGGGCAGATGCTAACACGGGGAATGCAAGTTTGGACAGCATCTTCCTTCCTCTCCGGATTGATTGCAGAAGAAAAATTATCGGAAAATCCTTAACCGACAGGTGTTTGTGAGTTATCTCTTGCATCCACCCTTTATATATATATTCCACAGTGACACATCTTAATCCCACTTCATTTCATGGACTATCATCGCTAGCAAATTCGACGACATTTCAATATTCTGAGCGAGAATAGACCGTGGTCAGGCGGGAGGAGGTTACCATATAACGAATACATCCGAATCATTGTAACCCGTATCATTTGTGCGAAGGAGTAAAGGTTTCCGGACATACGCAGGTATGAATCCCGTCATGAGGCCCAAATGTGGGATACAAGAGCGGCCCGCTTTGTTCCACTAGTGCTACGGCCACGATACTCCATGGCGTCATGCGTGCTGCATATGCCATTTGAGTTCAGTTTTGGACGTGGCGTGAAGGCCCGAGCACTATAAAAAGCGACAAGAAGGGATGTCATGAGATCAAAACGCATTCGGTGCTATCAGCGGGCTTAGGCATGTGACCATCGATTTGAGCTGGTTTCCAAGGGGTTCCGGCGGCGAGCGTTTTGCTGTGCGATGGATATCGGAATCTTAAGAAGGGTACAAAAAGGGCCCTGGAAGGGTAGTGACTTGACCCCGAGAGAGAAAAAAAAACATAAGCCGTCAATCATGGGAACAGTCCAATAGGGGACGAAAATCCGCAAGGTTCTCCCTTATCATGATCATGAGTTACATTGTTCTGATGTCGCAAACATACCGGACAATTTTCCCATGTCCGGTTTGAGCGCAAGAATACACATGTGGAAAACGTGCCTCCATTGGCACCACCGGGCTTGTCGGTCAGAAGAACATGTAAGACGACGGGTTCTCTCCTGATCCACGCCAACAATCGCAAACACCGTGTTATGTATTTGTGGGCCGTACAAACGTCCTCGAGCCTTGTGGTGGAAGCAAGGAGTGATGGCAGGACACGCATCTAGTGGCTGGAAGGTTTGCATAATTATTCATGTAGCACCTGCCAGCGGGCGGGCGCGGTCTGTATTTTGGGGTTTTATATGCACTGGCCACAATTTGCTACTCGAACGGCCGTCGGCGGGTAGCACGCTGCAAGTACACTTCTGACTCATAAACGATTATATTACGTGTCTATGTTGAAAATAACTGCACAAGCATATAGAGCCAGGTTTTGACAGAAGCCAGAATAGTATGAACGGTGAGAGAGTTAAAAGTTGAAGGACATGGGGATGTAAAACGAGCTGTGTAAGTGTTTAGTCATCCTCGATTATGTGATGGCACAGAAGACGCGTCTCGGTAGAATGAAGGAAAAAGCTTGCCCACTCTGGAACCGTGCTATGTATTGGCGCTTAGAATTGGGATCTCTTGAAAATAAACAATTTACATAGGCGATCAGATGCGCTGCCAATGCGACTAAACATGCTGTGGTTGGCGCTGGGATCCATATTCTGGCTTGGGCAACACGGCCTACTAGTACGTGATAAAACGGGAATAATGCCCCTGATTAGTCTCAGAGAAACAAGATGTACCGGGGGTATTCATTACTGAGAAGAAAAAGAAGGCCGATGGGGATCTAAAGGAAAAACAAAAACAAAAACAAAAAAACAAAAAAAAAAACGAAAGGTAAGCCCACAAACTTTGAGGGTGAGAGAGGGCATATGGACTCCTAGACGACCGGGTCAGATGAATGTCGCGCAGGCTCCATGCCTTCCTTACGGTGATGGCCGCCGCGCGTCTTTTTTTGTCCGAAGCGTATACCATGTAGCCTCAATGATATGTCGACATTGAATGATCAAAATAGATCCTTGGAGAGCCAATTGACCTCCTGGCGCTATTTAGTGTTCAGCTAGACGCAAGAGTTTTTTTTTCCCCATATGTCGAAGCATGCAAACATGACGAATGTGTACAACTGTGGATCCTATAGAGAAATGGGACGATAGTAAACAAAAGGCAAATAAATGATGACCAATGGGGCCGTGACTTGCCGTCGGCCATCTCCGACTCGCCACAACGATAGTGGCCGCCAAGAACGGCGTGACTTTCGGACGGAAACAATATCTAGTTTTGGTTGTTCAATCATCGATAAATTTCTTTTCTCTGTCTGTCTGGTAGATATGGTTCACCTCATCCACCACGTCATCGGAATCATACCATAGATTTAGGTATCAAACATCGAATCATCTGCGACAGATGGGACCCACATTGGTCATCTTCATTTGCACACCATCATCAACAATCCCTGATTGGTACATGGACCAACAACAAGTTCGGATTTATCCTGTCTGACGACTGCCACGATGCCAAAAATAGACTGAATTGTGATCGAACTTGGCAGAACAGCTGGTGCAGTCCCAAATGAGGCAGGTTCAGCCTGTCACCAAGGCGTGACTGGGTTACACTTGGTACAAACCCTCGGCCACAAGTACGAGTGCCTGGGAAGCGCGCAGGAAACATATATGTACCAGCCTCAACCATGGGCTGAGTGATAGGCTGTACACCCTCCGTATGCCGTTCTCCCACATGAATCCACTTACCATGTAAGTTTGCCTGTCCCTCGAGCTCAGGCAGTGTCTAGCAGCATGGCCATAACGATCACTACCGTATTTCCAGTCCTTCCCTTGAGAGAAACCAGCAATGGAAAGATGAAGATGAGGAAGACGCCTACGAAGATGAAGATGATGAAGACAGTGGACGTACGAGCTCGACCAACAGCGACCGCTCTCCATCGTACTCTTTTACAAAAGTTACCTGGCCGCAGCAGCCACCGCCGCCTTCTACAGCCACTAGGTGGGTAAATGTTGGGAGATTTGTCCATCAAAAAGAAATAATGGCTAAAACCTCGAATAGCTTTTCTAGAACGTCTCCCGATGCGTCGTTCTCACCAGGTTCGGCTGCTGCAGTCGCATCACTGCCACCAGATGTCGTGCCCTTGCGTCGGCGTCGTGCCAAGAGAAGCGAGATGGAACGTTACGCCTCTTTACGAGCGGATCCATACGCGGCCGAGGTCGAGCCTTATCGCATACTCTGTTCCGGTTGCGGAAAATGGATACGTCTGAGGCCCAATTCAACCTATTGCAGCATCCCTTGGGATGCGCATAGAAAGAGCTGCCTTCTGAAGACCATGTGAGTCGAGACCCGAGATATCTGTCACATCACAGGAAAATTTTCCGCTCCATACTAACTGACTGCCCTCCACGAAAGGACACGAATGGACAGTGGTCTCTCCACCAGAGATGCAAAGTTAAAGATGGACCAACTGGTCAGGAAATTCGACATCGAGCGTATTCTATGCGCTATGTGCGATCGCTGGATCCCCGTATCCCCCACGGATCACAACGTTGCGCTGGCCACCTGGGAAACACACAAATCGAGTTGCCAAATTGAGCATGTCAGGAATGGGGCCAAGAACATCACCCCGTCTCTGACGTCGACAACATTAACGGCACCCTCTGCGTTTGCCGGGGGATCGGATCTAAGCACGATGGAGCCACTATCCTACATTTCCGCGCCCGGGCCTCCCTCGATGTCGGGTTCTTCCGCTCGAACTGCGGCGGCGCAAGCACGATACGATGCACTAGCGGCAGATCCACTCATCTTGGTCATTGAACCCTCCCAAGTCCTCTGCAAGCAGTGCGGTAAGTGGGTTGCCTTGCGTAAGGACAGCAGTTATTGCTGGTACCCATGGGAGGCACATCGTAGCAAGTGCAGGCCGACTTCGCCCTCAGGCAACACTTCGACGATAGTTGATAGGCACGAGCCAGGCGGCGTGGGCTCCCCCATGCTTGTGTCCAGTTCGGCCCTACCCTCGGCATCCACGACAAAGACGCAAAAAATGGACAGGCGGATGAGCATCGACTCGCTACTCACATAAATGATGGGAGACAAAATAAAGAACGGCCACGCTCACCTAACTAGTACTTCCTGCTAACCCTTTCTGTCACAAACGTCATGAACGCCCGAATGACGGACGTCCGGAAGCTTAGTCCCCTGTCCATGGACAGATAGATAGCGCGTCCATACCTCGATCATGTGGCAAGGCTCCATCATCATTCGCATATGTACACCAACATGGACTGAATTACGACGAGCCATGATGCACGCAGCGTGCGAGACATGAGATTACCTGCAGGATCTGTCGGCGGAGGAAGGAATTCTATCACATCAGTCATTTTCATTTCTCTCTTTTTAAGGTTTTCTTACAGTGCCTCGTCAATTAATAATCCTCATTTTGGAACGACCATTACTTTTGAGGGGTATTTTCGTTTTATGAAACCATCAATCATGTGGCTAGTCAGTATCCTTCAACTCGATTCATTAATTCTTGAGAAGTGGCGAAGATGAACTTGAAGGCTTGGAATTTATCGTGTTGATCAATACTGTATGAAGTGGCAGGCCTGGCCTGTAAGCGCTTACGCTAGTCGCAATGACATATCTGTGATATCTAAGAACTCTAAATATCCACTTAGTTAGGTCATCTCATTACCATGCACAGTCAGCACTTACTGTATGTATGCAAAACACGCGCTTTGATTTACCCGCCTTCTCTTCTTCGAGTTTTTCCTTGACCCAGTCCAATCCCATCTGGTATAGATAGGCGCCAAAGTATCGGTTGGTGATTGATAGGTGAATCGTGCAGAGATAATCAGCCCAATCCATAGTCTGTCATAGCCTATTTACCATTAGAACCTATTGACAACCATGGGGCTCGTTGACATGCGCATCTTAGATTATGATACATTCGGGGCGGGTGCTATCACTTTGAGAACTGAGACCAACCTTGGAATTATTGTATAGCAAGTCCTTGTAAGTTGAAGTAATATACATAGAGGGAAGCCACACAGACATGATATTAAATTGACCTCCTGGCGTGACGGGACCGAAGCTGGGGGGATTGATAGGAAACAAGGCTGAAAACATGAGGGGAGACGGGATCGTGCAGTAGAAGAGCCATCCTTTGACGAATCCACGGCTCGGAATTGTAGACAGCAGCACGGATCTGTCATTGTCTAGAGCAACTCAATTGTAATCACTGTCCTCATATCATCGAGCCTGCTTCTGTCTGTCACGTCATCCGGGCGACAATAGTTTCTCCCTAGCAGCAATCTCCTCTTTTAGGGCGTCTCTCCCTTCCTCCAGCCATTTTATGTATTCAAGAGCCCTGGACAGGACGCCACTCTTTCCTTTAGTCCCCGGGCCGCTGTTACCCTGCTCTTCTTTACCCCGTTTGTTGCTGGCACGACTACCATTCCGACCACTGCCTTTAGGTCGACCTCTTGTTGGCATACCAAGACTGGGATCCTGACCAACGGGAGCAAGGAGAGCTAGTAGCTGTGCATATCCTTCTCTGATTGTGTTTCTGCGTTTTTGCTCAGAGAGAATGTGGTTAAGCCGTTTCTATATTTGCATAGCGTGAGAACACACTTGCTCTAATTGGGTGCGAAGAAAAAAAAACTTGCGTTGCTACCCGAAGATGTGCCGTTGGAGATAGAAGCCTTTCTGGACGACACCACCGGTGAATATCGCTCGTCTTTGGCTTTGGGGGGAGTCGGTGTCTGTGTCTGCGTCTGTGTCTGAGTGTGTGGCGTTGTTATTGAAGCAGGGTCCCCCTCGGGAGGCTCGTGATCGTTCGATGATGTGGACCCGCCGGCGGATGGCGATATATGCAGATCGCGATGGGTCTCGTTGGCCGCCGGTGGGTACGAGGGATATGAGGAATATGCCAGGGTTTGCAAGTATGTGCTGTCCATGCCTGCTGTTCAGTACCCGAATGAGGCTTTGCTGTGTGTATGCTGCATATATTAGGCTACGTCACCTTCCCATGATACATCAAAGCTCATATCTACATCATCAAGAAAGTTGAATATATTCGTAGCCTCCTCTTCTGTCAGGAGTTCTGTATTGGATGGAGGAAGCATGCTCCTTGATTGGGTGGGTGAGAATAGTGCTGCTGAGGAAGGTATCATGCTACTAGACGGGCTAGGATGTATAGACGGGTCAAAATCAAATTGGAAATCATGCCGGCTTCGTGCCATGACGAGTGTGGATCGGTTGTAAGTGGAAATGCAAGTGAAAGGGTTAAGGAGAGGGTGTGTCCAAGTTTAAGTTGTCTGATCTCTTGAATGCCACCATGCGGGGGTGCCAGATGGCGGCGAAAAATGGCAGCTGCGCCCGGCAGTCGGTAACATTAGCTTCCGGAGGGGCTCATCGATGGTCGGAAGCAATTGAATAATTACTAAAAAGTATTTTCCAAGTCCCGGTCAAGTCACGATTCATGATCCTCGCAAAGGTTCGAATCACACCTCTTCATTGGCGGCACTGCTCTTCCAATCTTTGGTTTTCACGCGCGAAGACGACCATGCAAGGGCTCGACCTCTCACCCCCACCTCAGAGATGGATGAAGGATGCCTTGAATAGGGATGTGTTCAAGAAGCACATCCCCATTCTTGCTGCCAAAATTCCCACAAGCAAGACTGGTGTACTGATCAACTCGAAAGTTATGAGCTCGTGAGCAAGATTGCCCCCTGGTATTGCACACATACCTTATTTGTGCATTGCCAGCTCCTTGTTGGGGATACCACGCATGCGGAATGTTGTTTACGACCCTTCCGGCCCTCACGACCGACTGGTCTTATTCCGCGTCACAGATGAAGGTATGTTTGCATGCCCCATAAAACGGTAATCTACTTGATTCACATGATCTGGAAGGAAGCCAAATTGTCGCCTGAGGCTCGAAACTTTGTGTTACAAGAAGGGCAAGGACAATTCACGGATTATACTCTAGAGCTAGACTACGACTACTGGACTGCCGGTGTGTACACCTTGTTCTCTTACGTCAAGATTTTGACATTACAACTCAGGTCTCTGCCAGACGACATACTTCATGCCATTTTACCGGAGGAATTATGCGATGGTGCACCAACAGGCTTCGCTGCTACCGGTCATCTCGGTTAGTATATTCTTTAACGCTGATCACTATGTCATCTGAAGTATTTCCCAGCGCATCTCAACCTTAATGCACCTTATTTACCCTACAAATACATCATCGGTCAAGTAATCATGGACGTACGTAAGGAGATAGTCCGCCGGACGTGCCTCATCTGAGATATTTCATCATCTGACAGAAAAACCCGCGAATCCGCACTGTTGTCAACAAGCTAGAATCCATCTCCAATCAATTCCGTGTTTTTCAAATGGAGCTTCTGGCTGGAGATCCTGATTACATCGTTGAACATGTACATGCGCATCATGGCTTCTTCCGTTTCTCCTTTTGCTCACGTTCGAACAGGCGGAATCAAATTGCACCTTTAAATTTGACTTTTCAACGGTATATTGGAACTCTCGTCTAGGCACGGAGCACGCACGACTTCCTGCTCGATATTTTACTCCTGGAGCTGTAGTTGCAGATGTTTTTGCTGGCGTGGGCCCGTTTGCAGTCCCGGCAGCGAAGAACCATGGCTGTGCAGTCTTAGCCAATGACCTCAACCCAGAAAGTGCACGGTGGCTTCGCCACAATGCCGAAGCAAACCATGTACGTCGCTCAAACATCTTAATTGCAGCTGTTGTTGACAGCCTCCAAGGTTGGTGACGATGTTCGAGTCTCATGTGAAGATGGACGCCAGTTCATTGCTACGATTGCCCAGAGGATTGCGGAGGATCCGTTCCCGCCCTACACTGGGCCAAAGATCAGCCGCCGCAAAGAGAGAGAAGCTAAAAAGGCCCAGAGCAAGGGTGATGCGTCCGGGCTCCAGCCATCAGTGGATCCTCAGAGTGAGAACACTTTATCGAATCGGAGTCGAATTGATCACTTGGTGATGAACCTGCCTG
Organism: Agroathelia rolfsii; assembly: GCA_018343915.1. Lineage (NCBI taxonomy): Eukaryota > Fungi > Basidiomycota > Agaricomycetes > Amylocorticiales > Amylocorticiaceae > Agroathelia > Agroathelia rolfsii. The sequence goes on from JABRWF010000002.1 coordinate 3,558,124, forward strand.
ACTCCGCCATCGAATTCTTGGATGCCTTCCGCGGCTTGTATGCCAAGTCACACAAGTTCGCACGCGCTTGGGACACGACAGATGTTGAGGCGCTACCCATGGTTCATTGCTACTGCTTCACGCGAGAGCTAGAGCGAGAGGGCGCTGAAGTGGATATCCGCAATGTCCGTGCTATTGCCCCTATCTCCTTTTAATTTGACTGACCTCCATTATTTTGCGCATACATACAGCGTGTAGAGGAAAGGCTTGGTTCCACACTCAATGTTCCTCTGGGGGGACTTGGCGAAGATTTGCATTGGGTTCGACGAGTCGCGCCAAACAAGGACATGTACTGCATTAGTTTCAGACTTCCGGCGTCCGTGGCGTATCGGGATGTGGGGGGAGGTGTCATGACGGTGCCTGGGCACTAGTCGTGCGCGTGGCCAGTTACTGCTCGGCGGGAGTGCCCATTGTGAACATACACTGCATATGCGTGCTTGTCTGTAGCAGTCATTGCTATGACATGCTATGGTTTTAAAATTTCCCCACACACACTCAAAATAAAGTATATCCGCATCTTATTGGCTGTAGATACACTATAAGTGTTCAAGTTGGGATTGGATGAGAATATACCTCATGGTTGAGACTGCATCGGGGCAAACCGGTGACATGTTGGCGTGACGTAAGCAAGACCACGCTTATCCCCGCAAATGTGTCCGCCGGCTGTAACGCAGGCGCATTAGAGCAGTCGGGCGCAGGGAGTTAGCGGCGTACGACGGACTTGTATTTCTCTCGCACTCCTCTTGTTTACTCGAGGATCAGCACCGCATACCCTGAGCATCGCTCTCTCCCTCTCTCTCCTTCTTTCTTGTTTCCTTTGGCCTCCATTTCCATTAGACGGGGCGCCCTCTTCATATAGATCCACATAGACATATTATACAGGCTTTTGTTTTGTTGCTATGTCCCCGCTCTCTACCGTTAACAACGACTCGGGTAAAGTCTCGAGCGCAATCAGTGCCATTAAGGGCGTCGTCTCCGTCAAGGAGAGCGAGCTCAAGCGCTGGAAGCGCAACTTCGAGACAAACGCCAAGGTTGAAAAGGATGGAGAAAGGTAGCATCGTGCTTTTTCGGTTCTTGTCGTCACATCATCGACACGGCACACTGACAATTTTGTTCACTCGTTTTCCTGCAGGTTTTTGGATCCTGAAAACTTTGTCAATGCCATTGCACCCTCTGGAGACCTGACCCGCATCGGGCGGGCTCAGTTTGCAATTCTCTTCCGTGTTGCAGACATCAACCGCCGGGGGCTCATCTCGTGGGACGACTTTGTCATTTTCGAGACGATGCTCAAGCGACCGGATGCCGACTATTGGATTGCATTCCAATACTTTGACGTGTATGTTGCATTTGCATTTTGCGATTTCTTAGTTATACTGCAAAATTCTTATTCAAACGAACTATTTTTAGTGATAGCTCAGGAACCATTAGTTACGAGAACTTTAAGAATGTCTTCACGGCCAACGTGGGATCCGGTTCAATTCCCTTCGATTTTGATTGGTATGCTTTCGCAATATATTTGCATTGATCGATCCTGACTCGGTGATTATAGCGACTGGATCAAGCTCTACCTCGGCAAGAAGAACGGGTCTCATGTCCTTGGATGTAAGGACATATGTAGAAAATACATTCCCCACATCTGACTTGATTTCTCGGTTAGATAATGAGTTTACACAACTTATGAAGGGTCTGCAAGGAGAGAGGCTGCGGCAAGCCTTCCATCACCTCGACAAGGACGAGGATGGATTCATTACCCCCGATCAGTTCAAGAGAATCATCTTGGTATGTTTTTTTTATTGTGGCTGCCGTTGAAACTGTGGCCGACTAGTTTATAGGACATCGCCGGCCATAAACTTTCGGACGCTGTCATTGAGCGTCTTCCTACACTCACTACACTAACCCCTGGTGGGCGCATCACATACTCCGAGGTTATTGCTTTCCACAATGTCATCCGAGGTAGGATAACTTCCACTATCCAGTCTATAGTTCTTTGTTAACGTTTCTCACAGAGATGGACATGGTCGAGCGCATTCTCCGCGAGGCCACTGCCAAATCGAAGGATGGACGTGTCTCCCAATCTGATTTCCTCAACTACTCACAAGCCAACTCCCGATACTCATTGTTCACGCCCATGGAGGCCTCCATTATTTTCCACTTTGCATCGCGTGGTAGTGGAGAGCAACGTCTGGCACTGATCGACTTCGCTCAACTGCTGGATCCTCGCTGGCGTGCACCACATGATGACGCGGATGAATCAACAGCAGAAGTTGTCAAGGCTTCGTCGGCTTCGTGGGGAGTTGCTCTGCTTGGTAGTGCTTACAACTTTGTTCAAGGAGGTTGGCATATATTTCTTTCTCAATCACTATTCACAGCTCATCGGCATGCTTCACAGGTATCGCCGGTGCCTTCGGAGCCACCATTGTTTACCCTATTGATATGGGTAAGTTACTAAAGAAATATAAATTTTCTTCTCTGTTTGGCTGACCATCACTATAGTTAAGGTTTGTGTCGTCCATCTGTCCCTATCATTTTGCTCGCTCTTCTCAAACATGCGAACACGTTTGTTTATTGTTTTATAGACGCGGTACGTATCCATGGCATCTGTATCAAAAGATCACAGCTGATCTGAGGCAATTTACAGTATGCAAAACCAGAGAAGCACTGTTGTCGGTCAGCTGCTGTACAAGAATAGTCTTGATTGCGCAAAGAAGATTCTAAGAAACGAAGGCTTCCTTGGTTTCTACCGCGGCCTCGGCCCGCAACTGATTGTATGTCGATTTCATGTCTGAATTCGCTTGTCACATTAGTTCTCATCCAATCCAATATAGGGTGTCGCCCCCGAAAAAGCTATCAAATTGACGGTAAATGACTTTGTTCGAGGTAAAGCCACCGACCCGGAGACGGGCCGCATTACTCTGCCTTGGGAGCTCATTGCTGGTGGCACTGCCGGTGGATGTCAAGTCGTGCGTGTCAGATATTGAATTATTTATGTCCCGGCACTGATGCTCCTCCAGGTCTTTACCAATCCTCTGGAAATTGTGTACGTGTTTTTATATACGTTTGGGTGTATGATCTGAATCTGCCCCACAGCAAGATCCGTCTTCAAGTCCAGGGTGAGGCTGCTAGACTGGAGGGTATCGCGCCAAAGGGCGCTGTGCACATTGTGCGACAACTTGGTCTTGTGGGTCTCTACAAGGGTGCCAGTGCCTGTTTACTCCGAGATATTCCTTTCTCTGCTATCTACTTCCCTGCATACTCCCATTTGAAGAAAGATGTGTTCAAGGATGGCTATAACGGAAAGCAGCTTGCCTTCTGGGAGACGCTCAGTGCAGCAGCCATTGCGTAAGAGTTTCTGATCGGGCCTGTTGTCATGAAGAGATGAAACTCATCTTTTCGGATTTTTTGACATAGTGGCATGCCCGCCGCGTATCTTACAACTCCCGCTGGTACGGTACCGTTCTATCTCCTTTGCTCCATTACACCCGACTAACTCTTTGCTATGCGGTTGTTAGATGTCGTCAAGACGCGTCTGCAGGTAGAAGCACGCCAAGGACAGACCCACTACAAGGGTCTTGCTGACGCCTTCGTGAAGATCTGTGAGTGGTTGGCACGGTACTTGTTTATGCATGATGGACACTAAGGCGGAAATTTGCCTTAAAAAACTACCAGATAAGGAGGAGGGCTTCAAGGCCTTGTTCAAGGGCGGACCGGCCCGTATCGTCAGAAGTAGCCCACAATTCGGCTTTACGCTGCTCGCGTATGAAAACCTGCACAAAGTGAGTTTTCTAGCACGGATTCATCTCATCAAAAATGATCGTTTCTGACTGACGTATCACAACGCTCCGCACAGTACTTGCCTGTAAGCATTATCATTATTTTTCTCTGGGCTCTGATTGGCCCATCACACTCGAGCTGTGATCTGACCCGGGATTTTGTTTACAGTATCCATGGGAGGAGAAACCGCCCCAAGTCCAGACTGCGCTCACGACTTCGAGACCGGATGACTTGTCGAGAATTCGCGCACGGAATGCGCTCAAGATTCTGTTGGATGTGCATGGTGACTTTGGCCGCAGGGCGGCGTCTACGCCTTTGCCATTCCTGCCCTCTCCTAGTAACAAAAGTTCTTGATAGTTGGGACCATGGTAGATTTGTTGGAATAGAAATGTTTATATACTCTACTACTACTACTACACTGCATCATTTCCGCGTACGAACAGACATGTGCAGCATAGCCTGAGCGTGATGGACAGTTGGTGGACTCGGTCGGTGTTGCAATCCACAAGCAAGTCCCCTTAGAGACAGGATCAGCCAATCGTGAGAAACTGATGCGGGCTCTGATTGGCCTGTAGTGTGATCAACTCCTGCCTCAAATATCCAACACAGACAAGACGGAGTCGTTCACCCCTCCATCCCTCTGCTTGTGGTCATCTTTCGTTTTCTTTTCCTTTTTTTCTCTATTTTTTTCCCTCTTTTTTTTCGGTAAGCGCATACATCACATCAGATGTCAATATCATGATGGCCATATTTAACCCTTACTTCCCATGTGCACCTCCAGAGCGTCCCGCTCTCCCCCACATCCTCTTCAAGTTTCTGCTAGACAGGGCTTGCCCCAAAAGCGTAGAGCGCTATTATTCTTTGTCTATCTATTTGGCACGACACACACACACCGCCTGGGATTTCGTAGTCCTACCCCCACTCTCGTTCAATCATCATGATGAAGTCAATATTACTCGGTCTCTCTCTCACGGCGTCCGTATCTGCTCAGGCCATCTCGATGGTGGGGTCATCCCTGGTCGTCGCTGATCTGTATGCTGCTGGCCCAACGTCTTCAGCCGATGCTTCAGGCTCGAGCAGCTCGTATCCTGCTCAGACGAGCGCTCCTAGCTCGTCGTACAGTGCTCCGCCATCACAGTACACTGCGGCTCCGTCAGATTACCAGTCCCAGACGGTTGGCATGCCGTATTCTTCCTACATGAACGGTGGATATAAGAACATGAATTGCGGCTACGGCTATTCGAAGGCAGACGACGGCTCTTGCCATACACAATCTTGGTATACGGATAACAGCTATGGTTGCATGGAAACGATCATCATCAACCAGTGAGCTTGCTAGAATATGACGCATATATGCTTCTTTTTCTGATTGGTTGTCGCGGTTTCACACAGCTCGGCATACTGTAGCTCCGTTGGCTATGGTTATGGTGGAGGGTCGACGGCGACTGTGACCGTGACTGAGACGTCGACGTATGATCACACTGTTACATCTACTGCAGTAAGACGGCATTTCTTTTTTTGCTGTATGTTTATTCACGGCAAATCAACAGACACAGACCGTGCCTACCACGATCTATGTAACGCAAACCCGCACGGACACCCAGACACAGACAGATATCATCACATCGACCAAGACATATCTGTCCACCTCATTCGTTCCGACAACATATGTCTCGGTGTCTACGGAAGTCATCGACAGCACCCTCACCCAAGAGCATACCCTCACCCTGACCGATACCCAGACTCAGATCAATACCTACACGAAGACGGACGTCCTTACTAACACGGCAACCAAGACCCAGAGCGTTACGGAGACTGATTTTGTCACCAAGACCTATCTGTCGACCATCATCCAGCCTACTACCTACACAAGCGTCTATGTTTCTACTGACATCATTGACAACGTAAGTAATCTTTTTTCTTCTCTTCATATCTCCTCATATGCGCGAAAATTAAAATTTATCCTATTTTAGACCAAGACGCTTGTGCAAACACAGACCGCTACAGTAACTGATGCTGTCACTTCCGTGTCGACTGCAACTGCGACTGTGTCTAAGACGGCTACTGAGACCGACAGCGTCACTCAGACTGACTTTGTGACAAAGACGTATCTGTCAACGATCATCCAGCCCACGACGTACTTCAGCACCTATGTGTCGACGCAAGTCATTGACAATGTATGTTCTTTCTGCTGCTCTGATGCCCATGGGTTGTCCTGCTTACGTCTTCATCCAGACGAAGACTCTTTTGCAGACACAGACCGCTACAGTAACAGATGCTGTTACTTCCGTGTCGACTGCCACCGCAACAGTCTCCAGGACGGCCACGCAGACCGATAGTGTGACCGAGACTGACTTTGTTACGCGCACGTATTTGTCGACGATCCTCCAGCCAACGACATACTTCAGCACCTATGTGTCGACGCAGGTCATTGACAACGTGAGTCTCAACCTATCGTGTACGCAAGATTCTCGTTTGACTCCCTCCCCCAGACGAAGACAGTCTTGCAGACCCAGACAGCGACGATGACGGACATCTTGACCTCGGTCTCGACGGCGACTGCCACGGTTTCTGAGACGGCGACGCAGACTCAGAGCGTCACTGAGACAGACTTTGTGACTAAGACTTATCTCTCGACCATCATTCAACCGACGACGTACTTCAGCACTTATGTGTCGACTCAAGTCATTGATAACGTGCGTTCTGTGATCATTTCTATGGTTTATACTGTTTTTAACCTTTTCCCTCATCCAGACTAAGACTGTTCTGCAAACACAGACCGCCACTGTTACTGATGCTGTCACTTCTGTTTCAACTGCCACCGCGACAGTCTCAAGGACGGCCACACAGACCGATAGCGTAACTGAGACTGACTTCGTTACACGCACGTACTTGTCGACAATCATCCAGCCAACGACGTACTTCAGTACCTATGTATCGACTCAAGTCATCGACAACGTGAGTTGTAGTCCATTTGTACATACAAAATTCTTATTTCTATTTTCTTTCTTTCCACAGACGAAGACAGTCTTGCAGACCCAGACGGCTACGATGACTGATTTCATGACTTCAGTCTCGACAGCTACCGCTACGGTTTCTGAGACGGCAACACAGACCCAGAGCGTCACTGAGACCGATTTCGTCACCCGCACATATCTGTCAACGATTGTCCAGCCGACAACGTATTTCAGCACATTCGTCTCAACTCAGGTCATTGATAACGTATGTTCACTCAATCATTATTTTCCTCGAACTATTACTAACCTAGCCTCTATTATAGACCAAGACAGTCTTGCAGACCCAAACGGCTACGATGACGGATTTCATGACCTCGGTCTCGACGGCGACTGCCACCGTCTCTGAGACTGCCACCGAAACCCAGAGCGTGACCGAGACCGATTTCGTGACTAGGACTTATCTGTCAACCATCGTTCAGCCTACGACCTACACGAGTGTCTATGTATCTACCCAGGTCATCGATAACGTAGGGGTTTGATCTTATCCACACTCTTGGATGCGCAGCTGAATCAAACTTTTTTCTGTTAATTATAGACCAAGACCCTGCTCCAGACTGCAACTGCAACTGTCACCGACCAGATGACCTTCGTATCCACGGCCACAGCAACTGATACTCTCACGGCCACCCAGAGTGTTACCGAGACGGACTTCGTCACTCGCACTATGCTCTCGACTGTTGTTCAGCCGACGACCTACACCAGCGTCTATGTATCCACTCAGGTCATCGATAACGTAAGTTACCAATTTCATCGAAAAGATTTAGGTGGCTCGTTTACTGAAACGTTGGTATTCAGACCAAGACCGTCTTGCAAACACAAACCGCCACTGTAACTGACCAGATGACATCTGTGCAGACACAGATCATGACGGACTTCGAGACTGCTACTGCCACACAGACGGAGATGGTTACCGTGACCCAAGTCAGCACCTATGTGCAACCAACGACCTACGTCTCAACCTACGTGTCTACCTCGGTCATTGACAATGTAGGTCCTTTCTCATCTCGAGGTCATCTGAGCTTGAGCTGAGAACTTTTACTGCAGACCCAAACGGTTGAGAATACTGTCACCGCCACTATGACCGAGAACCAGACCATTCTGTCGACGATCCTTGCCACTCAGACACAGACGGCGTTTGCAACTGCCACTGTGTCGGCTACGACGACAGAAATTCAGGCTGCCGACGCCACTGCCCTGGCTAACTGTCTTGGAAACGTATGTTGAAACTAATTCGTGTTCTGCTTTACCAGCGGCTGATGATTTGCGATTGAACTTTTATAGTGCAAGAGTACCTGGGGTCTCTCGTACGGCACAGGTTATAGCTCCAATACCTACGCTGCTGCAGCCACATCAACTCGGTCATCGTACTATTAGAGCAGCCCCCCAGCGTTCTAATAGTTTCTTCATTCCGACCTTGTGTATCAATCTGTTAATGGACTGAATATCTCACGCCGTAATATAAATCTCTTCCTGTAAATCTGACACAGACGGACCTTTCTACCGTGGACTATCTTTTCATGGCCGCCTTCTTTGTGCATACAACGTTCGCTTGTTTGTAGTGATCGTGTTTTCTTTGTGCTTCATCTTGCGCTTTTTCTCTTTCGTGATTGGAGGGGTTTTACCTTACGTTTTCCCAAAACTTTTTTTTTGCCTTTTTTTTTTTTTTTTTTACTCTGCGCTGCCACGCTTTTTTATTGCACATTTGCATTTTTCTAATATTATTTGTTGAAGGGCAGACGGATTCTTGGCTTGGTGTTAGTGCGCCGAATCTGGTTCTTCTACACATGTTACTACATCATGATTTATCTGGTGCAAGTTACGGATGGATTGCTATCTAAGTCATTTTTATTTCGTCTGCGCCAACTAGTAAGCAGTCTGAGAGTGAAATTGCACAAATGTGACGCCATTCTGGTGTTGTATTGTTACTAAGATATCGTGCTTGGTAAGTGTAATTTCTTGAACCAAGTCGTAATTGTACATAAATCCCCAAACAAACTCGTATTTTTGCTCTGGTACTCACGAAAACGGTCCAACTCAGCTTCACTGGCTGACACTCCTGATATACTTAGAACCATGCCTCTTCAGATCGCAGACCAATCCGTGCAGCCTGCAGATCTCAAGGATGACTATCTCATCTTTTATGCCTCGATCGAGTCAGAGACAGGCAAAATGTGGTGCCCTGTGAGTTTTCAGGTCCATAACGACAAACCAGACGCTTCTCAACTGAAGGCCATAAACTATTGATAATAATGGTCTGACTTTATGCGTTGCAACTTGAAAGGACTGCCGAGATGTAGAGTCTCTCGTACACAACGTCTTTGACGCAGAGGATGGTCCATCTGCGACAATCGCCTATGTCGGTCTTAGGCCCGAGTATGTGTTTACCGATTTCTCACTCTTAGTTGTACCCGGAAAAAGATATATAACATGAAATTTAAGATGGAGACAGCCTTCAAATCCCTATCGCAACCAGCCATGGAACGTAACGAGTGTACCTTGTATCATCCGGCGATCTGATGTACGTATAGAACATACGATCTGGTGCGGGAAACTTGGTTTGAATATGACGAGCTGATGTTGTGGATTGTCAGTCTGCCCGGCTTAACGACTCCGAATTTGCGGATAAACTTGACGCTTTTGTCAAGGGTGCATAAATTAAGCTGGTGCTTGTAATAATATGAGGCGCGCATGCGAAAAGGAGGGTTGGAATTTGAATGTACTAATAATACAACACTGGAATAACAGGAGCATATGTGCTAGGACAGCTGTTCAAATTATCTTTCAGTAACTTGAATTTTATCACGTGACCCACTCTTATCGTAACTGTCAGTTGCAGTTTCAACTTGATTCAGGGATTAGTAAAAAAATGAATGAAGTCTCGAACAGCACTCACGTTGTAAAGTTCTGTTCATTCGCTGGAGGATTTCATATAGTGTGTTTTTCATCTCAGTGTAATGTAATGTAACTAAACGCGGGTAAAACCATTAGCTCATAACAACCCCTTGTTCATAAACCAAATGATTGACAGATCAAAAAATGAGGATTGAAACATAAAGATTGCAAAGTTATCATGATCTATTTTCTTAGGTTTCATAATGGTAATGACGACAGAGACAACAACAAATATTTATAATTTTTATTTATCACGAAAAATGTGATGTGCGATGTCAGCACGCTAACCACCACATCATTCTGCTCTGATGAAATCACCACTTTTTCCGCCCTCCTTCCTAATGACCATGACGTCGCTGATCCTCATGTCCTTGCCTGCAACGGCCTTGAGCATATCCCAGACAGTCAGGAGGCCGACAGATACCGCTGTAAGGGCCTCCATTTCAACACCGGTCTTACCCTCACACGAGACCGTGGCTTCGCACTCAATGCTATACTGGGGTTGCTGATAATGATTATCACGGCTACTGCCACCGCCGATGAAAATAGGATGATCATCATCACCGCTTGCATTTTGGTGATGCACGCGAGGCCGTAATTCGACGGAAACGTGGCTCAATGCGAGAGGATGGCAGAGGGGAATTAGATCCGCTGTTCGTTTGCTGCCCATAATTGCTGCCAGCTGTGCGACCGTAAGGACATCGCCTTTCCCCTTGGCCTTGGCGCGTGCTTTTTGAATTGCTGCTGCTTCTTGTATCTCGTCTAAATCGACGTTTTTATGTTTGCTGTGTTGTAACTCGGACGCGTCGGTGATGAGATTATAGGCAATGGCAGGGATATATATACGTCCGCTGGCTGTTGCTTTCCGTTTGGTGGGAGTTTTTTCAGATACATTGACCATTGTTGGCCGGCCGTCGGCTCCGATGTGCGTTAACTGATGCACAAGAGTTGTCGAAGATGAAGAGGAGGAATTGTATCGACACCCAGCAACCGTCTGATTAATATTGTGCATTATCTTCATCACAGGAAAGAAGGGACGAGGAGCGGTGCATTGAATATGGCGGATAGTGGTAGTATGGAGAACACGAGGCAAGAGACGAGGGCCTAGTAGTCGCGTTGTAAAATAGTACATATGGAGAAGGGAAGAGAAGAAAGAAAAGGTGTATACAATGATCAACAGCTCATCACATTATACGGTACACAAATTCTTACATAAAGGTGGTCACCCACCAATTAAAATCATGGGTCTATTTGTTTGTACATCAATATCTTCCATATTCGCGTGTTTCTCCTGCTTGCCCCGGACAGCCATGCCAATGGTCTCGAGTAGTTGGGTATCAGAGGCACCATCACGCATAAGATCCCGAAGTGATATCTCTTTAGCATCGAACAGGCAGACCTAATTTAAGGATGAATGTAAACATAAGTACTTGTGCGTCCAAGGAGAACAAAAATGATATACTGACCTTGATTTGACCATCCGCAGTGAGGCGTAGTCTGTTACACGATGAACAAAAGTGATCCGACATGCTGCTGATAAAGCCAAAACTACCACGATATCCTGGCACTTTCCAAGAACGCGCGGTATCATTTGTCTCGTCGCTGAGACGAAGAAGGTCTGTATGGCTGTAGTGTGAAGAGATTCGAGAGAGCAGCTCTTCCGAGGGAATCATTTTGGCCTTGTCCCATTTGTTCCCTAAACCACGCTCGGTAAGAAAGGTACCCCCATGTGAAATTAATCGTGTATACCTGTGAAGGGCATGAATTCGATGAAACGAATAGACATATCTTTATCCTTCGTCATTTCTACGAAATCGAGTACTTCGTGATCATTGAGACCTTTCACCACCACGACATTCATCTTGAGTGACTTGAGTTTTGGAGAGGCCAGGGCCACATCCAAAGCACGCATGACCGCTTGATGACCTGGGCGACGTGTCATAATTTCAAATTTGAAGGGGTCGAGGGTATCTAAACTAACATCTCGTGAGTTGAATTTACTCGAGAGTAAGGTGTTTCCGTACCTTAGGTTGAGATGGGTCAAGCCATTTTCAATCAATTCTGGCAGACGCCGGTGCAGTGATATTCCATTGCTCGTCATTCCAATCGACTCCAATCCATATTTTCGTAATCCATTCAGTCCTTCTAGATGAAACAGTCATAGTCAGTTTAAGATTGACAAAAAGCCCAATAACGTATAGACTGTACCGAAAATGTCTACAAGATTTTTGCGGATAGTAGGCTCGCCACCAGTTAAGCGTATTTTTGTGACACCACTCTCAACGAAGAGCGTCGCAAGACGCAGGATTTCGTCATTCGTCAGAATATGATCCTTGGGTGACAACTCTATGCCTTCGCTAGGCATGCAGTAGAAGCCTATAGACTAAATTAGTATCATGAGGTACCAGCTGCTGATGTGATATTGCAAAGACTGACATCGAAGATTGCAACGCTCCGTCAAAGATATTCTAAGATAATTATGCTTTCGATGGAAAGTGTCGATAAGAAATGGGCTGAAAGGTCGCTCAAGTTCTGTTTGCGCTATTCTAGCCTAAGGAACTGTTATTAAAAAAACACTATATATGTGTGGGATATAGTGACAAACTTGAGCTTTCAGCCTAATAGCTTCACTCTGAGCAGTCCGATTGAAAGACTGGGAAACATATCGACGCTGATATGACCCTAGGTAGTCGACATTTCCGGACGTGTGAGGAACTGGTATCGAATAAAGGCTGGCAATAGACCTGCTAGCCTGAGAATTACGCTTGAAGAAACGCCATGATAGAGCTCTCCCTAGATGTGGGGCCATTATCCTACTAGCAAATCAATACGAGCTAGGCTGGATGGAACTCAGGCTGGAACAAGATAGAGAGGATTCCTAGTCATCGACATATTCTGATTAAAACGTTGGTAGTACCGGGTTCCATACAGAATTAGACTCGGAAGCCGATTGCGTTTGTGCGGCTCCGGAGGTTGTGTAAGCAACCCACTTCAGTTGTAGGCCACTGGGCACCAACTGCATCTCTTCGACCAATCACACTCTGAAGGGCTGTCTTTCACTTGAGATACAATGTATAATTCTGCTGGGTGACCTGCCAAGCTAGGCTATTATGTTAGGAACATTATCAGCCATGAGTGTTCTCCACCTTAATTCGATCCCCCGCCTTTCGATGACGCTCTTGATGTCGATGGATGGTGTCAGCGCCAAATGCTGATCCAATGACGAACTAACCTTGCGTAGATGGATATATAAACCTCCAGAAAGTACTGAGTCGCTTAATGTTACCCCGTCTCACTCGTGTATACACGCATTTGAAACCCCCTGCTTTCCGGACTATTATGACATCAAACATAAACACCTCAGGCCTAACACCTGAGCAAACCCAATCTCTGAAGGAACGTTCTCCAACATCTAATGAAGAAAGAATTATAAGATCATTGAAACAGGTGTGATTCGCTTTTAGCTTTGCTCCATATACGGAGAGGTTGATTGGATTTAATAGATGTACACATGTTCTCCCAAGCAAGTGTGTCAATCAAAATGTGTACCACAGCGAGAAATGTGTACTGAAATGGGCTTAGGACACCTTTGATGTTTATACTGAGAATGCCGTGTTCCATGACCCAATCGGCATTGCAAATGGTCGTGACAAGATTCGCTCCCAGTTCGTTGCTTTAGTCAAGGTAATTACTTCAGACATGGTGAAGAAGAAATAAGCGAATTAATCCCATCATTGTACTCTGCAGCTCTTCCCTCGTGCTGATATACCGAGATTCCGAGTGCTTGAAAATCCCTCCAATATTCCATCATCAACTCTGCTGATTGATCAGGACGTTGCCTACTTCCGTGACCCCAGTGCTTCTACACCTACGAAGGTATGTTGTATATAAAATCTACTTACGCGAAATAAAGCTCACCACAGCGCACATCTGCCATATGCGTTGTTCACAAGACCGTGAATTCACTTCTCACTATCAAGACCAACAGCTCTAACCAGGTTGAGTCTCATATTGAAGAGTGGGATGTAAGTACTAATTTCTTTTTGCAATAATATTCCCTCTCTTACGCTATTATCTCGTTCTAGCACAAGAAAGTGACAACTGGAGAGGATGGTTTCTTTGGATTGCTGAATGAATATCGCAAGAAGGCGACTGCAGATATCACCCATGCGTTCAATAAGTAGGACGACCCACATGGTTGGCAGCTGGTAGTCTCAGCTTTTTATTAATAGTAATATTACATTGTATAATACCTATAAGTGATCAAAAACAGATGTTGCTATGCCCAGCTAATACTAAGAAGGAGCATGTATGCGTCCTGGACGGACGAGTTACGGCGAATTACCTTCCAATCGGAGTCTGGACGGGTGGAGGCGGCGAGCTCCGCCAAGCGGACTCCGAAATAGGCCGGGAAGGATATATATGGACGGAGGCCCGGCGTTGGCCCCCCGATCGCATCGACCGAAAGCCCACGCAAATGTCGGCGCCCAACGAGGACCCTGGCACATCTACACCGGCGCCGGCCACGCCTTCGGCGGGAATGCTTCAGTTCAAGCAGCATCATCCACCCGGCCAGCAACAGCAAGACGGTGACGAGCAGCAGTCTGTCGACACGACGAGAAAAGGTCAGTGTGGCACCCATCGCTTTTGGCGTTGTTGTCGCTTTTGTCGTCGTACGAGGAGCTCACCGTCATCGATGGTTCTTATCTTTTCCTAGCCAAAGCACCCTCCGTCCGTCGAGCATGTATAGCCTGCCATACTGGCAAGACTCGCTGTAGCGAGGTCCTGCCCTGTCAGGTCGGTTGTCAATTTTTTTCAGAATGTACTAGGCTGCGTAAGATTGACATGTAACTTTTTCCCCCTTGGTACAGAGCTGTCTGAAAAGAGGATTGGGCAGCTCTTGTCAGTATCCAGACCCCGATGCACCAGACCAACATCACAACCAGACCAGCCAAATTCCTCGTACGTCTCACACTTTACAGCCCTGTGTTTTGTGGGAGACTGCGGCTTATCAACGCCCCAACACAGCCCACTCAGTGACGACTTTCGCCGCTACACCTACTGTCTATGGAACACCCGGTACATCGACCTTTTCCACTATCCCGCCCCATGTCTCAATGGCCCATTCGTCGCCACCGAACCTCTCACAACAGCAGTACTATGACTACAACGGGCAGTTGACCGGGGCTACTTCTTCCACCTTCCGCCCTAGCAAGCGCCCGCGTGCACTCACCGAAGAGGAGACTGCTGCCATCACTAGAGGTTTTACTAGAGGCGATTTCTATGTCGGCACCAGTGCACCAGTGCGCATCGATCCCAGGTTGACTGTACGCCTCACCCTCGGTGAAGGTGATCATGTCCATTTCGCCATTGGTGAAACTCTCGTATGATCATTAACAAAAACTTGCCACCAAGCATAGTTTGTTTGCTCTTCTTCATCTCTCTTCTTAACTTGTCTCGATATGATTTCGATGTTTCGTCGAGCGAATGAAAGCCAGTAATCAAGTAGTAGTCTATCTATCTTGTACGCTCGCGAGACTTTGTTGTATTTGTTATAAATTGCTATTTTCAATGAAAATCCGCTTCTTCCTTGGTCTTCAAATGACATCATTATGTCGGCAACCGACGCTTATTTTCTCTTTCTGTGTCCTCCTCGAACGAACCGTTTCCAGTTGGCTTCCAGGCGCTGTACAGCGCCCCAATCTTCACTATGGCCGTTCACAGTGCCCTCAATTCTGTTAGCGTCACCCCACTCCTCCGACTCCTCTTCGATGCGCCATCCGCGTGCCTGGGCCATGATGCACATCATATCCCATGTTCGCGGACCGCATGCCTCGATCCGAGGGAAGTCCGATTCCACAAGCAACCTCGTTTCGTCTGTCACTGCGCTCAGCAGTGGATGAGAAGCGTCCGGATGATTTATGGCCGTGGACAGCGATAGGAAGACGTTTGGATGTGTGCGCTGAAAGAAAGAAAAGCACATTTCATGTTAAAAAAAAATAAATCTTCAAGACATATTGATAAGATTTAGCCTCCTGTCCCTGCCGCTGGTTGGTTGGGGTCCAGGATACGACTTGAAGGAAAAACGTGATTTCACCTCTATTTGACGCCATAGATCAGGGCTTATACCGGCGCTGTGCATATCAACACTGACATCCCAAAAATTTTCTCCATGGGTCTTGTACAAATTATCAAGAAGATCTTTCGTCGCTGCTGGCGCTCGCACGCTGTGCAAGGACACATGGCGTCTAAGCTCAATCGCAAGTTCCAATTGTGCGCGCAAGACGGTCAGCTGATGGTCGAAGTTGGTCGTGAACGGGGAAAGCCGGGGGCGCTTGTCGTTGGCATTCTCGTTATCATCAGTCGGATCTGGGTCGTCGTACGAGATTGGACCGAAGGGGATGCGAAAGGCACGGTCGAGCCCGACTTCACCCAGCATAGCACACGGGAAGCGCTCAAGATCATGCCGGAGAGTTTCGAGTACTTGCGTCAGGGGAATAGGGTCTGGGAGATTATCCAACAGACGTGCAAAGGCGTCTGCTTGTTGAGGCTTGGGGTGGAATACCGATCTATAATGCGCTTCTTTGTCTAAAGCAGTACCACCATCCGAGGAGAGCGCTATAGTATGACAGAACCACGGATGATGGCCAAAAGCAGGCACTACTTTGTCTGGGGCACGAAGGTAGAGATCTGCAACCAGTTTTTGGTCTGATGGCCGGCTAGACATAGTAACAATAGTCAATGGGAGTGCCTCCACATCTGCATCGCTGGGCTGATTAGAAGTTTCAGTGGGATGACAGTGAGCATCGGTGAGGTGTGATATGAGTGTCATAGCAAGAGATAATATTCTTTCTTTTCGTCAAAGCAAGTAAGAACTTGAGGCTTGTTGTCTGTCTGAATCATCATGAACGCCATACTCGGAGTCACTATCCATGACGTATTCCACTTCAAGCAATTGTCGGCTAAACTCAAATCGTATGACGTGGGTCCAAGGTCAGAACCTTGCCTAGCTTACCTAGTGCTCAGCTTTCGTAACTGAAGATTGGAATTGAAGATGGTGATTGAATACACAGTAGGGTTATGTGCGCTCATACATGTAATTAATGTGGTCGAAGTTGGGAACACGTCACAAGTTGAGTCTCCAGGGTGCGGCTGTTTAGCCTGAGGCACCTTAAGTAAATCATGGTGGTAAATGGCTTATATTAGGTACATGAATAAACAAAAAAGTCGAGTCCGAGATTGTATCCAAGAAATCATGGCATGGCAAAAAGATAGGGAGATCATCTTGTGATGTAGTTGAGAATGAACAGGACACAAAGAGCTATTAAAGTTCCCATGATGATGGCATCTCGTCGTCTTCTGGATCTGATCATTGATACCAATTTGTCTATGCCAGGGAGAGTAGCTACAGTGGATTTAGTTCAGTAATGTGTGAATGCAATCATGAGCAACTGTATACATACAGACAACGCCTGCCATGCGAGTATTGATACCCCCAAGCGCACTTCGTTGCCGTCCAAATTCAGCTCGTGTCTCATATGCTTGACTGAAATTGGTATAAACCATGATGTTAGATCAACGGATAGCTGAGGTGTGATGATCGCGCCACATACTCCAGAATTTCATCGGCCATTCGATGCGAGTTATCAATCCTCCCCCTCTCTGCCAGCAGTGAGTCCGCAGCAGACGATTTATAGGCACTGTGGAATGATACGAGTGTTAGCATTACCATTGTTCAACAGCAGCCAAGGTTGTCCCTACGCTATGTCATTGCGCACACCGCTAATCAGGTTTCTTCGTTCCGCTGCTGCTCTTACATTGTCCTTTGTCCGTCTGAATTCTCTCAGATAATCCTGGTACACATCTCTATGCCGCTGTATGACGCGTTGCATCGACTGCGACAGGGGTGTGGCCGTGTCGGACGAGAGAGTTTCTAGAGACGAGTTTGTCTCTCCTAGCTATTACCGATTCGTGTCAATTTTCCATCAATATTGACTATGTAACAGGTAGCAGCACCACATGCCTTCTCAAGAAGGTCATCCAGTTCTCCTTCAAGGTCATGCCAGCGTTCGTTAGAAGATCCAGACTCGAGATCTGCAGAGCTGGTAGAGGCCACTGCCATGCGACCATATGTGGTGAGCTTTGTGTCGACGAGAGCTTCTAGTGTTCTGCATTCGCGATGAAGAGTATCATAGGTCGACATGGTCACAGCTAGTGCCGGTGTAAGTAATGGGTCCTTTACATGTGGGGACAATCTAAAATAACCATATTTGGACAATTTACAGTGGCTGTGCTCTGTTGACGCTCGGAAGCTGTTCACCGGAGCCTGGACACTCCAGGGCGCCATCCATTTGTCATCATGATGATCAGTTAACACTTGGGGAAGCCTCTCATGTGACTGTGGCTTGCTATGCAATTATACAGGAAAAGAATTTGAAAAACGATATTACGTAGGCATTTCTATCCCATACATCTTGCCTTAATCTTTTTTGGTTTTAGACAGTAGTTCATACATAGTGTTACTCTATATAAGTGGATTCACATATACATTCTTTATCAATGTGTCGTTACTTGGCGGCAGTAACAGGCCACCTAATAACTTCATAATCCATCAGAACTAGACAAATGGAAGATTCGAAACTCCTACCCAAAGTTTCCAAATACACTCAATACTAACATTGAGCTATGTTTCTGCCGCTGGTCGGCCTTCTAGATATATCATCCGGGTTATCGATATCCGCCTATAAATCCAGCACTATGCTGAGCGACCTCTAGCTAATCAAGTTGCTTGCCCATCCCTCTTGATCTTATTGAATAACAACAATGTCTCCTATCGTTACAGTATTTGGAGCTACTGGGACTCAAGGTTTGCCGTATTCTCTTGTATGTAATCGATTAAAGATCAGCTCATGAGTCATGTAGGCTCATCCGTGGTCCGTGCACTGCTTGAAGATGGAGGGTTTGAGATACATGCAGTTACCCGCAACATTGAATCCAGGGCTGCACAGCATCTCACCCGTAAGGGCGTGCACATGGTCCAGGCAGATCTATGGGACAAAGATTCTGTCGTCAAAGCTTTGCAGGGCACCCAGATCGTCTTTGGAGTGACGAATTTCTGGGACCCATCTGTTCATGGTGGTGATACTAGTGGCGAGGTAAAGCAAGGACGGATTCTTGTAGATGCTGCAAAGCAAGCGAACGTCAAGTTTTTTGTTTGGAGGTATGCATATCCCCATTATGTTTCACGGATTTGTTGAAGACTCAGGGGTATCAATTTCTAATAGCTCATTGCCCAATGCCAAACAGCACTCTGGGGGAAAATACACTAAAATTGCTCACTTTGATGGTAAAACGCAGGGCCTTTGAGCTTGTTATGTAGTACATCACTTAGGACCTTTCATCTCATTAGGTAAGGACGAGATCTACCAATACTTGATCGAGTCTGGCATTCCCCACGCCGTGGTACAAACGGGTAAGTTCTCACATTGCAAGAAGTTGACAACTTTCCCCTTGCCAATCAATTTTTGTTTTGTGTTATTCAGGCTGGTTTGGCGAGAACCTTTGGAAGTTAGTGTCATATCAAGACTTTGTCATTTTCATTACTGATTGCAGGAGCATAATTCAAGTTTCGGTGGCCTCGCCCAGAAGAAGGATGGCACGTTCGAAATACCAATCCCACTTTACAGCGCAGAGTCGCCACAGAGCATCACTTACGTTGTGCGCGATCTGGGACCATCGGTTGTGGCTTTGATGAAAAACTACGAGGATCATCCCGATGAGATCCTTAACCAAATATTCTACCCTATCACCGCTCGTGTAACATACCCTCGACTTGCGGAGATTTTGACTGAAGGTTAGCTATCATAGCTCGTTCCGAGCTTTCTTAGCACTCATATTTCACTTTTAAGTATTCGGAAAGGAGGTGAAGTTCCGTTCGGCTGAAGCCTCTGGAAATGATGAGCTAGACGAAATGGTGAGCTCTTTCTCTTTGTCCTGACTTTCACATCTTTTTAAAATGTTTAATACTCAAACTAAATCGTCTTCAGTATGCATATCAAAGTGAATTTGGTCTGTATCTTCATTCTCAAGTGCCGGACCCACGTCTGGTAGCCCTTGGGGTTAAGTTTAGTACATTGGAGGAATTAGCAGAGGAGGCCAAGAGTCATTTCGATATCTAAATCGATGTGCTTTCCATTAAGATAAGATTGTAATTACTATCTGTATACTGGTGTCGAGATTTGGTTACATTGTTGGACGAATTTCACGTCATGTCGAAAATGCTTTTGGTAATGTATATATCGGCTGCCATACCAACCTTCTCTGCAAAGAGTGAAATGCGTAGATTGAATCCATCACTGGTAATACCCCCAGATAATCAAGATCCTAAATAATCCGTGCACATCAACCAAAAATCTATACAATTCACCATGTGTGCCCCTCTAAGTAATCAGGATGTCACTTTCGCATAAATCTCGTAGATAGACCAGTGCTCTTCAAGGACGTCCGTCGTTAGAACGGCCTTCAGGTATCTGGTTCTGTCCATGTCGGTCTTTTGTGGATGAAAGTTGAATCCACACAGACGTAAGCCTTGGTGAGGTGCATCCGAGCAAGAAAATATGGAGGAAGAAAGATTTATCTAGTTTGGGTTCATGAGATGAAATGAGAAAAAGCATAAAGATGCACGCGTCTGCACTTACCCAGCTGCCATGACCTGTAGAATGTTGGATGGTAGCCTTTGAAAGGATCTTCTCTGTATTCGAGTCTACTAATAATATAAGCTCGGCTTGTCGGAATTCTTGAACTTTCAGTAAATCCAAGGTGATACTATCATCCTTTCTTGCGTCTAACCGTATGCATTCCATAAAAATGAGTGAGTGGATACGAATAGACAAAGGGATCATTTGCCTACAATATAAGCTCTTGAACGCTGTAGTTGGATCATTGTCGACGGCACTAGAAAGTGGAAAGGTCAAATATGACTGTTCATCAGCTGAACTCAAGAGGTCACGACGCCGCGATTCAAGTTCGAGCATGTCGTGCGCGGCTCCAACTTGATAGGTGAAAAGAGAATCGTGGATGGACTCAGGGAGGAAGTATATATTAGTCTCAAGCACGCATCTCCTGTCCTTGCAGGGCGTGGTTGATTTATAGCTTGTATGAGTGATTGTGTCCTTTTCGACAAGGATCGAAGAAGAGTTTAAGAGCTTATCAAGGTATTCTGTAGCCTGCGTCTATAATAAATTTGTTAGGAATTCATCTCGGACGAAGGAAATTGAATGGACGAACGACGTGCAGTCTATTCCTCTCGTCACCTTCGGTTCCAACAGTAAAGGCATAACCACCTCCTAACTCAATACCTTGATCAAGCCAAATTTCGGGAATGGAGTTGCCTATAAATCATGTTAGACAATATCCATTAGTTATTCAAATTCACAGACACGAACCAAGAATTGTGAAATAATTGTCGGCCATCTTCATTGCGATATCACCGACGTCAAGAGTCTTCATAATGTCCAGAAATTCGATCACTTGTGATCTATGCAGCATAGCACCATGACCGAGCCAGGCAAAAGAAGTGTGTAGGCCCAAATGATTATTGACCGAAGTCCGTAATATACTAGTTAAATGTTCGTGCGGCGGCAAAAGGTGGATGCCATGGTTGCGATGGGGTGAGTCTTTGATACGAGAATGCAGTGCTGCTAGCACTTCTGGTAGAACAAGGTAATCATCATCTTGTACGAAGCAGTACGGTGTTGTGGAATTCGCGCATGCCAAGAATCGAGCTTGAAAATAAGCATTGGAAGGCGAGTTATAGACAGTGAGCTTTGATGTGGGACACTCCGCTTCTTCAAAGTCCTGATAATAATACGAGATGTATGAAAATGGTATTGGTAGAGCACATAAAGCTTACATCGAGGGATACAGGATTTGGGTTGTTATTCCATACAATAATTTCCGCAATCACCGACTCTCGGATACTAGAATCACATAAAGTGGAAGCGATTTTTACAACATTGGGGAAACGAGACCAGTTCAAAACGATTGCAGTAACGTCTGGACCGCCTTCCTGGGAACTGGATAAAGCTTGAACTGGAAAGTCACCATCAAGATGTTCATGTGCAAACGAAGTGTAATGATTCACCGACACGTCGGGATCATCATGTCTGAACACATTGGAAGAGCTTTCCAGTTGTAAGCTGCCAGTGTACTGGTACCAGAGAATAGCAAGGATGACTGTAGCCAAAAATGATAGAAAAAAGTAGCATGAGTTTGTCATTAACGAGTTGGGACCTTGAGAAGAATGCAGCCTCGATCGCTGCTGAGTTTGCCACTGCTAGTGGGTTAGACAAAGTAAGTATATTAAATTGACACGGAAGCAAAGGGGGAGCTTCAAGTTGTCGTATACTAGTACATACATAGTAGTATACCCAATATACCAGTACATCATGTACCGTATCTCATGATCAACAACGACATCGATGACGTCGATTGAACACTTCCGCTTCAACTTATATCAGTACTGATCCCAATGGCTGCTAATTTCATGATTCGTCTCTCATCTAACTCATCATGCAGATATCTTCAATCCCACTACCCCGGTCTCAAAGGCTTGAAGCAAGCGCTTCCGATGACGATGGTCAGGCAGAGCATCCTGAGGAACAGCAAGAGGACCCAGCGGGGCGCAAACGCAGCACCAGAGGTCCAATTCACGATCTTTCTCGCCCAACCACTCAGAGTCTAATGTGCATATGATATGTAGCTTGTGACCAATGCCGGAAGACCAAGAGCAAATGCGAACGGAGCCCACCACATGCTGATCAATGCAAGAGCTGTGCCGCGGCGGGCCTAAGTGAGTAATAATCCTTTATGATAGCCCTCCCTGTATTCTAATCGTTTTTCCCAGTGTGCACCTACGAAGGTGGAACCTTCTTGGTCATAGTTCTATCAGATATGATATGCTAACATGTATCAGGTCCAAGCTTCAAGCGTGGCCCTCCCAAAGGGTACATTCACGCGATTGAACAACGTTGGCATCAAGTCGAGTCGATCCTGGGTGCTATCATCGCAAGCCAGGATACACGCACGCAGTCCGTTCTTTCCGATCTCCGTCAAGATCCGCTTGCGAGAGAGATTATCCATAGAGTGGAGGCTGGCCCATTTGTTCGTGTTGACTTCATGGTACACACAGGATTAACTGTGTTTACATGAGGATCTCAGGGGCCACTAGGTCGTATGAATTATGGTGACAATACGACGAAAGAAGATTTATTTTCTTCCATCCTCGAAGGATCTTCCAGACAAGCTGGTGGTCGCGAAAACCCTCGGTCTAGAAGGCAGTCCCGCATATCGAGGGAGATCGTCTCCTCTGTGCAAGGTTTTTCATTTGCCTTTGTTTTCATGCTCCGTTTCTGATTAAAGCACATGTTATTCAGACCCAATGGCCTTGGCAGCACCCACCTCCGAATGGCAAGATCTCCTGAGCGCTCGACTTGCGGCATCGTCCAATAGATCTTCACCTTACGGTGTGCCTTTACCTTTTACATCGCCCACCGTTGACTATCATGGAACGCCTATATTGCAAAGGCGTAGGCACGATATTCCAGATCCCCCTGGCGTGCACGGCTTATATACTATGGAGCCAGGTAGGCATCTCACCATTTTATTGTATCTGCAACGATGATACATACCCTTATCTCCTAGAAGAACAGGATGACTACGATCCAACATTCAGCTCCACTGATGGCATAAACCGTCTGAGCTTGGACGAAAACAAGGAGGTGTGCAGTATGATTATTGGATAAAGCATGTCTTGCTCACCTATTAGCAGATCAGGTACCACGGAGATGCTAGCGGGCTGCATCTGTTAGGCAGAAACGAACGCATAGATCAGCGAAAAGAAGATGGAATATGGTTGGTATTATTCACTTATTTGAAAGTAATCTCACAACCCTTGTCAGGAAGTTGCCCATGGCTCGAACTTGGCCTCGTGCCGAAGAGCAACTTGCTCAAGGGCTTAGTTGGACTGAGGATAATATCGAAGTGAAACTACCGCCTTTGGCTGAACAGGAACGCATGATCGATCTATATTTTACGTTTATCCACCCTCAGTTCCCTGTGTTGCATAAAGAAGCATTTATGGATGAGTTTAGGCGTAGGCAAGTCAAATGTTCTCTCAGCCAGTTTTCGCTACTAACGCCATATGATAGGAGCTATAAGTCAGTCTTGGTAACTTGGGTGCATCTATATACTTCTGATTTATGTTACCATATAGTGACCCAGCATCTGTATCTGCCCAAAAGAGAGGGGAGGTGGTCCAAGAAGTCACTAAGCTGCTTTTACTCTCCATATTTTCCACCACCTCGCGCTTTGCAGAAGACCCGGATCCCAACCTTGAGCCTGGAAGGATGTGGGAGGTTGGTTGTGACTACCTCGACTATGCAAGGGAAATACTCTGTATGAAAATGTTCCCAACTTATGCATAATGCCGAAATTCACCATTTGAGGCGTAGCTCGAGTGGGGCACCGCAGTAGTTTGCCGACCTGTCAAGCCCTTTTGATACTCGGGATTCGCGAGTTTGGAATAGGTATGCTTGTTTATCTTCTCGTCGCACTAGTGATTCATAGCTTTGATAGGAAATACCGAGGGCGCATGGTTGAATATTGGTATGTGCTAGGAGCGTTCAAACAATAGTAAATTTCCTGATACTGGAACAATATATACCTAGGCATAGGTATTCGAATGGTAATGAAGCGCATCCTTTAAGACTTTGGGCTTTTAGTTAAATTGCTTTTTTAGGCTTATGACCTCGGTTTAAATCATTCTTCGGATGGCTGGAAATTCAAAGGGGTTGATTTGTTCTCCCCTGATGCCAATCAGCTCCGAAAGTATGTTTGGTGGACTTATCGCTATGTGGATAAGTGAGTGCTAAACATTGAGCATGTTTTTATCATTGTGAGTTGACTCCTTCCATAGTTGCGCAGCCTTGACTCTGGGACGTCCCATGGCCATCCGTGATAGCGATTACAATACACCGTTTGTTGATATTGATGAGGTAAAATATCATGAAGACAATGCTCGTACCTATTCTAATTGTGTACTGCAGAAAAAGGACCAAGAAGTGTGGAAGGCTCTTCCTTATGGCCATCATGACACAAAAAATTATATTGGTGTTCAAGGATTCTTCTCCACTTGTTTCAGAGTATCCAGCATCTTAAGTGAGCCAAACCCTCTCATAAGATCCGGTAACACAGGGAATGACTCACAGAAATGATCTAGCTACTATCATGTCGGGAATCCTGTCGGATTTGTATGCTGTGCGACCGTTGTCAACGACCAAGCGCAAGGTATCACTCGACAAGCTGGAAACGAGTCTAGGAAAATGGTACAACGGACTACCAGATAGCTTGCAATATGATTTATCCCGACAAGCAACACCACCGCCACCCCCTCACATATTTATGCTGCACATTCGATACTGGACGGCTTTTCTTCTTCTGTATCGCGCGTTGTAAGTATTGTTTGTTTGGCAACAACGAAGGTCCCAACTGTGTCTAATAAACATATCAAAATAGTATTCCCACTCGGGGAGGGTAAATATCTTCCTTAGTCTTTGAAAGTCGTTTTAATGTTTTTGTATCTCTCTAGTGCCCCTGATGAACTAAGAAAAGCGATGGAAGGCGATGCACTTGGCACTAAATGTTTTGCCATGTGCCAGCAAGCTGCAAATCATATTGGCACAATCGGTGGGTGCGGACATTATTTACATCTAACCAGCTACTCTAAACATTTCGTTGGAATAGCGACAAACTACAAAGCTGCATATACCCTGAAGACATGCTCACCGATGATGAATAGTTATATTATGAATGCCGCGTGAGTGGTTTGAAGTTTTTCCTATAGATGTCTGCTCGAAAATGACCTATGCTCTCTATAGCGTGATGCATGTTGTTAGCTGTGAGTCTTCATTCCTTACTAAAGCAATAGCTAGTTAATTAATTAACTACTACAGTAACATTGAGACCATCTGATGTACAATCATCTCGTGGTTTGCAGTTATGTATAGAAGCCATGGAGGACATGGAGGTAAATAAGAAGTTATTGTTATAATTGAAATGCATTGTCTCATACGCCATTCATAGATTGTTTGGCCCAGTGCTCGTCGATCTCGGGAACTGCTCAGGGGCACTCAAGTTTTCTTTGACCACCCCCCCGCATCTTCCCAAGATACACTAGGGCGCACAGCTAAGCGCAACGCCAGGAACGCATTCGGCCAGGAAAACGTCTGGGGCGGTGAATCGTCTGGTAGCCAGGAGAATGGAGGATTAGTGATAGCACGTATGCTGGGATTTAACATGCCGGGATTAAACCCCCCTTATATTCCATATAATACTGGTGGGGTGTATAACGTGGATTGGTGGGCGCATGATCCTACCGTGCAAGCTTCAGCACCAGGATCACATATACCCCTATCCGAGACGGCGCCTGGCGGCGACGATCCAAGGTCATCCTCTCGGTCGGCGGCGACGCACTCTCAATTACTTGTTGGCCCTGGAACGTATCCGTCCACTGGGAATGCAAATCCAAATTGGATAAACCCTGGCGGACATTACCCTGAAAACTACAACAACTATCCAGGTGCATCGGGTAATGCAAACCGGTACGAAGCCTGATATATAGCGATGTAAATCTCTGTCTCTAGTTCACATGTATTATATGTAAATGTCAATATGCGCTCTGTTTGAATTCCCTGCGCGGGATTATCGATTATTGTCCAAGAATGTGCTTGGCTTGGTGGCAATAAATAAAGAAAAATCGACGATTGCGGAAATGACTGCTTAGCTCCCCCGCTTACGTCATGACTACCACCGCTATAAGTGTCCACACCCGCATTTGGACCGCCCTACAGCACTCATCTCGACAATGTCCTTCGCACAGATTCAGACGCGCAACCTGCGAAATGCGCTGACACACTCTAAGTCTCTCTCATCTGGGCTAGGTGTCCAAAGCAGACGGAACATGTCCGTCGTTCAGGTACTTTCATCACATCGGGCTTTTTTTTTTTGCTGTTCATATCTTGAGTTGTCAACCTTTTTTTGCTGTGTATGTGTTTTGGCTATCATGTAGTCCCTTCTCCATGGTTCTCCTGCGGCCAAGCAAGCTGGCGACCTGGACACTCAGCAGCACTCGAAGCTGGTTGCCAGAGGCAAATATGTTCACGGGATCGAAAGTGCGCTCTTTTAGTATTTTGTTGATTAAGTCGAGGGTTGTTGGCATGCTCATGGTTGAAGTCAGTTCACCGCGTTAAGCCCGACCAAGTCGAGGCGTACAAGAAGGCTGCGTAGGTGAATGGAAAATATGTTGTGCGCAATATTTTTGATGTTTCGTACGCAGGGAGGAATATTATACCGGTTTAATCCAGGATGCAGAGCTAAACGTCAAGCTCACTGGTAACTGGGAAACGGTCGTCGGCCAACAAGACACTTTCTGTACGTCCTCGAATTTTTACATTCTTGTTCAGGGCTTATAGAAATGAAGACCACATCCTCGAGTATGAGAAATGGGGTGGTTACGACAGGACTACAGGCCTCATCCGCAAGGACGGATCCAAGGTTGGATTACTTTTATCATGGAGATCTCCGAACTATGGTGATAATAATACACACTACAGCACCTGCAATCGTACCAGAAGATTTTGCCATATTTGACTTCACGTTCCAACCAGCTTGCCCAGGAGTTCTCTTTCTTCCCCACTGCTGTTCCTCATACCGTAGGCGGTGTCTTCGAGCTGCGTACATATCAGTTGAAACCCGGTGTACTACTCGAGTGGGAGCAGACATGGTATGTTGTTTCGTCTTCCTATTTTTATGTTCCCATGATTAAAACTCGTTGCTAGGCGTGGAGGTATTGAGGCTCGCCGTAAGTTTACCGCGCCTGTGGGCGCCTGGTACTCTCAGATCGGACGTCTGCATCAAGTCCACCACATGTGGCAATATCCGTATGTCCAGATTGTGTTACCTAATTGTTAAGCGTTTATCACCTCAACATAATCCACAGCGATCTCAAGACGAGGAAGCAAGTACGTGAGAAGGCTTGGCAAGTGGACGGTTGGGCAGAGACTGTCTCCAAGGTATGTGCATACACTCATTTTTCATTGAGGACGTAGTCACCAATTCCTTCATACGTAGACTTCCCAATTAGCCACGGAAATGGACTCGTTTATACTTGCACCTCTTTCTTTTAGTCCTCTCAAGTAAATCTTGACATTTTCGTGTACAGTCACTATGTTTGAATATATAAATGCGACAAGTTATTTAGTAGTCTTTGCTCGGGTCGTTCGGTGCGATGCAGAAAGATGTTTCAAAAAAAAAATGAGATTATACAGGTGTGATGAAATATTACAGTCTTAATCCATTCGTCCCTTCAGCGTGCGAGAAATAACCTTGTCCTTGGTTCTGTTTACGTTAAACATCAGATAACCTGGACTGAGATCACATATACCGTGATACTCACACTACATGTACTTGCACACCCCAGCCAGAGTATGCATCACGATCTACGGCGTTGAGCATCGTCTGGGAGATCGTCTCAAATAAATCTTCTGGCTCAAGATCAGGCTCCCATAGTCCTTCTGCAACACCAAAGAGTTTTGAGCTTGCTGTCCCCGCGACGACGAAATCTTTGGCAAAATTTATGCATCCGATGAGATCCGTTGCAGCAATGAACGGCTTTATCTTGCCCGAAGGTGTCTTTGATATCCCAGCGACAACAGGTTCAATGAAATATGGTCCAAAGCGCCGTTCGTAAAGCGTTGACGATACCAAGTGTGTGAAGGTTTCTGGCTCGATCTCACGCTCTTCCTTGATAGTGTACATGTTTACTCTGAATCGAAACTGTTCATGTCTGGGAAGACTTGAGAAGAAACTCGAGTTATGGTTTGTAGAGGAAAACTGACAATGTGTAAACATCTGTAGCTAAGCCTGGTAAGCCGACGAAGAGGCGATCGGTGACAGGGAAGATCTAATAGCATCGTCAATCATTGCAATCATATCTCGGCCTGGTATTGGTCACCTTTTGGAAGTTTCCAGTTACACCCAAAGCTTGGTTTCCCAATCGCAAGTCTGAGGCGATAGCTACACACTCCTTGCCGACCATGGCTATGACGGAGCCACCGTTTAGTTCCATGATAGACTGGTAGGAAATTAATATCAGAATAGAGCGAAGGCAAGCAGAGTGCACACCATTTTGGCTAAATTCGTTCGGTGAGGCCGAGAAGCAAGAGAGATGAGCAAGGTAGAAGCAAGTGAAAGAGATGAGTTGATGCAGTAGGGGTCGGTGTACGCGTCAATTGCTTGTGAGGAGGACGCGTCGCCCAGATCGGGCGCATCGATCTCGAGAAGTCTCAGCCATCAACTTGCCGACGGCATCCCTATGTGTTCTTGTAGGTCCTCAGTCCTAATCTGTCCCCCTTTCAGAACTGTTGGCCGTCTAGTCTCTTTATGTCGTCAATTCAAGATATGATAAATACTAGAAAAGATGGGGGGCAGCCTCAAGGGTATGTAAGCCAGCCGAGATTATATACGGATGCGGAGTTGAATTGTTGTTGCGCATTTTGTCTTCCTAGCTCATCTTCAAAAAATCCTATAGACCACTCCTATTCCACATCCAGGATATCATACCATCCAAAAGTACCCAAGGCGCCCGAGGAAATTGATCAAGCGAAGGATTGGGAGCATCCAGCCCACCCCAACTGCCCCGACACACTCGACTGTCTACCTGCAACCGATGGACGACCCCAACATACACTTCCGGTTATACTACGATGTGCCATTCTAGGCAGTCCCAAGAAGAGGCTGACGATCAGAGAAATATATGCTGCCATGGAGAAAAAATACCCATACTATAGGACTGCCGGACCAACATGGAAGGTGAGTCGTTGTATGTCTATCTAGTCCAGAAGTGACAGTACATCCTCGGTATTTACGCATTCTATCTATCCCAAGCAATCCGTTCGCCATCACCTGTCATTAAACCGTCTGTTTGAGCGCCAGACAAGACCGGCGACGGATCCAGGTTTTGGATCATACTGGACCGTCAACCTCGAAGCACCGCCTGGGACGAAGCGCCCGCGCAAACGTGGACGAAACAAAAGTAACAACAACAACGCCGCAAGTACTATCGGTCTTATGGAGAAAATTGAAGTAAAACCGAATATATTATCGCCTCTGCCGTCACCATCCACAAGTGCCCCAATACCAGAATCGTCTAGTCGGTCAACGCTGAACATGGACCTGCTCAAACCGACATTTTCCTTTGGCTCTGTCCTATCAGGGGCAGTTAACACTATGGAAGACGAATTTGATAATCACAGCGAGCTCGAAGAAGATGACGACTACGAAAGCGAGGACGAAATGACATCTTTTGTTTACCGTGGCCAAACACCCTTCGGCAACGATTCACAGTACGACATGCCCGTATATCATGCCCAATCGTTCTCGAGAGCCGTTTTCCCAAAGGAAGGAAGTGGTACAGTGAAAAGAACGTCTGTAGAGACCGGGCGTATGCTCGAAGAACTGAAAATTGAAGTGGCTGACCTGCGACGGCAGGCGTCCGACACTGCAACCATGAAAAGGCGCATGCTGGACCAACTTGCCGAAGCTCAAGCAGATGCCACAAGGTCTAGGGCTATTATCAAGACGATGGAAAAGATTCTCGAGGACGAAGGGAAGAAGAGGCAGGAGGCGGAGCGATTGGCACAGGATGAAGCTCGATTGAGGAGAAACGCAGAGGAAGCATTAAAGCGCATGCGTCGATTGGAAGCAAACGACATAGACGGTGGTTCCTAAAGCCATCGGGCTTACATCTTGGAGTTTTATTGGTGGCGGTCTAGTTCATAGTCGGTGATGCATTGATTACGACCCAGTCTTCTGAAGTTCAAGTTCAAAGTTTAGCATTATTGCAATACGCTACTGGAGGGGTTTAGTAGCGAGCAATTATATAGTACTAGCCTAAGCATGATTCAATACTTTCATAATTAGAGAAAATTCCAGATTGTAATTGTTAAGCTTGTAACACACTGTGGCATAGCTCGGAATTGAAGATCATGGATGCGAGTAATCTTGCATCATGGTTAAATCCAGTCATGATATTTCCTGAGTACTCCCGAAACATAACATATACTTAAGCTGGGCAAGGGCGTCAACGGTGCGATGGTGTAGTTGGTTATCACTTCTGTCTAACATGTTGAGCTTTCCTAGGGATGGTCACGTGGTACACAGGCGGTCCTCAGTTCGAACCTGGGTCGCATCATTTTTTTGGCGGTATATTTTGGACTTACGCACGTTGATTTTACGGTTTTAATGATACAAGAATACACGATCTTGAACTTTTTTCTTTACAAGTAATTGCTAGATTGGATAGGCAGTGTACATTTGCTTGGAATTGTTATCAGGCACGAACTTCTGTACTTCAAAAAACTTGTTGCGACAAATTTATGGCAGTTAGTTTTCTGTACTGGCATCAGACAAATTCTGAACGATTTTTTCAATCAAGGAAACCGCTTCATTTGCGGCTCCCCAAGAGTTTTGATATCCAGCTCCACTATAGATGGAATTGTTCAGAATAGTGATGCACCTTGAGAACAACGAACGTACCCAAAACCATAAGCATGAACCACTGGTTTTTTCTTCCCATCACCAGTATTTTTATTTGCTTCTATAGTCTTCGGAGGCAAAACAGGATCAGCGCTTGATGGAACCACCCATTCAACTTCGACACGAGGGCCGCCTTTCCGGGAAGGTCTCAATCCAACGTTATGCGAGAGCACTTTGACTCTGGGATCTGTCAGCAGCGAGGGTTCCAAGGCTGCGCAACGCTGCAGTATACTCTCTGCAATCTTCAGGTCCAGCGAAGTATCCCAATTATTTATCTGATAGGTGCCACCGATAATAACGGTGTCATCACCAGGACGCGGTATGATGTATGTTGGGTCGTCAGTATCTTTTGGAATTGACATATTGTAAGCCTTGAGCGCAAGACAAGAATTAATATTAAGTACCATGGCTATCCCCTGAGTAATACCCTTTGATACTTGGTGCATAGACGTGAATGGTTTGGCCCCGGACAGGATAGACAAGATTATCTTCTACTCCCAGAAGCGAGCGTGCACCTGATCCAAAGTTCAGTCACGGAACATAATCCAATCGATCATGATGGAATCACCGAGACCCGTTGCGTTGACCAAAATACCATCCTCATCCATGAGAGAAAAGGCTTCCCAAAGGGATTTGACTGTTTTCCGTTGAAATTCAACGCCTCGATCCCTCAATTGTTTCTGCAAGAAAGGAAGGTATATAGTTGGATTGACGGAAGCTGTGTCAAAGGTAACGCCAGCTTTGAAGGGCTTCAAGACCTCGTCGGCATTCATCACCTTGAACTGAGCAAGTCCATAGAATGTGAATTATTGGATCTATGGCATCTTGTTCGAATACCTACATCTTTTACCAAGTCCTGATACCAAATTTTGTCCAGTGCATTCTCGTCTCTGGTGTATTGTTTAGTTGGGAGAACCTGTCGACGTCATGTTATTATGGGAGAATTGATCAGGTTGTTAGGAACACTCACCATAGCAAGTCCATCCGGCACCATAGAGAACCATTTATCGCTGTTTTTATTTATCAGAAAGCATACCGAATGCTTCATAGCACTCTTACATAGTTTCTTTTTCCCATTGGTGCATCCGTTCGTTGAGACCACCGATGGCTGACCAATTTGCGCCCTAGCGATTATTAGGTTGGATTTACGTTGAGCATTAACATTATAGGCACCTACTGCCCAGGGTGAAGACCATGCTTGGGAAGTCATATCTTCCACCAGCTCTCGGGCCATGATAGTGACTTTGTACTTCTCCGCTGCATCGGGCTGAGAGGTCAGGACATGGGCAATGGTGAGCCCGATTACCCCTGAGCCCAGTATAGAGACATGAAGCGGCTTAGCAGAGATGAGAGTCATGATCCAGTTGTTTTAGATAGAAGTGACCAATGAAATGACTTGTTTTCAACGTGGATGACAAAGTTGGGCGCAGCGGATGTGGAAGTTCAAAACCCTTAAGTAGGCCTTTGACGCACAGCTTATCTTTCTATTTGCGATTTGATGACTCTCGGAATCTCTACGGAGAATATCGAAGCTACCAAACGAGCAAACTAGCATTGGGGATTCTTGATCCTAGCACTCAGCAGTCGACAGTTTAAATGAGTGAAACTGATGCCAATGTGGCTTGTACTACTCAGTAGTGTGTGAAAAGCTATTTGGTCGTATGCTTGGCGGTGTATCGGATCTGTCAGAGCGAGCTATCAAGTCATCAGTCAGCTTATCATAGCAGGCTGCCATCGGTGTGGAACTTTGACCACCTTGGTGTTGATCTCGTGGTCGTGGATTGACGAAATCGGATTCATATTTTGAAACTCAGAAACCAAAGCTCTCTCGCCGGCATGACCCGAATTACAGCTTCAACACAATGCATAGAACCGACTTTCTTTTAGCTCTTCCCAATAATTGCAGATGACTTGCTTTCTTTAAAGATTAGGTTCACCGGCCGTGTAATTAAACCCTGGGCTCATCGGCTTTGTGTTTAGTAATCAGCTCTCCATTGTCAAGATTGTTATCCTTAGCCTTCTGACGGACTTTTATGATTTTTTGCCACCAATTTGCTGTCATCGCTATCACTTGGCACATGATTGCAGCACAGCAACACACCCAATTCATTATATTCAGAAACTGTTATATTGCGACGTTTGCATTTCGGATATGTCAAATACATGGGCTAATATACAATACAGGCGATCATAATCATAATGGGTATACACAATCTCCAAAAAACACGAAAGAGATATTAGGCCCACAAGGTGAACCTATCCAGCACGACTTTTCCATCTCTTCTT
Organism: Agroathelia rolfsii; assembly: GCA_018343915.1. Classification (NCBI taxonomy): domain Eukaryota; kingdom Fungi; phylum Basidiomycota; class Agaricomycetes; order Amylocorticiales; family Amylocorticiaceae; genus Agroathelia; species Agroathelia rolfsii. The sequence continues at coordinate 3,591,780 of JABRWF010000002.1, forward strand.
CCTTCCATGCTGCGATGTAATAACATGCATCCTAAGTATGTCGCCCCAGCCACGCCGTCTTCTGAGCACGAGGATATCGTGATTCCGGCTGCCTGCAGTGCGGAAGTCACCTGTCCGTACGTGCCTTTGAAGAGTCCCCTTTTAACCTCGCATACGGAGTTTGGGGAGGCTTCGGTATTCTGACTAGTATGATTTGTATTCGTGGATGAAGGTATCATACCAACTTCTCGCATCGCCTCTTCAATTGCACAGCGAATGCGAAAAACGGCGTCTGGCTGTGTAGCCAATGGTAGTGGATCGGTCAAGGCGCGACGTGGCGGGGGCCTGGATTGCTTCTCGGGACTGCATCCAAACTTGGTGCCTGCCGAGCGTGCAGACCTTCGTCGGTCCAAGTGGGTGGGCTGAGAGCCCTGGAATGAGAGGAACATTCCTCTATTGTTTCCTGAGCATGATATATCAAGAGACTCCGGGATGCTGTCGTCACCAACTAATGTCGATGTCTCGCTCATCGAAGAACTGGTTGAATATATTGATAGCCTCGAGAAGACGATGGGATCAACCAAGGCTTTGTCAAAGGACGAGACCAACTTGACTTCAAGCCAACCGGATTGTATGGGCTCTACCAACGTATGACTGCCGTCGATGACGATTGCTGGTAGTGGAACTTTGAATACTGATCCTATATTCAAATTCTTTGCCCGATGAGTAGTGTAGAACGAGCCAGCAGCCCGTAAAGCTGACGCCTTGCTATAGTGGTATTCGCCTGGACCCCCATCATTTTTATGCCTTGTTTTTTCTTGTGTTCGAAGCATGACATTCTCAAACTCGGCAATATACGGGACCCCATGGGGTGTAAAGCGAATATGCTGCGGTGGTGATTTCTTCGTAAGCTTTCTGTGTAAGGACATCAGAAGGAGCGAACTGAACGGGATCAGGGTTGTCACTATTTTCTGGCGAGTAACAATAATTTATATGAGAACTGAATGATCCCTACAACGTGGAAAGGACTTTGCCCTGCGTAAGCAGCAAGGCGGAATGTATGCATAGACATGCGGAAGATGCGAGCGCTGAAGGTGCTTGCTGCGTGGCCATACATCTTGCAATCGAGGATTATAAGCCATTAGGTCATTTTCATTGTTAAACACTACTTCAAAGGACAATTCGGTTAAAAATTGTGAAACACACAAAATTTCCGGTACTTACTATTGGTATAGGCAATCCTTGCCTCGATAGGAGTGACAGAATCATAGTCACGCGGAGCGTGACTGTAGTATTGTAGCTACGAATTTTTGTAGTTACTCATCCCTTTGTCCGCGTACCGCGTCCAAGTACAAGGACAATCATAATGCGATCCAGCTTTGTATTTGAATCTAGCTTGGCTTTCTGTTTTCACACCGACGCCGACCATTGACAAAATTGGATCTTGAGGGGAGCAGACTTAGTCGTGGCCATCTATACACGTGGAGATGTTGCGGGGTGAATGAAATGAATCATATCAAGGAAGTTTTGAAATGCGTTTATCGTTTTATCCTTCATATTAATCCGTGTGCTGCTCGTCTGGAGAGCCTGTCGGCATGCTCCGACGCCCTCCGCTGATGTCAGATTGCTGCTTTGAACGCAAAATTGATATTACATTGAGCATCATGGCAAGAGTTCCTGAAGGGAGAGCGGACTGGAACTACTAGCGTTATTCAGTGCCTAATGCTCGTCTGAAGTTATTGGATACATAAGAACTACTATACATGCTCACCGTAGGGCATAGGAAGCATGGGTGTATGGCTTTTGTCAACAGCTTTTACTGCAATCCGGAGATTGCAGGTTCCACAAAAACAAAATATGAGAAACGGAGAATATAAAAACATTAATTAAAAATAATAATCCATTATGACGGGTAGGCCTTTGGGCCCCGAAGGAGATGATACTACTGAAAAGAATTAATAAGGTTAGTGAATTGTTTATTTCAAGTTGGTGTCGACCCGAGCATAACGTGACTTCACACCAGGAATGCCACCACACATGGCGCCTCCCCATAACAAAGCCTCTTTTTTCTCCCACAGCATTTGGCCTTTTGCATGAACTCAGACAGCCGTTAAAATACCGAAATTCGTGATTGGTTTATGGAAGTTCCTATTTGTTTATGATTTAAATTAAAGCGAAAGTATTAAAGTCCATAGTGCTACCGCAACAATAACCAAGAGCCCTAGTTCGAAGAAACCGACAGAAGAGAAAGAGTGTTTTCATCACTATGCAGGGCAGTGGAATTCTACTAATATGACATTCTAGCCAACAGTGTATCCGCTAATATGCTTGTAGTCTTTTGAAGAAAAACAACAGCGAGTCAGAAAGGATATAAAATCGAAGACATTATGGAACGTACTAGAGGAACCAGCTTTCCCACCGCTAGTCTTAAGGCCAGACCAGTTCCAGGTGCCAGTGCATTTGCTGCCGCAGAGAACGTATACTTCTGTAGCACCTGATTCGACTGAAATGGTATTCTTTCCTGAGAATGTAACGGGGCCCAACTGGTTAAAAAAAAACAACATCATCAGCTCAAACCACCTGCTGCAGTCGCCCCATAACTAGGCTCGACAAAAGAGGTGAAATTTACCGTAACACCATTACTAGCGGCAGTGGGCTCTTTTCCTGTGTTCTCGTAATTTTGTTGAATGACGACACCGTAGTCCGTGATACCTATGACAGAAAGAAGGTGTAAACAAAAGAAGCCAGTGTCTTACTACGATACCACTAACCCGAGATGGTGTTACCGGTGTAGGTAATACCCGTAACAGACGCATCTGTCGCACCATATGTCGTCTTGATGCGCAACCCGTTTGAGGAGGATTTAACAGTGTTACCAGAGACAGTCACTCCGCTAACAGTCTTTCCAGTGACGATAGAGCCGATGGAAATGCCGTGACCTAAATTATTGGCCATAATCAATGACGCTACGAGGAAAGCTATTCAGATATGTAGCGTACCTCCAGAGCACTGGTTATTGGAGAAATTGATGTTAGATCCCGAGTTGATGGCCTAATACAAGGTAGTTAATGGCAATTTAAGGATTTTTTCTTTCTTTTGTGCCCAAGTAGGACTAACCAAGCAATCATCTTGGTTCTCGCAAATGCTTCCAGTGATGGTCACATCGGAGGCAGAAACGTCGAAGCAATCGGTCTGTGGTTTAGTTAGCTTAATTTATCCTAACAGCCTCTCGTATTTTCGACTGCCAATGGGACATACGTTGTGACCGAGAGACGCTCCTGCAGACTTTGAAAAAGATTTAGTAGTGAAGTAGAGAAGGTATAGAGTTGGAACACATACGTTATTAATAGTGACGCCGGAAATCTTGAATTCTGGGCAAGCCAATGAGCAATGTCAGAAGGAACTATAGAGGGAAATCATAACGCACCGGCAGTATTGCCAACGCTAATCGCTTGAGCGGGGCTCTGCCAGACAAGAATGTTAGGATGTGAAATCTTCAGGATGATGATGCGCTCGTATGCTCACGTTGAGAACCGTCTTTTAAATAGAAAACGCTCAGATAACTTATATCCCGAACATTTGTTTATTTACAACTTACAACATCGTTAAATGATCCTCCACCCTTCACAATCTTCACCATGGGATGAGGCTTGGTGACACCACCATCTGTACCTTTGCCGTCCCAGTATTTGGCGCCTAGGCTAGAGCGAATTAAGTTAGTGCTACATCATGCATATCACAGATCATGCGTTACCTACCCATTAAGAGTATTGCCTTTGCCATTGAAAGTGAAGGTGCCGCTCGAGCTTGCGGTGCCAATCTCAAAGAGAGGGCCAGACCAATTTTCATGATCAAATGTGACTTCTCCCTCGAGATTGACGACGGTGCCATCAGCCAACCCAGCTAAACAAGAGAAAAGGTATGTTCAATCGCTTTGCATTTTTGTCAGCTTTAAGTTGAGATATCTCACAGAGGTTAAGGGTTTTGCCAGCAGTCATCGTAAATGATTTGATGCTTAAATTGCTTTGTTGAGTGCGCAGCCGGTAGCTTTCAGAAATAAACACGTACTTGATGGTGGTGCATGCCAAGTTTGCGGCAGTAATATCAGAGGGTGAGCTTATAGTCGCTGTGCAGCGCTTGCCAACATTACGTTCCTCAACGGATAAAGTAGGCGTGGCGTAGACTGAAAGAACGGAAGCAAGAGCAATCGCTCCAACAAGAGTAGAGGTACGTATCATGGTGCAAATAACTGCTGGAGATGATAAAATAAGGCTGGAAATATGGGGTTGCCAGTGAGTGGATGCTTCTGCTGGCTGTTGGTGTATCATGACTGTCCAGACTTTATACCTGGCATCCACTGACAGTTTAGAAGCATAATCATCATCACGAGAAGAAGGTCGGACGGTCCGCTGAGCAAATTGCATTCGTAAGGGGAAATAACTTGTGAGGAAGATAAACATAGATCTACGGCATGCTTTGCAGGAATCAACACGCGGAATAATCTACGCAATAACTCGGGAAGTGGGTTTCAGGTGACACACGAGATGTTGAGCGGTGGTAATCTTTTACCACGACGTCGGATGAAAGCGAACCAGGCCGGTTTGAATTTGCAGCGGACTGTGCGTAGGATTAATCTGAAAATACTCTATTGAGTCTTTGTTACATCACATGTACACCCCTTGGTCGGCACGTAGCCATCCACTATGATAGATCTAATATTTTTGTTTCAAATGACAAGGAAGATATTTGAAGAGTAATACCATCAACTCGTATCCAGGCGCATTCAAAAATAAATCATCTGCCGTCCTGAAATAAACCAATCCCGCTAATACGCAAGTAGAGTTGCCAAAGTGAAGCTTCACGTACGAAAGAAAAATGAAACTTGGCTCGGGGGTTTCGGGTTAGAATACTAAAAGATCAGCATCGATCAGTGCCAGCCAACTCCATAGGATTTGATTCAACGCTTAACGTTGTTTGCATGTGGCGGTTGTTCCGCTCGGGCCATTGCGGCCGCCAAGATGACGTGGATAGCCCCCGGTCATTGGCAGAGATATTCCGAGCAATGATCTCAGTAATAGCACAATACAAAATAAAAATCAAACGATACGGCTCGAATGGATTATGTTTTCAGTTCAAAGCTTCATTGTTTAACCGTTGTATAGCTGTAGAATGATTCCTGATTGATATTCGGGAAACGTAGGGTTTGAAGTATCCAGGGACATATGTAGCGACTCAATACACACACCCACGTGCACGTTGATTACTTGGTACTCAGTCATCAGCTAGTCATTAGTCACTTCCACAAGGACCATACCAATCAGCCTCGTTGTAACACGTAAAATGTCTTTTTTTTCGCTGTCCCAAACTGTAAGGATCCGGGTTAGAACGGAATTAACGAGCCCGAGTTTCATGTCCGAGTCCCTTATACACACTTGTCACGTGCTCTAGGCTTTTTATTTATTTATTTAGAGTCCTATCATGCTACTATGGCAAACCGGACTCCAGGGGATATCCTAGCTCTGAGCGGCGGCTGGTGGTAGGTGACTAAAGTGGGAGAGAGATAGTGGGTGTGGTAAGGTAGTGTTTGATATGTGCTGGTGTGTGCGGCGGGAAGCTTGTTGACGCTTAGCGCGCGGAATCAGTTTCTAGGGCCGTGGCAAAGGGAACAGGGGGGTAGAAGTATGCGGTGGAGAGAAAAAGCCGTATAAGAGGGGTTGGTGTAGAAAAATAACATAAAATAAAGTAAAGTGACAAGCCGTATGTCGAATGCTCCATGGCTCACAAACGGGGGCAGAAGGAAAGTCATGTGCTCTAGGCTTTTTTTTTTTGGTTAATTTATTTTAACTCCTATCATGCTACTAAGGCAAACCGGAGTCCAAGGGAGAGCCCTAGCTCTAAGGGGGGAGAAACTGTGGTAGGTAACTAAAGTGGGAGGGATAAAGCTAGGTGTGGTAGGTGTTGTGCCATGTAGGTGTTGTGTGTGCGGCGGGTTGTGATGTCAGCGCCTAGGTTGCGGTGACAGGTTCTAGAGCCGAGTAGGTAATAAAGCGGTAGAGGGTGAAAGAGGAGAGCGAGAAATATAAACAGTAGTTGCAAAAGTTAGAAATGAGGGAAAAAAATATAACACGTGCTCTAGGCGCTGATACCACAACCCGCCGCGCACACAACGCCTACATGGCACAACACCTACCACACCTAGCTTTATCCCTCCCACTTTAGTTACCTACCACAATTTCTCCCCCCTTAGAGCTAGGGCTCTCCCTTGGACTCCGGTTTGCCTTAGTAGCATGATAAGAGTTAAAATAAATTAACCAAAAAAAAACGCACACACTTATCACGTGAGGGCTTTTTTTTTTAATACGTTTGCATACCGCATCATGTACCGAATACAAACTACGGTATAAGTAGCTGAGGAGTAGGTTCAAACAATGAGGGTAGTGTGGAGGGTAGTGGCATAGGGGGGAATTAGAAGAATTGAAGTTGCATGTAAAATGACCAGCCTGCCAGTGATATGACAATAGAGATCAAGGGAGGGAGAAAAGGACAGCTTCGCGTGTGCCACCATGGGAGAGCGACTTCCCACTATCTTGGGGAAGGCAATTGAAGATGCCATCCAAACCCTCAACCAGATACACGACAAAGACCGCATTGTAGACCTAGTGGATTGTATTAATGCGATGTCGTCACTGATGGAAGACTTGTCAAGCAATGCCAAACTCAGACCCATTATTGATGATGGCGAAGCGGATGTTGCTCTTTGGAACAAAGCAATTGAGAAGCTGAAGGGGTAAGGAATGAATTATCAAGTTGTCGATAAACGATGTTGACGTTCCGAGCCAGCCAAAGATTTCATGAATGCAACTTGGCCCTTTGCAGAGGCATACAAATATCGCCGCTTGCGCGAGTGCTTTAGCCTCAGCAAATATTGGTCATATTATGATGTCCTTTATCGCCAGAAAGTACGCCAAAGCATCCTTGATGTTGCACATACTAATTACTTTTTGATAGTGTGACACCTTCTCATGCTCTTCTGACGCCGTCCTTGAGTTGTCTATGCGATCTATCCAGCCGCCTCAAAAACACCAGGACGCATTACGTGAAGAGGTGGAGGAATCGGAGCGTCGAATTTTCATAGAACTGACGCAGATCTGTTTATGGGGGAACTCCACTGATCTTTCGCTCTTAATTAACATGACGGAGGAGCAGATCAAGTCTCTACAGTCGACGGGTGGAGAGACTCTCGCTGCGACAGAGAAGGACATCCTCGGCAATGATATACATAAGCTGTGGGAGATGGTCAAGGTACTCCGGGCGGTAGAATAAACTTCGTCCTCGATAATGCAGGCTTCGAGCTTTACTGCGATTGCATCTATGGTATTTGTCGTTACCAATGTTACCGTTCATACGAAAATAGCTGACCATCGATGTATCATACAGCGGACTTCCTGATTCAAAGCGGCCTCGCAAAGCAAGTGCGCTTCCACGGCAAGAGATATCCATGGTTCGTGTCGGATGTCACGAAGAAAGACTGGAACTGGCTCTTGAACTCAATGGTCTATGGGCATCTGTTCCCGCACGCCAGTGAGGCCGAGATGCAATCTCTTCGTCACTTTGGAAATCGCTGGAAGGTATTAATCTTGTTTTTACGAGACGTGGACCGCAGTTGCTTACAAAAAAATCAACCCACGGCAATATCAGAAAGAGAGTAGATGGGTATACGAGCAACATCCATTCTGGTGTACTGGCTACACATACTGGGAGTTGCACTCGGAAGCTCCGGATCTTTTCTTGCACCTCTCTGAGTCGGACCTTGTGATCTTCAAAGGCGACCTCAATCATCGCAAGCTGACATATGACTGTGAGGCTCCGGCATCCACTCCGTTTGACGTTGCCATTGGCCCCATGGCCTTTACCGCAGGAGCACCTCGAGTCGCCAGTTTGTGCACGATCAAGAGCGATGTTGTCGTAGGCTTAGGAGAAGACGGCGACAAAATTGTAGATAAACTAAACAAAGAAGAGCCAGGATGGAAGATTAGTGGGAAATACGTGAGGCTTAGTTGCTAATCACTGAAAAGTTTACTTCTGAGCCATGGCACTAACATTTACATTTTAGGCAGTCGTGTTATTAAGTGATGGACGGCCTTGCGAGAAGGTGCAATTTGTTTAGGAGTTTATTATTGAGAAATACACCGTATAGAAAGGCTAAGCGTCGAAGACGGTAACGACAACACTTGAAAACCCAAAGATAAATGGCCAGAATAACAGACACATTGATAGATTGAACTTTGCAACGCAGCTCGGCCAAGAAGCTTCTAATTACAACCTATAACTATACACGCACATACTTATAATTGCCAGTTTTTTTTCGGACGTTGTATGGTTTATCATGACTGTTAAACTACGAGTCCACTTTTGGTACCTTGTTTTCTGGTCTATGAAATGTCTGCACACAATAAATATACATGTATGTACAATTTTTATAGCTTAAACATCACAATAACAATTGTAGTGACGGCGAGCAGCAGGAGTACTCAAGCTTAGCATCACAACTGACTGTGCTATGATTCTGGCTTTTTTTCTCCTTTCTTTTTCATCAATTTGTTATGTGATTCAAGTTCAGATTAGTCATTTCTGATGTTAGACACAGCCTGAGTACCAGTGATCAGGAGGTGGAGGGCATGACCAGGCAACAGGTACTACCGTACTAGTGAGCGACAAGAGATTGAGCACAGCACAAAATCATACAATTTGTATGGTTTTATGCTGTGCCTACACTTTTATTACTCCCTAGTATAATACGGACAACAGGGTTAGAGACAGAGAAACTTAGGAAATAATAGGGAGAGCGTTTGTTACATATAGGACTCGGATTCAAGTTTTGGAAATTGTAGGGAGAGAGGAAACATAGAACACATTCGGAGAAGCAATGGGTGGCAGAAAGTGGCAGAAGCATTGAGTCATCGACACAGGCCTGCGACAGCCTGCTAGTGAAAGCAGCTGAATACATCAAATCGTGCTGCTTCTGGATAGTATGTAGAGGGCTGACAGAAGTTACGGAACCGGTGCGAATATAGAGTTGCATTTTTCGAATTACTACTGGCATAGCATTCTTGATTTGCTTGGATGCACCGCACTGATAGCATCCAGTTGGGAATTTAGCACATGCAGATCGTCGGATGTACTTGGGGGGATTATTGACTTGCACTGTGTCTATTAACATCAGGTATGGTCTGGACTTTACATTCCATTATATAGAGCACTGTAACCAGCTGGTATCTGTAAGTAAAACAGGTAAATCTTATCATTACGCTAATGTGTCACACACAGCCTGGATGGAGGAAGTGCATGCAAAAGTATAAGGAGATTATATTAGTACGGCTTTAGCACCTGAGATGGAGTCGGAGAACTTACCGATAATATTCCATGTCGGGTCAACTAGGAGTGCGGCCATGGGGTGCTTTGATAATTCAATCGAAGAGCTTGTCTCCGAGTCCTAGCCTTGATTTTGCATTTGATTCATTGTGCCTTCTTCCTGTGCTGGATACATATTTTGATGAATACAGTAAATGTGCTGATAACCTGATATCAGCCTTGCAATTGCGTGTGCGTCCATTATACTTGTCCATCCAGACTTGAATGAGGTTCAGGGGTTAGACTCGGAGTGAGGTACAGATGGTCTGTAGTTGACTCTGACGTCATGTGACCCGAGCAGAAGCATCTCGGTTATGGAAATGCACCTTCGTTTCTGCATCGGCTTGTAAGTGCAATGACCCAGATTCCGAAACAGGTTCTCCTGTCATCGAAAGTGAATTCGAAGTCGAGACTTACAGAAGTATAAAAGTCCTTCCACCTCGTTGTGCATCGCCATATCATCTCCCATCCCTTCCTCTCTTCACTGCAGTGAACTAAGCTCGTGGTATCACTCGTGTTATGTCCATCAACGAAAATCTTGTTTCAAATAAAGCGGGCATCCCATCACTCGATCGGGGCCCTTCTAAGGTCACCCTCTCGGTTGAGCATCTTCCTAGCAAGCACAAAGTGGAGATGGCTTATCCGCTGCAGCCCTCTATGGTGCGTTATCTTCTACAAGTAACTACCAACAATCATCGACGTGTCTCCTTTACAGGTTAACCCAAATCATCCACCATGGCCTGCATTCCGTGGTTATCACAAATTCAGCTTTGCCTACGCTACCATGGGAGAACGCCTTCCCACTATCTTGGGAAAGGCTATTGAAGATACCATTCAAACCCTCAACCAGGTGCACGACGAAGACCGCATCGTCGATCTGGTGAATTGTGTCAATGAAATGTCATCCCTGATGAAAGACCTGTCGGGCAATGCAAAACTTAGACCCATCGTCGATGACGGCGAAGCGGATGTCGCTCTCTGGAACAAAGCAATTGCGAAGCACTTCAAGGGTAAAGCAAGAGTTAGCCCAGGAATTGCAAAATGATACTAATACATTCAATTAGGCAAAGATTTCATGAACGCACCTTGGCTTTTTGCAGAAGCATACAAATATCGCCGCTTACGCGAGTGCTTTAGTCTCAGCAAATATTGGTCTGATTACGATGTTTTCTATCGCCAGAAGGTATGTCATGGTGACATCGACTGTTTTTAATGCTAATCGCTTTTGATAGTGTGATACTTTCTCGCGCTCTTCCGAGGCCGTCTTTGAACTGTCTACGCGATTCGCCGAGCCGTTACAAAAGCGGGATAGTGGCTCATCGGGACAGTTGGAAGAAGCGGAGCGTCGTGTATTCATGGAGCTGACTCAGATTTGTCTATGGGGGAACTCAACCGATCTCTCGCTTCTCATCAATATGACTGAGGAGCAGATCAAGGCTTTGCAATCAACGGGCGGAGAGGCTCTCGCTGCAACGGAGAAGAACATTCTTGGTAATGATATGCACAAGCTGTGGGAAACGGTCAAGGCACTCCGGAGTAAGAAAGGTGGCAGGATAGATTTCGTCCTCGATAATGCAGGCTTCGAGCTTTACTGCGACTGCATCTATGGTATTTGCCATTACTGATGGTATGATTCACGAGCAAATGGCTAATCATCTATGCTTAATATAGCGGACTTCCTGATTCAAAGCGGCCTCGCAAAGCAAGTGCGCTTCCACGGCAAGAGATATCCATGGTTCGTGTCGGATGTCACGAAGAAAGACTGGAACTGGCTCTTGAACTCAATGGTCTATGGGCATCTGTTCCCGCACGCCAGTGAGGCTGAGATGCAATCTCTTCGTCACTTAGGAAATCGCTGGAAGGTATTAATCTTGTTTTTAAGAGACGTGGACCGCAGTTGCTTACACAAGAATCAACCCATAGCAATATCAGAAAGAGGGTAGATGGGTATACGAGCAACATCCATTCTGGTGTACTGGCTACACATACTGGGAGTTGCACTCGGAAGCTCCGGATCTTTTCTTGCACCTCTCTGAGTCGGACCTTGTGATCTTCAAAGGCGACCTCAATCATCGCAAGCTGACATATGACTGTGAGGCTCCGGCATCCACTCCGTTTGATGTCGCTATTGGGCCAATGGCTTCCGCCGCAGGAGCACCCAGAGTTGCTAGTTTGCGCACAATCAAGAGCGATGTTGTCGTAGGCTTAGGAGAAGATGGCGACAAGATTGCAGATAAACTTGATGAAGAAGAGCCAGGCTGGAAAATTAGTGGCAAATATGTAAGTCTCAATTGTTGACTGTTCGAATGTTTATTTCTGAGCCATGGTGGTGATGTTTGTATTGACAGGCGGTCGTGTTGCTGAGCGAAGGACGACCTGGCGAGAAGGTACTCTTTGCTTAGGAGAAATCATATATTATATGGCATATGGAGCGTCCAAGCAACGTTCGAAGATATGCAGTTGATATGGACAATACAGTAGCGCTGGCATTAGACATAGATAATTTGTTTTTCTGTATTTGTTAGCCTGGAATTTTCAATCACGTGCACATTTCCACAAGCGGCTTGAACTTGATGCAAGTTAACGGATTGAGGATTTCAGTCGTTACTCACGCTGTCTCGACGGCGACAATAGGTTGTACGACGTGCGTCAACCAAACTTTACTAGCAGAGGTGCGAAATCGCATATGGATACGATAGTTTTTAGAACGAGTGTTCGTAGTCTCGGAAACCCGCTGGCACTACCAGTCGACGAGAGATGGCTAAAATCGAGGAACAACCGGTCTCCGAGTCTGAAATGATATCACAACTGGAAGCGCTTCTAGCGAAGATTCAAAAGGCACCCGGTTCGCGAATTTCTCTCTCTCAGGAGGAGATCAGTCTCCTTGTCTCCTCGCTATCGAAGGTGGATAACGTGACAATACGCTCCAAAGGCTTCATAGCCTTGGCAGCTTTCGCCCAAGGAATTCGTTCTTCTATTCGTTCTACCAAAACTGTACCCGGAGAGGTGGACCCGGGTGCGAAAGAGGTCGCTCAGACTTTCTCGCGCATACTTTCCAATCTCTCGACATCTACCGAGGAACATGACATCCTTAGTGCAGCCGTCTTCCTTAGCTCTCTCTTCCAAGTCGATACTCCTGCTGCATCCGTTTTAACCGTGGAAAATGGAGAAGGAATCCTCGATACGATAATGGATGCTATTGACATGCCCACCTATACCAATCCAAAGCTTCACCTTGCCGTAGCCCATCTTCTAGCGCTGGCTGCGGGTGATAAGAAAACTAGGTCGGCTTTTCCACCCCAAACGAAAGCATGGCTAGAGGAACAATCAAGCCAGATCAAGGATTTATCACTCAAGGCTGCAGCAGCGGTCGCACTTGTCAAGCTCTCTCGAGGATCAGCACAAGATGCGAGTGAGATTACCAGTACTGGTATAGCAGGCGATTCCGCCAGCTCTGCTGCTGCGGACTCACAGCTAGCAGACCTCATGAGGACGCTTGTACTTACATCTTCGTCTAAGGAATCCGAAGAAAAAAGTTCGACACTTCCACTCTCCTCAGTCGCTGACGCCATTGAGGGTTTGGCCTACCTAAGCACAGACTCATCCGTCAAAGAATCCCTAGCATCAGATCCCGCCTTTTTGACTAAACTATTTGGTCTTATCCCGCGCAGGAAGAGAGGATCAAGCATTGTAGGCGGTACGCCGATGGTGGATGTGAACCCTACTGTGCTTTATGGGACTATGGTAATCATTACTAACCTAGTTTCCTATCCTCCTCGCATGAACGAAGAGCAAGCTCAGATCGCAAAACTACGCAAGATGGCTAAAGGTCCTGGATCTTCATCTAATGTTGAAGCCGATCCGCGCGAGGATGATGCACACGTCAAAGCACGCGGTGTCAAACTGATCGCTGCTGGAGTGCTGGATGTACTATCTGCTGCGGTAACCCTGACTGATAGTCGTGCGGTGCGCGCTAGCATAGGCAAAGCATATTTAAGCTTAGTCACGAATCAAGATATTCGGGGCAAAGTACTCCAGACGGGAGGAGCCAAAGCCTTGTTGTCGTTAGTAAACAAGATTATGGCGGAAGCGTCGGAATCTATCAAGTCCAAGGGACAAGCACCTTCCAAAGTAAACACCGAACTCATACTCCCACTAGATGCAGGGGATTTTGAATGCATCCAAGCTCTCGCCAAGCTGACAATTACATCGCCACCGCTCGCAGTTTTTGGTCCTGATCCTACCACTCCCTTCTCTGCTATACCTGCCTTTGTTGCTTCGGTCACTCACCCGAATTCGTCGTTACTCCAGCGCTTCGAGTCACTCATGGCGCTGACAAACGTCTCATCCGCTTCTCCTCAAGCCGCAGAGCGCGTCGCGAGCGCACCAGGCCTCATGAACAAGGTCGAGTTACTCATGCTCGAGGACCATGTTCTCGTACGCCGCGCGTCTGTCGAGCTCATATGCAACTTGATCGTTGGATCTGACTCGGTCTTCCAACGTTATTCGGGCAGTGGGCCCGAAAAGTCGATGGGGGCTTTGGCCAAATCAAAATTGCAGATTTTATTGGCTCTATCGGATGTAGCGGACTTGCCCACGCGGAGTGCAGCCTCGGGAGCGCTGGCAACGTTGACAGCCGAGAAAAGCGCATGTTTGGCCTTGTTAGAGCTTCAGCACGAAAGGAATCGAGTCTTTCGTGTCTTAACGACGCTGATTGATCCATCCGTTGTTCCAAAAATTACAGAGGCTCAAGAAGACGAGGAAGAGGTAGAAGAAGTACAAGAAGACGCAGGGCTAGTTCATCGAGCGGTGGTTTGCGTCTCGAATCTGCTGTTCGCCGTTGAAGACGGACAGAAGTCTGAAGTAGCAAAGCAAGCTCAAGAAGTAGGGTTACCTACTGCTTTGATCGGGGTCATAAAAAAAGGTGGGAATCCGGCAGTATTACAGCCTGCCATGGAGGCTGTAAAATGGATTTTAAAAGCTTCACAAAAATAAGCATATGTTGATTACTGGGTGTAATACTGGCACTTATGTAATATCAGTGAGATTTATGATGGTTATACCTGGCAAAGAGCCAAGTAATATCATGCCGGTATGGAAGTCTGAGCCCGAGATGTTCGGAAGTACTAATTCTTGATCTCAATCCCCCACGAACTCAATGTTTACTGGTCTGGTACGCTCGTGTTCGCAAACAATCAGCTGCAAATAACTCTGAGACTTCAATAATGCTGGAAGAATAGATAGAGCACCTGGGCACTGTCATCGCCATCTCCCTAGATGAAGGTGGATGCACCCTCACCATTGGTGATTCAGCACCTATACTCGACGATTGTCATATTGGCGATTCGATTGCGGTAAACGGTGCCTGCCTCACTGTCACGGAGTTTCACAAGGAGGATAAAGGCGGTTGGTTTACAGTATGGTTGGCGAACGAAACACTTGACAGGACCGATCTTGGTAAGCACACCTAAAGCTGCCTACCATGTAGTGCTGATACGGATTAATATATCTAGGAGAACGCAAGGTAGGAGATCGAGTAAATCTTGAGCGGGCTATGGGCGCACATGTACGCTTTGGTGGACATTTCGTTCAGGTCTGTTCGACTTTGAGCGTTCCTTTGAGAAGATTCGTTCTCACCAATCACATAGGCTCATGTTGATACGACTGCCACAATCGTTTCTTCAATCCCCGATGGAGAATCTTTGAGGGTTGTTTTCGAACTACCTGAACGAACCCCGGAGCGTCCATCTTTGCTGCCCTTTATCATTCCCAAGGGATATGTGGCACTTGATGGTGCTTCACTGACAATTACCTTCGTGGATGATGAGCGACGCCAGTTCGGTGTAATGCTTATCACACATACACAAGAACGGATCACCATCCCACGCAAGAAAATTGGCGATAAAGTCAACGTTGAGGTAGATATGGTAGGCAAATATGTCCAGAAAAGTGTTGTTGCCACACTAGGAGGCGAGGGTACTAGCGATAGCATGAGAAACTTAATTGAAAAGGTTGTGGAGGACGTGCTGAAGAGAAAAGGAATTATTTCTTAGATGAGAAAAATGCTAATGTAATGAGTAAAGTAGAAGTTGGATTGATACTTGAATATCATGGGTGGAATCGCCGCTATTACGATACTAGTGTACTATGCCTGATGGTCATGCAGTCATATTTACGATCGAAGTTTCACGTATACTAGTATACTTAATGCGCGCCAGATTTTAAGTGCTTTTTCCGCGATTGGTAAGCCCAATAGCTGTACAGCCCTTTGATTTTGATGTCGTTGTCAAAACTACGAGATAAGCATTGTAGTATGACTCGAACAACACTCAATTTTGATTTTAGCAGCGACCACATGGTATGTTCCCCTGGATAGACACTCTCATATAAAGTGGCCTGGTTGTGCACATAAAGTATACTATAAACTTACGCTCAGCACTCTACCATGTCTTCTAACACAGAAATGTCAGAGAAGCTCAGGGAGGGTGCCGCAAAAAGGGCAATCGTCGAAACAGGCTATGATGCGATTGCTCCAAAATACTTTGCTTGGTCATCCCCGAGGCCTACCACGACCCGTGCGGAATACGTTTCCAAGCTGATTGCCCTCCTACCGGCCAAGGCCCGCGTTCTTGAACTAGGATGCGGAGCTGGAGTACCTACCACTCAAACACTTATCAAAGCCGGCTTGGACGTTACTGGAGTCGACATCTCCGCCGCCCAGATTAATCTCGCACGAGAGCACATTCCCGAAGCCACCCTGATCCATGCCGACATGATGAAGCTGAGGTTCGACAATAACACATTCGATGCTGTCATGGGATTTTATTCCCTTTTTCATATTCCACGTGAAGAGCAGAGCACCATCATTCGTCGAATTACACAATGGTTAAAACCTGGAGGATGGTTCCTCGCTAACCTAGGTACCGGGGAAGGCGATGTATGGATAGATGACTGGATGGGTGCCCGTATGTTCTCAAGTGGACTAGGCGTCGAGGGTAACAGGGCAATGCTCAAGACGGATGGCGAGGGCCTGAGGATTGTTGAGGACGAGGTTGCAGTGGAGAAAGTTGGCGGTTTTGATGAAACATTCCATTGGATTTTTGCCACGAAAAAAGACGAGTGAAATATCGAATGTATTAAGAAACTCCGCTGTAGCCTAAGTATACATGCAATTTATGCGCGAAAAATAACGAGTATTGGTTCAACGATGTCGGCCGAGAAGTCGTCTTAGCCATCCTATGGAAGTAGTAAAGACGTATATTAGTCAAGCTCGTCCCCCCAGCCGCCTGGTACGTGCTGACCTCCACCTGTGCTATTGCTAGGACTATGGGTAGGAGGCCTGGTCGATGACTGTGGATTGCTGCTTTGACTGGGGCTTTCTGAAGGATTAGAAATATCGTGGCGATCACCACTGAGTAAAGTATCAAGAAGTCCCGATCCAGTAGAGCGATTACTACTATTAGGGCTTTGTGAACGTTCGGGAGGACTTGATGGTCGTGATCCGGAGCCGGAGGATGGATTACTTCCAGAAGCGGGAGGATGTTGGTCCGGTTGCCGTATCAGGGCATATCTAATTACAAGATATGTTAGCCGAATGCTATAGCGATTTTGACCAAAACTCACCGACAAACTGGACACGTCCCACTGGACTTGAGCCATGGGACGATGCATGGCTCATGGAATGGATGTTTGCATGGCAATGTTACAACAACCTGTTCATCAGGATCCTCAGTTTGAAGGGAAAATTGTTCCTTGCAAACCGCACAATCTTTCTCTAACAGTGGTGCTGGGGTAGCATAAGCGCACGGAATGATTGTTATAACACAATGTTTAACTCACATCCTTCCTCAAGAATGTCTTTGGGAAGATTATTAATTATCTCTTCTGTAGCTGGGACGGGACGATGAGCATTGGCGTTCTCCATTAGTTGCGTCATAATCCGATCTAGGGCCTCCTGGCCGAATACATAGTCACCCCATCGACCACTAGGCTCTGGACCATCGCCTCCAAGACCGAGAAGGGCGGCAAAGGGATCATTCCCTCTTGTGCCACCAGCAGCTCTGTGTCCCATCAACATCATCAAATATTGGGCCATCATGGGTCCAGTTATAGTGCGATCCTCTCGATCGCTCTCAGCTGGACCACGTCTCATGAATCTAAGATAGCTTTAGATAGTGAGGAAGAGTAAAATTAAAATTAATGCGACCTACTCAGACATTAGTGGTGGACTGTCAGAAGTGTCATCATCCGAGCCACCAACGACAATGGGTCGTCTTTGACCTGTGCCAGGGCCGCCCACTTGAATTTGTATGCGGCGGTTCTACTAACATTTTCAGAATGATGATAAAATAATCTGTGATGCACAACGCACTGGCCCATTGCTACCAAAAACAAATCCCCCGCCAAAGGGACTAGTATCAGGAGATCCTGGTGATCCTGGTGATCTAGGACCGGGCAGTCCATTTAATAGGGCTGATAATGCACCCAAGAAATTGTCTGGGCTACCAGCACCACCTCGACCGAAGGCATCTTCTAGAGGATCATGACCAAATTCTCTGGGATTATCACTAGGATTCTCCATCTGCAGACCTGGTCAACCAGTGACAATATAATTGATCCCAATACAAAAACGACAGTATACCTTCTCTACAAAATCACTACGACATGAGGCACATCGCGGGTCGGGCATCTTGAGCATGGAATAACTTTAGCTGCTTGTATATAGTATGTAGAGGTGGGCGCTAACCATCAAGGGTCTCATCTCGGCATGGCACTATGAAACAAGCAGCAATAATTTAAGCTATGACGCATTACACAAGAATTAGTAATGCAGATATGCGCACTTGGTAGCAATACCACAAAGGCTCTCGAGAGGACATTGTAAGCAGTGAAAATATTATGTTCCTAATTATCCAAGACAAATCCGATCCTAGGTATAGTCGTAGTAGATGTCAAGAAGTAGCAATTCCGACACTGGTGGTCCGTGGGTACAGCCTTGTCAGCCTCCGTGGTGCAGCGCGGCTCACACTACGTCACGCGGGACTTCAGGTGTTACGTCACGCTCCTCGGAACTATCGGAACGGTCACGTGTTACATCAGTAAACTGTAGT
This sequence comes from Agroathelia rolfsii, assembly GCA_018343915.1. Lineage (NCBI taxonomy): Eukaryota > Fungi > Basidiomycota > Agaricomycetes > Amylocorticiales > Amylocorticiaceae > Agroathelia > Agroathelia rolfsii. Next base: position 3,610,280 of record JABRWF010000002.1, read on the forward strand.
CCTTCAAGTTGGTAGCAATGTAAGCCGCGTTCACCATCATGTTGGTACCATGGTCGAGTGACTTCATTCGACTGGTCATTGTTGGGAGTGCAATACCCGGCGGACTCGTCATTCTGGCAATTGTATGGAGTCTTGCTCGTACTCTTCCACTGCCGAAGCATATCCTTGTTCTCGGTCGGCCTTTCCGTGACTTTCTACAACTCGAAGACTTGCACGAGCAACATGGCGAGCTCCTATTTGTCCCTCTATGGAAGAACCGTGCTTTAATCTCAATCTCAATCCTGAGCTCTGCTATCTGGATGTCTGCTCCCCCATATATGGCTGTTGCTGGAGACCGATGGGGTGCTCTTCGTGCTGCAGTGCAATCTGCAAGTTGGGTATGAGAAATGTTGAGAATAATTGCTAGCGTTCATTCACATTAATCAAATGCCAGGCTGCCATTGCATTAAGACTGGCTATAATACCCCCCGTGACGCCTCCTTATATCCCCATCGTATTTGCACTGACGAGTACGGTTGCCAAATCCATCGACCTGTATTATGATATAAGGGGTTGGAGTATCAACGGAGCCATTATCTTTGACATTGCATTGGCCGCACTGTTCTCTGTTTTCATATGGGTTGCTGGTACATATCCCTTGCAAGTGAAAATGCCATCCACCAACGTTGCTGAGAATAACGATGTAAGAGCTTTATTGGATGGGAAGATTATATGAGATGATGATTCGAAGTTTTACTTTTACTTAAGATCCCTTCTGATAAACTGACGATGCCTGAGGATTTCGTGACGTTGTGGACGTGGTGTAATTTCTCTTTCGTGGAGCCCATACTTGCTGCTGCATCCATGAAACGCCTAGATGACTCCGACGTCTGGCGTCTCTCGCCCTATTTCAAGCACAAGAACCTGTTCACCAAATGGATTGATTATCGTAAAAGGTATACTGATATTATCATACCACATAAAGCAACATAGTGATGATAAGTTTATAGATACCCTACCCATTCCGTCTTACGCTTTTTATTGGCCTCAAACTCGCTTGACTTGATTATCGATGTATCACTAGAGCTGTACACCGCATTTGCGGGCTTCATTCCACCTTATGCATTACAGACAATCCTTGCTTCCCTCAACTCAGAGGCACCCGGGGCGCGTGTCACGGCATTCAAGTGGACTGTCATAACTTTTCTTGCACATCTCTCCTATGCTCAAAAGGATCTTTGGCAAAGCTGGCATACCAGAAGATGCTACGAACGTACACGTGGCCAGTTATTCTGTGCCTTACACTGGAAAGCGCTGATGAGACAAGATGTAAGCGGGAAGGTTGCCACAGACAATAACGAGACAGATGGGAAGCAAAACGCAGACCTTGGGAAGATTGTTAACTTAATGCAGTATGTAACCGGAATATTCTTCGATAATGCTTCTTGTTCTCACTTTATTCATCTAGAGGGGATGCATATGCGGTCTCGCAACGCTTCTGGGAGTTTTCTGGCATATTTTCGGTATGTGATCTACTTTCGACAGGATGATCCGTTGACTTATGGGAATGAAAACAGTCGCCAATTAAGCTTGTCATCGCTATGGTTTTCCTTTACAAGTATGTGGCTCTCTCAATTACGACTTGCTCCAGTCTCATTGACTCTCTCAACAGCGTTCTTGGATGGAGTGCTCTTGCCGGAGTCGCCGTATTATTATTATTCATGTTACTTAATTATCCCCTAGCAAAATACAATATTCATGCAAGTGTATTAATTATGCTTTTTCGGGAGATTTGCTCATTATGATTGTGAATAGATCACTCGCCAATCTTGGAAAGCAAAGGATTCGAGGATGAACACTGTCAATGAACTCCTGCAAAACATTCGTTTCCTCAAGTTCTATGGATGGGGTGAGTGCTTTGGATACGCTTATTGTAGCTATCAAATTGACCCCCCTTTCTCAGAAAACCACTGGGCCCAAAAGTCTCGCGAAGGGCGTGAAAGGGAGCTATCTTGGAGAGTCAAAGAAAACATTGTTTCGACATTTATATCATTTATTTGGTTTGAAAACATTTAATATTATTTAAGTTTCGACCGATTTAACCGTATACTCTTAGGACTTGGGTGCCCTCTGCCACCGCTTTAGCCGCTTTCACATGCTACACAGTCGTCGCGAAGCAACAGCTGACAGTTGACAAAGCCTTCACGGCAGTCGCTCTCTTCTCTCAGCTCCAGGGGCCTATGACAGATCTACCGGGACAGATTTTTGCTATGTTGCATGGTAAGACGCTCAATTGCTCTCCAGGAGTCAGACCTGATCCTCTTTCTTTCTTTTTTTTTCTTTTTACAAAGCCTATGTATCTATGCAGCGTATCGAAGAGTTTTTAGCTGAGCCCGAAGTACCGGATTGGGCGTCCTCCCTCAAAGCCTCAGCTGAAATGTTTGAGGCCGGAGAAAAAGTTGCATTTGAAAGTGCATCATTTGAATGGCATGGTTTACCAAGTGACTCAAGTGCAAATTTGACGGCACAGTTCCTACTTGGACCTCTTAACATCGAGTTCAGAGAAAATGAGCTCACCCTGATAACGGTATGTATGCTGATTTTAATATCGTCGATTATAAATGTTAATAATGATTTGACTCTAGGGACCCACCGGATCTGGTAAAAGCGCTGTTTTAGCTGCTTTGCTAGGCGGTACGCCGTCTTATTTTGCACAAAATGATGTTCGCTCAATATGTTTTTAGAAATGAACTGCCTATCGGGTAAAGTCCATCTGAATAAATTCGGCCACAAAGTTGCGTTTTGCGCGCAAAATCCCTGTAAGCTGCTATCATCACCTATATGCTACGAAATTAAACGGGTTTGGTAGGGCTTGAACATGCGACAATTCGAGATAACATTATTTTCGGTTCCGAGTTTGGATATGATGAAGCACGTTATGATGCTGTCGTGGAAGCTTGTGCCTTAGTGAAGGATCTGGATGCTCTTGATGCCGGAGATGAAACAGGTACGCAACGGCGGTTCGGCTCTACAATACGATTTGTTGATTACTCGCACAGAGATCGGCGAGAAGGGTATAACAATGGTGAGTCATGTTGCATATCTGGTTTGAATCAAGTATAAACTGGAGCTTCCTTTTATCATTTTGCTAGTCGGGTGGTCAAAGAGCACGGTGACACTATATCTCCCACAACTATTGGTATAACAATCCGGGCTGATAATTACTTTAGCATAGCACTGGCTAGGGCCATGTATTCTCAAGCTACAGTAGGGTCAGTCTTCTTCTCACAGGGATCCTTGACTGATGCTTTGTATTTAGGTTATTCTCCTTGATGACCCGTAAGTAGAGAAATTTAATGATTCAAATATTACTGAAGATACTAACTCCCCTCAAGTTTAGCGGCTGTTGATATGCACACTGCTCAACACATCGTTACTCATTGCCTCTCCGGAGACCTAGCAAAAGGCCGTACAATAATCCTGGTAACCCACCACGTTCGCATGTGCTTAAGCGCAGCATCATATATCGTCGAACTTACAAAAGGCCGTGTTTCCCGACAAGGTCTCATATCAGAATTCTCCGATCTCGGAGAACTGGATGAAGTCTTGGAAGCGGAGGATGAACCATTTGAAGAACTTGCGCCGCCTGAAGATCAGGAGAATGAGGCGGACATTGAATCAAGGAGGAATACTCAAGTCGTAGAGCCGAAGAAACGTGTTTCTAATGGAAAACTCATTGAGGCGGAGGCCCGTGCAGAGGGCAGGGTTTCTTTTCGCACGTACTGGACGTATATCAAGGCGGCGGGAATATTCTCATGGGTATTAACAATCATACTCCTGCTTCTTATACGTGTCATCAACATCGGAAACCAAGTACGTTATAACATCTTAAAATTTCGGTCCTATCTTTGAACATGATCTTCAAACAGTTCTATTTGGCGAAATGGGGAGAAGCGTACAACCAACCTGCACTTCTCAATCTTACTTATTCCCATCTCTTGGCGTATTCTGATGACAGCTGGAATCTTCCACCTCCTGCCGTCAATGTCAGACCTTGGATATTCATCTATTTCCTGATTTCCCTTTGTGGTGCCATCGTAGTATTGCTGTACATTGCTCTAGGCTATTATGCCAGTCTTCAGGCATCCCGCACCCTGTTCCTTCAGCTCTTAAACAGACTCGTACGAGCACCCGCACGATTCTTCGACGTCACGCCCATCGGTCGGATCCTCAACCGCTTCACTACCGATATCAACACCGTCGACGGGGCGTTGCAAAACTCGGCTCGCGCTGCCCTGTCGGGTGTATTCAACTTCATAGCATCTTTCATTGTCATTGTGGCTGTTGTCCCGTCATTTGCGCCCTTTGCGCTCATCATAGCGGGCCTCTACATACGTTTAGCGCCTCGGTACATCAGGGCCTCCAGAGATCTGCGACGTCTGGAGTCGGTTTCGCTATCTCCGGCATTTGCGGGCTTTGATGAGCTACTGAGGGGCTTGCCACATGTGCGAGCATTTGCTATGGAAAGCAGGTACCAAGATAGGTTCTACGAGAGGGTTGACACCTTCCAGACTTTCGATCACGTATATGTACAGTTGTTTCCATCTCTCTCCGTCCCTGGCGCCAATATTAATTGTATCTGGTATTAGTGGCTGGTTAGTGGCTGGCTCAGATGGCGATACGATTGTAAGAAATGCACATACATGTCGCATGCCGAGTTTTGTTTTTAACAATGTCATAGGTCTTGGATCGGTTGTAGTATTCCTGACTACCTCCTTCGCGCTACTGAACCACACGAAGAGCGGGCTCGCTGCTGTGGTCATTGTTCAGGCCGGTATCTTTGCAGAGGCGTCGAGACAGCTTGTCAGGTTTGACCTTCTTATTTAACTCTCAATTCAAATTGACAACGATATGATTCAGGGTATTAGCTCAAATGGAGCTGGACTTTAATTCAGTCGAGCGTATTGTGGAATACCTGGGTGTTCCTCAAGAAGCACCCCCAGTCATTGAGAAAAGCCGGCCGCCCGCATATTGGCCTTCGAGTAGCGGTACTGTGGTTTTCGAGGATTTTGCTGTTCGATATGCAGAGAATTTACCCGTGATCCTGAAGAATTTGTCTTTCACTGTCAAGCCTGCAGAGAAGATTGGTATTGTGAGTGACCGAAAATGAAGCTGTTGCTGTAGCCACTGACCAAGTCATACCCAGGTCGGAAGAACGGGGTCTGGGAAATCTACACTCGCTCTATCCTTACTAAGAATGGTTGAAGCCTATAAGGGTAAAATTATGTAAGATATTCGGCTCCTCTAAACACTCGAGCAGACAAGTATCAAAACTTTTACAGCATAGACGGTATAGATATATCGGGGATAGGCTTGGAGGACCTACGGACAAAAATTGTCGGTTTCTCTCTATAAGTATAAGCCCGTCCGATCATATACTGACTTATTTACAGACTATTGTTAGTCAAGATGTCTCGTTGTTCTCTGGAACACTTCGCAGTAATCTAGATCCCTTCCAAGAACATACGGATCAAGAATGCTGGGATGTTTTAGACCGTTGTCATCTTACCAACCTCTTGCGTCGCTCTGCAGACGACGGAAGGCCACAGGATGTTTCACTAGACATGTTGATCAGCCAAGGTGGATCGCTAAGTGCTGGAGAACGACAACTTGTTTCCCTCGCCAGAGCCGTGTTGCGGAGAACGAATATTATCATTTTAGACGAAGCAACTTCGCAAATCGACTCACGCCTTGACGATCAGGTATGAATTTTCATACCAGTTCCCCTCTGGGAATTTATTTAACTGAATGAGACACATAGATTCAAAAGACTATTCGCGAAGAGTTGTCCGGAGCCTTGGTGATAACTATCGCGCATCGTCTCAAGACCATAATTGACTATGATCGCGTCCTGGTGTTGGATGCGGGCGAAGTTAGAGAATTCGACAGCCCTGCTACATTGATTAGACAAGAAGGGAGTGCATTCAGAGAGATGTGCAAACGAAGTGCGGATTGGTCCCTCCTGGTTGCAGCAGTAGACAATAAGACAGTATAAGATCTCATTCGATACATAGATACTATCTAAATATCACCCTTGAATTTTTTTTCTTTCTATTATTGTGTGAGTTATATGTTGCATCCGGAAGCAGAAATATCGAAGTCGAACATTTCGTCATACAACTTGAACGCACACCCATCCATCCATCTTTTTCCTGCACTTGATTCCCTCCGCGTATTCTTCCAGTCAATTTATTTTCTCTTTTTCAATACCTCATTAGTAGCGCTAAAAATATTCTCTATCTTATCCAATGGTCGCGAAACTTGCAGCTCTGTTACTCATTTCGCACGCATACATTCAAGCTACAGCTCCAGCACTGGTTGTCGAATCTACTCATAGCCGCACTACAATTGCATTCCTGGACTCCCGCCAGCTCGGAGGCTTGCTTGGACTTAACGAACCTGCGAACGAGCCGCTCACACCATCTGTCTCGTCAACAGAGACCTCACATGCACATTCTGAACCTAGCAAATCTGCGACATCGACGGAAAACATCATCAATGGACTCCTTCCCGGTCTGGATCTGCCCACTAATACAACACTTTTAACAACCACTATGTCGTCTTCCAAGCCAGAAACTAAGACATCGGAGCCAACTACATTTACAAGTCCCACAACATCCTTGCTTACCACTTCTTCGGCCTTGAGCATGCCCGCTAGCAGTGTCCTGCCATCAGCACCCACTAAAACAGTTTCGACTTCGAACACTGTCTTCATTAGCTCTAAATCCTGGAAGCGAATCGGCATCGCAGTTATCTGTGTCGCCGCTGTAGCTGTTATCGTATGCTCCGTCTTGTTCTTCGACACCTGGTGGTCTCTCGTCCGTGATATGGCTCACGCACTGTCCCCGTGGAAGAGAAACAACTTTTCCGAACCAGATCTCGTACCCGATCCTGATTGGAAGACACACGAGTGGGAGCACAAGCTTGTGGAGGGCACAGAAGAGTTCAGTCGCTACCCATCCAAGGAAAGGCTCGCGGAAGAGTACAAGCTGACGCAGACCATAGACCCGACGACGGGCCGACTTTCTTATGGCATTGGCTATGGCTATGGATCGGAGTATGAACAGCGTCATATAGTCTACGAGGAGGGCTACCAGCCACCAACCAGGCCTGGCATGATTTACAGGCAAGAGGGGGCGAGGCACTAGTAGGAATCTGTAGGATGGATTAGGATAGATATTTTCTTTTTCTATAAGCACCCATGAACTCAGGACCTGGCATCTCTAATGCGAAATAATGTACGGGATAATAGTTGAATGCAATACAAGAGGATCAGATGCATATTGCAAGCAATAGATGCAGACTGACATGCAAATGTCATTTCTGTCCCTCTGTCGTTGGGGGTATTACGTCTTCAAGATAGTCAGAAACAAAGAGGCCAGTGAAGGCCACAGCACAGACTCCGAGAGAGAACATGAGTCGTGTCCGTGGTGGTAGGACTACAAGAGTAAGGTCCTTTTCAAGTTTGTCTTCAAGAGAGTGAAGGGTAGTGCTTTACCTGCATAAGACTCCCATATATTGCGCTGGGTTATGGGGCGTTTTGCCACGTTCTCCAGAGGTGGTCTGAGAGGGTCTGGTGATTTTGGCTTAAGAAATGTCTTTTCATCTGTTGTCCTGATTGACTTGGTCATGGCCGCTGAAAGTTAACAAGTCCGAGTCCCGAGTCCCACTGCCAGTGGCAGCGACCACGGATACGGAAGCAAATAAACGCGCTTCGGAGGGCGGAGCCGGATGCCGTTATTGGCTCGTGTCGGAGTGATGATGGCCCTCACCGCGCCTTGATCACGACAGCACACTGGAAATACCCTGGCCTCTCGAACAGCCACTTAACCATAGCTTGACCTGAGCGATCATAATGGTACATAAGTTATGAAATACTGCTTCATTGAAATCTCAATTCTCTGCAGGCACCGTCTAAGAAGGCGGGTAAGAAGGCCGCCGCCGCAACGCCCAAGAAATCTGGAGGCGCAGCCAAAGTAGTCAAGGTGCACATCACGAAACATAAAGTGTTATCTGGGATGAAGTGCTGAAGACTTGAAAGGCAGATTGGAAGGAGGGGTTCAAGAAGAAAACAGTCGGCGTATCCGACATGACTCTCCTAACGACAATCAGCAACGAGAGCATAAACGAGAATCTTCAGAAACGATGGACGAGCGGGGAGATATACACGTATATCGGGTCTGTGCTGATATCAGTGAATCCGTTCAGAGGCGCGTACATGACCCTAATTGATTTCCAGATAAACATTGACGTGTCTGTGGGCAGATCTTGGTATTTACACCGACGAGGTTTTGCAGCGCTATCGTGGCAAAAACAGGCTCGAAGTACCCCCTCATGTGTTTAGTATTGCTGAATCGGCATACTATAACATGAATGCCTATCATGAGAATCAATGTGTCATCATCTCCGGCGAATCTGGTGCAGGCAAGACGGAAGCGGCCAAACGAATTATGCAGTACATTGCTGCTGTATCTGGAGGCCAGGATAGCAGCATCCAAGAGATCAAGGACATGGTTCTTGCGACGAATCCTCTACTAGAAAGTTTTGGGTGTGCTAAGACTTTACGTAACAACAATTCTAGTCGACATGTACGTATTTGTTTTCTCCTGAATAAAGTCTTGTTAATCGGTTATATCAGGGAAAATACCTCGAGATCATGTTCAATACCAACGGGGAACCTGTAGGTGCTCAGATCACTAACTATCTGCTGGAAAAGGGCCGTGTTGTTGGTCAAATCGAAAACGAGCGGAATTTCCATATATTTTATCAATTTACTAAGGCCGCTTCTGATGCCCATCGAGGTATTTTAACTCAGGACATATATTGAGAACTCGAACTCTCTAATCATAGCTATCAGAGTCATTTGGTATCCAGGGCCCTGACTCATATATCTACACCAGCGCTAGTGGATGCCTTGACGTCCCGGATGTGAGCGACGAGAAGGAGTTTGCGGATACTTTGGTGAGTACATGTACTGTATGCACTACATCATCCTAATTGATTGAATCCCGATTAGCAAGCAATGAGTGTTATTGGACTGTCCGACGACGAACAAAATGAAATCCTGCGCATGCTTGCCATCATCCTCTGGCTCGGCAATGTCCAGTTTGCTGAGAATGACTCCGGGAACTCCGAGGTTGCTGACACCAGTATCACTGATTTTGTAGCATATTTGATGGACGTGGATGGAGCCATTGTACAGAAAGCTTTGACTCAGAAAGTCATGGAGACGCAGCGTGGCGGTCGTCGTGGCTCCGTTTATGATGTTCCTCTTAATCCTGCTCAAGCAAGCTCAGGCAGGGATGCACTCGCGAAGGCTATCTACAATAACTTATTCGAATGGATCGTGTCTCGCATCAATATATCCATGAAAGCTAGGGGTGCGACTGCCCAGGTTATCGGTATCTTGGTCAGTTAGTGACCTGTATAGTACAAATAATCCAATGCTAAATATCATTCTTTAGGATATCTTCGGTTTCGAAATTTTCGAAGACAACTCGTTCGAGCAGCTATGTATCAACTATGTCAACGAAAAACTTCAACAGATCTTCATTGAGCTGACCTTGAAGACCGAGCAAGAGGAATACGTGCGCGAGCAAATTCAATGGACACCGATCAAGTATTTCAATAACAAAATTGTTTGCGATCTCATCGAGGAAAAGCGTCCTCCCGGTATTTTCGCGGCTCTTAATGACGCTTGTGCTACGGCACATGCGGATCCAACAGCCGCGGATAACAGCTTCATGCAGCGCACATCTGCTTTGGCGTCCAACCCGCACTTTGAGGCCAGAGGAGAGAAGTTCCTTGTCAGGCACTACGCTGGAGACGTGACGTACAATGTCCAGGGCATGACTGACAAAAACAAGGATGCGCTTGTGAAGGATCTATTGGACCTCATCGCCGCGAGCAGTAACCGGTTCTTGCAAACTCTTTTCCCGGATCGGCCAGATCCTAATAGCAAGAAGAGGCCACCTACTGCTGGAGACAGGATTAAGGTCCTTTATGTTTCTGGTACGCTGCTTTCTTGACGATGCTGATGACTATTATTAGGCCTCTGCAGGCGCGCTCGTTGATAACCTGATGAAGGCCCAGCCATCGTACATCCGAACCATCAAACCCAACCAGAACCGCAGCTGGAGTGAATACGACTCTAAAGCTATTCTCCATCAGATCAAGTATCTTGGTCTCCAGGAGAACATCCGTGTTCGCCGAGCTGGATTTGCGTACAGAAACACATTCGAGAAGATGGTGGAACGATTCTATCTGCTGTCACCTGCGACGTCGTATGCTGGAGATTATACTTGGCAAGGAGACTCTAAATCTGGTTGTGAGCGCATTCTCAAGGACACTGGTATTGCGAAGGAGGAATGGCAAATGGGTGTGACAAAGGCGTTTATCAAGAATCCTGAAACCGTTAGTACCAGCTTTATTGATGTAATTGGAGCGCACGTTAATCTTCGTTCCCTAGCTTTTTGCCCTTGAAACCATGCGCGATCGCTATTGGCATAATATGGCCGCCCGCATCCAACGGGCCTTTAGGAACTATTATCGATACAAGATCGAGTGTGCTAAGCGCATACAGCGGTTCTGGAAGAACAACAAGGAGGCTATCGTCTATGCTCAGAAGAGAGATGCAGGTCATGCCGTACTCGCGGGCCGCAAGGAACGCAGGAGATATAGTTTGTTGAGTTATCGTCGGTTCATTGGAGATTACTTGGATGTCAATGGGAAGAGCGCACTAGGAGAACAACTTGGATCACTGTGCGGCATTGGATGTGAGTTTTCTCGGCACTCACGATAGAACTCGTGCTTACTTTGTGAGTGGATGGATACAGCCGATACCGTAACCTTCAGCTCTCGTATAGAAGTTCTCGTCTCTAGAACAGGCCGATCGGCTTTGAGAAGCCCGAGATACCTCGTTGTGGTGAGCTGCATGTCATCCTAGTTTGAACTATTAGCTCATCCATGCTTTTCTTAGACGCAGAAAGCCGTTCATATTCTCTCGAATACGAAGGAAGGTATGATCCTGGAGCGCAAGATCCCGATAGTCACCATCAAATCGATCAGTCTCTCCAACTTACGAGACGATTGGATTGTGCGATAAACCAACCTCCCTCCTGTCCTTCCCATTCTCAAGTGATTTATAGATATTAAACTGCAATGCTTCGGAAGAAGGCGATCCGGTTATGCACTGCTACTTCAAGACGGAATTGACGTCTAACCTTGTTGAACTGTCTTCAAATAGCATCACCGTCAACATTGCCTCCGTGTCAGTCTGCCTTTGTAATTCCGCTAGTCCAGTAACTAACGAATCCTTAGACTCGAATATTCCAAGAAGAAAGAAAAGAAGGCCCAGATCAAATTCATTAAGGATGAGACAGTGCAGAAGGACGATAATTACAAGAGTCACACTGTTACTGTCGCATCCGGAGAACCAGCTGGAAGCTTGTCGCGACCGCCCGCCAAACGCAAAGCAGGCGTGGCACGTCCGATTACAGCGGGAAAGCTGTTGAAGAAAGGCGGGCCTTCGGATGTGAGTCTTGACTGATAGTGTTGAGTCCTATTTCACCAACGTCTCGGCAGAAAAAGCCTGCGGCTGTCTCGAAGCCGAAACCTGTGGCCCAGCCCTTACCTGGAAAGCCGGCAGCGGCTCCTGCAGTTGCTGCAACCCCATCTGTCGCATCCACAGCTTCAAGAGGCTCTGTGCCGCCACCACCGCCACCACCACCACCGCCTGGTCGACAAGCTGAACCCGAGCCAGGGCCCGATGTCGAGCAATACAAGGCCAAATATGCCTTCGATGGTCAAGAGGGAGAATTATCCTTCAAGAAAGATGATATTGTCGTACTCGTCAATAAGGGTACCAACGACGATGGCTGGTGGCTCGTCAAGAAGGGCAGTGAAGAGGGCTGGGCACCACACAACTACCTTGAGCTTATCCCGCCAAAGCCCAAGGCTGCTCCTGTTCCACCCCCGCCACCACGTGGTCGACCGGCTCCAGCAGCTCCGGCCGCCCCCGCTGCTCCACCTGCCCCCAAGCCACCTGCTGTCACCTCGGCAGCCAAGCCTCCAGTAAAGGCACCCATTTCTACTACCCCACTGACGGCCAATGTAAATGCTAAGCCTGTGGCGGTCTTCCCTGGCATGGCTTCCGCTAACGGGTCCGCGACGCCGTGGAAGAAGGCCGCTAGCTTGGACAACAACACAGAATCAGCAGCAACCTCACGACCAGTACCTCCTGTAGCGTCCAAGCCTCCCCCTCCAGTTGCTACCAAACCAAAGCCACCGCCGCCGACAGCGCCGAAGCCGGGTGCAGCTCCCAAGCCAGCGGTAGGCGCGAAGCCTCCTGTGCCGACTGCTCCACGGCCTGGGTCAGGGGCTCCCAAAGCGCCGCCCCGCCCTGGAGGAGGGGGTGCAAAGCCGCCCGCTGCTCCAGGAGGACAAATGGATTTAGCTGCTGCTGTAAGCTTTGTTCTCTTTGTCATACTTATTTTTGTGATACTGATGTTGTTTGTTAGCTGGCAAGACGTGCTCAGAGAATTGCAGAGGACGAGTGATTACGATGCTTCAAGCGCACTCTCGGCACACTGATATCTCTTCAAGGGACAACATGTATACGCAATTACATTTGTAGATATTACAGAAATTAAATAGATTGTTGCAAATGGACTGGAATTGGTTGTCTAATCTAATGATGGGCCTTTTTCGCCTTGTCAATGTGCTTGCGCAGTTTTTGCTGCTTCTCGCGCAAGCTTGCCTTTTTCTTTCCACGCACTGCACCACTGCTGAGGATCATCATAATGGGTTTGTTCCTAGCCTTCTCCCTGTTTGTCGAGCTGCTCGGGGTATCCTTGTTCTTCTTGCCTTTACGAGAACCATACTTCTCACGGCCTTCACGGCCCTTTTGGATTGATTCTATACGCTCAGTGTAGTCCGCCTTGGCTTTCTTGCGTGGTCCCAGGATATCATTTTCGGAGACAAACGTGGTTTCCTGATTCTCAGCCAGTAGTTTCTTCTCTGCTTCGAGAGCGGCTAGTTTTCGTTTTGCTTTCGAGCCACCAGTATTCTCTACAGCTTTGCGGGCGGCTTGTAAGCGTAGATCGTTGAGCAGGGCAAAGTCGGCGGGTGTAAGAATCTGTTGATGATGTTGTTTCACTTCAATAGTTGATGTCAATGGAATTTGATAAATGCGCCTACCTTGGTCGTTGCCAATGTTGATATACGGGCTTCTGACGATTCTGGAGCATCACCTTCTTCTTTAGTACTGTCCTTTTCCTTGGCTTCATCACCCTCGTCTTCACTGTCACTGATGTCGATGTCTTCCCCATCTGACTCAACATCGATCCAGCCCTCGGACTCGGATGAGTCCTCCGAAGAATCGGATTCCATTTCCCACTTCTTCCAATCAGCCTCATCGTCATCTTCTTCGCCTTCGCTGCAGCCTTCCTCTTCGCGCAATTTTTTGAAATGGTCCTCGAGTAACTAAATGGAAATATCAGTTCAGAAGGCGAAATGAATAGAAAGATAAGTAATGGGTTCAAACTCACAGATAAGCCTTCAATATCAACGGCAGCATCCGCGCTGTGGCCAAAAGGCAAGGGTTGTGAGCCTTTAGCTACGCCCATGGTCGCCTCTTTACCCTAATAAAATGGAATTTAGGGCACAGACATATGGGAATTCAGAAAAGATTACTTACTCTCTCCCGTCGTTTTAACATTCCAGGGTTGACCTCCCTATAAAGCTGCAGCAAACCTCGTGCAGCCGCAATCACAGTCTTTTCTTTACTCTTCCTATATTCAATCAAGTCGCCCAGAAGATCCTCTTCCATCGCCCAAGGCTGACGTCTACATATCTCACGGATCGCGTTCAGACCTGCGGCGATGACCTCAGAGCCCACACCGGGATGGACGAACTCATGCGCAAGCTTCTGGATAACAGGCGTGAGTACATCCGGTGGTGTTAGTTCGTGCACGGACTGAGCCAGTGCGACGAGAATAGCTGGAACGCGAAGCTGGTGGTAGGTGAGGTAACGAAGTATATAAGTGTAGAAGCCGAGGACAGTGTTCTTGTGTGTACCCATGACGCGGGCGGTAAGTTGCATCAGGAGGATTTTATGGTCGAGGGAGTATCGCTTGTCGTAGCGGTTTAAGAGATCGTATAGGCGTTCTGAGAAAGTCTGAGGATCGTTTAGTAATTGCAGCGCGGGGAAGTTGGGCATAGCAGGGCCCTTTTTGTTGGCTTTTTTCTACATTCGTAGTTTGAGTCTAGAAGATCATGGGCAAAGTTGATAACAAGATGTACATACCTTTTTAATCTTTTTTAACTGCTTCTGCAACTTCTTTGTCCCACTTCGAGTCGTTTTGTTGATTTCTGCCCGATGTTGGAGTGACTTTGGGTCTGTAATCTAAAGCAAACACGGTTCAAAACGATAATTCCCAGGAGGAATGTGAACAAAACACACCTCCTCTTCCTCATCATCACTATCCTCTTGATCCTCCTCGCTAGCCAAGAAAAAGTGCAGTGAAGCACTTTGAACCTTGGTGTTGGGATGGAAACAACCGAGTGCAATTATAGACACTGGTTTCGCATCTGTCCATATTCCTTTGCGCCATAGCTCCTTCGTTAAGACTACCGCCCACATAGCCTCTCCCCCGTTGGTGGATGTTTTATCAGGGTTCACACGCAGCTTGCCCTTATCTCCAGTAACTTCGGCATCCATTCCTCTCTCAACCATACCAAACAGCATAGCTTGTACTGCGCGGTTGAGCTTGTGGTTCTTGGTGTGGAGATTTGCATTGCGGATGTCGGATAGGATCGTCTTTCTGATGAATGCTCGGAGTGGGGATGATGTAGTACGTGGAAGAAGAGGGAACAACGTCTTGAGTAGCCTGCAGCAATAAGATGTTTTATCCTGCTGAGTGAACAATAATTCAAGACCCAAAAAACTTACTCAGTTGATGGTATCACATTCTTGTTGCGAAGCATGACCAAATTTTGTACTAGTGTCTTGCGGGTATCAGGAGATAATGAGCCGTAGCTCTCCAGCAGCAGCTCCGATAGTTGGGATGCAAAATCAGCGGTTTCTTTGGGATAACATTGTGCAACCTGCGTTCGCGAGTTGATGAGACAAGACTCGATCAGAGGAGTCAAGACATACACACTTGGGATATGAATGTGACCAGCTCCCGAAAGTGATCTGCCTGCTCATTTGGATTTAATGCGAATATTTGGCGAATGCTATTATAATGGTTCCATTGCTGTAGGAATTCCTCTTTGTAGCCAGCAGGGTCTCGCTTGATGAGATTTTGTAATTGTGGAAGATTGTTCGTCAACAGTAATCCACGGGTCATGATTTCAGCACCCGAGATGCGAATTGAAGAAAGGGAAGCCTCTTTTGTCTTCTTTATATGAGCAATGAATATATAGCCCAATGACAGTCGAGGTTGGGACTGCAGACAGACGACCTGAGCTGAAACTGCTTTGAGTCTGCAGAAGCAATGAGATTTTTGGAGATTTCCTTTCTGGGTCACATGCTAAGTTGCCTCCGATAGTGCAAGTGAATGTAGATGTTATTATAATTTCTCTTCATTAGTCTGCTTCGATTTCTACGTGAACATGAGCTGTGCTAAATCCAACTACATAACTACATCCAACGTCCGAAGAGGAGTAAATAAGAAAGAAAAAAACAAGAGGGAGGCTATCTAAAGCAATCCAAAAGGTGGTATACAGGATGGTAAATGATATATAACAGAGATGAGATCCATAAAAAAAAAAGCAATATGTACACTGCAAATAGCGGAAAGCAACGAAAAAGCAACGGTGCTAATAATAAAAATCAGGGAAGTCAAGTGGGAGAAGTAATCATGATGGGTGGTATTGGACTAGGACTCCGATCTGAGTCAAAAGTAGTCATAGCCTCCACCTCGTTCTCAGATGCTAACGAGTCTGAGTCCGAGTCGTCATCAGGCAAAGTGACCATGCTCGCATCAACAAATTGGTCTTCGTCTTCATCATCGTCGTCGTCATCAGGTTTGAGATGCTTTTGTGAGGAACGCCGCCGCATGCGCGCAAGGTCATCGGCGTGCAATACCTTTGTTCCACTAGTGCTCTCTGCAAACGTAGCAGTCGTCGCCTCCAGAGCAGCCGTGGCGCTGTTCATGAGTGCGTCCAACATACCGCAGACCCTATCATATGCAGGGTCCTGAACCTTTTCACCATCCGTTTCATCTCCCTCCTCATCTGATGCTTCGGGTTCCGATTCTGCCTTCGATATCTGACGGAACTGGCTTGGGGAGAGTGCTAGCCGTGTTTCACGGAGTTTGCGTCGCAGTTCACGGATTTCCTTAGCTTGACGATGCTTGGTAGTCTCCAACGCAGCATTGATGGCCAATAACGAACGATTAGTAATCTCAAGATCCGCAATCTGACATGTCGTATATATCGAGTTAACATAAAAACAGAAGCAGGCCAATTGTTCATGGCATCACCTTTCGATCCACCTTGGCTTTTGTTTTGAAGCGATGCTCCGGATCGTGTTCGTCAGAAGTGTTCGCATCGTCGTTCTCAGCCTCACCATCCGATACCGTCTCCCCAGCCATCTGCATGAGGGCTGCGACCGCCCCTGACCGCGGTTCAACGATACTGGACCTTCTCGCTGTGCCAGAGCTGACCTTCCTCTGCGACTCTTCATCCATCCTTTCAGGTATGCCAGGTGGAGAACGGCGAGGCTCCCATTCCGTGTCAATGTCTTCTTCACTAGGTGCTTCTGAGCCGGATCTGCGAATTTTGCCGTTTTGGGAGAGGAGTGATACTGATGAACGTGATGAATACGAGATGGCTGATGCCGGAGGGGATATTCGCTGAGGAGGCGAAGGATGTCGGTTTGTGTCTGGTAATGAGGGTCGCTTGGGATCAAACGGGTTGTAAGGCTTGTGTGGTGGCGCATAACGATGAGGGTTAGCGGCAGGTGATGATGTTGTGATAGGATAAAATTCAGGAGGCGGCAGAGGAGCAGAGCCTGCCAAGGAGCCGCGGGGAGACGATACAGACCCTGCTCGTGTTCGGTGTGAGGGTCGATTTGAAGCAAATGCGGATAGCGTTGGAGAGGAGGGTTGCGAAGTGGCGGGGGAAGTTAAATCTGATGGTCTTGCTAGTTTTGTGACCTTGGCCTTGACACGCACGGGCTGTGAACTGGATATAGGCAATGTGACAGCACTTGCCGTCTCAGACACACGTCGTCGGGATGAAAGGGAACCAATGGAGTCTGTGCGATGTAATCTGCTGGGAAGCTGGACACCAAGTCTATCTGGCGAGAACCCTACGTCACTGGCTGCTGTTGGAGATAAAAGTAATGACTTGGGCGACGAAGATACGACAGATGGAGAAGGCCGTGTACTGATGAATGGCTTGGGCTTTGGTGCAGCGGTGCTCTTGGTGTTTACCGGCACCATCTTCTGAGGTGATATCGGCCGCAGTCGAGGTGACTTGACCTTGCTCTCGCCGCCAATGGCGCTACCGGTAGGGCTACGACTGCGAACGCTGATCTTTGCGCTGCCATTAATCCTGGCCCTGGGCTTCACTACATTCTCGTCGGGGTGGCGTAAAGAGGCTTGCGAAAACGAAAATTTGGTGGGAGAAGCCGAGCGCGAACTCGCCAGCTGGCGCGGGGCGGCGATTCTCACTGTTGGACGTGGTGATGGAGGAGTTACTTTAGCAGTCACCTGAACGTCCTTGCTCAGTCAAAACGAATTGGGCTATATGATTCAAGGCAAGGGCACCTTTGCCTTGACATGAGCCTCCATTCTTAGATCATGAAAGTTGCGATGTAGTCTGGTCCAGATTCAGTTTACAGCCCAGTCGTTAATGGGTATCCAATTGTGACGTGTTGGGGGAATTAGTGCAAGCTAGGCAACACACGCTGCAGAACTCGTTTACGTGATTTTGTAGAAATATATGGTGCTGGTATGGCTGACTGAAAGAGTCTACGCCTGGCCTCAAATTCTAGAGGCTGGCTGCAAAGCAGACACTGGCAGCGTAACGAATGGAGCGGACTTGAAGCCGGCGGTGGCTGACGGGCTCGTTATCAATCGTACGTAAGACGGGACTGTGGCGCACGACCACCGGTGCCAATCGAGTCGACCATGATTATTTCGTCTAGCACAGACATTTTGGTGACAACAAAATGCCGTTTTTATGAAAGTGAGCAAGACCTCTACATCTATCACCACCAAAAATTCGGATTCAGGTGAACTTAGACCACAGATCATATCACTATTCACTAGCAATACTAACACCACAACATGATAATAAAACCCTACTCGAACATAATACAACTGGACTTGAAGCGTAAACACGGACCTCCAGTTAAAAAAACATTGGGAATAAAAAAATACTAAGCATGTCGTCTTGGTGTCGTTACAGTTATATTATGAGAAATAGATTGGACCAGGATGCTCGTTGGTGTTATTCGTGAAATGATGAGAAATTTGCATCGGCGGCTGTCCAATCGGATGGACATACTGAAAGAAGCGCTCATCATGCCTTAGACTTTCCGGGTGAGTATGGCCATGAATGTGCGATGACGTTGGCATTGCTGTTCGCATATCCGAAATAGCCACATTTGTTACATATTCATGAGTAGGCATGGGTCCGTTGACGTAACTAGGAAAGGCGTTGTAGGTCACATTAGGCATGATAACGGATGAGTCGCTTCGGAAGACGTGATGATGTGAGCTCGGTGATAATGGCGGAGGTGGGAGGGGCGGTATGAATTCTGGACCGCTGGAAGTGGGAGGTGGCACCTCCTGCGTCTCGTTATCTGAAGCAGGCACATAGGACGGGTCCTTGTGTACCTTCTGATGCTGTAGGAGATTGTCATGACGATTGAAATAGCGCGAGCAACCCGGATGTTTGCATTGGAAGGCTGGTGTAAAAGTTAGGGAACAAACAAGGCCCGATAAACGGAAGAAAATGAAACAAACGTTTTTCATGAGTGTGAATGGAGCGAACATGACGCTTCAAATGCTCTCCTCGAACAAAAAACTTGCCACAGTCCGCTACTTCGCACATGTAAACCCGACCATTTTTCTTTCTGGGTTTTCGCTCGCTGGGCTTGTCTGGAGCTATATCTGTAGCTTGGCTGGGTGCGGGTGAGGTAGGTACTCTTCTTCCTCGGCTCTTCTTCGTAAGATTAGGCACAGGCACTGGCTGAACAGTCCGTGTGCGAGGTCCTCGACGCTCATAAAGTGGTTCACTAGATGAAGTTGAAAGAAAAGTGAATTGCCCCGACTTTGGGGGCTGGGTATATGGCATGGGGTGGATATCAAGTGGCACGATTGTCTCCATCGGAGGCTGCGCAGTAATCAGGATCGGTGAGGAGCTTTCGACTGTCAAAGTGCGTTCAGCAGCAATAAGCGATTTCCTGCGAGCTGTGGTCGTCGTAGATCTATCTTGCACGATGAATAGCTGGTAGTAGCTAAAGCAGATTTGTCCACAGACCTAGGCGCCCGTTTGGGCGTAAGTAGTAGGGAAGGACCATCAGTCTGAGTGGCAGCCTGTGCTTATATTACAGTGTCAACCAGATAAGCCATATGACCCAGCCACGAGAAGTCGCCATTCTTACTGACGGTCTCGGCATTTGTGGCGGGATTTACAGTCTCAGAGAGTTGGAGATCTGAAACCACGTCATCCATCGTCTTTTTGCCCATGCACGCAGATTTCTTTACAGTCCAATGCGAAGAGATCCACCCTGCAAGAATGGTAATACCAGCTATCTCCACAAGCCGAGGCAGGCGGATGACTTTGTATTTAAGTCTATCAACCAATAACAGGCAAGATAAGCCCCTGTCTTCGTGGTTATAAAGGGAAAGAATACAGAATGCGATTTCAAAGTCCGGCAACCTTCACATTCACCGTCCGAATCATGCCTCGACAGGCCTCAGCTCGAATCCCTCATATCTTTCTCTCGTTTTTACTCAGGCTCTCTTACAGCTTAAATCCTACCCCCTTAACCAAAAATGTCTGATACAACCAGAATCGCCGTTTATGGGATCTAGAAATACTTGCCTAGGTTGAACGACCCGGCTTACCGATACTTTAACATGATGGCGGCTGCTTCCATCAGAGAAGGATCAACCATGACCCTTCTCTTCCTATAATAACCCGCCCATGATTTTTTATCATATCTTTTGTAGTACATCTCAAGCCCCGAGGCTCCGAACACCAGTTGCGATCTGATGGCCTCTATTCATCATTGAATGCATTTTTACCACGCTGAAGAAGATGCGCTCGCATGTTTACCACGAGCCATTGTGGTCCAACCGAGGATTACGTTTTTGGCTAGTCATCTTATCGCTCTCCGCCGGACTAACATTTGCCAAATCGGCGGCATCCAGGGCTCACACTCGCTGGAGTATAAGTGTATCCATCCTCCCTTTATACCGTCAAGTTACTGCTGCGTCCATCCTCTCATGTAAGCTTGAAACCCGAGACGAACAAGCTTTGTGTTTCTGTCTATGATGCTGCATGTGCTTATAACTTTGATCTTACACAGCCCGGGAGTCCCGAAATGGGCTGAAAGCTGGAAATTTTCACAATCATGTTATGCATCCACAGACCCACGGTGCCATTGCATCTGACGCTCGTAATACATTTTTCATCATTACCATCAATTTCTCTGTCTGTAATTTTTCTTTTGGGTTTGCTGTGTTACTCGCATCCCACTGTGAGCAAAGGTCCGACCGGGCCATTCTTTCCGTTTAATTTACGACTACTATCACATGGCAGGCACGAGTGCTCCATAATACAATGGAAACTATTGAGGCTGCCTGTTGAAATCGATATCATAGCGACAATCTGTTTTGAAGGTTCATTGATAACATATGAATCAAATGGAGTAGGCAATTATCTCCGTGTTCACTCCATCGTTACGAGGAATCGCAAATGTATTTAGATCCCCAACCATCAAGTCGTTTGCAGCAACTTGGGCTATAAGCCTGCTAAATTTATATGTACTGTTTTCTGAGAATGGAATGGAAAGAAAGATATTGCACAGGTCACAGTTAATGCAAGAATAAAATTGACTCCAAGGATTTTCAATTAATATGTCTATATATCATTGATGAGATCGATGAGAACCCTGACAAGGGTCGCGACTTACCACACAGCTGGAGGTCTGTGTGGTAAGTGCGCCGAGGGCTTCGGAATCATTTCTACTTTGTGCCGTATGCTTCAACGTTAAATTTCCGTAAATTCTTACTTGCATCTGAAAAGTCAAAGGAAAATGGGCCTGACCGGGAATTAAATCACACTGTGTTCAAGTATTTGTAACAACCCGAAGGGAGTATCATACTACTGGACCATCAGGCCGCCATTATATTCCTGGAAAGAGCAGCTGATGTGACCGACCGCGTTTTCCAGTGTCACGCTGTAACGGATCGCGCTTCTAAACTACAACTTAAACACACACAGACTTGTTTTAGCAAAAACCAGTTTTCAACCACCATGTACACATCCTCTGCTGCACAGAAGGCTAAAAGGCGCACTCACTCACGTCCTGAACTCTCTGATGAGCAAAGACAAGAGATACGGGAGGCATTCGAACTGTTTGACACTGACAAGGACGGTTCAATCGACTACCATGAGCTGAAGGTGGCCATGCGTGCTCTCGGGTTTGATTTGAAGAAGGCCGAAGTCCTCAAGCTTCTCAGAGATCATGACAAGTCTGGGCATAGTCTTATGGAATTCGAAGACTTTGCCAAGATCAGTATGTGCACACTTGCTTCTACGATTTTGTTGACGCCCCATTTATCGAATTCTTCTGTAAAGTGACGGAGAAGATACTGGCCCGAGACCCAATGGAGGAAATCAGGAGAGCATTCCAACTGTTTGACGATGACAATACTGGGAAAATTAGTTTGCGGAATCTTCGTCGGGTAGCGAAGGAGATTGGTGATAGACTAGAGGACGATGAACTGTGAGACCCATCCTTCCGCTCATTAGCTCCCTTCGCCTGACCAGTTGTTATAGCCAAGCGATGATTGATGAATTTGACCTCGACCAAGATGGTGAAATTAATGAGCAAGAATTCTTTGCCATCATGACGGACGACACATGAGTCATGAGACCCGCGTCATTTGGTATATAGCTGTATATCCTTTTCACCCTTTCGATCTATTTACCTCTCTTGGTGAGCTTGTCCTCAATATTCATCTCTCAGAGAATGATGCTCATATAATAGAATTCTATGTTTCAATGTATAACATCGGACATTTCCACTTCCAGTAAATCATACCTTCTCACATCGAGCGTTCGAGATTATGTTTGAACTGGAATTAAGTCTCAAATACCCAAAGTTCTTCCTGGAATTGTACCCTATTTAGTGCTCCGCATGTTTCAATACAGGCGGTGGGCGCCTCTCCGTAATCCGACACCCTACATCGGTCTCATCCGTATTCAGATGCTCACCAAGGTTCTTCCTTGTATTCATAACATGCTGGTTCGTTATGCGTCGTGCCTTGTCACGAGCCGCGGAAGATGCGGATACTCAGCTCGGTGGCGCTCTATTGTACTGATCAGGCTTGGGGTAACCATACTACTATTTTCTTAAGTATACAATAGAGTTTTACAGGCATTTATCAGCATGAATGAGCCTCAGTCCGATTTCTCTCCATTGGGTATGATTAATTGGTTGGCTAATCAACAAGTTCCAGATCCATATCAACATGCATCTGTCGCACTGTTGTTTGTTTGATCGCTGCAAGCTGTGAAAGTAATCAGTCAACGGACATCACTTTGTGTATGTTCCGATCTTACTCGTCCTATAAGAATCTACACGAGCCATGAGCAAATTCGCGTGGAAGTCGGAAGATACGAGCCACTCGCCTGTGCAGCATCCTTGGCTTCGTTGTACTTGTGCAATAGCTTAATGTGTTTTGCGACAATCTTTTCGGGATCTTCATGTTCTCTGTAGGAAACAAATTCAACGTTCCGAATGATAAAATGACTGGGTTGGTACCCTAAGATGCGCTGCAGTTCTTCAATCTCCGCTTGTAGTGCTGCGAGACGCTCTTCGCGC
Source organism: Agroathelia rolfsii (assembly GCA_018343915.1). Taxonomy (NCBI): domain Eukaryota; kingdom Fungi; phylum Basidiomycota; class Agaricomycetes; order Amylocorticiales; family Amylocorticiaceae; genus Agroathelia; species Agroathelia rolfsii. The sequence goes on from JABRWF010000002.1 coordinate 3,633,393, forward strand.
TTTTTGCTCTGCCAATGCGTTCAAGGATGACACAAAGCATCGGAAGCTTGATCATTTTACCGCAGAGGCAGTGACATGCATATCAATCGATGTCTGACCGAAAATAAAGTGCGATGAGGAGGGGTTGTACGTTGTCGGAGTAAGAGTCGAAGTGGGCAGTAATAAGCTCAAGCTCGTAAGCATCTGGCGCATACACCCAACTATGCTCTGCAGGGAATCACTAATAGCATTATCCAACCATTGCGCAAATACAAAATACAGTAAAAAAAAACATCACATTAAAATACGAAACCAAAATAAAATAAATATGACATCTATTTATGTCGTTCGTCATCTCATAATAGCCGTCCGAGGGTCGTCAAGAAATCGCAATCAAGAACGAGTTTGTTGTGATTGCTGCTGGGCTGTCTCAGGGAACAAAGCCAGGATGATCTACAAGATTTTCAATTTGATGGCTTTCTAAGGGTTAAATGATAAGTAAAAATTTACCTCATCAAGGATAGTGTATGCGATATGTTGGTTCAGACGTCGGTTTTGAAGAACGGCAAACATTCGGCGTGCACCGCGTCGAGCATTGGATCGACCAATCATATTCGCGCCGAGATCTGATGATAATTGTGAGAATGCGACCTATATGATACTGCTCTAAAATATACCGGGAATGAGGGCTGATAATTTGCGATTGGCATCATCACGAGTACGCAGCTTCTCTTCTTGTGTCCTGACGACGTTCTCCGTTTTCAAACGCCCACCCGGCCACAACCCTTCCTTGAGCAGGCCCACGACTGACATGACGCGAGACTCATCAAGTAATGTCTTTACATTTTCACGTATTTTGCTATATTTCTCGGTTAGTTATAGTGTGGAGGACAGCCAAGAATACCACGCTTACCGTTCAATCGTACCACCAAGAACCTGCTGCAAAATGATGACAATAGCCTGGCGTCTCAACCAATTATTCTTTTTATTCAGCTCAAAAATAGCGAGGACAAGGTCGCATATCGGCGCAGAGAAGGAGGATGTGCTCGTTTCTCCCTCCAGCGGTTTCAAATCGCCAGTCATACGCATCAGCGTGTCTTCTGAGCTCAACCTCCCAGCCATTTTGAGGGCCTGCGCCACGAGATCCTCATCGATCATGGAGGATCCAACGATGCCTGCCAATTCCGCTGCTTGGCGCGTCAGACGGAGGATCATAACATCAAGCATCGATGGACCGAAGAACATATCGTCGATGCTTTCGGTGACGGAGCGATATACTGTGCGTACAAGGTCCTTGCCGAATGCACTGGCAGAATTTTGCTTCGCCATGGGCTGTGGGGGCTCGGACGCCATGAAGGGCGAGTCACGCGAGAGGAAGGCACGCAGTTCGTTGCTTTCGCAGACAATTGGAATAGCAACGATGTTCTAAACAGATCTCATGAGCGAGCTATTATGCAATAGTATTAAGGTGATAGCTTACCTGCATGTATCTTTCCAGAGCTTGTCTCCTATTATCAACGAAATTACCTGACAAAGACGTCACAAGCCTCTTTCCAGGGAAATCCAATTGTCTAACCAATGTAAATCGCTCCTTGAGTTTGTTATGCATGCTCAAAAACTCGTTATATCTCCTAGCCACGACCCAGCCGGACGCCACACTCTCGTCAAGCCCTAGCTGCTGAACCTGCACCAGATACCTCACCACACTTTTACCATCTTCCTCGCCCGCCGTGGAACTGACAATGGCAACGCGCGTACGATCACTATGCAATCGATTCGCAGACTCCTGTTGCTCATACTGTGTCTTCTGGAATCGCAGCTCCCGCAAGTCCCGAGCCATGGCCGACTTGGATTTGTTCAGCAGTCGGAGCTCTTGTGCATCTCCGGTGAGTTCCGCTTTGCGAATTAACGTATCAAGCATGGTTTCCTGCCGTTCCAGATGGGTGATTTTGCCACTCAGACGGGCAATCTCATAAGAAAGATGGAGGTCTCCCGGTGCTGCCAGGGTGAACGTCCCAGCAGCTTGCAAGTTCTTGCTCTCCGCTTCCTCCTCCTCACGTTCTTGTTCTTCGATTTCATCGTAATCGTCAAAGACTCCCCGTCGTTTGCGGCGGTCTTCCGAACCATGACGAGTTCCATGTCCAACAGAAGCTGAGAGATTAGAGGATTCTGACTGTGACATGATGCTCTTTCGTTTATTGACCCCCTCCTCTCCCGCAATGATATCTGTCAAGGCGGCCTGAATGGCTTCCATGCGCTGGATCTGGGCACGTTCTTCATTGATAGCCGCTCTATCGTCCGGGTCGTCAAAAAGGGGTGCACGTGTCGGCTCCTCAATTGGCGACATAAGCGCTCCCAACCCGAGTGAGGGATGCGAACGAGAGTTGAACACTGGCTGTACACCTGCCACGGCACTACGGGAGGATCTTCCGGATTTCACACTTGCTGGTTTGTCTGGTTGCTCGACCAGTGCAGGTGTAGACTCAGAGCGGGGTATGGATGTATTTGGTGAGGGAGAAGAACCCGTCTTGGCCGATTCTTCTCTCGTCGAGGTCGAGTGGTGGACAATGTCACCCACAACACGGAACCAGAGCTCTGAGCGCTCGAAGTCTTCAAAGTCTTGTTGCTCCATGTCACGTTCGATTTGCCTCTGCGCCAAAAGGACACTTCGTCGAACTTTCCTCTCTGCGGCTGCATTAGGCGGATTATCGGTTATGGCAAAGGCGCGGATAGCTTCAATGTGCTTTTGAGAGATGGCACTCAGGGCGGGAGGCCGAGTAGGACCGGAAAAGTAGAGGTCATAAATCATAGTGATGTCCTCCCTTGCCGTACTGACGGGGGATGAAGGGAGTGGTAATGGATCAGCTTCGTCTGCTGATGAATCAGAATCTACAGATTCCAAGGGATTCTTGAAGCTTTCAACGGTCAGCCAGAACTGGACTGGGAGAGACCGATTTCTCCTGTCCATAAACTCCATAAAGTATGACAATGAGCTTGGGTTGCGGAGAATGTCGCGCAGGGGCACGCGGGATTTAGTGGGAGGCGGATCAGGATAGGGCGAATTCTATAATGAGTTATCAATGCGTAGAACAGAGGCAGGTAGACAGCAACACCAACTGTTCCATCTTCTCCACCACCCAAAATGACGATTCGCTCCTCAACCTTGCGCTTAGCAGTATAAAGCCGATCCAAAAAGGCTACCACGTCCTCGGTTTTCTCGCCATTAATCCAATCCTCATTTTCATGATTCGCTGGAGACAGCAATCTTAGCACAGCCATAAAACCTCCTATAGAAGGCTTACCTAACAGCATTCGAGTACGGCGGATTTCGCCCATAACATCATTCTTCAGCCGCCTGGCATCCAGCAAAGACGAGCACCGGCTGATACTCCGCAGGAAGGACTCAAATTGTCTAACGTCAGTATGAATAGTGATGTTCTCAGCCCGAGGGGTTTCTGTGATGCTTGTTGAAAGGCGATTGGCGGATGACGACGATGATGACGACGACTGAGCCTCTAAAACATGCCGAACCTTCGTGATAAGTTTCCTGTCCAAGTTTTCAGTCTTTCTACCTATGGTTATGTGGAGTATACTCACTGCTGATGAATAGCTTCTCCAGCCACTTGGTCAAGAATCCTGTTCCAGAAATCAGGGTCTGCTATCATGTCCATAATCGGATAAAGCACAGCGCATGCCGCAATCTCCCTAACGACAACTCGAAGTGCTTGGCTCTGAGCCTCGGTTTCAGGTAAGAGTATAGGAAGAATCTTGTCAATCATCTGTCGCAAATGGGATTCTTCACTGTGTTTTGTGAACGTAGAAGAGAGATTGTCGATGGCTGGATGAAGCCTCCGCTCTGAGCCCTTGCCTGCATACCTACTGGCAAGCAAGAGGTCCAGTTCTTCGCTTTGCGTTAGCTTACGCTCGAGACGGTCTCCACGTAAGGCGATTTCACTCTGCCTAAACTGTTCGATATGCGTGGTAATCTTGGGCACGAGGCGCTTGACGACCAAGGCGGCGAGGTCTACGTTGACAGTACGAGAGACAATGTTGGCCAATGATTCGTGAATGACCACGGAGACTGCGTTAGGGAATGCTGAAAAATTGGAGATATCTTTGTACCAGGAAACAACAAAATCACGAATAATAAGAGAAATGATCTCGTCGAGACCTGCAGACACTTTGGGAAAATCGGGGTATAAGGGTGCGAACGATTGTGAAGACTGTTGAGTCCATTCGGAGCGTGTGAGAACAGCCTGCCAGGCTGCAGGGGTGGAGAAAACAAGTGGTTTTGCAATCGAGTGGAGCCTTCGTGGCTCTGGTTTGCGGTCCAGATCAAGGACATAGCCGAATGCGACATTGGAGAGTAAAATTGCAAGGATAGATGTGAGAACAAATAGCGGGGATAGCAGAATCAACGTCCAGGGAGATGATATGATATGAAGAAAGGTAGATACTGCGATGAGGAGTATCGCAGATATAATGGCCGCACGAACAGTAAACAGAAGCATAACAAGTCAGGTGCCAGTAGTGGGTATTGGTGACTCGGAAGAGGCTTGGTAGTCAGGATGGTCGTGATACGATTTGCGGTTAATTTAGGCAGTTAACATCCATATGGCACATCCTACAGTATTGCTAGACAAGCTATGGAGGCGAGCGGCAGCCTGAGGTCGGTATGCAAATGTGGACCGACGGCGTACGACTCGGAGCTGTGGACGATCTCAGCTCGCAGTGCCTGCGTGACTTGACCGACTATTCGAAGGGAGTGTGACATCGTGACAGTTCTGATGGCTGTGTAGCTATCTGGCTTCCCCGGATCAAAACACATGGCGTTAGTTCGGCCGAAAATACACCGGGCCACTGGCATGTATTTCCCATTTGTTCAGCTCGGTTGACGTTCTGCTTAGCACACACACGCATCATTGTCGCAACTTGTGTGCTGCCGGTATTGCACTCGAGACCTTGATTCCACATCCTTGATTCTCTCTTTTGTATCTTTACTTCCAACTAGTCTTTAATCTCTTCATGGCGTCCACTTCGAGTCAGACAAAGACCCCCACACCTGGTGCACTTTCCACTGCCGAAGGTTTTGTTTTGGGTGGTATTGCTGCATGTATTGCAGTAAGCCTATCGCATGTCGTATGATATGTATCCTTACCTTAGTTCTTGCAGGTAACCGTCTCCAATCCAATGGAGGTTGCCAAGACTCGTCTGCAATTGCAGGGCGAGCTTGCCAAGGATGGTGGTGTCAAAGTCTACAATAGTGCTCTGGATGCTATCAAGAAGACCTGGAAAAACGAAGGCATACGAGGTGTGCAGCGGGGTCTGCCTCCAGCAGTGAGTTTCTTGTCATACATAATGCGGCACTTCCAATACTAACTACCGAGATTTTCTAGTATGCATATCAAGTGGGAAGCTTTATGTCTCATCGCTTATGATTATCTCACTTCTATACTAGATTTTGCTCAACGGATCACGTTTGGGTATGTTAGCAAAAGCCATATTATAATTGCGTTGCTGCTCAACTCGGATAATTAGGCTTCTACGAACCCATAAGACAATTTACCAACCGTACACTTGGATTCTCTTCCAGCGAACAGATATCTGGGACATCTGTTCTTGCAGGCGCAGCTAGTGGTACTATTGGAGGTTAGTTTTTCCTCGGCTCATCATGTGTCACAACTCAAGCCATAGCAACTATTCAGCTTCACTGGGAAATCCTCTTTTTTTGATCAAAGCCCGGATGCAGGCTTGTTCGCCAGCGCTGCCTGTGGGTGCTCAACACTATTATAAGAACTCGTTCTCCGCTTTATCCACTATTTTCAAAGCGGAGGGTGCGCGCGGGCTTGTGCGAGGAATCGATGCTGCAATTTTACGAACATCCATGGGTTCATCTGTACGCAGTCCCTACCCTATAATTCACATTGATGGAGGCTGACAAGAACTTGCATACAGGTCCAATTACCGACATATAACTGGACCAAAAATCAGATTGTTTCCAATGGACTATTACCTGCAAACAGTATACTGACTTATCTCCTCAGTAGCTCTGTATCTGGTTTCTGCGTGGTATGAATAATCCTACGATTTCTTGTATTTTGGAATGCTTGATTAAAATTCTACCATTTTAGCTTCTGGCCATGCAACCCGCTGATACGGTACGTTCATCTTTGAGAAACTCCGTTGTCATAATTATCAACTCATTAACTTATACTCCAGGCTTTGACCCGGATGTATAATCAACCTCTTGCTCCAGGACCGGATGGCAAATTGCGCGGAACATTGTACAAAAACCCCATTGACTGCCTATGGAAGACTCTACGGACAGAAGGCTTCTTTGGGTGGTACAAGGGTAAGGAATTCCCACTCATTTGCATAGTAAAAGTAATTAAATTTATGTCGCTTAGGTTCTACCGCACACTTCCTGAGAATTGCACCCCATACGTAAGTAATCTTCAGTTACATACAATAATGATCTGTCAAGCCTAACGCATCCCAATCATAGTATCATCACATTGACTGCCAACGACATCATCATCAACTTTTATAAAAAGCTACGGGATGGTCAAGATTCATAGGACTTGGATAGTATCATTATAGATAGCCTTGGAATACGCTTAGACCATACAATAATTAATACTATTTCGAGGGTTCTCAGAGGGCCCTCTTATATCTGGATTTATGGATTTTGTCTTGAGTACTCGTTGATAAGATCCATCAAGATGTGATTTGTGAAATCGGGATGAGGGATCTTCGATCACAAGAAGAGGACAGCAACTTTTGCGATTCTCTACTACCCGGCTCCTGATTTTTGCGCCCGCATCATCCTTGCTCTGTTACAACCCTTGCATTTGCTGGCACCAGTCCCTCTGCTCCCCCCCCCTCCACTCTTTTTCGATCATGGCCGAGACACCATCTACATCTACAACATCATCAATACTAAAGCAACGGATTACAATCCAATCAGGCGACCTGGTCCTCGTTAAACTTTTGAATGGCAACCTCCGCAGTGTCAAGATTGAGCCCAATACGTATGTTGGATAAATTTGCTGCATTATAAGGCACCACACCAACCAATGCAATATTTTTTAATAACAGAACTGTATCTATTGGCCGTATGGGTGCATTCCACGCAAACGAGCTGATTGGGCAGTCGTATGGAGTCTCATATGAGATTGTAGACAAGAAACTCAAGGTCATGCCTGCGCGGCTCATAGAAGAACTAGGTGTGCGGGTAGCTTTTTTGGATGTATCTCAAGACACTGACTCTCCATCTGAAGAGGACACGGATGCAACCAACGAGCTCATCAATGATGGTGAATTTGTACAACCGCTCACAGTCGAGGAGATTGAGACACTGAAAAAATCTGGCGCACATGCTTCTGTACGGAGTTGGAGCTGGCTTCTGTTTCTATCTCTGAAGAATTTAGGATCCTGATTCTCTCCCCAAGTAGGATATAATCAAGAAGCAAATCGAACAACATGCCAACTACTCTCTGAAGACGGAGTACAGTAAAGAGAAATACAAGAAGAGGAAGGAAAATAAGTACGCAATCAGTTATGCTTTATGGTTGAGTATCTCATAGTAGCTCGTTCAGATACTTGAAGTGCTTCACGACCGTCCCACCAACACTTTTTAATGTATGCGAATATTGGTTTGCCAAGGACCAAGACCGCATACGGGACTTCCGCATTGATTCGCTGTCCCAAGCGCTGAACATGGCCAACATCCACCCGGGAGGACGATACATCGCTGTTGACGAAGCCTCAGGAATGCTTGTCACGGGGATACTGGAAAGAATGGCTGGTAAAGACGGTTTCTGCTTGATAGGATAAACGATTTAATGTGATGAACGAACTTTGACAGGACAAGGCAGACTAATTACAGTATGCGACGTGGATTCGCCTCCGGCATATCCTGTTCTGCAGCACATGAATTTCGAGCCTGGAGTCTCGGCTCCAATGTCAACACTGAATTGGTGGACAGTCCGCGAAGACTATGTCTCTCGTAAGCTCTGCCCAGATACCATCTATTTAGCAACAACTCATACTTTAGCTGCAGCCCTGGACACCAGAAAAGATCCTGGTGCAACACAAAATGACCGCCAAGAACAGCGTGCCAACAAACGCAAGGCTACCTTCCAAAATTTGCAGCAATTGCGAGAAGAACTCTTTGCTGGCGAATTTGACGCGTGAGAATATTTAGTCTCTCGTGCCTGTCCTTTTCACTTATGCAGTAAGAATCCAGTCTGCTTATAGCAAGCGAATACGATCCACAGTCTATTCTCGATAAATTATTCCCGTATGTCGCTGGCTCGGGTAACATAGTTGTCCACAGTCCATATCTATCGGTAGATCAAAGTTTACATCTCTTCGTCCTGTTATTGTTCAATAATGTCCTCCAGGTGCTATCTGATTTACAAGCAAGAATGCGTAACCAGTCGTGCTTTCTTGGTCCAGGCATCACCGAATCTTTTCTTCGTCGATACCAGGTCAGAGGCACCTTTATAAAATAGGTTGGATCGCCATTTACTAGAATATCGTCTCTTATAGGTACTACCGGGAAGAACACATCCTACGATGAATACCTCAGGTGGAGGCGGTTTCCTACTTCACGCAATTAAAGTATACGATAATTCTCAGGCGTCATCGGTTGACGCTCTCCGTGGGGAACTGCGTCGCTCGAAGCGCCAAAAAACCGATACTGATGATGTGGACCAAGTTGAGCCTAAAATAGGTGACAAGGATGTCGCAGCTCCAACTGACGCTCAGACATCAAGCCTGCTACAAGGGTCGAATACGGAGGATGGCAATGATAAGATGGTTGTTGATGGTGCCGGCGAGGACGTCAGGAATCCATTATAGACTCGCAAATACTATTTTTTTTTTAACTTGTAGAAGAGCGTGGTGCCCTGTCTGTATGTCGAGAAAAGGAGTTATGGGTCGACTTCAAGTTGTGTTCAATTGTGGTCAAGGATACCTGTGTTCAAATGAAGCCGACGCGTCTCGTGAAGCTTGTGAAGACTGTCATTTTCTTACCACTCAATCAGTGCACACTCTTAGTCTATAGGCTGCTGGTTGCAGACATATGAAGGAATGCTTCGCTACCTTGTCTGGCTCATCATATACTTCGCCGCACTGGTGCAAGGAAACACAGAAATAATTAACTTCTCTGTCGACTCTTTGTTGCAGAACCCCCGTCCATCCTTCGACGGCAATACTCTTCAACTACATCTTCGAAATAGGTGACTGAGCACTCGACCAAAACGCAGCGTCTATCTTGATTTTAAATCATAATAATATCAAGGCCGGTGATAGATGCCTCACACTATGAACATTATCTCAGCATATCTCCTGCACCATTAAACATGCCTCTCCCAGCCGTCTGTGAACCGGCGCTCAACCTATCCACTCCCTGCCCCCACGAGGCGTGGCTCTTGATTAATTTTGGGGACCCAAGCTGGCACAGCTATAACAAGTTCACTGCACGAATATCATGGCCCACTTCTGTATGTGTGTTTCTCTTGTTCTTCTCTGGAATACTCACCCGCCGCTTGCGCTATTTCTTTTTTGCCTCCCCCTTATCTTTCACCCACCTATCCATGATATCGTTCTAGTCCCCAGCTAGTTTTGATATGGCCATTATCAGTCCTTCCGAACATATAGCATCCGACCGTACGGGATTGCTGCGTATTCGCGTTGTCGATACGGGAGTCCGGACACCTTGGCCTGCATCTTCCTCTTCAAGTTCACAATCGGAGCTCGACAGACATACGACGACTGCTAATCCCGTTCCCTTCATCCTCGTCATTGAACCACTCTATCTGGGCCTCGTTCCAGTATCTTTGCTTCCCGTAATTGGTGTGCTCCTTGTCGTTATCACACTGGCGGCAGTGGTTGCTAGACCAATCCACTTTGAGTTGACAAAAATAACCGAATCCGTTAAACTTTCTCATCATAACATAAAACAAGACTAGAATACTCTTTTTTTTTCTCAATGTTACAAACGATTTGATTAACAGAAAGTCAGTGATATAGTAATGCGATAGAATACGAATATTTGTATCCGAAAAAATCCCGCACAATATATACCTGGTATATCTACGTGATCCTTTCGTAGTGTAAATGAGACTAGTCCATATCAGCCAACTCGTTGGCGATCCGTTTGCCTTCATACAACGCCCTCGAGCTCGGGCAAATGCACGGCCTCAAGCCAGGCCAAAATGACATCCACTCTGGGACCGTGCAGTGGTACATTGATATTCAACGGAGCCTTGGGGCCCTTGGTCGCGTTCTGGTTTGCGGCAGTAGCCAGACTCTTTTCCTGCGCACGCTCCCTTTGTCTCTGCACAACAGGGGCAAGTAACATACGCGCACAATCAAGCTCGACACCGCCACGTACTTCAGGGACACGCAGAGGTGTACTGGAGCCCGAGGCCGAACACGGACCCGGGATGGGTGTGAATGATGAAGACGACGACGACGAGATGGCACGGCTGAGGGCGGGTGATAAGAGCGTGGTACTAGAGTATTCGATAGCTAATGCGGCACGACCATCGATTGGATGGGACTGAGAGTGGGGTTGAACACCAGCTTCCCAAGAGACGGCCAGGCGTTCTAGTACTTCCACGAACTCAGCCTGGGCCATCGAACGGGGCGGTAAGAACACAGGGTATCCTTCTAAGCCATCGACGAGTGCGGCGGTGGTGGCCAAGCCGTTCAAAAGAACAGAAAATTCCGCAAGAAGCAACTGGCATAACAAAATGCTGAAGTGGGCTTCTACAAGCAAGGGATGGTACGTAGTGTAGACCGCCGGGGTCTCAGCTGGGCGCGGGTTGCCAGGACGGATGGATTCAGAAAGCTGGAATGCGTATGCTGTCCGAGTAGCCAGGTCGGCTCCATGCAGTACCGAGGGCTCGAGCCCGGTTACCGACTCGTAATGCGCAAGGAAGCGCTCATAATCGCGCACGCTCTTGCGCAGCAACGTGTCCACGCGTGAGCGGAGGGCGGGTTCCGCTAGAATAGCGCGATAGGCCATGTGTTTCCCGCCTTGGCGCTGTCCAAGCAGCTTGGTCGAGTGGAGACCACCGTATCGGCCGTCTTCAAGGTCGCAGAGACGTAATTCGTGACCGCGGAGTCGGCAGATGTCTTCAAGGTCTAGTATCGCATTTTCTATGACATAGACTGCGTGTTGCATGTATGCTCCGGCACGGAGGAAAAGAAGTTGGGGTTCCATCGGATCGGGGGTATATCCTAGTGATGAGGGGGTCTGGGCCTCGTCAACATCATCGGATGGCGATGGAGTTAACGGCATCTGAGCATTCTTCTTTTTCTTCTTCTTGCTGTTCGAGGTAGCAGTTTTGGGAGGGGGTCGATGCGCACGAGCTTCGCGTAAAGCAAACGTAAAGTCACGCACTGCGGATGGATAATCATCGCAGAAACAGTGTACGATCCCTCGCGTACGATAGAATTCTAGTCTATGAGGCTGCGCAGCAATTAATTCGTCCAGACATTGGGTAGTCGTAGATTCGGCCAGATGCCTGTGATAGTGTTTGAACTATTTAGGAAATGGATGCCGACAAAAAGGGGGTCTCTTACCGAGAGGGTATCTTTTCATGGAAAAAATGAACATATTTCGCGTCAATATTATTTGGATCTATTAAAGCATGAGTGGCTTCGTCTCAGTGGGCGCGATTAAAGACATCGTCATACCATATTTGAGCACGCGCTCCGCGATATCATCAAAAACAGTTCCTCCTTGCATCACCATGACACTGGAGGCTACTTCATCAAGCTTGTATGCCTGAGCAAGCTTTTGCACCGCAAGTGCACGTAGTCTATGTACGCGAGCAGGAGACATGGTCTGCATCCGACCATTATTCATGGGAGGGAAGTCGTTTAAACCAAGGGTATTAGCAGCCAAGGCAGCATTCGAAAGACCTGATGATGCACGAACAGCCAGTTCGGCAGCCTCGTCTATCAACCTCCGGATGCCAACAACGGCATTAAACACTGCAGGATCGATCGGGGGTGGTACTGGCCTGTCCGTAGGTATAGGAGGTATGGGGGGTAAAGCCTGGAATGGATGAGTAGGATCCAACGGATGCTGTTCGATAGATGGAAGTCGGTGTCGAGAAGCCTCACGGGACGAGAGCGAGCGGTACGAGTCAGCGGGATTTGGTGAGAAGGAGTTATGTATGCGCTGGGACTCGTCGCTCCATGAAGTAGGATCCAAATTGAGGGTAAGCAATGACTGCAACAATTCAACAGGCAGCTGCAGCCATGGTCCCTAATTCGGAGGTCAACCCGACACTACGAAGCAAAGAAATGGTCGGACGGACATGGTAAGCACTAATATATCGCCAGTGCTTATTCCTACTGATGCACAGGACATTTGAGCGATGTTGGCCGTTGGCACCAGACCCCGGTTGCAAAGTTGGAGGCTTGTCAGTCCTTTTGCTCTTTTTCTTCTTTTTCTTCTTCTTGTTAGCAACATCTACCATGACAGCTTCAGTGTGCTCCTGGGATATATCACTGTCGACAGGTGATGTTGCTGCAGTGGAAATTTCGATATTGTCGGTTGGCACAGCAGAGTAAGTGGACATTGGTGAAGACGTAGAGGATGGGGTGGCAGCCATAATAGATCGCTCCTTCCGATCTAATTCGAGAATAGGCTGAGACTCGACGAAGGATTGAGCACAGGAAATCTGTGCAAATTGCCGGGAGTTGTCTTCAGCTGTTGCAACTTGTAGTACGGCAACTGAACTGAGTCGTCAGAGGGGAAATGTCACAATGTCACATTTTGATAATGTGATCACTATTTTGATAGACCTTGTGATTGGGCAAACATGGACGTCTCCTTACGAAAGCGGCTTTTCCGTAGGCCAAATTCCTCCAGGCCTTTTCGCGAGCATACACAAAACCGACAACACACAAAAAAACGAAAATCATTTCAGACTCAGGCTAGGATTCAAACCCAGACCACACTGGCACTCCACGAGCGCGATAACGCGAGGTTTCGTGTGTTCGCAAGTCACTTGAAAAACGGGCTTGAGATTCTCAGGCGTTAGACCACGTAGCATGCCCCAACGACCTTTATACTGAACAGCGGCTTCGCAACATAATACACATGAGTTTGAGTGGCTGGATCTGAGCCTGCATCCACGAGACCCACTTCTGAAACTCAGTCCCGGAGAATTCTACAGGAACCAGCTAATAACAAACTTGGGGCCTGCGTATGGCGCAAATTGTTATGTATAAGGGCTGTTAGTGAATATCCAAGCCGGTTTCTGAATGGGACCCTTGGCATATAATGTGCTAGGTAATATCATGCTTATCGCCAGCGTGAACCATTACTTTGGCGAGTTTATACATTTGAATGAATTTCATTTACGACTGGTTTAATCTTCCAACTGTGTGGCTTCACGTTGATATCTAGCCTCCCTTACTCCTACATGTGTGTGAGGAGACCCTCCTCCGCGTCATGTGGTTATACATGGGATAAAGCTCACGACCACTGTGTGGCTCATCGAATTTCTTTGTTCGCAATCACTCAAATCACTATCTCTGCTTCTCTCTCTTTCCTTTTCGCACGATTTTTCTTTCCTCGCAAAGTTTGTGATTTCATGTGTAGTATTTGCTTGTCAATTTTTTTTCTGCTCTATATTTTACCCAGTGCGTCGTCATTTCTCTCACATACATACACAAATATATACACTTGTACTGTTGCTAAGACCTCATCGTTGTTTTCTTCAGATCTCTCATCTACGTAGAGGTACCGTTTCTCTCCCTTTCTTTCCCTTCGGATCCCTCATTTAAGTACAGATAATATTACTGTCTTACCTGCGCTTCATGATTGTCCTTACAATAGGTGAGGATTCTGAGCCATTTAGAATCTACGCGAGACGGACACCCGTCTCTCTCCCCACACTTTACTTTGCGGCTGAATCATTGCAATCACCGGTGACCAAGTACTTATACTGAGATATCATAGCACCCTCCAGTGCTTAATTGAATCCAAATATCTCACTCTGTCCTCGTTCGTGAGCCTCCCGTGGTACCGGCAACGGCCACAGGTGCCCAGAAGTCTGTCCACATACCGCCAGAGTCGTCTTCTCATCCATTAGATCCGCTTACACCTGGTGAGGTACGGATTCTAATCACATATAATTCATAATTTGAGAGGCGTAGAGGACTAACACCGTCATCTTCGATCGTTAGATTGTCGCTGTATCACTGGCCGTTCGCGAATATGTCGCAACCAAGACACCTGTAAAGGCTATCAAGTTTATCACTAGTTCACTTCTCCTGCCACCCAAGCGTGCTGTACTAGCTCATCTCGGCATACCCCTGACGACAGGGGAGAAACCTGAAGATCTTACCCCTATCACACGTAAGGCAGAGGTCGACGTAAGCCATCATTCAGTTTTGTAATGCACCAGACGTATTAACATCATCAACGAAGATCATCGACGTTGTATGCGATGATGAATACAAGGTTATACTTGTTTTAACGCATGGTAAATGGACGGTCGAGACTTTCGACAAGCTTCCTGAAGGAACCCAGCCTCAGATCTCAAAGGAGGGGCTTGCCCAATCTGAAGTAATTTTGAGGCAAGATTCCCGTATCCGAGATTGCCAAGGAGCTAGGTATGTTGAGCCCGACAACAACAAAACGAAGCATTACTTAAACTCTATATCATCAAGAGTTAAAGCCGGAACAGATCATGCGTCATTTTCGCTCTTATAAATAAATATTATCTAACTAATGAGTTATCACAGTACGCCGATGGTTGGTCTATTGGCTACGATGAACGGTTCCCCAAGAGCACCCGCGTGCAGCAAGCCATCGTGTTCGGTCGTTACAACGAACATGAAAACCCGTATGCCCACCTTCTTGTTCGTAACTGCAATCTATCTGTGCTGGGTCTTCTACTTACTTGCCATGATAGGACTTCATTCCTCGTAATTTATGGGCTTCCCTGTAATGTTTTAGGATCTCTGTGATATGATAAATTTTCTATTGATTTCAGTGTGCTCCGTTTGGAATGCACCGTCTAGTCTCTGGTACAACGCTTCATTGCTCTTGGGTTATGGCCCTGGTCCTCAAGTAATAAACCTGAACACTCCAATTGAAGCATTCCTGCGACCTATACGGCTCCCGGATGGTTCTGTGATGGATGGTTGGATACCATTGACATTGAGTGACATGATTGCGGTTTCTGTTAGGTATTTGATACTTGAATTTGAACGTCTGGAACATTTGAGCTCTTGCAATCGCGTCTTCCTAAAGTCTAATAGGACGTTTCACCTCTGCACCGAGTCCTACTGTCTAGACAAAGTTGTTTGCATCTCACGATAAGATCAAGTTATACCACCAAACACTGCGCGGTCTATTGTTCCTTGATCTGCTGTAAGACAGTACGAGTGTACGGTATTTTTTCAAGTGGATCCAGTAAGTGTGGCCTGAGGGGCACAGAATACGTCCTTGGCTGGCCAAGTTTTAGGCTGATGGCTAGTTTTCGGAAAAAAACTATAGTCCTGAAAATCTACAAAGACATCATATCTACTATCTTTATACAGTAGCTACACACCCTAAAACTGTACTTGGAAAAACCCTGGAATGTATTGTATATGGGAATATAAATCAAGGTTGATGCTTTTGTTTATGTAGCGATTTTTCAATTATCCAGGTTTTTCTATTGGCCTTGTGGTCAAGCGTCGTAAGGCTAAGAGAATGGGAGTGTTACAGATGCGAAGTACTTACAGTTGGGCCTCTTTTTGTTATTTTCAGTATTTGAATTCTACAGCATGCAGAATTGCTTCATGCACATACATACAAGCCTTGTTGCATTCCCTTCATGACAGTATAGCACATTAGATTATAATCCTCTTGTGAGGGTCCCAAGAAGTTGGTTGCAAAGTATATTACGCTGTGATTATCCTCAATCATCATCCTGCTAGGTCGATAAGACCACGTTGGAGTGACCGCGTCATCAAAAAATGGTACAAGATAAAGACATGTATATACCATTTACGCGTGTGAAAATTCGAAGGCCCCGAGGCATTCCCGCCAGCGCGGTTCTATATGCCAATTTCCTCGAGCCTCAATAGCAGAAGCAGGTTCTAACAGCCGTAGATATATATATAATACCAGGCCATTCATCCAATATATAGCAGAAGCAGGTTCTAACAGCCGTAGATATATATATAATACCAGGCCATTCATCCAATATAGAGGCTTGAAGTTCTCGGGCTATGTGGTAAGCAGGATACAGCTATGTACTACGGTAGGAGGGTGTAAGAAAAAAAAAAATCCACGTCTATACCTAACTGTAAATCTGGCTGAGCTGGGGTAACATGTTCCCAGAAACAGTGGTTGTAAGAACCTTCGTAAGCTAGGTGAAACGGGACGGATAGTCTAATCGGTTGTGCGTGGTGCAATTCCCACATGTTCCATTTTCACCTCAGCATTACACTAACCTTAGTCTGCATTCCAAAAATTTCAACTCCTTCACAAAACGCTACGATGACTGCATACTGAGATTCGGGGGTTGGGTGCGTACATGTCAGCCAGGCCTGGTGGGCTAGCATGTGGTACTACCACCATACCATAGATGACTCCATAAGGGTTGGGCAATCCCGAAGAAAGAAAAAAGAAATGGAGTGATGGACTACGGAAGCAGCCCAAAAAGGGAGATGCGATGGCTACTCTACATTACTAGCAGCGATGATGTATGGTCTTGGCGGTGGTAAGAGGAGAAGAGGAGAAGAGGAGTCGTATGCTTACCCCTTTTTACACATTCTTTTACTCATAATCAAAGTAGCGGGATAAGTAAAAAGAACATGTAACAGTTCCGCTGTGCAATTGCAACTTGCATGATAACGATAGCAAGCTCACAGAAATGAGCACATTATAAGTATCAACAATAGAGGCAAATCATACCTTACTATTTGACGTTATCAGAACTTCTCCGTATCAACCAGGGCAGATGCCAGTGATATGTCGACAAGCGAGCCGATTCGACGCCTTGAATGAAAACGATATCGTTGAGTAAATGTGGCCTCATCGATGCACATCATCCACGAGACCCACTTCTAAATCTCATTCCTGGAGAATTCCGCAGCGACCAGCTGATAGCAAATTTGGGGCCTGCGTATGACCCAAATTGTTGTGTCTGAAAGTTGTCAGCGAATAATGAAGTCAGCTTTGACTAAGTAGGCCTCTTGGCGTGCAACGTAGGCGATATAATGCCTACTACTACCGTAAATAACTACTTTGGTGAGTTGGTGTGCTGGCATGAATTTGATTTATGACTGGCCTAATCTTTGAATTGAGTGGCTTCGCATTAATATCCAGACTCGCTTATCTCTACACGTGAGGACTCTAAGCCACTTGGGATCTAAGCGAGACGGGCACCCGTCTCTCCCTCCACAATTTAGTTTGCGGCCGAATCATTGCAATCACCGGGGATCCAGTACTTATACTGAGACGCTGTATTCCTCTCAATGCTTACTTTAATCCCAGCCACATCCAATGTCTCCCTCTGTCCTAGTTCATGAGCCTCCCGTGGTACCGGCAACGGCCACAGGTGCCCAGAAGTCTGTCCACATACCGCCAGAGTCGTCTTCTCATCCATTAGATCCACTCACACCTGATGAGGTATGTATTCTGATCGTGCAAAATCCACGCTTCGAGAGGTTTACAGGATTGACACCGTCATCTTCGATCGTTAGATTGTCGCTGTATCACTGGCCGTTCGCGAATATGTCGCAACCAAGACACCTGTAAAGGCTATCAAGTTTATCACTAGTTCACTTCTCCTGCCACCCAAGCGTGCTGTACTAGCTCATCTCGGCATACCCCTGACGACAGGGGAGAAACCTGAACACCCTACCCCTATCACACGTAAGGCAGAGGTCGACGTACGTCATCATTCACTTTTGTAGTCCATCAGATGTATTAACATCATCGACGAAGATCATCGACGTTGTGTCTGGTGATGCATACAGTGTTATACTTGTTTTAACGCATGGAAAGTGGTCGGTCGAGACTTTCGACAAACTTCCCGAAGGGAGCCAGCCCCAAATCTCGGTGGAGGAGCTTGCCCTATGTGAAGTGATCGTCAGGCAAGATCCCCGTATCCAAGAGATTGCCAAGGAGCTGGGTACGTTGAACCCGACAATAACAAAATGAAGCATTACTTAAACTCTATACTATCAAGGATTAAAGCCGGAACAAATTGTGCGTCACCTTTGTCCCTGTAAATATGCAGTATCCAACCAATGATTTATCACAGTACGCCGATGGTTGGTCTATTGGCTACGATGAACGGTTCCCCAAGAGCACCCGCGTGCAGCAAGCCCTCATGTTCGGTCGTTACAACGAACATGAAAACCTGTATGCCCACCCTCTTGTTCGTAACTGCAATCTATCTGCGCTGGTTGGTCTTCTACTTACTTGCCATGACAGGACTTCATTCCCGTCATCGATGCCAATCTCGATAAAGTTATCCACATCGACTTCCCGGCGCACTATAGTCCAGAGGGCAAGTTATCCGTATCTACAACTCAGCCACCAAACTTCCAGGATGACTCCCTCCAGGCGTCAGGTCGGGAGCGCGTGCCGATGCCTACGAAACGGTTTGACTTCTTGCCAGACCTGCAGAAGGAGGATCCGGACTTTAAGCAGCGTGAGCCTGTCAAGCCTCTGCACATTCTTCAACCCGAGGGTGTTTCTTTCAAGATGGACGGTCATGTATTGGAGTGGCAGAAGTGGAAGATGCACATCTGTAAGTTTGCTTCGATCATCTAGGTGTATGATTAAGTATCTGATGGGACGTATCCATCTAGCATTCACCCACAGAGAGGGCGTTGCACTTTCGACGATCACATATAACGATAATGGGGTCATTCGTCCGGTCTTGTACCGACTCTCCTTGGCTGAGATGGTCGTTCCATATGGTGCTCCTGAGCATCCTCATCCTAGGAAGTTTGCTTTCGACTCGTTAGTTGTTCATTCTTGTCATTGATTTCGTATCCGTATTGATGTATGCGCGTCCAGTGGTGAATATGGTATGGGAACTATGGCTAATGAGCTTTCTCTTGGTTGTGATTGCCTTGGACAAATCCACTATCTGGTGAGTCTTATCTGAACTTTAGGCTATTCGGTGGTTTATAACTTACGATGATGCAGCCTGGCACGTACGTCGCTAATGACGGTAGCGCAGTAGTCATTAAGAATGTCATATGCATTCACGAGGAAGACCATGGTGTCCTCTGGAAGCACACTGATTATCGGCCTGGAGGACGTGGCCAAACTGTGCGTAGCCGCCGCTTGGTGGTTAGCATGGTCTGCACCTTGGCCAACTATGGTATGTTCTAGATAATTGAACTGTCGTGATACGGATGAACTCACCAAAAGTCCAGAGTACATCTGGAACTACCACTTCTACCAGGACGGCAACATCGAGCTCGAGGTCCGTCTGACCGGTATCCTGCAGACCTACGTCATCAAGGACGATGAGGCCAACAAATACGGCACGACCGTTGCGCCCAACATCAACGCTCACTACCACCAGCACATGTTCAGCGTGCGCTTAGATCCCATGATCGATGGTCTACACAACTCCGTCGTCGAGACCGACATACATCCTCTTGCAGAGCCTGCGGGATCCGCCGAGAATTATGCCGGAAATGGCTTCTATACCACGGAGACGGTACTCAAGAGCCAGCTTGAAGGCGCGCGCGAGTACGACTGGAACAAGGAGCGAAGGTGGAGGATCATCAACCCCAGTCGCAAGCATTATGCGAGCGGCAAGAATGTAGGGTACTCGTTGAACGTCAAGGGCGGTATGACACCCATGCTGGCTAAGCAGGCGGGCTGGGCTGGTCGTCGTGCTGCATTTGCGAGCAAGCCGATTTGGTGTATCCGTGATGTTGAGGATGGCAAGGGTGGCCGTATGTGGCCTGCAGGCAAATACGTCCCTCAGACTCGCGAGGAGCCTTCGGATTCGCTTGGTAGCTGGGTGAAAGAGGAGGGCTCGATTGAGAACGAGGATATTCTTGTTTATATCACTGTGGGTACGACGCATATTCCTAGACCTGAGGATTGGCCAGTGTATGTGTTCATTCGATTGTGGATCGCGACGTCGCGTTTTGCTGATTGTTCTTTGAAAAATATAGAATGCCTGTTGAACACCTCAGTGTTCTGCTCAAACCCAATAACTTCTTCGACTTCAACCCTTCGATGGATGTTCCGGGCACGAACGACAAGCATAGCAAGTATGCGTTCGATTCCGACTCGCATGCCAATGGTAATGGTACGAATGGATCGACAAATGGACATGCATGCCACTGTTAATTCCCCTCGGCTATTGAAACGAGGGAGAACACATCAATGTGTATCTAGGCTAGCTATCTAACATGTATTACTATCTTTACTGTATATCACAACGCAACGACAATTTTCTTGGCAAAAAGCTATTGCACTGATTGTAGACCTTATTAGGCTGTCGGTTACATGATGACTAGGAAAGAATTTTAAGGATAATCTTACCTGAAATACTCCTGCCCATGAATAAAATCATATCAACCCCCAAATACTCTTCCCTTTTCTTCGACGCCGCGGCGTACTCCTTGGCCATTCAAAGCTAATCCGATGATTGTTCTCAGCGCTCCTGGTGTTAGAAATTGAGATCGCTCTCCGTTGGCGGACGAGGATCGTTCTCAAGCTTCCATACTTTGCCCCGCTTGGCTTTGTTGACCTTGGCTCGTAAATGCGCCACATCGCCATTATTACCCTCGCTAGCGTTGGTGCCAGAGTTTTCTCCGGCAATATCCATAACATCGGTACTATCACTGTCCGCCTGAGCTCGAAGGCTAGGCTTAACACCAAGAGTGGCACAAAGTGCTTTGTATCTCGAGCGGATCTGACGGAAGAGTCGGGGTACGTCGAGATCAGATGAAGTGTCAACGGTAGAGGGATTGACGAGGGGGAACTGCTCGATCAGCTCGAGGAGATGTTTGATATGATGTACCGCACGCCTATAGATATATGCACCCTTTCGTGAGTGAGATTTCTTGGGGAAGATGAGCTTTGAAAATATATACTCGTCCTGTTTTCCTTGCTTGATATAAACTGCATTCCACATCTGAGCAAAGCCCTCATAGAATCCAATCTCTTCCCACATCTCGAAACCTTTTTGGATACCAAGATCTCGACCTTCTTCTAGCCCCTGTGCACGGCCATTTGAGACGCCTTCTGCCCATCCTTGATCATAGAATCTATATTTCAGGTAGTATGAGACCCTCGTATTGAAGATCTAGAGTAAATAAGATGCTTGGCGAACTGTTGCTCGAGGTGGATGAGATTTTCGATGTCAAAGTCTTCGGTCATGATTCCAGGTTTACAAGGAGCGTTTTCTTCTTATTTGTGGGAACAAATCTTGGTATAGATACTGTCCGTGAGAGAATATAGGTAATTTCTGAATTATCACACGATTATCCGTGCGAGTGCCGGGAAGCAGACAATCGTGATGTACAGATTTTTGAAGTCCGAAGGGGAAACTTTCCGGCTCCGACAGCCCTGTCATGTCCGTTGGAATATGAAATCCGCATGTCTACAGGAAGACACCCAATATAACTCTTAGTGTGTTGGGAATTTAAAATTACATCAGTTCTTTAACTTCTTATCTTTCATGACCTCATTTCCTCGGAACCGACTCCGAGTCTGATATCAGAAACGTGTCCAATTCAGCTGGAATCACTTGGATGCCGTCCGTGGTTTATAAATGCAATAATAGCTACGTTGGTCAGCTGTTTAATCGGAAAAACACATAGCACTATCTTTGCGTGCATGGTCTTCTTCTAGTTCTCAGGATATCGTCACGGACTGAAACTCGTATATACATGTATACTCTAATAAGTGCCACTAACCTTCCGCGCACATAAGCTCCCCTCATCACTTACACTTTCCATTCTCTGACCCCCTCGATATATTTATCAGCATGTCCCGGACTATTCACAATACGAATGAAGCGTGCTGTTCTATTCCACCCGTAGAATCGGATTACACTCCCAAAGGGACCTATAAGAAAGTCGGCGACTTCGACAAAGTGAATATATCAGTTACCGCAGTTCTCGCTTTTATTACTTCTACTGATAGGGCCCAGGTTTATGTAGTCGGGCGAGGAACAGAAGAAAGGGCACTTATATGTGTCTTTGATATCTTCGGGCATGTTTCACGTCTGTAACTTAATTATCCTGATTCATAATATTTCCTATGTCCAGATTCTGGCCGCAGACATGCCAAGGGGCCGATATCCTCTCTGAGAGCTTATGCGCTACCGTTTACATGCCGGATTTCTTTGAGCCCAATAAGCCTTTCCCAAAAGAAAAATTTCCACCTAAAACAGATGAAGAGCGTGATGAGCTCCAGAAGTTTTTTGCGACTACCGCCGAACCCGGTGCAGCTATTGCTAAACTAACCAAGCTTGGATCCTTCTTGAAGACATCTGCTGGTGTCAAAAACTTGGGCGTGTATGGATTCTGCTGGGGCGGTAAAGTAACTATTAATGCTTCTGGAGAGAATACCCCATTTAGCGCAGCAGCTATCGTACATCCTGCTATGCTAAGTGCTGAGGATGCAACTAAACTGACGGTGCCTCTGGCAATTTATATTTCCAAAGACGAGCCTGTGGATGAGGTGAGATTAACCTTCCTCTAAGACAGATGACGATCGTTACCGCTGAAACATAGACAAGTACGACAGGATTGTAAATGTACTCGGTAAAAAACCTTTTGCATCCAAGTGCGATAACAAGAAATACCTCAACATGTTGCACGGCTGGGCTGCAGCTCGCGCGGACCTAAAAGATGAAGAGAATAAAAGAGAGTGCGTGTCAAAAAGTTCCCATTCATTCTGTATTTTCCATTAAAGATAATCACAAGATTCCAAGATGTATACACTCGCCTGGTGAAATACTTTGAAGGGACATGGTAAATTACTTACTCGTGCGTTATATGATCATGCTATATATACACATATATAGGTGGAATTCGTCCAATCTTTAAAATAACCAGGACCAGCTTATCATTTGTGGACTGACGAAATGTTGTATTTAGGTTCATGCGGATACTTCGTATGTCTACATCTTCACTTGCATTAGTACCGTGACAAGATGGTTTGTTTTTGTTTGTATCAGTTCCAGGATCTCTCTGAAAGGACCAGCTGGGGTTTCTCTAGTATATCTCTAGCAGTATCTATGTAGAGAGACGTACAACCGCCAGTAATAAGGCAAGGAGCACATATACCACTCGATTTTGGCATCGTTCGTTATACTGGCGTGAATGTTGTCTATTTATTCGTTTTTGATTTATTATTAAAAAAAGCTTAAAAGAAACCACACGGGACAGTAACCCTCATGATCCTCTTAAATGACTGTATTACTACTGGTGGTACCTTCTACAAGATCATAATCCTTCTTCAAGATATCCTAATCTTGTTACATGCTTTTTGTGTGCATTATCAACGACACAGAGTTTCTCTATAGTGACCACCACTCCTGCTTGACTGGACACCCTACAGATATCAGTGCATCGATCATCGGCGTGAACATAATTGCGAGTAGTAATTACTGAAACCACAACACCCTGGTGACATGAACAAATTGAACACAAAACATCCTGTATCATAATATCTCAGCGAAACAACGTACAGTAATCTGTGGGGCCTATTAATGGTTTTGTATCAACAGAAGCAGTCAGCTTGTGATTACTTTGACCATGGACGCGCAAGTAAAATAGTGGCATACCGCATCAAAGAACATGTATCGCGCGCTACTGGAACTTGCATAAGTTGCCATAAGAAGGATGAGCAAGATTGAGTATATTGCGCCAGACAAGATAAGCGCGGCAAGCACGTTTGTCCTCCTTTTGACCTCAACTGCATGGTTCGTGACTTGGGTATTTGAATACCATATACGACCGGCTATGAGTGCTTCAATTTTGAGCAAGGCCAATAAGTATTAGTTACAAAAAACGATAGTAGGCTTGACACTTACACGTGCAGGTAACATTGATAACTAGAGTAAGAGCAATAAAGGATAGTATAAATGGTCGCTGCTTGAGGTCAACAGCAAGCCCGGAAGAAGCCGCCGTAACAGTTGCACCAAATACCAAGATAACAATAGCAATGCCTAGGTTTATGAAGCCCGGGTTGACCCAGAGTTATATCATATTGAATGGACATCACTAACCAAGACTGGCCAGTAAAAAAATAGATATGAGGACAATGAGGCGCCTGTCTTTATTCCAAACCCGATACAGACGATTCAGCTGAGAAATGGAGATGGTAACTAAGATAAATGTTTTCTATTCAAGAGGAGACTTGATCACAAGACGCACCATGAACGCATCACTAATGACAGTTTGGATAGTATATGCTGTTGTTTTCACTAACTGTAGAGTTTTTTGTTCATTCTCCGAGTATGCCATAGTTGAGCCTTCATGTGCATTGATAACAAGTATCGAATCGACGATGATATGCTATGCCAAAGAAATTTCAGTGAAAACATCACGTTCAGGCATGTCGAGTCAGCCTACCAAAGTGGCTATTGTAAGCATGGTTGTGGAAACTATGATAACTTGGAGGTAACTGTCAGAGCGCCTCTGGCCAGTCTGACCCTTCAGGCTCAAGTCTTTGGACTTCCGTACTAATATATTGATGCGACCACAAAATAATACTAGATAAATCCCTAGCGAAGCCGGACGAATAATAGTGAGCACGATGAGATCAGGCGGTTACAACCAAACAGTGTGAAGTACCATAACATACGGATTCAGTGCAGATAGATATCAAAGTAGCGGCATCAAGTGAAAGTCCCATTGCGGCCACTGGCAGGATGCTTAAGCTCAAGGCCAGGGAAGAGCTAAGGCGTGGTAACTTGTATAGTATTTTTACTGGGGGGTTTTAAATGCCTCTTTCATGGCCATCTGATTATGAGTTTTGAGTTTGAGATCACGTTATGCTCACAACAATTGGTACACAGCTACCGGCAAAGTCGGTAATAGTTCATAAGGAAGTGCTGAAAAGCATATCAAGCCCGAGCCTTAAGTCAAATTTATGTAGCCGCATGTCCCATGTAGCTGATGGCACATTTACTATATAGCATTATATCGAATATTGTCGCCTACGTAATGCTGAGCCCGGCCAGGCGTCAGGTCCAGAAATAGATTTTGGTCATTCTCCCAGTGGTAAAACCTGCCCACTGCGGCCATCTGAGTGAAGAAAGAGCATGTCATCACTGACATGAACCAGTCAGTAACTTGAACGCGGGAACAACTGTTGGGATTAACTGTAGGAGTTGTCACATGCCAGCCCCCTTCAAATTCCAGACATGTGGGTGCGGCAATGGCTATGTGCCAGCTATGTTGATTTGTACACATGCTCGAGGTGAAGACTTGACAAGCAACTCTGTAATAACGGCAGGTGAAAGCCTGAACAGCTGGGAAATTGACGGTAAATCCAAGAATGCAACATCTCAAGATCTCAGCAATTCCTATAATTGGCGCCAGCGCAGATTCCAGTTGCGTCGCGTCCAGGTTCAAGACTACCACCACCACCATCGTCATCATGCTACGCCCTCTGGCTCTGGCAGTCACTCTGAGCCCTGCGTTGGCCTTCCAGTTACCCTGGAATATCCCTTTCTTCTCTACGGATAGCCACCAAGCTCCTCTCGAAATCCCACCGGAAATTGAAATCGAGGTTGCCAGCGTGAATATTCCCGATGTGCCAACGACGCCACGCGTGGCCGTGATAGGTGCTGGTGCTGGCGGTTCGTCCGCTGCATTCTGGCTAAACAAGGCTAAGGAGCGTTTCAACCTCGATTTCGAGATTGATGTTTTTGAGAAAGAGGATTACATTGGCGGTCGTGAGTTCGCGACGTGATTCCGTATCCCTTCCTGGTCTGCGTGGTAACGAAGAGAACAAAAACAGGCAGCACTGTCGTCTACCCATACAATGACACTGAGCTGGACCCCGTCGAATTGGGCGCCTCCATCTTTGTCGCTGCCAACAAAAATCTTTGGCGCGCGTCTGAGGAGTTTGAGCTCTATCGCAAGAACTTTGACGAAGACAAGGATACCATGGGAATGGGTGTCTGGGATGGCGAGAAATTCCCAGTGACGGTGAGTAGGCACTCGGTATGAATCTTTTCCTCCCCTCATCGTGCACCTTACAGGTCTCCAGTGGCTCATTCTGGAGAGAATGGTGGGGTACCGTCAAAGTCATTCTTCGGTATGGCTGGAACTCACCTGTGAAGACCAATGCATTGTGAGCCCCCCTTTACTTGATATATTCATTTCGCTCCCATAGACTCATCTTTCGATAGCGTCAACAAGCTTTTGGAGAAATTCCTCACACTCTACGCGGCTGAACAGACGCAGTGGGATTCCATCGCCAACTTGTCCGCTTCCTTCGAATGGGAATACCTCACTGCACAGACAATGGCCGAGTATCTCGACTCACAATCTATCTCGCCCAAGTTCACTCGTGAGTTGGTTGAGGCTGCCACGCGCGTCAACTACGGTCAGGTGAGCTTCCTTTATCATGATTGTTTGATTCACATGACTTATCCATTCGTGGATTTTTAGAATGTTGATCACATCCACGCATTGGAGGGCCTGTGCTCTCTGGCCGCCAAGAGCGCTTCTGGTATCAAGGGTGGTAACTTCAAGATTTTCGAGCAATTCCTTGAGCGTTCGGGTGCCAACGTTCATCTCAACACTGCTGTAAATTCTACTCATTTCCTTTATCGACCCCTTTTCGACTGAATCCACTCTAGGTCTCCAGCATAGTTCCCTCTTCCAAATCAGGCCAATGGACCCTTACTACCTCTTCCGGCGTCTCGGCGGACTACACGGGCATTATCCTCGCTGCGCCGTATCATACCTCCTCCCCGCCCGTGACCCTGCCAACGTCCCTCGGTGCACACTTCCCCACGGTGCCCTACGTCCATCTGCACGTTACCCTGCTCACGACTACGAGCTTATCGCCCAACTCGACTTACTTCAACCTTCCCTCGTCGGAGAAGGCGCCAAGGTCCGTGCTGACGACATACGAGGGCGCGCGCCTCGGTGGATCCGAGCCCGAGTTTAACTCGCTCACTTACCACGGCGAGGTGGCCCCCGGTCGCAACGAATGGGTCGTCAAGATCTTCTCGGACCACCATCTGAGCGATGAGTGGTTGGAGCAGGTGTTTGATGGCAAGGTTGGATGGGTGTACAGGAAGGAGGTAAGATTATTCTTTTGTCTCTGCTGAAAAATTCATAGTCTGACTTGTTATCCTTTAGTGGGATGCATACCCCCGCTTGCCACCCACTACGACCTACCCACCGGTGAAGGTGGAAGATGGGTTCTACTACGTCAATGCGTTTGAGCCGTACGTATCTTACCTTTCTTATTCTGGCAGAGGGCACTTTTTTCTTATTTTTTGATATATCCAGATTCATCTCGACGATGGAAACCGAAACCGTCTCCGCCCGCAACGTCGTTGACCTGCTCCTCGACGAAAAGTTCGGCTCCGGTATCTGCGGACCACGCGTCTCCGCCAATGTGGAGGAAGTGCAAGAGCCTTCTGCTGCTACCACGGCGGAGAACGCCGAGGCTGAGCAGGTCGCGTTCCAGGCTCCCCCTGAAGCACCCACAGCGGAAGCGGAGACGGCTGAGGAGAACAAGGAGACTGAAACTGCTGTGCCTGAGCCTGAGCCGGAGGTGATTGGCGTGACGACTGGACAGGTCAAGGAAGAGAAGCCTGTGCCCAAGGAGTTTGTTTACGGATGGGACTGTCCTTGAAAGCTTGAAGATCCTATAACAAGGCTTGGCTTGGTGTGTGTCTGTGTGTGCGGCCTTGATGTCTGTCTTCACGTGGAAGAATTGTCCGTCGGTTGTAATGACACAACGAACAGACGAACTAAAGACAAAAAAAAAACGAACGGATCGATGGATCTTTGCTACTATCTAATAAGTAATCTTTTCTCTTGTTTCTATCATTATCGTCATCGTCATCATCACGGTTACTAGTCAAAGCACGTAATTACCGGTGTAGGTGTGTGTATGTATGTACTGGTTGTGTGTAGCTTACTACCTACCTGACTGGTACTATATACATCTTGTGAACACATTCTTCCTTAACTACAGTGTGATGCCAGATCTTTGTTCATTAACATGTCCAAGAAAAAGAGAAGAAGAAGAAGAAGAAAAATCTTGTTGAATGAATCCAACTCAACGCAAGATACCCTTGCCTGCCAATCACTCACTAGTTTATAGGCATGGCCATGGTGCACCCGCAATCGGCATGTACTTTACCAACACAAACACGATGGAATTTTGCACAAGAATGGGTGTACGTATATGCACTACTACATCTTTGTACAACATGCCTCTCTTTTTTTTACATAAAAACCAACAACGACAAAAGAAAGGATAACCAAGCTAAATAGTAAATAGTAAAATCTGATCAGTGGTCAGTCTAAGCTACTTTTTCTGTCGTCGACCCAACGCGAAGATGGAGAGGGGGAGAGGGGAGGGCGAAACATTTAAGGCATAATATGAACAACCAAGAGGGAAATAGGAAGAGGAGACGAGAGGAAGGCATTATAAAGAGCATCAGTCGCATCATCCTAAAGGAGAGGGCTTTCCAGAAAGGAAAGAAAGGAAAGAAGGAAAAGAAGAAGGAAAGGAAAGGAAAGAGAGACGCTGTTGCTTGCCTGTCTGCCTATCAATCGCGAATCATGCCCATCCATGCCTCAAATAACCATCTCCTGCCCTGGGTCCTAAGTTCCGAACCTTATCGTGTATGTATGTATCTTTTTTTCTTTCTTTTTCTTTTCTTTACAAACCCTCTTCATGTTTTTCCTGAATCACGCTCAAATCAGACACACCCCCTCCATGAGCCCCAGCACCGGCACCGACACTCCGCTCCGGACGCGCATGTCGATCACCCGCGATACCGTACCCGTTGCCAGTACCACTACTACCATGAGCAGAGGTAGCACCGCTTTCCGTCGTGACCGTCGCACCGTACTTTTCATTACCGGCACCACCGATCCCGCCGACGTTGGTGGTATTGCTCTGCGTCCCATCGCTGGTATCGTACCCGTTGTCGTTCCCGTTAAAGTTTCCGACCGGCGTCCAGTCCTGGAAATCGCGGCGCACTTCGATGTAGTCCGTTGCCCATTCACCAATCTATACACACGTTATTAAGAAATAAAAATAAAATAAAAAAATAAAAAGACAACCCACCTCGACATCATCCAATCCAAGCTCCTCCCCCCTCTCCGTCGTCCTCAGCCTCAACCCAGGCACGCGGTCGATCGCGAGTGCAATCAACGCCGTCACGACAAAGGTATATGCCACCACGGCACACACGTACGCAAACTGGATGTAGAGCTGCTTCCAGTGATGGTCGAGCCAGCCACCGGGGGCGGTGGTGATGCCGTCGAGGGCGATGATGGAGGAGGAAGAGAAGAGGGCGTTAAAGAGTAAGCCGATGATACCGCCCATGGCGTGTTCGGCGAACAGATCGAGGGCGTCGTCGATCTGGAAGAGGAATTTGACTGTAGGTTGTGTTAGGTGGATTAGTTAGGATGACGAGGGTGAGGAGGGGGGAGGGGGGGGGGGGGAGACGTACGTTTAGTGGCGTAGTTACACACTGCGCCGGTCACGATGCCCATGATGAGCGACGACCAAGGGTGGATGAAGCCCGAAGAGGGTGTGGCCGCTACCAAGCCTGCGATGGTACCACTGCAGAAGCCTAGTAGAACACGTTGAACGATTATTACCACGTACAAAAAAAGACATGGGAAGGAATCACACTCACCGACCATACTGTACCGCCTCTCAATCCTATAATCGAGCAAGCACCAAGTAATGCCTCCAAACGCAGCCGCGATCATGCTGTTCCATACGGCCATGATAGCGCGCAAGTTGGCACCGAATGCACTTTAAGCAAATAGGTAATGCGTTAATTCTAAATTACGTCGCTGAAATGTCCCCAAGGCGCACACACAGACACACAGAGATATACACGCATCCTTACTTACCTGCCACCGTTGAACCCAATCCATCCAAACCAGAGCATAAAAGTGCCCATGGCGACCATGGAGACGTTGTGCGGTCGGAAGTTGATGAGCTCCTTTTCCTTGCGCCTGCCGAGCACCCAGGCGTATGCAAGGCCGCCGACACCAGAGCTGATCTCGACGGGGCCTCCGCCTGTCAAACATAAATATTAATGATAAAATAAAATAAAATAATACTGTGGCTAGACTGTACCTGCATAGTCATACACACCCCACTTGAACGCCCACCCGTTCTGGCCCCAGACCCAGCACGCGATGGGACAATACACGAGCGTCATCCACACGAAGCTGAAGATCATGGCGGGCAGGACGCGCCCGCGCTCAGCGATGCCACCGACGAGGATGCCAACGGTGACGCAGGCGAACTCCATCTGGTAAAAGGCATAAAGCAAGGCGGGGATGAGCGGTGAGCCAGGGGACGGGTCTGCGAGGACATTGCGCAGGCCAACGTGGGCGAGATTGCCGATGTAGCCATTGGTGGCGGTGGAAGAGAAAGCGAGGGAGTAGCCCCAGAGGTAGAATTGGAAGATGACGACCGCGTTGGAGGCAGAGACGGCCCAGATGAGAGAGAGGGCAGATTTGCGACGTGCGAGGCCGGAGTAGAGGAAGGCTTGGGTAGATATAGGAGGGATAGCAGAAGAAGAAAAGAAAAGAAGAAAAAAAAAGTGTATTTTTCGTGTGAGAAAGGATTGGCAAGAAAGGTGAGTTAGGATATATGGATGTGGGTAGTACCTAGGCCAGGGATCATGAAGAATACCATGGCGCCTGCAATGATAATAAAGGACACATCGCCCTTGTCGAACGATCTATTAGTAGTTCTAGCTTAGTTTTTTTTATGTCACATTAAAGAAAGTCGGGGGGGGGGGGGGGGACGGACGAGATTGGATCCCCTATGATGCAGAAAAAAAATCAAAATCAAATGAGGAGAATTGTAAATGGAGGTGGAGACCAAGGCCTGCTGACCTTGAGTCGACATTGATCTACCACCTTTCTCTTGGGTATCTGAAATATATATATATAGAGTTCGAGAAGGGAGAGAGAGAGAGAGAGGAGACGGAGGGGATCGGGGAAATGTTTGTGGGGGCAAGTGTTGCTTGTTGCGGATAAATGAGCAAGAACGAGTTTCGGACGACAACATCCGCCAGCCAGGTCAGTCCCAGTCAGTCCAATGCCATTCAGCCGGTGATTGCACGCTGAACCAACTAATAACTGACGTGAGGATGAGCGTCATCATGAGTGGTTTACCGAGAGATAACTGATAGTGCTCTGAATTGTCACCAAGCCCCATGATGCTATGGCGCCCTGTTTCGTTATCTCTGGAACACTGCCCCAGGGTTTTTATGTACGTATGTTATTGTTTTCCTACACTCGAATACACATTCTCACACTGGCATCTCACACAAGAGAGAGACTGAGAGCCACGGCCGAAAGCCTCAGCGAGTTATCAATCGGAAAATAAGTGTTTGTTGGATCAACGCCATTGTTTTAGCGTGTCCCACCGGATCACCTGACCTCGTGCAAGTGTTCTGTCATCATCACCGTGGCTCCCATGTCGCTGCCTCCTATCCTCTTCCATGTATTCTCCCACCCGTTGCCCTATGCACGCACCTTAGCTCTCCAGGAGCATATCCACCAACTCCAACTCGCCCTCCGTCGCCAATCCCCAAGCGCGCACAAGGACGTCCTACTCCTACTCCAACACCGTCCCGTCTACACTGGCGGTCGTCGCCAGTCCGACGACACCCTCGCAGACGAACGCACCCGCCTGCGCGGCCTTGGCGCAGACCTTATCAGCACACAGCGCGGAGGCCAGATCACCTTCCATGGCCCAGGCCAAATCGTAGGCTATCCCCTCCTTGACCTCTCGCGCTGGACACCCGCGATGGGCATCCGCGACTACATCTGCCGCATGCAAAAGACAATCGACGCGCTCCTGCGCGAGAAACACGGCGTGCAGCCCGGGCATTCGGAGCATACGGGCGTGTTTCTCGATGCGAACACCAAGGTGGCCAGTATTGGCGTGCAGGTCCGCCATCGCCTTACGACGCACGGGTTCGCGCTGAACGTGACCGACGAGCCGAGAGCCTGGTTCGATCGCGTCGTCGCTTGTGGTCTGGCAGATGTGCGCCCAGGGTCGATACAGAGCGCTACCGGGAAACCTGTCTCGGTCGAGGGCGAGATGCCGGCGCTTATCGAGACATTCGGTCGACTATTTGAGCGCGATATGGTCCCTATGGATGTAGAGAACGAAGGCGAGCTCGGCCAGGCTATCAAAGAGGTGGAGACAGAGGCCAAGCAAGCTGGTGATTGGTTACGTGCACCTCTTCACTAGCTTTTCATTCGTTCGTCCATTTATGTTTCCTCCGATCTCCCTAATTATATCTATTGCTGTAACCTCGTTTAATACATAAATGCCGATGACGTTTCGTATTAGGCCTGTGTCAAATTTCCCTTATTCTTCTTTTCGCGCCATCAAATTAGCAGGCGAACCTGAACACATCTTATCCTGTCGGCGCGATTATTTCACTACGTTGCGCATGCATCGAGCAATAATGCAGATGTCGTTGCGAGCCAAATAACAAGCTCACCCTGAAAGAAGTCGTGTTTCATCGATTTCATCATTCAGTCACCTATTCACGTATTACAATCACTCCAAATACTGATACGACTCATTCGAAGGTCTTCCCGAGCACATCCAAGGACAACCGACGATCCACACGTGTGATCATCAAAGCTTCTAATATTGTACAGATTACATGCGGTGAAGATCGTCGACTATCCGTACATGTAACTTGAGCTGCGATCTATCCTGACATGGGGGTTATAAAGATCTTGGAACATCGCGTCTACACCCTCCTCCAGGTTGAGCAATACTATACTGTCTGCCGGTGCCCCAACAAAGAAACAAGTCTCTCATTAGCGACTCGAATTCGAGCTTTGTCATGGTCTTTGCGTATCACAATAACAGGTGAGGTATCTCATGCAAACATCAACATTTCAAAAGACAGCTTAAAGAATGAGTACGTATCGTTGCATGCTCGACCGTTGTTGTCCCGCAGCAGCGTAAGGTGGACACTTGCCAAACTACTCGCACCTTTTATCTCCATCCGGGACTGGCTAAAGTTCAAGCTGGGGCAAGCCACTCATCCTTTCCCCCTATCCCACTATGAGTATCCAACTGAAGTTTGTGAATGCCTGCAGAGGCGGATGGTTTGGGCGTGACGGGAAATTGACCAAGTTTCTTGAGACGGTCTCCCTCCTTGGGTATTTTGTTGCTGCGTGGCATTACAGGTCAGGAAACTACGTCAGTAACTTTTTTTTTTTTTTTTTTTTGCCGACCTCAAATTATACTTGTGGCAGTAGTATTAACAAAAAAAAACATGTAGGATCACGCAGGCCGCGCTTTCGCCAAATGCACAAACTCGACCATCCTAACCGCCGGTACTTTGCTTGGGGGGTCTCTCGGCGGACCACTAGGCGCCATGAGCGGTGCGGCGTTGTCCACGCCTCTCGCGATCATGGTGGAGATGTGGCTCAAGGACACACTTATCAGCGACCCGGCGCTGAAGGCCGAGTTTGAAGACCTCTCGATTGACCGGGTCGCAAGGGAGACTCTTTTGAATACTTTGGCGGCAGGCATCGTATCGTGCGTCATTGCACGCCTGAGCAACGCACTGAGCAGAGACTTGGTTATCAACGTCGAGCGCCAGCTCTCGCAATTGATCAGAGGGGCATCCATCTCGATATCGGGAATGGGCTTGAGTAGGCTCATACCAGGGTAAATAAAGCGATGCTTATTTTCATCCTGAGGTATCATCATGTACACAGGCTGACATTTATCCATCCAGAATCTTGATTAGCTTGACTGGTCGGATAACCACAGTGCGACCTGTTGAAACTAGAATGGCAAGCAAACAAGCTGTTTATGGCTACACAACGTTGGCTCACATATAGTGGCATGCTTTTCTAGGATTGATTTGACTCGATACCAAAGTTGGTCATGGTCACAACGTATGTATTGACTGCGCATACCACTGGCAGTGGGTGATCACGCAGCAACCTCCAATTTGTATGCTAGTAGTTTAGTGAATGATATGGTCATTACGATCTGGTGAATAGTTTCTCCAGCATGATATAGTCTTTTTTTTTGAAGGCAATAGATAAGGCCCTAGCACTTGCAGCATTCCATATTTTTTTTTCAACCAAGTGGCGGTCATTAAATGATATAGGAAGTCATCAAATCATTATATGAGGCGACCGACATGAGTTTTTGTGCTATAATCGCATAATCTTTTCGAATTCCTCGTTTATGCGGGAGTATCAATATTTCAAGGGACACAAAAGAAAAATCATGTGACGACGATGCATTGATGACAAGTTGAAAGTACCAGCCTGAGATGTACTAGTGCTAGCTTGCTGACTTGGATGAGCGCTAACAACAACAACCTGTTCTCTGGTTCTCGTCTGCTCTGGACACCTCCGAGTGCTCGATACACTCGTTTAGAGGTCTTTAGGCGTACAATCAATAGAAACAGGGGTCTTCATTTGAGTATGTATTCTCTGGGCCGGGAAGCCTTTTTTGGTCTGTCACTATCCTAAACACGACCATATGACGTATAGAGGACTATCATGACCTGCACAAATACTCTGTTGAGGATTATACCTTCTGGTCTGTGTCCCGTCTGCTCTTTCTTTTCTCAATTGCTCATCTTTATCCACTCGAATAAACACTCCAACAGGCAAGACCTCTGGGACTTTCTAGGCATCGTCTCCTCTATCCCTCCCACTCCCGGGATCGAAGGCATAATCCAGCCGAACCCTTCCAACCCACAAACGCCCAAATGGTTTCCCGGCGCAAGGCTCAACTATGCTGAGAACCTGCTTCACTGCAACGACGACCATACGGCCGTCATTGCCAGCGGCGAGTTCGGACGTGTGACATGTTATTCATACAGGCAGTTGAGGGAGATGGTGAGGCAGATGGCGGCCGCAATGAAGGCTAACGGGCTACAAGTCGGTGATCGGGTTGCTGGTGGGTGTTTATTTATTTATTTTCATTTCATCTTTAATTTTTGTAGTGGTCAAGTATTGGCGCTGAGAACAAGTTCTTTCTTTCCTTTCTTTGCCGGATAGCAATCGTCACGAACAACATCACTGCTATCACGATTGCTCTGGCGACTGCCAGCATAGGTGCGATGTTCTCCAGCACAGCAACGGATATGGGAGCCCAGGTAGGTTTACTAGACTTGCATATTCGTTACAATGAGCAACCTTGTTATTAACCTCTCCAATCATACTAAATATATGCTAATTACGCTTGTGTTTCATTAGGGCATTCTAGACCGCTACCAGCAAGTCAAACCAAAGTTCTTGTTTTGCGATACCGAGGTTCTATATGCTGGAAAGCAGATCAACCTGTTACAGAAAGTGCACGAGGTTGTTAGCGGACTACTGGATCACGAACTCGAACAGGTTATATTACTACCGAGCACCGTTTCGGGACGCGATATTGCACGACCGGGTGAGGTGCCCAAAAGGTTAGCCAATTATTTGGTTATGAGAGGCGAAAGCAAGGAATGGAGTTACTAAAAGAATAAATTCATCAGTCGGGTTCTCGCAGAATTTTTGGCTACAGACGATAAGAGGCCGTTGACGTTTGAACAACTCCCGTTTGACCACCCTTTATATATCGTTTACTCCTCTGGCACGAGTGGTCCGCCCAAATGCATCGTTCATAGTGCGGTAAGCTACTATTACCAATTTGAAATCTTTGATACTATCATCCAAGAATAGTACTCATGTAGAATGTATTTACCAGGGTGGCGCACTACTCAACACCAAAAAAGAGCTCAGCCTTGCTTTCAGCATCGGACGTGAAGACACGTTTTTCCAGTATACGACAACTGGATGGGTGGTGTGGCCGCTTCTGCTTAGTGCCCTCTCATGCGGAGCAACCATTGTGACGTATGACGGTTCACCGTTCCATCCAGATCCGAGGGCATTCGTTGAGTTCATTGGCAAGCAAGGGTAAGTCTTTTTTTTTTTTTTCTTCTTCTTCTTCTTTCCAGCGATCGCAATCGGTTGATTATGCCTCGTGATATATTACACTTGGTAGAGTTACTGTGTGGGGCACGAGTCCGAGGTTCTTAACCGAGTTACAGGGAAGAGGAATCGAGCCTCGTGAGTATTCCGCCGCCTTCCCTTTCTTTAGCTATGACATCGATTCACAACAATCATTCTCCTTTTACGTTGTAGCTAAGATCACATCATTTGAGAGCCTCCGTTTCTTGACTAGCACGGGTGCTGTATTGACGCCGCCGATGTTTGAGTGGGCTCAGAACGTATTCGGGCCTGAAGTGCAGATAGGGAGTGGAGCTGGCGGAACGGATGTGTTTACTGCCTGTGAGTCGTGCGAACCTGGTTAATCTTCAATGGAATTTTTTTTTGATGACGATGGTTCGATCGAATACTGGTAGTTATAACTAGCTGCCCAAGCTTGCCTGTTTATGCCGGAGGTATGCATATACCGCACTCTACTGTTTTCGTTTCACTTCCTAACCCCCTTATTCTTATCTCAACTGGGTTTTTTTTTTTTAAAAAAAAAAAAATAGAGACACAAGTAAAAGCGCTTGGGATGAAAATTGAAGTGTTCGACCCAGAAGGTAAAGCTATTGATGATACGGGCAAACCTGGTGAACTGGTCTGCACACGCCCACATGTATCACTCCCAGTCATGTTTTGGGGTGATAAGGATGGGAGCAAGTATCGAAAGGCCTACTACGAATTTTATCCTGGTGCGTGCTCATCAGCATGCCAAAAAAGAAGGAAACTAACATCCAGACCTTCAAGGAATTTGGCACCAGGGCGATTTCCTCGCCATCAATCCTAAAACCAAGGGTAGCCTAATGCTCGGTCGGAGCGACGGTGTGCTCAATCCGTCCGGTGTACGTTTTGGCTCTGCGGAAATCTACGCCGTACTCGAGGCGTTCTCGGGCCCTGTGGACGATTCGCTCTGCGTGGGTCAGCGCAGGCCGCAGAAAGACGGGGACGAGCGCGTGTTGCTCTTCCTCAAGATGCGTTCCGGACATAAACTCACGCCGAAGCTGGTCGATGAGATCAAGCAGGCAATTAAGAACAGATTAAGCGCGAGACATGTACCGGCAGGGGTGTTTGAGATCGAGGATATACCTGTATGCCGTCTGGATGACTCCCAATGAAGCGCATATACTGACTTTTTCTTTTCAGTATACTGTGAATGGGAAGAGAATCGAGATAGCCGTCAAACAGATTATTTCTGGAACGAGCCTCAAGCCATCGGGTACAGTAGCGAATCCGGAGAGTCTGGCGTTGTACTACAAGTATCGGGACATTGAAAACTTTATCCCGTCCGTTGGAGATGCTAAGGCTAAGCTCTGATGATATATGACCATGTGAAACTGGGTATGGGTGTAAATCATAGAAGTGGTTCATGTACTATCTACGTACGGTTTGGCAAGTACTAGTTAGATGCAATGTGTAATCCATTACCGCCTTGTGCAACGAAAATCATAAGTGGAGTCAGTTTTCAATTCTGGGCTGTCTCGATGTTTATGCATGGAAGTAGACTGTTGATTTGCAACCGTCAATCTACAAAGTCTATGCGCGATACCACTGGCAAATATAAAGCAATCGGATTGTGCGCCACTACCTAGTGGCAATTGTGGCAGCCAGCATCTCGATTGCCACCGTGACTTCAGACTCAATCCACTCTGCTGCTTGTATTACTGTGTACCCTATTTAACTTAGGATCTTCACCATGAGTGCAGCGCCTATGGATACAGACGAACTTTCCGTTGTCTTGCCTGCCAGCACAACCTCTGGTCTGGCTCTCTCTTTGTCCGTCACCACCACAGCGATAAAGTGTCTGACGGGCCCTCAACTGATGACCAGTGCCTGTCTAGACATCCACTCCCGATTCTCAATATATCAGAACACTTGACAAGGCTAAGGCTCCAGCAAGATACCAACTCGCCCTTTGGTTCGGTTTGATGTTTTTTTTACTAAAGATCGTCATCATTGAGCGTGTTTGTGTTCACTAGTTTTGGGAGCACTCTTGGGGAC
Source organism: Agroathelia rolfsii (assembly GCA_018343915.1). Lineage (NCBI taxonomy): Eukaryota > Fungi > Basidiomycota > Agaricomycetes > Amylocorticiales > Amylocorticiaceae > Agroathelia > Agroathelia rolfsii. Next base: position 3,671,610 of record JABRWF010000002.1, read on the forward strand.
TCAAAACGGTCGTGAAGTTGAGATTGTAAACACGTTTGAATTGGCCATTGCGGAAGGCGGGGGAGAGCTTGTGGATCACGAATTCCTCGAATTACGGAGAAGTCAATGTATGCCCATGATCGCTCACAAATTATTCATAATTGATTTTGTACAGATAAACAGGTTTTTCCTTCGCTCGAGTTTATTGGATGGTATAGCGTAGCCAAGGAGCCTACATCTAGACATGTTGCTCTTCATGAACAGGTGAGTGTGTATTGGTGCTTTGTCATATGACGACCCCCTCATCCAAATATATCGCCAGTTCACACCGTATATCCCCACACCCCTCCTCTTACTTTTGCAACCATCCGCCGTGGGATCTACTAGCGTGGCTGGACAAAATCTTCCCTTGAGGGCATACGAGCCTACTGTGGAGATTAGGGACCGCAAGACGCGTTCAGTGTTCATTGAAGTGCCCTTTAATGTCGAAACGGGTGAAGCAGAGCGGATCGCCGTGGATTGGACGGCCCACGGAGGCAGCAAAGGAACAAGCTGTAAGTTGTGCGGCGATTTTGCCACTACTGACACCAGTTAACTGACGATTCAATGACAGTAGAATCGCATTTACAAAATCAGAAAACGGCCATCACTATGCTTCATGAACGGATTCAGGTGATTGAGGAGTACATTTCTCAGGTCTTATCAGGTACGACATGCGCAAGTACCTCAACTTAGTCACTGATTAGCTATGATTAGGACAAGCGCCCAAGGATCATACTGTCATACGCTCTTTGGGCGCTTTGATGGCCTCTCTGCCAGCCAGCGAAAGCAAAGGTTTCCGGGAAGAGTTTGATACTGTATGTATTGCCATCGACTTCTATATTATTATAGGCGCTGAATCAAGGAACCAGGAATACGAGGATGTCCAGCTTACAGCTTTCCTGTCAACTCTGACCAAGTCGGCCAACGTGTTGAACAATGTGAGCGGGCTTCTATTTCTTGTGATGTGGAAGATGCTCGGAACTCATAGATCTATTTTTTTTCAAGCTTGTCGACAAGCACAATGTGCTCACCTCATCTCAACAAAGGGATGAGCGTATGGTTGGTGGGCCAAGACGCCGTATGGGTTTTGGGGGCAGACAGAATGTACCGACAGACTGGGGTTCTTTCGATAGAATGCACTGAAGAAGCGGTTCTTCTGCGTATTGAAATGTAATTGTGTATTGTAAAATGTTATATAGTTTGTTCTCTGGAACGATCATGATCAGTGATATATCAAGAATACATCACGGACTGTTGCTGTTGTCATCGTTGTCTAAGTCGGTCTCTGTGACGTTTCTGGCTGTGCGGCACGAATATCCCGTTAGGACGGGGAAAGCACTATTCGGCAAGACCAACGCTCTATTTAAGACCACCACCTTCACCTTCACTAGTTCTTTTCATCTCTCTACTTGAAATAATCCATCATGCGAGCTGCTGCATTCTTTACCATCGCGGCTACGTTCTTTTCAGCAGCGAACGCCATCCAAAGTGTCTCCAGAAGCGGTCGCTACCTTTATACGGCCGACGGTAACCGGTTCTACATCAAGGGTAAGCGTAGCGCCTGCAGCTGTTTCCCCACACGAACTTGCTGACTTGACGTATCTTTACCGAATTTTTTTTTATCGACTCACAGGTGTTGCATACCAAGGCCAAGGTTCGTCCAGGTAGTACTTGTAGATAGGGATAGGGGTGATTTATACTTTTTTTTAATTACTAGGCACGGTCATCTCCAGTCCTGACAACCCCAACGGCACACCATCGACGTTTACGGACCCCTTGGTCAACGGAACCGACTGCAAGCGCGACTTGCCTTACTTGCAGAAGCTTGGAGTCAACACCATCCGTACCTACAGTGTTGACAACACGCAAAACCACGATGACTGTATGAAGTAAGTGGATGTATTCCGATGTTCGGGCCCATGCATCTGACGCTCGTCATGTGCTGCGCAGCTTGTTCTCCAGCGCTGGAATCTACACCATCATCGACCTCTCACTCCCCGTCAACGGCTCGATTGATTCCTCGGAGCCTTACTGGTCCACTAACCTGCTTGACCTATACATCCAAACCATCGAGGTCTTCTCCAAGTATGACAACTTGCTTGCTGTCAACGTGGGTAATGAGGTTGTTACGCAAACGACAACCGGCTCTGCCCCCTTCGTCAAGGCTGCTGCTCGTGACATCAAAGCATACTTGTGCGTAACTGCCTACCCTTTTAAATTAGAGAATGGATATTAAAGTCTCTTTTTTCCCTAGGAACTCCAAGAACTTGTCTACCCTGGTTGGATATGCTGACATTGACGGAGATCAGAACTGGCGTGGTCCTCTTGCCGACTACTTATCTTGCGATCCTTCCAGCTCCAATTCTGGCGCTACTGCTATTGACCTATTCGGGTTGAATAACTAGTAAGCGCCCTGTTGTTTCCGCTTGATGTACATACTTAGATGTACGTATTCGTCAGTGAATGGTGTGGAAACTCGTCGTTCGAGCAGTCCTACGCCGGACTGGAGGCTGACTTCGCCAACTACAATGTCCCCGCCTACTTCAGCGAATTTGGATGTATCACTGCCGGCACGCCCCGACCCTGGACCGAGGTTGCTAGCTTGTATAGCAGCCAGATGAGCGATGTGTGGTCCGGAGGAATTGCATTCTCGTATTTCCCGGCTACTTCTCCTCAAGGCCAGTTTGGCATGGTCAATGTGTCCTCTGACGGCTCAATCACGACCGGACAAGACTTTGCCAACTTGGCGTCTCAGCTCAGTGCTGTCTCGCCACCGAACACGCCTTCCCAGTCCAGCGCCGGTTCTACGTCGTATCCCTCGTGCCCTTCTAGCAACAGCACCTTTGCTGCGTCTACTACTCTCCCTCCTACACCCAACGATGCAGCATGCTCCTGCCTTGAAAACAGCTTACCGTGTACATTCAAGAATCAGTACAACTACACGAACACCGTTGGTACACTCACCGGGAGTGCATGCAGTCTTCTTGCTCAGAAAGGTGGTAATTGCAACGATATTGCCAGCAATGGTACCACTGGGACTTATGGCATTGTCGCCATGTGCGACCCCCGTATGTTTCATCTGTCATTCTTTTTCACTATGTTGAATTCTAACATTTTCGATCAATAGGTATCAAGCTGGGCTACGCCATGAGCGAATGGTACCTCGCCAACGGCAACCAGGCTTCGGCTTGCAGCTTCAGCGACAACGGCGTCGTCAACTCCAGTGCACCATCGAGCACCTCGGCGGCATCATCGGCGGCCAGCTCTTGTATCTCGAGCCCGTCTGCGACGTTCGTGCCCAGCTCTGTAGCTGTCACGACTGCTGCTTCAGCCACAGGCTCTTCTGGCTCTAGCTCTGGAAATGGCGGCTCGTCCAGTGGCAGCAGTGGATCCAGCAGCAGCGCTGTTTCCTTGCTTGACTCTCACAACGTCGTCTCTGTTGTGTTTGCCAGTGCCTTCGCTTTGTTTGGTGGCTTGTACACGTTGGTGTGATGGACAGTTGATATGGCATGTTAATGCTACCAGGACATTTGTCTTTCTATTTTTCCCATTCCAACATTGTTCGGACAGTTACTCTGGGTAATAATTGCTATACTACGAATGCAGAATTTAAGTGTGTGTAACTTGAATGTTGTGCCACCACCAATCGGAGTTTAAAATCGGGGTTGTGTCATCGCCAATGCCAGAACCCATTCTTTTTCTCGTTCTCTGACCACCAGAAATCCGACCTCGTCGAAGAATACAAAATCCAGTATGGTCAACTCTCCTCTAGGGGTCGACAGCACTGCGCCGCCTTCTCAGGACAACTGGGGTCAGCCTGCTGAAAATCAACCACTTGAACCCATGAGCGCCAACGGTGACACTTCTTCAGTTTCCTTGCCCATGGACGGTGGACATCTCCAGGGCGGCGGCGCTCCCGCAAGTGGCGTAGATGCTATGGTCACCGACGGCGGCGACTCTCACAGCAAGCAAGAACACGGCTATCGCGAGAAACAACCCAAGGTGCTTATCAGGTCTTGTACTTCTGCTCTCCCCTTGTTCTCCCCATCCCTCTCTCTCTGCTAAAGCGTTGGCGATCATGGTCTATTGGCAAGCGTTTTTTTACCTGTATGAAAATTTATTGCGCCCGCACGACGGTGTCTTGCATGAATGGACGCGTACCTAACGTGTCATGATATATTCCCTTTTCCATAGCGCTCACTCTAACTGTCACCTTGTTGCTGTGAACTCTGCGGCCTTGTTTGCTGGTGATGGCTATGCATCGCTACTCCCACTACTACTCCTACCCTTTCAGCGCTTATTGTTACTCGTCCTTGACTATCTGGATATTGATCGCTCCTGCTTAGCCGAACAAAGTCTATGTGGGTGGCTTGCCCGAACATACTCGTCCTGAGGATTTGCAGAGTTGCTTTGGAAAGATCGGGAATATTGTTAATATTGAGCTAAAGTAAGCTAAAGTCTTGCGTATTCTGAATGCAACAGTCGCTTATTTATTTCGTTTCCTTTTTCTCTTTTCTTTCTAGGGTTGGCTATGGCTTTGTGGTAAGTTGTTTCTCTAGTCGTATCGAGCGGAGATAAGTAATCTCCCCTTAGGAATTTGACTCTCGCGAAGCTGCCGAAGAGAGTGTAGCCAAGTATCATGAAGGCTATTTTATGGGTAATAAAATCCGAGTGGAGATGTCGCGCGGTGGTACTCGTAACAAGCACATGAACGGTGACCCTGGCGCTTGTTTCAAGTGCGGACAAGTAGGTCATTGGGCGAGGTGGGTGTTATATTTATTTTCTGTGATAATGACTCTAAATAAATATTTAATAGAGAATGCCCCAATATGCCTGCCAAGTACGTTGACGATTCCGTGTGTTGTCTCTACGTAACAGCTCATGCCTTTTGACATTTTAAGCAGTGGGCCGCATGGCCATCGCCGACACTCAGAGGCGCCTTTGATAGATAGGCTACAAACCTCTCGTGACTACCCTGTGCCTCCTGTTCCTCCCAGAGAATATCCACCCTTCCGTGATGACTACGGCCCTCCTGGTAGGTATCCTCCTGCGAGAGACCCTCGCTATAGTGGTGGCTATGATTATCCTCCTCCGCCCTCGGGCCGTGATTACAGGAGGCCACCTTCGCCTCCTCGTGATTATCGTGACTATCCCGGCGGACCTCCGCCTGTGCGCCCTCCTCGAGACTATGATGACTACAGCAGAGTAAGAGGGCCCCCACCGCCTCCTGTTGACTCTCGCTATGATAGACCTGGGTATCCTGTTGATGGTCCTCCTGGTTATCCACCTCGTGGCTATCCAGGCCCACCTCGAGACCCTTATGATCGCTATGATCGTCGACCTCCCCCAAATGCTGGTCCTTATGCTCCCCGCCCACGCACCCCTCCGGGTATACCTCCCCGTGGACGTGATGACGGCCCTCCTCGGTTTGCTGGTTCTCCCTAAGACTTTTCAGAGCAATTTGTCTTATTGTTCTTTCAGAGACTATCCTCCGGTGGCTGACTATCGCGGAAGACCTCCTTCGCCTGGCCGTTACAACGATTACCGTAATGGTGCAGGACCCGCTTCTCCTTCCTATCGGTGAGCTTGGATGATTGAAGGCTAGTGATTCTTATAACACTCTTGCTTATGTCCACCACCCCGTATATTACAGTCGTCGCTCCCGCAGCCCTCCTCGTGCGACGGGTGCTCCGTATGATCCTGCAGCTTACTCGGGTCCTCGTGAAGGCTTTGCTGGTAATGGCTATCCTGGCGGCCCGTCTGGTCCTCCACCTCCGGCTGCTGCTCGTGGTGGCCCTGGCTATGTCCCACGCCCTGGTCGCGATGGCCCAGAGCCACCGGTACCGCCTTACAGGAGAGCTTGATGAATGGCAGCAGCAGCAACAAGTAACTACTACTAGTAAACTTGCACGCGCGGCGATATCCAATCCCTTCATCACACGGACCACCCTTCAGTTACATGGCTATCACATCGAAATTCTACAGCTGCCCTCTTGTCTGTTCTATGCTCGTCCGCTCTCTTCTGTTACTCACTCGAAAGTTAATGCACATATGTTTCCTATTCACGACTCATTGACAGTAATACTATCCTATTACTACGCTTGAAATTCTCAGCGATGATTGTTATGCCCTAGGCCAGTGCGGTTTGCAAAGATCACTAGCTGCAGGTCTTTCTCTATGAATATCTTCATGACCATCATGTCAACTCATGATGCATTCACTCCACGAAGTGTCTCAGATGTCTAATGGGACCAACGAATTTCTCTAAGGAACACAAAACATGTATTTAAAAACATTAAATAAATCCTAAATCGGTTTTTCTGGTTACTTGTTGACTGCAGCTTAAAAAAAAAAAAGAGGTCTAATGATGGATAAAACCAAGAAATGATAATGTGTATGTACAAATGTCAGTAGATGGCGATAAAACTGGAGTCCCATGCTGGTGCTAAGCTACCACTCAGCGAGGCCTTTTTGCTTCTCCTGGTCGTCGGTTTACTTACACTTTACTGGTAGCAGAACCTTAGGCCTGACCTGCGGCTTTGGCTTGCGCCACAGCGTACAGCGCATCCTTGTCCCCGCTTTCGTCGACGAGGGACTTGAAGACACCATTGTCGACTTGGAGGAGTGCAACTGGGCTGTCAAACTCGACCTATTGTCGTGAGGAAGAAGCGTCGAATGTATCAGTGGGCTACTCTGTACATTAAAGAATGGGCATTGCCATCACTTACAATTTTTCCGGCATCAAGAACCATCTGTGTTGTAATTAGAGAAAATTAATTAATAAAAAAATGAAAAAAATTATCAGAAAATACGCACGATTTTGTCCGAGTCCATGATGGTCTGCAGACGGTGAGCAATCGTGAGCAAGGTCACATCACGGAGCTCATTGCGGAGAGACGTCTGAATGATGGAGTCTGTCTTGTAGTCTAAAAAGGGGTAAAGGGGGTAAGCACTTGGGTTTGAGACTTGGCCTGCCCAGACTGGCTTGGCGTACCGATAGCAGAAGTGGCTTCATCCAAGATTAAGAGCTTGCTCTGGCGCACGAGTGCTCGAGCCAAGGCGAGGATTTGGCGTTGTCCGATGGACAGGTTTCCACCACCGCTGGAGATGGCGCTGTCGAGTGTGATTCGGCCATCGTCGTCGTCCGCCATGTCACTCTGCAATGACTGAAGACCCGCAGAACGTAGAGCATCATTTAGCGTGGCATCGTCATAGTCATCGAAGGGGTCGAGGTTCTGGCGCAGGGTTCCGCTAAGGAGCTCGGGCTGGGTACAATGAGAGTTATTTCGCCTCAGTAAGAAAAGATAAAAATTGAGGGATCTGTGAATGGACGTACCACTTGTGGGATGATTGTGACATTCGAACGGAGAGCGTCAAGGTTGAGGCTATTAGTGGGAATGCCATCGTAGTACACTGTGCCTTCGGTAAAGATGCAACGAAGTAGAGACAACGTGAGGGAGCTCTTTCCCGAACCAGTGCGGCCGACTAAAAAGATGTCGCTTAGTCATGTTGGTCGATAGATAATATCCAAGGAATGCACATACCGACACCGACACGTTCCCCAGATTTAATGTGGAACGAGAGACTATGAAGTACCTCAGGTCCGTCCTGAAAAAAAAAAGAAAATAAGCACCGTTTAAATTAGGTCTTATGATTATTTCGACTCACGGGCGAATAGCGCGCAGATAATTTCTCAACCGATACTTCACCGCTAGATGGCCACTGTGCAGGAGGAATACCAGAGGGCGTGTTCTTAGGCTCTTGCTCGATTTCGATGTACTGAAGTATACGCTCGAGACTGGATTTAAGTTAGTTGGTTGGCCCTAAGCTTCTGTGCTTAGATTGCACTTACCTGTTCGCCGAAACTTCGGTCTGATTGAGGATACGAACCCACCAGAGGATTTGGGTGGTGAAGTTGACTAAACACAAAAATTCAATATCTAGAAGTGGAATTTTGAGCAGTTTACATTAGAACTTACCTGCCATGTTCAAGCTGAAGCCAACATTGGAGCTGTGAATGGATGACGGCCCATAAATGAGATAAGCTGAAGGGTCATGTGAGTAATGAGTCGCATGAGTTTGATGCCTTTTTGCCTACCAGCTAGAGCAGCAGTGAAAGCAGATCCGAAGGCGTCGATACGAACGCAAATCCAGCTAAACGAGAAGAATGAGCAACAATATCATACCTTCCGTAAGAAAACCTTACCGATTAAGGTTGTAGTAAACACGGCCAGCCCTAGTGTAATGGTCAATGCGACGGAGAGACTCTTGCTTGAAAGCTTCTTGAGCACCGTATGCTCGGATAGAGGCTACACAATCATTAAAAGTTTGTAGCATTAAGGCAATAATAACAACTTACTCAATCTGAAAGAAGGTTCAGTATAATGGTAATGAAATCCATGTTCCACAAATGACTTACCCAGCAATCGCTGCCCCAAAGTGTCCAATGACAGGAGACTTGGCGTTACTCATCTCTCGCTTAACAGATAATTGACTCCTAGTACATAATAAGTGTACTGTTCTCACACGTGATTTATGGAAAATTATCTCTTACTTGATGTAAATCTGACCCACCCAGGCGCCCATCGCACTTTATGTGAAGGAAGTGAGTCTAGAATGCCTAATGTAAATTGAATTCTCCTTACGCGACGACAAGACCGGGCCAAAGGAATATAGGAGTGATAACAACGACGGCACCTATTACCCAAAGTAAGTTGCAAGTTATAATTTGTACACAAGCACAACATACCAAATTGAGTAAGCATGCTAATGGTGATCTCCAGCAGTGCACTGACACCCTGTGGTATAGGCGAATCAACTGGAACAAAAACTTCATATTATGGTAATCAGGGTATATGAGACATAGGTACCGGCACGAATATCCTGAGTGCAACGGGTGATGACACGAGACGTGGGCGTGACGTCCAACCATCGCAAAGTCGTTCCAAGAATAGCTTCAATCAGCATTGCGTGAATTTTGGCGGCAGCACGGAGAGCACCCCAGACCAATATGGCATTAGAAGTGGAGTACAGAATGACCATTGCGACTAGGATAATGCCGTAGACCGAGAGGTAGCTATTGCGTCTTTAGTCAACAGTTTGATCGCTATGGTTGCAAATAAGGCGTACTAGAAAACGGAAACCTGGGAGGGATCGTGCGTCTCGTATTGTCTAGCCCAGTATCCTGATGAAAATTAGCCAGAAACATAAGAAGAAAAGTTTACTGCTACATACCTAGGAACCAAACTTGGAAGGCATTACCAGATTCCGTCACGGCGAGGAAGCTTAGGCAGATGAACCAGAACAAGAAGGGATGATTACCACCAACAGCAGACGTGAACAGACGAACTAGGGCAATAGTTATCGATTTTGTTCTTCAGGTACAATTAAGAACACTTACTAGCAGATGCACTGATGTGACCCTCGTCTATTTCTTCAGCAACGACGAGCTTACCATCACTCTTCTTCTTATCAACAGCTTTTGCAATCTCATCGTTTTGGTCGCCATCGACTATTTCATCGGCTTTCTCAGTGATCTCCTCGTCCGCCATTACCTCTTCTTTGAGCTGTTCATCATCAGCAATAGCGTCGGAAACAGTACCCTGGCTATGAACGCGCCCATCAACCCCAAGAGAGACAACGAAATCGGCAACTTTGCTAGCCATGGCAACATTGTGTGTCTAGTCAAACCGTCAGTTGATTAATATTATGCTCAAAGAATGGATGGTTGTCGAGTACTTACGACCAACAAGACAGTCCTTCCTTTAATGAGGTCGCCGGCAAAGCATTTGTTCACGATCCATTTGGCAGTGTGGACATCGAGAGCAGCCAGCACCTTCAGAGGAGAATATGTTTGCCTAAAAATCATATAGAAACGTATACACGAGACTTACGTCGTCGAGAAGAAGAATCTCAGCGGAAGAGTAGATAGCACGAGCCAAAGTAATGCGAGCCTTTTGCCCTCCAGAAAGTGTAAGGCCCTTTTCTCCTACCTCAGTAACATCGCCAGCTTCAAACAAGGTCAAGTCACGCTCCAGGGCACATTGGTGCAGAACTATACAAAACTCAGAAACCGGTCAATATCATACGAAACTAAGATCAAATCACCTTTCTTGTAACGTGCTTCATCATATGGTGAGCCGAAGAGAATATTTTCCTAAAATAGTTCATGAATGAGCTTTCTTAGGAATGGAAAGACTTCGTTGCGGTCTTTACCTTGATGGTCTCGTTCTGAACCCAGCTCTCCTGGGCAGCATAAGCAACACCACCATTGCGAGGAAGATTGTACCATGATGAGGGGCCGGTTGGCGCAAAATGCAATTCACCTGATAGTTCAAATGAGAACCTTGGTGTAAATCAACTGAGAAAGAACCCATAACATACCCAGCAATGCCATAAGAAGCGACGTCTTTCCGGATCCTATCGATAATTGAGCAACGCGCAGGTTAACTACCCTCTACAGCCTACGTACCAGTGGGACCAATGATGATGTTGAATGAGTCCTGCTTAAAGAAGAGCTCGCCATCGATCCGAAGGGTGAACCGACGTTTCGACGGTGTGGACGTTCCACTATGACTCGAGTTGCTCCAGGTGAATACAGAGTCGCTGAAGCCAATCACCTGCTCGTCTTGGGGCGCGGCGAATGCTAGATTTTCAATGGTCTCGTCGTTAACCGTAGGAGTGAACTCGTCCAAGAGTTCAGTCTGCAGGAAATATGAGAAAAGTGTCCGAGTGCCACCTCACAACGGATACAATGCTACCCAATCGTGGTGGGAATATACCCGAACAATGATGTAGAAGGTGAACGTCCAGTGCTTGGCGATAATAGCACCGGACATGGGATATAATCCCATCACGACTGAACAGCATTTCTCCCGCTGTGTGGGCGATTAAAGGAAAGGAAGCGCACCTCTCGCAAGAACTCGTCGATACGGTCAACGGAGACCTTAGCTAGGGGAAAAGATGAGCTCGGGTTTCTGGGAGAACGATAAGCACATACCATTGATGATATTAGGAATGAAGTAGAAGAGCATAAATAACTGAAAGAGATATAAGTGATGGATCGAGGGTGCAAGGGATCGGTAGGATTACTTGTGAACGCATCATCTCAAATACTAGATAATAATGTCGATGAGCACACTGAGACTGAACAGTACGGGCTACAAGCACGATGGATTTGGACACAAACAGTCGTCGCTTTTAGCAAATCACAAGACTATGCCGACTTCTGGTTGGGTAAAGGCGACGACCATGTATACAAGCCTATTGTGTGTAAAAAAGGAAGGGGAGGGACATACCAGCCATGGATGAGAAGACAATCGACGCTATGATGCACAGGTAAGAAATGAGGTTTCATTGATCGATGTACGTGCTTCTGCTTACCTGCCAATTCGCGCTTCATGATGACAGTCTGAAACATAATCGGTATCTGTTTTTAGCACTTACAGAACCATTTAACTTACGAAGGTTGTGAAGGTTGCAACTGTGCAATAGTTGTATCAGTTTACCACTCGGATAATAAAGGTCAATCCAACGTACTCATGATAGCAATCGGGATTAGGAAGCTAGAATATTTGAAAATCTTGTTAGTTTTGGAACAAAGCACGTACACATGCACTCCTTACTTGATGTTTCCGTTCGCCAACTCCAGAAGTTGGCGCTTCCAGAGTACTTTTAGTTCCTCTTGACGTTTCTCCTGAATCCTTTCATTCATCTTTTTCTCCCAACCAAAGAGCTTGATCATGCGAATAACATTCATAGCTGTGAAGCAATTAGTGTCACAAGATAATCATCGTGGAAGAATAAAAATCACGAACTTTCGGTCACAACTTGTACCCGAGCATCGGTCTAGGTTGTGTTAGAAACCAATATTCGAAGATCAAGCCAATGGCTTACCTTTTGCATGCGTTGACGCTGAGTGGCTTGAAGAAGACTCGCTACCCAACCCGGTACAGGCAACAAGAGGAGCATGACGGCCATACCAACGAAGGAGCTGGCAAGTTGCAAGGGTTAGTTATCTTATCGGCAGAAATGCGATTGATATGTACCTCCAGCCAAGGTAACCTATTACATATCGTTAAGTTGACCGATATTCGATGTTAATGAAATGTTGTAACTCACTGTAAAGGAAGACGATGCAGAGTAGCACTTGTAGGGGTGTGACGAGGACTGCAATAACGTGTGAGACGACGAAGCCAACTGGAAACATATTCCATGCTCACAAACAATGAGAAAATCGCGGCCTTCTGTAATGTTTGTCAAGTCACTAGACACGAGATTGTTGATCTTTCCGACAAGATTTCGGGAGTCAATAGACTTAGGAGCAGGCGCCTCGCTGGGCTTATCTGCCTTTTGCTTTCCCTTAGCGGTTGTAGAAGAAGTGACGCTCTGGGAGCTGCCCTGAACGGTTTCGTCATTTGTACTGGTTTCACCATCATCATTCGCAGTACTGCTTTCGGCGATGGAAGCTGTGTCTGGGGTAGTAGCCACTGACGAGCTGGGAGTATTCGGTTTGGAGTCTCCGGTATCCGCCTTCATGCGAATGCGCAAGGAGTGCTCGAAAAGCAGCTGAGTCAGGATCGATTCGCAGCGAACGAGAGTACGGGTGCTGAAGAAAATATACATTTGCCAGCAGAACGAAGAGATCATGGGACCAAGGAAGAGCCAAATAATCCAGACCCAAGGACGAACGACAACTCCTTCACCACCTTGTTCGATGTAACGCAAAAGGTGATTAATTCCAACTGGACTGGCAAAGCCCATGATGACCTGTTACAATGTTACAACAGTCTATCTTGTTAACAGAAATATCGTACACACTTTGGAGGAAATCAGGATTGCCTGAACAATGTATTCCTTATAGAAGGTAGTCAAGATGCCCCACAAGAGATACTTGCGTTTACCGGGGAGCGAGGGATCTATGTGACGGAAGCTTCTTTCTCTTAGCCATTTACCTTGGTCGTAGTCTGCCAGAGGAGGGAGCATATCATAAGGCAAATGTGGAAGACGATAAGCCTTGAAAATGATATCATCGAGGAAAGCCCAGGAAACAAAGGAGGCTAGGGATGCTGTTTGCTCGAGGTTAGGTTCCTTGGGCTCCTGCAATTGACGTTAGATATACTGAGCTAATACAAACTCATTACGAATGGTACTGACTGTCGGATAAACAGGTACGTATAGCCGAGGAATAAAGAGTGGTACGACAACAGCGGCAAGTGTGAGGATGGCAACTTTGGTCCAGATGATCCAGCCCTCTTTGATATCAGCCGGCTGTAGCGTGAAGGTGCCCAGGGGCCAAATGTCGCGGTAGGCAAATACAGCCCATGTGATGAGTAGGACTGAAGCCAAGTGACGTGATACAAGTGCGTTGAGCCGCCTGCGTAGCGTGATAGAAAAGAATGCAAGTAACGATGCGTAGGTCTGCAATATGAGTTTAGTAAAACGCTTGAATGGGATAGGTTAATAATAAGTACATAAGCGAAGATCACCGCTACTTGAAGCCACTCGGCAGCGTTCAGATAGCGGGCATTGCTGCCGGGCGTAGCGCTTTTGTGCTTCTTGCTCTGTTTGCCAGACGTCGCGATGACTCCCTCTTCCTCGAGAATAAAGGTCGCAATCGAAAAACCAAGCAAGGCCAGGACACTGAGGAGGCGTATGGTCTTGTAAATAAATATGACGGCCCCTCCTTGACGGCGAACGTGATGCTTGACATCTGAGAAGAAACCAGAGGCGTCATCCGATGGCTCGTCAAAGTCGTCATCCTGCACTTCGGAGAAATGGGAGGGGAAGTGCTTATGCAAGAAGTTGCGAAGGAAATTGGACGTCAAAAAGACATGCAAGAGCAGCGAGACGGCAGAGAGAGCAGTGACATATGCGGGTATGATGAGTGTACTTGTCCAGACATTGCTGTCGCTAGTCACAGGATTCCGGGTATAAGGACGACGTGGATATTAAGATGTGAACGATAAGTAACATACACTGTTGTTTTGCCAAACACTGAGAGGGGAACATCGCTAAATATGACCTGAGCAAACGCGTCGTGCCCCATGGTCACCAACGCACAAACAGAGACTACGGTGGTCGCTGTTGTGGTTCAAGACTGACTCAGAGGAGGAAGAGACACAGCGGCCGCGTGAGTTTTGTAGTTCGGTGCCGTGCCTGAGATCAAGCGATCAAACTTCTGTATCAAATCCTTCTCCCCGGTCCGGAGATTGTGGTGCCCGAGGAGTACCATTTTAGGTAGCTCCGGTGCTTGTTTCGGGAGAAGTTGCTTCCAGATATGGGATGACCGTGTGGTGGTCGATCACGCTGCCGCCGAGCGCGCATTCCTGGGGCAACTCACTATAGCTCCATCTACGACGCACTCACGCTGCCTGGGACTGTACACACACACACTTTTACACCCACTTCACCTTTAAACGACTCGGGCAACAAAAAGGGATATCCTGCTACATACGAATTAGACCACCTATCAACAGAAACCAATGGCGGACGATGAAACCCCATCCTCGTCCAGGCCCTCCCTCTCTGAAACTCGCGACACCGCTCCGAGTCAACAGGAACCTATAATCCCATTGTTCAATCAACATCTCAAGATCTTTTCCAACTCTTACCTCAGCTTCTTCGAAGAAAGGTATATAAATCCTTATCTGAACTTCACAGTTCAATTCTTATGATAGATCGCAGACGAAAGATAGAAGAGGCATAGTGTGTCTGCCTTTTATCTGGCATTCTTCGTTGTTTTTAAATGGAATCGTGTTATTTACTCCAGCGTGGAATCTCTCACAAGGCTATACAAGAAAATAAAGGCCACAGATGCGTACTTTGACACGAACAGTCGTCCCAGCACTTGTCGTACAGCGTGGAGCGAGGTTCGGGATAACGTTGAACGAGGTACACTTTCTCAAGCCACCGCTTTTTTCAGAAGCTTTTAACTCACCTTGGTCCTAGAGGTCCAGACGCGACAGGCATTTATCAACACCCTAACCATTGATGTAGTTAATCCACTGTCAAAAATGACGGTATGCGGAGATATCAAATCGGCTCTCACGATACCACTAACGCGCGTCGTTGCTCAGGAAACGCAGGAACGCACGCGAAAGCGGATCAAAGAAGATCTGAAGTCGTCATCTGCAGACTACAATGACTACGCCGACAATGTCTTGCCTAAGCTCAAGCGTACCTATCTTAAGAAATGTCAAGACGTCGAGGTCTGCCGGTTTAATTGCATTCATTTGTTTACGCCATCAAACCTATAAACATTACAATACAGGACCATAAATCTGCTTCTGCTGCCCACGCAGCCATAGCCCCTCCTTCGGCGCCAAGTCAATCATCAGAACAAGTCACCTCGCCCACATCCAAACACAGGGATTTATCCGCCGGGAGACCATCCGTCACAGCGCCACAGCCCTTGCGGCCGCTTGATCGACGACCCTCAGGAAGCATGCCGGCCAGAAATCGCTCTCCCTCAGGGACAACAACTGCACTTTCTGATCTGGCTCATCAAGGTGCGTCTTTGCCGAAGAAACATTCATCTATCGGAGTTCAATTTGATCCATACATTCGTAGGAAAGAAGCAGCTGAATCAGCTGAGAACCTTCCTGGACAAGAGCAATACTGTCAAAGATCTAGGAGGCAGAGGTGACAACAGTGCACTACGCGCTGTGCGCTCCAAGCGCGAGGCTGACGAAGCAGACAAGGAATACCGCCGTGGTGTGCACTGGCTAGAGACATTACGCTTGCGAAAAATGAAAATCATGGAAGCAGCCTATACTGTAGTCATTGTCTCGACACTCTTTTTTCATCATTTCTGACATCCAGTTCATAGAGCCTGGAAACATTGGTTCAGGAATCAACACAGACGATCAAACAAGTTCTCGAGAAATACACTGATAACATGGCGTAAGCATCTCTATTTGCTGAGCTGTTTTCTGAAAAAACCCATCAAAATAAACAAATCAAGGGCCACGACAACGACCCAGACACAGCTGACTACCCACGTACGCGGCATTGTCGAGAAAATTTCTCCTGAAAGGGACGCTTCCATAATGGTCAAAAAGAATCCCAACTGGCTCGACAACGCAATGCCAAATCCGATTTACTATTACAACTACCGCGTAGGAGAGTGCAAAGACCTGATCTTCGGTGTGGGTTTGACGGACTACGCCACATCCAAAAGTTTGGCCGAGGGTGATATTCCAAGGATTGTGCAGCTATGTGTCGACGAGGTCGAACGCCGTGGTCTTGAAGCAGAAGGCATCTATCGGGTATGTATATTATATTGGCTTATTACGCAGAAAAATTAGGCATTAATCTTGTGATAGGTTTCCGGCCGGCATGCTGCCGTTCAAGAGGTTTGTCTCCATGATCGATCCAGTGATCTGCCCTACCGAAGCTAGCATAACCTTCTTTGCAGTTGCAGCAACGAATTGAGAGGAATGAACAAGCTTTCCGGTTCAATCCCAACACTGATGATATATACGTCGTTTCTTCACTTCTCAAGGTTATTCTCCTTACGTTCATGTTTGCTTCTTTCTCACGAAGATAAATCTAAACAGCTATATCTTCGGGAACTTCCAGAACCACTATTCCGGTTCCCAATACAAGAAAGGTTACAACACTCAAAAGATAGGGGTAGGTGTCATCTATATTCTATTTTTCCCCGCCTTTTAATCACTTATCTCCGTATTCCCAGAGGACCATGTGGCGGATAACTTTACCCTTCTGAGATCAAAGATGCGCCGCCTTCCCCATGTACATCAGGCAACATTGAAAGCGATTCTTGAGCATTTGTCCAAAGTTGCTGCTGCCTCTGAAAAGAACAAGATGGATCCCAAAAACCTAGCCATCATTTTTGGGACAGTCATCTTTGGCGAGGATGATATGCCCAAAAACGGAGATCTACTCAATCTGCCCTCCACAAAGGTATTTCCAGCACCCGATGACAAAAACCACTGTTTGTGCCTAACGCTTACGCTTAATCAATTAGGACACACTGATAGAGGATCTCATCATCTACTCACATTTGCTATACGACAACCGCCCTACACCCCCGGGATCGCCACCTCTACCAGCTGCTCCTGCCGACGAACCCATGCCTGTCTATTCGTACGGCTCGACCCACACCAAAGTAGCCACCGTACCCCCACGAGCCAGACCCCCTCCCCCGGGTCCCGCCGCCGCAGACACGTCTGCACAAGATTTTACACCCAAGCTGCCACCACGTCCCAGCCATAGCATCCATCCCTCATCCCGCATGAGCATGAGCATCAACCCGCCCGGCCAACGCCAAGACAAGGAGCAGCAACAACAGCAAGGCTCCTCGCCCCCACGCTCATCGTCCACAGCTTCATCCTCATCTTCGCCATCACCTAGCGCACCTCACCCGCCCGCGATCAACACGCGGGATCTGCGGTTGCCACCCCAGGGGGCCGCCATGGCGCGCACGGACTCGTCTTACATGTTGCCGAGCAGCGCCGACTCGACTAACTCGTATGTCTACATCCCGCCTCCTCAGTCGGCGGGGGCAGGGGCGTCCCCGAGCTCTCTGGCAGATTCGTCTACGGCAGAAGCAGCGCAGTATGCCGCCTATGGGCCTACTGGCACTATACGACCTGGTACGGCATCTGGATAGCTGTTTTATAAGTATACCATCGCACCCGCCGTGTGTAGATTGGCTGAGAAGTGCTATTAAGATGTTGTTTTATGATCCTTAGACTTTGTTGATTTTGTCATATTCGATGATACCCTCAGCCTGTCTTGGCTTTCTTTTCTTTTTTAAAAAAGTTGTATCACTGTTAACTTTCTTTTTTTGACTCTTATGAACACGGGAATCGAGCTGGGCTTCTTATTTTGTAAATTCCAACTATTTTGAATGTTTATGTTGGATAGACAGTACGCATTTGATTGATACTTATGATGCATTTTGGAGTGGTGCAGTATTATATTACTACTACTCGTATATCATGTATGAAATATAATCTAAGCCATGGAAGTAACTCTACTAGCGCTGCCTGATGTTGTTATCTAAAAAATAAAGCATCTAAGGACGTATGGTTCACGGAGAAAAAAAAACTCCTATTATGCCGTAAGCTTAGACTGCTCTAGCAATTCCTCCCACTTAAATTCTTCCGGCTTTTCATGGAATGTCTTGAGCAGCCTTTGGGTAGCAGCATCACTGCCTCCTTCCTGATTCCACAAATAAAACTTCTGCAAGCCCATAGCAAGGATCTGCGCCTCCTGCTGAGGAAGCATGAACCCTTGACCACTCTTCGACGGCGTGATCTCGCCGCGGAGGAGTACCACGCCGTGTGACTCAGCCAGGTCGGTGTAGTTTGTGATCACGAGGTAAGGGGTTGCGAACGAGCCCCGGAGCTTGTACTCCTCAAGGGAGGTGAATAAGATCGCCGACGTCCGTGGGTTTTTCGTACTGGACGCAGTGGTGGGAGGCGCGAACAGGTCTGGCTCAGATGCCGAGGGCGTGGGCGGAGCATCGAAAAAGTCCCATTGCATGAAGAAGAATTCGTGCGCAGCAGATTCGTCGTCTGGTTGTGCACCCGTGCTTGCGGGAGCCTGACGGGGGAGAGGGAACACAAACGCGGGGTAGCGCGACGCGACTTCTTCCATGCGCTTATAGAGGTCAAGTGGGATGGATGCGCAGATGTAACCTGCGCCTGTGCCGCCAGAGCGGGAGGCGTGGTATGCTTGCCATAGGGCAGAAATTTGCGCGGGTGTATGAGAGGTCTCCATGAGTTTTTGAAGGTTCAAAATGGTGTCGAGAGGCTGTATGTATTACGCACAATGAATTGGTCGTTCGATGAATGTAAAGGCATACTGGTACATACCTTAATAGGAGAGCCATCTTTGCGTATTGCAGGCTGGGGGGCTGCTGCCGGCTTTGCTTTTGACACAGACCCACCCTCTGTGGGCGTATGTTTTTGGGCCTCGGACGAAATGGCTGCAGCTTTGGCCGCTATTTCTTGCGACCTAAGTTTCTCCCTCTCTTTGAGCTTTTCCATGGCCTTCGCTCTGAGTTCTTCAATACCGACACCGTTCCTTGTTTAAATAATATCATAGGTCCAACGTCCTGTGAGACATTTGATCGCCTTCACTACCTGCATATTTTGGTAACCTACTCTTTTGCTTTGGTTGCTAGTCGCTCGGCATATTTGGCTTGTGTGAGCTCTCGTATTGATGCAGAGTTATTGGGCTCGGTATGCTGAAGCAAACGTCTAGAAGTCGAAAAGCATCTTTGCGAGAGAAAGGATTTAGATGGAGAGAAAGTGTGAACAGCAACTCGAGAGCGGAGAAGACGACTTGGATTCATGGTCAGCTAACAAGCCTGAGATCATGTATTCATGCAATTGCCGCGGCGTTGATCCATGTATCGGAATCTGACGCGATTGGCCGAAGTTGATGTCCACCAGCATAATTATTCAACCAAGACTAACTCGACTTTTCTCAACTTTAATCATATCTTATAATCCACGTCAAATACATGTATATAATACACCACTCTGATATTTCCACATCCAAAACAAGCTGTTATCGCATGAAACGGATTATATGCAGATGCTCCCGGCCTGCTCTACGATGCAGAGATACCTAAATGTAATGCTCGGCTTATGATACATTCTTGAATGATAATAATATCCATACCTCTCCAATTAATTGATGTCTGTCTCTCATGTAGGAAATTATTCCGGGTATGTTGTTCTCCTTGACGGCCACAAGATAAAATCGGCCAGTGGTTGACAATAGTCCCTTCAGTGAGCGTATTAGACATGAAACAGAATCAGAAAGACGGTGATCAACCTCCACAGAATCTAAAAATGGGCCAGTGACATTCATGCCTAGGGAACCGCCCGCCCAGGCACCAGCAATTCCTGCGCCAGCTTGCGCATAAGCGGCTTCTTCGTCAAACGTGGGAACATAAGGCGGGTTGAAAACGACCAGATCCACAGAATGAGCAAGCCTGGACCTGAGCGGAGTATCTAACGAGGCTATCAATGGGTTAAGAGAAATCTACTTTGCGGAAGCAAGTTAATGGTCATAAATCATATTTAGAAGCGAGGAGACGGATACTTTGTTTTGAGAACCAGTAGCTAGTGTACAGCGCGCCGCATGTGGATTGATATCAGTGCAAAGCAGTACTAAGCCAAAAAAAAAATGCGTTGAGAGAGGGAGAGAACGGAATGGTCAGCGATCACAACTTGCATGCATTGGAGGAGCCAAGGATAGTGCCTATAAATGAGGATACACAGCCAGAGCCAGACCTAAGCACAGGCAGAATTCAAGGATCTCGCCTAGGAATAAATTGTGTGGCCTAACCCTATCTCCAAGCATACTTTCGGCTTCAATTTTTTAAGATCCTCTGCGTCTTGTTCAAGAGCATCAAGTAACAAAAACGTATCCTCTGTTTATAACTTCATTTGGGTGCATGACTGGGGTAAAAAGGCAATGCACAGACAGACCAGCGGGCTCATAGATGAGGTCGTAATCACTCGGCTGTAAATGTGAAAGATCTGGGGTTGGAATCATGAGAAGATGATGATCATGGTGAACACAACGACCGAGACAATCCATAGCGACATTGTTAAGGCAAAATTATGAGTAATAACAATATGTAAGTAAGGCGAGCCAGTGCGGCTTTGTAGTGTAGCGGTTATCACATGAGATTCTGATTACGTAATCATTCTCGGAATGCAGGTTCGACTCCTGCCAAGGCCTTTTATTTTGGCTCTAGCGTGGCAATGAGTTTCCATAATAGTTCTGTTAGCCACTGACGCCGAGACTGACGTCTTCCCCAACGTTTTCAATCCCAAGGTAGCCCATTGGCAGTCAACGCCTGTTTTGTACCACAACCACGACCATGTCCCAAGGTGAAAATTTAAACTATCATGTCGTTAAATTATAATATATATATTTTATCATATTTATTCATGGTTGATTTCTCAGAGGCTACACCTGCTGTGACCCTCCTTTCACGGGCTCTACATCGTATACGATCTACACCGCCAAGAATTATCACATCTCCACCAACCCGTATGTATATACAGCGCAACATATTCGTGTGACATTACTTATCCCCGCTTACTTTATCATTCAGAACCTCGAAGAGCGGCCGTTGCACTTATAATCCGCATCGTTCCCTCTCCTAACTTACCGACGCCGCCAGCCCCCATTGCACCTCTAACATTGAGAGAATTCTTCGATCTCGACTGGGTAAATGATCCAGGAGCTAGACCGGAGATTCTGTTCCTACGACGGGAGAACCCAGGTGGTGATACTGACCCCTCACTTGCAAACTCAAGGCTACGAAACACTCGCGAAGCACATGTGGCATTCCCCGGTGGGCGCATGGAGGAAGGTGATGAAGGGGGATTGTATACAGGTGTGTAACAAACGTTCTTTCAGACTCTTACTTTTCTGACGTTTTAATGCAACATAGCCATGCGTCAGACATGGGAGGAGATAGGCATCGACCTCGCGGAGCGGGACTATATGTGCATAGGCCAACTAGACGACCGAGAAATCACTACATCGCTCGGAAAACGCCTGCTTATGATCCTCTCTCCTTTTGTCTTCCTCCAACTCACACCCAATGCACCACCATCCGACCCCGCTCCCGAGACAATGCTGCACTGGACACCCATATCTTCCCTTGTATCACCCTATGACATTCCTAGGTGGTCCAATGTAACCGTCGACGCTGCATCACGTCTGGCGCCCCGTCATTCCATTGTCTTGCGACTCCTTGTGCGTGCCCTCATTGGCAGTATGCAATTCCCCGCAATCATCCTTGACCCTTCGCCCTCGACCTCTGAGCTGAACGTTGCATCCGATTCGAACGCGGTGGAGAAAGGCATCCCGGCTCCAAGGCGGAAAAGAGAAGAACTGAAGCTTTGGGGTCTTTCGTTGGGTATGACACTTGATCTGCTCGCGTTCATGGTCCCACCTGGGACGAATTCGACGAGGCATTCGTCATCGGCACTGTCTACGGCGGTACAGATCCCGTTTTATAATGTCACTGGTGGAGTCAAGCTGGAGGTTGTCGCACCGAGCTTGATCTCTGTGTTCCCTCGATTCTCTTATCCTGATGTCAACTTTTGGATTTGGTTCGTTCCTGATTTTTCATAGGGATAGGCAAAGTAATTCTAATTATTTTCTCACCACAGGGTGTTTGGCAAGCGCTACCGCGAGGTTGTTCGCGGATGGGAAGCTAGTGTTCGCTCTGGCGGTGTCAACGACAGGCGGTGAGTTAACTTACTGACACATCAAAAGAAGTAGAGCACTCTTGCTTACTCTGCAAAAAAAAAAAAACAGAATTAACTGGTCTGGTGCTGCTCTGAACACATTCTATGCCGCCATCCGTAAGGCGCTTGTGGTCGTCATCGTCCTACGCGCTATCGCCATCGTGTTTGGCGTCATATTAGCCGGCTGGTGGATCTTCTGGTGATGTAACTCAATGGCGGGACCTTTTCCTCTTTACAATTTTCTTCATTCCTTTATTATTTTCCCCTCTCTATTCTAATGATGATAACGGACCCACTACGATTCAGAGTCTCCATTCACGTTTGTTTTTAGATCATTACCTTTACCTCCTGATTTATGTAACTTATATAATGTCACGGTAGTGTTCTGAACAGTTTGGCCTTCAAGCGGGCCAAGGCTGGCACTGGCTTGGCCTCGTACTCTTAGTCATACTATCGCCAATCTACGAATGACCATGACATAAGTAATTATCCGTAGAAATGATTGCTTTGTCCTGCAACACTCGTGCGCTTGTCAATGGTGTATGATTGAACATTGGCACGTGCTCCGGCGCTTGTATTTTGGTAACAACTTGAACTTTAAATGTCTTCGTCGATAATAAAAAGGCACTACCAATCAAAGTTTCTCGTCTGTTGTGCTTGTTGAGCCTTCTAGTACTGCGCATCTCATTCTCAGGAGTTGACTATGTCTCCTGGATTATCTCGGGCAGTTCGCAAAAGTCGCCGCAATGCTATTCCCCAGGAATCACAGAACCGCAAGACTAGCAAACGAAGTAATACTGAGGCTCAGGTCCAGGTGCTACTAAAAGAAAGAGCTGAAAGGTTGCTATCTCTATACTGGTTTGGTGTCTAAGAATTAAAACTTATTATGCCGCGATTATCCAGCTCCAGTAGGAAAAGAAAGATTGAAATAACGGATCCTGATGTTAGTGCCAGTGAGGGAGAAGCAAATGGGCCATCGACTTCTATAGCCCACAACGACCAAACGAATGGATTACCGTCACCGCCAAAAAGCTCTAGCTCAAAGGAGCATTTGGAGAAAGAAACAAAAACTAAGCATACCGATGCATCCAAAAGTGCGTAGTATTAATCCTACGATGCTCACTTCGACTTATTGATTTATTTCACAATAGTGCCCAAGAAGCATAGACCTCCAAATAAAAAGATTACGCTCAAACTCAATAATGACATACCCATGCAGTCTGATCCAATGCAAGAGCAACAGAAATCTGGCATTCTACCTAATCAAAATACTGCTGATGTTGAGAGTTTTTCGACCCTTTCACAAACCTCAAGTGGCATGGGCGGAAGAAGGACAAAACAGAATTTAACTGCTGACATTTATCATTTCTTTGAGGGCCAGGTCTGTAAATTATGCCGGTAAATAGTATTGTATCACTTTTATGTTCCATCTTGTGATTAACACTCCGAGCTATATCAATAGGGAGGCTAAAGCGCGGAAGATACTTTTTTCACAAGATACGTTAGTACGCCGTCGTCATCTCGAGTCCTTTCACAAGGTAATATGGTGACATTTCGCTTGTTGTTGTGATTGCTTGATCTGGTAGCATAGGGTGATTATCATATGTGGGCGGACAAGGCTGGGTTCCAGAGCATGCTGCCAGATGACATTAAACAGCGTCGACAGTCTAATGAACAGCGGACCATGCGACCACGTTCATCCATCGCAAATAGCAACGCAGAGCAAATTTCTTGTTCCTCGTCCCGGACAGTGCAGCTCTACACTGCATCCAACTTTAATAACGCAGTTGCATCATGGGTTGTACAAACTGATCAGGTATGGGCATAGTGTATATTTTGGTCGGCTACTAAGTCTCGGTTGAATTCTCTGCTGCTATGATGCAATAGCCTTTATCGGCTACAGAGCATCCATCTTTTAAAACTATGATCAATATCGCTACTAGAATCAAGCCTGAAGACCTTCCACTAACGATCCCTAATGCCCGCATGAATCGACAAACTATTATCAGCGGCTTCGATCAGTATTTACAGGATTTGAAACAGCAATTCAATGTGAGGGAATTGCCTCTATATCCTATAGATTTTCCCTTATTATTTTTTTAAGGAAAACCATATTGGATTAGTATCCTTGACGTGCGATTCATGGAAATCAATTAGTGTTGATTCTTACTTTGCAGTAACCGCGCATTGGTCGGACATTGTAAACAATACGCGTGCGCATCGGTCCGCACTTATTGGCTTTACCCAGATGAATAAATCTCATACCGGAGACCGCCTTGGAGAATGCTTATTCGAACTGTGCAACCGCGTTGGTCTTGTACCAAAAGTAAATTCTTTCTTCTTCGACTTCACACCTTAAATAATGTTCCTGGGATCATATAGGTTGGCTGGGTGACCTGCGATAACATAGGGAAAAACGACACGATGATGGGAAAATTCGCAGCGCTCGTTGAGTCCTCTGGGAGTGAGTATGACGGCAAGGAACACCGTATGCAGTAAATCACCATACTCCGTTAAGCAAACACCAACAGTCTACTCATAATCATAATTTGCTAGCTGTATCTCCCATTGTATCAACTTGGCCGTACAAGCCGTTATCAGAACACAGAGCAAAACTAAACATCAAAATGCACATGATATTAATGACCCAGATCTTACACGTCAAGACTTTGTTGGCATTATTCGAGTCATCTCGGCCAAGGTAAATCATGGTGATCTGCATGAACTCTTACAACTAATGTAAAAATTCTCAGATAATGTCTTCTAGCCAGCGAAAAGATATGTTTGACGAAATACAGAGGACCAAACTCAATATCAAAAAGCCTAAGCGGCCTGTTTTAGACATGACTGTACGATGGTCGTCGACTTACGAGATGCTTAATCGCGCAATCGAGCTTCGAAAAGCCTTTGATCAATTCGTTATGGAACTCATTCTGCAGGAGAAAAATGCCAAAATTAATCAAAGACTAGCGTTATTGCAACTTTCGGATGATGAGTGGCAGCGAATAGAACTCTTCAAAGAGCTACTAAAGGCACGGGCCTACTAAATGCGCATCCATGCAATGGGAATTCACACTAACATATGGTTATAGTACGCAGATGATGCTCAGCAGCCATTCTCATTAGGAAACTATTCGAGCATTGCTTATGCTGTTTCTACTCTTGAATGGCTCTCTCATGAATGGAAAAGCCTTCGCGAAAACACTAAATATAACTATTTTCACAATGCGCTCACTAATGGCCTCACAACAATCGAGAAATATTACCGGTTAATAACCGAAAAGCAAGCGTACAACGTCTGTATGGGTGCGTTATCATCGTCGTTAACGATACTCTTTTAGATTCGTCCGAACCGAAACCATTCTGAATCAGTATGATTTATGCAGTCCTGCGGCCCAAGGACAAGCTAGAACAGTTTTCTGATGCAGATCGTCAGGAAAAAGTCATGAATGACCTGAGAGAGATTGTAGGATGATTTCCCCCCTGTTCTTGGATTAACATGTAGGTCTGATATTGATTGTATTCGAAGTTCAAAGCCAGGTATATCCGGTTGCACGGCGATCTCTCAAGTACACGAAAGAAGGACTGGAACCTGGACGAAGACAAGATATTTAGTCGATTCAACCGTAAAGATAAAAATAAATCAATATCTTCCGGTGATGAGCCCTCTCATATCGGACTCACCAGCGATGAGATTAACAAAACCTTGGCATGGGAGAGGGAATTTAACATGTATTTACATACGGACTCCGATATGCCTGAAGACGCGGAGAACATTCTTCAATGGTGGCATGTATGTTTTGTTTTCAACAGCCTCACGATAAGGACCACAGCAGTTCTAATCTGAATTTCATCCTAGAAATCAAGGTATCGTTACCCGACATGGTTTTCGTTGGCCATGGACTATCTACCGATCATGGCATCGTCGGTCCCGAGCGAACGAGTATTTTCGAGCGCCGGCCTCACCGTCACCAAGCGACGTACTCGTCTCAAATCGGATATTATGGAGGCATTACAGGTTATGAAGTTTAAGCTCAGGCAAGAACGTATCCTTCTTGCGCAAAGGTGGCCTTTTACTCCCAAACGGGAACCTCTCGACTCGGAGCAAGATGTGCCAGATGATGATACTTTGACCGATGATCTTGAGATGTTCGAGTGCTACGATACCATATTAAACGTATTTCTTGACTCGGACTGTGAAGAAGAGGAGATAGAATACTCTAATATGGATATTGAGGGGGACTCAATTGTATGCTTGCCTTAGTAGGATATAAAACTATAGTCAGTTTAATTGTAAATACATCCGGTCTTTAATTACTTGATTGAAACAGCGTTCGATCTCAAGGTTGGGATTTCGACTCCCGCCAAGAACTCGTGAAAAGTGACGCTTATAGTACATGTAATACTGGAGGGGTATTTAGTGGTACAAATCATCAATATCGAACGAATAAACATAATTTCTCTCAGCAAGTCCACCAATACGGCTGTAGAGCATTACCAGAATCAGTATGCTTGGCTTCAGAAGTTCTTACATTATACAGCACACAGACTATAACTTCTATCTCGTACATACATGATTATCCAAGAGGTAGACCACAAACTTCACAGTCCGTATGACTGGCTGGGTTCTCGAACGTACAGTACTGACAAATTTTGACGTTCGCAGAAGATGTGCCGCCGCCGCCTCTCGACTCAGCCTCTTGCGCCGCGATTTCGTCCAGAATGTGTTGAGGTACTTCGTCATCCGCTGTAGAAGAAAATCCACCTGGAGCAGATGTACTCGATGGGGCTAGAGGGAGAGAGGGAGAAGTGAGTCTGGAGGGGGGAAAGGCAGACATCTTGAATGAAAATAAAACCTACCATTCTCCCGGGCGAACGTAATCAGCGTTTGCCAACCTCCTGTCGAGAAAACGGCTTGCAACTGGGACGAATTCTCTAGCAGTGTTGGCGAAGATGCCGCTTTGATAAAAATGCGCATGTCACTCTAGCCGCAAACAAGTAGTTTAGTATATATGAGACACCTATATATATAAAGGGAACATATACACACTGGAGACACGAGCCCTGTAGTCCCAAGGAATGCTAACAGATGCCAGTCGCTAATCCATTTAGCAACTTCTGCGTGTTTTGAGCTCGGCACGCCCGACTCGGCTGTCGCGCCGAGACTTGAGAGCGTGGAAAGGACTT
The DNA here is from genome assembly GCA_018343915.1 of Agroathelia rolfsii. Classification (NCBI taxonomy): domain Eukaryota; kingdom Fungi; phylum Basidiomycota; class Agaricomycetes; order Amylocorticiales; family Amylocorticiaceae; genus Agroathelia; species Agroathelia rolfsii. The sequence goes on from JABRWF010000002.1 coordinate 3,699,074, forward strand.
TCTCAATTCTTTGGTCTTCAAGCCCGGGTCTGTTTTCGATCTGAAACTTGGTAGAGTGGAATATAGGGCTAGGGTTCTGGGGGAAACCATGCGTGACCTGACAAACTATCAGTTATCAAAACGGTGACACTATAAAAGCAGGGAATGTGCATACATTCACTAGGAGGTACTCGACGGGGAAACTTGGTTTGGCCGTTTGCTTCACTTGTAACCCATACTCATCCTTGTACGTGTAAAACACATCAGGAACGTATCGCGTGGAACCGTGTGTCTGATCTTCTTCTTTAACCAAGACTGTGTTCGGGTCAACGCTTGCCTCAATCATATCAGCGTCGACCATGGCCACGCCCTGCTCAGAAACTTGGTACGCGGCAATATCGACTTGTCCGTCTGCCGTGGCAGTCAATACCGCCGTCACCAATCGCGAGCCATATTTGCCTGTCGGGCTAGAGCGTGATGGTGTTTCATGTTGAGCCTGAAGCGTCGCGGAAAAGACTGCTTCAAGACTCGACAGGAAAAATGAGTTGGGGTGACGCTTATAGATCGTCTTGGTGAGATCATCCGGGTTAGGGACGAGATCAGTGAAGATGTATCCCACGATGGTCAATGGAATTGTCGCAAGCCCGCCAAGCTCACGGATACGCGCTTCATCCTCCCATGGCAGTCCCAAGCTCAAGCCATCCAATTCCCCCTCTTGCGGGGGCTCGTGAATTGCCTCTACAACAGCTTTGACACCCATAGGCACTTCCTCATAAGGCTCATAGTGCCCAATCAGCCAACCAAATCGCTGTGTTCCGGTCGCACGCCAGGCTTGAAGAAAGCGGTCAATAATATCAGGTGAAGCGATCTCCAAATGATCTACCATGCGAAATGGTTGCGACTGGAGAGTGATTGCAGACGGTTGACATGATGTACAGATTCCTGCTGGCCAGGAGGGATGGTTTCCAGTTGGACATGGAACCTTGACCTTATAGCTGGCTGGTGTCAGGGGCGGCAGAGGAGCCGTCCCTTTAGGGTCAAGCTTGCGGAGGTGAGCATGATACGACAGGTGCTTGATGCTGTGTTCTGCGTGGTATGTGGCATCGTATGGCTCCAAGGGCATGCAGTGGTCACACATGCCATTCGCACTGTGCTTGCAAAAGAGAGGATCTCGCGAGCGAGGTATCTTCCCATCTTTTGATCTCCAGTAGACGTCAACGCGATCCTCTGTGACTGATTCCCAGGGTCGTTTTGACGTATCCTGTGAGGGAGCAGAGGCATCGTCTTCGACGGTAGGGGCAGAGTCTGCTGCTTTGGCTTGGTAGCCGATAAAGATCAGATCACCATGCCTATTACAAGTGTCAGGAACAAGTGAAAAGCATGCAAAAATGTGACCTCACCTAAGACCTAATGCTTGCAACGTCTTACTCCGCAACTTCTTTATATTGGTTTCATTCCCGCGTGGTTTGTTCGAAATGGTGATTGTAGCGGGATCAGCATCGGGTGAGTCCTCGAGTATCTACCAGGTGTTCAGCAATAGTTCCCCTGATCTTCTTTGTAAGTTTTCATACCTTTGTAATCAGGTCAGCGACGGTAGAGGTAGGCTGAAACTCGTGGCGAAAGTTGCCATCTCTTGATCTTAATCGGATGATCTACGCATTTCATAAATTTTTCCTCCAATAAACTGTAGAAATCGTCGAGTTACCATGGAAAATGGCTTGTAGGCTCAAGAGCAAGCAATAGACACAAGATCCAGTGAGGTCGTAACTTATGAGAATGGACGTTAACAGCTGCATTGGACGCGTATGCGACGCGCCATAAGGGATGACGTAATACCCACGTGCACTTATCATCACATTGCTGTATAAATTAAAGCCCCACGCAATATTCATAGGTTAGATCATATAATTATACGTCCACTGGCAGGCCTAATCACGCTTATACTTATTTATTTTTTCCTTGCCTCCCGCATTAATAGCAATCCTTGTATATTCTCTTTGCTCTTCCTTCTCTCCTCCTTTTTTGTTTTCCGCCCTCTGTTACATACTCGGCTTTGTAATTGCGACAGAGATGATAACTCTACAATCCGCCGCACACATGACATCCACACCGCACCGCACCCATTACACCCAACCATACTCCCATTCTAGTCACCTACTACCGTTTTTTCCTACTCAGAGCCAGGGTCCTACTCCGTACTATGGTTTGTCTTAGTAGCATGATGAGAGTTAAATTAAATTAATAGAAAGAAAAAAAAAGTTGGATTGTATAGTCGTGATATCATTGCCTAATACTGTAGTGCTAAAACTAACTACAACCGGTCCACTATGGTTTTTATTATCGACTACCATTAGCTTAACTACATTGAGAATGTGCTATGTAGGGATGATTATATTGTTTTTTTTTTTTATCAACTGACTCATACACTATCGTTTCCATCCTTTCACAATGGACTGATTCTTGGATGGGTGTAACAATTAAAAATATTAACACATTTTACTCCTAGATTAAGCCGACCTTTGCGCGTTAGACATATTAAGCAAAAATTAATTCACTCATAGATAATTTAACAGATAATCTCCTAGGTTTCAATTTAAGGCCAAGTCCAAAGATTTCTAGTGTCCCCGAAATTAAGAATTAGAGCAGATATAGCCAGATACCGCGTCTTAGGCTCTCCGAATTACGTGTTCATCAAGAAGGCCGACTGAGGAATTGGCCTAGAATCCCTAGATCAACATTTGCCATGGTGTAATTACGTTGTTTTTACATGTGACCCAGACAACGGTCAGAAGAAAAAAGATGATCGAATAACACGTCATAAACCAAGTCTTTGACGCAATCACTGGCAATCAGTTATCTAGCAAGACTCAAACGTAGCAGTAGCTTATCCAACGTATCAAAGTATCGTTTTTCAAGGATGAGTATCAATGAGCACGAGTCAGCATATAATTAACACCTTATATGTCCATTCGAGGGTAAAAGTGTTTTAATAGATATTTTAACAATGACACTCTGAAGAGACAAGTCAAGAAGACAAGTGTCGTATTAAAGTCATCGTCAATGCTGCGGCTACTAATAGTATTATCATATGAAGGCTGACAATGATGCATGGGATGAAACGCTGAAACGCTGTGCCTATCCGGCGATTAACGAAAGTAGTGACCGTAACCATGGCTCTCAGGCTGAGATCCCGCCTTAGGTAAAATCGATGCGCTTTTTTTTTGCAGATGAGAAGATTTCTCGATGCAAGTAAGTATGCCATATGCACATTTACATTACCGCTATGCACGATCCTGTCAAAATCCGATAACACCAAATCATGTGGAGCAGCTATGAAGATCCAAGCAGTAGCAGCAATACAAGTGCGCCCGGAAATATTAATAGCGTGCACTCGCGCAAGAATGAAGTCGTTTAGCATTCAGGCCTTTCAGGAGTTGATAAAACCTTACTAGTCATTTCATGGGCAATGGTTTGCGTGAAATATCGATACTGTAAGTTGTCTACAGTTGAAAAAAACCCAGTTCAGCTACTGTTACGAGTAATGGAGTGTGGGGAGCACTTTTATATCTCTCATGATGGAGAATGGATAGAGCGAGGAATTTTATGATGAATTTCGTTGGTCGCTTGTAAATAGGTGTGTTACGACATGATGGTTGCCCTGCGAGCCTTGGTTAGTAGAATATTTCGGACGCAACGGACAAACAGTCAATGATTAACGCATGCTAGTGAGTATGTTACTTTTTATCTAGCAAACTAATAACTTTAGGCATGTGCACGGTGCTTTCTAGGAGTCGTAGCCCAAGCACAGGATTTTGCGTCTAAAAGAAATTAGAAATCACGGGCATGTTAAGACTGAATCATCGCCCCAGGTAATATACAATTTTTCGCTACTTTGAGGAGGATTTCATATCACTATCATATGTTGATATTTGAAGGAATCAGGGCCAGTCAAGGACTCGGATAGAGATCATACCAACATGTGAGCAAATAAAGTACGGTCGGTAAGGAACCAGTCGGAAGTTTATGCCCATGCAAAGGCCTTAGTGTCATTACTCAGCATGTATTACGTATGGCATCTAGTATACCGAAATGGACTCTTTCATCAGCTACTAGTAGAAGCATCGCGGTTATTTTGTCTCATTCTACTCTTCCATAATTATATTACAAGAAAGCAAAACCTGTATTATGCCGCATACTTACGGACAGGGCAGCGTGGTGTATGGGCATACATTCCCACTAAACAAGACGCGTACTCTAGAAATACGTGATCTGCTATGATCACGCCTCTATCACGTCAGTTTGAGGAATCCGAGTCGAAGAAGGGCTTCTTCTGAGCGCCGGTGATCCACTCAAACGCATGGAGAAGCCTGTATGTTGCAATCAAGCAGGTCGATGGCGCAAACACGGTTTCCATATGGCGGCGACCATGCAGCATCATCGACGGCGTCTGCATGTAGCCTCACCGGCTCTCCACCGCACACACCTACTACAAAGAGGACAAGCCCATCATGGTTCTCACCCTATCGGAGGACCTTGATAAGTTCACGTTTGCCCAGCCTGAGCTAGACTTTTTCAAGAACCTGCAGTTCACATTTGACATGCCAGCGGATAAGGCATCGTCGAAAGACCAACAGCAGCAACAACAGCGTCGACGCCGCAACTCGAGTAGTCAAAGACAAGCATCCTCATCCCATTCACGCCCTTCCGAAGGAGAGGCGTCGTCTGACCGTTCTATATTACAAACGGTGAGTGCTTTAGAGTCCGATAATGAATTTTATCTGCTCCGCTTTCTGTTGTCATATGCCCTTCCTGACCGCCCAGTCAGGATCCACATTTGCCCGCACAAATAAATTCACTCTACGACTTCCAATCACAATATAGCGGCTTTTTAAATCAATATTTATCATCGCAACACGGCGTCCCATCACTTCTGAGTAACCTCCCCGGTCCCCAGCCCTACCCTCCTATTCACGACGATCCGATGACTAGCCTCGATAGACTGTTGATCCCTGGCAGCAATCGATATCCGCAAAGTGGCTCAAGCTCCCAGCCCATGGGATTTCCAAACCCCTTTGGACAACAGCCAATCCAGCCTCCACCTAATCTCTCGTCTTTCTTTTATGAATCCTCTTCGCCCTATTCTCACCAGTCTGCCGGAAAGACCTCAGCATTTCCCTCATTTTCTCCACAAGTTTCCCAACAACCACAACCGAGTGCATCCACTTCTCATCACTCTTCGTCACTTCCATCGTCATCCTCCGCTACACAGGCATCACAGCAACAGCAACAGCAGCAAGGCGTTGATACTATAACTGATACTGAGGACAAACGCAGACGCAATACAGCCGCTTCTGGTAAGCCTATTACTTTCAGAACAAGATAAAATGCTAGGCCTCAAAGTACTGATAACCATTCTTGTTTTTAGCCCGATTTAGAATGAAGAAGAAACAGCGCACAGTCAATCTTGAGCGATCTGTGGCGGACTTGACGGGCCGTGCGGAGGAACTTAGCCGTGAAGCGGCCGATTTGAGAAGGGAGAATGGTTGGCTCAAAGAAATCATCGTGATGAGAGGGCGTACGTTACAACGCTCTTCGATTCCCGGCGAAGAATATTTCATGCCTCCTCCTAGGCTGCAAGGATCAGAGCAAGCAGGGGCTAGTACAGCTGCGGCTGCGCGAAGTACTAGCTCAGGGGACAGGACTGATGTCAGATCTGGATCCGAGTCGGAGGAGGAGGAAGAGGAGGAGGAAGAGGAGAAAGTTGATGAAGGCAGTAGTGAGCCCAATGCTAGTGTTTCAAGATCTCCCCCAAATAGACCCCGAGCAAGCTCGAAGCGCTCGAAAGGAAAAGGCAAATCGAGGGATCCTAATTGAGATCTATTATAATTTTTTTATTACATTCCTTGAAATTCGAAACTTGATGCTATACCCTGATTATTTGCGTTTTTTTTTTTTGCACTCAGCACAGAATACTATCATTTCGTATATATCCGATGCAATAAGGATTGTAAATCATAAGGCAACTGCGATGGCCAGGAATGCGATTAGTAGATGACTATTAGACTCTTATGCTAGAAGCAGACGAAACAATTGTTAACATGACCGCGGTAACTCGGCCATCAAAGTTAAATGGTTTTCGACTCGCACCGCGGCTGTTATAGGGCGCTTCCTCTCATCTACCACCAACACATCATCTAGTACATTATTCGGCTTCAGTTACATGATCTCGTATTCTTAATAATAGACATAATTCGTTGCTCGTAGCGGCATCTCGACTTAATATTACCTAGGACAACTTAGCATTATCAAAGCTTTGCCACACCTATGTGTTTGTGGCGTCGATCACATGACCCATACGAAGAAAGAACCATGAGAACACCGCTTTGTGAGTCAAACTCTCAGGCTCTCAAGATCTCAAACTTGATCTAAAATTCTTAATGTGAATATTAATTAATTCCACAATTTTTTCAGTCTGAAATTCTGATATGGACCGCAACTCAGATAACAACCAACTCCCAGGGATCAAGCGACGGAGGACCCCCCCCCCCGACCACAGCATAGATGAGGGGATGTTTACTGGCACCCATTAGAAAACTATGAGCCAGCGGGGGCTTCTCCGCAGAAGAGTACTCTACTAAGTCACCTACGGCATCGACTACTGGTTCCGAAGCCGCACATTCCCCTAGTGCGACTATATTCATTGGACCTGATTCAAGGCCTGCGTTCAGATCTTCATCTCGAGTGCAGTCCACACCTGCCCAGCTTCAAAACCCTGGTTTTTAATAGATGAGAAGGCCAACTATATGTGCAGAAGATAAGAAAACTTCACGCAATTATTCACAAAAGGTGCAGGGCGGGAGTATTTCAGAGCCAAATGATGGAAATACTTCAGCAGGAGGTCCGCGGTGCAGTAAAGCAATGTAATAATTTCTGTGAGACACTGCTCGCCTTTAATCCAGATGTCGACGCTACCGAAATTACGGCAACCTCGCAAAGTCAATTTCTTGGTTGGACTATAGACGCGTCTAAATTCACGAATGCCAGTGGTGGATAAAACATGTACTCGCCCATTGTCGCCATCCTCAATACTATCAGTGAGGCCACATTTTCTCTAAATTGATTTCAATCGAAAAATACAGCATTTACAATAAAGAAATATGGTATAAGGACGTGGAAGTTAGCATCATCTCTCCCGATTTATTTCAAGCACGTCCTGACAGTTCAGGAACCCATAGCCATTGGCAGGATGTCAGATTCTTTGTCAAATGCAACTTATAATGCAAGTCTTAGCCATACCAAAGTTGGTTCAGCTCTGGTTCAGTTTTCACACTGTACATAAGCTACGTTTTCACACCAGATATTTTGGGATCATATCCATACCCTGGCAATATACAATCAGCTGGCGATGATTATTCACTTCGACGGTTCTAAAATTGTGCATTCCTATTCGGTTGATCTAGCGGCGGATTTACGCTCGCTGCTGCTGGGTTTTTTTACTCTGGATGCTGTGGAGTTTGAATATGACACTGATTTTTATTGGCATTCCGAGCCCACTCCAGGACTCAAAGGCCGTGATACGCCTACGTCTCTACGGCTGAGACAGAGCAACCCAGAATTGAAGGTGTTGGTGAATATCTATCTTTGTAAATGCTTGGCCGCGCAACGATCGTCTTGCGCATGGAGAGCGTCCAAAATCCCCAACAATACCTTGAAACAGAAATCACATGCTAATGAAGCCACTACCTTGAAAACATCCAATGGCACGCCAGTTTTCGTGCGGTGCAAGTGGAGTCTCCAAGGCCGTTCGACGAAACTACCCAATGATATGAAGCCCACTGATTTACCCTTTCTATGGATTTTTCTCCCTTGTATTTCCCTGGATGAAGGTGAGCCAAAAGACACCTCCACGAACGGCAGGAAGCCTCAAAGGGACTGTTTAGTCGCAGTCCGAGTGAGTCTGGTCGAGAGTTAGTTTATAACCTACGAGCCAGAGGAACGAAAGAAGTGTAAGATGTCTATGCCTGAAGGGACATCTCTTACGCGCATCGTGTGTTTCGTTCATCTTCTGACTGTCATGAGGGATGCTCTTGTCGGTAAGCTGATTTCTTAGAGAAACGGTGTGAAGAGCGATCAATACCCACGACAACACGAATGATGGATATGCGCATGTCGTGAGCAAAGGTATAATACATCGGGGCATCAGCCTAGAGGACATTCTCTGCGATATTTTAAATAGAAAAGATTATATGTTCATACCGACCTACAAACTTCCAATCGAGGAAAAGCTGCTAGAGTAAGTGGGCTTAGTAGTTGTAGTTATGACTTCTACACCTGCTTTCAGCATCATGTCGCTCGCGGATTACGTTAAGAGGCGATACGGCACAAACTCTCCAAACGAACATCTGTTTTCAAGTTTACCATCAAAGCAAACAGATTCGCAGAATATTTCCGAGGAAGCAATCAACAGTACGTGAAATATCAATGACAATCTACTCTCCAGATTGTCTGACTCATCGATTGGATAGGAATGTGGGCGTTCATTTCATGGCAACTAACTTTGTCCAAGGTCAGTCCTGTTCATATTTACATAATTTGGAGTCATTTTTGTTTTTCTAGGTCTTCGTCCAAATGATCACGATATATACTGCGCCCGGCCAGAATACGAATACTGCGGCTAACCATATAAAAAACAGCTTGTCGCCGATTGACCCTCAAACGCTTAGGCTATACAAGCATTCATCAAAATGGTCAATACTGATGCTGAGATAGCGCAGGTTGAGGTTGATGATGCCTGGACTAGGGAAGCATCCAAGTTGGGTGTGTCTGTGAAATTCGCAGAAATATTTGAGGATCATATCTGTACGAGGGACAAACCATTTATGCAGCGAAAAGCAAAAGAAGCGCCTCCGAAAGACAGGATCACAAACCGTTTCCAGCTTCAATGGCCCTAAGTCCAGCAGCTCCAGCCTTGGGAGTCATCAAGTCGATAATCGATATCTTCAACCGCCATATCAGGCAGTTACAGAGTGGAGAAGAATGATCTGTTACGAACATTTCATGTTCTAACTGACATTGACATTAATCTCTTCAAAATACAAACGTATTCGTACTTGCGTTTATACTCAAATAAATCCTTGGCCTAGTGGTTTCGCGAGCTGTAAGTAAAACTTAAACTGCATGTATTGCTGCCAGTAGCCTAAATTGTGATGGGTTCGGTGATGATATGACCAAAGGTTGGGTTAGAAACGTGAGTATGTGCGAGTATCAGCCGTAAGTTCTCAGAAATTCTTGAAGAGCACATATACGGAGAGGATTGTGGGCATTTGAAGAGAAAGCGGCAAGAAAACACCTCCGAACGACGAGATTATGAACAATTCCTTGTGTAAGCACGGATTTTTTGTTTTACTTTAATTGCCCGGGGACCTAAGAGTTGTCGAGAACGATATCAAGCGCTATAGCCAGTACTAGTCATTATCATGATCTGCTTCTTTATGATCAGGCAACCAGTACCCCATTGAGGTAAATTTTGGCCTATGTGTTTGGTACTAGTGAACTGGTGAACTCGTGGGACTTGTCCATCGAAGTCGAATGACGCAGTCATGAGTACGTCATCTCCCGGTAACTTGGTAATAGCGATCGGCCTTTCCCCAAGCCTACATCCTACTCATCTTCACGGTCATGGCTCATCTCGAAGTCCTCACGTTCTCATCGTTTCTCAACCTTTTCACGACCAAGGCGGCGTATGTAATTGGCTATTCATGGCTATTAGGCATGTCCATCTGGGTATCCTTCTTTGGAGGTCCGTCGTGAGATTGTATCATGGTTGAGTTCAGTTTTGGAATGTCTAATTTGAACTAAGCATTGTTGTAAACAGGAATTATTGCACTGAAGTCATTGCGTAAGCTCTTGAATCATACAGAGGTCCTAAACATTGGTATATATCACAATACCTCACAGCTAGACAACAGTTCGGCGCTTTACAGCACAAAACATTCCCCATATATTTCCTATCGTCCATCGCCCTTTCGAGCGGCCTTATTGCCTTGTGGACTCGTTCTCACCCGCATGTTGTTGACAATATCACCAGCCCCCAGTATGCTGACGTTGCTCAAGTCTATGCACTAGCCCTCGTCTTGGTATCACAGGCATCAAACCGCTTTGTCATTGGACCTATGACCAGCAAGTGCGTCAGATAGTGTGGAGTGCGTGTGTATGAAGATGCAGACTAATCAACCGATCAATCAGGCTCATGTTCCAGCGCCATCGTTTGGAGAAGGCTGAGGGCAAGTCGTATAATGATGCGGGAGTAAGTCAGATCTTGTACTTTGGTTCGGGTGAAAACTTATAGCCACTAGGTCTCGGCAGAGATGAAGTCTTTGAACCGCAAGTGCGTATATTGGTCTCATATCATGAGAAACGCACAATATTCATCGTGGACAATTCCTTAGATTCGGCTCACTTCACGGAATTTCTTCGCTTGCTAACCTCTTTGCAATCTTTGCCCTTATCTTCCACGGGCTTTACATTGGCAATGTTGGCGTTTAAGCTTGGACAGCTTTTCCTTAGCCACAAATATTGAATATTTACAAGCATGCAGTGTACATCTCCCCTCCCCTCTGTTATAGGTAGGTAAGAGAGCGCTACAATACAATGATGAACGAGTTTTTTGGATGGAAGAAACAAGTATTCTAGGCGCCCACTCCCTCCACATTAGGCATGTAGCCTTCCCTGAGCTGCCTCTCGAGTCGTCTGACTTCCTCGGCCGTCTTGGCCTCGCTGATTGCTTGTCGAACCTTGTCTGCATCCTCTTTGGACATGAGACGGCCCGCCTTGACTTGCGAAGCGGCAGGTTTGGGCTCATCAATCGTGATGGCGGTTTTGGACGCCTTGCTTGAGACCGTAGTTGATATTGTATCCGCCAGTGCCGTCAATCGCCCGTCTTCAATGACAAATAGAGATTTTGCCACCTTGCGTTCCTTTTGTAATGTGGGCATCATATATGAGTGTTCCCGCGTCACATGAGTACCACAACTAGTCGAGTTCGTGAAGTAGGAGAAGTAAAAGGCGACGCACCTTGTCTCGTATTCTCTGGAAATCTAAAACTCTTAGCGAAGGCAGTCTCCATGCAAGCCACTCGCGATACCATTTCTTTTCCCGTACAGGGTTGCCTATGAGCGAGAGAAATTCGAGAGATTTGAGCTCTTTGAGAGGTTCCAGATCGCCCAGCTCGGTAATGCTATTATTGGTTAGTACGAGCGTCTTGAGCTTTGGCACAGAATGGTGAATAGAGGATGAGATCGATGCTATTCGGTTGTTAGCAAGCAGGAGTGTTTGCAGTCGTTTCAGGAGCGGCAGGTTGCCCAATACAGCGATGGAGTTGTCTGTGAAATCGATGGCATCGTGTTGGTCCTAACATACACACAATATTGTAAATCAGGAAACAATATAGTGCCTTTGGTAAACAGAATATACCCTTGTAACACCCAGGTTCTCGATGGCGGGGATTTTATAGCCTTTTTGCGTGTCAGTCGACGATGTTGCGATGTAGAGGTGTGCCTATGCACCTCTGAGATCGAGCTGACGCTCTTTTAATGGATTGAGTTCTGACGGTGCTTGTGCAAGCAGCTCTGGAGTCAACTTCATGTCGAAGAGTGAAGAGAAGCAAGCAAGTCGAGCTGCTTACGGCCTCCAGCGCGTGGTTCAGGCGCGTCACAGACTTGTTCACCGCCTTTTACTTATTATTATACCTGGCACTCACCAACAACACAACAGCCATGAAGACATTGCTCGAGAAGCTCAATCTGTGCGTCAATAGACGATAGAATATCTTGCATTGACACTGTCCTGAATACTTTGTCTATAGATTCACGGACGGCAACGATGCCTACACCTTTGCACCTTCCGACTCTGTAGGTTTAGCATCCTTGACGATACATCGCACAACGGGAGACATCATCCTCAATCGTATGCCTGGCCACCTCAGACTGCTGTACTGCTTTCTCAAAAGATATTGCAGCTCCCTATACCCCTGCTTCGCCTACGGCAGTCAATACTGGAAAGACAGTTTATGGTATTTATGGCATAATATCACTCTCCATAAGTGCGTGCTGCGGTGGCGCTTTCAGGATCCCTTGCCTATGCTCATTGTGATTTGCAGCCGAATATATCATTGTAATCACCGGTAGAGAGCAGATTGGGCGCTATTTGGGTCATAATGTCTACAAAGCAACCAACTTTGACATCCTACCGCTGTCTGCGAACGTTTCTGTTCAAGATCCGCCACATCCCGTAGAAGGACATCTTCTCAGCCTCGTTCGGTCGCACCTGAAGACTGGAAACTTTATCTTTAGCTATGGTGCTGACCTAACCCGTCGATTGCAAGCGCAGCACGACTTTCGGGAAAAGGATGAGGGCAAAGCATTATGGGAGATTGTACGCACCAATTTGATTTCTAGAAATAAAGGCTTCATCCTGACTCCTTTCCATTTTTTGCAGGCAGATGATAGGTTCTTCTGGAACAAGTAGGTGGAAGCACTGCTTTGGAAGATGTCTTAAGTACTGAATTGAACAGGTTCCTACAGTCAAGACTCATCGAATCCAGCTCAGACGATGCGGGCCATGATGTAAGTAACGCCCACTCCGTCCCTCGTCTTGTTGCTGACCCGAAGTCTTCCTGTAGCTGAGTCCTTACATCCTGCCCGTTGTATACGGCAGTGAGTAACAGTGTTCTTCGCTAACCTGAATAATTGGTTGCCCTAACACATCATGTACAGCATTTGATACTCGTCCGACCGTGCTTGAAAATCATCACGTTCGGCTCTGCTTAATTAGCAGAAGGTCTCGCTACAGGGCAGGGACCCGCTACTTCCGTCGCGGAATTGACAAGGAAGGCCATGTTGCTAACTTCAACGAGACGGAGCAGGTCCTCTTCGTCGAAACTCCTTCAGACAACGGACAAAAATCAAAGGAGCTCAAGTTCAGCTTTGTCCAGATCCGAGGCAGCGTCCCTGTATTTTGGGCGGAAATCAATACACTTCAGTATAAGCCGGACCTCCAGATCATGGATATCCCAGAAACGGTAATTATCCCACCACGCTGTGTTCACATTCGATGTATTCAAGGAATTGTAGACGGCGGTCATGAAGAGTCATTTCCAAGAGCTAGCATCTCTGTATGGAAAACAGACTTTGGTTAACCTTGTCAACTACAAGGGCCATGAAAAGCCTGTCAAAGAAGCCTATGAAAGATACTCATCTGAGGTATTTTAATGATCAAAAGCCCTTTCCTGAATGCCACAGCTCACTAGTTGTAGGTTGCAATGCCTAACGTCCGATATCACTACTTTGATTTCCATACCGAATGCAAACATATGAGATGGGATCGTATCAGCGTTCTTGTTGACAAGATCCAAGATGACCTGGAAGAGGAAGGGTTGGTGTTTATTCAACGTATTTATCGCATACAGTGCTCATCTCCGCCTCCAGTTACCTTCAAATCGACGAAAATAGTGTCATCAAAAGACAGCAGGGCGTAGTTCGGACAAATTGTATGGACAATCTCGACCGAACAAACGTCGTGCAGGCTTTCCTTGCCAAACGCACGTTGAATATTCAGCTTCAATCAATTGGTGTATTGTCTTCTGGCGCTTCAATTGATGACTATGAAGAATTTAGCAGGGACTTCCGAGAGAGTAAGGCTTGGTGCAACTAATATTGTTACGATTAATTAACCCGTCATAATCAGTGTGGGCCGACCATGCGGACCAAATCTCATTAGCCTACGCCGGCTCGGGGGCTCTAAAGACTGACTTCACCCGGACTAACAAACGCACACGCCAGGGTGCCTTGGAGGACGGGTACAAGTCAGTGCTGCGTTATGTACGCAACAATTACTTCGACGGACCCAGGCAGGTTAGTGTTTTTTCCATGTAATATGCCTGAGATTTCCCTCTTATACAAAAACCAGGATGCTTTCGACTTGATGACGGGCACATGGATTCCTCGCAAGAGTCCCGCGGCTTTGGCCTATCTGCTTGCAGACGAGCGACCGCTCCTTATTCGAGCTGCACCTCTCGCTCTCGGCTACTCTCTATTTATGATTTTGGCCGGCATGACCCTGCCGCGCACATCAGGTACCGTTTCCTTCATTCCAGTATACCCTGATCACAGAAGACTGACCATACAATGCACTCTCATATGTCAGATTACGCGCTGCAATATTACTTCGGTCTTTGGTTCATCATCGCGATGCTTGCGTTCACCATCATCACGAAGTACGGGATCAGCTATGTGCGCTGGCCCCTGATGCTTCCCCTCACAGATATCATCTATTACGACGGTCCCGGCTTCCGCTCGGCACACAACGGTATGGGTCTGGATAGCTTTGGCCGCTTTATCAGCAGCAAGATTAACCAGGGTGCGGGCGCGGGTGCGAAGTGGATCGCTGGCTCGCGTGCGCGTGCAGGGAGCCGATCAGAAGAGATAGAGATGGGCAAGCTGAAGAGAGTGGATTAGAAAGGAAAATGCCAAGTGAACTTGTCTTCTTGACATTTGTTCTTTGTTTTATTAGCCAAGACTGGCACTAGGACGCTCGTTTCTATATATTTTTGTTACCCTTGACTGGATACACTAGAAGTAACTATTACTGCCAATGCATGGATCTTTGAGCTTGCTGATGTTCACGTTCACATATGGCCCATAAAGATTCACAATCACAATTACGAAATGTTCTAGACGGCAAGATAGCTTCGACTTATGCTTGTGATAGCTTTATTTAAGTATCCGGCTTATATAAGCTAGTTTATATCCAACCAACATTTTCCCTTCCATCATTTGGTCGTTTCTTTCAACATCTGGCATCGCCCCCCTCTTCTCTCCTTACATACCACTCCCCAAAAACTTTTTGACGCCTGCGTGAACGCATAGGAAAATGTCTGGTATTAAACGTAGTTCGCCTGGTGCCAGCAGCGAAAAGAACCCTCTAGCAGATGTTGAGCTCACAGAGGCCGACGCGGCCAAGCTCACTGACATCGAACATCAACTGGCTCGTGTAGAACTCATCCTTGGTACGTTCAAATTCTCTCCTCCCTCCCCCTGCAGGCCTTGAGGGACGTTCTCCCCCTTTTTTTGTCTAACACTCATTGATCTTTACAACAGAGCGCGAGTCCCAGAAGAAATTCTTGCCTGTTTATCAGAAGCGCCGGGAGATCCTCAAGGGTATCCCCAAGTTCTGGGCTGTGGCGCTTCTGGGTAAGCCTGAGATTATGTTCCACTGCCAGCATATCCAGGATCAGCATGCGCTCTCCTATCTCGAGGATGTTTGGGTGGAGCGTGACCCCGTCGAGTCGCGCTGCTTTACTATTGAATTCGTACGTGTTGTTTCTTTGTTAATTTCTTTTGTGGCACCCGTGATTTCTTTTCTTCTGTGCTGACGAGTCGATTTTTTGGGCATATGTACAGTACTTCAAGGAGAATCCATTCTTCTCAGATGCGGTGCTGAAAAAGGAGTACAAGTACATTGCGCCTCCTGCCGCTGCCAATGAGACGCCTGACGCGGATGGTTTGACACCCTCAGCTGTCGAGTTCTCGTGGGAGCGTGACGTCGAGCCTCAGGTTTGTTTGCTTTCATGGGTCTGTGCTCCCAATGCCGTTGCTGATTATTTATGCGCGAATATTTTTTTAGGCAACTAAAATTAACTGGAAATCAGATGATAAGAACCTGACAAAACTGTACCCTCAAGAGAAGGACGACGAGGATGAGGTTGTTGAGCCAGGAAGCTTCTTCAACTTCTTTGAGGTCAAGGAAGATCCTTACGATGTAAGCGTACATACCTCTCCAAAGCCAAGGAATTACATGCTCATATAGATGTGTTTCAACAGCTTGGTGTCACCATTGCCAATGACGTCTTTGCCGAGGCTACGGAATACTTCCAGGGCCGCAACAACGAGGACTCAGACGATGAAGATGACGAGGATGATGATAGTGATGCGGAAGAGATCGACTTGGAAAAGCCCAAGGCGAAAAAGCCTAAGAAGGCGTAAAAAAAAATCGCATATAGGTCCTGAGAGAACAAGCTTGAGGAGTGAACTTTTCTCTCCCTCTTGTCAAATCAGAGCCCTGTGATACTTTTCGAGCACTTTTTGCGATCTAACTAATTTTTTGACTGTCGATGGACATCCTGACATGAATGTACCTTGATCCTTGATTGTTATGTTGTAAATGTGATACATGTATGCGTGTTCTATGCGAGCTTGAACGGTGCATATATCATAAAGGATGGGGATGTGAGACCGTGCATGTGATCAGGGCGACCGTCGGTAGCGTCGGTCGCAGGTAACGCGCTTGCTTGGCACGGGAACGGGCGCTCACTAGCGCTCACTGATTGTTGTCTTAAGCCCTTGTGTGCCGGTATTAGGCTTGTTTCAACGTCGCTCTTTTTTTTTTCTTGAACTCCCCCCCCCCCCCCTTCCCTTCCTTTTTGACGAGAATGCGATACTCCATTCTATCTGTGGTCCTTGCAGCCATCACCCTGGCCAGTGCACATGAAGGCGGTTCTCATTTGGAGGTTGCCAGACATCTCCGTGAGCGCCAACAGGCCAACGGCGCATCGACTACCGCAACAGCTGTTGCTTCCTCGACCTCTGCGGGGACGGTGACCACCACCACTGCAGCGGCGAGCATCACGTTCACACTCGAGTCTGTGAACCCGACGGCAGTGCCGCTGGCATCGATTGTGTCGAATGCAGTGTCTCAAGCGACGGTAGCGCTCTACTCGACCGCCGCAGCGGGTGCGACGCCGACGTGGGCGACGAATGCGCCTCCATTGCCCAGTTGTAAGATCTAATTTTTGGTTTTTATATCATCACATACGCTACGCTAGAAATAGGATCACTTGTCGCCTAGTATAGTCGCTATATATAAATCCTGCTTCTCTTCACATTTCTATTTATTTGCTTACGTACCCTCGCATTGATTCACCCCAATTGCTCGTTTTCTCCTTAGTGTCGTCGATCGTGGTGTCTAATTACCCCGCATTGGACAAGCCGCCGCCTACGGACTCGCCAGAGGTACAGGCATGGATCCAAGAGGTGGCCAACTCGGGCGTGAGTATCCCAGACTTCACACCTACCGTCGCGGGTGGATGCCCTGCGAACCCGGGTGCGATTGCCAATGATACCGAGCGGTGCTGGTGGACGTGCGGAGGGTGCACGCGAGATACGGATATTACGACTTGTCCGGACAAGATGACTTGGGGATTGACTTATGATGGTGCGTCTGTCGTCTATGTTTTATTTCAGGCTAGGCTGCTGATGCAAGCGCCGTTGTCTTTTTATATGCACGTATAGATGGGGTATGTCATTCCCGATTTTTTCATCACTATCACGGGATACTAATCACTAACTGTAAATGTCCCTTCACAGCCCGCCTTTTACACACCGAATCTCCTCCAATACCTTGATGAGCAGAACCTTAAATCGACGTTCTTTGTCGTTGGCTCACGCGCCCTCTCTAACCCGGCCACACTACAGCTCGAGTACATGGCTGGCCACCAGATCGGTGTGCATACATGGAGCCATCCGTCGTTGACGACGTTGACTAATGAGGAGATCATTGCCGAACTCGGGTGGGGAAAGAAAATCATCAAGGATGTTCTTGGTGTGACGCCTGTATGTCCCTGCAAGGGGGTTTCTGTTGACACTACCGCATTTTCTTTCCTCCTGATTTTCTCCCCTCATTATCTTTTAGAACACAATGAGACCACCTTATGGAGATATCGAGTAAGGTTATGTCTGCTTTTTGAGTTTTAGACGTTTTGCGAGACCAGGTTTTTTTTTTTTTTTGTATTTAGTGACCGTGTTCGTGCGATTTCAATAGCTATGGGCCTGACACCCGTTATTTGGACACGTATTAGTCCTGAGGCTACATTTGATACTGGCGGTAAGCCACGTCTTTTAAATTTATTGCTTGACCGCGTAATGATTGTAACCTCATTGCTTGTTAGACTTCGATGTAGCAGGTGGTACAGTGACTGTTCAACAGGTCCTGAACAACTGGGAGGACATTATCGGCAACAGTTCAACTATTGATACAGGCTTCATCGTCCTTGAGCATGATCTTTACGAGCAGGTCAGTTGTTGTTTTTCTTGCTTGGAACATCAGCTAAATGACTTCTTTCTGCTACATAGACGGTCGATATTGCTACGGGTTACATCCTTCCTGATGCATTGGCCCATAATCCTTCGTTTACCATTCAGCCCGTTATCACCTGCTTAAACATGCCGTTGGCCAATGCATATATTGAGTTGAACGACAACTCCACGAACCCACCACCCGCTTCGCGTAAGATTGTACTATTCTATTTACATCACAGGCCAAGTGTAACTCACGTATTTACTTTACATGATCTAGTGTCCTCAGACAGTCCTGCGTCCTCTGGCGCATCGGGTTCTACTCAGACCACCAAAGCTACGGGAAGCAGCAGTCCCAAGGCCTCGAGCAGCAGCAGCAATGACTCGCATAGCTCTAGCAGCTCCACAAGTTCCTCTGATACGACATTGTCGGTTCACGGTGGTGCTTTGTTGACTGGTCTTATGGCGATTGCTGGCGCTCTTGTTGTCTAATAGAGTGATATTTAAAGTAGTTTTTCCAACTAATACCCCGCTCATTTTTCGATATTTTTGTGTTGTTGTTATTCGCTCCTTGCTATAGTGCTGCAGTATTTATATGTTCTTATTCACACTTACCATGTATGGATGACGTTTATTTACAGATGGTAGAATATACGCGGCTAGTTATCGCTAGCCCCTGTCGTCGTCATAGAATGTGTTATCTAATGACGTTTCTTTATCAGCTGACTGTCATAAGACCCACGGTTTATCAATCCGATTGACAAACAGACTCCCTCTGCATTCTCTGTTCTCCAACACACTCTCGGTTTCAATGGTCAAACTCCCAAAGGCACCGTTCTCTATCCGCGCAGCCCCTTTTCAGGGCATGAATCCGTCGTTCCTACTCTTTTCCTCTGGCCGGCATATGCACCGACGCCGAGCATGTATACACCGGAAGGCAGTGATACCGGGAGATGCGCGGCGCAGTAGCATGACACTGGTTCGACGCTAATTCAAGGGGGTAAAATAAAATAAAATAATGCTAGTCAACAAATCATAGCCTTCTAGTGCTTGGCCCGGACCGGAAGGAACATGAATTGGACCCAATTCTTGCTAAGATTAATGCAATCAAAATGTATTCAGTTTTTGTGCGATAAAGAGCCGCTGACTTCCAGATATGGACAGGCAGTAACACGTGTTTGGTGGGAATGAGTGGGGTGCAGCTATAATTAAAACGGGGCGGTGGCTCGATTTACTGGGCCAAAACGTAAGCAATTTGGCCGGGATCCAGGCCAAATGCAAGAGCAACGACAGGAAGAGTGACATCAGCTCGTGGACACACTGTTTATAGTCGCTGCCTGCTGCAGCTCCGTCATTCGTTTGATCTCTTCACTTCTAGTTCTCATACTACTCACCTCTATTTCCTCGCCCAGCGCCATTCAATAATGGCTCACATCCTGGGCGACGTAGCACATCTCACTGGCATCCTGCATGAAGACCAGTCCAAAGGCGCAGCAGTCCACACGTTTGACCCTAATGCTTCTCCCGCTGAAAAGGCTGCCGCTGCCGGCAAGGCGCGAGACCAAATCAAGCCCATGCACTCGAAGGAGAATGGCGCTGGGCCCCTTGCAGATGGCGGAAAGGGTGTGTCGCTTTTGCTTTACGTTGTTCTCTCGCCGATGTCTCACTCGCTCCTCCAGAGGTTGCTGTCGACACCGGCCACTCGGACGTCATACCCACAATCACCGTCTCAGATGCTGACAAGGCGGCCGTCGAGGAAGAACATGATCCTCTTGCCGCACCCCAGCCTCCGGGTGGGATGCCAGCTGGTCCTGCAGGTCCTATCCCAGACTGGTACAAGGTCGGATGGAAGGCCGTCGGGGGTCTCGATGCCCCAGCTGCAGAAGGCCAAGATAAGGAAAAGCTTCTTCTCGAGGAATTCCTCTCCGAGCAATATTACGGTCAATGGTATCACAATGCTGCTATTGTTGTTTTTGTGAGTAATCAATTTTGCGTGTGTTGTCTTCATCACGCATGTTTCTCATCAAGACGTCTTCCTTCTAGGCCGTTTTTGCCTCTCATTTCCTCACTCGTTTTGGATTCGGATGGGGCTGGCTTTTCATCGTGTTGGCAGTATGCAGCACATATTACGAACATTCATTGATGCGTGTCCGCCGCAATGCGCGCGACGATATCCAACGCGAGCTCGTCAAGACCGGCCTCGCCTCCGAGACCGAGTCCGCAGAATGGATGAACAATTTTCTTGATCGGTTCTGGCTTATTTACGAGCCCGTGCTCTCTGCCACGATTGTCAGCTCTGTGGACCAAATTCTGAGCGCGAGCACGCCTGCATTCCTCGACTCGCTTCGTCTGAGCAGCTTCACGCTTGGCACCAAGGCACCACGCATCGACCGCGTGCGCACGTTCCCCAAGACGGAAGATGATATTGTGATGATGGACTGGGGTCTCTCCTTCACGCCCAACGACACCTCGGACATGACGTCGCGTGAGATCACGAAGAAAGTGAATCCCAAGATCGTGCTTGCTGTTAAGGTCGGAAGGGGTATTGCAACTGGCACGATGCCCATTCTGCTCGAGGACATCTCATTCACGGGCCTGATTCGTGTGCGCATGAAGCTCATGACGAGCTTCCCCCATGTACAACTCGTTGACATCAGTTTCATGGAGAAGCCCGTGTTTGACTATGTGCTCAAGCCCGTCGGTGGTGACACGTTCGGTTTCGATATTGGAAATGTTCCTGGTCTTTCAGCGTTCATTCGTGATATGGTTCACGCTACTCTGGGTCCCATGATGTATAGCCCGAACGTGTTCACGCTTAACTTGGAGCAGATGCTCTCCGGAACGCCATTGGATGCTGCTATTGGTGTCCTGCAAGTCACGGTGCAGTCCGCGCGCGGTATCTCGGTCACGAGGATTGGTGGTGGCTCGCCTGATCCATATGTTGCGCTCAGCATTAATGACAGGAATACTCTGGCCAAGACTCGGTTCAAGCATAACACGTGAGTTTTATGTCGGCGACTCTGTCTTTCCAGCTCTAATGTTATTTCCTCTTTCAGTCACAACCCTACCTGGATGGAGACCAAGTTCATCCTTCTCAACTCTCTCCACGAGCATCTGGTCCTCAGTGTCTTTGATTATAACGAGCACTTGAAGGACAGTATGTTGGGTTCCGCGACCTTTGACATGGCATTGTTGGAGCAGGACGCTACTCAAGAGGGAATTGTTTCTCCCATTTTGAGGGATGGCAAGGAAAAGGGCAGCCTCCGATATGATGTCACTTATTACCCCGTCTTGAAGCCTCATATGGTCGATGGCAAGGAGGAGCTGCCTGAAACCAAAGTTGGCATCGTTCGCTTGACCATCCACCAAGCCAAGGATCTCGACGCGTCCAAGTCGCTCTCGGGTGATTTGAACCCATTCTCAAAGGTTATTCTCGGCAAGAATGTAATACACAAGACACCCATCTTCAAACACACCCTCAGTCCGGTATGGGAGTCCTCAACCGAATTCCTCTGCACGGACAAGGCCTCCTCGGTCGTCACCATCCAGACCATCGACGACCGCGACTTCCTGAAGGATCCCGTTGTGGGTTACCTCTCCGTGCGGCTCACCGACCTGCTCGACCCCAAACAGCGCGAGGCCGGTCGAGACTGGTGGCCTCTCAGTGGCTGCAAGTCCGGCAAGGTGCGCATCTCGGCCGAGTGGAAGCCGCTTGCGCTTGCAGGCACCATGTCCGGTGCAGACGCGTACGCGCCACCAATCGGTGTCGTCCGTCTCTTACTCGACAAGGCACGGGACGTGAAGAACGTCGAGGCTGCCCTCGGCGGCAAGAGCGACCCGTACGTCCGCGTGCAGGTCAACAACATCACCAAGGGCCGCACGGAGGTAATCAACAACAACCTGAACCCGGTCTGGGATCAGATCATCTACATCCCTGTGCATTCGCTTAAGGAGAGCTTGGTGCTGGAGTGTATGGATTATCAGCATCTGACGAAGGACCGCTCGTTAGGGTACGTCGAGCTGCGCTTGGATGAGTTGGCGAAGCATAATCCGGAGGACGCCAAGTACCCGTATGCTCCGCTGGGCAAGAAGGAGGCCGTGGACCCCATTCGACTGGATAAGGGAAATGCGTACAAGGGCGAGCTGCACTATACGGCGGAGTTTATACCTGCTGTCGCGCTCCGTGGCCTCAGGTTCGATTCTGGACCGAACGAGATCGAGGACGCGGCGGGTGGCAATGAGGGCTCGGATAGTGAGGGCGGTATCGTACGTGGTGATAATGAGTCGGTCGCCAGTATGCCGCATGATGTTACGACGCAGAGGCCCGTAGGTGCGGATGAGACGCCGGCGACGACAGAGTCGAGTAATGCGCCATCTGAGGGTTCCCCTACGCCACCGAACGGTACTGCCGGGAGCGAGCAAGAGGAAGAGTCGGGCATTTCGATGTCTAGGGATGAGCTTTTGCGCGAGCGTGAGTTGACATGTCCTCCCCCTTTTTTTATTTATTCGTTGGCCGATTTATATTTTGCAACAGAATCTGGTATCATTATCTTCAACGTACGCTCTGGACAGCTGGCCAAGAAGGCGCGCCTGGAAGTCCTGCTCGATGATGGCTACTGGCCTGCGTTTAGCACCGTGCGTGCCCGGAGTACCAAGGCGCAGTGGGACCATGTCGGCGAGGGCTTTATCAAAGAACTCGATTTCGGTCGTGTCTGGTTGCGGCTTAACGAGAGCGATGAGGGTGATAAAGATGATGTGATTGCAGAGTGGAAGGGCGACGCAAAAGCGTTCCTTGAGGAAACGATGGTTTGTGTTTCTTCCAGCTGATGCGATTTTTTATGATGGCGATATTTATATTCTGACTTTCTGCGTGTAGAAAGGACCAGCGACATATACACTCACTCACGAAGAGAGCGAGAAGCCTCATTCGACGATTGAAATTGAGACGCGATATGTGCCGGTGCCGGTGACTCTGGAGCCTCGCGAGAGTATCAATAGTAAGTCCATTTTGTTGTGTCTACTCACATCTGGCGCTGATATTGAATTTCCCATCTAGACCAGGGTATGCTCCGCGTAGATTTGATTGAAGGGTCAGATATCACAGGCGTTGATCGTGGCGGTATGTCTCTCACCAACTCCACCATAGCATCGTTGATGTAACTTTTGAAAAAGGGAAATCCGATCCCTTCGCTGTCTTTACGCTCAACGGTCAGCGCGTATTCAAGTCGCAGACCAAGAAGAAGACTCTCAATCCAGATTGGAACGAGGACTTCACCGTCTCTGTTGTGCGTTTCCTTTCATTCAATTGCTCACAATATGTTGTCTTAGCCTTTTAATAGCCATCGCGTGTCGGTGCAGCATTCTCTGTCGAGGTCTTTGACTGGAACCAACTCGAACAAGCCAAATCTCTCGGCTCTGGTCATATTAACTTAGCCGACATTGAGCCCTTCCAGGCCTCCGAGCTCGTCGTCCCGCTCTCATCCGAGAAACATGGTCAAAAGGGTCAAGTCCGCATCCGACTGGTCTTCCAGCCCGAGATCATCGCCAGACATCGCACCAAGACGTCCACGTTCTCAGCGGCGGGACGTGCCATGACCCAGGTCGGCGGACTGCCTCTGACGGCGACGAAGGGTGTCGTACACGAGGTCACCGGTTTGTTTGGTGGTATCAAGAAGGACTTTGCAAGGATCGGTACCCTCCACTCGGGTGGCGGCCACTCTGCGACACCAACGGTTATCGCACCTTCTGCTTCCACTTCCTCTGCGGGAGCAGCGGCGGCGGCACAGGAGATCCCGTCAGGACAGTCGTCGCATCCCGTGGATGATCCTACTCATCATGTTGCCGTGCCCGTTGGTGCACCTGCACCTCCCAATGGTAACGGAACAGTGGTAACGCCGACGGGATCGAATGGAAGTGCGAATGGGTTGTCAGCCCCAACGGAGATGTTGCCACCGCGACCCGGAACGCTGAGAGTGACCATCTTTAGCGGAAAGGATATTTCTCATGAGGAAGTGAAGCCCTACGTCGTCGTTCGCCTTGGTGAAAAAGAGCAAAAGACGAAGCATTTGTCGAAAACGATGACGCCTGAGTGGTAAGTATCTTTTGGGCAACCTCTACTCCCTTTTTATAGACACATTGCTAATTTTTCTGGGATAGGAATGAATCGGTGAACTTTGTCGCGTCGGCGGGAACGCCTCGTTTGCATTTGACCGTGCATGAGCACAAGACGATTGGCAAGGATAAAACACTCGGCGAAGCTAATGTTGACGTGCGTATTTTTTTGTCAACTTGGATCGTCTACTTCCTGCTCTTGCTGACATTCGTTTTATAACTAGATATGGCGACACATCAAACACTCTGAAACCTCGGCAGCAGACGTCACCGTTGAGCTGAGCCCCGGGTCCGGCCAGATCAGGCTCCGTCTCGAGTTCGACGCGGACGGTGCGCCGCCAAGCCCGCGCGCGTCCATGTCGGCGTTGTCTGTTAAGCGCTCTGATACAATGGGATCGCCGTCCAAGTTTAGCTTGCGGGCTGGACGCAAGTCTGGTGTGGATGATTCGTGATTCATGATTCTGCCTTTCTCTGTCTTTGTCTCTCTTGTTTTGATCTAGCGTACACTAGTAATCTCAGTCGCATACCATCACCATCCTGTCTTGGAAGACACCGACATCCTCCCCAAGTTTTCCTTCTCTACCCTATCACAGACGCTAAGCGAGGCGCTTTCGTGCATTGTAGGAAAACAGACAGTGGCAATCCCGTAGTTTTTTTGTGGATGTTATCTAGCACCAATCTTTTTTCTTTTCGTTTATTTTCAATCCAATTTCAATTTCAATCTAAGCACTATCTTAATAATCTTATTTTGGATCAACTGGAAAATGAATGCAAGTACCATGCAGTGAATTTCTAATAACCGTATTTTGAATATGTAACTCTCTCAATCATTCAAGTGAATGGATTCCAGCCTCAAGATAATGACTACAGTCAAGATGTGGGCCGGGTGTATGCACCGTCCTGAATAGGGAACGGGAACACTGTTTTGAGCATTTGGGACTCGGAGTATTTACTGATCTAGGCACTGTTACGGTCCGGAGTCGTCTGGTTCAGAGACCCGCATTGTTTTCTGCGTAAGGCAGTCGGACGGATGGTTTGCTGGAATAATCCGAGTCCCAGGACACCTGCCGCTTTGTGATAAGAACTTGCGCCGAACAGGGCGCCTGCTGTGGTTTTGTAGGAATTTCATAGTTCCGAACCGTAGTACAGCCACAATCATTCATTCTGCTTCGTCACACAATCACAATCATCTCCCTATTCGTTGATCACTACAAACCTGAGATAGTACACCGTGACTGCTAAGGCTGGGCTCTCAAAGAGAATATCAGGTCATGAATAATATCTCAAGGCGTCTAACAACGGAAATCCAGACAATAGGAAAGGCGCCTAGCTGTTGCCTTGTTTGCGGGTGCCAGTTACACTGGCAACTTGTCTCCGACTCATCTTTATTGTTTAACCCCTCTATTTCATGATGCACGTATGTCCTGTATCCTATAATCGCGGCCACCCTATTCGACTATAGATAGGCATCACATGCATTTTTTGGACCCCCATTGTCCATGGATGTGATTGGGACTCGCTCAAGCGGATGGTATAGGACCCGAGTCAATGGACTCACGATGAGGGTCGCTCAGCTTGGTTTGTTTTCCCGGGTCTGGCGCACATACACGTCATTTGCGTGTCTGCCTGGGAGAAATTACCACCCTTTGTTAATCCAAGCGGACAGTGTTCATGCGTGGAGCCAAAAAAAAAAACTTGTATTCATCTTAATGGATGCAGGCATGAGCGGTCGATCACTATCGTCCGTAGGCTGCCGGTTTGATTGTATGACTGGGTAATTTTATCGTCTGTGCGAATTTGCATGCTTGTTGATGAAATTGTAACAGGGTTCGCGCGAGAACTCCCCGCATGATGCACGTGCTCTGGAGCACTTGACTCTGCCTGTGGCTCTTATCCTAAATACGGAAGTCATAGGTTTGTAGCTGGTACAGCCAGCAGTCTTTGTTAGTTTTTCATCTCTCACGTGTGCTATGTTGATATGATACAGGTAGGCCGGAATTAGCAATGGGCGTGGAGTGTATAACATGCCTCATGTGCACACAAGAATAGATTATCAAGGGGTTCTTTTTGCTCAAGCGGCGGACTGATGAGCCACCCATGGTTCGACTAGTCGCCGCGCTGAAGATTCGTACCGCCGCCTTTGAACCAACTCTACCACTTCATTTGCACCGCTCGATCAAGTAATCTAAAATTTTATGTCATGAAAGGTCGTCCATTGCTGGCAAACTATGAATACTCTTTTTTGCTTTGTCTAGAGTGGCTGTTCTGATAGGCTTGACGACGATAGCGTAATGTTTGGCTCCGAGATGGTAGCTGATGGTCGTATCGGGCATTTCTCCTCTTTGTCACATCCTAAGAAATGACAGTCGGTGGCAGACTCAAGAGCAAAGCGGTCGTGGTTTTTGGATATTATTTAATGGCAGCCCATCTCTCTCTTCAGAACTATCCCACCACGTTCCCACTGCTCATCCTCCACTTCACCATCTGCGTCAATACACATCACTTCCAGCCATGTCTAAGAACTATCACAGCACTCACCCTCCTCCCTATCTTTCATCGACTGGTAATGATCATCCTATGTTGCAGGGGATTTCTCCTCGTAGTGATGGGCCATCTCCTGCCGCCACAAACCAGCGTTCCATGCATAGCAATCTCCATCGACAGGTGATGGCACGTAATTTACAACACTCTCTGCCCAGCTCCACGTTGCCCGTGCCATCCAGTCACACGCCCTCGCCAGAATCCTATTTGGAGTCGTCTCCAGAACAATTCAGCAGGGATAGCAGATCTCCTGATTTTCTGTGGGTCCATGACGCTAGTTCCACGACCTCTTCGGTCCGGGGTCCATCTTATGAAGAATCAACGCCCCCAATCGCGCCCACCCGGAGAGTGGCTCCTCTTGCACCAACTTCCAGCTATGGATCGCTACCCGACACTTCCATCTACTCTGAAAGCCTGACGGACTTACCTGCCTTTAGCCGGCAGGTGACTCCCTTTGGACCATCTTCCAGTCATGGTTCGCTCTTGGATAGCTCTTTCCCCTCCTATGGTGCCCCATCCTCGGCCGAAAATGCTCCCCATGACTTCACCCCAACTCATAACTCTCCTGGAGAGTACTCTGGCCCAGCTTATGGAGACCAGATCTCCAATATGGCGGCCTTGCATAATTCTACTCCAAGCAACCAAGGAACCTACTACACTCCTAGCCGATCTTTCGAAAATCAAAACTCAGATGCAACAGCTCATTGTGGGCCTGGCTCAAACCGCATTGTTCCTCCTCCCATCCCTCATTCCTTCTATGAAAATCAGGCTTCGGAGACAGCCGTCCAGCAAGGATATGCTTCAAGCTACGCACCCCCTTCGCCACTTCCCAATTCTTATGGTGGTCACATCGCAAGCGTGGACGCCATACGAGAGCATAGCCCAACTTACTTGTCTCCTGCTCCTGCTCCTAACTCATTATACGGTCATGGGTATTCGAATACAAATGTGGCAAACACTTCCAGGCATGCTTCAGTCTATGGATATTCTTCTCGCGCCCCCGCCCGCTCTTATGATAATCAGGATGCTACTTTGAAAACTCCTTTTGAAAAGATCTCGGACTATATATCTCCTTCTCCCGATGCGGAAATCCAATACGATGGCCAACCCAGTATTTTGGACTCTTTGGGACATCCCTCACGCTATGCATCTCCATCCAAGCCCATTTTTCCCTCCCGGGATAGCCAATTTATGGGCCCGCCAACCGTTCCGGGGTCTAGCTTAAATTACGTACACCCCTCCCGCCATGAAGATCGATCCTCAGGTGCAGGAACTCTAGTAGGTCCAGCTTCAAGCTATGCTTCCCGCCATTGCATTTCTGGGCCCCGCTATGGAGAACAAGCTCCTGGTCTTCCAAGCCACTATGCGAGCTCGCCCCAAGGCCGGGAGACAAGCTACCTTCGTCCGATGTCAGCTGATATTAGCCAGTTCAACGGATCCTCCTCTTCGTCCAAGTCAAACCCTGGGGAGAGGTATTGCGCGCCCTCGCGGCGGCAGGAACCGCAAAGGATGATGCAAGCGACCCCACAGCCCGCATCTGGTCCCGCCGAGACTTTCCCTGGCGTCGGCCAGAGCTTCGACTTTTCATATTATGTGCCTCGTCGCACCTCAGATGAGACACCTATGCCTCACTATGATTCTCCATGGCTCAATATACCACTGCCTTCCGTATCCGCATTCACTAATGGCCCCAGTGATGCAGAGCCCTCCGGCGAGTCCAACAAGCGACCTATTAAAAAGAGGAAGACGGTATGTTGTTCACGTATTCTTTGCTCACTATTACCCGTACATGTTAATTTATGGTGTTATTGCGTAATTTGAAGGAACAGGGACCGCGGTTTCACTGTAAATTCCCGGGTTGCGACAAGACTTTTGTTAATGAAATCACCTCAATCCGACATATGAAAGAAACAGAACTACATGGCGCAGAGAAAAAACACAAATGTAACTTTTGTGATATTCGGTATGTAATTTTTTTTTCCTATTCGCTTCCCCCTGGTCTCGGACTCAAACTCACCTTTCCCTAGATTCGCGCGCGTTGACGCTCGTAGACGCCATGAGAAATCTCTTCACGCTGATGAATTAGAAGCCGAGTGGGTCGCAAATATTGCAGATGGCCAAGACGAAGGCAAAGGCAAAGGCCGGGATAAAGGCAAAGGCAAGGCGAAGGACAACTAAGGTCACAAGTAATTTTGGAGCAAATCTAGAGGCTAACATGCTTAGAAGCTCTCTGTGCAATCAGTTTCTCATATTCTCTCTCTCTCTCTCTTTCTATCAACAATTTCTATCTGTGCTCAAGGCAATTGCGTTTTAGTTTCTCTTTGCATCACGAATTCTGATTCTCATCTCATGCTTGTTTTTCTCTTCATATTTCACTCGCACAATCATCGACCATCTATTTTCATCGTAACCAAACCATAGATTCTACCAAATGTCCCCGGCTTCTCTCATACCTTTCTCTTGTTAATATGTTGTAGTTCAACTCCTATGCATATAATTTTATTTTTCCTTTGAATCAAATATCAGTTCTACATTTCGCTACAGCATCAAAGAGGAGGACTCAAATGATAACGCTGATAGCGACAATCATTATTGTAATCGATCGTAATCATCTGTGCGTTATGCACTAATACAGGAATAACAGAGTTTACAGCGTGCAGGCGGATTGTAATGGTTTGATTCAACCATAGAACATGTAAAGTAGGTAATATAAAGCAATGAGCCGTATCGGAGGTTTAGAATTTGGGGACGGGGATATTGCCATCTACTGTGACAATCTGAGCCGGCGGCTACCAACTTGAAGAACATGGTAGGATCGGAAAGGGTAAGCACTTCTTGAAAGAACAACGACTTGGAAGCACTGCAGTATGCAAATTTACGTATCGTCTTCTCCCGCTCAATGCATCACGAGCGGCGCTAGTAGTAGCAAGTGTAATTTCACAGAAATTCGAATTGCCAGGTGCATATCATGGAGGACAAACAATGGTGTCTTTCTTGAAAACTTCGCTCGACTCTCGACGGTGAGAGCTTTTGACTCTAATATATGTACACTGAGAAATAATCTCTTGGGATGCCGAGATACGGTTCGGCTATAAAATGGCGTTGTGCTTGTACTTCATGAAAGAAACAGCATGGCATTTAATTGATGGCATTGGCGGATTGGTGGGTGCTCGGGCCGGATGCAGTCAGTGCAGAGATTACGTTTGCTTAGTCAGCAGCATCTTGGCCGCCGCGGCAAAGTCCGAGTCATATACGTCCACCCACTGGTGCTGACACCGCAACTCGGACTGGCACTGGCAGGCTCCTTCAAGTTCGAGTCAGTCCCAGGCTACACAACTTGAAGGGACACACTCATACACGATTTTGGCTTTGAGGATGGGCATATCCTCTTTGGCTGCTCCAATTTGGCCTTTTTGCTCAGATTGATCGGATTGGCACTAGCAACCGACTTCAAGCTGAATCCCACGACTACCAGACAATGCACTGGCATTTATGACGAGCCTACTATGCCTATTAAATTTCTCCTGAGTATATCCAGCAATATATTAATCCATTAAAACCTTAAGTTGTCTTTTCTCACCTGATATCAAGTCTTCCAGAGCCCATTGTAGAAGGTAAGTCACCCCCATTAGATAGTCCGTAGGGCACTGGCATCCAACCAGAAGTGGAATTTTCCAAATAGCTACTGTGGAGAGTCTGCATGCGGATAAAAAAAAATAGGAGCAATCACGAATCTCAGTTCCAGACTGACTTAGCACTCAGAGTGAGCGCCTTGATGTTTTTTCTCGGTCTTGTTGTTAACAAATCACGTGTCGATAGGAAGCTCTCCTAAGACACCATGCACCATTGTCTCGATTTTAGATCGAGCCGTGCTTACAATAGACTATTCTCGCCGCTTTGGCTCTTCAAAGGCGTGCTTTGTCTGTTGTAGTTGTCCTATTTCCTGTGGTTTCACTCATGTAACCTACGACGCACATCAGCCCAAACGTATCCGATAAGCACTAAGAAAGCAGATCGTACAAGTACAGACGCACTCAATTTTTTTCTTCATATATCTCAGCCTTTTGGGGTGTTCAAGAAACCACCACAGCGGCGTAGGAAATAGAGGCCACCAGTTGGCTTCTCCATGAGCGTGGACCATTTCAGAGGGTGACGCAAGTTGTCATGGCTTCCTAAGGCTGCTCTGGTGGCTCATCGATTACCCAACACTGTATTCCTTTGAAATGTGCACCATAGTCCACAATCCGCCGATGGTTAAAGTCAACACCACATGTAAACCTTCCATGAACGACAGGGTTCCTTCACAGTAGACTGGTGCTACTCGCGAAGTATATCGTGTGATCTGCAAGCTTGATCATAGTGTGGGAGCAAATGGCTGGGAAGAAAAGATTGTAGGAGAACCACCGCCAACAGGATTAGGTGAGTTGCTTGCAGTTCCCATGAAACGCAAGACATTCATCATAGCTTAGGAACTATCGCGTTTGTTCTGTCAAAGGGAGAGCATCTGACCCTGATACTGACCACTAATGGGGCAGGGATCCAGAAATAGCCTCAGTGCCGCTTTGCTGGGCTGTCATCGGAGCATACCACTGGTATACAATCTCTTTGCGCCCTTTGAGAGCCCGCAACACTAATGGGTAGCCAAGATTCCTTGCTAATCTTGGGAGTAGGCACGATTCGTCAAATGTGGTCAACAGGCCCACAGTAACCAGCTATTTAAGCCTGGGACTGCGATAGACTGCACCGTCACCCAGCTCCTGCCCTCCTTTACACAGACTCAAGTACCCCCACTCCAATTATCATTTGATCACACCACCATATTCCCCTTCAAATCGTTTTCTCGTTGTATTTTTCACCCTCCATATTCGTCCCACACACCATACTCTATTCTCCAGGCTTTCACTCCTCAATTCTCGATTCTGTCACCTATTCCCTATAAATCTATCATGTCTTTTACTAACAGCCATCTCTACGGTCAAAGATCGAATGCTTCTGGCTACCTTTCGGTAAATGGCATTATTATGATGGCGGCTTCTATCTTCTAATCTATCTCAGTCTGGGAAGGCTTTCTCTTCAGTGCCTTTGAGCCGCTACGGGAGTCCTGAACCAGATTTCCGCGGACCCCCGCTTGAAGTTCAAGATCTCTTCCCTGCCGTGCCCAAAGACTCCATCGAGAACTTCGAATTTATATGCCCTAGTATGTCAACTGTCGGTGAAGTTCCGGCCCCCACTGCAGAGTTCTGCGATGATCCCTCCTGGAGTCCGGAATTTCAGTGCGCATATGGAGCATTGGTTCTGGAGGAATCCCTGGCGGTGGCCGATATCACGAGCAGTGATAACGCTGAATGTGTCAATGGCGCGTCTCCACCTCCGGAGCTAGCCTTCATTAATTTGTCAACGGCGACTTTGACGGACCTGAATGCTATTCAGCCTCTCGATACAATGGCTGAGCCGAGACACTTGTTCGCCAACTCGGCTGAGAGAGCTGCACGAGACCGTAGGGCGCTCGAGAAGTACTTGGAGACAATGAAAGACTCTCAGAACGACAATGAAAATACTTCCTCTGCCGCTGATGAGGTGGAAAATCTCAAGTCGGAAGAGGAATTAGAAGTAGAAAGGGTTTGCAGGGAGCTGAGAATCAAGGTGAGCAATAATCATCTTAATCTCTGATTTTCTGGCCATCATTATGTCAGTCATACCGACATTCCTTGTCTCCGTCCGCATAGGAATATAACACTACCGTCGGGAGGGCCCAGTATGAGGCTGCGCGTCGTGTAATCAGAGGCCTGGCTGATCTTCAACTTGACCAATCGCTTACGGGAAATTGAGGTTCAAAGAGGTACATGTCATTAAGACTATTCATCAACAAGAGGTCTGTCTATATTTTCAACAACTGTTTAGCGATGATTTCAGAAAGGGACTCACTTATCTCATATAGTTTCGGAAGACATACCATGCCAACGCAAGACCCGAAGATAAACCCAGTGTCGTCGACTCCCACGACTATCCTGATGTATCCATGTATAATATTCGTTTGCAAGTCAATCTCTATATATGAAAAATCAATTATTTCTTGTCCTTGTGTCTACAAGTTATACACATTGTCTCGTATTATCACTTCGTTTCGGTCTCAGATTTTTTGTGTTCATGCAAATCCATGATAATGAAATAATATGATTATGATAACCTACAGCAGTCTGCGTAATATGCTCAGAAAAGTCCGATTATATATTGGACACAGAGAGAATATAAAGAGACGGCCGAGAGCTCCTGTAATAGTTATGCACGTTAAGCACTGCCAAAACTTAGAAGTACATCTGGGTACGAATCAAGCTACTGCAAATCGGCAAAGAAACGACGGTGTGGGCAGCCTGAACCCCTATTGACTCCCGGCCAGTTAGTAAGCTGCATGGCTTCGACTCTCAAGTACAAGTCTGGAGCAGCTGCCAGTGACGCATTAGAATGTTCATTAAAGGTTCATCCATTAGGGGGTACCTTGTCTTGAATTTCAAATTGGGTGTTTCATTTGTGTTGCTGGAGAAAGTCAATCGTCACGCGGCCGGAGGCTGGGCTTAAGGCTGGAGAGCACTCTACACTCAATTCGGAGGTCTGGACTACAGTTCATTTGTGCAGCGATCTCGGCGATCCGTATTTTAGACAATTCAATCAATAATTAGCCATGTGACTGATCGAGTGGCATCAACGTTGCATCAACGCTGGTAGGATCTTTGGGCACAGTTACATGGTTTGGTGAGACTGACCGTAACATGACTGCAAGTTATCAACGTCACGATGGCCCACTTACAACAACTGACGCATATGAGAATTGTTAAGAATATGTTCCGGGTTTAAAAAAAAGCCGCTGTGATTGGAAGCGCGGATAAGAAAAAATTTGCCGCATGCACCTCGCGGAAGAACGGAAGATCACGTCGATTACGGTCGCTAGATAAATATTAATGAAGCTTATCAAATGCAGCTCTGCTGCATGCATCGTTCGCGTGGCTGATATCAAGTAAAGGTCTATGCGCGCTGGGACAGTTCCTAGTAGTAGAAATAGATGCAACAGCATGATATGTCATGTAGTTTACTAATACCCAAGTGGGGAGAGGAGCACCAACTCGAGTCATAGGCGGAGCCGCGGCAATCAGAATTGGTGTATCAAATTGTTGATCAGGGCACCTGTCACGGATGTGACGGAGTAGTGTGACATGCCCCTGTCTATGGAACAGATATGGATTGGCGAGCAAGTGGGTCAAGGAGCCCTTATCGTCTTCTGCCCTGTCCACGTCGTCCCCCGAGCTGCTTTTGTCCTGTCTCGGTCGAATGGCTTCCAAGAACCTCCCGTTTGAAAAGTATCAGTATGTAAACGACAAGAAGGGCACTCGCCTCGTCCAGCTCCCCAGCCAAGAGGAGAACAAGGACGAGGAATCTCCAGTTGACTACAACCCAGGCGGTTATCTCGCCGTCCGCGTCGGTGATACGTTTAAGGATGAGCGATACATTGTCGTTCGCAAGTTGGGGTGCGTTGATGTTGCTGTTATTCCCCGTATATATACCCTTCTTGCCCTATTCTTGAGTAACCATTCAGTCGGCTGACTTACGCAATATTCGCGCAGATGGGGTCATTTCTCGACAGTGTGGCTAGTCAAGGACCAACTGTACGTGATCTGTCTTCATTCTCGCTCTTCCCTTCGTTTTTTTTTTTAATTGCCACATTTTAGTGAGAACCGCCACTCAGCCCTCAAAGTCGTCAAGTCTGCTGCACGCTACGCAGAGACTGCAAGGGACGAGATAAAGCTCCTTTCTAGGGTCGCACAGGCCAACCCGGTCCATCCCGGCCGCCACTTCGTTGTGTCCTTCCTCGACTCGTTCGACCACCTCGTCATCCCATCCCCCGATAAGCCGTTGTCCTCAGCAGACTCCAGCCATGTTTGCATAGTCTTCGAACCTTTAGGAGAGAATCTCCTTGCGCTTATAGAGCGCCATAAGAAGTCCGGCGTCCCTGTTGGTCTCGTCAGGCTCATTACCAAGCAAGTTTTACTTGGCCTGCAGTACTTGCATGATGAGTGTGATCTGGTTCATACCGACATCAAGCCGGAGAACATTAGTATGTCTTCATCGCCATGCCACCCTTTTAAGAGGCTAACCCCTGTCCAGTGATATCGATACCTGATGTTGAAGCACATATTCATCAAGAACTCAGTCGATCGCCATCCCCCACGTCTCGCCATGTCGGTGTACCTCTGCCCTCGCGCACCTTACCCCGTACAGCACGTTTGCGTGATCGACGTGTGCAGATATTCGACTCACAGCCCCTCTCTTCCCCTAGGAGCATTGCATCTTCGCTAAACGTTGGGAGCTATGGCTTTAGCTCAACCCTTAACAAACTGGAACCGATTCCCGTCCCAAGCTCTGACCCCGACACGGTTCGGGGCT
This sequence comes from Agroathelia rolfsii, assembly GCA_018343915.1. Taxonomy (NCBI): domain Eukaryota; kingdom Fungi; phylum Basidiomycota; class Agaricomycetes; order Amylocorticiales; family Amylocorticiaceae; genus Agroathelia; species Agroathelia rolfsii. The sequence goes on from JABRWF010000002.1 coordinate 3,734,269, forward strand.
CGCCCAGCTCATCCTCATCCTCACCATCCATTTCCCCCATTACCTCGTCGTTAAAGCCCAACGCAGCAGGAGCGATCAACACTCCAGCAAGCTTCAACACGCCTCCGACAAGCATGGGTAGTGCAGTCAGTGCAATCCAGAAGTTCTTCAAGGTGCCATCAGCACACGGCACTGCGGCCGCAGGATTAACCACTGCTTCCGTTATGGCATCGATCGTACAAAACGAAGCCGAGACTGTCATCGAGGGCGAGTTGCGCGCCGCTCTATCTTCTTCGATCATTAGCGATAAACCCCCAAGCTCCACCTCATCGTCGGCATCTGTATCGTCTTCTACAACTCCACCAGTAATACAGGCGCATCCTGTTGCAGGCCGCTCGCTCTTGTCCCAGACCGCCCCGCCAGATGTAGTCGAGATCAAGCGTGTTGCTGCAATTCCGCGTCCGCAACCCATCCTTCCTGCAATTGGTGTGAAGATTGCTGACTTGGGCAACGCAACTCCAAGCAGGAAGCACTACACAGAAGATATCCAGACAAGACAATACCGGTGTCCGGAGGCTATCCTTGGGCGGCGCGACTGGGGTGCGCGCGCGGACGTGTGGAGTGTTGCCTGTGTCGTGTTTGAGTTGCTCACGGCGGAGTATCTATTTGATCCTCGTGGACAAGGCATGCTGTTTAGCAAGGACGATGATCACATGGCGCAGATCATCGAATTAATGGGTGACTTCCCGCTTGAGGCGAAGATGGGCGGCAAGTACAGCCGAGAGATTTTTGATCACATGGGTACGGGCTTCTATTTTTGGCTTTCGAAATCGATTATATGGTATTGATATGGATGACTCTTTCCATATAGGTGCGCTGAGGTACATCAAGACTCTCAAAGACTGGCCACTGGAACGTGTTATGAGAGAGAAGTACTTGTATTCCGAACGTGATGCTGCTGCGCTATGTGATTTCCTCGAGCCCATGTTACAGCCTGACATGCGGCAGCGTGCCGATGTGCGCGACCTCGTCGATCACCCTTGGCTAGAGCCCAGATACGATGATGATTTTGCTGATGTCTAAGCACCCTCATTTCCTTTTTCATTTTAATCCTTAGGATTCTTTCATATTAACCTTATTCTTCTTCTTGTTCCCTAATCTCCTTATCAAGTTTCTTTTCTTGCTATTATTATCCATTCATCCTTCACAAATCTCAAGCTCTTCAATACCTCTTTTTCTTCCATTTCCTGGTTTCATGATTTAATGCTTCATATCATCATCACGCTTCTCACCCATCACCCATCACACGCACTTACCACCCATATACATAATCCTGCATGCAATCCTCAACATATCCGTCTGTTTCTTTCTACGTGTTCCTATCATCCTAGCAAAAAGAAACACTATGCCCATCTTTTGTTTACGCTGTTGCTACGGCTTTACCCATGACCTACCATTACAATACCTACATCATGGTCTTGTTTATTACCGCCTGCATTGCACAGACTCTTTTCCACGCCCTACCACTTTTTTTCTTCTCCTTTTTTTCTTCTTTCTTTTTAACTCATTGGTTTTGTTTCCTCATATGATGCCAGTTGTCTGTAGATGGGTCCATAGATAGTTTGATTATTTTTTTTCAACTCTTGCGCGTGATAGCTACTTAGACGTTATTTTTCAATGTGAACAATTGTCTTTTTAAATATTAGGTGTGAATAGGGTGATACAGCGCGTTGTCATAGTACATTTTCTATTGTTTTCCAACGGTATACGGGCCTGTATATTGCTCCTAACGGGAGAGTTCCTATTTAAATGAGTATATGCGCCTGAAATTTAAGACCGGGGGGCGGGCGGAAATACCCAAGAGTGGTAGTAGATACGAGAAACAAGGATGAAAATTTACTGTAGAATTCTTGAAAGATATCGTCGCAGTTGCATCTATGGGGTGTCTTTGGGGACTCGCAAATGGCTTGGTAGAAATATTATTACTAGTGTCAAATGCCACTCGGCGGGTGTCGGTAGGCGCGCATTTACTGTACATATTTCTAGAAGCAACGTTGCCATGCGGTGGGAGTATCCAAGTATGTCATGTCAGATGAAGAGGAGAGGAGAGGAGAGAGGAGGTCTAGCGGCTGAGGGGGATATTCGATAGTTACGGATCCCATCATCGTCGAGACGAGTGAGCCACTGGGACCTCGCTATCGACGCGCGATGTGGCAATTGGCAGCCAGTCCCGAATAGCCGAACTTTTCTCGAGAAAGAAGTTCCTTTTGCTTCCGAAGTGGGACGAATCTCGTGAGCCACTTTGACTAAAAATGCCACAGAAGCCTGAGAGCACTGCACACGAATTGACTGCGCAGGAAAAATTATACAAGGCCGCCATTGGCTCGTTTCAATCAGTATGATTGGTGATCAGGCATTGTGATTTTTGCTCCAGCCAGGATATCGGATTGTATAGTTTGTATTTGGCGTTATGGCCCGCTGAAAATCATGTGCCGGAGACAAAGCAAGCCTCAGGTCTTTGTAAGCGGCGAAGATGATGCCCATTGGCAAAATTTTGCAAATTCAGTCGATGAAATCACTACTGATAGTGATAACAGCGGCGGTATCCAATGTTTCTACAAGCATGAATATATATGTGTTACGAAAGTATCATTTATATAGTGATGATACAAAGATGTAGGGAACTCGGAGAAGCCATAGTACTCTGGACTCTCTTTGATCTTGTGCGCTTTTACATTGTTATTCAGTTGGTTTTGTGACCAATACTCGGGCAATATGATTAGAATAAGCGAAATCAAAATGAAGAGGAGATATAGATCATATTTCATTGGCATGCAGTGCTCATGCATGAGCGCATGCATGAGCGCATGCACGAGCGCATGCATGAGCGCATGCATGAGTGCATGCATGAGCACATGCATAAGCACTGCATACCGCGCTCATGGGTTGTCTTATGCTGGTGGTCCACCGATTACGGACAAAATAGGCAATTAATTAGAGAACAAAGCAAGGTTTGCTAGTGATAAATTTTCAACCAATAATATCAGAGCTCCGAAACATGTGAAATTGCAGGCGCTAAATCGATATGATAACATGGGATTTAATATCGATCACTGGCAGAAGTGAAACCCCGCGTAGGATTTGTGAGTTTCTTTCATAAAATATGCAGATTTTCTACTGGTGTGCACTGGCAACTAGGGGTTTGGCTTATCATTCAAGTATTCAAACCTCGGAACCACCGGGAGTTGCCACCAGACTCACCACTCCGGCAATAATTTCTTTGCCGATAAATAATCTGACTCTGCTGCACCGCCGGTGCTTCTACGATTATGGTTGCCCTCAATGGTTTTTTAGAATAGCCACTCAAATATAGCAGCAAAATCTATTTTGTCTATAACGCTGGGAAAGGGCGTCACTGGATTGGTTGGGAAGGTACAGAAGACAGCATACCTTGTAGTACTAGTATACCATGTGGTTTTTAGCAATCTGCATAACTTCGTCTTATTTTGCTAGTTAGCGTGGTATTATGCCTTTAATTTCGAAAATGGATTCCAAGTGTGGCTACCTAGCCGGGGAATTTGCTACTATTACTTGCCAATTTAAGGTGGATATTAGATGACAAGCAAAGCAAAGGCAATAAATTCATCATCCCAAATTTTACTGTTAGTGTATTGACCAGTGCTGCTATTGCTTTTTCTGGACTATAACATATTTGGTATTAATACCGTATTTACAATTTGCTGCAGTAATATTGCCTTAGATCTTTTGATATAATGTAGTATATCACATTTCTATCTGGGTTTAACAGAGTTGGAAGCATGCATGTGGCTACTACTAGAATAAATAATTGCTATTTGTGATTGAGTAACATAAATCACGACATTACAAGGAGCGACTGTAACTTCTGCAATGATTTAATGGTTTTGGCAACTAAGCAAGGTATGAAGAGGCTGGACTGTTTGACAATTAGAGGGTGCATTGCAACCGGGTCGGATGGTAGTCGGGCATTTGTGGTTCGGGAAGCGCACGTATGGTATACTAGCACTCGCTTAAGGACATCTCTGCATGCTTTCAGCAATATGTTAATTTATTGATGTGGCATTATAACACCCGCAGCCTTCACCCAGGGTATAAATCAGCTGAACCACGATCTACCAGACACCCATATCTCTGCCTTGAATTCTTTTCTGCGTCGATTTTTTTGTGCCCTTTCTCTTTGGTTCTGTAACTGATAAAATTTGTATCATATTTCAATTGGCTACTGTCTCCATTAGTATCTTCAATTCTTATTCTCCATTCACTGTATCAATATCAACACTACTTTCTTGCGCACTTTTCTTCCTTGACTCCTCTCTGCCACTATGGATCCGCATGCGGCACTCCATAATTACCAAGACAATTCTAGTTGTATGGTGACTGTAGAATTTACTGTAAGACTTGACTTTTTGCGTCACTATACTAGATGCCACCTTCATTTAACTGACTCATCCATATTTGTTTCACAGGCGAGACCCTCTGACGAACACATTCCAGTAACAAGCACTTATGAAAATATCCCTACCAACAACTCCCTTCTCAACGACCTATTTGAAAATATTAATGATCAATCCTGGGAAACTCAACAGTCTCACCTTCAAGAGCCGCTTCCTGAACACCCCACTCCCTGGATAGCCAATGAGGTACTTGAATTTGTCTCTCTCTCCAAGCTAGCGCAACTAATGTAGATCCACCACATATCCTGTAGTTGCCAGTGCTCAACATTGAAAACAATATTCCGGTTCCATCAATCCCACTTTACATGCCTGCTGAACTTCCAGTGGCATCTGTTTCTTCGTTACTTCAGGAAGAGGGCCATGCTTTTCCATTCCCGGATCTCAACTCCGCGTCACCTTGCACGGATTCTGGCCCGCCATCGTGGGATCTACCATTAGGGCATGAAAATACAGATGAGAATCAGCACACCCGCACCACTACTGACGTCGCTCAAGATCCTCCCAGCGCTGACATTAATCATCAACATCAACATCAACATTCTGCTGCTGATGAGGCTTATGGAAAATGGCTCGAGTGCCTCAGTCTTGACCAACTGATTGAGCACTTGCTTAGTGGCATACCAACATATTCACAGCCCCGCAGATCCACCGCATATACTCAGGTCGACTCCCAGGAACCTCCCAAAAACCACACAACCTCTACACTATATGAAGAGGGGATCGACACTAGTTTAGATTCACTGACCGTTTTGTCAAACGAGGCCCTGGAAGCTCAGAACAAACTCATAGTTGCTCATTTGCAGCCGGCTAGCATGCCTACAACTGAGCTGGTGGCTGATATACTTACAGCTGAACCAACTGAAGGCACATCCTTGCAAGCTCCTAGTCCCAGCAAAGCTCCATCTGTTGTCGGGTCTTCTCCATCTCTGAGCGATGCTGCTGTGCCTACAAAAGCCAATGGTTTCGCTTTACCATGGGCCGCGCCTTCGACCGATGCACCTTTTACTTTTCAGGGTAACAATAACGGGAGAACAACAAAGCAGGTAAGCGAAGTCTCCAATTGCTATGTTTTTGAACCTTTCCCTCATGATATTTGGCGCTGTATACAGGAGCGAGAGTGCCCCTGGTGCTTCAAGAAGTTTGTGACTACGCAATCGGTGGCCACAAGGCACATTAACTCTTGCCAAAATAACCCAAACCGAATCCTATGGCGATGCGACATCTGCAGGAAACAGTATGGTTTTGCTGTTACCTGTTGGATGAGGTTGAAAGTGCTCATGAACGTACTCACAGGTACTGTCGCATAGATGTCCGCACTACACACATGCAGAAGCAACATCCCAGGGAATATCAACTTATGAAACAAGGCAAACCATTTCAGCGCTACGCCCAAGCATGGGCAGAGGTTTATTTATGAACATTACCGCTAAATTTGAGCTCCAGAGCCACGATATTTCACTCTCTTTGCGAACCCCTACAACTTCAACTCAAACGTCACTAGTTCCTTCTTACTCTAGGATATCAACACTCGGATTCCTCATCAACTCTCATCATGCTACATACAAATACCCTTGCAAGCGAATATTTCATCTCATTGTTTGAAAAGTGGCACATATATGCATATCATTGTACCGTTTATCTCAAATCACCCATCTCTGATTTGCTTTCTATCCCAATTGTAATTTTTGCCACATATGCATCTTTTTCTTATTCTCTTCTCTCCCCTCTTCTTTATTGTGGCTCTATCTTGATTTTATCGCTGTTGCATGCTGTTGACGCGTATTGAGCGCAAACAGTATAATGCACATAGTCACCGTATCAATATGATGAATTTGAACGCATTGTGAACCGACTCCTACAACGGATTTGAAATTAATCAACCACATCGGCGTTTTCAGGAGAAAATTTTGCTTTTATTATTCCCCTGACCAGTACAAACAATTTACTTTGAGTAAAAGATTTGGGAAAAATAGCCATCATTTGGTGGTCAACTTAGTCACGTGGCTACTCCTTTTTACTGGTTTTTATTTATTTATTCAGAGTAACGGGATTGGTAAAAGGATAGGTGACAGTTGCACTGTTCCCTAAGGAACCTGATTACACTGTATGTGTATAGTAAGACCAGGAGTATCAATACTATGTTTTTGTATGACGGCTGACTTGTTCATGAGGACAGTACATAGTAGTATAATTGCCGATAGACGACTTAAATAGCAAGATACGGTACAAAGTAGCTTTAGCATGGTGCATATATCGTACCCTAAGCCCTCTTCAATATGTTTAACTCCCTCTGTTTAAAACCAGAATGTGATGGGAGCGCATTCATCTTTTGGATACACTACTATAAGACTGATAGTATATTTATATGCACGATTTTAAATACGTAAATACGTCCCAGATAATCTTGTTCAATGATAATCATGGTTTTTTCCCCAATAAAATGACGTTTTTATTCTTCATTAACCCCGCAGTTGCGCATATCCTGGAGAGTACACGGGTCCGGTAACCGTTTCTCTACCAGTCTCTAAGGTGCCGTACGAGATCAGTTCAAGGTCGGCAATCTTTGCGCCCGTTGAATCTGATCCAATGGACTAATATGAGTAATGTTCAAAGAGAAACGGGGAAAAGGTCCTTACCGAGTGCCCAGAGAATAATTGTAAGGTCATTACTTCCTGAATAGTTTATGATACCCTCTGGAACCTGAGGCCATTTCATGATGAGCGAATCGTCCATAGGTATAAGTGGGGAAATTAAACTAACCGGGAACTCTGTTTGCGGTCCTAAGTTAGAAACAAATTTTCCATACTGCCATCCGTTGATATATACCCAAACCCGATAGCTCGAAGTCGAGGTGGGAGTGAATTGAAGAGCCAGAGGTGATTCAATCCCGCTAGGGATGGAGAGGTTAAAAGAAGTTTTATACACCTGGGCGCCGGCAGAACCGATGCCTATGTACGGTGTGGACGAATTCCATTCACTATCAGGATATCCAGGAAGCGTGGCACCTGAAACTTGTTTGGAAAAGCAAGGAAAGCTAAAGAGTCTGTACAGCTTACCAACTCGTTCTGCCCAGAAACCACCCTCATTAATTGGACCACTAGATGATCAAATAAGAAACATGCTGGAGGAGGTTGAAATATGGCTTCCCATACCGGACTTTGTCGGGATAATCCTCGCCAAGGAAATTGCCAGTAAGTTTCCATTCATAAAAGTCTCCGCCACCAATTAACTCGTATCCTTGAATCCCACGAGGGTCCTGTTTTCTTAATTGAGGGTGAATTATGAAAAGAAGAAGAAAATCACTCACTTTGAATTGATCATTGGCATCCCAGTCTTCATCAAGACCTGCAATGGAGAAAACGAAAGTGGAAATATTATATATAAGATACCAAGAGTTGAATGCTCAATCACCATTAGAGTCCGCAATCACGGTCAATACATTTGTTCCATTAGATACCGTGCCGTTGGGGAATGTGAGGTCGCCCTCTCCAGATGATAGGAAATTTCCATTGATATAGATGCTATAGTTGGAACTCAAGCCTCTGGGTTTTGTTAGAGGATATCCGTGGTGCATTTACGTATTTGTCTCACCCATCCACAGTTAAATTCACTCCAGTTGCCGTGCCATTAAAATACCCTCGATAGATAAAGCTTCCTGAATGGAAGCCTAGTATAATAAATTTAAGCAAGTATTTTGTGTGTGTATTCTCGAGTGAAAGGGAATAATGACCATATGGATCAGCATATAATAGAAGCTTTCCACCCGTTGGCTGAGTTGGGTCAGTCGTGTTGGTCAAATTAGCTGTAATCCAGGTATTATCATCGAATGACGGAGAAATTTCAGGGAGTGAATCGTAAGACTTCCACTGCAGTCGTGATTAATGAGGAACTCGATACATCCAGTAACTCGCGTACCTGGCTTGCTTTTAGTGAAGGTAGAGAAAACGTAGGCGCTTTGGCCTGAATTTCACCAGAAAGACCGAAACCGAGAGTGCTCTTGGATACGTTGAGTAATATTCCATTCCACGTTATCTCAGAAAGACTTGAAGGTCCAAAGACGGTTAATGGCGTGGTGCCATTTATGTCACCGACGAGGATGAGTGTAGATCCTGAAACAGAAGCATTTCGAACAAGGTATGGGCCTTGAACCAGAACGGAGGGGGCGGTGGGGCTTAAGTACCCTGTGAGCGTTTGAGTATCCCAGAACGTATACGCAGTGCTCTTATCTGTGACAATAACAACAGTTGAGCCCCATCGGATAATACTAACACCTGATGGTGTTCCCGTAATCACAACAGATCCATCTATGACCTGAGCTCCGACAGAAGAAGAACCAATGATTGTTGGGGTGCTATCACTACTACCATTGACGGAGGCTTCGAAGGTCTGGCCATACGAAACATACAAGACCAGGTAATCATAATTATCGATGGTTGTCTGGGTAAGGACCTAAAAACTAATTGTAAGCGTATGCACACATTGGCTGCATGGGTAAACCGCATATTAACGTACTTCAGCAGTCGAATAAGTGAGGATACCATTTTTACCAAAAGTATATTGGGTAACGAGTGTTTTACTCTCTCTTCCAGCAAGGGTAATTTGTCCGCCATACTGTGGGATTGTAATCTGACCCTTTGCAGTCGTAACATTCAACAAGAAATTGATTGGCGTGGTTAATCTGTAGAATATGGAATGAGAATTCATAGGATTAAAAAAAGAGAGAAACTAACCTATTGGAAGTTTGGCGGACGACATAATAATTTTCTCCTGGATTGCTTCCATTGATGCGTAGTTGTGTGGTATAAATACCCGTATTATTAGTATACGGAGCCCCTGTGGCACTGGCATAGACATCCGTAGAATAAAGTCTAGGTGATGATTGGTAAAAAAGACCTTGAAGCTTGATTTCGCTATATTTTTCCGACAGGAAACGATTTTCGTGAATGGCCTATGAAGCAAAATAACGATAAAGCTTCACGCTTTCATACAGGATAAAACAAGATCTTACCGCTCCATAGTCATAAGACGTATAAACTCCAGGGTATGCAAGGTTCCCCCAGTTTGTGCCGCCGTAAATCATATAGAAGTTCATAACTTTAGCGCCTTGAGCGATATTGTTCTTGTAAAATACCTTTTACCACGTTGAATTAGCTCAGCCTTTTCTCTTGAGTGTGAGATGACTTACATTGGTAAAGTTGGCATTCAGCATCTCAAAGCAAGCTTCATATCCAGTACCGCCCCAGGCATCTAGAGTTCCGCCTATGTATTCGTAACATAGATGAGTACGGAATCATTTAAAGCTCAATTTATGTAGTTGGCACCTTGGAATTCGGTGAGCCATATGGGGCCCCATGGGTCTACGCTTGCGTGTGTCGAAGTAAAGGAATTAGGAACTTCTTCCCACGTACTTGGATTTTTGCAGTCGGCTCCACCTGGATAAGAGTCAAATCCATAGCTGCGCAAGATGTTAGATCCTATTTTTTTCACAATGCAGCCTGCCATACATGTCAACTTGGCCAGGTCCTATTTCAAGTCATGATTAGATTTTTTCTCACCAACACAAGAAAGGGAACTTACCTGATGCAAAACGTCCTGCTTGATGAACGTCGTTGAAATCAAGAGGGATATGGTTGATGCCATCTGTGTGAAAAGCGGCTGTCAAAGTAGCCATGTAGTCTATGTTTGTTGAGTGAGAAGAGTAAAATTCATTCTCTGCTTGAACAGCTACAATGGCGATGCTATTGAGTAAAAATGTTCAAATATGAAGCTATCGTTTTGACCTATCACTGGTCCATTAGGGTATTGATATCGAGATGTTACTGAAGAAAATTGCTGGACATATGATTGCCATGAAGCAATGTAATCAGTTTCGTTAGTCCGTGCAGTTGCGGGACTCTTGGTAAGCCATCCTGGAAATCCCCCACCAGCTACAAAGTGCGTTTGAGAACAGTCATTCCACTTATCATAACATAACTCACTCACTCGTTTCAGCCTTGATTGCGATGATAGGTAGCGATTTAGCTGTCAAGAAAAATTACCGGAAAAAAAGACTTACGTTAATGTAAGGCTATTATTGTGTGAATATAAAAATGATTTAATAGTCAGAAATTGCGTGAGTAGTTTGAGACTTACGCCAGGTCTGGCTACCACGTATAAACCCACTCTCTGAGCCACTTGATAGAAGAGTTCGAGAGATCTATAGTAATCCCAGTTTAAAGATCCTCGTTTTCCTTCTGTCAAGCCCCAGTGAATGTAAATGGATACAGCATTTAAACCAGCTGCCTGGAAAGACATTAATAACCCGACTCAAATGTGTCAAAACGCATATACCTTCATCTTTTCAAGTACATCGCCTAGTGGATGGTTAGCATACTGTATAAATAAGTCAAGGAAAGTATCATACTCCATAACTGAGGAACAGGAAGCCTGAATGGATGGAATTCACCACTGTATAGGAATATTCTATTGTCGCTACATCAGCGACGTTTTTTAGTATGCTTTAGATGCCAGTCTGTGATACCTTTGGCCGTCAACATATAGACTCTCCTGATCGAACTGTATCGCTTGGGTTGAGTTTCCATGCTGATATCCTGGGGAGTCTGAGGTATATATGATATATTGAGAGACCACGTCGATACCTAGGTTATAAAATATCATACATTCCGGGACAGTGTAGCCACCCAGTGCATTTGCGCCTGCAGCGAGTGCGAGTAAAGTCACAAGGGAGAAGATCTTCATTGCGGGTGAGGAATTATGGCAGCAAATCGCGAGTATAAGTAGTCCGCCCCAGATGCTTTGAGCTGGTCATGAGGACGTTCGTTTATGAATTTGTATTCACTCTGGCTGCGGCCATATGGGTCAGCTGCAGTGATGTCCGGTCTACCTCGCTACTCGTCGCACAGGTTTATGGCACTATCTTCTACCGAACATGCTACTATAATAAACAAATATCCGAAATGAGGTGTAAAAGAGCATTACGGGGGCTATAACAACACGGTTTGAATACAGCGGTAGCGTCCGGGCCCAAAATCCATCTGGTTAAACCTACTGAAATATGGGTATATATAGTCTCTTAAAAGAAACTGGTCATTCAGAGGCCGACTAACGCTGTGTCTGACCTGATTCCATCATAGCGCTCGTAGATGTGCCACGTCATAGCTTCGATCAAAGAGGGAGGGGGCAGGATTGCAATAGCGGTAGGGAGAATTAGGTATCCCATTCAAGATAAGACCAAAGCTTTTCCTATCGTGTCCGAGCCAATTTTTCTCCATAAAAATCTTTTGCACACTTTCAATAAGAAGACAGAGCACAAGGCGGCTCTTGCAGGAACATAGACTACAAGTACGTAGTATCCTGGGCCAGACACGAATGAGCTTGTTTAGCTCGAGTCCATGGCATGAATGAATATCAATCAATAACTTCGACAGATCTTATCCTGAAGAGCCATAGTCTACCCCAGATGGCAATGACAGCACTAAAATCCGTCCCAATTTCGAACTTAGGGCTGGTAACCTAGACACCACTGGCTAGACGTGATATTTGTAGACTGTGGATTTTGAGCACTCCAAGTTGAGCATTGGCTATAAGCTCTTCGTAGAGTCGTTGCCAAATATTATGTTAAGTGCTAGTGGTACATGTGAGAGTATGTATGGGCGTTGTGTGTGATATAGAAGTAGTACTGTCCATCGCCACGGTTCCGGAGTAGATATTTTCAGTCGTAACATGTTTACATTTCATGTTACATAATCCATAAGTGACTTCTGGGTGTTCTGAGAACTCGCATACACCCGTCAATGCATCAATGAACCTTCAATTGTATCTAGCTACTCTATTATGTCAGATCATGGTCGCATATAAATTCAGTCCGTTTAAGGCTGGCTCATCCATACTGGAGTGGTTGTAGCTTAATACCGCGACCTGGATTTTATGGTTGAAGACCATCAGGTCAGTAGGCTGTGCAGGAACCATAGAGGATGAAGTCGGACGCACTCCTCCTGGCTCGACATTGAAATGTGTGCCGAGGCATAGATCAAACTGTACCCAGCGAGAAATCAGGCAGCGGTTAAAATGGCCGTGCGCGATGATCATCACGTCTCGAGTATTCTCGCCCGTTTCCAGCCATTTCTTGTGATATTCACGGACCTTTTCAATAACAGTATCAACACGTAGGCGCATTTCTTCCACGCTCTCGCCACCAGGGCAACTGATAAAAAAAAGATTAATGTAGGCCGTATAGACGATGACCAGACGTCATCGTACCCATCACGCCAAATCTCCCAATTGGGGTTTTTGGCCTTGATCTCCTTTGAAAGAAGGCCCTCGTAGTCTCCATAGTCCCATTCTCTAACAAGCTCCGAGGTGACGTGAGCAGGCGTCTCGACATGTTCAAAGAGTAAATGAAAAGTTTTGTGTGCGCGTTGTCTGGGAGAGACATAAACGATACCAAGGTTCTTGGGATCAATGATCTCTAGTTCGATGTAAGGGAAAAATACACGGCTACTTGTGTGAACATAAGAGCTTACTTCCTTCACCAACGATGCTCTCCGCCTTCTCCTTGATCTGCAGCTCGCCGCGAGCTGTTAAGGGAATATCGGATCGCCCGGTCTGATTCACTGTATAAGCAACGATTATTAGAAGATTAAAAATAGGGTTTACATGTCGACTAGGTATGCAATCGGAACTGTAATCAATAAAAGAATTTTCAACTTCAGAGAATATATGCATACCCATTCAATGACCATTCGGTTTCACCTGCCGGTACATAAAGTCAGAAAAAGCTTGAAAGGTACGAAAGATTTGGATTAACCATGTCGGATGAGAATGAGGCGAGGCATAGGTGGGCCACCCATTGTGATAGTGATAGTGGAGGCAGAGAAAGATAAGAGTCGTCACATCGATGTAATCCGGGGTTGTGTCCAAGTTGTCTAAAACCTGCCAAAGCCGGGCCGGTGCTAACTAGCGTTTACTGCTTGATTGGGCTAAGCCAGGCCCAGGCAATGATCACGTGCAAATCATGGGACAAAACCCGCACCTGAAGCATTCAAGGCTGCACTGACTGAAGGCTCCCACTGGTACGATCATACCACGGCACTGACATTAGCACACATTCCTATCCATTCATGTTTGGCGACTGTACGTGCTTGTCAGACTAGTTGGCTCCGCTTTTTAACAATGTTTTCAAGATGTTGAACATGCTTCTGGGCCTAGTGGTCTAGGCAGTCTACCTTTGCCCCAAGTCCAGTACGAGGGGTTCGAGTCAATGCCATATGAACAAGACAACCATGATGGGATTATGGACAGTGCGGTGCCCGTATGCAGAGCGCTCACTCTATCATGCTTGTCTCACTCATCACGACTGTTCTAGGAAGCAGATGCATATGAGACACCTGAGCCCGTTCTTAGCTTGGGTTCAGTCCAGATGGACATGCCGGCTGACTTGGTGTCATTGGTTGCGTCTTCTGACACGCTTGCAATGGGCTTTGCTTCAAACCTCGTTATGCTTCTGGAGCTTTCTGATGTCGAGAAAATGACAAGAGTGACGATACCCACGAAATCAGAATTTACGCTTTACAAGATCCATCTCGATCCCTCAGGGCGTCATCTCCTTATAACTTCCACACAAGGAGAAAACTGGTATCTTTTCAAGACTTGGAAGAAGCCTCGTCTTCTTAAGTCATGGAAGATGGTCATTGAAAGTGTCGCATGGAACAAGGCTGGACTATTAACATCTTCTCACTCTACTTCGACTCGTGAGATGCTTATTGGTGGTCAGAACGGCACGATTTACGAGGCGCTGCTGGATGCAGAGGAAGATTTCTTCAAGTCTCATGAGCGGTATATCCAGCCTGTATTCTCTTTGCAAGAGCGTTTACCTGTCGCTGGGATCAAATTCGATTTTTATCCAACCTCAGATCCGCGCCGCATCCTTGTGATCGTGACAACTCCTTCACGGATATACCAATTTGTTGGGTCTCCTGAGAGAAAGAACGAGGAGGGTAGTAGACTGTTTGCAAATCTATTTGCCAGCTATAGGGAGATTGCACCGAGTACGCACATCCCAAGTCTACTGTGTCTGTAACCAGCTAACATGAAAAAGAGATTTCCGAGGTTCCTGGGAACATTCGACGCTCTGAGCTCCAGTTTTACACACCTAATGCTGATCAAGCCCAGTCTCTTCCTAAAGGAATAGCATGGTCAACAGGTAGTTTCATGCACTCACTATACTAATACACATTGATTGGCACTTACATATTTGAAGGGCTTGGTATCTATCACGGACAACTCAATTTTCAGTCCTCCTCTGATGATATGATCGATGGCGCCAGTTTATTAGCATACCCAAATTCAAACACATCGTCTTCACCCAATTCCTCACAGGAATCATCAGCGCCGGCCTCTATTGCACTGACCGAGTTCCACTTTATCCTACTATTCAAGAATCGCGTTGTTGGCATCTGCACTCTTGATGAAAAGACAGTATATGACGAGTTGTTACCCTTGGTACGAAGACGACTCATTCTTCAAATTCAACCTTATCTGACTCGCCATATAGAAACCGCGGGAAGAAGTCATCGGTATTTCGGCTGATCCAGTGCGGCATACATATTGGGTTTATACAAACAAGTCCATCTACGAATTGGATATTACCAAGGAGGACAGAGACATTTGGAAGATCTACCTCGACCAAAGCAAGTTTGACATTGCACTTCGTTATGCAAAGGTGAGCGTTTTTGTTTACTCTTCCCCTGCATAACGTAAATATGACTTGTTTCGTGCAGAAAGCAAGCCAGAGAGACATGGTACTGGCTGCTCAGGCAGAGGCTTACTTTGCCCAAGGAAGATATTTCCAAGCTGCACAATCTTACGCTCAATGTTCCACAACGTTCGAGGAAGTGACTCTCAAATTCATTGATGTTGGAGAACGAGATGCGTTACGATCTTACCTTATCTCAAGGCTGGAACGTACCAAACGAACTGTACGTATTCATCTCTAGGTGTATCTTGTGCAATTGCTAAGAATTTATAGGACTTATCACAACGCATGATGCTCGCAACATGGCTTGTAGAGTTTTACCTGAGCAAGTGTAATGAGTTAGATGACTTGATCGCATCCGAGAGCGTATCCAACGATGTCGAGAATCTGCAGACGGAGCGGAGTATTCTTGAAGAAGACTTGCGGCAATTCTTCCAAACATACAAGGTGAGTTTTCATGATCGTTACTGTATCTTTTCTGTTCATTAGGATTTCCATAGGCCAACCTTGACCCCAGTACTATCTACGAGCTAATACAAGGACATGGGAGGACGGATATGTACCTATATTATGCTTCAGTCGTTGGGAACTATGAAAGAGTCATCGAACATTGGATTGACGTCGAAGAGTGGACAAAAGCGATCGAAGTCGTCAGCAAACAGGTATTTATAAACATTCTACATCGTCTTTTTGTAATCAATAAATATCTTTTTTCCTCAGAATACTCTTGAGATGTACTACCGCTTCAGTCCAGTCCTCATGCGTCAGGCACCCAAAGAGACGACCGAGTCTTGGCTGCGTCAACCTGCCTTAGACCCACTTCGCCTCATTCCAGCTCTACTACAATTGCAACACGCGCCGCGTGATCCACTCTCTCCTAACTACGCTGTACGATATCTCACCCATGTCATATTCGAGCAACATAATACTTCCTCTACCATCCACAACCTCATCCTCACATTCCACGCTGCCTCACCTCCATCGGATGATGCCGCCCTCTTCCGTTTCCTATCAACCGCCCCTGTGGATCCACTAACACAGAAGCCCTATTATGATCTCGACTATGCCTTGCGACTCTGTAAACAAAGCGGTCATATACAACCTTGTGTTCATATTTACGGCAAGATGGGATTATGGGAAAATAGTGTCGATTTGGCGTTAGATATGGGCGACCTGGAGCTGGCAAAGATCAATGCGGATATGCCAGAAGATGATGTGCAGTTGAGGAAGAAGCTCTGGCTTAAGATTGCGCGGTATGTAGTGCAAGAAAAGGGCGACATTAAGACGTGAGTGATGTCTTTGTTCCTTTTTTTTTAATTGGCTCATGATCTTATGCTCAGTGCTATGCAATTTCTGGATAACGCGGATCTACTGAAGATCGAGGATATCCTTCCATTCTTCCCTGATTTTGTTGTTATCGACGATTTCAAGGAGGAAATTGCTCATGCGCTCGAAGGATACTCGGCTCATATCGACACTCTGAAGGGTGAGATGGAAGAAGCGACGAAGGCGGCGGAGGCGATCAAACAAGACATTTCTGCTCTCAAGAATAGATTCGTCACGATTGACGCCGGTGAACGGTGCTCGCACTGTTCGCATTTGCTGTTTACGAGGCAATTTTATGTATTCCCTTGTCAACACACGTTCCATGCGGATTGCCTTATTAGTTTGGTAAGGTTGATGAAAATGTCGCAAGTTTCTGTTCTTATTTTTGTTTGGTTGTTTCCAGGCCAAGGAATACCTGCCAGCGCACGCCTTGAGACGCATCGTCAACCTTCAATCTGAGTTGGTCAAGAACACTCAAACACCCCTCACTCTCGACCAATCTATCATCACTGGCCCTCTACCTACTCAACTCGGCCAAAATGGCCGTCATACGCCTACAACCCAGCGCACTCTTCTCTCTTCTACGTTTGTCAACCCTCTACAAAACGGTACACGCGCCGCAAATGCTCTAGGCCGGAACTTGTTGTCCGCTGGTGGTAATTTTATCGCGACCGGCGGTGGTAATCTCATTTCTGCAGGAGGAAGCCTGCTCACCACGAGTGGTGGAACTCTTTTGTCAGCTGGAGATAAATTGAAGGATATGATCGTGCCAGACGCTCTGGCAGCTATGGTAAGCACGCCGGCGTGGATACCCGGCGTGGGCGGTGCTGGGAAGAAAGATGGCCTTGGCGACAAAACATCAGGGGAAAAAGCGGAGAAGGTCAGGAGGGAATTGGATGAGATGCTGGCTAGCGCATGTCCATTATGCGAGAATGTTGTGGTAGGCCTAGATAGGCCATTCGTCAACGAGGGCGAAATTGATACCAGCTGGGAGCTCTAGTGTGTCCAGTATTTTATTCCCCTTAGAGATATGTTCCATCTTTTGCTTATTGAATCGCAGTATATTGGGAGTCTAGTTTTATCTGGTAATGAACAGCTACTGCAGCAGGCCCGATATAGAAAGAACAAGAGCGGACAATAAGTGAACGTGAGATTCAAGTCTGTGATGACGGGTAGATCAACCATTGATCTTCTTGGTTCTGCCTTGTCTACGTCGTAGTCGTGCGGCCTTGCGTGCACCCATCTAAGAGCAGCAAAATGAGCTCAGTATATTCCCAGGTCCAAGTGATTTGTACGTACCCTTGCTTTGTCCTCCTCGAGCCTCCTCCTTTCCTCTGCTGCACGTTTGCGTTCGAATGTAATCTCTCTTCTCCTCGTTTTTTCAGCTTGTTTCTCTTCCTTGAGCTCCTTTTCGAGTTTTTTGACAGCCTGTTCAGCCTTTGTTTTTTCCATGCGAGCTCCCCAACTCTTTGCTTTGACTCCAGGTTGCATGTGTGATCGTCTACAGTGGTCGAGATCAATTTTCGAAAAAGTAGACAGGAAATTGGACGTCTTTGCACAGACACTGCAGGCTTCATAACAGGCTTCCATGATTTTCCAGATACCCTGCCATTTGATGAGGATGCAAGTGGGATAGCCTCTTGTACATCTGTTGAGGCCATGTTTTTGAGCTGTGTCACTCCAGTCAACAAGTGAGAGCCGCAAGCAGAGCCCATAGTTCAGCGTAAATTTCCTTGTTTAGGACGGCCCCCGATGCCAGGATTGCTAAATGGGTATGACTGCGACATAAAAGGGAAATTGACCGGTCTCAGCAGATCACGTGATGCTGAGTCAAGGTACCAGAGGAGTCATGTATCCTTGCTGCCGTGCAGCTTCATAAGCGCATCAGTAAGCGGGTTTGTTGCAATGCATATATATCACCCAAGACCGGACCCAGTAATGTTCCCCCAAGTCAATGATGTCACCCGAGCAGGCACCGAAAGGACACTCTGGTAAAGGCTTGGAATCCGAGAAGACGAGGCGAACGAGAGCAAAGACAGCTTGGTGCGTGTCCATGTGAATACAGATGTCAGCACTGTATCGCTTAACTTGATTGTGTTTGTAGTGCGGAATGCCAGAGGTACATATTCGATCAAGATCAAAGATGTCAATCTCCGAATTCTATGTGAACCCTTTACCTAGACTGAAGCTCAAATGTGACAAACAAGTTCCATGTTCCACATGTGTTCGTCGTAGATGCACGCATTTATGCCCAGACAGTCGGTGCTCTTTGCCACAATTCTATCCATGATTCCATCTAACATAAGAACAGAAGCCATGCCTACAGGTTACACGCTAAGGTTCTACTTCTCCGCATCACCATACTGTTCTTGTAGTTCTCAACCCTTCAACCATGCAGTGCACACAAGGCTAACGACAGACTGCGTGCCAAAGTTGATGAGCTAGTGCAAAGGATACGCCAGTTAGAAGACGCCTTGGCCCTTCTCCAATCGCGCGTATCCGACGAAACCCATCCACTTCTTGCTGAAGAGCATCGTGTCGACATTGATATTCCTGGCGAACTCGTGCGAGATCCTAGCGAGGTTATAAATGCCCTTGGATCCCTCAGGATTAAAGACCGCGAGGAGACTTTCTTTGGGAGATCTGCTGGTAGCGAGATGCTGTTTCTTGTGAGTGGTATAATTGGCTCCAGCCCTGTAAGCTATGTCTTCTGACGATATTGCAGCAAGCAAGATCCCAAAATTTTGAGGCAATGCCTCTGGAATTCCCCGACCATCTTTCTAGCCTTTCGTGTCTATTCCCGTTTCTTCCTGGTGGTGCATGGCACGAAAAAGATACTATATACGCCATACTCAAATTTTTACCAGATCAAAAAAGAGCATCGTCCTTATGCGAAACATACTTTCAGCAGGTTTGTTGTATGATGAGGACTCTTTTTTTTCGTATCTGACCCCAACACAAGGCGAACTGGGCTCAAAAAATAGTAGATAGGGAGGAGCTTTTCGAAGAATTGATGGGCCCACTATACAAGCACTTGGCACGACGTAACGATGACCCTCTGGATCCCATGCCTATTTCTCCGCACCAAATTGCGGCCATATTTCTAGTTGAACTATTTCCCAGTGTTTTCAAGAATAGTACTGAAGTTAGGACCAGGTTTTTGCTCATGGTTCCCTGATGGATCTCACATTGCCTCCACGAAGCTCTGAGGCTGAGGGATACTTCCTGCTTGGTATATTTTCCGTAAATGCCTTGACTGTTAACATTGCTAACACAAGACCATAGGCCGAGCAGCTTTGTCGCTTCAAGACATGTTCGAAAGGCCAGAAGTAAAATTGTGTTGCTAAGAATCACGAACCACTCTAATATATGCTACAGCTGGCGACGGTACAAGGACTAACCATGTGTGCTACATACCATCATGTCGTTTCCAGCCAAAGTCGAAATCACTACTCCATTGATAGTGCTTGGAGAGTGCATTCTTTATCGTGCAAGATTGCTCAAGGCATGGGTCTACGTACGCCCATACTTTCCCCGCATATAAATCCAAATCCTTTCAGCTGATTTTGCTTCCTTAGATCGAGACCCCGGAAATTGGGGCTTTGGTATGATTTCTGATGCAAAGAAACTTCCATCCAATCTAACTGTTAAGTGCCGCAAATAGAATCCAAAATTGTTAACCGAAGGCGAAATCTGTTCTGGGAAATTTTCTCTATTGACAGCTTTTATTCTCTCGGAACCGGTCGCCCGTGAGCTATAATGCTGTTTGCTCATTGATTAGATGGTTCACTACTTCACTATTAATAATTTTAGGCCTTGCTTTCCTCGAATTTTTGTGGATTGTGCATTCCCAGAATACGAACAGACAACACTTAATAAAGATGGAGAGATTGAATATGGATGTAAGTGATAGCTTACAACATGCTGTCATCTCTCTAACACGTAACCAAGTCTACCACTGGAAGCATAGTTCTGCCCTTGAACTACAATCGCAAATCATCGAACTGACTTTGCAAGCTACGCCGCCTACTTATGATTCTGTACTCAAGGTATCGTCTTGCCTACTGGCCCAGCTCCAACTCTACGGTAATAACAGTGATTAATTTCACAGCTCGACGAAAAAATTAGAGCATTCCCCATTCCGTCCTCCTTAAACATGGACACTATGGCTCTCGATCCAATTTTTCCTCCCATACATTATCTACAAAAAGTTTGTGGCCATAAAGCTCCTTGTTCATATTCTCACTGAACTATTCATTAGGTCCTGCTTCTCGTTGTACGCGGTGTTTGTAAGTGAATACTGTTTTATTAACGTTTTTTTGTCATTAAACCAATTTTAGCTATCATTTATTTGCATAGGAGTTTCTTTGTACAAGCAATCCTGGATCATCCCGTCAATCCGTTGCGAAGCAGATACGGCCCTTCTTTCTTGGCAGCTTCACGAGCGGCTTCGGAAGTCATTAAGCTGCTAAAACGCAATTATGAACTTTATCCAGATTTATGTACTCGATGGGGCCACTTCTTTATCCATGTCTTTTCTTCAGCTGTCAGTTCATCTCTTATTTCAGCTTCCTCAGGAGCCTAAAAATATCTTTATAGATCATTATGGGAACAATAGCAATTCGTCTTCCAACTTCGTCGTTTGCAGCCACTGCCCGTAGTCTGTTAGATGATGCCATCGGCCTTTTTGCCAAAGCGCCGGAGGAGTATTCCGGCGGTCCCAAGATTAAGGTATGGATGTATCCACCCTACCGAGCTGTTAATTTGTCCCAAATCGATGTTCATCATGGTTGCAGGGAATCCTTGCCAAGTTTCAGAAACGGGCTGCTCAGGTCAAGAATGAAGTTGGACCTGACAAACACCTGCCAGCTTGTACTAATCCATGTGCTTGTGCAAAAGCCAATGTACAGCTCTCGATATTTGGTGGGCACACACATGTACAACGCGTTGACACTGATTCAGCTCGCACATCATACCCTGACAAAGAATCACCCGCTGCACAACAAGCCACCATGTCAGCTGGTAAAGGGGCTAGTGCCCCATTTCCTCATGAACAGACAGCCACCGCCACGCCCAACACACTTGCAATGGATTCCCCATTTGCTGCTGATGGTGGAGCAATCCAGGTCCCGATACCCATTGTACCAGATATGCCAGAACTATTATTCCCCTCTCCTGATCTGCAGAGTGTAGATACGTTTTCAATTGGGCAGATGTTTTCTAGTGATGATTATTGGACTAACATGGGCTCGATGCCGACGTCATGGGATAGTTCAGCGGGTCTCGATCAACAACAACAACAGTTTCCGGATGTTTATTGGCCCAGATCGGACGCATCTAGCGCACAGGTCGGATACCTTGACAACATGGCTGCAATGGACGTCCAGTGGATGGTGTTTATTCATGACACCGGAGTCCTGCAGGGAGGCGAAGTCAATGATGTTGGAGCGTGATTGACAGTGCTCGAACAAGTTATTGTATTCCCGAAACTCGGGGAATTTGCGAATCACGGATATATTACAGCTGTAAATGGCGGTTAGCATGGCTTCTCGACGAAACTGGTAAAAAAAGGACAATAGACGAGACGTAAACAAGCATGCTGCTCGGCTATTACGGAGTTATGAAGAGCGCTAGTGGTCGAAAAGCTTCAAGTGCTGAAAGATGGAGTTGGCTCTACCACAGATGAAGAGGGTTGTAGGATATGTAGAGACGGGGGAGCACGGTATTTGTATCTTGAATGTTACTATACCATAATTTTCCAGACATACGCTTAATGTAATACACCCAACTCACGATGATCCAAGCGGGGAAAGAGGCCAGAGAAGATTCACTTGACTTCATGTGACGGTGTGAAGTGGCGGCGGCGGCGGCGGTGGCAAAAAGACGCAGTGGCACGAAACGGAGCCGCCACAGCACAAAGCAAGCAGGTTTGGCAGCGATTGTCACCTCGCACATCCTCTGGCCAGTACGGCCCTGCCTGTGTCCCTTCATTCTCTCCTTATTACTGCAGCTTCCTTGCTACTAGGCGCCCTTTTTCTATCTTCTTGTATATGCACGCTCCTTCCCATAATGAACACCGAAATAGATACCCAACAAGAGGAACAGCACCTCAGAAACCTGCTCGGCCAACGTTCTGCTCGTACCAACATACACACCAATCACGCCAGGCTCTTCTCGACGTCTGACCTCTCCGAATCTCCATCCATGTATAGCACTGCTTTCTTTTCTCCCCAAACCCGCGCCCCTTTCGATGTCGATACTAGGACAATAGCATCAGATTATGGGCCCCCTCGGCCCGAGTTTGATGCCATCCAGCGTGTTATCCTTGATGATCCCACTGCAAGCGCCATAGACTTCAGTGAAGACCCCCGCATGTCCTACATCTCAGATACGGGCTCTTATGCTAGCGATAAGCAACTTGAGGGTGAATTTTCTGATGACGAGGTTCGCATGAGTATGCTAGGGCCCAAGATGCGCTTTCACTCTCGAGCGCCATGGGAGACAGGCGAAGACTCGCTTCTGGACGAAAATGAGCCCCCGGTGGATATTGCCAGTTCCAAATCGCCGTCAATATTCCAGCGTGGACGAGGAGACAATGCTACGAGAGGATCTGGTTCTACAGCCCGTTCACGAAGCAAGGGGCCTGCTGAGGCAGAGCGAGAGCAGCCCAAGAAGCCTTTTGATGCATTCAAATCTGGACAATCGACTGCCATGGCGTGAGTTTTTTCATCGCTAACACTGTCGCTAGAGATCGTTGATGGCTTACGTATCTGTCGTTACAGTGCTTTCGCGAAAGCTTCGGCTCTTGCTACCTCTGTCGTTAGTAGTGCGGACTATCAAAGTTCTACAAAGCATACGGCAAATGCTCGCCCCAGGCTGTCTCTTGGCCGCGTTCTCTCACAGACACCTAACGTAGCTATTTCTCCTATTTCATCTCAGGGACCCGTTTCTCGTTCTGTTACCCCCGAGACACCTCAGGCTTACCACAGAAGTTCTCAACCCTTTGCTTCTGACTCACCGCCTCTTCCTTTGTCTGAGACGTCATCACCACCTCGTTCAGAATTCTTCATGACACCCTCTCCCCGCCAATCCCACGAGACGTCGATTTCATCCGCAGAAGGCCCTCACGACCCTATTCATCCTTATGCTAACCCCGAGCTTGCTCCTCCTGTCCATCCAGAGCCCTCAATTTCTCTTCGACCAATCGCTTCCCGCCCGTCAATCGATACTGCGTCTTTGCATAGTCCATCTCGTGCAGCGCCTGCGGGCGAAAATGCATATATTCAAACTTCACCCAAGATTGATTCTCGGACGAGTCGGCCTCGAAGGCCCTCGGCGTATGGGAAAGAAATTTCTTCGCCTATATCCATATCTGGCTCTTCTATGTTCAGCCGACCTAGTTTCTCGTCCGAGCAGGATAGGGAGAACGGAACGAAATTCTCGGCTGCCTTTCCGGGCTGGGTGGATAAACCACCGGCGTCCCCTGTTGCGCTGATATCGTTGCAGGAGGCTCAGACTATGGCCCGCGAGCGTTCGCGTAGCGTAGCTGTTCCCACTGTCGCAGTGGAAAGGCCGTTTTTCCCAGAAATGGCCCCCGTTGAGAGTAGCGACCCAAAACCTATTAAGACTAGGATGCGCTCTGTCAGTGCGGGTGCACGCGCCAAGCAGGCCACATCTAACGCCACCGTCGCTCAGCTACCGCCGCTATTTGATCGACGGGGCAGTGAGCAGGCCGCTCCACGTAATGTGAAGCATAAGAGAAGTGGGTTTATGCGCGGTCTTTTCAATGGGAAAGACAAAGAAAAGAGCCCTCCGCCTCCGGTGCCCCCATTGATGCATAACAACAGCTGGCAGTCGTCGCAATCGCTTCAACCTCCCAGGATGTTCAAGCCTGTGGAGCGTGTTCCAGTCCCATCATATACTGAAACTTCCCTTTCTGAAAAGTCGCTGCCAGCTGCATCTTCAATGCTAACTGTGGGAGGGTCGAAGTCACTGTTGTCGATTTCTGAGTCATCAACGGGTACTTTGAAGAGCAGCTCTTCTGCTTCCAATATCAGACATCGCACACCGGTACCACCGTCGATCACCATTCCTAACATGTCGACATCCTCTTCTACGATTGCATCGGCCCCTACTAGCTCTGGCGCGAGTTCTCTGCTTCCGCACAGCGCGCCGTCAGATAAAACCGATTTCCAAGCACTGAGTCTTCGGCCGGTTTCCACGATGTTTAGCACATATTTCACGGATCAGATCATGGGCTCACCCGTACCACCGCACCGTGTTCCCGACCTGGAGCGGTCCCCATTGACTAGTCCTATTTTCAGTCCCGGGACCCAAGCGAGCGATTTCCCGGTGACGCCTGGTGAGGAGACGCAAGAGAAGAACAGTCCTGCATCGACTATTCAGGCGTTGCAAGAGCAGATTATTGCTTCCCGCCAGGCATGGCAAAAGCATGTCTGGGGCCTGGAAGAGCAAGTCCAGGCCCTGAAGGCCGAGTTGGAAGAGCTTCGTGTCAAGGGTGCGGATGACAAGGATTACTGCGACGTGTGCGGTCGTGGAGGTGCTGATCCGAATATGGCCTCTCAAACGAATGGCTTCGGCGGCGCGACAGACATGGCCGGCAAACAACTGTAAGGCAAGCATTCCGTTATCGACAAATTAAATGCAGGCGGACCTGGCCATTTCGGCGGTGTATTATGAAAAGTTTTACTTCTACGCGACCAAGGCAACATGTTTGACCATCTAGCCCTCAAAGGAAAACACACCCTCATTTTTGGGCTTCTTACTTGCGGACGCTCCGCATGTGATTATTTTCACTCTTTTTCTCGGTTTGTATTAATATTTATTTTCTCTCCCTTCTCCGGATTGTATACACTTCACAGAATAACTCCTGGACTTTTGTACATGGCACGCCCATTACTTCTTAACAATGCCCAACTACACTTTCGTTTTTTCGCTTCTTGCTCCTCCCCCTCCCTTTTTTCTCTCTGTTTGTTATGTAAAGTCTAGTATACCAAGCGACTGGTATGAACCGCGCGAAAGATTCCCAATACTATTTGTCATAATGTACAATTCTTGCACTGTCATTCTTAATCCCTCCCCCTCTCCCGCACAAGTAGCTACATACATATTTTCTTTACTTTTGAACCCATGCCATTCTCTTGATTTTGAGACTTGATATAGTCGCTGGTACCTACCTTCTCTTCGTTTTTTTTTGTGATCTCGGACCTGGACTCCTGTCGTTACATTCTAAACACGCCCTTTGAATATAACTCTTCTCAAATTTACTTATAATGTCTATAGGCCTTCTTGGGATAATTGGTTAGGAGAATACAATATGTCCTGCTTAGGCTTGAGGCTTTCAGGAACTGGTTAACTGCAAAAATGCGAATTTGACGAGAAAGCTACAATGACGCTTACATAATCAAGCCAACTCATAGCTGATCACGTGCAAACAGGCCCTATATCGACACCATGACCTCTGACGTTTACGCTGCATGGACGGCTCTCCCAGACTCGGACCTCACTGTCGACAAAATCAGGTCTACATTGGGCACGATCAATAATGATGAACTTTGGACTGCTGCTGCATGCTTGGACAGGCTCGTTGACGACAAGGATGTACAACACGCCTTATGTGACATTGCTCTGGAGAGGACAGCGCATGCTGTTCAGCGTTGCAAAGATGCTGCTCTGAGCCCGGCTTTGGATGATAATCCTTCGACGCCTACCAAATACGATGAGGAGCTTCTCGCCGCGCATTTTCGGGCTGTACCTGCAGATGCACAGCTGTGCTTTATTCGAACGGTTATGCTGCAACGACTGCAGCGGCTAAACACGTTTTTGGAAATTCAGCGCGGGGCGGCTGCGGCATCGAACTCGAGTTCGAAAGAAACAGAGGAGGAGCCAGATCCATGGGATGATGATGACGATCCTTGGGCCGACGGTGGCTTGCCCGACTCCGATGCTGACATGGTCAAGGAGCCCGTGAAGAGCATATGGAGTTTATCGGATTTTTTGACCTCAAACCTCGTCGATGTGGCATGCGATATGGCTATACAGCAGCAATTCCCTGAACTGCGTATCTTGCTGGCGAGGCACCCCGATATCCTCTGGCCGCGTCGGTTGGATATATTGGACTCTATTCCATGCCACACACCACCCTCCGACTTTCGTGATCTGCTTCCCTCTTTCGACGTAGACCAGAACGTAGAATCCGCTGCAACCGTTTCTGTTTCAGGTCAGGAAGACTGGGTACTGGCCCCGGTTGTACTTTCTGCTTTGAAAGCTGTCGGTTACGTCCTCGAGGAGCACGTGGACCATTGGGACATCGCAGAGAATGAGGGTACTCTCTCACGGCAGCTAACCGCATGCGAACTGAAAGATTGGTACGAAAAACGTGTGGACCATGTGTTTACTTCCACTGGAATAGTGGATCTGGCGCTTGCTACTATCCAGCATGGCGCTTCGCAAGGGATACCTGGCCTGGACGAGATTGGAGAGGACCTCAGCCTCCTGTCTCGTCTCGTATACGATGCCACCAACGCTGTCTACTCCGAAGACGACTGGACACTATCGAAATGGCGCTCTTCGGAGCCCTCACAGATCGTCAGTGCCTATCTCAAACGCTCAATACCGTCCTCGGTGGCGCGGGACATTCAAAAGTTCGTCATGCCATATCTCTTCGTGGTAGAATCGCGCGCCGAACGCTCGGGAAACCCCGATCCATCGATGAGCAAGCGTCTTCTGTTCGAGTATATCCTGTCCGCGCCATTGAAGACTGTAGAGGCCATCTTTGAAGCTTCCAAGCCAACACTGCCGCCAGGCCAGCGCATCATCAAGAGCGACGAGGATATGGTTCGCGTTGCGCTCGCATGTCTCTACGGAAGTAGTAGCCTATCCGAGTGGTCTTCTATGAGTCGCATTTTTGAATGTCTTCCCGCTTGGGAGACAGAACGAGCAGGAGAAGCCGAAGACGAGGCGGACGCAACTATCGTTTCTCTTGGCGCATTCGTCACACCCTCGACGGATCGGCCGCAGTGCACACCTTCCGATCTTCTCCTCTTCTTCAACCCTTTGCCTATCAACTCGTTGTCACGTGCGCTGGATATTCTGGATGTGCATCTTGAGTCAGGGGAGATTTTGGCACGCTGGAATGTCCCAGCTCCACTCCGTTGGTTCCTGCAAAGTAGTGGTGATGTGAATGAGCAACGGGCTTGGGCTACCAGAATGGCTCGCCGAGCGGGGCAAGGCCTCGAGAAGCAGGAAGAATGGCATAAACTTTTACACGACATGCTTAAGCTGGGTGGATCGGGTGAGAATGGGCTCAGGGGTGCGTTCGGATTGCTGGGACGTATCGATATCCTTCAAATATTCTTCAATGGACTTCTTACCGCGGGCAGTAAGTTCTCTCGATTTACTCCAGAATATGCAGTCGCTCAGCCGAAAGATAGAATTCAAAATCGCCAAGGGGCTGCTCAAAACTTCCAAGAGGTTACTTGCATTAGATCCACAGACAATAGAGGATATTTGCTTAGCTAGCTCCCGAGAGCTTTATGACAACGCTTCTTCTGGGAATTATAAATTTGGCGATATGCTTCTTGCGTACGAATGGTGAGTTGGTTTGAAATCTTAGACAGTCATCATTCTTATATCTTACATCTGAATCTACAGTCTTGATGTGCCGGCACCTACAGCTCGATTGATCAAAGAGAAGGAATTTATTGAAGCCACTTCTCGTATTTCGTCCTTCAACGTTACTTCTCGAGGCGGCGTTCCAATCTCTCCGATTGAGATTCGGTTGACACAGGACCGCCTCTCGCTAGTGTCAAGAGTGTTGTCGAGCAATGCGGACGCATACAAGCACACTGAGGTCATACTCGACCTTGTATACAAGCTTGGGTATAGGAATGATATTGTCGCAGAAGTCAAGACACTTGCCATGATCGCGGACACGGCGCTACAAGCAGAGGACTTTTCTCGCGCATACGAAATATGTGAACGGATGGTAAACATCGTCCGGGACATGACAACGACGACACCGGACTCGGTCGATCCAAACGTGCAGCAGATCAAAGAGGTCTGCTGGGTATCCTGCTTCCAACTCGGTCGACAGATAGAATATGCCGATTTGGACAAGAAGCTCCTCTTGCTCGGCCATGCACTTGAATTATGTCCTCCAGATAGACTCCATGATGCTCTCGGCGCATGGCGACGACTCGAAAACGACGACATAGTGCAGCGCCGCGAGCGAATCACTCGCGGACTGGAAACTCGTGCCTTGCAACGGCCCAAGGGCCATCCGCTCAGCGCTTCGGCAGTCGCAGCTAGTACGGCGTCGTCGATCGCAGCGCGCTTCCAGGACCTTCATATCCCGTCGCCACAGCTGCTCAATACACCTGATGCTGCCGCTATAGCGAACAAGGCATTTAGTCGTGTGGCAGCGAACTTTAACTTCGCTCGGGGACGGACATTGGTGTCGGAGGAGGAAGGGGAGAGATCGAGGAGCGGTAGCCGGCCCAGGATCGATGCTCATGAGGTGTCTACACAGGCTAATCGTGTATTACAGCGTGGCATTGGTTGGCTATTGGGTGGAGACGAGTGAATGCTTTCAATTTTCGTTTTTTTATTTATTCTTTGTTTTCGACCCCAAATTCCCCGTTCGGATACTTGCGGCTTCATTTCTCAATTCAATATTAGTATTCTCTTCAGTTGGCCTATACCTTTCAAGATAAACGTAGTCTTAAGAATTCAGCGACAACCTTGTGATCAAATCAAGTAGGCTAATGCACTCACACTAATCCACCATACATGCATCATGAGGCCAGAGGGTAGACATGTGCAGTGCAGTTATCATTGGGGCCAGTGGTTGGTAATGGCAACTGCGCAGCTCCCAATGTACGAGTGCACTTGACCTCGAACCAGCAGCATCTATTGATAATCTTATTTTCTGTAGAGATAAAATAAATAATATTATGAGTATCGTATGTATGGGTGTCTGCAGCTCTTATACTAGCCTGACTAATAGCTCGAACCGCACAACAGGCAGGGTTCGCTAGACGCACTCAACCGCCTCCGGTTCCCAGTGCCAGTGCCAGTGCCAGTGATGTAAGCCCGCGCGATCATAGCCAACCTCTTCTTGTCACTTTCTCTTCCAAGTTGGGCAATATGCTGGCCCGTAAGAGGAGGACGATAAATAACAGCAGCGTAGTTTCGCTTCCACAGCTTCCCACTGAAGTATGGATGTTCGTCTTCTCCTATGTGAACGACCATCGAGATCTACGAGCCCTATGTCAAACCTGCAAGACTTTCCTGCCGCTCGTACAGCCTGGCTTGTTCCGTTCCATTCGCATTGTCTCACCCTCACTGCGCATACCCCCTGGTACTGGAAAGGTCAAAAAACGTCTCAAAATCTTAGCACGTCCACATATAGCGACCAACATCCAGGCTTTGCGAATTCTATCTGAATATCCGCACTATCCTGACCATAATGTCTTGGATGCTATCTGGACATTGATCTCGCTCGCTCAGAACCTGACCAGCTTACACATTTTTGACATGGAGATATCGGCAGCACGCATAAAGGCCATTCGTGCTTTGCCTCGTCTCAAGGAACTGTGCCTGCTTCAATGTCGGGACACCAGTGACCCCGCGACACACATCTCTGGTCACTTGTCGTCGTTGCGGAGCTTCCATTGCAATCCCGAGTTGCCTTGGTTGGCTTTCTTTGATCCAAAGACAATCGAGCGTCTCATATTGTCCTCGCAGATGACGACGTCTCTACCTAATTCATGGACGTTCAAGGGACCGTTCCCGTGCCTGACGTACCTCCGCGTATCGCATTGGTTCATTGCCCATCCTCTGTTCACGGAGATCATCAATAACGCTCCCGCTTTGCACGAGCTCGTCATCACGAGTGGTAAAAGTCCATCGAGACCACTGTCCCATATTCAACCAGAAATCCTCTCGAAGCTGGAAGTGTACGAGGGCCCAGAATATTGTGCTCCAATGTTTGCACAAGGGGGTAAACTCGTCCACGTTACACTATGGGAGTACTCCTTTTTCACTCAAGATAACAACTTCGGTGGCTTGGATGTCGCTCTAGAGCACCTAGCACCACAATGCGAAAATCTCGAGCATCTTACGCTCCGCTTATCCGTCCTTCCTGAGGACATTTTTGCGTCGACGAGTCATTTCGTGAATTTGAAAACGCTTCATGTATTCGTCAAGGCTGTTCCTCCGGACCGGACGCGACCCGTGAGATAACTTTTTTTTTCTCATTTGATAAACAATTATTGTTAGACTTAATTTATGCCACAGGAATTAGTTAATCAGCTGCTACAGGTCGACATACCCAAGCCTTTGCGATCGATCTCTTTCTCCTGTGACATGAGAAGTGATCATGATAGTAATGCGGTAGACGAGAGCATCAACACCCTTGCGAGACTTTCCGGAACACATCCTCAACTTGTCCGTGTGCATTTTACCGGTAGAGACTTCGATTGGAGAAACTTTGAATAAATTAACATGGTATTATAAGCGAGATCTTTTTGATATCTTACTATCTTTTGAAAGGTCTATCACTCGTCTACCCTAGAAACCTGCCATTCTGTTTTGCATGTTGTACAAATATGATAAATCCACCATTACAGATAATCTTTTACAAGTACATGCGAAGTATTATTGAACTCCTGGGGACCATTTGATATTACAGTGCAATGTTGCCGCATTGCATCAACCATTAGAAGAACCCACCACCACCGAAACCACCATCGAAACCGCCGCCGAAACCACCACCGAAACCAGGATCAAAAGCATCCCCAATAAGATCTCCAATGAGCAGTCCACCTGTTACATGATCATAATAGTCAGTCTACTCGTTCAACTCTTATGTAGCAACGGACATCGAAGATGATGATAATGATGATGATGACTGACCTGCCAACCCGCCCAACAGTGGTAGAGCAGCGCCACCACCTCCAAAGCCGCTGGTGCGATAACCTGCCGGCCTGCCATATCCATAGCTGGGTCCGCTGAGGTAAGGTTGGGGGTAGCCCGCGGGAGCGCCATAGCGCTGTTGACTGTTACCTGGGAAACCACTGAAGCCGGAGTATCCCCCATAGCGCTGTTGGAAGCGCTCAGGCTGCTGTGCTTGCATCTCTTGTAACTTGCGCAAACGCTCCTGGCGTAACTGTCGTTGACGTTCGGCGAGCTGTCAAATATTGATTGTGGTCAGGGGCTGTGATGGATATGAAAGGGGGGGGGGACGAGTAAAACAATGTTGCTTACTGCAGCCTCTTCGCGTTTTCGAGCTTCGCGAGCCGCCTCACGCTCCTCTTTAGTGCCTATTGCCTTGTCCTATGTAATACATATCACCAATGGTTGTTAATAAGGAATGACATTTCTTTGGCCACATTAAGCTTACCTTGAGCTTTCCAAAGAAGCCACGGTGCTTATCTGGATGTGCCTGAGGTGTTGTGGGATGAGATGCCGCCGACATTTTCGAAGGACCAGCTCCGAAATCGTCTCCTAGTTCATCCACGGGCCTCTTCTTGGTATCACCATGATACGAGTGTCTGCGATTATCGCCTACTGCTTCGTCGTATCCCGGTGGAGGTGGACTTGAAGACGATGGTCCTTGGATCATCTCCCGGTATTCTGGGTGCTCAGATAAGAACCGTTCATCTTGAAATGGATGGGTCCATATCGCTCGTGGGGGATTGGCTCGGGTGTCAACCTAACAAACACAGCGCTATTAGTGATGACTAAAGATGGTATTATATTTTTGGCTGCTCAAAGTGCCCTGATACAGACCCAGTACGGATGGGCCTGGTTGGAATCAAATTCCTGTATCCAGCCCGGGGGGAGTTGGTTCAAGTCAATTTGCTGTGGGGACATTTTGCTGAGTAGAGCTTGAAGGATGGGAAGTTGATTGTTGTGGTTGATTATGAAGAGGGGCTATGGACACTTCATCCTATTTATATGGGAACAAGCATTGCCTCCTTTCGATGGCACTGCAACCCGAGTCTTGTGCGTGGGACCATCATCATAATGGCGCTGCGTGATGACAATAACGTCATTTGCATTGGATTTAGACCGCTAGGCACGTGAGTGCACGTGACGTCAGCTCTGCTTTGCACTGCGACACTATCAAATTATTGCCTCAGGTTATCACAGAGCATTTACCAATTACTACCATTGATCTTGTTTACATGCTTCTCCTTGAATTTTCGGGTTAAATCTCTAAAAATTTGATAGTGAAATATCAAAAAGGAGTGGGATGCGCATGCATTCACCCCTATTGCGACTTGGACAGTCAGAGCCTTCCTTCCGCAGAGTACAAAACTAAATAATCTTCTCAGAGGGTGTTTAAATTACTCGTCTGATTATATTATCACGTCCATATTTAATATGCTATGAGTCGGATAGTCAGCTTGGGTGCCCGGTTTCATACATTACATCAAGTGTGATTCCCCGGTGAACGTACTGGATAAATCCAAACAGTATCCTCCTACGGAATCTGTTTAAATTAGGGGCTTGAATCGGGCTACTTATAAAAAAGGCGGTCTGAGCAATTCTTGTGTATACACCATCAACCCCCACCCCCCACACACATACATCCCAAATATCAGGATCTATTTCTGAAAAGTACTGCCCTGGGCGCAACACGCATAGTCAAATGTCAATCAACATTGACGAAGTTGAGGCATTTAGCTCTAGCGAGCTATTCGAGGTAAGAGAAGTTCCAGTAACTTGAACACTGAATCGCTTTTATTGATTCATAAATCGAACGTACAGGGGACATGGTCCTCACCGGTATTCATCTCAGGGCAACTGCTTTTGGCTGCCGTTGAACACAAATTCGTTCGCCATACATACTTGCATGATCTGGAATCGTTTCTTTCGATATTTCTACTAGTATATACGATAACAAGACATATCGAACCAGTATATACCTGGAATCAAATATTCCTCCTGAGATTGCTGTCCCGTACCACTACTGGAAATGAAGGGACGCTTGGTCGCTCCAAGATCAAATTTATAATCAATGACTATTATCAGGAGAAAATAGTATATCCCGACGGCACCTGGAAGCAGATTGTGCCGTTTATTGTATCCGCATATACTGACATATTTAAAGAGCATCTCTACCAGTACACGATGGGTTTACAGGAAGAACAGTGGATTCTCGCTTGGGAGAATGAATATGAGTCTCAGGTTGATGCTGCACTCGCTGCGCCAATGAAAACGTCTAAGGCCCAGGAGGTTGCTCAGGTGATGGTTGATATCTTGAATAGATATGTTGGGGTATTGCAGAATGATTGATGCGAATGAATAGTGGGGTGATAGGGAATTGGTTTGTAGCCAATGCTAGTTTTTTTATCTCTCCTTAACTTCAAGTTCTTATAAGACTAGAGTGGAGGATTAAGTGCTTTAGATTTGTGAGACCAAAAAGTGAAATAATTCGAAATCCGACTGATTGAAAAATAAAGATGCAAATGCATATAAGCATACTGGTACTGGTATTCATGCTGTCAGAGATATACCAGCACCGGATTAAATAGCTGGAAGGGAGAAAATCACGATGTGAACGAGGCTGACTCGGATCACACGTTGCCTCCATTTGAGTGCAATAACTTTTAAAAACTTGAAATACGACAATGTACTAGTAATCAAACTCCGAAGATAGCGGAGGTCATTACACTGGCACGAGCGTATTACTAGACCGCGAGTAGTGCTCAGCGTTCTGAGTCGATTGGATTCCTTGCTTAAAAATGTCCACTGATCTTGAGTTTCTAAAATCTGCTGGTCTCTACGAGATACCCTCCAAGGCCAAGCGATATTCGTCAAGACCACATGTAACGCTCACTTTTGCCCAGTCTCTGGACGCCAAGATTGCCGGTGCAAGAAAGCAGCAATTGGCTATTAGTGGCAGAGAAAGCTTAATCATGACGCATTGGTGACTATTGCTCCATTACTCAGTTATAAACATGATCAGGTCCGAGATGATGACAGGATGAGAACCCTTCACGATGCCATCCTGGTCGGCGTTGGTACAGCGATCAACGACAACCCCCAGCTTAACAGTGGGTTCAGTCCTCAAATCACTCCTCTTCTGGAATCTGCTCTTTGTTAAGTCATCCCAAGCCCGTCATCTGCCACCACCGAGCGACACCGATCCAGCTCACCGCTCACACATGCCACGTCCGATCATCTTGGACTCGTCATTACGTACACCGCCCAGTGCACGTATGCTGGAAAATTACCGCAACAACTCGCCAAAGACACCCGCGCGGAGACCGTGGATTATGTGCATGCCGCCTCCAAGACCCAGTCTCACTTCATTATCAGACATCTCAGTGCCCACCGACGGCTTCGCGGCCAAGCTTGCCGCGACGCTGCAGTCCCAGGGGATTTCGGGCGTAAGTCGGGATAGCCAGAGAGTGTATGACGATTTTCAGGCTCGTAAAGTCGCGTTGGAGCGCGCAGGAGCGCGTGTCATTGAGGTGGTACCCGATCAGAGTCGAGGCGAGGGAGGTGTCGCCGATCTACAGCATGTCCTACGTGTGCTGAAAGATGAAGGCATCGAAAGCGTTATGGTTGAAGGTGGTGCAAGGATCATTTCTGCGTTTCTGGCTGCAAAGTCCAGAACTGCCAGAAAGGTAGAGGAGAAGGATGAAGAAGGTAAAAGTCTCGTGGACACAGTCATCTTGACAATCGCACCCATCTTTCTCGGCGAAGCGGGCTTAGGGTATGGCCTTCAACTCGGCGGCGACACGGGGGTACGTGATCCTTTTCTTTCCCTTCTTTTTGACATGGTTCTCATTTTGCAACTTCCGTCATACGTACATATATATATCTCCTATGGAATTTAACTTTTTTTTCTATTGGGTCATAGAAACTCGCTTTGAAGCAGGTGACAACTTCTACGCTTGGTCAGGATATCGTAGCTGCATTTACAACTGAATCTGAATGATGTATACGCATGTACCACAATTACTAAAATGACAGAAGAAAAGAAGAAATCATCGTGAGAATTCGTCAGATATTGCGTCATATCTATTGTATTTCCTTACCGACAAGCAAAAGTCACATTTCTGATCATCACTGCATAAGTCGAAACATAAAGCATTTGAGTTCAAATATAGATGTCATGTGCGCGTACATCCACATTCGTTATCTCTGTTGCCGTTCATGGTTATCACTATCTTTCTTCTATTCCGAAGAATGTCACTACAGCAATACAATCACACGGGAAACCGGGTACTGAGTCCAGACAAATACGCCATGAACGGATACAAACATGCGAACCGCAAACCCTGTCGATATTAACGGATCCAATCGTCTTCCGAGACAACCGACATCCAGTATTCAATATTCGATGCTCAACGTTCATTCATCGATACTTTTAAGGCTGGATCAATCATGAAAAGACAACAGGAAAAGGATATCTAAGGATTAAATATTAGAGACAAATTACTATTTAACATTAGCCTTATGGTATTTAACCCTTCTTATATGCACTCAAAGTGTAGGCGGGAAGGGTGATTAAGTCGTAGAGATGTTGCAATTCCCGGTGACTCTAATATGTGTATTATTCGGCTCCGATGCAGCATAGCGTTGGACAGATGGCTCCTGATTTTCTGAGATGAAAATATTGATCTTTGGACAACAAGAGACCCCTGGAAAGCAGAAGAGAGGTCGAGTAGCGGTTAGTGTGCATGTGATGAGAAGGGTGATAAGAAGAGCGATGAGTACAGATCAGACGAACGAAAGAGAAAACAAACAGCGCGTCAGAAGATAGGGTAGTAGTGCTCAGATCTCAGGCTTGGCGCGTCTTAACGAGCTCAACGGTTCGGCGCCATTCAGTGGTGAGCGCATCGATAACCCACCACTATTTGTTGCTTTCAGCCACGTCGCCTTAAAATTCACGAAAGCACTTGAGAAGCATATCTACAGTAAAGACGAAGAGTATCAAACAAGAAAAAAAAAAGAGGGGCCTACGAATAACGTGCTTACACATTTCCACTATGTCTCTGGCGTTATCTAGCAAGTCTGACCCTCCAAGTCGGCTCTGAGTAATGGCCTGGGTAAAAGAGAACGAAAACTGTATACCATGAACCATGACGTCTGTTTCAACAATGCGTTTTTAACTCACATCATGATGTATATTTGTATGTAATACAGTATGTGCCAAAAGTCTGTCACAGTTTGCATTTACCCATTTCCACTTCGATTTGCTTCAAACAAAAATTCATGTACCATGATTTGACTATCTTAAGAAAGCCTGTGATTTAATCTTTGAAAAATATTTTGTGGTTGGACATTAATCTGCAAATTAGTCAGATCACAAAAAATCAGCTCTATGAATTTAAGTCATTTTGGTATATAAGCATTTTTGCCGTAAACCAGACCTAAAATATGATGTAATAAATAAAAAAAGGTTTGCATGAATTGGCTAGCTGGATGATGCGCTAGAAATTCCGCAAGTTGGTTATGTTGACAACATTTTAATAGGAAAGGCTGAAATCACTGACTAAAACATGGCCAAAACAGCCAGCTTATGGGATTTCTAGCACATCATCCAACAGGTCAATTCATGTAAACTTTTTTTTTGGCTTCAATGTATTTAAGGGCTAGTTTACAGGAAAAATATCAAAATTTTAAAACAAGTTAGATCTATAGAGTTAGGTTTTGGCAGCTTTGATAGTAATAGTGAATCTTGTACATTAACGGCCAGCCACAAAACACCTTTAAAAAATTAAATGTACAGGCTTTTAGGGAATACTTTCAATGCTCTACATAATTTTTTATTTGGGACGAAACAATGCGTGACAGACTTTTGGCGCACACTGTGCTATTGATATTGCCTTTACCAAGTTAGCTGACATATTGACATGCATATAAACATACGATCCCTGCAAATATGTGTCCCTCTCTTCCCAGTGTGATGTAACGCGTCGGAACGAGAGGAATTACTTTAGAATGAATTCACTAGAACCACTGGGTTCGCAAGTAATGCGTATATCATGGATTCGGCTTAAAAACTAAATATCATCTAAATCACAAGGGATATAATGCAAAAAAAAACGCAGGAAAGAGAAAACGGAAAATAAGGGAAGCGAACGAAAAAAGAAAGAAAAAAATGCATGTGTATTGGCAAAAGCCCTAACGTATCATGTCCGACGTAAGGGGAAATGCTGAAATGTGTATGATAGAGAGAGAGAGAGAGAAGGAAAAATAAAATTACACGCGACGTAAAATCATTTTGATGGTATCCAGAAATGGAGAGCAAGCAAGCAGAGAAGTCGTATACACCGGGGAGGAGGAGGAAGCGGCTGGTACTAATAATGCATGTGATGAGAAGGGGGAGGGGGAGAGGGGGGAAGGCAGGGAAATCGAACGAGTGATAAGACACGGATATAAGTCAGAAAGGAGAGGGGTAAATAACAGAAGACGTTTAATGAACATGTCAATGCCAATCATCAAAAGAAGGCGGGAGTGAGGGGCTGGGTAACGATTTCGAAAAAGCTAGAGGAATATGAATAACTTTGATGCAACAAAGGAGATGAAAAGGAAAGGAAGGGGCGTAAATTAAATGTATGCATTTTTTTTAGAGATAGGAAATAAACCACGAGTAATTGGATGAACTTATCAGGTCGGTTATCGCATGGTAAGCATCTGCGGGGAATGGGAACGGGAAGACAGAGAGAATGAGGGGGGGGGGACTAGAAGGGAGAGTATGTGTTGATAGTTAATACGCCTGCAGCAGCTTGCTAGTTAATCACCATCACACTAGTGACTATGGCCAAGTTCTGAGACAGTGCCCCAAAGCGACCGCTTGCGTTCCACGGTATACGAGCCATCTATCGTGTTCCGTGTAACAGGCTTGAATTTACGTCGGTTGCCAGTGGTACCAGAGCTGGAGCTGGAGCTGCTGCCACCGAGGAACATCGCGTTGTCTTGTGCGCGATTACACCTCGCCGCAATGCGCAGTGCGGCTTCGAGCGCGGATCTGACGGTCCCAACATCTTCCATCGTTTGTTTTGTCGCAACAGATGGGTTAGAGGATGGAGAAGCCGACATCCGGGCTTGCATATCTATGCAATAAGTTAATAATAATAATAATCAATATTTAGCTGTGCTAAACCAAGAAAATTGCGAAAACAAGAGACACTCACCTCTGAAGAGCAATACATACCGCGCCACGCGCTGCGTCGGCTCAATCGCCAGCTCTCTCAACGTCCGTCTATCCAAAACAACCTCCCCATCCATATCCCCACCGCCAACACCAACAGCAGCAGCAGCAGATGAAGAAGACAATGGCTCAGCGCTCAAGCTCGTCGTGATGGATGCGAAGCTCCTGCGCCAATCCATGTTGTTGTTTGACGAGCTATTGCTCCGCCGCCAGATACTGTCCCGCTTGCGCTGCTCACGCTCATCGACCAGCGCGTTCTGATTTGCAAACACTTCACCGATGATGCCACACCAGGCAACGAGCGCCTCTTCGAGCATGGGAGCCACGTCCAGGAACGCCTGGGCGACGAATGCGGGGGTATATGCTGTCGCTGCTATAGCTGCCCCTACTGTCTGAGAAGAGGGGGATGTCATGGGTGACGTAGGCACGCTCGTGGATGATGGCGATGATAACGATGAAGAAGATAACACATAGTTCAACCTCGCAGCTACCTCGGCAGGTTCCAGCGCACGCAAAAATGCCTCACTTGCATCCACGAGCGCGGGCACGTACGGCCGGACGATGCCTCTGCTGCGCAGCAGTGCCAGCAATGCGCCGAGATACCGCCGCTCGGTGAGCACGAGCTCTGAAGCGGGGTCCGACGGCGTAAAGTCCTCCAGCTGCGGCGACACAGGCGGCGGCGGGAGTGGCTTGTTGGACGCAAGGGACCATCCTGCAGGTGCGCGTGTGGAGCGGGGGGTTGAGGAGCCCGAGTAGCCGCCATTGCCGGGGATAAAGAATCGTGGGGGGCTTGATGGGAAATGGTGGTGGTGGTGGCCGCTGTCTGACACGGCGGTCGTCTGGATAAATAAGGCATAATTATAAATATGATGATAACCAAATGGAACAAAGAAAAAGAAAAGCTGACTTACCGGAGAATAGCACACGCTACCCTCATCATGGCCCAAATCGCTCTCGTCACGCTCGAGGATATGTCCACATTCGCTAGCCGCCCTCAAGTTGCTTGAGCGAGTAGACAAGCGAGGATGGTAATGACCATAGTGCACACGAGGGGAAGTGGTGTAATAGTCTCGGCCCCGGATGGGGAGTGGATCACTCTCCGGTACGTGTGGTAGCGATGCTGGGGGCGGACCGTCTAAGCGGATGTCCATTCGCGAGTTGAATGCAGAGGGGGGCAAACTCGAATACGAGCCGGACGGCCGCCGCTTCTTGCTGAGCTTGCGTGGACGTGTGGGCAACGAAGATGCGGACGCAGCTGACTGGAGCGAGCCGTTTGGAAATGTTCTCTTCTCGACGGGCTTGCTCGGAGGGAGAAGAGCCGTATTTGAATAGATGCTACTCGGGGTACGAGTCATCGTTGAATGTTTCGAGGATGAAAGGGGAGGAGAAGCTGGAAGATCATGTGAAGATAAATTGCGAGGGGTTAGATCTTGGAGAGGGAATTCAGATGTTAATGGGGGTATGTCATTAGCAGGAGGAGGCTTTTTTAGCTTGCGAGATTTGCGAGGTATCAAAGAGGAGACTGATGGCGGTAAGGCAGCTAGAGCAGAGATAAGGCCCTGCCTTTTCTCATGGTCTTCATTAGCTTTCGATATCGGTACTCCCCGAGAGGGAGGTTCAGCACCGATGGGCAGTGCAAATGGGGCGCTCTGAGGCGCTTTCTTATCGCCGGGGACGACGATAGATGGATCCGCCGGGTTGTGTTGGGACTCGCGCGCATCTTGCGAGTGGGACCTCCGTGACTTACGCGACTCTTGTGGGGTGGCATGCGAAGACGACGATGTTGTCTCAGAAGATGAGGGAGATGCTGTACCCAATGGAAATTCAAAGTCTGGTTCGACAACGAGGTGAGAGTCTGATGCCTGGAGATAGACACTGGACACAACAGGTGGGGATGTCGTCCGGGGATTTGGCTTTGGTTTGGAGGTGAGGAATAGCCATCTGGAGGACCAGCCTGAGGACATGATGGTGGTCGAGACGACAAGAGGGCGCAGAGAGAGCAGGCGGTTGTGTAGGCATTCCCCCCTAAGCGCGCACATCAAAGTGTTTACATGTAATCGCAATGGGTCATAGTCCCTCTTACCTGACGTCATTTCTTACTGCTCATTCTCGATCCGGCTGCTTCAACTTTCGCATCCATTCCAACAAGCACCAACACCATCTGTTCTGTAGCCACCTAGAAACCTCGCTCTCTACACAGCATCTGCGCACAAAAAGATAACAAGGTCCAATGACAAAAAACAAGCAAAGGGACAATACAAACGTGCCAGGACACATCCAAATCAGGCACAACGACGTGATTTGTGACGTGTTACAAGTGACAGTCGATCAGTTCCAGACTTGCATCCACGTGACATGCCGACTAGCACCTGCACCCTGTCCCTGCACACACTTCTGCCATCGACCATTACCCACCTCCACACCATGAGCGCCGCTGCTCCAAACTGAAATGTCATTCTTGATCCAGTCGCATTCAAAAGAAATCCATCGCTAGCAGTACATCGGAGCTGCGCAGCTGACTACAACTATATCATTACCAATGCGCCTTCTAACCACTTCCAAGACTACGATGTGATCCGCCTTATCGCATTCAAACGGGTGGTGTGATGCATGGGTTCTTAGCTCGCCTTGAATAGCCCTGCCGCCTTCATAAATCTTATCACCCAATACATATAGCGGGGTCTGATATGTGTTTTGCGTATCCTATTGACAGAACTTTCACGTTCAACATTTTTGGGGATACTATGGCCGCTCTTGCTTCATTTCAATGGCATCTCAATACAATATGGTTCTGATCTGATGAGCGCAGAGAAGATCCATGTGTAGCCCCCTTGCAATGCCTACTCAGGCGTATGCTCATTCCGATTCTACCTCGAGATAAATTCGTCCTCATGTTCCTCGGCACTCGTTAGCGAGTATCGAACCCCACTCCCTGTCACGAAAAAAAGGTCATTCGCAATTCAACCACAAGCCTCGTGCTACTATCCTCCTATCAGGCTTTAGTCATAATTTATAATACCGGGAGAATATGAAATGTGCATTGCTGGGTTGCATCTATGCCATCGTCGTCCCCTCCTCCCCCCACCCGAACCTCTCCCCTTCCTCATCGTGCTTCATCCATATACCCTAGGACGGGGGTTCTGAAGACTCGAAAGACCTTCTGGTATCAAGATAGTCGAACCTATCCCTTTGCGTTCAGAATCACTCCGACCCTATTCCTTTGATCTATTTTAGCCTCTCGTTGTCTCAAGCACCTCGGGAAATCCTTTTTTCATTACTACCTACAAATCATTATCGTCCAAGTGGTGTGTTGATACCCATTAATCCCTCAGGGGGAATTATATAATGACGAAAGGCTGCGACTCAGGTTAGATATCTCCTAGATATGAACCGCAATTATACTATTTCTGCGACATAATTATATTACTTTTAATCTCTCCTGTGGAGTTTCATTTCTTGCCCCGGATTACAGAGCGCGAGTTGGTTTTTACCTCATCCCACACCTTTAGCAGTACATACAAAGAACTCGTCGGCCGTCGGTCGTAACTTGGGCCAATTTACGGACCCTTTATAGGAGGGAACACGTTGTACTTTTGGCTTGAGAAGTACTTGATAGTCTGATTACAGTTCTATATACCCCAGATAAGCAACTGACATCCCATATCCGATATTGCACTCATCTAGCTCTTTTTTTTTTCTCACTGATAGCAAGGAATACTTTGGTTTGCATTGAGAAGATGATAGGATTTCAAAGTAAATAATAGTGAAATAAAATTGTGGCAACTGTGGCAAATGAACAACACGCGGCGCGGCGCCAGTTTAACTTTTGAAAATTAAGAGCCACTGCCTCCTGAATTCGCATATGCCCGCTACCGAAATAAACCATTGAATGTTATTTAAAACTTTTTTCGATATGTATATGTACTGGTAGTGAATACCATACAGGTTATGACAACTTTGAACTTTGATTGTTGCCTTATTTTATGTGATACTGTTACACCTCTTCAAGTTTCTTTCATTCTTTTTGAAACAACAGGATCTAAAAGGCTGTATTACATTGGAATTGGAGAGGCGCACAGTAGATGGACTTGGATAATACATGGGAAGTTCGAAAATGGAGGGGGGAAAAAATTGCTCAAATATCAGGGGTCATCCCCGGATCGGCGTTTTGAGCTCGATATTGGGCCCCAGCCTCGGCTGCCAATCGACGACCGACCTCTGGAGTGTATGGGTCATCCGGATGATCGAGCCTCAAGTGGCGAAGAAGGGAATCACTTCGAACGTAATGGTTGCTATGCAAAAATAGTAAAATAAAATAAAATATCGTTAGCTTATGTCTGATGACGGAAGACAAGGAGGAGGGATCCAGAGCAAAACAAAACCCAATACCTTCTTGATTGACTACACTCCGGATAATAGCATCTAAATACCGGCGGAACATGCTTGGCGCTACGTTTAAGATGCCTGTTCAGGTCTGTTACGGTCATGAACGTTTGTTTAAGGCATTCGGGATCAGGCCCTGAGCAGCGAAATTTGCCTGGGATCTTGCTCTTCTAAGGAAAAGAGAACTCGATGGATCAGCCATCGATAGCTCTTAATCGCATGGATGCCAGTGTAGCTTACCTTATTGGTACGCTTGCCAACAGTGTCAGTAGATTGCTTCTTAGTACGGGTTTTTTTAGGCTTCGCATCTGACATGTTCATAGAAATAAGCTTGGATTTTCGCATAAGGGAACTTGCAGATCCGGCGACAGGGAACACAGTTAGTAGTACATGGGCAGACGTTGTGGCAATCTGAGACGCAGGATCAAGCACCGGGTTCTCGCTGGCACCTTGGTTCTTTGAAGGGGTTATCTGCATTTGACATGGGGTAAGCTCTTGCGGCGGAGTAGGCTCTTGGGACGGGGTAAGCTCCTGAGGTGCCGGTGTGAACTCTTGAGGCATGAGTGTTTGAGGCGGCGCAAACTCTCGGAGGGGCTGACTCTCATACTCGGGCAACGGCTGATATCGCCAGTTTGAAGGGTTGACGTGCTTGGCAGACTGATGTTCCTGTTGCCACTGGCCTTGTTGAAGCTGGGAGTGTTGATACATCGACGGAAGCAGATGTGGCGATGCATGGAGATGGATGTATGCGGCCTGCTGGTGCTGCCACTGGGT
This sequence comes from Agroathelia rolfsii, assembly GCA_018343915.1. Classification (NCBI taxonomy): domain Eukaryota; kingdom Fungi; phylum Basidiomycota; class Agaricomycetes; order Amylocorticiales; family Amylocorticiaceae; genus Agroathelia; species Agroathelia rolfsii. The sequence goes on from JABRWF010000002.1 coordinate 3,778,175, forward strand.
TTGCTGAGGCTGATGCGGGGACGCATAGGAATGGGTATACTCGGTTGCCTGTTGCTGCTGTCGCTGAGGCTGATATTCCGGCGGCAGATGGTGTCCGGTTGGAAACCCGTACTCTGTCTGGCACTGGCCGTGCCACTGCTGCTGCTGGAATGGGCCTTGGTACACCAGCAGGTCTTGTGTCGTCTGGTGCTGCTGAGGGCCCAGGTAGTAGGGGTGGGTTCCCACACCTCCGTAGTCAAAAGTGGACTGGGGAGCGACGGGTGGGTATGAACTATTCCTATACGAGGGCGCAGAGATGCCACCGCTGAGCATGTAAGACAATGGTCGTGTTGGTGGCATGGCGGCTGAGGGAGAATCATTGTAGAGGTCTGATAAGTAAAGTCATCTGCGTCATAATACAAGATAAATAGCGCACGTCCGATAAAAGCAAGGGGGGGGGCGAATATTTTACTAAAGAGGGAAAGGATGATAAGGGAGGAGATGGAGGGCCTGGAGGGTAGCTTGGGCTTAAATAAATCTTATCCCATGAAAAGTCTTTGAAGTCGACAATGGACCTTCTCTACACGCATGATACTTGAAGATTTCTTTCGTGTGCGGTGTCCAGTATAGCAGTTGTGGTAATTGCCCTGTACGCGCCAGAAATCTTGCAGACTGCCGTATGCAGTACCACCACGATCCACCCACAAAGTGGCAAGCAAAAACATGCGCACGGAAATTTCCATCGTGCCTGTCTATTGGATTTCAATTAAGGCAATGAAAGTGGACGCTGAGGCCGTGAGCTTCCGAATTCGAGAAACAGTACCCCGCTTCTTTGTCACAAACGATTAACCGCCGAGAAGTTATTATTGTCATTATCTTTTGGTATGTCACTCCTGTGCAAGAAAGGAGCCGTGTACCTCATGCCAATCTTCCGTAATCCACTGACTGCCGTCATCCACAAGCCTGGAGTCGATGATCCCGGGCGCCGACGACAGGACAGCATCGTCAAAGATCGAGGCAGAAAATCGAGGTACCGCAAGGGTAGACGGGATTCTTTAGAGCTGCTTTGATAACAGAGAATCGGTGGTTGCACACAGGCGCCCCTCCCCTTTCCCTTTTTTCGCATCACATTTCTTTCTTGTGAAGAAACCCTGCATTCAGCACAAAGCACGGTTCAAGGTCGTGGGCAAGAAAAAAAAGCACAAGTTGGAGTAGATTTTAATATCCAATAGACACTACCAAAGCGCTAGGTGGCTCGATCTACTACTAGTGATGAGCGCTGAGCACTGAGCCCCGAACCGTCGTGTCAGTGTTATTATAGTTAAGAGCAGAATCCAAAGTGAGAGCCAGATTCATTGCGTGCGGCCGCATTAGTGCCAGTAAAAAGGCTGTCATAGAAAGAAAATGCTCCGTCATTATAGAGTCCCAGTCAAAGCGTTTCGTTATAGAAGTGGTAGTGGTAATAGACGGCATCCGACTCTGACTGTACCTATGAAAGCACTCTTTTACCCCTTGAAAGAGAGTCATTTAGATGATTTGTATGGAATTACTGCCTTTATGATTTCTTAGATGGCAACGACCAAGCGTTACTGTCAACGAATCTGCGCATAGTATGTGGTGACTGTGGTCTTAGTTGAACGACTAGTTCGGTCGCAGTGTCGGAGATAACTACCTTTGTGGATGCAACTCCTTTAACCGTAGGTAAGCTCCGACCAACATTCCGCTCACTTAGGTCTATGAAGCTATCGTGTGATTTGCGCTTTCACACTGCGGTCAGTGCCAGTGTGGACGCGTGTGGGTGCGTGTTTGTTCGGTAGAAGTCGAATGACTTGGGCTCTTCTGGCATATATGATATTAAGCCCCCCCCCCAAAAAAAAGCCCACACCGCCACTTGGCCGCCGGCTTCTCAGAGATAATCTCAAAGGTTTTTTTTTTCTGGCGGCTATATAGTGGGCTTCTTTATCATTTTAACTCCTATCATGCTACTAAGGCAAACTAGAGTCCAGGGAAGAGCCCCGACTCTGAGTTGGAACAGCGGTGGTAAGTGATTAAAATTGGAGGGGTATGGTAGGTGCTGTGCGGTGTGTGAGCACCGTGTGTGTGTGTGCGGCGGGTTGTGTCAGCGCCTCAATCGCGGTGACAGGTTCTAGAGCCGCCGTTTAGGTAGACCATGTCTCGTGATCTTGCCACGCCATCAAGGAGGTACATCTTTTTTTCTTCTTCTATCGGCTATGTAGCGGCATGCAAGTCTACTCTCAAAATGCCTGTATAAATGGGAGTCTAATTCCTAGCTCATCCTCTTCTTCTCTTAATCCATGGCACACTCAAAACTAGTCTTTTGTCTTGATCTAATTTGCTTTCTGACATTTTTGTATTTGTTCTTTCATCTTCTGTCCAAGACTCGGAAAAGATCGGCTCATCCGCCGCTTCCACCGGGCCCTCGCGGCCTTCCAATAATCGGAAATGTCTTGCAAATCCCTTCATCCAAGCAATGGGAAGCGTACACTGAATGGGGGCAGGAATATGGTATATATCTTCCTTAGCATATACTATGTCGCATCCAACGTAGTAATGGGACTCAAGGCGACCTCATATCCATCTCCATCTTTGGAAAAACGCTGGTTATTTTGAACTCTCTGGAAGTCGCGTTGGAAATGCTAGACACCAAGGGTTCTATCTATTCCGATAGAGAAATGACCTCTATGCTAAAGCTATCGGGTTGGGGCCATATTTTGAGCTTGCTGAATCCTGGACACATGTATCGGCGACAACGGGCGCTTGTACATCAACTATTAGGCACGCCCGTTGCTCTTAGCCGATTCAGTGACTTAATCGAGGATGAAAGTTCCACCTTCCTTCGACGCGTATTAAACTCGCCTTCGGATTTGGAAAGTCATATCCGGCAGTAAGTATTCATTTGATTGCTCAGAAAATTGTTATTAACTCTGGCATTCAGTTATCCAGGATCAATTATTTTGAGGATTACATACGGATACAAGGCCAGAGATCGTGACGATCCGCTCATCGATTATGCTGCGAAATGCTTCGAACATCTCACTATTGCCGCAGCTCCCGCAACATGGATAGTAGATTTTCTACCAAGCCGTAATTGAGATATTTTCTTCGTTATCACAATTTACTTAATATTTATTGCTAGTTGCCAGCATTCCGAGCTGGTTCCCTGGAATACAGTTCAAGAAAATGAGTGAAAAGTTTGCGGAGAATACTCAGAAGCTCATAAATACCCCTTACGAATTCGTAAAAGAACAAATGGTTAGTACAAGATTTTATTTACTCAGCTAATTGGTATCCATTTTATGTAATGGCAATAACCAGGCAGCAGGCACCTCTATGCCATCGTTTGTGTCAGTATTCTTGGAGAGCCGTGGTCTTCAAGCTACACCTGAAGACATTCATATTGTCAAGTGGGTGTCCGCGCAGATCTACGGAGCTGGAGCCGATACTGTAAGTGAATGCACTCTCTTGGCGCTCAAGCTAGACTCATTACTTTTGCCTCAGACCGTCTCTATCATCAGCGGCTTCTTTTTGGCTATGGCACTCTTCCCTGACGTATTCACCAAAGCTCAAGCGGAGATCGACTCGGTGATTGGAAATGAAAGGCTCCCATCGCTCTCGGATAGAGCTAACTTGCCTTATGTGGACGCTGTTATCCAAGAGGTTTTTAGGTGGAACACAGTTGCGCCTAGTGGTGGGTCCCAGTGAAATTGAACATCAAAAGATTTCCTTACTCTTTAGACTGATCATCTTGTTTTTTTTACATCAGGCGTTCCCCACAAGTCGTCTAAGGATGACATTCACGCAGGATATTTCATTCCTCGCGGCTCGATCATAATTTCTAACATATAGTCAGTTTGGCGAATTTGTCACTGCATTATTACAAGGTGTATTAACAGCTTCTCGCAAGTTGCATGCTCAAGGATCCGCGCACATACACTAATCCCGAGCAGTTCAATCCCGAACGCTATCTTGGCAGCCATCCAGAAAGGGATCCTCGTCAGATAGCTTTTGGCTTTGGCAGAAGGCATGAACATTGTTCTTTTGATCTACCAAAACTGACCAATGTGCTCTGTAGAGCGTGCCCGGGACGCCTTCTTGCTGATGAGACTATCTTCATCATAGCTTCTAGATCCATAGCACTGTTTGATATACGCAAGAAAGTCAGGGATGGCGTTGTAGTCGAACCTGTCCACCGCATGATTCCGGGTTTTGTATGGTGAGAAAACGCACGTGATTCCCTCTACATTGACTTTGCTGACCATGATCCAACTAGTCATCCGGCATCATACGAGATCGACGTCAAGCCCCGTCCAGGTTCAGAAATGCTACATCTCTTGTGATACCTAAGTGGAATAATGGCAGAAGAAATGCCTTTCTACTAGCTGTTGTTATCAATGTCCTCATCATGAAATTTCACTCAACTCCACAATCATTCTTACGACTGATTCACAAACTCGAGCCATACATCGCATACAGTATAGTGAGAAATCGTTAACTTGAAGGAGCAAGGGTGTATCCCGCGCGCATGAATGCTTAATTGGGAGTTTGCTAGTATTTTACGCGTAGGTAGCTCGTATTTGAAGACAACTTGGTCCACTACCAGAAAGATCTCGCAGATAGCAGCCACCTGAAGACAGGAATGTGGTATGGCGAGTTAATTTCAAAGCGCGTTCTAGTCTTGATGATGGGTGGCAGCCTGAGCAAAGAGAAAACTCATAGTTCTACGAACGGCCATCCATGACACTATAACGTATTGTTCTCGGCCCTCAAGGACAAGCATGATAATAAACGCCGACAAGGTAATGGACGGAATGGTGAGATTCATTCACCATTCACCGCCACACCGGACTTTGTGCTCCGGTGGCAGAAGTGGCACCATGACCCGCACAGTCGGTCTCTCCAGTTCCAGTTACATTGCCTCACCTTAATCGTCATGGTCATCATGAAGCGCTTCTTTGGCCTGCTCGCTCTCCCGCTCCTCTCACTATCAGCAGTCGCAGCAGAACAAACCATCCTCTCGCGCCCTCCGCACTACCTTTTCGACGACGAAGTGCCCGTGCACGACATGCCTACGCTAGCAGACATCCTCACCATCACGCCGAGCGCATCCATCTTCTACTCATACGCCCGCGGGCTTGAGCTGAGCGAGCTACTTACTGCAGAGGGTCACCAGCACACACTTTTTGTGCCCGTCAATAAGGCTGTCATGGCTCTTGCTCGAAAGCCGTACGTATCAATTGATGTACTTTTTTTTTTTACTTGCACATTCTCTTTTTGATTAATCGCGTATGGGCAATTTTGATCTTATAATCATTCTTCTTTCTCTTTGATAACAGGCATCAAGGGCCTGAGAGCGCCCTGGAAGCAGGCGAAATCACAGACCAGGAATATGAGAATCTATCACGGGCGAACGTCGAGAAATGGGTGTCGTCCCACATTGTACCTGTACGATTCTCCAAATCCATACATCAAGTAACCCTCATTAACTATTATCTCTGTTCCAACCTCCCCCCCCCTTCCTCCTCCTTCTGCTCCCTACAGCTCTCACCCGTAGATCTGTCTAAAGAAATCACATACGACACCCTCCTTCCGGGCAAATCCATCTCCGTCACGCCCTCCAAGGCCGAAAATGGATGGGACCATGCCGTGCTCGACGGTGAGGCAACTGTCGTCGAGCGGACAGAGGCATCGAACGGGGTTATGTACCTGATTGACGAGACGATCAAGTACTATGAAGCTTGAGAATGTTCCCTTCGTTGGTTGATCAACCGAGGTATATAGAGAAGGAAGAGAGAGAGAGGGGAGGGGGAGGATTCTGGATTAAGATTTCTTGGTATTATCATATAGTGGACTGTACGATACATTTTCTCATGAGCGTTTGTCTTTTTTGTAGTAGTATAATGATATTCTTCAGTATGATTACAGTGTACGACTTATCACATCTTTAGTTTCTCCGTCCCAGGCAAGTCTGTATATCATGCTGGCCTCCAGATCTCTTTTACTCCGCATCAAGGACGTAACAAACGCACATATACCTGTGCGTCAAATTACGACTCAGTTCAAAATCTGGACATATGTAAGGGAGAAAATGGATTTTTTTTTTAATTGTATACTTTCCACCACAATAGTATAAAAGCGATCTACAACGTCTACGAAGAAAGCATACTCTACCGATCGACCTCGCTGCAGAGAGAAATCTGATGTTAGTACCCACGATGCGGAAAGGGAGAGTATCCTTCAAATGAACAACATACCCGAACACAAGATCCTGATGGGATGAAGAAGTACCGTCAGTGACCCGGGTCCCGAGATCATCCGCAAGTAGAGGTGAGCAAAAAAACTTACCATAGTACCAATGATAGCCACAGCATCGGCAATCATGTGCTAAAAAAAAAGAGGTTAGGTCAACATTGTACCATTCATCATTAACATTAATGCTTAAACATACATCTGAAAGAAAACATTAGTACAAGCCGCAAACGGTAAACAAAATATAAATGATGTTATAATTACTCACGTCTCATCATGAAATCTGCACCAGCCAAATGAGCGAATCCGGGCGCACGAATGCTGCACCTGTATGGTCGGTTCGAGCCATCGCTGGTAAAGGAAAACCAAACACATGGTAAGGAACACCTTCGGGATTTCTTTTGCTTGCACACGAAAAGCTTACGAGACAATGTAAACACCCATTTCGCCCTTGGGTGCTTCGATAGCCGAGTAAGTCTCGCCAGGGGGCACGGAGTAGCCCTCACTGAAGAGCTTGAAGTGGTGGATGAGGGACTCCATGCTCTCCTTCATCGTCGCACGGGGAGGGGGCGTCAGCTTTTGGTCATCGACCTTGATGACACCCGTAGGCATCTTGTTCAGGCACTAATAAAAGAAAAGATATAAGCATTTTCCACTGGGATTGAAACAAAACAGAACACGCGTACCTGATGGATGATGTGCAAACTCTCACGGAACTCCTGGACACGGCACAGGTAACGGTCGTAGCAGTCACCATTCTTACCAACAGGAATGTCGAATTCGACCTAGAAGAAGGAATAAAACTATCAATCTACCATTCGGCCACACAGCACCAAGAAAAATACTAACCTCATCATATTTCTCATATGGCGCAACCTTACGAATATCCCACGGCACACCGCTACCACGCAACATCACACCCGAGAAGCTGTAGTCCAACGCCTCCTTGGCTGTTACGGTCGCCACACCAATCGTACGACCCTTCCAAATTCGGTTACCGGTAACAACTTCTTCAATCTCATCCACACGCGAGGCAAACTGCGTTGCCCACTTGTAGATATCTTCTAACAGACCGTGGGGAAGGTCAAAGGCGACACCACCGGGACGGACGTACGCGGCGTGCATGCGCGCGCCGGAGACGCGTTCGTAGAACTCCATGAGCTTCTCACGCTCTTCGAAACCCCAGAGGAAGGGTGTCAGCGCGCCGACGTCCATAGCGTGTGTGAGGACGGCCATAAGATCTAATAGAAAGTGATAAATTGAGAATTTTGGGAGATAACGTCATAGGGACTGCTAGGGACGGAACGGACTTACGGTTGAGAACACGGGTGATCTCTCCGAAGAGGGTTCGGATCCACTTGGCACGCTCGGGAACCTCGATATTGAGCAGTTTCTCAACAGCAAGCGAGTAACATTGCTCGTTGGTCACTAAAAGGGAGGGAGAAAAGGAAGAAAACGGTTTGATGACTGCGGTGAAGAGTGACGTTTATGCAACTTACTCATTGAAACATAGTCCAAACGATCAAAGTAGGGCAGGGCCTGTGTATAAGTCTTGTATTCAATCAACTTCTCCGTCCCGCGGTGAAGAAGGCCGATGTGCTAAAGGCGATTTTGTTTGAGAAAAAAAAATGGCTGAATTTGATGCTTAAGTTTATATGCGTACGGGATCTGCACGGAGGATTTCTTCGCCGTTGAGTTCGAGAATGAGACGGAGCACACCGTGGGCGGCAGGATGCTGCGGACTAAATGAGAATTAGACATGTATTGTAGAATATAAAATATTCCTGAGCTACATACCCAAAGTTGACTATGAATATTATGATACTTAGCAAATGTTGTGTGGTTGGAGATAGCAAACGAGCCAAAACTTACCCGTAAAGTGACGAAGCTTCCTGTCCTCGCGAGATCCACCCTCCTTGTAGAGCGCATCCTTAGCGAGGGCCTGCATGTCTTCTACGGTGTGCACGGTGCTGGCGGGCTTGGAGCCGCCTCTTGGCACGGGCGGCGGTCGACTCAGGTCAGGGTCCTCCTCAAACTCCGGGCCATAGTTTGCGTGCGGGAGCTGCTGTGCGGCGAGGCGGGGGGTAGTGGCGATGGATCTGCGAGAGAACTGCCTGGAGACAGAAGCGAGAGGGCGACGCCAGAGCATGGCGGGCGAGGAGTGTGTAATGAGAGAGTTGAGTGAAAAGGCGGACGGAATGTGGCTGCTATTGGTCTTTCTTCGTTCCGGGGCGCGTCGGCAAACTGCAAGCAGCTCTCAGCGACCAATAGCATGCGGCCCATATCCTCCATCCTCCTCCCTGCCCTCGCTCTCCTGCTCCCTGTATGGGCTCAAGAAAAGCCTTGTACGGGCTATGATGAGCAGGGAAAATACTACGACCTCAATTCGCTCCAGGGCAGGTAGGCTTGCTTTGCTATGTCGTCATCCCAGCCCAGCTTGTTCAACACTCGATCATCATACATCGCAGCAAGGACTACCAGACCTCCACCCTAGGGGGACACAAGCTACTCCTGAATGTATGCAAGCATGCCGTCTCAGAAACTATTGGCATACCCCATCCCGTCGATATTGCAGGCTTTGTCCATCTCGATCATACCGACTTTTCTTTAGGGTGTGTTGCTACATCCTGCGCATCAATCAGCAGAACTCCTTTGATTCACTCTCTGGACTAGGGCACCTAATAGCACATTGGTCTTCAGAGGCGGAGGCCCCATTATCACCCATACAGGTGGATCCTCATGCAAGGACGGATCTCATACCGCCAGCACAGTTGTGCAGTTCACTTGCGACATGTCTGTCTACGGCGCAGGTTTGTTGGGGTGCATGCTCACCTTCGTCCGTCACAGCTCACATATGCGCCTTTAGGTACTCCAGAAGTAATCTCACAATTCCCAGAACAGGATGATGAGGCTTGCGTCTTCAACATCAACTGGCGTACCCACGTGGGTTGAACTTTGTCGTTGGTCATATCTATACCTCTACTCACAGAGCTGCACAGTACGCTTGTCCAACTCACGAGCCCGCAGGCCGCATGGGTCTTATTCCCATATTCTTCGTAACGTTCGTTATCACCTCCCTATTGTGTTGATCTAATTATACTCACCATGACTACCAAATCCAGCCTCCTAGTCCTCTTCATGGCCTATCTAGTCATCGGTACACTCTACAGCCACTTCGCACTAAACCTCCGTGGCGGCGATCAAATCCCCAAATTCAACCTCCCCTTCCTCTACGCCTCATCGCAATGGGCAATCGAGTCCACCGTGCACGCCATAGAATCCCTCTTCACAAAATCCCGATCGTCCGGACAAGGACTCAACTCCTATTCGCATCAGTGGAGCGCCGGAGGTGGCCCATCACCATCCGCCCGCGTACCGCAGAGAACCGCCGGTTTTGCACGGGGAGGGGATCCTCATAGAGCTTTCACCCTCGATGAAGAGGAAGCTATGCTTGGCGGGCCAGATGATTTTTCGGACGATGCTGAGGATGCTGTCGTCGTCGCTGATGTTGTACAGCCGCCACAAGTTCAAGCACAAGCCCAGGATCGTACCCCGCAGCCGGTTCAGCAAGGCTTGGGAAACATACCTACTCCTGCTAGTCCTGCCCCGCCTCAACAAGGTTCAGGTGCCCCTGTAGTAGCAACACCAGCACCGGTGCCAACATCAGCACCAGTACCAGCACCAGCAACTCAGGGTTCAGCGACAAAAGCTGGGCCGTGACTTATGTGACTTGGAAGATTTGCGTACTATATATATTGCTTCAAGTTGCCTTTTCCTTTTTTTTCATTACTTAGATTATGGTATCCGCATTGGAGAGAATGAGTGAATAAATCTCAAAAGATCCAACTGGCTGATCCCTCCCACATCTACATCTGACCAGCCCCCCGAAATCCGCCTTATGAATACTCAGGGGTCCGGCTAGTTTGACGAAATCACAACGACACACGCCGAGCCTGAGAGTGGATGATAATTTTGCGTACCTCCGGCTAGCAACTCACAACACCATGCTTAAACATCAGTTTTTGCATACCTAACTGTTCTCGAGCAGCCATGCATCCATGCCTGAAAACTCCTTGATAATCCCATAAGTCCGAGTCATTTTGGGCGATGGTCAATACTTCCCCTGAACAAAGCTGTCTGCCACCTTGTAGAAGAACTTCAAGGAGAGTATCCGTTTCCAGTAGGTCTTACAACAGTCAGGAGTCACTCTCCAGACACTTCAAGTTTCCTTACAGTAGTTCTGACGAGCGGTCTATATATTTGATAATGGCAACAAACATGCTTAAAGTCACTTACTGGATCCTGAATTATTACTCGTCCAATTGCTTATTACAAATGGTACAGACCATGGATGGATTGACGATTTCCAGCTACCTCAATATGCTACAAGACTACAAATCGTTTTTGCTCCGGAGTACTAGCGTCGGAGACCTCGTTCACGACGTGGAAAGCCGACCCCTGGAATCGATTGGCGATGTGGCGAGTGTCTTCATTTATTGCCCTCAGGCGACAAGTTCTACCGAAACATTTTGATGTAACTATTCCTGGTGATTATGTTCACATAATCACTTCTATCAACTGGCTTGTCCTTCACCACTGGGTCTTGGGTAGTGAGCCTGGTGACTTTCATAACTGAGATATGTTCTTCCCTTCGGAAGGAGATTGACACGATGCGAGAATATAACTAACGCCCCCATGTTCATACTCTACGTCGTCGATGTACCATACGATGGAACCGGGCAACCTTTGGAGGCTATGAAGGTATGGTAAGGCGATAATAATCAAGTCTTGAAAAATTGCGCCGTGTTGTCTGCTCTTTTCGGACAATGTATTTCCCTAGGCAATATGCATCTTATTGTTCAGAAACCTTATTCTGGTGAGTGTTGACCGTTGGCCATATTCTAGTCATTTCTGGCCCCTCGGCAGCTGCCCATGACTGAGAACAAGAGACGCATAAGCGCATGCCTAAGTAGTTTATTATACTTCGCACCCAGGTGGACGATGTTGATTCATCGCAATGGTCCCAATAAGATGTCCTTAGTCGATATATCCTTATGGTACCATTACCTAAGATTGTCAGGCAAGATAAAACGAATCTAGGATCGGTTACCGTATAAATTGGAGGTGGTCTCATACAAATTGGAGGTGGTTTCATTTGCCATTTGATGGGACAATACCCCTCAGACCTTGAACAAAGATCACATTTATATTTCATGCTCATGCAATACCTTGTTTTAGCACGTTTGGGCAGTATCTCTTGGAGGATGGCTCACGCAAATGCGGGTTCTTGTACTGGTCTTGCATGTATTGCCAACATGATGGTCAAGTAACATGTCGTGAGCCAAACTGATGAGATGGAAATTGACGGGGTAAGTAACCCGAAGGCACCGGTCGGTGAGATTGGGTGCATTCAATGTTTTATTTTGGTTAATTAGTCACATATATATCCCATAGACGGTGTACATCTCTCGGAAGGACTACGATTTTTCTCGATCCCATCCCCCTTTCTAGCTCACGAGAGGCTGCGGCATCCGATGAAGCCCTTGATAGCGAAGGTTATGGAGCTAGCGAAACCGGAGTAGAAGATGAGATATCACAAAGAGGCGGATTTTGACTCACTCATAATAAAGCCTTTTACACTCTCCAGAGCCATAATTATATGTCACTTGCATGGTATGACGCTATCAGAGCCATAATGCGTGTGAACACTACCGTGTGCCCTTAACCTGTATCCTATGAGCGAAATCTCGGCAGCGTCATAATGTAATAGTCACATAGTACTCCTATGGAGACCATCACGTATTCATATATATTCCATCTCGAGACCAAGGGAAATTGACCTGTTCAAGTTTCTCAGCAGAATGGAGCGGATAACTGCTCCATCCTACCAGGCAACTTTTGGCCCGTTCATACAAAGGGGAGAATCGTGATAGTAATGACAGGATGTTCTCCCCGCGGCCAGCGAGGCGGACACGCTTTCGCTGATTCGACATCGTGGTGTTTATGCATCAGCGCGGAATTGCACACCGGAACTCCTAAAGCCAAACGATGTCCTGGTTAATTTAAATGACGATAATCGATTTTAGCGTCGCTAATCTGGTGGGTGGTACCGAAGAACTGGACAAAGGATTCGTCGGGACGAGAACTGATACAACACCAAAAGTTGGCCGGAGCAAATATAAACTGATTATTACGGGTGTGTGGACGTGCGGAAATATGATTATGGACCTGTGCAATCTCCAACTGCCCCACTAACTCAGGCCCCTTTATTGACTATTGCGCAGGAATTCGTCGAGATTTGAGTTCCATTTGTTCATAAGGGTCGAGCTTAAGCGTGAAATGTGCCTTTCTCCTTGATATTTCCTTTTATTGTTTAATTGTTTTACAGATAGATATAGCTACTCTCTACAATACGTCATGCGTTTGTAGGCAATTACGCCTATTTTATCTGTAACAGAGTTTACAAATTCAACAGAATTCACATGCACTGGCCCGAGCTAACAATCCAACTTGTCGAGACTTCTCTCGTTATGGAGTGAATGCTTCTCGGAACAAATACAAAGGACTCAGGTGCACCCAAACTTTGAACTCTAGTATGCGCCTCAATCGGCCTTCAATGGTTATGGTGACGTTGTAAGCTACGTAGAAACATTAGATGGGGTTGGCATGGGTACTTGAGCTATCACACCGGGCTTTAGCCACAGCCTGATGTATGTATGTCCTATCTCCTGGGGCACATAGGTCGTTGGGCTGTGTGCATTTCGAAATTAACATTTGACTTCACATACTTATGTCGTACTGATACGTTGAGTGTATACAGCCCGAATACCTGATGCTCACTCATAATGATTGCGCAGCTCGTCTAAAATCTGCGCTCTCTCCTTGCGTCAGTATCATATTGATGTATACACAGCATGTTACTATGATCCGACTATTTAACTCAAATCGAACCATGTTATGAAATGAAAATCCCAACTCGGACCTAATACATCTATAATAAGATACCCAAAATTGACGGGGGAAAAAGTTCAAAGGTTCCAGACTACGGACGTACCCCCCCCCCTGAAATAACCTGAATGAGATAAAATGAGAGCATAAACGCAGCAGTCATGGTAAACCGTCAATCCTGAGCGACGCAGGACTTTCTACCATGTGTTTCTTCCTGTGGTCGTCACTCGGCTTTGCCAACGACGAAAGAACGGGATGGTTTGGGTAGCGTTTTGCTGATGCATCTTGGGATGTAGATCGGTCATCTGCTGCTGCCGCCGCCGTAGTAGCTGTTGACCCCATGCTATTTGATTTCGTGTTGGCTCTCGAAGAAAGATCGATGGTTGGCGCGACCAAGGCGTGAAAGCGCGTTACTTCCTGAGATAGATCATCCAGCTATAAAGGAGATAGGGTGTAAATGATAAGTTCTCCAAATTAAACAAACCAACAAGAATGGAAAATGACAATAATAGGAAACCACTCCGAAAAGTTTGGGTTCATCATTGATACATGTGATACATGCTGCTGCTCACCTTGGCCATGATCGAATCAATTGCCTTCTTGCGCCCAGTAAAACTGTCTGCCAAGGATGCAAACTCTTGCTTCGGATCCGATATAGTCCTAGCGTTCTCATCCCCATCGTTATCATTATCATTACTATCGCCGCCCATGCCCTCAAAATTCTTCTTCCTATTTTTACCGGCAAGGGTAGTACTATCTTTTTTTTGTCCTCCGTCATTTTCGTCATCATCATCATCATCATCCCCTGCAAGCCCATCAAGTTCAGCGCCACCACCATCCATAAACATTGACATTGACCGATCATCTCGCAGCTTTGAGCTCTTGTTACTACGCTGATGGTGATGTGCGTGAGTGCTCGTAGTAGCAGGTTGATCTGGAACGACCCCAATTCGCTCCATCTGCATATGCATCCCGGCCAGATCGGTCTGGAGCTCAAGGATACGTTCGAGGTGGGTCCAGAGGAGACGTTGGGCGGCGCCCATGGATGATGATGACGAAGAGGGGAAACCTGGCTCGTCAGGGAAGAGGCCGTCGAAGATGGCTTCTGTTGTGGCAGAAGCACTAGCACCAGCAGGCTCGCTCCCACTCTGGGGAGATGATGAAGATTGAGGAGAGTCTCCCGCGGGAAGAGCACTGGCAGATGGCCGAGTAGCATTAGCAGTATCAGGATTTTGTAGAGAACTCGGTGCTACCGACGCAATATGCCGATGACGCTGAGAGGCGTTGGTCCCGGCATAGATTTTGGAGAGGACAGCATCATGCGGAAGAAGCAAATCGTTTGCGTTCGTCTGTGAGCGCGCGCCTACTCCCTCTGCTCCTCCTATGGATGGCAGGGGCGCATCATAGCTCGGAGTGGGCATCGTTGCAACACGTGAAGATGCGGCCGCGACTGGGAGCTTGTTTGTCACACCAGTGGGTTGCTGCTGCTCGATGCTTGAATGTCCCGACCAGGTTGTAAACATTTTACTTGTTGTATATTTGATGGCGCAGTAAGATCAGAACATGGAGATGGTGAACATGCTAGCACTAACAAGATATATAAGTCAATGACTTCAATAGGAAAAACAGCCCTGAGATGCCCGTAGTCTTGTTAGTTGAAGCCCAATTAGAGGCGGAAGCTGTTTACCGAACCGTTTGAATAGCCACCGAGAATAGGAAGCTAGATGCACTAGTATTCCCTTTTTCGAGGAAAAGCGATCGAAGTAAATAAATCAGTGTATGTGACTACATGTATAAAGTGATAAACACATCTATCTATGTGGCGGACGATAATATGGTAGAGGTCGAAAACGTAGGATATAAATAAATAAAAGCGGTGGAACGAAGTGGAAGTCGAAATTGTGCTAAAGCTACAAGTAGATGCAAAATATATACCAGAAAAACATGTATAGCTCCAAGAAACGAAAAATTTCCGCGAAGGGTAAGAGATCCAAGAAAAAAAAAAAGTTTGACATAGTGAACGAAGTACTGTGTCAATCGGCCTTTTATTTTTGTGTTCATTTACCAATGACCAAGCGTCACTTGCGCACGATCGAAGCCATACTCGGTCCAAGACGAAACACCCTCGACATGCTCATCTTCGGACTTGAGGCCAACGAACCCAACCTTGTCGTATGTTTTGCGAGCCGCTGGGTTCTCGTGAGCGACATACAGTGCCACGCTCTTATACTGGCCTAGCAGCTGCTTGCACGCCATTTTAACAAGCCTTTCGGCACAGCCCCGCCTGCGCCACTTTTCGGCCGTGTAGACCTTGGTGATGAAGGCCACGTCGTCCGAGTTGCGCGTCGTAGCAACGATACAAGCCAAGTCAGGCTCGTCTATTTCATTCAGGGAGATGTAGTGCACCCACACCTGCCCAGAATGGACCATGACCGTTGCCTCATGCAGTGCTCGCTCATGTGTAAGTATAAACGGCTCCTGTGAATAAGGTAGAAGGTAGACGGTGGCTTGTCAGTAGCGGTTGATAATAACAGTGATGGTAATGATGGCTAGATCTAGACTAATGACTCACTGATTCCTTGGCAAACCCGAAGCACAGTTCAGCCACTGCTTGAATGTCCCCATCTTCCGCCTTACGCAAAGTGAACTGCCTGTTCACGGTGGCTTGTCTGCGTGACAGAGTTGCTTGTGTGCAATAGGTGAGCACCGCGGAGTAATAGGGCACCTCGTAAACAGATATGTTGGTCTTTTTTGCCCATGCATAGGCAAAGGTGCTCGAGATCTTGTCTGGCGCGAATATACTATATACCCGTGTTGCGGACACGGCGCGATGCAGATCACCGACGAGAGTGGACATATAGCGAAGGAGACGTGAGTCGTCCATAGACGCGGCTTCGGGTGATGCTGTTATGAAGATGGGGTACTCTCCAACGGCGCCAGTCGTGCATGAAAGTACAAATTGGATAGGGCCTTTGGCCCGCTCTCTAACCACAATCCAAAGCTGGCCAGATGCGGGAACGCCTGATTCCCTATACAAAAATTTCAGGGCGATAGGGAGTTGCACGTTCGCATCTATGAAGAGAGATCGCCAGTACATCCAGAGGTCCTGGGGAAATTCACTTGGAGACGTGAATGAACTAGCAGCGTAAGAAAACATTTGAGTCAAGTGTGTAGAAGAAGCAGGCATCCTGTGTTATGCGAGTGTTTGTATGAAAGTAGATGATACGAGGGTTGGTGTTGAGAGAGAAACTGACTCGAGCGCTCTTATACTGGAATTATGCACAGCTATTATTTCTGCTGTGCGGTATGCGAGACGCAAAATTTGTGGACAAGGAGAAATGCACAGCAAACCGAGGCGAATGATCAGGGGGAAAAAATCGAGGCAGATCAAACACTCGATTGAACCAGATGAAGAGGCCATCGGCATGCGTCATCGTGAAAGAACGTAGGTTTGAAAATATGTATGAATCAACACCACATCTAGTGGCCCAGACAAAGTTTATTTCTAAGCGAGCAGTATTGGACACTGTGACAGGCTGTAGCAAAAATGCAAGATATTCACAGGATCGAAGCGACGGCCGGAGCTATCACCCGCCATGTACGTCTGTGGATACTCCAAAAACACTTTGTTATGTCATAACAAGGATCACGGTAATATGACCATACATTGCCATAATATCAGCAGCCATGTCATAAGCAGTCCGAATAACTAAATTGATGGGCGATGCAAAGGGACTCGCTTTATTTTTTTTTAGCGTAAGAGGTATGAAAGGCGCGCAAAGTGCGTCCCAATTATGCCGAGTCAAGGCGAGTCAGAGTAGTAGTTTCAGACCTAATCACAGCATCTTTTTCTTTGAGATTCATAGGATACCTGGAATTTAGATATCCCCGAATAAGTGTATTGCAGTGCAGTGTCACACGGAATGCAGAGGTAACGATTATCTTCAAGTCCAGCCAGTGGTGGTGGTAAAGGGTCAAGGAAGGTACCGGTTGTGTTCACGGTCCGGACTATTGATCATCATCATCACATTCCTTATGTCCGGTAGTACTAGCACTGGTTTGCTCACTTATTTGTTTCTCCTCCCAGCATCCTCACACGGAATCACACGCGTTTCACTTATTCTACTATCTACTCGCAGATATGTTGATAGCAATCGTTGGAACGCGTTTCTCGGGGGTCTCCACCGTGGAATCATATCTCGTTCGGCAAGGCTTTACATCGATTCGGACCACTGGATCACGCAACGTACAATGATCACTTAGACTTGCCTGATTTACGACCTGATCGGATAGATTGTCATTAGGGTAGCACAGACGGTGGCAGCCAAGACATTACTGGTACCGATGGGGGTATGCAAAATGGAAATGAACGGGTACAACCGTTCCCGTCTCTCTCGGCCATGCTCGACTTCTGCACTCGCAACTGGCGATCCAACTTTGTCACGACAAGTTTACAAAATACAGTCTCCATCGAGCCATTTGTAAAACGACCGTTCTTTTTGTTGTTACGAGTGGACGCTCCATTGATGATGCGCTTCACGCGGTCTTCATGGCAAGTTCAAGTTTTTTTTTTCTGCTTGTTCTCGTTTCGGCTCTGTTTGTTTGACTGCGAAGCTTGTACTCATGTGATGATTGCGATACCATTCAACAGCCTTTCATTGGAGGAGCTTGTATTAGAGAATGATGCACTCGTCTTCGGGTCAGGTGTACTGGCATTGTCCGATAATTTAGTAACGCTCAACGTTATCAATTCATTCTCAACTATCAAACAATTTGAAGCCCATCTTGATTCACTGGACATTACAAACCCGGAGCGCCTCAGACCAGGGTGTGGACATTTTTCAAAAAATACATATTTATCCAATCAGGGGTCCTAATGCTGGGATCTGGGGTCTATACAGATGGGATACATATTTTATGGTCAGCTTCTTACTATTCATGAAAACCAAGGGATCATCGCCATTTTGGTGACTGAAACGCTCTCGGGAGGGCAGATGCTCGCATCTCTAGCATCACAGCGATCAAATTGTATGAAACGCCGTGTCGGTGCTGTGCTAGTGAGGGATCATCGGATAGTTGCGACTGGGTAAAGGATAATCGATAATCAATTTCATTCTATGCTTATGCAATATTAATATTCGGATATGTTATTTCACAGATACAATGGAACCCCCCGGGGTCTGAGAAACTGTAACGAAGGCGGATGCTCCCATTGTAATGATGTCAAGCCACATAGCGGGTTCTCTCAAGAGTGCGTATGCCTGCATGCAGAGGAAAACGCTCTCCTTGAAGCTGGGAGAGACCGGGTCGGATCTGGGGCGGTACTCTATTGCAACACGTATGTTATCATATTTAGTTTTTAACTTCTTTTTGAACGGTATCAAAAGATGCCCCTGTTTAAAATGCACGATCAAAATTATACAAACTGGTGTAAAGGAGGTTGTATACAATCTAAGCTACAAAATGTGAGTTCTATCATTTTTCATCATTTCATTATCCTATATGAACTTGATGTTCTTTTGACAATCAGGGATGACGCCTCTGCAAATCTATTTCATGAGGCTGGTGTACAGCTACGACGACATGCGCCTCCTCAGCCTTGAGTTTTCTCGGTTCCTGTATTCCACAGCGCAATGCTAGCCAACCAAAATGTCTCGTACGTTTTCTTGGAGGGACCACCTGTTTGTAGCGAGGAATTCCATTTTACCGTCGTCCAGCCGTGAAATTGTTGCAGAAAGAGCTAGCCACACAGCATCTTCATTCTTTTGTTTTGCGGAAATATACAATGCCCTTGCGTAACGTTGAAGCTCTTCGTGTGCAGCTTTGTCGAGAAATCGCCGGAAGGCGATTATCACTTCCCAGAGCGTGTTATCCTTAGTCTCGACAGATTTCACAGCCGCCGTCATCGTCTTCAATAACGAACGGTGAAGGCGGTGCGCGTGTGTATAGGCGGAAGAAGGGTCTGCCGTTCCGGCGCGTCGGCGCGTCAAGGCACTAGCGTCGTCCGCGTTTTCTAGTGCCTTCAACATCACGTGAAAGCGAGGCCAGACGTCATCCCAAATACGACGATACATGAAGCTGCCGACATGGAGTGTAAGTGACTCCACCAGAGACGCCGCAGCTCTGACCACGAAAGGCTCGGGATCAGAAAGACGATTCAGGACGAATGGCCAAGCCTGATGAATAGAAGTGAGCAGAGCAGACTCAGAGAGTACCGGCACGGAAGAGCTCAGTAGCAACAGAATGCGCATTCGGATCACAGCCGAGCTGTGAGTCAAGAAATACATCGATTTCGCAACGATTTGTTTGATCAATGCCTGTGCGGGCGTAGGCGGAGGCTCCGCATCTGGGTCTGGTGGTAGTTCCGGTGTGAGGCCGTCTTCGTCTCCATCATTTTCATTAGGCGCGGTCAAATCTCTTGCCTTACCCTTCCCCCAGGCTTCTCGAGAGGCAGGCCCATAATCGGTGGCGTCCTCCTCACTTGCAGGCTCATGCCTATGAATAAACCACGCCAATGTATCTGTGAAAGCCATGCCGTCATTATGTAGTGCGCCCGGAACATCTTTGTCGGCCGATGTCATCGGATTGGCCACTGCTGATTCGTCTGATTCAACTGCTTTCACTACTTCCGATAATACTTCCACCAAACCGTCAACGAGTACATCGTAGCCGTGAAAGTCATCCAACCTATCGAAGCACTCCTCTACGACGTCTCCTGCTTTGTGTACAATATCCGATCCTACCAGGCGTACAAGGAGAATGAGCACTTTGGTGGCGTCGACATCCAACCAGCGTCGACTGAGCCTGTGTGAAATGGCGTCCAACGCATAATCAAAATTCGACAGAAGGAGATTTGCAGGAGAGGCATAGCCCGTGTTATTCGTCACAAAATGCAACGTCACCAGGCCGGTCAGTGACAAAAAGCTGTTCGAGGATATGATGGAATGGAGAATGGGATAGAGCGTGTGCAAGAGCAGTGGCGTGAAACGACTCTGCAAGATCGCCGCGGTTGTCGAAAGGAGGCGGAGTGCCAGACCATGCTGGAGCGGTGTCAAATCCTTGACGGGGTCCCGGAGAAAACCCGTGGGTGTTTCTACACTGGATGTTACGCGGATGTCCATCAATCCCACTTTGTGTTCCACTTGGAGTAGTGAATCATTGCTAGGCATCATGTCCGAAGTTGCCTGAGCATCCATTTCCGCACCCGTATCTCCATTCGGCTGATCCCATATTTCGGCCAAGGATCGAGCCAGGCCGCGAGCAAACTTTTCTATGCGTCTTCCTCCACGAAGTTGAAATGCGTTTCGATTGTTCTGCGCATCCAGATCGACTGCACCAATACCTTCGAGAAGATAAGCAGCGCACCAGAGCGCTGCGGGGGAGCTACCCGTTGTCCCGTTCCTGCCAACATCCGCAAACCATTCGACTGCGTAAAGACATTCTTCGCCGCCGCAGCTCCCTAGCGCTCGGAACATACACGTAATTGATTCGATGGCGGAGCGCGACTGGATGTGTCTCAAAGAAACTTCAGGAAAGCCCATGTCCGCCGTTGATGAAGGATCACTTTCCAGTGATAGACGGGAGGCTGAAGGGGTGACCGATGGCGTGGGCAGATCTGTAAACTCAAGAACGGAGAGGAGTCCCCAACCCCATTTTTCGATTCCACCGGATGGCCCGAGAAGTGAGCCGATTCCGCGTGAGATGATGTTTGCTGCGGCACTGGTAGATTTGTCGTCGTAGATGCGGCAAGTGGCCTCTATGAGACCAGAGACATGTTCGACTTTGTTTTCCGCATGCGAGATTATTAGTTGAGGAAGGGATGAAATATTGTCACGCGTGATGCGGACGAGGATTTTGACGAGGTCATGATGTCCTTTTGAAGAGGGATTTAGCAAGTACGTCAGTGCTTGGCGCGCGTGATTTGATGGTGTGGGATAGTTGCTATTCGAAATCGATAGCAAAAAGGAAAGGAGCAATGGGTGGCTTTTTGGTAGTGTCAAAGAGGTGTTGGCGAGTATCGCGGAAGAAAACTGAGCCAGGCCAGTCAGCGCACTTGGGCTAGGATGCGCAACGAGAGGCATCAGAGTGTTGAGGGCGACATGTAACTGGGACGAAGCCCCTGCAACCCAAGACGCGGTTCTTGCAGTGGCAAATCGAGGTATATCGCGCTTGCTGGATGATTTTTGAGAATTGGTTTCGGTTACGATTTCGACAAGATCTTCCAGGGTTTGAGAGCTTTTAACGGCACCCTCTTCGATACAAACGTCGTCGTTGATTGAAATGACAATGATTTCTTGCAATATTTGGAGGGAAAGCTCAACAACATCACCGTTAACCCACCCTTTGCTCTCAGAGGCCCCAAGAGCAACTCGAGTCATAGAACTTGCTATTCCAGGAAGTATGGAAGGACCAAGGTATTGAGGGGCATAGATTGATATCAATGCTTTTAAAACTCGTAAACTTTCACGCTGGAGTGACTTGTCAGTCGATGGAACGACACCCAATAGGTGTTTAATGGTCTGGCCTATAATGGGGACAATTTCTGACGATTGTGTGTGCTCTTTAAGCTCTTGTAAGCGTCTCGATGCAACGTCATCCTCGCGCGGATGGAGCAAAGCCCACAGACACTTCACAGCAGCCAGTTTGGTCTCATTATCTCGTCCCTTTTCCTTTTCTTTTCCTTCTACTTCTCCAACGATGGACCCACAGAACATGAAGATATGGTCCCAAGTTTGTAAATCGCAATCCCACCACCACCTCTCGCTGAGAACACCGAGAACTATCAAGATCTTTTCAAGAACTTGGTCTGAGATGGCGGAAGACGCATTCCTGCGAAGGATAGTAGATATTGGAAAGAATGTATACGATATAATAGACGCGCTCAGGCGAGTCGTGTGTGCATTGGCGAGCTCGTTAATCAAGTCCGATAGTAGTTTGGAGACGACCGGGGTTGATGATGACGTAAGAATAGAGTGCCCAAGCAATGGTACACAAATCAGCTTGAGCTGAGAGGTGCATGAGCAGAATTCACATCATAAAGAGTGGTGATTAGGCGAGCGCACTCTTCTAAACAGCTCTCTGGACTCTGGCTGACTGCCAGAGGATGTCATGATGGTGGTTGTGGGCGAGTATAAGAATAAGGTGCTTGTTACACAATTATGTCACGGTCACGTTTCTCCTTCCCCCTTACATCCATATCAAAATCTGGTCCTCTCCCATCAAATGAACACCATCGACTGTCCGCAAATCCTCTTTATAGACTGTTATGATTCTTTCACAAACAAGTGAGTGGCGAAAAACACTCTATTAGCGTCCCTCCAATAAGTATAACTTTTCTCTAGCTTGGCCGCCCTCTTCCTCAAAGCAATTCCTAAATGTCGCATACGAATAATCAAAAACGACGATTATACGATTGCTCAGCTGTTACCTTATCTCGATTCTTTTTCTGCCATCATCGTTGGCCCTGGCCCTGGATCGCCAACTGATCCATGTGACATAGGCGTGGTGAAGGACCTGTGGATGATCGACCAGGATCACTTGCTTCCCATTTTTGGTGTCTGCCTGGGTCTCCAGAGTATGGCTGTAGAGTACGGGGCCAAGCTCCAAAGATTGTCCGTAGTTAAACATGGACTAATCTCACTCATTCAACATGAGGGAAGCGAGCTCTTTAAGGGTCTGAGTCACTTCAACGCGACGCGCTATCATTCTCTACATGTTCAGGTTCCTATCAATGGTGAGATAGAAGAGTTGGCTTGGGCTGATGATGGCTCGGAGAACGGTAAGGTTACGATGGCCCTAAAACACAAGAGCAAACCTTTCTGGGCGGTACAGTACCATCCCGAGTCTGTCTGCACTACAGGTGGTTTGCACGTGGTCAGCAATTTCTGGAGACTAGCTCAGAATTGGCACAGAGCCCATGGCCCCAAAATCCTGTCGTCTGTAGGCAGCATCGGCACTCCGTGGCCAAACATTCGGCCTCGGCTCGAACAGAATGTTTTATTGCCCTGCTCTTCCACGGTCCAAATGAAAAAGTTGTTCCTATCAGATATTGAGATACCTCGTATTGCAGAGATCTTGGGGGCCACTGACGAAGCCTCCCCTTTTGTCATGCTTGATTCTGCAGCTGTACCAGGCCGGTGGTCTATCATCGGCTCAATTCTACCATCCACTGTTAGGATCGTATATTTTACGGGCGACAACTTCCTCACCCTTATCCGGAACGACAAGCGATCGAAACACTTTTTCCCTCGTGGCGTCAGCGCATGGTCTTGGATCACATCCTTTATGAGCAGTAAAAGAGCTCAAGGGGGAAATCCTGAGGTTCCTTTTTGGGGCGGCCTTATTGGGTATTTGAGCTATGAGTGTGGCCTCGAATCACTCTCTGTTTCACCCTCCAGCTCCCGGCGTGGGCATCCAGATATCAATCTCATCTTCATAGAGCGTAGCGTTGTCATTGATTTACAGCAAAAGCAGGTTTACGTCCAATCAATTCTGACCCATGACGAATCCTGGATCGCAGAAACCTGCGCCCGCTTAACATCTTTACCTGCTAGAAACACTCACACTCTCGAGACTAGGCCACTGGGAGTCGATGTGAAAATCCCACACAAAACCGAGTACACGACCAAAATCTCGCGGGCGAAAGAGTACTTGATGTCGGGTGACTCGTACGAACTCTGCTTGACGGCGCAAACCCGCATATCTGTCCCCCGCTCCTACCCTAATGACCCTTTTCAAACACCGGAACGCCGTTCATGGAATCTCTACAAGAAATTACGCCACAAGAATCCTGCACCTCACGCCGCTTACCTACGTCTCGGCGAGACAACTGTGCTCTCCGCGTCACCGGAACGCTTCCTGTCGTTTTCTCGGGCTCCTCGCCCTGTTTGTCAACTACGGCCTATCAAAGGCACTTTGCGCAAGGGTCCAGGAATCACACGGGCAGTTGCTGAAGAAGCATTAGCCGGGAATCCAAAAGAGGTAGCGGAGAATCTCATGATCGTAGACCTGATTAGGCATGATCTCCATGGCGTCCTGGGAGAAGACGTGAAAGTTAGACAGTTCTGTCGCGTGGAGGAATATAAGACCGTTTGGCAGTTGGTGAGCGTTATAGAAGGCTCGCCTGCCGTAAACACTAGCCCCAACGATAATTGGAAGGTGGGCTGGGAGGTCTTGCAGCATAGTCTACCTCCAGGCGCGTATCATCTGATTTGTGCGCGTTTTTGAGATTGTTAGACTTATCATATGTTTTAGGCAGTATGACTGGGGCGCCCAAAAAACGCTCGGTGGAAATCTTGAAGACACTCGAGGATGGGGCTCGAGGTATTTATTCTGGCGTACTGGGCTACTGGTGCGTCAGCGGCAGCGGCGATTGGGCCGTCGTTATCCGTAGCTGCGTCAACCAACCCACTGGATCTACACTAGAGAGCGAATACACCAACTCCACTGGTCCCGATTCCAATGTCGATGTCTGGACCATTGGGGCTGGCGGCGCTATCACGGCTCTTTCTGACCCAGAGGCGGAATACGACGAGATGTGTGTGAAGTTGCAAAGCGCTCTTGCCGCATTTTAGATTTTTTTTTTCCTGCCTTTCACAACGTTTCGCTCTTTAGAGCTTCAACGCATTCATTTATTGATTGTTATCTAACTCGTTTCCTACGATAGACTGGTTTTATATTATTCTCAAAAGTCGCATTCAACTGCTAGAGGATTAATTCCTTTTCAAGTTTTCGCCCTTCTCACCATACCTTACTACTTTGATAACCCCAATTTTGCTTTCTTTTCTCCCTATGTCCTAGTAGTCACACCTAACTATATACTAGTACATGACCCATAACGTAAAGATCTACTACGGTGAAATACCCCAAAGAAATTTCAGCATCCATATCACGTGATCGCGCGCTTTGACCGGCAGCGGAAATACGCGTCGTCCACCGAAGCATATATCAATCCATTCTCAGAGCCCGGCATTGAAGCGTCGGTCGAGGTAGGAGACTTGACCTTTCTCCGTCATGGCCTCCAATGTGGAATACGTCCGTCTGCGCAAGAAAGAGCCTCCCAAGCCGGCACAAACGTTTGCTCGACACAGCGGTATTCTGCAAGACCAGCTTCGCAGGTATAGTTATTCTCATCCTCCTTGGGCCGTACATGTCGCAATCAAGGCTAACACTCCACCCAAGGGCAGCGAAACGACCATGGAACGCAAGCTTTTCCCTCGCCGTTAGGATCTTGCTCATTGT
This sequence comes from Agroathelia rolfsii, assembly GCA_018343915.1. Taxonomy (NCBI): domain Eukaryota; kingdom Fungi; phylum Basidiomycota; class Agaricomycetes; order Amylocorticiales; family Amylocorticiaceae; genus Agroathelia; species Agroathelia rolfsii. The sequence goes on from JABRWF010000002.1 coordinate 3,803,609, forward strand.
TCGTGTAACATCAGCCATGTATGCTAACTTGCAAGATTGTGACGAAGGTGCGTATTCGTTTTCGTAATAAGTACTCGTCATTTAACACTTGTACAGTATATAATTTCTGGGAACCATTGCATTACCTTGATCGCGGAAACGGTTTTCAAACCTGGGAGACCTCTCCTGCATATGCAATCCGTAGCTGGACATATATTCTGTTACATCTGCCCGCGGCAAGGCTCCCCTCATACCTCATCGCTTCGGACAAGGTATGTTCGTCTGGCCATGTTCGACACATTCCTTTGTACTTATTATAATTCAGCGCATCTCTTTCTTTGCTGTTCGCATCTTCTTAGGCGTCATCTCTACACTCTGTGAAGCTGCATTGTACAGAGCAGTGGTCGAGAAGATCAATGAGAGAGTCGGACGGTACTTGTTCTTTATGCTTTTGTTCAGTGCTGGGATGTGGAATTCTGCTACGGGTAGGTTTTTTTGTACAGGGTTTTGGAATCAAGTTCATTATTCAAACTTTTTGAAGCTTTCCTCCCGTCAAGCTTTGCCATGTATGCTACAATGTTAGCCTTTGCCTACGCCATCGAACCTGCCACGCTCCGAAACAAACGGAGGACCCTTGTTGCGACTGTGTCCTTTGCTACGGGCGCAATCGTGGGCTGGCCATTTGCCTTAGCTCTGTCCGTTCCCTTCGTTATCGAAGAGCTTTTTGTTCTTGGAGGCGATAAGGTTCTTCCTGAACTCAAATCGTCATGGATGGCGTCCCGGTGGAAGAACTTCGCTACCTCTGTTCTTGCTGCATCTCTCATTTTCGTACGTATTCAACGGACGGTCTCTTTCAAGGCGGATACTCACGATTCCGTATGCAGGTGCCTGTCATTGGAATCGATAGCCTAGCGTATGGTCGCTTCGTCATCGTACCTTGGAACATCATCCGCTACAACATCTTTGGTGGCTCCGAAAGAGGACCTGATTTATATGGCACCGAGCCGTGGTACTTTTACCTCTTGAATTTGGCACTCAACTTCAACGTCCTTGTTCCATTGGCGCTGATCGCTCTTCCGGCTCTCCTTGTTACGCATCGTATTGACCGAAAGCGGCTCGGCTTTGTGACACCAGGCCCAGACCAAAGCTCGCCATTCACACTGCTTGCTTTGCGCTTGACACCATTCTACATTTGGTTCATCATCATGAGTGCCCAAGCACATAAGGAAGAGAGGTTCATGTATCCCGTCTACCCTCTACTCTGTTTCAATGCGGCCGTCAGTCTGTACCTGATTCGTGGATGGTTCGAGGTGGCGTACATTGCAAAGACGAAATCCCCATACCGCGTAAGTTTCTTCAGCTTGATATCGAAGCAGAATGCTCATAAGATGGGTAGGCATCACAATCTCAACTCTTCCGTCGTTTTACCCTGTCTGTGATCATGACTTTTATTTTGCTGTCCTACTCTCGAGGCATGGCTTTGTGGAAGTATTACCATGCTCCCCAGACAGTTACGTACAAATTTGAGGCCATTGAAGTCCCCCGCCTTCTAAACGTCACTGGCCTCCTTCCCCCTCCTCCTCCTGACGCTACCGAGGACGATATGCCGCGTCTGGACATCCGCCCCATTAAGGAATTCGACCTGCGCTTCTGTGTTGGAAAGGAGTGGTATCGCTTCCCTGGAAGTTACTATGTCCCCGAGGGTGTAAAGATTGACTTCGTTAAGAGCGAATTTGATGGGATGCTGCCAGGTCATTTTGCGCAGGTTCCGAGCGAGGTCCGCTCGACAGAGTGGTTCCGCCCCGGTACCCAAGTCGTGCCGTCTGGTTTGAACGATTTGAATGAGGAAGACCCCAGTCACTATGTTTGTCCCTCTACATCATCTTCCTCTTTGGCTACTGATGTACTAACTGGTTGCTAGGTCCCAATTGAGAGCTGCGATTACTTCGTCGACCTTGATTTCCCCTTACACCCTAAAACGTCTTCACTGGAGCCACGCTATATCCAAGACATTGGAACTTGGGAGCGCGTAGGGTGCGAACCCTTCTTGGACGCCGCTCACTCACCGACCTTGACGAGGACGCTCTGGATGCCAGGAGCTAAGTGGCAAACCGAAAATCAGTTTGGCGAATACTGTTTGCTTAAAAATAGGGCGAGCGTCGCTGAAAAGGAGAGCATTGTAGCGGCTAGAGTAGCACAACAGGGACAATAATAAAATCTAAATAGACTCCATTGACCAGTAATATATTATACAAATATCTCACAACTAGACAAAAGAAATCAATTTGCAATCATAGAGAAAGTGTTGTGCTGTAGGAAGTTGATGGCGAGTCGACGCGTTAATGATTCACGCCATTCAAGCTCGCATTTGCCGAACATGTATGTTGAGTTGTTGATAAAACTGCCATATTTCATACTGGCGCGTCAGTCACGTGACAAAACGCGTCGCGCGTCTATAAATTAAACGAGCGTGCAGCAAGTCCTTTCAGTACCAGCTTCTTCACACACCATCACTACTGCACGGTTATCTACCTACTTTCAACGCTTCTCTTTGTATCAAATCCTTTAATTTTCTCAAATGTCTGGACGCGGAAAAGGTGGCAAGGTGGGTTTTCCTTCTCCCATTGTCTGTAAACCTTGCGCTGAACGTTTTCGTTTCCTTTAGGGTCTTGGAAAGGGTGGTGCTAAGCGTCACCGCAAGATTCTTCGTGACAACATCCAAGGTATCACAAAGCCTGTATGTGCACTGCTTTCATTGCCCAATTCTGTTTATGTTATCTCACTTCTCCCGTCCTCTTAGGCTATTCGTCGTCTTGCCCGTCGTGGAGGTGTCAAGCGTATCTCGGGTCTCATCTACGAGGAGACTCGTGGTGTCCTTAAAATCTTCCTGGAGAATGTTATCCGTGATTCTGTCACCTACACTGAACATGCCAAACGGTGAGTACATTATTATCATCCATATCTTCATGCCCATAGATCTGACTGGACACCAGTAAAACCGTCACGGCCCTCGATGTTGTGTATGCTCTGAAGCGCTCTGGACGCACCCTCTACGGCTTCGGCGCATAGATTCTTGCCCCACGCATTCTATTCTTTCCATCATTATGTAACTCCCCTACAGCGATACCTAGTTAATGTATATGTATTTCGACACCGAATATTGAAACTTTACATTTCATAAAGCAGCGAGCGTCAGGATACGTGAATTTGTGCAGTAAAGTAGTTACTATGAAGTCGGGGACTAATTAGCGCTCATTGCGCATTGTCGTACCTAGCATTGCTTGCATTGTGCATGCAATCAAATTAAGTAATTTTCAATTAAATCAAATATTTAATATTACGTTTACTGGTTTGTTTTATTTATTATCGCACGGGTATTTTCTTAATTTGGAAATGGCTCTAATCTGACACGTGACTTATTACGTCATATCTCCCAAAATCTATATAAGGCCCTCGGGAAATTCGCAGAAAAATCAATATTTACACCTTGGACCCCAACAGCCATCATCCAACTCACCAAGCCAGCATCCAACCTTGTATACACTACCTTTGTACTCAATAGTGTATTATTTGTATCTGTTGGTGTTGTGTGTTCACCATCATTCACTTTGGGATGCATGAGCATGTCATACTAGTGACTTGTAATCATATATAATTAGTAAGCCAGGCTAGATACCCTGCTATTGAGGTTACGCCACTGCTAGACAAGCAAACATAAGAATTTAAAAAATAAAATAAAGATAAAAATAAAAATAAATAGATAGATAGATAAATCATTAAAGACCTTCTGAAATAATTGCCAGTAGTGCATAGGCTACCAGGCTGGTCATCAAGAATGGGAAAATCTGACGTGCCAGTCTACAGTGCATTACCACGCCGGCAGACTTCTCGCCCACCTTCTAAAGCACTAGTCACCCGAAATGACAATAAGGTCCATCACGATGTTGATCATCACCCTATCCAGAATGCAAACGGAGATGAACTAATAGAAGAGTCCAACAAGGATGAGGCACAATGTTTCCCCTGTCAGTGTCCAATCCTATCGAAAGCGACTCGGAGAGTAACATTGTCGTCAATGAAAGCCACTCCGTTTGGCAATAATAGTATCAACAGGCCAGAAGTGGCACACCGTGCTGGCCCACAGTGTGCTATACCGCTAGATCGGATGCCGGTGGTCCCGGGCCAGGGCAGCCGCCAACCAATTGCTAGTAGCAGTGCTATGGACATCCCAACCACTGGCACAGCACCGCTCAAGTCTAAGGACGATGGTGGGACTTCATATAATCAGAACATAAAGAATGCCTCCGTCGCCCAATCCAATGTTTGTGATTTTGAAGTGCGAGCCAGTCAGCCATAATCAAGATAACATCCCGCTTGTCATTGTACTTGGTCGCAGTACGCCGACGAACGGATGAAGTACATGTGGCTACTCTTTGACCTGGCCACACTACGCGTGACCGTGACTCCGTGACTCTGCTGGTTAATTTCACGCAAACATGTGGTAGGTTTTCAAGCTGGCTGGTCACCACCATCCCATTCAGAGGCTATGTGTCACCTGGTGTGACCATTGAACCCGAGCTTTGACAGCATCCAAGTCGCCTACTTGCATTATCAGGCCGTTCCTTCTCTATTTTCAGTTGTATACACATAGGTCTCTGCTGGACCCCAATTCTTTTCCATCATGATAGGAGTATAAAGAAATAACAAGAGGATAAGAAGAGCACAAGCATGATGGTACTCTCCCATCGTATCATGTGACAGCTAGTCAAATCCTCAACTACTGCTAAGTACTAATAGTAGTACTAAGTGGTACTTATACACAAACCACAGATAAGACAAGTATAAAGATCTTCATCTGAATTATGGGTGAAATGACTTAAAGCCTGAAGGTTTGATTGTATCAGGATATTTGGTCCATTTCATTGTAACTTTATGATTAGGATAGTTTTCGTTACTGATATTGGCAATTGTTTTGATTTGTTTGATTACTTACATCGATGTATTAGCTAAAGTAGACCAACAGGATCGATTCCTGTGTGTCGACCGCAGTTTGTTATCTTCGCTCTTTGTATGTTCAGACATAGTACAATACTGTAGTTCCTGTTTCATGAATGATGATTGATTTGTTGTAATAACTCACCTCAGGCCTAGGCCGCCCTGGATACTATTGCAAATCAACAAAAATCAACGATAGTCCACCTAGCATTGAAACGTGTCTTCGTAGAGACTACCTTAAGAGTAATAGCATCAAGGGCTGTGTGCCCAGGATAGAGTAATGAAATGAAATAAAGGAATGTAATATTCTAATCCTTAGAACACCATGCACTCAAGTTTTCAAGAACACGAGTAACATGCATCAGAGGATGATACACTGATAACGGGCTGAAATAATCTAATAGAAAATCAATAAACGCAACAGCTTGAAGAAATAATGAGTCTATATAGCATGATGTAACTCGTAAACTCGTGATGACACAGGAAGCTATGGTGGCTTTAGCTTGGAGCACCTGGATAAATCGGTCAATGATGTTACACTGGCATTTAGTCTTTTTGTATGCCAACACCGAAAACGTTCCATGTCTATTTCTCGATCGCGTACTAATAGTAATTATGGAATAAAATTCATTCCGAGAGACCATCACCTGTTGAAAACGTATCATACACGTCCTTTACCATATTTATAGTTTTATTGAAGCCTTGTCACAGTATAATTGCGTACGTCCATAAATTACACAGAGGTGCAAGTAATAAAAAAAAACGGCATTTTTTTTCTTACTTGTACCTCTGTGTTATTAGTAAAGCGTTGTAAGAAAGTCTATGTGGAGTCCCCCTTAGTCTGAGGTCAAGGGATGTTTCGCGCCCCGCCCTTAACTCACGATTCATAAGAGAAAATTCCATATAGACTTTCTTACAGCATCTTACCGTAGATTATATATTGGACAGAAACCGGGACTGGAGGCATCGTAGAATGTTGTGTTGGAAATAGAGACAATGTTTGTATAAGTGGTGAGTGATTGGGTCGTACTAATAACCTGTTTTGGATGGGTTGGATAAGGCATTTAGGTGGCGCGAAATTAATTGATGCGGAGAATAATCTCGGGACATACCATATCCGGTCTTCCATCCCATAACGACACATGCTTGTTGAACAGCAGCCTCCTTCGCCTGTTTTTGATTCTTGCCTTCACCTATCCCGCGTAGTGCACCGTTGACTACATAAAAGGCCGTAGGAAAACTATGGTTAAAGCCTTTTCTCTGAGAAAAACTGACGGAAGACGTGTGACTTACCAAACACCTTGACTGTCCATCGTGGCTGGTGCGAAGGACCCACGGAAGACGGATCGTAATGAACAGTATATCCCTGCTGACTTGCGATTTGATTGAATAATGCCACGTTCATGACTGAACCGACGGGCTGAGCTGTCGGGAGCGGTGGCGGCGTTGTTCCGGGGGGCGGAGGTTGAGGTGGAGCCATACCCATGGACGAAGATCCACTAGGGATTGGATAGGGAGGGGGTGCACCGGATCCGAGCGGCTGCTGGGCCCATTGTTGTTGATACAAAGGCGTAGTGGTTGGGCCTCCCATACTGCCTCCTGGTGTTCCAGAGAAGCCGGATGGGATAGAGGATAGAGGAAGGGGTAAGTCTGTGTCCGGTAAGATGACTTTACGGATCCAATCTTGGATGGGGCCCATGCCAGATTTGAGGTAGACGCCTCCCATGTAGGAATCGAGGAGTAGGCGGTTTTCCTGTGATATACACCGGTTAGTCGATCGGAATTATAGTAATAGTATGTTTGATATTTACTTCGGGCGTTCTACTCAGTTCTCCGGAAGCCAAGGCTGGGGGTAGAATCTGTTTCTTACGTAGGCCTGTCTCGTTTACCCATAAGTCGTAATTGGCGTCCGAAAGTATTTCTTCGCGTTGGGTCTAAGGACGTTTGATAGATTTTAACGCTGTTGATAACAGAATGATGGCTCGAAACGATGATTACATACGATTATTTCATCGGCAGTTAGCATAGGCCTTTTGCTATAGAGTACCAAAGTTGTGGCGAGTTGGAGCAGGCGGTTGCCAAGATCTCCGATACGTTTGTTATCACCATGCTCTGCGTGGAATCTAGGACCCAAACTATGGTGTGTGAAGATAGTTAGCCCAAGGTCTAGGTCATCCAGCGACGGGATAGGCGGCACGCTAGCTGAAGTGGACGGGTCTGAAGCCATTGTGTGAAGTAAGTTGGCGACAGGTGCGATGTATATAGCACTATCCCGAGATATGATCCTAATATATGACAATCTCCGAGATCCTAATGACTCGAAGAGTTTACTGTTGATGCCGTTCCGGATGAAGGAGTTGAGTATGTCACCGAAAGATATGATTGTTCTAGACCGGTGGAGAGAAATGCCCTACAAGTGTAAGCCGCCCAAACGAAGAAATCAGCCCCAGTACGTTGATGATGCAGATTTTATAGAGATCTGCTGTGAAAACGGCAGGTACTGTCTACTGCGGCGAGGCAGCACAGCAGAATAGTAGTGTCGTTGACAAAGAACCTGGTGATAGTATCATGTCTATCCTGATTGTGTCACAAGGCGCTTTTTTCCATAAAAGACACAGGAAGATCACGGTCACATTCCCGCTTTCTATGTTTGTCACGCATCACGCCGTTTTGGCCTTTTGGCTGATGATCATGCTCAGGCTATGCCGTGACTGGGTCTGCACTGGTTGAAGCAGTATTCCTTCCCTGCTTGCTGGAAGCCACTTTTGGATATGATTGCAGAGGTGCTTCTCATACTAGCCGGTCATTCATCCTCGCTATTTGAGGGGACCAATCTAAGCCCATCTCTTGTGCCACTGGTGCATCCCGGAGAACGTGAATGTCTCGAATCACTCGCTCGGATGGCGTTTCGCTATCGCAAAATAAAACATTCCTGTTTTGAATTGGCCCGTGTTAAATCCAGATACATATGTGCCTTTGCATCCACACTTGATCGCATACTCAAGGACGAATACGAACATCTTGTGGTGGAGACTGAGGCCAAGGTGCTCCTGCGCGATGCTAACCTCGTAGCCAGCGGCTCCTTCGTCCCGCTCTCATCTATACGTGCCACGTTCTCTGTCTGGGACGCACCACTGACTGCCTTGGAATCTCTGGTCGAACATATCGAGGGCAAAGGAGATTGGCAACCCGGACCTTTGATTGATCTTTTGCTTGAGCGCGCCAACACGGGTGTCCATCAGGTGTCTACACTCATCTCACGTCTCAGCGCTGCCGTACAACGAGTCTGGCGAGCGCAGATCAGCGCCTTTATCGTGCACGGCTCGCTCTCTACGTTAGATCCAATTACCAATGCCGATTATGTCTTGGTTGATGGGGCTATGCCGTCTTGTGTCTCTCCACCAATCAGGGACTCGATTGTGTATGTAGGCAGAGCCATCGGGACCGTTAAAGCTGCCAAGTGGCAGAAGCAGCCGCCCCGCACGCTGGCAACGGAACATACGGCACTCATCGACAGCGTTCTGCCTGAAGATCAACATTCATTCAATCGCGTCATCGCCCAGATCCGTACAAATGTCAGTGAATGGCTCTGGCTGAACGTGCTCACCGAATACGATGTTGAGGATGCTGTGAATACATTGTATGTCTAGTTTTGGATTTGTTGCAATACACCACCATCATTCTGATTGAATTCCCCCTCCCCCCCCCCCCCCCCAATTAAACTTTTGACAGAGCAAATTACTTCCTACTCCGCAATGGAGAGTTCAGCCTGGCAATGATAAGAGAGTTTGAGCGATTGAAATTATCACGATTGAGTGCGCGCTCGGCAGTATCGTCCATGATCCGCGAGCAGGACCTTGATATCGCCCTGTTGAGGGCTTCCCTCGGCACGAGTGCGCAACACGATCCTTCTCTATCTAATTTGCACTTCCATTTGCCCACCGGCCCGATGCGGCCCCTACTCCCCTCCCTCTTGTCCCAGAAGGGAAAAGAGATCTCCGTCGTTGGAAGTTCTGAAGAAACACGTTTCGACGATGCATTGCTGGGCACACCGTTGATGCTCAAATACAATGTCGCCTGGCCACTTGATCTATTCCTACATACGAGCGATTTGAATGTGTACGCTGCACTCTACGCCTACTTCTCCGCACTTCGCAAAACGCACGTACGCATACATACATGCTGGACTTCTCTATCGAACGCGCAACGCGCACGACGGAAATGGACAGGACTGGGTGAAGGTGGTACTGCGGAAGACCTCGAGGCGCGAAAGAATCTCTTGAGATGTGGGTGGGGCGTGGCACGCGACATGGAGTGGTTCCTAGATGTATTGCTAAACTATGTCATGACCGATGTCGTTGACACCGAGTTCCGCCGGCTCAAGACGCTCCTCACGCGACCGGTGAAGGAGTTTGTCGCCCGTAGCCGACATAACTCGACGGCGGCGCAGAATCGTCCCAGTGCTGGTGGTGGCGGCGATGGACCAGATCTCATGCCTCGCACATCTTCGTTGCAGGGAGTGGCGGCAGCGGCACCGACGCATCTGGACTTTACGACGTTGCGGAATATCCACAACACATATCTTGAGCGGCTCCTGACGGGCTCGCTTTTGGCCAACTCACAGCTGACGGCGATTATCAGAGCCATCTTTGATATCTGTGAGCGCTTTGTCGCACAAGTGGAGCGGTGGGGAGGAGATGTCTTGCCGCCCCTTCTGTTTGAGGGCAGTGTGGCTTCCAGTGGAGCAGACCACAATTCAGTAGGTGCGGCGGTGAGAGAACGACATGGGGTCATTGCGGAAATTAGTGAGGTAATGAGATGTGTAACTCGATTCTACATTTCCTGATCAACTTATATTAAATAACATGCAGACCTTACGTGGATATTTCTATTCATTCTACGACCAGTTATCGCAGTCGGCATTCCAGAATCCGTTCTCTGGCGACGCTTCGAGATCGATCATGGTTAATGGCACATTGGCTAATGCGTCGAGCATGTACCACAACACGACGACATTTATCAGATCGAAGGGCACCAAGGGGCTGGAGAGCGAAGGAGAGGTCCGTCGGCACATGGAGAGACTGCTCCTGCGTCTCGATTTCAACGACGCCTTCTCTCGGCCGATGCATATTAGTGGGATGCCCAGGAGTGAGAGTATACTTGCCCAAGGGGGGCTGGCATGATGTTCTTAAGCTGTAGTGAAATGATGATGATTTTATGTAAAAACCGCATGCGGAGATGAGATTGGAGATAAAGATGAAGATATGATATCGATCAGCGGAATGATATGTGCCAATGTGACTTGGTCCTAAGGTTTTTCCTTGAAATTTCTGGCAACAAAATGGCCATGCGCGGAGGATCCCCTGTTCTGCATCGACTCTCTCACCAGCTCCGTCTGTTGTCGACCGCACCTCCAAGAATGTCGTCCCGTAAGTTTTGTGACCCGCACGTCTTCGTCGTCATCGTCGTACACGGCCGCTGACGTGGCACTGAACACCTCCATCACGCAGAATATACTACTCGCCTGATCGGCGCACCCAACACACTCGGTACGTGCTTGATCTTTGTTCATCGCCGCCGCTGATCAGCGCGCCTCTGGCCCTCTTACGTGCCCGCTGACCGCCCATGGCCTGTCTACAGAGCACCGCGTGTACATCGAGCAGAATGGCAAGGTCGTCTCGCCCTTCCACGACATTCCTCTCTTCGCCGACCAGAGCCAGAACATCCTGAACATGGTTGTCGAGGTGCCACGCTGGACGAATGCCAAGCTTGAGATTTCCAAGGAGGAGGCGCTCAATCCAATCAAGCAGGATATCAAGAAGGGCCGTTTGCGCTACGTGCGCAACTGTTTCCCTCACCACGGCTACATCTGGAATTACGGCGCTTTCCCGCAGGTACGTATCTCTCTTTCTAAGGATGTGCGGTCTTAATAGGACTGCTCTCTGTCCTTTCTCTTTCTCTTTGGGGGGTTAGGGAAACTAAATTATTCTTCGCAATTTTTTTTTATAGACTTGGGAGGATCCACAGAAGCAGCACAGCGAGACCAAGGCCAAGGGAGACAACGACCCTCTCGACGTGTGCGAGATCGGTGAGCAGATAGGCTACGTTGGCCAGGTCAAGCAGGTCAAAGTACTCGGCATCATGGCACTCATCGACGAAGGCGAGACCGACTGGAAGGTCATCGTCGTTGACGTGAACGACCCCCTGGCGTCCAAGCTCAACGATATCGAGGACGTCGAGCGTCACCTGCCTGGTCTTGTCCGTGCTACGAACGAGTGGTTCAGGTAAGGCAAAACAAGTATATATATTATCTGCATACATGCTCGTAATGACTGATCGGCCTCGAATACAGGATTTACAAGATCCCCGATGGCAAGTCCGAGAACCAGTTCGCCTTCTCCGGCGAGGCCAAGAACAAGAAATACGCCACTAGTATCATCCATGAGTGCCATGGGTATTGGAACAGTCTCATCAAAGGCGAGAGCCCCGCGAAGACGCCCTCATACGAGATCTCGATGTAAGAGGTTTACAAACAAACACTAGCTTCATTTGCGTCTCATCATTCCTTCGTTGTTGTCCTCTATAGTAAAAACATCACTCAGAAGGATACTCCCGGATTCGTCACTCCCAACGACCCTGAGTACGCCAACCTACCCAGCGATTCTCGCAAGCCGCCCGCGCCTATTGATTCCTCGGGTATGTCCCAGCTCCCTTTTTTCCGTTTCTGTATTTTCTCTCTTACTCACGGTTTTCTCCGCAGTTTCCAAGTGGTTCTACATCTCCTCCGCTCAAGTTTGATCAAGCAAACATGTAAGGGGTACGTCTGTAGATTGTGTGAAGTTTGTCATCAAGGGACTTTTGTTTTATAAAAAGGCCTCAATTCGTTGTACATAGTTTTTCTCTCTTCGGAAAGCACAAATAAATAACCCAAGTACTTTATACCATCTACCATCCACTGAATGTGTGGTAATCCTGATCATGAGGGTGTTGCGGGGTTTTTTTTTCCAGCTTATAAATGAGAGAAACGGTAATGCGAGGAATGCAGCGAGGGCCATCTGAAATTGCCACATCTCGGTTATCACCCGCCACTGCCTCTCAGCACTCAGCACCGGCTTTGTTCATGTAAACATATACCCAACTTGTTTTCTTTGCAAAGGGCATGGTATCCATCACCATCAAATTCTTGAAGCTTGAAGATTCATGAATGATTCTGAGCTCCTTTTTTGGTTCTGCGCTCTAAGTAGAAACGATTTCAATCGCTTCATTTCGTACTCGGTACTTGTGACATATACAATTATCATCGGATTTCATCAAGTAAATAATGCTAGATCATCACTGGCCAAACCACTAAGCTCGGCATAAATTGTCCGAGCATAAGCAAGGTCCAACTTTTTCTTTTCTTTTCTTTCCTAAAGGTCATCTGGCACCTCTCAGCCAACCCCACTACTCCCCCCAAAACATACAGCATCAAAAAGCAGCCATGGCATACAAACCAGGCTATAGCTTGGATTTGTCGACCGTGCCATCCGGTTGCCCAGGTGGATACCTGCAGTACTTGTCCGCTATCGACGTTACGGTCCATGTACCTGAAGATAAAACACACTGTCAGTATCTTGCATAAAGATGCACAAATAGTTCCTTCTTACCTTCGCTACTGGAGAAGATCGAGTACTCATTCGTCGTCACGCCCGAGATTGTGTGTGATTCAAGGACCTTGCCCGGCTTGCCTCCTTTACGTGTGCTGGCCTCCGAGCGTTGGTAGGTGAACGTGAACGGCGGCTCACCGATGAGGGTGAACAGGATCTCGGCTTGATCACCTATAGCTCATTAATCAATGATTTGTTTTCCAGAATACAAAAGGAGCACTTGGAGAGGAAACGGGGCCCATACCTTCGTGGATGTCTTGATACACCCGCTTGCCATGGCCAACCTGAGCCGATGGCAAGGCGTGGACAGCGAAATGCAGATCAGTCACCGACGCCGTGCATCGCTTGTTCTGGTGCGCGATGGACTCTATCGCGAACTCTCCCGGCTGGGACTGTACCAGCGAGAAGGGCGATGTCTTGGCTTCTTGCTTGACTGGCTTACCATTGATGCGGTACCTAGGGATGAAAATCAGCATAAAGTCCCAAAATGGGCGGATAGAAAAAAAAGACTTACCCAATCGTCCAAGGCGCCAAACCTTCAAGGACAAACGAAGACACATCGCCCACGCAGTAATGCTCCCTCCTATCGAATGGCACAATCGCCGCGCTCTCGGCAACCACGATCCAGATTCGCCGTCTCCCCAGATGCACCGGCGCCTGCTCACACGCACTGGCGTCCTTGACGTCGTTGATGGTGATCGTATGGGGCCCCACGGATGAGAATCGGAAGTTGGGTAGGTTGATCTGCCAGACTTTCGTCGGCACTGTCACCGTCTCAACCCGCGTCTCGCTCGAGCCCATGCTCTTGATCGTCAGCTGCACCTCAAACGGCGCCGTGCCCTCGAACACAATCGTCCCCTCGCCACTGCTGGCGCCACTTTGCGGCGTAAACGAGTCGTGGAGACAATAAAACATACGCTTGTCGTTGACGAACGAGGCCGAGGGCCGTGCGAGGACTTGTTGCTCAAAGAGCAGACGCTCGTCACGCGGGATAACTACATCGCGATGTTGCTCGAGTGGGTAGGCGGCGTCACCAATCTGCTTGACTTCGTAGTACTTGCGGCCGACGGCGGAGGTATGCAACTGGAAGCGTGTGTGCGGCTGGATGCTGTTAAATGTCGGCTGGTCCAGTAAGCGTGTGCCGTGCATATCGTCGCCTTCCGCGATGTTGTATGTAATCTGGAACGGTGGCCGGCCTAGTAAAGATGTTATTACACAATTGCGGCAGATCATTTCAAAGCTTTACTTACCAGTAAGATCGAGGTCTACATGATCGTTGACACCCTGGCAAACAGGATTGAGTATGTGCGAGCCATTGAAGGCTTCGTAGTGGGACTGAGTATGGGAAGACAACTTCGCAGCGGGGCGTGGAATCCAGTTGACTTGGTAGGTAGCCGCATCCGCGATAACAGTACCAGGACACTGTGAGTCTGCGATCTATATTATCGGGAAAATACTGAGCATTTATTTTCTAATGATTTGTGTTTGAGCCGTACCTCTAGGATCTCATATAAACCATTCTTGGTAACCTGCAGCTCGGCGTTGGGCGATTTGAGTGTCTCAGTAAGAACCATATCAGGGTCATCGGTGCGGCGGTACTTGATTCGCCAAGGCTAAAATAATAATAATAATAAAGAAAGTCAGGTTATCTGCAAGCGTAGTGGGAATGCGAATACTTACCCCATCGCCAGTGAGGCGCAATGGCAAATTCGCCTTAGAGTTCTCGAGGACGAGCGCCTGGCGTTTGTCGGCCGTTCCGTAGAACTTAGCACTGGGCTAGATGGGCGAAAGGAGTTAAGATTAACTATGAGAAACAGCGATGAAGTAATAAACTCACCAGCACCCTCCTGACATTGATAGCAAGTCCTGGGACGGTGATGCTACGTTTGCAACCTTGAGAATCCTCAACGCTCACTAGCACCAATAAACTTTTGCTTTTCGTCCAAATCAGATACAGGACATCACTTACCGAGCTCAATATCGAAAGTGCCACCTTCTTTGTCAATCGTCTTAGGAATAGGTACGCGGACCTGGGCGGGAGAGGTTGTGATATCCCGTATCTTGATTGTTTCCGTGCTATGAGCGCCGACCACTTGCACTTCGAGCGTCCATGGAGCAGTGCCCTAAGCAAATACGATTTAAGACCGGAGGGTTGAGAAAATAGGGGCATGGGGGATAAGAGATTTCATCTTACCCTAAGATCAACCTCAACATCAACCACATTTCCACCACAGCTATTTACAGTCCTTTTCGCGCCCAAGCCTGCACCGTGTGCATGCCTGAACTCGGCCGTCGCGAGCGGATGCACGACTTGCTGAACCCTGGGAGCATGCTCCAATGGCACCTTCTTATAGTTTGCATCGCTGATGCTGACAAATTCGTACACATATTCCCCCTCACGTTCGGGCTGAAGGAGCAGTTCTCCACGCGCAGAGTTGAATATCTTGGACACCTCGCGTGGGTGCTCGGCGTTGCGCTGTGTGCGGTAGTGTAGCGTGAAAGGAGGTGTGCCGTGGAGGACGAGGGAGGCGGATACACCGGTGTCGCCAGAACTAAGAAGAGATTGATCATTTAGGCTACTTTGAGAAATATTAGTATATCGCAAGTATTCGCATACCATTCGTGAATCCTCTTCCAGTCTATCTCGGCAGCTGGCAAAGGCTTCTCGACGACCTTGCACGTTTGTGGTTCCAGTACGTCTCCTGAGCAGTACTGCATATTGTTCAGCATAACCCCTGGTAAATGTAGAAAATAGCACGATGACAGACCTTGCCCTTGATGCCAACGATAGTATACTCTCCGGGCGCATTAGCTGTGACTTGGATATCCTGATTTCCTTGCTGCGCATGGACTGTATTCTTCCAAGCCTTGTGCGCTTGTTTGCCTGACTTCGTGCCATCGTCCTGCGCAAACGGCTGATACTGCACCTCCACATCCCAAGGCGCATCTTTCCCGTCCGTGCCCGTCGTCGAGACGAACAAAGGTGTCTCCTTGCCCACCAACAGCGACGCCGGCCTGCCCGGTCCACACTGCTTGAACGATACCGCAGGCCGGTGGAGGACCTGTAGCGTGCGCACAGAGGGCGAGTTTGCCGAGGACGAAGCCGGTACCGAATCCGCAGATAGGGACTCGCCTACGTTGACCAAGTTCCCGTACGCGTCCATGACTGTCTCGAGCACGTATGTGTGCCGGCCAACAACGTCCAAGGGTACCGTCAGCGGTACGTCTAAGTGCTCAAACACATCCCGCTTCTTCATCTTCCTGTCGCCACTGCTTCTATCGCCATGCTCGGCCGTCTCGATCCCCTCGACAAGGGAACGCTCAATCTTGCCGTTTACCTCCTTGTACCATCGCAAGCTCAGCGGCGGCACGCCCGCGATCTGGATCGACAGCTCCAGGTCACGGTCATCTCCAGCACATCGAATCTCTTCCTCTTGCACGCCTGCCACCTTCTTACCAGCGGCAGCATTGTTCGGTGCAAAGTTTGCAGTGGGGCAGGGCACGACGGTGACTTCAGTGGGGTACGCCACGCGCGCTTCGACGCCTGACGCGTCCAGCACGCGCTCGAGGCGAATCGTGCCTGGTTTGGAGAGCCGGATGTGCGCTACCGACTGCGTCTTCTGCAGATTGCTTTTTACGCCGCCGTTGCTACTCTCATCCTCATCATCTTCGTCATCTTCGTCTTCCCATTCTTCTGTATTTGAAGAAGAAGAAGACAGCGAGGAAGAGGGTCGGATGAGTTGCTGGAGCGCCGCCAGCCGAGCCGTTTCCACCGCCTTGAGCTCGCGCGCGCCAACGTCGATGTACTCTATGCTGCCCGTGCCCGCCTGGCCCTCGATGTATCCCAGTGGCGTGAGCGAGTAGCGTAGGGACACGATGTTGGTGTTGTTCAGCAGGATCGGGACCAGCACGTGGTTCTTCGGCGGGGAGAGGCAGAACGGCGTGTCGTCCGGGTTCAAGCGCGCCGTGCTGATAGGCGACATGCGGATCGTGTGCTCACCGAGAAGATGGCGGTCACCATTGGCATCGCGTGAAGTGAGGATGGCGAGTGGGGAGAGGAGGAGACCAGTGAGGGAGAATGCTTCTGGCGTTGAAGGAAGGTTTTGGCGGTCTGGAAAAGGTTTTTTTTTTTAGTATCAAAGCACACCAAGATACATATACCTATCAATGGATACATACTGCGCAATGATTCCCTCCATGGCAAAGAGAACAAATTAAGCGGGCTATCCCCGGACGATGTAAGGTTGAGAGTGATCCCTCCAAAGAGAAAGCCATTTAAGAAGCCTGAAATCAAGACAAACAGCGTCAAGAGCGCCTTGCTGTACTGCAAACGCGGTATCCTCAACAGGGCGAGGCCGAGGACAAAGGCGGTATCGAGTACGAGCCATTTGAGGCCGTAGTGATGGCTAACCTC
The DNA here is from genome assembly GCA_018343915.1 of Agroathelia rolfsii. Classification (NCBI taxonomy): domain Eukaryota; kingdom Fungi; phylum Basidiomycota; class Agaricomycetes; order Amylocorticiales; family Amylocorticiaceae; genus Agroathelia; species Agroathelia rolfsii. The sequence continues at coordinate 3,820,643 of JABRWF010000002.1, forward strand.
GTCATCCGAGACAGCGAATTGGTAGCGTACAAAGTCGTAGAGCTTTCCCGCCTAGTTAATATACGTTCAAGTAAGTACCCAGAGCACCATAGGGTCGTTGATAACGGTCGTATGAGCGAACCTGGAGAAGAGCACCCAAAGAGAGGTAGTACAACCGCTGTGCGGGCACATCGAGATATTTTTCAGAGATGAGCGGCGGTTTGGCTCTCGCCGCTACTGCCTTAGACATGACTCGAAGTGGCAGCTCCCCTAGTGACTTGGACAAGCTAGGAGATGAAGGAGGTGTGCAAGTCGCCGTTGGGCGTGAAGAGTGAACGAAGGTGCGCCATTGTTGAGTTCGTCATAATATGCTCAGCCACAGACGCGTGCAACAAGTTCAAAATATATAAAGACTACATATCATTATACGACAGCAAGGAAACCCCAAATAAATCAGAAATAACACATAAAATAAATTACGCCAGTAACGCAATATGCCTCAACTCGCTGAAAAATTTGACAATCATCAGCAAAAAGAAATCGCCAATCTGTCCAGTCACGAAACATACTTTTGAACCTGCTGTCCAACTTTCATGGGCTCGTACACTACGGGCAATCCTTCGTTCTTGCCTAGCTGCAGAGTTTCAACGTGCTTCGCATTTGCCTTATCAGCCAAAGCAGGAATGGGCGCCAGCAAGTAGTCGGAGGAAAGATGCCAGAAGAAAGTGGATGATATCCGAATCAAGGGACGACCAGGGTGCGTCTCTTTGCGTCTCTTCATGGTCTAGAGGAGTCCAGTTGTGTAAATGCGGTTGTGACGTACATATGAGAGATAGGCCTTACATCAAGGGTAGCTTGGTTGACAACAACTTCATGATAGCCAGCTTTGATTAGGCCACCGCTGATATGTTCAAGCTGTTTTCCGGCCTAATTGATAGCAGAAGTTTAAAATTAAATCATTATATGATTTTATTTTGGACCTACTTGAACCAGAAGATATCGACCTGTTGGTGGGAACTTGACAGCAATTCTCTTCCCGGTATTTCTAGCCCATATGTTCAACCCAGGAAATCGGGAGCGACCATGGATAGTCAGGAAATTGAGATCGGTATGGAAGCCTGCTAAGATCGTATCCTTTTCGCCATATTTGTTTAGATCAGAGGCAGTTGGAGCAAGAAGATGAGGGCTATGTATTGTTAAAAACGTGACCATCTAAGATGATGAAATGATCTTACCCGTATTTGCCAGCATCTGTGAAAGTATCCCGTGGCAGTCCAAGACCTAAAGCAGCCATTTCTGCTAGGCCTTCTACACTATTTACGACTTGAACATCAGATTATAAATCATCCAAAGCTGATCACTTACGCCTGCTTCATCGACTTGCCCCACTTTTCCATGCTAGGCGTCCACCTCTCCTTCACCGCCTCGCCAGCAGGGACAACATTCGGCGCATTCAACCCAGGGTAATCCGTCTCATACGGCGGGGGCTTACTCATCTTCCAGAAGAACCTACACTTGGGATCCGGTGAATGTGCAGAGATGTCCAGCGGACGTTCGGTGGGATCCAAGCGTGCGATGACATCCAGACATGGCTCGTCAACGGCACATTTGGGCTTCTCCGTGTTCTCGAGTGTAACACCGACTTGATAACCAAGTTCAGGACGTTCGTCCAGCTTAAGGGTATCATTGGGTTGATTGAAATAGTCCTACAGTATTACTAGTTGAACATGGATAGGAAAAGCTGAATAGATGATGGCTACTAATGAACCTCGAGAAGATCAAGGAATGCAGCATTGTCTTCTTCGGAGACACGCGAGTCGTGTAGCAAGAGTGCTCCCCAGTTAATCAGAGCATCTGCAGCCTATCGTTTCATCGTCAAGATATGTAAGAGACGATATCAGTGTAATCAGCAACCTTGCGGCATTCTGAGTTGACCAGTTGCTGATCTCCTTTAGACAGGTATAGATCGAGGTCGATTACGGGCAAGCTCGATAGATCGGCCATGTCAGCAGTAAATAGTGAACCAGCAGTAGTAATTGTACAATTATGAAAGCGACAAATACTTCTCAACTTCGAGAACCGTCCGGATGGCTGGAGAGAAACAAGGCCCGGATATGGAAGGCACGCGACTTCCGCGCCACAGCATAACTAAGCTGCCACCGGCGTGCACACTGCACACACACCGCTCTCTGCTGTACTATCCCCACCAACCAGCTACACAGCCTTCCCTCAGTCTCTGCAAGCCACTTACGACATCATGATTAAGGTATGTCCCGTATCTAACACGGCCTGAGATATTACTAACACTATCGTACAGATATGGAGCATGAAGAAGAGTCAGGATGCGGCAGCCAAGTCCAAGCCAAAGACGAGTGCTGCCCAGATTCGAGTCCAGAAGGGTATGCGTTCTACGCTATAAAACATCTTCTTTCGATTAAACACTATGTATATGCCTAGATCTGACTGAGCTTGAGCTACCATCAACGATGAAGACACATTTCGAAGACCCCGCCGATCTGCTCAACTTTACGCTGACTATCACGCCTGACGGAGGTGAACAAACTCTGCATAAATACGTATTGAATCGCTGACTTATAGTATACCGGATAGGGATGTATAAAGGTGGTGCATTCAACTTTTCCTTCAACATCAACCCCAACTACCCACACGAGCCTCCAAAGGTCAAGTGCACACAAACCGTGAGTCGTCCGCTGGGCTCGTATGTGTATATGCAACGTGCTTTGCTGACACATATCTTAGATATATCATCCAAATGTTGATCTAGAAGGGAATGTGTGCTTGAACATTCTACGAGAGGACTGGAAACCGGTGCTCAATCTCAACTCGGTCATGGTCGGCTTACAATACCTCTTCCTGGAGCCAAATGCAGACGATCCATTGAATAAAGGTAAGTTATTTTCCTCCTAGTCAAAGTCTATGTGATAAATATCAACGATCTTTCGACCATTTGAACAGAGGCTGCAGAGGAGATGCGCAAAGATCGTGCTCGATTTATCGCCAACGTACGTGCATCAATGCGCGGCGACAACATCAAAGGCAGAGCATACGATAACGTGCTGGTTGCTTCGTGAAATCGCCCGACCCTGTTGCTCTCACCACATCCACGTCCCATCCTGTCACTACCTTACCGTCGTCCCAGACTTTCCCAGACTTTCCTGCCCTTTCTTCCTTATTTTCCCATTGTGCAATGCCCTCATCTTCCCACCACTAGAGAGATCATATGGGATATACGATTGATCATAACTCGTTTAATGTACTTACTAGCCACCTTTTTCTTCCGCTTTTACAGCTTGGGGCTATGTAAGCTATAGCAAACACCTTGAACCCACCACCCCACCCGATACATTAATAATTACGTCCACAGGCATGGTTGCCTTGTTACATCTTATATAAATCTCCATCCCACGCGCGCATGCTCCTTCTCATTTCTTGGTTTGGCTATTTACGGCTCCGTAATCTCATGCCAATAGCATTTTGCGACGCATTCGAGGGGGGCTGTACTTATGAATGCACGGAAGATATTTGTATTTACAACACTGTTAGTTATGCTATTTTTGATATTATACACATATTCAGCTGCCTCGGTATGTGGTAAAAGAATACGGGCTGATAAGAAGTGGTATGTGGTAGTGCTCCGCAGGATTCTTGATCTCGAATGTTATCTATTTGAAAAAAAGAACAAGATTATTAGTCCATGTGTTGTCCACAATCTATATTCATGGCTAGTGACTCGCGCACCTCGACCCAGGGATAGAATGATTCCCTGCCTGTGCTCTGGAAATACTCCTTGGTCTTGAACACAATCTTGTACAGTCCGCCAGCCCTGAGTTCTATCGCGGGCTTGCCTGTCTGCTCATCAAGTAGAAGATCGAGACAGCGTCCGTCGGCATTCGTCTTGCTGTATTACACTCCTTTGTGAATATCTACTTCAGGGTCTATAGTTTTCAGATTCAATATATACCCATTGCCTATCGGAGAGAATATGTCGGCGGTCCCTCCTGCGACGCCTGTTTGGCATTCTTGCAGACGAATGTCAACATTTGCTGCTGGCTTGCCAATAGACGAGTCGAGTACTATCGACGCCAATTACAAGATAAGATAACCAACTCAAGAAGATAAAAGGCAAGTATTGAAATTACCGTGGCATGTGATGGGGGACTTGCTCATTGTAGCAGTTGGGTTCAGCGATGACGATGGTAGTTATCTAAGAGGCGTGTGTCATGTTGGTATTTGCAGTGAGTAGCACTACGTTATAATGATCATCATCAAGGAAAAGGACCTATGATCTCACTAGTTGGTCGGAAACGGCGACACTTTATCCGAAGTGTTATCCGGAGTCTCACACTCGACTGTCCGCGGAGTTGGAAAAAGAAGCACACCAAAATGGCTGCTTCGTCCTCGTCCTCCACCTCTGAGTCGGGCGTGCCTCCGCTCGCAAAATATCTTGCATCTAATGGTACTGGAGCACTGTAATCATACCTGGTAGTAACATCGGATGCTTAATATAGATTTCAGAAAAGAAAGTACGGGACAAGGCCGTCCAGAACTTGGCCTCTTTCCTATCAAACTCGACCGAAGATGCATTGCCTCCACCTGAGATGAGAAAATTATGGAAGGGCATCTTTTACAGTAAAACGTCTTCAAATAATAAGGCATGCTACTGGCCCTGATCACCCCTTTCCGTTGTAGGCTTCTGGATGTCCGATAAACCTCTGGTACAACAAGCTCTAGCGAGCGAGCTCGCCGAGCTCGTGTTGACGATTTCGACCGCATCGTTGGCATTAGACTTTTTAAAAGGCTTCTGGGAGGCCATAGTTAGAGAATGGAATGGCATTGATCGGCTAAGGTATGTATTGTGAAATTGCATTTGCATCTTTGGATTAATCTCAGGCACTTGTGGATCAGGATGGACAAATATTACATGCTTGTACGACGATTTATCAATGCCTCCCAACGACTCTTATTACGAAACGATTGGGACCCTGTAATTTTGGAGGAGTATAATGCTATGCTGATCAGACCCTCTGGTGGGCCATTATGGTACGTTTGTGTTCCTTCTTCCTACCTCCAAAAGTCTCAAAAATATCTTTACTCCCTTTTCCTCCAATACACCATTTCCAGTCCGGACCACATCCGCACACCAGCCGGCCTATCCTATCACATATGTGAAATCTATTTCGAAGAGCTCGATAAAGTCTTCGCTACCAATCCCGACCCCAACCCAGAGCCCGGGCCAAAAAACTCGAAAAAATCATCAGAATCACCATCTTCCGATTCCGCATCGGCTCCTACCCCGGGCCCCGCACCACTGGGCACGCTCCTCGAACCGTTCTTACACCTTGCCGCGCGCACGAACAATAGCACGACGTACAAACAGGTACAATTGACCGTATTTGAGCCGTTGTTACATGCATTACATCCGCCGGAAAAAAATTCGGACGATGATAACGCGCGCACCAGCAGTAGGAGAAAACGACCGCGGCTAAGCTTGCCGACATATCCTAATCTGCTGGATAATGTGTGCTTGGCGACTTCGGCAGGAAAGGATGGCAGCAACCGCAAAAAACTGAATAGGGGACAGTTGAGGAAGGGTGTTTTGAAGCAGATGTTTGATGTGGCGAGTAAGGAGGAAACGAGGGATGTGAATCGGCGGAGGATGTATGCGATTTGTAAGAGTGGATTGGACGAGGATAGTGAGGACGATGAATCTTAGTTGATCGGTCAAGCAACGCACTGTCTAGCTAGTATATTCAAATGGAAACTCTCTAACTGGAGAGACATCATTGGCAGGAAAGAACCTAAAGAATATGGCATAATGTTCAAGAGTCGGCAATTATGACAAAGGATATATGTATATCGTAGTAGTAAGTGCTAGTATAAGAGCGCTCCGACTCCACCAAAACCATGTTCTTGCGCAAGATCACCTACAGTATGAGCAAAAATACGGACATGTGGCACATTGGCACGTAGCCAATCATGATCGGTATCGTCGATATTGGGAAAATCCCCCAGGATAAGGGATTCAATCCTTCCACCACCATCTGGAGATCCAAACTGCGGATCATTCGCTAAACGCGCTTGAAACACCATGCATCGAGTCGTCACGAGTTTCTTGATAGAGGCTATTGATACTCTTTCGGATATTCCTTCTCCCCTAATTGACAGTCCAACCATCGATGGACAGAAGCAAAAGTCCAAATCTGAGTTCGGACACATGGTATCCAATACATCAGAGGTGAATGAAGGACAATTAGCGATGAGCAAGGTATGCGGGTCTGCTGTTTCCAAAAGCGGGAGTAAATCGTCGGTGACGTCCTCATCTTCAATCACTAGCTCATTTGTGTACGGTGCTTCATATACATCAGAGATTGGACAATTTTTGACGTTCAGAGCGTCCAAGGGTTCGGCCGCTTCGCTTAAGATGCGCAAAATTGCTGCGGCAGCATGGGGTTGGAGGTATTGTAAAATGACACGATTTATTGAAAAGTTGGCTTCGAGTGTGTCCGGTACATCGACTAGTTCATCAGGATAAAAATAAATCCCATATAACGAGAGCTCCTGCAACCGGGAGATGCTGTTGAGCATACAGAACATATCTACTAAAGATACCTCTATTCTGTGATTTTCATCCAAGCAAGTGATATCCAAGATAGTCAAGGAATCCAGCAAGTCAGGTAAACGCGAGGCAATCCATTGACGGGGTAGACTACACCGGAAGAGAGCAACGTCCATTTCGATGGATTCGATCTGGGGAGCGTAAAGATTTTTTGTGATAATTTGTTTATGGGATGGGATGGTCTGGCAATCGTGGGAGCGAGCTTTAAAAATTTCTAGTACAGGTGCATTTCCCGAAAGATGCTCGGCAATGGGTATGAGAGAAAGTCGATGCATGGTTTTGACACGAATTTCCGTACATCGACTAACGTGTGGTGCGAGAATCTTCATGACAGCATCCATTCGACGATGTTCCCAAGGGTCTGAAGTCTTAAATCCATCGCGTCTTGATATGTAGACACTGATTTTACTGTCTTGCGACGCCTGAATTTCTCGTCCTAGTTGTAGGATAGAAGACGCTCCGGGCCCTACGTCGATGAAAACACGCGTCCAAAATTCCGGAATGCTCAAGCAAATTTTGTTCCACGTAGAGCAGACGGAAGAAATGCAGTATGGGAAAAGAGAGCGATGGACCATCTGGGCGTCTGTGAGCTCAACCCATGCCCTCTTGACTGAAATCTGATGCTCATTGCCTGGGTCTCCCAGAGCGATTTCGTGAAGGAAATCAAGAAAGTCCTCCACCGTGCTCAGATGGAAGAGGTGACGAAATATATCTACAAGCACTTCCGTTGGAAGCGAGTAAATGCCAGGGCACGAGGAGTTAGTGGACATGGTAAATGAGTACCGAATATAGTACTGAATGTTTTACGCAAGGAGCCTCAGGCTGACACGATGTCGGCCTGGGCGCACAGCGGTGTCTTCGGTCCGCGCGTCCCGGTACTGGCGGTTTGAATACACACTCTACTACACTTACAACTGCTAAGGTAGACGCAATTAAGAACTAACACCCCCTTACATGAGTAAATATGAATCCCTTCCTCGATTTACTTTACCGCAACATCAAGCAATGAAGTTATGTCTCTGGATATAGAGTCAACAGTATGGAATTTATCCATCAACCGATTGAGAGAAACTTAATGTCTAGAGGAACTAATAGGGAAAGGGGTTATGTTGCTATTTACATGTACTACACATGCCAACTGGCTCAGAAAGTACCACACAAGTGTTATTCAGTCAAGGTGCTGCAAAAAATAAGACTGGGGCACAGCTTCGTTCAAGCCAGTAATTATGACAATAATACATTTGCCAGGGTAATTACATGGTATCCATAGCATCAATTGCAAGTGTTATAGCATTTTCAACCTATCATCTGATCAGAAATGCAGACATGTCGTACGTTTCTTTGCAGCCACCCAAGATCGGCACTGTCAATTTTAGGAAAATCCTTGAGGACGAGAGAACTGATCAGTCCACGTCCATCATACAATAACTCGGGATGCTCCACTACGCGCGCCTCAAATGCAACAAATCGAGAAGCCACGAGCTTCTTGATAGAAGCTATCGAAACACTCTCGGAGACGTTTTCTCCACTGATCGATAGTCCAGAAAGCATTGGGCAAATAAAATCAGCCATCCCAGGGCGTGGAGACAGTCCGTTTATTGTGCTGGAAGTGAACGATGGGCAATTGGTAATGGTTAAGTAGTACGGATCTGATCCTAGCAAGATTGGGGCCAAATCTTCCGCAACATCTTCACTCTCCAACACCAAGTCATCAACTCGTGGAGCATGTCTCGGATCAACGTCAAAAATTGAGCAATTCGTGATGGTAAGAGCTTCCATGCGTTCGGCGTCTTCCGCAAAAAAGCGCAGAATTGCTGCGGCTGCGTGGGGTTGAAGATCTTTTAGAGTGAGGTGAGCAAGTGAGAAGATACGCTTTGGAGGGTTCGGTAAGCTAGCCAACGCCTCAGGATTGAAACAGATGCCAGATAGGGATAAGTGTTGCAAGTCAGATATGTTATTAAGCACGCGGAAGACGTCTATCAAACAGAATTCGATTCTGCCATTTGTATCTGAGTAAGCGATATCCACGATACTCAAGGCGCTCAGTGCGCCAGGCCAACGCGACGCAATCCATCGAGAAGATATGATGCACCGGAAGAGTATGGTGTCCATTCTAATGGTCTCGATCTGAGGAGCGTGAAGATTGTTAATGATAACTTGGTCCTGGGATGGGATAATTTCATGATCATGGGAGTAAGCATGAAATTTTTCTAGCAAAGGTGCATTCCCAGACAGATAATTAGGGATGGGTATAAGGGAAAGTTGATGCATGGTCTTGATACAGATCGTCAAACACCGACCGATGTGAGCGGCAAGAATTTTCATGAAAGCATTCATTCGACGATACTCCAAAGAGTCCGTAGTGGTGAATCCGTCGCGTCTCGATACATGAATGCTTATTTGATGTTTTTGCGATGCCTCTAATTCTTGCTTGAGCTGTAGAATGGAAGGTGCCCGGGTGCCTATATCGATAAAGATGCGTGTCCAGAACTCCGGAATACCCAAACAGATTCTGTTCCAAGTAGAGCAGACGTAGGACACACAATATGGAAAAAGTGACGATTTTTCCATGTCTGTATCTTTTACCTTATGCCATAACTTTGCGATAGGAAGATCTTTGCCTGTGAGTGCAAGTGCAAAGTAAGCATCGAAGTCAAGGTCTTCCTCGGGGACGTCGTCTCTATTCATATCGAATAGAAGACGAAATATTTGTACAAGGACTTCCGCTGGAAGCGAGTGCGCCCCAGTTGATAGGGGGCCATGATAGATGTGTCGTGACTGTCGTTGTGAGATACTAGTCATGATGAATGTAGCATCTGGACGGTTGAAGCAGCAAACAAATACCAAACAACTCGCTTTGCAATGGTCAACGGCTGCTAGCCACACCGAGCCACATCAGCCACGGTGTGGCTGACAAGGCATCACATTAAACACCATATTTATTGAGCAAAAAGGTTCAAATTCATGCCTTAAAATTTCACCGCAAGTTTGCCAATGGGCTGGTAGTGAACGACGATATGTCATTATTTGATAAGACTTGGAGCTTGAATGGCATGAACATGATTTAGTGTCAAGATCCCATAAAACTAAACAAGGAATAATATATCATATACATAGTGTGTAAGTCCAACTGATGCACATACATTTATACTACTTCACCCTAGCTCGGAGGAACGCCGAAGCGAGCGCATTGCACCCCAGTATAACTAAGACCTATCTTCTTCAACCGCCCCGAGGTAAAGCTGTCGAGATTGATTGAACATATAAGCCCTCAAAGTGCACATCAAAGTCAAGTCACTCGCGTTGCTTATCCAGTCAGGCTCGCCAAAGTCACCATAAGTCCAAGCAAGCTCGGTATTAGGGACGGTAACCTAAAGACCGGATCGGTACCAGCATAAAAATCACATAGAAAACAAACTGAGAGGTTTTTGAACCTTGTTTAATTCTACTTCTTTCTGCTCATCATTTACATAAGGTTAATTATATATGTGTGTATGTATATAAGTGAGAGCTGACCAAAATAGGGTCATCCTAGATTCAAAAACAATGCAACATTGATACTTTGGTTAGGATCGGGGTAGTGGTGAGTCTCTATGACTAGAGACATATACATACCATTTCAGAATTGACGTTGATGGTCCACAAATTGGTGCCTTCGCTTCGAATGTTCTGTGCGCCGATGCTGTCCGGTTCACTGACAACAAATATTTCGGGTGTATCCGAATCTTAGTTATGGACGGCGTAGACCCTACCATTCTCATTGCTGGTATGGATATTTCCACCAACATGTATAGAGTAGAGGTAATATCTCCTAGCGGCGATAACTGATGGAGTTGAATTAGCTAAGGCAGATTACGTTTATTTATGGTGTTCACTAATGCATAACTGAAGTGAGATTCTTAAGAGTGTATGGAAGCAAGGACAAGTAGATTAGCTGGCCAGATTCGACAGAGGGGAAAGAACCGACTTTTATATTTGCGCATACACCGCATATTCCGGATGAAGAAATGGACTATATAAAAATGGGATCAGCGCGTGCGTAGAGTAATCAAGGCGTTCTTGCGTAATGGTGCGCTATAAATGACAGTGACAGAACTAGGGCCTTTAAATGCCAGGGGCAAGGACGTAACGGATTAAAACACTGTGAGAAAGAGTTAGACTCCTGATAAGCCTATTGTAATTCGTATGAAAGCTAATACAATATTAACTTCAGTTGGTATAAAGCAACTCTTATTATTATGTACCTAATACAATATTACTAGGGAGAGTTAGAATGATAAATAGGAGAATTCAGTATGGTACTTACACTTCAGTTGGTATAAAGCAACTGAAGTGCAAGTAGTGTGACGTGTATCGATATATGTAACAGATACTTCCGTGATTAGTCATGTAACGTGCAATGCGCTAGTGCGTACGGAGAAAAGGAAAGTATAGAATAATAAAGTCATACTGTTTGAAATATTAACACCTATATCCAATAGTTTCCACCATATCAAATACCCGTAATATCAAGCGAATAGGCAAACGATGGATTAATGATGCGATTTCATGCCAGCATGCGTCGAACATCGGAATAAAGCAGCGCTAGTAGTATAACACCCGTGACAGATGCGTCGATCCGCTGACCGACGAATAGCGTATGTTAAATTCGGATAGTTTTATTGGATTGTGTGGTCATCTGCGATCCATGACATATTTCTGAAGCTCTAATAGGAGTCTTGGGGGTATTGAACGATCATGTTGATAGCCTATTCTAGCTGCAAAACTCAGTATTGGCCTGGAGGCAGAGCGTAGGTGGATAGGGGATAGGCATATTCAGTATCTAAAGTGATGTGGCGAATCAAGTTCCGCACTGCCAAAGAATCTACAGATAGCCACCCACTACAGGAAGGAATAACGAAAAGAGTATAATTAACATACTATGAATGCATTGTCCGTTGAGCCCCAATAACAAATCTAACAAAAAGAAAATTGCTCAAATGTCCGGTAGTTCTCGAGTGATGAGCCTTGTCCAAGTACTCTCTTTCCACCACTCTTCCATGCTGTCTATCCGCTCCCATAGCGTTTCCTCATTTACATTATAAATTTCGTATTTGCCTCCGTCCAGGGACTGGCCTTCGCGTCGGGCAACTTCAATCGCTGCCTTGTTTTCTCCCCTGTAGGTGTATGATCAGGAAAATGTTGCAAATCGTGTCATCAAAGATCAGAAGCCCACCTGAGTAGCTCCATCAATTCTTGTTTATCTGGGAAGAATAGCCTGGGCTCTAAAACAGCCAATATGCCTAACGCCACGCGATAGAGAAAGGAGTCGCCCTCGAGGATGATCACATCCCAAATACGAGCGCAGGCTTCGAACGGTAAGTGGTCAAGGAAGAGGGGAATGAGCCAACCAGGCAGATAAGCGGAAGGAGATACATGGTGTTGTTTAAAGTTGAAGTAAACTGTCATCAACGCATTCAAAGATGAGTGAATATATACAAAAAAGAAGTGAGAAGGCGCAGCTCGCTTTTTGGCATGCCGTCGGCTAGCAGGGTATCGAATATCCTATCAAAAGTTAGCGGGGATGAAATTCGCACAAGTATTCAGGGCATACCGATAGTAAGCTTCTACCTGCAAGCTCGCTAGTCAGCAAATTGAATCCCGTGAAGCAAAATTGAATATATATATACATCATCTTTGGCACTATCTCCACCATAAAAGGCTCTCAAGCAATGTCTCTCCAGCATATTCCTCATGACAACAAATGCTTGGGGTGGCGGCATGGTAATCAAAAATAGAGCGGCCACTCTGGCCACACCATTGACATAGCCCAAGCGTTCGTCACTACGTGCCACGACCCATGCACAGAGTATGTCCTTGAGGTCCTCATACATAGGTCCTTCACGGTGGAATATGTGTAACGAGGGCAACGTAGAGTCGATGTCTTCTTCAATGAGCTTCATAGTCTCGCTCGGGAAAGTTCCTGCATTAATAGCGCGCTTCGCACGAGCCAAACAGTTGCGGAAGTTATCTGTCACACAAAGAAAAATGATACACTTGGATTATTCGAGGACAGTCAACAAGGAGCCATTGTGGAGAAAATGGCTACCTTTGCTTAGAGCAAGGGCATTACCAACTGCCCGTTCCCAGAGCGTTGCGCGCAACTTCGTTGGAATTCCATTCCACCACAGTTGTCTTAAACGAGGGTAACGTTTTGCAGCCTGCCAATCCGGGAGGATTTCTCGCTCCCAGATGTGGAGTGATCGTTCGATTTGGTTTTCCCGCTCAAGACGGCGCGCAGCGAATGCTTTCCGGCGTTTCTCCTCTTGAATTTCAATAAGATCTCAGTCTATCTGGATGATTATGAGTGATGGTAATATACCTGCAGTACGGCTCTGTGCCATCATCTTGCCCCAATCAGCCATGTGCTTAAGATCCTCAGCCCGTGCTTTGGGCGGAAGATGTTGAGGTCTTGTTTTGCTAATAACTTTCTCGAGCATGCTAGGACCCACGGATCGTGCGGGACGATGTCCAAATTTAGCTGCTGTTTGATTTGTTGTATTGGGTGATGGTGGAAGATTAGAGGAGGTTTTAGAAGGTGAGGGCAGAGGGGGAAGGTCCATCTCTGGAGTACGAGGCGAAGAAGAGGTCTCAGTAGATGGGCGGCCAGCCCTTGATACCTCAAGAGTGCTTGCAGGTGTAGACAGTGAGGATGTACTCGGAGACTTGGTCGTTCGATTGACCGTTGCTATGGTGGGATCAACTATCACGGTCTGCGCAGCATCGTTGGATATCTCAATGACGACACTAGGATATGAAGCGGGCTCCTCAGCTGAGTACTCTTGCATAGAAACCTGTCTTTCATGTATATTATCTACGGATTCTTCGATTTGAGGGTGGCTGAAGGATTGCGGCGGCCGTTCATCATCCAGCGATACCTGAGAGAATTCGCTGCTGAGCTGGGAAACCGAGCGCTGGTAGGGAGACATCGAATCAAGGTCAAACGTAGATACAGATGTGTCAGGCTGCGGTAAGGAGGTCGAATTGCTGTTTAGAAGCACGTTGCGATGGTCATCGAGGTTCTCTTGATGATATTTCGCCAAGTCCTGCTGTATGGCAGCTGCAGAGAGCCCTAGAGAGATTTTGCGATCGTCTTCGCCGTAGACAAATGCATCGTCTATGTCGAGAGAGCTTGAGGTATGAGCTTGGCTGCTGTTCATGAGTTGTACTGTGATGATGCTATGTGTGCTTCGGTGATGCTGCGTGAGGAACGGAATAGTTGCATTGTGGCTGACAGTGGCTGACACTGCGGCTGACATCATGGTCAGTTGCCATGAACTCGTCTCAGCCTACTAGTATCTCATCATGACCACTGTGATCATGCTAGTGGTAATATTTATCACAATGCTCGGATATTCGCATTAACCTCCTCATGCATTTGCAATTATGTGTGTTGGCTCTTAATATTATCGGTACTTTGAGGGCTTCTATCACCAATCACAGCCGACGGCTCGAGCGAAGGTCGTCCGAGTCACGGGATGGGATAAGGTCTTGAATGGTTCAAGTTGACCATTATCCACTATGATGATTCTGGTTGATTGCGCCGTGCTCTTCATTACTCATGGATATGGTCATTAGCACCGAACTTTATCGTACCTTTGGTAGCATCTCATTGTTTCCGCGCACATGAACAGCGGGCGATATCCATCTTGAATGCTGTAATAGGGCATTTATCTGTTGTCATTCATACTTCGCATGGCGCAATAGCAACAACGTTTCTGATTTTCTATCATGATGCAATTCAAAGGGGTCCAACACTACTGTCGATTACACATGATGCTGTATACTTGAATCATGCCGCCCAACGCACAACATCTCTGCTCAGAGAGGGATCATTTGCTCAGGTAAGGACTCAGGCTATCTCTTGATTGAGGTTATCACTGGCTAGGCGCTTTATTCTAACAGCGTGAGTCCAAGGTTATGTATGCCTCAAACAATAAATCCCCCTAAACTTTAGAGCACGTATAGAATTTCCCACATCAGCTTCTGTGCGGTCCGCTCCTCTCCCGGACCCGACCTAATCTCGTGAGGAGTGACAAAACATATACGACTCCAGTAGGCGAAGCCTTCTCCCAGCGTATTTACAGGATATAGACGCCGCTGAAATGGCCTCACGATCGCGAATCTTGACGACTTTACTGCTTCGAAAAAGCTATCGACACAACACACCGAAAGTATTTTAACCCAGCAACAAGTCACTTGCATATTCAAGTCAATTCTTGGGATCGACTCCTTTACTATGCTCACAAAAAAGCTCCTAGTGCCAGGGCTGCTGGCTGCTGCTGCTCGTGCAGTGACGGTTACGCAAACATCAACAGCATATACGTTTTCAAATTCTCTCATTACCTTTGAGTTCGTCATTTCGGGACCTTAAATCAAAGCATTGTATCTGACGTCATTATATAGCCTCTTGAAGTCAAATGGCTATATCCAAAACTTTATATACCAGAATACTAGTCTTCTTGGTCCACCAAATGCCACGGCTAGTACAGGTTATGCCTACTCAGGTAAAGAAATTTGGTTTTTTTTTGTAGAGGTCTTTCATCCGCTCATGTTCGGTTCCCGTGCTATCCAGATTTTCCTTCATACACCTATGCACTCGGCAATACTTCTTTCAATCTTTTGAATGGCTCCAATTGGGCTGGAATTGTGATTACCGATGACGATGCTTCGACTGGACATCTGTGATTATTCAATTCGCATCATTGCAAACGATTCACTAATGGTGTTAATATATAGGATTCAACGGTCATGGTTCTTAAAGGACGGAGAGAGTGGTCTTCATAGCTTCCTTCGCCTTGCGTATTACAACGATACCGCTACAAACCTTGGACCAATTGGTGAAATTCGTTCCATGTTCCGCCCTACGTATCCGGAAGCACCTTGGACAGATATTATCACTAACAATGCGCAATGGGTATGAGTCAGTTTCATTCTATACGGCTTCCATTTTGACCCTTGTGCAGGCACCCTTGCCGTCTGATGCAGCAACTGCAGCTGAGATTCAGGTTCAGGATGCGTAAGTCAATATAGAGCGCATATATCATTAATGAACTCTGACCATATATCTTAGGACCTGGTACCTGGGTAACACGCCGTCAGATCCATACGTTATCGCCGAGTCAGACTATTTCACAAAGGTATACTTATCTTATTTCCTGTGTGTTTTGCATTCAACTCATTTGTAGAATAGTATACCTTCGCAGATAATCAGACGAACAATGCGCACGGTCTGTATTTTGAAGCCAATGGAACAGGCTACGGTGTATGGTGGGTTATCAACCAGAAGGATACACTTTACAATGGCCCCGTAAGTCATATTTCTTGTTCCTAGACAGAACACCGTTGACCCCGATACATTAGTTCCATGTCGATCTGATGGTAGATGGCATCACCTACGATAAACTTACAACTTCGCATGGCGGCGCTCACTCGCCAAACGTTAGTAACGGCTTCGATCGCACCTTTGGTCCTCACGTGAGTATGAATCATTCGTGCCCGGGATGGCGCTAACACACAATCCTAATTTCAATACAGTTCTTGTATTTAAATACCGGAAATAGCGGGTATGCTCAAATCTTCTTGACAGATTGCTTAACTTGCTTAACCTTGATGTATAATAGAATACAAGGCCTGCTTGCAGATGCAGAATCATACGCTGACCCAGCATGGAATTCGGAGTTCTATGATGAAATCTCTCCCTATGTATGCCTTTTTGTGACATTGTCTCACTGGCATGACCAATAGACCTAATTAGGTCGTTGGATACGCTCCTTCTTGGGAGCGTGGTACGTTTGAGGCCACCGTCTCAATCCCGGAAGGTGCATCAGAGGTGGTTGCTATCCTCAGTGCTAACGGGACCCACTTCCAAGCATGTGGTTTCTTTCCTGCCTTGGAACTGTGTTCTGATGGAATATTCATTTGCAGGATAGCTCTACAATCCCGTCGGCTTACCAGTACTTCCAGACTGATGTGAAGGATGGAAAAGTTAGCTTCTCAAGAGTCAAGGAAGGAACTTATCGTTTGACAATTGTCGGAGTTGGTAAGTATTGAGCATGTTTTATCTCGTAGATTAATTAAAACCATTGCTTCATAGGTATCTTTGGGGACTATGTGCAGGACGGACTCGTCGTCAAAGCAGGAAAAACAACAACTTTCAAGGGCACATGGGTTCCAGAGTCGGCTGGTACGCTTCCTTATCCCTAATGACACCTCAAGTACTTACGGCGTTTTCTCAGGAAAGGAGCTCTGGCGCATTGGTGTCCCTGATAAGACTGCTGGAGAGTACAAAAATGGCTACGAACGCGACTTGACTCACCCTAATCAACCTGCTAGTGGGTATCTGGTTACTTCTCTTTCTCTATTCAACTTACTGAGCGACTACGAAATCCTAGAGTACCGAATTTACTGGGGCGCCTGGGATTTCCCAACACAATTCCCAAATGGTGTCAACTACACAATTGGGGAGAGCAATGAACTCGATGACTGGAACTACATTCACTGGTCCCAGTTCGGCCCATCTTATACTGACAACAACACATATAACCGTACGACCGGCTTTTTGTCTGTTTTGGGCCCTTGCTGATGAATATGTAGAATACAACAACTGGTACATCAACTTTGAGCTTGATGAGGCACCCAGTGCCAATTCAACAGTAACATTTACCGTACAGCTCGCCGGTGCGAGGACAACTGCTGGCAACACGGGAGAGGCGACCGGAAAAGACCCGTCTTTCAATGTAGGATATATGCGCTGCTTTTTCATCGTCAAGTTCAGTGGCTAATGTCGCTCACGTTTAGATCTCGACCTACGTTAATGGCCAATCCAATCTCCTAAACTGGGCAATTGAGCCGTACCAGAGTAGCAGTTGTGGTGAGCGATCAGGTATGTCCGATATCACCTACTTTTGTCACTTTTATTATGCTCACCTGCCTCTTTAGCCATTTCTTGCTACCTCATTGTGGGCAAGTTCCCATTCCCGGGCTCATGGCTCAAGCAAGGCTGGAATCAGTTCAATGTATGTATTCTTCGTGTTACTCCGCACGCTCAATAATGCTGATCACAGTGATATCGCCCCTTTTTCAGATCTCCCTTCCGTACGCACAACCAGTGGTATGTTGTTCTAAACACGGTAAAGGAATGTCAGATGCTGACGTTACTGCCTTTACAGTACATTCAATATGATGCGCTTCGGTTGGAGCTGAACTGACCAAATTTTTTCCAATGAAAAATGCTGTTACTGGGATTGTGTTCAGTGATAATGATTAAAGATATTGAATGTATGCTTCATTATAAATGGATTTCAGGTTTTGGAATAGAATGTGGTTTCAAGCATACTCGAAGCATGAGATATGGTTCTAAAATTATGTACTGAGGGGAGAGGAGGGTAAATAGGTGGTAAAATGAAATCACTGGCCGTCGCTTTCTTCAGTACGAGCAGCATGTGTCGTAATTAAACGATGAAGTTCAGATGACGGGGTACCCCCTACTTGTATATCCTCATCGGAGGATGAAAGCCTCTTGAAAAGATTTCGGATGACCGGTGCTGCGTTGTTGCTGAACCTGATCTCCAGCCCTGCCTTACTCAGCTCCGCGCTCTTCTTAGCGCGAGGGAACATCTCAACTTCGTACTTCTCAATAGCCTCGGAGAGGGCGTTACGGCTAACTAATGTGTCAGAATCCAAAACACCATCCTTGTGTGAAATGATGGCCTCCCAGAGCTTCAGTGCATCTTCCATGGCAACATTGACGCCCACTCCGCCAAAAGGTGACATCAGGTGCGCCGCGTCTCCTATTAGGGTAAGCCTAAGATAAATATTACTTAGCTAACTCGCATGCTATAGCATGAAATAAAATATACCCATGTTTATGCTCCCACTCAGCGCCTATTGGAAGCATGTCAAGCGGACATGCGACGAGAGGCTCGTCAGTCTTGAGAATGAAATCCTTAAACTCTTGCTTCCAAGCGGGAAAGTACTCCTCCATAAGCTGCTGACCGGCCGTAGGAGATGTCCAATCAATTCCACACTCTTTGAACCACGTCTCCGGGACACGAAGCTGGGCGTAGGTGACCGCGGCGTCGCCACTTTGAACCTGCGCTGATATGGTACGCTCATCGTCGCAAGCTAGACAGCTTCCAGCGCCAATTAACGCAGATATCTCAGGATGTCGGTTGGGAGTATCTTTCAGAGTGCCCACGACGGCAGTGATACCACAGTAGAACGGCTTCTCTTGTGTGAGAAGAGGTCTGACTTTGGACCAGGCTCCGTCCGCGCCAATGACGAGATTGAAACCGCGTTCGATGCTCCTGTCTTCAAAATGAAGATCGTATAATCCTACTTCACTGGCCGATGCTTCAACACTGCGCAGCTTCCTACCAGCTGATTGACCCGGGAGTCAGAGAGTCGAGCAAGAAATCCCGAAGCTGCCGACGGTCAATTTCAGGACGGCTCTTCCCGCGACGATTCCCAGCGGCATTCTCGTCAAAATACACTTTGCCAGTGGAGTCGAAGAGCTTATAAACGTCGCTCTCCGTACGCATATACTTGGTGAATTCACCCCAAAGGCCTTGGTTTCATGATGACTTGAGTAACATTGAATGCCAGATATAGCAATGCATCAAACCTGCTTTACGGAGAGCGAGTTGCCCCGTCTCAACATGGAGATCGAGTGAGCCTCCTTGACCGCGTGCGTCCCTAGACTTTTCGGACTCGTACACAGAGCAAGAAAAGCCACTGTTTTGCAACAAACGTGCGAGAGTTAAACCTGCCGGTCCAGCTAGTGCAATGTCAGAGCTCAGAAAATGTAATAAGAGTAAACTTTGAGTCTCACCGCCAATAACAGCATTCTTGAGGATATTTAGAGACATATTTTACTACTAGTATGTGCCAGTGGGGTGAAAGTGATTAGTCCGAATGTGTGTTGTCTATCTCATATGTAAACGTAAAGTGTTTAAATACTCATGAGAGCACAATGTCATGTCAATGACGTTGTGGCTTGAAGGAAAACGATCTCGCAAAATATCGGCGCCCTCATCGATGCCGAGCAGACAACACAGCGATGATATCAGTGGCAGAGATTTCAGTTCAGTCGCCAGGGCCTAGTGGAAACCTATTTACGAGTGTACACGGCATCGTGCCGGTCGTGGTTCATTATGATTGCCTCCACTTGAGCATGATTTCCATAATAATACGACACTAGCATTTGGAACTGCCGGAGGTGGTACGTACCATTAGCTGGTAGTGGCCGCACATGATGCATACGGCCCTCGTCTGAATGATTCCGACGAGAAAAACTGCTCATTGGATCCGGTCATATTCGGTGCAACCTCGATGGTCGATTCGGAAGCTTCAAGCTCAGGTATCTCATCAATCAGGATCATGATGCATGATGCATACGTACATGCCAATGCCAGGAGTTTTTCAAGTTGCATGCACCAACTTGAAGGGGTGTCACGGAAGTAAATTTTAGACCATAGTATTTGCTAAGCCAATTTGCTGACGGCACGTCACTTGCAGTCACGTGCAGCCCGACACTCGCCAGTCTCATATCAATCGAGCGGTATTTTGTTTTATCTTTTCTTTCGCGTTCGTCGGGCTCTGCGCAGCCGCTAGCGGAATCGATTGGAGGGAAATACAAATTACTTGTAAAACTGACATAAGACAGTCGATTTGTGTACAGATACAGAAGCTTCATTCGAATTTACTTGTGTCTGTCATTTCTCGTTTGATCTCGTGGCACTCTGGGGGTTTGAAGAGGAAAATGTCGTTTCTACCAATCTTGTGACAAATCCCCTTGCTTTGGATAAAGGATTTGGTAAAAAGCGTTAATCACGTGACTTAATTTGCCGCTAGAATATCGTCACGTGATGCTTGCTCTTACCAATCCTTTTACTCAAAGTAAAGCGGTTGATAGAAGTATTGGTAGAAATGGCGCTTTCCCCTGAAAAACACCGGAGTGTGACTAGCCGTCACACCCTTCCCCCCCTCTCCCACCAACTCGAGCCAATTCAAATACCAAATGAGGTACGAGTCCTATATATGGCATCTACTACCATTTCTGGCACCCCCGCCACGTACAATGATATTGATCAAATGCGACCATAGTGGATTAGAACTTGTAGTAAGAGCTTGCAGCGAGTACTACATCACTAACTGAATGAATTCGTGGTGTATAGGTACTATCAGGATCAACCCGTTAGAGGTGCATTGGGGAAAAAATAATATAAAATGCAATAATAAGATGTTATATCGAATTTATTAAGATAGATAGTACGATATTTCGGCCTCCAAAGTAAATTATGTGCAACGAATGATGGAAGATTTGACAAGTATAACAGATGCAGTGAGCGAATAAATATCGACGGAGGGCAGACTGATGCTATTGAAGTAATAGGATCTTATCAAAACTATCAGGTTGGGCACAAGCGAGTGGAAAATATCATGATTCAGAAGTGTCCCTAGCATTGGCTTGCAGATCTGCATCATCATCACGAACCATGATTTAATACGCAGCTGGACGGTTTCCTCTGAAAGGTTAAAGTGTATCATGGTCCAGACCGGAGAATCTTGTGATTTATGTCAGTTTAGGGATGTGCATCGTTGAACCGGCTATCTTCAAGTTGAACCTACTTGGCGTCATTGGATTCCTGATAAATATGGAGCTGGCTGGCACTATCGATCGTGGTTCCGCAAGCCATCTGGGTGAGCTCAAAACCACCTGTCGTAAAGACGGCATCGTTGCTAGTAGTATTATCTATACCGTCGTCAGTAATCCCTGAGTCGCCCTCAAGTTCTCTTTGCACCGTTTCACGAGAATTAAGTCTGTGAAAAGATTTTGTTAACATCGGTTCGGAAATTGATTAAAACGTTCCTACGTTGAAATGAGGGAACACATGTATACTGTTAGGGCAATTAGAATCATAGCAATAGTAAATACAGAGAACGTCAACGTGGATTTTACTTACGCCGAGTTGAAATGAAATGAAACGACATGTAGACCAACGAGTTGTTAGATACCATCAACTTCAAGGAGGGATAAGTCAACGCCTATCCACCAAGCAGTATAGTATGTCTTGATAGTAAGTTAATACTCACAATAATACCAGCTATCAGGGCGAAGATGCTGCACGTTAATTACCATAAGAGATCAAGAGTCATCACTTGAATAGTGCAAAATAAAGTTACGTTGTTAGTAATCCTGATCGTTAATCATTCAGTATTTTGGTATAACAGAATGAAACTAAGCCACTCGAGCCTCACCAGTATTTAGAGTATACCAGATCAGCTTGTTGATCATTCGGCTTGTTCTAAGGCACGATACTCAAAAGGATGAGTCATGAATCGAGGAGAAGAACAGAACTAGGGCACCTAGCTAGCGGGGATCGACGACTGTGAACTCGAAGAAGCCAAATTATCGTAGCCGCTATTAAAGAATCGCAAATGGCTGGCAAAAGGGCTACAACGCCGCCTAAGGACTAAATCTGAATTATGAGCTAAAGAGTTCAATGCACATCAAGGAAAACGGCAATTACAGGTAGTATACCTCTCGAACTGTTTGTGTAGGACCACGATGGTGCTCTAAGACTAAAATTACCAGATTGTAAGAACACAAAACCCGTTAACCATAGTAAATTATTGAACAAGAACGCACCCAGTAATCACAAAGCCTAAAAAATCCCAGGTTCTTGTCATTAGTTTAAAACGCGTTAATAGTTAGGCGCCACGAACACATAGCAAGTCCTTTAATCCAAGTTAGATGTGTATTCGTTAGTAGTTGTGTCAAAATCAGAGGCTCACCCAATGTCGTCATACTTAGAACACACTTAATTGTAAAAAGATGAGTCGGGATTTAATTCGATTTGAAGATCATTGGTTCGCTTACGATGATACTTGGTATAACCGGGCGGAAACGTTCACTGACTAAAGGCGGAATCAATTGACTGAGTCCATCCAGTAAGGAACAATGGAGTTTAAAAGGCTTACGGCGGTATATTCGGAAGGCAAAAAAGCTATGAGACACGTATGAGCGGTGTTATCATCGGCACTCAAAGCTATATAAAAAAACCTGGCTTACAATTGTGTAGCAGTACTCAAAACAGTCTGATCTGAGGATGAGTCTCTGTATTATTCAGGTCGGCATTATCTTGAACTTACTGCAACAAATATTTGAAGCTGTTAATAGTCTCGTCAGGTACTGGTGCAACGATGATGAGTCCGAGTCCAGTCACTCACCAAAAGGCTCCTGCAAAAACTATGTTATCAGAGAAGAAAAATAAAGATATAGTATTTGGAACCTGCCATATCATATCGAACAGCTTATCGACATTGCCGAAGTTCTTGACGGAGTATATATAGTGCATGGGCAAGAAGTGCAGCATGAAACGTTTCCGTTGCCCTTGGTAACTATAAGTGCCAGTTGGAAAAAAACTGGAAATACAAGGTTCGTACATTAGCGCTGCAACCTAAAGACAGCCGTCAAACACAATCAAAGCAAACTGCTACTCCGGATTCATGCACACTTACGAATGACTTGAGAGACAACGAGTCTTTGGCAGAGTACTCCACAAAGTATAGGTAGCATTGAAGGCATGTTACTCCGTATATTCTAACCTTAGAAACTCAATCGTGGCACACTTCAGGATGTTCACATGAGCAAAGACGCATACACAGATGAAATAAGCACTCCAATTTCCAGCGAGCCCAAGAACAGTTCTGTCGACATTCTCACTGAATGCTGAATTGTCTGATGTGCGGCGTGATGCTAGTGGCAGGTAGGTCTTTGACGGAAGATGGGGAACACAAAAGGGAAGGGATTGCAACACAGCAAGGATAGCGAGGATAAATAGCCACTTTTGTCACCGTTGGCCCATACCGGCGTCTAGAAATCGCGGCTAGGAATATGAAGGGATGCAAAGTTGTCCGAACAGGATCAACACAACCCTGGCTAGGAACTCCTCTGGACCTGTGCTCAGTTTGATGGTGTGCCCCACTACTTGCAAGGGCCAATATAAACCGAGTGAGCTGGGGGCAGTGTACATAGTAGCAAAGGTTTTCAACAGACGTGCTTAAAAAAACACGGATCTTTTTTTTCATAGAATGGGGTTAAACAAAATGACATAAGAACAATATAATAATACATGACTAATTTTCATCAATACAGTTAAGGGTGACACCTGTTACAAGGTGCTAAGGGTTGGCGTTTATTCTTTCGAAGCTGAGTGATGCGCCAGAAACCGACCGAGGGTGGCTTGCAGTGCGTTTTCACTAAACTGAGTTTCTATCCCCATGAAAGACATTTCCGCATTTTGCTTTGCGCGGGGGAACATCTCGTTTTCATACTCCGTTACAGACGCAGACAAAGCATTACGACTGACGGCTGCATCAGAACTGAGTAATCCATCTTTGCGTAAGATAATCGCACGTCCAAGCTTGAGTGCATCTTCCATAGCAACGTTGACGCCTACTCCAGCAAAAGGCGACATCAGATGTGCCGCATCCCCTATAAGCGTCAATCTAAAACCTTATATTAGATACTCTTGATATTTAGAAGATCAGGGTAAAAACTCGCCCAGATTTGTGCTCCCATTCGATACCCACTGGAAGCATATAAAGCCGACGAATAAGGAGAGGTTCATCACTCTTCAAGATGAGGTCCTTCAATTCCTGAATCCAAGTAGGAAAATATTGATCAACGAACTGCTCTCTCGCAGTGGAAGATTCCCAATCAATCCCCTTCTCTTGATTCCACGTCTCGGGTAAACGAAGCATGGCATATATAAGCGCATGTCCATTGTCCTGGATCCGTGCTGCCAACATACGTTCGTGATCGATGGTCAGACAGCCCCCTGAGCCGATAAAGTGAGCCATCTCAGGACGCCGGGTCCGGACGTCGCGGATAACAGCCTCAAAGGCAGTGATACCGCAGTAAAATGGTTTCTCCTGAGTCAGAAGGGGTCTTACTTTAGACCACGCTCCGTCTGCACCAACGACGAGATGAAAACCATGCTCGACGCTGCCATTCTCAAAATGAAGATTATATACTCCCACTTCATTAGCTGATGCTTCAACACTACGCAGTTTCTTGCCCCATAAAACCGTGTTGGGTGCTAAAGAGTCGAGCAGAATATCGCGAAGCTTCAGGCGGTCAATCTCGGGACGGTTACGGCCATGGTTGTTCCCAGTAATGTTTTCGTCAAGATAGACTTTGCCAGTCGAATCAAGAAGCTTATATATTTCAGTCTCAGGGTGCACATGCTTGAGCCATTCGTCCCAGAGCCCTGAAAGGAGTGTAAATCATTTCTCCAGCGCCGGAGATCCAAAGAATGGTGTACAAGAAAACGAACCTGCTCCACGAAGAGCAAGCTGCCCCGTCTCTGCATCGAGATCTAGTGTACCTCCTTGACCGCGCGCGTCTCGAGAGTATTCAAACTCATAGACGGTACAAGGTATGTCATTGCTTTGCAATAAACGAGCGAAGGTTAAACCTGCTGGACCGGCTGTATTGAATGATTAGATTCCCTATATATCAAAGCTGCATAAAAAGTAAGAGCAAGATATGGATATTCACCCCCAATGATGGCAATCTTGATGTTGTTCGAAGATGACATATGGCTATTCAAGTCGACTGAAATGTAGAAAGCAACTGTGTTCTTGGTAACTCAGAGCTACGAGTCCAGGTATGACTGTCAGCGTTTAAATACTTTGGAAGCGGTAGATCTTGTTGATGTGCCTTAGCTCAAGCTGGTTCGCAGTGTTGCGAGTACACACGGCAGGAGTAAAGGTCATTGAGATACAAGCCGTTACACGTACCACGGCCGTTTGTACACGCCCTCATCGGCATAACGTGGCAAAGTGAAAATACCAGAGCTTCCTGCCGTGTTTGTCGGAACCGAAACTATCCCAAACATTACCTGGTGGTAGTTTGGCGATGTTCCGTCTCTTTTACATCAACAAATAGCAGTAACAGATCAGAAGCATGCAATTTGTAAATTCAAATCCGTTACCATGCTCACCAGAGCTGAATCTGGGTTCGTAACATCGTGGTTTGCGAAATCCACCGACCACCTATGAGTACATGTACTACCATCGACATATACCGGTATAGTCTCAGCGTCAGACATCAATATATTCTTTATGCTATTTTTTTGTTATTTGGGATGTTCAATAGATTATATGTATCGCTACCTGCAATATTATAGATAATGTTGTACAGTTCACTGGAATAATACGAGCTGCTCATACTATAGCATATGCTCGAAGCTCCAGTTTATAATTTCTATATCAAGAGCGCTTTGTATGTGCCTGGGCCAACAAATTGCCTTCACAAGTGCAACTAGAATGAATTACGAGACAGGAAGAGATCCTTTCTCGATACTTTGTAGCACACCTAACGCTAAAGCAACTTGTAGCAATATATCAGTATAAATCGCTGCTTGGAAATGTGTGTTACATACTTCCTATGAGTATGATTCCAAATCGAAATTTTCTAGTTGCCGAGAAATAATGTGGGTCATGGTGATGTCTATTGTGTCATGTTCTTCGTCACCACTAACAATGGTAGCATTCATGTTCTCTTTCAGGTTGAGTATGATGCGCGATGTCATGGCTATCGATATACTATCCAGTCGAGACTCTTTCAAAATACCGTTCGTCTCCGAGGATCAGATAATAATGAGCTTACCATACCGATAGCCAGGTGATTGAACCAGGAACAAGGAAGGACTTGAAAAATAACGATGAAAATAAGTAGCGAACCCTGAAAATGCATGTTTGAACCATAACCCACACTATGTATCTATAAAAAGTTATATGTAAATAGCGCATTAGTTTACGCCATTTAAAAAAATAAAAATAAAAACTCACGAAGTACGTCACAATATTCATGAAAAATATTAGTGACATCGACCTGTATACATTCAAGTTTAGATTGAATATTAGTTTTGAAAATAGCACTTAAATATTTCAGAAAACAAAAATGACTAACAAAAAATATATAAGGCCTGGTTTCGTTCCATGTGAATCGGAAATTATAGTGGAAGGATTGTACAAAATAAACTCTTACCATCTCGAAGCATGATTGTGCTAAGAAACGGCCTCCCGTAGATGTCTCGCGAGGCTTTAGCCATTTTCCATGTCTTGTTGATCGTCAAGGAAACAATGATTACTTCCCAGATAACGAAGATAATCCAGTAATACTTTGTAACTTGCGAGAGTCTGTGGTTAAACGAGATCGCAAATTTGTTGTTAACAAGTACGCTTACAGCTTGTCCTGGTAGTATTAACCAAATTTGGTTCAGCAATTTTTTTTCCGTACAACAAATGTTTGGGTTTGAATTGAGTGTTGAAGTCCAAGCATATAACCGAAGATACAAACTCACGGGGTACCAGTGTATACAGTTAGACATCCGTATAAATACACAGCTGGGAAATTGAGGTTGGTTACGAGAACCCACTATTATCATATAAAGTTAGGCATTGGAATGTCGAATCTTGTAATGACTTACCAAAGCGAAGCATGAGAACAACAACGAAAACGGAATTATAATCCGGAGGAATTTTTTCTGATGTCCATATAAGGCTGAAATACGCCAAATCTGCAGGCCTGATTTCGAAATTATGCGTCAATCTACATTGTAGAGCGAAAGGAGATGTGTTTTCGCCTTACCCCACATGAGGAGTTGTGACACAAACATAAGAGAAGCATACCCGACATTGACGACATGGCACCTGTGGAAATTGCGTGTTCCAGTCCGGATCATATATGATACGTTAGAAAACGAATCGATACCACTGCGGGAGTATATTTATTAGATGTCTGCTCTCCCAGAATGAGGAATACAGAGAAGGGAAATACTCTAGGTGTCGGAGATTCGAAGACGACGGCAAACCGACCAACGTTGATAATTAAAGATAAGTAACGATTGACGAGAAACACAATAGCGACTATGTGGAACGGCCGGTGCCATATCAAACGAATTTCGAGCCCAAAAGTGAGAATATGATCATAGCAGAGTAAAACTAGGAGGATATAGTTTGGTTATATTAGCATTGCATAGTTTTCCAATAACTGGGATGATACACACCAATGGAAACGACAAAAAAGTAATTCATGGTAGTCCTGGAGTCGTAAAAAGCGTCATTAAGGGAGTAATTGCCAATAGAAAATGTATCATTTACGCTTTCAGCGGTGTAAGGCCAGTGTCAGAACCATCCGAGAGCATGGCAATGGCATAAGGAAGAAAGATGATTGATGTGAAGGGTGGAGTTTGTAGTGTAAGCTCAGCAGGCGGGATTTTGTCGGTTTTCGTGTTTCGTGGCAATCCTGCTTGATGAGTATAATAGACTATTAGTCAGAACCGGTGCAAATCCGTTATTCAGCTAGTAGTCCCAAAACAATGCGATTTCCCGTCCATCAAGCTTGTCGAGTGTTTACTGAGCCTTACTGTCGTGCATAAAAAAGCACTAAATAAGAAATGTACCACTATACCGGTCCACGGTGTGCCGACCCTGCCATCAAGGAGCAACCATCAGACAGATTTATGCGGAGCCAACTGCGTAACCCCTCATAGCCGACAGAGACCATAAGTGCAAGGCTGAGTCTTGACTGACACTTCAGATGCTTTTTGTGTATGATATGAATACTGATACCTAAGCGAGGCCACATGCACATACCAGTAGTGATCTATTCACCGGGAAGACTGTGGAAACCGATCGTATGGATTTCAGAGGCATCCCATAGTGTTTGAAAAAGAATAGGAGTGGTGGTTGCAGGGCTGGCTAGACCAAGTACACTGACGCTGTTGCCACGTTCAACAGTTTAGGGATCACAGCTCTTTTGGATGCGCTGGTAAGATTCAAATAAGACAAGTCAATCCGGCTTTAGATACATACTAGCACCAGTGAACATACTCCGAATTTGGGCCGCGCCGGCGGGGTTTCAGTGCGATTTCAGCTAGTAATTAAAAGACCCAAGAGCCAAAAATAATGGCACGTTCAAATTTGAAAGTTTGCCATCGTTCATGCGTCCATGTCCCGGCATCATAGCCATTGGGATCGCTAAGGAAAGTCCCAGACCCTACAGTTAACCTTGTACCTGTCCGGTTGCTGTTGGCTTGACAGTGTCCCTTAGGCAGACTCCGACATTCACTGACAACCGATGAACTTGATAGAGCGGCCGATAGACGCGTAAGTGGCTGAAGTGGCGCCAACGATCCGTAACTTGGGGTTTAATACGGCAACTCACCAACTCGAACACTCATCGGTCCCAGTATCACACATGTAAATGATGTAATTCACTGATAAATTGCAGCCGGTAGCACATGCAAATACGCGAAACACCTGATTTCGCAAATGTGCTTTGTTTTCCAAAGTTAGATCCATGCGGGTAGACATGGCTCTGAGCCATTTGGAACTTTTATCTACTATGACCGTATCGTCCATTAGCTAATAGTATACTGTTGCGAGTAATAATACATGACTGGTTTTAATCATTCTGAGTGACCATATAGCTCGGCACGCTAGTCTCGGCTTACATATATGTATGCCATCTTAACGACACCCATAAACCGGAAACAACCTCCCGAACAGCTCACAGAGCATGCCACACAGTAGTTTTCTTATCCCTACGATATATCCAACCTGGGGGGAACGTATCAATAAAATAATTGTTAAGTCGATGTCAATCCATATAGTTGCTTGGTAGTAAAGACGTCCACGCACCAGCAGAAAACGTATCATACATCCTCATTAAATAGTTCCAATTGGCGGGAAACGATGTTGGTCATGGTGATGTCAGCCGTGACGCGCTCATCGCCGCCACTGACAATCGAAGCGTTCATGTTCTCTCTAAGGTTGAGTATAAGGCGCGATGTCATAGTAATTGACACACTGTCGGTTGAGATATGAATCATTTGTTCCCTCTCCTTTTTGGATGGCATGTGCAGGGGAGAGAGATGGGCAAACATACCATGTTGAGATCCACGAGAGGGAGGCTTGGGACAGGTAGGGCTTATTGAGAGGTAAGGGAATCAAGTTCCATTTTTAATCATGGAACGAGATGATGAAATACCGAGGTAATCTATAGAGAATGATCAAGATATGGGAGGACAACATCAAAAAAAGATACTTACAATAAAGGTCATAATATTGGCAAGGCAAAGAGCCAACATAATCCTACATATATAGTCACATATTTGCACCCAAGAGCATTTGAGATAGACGACCGACAAGAAATAAAAGAGACCTATGATTGTGTGTGAGTATCAAGAATACTACGGTCGACAAAATGCTCACCGTATTGGAGGAGGACGGTACTCAGAAACGGCCTCCCGTAAATACCCTGTGTGGTCCGTACAGTTCTCCACGTCTTGATGATAGTCAAGAAGACGACAAGCAATTCCCAGACAAGCTGAATTACCCAGGTGACTGTTGCACCTGCAGTAGCGGTATCGGTTAGAGTGTTAAGGCCGGATTAACATTAGACTGGCAGATCCCCGGTGGCTAAGCACACGTACCAGTAATACTAGATGAACGGAATCAGTAACAGTTCAGTGATGACACTTGGAAGACTCGTTTGGAGGAGGGAGGGAAGGACGGTTGCACAGATGACTCTTAATGCGTACTCACGATACTCCCGGTACTTCCGGTACATATGGGGACATGCAGCCGTATTCGTATGTAGGCGAAATGCTGAGGGAGCCAATAACTATCCACTAGCGGTCCAGCTGATTAAGCGTTACAAAACATGGGATTTTAATGCAAGTTTACCGAACAGAGGACCGTCAAGGTTAGGGGGAAAATGACCATCGTATATAGAAACTTCCTGTTGTGTCCATATAGAGCTGAAACGCGCCAGAACTGTATGCCTTTAGAAAACGAGACGAAAGATGTGAGAAACAAAGCATGTATAATTTGGATAATGGGAATATCTTATTGACTTACCCCACATAACAATCTGAGATATATTCATAATAGAACTGTGGATGGTAGAAACGATACGACATCTAAAAACAATTCATATTGAAACCAGGCCTGTAGTTAATGGGTAAACTCGTGACTACCCCTGTGAATATGCTGATATTAGATATCTTCTCTGTATCAGCATAAAAGTATGGAAAATACTTGGTATGACAGAGGCACGAAGATAGCA
Organism: Agroathelia rolfsii; assembly: GCA_018343915.1. Lineage (NCBI taxonomy): Eukaryota > Fungi > Basidiomycota > Agaricomycetes > Amylocorticiales > Amylocorticiaceae > Agroathelia > Agroathelia rolfsii. The sequence continues at coordinate 3,851,446 of JABRWF010000002.1, forward strand.
GCCAGCCGGATGAAATTGGCAATCAAAGATAGGTAGCGATTGACAAGCCAGGCAATAGTGACAATGTGAAAGGGTCGGCGCCATACCAGGCGAATTTCGGGGCCGATGGTGAGAAAGTAATCATAAAAGACCAGCACTACGATTGTTTTTCCAGATGATTCAGCCGATTTCATCGCGACTCAATACAGCACATACTGATAGCAGCGACAAAAAAGCCGTGAATGGACTCCCTATGGACATGCAACATGCGTCACCAGGAGGAATTGAAAAGAAGCAATAGTGCTCACGCTGTCACCACTGGAACACCAGTGTCCATGCCGGCAGAGAACATGAAATGGGGAAAGAGGGCAAAGAATGGAAGAGGTCTACTATGTTACATGAAGACAAATATGCGGGGATTCATCGGCTTCACCATTTCGTCGCAGTTCCAGTTCCTAGACAGACTCGACGTGTTCGACGTGCAAGGATAGGCACAGATATGCTATACTGTTGCGCAAACCCCGAGACACCCCGATTTCCACGGTCCACTCTGCTTTTTAAGTTGACGGCAATGTAATTGCGCCATTGGACGGACAATAGTTATGTATCGACCCTGTCAGCTACGAGCAACCATCAGACTTGGAAAAAGCTTGTACCCCACTAACCATTGGCAGGAGGAGCCCTCACAGCTGGGTTGTAATAGATCGTGACGATAATACCGGGCTGCGATAGCAACGTGGACGTCCAATCGCTATGATAGCTTTCACGTATGACTGATGTTAGTGTGCCGTGCCAGTCTTTAAGCAGTCTTAATCAGCTTTTCCAGGAAAATTGCCGATGTATCGGTAAGTTGGACATAGGTTACCAGCCTATACTTTTGAATGAAGAAGAATCATAATCGATAGGCGCAGACGTAGATAGAATCAAATGCAGTCCCCACATGAACATAAATGCCTAGTATTTCTTCCATTGGCAGCATTCCAGAGCTCGGAAACGCAAGTAAGCGAGCGAAAAAAAGTCAGGCGAGATCGGTAACCATTGACTGCAGATGAATTGATGCGCTGATAGTCTCATCCAGTCTAATACCTCTTCAGTGGTCTAAATTGAACTCCGAGCCGGTATCTTGGCACAGGTTAGCAGTTAAGGTTCTTTGTTACCCATGGCGTGCATCACAAAATGAAATTCCCGTTTGCGCTGCTGAATCCCGACCTCGGGATTATGCACCATACCTTGGCAATGCAAGTCGCTGCAACTCGGGACCATAGTTCGAAGACTCCAAGTGGCTGGGCACCACTACATGTGATAAGGACGCGCGGGTGGCTGAAGTGTGGCGCGTGTGATCCGTCCCGTGGCTGGAGGTGCATCATTGCTGCAACCGGAGTCGTCCACCTCTATTACACCTTTGTTAGCTTATTGCAGGGTCTCTTGCCTCCCACTCTACGCGTCATGAACTCGACCTACGTCGGCTACTGGGGCCCCGTCACTGCTACCCTCGACTGGTGCGAGGCCAACCACCAGTTCTCGCATTACATTGCCGAGATGGCCAACACATTGTCCAACCTTTTTACCATCGGTATCGCGCTCTACGGAGCCCATTGGGCGCGTACACTCCCTGCGCGATACATGATATGTTTTCTGGTACATACATTTGTCTCTTGAATCTTTATTTTATATCTGGAATACTGTGGGACTTATTACTTATGTCATGCATGGATGTCGTTCCCGGAAATTTATTGAAAAGACATTCAGTATCGTTGGCCTTGGCAGTTTTGCGTTCCACTCGACACTACTCTTTAGTGCTCAACTAGCTGACGAGCTACCAATGATTATCTCCGTTAGCTGGGGCATCTTCATATTGCTCGATACCGCACCTGGATTCTCGCTCTCGTCACATCGCTCACAGTTCCTGCTATTGGTAGCACTGGCATTTGACATTCTCTTTTCCGTTAGCTAGTATGTTATTTCTGCTTGATTCTCTATCTTAAACTTGTACACTTCCTCCCATTCCTCTTATGGCAAGTTCCTGACGAAATCTCTTTAAAACAAAAAAAGTTTCATTTACAGAAACCCCGTCTACCACCAAGTCGTCTTTGCCACGCTCTTGATCAGCACCGCGTTCCGGACGTGGTACCTCCTCAACCGACACAAAACTCCCGTGCCAATCCCTTCCGAAAAAAAGGCCACTTCGACGTGCATGTTTGCTATCGGCGGAGCAACTTTTGCATTTGGTTTTCTAGTGTGGAATTTGGATAACATCTTTTGTAGTACGTTGACGAGGTGGAAGGTCGCAATTGGATGGCCCGTAGCGTTTTTGCTTGAAGGTAAGATGATATGTTTTTTCTCCTACGCTAGGGGCTTAAATGCTTTTTCAATATGATTAGGGCACTCATGGTGGCATATATTTACCGTACGTCCGCTAAAGCACATTAAAGTATAAATCGCTCAAATATGTGAAATCAACATAGGGGCTGGGCAGCTATCTTATGACTGTTGGAGATATCTGTAAGTCGATTCCATACTTATCCCTGTCGTACAAGAACTGAATGGAAACGTATTCTGTGGCTCAAAAAAAAAAGACCTGTGAGTTGCCTTCTCCCTAAAATTCGTCCTATACGCTCATGGAAACCATTTATTTCGTGCATAGAACCCTCGGTATCAAGGACGACCACCGAAAATACGATCTAACATATAACAGTCTATACCTGCCGCGTGTGGTACATGCCAACAGGACAAAAGTAAAATAGTTGTTGTGGGATTTATGATTATTAACTGGGCTGTATAGCATCTTCCCTCTTGTTGTTCTCTTCCATTCTTGTTTGCATGCACAATAGAACAATATTAAATCATTAGAGCTACGATACATTTTTTTTTCGTGTCACGGAATGAGTGGTGGTTTGACAATTGGTGAGCGTTAATGTAAATAATGAATGTTTGTGTACGGTGTATCGTCTATATCTGAGTCGTCTAGAGCTCGAGGAGTAATATGATCTGTTGGCGCTGAATTTTTTGACGAATAGCTGCGAGTCAAAACCATTGTTATAGCACTTCGCCGACGGTCCACCTGGCCAAGTCGAGTACGGCGACCTTGGCTTTGCGTTCCTCCGCCCACTTCTCCAGCACAATACGAACAGTTTCATCCTGAATGCCGCCCACATTCATCATGAATTGCTGGTCATACAGCGCCGTCTCGTCCACGACACCCTCTTCCGACGCATATACTGAGCGTGTGTCGAACCCTACGGTCTGGCGTGCAATAGCAGCCTCGAGACGTTCCACTTCGGCAGCAAATGCTGGATCCTTGAATAGCGCTGGCAATTCAGGTGACTTGAGCGCAAGTAGAGCCAGTGCACCAACGCGGCCCGTGTGACCATTACTCAACGACCCGTGCGCGTATGCAGCAAGGCGCAAGCCGTGGTTGGGGCTGCCCGGGTTGGACTGCATCACCGCCGTCGCACGGCGCAGTACAATGTTCTCCCCCACCTTCGCAATCGTTTCCTTGATCGCACTCTCAACGGTTTGAGGTGGCGACCCGCTAGGACCCGCAGATGACGACGCCTCAGACATAAGCGGGGCGTCGTTCAGCCACGCCAAGTCGCATGCGCGCAAGAACGCCGCGCTGGTATGGTCCGGTCCAGGCTCCTCGGAATGGAACGCAGCCGTACGCGCGATATCCCGCGCAAGGCGCTGGAAAAGCTCGTTCCGGCCCACAAAGTCTGTCTCGCAGTTAAGCTCGACGAGGGCACCGCGCACAACACGGCCCTGTTGGCCCACAGAGCCGATCCCGCGAGAAAGCACGGCGGTGGAGACGAGGCCTTCGCCCGTCGCGCGGTCTTGCAGCTTCGAGGCCTTTTTGGCGCCAGTGGCAATTAAGTCTTGTTGAAGCCAGTCGAGTGCAGCGTCGACGTCGTTGTTTGTCGCGGACAGGGCCTCGCGCGCTTTCGTGAGCGAGACTTCGGTGCGTTTGCGGAGCTCGGCGACGAGTTTGACGGGTACTTTGGCAGCTTCGCTTGCAGTTGAATAAGTCCTGTACAGTGGGCGTGTTGCTTGTAGTGAGCGTCTGAACATCGTCGTTGTCGCGCCGGGTGCGGAGCAGAGGAGAACTTGGAGGAAGATGTGGAGGTTAGTGGGGAAAATGAAGAGGAAAATAGGAAATAAATAAGTAAAAATTAGCCGTGACTTTTTTGTGAATTTTGACCATCGCATACAACTTGCTTTGACCCACTTCATTACTTGTATCGTGACTCTACCATACACTAGCATGGACGAAGAAATACCAGGCTTCAGAATACCTAGCACTCTCCCACAAGACCTTAGCTTCATCAGCGAACTTATTGGTTCTGACATTTCACCGTCTCCCACTGCTCCACTGCCTCCAGTCATTGTAAAATCTACCCAGTCTACCGCTTCACCAAAGCATGAAAATGCAGGAGACGATGATATGGATAGTGATGCCTCTAGTGAAGCGGAAGTCGAGGCTACGCTTGTACCCACCCCTCCGGAGCACGAAGAAGCTACTGCATCGACAGCAACAAATGTACAAATGTATGGGCCAAGATGACTCTGTGTTCTCTAGACAATTGACTATATCTACTAGGCTCAAGGTCGAGTCTACTTATGTATCGGTGCCAGTACGGCAAGCTCCTGCACAAGATATTCCGAATAGCCATCAAGATACTTCATCCTCATCTTCCGATTCGAGCTCTGACTCTAACGAATCTGATTCGGACGAGGAGGAGGAAAAGGACAGCATTGAAGCTATTCGCAGCAAACCACGTGAAGCCGAAAATGAAAATGACGATGACGATGACGATGATGACGGTGAAGGTGGTGTCGGCGCATCTAAGAATGCACATGTACAAACCAAGAACGAAATCCCGGATGCTCCTATCAACGTACCTGACATCGAGGAAGTTCCGGAATATGAACAACTCGAGCATGTTGGCGAAATTATGGTTATCATAAACAATGTCGTCATTGTCAGAGGCGATGTGCGCTCAAGTGACCGTGTGTTGGACACGGATACACTTCTTGTCTTCGAGGATCGCAAAGTATTTGGCTACGTACGTACATACTTCACCGCCTATTATGGTCACAAATGATTGATTTGACATGTTATATACAGATCTTCGAAACGTTCGGTCCGACCCAACAACCCATGTACCAAGTCAAGTTCAACAGCGTCTACCCCCTTGACCCGGAGAAAGTCCAGCTCTCGCGCGCAGTGTTCCACGTTCCACAAAGGAGCAGGTTTGTGTTTGTCAGCCATGTGAAGGCGCTCAAGGGCAGCGATGCTAGCAATGTGCACGATGAGGAACCTGCCGAGGATGAGCTCGAATTTTCCGATGATGAGGCGGAGGCAGCGTGGAAGAGCGCTAGGAAGCAACAGTAAGTTGTCATTATAATAGCTTACTCGGTCGATTGTGCTCAACACACGTTCTCTTTGTTCATGATAGAAAGCGAGCAGGATCACGAGCCGGTTCTGTTGCCTCATCGAGACAGCCCTCGCCCTTGCCCTCCATGCTGCACGACCGAGACATGATGGAGGGCGCCGCACTCTATGGTACAGCGACCTCGCGCCCATTCGATATGGATCTTAGTGCGGGTCCGTCGCGACCTGCGCCGATACCGTACGACGATCCGTATTCGGATGAATACAATCCCACAATGGTCATGGACGAAAATCGCGATATGGAGGAAGATGGCCAGTCACTCATGTCGAGTGCTACTCAGGGGTATGATGGACCCGTAGCTAGGTCGTCCGGGCGGGGACGGGATGGAAACCGAGGTCGTAGTGATGGTAATAGGGGTCGTGGAGGAGGAAGGAACGCCGGCTCGCGAGGACGTGGGCGCGGGCGTGGACGAGGGGGGTGGGGGGGACAGCATGTAGATGCTACTGAGCACCCCTCTGGGCTTTCTGCATCAGCATACGCTAATGCCACCTCATCGGCATATGCCCCTGCCACTGCGTACTCCGCGGGCGGCGGTCCTATGCCCTCATGGTCTGGGTCACCACCCGTCCAACAACCACAGGCAGCACAAGGATGGGCATATCCACAACAACCAGCATCATACCCAAATCAGTTCTATCCCTCGCACCAGCAAAACCAGCAACAGGCCTTCGTGCAGCCGCATATTAACCCCCGGTTTGCTGCTGCGTTTGGCATGAATTTCCCATCTTTCCCGCAATCCCACCTCCATCAACAGCAGCCACAGCAGCATTATCCGTCTACGCAATCTGCACCAAGCGGGGACTGGAGCGGCCAGTGGGTATTGCCTACAACGGCTGCCTCTTCTGGTCAACAGCAACCACAACAAAACCAGCAGCAGCAAGGAGGAAATTTCTAATCATTTCCCCGTCCGCTTGCTCAGAAAAAAAGTAAATAAGACGCCTTGTAATTTTCGTAAATTATATGAAGTAAATGTCTATTTTTTGCTATTGACTGAAACAGACATCAGGTGAAGATGGATGCATGCACTAATGACTAGTCCGATGACCTACATTTCCATTATGTATATACCGGAGAACAACGATAACTACTCGTTTACGAAGGTAAATACCTCAATCTGAACTAGTACAGAGATGATTACCTAGGTTAAGTCAAAAATCAATCACTAGAAACGTCAAAATCCGCCACATTATTCTTGAGCCATTCGTAGTTGGCATCGTTGCCGATAATATTGAACCCTTTCAAATTTAATCTCTGGATTTTGACATACTCCACTGGATCAAAATCGATCTCGTCTGTCTGATGCATCTCAAATTCCCTAAGTTGGGCGGCAACGAGCTTCTTGATCGACGCCACGGATAACTGATCTGCGATGCTGTCTCCACTGACTACCAGCTCCGCCAGTCGAGGAGAAAACGTCTTGTCTATGGCTTTAGAATTGAATGAGGCACAGTTGATAACCGTCAGAGAACGCGGTGTCGACCCCCAAAGGAGCTGTTGCAGGTCATCAGCGGCGCCAATATCTTTCAGTACCAGATTTCCAGCTATTGGTACATAATACGAATCGACATCTGAGAGCGAGGAATTTGTGATACCCAGAGTGACCACAGAGCGGGCGCTTGAGCTAATCAAACGCAAGATGGCCGCGGCCACTCGGGGCTGAAGGTTATCTAGGATGAGAGTGTTGAGGCTCGGGTAGGACATACAATCAAAGTCCCATTCATGGCCAAGCACGTGTTCGATTTCCTCAGGATCCAAGTTGATGCCTACGAATGACAATTTTTGTAGTTCGGGAATGTTATCAAGCGCGTGGAGGGTGTCCGCCAGTGGAAGGTTTACTGAATGGTCGGGATTTGGGCTGGAGATATCTAGGATAGTGAGCTGTCTCAATGTACTTGGTAGACCCGATGTGATCCAGTGATGTAGAAGGTAATGTTTGAAGAGGAAGGCATCCAGCTCAATACTTTTGATTCGAGGGGCACGTAGATATCCTATGCCGATTTGATCTTGAGATGAGATAAGCTCGGGGTCCGAGCTCCTGGAGTAGGCATAGAATTCTTTAAGCATAGGCAGAGGTTTCAGGAAATGTTTCGTAAGGGGGATGAGCGAGGATCGATGCATGGTCTCGACATATATGCTTTGGTACCTGCCGGCATAGGTGGAAAGAACTTTGATGAAAGCTTCCATACGACGACGCTCCAGATGGTCCTCTGTGGTGAATCCATCACATCTTGAAACGTGGATGTTTACCTCGTTGTCTTGAGATGCCTCGAGTTCTCTACGGAGCTGTAAGGTCGAACACGCGCCGAGTCCTATATCGACAAAAACGCGTGTCCAAAACTCTGGGATACCCAGACAAATGTTGTTCCATGCGGAACAGACGTAAGAAAGACAATACGGAAAGAGTGATGAATGTTCTATGACTGCGTCCGTTAGCTTGAAACATGCCATTGCGACGTCGCCAGCTCCTTCAACTTTGTTCAGATCATAGACAAAGCGAAATATTTGTTCCAGGACTTCTGAGGGCAGAGAGTATGCACCAGTTGCCAAATGACCAGGGTAAGCGTTCGATGGTGGGCTGCCAGACATCTAGAGAAGTTTTGGCCGGAGAAGATAGACGTTCGGATTGAATGACTTGTAAAGTCGCACGTATGACCTGGTAAGATCACTATTGACCGGACTGAAAAGAGGTAAGGAGCTAGAGAGGGCGATCGCTTCAATATGTGTTATCAAAGTCAAACAATACCTCTGGGATCGTAGTAGGTAAACAGGGGAGGAACAAAGCAATGTTTGTTTTTCCTTTGATCTTGTGAGCAACGGCAGCCACGGCAATGCTGACTTTCATACCATCTTGTGCATCATTTTCATTGATACTACACTATGATGGGAATTTGTTTACAGATATATGTTAAATATTCGAGTTCATATCTTTGGCATACACACATATTCTACGTACCCAATTCCTGGACTATCAATCATCGAATTATCTCTCGCATACTGCCGCGGTCGTCACATGGTCTTGTAGACGGCTTCGCTCTTTCTTTTCCTCACTTTATTCTATATCTGTCATCATTGCTTGTTGAGATATCGCAACGGCGATCAAAGATGATGTGCATCTTAATCTGAGTATTTTGTATGAATTGGGCTTTGAATATTCCGAATATTCGTATGATTTACATCATCTAAATTTTCCCACGCATATGCTCATATACTTCTCATGTATTCATCATGTTTTGCTCCTGTTTTACCTATATCGTGTGTTTCCCGTGTTCTAATGTTTCTACGATACTTGACTACCTTTGGTAAAAACATTTATATATATACTATATTGTAATAGTTACGAAAATCTATTCTACATTGTCCTGTGTGTATTACCTCCCGCGTGATAAATATTACCAATGTTGCCACTGGCTTACTCACTCTTTTGTATGGTCTTTGGTTTCAGTAACATCTACCTTACCAATCCATTGAAGACGGTCTTAGTAGCTATGGTATTCTCATTTGCTCTAGTTTCTTATATTCATATACTGGAAGAGCCCTACTAGACTGAATTAACGTTAGTGATCCACCTCCTTGTGCTGTTCGAGTGATCTATTTTGTTCCTCTCGCCTCTCTCATTTCTCTCTTGTCGGCGTTCTCTTGCTGAACCTTGTGTCATTCCGTCGAGGTGGTTCTCACACACGTGTATATAGATTTCTATTCCACCTTTGCTATATTAATTTTTTGAAACAAGAGCATTATCACAGTTTGCCATAAAAATGAAGGGGTAAATAAATAAATAAATCACTGAATGAATGGCTCGTTGTGTCCATGCACCCCTTATTTTCTAGTGCGTTTTGGTTTAGGTTGAAGAGATCTGCCACTAGATATCTGAACAGAGCTACTAAGCTCGTTTTTGCTCACGCTTGAACCGGTAATACTTCTTTTCAAGGTGCCGTTGCCTGCAGGATAAGGAGGGCGTGCTGCTTTTTCGCGTGGCGGAGCACCTGATACTTGTATGGTGGGACTTGCGAAGTCAGGTGGAGGCATATAACAAGATGATTGAATAGGTTCTATAACAAAAAATTCTGGCATCCAGTCAAAATCATTAGACCCAGCCAGTTCATTCGAAAGCTTTCGTTTTCTCGTCTTTGGGACGCTTGTTGATTCCGTCATTGGTCTGTCACTTTCTTACGATTGTCCTCTGAATGAATTCAGTGTTATTTGCGTAATTAGTACAGAAGGAGGAAATTTCATACATTGTATCTTGCGATAGATCTGTTTTGATGTTAGTGCCCTTAGTAGGGATATCACAGTCCGAGGTGTCTGTTCCTTCTGCTGATATGTCTTTGTTAGGATCCAGTTGTTGCGCAGCCAAATGACCACTAGCGATTAATTATGAATATATGTCGTCAAGTTAATCCGAGTTGGCGCATTGTTTACTCACTCAGGTTCTGGTGTTGGCCGGGTATTATTGCCCGAGTTGGGTGAACTATTGGTAGTAAGTTGAGGTATTCCATCTTTCTCAGACATCCTGTACAAGTTAGCAAGCCAGCTATCCCGAAAGAGTTTTCACTTATTAAACCGCAATGGTTGGTGGTGTATTCGCTCAGGTTGTCCACCACCAGTAACTGTGTCTATTTATACACAGAGCCCGAGAACAGCTGTGCTAGGGCTGTGGAGGATGGGCTCAACCATGGAAACAAAGCGATGCCTCTCCGGTCTGATTCTACATCATGATGTCGATTGCATCAGATCCTAATTAAGTCAAGGATTCAGCACTATTGAACATTGAATCACAATTCTATGAATTTTTAAGTTGTATCATCGAACGTCTTCAATTTTCCAACAATACGTTCTACGTGTATTCTTCCATTTATCTAGTTGTTCCTGAGTTTATAAAACTTCTTCAGACAAACAAAAGTCAAAAGGCATATGTAAAGTACACCGTGACCATCTCAAACTTTCTTCGAGTCACTTCTAAGTTATGTCATGACGATTGTTTTTTTTTCTTCCGAAAGAGATTGCCTGTCATGGTACTAATTATCGAGTTACCAACCACACTACTGGGTTCGCCCGCGCCGGAATTTGAGTTAGTGCTGCTAATGCTTGATGCATTTCTCTCCCGGCTATTCAGTGGTTCTGGATAAGGAGGGCGAGCCGGCCTGTCGCGCAGCGGAGCACCAGTAATCAAAACATTGGGTTTAGCCTGGTCGGCAGTAATAGGTAATGAGCGAGACGATCTGTGCCATGCGAATGAGACGCTCTGTACATCGCCCAAAGGAAAAGACGGTATAGCTCGCTTTCTTTTCATTTCGCGATTCCCAACTGAGTCCAGTTGTCTAATTGAGAAATCAGTCATTTGTGGAATCATGATAGGAGGGGGTTTAATACCCTGACCGGTCTAATAGACCTGGGGTGTGACTATCATGCTGATCTAGAGGAAGGGTCAGGTCAGAACAACTGGCATTATTTGCTTGAGCCTCGTCACTGAGAGGCGCTTCCAAGACGGCGGCATTATCCACATTAGAATCTACCGGTTCCACGCTGGAACACACAAGAGGTCAGTATATATATCTATTTTACCATGAAAGAGTTATATACCGATGTCGTTCATCCCTAATTTATCGGGTGACAACAAGTGTAAATTTTATCAGACTCAAAAAGTGTCTTGCTCACTTACTCAGGTTCTGATGGGGGATGGACGCCACCACTTAAGTCAAGAACAGATCCTGGGGATAATGTATCATTTTCAGACATTTGCGCAGATCAGTAGCACAGGTCACTGTTCTCCAAATTCGAAATGAGTTCTCTATTACTAAATCAGTTATGCAACAATCAATTATGGATTAGAGTGTGATACTCACGTTTGGGAGCTGCTCCTTGGTTCACTTCTGCTTTCGCTTTCACAAACAGTGATATGAACCCTTAGAGCCGCCGTGCTAGCGGGGGTAGAAGTGAGCAAGTGGAAGTAGGAGAACAATAAGGCTGCAGTCGCCTAGATAATTCGATCCCGGGACACATCATAGTGATTGATCTAAGAACACTTTACCTCGTGACTCCAAATGCTGACTTAGTCCCATTAAACACTTATATTGTTGAGGCCTGACAAAAAAACCTATTGCATCTGCAACTAATTCATGCCCCTGTATTCCAGTTTTCTCCTGCAATAACATCAAAAGCAACAAAAAAATCACTACGCTTTGTAAGAGGATAGAAGCTTTTGATCAGAGCCATACCTTCACTCTAAGACGAACCTATTTCCTTCAGGTCAGCCCTTAAAAATCTGTTAGGGATTTTTTTCTCTCTTTCTGGATTGAAACATGTCTGTAAACATTACATGCGTTGTATCCAGCTGTAGCTGATTTTCCAAAGCAGTGTTCGTCCAAGTGAGCCTGATCTCTACGCCATCATTGCTGCCCTTCTCTGTAGTTTCGCGGATACATCATGCAATGGCTAGCCACGTTTCTTTTTTCATTATTAATCAACCTTGACATTCTTTTAGAGACACGTGCGATGATTCTTTCGGCTAGAGTCGTAAACACTTGCTTCTGCATTCTCAGACTCAGAGATGCATTATGACTGCAATTGTTATATTTATGCATGCAGTTAGGGTTAAACATAGACATTGCATTCCTTCTGTTAGTGATCTGCTTGCGTTGATGTCAGCGTCCAAAGCCTTGGCAGCAGTCCAAGATGTAGTGGGGCCAGGATCTCGTCCAGGAATCCATGGTGCCATGGGGAGAACACTGGTAACAGAGTCAGGAAGCAGTGGCTGTGGCAGTATCTAGCCGGCAGAAGACTAGTGTCAAGGAACCGGCGACAGCGTGCGCCCGAAGCATATGCATGGATGATTGTGATAAGGTCTAACCGTGACGAAGATAGTGGAGTGAGAATAGAATCGTAGCTTGAGACGGAGACGGATCGGCCCGCCCCCAAGAATGGACTCGGACTCGGATGCTTCGGCGAATGATAAAATTGAAAATCAGCGAGATGCAGGGATTACGACCGCCAGAAACCATTTTCAAAGTCCAACGTTTGCTATTGAATTCAACTTGGTCTGAACGTTTAACCGCCGTTCTTTCTTCAGGGCACTTACAAAGATAAATGTGCGATGGTACGGGATTTTATCCATGCCAACTGACACACAGCATGCGTCACCCAGATGAAGAATGCATGTGGACGCGGCGTCATCATGTCAGAGCTGCATGGAGGTTCACCGCCAAGCATCATGTGCTCCCGCTGGACACGATCAATAATCTGTTCTTCTCTGTCTATGGTTTCGGTTGGCCGTCCCCTTGTGCTCTGCTTGGCCAACATGCGTTCTATACTTACATGTGCACTCCCTATCAGTCCCGTCGTCCATATGCTAAAGGTCAGGATCAATGAAACGATCTTTGTCTAGTAGGCCGCCCTCTAGCTACATGCACAACCGATCATCTTCCTAGCTTGTCAACTTGCTGCGGCTTCTCTCCCTTTCTCTCTCCAATGGCCTATAAAAGATCTCATCGCTCGCTTGTGGCCTATGTTGTCGCGCATATCCTATCCTATCCGATATCGCAACGCCTCTCAAAAGGACAGCAATGCTCTCTGGCAAGCTCTTCTTCACCGCCCTTCTTGGTCTGGCAGCCGCCAAGCCCGCACAGCGCCCCAAGGCGCGCTATGCTGGCTCCTCTCCCTGGGACGCCTTCACCACCTTCAAGCGTGCTGCAGACATCTCCTCTGGCTGCGGTACTGACGGACAGCTCTCCTGCCACGTTCGTATCCTCAGGATCGATCATTGAAACCGTAAAAGAAAAAGATCTTAACGACTTGAATTCATCTCCAGAACACCACTGTGCAGACCGATACTTGCTGCTTCGAGACGCCAGGAGTAGGGCTCTTGTTGTATACGACCCGAATCTGAGAGGTTTATTAATTATCTTTTGTATAGGGTCTCATCCTGCAAACCCAGTTCTGGGACACCGACCCCTCCGATGGACCCACCAACAGCTGGACGATCCACGGTCTCTGGCCTGACAAGTACGACCACAATTACGGCGTGGACCGTTGATCTAAAAGGCTGACGGATTTTTGTTCAGCTGTGATGGCACTTATGAGGAGGACTGCGATGCCTCTCGTGACTACACGGATATTTCTTCCGTATGTTCTCTTTTTATCTTAGATTTATCATGGCTCCTCTCTGAACATTTGGCATAGCTTTTGTCCGAGCAAGGCGCTACGGATACCCTTGACTTCATGGAGACTGTGAGTACCCTGTGCAAGCCGATTCAATGCAACATGTTAATTGAACGGTGCTCTTCCTGTGTAGTACTGGGTTAACGATCCCGATGATGGCAGCAACGAGGAACTTTGGGAGGTGAGTACCCCAATACAATGAGTTAATTATGGTTTGCATATCTCATTTTTCATCTCTAGCATGAGTGGGCTACGCACGGCACGTGCTACAGCACTCTCCAGGTTGACTGTTTGCCGTCTGACAGTCCCACGGGTGCCGAGGTGTGTCATTATTCATGCAAGATGAAGTATATTCAGAAACTAATATTGGAATCGATCGTATAGGCTGTTGCCTTCTTCGAGACCGTAGTCAAACTCTTTAAGACGCTCCCCACTTACGACTGGCTCGCTGCTGCAGACATCGTGCCCAGCTCGTCTAAGAAGTACAGCCTCTCAAAGGTCATGGATGCGCTCAAAGAGGGTTCTGTAAGTCATATATCGCATCGCTCTCTTGTAGAATATATCCTGACTATTCTCTATCTTTTGATAGGGCTACACCCCTGGCGTCACATGTTCAGACGGCAAGCTCAGTGGCATTGGCTGGTACTTCAACCTCAGGGGCTCTGTCATTGATGGTGACTTTGTTCCTATTGGTAAGTTGCACTTGTGCATATATATTATGAAAATCGTGTATACTAATGGTCTTTTTTATTAATTAGACTCTCCTTATACCACCTGCACCTCCGAGTCGGTCAGCTACCCGACCAAGACTGGCACGGCCGTCCCCACCACTACCACTGTAAGACTATCCCTTCTTCTTCAAAATTTGATTGCATGTATCTAACATAGAATTCAACCAACCGACAGGTTGACACTGTAATGACCGCTCGTGCTTACTAAATCCCCAACTGAACCTGCTTGTCTGATTCCCATCTTTCTTCTCCCCTTTCTTTTTGATACGAAACGAAAAAAAAATGTAACATTAGGGTACTACTACGAGCACTGCTGCTACGACCACTACGACGTCAAAAACAAAAACTTCGGGGACGACGACGACATCTACTGTGAGACTTGCTCCCTCCCTCCCCATCCATTACTTTCTCCTCTTTTTCTCTCCTTCCCCCCTTTCTCCGCCCCTCGTTTACCAGTTTTTTGCTGTTATCGTTATACTGTGCTGGTTCTGACTGCATGTACCCTCTGTTTTCTCGTATGTTTAATTATAGAGCACGGTATGCTCTGCCTCATTGTATGCGCGTGATGTTTTTGATGGGACTGACCATATGCTTGACTATGCTGCGATATCATCCACACGGATGGAACAAATATAAATAGAGTGCATCTGCAACTGGAGTGAGCACACCCGATTCTCTAGTAATAGTCATGGATTTTGTTCTGACACTCCTTCCCCTTCTCCCCCTTTGTTTTTACCCTCTTAATGCACCAATAGACAAGCGCTAGCCTACCCAGCAAGGCAGAAATCACCGCCTCGGACGGTGTAGGAGGTCTACTCTCGTACGGAACCTGGTCTGTACTGACGCTGGCGACATACCACTTCTCGGGGACGGCATCGAGCTTCACAATGTCGACCTCCAGGAGCACCTGTGGTATCAACGACAACAAGCTTGATTGCGATGATGGATATGAAGATAATTTCTCTGCTGTGAGCATATTTTTCTATATTCTAATACCGACATGGCTAATATGATGATGTGCAAATGCATTTAGGTTACGGATGATAATGGTAACCTGCTCTTAGCCTACAATGGCGAGACGACCTGGTCGAGCGATTATTATCCTAGCGGTGAGGAACAGGAGACAGTTTATATTGGCAGCGATCACGAGTGGACATACAACCTGATCATCGGTTGAAGCGGCCGTGAATTATGCACGAAGAAACCTTGTAGTACATGACCGTCAATGGGTGATGATGGATCTTGAAGGAAACAGGTTGAAAAAAAAAAGTGTGCTGATATATTTAACCCTTATATATTTGGCTTGTCATGGGTTTTATGCACGGGAAATGACTCATTGAGTACTCATTGAGTACTCGTCTAAAATATATACATCCGTTCAACTCTTAGAACTTGGAAGTTATCTTTGTTGGACTGTGACCACCACTACTGGCTGTATAGCCCTCTTAGCATTGAGAATGCCTCCACCATCCGACCATGCAGCACTCCACCTTAAATGGCTCAAAGGAGACTTCTTCGTCGCCCAGCTCCAGCCTGGCGAGCCTATCCCTGAGCCGTGGATAGCATTGCTGACAAGGCCCAACTTGGGTCCGGCGGGGCGGCAGCTATTTTCCATCACTGTGACGCCAGAGGAGACCTCCGTAGTGGGTGAGGCAGAGCACCAGCTAGAAGGGAAAGAGTCGGCCTGGAAGTGTATACAGATCGCGGGGCCTATGGATTTTGGTGAGGGTTATAGGTAGAATATATGCGCCCCAGAGATGCTAAGGTGATTATTTTTCTTCTTTTGACAGGTCTAATTGGCGTCGTGAATAACTTCACAACACCGCTGAAAGAGAAAGGAATAGGCGTTTTCGTCACATCCACTTGGTAAGCGTTGTTCATTGGGTTGAAGTCGCGATTCAAGAAGAACATAGATCATAGGGATACTGATTGATCAATTATGCATGTCAGGAACACAGACTTTATCCTAGTACCTAAAGAGAGAGCCCAAGAGGCTTATGCAGCGTTGAGTGAAGATGGATGGAAGTGGGCGGCGGAAGTTATCTGATAGTTATAGTAATGCCTAGTATGGAAGCAATAATAGGTAGCCAGCGAATCATGTGGCAAAGAGTAACAAAATGATTGTGATTGACAACGTAATGATCGCCTATTACAAATCTCCCCATACTGGCCATACTCTGCCCTGTAGAGCCGTGGATGTAATATGCATTTATCCCATTATTTTATTATAAAATGTAACATTGGTATTAGAGTGCATACGAATACAACAGATAGTGAAGGGACGAGTGGCCAATCGATTGGGTCGAATACATAGAGCAAGAAATTGTTGTTTGCACGGTGTTATGACCTCTTCTGTCCGTCCTAGTCTCTGGGCGTCTCCTGCGCTGCAGACAGACATAGGATAGCTACCATCGTCTTTTATTCCTTGCTGCCAACTTACTCCGCTATTTATTCTACCCCACGGGCCTACCCCTTACGTCAGGACCAGAGCTTGGACCAGCAGACGAGAAAAAACTTGAGCTCGATTATGCTTACTGGCACTTCTGGACCCACTGCATCCAGCAGCAGTAGCACGTCTACAACGGCACCCGCCAAGCAGAAACGTGTCCTGCCTACGCGTACACGTAGGGGCGGCCCAGGCATTGGAACCTGCGACGCTGACTTGCTGATTCTGGATACTCTCAAACGGCGATGTTTGTCTGTTTTGTTTCCCCTTATCCCGTTTTGTTTCCCATCTTGTCCTTTGCCAGTACTCTATGACATCCATGTGTGTATTCATTAACTAACGCTATGTTTCCCGTTTTCCCGTTTGCTTGAACAGCCGAGAATGAGCCCCTGGTGCCCGCTTCAACATGTTTTCTCCTCACCACAAACAGCGCCTTGATCTCCTCTGCGTCTGACGAGGGACAGAAGACAGCATCGCCCGGCAAGGAGCGATACTTTGACCGTCCAGAAGTACTCAGAGCCGTGAACGAGCAAAAGATCATCCAGACCCCTTCGTTCGAGAGGCTAGCTGAAGGCGCCAGCGTGGGTAGTCGATTGCGCACAAGAAGTGGTAGCGAGGACGTATGTAACTAGCCTGCTTATTTATCCAAATTTTTCTAATCGATTTTTTCCTACTCTTCTACTCTTAGCAATCAGTAGACACATCGGATGCCGCATACGAAAAACGTCATCGTAAATTCGAGACATTTGAGAAGCGACAGCGTCTACGCGAGAAGGAGAAACTTAAACATGAGCAGTACAAGCTCAAGGAGCGCATCGAGCAACTGCGTGCTATGGACATCACCGCGTTTATGGCCTTGCCCGCAACAGCCTTCCCACCTCGCGTTTTGTCCACGTCCCAGACCGAGGAGGAAGATCCCCTTAAGGAAGGCGAGAGACGGAGACAGGAGCTGTTATCTGTAGCGCTTGGACTCGAGGAGCGG
Source organism: Agroathelia rolfsii (assembly GCA_018343915.1). Classification (NCBI taxonomy): domain Eukaryota; kingdom Fungi; phylum Basidiomycota; class Agaricomycetes; order Amylocorticiales; family Amylocorticiaceae; genus Agroathelia; species Agroathelia rolfsii. The sequence continues at coordinate 3,869,188 of JABRWF010000002.1, forward strand.
TATGCGACTCTGCTGCCTAGCGAGCGTAAGACGTATGGGAATGGAACTGCTGCGTCGAGCACATCATCTGAGTCTCAGACTCCCGAGGCGCCCGTCGCATCTACATCATCGTCAATACCTTTGATGCACCGCCAAGCTCTGTCTAAGGCTACAGCCCCGCGTCCTGGCACACGGACAAGTTCGGCCCCGGTTTCTTCTGCCAGTGATGGGGAAAGTCGTGATGGTACGACAACACCCAAGCTTGTCTTTCGTCTTCCACCTAGCAAAAATTTTGCATCCTCCTCAAACGGGGTGAATAATGCTCCCGCCACTATTCAAACAACGGCAGCCCCCAAACGATCCTCGAAGCTCTCGCAGACCGTTCTGTCTCTCTCGTCGAACGTGAAAGAGCCACCGCCGCCTCCATCTCCTCCTCCCACCGTTGATAACTCCGCGTCTCAGCTCGTGCTCATGGGCAAAGAAGACAATAATACCGACAAGAAGCGGCCAAGATCCTCGTCACCAGCATCCACATCCACACCAGCAACCCATGTGCATGCGCGCACACACGACACTAAACGCGCCCGTCAGCGCGGCGGTAGCGCCTCCACCTCTGCTTCCATCTCCATCTCCATCCCTACGCCCTCGCCCAGTTCCTTCTCAACACATCCTACATATACATATATACATACGGCATCTTCTCCCGCTCCATCGACCTCCTCACACATATCCGCCACAGGATCCACCGCAACTGCGACAACGACAGCAACAGGACCGCTACCGCCACCACCACCAAGGCAGCCCGGCGCATTGATGGCCGCGGCCTTGCACGCCCAGCAGACGGCCAACACGCGCAAGACGAGTAGGGGCCAGAAGCCGTTTGGGTGCGCGATGCCGCAGTGGCCGATGGAAGAGTACGTCTTGCCGGAGTGGGTCCGGCCTGTTGCGCTGGCGAGGTTGCAGGATCAGGATGAGGTTATGGATGGAAATTTGGGTGTGGATATGGGCATGGGTAGGGCGCAGGATCGGGTAGAGGGGCGATTGATAGAGGAGGCACAGGTGCAGATGCAGGAGGGGACAGTGCAGTTGCCTACGATTGCGCAGTCGGAAATGGTACAGGTACAGGAACCATCTTCGGTGTGTGTGCTCATCGAGGAGAAAGTGGCGGAGCCGAAGGAGACCAAGCGGGCTTCGTCGGGGAAGAATGTCGGTGTAGGAAAGCGGAAGGGACAGAAGGACGGCAGCACCGGTGACAGTGGCGGTGATGCTGGCCCTAAGATGATGGATGTGGATGGTCCTATTCTTGGCGGTGGTGGTGTTGGTACTATCGAGAGCACATCTTCACCATTTTTACCTTCAATCACGGTTCTTGGTTCTGAACCTGTTGAGGTGCAGAGTAATGTCAGAAGGATGAGCAGACGGAAGCAGCAGTAGTCTTTTCTTCGTGTCGTAATCATTCTTTTGTTCTTTGCCTTTCATTTTGTCAGATTTTTTTGTGATTCGATTATACCATGTAACTTATGAATTATAGCGAGATGAAGCCAAGGTTGAAAAATGTAAGTATTGTCTAGCTGGCATAAAGATCTCAAGTGCAAACACGTTCCCTCCTAATCCCAACCAAATCCAAGGTCTAAATTGCTGAATAGGTGCCTAAGCCCTCCCCGAGATTTGTGCTGCCGCAGCGACATGCTTTGAGATAATCTCCAATGCGGCCGAACGCTGCTTCGGGGTCGCATTCTGCACCTTGAGTAACGCTAGCTGGGCATACGGCAACGGGCCAACTTCCTGGCCGGCCTTGGCCAACACCGAGTTTGGCGCGAAGCGCTCGTATACCCCACCGGCCTTTTCGAGGAGTTTGGAGGGTGGTGTGACACGCTTGCTGCCCTTCTTCGCAACAGCCACGGCGCGTTTTGCTTTACGCTCCTGGATTGTCACAGTAGCCATCGACCGCTCCTGTGCGCGGCGCGCACGACTACGTCTACTGAACACGCGCGTAAAGTCCGTCTGGGGCACCTGCAGACGATCGGTAGCTTCGCGCGTCTGCGCCTCCTCAGACATAGCGAGCGCGTACAACTGCTCGGACGACAACGCCGACGAGTCAACTTCGTCCTTGATGCCAACCTCGGAAAGCATCTTTTGCTCCTGCATTGCCTTTCTGTGGGGTGCGAGTGTGCGTGGGGCACGAGGACGCCTCTCAGCCCTCCGTCCGTCCTGTTGGTATTGTGGACGGTCTGTGCGTGCGCCGCCACCGGGAGCAGCCGACTTCCCGCGTGCGTTGTTGTTATTATTGTCCCTTCTCTGCCGCTGATCGTTGCGCCTAGCTTCCCGCGCAGATGCAGCGGCGTCCTCAGCTTCTGACTTGGCGGCGGCGAGGACCTTTCTGCTCTCTTCTCGACGCTTGGCCTTCACTTTGGCGGCGGCTGCGTCCGCCTTGGCACGGTGTTCGCGGCGCTCCTGCATGAGCGACAGGCTCTGTTGAAGAATGCGATCATATGCGTCCGGCGTCGTGGCTGTTGTCGTGGTCGGTGCAGCACCTTCAGCAGCAGCAGTAAGGGCGGCAGCCGCGTCGGCCAGAGAGTCCTTCTTCTGTTGGGCTTTTCGTGGCTTGGGCGTAGTTTTTGTGGCATGAGAGGTCGACGACGCAGTAGCAGCAGCAGTATTGGGAGAAGTCGTTTGCTGTTGGGTCGATTCGACTCGGTTCTTGGCCAGTCGGGCGGACATGGACGACTTGTTGCTGTTCGCTATCTTTTTCAAGTTGAAAGGCATATCTCCTTTGCTCTTGACAGAGAAGTTCGCTGCATTGCAAAAGAGTATGATAATGAGCCAGACGAATTCATGAAGACAACATAGTATAATGGAATTTAAAAGTACGTACAAATGGAAATGTCTCCAAAGGAGTCTGCAATGGGCACCGCCCGCTTTGCAGCTGCGGCAGCATCATTCCCAGCTGCATCTCCAGCTGCAGTAGACAGGGCTCTGGTACACCGGAGTGCTGCACGGTGCGGCAATAGCCTGAGAGAAGACATGGAGGAGAGTGCAGTGGTGAAGTGCTCAAAGCAAGTCACGCTGCTTGCAATAATTTGTCACAGTGTGACAATAGAGTATATTTCCATGGATATTTGTCTGAAATTGGCGAGAAAATGACCTAAAGTAGCTTGCAATTTCTCACGACCGGAAGTTTACGGTATCCGCTAAATGATCGGCGGCAAGGCTTGTTTTTACATGATCACGATGCTGTAATAGCTCTCATTAGAATATGCGTCACTGACTCAATCTCGGCGATGTCACTGTCGTCGTCCACAAGTTACTTCGGCATAGTAGCGCCCAGGGTAATCTGGCTCTCATAATCCCTATGAATATTAATATGATAGCTGGCTTGACTATGCGGCATCGCTACCGATGTCGCTAATCGTGTCTTTTCTGTCGATGTATATAATGGCTGGTTTGAGGTTGTAGCTCTCTCCATCTCAGGTAATTTGCCATCTCTCGTGCTCTACTACCCACCATAGCTCCTTTCATAAACTGAACCCCCCTATACAAACCGATTTTACTGTGAATCATGTCTAACGGACCCAAGATTGCCGTCATCGGAGGTTAGTTATATCTCCTTCATCTTTTTGTCTGTTCGAATTACTCATATTTTTATCCTTTAATAGCTGGACCTGCAGGTCTAACCTTCGCACGTCTCCTACAGCACAACAAGGTAGCTTGCACTGTATACGAGTACGAAACCTCTCGCGATGCGCGTGGTCAAGGAGGTTCTCTCGACTTGCATGAACACACTGGCCAGCTTGCCTTGCGTGAAGCAGGTTTGTGACATCAACAATTTTCATCTTTCTCTAATTATTAACGATTTTCTTTTTTTTCTTCTTCGCAGGTTTGTGGGATGAATGGCTTAAGTATCGACGTGTCGATGCTGACGTCATGAAACTCCTTGATCAAAGCGGCAAAGTTCTTATGGACGAGAGCCAAACCGCTGGTAGCGACCGCAATCGTCCCGAAATTGATCGCCACAGGCTGCGCGAGATCCTTCTCGATTCCGTCGACCCTGCCTCGATAAAATGGGGTAAAAAGCTGCTTAAGGTTGAACCTAACACTGAGACAAAAGACGCCTACGATCTTCACTTTGCCGATGGCGTTGAGTACGGCTTTGATCTTGTCGTCGGCGCAGATGGCGCTTGGTCCCGAGTGCGCCCGTTGCTCACAGATGCGCAGCCTTACTACTCTGGGATCACTGGCGTCGTTGTGGGCTACCCTGATGTCGTCAATCGCAAACAAGAAGTGGCCAGGCTCGTTGGTGCTGGTAGCTGCTTTGCATTTGGCGATAACCGCTCGATACTGTCTCAGACTAGTGGTGACGGTGGTGTACTCGTGTATGCTATGCTCCGTGTGCCAGAAACGTGGGGCAAAGACAGCGGCATCGACTGGACGTCACCCTCGGCCATCCAGAAGGTTGTAGATGGATACTACAGTGACTGGGCGCCAGAGCTCAAAGACTTGCTTCTCAACGGAGAAGACCCCATTATTCTCCGCCCGCTGTATATGCTTCCCATTGGGATTGAATGGACACCGCGACCGGGCGTAACGCTTTTGGGGGACGCCGCACATCTCATGACGCCATTTGCCGGTGTCGGCGTCAACGTCGCTATGGAAGACGCTCTGAAGCTTGCTAAAGCGATTATATCGAGGCGCGAGAGCTGGCTGTACTCGACCATCTTCAGCGATCGTACGATCATCGCCGCTGCTACGCGGGAATACGAAGCGGAAATGTTCCCCCGTGCAAAGGATAACGCCGAAGGCACTTGGCGTGGCCTGGAGATGCAATTCTCAGAGAATGCTGCGCCGAAGGTGCTTGCGTTCTTCCAAAAAATGGCTGCGGGTGGACCACCTGTGCACTAATCTAGTTTTAACCGAACATCCTTATCTTCTATTCATACGTGATACTCTATCATTTATCCATTTATTTATTTTATGTAGGCGGAATAAGAATACTATGTTTTCGGAACATATAAACTCACGGCATCAAGTAATTGATACATGTACTCCCTAACCAAATTAGATTAGTTCATGCTTGTGCATCTCATCAAATATTCTACCCCTACACAGTATTTATTATACAGAAAGCAATGGTATCTTGCAAATGTATTACGTCGGTCATTGTGGCTACTTTTCTACATCCAAATCCTCCCTCAGGTTGAACATGGAATGTCGAGCTATTAGAGCAGAGGTTTCGTAACGATTTTCACTTCCTTTGTCCAGTTCGTAATCGAAATGACCTACCATGGTAATACATGATACAAGTTCTTCATATGGGATTAGTATCAATACACGAGCCTTCAATCTTCAAGTTCTTGGTCTTCAGGTTCTGGTTCCAGATTACCAAGTTGTCGAGATATAATATTCGATAGGTCGATATCTATAGAGGTGTATCCGTCTCCATTCACTCTAGAGCTAAGATGTTCCTTGAGGTTGAGGAGAAATCGTGATGTCATAGTTACGGCAATGCTGCAAACAAAGGATGATAGTATCATTACACTGAAGTAAGGTGATTATGTTAATATCAACTTACGATGCAGCTGCCCAAGAAAATGCGCCTGGCACTAGATATGGCTATAAGTAATTTACGATCAGAGTCGTTTGCTGGTAGCGTGATTGTAAAATATAAAATTACCGAGTCAACCTGTGCAAGCCAAATGATCATCGATGAGTTATCGGCTTCACCAAAAAATATGATACGCACGAAGAAGGTGAACGCGTTAGCCATAAAAGAAATTGCTACCGCTCTACAAGAGATGGCGAATCAGTTTTATTCATACAGAATTATCAATGAACGACAGACATGAAGTAGATAACGCCTATATTACCCACTAAGATTAGCACATTAAACGAGCAGATGATAGTAGAATAAGTACCGTCACGAAACAAGATGGTGCTCAAAAGATTTTGACCAGTGATTGCTTTTATGGTTGTTGCCGGTCCCCAAGTCTTGAAACAAATCAAACATATCATTATTAGTTCCCACAGGCCGAAAATAATCCAGGTAGTGCCAGCCCCTATATGAAACACGGGAGATTTTCAGTATTGAAGAAGCGAACATTGACTCTGGCATGCAAGTTACTTACAATACGCACTATGATACCCAATATGAATGAAATCTTAAACGAGGAGGAAATAGTTTGGACAGGTAGAGATTACTTACGAGGGTGGCTGAAGTATAGCAGAACACCCAATGTAATTTGGTTCGGAGTGTATTCTCGTCATCGTAGCTTTAAGTGTCCACTATAACATCCTGATCCATCACTTCATAGATTATTGACATATATGTTGAATCTAACTCACCACATTGAAGCCCATTAACACTCCAAACAGTAAAATCATTTTACAAAGAAACGTCTTGCTGTGGCCGTGAAGGGCTGACACACGCCAAAGTTGAGAACCTGCACACCATGTTAGTGGATGACATCTGAAAAACTGAGGGGAAAGATGCTTACCCCAAAGACCCAGTTGAGACGGGATTATAGAAACCATGCGAACTATACCGATTGGCACACAACTAAAAACATCATTTAGATGCTGCATCTGATTGGGGAAGGCTTAGTAGGGCAAGCGATTACTACCTCTATGTATAAATATCAACGTTAACCATCGTCAAGATTAAAGCTCATGGTGAATATATAGCTTACTTGTGGTGATAATGGTGAAGATGTAAAATAAGGATAGAGCTCGAACACATTGGCGACCACCGCAAAGTAGCGATTTAAGAGGAATGCAATGGAGAGTATGGGTAACGGCCATTTCCATATAATCCGTATTTCTCTCGCAAGAGTTATGACATGGTCGTACGACAGCAAAACTTGAACAAAACAATATGTGGGTCTATTTTGGTCACAAAACAACGCTCCATGCCGTACCAAATGCAGAGACTTGGATAATTTTGATAACAGCACTTCAAACAGGATTATCACCAGCACCATTAGAGTTTTTCTCGGGTATCCTAAGTTGTGCATTGCTGAGACATACGTTTGTTGAGCTATAGCTACAACAGCCTGAGGCGTATCATTGGTCCGAGTCATATTCATAGCAATAAACGGTCGTCAGAAGAGCCTGGTGCACCTCGTGACTATATTAGTCCGAGTCTCTGAGTGGCCAAGTTCGTCGTGGCTTTGGTGTTAGCGAGTACGTTTCACTGACAGAGTGTACCATGCGACGGACATAGATCGCAGTACGGAGTCAGTTGGCACCAATTGAAATTGCTTCATAGGATCTCAGGTTGCTAAGACTTGCCATAGAAGCCAGGGTGACTACTGTTGCATTTGTACTAGTGCAGGCACGCAATCTCAAACGACCCTTTAATCCGGAGACTTAACAAAGACTCAGACTCAGTCGGACCTTGAAATTTAGACACTTGTCCGAGTCGAACGGACCTTCAAGCATCAAGTTGCGTGCTTATCAGTAGGTTGTGAAGAATAAGATCTTAATCAGATACCAAGTGAATAAGTCCTATGATTACAGAGAAAACGCTGGTACTAATATCATAATGGTTTAAAAGTGCATCATGTTGCTCATCATGAATACTTGCTCACTTCTCGACCCGAGTGATTTTTCGGGTTAAGTATAAAGTGCAGAGTTATTTGCGAGAGAGGCTTTTAAGTGGAATATAATGAGATTTAGTTTGTTCATTTTGAACTCGGAATGAGAAATAACCCACCAAGCCAATCTGTGAGATTTAATTCTCGCGTGACAGAATACCAGTGATTAGGATATGGGTCTCAAGGTTGTTGGTCTTCATGGTCTTGCTCCATATTACCAAGTTGTTGAAATGCAATACTTAACAAGCTCACATCAAGAGAAGTATATCCGTCTCCATTTACACCGGAATTAAGATGTTCCTTAAGGTTGAGGATAAATCGTAGTGTCATGGTTATACCTATGCTACAATAAATAGATAAGAACGTCACTATGTCAAAGAGAGTAGCTATGTATTGGCTCACCATGCAGCCCTCCATGAAAGCGCACCTGGCACTAGATATGGCTGCAAACAGTGTGCAATTAGAGTCGTTCACTAATTCGGTAAGCTCAGAAAGCATTTACCGAGTTAACCTGTGTAAATCAGAGTAAACAGTGACGGCTAGCTCTTAGTAAACATACTATACGCACGAAGTAGGTGAGCGAATTAGCCAGAAAATCAACTGCCATCACTCTATGAGGGATATTGGATCAGTCATGCTCATAAAGAATCATCGACGAATATACAGACAAGAAGTAGATCAGACCTATAGTCATCAACAAACATCAATATCGTGCACAAGAAGACAAGGACGAATTGTAGGAGTGTACCATCACGAAATAGTAGTGCTCATAAGACCTTGTCCAGTGATTGCTTTTATAGTTTTTGCCGGTCCCCAAGTTCGGGTAGAAATCAGATAGACAATGGTTGCTTCCCACAGACTGAAAACAACCCAAGTTACGCCAGCCCCTGTATTAAACGTGAGAGATTCTCGACATTGAAGAAATGATTATCACTCACCATATGTACTATGGAGTATAATATGCACGAACTTCCAAAAATGAAGTCAATAACTCTGATAAATTACTTACAAAGGTGGTTGGAGTATAGCAGCATATCCAATGTAAACCGGTTGGGAGAGGATAGTCGTCATAGTTACTTCAAGGATCCACTATATGATCCTGGTTTGTGGTTTAGTAGATTATGAGTAAACATAAACACAACACCTAACTCACCACGTCGAAGCTGAACAGTATTCCAAATGATAAGAGCATTTTCCAAAGAAACGTCTTGCCGTGGCCGTACAGGGCCGAAACACGCCAAAGTTGGGAACCTGTGAATCACGTCTAACTCAGTTACTTGCACCTGGAATCGTTTACAAATGTTCGCCGACCCCAAATGCCTATTTGCGACATGATTATACAGAAGATGCGAACTTTTCCGACTGATGCACAACCGAGGGAATTGATTAGACGATGTATCTGACCCTCATTAGTTGAGAGGCAAGTACCTCTGGAAAATCATGATAAGCATTAGTCATTGCCCGCCTAAGAAGCTACCATGATGATCGAGGTGTCTTACCTGTAGTGATAATGGTAATGGTGTAAAATAAGGATAGAGCTCAAATGCATTGGCAAATACTCCAAAACAACGATTCAAAAGGAAAGTAATCGAAAGTACGGGTAGCGGCCAGCTCCAAATGAACCGGATTTCTCTTGTAAAGGTTATGACGTGATCATACGACAACAAAACTAAATCAAATATATTTGAGGGTTTATGCCGAATATACAGTATATCGCATCGTACCGCATGCAGAGACTTGCATGCTTTGCATCAAAGCACTTCAAGGACAACACTCACCGCCTCGCTTAGTAAAGTTTCTTCCACACATTCCAATTTAAAATTCAAGTTGCACATTCCTGAGACGTACGTTTGTTGGGCTAAGGCTATATGAGGTATATTCAGATTATCAGTTGTGTTCATAACAATATTGGTCTCCAGGAAAGCCCGGTGTAAGCTATACGAGTATTTGTGCGTGGTCAAGCAGGTCAAGTTTGAACTTGCTTTGGCATTCCTGAGTATGCTTTGCTGGCGCACATGCATGAAGCAGGTTTTCATAGCCCGGGTAACGGATATGACTTGCCGTAATACGGAAACACTTGCCACTTCTTACACAATCTCACGGCTCGGCATCCATTGAAATCACTCCATGCAGTTGGCTAAGACCTACCGAGAAGTAATGATGATCACTATTGCGTTTATGCAGGCACACAAGCAAGCCTTCGATCTCATACGAAGACCCAGGCTGAAACTTCTTGAAGAATTAAAACGCCTATCAAACGGATCACCCTAAAGTTATAAGTGACGGTGCTCTAGAATCTATTTTTGTACGTAGAATAGGATAACATACGGCTAAACAATTTTACAAACAAGGTCGTGGTAGATCGCCTCCCGTTAGTAGATCTTTAGCGCTTCTATCCTCGTCATCAAGCAAGAAATGCCAGTAGCACTTCTCTTTACGGCTTGCAAGTATATCATATCGTGATCCCTTGTGCGCATTGAAGCCCTCTCTTCGGTTAAGCTTCTGCTACCATGACAAGAAAGGCTTTAAAAAGAATTACATTGAGTTCTCTATTGAACCTGAACTCCTGATCACTGATAACCCACCAAGAAAATTCACTCTTATGCTAGATTTTTATGGGTATGTGAAGCATTGGGTTCTCATGCTTCGTGTTGCGGCTCCACCGGCAAATTACGAAGTTGACGAAATACGACATCCGACAATTCAATGTCCAGAGAAGTATGCCCATTTCCATTCATTGCAGAGCCAGTATGATCTTTCAGGTTGAGGATAAACCTCGACGTCATGACAGAGGTTATACTACAGAAGGAAATAACATAATCATGGTGTAACGGAACGATTATCATGGGCTTACCATGCAGATGTCGATGAAAACGCGCCCGGTGCTATATACGGCTGCAAATAATGTATTGTCAGTGTTGTTTGCCAGTATCATGATAGTAAAGGGTAGACTTACCAACTTAATCTATGTAAATCAAAATTATTAATGATGTATCATTCATTGAGTAAAATAATTTTTACTTACAAAATAGGTGAGCGAATTGACCAGAAAAGAAATTGCCGCCATTCTATCAGAAATAAGATATCAACTGTCCGCATGATGTTCGATTTGAAATAGATTTACGCACAAGAAATAGATGAGGCCTATAACCGTTAATAAAAATTAGTACCATAGACAGAAAAAAAGAGCAAAGCAAGATGCGGAATGCTACCGTCACGAAACAATATAATACTCAAAGGGCTCTGTCCGGTGATTTCTCTGATGGTTCTTGCCCGCTTCCAGGTTTTTGAGGAGATTAAACAGACAATCACCACCTCCCATAGGCTGAAGACAATCCAATTAGCACCAGGCCCTATAGAAATGTGAGAACTCTGAATGCTCAAGAAATGCCTACCACTCACATATTGCACTGTGAAGGTCCATACGAACAAATTTCTAAAATGAAGGCAGTGGATCTTATAAGTAGATGGTACTTACGGAAGCTGTTTGGGCAAAGGAGAGCATCCAATGTAATTTGATCCAGGGAGGGCGGTTTTTTTCTTCATCGTACTTTCGAGCGTCCACTGCACGATTTGTTATTCTCTGGGACACTGGCCTATATGTAAGTAAACTCACCACGTTAAACCCCAGTAATATTCCAATTATCGGAGCCATTTTCCAGAAGAACCCCCTGCTATGGCCGTAAAGGGCAGAAACACGCCAAAACTGAGAGCCTATGCACCATATTGGTAGTCGGTATCTAGAAATGTCAAGAAGAAGAAAAACCAACCCAAAGACCTGATCGGGATAGGAGTATAAAAATAACACGAACTTTGCAAATTTGTATGCAACTAGTAAAGAAGCCAATTAGAAGTAACACCAACGGTCTATCAGCAGCAGAAGCATTAGTCACCGCTACATACAGATATTAGAAATTAGAATGATTCATGATTTTGATATGTCCTACCTGTGATGATAATGGCATGAGAGTAAGATAGGGATAAAACTCGAGCACTTTGGCAAGAATTAAGGAGTAGCGGTTTAAAAAGAACACAATAGACAGTACGGGTAACGGCCAGTGCCATATGAGCCGTACTTCCCTTGAAAGAGTGATAATATGATCATATGACAGTAAACTAGAATATAAGTATAAGAGAAAGAGGTTTTATTAATATGTGTTATATCATACCAAACGCAGAGATTTGGATGCTTTTGATTAGAGCGCTTCATAGACATGCAGAGCCAGCCCCATTGTTTAGAATTTCTCAAAGAGCTCTAGTTTGCGTATTGATGTCACATACACTTTTTCGGCCATGAATATGTGTGTTGTACTGCCAGCTGCGTCCATAGTATATGTTAGCCAGAACTTGAAGGAAGACGATTGTGTTCAAGTTAAGGCCTCTGTACGTGGCTGTCTGTTGTGGCTTTGGTGTCAGGATAGGCGAACTTTATGCCAGCATACTTAAATGGACATAATCCGCCATACGGAGACGCCAATTCAATGTTCTATTCAATTACTACCTGACTGAACTAAAAATTTGAAACGCTTAAGCCCAAGGAGCTTATGCTACAGATTACCAAGAAGGATAGGTGATAGGCATCCAAACAATTCCGAGCCTCTGACCAGTTTTTGTTTCGTTAGTCTCAAACTTGAACAAATGCCTGGTAATGATAAGAAAGTCTTTCATATGACACAGCCAGCTGTAAATGCACACTCTCCCGGCGAAGCCGGACTTGAAAAAGGTTGAACATATCTAACCTATCGTCTTCAATGGAAGAAATAGAGCTTATTATTGCTATGCACGATAGTCATTCATTCTCCGAGATTGGCCGATGATCGATGAGCATTGTGCATTCAACAATTTCATATTTAGTTGTAAGTTCAGGTTCAAGTGGAGCACAGCATCCGGCGAGAAAAAGGCTTCTTTTCAAGAGCGGCCGTGGACATCGAGATCACATGTACTATTTTATTTTATTTTTATTTTTTACGTTTATATACAGCATCATGTACTAAAAGCAAACTACGATGCAGAGAGGACTGCAGTTTAAGTTACCCGGGATAAGGAAGTGTGGTATATAGTAGCATAACAGTTATTCTGACGTATACGCTGGCAGGTCAATGGTCCAGCTGATTATATTGAGGTAAGTAACAGGGTAGGGAGGGAAGGGGTTCACATGTACTAGTAGTACCGTAACAAGCTTTCGGTGGGCACTATATTTTGGATATATGTATTCCTACCTCAGAGCTCTTTCAATCTCTCACTCCTTCAAGTTTCAAGTTATAGGTGCAGCATTTTCGATTTATGTCATGATAAACGGACGGCTTTGCGCCTAATATGCTTCTTTTCTAAATACATGCCATGACAACACATTCACTGCATTTCAATAAGGAAGAATCGTCGCAAGATTGTGCGGTGCCATTCACTCTGCATAACTTGAAGCGAATAGAAGGTGATCCAGCTGTGTGTGACATATCCTGAGGATATAAAGAGTTTCTGGTCTACGCTGGCATCACTAACGGTAATTCCGATGTACCTGTAAGTCGAAGAGATGTAGCATCGTAACAATATGCATTTTACAAGATTTAAGTTTGGGTTTTAAAATAATGACTGGCCACTCACCGTCGCTTGCCCCAACTCATAGATAGTTATCATGCGCCGGAAGAAAAAAAAGCTTAAGATTCGAGACATAGTATATGAACAGTTTGGCCTTGAGACTCGACGTTTGAAATGACAAACCAAAATTATGTACAAAAACATTGACTGGTCAACTGGGAGCAAGATGCGCCTGTGTTTCTTCTTGGCCTTCTTCCAAGTCTATGTTCTCAAGTGGTGGAAGTACAATATCAGACATTGCAATGTCGACTGTGTGGTATTCGTCTTCGTCAATATTGGCGCCAGAATTGATATGCTCTTTGATATTGAGAATAAGATGTGATGTCATAATCACGGATATGCTGTAAAGGACAACTATAGGCTATGTCACTACATGAAGCTGATTTCAATGACTTACCATCCGGATAGCCATGCTAATGCGTTTTGCAACAAAAATGCCTGTCAATAATTTATGTTTATGAGCTATAACAATAACACCATATTCCTCAGGTTAGATATACCGCATTAGTCTGCCAGTTAAAATCGATAAGATTAGTCGATCCATTGTCAACCTGCTTCCATGGAATTCACTTACAAGGTAAGTGACCGAGCTAGCAAGATAAAAGACTGCCGTTACTCTGATGCAAACCGGCAGTCAGTAGAATACGTCCACTTATTAGGTATGAATACAAACAGAAAGTAGATAACACCTATTATAGTTGACTAAAATCAATACGCAAAACGGCTGAGAACTATGAGAATAACAATACCATCGCGAAAGAGGATTTTGCTAAGGAAGTTTTGCCCGGTTATTTCTCTGATTGTTCTTGCCGTATTCCAGGTCTTGATTACTGTTAGATAAATGATGCTCATTTCCCATAAGCAAAAGAAAATCCAAGCAATTCCAACCCCTAGGCAAAAATTAAAATCCCAAAGAGATACATCGCATTACTACTCACAACGCGAGCTGTAAATCTGACTTGAATAATATTCCAACGTGAGAGTGAATCGAAGACAAGAATAACTCACGAGGATGATGTTAGTTGAGCTGAACATCCTATATGAGGTGAATTACTAACAATCTCCCCGTTTTCAAAAGTCCACTGAGCGAATCGTTACAACAGTGGTCATATGACCCAATAGATGGATGTAAGAACGCACTATATCAAACGCAGATATCATTACAAGAAGGATCAGCATTTTATAAATAAATGTTTTGCTGTGGTTATAAAGAGCAGAAACACGCCAAAGCTGAGAACCTGTATATCACATCAACCCTGAGTCAATAATACTGGCGTGTGAGAAATCGGGGAAAATATTGACTTGCCCCATATAGATATTTGTACCATAATTATAGTGACCACGCGAACGTAGTGGACAGGAATGCAGCTAACAATTCGCTTAGAAATCGAAAGGGAAATATGAAAGATAACTATTACATCTGAATTTGGTCATCAGAAACTATGAACGTCATGATTTACAATCAAGCAGGTCTTACTTGTGCTGCTGAGACACCAAAGAGAGGATATACCTGGAAAAAAACCCCAACCAATGAAAGATAGCGACTTATGATGAATGCGAGAGACAATTTCGGTAATGGCCAACGCCATATGACCCGTATTTCTCTCCCAAGGGTCAAGAGATGATCATAGGAGAGTAAAACTGAAATAGAAGCGGCCGTTAGCAACTCTGTTAATTGAACATGATTGCCTGCACACCAAACGCAGAGACTTGGACACTTTTGATCACAAAGGCGCTGCATAGAACATAAGCAACAAAGTCTTATATATGAACAAGTTATTCAGTAATTTTGCGCAACGCTGATACGTACGTTGTTAGGGGTATCGAGGGTGTGCTATCGGTCGTCTGCATGATTTACAAGAAGGATGGCTTGTTATACATAGGTCGTCGAAACTAAAGCTAAGTATTGAGCAACGCGGTTTAAGTTGACCCTGAGGCAAACTGTCCTAGAGGGACAATAAGCGGACATTAATTGTTACGGGAATTGGGGAGCTTGATGATTTGCGATGGCTCGCAGGTGCATACTGACGGCCGACCATACACCCCAAGTCAAAATCTACAAAGCTTGTTGGAGTAGTCCAATTCCTACGGCCTTTGAGAGTAAACACCCGGTATTGAGCTCAAGGTCAAGATGACACAATATAATGTGACGGCTAATATGTATTGTAAAAGTGTAAATGTTTAACCGCAAGGTGAGGCGATGCACCATGACAGACTTGGAGCTATCTGCAGCCGAATAGCACTAAATTATCAATAACTTATTCACCAAATGGGGCCTTATGTCGTGTCTAATCTCAGTTGCAATCAATTTGATGCGGGGTGTTTAGCGATAGAGGCGGTTACCGAATAGTACGGTATTGGAGCTTTAACCGCACCTGGAAGCAGTACTCGACATGGTTAAGTTTGGCCCAGAAAATCCATCGTTCGAACTTATGTTAGTGAATCCATGGATTAGAGCAGTTCCAGATATCGATATTATACTAAATTCATCGGACTATTTGCTTGCAGTTCTTGTAGGTGTCGACTTGGAGTACGGTGCAAATCAAGGTGAAAAGTTTAATTTGTGTTATGTAATTGCAGCGTTGACTGTCGTGCAAGTTTCAGGTTAAAATCCACTCCTCAGGTTACTTATTTATGAATATTTGAATAACTGCGTTGTTGAAACAATTCGTAGTTGCCAGTGTGTCACTACGTCAACAGCCCGAGCAGCTTGCATGAGTTACCGTAGTAGTGTCCAGGGTGTTCGGGGTTAGCAAAGATTCTCTATTCAATTTTCTTTTGCTTACCTCTATTTGGCAATTTATTATATAATTTTTTCTGGTGGACTGGCGGACCAAACGTGGATAGCGGCACAATCCTATAACGTGACGAAGTCTCTGGCTGGGGATGGCTGTCTGAGCAATACAAGTTGTCATCTACAGGCTACAGCTTAATATCCTTGTCAGGCTTTATGTGCTCGAAATGGGACCTACCCTCGGAAAGCTTGTTGTCGCATTCACCATATGTCTCATTTCCTTCATAGCCTATTCGTCTCAAATATTCATCATGTGGCCTTGGTATGGGCGAGAAATTTCTATACCTCTCTTGAAATTGCTTGGGCCGTTCAAGTGCGTTATATCACCTTAATTTCATGATGCAATTTTGCTTATGAACTCATGGAATCAGCTTTCTTGTTGGACTGCTTCTATGGAACTACTATCTTTGCATAACCACCGATCCTGGACGAGTACCGGCGAAATGGGTACGTCACTTGTTCTACTATTACGCCATCGTATTTCACATGAAGGTATCAGGAGCCAGATGTGTACTCGATGGACGGCTACGAAGCTAAACGACTCACTGGCAAGCCTAGATATTGCCGAACTTGTCAGCAGTACAAGCCACCGCGTTCGCATCATTGCAGAACTTGCAATAGATGCGTGCTTAGAATGGGTGAGTGCTCATGAGAGCTCAAAGACAAAGACATCGAGTACTAATAATGGCATGCATTAAGACCATCACTGTCCATGGGTGAACAACTGTGTTGGACACTTCAATTACGGATATTTTATTAGATTCCTCTTCTATGTCGATCTGGCCTGCTCCTATCATCTTGCCATGGTTACCTCAAGGGTATATGATACTATGGATAAGAATTTTTACAAAGCGAGTTTTATTTGTTCACGCCTGGACCTCTTCTCTAATTCATCTCTGGATCACAGGATGGGCCTTCCAGCACGCAGATGCTATTCATCGCAATGAACTATGCCGCATGTATCCCCGTTATTTTTCTTGTTGGGCTGTTCAGGTATGTCACTTCCCATGTTCTAAACTTCCGCAAGTCTCACTCAGAAGCCCTAGTTTATACCACTTTTATTGCTTACTCCGGAACATGACGACTATTGAAGGCTGGGAAAAAGATAAAGTGGCAACACTAGTCAAGCACGGAAAGATGCGCGAAGTGAGTCACTAATTACAACTACGGGATTTCAAAGTTATCGAAACTGGTTTTCCTCCGCGCAGATCAAATTCCCATATGTGAGTACTTTTCATACTTATATAGATCCCTTCCACCGCAATAGCTAACATATCTTTAGAACCTTGGAGCTTACAGGAATGTAACGGCCGTTCTCGGTAGAAACCCCATTTGGTGGTGCTGGCCATCAAGGATGGAGGGCACCGGTCTGAAATATGAAGTTGCCCATGACACAGGTGGGTGGATAGAGCTAAACCCGGGACATGAGCGTCCAGAAAACCTGGAAGATGGTTCATACTTTGCTGAACCATGATCGCCAGGTAATAGTTGACTACATTTTACGATTAACCTGAACATTCCTTACATAGCGTTTTTTTACTTTGCTTGCTTAGGCTATGTCTTATAAAGCATTTTATTCATGATGAGACGTGCTTATGAGAATTATAGGTTACGACGATGACGGAAATGAGATCGAATGGCCTCCCAGCAACATGGATGGTAGATACTTGGACCCTGTCGATGAAGATGAAGATGATGCACCACACACCGGTTTCCTACTCCCTGAAACCCCATGGACCTACGGTTCGGAGGTGTTCAATCCCGCCCTACATGCGTTGAATACACAGATGCGATCAAGACAGGTCTACGAGGTAGACTCGGATGAAGAAGAGTACGAAAGCGAATTCACCAGTATAGACCATCCGAGGGTTCGTCGTGGCTCGGAAGGCTTCGAGGTTCGCCCAATTAATCGCGAAGAGATGTTGCGCCAACATGTTGAAGAGATGGCGCAGCAGGAAGGGAGGTATAATCGTTATGTTCCCGAAGGGGATGCAGACTCAGAGGATTCGATGGATGGCAGTGGCAGTGGCGTCTTGGTTGATCGTGACGAGGATGAAGAAACACCTTTGGCGAGGGTGGTCGAAGCTTGGCGCAAAGGCACAGTCGAAGGAGACCCCCTATCACACTGAAGCTTATTTGAATCTATACATACTCATTTTACATAGACGGACTGGTATTTAATTAGGGTAATTAGAGTATGAAAGAAATTTATCGAATGTGTACTGAGCACAGGCAAGAAGAAGACTGAAAGTAGGTAGGTATACGATTACAAATAATTGAGAGAAATGTATATTGCCAGAAACCCATCAGAATCAATCACTAGCCCGCTGGAGGTATATCTTCCAGATGATCCCACCTTTCTCACCAACAGTTATAGTGTTCATACCAGCTATGAGGTCCAAATTCCATCCAGGCGGACTAGAGTTCTCCATCGGAGAAGTGGTCGAACCGTTCAAAGTGACTTCGATACTTTCTTCTGTCAAGGGAGCCTTCGCCTTGTTGCTCTCCTTGGAGGGCACCGTCTTGTCCTTTGCAGACTCTTCTTTGTCTTCCTCGTGCTCAACAGCTTTACGGGGGGCACCACGGCCCCTACCCCTACCCCTACCCCTGCCTCGTCCTCGAGGCCTCCCACGAGTGGCCGTCTTGACGGGAGTCTCCACCTCCTCCGAAACCTCTCCGTCTTGATCGTGTTGCTCATGCTCATCTTCATCCCCATCCACACTTTCATGGTCATCCAGACCCTCATCATCTCCCATGAACTTGACACCACTTATCCGAATACTCTTCTCGTCCTTCACCAACCTTGCAGCCCAGCTCTTTACACCATCGCTATGATCCAGTAAAAGGATGCGCCCGCGAATGGAGGAGACAGTAACAGAGCGTAGCATCCTGCGCGGATCCACCGGTGTAGCTTCCGGCGTCGCGGATGACGCAATTGGCACTGTGTGAGAGAGTGGAGAAGGCATAGGTGGAGAAGTAGCTTGTGTCCACCCGTTGAGCATCGACGTCCCCGGACGATAATACGAGGGGGAAGCTACAGCAGACTGCGGTTGAGGAGCATAGTAAGATGCATATGCTGTTGGTGGCTGTGGCTGAGGAGCCGGTGCAATAGGTTGTGGATCATAAGTTGGGACAGGTAAGGGTGCTGACGGTGCTGTCACTGGTTGTGGGGCGGTGTTCACTGGAGGAGTACTGCGCTTATTGGATCGGATGGCGGTGGAAGTTCGCGTACTTGCACTGGGTTGGCCATAAGTGGGTGCGGAAGTGTTAGGTAGCTCTGGTGAGGGACCTGGCGCCGGTGTCGGTGCAGGAGCTGGTGTTGGTAGTGACGCCGTTACAGGAGTAGGGGCGAATGGTGGTGCTGGTGTAATGGATGGCGGGACTGCTGATGCAGGAGTGATCGAGCTGGTACTCGGTGCGGGGGATGTACTTTGAGCGGGAGCAGGGATCGAGGCGAGCTTGGAACCGCCTGCGTTCAGTTTGAGCTTAATCTTGTTTGGTTTTGTGTATTGCGGCAAAAGGTACGGCGGGGGGAGGTCGCTCATGAGATTACGGAAATATGCCTTAATCAGAGAATTCAGAACACGATCCTGCACAAAAAGAGCACAAAACTTACACGCAAAGTATGTGCGTCTTCCCAAAGCTGCGAGTGATCCTGATTGAACTGCATGGCATTGGAGAACACCAGCTCAACGTCGGTGGCAAACTCATCAACTGTATGATACTCTTTTCGTTTGAGATGTTTCTACATGGGTGCGTCAGAGTGATGGATAGCCTTTATTGGTTGCAAACATACAAATATGTTTTCGAAACACTGTGGGCGCTTGATTTCGACATAGTATTCAGGATACATCTTCTTGTCAGGGAAATCCATAAAGAGAGCAGACAGCGTTCGCCCACTGTTACCGATAAGAAATCCATTCTGCATGAGAGCAAGATTAACTCAACTTACTCTTCATCAGTCTTTTCCACAAGCTTTTGTAGTCTGGTCTTGAGTAGTCTGGTTAAATTAGGGGCCTTGTTTTTCTTGTCTTCGCCAGCGGCAGCGTCACCAGTTTGTTGATCGTTGGCGTCATCTTCAACGTCAACATGCTCTGATTCTGAGTGACCTGTAATACGAGCAAATTCTTTGCCGGCTAGTTTCTAAACGGATCGAATGAGTGGCCAGTGAGGAGGAAGACGGGTGAAACAAGCCATACGTGAAGGAATTTGGCGTCCTTCCATATTTGACTTTCTTTCATGTTATATTTCTTAGCATTCCTGAACATTTGATCGAAGTCTTGTTTAACCGCCTGGAGTGAAGTGTAGTTATCATGATCGAGCTGGTTCTTGATATCTTCCAATGCTATGGGATTCTTAATGAGCTCGTAGTAGTCTGGGTATAGACGCCTTGACGGCTGTCGCAGAAAATCGTGAGAAAGTTTCCGGCCACTGTGATGAGAAACGAAGAGTGTGATATGCAGTTAGAGGCTGGGTATTACGAGGACACATGCGCCTGAGGCGAAGCCTTTGTTGAAATGCGTTACTCACTCTTGTCCCACCGCGTCCTTGATTGTCTGCCAGAGCTGCATGCCCTGCTTCTTGACTACCTCCTTGTCCACGACCTCTTCTGCCTTCTTCTCTAGCACTTCCGTCTGATCTGCATCCTTCTTGAGACTAGTAGAAGCATTGTTTACTGTCGATTCCTCGCGTCGTCGTTTCGTACGCGGGCCCTCCGGATGGACGACACCCATAGAAAGATTTAGGTCACGTTTCGACATGGCTCGATCTTGGGTTCGGAGCAGTTCTGGATGGGTATGGTCCGCCTCTTTCAAAGCAGACTGGGCCAACAGCGATAATTTGCAGCGTACAGAGAGCAGGATTTGCTCTGGTTCCCTGGCGAGGCCAATGCTAGGCTTACATAATTATCTCAACCTGACGCAGCATCTTGTGATTCCGTCGGACTTCGGATATCATCCCCTTATCTGACTACAACAGTTGTCATGCTCCTCGAAGTCTGTGTGGATTCTGTCGCCTCAGCTCAAGCGTTAGTAGCTGGCATAAAAAAGCCATGAGTTCATGTACTCATTTTTCTCGAAGTGCTGTAAATGGGGGTGCAAACAGGCTCGAAGTTTGCAGTAATCTTGGTCTCGGTGGTGGCTGTACACCCAGCCTGGGTCTCATCAGATCTATAATCGGCGTCGTGCCGTTGACACCTTTGATGGTTTGCCAGTTTGTCCGAGTCATTGTCGCACCCAAGGGAACCCTGAGTATTTTTCGAGGTCATGGTTCGTCCCCGGACTGGTGATTTCATTTACTCGACTGCCGAGTTGGACGTCATGCTGGAAGACATTCGCACCTTCAAGGCACTTGGCGTTTTGGGCCTCGTTCTTGGCGTTTTAACGCCAGATGGGAGTATCAACATTAGGGACACGCAGAGGTTTGAACACCCATCCTCGATGGCGTATAATATGTAATGAAGTTCAGGCTAGTACAAGAGGCATCACCGTTGGAAGGTATCATTATCGTCTCGCGTCTCAAGTTGAAATCGATCTCGGGTTAAATTCAACACTGGCTCTGACACAGTAACATTTCATCGTGCATTTGATATGGTAGCAGATATGGATGCGGGTGTGCTTCGCATCGTTTATGACTTGGAATTGACCCTAATGGCTCTCGCAGCGTTCGAGCAAGTAGCAAGCATCCCAGGAATAACACGCATACTCAGCAGGTTATTACATCCTTTATCGAGACTTCTCGAGCGCTAATATCAGCCATCAGTGGACTATCATTAACTGTTCTCCTCGGGATTCAAAACATTAGTCGCCTATTCGAGCTCAACAAAGCGCATAGGGGAGGTCGCAAGTTGACAATTCTCCCTGGCTCGGGCATAAAGCCTAGCACACTCCCTACCGTGCTTGAAATGCTTGTTCCTTTAGGTTTAACAGAGATTCATTCAAGCTGTGGGGGATGGATGGAAAGTGGCATGCATCATAGACCTGAAGGCATGGGTATGGGTGTAGGCGGGGCTGGCGAATGGGGCGTGTGGCAGACGTCCCAAGCAACCGTTATGGAGATAAGAAAACTGCTAGATTCTAGTCTCTAGTGCTGGACGCTGCATTGACGGCGTCCGAATAGAATCAGTGAATTGTTTTTTAGTTCATCAATCCTTCGCTTTTAGTTGAATTGTTATTGTAAGTGATTATATTGTACAAATAACACGAAATTAGTTTTGTTCACATGGAAATCATCAAATGATGCTGATAATAAAGCTATTTACCTCTATACGTCTACTTCTCCTAACTATACCGTGACTTCATACGCCACGAAAGGACATTGTTGTGCAGTCTACGCCCATCAACATCTCAGGTACTAACTCTGCTTCATATGATCGGCAACAGTGCCGTACTAAGGCCTCGATCGCGATTTAGGATGACAAAACCTAGCGATTCCGTCCGCGTAATAAATCCCGCATCGGTTGCTCAAAAGCCTCAGATTGCTTCTCAATTCTTCGACTGCGACTTGTCGCTGTAAGCTCATTAGTAAAAGAGCAATTGTGTGCGGCTATGGGCGTCCTCGAGCCTACCAAAGTGTCCTCTGCGACCGCGACACCCTCTGATTATAAGCCTACGATTTGGTGGTCCAACGGCATCTTCTTCGCGTCTGTTCATCTCGCTGCTGCTCTCGGTGTCTGGCTCTACCCACCGTCGGTAGTTCCAACGTACAGCTTGGTGTTAGGCTTCGTTGTTTGGCAGTTGGCAGATTTCGGGCATGTACTTTTGAACCAATGTGTCTGAGAGTGTCTTCGAAAGCTGAGCTTTCATTTTCGCCTCTAGCATTACTATTGGGTATCATAGGCTGTATTCTCATCGTGCTTTCAAAGCTAGTCCAGCGACTAGAACTGCGTTGGCTGCTCTAGGCTCGGCAGCCTTCCAAGGATCTATTAAAGTAAGTCATCGTTATCCCGAGTTTTCTTAGGGGCTAATTTGGGTTATGCTATTGCGAAAAGTGGTGGTATGTACTGAATTATTTATTTATTTTTTAAAAAAAGTTAATGATTGGTCTCATTAATTTCGTGGTCTCATGTAGGTGTTTGCGGCACAGGCTTCATCATGTTTGTCCCTCCTGTTTTATACGTTAAACTTTGTCATTCATGATCAGACAGAGATTCACAGACGACCCAATCCATGACCCGTACGTTGATTTTATTACCTTTGTTTAAAAGTTGTTAAGCTTTTTGCATACACTAGGTATGCAGCAACACGAGGTCTATTTTATTCTCATATGGGATGGATTTTCTACAAACCCAGCTATGAGCGCATGGAACTTATTGATAAGAGGGACTTGGAAAGCGACCCGGGTGAGTAAGCAACGCTGCACTGCTGTGTTATTGTGCCTGGCTGACCGGCGAAAACCATGTAATAGTTGTACGATTTCAGCATAAATATTATAGTACGTGCGCTCAGTAGAATATGTGCCGAGACCAGTGTTCACTATCTGGGGATATAGTGATTTTAGCGTTGTTCTTTGGCTTCGTTGTCCCACCTATGCTGGGAATGATTTGGAACGACCCAGTGGGAGCGTTCGTATATGGTGGTCTTGTATCACGACTTTTCAGTGAGTAATATGAATTTCAACAACGCCTAGACAGTTAATAACGTGCTTTATTCCTTAAGTTTGGCATTGCACTTTCCTTGTAAATTCGTATGTTGTCTCCAATCTTCCGGAGTGATTGGAAACTCGATTTTTGATTTGTACTTTTAATCGTAAGGCTTGCCCATTGGGACGGCCTGCAACCGTATTCCGATGAGAACACCTCCAGAGGGAACTTGGTAGGATGTGTCTTTTCCCAATCACGACCGTGTTCTGAGAATGTTTTGTTATAGATTCTTGCCCTTCTTACGGGCGGAGAAGGCAGCCATAATTTCGTAAGTAGCATGTGCGAGCCATCTTGGCTCCCAAACACGGTTCTTACTCTGAGCCGCTAACCACACCTATCAGCACCATGCTTTTCCGCACGACTTTCGCTCTGGACCGTCACTTCTCGATTGGGATCCGTCGAAATGGATTATTCTTGGCCTACACGCTCTGGGCCTTGCTACCGGCCTTCGTAGGGCGCGTCCGAGCGACATGGCTGAGGCCATTCAGCATATGCAACTCAAGCACGATCGGCATTATGAGTTATATCTCGCCGATAATCACGGGATGCAGGAATGGACCGGGCCTGAATGGACACTGGAGCAAGTCCGTGCGTTTGCCAAGGCACCAGGGAGATGCGTACTTCTGATAGACGGCTATGTAATCGATGCTACTCCGTATCTTCGTGAACATGTACGTAACTCACTTGGGTGTGCTTTTTCTGCTCTGTACTGAATGGTATGCACAGCCTGGAGGCGCAGCGATTTTGCACCAATATGCAACTCGTGATGGCGAACAATTTGATGCATCATACGCGTTCAACGGAGGCCTCAATAATCATTCTCGTGCTGCTAGAAGGCAGATGGCAGAGCTGCGTGCTGCCAGGATTCTAGAGTAGCCTACGTAGTCTATAATTCATGGATATCTTGTCTTGGCTTTCTTTTCTGTCTCTTCTCATTATGGATGACTGGGTACTGGTGGCCGCATGTTGCCCTAGCAAGGCTACGCACATGTATATCCGTTAGAAGATTGTAACGCAAAAAACTATACATTATTGCCATAATTATTTCTGGAACAGAAATACAGTCGTCCTCATTCAACAGCGAGTGACTATGATAAATTAAAAGTACCAATTGCGCGGTTTCCCTTACACCAATCACGAGCGGTGACGCTCTCGTTCCTGCTGAGAGCGCCGGGACAGTTGTTCATAATGTCCAATAATCTTCCTCACACCTGGACAAATAGCAAGTCGAACACGCTCGTTATCCTGTACGACTGCTTGCCCCTTAGCTTCGATCCACTTCCCAAGCCGAAGTCTTGATAAATCATGTGAGCCGGGATCAGTCGAGACGAGCTGTAAAACACTGCCCGTGCGCGCAGCAAGCGCAAACGTGTCTCTCTGTATAGCCCACTTGAGCTTGCGGATGCGAGGCAGGAGAGAGCGCGAGACGGAAAGTCGGGCAGACTCGGCGTCGGGGAGGACGAGCGCATTGTGGAGTGCGTCCAGGTTGCCCTTGCCAGATTCAGAAGAGGGATGAGAGCGTCTGCGGAGGTTACGGGAGAGTGCGTTGGCGATATGTTTGCGTTTTAAGTGCAGAGCCATTTCGTATTGCCTGACGGCCTAAATATGATTTTTGCATTAGAATCGTTGTTTACCTGTAGGAGCTGAGAAGACATCACACAGACATGGGCGGAGTACATGTAAGAGCCTTCACGCCACTGCCTCTCAATGCCAAGGCCACGAATAATATTCCTGTTTATGAGGTCTCCGAGGGTGGGCCGTAGAGTGCGCCGGTTATCGGTGCTAGAGTAAAATAGTAGATGCGACACACGGGAGGGGGTAATCACACGGAGTCGTGTAAGGTGCAACACAGGATCAGTTGCTATGAGGGCGAGGTAAGGATGTATAGCAGCAAGTGCATCGAGTTCTGGCAAATCCAAAAACGAAACTGTTTTACGGTCAAGACATTTTATTGCCTATCCCTCAATTTTAACTGCATACATATATACAGCATGGTCTCTGATGGCAGTTTGAATAGATAATTCAAGCTACCGTCCACTGGTATGACTGGCATGATGGCTCGGATACACTGGCAGTCACTGGAAATAGGGTGCCTCAAAAGGGTAGAGGGATGTGTGAGGAGAGTGAGAGTTGCTGGAGATAAAGACATTCTATTGTAATGATGCAAAAGATGAGAGCGAGATTGCCAGTGCTGATACTTGTATTCTGGGCTGGCAAAGAGCAACAGACAAACACGGCGACCGTGACAACAGAGCTGCAATCGACATGGAATGCTTCCGAGATTTTTGAGTTGACTGGGTCCGAAGTCAATTCTTGATCCAAAGTCGTCACGCGTCACATGTCACGGTTCATGCTAGTCGTTGCAAAAATACCGACATCAACACTATCTATACTAAGACGTTCGCATTTTGATTTTTTAATCATATGGAGACGCACTCAAAGAAGCTCACGCGTGCCACCAATCCCAATATCAAGAGATCATTTCGCTCGAGGACAACCAAAGTTATTTGCGCACCCCAAAAGTCCAAACTATCCAACCGCACGTGGTACTGTTTCAACAAAGCCTGGCATGTTGATAGCTTGTACAGCACTTGACCAATTATTTAATGACTCCGAGTATTCTGGATCTCACCTCTTCAAACTCGGGCAGAGACATAGAGCTTCCTTTGGCTGATACTTTCTGACTCACCAACCGCACTGGCATGTCCGGATTATGTTTCGTCACTGGACGGCGTCCGCTTTGCACCACAAGAGCCGCATGACTTAGCGGACGCGCCTGTGCCATATAAACCGTCCAACTTTCAAGAACCTGCAGTCTCACAAAACCGCGCTGATCTTACGATCGACGGAGATCGGGTAGAATCCCTGAAACTGATCTGTTGCTCAATTTAGGACGTCAAACCTAGCCAGTTCTCAGTTTAACGATCTCCAACTGTCCATCGTTTACCTCGCGCATGATAGAACAAATGTCTCTGGGGCAAGGAGTTTCCAAATTATTCTGCCCAGCATTGGTCGAGCCATCCATTATATTGATGAAGACGCCTCGCATAGAATACCCATTGCGTCCATCAAAAATCCTGTGGTCTCACGATGGGAAGTACATGAGAAATACGCAGCAGAAAATACTGATAAAAAGTAAGATGATTGGTTTGGTGAATATGCAAGGATTGGATGCCTGAAACTGATAGGACTCAAGGACATTGGCGAGGTCTTTGCAGAGAATGACAAGGTTGTTAACTTGACCTCGAATGCCATTGACGAGATTGATGGTATCGATTTGAGATGACTAAAGGCTAACATTGTAAGACTTGTGCAGATAAATGAATCTGAGAGGACATCGTATTAGTACACTGATGCAAGGGCAGCTGATTCTGGATTTCTAATTGCATGTTTAACATGATTACTTTACACTAACGCTTGCCGATATTCGTGAGCTTGAATGACACTGATACGCATATACTTAGTATATGAAATCTCAAAATAATGTTCTAGTATGTCAGCACAGTTATTCTTCATTCCAACTATTACCGACTTGGAAATCGGTTAAGGGCGGATCCGAACTCCGATATTTACTGCAACCTAACTCTGGGTTGAATTCAACTGCCCTCAGGTTGCACTCAAACCACTATGTCTGGCTCTACCGTTTCATCCCCAAATCATGCTGATCACGGCCACTTCGGCACGACAAGTGGTGCTCACTCTCTTCCATCGGAAATCCTCGAACGGATATTCCGACTTGTTCATGACATGAACTTGCATCGTATACAACCTATGCTCCCAAACGTTGTGACTCAGTTTGGGAACAATGATTCCCCTTCACAATCATCTGAGAAGATCTGGCCTGTGCTAGAAGATGAGTTTATGGCACACCCATCGCTATTTCCATACTCCATTTCATATGTCTGCTCCTTTTGAACGAAGTATGCTTGAGGATCCCAGAGTTCTGGACGCGCGTCTTCATCGACATTGGGCCCAAAGCATCCTCCATCTTACAGCTTCAAAAGGAGCTTGAGGCATCACAGAATCTGGCAATCACTGTACACGTCTCCCGGCGAGATGGACATGAGTCCCCCGATCCACTAGAACACCGTCGAATGAAGGCATTCATGAAGATCCTTTCCAGTCATATTAGCCGGTTTCAAGGAATACGCGTTAAGACAACACACTCGTCTTCTCTGGGGTACCTGCAAGAATACCTCTTGGGTAGTGCACCTGTTCTGAAAAAGCTTTATGCTTGCTGCTATTACCACGACTCGCAGACAGAGGTAACCTTGCCCCGGAATGAGGGTATTGCTAGCGATATACGTGCATCACAACTCGAGGAAATCATACTAGACCCTTATTTTTTCCAATCTCACTCACCTTATCGGTGGATCACTAACACCGCGCACTCTACAATAAGATATATGACTGTTCTGGACCTTTCTGAATCTAAGAAAGAAAATCGGATACAACTTCCACTACGTGATACCCTTCGTATGCTTCGCCATATGTCCTCTGGCAGGCTCCAAAGCTTGGCATTCAAAGGCGTCAATTTCGATTCAGAGGCACTTTTGAACGCATTATCATTTGTACGCCCTCTTGAGGCTCCAGAACCGCATTCTATGGTAACTTGGCCAAGATATATATTTTTCCGGGATTTACAGCCTCACGCCGTTTCCGCTATCTTGAATCTTCTTAGACCTGAACTCATAAACGGCATAGTAATCACAAACTGCCCCGTCTCGAATGTCGATCCCACCCGTTTCCCATCCACTTGGATGCTCGTCTTGGAAGACGAGAGTGAAAATGAGGACCTTGGACCAATACTGCGCAAATCGCTTCTGCGTGCCTTAACCGTTACCAACTGCCCATCTTTCAACTCCCGTACGATAGATGGAATGTCTCCTGGCTCGAATGTTGCTCTTTGGAGCGCTCCGATGCTGAACCAGCTGAGGATTAGCGGAACAGGTGTTTACGATCAGGGATTCATCGAGTCGCTCAAAAACCTCATAGCTACTCGAAGACTCCCGCGTAAACTGGTTTTCCACAAGACCGAAACCGGAAAAAATATCCCACCGTGTTTCTCGTCTATTGACACTTTACACTTGAAGGGTATACACATTGGTGATGCCGATTTTAAACGGCTTAGGAAAAATGTGAAGCATCTGGACATTAAATAGAGGCCACCAGTGTTTAACAATATAGATGGTCCGGAGGAAGGCGAAGAAGATGATGATGAGGAAGAGGAGGAGGAGGAGGAGGAGGAGGAAGAGCCAGGGTTGCTATAGCTGTGTATGATGTCGGGCCATACCATAATATCATTCCATCGTACTATCTACACATAGTAATCTGGCATCCGTCCGTACTGTTGAAATGAGCACTTGTAAATAAAGAGAAACGAGAAACCATTATACGGCCGCATCATTTATGTAACAACAAATCTTGATTATCGCACAAATGTAAGAAGTCGTTCAGCAACGCGGCTTAGATCAAATGCCATACGGGAACAGACCTCAAGCTATTACTGGACAACATGCTCATGCCAAAATTTAAACTTGTAATCATATAACACTGGTACCGATCCAGTCAGTGCTAATAGTCTTTCGCTTGATAAAACAGAAATATTGTGAGCGGACTTCAATTTGAATCATTGTTTTCCTGGTACCCACTTTGATCAGGTTCTTAGTTGGAACTTCCGTGTGCTTATCCTCGGGTCATCAAGCTCAGTTATGCAATCCCACTATCTCTAAATGGAGCCTACTGTGGACACTTCGGGGCTGCTGGTGACATTTATTCTCTGCCTGTTGAAGTCCTTAAGCGGATATTTTGGCTTATCTACTAGTATGACATGAATTGTGTCAGCTCGGCCTGAGGAACCTCTCGAAGGGGGGCTACTAGTATAGATCGTCTCATGAGCAGAAACTCACCGTCACAACCACTCAAGAAAACATTGTTCTTGCTGGGGGATGCAGCCATGACACGCCTTTCCCTGGTCCTTCACTCCATCACCGATGTTAGCTCTGCGTGCAACAGAATATGGGACTTAGGGACTCCGGAAATGAAGGACCGTCCCGTTTTGAATTTTCATCATGTCGCATCCGTTTTTCAGATAATCCTCGAAGGCCAGGATGCTAGCGAGGATCTTGATCCAATTCTGCTTATGTCAGATCCACTTTCCTCGACCATCATCTTGCCAATTATTCACCCCCCGCATAATAAACAAAATATCTCCCATCCCGGGTGTTGATTGTTGGACCTGGCCGAGGCTGAAAAACTTAACGATCAGCGGTGCCTCAGATCAGATATCTGTAGCCCCGATTAAGATGATGGTAATCGCTCGATTCTGGGCGTTTGAATACCTCTTAAATGTCACAACCGCCCAAGGATCAGAGATCTAATATTAGAAGGAATTGGACCTATTGATGACGCTTATTTCAGATGGCTCAAGAAGCGTGGGCAATATCTGAAGGTCGAGGGAAGAGCTGCGGAATACAAGATGTAGTCACCGCTAAGTATTTACATATCACGAGTGATTGGTTCCAAACCTGCATGACGATCAATCTATGTATTAGTATTATCTACGAGAAATTTGTTCTTGCATCTATCCATGTCGAAATTTTCGAATAAATCCATTCCTTGTATATAACACTAATCACAACTAAATTCTATCTCTCTGGAAATTATTGACCACTAGCATGAGCCAGCTTAAGGTATCGCAGGGGCACGATTCGCACGGAATAATTTCTTCATTCGATGAGATATTTTCGCTTCCATGCATAGCATTGTTGTTGATGTCGTATCTTATGGTTTTATAAGTTGCATATTCTCATAGCAGCATCAGAAGAAGAAAACACGTTAATATTATTTTGCATAAATAAATAGTAGATTGTTACGCAGTACTAATAATAGGCAAGGATGTACCCAAACTAATCCTCAGATGGCTCTTCCTCAGCCATCTTTTGGAAAAACTTGAGCATTTTTGGTCCAGCATTTTCCGAGAATTGCATCTCCAGCCCGCCCCAACTCATCTCAGCGTTTTCCTTTGCGCGGTGGAACATCTCCTCCTCGTATTCCTGCATAGCAGTGGCGATGATCGTGCGGTCACTGAACACGGTGGAGTGCAACCAGCTATCACGTTTCGAGATGATTGCTTTTGCAAGTTTGAAGGCATCTTCCATGGCGACGTTGACGCCGACACCGGCAAAAGGTGGCATAAGATGGGCAGCATCTCCGAGAAGCGTCAGACCAGCCCGTGGAGCCCACTCGATGCCGATAGGGAGCATGTACAACGGACGAAGAATGATGGGGTCTTCCCCGTTGAGAAGCAAGTCTTTGAGCTCCGGCGCCCAGTCACTGTAGTACCCATGTACGACCTTTTGAATAGCCGACGGTGACGTCCAGTCAATGCCACTATCTTTGCCCCACGTCTCTGACACACGGAGCATGGCGTACGTGAGCACACCCCCTTCACCACCAGTCTGGGACGCGATACAGCGGTTGTCGCCATAGGCGGAGCAGGTACCGGCCCCGACAAGCTTGGCCACTTCCTGTTTGCGATTGACGACATCAGAGTAACCTACTATAATGCAAGTAATCCCGGTGTAGTAGGGCTTGACATCTGTAAGCAACGGGCGCACGCGGGACCAAGCCCCATCTGCGCCAACGACAAGGTCGAAACCGTACTCGATGCCATCGACAAAGTGGAGATCATAGGTGTCCTTGGTTTCCGCATTAGCTTCGACCTTGAGCAGCTTTTTGCCCCACTTGATCGAGGCAGGGTCAACGGAGTTGAGGAGGATCTCGCGCAACCTGTGGCGATCGATTTCGGGACGGTTGCGCTCTTCGTCATCGGTTCCGTTCTCGTCCAAGAGGACATTACCATCTTGGTCGAGGAGTCTCAGGACGTCCGCCTCGACACGTCGATACTTCAGCCATTCATCCCAAAGGCCTAGAGCAAAAAAAAAAAAAAAAAAAAAAAAAAAAAAAAAAAAAAAAATCAGCGAGAAGTTGAGATCAAGACTTGCTAATGAAACAAACCTGCTTCGCGTAGAGCAAGCTGGCCAGTATGCTCATGCAAATCAAGCGAACCTCCTTGGCCACGCGCATTACGAGAGGTCTCGTATTCATATACGGTACAAGCTATATCATTGTGCTGAAGGATACGAGCAAAGGTTAGACCTGCGGGTCCAGCTATGATGGGGCATAAATATAAGTGATTTGAATAGAAATGACGATGCTGACCTCCAATGACAGCAATCTTGGGTTCATGAGACATGACTCAAAGAAATATGGTTCGTGTAGAATGCTTCAGAGGGACGTTGTAGATAATAGAGTACGAGAGATAGCAAGCTGCTTGAGATGAAGAGAACTACGACCTCAAATCGAGCTATATATACGTTGACGAGAAAGGCACCGTCTGAGTCATTTCAGTCAATAGCTATGTCGCATAATCGAGTCAGCTATCGTCTCAAAGCTCCTAGACACGCGTACGATGAGAGCCAGGTTATCCATGCCGAAGTGTTTTGCAGACGATGACAGAGTCGCTTAGACTGTAGTAGAACGCCGGAAGCAAACACAATTCAGTATATTTGAACTCAGCTCGGCAAGCTTACCACTTTCAAGCCCAGACACATCGGCAACCTTCTTCCGTTTGAAACTCAGAGCTGGCACTGAAGTTGGACACCGTACTGCTGGGTCTTCTACTCTATGATCACATCAACCGCCAACACCATTCGGCCCACGACACCTCCTGTGGGAGCTTGAACCCCGCGCATAGGCTAAAAATATACTACCCCGTCATGGATTATGTATCATGTACCATTAAAAAAAACTATGGTATGAGAGATTCTATTGTGTATGGATGAATAGGGAAGCATAGCGCAGCGAGATATTTAAGTTTAAGTAGTTGTGAATTAAATGTCTAACCAGCATAAAAGAAAGCAGAGGAATTCAAGGCAGAATAATATAAGAGAGGCGACAGTGGGTCAAGACTGTTAGCTACATATACAAGAGATCGAGATGAGTACATGTCGCATTGCTACGCTTCTTCCAATCTAATCGGGGCGAAAATAAGGCACAATATCATAGCCATTTCAAATGTCTCATTCTTATCCCGATGGAAGTGGGCAGAGCATAGTGTGGACACGCAATCCCAATGTTATATGTAGTCAGTCCTCTTTCCTGAAGGCGAGCCTCCTCCCTTCAGGCTTTCAACTTCAAATCCCTAGCTCGAAAAACAACCTATTGAGCCGGGTACAATAGGCGCCAAACATCTCAGCAGATTCTTCTTTTTCTTGGTAAAAACTTTGTCAATCTGCCCCTCTTTTAATTTGCACATAACCATATCTTTAACCACGAGGACATTTACCAAGACCTGGCCGTCTTGAGATGTATCCCGCGCAGGCTGATGCTCAAAATGCCCAAGCATCATCCAATGGGCTCTTGCAACATTTGTCACTCTGCGCCGGATATGCCACACCTAAGGCCGTTTCCTTGCCTACAGAAATCCTTGAAGATATCTTCCGCCTAGTATTTGACCTAAACAGGGTCGAGAAAGATCCGAATCACATCCCCGACTCCGAATTCCACTCGGGATTCGTG
Organism: Agroathelia rolfsii; assembly: GCA_018343915.1. Taxonomy (NCBI): domain Eukaryota; kingdom Fungi; phylum Basidiomycota; class Agaricomycetes; order Amylocorticiales; family Amylocorticiaceae; genus Agroathelia; species Agroathelia rolfsii. The sequence continues at coordinate 3,902,366 of JABRWF010000002.1, forward strand.
CTGCCTCCACCGCTGGACGAACAAGGCCAGCCTATTGTCAATAGGGAAGACGATGACGATCCATGCTCAACAATGTGGCCCATGTTAGGCGACATGGAGATGGCGCACGGGTCTCTCTTCCCCTACTGCATCTCCCGCGTTTGCTCTCGATGGAACGAGATCTGCTTGCGCATCCCGGAGTTCTGGACGCGCATATTCATCGACGTGGGGTCCGGTGCGACTTCAGTAACACAGCTCCAGCGCGAGCTCGTAGCATCCAAGGGTCGCCCGCTGGACGTTGTCCACATCTCTCGGCGCGATAGGTTCGAGGCGCAGGACGAGCCGGAGCATCGTCGTGCGGATGCATTTGCGCGCTTGCTGGCTCAGCACCTCGATCGATGTGTCTCTTTGCGAGTTAATACTGTGCATCGCCGATCTCTTTATCACATCCGTAAACATCTCGTCGGGAACGCTCCAAAGTTGAAGGTGCTTTACATGAACACGGTCCACCACGATTTTGATGAAATACAAGACCAGGGCTCTGCCGGAGGTAATCTCATCCTCCCTCGCGTGAAGGGTATGGAAGTGGATGTGTCCATTCTCCGACACCACATGTCGAACGAATGGCTTGCACCGAGCCCGATAGATACCCCGCGGCCGTTCCAATCCTTGACTGTCGTTGATGTTGCCTGCTCAATGGAGGAACATAGGTTAATACTCCCCATAGTGGAAATGTTTGAGGCCTTGGACAAGATCCCCACACTGACACATCTGGTGCTGGTTGGAGTGCGTTTTGATCCCGATTATCTGTCAGATGGATCGTATTCATGGGTCGTCGGTCATCACCTACGGAGGTTGAAGTGCTTGCACCTCGAAGATCTCCAGCCAAGGGCTGTCAGGACGGTTATTGAAGGTATCAATCCGCATCGCCTACAGACACTGTCGATCAGGAACTGCCCCCTTGCGGACTTTGCTCTCGGGTCCTGGCGGAGCGGACGCCTTGCGTGCAGCCTCGAACTGGCGGATCAAGACCCCGACGAGGATCTAGGGCCGTTTTTGCTCGGCATGGACGCGATCGTAATGAAGATATACAACTGCCCTTCGTTCAACACTATGCTGGTGGAGCAGATGTGTGAGGAGGGCTTTCCGTATGAGCCTGCGGACAGCATCAGTCCGAGCCTGACGAGGCTTGATATCAGCGGAGACAGTCTCTCGGAGTTGATAACGGTGCAATCACTCAAGAACCTTGTTGTTGCCCGGCGTGAAGCTCGTGAGAGGTTTCAAGCCTTGCTCGCCGCCGAGCAACAAGATGTGTTTCTCAGGAGGGTACACTATTCGATTATCAATGTGCTCATCTTGGAAGGGTTTGGAGAGATGGATCAGGCCGACTTGGAATGGTTTGAAGAGAATGTGGAGGAGTTTGAGGTGGTGTAGAGTTAATATTTGAATATCTTATTTTGTCCATTATCCGAGTTTCCATTATTACTGATCAAGTCCAATTAGGCTATTAAGATACTTGTATTGTGTTGTGGCCGTGCTGCCGTTTACATGTCCCTTTGTCCTGCTTATTATTAATAGATTGGACTTGAATTTCGTTCTTGTACTAGTACAGAAACTCTTGCCATGCCTCTACGATGATCTCTATAACCTGGATCTCTTTAGACTGGTCCCAGCATCTGAACGAGGACTGCCCGAAAAGCAAAGATGGGTGGATGGTACTAACAGCTTGCTGTGGCTATGCAGTGCCTGTGCATGGCAAAATAATGATATTTATTATTTACTTGGTGAATTATTACTCCACGTTCTCTCTCTGGCTGTTGCTGCCTTGGCCTCTATTGCGCCTGCCTCCTGCTGTCTAACTGTTGTTTTTTTTTTTTCGCTACTGCTGATCTGCCTAATCTACCCCATCTTTCTTTCCTTAATACCTTATCTTTTCCTTGCGTCTCTGGAGCCCATTCTTAGAGCAACTTGCCAGTGTGAATTGTATAGCATCGTGCACCATCAGTTCTGTGTCCATCACACATCTTCACCCTCTGTGATTGCACCAAAGGGAGCCACAGCCATTGCAAATGCCCTCCAATTTCTTCTCCAAGCTCGTAAAACCAAATGACAATGCCCGCGAACGCTCCCTGTCCGCGTCTGCTGCACAGAGCCGTCCAGAGGACAGGATGAGCAGATATTCTAGCACGACGGCATCGACCTCGTCCACGCTCGGCATGGATTTTAATGTGATTCCTCCTTCCCCCAACTCCGACGTCCATCCTGCACCAGAACTCCAGGGTCCCGGGTCCGACGAGGCCATCACGCCCACCGTTGGCAGTGCCCTAAAGAGACCCCAACCTCAGACCCAGCAGACGAACACGACAATCACACCCGGCTTAGGCGCCCGTTCCTCCTCCTTAACCAACCTAAGTGACAGCTATACCCCACCTTCTCCCTTCCCTTCACCTCCACCGCTCGCCCCCGCCCCGTCAAGGGCAGATAGACGAGAGAGGAAGCCAGTGCCAGACATCGAGATGCCTCTACACGGCAGGTCCGCTACGATGCCCGCACATGCCGAGGGAGGCAGCAGCAACGCCGCTGGCGAGCAGGAACTCCTCGTCGAGTCGCCCAAGGCGCTCCGCTCCGATTTTGGCTCCAGCCCGACATTCAACGCGCTCGCCGACTCTAGTACACTCCTCAAGCCCATCCAGGACTCGGATGCAATCTCGATCGGCAGCTCAACGAGCAAGCGCCGGGCCTGGAGACGGCCGTCGTTTAATAACAGCAGCAACAACGGCAACGGCAACAACAACAACAACAACAACAACAACAACAACAACAACAACAACAACAACAACAACAACAACAACAACAACAACAACAACAACAAGCAAAGACAAGCGACGGCGACTCCCGCCGGGGGCATTGCTGCTGCGCTCGCTGCTTCAGGCATGTCCATGGCAGGCTCAGCAGTGAACATGACACAGCACCCACATCATCAGCATTCACGCCACCTCGAGATGAGCCCGCCAGGCGATGCATCCCTCCGAGGTCGTCGTGGGAGTGGCGCTGCGTCCACCAACGGCGGGCCCTCATCACGCAAGACATCCATACACAGCACTGGCAAGCACGCGCACGGGCCAGAAGACTCGCAATCCGAGGGGGCCCAAAACGGGCGGCGTGGGTCGGTCGTGTACAGTGAGCACTCGTACGACTCGGGCGACGATGATGATGACGACGACTCGTCAGGGGGCTCGTCGGAGAGCGAGAACGACGACATCCACCAGCTCCTGCATGGCGAGCAGATGCCGGTGACAGGGTTCGCAGTGGCAAGTAACAAGCGCAATGCGGATTTCCATGAGCTGTTTCCTACCGTGCCTGAGGGTGATTATCTGATCGAAGGTATGCACGTTTTGCTACTGCCTCTTTTCTTGGGCTGCGGCACTTGATGGACTGCCTGCGCAGTCGTTGATTGGTTGGTAGCTGAGCTCACAGCCCCTTGACAGACTACGGATGTGCTCTGCAGCGTGACATATTAGTCCAAGGCCGCCTATACATCTCGGAGAACTTTTTATGTTTTCACGCCAACATCTTTGGGTGGATAACAGATGTGTGTACATTTCTCTCTCTTTCTCTTCCTCACGCCCTAATAGTAATAACGAAAAACAAACCTAATAATCATCAAATATAACAACAGCTAATCGTCCCCATGGCCGAGATTACAGCACTTGAGAAAAAAATGACGGCGTTCGTCATCCCTAACGCGATCGGCGTCTCAACCAGGACAGCAAAATACACCTTCGCCTCCTTCCTCTCGCGCGAGACGACGTATGATGTCATTCACAACATCTGGCGGCTCGCCAGGCCCGAGGGTGCCGGTGGGGGCGGTGGGAGCGGGAACGGTGTATCCGCACGCGGCTCGCTCGAGGAGGCGCGTCCTGCCATGGAGGAGCACCGCGATGAGGCCAGCGCGGCTGCTGCTGCCGCTGCTGCGAGTGGTGGTGGGAAGCCAGGTGTTAAAACCAAAGCGGCGGCGGTGCAGAAACAGACGACGTGTTCGTGCTCCAAGGAGGGCAAGCATCTGAACGAGCTGGTGCTCGAGGCGATTTTCCCTGGCACACCGGAGAATATACATAATTTGATGTTTGCGAGTGGGTTCATCAAAGATTTCATGACGCAGGATCAGAAGCTATTTGGTGAGATTACTTTGGAGAAATATATCGTCGTAGCATTTACTCATCTTTACTTTTTTTTACACCCTTACTTCTCAGACCTACAAATATCCGACTGGACATCGACCGCGCCTGGCTCAAAACTGTTGGCGCGCAACATGTCGTACATGAAGCCTCTGAGCGCGCCCGTGGGCCCGAAACAGACGCGGTGCGAGCTCCGCGACGAAACTGTGTTCTGCGACTTTGACAACTACGTCTCGACGGTGACGACAACAAGGACGCCCGAGGTGCCCAGCGGGAACGCGTTCTCGGTCGAGACGCGGACGTGTATCATGTGGGCCAGTGCCGTCTCGTCGAGGATCATCGTGACAACTCAGGTGAACTGGACGGGAAGGAGTTTCATCAAGGGTCAGTGATTGCCCTTTCTTTTTTGCCCTGAAGTATTTATAATTTAACCTCGCTCCGCCTCCCTACCCCCTCAGGTATCATCGAAAAATCTGCGATTGACGGACAACGATCCTACCACCTCGCGCTCGAAAAAGCCATGCGCAACTACGTCACCGAACACAAATCCGAGTTCGTCCCCGCCGGGATGGAAGACATCGGTGAGCCCGAGATCATTGCCTCGCCCACGGTCGAGGCCGGCAACAGCCTCGCAGCAGGGGGTGCTTCGGGCGTCAAGAAAGATTCCGACGGCGGCGTCACGGCAGAAGGAAAAGAGCGCGAGCGGGAGCGCAACCAGCGCACGCTGCAGTGGGCATACGACACGTTCGCGGGTGCGGCTTCCGTCGCGCGACAGTCTGCCCGTGGCGCGCTCGAGCTCGTTGGCGACGCGTGGGACCAGTCGAATTCGACGACGATTGCGATCTTTTTAATTATTGCGCTGATTATCAGCAATCTCTGGACGCTATATCTGATGGGATCGCGTGAGGAGGTCGGGAGGAGGAAGGAGATACGCAGGACGGAGGAGAAGGAGAAGTGGGTCCAGGGGATTGTTACGGCACTGTGGGATGAGCTGGGGACAGCGAAGAATGTGCCGCCTGCGGTAGTTCCTTTGTCTTCGGGAGGTGCGAGTACTGGTGCTGGTGGTTACTCGGTGCCAACAGGCCCTATGGGCGAACTCAAGGACGAGGTGGCCGAGATGGTCAAAACACTGGATGCTGTAGAGACGCGGATACGACAAATCAGGGAGGCATTGGTTCCCTTGAATGAGGTAGACTGATTGATCATCATACCAGATAGTAGTCAGTAAAATCGAACTATCAAAATAGACACACACACTCTTTTTTTTTGACTTTTCTTTTTTTTCTTACTGGATCTCATTTACCACTACTCTTGTTTATTATTGGCTTTTTCTGTCTCTCCACTTCTTTTTTTTGTTGTTTTTGGGTTGTCTTCCTGGGAGGAATGAAAAGCTGAATCCATTTTCTATGAAAAAAAGGAGTATTGTAATGTATATATTTCGATGAACAATCGATTTGGATAATCATGTTGAGAAAGAGAGAAAAAGCGAACGTAACCATGAAAATTGTAAGTAATGGTGATGGAGGACAAAAGAAAAGATTATAAGGAGAGTGATTTTGTTAGATGTACGAGAGATAGTGTATACGTTGGTTATGTGAGTAGAAAGGGAGGAAAAGAAAACTAATCGATCCGAAAAGAAGGGTAAAGAGGGTTTTGAAGTCCGGAGATTGTGTGAGAAAGCAGCGTAACTTCTGATGTAAGTGAGTGGTGTCTTTAAAAGAGATAAGGGGAGAAAGAGCCGACGAAGGAGGAGAAATGAGGAGTGAGGGTATATCGGACGCAAAATGTAGAATTGGCGATATACGAAGTTGAAGATGCGTGTCAGGAAGAACATAAATCCAAGAAAAATATACAGGCGCAGAAAGAAACAGACATAAGTATATTAAAGGATCATAGAATGATGGGCAGGGAAGAAGAAAAGAGAGAAAGGAATGTAACGCGACCAGTCGTTAATTAGCAGCGGTCAGTCATTGACAAGTCTTAAAAATGCCCATCATCAGAGTTTTCCTCCTTTCTATTCCTCCTCTCTCACCATCTAAGACTGCTGTTGCTGCCGAGGTGACTGGAAGAGCGACAAGACCTTCTCTGCTCCCTCTTTATACTTATTAACTTTCTTTGTCTTTGTCTTCTCCGGCTCCTCAGCATTAGGCGAAACCGCCGCTCTCACCGTGCTGGAATTGTGCGCCGTTTCCTCCTCCGCCATGCTCGAGGGCTCTCTCGATACCTGACCGTGACTCTGGCTCTGTCCATTCCCAGAAGCCTCCGAGTCCTGCGTCTTTAACGAAGGTGGGACCGTATTTGGCATCGACGCCGAGACCGGTACCTTAGTAGAATTCGAGCGCTTCAAAGACGAGGCGAGCGCCGCAGAGCTGGCCTGGCTGAACGACTTGGAGGACGAAGGCGGCGCCGCAGCCCCAGAGAGTGCCGTCTTTGCCGATGCCTTCCTCGATAGAGCAGCCTTGACAGAGGGTGGCGGCGACTTTTGGCGCAGGAACTGCTTCGTCTGCTTACGGAACGGTAAGCCAGCGTTACGGCCCCGACGGGTCTTCTCAGACGGCGTCGGCGAGTCTGTAACACTGGTGGCTGTAGCCACGGAGTCTCGCTGGTTGGACGACTTGGACATGCCAGATACGGTTCGGCGTGACGTGCTCTGAGCCGGCGTCGACGCCTTGCGGAACACCGCCAGACGATAGCGGTCAACGACACCGCGCGCAAATAGGCTCGTGCCGCGCGCACCATTGCGATCCTCGCCATCGGCACGTTCGACAAAGTCCCAGTCGTCGTCCTCGGCGTCGTGTTCGGTTGCTTCCGCCTCCGTGTCCGGTGACATGTCTAACAGATCCTTGTCCAGCGCATGCACACCAGATTTCTCCCGCCGATTCCGGTTGGTACGTGTGCCGGTCGTGCGGGGGGCGGTGCCCTTCGAGATCGAGGCTGGGGCTGTCTGAGCCTTGTTGGATGCCGTTCGTTCCATGGGAGGCGGCGCCTCGACGGAGGGGCGCATGACAGGCTCTTTGGGCTTTTCTGCCTCCTCGGCAATAACAGCAACAGATGGATCACTAGGAGCAGTTACCCCTGCAGGCTCCTCCTCGACATGAGAGTCGACATTGGCCGGGTAGTCCTCATCAGGCAACGCAGCATGCGGGCGCGCCTCAGGCGTCTTGGGCTCAACACCCTCCGCATCGTCAACTTCCGTGACGGACTCGGTCTGGGTGACGTCCGTGGTGGATTCACTTGGGGCCACACCCAAAGCATCATCCGCGTTCGACACCATCTCTTCCTCATCTTCCTTGCCCTCCACTTCTTCCTCTTCCTCTTCCTCCTCCACTTCCTCGTCTCCTTCTTCCTCTTCCTCTTCATCATCATCCATAAGCACAGAATGCCGGCCTTTGAACGAATACCCATCAAACACATCCACACTATCGTCCTCCTCAACCTGACTATTATTGTTGCGCGCCACAGACGAGCTACGGGACTGCGACGGAGTGTTCACCGACGACTCATCGCCATCGGTTCGGTCCGTGTCCGTTTGTTCGCCGCCGCCTTCCTGGTCGGTGTCGGTCATGTCGTTGTCGGCCCCGTCGTTGATGACGGGCTCCATGTCCAGGAAGGTCTCGTCAAAGTTTTGCGTGTCGCTCGCGTTGGAAGGGTCAATAGGTGGGATGTAGGGTGCTAGAATGGAAATAGGTTTCAGCATGAAAAAAAAGAAAGTACCCCAACATGCTGCAACGTACGGATATATCGTTTGTAGTAAACGTGTGTCCAGTCACTGGGAGGAAAGGTTTGTGGTGAGAACGATAAGTCATAGAGAATATATGCAAAGAGTTTACGTACATCATGGAGAAATAAGGATGTTTCTTGATTCTCGGCTCTGCCATTCGCAACGCCGGATTCCGTTGCAAGAGCTAAGTATAAAGGACAAGGTGTCTTTCAGCAAAATCCTCAAAAAGTGTGCCCAGAACAACGTACACCACGAATAAGACTCTTCGTATCATGATCGAGTACCCTATCATCCGGGAAATGCAGCTCGTCCTGCAACACACGAACATACATGTCCGAGTGGTTATTCGCCCAGAACGGCGTCTACAAAATCATGCTTTAGCAACGAAAAACATCAAGCAAGCAAAGAAATCATTCACGATGCCCGTCAACATCTCATAGAGCATCGTCCCAAAGCTCCACCAATCGACCTCATAACTATACGGTAACCCCTGAATGACCTCGGGCGCAAGATACTCCGCCGTTCCACAGAACGTGTTCGTCATATCCGAGTGTCCCACAGGCTGCCCTGGCCAGCCCGTAGCGAGCTCCCCGCCGATCTCGGTTCGCATCCACGGCGGTGTCGTGGGCTGCGTCGCTGTCCCCGGCACGGACGCATAAAAGTCTCTTGGCGCACCGTTGGCAGTCCGACGGGGGAACTCCTTCGAGAGACCAAAGTCGGTGAGGACGATGTGCCCGTCGCCGCCGATGAGGATGTTCTCCGGCTTGAGATCGCGGTAGATGACGCCGGCGGCGTGCAGGCCCTCGACGCCCTCGACGATCTCGGCAGCATAGAACCTGGCGCGGTCGCGCCCCAGCCTGCCCCAGCGCGCGAGCTGGGTAGCGAGATCACCACCAGGGTGGAAGTCCTGTCATAACCGAATTAAAAAAAATCCAATAACAAAGGCTTTAAATAATTTTTTTTTTAAAACGCACCATAACGAGGAACAGATTCTCCTTATCATGAAAACTCCACCAGAGCTTGACCACGAACGGATCCTTGGACTCGGCCGACATCTTCTTCAGCACGGCCTGCTCCGTCAGTGTATGCTGTAGCTCCTGGTGCGCCAGCACGTGCCGCTTCGTGATCGCCTTGAGCGCGAACAGGTCCTGCGTCTGCCGATGGCGCACGAGCAGCACTTTGCCCGCACACCCTTTGCCCAGCACGCGCATCATCTCAAAGTCGTCGATCACCACCTTGCGTGAGGAGGGTTTCGCACCGGTGGTAGCGGATGCCTTTTTGGCACTGCCGGGTTCTTTGACGTTGCCATTACCACCGGTGGTGCGTGCACGACGTCGGCCACCGCCGCTGGCGCTGGTGCTGCGGCCACCACCTGCGGTGGTGGACACGGACGAGGTGTCGTCCGCCTGTGAAGAGGACGCGTTCGCGTCTGGGTTCGTATACACACGTGAGAGACGCGAGGCCCTGTCCGGGTCGGCGGAGCGGGAGCGGACCAGGCGCGAGGAGGTCGTTTCGGCCGTAGGCGTGCTCGGTGCCGTACCATCCTCTGCTGCAGCCTTGTTTTCAGCAGCGGCAGGCCGCTCGGCAGCACCGTCAGGAACGGGAGAAGATGTGACATCAGTGGATGTTTCAGCACTTCCTTCTTGTTCCTGTTCTTCTTCGACGGCAGCGGCAGCACTAGCAGCACCGCTAGCCCCCGTCGCTTGGGCGTGGGTAGCAGCGGGACCGTGATGATCGGCAGTCGCACCGTCATCGTCCTCGTCTTCTTCCTGGATCAGCTCGCTCTGCAGGCTCGCCACAGAGGGCGCGACGAAATCGAGCTCGGCCTCATGCAGATCGTGAATGCTGCTGCTGCCCGACTCGGATATGCTTGCGCTTGCGCTCGGCGGCAGGGTCTGTGCCTTTGTGGGAGGAGAAACGGAAGCCGATGGAGAGATGGAGGGTACAGTTGTCGTAGTTGTCGTCGTCGTCGTCACAGATGACGTCGTGTGTGCAGCAAGGTCGGAGCGGACATGCTTGATCGCACGCTCGACACGACGGCTCTCGAGATCGTCGGTGCGTACGCGCACGAAGCGGCGCCAGACACGACTCTCGTTGAGACTTCCGTCATTGGCGACGGAAGTAAGATAAGCCGCGATGGCGGTGGCATGTGTGGATCCCTTGTTGTTATTATTGTTAACGGGAGCGCCGTTGCTGAAGGACTCTGCAGCCTCATCGAACGGATCGGGGCTTTCCTGTGTGGGTGAGACGGTGCTGGAGGCCGCGCCGGTCTTGTCAGTGCTTGCTGTGCGGCTGTGATGCTGGTGTTGCTGCTGCTGATTCTGGCGGGCCGAGCGTGAGGCCGCGGGGGATGCAAGCCGCGTGAGCGTATTGAAAAACGTCGACTTGCGCTTCGGAGGTGGCGACGGCAACAATGACGATGCCAGGGCGGGATCGATGGGGAAGTGGGGCAGCTTGGCACCCGGGATGGTCTCGTGCAGCTTGCTGTCGAGATCGACGAGCTCTTGGATGCTTCGCGTGAGAGTGAGATTGTGCGTCGGCGCTAGAGAGCATGACAACGGTGGGGTAGTAGATACGTTTAGCGAACAAGGCCAAAGAAAAAGAAAGGCGGGGAAAATGGCAAGGAGAGGGCTGGAAATGGATTGCTGCTGGCTGTTGTTACTCACTCTTGATGTACAGGTTGTAGGAGCCGATGGTGTGTGGAGTGTCAGCGACACTAACAGCCCAAGGCCCGGCGTGGTCCATGGCCATGGGCGTCCTTCGCGGCGAACGATGCATGGCGAGAGAGACAGCTGGTCTTTAATAGGTCGACGACGACGGATGGAGGTCTAAGACGAAGGAAATAGAGGCGAGGGATGAAAGCGTCTTAAATTCGACCTGGTTCGCTTAATAGTAGCACTCCTGGTCCTGCAACTGAACTGGGTGTGCAGGAGTGGCTACGGTGCTGTGGTGCTCGGCGCTGCCTTGTGGGTATATAAGCAGCTGCTTGGAGTTGTATGGCACTGGAGGCGTGTATTATGACTATGAGGAGAGAGGGAGAGAGGGAGAATGAGAAAGAAAGAGATGGGATGGATATGATCTCTAATGGAGATGATTGTGGACAAAACGAGGGACGGGCGAGGCGTGTTCGTCCTCGAGCAGACGACGGCCTCGAGGTGAACACGAAAGAGAACAAGAGGGTGAAAGAGGTAAACAGCGGGCTCTTTATGCGCAACGGGCGAGGAAGGGGCTTTCTGGATGGCGTTGAGTCGCTCTTCGAGGTCAGAATGTTTGTTGTGTTCTGGTATATTAGTATTCCTTATTTGTGTACACTTTTGTTGTTATCGTTACTACAATTCATCGTTAATATTCTTATTCCGTCGGCTAAACATTATTCGCCAGTCATTCATTCATGTTATCGCATCTATATCTCGCACAGCACACCAGTGCCAGAGCCTGGTCTCCCCGTTATGGTCCATCGCAGTGTAATATTTAAGCAACTACAAATACACAACTCGACTTGATACCAAACCAGACTTTGCCTTTTGATTGCCCATCCCTATCAAGCGCCATCCTGTGCAAGCACATACGTCGACTTGGGTCGGGTGCCCAATCCAGTCTATGTCAAACCAAATGGCAAGTAGCCCGTCAGCTCAATCGACAAAAACGGGCTCGTCTTCTTACCTTGACATACACCTCCTCAATCCACTTCATGTTCGCAATCGAGTCCTCCTTAGTCACCCATGTTTGCGGCGTCCGTCCACGGAGCTTATCAACAAACGCCTCCAGTTGATACCGGTAGCTGTATAAAAAAAAAGGTCATAATCGAGCACCGTGAAATTCGAAGAATATCAAATGCAGCTTACGTCGACCACCACTTCTCTCCTTTATCATCAAACGTATAAGCCTCTTCAATGCGTCCACCCCCACCCGCGTCCTTGACGATGATCGAATGTGTTAATGGCGGCATGACGAACTGATCCAACTCTACCGAGCCCATCTCGCAGTGCACACGCACGCCGGACGTGGGGAACCCTGGTAGCAAGCCACCATACTTCCACGCACGGCGCATGTTGCATGAGAGCGATGCCGTTGCGTTATTCGGTAGCGCGAGGGATGCGACCGTGCTCACGTCGACATTGGGTGAGCCAAATGCTTTGGCTGATGCATCGATAACAGCAGTAGGCTCGGTCGAGGCAAGGTAGCGGATGTTGCTGAGAGGGTAGCCTGGGTATGATGAGGAAAAAAAGCAATTTAAGCAAATAAGGTTATGGATCACCATGCCGACTTACAGCCCATGTCCATCATGGCACCACCTCCTAGATCATACTTGAAACGGATATCGTCATCCTTGATAAAACCTTGGAACAAAAAAAAAAAAAAAAAAAAAAACTCAGCACACAGCATAGGACGAGAAGCATTTAAGCTGTATGCTCACCACTAGGCATTTCCAGCTCCGAGTCAATACTGAGAATGACGCCCAGCTCGCCACTGTCCAGGATGGCCTTGACACGTTGGATGGCTGGGTGGAACCTGACATTGTTACGCGATCAATATGCAGTGTATGCACTAGTGCAGCTGAAACCCGTGCGTCTCTTCTTACCGGTAATGGAACGCCTCGAGCAGCACCAATCCCTTCTTCTCCGCAAACTCAAACATGACTCGCGTATCCTCGGCCGTGTTCGAGGATGGCTTCTCGAGCAGGACATGTTTACCCGCCGCGAGTGCCTTCATGGTCCATTCAAAGTGGAGGCCTGAGTCCAGATGATTTATATCGTCCTCAAGTTCATAATTTCAGACATCCTTACCATTGGGTAGCTGGAAAAAATAAGATAAAGAAATTTAGAATATTAGCTCGATACAACACAAATATGCTTCACGTACAGGGTTGTAAATAGCATCAATCTCCGGATCATCCAAAAGTTCTATAGTGCGATTCAAAACACGTGATTATTAGACCATCACCACAAAGATTTACAATAGTACACACGAAAAAAAAAAGGCGACATACCTTGATACCCGTTTGGTCCGCCATATACCTTGGTAATCCCATGCTTTTTAGCATACGCCTCCGCACGTCCCTTGTCCCGCGCCGCGACGGCATAAACGATCACATCAGGATGGCTCTGCACGGGCTGGATGAATGCCATGGGTGCGATGTTGGCCGCCTATCATCATCGTTCATGGGTTTGATTGTTCATTCTATTCTATCGCAGGAAATAGTAATAGTATTGCCCGCTTACACCCAATATACCAAACTTGAGCGCATTCTGATCCTTCGGTACCGTAGGAGGGTGTGTGAGCTATTCATTTGCGACGAGTGAGCGGAACGTTGGGGCACAAGCAGGTCGTCCTGCGAAAGAGAATGAATGCAGGCGGGCATGTGCTTACGTTGTATATCTGCCTCGCAGTGCTGATAAAAGAACCCATGGCTTTTCCAACTACAGCAAGAGAAATTACAACTCGGGCTTGATGGGACGACGGTAAAATATCTCTCAATCTGGGGGCCCGGCTCAGGTGGGTAGGTGTCTTGGCAGTCGAGGTTAGGAGACAACAAGAGTGAAGAAATATAATTATTCAAGTTCGCTGGCAAAGGACTGTGGAACCTCGGGCATTCCAGTTGATGTTGTAAGTGTTTATATATACATATCAAAGGATACATGTGGATCTGCTTCGAAATCGGCAAGGAAGCGCGAAGAAGACCATGATGGTGATAGGAAGTTGTAGAATGATCCAGTGGGGGTAGTGTGCCATTAGATCATGAGTAGGTATGGGTTTCGGTATCCTGAAGGGATTGCTTGAGAAGGGGCGGAAGGCTATTCAGAGAGAGACTGTATAGCACAATAGCCCGAGGATTTAGCTGATAGTCGTTGTTTTCATGAAGTGGTGGTACTCATACAAGTTACGTATACCGCGATATATCATGTTACTGCTTCCGACCGAATACAATGTAGGAAACTATACTAGTAATACCCAAGTACAACTCATAATCTAAATTACAACATCCTCACAAATATCAAACCAACAAAATTGCTAATTATCATTATTCAATTACTATTAGTACGTATTTGAATTATTAAACCTCCTAATATACAACAGAATCGCTAATCGAACTTGGGGGCGGACTCGGAGCGAGGTTAGTAACTACTAGACAGAAATCTTTACGCATGGCACGTTCTTCAATAACCAGTCATAATCCTCCTTAGTAATCTCCTCGAATCCATCCAGGACCAAGTATGTAACATGACAGATGCTCAAGTGCCACCCAGTCTGACCGCCAAGCCCCTCCCTGATCATTTGAGATGCCACACGTCGAGCCTCTACAAGATCCTATGGATATCCTATCAGCGACACCTTGACCCCCAATCGATAGATGTTGTAGCTTCAAACAGCTCCACTTGGCGATTTCACGATCCCGCGACATTTGATCCAATGTATGGGAGGTGAAAGACGGGCAGTTCCAGATCGCTAAACCATTTACGTTGCATGCAGATAAGATCGGTTCGAAATCTTACGTGGCTTCGATATATCTTAGGTCCAGACGATGAGTCTCCAAAACATAGTTGGGAGCAACATCCGAGATGGGACAATTTCCGATGGTGAGGGTGTCCATCCGAGCTATTGGCATCTGATTCGGAGCAAAACACAACTTGAAGATCGCAGCAACTGCAGATGGCTGGAGATTTTTGGGCGTGAGGCAGACCAGCATCATTGGAGGCCTGAATTCTTGTTCTTCCCAATTTGTAATGATATCTTGTAGTTCTTCAGAGTTGAAACGGACGCCAATGAGCGAAAGGTGAACCATTGGGAGCCCTATCATCTCGTCGGTCACGCAAAAGACATGCACCAGTGAGAGCTCCAGAGCATGATCTACATTAGGGAAGGATAGATCCATAACAGTCAAATTTATCCATCGGGAGGGTTCGAATGGGCCCAATGTAATCCATTGATGAGAGAAGAGATTCGGATGGAAGAAACAAGAGTCCAGCGCCAAGCTAAAGATACCAGGAGCATAAAGTTGGCCAGCAATTTCTTCATCAACCAACGGTACGGAATCATGGCAATGAGAATATAATTGCAATTCGTCCAAGATGAGCGCCTTTCCGGAGAGGTAGTTCCGAAGGAGTATAAGTGACGATTGGTGCATGGCTTGGACACGCAAAGTTAAACACCGGTGTATATGGCAAGCAAAAACCTTCATGAACGCATCCATTCGACGACTCTCGAGTGGTTCTACCGTGCCAAACCCATCGCGCCTCGAAATATAAACTTCGATGGCCTGGTCCTGCGATGCCTCAAGCTCCCTACGAACCTGCAAAATTGAACGCCCTTGGGATCCAATATCGATAAAAACACGCGTCCAAAACTCTGAAATCCTTAGGCATATTTTGTTCCAGGTGGAGCAGACATAAGCAACGTTGTATGGGAAGAGGGATGACTGTGTTAGTTCTGTGTCGCTCAATGCGAGCCATTCCTCCATGGTCAAGTACGTCCGAGCAATATTCGAGCTAGAGTAAGATAAGAGGTGACTTGGCTTCTATTCATATGATATGCATATATGAAAATCTCTTCGAGTATCTCCGTAGGTAGTGAGTATGCGCCAGGTCCGAGATGCCTAGGATAGATACGTTGCCGCGACAAGGTCGACATCTACTTGAATCCAAGTTTTTTTTTTTTTTTTTTTTTTTTTGCTTTATTGTATTTAGAACACTTGTCATCTAACTTGGTATCGGATTTGCAAAAACTCTCCCGAGGGTGGAATAGGAATGAATGGGCATCAACAAATACTGCAGGCAAGCAGAGGTTAAGCTGGTTGAGGTTCAACTTGAACTTGAAGAGATACTACTGTGACGCCTGGTCACGAGATCAAACGAGGATGCATATGACAGGCACAAAGTAAAATCGAATGAAGCTGCTGTATCTACACACACATCGACTGCCTTATATGCATTTTCTGAGTAAATTCCATCTCCTCCCAACCCGTTCCACTAGGGACTGCCTAGAGTCCGACGAATGCGAAAGAAAAGATAAAACAAAATACTGCTCGATTGATGAGGCCGGCGAGAGTCGGTGTGACGGTTAAGTCACGAGATCAAACAACAAAATGATAGACACGATGTGGGATTGCAAAAAGAACTATTGTAGCACACACAAAGTAGACAGGTATTTATACGAAAATCCAATCTCCTCCAAGCCCACCATCCACATGCATACAGATAAGAAACTACGCCAGGGGAAATATGAAATGATGAAGTACGCCCGCTGCCCTATGTGAAATGGCACGGCGGGGCGTGACCACTCGCGACGCGGCGGAGTTGTGACGAATAACGCTGCGCCATCACAGTCGGGCCGCGCGTGACTGTAGGTGGCGCACCATCATACAAACTCAGCAAAATGTTCCACGTTCAGCGTGTCCCGGACCTTCCTTAGTACTACGAGTAGCAGTATCATGTTATGTTGTTTTCAACGATTTTTTGGACGTGCAAATACTATTAGTGTACATATTTAGCAGTATAATACACGACGCCGTATGACTAGCCCAAATATTCAATCCTTACATTCATCACATTGTCTACTAGCCAGTCATAATCGACATCGTCCATGTTTTCGAATCCGAGTCCTTCGAGTTCGATATAAGCAATCCTCGCGATATTCCTAGCATCCCCAGATCTATCAAAGCTGTCAGAGTTAACCTTTGTCATTTGTGTCTCGAACGCCGCAAGTCGAGATGCTACAAGGGTCTTGATTGAAGCCACAGATACTCGATCAGAGGCATCTTTCTCACTAATCGACAGCGTAGTCAGCTCTGGACACCTCCAGTTGGCGGTGTTTGAGCCAAATGACATGCGGTTCATAGTGAGAGAGGTAAAGGAGAGGCAGTCGCGTATTGCCAAGGTACGCGCGTTTGATCCCTGCAAGATTGGTCCTAGGTCTTCAGTGAGAGCTTCATCTGTCAATGTCAAACATTCGATCTGGGGAACACGACTCGGATTTACGTCTGAAATTGGACAATTTTTGATATCCAGATATTCTATGACCGATTCGTTGTCTCCGAGCAGACACAGGATCGCTGCGGTTGCGGACGGTGCGAGGTTCTCGAGAACGAGATGGTTCGGTTGCAGCCAGTGCTCAAATCTAAATTTCTTTGCGTGAGTCATCACATCCTGCACCTCTTCAGAATTGAATTGGATGCGCGTCAGCGAAAGGTGATTCAATCTGCACTTGAATAACGATTCAAGTGCACAGAAAGTATCTAATAATGGGAGCTCAACTCCTTGCCCTGAGTTAGGATGGGCTATATCTAACACGGCTAAGCTCCTTATCGAGTCGATGTGACTTGATAGAATCCATCTGCGTGGTATGATATGGCGTAAAATGTAGGCATCTAGTGTCATCTCGGTGATTTGAGAGCTACGTAAATGACTTATGATGTTTTCACCACGAAACGGGATATTCTGGCGATTGTTAGTCCAGGAACTGGTGTGCAATCCTATCAAGACGGGTGCATCTCCAGAGAGGTACTTCCAGAGAGGAGAAAGCGACGACTGATAGATAGTCCAAACGCGGATAGTTTGACAACGACTGACGTGACCAGCAAGAACCTTCATGAAGGCATCCATTCGGTGATATTCAAGAGGGTCCGTTGTGAATTCATCTCGCCTCGAAATATAAACATTTATCTTGTGGCTTCCAGACGCATCAAGCTCCCTGCTCAACTGCAAAGCTGAAGACGATCGGCGGCCAATATCGACAAAGACATATGTCCAGAATTCTGGAATGCCCAAACAAGCCTTGTTCCAAGCGGAACAAACATAGGCAATGCAGTATGGAAAGAAAGATAGATACTTCATCGATTTATCATCGCGTGCGGGCCATGCCTTCGTGAAGATATGTAGGTTAAAAACAAGGCAAAATATATTTTGAAGTATTTCCGCTGGGAGGGAGCCTGCGCCGCTGGTAGGTGGTAAGTATCCAGGATAGATGCAGTTCAGGTTTTGTGGGACTTGGATGTCGGACATTATATATATATTGCCCGTCTTAGTCAGAATTCAGGTGTTGCCCAAGGCCATATGGCCTGAGATGAAGATGGACTTCAAAAAGAGGACAAACAATGTGGGGCGTCAACAGAGAGGAAGGCCCACAAGAGGTCTGTCCGTGTTTGCCAGTCGTTTTCGGCCGATTAAAGTCGGATTTCTTACTGGCATATAGATTATACCCGAGGTATGCCTGTTATCGATTATCAACTATGAACGCAATATGAGCGTTCTAACTGACCTGGAATAACGCCCAAATCGACACTCACCTATTGATGATTGCAGTGACGATACAACGATTGTTACAAATACTATAGCATTACATGCAGCATGGTATATGTGGACAAGACTCTTAATTGACGCTATGCTTGATTGTCCTGAGTGGTTTTGATACAGGAAAATCGTTAATTGGAATAGTATTGGACGGTTCTATTACTTAATTCCAGGTCATGGAGACATACTATCGATTATATCGGGCGCAAATGGCGGGTAGTAGTTGATTAATATTCATATGCGCCTGATCTACATATGATCATCCTTAAGTCTTCGGAAGCGTCCACCTTCTCTACCTCCAACGTGTGAACTTTGGGAACATACTCAAGAATAATTTCTGAGAGAGAGCGGTTTTTTATTGTAAATATGTCTGTGTTTGGATACCTCACAACTGTAATAGCGCATATGGCTTCCATCGTTGCCCTCAAGATGCAAAAGAAACAAGAACTAAACACAAGTCTGCTCGATGTCACGTCCTATACTTCCTCTGGATCAAAGTGGATAGTAACCAAATACAAAGATGGCAGTGCGTACAGGAGACTAAGCGCAGAGGAAGCGCCAATCAATGGGAGCTCCATTCCGTGGCTATTGTTTAAGCAGAAATAATTCAAGATAGTTAATTTCGTCAATGTGCACATGAGGTTTGTGATTACCCATTGTTGTAAGACAAGACTTTTCATGACGGAGTCTAGTTTCGTCTTCTTAAAGTGAGGGTTATATAATTCATCCGTGGCATATGCATCACTGAGCGCAGTAATCCTGTAGTGGGTGGGATAGGAATGGAATTCTTTCGAAGTCGGGGCAAACGTGTCACACCACTAGAAGAAATGTATGGAGAGTGATGGCGCATGGTCAACTTGGTATGTGCGAGTTCTGCAGAAGCAAGTGGGAGGAAGATATGACGGACATAACACGCATGACCATGACGTCCAAGTGCAAGTGCGAACTAGTCGTTAATGCTGTCCATTGTGCACATGTAACTTAAACAACTTGATTATTCAGGCAAAACAAGTATTTGAATACTACTATACAATGAGCTCTGACAAGCCGTTCAAAACTCAGATTTGACTGCCAACTTCTTTTGATACTTAGGTCATGACGTATGATAGCTGCCAAGGTAGCACTAGTATGTAGTGGGCATTCACCAAGCCCCCTGGAAGAAATGAGCAAGCCGAGTGTACACATCATGGTACCTGCAAGTCATCATTGAGCATGATTAAGAGCAACATGGCTAATGCAAGTGGACTCACTGTTTCTTGTTTTCTTCATCCTCCAGATTTGCACGAGCAGCCGCCCAGCCATGGAACATGTCCGTATAGTTCTTGCTATCGTTCTTCGACGCAAATGATTTCTTGCTGATCACGTCAACAATTTTCTCGTACTGTTGCGCATACACGGTATCATCAGCATCCGTCTGTTGATTCTGCACACATAGCATAAAAAAAAGTCTTACTTCTTCCACAGGCTCGTCTTTAGAGATGTATATTCCCAGAGGTAATTCCAACTTGCTCGCATCGTCGACACTGAGCATTGCCGGGTGCACGATCGCTGCCGCATCAAACGGCGTACCTTTTCCCTCAGAAGAGGAAGCCTTGATTGTGACCTTGCCACCCCAGCAGAACCCGTAGACGCCTAGCTTCTTCACACCGGCCGTAGCCCTGAGGAAATTTCCGAACTCGACTAGCTTAGCTGTGTTTGCCTCGGGCTCTGCGGTGGTGCCAAAGAAGTTCTGCAATTCCGCACCCTCCTGTTCGTCCTTGGGTGGGAATTTTTCGGTGGGATAAGGCTCATTCGGCTCAAAGAAGTCGGGCATATAGACAGTAGTGTTAAGGGCTTCAGCGAGGATATCAGCCCCTTGGCGTGTTTGTGGATAGAACCTATGATACAATTGTACATACAAATTGGCGTGTTGGTGACCAATCTTAATACATTTGTAGAACTCATGTTGATTCTTACCCAAATATGTCATAGACTGAGACAAGGGCTGACTCGTTGCTCCCAGCTCCCGTCACATAGACCTGTAAAATCATGGAGTTAAGGATGAGAGAAATTGGGATTATGTCTCCTCTGCCTTGCCCTGTTGAATCTGCCAACCGACCGGTATTCACCCTTGGGGGTGTAGTTTGATTGAACAGGAGGAATAGAACAGCAAGCCTTATTGGTGTTGTGAACAGTGTGAGACATGTTTCGAATATGTGGATCGCAGCAGTATGAGCGATGAGATAAGGTGGGGAAAGTGCCAATGGTGTAGTTGGTGGGGAGAATATATACGTTGCTGGGAGCACCGTCGAAACTATGACCCAATGTCAGGAATCTAATCACAGATGAGATCATACGCCCCATGGGTACATCTGATCAGCATCCGATAATATTTCTGTTCAATATGGCTTCAACCGACCGTCGACTAAAGCCCCTGGCGACTTGAGCTGCACTCAGGCTGCCAGTGTAGTATGTGCAAGTGGATAATAAATTACCGGGCCTGAGATTATTCTTGTTTGAAATGATGCTTGGAGGGCCTTGTAGAAGACCTCGTCTTAAAAGGCATCCTTTCATTATTTTGAATCTTTCAGGTATGACTTAGACCTGAGAAATGCGACAAAACCTGAAGCTGAAGAGGCCTAGCCAAACTGAGTGAGGTGATGTCATATCTGAGTATATCGGAGTTTCAAACTTCTAACCCAGTCACATCGATCCGTCGCGCTTCCTTTTTTTTTTCTCTTAACCAAGAATCCCCGGCTACGACCTGTGCAAGAGTTGCACAGGTAACTCGACGTCCTCAACGCCTCCAGCGACGAAGGGTATCACGTATGCTGGGTTAGAAAGAAAACCCTATGAGAGCCCAATTAAGCCGGAGCGTCTTCCAGCTCATGCGACTGTTCCATCGTGAACGGCGGGGGAGATGCTTGACTATGTGGCTCCGACAGGCACTTGTTCTTTCCTACTGCAATGCTTGTGTATTTCTATACTAAAATCTATCAAGTCAATTCAATAACTATACTGGATAGTAATATGGGTTTCTGCGTCCATGATGGGAATACAGATCTCAGGAAGAAATGTCGAAATTTTGGAACTAGGCTGGCTCTTATCAACTCCGACACGAGGAACAGACCGTATTAGATAGCCTATCATAATCATACCTCGCCAGATAAATCCCTAGTTCTCTCTCTTTTTTTCCCGTCTTCTGTGATTGTAATGTTATACCAGCGTCAGAACAACACACCGTGTAACTTATTTAAGGTTGAGGCCGTTTCCATGCATCTTGTTTCTAGTTTGAGACCAAGTCAAAAACTACGGTTGTACTAATAGAGGTTACTAAAAAAAGTTGCGCCGGGGGATATGGCCTCGACACAAGTATTATCACTTTTACTGCTGCAGCCCAAGTAGACTCTGGCTAGATGACCCACTCACCTCCGTACCGATCACGGAATATCCACTGCAGTCTTAACACCCTATTCATCGAAAACATTACCCACATCTGGCCGCAGCCGTCGAAAGCGCAAAAATACATTATTGATTGTAAGCGGTGCATTCGGCTGCACACTTCTAAATCAGCCCACACGTTGGCACGGCAAGTCTACCATAATTCTTGTTGACATTCAACTAAGATGACACATGACCACCATTGCTTATCAACTACGGCGTCAGATGGCAATTACACTGATTCTTACTTCGTAAGACACACCGACAGATGGGAAATACCGTTATGTATCATCATGGTGTCATGATCCATCATCGTTATCCCGTATCGCTGGCCCCACTTGGTTTGTGCCATGTATCGGCTAATGCATGTGGGCTCGCCGCTTGGTATTGGTCAAACAATAAAATCAGCTGACATATAAAGCTCTACATGTAGACTGCACTGTGCAGATAATCGCTCATTGCGGTTTCCAATAATGTCTTCCTCCCCTGTTTGGTTGGTTACTGGAACGAGCACTGGTTTTGGTCGTGAATTGACCCTGGTGCGATATTCAGTTACGTTTGTGGGGCATATTGATGTAATTGTTTTATTTTTAGGCTTTACTTGCCAAGGGGCATAAGGTTATTGCTACAGCACGTAGATTAACTTCCATCGACGATATTAAGGCTGCTGGTGCTGCGACTTTGGCTCTCGATGTTACCAGCCCACCCCAACTGCTTGAAAAAATTGCTCAGGAAGCTATCTCGATATATGGACATATTGATTATCTCGTCAATAACGCTGGGCAAGTGCTCTGCCACAAATCGCATGCAATCATTAACTCGAACAACACCCTTAGATACGTCCTGCTGGGTACAATAGAAGAATCATCTCCTCAAGAAATCTACGACCAGTTCAATACTAGTGCGCTGGAGTGTTTACTCTCTCATAACTTTGAATTTAATCCTGGCGATCACAGATTTATTTGGTCTTTTGAACGTTACCAAAGCTTTCTTACCCCATTTTCGTGCCCGAAGGTCTGGTACTGTCGTCCTCATTTCTTCTAAAGGGGGGTGGGTATCGTACCCAGGCATTCCCTTTTATCATGCGACAAAATTTGCACTAGAAGCTATTGGGGAAGGACTGGCCTTCGAAGTCGCTCACCTTGGTATCAAAGTGCTCGTCATAGAGCCTGTAAGCACTGCTCAGTGCCGCATATCATAAGAACATATTTCATTAATACTTGGATCAATTTGATAGGGAAATTTCCGCACATCTGTCTTCGCAAAGGGATCAAACTTGGTGACCGCATCTCACAAGATTAAAGACTATGCTCCAGTTCGCGAAGGCTCAAACGCGGTTGTCTCTGCATTGGATGGTAACCAAACTGGAGATACCAAACTGGGAGTGCTGCGTATTATCGATGTGGTAACAGGTACGGGCATGGCTGCCGGAAAGCCGCCCCCACTTCGCGTCGCTCTGGGAAGGTACGGTCTGCCATTTTTCATGATTCGGAAAGCGTGGTGTGTTGATATATCATTTATAGTGATGCTGTTGAAGACATTGAAAAGAAATGCAAGGACGAATTGCAGAATCTTCATTCGTGGAGAAACCTTTCAGTATCGACGGACCTCGAGTACTTTGCTGCCGATATTTCATAGGCCGTATGGTCGTGATCGCTGAGATTTTTTCAAGACTAGATTATTTCCTTCTTTCTGCCTTCTCTACATTGCATTGCTTGAATCTTGTTTGACGTCTATAATTGCACGCTTTTCTTCATATCATTGGTGTTCGGCCGCAGTAGCAGATGGCCTAGGAATGAACTACGGTCAACATACCCCGAAAGTCATATGTATACATTTTCAACCAGCAGCAACACATTGCTGGCAATTAATGTGTAGACAGTAAATTAGATTGCTCAGATATTAATACAGCTGTCTGTCACAGAATGATAGAATGCTCACCAACAGAAGCAAAAACGACTATGATGTGACTGGGGCGTCTGTTAGAGAATGCGTCTGATATACGACTAGTCGATGGAACAAGTGTAGTCCAGAAAAATGGCGCTTTATAGAATATAAGCTTTCTTGCATTGTCTGTGCAATGGATAGAAATAATTGCAATTATATTAATAGCTAACAAAAATCTATTCCAAATTTGTGTTGTAACTGAGACTTAAAGCGGATTATAATCAATTGACGATAATACCATGATTTTTTGCGTCCTTCAAGTTGTGCATTGGTACTCAAACATTGGCAAAAAATGCTTCTGTTAGGACTGCGGTGTTGTGCTATGTAGCAGTCTGTTGTTGTACTATGCTGTTGTACTCCGTTGCAGCCTGTTTTGTCCTTGTTGAATACGCAGGTGGAAGGCTTTTCATTAGGATCATTCCCTTCAATGTCCATGTCATCATCAAATAAATCATCAGGCTGAAAACTATGATCCGAGCCAGAGCTGCTACTATTGTCTTCATCATCTGTTAAGGAGTGTTGGGAAGATTGTGATTGGGAAGGGGTGCGTTTGATAAGGGTTGGTGTGTCATTATGCATCTGGTTATCAGCTAATAGCTCTGAAATTTTGTCCTGAAGCATATCAAGATCTTCAGCTTCAATCATAACAAAGTTCTCTTCATTCTCATGCAACAGATGATTGTTGGATGTTCTTGTGGGTTTGGCATCAATGTTGTCATCATTGTCAGTATGGCTGGTACGTGATCCATTGGGAATACCTGAGCCCCACTTTATGCATAGATGATGTTGCAAAATCCCTTCAATCCAATTATGCATTGTACCAAGCATAGTATGTGAGACATGGTCACGATATAAAAGCCGATGAAGGGATGACCAGCGTACGCCATATGTAGCAAAGATTTTTTTGCGTTCTTTTTTAGTTGTTGCTTGACGCCACTGCTCAGCGGCAGAACGGATGTTTGCTCCATTTTTCATCTAAAAAGATGATAATTTGACATTGTTGTCAATCTGATCAAGCTTCAACGTGCAAAAAGAGCAGAAGTTCTTAGACTTGACACTTGCATATCCTAGAAATTTTCAAACCGCAACAAGATCGCCAATTGCAGGAAGGACAGCGACACTTATTAGAGTACCTTCTGGATGATGATGAGTATGGATTACTTGACCATGCCAAAGATCATTTAGCTGGTCAACAATTGGATTAAGGAGGGAGGTGATAGTGGTGACTGTTGACTCTTTTTTTTTTTTTTTTGGGGGGGGGGGGGGAGTAAGACCAGCAAAGAATATGTTTTCAATGGAATGTTGCATATGAAATGGTAGATTTAGACAGAACATCATTACAGCGCCGCAAGAAACAGTCTTTCCAGAAACTTTATTCATAAATGGATTAAACCAATCAACATAGAAACTAAAAGTAAGGCAACCGGGAGATATTGTGAAAGGTCCCAGGCTTCGCCATGCTGGACTATCCTAGGTGGACTGCATGATGTTGGGATCTATTTGCCGATAGTGATGTGAAGCATCAATTAAATCTTCAATGCCAGGACGTGACAAGAAGTGTTCAAGCCAAGAAGGAAAATCTTGAGTACTATACAACCGACATGGAACATGCTTTGGGATACCGCGCGAGGTAAAGCAAATTGTCCATAGTTTTGTTCTACATTCCTTGCTTCGTGGTGATTCACAATAGTTACAGATATCTGGCATAGCTTCTAGGGGATATCGAGTAAAGCATTCTGGGCAGCAAGCAAATTGATTGATCTTGGGCTCAAGAGATAGATGAAGGATGAAAGTGCGGACATCAGAAGAGATGAATGTAGTTGGTTTTGTCCATACCCCCAACTGAGCGTTAGAAAATAAGAGAATCCCAATCTTGATAGCCGCTTCTATAATATACAATAAAACTTTGAGTACTTGAGCAGTCCGGTCTTGACTAAGGCCAGCAATAATATTCAACCATACACTAAGCATGGATGACATGAGAGCAATTGATCGCTCTAGTGAAATGAGACCTAGAAACAAATTAATATGATTTTAACCACTTAAATAGTAAATATATGTGCACTTTCATTGTTCCCAACCCACTCTAGACTTTTTGCCACAGCACCAGCATCATCTTGCATGTTCTCACCCTCTTTCCGGCCAATATTACGTGTGCGACGACGACTTGATGAAGATGACTATCCCTATTTGTTGTGAACTCTTAGTAAATGGACAAATTATTTTGATTTTCTCTCATACAGTTGTGTTTCGATCTACACTATTTTCAGCCAATTCACAATCACGCTGCCAGTGTACTGTGCGCATTGAAGCCGAGACTATCTTGCCTGGCTGAGTTTGCCCATGTATGCTTGTGTGCTCTAGCTTGATACAGCCAAACAATGTACAAGTACATATTACACGGCCCATTGTATGATCACTCCGATAGTACAGAAGATCCCAGAGTATTAGTTATAGTGTAATACTTAGATTCTATAACTCTTTGCGCTTGATCGTTGATTGATTATTGATCTTTAGATAACAATCGCACATTTATCTGCGATAAAACTAATACTATTTGTTTTGACCACGCGTGCCTCAAGTGTTCCTTATTAGCAACCTCAGCCGGAATCTCTCTTTGTGTCTACGGCCCGGTATACCCGGTGTGAGTTGACACATTACTCGACACATTACTTGACAATGCCGACCGCCGTGCGTCAGTTGACAGGACTTTTCGCCTGGTGTTACCAGTACATGGTGTGCTAGTGGCGCTGTTCCTATCGGATATTCGGACCGATAAATAGTGACTATCAATAAGTAATGATTCGGAAGCAAAAATGACAAACCTTTCCATGAGCCCAGGAGTCACCTCGGCGCTTTCTTGATCTCTGTGCTGCCTTCGCCCATTGCATCGCCGCGGTCCTCTGCATTCTCTAATGTACGTCCTGGCCGCCTTTTTCTCTTCAGTCCTCTCTCTATGTTTCCTTGTTATCTCTTTCTATAGTTGCCATCAAACCCATAACAACGGTAGCAGTCTCTTTGGCTTTGACATCCCTGTTACTTTGACGTCTTGGTGCCCATATGAACCAGTAGCGCTGCCATCCGCGGTGTATCTCTGCTTTGATATCTTTGATAGCTAATTGCACTATGCTATGAACAAGGCGGCGTGGAGAAAGAAATTGTATGTGATTAAAACGGTATCCTGTACACGATTAAACTGTCTCCGATCTTATCAGCATGTCATAAGTTCTGCGTTTTAGATAATGAGCGGCGCTGTTGTTCTTCCTCTTGAGTCATGCTCCTTCTCTACCTGTTGTTTGCCATTCTATCCTCCGTATCTTTTGGCTCGTAACACGGCTGTTCTAAATATGACGGGACCTTCTTGCTTGGTTTTTGATGCTTTAGTGCTTTATCACGTGTATGATTGTACTTTTTTGGAGCACGCACGAGGGCAGCGAATAATGAGAGGGCAGCTGACCGAAAGTGCGAAATGCTTTTCGATCGTGGTCGAACAATGTCTTCTGAGGGGAGTGATGATCGTGGTGAGTAGCAGTCGGGTGGGCAGGGTATCATGATGTCATTACTTAATTATTCGTTTGTTTACTCGGATCAATCTCAGGGAAATTTCATATCGTGATAAGGTGGTCTAAATGTCTCCTGTCCACGGCTGTTGATGATAATTTTCAGGGTGGTAAGTATACTCAGATATCTCAAGCACCCTAAAGTTCCCATCTTGATTTACGTGCCCTCTGCTGGGCGCTGATGCACCAACTGGTCTAAGACAAGCGCTTCTAAAGGACACACGTTCTTATCATATTCAAGTTTGGAGACACATGTTAGATCCGGTATGGTCCAAATAGAATCATGAGGGGTGCCCAAGGCCTTATCTCAACAAAATGTTTGTCCTTATTACAGAGAGCGCCATCTCATCATCCAGAATATAAGGTCAGCCTTTTATCATGTTACAGCGCATGGCACCAGCATCATCCAACTCCCACAACTAATAGTCGTGAAAATGTCTTCTTCACCCGTTTGGTTTATCACCGGAACTAGCACTGGATTTGGTCGCGAGCTAACCCTGGTACGTCGATTGAAACTGGAGGCCTAGTGTTGTGATGTAATATACACATGCTAAATAACACTACAGGCCCTGCTTGACAGAGGATATCGGGTAATCGCCACAGCCCGGAAACTAGCCGCTATAGATGATCTCAGGGCCGCTGGCGCTATAACATTGACTTTGGACGTTACTAAACCTCTACCAGAGTTGGAAAAAATAGCTCAAGAGGCTATCTCAGTATTTGGTCGTGTCGACTACCTTGTGAACAATGCGGGGTACGTTAACTTCTTGCCCCAGAATTGAGCAATAAAGCTGAAATATTGGCCTGCGTTGTGCCTCAAGCTATGCGTTGCAGGGTACAATTGAGGAAAGCACCAACGAAGAAATACTTAACCAGATGAATACCAGTAAGCCATCACATTGTATATGAATCTATGCCTTTTCAGATGGCATTCATGTGACTGTAGATTTATTTGGTGCTTTGAATGTCACGAAATCGTTTCTACCCCATTTTCGATCTAGGCGGTCCGGCATGGTCATTTTCAACGGCTCAGTGGGTGGCTGGATAGTTTATCCTAGTGTAAGCTTCTACCATGTCACCAAGTTCGCTTTAGAGGCCATCGGACGTGGTCTCTCATTTGAAGTTGCTCATCTTGGTATCAGAGTCCTCCTTATTGAGCCCGTACGCCCAAATACATCATGAAACCCCATGAAATCTTGCTTACTGACAAGCGCACAGGGCCACTTTCGCACTTCTATTCTACGAGAAGGTTCAAGTCCGACTTCCAATAGGGTCCTTGCGTCCAAGAAGATTGATGATTACAAACCGATTCGCGAGCTTGTACAAGCAACGTTCCAAAGTATGGATGGAAATCAAGTAGGAGATCCTAAATTGGCTGTACTTCGCATAATCGATGTAGCCACAGGTACGGGAATGGCAACAGGGAAGCCATTCCCTTTTCGTGTAGCCCTAGGAGGGTAAGCTTATTCCGTACAATCTTGAACGGAATGTGATATTAAATCATAAGTAGTGATGCCGTCGAAGAGATTGAAGAAGTCTGTAAGGAAGAATTAGAAAACATCAAAAAGTGGAAAGACTTCTCTATTTCGACAGATTCTCCAAATCCCGGTGCAGTCCCAATGCTGATGAGAGGTATTAAACAAGCATTGGCAAAATTGTAGTGTACGCATAAGTAGTTTCGGCTGCATTTACGTTATAGTATATGGCCATATCCAAACCCAAAATGATATGTAATAATTTTACAAGGCTTGCCGCGGCGGTCCCATTCGACTACTAGTAATACTAGGCTTCTTACTAACACTAATGCGGCTCAACTTGGAGGGAGTAGTGTTATATTCAATAGAAACAATACCATTGCTTGTATGCTATTGGACGTTACTGTCAACCCGCCTAGGGATATGAGAGTTCAAGTATAAGATCAGCACAAGTTGCTTGTATAATAATGACGGCAGCCAGTCATCAAATACACATCCGAGCCACCATTCAACTTTTGACTATTTTTTCTTGTGCATATACATTTGAGCAAGATACACGGAACGTGAGACTGTAGTAGTTAAATACTACCAATTGCTTGCTCCTACGGCATTCAAGAGCTCCTCTCAATTTCCCCTATCTTTTTCATTGGCAAGATCATCTTCTAGACCGTTTTTGTTATCTCCTTCGTCCCCCTCTTCCTCCTCATCCTCTTCATCAGACAAAGACAGGGCATTGTGCTCAATATCTACATCAGCCATCATAGCAGCAAATCCAGTTGACAGCAAGCAAATGTTGATTGCATCAGTAAAAGTTCAAAATTTAACAAAATAATTCAAGAACGCTACCAAGGTTTTCTACATCGTCCACTTCATCATCAGGTTGAGCTCTGTCCTGGCTTTGAGTAATAGAGTCAAGTGTAACCTCGTCATCAGGTATCAAAGATGGCTGAGTAGTATGAATACAATAGACACTAAACGAGTTTTTTTCAGTTTGCCAGACACCTTCAAGAGTCACTTCAGGCACGGATTGGGAAGAAGACGGGGGTGGACTCAAAGAAGAGTGCTGGGGTGTAAGGGGAGACGGTGGTAGAGGTCTCTGTTGCATAAATTCAGGGATCCCGGTTGATATAGAAGGCTCAAAGCCTTCAAGGCAAGCAGGGGCTTGTCTGGGACGCCTAAAAGAACTAGGAGGTATTTTGTATGCCCGTGGCATAGGCTGGGGTAACGGTGGTGCGGGTGGAGGTTCCTAAAATTAAATTATAATTAGTTTCCTATGATCTTTCACAATAAAATGCTTCTCCTTATACTTCAGTTTCTGGATCTGCATATGGTTCTATCAGCTCAAAATCATCAACACGAGCTCTTTTCCGGGATTCTTCCTCTCTTATCTCATTTCGACGCTTTAAAATGTCAGTAATTGGGGTTTTAGGGGGTACAGTACAACAATTTCGATGCTTATTTGCTGCTTGAGAATTTTTGGAGATCTTTCCACATAAATTGCGGATGTTAATATTAGTGGACATGGGGAGAAGACAATGAGTGCGTAAAAATAAAAGTGTTCAATTATAGAGATGTAAAGCACTTGGTACGATGTTGCCAGTTGATGCATTGAGCCAATCAATATTAGTTGACACTCCGACATCAACACAAATGCGTTCAACATCAACTGCTTTTTATCTTCTTTCCCTCACATCATGGCCCTACAAATAATTCATCTGAGCCCACCCCACCCAACCAAACCCCCACACCTCCGGTGCAAGATCCTTCTTCCCGTACACTCAGCGGAGGTCTCCTAGAAAAGGGCAATATCTGAACGTAAGCCACTTCCCTTACAAAATATGCGCATATAGCCAGCCTTAGTTGCATAGATGGACTCAGATGCTAAATATTCCTTGACAGAGACCCAAGAGTACAGCCGGCCTATAAAGCCGGTCTATGGATAGCCCGGTCTATCGCACTACCATCACTTTGGGGTGTTGATACAGGCTGGGATGGAAAAAGAAGAGGATCACGCCTAAGTTCTATTTTTCAAGTGGCTCTTGACGCGTCTAAACATTGGCAGGAATAAATATCGAATCTTTAATGAGGTTATACGGCTTATACCCGTCCTCGGGACGAAATTCACAAGTTAGAAGGATCACCCAGAGGATGTTGCAATCATTCTTGTCAAGAAACTGGCTCAAGTAGTACGTCTTGCATAGCATTACTACATCCTTTATAAGAACATGACATTTGGTCCAGATTCAGGCCAGGATGAACCAGGCCAGACAAGATCAAGTCTCAAGTCCGACTTGCTCAAGTACCTTGCACAGTTAAAACCCGATACTATTGGGGATTTACTTGTCACTCAGGAGAAGAAGCATCGTGGGCTGAAGCATGAAGTAACTATCCTTCTTCTTCTACCCGCTTGTTTGAGGTGCGATTTCATTTATTTGGACTCTCAAGCTGATTGACAAAAGTGAGTAGTAGCATTGTTCAAAAACAAAAGTATTGGATGCACTAATACAAATGATCAATGTTTCTCAATGATTTGATTGAGAGCGAGCAACACTTTGACTATTGTCATGATAACATTCCCTCAATATTTTTTCCAGTAGACTGGGCCTGGGACCCAGAAGGGATGTACCTCCACGTTCCCCTACCGCACCAACTCCTACCTCTGCTTTGCCAACACCATCTCCAGTCTTGGCAATTCCACCTCCTGCTCCATCAGTATATTCTCCTGCCTTGTCTGCTTCACCTGCTCGGTTTTCTTCCGGTACTTCGCCTACTTGCCTCCCTGCTTTATCCGATCCTCCTATACCATCCACGCATCCTTCTGCCTTGCCTAGCTACCCTCCTACCTCCTCTCAATCATCCGTAACCCTTGCTACGTTTTCTGTGTTTGGTTTCTTATTGTGATGTCTATCATTGCATCCAGCTCACAGAGCCGCCGCTCCCGATCAAGATCGTCATCTCTCTCGGATCTGCCTACGTCTGATTGCCCAAGCAAGAAAAAGAAAGGGAAGGCCAACATTGGGCGCAGCCGTGGTCGTGTAAAGGGCAAAAACGGGTTTGGTGTCATGGTAAGCATTGTAATTCAAGCCACCTCAAGTTCAGTCGCATTCTAAACATTTTTTTCTTATCAGAAACGAGCCTCTAACTTGCTTCTCCGAGTTATTCTTGTGGTGTGTAAGCATTTGCGATTTAGTTACCAAGATTTCGACTGATTTTTCATTAGGATCTTGGAAGCACGGTGCCTTTGGGAGTACGGTTTGTATTTTTTACTCTTGTAAGACTCGGGCACAATATCTTGTACATGTAACTCTTTACAGCGAGTTGAATTGTATTGTATTATGAGAAGGTGTACAAATACCATGCAAGCTCAAAAGGAAACTAAAAACCTGCCAAGGTCATGAATACCTCAATACCTATTAAGCATGCCTTTGAATGCATGGGTTCCTACAATGCAAGGTATGTATAACTAATGACCAATACCTCTCACCTTCACCAGGTATGGCCAGGTTTTCCCCTAGGGGGGCAGGTAGCTAGGTGAGCCATATATGCCAAGACCTGGATTTTGATATTTTGGTGATGTAGGCTCGACCCCAGTCATATCCCTTTTTTATTTGACTTGGAGAACCATAATAGATATAATTTATGTACTAATGCAATATATGCACTATCATAACCATATATAAATAGGTACATACACTTACTTCTACTTTTACATCCCTTTGTTTATCGTATTCGATGAGAGAATAAAGGTCTTAAAAAAGCACTACGGAGAATAATGACCAAAGAAAAGAAAAGAAAAATACTACAAACGAGTCTGGAATCCGGGCGACCGAGAACGTGACGCAGGCCCCTCCGTCCTGACTTACGTCCCCTACCCCGAAGCTCTATGACTGGCGTCGATCGATAACAATTTCAGGGCACGAGTTCCACAAAATTAGCGGGGAATATACCAGGCATGCCGCCGTTAATTTTTCCTGTCCACCTGCGCTCATATGTTAGCACGAAGATCGGAAACCCGAGGATGACAAAAAAAAAAGAGAGGGGGAAACACTAACCAATCGTCCGTGCTCTGGCTCTTTTGAGTTATAACAATCACGTCACCCTTCTTGAATGACAAATCGCCGCTCTAGATTGCAGAAGTAAGAAAAGAAAAAAAGAAAAAAAATCAGCAACATGAGGGGAAAAGGAGGAAATAAACATGAATTAGTACCTCGGCAGCTTTGAAATCATATAGTGCCACCGCACGAGCGACGCCCTCGCGCGGGTTCAGCGGACTCTCTAGGCCTGGCTTCACGGCGAGATGTGGCACGCCATTACTACTGGCTGTCCCGGAGCGTGTTATGCTATTGCCGGCGTTGCTACTTGCCGATGCTGCTCCGTAGTACATATCGCGCTGGTCCAAAACAGGCGGCGAAATAGTGTTGCTGCGCGATGAGAGGAATGTGGCGCCTGTAGCAAAGGTATTCATGCTACCGCCATAGGTTCCTGTGCCCGTACTTGAGATTGGTTGCTGGGTGTATGGAGACGAAGCTGGAGGAGGGACAGAAGGGGCAGAAAAGAATCCGTGACTTTGAGATCTGAGATGGTTGGATGATGACGAGGTGGAGTATATGGATGTGAGTTGGTTGGGTGAGTATGCTGTAGGAGAAAACTGTGTTGGTTGTTGTGGAGAAGGTTGCAACGAGGATCCTCCGGCATATGGTGGCTGAAGATTGAACGAGGTAGAGCGTCCACCAAAGCTATTGTTAGTGTCGAATGTACCACCACTGCCAAGCCCGTATGAAGATGTCGATGTTTCTGTTTGCGTCGTAGGTATGTGCGGCATGGAGTAGCTCGATCGGTGTGCATTGGCACCTCTCACGTCTGCAGGAGAAAAGTCTGAAGTGAATTTGGTTTCCCAGTTCTTCGTCACGTCTTCATCGCCCTTTGGAGGAGAAGAACCAGTCAACCAATCTGTCGTGGGTGGCAGCTTCGACGCGGATGCGCTGTTCGTGAAACTAGGTCTATCGCTCGAGAGTTTCATGCTCGCGAAAGACGACGATGCAGCTGCAACAGGATCCTCCCTGTTCAGATCCTCCTGGTCGTCGTATCCATCGGCGAAATAGCTGCCCCCGTTCTTGGGTTGTCCCCACGAAGGTGGAGGGAACGAATCCTTCTTTTTCTTCTTACCGAACGAAGGCGAGAAAAAGCTGTTCCTATTACCTGGCCCGTTCTCATCTACAGGTGTGCCGACGCCATCAAATGCATACTTTCCACCCACGGGCGGGGTAGAACCCAGACCCTCGTCTTCGACCCATTTTCTTGTACCGGGGAGGCCAGTGCAGGCTTCTAGTGTTGATATGAGTGACCTGGCCCACGATGGAGGTGGGACTACACCGCTGAGGAGTTGTTTGACAGTGACATCGGACTCGTATGCAATGGCATTGGCATCTTGACGCTCGACAATAACGGATCCTTCGATGGAAAGGCCGCCAAAGAGGCCTTTTGTACGAGAGTATGAATACCTGTTATCAAGTATGCAATTAGTTATCACATAAAATTATTACTCCATGGGATGATCGGACGTTGGGGCATCACTTACATTGCAGCCACTTTGCCACCCGTGTTGAGTGACCCCATAGCTTCGCCGTTTCGACCCATAGGTCCGACTGCGATACTCATATTTCCACCCAGTGTGAGAGACCCGGCAGCCATGAATGATTTCTGTGAATTTTATGATTAAATAGACTGATGTATTCTTAAAAGTATTAGGCGCTTACGAGAGCCTGTTAAATCAAGTTTAGAGTATGAAAATTCGAGAGAAAAGAGGAGACTTACAGAACGGGTATTAAGCACTACAAGGAAGTCCGTTACTTCAGCCCCTGCTTGACTGCCGAAGCCCAGTCCCGCAGTACCAATTGCACTAGGGGCAGACCAAGCTGGTGTATGTACATCAGATCTTAATGAGCTTGGTTGAGATATCGATGAATGAAAACTCACTGCCATCGTCAAGTTTGGCAATCACTAATCCACTTCCTGCACGGGCGGAGAATAGAAAGCCGGCTTTGAAGATTGTGAAGATGGCAAAGCCTTTGGCACCCTCGAGGACACTGCGAGGAATGACCTTTTGTGAGATAAAGATAACCATCAGATTGGCGATTGCAAGCAAAAAAGCCCCCTGAATCTTGAACTTACACCGTCTAGGCCGTTGTTACCTCGATCAACAAAGGACTGAACTGAGCCAAGAATATGTCAGGAAATAGGCAGGTGATATGATTGCAGGGTGAGTAGTACTATACGCACATATCTTAGCAGCTTTAATACATTCTTTAGGAAGCGGTTGTGGTAGGGGGCTTGTCTTCATTTGCTAATAGTGCCGTGGTCGTCGATGTAATGGCAGAAGTTCAAGTTAGACCGTGAGACTGGCAGACACTGCGGAGAGTGCTCGCGCTCCGAGTCCGAGAAGCAGTGATCGGCCCGACGGAAGCATTGTCTCGTAGTCGTGCAGGATTACATAATGAATAGTGGAGGCGGTGCAGCTGCTGAAATGATCAATTGATCCCGAGTCAGGCCTTGGTCCTGACTTGGCAAGCTGGCAATGAGGGACACTCTTGAGGCCTGGTGTCGGTACCGTCCGTGACACTGCTTTACTTTGCTTTGATACATGCCCCATCTGACGGCAGTCAAGCGCCTTCGAGTCCATCTCCTCCCAACTGTTCACCTGCTCTGATTTTTTGTCATTGCATAACCATTCCTGGGCGCGTAACGGCTTCAATGATGCACCTCTCGCCAATCCAAATCTTCTATGCGGCTATCCACGCTTCTCTGGTAGCAGCAACAAATCCTAATTACTTGGATATGGTGTGTGGATCCGATATGATAGTCCTGGGCGACTGCCCCATGTCATTTTTGCTATCAGGGCTTTTTCTTCAGCTATACCCCATCTACAGACCCAGTCACCATTCCTGTGACAGGTAAGCTCGTGATAGATGTCGATAGACTAGTCTATTGTTGACAATGTATGACAACCTGACGCGACTTTCATTCACAAACAGCACAATGCGATACTATCAACATCACTTGGTCTCGAGGTGCTGCTACTGGGTATGCGTGCCTTAATAATTTATCCATTCATGCATCTTAAACTCATTCGACTTTTAAAGACCCAGCCCAACAGCTCCGTACTATCTGCTGGTCTACACTTCGTAAGCTCGGCTTCTCATACTTGATTATTCCATCTCTAAAAAACCGACTTCGCATCTTTAGCAAATTCATTGTGCCGTTTACCATCGCTGCCGGCAGCGGACTCGCCTTTGTGAGTGTGGAAGATTGGCTGTAGCCAAATTTAGCGCGCTTCTTTCTGACTGATTTGCGCTTCTTTTTCCTAGAATTGGCAAGTTCCATTCGCTCCAGGAACCCAGGTGAGACAAAATATCTTGTCCTATGATGTTCAGACTTGCATGCTGATGAAATCCCAAGTATCAAATTTGCATGGTAACCACTTCTGCTTACATTCACAATTGTAAATCAGGATTTACCTACTTTGTCTCTCTCAGTTCGACAGTGAAGGGGTTACTGGTGGATGCCAGGACAAGTACACGGTTATTCCTGCTTTGACGTCAAATGTTTCATGCCCAAATGTGACTTTCCCCGCTGGTGCCATGGATGTCGATGGGAAAGTTGATAATGGTGCATTATCGCAGTACGGATGGATCGACCAGGTAAGTATATGATTGCTGTTAGGACTCTAAAAGCCTATTTCCTTATATGGCTTTTTTTGATAGTGCACCGACCTATCTGTCATCCCAAAGAATGGGACCCCTCCGTACACGCTCACGGTGAGTATCAGGTCGCAAGAGTTTATCTGCCCAGTACTCACATTCTTTGCTCTTGTCCAGATTGCACCTACCCTTCATCCTCCGATGAACATTACATCAAATGATATGAGCGCTATTAATTACACAGTCGACCTTGTGTGTATTCTTTCTTACATTTTACGCTATTGTCTGACAATTGTACTCCCAATTAGTCATGGGCCTCTCAGTTCTTCATTAGCCTTGTCGATTCAGAAGGCAATCGCTGGTCCCAGGGTCCTCTACACAGCGGCGGAAATGGCCCCACAAATTGCCTCGCCCTAGGCGAAAAGTCAGTTCAGCCTTTACTATCATATTTTTCTATCCAAGCCTTATAAAAGCTTCTTCATTACAACTTTTCCGTACTACCACAGTAAAAAGAGCATCTCTGCATGGGTCATAGCCATCAGCGCCGTTGCTGCCTTTGTCATCGGTACTCTCGGTGCCGTGTTTGCCACTTCTACATGGATGAAACGCCGTGCCAATAACATAGGTCATCATCTCGATGATGGTGGGATGCACTCTCCAGAATCCAAGCCAAATATGCTTCCCATCTTCAGTGAAAACCGGCCACGACCACCGCAACTGTCAACGACGAGCAATGCTACTAACAATCTTTCACTGATTGAAGAGTTCCCGTTGTACCCCTCTGGTTCTTCATCAAATAGGCAAGGTTGGTCTGAAACTGCTTGTCATTTTAATGCAAATACCAATGCTAAAAGAACAGGTGTACGCGATGCAGCAACTACTTCATCTTCCGCGCCGCCGCACGGCGCATCGTCCGCTCTGATCGGGAACGAGTACCACATAGAGCCGTTCGTGCCATCCGGCGAGTTTGGTCATCTCTCTTCGGGGCGCCACGCTGGTGCGGATTCGAGTACTACAACCACCAGCGGGAGCGGTGGTGTGGGCCCGTCACCCCTAGGAGTGCACAACGATACATTACAACAACATCATCAGCCAGCCAGTCCTCCCGGCATCGGCGGCGGTGCGGGTCCATTTGTGCCACACCCACCTGGCCAGCAAGTCTACGTCGTACACCACGACGGAGGACGTGCGCCTGTGACGGTATTCGCGGCTGAGGGCGCCGAGGTCGTTGAGCTCCCTCCGGATTACTTTGATCAGGTCCGGGATCGGGGTAGGGAGGGGGATCCTATACGCAGCTCGCAACAACCACAGCAGCAGCAGCAACAAGCCGCACCATCAACACGACAAAATAATGGTTTTGGTGTGGAGGGTGAAGAGATAGTGATGACGGCGGGTGGTGGTAGTGCTAGGAGGCCATTGCCGACACCTGGGCAAGGGGTGACTCCTCCAGCGCAAAGGTCGACGAGGCAGCCTGGTGAAGCCAGGAAGCCGCCAAGAGGCCCTTGATCTTTCAAAACAATCATGCCTTGTTGGATTTATACCATAACCCGCTTGCTTATTTCTCGAGTTCTCAATTCGCTCAAACTCTTTTCTTCCCACTCACGGATAGTGAAGGCAACCCGAACGCAGTTTTTTTCTCAGTCTTTCTTTGCTCGCTGAAACATCTCCTTTCGCCAATTGTATCCTTGTTATTTTCCTTGGCTCCATGCGAATCCCATTGCTGTTATTCCCCTATCCCTAGTCCTTAACCTCTCGTGACCTCTTTCGTTCTCTTCACCTGGGATGCCTTGATCTTTGTTTGTTTTATTACTTACGGGACTTCGTAATCTTTTCCAGACTAATTATCTGCTGTTGACATTCCCTATCCTTGTTTGTTTCCTCGATCTTATGTACTCAAATATTGCACAGATGTCACATATTCACAGTAATAAGTTAAACATTCAATCAAAAAATTCACTTGAACAAAGTTCAATCTGGTGGACAGCGAAGTACAAGAGGAGAGAGAGGAGGGGAACGCGACACAGTTCATCTTTGAATACCAAATCAATGGTTCACGATTTTCATTCCGAGGTGTAGTATACACCAATCGGACAAGGTTTCCAGCCACCAGCAGAGCCACCCGACACTGCTACGTCTGAGAGCAAGCGCCATCCAGGTGCGGGCTCCGTTGCACTACTCGCCTGTCCATCATGGCCGTTGTAGCTGTGGCCATTCTCTGATCCATTAAGTGGTGCATCAGGTATGTATTGCTCCTGTGATGACGCTGAAGGCAAGGTATCCGTTGGCGATGATAGCGGCGCTGAGTCCAGAGTAAGCAGAGTTTTCAAACGGGCATCCATGACGGACATGTCTTCAGCCGTCCAGACCTGAATAGGTATTATTGTTAATTATCCTGGAACGGATGGCAACAAAAAAAAAAGAAAGGAGAAAATTATGAGAATGGTAAAATACCTTTGAAGGAATGAGGACACCGGGCGTGAAAGCCAGGGACGTGCAAGCCTGTGAGATGACAGAGTCGTCTGAAGCTAGGGCATGCAATAAAGATGAAGCTCTGTAAATTAGGGGGAAAGCCAGTTGAACAGCTGTTCTTCCATCCTGGTGATCATGAAAGGTTGAGGAAAATACATACGCTTTCCTATCTCTGTCCCTGCCGACGGGGGCCTGTAACCCAGTCCCAGGAGCAAGTGAGGTCAACAACTCCGTCGCTATGCGTCTCCGTGTCTCATCCCGGTCCACAATGGCAGCAGCACCGAAGAGATAGTTTTCTAATATCCAATATGCCCAACGTGCAAGACAGGCATCATGGGACGGATCGTTATCCAGAATTGCTGAGGCCTCCTCTGGAACATATAAGAGGAAAGCAACAGTACGCCGAGCAAGGACGACGGGGAACATAACATGGTCCGCACTAACTTGCTCTAAAAGCGGTGTCCAGAGTGCCACAGCTGCTTTAGGCGGGGCAAACGAATCCGTGGGGAATATCCGTTTTCTATTATGTATTGCCACAAACATTCAAGGTTAGTAAAATGACAGAATATAAAAAAACTTGGTATAGACGAAGTAATTACT
Organism: Agroathelia rolfsii; assembly: GCA_018343915.1. Lineage (NCBI taxonomy): Eukaryota > Fungi > Basidiomycota > Agaricomycetes > Amylocorticiales > Amylocorticiaceae > Agroathelia > Agroathelia rolfsii. Next base: position 3,941,698 of record JABRWF010000002.1, read on the forward strand.
TTTTTGATAGGGGTGAAAGACCACCTTTCTCGAGCAATGCATCACATAGACCTTCTAGAGCGTATGTTTCCCGTGTATCTTCGTCAATGCCGCCCGAAACAGTGTCCCAGCTGAGCATACCGCCGCTGTCACCACCGGCATGGACCATGCCTTCGGCAAGCCAACCTTCGACATCACGCAGTGCGGCTGCAATGTCGTCCTTGAGTTGCTTTGATTGAGTTTTATCGCGTAGCGTAAGCTTGACGAGTGTTTTGTATCGCTTGAGGATGGGGAAAAGAGTCGGCAGCGATGGGGGTGGGCGGAGGGTCGTTGTGGATGTTGAGGTCGAAGAGGGGTTAATGGTAGGCATAAAATAATTATGAAAAAGCCACGTCATGCTCTTTTGTGAATGGAGAGAGAGCGATGTTAGTCGGTTTATTATGAATAAAAGAAGGTGTGAAATGTACATACCTCGTTGGCGGCCTGGCGGAGTAACTCCAGACTGGGCAAGTCTTCGTGCGTTGCGGCATGTCGAAGCTCCACCAACCAGAGAGGAAAGCCCAGCTGTGCAGCAATAGACGCGATTGAACGGGCATATGCCCCGAACTGGAGAGGATCGACGAGACCGTTGACTAACCGAATGATCGCGGATGCATAGGCCTGCCTCAGCACCAAAGAAGATACGAAAGGCTGTTTTGTTGATGAGGAGAATGATGGGGGTGACCATTGAGAGTCTTGCAAGATAGCAATCAAAAGAGACAAGGTAGATTCAAGCGCATGCGGGAGGAATGTAATAGCACGCCATGCAGATATCTATCTGGCAAAATCAAGAAAATTTGTGTCACTCTCCAAGTATGCATATGAAAAGTTGATCGAGTGCACGGACGCGTTGTACAGCAAGCAATCTAGATTCATTGTTGGACTCATCGGAGTATATCCAGGAGCATACTTGATCTAGTTCGGCTGGCGAAGCCCAGGGAACACGCTTTGGCAGTCTCATTCTCGTCGATTACAGGAAAACATTGACCACAGTTGCAAGCGGTGTATGTAGCGCATGAATTTTCAGCCACTGCGGAAGCAAACATCCTCAGCTTGACCGACTTGAATTCATCAACCACACGCCTGGTCAGAAAACCTGGGATGAAAGAAATGGTTGGTGTAATTAAAAATACATCATCCATACACCCCAACTTGAACAAGTTTGGATACGAGATTGCTGATATATGAGCCAATATAAATGACTGCAGTCATCCCACAGTAATATTTTATACTTAAACAATTCAGACAAATCCTCGCGACTCTCCCTTGCTCTACACGGGATAGTCAGTCATGTAGAAAGCTTACGTTATGGTGATGAAATATCACAAATGTTGACAAGGCACACCGTGATAAATGACGACTCGCATAAATAAAAGTCATTTATTGGAGTGGTGCGTCTGGAATGAGAAGCACGTGCCAGTGACGTCGTCGTTTTACCACCCCTACGTCATCGGTGTGTATGAACATTGCCCCAAACTGGTATTTATACGAGTGGGTGTGCAATAATCACTGAACACATACACCTTCCACATCCCCCAAGGAATTCTTAAATCGCCAGATTCTATTATCTCTTTCATATTCTAATAATCATGTCCATGATCCGCGCCGCTGTTGCATCTTCCTCCCGCGCTATCTATGGCGCGCGTGCCATCCACTCCACCCCAGCTGCTTACAAGACGGTGACGGAGAAGGTTTCTGAAGCCGCTAGCTCTGTTAGTTTTTACCGACATACCTACTATTGGTCATATACTGACATTGCAAACCCTGTAGCTTAACAAGAAGGTCGGACAAGGCCTCGCTTCTGCTATTGAGACCGGTGAACAGGTCACGGAAAAGACGAAGGAGACAGTGGGTGAGTCAATCCATATCATCCTTGCGCTAGTAACTTGATACTGAATTTTTTTTCATATTAGGGTCTGCATCTCAGGACGCATCAAAGAAAGCCAGCGAGACTGCTGAACTCGCCGGCCAGAAAGGAAACCAGGTAATGCTTGATATGACTTCCCTTGCACGAAGCATATGGTTAACTGTGCCGTTTCAGGCTGCTGCTGGTGCACGAAAGGCTACCGAGGACTTCAAGAACGAGGTCAAGAAGTAAATCGGTATTTTCGGTGTGACTTTGGAAGAAGGACCATATAATTGCATACGATCCGCATTTGTATTATATCACTATAATAGCATAATTCTCATTACAACACCTCTGGAACGTGTGAAAGCGAGTCTCAGCCCAATCCGTGATTCTGTATCGGCAACCCAAAAGCGATGCAACAAGTCACAGTTTACTCAAAATTTTGATGGATTAGGAACTTATCAAGGTTTTTGAGCGGTGTTAAGACGGTAAAGTGATCTAGTTACTATGCTCACTGGTTTGCGCAGGAGTTGTGGATTACGTTCCTGGTCGTACCTGCGTCTATTTAGCCGGGCCAGAATTTGCACGGCATAAAATGAATATAGTCCACCGCCGACACTGCCCATGCGGGCCAGTGCACTGCGATGGTAATTTACACGAGAAGCATCATGTTGCAGTATTGAACAAGACAGCCGAGCAGGCTGTATTCAGTGTAGAGTTAGAGTCGACTGAGAGATATCTGAAGAAACCCGCAAAGATAGCAATAAATAAGTTGTCTATCTCTATGTCTATTGACAAGGATCATGATTATGAAGTCACAGGTGGGTATGTTAGTGCCTGGGTCTGCACCTCGTGGGCCTCGCATCATTGTGTAATGTGCTCAAGGCGATATAAACAGCTGAACCAAAATGACACCAACACGGAGGCACATTTGCTTCTTGAGAATCCTAGTGAAGAGCCGGCTAATGTGAGCTAAGAATCAAATACGGATGTGAATGAGCCAATGTGTATAGCATTTCAAGTCGAGTGGGATTGCAGTCGAGTCTGGATGATAGTAGAAGCAGAGACCGTGACTCCGTCGGGTCACAGCCGCCGCGTTAACGGATAAGAGGTGGTTGCCGTTTCGGCGCACTCATTCGCATAATCCAAATCCAATAATCAAATCGGATCAGCCGATGTCTCGGCGAATGCTGTGGCGATGGCACATGACAAGAACAGGACAATCACAGGTAGTGTTTCTGAGAAACCAAAGCATGGAAAGCGAGTGGAAGCACTGGCGTGGCTTATCCAATCGAGCGCCACAGCACCTAAGATTTTTATATAAGTACTCCAAGTGCCGGCGTTCTCTGTAATTTCGTCATACATAATCCTCGAACCCCCCTCTCTTCAAATTACTACCCCTTAGGCTTGTTATTCAGGAGGCTTAGGAGAAACTCGGAACCCGATTTAAGCATGCGTATGTTACATACCTATCTTGTACTATCTTCACCATCTATTAACATCTCTCCCACCATGACAGTTTCCAGTTCGCTCACCCTCAGCTCCCGCGCTACTCTGCTCCTTTTTGTTCTTGCAAAATCCCAAGGCGCCAGAGCCGCTTGCCATACCGATATCTATGGCTATGAACACTGTACATCAGTTGGATCCACGCTCATAGGTATCATAATTGGAAGTGAGTCTTTTACCGTTATTTATTCTGTCCCGAGCTTGCTACTCAAGGAGTTGTCCGTCAGTACTTTGCTTTCTCATCATTCTCGGCGTTCTTGGTGGCTTCCGTCGAAGGAATCGGAATCAACAAAATCTTGCAGAGATAGGGCGGATGCAGGCCAGTGACAATAATGGAAACTCCTATTTTAGACCCCCAGCACCTGCTGCACCCTCCCAACTAGACTACGTCCCACCATACACGCCTCCGATGTACAGTCCGGCATATGAGCCACCTAGTGGCCCGCCGCCCACTCGGACCCAGTACGCGCCTCCAAGTGGTCCACCTCCGGGCCACCCTGGTTATCAGAAGGAACAGCAAGGATTAACATTTCCTACCAGCGGCGGATCTTCAACAGCGCCATACAATCCCACGGATCTACCACAATATCCTGCACCCACTTATAGCCAGAATAAGGCTTAAAATGTTACAGATTCATGGTTGTCTATTCCATTGCATGTATTGATAATGGTACTTTTCGGACATCTCAATTCTAATCACACTGCCATGCGTGATGAAAACTTTGTATTTTACTTACGACCACTGGAATCTTGATTAGAGTATATCTAGGCCCGTGATTCTACTTAGGTCAACTAGATTACATTGTAGCATGTAATGTAATATTGAACAATCAATTTGTTTTTTTAAGTTACGGTCCTCGACGACTACGGCTCGAGTTTGGGTTCCAAACAATAGGCCGCATCAATGAAATGCAGAAAAACCATATTGTGCTATGAGAAATTCGTGATTGCAGAATCACATTTTCGTGCAACGAGTAAACATCGATATTTGATCCGTAAATAGGGCATCGGCTTCCGTTAATCCATCACCTGCACTCCTAGTGGACCACCTCAATCAACACAGTTAGTTTTAGCCCCGTTACGATCTCGGGCTATTAGGACTCAGTGATTAAATATTTCTTTAGTGTCAGCATCCGTCATAATAGAAGAATCAATCGTAGCACAAAAAACAACGACCCTTCAATTATGTCAATGTGACTAGATCATACAACCAAGGCTAGACCACTATATTATAACTACATAATACAAAGCGCAAGAAATTAATACAAGACGTAAGCAAGACGAAACAAAGCAAATAATAAACATAAGCAATGAGAAATATTATTGAATCAACAAACGAGAAAAAGAAAAAACGAATCGCCAACACTCTGATGTAACAAGTACTTCTGTTATGGTGCAACTATTAGTTGACTTCTGGGTTGGTTCATAAATTAGGCGGTTCTATGGAAGACTGATGCTTCATTCACGTTAGATAGAAATATATCACAACCAAGACTCTGGATACGAGTACTCACATTCATCTTCAACGATAATTCCCGCCAAAGAAAGCAGCAGGTCCATCTACAACCACGCCGTGAGGACGATGGCTGGGGGTAGCGCCGCGAGTGCCACTAGCTTCTGCAACGTGCCCATCGCACGACATGTTGATAACAGTCGTGTCTTTTGTGTTCGAGTCCTGTATCGAAATTCATTAATTTGCGTGAAAGGGTTAGACTCAATCATACATACACGTTGCTGGTCAATTGAACTTTGGCCTCGTGGAGCGATAGGCAATCCAACGCAGAGCGCAGAGAGTATAACAAGGGTAGATGCAACGGTAATGAACCTCATGTCAACGTTATAGATTAGTATGGTCGAATAATTGATGAAGAGGGTGCGCGTATGAGTGAGTGGATGGGTGTGCATGTTTCCTCAAAGTCAAGCCATCTTATACCACTTCGTACCCGCAGCATCTACGAATACATGATGCAGATGACACAATATGGCAAGACTAAAACAATTCCTCCCCAGTTGTGGGTGCCAACGTGTCGTATAGATGCATTGATCACAAGCCGATCCAAGCTGGCGTGATTCCTCGATGTGAAGGGAACTCCCCTACGTGTCAATGTTCTTAACAGCCAACGCACCGCTCAGCTATAATTATGACTCGAATTGGAGTCCTAATGGTGAGTACGCAGTCAGTGAGTCACCAGTGTCCGCCGTAGTCAAAGAGCCGGACAGATTCCTGCGCACGGTGACAGCCGTCTACGCTGCTGGTTTGAGACAGCACAAAGCTGGGAGGATACTGTGACACAACGTCGGTGGATCGTCGCGATTGAATCTTCATGGTATCACATTCCCAGTACACTGAGCCAAAGCCTCTGTAATCTAGTTTTGCAGAGCCTCGTCATGACCAGCTCCCGATCATTCGTGAATTGATGGTTGATACGACGGAACTTGAGCCAGATATTCAGAAGGTAAGAGAAAATGCAGGGAAAAAAGTTGACCCAGCATTGATGCTCTCAGTTACAAGTATTGTGGCTGCAATTTATTTTTTTTGCAACCCGCGTTATCATGGCTTAGAATGCTATTAACGGAAGTTTGCACAGCTCAAATTGGCTATGTCTGAGTTGAGTGGCATAGGTGAGGGAGCGGTCAGTCTGCTCCACAAGGGGCGCATCAGTGATGTTGATGTGACAGGCAGTTTGTTGAATGAGGTTATCTTCAGCTTGCGCCTTGATGACCTGGGTTCCAGAGGAAGACGCTGATATGACACAAGTACTGCCAGCAGCTCATGATTTAAGTCACTAGTACCACCATTGCTGATAGGCCCATATCATTGTATTCAGACTGCTGCTAAGCCACCAGGTCAAAGTCGCTACCGTTCGAAAGCCATGACAGGTGTAAATGATGATGGTGGCAGCATCATGAGCCAGGAAGCGGCCCTAGTTCACGAGAGTGGCCCAGTGGCTCAAATTTCAAAAGTGGCTGCGACTGATGAATTGAAACCCTGCCGGTGCGTGCTGTCGTATCCGCTGATTGTATCATACTACTCATTTTCTCTTCATATTTCACGTCCATACGTGAAATTTACCTTCCGCAAGATGAATGATGGTTTGCTGAAGATGACAGCATATGTCGATACTTTGCCGAATTTATTATCGCTAAATTGTAATTGAAACTTGCAAGGTCCCTAGGTCTTGGTATTGTAATGGTGCTGTGGACTAACTTGAAGATTGGTGGAGTGTTGGGAAAAATTTTCCAAACTTGTATATTTCAGGCCCTCTGGATTCCGATTGGTAGTAGTGACCTCATATAAATTCACTAAATTTTGATTTTCATCAATATGCATCTCTTGAACACTGGATTTGAAAAGGAAGTCTCGAATGGCCGGAAAGAGCCTAGGATCATAATTAACATTTTCAAACGGAGGATACAAAGCACGCATGTAAAGTGTCCGCACTTGAAGCTTGAGATATCTACAGCTAGTAGCCAAGTGCGAAGGTTCGGGTTAGAGACTTAGACTGCATATGCAGAAAGCAGCGCTAGGAATGTGATACATATTGGTGTTCCGATTCCGTACATTCAAATGGTCCACCAATACGGGGTATTATATGTATTCCACCAAGCCCCAGAGGATACTTTGTGTGTTCTTCGTTTTCCCTACTCACTAATATATCATGTCTTAGTAAATGTGGACGTTACAAATCCTAGCCTACTAGCAGCAAAGTTTTAGTCATTCAGTCCATTTCTGTGAATGGCATAGTCACTGACTCGGACGGTCTTTTGAGCGGCTTAATAATATTGATACTGGGTGGAATATTGCCCGCTCCATCTGATGAAGCAACAATAGTTATTATTTTCGTTTTGACACTCTGGTGAATGGCCCGAGCCCAGATTTACGACAGTCCAAATCCCACCACTGGGCCAGCATCAAATGATGGTTCTCAGAGACGAGAATACAAGGGAATTCTATATTGGCGAGACGCAGCAATTTTACTTCATAATAGCATCGTTATGGCAGAATTATAGTGCTTCTTGAGACATCAATCCTATCATCGCAAGTATGCCAACACTAGGACATCACCTTCACACTGATCCGAGTACTAGTCTCGCCCGACACATCACCATTTTGTGAAGCCCCATCAAAACAAGGCATTTTCCGATCATACTCACAAGTGCACTTTGATGGCTGCAGTGACATGAAGACTCAGATTTGAGAGAGGTATAAATAGCCCTCTAGCAGCGTTATAGAAATTTAACCAAATTACAGATATGGAGCCATAACCGCGGGTAAACCTCAAGGAATGAGATAAGTTGCTAACGGCTCAAGTATTCAACTTCTGTGTTGATGGCCGTGCTAGCCAAGATCCCAAAAATATGTTTGGCACAATGTATATCAATGCACCCTAGCAGGCGCACAGCCATAGTGCGGACAATCCCAAGATATCAACATTCGCCCGTTGCAGCAATGGTCCAGATCCACTGGCGGATTATATGCAGGATCATGCTAGGTGGGTCGCGCAGCTTGCGGCTTGGTGTGCTTCGGTTCGCATAACACCAAGCCACAGCTACAAATCCAAAGCTTCGACACTCCAGCCTACTCAAATAGGTCAGCAACAACCTGATACACAACCAACCTCGATGTGATCCCCAAACCGCAACATCTCACTGCGACACCATCTCGTGTACATGTACTGGATTTTCAAGGCCGCCTCTCCTAAACGACTGGTCCTTATTAGATTGAAGTAACTGGTACGACCAACAACGTCGGAGCAAAGCGCATCTCATCCGTAATTCATCTATAATTAATTGCCCGTGGACAAGACTAGGTAGAGAGAAAATTATGGTATAGAATAAACAAACAAAAAAACTCCCATGCAAAAAAAATGAATGTCTCTACTACCTTTTCGCGTAGTAGGAGAAAAGATCTATCTAGATGTTCATCGGGCCGATGCAGAAGAAATAATCGAAGAAATGGGACAAGCAGTACACAAGTTTGGTTCATGCATGAGTAGCACGAGGGGTCATCTTGAGGACACAGCCATCCATCGGGAACAAGGTGGCGATGATTCTGTCAAGCAAGAGGAATTGCTCAGCATCAAGCCATATCACAAAATCAGGATAAAATTGAAATCATGACTCACTCAACCTCCTCGCTCGTCTCGGTTTTGATGTGTTCGAACTCCATCATCTCAATTGCGACAGCCAGCACAAGGGCGATGTTCATCTGTGCGTATTCAAGACCAATGCACTTGTGGGGCCCACTGCCGAACACGAGATAGTTTTGCGGGTTCTTGTTCGCACTGCCGTTGGGATCTAGCCAGCGCTCAGGTTGCAGGCTGTCGGGTTCCGGGAAGATATTGGGGTCGTGCAAGGAGTTGTAGAAGGATGGAATAACCATGGAGCCGGATGGAACGGTGTAATCATCCGAGATGGGGAATGGCTTAATTGTTTTGTAAGGAACCATTGTGACGGGGGGCTTGACACGCATGCTCTCCTTCACCATAGCACGTAGATAGGGCATTTGATCCAACGATTCAATGGTCACAGGGGCATCCATGTCTGGACCGCGCACAGCTACTTGCTCAGCCTTGACCTTGGCCAGAATCTCGGGATGATCAGCTAAATGTTGGAAGCCGTAGATGAGACCAGAAGACATCGCATCCTGGCTAGCGAACAGGAACGAGAAGACAACCATGGCCATTTCGCGGTCGCTGAAGTCTCTGCGGCCTTTATAGCTGGGGTCGGCAAGAGCAACGTTCCACTCGTCCAACATGCATTCAGGCACACGACCGGCTTTCATAGCCACCTTGCTGAGCCTCGAAGCCTCTTCAAGATGACGCATGGCAGCCTTGCGGGCTTGAATAGCACGATACACCTTTGTGCCAGGGATAGCTAAGGGGAAGTTGACCAATTCGAGAGCACGAGTGATATCCCAATACTTTTCACTAATTTCTTGAGAGCCCTCATCAGTGATGTGGGGTCCGCAGAAAACTCGAAGCGAGGTGTCCATATTCAAGTTGCGCGCAATCATCATAATTTTCTGCTCGGTGGAACCGGTAGGAGAGGATTTAGCAGGTGCAAGCCATTTAGTAAGATGTTTCCGGGTGATAACATCCTGGATGCCGACATAGACACTAAGACTGAATGTCAGTAGACTTTCACTTTTACGTAGTTAGTAAATTAATAGTTACCCAAGGGCTTTACGAGTGAAGAGATTGTTGAGTACGCGACGGTATTCGACATGGGTTTTTCCTGTCAAGAAAACCCTAAATGATTCTTTTACGTTGGTGCGTTGTCAAGAAGTCATAGAATTCAGAAACTGACCAGTTGTCTGGTTGCAAAATTTGCTTGGCCGAATGAACCAAACATGGCTCAGCGTGATTGGGAGAGTTCAAAATTTTCCGTGAGTATTCATTGGACGAAGCCATAACAATGAAACTAAGAGGTCTAGTTAGCTATTGACTATTCCTTTAAACCCAAGATAATCCACAAACATATTGAATACGCTCAAGGCACTAAGGGCACCCGAGTCCCATTGTTTTTTGTATCCCTGCATGGTAGGGTGCAAAGAGTCTGCGAATTTTCCAATGATAGGAATGGTCCATGCGTCTCCAGGAAGATGCCTCTTCTTGTATCTGTACACTGACTGTTCGAGAAGAAGCAAGGTAAATGTAATAGCTGCTGTGGTAAAAAGCCAGCTCCCTGTAGAGGTGAGGGTATGGGACAGGGGTGCCACTGGTAGCAATGAGGAGGCGTTGTAGGTCGCCATAGCGGGTGTGAGTGTGGGGGAAGGTAAAGGAATGTGTAAAACGACCAAAGGCGTTGGGTTCATAACCGATACAAAATCGAACGATTTATGGGCAGCAAAATGACATAAGCAGCATTACTAGATCGGTATCATATCCGACGGCTGCTATTTGCCACCTCCAACGGAACCTATTCTCGTGTCAGCGGCAGTCAGCAACAACCATGAACGACAACTTGGATAACTGGACACTCATCTTACTTCATGCAGAGAAATGAGATGCTATATATAGTCAACTACCGGCATCATACAAGAATATCAATCATTACCCTCTTGGTTAATACCACGCTACTAGTACATTAGCGAACTTTGGCACATTAAGGTCTGAACATGTCGCCATTGCCAGTGCTAGTGTGCCATGTGCCAGTGAATAATATACACGTGTATGACTTATTATTAAAGTATAATCCTTCTGTTCAAATGATTCTGGAGAAGAAAACACTTTTCACTTCTATGGGTGTACAAGTGCTATTAACAATGAATTCCTAGTATGCCTCATGACACATGATGTCTCGGTTGCAGACACAGACAGAATTTCGATCGCTTGTTTTAGAACATGGGGTCGATAGTGCTGCCAAAATTGCAAATTCTGACTACATAAGCCCTTTGGATAAGTTTGGGATCCCAACAAGGTGATTCTTATGCTTTCTCTATTGCCAAATATTACTTGAATTTCAATACTGTGCCGCGGTTTGATTGCTCCGTTTCCTGATCACTATCTGACTTAAACCATTGGTATGTAAAGTGATCTAACCTACTTGTGTCGCTGTGTGCATATTCGTGATTTCTTACCAGTATTTGTTAGTTAATTGGGGTCTGAGAGCATTGAGCGGTAGAATATTCTGGACTCAAGTGCAGGTTAGAATATAAGGGACATTAAGACTGAAGGAACGTATTGAATACAAAAGGGAGGAGACTATACTATGAGGGTGAGGCATCTTGCCTGACACAAGATCTCATCGGATTCTGGGGGGTTGGTGACTCTTGGCAGGCTTGGTGGGCTCTTGTACCTGAATTCGATGACCTGGAAAGATATCACTCCAGCTCGGAGGTGCGTCTATGTCTCCTTGAGATATACCGCCAGACTGTAAATGCAACTCCGATAGCTCGTACTCTGGTAATCCTTCATCACGATTATCCATTGCTAAGTCCTGCATTTGGTTCTCTGGCTGAGACAATGGATATTTAGGGACCATCCGCTTTTTTACTGCTTCTTCAAGATCGCTTATTCGTCTGGATGTATCCAACCAGTGAAGGAGGTAATAAAGCAACGCTGCTATCGACAGCCCAATAATAGCTATAAGAGATGCAAATGAGGATCTAAGTAGTTGTCAGCGGTACTCATAATATCGACTTACTTAGAATGACATAGATTAATTAATTATCTTTCGTGCCCGTACCAGATCTTTTTTGAGGTACTAGATTGGCATGGGCATCAATTATCTGCGATTGCCCAAGAAAATGGTGTAGCAGCGACAAAAGAGCCGGGGGCTATGTTCCGCGTGAGCTTAGCATATGGCAGTAGTCTTGTAGTAGAATTACTAGTCTCGTATTGATGGCTGTCGAGTGGAAGGTGTAGGTGGAGAGCCGGGTGGTCTTATAACACGTATATATAGTATTATAGCACGATAACTCCCATGATTGTACTAGTAGGGGGGTACAAAACAGTCCTCAAGTGCTCAGGCTACTCAGAAATACCGAGTATCCACTGCTACTACGTAGATTGATCAATCTGCCACACTTGAAGCGTCATTCAATGATGCAATGCAATTCGAATAACAGCTATTTTTATATAATGCCACGAGGATTTAAAGTTTTCAAACCCTAAACACCACCGTCGTGACTAAATCAGTTGATGTATCTGTTCCTCTTGATCATGCAAATGAATACATTTTCTCACAACTTGAATCTTTTTAATGCACCATTTAATCAAGAATATGGTAATTACAGATGGTGCGGTGAGCAGATGTTCACGGCGTGAAAGCTACATGCATGTAGGCCAAGAGTGCCTGATTCCATCATAGATAACCATTACAGAGAGAGTAGCAAGACAAAAGGAGACATGATAAGCTTTATGGAAAGTCGGGAGAGTGAAAGGCCATCAGAAGGGGACCTTAAGTATCCAGGTTTATGAGCATCATGATGGTATATGAGCGGATATGGCAAAGACAGTTGTAATGACAATGACGAAAGTGGTATAAGTAACGAAAAAGATGTCATGAATAACAAGAGAAACGAGGATATTAAAAGACCACGAAGATGCTGGGAGCAGAGTGGGCGATAGCATAAGGCTACCAGCGTACCAGTGTGTCAGGGATGCCGCAGTAAGAAAAATGGAGCGTACTAATAGGTAGTAGCGTAAATGTGACCGATATCACAGGGGAGCCTGATAGGAGGTGTAATGGAGACAGTGTTAATTAAAGCACGTCAGGGAAATAGAAAATAATAAAAAGACATGTCGACGCGAATATATGTTTCGAGGAAGTTGGGATATGTTAACAAGAGCCAATCGGGCACGGAAAGAAAAGGAGGAGGGTCATAGCCTGACTATATTAAGTAAGGAATAATAGAAGATGATGTAGAAATGGCGAACTAGCAGTGGCCTGAAATCACAGACAAAACAAAAGACAGCAAAGCACAACCACGGGCATTACATCGACAAAGCGACGGGGGTCCCGAAGCTTGATCCTACCCTTAATCCGGATATCCGAGGTAGTGCGCACTGTTGTGGCGGGCATTTGCAATAGGATCCATGAATGCACAGCTGTAATCCATGATGTAATTAATTCTAGAGATAGCTCATCTAGCATTAATAAGTTAGCGTGCTGTTTTATGCCCATAAATAACTTTTTTGATTATGACTTATAATAATTGTTAGTGGCCTCGTTTAGTGGCCTTACTTCGGGCTCCTAGCGATGCAAAGTACAACTTAAAATTAGTACACGCAATTCAATATGCATGGCAGCTGGATACTTCAAGAAGTGTGAGAGGCAGCAAGGGCACAAGATGATCCCATGCAACAATATTGTAATGGACCATAACATTCACCGAGAAAAGCAATGCGGTAACATCCAGGGTATTTAAGGCATAGAAATAGCATGAAGGAGATCTCAACGGAACTTAGTTATAGTAAGTACTGAGAACCTAACGGTTTACATATCGTTATCGCAGCAGTACCGATATGTAAGGTATAATGTATAACAGCTCGTCGTGGGTGAGCTGTGGATCACCCGAGGCAGTATTTACTTGGAACCAAAACCGTCCAGAAGCACAAAGCCACTATGTATCATGATTGCTAGATCCTAAGGGGAAGAAGTCTAAGTGAGCATCAGGAAATGTCGGAATCTGCATGAGGGAGAATGGACGGAGAACAATCGGAGATAAGATGGGTCATGTATGGTTAATACGGGCGTTGATGACTGGCGACGGGTATAGCTGGTCCTTCGATATAATCGTAATGCCCTGGAGGGGCCTCGCTAAGAGGTGCGTAGTCGTTCTGTCGAGAGATCCCGCTGAAAGGAAGGTAGCTTGGTCTGTAACCGAGTGATACCTCGTCTTGGACTAATGGTCCAGATTGCAGAGGGTAAGTTGCACTAAGATGATCATATTCCACGGTTTGTTTTATCTGTGCTTCTTCCAGGCGGCGCTTATCTTGAGATTTTTTATAGAAGACGTAGGCTACCACAAGAACTATCACCACAAGCACAACACATACTAGTATAAACCAAAGTCAATACCAGGCTAGGACATTGAAAATCTAGCAACGCACTTGCAATGATTGCACCTGTTGAGAGTGGTTCAGATGAGTTTGACCCCCCGGGTCCGGTATGGTGGTAGAAAATGCGTGCATGGGCACCCCATGATTGTAAAAGGACAAAAAATACCGAAAAAAAGAACTGTGAAGGCGAGCTTAGATTGAGCATATGGTGAGCACATAATAGCGAGACTAAGAAAATCGAAACAGCAAAGTTAGAAAAACTGAGGCAGGTTATAAATACGCAGATCATGACATACACATCTTTGTGTGTCGGTGCGGGGTGTGCGAAGTGTGAATTTTGGGTACACACTGATATTTATATACCAGTGAGAAAGATAGCATCATGATTGAGATCGTATCAAAGGCTCAACGTTGTCTGGATATAGGCACAGTTGCATTAGAGGAAGTGCCAAGCCCAACATGTTGCACAGCTTAAGGGCACGAGTTCATATCTGCATCTATGAAATGCGACTGATGAGTGGCAGTTTGTCTTACGGCCCCATCCAGCTGATAGTGATGAGGAATAATAGCCTGAGCTCGAGAGCATGTCCTAAGTTAAAACGACACAATGGTAGATGGCCGCACAAGTCTGAGGATCCTGGAGCTCAAGCCATGCTAAGAAGGGACATCATGCTTATAGATGTAAATATCGGAGCAGTAATGGCATAATTCAAATGTCACGCCCAGCCCGAACAAATGCCAAGGCCTGTGGTTATGGTACATGTAGTTGGCGGTTGCGCCGTTACATAATAGAACAAGGCCTCCGGTCCGATAGAGAGTGCATGTCAAGTCTGACTCGGCAGCCGCGCATGTTTTAATTTGTGAGGCGGCATGGCTCGGCGACAGGACTTATATGACTCGATTAGGCACGTGCGCGCCTGGTGAGGCGGGAGGCGCGTTGATGCGCTGATGGCTCGGCAGGGCGTCGGGCCCGACGCTATGCGTCACGCGCCAATATAAGGAGGCGCGTTCACAGCGAGGTTGCCTCATCACCCACATCACCCCTCGCACCACAAACAACATGCCCCCCCGCAAGAAAGCCTCTGCAGCTGCATCCACGGCTGAAGATACGTCCACAGGTGACGCTAGTGGAGGCCGAACAACACGGTCGACGCGCTCATCAACCAGAACTGCATCAGGTTCTCAGACTACAACGTCTGCACCTGTGTCTAAGACCGATCCTGAAACTAAGGCAAAGCCCACATCCAAGCCCAAGGCAACGAAGAAACGATCACGAACATCCCAAGATGATGACGAGGTCTCTGCGGAGGATGATTCAACCATCAAGCCTTCCGCTAAGAAGGCTAAGGTTGACGACACCGATAAAGACGATGAAAAGGAGAAGAAAATGGTAATTTGAACATTTTGGACACCCTGAATTTAGTTAAATAAGGGTTTCTTTTTAGGTTACTGTACTCAAAAGAGGCGCGGCACCTGTGGATCCAGAGTCGCCTTACGTTCGTAAGTGATAATGTTCGACATGTACTACGAACTTTTTTTGCTAATCCCAGTAGATACACACCAAGTCTATCAGAATGCAGACGGCGTCTGGGATGCCATGTTAAACCAGACCGATGTGGTAAACAACTCAAACAAGTTCGTTAATCTATTCCTTGGCCGTGATATCACTGTCGGCTGAGACTGGAAAATAGGTTCTATGTGATACAGGTATTGCATCCATCTGGAAACAACTCATCATGCATAATGTATATCCGCTGGGGACGAGTAGGTGAAAAGGGGTCGTCTCAGACCAAGGTATTTTGCCACTAGTTGTTGTGTCTTATTAATGAAACTACTCACATCCTCTCTACTAGGGTCCTTTTGATCCTGCTACAGCGGTCTACCAATTCAAAAAACAGTTCCAATCCAAAACAGGAGCATCTTGGGAGCAGCGCAAAGGCATGTCTGCGAAGAAAGGTTGGTATCCGTTCGATTTAATCTATAATTACGGGATTGCTTATACGCATGTGTCGCAAATACTAGGGAAATATACTTGGATTGAACGCGATTTCGAAGAGGAAAAAGAGGAAAAAGAAGAGGACACGGATAAGAAAGATGTGCTCAAGATACCCGATTCAACTTTGCCTCATTCCGTTCAAGTGCTGTGCAACATCATCTTCTCTACTTCGTATGCAGCACCCCCTCACTGCCCCTTCTCTGTTGACGTAATTATTTTATAGTCTCATAAATGCTGCGCTTTCGTCAATGAACTACGATGCTAATAAGCTTCCATTGGGTTGGCGTATTTTTGTTCAATTATGTCGTTACAAGCTCTGAATATCTTGGTAGGAAAACTTGCGAAATCGACCATTTTGAACGGCTTTGCTGCTCTTAAGGTATATCTAGTTTTTTTTTTTTTTGCGCCGGGAGTACTGTTTGTTCACTAATCATTCTTAGGAACTCTCCGAAGTCATTGACGATCCCAGCGGAGATAAGGTCAAGTCACATGGGTCTTTCCAATATGCCTGCCAAAACCTCTCTAATGCTTACTACTCGTATGTTGATGTTGATATACATGAATATTAACTTACACTCATTCACTGTTCCAGTATCATTCCTCATTCCTTTGGTCGAAATCGTCCAATCGTCATAAACGATGTTCAATTATTGAAAAGAGTAGCTGTTTACTTAATTCAACATGCTATTCACTACTAATGCCTTATTAGGAACTTGAACTCGTGGATGCTCTGGGAGAAATGGTTAGTGGTCATAGCATGTTCAAGCTTGCAGTGAATCTTAGACTATTGCAACAGGAAATTGCTCAGAAGCTCATATCATCTACTATCTCTACTGATGAATATGGAAACCCGATTAATGAACTTGATGCCCGCTTTCGCTCTCTTGGCTTGTCTTCGATGGAACCAGTCGACCCGACTAGTACCGAATTCAACGTATTGGAAGGATATGCACGCGACACCCATGGTGCAACACATAGACACTTGAAGGCAAACATTCTTCACGCCTTCCGGGTAGAAAGGTGTGTACTCAAGTAATCGCCTGGTCCTTTTCGTTCTCTGAATTATTAAATTAGGCAAAGCGAGACGGAGGCTTGGTATAAGGGTGGCTTCGATAAAGTTCCCGACGGTGAACGCCTGCTTCTTTGGCATGGATCCAGGGCCACTAACTTTGCAGGTTAACTATATATTTTTGTAAGACTTTCTTATCAAACTCGCTTACATTTTGGAATAGGCATCCTCAAACAGGGCTTGCGCATTGCACCGCCTGAAGGTTTGTTTCTTGTGTAATGTCTTTACGAAACTTTACTGAACACGAACAACCTGCTTATTCCAGCCCCTGTCAATGGTTTGTTCAAAGCTGTTTTTTGGCATTTCATCTACTGACAAACCTCAAGGCTATATGTTTGGCAAGGGTGTTTACTTTGCCGATGTAAGCATACTAAAATATGCCTATTCTCTTCTTTGTCTTAACCAATCGCTTTCTTTCTATAGATGATGTCTAAGGTTTGTCGTTGAAAACTTGTCCCTGTCAAACTTAACTATCTCACACTTAAATTCTCAGTCCGCTGGGTACTGCTATCACAGGTAAGCGTATATTTAGATTGCAAAGTACGCATATGTCTGATTTGTTCGTCTAATTATATACAGTATGAGCAATGGAGTCGGCATTTTACTTCTCTGTGAGGTAGCCGCCAAGCCATTCCACGAGTTATACCACGCTAGTTATAACGCAAACGTCGATTGTCCCGCGGCCAATAAACGGTATCTCTATTTCTTCTTAGTCTGGGAGCACATTACTTACTCCCAGCGCTATCATTCAAGGTGTACAAAAGGCATTGGAAGGACCCAGCCTATAAAATGGAAGGATGCAGGTGAGGCGCTCAGCCATCCCGAGCTCAAGGGTTGCGAAATGCCTGCTGGACCGGGAGAAAATGTCAATCCGCCTCAAGCTTATCTACAGTATAACGAAGTGAGTGCTTTTACTCTGCATCCAGCGAGCGAACGGCATCTGACTCCTGGCTGAAATTTAGTACATAGTATATGATACTGCTCAAATACGTCTGCGCTATTTGCTCATGGTCAAGATGGATTGATCTTTTCTTGAACAGTAAAACACATCTTGTCTTTTAGTTTAATGTTATTATGACTACCCTCTTTGAATGGTCTATAACTATTGTTTGTCAGATTCTGAGGTTTGTCAGGCAGAAATTTCCCGCAGCACCGTGACGCAGTGGAAGCGTGCAGGGCTCATAACCCTGAAGTCCCTTGATCGAAACAAGGCGGTGCTATAATAATGTTTTCTTTGAAAATGCTCTTATTTTGCATGCCGATTATCCAGCGTCTTATAAATGTACAATTTGATCCTCGATTCTTTTATCACTCGGGCAGATGACCAATAATTCAGTTTTTTGCTTCTTCCCAGGTGACTGCTTCCAGGCCCTTACTATTCGGAAGTCACAGTGATGAATCATGCAAGTTTTCCCTTCACTTTATCACATTATTACCTAGAATGGATAGCTCCCGGCCATTGAGCGCTTCTTGCTTCCGGGATGTGACTTCAAACTGCGTGTGTGAAGAGTGGAGTTGCCTTTCTGAGGTTCTTTATCCTTTCAACAGTCACCGCCCTCGCATTTCCTCGGGACGGCATTCAACGTCTTAGACCGTATAAAATATTGCGATATGAGCAAAACTATGGTCTTCCAGCTTCCCCCCAAATATCTGTGGGACTGACTCACTCCTCATATCGCCCCTTTTTCTCACTCGGCGGTGGCTGAGAATACCTAATTCGAGAGAACCTTGACCTTGCTCAGGCCCACACTTTACACATCTGCAAATTATTTTTGGATCTTATACATGGATACTCCGGCATTGACAGCTAGAGGCTTGTCACCTGTCCTCAATTTGTCAGTGCAAACCCGCCCGCCATGTTCTCCTTTGTCATCAGAAGTTTCACCACGGTTATCCCACGAAACACCCTCAACCTTGCCCCCCTCATTCCCACATACGTCCAATAGCTTCAGGATTTTGTGCCTTGAAACTAATCCTGCCGTCTCTTCGGATACCGACTCCAGTCTCGAAAATTCGCCTGCGTCAAATAGGGTTGCCTGCAACACTCGCCGCTCTTTTGATCAGTCGAATAGTCTACCCCCCTCCATCTTGGCGCGCATGGACACGAGTAGAGTTCGAAGACCACAAAATGCCTTCTTTTTATTTCGTCGCGACTTCCTTGCCAAGCACGGTCAAACTCTCAAGAACAACGTCGAGCACGACCATCGGCACATTTCGCGTATTATTGCGGTCGCATGGAAAGCTGCCTCGTCGGAGGAGAGGGAAAATTACTCCCTGATGGCAGAGAAAGAGAAGAGGAGGCATGCGGAGCTGTACCCAAACTATCGGTTCAGTCCGCAGAGACGGGAGTGTGTCCCACGGCGTAGACGGGTACAAAGAAACGGGGAGCTTGATGGCGAACGCGACGCAAAGATAGCGAAGCTAATCCTCGACGGTGCCTCAAGTGACCAAATCACTCGTGATCTTGCTGGAATTGACAAGCTCATAGAGAATGAAAGGGCAAATGAACAGGCGAGATCTCAGAATACATGGCTGGACCCTTGTGCCTTCACAATCGACACCACATCGTTGCCTACTGAAGCCCCCCAGGTTGAAGGGTCTTTCCAATACATTGATGTAAGAACTCCAGTACCTGCTGTAGTACCTGCCTAATATCCCACCTGCCGTTCTAAATTTTATCTAGGCTAACATGAATCCGCCCGATTTCACCGGTGGATTCAACGAACCCGGCTCCTACACGCGGTTCAGTGGCTGCGTTTCGTCCCAAAGTTATCTCGTTCCTGGCAATCAGACCGTCTCAATCGGATCCTTTGATTATACCTCCTTCGACCAGTCCAGACCTAATTTTTCATCTTCCTTATGCAATTTAGCAGGGATACCTACCCCACTGATTCACATGGATCTATTTTCTCGGACGTCATCGTTTGAGGCCCTTCATGGCTTTATTTCCAATCCAGTCACATCCTCAGTTTCCGCAGAGCGACAAGCCATTAACGAGCACGATGCTCACGTCCCGATGAATCATTCTCGATCCATGCCTACGACTTACGCATCCTTGACTTATGGTCAACCAGCTGCAGCATACAGTTACTTCGTTCAATATCCAAAATTCTGATGGAATTAGACTCTTGGGGTGGGAAACGGAGAAAGGCACAACTGGATCCATCTAGTTCTTCAAGCACTCGTGTCAATTAACCTCATCTGATTATGAAATACTACAATATCCGCTCATATCATATTGAAATTTTCAATTCAGAGAACTCTATAATTTACATATCTTTACGTATCTTCTCAAATACATCTACGCCATGTGTTCCGAGTGCGGTAGCCAGGCCTACAACTTCAGCGCCGGCTGCGTGCATCCGCTTTGCTCCACGGGCATCGTGCACGCCTCCGATACCGATTATGCGAATCTCCTTCAAGCCCAAGTTCGATGAAACTTTAAGGGCTTGCGAAAATGAAAATACGTTTCCAAGTGCCAAAGAATGAAGGGCCTCGCCAGCTAAGCCACCGAGTGGTGTCGGAAGGGCAAAACTAGGCTCTGTCAATCCCTCTGACGGGTTAGAGCCTGAATAATCTGGAGATGGTTGGATCTCCGAAGATAGTTGAAAATCAGAGCCGGGATTGCCAATAAAGAGACCGGAGCCAAGGGTGTTGGTACAGGACAAAAATGCGATCGAGCACCTGCCAGCGATTAGAGGTAGCTCAAGGACTGCGAGCATCTTAATGAACTGGTCCTTGAAGACGTAAGGCGGGAGCTTTAGCCCAAGGGTTAAACTGGGATCAGCTTCAAAGTGCTTGGATAACATGGCAATTAGGGGAACGAGCAGTGCAGGTTCGTAGGCAGGCGGCGGTGCGTATGGAATGTTAGGACATGATGCATTGAATTCCACGGCTATTCTGTGCTTAGCTTCGCCTAATGACGCGCGGAACTCTTGTATCGTGTTCAGCATAGTGTCTAGCTCCCTCGGGTCACTGCTGGTAATGCTGATAATGAAAGGCTTGTGATTATTTTCGTTTGGAGTGACATTGGACGCAAGGATGCGAGAGATTGATTCGATGTAATACGACAAGGGATGAGGCGAGTATCCGTAGGAATTAAGGCTCCACCTAGAGTCTGCGGCGAGGGCTACCTGTGGTTGACTGGTCTATAAGCTCTCACAAAGGCATGTCGGGATACTTACAGCATGGGTCTTGTCTTCTTGAAAGCCACCGAGTGTCGCTGTTCTAGATACTACCGCTCCGGTATGCGGTGTGTTATATAGAATTTCGAGTTGTTCATGCTCAGAAGCCCATAAGCACGAAGAATTGATGAGAGGAGGATTAATTATTAGGGTGTGGATATGTACCATATCAATGGAGTAGAGCCAAGATGATAAGGAAGCGAGGTTCTTATCCGGCTTATCTACAGTTGTGTATATGACGAAATGTACGTCACCAAGGAACCAGAGAAGCAATATCATTTATTGATGATATTTCGTTGGTGTAGATTCTAACCTTCCGTTTGGAGCGGATCTTCGCCTGCATGTCAAGCTCTATATGAATAGTTTAGGCCACCAATATCTATCAATAGTTTTGTGTTATTTGAAATACTTGAATCAGATTAATTCTGCTACTACCTTCGCGAGCAACAATTGCATCCATCCATCCCCAAAAAACATTTACAAGCCTAAGGCCAATCTCTTAGACCTAGGGCGCTCTTGGTTCTCTCCACCACCCGGTGCTCATTCCTAATGCATCGCTCAAAAACTCCTACTCAGGCCTACGATAAATTGCTCCAGCGACACGACCACATCAGCACCAGAATCGAGGCATTTGTGACTCTCTTGATCGTACACACCACCGCTATCAACCAATCGAATATTTTTCAGCCTCTTGCCCGACGAGTCGTTGAGTGTCCGCCGAGCACTTTGTAAAGACTTAATTGCAATAATCTGACCCCAGGATCTCTGAGTGGTAAGACTCCATATTCAGTCCGTGCATTGGTGCGGCCGAAAATCGCGGTCGAGACGCCGATACAGGCTAGAGACGAGATTAGATTCCTTATGTCAAGTTTAAGTTCTGTTTAGCTGAATCCTCGATGGTGTCACAACTCGAGTCTGACAGCTCCCGAGAACTTCTATCAGCTTCTTTTTGAAGTAGGAAAAATTGGAGAAGGAATAAAGCCTAAATCGTGATGTCAGTATACGATCTTTTTTTTCGGAGGAGATGCTCAAGCCTCACGATGTCATGAGCAAGACGTCTAATTGTAGAAGATCGACAAGTTTCCGGAGATAGGAAACGCTACGACGCATTGAATCCAACGCCAGTGTAATTTCTTAACTTCCCATCTGATCCGTAGCGAATTACTTGAATGTCTTCCAGCATCCTCCCCAGTTTTTCAGCGCCCCCTCTGAAGATGCCGATGATAAATAGTTTTTTTGGATTGTGTTCAAGAGTTTTATCGTCGGGAGCCATGTTTAAAGGCGCCTGGGTGCCTTGTGTGTATTCATCCAGGATACGAGACAACAATCCACGCGAATGAAAGAAGCAGTGAGATTCCAATGAGCACGCGACCTATAACTACCAGAACGAATTTGGCAATTATGAGTCAAGCAGAAATGGAGTTTAAATGTATAGCTGAAGCTACAGATATCAGTATTTTGTTGTGTAAAGCCATGTGATTGCCCGAGTAGTTATGGATCCTGTGTAAGGCGATTGGTAAAGCTCCTCTAGTCCAGAATATCTGGTTGTCTTCCGACAGGTCGAGTCGATAAGAGATGGAGTGACCGTGAGAACTGATTGTCACTGAATGTGCAGTGATGTTCTATGGCATGAAGGAAGCGATTAAAGACGCATGTTGTAGCTTCATGTTATATTTTTACACATCAGGATACGCCCAGGGTGTCAGAAGCGTTAAATTCTAGCGCCCAAACTGGCAGAGACAAGGGAGGCCACGATGCAAACACATGTCAAGCCCATATCAAGAAGGCAGAAAATCGAAAATAGCTGTGATAAATAGTAAAAACAACAACAACAATCTATACGTACAAATGTCTTTCGAGCGCCCAAACCTATTCAACGAAGGAAAGAGACAGCTATTTCATCAACTCTTCCCTCTCCAAAACCGATCTCTCTAACTTGATCAAAATCGTCGTTCTAGACGGAAACGGCTGCGTAGGCGTGTGATGTGCTGTCACTCGAGCAGGCTGTAGGGGCGTATTGGAGATACATAATGCATCATGGATCACAGCTCAGTGTCCAGAAAACTCACGACTCCAATCGATAATAATCAAGATTACTTACGAAACCTAATCCGTCCAGAACAGCCTCCACGATGCCAGCTGTGAATGAGGAACAGCTCAGCTGACTCATGTCCTTAGGTACAGATATGAATTTCTCTACGAGTGGGTCGTTATCAATGATCATATCTAGAAGCAAAAAAAGTGTATTGCAGCAATGCAAATCAGTTTAAAAAAGTTATCCAAGAAGAAGAAAGAGGCAAGCGGATAGTAAAATAATGGCTTCTCACATACATTCATCGTCATGCTCCACACTTTTCTCAATGGCATCAGCCGCCTTTCCAAAAACAGCGCGCCACACGTTGGTATGTATCGAAACTAGTGCGGGCACAAGACGAATCTCGCGCTTGGGCGCCTTGGACGCGGATTCCGTTCGCCAGGTCATGAGTTCCAGAGTTCTGGTCCCAATACGGTATCCTAATGTGTTCAGCCTGGAGAGAAGTTGGGGGCACGATCAATGGATGGATAGATGAACAGACATAGACCCATACCTTCGCTCTAAATCACTTATTCCGCTTACGCGCTTCTGCGTATACTGTACAATTTCGGAGAACAGAAAGGCAAACGCGGAAGCAGAGACCTCTGCATTTCGCGTCTTGTTCGGATTACGCTCGTAGATATTCGGTCTGGACGCCGCGGAAACGGGACGAGGTGTTCCAATAGCGGTATTGATGCTGGGAGAAGGCAAAGAGAATCGGGTAGAGGAGGTAGTTGGTGAAAGATGCTCTGTTGATGACGAGGCATTTGAGGACGAGAGCATAGAGAAACGTGGAGATGGTGAGGCGAATGCCATGGACGCTGGACCCTTCTTTGTGCTTTTTCTGATGGTTTTCACTCGTATCTGTCGTGTTAAGCAAGCAGCGTCGCAATATACAAAAGAGTGTTGTGGTGAGCAACTCGGAGTGTGATCTATAGATTGAGACTCGGTCTCCCAGTCGGAGATCAAAAACTTACGCAGGTTACGTCCGATGGCCTTGCCTCCAGACTCTGTCAGGGAATCCCCCATTTCGTCCTGCTGATAGTTTGAGTTGCTCTGAAAAACTCTTCATTCCAAACACAACCAAGAAGATTGTGATTGTACACAAAATCATAAGTCTATACGTATGAATGACGAGTGATGATAGCATAAGTTTCCAGATATACAAATGTCCATACTATAGATACAAATACACCACATCCTTTCCTCTGTCGATAAATTACTTTCATCCATCCATCCAACTGCCTCATGCTGCGACCTAAACAACGCCAATCACAACCGTCGCCCTCAAACTGATTTCCTTCGTCCTTCCCGCACTCGCATCACGCGGCACGGCCAGCACCTCGCCATCAGGCCCCACATCCAAATACTCCTCCGTCCGGAGCGAGCTCGATTTCCATCCCCAACTCTGGCTAACCTTGAACTCATCCGGCGCGCTCGTGAAGCGCGTAAGCGATGAACCCGTCGCGTTCGCGCACGCGATGGAGAAGTAGGCCGTCACCGCCGCGCGCGGGTCGCGGTAGGGCTGCAACGGGGGCGGGGAGGCCGTCGCTGCGGGAACGGTGATAACTGACGCGGATGATGATGATGATGACGACGACGACGTGGTGGATGTGGTGGAAGAGGAGAAGGCAGAGCCGCCCTGCATGGGCGAAGACGAGATTGACGCAGGCACTGCAGCGGGCGAGATGGGCATCGGTGTCGACACGCGGCTATCGATCAGACGGAGCGAGGGCGAGTAGTGCGGTGGGGGCGTGGGCAGAGACATCGTATTTGGCAGAGACGGCCCCCTCACATGCGGCATCGAAGTTGACGGCCTGATCGTTGGCGCAAACGTTGACATGACGGGCGTAGGATCCACGTGTGATTGGCGATGCAAATAGACGCCTAGCTGTAAGCCCTTCTTCCGGACGACTTGCACGTAGACATTGTACAGGCTCCCTGCATACCAGATCGTGTGCGAATGCAGTCTGTTTTTCTCCCTCAGAGACGCAACGTCCCAGAACTCGACCGCGAAGCGCATAGGTGGATGAGCAACCCATTTACCCGTGCCGGATGCATCTCTTGAGACACACTCAGATGCGTGATAGGCTTCTGGCATGAGACCGAAGAAGTTGGCCTCATTCGGTGGTCCCGAGCGCGAGTTTAGATTTGCATGTGAGCGTGCGGTGAGATCGAAGAGATGGTTCATGCTCGAGCCGTCAACAGCGGCGCTGTCGCCCATGCGTTGGGAAGAGTCCCTAGGGACGTGATAGTATACTTTCGATTCTTCTTGTTTATGTGCAGCAGATGACAGTTGGGTAGCCAGTTCAGCAGTCGTCATAGCCAAGCTCAGTGGCCGGCTTTCCGTAGACATTTTTTCTGTCGGCGGTGATGGTGGTATGGGCGAAGATATAGGAGACATACGGCGCGAAACGGCTCCTTGCGACTTGGATGTGATATGGTGGCGAAGTAACGATTGGTTCCACTGGGCTCCTTGTAGTACTGCCATAGGAACATAAGGTTGGTTTGTTGTCGGAGAAACATGCTCATAGATAAAAAGCAGGTCGTCGAAGGACTGGATGAGTGTAAGGATGAGCTCAGGGTTATTATTGGAAAGTATATACATACCATATTAGAGTAGTAGATAGATTCTGAGAACATCTTCTGCCACTCTTTCTCCTCTGCAGGATCTATTCCACCTTTCCTCCTGTACTCAACCACGGCAACTGCGAAATCGTATCTCTCGCGCTCGCCACGGACAAACAGAGCATCTGAGGTCACCAAGGCGCGAACCCATTTGGCTTGCAAACCATCGCGACCCCAAATGATAGGAATAGATATGCGCCTGCCGTTCTCTGTCTGCCGTTCAATTGTCTTGTTCATCATTGCAGCCGTCACGGTGGCTGCTCTCCTTCGCGAGGCAGAGGCTACAGCGAACTCATCTGCCTTGATCGCCTGCGTAGACGCCTGTCCCGGGTCACGCAAGAAAGTAGGATATTCGTACGCAAGCATGTCCGGGGCCCAACGGGCAAGCCAACAAGCAGCAGCCTCGCCGATCCGATCCGATACGGCACCATAGTGGAAAGAACGATGACCGTCAAAACCCCCGTCGGTTGTGGAGAAGACAGATTCCGAAACAGAAGAAACATCGCTGAAATCCTTTTGGTAATCGAGATCTTCCTCCTTGTGAAAATCAAGCTCCCGTAGTGCCTGAGTGATGGCTTCGGGAGGAGGGGCGGAAATGTGGATCGGGCTTGAAGGTGTGCATAGGCCAGTGCTTACTGCTGTGGAGAATGACTCGTATGGCTGAGCCACTTGTTCCAGCCCAATTGCGGCCTGAGGCTCTGTTGAAGATGGTAAAGGTAGTGATGCTCCCAACGCGAAGCGGAGATAGAGGAGCACGGTGTGTGGTCCCACTGATGCCAACACATCCTTCACAGCTTGTGCAGCGAGGGTTGGTATACCCAGGTAAAGTGCAGTTGCGATGAGGGACAACAGAAATCTTGGACTAGCAGGATGGTCACCCATTGGGGTGGCTTCCACTGGCATGACGACTGGGAAATTAGGTGTCAACGGTTTTGAGGCGGTTGGTATCAGGGTGGACGGAATGTGCAGACGAGGTCCTCCGCCATACAGGCGTGAGATACATGTCCTGTTGGGCAGTTATGAGCAGTTGAAGATTAATACTAATGGCCCAGTTGTTATTTCTCAAGATCGTAATCGACACTTACTCGAATGCTAATGCCAGGGGTCAGTTATCTAGCTGAGTAACACGACACAATGCGTAAGCATTTACTCACCTGCTCGCGTGATATTATGGTCATCGAGAACGATGTCAATTTCCTCTGGTCCTGGATGCACAAGTACTCTGGGCCTCTCTGACGATGACTCTGAGAAGCCAGATGTGAACAGAGAGCGAAAAAACTCCTATGAGGGGTGTATCAGTCTGAAGTGTCATGATCTCCATCTGTGAGACAAACCACTGAGTACTGACTGATTGGATCAAGACAACTCTATGAAGTCTGTAGACCGCTTTCCAAGTGCCACTGATACGCAGGGCAATGTCTGCGGTCCTGCCCTCGAGAAAGGAGTTGTATAGATGACTCTGTATGTCGACTGCTGAATGGCCTGGTGAGCTCATGAGAGACGTAGTGCTAGTGCACACAATGCGAGGGGTCAGCGTTGACTGGATCAGGAACATGGCCGGCTATAAGCCCGGCCCAATCCAATTGCCCAGGCTCACGCACCCATACACGCCAGATTCGGAACCAAATGACTTCTGCCTTGCGTCACCCCGGCACCGGGGCTCGCACGGCCCGGTAGCAACTACTCTCGCCAATCATTTTGCAAACTTCGTTTCTTCCCCTCCTCCGAACCTTTTTTCCATCGACCACACGAGAAGAGCCTTCATTTAGCTCATCCCGGCGGGAAAAAATGGTCATGATGTCATACATGCTTCATAGACGCTTCTTCATGCCGTCGTTATCCCGCGCCAATCTCGTTACCGCCCCACTAAGTCGCTAACGGAAGCGGCCGCTGAGTCGCGCACTGTATCAGCGAGATTACGTTAGTGCTTAATTATCTACAACAAATATTTTGTGATGCAATAGCATGATAATATACGAGTAACAACTCTTCGCCTTAGTATAATAAATCCATATCAGAATGCGACATCCAATAAACATCTATTTCAAAGGTCAGTGACTGGAGTTAATTGGATATGGATCACAAACTATACATGATCTGAAGTGAGCAGCATAGATTCCTATGCACGGCTGCTCTCCCCTAGCTGTCGTAACATGATATTGGCCATATGCCACTGGTGCGTATCATTCACGCTCTTTACAACGCTTGCGCCATACATGTTTTCCCTTAAGTCGAGAAGTAGGCGCGAGGAGAGGATCATCGTCGCACTATTCAAAGTAAGATAATTCCACAACTTTAGAGAGGTCAAGTCACTCACGACGATGTCAGCCATAAATACGCACCCCTTGGTAGGACGTTCTATAGAAAGAGCTGAGGAAAATACTTTCTAATTTCGGTACATGATTGCTAATCAATACATACTATGTTCGTCTAGATAAAATCAGTTCATAATACCATATAGAGCTATGGAATTTGAATACGCACAAAGCAGCTCACGACGTTAATCAGGCTTAAAATCGTCATCGCCCTATACAACTAGCATTAACAACGCGAATATGCTTTTGAAATCTTGCCCAGAAAAAAGCTAACAAAAAATATACCAAACCTAGTATAAGCACGGAACAAAGTCAAACGTCATATTTGGAAATATCTAGAAAAGGCAGAACGCACCATCACGAAGCATAATTGTACTCAGGGATTTCCATCCATGAACAGTACGGGAAGTTCTCGTGGTTTCCGATGTTTTTAAGAGTGTCGATGCGATGATGGCTATTTCCCAGATGAGAGATATTATCCAAAAGAGTTCTATGCCTATGCGCAATGGTTTTCAGGTGTTCGTGGTTCAAAAATACTAGTGGAACGAGACTTCGAGCTCACCCAAGATCCTGCAACAAGATAAAACCCGTCCCAACCCTTTATACTCAACCCCGACACAAACTTGAAGATAGACTTGCGCTAAACACTTACACTCCCTGTTTCTCCAAACGTGGGCAGTTATGATTATACACTTCAATGGCAGTGGTAGTAGTGATAGCAAGTGGCCACTGTAATTCCGGGTAAGATACTGTGCCCATGTTTGAAACGGGAACCAAATTATCTGACCATAGAGAGGCCCATAATAAGTAGATAAAGTGGTACCATCTTGTAAAGAAAGCTCTTTTTATGGCTGTATAATACCGATACACGCCAAAGCTGCGAGGCTGTTTCAAAAAATAAATCAGAAACAGCGCTATAGAAGAGGACTGTTGACTCACTCCAGGCGTATGAAGGGACAATGAAGAAAAATATTCGACCAAGTTTGTCGACAATTTGACACCTATAGAAAGAGCTTAGTACTTCACGTAAACCCAGCCTATGTATTGCTAATGCAATTACCACTATAAGCACAAAGTCTCAGATTGCATATATTTACCCAGGGAAATGACTGATAAAAGAAAGGCCGTACTTGAGGAAGTCTTGTCTCAAAAAGAAGAATACACCTCATGACGCTGATGATTATAGTCAAATAGCGAACAACGAGGAATGCAAAGGTTACGATGCGCTTTGGTTTGCACCATATCAATTGGATCTCAAGCCCGGTAGTAATGATATGGTCGTAGCATGTTATCACTGTAGGGGATTAAAGCCGCAGATATTATTTTTGGTTTTAAGATGTCTCATAGACTCAGAATTTAAATATCGAGGTAGCATCAATAGAGGCAACAAGTACATAATTGCTTAGTAGTCTTGAAAAAGCCATGATCTGATATTAGTCACTTAAGCAATGAAGAAAGAGTACACTTACGATTGCTTTGTGATAGCGTTGAGGTCAGTAGACGACATTAGAAGACGGAGGATGAGGTAGGAGACAAAAGAGCCTGAGGATGAACTGTTGTTCGTTGCTCATGCCGAGCCCCACTGTCTTTTGAGCTATCAGCGATCAAACTATAGACTTCCCTCCCGACTCGGACGGGCCTCGCGAAATCTAAGCAGTTAAGCGAAACCGGACTGCTATTGAATTGAGTAACTTAAGTTAATGATCAAGGGCATTGTGACCCAGGGCTTTCGACGACCCAAGCAGCCGCCTGCAGTGACCCTGCTGAGCACTGGCCAATGCTGACCTGCCACGGTGGAGGGGTTGGGCATGTTCATCAGCATTACCATAGTATTGCTGCAACGTGACGTTGATCTACGCATTGTGTCAGTGAGTCGGTTACTAACAATACTTTAAATAAATCATGTGTAATGATACCAGTGTGTCAAAGGTACCCGGATTACCGCAAAAGTTGCACGATCAAAATATTCCATGGCAGCTACCGGCGGGGCTGTGAATGTGATTGGACGCCGCAGCGTCGCTAGTATTACGTGGAGCAGAGCCTGTCTAGGGATACTACAGTCCCTGCACAAAAAAAATGTCCGATTGAGGTGGTTTCACGGCTACATCTCCTTCCTCACAACACTTTCAACCCAAACAAAGTATACCACGTCATAATAGACCCCTGATAACCCCATGTACATACCCAAAATATTTTCTTACATCAAATAAACAATGTGTGAGCAAGTACACAAACACCCCCATCAAGACCTATCTCTATGATTATCTACTCTGGGAGAAAATGAGTTACATCCTCAGAAACTAGATGAAATGTAGATTATTTTCTGATTTTTTCTTGTATGAAAAGACTATGTAGTTGTTGAGATATAAACCAGGTGAACCGGGGCAAAACTGTCCGTGCTAAAAGCACAATATACTTCCGTAAAGTTAACAAAATCTCTAACCACCTCACTTTTGATAGCTCAATTCCTCAACAGTCACATAGTCTTTTCATACAAGAAAAAATCAGAAAATAATCTACATTTCATCTAGTTTCTGAGGATGTAACTCATTTTCTCCCAGAGTAGATAATCATAGAGATAGGTCTTGATGGGGGTGTTTGTGTACTTGCTCACACATTGTTTATTTGATGTAAGAAAATATTTTGGGTATGTACATGGGGTTATCAGGGGTCTATTATGACATGGTATACTTTGTTTGGGTTGAAAGTGTTGTGAGGAAGGAGATGTAGCCGTGAAACCACCTCAATCGGACATTTTTTTTGTGCAGTGACTGTAAGGCCTGCCGCGCTGTTCCAGGCTCATCCCGCTGGAGCACAAGCGAATACCGGTGCAATATCACAAGAATACTTCTTCATTGCTTTGTTAGCCTATCGTGACCCTTATCTTGTCATTGCAGTGCCACCGGGACTTACAGAAGTAGTTATTAAATGGCACATTAGCGAGATTACTAGGTCGAACGACTTTTGAATGCGGGCAGACAGACATCTAATTAGCTCAACACAGATTCTTCACGACACATGGGTGTTACGGTATATAGTTCAGAAGATAGAGCCTTTATAGTGCATTGCATCGATATGGTTAAGCCAAAATGAGCAAATGTATTTTATACTTACTCACAGCCGCTTTCCCTACAAGGTAATATCAGATGCGAGGACACTAGTTGCGCCATACGCATCACCTGTCGCCCTCAAAATATTGGCGTCCATGTTCTCCCTTATATTGAGGATGAGGCGTGAGGAGAAGATAATGGTTATACTGTTTCAAATGAAATCATTATTTGGCTTTGAGAAGACCAAGATTAACTCACGACAATGTCGGCCATAAATACGCGCCTTTCGGCAGGACGTCCTATAGGGAAGGAAAAATAGAGAGAAAAATTTTGTGTACTATTCAAGTTACCAGCTTGCACATACTATTTTTATCTAGATGATGTTCATTTAAAATGGCCCAAGAAGCTATGAAAGCTGAATACATACAAGAAAGTTCATGAGATTAATTAAGCTGAGCAATGTCATTGCTCTATATATCTACCATCACACAGGGTGCAAATTTGGAAGAGAGAGGAAGAAGCCTACAAAAAATATATCGCACCTATTACATGCATTGTGTAAGACCATCTTCGTATCTCTAATGCGTAGAAAAATGGAGAGATGCAAACCATCTCGAAGCATAATTGTGCTAAGGAAGCGCCGTCCATGAATGGTATGAGAAGACTTCACCGCTTGCCACGTTTTCGAGAATATTAATGCAATAATGACTATTTCCCAAACGAGAAACACCATCCAAGAGAGCCCCAAACCTATGTGTGACAATTTGAATCTTCAAGTTGAGATGAAGTAATGGCATGCTACGTCGCACTCACCCAAAACCCTGTTGTAAGCTATATAAGCCCTCTCCACACGAGTAGCATTAACATGAAGGTGGGATTATGCCGAGTACTTACTCAGCATGCGTCCCCGAGTGTATGCAATGATGATTATATACATCATGAATGGAAACAGGGGATGCAAGCGGCCACTATGAATTGACGAGTAAGACGTTGTATTTGGAACAAGGATCAAATTTTCTGACCATGGAAAAACAAACGGCAAGTAGATAGAGCGGTACTATCGCGTAAAGCACGTTTCTGTTGTGGTGGTATAATACTGATACACGCCAAAGCTGCGAGGCTATCATGAAGAGCATCAGAAATAGCGCAATAAAGGAATGGCGTACCATTAACTACTTACTCCACGCGTGTGTAAGGACAATAAATAATATAGCCAGGCTGAGTTTGTTGGCAATGTAGCACCTGTAAGTATTTAGGAAGGGTTGAGCGCCAAACTCAAAACTGTTCTACGTGCGCTCTAATTACCACTGTAAACGAAAAAAAAAGGTTAGATTCTGCACATATAAATTAAGTTATTTAAAGCAAGAAAGCATAGAAAGAGTCTTACTCGAATGGATGTTGTCTTGAAAAGAATAACGAGCCGGGTAATGCTGATGATTGTTGCTAGGTAGCGAATAACGAGAAGTGTGAAGGGTACAACGTGTTTTGGTTTGTGCCATATCAATCGGACTTCGAGCCCGATAGTAAGCAAATGATCATAGCATACTATTACTATAAGGAGTTATTAATTGGGACTGGAAGCTTTGGAATGCAAATATTTAAACAGCACCAATAGAAGCAACATGAACGTAATTGCTCAAAAGGCTTTAAAAAGTTATAACCCAATTTCGGCTACCGGAGCCACAGAGTAAAATTACACCTACGACTGCTTTGCGATAGAATTGGTATCGATAGATAACATAGAAATTGGAGGTGACTTGAGGGCAAGAAAGGAAAAAAAAAAACGGGGGGAGGGGGGTAAGCTGATGCTCGTCAAGTAATACACACTGGCAGATTAAAACACTGGGTCATCTTTTAACCATCACAAATGGGACTATTAGGTTTCCTTGCCGGCGGACCTGTTAGCTCTTACACGACTCAGAAAGTTCTGGCCAGTGTAACATTGAATTGAGTGATTTGAGCTCCTGATTCTGGGCGCGATGAACCCCCGATGTCCTACCGGCAACCGGCTCCTGGTTGCATCAACGACTCGATAGGAGATTACGTTGAAAAAAAATTACTAAAAATGCTAGCAGACTATATGGGACCTGGGTTACCATCCATGGGTAATAAGATAAGTCCTTCCTCATAATCCAGTAATATTCAGCCCAGAATCAGTAGTATGAGTCTCATTCACGACTACTTTCTCGTAATTGTCCCAAAATGACGTCAGGCATGATGACCTCACGCATATGGCACAAATCACCCATACTTCCCATAACGTTAGCATCCATGTTCTCCCTCAAATTCAAGAGGAGGCGTGAGGTCAGGATAATTGTTGTACTGTTCAAAATCAGCTAACTCCTCAACATTCAAAGGGTCGACAATAACTCACGACAGTGTTAGCCACAAATATGCGCCTTTTGGTAAGATATTCTACGGGGGAAAAAATAGATGACGGAGGTGTTTTTCGCGTAGTATTACCAATTCATGCATACTATTTTTACCTAAATGAAGTTAATTTAGAGTGTCGTGAAAAGCTGTGGAAACTAGGTCCCTACAAGAAAGTTTATAAGATTAATCAGGCTGAGCAATGCCATCGCTCTATGTACCGTTACACACGTTGTGATTTAAGAAGAAGAAGAAAAACTCACAAAAAATACATCAGGCCTTTTACGGATATCGTATCAGACCATTTTCCAAGCCCTAAATACGTGAAGAGAGAAAAAGAGAGACAAACCATCTCGAAGCGAAATTTTGCTGAGGAATCGCCGTCCATGAACAGCATGAGAAGACTTTACCCCTTGCCACGTTTTCAAGAATGTCAACGCAAAAACGGCTATTTCCCAAGTGAGAAACACCATCCAAGAGAGACCCAAACCTGGGCATAAAAATATTGAGATGAGGTAGTTGCATGATCCTTTGCACTTACCCAATACCCTGTTGTGAGCAGTGTAAATCCTATTTGTGGGAATGGCTTTGGCGTAAAGGCAGGATTATGCTGAACACTTACTCTAGATGTTTCTCCGAATATATGCAAGTATGGTTATATACATACACAACATGAACACCGGATGAAATGGGCCACTTTAAATTCATAGGTAAGACGTCCGATTGAAACAAGCCAAATACTGACCATGGAGAGAGACACGGCAAGTAGATAGAGCGGCATTATTCCGCAAAGTACGCTTCGGTTGTGGCTGTATAATACTGATATGCGCCAAAGCTGTAAGGCTGTTACGAATAGTGAATGAGAAACAGTACAATAGAAATAGAGGAGCGGTGTGACTTGCTCCAAGCATATGTCTGGACAATAAAGAAAATGGCTAGGTTTATTTTATTGGAAATATAGCACCTAAAAGTAAATAGGAAGGGTTTAGCGCTTCAAATTGACAAGAAATCGTTGTGCCTGCACTGTAATTACCACTGCAAATTTAAAAAGTAGAGTTTACACATCTCAATCGGGCAATCAAATAAAAGGTAAGGAAAGGGCATTACTCGAATGGATGATATATTGAAAAGGACAATAAGCCGAACAATGCTGATAATCGTTGTCAGGTGGCGGATGACAATAAGTGTGAATGGCACAATGTGCTTTGGCTTGCACCATATCAATCGGAATTCAAGCCCGATAGTGAGGAGATGGTCGTAACATGTTATTACTATAAGAGATTGTTGGTTAGGTTTCAACATGCTTTTGCAGCCTTAGAATCTAAATATCAAAGTAGTACCAATGGAAGCGACCTGAACATAATTGCACAGAAAGCTTTAAAAAGTCGTAACGCAATCTCAGTCACCAGAGTCATATAGTGGAATCACACTTACGACTGCTTTGCAACAACACTGATATCAGTAGACAACATAGAGAGGACAAATTCCTGGAGGTGTAAAAAAAGGGAGAACATGCTGCGGTTTATTGCGCAATATGTAGAATAAAACACCGCATCATCTTTTAACTATCACGAAAGGGGGACATCAGGTTTCCTTGCCGGTGGGCTTGTTATTCCTTAAGCGAAGCTAGAATATCATTCATCTGAGCTGCTGATTTGGTTTTGGATGCGACGAGTCTCCGGTGTCTTAATTTATTAGCAATCAGGTTCCAGTTGGTAAATTGCAAGAACTCGGAAGACCATCGGTAGTAAATCTGTCAGTATTGAGCTTGATTCATAATAAGCGCTATCCACGGATATTATACCTCAGTGGTTGGTAACTTGGTTTCAAGTCATCGTTCTGGTTCCTTGAACCGATAGCGCCGCCTACTGTACCCAACTTGAAGTTTCACTAGAGCAACGGATCTGTTGCCATCCGAACCATGGCCGTGCTATTAATACTAGCAGTGGTGTAGAACCAGCATGCTGCCTAGCCAAACCAAACCAAACTAGACAGCAGTACTGCATCAGTGCCGACACCCGCCGGCTGGTCGCAAGTGTGAATGGACTTCAAGCTTCAAGCCGGTCAAGGCTTACTTGCGCGCTTGGCACTTCTTCTAAGCCGTCACAAAATTCATGATCATCGGAAGGAAGTAAATGAATATGGCCCCTTTTTCTTGCCTAATGTTATCTCCAGGTGGCAACCGAGGCCCGTCTCCATTCGGCTTAATCTCTCTTTGCATCGAACCACATGCATGTGCTAGTATGTTGTAACTTGAAAACTTGATTGCATCATTAGTCTTGGTTCTTCATTATTCGATTTACCGGAAGTCTGGAAAGGACGTCCTTGATAAGCTTGTACTGGTGCCTATGGGCCATGATATATGCCTGCGGCCATAACAGACGATAACCAGAATTAAGTATACGTATTATGTATATCACAGTAAAATTCGGGAATCCGTTCCATGAAATGAGATGGATTGAAAAAAGAGAATATCCGGGCCCATGCAGCTCGGCGGTGATAGAGTTATTCTATAAATTATCACGATTACTTGCGCCCATCCTCCTCTCCTTCTCCCAGTTGTTGCAAAATGATGTCGGACATGAGAATATCTGCTGTTTGACACACTTCATCTTCACCACAAGTAATTTTAACCTCCATGTTTTCTCTTAGGTTGAAAAAGAGATGCGATGTTAAGTTCAGATTATTAGGGGCTTGTTATTGAATTTGAGAGAATCATTAGGGACTCACGATGATGAAAGCCACAAGAATGAGCCCTTTGGTAGGTTACTCTACAGAGTGACAAATAATAGCTTAAGGGGCGAGTGATTTTGGGTAGAATAATCAATTGCTACGACATACAAGGCTTGGCTATGAGAAATTAGTTGTAAAAAGGCGTATATAATGATAGAACCAAGATCCGTACCGAGAGGCTGATAAGATTTACAAGGTTGAGCATTGTCATTATTCAGCATGATTGTAATTAGGGCGAAATTTGTGCTTTAGGGGGTGGATCAATGGGAAAGGGAACCGACAAAAAATATATTATGCCTAAAACATGATATAAGAAATTTTTTAGTTCTCCAAGAGAGAGAAACGCACCATCTCGGAGTAAGATAGTGGTGAGGAATCGCCGTCCACTGACGTAGACGGCGCGAGAAGCCTTTGCTGCTCTCCAGGTCTTGAGAATGTCATCACAATAATCACTATTTCCCAGGCGATAAATAGGGAAGATCAATTTACGTAGTGCTTCATCCATAATACTAGCATGCTGTACGTACTAATAGTTCTGTTATCATAAATAACAGAACTAATATTAACCCCGATATATAGAGACATTGCAGCATCAATGCTCACATAGCTGGTTTCGAGTTATTCTGAGTCGAATTTAGGCATTCATAGCTATATACACCAGTTACTGGAAAAGTAGACCCAAGCGGCTACTGCAAGTCAATGAGTGAGTTATCCTGCTCAAAAAGGAAACCAATTAACAGACCATAGTAAAACCTATAACAAGTAAATAAAGAGGGACTATTCTATAAGGAATATTTTTGTCGTGACTGTGTAATGCCAACACACGCCAAAGTTGTATGGCTTGATTATTAATATCAGGTCAGAAAAACGTTGCTAGAGGAATTGTTTAATATAAACATACTCCAAGCATACGAAGGGGCGATGAAAAAATATATTCGGCGAATTGTATCGACGATACGGCACCTACAAAAGGAGTTATCGGTGTCAGTAAATACTTGAGCCGAATTTACTCCGCAAGTGTTATAATCACCACTATAGATGAAAAGAGTCAGATTGCGTGCATCCAAGCGTCATCAAGCGAGAGAATAGGGCATACTCGGAGAGATTTTGTTTCAAAAAATAAAATAAGCCGAATGATGCTGGTAATCGTAACCAAGTAGCGGATGGCAAGAAACGCCAAAGATACGATTTGCTTTGGTCTGCGCCATAATAATTGGACCTCAAGTCCGACAGTAAGCATGTGGTCGTAGCATATAACCACTGTGAGGGGTACGAGTTTGTTTGAATTAATGAGATGTTTTATAGACTTGATATGCAAGCATTGAAGCAGCACCGATAGAGGAAATGAGTGTATAGTTGTTCGAAAAGCTATGGATTACTAGCAATTTCAATATTAGGGTAGTGATTCAAAATGAGGACATACTTACGATCTCTGTAAAATAATGCTAGGATCAGTGGATGGCACTGGCATCGACCAAAAGATGAAGTCGGAGATATGGATACGACTTGAAGCCATGGGTTGTTTCCCATGATCAAGCCTGGTGCCTTTCCACTATTACTAGCGATAGGACTATATAGTCCCCCAGCGGCGGGTTTTTTTAACCTTCAAGTGAGGCCAGAGCGACATTGAATGAATGGTTCGAGTTGCTACAGCTAGGGCAATCGTGATCCGCCGGGAGTGACCCTGTCAACTACGGCCGCTAGTGCGGGCGGCTGAAGCAGTACACACAACCCACTTCAAAGTCAGTATGAAGGCTTGACGGTACATTTCTACAATACATACATCGATATTTGTGAGTAAATAGCACAGCAACTCAGCCCGAAAAGATATACGGACTCACTTGCAGATTACTGGAAACTCAGTAAATGTCACGTGTATCACTCAATCGTAACTTGAGGTACTAACCGGGAGTGCACCGTCCGCAGTATCAATGAATGGCAACTTAATAAATCACCGTACCTAGCGCCCAAAACATTGCTATCAATGAGGGGGGTCCGTGTTTCACTGGAGCGCAAGGGGCTATCGTACTTCTTGACAGCTTCTTGCTGAAGTGATAACATGTAAATCGTTATAGCCCCATCGCCAACTTGAACGCCCCCGGTATCAACTTACATATCGGAGCTTTGGGGTCATTCCTTTTCACGGTTTACGCTCCTTCCAATTGGCTGCTGACAACAGAGTTTGACAGGATTCAAGGCTTTCCCTGTCACTAGCATTGGCAGGGACTCAAAGGTATAAACAAGTTAATAAAATATTCTTGTGCCGATCCTAAGGTGTGAACGTTCGGTTTCGTTCTCTATCCGAAGCCATACAATCTATACCAACGGATAGGCGTACATTGAATAAATGCCGTCTCTTTCCATGCTTGTAGTTCGATGTTTAGTATATTCCAAATCAGAAGATGTAGCATACATATTTAATTTATCCAGCAGTAGAGAGAATCACGATGTAATAATCCATCCCAGTCATAACTTGATACCGAGCCGTAGAAGGACAATATACTAGATATTATGGTACCAGTGTGATTGCGCGCATCGTCTTTGTAGCCTGCGGTAGTAGCGCTCAAGTTCTCTACTAAATTGAGGAGACGCGAGGTAAATGGTCATTATCACACCGCTCAATCTTCAAAATGTTTATTCATGGATTAGGTGTTTAGCACTTGGAAAACGTGAAACTAGGTTTCGGTCGAGTCCAATCGCGAATCTGAATTATGGCATCAAGAAAGCATATTGAAGGTTTACATTAAGAATGAACGTACTAGTCATAATATATGAAATCTACACTGCTCTATTTGACTATTTGAGTCTTAGCTTAAATAACTATTCCAACGCGACGACTTCAAGTCGGGTTAATAAATACTTCCCTTTTCTACGGCATAATTGTTAAGAAATATGCCAAACCAAAAGATGCAACGTACTCCATCAAGGGGAAATGAGATGTTTGAATCTTTTATCTCTATTCAGGGCTCAATCCATCCAATTGTTGAAAAACAATATCGGACATTGCTACGTCAACAGTGTTGTTTGCATCGATTCCATGACTTGGAATATTGGTCTTCAGGTTCTCTTTCAGGTTCAATAAGAGACGTGAGGTAAGGAGGATTGATATGCTAATCAAAGTGAGTTCATTCATCTTTCAATTTCGAAAGTAACTCACGACGTTGACAACCACAAAAATGCACCCCTAGGTACAACACTCTGAGAGGGGAAAGTGTGAAGTGTTTTTTGCATAGCGGCTTATAAGTACAACATACAGAGTTAATCTGAATAGAATTAAATTAGACTAGTACGAAAAACCCAAAAACCTGGACACATACAGCAAAGTTCACAAGGTTAGCAAGAGTCAACGCCGCCCTTGCCCTTCGAGACTGAAGTCAGTACAGAATATATCCATTGCAAATAAAAATAAAACTCACAAGAAGTACACCATGCCTAAATTTAAAATAGTATGAGGTGAAATCGTGATTTTACAAAATAGTTATCATTGGATACCGACTATCTCGAAGCAATATTGTGCTAATAAAACTCTTTTGATGGATTTTAGAGGCAATTCTTGCGGTTCGCCATGTCTTTGAAACCGTCAATGCAATGACAAAGATGTCCCACATGAAAAGCACCAGCCAGCCAATCAGTACGGCTGTCCACATCAACTTGAGTCACTTCGTTGACGAATTAATAAGACGATGCTTAGAACTGACCATAGATCCTATTGTACGACATATGTACTCCCCAAATTGAGCTTGACATGGAGATGCAATTATAAGGAATACGCACTTGTTCTGTTGCTTCCCATATCCTACTATGCAATCATGGTTATACACATAGACTGTAGGAGGGCTAGTGACAATGGGCCACTATAACATCACGAGTCTGGGTAAGGCACGGTCATAATGTTGAAGCATAGAATTGCACTGGCTGACCAAAGAAACACCCATAACAGTTAGGAAAAGGGGGACTGTTTTATAGAGAAAATCCTTGTCATGACTGTACAATACAGACACGCGCCAAAACTGCCAAACTTTTCGGAGTCTTGTTAGGGACAACCCGAAGGGGAAGCAATATACAGACTCACTCCAGGTATACGCGGGGACTATAAAGAAGAAGACATGGCGCAGATTGTCAACGGCATGACACCTGTATTTAAAGACTAAGTGTGTGTCATAGCAAAGGTATTCCATCATAAGAGCTAGGGTTACCACTGTAAGTATAAAGATCAGATGCACTCATTCTGATAAATAAACGGAGGAATGTACTTGAAGAGACGACGTTTCGAAAAGAAGGATAAGTTGGACGATGCTAGTGAATGTAGTCAAGTAACGGACGGCGAGGAACGCGATGAGGACGATGTGCATTGGCTTGCGCCATACTAGTCTTGTCTCAATGCCTATGGTAAGTATGTGATCGTAGCATGTTGTGACTATAAGAGGTGAGGGCAATAAACGGTTAGATTTCAGGATCACTTGGAGGTAGTATAAAAGTTGAAGCGGCACCACAAGAAGCAAGGAGGATGTAATTATTCGCAAACCTTAGGACAATGGTCAGTATCATTTAGTTGATCTCATTTACATGCAGCGAGAAAGAAAGTTGCTTACGACTGTTGCGCAGTAGTGTTCAAGTCAACAGACGACATAAAACGGAGGACAAGGGCAAGGAAAAGGAGGAAAAATCCGAGGAATAGGTCTCTACTATCCGATGCCCTTGTAATATTGGATAACGTGATACTTTCTAACCTGAGCTCCTTTTAAGTTTGCCGGTCGGGTCTATTGATTTCTCTCACTGTGTAGGCCGCATAAGCGAAGATAGAATGCTATTGAATTGAGCTGTTACTAAACCCGGGCATAATTAGTTTTCGTCGGAGTCAACTACTAGGCACTAATAATCCCACTGGTGACGACCCTGCTACAAGGTCTACTGGTGCCCAGCCATGCGTGTAGTCCTGCAATAGTGCTGCGACGACACAGCGTAGCAACTTGCCAGTGCCAAGGTATCGAGAGAGTGCCGTGACTGATAGGCATCCAAGCCCAGTAAAATGTAGGATTACTAGAGCATTCCACGTCCGGGTCTTAGAAAAATTAAGCTAGGGTCGCAGCATCCTGGAGTGACATGTATTTCTCAGTCGCTGCACCCACACTTTACGAATGCTCGGGCCGCTGGTCCGTGAGCCTGCACAGGACATCGCACACTGCCGCTGGCTCTACCATGATCCAGCTAGCTCAGCCCGTATCCACGAAACGGTCAAAATTCTAGCTGGAGCTCGTTGTATCTTGCTCGCTCAACATCAACCTGAATAAGATCTGGCGGGCTCGAGTGGTTCCATGCCAGTGTTTCGGACTGTTTTCTCTGGTCTTAAGGGGGAGAAATCATTACTAACAATGAAGGCGTCCATGTTATCTCCCAGTTTGAGTAGAAGGCGGGAAGTAAGGATAACTGCCATGTTCTTCAAAGTCGAAGATGAGCCTCATACCAGCCAAGAGGTAAAAATGACTTACCATGATGCCAATCATAAGAATACACCTTTTGGCAGGAGAACCTACAATATTTGCAAAGAATTCAATGGAGGAAAGCAATTTATTGTCAATTTTCACTGCAGCGTACCAAGTTTATCTGAGCAGCAATTGAAGATCAGGATATGAAACACCTTATAGCTTGGACACATACAAAGTATGTCAAAGTATTAGCAAAACCAAATGCTGCTACTGCTCTACATTACAGGAATGATTGTGCCTCAGGGCGCTCAAGGTGAGTAATAACAAAAATTCACGATGTCTACCTACGAGAGCAACAGCTGTTAATAGTGAATTCAACCATGTGCAAAAAGAAGAAAAAAAAAAAAAAAAAAAAAAAACTTACCGTCCTGAAGCATAACTGTATTTATGAACTGCCTTCCGTGGGCACCACGTGTGGCTTTTGCAATTTTCAAGGCTATAATAGCCTGTTCTCAAATAAAAAACGGAATCAACTAAAATCTGTACCTG
Source organism: Agroathelia rolfsii (assembly GCA_018343915.1). NCBI lineage: Eukaryota > Fungi > Basidiomycota > Agaricomycetes > Amylocorticiales > Amylocorticiaceae > Agroathelia > Agroathelia rolfsii. The sequence goes on from JABRWF010000002.1 coordinate 3,983,973, forward strand.
TATGCGATCACTGCTAGTGAAGTCGTATCCTCAAGGAGTGCTGATGCCGCAACTGATTAATACTTGCGTAGGTTTCTATTCAGAGACAATTAAGCACCAAGGTGAAGGTGAGCGGGCTATGTGTTAAACAAGTAGATAAGTGCTTACGAATTTGGAGCTCTCAATCACAGATGGATGTGAGTATATGCCCCTAGAATAGATGTATAGGACACGATATTCCACTGAAATTTGTTCAACTGTTCAGACATTACCCGGTATATACAAAGTGGTAGACTTACCATACCAACACCCATGACAACTAAAAATAGTGGAAGTATCTTGTAAATGAATCGCTTGTCGCAAGTATTAAAGCGGTAACACACCAAAGCTGCAAAACCATTTTCTTTTCTACAAGTTTTAGTGCAAAAGAAAATATTTATAGCTCAATTCTATGAAAGATAGGACGAAAAAATAGAGAAGAAATATTTTCTCAAGTCTTCCGGTGATCCCATACATGCCAATGAATGCACGGCGGCAGAAGAGCATTCAAAACGAGGTCACTCTTTATAATGAAGTGATTAATATTGTTGACATTTGGGTTAGATATGTCCAAGTTTATATCGAGAATAATGCAGTGCTTCAGGAGATGTCATAGTATAGTTGAGTATAATCAAGCGAATGACGTTCAAAATCAAAGCTGGATAACGAATGACAAAGAATGCGAGATACGATGCGCAGTGGCAGATACCAGATCAGCCGATATTAACATGAGACTAGGAACCAGCCAGATGCCTCGGTCATTCTTTCTTCCTAAGTGAGCTGGTGAATTGAATCAAGTTGGGTATAGTCGACTCTGTCTAAAACCATACGCTTCTAAGGCTTCAGCTTCCACTTGAACGTGCTTAATGAGATGTTCGAGTTGAATTAATCTTCGAGATAGTGAAACTACATACTGGTATGCCCCAGAATTGCAGAAAAAGTAAAGAGGCCAGAGATGAGGCCTCCGAAGGATATCAATTTAAACAGAGCCGACAGTATTTGGAGTTCTGGTCCCGAAGCTGTTACAATCAAAGCATATAAATAATAAAACGACACCTACACAAATGTCGAAATATATAAGATCGTCATTAAATTTTGATGCTGCCATAAAATTGCGCATCTGCTGCAAGAAAATCTCACCATTTTCGTTTGCATCCGTTGGGTAAAATAATTTGAATATTTGAACCCGGGTGTTTGAGCTGCCTTGGCAAGCGTTGTTTTTCTGTTCATGTCTTAGTACCGTACTCCGTCCTGTTTTCTCTTTATGTAATTTTATTGTTGGTTTGGTATATAAACAAGTAGATTTTACTCAATATATGCTATGCATTTATCACCCTTATACGTAGTCAATTAAGAATTTTTCCCAAGTTAGATCTATGATATCCAACTTCCCTGAGTCAATGATATGCATCTGGTGTGCTACCAGGGCCGTGCAGAGCACAGCCCACAGTTGCCAATGTGCTGGGGTTCAAATTGATCATTAGGCTTTACATGTGCAAAGCATGGATAGTACCATTCCTATGAAAGAGAAAGGTGCATATATCCTTCCGGTGTATCAACATTGACTGAATATTCCTTTTATTTACACTGCATATGCTTATTTTTTCAAATAAGTTTACATAGATATTTGTACTGCCTAAGATTTTTCAGCCGTGCATAGCACGGGTAAATGCTAGTATATATATATGTGTGTGTACTTAGTGGTAGCAACCCTATTAATCTTGGTGGTGCACCGTCTATGTTGCATGCTAAGGATGTTGGCTGCAAATGCTCTTTTTTTCGTGTCGGGCTTGGTACATATCCGTCAGGTAGATGGTATTGGTCGGGTATGGATGGTGAAAGAAGCTCTACCTCGGCTGATTTCTAAACGTAGTTGACGCTGTAACCGAGATGGTATTGGCCGATGAATTCCAAGTTTAAACACAGAAATAGGGGCAAAATACTGTCATTAGTCATCAAAACCATCGTAAATACGTACTGCAAAGAATACGGTATCCGGATTGCACTCGCCTGATATTTCTACACCATAAAAGTTGATGCTTGCTCGTCATTCAAGTAGATCCATCACAGTGGAGTATACACTGGCTTAATATTTTCAATGGCACGTTCTTCAGGTGATACTAATAGGTTATGTTAAGTTAACTGGAATACAAAAAACACATACGTAGATCCCGTCTATTTAAGGTCCAGGTCATCTAGTTGTTGAAAGACAATATCGGACATCATGATGTCAACAGTGTTGCGCGGAGCATTTTTATCGGTTACAATTCCAGCTATCGCATTCTCCTTCAGGTTGATGAAAAGGCGCGATGTGAGGACAAACGCCATGCTGTTTGAATTTCAGTATGAGACAACTCTTCCCTATCAGATTAAAACTGCTGGTGACTTGCCATGATACCGGCCATGTGAGAACGGCCTTGGGCAGGACAGCCTGTAAAAAGCGCAAAAAAATGAAGGAGTATTCTTGATCGTATTTTCAATTTCTGCGTACTGAATTTATCTGGATAGGTTGGTTTAGTGCAAGTTAGTAAATTCCAGCACAAATCAACACGTACATAAAAAGTTAAGATGTTGAGGAAACTCAAGAGTGCTATCACACTGCATCATTTGAATGATTAGTGTATATGCGCTAAATATGAAGTTGCTACTGACGAAAAATATACGACGCCTATATGCAATATGCAGGGTGATTAATGGTCAATCACAGGCATTGTACAAAGTAAATGTACCATCTCGAAGCATGATTATGGTTATGAACCTTCTTCCGTAGACACTGCGTGCAGCTTTGGCGGTTTTCCACGTTTTGGCAACTGTCATTGCTACGGCAACCAATTCCCAGACAAGAGACAGAATCGAGACATAGCGCGCACCTGTGTAGAGGAGTTGAGAATATAGATCACACGGAGAAGAGATTACTTCATACTTACGCAAAGATCTATTCCGAGGTCGGAGCGAATCAAGCCAAAATGTGAGTAGAATGTAGGTCCAATGCATATATGACAGACATAAGCACTTACGATTGATGTGTTTCCAATCGCAGACAGCTGTGATTATTTGTGTCCAAATTAGCGGAATCAGATATGATGTCCCACTGAGGTTTTGAGCCATTCAGATATTACACGCTATAGGCAAAAAAAAACTGTCGAACCATGTTGAAGCCCGTGGTGATCAAAAATAATGGAAATATCATATAAATAAATCGTTTATCATCATTGTATAAAGCAATGATCCTCCAAAGCTGTGAACCTGTTTTTTTATATCCATAAGCACCAGTCAAAGTAATTTATGATGCACCGACACCAAGCATAAAACAAGGATACAAAGAAGACGCCTTTCCCAAATTTTTCCATGGTTTCACACCTAAAATAGACACTTGAGTATCCAACAAACTCTGCGTAACGGTAGGTTTACCACTGTGGACAGACATATTAGATACATGGACGCTGATCTTGAGAACGATAATGGGGAGGCACCTCAAAAGATGTTGCATTGAAGGAGATGATCAAATAGGCGATGTTTGCAAACAAAGCGAAGTAACGAGGAATAAGGAATGCAAACTGAGCGACATGCAACGGCCAACACCACATCAATCGGATTTCAACCCCAATAGTGATGATATGGTCGTAACATATCGCTGCTAAACGTAAAGGCATGTCGGGTTCCCAATCAATCCTAAGTCTATAACACGGCTGTATACCGAGTTCGGAAGTTGGTTTTGGTACGTACCAATGGAGGCCAAAAGAATGTAATGAAACACCAATCTTTATATCGAACTGTATTAGTGCGGTGAAATACCCCAAAGTCATGAAAGATTGCACTTACGACTGCTCCACTAAACTAATAAAATCCAACCCAGTCACCGACATAATATGAAAACGAGTGGAAAGGCGAGGTCGATGAGAGCCCTACTACGTTAGTGGTAGTTGGCCAAGAAGTGCGTTGACCTATAGGTCCCTTGTCTCAGCCCTTGGAGATCGTACGCCAATTCTTTCGACCCTTCAACTCGTGTCATTGGCGAGCTTCTGAGTAAGCATGGTGATAATAAAGAAATGGAGCGACATCATTGCCCCGAAGCCGGAAAGCAATAAACAGGAATTTCCGTGACTCGGAAGGAACTCTGACCTTACCTACTAATCACTGGTATTGAGAAGACATCAAATGCAGTGAAAATGTATGTTATAACTTGTAAAATATAATATTTGGAAGCAAGCCAAAGTCAAGCGTGAACATGAAGCTTGAAAAAGTATCATATTCAAGTTCAAGCTACTCCGAGCACATATCATTCAGGTTGTTGCCGGAAGCAAGGACGAGTTCACAAGTGGACCGCTGCGGCATACAGCCGCCCCGGGCCTTGGTTACTTGGTACTCTTGGTCCTCTCACTGTCATCCTGATTGACCTGGACTATTGCTACTAAACTATCTCCGACCTGACGCCTTAGTTTATAACCTATTTCGTATGATATTCTGGGGACAATTCCTGCTCTAGAATTATCGATGCTGGAAAACATCTCGTAGTGCAATTCGAATCAACGACTTACTGGCATGGTTCAAGCACAGGGATTCGTATCCAATGAAGACCCTTACAGCAGCCTTCTACAGCCGGTTAGAAGGAATTCTCTGTATTTTCAAGCGTCCCATTGACCTTATACACAGCGCCGCATTCGACATATAGTCGCGTTTCACATATGCAATTTCACTCCATTCCCTGAACGAGATACTCTTGCGTCTGCATTATCTCGCCCCGTTGACATTGTCCATGGTGGCATCGTGGACGACCTGGAACTAACATCTGCTCGAAGGCGCGCTCGTAAATTATCTCAAAGCTCGGTCGCCGCCTTGAGTAATGCACAAGCAACAGAAAGCTCTATCGAGCCTGCGAATGGCGACTATCCAACAAGCAACCGCACTCGTGCTACATCCAGGACTAGTTTAGGGAGAGGATCTACTGCTCGCCCCAATCACATTGCACGCGCAAGCTCATCTTTATGGATGAATGATTCATCTGTCCCCATGCAATCCTCATACCTATCCGCCTTCATGCAAAATAACTCTCAAAGGAATCTGGAGAAGATCATCTCCAGAAGGCTCACAGAGACGTTCTTGACAATAAGGGTTCCGAATGATGTCGAGGCATCCCACTTCTCGACACATTTAAGCGCCGAAGAGTCGCCCTCAACCTCATCCTCTCAACTACCTAATCAATTCTCGAACAGTACAGCGTCCATTCCTTTCTCACGAAACGGGCGAAATGATATACCCCGGAAGCCCTCCCCTGTTAGACTGCGTCAGGCATCGCAGGCAACCACGGGACAACCATCGACATCGTCTTCGTGTACTCAACTGATTTACGATCCAGTCCCTGTTTATCTCTCCTCAATCCATCGCCCGTCAACAAATCCCTCCTTCAACGTCGATGCTCGACCTGGTTATGATTTTGCTCCTTGGATGAACACTGGAGGCGAATTGCTTCGAGTAGAGATTTGGGCGCCTCTACCGCAGTTCCAAGACAAGGGGAAAGGCAAAGCTGTCGAGAGTGACCAAAACCTCCAATCGGAAGAGTGGACGATGCGCGAGAAATGGGACGTTGACTTGAAAGAGGTCGTTCCATTCGGTGGAGATGTGCGTCTTCATACAAGATTGCGGTTATTAAATTACTTATGGCAGAATTTAGCGACAACTCCTTCCTTTCAATACACTCTTGATAACGCTATCAGATGGGAGTGTTTACTATGTATCGCATTCTCCACATTCAGCGCTTCGTTCACACTCTCCTTCTCCGGATGGACACCATTCAGATCCAGAATCAACAGCAAAGTTGAACCGGAGAGCGCATCAAACTTTTTCTCGACGGCGGGCGGCTGCAAGGGCAAATTCCGAGGTGTCCAAGACAGCACCCTGGCAAGATCTTCTCAAGTGTGTCTCTCTGACCTCTTACAAGCTCTTTTTGATCACTAATATTTGGCCTCCAAACATAGATTGGTGACTTTGCAATCTACCATTGTGGATACGGAACAATCACTCCAAAGCATACTATCTGATTTGGACAAAGACATCAACAGTGATCCACTTACGCCATTAGTGCGTACACCTGCATCTTATCCGAAAATGACACTGACTCTTCTGTGTAGCGGAGGCATATATCTTGCCAGCAGACATGGATAGGGGCGCTTTGGGATGAACGAGCCACTGTCAATCATGCATCGGACCAGCGTACGTCCTGTTCCTGGGAGTGGACCTAAGCTTTTTTTTCGTTTTTCTCAAGAAATATTTAGTGCGATCTCAGATAGCATCTAAGAAGGATGAGCTACTTCAGCGCCGGCAAAATCTTCGGCTTGCATTGGAACGTCATGACGAAAATGTATTCACAAGCGATGATATAGAGTCTGAAATCACAAGCGAGCAGTATGTCTTATGTCTTTGTATTTTAATTCTCGACTTACCCTTGCTCTTAGCATTAACCTTGTGAAATTGCACCACCGCCTTCCATCTGTACGAACAACCCTTCTCACTACACTATCGACCATATACCCTATCGAACTATTATCCCCACCTGACCTTTTATACACTATCCTCGGAGTTCCGCTCCCTATTCCACCTGGAGCCACGGATCCCGCGCCTCCCTTGACACTGGCATCTCATAAAGAGGTGACAGAAGACTCTGTGGCTACTGCTTTAGGATATGCTGCACACCTAGTGCAACTTCTTGCGGTCTATCTCGGGAAGCATTTGGTTTATCCTATCACCTACGTCGCTAGCAGGAGTTTGATTCGTGATGGGATTTCTGCCATGGTTGGGCCAAGGATGTGAGTTTGTCATCTTCATAGTCACTGTCTTGTTCTCTGACCTAATCGACGTCAGGTTCCCCCTTTATTCCAAGGGTGTTGATACGTATCGTTTTGAATATGGTGTTTTCCTGCTCAATAAGAATATTGAAATGGTATGTAATATCCGCAATAATAGTGTGCTCAGAATAATGAACCTCGATCATCAAAAATATAGTTGATGGCAGACAAAGATCTGCGAGCACTTGATATGCGCCACACTCTGCCGAACTTAAAGAATCTCCTCTTAACTCTTTCAGACGGTGAAGCAGCCTCACTTGCGTAAGTGCTTCAGAGTGTCCCCTGGTGTTCATGCAACTAACTTAAGAAAATGAGAATCTAGGCCACCCAGCTCGCTACGCTCTTTTCCATCCTCGCTATCCGACCTCGACGTAAGCATTTCTCACAAGGCCACCTCGGCTGCGGTCGCAAAGGGCACACCAGAAAGCCTCACACCCTCGTCGAGTGGCCTTACCATCACCACCGAGATCCATAACGATCTACCCCCTGAATCTCCTGAGAGCGGAACAACGACGCCGACGACAATAACGGCAACAAGCACTACTCCTACAGCGGACATGCGCCGTTCTAGGCTCACGCTAGGGCTATCCCCTCTTGCTGGATTCCTTAAGGCTCGATACCCATCTGCTGTGCGCTCCTTGAGTGCAAGCGCGTCCTATAGCAATGGTGACGACAAAGTAGCCGAGCCTGCCGTCGTTGTTCACCAGCAGGACACAGCGAAGCCCGAGAATGGCGAGGGTCAGGCAATAACAGCAACAATCGAGGGGGAAGAAGATGAAGATGATAGACGGACAATTACAGCCTCCATGGCTAGGGACTCGCCCGATGACGAGGCGGAGGCGGAGGAAGGCAAGGTTGTTGCTGAGGACAATAAGGGTAGTAATAGAAACGGAAGTGCTACTGCTCGAGAGAAAGGATACCCTGATAAGACGGAACATTCGGACCCGATTGCGCCTGCGGCTATGTTAATATCTTCACCTACTATCTAACACTTTAGGATTTCAAATAATATTAAAACATACGATCTATACGGTGAGAACGTGAAGGCATGAGACTGATTGTTCAGATTTGCTAAGAGTTGGACTATAAACGCTAAGGTACGGCATAGAAGACTGTGCTTACACTGTCTAGAAAATCTGAATAACACGGTCTCAATAAGCTGGATATTGAATATTGACTCTGTTACTGAAACTTGAAAGACGTCAGTCACATGAATTTGTTGAAGTGACGTTGCTAAAACTTCACCGCGACTGTGAAGTCATAGATTTGATTGCCGGCACACCCGCAAATGTACGACCCCGTACGCCTTGCCGCCGATCCTTTCTTGTCTCTGTACCATACTGTCACCAATCGTGTACTATTCTGTCTCTTACTCAAACGAGAGCGAGTTGTAAATAAACCCTTCTACTAGCGAATGATCCTAAATCTGCCTACGGTTCTTCTGCGTCTTCTCGAGGCTTATCTTCCATTTCAATGGTCTCAGCTCGAACTATCCTCGAGCTCTTCGCCCTCGAACTTCTACCCCCCTCTACGGTTTGAGCTGCGCCACAGCCATGGAATAGCCAACGATACTCGGATCCTCTTTCGTGATCATCACACACCTTTGCTGTCCTTCAGCCCCGATGCGCAGCCATTTGTTTTGAAAACAGAATCAGTAACAACCTACCGACCACCGTCATACCAGGCCTTTGCTGAGACCAGACAACGGTCCTTATTAATGGGAGATAGCCAGCCACAGCTTCAATGGCAAGAGCAACTCGCCCATGGACCGAACGTTAGTGACAGAGAAACATTGTTGGCACTCGCCAAGATGACAAATAATGCGTATCTTGAACCAAGCGATGATGAATGGTATGACCTGGGATACAAGTGGAAGAATCAAGTATGTTATTAATTGCTTTACTCTTCCCTTCCGAAGAAGAAAGAAAAAACCGACGTGATATATATCCCCTAGAGTCAACCATTCGGTTGGGAACCTGATGCAGACGGTTTTCGTGGACATGTTTTCGTCTCTACGGATAATTCTACCGTAGTTGTAAGCGTGAAGGGCACATCGGCAGGCTGGCTCGTCGGGGGAGGTGGTCCTACCATCATCAAAGACAAGTTCAATGACAACCTCTTGTTTTCGTGCTGCTGCGCACGTGTGGGTCCTACCTGGACCCCCGTCTGTGATTGTTACTCTGGGAGTGATAAGTGTGACCAGAGTTGTGTAGAGAAGAGTCTTACGGAAGAGAGTTTATTTTACTCTGTCGGAATTGTGAGTTATTTCTGCTCGTTCTTTGGATAATGATCGGTCAGGCTCAATTACTGTACCAGAATTTATATAATAATGTCACTTACCTGTATCCTAATGCCAATATATGGCTTACTGGTGCGTCGTCCAAACTCTTTACGTGGAAGTGCTATTGTGTTTTAACTGGCTGGTACACCAGGGCACTCACTAGGTGGATCTCTTGCATCGTTAATTGGAGTAACATTTGGCGTCCCCACTGTTGCCTTTGAAGCTCCACCCGAGAAATTGGCAGCCACTCGACTCCATCTGCCATCTCCAGTAGGTTATTTACACGCATAAGAACTCAAACCGTATCTAACGTATTGACGACAACAAAAAAATCAATCAGCCGTCTTTGCAACCCATCACGCATGTCTTCCATACGGCAGACCCCATTCCAATGGGTGTATGCAACGGCGTGTTCTCGGCCTGCGCCATTGGTGGGTGAGTCTGCATATCTGTCTTCCTCGGACACATGAATTTTCCCCCTTCTTTGTCCTTACGAAGAGATTTCATATTCATATAGATATGCATTTGAAACACGCTGTCATCTTGGGAGATTAATTCGATATGACACGGTTTCAAAACGAAACTGGGGTGTGTCCATACGCAAGCACGGAATCCAGTTCATCATCGATGAGATTTTATCTTCTGATTGGGAAGAGGACCTGCCCGTGCCGCTCATGGAGCCGGAGGAAGAGGATTGTGTAGAATGTTACAACTGGTCATTTGGAGATTATAAGACTACTTCGGATTGATTGATATAGCTGTACAACTGCATGAAGACAGTAATGCTTCATCACATCTAAGGTATGGTAAAAAATTGTCTAACTGATGGTCCAGCATATATCTTCGCCTATTCATAAGACCTTTTTGAGCTACCAATATCCCATAAATCGGGGGAAATTTTGTAAATAAATTGATAAGAGGATTTACCAAACCGGAAAGTTCCTCGATATGTTCCAAATGTTGCTCAAGAAGCAACTATCACATTGTAGCAGATGTTGGATGTATATATGTGCTGTCATCATGCACAGCCAGCTCTCCGAGTCTAGGTAGGAGGTGACTTCTACACCCAAACATATCGGAATTGCATTTTACCGCTGCCAGTATCATATACAGCTAAATTGAGGAAAGTCGTCGATCCATGTATGTGACAAGCGCCGACGCAGGGTGGGCTTAGCGCCAGCATTCAACGTATATTCAACGCCGCCTTATCCCGTTCGGCATAGGCTCACCATTCTCAAGCCAGACAGACTCATGCTTACATTCACAGTTCATACGATTCCGGTGTATCTACCCTCCGGCTGGACAGATTTCCTCGCAATACAATACCGCCTCAGGTTGGATAACTCGTGGCCAGGCGTGATTTTGCATTGGCCCGTACACTAGATGGTTATAGGTCATGAGCCATGCTGAGGCTATAGGATAGATGATATCATGATTAGATCTTCAGCGCACAAGATTCAGGGTGGTTTTGTATAAGATCCGTCTGCCTCGAGTGGGTTCAGGCTCGATGGGCCGAGGTCATGGTATGATTGTCAATGGGCAAGCTAAGCGCAGAAAGTTGGCTGCTATTATGACCAATTGATATGGAAAATTGCTCCAGATCCAGCTATTGTGAACCGGTTATTTGACGTACATAAAATGAAGAGCTGATGCTCAGAGATATGATACGTGGTGTGTGATGCCTGATGTATGAACAAGTCCAAGACGCTGCAGAGTGACCGACATGCAGCAGAGGTCACGTCAGGATGCTGTGATGCTATATTGATACTATACCCGAAATGGATACCGGAAGCAAAGACTATCTTAGGTGTTTCATCTCACCGGCATAATTCTCCTGTGTACCACTTAGGACTTCTTAGCCATGCCACCTCGACCCAAGCCTCGAAAGATTACGGAATCTACACAGCCCAATGAAGATGCTTCTATGGCACCACCAAAGCCTCCTGCAGCTGAAGCTCAGACATCTGTCATTACCGAGGCCAAATCCATGCCTCCACCACCTGTACCTGCATCAGCTGCTGGCATCCTCGTACCAGAATTCAAGGCGCTTGAGGCATCCTTTAAGGTGGATTTCTCTGTGTCTTATACTTCTGTGGGCTGTGCTTGACACGTTATGTAAGAGTGCTATCGTTAAGACAGGTCAAATCTATGCCTTCTACAATGACACTAAACGACTGTGTGTGTTACCCAAGTATTGAACTTATGAAACCTTCATTCATGTATACCTGCGGATTAGCGGAATCTCGCAACATGCACCATACCCTCCACAATCTCTGACTACATCCCTTGGCCGTGATCTTGAGAAATACGACCAGATACTAGATGTCATTGAGTCTCATCTCGTAAGTCCGTCTTGGGGTCTTTCTGTTATTAATGTTAGTTCAATGAACATCTATTGCGGTCATAGCTACGCTCCATTGCTGTGCTCCAACGCGATGTCGAGCGCGAACAACGTCGCATCAAAGAAGAGGAGATGGCAGCGCAAGCGGCACTACCGCCATCCGAAGAGACGGCTGCGGCAAGTGCAGACACCGCCCCAACAGAGGAAGTATCCAGCCAAGACAACCAAGGACAGAAGACACCACCTCTGAGCGCCGCGTCCGATGCTAGCCAACGCCGCCGCCCGTCTGTTATCTCCCTCTCGTCCTTACGCAGATCTCCATTCCCGCACAAGCTGGATCTGTCCTCTTCTGCACTGCGCATCTCGGCAGAGGATGCGCCACTTTTTAATAGTGGACTTACCTCACCTGTGACACTTGCTCCCAAGTCCGCGCGCGCGACAAATGATATTCCCGACTTCGTGGCCGCCTTTGGAGCGGATATCGACCAGCCGATTGACCTTACCCTAGATGAGGCTTCGTCTGGTGGTATAGATATGGATTTGACTGGCACGACTGGCGACGTAAATGTGATGGATTTGGATCTGGGCAACAGTGCAGAGAAACCCATCGAACTCGACTTGGACAGCATGGACATGGAGGTGATTGAGATCGGCGACATGTCAGACCTCTTTGGAGATGATGCCCCCGGTGAAGGGCATCGAATCAAGACCGAGCCAGACTTGGACAGTCTGGTTGATGTGCTCAAGTCGGCAGATCCACAATCACAGTCGGACCCACCTCATGAATTTTTTGCCTCACTTGGTGACTCGTCTGACCCGGTGCATGCTCACCAGCAGTCGACAGACCATAACTCAACGGAAGCAATGCTCGCGGATTTATCTGTCGCGTCTGGATCCGAATCCAAGGTATCAGCGGAGGCGTTCGATCTGGATCTTGGCAGTTTCTCGTTTTTAGGCGCTGGCGGGGATCCGCACGCTCAGTTCACTGGTGCTAACACAGATGGAGGCGGCTTTGGCAGTGGTGATACTGCTGCCTCCATTGGTATAAATTTGGGAATGGACATAGATATGGGTGGCATGGAAGGATTCTTGAGTGTCGGAAATAATCATAGTTCGGGCACTGGTGACGCTCAGGGCACTGCGTTCGGAGGGGGGAGTGCCGAAGCAAAGCCTTAGAATAACAATAATAAGCGCATAGGCGATAATTATAATAATATCCTCTGTAAAAATGCAACCATGCCTTGAAAAATAAATATGCACGGGATATCTACTCGAGTATCCTGATAATTATAGCCACCAAACACGCGGTCATGTGAAGAACACGGGCATGTCCGACGCGCACGTACGCAAACTCAGGCCTTGTTCTCAATCCACGCTCTCACCCATCTTGATCTTCAGTTTCGTCTTGAATCTGAGTCAATATTACCGCCAGATAGCCGTTACTCCGTCGCTGGGTCTTGTACTTGCATCTTATCCCGTCACATTGAAGCGGCCGCTTGCAATAATAGCATCATCATTACACGACAGCGAGCTTGTGGCAAAATAAAACAGGCTGGGCAAATTTGGTGTCGTCGGTTCAAAGACTGTCTTGTTGCTAGCGATCAACACCCTCTTCTTTCTGACACCTCACTCCCTGACATTTCGTAATGGGCCCGGAGATTCCTGGCGGTGAAAATACCCAGGGACGATCGTCCAGCACTTCTACTGCCAAACTGCACCATGTTTCCCATGACGATGATGCACGACCTCTGTTCTCAGAAGACGATAGCGATAATGATTCATCTGCCGAAGTCGAAGCTATCCTCATTTCTCATGGCTGCGGCAGCGATGACGATTATGATGACGGTGCAGATGAGGACAAGTCCAACCGAAAGCTGATGTGCGCGCGGCTATTCCTGCTTCTCATTTCATATATCGAAAAGATCTGAGGGCCTGTTTCTGACATGGAAATTTTTGCATGTCTCTTAGGATACCAAAGTCACCGCCGATGGAAGTTATTGAGATATCGAGTACAGATGAGGACGACGGCGGCAAGGACAAGAATAACAAGTGAGTATGCCCCTGGATCGTGTTATTCACAGAGCGTCTTTTTTCGTCACTTGCTTTATTTTCTATTTTATTTTATCACATATGCAAATGAGGGCGCTCTCCTGCCACGTAGCAATATGAACGGAGAAATCTCGCAGCGCTGAAGAGCTATAGCAATTTATCAGTCTTCTCTTGCTTAAACTTTTAATGCAAAATTTACTTACATCCTGCCGTGGACAGTGCTCGCGTAAACACAGGTAAAATATCGCTGATACACAACCTTGCGAGATTCACTCAAACGGTACTTCTCAAACACCTGGTAGAGGATGTCCATGTGACACAACCCAGCAAGCATAGAAAAGGCAAAAAGACTGTTGCCGCCCCAGCTAGTGATGCAGAAGTTATCTATATATCTTCCGACAGCTCGTCCCGTGAAAAGAAGCCAAAACCAACGGCGGCCAAAGCCTCGAAATGGAAACCAAAGTCATCCACTACAACGGTTAAACCTCTTCCACTGTTCCTAGACGAGGATAGCGCCAGTGGACAGGATGAAGATGAGGTACAACAAGGATATGAAGACCGCCCATTTGGCGAACATGCCGGTGGTGTGTCAGACGTTTTACATACGGCGAACTACAACGACTTGGACGATGGATCTATTCTTGTCTTGTAAATGATATGATTTCATTTCTTAATTTTCCGTTACAATCTCAAAATCTCAAAACTAACCACCTTTTTTTCTACCGCCGTTTTCATTCTCCCAATCGTTCATACATACATCTCATACAGCAATGAGCCTCGGAGTGCTCGAAAACCTCTCCGAATCGTAAATAGGCCTGGCCCGTTGACCACCGCCGGCGCCCCCTCTTCATCAGCATCAAGTGCATTTCCTCACCTCTCAGACTTAACTCCGCGGTCTCCTCGCACCGGCTCAGCCCAACCCGGTTTGGCCCGGGATAGAGCTGACAAATCCGAATCGAGGACTGGTACTCCACAGCTGTCGCAGCCGCGCAGACGAAGACAGCGACAGCCGCCGCTGGGAGCCATCTCGAAGCTAGTCCCAACTCCCCTAGATCACTTGTTGGACGCCTCTGAAACCAATACGACTGTGATCTTTCTTGATAATGATGAAGACAATCTGAATAGTGTCATCACAGCCGTACCCACAGCTGCTACTGGCTTACCCGCATCAGCAATAACAACTCCGCGGAGTCAGCCCAAACGGCGAACGGCGCGCAGTGAGCGCTTGCTAGAACAGGCGCGGCGTGAGCAGTACGCACAAAGCTTGTTCGATGAGCTGAACCGAGACGTCTTTGGGGGAGGATTGCCGACTGAAACGAAATTAAACTGGAACAAACGACTGCTTACCACGGCAGGGCGCGCTAAATGGCATCGGTGCGTGTGTTCACATTCTTCTTTTTTCATGAATGGATCTTGTGTGTTTGCTGCATTCATTATCAGCCATCAATCCCGTTATGCCCCTTATTATTTTCATTAGACGGCACGCGTTGTATTATACAACCGCAGGCATTTTCAATCTTTTTTCTCTCTGACTCCCGGGCCCTTCTCGTCACCGGGCCGGATTGAAATGCCGTGGCGGGCGTGGACATAACCGCGCATACATTGTTGAAATCTTGTTGTTCTCTTATGTTATGTGTCTGGAGACGTGTGCGTGTTGTAAGAGCCTAGACTGATCTCCCGGTTCCCACTTTCCCATCTTTTTTGCTCTCTCCGGGTACTATTCCTTCTCCCATCGCCGCATCGCGATGGAACGCCTAAAAGTTCACGCTCGGGTGACCAAACGACAGAGGTGGAACTGGCGGTGAAAATTTTGGATTGTGATGGTACGTCGCGTTTTCTCCTTTTTTTGGCCCCACGTTGCTCCGGCCTCTGCGGGAATTCATGCTGACAGCCGATGATCCTTCTTTCATCTATGAATGCGCACCCGCACCCTCACAACGTTGTTTGGCATGTAACCCTTTCCCTCTCCATCTAATACTATATTGGGGTTCGCAAATCAAATTTATCAAAATCGCCGTCGACACCATCAACAATTAAATTTTCATCTTCCTCGTCGTTGGGTTTGACTTGACGTGTACGCATTTACGCCGATAGAGCGCATCCGCAACACACTCTCCCATGAAATGTGCCATCTTGCTTGCTGGATTATCAACAAGAACCCTAAAGAAGCCCACGGCCGTATTTTTAAATCTTGGTGAGTGTGTAGGCAAAAATATTCCCCCCCCCCCCCGGTATGAGGCTGTGAAACGCCGTACCGCCGACGTCATGTCTCCGTTCCGCTCGCTCTACCAAGGCTAGCTAATAGGCTACCTGAGGGTGTATGAGCTTGACCGCAGCGAGCGGTGTTGGCGGTGGCGGCGGCGATCCAAGCCTTTGCCACCCCCTTTTGTCCCTTCATTTTCAGCTTGTTTTTAATTTAGTCATTGAAGCTAACAAACAAGAATGTGTGTGCTTTGCTGTGCTGCACGCACAAACACTCTTCTTCTTCTTTTTGCATCTTCTTCTCTCACTATTTTTTACAGGGCTGCGAAAGTGATGCGTAAACGACCGGAGATTATAATATCTGTGCGTGCGTGTCTCGCGGGATTTTCATTTGCAACTCGCGCTTTTTTTTTTTTTGCTTCCGGCTTTTTTGTGTTGTGATGACATGACATGCTGGCTGACACGTGAGGGGCAACTTCTGGTTCTCTTGGTTTGGTGCCTATTACAGACTAGACACAACTATGAGATCTCGCATCCGTATCAGTGGAGTGAGTTGATTTTGTATCTTATCTCTTTCTTCTCGACCAACTATGTCTTTACATTTCAATCCTCTAATCCTCTCACGGTCTCACGGCGCCTCGCCCTTCCCCGCACCCCGACACACTCCCACCTCGTTTTCTTTCCCTGCCTTCTTTTTCGGCGGCTTTTGCGCATTTTTTTTTCTTCGCTCCCGATGGAGATTTTGATTTTCGATGAGATCGATTGATTGGCTGATGAGCGAGCGGCTGACACCTGTGTTTTTTTCCATGTATGGCAGAATGTGACAAATGCTTCAAGACGTACGTGGATTTGCTTGCTTCTTTTTCTGCGTTCCTTCTTCCTTCCGTCTCGTATGTGGGGAAAGACAACGGTTGACTTCTGTACCCGTGTGTGTGTGTGTGTGTTATTTTTTCTCTTTCGCCAATGCGTGTATGGTAGATGTATGCGCGTGTTTGGGCATCAGCGCATCAGAATACATACACAAGTATGCACGAACGCGAACACCGAGAAAAAAAAACACGTGTATTCAATGCTTTGCATGCTACACGCACACGCACCAATTATCTTGTGACCCTAAAAAAACTCACAATCATTCATCGCCATGTTCATCAATCATTATCATTTATCATGATCGCCCACTCCATTCCATCAACCGACACAAACACGCGCGCGCGCGCGCATACATACAGATATGGCCGTTTCAGCAAGTCCATCGATCCAGACGCGTGTGGTGCGTATCATGTCCTCTGATACTCCTTGGATAAGAGGTCACATGAACATACACATTGATAACTGACGACTTTATTTATTTTTAATTTTGTTTCGCCTTTTACGCTACATTCACGCTTGCCGCTGCGCGCCTGACACATGGGCCTCTCGCTCATGTTTGCCCTGTGCGCCTCCGGCGTACGGTGATGTGACGTATCATCGTATCATCTAATATCTGCATCGCCCGCGCCCCGCCATTTAACATAACACGTACACATGGACACATGTGTACGATCATGTCACATGCACGTATTGCACACATTCAGTGTGCGGCGCATGTAAGGTTGGGAGGCTAGTCCCGCAATTCAAGGGCGGTGCAACTACCGCTACCTCCTCCGACGTGCCTGCACGGTTGACAGACGCAGTAACGAACGACACGACGAAGGCAACGAAAAGGGGGACGAAGAACAGAAGCAGAAGCATTACCATCCCATCAAATCTTCTTCCTCAGGGTCAGTGTATTTTTTTTTTGGTTATGTATACATTAACATTAGCCTGTCAAATAGCATTTCCCCCAATTGAATGGGGAGCTATTCATATTTCGTTGCTGGTTGGCTGGCATATACAGCATAACAGCACAACTCTACACAGTTTTTTTTTTTTTTTTTTTCTATGCTACCGCTGGTCCCATCAATCGGCCTGTCTATCTATCTGTCATCTCTGTGACAGATTGAATTGCTTATTGCATGCGTAACCTACGGGAGAGGCCATTCAGTCACAAAAAGTGCTAATTTCCTGATGCATTTTATGAATTTTTATTTTATTTTAAATGATGATCGAATGTGTCCAAGTGTAATGTGTATGAGACTGACGTCTGCTTTTCATTTCTCTATTTTTTTCTTCTTCTCTATAGATTTTGATAATGCAGCTTCCTTAGACTCGGCACCGGCGCCGCTAACTGAAGCCAAGAGTATTCGGCTTGACACCATGTTGGAGACTACGACTCCCACTGGTGGTGGTGGTGGTGGTGGTGGTGTCAATGCCATTGGTCATGATGGTGGTGACGAGGGTGGTAAATTGGACACTGATAATGATGATGACGATGATGGCAAAAACGCATGCCGTAACAGAGGCGAGAATGACAGTGACGTCGAAGACCTTAGTAAAGCCTTGGACGGCGTTGGGCTAAGTGGGGAATCGGAATTGGAGTAGATGCGATGTAATGGATTACATGCTAATTCCAGACTTGCGGATTTTTACTGGGCAAGTCCATAGGCCTTAGTGATACTAAACAGCGAATGACGGTTGGGCTGGCGGGGAAGCATTTTAGCCAGTTGTACATGTAACCAACTAAGTAACGGACTATGGATTGCCCTGCTTGCTGATGCTGATGCTGCTGCGCATGTAAGTTTTGCAAGACTATATGTGTAGGGGCGGTAGTAACAAAGAGGAAAACCTTCGCCAAGGGAAAGGCGCACGCTAGTCCACATGCGGGGGGAGGGAGGGATTCGACGAGCCCAGAAAGGGAATTATGACGCCGTTGGCGGCTTGCAGCGTTGCAATCGCTCTCTTTCTCCACGCAGGTCGGTCGGTCGGTCGGTCGGTCGCCTGGGTGAGGGGCGCCATCGTATGGTGTAGGACCGTTGTCTACTTGCGAGGTTTCTCACTTTCTTCCCTCTGGGATGGGTCTTAGACCTGTTTCGGCGTATGATCAACATCATCAGCTCACGGGTACCGGTAACTAGGTTTATTTCCGACGGAATTGGAGGTGTATACTTTTCCGATGGATCGATGGATGGGGTTGCGGTGCAGTGGGGGGACTCTCAGGCTTTGATGACGATTTTTACTTTTTCGCTGACTTGATATGAAGCCTGGCGGGTGCGACGGACGACTGGTTCTAGCATTTGGATTGCATTGTGCTGTTTCCATCGACAAGGGGGAAGAAGCAGTGAGTGTGGTGTGATACGCCTTGTCGGGTATAACAAGGACAAGTAGAGTGATTAATATTGGAAAAAAAAAAGCCCCAGTAGATTGCACAGACTGCTATCTCATCAAAGCATGGAGGAGCCCAGGCAGGCAAGGAGGAATGGAGCTCATGCTCATCGGCGGGCTAAGCATGGATCAGTGTGCCAATAGTAATAGTAAGCGTTCGCCGGAGAAGCGAAAAAGCGAAGTGAGCCGATCTGATCTGGGCTGGATGGTCTCTTTCCGCTCAGATGATGGGTCCTCGGAGATCTGCAACAGGCCAACATGAGAGTAGCAGCCATCATTGCACCAGCCATCATCCTCCCAACAATCCCTGGCCTCTTCTTACCAGACATGGCCAGCACCCATTACGAGTCCTAACCGTATATAACAACCCCTGCTGAGCCCCCTTACTTTCTCCCCACCTCCTGGGTCGGCCCTGTTTTGTGTGTCCGTCTCTTTTCACTCGCAACTACTCTACTCCTCTTCCATCCCTCTCTCCCCTTCCATCGTCATCCTAACGTCACACAACACTACCATGGCCCCGGTCGTATATTATCACCATCTGTGGCTCGCTCTCGACCTCATCCTCAAGTCTCTCCTCGTCTTCATCCTCATCCTCGCCATCCGTGGTCTCGCATGGCTTGTCAATCTCTTCGTCATCGCTCCTCGCTCAGATCCTCTCAAGAATCTGCCTGGCCCAGACGGAAGTGCATTCCAATCACACTTTTCAGATATTATGGAGTGCGTAATTTCCTTGTAAATTATTTGTCCCCACGTAATATTGCCATTGTCGCCGCTTCTCTTCCACTCTCTCTTGCGGTGGTGGTGTGTCATGGCGGCGCGCGTCAACGTCACAATTCCTTTTTTTTTGCATTACTGACATAATTCATTCCTCATCTTCTTTTTTTTAAACAGTCCCGAAGTGAGCCCAGAAAACCATGAGTCCTGGACAAGATCATTTGGCAAGACGATGCGCTTCCAGGGGTTTGGACGAGTGAGCGCTCTCCGTGTGTCCTGGCCATGATCATTATTGCTAACTGTACTATTTCTTGCTTATCCCCATTTTCTTAATAAATTTTCTCTCGCTACGTCCGGTAAATAGCATGACTACCGACTTCTGACCCTGGACTTCAAGGCGATTACCCACATTCTTAACTCGCCGGCTTACGAGAAACCCTGGCAAACGCGCACCATCCTCACAAAGTTGCTTGGCCGAGGTACGTGTGATATTGCTTCACGCATCACATGCATGATGATAACCATGCAACCTATATTGCAATACTACAGGTGTCTTCGCCATGGAAGGAGACGAGCACAAACTCCAGCGTCGTGTCATCACCCCTGCATTCACCACACAGGCCATCAAGGCCATGATGCCCGTCTTCTTGCAAAAAGCAGAGGAGCTCCGTGAATGCTGGGAACGCGAGGTCGACGCACCTCAC
This sequence comes from Agroathelia rolfsii, assembly GCA_018343915.1. Classification (NCBI taxonomy): domain Eukaryota; kingdom Fungi; phylum Basidiomycota; class Agaricomycetes; order Amylocorticiales; family Amylocorticiaceae; genus Agroathelia; species Agroathelia rolfsii. The sequence goes on from JABRWF010000002.1 coordinate 4,004,364, forward strand.
CCCTCGCCCCTGACGGCTTTCTTCGCCTCACTCGTACCATCGCACATGCAGCTGCCGCACATCGAGAAGAAGAGTCAGGCGCAGGTGATTGAGATCTCCCACTGGCTTATCCGTGCCACGTTCGACGTCATTGGTCTCGCTGGCTTTGATTACGACTTTCATTCGCTCAAGAATGAGACCGAGTCGGTCTATCGCGCCTATCGCCAGATGTTCTCCTTGCAGGAGGAAGGCCCCGGCTATGGGGCGATTCTCAGGCTCTATTTCCCCATCTTGGACAAGTTCTGGGTAAGCCTTTGTCCATTTCCACACCCGACACCGGTTCCCTCTCTCGGCTGTTTTTTTTTCTTTTCTTCTTTCTGTATCTTTATTGTTGACCGGTGCCTGACGTTTTACTCCTTGCCATGGTTGCAATTTCACATGGAAATGTTACAGCCCGACCGCAGCACCCAAGTCACACAGGAGTCACTCAAGACCATTCACACTGCTGGCCGTAAGATCATCGAGAGCAAGCGCAAGGCTATCCTCGCCGAGAAGACGGACGTCAAGAGCATGCAGGACAAGGATCTCCTCAGCCTCCTCAGTAAGTATCCATCTCTAACCCCATGCCTGCATGTAAGATGTGTAGTGTGGGGAAAATCTCAATACGCAACAAAATCCGTCTAATCCGCGACTTCCCCCATCCAGTTAAATCAAACCTTTCTGCGGATCCGTCTAAGCGGCTCTCCGACGCCGACCTGCTTGACCAGCTGTCGACCTTTCTATTCGCCGGGTCCGACACGACCGCGTTGGCTATGACCTGGGCCCTGCACCATCTCGCTTCGAACACGGATGTGCAGGCCAAGCTGCGCGAGGAATTGCTTTCTATGCGTCTCAGCCCTAACGATGCTAACGGCAGCGAGTCCGCCTATGCGGACATGCTCGATGCGATGCCGTATCTTGATGCTGTCGTGCGTGAGGTCCTCCGTCTCTCGCCACCGCTGCACAGCACGATCCGCGTGGCAACTGAGGATGGCGTGATCCCACTGAGCGCACCACTGCGCATGCGTGATGGCTCGTGGGAGAGCGAAATTGCTGTTCGCAAGGGGTCATATGTGCACATCCCCATCGAGGGCCTCAACCAGGCCGAGGCCGTGTGGGGTCCCGACGCGAAGCAGTTCCGTCCCGAGCGCTGGCTTGCTGCCCCCTCCCCCTCGTCACCGGCATCATCGTACGTGCGTGCGCCTCCCGTGCAGCACCACCCGGGCCTGGCGGGCATGATGACATTCTCGCTCGGCCCACACTCGTGCCCGGGGTACAAGTTCGCGATATTGGAGACGAAGGTGTTCCTCGCCGAGCTGTTGCCTTACTTTGTGTTCAGGCCAACCGAGGGCGTCGAGGTTCACAAGGTCAATTCGATCGTGACGAGGCCATATGTCAAGTCGCGCCTGCAGGAGGGGCCGCAGATGCCGGTCAGCGTCGAGAGGTACTGCCATGTCTAAACATGCATTACCTGCCTGCCCCTTCTCTTTCTTTTCTTTTCTTTTCTTTTCTTTCTGGACTTACTCGTGATACCTCGCTTTTCTTTCTCTCTCTGGTTTCGACTATCGCTTTGCTCTGCTCTGCTTTTGTTTTCGTTCTCTCTCTCTCTCTCTCTCTCTCTCTCCGTCCATGACGACGAACGACGATTACCACGTTCCTTGGCTCCCTTCCTGAGGCTTTTGACCTTTTCGATACCCCATACCCCAACAGCCTCACTTTCTCTTTCCACTCTTTCATCAACAGAATACATATGTCAAGCAAGAACCCGGGAGTTACAAGTTGCCTCTGTACTATTACTTCTTTTTCTTTCTCACTCCCGCCTCCCGTGGTTTCTTTGGCAGAAGCCTCTTGTACTTTAATTGCTTTTTGACACAGAAGGACTTGTCACTTTTTTCTTTACCCTCTTCTACACATACGGCAACAGCAATTCTCGGACTCTCAACAAAACTCTTTTATCTTCTTCTTCTTCTTCTTCTTCTTTTCCTCTCTGTACCATTTCTATTACCACAACCGCTATCGCCATTTGCAAGCCCATGCGTTTGTTTGTTTAGCGCTGGGAGGTTGCTTTTTTCTTCTTCTTTCTTTATGGAAAACGATACACATAAATCGAAATGACGACAATAGGTGGCTTCAAGAATATACTTGTACTTTTTTTACACGTACTATAGGGTTTATAAACTTTTTTCCCCCCTTATAAAATTGATTGATTTGCTTGTAAATGATTGATTCGTCTTTGATCATTGATTGCATATATGTGTGTGTGATTTGCTATGTTAGTAAACTGAGAGAAGGATTTGTAAGAGGGTTGTACGACTTGATTGATGTCGAGGACGGCTGAGTTTTTCACAAGTGGGTCAGAAAGAAAGGGTAGAAGTAAAAGCATCAAAAAAAAAAAAGGTAGTTTGAGTGGGGGGAAGGGGTTGAGTGGCATGACAAATAAGAAACCAAGTATTACCTGTTGGGTAGGATTTGATAAAGAAAAGGGCTACGGAGTACATCCTGACAATCTATGGTGTTATAAAGCAGAAGAAATCAAAATAAAATGTTGCCTTTCCGCCTGCCACCTCTTCGGTTTGCTGTATCATGTTATCGAGATCATGCAATTTTCTTAACAGAGTTTATAATATGTATCTTCCCTATCATTTCGTTAGAAGACAGCTAGGCGATGTGGTAGAGTTCAACTTACAGTGTGCGTAGTGAAAATACAAGTGAAAAAGGTGACTATATGCGCACTTTTTTCTTCTTGAGGTCGTGGTTGGGGCCGAATATGTAGAGTTTTGAAGCTTAATTCTGTCGGTATGCATGTATCCCCAAAATAATGCTTGCATAATTCATGATGATACTTGGAAATTAGATGTCTCATGGGTAGGATAGACCGTCGTTGTTACGATACTCGGGCTGGGGCATGATGCATAATGAGTAGAACAACGGTGCCAATATAGACGTACACTAAGCCAATATCCTGCTAGCTCGATTAGAACTTTTTGATATTACAGAGCTGCCAGTGATAGAAGCCGATATTTGGATATGTATGTATTAGCTTGAATCACCACAATGACAAAAGGAGACAGTTTCAACTTGACGTGAGTGTTCCGCCCCACAGCCGACATTCGTAAGCGTGAGTGCTAGTAGTCGCACATACTACTATCAAATAGTCACTACAGCGGGTCCCTTTAATTTCTTGGTAATCGTATCGGTGAATGACCGATGTACTCTCGTGACCAGATAGATCGAGCGTTTTGCGCAGCAGGGGGTGGGGGGTGGGTTTCGGAAATCATCATATATAATCATATATCCCACCGCTACCGCCACCCCTGCATGGGAAGCAGTAATAATTCCAACATGTCGCACTGACATTTCTTTTTTCATCAACGCCAAGGTCGTGTACCTATATCGCCCATCCGAATCACATGCCATGCATATCATGATTAGTGTTTAAATTTGCCACAGCAACGATGATGCACACGGTTGAATGATATAGATGTACCAGCACGTTGAGAGCCCACAATCGCCACCAACAACACCGTCGCAATGTCACCACTGCCACCATCAAAAAAAGAAAGCAATGTTGCATGGCGATGACGGAGCCAAGTTTTGCGCTTGATGAGTGGATTGATGGACATACGACGTTTAGTACTCGAACATTTTTTAGTTTGAACGCCGGAGAGTGGTAATCTATATACTTGCAATCGGCTGGTTGAATTTATTGGATATACCACATGTATACTGTGCCCGATCATGTATATATCGATCCTCGCTCCCCCCCCCTTCCCCCCACGTTTCTACCCCACACTGAAAGAGGCAAGGAGACTCACACGGTTGCCCGAAACTTTCCGCAGACGTCGGGATGGAATTTGCGGAACTAGACTTATCAAGCTGAAGCATTGCGGTGCAGCCTCACCTCGTATATCCACTGCAGTAGGACAACGTTCTCGGTGCAATGGCTTGGCAGTTGATTGTGTTACTCAGTGAAAACCGACTAGAGCTAGAGCGTGCATCCAGACATTGAAAGAAAAATGAAAATAAAGGAGGGGAGAGGTTGGGAGGATACAGAGGATTTAGCCATTTCCATTTCCAAGGATTTGGATGGCGGTAAACAGCAACTTGAACTGGCGTTGAGGTGTTGTCACTTGGTTGACCTCGTGTCATCCGCACAATTCTCGTAAAAGCCCAGGCTATAATTGTAGAGGAGCGTCTTGTTGTTCAAGTGCGAGCGAAGAAGGAAGACAGCCCTCTATATGTGTATATATATAAAGAGAAGAAAGAATGTGGACAGCCCACAAGACACAATGCTGCATAAAAACTTGAAACTCGCCGAGGCGGGCGGATGTCGAAAGTCTTGTAGCTACATGTGCCATAAGCCTCTCAAAAAATAGACTAATAGGAATAAAGAGCCGCGGGTTGGGGAGAAAAGAAGTCATATGGGAAGCTTAGAAGACGCGGTTGAATTCAAAAAAAAAAAAAAAAGTTCAAGAGCTTTGATTCTATGACAGAATTCTCGGTAGTGCCTGCACGTCGTAGAAGCTCAGCGGCAGATCTTTATTACACGTTAATCCTGTGAAAATTTTCTGAAGCCCCGCCCTGTTGCTTGAGCATACGGAGAGAGAGCCTAAGCGGAGTGCGGAGAAGGTATCGGGGAACGTGAGGCCCGCGGAAAGATTTGCGCTTGCGAGGTAAGCACTAGTGAGGCACAACTCGGGTGGATGCGACGGACGCAAGGGTAAAAAGTACAGGATACTATCAACTTGCCCAAAAACTGTGCATTCGTTCTTTACGTCGTGCACCCCAGGGGCATTGTAGTCCCCATTTCCGTTGCTGCATCTACAGTAGCCAGGGAATTGAACGACAACCGTCAGCAAGATATGATTATATTGATGAGCAGTCTCTAGGTGCAGTATGCGCTAGATACGTAGGGAGCATAGTTCTGTGGAATACGTGGCGCATTCATTCATCCCTTCCTTCCTGACTTCGGCCAGCTATCGGTATTGGCGCGTCGGCTTATTTCGATCACTTTTAGTCCATGTTCGAATTCAGGGTACATAACTTATGGAAGCTGATTGGGTTAGAGTCGTCCTTGGCAATGGGTGCCAACCGTATGTGACACTGAGAACGCTAAGTGTACGCTGGGCAGGCATCGGCCGGCCAGGGACAGTTAGGTCACTTCGGCGTATCATCCCTTTTTTTTTTTAAAGAAAAAAAAAGGAATAAAAATGGTGAGATAGAAGAAGCGCTGGTATTGGACGAAGGCTGCCCTGGGCAGATGGAAATGTATATTCTCAGCGTGTGCGTAGCTGGCTCTTGTTCTTTTCTTTCGCGGCCGCGTGCTGCACACGCAACTGCAAAGGGTCGGGAAGGGTAAAAAAAAATCGAAGAAAAAGAAATCATATTGGAAGCAAAAACGGTGTCGATAATTTAGTCGCAGAGAAAGCAAGCACAAGGAGAAGAAATTAAGAGACATGGTACAGGGATAATGCAAGGCTCAAGAATATAGCGCGGTATAGTAGCAGCAACTGTGGCAACACTAGATAGTCTATCAAGCACTTCATTGTATGTATAACATGAAGCCACAATCTATAGGTGCGAGCCTGCATTCAGCATGTTGTGGCACTTGGGGGCAAATTCCGCTAGCTATCTGAGCTTGCTCCAGGTCGAATGCCTTGCAGTCGAAAGGTCGGGGAAAACCGACGTCGCCTGTCAATGGTGCCTGCGTTTTGAGGCGACGATAAAAAGGACAAGTCTCGATCATTCACTGTAGGTGCAGGGTCAACATAGAGTGCAAGACGCAGAATATCGTCCCTTCACGGACTGATAGGGATACTGTGGCGAGGAAAGTGGGTGTAACAGAAAGAGTAGCCACAGGTCCATTATGTGGTTTTGTTTATATATCCGTGGACTTTACCGCAAGCTATTTAGACACTTCACCCGGCTTCTGATCTCTGCTTGGATTTACCAATAATAATTACTCGGGAAGAATTTTCGCTACTGGAAGCGCGTGACTTGAGGAGCATGCAAACCACATATTTGGCGAGAACTCGTAATCAAGAGGCCGTCCACAATGTCATGAGGCGCGAATGCGGGGGATTTTGATGCGGACTGTTGATCATTTAACAAATTTTATTTGAGTTCGTGATGCCATAAGACGTGTGCTGCAATAGCAGCATGATCATCATATAGATAAACCCCGTAAACGCCCGAAAAACATGAGCTATTTGCCAGCGGACTAGTTTGTGAGCGGCCGATGTTCTGTAAACTTGGACCGTCTAGGATTAGCGACGTTTAGCCATGCTAGCGGTCAACCCTTCACAAAGAAGTGCTAGAAGATAAAGAAGTTTGGCTTGTGTCACAAACGGAACAAATCGAAAAGGGTGGCATGGCAGAACTCGAAAGCAATTGTCACAATTTCGCAATGCCTTCAATCCTGCTGCTGCATTTGGTGTGCACACCCATGTTGTAATGACCCCGCGGTGAAAGTATATGTACGTAAAATTGCAAAATGGACAGTAGCCGCGAATGCCGTTCGATTCAGTTGAGCTGGTGATTGAATGAAGTAATACGGGTAGTTGTATAGACAATAACACCGGTAGCCTCATAATCAGTATTTATTTGCCAGCCACAAGTCCGTGAACAACCAGACGCATGTAGTCTTTGAAAGTTGTCACAAAAAACCACGAAAATAAAGAAAAAATTGTATGGTTGAGACATGCAGCAGGTGGACTTGTCTCGCTAGCAAAAGAGTGTGCTAAAAGCACGAGAGAACGATCAGCAAATTCTTCGTGTATTTTTCGCGAGGGTAAAGGGGCCGTGATGAGTTGACGAAGCAGCCCTTGGTCGCGCGGTCGGACGAAAGCAGTAAGTCCGGCGCCGCCCTATGACTTTTAATGGAAAGTCCGGGATGCGTAAAGCGGCAAGCGAGCGTTCAGAGTATCGCCCGGGCCTTTCTCTCGTACTACCACCATCTCTTTCCGTGCGTCCTTACTCAATCCTGGAGACTCGTAAAAGGTGTCTGCTGAGGTCGGCCGTGTCCTCGTACTCCCCCTCCCCCCTTTTCCACTCGTTCTTGTCGCCTAGTGTGCTTATGCAGATTGCCTCCTCTAGCATCTCATCCCAAGTGTACCAATAGTCCTTTCTAGAATAGGACTCAAAAATCCGCTCTGTTGGTGTGTACATGCACTTTTAACGCGCCTGCGATAAAGTCTGGGCAGGCCTACTCACCGTATGCCAATAGGACCATTTTTTGTGCAAATACTTTTTCACTTTTCCCCACCGTGTTTCTTCTTCCTCGGTTACCTTGCTTGTCGTCTTTAATTCACCTTTTCGGAGCGGCGTATTAACATGAACACCACCTCGGACAATACTATTTCGCCTACTGATAATCACTCCCCCTCTGGCGAGAGAAAGCAGAGTCCTCCCGCATTTTTGGACCTTGCCGACTCAGTGAGCAAAATCCATTCGATGGTTGGAATCACGTTTTCATTACTGACGAAATGATCCATAGGCCGCGAGATTGGGTACTAATATGCCGGATATGTCTGCTGTAAGTTTTCCACCTCACGCCATTCCTTTTGAGCTGCAATGTTCAAAATGGCTCACAGCGCGTCGAACTCAAGCGCATGGAGCACGAGCGACAGCGTCTCCTCCAACGCAAGTTGTTTGAGGACCAGATGCGTGCTTTGGAGCAGCAACAGGCCCAGGAACTGCTCAGCATCCCCTATGAGTCGGGGGTCCAGCAGTTTGCCGCATCAGCTCCTACAACGCCTCCACGACTCAATGCTGTCCTGGGAGGTGGTGCCGAGACCCCGTCTGCGTTGAGGTCCAGCTTCATCGGCACAAATGTGTACACAGTCGACCCTGACAAGCTGTCTGAGGCAGTGGATACTGTGGTTGCTACTGGCAGCGACAAACGCAAATCTGTCACATACGCGCCCTCTGTCACGCACTCCCCTGAGCTCACGCAACACTCCGGTCTTGGTGCTGGCCTCAACAGCTTCGCTAGGACGGCAGGTGCTAAGAGCATGCCAGCTAGCAGACGCACATCTGCCAGTAGCCATGATGAAGAGCTTGCGGCTCATCTCGAGAACTTGGCACTTGTGGGGGAAAAGCAACAGTCCGGCTCTCCTATCCCTCCGGGGGTGGCCTCTAAGAGGAACTCTCGCATCGGTGATGAGGATGCTCTGCGCTATGGTACTTCATTCAACGTCATGATGTTTGATCAGGCCTTGGATCAGGAAATGCAGAGTGCGTTCTATCACGTTATGGCTATGCACTGCTACAATGCTGATGGTTTCATGGTACAGCTGCCATGAGGAATCTTCCGACATCTGATGATGACAAGTATGCTAACAATTCATATTTGAAGAAGGTAATTGTCCTCCTATAATTTGTCTCCAGCCTGTCTAATCAAGTTCTCAACTAGACTTCTTCCGCGGCCTTGGACCTTGCTAATGTATCACAGGCGTCTTCTCGTTCGTCTATTTCTGCTCGCGGCGAGAAGGCATCAGAATGGCCCTCCTTCCCTGCAGGCGCTCGTCGTATCGATGCACTTGGTTCTCGTATGGAGCCGCGTCGGAATGTTACGAATCCGACCCTCGGTATTGTCACCGGTCTCAATGATGTCACGAATGGCAACCTTGCTGGCACCGTGTCAGCGTCTGGTACACCGCAGATTCCACAGCTGTCTCGACGTGGATCTCCTATTGGCGTCCTTGATGCACTCACACGTTCCGTCCCTGCAACTCCCCTTGGTCTTAATGGTGGTCCCTCCCCGACCCATTTGTTAAACGTGCCTGGTACTCCTGGCGAAGTTTCCGCTCTGAGTCGTGGTCTTGGTTCTGCGGATGGACCCTTGAGCAACCTTGAGATTCAATCATCTCTGTCAAGGCTGCCCACCGGTCAGTTCGAGTCGGCCCAGATTACCTACAGCAGCAGCACCTCCAACTTGGATGAGACGCTACAGCAGTACGGTGCTGAACCTACTTACGAGACTGATGGTGTGCGTGGGTCCACTGCGTTATATCACCACAATGGCACTCGCTATGGCCTCGGGCTTCCTGCCAAGCAGAACGGTGTTGATAAACTCAATGGCGCAGGCGTTGGGAAGAACAAGCGAGGTGACATGGATCGTGAGTGTAAGTTTCACCGTGGAATATTTGTTAAATTAAAGCTGAACAATAGTGGCCATTCTAGTTAACAGATTCGCTGGTACGCGCCTCGAGGACCTCCAGGGTGATATTCCGGCTCTATGCAAGGATCAGCATGGCTGCCGTTATCTGCAGAAGAAATTGGAGGAGGTTGTCCCCGAGCACCGCGACATGATCTTCCGCGAGACCTTCAGCCACTTTGCGGACTTGATGACGGACCCATTCGGCAACTACCTCTGCCAGAAGTTATTGGAATTCTCCACTGACGACCAGCGCAACCTCATCTGCGAGTCTGTTGCTCAGGACTTGGTCAACATTTCGCTCAACATGCACGGTACGCGTGCTGTGCAGAAGATGATTGACTTCCTTTCCACCCGTCGTCAGGTACGTGCAGTGATTTCTTGTAGACAGTCTTCCTTTTTCCACCGTGACAACGGTGTATATGGCACTTGGTTAAGGTTTGGAACTAATGTTTATTGTTATTAGATTACCTCCATCATCCTAGCTCTTAGCTTGCATGTTGTCGTGCTTATCAAAGACCTTAACGGCAATCACGTCATCCAGAAGTGCCTGAACAAATTGGCGCCCGAGGATAACCAGGTAAGCTGCAGCTTTATTTTCATGTACGTTGACGATTTACTTACATGAACTCCTCCTAGTTCATCTACAATGCTGTTGCCGCCAACTGCGTGGAAGTTGCTACTCACCGTCACGGCTGTTGCGTCCTTCAGAGGTGCATCGACCATGCCTCCGATCACCAGCGCATTCAGCTCGTCAATGAGATCACTTACAATGCATTGACTCTTGTCCAAGATCCTTATGGCAACTACGTATGTAGCTTTCCTATACATTCCTCCTCATGTCCTGACCTATCCTTTCCAGGTTGTTCAATATGTGTTGGATTTGAATGATAGTCGCTTCAGCGATGCTGTCATCCGCCAATTCACTGGCAACGTATGCGCCCTCTCCGTTCAAAAGTTCAGCTCCAATGTCATTGAGAAGTGCATTCGCGTTGCCGAGCATCACACTCGCAAGTTGCTCATCGACGAACTTCTTAACCGTTCTCGTCTGGAGAAGCTTCTTCGTGACTCTTACGGCAACTACTGCGTCCAGGTTCGTTGGTTCAACGTGTTTAGTGTACGAAGCAAGTGTTAATGATTTTTCCTTAGACCGCTCTTGATTATGCCGAACCTAGCCAGCGTGCCCTTCTCGTCGACGGCATTCGTCCCGTCTTGCCCTTGATCCGTAACACTCCCTACGGCAAGCGTATTCAGAACAAGTTGCAGCGTGAACAGAACGATCAATTCAGTACCACAGCTGGTTATCACGGCCAGGCTGCACTTTTGAATTCCTATGGCGGACAACAAGGCTTGGGTGGCGTTCAAGGCAATGGTCGTCACGCTTCACAGAACCTGCACCATTCCAACCCTCTCCTGGATGTCTACGGCGGTGCTGGTGTCTATGGCCTGCAAGGGTCCTACAATGGTTCTCATATTGGTCCTCAGCTTCATGGCCTCCAGACGCAGTCCATCGATCCTTACGTCCTTCAAGGAAATTCCAGCCACCACCGTTTGTCGCCATCTCACTCTCCAAGTAGCCACGGTTACTCCGCTGGATCGAACTTTTCTGGCGTCAACCCCTACAATGCCGGCCTGACAACGGCAGCTGTAGGAAACCCTTACCAGAGGAACTCCTTTGGTGCCTACGGCATGTAAGCACCTCAATGCAAGCGTTGTTCAAAATGGTTGCCGCTTTGACCCCTCCCGTCTATGCTGCTCCTGTCCGCTCGTTTTCATCAACCTTAGCTACAATATGAACTCTCTCGCATGGCCCATATACCTCCTCTTAATCCACAGCTGGAATTCGCACACCCAGTTGTGTATCTGTGTTTACTATGAATGCTCCTCATCCGGTTCGCAGCCGACATCGTACTCTACTACATCTGCACTCAATTGTATTCCTCCCCGCATGCTTCTCTTATTTGGTCCTTGTGGCCGAAATCAGACCCTATTACTATCCCTGCATCATCGCTTTACTTTTTGCTTTCTGGCTCGTTTTCTTTTTACTTTCGCAACCCACATTTGTATATGTAGTCATTCCCGACTCACTTTTGCACATGCCGTACAATTTGGTTGTCTGTTTCATAGTATTACCCCTCTCCTATAAGCAGCGGCATCTACGTACTCGCCGTTGGTTTGTACTTATTGCTCAATCCCATGGTCCTCTTTAGTAATACCTTCCGTTTTATTATAGTGACTGACGTAGGGCTCAGCGTTTCTTTTTGCCTTATCTTTTTCATCCTCTATATACACCCTACATATAACATAACATACATCATGGATTTGTTTCGAAATATAGAAAGTTGTCATTTAGTTTCTGTGAAGTTGTGGTCTCGTCGCGGACGGCAGGAACGGCAAATTAGATCGGCGCTAGAACTTTATCTCTCAACAGTTCTTACATAATCGAGGACTCTGCATCCAGTAGTCGTAGTGGGCATTTCCAAGTCGTCCCAGCCGCCGCTCTCCAGCCTCTCGCGCAAGGTGCCTAGAAATAATGCTCTCTAATGTGTGCAATATACCTAAAATATGATATCGTGGCATTTAGAAACCGCCCTAAACTTCAAAAATGACTCACGATTCTGTCTGGTTCTCTCGTCCTCGTAAATTCGGCAAGGGTAGCCGTCAATGGTGAATTATCTTGCTTCACTCGACCTGGGGTGGATCCATTGCGATTGAAGTAAAGGTTCTAACGAGATGCTGGTTCTGTCTAGCCGCCACTGCGCTCACCAGGCTGGTCTCATCCGCAAGTACGGCCTTGACCTCTGCCGTCAATGCTTCCGCGAGATGTCCTCTGCTATCGGTTTCGTCAAGGTGCGTTTTCATAGGTCCTTTGGATATGCTGTCAGAATGTTTGATTTATGCCTGAATGATATCATAGAGCCGGTAAAAAAAAAACGTATTCTCTTCTCCCTGTCTGACTCTTTTTTTCTGTATTTTTGCGCCATTGCCTTGCCTCCTATCACGTCGATATAGCATGTCACATTGTTATGCATTTCTATGATATACTCGACTCGGAACAGAACACATTTTTAATCGCCTGATGAACCCCGAGACTGAGCGCACTGTCTATTTTGGAAGATGCAAATTTTATTCAAAGTACTGTGATACTTGGCTCGGCATCGATCAGTGGTTGTCTTCGAGACATTCTGCTTGCTAATCAAATGACGACACTCCTGGTATCAGGTCTTGGATTCATACTTAAGGTTTATCGTGTATATTCGGATTGGCTTGGACTTGTGTCTTCGACGCATGTCAAAAAATCACCCACTCTATTGTATAACGGACACGAGTCAATAGATGTTGTACTCGCTGCCTCTCTGAATATTCATTGAATTTTCTTTCGATTTTCTTCATACAGCTACGCTGCCTATCCCACTCATTGCGTTGCTCACAGCTGCTCTGGCTGCTGCGCCATCTGCAGCAACTCGCAAACCTATCGCCCGCCTTTCTACTATAAGAAGCGAGGCAATGATATGATCGCGAACGTATTGTAAGTTAGGTGCCATGGACAGATATGCACCCTGCGTCCAGAGTTGTCCGTCCGTAAAGCGTTTACGCGAAGGTTGAAAAGTGGCGACAGGCGTAACGCTATTTTGTTCGAATAGCTGTGCGAGCAGGTGGTTCAACAAGGAAACGAATGTGGTTTTGGAGCGCCATTACCTGAACGTGGAGCATTTTGGATAACTTCCATTTGAATGTTTCCCCATTTACTTCCAACGTCGCTGGGCTAGAGAAATAGCGTCAACGACTTATCTAGTGATGTGAACCGAGAACACACTGACAATTGATTACCTATGAGGCCCAGCCCCGTCTTGAGCCACTTGACACAGGAGATTGACGGCTCATTTCCAAAGGATATACGATCTGGCGACAATGATTTATGGGTTATTGTAGCGACTATGCTCCCATCGAACTTATAAATGATCGTTTCGCGTTCTTGTTCGTCTGATTTGATTATGTACAGAGGTGAGCGACTAGGGTCTCCTTGTCTGGTTATGACTGTATTCCACATGCTGTTGCCCTCAAATAAGAGCACCTCGCCATTGCGGTTGGGTTGTGCAGGATCGATGAGTGTGATTTGGGAGTCCATAGTATCGAGATATCGTTCCTCTACTCATACACTGCTTGGATTTATACTTTACTTTCCCGCAGTCGTACAGCCTCAACACCGGTGACCAACGCCATAAAGTCCAGGGGTAATGAGAGCTTCTTCCTTATGGAGATTTCGGGCAAGAAAAATTGAAGACAGATATTCCGTTCAGTCTTTAGAAGATCCGTGACCATCCGTTGATGAAGTAGATCGATGTGTTTTTGGTATCGAAGCGCATATACTCGGAAGTTAGTTAGTGACGAGTTTCCAGCTGTCATGTCCCTCAATTTTGTTTGAGAAATGAAGCAGCATTATAGTCTTCACCGCATGGCAAATCCGGTCCGAAACCTACACTACCATCACGCTGAATTCGGTCATTTGGGGATCATATGATTGCCACGAATGATGCACATGCATTATTCATTTCCAGGTAATGAACGAAGCCGTCAACGGGTTTGATGATGCATTCCAATATATCATTATTGGGAATACTAAATTACTTGAATCCGTGTGCGATGCGACTCTCACATCTGTCCGGACTTATTTATGTAATGCATATGCTAAAAATTAAATATACAGGTCTACTCTTCTGTTGTACATCTGCAGATATCCTGACAAAACTGAGAAGAAATATATAAAACAATAAATACCCCAAGCCAGCTCTTCAAAGAAGTCGATGCAAGAGAACTGGACAATCATTCACGCGCAAGCTGTGCGTGACTCCTGCATTTCCTTTTCCACGTCGATTGCGGCGAAGAGGCAGCTACTCGACATAGCCCTTGCCCTTCCCCGGACCTTTTGCGCACGCGGGTAGACCGCCAGCAATGATGTGACCGCCATATCACGCATAGCCTCTGCTTGTGGGCGCAGGATAAGGCAAGCGGGTGACATCTTCGATTCGTCTCCTGAGGTTTGATGTTTGGCCTGTTTGAACGTAGCGATGGCGTTTTCTTCTCTGAGTTCACTGATGAACAGCTGTGCGAATCCCAAATATGAGACGGAATACATTGTCTTCGGACAGAAAGAGCTCACCTGTAGTTCGCTGTCATCATTCAGAGTCCAAAGATAGGTGTCCCCACATGATTCAAATGCTAATGGCCTATTCATGACACATGTCTTGTCAGCATTATGGAATTACTACATATGAAGGTGTAGCGTACATTACTTGTCCCATCTTTCCTGCGGGGCGTAGCCATTTGTTCATTCTCATTGATGCCTCGTTTCCAAAGGCAATGCGATCGGGTAGCACGGTGTTGAGGGTTAAGGATGCGACAACACTGCGGTCCTCTCGACGCAAGGTAGTGCTGTTTTTAGCTATTTCCGTATGTAGGTTGTATATTGGCATGGAGGGGCCAGAGTTCTGCAGATAGATGGGACCGCTTTTCAGATCATTGTGTTCGAAGATATAGACAGAATCCTCGATCGGGAGAGGATCGATGAGTGTGATCTGAGAGTCCATGTTGTCTGTTGCAGAGAGAGGGGGGAGGTGTGAGGCTGAGTGCGTCGTGTATGCGGTACTGATATATATACATGTAAGATGACTTCTGCACAGTGGAAGTTGTTGCTCCATCAGTATGTGCATCAATCATCAAATATTTCCCTTGTGGCGCCAGGGAAAAGCTATGTTTCATTGGTCGATGATCACCCTGTGACGAACAATGGACGGATTCCAGCTAGAAGCTACCTGCTTATGGAAAGTCAAGAGTCACAAATGTTCCAAAGCGACCATGGCCCTGGGAATACCGAGCGACTTGCCGGCAGAAGTGTAACCTAAGACCTTGTTTTTTTGGTAGCCAACGAAATATGAAGCGGTACAACCATTGAATGCATTCACAGTTACCCGTGTATCTCGCAAGACTCGGAGATAGTAATTGATTTAATCGTTTTTGGGTCTCTTTTCATAATTCACCACGGTATCACGCATATATCACACATCACGATCAGCATCATGATCACGTTCATGTTTGTATGGCTAGTGAACAAAATGATACATGATGGTTTAGCTAATGTTTTTAATAGTGAGGAGGGGGGGGGGTCATGTGCTAATATTGTGACTATATTACCGCGTCCGACGAGGTGCGTTTGCTTGGGATTCAGGCGCTGTTTAGGTGTTAGTGCACACAAACCTCCATTCCTTCAGGCTTTGTCTCGCAACTACTATTGCTAAATTAGGTTCAAGTTGCAAGCTACATGTACCCTGAGCCAATGGTTGCGGCTTATGCATGTTATGGTGTTTCGGGTCATAGCAACCGGAGGCCCTGACTTGAGCCTGCTAAATGGATTAAATGGCCAACGCTGACAACGTCGTTGACGACGGCGGCGGCGTTCAAAGTTGCTAACAAGTGTTAGACTAGGATTGCAGTCCATGGTAGAGTGTATCATTTTTGAATGGCTCTTGGAGGATTGAGCGTACAGGCGGCGGCGACTCAGTGTGCATCCTAGTCAAAGCCTCCGGCCTTGTTTTATACTAGTGTATATATCATGCTCGGATGTATGCAGGAAAACGTCTATTGTTACAGGTACAGCATACCTGCATACAAGGAAAATAACATGCTTGGGCTACTGGCCAGCCTCAGTTGCCATTGACACGAGGATCATGATATTGTGACGGTCGTTCTGACGTGAGGGGATGTGAGGAGAGGTCCGCTGGCAGTGAAAGCTCTGTGATTTACTGCGAGCGTAACATACCCTGACTTGGACGCCAACTACTGCAACAGGCTCTCTACTTATATGCTAACTGATATGCCGTTGTGCTCACTGCCAGTGGCAGCACACCTTGTCAGATGTCACTGTCTCAGTGTAATATACTGTGTTGATGTGATTGTGACCGCTGTACTAGTACATACATGTGTAGTTCTGTACATGTATGCAAACTCAGGGCGGAGCTGTACTCTGGTTACCTTGACTCATTTTAGCAACCAACTTGAATCTGCACACACATGTTAGCATTCTAAAACGTCAACAGAGGCTCCAAGTGCTGTGCTTATTTTGTCTAATGCAGCCTCAATATCAGTCACCAATTCAGGTTGACCGAAAATGCGCTATCTATGACCAGCTCAGGCTCCTGAAACCATTGCTTCTGCTACTGACTCGGAGCGTTGGCGGCAGGATAGTCATTGCGACTCACCACAGCAAATGCTTTGATCAATATGCTGGCCCGGTGGGCTATTCGTCACACTATCCCGTCTGTTCAAGGGCGATGCACACCATTGATCACATTGATCACAACTAAATCAAGAGTCTGGAGATTTTTCCTGCCAACTCGTGCATAGTTGTCGTGTACAATAATACCATAGACATATGGCTCAATAACTCGCAGCGCCACGGTACAGCGTCCGGCTCTCACTTGTAACATCTAGTTATTGTCTAATGATGAGAATGTGATCGGCCCTCCAACAAAAATGTTCCCTGTGATGCAAAGCATTACAGCCTCCTTCATGCTTTCACATATCTGAGACACCCATGTAATCCTATGCCGTATGATGGACAAGTGTGTTATACCTATGGTGGAATATATAAGAGCTTTAAAGGATCGCAGAGGGAACGCATCCTACACATTCTACACATTCATCACTGCGCCTTCTTTAAAACAGTCCCAACTCACGACACCAGCATTAATATGAGGTTCTTCACTATTGCATCTATCTTTTTCATGCTTTCTGCCGTCTCTACTGCGGCTCCTATCACTCGCAACTCCGAAGCGATCCCTGTAGCTTTTGAGGAATGCGGAGTAGATGGTACTGATAGCGCTACCTCATGCGCACGTTCTCCCAGGCCTCGATCTGAAGACATTGATGATAATTTCAATGGCGCAGACTATAGAAGGAGCAACTCGTAAGTAATTGTACTTGACAATATGAACTATTACAATTAACAAAAATCAAGTGCTCCACAAATCTCCAAGCTCCACTCTGAAGACGTTGATCTTGCTCTCACTGGTTCATCGTACAGAAGGGGCGACTCGTAAGTACATTTACTCTATAATGTGAACTGTTTGGACTAAAAAAACTCATTGTTCTTAATTGACAAAATCTAAGTGCTTTGCAAACTTCCGAGATCCGATCTGAAGACACTGATAACGCATTCATGCTTACTGGATATAAAAGGGAAAATGCGTAAGTGTCCAGAACTTATCACAGGAATATTTCTTGACTAACAAGATCTAGTGCCTTGCATATTCCCGGGCCCCGGTCCGAAGATGTTGATAATGCTTTCGTTGGTTCACCGTACAAGAGAAGCAGGCGTGAGCCGTAAGTACTTTGAGTCTATAATATGGAGTGTTTTGATTAACAACACTTGTCGTCCTCGACTAACGAAAATCAAGTGTTGCGCAAACTCCCGAGCTCCGATCTGAAGACGTGGACAATTCTTTCCTCCTTACCGTATATCCACGGGAAAAAGTGTGAGTATCCAGAACCTATTACAGGAATATCTTTTCGCTAACAATAATCAAGTGCTTCACGAGCTGTCGATGGCGTCGACGCTTTCGGTAACTCAGCAAGCTATAAGAGGGACAACACGTAAGTGTATAGATTGTCTTTATCACCTTATACAAAACTAAAGGAAAACAAGTATAATTATTGCGTAAGATGGCACTCTCCCATTCTTGTATAGAAGCGATGGCACACGCGACGTTAATACTGTTCAAACGCGAGGAACACTCCGACTCCTGATGTTCAGCAACAAATTTCACGACTCCGCTTATTTATTTGATTTATCATATTTATTTCATTTTACTCTATAGCATTACCTTTAATTCGATTTCCAGCTGGACATTCTAATAGCATATTCTTGGGTCCTTTAAATAGATAATTCTTATTAATCTTGTATTGTCTTAGTATGACGTTTCTATGTCGGATGATAATCCTTATTACTATTTACCAATCATATCTAACGATCCATATGCTCGAACATTTGTGGTGAATGCAATCCAAAACAATAACAAGACATCATTCTTCCCGCGTCCGGTATCATCGACATATTGTGGCTGTCAATGATGTTTCAGCTTCCAGCTCTAATGTATGATATATGCATATGATGATATTGGATATCTGGTTTTCTGCCATCGGATACAGTTGCACTGGCAGTGTATTTTGAAGCACTCAATCAGTACACTCATAGGTCTATAGGATCAGTCTTACATTTGAATTCCAGTTTTTGTTCTGACCCCGAGACAATCGTCAAACAGCACTAGTACAGCATTGACATGTCGATGAATACTATAATCATTTTATTCATTTATATCATGACTATTGGTAGCAGCCCGATTGAAAGCTATGTCCATGTAATAGCATCTACTCCGACCACATGCATAATCCGTACGTTAGTGTTCTGGGAATGCCCAAATTGGACATGTTAGCTGATATACATGCAGTACTAGTATAGTTAACCTCCGAGTCCTTCGGAATACCGCAATCAGCCGAAGATTGATGTACATATCTCACTTGATGCGCTTTCAACGGTTGCTCGTGGGATCAATTGGTAAACCAAAGCCCATCAGCCCTCTAATTCTCTCAGGTTCCAAATCAAATGTTGCCAGAATACATTGTTCATATTACATTCGTGCGCGTTACATTGACGGGTCTTTGTATTCATACAGCCACGAAGATATATACGTACATAGTGCTAGCATACTCATGACGACTCCACGGTTGCCAGATGCCAGCAACTCAGAGCAGTTGAGAATTGCGATGGACCGCCTCGGGACGCCATAATTGATGATTCCCTGATCCATAAACTGAGCCCAGCACCTGACGTCGGTACCAGTCGTTGTCTTGCTGTTTCGGTTGCACATTTTGAGTCAAGCATCCTGGTCTCGTCAATGCTATGCAAGTGATTCCTAAGGTTCCTTTCCTTGTTGCTTATCAATCCTATACCAAGTTTTCTTTGCGTTGCCGTGTTTGCTTTTGGATACGACTTAGCTTTCTTTCATCATCGAGATACAAAAAGCATGAGCAAATTAAAAAGTGTCGACTTAGGTCACTGCAAGTTATCAGACACTTTCACCATCCGTATTATCCATATTTTTAGATTATCTCCGGGGTAATAAACATTATCAGAAGTATGAAGTCACTCGCTGTCGCACTGGCCTCAAAAAGCTTTATATTTTATGTGCTCTGTTCTCCATTGCCACCCAACCTTAAGGATTACAGTGGAATCAGTCAACGAACAGCAATGGACTTCTCTTGTTTATTCCTAGACGGAACTTTCATTATTTTTTCTACAGGCTTAGTAGACGTTGATCGGGATCTTAACGCTTCCATTTCTTACTAGTACATGTACTGCAAAGAGCTGTAATGCAATGGCGTTAGGACGCTTCTCAGACGAGAGGATAGGAGTGGGTAGCAGTTCCTGAAGCTCTTGTTGTTCCTGCGTATCCTAGAAATCAAACAAGAATAAACTTTGTCATTATATAATTTATGCTTGATCCGGCGAGGTGAAGCCGCGCCTGCCAAAGCGTGCCTACGACGTGCAAGTTTGATGAGTGGGACACTGGTACGGGCATGCAGTGCGACATGTTACATGCGGAATACGAGCATTCTTCAGTTCATGAGTGCAGGAACCTGGCACCAGGATCGGTACCGCATAAAGCCACATTTCTCTCGACAGATTGCTGAGTGATCTGGTCTTTCATCAAACAAAACAGCCTTTTCCGCCCTAAAGAGATGGTAATAGGCGGTGGAATGACAAGCAACCCGAGACATCATTCAAGGGCATGTCGGAAGAGCGATCAAGACTCTGCCGCAACTTGAGCCTGAGGGGAACAAGTAATATCAGTATCAATAAAATGATCGGTAAAATCCGCTGTCTTAGTAGCCCTTCACGCAATATGGGTACTGTCAGTCTTGGCGTTTCTGCTGTTTACTGGACATGAGACCAAAATCAGAGCATTTCTGAGCATCGAAACGCATGAGGCGGGAACACCGGTGCGTATGAGTATGGACATGTAACTGCTAGGGAGCATAGGTATGTATCTGAGCAAAGTTATCAAGTAACAAATTCGGCTTTATGAACTCACCAGAAACAGTCGAAATCCTCCACCAGTCCCAGAGCATTGTTTTCCACCTAGTCTCAATATATTACTTTAATTCTAATGAACATGAACATGAAGATCATTATCATTCTTATTACTATGCTTGCAACTCTTGCTGCCGCCCAGCCGGTCACCCAGGTAAGTAAGGTCCCGGGGTATGCACGTGCTCAGGGGGCACCAGTAAACACACCGTTCATTACGACACAGAGGCAAGCCATGATGACCAAATCCGGAGCTGGAGCAGCTGAGCTGGTAAGCATCTATCACAATTAACCCCATCTATAGGCATGGTTGTATGCACAGGATGCTTAAGGCTATGACTCCAAACTTTGTAAAGTACATCGCCGAGCGCCAGACGACCACCACTACCAATACCACTGACGCCTACACTGGAAGTGCGTATCGTAGGAACGTCAACCACGTTAAGTTCTAGACTCGAAGATGAGGTGAGCCTGAGCCCACATTCATATCTGAGCTCGATATTTGGATCAAGGTCACATTGTTGACGAGATGATGGTGGCAGGCGCCAAGGTTCATCATCTTACAGCACGTCATCCATATTTAGTCCTTTCTCAGAGTTCAGCTGCCTCAGCATGATGGTCCGGATACTCACATCCGAATATTTATCAATATCTATCTATTAATTTTTTTACCTATCATGTAGTAATGTTACATACGTGTCGTATAGCAAAGACCGATAATGATGATGATACATGCTGTTCTAAGTAAACTGGCCATAAATAAGAATAGATAACGTCGAGATTCCTAAGGAGAATCTACATGCAGTAGTATCACAGATCAGAAAGAACTAAATGCGTATATATGACGCCAGAGGAACCGAGAGGGCGCATCTTATGATGCAGGTCATGAGAAAATGGTGGGGCAACAAACGCGGACTTAACACACAATTATGTATATTGTGCGCCATTCAGGGCCATCTGGTATGCCAAGCTTCGATGCCTAGCCCGGATCGCCCTGGCTCGCGGCTCTACGACGAAGAGGGATGCAACGACAACGTCACAGATAGCATTGGCACGAGCTGAGAGCTTTATGCGTGCTGGGTCACAAACAACCTCGGCTCCAACCAGACGCTTGCGCGATGAGCGGAAGGAGGCAATAGGTTTAGAGGTATTATCGGATGCGTAGAGCTGTAAAAAGGAAAATTGCAATTAGTCAAATTTGTGATACTGGTGAGATGGGGAAATAAACGACATACCCGCAACTGATGTCTGTCGGTCAATTTCCATATGAAATCCTCTCCATTGACTTCAAATGCTACAGGACTGCGAGAAGAGAAGTTTATTTATGATCATTGTACGGTAGGACATCATGATTAACTTACAAAGTTTGTCCTAGCTTTCCTGTCTTCCTCAGCCACTTTCCAACCTTGGTTGGCGGACTAACACCAAGCTCAATGCGATCGGAGAAAATTGTACTGCGATAAATCGTAGCTACGGTGCTACCATCATCCTCACGACGAATGAGGGTGGTATTACTTTTGTTGGGAGCAGTCTCGACGGTGTACAGAGGCTCGGTATGACCACGTCGTGTAATCGTCGTGTTCTTTAGGTTGTCTTCGTTGAGAAAGAGAATGGCACCTGTGAGCGGTCTGGGCTCCACTAGCGTCACTTGGGAGTCCATTACGCTGCTTGTAGGAAGGATGCTAATGGAGGGCTGCGGTATGCTAGCGGGGACAGCGGCAGCTTTTTGGGATTAGAATTGCAATGGGTAATATAAGTGGATAGAGCGCAGCTCAGGGCCGGGGCGTTCAAGGACGAGATAACTGTGGATGCCAAGTCACATCAAGGGCCGTATTATAAACAGGTAGGCATGACTTGTGAAGGCCGTCAACTTGGGCCTCATCAGGCCCAGCCGGTTCAACTGGCATCAATACGGCACTGCCAGGCTGAGTGAACGGCGCCCTTGGGAGCGAATGCGGCTGTGGACTTATTGGCTGGTCGGGTCACTAACCCTGTCTCCGGATCCATAACATAACGTGATGGTCATCAAGGCACCATAGCCCCAAGATGGCACTGTGATCACAGCCGACAAAAAAGAGTCAATGTGAGACAGAAGCCACTACCGGCTTACTTCGAAGTCCAAGCGCTCAGAACAGTACCGGTGACCGTGTTCTTGAGTCTCTTTCTGGCCTTCTTCGGGACTCTGTGCAGCACCGGTCTCTGGCAAGCTAGGCCTCCAGCCAGGGTCGGGAACAACACGGGAAAACACTCCCGAGCGCGTTTCAATGATTTCATCATTCAAATCGACTGGCCATGCTCAACCGCCGCTAAGGATACCCTACTGCGCCGATCAATTCAACTCATCAACGGATATCATCAACTCGTGGGGTTGGCAAAACGTGCTGTATCGAGCAAGTCCCATTAGTAGCAGGAGTTAGTAATAGCGCTTGGACACAGGAAATTAGTGTCTGAATGGCTAATGAGGGAAAGAGGCGCCCGCAATTCGTATGCAACATTCTAGTGAGAATTTTTGCAGTTGATGCATTTGATGGACGAATCAAACTCCGCTTTTGTTTTTGGTGATGAGTACGACATTGCATCAACTGCAACAGCACAAGCCTCCATTACAATTTCAGGTCAATAAAATCAGAAATGATCCCAAAAATAGGAGTGTGTCCCCGCCAATGAAACAGTCCGTTTTAGGCGAAGTGCTACGCAAAACACCGGGCTACTGGAACCAATGAGCCTAAACGTGTCGTTGACTGCTACACATCACTGCTGATCAGCAACATCAACACATACTAAAAGTCACAGGTGCTTTGGCTTGTACCTTCACACATTAGCGTGGAACAAAGGCTTAGCATATATCGAAAATATCATCATGTCAAATGCATAAATGGCGGTGAAATATACAGGGGGTTACGGTCCTATTTCATGAAGCTAGCAACAAAACATCAATGATGCTCCCTTGTTTGATTTTCAAACAATCCATTCGCTTCAAACCAATCACCATAAAGGTTCCATTCAACAGTGGCCGAACATCGCATTCCCAAGATGCGAATACAATTATCTGTCTTGGTAGTTTTTTTTTTCTTTGGTCCACGTGGACAAGGCTTCACTTCATAAAACGGGCACATGTTATTGCACGAGCCAAGAGAGTCCGTTCACAATGAGTTTATTCCCATTGCAGGCCTTCGGGATGACCGGTCACTAGCCGGGAACTCCAGCATTTAGCCAACTGAGATGATGAGGAATAGCAAACCGGGAAGAGGAACCCTCCGCAAAAGCATGAGTGGATATGAATAGCCTGAGATGCAGGCCGAATGCCTCGTATATACTGCATATTTTGATTATTCGATTAGAGAGTAATGCCACCTCGCAAACGTTTACACGTCGACTCAAATCCGAAAGCGTCGGCAGCGCACACGAAAAAGACTCTTTTTCTCCCATTCGGACAGACATAAAAATAGCAACAGTTCCGTTTGAGTAAGCACAATCGATATCAGCAGCGCATCATCATACCCAGATTGGAATGAAGAAATGAAGTGGATATGGTTAGTTAGATCATGATACCACCACCAATTTGATTCCTTATCATGAAAACCTGTAGTAAGAAAAAGGGTCTAGTAGGATCTTTATTATATTAATTACTGCTTGTTATCGAGTAATACAACCGTCTTAGGGATTCCCGTAATGTCGGAATGATGGGATAAGGTGCCCTGACATATTGTTGAATCCCGGAGGTAGTCCAACACGGCTGCATGCAAGATCCGGGGCAGAGAATCAATGAGCAAAACTTATCGTAGTGAGCCCATACCGCCTTAGGGAAATTGGGGTCATAACTATGTACCACGAAGGCCCGGGGATTGATGTCAGCCTGCATGACCTTATACAGACGGCAATACCATCCGAAATTGTTGATTCTGAAAAAAGGGACATGATAAAAGAAAGGATGTTTCGATCTTTTGGTACCTACCCGAGTTTAAAGTAAGAAAGTGCAGTAAATGAAAGCAGGTCGAGAGCTGGGCGGAGAAGGTACAGGAAGGAGACATGAAGGTAAATGGGTAAAAGTGAGTGTAGAAGAGTGGTTATTGGCTTGTCCGTCATGATCTGGATGATAAAGCAAGAGCCTTTCTGATCACTCGGAGAATATGCATCAACACTGGTACAAGTACTGCTAGTCACGATGGTAGGTGGTATCAGAGCATGGTAGCGGGTGTGGGGCCGTGGAGGGAGAAAGCGAGCTCAATCAACCATTTAGGTTAATCAGAATGTATAATGGAATAAAAAGTAGTTCTGTTTTGGGGCTTGAAGCGCTTGAAGGTCCCTCACAGAAACAACCCTGATGATGATGATGATGATGATGATGCGTTGGGTCTGAGTAAAACAAGACAAGATGCCAGCGATTTTGCCACACAATTCATTGCATGAATCATTACTAGGATTTCAAGTTCTCGGGGTCAGCCTTGCATGTCAACCTCAACCTCAACGGTGTCAACTGCTGGTGCCCCAATAATGGAGATGATGATAAATCGAATTATTGATTTCATAAAAAGACACTGATTATAACATTAAACCATAAATCAAGAAAGAAAGAAACCAAGTCCGTGTCAATTTGTTCTAAGTACACACGTCATGTCATCGTCCATCTCAAGCATCCACCTCGGACCAATCACTATCCGGAACTTCCTCTACCGTGACAGAAGGCGGCCGCCGCTTCGACGATGCCAAGGACGACGATTCAGACACCGGCGCTGCTAATAAGAACGAGTCCTGTTCGCTTTCACTATCAGACACGACGGTGGTGTCGAGGAGGGAGGAAGTGGATGATGCTTCGCCCAAACTTGTGGACCCGCTCTTGTGCTCCGGTACGACGGCAGGAGAGGAGTCAGGGGTTTCTTCAGAAGAAGACTCGATGGCAGTGTCTGTTAGAACGTGTGTCGGAGCGAGCTGAGCGAAGGTCGGAGCAGGAGAGAATGGCGTAATGGTAGACACAGACTCCGACACAGGATCTGCTTGCGAAAGTAACTCCTCGGTGAGCTCGTGGGTGGGTGCGATTTGAGACTCGTAGACAATGATCGACTGAGTCGGCTCCTTAGGTTCGGGTTGAGAAGTTGACGGCTGTCCGAGCTCGGCGCTGGGCGTAGCAGAGAGCTCCTTCGGCGTCAACAGCTGCTCTTCCTTTGTGGCAAGGGCAATTTCGTTTGCGCTATCGGTCACGGTTACAGCTTCCAAGGGGTTCGGTAATTGTAATTCGGAAGCACTAGCTAAAGACGTCCCTTGGAGCGCGTCCGACTGGGCCACGGCATCGGTTGACTCAGTTACGGAGTTCAATGACGGCTCCTGAGGTGCAGCAGACGGTGATCCCCCAGAAGAAGACGCAACCTCCTTGGCGATAGCATTCTGGCTCGGAGCAACATCCTTGACTGTCGTCACTGGATTTCTCTTTACCCTCCACGCCCTCGCACAATGCTCAACCTCCCTCTCGATCTCCTCCAGCGCCTTCTCGATCCTCTCCACAACCTCCTTGCGTCTGTGCCTCACCTCCTCGTTACCGTAGCTCTCCACCGCATCTAACTGGCCCAACAAGCCAGTCAGACTCTGTTCGTAGAATCGCAGGGGCGCGTTGCGCGCCGTAAAAGTGAGCTGCTGCAACACCGATTGCGCCGAGGCGTCCGTAAAATCGAGCTGCAACGGGAACTCAAAGTCGTGCTCGAGTGCAGAGAAGGAAGCGGCGATGTTCTCGATGGTGTTGAACGAGTCGAGGACGTCCTTCGAGGTCGGCTCTCTGGGCTCGGTGGATGGGATGATTTCTTTCGCCTTGCCTTTATCCGATGAGGAGGAAGCAGGGCGAGGCGGAGGAGTAGGACGGGAGGTAGTCGATGAGGTGGGACGAACGAAGTCGGGGTTGAATAGGCCAAGGACGTTCTCAATGACGTGCCGGAAGTCAATGTCCTGCTCCGCATCAAGACGTTGCTTGAGTGTTTCCTGAGCGGAAGGCTGGGCCTTAGGCACCTGCTTCGTCTCAGAGGTCGACGAGGAGCCAGAAGATGGGGGTGTGATGGGAGATGATGAAGGTTGGGCAGGACGAGTGGCAGTGGGATCAAACAAGCCAAACACGTTGTCAAGCACCTGCTTGATTTCAGAGTCGCCCTTGAGACCAGAAAGGTCGAACAAGGCCTGCTGGGGATATGGTGCCCGGGAGGTAGTGCCTGTCCGAGGCTGGGACCTGGGTTCGGGTTTCGACTCTTTCTTTTGTTGAGTCACAGGTGCAGGAGGAGAAGGTGCGACTGGAGCAGGAACTGCAGCACGGCTAGTGTTGTCCTGACCAGTAACAACAGGGTGTAACACATCGAAGAGGAAGTTGAAGGTATCTGCGATAGGTACGACGCTCGAAGAGGTGAGTACGGGACAGCCGAACGTGGCTGAGCAAGGTGGAACAGATTTGAGCATTAGGCTTTGTTTGAGTAGTTGCTGCTGTTGTCGGCGACGCTCGAGCAGTTCTCTCTGCTGAAATAGAATAAACATAAGTCAGTATCGGAAGAATATAAGTTCGAAGGCATTCCTTACCTTGAGTCGTTCGCTCCTGATACGAATCTCTTCCAATCGACGGCGCTCCTCAATAGCAGCTTCTTGTGCACGACGCAATTCCTGTGCCACAGCAGCCGCACAACGACGCTCTTCAAGGGCACGCCGGAGTCTCTCTTCTTCCTGCTGACGGGCTAGCTGAGCGAGTCGACGCTCAACCAGTTGAGCATTCAGCGCTCTCTCTCGCTCCAGTGCCGCCGCTTCCCGGTCATAGTAGGAGTAAGACGGGGAGGATGAGATGGTGTATGCGTCACCATAAAGAAGGTGAGAAGAATGAGGCCTATGAATGCTCTCTAGATACTCGAGCTCAGCCTGGTGAGCCTGTTCCAGTGCATCGAAATATTGTGCACGGGCAGCATGGGCTCCAGTACGCTGGTAGTCGAGACCAGTGACAGAGGGGTAGTGCCGATAAGAGCGAGATCCGTAGACATCCTCTGGCTCAGGACGAGTATAGCGGTGTCCAAGAGAGTAGACGTTCTGAGGATAAGCCAAGAACATTATGATAGATATGTGGAAGATTGGGAGATGCTGTTGCTTGTGTTATGTCGTTTAACTTGATGAGGCATCTCCTACAGCGGCAACAAGGTCTTTTATAGATATTTCAGAGAGGGATGCGTAAGCCATTACAAGAGACAATGATGACTGTACAAAGCGCTTGCGCGTCGGTCGTGGCGGCTGTGCCCGAGAGGTCGCTGAGGGGAGGTCGCTGACGCAGCGGTGGTGGTGGTGGAAGAGTCTGGTAGAGTCGACTCGAGGACTCGAGTGCGCGAGAAGCTTCTATGCGCATTTCTCTAAAAATGGAAATGAAGCGCTCTGTGACAAAATGTGATCAAAGATAGCGTGACTCGTGCTCGTCATCGCGTCATCACTACAACTGTGATCAACGGTACATCTGGCCCACGAGTGGTCCGTGCGCAACATGCCTGGCCCGTGCCCCTCCACCGCCGTATAAAAACACTCGCGCCGACATCCCTGAATCCTTACCACTCTGGCCTTTTGGCTTAGATCAAGTGTAGTATCTGTTCTTAATAGTTTAACCACTATTACGAGGGCACCGCCCTCTAATCTGGTTATCTTATTTTTGCCGCCCTTGTTCCTTGAGCTCTGCTTGCATCTCTCGGGCGAGATGACCTTGCCACTGCAGTACTGGCTTGTGTCGTCGGGGGATCACTTTCTAAAGTGATTCTTTTTCTTTGGGGCTTTTCTTCTCTTATTTCCTCTGCGGGTTTGATTGCCAAGCTACATAAAATGTGTAGATGGTCAACAAGCAGATGATCTAAAGTTGGAATTAGAAAATATTTTCCTGTCTGACTATTACCTATCATAACTAGCAAATATTGTAAGAATGTGACCTATAAGTTGTCTAGCATTTGTATATATAATGGACTGCTATATATGTACAAAAACAAGAAGGGTGTGGATTGGCTTACTAAGAGAAGAGAAATGCACTGAAGCTTGATTGAATAGACAGGTGTTATACAAAAGATATGACTGTAAAACAAGTGATGCATTCACTCTGATTCAAAAAATGCATGGAGAAATCATTCATTTATAGTGACACTGTATGTTGCTGCCAAGTCTGCTATAAGCTCAGATAAACAGTTTCCTGGCACAATCATTAGTCGGCCTCGTACATCCAGCCCAAATGCATCCTTTTCCCGCTGTTGCTGGGCCAATGGATAGTCTAGCGTGTGGATAGCATACTACAGCGAGTTTCAGACCAGTTTCCGTATTGAATCGTATGGGATTGGTGCATACCTTCATAATGCATTCGTCCTCGGGATGGAACGAGAATAATCCGTGCGAAGGGGCTGAGGAAGCCTGTGCAGCCACGTTTTTACCGTTTTTGGTTCGTTTTGCGGGAGCAGGGAGATTAGCAGCCTCCTCCTCAGACAGGTGGTACGTGCGTGAGACGATGAGGAGGTGAGAGAAAACATAAGGTTCAGCCTGCAGGACTCGTTGATTAGAGTGGACGGGACGAGAGAGGAGAGCTCACGAACATCGTTAATAGCCCATTGAATTTCGTCTGCGAGCATACGATACATAGGCGGAACGACCTGGACGGGCATGTTGATCAGACGTTCGGAGAGGACAAAGCCTGCATGGTTTTCCTCTTGGTCGAATATCGCCTTGAGTCTCCTGCCTACGTCAGAATCTTTGCCCGCTTTGGACTGTAGATACTTGACGAGACCCTGGATTGCCGGGTTTTGACGATGGACATGCATGTTGAGCACGGTGAGAATGGCGTATGGATCGGTGTCGATACCATCCATTTTGATCGTCGTGCCGACTAAGGGCTGATTGAGGACAAGCTCGACGATATCATGTGCAGGTATTTCTGGTGCATCTGTAGCAAATAATTGGACGACGAGACGTTTCAGTGCGACGTAGTCGATCTTAGGGTTGGGGTCGAAAAATTCAAAATCGACATTGACGAAGTTCTACTTTATCACGAGATTTTTGGGTGTATTGAGCGTGGGTACGCATGAGAGTAGCACAGACTCACGGTGGACTCGTCCTCCGACCCCGAGTTATCATCGTGCATAGACGCATCTTCATCGAGCTGAGCCTTGCGCTTCCCCATGGCTGATCGAATGCAAGTTTTTTTACAGGGCGGTAATGTCCGGCCCGAGAGAGCGGCCACGGCGGTGATTTGGTTCCGATCTGATCTTAGCGATCTCAATCTCTCAGCGCGTGTTCAGACGCCCACTTTGTTACTAGATCAAGCCGTACACCACACGACCTGCCTGCAGTTCAAGTTCACCTCATTTCTCTCTTTCACGATCTGTCACGACCACCCAATTTGACTATCGCTCCCACTAATCCTCTGTAAACACTAAACAAATACCCAAATATGTCTCCATCGGGAACGAATGACGTTTCTGGCATATCCAGTCAACTCGCCCAGCAGTCCTTGCGAGACATTCATATGGACACGCTCAAAGGTCAGACGTTGGGTACAGGCGACATTAGGATGGAAACGGCGAGAGGAGGTACGATGATGAAAAACGGTGGTTTCCAACTCTGGGAACGCGAGCTGCTGGAGAGCGCAGAAGTCAGGCGGAAGGCGACCGTCGCTCAATTGTGTACGTTGTTAAACTGTCACATATTTTCTTCTTATGCTCATGTTTTGTGTCAGACTTCCTTGATTATTACTTTCAGACATTGGGCTACTTGGCCGCAAGAAAAGAGCGAAGAACCAAGTTCGATGAAGACACCTCGGCGCGCAAGCTTTCCGGTGCTGATTATACCAAGGAGTTCAAATCGTACTGTGGACGCGAACGAGTGATTCTACGCCGTCGTCGTGCCAAATTACGTGTTGAACAGTTCCATATCATCGCCCAAGTTGGTCAAGGAGGGTATGGCGAAGTTTTCTTGGCTAGGAAACAAGAAACTGGTGAGGTATGCGCCCTAAAAAAGATGAGGAAAAAGACGCTCTGGAAGATGGATGAGGTGCAGGCTTTCCCCATCATCATTGATGTCATCGGAAGGTTGAATGTCTTCAACTCTTCTCTCTTTTCGATAGGTTCGGCATGTCCTTGTGGAGCGCGACATCCTTACAGCGACAAAGACACCTTGGCTTGTCAAGCTCCTATATGCGTTTCAGGATACAGAACACGTCTATCTTGCCATGGAATACGTGCCGGGCGGAGATTTTCGGACGCTGCTCAACAACTCCGGGGTATTGAAGGAAGAGCATGCGCGATTTTACATAAGCGAGATGTTCGCTGCAGTGAACGAGTTGCACAAGCTTGGCTACATCCATCGAGATCTCAAGCCTGAGGTTAGTTCCAGTGCATCCGGACTGCTACTATGGACATTGATGTCAAGGGAAAAAAAAATAGAATTTCCTTGTCGATAGCACTGGTCACGTCAAATTGACCGATTTCGGTCTGGCAACTGGCGCATTGAATCCTAAACGAATAGAGTCTATGAAGATCAAGGTTAGTTAATCACATCAGTCAAATGCTGCCTTCCTTTTTTTCTGATAAAATATCCCACAGCTCGATAAAGTTAAAGATAACCAGATTGTGCATCGTTCGACAATGGAGCGTCGTTCCATCTATCGTTCAGTTCGCAATGAAGACCCTCGCTATGCGGACTCTATTGTGGGATCTCCCGATTACATGGCGCCCGAGGTATTGCGAGGAAAACCGTACACATATTCGGTCGACTACTGGTCCTTGGGATGCATCCTATTTGAATTCTTGGCTGGCTTCCCGCCTTTCAGTGGAGGTACCCCCGAGGAGACATGGACGAACCTGAAGAACTGGTCAAAGGTTCTGAGACGACCTCATTATGATAAAGAGGAGGATCTCATCTTTAACCTGACGGACGTTGCTTGGGATGCCATCACAAGGTCAGTGATGAATTTCAAACTTACCGATAATGAACACAGACGAACTGATGCGATACTCATCATAGACTCATCTCCCACTCGAGTGTCCGTTATTCTACCCTCTCGCACGTGACCGGACATCCCTTTTTCTCTCGTGTCAAGTGGGAAGATCTGCGCTCCGTTCGTGCACCATTCGTGCCCGCACTTGACTCAGAAATCGACACGGGCTACTACGACGATTTTACGTCACTGGAAGATATGGCCAAGTATGCCGAAGTGAAGGAGAAGCAGCGTAACGTTGAAGCTGTCAAGGAAAAGGACGACCCCACCACTCGCGGTGTCTGGGTTGGCTTCACGTTTGGCAAGAACGGCCCCGGTAAATCTTTCAATAACTTGGGTGGTGCCTTCGACGAGAGTGGTACATTGGCGACCATCTTTTAAAAGCTGGAAGTGTTGTGTGACTGAGGTATTTCATTTTGTTGTTTGTTGATGGTGGTGGTTGTAGTGCTGCCATTGTTGTTCTCGAGTTGTTTGTGCGTTGCTTTCTACATTGCTTTCAGTTCATTACCGTGATAATACCCTTCTCGTATAATAATCTTGGATTTCAATCTCTTTCACCTTGGAGACAGTTTGATTTTGGATTTCATGAAGCCATAAAATAAAGACAAATAAATTGTATATATCAAAGCAATAACCGTGTAGATTGTGGAGCTGGGCGATTTCTAAATCAAAACTAAGCACTGTCTACCCCATAGCAAGGTGCGGTGATATTGGCGCGCCCAAAAATGGGAGTCTGATATATTAAAACAGACGGTCATTGATGTCATCACCTGCATGCATGCATGCATATGCAGCTCTATGTCAAACTCGGCAAAGCAGGCGGCCGCGAACGCGCGAACCCCCACAAACACCGAGATATGCCCATGTTGTTCTGATAACGTGTTGCTCTATGCTCCGGGCTGCATGCATTCGAAAGCATGAACTCGTGTTCTACTGTTGTTCTCAGACCTATTCCTTGGTAGTAGCACTATGTTGTCTCTAAGCCTGAGATCTGCGTCCCGCAACACCACAAGGCGTCTCTTTTCTACTTCTCGGACGAGGACAAAGGCGGCGGCCAAACGGCCATCAGAATCCCCATCGCAGCATCTTTCGAGACCTAGCACCGGCAGGCAAACTATACTCAGGCTAGGTGGTCTCGCCGCACTTGTAGGCGGTGGGACCTACTACGCACTTTCGAACGAGGACGATGATGCGCTATCGTCTGCGCTGAGGGCCTACATTGTCTATTCTGCGTGCTCCCTCCCTTGGGTAATCGACCATGCCCCGGGTGTTCTTGATGTGCTGTTGTCGATCCCCATAGCGAGCAGTATCACAGAGGCGATTATTCGACACACGTTCTTTGCACAGGTAAGGATGACATTTTATACAAACTCTTGATGATTCTTTATTCGCTGCTGAAAAAAAAACATGTGTTCGTCATGATCCGTCTCTATCAATGTCAAGTTCGTAGGTGCCGAATCAGCGACGGAATGCCTACCTCTCTTGCATCGCCTGCGCGAGTGCAACATCGGTGCACTGTTTGCCTACAGTGTTGAAGTCCAGGATCCGACCAAGGGCGAACATGCTGGCGCGCATAAACAGACACATAAGCACATGGTCGAAGAGATGATCCGTTCCATTGACGTTGCGGCAGATTTTGAAGCCTCTCGCCGTGGTGATGGTTCTCATGATGGAACAGATCGCAATGAGCTACTAGGAGCCGCAGGCCGGAGAACCTGGGTCGCTGTCAAGGTAGTAAGTGAAAAACGTCATATCATTCGTCAAAATGAGGAGGATGGGGAACTTGTCCCAGCACACATATATAAGATATCTCACATGCACATGGTCGCTGATTATGAGTAATTCTTCTAGACGGCACTAGCCCCGGATTCATCAGCCCTGATTCGTTTCTCTCGCTATATTCTACAACATCGACCCACAAGTGTGTCGCCGGTCCCTTTTCCTGGCACGCCGGATGCATCAGATTTGCACGTCCTCGACCTTTCCCCATCGCCGAATAATGCGAAGAACGCACATGGCTCTGGTTCCCCAGATGGCGGCCTTGATGTAGGCATCTTAACAGCACAGGATATAGCTTCCTTGCGTGAGCTTCGCGAGGATCTGGTACGGATTTGTACCCGCGCAGAAGAGCGTGGGGTGCGCATCATCATTGATGCCGAGTACAGGTTAGTTTTTATAGCTCCCCTCTGTCTTCGTGATCTTTTGATGACGTTGTTCACCTTTACTTCTTACTCGTGGCGTACTAATGAAAAATAAAATAAAACATAAGTTGGTACCAGGTTCGTAGTCGTTTGGTTGTAACCATCAAGTTACATACCCCAGAGTCTAATTTTGATATTATCTTTACAGCCGGCCATAGATGCATTTTGCTACGATCTCATGCGCAAATTTAATGCCAAGCCATCGTTTTGTTCGTCCTTTTCGGCGCTTTATCGATTTTTCGGCGTCAATACGGCTACCACTGCTGCTGGTGTACAACCACTCGTATATGCCACGTACCAGGCCTATTTGCGACGGTGAGCGTAAACGGTCCTTTTTCATCACTTGAATAATAGTTGAATGAGAGTACTAGAACGCCGGAACATCTGAAACATTCTATGCGGGATGCCAAGAAACATGGTTACACCCTTGGTGTGAAGCTCGTCCGGGGGGCGTACCACCCGCATGAGCTGAGCATGCACGGCCATTCATCTTCTTCAAATAGCAGTGTGGGCGATAGCCATGCCCAGTCGATCTCTCCTGAGCCTTTGCCGCCCGTATGGATGGCCAAATCAGAGACAGATGCATGCTACAACGCCTGCGCGTCGTTGCTTGTGGACGAGCTCACGGCGATAACCCGTTCCAGGCTTTCGACGCCTTCTTCTTCTGCTGTTGGTGTCCTATTTGGCACACATAACGCGGTCAGCTGCGATCATATCCTGAAATCGCTCGTTCGATCCGGGCTGGCAAGAGAGGAGATCATAGAAGGGGCAACGACAACGACAGAGGGTGAGAATCAAGGTAAAGCATACAGCAAGAAGACTGTGCAACTTGGCGATGATGTGGGCGAGCGGGTGACGTTTGGGCAGTTATACGGGATGCATGACGAGTTAGCGGAGAAGTTGTTGGAATGTACCCGCGCGAATGCGCCGGTCCTCATAAAGTGGGTTAACTTTTTTTTTCTTCACATGATAAAGAAGAGTCTTAATCACTTGTTTCTATGTACAGGTATGTACCGTACGGTGCATTGACAGAGGTAAGCAGCCAGCCTTTTTGCAGCACTCCAGAAGAATGTGATTGAAAAAATGTGGTTTTTTTACAACAGGTCATGCCATATCTCTCGCGACGTGCTATTGAGAACAAGAGCGTCCTTGGCAATGGGGCAGCAGAGGCAGAGCGTCGTCGTGCGGGCAAGGAAATAAGAAAGATTTTGTTTGGTTCCTGGGCCTGATGTAACCGTGTAGATTAGATTGTACAGTTTGTAAGGGACAATCAGTGGATTTTTTTTCTTCCTGTCTTCGTAATTTCTGGTTCATAATTTTCAATGTATGATTTTCTTGGAGATATCATGCAAGTCGTAGTAAGAACTACTGGCGAAGAGGGGGAAAAGAACGAAACAGTCACAAAAAAACGACATTGTATCATTTTCACAAGCTGTGGAAATGTTCAAACTCAGACAACTTTCATTTTGCACCCATGCCGCTTTTTGTTACACCCGCTCCGCTCAGACGTTTTCCAGATCCTCGACGCTATATCTTGCCGACAAGATACTTATCCCTTGACATGTGCCTATCTTTCTGTGCATGGCATACATTGTCCGGCGTCATGATCAGCTCGGCTATCTCGACGAACATGTCTCTCCTGGCCTTAAACTGCGTCCTTTCCCCGGTCGAGCATACAGCACAGCACCGTCGTTGTCTACCAGTATCACGACGTACTTTATGTCGAGATCGTCAAATTCCGCCGACTCTCCCCTCGAGCTGCCCTTCTCTTATGTGCCATTTGCTCCTGATGATTCATGTGGTTGTTCTCTGTATTCTGAGAAGGCGATACAGCATGGCGATTGCGCCATATTAACAAAAACTCGACTTCTCGACCCGCGCCATCCGCATGCTATATAGAGTATTCCGAATGGCACCGTCTCATGTGCCCTTGGGGCTGAGTTTTTAACCGCTCAGAGAAATTTTATCTTATTTTTCTATATTAGTGTATCTCTCCATTTCCATGCGCTTGCGTTCCACTGTCAGGACAGTAAGGCAGACGGCAAGATCGGTGATGTCGATGATGGCGTTGAGCGAGCCAGGGTCGTGTTTGTGTTGAAGCTGCGACGCAGCGGCGAAGAGGATGTAACGGGATCTGATGAAATTTCACATGCTATGGGGTGTGTGTATGCCCTGTGGTGACTATTTCTAGAAGTTTCAAGAGAGGCGTTTTTTGATTGATTTTCTCCTTCCAGACTATCAGTTGATCATCGTTTTTTATGCTGTGTCATATCCATGTCAAAGTATTGGCACGAGCGATTTTTACTATAATGCAATACGCCCATGATGGATTCAGTGGTAGAGATAGAGACGATAGCTGAAGATCACGGATACGCCATCATGGACGCTTGTTCTCGGCCGGCTAACATAGGAAGCCGGACATGACGATGAAGCCGCCATGCCTACGAATTGATTGTAGGCGGCATCGTTAGCTTGCATGCGCTAGTATAGACCAGGCAGACAAGAGGTTTACCCTTTACCTGCTTATTCTGGGTATACTAACCGGACTCCCCCGTCTTCTTGTCACACAGTTGATAGAACTCGCATGACCATGACTGCATTCATGCACGGCCATGGGGTTCTTTTCTATGTGATTGTGATTGACTGATATCGTCTACTGAACAATCTTTTTTTAATCTGCGGACATGTTAGGGAGATGAGATGACGGATAGCAAGTGGATTGCCCAAACAGTCGGCCAGTGTGCGTGCCGAGAGCCGTGGGGCGGGTGTGTCCAGGTGGACCTCTGTTGTTGGCCGCAGTGGAGGATGACGCCTGAGTTATTCCCGCCTCTTGAATCAGATGCAAGAGTATAGTCTACTACTCTATATCTGTACCACTACACTACCAAGTATGTACTATCGACATACGCTCTGATTAGCATGCCATTGGAGTGCGGGGCCGACGAGTGATTTTGGGCCATGTGCTTCCGCGCGGCCATGGCGATATAGGATGCCCCCCCCCCTGAGTCAGCATTATTACTACAGCTACACTGCTGTAAAATGAGTGTCCCCCCCTGGGATAGTGCATATGTCATAGATGGTACATAGTACATAGCGTAAATGCGCCAATATCATCAGCGGCTTCGGATTGCTAGAGAATGGCGACGAGGGGATGGACGGAGGCAGTACGCCAGGGAAGCATATGAGAGTGTTCCTATCTCTCACTTGTGCTTATCCGAAGTAGCTTGATATTTATGCGCCCTTGCTCACTGCCCTCGCTCTGTTTCGGCCCTCTTGCCATCGTCTCTTGCTTATCCTGCCTACAACTCCCCTCTCTGCGCTACCTCACCATCGCCCAATGCCTCATTATGAGAAGCGGTCCGACATCCTGGCCAGAAACTCACTTGCCAGCGCACAGGGTAGCACCCCGTTTGCCGCCCATGAACTCCAAGACAAGGAGCCCAAGTGGGACCATGCTGCCGATCAGCGTAAGTCTCTACTACCCTGACCCTACGTAAATATCGTCCCCTGTAATAATATATATCATCTCCTCTCGCCTCTATACCGTGCCTTGTAGCATACATAGTGAGTGTGTTTCCACTTCGGTCGTCTGCTTGTCTTGCTCACGCTAAGCTTCTGCCGTCGCTGCCGCTGCCGTCCAGGACTCGGTCGCCATTGCCGAAGTCGACGACTACTACAACCAGTCTGACCCCAACCTCGACTGGGACTGGCATTCATCTATCGACTTTGAGGATGACTCTCCTTATCCAGAAGTACGCAGTGCGGTCTCCAATGCAGACGACCCAGATATGCCCGCCGGCACCTTTCGCGCATGGACGATTGGTCTCCTCTGGTCGATCATCATACCAGGTCTCAATCAGTTCTTTAATTTTCGATATCCAAACATCGTCATTGGCCCGGTAAGCATGCGTTTATTGTGGCAAATTGCTGTGTTTATCCCCCCTCACACGACAACGTTACACGTTCCATCTATCTATAGCTGGCATCCCTACTGGTCTCATTCCCACTCGGCCAGCTATGGGCACAATACGTCCCCCAATGGCGATTCATGGGCATTACCCTCAACCCGGGGCCTTTCTCCATCAAGGAACACGTCATCATCACCATCATGGCTGGTGTTGGCTACGGTAGTGCCTATGCTGTCAGTCCCCTCATTCTTCGTGATCTTGCCTCTTCTGTCGTATTGATGTTGGGAATGATCCTTGGTAGACGGATATTGTAGCCGTCCAGCGCGTCTACTACAACCAAACGTACAGCTTCTCCTACCAATGGGTGCTCGTTATGTCCACACAACTCATAGGCTTTTCCATCGGTGGCATCGCCAAGCGATTCTTGGTTGCGCCTCCATCTATGAGTGAGTTCATCCGGGATTATCTTTACTCCATGCTTTTCCCCTGAATTCTAACCATTTTCTTCCGTATGTGCAGTTTGGCCTGCTAACCTTGTATACTGTACATTATTCAACACACTGCATTCACAAGAATACGCTGGCATGGGAAGCCAAGACGGCATGTCAAGACAACGGTTTTTCTTCATTGCTTTTGGAGCCGCTACGCTCTGGTGTACGCTTATAAAATTGCACTCATAATTGATCTTGAGAATGACTTTTTTCACATTATCATTGTAGATTTCCTACCGGGTTATCTCTTTACTGCACTTTCAACTTTCTCCTGGGTGTGTTGGATATGGCCAAATAACGGTATGTGTTTTTATTTTATTTTTCAATTTTATGTGCCTGGCTGATTTTTTCTTCCCAGTCGTAAGCACTTCGCACCATACAATGTTTGTGATTTACTGATCGATTGTCTACGGTATACTCCAGAAAGTGAACCAACTGTTTGGATATAACAGTGGACTTGGTGCGCGACAAGCATCCTCTTAGCTTCTTTTGTATTAACATCTATCATGCTGCAAGGCATGTCCCTTATCACGTTTGACTGGAGTCAAATAGCGTACATTGGCAGCCCTCTTGCAACACCATGTGTGTCATACATTCCACCAAGTTCAGACATGACTCGACCTTTGCTCATTATATGACTTGTTTATCAGGGTGGGCAGAAGCGAACATTGCCGCTGGATACCTCGTCTTCTTCTGTATGAATTCCAGTTCTGTTTTATCGATCAATTTTGAACTGATGATTTGGCATGCAGGGTTTTTGTGCCCTGTACTCTACGTAAGATCGGATTTGCACCGTATCAGATTTTTCATCCCCCTCATCTCTCTTTTTTTTATGACAGTACTGCAATGTGTGGAATTCGCAATATATGCCGTGCGTAACTCGACCCATCTATCCTTCTTTCCAGGCCAAACGTAATACTTATTCAATTGCGTTTCAGAATGCTGGGCGGCGGATCCTACGATAACACAGGAAACATCTACAACGTCACACGGATACTTACACCCGAGTCCACTCTCGATATTGACGCATACAAGGCATATAGCCCGCTTTATTTACCGTGAGTAGCTGCAGCAGACCTACTTGCGCTTGGCAAACCGCTTTTTTTTTTTTTTTCTAATGCCTTTTCTCGTGTACAGAATCACATTCGCCATGTCGTATGGACTGAGCATGGCGAGTGTGACCGCTACTGTTGTCCATGCAGCACTGTATTTTCGCAAGCAGATTTGGAGACAGGCTACACGCTCGCTCGAAGAGCAGCCCGATATCCATGCGCGGCTCATGGCGCAGTATAGACAGGTACCCGAGTGGTGGTATGTTGTCGTCTTTGGTAAGTTGCTCTCCTGCTCTTTCTTCCACTTTGATTTTCCCCGCGGTATACTGACATATCTCTTCTCATCCAAGTCGTCTCCTTTGCATTTGGCATCATCAGCATCGAAGTCTGGCCGACCCAAATGCCTGTGTACGCATTCGTGATCGCGCTGATCATCTCATTTGTGTACATCCTCCCCATCGGCATGATTCAAGCCATCACGAACCAGCAGATCGGTCTCAACGTCATCACGGAGCTCGTCGTGGGATACATGTTGCCCGGACGGCCGATCGCAATGATGTTGTTCAAGACATGGGGGTTCA
The DNA here is from genome assembly GCA_018343915.1 of Agroathelia rolfsii. NCBI lineage: Eukaryota > Fungi > Basidiomycota > Agaricomycetes > Amylocorticiales > Amylocorticiaceae > Agroathelia > Agroathelia rolfsii. The sequence continues at coordinate 4,043,881 of JABRWF010000002.1, forward strand.
TCGTATGTCTACCCTTTGAATTTTTTTTATCGTTTGTGTAAGAATTCTTCGAATTGAAGTGTTCATGTATATCCAGACAATGTCGCAAGCGCTGAACTTTATCTCGGATATGAAACTGGGACACTACATGAAGATCCCACCCCGAACGATGTTTTGGTGTCAGGTGATCGCAACGGTTATTGCTGGCACTGTACAGCTGGCCGTGCAGAGTTGGATGTTTTCAAATATCGGTGAGTGGTTTGATCACGCCTCGTTGATTATATATGAAAAACACCAGCTGATGAAATTCTCGATATTGTAGACGGTATATGTACCAGGCACCAAAAGGATGAATTTTCGTGTGCGGGCACAGAAGTGTTTTATACTGCTAGCGTTATCTGGGGTGTAATTGGCCCGGCGCTGCAGTTCTCCAAAGGACAGGTTTACTAGTAAGTTTCTTCGTCTCTTGTTCACTACGAGATGAGAATGGTTGACTGACAATTCCTCTCCCACACAGTCGTAAGTTTTCGACAAAAACCTATTTCTATTTTCATAATTCTAGCGGACTAATGCACATTACAGCTCTGCTATACTTCTTCCTGTTCGGTGCCATCGCCCCGGTTATTTCGTGGGCTATTACCAAGAAGTGGCCACATAGCTTCTTCCGATATATCAAGTATGGCAAAATGATCTCCCCTCCCCCATTCAATTATTATTCTACATCTCTGACGTGCTTTTTCTTCTATCATAGCATCCCAGTGCTGCTTGCTGGCACAGGATTCATTCCACCCGCTACTGCATCGGTACGTGCTTCGCCCGCAGATACTCCGAAATGCATCGTCAATATTAAAGGACTTGACACATACAGAATTACGTTCCATGGTTTATCGTCGGCTGGCTATTTCAATACTTCATCAGGCGGCGGCATTTTGCCTGGTGGACCAAATATAACTGTGAGTCTTTTTGAGGGTTGTTCTTTTTTCTTTCCTTGATCGCTTACGGCAACGACAACGTCCATGTAGATGTATTATCTGCCGCCTTGGATTCGAGTATAGCAATCGGCGGAGTGATTATCTTCTTTTGGTGTGTTTACCTTTCCTATTTCTAAATAACTCTCGTTGTCGCATCAACCATTCTATGCCGGCTATCTGTCCATCTTGCTGATATTTTCATTCTCTGCCGTACAGCCTTCAGTTCCCTCGGAACGGCACGATTGGCGCAAACTCGATCCAAACTTGGTGGGGCAACACCGTATACCAAAACACGGCGGACTGGAACGGCACGCCGTACAAGACCGTTCAACAAGGCGAGGTTTTCGGCCCGCTGTCGTGGTAAGCGCCTACCGTACCATATCAGGATGATGACGATTGCCTATCGTCGTCGTGGGCGGATGGCGTTTGTAATGAATGGTGCCCCCCCCCCCAAAAAAAAAACAAGAATAATCACGAAAATAATCACGATCCGTATGTATGTGGGGCTGGCTGTGGAAGTAGGCCCCGCGTGCGTGTGTGCGTGGGGCTTTGGTTGTCTATGTATGAGGAATATATCATAGGGGATCTATAAAGGTGGATTTATCGGATTTATATCTTTTCTTTTCTCTTCTTTTCTCTTTTCTTTTTGTGCCGCTTTTGTTTTCCTGCGCTTTCAATGGCTCAATGTTTTCTCTAACCCTACCCCCCCTTCCCCGCCACCACCATCATGATTGTCACTCTTTATTTTTCTAACTTGTTGGCGGGGCTTTTTTCTTTTCTTTTTTGGTGTCGGGCTTGTACTTTTTTACTTTTTGTTCTTTCATCTGGGCGAAACCGACAGTTCATGTGTGCTAGTGTGAAGCTTCTTTCTGTTGTAGTTTTCTCTTCGTGTTTGTTGTGTGCATGCATTTGCTTTAGTAGTAGTTATATCATGTATTTGTTGTTGTTGTTGTAATACCGAACTTTCTTTAGAGAATGAAATACAAAAACGAGAAATGTAAAAAATAGATATATCTTTTGGGTGGATAGTGGTTGATCTGCTTGATTATTAGCTTTTTTTGTTTCCTATTGAGGCCATAAATAACGCTGAGGGAATGTTTCAAGTTACGTCTCTAAATGAGGAGAAACTTTCTCTTGCCTACTTGGACAGAGTTGTGGTTTTCCCATCTACTACCCATGTACCGCTGATAACAGTGACCGCTGCATAAATGGTTGTTATTTTGTTTCAATTATGGTGTTCCGGTATTCAGATATTTTATGTGAAAGGCTTTCGCGTGATCAATGTGTCATTCTATTGTCCGCTACTTATTGCATGTCGTGCTAACCATTTTGAAAGGTGGACAAAAGAGGTCTTCGGGTGTTCCTTATCCCCAGCTTCTTGTTCACCTGATGCCGACCTTTTACTTGTGTGCAGGGCGGGCGGGCGATGTAATGCCGGGAATGGGTATAACGCCGTCTGTGCAGTCGAATCTTTGAATTATCATGCGTTGAGTTCGGGGGGGGGAAGGAAGAAGAAAGAGGTCATCAGCGTGTATAGCTCCACTATAGTATGCTCGTTGCAAGCTTGGCCGAATCACCGGGCATTGTTTTCGCCTGAACTCAGGAGAAGGGAGAAAGTTGGCAAATGAAGAAAAATAAATAAATAAATCTCAATTCAAACCCATGGAGAAAGAGAGCGTGGAAATCAAATTGCAGAGATGGAAACGGGGAACGTATGAATATCATCAGTGTTTTTGAGCTAGCTCCATCTGGACAATGCACAGCAAGAGTCAAATTGGAGATCAAATGAGCCTTTTTTTTTTTTAATTTATGCTACGTAGAAAGTTTTAGGGGACCATAAGCAATCTTAGGGATATATAGATGGTTATCCGATTGGGATTCCTCTTCTGTGCCTTGCACTTTTTCGTGCGTGGAGACATAAATGGGCCAAGAACGATCAACTGACCAGCCCCAATCAAGGTTTCGAGTGAGCCATGTTATCAATGACATGTCCATGTGCACGAAGAAAGTGTGAATGATGACCATCGATGACTTGTTGAGCCACTCTGTTAGATCAGACGGATTGGAGTAGGGATGTTATCTGTTCAACTGGTTCTGATGTGTATGGATAGAGGTGGGATCAGTTGTCAAACGTGTGGGATAGTCCATGTGCCGATTGTGTCAGTTGGATTGGAGAGGTGATTGACGTAAACGAGCGATAATACCAATAGTTCCATGTGATAACCTGTCAAGCTTATAGCTATGCCACGTAAACTAGGTTACAAGTGGCGTCTTGATAAGACTAGGAAAACAGCAGATACTGGTGATATTATAGTATAGTCCTGGATACTCAGAGAAAGTGAAGAAGGGTTGCAGATGTATTGATGATTATCTTCGGCAAAAGGAACGCATCTCGCTACGAAAACCGAATGTAGAAGCAGAATCAGGCAAGAGAGCTTGATTAAACGATAGAGAGTCCTGGATGGATTAGCAAAAAGAACTGCTCCTCTACCAGCTATTGTCACTATCCGCTGAAATGCTTCATACTGTACGGAGCTGCGGTCAACGATGCAAAAAATTCGGGTCTCAGAGACAATCTAGTGCAGATTGGACATTACAGTCATCTCATGAAGTTGAGGCAAGGTATAGCTAGAAAACACTCCAGGACAGTTAACTCGAATTTCTGGTATTGGTATAGTCAAGCACTGACTCGGAACACAATGTGGTTGTGAACGACATTCAAGCCAGACTCTAAAACCAAATAGCCGATGATGTCGACGCAGCGCGGCTTCGGATCTTGTCCCCGCCATGCGCTCATACGGTCATTCCGCTACCAAATAACCCTGGCGCTCTCATGATCGCCTCGGGCTATGACTCGAGGTGGTCAAATCCAATTAACCTGTGCATCTTGTTCTCTCTCACTATTACTCTGTGACGATGCTCGGGCTCAGAACCGTGTCTACTCGACCTCTGCTACTCCGGCGAACTGCCAATGTACCAAACCTGGGACGGAGCATCTTGGCCCGTCAAGCACACACCGCCAACACTAGTTCTCCCAAGCCCAAGTCTTCGCGCGGCCGATGGTGCACACGCATACTGGGATCATCAACACTACTGCTCGCAGGAACAGCCATTACTCTGGATCAAACAGATTCCTCTCTGCTTCCCTTAATACGAACCTATGCCGTTTATTCTGTGATCAGCGTCCCCTGGTTTGTCGATAACGCACCTGCCTTGCTGGAGGCGTGCTTATCAATACCCATCCTCGGCTCTCTGACCGAATGGGCTGTTCGTCATACCTTCTTTGCACAGGTGCGAATGACTCCATTCACTCAAGATTCGCACTTGGTCTGATCGGACCATATATCAAAGTTTGTGGGAGGAGACTCGGTCACGGAATGTACACCGTTGTTGCACGAGTTACGCAAACGTAATACCGGGGTGTTGTTCAACTACAGCGTCGAGGTCGAAGAGCCTACTACTTCATCGGCTGAATCACCCTCTTCCGGACCGCCTCCACACGAACAAATATTAGAGGAGTTATTAAGATCCATTGATGTTTCGGCCGATTTTGAGGACTCCTTGGTCAATAGGCCCCACCAGAGACGCACTTGGGTAGCTGTGAAAGTGGTATGTACACCCTTGACAGTCTCCTTCACAGCAATTTTGACTTGATTATCTTGTAGACAGCCTTGTTACCCGACCCCAATGCGCTCGTTCGGTTTTCTGAATATCTCATTCATTATCGCCAGCTTCCAAAAGCCGCCAAGGTAGCTTTTCCGGGCACACCAAGTGCATCCGACATGGATGTCGTCTGGCACAGGTCGGCGACCACAGGAGACATATCGCTGTCCTCAGAGGATATCGCGTCCATCCGCGATCTCTACAACGCTCTAGACAAGATCTGTACTAGAGCCCAGGAGCGCAATGTGCGGATCATGATAGACGCCGAATACAGGTGCGCAATCTGAGTTGTCATCACAACCTCCTAGTGTTCATTATGTCTCGTGCGACTGGCTCCTTCTCTGCGCCGTTTTTAGTTGGTACCAGGTTAGTCGTACTTATCTCAACTCTAAAAAGCCTAGTTATGCATGCTAACAGTTTTTATTTTTATTTCTTTGAGTAATCTGTAGCCAGCGATAGATGCGCTCACATACGCACTCACACGTCGATTTAATGCACGTCCGCCGAAGCCGTCATCCTCGAGTCGGCCGAAGATAGAAGAAGATAGTGAAGATGTTCAACCATTAGTATACGGGACATATCAGGCCTATCTCCGCCGGTGAGAAGCTCAATCTTCTTCATGTTCTCTTAAAACATCCGTGGGCTGACGACGAAGCTTCTACGTGTGGTACGTGTGTATATTACTACTACCATCATCATCTTTAGAACACTCGAACATCTCGAATACTCGCTCGAAGATGCCAAAAAGCACAATTATGTCCTCGGCGTGAAGCTTGTCAGGGGCGCCTATCATCACTACGAGGTCGAGCAGCACGAGCGACGCCGACGCCGACGCCACCACCACCAGCGTGCCTTGACATCCTCTCCACCCGCCGCTTCCTCTTCCTCGCATGCCATCTCGCCCGAAGAGCTGCCGCCGGTGTGGGAGACGAAAGAAGCGACAGACGCATGCTACGATGCCTGTGCGGCGTTGATCGTCCGTGCGCTGGCGCCGTCCCCGCGCGATGCGCCCGTAGGGGTCATGTTTGGCACGCACAACGTAGAGAGCTGTTCACGTGTCCTCTGGAGCCTCGTTGAGGTCGGCTTGGCTTCCGCATCGATGCTGGCTACGTTCAAGGACGCGCTGAGGCTGTCCCCGAGTCTCGGCGGTCGCTTGACGTTTGGGCAGCTGTATGGCATGAGCGATGCGTTGTCGGATGATCTGATTGAATGTACCAAGGGTACGGAGGCGCCAGTGGTGATCAAGTATTTGCCTTATGGGGCGCTGCGTGAAGTATGTTTCTTTTTTTTTTTTTTTTGGCAAGGAGCAAAAAAAAAAAGGCACGGGTTTTGACTGATCGTCGCTGTTTCTCTTTTGTAGGTGATGCCATACCTCTCCCGGCGTGCGGTCGAGAACCGGACCGTTTTGGGCGGTCAGGGTGGGGGTGCCGCCGCAGAACGGGAGCGCGCTTGGACACTGATACGGAAGAGGTTGGGATTTTGAGGAGTGCAATTAATAATGAGTGAATTTTTTTTCACTTAGGTCGCAAAGGACTTGGAATAGTATTGATGGAGTCTTTTCTACTATATTCCCCGACTACTATTACTTGAATATTCGTGTAGTATATCCCGTTGCGAACCCGCATCGAGATGGGGGAATACCTTACTTGGTTCATGCGTTTGAACTACCTTGCACCTATTGTTTTTACTGTTAGTTTGAGCAATCTCGATCTCTGAATTAATCTATACAATTCGAGTATAAAAGGAACCCTGGCAGCCTGAGAACAAGAACAAAACGAAAAAGCCTCAGACTGTGCCGCCCCAAATCGTATTTGAGAAATGAATATCCTACAAATTCTGTAGGCTTAGGAGATGGTAACAGTTATATTTGAAGCAGTAGGGCTTGCAGCAGATACATCGCCAATGAATTCCGACTAAAAAAGAGTAACGAGGATGAGTTGTGCAAATTGACAAGCACACACGGGCACCCAACCGCGACTATTATCAATATTTTTGACAATTTGAAGATGATAAAATCCTGAATTGGTGGATATTCTGAAGGACAAAAAGATTCATTACATATAACCAGTTGTTGTACTTTTTGAACACCCTGAGAGTGTCCTCTTTCTTCAAGTTTAGCTCTTCTTCACCCCTTTTTTGGTAGTTCATGAGTGCTATATGATATAGTGCTGTTGATTTGATGATGAAGAATGGCGGCCACTATTTGCAGCCCGAGTCGTTGCCTCTGCAATGGCAGATGCTGCTGATATGTTTGTCTCCAGTAAGCAACGGGGAGGGGGGGGAAATTCATCCCTTTTCTTACCCAGATGTATCTGAATGATTGACAACAGCGGTATCTTTTGGATCTCGTTGGACAAACCACCATTCCTGATTATGGGATAAGATGATGAAACGATCATCACTAGATGGGACAGGTATTGTTCCCCGAACATGGCTGGACAGTTCATCTGCAGCCTTTGCAGGATTGAGTAGTGGCGGTAATGCAGACGTCCCTCTAGAAGTATTCCGGGCATCAGCTTCCTCCCGGTGCGAGCGCTTTTCAACAGATGGAAACATATTCTTAGGCCAAGCAGGTTGATGACCAGTATTGAAGCGGGCCCTAATTAGAAAATCGCTATCGTTGGCCTCCATGATGGGCGGGGACCTGGCTCCCATCATGATCCCGGTGTATAGTCATGTGGATGCGGTGTTGTCGAGGACGTAGCAGTGCTAGTGGCAGCGAATGCTTGCTAATGTAGAACGGGTGGGCCTGATATGCTAAAGCATGGATTTATAGAAGGCAGCTAAGATTATCTTGGCTAGTGCCATTGACATTGGCATTGGCTGTGCCTGAGGTTAGACGTAATGGCCATAAATGGCATCATACCAGCAGCAGTAGGCGAGGCACCACATCTGTCTGCTCTTGATGCTTGCTCTGGCAGGCGGCGTACACAACACCAAACGGCATCTGATCTTCATCGCTCTCATCCTGCCCACCACCATCGTCAGCGCCAACGCCACCAATCACTGTCCCAACAAGCCTGAATTCGAGCGCACATCGCTGACAACAGCGTTCATCGACAGCAAGACAATGACTATGTATTCCTCTGGTGAAGCAGGCCCGTCGACGTCGACATCGGCGTCTGGAATGGCCAAGCGTATACGCAGGTCATCGTCGTCTTTGTGAATATCAAATACAACACGTCGGCTGACCGCAATACCATTGATTATAGAGCCGATTCAAGCACAATTCAAGACAAGCTTCTGGTAGGGTACCAAGCATGGTAAGTAAAGTACGCCTTAAAGTTACAGAGGTTGAGCATCGCCATCGCTCGGTGTCTTTGCAATACAACACCTTGGCATCGAGTCCCCTTTACTAACTCCACTCCTACTGTAAACAGGTTCCATTGCCCCGGAGATGGAGAGCCCATATATGAAGGCAAGCAACATACGAACTCAATAGTCCAAATCATAATATCTGTATACTGACGGCGAGCGCCGATTCCATTCAGGACACCACGGCTGGATCCACTGGTTCAATGCGCCGCCCGAGCACGGCGGGCATATCAACACTGATCTCTGGCCTGACTTTTCAGAGTATGATGCCGACGAGCTGTATCCCGCCCCGGGGATGCGCTACGCCAACGGCGAGCAGGTCTATTTGTACTCTAACCGTAACGCAAAGACTATTCAGCGGTGAGTCATGTAATCCAAGAATGGAACAAGAGGAAGTTTTGGTCTAATGCAAAAGCTTCTGCTGCATTTAGACACTTCCATTGGATGGCGACGCACGGCGTCGACGGTGCAATGCTCCAGCGCTTTCTGAACATCGCTGCACCCGGAAACGAAGGCAGCCGCAAGCTGCGCGACGATATCGGTGATCTTGTGCGTGATGCAGCGGAGAAGGAAGGGAGAACCTACGCCATCATGTATGTGTACTTTCCAGAGAGCAAGACTTTTTTTTTTTCCCCGACGACTAATCTATGCCGTACATACAGGTATGACGTCTCCGGGATCCCAAACGATATGGTACATGACTTGTTGATCGAGGATTGGAAGCATCTCCTGCGTAACAAGGACGTGCTCGCTAGCCCAAACTACCTGCACGAGGATGGCAAGCCTGTTATTGTTCTCTGGGGTACGTATGGAAGCCGAGGATATTTAAACTTTTTGTCTAAAACAACCTTCCTCCTCCCCCCCCCCCTTTTTTTTTTGTGTGTGTTTGAATAGGCTTTGGCCTCGGTGATCGGGGACACACACCAGCTACCGTACGCGCCGTGGCGCAGTCCATGCGCGCAGCCTCCCCCGGCGGAGACGCATACATCATGGCAGGCGTCGCCGCCGGCTGGCGCACAGGCACGGCGGATGCCGATCCTGACCCGGAGCTGACGAAGGTCTGGTTGGAAGAGTACGACGCCATCTCGCCCTGGACGATTGGGCGGTACAACAGCGAAGAGAGCGCGGATGCGTTTGCGAGGGAGCGTATGCGCGGCGATGTGGATGCTATTAATGCGCATAATGAGCGGGTGAGGGAGTCTGGGGAAGGGAGAAAGGTGGATTATGTGCCTGTGATTCAGCCTGGCAGTTCGGTGAGCTTTAAAAAAAAAAAAAAGCTTGGGCGGTACTCTGAAGACGTTGATATATATATATAGGGACATAACACCTCCCATGGTCAATGGAATTTCAACGATGCCAAGCGTAATGGCGGTCGATTCTTGTGGAGACAGATTTACAATGCGCGCAAGCTCGGCGTGCGGACCATGTACGGCGCCATGTGGGATGAGTATGTGACCGTTGTCGTTGCTTGTATCTACTACCAATTTCTCATTTTCTTTCTTTTACTGCGGTCTAGATACGACGAAGGGACAGCATACATGCCTGTCGTAGCTCACAAGCGGCAGCTTCCCATCATGGGCGAGACAAAGTTCATGGCCCTCGACGAGGATGGCTACCACGACCTCACACCGGACTGGTGCGTGGTTTATCTATTTATTCTTTTCCAGCACACATTGGATTCTAAACGTATTCGATGAAAATAGGTACATGCGCATCGCAGGCTTTGCAGCCGAGGTCCTCAAAGGCGAGCGATCCGTACACGAGACTTTCCCTGTCAAAGATCTGTACGACTATTGGGCGTCGAGGCCAAAATACGAATACTACGATCCCGCGGCTGAAGAGGCTGCACGCAATGAGTGGGCACGCGAACGGGATAAGAAGTTGCCAAGCTTACCCACCGCGGTGGATGGTTTTGGAAATGACAAGGATGGGGAGGAAGATGTACCGCCGCCGCCGTACTCGTTGGAAGATGATACGCCGGCACCAGCACCGGTAGTGGCATCTCCTCCACCGTCGTCATCGTCTTCATCATTCCCGCCCCCTGTTGTCGTCTCGCCTCGGCCGGCCATTCAGCCAGTACAAGACAGCACCATAGCAGCATTGTCGGAAGACTTTGCACGTCAGGCGTCATTTGGTTCATCATCATCGATCGCGACGTCTTCGTCCTCTTCGTCATCGAGGCCGCCGCCACCGCCCCGCCATCCGTTCACGAGGCCACTAACGTACACACCCTCGGCTGCCCTGCGTCCGCCTCCGCGACATTCATCGGTGTCCTCTTCGCCATCGCCCTCATCGACATCGCCTGGTGGTGGTCTGCCACCGCCTGTACCGCAGCAGAGCCGGCCGGGTAGCTTCGTAGGTGCCGCTCCATCTTCTCCGCCGCCTCCACTGGCACTACGGCCAGCACAAGGGCTAGGAAGCCAGTCATCGTTGCCTTATGCTCCGTACAGCGGTAGCAGTAGTCGCCCGGGGTCCGCGATGATACCTCAGCCGCAGGACGATCGGGAGGAGTATCTTCACCAGCACCAGCATCATCATAGTCACAGTCACAGCCAGCACCACCAGCACCATCACCACCATGGAAGCAGCCCCAGTGGTAGTGGGGGCTTTGCGCCGCCATCAGGACCTCCGCCGGGCAGCATGCGACCTCAGTCTACGGCGGGATACGGACCATCGTCCGTACCGCCGCCGAGACCGAGACCGTCCTCGCCGTTGCCGTCGTCGTCGTCGCAGTCGACGTGCCCGCCTATGCCGGAGCCGATGTCCCCAACGTCGCCGTCGTTATCAGCTCCACATGGGCATGGACATGGGGGATACGCCCCCGTTTTCGCGCCCCCGTCGTCTTCCTCCCCGCCTATTCCTAGACCGAATCCGAGTCCCAGCCCTGGACCTGGTGGACAAGGAGGGAGGTATAACCCACCGCCTGGCCCGCCTCCACCACTACTACCTGGGATGAGTAGTTATGGTCCGCCTCCGGGGCCACCGCCGATGCAAGGACAAGGGTATGGCCCATCGTATGGTGGTAGTCCAGGTGGTGGGCCGTATGCACCATACGCACCGTACGCACCTTATTCATCATCATTGCCGCCACCACCACCCCCAGGTGGAGGTGGAGGGCCGATGGCGTTTCCACAGGCGCAGCCGTATTATGCTGGGGGGCAGCAGCAGCAACAGCCGCCACCACCACCGCAGTTCGGTCTCCCTCCTGGACAACAGTATCATTATCAACAACCGCAACAACAACAGCAGCAGCAGGGTGGTGGACAGTCGAGGCTGACGCCGCAATCGGTCGTGAATCGTGTTTGGGGGATGTTGAATTCGATTTGAGATATGAAGTATGTGGCTATTGCCATTATTTTACTTATAAATGAGAATAGAATTCTTGATTGTTTGGTCCAAGTTGTTGAGCTTGGAGTTTGTTGGGGCCGCAAATTGGGGAGGTGGTGGAATGTAGCAACGGGGCTTCTTGGTGTAGTTACTGTTAGGGCTGATACTCCTAAAGGGGAAAATACTAGTAGTACTGAATGTACATGTAGCTTGGACGATGGCGATGGTAGATCCTCAATTGTATTATCACCAATGGAATTTAAATAAAAAAAATGCACTAAGTAGACAAGACCAGCATGAGAGCAAATAGATCTTGCTAAGCGCTGTAGTATATCATCCACAGATTACGCCTTATTTGTGACTCCGTGGATCATGTGTTATATCAGATGTCACAACACTGCCTCGGGCACGGGCACAAAGAGTGCTTTGAGAATAAAGCTTGTTGGCCTTATCACGAGCGGTTTTTATTATTATTATTGAACTCTTCGTGCTTATTTGCGATTGTTTGTCTGGGCTCGTTCCCATCCCCCTCTCTTGCCTCTCTCCCCCCCCCCCCGGTTTGCTCAACAACCTTTGGGACTCCTACCTATGACGTACTTGCCTCGCACGAAATGAACCAAATGGTGTCTTATCTATGAAGGCGGTGGGCCAATATTACGTTTGTTTTATTTAATTAACGTTTTAGACTTGTGTGATGGAGAAACGACAGCATGTGCTATAGTCTATATAGTGCCAGAAGTACGACAATGCAGCGCCCCTTCCCCCCTCCCTTGGCGTATGTGTGAAGGAGACCAAAAAGAGGGCAAAAGATGGATGGATGGATGGATGGATGGGATCGATCTAAGCACAGTAATAAGCTCTCCTCGGAATTGGCAAAGGAAGCAACCAAGGCGGGTTCTTCTTGTACGTAAGCGGCAGATACTTTTTTTGTTTTTGTTTTTTTTTGCATGCGTGTATTTTGGCATTGAGGTTTAGTGTGTTGCGGGTTCTGTATACTATATGTGTACAGATGAAATAACCGTTTTTTGCATACAGATGGATATGAGCTGAGCGAAGAAGGGGGGGGGGAGGGAGAGAGATGAAATTGAATCATCTGCCACAAGCTTGCGGGCAGGGCAGGGCGAGTAGTGCCTGCAGAATCGAGGACGGACGACGACGAGTAGGACACGAGTCTGGCCATCAGCAATAACCCACATCATTTAGCTGCCGTGAGTGTGGCCAGTCTGTCATCTCTTCTGCTAACTCTCCTACTCTCACACTCTTGATCGTCCACTACTGGGCGTGTCTCTCTTATTAAAGCCCTGCCTGCTGCTGCCTTCATCTTGCGCGCGTGCGCTCTCTCTCTCTCTCTCTCTCTCTCTCTCTCTCTCTCTGCTCTGTTTCACTCTCTTGGGATTCTCTGCCCTTCATATGAATACGAGCCAAGTAGCTGGTACTATGAGCGGCGCTGTCACGAGCCACACTGGGCTTGCGGCGTCTCCATTGTTTAGACCTTCAGTTGATGTTTGTACCGATGGCGATCCCTCTTCAGCTGCTGCTGGACCCATGCCCTTTCTCCCGCTCGCAAAAGCTCGACGGCCGCCCTCTGTGGAGGGCGATCGTAACCTGCCCTCGACGAACAACCACGGCTATTATCATCCTTATTATCCGTCCCCTTGGCCATCTTCTTTTTCACCGTCATCGTCATCAACACCATCAACAACAACAACATCATCTTTATACCGCCGTCCCTCGACAGTCACAACAGCAGCTACTGCTGCTGCGAGCACAACGGACCATCCGGCCCAATCATCAGTCTTCTCGGCTTGGCCCCAGAACGCCACAGCGTATATAGATGTCCTCTTCCCTCTCTCGTCGCGCACGCTGCCAGTCTATTATAATTTCCCCGGCTCATCTTCGCATGCATCTCCGGTGAGTGTTTATACCGTCCTATCTCTTGTTCTGCATATGCCCATCCGATCCTTGTTGCGGCCCTTGCTCCGTCCCATGTTCTCCATCTTTATCCTTCTAGCTCGTTCTCCCCGGGCGAGGTTAGTATGCGACTCATCCTCATATGAACCCGTCATCAGTCCGATGGGTTCACATGCGCATATCATATTCGGGGCAGTAAACAACATGTATATGTATATATATATATATTGCCCTTTATTGACATGCTGTCTAACTTCAATTCACAACTCCCCCCCCCCATTCCTCTCCCCTTCCCCCGTTCCTCTCACACGCAAAAATCCTTGATTTACTATTGATTTTCTTTTCTCTTCTGTGTATTGTATAGGATCCTCATACCCGTGATCAACCACGCACATTTCCACCGCTATCCTCAGCGTCATCGTCGACATCATCACCATCTTCCCTGACTGTTGCTGTTGCTGCTGCTGCTGCTTCTTCTTCTTCTTTATCTTCATCTTCGTATTCTTACGCATCACCATCGGCGCCGCTGACATCCCATTTCCAAACTCGGTCGAATACTACTACGATGGGCTTGACGCTTCCCCGCCCGTCTTCTGACACTCCCCTGTCTTCATCATCATCTTCCTCATCATCTTCATCCTCGTCTTCGGGTTCCTCCGCCGCCGTCGCCGCCGCCTCCTCCTCCTTGTCCCCACCCGACCCTTCATTGTCGGTAACGCCCGACTACTCGTCATTCTCAACTTCACCACCACCCTCTTCGAGATCTTCGACAGCGACAGCGACAACGGCAGAGCTCATGGGCAACAGCCAGAGCACAGTTTTCTTGTCTACCACCTCTCTTGTGGATAACAACAACAACAACAACAATAACAATGATGATGATGATGATGATGATGATGATGACGACTACGACCGCGCTTCGGGACAACGACGACAACAACAACTATTACAGCCAACAGCTATGACATCACCAACGCGGCGGCGACAAGGACACGAACCTACACGTCCACAGACCACCGTGCAACACCTCCAAGCAGCAGCAGCAGCAAGAGGGATGGAAGGAGGGGGAGGTGGTGGTGGGGCACGACGAGGGCCTATTCCCTCTGCTGGTATCGGTAGTAGTCATGCTGCCGCCGGTGCTAGTACCAGCACTTGCTCTTCCAATGACCCCCCTCGCCCTCCCAACCGCCGTCCGCCGCGCGTCGCGCGGGATATCAAGCGGCCATATGCCTGTACGCAGTGTCACAAGGCGTTTGACAGGCCTAGCACGTTAAAAAAGGTGTGTGTCTAAAACAAAATATTAAAAAAGAAAAAAAAGGCTTTTGTCCCTCTTTTTTTTTGTTTGTTTACCTTTTGTTTACTTCTCCGTTTCATCTTTACTATTTATTTATCTATTTATTATTTCATCATCTCGTGATTGGCTTGTCCTTGCAAAGAGAGTGTATGGAATGCTGACTAGATCGTCACACCCTCTTTTTTTTTTTTGCGCGTGCGTATATATAGCATAACCTCGTACATACAGGTGAAAAATGTAAGCATGGCTTTTGTGTTTTTATTTTATTTGTGTATATACTCATCCTTTTCTCTCCCTTTTCTAAAAAAAAAGCCCACGAATGCTCAATGTGCGGACGGAGATTTGGCGTAATGTCGAATCTGAACAGGCACTTCAAGTCGTGTCCTGTCAAACGACAGGAGGAGGAAAGGGCGGCAGCGGTGGTAGCATCGACGGCGGCATCTGTGGAAGAAGAAGCTGGTGGTGGTGACGATGGAGCGAGTGAAGAGTTCGAGGGTCGTCGTGGTGTGGAGGAATCTGACGTCGATCCTGCGACGACGACGACGGGGGGCGTGGCTACTACTGCTATAATTACGGATTCGACTACGACGGCGACGGGTACATTTACGCGTAAAAGAGGAGTGGACGAAGTGGACGAGAACGGTGCGCACAGAAATAAGAAGGAAAGGAACGATATAATGCAAAAGAGGAAGAGGGAGGCGCGTATGATGATACTGGCCGCATCCGTGTCGCCATCGACATTATCGGCGGCGGAGGTGGCGGGTGATAATACTAGGTCGATGACGATGGACCTCGTGCCCTCCAACACCCACGCCGACAACATCATCAACGATAACGACGCTGGCAATGTCGACGCCTACGCTGTTAATAATCTGGACCTTGGTGATACCTATATACCGCCTTCTCTTCGCCGCTTCTCGTATATCCCACCGGCGCGGCTACCCTCGCCTACTCCCTCTACCGATACGGAATTGGGAGATGGGGAGGAGGAGGAGGATGAGGCTGTAGAATTGGAAGGCAACCATGCTCCCGCTGGGACGACGTCCCTATCGCCACCGTCCACGATGGGTGCCGCCGTACCGTCATCATCATCATCATCGTCATCATCGTCATCAAGACCGAAGCGCACTCGACGAAGCTACCGCCGCCGCCTTTCCCAATATCAGTATCAATACCAGCATCAGCAACATCAATATCCATACCAAGGCCAAAGCCAAGGTCAATATGAAGGATACGAGCCTGAAGGAAGCGCCGTCACTTCTTGGATACTGCAGTACCCTTCCTCCTCTTTGTCGGTATCGCCCGCGGACGCCAACAACAACAACAACGCCAATGAAGAATGGTGCCCACCCACTTTGCGCGGCTTCATCCTCGGCACCGAAGATCGCACCGAGCCCGCACCGACGATGCCCCTCCCGCCCGTCGTGCGTGGGCCGGGCGAGGAGCGCGATTCGTACGTCTATCTGGCGCGCATTCGCGAGTTCTTGGCTAGCACGGGTGTGGACGGCACTGACGCTGCTGCTGCTGCTGCCGACGATGACGAAGAGGGTGAGGGAAGCATAAACGGTACAACGACGGCGACGACAACTACGACGATGACAACGATGACGTCAAGGATCATTATGCGCGTGAGGCCGTATGGGCGCGACTGGAACGGACGCTTGCCCGGCCCTGGTATGGGCTGTGGGCTCGGGATGGGTATCGGTGGTGGGTGGATTGGGGGTCTAGCTCGGTCCGGAGGGTGTTTGCTTGGTCGGCTGTGGTGGTAAAAAAAAAAATGGGTGATAGTGTATTATTGTTTTTCTTTCTGTCTTCATATCTTCAACTATGGTACTTTAGTAATAGTCAATAAATGCCCTTCTGGGATAATGAAGGGTTAAGGGTGTATATGTATTTCCTTTTTCTTTGGTTGATCTTTCTTTTTGAATTTAAATTCATCTTGACATTCTGGTGATGAATAGTCCAGGGGGATTGAAATTCATAACTGTTTTAAGACTTATACCATTACTAGTTATTATTGTTCACATAACTATATTAAATAAGGATTCAACTGTTCTAATACTTCAACTGTAAAGGAAAGACAAAATAATCTCTAGATCATCTGCTTGTTAACCATCTACACATTTTATGTAGCTTAGCAATCAAACCTGCAGAGGAAATAAGAGAAGAAAAGCCCCAAAGAAAAAGAATCACTTTAGAAAGTGATCCCCCGACGACACAAGCCAGTACTGCAGTGGCAAGGTCATCTCGCCCGAGAGATGCAAGCAGAGCTCAAGGAACAAGGGCGGCAAAAATAAGATAACCAGATTAGAGGGCGGTGCCCTCGTAATAGTGGTTAAACTATTAAGAACAGATACTACACTTGATCTAAGCCAAAAGGCCAGAGTGGTAAGGATTCAAGTGTGTCGCTGCGGATGCTTATATACCGATGCAATGTATCACGTGGGGTGCACGGACCATAATGCGACGCACGAACCAGGTAAGTGGCTGAATTTTTTGCTACCTGTGGCAACTGTGGCATGCTTCGTCGTTCTTTCAACCTGACCGAGTCACGTGAGCTGGTTTTTATTTTTATTTTATTTTTATTATTTTTTTTTAACTCCTATCATGCTACTAAGGCAAACCGGAGTCCAGGGGAGAGCCCTGGCTCAGTGGTCGGTGACTAAAGTGGGAGGGGTATAGCTAGGTGTGGTAGGTGCTGTGCCATGTAGGTGTTGTGTGTGCGGCGGGTTGTGGTGTCAGCGCCTAGGTTGCGGTGACAGGTTCTAGAGCCGAGTAGGTAATAAAAAGGTAGAGGGTGAAAGAGAAGAGCAAGAAATATGAACAGTAGTTGCAAAAGTTAGAGATGAGGGAAATAAATATAAGTCAAAACCATGAGTGTGTACATATAAATGTTCCATACTTGACAGAAGAGGAAAAGAATAGAGGAAAATGGTCAAAAGGAGGAGCCAAGTACGTATATCCAGGGCAGTGGGAGGCTCTATGCCTGGTGGCAGAGGTCACGTACTGCGGTTTAGGTATGAGCCAGGGTGTAGCTGCATACTATCGCTCCATGACGCAACTTGAGGTTTTTTGGAATGCGTTGGTCCGGCGGAGGAACTCCGACTCACGTGAGCTGGGTTTTTTTTTTTTTTTTGGTTAACACGTGAGCTGGGT
This sequence comes from Agroathelia rolfsii, assembly GCA_018343915.1. Taxonomy (NCBI): domain Eukaryota; kingdom Fungi; phylum Basidiomycota; class Agaricomycetes; order Amylocorticiales; family Amylocorticiaceae; genus Agroathelia; species Agroathelia rolfsii. Next base: position 4,061,497 of record JABRWF010000002.1, read on the forward strand.
CACATCCTGTGCGACTCACGAGCGTGACCGTATTGTCTCGAACTGCTTTCATGATCAAAGCTGCTGTTGCCTACCTTTTTTGGTACACAAACGGTGGACCTGGCAAACCACTGATGCACGAGGAATGCCTGTGCATACTCTTGTGGGATGGATAAAAAGGATGCCGTGTCTCGTCTGGGGTGGAAGATACTGCATACCACCATCGATCGACTTGTGTGTGCTCACCCAGCCAGTTGCTCTCTACCACCTTATATGTCTGCTTTCTTGAATTTTGGCTACGATCCTGCCTTCTCGTCTTTCCTAGCAGACGGCTCGGAGTCTCCTGGTCCTAGTCCTAGTCCTGGGGATTTCCGCCTCCATTTTGGAAACACCAACACCGACGCCGTTTTCGACGCTGATGGCGTCTACTATGCGCGTCACCAAGCTGAAGACGCTCATCGCACGTTCGAAGAGACTTGGAATACCCATGGGCATCGTTTCCAGTCCCCATCCATGTCTGCAAGGCCGCCATCCGCTTCGGCTCGTCGTGCCCCCGAGCGCCATTCGGCTGTTCCGTCTGCGGTCTACGACTATGAAGCCGCCGTGCGAAACGCATCTATCATCATGGCTAAAGAGGAGCTGGCTCTCCTTCTCCTAGTCCGTCGTCAGCGACAGAATCGGCTCCAAATCCTTAGCCGGCTTCGCGCCGAGGTTGATCGTGCTGTGGCCGCTCAACGCGTGCGAGCCGCTGAGGATATGCGCGAGCTGGACGCGCTTTTGGCGAAGAATGATCGGCTGAGGGTGAGCTAGCGTTTTTTTTTTTAAAAAAAAAACTTCACAAACTTTCATTCCCCTGTCCTCACTTGGTTAAACGATTCTGATTGTTGGCTTGTAGGAGGAACTTTGTGATTTACAGCTGGATCAGAAGGCGCGAGAACGGGATCTTAGGTGGGAGTCGTACGAGGCGATGTCCGAAACAATGGAGGCCGGAGGTGTTTGGAAAGCAGGCAACGGATATCTCGAGAACCGTTCTGTGCTTGAATCCCCCGGAGAAATGCAGCTGGCACAACCGGTTCCTAGGCCGACAGCGGGACAGGGCACAGGCCTTGCCCGGACTCTTGCAGATATTCTCGGTCCACCGCCCAATGCTCAAGATTTTGCGGCACTGTCGCCCGAGGCGTCTGTCTACTCCGTGTCTTCCTCGCCTTCCCCGTCTTCTCTCCCTGTCGCTAAGGCCTCTATGGACGTCTTCAGGACCATCACCTGTCTATCCTTCGATGAGGATGAGGTAAACCAGGATCGATTAGAGGTAGAAAATATGCGTCGTGCCATTTTCGAGCCGAACGGCGGACCGGTGAAATCCAAGGAAGCCTTCGACTTGGAGAATTTTGACGCTTCATGGTCCCCTACACTGGCCTCGCCTTTAGTTTTGGATCCTCCTTCCTCTTTTCCGTCTTTCAAGCACTGCACCGGCACCTATAGGACAAGGGAGCTCGCACCGGATGAAGCACCATTATTTTCTATGCTGGTTCCTTGTGATGGTGCAGCCGTCGAGGATACTGAATCCTCCATTCTCGGGGAACAGCCGATTTTTGATGCGCAGACAACAACGCCCCCCACACCTGTTTTGCCAAGAGTACAGATAGGCTTTAACACGCAACCGGCTCCGAGACCGGCGTTCTCCAGTTCTTCGTTCGGATCTGGATCTGCTCTTTCCCCTCACTCTGCTGCGATGGCGTATACTCAGGACGCACTCACGCATCTGTATCCCGTGCCCGGTACTCCACATTTTTCTTTACCCGAGCCTTTCCGTCCTTCCCCTGACGAATTGGGTGCTGCTTCTGGACTTGTCGAATCCGCGGCGGAATACTTGAGTGCTGCTCCTATCGTAAGATTTATTGCTCTTCCATTGTCAAGCTGGACTTCCGCCCCTCTTAGTATCAGTCAGGGCGGGGATGAAAAGATGAGGTATTCATTTCTATTAAACTCGCCTGAGCCTTTTTCTCCGGCGTGGTCCTCTGAGGACTCATTTGATGAGGATGAGGAAGAGGAGGAGGAAGAGCTGCTCCAGGTGTACGGTTGATGCCTGTGTAGGAAAAAGCAGTGGAAATAATAGCTGTTTGGTTTGATTATTTAATTCGAAACCTGAATTTTCTATCATGTGTAAATACTTAGTACAACATAAAAGTATACTAATGCAAGTATTCATTTTCAATGGTTTCATGTATGTGAGGATGGTTGAGCTGAACAGCACGGTATTCTGCGCTTGGTGACCGGCGGTGACTTCCAGCTTGGTGAGGTGAGGCACGCTCTAGAAGAAGCAAGCAAATTCTATCGCAGCCACGACTGTCACGAATTGTGTCATTCATCACGAGACCATGTGACATGCCTTTTTGAGAGTATGGGGCAGAAACTTCTCGAGACGACGAGCACAGACTGGCGCACACTTGTCGACTCTACCACCGACCAAGTCATCCGTAATAGTTGGCACGGCTCTCTCTACAATGTCTATAAAAGCCTTTCATAGCGCTTGGAGACTTGTCCCATCAGATAACTTGAATACCACAAGCCATAACCACCACTCGTATTCTCAGTCTTCTGCTTCATCTACCCCCCCTCTACTACTCGTATACCTCAATGTTCTCAGTCTACCCCACCTTTACTCCTGATGTCTACGCTCTTGGCCGCTCCCACCCCCGCCGTGAGCTAGATGCATACAATCTTCCACCAAATCAATACTTCCCCTCCGGTGCTGCTCGCCTCTACCATCAACCTACTGGGCCCTCTGCTGCCCGCGAACGATACCTGAGCGCACTGGAACAAGCTCGCGAGGCTGAGCGCGAGTACCTTGAGAGCATCCATGGATCCTCCTCTCTGTCGCCCTTTGCGCGCCCATACTCCCCATCCCACTACGATCATGATGCAATCGAGCGCGAGAGAGCGCTGGCAGCGGCGCTCGAGGAGCAACGCCTCCTTCTGCTAGCTCGTCAGCAAGAGGAGGAGAGGCTTCGCACACTTGAAGAGCGTCGTCGTGCGGCTGCTGTAGCAGAGGAGTTGCGACGCGCACGCGAGGCCGAAGAGCGCCGTCAACTGGAAGAGATTCGTACAAGGAACGAGCAATTGAAGGTAAGGAGTAATAGTTTTATCTTTCCCAGTTGCGTTGTTGACTCATGTGTTTCTTTTGACTTGCAGAAAGAAGCTCTCGAACGTCAACGACAACTGCAACTATGTGAGCAGTCTTGTGCATGCGACTCAACTGCGCAATGCGCAGGTATGCCTGGATGCCAGATGCCCGCTTCAACGAAGGTCTTACCCGCCGCCGATGTCTTGCGTTTGCTTTTGGGCTTGCCAGTGTCCGTAAAAGCTGAACAACCTGAGGCTCATGAGCAAAACGTTGCGCCTCAACCTCAACCCAAGTCTACGCCTGCTCCTGTGATGCCTCCAAAGGAAGAAGCCAAGCCCGAGCCGACACCCGCACCCAAGTCTCAACCTCAGATTGAGGCCAAGTCTCAGTTGCCTCCTGCCCAACAGGCCCTGTTAGAGCTTCTTGGTCTCCAGGATGAGCCCAAACTCCAGCAAACGTTCGAGAATATGGCTAGCTTATTCAACCCTACCGTAGCTCGCTCTGCTCCATCTCCATCTCCTTCCTCGACACCTACTCCTTCCAAACCTGCGTCTGAAGCTAAGCCAGAGTCCAAGGCTCAGCCTTCTGTCCAGGAGCTCCTTCGGCAACGTCTTGGAGCGGAGCAAGATACCGATTTCAAGCATGTAATCGAAAACGTCCTTGGTTTGTTCAACCCCAACTTGGCCCGTCCTTCCACACCATCTGCATCTCAACCTGCTCCTACTTCTCGCACTTCTTCGTCTCCATCTCCATCCGAAAAACCCAAGCCTAAAGACGTTGCCCCGCCTACCATCGCCGAGCCCAAAGAAGAATCCGGCTCCAAAGACGTGCTCAGTGCCATTCATACTATTGACAACATCGCTTCCTCCTTCGATACGCTCGAGCACGACTTTAAATTCCCGACTCAACTCGACTTCACCGATACCTCGGCCCAGTCGGTGTTGCAGCAACTTACGTTCACGTCGCGTAATGCACCCCTGCGGGTATACGAGCAAAGTCTGACGGGTCTCTTGGCGAAGTTGGATGCGGTGGAGAGTTACGGCAACGAGGAGGTCAGACATAGGAGGAAGGAGGTCGTGGAGAAGATCGAGAAGGCGCTGGAGGAGGTTGAGAGGGAGGTCGAGCAGCGAGCGAGGGACTGGAGAGCGAAGAGGAGTGTGCAACAGCCGGAAGTGACGACGACTGAGGAAAGCGCTTCAGACCAGCCCATTGTTCCTAAGGAGGAGGAATCATCGTCTCTGCCAGAACCGTCTCCAGCACCCCAGGACTTGCCTAGCGCTTCTGTTTCCGAGTCAAACGGCGACGTTTCCAAATCTTTTAACGCATCAAATCTGGCGACCACAGCTGATAACGTGCAGGGGACGTCCACTTCGCAGCACGATCAACCACCTACATTGACTTTGCAGGAGTCTCCTCTTGCTCCCAACCCCGAGCAAGAACAACAACTGCCATTATCTGAATCCGACTTTCCGCCGCTGTCACCGTCGCAGCCTGCTTCTAAGTTGTTAAAGGCCAATGAACCCGCTGAGGAATCACAGGCGCAAGTGGAAACGGCGTCTGGATCGGAATCCACTACTACCACCACATCATCAACCTCATATGCTCAAATCGCTGCGGCTTATATCTCAGAGAACCACGACGCTGCTGCTACATCCGCTCCTGATGAAACCCCTTCCCCTTCTATATCTGAGCAGCCTGCTCAAGCTCTTAGCCAAGACAACGACTCGCCCAATGCACCTTCTCGTGTCGACAAAGACTCTGCTGTTGTGTCAGACAGCGAGGATGATCACGACTTGGCCTTGTCAACCCCGCCAACCTCCCTGTCATCGTCCTCGACACCCATGCCTTCGTCGAAGAAGCGAACACCTTCGGTGACGGTGGAAGAGATCCCGGACAGAGATTGGTTTGCCGTGAATGCGTAGGCTGGGTTTGGGTGATATAGGGCTATAGGATGATGGACCATTTAGCATTCGAATTCAAACACTTGTATTATAAATATCCACTTCGATTGTAGTAATTTTGAGTACTTTATTTTATATCATGATCAAATAGTTTTTTTTTAAAAAAAAAAAAAAGTGTGATAAATAGCCATCATAGCGAAGAGGCTTATTTGCTCTGAGCACAACAAACGTAATTGACTTCTTCAATATCGAGCCCGGTCGCCTGTAATAGGATGTTACGACCTTGTCAACGATGCCCAACCAAGGCTGCTTGTAAAGGAATAAATCTACTGCCGCACAAGACAACTTTCTTCAATCGAGTTTTGAGATATAGAAAATCGCGCACAAGGTAGAACGCATACACTCCAATATTTCTTCATCAGTCTTTCGAAATCAAATCCCATCAGAACCATTGATTCTACTACACACTTGGGGTATCCTAAGCAATATATATATATATAATACAAAAGAAAAATAATAGAGAGCCCTATCGCCCATCTATTGGCCCAAGAGACCATCCAAGGATCAACCACTTAACAGTAGATCGTTCCGATGTAAACACCGTCATAGGGGCCTAAATGGTTCAAAATGTTTCCTTCCAGAATGTTGGGAACAGTCTGGATCTGGCATTGCGCGTCAACGGCGTCGTCTTCGCCAGGGCAGGCAACGGCAGATACCGTACTACCATCGGACAGGAAGTGCGTCTCTCCCTCGGGGTGGAGGAAGCCTAGGAAGCGGCCAGGTACACTTTGCAGCACGTCAGCAAAGGTCTAGTAGACTACGGCTTTTAGAACAACTGGACATACATGGGGATAATGTCTGCTTCGTTGTTCACACGATGGAAGTTACCTGCCAGCTATAAAGAGCATACATGAGACAGGGTCACATCTTCTGGAAGATGTGCCGCGACTTACTAAAGAATCGAAATAGGCGGCATAGGCTGGGTTGCCTACTCTGGGAGTTCCAAACGTCTCGGACTTGATGGTGATCGAGGAAGCCAAGTTAAGCTTTAGATAAAGTGCATCCAGTTGTGCCAAGGCACCACCAAGAGAATGGCCGACCTAATTAGTTGATATTAGTATATCTTCACAACCATCATAACAAACGTGTTTACCGTATAAACCAGCGTAGAGTCGTACTTGGACAGAAGTGACTTGACCTCAGCCAAAATGGTCGAGGCTGTGATAGCTTGTTCAGCGAGGAAGCCATTATGTCCCTGAATGCCAGACGGAAGTCCGGGGAACAAGGTCGAGTCGAAATCAGTAAGGAAGAAGTCGGCATCAGTCAGATCAGACAAGCTAAGGAAAAATCAAGTCAGATGCCATGAGCAAGCGAAATTCTCCACGAAACAGGACTTGCAATTGGGTAGGGTCCGTTCCTTCATGAGCAACAACCACAGCCTTGTAGGCTGGCCAATATCCAACATACCCTATACGTTTGTTCAGAAACCTTTGTATCACTTGCAGTAAAAAGGCTGAATAAACAAACATTGCTGAACATCATTGCCATCACCACCATAAGCCGCCACGGTGAAACCGGGGTTTGCGTCGCATGCAACACCACAGTCTGTCCCAGCTGAGACATCGCAGTATGCAGCACGAGCAAACTCTGCAAACGGGACAAAGCTCGTAATCTGCGCCTGCGTGAGAGACGTTACAGAGGAGACTACGCCGAGTCCTTGACGCTTAGATACAGCATTCTCATGAGGCAGAGCAGTCACAGAGAGCACCGCTGTAGCAAGTGTCATAAGCAAGGAATACATCGTGATTCGAGAATATGCAAGACGATGTAGACCCAAGGCTGGATGTTAGGCAGAGCTTGCGATGCAAAGCTGGGATGCGAGCACAGGGTATGGCGTAGTTTCTCCTGCTTGCTTTATATCAAAATACTGAGTTGACTGTGATTATGGCTTACTGCCACTATCTGGAAGAGCCAGCGTGTGCATGCGGTCGCCGGGCAGTACATCAATTCCAAGAAATTGCGGGTAGGATGAGGGGATCACTTGACACTTAGCACCCTGGAACGAAAGCGTTTCGCTTTCGTATTTGATGTATGGACAAGAATTGCACATAGGCACGAGGTCATATGATGGACTATGGTCCGTGATTCATAGAGGATTCTGTACTCCGAAATGAGGATTATGACACGATAGAAGCGAGATCAATACAAGACACAGGAATGTGAAAAAAAGGATACGTGTCATTGATCGACTAGAAGAATGGTATCTATACAGAAGAGTCTCGTAACATATATCCGTCTCGTGATGTTGTCCATGGATGTACTGTAAGCAGGGATCAGTACCCAGGGATTCGCCGATATGATCGCCATGACCGAGGTATAAGGCCTGTAAGGACTCGGACCAGTAGTAGGGGAGTTTCATGGATGCACCATGTGGTAGAAGTACGAGTCTAGCTCAAGCTCAAATGCTAAAGAATAGTACTGAGCAGACAGATAACTATGGTATAGCCCATTTCGGTATCACACAAAGAGACGTAAGAGAGGGGAAATGAGTTGACGACGTGCAATATGGCAGACAAAGGCCGTGGTAGTCCGATGACTGATCCATTGATGATCAGATCAGTCGGACAACCATTGCCATACTCAAGAGAGGCTGCCATTGGTTAGTTAAAAAAAGCCCTGCTAGCATTCATAGGTTTGAAGTTGCGATAGGCCGACCGCCGGGGTTGTTCAAGATTCCGAATTTGGAGGCTTAAATTATAAGATGAGAGTATTGTACTGACGACCGTGACTGTGCTGGCTAATTATACGGACGTGACCGATAATCACAGAATAATCTGGCTCAGTAATCATGGAACAATATGGGTGAGCTGGGGTAACATGTTCCCAGAAACAGGGGTTGTTAGGACTTTTGTAAGCTAGGCAAAGTGGGACGGATAGTCCAACCAGTTGTGCCAAGTGCAATTTTCTCATGTTCTATTTTGACCTCGGCGTTATACTAATTATACTAGTGTTCGTAATGTATGACAGGCATCTCCTCTACTCCGAAACTACCAGCATCCCCCGCTGAATCTCGCTTTTTTAACACGTTCATACCTTGAATTCGAAATGTTAGAATGTGCTTTGAGTTGCTCTGCGTGGTGAGACATCAATAGTGTTTTTTCTTGCTCATGCCCCAATTTGAGTACTGCTGCTGAGTATGCAGGCCATGACTGCACCACCGCTTTTGTCCGGCCTGCGTGCTCTGGGTTTTGCCGCTATTATTTTAGGGGCGATATGAGGGCGCCGTGGCTATGTTGACATTTGTACCCCATTTCCGTACGAATTGAGATCTTGTTGCCTCTCATGTTCGGCAGGTATCTCTTTCGCCAATGACTGCGCTACCTCTCTCGCATCAGGACTTGTAAGTGCAGCAAATGGCCACATCGCCCTTGTGCTGGTATCCTTTATTGGCAACAATCACTATCCAAGGGTCACATCTCCTAGATGTCTTAGGAATTAATGTTTGTGCAATGGATCGATGCAGTCCTACACTATGGGAAACGCTGCCCACCTTTTCCCTTATAAATTTCTATCCAGCCGCAGCTTGAAAGTACTTCGCGCGTTTCCCCCACCCGCTGCCGCTGCCGCTATCTGTACAGGCCAGCCAACCTATCAAGTAGTGCCGAAGGTTTATTTGTTTAAAATTCCCAGTCTTACATTACCAAAAATCAGTAAAGTTGTCACTAAAAGGAATTTCAGTACCCATTCGGGGATTTTGTAGCTACAATAGTCACGCTAAGTACTAACGCTAGAAATATTGATGAACACTCAAACTGATTAATAATCCAAAAAGGCTTGATTGATTAGCAACCCCCTTCCAATTAGCCCACGATTTTACAATGCAAGGAAATGTCAAGTGCCAGGCACTGTGCCATTAGCACCAGTGTCTAGTGCCGGTGAGTTAGCAGCACGCTTGGTTATAGCGGATTTTCAATACTCAATGCTTAGCCAGCTCTCCCAGAAGCTCTCATCAAGATCATGATAGGAAGGCATTCGTTCGAGACTGTCAATGTACCCACGCATCGCCTTTACATTGATGGTATCGTATTGAAAGCAATTGAGACGGGACGGTAAACACCGATGCTGATAATTAGTAAGTGCTAGTAATAGATTATATATCACGACATCTGTTGCCCGTACCGGCCGAAGTCATCTTTATGCTTAGGCTCATCTTTGATGCTTATGAACCTCATGGGAGAACGGCTGAGTTAGCATCAAGGAAAGATCTTGGCAATTGATGATACAAGCTGATATCATGATTAGTGATTACTGTGCATTCCACTTCATCAATGTGTGGTCAAGTTATGTTAGCCCTGATATACGTATGTGAGCATAGTTGTTATGTGACCTAGCATTATATAATGCACACATTCTAGCTGATTCTCTGCTCTTCGCAAACAAACTATGCATCACGGTGCCATTACCAGAATGCTTCCTGAGTCGTCTCTTGCTCTATTGCAATTGGCAAACCATGCTGAACACCAGAGTCCCGATTTACCACACCCTCTAATTAAAGCTGATTATAACGCTACTGGCATCGGCAGAGATCACTGGAACGAAACCTCAGTTGAATTACAAGAAAAGTCGCTGCAGACAAAACCTGGCATGCCTGACGTTTCCACACTTGGGCATCGTAATATTTTGCAGCTCTCTGTCGTCTGTCTCCATATTATTCTTGTCATGATCCATGGAATTTTGCTTGTAATATTACTTATGCGGCTTGAATCACGGATCAAAATGTCGTTGTCAGAGGGCTCAGGCTTTGTTTCCACAGTCATTGTTGTGGTGTCCCAGATTTTTGTGATCGTGTGTGATGTTTTCCCTTCTGTGATCATATCATAACGCCCTAATATTAGATTTTCAAGCAGATCTTCACAGCTACTCTACTCTACCTTACACAGCACGTGGCAAATCAAAAACTCATGAGAGCCGAGCAATTTCTCACCACAGACCATGATATTGTAACCGCTTGGACAGGTCTGGGATCCGCGTTGATAACTTTGATCCGGCAATATACCGCTCCCGCTGCAATGACCCCTGTTGTCGCAATTACAGTGTACCTTGCTGGGCTAGCTGTTCTGCATGCGACAACACCGTCGCTATTTAACTTGCAAATTTTTAATGAAACCTTCAGGGTCACTGTACCTACACAACAATACTCCAACATTGAACTGGACTTCGTGTAGGCAGCCCCCGAATTCAGGAATCTTGGCGCTCATTGATATTGAATTCGATTGAATCTTAGGAATACTAGTAGTCGTTTTTGGTTCACGAGTGAATTGCTTCAGATGCCGGCACAAGCCTTGCCACTTACCGCCCAACTGAACCCGGCTATTACTCTGGGGCTACGCAATAATACGCTTTATGACGTGGTCTCTACTAACAATAGCACAGGCACAGCTGTGGTCGGGGCCCTATCCTTTTCGGTTTCATGCGGCTCGTTACCAGTAAAAAATATATCCATTTCAACTGTGACCGTCGAGCAGTTTTATACGCGATTGACCTGGAAAGTCGAGGGAAACATCACTTGCTCTTTCGATATCCCATACCTCAGTACGAGTTTTTGTGAGTTAGACAACTCTGATTAGCACTTATGCTCTGTTTAAGTCGATTTACTAGCCGGAGGTTTGGACGAGGCTTTTCCTATATATCGACAAGATCCCATTTTGAACTACACTTGTACTATGGAGGCTATGGACCAGAACAAAAAGGTAGAAAACGTTGTTGCGCCAATCGTAAGCAGACGTGCCTACCAGTAGTAATTGTTTGAGGCGCCTTTTTGACCATTTTTGGGCTGGTATGGCTTTAGGGAATGCTCTTTACGTCTGCGCTTGTATTTCAAGATTCAAACGGCTTTGATGGTTCATTGGTACCAATCATAAGCGGCACCAAAAAGAATGGTGAGTATTCCAGCAAACACGCAGGGATATACAGAGTGTGATTTTGAATCTTCTTAGCCACCCAGATCATGGGATGTACATTATCTTACCAAAAACACAATGTGAGTGTGAATGTTCAAACAGGAGCAATAGTATCGCCTGCAGCAAATTATATAAAAAATGTATCATTCTGGTCGCCATGGGATCCCTTATTTTACCCGATCGGCATTACGACCCGCCATTTCTTGGGATTGGTAAGGTAATGCTAATATAATAATAGAATTTTGTCTTCATTGAGCATGTATCCATACAGTGGTCTTCAATGTTTTACCCAGCTCAATCTGATTGGATAAATGGAAATCATGCATGTTTTTCTGTTGGTAGTAACAGGAGGTACTGTAGACCTTTCTTCATCCCGATTCAAGAACAGTATGTAGTAATTCATTATATTGGAGAAATTTACATCTTGAATTTTAATAATCAAATAGATTTGTCTTGGGTCGTCTTCCCAATTACAACAGCTCTTCATTTTCAGCATACGGAAACTCTCTGAAAGATTTGGAGAATGCTTTGGCTAGCATGACCGCCGCTTATTGTTGGACAGGTGAGATGGCCCAAATTTTTCAGTTGCAGCTCGCACTGGGCAAACATTATATTTATGGGTCCTATTAGCACTACAATTGATGCCCGAGTACTTTCCACAAAGCTCATTTGTAGAAGGAAATACAACTACCGTCGAATTTGCGTTGAAATACCAGCTGAAAGTGAGAATCTATCACAGTCTATTGTTCCAAATTAATTCGCCGCACTCATCACAATACATGCACAATAGCTGAACCTTACGCCGGTATGTGTATAGAAACAATTGATCACTCATGCAATACATATGTACCGACAGCTAATTTTTATTTATTGAATTCGCTACTTTTCAGGTTTTAACTGGCCTCGCAACTTCTATTATCCTCACAGCACTTGCGCTGTTCTTGACAAGAGGGTCAACGAAACCATCATATGAATCGATCTCCAGCTTTGGCATCCTGCAAACAATTTGACTGCTCAACCGGCATCCCGGTGTGTCTCAGACCGTATCAGATGTTGAAGTTCCTACATTAGACAATCTCCGCACAGCGGGCATGGTGCCCTTACAGCTGGATTCTTTCCGTCGATGCCAAGTTCATGACAGGAAGTCGTCAGTAGATAGGTCATACGATATTAAACCCATGGAATCGGACAGTTGCACAGACAGATGAACAATCACAAAGTAAATGAGGAATATTTGCTTCATATTTGCATTTATGGCTTGTATACGATGCATGAGTAACTACGGGTTTCACATGGGGGATCAATGGCTGTTAATTTTTCATGTAACTCAACTCCTGACCAAAGTCAAGCAAAAAATGTGTAAATGGTTTATAATTTAAGAAGAATAAACTTGGTATTTTGCCGTGCAGAATACCTATAGGAATCATATTAGTGCATGATGAGTTTTTGAGCACATTCGACTACTAACCTCTCCAGGGTAAATGTTAGTGCATCCCGAGTACACATTCGGATTGTTCGCCATGAACACATCCAAAGTCGTTCCAGCATTTGCGGCAATTTCAGCGCAGGTCTCCCCGGCGATCATCACATGTGTGCTGCTGCAATCCTGGCCCGCAAGACCTAAGCAAATTTGCTGGTAGTTTGAATTCATCTCAGTAAATTACTCCTGATTTTCAAATTGATGAAACAAACCATTCCAGCCACAAGGTTATCACAGGCAGCGTCGATGGTATCGACGTTAACTGAGGCGAGTTGGTAGCTAGTATTAAAGAACTCTTAGATAATCATACACTTGACTCGAGTTGCGCCATCCGATGCTCACGTCGACACATTGTGTGTGGCTGAAATTGAATTACAGCTGTCGCCCACTTGGACAGTATAGGGACGATCACAGCCGGCGGGAATGTCACGTGGGCTGGGGATGGCCCATGCACTCATGGCAAAGACAGCGGGAGCAACAATAACAATGCGAGAGATCATGTTGAGAACGAAGAGAACTGCTGGGAAATGTGGGGAACAGGAGCTCGATGCCTATTCAGACACGGTGAACCACATCAGGTTTTATAGAAAAGTGTGGGGGAGATATGCCAGTAGCCGTCGTTTCATTAACGCCATCAGAGCGCGCGCGCATCAATCGAGCGCCGACCAGGGGCACAGGTCACGGTATAGCCAAGGGTTCATTAGAGTGAGCCAGCCCTTGAAGGATTCAATTGATGTAAAACCCTTCCTGAAGCGGTCGATCCATGCGTCAGTCCGAGTCCGGTCCCCAGAGACAAGATCCAATAAGTCCGTCTTCGCTTTCACTGCAACGGCGGCAATATGAGTTGAGGTAAAAGACAAGATGTACCATATGATAGCGCGCTTGTAAATTCAATTTTGTTTTCCGAGTTTGAATTTGACAGTCTAACCGTGTACGCTAATCTCCTGGAGGTTTCAAGACCGGCTTTGTCTTCAAGTTCTAAGCAGGATAGGGAACATCAATCAATCGGGTATATTTGACTAATATCAGTCCCTGTCTATGAATATCTGGTTGTCCGCCGCGGCCAAATAAAGCTCCAGTAGATCTAGTTGAACCTTTCAGTTAGATACCATGATGATGCGTTTAGTATAGAGAATGATTCTGTATATCAAGGACTATTCTGATGGCTCTTATGTCCCATATTGTGGAATGCCATTATAGCTTGAAACAGAATTTCACGCATGGTTACGGCTGCAGTAGACAGTCTTAAACTTGAAGGCACCACCGCTAATTCATTACCGTCGACAAAAATAGGCGGAGTGTTGCCTGAGGATCGCTAATGGAGATTATATTAAGCCACTGATATTGCGGAGAAGTCGAGCTGAGCTGAACCAAGTACGGCATGTGCCTGTGAGTTCAACGGTCATATCAATAGTGAAGATGATGATGTTCAGTTGACGGACGAAGACCAAGCCCGCCAGTGACGCTGTTTGAGGCCTGAGAGAATCGGCGCCGGTTAACTTGCCGAATGTGTTGTTAGACCTCAATTGACTCTGGGACAACGACCATCCCAGGTACTGTGGAATTCGAAATCGACATAGGTCTTCGAATACCCTGACAGTTCAAGTGATTCTCGCTTTATGTCTTTTCAATGCTCGTCCAGTATTCTAGTATTGTTCGTAGTCTTGTTCATTGTGCAAGCTATCGCTGTGAGCTCGGCGTTACCACCGCAAATACCGTCTCTGGCCTCCTTCACTTCTTCTAATGCAGCACCTTTCACGCTTTCGCCCTCAACCCAATTGATAGTCGATTCAAAATTCGCTTCATATGGACATCCTTCCCTACACCAACTTGCCTCGACATTCCACTCCGATCTTGTGGATCTGACCGGCTTCTCGTCTCTCCCACCGGTAGCCATAGCACCTTCTTCCCAATCGACAGCTACCCATATATTCTTGACTCTCAATACTACAGCAAACTTTACTTTGTACAACGGCGATCCCACTGATGAAGGGTATCAATTCATCATCTCGGAGAATGTGTACCTTATCTCCGGTGCGGCACCTATCGGAACATGGTGGGGCACACGGTCGCTATTGCAACAAGTGGCTTTGCTACAGTCTGAAAACGACATATCGTCTCAGAAGAATAGTGCGCGAGTTTCAATTGCGTCTGGATCGGGGTACGATTCTCCTGGATGGGAGATCCGTGGGTTTATGCTTGATGCCGGAAGACACTTTTATGAACCAGATTTCTTGGGTAAGGATGATAATGATTCCATCCATTTATCCTCGTCCTACTTATGAAGGATAGATCAATAATACGGATGGCTAACGCCTTTTTTATTATTATATGTCTTCATATTATAGCCGATCTCTGCATATATGCATCTTTCTTCAAAATAAACGAATTTCACATCCACACGTCAGATAACCTATGGGATCCGGCGTACCTTAACGGTCCTGACTGGCGCGACCTCTATACTGGGTTTCGTTTCCGGCCATCACCATCGTCCAAGGTTGACGGCCTCGTTCCCATTGACTTTTTGAACGAAACGTGGTCCCAGACTGCATTTGCAAACTTGCAAACGACATGCGCACAGCATGGCGTAACATTAGTGCCCGAAATCGATACACCCGGACATTCGCTCGTCATTAGCAAATGGAAGCCTCAGTTGGCTATCGAGGGTGAGCCTGACGATCTTAACTTGACCTATCCGGAGACGATACCTACCATCAAGAGCATCTGGGAGACGTTCTTGCCCTGGTTTGAATCTCGGGAGGTTAGTATCGGCGCGGATGAATACGAGAGCAGCCTTGCAGATGACTATATCTCGTTCGTTAACGAGATGTCCGGCTTCTTGGCCGAGAGGGAGAAAAGCATGCGGATATGGGGAACATATGAGCCCAGCTCGACGAAGTCGATCTCGAAGAATGTGACGATACAACATTGGGCCTTTCCAGATGAGGATATCCCCGTCCAGCTGCTCGATGCTGGTTATCGTGTCATCAACTCCGAGCAGGCCTTCCTCTACTTGGAAGGCAAGGTCTCGGAGGAATCTGGCTTTCCTCAAACATTGTCCCCCTCGCTGCTCTTTTCAGGCGCGCCAAACGGTGCAGGATGGGCACCTAACATATTTTCCGCCTCGGATGTGTCAAATAACACATCCCCGTTCTCGTCTGGACTCAGAGGCGCAATTTTCCCTCTGTGGAACGACTGGGGGCCCAACTCGAGTACGCAACTCGAGATCTACTATCAACTCGCTCAGAGCATGGCTCTCTTTTCAGAAAAGGCGTGGACCGGCTCGGGTGTGCGAAATACGCAGCTAACGCTGAACGAGTTCGAGCAGGTCTATGAGAAGCTGAACGCTAAAGCGCCTGGGCAAAATCTGAATCGGGTCGTGCAACCTGTTCATGGAAATCAAGTGTTTTCGTATCCCATCGTGTCAGGGCTCCAGAAGACGGCTTATGAGTCCGTCGGTCCACCTTACACACTCTCCTTTGTCGTCCATCCTTCCGAAGCTTATGATCCTACAGAGCTTACGCCCATCTTCAGCGGAGGGGACTCGGCCTTATATCTTCAGAATCTTACATTTTCCTCGTTAGGCCGATATTACCCCCTGGGGTTATCTGAGTCTATCCCTGCTGGAAAAGACACGGCGGTTAGCATATACGCAACTCGCGACTACACCTATGCAGTCATCGGAGGGAAGACACTGTGGTGGACAGCTAGCCTGGACATCTGGGGGGATTATACAGCGTTTGCGAACATGTCTTTCGTAGCGCCGTCTCAGCTTGTTGGATCTGCTGCGTTTAGGGGCACATTGACTAATGTGACATTGACGCTGGGGATATAAGCGTTTAGAGGTGGTATAAATGGGCTGTCTCTGATGCATCATTGGACTGAATTCTTCTCGGGATTCGTTTTGATGTAAACGATGGCAAGCATTGGAATGTCAGACCATACTACTCCTGCTGGTCATGTATTGCGCTTGGCGATTGTTAGCAGTGTTATCTGATATCATACTAGGACAGCAATGTCGTGTAGATATATGTTGTGTAGGAGCTTTGAGAATGAAAATCGAGACTTGAAATTGAATGATGTTTCCATTTATAAGCAAAGGGCACAGCCTACGGGAGTTCCTTATGACGAGTTTGTCTTCGGGTGATTTCAAAAGTCGAGGAAGAAGCAATTGTGGCTGCAATTTGGGCATTTCGTGGCGGAGCAGGCACACTAGTGTCTTACTCTGTTGTGTATACTCGATATTGAAATTCGTACATGACCTCCAAGTCGCCGTCTTCCCAGCCAAGGCAGCGACACAAGCCAGCTATTAATAATAATCACCATCAAGTCCCGACTGACCCGGCTGCACCAGGCTCACCCATGCCGCCACGAACGCTGGACACGACGCACGCCATGTCCTCGTCGCTGGATAACGTCCAACACATCAACCCGCGCACACCGAGAGCAGGCCGTTCGTTTGAGTATGCATCTGTAGAAGAAGACGAGGTGGAGCTTACCCTTCTCGGAGAGGAGGAGCGCCGCCAGGCTTCGCTAGGGCTCGAAGAGGCCCGCGAGTTCAAGGAGGCCAAGCGCCCCCTGTCAGGACGAGACAAGAGAGCTATGGTACTCCTATCCGTTCTTTGTATGTGTATTTCCTGTAACGCGTATTGTTATTATGCCTGATGTGTGCACTGCGTCGTGAAGATCTAATACAAGGAGTTCCCGTAAGTATTGTCATAGTCAAAAATGACCACGTATGCATATAATGATGGCCACAACTCTTGATGTTATAGATTGGCCTTGCTCTGGGTATGGCTGAATCATCATCTGAGTGTACAAGAACATCATTTGCTAAACCCACTGCATACTAGGCTCCGTTCCGTTCCTTTTGCGCGAACATCTTTCTTATTCCCAGCTGGCCGTGTTTGCACTGTCCAGCTATCCCTACTCTTTAAAACTTCTCTGGTCCCCCATCGTCGACGCAGTCTTCTTCAAGTCAATTGGACGCCGCAAATCATGGATTATTCCTATCCAGACCATCATTGGTACATTGATGTTCTACATTTCGGTCAACGTGCAGAGACTACTGGACAATGTATGCGATGATTCTTCCTTTTCTCTGGCCCACTCACTGACTTGCTTGGTAATCAGCCATCGGAGAACATCAATGAGCTCACGATTGTCTTTACGTCTCTGGTTTTGTTCGCTGCTACTCAAGGTATGCCATTATGATTTACTCAGCTCTTTCACTTGCTAACAACATTCTCTTTAGACATTGCTGTTGATGGTAAATACTCTGCATGATCCATCCCTTGGAATAACTTTGCTCAGATATATCTTGTCACAGGCTGGGCTCTTACTCTTCTATCCGAAGAAAACCTATCCTACGCATCAACATGTCAGACATTTGGTCTGAACACAGGCTACTTTGCTTCGTTCACCGTTTTCTTGGCTTTCAACAGCGAGGCATTTGCGTATGTGTCGTGCCTCGATTCTGGATATTTTTTTGATGTCTGACTCTTCATTACCATTCTCAGTGCAAGGTGGGGATTGCCAGTACTGACGCTTAGCGCGTACCTGCAATTCTGGTGTGTCATATGCTACGCCATCACTCTGTGGCTGCTTCTTTTCCAGACCGAGGTACGAGGCTGGTCTCTAACCTAGCCTCTGAACGTGCCTCAACTGATGTTTTTTTACGATAGGAACCTGAAGTTCTTACTGAGGCCGATACGAGTATCATGGGTGTTTACAAGACGATTTGGCAGATTTGCAAGTTGCCTCGTGAGTTCTAGTTCGTTATTCAACCCAAATCATTCTGAAACGGGTTTTTTCATCATTATTACAGATATCCAATCCCTCGTCATCATGCATTTCTTCGGTAAACTTGGCTTCCAGGCCAACGAAAACGTCACGCAGCTCAAGATGGTCGAAAAGGGTCTCGGGCGCGAAGACCTCGCGATCGCGGTCCTGATCGACTTCCCCTTCCAGATGTTCGGCGCATGGCTTGTGGCAGGGTGGGCGCGCGGCGACAGGCCACTGCGGCCGTGGATCTGGGCGTTCTGGCCTCGGCTTGGGTTCTGCTTGTTGTCGACGCTAGTGGTGTATTGGTTCCCGAGGCCACCGATCTCGATGGCCTTCTTTGTGTTTTTGGTCATACATACAGTGGCGCAGTCGATGACTAGGTGAGCCATTTGTGATATTGGCTGGGTGCTTGAATGTCTTTTTAAAGTTTGAGTTTTTGTTCCCTAGCACGATTCAATTCGTGGGCATTTCGGCGTTCCATACCAGAATCTCCGATCCGTTGATTGGTGGGACGTACATGACGGTATGAATATGCTTTGCTTCACCAACAGGAATTTTTTGCTTATATTTCCAGTAGCTTTTGAATACTTTCTCGAACCTTGGTGGTACATGGCCCAAGTACTTTGTCTTGAAGGGTTTGTAATATCCGGACATGTCAAACAAGCGCATTCGCTTATTTTTTCCCAGGTGTTGACATGTTCACTGTGGCGACATGCAATATTGAGAATGCAGGAACAACCCTAACGGTACAAGGTGAGCTCAGTTTTCGTCATTACGCGTCATAACGTCATTAAACGTTTTCATTTACGTATATTTTTGCGTTTTGCAGCCGCCGAGTGCGTATCTGACCATGGCAAGACAGCCTGCAAGCAGCTGGGCGGCGAATGCATCACGGAGACAGACGGATATTACTATGTATCCGCGTTCTGTATGGCCTTTGGTGTACTTTTCTTGTTATTCTATATCATTCCTACAGCAAGGCGGCTCCAAGGTTGGTCGATGATTTATTGATCTTGCATCATTTCTCATACTGATCACTCCATGAATCCTGTAGCCCTTCCGATATCCAAGTGGCGAGTTGCGAATGCATAAAATATGTTTATTATGATAGTTTTTGTACTGGTGAAATGGCAATAACAATCAATATACATTAGCTGTAAGGGATGTAAGATGATGATGACGATGCCTCGGCGGCGGTGGCGGGGCGGCAGCGAAAAAACGTGCGGTTCTCTGGAGTCGATGGGCGATTGCAGCTGAGCCAACTTGAACTCGTATTCCTACGACGCTCTCATACACTCGGTGTATTTTGTATTCTCTCTATCGACATATCTCGCTCTCTCGAGTCCCCTTTTGAGACCCACAAACGAACAACAAGCACAACCATGTCCGCGACTATGCAATTCGGTCCTGAATGGATGCGCACCAAGCCGCAAAATTCTCCTCGCAGCGGTGCAACACAGGCCCCGCCCTCGCCGCCTCCACCGCTGAGCAACTCTTCATCCCTCTCGGGGGCTGCCACCACCCGTGGCGCCGACGAGGCTAACCCGTTCCGGTATTCCAAGGAGGACTTGCTGCGGATCTACAAAGAAGGCAGTGGGGGCAAAGGCCATCCCATCGCGCCCGACGTCGAGAAGTGGCCAGAGGTCGTGCGTGAGACAGAGGCGGAGCCTATAAGCCTGCGCGAGATCACGAACGAGGAGAGGAAGGTGAGCAAGCCATTCTCCTGCCTTTGCTTTCGTTTCTTTTGCCTCTCTCTTCTATGGTATGGTTTGAGGGCTTAGCTCTAACCATAATGTCTTTCATCTTTTTTCATTTTTGTTTTTCTTCATGGGTAGAATCGCCAACGTCTTTTTTTTAAAAAAAATATGTGATTGGGTATATAGCTCTTTGCAGATTCGCTCAACTCAACTATTCGTCGTCGTCAATCAACCGACGTGATGTCGTCGCCCTTGGGAGCTGCGAGTGGGGAGCGATCACGCTTTAGTCAGACGAACTCTGCTACAGGCAACCGATTCGGGGGACTCGTTGGGCGGCGCAGGGATGGCGCAGGTGCGTCCTCTTATTTCAGAAATGCCATGCGATAGAAGGAAAAGTAATAATATCGGGCTCGCGGGCTCTTGCAGAACCTTTGACGTTGCCTCGACGGCTTTCCCAGTCTGGTCAAGCACCTCTAGGCTCACCTCGTGAAGCTGCCCTGCCATCCCCTCGTCTTCGTGGTCCTACCACGCCTACGTTTGATGGTATCCTGAGCGGGGTCGATCCTCGTCTCGCCAAGCGCAAATTGTCCAGCGCAGCCAGAGGCGATCTATCTGCCACTGATCATCTCAACGACCGCAAAAATCCAGATATAAAAGAAGACGTCGAGCTCTCTTCCG
Organism: Agroathelia rolfsii; assembly: GCA_018343915.1. Taxonomy (NCBI): domain Eukaryota; kingdom Fungi; phylum Basidiomycota; class Agaricomycetes; order Amylocorticiales; family Amylocorticiaceae; genus Agroathelia; species Agroathelia rolfsii. The sequence continues at coordinate 4,082,100 of JABRWF010000002.1, forward strand.
ACAACCCTCCCGCCGAACAGTCCGATACTCAGAATCAGGGGGCAAACGGCACCTCGGATACCTCTCACGACCCAACTCATCATCATCATCAGAGCGGCGATCCAGCACAAGCTCCCGCTCAAGGGCCTGATCTCATCGCACAAGGTCTCTCAAACATGTCGATCTCTAATCAGGCTAATGGCCATCCTCCAAATCCTGATTTATCGACTTCTGCTACTCCCCCGATTATCACTGATCTGGCGGCCGTGGAATGGTCCTACCTCGACCCACAAGGTCAAGTGCAGGGTGCGTTCGATTATTTTACAGAAAAAAATATCTTCTCGTAATAAATAATTTTTCTTTCGATGCACACAGGCCCCTTCCGAGCCGATATTATGCAAAAGTGGTTCGACGACGGCTACTTCGCCCCCGAACTCCTCATGCGCCGCACGCATCTGGACGTGGAGTGGACACCCGTCGGCGAACTGTGCAGACTGGCGGGTTACGAGAAAGTGTTCTTGAGCCCGCCTCGTCCACCCGTGGGCCCACCCGGTATTACCCGTCGACCAGACCTGCCTGCTCAAGATCCAACAGCGGCGACAACAACAGCAAAAGGATTCGCGTCTTCTTCTTCGCCTTATCAGCCGATTCCTACTCGTCTCCGCACGACTGCGTTGGATAATTTCCCTAGCACGGGCTCTAACCCCTCCGACTCCCCTGCATCTTCGTTCGGTGCGGGGCGGTTTGGCAATGGGTCACCTGATCCTGCTGCTTTTGGCGGCAGGGCGGGCATATCTGCTGTCGCTGCTGCTGCTGTTGTACATGAACAGGGTTCGCCGTTTGGCAATAGGAGAGGTCCATTCCCTGGTGCCGACCAGTCGAGGATAGCGCGCACGCCTTCCTACGGCAATATCGCGCCCGGACGGGCGAACACCTTTGGCGAAGGAGGCTACCGCGCGGATGAGACGTACCTGCCTGATGCCTCGCCTTGGCCCACGTCGGCCGGGCAGTATTCGAACTTCAACTCGCCCGTAATATCGCACCAGGCCGCGTTCGGCACGCGCAGCATTCACGAGTCGCCGATGCTCCAGCATGCGGCGGCGCATGTGTACCCCCAAAACGACTTTGCGGCGTTAAATGCTGGGCTTTCGAGGGTTAGTTTGGATCGTGGTGGGAGTATGGGTGTGGATGGATTTGGTTTGGGAATTAACGGTGGCGGCCCTAGTAGTGGGCAGGCAGCCTTTGTGGGGTCTCCTGCTCTCGCGTATGCGCAACATCAGCAACAGGTTGGGCCTGGGGGTCCTATGGCAAACATCGCACATTCGCCATTGGTGACACAGGCCCAGTCTGCAACGCCATACCATCAGCCTACGTTGTCGGCCACTCAGTCACCATGGGACACGCCCGCGCCTATACAAGGCCTCCGTCGTCCGGGACCGTTCGACCAGCACATGCACCCGACGGCTTCTAATGTGTTCGTCAATGCACCGCTCGCTCCTGAGCCGGAAAGTAGTAATGGCTGGGGTAGCACAGTGGGTGGTGGACCTGCATCTCTTGGTCAGAGCGAGACTCAGAGCCAGAAGGAACAGTCTTCTTGGTTCAAGTCATCCGAGGGGGTTATAGACGATCGCTGGAAGCCTGTGTCTGGTCGTCATGAGCTGACGGTGAGCAACTTGGGCGAACATAATCAGCAGTTCCAGCAACAGCAACAAGAACAGCCATCAGTACAACAACAAGAGTCTGTTAATGCTCCGGATGTTGCTGCTGCTACTTCCTCGCCGCAAGAGTCCGCGAAGCCCGAGCCGGTTGTAGCAGAACCGGCGGCTCCTACTCCCACCCCTGCTCCAGCGCCATCTTCAACAGGCGGTAAGAAGAAAAAGAACTCGACGCAACAGCCTATTGCTGAGACACCTGCTGCACCTGCTATCACTACTGCCGCTGTGCCGTCATCTGCTCCCACAACAAAGGAGACTACTTCACCCTCTGCACCTGCTTCGGCACAAGCACAAGCACCAACACCTGCTGCTGCCCCTGCTGCCAAGTCCCCATGGGGTACGGATGACGAGAACAAGAAGAACAAGACCGCCGCGCCTACACCTGGTCTGCGCGAGATTCAAGAGGCCGAGACGAAGAAAAAGGCGGAACGTGAACGTTTGACGCGTGCCGCTACTGCTACTGCATCATCACCTACTGCCGCCTCTAACAACAATACCGGCAGCGACGAAGCGACAGGATCGTTCACATGGGGTCTGCCCACGTCCCAAACGGGATCGCGCGCGGCGAACGGTGTGAAGGAGAGCTCTGGACCGACATCAGCCGCTGCTGCCGTTACTGGCTCTGGTGCTAGTGCCGGTGGTGCGTCTGGTCCCGCAACGTCTGCGTCCACGGCTGTGTGGGGTGCTTTTGGTGGAGCCGCAGCAGGAGCGAAGAAGACGATGAAGGAGATTCAGGAGGAGGAGGAGAGGCAGAAGAAGTTGGCGGCTAAGGAGAGTATGGCAGCAGCTGCTGCTCGGAGGGCGTATGCTGAGACTACCAGTACCGCTAAGGTAAGAAGGGAAAAATAACTTTTGACCCGTGATGCACATGCTAATATTCCTTTTTTGTTTTGTGAAAAAGCCGGCTGCTCCTGCTGCACCTGGTAATGCCTGGCACACCGTCGGTGCAAATGGTAAGACTGCGGCAATGACGCCTCCTGCAGCTGCTAGACCTCCTACTGCCGCCGCTGTTGCAGCCGCCGCTTCTCCAGTGCCAGCTAGCCCTGCTGGTGCTGCTGCCCCTGTGGCTTCTACCGCGGCTCGTGTTGTTGCGAACAATACTGGTTCTCTTCGTCCTACCACTGCGGCTGCTGTTGCTGCTGCAACCCGTCCGGTTGGCAACTCGCGAGCGGAGGATTTTCCCGTTGCTCCCTCGCAAGAGTTTATCAAGTGGCTCACCGAGTCTTTGAAGGGTCTCAGCAATGGCGTCAAGCGTACGTGCTATTTTTTCTACATCGTTTAATTTCGGTTGGTATTCATTTTTCATGATCGTATAGTCGAAGAAATTGCATCTATGCTTCTCTCTTTCCCTTTGGACCCCGATGCGTCTACGACGGAGATCATCTCAGAGATTATCTACGCTAATAGCACCATGCTCGACGGACGCCGGTTCGCGGCTGAGTTCATCAGCAAGCGCAAGCAGGACGCGGCCTCGCGTGTCAAGAACGGCGGTAGTGTTAGTAGCGTCAATGGCAGTGCGGCACCGGCGAAGGCAATCTCTATCGCGGATATCGTCAAGACGCAACCGAAGAGCAAGGAGCCTGAGTGGGGTGGATTCAAGGTGCATGTGAACAAGAAGAAGAAGGGTGGGCGTGCGTAAAGTGAAAGAAGGATAGGTGGTTTGTAACAAAGGACGGACGGGTATGCGGATGGTGTTTTGTCACCTTGCTTTGCCTGCTCAATCAAGTCTTGTAATAATTTTTCATCAACGTTTTAAACTACAATCTATATTCATATATTCTTGTTGTATTTTGCTGCATACATATCTCTATCTAGCAAGGCGGTAGCTGTAAGCTGCGTGAATGGGACGAGCGTTTTGACTTGGCTTGAACTGCAAATTCCAATCTAATCTTATCTCTTGTCTTTGTCTGCGATCGACATTTATTAATCGTAAACTTCTTTCCCCTCAAATTTCTCGAGCACTACCAGCAATGGCTTCCGCATCCCCTCGACGCATCGTCGTACTCATCTCCGGCTCTGGGACAAACCTCCAAGCGTTGATTGATGCCCAGGGCACACCACGCCTGCCCAACGCGCAAATCGTGCTTGTCCTTTCCAATCGCAAAGCCGCCTATGGCCTCACACGAGCTCAATCAGCTACCTCACCCATCCCAACAGCTTACCTCGCACTACAACCCTATCTAAAATCACACCCCGGCAAGACAAGGGCGGACTATGACGCCGAGGTGGCCCAGATCGTGCTCGATGCGCGCCCGGACTTGGTCGTCCTCGCGGGCTGGATGCATGTCTTTAGCGAGGGGTTCTTGGATCGTGTTCGTAGGGAGGACGGGAGCGACATCCCCGTAATTAACCTGCATCCTGCGCTTCCTGGTGCATTCGATGGTGCAAATGCGATTGAGAGGGCGTTCGAGGCGTTCCAAAAGGGTGAGGTGGATAAGTCTGGGGCAATGGTTCACCGGGTGGTCAAGGAAGTTGATCGTGGCGAACCGATTATTGTGAGAGAGGTAGAGATTCAGAAAGGGGAACCGTTGGAGGACTTCGAGAAGAGGTTGCATGGGGTCGAGTGGGAGATCATCGTTGAGGCGACGAGAAAAGTGTTGGAGGAAGGTCAACAGTCGTCATCGTCATCATCATAATCAAGGTATGTGCATGTGTGTACCTAACCAAACACGAGGCTTGTTCATTACGAGAAATGAGGACAAGAAACTGATACAGAATAATTTAGATAGAATAAAATAAAATAAAAGCAAAGGCGAAAAAAGTCATTCGGCACGATTAGACTAAGACGCAATCCAGGTTTAGTAGCATACGCTTGACACTCCTTTCTCTCGCCACCTTCTCTACCATCTCCCTGCTCACGCAAAGCTCCTCTCCAACACTACTACTTCCAACCCCGTCTTCATTAGCAATCTCTCCGTCCGCATTTTCGTTATCTGAATCACGCCTGATCGGTTTCTTTCGGTTGAGGAGACCACATTCGTTCAGCGCAAATGCAGCGTCTTCCACCCTGAGGTTGGTTGCGCGTGCGATATCCGCCAACGTGCAGCGTACGACGACGTGGCTTGTTGCTGTTCCATCGACGTTGGGCGTCGTTTCTATTTTCCTATTACAATATAGCGGATCTAGATAACAAAACGATCGATAAAAAATAAATTATACATATGTTATAGGAGAGGTATTTAAGAGATAGAAAACGAGACAGACCTTCGAGGTATTGTAAGGGGGCGATTGCAATCGTGGGATCACTTCCATTCAGATCCACCTCGACTTGTGAGCGAGAACGCTTCCTGAACTTTGCACGTGCATTGGGACTTGGACTGGCGTTGATACTCGAGACATTTGTATTATTCTCCACAGGGGGCGAGCCAGTGCTCAAGAGTTTGGGCAGGTAGTGCACCTGGCTGCCGTCTGTGGACAGTTCACCTGACTCGATGGGGACAACAGACAAGAGTCGACTAGGAAAACAGTCAGAGGATCTCTTGGCTGTATTTGAAAAGGTCAGCGCAGACAAACCGTAAGAATCGAATGAGGGTATTGATCCAAAAGGCGAGGTAGCTTCGCAGACCAAGATCTGAGAGGGGACGTTCGGGTGTACCAACGACACCCGCCCTTCGCGATAGCTCGTAACCTGAGAGGTAATGAAAAAGTTGGGTTATCTGAGGAACCTTGGAATGACTGGATGAGACGTACTGAATTCAATCATAAGTTTTCCATAGCCTTGCTGCTGATATGGGGGTAAAGTGATAATCGTGGCAAGGTTGTAATCATCATATGAAACTTTCTCCTAAAAGGGTGATGTTTGAGGCTTCTATCTAGACTGGGCGTTAAAACAAGGAGGAGCTCACCTTTGAGAAAAATCCTACAATGTCATCCTTCGAGGTTGTATTTGCTTCAGTCAAGACGTAGTACAAGACTGTTCGTGTTATTCATCCCAAGAACATAAGGATATAAAGCCGGTTGCACTTACAATTATCACAGTCGAAGAAGAGCGTCTTCACGTCAATGAATAGCTTCCCAAATAATGATAAGTTTTGGCAATATAACTATAATCGCGACATCAGGACGAAGAACAAAAAAAGGCATACTTATCCAAGGCAAAGAAAATACCTTTTCCTTGCTTCCATCTACTTCAAATATCCGTTGCGTTCCATTTTCGTATACCTTCTTTCCCGGTGGACGTTTCATCTCACATCGTTTCTGCTCTTAGACCCCATGAACATCACATTTTCCTTCAAAATATAAGTGATTGATACGCACAAGATGGACATCCCAGGTCACAGAGTCGACCATGTATTTAAGGCAGCGGTCACATACCCAGAGCGTACTCCTCTCCAATAGGCCAGCACTTGAACGGGCAAGACCTGTTGCGAGGATGTCTGATGTGCGCCCATGTGAGCGAACGGATGTACGGGCAACACCTGGAATGTGACTCTGCGAGGCAGCAGGAGCAGTATTAGAGGAGCTGGTTGGTGCCTGAGAGTTGGCTTCGTCGATTTCTGAGTCTGAGAGAGGGTAGGGCGAGAAATACCTGGACCATCTGAGATAAGCGCATGCATGAACGACGACATAGAACCAGAGTAACATTACCACGTTTTGATCGACCACGGACTGAAGATGACCTTTTCGAAATTACGCTGAGCCGTGATCTGCTTGTGATGCTGGATATCGTACTCCTCCTCTGTCATCATGATCACCTCCTCTTCTCCATTCTCGCCTTGCCCAGGTTTAGGAGACGGCGAGCGCGACGTCCTGCGTTTCTTCCTGGGACCGTTCGTATCATTGTCATTCGACTGTTGGCCTTCAGAGACCTGCCGTACAAAGTTCTCAGATACCCATTCGTCCAGCCTTTTGTCGGTGTTGGCGTAGTGCACGTAGAATTCGCCTGGACGGCTTCTGAGGATCTCAGCCTGCACTGCAGCGGAGAGCCATTCAGCATATCTTGGTTCATTACATCAAGGATCCTTGGATTTGTCTGACCCTGGGTTCCGTTCTTGTGAACGGTGCATGGCAAGCCGCCTGGGCGCACGGATACTCTATGCTTCAACATGAGAGGCTGTCCGGGGACGCGGGTGTTGGATGGCTTGACGCGGTGGTGGCGGACGTGTTGGATTGAAGGGTTTTCAACTTCTTAGCAAGCCAATTGCACTAGGTAATAAGGCGTGTATTCACACTATACAAGAATTTACTCCGATTTCCTATCGTTTGTTTCGTCATAAGCCGTAGTTATCGACCTTGTGGTATCATCAATAGTAGCTACATATTCGTACATACATCGCGTAGAAATAACTAACGCCTTGACTGCTTTATCTATTTTTTTCACCCAAACACCGGATGTATTTAACAATGCAACAAACGACTGAACCTCGCCGTTAGAGCTGTCATTTGTGCCTCGACTTGCTCGTACTTGGCAAATCCGCAACTTTCGCTCTCAACATGCTGCACAAAGCCAGATACCAGCTTGAAATGAGTGTCGCACTTTGGACATTTGAATTGGTCTCGGTCATGGGCTGGCGAGTTCAAATGCTGGTTCAGCGATCCTGGGCTGCGGAACGAGGCATGGCAAATCAAGCATTCATGTCTGGATCCATTGAAAGTTTCTGGACCGGTGTAATATTGGATCAGACGGCTGCTGGTATGTTGATTACTGCCACTTTCGATGTGATGATTGAGAGAGATGGCAGGAGCTGCGAATTGGACGGCTCGTGTGACAGCATGACGATCAATGTTTGAACGGCATGCGCCGGATTCTATGTGCTGTACAATAGCCGACGGGAGACTGAACGCTTTATTGCATAACGGGCACAACAGGTCTCGAGGCAGATGTGCCTTGGATGCCCAGTGCTGTAGTTTGATCTTTTCGATATGTGTCCTCGATATAAATAGACAGTACAAACCTGTTCACGAGCCTGGGGCGTTCCGAATGCTTTGAAGCATACAAAGCAAATATTATGCATTGGCCCAGCAAGGTGCATATACAATGTGTATACGTCACCGAACGAGATACGACATGTTAGACAGCATGCTACATCCAAACACAGTCAGTTATCTGAGATAATAGATACAAATTGTACGAACGTAGTTCTGACAATCCCGTGTTCATGACATTGTGTTTGGGCGAAACAAGATGGTGCTAGGCATGATATATAAGTACGATGGCCGTGACAGACGGAATGGCAAGGACCACGTACCCAAGAGAGAGTGAAATAATCGGAAAACAAGAGGTTGCATGTTGCGCAGTAAGGGTGATTACTTGCTGTCTTCCAATGCCTCTTCATTTGGTTATGACTCGCAAAAGTATTATAGCATAATGGACATGAAGTTTCCGACATAGTGATAATAGTGCAAGAGACATTATCGTGGGACAGAAGTGAAACTTATATACGCTCCTGAGTGCCTCGAATCTATGACGTGAACTTAATTATAGGTCAAATGAGGATCCTCGTCTTTTGCATTAGGAAAGAGATGGGCCTCGTTTTCGCGGTTAATACATAAGCAGGGGCGGAGCCGTGTCGTCAAAATCGTCACAAGACCTGCATTCAGTGGATGCATCAGCTGGTGAATATTAGTGAGGCATTGCCAACGGGCGATAAGATACCCAAAGGAAAGCTTCAGAACCGAAATAAGATGATGAATCAGAGTGGTCATGTGAATCATGCATGAAGAGCATAAACATGGATAATAAGGCATAGCAAGGGGCCTAAGGAGATCTCAACGTTGCAGCCTCGATGAACAATAAAATTCATTCTAGTTGTAATAGACAACTGGTCCGCAATGGTTGCGTTCAAGAAGCCAAGTAATGCTCGGAGTTTGAATACCTGGAAGTCATGTCTTCAACTACCGCCAGGAAACAAGCTCCCCGCCTCGCTCGACCAGCTGCTCGCTATTGGAAAGGCAAAGCGCCCAAGGGCGTCTCAGAAGCAGTTTCCGACTCAGAAGAAGATGAAGAGCAGAATTTCCTCAATGAAGAGGGCGATATTGCGATTACTGGTGACGACGACCTTGGTGTAGTTGACGACGACGAGGGTGATGGCAGCGTCCCCCTGCGCAGTGCTTCTGCTGCTACCAAATCCATGAACATAGCGCTCAAGGATGTGAACATATCCAGGGATGGCAAAGTGATTGTGGCAGGTAGAGAGGAATCAGGGAGAACTGAGTTGGAAGATGAAGAAGGTATGGATCCAACATTCCTCTAATATTTTTGAACTAACAATTACTGCGCAGAATCTGAATCCGAGGAAGAGGAGGAAGATGGCGAAGGAGAAGAGGAAAGCGATGAGATGGCTTATAATTATCTTCCATTATCCTTATATTCATGTATCTACCAGTCTAGCGAAGAAGAATCTGAATCTGAAGAAGAACAACCCAAGGTCCAATTCCGTCCTGTCTTCATCCCCAAGTAAGTATACGCATTGGATGTGTTCAGTATCCTTCTAAAGCTAATGCTAGGCGTGCTCGAGTAACTGTGCAAGAGAGAGAAGCACTAGCACAAGATACCGAGGAGGCCTTGAAGAAAAAAGAGGCCGAAGCTGAGGAAAGGCGAAAACAAAGTCATGATCTTGTCGCGGAAAGTATCAAACGCGAACTGCTTGAGAGTAAGTCAGCTGCCCGTATCAATCATTTCAGCAGCTGACCTTGATGCAGAGGAGCAGGAAGAGAACGTGCCTGATGTCGATGATACCGATGGTGTTGATCCTGAGGGCGAATTTGAGGCATGGCGACTACGAGAGTTAGGCCGAATCAAGAAGGAGAAAGAAGAAGAACTTCGACGGGAGGAGGAGAGAGAAGAGATCGAAAGACGAAGAGCATTGCCCGAAGAACAGCGTCTACGGGAAGACCTGGAACATGCTCAGAAATCTCGTGACGAAAAGCCCAAGGGTCAACAGAAGTTCTTACAAAAGTATTGGCATAGGGGAGCTTTCCATCAGGTTCATTAACCACCTTTCTTCATCGAAAGCGCACTCTAACCAACCGCTCCAGGACGAAGATGTTCTCAAGCGTCACGATTTTACCGAGGCAACAGAGTCGACGGTCGATGTTTCAATGCTACCCAAGGTCATGCAAGTACGTAACTTTGGCAAGCGAGGTCGAACAAAGTACACGCACTTGGTCGATCAAGATACCACATATTCGAGTGGTAGTTTGGGCAACGGTGCAAAACCCGGTGGCAAGTCAACAGATGCTATGACTTGTTTCCTGTGCGGTGGCCCACATTTGAAAAAAGGTATGCTTTCATTTCAGAAAACTTGGATTTACGCCTGCAACTCACGAACGTACCCCTACAAGATTGTCCTCAGAACACAGGGCCTATACGATCTGGCGCCAATGCAGCAGGGCCCGGTAGACGACAATGGGCGGATGAGCCTGATAATACCAAAGGTGATACTGTTGCCAGATGGCGAGATGATGGACGAGACAGGCCCCGCGATGACCGATCAGAAGAGCATAGGATCAACAAGAGTGGTAGACGGGGTGGTCGGGATCGTTCGTGGGAGCGTGATCCAGATCGGTCGTACCGACCAAGCAGAAGGCATTCGCATTCACCCTCGCACTCCCCGTCGCCAAGACGGGATGATAGAGGGGATTACTATGGCCGACGGCGCCAGCGATCTAGATCGAGATCAGTGTCGCCTGTGCAAGACAAGTATAGGGACAGAGCTCGGGATCGTGATAGGGAGAAGCGTCGTCGTTTGGATTAGACCGGTCGGGCTAGCATAGTACCCTTGATTGCATCACTTCGTGTCTTTCAGTCTCGTCTTTACCTAACTTAACACATAGTCTACTACGCAAACGAGCTGCATGAATCCAAATGTAAGATCTGTGCTTTTCACTACAATTTCGCATTACATGCTTAATGGTGGAAAGTTACAGTCAATACTCATAAATAACCTAACCACAAGGTAAAACCGAGCGCTGCCAATGCCACTGGTAATGCGATACAATGATGACGCATTGCAGTGACATAAGGAAAAGTCGAACAAGAAGGGTAGGGAACAGGTGAAATAGCTTCGCATGATCATCGATCATATAAATGATGATCACAATCTTGATATAACTTGGCACTTCACTGATGTGTGCTAATAGTATTAGTATATATACATGTACAGCAACTATTGTACTAGTATATAATATCCTAGTCCTGCTTGATGACTTATATTGTGTTTCACAGCTGATAATCTCGTGTTGACAATAGCATGCCTTCCAAACCATCTCTTGCTCTGCTGGTAGATCAATGTAACTCGGATGCAGAGTATTCAAGCTATTCAAGTCCCAGTTTACTACAAGGGGTTCGTTTTGTACCCGATTATGATACCACTGGTGCTGGTGTCAGTGGCACAAGAAATAGTAACTGGCACCCCAATCCAGTCAATGAAGCTAATGAAGATCCGCCGCGGCTGGAGCCAACTCCTGGAATTTCTATCCTTCAGCGCAACTGTAACGCTCCGTCACTTCGTGACCGCATGTCACCGCGCCGCCATCCCTCTGGCATCTTGTTGTTGGTACGAACGATCCCGGAGGGGACAAATAAATGATATAATACTGTATAGTTCCTATCCGTACACATATAAATACGCATGTATCGTAGGAGGCGTAGTAGCTAGGCTTGAACAGAATCTACCACCTACACCACTTCTTTCTCTCTCGTGTGTTATCTCTGTGACCTAATCGTCACAGCAACCTTTCGGAGTTTTTTGTCGTTGTTCTGCACATTCTTCTTATTGCGATTCATGGCGTTTTGCTCGTAACATTTTTATGAAGCTTGAATCAAGGATTGTCATGCCATTGACAGAAGGGTCGGGTCTTATTTCGACTTTAATTCTTATAGTGTCCCAGATCTTTGTGATAGTATGAAGTATTTCTCTTCTGAAATCATGGCATCAAATCTAAGACAAACTTCTCAATAGTCTTTCACAGCTGTGCTACTTTTCCTCACACAACGCATCGCGAATCAAAGGCTTTTGACAAACGAGCAATCGCTCACAACAGGTCATGACACTGTAGCTGCTTGGACTGGTCTAGGGGCTGCATTGATGACTTTGGTCCGGCAATACACCCTTCCCGCTGCGGTGACACCGATAGCCGCCATTGCTGCTTATCTTGGCGGGCTGGTCGTTCTGCATGCCACGACGCCATCGCTATTTAGTTTGCAACTATTCAACGAAACATCCAAGCTAATCATAGCCACTCAGAAATATTCCAATATTGATATAGATATGACCAACATAACGTCGGCTACCTTAACTTTTGGGAATTCTAACGTTTACTAACTGGTCTACTTGATTTTAGGTCAATATCTGCGTTCGAGGCCGACTCGGAGACGCCGGCACAGGCTTTGCCGCTTACTGTCCGATTGAGCCAGTCTATTACATTGGGACTGCGCGATAATATGCTCTACGACGTTGTCTATAAGAATAATAGCACAGGCACCGCCGTAGTTGAGGCAATATCTTTTACAACTTCATGTGGCACCTTACCTATCAACAACTTTTCCGCCAGCATTGCGACATTACCTGTAATGGGAAATGCTAGTTATACAAAACTGACATGGCAAGCAGGGAATAACACCATTTGTGATTTTGATGTTCCATATCTTAACATGAATTTTGGTGAATTAGGCAACACTTTCTAATACTCAAAGCTTAAAGTCCTAATCAAGTTTGCTTGCTGATTCAAGGTGAGGCCGAAGCCTTTCCCATATGGCGACAGGATCCCAATCTGGGTAACACTTGCGCAAATTGGTACGGAAAGGATGATAAATCGTACGGTAATACTGTGCGAACCAAAGTAGGTAGCATTCAAGTCAACATTTACTTAGACATGCCTTCGAATTCTTTGAGTTGACGGGGTCATAGGGAATACTGTTTACTTCTGCACTCGTGTTCATGGACTCAAATGGTTCCAATGGATCATTAATATCCATTACAAGCGGTACAAAAGAGAATGGCCAGTGCCTCATTCCACAGGCCAGAATTCGAATCTTACTGATTTGATCAACTTTAGTCTCCCAAATTATGGGATGCGAACTATCTTACGAGAAACATGACGTGACGGTGAATGTTCAAACGAGAGAAATTGTATCTGCGGCCACGAGTCCCATGAAAAACGAATCATTCTGGTCACCATGGAATGTCTCCTTTAGCGATCCCACTGTTGAAAATCCAAGTACTCTTCCTGAATCGGTAAGGCAGTGTCAATATAGCGATGGAATGTTATCTTCGTTGAATATCTACATCTGTACAGTGGCCGGCAATATTTGCGCCGGATCAGTCTAACTGGGTAGTAAATCAAGGTATAGAGCTTAGAACTTGGCCGTTTTCCGCTCAGGGTGGTCCTGCTACGAGTGACCGGCACCTTCTTCAACCTTATAATATCCCTATCCAAGAGAAGTATATTTTCCAACAATGTTTATGTTGACATGATTTGTATTTTCTAAAGCATGGTGTTTATAGTTAAACAGTTTTATATTGAATCATCTTCCGAATTACAACAGCTCCTCATCCTCAGCCTACGGAAATTCTTTGAAAGATCTAGAAAACAGTTTATCTATCATGACTGCCACCTACTATTGGACAGGTGAGACAATTCAATCCCTAAGTTCGAATTATGTTATGAAATCATACAATTAACGGTTTAATCAGCATTACAGATGTTTCCTGAGATTTTTCCGGAAAGCTTGGTTGTGGGAGGAAATACTACTACAATTGAACTTGGATTGAAATATCGATTAAAGGTGAGGGTGTACCAATTACTTATATCCTATTCATGGTACTTATGCAGAAAGAATAGCTAAACCTTGCACCCGTATGTATCTAAATGTAAGCAATCACCCTTAGTTTACTAACTCATATATTCTTTAGGTTGTGACTGGCCTTGCAACTTCGATCACTCTCACAGCACTCGCACTATTCTTAACAAAAGGAGCTGGGAGTGTTACTCATAAGCCAATCACTAGCCTTGGTGTCTTACAAACAATATGGTTGCTTAATCGATATCCTGATGTATGCCAGACTGTGGCGAATGTCGAAGTCCCTACCGTAGACAATTTGCGTGCGGCGGGCATGGTGTCTATACAGCTGGATTCTTTACGTCCGGTTGCTGATAAAATAAATTCAAATGCAGATGAACCGGATGATGATGACACCATAGAGATGGCTAGTTTGACATATAATTGAATATTTGATAGATGTAGATGGGAGGATTGCTTTATATTTGTACCTATGGTCTATACAATGGTTATGAAGGCTCCAGTTCAGGAACTAAAGGATACTATTCCCTTTTTTCTCCCAAGCAATCCTTTGCATCGAGTCACCAAAGTGCGTAACAGATCGTTCACGACTCAGGAAGTATAAACCTCGTATTTAGCTGTGCAGAGCACCTGCAGATGTCCGGTCAGTGTGTCGTCCCGGATTTGGATAAAGATTTTCACAAACCTCTCCAGGGTAGATGTTGGTGCATCCTGAGTTTACATTCGGGTTGTTCGCCAGGAGCACATCCACCGTCGTTCCAGCGTTCGTAGCAATCTCGTAGCAGGTCTCGCCAGAGACCATTACATGTGTGGTGCTGCAATCTTGACCAGCGATACCCAAGCAAAGCGGCTGGCGAAGCAAATCCCATGTTAAAAAATGAAATGTTGATCCGAAATTTCAAGGTCATAAAACTAACCATCCCGAGCGCAAGATTATCACAGGCAGCGTCAATAGTGCCGTTGTTGACTGTAGCGAGCTGGTAGCTAGTATAAGAAAGCCCTTAGTAGGTCTATTATGTTCACACAAGTCATGCCATCTGCGACTCACGTCGACACATTGTATCTCGCAGAGATCAAGTCGCAGGTATCGCCCAAATGGACGGTGTAGGGACGATCACAACCCGCGGGAAGATCACGTGGGCTGGGCATGGCCAACGCGCCAATGGCGAAGATGGCGGAAGCGGCAACAACGATGCGAGAGAACATGTTGAGAGTGAAAATGAAGAGCTGATGAGAGCTGAAGATTATGAGTGCTGAGAGAGATAGGAGGAGGTAGATGTCTGGCCAAAGACGATGGAGGACGCCAGGCTTTATAGAAAAAAGGCGGGGGGCGGGCGGGCATACTTGACCGCCCTCCATCAGCGCCATCAGCGCACGCGCCCCCCGCCAAGCGCGCGAGTTACGGCAGCCGAGAGCACACAAGGGTGACTCAGCGCTCAGCCATTGTCAAAAAGCTAGTTTAGGAAAATTTGTATAGCCTCCTTTGATGTGCGCCAGTCGGGTTCCGTCCCTCGAGACCGAGTCATGCGAGGAAAATGCTCGGTGTTGCCGCATCAGGCCAGTCCGCCTTTGTTTTCTCAACGGCAGCAAGGCAGTCGCAACAAGCGAGCAAGCGGCGGCTCTAAGAGAGCAGAGAATCAAGGCAGAAAGATTCAATATATGCACCCAGTCGAGTCGTGACTTTGATGACAGACAAATAGTCTACTAATGAAATACGCTTTCGAGCACGCACAAACAAACAAAATTATCAATGAATTCTGGAGATGGTATCAAGTTTTGAAATATTTTCAGAGCCAAGTACAAGATCCGAACCTGGTAGTCCCCAAGCCTCTAGCCGCTGGCATCAGCTACGGATGGATATTTGATTGCGTATGCCCGGTGTTACTACTATTGATGCAGTATTGATGTTTGGGCTTTTCAGTCGGAAACTATCAGAGCAAGTCCAGGCTTTTTGAATAGAAGAGAGTTCATCGTTCATCATCCGTCTAGTGTTACACCAATTGCTATATGAAGGCACGGCGGCTCGAGTCAGAATCAGAGTTGTGAGCATGTGTGCCGCATGTGGTCGTTGTCAGTTCAAGTTGCGAGATCAGTGAGAACAAGGTGTGCCTGTTGGCTTATGAAAGCAAGCAGAACCGCCTACGTAAGCAACTACATAAACATGTGTCTTATGTAAGACAATAGCATTCAATAGTATTCTCAACTCCCTTCAAGTCTGTGCGAATCTTCAGTGGAAACTCTACACAATTTGACGATATACACCGCTCCAGAAATGTACTCGTAGACAGGGGGAAAGCGTACGAAGAAATGATCTTTTTATTTCCATTTTCTATCAAAAAAGGCCATGTAATTACCAACATAATACAGTAAGGTACTAAATACGTATAACTCGGATACTTGATCCAAACGAGCGTGTTGCATGCCAGTGTATGGTATGTCAATATGGGGTTATAGTAAATATATGTGTGTTTATCGTCCCTGTGACTTGAATGAATAGATGTCAAAATAAGCATTTACTGTTATACCAGTCCATTTTTTCGTTGTTGAGTGAGAAAATAGTTGAATGCGTCGACGATGCGTGGACAGTGACAAAACAGAAGACAAAGACAAAGACAAAAAAAGCAGGCGACTTAACTTGAAAGCTGAAAACAAACGAAAAGTGAACACATGGTCCGGGGGGGGGAGAGAGAGAGAGAGAGAGGATAAGGGGTAAGAGGTGGGTATACATGTCGTCTATCAGTTGCGGAATGTTGCATCGCAGCTCGTGAGAGTGAAAAAGACAAGAAGGATGAGAATAAAAAAGGGGCTCTAGTTTTAGTCATGCATTCCGTTGAGGCCATGGTCGCGATATATCGGATGAGGGATGAGGATGAATCCATGGGAAAGCGAGAGAAAAGGGGCCATCCACGGAGAGCGACGGAGATGATTTTTTGGCTTTTTTTTTTTCAGCTGTCTTAAAACATTGATGTTTCACCGGCAGCAAGTTATACCATGGCAGCAGCAGCAGCAGCGGTCGCAACCTCATTGCTACTGGTACTATCCGGCTTCCGCCTCGGCTGAAGCGGCACATCCGTACCGACACTCCTCGGGCCACCCATCCCAGCCCCATGCTGCATCGCATGGTTCTCGTCCTCGTCTCGCCGATGCTGTTCGCCGCGGAGTAAGAGTGCGAGCCAGCCAGTCGCGAAGGCAACGATGCCATGGAAGAACAACGCGCGGTGCATGTTTAGCGGTACGTGCGCTCGATCGGGTGCGCGCAGGGCGCCCTCGACGTGGATGAAGACGGTGCTGAATGCGTTGCCGCTGTTCATGATAAGAAAAGATAAGATGAAAAGAGGATAGCGGGAATAGTGTATTGGTTCGTCAGTAAACCAGCGCGCGATGATTATTCGGACAGTAAAAGAAATCGCACGCACACGAACCAGAGAATGGCAGAGCTTGCATCAGCATTGCGGGTGAGCTCAACTCCCAACTCGAGACCGATGGGCAGCAGCGAAACACTGGAAATACCAATAATCGTCATGAGCAGATAAATCACCACATGATGACGCGGTCGGACTGTTCACCCCCCAAAAAACACAGCGTTGTACAAACGACTGATCAGTATTTGATACTACGATAGAGAAAAAGAAAAAGAAACTGCACACCTGCCCAAGCAACACCCAACCAGGCTGTACCCAAAATAGGCGCCAGTACCTTGGCAGCGGTAGCCATGGAACGTGCTAGGATCCTATCAAACAGCGGCGCTGTAACGATGGCGGCGCCGATGCCAGTTAGGAGCAATGTGGCACCGAAAAGGCCGGCAGTCAACGAGGAGTATCCTTCGGGGATCTAGTTCGATGGATATTATCAGCAAAAATATTTCGGAATCGGTTTTTGTAATTTTTGCGGAGACTTGGAGGAGAGGAAATGACGCACAAAGTATTGTCCTGTGAGCATGGAGAACGTATTGGATCTATCATAATGAGGAATAAGAGGAAAATGAGTATATACATATGCAATCACGGTTGAGCTGAACACTCACATTCCGACAAAGACACCGAAGAGGAGGAGGATGATCAAAAAGTCGAATCTCTCACGCATCCCGATGGGGCTCTGGTGCGCATCACGCGGCTCAACGAGTTTCATACCAAACAGGGCGCGTAAGAGGGACGTGAGCGAGCCTGATGGTTGTCCACCCGAGTATGCTGTTATTGCGAACCGAGATTGAGATTTGTTATGAGATACGGTGCTGAGAGACGCGAATGGACAAATGATGATGGTGGAGACATACTTGGTGGCGTTGGCGGTGCAGATTTGATGAGGAACAGACAGGGCGAGGCGGCCGTGAAGATGATGGCAAGAACCAGGATCTAAAATGAGGGGTATGGGGATGCTGAGAAATGTGGGACTCGAGGGTGAAATCGCTATTGCTTACTGATTTCCTGGAAGAGGTGACAGCTGGTGAGATGATTTGTCCCAGAGCACCTCCAACAGGGCTGCCTGTGTCGAGCTGAGAACAAGGTACATGGCTATAAGGAACTATGATAACTTACCTACTGCAATCAACATAGTGGCAGTCACGCGTCCTTCCAGGTCAAACCACGTTTCAGAGAACTTTGGCCCTACGACAAGGAAGATGGGCTCTGATACTGATGAAAAGAACTGTCTTCATGTGAGCAAGTGAGAAGGGCATCGGGGAAAGGATAAAAGGTATCACCTGGCCCAACATGAGCAATGCATACGCGCTATTTTTTGACAATGATGTTACAGTGCCAGCATAGCGAACCCAGGCTGAGATGATGAGGAAAAGGACACCAACATCAAACTATATAAATCAAATATCGCATTAGTCAAAAGGTCTTATTGCTGGACGGTGTCGCTCACACATCGACGCATACCAAATCGTTGGCAGAGCCTGGGTACGGCTAATGAAACGGGCAAGAAGACAAGGGAGACGATATTGCTCAGCCAGTTGACTTGGTTGAGCGTAATGCCGAAGTCATCGACCACTGAAAGGATTACAGCATGAGACACTAGGTGATGAAGCTAGATCAAAAATATCGTACTTTCGTTGGAGATAGGCCCAAACCAGACACCAGCCATAGCCACCACAATATTGAGAACGACCTAATCGCGTATGCCAGCAGGCGAAGGGGCGCAATGAGAGAGGGGGGAATGGCTGAAAAATAAAAGCGAGATCGTACAATTCCTGCCAAGCCATAGAAACGAGCTGGATATAGGCGGTATTCGATATTGTCTTTGGAAGGAGCATTAAGAGCGCGGTTGCTGTTCATGCCAGGCTGCACTTGGACGATATCGTCGTCTTGGTGGATGTCGAAGCTGCTCTCACGGGAGTGCAGGGCGCTGAAATGGTCAGAGGAAGGGTAGGATAAGGGGCGGGCGCCGGCGTCCGTTGACATTGCGAAAATGAAGCTGTCCGGGGAAGTGCAATATTACACGAGTCGAAGACGAATGGGCAGCAGCAGCTTAGGCTAGCGTCTACTTATTATAACCGAAGCCTTCTCCTCTTGGGTGCTATCCCCGCCCCAGTGCCACTGGGCGTATTATTAGACATTTACACAGGCCATCAAATCGGTCTGATCTAATCATCCTCCTTCGAGGTCAGCGCAGTAGAGCGCAGCTTGCCAGTCAGTTTGTAGAATAGGTGCCAGTGTGTTCATCGCTCGATTTTGCATCTCCAAAAGCCCATTTAGCAGCCGACTCGGCATGCGACTGCCAAGCCTTCTTGGACGCTTCTTCTTGTCTGCATCGCACCATACTCGATCACACACAACTACGATATAAGTTCACTATCAATCACGAATATTGCTTGTGTACCCAGTCAAATGCTCATAACGCGCTCGTACTCGAATGTAAAGTGTTCCTCATAATCACTTCTTCCACACTGATGGCCACACTATTATCATGTGCCACAAACTGCGCACAAACATACGTTTCCCTCTGGTGGGCAACGTTGTCATCACTCCGCAGCGCTATCACTGATAGCTCTGTTCTTAAAGACGGTTATTCAAGTCCGTGTGAGAACAGCTGGGCTCTGCGCTGTTCTCATGACATGCACTTTGCATTCAGTAGAGAGAATACGTGACTGATAGTGATTATCAAAGCCATAAGCATCCACCAACGTGCTTTGCGATTCTCTTTCTGTCGGTCGGACATCATCACGTGAGGCAAGATTGCGATACAATATGAATGTCCGGCTCGGACACGTGTTATGAACCCCGAGTTTCCACCAGTCCTCAAATACGGTGGTTCATATTCGGATAATCGGATGCTTGCTATTCGAGGAACATTTCAAGCACGGGTTTCTTTTAGATGCCACAAGTCCGGTCGCGTGTCAACCAAATGCTAATAGAAATAAAGACATACATAGGTGCACAAAGAATAGATTTTTCCGCAAGAAGCTTTCATCCGTCATTCACGATCGATATATTGTCCTCTGGAGCTAAAGCATACAACAAACGTCAATGGTTGGTCATGAGCCCTTTACATTGGGTGATTTTACTCTATCAGTCAGAATATACAATTAGGTATGCCAAAAGCATATAGAGAGTAGCCCAAGCAAGGTGTCCAGCTATATTTAACCGGGGTTATTGTGGAAACAAGTGCGGGCGCCGCTGGTGCCGGCTCCTCCGCTATTACAGTCCGAACTTATGGTCCGAGGGGGCTGTAGTCTAGTGAAGCAATCGTAAGTTTGCAAGACAACTATTCGGTCTAGCTGGTATAAATGGAGCTTTTGGTAATGCGTCAAGTAGCGTTTGTCATGACTCCGCTCATCGGAAAATAAAGTGAGCAGAGAAAAGGCCAAATTAAAAATCAACCAATTTCCAAAAGAGGCTTTTCATTTGGGGATTCAGTATAGATAAGAATCTTGTGCAAGAGCACAAAAGTCAATGCAGTGATTATCGTCGGTATAGCAGTGGGGCTGTCAAGTTGAAGATTGTATTAAGCATTCAGCATGATGCTGAAAGCAAAAGATTGTTTGAGTCTGCTCTTATCCTAAATTTCGCCTCTGTACCTCCTAACAATATGTTAGCAGGTGCAAAGGGAGTGCAAAAAGACCCATGGAACGTCGTAATTACAGCAAGACTCGGCGTGATGGGGAGAAACAAGAGAACAAACGGAAGCAAAGGTGCGCCGCGGGAATGCTAGAATGCTATACTGCCGAGTTCTGCATTGCGGCAGGGCTGAGTTCTGTAGTCACGGGATCTGCGGTGATACCTCAAAATACTTACGCCGAGATGAGCGATTTGTCTGTCGCATGCTAAGAAAAAGGATTTGGCAACATATTTCATAAGATTATTCCATAAGTAAATACATAGTATTATTACAAGATTCAAGTTTTAGTCGACGTGTGGCGCAGCCTTGCACATTATTAGTATCGCTTTGCAGTTGGAAGTGCCAGAACATGAAGAGGGATATGGAAAACAAAACATACAAAACGCAAAGGCATGGATCAAAAGGTGGTATAACATTACGAACAACTTAGCCTGTTAGATCTTTGCAAGAGATTTCCGCCTGAATCGGATCTTCGATATCAGTTTGCTGAGCGCGCGCTTGAAGCCTTTTGATTTCGACTCATCGGTACTGGAGGAGGGTTGTGAAGAGATCGCGCTGGCAGAACTGTCGGAGACGACGTCCAGTGATGAGGCAATGTATGGTGCGGTATCTTGGAAGTTAGAAGAGATGATGGCATATGCAATGTCCCAGCTTCTTTGGCCTGTAGGAATCTGGATTTCTTCCAAAGGAGAAATGTCGGGAGTTGGAGTCGATGGAACGTAAAGAGGCTGGGTTTTACGGTTAACGACTTGATGAAAGTCACTGTAAAGGGTGAGAATTTCATTTAGTATCATCATTCATGCACACAATGATACCGTTGTTTACTCACATGTCCTTGAAGAAATCGTGTCGCCGCATCTCATCAAAAGTAGGTCGTCGCAACCTATCTTTCTGAAGGATCTATTTTGAATAAGATCAGAATTTGATTCATGAATGTATGCGCGCCATTATCTTACCCTTTGTACAAAATCTTGAGCGACGGGGTCAAACCCACCAAGCGGATCGAAAGTCACAGGATCGAGGAGGATGCTAACTTCGACCATCTCCTGCACTCCGTCCCAAGGCAGCTCACCTGTGAGCATGAAGTATACAGTCACACCCATGGCCCACCAGTCGACTTCGTAGCTATATGCTTCACGTTTAACGAGCTCTGGAGACATGTATGCCGGCGTCCCGCAGGCACTGGTTGCGATATGCGGTGCTAGACAAGAATAAATTAGCAAACCGCCTTTCAAGCAGTTGCTTGTTTCCGTACCTTTTCTATTCTCGTCAAAGATTTTACTAATGCCAAAGTCTGCGAGAATGATATGACCCTGGCCATCGATCAGAATGTTCTCCGGTTTGATATCGCGGTGAATGACGCCCCGGCTATGCATAGTGATAATGGCCAGCATCTAAAGTGAAGTTCAGTATGAATGTGCTAAGAGATGAAGAAATACATACGAGTTCTGCCGTATATAGCTTCACTTGATCCAAGGGTAGGTTGCCACATCGGTCTATCTCACAGCGGAGACTTCCACCCGGCAAGTATTTCTGCGTTTTTTTTTTTTGAATCAGGGTCCGAGATAGCAATATCAATAAAAGAGGAGGGGGGGGCGTACCGTGATAATATACCAGTAGTCACGGTCGGAGAAAAAGGCTTGTAGGCTAGCGAGTTGACCGAGACCATCCATCCGCAACATGGCATTCTTTTCATTGTGCACCAACTTCCTATAAGAGCTGTACTTCCTGCGGTTCCTCTTGGGGACAGCCTTGACGGCGACTTCCGTGTTGCTCCCTTTGTGAATGCCTGCGTAGACGATACAACTGCCCCCCTTTCCCAAGATCGAACGGAGATGGAAGTCTGTTTTCCTCATTTTGCGCAAGGGTGGTTGGAGAGGTCGGAGAGACTCGACAATGAAGGAGGTAGTGGCGGTGGTGGGCGGCTGTAGAAGCATATTATCTGACGTATTGACTTCCTTAACAGGCAGGTAGGAGGCGTTATCAGTCGCCTATATGTTTCGTTGATTATAATCAGTAAAGGCCAATCAGCAATTGAGGAATGCGTACAAATTGGTCAATTGGAAGGGCCAATCGATCGGTAAGACCAAGCCGTTTGGGAGCGTTTGCTCCCAGGGAGGTGTCCTAGCGTAGATGTCAAAATTAGTACTTCTAGCTCAATATTTACTCAGGATACTTACCTCGGCATCTGTCGACTTCCGAGCATCTCGCGTGCGGAGAGTACCAGCCATTATGATATATTGCAAAGGGGTAAGAATTTCAGGAACTGGTAAAATATGAGAGCGATGCGGAAAGTAAAAGATCTAGAAGCGTTACGGCCCCTTGGAAACACACTCGAATGCTCACTGATGTTGTAATGGTGCAAATTGGGTGTTGAGGTTGACCCGTTTCCGTAGGAGATGTGCAGGTTTAAATAAAGTACTTTAGGGGAACACGATAGCCGCGCTCAGAAAGGAGAAAGGAGAGATAAGTGATCGTTAACGCTATTTGGTTCATATAGTAGCCCCTTTTGTTAATTAGCTGTACAAGGCGCCTAGGAGTAGTGGAGCATCCCTTCCCATTTCAAAGAGCAAAAAAGATTATCAAAAGGCAGAATCTGTCTTGTATCGTTAACAATGCCGCCAGGGTTCACGGCCGTACTGAGATTCCCTGCTATGGTAATGCTCAACACCGAGTAGCCCCTGAAGAAGAATGCCAAGCAGTGATATTTCTTCAAGTTATTGATGAAATTTGTATATTGAAATGTTTGGAGCGTTTGAACTTGGTATCGGATACCAGTAATAGCGCTTCAGAACGGAGTGTCTTTCAGGACAATCTTGGTTGCGGAGATGTATCCTTCATGAGAGGTCCCAGTATCAGATCCAGCAATGATAAGCCTTAATCACTTACCGCCTTCAAGTAGCTATGTCACGTTGATAACTTGAATCAAGACGAGAGCTCTAGGTATCGTCTAATTCGAATCTTTGGTGTTTGCATCAATGTCGGTAAAAGCTGCGAACACGTGATAAATGGCGCCTGCCCTAAGCTTCACTTGCTACTGCCGTCCTCGACAACATATGCCTGAAGGCCACTGTCTCATGATCAGGCTGGTGACTAATGTTACAGAACAGACATGACTGCGTCCGCACCTCAGATCTCATGCTTCTAAAGATTGCCGTATGAACAACATCACACTTCGGAGCCATGCAATACTTATAGGAAGAAGAGGGTCCTACATCATAGATGTATTCTACTACATGTGTGCATCAGCCGCTGTCCATGGTGCTCTCAAGTTGGTGATGATACACTGGTAGTTCATCCCTGGCCTCAATTGACTTGATTGTTTGATCGCTTCAAACGCCCTAAGGATCTGGGGAAAGGCTACATTCCTCCTGCTTGCATTTTGTCATCACATGGTGATAATCCATCCCAAATTCTTAGACTCATGATGCTCCTACCCTTTTTGGATGATCTTAAGAGCTTAAATCATGATTGTGATTTCACATCTCCAGTGCTTCTATTTGAATCAGTTCAGTTGAATTTAATCCATTTCGTAGTAATCCATAGCTATTCGCCAGGTGCACTACAGAATAGACATGACCAAATTCCGATTGTTGCCAGCATCCTCATCGTCTTTATTGATTCACAAGTCCATCATACAGAAGACCACAATTCTTATCTCCATCTACTGTATTCATTGTTTCCATCGGCCGTAATGATGATTCCAGCTGACTGATGCCCCATCACATCGGACGCCCTAGAAATTCCCACTGATCGCGTCTACTCACCCGCCTTGACTGAAACCTCATACATATTCTCCCCGACACGAAAGCCAAAACGGAGTGACTTGGTGCTCACTTTCCGAAGCTCCCGCCTGCAAATATAAGTGCCGGTCACTATGTCCACCCCTGCAGCCAGCCTGCAAGATATGGAGAACAAGGATATGCTCAGGGAGGTGTTATGGGATTATCGAGTCGCTCGGTCATTATGGTGTACGAAAATTATCTCTGTTATGTTCATGTACTAATCGGCAATGCATAGTGGCCTCATTAGTTCTTGTAACTTATGATGCAGGTATGTAAAATATGCAGTGGTTTTATGCGCAATCTAATGCGCTGGTTCCCTTCCAGTCTTAACCATTTCGAACGAGGTATGTATTTATATCTATTGAGCCCTCTTACTTTGTTAACTAGCGTTCCGGATAAAGGTTGATTTGTTTCACAAGAAAAGACGGACGTACATGGCATGGCTGTTTTTAGTGGTATGAAGTTATCCTCATTGCATGATCTGTGCATGGTGTCTAAATGACACATACTACAGAACCGTTATTGGCCGTAAGTTACAATGTCTTACGCTTGGGTGCAGCGAGTTGATTGCTTATATTCTAGTATCATCGGGTTACTGTATGTGCTCAAACCTTGACATAAGAGTATTACTAAAATTTGGTATACAGACTAATGAACATTGGTGAGAATTCTTCCAATTGAGATTACTATCGAGTAAAAATTGAACGTTGTTCAGATCTAGCTTGGCCTAATCCGACCACTCGAGTGAGTAAACGAAACACTGGTCGAATCCATTTTATACATCTCATTTCCTCCTTAGTTGCAAGTTGACACGCTTTCTTTAACGTCACCAATCGCTAATAATAAAGCAGCTGTTCGTTTTGGTTTCAATGGCTTGGGTATTCAGCTTTACCGATTCAATTTTCCGCTGGAGGTAACTTTCAGCTTCCATGCTCAAGTAGTATTGTTTTCACCTCAAATTCCCAGCGATATTGGTCGTCCGTCTCTACGCGCTCTATGATCGTTCTAAAATAATTAGTAGAACACTTATGGTGCTTCTTTTTGCCCAAGTGACTGCTTCAGCCACCTTCATAGGCATCGAGAGCAGGCGTTTCACCAGTCAGTATGCTTATCTATACAAGCTTCTCAGTAAAATAGGTGGGTACTAACGAAGGAGTCAGAACTAGCACTTCCTGGTGGCTATACAGGATGCATGCCCGTGTCTGTCGATCATAACATGTGGATTTACTGGATTCCACCAATTTGTTTCGAAGCGATAGTGGCAATTCTTTCCCTACACAAGGTGGCCGAGACGTTCTGTAAGAATCAGCACCACAGTATTATGCGTCTATGGAAGACCATGCTACGCGATTCCATGGTGTATATATGCGGGATATTTATTGCTTTGAGCGTTAACTGTCTCCTTGTTGGATTAGGGCAGGTAATTTATATGTGTGCTACCCATCTTCAATTTGTATTCAATAGATATGTTTTCCCAGGCATCCAGAGGTACTTTTTGGGTTTTCCCAGGGTAAGCGTTGAAGTCAAAGATAGCATACCGGATTAATGTAATGCGGCTTCTTAGATGCGTTTTCCCAGTCCATTCAATCTTGGGATGCCGTATGTTGGTACGCACTCTTTAAGCTCCATGAGCTCCAAGGCTCTAGAAGCTGAATGTTTTGTTTCAAGATCAACATAAGAGAAAATGCTCACAATCAGGAATACAGTATCATATCAGTACCAATAGTGACACAATAAGTCACCCACGGGAAGCCAACCTCTGGCAGGTTAAAATAACAAATACGTATACATTTTCTCTCCGAATCGTCTTTTATTTTCCCATTATTGCACGAAAATGGTTGGTTTCATTCTTTGCTTTACGCGCTGATATTCTAACTTGAAGGAAACTACACTCTTTGCCTTTTTGACGCTCATAATATTTAATTTTCTAACTATGTACTATATTATTTATGGAGATCAATGCTGGATCTCCTCCATCATTTATTCCTGTGTAATTCCGGGCCGCTAATCACTTAGTGGGCGTCCGGCATGTGATCCCAGGACCGAGAAAATCGAACATGAGTCAGAACGATCCGAACTTGATGATAATATAGGTAGTACTTAGTAGATAACGGCTCATGAATATTGTATGAATCGCTAGCTATATCTGGACATTACACGCATAACGGACAAGTATGGTGACTTGCTTGATCTTTTCTACCTGAAATAAAAAGCAATTCTCTCAGAAGATGTGTTGCATCCAAACTTACATGCAAACATCGTTTCAAGCTAAGGTTTAAACTACTTTGTCAAGATAGGAGATGGAAGGGCTCCGAATCCACATTATTTTGTACCATTTCTAAGTCTGTTGAATGTGACCGAAACCTATAAGAAGAATATTATGCACATGACGTATTACACATTCGTGATCTAAGTACATTCTTTGACTTGATGCATCACAGCATATCTCCACTGCCACTTGAATTCCTTTGATTCGTGCTGAATAAGAGAACCCATGTCATCTAACAGAGGTCACAGCTTTGTACCGCTGTTCGTCCTAGTAAGGTGGTACCTTTTCCGCACTTACTTTCCTCCCTTAATATTTCTTGAATCCATCTATTCAATTTTTTCCTAGAGCCTAGTACTTCTAAAGTTTGTCCTTGACATTAACCTAAGGCTATATTATGCTCATCTTGGTCTTAGATGTCTATATATACCGGATTTTCTGGATCGAACCGAGTATCTTCAGACGAAAATACGATACTTGCAAAGGAAAAGTATGGATAAACTGTCTCGGTAGCAACTGCCACTTGTCAAAAAATTACTGACTTTGTACTCTAGTTTTTGCACAAATGTATGCAATCATGTGTAGTGCCAGGCTATCCCTCTTCCTTTAATAATTCTCCCAAGATCCTTAATTTTTGCAGCCTCACTGTTCTTATTTATGATCGCCTAATTACGTTGGAAGACGAGGTACTGCCCTCATTCTCACTATTCACATCTAGTAATTGTAGCTGATGCTAAAAATAGGTGCAATACATTTGGAAGGATCCCCAAAGCACTCGTGAGTAAACCTCCCACTTATTGATCGGGGTGAGCTAATTCGTGTGCATTAGTTGTTTGGTTGTTTCTCGTGGTAGGCGCCTATTTCGAGCCGTTCGAGCATGTGTGTTTTCTAATTGAATGTTTCTTGAAATTCAGAACCGTTATCTTACACCAATAGCATTTTCTATCAGCCTAATGTGTTAGTCCTCTATCTCAACATGTTCAAGTTGAGCCTTATGTATCATACTGAACAACATATTGCGTAGCGTTCATACCAAATTTCTGGACAACTACGGTAAAGCAGAACATAACATCACTACCATGTAAAACTCACCTAACATAAACATTGGGGTTAGTAGTGGCAAACGGGAATCCTTCAATTGGTCTCAAATCTGTCCTAATTAATTTTCTAAAAACTGTAAAGCCTTTTCATACTTTGAAGAAATCATGATTGTGATTGGAATATTGATTGTTAGTTTAATGATGACGATTAGGTGCGCATATACTATAACATCTTATTGTAGAAGCCATCTAATAATACAATAATCACAAGAATACATGCCATATACCGTCAAAAAACTCGTTGGGCTACTAGTTTACTTGGAGTAACTATGGTTATCGAGACACTTGTAAACGCTTTTGCATTATCCAAGATCAAACGTCAGTTTTATATATATATAAATTCAACAATTATTGTCTCGATGGTTCTTTCTTTAGCTGTTGCTAACGAAACAGGATGTTTTCTCATATTCGAGCCCTCTACGTAAGCGTTTGGTCCACCCTGATACCATTTGCCCATCACGATAGATTCGGGAGGGCTTATTTTTCCTGTAACATATAGATCATTTACACCTTCCGTGCTGGCCTGGATCCCCTTCACGTATGATAACATAGCTCTCTTTCTCGTTCTTGGTGGTGTTCTTCCCCACCGGTGGGCCGGTGCCCCCCTAGGCCTCTTCCACAGCCGCAACTTTTTGAGCCCAACTATGAGATGGATGTTTGAGGATGGTCTCATCTATTATTTGTTTGTTCTTACTCCCCCAAAAAGTCGCCGAAATGGAGATTAAGCTAATACTTATGACAATCGTGGTCATTTGCAGGGCGATGTTTGCGATCCATGTTTTCCTTACCGTGATTTTCATCATGACACCAGATTTTCCAAAGAATGCGACGAGCATTGTCCACTATGTCTAATTTGAGCTTGAAGCCTCTCCCTGCCCTTTCTGATAGGCTATTGTTCATATCTTTTGGCGGTGATATTAACGTAGTACTGAGCTCTTGTAAGTAGAAACACTTTTCGATGCTTAGACACGGCACTGACTAGCACACAGAATGATGGTCGCCGTCATGTCCCGCATCACTATCCGGATCCACAGAAAGACATCCCGCGAGCGCGAGAACATCCGCATATCGTCCGCAGGACTTGGCGGAAACGCTCTGGTGGGGCCTTTGGGCGCCTCACGAATTCCCTCCTCTCAGGCTTTCGCGTCGATATTAGCGTCGATATTAGTACAGCAGGTGTCGTCATTGCCGTTGGCTGATGACAATAAGATTTCAAACCAAGAGACCGTAGATGAAGAGGAACACACGACGAGGTCCGAGTCAAACCCAGGCCGGCGTGGTAGCTATCCAATTGTGAGACATTCGTATTCAGGACAGGATGCTCAGAGGGGCTCCATGGTGGTGGAACTCGTTCTTGATATTGCATAATGCTTAACATATATATATATTTATCTATTTTACCCATATCTACTCCAAGGGATTCTGGTATTTTGTCATTGGTTCGTGGTGCATGCTCGTGGATGCTCTGTTTGTGTGCAGTGTAATGTGCGTTGAAAGCAAGCAAGAAAAAGAAAGTGATGATTAAGATGCGAATGCGAAGGGAAAGAGAGATGAAAGGAAAAGTGAGAGCAGGGGAGAAAAAAAGAAATGCCATTAAGTCCCATGAACGACCTACGTATCCGTGACACACTGGAAGAGAGATAAAATATAAAATATGTAAAGCAGTGCGCGCGTGTATAAGTAGTTAGGGATAAGGGAGGGAAGAGTAATATAGAGAATACTATAATGCCCATATTTTTACTGTCGCATCGCGTGCGCCCGAGACGAGGTAGCGATCCATGTACCTCAGTCGTTCGACGGGGCGCGTGTGGCCGTTGGTTATTAGGGAGGAGTGTTGCATGCTCGTCCGGTTATAGATCTGGTAAAGTGAAATGATTCAAGAGGAATGTCATAAGTACGAGGTGGTATGGACGGGGATGAAATACAGTGATGACTGACCTTTACACCGTTCTCACCCGTTGCTGCTACAATCTTGCGGCTGTCGAACTGGAGAGCGGTGATGGCATGATCGTACTTGAGGGTCTCAAAAACGCCACCAGTTCTGACATCCCAAACCTACCAACATCATAGGAGAGGGTGATTTGTTGTCAGTGACAATCATGCGTAATGAACTAAAAAAAAGGAATGATGACGCACCTTAACGGTTTTGTCGAGACTGCCACTAACGATATGGACCTGATCGAATTGCAAGCACGTGACTGGGGCCGTATGGCCATGCAGAGTCCGCACAGCCTGGCCCGTCCTCACTGGAAACAGAGAGCAGAGAAAGAAAGGAGAAAACACATCGAGTGAGACAAGGAAGAGGAGAAGAAATTAAGATGTCTATGATCTACTCACTATCCCACATCCTCAATGCTCCATCTCCACTCCCACTAACAAGCGCATACTCCATAAACTGCACCCCACCAACGAAATCCTGGTAGAGCTCCCAGCTGCCGTCCGCATACGGCGGCGTCGGCACGGCAAACGTGCCCGTAGTGGCAGCGGCGTACGCATCACCAACACCAGCGTGGCTACCTGCAACCGATGCAGGCGGGTGCGACATCGCCCAGAGGATGTCCATCGTCATCACGCACTGGCCCGTGTTGAGGTCCCATTGGCGGAGGGTTTTGTCGGATGCCCCTGTGACCTATTTGTTTGGTGGAGCGACGTCAAATCAGGCGTATCTAGATGACAAGAGAGAGAGAAACGCACCAGACAAGAATCCTCAAAGTACAACGACGTCACCGCCTTCGTGTGCCCCTCAAACACACGCATGCACGCCGGATCACCCCGCTCGATGGGCGGCCCACTCCTTCCTTGCCGAATACCACCGCGCGAGGACGAAGAAACGGAAGCCTCTTCCTCTGTAGAGTCATTCAAGTTCACCTCCCAGCCATCCTCCTCTTCTTCTTCCTCTCCACCAACGGATCTCGAGGCCTCCTGCGGCTGCTCATCCTCATCTTCCTCCTCCCCAACCCGCCTCAGATCCCATAACCGCACATTCCCGTCTTCCGCGCCACTAACACACACAAACCCTTCCACCTGCAGAGACTTGATGGCGCCCGTGTGTCCGCGCAGGCGGCCAATCTCTGCGCCCGTGCGGAGATCCCACACGTGTGGCTGGTGGTCCTCCTGCGAGGCGCTCACGAGTGTGCCATATGGCTCGTCCATGTCAAGTGCGGTTATTGGGCCAGCGTGGTTGTCGAGGGTCTGGTGAGAAAAGAAAACGTTCATTTTAATTGGGGGATGATGATGAGGGATTGGCGAAGGAAGGAGGGAGGAGGGAGGGCATACCATAAATGCGACACTTGATGGTAGATCATCGTGTTCTGACGGTAGGAAGGTCGGACCTAGTTGTTTGCAAGAGTTAGGACGATAAAGCACTGCATGGGCAAGGGTGTTTGCTTACCGTGCCTTCGCCGCGAGCTGGGCGGGATGTGCATAGTGGAAGATTGTCCGCCGCCAGCTTTTCTGCTGTGCACACCGCCGGTTTGTTCTGCTTGCATGCGTTCTTGTACGCCCTGCACTGTGAACGTGATTCAAAGTTTAACTGTTAACTATATGTATTGCGATAGATGATAAATTGGTTGAGCGACTCACGCTCATCATCAAGTTCGAGCTCTTCCTCCTGCAGTTTGAGGAGATCGCGCTCGAGTTTAGACCTGATTGCGTCCAACGCCTCGATCTTGTGTGTGATCTCGAATATCTCGTTATTGATGAGGCTCTGTCGAATACGTATATTGATATGAGAGAGTGAACAGTTAGAAGAAGTCCACAACAAGGACATACGCGCTTGACGAGGATATTCTCCTTGTCACGCCCAATCTCCTCCGTCTGCCTCAGTAGCTCCTCCTTACCAAACACAACCCCAGCACCCAAACTCGGCCTTGCTCTACGTTTCCCACGTTTCCCCGCTTCTGCTACCCCACTGACGACAACAGCGTCCTCCTCGCTCTGTCCTTCCTCCTGCTCGTCCGTTAATAACCCCCTCGCATTCAACCCCAACCGCTTCAATCCCAGCTGTGGCCCATCTGCATGTCTCATCATTTGCCTCCTCCTCGTCCGACCCTTCTCCGCACTCGGGATCGTTGCATTGAACCCACGGAGAAGACTGACGTCGTTGGCGACCCCTTCCGGCTCGGGCACATCCGCTGCAAGAACACGCTCGGTATCTTCCATAATAGACAAGTCTTTCGAAGTCAGTCGGCGCGAGGAAGCGGTGAGGCGCAGAGGCGCACGGCCGAGCGTGGCGAAGTCGATGTTGGGCCCGAACGTGCCCGTCGAGGCGGACGTCAATGCGCCGCGCGATTTCGAGGAGATGGTAGCGGCCGCGGCGTTTATGGTGCGTGGAGTCATGAGCACAGGTGCCACTGGGGATGATAGGTGAGTGGACGAGTAGGGCCAGAAGGTTATGCGATGTGAAAGGTGAAATCCAAAAAAGCGGAATTATGAAGTAGGAATGGATACATATAGTGTATACGTATTGAAGCCGGATGGAGGGAAGAAGCAGCACTTACTGTCCGATAGCACACGAGTATGGTCGAACTTTTTGCTGTTGAACGGAGCTAGCAGCACCTTTGAGACGGCGTCGAGTTTGCTTGGGCGTGCAGCAGCGTTGGAGGAGATGTCGTTGGGATTGACATCTTGTGCATGTCGATGGGCGCTGCTGGCACTCAGGCTGCTACTGCCACGCTTGTCCTGACGAGACATGCAGGCTCAACTGGACAAAGAGAGAGAGAAAGAGCCTGTTGCGGTCGCTTGCAGTGTTACGGTGAGACGGTGTCGACTCAGACGACGCGCGAGGAACTGACGCACTTGGCATATGCTCCTTGCATCCGCCGGCGTCTGTCCTTACCGTTCTCCTCACATCCGCTTACTACCATGAATGTGGAATAACTATTCTTATTAGCCAGATCATTAGTATATTGGCTTGTATAGTTCAAGGGAAAAATTGTAAGAGAGTGATGAATGGTATACAGCAATGTCCTTGGCGACAATAAATCATAACTCTGCAAGTAACACGGATTTGCTCACAGTGCAAGTTTTTAGGCACATCTTCCAGACACTGGCACCAGCATCAATCCACCTCCAACTATTGTCAACAACAAAAAATCATCTCCCCCGTCGACTCCGCAGATCGACAAGCGCAAAATATCACTATTCAAAGCTACCTAGTACCCTGCTCGAGCGGCTTGGTGTCGTTGGCAAGTTGGCTAAATCAGACAGAACTGTGAAGTCATCACATGATCTGGCAAGGCTCCGATTGGACCATGAATAGTGTGTGATTTCATTAGCTGTTTATAGCGAAAGGGAGCAATGGCTTTTTGTGCAGGCCTAAGGAGCAGAAGTGCCAAGGGTGGTGTGTCTGGATGACGATATCTAAGCTACCGGCGCCAGTCAAGACACAGACTCGCCTCTCAGAGCGATTTGAATCCAATCATGAACTCTGGTCTGTCTTTGCATCGTATGTTTGTCCCTGGCCTTACATTGCAGCATAAATCACACATTGTCACTTGTTTTCAAACAAGCCAATTCTCCTTAATGCTGATAGTATAGGCCATGTATGTAATAGTCGATGTGATCGTGTACACACAGTGATTTGATTATGAATGAAGTAAAAAATCTTTTGCGTTAACAAGCTCAACGTAAAGACATCATAGAAAGTTATAATCAAATCCCAAGTCAAGAAACATCATATATAATGAACACAAACACTAAAGTTTGAAAGGCTGAACAACTACACGCTACATTATGACGTCAGAAGATAAACAATGTATGGAAGCATAGTAAATAAACATACGCGTAAACTTGCTCTGAAAAACAATCACCAGTCCAAATCGACACTCAATCCCGGCAGTTTGCTTCTGTCGAAGCATTTCGTCCATTCGAGTCCATGAGTAAAGTGGCTTAGATTCAGGCGGATAATATTTCTAGCAATCATCGCTGTATTGCTAGGTCGCCATATAGCTGAACGGTAATCAGGCGGAATCCAGAATAACAGTTCGCCGTTAGGTCCATACATCCATCCATCCTCAAATGCAGAGCTATCGGTATACAAGTCTGTAAAGTTGGTCAAAATCAATTTTTGTCATGAAGAGGATTGACGGAACATCACCTAAGTGTGGATGACGTCTTGGATTACTGTGTACGATCGTAGTGATTGCCGTGTCTAATTAATGGGATATATTGAGAACTGAATGTGAAATTAATTTCAGGCCAAGAAACGCACCCGGATCACTGTTTGATTCATCTGCTTCTAGATCGAGGTTCCAAATCCTTACCGAGGAGTCGCGTGAGCCTGAGATAAATTGTGTTCCGTCTGGCGAAAGAGCAGCAGAAAAGATCCAATCATCATGGCCACGGAATGGGCCTGCTACACATGTCATTGTTTCCACATTCCAAATCCTAACCGTCTTGTCTTTGGATGACGATATAACGCGTTTTCCGTCAAAAGAGAAAGCAGCAGACCAGACTCCATCAGTGTGACCATTGAGATACCTAGCCTTAGGCTTTATTACCTTTCGCGTCTTAGAGTCCCATAGCAATAGCGTTAGATTTTTGTCAGTATAGCCAGAGCCAACAATAAGATGCCTTCTATTAGGAGAGAAGGCAAGGCAAAAAACCCAACCATTTTTTGCCATTGAAACATTATCCTCGATTTTTCCCGTTTTCACATCCCAAATCTTCACTGTCTTGTCATCGGAACCGGACGCAATGCATTTGCTGTCTAGGGAGAACGTGACAGAATTAATCATCTTTGTGTGTCCGAGAAATGGCCGGGCAACGAGTCTACCAGTCTCTGAGTCCCAAATCCGTATAGCTTTATCATAGGAACCAGAAGCGATGTGCATCCCATCTGGTGAAATGGCAACCGAATAGATTTTGTCAAGATGCGTAGTTTCTGGTATAGTCTCAGCAAAAAGTTCGCCTGTCTCCGCATCCCATGCTTTTAGCGAGCCGTCCAGAGAACCGGATATAATGTACCGTTCATCAGCGGAGAAAATGGCAGAGCAGATGGCCTCTTCATGGCCAACTATTTTGAGTATCACATTATTTGTCTCGATATCCCAGACCAAGACTTGTTTGTCAGTAGAGGCAGAGACAATGCGCTTGCTATCTCGGGAGAATATAATGGATGAAATCGAGTCATCATGACCGCAGTATGGCTCAGCTGAATATTCCCCTATTGTTCTATTCCATATTCTCAGCAATCCATCCTGCGAGCCTGAAGCTATGCGGACCCCATCAGGAGAGAACGCTACGCTATGTATAGCCCCGCCATCACCATGTAATGATGCTAAGCATTCGCCGGTGGTCATATCCCAAACTCTAAGAGTTGCGTCTTCTGACCCGGAAGCAACATGGCTTCCGTCAGGAGAAATCGAAAGACAAAACACCGCATCCGTGTGGCTTTCAAACGGGTCCATTATAAGCCTGCCAGTATATATATCCCAGACTCTGATTGATTTGTCATTTGACGCTGAGATAACGGCTTTGCCATTGGGGGAGAAGACAACCGCATTGATTTTAGCAGTGTGGCCAACAAACGGTTCCGAGACAGGTTGAGCGGTCTCTGTGTCCCACATCATCAGCGTCATTTGGGTCGAGCCTGAGACAACACGACTTCCGTCGGGGGAAAAAGCAACACTGAGAATATCTCCGTGAAGACCAATAGATGATTCAGCTAAAACCTTGACCGTCCTAATATCCCAGATCTTCATGGTTTTGTCGGATGAGCTTGTGACAATGCGTCTTCCGTCCGGTGAAGATGCAATACAATGAATGGCACCAGTGTGGTAATGCGAATACCCGACAACATGTTTTCCTGTTTGAACATCCCATATCCTTATAGTCTTGTCGCATGATCCCGAGACGAGACGCTGTCCGCTAGGAGAAAATGCAACCGAAGTGACAGAAGCAGTATGGCCGCGGAACGGCTCACACACCAGCATACTTGTGGCAGAGTCACAAAGTTGCAAAGTGCCGTCCCATGAGCCAGTTGCAAAACGTTCTCCGCCTGGGGAATACACCACGGAGCGCACTGCTTGCGTATGAGCATCCGAGGAATCGAGCATACTCTTGCCTACGTCTACATCCCATATTTTGATTGTTCCATCTGCCGAGCCTGATGCAATGCGGCTTCCATCCAAAGAAAAGAAGAGGGAAAGAATATTATCTCTGTGACCATAAAATGGCTCAATAAGCAGCTGGCCCGTCTCTATATCCCAGGTTCTCACAGTCTGATCATTTGAGCCCGACGCAATGTAACGACCATCGGGAGAAAATGTGACGCCAAGTATCATATCATTGTGACCAACAAATGGGTCCAAAACAAGTTCACCCGTCTTAGCATTCCATAGATAGATGGTACCATCCCATGCGCCAGAGACAAGCTGTCTTCCATTGGGGGACAATGCAAAGGCGTATGCGTTACTTGGTCCACAAAATGTAATGCACTGAGTACCTCCAGCCTCTAAATCCCAGATGATGATTTTGTGATCCTCTGATGCAGATATAATTTCTTGTCCGCTAGGGGAAAAACTGATCCAAGCTATGTCTTGATCATGGCCGCCGGCTAACGTCGTTGTACACTTACGTGTTTTCCAGTCCCAGATCTTGACCGTCTTATCGTACGAGCCTGACGCAATCGATTCCCCATTTGGAGAAAACACAATAGATTTAACAGTATTATTGTGATCATCAAGAGGATCAGCAATCATTTCACCTGTCTCTACATCCCAGATTCTGATAGAACAATCTCGCGACCCAGAAACAACATATTTCCCATCTGGAGAAAACACTGCGGAACTAACATCATCGGTATGACCTAGAATTGGGCCAAGGACTCGATTACCCGTCTCTGCACTCCACATAGACCATGTGCTATCTGCTGATGCTGAAACAATCCTTCTTTCATCAGGAGATGATGCAATCGACCAAATCTGTGAGAAAGTGTCGATGTTTGTTAATATCTGGGGCCATCGGATGACATTACTGTCCTCTATGTCGATACATCCTGGAAACGCGAGTAGATATGTTTCTGAAAGGAGCGAATTGCGCGGTATGAACGTAAGAACGGATAGATAGAGATGTGGTGTGCTCTGCCTAAGCACAGGGGCAAAGCCGTTAACAAATCGATACGAGTCGGATACAAATTGCTTGAGATCTTGGTGGTCATCCTGGTGTGGCCGACGGAATGAGCGGTCGTAGATGATTGTGTAAAGCGGATTAGATTACTTACCACGGAGGCGAGCCAACCCTTAAGTATTGCGAGCTGGGCGAGAATACGATCAACCCTTCCTAGCAAACTCAACACTTCTATCCAAAAAAGAAGTCGGGTCTTCATGAACTCGTGAATACGACCATACCACTCAGGCTTCTGGTTTGGTGATATACTATTAATATGCTCTACCCAGAAACAGCAAGCGTATGCAAGATGAGGAGAGACACATTCCCTTACTAGAGTATCAAGACCCTCGATATCGCGATTGAAGACATAAGATGTATTTAGTCCACAAATATTGAATTTCAGCAGCCTACGCATTTCGCGCAGAGACGCATGCAAAAGCATCGCCTGCTGTTGGTCTATATCAATCCAGTACTTTTCGCTGCGCGTTTTGTCCCCAAGGAAGTCCGAGAATGATGCATGAAGTACCTGAATCGGCTCATCGTCGTTCTGCGCAGATACACCTCGCAACAGCGAGCCTAAAGGTGATAGTATGATCTTTGCCTGCTCTTGATCTTCTTTGTCAAACCATAGCTGTGACAACGCTGAAAGTGAGAGGGGCTCTCGGACGGATAACACGCGACCCATGATTATCTGGTATAAATGGTCTATTTCGTCGCCAGGCTTGAACGTACAGAGGTTGTTAAGGATCCCCATGTATATACCATCAAGTCCATTGTAGCTCTTGGATTTCAGGACCTCATCAAGCCTCCGAGCGGGATTACAGCCCACGGTTCCATCGCCGCTGATGTACTTGCAAACTGTAGAAGACCACTGGAACAGTCCATCTGAGCGTAGGGCAATCTGACGGGCTGCATCATCTAGGTCGTCTATCGACTTCTCGAGTTCAAAGATTTCGCGCAATCGGCTACGGACAAAGCAATAGATATCATCATTGGTGGACAGTTCTTGAGAGCGGTTTAGATCGCTAGCAACTACTCCAGCTAGTTTCTTAAAGCTCGTTATGATGTCTTTCTCGGGACGAGATGTAATAAGAAAACGGAATTGGATCGGGAGTTTCTGGAGACGAGAAAGTGTCTTGAGCAGGACTGAGCGCTGTTCCGAAGACCCACTTTCGTCAAGGGCATCGATGATGATTAGGATAGGCCCGATGCTATCTAATTCTCCGGCTGGCTGCAACACAAGTGTTTCCAACTGCGTCTCGGGAGGTAGCTCTTCGGGGGCTTTGGGTGAGTTCCTGATCGCTTTGACTAGAGACGCTTCCCAGTTCTTGTTCAGACGCGCAAGGTCCCTTGAGATTGTGCTATAAACGCGTTCTAAGCCGGATCCGGTCTGTCCAGAGGCATTAAAGAAAAACGAGGCGCATCTGCGCTGAGCGAGTAGCTGCTCCGAAACCGATTGGGCAATCGCTGACTTGCCACTACCGGCAACACCATGCAGCCAGAAGAAGCGATTTGCAGCGTTATCGACTGGCTGGGTAAACCATTCAATAATATCTGCAATGACATCTTTGCGTGTTCCAGGTTCACATCCACCGTGTTGACGTTGGTGGCTTGCACGAGGCAAGCGATCCAGTTCTTGCTGAAATGCTACAAGGAATACATCTCAATCTACCAGAAAAATCATAGATGTTAGCACTTACAGATCCCCTTGAGCTCGGATAAAATATCATCTGTCTTTGACGATATCTGAAAAACGGTGATCTCGGTCAAGAGAACGTTTTCGTCCATGAACCGTTCTCTCAATTTGGTGAACGTGGCTTGATAAGCCGCTATTTTATTGCTATGATCCTTCAACGGTAACGTGAATGCTCGATAAGCTGGAGGATTGAGATGAATATAAGGCAGAAAGGCGTTCAAACTGAAACTTATACCAAACCCATGTGATGCATATTCCTTGATGAATATTGCGCATTCCGTTGTTTGCTGACACATTCGCTGGACTACGGTACTATGAGATTTGATCTTATCATGCTGTTCTGCCAATGAGATGTATCGGTATATATCGATCATCTTCTCCAAAAGGGCCTTGATGTCCTGGTCAAGCTTGTTTTGTTTGATCATTGCCTAAAGCGTTGCTTCAGTTCGAATAATCTACTGCAAGCTATGGATTCAGACCTTGAGCGGATAGGAGAGCACAGCACATGCGATCTTCGCATACGGATAGATCTGCGTTAAATATGTAAGCATATAAACTGGGACATCACAAAAAACTCAGATGAGTTACGTCTGCGATTCCCTCAACAATACCCAAGAAAATGGAGACCTGATCAAAAAGTGGTTCCCAGAGCTCGTAAAATTTATTTGCGTCCTCAGCACCTGCGCTGATCGCATCTATAACGCCACCTGCTGGTTTGATGATAACCTTCGGACCCAAAATACGTTTCGCGTCTTCTTCCGCATTTGCAATGGCGTCCTTGGCTTTCTTAAAATCGTTCTCTGACTCGACAACGCCTTCAAATTGAATATCTCCGGGCTCCACCTTCGAAATGTTGAGTTTAAATTTGATTGAGCCGCACTTTGTACCTCTTTTGCCGTTCTTTTGCCTAGTGTAAAGCTCTCGTACAATAGTATCTATGCTCGAATCAGTTAACGCTTCTTAGGTTTTATATGTGCTGTGCCCTACCATTGTAAGAGGCACTATCATTGAGAAAATTCAAAATCTCTAGGTTATCCTTTAGTTCCCCAATGAAGTGGTCGTTACGGTGCGGAAATATTTTCTTTGCATAGACTTGTACGACCATCAATACCTTATCCCCGACAGTGCTAGAGATATCTTCTAAGGAAGATGAAATAAACCTCGACGCACAAGGGAACTCACAATGAGAAAGTGTCATCCCACACATGATCACCTGTTTTTTTCGCAATAGATGTATTTTCCGTCCGGCCGTCCAGAGTTATTTGAAGGTAGAGATCGCGAGGGCGCTTAAGTACTCCAATCCTGGGTAGGCCTTGACATGTAATGTCTATTCATTCATTTGCAGTTTAAAAAGTAGCGATAGGATGTATAATCAATATCTATGGCCAAAGGACTGTAAATTATACTCGTTACCTGAGATCGCGACATTAACTTTAGGGTTTGTTCCTGTATCCACGTTTGAAGCCATATGAGTCGAGCACAAATTCAAAGTAGCGGGAATGCTGGTTTGAGTTTCAGCACTGTTATCGGTTGAAATTCAAGATGCAGTGCAGCTATCAGCTGAGTACAAACGGTGTGTGATGCATGTGATGACTAATTAGAAGCATGACTTCAACACGTGTTTCTAATACTGAATATAGTGTAGGAGTTGTGGTGTAGATTCCTCCTGTTACGTCTTTCTTTTTTCCTCATCAACTAGAATTT
Source organism: Agroathelia rolfsii (assembly GCA_018343915.1). Lineage (NCBI taxonomy): Eukaryota > Fungi > Basidiomycota > Agaricomycetes > Amylocorticiales > Amylocorticiaceae > Agroathelia > Agroathelia rolfsii. The sequence goes on from JABRWF010000002.1 coordinate 4,122,258, forward strand.
GCATGTGGGTTTTTACAGAAAACTACATCGGAAGTCGTATAGGAAAGCAGATCGTAATGCACACTAGTCAGACTAAACTGAAATCCAAGACAAGTAGGACAAGAAAAAAAGCTAAGAGCAGTGCTGGAATATCATGCATATCCTGACTTGGAGCCATACCGAGGCAAGAGCTACCAAAAAGGTGGAGTCGATTACTTGAAAGAACACAAAGGCGTCCATTTTCGTAACTTGACCAGTACAAAAGAACATGCCAAAAGTAGCCGACAGGGAGGTCGGCATAGCCTATTGTTCCGTAGTGCTATAAACAGCCAATGACATGGTGTCACCACCTTTCAGCCAATCGGAGTGCTGCCGTATCACATGATTATCTGTCAATGCTGCCTAATTTAGTCAAAGTGTTCAATTGTGCTTTGTTCCGTTGTTGGACAAGAATAATAAGCCAGAGTCGGCTTGTGTCGGCGGACTGGTTTACCACAATGCTGCTATTCATCAATGCCTTTAATGAAGCCATACACCCACTGCTATAAAGGCTCAAGGCCACACCAGGCTCTTGCGAGCACTTGCCTCGGTCGTGTCCTGCGTTCCTAATCTCTCTTCCTCTTATCTTTTCTCCTTCTCTCTCCTTCAGGCCTGCGGCTTTGAAAAGACCCTTGCGATCAGGTATCGCCCACACACTCCTTGCTTCAATATCCTTCACGAGATCCTCTTTGCTGTTTAATAATTTCATTATGAAATACGCCATCTTCATCGCTCTATCTCTGGCCGTATCTACCTATGCACGTCCCTTACGTCGTAGTAGCTTCGCTCTACAGAACGGCCAAGATGCCATCGCTCTCAAGTACGTCCTCTATCTATATTTGATTGATATAATACCTGGTTATTCATTTGGTCATTCACACAGCAATAAGTTCGAGACTCTGAGCGCTAACTCCACCTGCACTAGCGGTGAGACGGCTTGTGTTGATGGTAAATTCGCACAGTGCAATGCGGGCTCGTTTGTTCTCACCGCATGTGGTACTGGTGAAATGTACGTTGTATGCGCGTCGTCCCGTCCACTCACTCATCTTTGTTTTGATCAGATGTGCCGCGCTTCCTCTAGTTAACGCTGCTGGCACAAGCGTCACTTGCACTACGCAACAGGACGTCGACTCCAGAATTGCTGCCACAGGTGCCACATCTGCCAGCTCGGAAAACTCTACCTCACCGGTAGCTGATGCGTCCTTGGCTGCCACTGTGACGGCGACAGCCACAGTCACCGCAACTGGCGCCGCGTTAACATCTGCTGCGACCTCATCTTCATCCTCCTCTGATCTTCAGAGTACCACAACCCTCGATTCATCTGTGATCTGCTCTAACTTTGCCCAGAATGGGCAAGCAAACGCGTCCGAAGCTGGCCAGGTCGCCTCGCTCACGTCGACCAACAACTTTATCAACTTGTATGTTTCCTCATATCGTCATCTCACACAGCCTGTGATATCTAACACCCCAACCATTACCCAGTTGTGCTGGCCAAACACTGACCAATGGCCAACAAATCACCAAAGGATCGTGCAACCCGGCGCCGATGGGTCAGATTCCCTCCACCTCCTCCCAGCCCTCCACGAAATTCACATCGCCAAAGAACCTCGACACTCTGACGGCCAACACGACCTTTACCATCACGCTGGCCATCGGCGCGATCGAAACTGGCAACTTTGTGAACCCGGACACCAACTACTTTGCGGCGCCGCAACAGCTGAGCTCGCAAGGGCTGATCATCGGCCACTCGCACGTCGTCGTCGAGGCCCTCGACTCGCTTACGCAGACGACGCGCACGGATCCGACCAAGTTTGCGTTTTTCAAGGGGCTGAATGCGGCTGCAGTGAATGGCGTGCTTAACACGACCGTCCAAGGTGGCTTGCCAGAGGGCTTCTATCGCCTGGCATCGATCACGACCAGTGCGAATCATGTGCCGGTCTTAGGTCCCGTGGCGCAACATGGTGCATTTGATGATGCGATTTATGTGAGTGATTATATATTTGAGGTGTATCGTATCGCAATTGGGGGATGCTGACTATATACCTCTTCCATCCAATATTACAGTTCACTGTTAAAGCTGCATCGAACACCCCAGCCGCCAAGTCCACCATCACCATCACACGCACGAAGACAGTACAACCTACTCCGACTGCATAGAGAAACTTTTACTCTTGACCTCTTCGTTATATCAAGGTCGTTGTTTCTTCGGTAGCGGTTCCTGGAGGGCTCTATCTCTCTCTTACATTGTGTGGCTTCATTTCATGACATGTCGACGAGTCAATAATGACAGCGATGAATGACTTGACCTGGTTTGGCCTAATCCGACTGATTGCAATGTATCAATAGCACAGCTACTAGTACATGTACTGGCATTCGATGTATCATAGCATATTCATTGTACGCACTCGCATATTTATTTATTGAGCTAACCAATGCATAATATTATGTATCATGTTAAAGTTGATTTCCTTGTGAGGTCCCTCTTTCCCTTTTCAATCGATTGGTTATTGCCAACAACCTTTTGTCCTGGCGTCGATGGAAACTGATGCCAGTACATTTACGTTCATACAATACCACGATTCGTATTTCTAACTTCCATGACCGTTCGATGTGATTCTTCAATGACCAACGAGTGCCATCATATTGAACTGCAAACTTTCCGAACCTGCTATGAGTGTCTTCACGTACTTGGCAGTATCCTATACAAAAAAAAACAGAGAGAGGGTCGGAAATAATAATAATAAGGGACATATACATCCTTGTGATGGCGATTAACACTCACTCTGAGTAAATTCTTACACTCCCCCCGATCGACGGGGCCTGCACGGTCCCCATCAAGCTCAATAAGCCGCATCGTCCGCGTTGGCGTCTCGCTTTTACGCGCGGCGTACTCGGGTGCGGCGACAAAGCACGTGAAGTGCAAATCGGTGTCGAGATTGGGTGGTACGACTCTCTGACCTGCCGCGGCCGTCGTCGAGTGGATCTCCTCCAAGAGGGGCGTTGTCTCGAGGATGTGGGCTCGTTCGATGGGGTTTTTGCCTGGAATACGGCGAGTTGTTCGGATCGTTGTGATGACGATTGGAGTTAGGTGCAAAATTAGCACGTACCCTGACATTGTCCGATCAGTTTTTCGAGCACACTTTCAGGCGCAAAGGTGACGTCGGACTAATTTATATCATTTTCAGTCGAAAGATAGGGCGCAGGATATGAGAAATGGCAAGAACGTAAATATGGATATAAAAAACTTCCTGGACGTACATTTCCAAGTGCATGGAGCAAGCCCATAGTCCCACATGCATTGTTTATCTATTGCAAATCAAGTACTCTGCGTTATTTCTTGTTTCATCCGTTTGGCTTGATGTCAAACCAGAGAACGGTTAACGCACGGTCTGTTTGATGAAAAGGATAGTGGGATCGACTGGCGTCTGTTTCACAAGTGTGGCATCTTCCTCTTTGTATCGCCGTTCGTATTCTTCCGTGACTGGGAAGAGTAGGATGACGGCTGATTGATGTATGAACAGATCGTTGAATTTTTTTATCAGGGGTGATAAAATGAACAGGAAGGAAAAATATGGAAGAACCTTTCACGGGTTGGGGAACCATGTCGAGTAGCTGGTTTCAACAGCATCATTGTTTAAAAATAGACGAGAAACACGAAGTCAGATTGGAGTAAAAAATCCAGGATATCAATTAGTGATTACTACCTCGTCCTCCAAGCCATAGACGTCCTCAAAGTGCGCTTGAGAAGCGACCAAACCCGCTCTGAATGCCCACTGTGCTTAGGTCCCAGGAGGCGTGAATAGACTATGGTGGAATACAAGCAACTCGAATGGGCAAGACATACGTCATTCATAACCTAGTGTAAATAGCCAGTACCAAATTGGTATTAGTATGGCTGCTGGTATGTGTTCGGAAGGAGGTAATTGACATCTGGATTGCTTTCCAAAGGGACCCATTTCGGGGGCGCCATGTCAAAGATCGTGAGTAACACTGGTGATTGTTTCCGAAGACTTCGAGTTGGAGTGTATCTGTAACGCTCCGTCACTTCGTGACCGCATGTCACCGCGCCGCCATCCCTCTGGCATCTTGTTGTTGGAACGAACGATCCCGGAGGGGACAAATAAATGATATAATACTGTATAGTTCCTATCCGTACACATATAAATACGCATGTATCGTAGGAGGCGTAGTAGCTAGGCTTGAACAGAATCTACCACCTACACCACTTCTTTCTCTCTCGTGTGTTATCTCTGTGACCTAATCGTCACAGTATCATGACGTAGACGAATTAATATCGTGATGTATCGATGCTTCCGATAGGAAAAAAAAGATAGCAATACCGGTATAAAATGGATATGATAGTCAACCATAAAGCAATCTGGCTATTAGTGAGCCGGGTTAGAATGATCCCAAAAATGACGATTCAAGATGCCTTTACAAGCTAGGCAAATTGAAGTAGTCGCCCTACTAAGCTGACGCAGTTGTGCGCCGATGCCAGTGTGCAATTACCTCGTAGCATATGCGGCAATGATACAGAAACACGAACCAGAGTTTAATTGAAGGTGCATAGCGAAAACCTACATTGGGAGAACGTTACATGGGATATCACTACTATCAACTTTCGTGACTGATCCACGCGATCCATCAGCATAAATTAATTGCCAACAAGAGCCATCATGTTAAACTGCAAGCTTTCCGAATTTGCTACGAGCGTCTTCACGTACTTGGCTGTGTCCTACAAACACGGTAAAAATTAGAATAAAGGAAAGGATCGGAATAAACAGAGCACAAAAATCAAAATAATTCTGGTCAACACTCACTCTAAGCAAATCCTTACATTCACCTCGATCGACAGGGCCCGCACGGCGTCCATCCAGCTCAATAAGGCGCATCGTTTGTGTCGGCGTCTCGCTCTCGCGTGCAGCATATTCAGGAGCAGCGACAAAGCATGTAAAATGTAGATCGGTGTCGAGATCGGTAGGTACAGCGCTTTGGCCTGCCGCAGCCGTCGTCGCGTGGATTTCAGCCAGGAGGGGCGTTGTTTCAAGAATTTGGGCGCGTTCAGCAGGATTTTTGTCTTTATTTGTAAGAAAAAATGGTTTTCCGAATTTTTTTTTTTTAAGAGTGCGATAATGGAATGTACCTTGGCATTGTCCAATTAGTCGCTCGAGGACACTCTCGGGAGCTAATGTGACACCGGACTGATATAATTAATTGTTAGTGAAAAGAGAAGATGCATGAGGTGTGTAAATAAGAGAGCTTAAGGTTTGCCTAGAACGTACGTTTGCAAGTGCATGGAGCAAGCCAATGGTCCCACATGCGTTAGATATCTGTCGCAATCCAATTTTTGCGTGTTAGCTCATGAATTGAATCCGTTTATATTTTTCTTGTCAGCATGAAAAAAAAAAACAGATGTACGGTTTGCTTGATATAGAAGATTGTAGGATCTACGGGTGTCTGTTGCGCGAGTGTAGCATCTTCTTCTTTGCGCCTCCGTTCGTAATCATCCGAGATTGGAAAGAGCAGGACGACAGCTAATTAATGTATAATAAGATTATCGTGTCTTGTGTAGAACGATACGAAGCAGAAAGAATTCAAGAACCTTTTACAGGCTGAGGAACCATGCCAAGTAGCTGATCGCAGCGGTATTATCGATCCAGATAGACAGAAAGCGCTAAGTCAGATTGTGGTAGAAGCCCGGGAAACCGATCGCTACTACCTCATCTTCCAAGCCATAAACATCTTCGAAGTGTGCTTGAGATGCAATCAACCCAGCTCTGAATGCCCACTATCCTTGGGTTCCAGATATATGCCATTGAATGAACTATGGCAAAATGCTAACAGCTCGAATGGACAAGACATACGTCATTCATAACCTAGAGATAGAATGGTAATCCTGAGTTAGAATCGTCATGCCTATTAATATTTATCGTAAAAAAGCTATGGACATCAGGGTTACTCTCCAGTGGTACCCATCTCGAGGATGCCATGTTATCTTCAAGTTATATACGCTGAAGATCGTAAGTGAGAATGAAGATGATGCTGAAGCTAGTACTGACTTGGATTCTGACGACTCGTGCTACGATATCGATGCTTCCGTTTCGCCTCCCTACGGAACTAAGAAATTTGAACACGCCCCAACTTTAGTCACTGGCTAACCCCTAATTTATATCAAATCAAGAAACGATAGACCGCTTAGTACGGGGGGTGTCTCAAGTGGGGCCTCCCATATTCGGGGATAATGACATCAGAAAGGCACATTGGTAACCCAGCCTGGACGGCTTGAACGGCCTGAACGGCTTGAGCGGCCTGAGTAATTAAAGGTTTGCCTGTCATTCCCCCACCAAGTTTCCGAGTATGTCCTAAAATGCCTGCCCTTGATACTACAGTCCCACCTCTTATAACCAATACTGACAATTACGCCAAGACAATATTGGTTATAAGAGGTTATCAACGAACAGAGGGGCAGCTCCACAGATATGCTTCCGTTTTTACCACGTGAATTGCTGAGAGGATATCAACGAACAGGGGTATTGTTTAATAAGGGTACGACTCTAGTACCTTTTCCTACTTTTTAATATATCTCCTTGACTCTCCAGTATGTACGCTTGCTGATATTGCAATATAGTGTCATAGCATTATAGAGATCTTTTCTACTTGGGATGGTTGTTTGCTATGAAAAAAAAAAAAAAAAAACGGAAAATATATTTGTTATTTAGAATAATAATTAGGAGCATATAGCAGGTGTATTTTCGACTATTTTTAGGGATTAGCATACAGCAACACTAGAAAGGTGTCGGTAACAGATCAGACTCAGAGAAAAGGCAGGTGGAGGAATGACAAGCAAACTTTTAGCCGCTCAGGCTGTTCAGGCCGTTCAAGCCGTCCAGGCTGGGTTACCAATGTGCCTTTCTGATGACAATATGGCAGGCGCCACTTGAGACACCCCCCGCACTGAATGGTCTATCGTTTCTTGATCTGCTGTAATCAAACTTCAATGGATGGGTCGTCCGGACTCCGCTGTTTCCGGAGCCCGCGAAGTTTAGAGGATTACAAGTCCGAGCATCTCTATTTATATCTCCGATCATTACTTGCGACTATTACACTCTATCTTCCATTGTCACTCCTTACGATGTCCTTCTCTACACCCATAACACGGCGTAGTTCCACCAGCACATCTGTCGCAGGTACACAGGAAAGCGACTATGTAAAATCCTCGCGTCAATTTAATCTCAAGGATATATTAAAGGAAGATCTGGCCCGTGCCCGTGGAAACTCGAAGCGCCACATTTAGCAAGGGCCTTGTCATTCAAGACTCTCAAGAACCCATTCGGGAATCCGACCACATTTCAAGATACGATGTCTTGATTGACAATGCTTTGGATGGCAAGCTTCTCCAAGCGGCTGAGATGTTGATTGTCCCAACGAACGAAGATATCAGCCAGACCAAAGGACATTCCAAGCCCGAAGTAGAAACCAAACGAGAAAACAAACCTCCGAGCGAGCGAGAACACTACGAATACCTCACAAAATTCCTCAATGATTGTCTGCAACCATGCCGTAGATTCTTCCCTCATCTCATGGGCGAATACCATCAGAAGTTGGTTTTCGGAGTGTGCGACCAACCGACCATGGATGGTATTTCAGACGCGCCCCCTTTGAAGCCAGACCTTGTGGGAACTCATGGAAACTTCCCTCAGGGCAGAATATGGTGGGCAGATGAGAAGCCAGGACTTGATCGGACTGTTCTCGTTCCTTTGGAAGTCAAAAAGATGTCTCTTGATCTTATTACTCAAGCCGCGACATACGGGAGGGCCTTGTTCAGCGTCGCACCTTTCAAGCAGTTTGCGCTAGTTCTTGGATACGACCATACCGAACAACAGCTCTACTTTATGGTGTTTCATTGCGGTGGGGTGACTGTGTCCGAGGCACTTTCTGTTCAAAATCCTTCCCACAGGAAAGAAATCTTGCGCCTCTTCCTTTCGATCCTGACATGCAAAACGCCGGGCGACGCTGGATTTGCGGAATGGTTTGGGCATCTGGGTTTGTTCATCTCTCGTTGGCCAGGCGATACAAAAGGTGTTTTCCTCCATGTGATGCAAATGCTGTTCAAGAAAGATTCCCCATTTGGACGCGGCCAATCTGTTGTACGCCGCAATACCCCACCGGAAAACGAAGAATCGTCACCTTCATCCCTCATCCCAGTTGTCAACACCTCTGGAGTAGTGAAGTATGTGCCTTCGGCTGACGATCCTCAAACTTCCTCTCAAGCCCGTGCCGCTCGTACGGGCAAGTCGGGAGCCGTCGGCGACAGTAGTGCCCACCCTTCGTCGAGCTCGAGTCGAAAGAGGCCATCAGAGCACAAAACAGGGCCTGATGCAATAAAGAAAGCTAGGATAGAGACGAATGAGTCTATTTTCGAACGTGAGCCCGACTCTGATCGGCAGTAGTTATTTGCTAATTTTTTTTATCTTTCCAAGCCATCATCCTGCGGAAGGACGGCGCCGAGGCAGTGTATGTTCCACAGAAGATCGAATCAAAATACACGTCCTGCAACATACCAGCGGATGCACCGCTTGATCTTATCCTCAAGATGCTATGGCTGCCGGCTGGCTCTAGCAACATCGAAAGCGAGCTGCTCAAGGACTGCAGCGGGATGTTTGGGGTGGTCGAACACTACTACTCTTGTGCGCTATCTCACAAGCCCAGCGTTCTCTCTACAAACCATCTGTTTTTACCTGATGAGGCGAAACCGCTTGGAAAAACGGAGGGAATGGAGAAAGACCGCCGCATGCTTTGGCTTCTCGCGTTGAACTTTGCTGGAGAATCCTTGGTGAAAGCTAGCACGCCGAAGATGCTTATCACGAGCATCATTCACGCTATCCTTGGTAAGGGTCACACATATCTTTCCGTTAATATGCCCTCATATGCCAGTAGGGTATCACAACATACTCTCCAAGGGGTATCAACATCGAGACATCAGTATCGGTAATGTACTTTTCCGCGAGAAACCTGTAAAGAAGAACTTGCTCCAGGACCTCGAAGACATGAAGGCGGCGGATGCAATCCGCGAGCTTGTTGCAAAACTCGGGATCAGCGATGAGTGTAACGGGTGTGTCATTGATGGCGATCTTGCCATACGTCTGACAACCTATTTCTCATCGGAAAAGCGCAAAACAAGTCGATCTGTAAGATTTTGGCTTCTCTCTTTTCATATTTTGTGATCTGCACTAATATCAAATTCGTCAGGTCACAAAAGAATTCATGTCAGACTCTCTGCTGAAATCCATGAAACGCAATGAGCACTACCTTCAATCACCGATGGATGACTTTTTCTCATTTTACTTTGTCACTCAATGGGCGGCTGTGTTCAACAATCATGAGTTTAAGAATCCTCAGCGCAACCTACCCAAGGACTTACGTGAATTCAGAGAAAAACTTTTCACGGATGAGGATATAAGGGATTCTGTAGCTTCATCGATTCATCTTAAGAATCTTACGCCAGTCAAATATGGCCGATTTTTGTCCGAGTGTGGACCGTTCCTGAGCGAGTGGTATGGAAATTTGCATCGCGCAAACAACCGCTGGACACTACGATTGGAGGATTTGCAGTCATCGGCAAATCCGCCGGAAGTGTGTACGGGCATGTTTGAGGAGCTTATGAATGAACTTGTTCTTGACGCCTTGAAACTTTTTGACAAGCATTTGTCTTCTCTGTCTTAGATTTGAGTCATCTTTCGAATATAATAGACATGCATACGTAAGCATGCTGTAAATATGTGTTTTCTCTTTATTTCTTATCAAACCAGTAACTAGTACATATACTCTCTTATTATAAAAAAAACATATAGCCATATGCAGCCACCAGGTGTTTCCAACTGAAAGCTTGTGTCTCTGACACCTATCAATACACGTGTACTATTACCAGTACACAAATCTCCTGCTCAGGCCGAGAAGGAGCAGAGGGAGAAGATCCTTCGAAATCAAGAGGCCGCCAGGAAACAGGCGTCCGCGTGGGCGGGTCTCGATTCACTAGGCTCGTCGGCATTAACATCCTCCAGCCTAGGCGGCTCACAGTCTCAAACAAATCACGATGCGTTCGGATTTGATGACTTTCTGAAGCCATCTTCCCCTCCCACGACCATTCCCAAAGCTAAAGCCGCTGAACCTGTCAAACCGGCTGCGGCGGCACATGGGACTTTGACGATCTGGCTATACCGCACCGCCATTGAAGGCGTCCCAACCGACGACTACCGCTTCCCCTATAGCCGTCAACGATGACGATGATTGGGGTCTGGGAGATTTTGGTTCTGCGCCAACCAAGCCCCTACTACTGGCAGCGGTACAGCGCCTTCTACACACATTCTACCCTGTGAATAGACCGCCAAGCTGTAGTTGTTGCATCCTTCTTGAAAATTCAGGAGGCAGCAGCTACTTGGATCCACTGCCTAAGCAGAGATGATGTCAATCGGCTGTTAAATATTCGTGGCTGATGAATGCTCGTCCTTATCCTAGCTTCTTAACTTTTATCCCTGTAAAATTCAGTCTTGTCTAACACCGCCTGTACAAACAGATGAATTCAGCTATGGCCAGAAGCAAACCCCATTGGCCACATAAAGATGGCTCAATGACAGTCTCTGAAGTCCTCGATTTCTAGTACAATACCAACTCCCCTATGTTCGATTTCTTGCTGCACCAGATTCTAATGAAATATTGGAGATATCCATGCTTGAACTCGGCAGGGCGTCCCATCGTGTCGCACATACAGTGTGCCCGGTTGGCTCGTCGAAATTTACCGACAGTAAATCAGAAGTAGTGGCAATCATAGCCATATTGGACAATGTACATTATCATGCTATCGTTATGGGGTTAATCAAAGCTGGATTGGTAGTAAGTTTATGCTACAATGACAATGGCTCCAAAGATTGATCTCTGCGTCTGATAGCCCTTTCCGATGTCCCCACGCAACTCAGCAGCGGGCATCGTCAGCATGCTACGCCCAACCAACTGCCACCGGATTCTGGCCACAAGATCCACCGTCTATGCCCTATTAGATTCAGTCAAAATCGAACTACAGCAATCGCAGAATGATGCTGGCATTGGACGGCAAAACATTCGAGTTGTCAATCGAAGAACCACCAAGGTTTGATATATTTTATCCGCACCTGGGTCGAGAGTCTATCAAAGATGGTTTCACGCCTTATCATCGTCTCCTAGATTGTTGGGAGAAGCGGCTTGCATGCAACTTCGTTCCGGATAGGGCAAGTCGTGCACCCGTCATAGGCAATGAGTGACTGGTTCCCGATTCTACTAAAGTCTGGCATTCAAATGAGTTCTCTACCAACCACTACTGGTGTACGTAGTCTCCTCTACCCGTTTACTGTAAACAATGACCAAGAATTGTTATATATTTAAATACTAGCTCGTTACTTGGATTCCTGCACAAACAGTTTCGAATGCCACAGTCGATAACATGTTCTTGCGACAGCACTATCGATCAGAAATGCTTCATCTCGTGCATCCTAGACCAATACTATGGAATGAAGTGATTGAACTAGTATGTACAGTAATTAACGACCAACGCCCCGAATGTAGACTTGCACTCGTATCTGCCGCAGAATGGCCGAAAGAGCTCGAGGAACTAGGACAGAATGAAGAAATGATACGTACTTCAGTGAGTGGTTTCAAGTTTCTCCTCTGCTTGATGCAGTAGCTGACGCATTAAATTTAATAAGCCTGCTATAAGTTACTAGACTTCTTTTCACGAATGTTCAATGGACAGGTGATTGATACGGAGGAAGTAGGAAGCGTTTCTGGTTTCACCTGTGATAGGATTCAACAGATCATTCCTTCGTTGGAACGTTTACAGCCACTAAACAAAGACGATGTTAAGGCATGGGTATTGTACTGGGTCTCTAGAGGCCTATAGTTGCCAAGCATGTTATTTGTTACATTAGACTTGAATACTAATACTTATCAGAATATTGAATTGTCACGTCAATTATTAAGAGGATTTGTTCAAGCCATTGTTCCCAGTCATATGTCTCGCTATTACCAGTAGTACTGTGCTTGTACACACCTAGCGAGACGAAGACTACTGATAAAGCTGGCCCCCAGGTACAAAGATTTCTCAAAAGACTGGTAAAAACGGCATTTTTCTTTTTGAAAACTCCAGAGTGTTATAACAAGATCGATTCTGTAGCGCTCGACTTGGAAATGGCGTAGATGCGTCATGTCATAATGCTTCCGCTACAGAGGAAAAAAAAAAGAAAAGAAAAGAAAAGAGAGAAACCTATCGATTCAGAGGGCGATTTTTTTTTTTTTTTTTAAATCCAGTTCAACTCCATGGACGGCGGTGATTTACAGACCTGCGGACAATCATTACTACTATTCTGTCGATCATGATAATACAAAACGGCCATAGCTGTGCTGATTTCATTGTGGATGGGGGCTTCGTAGCCTAATAAACGTACGCATTCAAACTTTGCTTATCCTGCAGACTTTTAACTCACTATTGCACTGATTAGCAATACGTCTCTTCCTTAACATTGAGATAGCTAGTTGCTGATGTAGTTAATTCTGACTATGATCCTTATTGCTTTTCTGAGCAAATGATTATCACGTACGAGTATGACGTCGTTGCCTACGAGATCACTAGGGCTCCGGATCCACAGCTACGATGCTCACGGGTTGGCTAGAAAATAACGACAACAAGGCCGTCAAGGCAATGAGGTCTCAGATTGCACCCTATCATACCTGAAAATGATTCCGTTTGCCGACTCAGAGGCTCCGAGGGCTACATGACGCCGTCTAGCCTTCTCACATATCAAGCTTTGAACGTTCTGATCGTTTGAACATCCGGCAGGAGAGATGAAAATAGCACAGTATAGTTGATAGCCTTAAACCTTTCACATTGAGGTTCATCACGCCGCTCATAATCCAGAAAAAAAAAACCGTATAGACCAGGCATACCCATACTCATCATTCAAAACCATAAATATTGAGTCGTTTATACGGAAGAAGAAAATCACCACCTCTTCTTATCACGTCGTGGCTACCGCGTGTTAAAAAGAGAAACCAATGGAAATTATGGAAATCGGTGGATAAGGAACAAGACGGCCGATCCTCGGCTTCATCAAAATTTGAGCATCAAATGTGAAGGATGAAGAGGTCATTTGTACTCAGCAAGACGGCACGAGGAGTAATGACCCAGAAGGTTGGCACACAGGATGTCGGTGGAGGAAAGGGAGTTAAAATACAAGGAAATTTAGGAAAACAAAAGCAATCATATGATTGTTCACATGTTGATGCACGTTGAAGGTACGGACTAGCTGGCAAATTTTGGACGATGGATGGTGTTCGTTCTCCCTAGATGATATTGTCAACTTTAATGTGCGACCCAGACATTGATTTCTGTATTCTATCTTCAATTACAGAGGTAAATTGCCCAACAAAGCGAGCAGATGCTCGATTACGACAGTTTATCATTGCTGTGACTGGAAAGGCTTGCCGGACCGCATGTCATCAGCGGTGCGCGACGCGAGGCATGCTTCCTGTGACATAGCTCCCGTGGTCCGTGTGTACAGGATTCAATAACACATTTTTCATGACAGCCACCTCTTTCCCAAGTCACCGGAGAAAAATTAAAGCTTATATAAGCTATTATGTGACTCTGTGAACGATGAAGTGTGTATCCATGTGGGTGCACGGCTGCCACAGCATGTGAGGCAGAGCCTGAGGTCATCATGTCCGATGTCTTACAAGAGAAGCGCAGTTACCTTTACCAGTCAGTAAACTGGTGCACATATCTTACTGGCCTATCTTGCGGTTTGATTAATCAAGCAGCGTTACTACGGTCATTACGGAGATATGGGTATTTTTTGGGAGCTTGCTTTGTGGTGGATCGAGGTAGTGGCAAAGAAAATATTCAAACTGGCCAATGGCAGGCGAATGCACTTCGACGGGCGAGCCGGCAGGACTAACCGGATTTAATACGCACAGCTTAGCGGCCTTTTACCATTTCACATCATCACATTGCGACAGCCATGAGCCTCCCTCTCGATGTTCACACTGTCTCATATGAACGATGCCCTGCTTCTTCGTCACTGAAAAAGGTCTTGATAGCTCAAATTGGCCAAATAATTATGAGGACCCAGCTGGATATAAAGCAGGTCAATCTTGGGACTCATTGCAGCCCACATCCGCTCCTCTCAGCGCCTTCCTCTTCCTCCTCGCCTCATAAGACCACCAGACATATCCCTCTTCTCTTTCGCAACACGCTTCATACTGTACTAGTCCATAGGCACCATGAACCCTAGCTCCAGTATGAATCATGCAAGTTTTCATCCTATACTCCTAGTCACTAACTATCACCACCACATGGTTAGGTCATATCACTTCATCCATCGATACATCACCCTCGACATCCTTGCCCTCGCTCATCCATGTTCCCGATGGGGTCTGTATGGCTCTTGTTGAAGATATTGTCAATGGGCACGTGTGGGATCCATCCAAGCGCCCGAGAAAAAATCCGCCGCGTCCAATGAACAAATTCATCCTGTACAGAAGCTACTTCATCAAAGACAAGTACGGGAGACTTGAGGGTAATAGACAGAGAAAAGCCAGCGCTGAGGCTGGTCGTGTTTGGAAGAATATGTCGATGAAGGATCAGGGGTTTTGGGCTACCTTGGCCAATGATATCGATGCACGGCATAAATCCCGATTCCCTCAGTACAAGTTCAATCCTAGGGATGCAAAAGATATCAAAAGACGTGGGCACAAAGCCAAACAGACATCAGGTAATAAGCCTCCCTCCACACCCTCTCTCAATAATCTTTTCTCATCATTTATTCTCAAAAAAGCGTCGGGAAGGAGACCCAAGAAGGCTGCTGGTAAGTCCTTTCTTCCACTCGGAACTTTTCCATACTGTACTCATGCTACGAGCAGTATATGAATCTTCTAGTATATCTTCTTCTGGATTATCCCCTCCCAACTCTTCCGATAGCGAACCCTCGTCTTCTTGGAATACCCCGGTCCGGACGATGTCGTCAATCCCACTCCCGTCCGTGTCAGGAGTGACCCAATTCCCTTATAACTCGGATCCTAACAATCAATGCTATGCTCAGACTCGATACTGTTCCCCAATATCTGATTCTACAGATGGTTATAATGACCAACCCTTTCAGAGCGTGAAACATACCCACTCGGAATATCCTGTCTGTATTTCAGGGGTTTCTACTGCGAACGCCATGTACACCAATCCGTCTACGCATATTGGTATCGACATCATTCCCTCGTTTTCCCACCATGCACAATTCACCTGGGATGACTCCTCGGACAACTTCAACCTCCCTGTGATGAATGCATACTCCCAAGAGCCATCAGGACTGTCTCCGTTCGATAGCTCATCTCAATACCTCCCTGCACTGGTTCAGGCAGCGCCTATTGCTCTTCCTCTTACCTCTCATTTAGACCTCCCCGTCCTTTGTGCGATGATGGAGTCACTCCTTGCTCCCACCCTAATACCCGATGTTGACTTCCACATTCAGCCGACTTCCACTGATTGTGTGCCCCCATTCGCTTTTGATTCATCGATCGCAGTCACTCCATATGAAGTGATTGACATAATGACTAGGGTATCCTCGCCGGACTATACATCTTTCCTCAATTTGAACACGTTCTCAGATCCGGTCACAGTCGATTCAGCATATGACGATTCTCCTAGTCTCTGTTGGTCCGAGTGCAACTACATGTACAATAAATCTATACTCGGCTCTCTCGATCACGTCCAATTTGGCTTCTATTGAACCTCTCTTTCTTTTAATATCATAAATGCATCAATATCATTTTTCTTTGATTTTTTTTCTCACTTTGTAATTATGATGTGAGAACCCAGCAGGTCTTGGTTGTATTATCGGTGTACTAATTGTTCCTACGATTTTCATTCGCTTTATCCTTGTTTCTTTGGTTGTATCTCCTTGACTACCTATACTTTTTTTTGTCATTTTTATCGTTTACCATTAGCCTCCTATTCTTCTGGAATTGATTTGTATATCTCTCAAACAATCGCATTGAATTGTGGCGTCGGTTGGGAGTTGCATATCACGTGAGGATGTTTAGCCACAGTTGAGCCACAATGGGCCACTGGTGACTTCATTGAAGTTCGGGCGAAGATAATAGCAAACTTCCGGCGGTGGGAATACCATGCTTACTAATACATCTCCGTCTTGGTGTGGAAAGGATACTCGGTCAGTAATAATGTATCATATGCATCAATCAAGCCTCATTCAATGCATTATGATGCAATCAATGTATCCACGCGCATCCATATCGATTAGACCAGTATTCTTGAGTCTTGAGCTTGAGATTTCGGGCATACCAAATTTTGTTGTAGCGTTGGAACGTATGGTGACATCATCAGTAAGCAATTAAATTCTATTGATCAAGTAGCCGTTCGCCATCTCGAGCTTTACCCACTCCCTATACTTTCGGAGTTATAGTCGTTACATTGATCGAATGATAATGAAGTTGACCCTCAATCAAAACCGTGACACAAGGCTGTCCATCAGCTTGATGTATCATTTCAAGTTGATATTCGTTTTCCCCGAGCCCCCACGAGCAATATCTGAGTCGAGGCAAATGCATCATTCTCACCATAACACTAAGCTTAAGTTAACCCCGTTATGCACAAGTAGGTATTCATTTTATGTTCCGCTCACTCAGAAGTATAATTGAAAGTGGTTTTTATTTCACCAGCAACCAAAATGAAACTAAATCAGGCTCACACTCGTGTGCTTGTATTCCTTGGTATCTGGGCCAGGAAATGTTTCGCAACAACATCTGGATATCACCTTACGGGCAACGTGTTTTCTCCGAAGGCCGACTCCGTGCTGGGCGCGGGAATGCAGTCGTAGTACCCAGAAGTACTTCATAAACCTATTGGTGCCCCTCAGCTTATGAATGTATCGGTCCCGTCCACTAAGCATTGCGATTCATTTCAAGTATAATTTTCAAATTAAGTTCGAGTTCTGAGCCATTATGCTGATGCCAGTGTAAGTTATGATAGTGGTATTGAACTTCGGACTAGTCCATATGATGCAGGTATAATTGTTATATCACGGCATGATATACATAGCCTTCAGACCTGGCAGTGGCGTACCTCAACCACCCCTCTTTCCCTATAAAATGAAGATAGCAGTAGATCCGCCAAGCAGGCTTCAAATCGATTGCTCTCGCGAAGGATACTACTCCCTATACTTTCAATTATGGCCCTATCGACAGCTGCTCACTTCGACGCTAACCCAACCTTTGGAGCATTCACAATTGGGATCGATATATCTATGCTACTTCTAGGCGTGCTAACGTTGCAAACATACATATATTTCTCTCGCTATCATAAAGATCCATTCACATTTAAAGCTATGATATATTATCCAGGCATTTTACGCAATCTTAGTAGGCTGAATTCCCCCTCCATTTTAGGTTGCTTTCATTTGGTACGATTCTTCTCTATCTCTTTCCTCCTTGTTGGAGCTGGTGGACTAAAATCTGCTTTGATAGGTGTGTAGAGGTTGGACATGCAATTTGTGTTGCGACTACGAACTATACATGGTTGATAGTCAACTATGGCAATCCCGAAGTGTTGGTGCGTAAGTCGCCTGTGGCACTGCAAGTAGCGGTTATGTTCAGTGGTGTGGTTTCACCTATTACTCAAGTGATTTTTCCTATTGAATTTTGAACTATGACGTTTTACTAAAAGTTTGCAATAAGTCTTTCTTTGCATGGCGATTCTTGGTCTTGTCTAAACGATGGCTCATCCCAATCGTCTGCTGGATTCTATCCTTCCTTCGATTACTAGCAAGTGTACTCATTCTGGTTGAGAGTACATATATGAAGACATTCCCACAATATGTGGTTCAATGGAAATGGCTTCTTATTTTCATCTTGTAAGTTTAGTCAGTAGTTGACTATTTTCTGCTGATATAAGCTTGCTATACCCTAGCGCAGTTGGATGTTGTAACGATATCTTGGTAGCAGTATGCTCATGCTATTACATCAATCGTGAGAGAGAACGGGCTATACATAGGCAAGCATTATTTGATCCATGATACAGGGAAATCCACTCAATTTTTCACCGTTCCAGAACTGCACACATGCTGAACAAGATGATGGAATACTCTATTCGTGAGTTTCTTCCTTGATTGAAAGAGTGCGTAGACAAGTACTAATTTCATAACTCATCGATTCCATCGATAGAGACAGGCGCCATTACGAGGTAAGGTCCACCACCGAACCTTTCGAAATTACTGGCAATTGGCACAAATAATCTCACTAAATTCATTTAGTATCGCCGAAATCGTGATTGTTATCTTGGTATATGCACTATTTCCCTTTAGGCCTGGTCTGTTCTAACTATTATCCAGTTCATCAAGATGCCCCATAACTGTAAGTGTCTCTTGCCTTTGTTTAGCAGAGTAGAAGCCAATTTGGCGACATAACCCAAACATGAATTCGAAGTGATCTGGCTTAGCATCTTCACATTCCTACCACGATGTAAGCGAATTCGACACGTTGTTCAACTTGAAATAATCAATATATAATGTTTATTTGCTCGTTTTACTCTTGCCTCCAGTGTTCTCAAATTCTCTCCTAGCTTCGTGAGTTATCTTACTTCAGCTTCATAATTACAATATCATTCTCATGAATGTGGCACTAATAATAAAAAATCTATCTCATCGGAATCTATTTTAGACTTAATGCCCGGGCACAGCTGCGTTAGCAAGGTCTCAGACAGATAGGTGCTCCCGTCGCGGAACTTCCCCTCCACTCTCGTGATCACGAAAATGTCCCCGGACTATCACCGGTACGTCCATGATTATAACTATAGCTCATGATCATTGTCTTACGTTTATATTATACATTTTGCATGCTTTATCCAACGAATGATTCAATATAACCTAACACATGGGTCTTCTTTCCTTCATAGCTCGCTATCAACGTCAATCGGGAAATAATCACAACCGTTGATGTGGTGGGTAGTCATAGTCTGTTTGAGTCGGAGACCAAAGCGCTTGCCAGTATGAGCTTGAATATTGACGACACCGCAGATGAGGATTGCGCCTTTCAATGATGATGACAGAAAGAAGAAGGTTCATGAATCCTAAGCCTCTAGCCCCGAATACAGACAGCAATAATGGGGCAAATGCTTGGTGCTGGGTCCATATCAGATTACATCCTGTGCTAGAGCCTACAATTACCAGTGTATGGTTCATTCTTGGTCCGGAAGGAGGGCGCAAACTTTGTCTTCTTGTCAACATAAGATTTTATGCACGCCCCTGCTCATTACTGGACTTCTTATAAATCATAATTTTTTTTCTAATACAATAATTATACTGGGTAATCCCAAATAACACTAGCTTTGACTAGTAGAATTTTACTGCTGTCTTACGCGCTGCGACTTGCACTGAGTCTGAGGTTCTCTATTCAAACTCACGCCCTCAGTGCATTTAAGAATCATGACTCCGGCCATTGCTTGATCTCACTTCTATCGACGCATGTTGCGTATTTCTTCTCTTTCTCAGCTTGCTGATATAAAAAGAATGAACAATATAGCCATCATGAAGCAAGTGGTAATGAGTGTCCCGCGAACAGTGACGGCAGTAGCGGTGCATTCGTAGACTTGAAGCTGGCTCATGGACAAGTTGTTCGTGTATAATTTAGGCAATGAATTCTTATCCGTGAATGAGTTATCTTGAACTTCAATGGCGCTGAACATGGTGCTAGCAAGAAGTGAACATGTCGAATGATCCTACTAGCAGCAACTCTTGGTTTGCTCTATTCAATTATTCCATGTCTCTGCATTTATAACACGGCATAGGGCAAACAGATATCATAGTGACTTACCTCAAACAAGCATTACCCGTGCTTCGCACGGAAGAAAGTGAAATAGCTAATAAAAATCAAACCTGATTGCCTTATAAACCCAGACCACTGTATTAAAATTCGATGCGGCATGCAGCCTAACTCAATTAAAATGTTCGATTGGCTACGTGTAAGGGTACAAACGCAATAAGGTACATTGAGTAAAATCTACTAATAGATAATGAAAATTTTATGAAGAGAATAGAACAGTGTATGGTACCAAGATACAGATGGAACAATAATGCTTGCCAAGGTGGTTCAAGCACTCAGATTCAAATATCAACATAAACACACTGGCAAAATTTACTTGTGTTTTGTATAGGTAGAGGTCAACAGTCAATCAGTCAACCCCGGCACATTAGCAACCGTGGGCCGTGCTTCGCACGGCTCCAGTGGCACACCAGAGTTACATCATTGACCTGGAGAGCCACCAGGGTACTTGATAAAATAAATGATGCAAATGGTAACGGCAGTATGATGCGTGCGTAAATAAGAACCCCAAAGAAATGTACTATTCCATACAATGGAGGCAAATGGAAATGGTGAAAATTTCACCCAGCGGATACGGAATTTTATGCATTAATTTTATGGCGTGATTAAAAGTTAATGACGATCTCATATAGGTTTAAATTTGTATAGGTATCGTTTTATTATCGATATCCATCTTCTTGAGCAAAACACTATCGATTAGTCACCAACCTATCATGCCTGTCATGACTCGGAGCCTTTGCTAGTAGTACTTGGGTCCCTGTACATCGGTTACTTCTTATATAATTCGATATCCCAGAAATCCCCTTCATTTTCGCCGAAATTCGGACCTCTGTCATGACAAGGTAATAGCGAGCTCTGGACATAATCGGAAGGAAGCGCATTCACCCCACACTATCATGTCAGCGTAAAGGACATAAAGACAGTATTAGCAAATCAATCAAGAATTCTTTGACACCATCAATCAATCATCAATCATACCCTTTCCAAGCCAGTGCTTTTGTATGTTCATAAATGATAGTTTTTACTATTTGACAATTTAGTAAGGTCGGTGGGTGTCGAAGTGCATAAACTGTTAATTAGCCATTCCCGCTTGCTTTATTGCTCTTAGGCATTCAAATCAGTGATGATACGCTCCATATGACGAGCCAGGGGCAGAGGTGTGATTTAATTGGAGCGTTGGTCCGATAATCAATCTTCATTAAGCGAGAATCATAACCGCGACAAGGAGTTGTTCGTTTGCCTGATGTATCATTCCAAAAAAGTTCGACTTGTCAAGTTGACATCAACATTACTGATGCAAGTCGTACTTTCCAGCCTGAACACAGGCACTTTGATGTTCCGCCCATTCGGAAACTTAAGTAATGCCCAGTATGACTTCTTAATTCAAGTTTTGAATGATTACGCTGATGTAAGTGGTCTTACGGGACTTGAGCAGCATGAAGTTCCAGGCACACTCGTGTGTCAATGACATGCGGATGGACTTTTACATCATAACATTCACATCGTCACCAGGTCCGGCGTACGGCAATCATCTTTATCGATTTTCTTATAAGACGTAGATAATGGTAAAGTCGCAAAGCAGATTCTCTATCGACTGCTCCAGCGAGTACGATATAAGCTACAGTGCGGCCTATACAACACAGTTATGGCTAGCTCAGAGGTTTCTCAGTATGATGCAAACCCAACTTTTGGCGCGTTTACGATTGGGATCGATATATCTATGCTGCTTTTGGGAGTGTTAACGCTACAAACATACATCTATTTCTCTCGGTATTACAAGGATCCATTCTGGATTAAAGCCATGGTATATATTTGATTATCTGATATCTCCTTAGTACAATATATTGAATGCATCTCAATTCTCTAGGTCGCACTTATCTGGTACGGTTCTTTCCCCCTTCCCCTTGAGATTAATAAAATCTAAACTGAATATCCTATAGGTGTGTGGAAGTTGGACACGCAATTTGTGTTGCAGCAACGAATTACACATGGATGATCATTCACTATGGCAATCCCGAAGTATTAATTGGAAGATTACCTGTAACGTTGCAAATGTCTGTCATATTCAGCGGCGTTGTCTCGCCTATTACCCAGGTAATATCTCCTTGTCCTATATTCTGGTTAACGAAGTTTCTGAGATATAGCATATCATTTTTTAATTAGTCATTCTTTGCATGGCGATTCCTGGTCTTATCCAAACGATGGTTGATTCCAGTTGTCTGCTGGATTCTATCCTTCATTCGACTCCTTGCGAGCGTGCTTATTTTAGCAGAAACTACACGTATGAAGACGTTCCCACAATATTTGGTGCAATGGAAATGGCTTCTTATTTTCGTCTTGTCAGTCCAACCGATGATTAATCATTCTCTCTACTGATGTACCTTCATCGTATCCCAGTGCGATTGGATGTTTTATCGATATCTTGGTGGCACTCTGCTTATGTTATTATATCAACCGCGAGAAAGAACGAGCTATGCGTCGGTATGCGTTAGCTAAGTTATGCTTTTAGGAGGTACGCTCAACTGATTTCACTCCAGGACAGCACGTATATTGAGTAAGATGATGGAATATGCCATTCGTAAGTTATTCCCGGACGGTGCTAATTGAAACCATCAATCCTACATCTTGCTCATCTAATCTACAGAAACGGGCGTCATAACAAGGTAGGACCTACAACTAAATTTACTGACTGGTGCTGGCAATTGATGCGCCCTGACAAATTCAGCATTGCCGAAATCATGACCATCATTTTAGTACACGCGTTTCCCTCTTTTTAACCTGTATTATCACTAATGATGTTTTAGTTCGTTAAGATGCCTGATAACTGTATGTTATTTTCATTTTTTTGGCCATGAAGATAGAAATTCAACAGTGCAATCCAACCATACAGTCATATGGCTTAGCATCTTTACATTCCTACCACGACGTAAGTACAAATTTGTACATTGAAACAACTGCATTAATTTCTCATTCCTCATTTCGCTCTTCCCATCAGTGTTTTCGAATTCACTTTTAGCTTCGTGCGTATTTCAAGCCTTTCCTCATGAGGAAAACAAAAATCCAACCATATCGACATCTATTTCCAGGCTCAACGCCCGCGAAAAGCTGCGCCAACAACGTCTCCCACAAATAGGCAGCTCCGTTCCAGATTTTTCGTTCCACTCTCGCGCTCAAGGCGATATGCATGGAATATTACCGGTACGTCCCTGGTTATTGTGCACTACAATTCGTCATTATTATAGTTGCGTCATGCATGTTGCATGTCCTGTGTAACGATAATGAGGAATGATGCAACAATCTGACACCGCATAATACCTGTTTCTAGCTCGCTATCAGCGTCAATCATGAGACAATCGCGGCTTCCGATGCGGTGGACGGCCATAGTCTGACCGATTCGGAGACTACCAAGGCGCTTGCTGACATAATAGGCAACAGGAATACTGCTGGTGCGGTTTCGATCCTGCCCTTCGATGGCGATACCGGAAAGAAGAGGGTTTTTGGATTCAAGTCTCTAGCACCAAGCGTGGCTAGCGGAATAAATGCTGCCTAATGCATGTGCATACAGGATGGTTAGATTACGCTCTTGTATCAGAACCTTGAGGTATTTAGTCTGAATAGGATGCTACAAACTTAATTTAATATTGACATATAAGAAGTAATAAGCCTTCAATAAACATTGAGAGCTTCGGATTCGTACAAGTCAAAGATATATAAAAAAAAAGATATCATCACATGCAGGGAAAATATAGATATACATTATACACGCGTGTACTAAAGGACAAAAAGGACGACATGATGATAGCGACCAAAAATAAAGGATTCATGAGAGGGAGAGGGAGAGAAAAGGAGAAGAGGAACACAAATGCGGGGTAACAATTACAGATGAAGTTAGAAGGACTGGGTAAATAATATGATAGGGAGTAGGTGCCTCCTTCTTCAACTTAGCAGCAGCATTTCCACATGTATCATCACTTTAACAGAAGATAAAAAGGAGTAGCTGGTCATGTTCCTCGGTATCTTAAGAAATTAGGAAAAAAAAAACAGGATCATACAAGCGCAAAAAGAGGATAAGAAAGCATTCCACAAGACATATAGAATAGCACACAAAGAGAGGAGAGGAGAAAAGAGGATCGAGAACGATGAGCTCGAGGAAAAAAAAGATTATACGTCTCACGGCCCCGATTACAACTGGTCATCCCCCTCATGCCGGCTGTGCGGGTGTGTCCACGATAGCGCGCATGTTAACGTGGACGTGCGATGGCTTGTTGACGAGGTGGCAGACCTCAATGCCCTCGATCCACTTCTCTTTCATCACTTCCTCAATCGGACTACGCTTGCGCGGGTCAGGATCAAGCATCTTGCGCAGCACCGGTCGACATGCACGCGGGCTGAGATTATTGATCGTAGGCGGGCATGCACTGGCGGGCCCGCTTGCATTACAAGCCTGCGCATAGGCAGCGTAAAGCTCGTCAGAGGGCTGAGCCACGCGCCAGGGGATCTCCTGGAAGTGCAGGCAGTAGTAGACGATACCACAGGCCCAGACATCGACAAGACGTGCGTCGTAGGCTGATGAAGAAAAACACCCCCCTCTTAACCAAAGATATAAGGAAAAGGAAAAGGAAAAGAAGACATACGCTTGCCCAAGAACTGTTCTGGAGCGATATACGGTTCGCTTCCACACAGGCCTGTGGACATGTGGATCGTCGTCTCCCATGGCAATCGGTAAACGGTTGAGGCGCCAAAGTCGCCGACCTAATTGTGACAGCTAACGTCAGCAAGGTTCACAGCAAATAAGGAAAATGCATGCGAATAGAATTACTTTGAGACGCCCCTTCTGGTCGAAGAGAAGGTTCTCCGGCTTGATGTCTCTGTGAGCGACACCTTGCGAGTGCAAATAGGCGACACCATTAAGCATCTGGCGGAAGCAGCATTCGACCTCGCTAGGGCTCATGCCACCCTTCTTGATAGCCGCATACAGATCGCCACCGGGGCAGAACTCCATGACTTCGCACCAACGCTGCTGCTCGTCCTGAACCAGATCCACAGTCTCTACGACGTTGATGTGGTGCAACGTAGAGGAAATGCAGAACTCAGCCGTGAGCTTCTTGACATACTCTTTCTCGGACTCGTTCTTGCGGCGTTTGCGGAATTCCTGAAAGGAGAATGAAAAAAAGGCACTAGTGTCAGCAGCGGCAGCGATGCCGATTTGTGCAAAAATGGAATGTAAATAAGGCGACAATGAAACCCTGTGTGTAACCACAGTGCTCATCAACACGTTACCTTGATCGCATATAGCTTCTCCTCGGTCCGATCCCACTTGTGCGCGAGGCGAACGACGGAAGTGGCACCCTTGCCGATGGCCACCTTGCCGCACACGCCGTACTTCTGCCCGAGGCTGCCCGCTGTGCTCTCTCCTGCCACGCTCCGGCGCTCGCCGTCAGAATCCGACTTTTTACTGCTCCCTGTGGAGCGCGCCGAAGCGCGCCGGGCCAACTTGGGTGCAGTGGCGAGCAAATCCTTGAGTGTGAACTTCTGGCCTGTGCCGTGCGAGGAGGCATCTTCAGAACGGACAGAGCCGTTTTGAGAAGGCGTACGCGAGGGCGCTGCAGGGCGCGAGAAGGTCTTGGCTGAAGACTTAGTAGGGGAGGTGACAGACGGCGGTGACTTGGGACCGCCGTGGCTGTGGTTGTTGCTGTTGCCATTAACGGCAGTGTTCAACTTGGGGGGCTCCTCTTTCTTGCCTCCCAGGGCCTCAAGTCGGCTACCTGGTACCGCCGAGGACATGCTCGGCGCACGGGACTGTGCACGGGATGGCGCACAACTATTGGCGCGTGTCGAGGGCAGACTGCTCGTCTCACAGTCACTCTCGCTGCCCGAGTCACTCTCCGTCTCAAAGACAGACCCGGGCGTGGAAGGCGGCCTAGATGGTGGCATGGAGGGAGGGGGAGAGAGCTTAAACATACGGGCGTTGTCGCTCGAGGATGAAGCGGAGCGGATGGAGAGGGGCATGTTCTGCGACGCGGGACCGCGCTGGGAAGGCTGATACACATGGGGGGCAGCTGTCACTGTCTTGCTGGTACCGGTGGTTGTGGCCGAGCTCGTGGTGCGACTGCTGCTACTCCGACCATGAGGAGGTTTATCAGCGTCCTGGCCATCGCCGCCGTCGAGGGCAGTCTGGGGCGTGTCGGTGGATGAGGGGGTGGAGGCAGATCCGGCCGTAGCTGGAGACATGGCTGTGCTGATCGTGGGCGATGGAGAGAACTAGGTGGGGCGAGGATGGGAGGGAGAGGGTTGGAGATGGGCTCAGGGAGATAGCAGTGGTCGTAGTCGTGGTCGTGGTCGTTGGCGAGGATGGGATGTGTGTGTGGATGGAGGTATTTCTACAGGCAGTATCTCATAGTGGAGTTGCCTGTGTGCGATACTTATATGTCCAGGCAAAGAAAAAAAAATTACACAGAGAGAAGACCGATGTAGACGCAGAGCAGATGGGCAGCACAAGCAAACTAGACAATGCAGCAGACGACGGTGCCCGCAGACAATGACGGCGGCAGCGACGACGACAACGACGACAACGACGAGAGCGTCGCCCTCTGTGAAATCGATACAGAAAAATAAATATTCTTTTTTGGGCAGATAATCATATCATTAGGTAAGTCGGATTCCGGCCTATTCCGTGCACACCAATCGCATGCGGAACATTATTGGACCTTTCAGGGCAACAGACGCTCGCAAAGGCCTCGCAAATGCCCTTTCAACTGTTGCTTTCATATGGCCACAATCCATGGCCATTGGCCGCAAACTCTCAAAGAGATATGTTTGTGGTTCGTGCCCAGGCGGTGAAAGGGCCCTGCCCCTTGCAATGCTGCCCATATTTCTTTCAGGCTCCGAGAGACAGCCTCAGCAACCTCTGCGGGGCCAACGGCAAATGTAGCTCGTTCTCCTCGTGCTGCTCAGACCAGACTCTGTGGGGACTTCCTGCAGTAGGCACCCATTACGTATGTCTCTGCGATGGAAGGAGCAAGTCGGCGCCAGAGACATATCCCGCATGACAAAGCCATGCCTTTGTCTAAGCACAATCAAGGGACGGCGTCGGAAGAAAATGGCCGGTGGCGGTGGCAGGTGCCGAAATGCCTGTGGTATTAGCTAGAAAATTAAGGTTTGATAGCGTCGCGGCATAGTCACGTGTGCTTCTCAGCCACAAGGGCCACTTCCAGCCCCCTCGCCCCGCCGTCGTCGTTATCGACCCCATCCTCAAGACTCCGGTGAGTGATGGATGAAATTATGCTCGATGGATGCTTGGTGCTAATCGTGAGATGTAGAACCAGCCAGCAAGATGGGTCAGTCGCTATTCACCAAATTATTCTAGGCAAAATGTACAGAAAAATTGATGCATGCTTTTTTTCGTCTCTCTTCACGCACGATCATGCCCATCGACAACAGTGAACCTCCGCTCTCAAAAACGTCTCGCCGCCGCCGTTGCTGGCGTCGGAAAGCGCAAGATCTGGCTGGACCCTGCTAGCCAGGCTGATATTGGCAATGCCAACTCGCGTTCGCATGTCAAGAAGCTCATCAAGGACTCGGTCATCATCATCAAGCCCACCACAATCCACTCGCGCGCGCGCACGCGCGACCTGCTTGCTGCCAAGCGCCTGGGTCGTCACATGGGCACTGGTAAGCGCAAGGGTACCGCCGAGGCTCGTATGCCAACCAAGGTGCAATGGATGCGTCGCCAGCGTGTCCTTCGTCGTTTGCTGCGCAAGTACAGGGAGGCTGGCAAGATTGACAAGCATCTGTTCGTTTTACTCTTATTTTACCCTTATCGTTATAGTTTCTCAGGTTATTTTTGCATCAATCAACTAACTTTTCTTAGGTACCACGTATTGTACCAAAAGTCGAAGGGTAATGTCTTCAAGAACAAGCGTGTCCTGATGGAGTACATCCACAAGGCCAAGGCTGAGAAGACACGTACCAAGATCCTCACTGACCAGATGGAGGCTCGCCGTGTCAAGAACAAGGTAAGCAACGCTATACCCAGCCCTTCCTCATTCCGGATCCTAACCTTGCTCTTCCTCTTTCCAGGCTGCCCGTGAGCGTAGGTCGGCACGTGTTGCCGAGAAGCGTCAAGCTATCATCGCTGTTGAGAATGAGGAGACACAGCAGTAATGGGCATCTTACTAGCTTTATCGCTCCATTCTACCCACCTTTCCTGAGGGCGAGAGCGGTCTCGCCCGCACTCTACCCTGTGCATTGTACCTACGTCGTAACCCATGATCGCTGTATTTTACATGCTCTTTCTTTTTTTCGATGAAACTACGCCAGGTCTTATGCATTTCCACTCTGTTACCAGCATCGTCCCGTCTTGACCCCAAAGTGTCATAGCTTGATCCGAACGCCACGTCCCGAAATTATCACGCTGGATATCGAAATATTCCTTTTTAAGAGATTTAGAGTCATTAGGTGTACAAATATGATCCCTACCATGATGCTGCTAAGCCCCTTGCCGACACCTCTTATCTCTAACATACAAACCATGGCTTGCTTTAATGCCCGAGTGTTCTATAAGTGGCCTTCGATGAGGCGCAATATGAGCACTTGCTGCATTCACGTGTCCCGAGAAGAAATGGAGATACGATAAGCTTGGCATCGATTCGAGCGTACCCACATCATGTTGCGTCTTGAGATGATTGGGGATACTTATCTATTGGAATAGCTGAATTTGCTCGGCTTGAAGTTATACAAATACTCCCAGCTGGCCGCTATTCGGTAGTAGTACGACTCCCCAGACTGAACGCCATGGGCAACCAATTCTCTAGCCTACACTCTGGGTTCTCGCAGCTCCAAGACATCCTCAATCACCAGCGCGAGTTCTCTGACCGCCTCACAAAGGAATCCCCCGGCATACCCGTCCCGAACCCTACGAGGGCATTTTGGACGGTGCCGGCGGCGGCGATTGCTGATTATCGGTCGACGCAGGGTGGTGTGCCGACGTATGCAGATATTGTCATTATCGGGTCTGGGATTACGGGTACGTACGTCTACAATGATGATATATGCTATTTTATTGTTATATTCCTGGGATTTTTATTTGGTTGCGATGTGTGGAGGGCTTGATGCCGAAGAAAGGGGGGATGTCTCACTAGATTCCACTCACCATTATTTTCGAATTCACAATCCCATTTTCATTTATGTCTTGATGTTTTGATGCAAAGACGCATTGAATGGGGTATATTCATTACTTCTCTTTATTACTGTTACTCTCGCAGGTACTTCTATCGCACGAGAACTATTCGAAGATGAACATGGGCAGACACTGAACGTCGTCATGCTCGACGCGCGTGAGATATGCACAGGCGCGACAGGCCGGTGAGCGAATCCAAATTATCCACATTGGCCTGTATACCTATCGTCTTATTCTCAACGAAATTGTAACTTTACTGGCATCTTCCAGAAACGGCGGGCATATCACACCCGTTCTCTACTCAGAGTACCCCCTACTGAGAGCGCGGTATGGCGCCGCCATGGCTGCGAAGCATATCCGCTTCCGGCTCGCGCATAGGCACGCAGTGGGACTGGTTGCTCTGGAGGAGGCAGAGGCGGAGGCAGAAGCTACCGGCGGGCAAGATAACAAAGGAGAGCTGGACCTGTGTCAATACCGCGAGACCGAGGCATTGGACGTGTACTACAACGAAAAAGCGTGGGCGGATGCCAAGGCGTTACTGGAAGTATTCAAGGCTGGCATGCCCAAGGAGGCGAGTGCGTACAAGGTGTATGAGAAACGCGAGGCGCTCGAGGTGTGTTATGCACTATCTGCCTTTTTGCTTTTACTCTTTCCCCCTTGCTGCTATTTTTGATTTTTCATATGAGCGGGAAATTGAACTTACCTGCCTGTTGTTGCGTCTTTTTTGCCCGGTCATAGAGATACCAACTGGCGCCGCACACAGTGGGCGTGATCAGCATACCGGCGGCATCCATTCATCCTTACCGGCTTGTGACGAAGATCCTGACAAGGTTGCTAGCGGAGCACCCAAAGTGAGTAAGCCTTATATGAAATCAAAAAAACCCAAAACACACAAACCACTAAATTCTAATCCCCATTTCATTTCTGATCAGTTTCCAATTATACGCCAACACACCCGTCACGTCCATTTCAGTGGACCACAGTACTTCGGGACAGAAGAAAAGTAAAGGCTCTGGTGAGAAGCTATACACCGTGCACACACCCCTGGGCCAGATCTGCACGCCGCACGTCGTGCACGCCACGAACGCGTACGCATCCCACCTATTGACGCCCATGCGCAAGAAGATCATCCCCTGGCGTGGCACCATGTCGGCCCAGCGCCCTGGCATGTCTTATCAATCCGCTTCATCCCCATCCACTCCACCCTCCACCCCCTCATCTTCATCGCCATCGGGAAAGGCGCATTACCCAACGCCGTTCCCGCCCGGCACACTCTCGCACGTTTTCTATCTGGGCGAGCTCGAGCATGGGTTCGATTATCTCACGCAGCTGCCCGATGGTGAGCACGAGCTGATGATGGGCGGCGCGGGGCTGCACGCAAAGGACCTCGGCAACGCGGACGACCGGACGTATAATGTGCACACAGCGATGCATCTCTCCGGTGCGTTGTCCGTCATGTTTGGTGAACGGAATTGGGGCGCGGAGAAGAGGGTGGAAGTAGTGGCAAAGGATGAAGATGAGGGGGGAGGGAGAGGGGACCGTCGGCAGCAGGGCGACGAGGGCGAGGCAGGAAGTGACGAGGGCAGCGCAGTGGGGCAGTGGTTCGACGGCCGCGTTAAGGCGCTCTGGAGCGGTATCATGGCGTACTCGGTCGATGGGATACCCTGGGTGGGCAGGTTGCCCGCGCGCATGTCCGGTCGAGTTCCGCCGCCGCCATCATCTGCGTTAGCATTGAGGAACTCACGGGTTTCATCATTGTCATCTATTTTCACAAATGATAAGCAGGACATGGGAGTAAGCAAGAGCAAAGGATGGTCGATCGCGGACCCGGGAGAGTGGATAAGCGCAGGGTATACGGGCGAGGGCATGGTGCATGCGTGGTTGTCTGGTAGGGCGCTGGCACGCATGATTCTAAATGACGAGGAAACTATCAAGGCCTGGTTCCCCGAGATCATGCGCGTGGACGTCAATCGGTGGAAGAAGACAGATTTTGAAGGAAAAGCTAAAGAAGGGAGGTGTGCTCACCGTGTTTAGGCACTGGGGTTTCTGGACAGCTGCTGCGGCTGATATTGGGATAATTTGTAGTTTTATGGGTCACTGTTACTGTTGTATATTAGTATGAACACTTTTTTGCATACGAGAGCATATGTATGTCTTGTTTCGGTGCATCGAATAACCTTGGTCAAAGGTCTGCGCTCGTGGCTCAAGCTCGAGCCTGGGCAAGGTCACCATATTGGAATTCCGATCAAGGGAGCGGTTCATAGACGGGTCGATAGAGGCTGCAAGAGCATAACCTGCAGTTATATAATATTAGGGAAACAGATGGAGAATACATTATCCCAGAGGCTACAAGTTTATGAGGGTTCCCTTTTGGTTGAGTGGTATCGGTGATACATTGCATGACATCTAGATCAATATGTTTGTTACGGCTTGAAGGAGTTCCATGCCTCATTCAGAGCTCCAAACACCCCATTTGCGATCATTCTTTGCTCGACTGTTGTATTACTGGCGTTCAACTGCGAGAAAGAAAGAAAAGAGAGGAAACGTCAACTAAACCCATTTTCCTTCGACTGCGCAAAACTCACCTTGTCCGGATGCACACGCGCGATTGCCTTCATGTAGCGCACTTTGACCTGTGCTGGAGAAATCAGCTCGCTCATGTTGACCTTGGTCCAGCCAAGCTCGGGCCAGAGCACGGTGTCCAGGCTCTGGATGAGCGCACGGATGTTGGTTTCTTTGCCACCCTTCCATGCAGTCAGGCGCGCCTCGACGCTATCCTTCAAGTTGAACCGCTCCGTGTCCTCCGCCTCAGCAACGGAGTTCGCAGCGCGCAGCTTATCGAGCGCTTCTGACGGTGCCTGCGTCACGACAGGACGCACGGGCGCAGTTGCAGGCCTTGGCTTAGGCTTCGGTTTGGCTGGTGCCACCCCACTCTCACTCCCATTCGCACTCTCGCTCCCAGCAGCCTGCGCCGTCAGCGTCCTCCGACACCTCCCAGCACCCCGCACCGCCTCGGCCCTCTCCGCCGCCGGCGCCCACTCCGCACCTGCCAACGCCTCCCAATCCTTGCCCGCCTCAGCCCACCGCTCCCTGCCCTCCCACGCCTCCGCACGGCGCCGCCACGCTTTCACGAGCCCGGCCGCCAGATCAACACCAGCACCCTCCTCCGCTTTTTTCACGCGCCGCTCCCGCGCGGGATGGTACCCAGCGCCGACGATGTCGATCGTCGCCTGACAATCCTCCACCGCGGCGGCGTACTCGCCCGTCTTGAGCCGCGCCGTCGCACGGTTCGTGAGCAACGGCACGCGCAGGAGGTGGCCCGCGGGTAGGGACTCCAACGCGAGTGTGTAGGCCGACACGGCGTCGGCGTATTGGCCGAGTTTGTAGAGCTCCGTGCCGCGCGTGCGGTGTTGTGTCGCGGTGGAGATAGCGGACGGGCTCGCTGGGACGGTTTTGCGGATGATGGGTGATGGAGCGCGTTGGGCGGGCGGGGGTGGTGCGGTGGGTGTGGGTTGGGAAGAGGCGGTAGAGGAGGCGGCGCCAGCGTTTCTGGAGCGTCCTGCACCGCCAGCATGCCGGAAGGGAGATTTGTACACACCTCGACTTTCTGAAGTATTGGTGGACGAGCCCCCGCCGCTGCCGCCGCCGAGAAGGTCCACTTCGGGAGCTGACGCAGCAGACGATGATCTTGCGAGAGACGATGAGGAGGCGCTCGGTGCCGCCCTGTCCGCTCCACCCTTGGCTGGCCACGCAGACTTTTTTGGCTTGCGAGCCTCTTGACTCGGCACTCCCGCATCGTCATCCCCATCACCATCCCTAAATCCACCTCCTTCGACCGCATCCTGCATCCACTTGGGCCGCCCGTCTCTAGTAGGACCCCTCGATGCCGAGGAAGAGGAGGATGAGGCTGCCATAGCTGCCGCGCGCTCTTCGTACGCCTTCTGCACGCGCTCCTTCCCAGACGCCCAGAACGCGTTGGCCTTGTTGAACATGCTCAGACCGATCTCGGACGCCTGTGCGAGCAGCTTGTCCGCCTGGTCTTGGAACGCCTGCTGATTCTGGTTCGGGCTGGAGTCTTGCGCGCGTTCTGTTGTGTCGGGTCGCGTCCGGCGGGATGAACGTTGGGCCTGAGACGATCCATGGGGCGCTTGTGAAGCGGTGGTGGTAGCGATAGATGAGGTCGGGGGCCGTGGAGAGGGTGAGGATGACGCGTCGCCGCCAAGCAGAGTTCCTAGGGCAGCTTGGACGTCCATGCCGCCATCTGTCTTTGCGAGGGCGGCGCGTGCTTGGGCAGGAGAAAAGCCCATCTCGACGATCTGACCGATGATATGCGGCGGAGGGCTAGACGCGCGGGAGTTCTATCGCGCTTGTTTTAAGTATATGCGTGATCATAAGAAACATGCGATTCACCTGCTGGGATGCGGACGCCTTACTTCTCTGGCTTCGTCGGGCGACTGGCGCTGGCTCATCCGCAAAACCATCCTGATCCAGATCCGACGCGCCATCTTCCATCAGCTCATCCTCACGATTGCCAAAGTCAAAGTCGCCGGGGTCGTTGCCGTTGGTTGACGACCGGCTAGGCTGGGAGGGCTTGTTGAAAATCTCGAAATCCAGTTCGGAGCTATTAGGCTGTCCTGAAGGCGCCGCAGAGCTCGTCGGCGCAGATCCAAAGTCTCCCAGACCCCAATCGTTGTCGTTGTTGACGGCTGTAGGGGAAGCGGTAGTCGTCAGCTGGGACGCCTTCAATGGCGGTGCAGCAGCCAGATCGTCAAAGTCCCATGTGCCCGCCGCAGCCGGTTTGACAGGTTCAGCGGCTTTGGCTTTAGGAGCGGTCGTGGGAGGAGACGACGGCTTCAGAAAGTCATCAAATCCGAACGCATCATGGTTTGTTTGAGATTGAGAGCCGCCTAGGCTGGGGGATGCCGATGCCGATGAGCCTAGTGAATCGAGACCCGCCCACGCGGATGCCTGTTTCCTGGCGGCCTCTTGATTTCGAAGGATCTTCTCCCTTTGCTCCTTCTCGGCCTGAGCGGCACGCTGCGCCATAGTCATGTTGGCCGTCGACCTCGAGGAGCTACCTCCCGCGCTGGCAAACAGATCGCCAAAGGCATCACCGCCGGAGGATGACGACGAGGGAGCGACAGAAGTTTTGGATGTGGTGGGGGGCGGCTTGTTAGTATACTGAGGAGTGCCAGTGCGAGATTGTGGGTTTGACGTTGAGGCTAGGATCGAGAAAGCGTCATATTGTGGCCGACTGGGAGGGGTGCCAGCTGGGCGAGATGATGGAGCGAATGTGTTGCCTAGAGGACGTGCGTTGGTCGAGGTCTTGGACGATGGCTGAGGTGCAGAAGAATTCCAGAGATCCGCAAATGAATCAGACATTTTTTTTTCTGCTACGGGAAGCGCAAAGAGGATGCTAGTGATTTATTATGCACTAGTGGGTCGTAACAGCAGGAGTCTAGTGTAGTAGTAACTTGAAGTATGACTGAGTGATATGACTGAGTGATCTCACTGTGATGGTGGCCCAGTTGCTTCCGGTCTCGTCTTGTTCACTTACCTTATCACTCCCAGTGGCAAATCATTCTCGGTGAAAAGCAATGTCGAACAAATGTCAGAATTTAGCCTTCCAATATGCCGCTAGTCAAGCTACCGTCGTGGCATTGGTCAAGCATATATTTATATATTACCGATTTCGAACAATATAGGCTGAGTCAGGAAGTCAAGTGAATCGCTGCGAATGGCCGCCGTGCAAACTTGGCCTATCTGTTGCTACAACCTCATTCAAGCTGGCCTCATCGACACCTTCACTCATTCTCTTCCAAATTTCACTCTTTTATGGCTTATGATCCTTCTCCCTACAGACCTTGTTGCTTATTATACGCTCTCGCTTGGCTGGTTCCTCTTCAGTTTTCTACTCTCTCAACCATGGTCTCAGGCTATCGTGGTCTCTCCAGAGTCTGGTCTTGTTTGCTGTCTTGGATTCTTACCCAAACAACGGCGGTGACAGGGGTGTCCTTAGGCTGTGAGTACACAGGACACAGCAGGATTGACCAGCACTTTGGCCAGGCCCTCATCACAGTCCTCATTGACGACGCAGTTTAGTAGTAGGTGCAAGTGTATGGCAATGGATGTGTAGCCAAGTGTGGCCAATGTAAATGCTTAATGCGAGCTTGGATTTCTTGAGTGGAGGCATATTGAGTGCATGCGGTAGGGTCTTGGGCGTCTGTCGACCATTCGATAACGGTGCTAGAGGCTTGCCGCAGAACAAGGATGACAATGACAAACTTGGTTTTGAGGGCTTCAAGGATGCTGGCGCTGGGGAGTGCTCTAGGAATTATCATGTCCATTGTTCTCCTGCTGCTACCCCACTGACCGCCGCAATAGGTGCACTTTATGCGCCTGGGCTCGCAGCAATGTTATCTGAACTCTGCCTTGCTTATGTCCAGCTACTTTCTCGATAGTAAATGCTGTCACCACTGGCTAAGCACTCTTATGCTCATTATGAGCCGTATTTGCAGAGTACCTATGCATGCGCTTCCCCCCAATGTTTACTGCAGCCATTCACATCACTCTATCCAATAGATACCAACCGGCAGCGCTATTTGTACTGCCCATACAGTTGTTTTTGGAATGTACTGTACTGGCTTCTACTGCTGTCCACACTAATAGTACGTGGTATACCCAATGCCAGACCGTTTGCAATGTCACTGACGCAATAGTGTTCGGATTCATTCTTGACATTCTTATTGCCTTTGTTATTAGGAGGCTTATATTATATATATTCATATATATTCTTCATTTCAAGTTAGAATGCTACAATAAATTTATTTCATTCAAAAAGCAGCCAATTGTGGAACAAAGATACGACTGAAATGTGACTGGAATCCGACTAAAGGGCTGACTAAAGTGCGACTATCATCTGGATGCACGTGCATTTTTAGCGTTGCTTAAGTGCTGACTTGTATCCGACATTTGTCTGACAACTATGTCGGACACGTTGTACCAAAAACGACAAATCCGACTAAGATCTGATAATTGCCCGACATTGCTTTTTACTGAGTATATGAAGAGTCAAGGCGGCTAAGCTCAATTTCACTCGGGTTATGGCTGTGCAAACCTGCCATCGGGTCAGCCATGAGGTATTGGTCGACATTACGTGGTAGAGGTGGCTCGGGTGAGTTGCGGCTATCGGTGCAGAATCTCGTCTTGTAATGATATAGTCGTGCACTATTGCTGAGGGCATTGGTTGAAGTTATAGACTGATTGTCCCAGCCCTGATTGTTGCATTGACAAATCCAAATTGTAGGGTCGTACTCGAGCTTGGTCTAGAAATGAATGGTATAGTAAGTGAATGCCTTGAAATTGAAAGAAAACAGGATGAAAAAACAAGATGACATAACGACTGACCTGTTGTACATTAGCAATATGAATGCCACTGGGCAACGCTTGGGCTTCCGTCTTGGTGCCTTCAACATTGACCTTGGCGCTGCTGAAGCCAGCCGTATTGTTTGAGCGTCCATGATAAACTTCCGGCAGTAATGGCATCATATTGGCGTGCAACATCGGCGTAAATATTTCCATATGCAATGCGGGGTGTCCAAAATGCCTCGGGCTGTCCAGCTTGTCACTCTTGATATCAGCTTTCTGGGAATGAGTTTTGGCGTTGCGACCTTCTTCTGGTGATGGGATGTGCCCCTTGAAAGCCGAATTGAACTTCTTTTCTATCACTATCTTGGTACCCAGGACAATGAGGATGGGGGGAATAGTGGCGATCCACGTGAAGGAAGCAAAACCGAATTGATTTAGGATGGCTTTAGAGTATTTAGCTGATTAATGCTGAAGAGTATTCAAGTAGGTTTAAGCATAACGCACTGAGAAGCATGAGTAACTGCATCATAATGATTGACACTATGAAACGATTGATGACAACATTCCAAAGGCGCTGAAAAGATTTGAATGGGACGAAGTTACGGTTTGTGTTGAGGAATGGTAGTACATACCCCGCCAGTTTCAATTTTGGAGGTGAATACAAACAGTAACTGATATTTGTAGACCCAGGAGCTAATCCAGAAGACGACGGCAGCTGCGACTGTGACGAGCGGGGCCAAAGGTGCAAAAACTACACCAACAGTACCCATGAGCAGCTATATACTTATAGGGGTGGATATTATTAATACAAATGTGGTTTCTAGAAGTTCATTCAAGAAAAACTCGCCATATCAGAACTGATGTAACTTAGTTATATCACATCAAAAAAAATAAAGGAGAAGACATACTAGTAAACTGCGTAAGGAAATTCTCTAGGCTGGGTAAATTCTCTGTGATCACGAGGAGTACGACTCGTGATATGTGTTTTGAATGAAATGAACACAAGATTTATGATTTGCGCGAGATCAAACACAACCAGAAAACCGCGAAGGCTAAGCATAAAATAAGATCTCTTAGCAGATCTGATAACAGAACATGTCGCCTTACGAAAAGAATGTTAGCCAGTAGGAAGACTGGTTAATGTAGGCACTGTTGATGGAGCTCGGCACAGCTATTCAGAGGTGAGTTTTGTTACCAGGCATAACAGTTTGTCTTTCAAGAGAACATACTTTTGAGAATCTCGAAAATTTCTTTTGTGTTCCTGTGGTGTTCAATGTCATTGACGATAGTTACAGCAAGACCTTGATGACACGGTGGACATTTCAAAGCACATTTCTTACTAATCGAGCTAAAAACATTTAAAAAAAAACTTACTGAAACCAACACCAATGAGAGTGAAGATGATCAATTCGGAGACGACCAAGAAAAAGAAATATCTTGCTACAACGGCCTGATCAAGTGCTGAGTGTGTTAGCGCTCCTTGATACTGGGATAACCATCTAATTATAAGGGGTAGAAAGTAACCGAAGAGCGCAGGCACCGCGGAGGGAAGTACACCAGAAACAATGGCAAACGTTGTAGGTGATGCATTCTGCCACTTTCCAAGGAAACCAACAATTTCAGTCAACTATAAGGCAGCTGATCTTAGTACTCGGTAGCTAGCGGGAAAAGTAGGTTACTAACAGATGATATATTGGCAAAAACCGATATGGCAAAAAGAGGAACTGTGTTGAAGAAACAAGCAAGAGCTAGCAAGAGAAAGCCAGTTACCCGCTTTCTTTCTCGAGCACCTGAGGTCTGGTTAATATTCTCCCAGATCTAAAGCCAGATGAGACAGTGCGGATACTTTCTAAAAAAGAAAACTGACAATGTCTTTGGGATGAGGTGCTAAGATTACAGTTGTACCTTTAGGGTTCTTGCCTTGGAGCATACGTGCCACTATATGCGCATAAGGAGTGGCGGCAAGAGTGGCGAATCCATAGTTTTCTGGCTTTCCAAACTCGTACTTGTTTTTATGATGGTCCTCTATAACAGAGTCGGTGTGTTTTAATTTTGCACTGCAAATGGTCAGGATGAGAACAAAAGCGAGATGTAAAGTTGGCATACGTATAAAAATCGATCGCATCGCATTTTGTCCCTCCCATACCCAAGAATCCTCCTTGTTGAAGCATGGGTCTCTCCCTTCCTATCTTTCCACCCTTTAGGTACCCCACAAGTACCTGCTCAAATTTGCGAACGGTGGCGTTGTGACGTTGAATCAGGTCAGGAAGTCTTCCTACTTTACGACCAATGTGGTAAGAGGTCATTGGATAAGGCATTGACAGCGACCGGAAGACTTCTGCAATGCCTTCATCAGACCGGAATTTCTGTGGCACATCAGTGATAAGGAGCGTCCGTGCATAGAAAGCTTCCTGATACTCTGCTGACAGGAACCACAGTTGGCGAAGACGGACCATGTGTCCCCAGTGGATCCAAATGAATATCAAGGCAATACCTGTGATGGCATACACGGCCAAAATGTGCACATATAAATACGACCCAGTAACATTTTGTATTGTAAGCATATTCAAGATGGTGTAGGGGGTGCTAGCCTTTACATTATAGACCACATCGACGGGTATGAGCACTGCGCAAGAGAAGAGGGCGAGAACGGAGAAGCACCACCGAAACATTCGAAGGAAACGCAGGAAGGTAGCGGCGTCGAGTCCAGCTTTCTCGATGATCTCTGCTTCTTTGGTGTATATTAGCGGAGACACCCACCCAAATAGGCCGCCGGATATCCTGGGAGGCTTTCTGTTGTCTTCATGATACTTGACTTTAGGTTCGTAAATGATCTGCAAGACATGAGTGGTAGTAACAATAGGAAGAAAATAACTATACCTTGTTATTAGGCCGCAGAATATTGAATGCTACTATGGGCCCAATCTTGAGAGGGATTGTAAATGAGAAGATGAAAACAATACTCGTAGAAATTTGGACAAACAGAAATGAGACTCATGAGCAACACCTGGGATGCAACAGCAGCAGGTATCATCTCACGAGCATTGGTACTTTGAGAAAAAATCTGTTTAAGGGTAGACATAATTGAATAAGTGAGAGGGTAGTAGAATTAAGCCAGAGCCCTCAAATTGATGTCATGAAGTTAAAAAAAGCAATTTCTATCAAATATGATATATGATATATCAAGGATTAAATAAGGAGAATATCAGAGTCAAGAAGTATTGTCACAGGTCTATAAAGTGGGCAGGGGACTTAGGACTGTGGCTGTAATAGAGGACAGGGACTTGGGAGCAATAGGAACTAGTGGGGAGTAACAGGGACTGATAAAAATCAATGGAATGGACAAAGGAGGTCTATGAGATGGGAAAGCATCTCTCGGACTTGACTACTTAAATACAAGTACTTTACAGGCTAACAATAACTATATTATATCTCAATCATGATCCTATAATGATCCTACACCTCTTGATTGTTGGTTACCTTCTGTTTAACTATTCATCTATTAATTGTGATTTCATCATTTATCCTTGATATCTTAAGCTAATAAGGTGTCCACTGGCTTTTATAGCTATTCCATAGCTAAGAGCATCATTCTTGATATGTACACTTGATAATCCTAAGTATATACTATTATGAGCTTAGAAGACATAGATACAGTTGCCACCAAAAGTCTGTTATACAGGCTTTCACCACAATTTTTCTTACATTTCATCCACTTCTACACCATTTTTCTTCAAATAAAAATTCATGTAATATATTATGAGTGTTTCTTGTAAGCACAAAGTATCAGATTATGGAAAAATGCTGTAGTTGGTCATTGGTGTGCAAATCAATGATTATTCATAAAAATGGCAAAACCCAGCTCAACAAGTACAGCATATTTTAAAATGGAGAAGATGGGTTCAGAAAGTCATCAAATCCGAACGCATCATGGTTTGTCTGGGACTGTGAGCCGCCTAGGCTGGGGGATGTTGATGCTGATGAACCTAGTGAATCGAGACCCGCCCATGCGGATGCCTGTTTCCTGGCGGCCTCTTGATTCGAAGGATCTTCTCCCTTTGCTCCTTCTCGGCCTGAGCGGAACGCTGCGCCATAGTCATGTTGGCCGTCGACCTCGAGGAGCTGCCCCCCGCGCTGGCGGACAGATCGCCAAAGGCATCACCGCCGGAGGATGACGACGAGGGAGCGACAGAAGTTTTGGATGCGATGGGGGGGGGGGCTTGTTAGTATACTGAGGAGTGCCAGTGCGAGATTGTGGGTTTGACGTTGAGGCTAGGATCGAGAAAGCGTCATATTGTGGCCGACTGGGAGGGGTGCCAGCTGGGCGAGATGATGGAGCGAATGTGTTGCCTAGAGGACGTGCGTTGGTCGAGGTCTTGGAAGATGGCTGAAGTACAGAAGAATTCCAGAGATCCGCAAATGAATCAGACATTTTACTTTTACTGCTATGGGAAGCACAGGGTAGATACTAGTGAATCATTATGCACTAGTGAGCCATAATAGCAGGAGTCTATTATAGTGTAGTCAGTATGACCAAGTATGTGCACCGCCAAGTCACGGTGTGTGCCAGTGCCAGTCAATCACCGTGGCATTGGTGAGATCGAGTTGCTTCAGGTCTCGTCTTGTCCACTTACGGTAGGTTGACTAGCGGCATGCATAAATGAGGTAGTACATGTAGTTACTTGTATGTGGCCGTGTATATATAACGGAAGAACGATGCAATAATCGTATTCAACGTGGACATGTACTCATTCGCCCACTTGTAATCGACATAAGTTCGTCGAGAGGGTGTTAGGTGGCTCATTACATACCCACATTCACTAGTTCACTCTTTGTAGATTTGTGTACTGGTACTATTACACGTGTGTTGATAGATATCAGACACTAGCTTTCAGTTAGAAACACCAGATGACTGCGTATGTCTATATGTCTTTTTTTTATAACAAGAGTGTACATGTACTAGTACTGGTTTGATAAGAAATAAAGAGAAAACACATATTTACAGTATGCTTGCGTATGCATATCTATTCGAAAGATAATTCAAACCTAAGACAGAGAAGATAACTGCTTGTCATAAAGTTTCAAGGCGTCAAGAACGAGTTCACTTATAAGCTCCTCAAACATGTCTGTACACACTTCGGGCGGATTTGCCGATGACTGCAAATCCTCTAATCGTGGTGTCCAGCGGTTGTTTGCGCGATGCAAATTTCCATACCACTCGCTCAGGAACGGTCCGCACTTGGATAAAAATTGACCATATTTGACTGGCGTAAGATTTATGTTCTGAATCGATGAAGTTACGGAATCCCTTATATCTCCATCCGTGAAAAGTTTTTCCCTGAATTCACGTAAGTCCTTGGGTAGGTTGCGCTGAGGTTTGTTAAATTCATGATTGTTGAACACAGCCGCCCATTGAGTGACAAAGTAAAATGAGAAAAAGTCATCCATCGGTGATTGAAGGTAGTGCTCATTGCGTTTCATGGATTTCAGTAGAGTCTGACATGAATTCTTTTGTGCCCTGACGAATTTGAGATTAGTGCAGATTACAAAAAATA
The DNA here is from genome assembly GCA_018343915.1 of Agroathelia rolfsii. Lineage (NCBI taxonomy): Eukaryota > Fungi > Basidiomycota > Agaricomycetes > Amylocorticiales > Amylocorticiaceae > Agroathelia > Agroathelia rolfsii. The sequence goes on from JABRWF010000002.1 coordinate 4,164,288, forward strand.
CGAAAAGAGAGAAACCTAGAACTTACAGATCGACTTGTTTTGCGCTGTTCCGAGGAGAAATAGGTTGTCAGACGTATGGCAAGATCGCCATCAATGACACACCCGTTACACTCATCGCTGATCCCGAGTTTTGCAACAAGCTCGCGGATTGCATCCGCCGCCTTCATCTCTTCAAGGTCCTGGAGCAAGTTCTTCTTCACAGGTTTCTCGCGGAAAAGTACATTACCGATACTGATGTCTCGATGTTGATACCCCTTGCAGAGTATGTTGTGATACCCTACTGGCATATGAGGGCGTATTAACGGAAAAATATGTGTGACCCTTACCAAGGATAGCGTGAATGATGCTCGTGATAAGCATCTTCGGCGTGCTAGCTTTCACCAACGATTCTCCAGCAAAGCTCAACGCGAGAAGCCAAAGCATGCGGCGGTCTTTCTCCATTCCCTCCGTTTTTCCAAGCGGCTTCGCCTCATCAGGTAAAAACAGATGGTTTGTAGAGAGAATGCCGGGCTTGTGGGATAGCGCACAAGAATAGTAGTGTTCAACTACCCCAAACATCCCGCTGCAGTCCTTGAGCAGCTCGCTTTCGATGTTGCTAGAGCCAGCCGGCAGCCATAGAATCTTGAGGATAAGATCAAGCGGCGTATCCGCTGGTATGCCGCAGGACGTGTATTTTGATTCGATCTTCTGTGGGACATACACTGCCCCACCGCCGTCCTTCCGCAGAATGATGGCTTGGAAAGATAAAAAAAAAATAGCAAATAACTACTACCGATCAGAGTCAGGCTCACGTTCGAAAATAGACTCATTCGTCTCTATCCTAGCTTTCTTTATCGCATCAGGCTCTGTTTTGTGCTCTGATGGCCTCTTTCGACTCGAGCTCGACGAAGGGTGGGCACTACTGTCGCCGACGGCTCCCGACTTGCCCGTACGAGCAGCACGGGCTTGAGAGGAAGTTTGAGGATCGTCAGCCGAAGGCACATACTTCACTACTCCAGAGGTGTTGACAACTGGGACGAGGGATGAAGGTGACGATTCTTCGTTTTCCGGTGGGGTATTGCGGCGTACAACAGATTGGCCGCGTCCAAATGGGGAGTCTTTCTTGAACAGCATTTGCATCACATGGAGGAAAACACCTTTTGTATCGCCTGGCCAACGAGAGATGAACAAACCCAGATGCCCAAACCATTCCGAAAATCCAGCGTCGCCCGGCGTTTTCCATGTCAGGATCGAAAGGAAGAGGCGCAAGATTTCTTTCCTGTGGGAAGGATTTTGAACAGAAAGTGCCTCGGACACAGTCACCCCACCGCAATGAAACACCATAAAGTAGAGCTGTTGTTCGGTATGGTCGTATCCAAGAACTAGCGCAAACTGCCTGAAAGGTGCGACGCTGAACAAGGCTCTCCCGTATGTCGCGGCTTGAGCAATAAGATCAAGAGACATCTTTTTGACTTCCAAAGGAACGAGAACAGTCCGATCAAGTCCTGGCTTCTCATCAGCCCACCATAGTCTGCCCTGAGGGAGGTGTCCATGAGTTCCCACAAGGTCTGGCTTCAAAGGGGGCGCGTCTGAAATACCATCCATGGTCGGTCGGTCGCACACTCCGAAAACCAACTTCTGATGGTATTCGCCCATGAGATGAGGGAAGAATCTACGGCATAGTTGCAGACAATCATTGAGGAATTTTGTGAGGTATTCGTAGTGTTCTCGCTCGCTCGGAGGTTTGTTTTCTCGTTTGGTTTCTACTTCGGGCTTGGAATGTCCTTTGGTCTGGCTGATATCTTCGTTCGTTGGGACAATCAACATCTCAGCCGCTTGGAGAAGCTTGCCATCCAAAGCGTTGTCAATCAAGACATCGTATCTTGGAATGTGGTCGAATTCCCGAATGGGTTCTGCGTTGTTCTTGAGAGTCTTGAATGACAAGGCCCTTGCTAAATGTGGCGCTTCGAGTTTCCACGGGCACGGGCCAGATCTTCCTTTAATATATCCTTGAGATTAAATTGACGCGAGGATTTTACATAGTCGCTTTCCTGTGTACCTGCGACAGATGTGCTGGTGGAACTACGCCGTGTTATGGGTGTAGAGAAGGACATCGTAAGGAGTGACAATGGAAGATAGAGTGTAATAGTCGCAAGTAATGATCGGAGATTTAAATAGAGATGCTCGGACTTGTAATCCTCTGAACTTCGCGGGCTCCGGAAACAGCGGAGTCCGGACGACCCATCCATTGAAGTTTGATTACAGCAGATCAAGAAACGATAGACCATTCAGTGCGGGGGGTGTCTCAAGTGGCGCCTGCCATATTGTCATCAGAAAGGCACATTGGTAACCCAGCCTGGACGGCTTGAACGGCCTGAACAGCCTGAGCGGCTAAAAGTTTGCTTGTCATTCCTCCACCTGTCTTTTCTCTGAGTCTGATCTGTTACCGACACCTTTCTAGTGTTGCTGTATGCTAATCCCTAAAAATACACCTGCTATATGCTCCTAAATTTTATTATTCTAAATAACAAATATATTTTCCGTTTTTTTTTTTTTTCTTCATAGCAAACAACCATCCCAAGTAGAGAAGATCTCTATAATGCTATGACACTATATTGCAATATCAGCAAGCGTACATACTGGAGATCCAAGGAGATATATTAAAAAGTAGGAAAAGGTACTACAGTCGTAACCTTATTAAACAATACCCCTTTTCGTTGATACCCTCTTATATTCTACAATATCTTGGCGTCAGCAATTTGGTATGCAGTCTCTTATTTGCTCTGGAGACAACATTAGCGGACGTAATTGCTGACCACCCGGGAGACATACACATCTCCCAAATTGCAGACTCCATAGGCGTCGAACAGGAAAGACTCGACGTCATTCTCCGTCGTTTGGCGATAGAAAGCTTCTTCAACGAAGGTGTGTCAAATAATCATCATTGCTGCAAGAAACGCAACCTCTCAGACAGTGTTTAAGTTTCTACCCACGCGTATGCACCTTCTCGACTGACCAAGCCACTCCTGTCAGTCGAATCGACGAGTGATGGAGCTTATATCCCTGCACCCGTGAATAGTGAAGCAGCTCCGGCCCTATTTTCGACTCTGACCTCACCTAAACTTGGCGTGTCGCTCGAAACTCAGGATAATGTATTCATGCAATCCGTCAATTCCAGACTAGACTCGACACAAGAGAAATACACCAGCTTTTATAACTGGGCAAGCGCTCACGTACGTTGAATTGGACTGACATATATCACGAAACTAATGAAGCATATGCAGCCTGAGATACGTGGTGTAAGACCATTCTAGCAATACGCATGCTTCTCTGGTCTAATATTTGCTACCTTCGTTAACTCTCATAGAGATTTGATCGCGGAATGATTGGACAAGGAAAAATTGTTGGAAATATAACTGTCTTGAAATGTGAGAATTTTTTGCTTTTTGATTTTATAGCGCATACTGAGATACGAACCTCATACAGGTTATCCCCGGGACGATGTTCGATCTCTTTGAGATGTCGGCTCTGGCATAGGCGCATTCTCAATACCACCCGCCAAGGCTCATCCAAAAATCAATATCACGTTGTTTGATCAACCTGAAGTGATGGAACAAGCTAAAACGGTAATCATTCTCAATTTATGTCTTTTCCTTTAGTTCTTGATTACGTGACTTGGAGAACAGTCCTGAAACCAGCACTTCACTGATCTAGGCGCTCAACACGATGACACCCATGTTATCCCCTCACGCATTAGGTTCTTAGCAGGTAACTTCCTTAAAGACATCGGCGCACACAATCAAGGTTTATATTATGTATGTCTCATGTCTCAAAACTTACACTGTGCATCGGCACATTCAATAAGGTATCCTGAACAACGGTTCCGCGATATCCTGCATAACTGGCCAGATCATCAATGTCGTGTTATCCTAGAAAATATTCGACGGGCGATGGGCAAGAATCCTGAAAGCCGTGTATTAATTCGCAAGGGTTTTGATTTTAAGCCTTTGTGTGCAAGTACTAATGATATCTCGATATGTTTTACTGTAGGTGGTTATGTTATCCGACATGCTTTACCCTCATGTTTCAACCGCAGTAATGGAGGCGGATTTGCAAATGATGAGGAAGAGGAGGTGACTCCGAGCACTCCATAAGCCTATAATTCCGTGTTCTACTTGATCACTTACCCTTTAAATTTAATTCGTACAGGCTCCTTATCCGTTGCTATTGAATTATGGTGCGGGAAATGCAAGGATGTACGACATTAACATGACCATGCTTCTCTCCACTAACGGTAAAGAGCGAACAATCGAGAATATTGTGGGAATTGCGTGAGTACTTCACTCGGATCCCTGAATGGAACCCTTGTTTTTTTTGCTCGACTGTTAATTTATTGGAAAATACTCCTGTATATCTTAGGAAAGACGCCGAATTGGAACTGGTGCGCATTTGGGAGGCAGGAAAGACGTCTCTTATAGAGCTCAGGGCCAGAGCTTGAACCCTTGGGAAATGCAAGGGTTGGTCAAATTGTTTGTTTCACGCTTAGTGCCCCATAAATATCAACTGAAATCTTAAGATATTTTTCCATAATTTTTTTGATTATCATTCTAATTGATAGATAAGTGCTCAAACATCCAGGCGTATAAGCTTATATGGGTATTTCCACTTGACAATGATCACCGCAGCACACGGGATTGAGTTACTTCAGCCGGTCTTGTGTGGTCGCTACTTCACTGCTTTAGCTTCAGCTTGTCAATTTGAACTTGCCAACTTACCCACTAGCACCTTCAAAGTTTGACGGTACACCAATAAGTAGACTTTAGAGATTGTATGGAGGATCGTATGTGCTTATCCGATCTTTCATGCGCTACATTGAGACCAATATGCGGCTAAAACAAACCAATTCTGTTCAAGCGTTCAACTGAGGCTGGATCTCAGGTTATTACTTTATAAGGACCAAAGTTGCTAGTATCCACGTATGTTACGACCGGGTGCTGAGTCCATGAAATTAGCTAGGATAACTAACAGGATAGTGGCAATATCAACGTTGTTCTATAGGTAGGATTGAAAAACAGTCACGTTTTCTGTTTTCTTTCACATGCACAATCAAAATAGGATAATAGGATTGCGTTCCACAACTCTAATAGCCCGCATTCTAATATACCCAACCACCGCCATGTCCTCGCCATACATGCTATTAGTGAGCAGCAAATCCCGGCTCCTCTGTTCATTATAACAGATGACTGGAATATTCAAAAAGCTATGTGCCGAAACCCGGAAAGCTGTATACTAATTCGTAAGAGAACTATTACTCCGACACATATGTATGTAAATACTGACTGGTTATTAAGCATATGTAACCTAAGATGGCTACACTACTCCATACGTGCACCCATTAGTAAGTCTTACATGTACTTACAGTAGTATTTCAAGGAAAGTTGGAAATGAAGATAAGGTGGGATTATATACTTTGATCCCGTATATGATTTGGGACGCTTATTTCATGAACATATTTGATGCAGGCTCCTTATCCATTCAGTTGCTATCAAACTATGGAGCAGGGAGATCAAGTACAACACGAACACGTACACGTACATCTCTGCTGGCAACGGTAATGAACGAACACATCAGAACATCATATAAATTGCATGAGTTATTTTCCTTGTAGAACTAAAAGGACTCGATAAATTGATATGGATTTTACTATTGCGTCTGCCCTTGTGTGTCCCAGGAAAGATCCCGGTCTGCGGTTGGTACGTGTTTGCAACGTGGGAGAAACATCTCTGATTGAGCTTAGAGTTAGCAACATTGCCCCCTTCGACAACAAAAGAATCAATCGAACTGAAGTTGAGGGAAATTTGATGATAAGTTTTGAAAGATATGATGCTGATAGTCATTTGTCCATCTGTCATGCCCTACATCGGTACTATCACATTGATCTATGTATCCACGATAAATAAGGTATTCTACAATTCCACTTGAGCATTCAGGTTTTGCAAGCGGGGTTGGGTGTCAATATCGATAAAACATGGAATGCAGTGATACCCCGTACTGAGGGGGAGCATTGTAATGTATCTCATAGACAAAGCAATAAGACACTTGTTCTCGGCGGTCAAAAAGAACAGTAAGAAGTGGGGTTCTTGCACTTCAAGTCGAGTACATAAACCATGCGCTGCGGTCACCAAGGCCTTTTGGCTCATCTTGTTTACTCATCTGCTGCCTCAGAAGAGCCTTACGTGAGTTTTCTCGCATCACGTAAACAAGATTAGCCGCGCAGAACACTACCGACAAGACACACATGATAATGAATGTCTTTGTCGCGCTTACGTAGTCTGGTGCCGGCGAGAGAGAGCCCAGAAGCCACGTCGCTAGGATGCCGCCCGAGTTGGTGCTAAATATGGGTATTTAATCAGAGGCCGCCCTGGACGAGTGGATGTCTAACAGAAAAAACATACAGGATGAAGGCAATAGCAATACATGTTGCGCGACGAGTTGCCGGTGCCGAGTTGTTGGCTACCCAGGTTGTCAATGTAGCCGCAATTAGGTATACGCCCGTTATGCTGAAGAAGAGGGAGGCGTAGCGGCCCGCATGCGTTTTAGTTGCTGTCCATGATAGTGAGTTAATCATCACAAACGTTAAAAATACAGAGAATCCCGTACCATAAAATATGCTAAAGCCGACAACTCCTAGAATCGAGGCGAAGATATTGATGGCACCGCGAGCACGATAGCGGTCAGAGATGAAGGCAAAGGCCATCATAACTAGATTTGAGCCCAGAGCATTCATAATCAGAACCTGACAAGAGTCTCTTTTCTTTTCTTTCGACTCACCGACCCATGCTACGGCAAAAGGAGGAACACTCATAAGCTGCGCATGGGAACCAGAGTATCCCAAGCTCTGCACGATGGTGGGCTCGAAACTACCCAGGGAAAATATGGTCAGAAGCTATGTGAAAGTCGAGAAACCTCAAAGACTTACTATGCTAATCCGTACAATGTCATTCCGAGGAAGAAGAGTGGTGGCGCCTAAAACCCTCTTCGAATCAAATTTAAAATCAATAAAAACCAGCGGTGCTCTTACAGTGAGCCAAGTCTGCACTGATTTGAATGCTTGAATAACTTCGGTCCACGAGAACCTATCATCAGGTTCGTTTTCAGAAAGGGCACCATCTTCTCTCAGAATCGATAGCACATAGTCCTTTTCGCGCTGAGAAAGGAAGCGTGCTCCTGCGACAGATCCCGGCATAAAAAAATAGGCGCCAACAGCAAACAAAAAGGTGAAAATGCCCTCCTGGTGATAGTATAAATAAGTTGAAGACCAACTTTTCATGGCTAGCGACGATGTTACGTACAAGAATAAACTATAAATAAAGCAAGCAAATCAGGGGTACAAAGATACAAGAAGCAATATCATTCTTACAATCCATGCCCATCCAGGCCGTCCTTTCTTCCCATTCAGGTGTATGATTGCAGCAGCCAAGAGGCCTAAGATGATGATTAAGATCAGTAATAAAACCATCGAGCCCATGAACATACCAGAAAAAGCCCCAGAGAGAGAAGAAGAAGCAAAGAAAGTTGCCACACTGCGGACATTCTTAGATGTTTTGGTTTTTAACCAATAGGGGTGCGCTACTCACCGGCTATTTAGTCGCGAGCGCGGATAAAAGAGGGAAAGATAAAGCACAAGTCCGGGGAAAACACCGCCTGCATTTTTATCTTTATTAGGTAAGGTCTAATTGGCCAAGCCTCGACGAACCTTCGAGCAGACCAAGGAAGAATCGACAAACAAGCAGACCATGATAGGTGGTAACTAGACCTTGCATCGTCGTTACGAGTCCCCAGAGCATGACCATTGTCGGAAGCATGAGATGAGGCCCCACGGTCTAATGTAGGCCGTCAGTTCCGAGGTACAGTGACACAGACGCTCAGGGCTGCGTACCTTGAGAAGGAGATTGCTGGGCATTTCCGCGGCAATGTAGGGTCTGGTGGTGTAGTTAATTCAAAGCATTGCGGTCTGCGAGCGCAAATTCGGCCGATTCTTCCTCACATGTATGTGACTGTAAGGGCCATGCTATACTGAGTTTCGTAATTAATCATTAGCGAACAATGATTCCATGCATTGGTGATAGAGGTAGTACCAACCTGCGTATTTGACATCCCAAGGTCTTTTTGAAGTCCCGCAACTCGGGCATTGCCAATATTACTCCGATCCTGTTATATTTCGAACGTCAGGTGGTTTTGCGGTCGAAGGGATGATAGAATAGAGAAGAAAATTGAACATGAACTATACCAGGAAAGACATCAAGTAAAACATAGTTGCAATGGGTAGGATGTATATATCGAGTTTTCTCCACGCTGTTCTCTCTAGCTCAAGGCGGTCTTCCTTGAAGCTGTCCATGTCCAATGCATCCTTGGATTCTTCGCGAAAGACAGCGTTCTTTTCTTCAAGTTCAGCATCATGTCTTTCATGGCTTACAGACCTAAGAGACGACATGGTGGTTGGTCAAAGGAAAACAAACGGAGATGTGTGGCTTCGATATTTGTACGTATGGGATGGAGTCAAGCGACGTTAGACCCATCTAGGAACGACAGGGGACTGTCGACCGAAGCAACCGAATAGTCTGAGCTAAGTCCGAAATTGATCGATTTGCCCGCTCATCGGGGTCATTTTAGTTTATGAATGAGGTAGCATAAACAGGGAGTAGCAGCCGTGGGCTAATCTATTTCAAGGAACAAGGATGCATCGATGCCACCAGGGCTCAAAAGATGATAGCAAGGAACATCAAGAAATCAAAGCATACTAGTCATAAAAGCTGAATGGCCGGAATATTTTACGGGCATCGGTTACAGACTCAGAAGCCTGCTTGAACCAGTTGAAAAGTACATATACATCTCTCATTCGACTTGGACAATTTGTATTGTAAACTTCTGTACTGTGTCGAGCAGATACATAGACAGAAGATGACTAAGCTATCCGTAAAAAAAAAAAAACTATGTTGACTCAGCACTATTATGTCATGGGCATTAACCGCCGTCTGCTTGACTTCGAGTTCCGCGTTTTGGTCTCGTACCGAGACTCTTGTCCCTGGCTTTCAAGGCGATACTCATTCAGACTATATTGCTCTCGAGACGCTTAGACAGAATAATCCTCACATCAAGTGTTCACTGCATAACAGCTCTGCTACAGTTTTTCCCCTGGTTCTTATTACTTGCTCGCTGTGAACTTTGACTCGCATGTTTTTTCGACGCGTACTCTCCCGGAGTATTCAAATACATGGTCGTGGTTTCTCAACGCTTCCGGTTAATGCGAATGGAGCTGGGAGCAAGCCCTACTACCTGACGACGCCAATCTTTTACCCTAACTCTGGTGCACTCTAGTATAATCTTTCCTCTTCGAGTTCTATATTCATCCTGTCTTTCTAGTTCCTCACATTGGGCATCTTTATTCGATTGTCACTGGCGATGCTTTTGTCAGGTATGCGCGCCTCATCACCCCGTCTCGTCCTACCAATTTCTTGATTGGTACCGATGAGCATGGTCTCAAAATACAAAAGGCCGCTCAGGACAAGGGTCTGACACCTCAAGCCTTTGTCGATGAACTCAGCGTGAAATTTCACGAGCTCGCCACCCGTGCCAACATTAGCAATACCCAGTTCATGCGTACTTCTGGCTCAACACACAAAGAGTCTGTCTCTCAGATATGGGAACATCTACAGTCCAAAGGGCTCATCTATCCATCTCATTATGAAGGCTGGTATTCTGTTTCAGATGAAACATTTTATACTCCTGCTCAGGTACTTCCTCCTGCGGGCCCTGGTCTGCCACATACCTCAGTAGAGACGGGCTCCGCCGTTGAGTGGGCCCAGGAGACAAACTACAAGTTCCGGCTCTCCGCGTTCCGTGACTCACTACGGGAATACTATGCTACTCACCCCGAAAGCATCCGCCCTTCTCAGCACCACGCCCAGATATTGCAAAGCTTAGATGAAGGGCTTGACGATCTTTCCATTTCACGGCCAAAGGACCGTGTCCATTGGGCTATCCCGGTTCCTGGTGACGAAAAACAAACTATGTACGTCTGGTTTGAGGCGTTGCTTGCCTATGTCTCAGGTGCACAGGGGGCCTGGCCACCAGATATGCAAATCATCGGCAAGGATATTTTACGGCACGTCATTCATGCTTTCCCCTGCATCTGAGTTACTTTCTCTCATTTCGTATTACCACCTAAAGCTTTCACGCAATTTATCTCCCGGCTATTTTGCAGGCCCTAGACAAGCCGCTTTCTGGCACCATCCTCGCTCATGCGCATTGGACTATGAACCAGAAAAAGATGTCGAAATCCATCGGTAATGTGGCCGACCCCCTAGCGGCTATCGATGCACTCGGGATTGATGCTGTACGATACTATCTTCTTCGTGTTGGTGGCAAGTTTCGCGACGACGTGGATTGGTCTCAGGAGCAGTTGGAGAAACACGCAGCAGAGATCAAGTCCTTGCTGGGTAACTTCTTCCTTCGCGTCGCTTCGCCTTCTATTGGTGGCATAGCTGCTAAAGCTCCTCAGATTTCCTTGAATGACGCTGTGGCCGCGAACGCGGCTGATGAGCCTAGTCGTTTGATGCTAGAAGCTGCGCGTTCTTTACCATCCTTGGTTGCGGATGGATTTGCGCGGCGTGATCTCTCTGATGCGTTGGGTGCTATTGTCACTTCCCTTAAAACGGTAAGAATTACATGCTTCACCCATATGATCTACAGCTCATTCCTTCTCAGGCAAACGTATCTTTTACACAAGTTGCGCCTTGGTCACGCGCAAACGAGCCCGCATTGGCTTACGCAGCCCGACTTTCCGCTCTTGAATCGCTTCGTATAACCGCGATTTGTCTCTTACCATTCGTGCCCGGTACTGCGGGCTGCTTGTTGGAATCTCTCGGTGTACCGAAAGACCAATGGACGTGGTCGCATGCCGACAAGGTGTTGTTGGACGGAAATGGGTCGACATGGAGTAATGTTCGCCCAGTGAAATTATTTTCGTAACTATTTAGTATTCTTTTATTCGCCCCAGACGAATTATCTCACAAGGCTTGTCAATGGCCGATGAAAGAGGGAATGTAGTTTTTAAAGTTGACCGGTCCATTGGGAAACTGTGCAATTGATACAGGAGGGATTGTACCTTAAGCAAGTCCCACGCATTATGCGATCCCGTCTTGCAGCACCATCTATTATCGGCTTATTCGCGGCTAGATGTTTTGCTAATGAGCCTGACAATTGTTGACCTTTACCTTTTTTGACTCGAATCATTGTCGTAATACAGCGGACTTTGAAATTTCTGCATGTTTTGAGGCGATTGAATTTTATGACATTCAACTCCAACTTTAACGACCTGGAACTGCAGTCTGGTCGACCAAGGTTTTTACTCAACTGGGATTCTTTGGCCTTCTCTCAAGAAATATCTGGCAATTGCTCTCTGCCGTACTTGCAATTGTCGCTCCAAAATGCTCTAAAATCACTGTCTGCCCCCTCTTCGATCGCAATGCTTAGGCTGACTCTTTTGCTCGAGGCCTTGGACTTACTCTGCTGCCAGCCGCCATGAAAGGTATATCTTTGCCTTCTTGGAGAAAAATCTTCTCCATCCCACACCTCATCCCGCATCCACGATCATGGCTCCCCAGCAAGTCGCGACTACCACCCTCTATACATTTGTACCCGGTCCCACTCCTTCTTTGTCTCCTCTTCCTATGGTTAGCCCTTTTGTCGTTCCCCATGTTCAGACGGGATCCAAAGTACTTCCAGCTGTCGTATCTATCCCACTCTATTTTTGGTTCATTCTTGCTTTCGCTCTTCTACTTTTCCTCGGCGCTGCGGTTTACTTCGTTCAAGGCTTCATAGAGAATCGTCGTGCCGCCCTCCGCCGACGTTCAATGCAAAACCTTCCGGTTGTTCAGTTCTCGCCCAAGGATGAGCCGTTTTCACGGATTCCGGTGTCGTATGCGCGTCGGTTCGATTTGTTGATGCAACAAGGCAATGGGAGTGAAGTTACTCTCGTCACCGACTCCACACCCATGGAAGGCACGGTTAGGATGATGTCAGACGATGTTTTGATTACCCCAACTATTAAAGTGCCTCCTCCTTGCGTTCACAAGACGGGGTTGAGATACGATTCTGATACGACCATCCCCAAGGTTTGTTTTTGTTTCGTCCCATTCTTAGTGTGGTGCACAATATCAATATTTGCATCATTTACATAACAGATATGGATCCCTTGCGCTCTTGGCACCAAATGGGATACCTCGAAAAGAACAAATCTTGGCCTTGGGAAGGCGTATATTGCCGGCTACCAGGGTGCCAACGAAGCCGTCTAAGTCTTTGTGATACGGCAACTAGCATTTTTTATTCCCCTTTGTTTATCTTTTGATCGTTTCCAATTTCCATCTCTCCATCATTTCATTTTTTGGATATATTCTTTCTCTTTTCTTTTGTTACTTAGGCTTCACATCATTTTTCTTTACTCGTTTCCTATATCATTATCTTTGTCATCAGATCCTTTATTCTTTATAACTGGTGAATAAATATCATGTGGTCATGCATTCGGTTTGATCATTCAAAGCGAAGTAGGCTTGCAAAGTTCCGAGCGCGATTTCGAGTTGATACCGTAGAAACTAAATAAGTAAATATTTGTGCAAGTAAACAAGCCATCCGATTAAACAGATTTGCGTGAAAATAACTCCTAGTCCTACTTGGAGTGAATTAAACCTTATATCGTGGCCGTAGAAAAAAAGGCGTAATCCTGAATGGTGGCTATGACTGCGAGGGCGGTCCAAACTCTATTTATGAAGCAAAATAGCCCTTGTTATAGCAATTTCCGGCACGAAGGATATGTATTTGACTACAAAAGCCATAAAATAGTAGTTTTGACTATATCTGGATATTATAAAAATTATCTAGGCAGTAATTGTTCGAATAGCAAATGGCCTTATACTAGTACAGGTGCCCGCCGCGTGGAATCTTATCTACCATTGGCATACTGAGCCATCAGACCATCAGATGCACCAGGAGTTGAATGAAATCCTCTACAAACGCTTTTTATAGCCTTATTCAGCGCCTTGCGGCTTCTCTATTGGTGATAGAGTTTCTCACCAGTCCTCATGTTTTCAATGATGTCCTATTGCGCTGCCGGAAATCACTTGTCCCAGTATATGCTCAGCCTATTTAGATGGTGAAGAGTAATCTCGTTTGACATGAAGACAAAAATAGATAGGACATATCCTATTCGGATGCGCCCACTAGCCTTAAGCGTTATAGCTTCAACCTCTGATGCAACGACCGAAATCAGACATGTGTACGAATTCCAGTTCTCGAATTCCATAACTGCGGCAGGGCATTATTATATGAAGAGTACATTCACTTCAAAACATGCTACAGCGATTTCACCACTGGCACATGAGACTTGAAAAACGCAAAAAGCGAGCAATACATTGGCTGGTGGCGAAGGACCGGTTTACCAGAATAAATTTCACTCCTCGGCATTGAGCGATTCCAAAGACGGATATCAACTTATGAGAAAAATGGCTTCTATTATTGATGGGACAGAACTGTATCGACTTTGATCCCAGTATTGGTGGATCCGAATTGAGCATACGCTATTTAGCCCCGTCTTCGTTTTCAAGTCCTCATCGATCCTCATCCCCATTCTTCACCATGTCATCGATCAAGTCTTCCAGCCGTGAAAATGGCGACGACAGTAAACTTGCCGAGAAGAGCGTGGTACCAGATAGTTCGGGCCAACTCTTGGATGAGGACATCTCCAAGCTTGATCACCTCCACTTGGAGAAGACAACATCGCGGAAACTCGACTTATATATCCTGCCAATAGCAACTATGTTTTACCTGCTATCTTTTTTGGTATTTTCTTTTTATGTTAATGTAATACTAGCCACAAAACTTTCATGCGCTTTAAAGGACAGAAGTAATATTGGCAATGCTCGTGTTGCGGGAATGCAGAAAGATCTTCGCATGACCAACAATCAGGTTTGTTTGCCATTTCACGCACAAAATAGGGTTTCAGAAATAGTTGCGCATATAACTGATTTGGCGCCTCAGTACAGCACTGCTCTTACAGTTACATACATGTAAGTAGCAAATCCAAGCTTGACTCGGAAAATATCTTGCAGTGCTTTGAAGCCATGTTTCAGACCGTATATCGCTGCGGAAATGCCAAGCAATCTTCTACTCAAGGTTGGCACCCTAAAGATCACTACATATCCTGTATGTTGAAATTTTGATTCAGACTGTGGGGCCTCATCTCATGCTCCCAACGATGGTTATGCTTTGGGGCCTTGTGACAGCTATGCAGGGATTGGTAACTACTTACCACGGCCTTCTTGTCTGTCGATTCTTCCTTGGTCTTTTTGAAGGTTTGATTGGACTTGCCCTACTGACGTTCAACTGATTGACAGAGTAAATAGGTGGTGTTTTTCCCGGACTTGTGCTGTACCTCTCTCCGTTTTATCCGCGCTCCCGCCTGAATAGTAGGTAAGTCGCGCCACTATTCTCCTGGTAAACCTTGTACTCATCTCAGAGTGACAACAGAGTGGCGACATTTTTTGCTTCTTCTTCCCTTTCAGGAGCTTTCTCAGGTTCTTTATATAGCTTCGCTCACTCTACGTCTTTTCTGATTTCTGCCCAAGGTCTCCTGGCTGCCGCGATTATTCATTTGGATGGAAAGAAAGGTCGGCCAGGATGGGCGTGGATCGTAAGAGCCAATTCTTTCTGAATTTTATTACGACTCTGATGAACGCTTTCACACCTGGACAAAGTTTATCCTTGTACATATCTTTTATCATTACCACTATCATGAGGCGATGTATATTTGATTTTCTCTTGTCCTTAGGAGGGCGTTTTCACCTTTTTATTTGCTGCTGGAGCATGTATCTTCATGCCTGGGTCCGTCGCAGGCGCACGATTTCTCCAACAACACGAAAAGGACTACATCCTCTCAATCTTGAAAGAGGATGGTGCTCTATCAACAAACGGCACAGATCAAAAGTTCTCATGGAAGGAAGTAATCGAAGCATTCAAATCAGTCCAGAATCTGCTCACGGTGAGATAGTAACGTATATATTAGGAACCATAGCGTCTGACAAGTGACTTAGGCAGCGCCACTCTTCTTCCTTGGAACAACCTTGTACGGATTGGCTTAGTACGTCCTTTTTATTTTATCCTTATAGTATTGAAATATATCAACGATTGTTTTATCACAGTTTTGAGCCCACCATCGTTGCGGATTTAGGATATTCAGGTTCTCGTGCGCAACTCATGAGTGTTCCTCCCTTCGCAGTTTCATGGGCTGGTGAGTTGATGTTGCATCAATCAAGACGGGTCATTAATTAATAGCCAGCCATTTCCTGAAAGTGATGATGACTTTGCTTTCATCTCTGACCATTACCACGTGCGTGGAATCATCAACATCTTTGCGTCCATCCTTGGAGTTATTGGATTCAGTTTGTTCTATGGTATATGATCTCCTCGCCGGTGTTTATTTTACCGCGAGTGTTGATTATCGTTGGTAGGAACTAAGAAGCACTCTGGTCGCTACGCCTCTCTCTTCTTCAGCATTACAGGCACCTACTTGATAGCCGCCACACTGACCACCTGGGTCGCCAACAACTCGGCCCCAGCAACTCGGCGTGCAACATCAATTGCCATCGCTTTCATCCTGTATGTATCATCGTAGTATCATATTATCAGAATAAAAAATAACTTACAGGCTTCCGCATCCAAGTACAAACTCCGGTGGTATTCTCACCACATGGTTGCTTGGTTCTCTCTCCCCCGCACCAGATTATGTGAGTGCAACGAAGACATTCATCATCATGTGTGTTCTTTCGGCTGTATTCTGTGCTGCCAACCTCGCCTATGTGATGAGGGAGAATAAGCGCAAGGCATTGGTAAGACAGTACATGAGGAGAGAGGATGAACCCAAGTGTCTTGGTGATCGTGGTGCATGGTTCATATATTCGACTTAACGTATTCAACCAACTCGAACCTCAGTCAGCCTATGTGAGGCGTCGAGCTTCTTTTATGATACCGGTTCGATAATAATTCTCTTTTTGATGTTTCACTCGTTGATTCATATGAATTTGCCGAGCCAGCATGATAATAGTATATATGACCAGTGCATATGTTTCCCTACGATTTTGCAGATGAATTTTACATGTCTCATTATGAGATATAAAGATGTCTATATGCATCATACACTCCAACCAAGACCCAAATCGACTGAGCACCCCGTCAAGTTGAGTATACAAACCACGCACTACGGTCACCCAGGCCTTTGGGTTCATCTTCTCTATTTATCCGCAGTCTTGCCACGGCCTTGCGTTTGTTCTCCTTCCATAAGTACGCGAGGTTTGCCATACAAAAGATGGCCGATAGTGCGCACATGACAATGGATGTCTTTGTCGCGCTCACATAATCAGGTGCTGGAGAGAGAGAGCCTAAAAACCATGTTGCAAGAATTCCACCAGAGTTTACACTAAAATAAACACAAGAGTGGGTTACTTATTTAGTCTGGCATATGAATATGGATATTAGTGTACATACAACATGAAAGCAATTGCAATCGACGTCGCACGACGAGTCGTCGGGGCCGAGTTATTAGCGACCCACGTTGATAGTGTGGTAGCCATAAGGTAAGTCCCTGTAATACTAAAGAAGAGGGAGGCGTAACGACCAGAGTGGGTTTTGGTTGCTATTAATATTAAAGACAGTTAGTGTTCATGGTTGTAGGTGTGAGTAAAAACACATACCATAGAACATACTGAAGCCAATAACTCCGAGGATGGACGCAAAAACGTTGATGATCCCCCGGGCGTGATAACGGTCAGAGATGAAGGCAAAGGTCATCATAACTGTTGGACCGTGTATCAATATTCAATAAGCATTGCTTGATCGACATAACTTTGACTCACCGAACCATGCAACTACAAAAGGAGGAACGCTCATGAGTTGCGCATGAGAACCGGAGTATCCCAGACTTGCAACAATAGTAGGCTCGAAACTGTCAAGGAATAGTTATTAAAATGAGCTCAGATCACGAAATCAAGAAATAATTAAAGCGTACTAGGCTAATCCGTATAAAGTTGTCCCAAGGAAGAAAAGTGGCGCTGCCTGAGCCATGAATTAGGATCAGAAGTTCCCGGGGTATGCATACCCATCTCACCATAAGCAAGTTTTGAATCGACTTGAATGCTTCGATCACTTCCTTCCACGAAAATTTGTCGTCTGCATCGTCCACTGAAAGAGCCCCATCCTGCCTCAAGATCGACAAGACGTAATCTTTCTCGTGTTGCTTGAGAAATTTTGCACCTGCAACAGACCCAGGCATGAAGAAGTACGCTCCAGCAGCAAATAGAAAAGTAAAAATGCCCTCCTATGGACGAGAAAGTTAAGTTTCTGTCACCACATAGAGTCGAGAATAACTCAAGTACGTACAAGGATGAACTTCGGACAGGTATAGTGAAATCAATCAGAAACAAGATAGCATGCAAAAAAATAGGGTCATACAATCCATGCCCATCCCGGTCGTCCTTTTTTGCCATCCAGATGAATGATTGCAGCAGCCAGAAGGCCTTGGAAAGAAATAAGAAAAGTGAAACTCAATAAATAATGTAACATACCCGAAAACGCCCCCGAAAGGGAAGAAGAGGCCAAAAAAGTTGCCACTCTGTCGCCAATTTAAAGTGAGCACAAAGTCGATCAATAGAATACTGTAACATACCGGCTATTTAGGCGGGAACGCGGATAAAACAGAGAAAGATAAAGCGTGAGACCAGGGAAAACGCCACCTGTTTGGTTTATGAGTAATACGAATATCGGTGGGCCATTCTTGACATACCTTCAAAAAGACCAAGAAAGAATCGACAGACAAGAAGGCCGTGATAGGAAGTCACCAGGCCTTGCATAGTCGTTACAAGCCCCCAGAGCATAACCATCGTCGGGAGCATAAGATGAGGTCCCACAGTCTGAATCGAATTTTCAACATATTAAATATATGTCTAATAAGAGTGCATCAACCTTGAGTAGAAGATTGCTTGGCAGTTCTGCAGCAATGTACGGTCTAAAAATACGAATTCAAGATACTGCAGAATATTCGTCAAGTTGGAACAGGGATATGTGCTACATACACGTATGTGACCGTAAGAGCAATGCTATACTGAAGCATTGAGTCAGTTGCATGTATAATTCCTTAAATCCAGTGCATAAAAACTGTAAACAAACCTGTTTATTGGTCATATGGAGGTCTTTCTGCATGCCCGCAACACGAGCATTGCCGACGTTACTTCGGTCCTTGAGAGCTTGTGAGAAATATACGGGGAATTATTCAACGAGGACAAACCAAAAAAGATAGCAGGTAAAACATCGTTGCGATCGGCAGGATATACAAGTCAAGTTTTCGCCATGTCGTCTTGTCCAGGTAGGCGCGATCGTGCTTGAAGACGTCCTCTTCTAGGAGAGGGCCCGACCCTTCTTGTAATGTACCCTTTTCAATCAATTCGCCCCCACTGTTTTTATGGCTGGAAGACCCGATAGACGACATAGTAATGAGGGATAGAGATGAAAATTTAATCACGAAAGATTGACCAAATATGGTCCATCCAGGTAAAAAGTTATCCTGCTCGCATCCCCGAGCTTGGAAACGAGAGTTGATACGACGGGGCCGCACTAGGGATGGAAGCCACGTTCATCATGAAGTCATGTTCGTCATCTGTATAGGAGAATCACAAACACAGTGCTCAATGTGGGCAGCAGACCCTTGCCGAGTCGATGCGAGAAGCCGGCATTCTTGCTACCGGCGGAGGTATTATTCCTGTTGGAAGTTTGTGAGTCACACAAGATAGAAACACGGCATGCGTAGCCTGAATGCACTCTCCACCTCACATCCAAATTATGAGAATTGGAGACTGATCAAAAGGTAAACTAACGTTAAGTTGAGTACATCAAGTGATTAACGTGTTGGTATGTTGACAGGTTGATGTTAAATGGCAGTGCCAATGAATTCGGACACACCCGAACACGACATAACCACGTTACTGATATTTTTGTCTTTAAGATTTACTTCTCACTGTCCAGCGGGGTCGGGCACTTCGCCCGGGGATCCTCGGACGGAGCCCCCTTTATCCAGCCGACAGCAGCACAACCGAGCATCGTTTAAAAATGTCAAGGACCAAGCGCTACATGTGGCTATAAAGCGGTCTTAGAGGCTTGAAGCTGACAGTGAGATTCCGCAGTAAGCACCTAGGCCCTACGCCGCATCTATATAAGTGCAAGATGTCAAGTAGGTTCAGTTGGTCCATTCCCGGCATTTCACACGTCAGATGTGAATGTGGGGGTTACCGTATGGCGTAATGCTACGCACTCCGGGACAAGAAAATGGGGTTCGAGTTAGAGTTGTGCGAGTGACGCGTGACCCCAGCGTCATGTAGTCATGTAGTCACGTCGCGCGATGGCTCGCGCAGCAAACTTGAACTGCAGCCTGAGCAGCAACATGGTCTGATATGAAGTCACAAATCGCATGCGTACCACCTCAAAGCCTCAAGGCCTCAAGCTTCAGGTCACGATCCCAATCCAAATTCGCAATATCGCAATCGAGCTTAGTCGTGCAGAAAATTTGGATTTTCACACTGCCTCAGCCTGAGCAGGGTCAGCTGTCACCATGTTTCAAGAGTCCAGCAGGCATCTCTTTGTGCTCGGGAGCGTCGTCGAACTATAAAGGCTCAGGGAATCAGCGTCGCTGTAATTACACCTTCGGGTATATAGAAAACGGACCTCATCCTATCTGAAGCTAAAATCATACTAGATCAACCCCTAGAATCAAGGTAAAAGTTTAGTAGGCCGATTTTAACCCTGGAATTTTGATTCCAAACCCTTGGACTTCCTGAGATGCTGATAACGCGCATGACATCGCCCCAACGTCTCCTAATTCGGCGCATGTACAATAAACGTCTGTTCACATGCTTGCCAATTAAATCAACTGAAATTCATTTGTACAAAAGTCCCAGGAGACAATAAATCTCACCGACAGTAAAATATTAGGAAACGTTAATTTGTCTATCTGATAACGACTGACATACATACATAGCCTGAGAATCTCAAGCCTCTTTGCGGATGCGCGGCCCGGCATTTCTTTTGCTTGTATGTGTTGATATTTTTGTCTGCTTCCGCACGAGACCGACAACACATACAAGCAAAAGAAAAAGAAAAAGCCGGACCGACTCGAACCGCCACAATTCAGACTCAGACCAGAATTGAAGCTCAGACTACTCGCAGTCCTCAAAAGTTTCCGTAGATTACGTCAGCCATCCACAATCCAAGCTCATATTTTTCAACAAATTAGTATCTCCCTTGAAGTTTCACGCTGGTCAGAAAACTACTGAGACTACTGGTTAGAACTGTAGCTCTATACAGAAGCCAAAAAAGTATTTATACTATGCGTTTTGGTAGGTAAAATATAGTATCAAAGACGAAGGTGGCTGAGCGTGGCTACCACGTGATCTACGGAAACTTTTGAGAACCGCGAGTACACTACGAGCGCGATAGCGTAAGGTTTCGTGCGTGTTCGCGAAAACGGGTTTGAGACTCTCAGGCTATGAAATAAATAAATTGCCATGAATCAATAAAATAGGACTATTACACAATGGAGCATTGTCAAATAATACTGTGGGCCTTTTAGGCCTTAGCCTTTGCAGCAGCTGCAGCGTAAAGCGCCTCACGATCTCCACTTTCATCCACCAATGATCGGAGTAAACCATTTTCGTTCTTCAACAGCTCGTACGGGGAGTCAAATTCGATCTGGCAAAAAATTGTCAATTCTCTGAACTGGTCATAGGAGTTGATAGAATACCCACCACACGGCCCGCGTCCAAGACCATCTTTAAGAAATACATTATCAGTATAATAGCCCAGTTCAGCTGGGCATCTACTTACAATTTTGTCAGAGTCCATAATAGTTTGAAGACGATGCGCAATTGTTAACACAGTCACGTCTTTCTTTAGTTCATTGCGGAGAGAAGCTTGAATGACAGAATCCGTCTCGTAATCAATTGCAGAAGTGGCTAAGGATGATTGAGACTCTGAGACATAGCTTTACTAAATGAAAGGAACATTACCCTCGTCCAGGATGAGAAGTTTGCTATCCCTTACCATGGCACGAGCCAGGGCAATTATTTGTCTTTGTCCCACAGAAAGGTTTGTGCCACCCCGAGCAATAGCGCTGTCAAGCGTCAATCTGTTCTCATCCGTTTCGTTTTGAAGGGAGTTAACGCCAGCAGATCTTAGTGCTGCGTTGAGTGTTGCATCATCATGTTGTTCGAAGGGATCGAGATTAGATCTCAGAGTTCCGCTCAGGAGTTCAGGCTATAACGACACGGGTAAGCCTCGAAATCATATGTCACCGACAAAGCTTACCATTTGAGGTATGATTGTGACCTGAGAGCGCAACGCGTCGAGGTTCAAAGATGTAGTAGGGATACCATCGTAATAGACATTACCCTCTACATTGATGCAGCGAAGCAGAGACAATGTAAGAGAGCTCTAATATACAAATTGACATGAGCCGACTGTTAATACTATTGATTCGAAACCATACCTTTCCACTTCCGGTACGACCCACTATCCAAAAGCTTATTAGGAATGAACCATGATTATACAGCAATTCAACTTACCAACGCCCACGCGCTCACCAGACTGGATATGGAATGAAAGATCATGGAGCACTCGAGGCCCATCCTAAGGTGATGTTAATTCAGTCATATTTGTATGCATTTATAATACTTGCCTCAGAGTAACGTGCCGAAAGCCCTTCAACACGAAGATCGCCGCTAGAGGGCCAATATGCGGGCGGTGTACCTCCTTCTGTTGGTTTTGGTTCATGCTCAATTTCGAGGTATTGGTGGAGACGTTCGATACTAGTGCCTATTTAGTATGCGCTGAGCTGTGAATCGTACCAAAAAGAAATTACCTATTGCCTAAGGGAAATATTCAGAAAGCAGTCGAAATGATGAAGAAAAAGGATTACATACCCGTCACTTCGAACTCGTTCAACATACTATATCATCATCAACTTCAAGAAAATTGACATGCATGCGTGCAAAAAAATATTTACCGAACCCATTGCAGAACTAGGTTGCCAACGCTCACAGCCATGGACAAACTGAAACCTGAATCGCTGGCGTTTAGAGCGCTAGAGCCATATACAAACCATGCAGCCAGCTTGAGCGCATAATCAGTACAGAGTTAAATAAACCAAAATGAGAGAGCTTACGGCCGTGCCGAATGTTGCTCCTAATGCATCAATACGGACTCCAACCCATCTACATGCAAAGAAATGTCAGAATGATGTTTGCTGCGCACACGATAATGTGCAAACCTGCTGAGATCATAGTTTGCTCGGGAAGCACGGGTATATTCGTTAATCTTGACTGTGGAAATATGTTTGAACCTGTCTTGAGCGCCATATGCACGTATAGACGCTGAGATAGTAATAATGACCATGCTCAATAAACTGAACGCACAACCTGAAGGAGTTACTCACTAATTCCTTCTACTGCAGCGCCGAAATGTGCCATGACGGGTGCTTTAGCCTTGCTCAATTCACGCTTTACTGACAGTTGCGCTCTGATGTAGATCTGGAAGTTTTCGACCAGTCAGTGCATCTATAGGGAAGACCATTTGGAAGCACAAACTTGTCCTAGAGCAGCACCAGCTAGAATGACGATAACGCCAAGAGGACCGAAACGTGGGACCATGATCAAAACAGTAACATATCGGACCAACAAGAGGGCCGTCACTTCATTCAAGCCAGAAAGTAATCCGGGAATTGCGGTATCAACTATGGAATTTGACGATGTCAGGGTTATGAAAGTGGTTATTCAGTGCTCGACATACTTGATTGTATATCTTGGGTACACCTAGTGATAATGCGTGATGTAGGTGTTTTGTCGAGCCAACTGAGTAGAAAGTTAGACGCTTTGATGGATGACGAGAGAGCTTGGAGATACACACCGCATTGTTGTGCCAAGAACTGAATCCATCAACTGACCATGAAGGACCTTTGACGCTGATAAGGTACCCCAAGTGAGGATAGCCTACTCGACCTTTGAGTACGGAACATGTAGAAGAAATAAATTGATTATTACCTGAGCAGCAAAGAAAATGACGATCATGGCTACAGCAAGCAATGAATACCCTCCCATGTAACTGTCAAATATGAGAATAACGAAAAGACAGAAACCAAAGATAGCTTACAAGGCTGCGTTCACTTGTCCTGGATGTTCTTCATACTGTGTCGCCCAATAACCTGTGCACCATTTAGATGAGAAAAAAGCATCAGAGTCAGAGTTGCTTACCAAGGAACCACGGCTGTACTACTTCAATAGAGCATTCTAGGATAGTCATAAAGATCAACAAGAACCAGAATAATGCAACATGGTTGCCTCCTAGAGCCTTGAAATATAGCATCACTGTATTACTAAACCGTCAGAGCTAATTTGCGCACAAGAGAAAAACAGCATACTAGATGAGAAGCTTAAGTGGCCTATGGCTGTTTCTTCCTCAAGAACCAGCTTTCCAGCTGCCTCAGTCTTATCCTCTTCAGGCGCTTGGACCTCAGCTTCTTCCGCTCGCTCGACTTCTTTCTTTTCGTGAGCAACAGCATGTCGGAGCTTCTTGTCCTTCGCGAGCGCATCCGAGATTGTGCCTTGGCTAAGAATACGACCATCTGAGGCGAGAGAAACGACAAAATCGGCAATTGAGCTAGTGAGAGACACATTATGGGTCTAATGGATGGAATTGAGATCTAAAACTCAAGAAGAGACAATGATCTAGTACGCACGACGAGGATGATGGTGCGACCGCACACAAGGTCTCCTGTGAGACACTTGTCGACTATCCATTTTGCCGTATGAACATCTAGTGCAGCAAGAACCTACATGATACGTAATGAATTGTTGGAAAGAAGAAAACATTCTCGAAGAATCTTACATCATCGAGCAGAAGAATTTCTGCGGAAGAATAAATAGCTCTTGCAAGCGTCACTCGAGCCTGTTCTAATGTCAGATGTGATTCTTGGATGTATGAACTGATAAAAGTACCTTTTGTCCACCACTGATTTAAACGGTTAAAGCAATCAATAGTAGTTAAAACACGCATAATCAACATACCTAAGCGTTAGTCCCTTTTCTCCGACTTCCGTTAGGTCCCCGGCCTTGAATAGGCTCAGGTCACGCTCGAGGCCACATTGCTTAATAACTACGAATGGTAAAATGAGAATAATTTGCGATGGAAGGATATGCAAACACGGACCTTTGTTGTATCGTTCTTCATCATAAGGGGCACCAAACAAGATGTTATCCTAAGCATGACTATGAGATCTGACAATATTCTCAAGCGGTACGTATGAATACGACAAACCTTAATTGTTTCGTTCAGGACCCAAGATTCTTGTGCTACATAAGCAACACCCTTTTCGCGAGGGAGATTGAACCAAGAATTGGGACCCTAAGGGTGTGCATCAGACCCAGTGCATAGAACTTTTTTTTTTCAAAACTTACTGAGCGGATGAAATGCATCTCGCCTATAATAGAATAAACAGAAATTAAGCCAAAGAAAACTTTGCGAGATCTTATTTGTCCTCAAACATACCCAGAAGGGCCATGAGCAGACTCGTTTTACCCGCCCCTGTCACGCCGACAATCAAGTTAATCTTTCCTCTCTTGAATACAAGCTCATCGTCAATTCTGAGACGGAAACGTCTCTTAGAGGGCGTGAGTGTGCCGTCAGCGAACGCCTTTGCGTCCGCATTAGACCAAGCGAAGCTGGCTGCGTTGAATCCGATGGTGTCAGCATCTGGGACAGCCGTCTCAATTACAACGGACGAGTCGGTAATGCCCTCAGCTTCGTCTGAAGCCGCATATTGATCCAGAAGCTCAGTCTAAAATCCGCAGTATGAGCGAATGAGTGAACCAAGACCAACAAATGAGACCAACCTCGTATAGGAAGTCGCAGATACGATCGAGCGACACCTTGCCTTGAACAATTTGTGGGACGAAGTAAAATGTGCGACTGATTTGTCCACGCAAGATAAAGAAGGCTGGGTATAGATACAATAAGAATAAGCTCATCGAATTTTCGACACAAATCAAGTGCTCCCACCAGACATCGAAGAGAAAACCGTAGCAGCATCCAGTTGTCTTTTCATGATCAAGGTCTATTGTATTGGGTTAGTATCTCAAGTCTTGAAAATTGTGCTATCAACTTACGTATGTTCCGTAAGTCGCGACCATCGTGAAGGCAGGAATCGTGAAGCTTCACAAAAAGTGTATTAAAAAACAGAGTACAGAATCAAGAACAGACGCAACTTACTTGATGCTGAATGTGAGCAACTGTAGAATCTTGCGTTTCCAAATCCATGCAATCTCTTCCTCACGTTTCGAAGCAATACGTTTACCAATAAGGCCTTCCCATGCGAACAGTTTCACCATCCTGATGACAGAAATAGATTCTGTGACAGTACTAACACGGCCATCGCTCTAGGTGTATCGAATAATTAGCTTTCCCAACCAACCATCTCGCAAAACTTGGCATACGAACCCTTTTCAGAACCTCTTTGCTTGCATTGCTCAGAAGCTTGGCAGCTTGGATAGGCACTGGTAGCAGTAAGATAGTTAACCCTAGTCCCACAAATGCACTCCATCCCAACACAGTGTACAAAAATGCAGTGGAAACGAGAATCATGAGCGGGCCGAAGTAGAACACTTGTGTGATTTCTCCGCCCGTTCCGATGTTGTTGAGATCGGTCGAGATTAAGTTGTTCATTTTACCGACCAAATTCTGCGCTGCATCAGTGCTCTTGTCGCCCTTGCCATCTTTCGAGCCTGAGGATGCCACGAGCGTGGAGGCCGTGGTGGACGCGTTTGTCGTAGACGCAGCAGTCGACGAGTTGATCGAGACATTGGTCTCTGACTCTGCATTCTCGCCGACGATTTGCTCCGTTCCCGTCGTCTCGACGTGGGCAATAGCGTCTGGATCTCCTTCGGGATCAAGGCCTAGCGAAACCTCGGTTGTAGCCACCACCACTGCAGGCTCTGAAGGAGTTTCTGGGCCGGAGGAAGATGATGACGGCTCTCGGCTTACACTATCCTCCTGTCCTTTAGTGCTATCACCCGTCTCAGCGATGACTCTCACGCGCAGAGCATGACTCAAGACGAGCTGCGTCAAAATCGCATCGGAGCGTACTCGAGCGCCAGTATATGCCACGAAGTATTGGTTGTCGAGCACGGCCCGGGCAACGGGTGCAAGGAACATAAGCACAACCCATACCCACGGTTTGATGAGGACAGGAGAGTCTTGGGATGTTTGCGACACGTCAAGAAACGACGTGAAATACGTCCACGTGCTGACGGAGGAAGTCGAGCCCGAGCTCAATATATGGACAGACTGGCCGGCCCGCGATCGCGCATTTAGGTACTTGAGTAGGTTGTTGACCACAAGTGGACTTGCAATTGTCGCAAAAGCCTGTAGGGTCTGGTAGAAGATAATCTGGGTGTATTCACGCCTAAAGACATGGAGCATAGAGAACAAAAAGCGCGTATGACGCCCAAGCTTCAGCTTTTCGGCGACTCTCTGTGTGAACGAGCGCTTCTCAGAACGAGTTGAAAAATCATGAGGATCCAACAGCGGGAATGCCTTCTTGGTTAGTGGGGCAGCAGCATCAAAGTCGGCTAGAGGCGGTAGATCAGCCAAAGGCAGATGCTCGACGCGGTTGGCCTTGATGACAAGAGGTGTAAGATACGAGAAGAAATAGTATGACCATGGCGATGCTGTTTGCTCTGCGGTTGGAGGAAGGATGTACTAGAAAAAGTATGAGGTTACGAAAGGGATAGAAAACAGGCCGATATATATACCTCCGGATCACTAGGAATGTATCGTCGCGGCGTAATCAAAGGGATGATTATACCAACGAGTGTTAATGTCCCCACAATACCCCAGAGAAGGTCCCCTTGGGCAACATCAACGGGCTGAACATTGTAAGTAGCCAGAGGCAAGATGTCCCGCGCAAAATAGACGGCCCATGCAACAAACAAGACGAAGTTGACATGAGAAGCCAAGCTGAAACGCGAATAGGCGGGAGGACGAGTGACAACGTAGACGAAGGAAAGCAATAGAGTGTATGTCTAGTTATTTGTTACAGTAAATACGCGAGAAATGGACATACGCGCAAACGGATTGGCACATACAAATGTAATGATTAACGCAGCATCAATCCATCCCGGAATCTCCAAGTGCGATGAATGCTCTTGCTGGTGCTCAAGGAAGAACAAATGTAGAGTTAATCCCAAAAGAGGAATGCCACCCAGGACTCTAATTACTCCCAGTGTAAAGGCAAGCACCCCGCCATGTGAAGCAATGTGCTCGCGAAATCTCTGGCGTAGACTCGAGTTGGCATGATCTCCCTCGACTTCCTCGTAGGCAGATTGGTCCACATTGCCTGTTCCACGAAACTTGTTCACAAATCTTTTAAACCAGCGCGATCCGCTTATGCCATACAAGAAGAGTATATCGGCGGATAGTAAGGTCGCATAGAGTGGAATGAGAAGAGTGTCAGCGAGTATTCTGAGGCTCTCAGGTTTTTCCGTTACAGTACTCGTAGGATAGGGCAAAGCCTGGAAAACCAGTTGTGGACTGTCCATGGCTCACAGATGTTGGATGTCCTGACTAGACAAGGTATTATACAGTCTTGGTGGAGAAGAACTTGAAGGTCAAGGGCTACTCACTCGGAGCCTGATGCCTGTCGAGTCACTAGAAATCATGATAGCCGCAAATTGCGCGAGCACTCTGTGCCCCTTTAGGCCTTTTAGGAACACACACGAGGCTCTGATAACGTATCCCGAAGTCGGAGAAGACCTTAAAAATACTGGCATGCCTCGCAAATGCCTCAAATCCATGCTACGGCAGCCCGTTCAAATTTACAAGCATGTTTGCTTGTGGCCAACGAGATTTTTTTTGCCTCATGCACTAGCAGATTCTACTTTATGCCATATAAGAATATTGTGGAGATTCACAGAAAAATAAACCAGAGCCAGCTGTGACTGCGGTCATCATTGCCGCTGATATCGTTGCCATCCCATCTCTCTCAGGGCTCAGGAACCAATGGTGCCGGCCCTTCGGTTATTCCATCAATACGACTAGCTAATTAGGAAAATATCGTACAAAACATGATCATGTAATTGCATTTTACCCTAAAATCAGACACAAACTATGATCATGATTGGACAGCTTTAGCATATGCTTCCAAAGCCACCATCATCCCCACTAGCCAAAACAATTGCTGTGATGCCCAGGTCCTTCTTAGCTTTATATCAGCAGAATAGGCTATGATACTCATGACCAGTGTTACAGGGTCCTTATATATATTTCAGGGGTGGTCTGTATGCTTCTAGAATGGTCTATGCACAGAGACAGAAATAGAAAGGAATGCTAAATATAGTACAAATGGATGACTGAGCATGATGGTGCAATTATTGTATTATCAGCTGATTAATCAAGAGTGTAGGCTTAGAAGGAACTAGAAAGGTCTAGACTTTTGTCAAGTGTCAAGGCTCATACTCTTGACTACTATCAAAAGCACACCTGACTCTTGTTACTAAAACTCAATCAGAGCCTATATTAACCCCTGTAAGGTATGGGGTAGCCTGTAATTGTTAAAAGTTAGTGGTAATGGTGTAATGTAGACTACTTGTAATCTACTGGTTACCTATTTAAAAGACAACTAACTTACTTGTTTGAAAAGTTAATGGTCTGTTGTGTTATAGGTTTAAAGGCAATAAAACCTATTTATGAAAGCGATTAGTAACTCTGTTACACCTGAGTTAAGACTGTAGCCGGTGTCCCTTTGAGACTACCTACTTGTTTCCCTTTAGGAAAGGCTTGTTGTCTTGTCTTGTAGACTTTGTAAGTCTAGGGTGAAGTTAGTACTCTAGGAGCTAGTCTTGTAGACTATTTAACTCACTATTTTTGAGTGAAATAACTTATCATTTCCAGCTGAATTTGCTGGTGCTTATATAATACAAAATATTCTAATTTCTACAAGATTAGTAAGCCAATCCTGTGCTTATCTAATCCGCTTAGTAAGAAGGGTTGCTTACAAATCAGCTTATAAATCAGCTTAGTAATATTCCTATTTGCTGAATAATATGCTTGGTAAGCAATCTGTGTGCTTAGTAAGTAATTTGTATAGTATTAGTAAGTAAAATGTCTATTGATCTCAATATCCTATTATTAGATCTGTATTAGTAATATTTTATAAATATTACTAATATTATGAACTTGCTTAGTAAATATTTTGGTGATTTATAAGCAAGGATCTAGGGCGTGAAAAATCAATTAGTAATATTCACAATAATTATTTAGAAATGAATATTTAAATGGAATTGTTTAATATTTATGAAAAGATATTCATAAATGATAAAGTCAAGTGACTTCAGATATGATAATCTTATCTCTGATAAGATTAGATATAATGAAATATTGAAAATATTAAATAAAAGAATATATACATATTATTTCAATGAATATATGCATGTAAAGAATTGTTAATATCTCAACAATGAATGGTTGTAAAATCATGAAATAAATAATCATGTATGATATGATGTTAGATGATTATTTGAAGTATTCATTGGAATTATTGGAAAGATATGAAGCTTGTAAATATTCAATCTTTCAACAGTAATAGCTGTTTTACAACTCCTAAAGCCTGGGATGCAAGGATGTACATACCTTGTGCATGGTTTCCACTATCACTTAAGATGGAGCTTTGCTGTTACTAGGCTTTTGTCACAACCCCCTCTGCACACAAGTGGCTCCCACTCTGACATTTCCAACATATCCCCACTCACCCTTGCCCACTACCATCCAATAACCAAAGACACCTCTCCGGCTCCCAACTTCCACTCTCTGCCCTTTGCAATTTGGGCGTTGGAACCAGCAACCCCTTGCTTGGCGCCCGACCAGAGTCCCAGAGTCTTTTCCTCTTCTCACGTATCCTATTTTCCCATCATTTTCCCTACACATTCTGGTACCCTTATTGTCACAGGCCTAAGGCAATATCCTGCAATACTATGATTTTAGCTATTAATACTATGATGATATATTCTGTGAAAGACTATGAAAGATAAGGAATAGTTAATACAACCTAGTACAGGGCCAGCAGTAACGCCTCTAGGGTTTCCAACCCTGAGGTTACTTATAAGAACAAAGCTATGATTAGGATAACTATAATAACTGTGACTTATGACTTGGACTTGTAGGAGCGGTATAGAGACAAGGAAATACTCTTAAGGCTGATAGACACTTGAAGGGGACTTTAGACAGTGAGACAATAATACTAGAATTGACGAAAGAGGTCTGTGAGATGGGGAACATCTCTTAGACCTTAAAGGTTTAAATACATGATGGTATACTATTGTTCTCTATATTGGTACGCTCTCCTAGCTTCTAACCCTTACTAAATACTCCAATATAACTCCTAGGATCCTCCTTGATTGTTCCAATGATTATCATGATGTGTTGTGGTTCCTATGTAACTGTGATAGTGCCTGGAAGATAGAAAATGTAAAGTTACGCTCTTTTGTGTGACGTGACGCGTGACATGTCACAACCAGCGCGACAGTAAAAGGGAGCGGAAACAATGATATACCTTCTTCTAAGCCTTGGGCTTAGAGCTAAGCTATGATCAAATCATAAACTATGATTTGCTGTAATATACTATGACTTATAAGTAATATACTGTGAGATGCTATGTATCATAGCCTCTATACCATGATTTGTGGCTTGATAATAATAATATTAAATACTTGGTAAACCTGAATGTATGCTTATTAAACATGAATAAATGCTATAGTGTCTATGGCATGGTATAACTATGGTTGTGACACTTATTCACATAGATAGTTTTGGCCCATTTGCGCCCCGTATTCCATTTTCTACTCTCCATCTCACTTCATTTCTATTCCTCTTGGTACCCTCCTGCTACTATAGTATTTATACCGACCTAGCATATACCTAGCTACCTTAGTTCGGAAATCAACTTAGTTCCCCTTCTCCTGTCTGACTCTTGTCCCAGACTGCAACTAGGTAAGGGCCTGACACATATGTCTTGGCTAAGTCCAGTCACCCCTCTCCTTTCCTATCTACTCTCCCATCTCTACTCCTGTTCACTCTGTCTCCACTTCTGTTCTGCTCTGCCCCTTCCCTTTTCTGCTATCTCTGTCTGTCCAAGACTTAACACTGATAGCATACTTATTGCATTGTGCTGAGTGATCCTTAGCCTAATAATAGAATGATCTAGACTATGCTTACTAACTAGTCACTAGTACAAGGGAACTATGATGGCCGGTCATGTGACCAAGCACCATGTGATCCTTTGCCTTGTTGGGCAAATAAATAATGAAAGAGATGTAGAAAATAGAAAATAAATTATAAAAATACAAGAAAAATAGCAAAAAATAGAGAAAAATCAGGAGAGTCTAGGTGTACCCATGACATCAAGGCTTGCACTCTTAATGTATCTAACAAACACTAACCTCCTGTAAGGTATAGAGGATGGGCTATAACACCCCTTTTTACAGTGTGTTACTTGGTTAGATTTTAAGGCAGCAATCACCATGCTCCTATTCAACTCCCTTTGTTATTACTATACAAACAATTAACCTTGCTAGGTTAGACTAGGTACTCTAAGTCTTAAAGACTTTTCCTTGGTCTTTACTTTGTGTTAGATTATTTATTTATATAATAAAACTTAGGGGCAGTGGCTTAGCCCTCCAGTATCTATATAATTACTAAGAGGATAATTTCTGCCTCTACCTGAATAAACAGGGTTTTTATTTACTTGTAATACCTTGTATATATTGAGGTCTTAGGCTTATACTAGGCTCTTATACTAGTCTGTATATATTTGCTACTTAGAACACCCTAAATATCAAGAGTATACCTGACTCTTATTAGTAAAACTCAACTAATGTTATAAGACAATCACTGTATTATAAATTTATTTAAAATTTCTCATTATTTTTCTGATTTTTCTCCGATTTTTCTCTATTTTTTGGTGTATAATATATATATTATATAAGCAGGTATTACATAAGTACCCTGATGACTAAGCAAAGTCATGTGATCAGTCATCATGTGACCACTAGTCATGTGACTTATTATATAAAGCAGGTCTAGAACATAACACTATTATAGACTCACTATGGTGCAATATTGCATCACACTTAGCACCTCTGTGCACAGACCATGTACCAGGTGCACAGACTAGGTAGAATTAGTATATAATCCTATAGTGCTTTACCTGAAGACCCCAGATTCGTTCTCTTCATCTTTAGGTAAGCATGGTAGTGCTTTGTAGTAGATAAGTAACTAATATAATAAAACTTTGTCTTTAGAGTCCCTATCTCTCTCTCTCTCTCCCCCCCACCAAATCCTCTCTGCTCAGTGCTAGGAGGTTGTGAGCATGCTTTGTGCTGCTTACAGAAGAAACAAGCTCAGTGCAAGTCTCCATGTGTGCATATAAGACAGGTCCAGC
The DNA here is from genome assembly GCA_018343915.1 of Agroathelia rolfsii. Classification (NCBI taxonomy): domain Eukaryota; kingdom Fungi; phylum Basidiomycota; class Agaricomycetes; order Amylocorticiales; family Amylocorticiaceae; genus Agroathelia; species Agroathelia rolfsii. Next base: position 4,196,902 of record JABRWF010000002.1, read on the forward strand.
CTTTGTGGTGACCATTTGCGTCTGCAATAACACAACAAAACATAGTGCTCAGTGCACTTAAGTAAGTAAAGGCTTTGCCCTGCACTTGTTGCAGTTAAGATACCCTGCACCCCTATTGACATACACAAGACCTTTGGTGCTGTAACAGTAGACCTTGCTTGAAAGTTCAGTGAACTTGGAGTAAAGCTTGGTGACTGGAACACTCTGAAGTAAGTGAGAGTTAAGATAGGGCACAAGGCATATACACCTACGTATCCCAGGCCTTGGGAGTTGTAAAACAGCCATTACAGGCTACCTTGCACCTTAGAGAGGTTTACGTAGGCACTGGTTGAGTTTTGGTGGCAAGAGTCAGATGTGCTCTTGATAACTAACGCCTATAAAAACCCCTTTAAAATATGGGGTAACCAGTAATAGTTATTTTACTTCTTTTAAGGCTTAGGATATAAGGGTGTATACTTCCCTGTATATTATTCTTGTTGTCACTCACACTAGAGCTTGTCAATCCCTAAGCTTTACTCCAAGTCTGCTAGACTTTCAAGCAAAGGCTATTATTGAGACACTAGTATTCTTGTGTATACAAGTAGGTGTTGGGGTATCTTAACCTCAATAAGTGCAGGGCAGAGCCTTTACTTGCTTAAGTGCACTGAGCACTATATATGTTGTGTTATTGCAGATACAAATGGTTACTACTAGGGCTGGACCTGTCTTATACATGCACATAGAGACTGCACTAAGTACATCTCTTTCTATAAGTAGCACGGAGCATGCTTATAACCTCCTAGTACAAAGTAGAGAGGATTTTGAGAGAGGGGGGGGGGAAAGAGATAGGCTCTAAAGACAAAGTTTTATTATGTTAGTCAACTATTTAATACAAAGTACTACTGTGCTTACCTAAAGACAAAGAAAACAAATCTGGGGTCTTTAGGTAGACACTACAAGGTTATATACTAATTCTACCTAGTCTGTGTACTTGGTATATAGTCTGTGCATAGTAATATTAAACTATAGTAGTCCTTGGGTTGTATAGTGTAGCTATATGCTAGCTCACAAGTTACCTGTTATAAAATAAACACTTACTTTTAAGAAAAGTACAGGTTTTGGATTGTTTCCTAGGATTAGGCAAGGTTTCCTAGGTAAGAAGCAATTAGTAACTTTGCTATACTTAATGTTACAAGACACTCATTATACTATAAATTTATTTAAGATTTTTCATTATTTTTCTGATTTTTCTCTAATTTTTCTCTATTTTTTTGGTATATAACATGTATATTACATAAGCGGATATTACATAAATACTCTGATAACTAAGCAAAGTCATGTGATTAGTCATCATGTGACTGGCCATTATGTAACTACTAGTTATGTGACTTATTATGCAAAGCAGGTCTAGAGCATGGGTCTAGAACATGACACCATTATAGACTTACTGTGGTGCAATATTGCATTATACTTAGCACCTCTATGCACAGACCATGTACTAGTACACAGACCAGGTAGAAATAGTATATAACCCTATAGTGCCCCTACCTAAAGACCCCAGATTTGTTCTCTTTGTCTTTAGGTAACTATAGTAGTGCTTTGTATCTGTCACAACCTCAGTAGTACTATGCCATAGATATAATAGCATTTACTTATGTTTACCAAGCATATATCTAGGTTTATTTGGTATAGACTTAAAACAATCATGCAATTACTTAGGTATTTAATATTTATTACATCAGACTACAAATCATGCCATAGACACTATAATACAATATACACTATATTGTATTACCTATAAGTCATAGTATACCATAGTTGAACTATAGTCTATTATTTAGTCATAGCTTAGTTCTAAGCCTTAGGCTTAGAAAGAGGCATACCATTATTTCCGCTCCCTTTTACTATTGCACTGGTTGTGACATGTCATGTGTCACATTATGCAAAAGAGTGTAACTCTACATTTTCTATCTTTAGGCACTATCATAGTTACACAGGAACTACAACACATTATGATAATCACTAGAACAATCAAGGAAGATCCTAGCAGTTATATTGGATTATTTAGTAAGAGTTAGAGACTAGGAAAGCACACCAATATAGAGAACAATAGTATACTATTATGTATTTAAACCTTTAGGGTCTAAGAGATGTTCCCCATCTCACAGACCTCTTTTGTCAATTCTATCATTGTTTTCTCACTGTCTAAAGCCTTCTCCAAGTCCTTGCTAGCCTTAAATAATATTTGCTAAGTGTTTCTATTGTCCTTACAAGTCTAAGTAGTATTGGGTGTTAACCTCTTACTATTTAGACTCCTCCTATTATATTCCATTGTTCTAAGACCATAGTTACTATAGCCATTGTATCCCTAAGTCAGGGATAGTATTAGTTATGCTCCTAAGTGTCCATTATACCACTTCCTTTATATCAAGTCACAGTCATAGTTATAGATACATTTTATAGTTATAGACCTGTAATAGTATCTAATAGTTAGCTAACACAATAAAACCTTTGTCTTCAGAGTCACTATACTCTAGGCTTGTAGAGCCTATCCCCCCCTCTTTCTTTCTCCCCCACAAAATCCTCCCTGCTTTGTACTAAGAGGTAATAGGTGTGCTCTATGCTACCTATTGTTTAGAGGCTGCTTAGTGCTCCTCTATATATACACTACATAATACAGGCTCAGGCTTTGTACTAGCTACTTGCAGTTATTGATCACAAAATCATAGTGCTTAGTGCACCTAAGTAAACAAAGGCTTGCCCTGCATTTATCAAGGCTAAGAGACCCTGCATGCCTATTTGTATACACAAGAAACTTTGTGTCTCAATGGTAGACCTTGCTTGAAGACTTTGCAAGTCTAGAATAAAGCTTGGTAATCAGCAAGCTCAGAGTTGAGTGAGAACAAAAACAGTGCACAAGATATGTCTATCCTTGCATCCCAAGCCTTAGGAGTTGTAAAACAGCCATTACAGGCTACTCCATACCTTACAGGGGTTAACGTAGGCTCTGGTTGAGTTTTAGTAGTAAGAGGCAGGTATGCTCTTGACACTTAAGATAAGACTATAGCTGTTGAAAGATATATATATTTCAATACATCCAATCTTTCTAAATATTCCAATGAACACTTTAATAAATCAGTTTATATCTCATCTATCACTGTTATTTATTTCAAGAATTTACAACTATTAGTTGTGGAGATATAAAACAATTATTCATTCACTTTATTCTGAATATTTCTAAAATATATTCATATTTCAATATTCATTTCTTAAAATCATTTAAATATTCATTTTAAATATCTTTTGTTTAAACAATTCACTTTACTTACTAATACATGATTGTGATTATAAATCAGCTTATAAATCACACAAATAAATTAGTAATCACCTTTAAAGATATTAGTAATATTTGAGATATATTACTAGTATCACTTTCCTATTCATTCAAATATTCAATTTGCTTACAAATACTATACTTAGCTTACAGAGCAGATTTGTCAGCATAAACCTTACACTCTTTGCTTACCAAGCAGATTACTTAAGTAAAGACATTGCTTACAAATCCTTCTAAACCCTAGCTAAATCAGCTGTAAAATATAAGTTATTTCACTCGAAAATAGTGAGTTAAATAGTCTATAAGACTAGCTCCTAGGGTACTAACTTCACCTCAGATTTACCAAGTCTACAAGATAAGAAAACAAGTCTTTCCCAAGGGAAAACAAGTAGGTAGTCTCAAAGGGACACCAGCTACAATCTTATCTTAAGTATAGCATAGTTACTAATTGCTTCCCACCTAGGAAACCTTGCCTAATCTTAGGAAACAATCCAAAGCCTGCACTTTTCTTAAAAGTAAGTATTTGCTTTATAACAGGTAACTTATGAGCTAGTATATAGCCACACTATACAACTTGAGAACTACCATAGTTCAATAATGATAATTACTGAAACAATTAAGGAGGATCCTAGGAGTTATATTGGATTATTTAGTAAGGGTTAGAAGCCAGAAGAGCATAGCAATCTAGAGAACAATAGTATACCATTATATATTTAAACCTTTAAGGTCTAAGAGATGTTCCCTATCTCACAGACCTCTTTTGTCAATTCTATTGTCTTTTCCCTTGTCTAAAGTCCCCTCACAAGCCACTACTAGCTCTAAGAATATTTCCTTGCCTCTGTATTATTTCCTGCAAGCCTAAGTTATAGTCAAAGCTATTATAAGTTATAGTTCACCATTCCATTATTAACCTCAGGGTTGGAAACCCTGAGAGTGTCACCTCTAGCCTTAGATTAGGCTAGAGAAATCATAAAATTTTACTAACAATTCTATAGGAACTATTCACAGTGTTCATAGTATTTATAGTATTATTTATAGTATTATTGTTTATTGCTATAGACCTATGACACAACCCTTGCTTAGCTCACAAAGTAGCATCCATTGCTTTCTGCAATGTAGTGAGGTTTTTAGGGTTCCACCCTGCCAACGTATTCCGGATTTTAGGATTTAACCTATCTAGGAACTGAACCTTCTAGTCTTCTTTAGATAAGTCTGTTTATTGTGCTGTGGCCCAGAAATCTGTGATGAACTCCTGAGTTGTTTAGCTTCCTTGTCTGAGCCCCTTTAATTTGTCTAGAGCCACTCTTTTGAAGTTAAAGGCCTTGTACAGCCCTTTAAAAGCCTTGAAAAATTTGTCAAAAGGAAAATCCTTTTCTCCCTTGATGGCTGATTTAGTAATTTTTTCTGCCTACTCCTAGGCCCATTATACAGGTCCACTGGTGAGAAGACCAATTAGAAGGCACCCCTTATCTATGTCTGTTGTATAGAGTGTAGGGTTGAGTGCCAGATAGTTTTTGAATTCCATGACAAAACTCTGATATGTGTCATAAGAACCATCAAACTTTGCAGGTTCCTTGCCCCTTTCTTTGGTCAATGATATTATGGCTAGCAGGGGAGCAGATCTATCAGTAATTTCTATGAGCTTCTTCTGAGTATCTATAACACCCCTAAGCATTGCAGTGGTCTTCTTGTATAGGTTTATTATTTGCACAATAAGGGCTTTAAGACTAGGTGTAGAGGCAGAGGATGAGGATGATTGTCCAGACATGATAGGGGTTCTTAGGTACAAGGGAATTGGGGTATGGATTATTGGAGGGGTAGGGATGGGAGTTAGTACACATAATCTGGTATATAATGCAATGGAGGCCTTAGTTTTTCTAAATTTAGAGGGAGATGGGTACTCCTCTTCTTCTTCTTCCTTTTCTGAGGATTTAGGCTTTAGGGTTGCCGGACAAGATGGAGATGGAGTTTTTGGTTGACTAAAGATTAGCTCAGGTGTAGATAGGGCAGATATGGCCAGTTCTACAGGTGTAAATTTGGTAGCCCAAGGGATTGGTACAGAGGTTAGGGCAGGTATAGTAGAAGAGGAGGCTTTGGGCTTTATGGGTGCCTTTCCTTTTGCAGATTTGCTCATAAAGCAGATTTGTTATCTTTTTCTTTCTTAGGCACCAAGCAGAGTACCTCTGGTAATGTATAAAAGTGTATAGTAAAAGGAACAAGTCTAATTAGGCAGTTTTACTTTCTAAAGAAAGTCCCTAGAAGCAATGGACTAACTCCATAGTAGTGCCTTTGGGTAATAACACTGGATTTCTCTGGAAGTATAGGTACTCTCAAACCTAAATCTGAATGGGTTAAAATTGGGTATTAGATTCTAACTAATTGCTTCTGCAAATAGTTCAAGACCAGACAAGTTTTGATAGATAAAAATATACATAAAATTTTTATTTCCTTTACTTGTGCTAATTGCAGTAAATCCACTACACACTGGAGCTAGGCTTAATAGTAGTTAGATTTTAGCTTCAACCTAATGTCAAGGCTTATATTCTTGACATATCTAATAAACACTAACCTCCTATAAGGTATGGAGGATAGGCTATAAGACCTCTTTTTACAGTGTGTTACTTAGTTAGATTTTAAGGCAGTGACCACTATGCTCCTGTTCAACTTCCTTTATTATTACTATACAAATAATTAACCTTGCTAGGTTAGACTAGGTACTCTATATTGAACTATGGTAGTTCTCAATTGTATAGTGTGGCTATATGCTAGCTCACAAGTTACCTGTTATGAAGTAAACACTTACTTGTAGAGAAAAGTGCAGGCTTGAGGTGTTTCCTAAGAATAGGCAAAGTTTCCTAGGTAGGAAGTAATTTGTAACTATGCTATACTTAAGATAAGATTGTAGCCGGTGTCCCTTTGAGACTATCTACTTGTTTTCCCTTGGGAAAAGCTTGTTTTCTTATCTTATAGACTTGGTAAGTCTAGGGTGAAGTTAGTACCCTAGGAGCTAGTCTTGTAGACTATTTAACTCACTATTTTTGAGTGAAATAACTTATATTTTACAGCTGATTTAGCTAGGGTTTAGAAGGATTTGTAAGCAATGTCTTTGCTTAAGTAATCTGCTTGGTAAGCAAACAGCATAAGGTTTATGCTGACAAATCCGCTCTGTAAGCTAAGTATAGTATTTGTAAGCAAATTGAATATTTGAATGAATAGGAAAGTGATACTAATAATATATCTCAAATATTACTAATGTCTTTAAAGGTGATTACTAATTTATTTGTGTGATTTATAAGCTGATTTATAATTACAATTGTGTATTAGTAAGTAAAGTGAATTGTTTGAACAAAAGATATTTAAAATGAATATTTAAATGATTTTAAGAAATAAATATTGAAATATGAATATATTTTGGAAATATTCAGAATAAAGTGAATGAATAATTGTTTTATTTCTCCACAACTAATGGTTGTAAATTCTTGAAATAAATAACAGTGATAGATAAGATATAAACTGATTTATTGAAGTGTTCATTGGAATATTTAGAAAGATTGGATGTATTGAAATATATATATCTTTCAATAATTATAATGTGTTGTGGTTCCTATATAACTATGATAGTGCCTGGAAGATAGAAAATGTAAAGTTACGCTCTTTTTGTGTGACGTGACACGTGACATGTCACAACCAGCATGACAGTGAAAGGGAGCAGAAACAATGATATACCTTCTTCTAAGTCTTGGACTTAGAACTAAGCTATGATCAAATAATAAACTATGGTTTGCTGTAATATGTTGTAGGTACACCTAGACTCTCCTAATCTTTCTTTATTTTCCTGTATTTTTCTTGTATTTTTACAATTTTTCTTGGACTTTCTACACATTATTTATTCATAATAGACAGCCTAGGACAATTGGTTACAGAGTACTTAGTTATATGACCAGCCATCATTATACCTTTGTACCAGTACCTATTAGTAAACAGAGTCTAGACCCTTCTAGTTCCTTTCAAGTCTAGACTCTTGATCAATTAGCTGATAATGCAATGATTACACCATCATGCTCAGTCATCTATTTATACTATGTTTAGCATTCCTTTCTATTTCTGTCTCTATGCACAAACCATTCCAAAGTGCACAGACCACCCCTGAAACTTATATAAGGACCCTGTAATACTCCCTGAAGGCCTTAGCTTTGACCTTTTGCCTTCAGGTGAGTAAATAAGCTGTTGAACTATGATAGTTCTTGGTTGTATAGTGTAGCTATATGCTAGCTCACAAGTTACCTGTTATAAAGCTAACACTTACTTGTAAAGAAAAGTGCAGGCTTTGGGTTGTTCCTAAGATAAGGCAAGGTTTCCTAGGATAGGAAGTGATTAGTAACTTTGCTATACTGAAGATAAGATAATAGCTAGTGTCCCTTTGAGACTACCTACTTAATTTCCCTTGGGAAAGGCTTCTGATCTTATCTTGTAGACTTTGTAAGTCTAGGGTGAAGTTAGTACCCTATGAGCTAGTCTTGTAGACTATTTAACTCACTATTTTTGAGTGAAATAACTTGTCATTTCCAGCCAAATTTGCTGGTGCTTATATAATATAAAATATTCTAATTTCTACAAGATTAGTAAGCCAATCCTGTGCTTATCTAATCCGCTTAGTAAGAAGGATTGCTTACAAATCAGCTTATAAATCAGCTTAGTAATATTCCTATTTGCTGAATAATATGCTTGGTAAGCAATCTGTGTGCTTAGTAATTTGTATAGTATTTAGTAAGTGAAAATGTCTATTGATCTCAATATCCTATTATTAGATCTGTATTAGTAATATTTTATAAATATTACTAATATTATGAATTTGCTTAGTAAATATTTTGGTGATTTATAAGCAAGGATCTAGGGCATGAAAAATCAATTAGTAATATTCACAATGATTATTTAGAAATGAATATTTAAATAGAATTGTTTAATATTTATGAAAAGATATTCATAAATGATAAAGTCAAGTGACTTCAGATATGATGATCTTATCTCTGATAAGATTAGATATAATGAAATATTGAAAATATTAAATAAAAGAATATATGCATATTATTTCAATGAATATATGCGTGTAAAGAATTATTAATATCTCAACAATGAACGGTTGTAAAATCATGAAATAAATAATCATGTATGACATGATGTTAGATAATTATTTGAAGTATTCATTGGAATTATTGGAAAGATATGAAGCCTGTAAATATTCAATCTTTCAACATAAGCATGTACATCTCTCTTTACCATTTACTAATATATTTGCCTTCAGGCTCATTGTCCTAGCCCTCTCACCCTTGCCCTCCCTTTGTGCCTTGTCAGCCTAAGAGTTGTATAAGGACCTAAGCAAGCCATAGAACAGGCTGTATTGCCTGCCTCCCCCTCTCTATATCAAGTCCCTTAATAAATCAGGGCAAAGTATGACTTAGGGTTGTTACCCTCTAAGAAAGAATCTAAGCATCTCAGAGTGTTTAGTACTTCCTTCTTTACTAAGCAAGCAGTAACAAGTCATTAGCTAATAGTAGCCTTTAGTGGAAAGTCTTCTAGACTTGGAGTAGACCTTTGGGACCTAGTAGTGGTATATTATTCTGTTTGTAGTATGGGTAGGGGTCACCTCTATTGTTTAGATAGTCAAGAGCATGAGCCTTGACATAATATACTATGACTTATAAGTAATATACTGTGAGATGCTATATATCATAGCCTCTATACCATGATTTGTAGCTTGATAATAATAATATTAAATACCTGAGTAATTCCATGGTTATTCTGAGTATATACTGAAAGATCATAGGTGTATACTTGGTAAACCTGAATGTATACTTATTAAACATGAATAAATGCTATAATTTCTATGGCATGGTATAACTATGGTTGTGACAGGTTGGGGTCAGTAGGACTTTGGTAAGACATATGATATCTGCAAAATGTGCCAATGGGTTTAGCTACAAACCCTATCACAATAAATGCTGCACAAACTCCATCTGTCTCCCCTATCCAGAATAATCCCAGCTTTGGTGGACAACCTTCTTTTCCCCTTTGCAACTGGTCTAAGGTGCACTGCTTCCATTATGGGCAGCTTAGTTACCCATAGCAAAGATGCCTCTTACTAGGGTATAAACCTTAGGGCTTTCAGGGAATAAGACCCCCTCTCTTAAACTTTTATAGTTCTTGGGTTGTATAGTATGGCTATATACTAGCTCATAAGTTACTAGTTATAAAGTAAATACTTACTTATATGAAAAGTGCAGGCTTTGGATTGTTCCTAAGATAAGGCAAGGTTTTCTAGAATGGGAAGCAATTAGTAACTCTGCTATACTGAAGATAAGATTATAGCTGGTGTCTCTTTGAGACTACCTACTTATTTTCCCTTGGGTGTCATAGGCCTAAAGCAATATCTTGCAATACTGTGATTTTAGCTATAAATACTATGATAATGTATACTGTGAAATACTATAAAATATAAAGAATAATTAATGTGGCCTAATCCAGGGCTAGAAGTAATGCCTCTAGGGTTTCTAACCCTGAGGTTACTTATAAGAACAGAACTATAATTAGGGTGACTATAATAACTATGACTTATAACTTGGACTTATAGGAGCAGTATAGAGATAAGGAAATATTCTTTAAAGCTGATAGACACTTAAGGGGGACTTTAAACAGTGAGACAATAATACTAGAATTAACAAAAGAGGTCTATGAGATGGGGAACATCTCTTAGACCTTAAAGGTTTAAATATATAATGGTATACTATTGTTCTCTAGATTGCTATGCTCTCCTAGCTTCTAACCCTTACTAAATACTCCAATATAACTCCTAGGATCCTCCTTGATTGTTTTAGTGATTATCATAATGTGTTGTAGTTCCTATGTAACTGTGATAGTACCTAAAAGATAGAAAATATAAAGTTATACTCTTTTGTGTGATTTGACGCATGACATATCATAACCAATATGACAGTGAAAGGGAGCAGAAACAATGATATACCTTTTTCTAAGCCTTGGACTTAGAACTAAACTATAATCAAATAATAAACTATGATTTGCTATAATATACTATGACTTATAAGTAATATACTGTGAGATACTATATATCATAGCCTCTATACCATGATTTGTAGCTTGATAATAATAATATTAAATACCTAAGTAATTCCATGGTTATTCTGAGTATATGCTGAAAGATCATGGGTATATACTTGGTAAACCTGAATATATGCTTATTAAACATGAATAAATGCTATAGTTTCTATGGCATGGTATAACTATGGTTGTGACATTGGGAAAGGCTTGTAATCTTTGTCTTGTAGACTTGGTAAGTCTAGGGTGAAGTTAGTACCCTAGGAGCTAGTCTTGTAGACTATTTAACTCACTATTTTCAAGTGAAATAACTTATATTTTATAGCTGATTTAGCTAGGGTTTATATACTATAAAATATTCTAATATCTGAAGGATTTGTAAGCAATATCTTTGCTTAAGTAATCTGCTTGGTAAGCAAAGAGTGTATGGTTTATGCTGACAAATCTGCTCTGTAAGCTAAGTATAGTATTTGTAAGCAAATTGAATATTTGAATGAATAGAAAAGTAATATTAGTAATATATCTCAGATATTACTAATGTCTTTGAAGGTAATTACTAATTTATTTGTGTGATTTATAAGCTGATTTATAATCACAATCATGTATTAGTAAGGAAAGTGAATTATTTGAACAAAAGATATTTAAAATGAATATATTTTGGAAATATTCATAATAAAGTGAATAAACAAATTGCTTTATATCTTTACAACTAATAGTTATAAATTCTTGAAATAAATAACAGTGATAGATAAGATATAAACTGATTTATTGAAGTATTCATTGGAATATTTAGAAAGATTTAATGTATTGAAATATGTATATCTTTCAACAGCCTAGTTAGCTAGGGTTAAGATATCTCAACCCCTATCTATACACACAAGATAACTTGTGACTTGACTATAGACCTTGCTTGAAAGTATTTACACTTAGAGTAAAGCTTAGTGGTAGAGGAGCTTGAGTTTGCATAATAGTAGAGATAGAGCACAGAGAAGTGTATACCCCTGCATCCTAAGCTCTGGGAAGTGTAAAAAAGGCCTTACCCCTACCCCATACCTTAGAGGGGTTACTGTGAGCTTTGGTTGAGTTTTGGTGACAAGAGTTAGGTGTGCTCTTGATATAAATAGGATGAGAAAATGACTTGTATATTTGGTAGATAAAATATATCAGTTTTATACATGTATATTAATTATAAGACATAAGACAAAAGAATACAAAAGATACAAAAGAAACTATTGTTACAATGCATACAAAAAGTTCATGCTATATTTGTAGCTGTTTATTATCCTTATTATTGTCACAGGTCTATAGCAATAAACAATAATACTATAAATAATACTATGAATACTATAAACACTATGAATAGTTTCTATAGAATTGTTAGTAAAATTTTATGACTTCTCTAGCCTAATCCAAGGCTAGAGGTGACGCTCTCAGGGTTTCCAACCCTGAGGTTAACTATAGAATGGTGAACTATAACTTATAATAGCTTTGACTATAACTTGGGCTTGCAGGAAATAATACAGAGGCAAGGAAATATTCTTAGAGCTAGTAGTGGCTTGTGAGGGGACTTTAGACAAGGGAAAAGACAATAGAATTGATAAAAGAGGTCTGTGAGATAGGGGACATCTCTTAGACCTTAGTAACTTAAATACATGATTTGTATACTATTGTTCTCTTACTTTGGTACACTTTCCTAGCTTCTAATCCTTACTAATAATCAAGTATTACTCCTAAGATTCTCCTTGATTATTCCAGTAATTAGCAGCATGTGCTGTAGTCCCTTTGTACCTGTGATAGTGCCTGAAGATGAGAGATTGCAAAGTTATGCTCTTTTTGTGACATGATATGTTACATGTCACAACCAGCGTAGCAATAGCAGCAAGGGAGCGGAAATACAGGTATGCCTCTTTCTAAGCCTAAGGCTTAGAACTGAGCTGTGTCATGGGTTGATCCCATGATTATTTTGTTCCCCTAATTTTTCTCTATTTTCTACTATTTTTCTTGATTTTTTATCTTTTGATTTGAGTGTATAGGCTTTATTTCTTTATTTTTGGTTTCTTGTTGCATTGTTTATATAGTACTGTACTTCATTTGGGTATACTTCTGAATCTTCTAATGTACATTATTAATTTGCTTCTCCTATTTTTGATGCTTCTTTCATCTTTAATTTCTTCCCACACTGTACTTCTGTTCTAACTCCTCTAATTCTTTTTCTTTCCTTGCTTCTATTTCTGTCATGGGTACACCCAGACTCTCCTAATTTTTCTCTATTTTTCTCTATTTTTCTTGTATTTTTACAATTTATTTTATATTTTCTACGCCTTTTTCATTATTTAATAGCCCAATAAGGCAAAGGGTCACATGGTGCTTGGTCACATAACCGGCCATCATTGTTCCCTTGTACCAGTGCCTAGTTAGTAAGTGTATTCTATTACTAAGACAAAGGATCAGTCAGCATGATGCAATGAGCACGCCATTGCGCTTAGTCATCCATCCGTACTATTCTTAGTTTTCCTTTTCATTTCTGAGAGGCTGCACACAAACCTTAGCACAGCCCTTGTTTATGTATATAAGGACCCTGTAACGCTCCCTGAAGGCCTTAGCTTTGACCTTTTGCCTTCAGATAAGCATTAGCTCATGTAGTAGATACCTTACTAATCAAATTTGCCTTCAGGCTCATTGTCCTAGTCCATACACACCTTCTGCCCTCCTCATGTGCTTAGTCAGCCACTTGGTTGTATAAGGACTATACGTAAGCCTACACCCGCATGCTCTCCATCCCACGCTCCACGCCCCACGCCTTCCTCCTTGTCCAAGTCCCTTAATAAAATAGGGCATCTATGTGAACTTAAGAACATTGTCCTTTTAAGCATAAATCTCTTTACATATAGCAAGTTTAGCACTAGATACACTCCCTAAGCTATACAAGCATGTCATTAGCAAATGGTAGCCTATGTGGAAAGCCTAGTAGGCTTGGAGTACACAACAGGAAACTTATTAGTGGTACAGTGTACGTATAGTAGTATGCATGGTCTGGTCACTTATTTGGTTGAGATAGTCAAGAGCGTAAGCCTTGACATCAGGTCAAAGCTGATACCTAAGCCTATCTTATAGAGCCTTAGCTCCAAGGTAGTGTAAGAAAAAGAATTGCTTACAAATCAGCATAAGCATGGAAACTTTTGTAGTTAAATTACTATACTTTTCTTCTGTGAGCCATTTTTATCACCAAACTATTAATGGAAGCAATTGGGGATACTAACTACGTCCTTCCAACCTGTTAAGGCATAGCTGCAAAAGTACCAGTATGCTCCTGGGAAATTGTGGGCCATTACCCAAAGGCATTACCACTGCATTAGGCAGCTGCTTCTAGGGAGTCCTCACAAGGGATTATAACTGCATTGACAAATTTAGAGCTTTATTAGAAAATAGTTTTTTTTTATAATTACCAGAAGGCTGTCCGCTTGCAGCCTTAAGCAGAAGAAGATAAAAGAATTCTTATGTTGAGCTATAGCTCCGCCTTTCATACATATACACTCTCTTCCCACCTCCATTGCACCATGTTACATACTACGTCACAACAAGGAAAGGGCCAAAAGGAGGAGGAGGAGAGCGATTTGGGAGGTCCCTCGACCAATCCTGTTGAAAGTACTCTTGAGCGCCTCTCCAAGACTATGGAGCTGCTTGCTATGGGCCAAGCAGACATTCTCTGGCTCATGGATGGTCTCTACAACCAACAAACAGACCTCTCTCAATTTGTAGGCAGACAGGAGATCCACAAAACAACAAAAAAGAATAAAGCTGGGGAAGACAAGGAGATAGAAGAGTGGTATATGCCAGATGCCGCTAAACCAAAAGAAATTGGAATATGTCCGGAGAAGTATGGAGGTGATGCCAAAACCTACCGTATATTTATGCGGGAATGGGAGATTTGGTATAGCAATAACGAGGAATTGTTTGACAAACCAGCCAAGATTGCCAAGCAATTTGTAAAGAACCTGACAGATTCAGCATTAGACTAGGCAGCTTAATACATCCCCAAAATCATCAAGGCAGAGGAAATTGGGGCACTAGACTTCAAACTAGCAGAATTCTACAAGGATTTCTGGTCAACCTACGGAAATTTTGACTACAAGGCCAACGCCCTCTCCTGCATCCAGAACTTCCGACAAGGAACTTATGTGGTCCAAGACTATACCTTCCGCTTTACAGAGTTAGCTCACACTACAGAACTCAAACCCAGAGATATACGTATCCAGTATATTTCTGGATTGAATTGGAGAATCCGCAACATGATGCTGGGGTGGAAAGTGTCAAGAGCACACCAGTCTCTTGTCACTAAAACTCAACCAGAGCCTACGAAAACCTCTTTAAAGTGCAAGGTAGCCTGTAATGGCTGTTTTACTTCTCCCAAGGCCTGGGAAGCGCAGGTGTACACTCCTTGTGCCCTGTCTTAACTTTCACTCACTAGAGTACACTAGTCACCAAGCTTTACTCTAAGTCTGCAAGACTTTCAAGCAAGGTCTACTGTTGTAACACCAGGGGTCTTGTGTATGTCAATAGGGGTGCAGGGTATCTTAACTGCGACAAGCTTAGAGCAGAGTCTTTACTTGCTTGGGTGCACTAAGCACTTATGATTGTTTATGTTATTGCAAGTACAAATGGTCACCCAGAGGGCTGGACCTGTCTTATGTATGCACACGGAGGTAGCACGGAGCACACCTCTACTGTAAGCAGCACTGAGCATGCTTACAACCTCCTAGCACGAAGTAGAGAGGATTTTTTGGGGGAGGGGAGAGAGATAGGGACTCTGAAGATGAAGTTTTATTATGTTAGTGACTACTTAATACAAAGTACTATTTGTGCTTACCTGAAGACAAAGAGAACAAATCTGGGATCTTCAGGCAGGGGCACTACAGGGTTATATACTAATTCTACCTGGTCTGTGCACGGGGTATATGGTCTGTGCATAGTGGTGCTAAGTATGATGCGATATTGCACCATAGTGAGTCATTGCTTACATAATGTGTCACATGACTAGTGGTTACATGATGGCCAGTTACATGATGACTGATCACATGACTTGCTTAGTCATCAAAGTACTTATGTAATGTCTGCTTATGTAATATACGAATTATATACCAAAAAATAGAGAAAAATCAGAGAAAAATCGAAAAAATAATGAAAAATTCTAAGTAAATTTATAATACAACGAGCGACTCATAACAGAAAGGGTCGATGACTACATTCTAGGTTGCCATGAAGAATGCAGGAGATGCAGAACAAGCACTCAGGGAGATGGGTGCATTTAACCCAAAAACAGCACCGGGCAAAGCTGTACCAGTTGCCTAAGGATCTACGGCTGCAGCCACATTGTCACCTCTCCCTACTGCAGGTACAGAAGGATCTGGGTTGACCAACCCCTTAATTGCAACCCCAAAAATGGCACCCATGGCGCAGGTGCAATGTTTCAACTACCAACAGAAAAGGCACATTGCAGCCAACTGCACCAACCTATCTGTCAAGCCGGCACCAGGAACCATAACCTGGGTAAAACCTGGCTCCACTCTACCATCACACCCCCCAAGAAACCCAGCTTATGTAGCTGCTTCCACATCTGCGCCTGCTATATCTCCTCCGGCACAATCCAGCCTACTATTGCCCTTGTTGTCAGCAAGCACTATGCCTAGCGCAAGCGATCTCCTTGCCAGGATCAATGCATATAAAGAGCAGATTGCTCAAATGCAGGATCAGCTAACCCTGGTAGGTTTTTAAAAGGCTCTAAGGTTGAGGCCAAAACCAAAGAGCAAAAAATTACTGTAGATATATCTCCCTTTTCTTCTATTTCTTCATTTTCCATTTCTGCTTCTGTAGTAGGGGTAAATACCCAACATTTACACATACCAATAGAATTACGTAGACATTCTTTCTCCATTAACACACTAACTATGATTGGCTCTGGAGCATCCTTTACTTTTGTAAATAGATGCTTTGTAGAAAAACACAAAATACAAAAAAATTCTCTTCCTCAAGCTATTCCTTTATATAACATTGATAACTTGTCGAATAAAATTGGTAAAATTACAGAATACATTACAGTCTTGCTAATAACTGGAGGAGTAGAAAGGAAGGTCTATATGAGTATAGTGGATATAGGCAAGGAGGACGTCATCTTGGGGATAGACTAGCTCAGAACAGAGAATCCCAAAATTGACTAGAAAAACACTACGGTAGAATTGAGGAAGGGATATGCATGTGCCACGGTAGTAGAAGAACCCATGGACATACCAAAAGAATACCTCCCCTTTCAGCAGGTGTTCTTTAAGAAAGAATCCATACAAATACCTACATACAAACCTTGGGATCACAAGATAATCCTAAAGGAAGGGGCATCAATGGGGAAATCCAAGGTGTATCTGTTGGCGGTCAAGGAAAGGAACTCTCTGGATGAATATATTAGGGAAAACCTAGCTAAAGGGTACTTGAGGAAATCCAAAAGCCCTATAAGCTCTCCCTTCTTTTTCATTCCAAAGAAATCTGGAGTACTGCGCCTAGTTCAGGACTACCAAAAGCTTAATGATATTATGGTTAAGGACAGTTACCCCCTCCCCCTCATCAGTACCATAATAAACAAGCTAAGTGGAAGCAAAATATTCACCAAGTTGGATCTATAATGGGGGTACAACAATGTCCAAATCCAAGAAGGAGATGAGTACAAGGCAGCATTCGTAACTCCCTTGGGGTTATTTGAACCTACGGTTATGACCTTTGGGCTAACCAACGCACCGGCAACATTTCAACAAATAATGGATGAAATTCTAGCGGATTTAGTTGCATCAGGAAGGGTCTTTGTTTACATTGATGACATCCTAATTGCATCTAGCAGTAAAAAAGAACATACTGCATTAGTCCTAGAAGTGCTGCAGTGCTTAAAAGAAAATGATTTGTATATGAATGCAGAGAAGTGTAAATTCAATGCAAACCAAGTCGAATTCCTAGAATTAATTATTAGCTACAATTCTGTCCGTATGATGCCTGAAAAGGTGCAAGCCATAAGGGATTGGCCAACCCCAAAAACTGTTAAAGAAATTCAACAGTTCAGAGGTTTGGCAAACTACTACCGACAGTTCATAAAGGGGTTTGGTAACCTGTGCAAGCCCCTGGATAGGTTAACAGGCAATGTGGCATGGCAATGAACAGAGGCAAAACAAGGTTCCTTTGATGCGCTCAAGAATACGTTTGTGGAAGCTCCAGTACTAGCAATGTTTGATCTAAGAAAAAAAACCCAAGTGGAAACAGATTTGTCAAACTTTGCTACAGGAGCAGTTATATCCCAAATGCAGAAGGATAGCAGCTGGCACCCCATTGCATACCTTTCTCAATCCTTAAACCCCACAGAATGCAACTACAAGATTTGGGATAAGGAAATGCTAGCTATTATTCGAGCATTAAAGGAATGGAGGCATTACCTCATAGGGACAGAAGAACCATTTGAGATTTGGTTAGATCACAAGAACCTGGAGTACTGGAAAACTTCAAAGGATCTGACCAGAAGACAAGCCTAATAGTCCCTGTTCCTATCAGAATATAACTTCCTAATTCATTACAAAAAAGAAAGCGACAATGGTAAAGCCAACGCTCTGTCATGCCACCCGGATTTCCACAAAGAAGATGCAGAAGATAACAAGGTGCAGATAGTTCTCAAACCACGCCTATTCCGCATCAATGCTGGAAGAAGGGGACACATTACGGTAGAAGGGGAAAAGGGACTTCTAAGCCAGATCAGAAAAGCAGACCCAGAGCCAGAAGTAGTAATTGCTATTCAAACGCTTAAAGATCTCAGCCCAGTTAAACTCCAAAATGGCATTGAGGAGTGGAACCAAGAAGAAGGACTAATTCTATACCAAGGAAAGGTTTATATACCAAAGGATACCCAGTTGAGGGCGCAAATTGTGAAGAAATTCCATGATGCCCCTACAGCTGGATATCCAGGCAAGCACAAAACCCTAGAGCTAGTATTATGCAATTACTGGTGGCCCAGCATGACAAAATTCATCAATGAATACATAACGACATGCCCACAATATATTGCAAATAAAAGCTCAAGACAACCTCCCTCAAGGCTACTTCAACCGTTACCAGCACCATAAAAACCCTGGGAGCATATAACTACAGATATGATTGTGAAGTTACCTTAGTCAGGAGAATTTGACTCTATCTTGGTTGTAATAGACCGACTTACCAAGATGTGTCATCTAATCCCAACCATGAAAATAGTGACTGCAATGGAAGTAGTGAAATTATATTTGAAGCATGTGTTTAGACTCCATGAGATCCCAAAAATCTGGACCACAGACAGAGGACCACAGTTTGCAAGTCAAGTAATGAAAGAGATACATAGGAAACTAGGAATCAAAACAGCCCTATCCACAGCTTACCACCCTCAAAGCAATGGATAGACAGAAGGGATAAATCAAGAGATTGAAACCTATCTACATATCTACTCTAATCAACAACAAATAAATTGGGCAGAAAATCTAGAAGTAGCGGAATTTGTATTAAACCAATGATAAAGTTCAGCAACAGGGTTTACCCCCTTTGAACTAAACTATGGGTTTATTCTGAAGATGGAAATTCTGTCACAACCTCAGGTTCAGACAATTGGAGCGCAGGATTGGCTGGGGAACTTAAGAGAGGTACAGGAAGAAGCTCAGGCAGTACTGGCAAAAGCAGCGGAAACAATGAAACAATACTACAATGAAAACAAGAAAAGTTTCCCAAAGCTAGAACCCGGAGCCAGAGTATGGTTGGACACATGAAACATTAAGTTTGCCAAACAACCAAGTAGAAAGCTTAGTCCTAAAAAGCTAGGTCCCTACAAGGTGGTTAAAAGAATTAGGGACCTGAACTATCAGGTTGACATCCTCAAGAATTGGCATATGTACAACGTCTTC
Source organism: Agroathelia rolfsii (assembly GCA_018343915.1). Lineage (NCBI taxonomy): Eukaryota > Fungi > Basidiomycota > Agaricomycetes > Amylocorticiales > Amylocorticiaceae > Agroathelia > Agroathelia rolfsii. Next base: position 4,216,276 of record JABRWF010000002.1, read on the forward strand.
CATGTAAACCTCCTACAACCTTACCGAGAAAGCAAGATTCCAGGAAGAACCCCAGAAGAACCTCCACCGGTGGAGGTAGAAGGAGAGGAAGAATGGAAAGTCTTGCATATTAGAGATACTTGACTCTATGGAAGATAGAAGAAGCTGCAGTTCCTGGTAGAATACAAGGGTTATCCAGGAGAAGAGAGCTGGGAATTTGCCAAAGACATACATGCAAAAAGGCTTATCACCCAGTTCTACTGGGAAAACCTAAGTACTCCAAGGAGAATCTCAGTGGCTACATTTGGCAGATTGCCCTTCCGGAAGGTAGAAAATCTCATGCAGGTTGAGACTTTGGTCACAGATTCATAGCATTTTGGACATAGGCAGTTCCAAGGGAATGCCCCTTAGAAGGGGGGTGATGTCATGGGTACACCCAGACTCTCCTAATTTTTCTCTATTTTTCTCTATTTTTCTTGTATTTTTACGATTTATTTTACATTTTCTATGCCTTTTTCATTATTTAATAGCCTAATAAGGCAAAGGGTTACATAGTGCTTAGTCACATGACCGGCCATCATTGTTCCCTTGTACCGGTGCCTAGTTAGTAAGCGTATTCTATTACTAAGACAAAGGATTAGTCAGTATGATGCAACAAGCATGCCATTGCGCTCAGTTATCTATCTGTACTATTCTTAGTTTTTCTTTTCATTTCTGAGAGGCTGCGCACGAACCTTAGCACAGCCCTTGTTTATGTATATAAGGACCCTGTAACACTCTCTGAAGGCTTTAGCTTTGACCTTTTGCCTTCAGGTAAGCATTAGCTCATGTAGTAGATACCTTACTAATCAAATTTGCCTTTAGGCTCATTATCCTAGTCCATATACACCTTCTGCCCTCCTTATGTGCTTAGTCAGCCACTTGGTTGTATAAGGACTATACGTAAGCCTACGCCCGCACACTCTCTATCCCATGCTCCATGCCCTATACCTTCCCCCTTGTCCAAGTCCCTCAATAAAATAGGGCATCTGTGTGAACTTAAGGACGTTGTCCTTTTAAGCATAAATCTCTTTACATATAGCAAGTTTTGTTGAAAGATTGAATATTCACAAGCTTTATATCTTTCCAATAATTCCAATGAATACTTCAAATAATCATCTAACATTATATCATACATAATTATTTATTTCATGATTTTACAACCATTCATTGTTGAGATATTAATAATTCTTTACATGCATATATTCATTGAAATAATATGCATATATTCTTTTATTTAATATTTTCAATATTTCATTATATCTAATCTTATCAGAGATAAGATTATCATATCTGAGGTCACTTGACTTTATCATTTATGAATATCTTTTTCATAAATATTAAACAATTCCATTTAAATATTCATTTCTAAATAATCATTGTGAATATTACTAATTGATTTTTCATGCCCTAGATCCTTGCTTATAAATCACCAAAATATTTACTAAGCAAATTCACAATATTAGTAATATTTATAAAATATTACTAATATAGATCTAATAATAGGATATTGAGATCAATAGACATTTTCACTTACTAATACTATACAAATTACTTACTAAGCACACAGATTGCTTACCAAGCATATTATTCAGCAAATAGGAATATTACTAAGCTGATTTATAAGCTGATTTGTAAGCAATCCTTCTTACTAAGCGGATTAGATAAGTACAGGGTTGGCTTACTAATCTTGTAGAAATTAGAATATTTTGTATTATATAAGCACCAGCAAATTCGGCTGGAAATGACAAGTTATTTCACTCGAAAATAGTGAGTTAAATAGTCTACAAGACTAGCTCCTAGAGTACTAACTTCACCAACAGACTTACTAAGTCTACTACAAGACAACAAGCCTTTCCTAAAGGGAAAATAAGTAGGTAGTCTCAAAGGGACACCGGCTACAGTCTTATCTTCAGTATAGTAAAGTTACTAATTGCTTCCTATCCTAGAAAACCTTGCCTTATCTTAGGAACAACCCAAAGCCTGCACTTTTCTTCACAAGTAAGTGTTTGCTTCATAACAGGTAACTTGTGAGCTAGCATATAGCTACACTATACAACCCAAGAACTACAATAGTTCAACAAGTTTAGCACTAGATACACTCCCTAAGCCATACAAGTACGTCATTAGTAAACAGTAGCCTATGTGGAAAGCCTAGTAGGCTTGGAGTACACAATAGGAAACTTATTAGTGGTACAGTGTGCATATAGTGGTGTGCATGGTCCAGTCACTTATTTAGTTGAGATAGTCAAGAGCGCAAGCCTTGACAATTTCCCTTGATATGGAGTTAAGAACTATTCTTAGAGTACTTATAAACAGTATATAGAGGCCTGCCCTTGAGACCTTTGCAATCCAGCTTGATCACTTTTTGCCCTCTATGTCACTCTTACTCACACCTGAAGTTCTTTCCCCCACTCTCTTTCTTGTGTGTTTTACCCCCCCCCCCCATCATCATCTTTATTATTATACCTGGACCCCAAGGTTAAGGGGATATACTGTGACTCTATGCTCTAAGGGAGTATAAAACTGAGTAAAGCTATGTATATATCACTAGGATGTATAAATATGGACTCCTAGGATGAAGGAGTATAAAGAATTATGTCAAAGCTAAAGACAGCATGTCCTACCTGGCAAAGGACTTTAAAAATACCAGTGATTATATGTTGCATAGAAGCCTGTATGAAACAGTGGGAGACCTTGCCTCTAGGTCTTTAAACATGAGTTGCACCTCCCTGCTAGGGGAGCTTAAAGATATTAGTTGTACCCCCCCCCTATTTGCTTCTGGCCCTTCTAGGCTAGGCATCTTAGGGTTATGTTGGTTGAGTCATGAGTATCCCATGACAAGCTATGATAAAATAGCAACTATGGCTTACTATGATATACTATGACTTATAACTAGTATACTATGAAGTATAATATGCTATGGCTTTTATATGGCTTGATATAATCTCTAAGAAATCCTTTGACACCTGCATGGTAATTCTAGATATTTGCTTGGTAAACCTGAGTGTATGCTTGGTAAACATGAATAAATGCTATAATAACTATAACATGGTACAACTAGGGTTGTGACAATTATCCAACAAGGGCAATGTTAGCACTTTGTCTAGCTAATATTTCAACTTTTATTGTGAGTGGTCCTTTTATTTTTAACTTGTCTCATCCTTATTGTTATATGTCTTCCCTAGATGAAAATGGTATGACATTATCCAGTTTCATAGACCCTACTTTGCTCATATTCAAGTATAATTAAGCATTACATAGCCCTAGGTTCTCTTTTGTGGCTCTCAACATGGCATATAGCTGTTTTTCTTTTTCTTTTTTTCCCTTGCCTTACATTCTCAAGCAAAAAAAAATCTGATATCCACTCGGCATCTCCTAATAGTGTGTCAATTGCTATGACATCACACCTCATACTCAGCCTCAGGGAGAATATAAGTGCTTCAATTGTCAGCAATAGCAATGAACACGCCATAGTCGATATTATCATGTCTAACATCGTTCTTCATCAGCTAGAAGTGCTGGGCGTCCGTAGTTTTTTATTATTAATAGGTGAAGGTCCTCTTGTCCAACAGAAAGGATTGGTAATCAAATGACTGACAAAATATTCTAGGCATGCTGTAGGCTGCCTGGGTAAAAAGAGCTTCCGCTTTGCGCCTTAATTGGGAGTTGGCGATTCAGATGACGCACGAATATTAATCCATATATGGCTTGTTAGCATTGCTATAGTACAAATCATTATAATACTATGACTCCATTGTCTATCTCAAAATCACAATGCAGTCGAGGGTTTTTATCTCAAAGTAGTAATTTGCTAGAACTACGAAATACATAATCTAAAGGTAATATGTACAAAAGATCTAATACGAACACCATCTAGTCTATCATTTGCGAGAACCAAAAGCCTTTTTTTCCGCAACAGCATATAAAATTTCCTTGTCTCCACTTTCGTCTACCAAAGAGCGGAATATTCCGTTTTCCTTCTTCAGTAGCTCGTAGGGAGCGTCGAACTCGGCCTGGAACCAATTTTTGAGGAACTGAAATAATGGTTTTGATATTAGAGTGTCGCTTACAATATGTCCAGCATCCAAAACCATCTGCAAAGGGAGATTACGTGTCAATGATAACATCAGTTTTGTGGTAGGCAAGTGCACTGACGATTTTATCGGCATCCATGATGGTTTGGAGTCGATGAGCAATGGTCAGAACAGTTACGTCTTTGCTCAGTTCGTTTCTCAGGGATGTCTGGATAACTGAATCCGTCTTATAATCTAGGAGTTCTGGATTAGAAGGCTGATCATTCCTTAACAGTTTGTCCGTAGAGTTTCTTACCGATGGCGGACGTTGCTAAAACAAATACATATAAATATATGCACTGACTAAAATAAGAAGTAACTTACCTTCATCCAAGATCAAAAGTTTACTTTCCCGAACCATCGCGCGAGCAAGAGCAATAATCTGTCGCTGACCCACAGATAAGTTGCCCCCACCTCGAGCAATGGCACTGTCGAGCGTCAGTCTATTCTCATTATCATCATTCTGGATGGAGTAAAGCCCGGCAGATCTGAGTGCGGAGTTCAGCGTAGCGTCTTCATAATCATCGAAGGGGTCTAGGTTCTGTCTCAGAGTGCCACTCAGGAGTTCAGGCTGTTTTTAACGGACGCAGGATAAGCAAATGATGAAATCATGCGATAAGACAATCCGTTTCTTACCATTTGGGGGATGATCGTTATGTTAGAACGGAGTGCATCCAAATTGAGGGATGAAATAGGAATGCCGTCGTAATAAGCATTGCCTTCGGTAATGATGCAACGTAACAGAGAAAGCGTCAACGAACTCTGCAAAAAAGATGAATGTGAGCCAAGCATGCGCCTAGTTTCTGCTATGCTATTATTTACCTTTCCGCTTCCGGTACGGCCGACTACAGATACAAGATATGAGATTTCCATCCCAGAAAGCATTGAAGCTACTTACCAATACCAACACGCTCTCCAGATTTGACATGGAATGATATTTCGTGGAGTACATGAGGTCCATCCTGAAGACTGATCAGAAGGAAAACAAGGTATACCTATGAGGCATTCACTTACTACTGAGTAGCGAGCGGACAGCTTCTCAACACGAAGTTCACCACTAGAAGGCCAATGCGCTGGAGGGGTACCACCTTCGAATGGCTGCGCTTCCTGTTCTATCTTCGTGTACTCTTGAATACGCTCCAAACTGTGTGGAAACGTTAACAAAAATATACTGTTATATTTTAGCGATAGACCCAATACCTATTGCCTAAAGCAGAGAAAATGTTAAGGAAGAACGTTAAATGATGTGATAAAGAATTACACACCTTGAACTTCAAACTGGTTATAGGTCTTGACGAGGAATAGCACGAATGAACCGAAGGCGATAGCCATGCTAAGCGAAAAGCCCGAGTCACTCGCGTTGACTCCCGATCGACCGTAAACGAAGTACGCAGCTGACAAGACTCTAAGTAACGATAGATGTCTCCCACGAGGAGGATAAGCTTACCAAGTGCTGCCGCGAACAGACCACCTAAGGCATCAACACGCACGCCAACCCATCTAAAAACATTTGTAAGCAGTTAAATTATATGACTATCAAAGGTCCATTCTTACCTGTTCAAGTTGATATTTACTCTGGCGGCCTGGCTGTATTTATCAATATGAGTGATGGACTTCTGTTTGAAAACGTCCTGGGCGCCATAGGCACGAATGGAAGCTAACAAAAGAAATCAGACAAACGTAGATAACTTTCCTCCGCTGAGACTTACTAATGCCTTCGATCGAGGCACCGAAATGTGACATGAACGGTGCTTTGGCTTTGCTCATCTCTCGCTTCACCGATAACTGTGCGCGAATGTGAGTCCAGGAATCGATATAAAAGACAAAAAAGTTGGTGACATACCTGAGCTCTGATATAGATTTGTCCAAGAATACCACCGATAGCCAAGATGAAAACGCCGAGGAGACCGAAAATGGGCGTCCAGAGGATAATGGCGACGAAGCGAACGATGATCAGGACGATAAGCTCCACCAACCAAGACAGATTTTGGGGAATAGTAGAGTCAACTATAAGACATCAGAAAGATGTACAATGGAACTACTTTGAAAAAAAAAGTATTTACTGCTAGAGATATCCTTCGTGCATCTGGTAAGGATACGTGCAGTCGGTGTTTTATCTAGCCATCGGAGGGTTGTGCACAAAATCGAATCCATGAGACGGCGATGGAGAGACCTCGATGCCTTCAGAGCACCAAAGGTCAAGAAAGCCTGAGCTATAAAGAAGATTATGAGCATCGCCGCCACGAGGAGCGTGTATCCACCCATGTAGCTATTACAAGGCATGTCAGTCCAAAAGTCGATATATGATGGAAAGAATGTGACCGACAATGGTACATTGATTTCGTTCGCAGGCCGTTCCGTATACTGTGTAGCCCAGTATCCTGTTTATTGTTAAGAAAAATTTTACACATGAAAGGAACATGATGTCAATGTAAATACCAAGGAACCAAGGCTGCACAACTTCAACAGTACACTCCAAGAACGTCGCACTAAGGAATGGTACCCAGAACCACAACCCGCCCAATGCGCTGAGATACATTTTCACTAAAGACGAAGAAAATGGAAGCAATGGAAGTCAATACTCGCCCATATCACGTTGCTAAAGTATAATAATAATAATAAAACTTACTGGAACCCCAGCTGAGATGTCCAACAGCCACTTCCTCTTCGACAATAAGCTTCCCATTCGATTTCTTCTCCGGTGTCTCGGCATCTACAACTTCGTCTGCCTTCTCCTCGATTTCTTGTTCACGGGCGACCTTGAGCTCCAGCTTATGGTTCTTGGCCAAGGCGTCGGAAATCGTGCCCTGGCTCAGGATCTGGCCATCGGAGCTCAAGGAGACGACGAAGTCGGCAATGGGGCTGGCCATGGCCACATTGTGGGTCTATTGTGTAATAAGACGTGCTATTCATACCGAAATATGTCGATCGCATCTGGATACATACCACAAGCAACACCGTACGTCCCTTTACTAAATCGCCCTTGAAGCATTTGTCTACAACCCACTTTGCGGTGTGAACATCCAAAGCTGCGAGAACCTATTGGCGCGCTCAGTAAAATACGTTTTGTGACGTAGACAATTGACATACATCATCTAAGAGAAGGATGTCTGCAGAGGAGTAAATTGCACGGGCAAGCGTGAGACGAGCCTAATCAAAATTGTCAACATAGATCTTTGAGAATTCATTCAACTAGGTGAATCATACCTTTTGGCCACCACTATTGTAGGAATGAATACAATCCTTCAATCAATTATTTGAAAGTATAAGGAGATTGGACCCTACCTTAGTGTCAAACCTTTTTCGCCGACTTCTGTTTCATCACCGGCTTCGAACAGGGAGAGATCACGCTCCAAAGAACATTGATGAATTACTGAAGATGATAATTCAGCCACTTTTTTTTCAATAATAGGAAATATGAGACCATACCTTTTGCATAACGTTCTTCATCGAAAGGTGCGCCGAAAAGGATGTTTTCCTGCATGGTTTATTGTCATTGAATGCACGTCTCTGTACGTTAGAACGTGGTATACCTTGATCGTCTCGTTCATAACCCAGGACTCCTGCGCAGCATAGGCCACACCCTTATCCCGCGGCAGATTGAACCATGATTCAACACCGGATGGAACGAAGTGCATTTCGCCTGAATGGGGCCACAGTCACAGTTAGCTCCATCACCATGGCCATACAAGTCGCGGCTTTACCAAGGAGAGCCATCAACAGCGACGTCTTTCCGCATCCGGTCGAACCGACAATCAGATTTATTTTGCCGCGCTTGAACAGCAGCTCGTCTTCAATCCGCAGGCGGAAACGACGACGCGAGGGCGTCAGCGTCCCGTCTTCTGCGTCGGCGTTCGACCACGTAAAGGCGGCTGCGCGGAATCCAATTTCGGATGATGCACCATCGTCCTCTTGGTCGACATAGACGTTGTCGTCAGATTCGGGGTCGTATGCATCCAACAGCTCGGTCTAGCAGCATCAAAGTTATAAACAAAACAAAAAAATCATTCCAATGATGCATGACTTCTTTCAAATACCTTGTTCAAGAAGTCTGCAATACGGTCCAGGGATACCTTGCCACGGATGACGACAGGCACGAGTCGGAATGTCAACACAACCTGCCAGCGCAAGTGATCGAAGACTGGGATAACTCATGAGTCAGAGAGAGAGAGAAAAATCAAAAGAAAAGAAAAAGGAGTGAATAGCCTACGCGAAATGGAAGGGAATACGGTTGCAGCTAAAGGCAGTTATATCAGCATCCTCGATATTGACTGTATTGGAAGTGGTATATACCATCCAGTGTTTTCCCCATGACCAGGGTCTAAAAAGATATCAAAGTGAGCACGTCTGTGAAAGCCTGATAGAGGTGCGCATAAAAACTCACGTAGATGCCATACGTGACCATCATGGTGATTGCCGGGATAATCATGCTAATGCAGGTCATTAGTGAGTGAATAACAAATAAAACCATAAAAAAACGCACTTGGTATTCTCAGTGAGTAGCGTAAAGATCTTGGCTTTCCATACCCATGCCAACTCATCCTCCCGCTTTTTGTCGATCTTATCAGACATGGTGCGCTCCCAGCCAAAGAGCTTGATCATCCTGACGACACCCAAAGCTAAGAAATAGGAATAATGCATGGATGAGTATGGTGCAAGTACTGATTGAGAATGAAAGACGTACTTTCCGTGACGAGGCTAACTCTGCTATCACTCTGACACGTGATAATTAATCTTTCAAGAGAAAGTTCACATAGATGGACATTCATCATACCTTCTTGGTGACGTTAACAGTCACACCTTGAAGCCTGTTTGCAAGAAAGATGGGAACGGGGAGAAGGACAATCATGGAACCCAAACCCGCAAGAGCGCTAAAGAAAATTATAAACAGCCCTTTAGCTATCACTCATCTCAGAAACACTGGAGAATCAAGTACCTCCATCCTAGTATCTGATACAGGTAGATGATGATGGCAATGATCAAGACCGGCCCATCAAAGATTAACTGCATAAAGTCAGCGCCTTCTTGGATGTTCTCCAAATCGGTCGAGATGAGGTTGTTCATCTTTCCAATAAGGTTCTCCGCCTCAGAGTCCTGTGCCTGCGGAGCAACATCGGCAACCTTGGCTGAGCTCGCGGACGATACAAGCGTGGTTTCCTCTCCCTCCATAGCAGCTTCACCTTCGCTATTGCCGGCGACAGTGATGTTCTGATTGATGACAGAGGACGCTGAAGAGCCTGCTCGAGACGTCGTGTTGCTGTTGTTTGATCCCGTAGCAGCAACGAGCCTGATTCTAAGTGCGTGTTCGAGCACCATCTGGGTCAGAAGAGCCTCCATCGAGATACCGGTCTTGCTATAATAGAAGAAATACAGCTGCACAAGGACACTGGCCGCGAACGGTGCCACGAACAAGGACCCAACCCAGACCCAGGGACGCACGACAGCACCTTCACCACCGCCCTCGATGTACTGAAGCACTTGTGACATTCCGAATGGGGAAAGAAGAAGGGTGCACACATGCAGAGCGAGGACGAGCGCAATGATGAGGAAGTTGCGGCGGAATGTATAGATGAGTCCGAGAAGCAGGCGCGTTCTTGGGTTTTTTGTTCTCGAGAGCAGCGACTCGGATGCTGCGGGATGGAGACTGTCGATTTGCGGGAAGGCCTTTGCAACGAGATGCGCGCCGCTCATGGTGTCTGGCAGCGGAGGCAACTCAGAGAACGGCAGGTGTTCGATTTTATTTGCCTTGAGAATAATCGGATCCAGGTATGTGAAGAGTATCCAAGATAGAGGCGACGATATCTGTTCAGGACTTGGTTCGCGAGGGTCCTGTAAAAGATGTCAGCGCGGTTATTTCACAATATAAAAATTGAGGCCTACTAAAGGATCTACCGGGATGTACTTGCGCGGGGTGAGCAGTGGGATAACCACGGATACGAGCGTAAGCACGGAAATGAAGATCCACAACGGCCAGCCATACGAGATGTCGGCGGGTTGAAGGGTGTAGGTCGCAAAAGGCATCACATCACGAATGAAGAAAACCGTCCAAGTAGCAAGTAGTATGGTGGTCAAATGTGGGGTCACCTTACTGCTCTTGGTAGGGTATGCGAAACTGATGATGGATAAAACACTTGTATAGAACTACTCTAGATTAGTACTGTGATCACACGATATGTATTCAAACTCACGAAGGTGACACAGAGGGACGATTCAGCCCATTGGGTTTGCTGAGCAGCGGGGTGTGTTGTATGATTTATGACGGCGACGACAATCGACAAGGCGAACAGGACGACGGACCCAACCGCCCTGAGGGCCCGGAAAGTGACAATCGATCGTCCACCGTGTAAGTCAAGAAAACTATCTGAAAGTGTTTCTGAGGTCTGGTCGGAGGTATCCATCGAGGATATTTTGTGCCTTGCAATCAGCTTCTGGAAGTGATTGAAAACAGCATGGAGTAGGAAAACAACGATAGAAGCAAGGGCAACATATGACGGAACATAGAGCAGCCTTGACGATGTATTGACTGGTGATGATACATGACTGGCATCAAAAGACGCATACGTCGTGCCAGCAGACTGGACAACGAATAACGAGTCTGGAGTCATAGCTCGAAGTAATGCAGGCAGCACAAGCCTGGGGAGCTGACGAAAGTTCGAATGCTCAAGCTCAAGGCTTTAATACACGCACGAAAGGCTTGCGTGTTTCCTGTTGCCTACTCACGACCTTATATGACGCGTCTAGAGATGTGCGTGTGTGGTGATGAACCATGACTCGATTGCGGCTGCGAAGTAGACCGTGATTTTATTCGCTGAGAGCGGCAGGTTAGCATTGATTCTTGATATTATCATCTCTGCAGTCTATATGCCGCCCGGAGCTCTTGGTCACCGGTTGACTGCATTCGGTGCCTGACTCGGACTCGGCTCCGCGACCTCCATCCGCTCAGGGCTGCCAGGCACTGGGCTCAAGTTCAGAGGGGTTAACTGTCGACAGCCTGTATTCAGTACTCAGTGCTCCATCAACGCCTTCAAGCTATCCACCCTGTGGGCTTGAATCTTATATCGGTGGCAAAGCTCACATCCAGTGAGCCGGTCAAATCGGGCCAGGTTAGCCCCCTATCACCATCCTCCATATGGCCACTTGAAATTTTAATTTTGCCATTTCCAACACAATTTTGGTGTTCAGTCTGTTCTGCCTTGTGTGACTCAAATGTTCACACGGAGGGGTCCTCGGACCTTTTATAATTTCGTTGGTTGCCTCAACATGCGCCTGAACAACGGCTTTGAATAGGGCTACTGACAGGATACGGTGGCTGCACTGAGTAAGCATGTCCGAGTAAGCGCATACTCACTCGATACTGGTTATATTACTCAGTAGCTGCCCATCAAACTTATTTGATGAGGAAGCCAATGAGATCGCTTATATGTACCGGTACCATTCGGACACAGATGCAGGAGCTGGAAGCGAGAGTCAGGCATCGAATATGCCACAAAAATCCGTGCAGGCTTGCAAACCTGCATACCGCACGAAACAGCAGGACGGTAGTATAATAGCCTTGATCTTTAGGCCAGGGACAAGTGTTGTTCCCATGCCAATCTGTTCAATTGACCGGTTTATTCACCTATACGGACTTATGTTTACCCAGTTGCCTGCAAATGCTCACACTCAGTGCTGCGACTACTGCACTTGTATCCCCGCAAAACCTCCTGTCAGGGTCGTTGTATTCAATCGATGCAATTCCCCTGTATAAATCAAGTTCTGCGCCCTTCATTCGCCAGCAACAAAGTCTTACTCTCGATACGCCAGCGGCACTGCCAAAGTCGAAAACGCCAAACCTGGGGCTCTGAGCTGCTGTATTTGCTTACTTGTGCTGTATATTAGCATACCGCCTTTCATCGTAACACTAGTGTCTCCGTGTCATTCATGGATTACACTTCATCAAGAATGTCTGCCTTGGCCAATGTTGTGTCTGTATCTGTTGAAATAGCGTGGGCCCACCGAATACTCCGCACTTCTATGGGTAAGTGTTTCTTTGCATGAAATCAAATGCTGCCATAATGAGCAAAAAGGCTAAACAGTTACCGCATTCACACTTGGTGTGTATGATTGGCTTCTCACAATTGCCGATGAGTGGCAGTACATTTGGACGTGCGCCTGAGACTGTTGTCCAATCATTTGTTTTCCTAAACACTTCAGTTTACTCATCTCAAGCATTCCATCATCACAGACATCAAAAGGTTCGCATATGGATAAAAATCCTTTTTTCAGTACTAAGATACGTTTCCCTTGGTACTCAGTGGTGAGTCGAAGAGGGATAAATCCAATTCATTCCTCTTACACAATCCTTCCCAGGGTACTCTTTGGATGGAATACGCGTTTCACATCTAGGCACCCCGTTCCCCTCCTTACGTGCCGGAATTACCATGCTTTTGCCATGTTATCATTGCTGATTCAATTAGCTTCCATTGACTGCTTAATGATCTTACGAGGTAATGTTTCTATATACAATTTGGTCTGTTTAGGATTATTGATAATTCCAGCTACGTAAAGTTTGGCTTGTTTTCATTCGCGGAAGGAAAATCTTTCTCGTGTTGATGGTGGCACTCATATGCCAGGTCTCTATTGTCATCGTGCAAATAGTGGATCTCTTTTCGAGTTTAGACATGGACGATCTATGTATGGCTAAATTATCGCTGGAGGCTCTCCTTCTCTTCTGGTGAGTACCGATCTTCTTCCTTTATCTTCGTCCTGATTTAATGGTGTGTATCTCACAGGCTAGCTGGTCTCATCATTCACACCATCTCATGGGTATTCACAATGCACCAATGTCGCAGATATCGTGGACAAGGATGTGGAAGAACACCCTTAATTTCACTACTGGAGCGAGACGGAACTTATTTATGGCTATCATTTGGACGTAAGTGAAATAATCATTTCTTTCGATTATAATTTGGGTCCTGAAACGTGTTTAGTCCCAGTCGCTCTAGGCATGATTTTAGGCTACAAGGTTTCGGCTGCCTTAGCAGTTGTATTTGAGCCGTGAGTTAGTCGTTCTTATATGTATGTTTGCCATTTCTCATCCAGGGACAACTTATTAGTTGGATTCTAAGCTTCATACCCGCTCTTGTGAGTTAGCGTAAAAAATATCCCCAATAACCTTCTATTATCTCACTACCCGCCCCAGGGATGTCGCATGATCATCAATCTCCAGCGTCTTACTTATGAAGAGACTGTTGCCGCAACAAACGACATTGAATTATCTTCTGACATAATTCTTACCACAAATATCTCACTGCTCACAAGCAGCGCGGGATGACCCAAAATGGATGGCTATTCGGTGGATACTTTCATGATTGCATTGCCACCTGAATCTTCTAAGACAGATAAGTTTCAGGCAAGTATGCCCCGTTGTCTGTAGCAAGTTGTGATGAAAATCCTGATCCAGTTTCTATTCTTAACGTTTGAAGAGTTAGTGCGAGCAAATACTACGACCAGTACAATGGTGTTGCAGAAAGATTGACACATACCATTAGGGAAGAAGTTCAGGAACACGCCGGGCATCCCTTCAACCCCCTCGGTACCGGCAGCATAAGTCTGTTCACTTGCCAATTTGGCAAAGTTGTTATAATAATTTTATGTACAAAAAAAAAAGATACAAGAGAATTGTTGCATTCGATTTCTTTATTTTTCTGTGGATACGGCTTTGAATAATCTTAAAGTCAGGTAACCCTCTTTTTTTTTTTTTTTTTTTTTTTTTTTTTTTTTTTTTTAATACGTTTGTATACCGCATCATGTACTGAAGACAAACTATGGTGTAAATGGCTAAGGGGTAGATTCAGACAATAAGGGAAGTATGGAGTGTGGTGGCATAGGGGGAAGTTAGGAGAATTGAAGCTGCATATAAAATGACCAGCCTGATATAACAATAGTGATCAAGAGGGAAGGAAAGAAGTTAAGCCAAAAAAAAAAAAGAGGATAAAACCAAGAAAACAAGCCAAAGCAGTTGATAACATAGGGTGAAATGGTTATGGGCAAAATGATTGCAAACCAATGGGTGGGGGTTATATGGGATTAGGGAGTTTTGCAAAGGCATTTGAACCTGACACAAATTTTGCAAGTACTTCAAGGCCTTTACGAGTGCCTAGGATGAGTGAGATGGAGAAGCCATTAGAGGCCCTTACAATGTGGTGTCGCTGATTATCATAAAGAGGGCAGTCAGCAATAATATGTTCGCATGTTTGTAAGGTGATGTTGTCACATGGGCATAGGGTTGACTCAGAGGGAACAAAACGTGTATAGTAGTCACCTCTAAAGCCATGGCCCAGGATGGTTTGAATGATTCGAGTGTGAATATCCCGACGACCACTAAAGTTTTGATGGAATGGAGCAAGCTTAGTAGATGGTAGGGAGTAGAGAGCTGCAGCAGCTAGATTGTTATATGATTGAGTGGCCCATTCAGCACGCCATTCTTTAACAGCGGTAATTTTGGCCTTTTCCCGGGCCCATGATATAGATGAATGGTATATAGGATTGGCATGGCTCCTTGCGGCTTCCTTTGCAAGCATGTGCACGCGATTGTTGCCCTGGATTCCCTGGTGACCTGGTGCCCACTGAATTGTGATTTGGCAGTGAGGTAGTTTTTTTAAAATCTCATTAACTTTTTGGCAAAAGAAAATAGAAGAAACTTGAGCTGGGTGAGCTGAGGTGTCTGTAATAGTAGAGATAGCTGATTGGTTATCGACGAGAAAGAGGATGTGGGAAACTATTGGGTGGTTATTAACACAGGTGGCTGCCGCTTTTGCCCCGCCTGCTAAAGCGAGCATTTCTGCGTCATAGATACCGGCACGCCTGCCCATGCCTATTATTCCTGAGCTAATCTCATAGCCCTGGCAGAATACAGCATATGCTGCTCCGGCTCTCTTGTAGCCACAAACAGGTAACCTGGATCCATCAGTGAAGATTAAAAGTGATGACTAATTACAAGCATGTTGCTGGATTTTTTCCTTTAGGCTGTTGATATACTTTTGGCGACTTGAATGAGAGAGGTTGTGGCTTGGGATCTGCGTTTTGAGGTGGTTGTCCCAAGAGTGACAATGAAGCCATGGAGGTGAGAAGTAAGGAATAATACGTTCAGCATTAGGGTGGGAGAGGCTAGCAATTCTGTGAATGGATGTTAAGGGTTTAGATGAGGAGAGGTTGTTAGGAAGAGGTATAGGTACATCAATCTGCGATTCTTCCCATGTTCTTGGGGTACAGATGAGCACCTGAGACTGGGAGGGGAGAGATCGGAAACGAGTGGCAGCATTTGATGCTAGTTTTTTGAGGAGTTGGGGGATAGGAAGGATAGATCCAATATGGTGCATTTCGGCTGAGGGGGAGGTACGGAGGTGACCCTCTCGTTTTGTGCCCGAAACCGCAGTAACACTTAGGGACAACACCGTTACATAGAAATACAACATTGTCATCTTATATACTATCTCTACCGCTGTGCAACCACGCCACCCTGTCCCGCCAACAGCTCCTTGAACTCAAGGCTCCAAGTCGTGTTCCTCCTAAGTTCTTCCACAAACGCATCGAACTTGGGTGCACCACCAGACGCAGACACCTTGCTAAGTGCTGCGACGGTACGCAACGTGCTTCTCTGCAGCTCCGACGCACGCTCGAGATCTTGCTTGACAGTGTCCTTCGTCACTGCGGGACCTTTCATCGTTTTCTCTAGCAGAGGCGTCGCCTCGTCCAAACGCAGCGCAACTGCCGCTGGCGCTACACCAGCGAGGCGGAAGAGCATCATGTGCGAAAGCACCTTGATCTCATCCGAGTCATCGGACAGCCCGGGTAGAACGTGGTTTAGGAACTCATGGAGATCCAGCTTTGCCAGACATGTATCCAGCTACGAGAACAGTATGAGCAGGGCTTCCATCTCCCTTGCCATGCGTTTGTTGTGGTCATCACTCACCAAGGTGTACATGGTTTCAAACACCGTCTTGCGAGCCTCAAGACCATCGTCTTGCTTGTGCGTCCATGGCCCCATCTGCACTGTGCGCACAAGCGCGGGATTAACCACGGACTCCTTGTAGAGGATAGGCAATATCGATGGAAGCTGGTCCCTGATGATCTGAGGCTTGGTGCGAGCGGCTGAATTGAGCATCGAGAGTGCCAAGCGTCGTACATTCTATAAAGGAATGAGTAACATCATCAGTGCTTGGCCTTTGGTAAAAGACTAACGAGGTCTGAATCTTGAATCAAAGATAGGAAGTCGTTAATGAGTGGCGAAAGAAGCTCCTCGAACGTAGTAGACGTGTCTGCGAACGTGTATCTTATCGCAGACACCACAGTGGCGCGCACAGCAGGGTCTTCTTCTTTGATTCGAGCCTGTTTGACGCAGTTAATGGCAAACTTGCAGATGATCAATTAGAGCACTGTCATACGTGAAGTTGGGGTAAGTATCTCGATGGTTGAGTGGTCGTTAGTTTTCCAAGACATGCAGCCGCAACATTGCGCGTAGTTTCATCCGAGCTCTCTGCATTCTCGAAAAGAGGCACCCAGATCGTCTCTGCAACGCCTTCCAGTTGTCCATGGGAGACGTGAGAGACAACCTAGTCATTTCGTTTCGATAAACAGAAAAAAAAAGGTGGGATCATAATAATTCCGTACCTCCTTCAGTGCGTGTAAAGCGAGTAGGCGCCTCTTGGGATCTCCCTTGACCATCTTGACGATAGGAGGCAGGAATTGATGAAGGTTCCCAATTGCAATGCTTCCTGCAGCAAAAGCAGCAGCAGTTTTCACCTCTTCCTGTTCGGCTTCGAAAAACTCGATGGCGGTTTGAAAAATATCTGCTTGGGGTGACATATCTCTAAGCAAAGTGGGACGGTTGAGAGACACGCATATCCTCCTGCAGACTTCGGGAAACGTACATATACTTGCCCATTTCGCCCATGACGAGTAGTGACAAGAAAATGTGCGTAGTAGTAGATTTGGAAGACTAGGAGAAATAAAAGTCAGAATGCAATAGACTCGGAAAGTAGATACTTGAACGAACTTTTAGATATTTGGAAAACTCTGCGATTGTGCCTGCCGTAATGCTATGTCTAGCCGTTGCAGAAATACACTTGGCTACGTTGCTGTAGCTGACATTCTCGCCTTTATCAGAGAGAACCGTCTTTGTCAGATTGGGTACGACATGAGAGGCGATTTGATTATCCGCCTGCACCAAGGCGGTGTAGAATCCTGTCAATGCCTCAAGAGCAGGACCGGATACAAGAGGAGAGCTTGAGATAGCATAAACGTCCGGTAAGACCGACCGTTCGACTTCCGGGAATACATTCTTGGGCGAGATCTCCAACAAGCGAGCAAGAACCAAAAGAGAATTAGAGAGAAGGACAATATCGTTTGCAGTGAGATACGTTTTAACCTGCGAAATCAATGTGGGTGGCAACTCGGAAGGCACACCCGCCGTGTACTGACTCAAAAGGGCAATCAACGCAGAAAACACTCCCGGTTTCCCGCTACGCCCACCTTTGCGTAGCAGGCCCAGAAGCCATGCAATACATTCGCCGGTCCATACATCGCCCATTGCGACCTGATCACCTACGCGCTGAACTACACGTACGGCACCTTCTGTACTTCCTGATGTGCGGCAGATAAACTCCCATTCGCGACTGCCTTTTGATTTGATGATATCTGTCGCGCAGATCCACAGGTCGCCAATAACTACCTCGGCACTCGCGCGGACATCCGCATCCGTGTTTGCAGTGCTTATACGATTGAGCGCTTCGGCGTAGAGGGGGTCGACCCACTCTGAACTCTTGAGCGGCTTTGTAGCATTAAGGAGAGCTGAAAAGGTTCTGAATGACTCTGAAACCACACGAGGATGACGTTCGGTTAGGGACTTGAGTAGTGCCGGAACGACAACAGGAATTAAATTCGCGTATGTCGGCGGGGAATGCGTGGCAAAGAACAAGGATAAGAAGGAAAGGCATGTCACATGCAGCGTGGACACCGAAGCGGAAGCGGACTGTGAAAGAGACGATTTCACAATTGCCGCGATCTGTGTGACTTGAGAGGACAGTGATCCAGGCAAAACTTGGAGCAGAGAATAAAGCAGGGAGAAACCGGCCTGTAGAACCGTCGGCGAGGTCTTGGGAGATTTGAGCTGGCCAAGTAACGCCTTTGATAATGAAGGAACCTGGGATCTAAGTAGGGACAAAGGTGTTTCTTCCACCTCCATACTTCCCTCATCATCTTGGCGTTTACGCTTTCCGCCAATGCTTGCATCCGCATCCTTTATCTGGGGAAATCCAACATAGATACTAGTCTGATTGAGAAGCGCGGCGTAGGTGCTCCAGACTTCCAGCTTTACGGTTTCTTCACGATCTCCGAAGCGCGAGATGAGTACTGGAGACACATCCTTGTACAGAGACGTCAGTAGCTCTGGACGCGCGGCAATGACTGCTGTTAGCAATTTTGCGGATGATCGACGAATTTTGTATGAGGCGTCTTCATCGTCGGAATACCTTTGAGAAAAACGTGAGATGGCCACCACTAAGAGAACTGAAAAACATACTCATCCATTCCAGCGTCATCATCATCGTCATCATCGCTGCCTCCCATTTCATCATCTTCATCCTCGTCATCTCCAGCGTAATTCTGGTTTGATTTAGGTGAGGTTCTGAATATAATAAAGTGAATACGACGATACGTACGGGATCAAATTTGACCAGCTCGGTGCCGACCCGAATGATAGAAGGCAGGAATGATGTCACTTCAGTAGGACATTTCAAGACGATTATTTCCAATGCCTGGAATCAAGTTAGCGTGAAGAATACATAAGAAGGTCCGGTACATCTTACCTGTAGGGATCCTTCTCTCAGCTCTTCATCATTTTTATGTGCTGCTTTGAGGAGAGCTGGCACAATATATTCCAGGTTTGGTGCGATCTGAGAAGCACTGGTGCGCGTGATCGCAGCTACGAGCAGCACAGTTGTCTTTTCCCTTTCCAAGTTGGCGTCTGGAGCAAGATTCGGAAAGATTTCTGAGGAGACAAGGGAGTTGAACAGATCGGAAGAAGATACGGGGACGAATTGGGAGATGGTAGCGATGCTGCGTTTGCGCACAGCCGGGCGAGAGTGGTTAAGTAGAGGCGACAATAGAGCAAGGGCCGGAGTCTGAGTCGATGCGGAGGCAACGTATACTGGGAACCGTTGGACAAGAATTGAAAGGGTGGAAAGTGTCTCGATGAGTGTTTCGGGAGGAGTAGCGGGCTAAACGGGATTGAGTGAAGATAACAAATAAGCAGTCATTAAAGCACACATTTTGGACTTGGAGCAAGAGCTTGGGCGTAAGTTTGGCACAAGCGCCAGCGGCAACGCCTCCCTCGATTGGAAGTTCAGAAGTGATTGTCTTTAATGCTACGTGGATTGAGTATTAACAAGTCAACAAGATGTACATTTATTCAGCTTACCAAGCCCGGAAATACTCCTGATATCCTCGCTTTTGCCTAAAGACAACTCTATCAAGCAATCGATTACTCGTGTCATTTGCGTCTCCCGGATGATCTTGATCAGTACGCCCAAGCTGTACCATACCACACCACCCTCTACCGTCAGACGTATATTATATACATGCAAAGAAAAGGGAGACTTACGTTCTGACCGCTTGATTTTTCACCTCCGAGATGGGGTCCTGCAGAAGTTGTAAAACACGACTAAGGACCTTGTCCTCTAGAATCTCATCGCCAAGAAAGCTATTTGGATCGGTGCGGACCTCGTTCATGAGATCGCTGAGCCCCATGAACCTGGATACATATTAACTGGCTCAGTATGATTCTAAGAGTGTTCTCTAAACGCATTCTCTTCACGCACCTGAAGTCCTGATCACTCGAGTCCATCTACATAATTAGATGCCCTGAGCATTGGCGATTATGGGCATAAATGTAGCGGCTAATACCTTCTCGAGAAGACTGTTCATCAGGAATCCTTTCGTCATCTTGGCCGCGATCTAGCCCGAGTGACCGAGAGGTAATGTTGTCAGTGAGCAGGACAAAGACTGAAAGTGGCACTCGTAGCAAGTTAGTGAGGACTTCGGCAAGTCGCGCCGGCGCGTTCTCCTGAGTCGACACGCGACTCAGGCTTGTGACGCGATCGAAACCAGCGCCAGCATCAGCCCGGCCACTAACAGAAATTTGGCTAATGCTTGAATAGCTTGGATATTCAAGCAACTTGCTGTAGATTTTAATATATAGAGGGCAGGCACATTTTATTGGAACTTCAATTCTCAAAAGCTGGTTTTGTTTATTACAAGTTACTTATTGGACATAATAAATGTGATGCTGGGTCGAGTAGTAGTGGTACAATGAAGCCGAAAATATCAATAGGTATAGTCCACTACTTGTCAAAAATAAAATACAAATTCACTAGATTCAATCAAAGCCATCCCGGAGCTTTCAGCTGTTTTCGTATGTGTGGATTGTCAGGCTTAATATCGGCATTGAGCGGCGAGAGAACTCTTCGAAATGTGTTCTCGGTCTCTGTTACATATAAGACGGAGTAAAATATTCCTTTACCATGAACAATAATAATTTATTAAATTATTGTGAGCTAAAAAATACCACTAGATTTGCCCCTACCACTCTTGTATTGCCTCTGTATGCTCGGTTGATGATCTGACCAGGGTACCAATTACCTTCACTGCTTTTTGCCCAGACCCTGTCCTTTGGCTGAAGCAAATCAAGATATATATCAGCGAGGCTACGATTTAAAGGCGCCTCATTGTGAATGGTATTCACCTTAAATTTGTAGTCAAAAGGCTCGTCTAGTAAATCTATCTCAGGCTCCACATAGAAATCTCCACTGGTCTCTTCATCGTCCTCAGACCCATCTTCGGAGTGATTTATAGATGAGGGATTGAGTTTGCGACTAGGTAAGATCTCTCCAGGAAGAGAAACAAAATGTGTAAAAACCATGACCGATGGACAGGATATGTATGAAATATGGTCAAACAGTTAGTGCGCAAGTGAGACAAATGTGGCGGCTGGGAATCGCAGAGCGATTTTATAACAAATGCTATTGCCTTTCCTGGAAGTGAAGGCTGACAACAACGGTAGTCATTCTTTGCTGGAGAACAATAAGCATGAGGCGACCACTTATACATATACAGCAGAAAGGACATGTGGAAGCTATGGAGACGAGACGATTACGTGCGACTTGTTCTGATGTTACACAGTACATTAGCTGTGGCTTTAGCGTTCCTGAAACGACTACCCGGTGAAAGAACCTCTCTCAGAGGTTAAGCAGAAAATAAGACTAAATGGATATGTCAACGAGAACTTGAATCACTTCCGCGCGTGAGGCTGACCGTCGCCGAGTTGAGAGAATAAAAACAGCAGCGTTATTTGTGGACCGAATGATTGGCCCTTTATGTAAGCTATTTTGACACTATAGCATTTGTACCAAATCCAAAACAGACGATTTCGATACACATAGCGAGTAATCACCATCTACAGAGTGGTGGAAATAAAAGAGGGCTGCCAGTAGTAAGTCACTGAATTTGAAAGCGTATGTTTCCAGTGGCAGCCGCGGAATCCTGGGATCGGCCCGGCGTCATCGTGCCTGGCCACTCGTTTCTTGCTACGCAGACCAGCGTGACTACTACGCACTGCTGTACTGCAGCTCGCAGTCTTCAAGTTTTATCTCACTTCTTGCTCAGCAATGTCTTCGTCTTCTTCTCTAGATGTCCGTATGACCTTTGGCCGCACATAAGAGCATCGGCTAATGTGATTACAGAAAGCCATCGAGATTGTCCAACGTGCTATCGACGAAGACACAAGACAAAACTACCAGGAGGCCTACAAGCAATACCAAAATGCCCTTGATTACTTTATGCTAGCACTCAAATGTCCGCATCCTACCCACACATACACCCAGTAATACCACCGACTTATGTTAGATATCGACTTCATGCAGACGAGAGAAACGAAAAGTCCAAAGTACTCATTCGGTCTAAGATCAATGAATACCTAAGCCGCGCGGAAACTCTCAAAGAGCACCTGTCACAAGCCCACGAGAAGAAGGCGAAGAAGGCTGTTGGCGCGGACGGCTCTGTTAGCGGAAAGAAGTGCGTTCAACCCTTGCTTGCATTATCTGGGTCGATCCTAACATCTTTACCCTTCATAGTGGCGAAGATGATCAGGACCCAGAAGTCAAGAAGCTGCGCGCAGGACTCATGGGCGCCATTCTCTCTGAAAAGCCAAATGTGAAATGGGACGACGTTGCAGGCCTGGAGGGCGCAAAGGCATCTTTGAAAGAGGCTGTCATCCTGCCAATCAAATTTCCACATTTATTCACCGGCGGCAAGCGTCGTCCATGGCGGGGTATTCTGCTGTATGGTCCTCCAGGGACCGGTAAATCATATCTGGCTAAAGCTGTTGCAACTGAGGCAAATAGCACGTTCTTCAGCGTCAGCTCAAGTGATCTCGTCAGTAAATGGCAAGGTGATTCAGAACGGCGAGTATTGGTTATGCTGCCTGCACATACCCCACAATGTCTCATTATCTCTTCAGATTGGTCAAGCAACTGTTCGAGATGGCTCGAGAACAGAAACCTGCTATCATCTTCATCGATGAAATAGACTCATTGGCGGGCACACGTAACGAATCCGAATCCGAAGGATCTCGGAGAATCAAGACGGAATTTCTTGTACAGATGGACGGCGTTGGTCACGACGATGGAGGGATTCTCGTTCTAGGAGCGACCAATATCCCATGGCAACTCGATACTGGTATCAAGCGTCGGTATGACACGGTTATTTCACTCATCCGCATTTACCTCAATAGTGACTCTAGGTTTGAGAAACGAGTATATATACCTTTACCTGGTGTAGAGGCTCGCAAGCGCATGTTTGAGCTCCACGTAGGATCAACACCATCCGAGCTGACAAACCAAGATTACAGACAACTTGCGGAGCTTACCGATCGGTTGGTTATTCTCCTTTTTTTTGAATAATGGATTTTGTGTTGATAGATCTATATAGATATTCTGGATCCGACATTTCAATTGTCGTGCAAGACGCGCTCATGCAGCCCGTGCGCAAAGTACTCAACGCTACACATTTCAAGTCTGTAATGGATGAAGGGAAGAAGAAATGGATGCCTTGCTCTCCAGGGGATCCAGGCGCCGTGGAAAAGACTTGGACAGAGGTCGAATCCGATGAACTGAAGGAGCCCTCGCTAAAGATGGCAGACTTTTTGAAGAGCTTGCAGTCCGTTCCTCCAACGCTGAATGAGGCGGATGTTCGGAAGTTTGACGAGTGGACTAAGGACTCCGGTGAGTCATCTTTGTCCAATCAATAGTGTTAGATATTTCTCTTATTTATTTTATCAATCAAGGTAATGATGGTGCATGATCGGTTAAGCGTTTTCTCTTTCATTCTGAAATCCCATATTCGGGGACAAATGTATACCAGCTATCAGACGAGATATTATTGCATTCTATTATGTAATGGATGTGATATTGAGCAAGTTTCGACAAAAACACCTTATTATGTGATTGTAACTCAGAATTTTATCATTAAAGCCGCTTTGTAAATAATGGAAGAACCCTGGACGTAGAGCTTAAGTTCGGAAATTCAGCAGCCATACAAATGTTTATCATACCAGAGTTCACCTGACTGAATTAGAGTCAAAGTGAAACTTTGGATTGGAACTTATGGCGGGGCCGCCTTGCACTCGCGAATATTGTATGTGTGATCAACGAATCGTGTCAGTGAAAGCAAATCCATAATATTGCCGAGACTCGGAGCCTGCTCAAGAAGATACAAAATGACCAGTTTAACACAATGCTAGACGATTGATTGCAAATGTGGCATCAACGAAGGATGTGCTATCCACTTCAAGTTTCGAGCGTATTATCCATTGGTATGTCCAGTGTTTTAGCCAAAGAACACTAATTATGTTCTTTCACGGAGACACTGGACATACTAATGGATAATATGTTTGAAACCTTGGGTGGGCAGCACACATCCCGTTCGTGTGAGGAATCCAAAGATGAAATGAACATTCTGGTTAATGAAAGCTCCTCCATTAGGGACCAAAAGTCAGTAATTTGCCCAAGACCCCATCGTTAGATATTTTGGATAAATACGCTTTATCCGAGCCAAACTCCTTAGATGCATTGGTACACAACCGAAGTAAGAGAAAAGAAGATGGTGTCAATGAAGACAGAAGGTACCACGGAATGGCCTCGTCTAAAGATCCAGAATCGGAAGACACCTCGGATGCTTCGACCGAACTAAAGAGAACATCTTCGTCTTCGTCTACAAGGACAGGCTCTGGAGATGATGGCGGTAGTTCAAGGTGTTTAACTTTTGGACCCTTCAAGTTAGGTTTGAATTTCTATGTGAGCACAAAAACCAGGAGTACGGTAATCGAAGCATTCCTACTTTTTTCATGCGAGGTCTTATACTGAGATCATAGACAGGAGAGTAATCTGTCCAAACATCATAGGAATCTTCTGAACCTAAGAGCGCTTCATCTAGCATCTCGCAAGTCTTTTTCTCATCGTCGTCTTGTTCCTCTTCGGTGCAGGGATCGAAAGCAGGAGAGAGCAGCTGCCCGATTTCGACCGAGGGATATAGTGGGGGAGCATCTGGCTCCGTCCAAGTAGGCCATCCCAAAAAACCGCTTTCTTCAGTCTCTGTGTATTCTTCAGCAGGTTCATATGTATCATCTGAAGACAACAGAAAGTCTTGGAACGATTGAACTCAGCCCAATGAGATTTTAGTTTGTTTACCTTCGAGCCATTGTGATTCATCGAAGCCATCCCTATCCCAGTCTTCGCAAGCATCATATTCCAGCAATTCTTCAACTATGTCGTCGTCATCCATCGCTGATCTTGCTTGAGTATCAAATTGCTGGACTTCTGGGTAGTATGACATGACTGGCAAAAGGATTAAAGGAGTAGAGCGAGCATAGATGCTTTTATATCTGAGGTAGTTGGACGGTTCAAATATACATGTGTATGTGTGCGGAAACTAGCCGTGAGACCTCGTGTACGGCGCATTGAGAAAATGACAAAAGCTAGAGCTGTCTTCAGCTTAACAGTAAGAATATGCATTTCGAGCGGTCCGAGGGGCCGAGGAGGTGGTGCACAATTTCACTAAATTTCATGGCAGCTGGTTGATACTTGGCAGCTTCAGCTGCAAAGCCACAATCATCTTACACATTTGACATGTCACATATGTTCAGAATGTTGCACAAGAATCTAGTAGGTGACATAGGAAGACAGCTAAGAATATAAGTGTACATGCTACACGTGATAAGCCGCCCACCAATACCTCATTGGCATGATTTACATCGAGGATACTGCACTACAAGAGTTCGGCTATTACCGCTCATAAATTATAATTTGACACTCATTCATGAAATGTGTTTGAAAATGTCATCCTCTTTGCATGGTTTAAAAGCAGAATCGATCTCGGACAGGTCAAGCTGCGATTGGTGTTTGCTTGTTTGTTGATTATTATTGCCCTCGATGACTTCTGCATGATTCTTGCGTAAAACGTGGCTATCAAGGGTCGTCGAATGCTGAGTTATTAGCGCTGTTGAACGATTTCTTACACAACAAGAACACATTGATACACAACAAATATTGGGGCCAGTCAAAACCCTGGCATCAGATCGTGCGCGTGACCTGCTCCATGGTTGCCCTGTAATATTGGGTGTACATTCATTGTCCATTATTGTTTATGCCTTACCCTGGTCGACATTTCCATATACTGCAAGTAGTATGACCAAACGAGCGTTCGGTATTAGCACACTAGCCTAGCTTACCCGATTTGACAAGCTTGGGATACGGTGAATGTAGTTTGATGGAGCAACACAAGAAGACCGGGTCCATCAAGCCCCAAAATTAGTAACAAAAAAGCTGATTGATGGAAGTTCGCTTGATCAGTCTAGGGTCAGGCTGCGGCCCTTTGTGTTTGAAAGAGGAGTATATGACTGTAGGTTCGTGGCGGTCATGTACGGTGAGCGGATACCTTCCACAGACTTGGTGTATGTAGCACCATGAAGAAAAAGCGCATAGATGTCGGATTCAGACTGAGCGGCAAGCAAACATTGCCACAGTCACGATTAGCCATCAGCACTACTCTCGGTTGCCCACACCCGCCAGAAGCGGGTGATGAGAGATCTTGACGAAAAGCGAAAAGCGATACAGGACAAATTAATGAGAAGTCTCTGTACACCACTCCAGAGGTCTTCTGTTGACTACCGGTAGTTAATAGCACACCCTACTGTTGGCCAAAAGGCGTCTGTTGTTGCTACGGCAGCCACAGCACAGCGATGGAATCAGGAGCATTACGCAAGGGAGTTGTTTATCGTCTGCTAATAAGTTCCAGCGGGTTCATGCGGTGATGGTGGCGAAAAAGAGATGCTAGCAATTTGTGAGGGCACTTCACTGTGACTGAGGGGAGGCTGCATCAGAATGCTTAGTCAGCAGTCCCCTATGGCTTCCGGGCCCATCGTGGCCTTGAACGACGACGACGACGACTGACTGCTGTTGCTGTAAACTCTTCCCTTTTTCTAATTATTTGAGCTTTTGTTAGACTTGAAAGGAGCTCGGTTTTGTTCTCTATCATACCTTGTCAGTTACCCTCAGATGCGAAGGGCAAAACATCACTAAATCGCTGAGAGACAGTGAAATCGGTGGATGGCCGTACTTGTTCCTCCTCATTGGCCTCCTCCTCTCGACAACCAAACGTCCCCACGTACCCCCGCCATGTCGCGCCAATCAACCCAGGACAAGGCTGGGCAGGTTCAACAGCCTATGCCGACCCAGTCCCCGCAACCGTATCCTTATCCAATACAGCAACAGCAGCAACAAGGAAACTGGACACCCTCCATCACCGCTGCACCATTCTATCCTTCATTTTACCAGCCCCAAGCCCAAAGTCCTCAGGCCTCGCCTTCCCAAAATCCCTACTACGACCCCGCGGCAAACGCCCAGTTCGCCCAATGGGCGTATCAGCAGATGATGTTCAACGCCCAACAACAGATGCCTCATGTTCCTGCCCAGCAGCGCTCGAGTCCGATGGGCGGCGGGCCGCCCTCAGGAAACGAATATTTCGCCGGCCAACATCAAGTATTTGCTCCATTCCCGAGTGGAACACCTCCACCACCACATCCAAACGCTATGGCCCACATGGGAGCCAGTAGCCCTCAAGCAGGACCTAGGATGGCTGGGCATTCTCAGGATCCCCAATATCCGGGTTTCCATCCCTATCGCCGTGCAAATCGCAGTGCTTCGCAAGCATCGCAGCAGGCTGAAGGTGACTGGCGCAACGCTCCCCCTGGTTCTTTTCAGCCTCCGTACGGTCGGTCCGATGCCGCCGGCTCCTCATCCTCTGTCAACTCTGTTGGAAGAGATGGCTCCCGACAGAGAACGAACAGTAACCAGAGCAGCGCCGGCAGCGGTACAAGCTCCCACAGCGCATCAGCCAGAAATAGGAACCCACCGCCGATCACAACTGCCATTAATGGGTCGCATGGTCGGGCCAGCAACAACACCTCCCATTCATCATCGCCTACGTCTTCAGTGCCATCTCGACCACACAACAGACAGTCGTCAACATCGTCTTCCATTACTTCGGTATCGTCTCCTCAAACGCCATCAGCATCGCCAAGGGCATCTACCGCGACAGCTTCTTCCTCTGGCTCCGGTAATCCCGTGGCACGTCCGGCGCGGCCATCTCCACTTTCTCAAGGTAATTTCACCGCCGCCGAGAAGCGTATGTCACGCGATGATAGCGATCTTGCGGCGATGATGGCGGAAGCGGGTCCTGGCGGCGCAGGTCGCAGTGGTGGTTTCAAGGGGCGCTTCAAGCGTGCCCTTTCGCTCAACGCATCACATGCACTCCACGAGGAGGATGAGTCGGGCCCTATGAAGATACCACCTCGTCGTCCTGGCACGCCTGCCGCACCTCCCATCGTGCCAGCCAACTCATCTAATGGAGTGCCTTCGTCTGCGCAGAGCGGTGATGATGACAATGTGTCTACTGCCACAAAAACAAAGAAAAAGTCCAGGGCGGCCTCGTTGTTCAACATGCGCATGAATGCCTCGACAGACAATATCTCGTTGTCCTCCACCGTGTCATCTGCCAGTGTCATGATTCGTAAGCTGGGTTCTATGGGCAAGCTTGCGCGACGTAACTCGCTGGCGGGTATCACTTCTTTATTCAAAGATAAAAAGGACAAAGGTGGGGATGATGACGAAGGCTCCAGCAAGAAGGACAAGAAAAAGAAGAGCGCAAAGGGGCAGGCGGCCGAGGCCAGCATATCCCACGCCACTGTTGAGATTGACCGCAACAGCAGCGACTGGGCAAACGCTGATTTCACTGGTCTCAGTCCAGCTGCTAAGCTGGCTCGTCAGCATACCCTCAAAAGCAATGCCGAAGACGCCGCTAGGGCGAAAGCTCAGGCTCAACTCCAGGCAGCACAGGCAGCAAGCGCACCGGCCGTCCCCACCCCATGGGAGAAGAACACTACGACGCGTGCAGAGAACGGACCGACGAAGGCATCCGGGGTCTCCCGTGTGAGCGAAGATGGGACCAGAGTCCTTGTGGAAGAAGAAGACCATGGTAGCGATGGCGAATCTGAGGATGCCGGCCACATGCAAAGCTTCACGTCTGAGGCATGGGAAGATGACGAGGATTGGGGAGGACGAACGGATGACGAAGACGTCACCATCCGTCTTGGAGGAACCAGCATCAATGAAGAAGAGGAGGCTTGGGTGACGGATGCACCCAGACCGATTGAGGAGCGGACACCTGCAAAAGGCATCTTGAAAAGTAATGCTTCGTCACTGAAAATCGAACTTTTTTTTTTTTTGCTAAATTCATTCTTCACAATAGACGCCGGAAGTTATGATCAGCAAGATTATTTGCAAGATCAAGCAGCTCTCACTCGCTATCGGTCAAACTCATACAGTGGAGACCTAGCGTCTGCTCCAGAACCAGGCCCGTTGGCTCATATGCCATCGTCTGATCCTGATCATATCGATGGTCTTCATCGTCATGGATCTCATTCATCGCACAACCACTCCGGGAACACTGCACCGACCCTTCCGGCCTTATCATTCGAGACGTCAAGTGATGCACCCAAGGACTCGCACTCATCAGAAGGACACGTTCCGGAAAGGAGCTTGTTCAGCCATTCCAATTCTTCTGCCCCTGCATTGTCCACGATGACGTCTCCCCCTCCAGCTAACATCATGCACCGCTCTGCGACGACCCCCTTGAAACGCCTAGCATTCGCTAACAATCTATCGGTCTATGACACCTTCCCTGCGTCCCTATATGATAGGCGCAGCGAACCCGCGACTTGGAGTCGTCTTACGCCGGCCCTGGCGCAAAGGATCAAAGAAGAGCTGAACTCGTATAAAATGGAGGAAATGGAGGTACACGCAGCAAGTCGGATACAGTACGTGTGCTATCTGGAATGTGGTTGCTTTGAAGAATACTGATCATCTTTCTAGCACGCAATTCTTTGTTTGAGGTGGATGATCTTGGTTGATCCAGCTTCTTGTTTCATTTTCTCTCTTTTTTGCGTTCTTTGACTATTCACTTATTCTCATGGGGATGGTGCTTTTCGTCCTATCGCCTTGTACACTTCAGACGCATATAATTAGGTTATCGAACAGGTACTACCAACCCGTACCCGACAACCTTGCCATATATCCTCACTTTCCTTCATTTCCAATCCCGATTCCCCACCCCATCTCAATTAACTCAAAACGACTATATATCTCTAACTACTTTCTCTCTCGAATATCTCATCCTGCATGGCACCTGGATCCAAGTCATACGGACTCCTCACCCCTCTTTTTAATCACTTTGCAAACCGCTTACATTTGGGGTGGCCATGCACCACCTTCATACACTTCCGTATACCCTCAGCAATCTATCGTCTTCCTTTATGGATCCGTATCCTTCTTATTCCATTCTTTCTCTTTTCTGATTATCGCCCTTGATATCACGTACATGTGTAATGTTATCCGGGCAGTCCCGGCTGGTGCAACTCATTGTTGTGTATGTACGCGGTCCATCCACCGCTCCTTTATTCATCAGCACCTTTTCCTTTGCGTGGTTTTCGTACCGTGGATTATCCTCATATGCGTCTTTTTTTCTTCTTTGGTCATCTTTGCCTTTGCCGCTTCTTCGTCGTCTCGTCGCTCCTTTATTACTTTCCTTTCTCTCTCTCGGACAATGGACCTTAGTATGCATGCTCACTCACTCTCCCTTAGTCGTTAATACATAATGTCACTCTATCAATCCTTTTACCCATCCGCCGTGATGATGAGTTGTCAAAAGAATTTAAGTTGCGTGAAGAAATGACTGTGAAAGTCAGCATTGAGTAATGGAATGTATCGAATTGAAGGCCGTATTACAGTTTAATCATCGGCCCTTGGCTTAGTTGTATGTAAATTTCCGTCGTTGACAACTTCTGATGCTCGGTGCCGCGTGTTGGTTTTCCGAGATCAGGGGCCAAAAAAAAGTGTTTATCTCATGATACCCTAGCCATGTCTTGCGAGAACATTCAATTTCAGTTAGAATATGCACAAGAAGTGCGAGGTTTAGTAAGGATTCATCTGCGTGCAGGGTATTATATCAGGATTTCGCAGAAGTCCTGACCTATATTACTAAATACTTATGTTTCGATCCCATCCAGACGACTGTTATTAAAGCATTAAAGACCTTCAAGTTTTTTATTTTTATTTTTATTTTGTTTTGAAGTTCGAAATGGCAGTTCGATAAAGTCACGATCATGAAAATCCAGGATTTTTTGATGGCCTGAAGTGCAAAGACATTTTTGATGATTAGCTATCAGATGTTTAATCAAAAATTTACAGCTTTTATCGATGATATCCTGAGAATTATGTGTAGGCCAAGGTTGTTACTTGGTAAGCCCCACATTGGACCCTCCATTGCGCTTATTAGCTTTTGGGGAACACGAGGCTGTGACATCACAGCCTCCCGCTTAAGGGTGATTGTGACTAATGTCACGTCTGTTCCTGTCACAGACAGCGGATTAGGAACCGAAGCTGAGCCGCAGTGAACGACGAACGTATACACCACTCAGGCAGCTGACGACGCCGGCGAATAGCTACTCCTTCCAGCGTCTGTTGTACCAACAACTCAACACACTCTGGCAACAAATATGGCTGCAGTATCAGTACCGGAGGAGGGCAAACTACTTGGCGATGCTCTGGCCACCGTCAAGATACAGGTCCAGCAGATGAAGCGCAATCTTGTACTGCACTTCTCCTCGGTCTTCTCTGCTGTCGCGTTGATGTCTCATGAACGAATATAGGAAATGGACCAGCTTATGGATGCCCTCAAGAGTGCGAGTCTAATGTTGGCGGAACTTCGGACATCGTCTCTCTCTCCAAAGCAATACTACGAGTTGTGTATGTGCAACACCACGTACAGCTTTCTTGTCGCTAGCTATTCACATACATGTTACAGACATGGCCGTATTTGACGCCCTCAGGCATCTGTCTAATTATCTGTACGATGCTCATACACAAGGCAAACACCACCTTGCGGACTTGTATGAACTTGTTCAATATGCCGGCAATATTATCCCCCGTCTCTACCTCATGATAACTGTTGGCTCTGTCTATATGTCCATCACTGAAGCACCTGTCAAAGAAATCATGAAGGACATGATGGAGATGTCCCGCGGTGTTCTACATCCAGTACGAGGACTGTTTCTACGACATTACTTGAGCGGCCAGACGCGCGATCACCTGCCTATAGGCGATGACCCAGGGTGAGCACATTTCACAAACACAGCAATATTTATTTAATCGGTCTTGAAAGCCCTATTGGTAACCTGGATGATTCCATCTCATTTGTTTTGACAAATTTCATCGAGATGAACAAGCTATGGGTGCGCCTACAACATCAAGGTCACTCGCGCGATCGTGAGAAGCGCGAGATGGAGCGCCGCGAGCTGCGCATCCTCGTCGGCACTAACCTGGTCCGACTTTCACAACTCGATGGCGTAGATTTGGACATGTACCAGCGGATGATCCTGCCGAGCATCCTTGAACAGGTTGTCAGTTGCAAGGATGTAATCGCGCAAGAGTATCTAATGGAAGTTGTTATTCAAGTATGTGTGCTATTTGGCTATGATCATCCTGTGCTTACTCCTTATTCAGGTCTTCACCGATGAATTCCACCTACATACACTTGGTCCATTTTTATCGGCGACAGCCCAACTTCATCCTAAAGTTAACATCAAGGCCATCGTCATCGCGCTCATTGATCGCCTTGCCGCCTATGCGGCGCGGGAAGCAGAGAGCGAGGATCCTGATGAAACAAAGCAACAGGAAGAGGCCGCTGCTCGTCGGCTGGCCGAAAAAGTCAAGATTCAGAAGGCGCGTACGCGCACCAACGGTTCGATCACTAGCTATCCGACATCACCTACCTCTGAGTCCCATGACGCATGGGGCTCCGTACCTTCAACTCCAGCCGCCATCTCAGAGCAACCCTCTGTGGACAATGCTTCCGTCAATGGGCAAGCACCCTCGGAGAAGGGTAAAGAAAAGGCGGTAGAGGTACAACCTGTTAAGAAGTTCCGCGGCGTACCAGAAAACGTCCAGTTGTTCGAGGTGTTTTGGAAACAGGTTGTCGAGCTCATCAAGGTCTGTAGCACTCGGCCCCTATCGCAATTTCCCTTCTCATACAATAATTGTAGGCAAGGCCAGATTTGTCAATACAAGATGTCACGGCACTCCTTGTATCCCTTGCCAACCTGTCTTTAAGCTGCTATCCAGACAGGCTTGAATACGTTGATCAAATATTAGCATTTACTCAAGAGAAGATCAAGGAATACTCCAACAGGTAAATCTCTCTTTTTTTACTTGATTTAATATGCTCACAATCCTCGTCCAGCCCCGACCTCCATTCACCCCAAACGAATGCCAACTTGGCATCGTTGCTCATTGCACCCATCAACTCCTACCAATCTGTCCTAACACTGCTAGCCATCCCCTCCTATACACCGTTGTTGAATCAACAGCTCTACCCCGCAAGACGGTCCATTGCGCATTCGATTGTCTCTTCTGTTCTCAAAAATGAGACTATCATTGAATCTCCCGAGGATGTGGATGGCATACTGAGCTTATGTCATGTCTTGATCAAAGACCAGCAAGACGCTTCGGCTGTGGCAGCATCCAATGCGCAACCTGGCGGCAGGGACCCGAGGCGGGGCGGATGGAATGCAGGGAGGGAAGAGATAGCAGAGGAGCAAGGCTGGGTCGCTCGTATGGTTCATCTGTTCAGATCGGAATCATTAGATGTACAATTTGAGGTGTGTTGTTCATTCTCTTCCTTTATGGGGTTTCAGATGTTGACTACGTCCTAGCTTCTGCAAACAGCTCGAAGACATTTTGATCTAGGAGGCGAGCGTATGCGCTATACTCTACCAGCCCTCATTATATCGGCGATCAAGCTTTGTCGACGATACAAGAACCGGGAAGACGTCGAGGACGATTGGCAAAGCAAAGCAGAGGCTATTCTCAAATTTGCCCGCCAGCTTACCACTATTCTGGGGCATCAAGTCGACTCGCCAGGGCTCGCGCTCCGACTTTTCCTTCTTGCTGCCCAGATTTCGGATGAATGTGGGTTTGAAGATCTGACGTACGACTTATACGTACAAGCATTTACCATTTATGAGGAGGCCATCTCCGAGTCTCGAGCACAGCTACAAGCCATCACGCTTGTCATGGGCACATTGCAGCAGGCTAGGGTGTTCAGCGTGGACAATTATGATACCCTGATAACCAAAGCTGCGTTGCATGGCGCGAAGCTGCTCAAGAAGCCACATCAATCGACGGCCGTGCACTTAGCTAGCCACATGTGGTGGCAAGAAAGACCGCTCAGCGAAGATGGTGAGACTACGGATAAGCCGCCAGAGACAGCGACTGAAGGAGGCGAGGAAGGCGCTCGAGCGGTATGTTTTTGCATAACCCAACCCCCCTCCCCCTATCTGAAGCATGCGCTAATGCTTCATGTACAGTACCCCGTACGAGACAGTAAACGTGTCTTGGAATGTCTGCAAAAGTCATTACGCATCGCCAACTCGGCAATAGAGGAAATCGTGACGGTGCAGCTCTATATTGACGCTCTCGATCAGTACCTCTATTATCTCGATCAGGGCGCACCCGCCGTCACACCCAAGTTTGTTGGCAGTCTCGTCGAGCTCATCACGAGCTCCATCGACAACGTCTCTGCACCGGATGTACACCCTACACAACGTGCACCGCCTGGGCTCATAGAGGGTGTGCAGACACCCGAAATGATTGTAAGGCATTTCAGGAACACGCTTATCTTTATCCAGTCCAAGAAAGCTGCAGAGGAGGGCAAGGCCGAGAACGAGAAGAGGTGGGCTGGTGTTGACATTGTAGGAGCGTTGTTAAAGATGGGCATCACCAGATGAGAGTGTCATTTGTTGGATAATTCGGACTTTCACTATGTTGATTTGTACGGTACTACCCCTGCTGATGTTTGTTTTTTGTGTTATTCTGTTTTTGGCCAGTCTAAGAACAGGCGTTTTTCAAAGTGTAATGGGGGGGGCGTTTCCCCACAAGTCACGTGCTGGAAGGTAGCACTGAGCCAATCGGAAGCAAGTCGGAAGTAAAGTGGGCGACACGGTTCAAAGTCCGCCAAAACTTCAAGCCATTTAGGCCGAGGGCAATCAGGACGAGCAGCTACCACTAGCACACAGTCACCAGCACACACCCAACCACTTGTACGGCAGCATTCAGCCCTAGCAACTATTTCTGCTAGCCCACATCTTGCCCAAGATGGTGTTGACTGCCAGTTCGCTGCGGTCATGCTTTGGCCTGCACAACACACCAGCTCGTCTTGCCTGGGCCCACGCCCGTCACTCGCCATTCTACCTGCACGCAAGCTTGCGTGCGGCATCCACTGCGACAGCTGCGGCAGTCAAGGAATCATCGCATGAGGTGCCAGATTACCCTGTCTATGACCTGACAGACAAGGACAAGAAGCGTCTCACGTACCAGCGTAATATTGGCGTCTCCGCGCATATCGACTCCGGCAAGACTACGCTAACGGAACGTATCCTCTACTACACGGGTAGAATTAGAGAGATACACGAAGTCCGTGGTCGTGACAATGTCGGCGCCAAGATGGACAGCATGGAGCTGGAGAGAGAGAAAGGTATCACTATTCAGAGTGCTGCTACATATTGCTCCTGGGACGCTACCTTGGCCACGAAGAAAGAGAAGGAGAACTATGCTATCAACATCATCGACACTCCCGGTATGTGACCACCTGTTTCGTCGGTCTATGGTTTCTGTATCTTATATTTTCGTAGGCCACGTCGACTTTACGATTGAAGTCGAGCGAGCTCTCCGAGTTCTGGACGGTGCTATCTTGGTTCTATGCGCGGTCTCTGGTGTCCAAAGTCAAACGGCAACGGTCGATAGGCAAATGAAACGGTACAATGTTCCTAGGATTTCTTTCATCAACAAGATGGACAGGTCAGTCGCCGAGAATACTTTTATTTTTGTTATTTTGATATCGTGTGCTTACATTTTCCTGGCAGGCCCGGCGCAAACCCTTGGCGTATTGTCAACCAGATTAGGACGAAACTTAAGATTGCTGCAGCTGCTGTTCAAGTCCCTATCGGTGTCGAGGATGAATTCAAGGGTGTCGTCGATCTTGTCCGCTGGAAGGCTGTTTATAATGACGGTCATAAGGGGTAAGTGAATCGGATATTTATTACAGAACTCGTTTATCTAATATATAATCCACCAGTATTGAGGTTCATGAATCTGACGAAATCCCCGAATCTGTTGTCGAGCTTGCCAAAGCCAAACGTAGTGAATTAATTGGGCAACTGGCTGAAGTGGACGAAGAAATGGCGGAAATTTTCCTCAACGATGAGGTTCCTACGTCCGAGCAGATTGCAGCTGCTATTCGTCGTTCGACTGTCGGTCTCAGGTTCTCGCCTGTCTTCCTCGGTTCTGCTGTCAAGAATACCGCCGTCCAGCCACTACTGGATGGTGTCTGCGCTTATTTGGCTGATCCTTCGGAAAGTCGCGTCGTTGCTCATGACACCAGGCTCCCGGCAAATGCTCCACCGGTTCCTCTTGCTCCCGCTGCAGAGGCTCCGCTCGTTGCCCTTGCGTTTAAGCTCGAAGAAGGACGCTTCGGTCAGCTGACTTATATGCGAGTTTACCAGGGCAGCCTTAAGAAGGGCGGTCTTATCTACCACGCTCGCACTGGCAAGAAGGTCAAGGTCCCTAGGCTTGTTCGCATGCACAGTAATGAACTTGAGGTACGTCGCATTATCGTTTTTTATCACCGGTAGTCGTATTTAGTGGTTCGACTCAGGACATTGACGAAATCGGCCCCGGAGAAATTTGTGCAATTTTCGGTGTTGAGTGTGCTTCCGGTGATACCTTCACTGATGGCTCTACCAGCTTCTCTATGGTATGGTGAACGAGTGAGGCTGCCCGGAGTTTGCGCTCATAAGCTCTTATAGACATCCATGTTTGTTCCGGAACCCGTCATTTCTCTTGCCCTCAAGCCCTCAGTCGACTCTCCCAACTTCTCCAAGGCTCTCAACAGGTTCCAGAAGGAAGATCCTACCTTCAAGGTGCATGTTGATGCCGAATCCAAGGAGGTACGTAGTTTCTGGCCTTTTTTTTGCTCAGAGTGTTCAACATCCAATTAGACGATTATTTCTGGTATGGGAGAACTCCATCTCGAGATCTATGTTGAGCGCATGCGTCGTGAATACAACGTTCAGTGCACCACTGGCAAGCCTCGTGTGGCCTTCCGTGAAGCTATTACCCAGCGTGTCAACTTCCAATACACGCACAAGAAGCAGACTGGTGGTAACGGTCAATATGCCAAGGTCGCCGGTTGGATTGAACCCATGGAGAAGCCCCTTGGTGGTGACGAAAATGGTGAAGCGCCAACCTCTAGCAAGGACAGTGAGTTTGTCAACGAGGTCATGAGCGGAAACATCCCATCCAACTTCATTCCTGCTGTCGAGAAGGTTCGTAGCCTTTGGAGGTTGTCGCGCCGTGTTTTAATTAACGCTGTTCTTTAGGGTTTCCTCGAGGCTATGGAGAAAGGCTCACTCTCCGGAAACCCAGTGGTTGGCTGCCGCATGGTTCTCAAGGACGGTGCATACCACGTTGTGGATTCATCTGAATTGGCTTTCCGACTTTGCGCTATTGGAGCTTTCCGCGAAGCCTACAAGACCGCAAAGCCCGTCATTCTTGAGCCCATCATGACAGTCGAAGTCGTCGCGCCCGGCGAGTTCCAGAGCTCAGTCATCGGTAGTCTTAACGCACGCAGGGGTACTATTATCGATAGTGAAGTTCGCGAGGATGAGTTTACGTGCACGGCTGAGGTGGCTCTGAACGACATGTTCGGTTATTCCAGCCAGCTGCGTGGTGCGACACAGGGCAAGGGTGAATTCAGCATGGAGTACAAGGTAAGCTCGTTCCTTATGTGTTTTATGAGCTGAAGCTAACGTCTTCCGTTATTTAGAACCACATGCCCGTCCTTCCACCATTACAAAAGGAACTAGAGGAGGCGTACAAGAAGTCGTTACCTCAGGCCAAGAAGTAGATAATGATCACCTGCTGGCAATTAGAGCCATATTAGATACTATCTTTATAATGTATACGTCTTAATTATGTCTTTTGCTACTGATGCTATCTTGCAATGCTACCGCTGCTCTCGCTATAAACGTGACCATATGAAGACTATTGGCAGACATGCTCCTCACCAAGACATTGGAAATGTTGCCTAGGATCTGCATGTGCTGCTGCAAGGTGGAAAAAATATCCTGGCCAATCAAAGCAAGTAGGTAAGTGTCTATCAATATTTATCCTTCAATGAACAGGACGATGATGGTATCCCATGAGGTGACAGTGATAAGCAGTCAACAGTAAAGGGGCCTAGTGCCCTCAGTACTTTGCGATTGCTTCAAGATGCTCAATCTATATGGTACTATACATGCAACTCTAAGACAAAAATTCGAGCAATATTAAACGGAAAAAAGAGGCATGAATAATAAACAATACCCTGCTACTCTCTACTCGGACTTATCCGTTGCCTCCTCGAGCCTTACCCAAAGACCTGCGTTGGCGTACATCGTCAAGTGTGACTTGGGCACAAATTGCTCAATTTTTGTGCGTCCCTCGCCATGGGCCCATGCGGCGGGCACGCCTTCACCAGGTGGGTGCGCCTCGGGAGCAAGGGTGACACCCGAGAAGCTTTGGAGGAGACGGATGAGGCAGTAAGACATTTCATTATAGGCGAACTGGTAATGGGGTTAGCTTCAAATTGGATGAAATATGCTGGCTAACTCTACCTGCTGCCCCAAGCAGATACGGGGACCCGCGTTGAAGGGAAGGAACTAGGAAAAAAAATACATTGAGAGCTAGGAAAGAAATCAGATACGGACACTGAAAAAACTCACGATGAACGGATTAGGAGTCAGGTATTTTTTAACCCGTCCATCAATGAATCGTTCGGGATCGAACTCAAGAGCTTTGTTTTTATTTATTTATAAAAAGTAAACGTTATCAATGATTTCTGGCTCCAAGCTATGCTTTAAAAAAGTGCTAACCATCAGGACCCCATAGATCGGTCCTACGCTGCATCAGCAGCACAGAGTACGGGACACTACACACAATGATGAGTCACAGGTTATATTGAGCTCTGCTAGAGGCGTACCGCGTGCGCGCAGGGATATACAAAGGCTTCTTGGTAGGGTCAGGTGATGGCCAAGTAGTAGCATTGATACTGTATCGAATGTCGAATGGACTGGAGAAAGATAAAGAAGATAAGTGCACGACCAAAATCGTATAAAAATCAGGAACGAACACAGATGGCCACAACCTGAGCGTTTCTGCAATTTAAACTTGTTATATCAGTCGATATGTAACGAAACAAGCGAACTTACCATTGATCACGGCTCTGAGGTACTTCATTTCCCTAATGTCTACCATGGACGGACGCTCCGTCGGACCTACCCGCTCCAAGACTTCTGCACGCAGCTTCTTCATGACTTCGGGGTACATGGCAAAAGCATACATGGCAAAAGTCAGAGCGGCGGATGTCTGGATGGGGACCCATGAGCTAGTGAAGCTATTAATCGACCGCTGGTAGTACTCACAGTATCACGTCCGGCAATCAAGATGTTAAGCACTTCATCTTTCAAAACTGAGAGGTCTAGGTGAAGAAAAAAACACAAGTCAAGTTACATTCAGGAACCATGCATCATGCATTGATGCTCACCATCCGTAGACCTAACAAGGTGGTCTAGCAAAGTATCGTCTTCGCCGACCGCATCCGTCGAAAGTTTTTCACCATTTTTTACGGCAGTTTTATGTTTCACGATCGCTTCCTTGATGATGGGATCGAGAAACGCGTTGACAACTTGCATCGGCTTAGCCGTCTTATCCTCGAAGATCTCCCATAGTTGCCAGAAAGGTCTACTAGCGCGCTGGGCAATGAGGTGCTGAGCCTCCATGAACGCTGTGGCAAATTCCTCGGAGAAGTGTTTGGTCTTTTCTTGTGGAACATAGTGGGGGTATGGGAGCTCGGCTGAGAGACTGGAATGGTGTTAGGGCTAAATGATGCTAATAATAATAATCCATATGCTCACCTAGATGTCGGGTAACCAAACAGGAACTCTGCTGCTGCATCGAGAGTTATGCGACCTGTGATGTCCTTTGGTAATGTCAGTCAAATATGAAAGGCTTCGTTGCTGTCTTTGATGAAATTATGCTCACCTGGAAATCAACAGGGTATCCAGCACGATTACGCTCAATAGTGACCTTGATGGCTTGATCAATCGTCTTTTCGAAGAGATCAAGGTGAGCGATACGATCCCGGCTAAAGAAAGGACGAGTCATGGAACGATGAAACCTAAATAGGACATTTTAGCCCCACAATTTTACAGAAGAAGGATTGAGAAATGTTATTCACTTCCACATGTCACCTATGGGAGATGATTTGAGTCAGATATAGGATCCTTTAGATTAGACAATATAATTCACCATCAGAGTTGAACACTCCAGTTCCCAGCACGGAGGACATGGCATCAAAGAACCCCTTCCCTTTTTCAAAGTTGTTAAAATCCGTAGCAAGGATTGCCTATATGCGCATATATTGTTGAAAAATTTCATTATTAGCTAAACGATATAACATCCCCTTGCTCACCTTAACATGTTCCGGCTCGATCGTAAAAATCTCCGGTTGCCACAAGAACCGACAGTCGACAGCATTGCTCCCCGTCGACTTCAGCCACGGGAGATGAATGTCTCCCGGATATGCCTTTGTAAAGTTCGTGACGAGATCAACGATGATATCGAGGTTACCCGGCCACTTGCCCCGCACGCGCGGGACCATGCGGGCGCCCAGCCGGGCTGCCTCGCGGCGGTCGCGCACGTCAGTATAGATCAGGCGCAGGGCGATGAGTACTGGCACGCCCGTGATGACGCCAAGGAACATGACGGCGTTGGAGATGGAGATATTGAGGAAGCGCGAGAGAGCATGTTTGCATGCGATAGTGGCACCGATGAAGAGCGCTAGGTTGCGTAGGATTGTAAAAATGAAAACGACACCTGGCGTGAGCTTGGGCATGGTGTGAGTAGTTCTCGGAGTATGAGCGTCTTCCTCGGAAGTGCGTTGGGCTTTTAAGAAAAGGGCTATTGCAGGAATAGCGTATATGCTATGTTTTATACAGGCCTGCAAGGATTACAGATAAACACAACCCGAAGGCCGCAGAGCGGCGCGAGGAGAACCATGGATGACAGGGAGGATCCATGTGTTCTGCTAGACAGCCAGCATGATGAAGATATGCAGGAGTAATACATCCCTCGTGCATGAAGAAGAGATAGCCCATTGCTTCGGCGAGCGGCGAGGTATAAATAATTCGGTCAACTATCTAGACAAAGGTAGAAGTGAACAAATGAACCGCGATATAAGCGCTATAAGCGTCCATCAACGCTATCATGCATCAGTCTCGAGCGTCTTCCTGAGAGATATCAGCCAAGGAAGTTGAGGGAACCATATGTGCAACAGTTGATAGTTCCGGTCCAATCTCAAAGACGGACGGCATCGTTTGTCGAGGCAGATTTGCATATACTGTCGCCATGTTTCTAAACTGTCACTTGCTCTTTTACGTCGTCGGGTAAACATGCTCCATACATAAGCGGAAGTGTATATAAATTATCAGAATATCGAGAATAATACAAAAAGGTGATAAGAGAAATCATTACAAGTCAATCAAAAGTGCTTCCCTCTCGATGGGCGGAGACGTCGGAATTGAAGGCCCGTATCCTGGGTAAGACTGGGGTGGTAGTGTAGGCGCTACTGGGAAGGATGGCAGCTGCACCTGTGGAGCAGAAGGGGGACCAGCGAGTGCCTGAGATGATGCTGCTGCTTGCATGCTTTGTTGTTGTCTGTGGCTGGGAGGCGCGTGCGCGACGGTATTTGAGCGGCCTAGATAGGTCTGCCGCGAGGAGGCAGCAGATGGCGGACTCATTACGCTTGCGTGACGCGTTAGATTCGAGGCTGATGGAGGAAGTTGGGCATGGGTGACGGGGGACTGGGGAGTTGGAGTGGGAGCGGGCGCGTATGGATTGTAGGTGTAGGACTGCTGGTTAGAAACGGGCTGGGGTTGAGGGGTTGCAGCACTCTGTGGCAGTGATTCTGAGGAGGGAGCTGGTGTTGAGATGGTATTGTGTGATGGTACGGCAGAATATGAATCAGTGGGGGCAGCGGTATGATACTGCGGGATCGAGA
Organism: Agroathelia rolfsii; assembly: GCA_018343915.1. NCBI lineage: Eukaryota > Fungi > Basidiomycota > Agaricomycetes > Amylocorticiales > Amylocorticiaceae > Agroathelia > Agroathelia rolfsii. The sequence goes on from JABRWF010000002.1 coordinate 4,258,227, forward strand.
CGGGAGGAGGGTTGGAAACGTGTTGCAATGGTGGCGGACTTGTCACTTGGGGGGTGTAAGGTGCATAGGACGGTCCAGCAGCAGGTTGGTAAGCTGAAGGTTGCGATTGAGGAGCGTACTGCGAAGGTGGCGCATATGTTTGAGGGTGACTTATGGATGCTTGTTGACTCGAATACTCCTGTGGGGAGTAAGGTCCGGAGGTATTCCTGATCGCTTGTCCTTGAGGAGGTAAAATTGCCGACTGCGCCTGAGGTGACGTCCACTGGTTATAACCATCCGCCGCCACTAGAGTGGGCTGGCCGTAGGTGCTTTGAGGAGGCAAAGTGGAAGCATGGTGCGGGGTTTGTCGGTGTGGGCGCGAAAGCTGTTGAGTCAAGAGATGATCGTAAAGCTTAACTGCTTGCGAGAGCTTGTCGTGCATTTCGTTCAGCAATTCTATCACAAGATATAGCGGTTCAGTATAAATTAACCTAATTCGATAGACCAACGTGACTCACGTTCTTTGCGTCCCGTGTCATCAAGGTTCATAGCCAATTTTGGTCGGAGGCCATTGGCCCGGTCATAGAGCTCCCCCACGGCAGGATAACGATAAATGTCCCAATTACCCTGGCTTTGTACTTGCTCAACAGTCTGGCTAAATGTCATGATAGCATCGGACTCAAGAGGCTCCAGGTCATAATTAGGCAACTTGGATACAGCAGGTGCAGGGATGGTAGAGGGTGGATATGATTGAGAAATGGTAGGCCCGTTTCCATATGCATATGCCGGTTCCTCCGAGCGAGGTGTCTCGATAGGTGCACTTGGCCGGGGTGCGTTAGCTTCGCGAAGACTAGCTTCAATGGCAGCCTTGAGATCGGGATCATCATCGTCTTCTGCTGCTCTAGAGGGATGAGTTGTGCGATCGACCAACGGGGGCTCGGAGGACTGCCACGAATCGGGCTGGTATGGCACATAACCCGGTCGTCGGCCGCCTGGTTGGGCCAGACCCGCTTCTTCTAGCGATAATTGAATAGCGCGCTGCAGTTCGGCATCTTGTAGCTCACGAGCGGCACGGTGACGGGATGAATGGACAGAAGATGAATGTCGGTGACTGTGGCTACGATGACTGGGGAAATCATTTAGAATCGTTACATTGTCTAGGAAAATGCTAAGAACCCACGGTTTGTCTTTCTCTTTGCGCAGCTTTGGATAACAGTTGTCACAGACACGTACTTCCTGTGTAATGCCAAAGTGGGGCAGAGGTAGGGTCTTTGAGGAGCATTGCTGATCGAACACCTGGCCACAGTTGCGACAGTGATGTTTGCGGTTTGTGAACGTGAAAGGGGTCCTACACCGAAGACAGACGTCGGAGTCGATCCATTCTGGCGCCGTCTGAGTGTCAACCATGGCAGAGCTTACAACGGCCAAATCGCGGGGAGGAAATGTGAACCCTAACATGAAATTAGACGCCGATAATATGGGCAACACAAATGTCTGGTAACATACCATCCTGTTGCAACGTCTTGTATACCTGGGTAAAATAACCAAAACTGGGCTTTCCCTCGAACGCCAAGGCCCAATTCTGTATCAACCGTAGGATCTTGGTTTTGACGTCAGAGTTGAGCGCGGGGATCTTGAGAATCGACACGAGGTTGTCCATGAACTCTCGTGAAGACACCTCTGCAATAAAATGGTCACCGCCGTTCTTGATGCATATGTCTGTGAGCTGGAGAACCATGAGTCAGCAAGCAAGGCCTGTGCGAGAAAGGCATAACGACATCGCACCCCGAGCGCGAGGAGCTGAACGTTGGGATTCTTGTGATTGAGTCTGCGCTTGAGTGCGCGCATGGCGTCTTTTGGTGAGACTGCCTTGGAACGGATCTGGTCGCATATTTCGAGGTTGAGTGCGATATCCTCTGAATCGGTGGGGAGCAGTTCGGACGTGGCTTTGTCTAAAGAGATGCAATGAGAAGAAATCGTTGCACATTTTACCGGCAGCATACTCACCTACTGCCTCGTCGATCTGGGTGGTGCCCCATAGCCAGCTGCTGAGTGAGGACATGACTGTTGGTGTGCTACTTGGCGCTATGTGCTGTAGCTGCCGCTACTGCGCCTGCCGTCCTAGGTGCTTATTGACGTCTGTTTGGCGCAAGAGTGGCCCGGATCCGAGCCAGACGCGGCCTCGACGACTCATCCTGCTCTTGCTCTCCAACCACCACGTCGTGCTTCGGTCGACGTTTTCGTTTGGTCTAAATACCTCGTCTGTGCCATCTGCTTGTCTGCTGGATCGCGTTTCACCCGGCTTCCCGCGAAATTTTGGCATTTTTCGCCACTTTCTCCTGCCATCTAGTCTCTTGACGCCTTCAAAAAAACCTTGCCTGGGTGGCTTATTGTTCGCTGTATTCTCATATAATTGTCACGAAAATCCTCTTCGCTACGCCTAAACATCTTTCTCTGGACTTTTTGATACCTTTTTACCTTTTTCTTCTGCCATTTTCTTGTGTTGTCTTCTCGTCTGAATTACCTCATCATACATTCATCATGCTTGGTCACGGTTTCGCACACTCAAATGCGCCTGTGCGACGTGTGAAAGAAGTCCAGTTTGGCATTCTCTCGCCAGAAGAGATAGTGAGCATTTTACCCTCCCTATGTGGCACACAGCGTTGCTCAGCCCATTACCACAATATCATAGAAAGCCTACTCGGTTGCCAAAATAGAGCATCCAGAGGTCATGGACGAAACCACACACAAGCCAAAAATCGGCGGCTTGATGGATCCAAGGATGGGAACGATAGATCGTAACTTTAAATGTCAGACTTGTGGGGAGGGTATGGCTGAGTGTCCCGGCCACTTTGGCCATACGGAACTGGCAAGGCCTGTGTTCCACCCAGGTTTGTTGCTTCCATATCGTTGCTGGCATCGGAAAAAGCTCATCCGGCCGCTTCACAGGATTTATCGTCAAAGTGAAGAAGATTCTGGAGTGCATCTGTGTTAATTGTGGAAAGTTGAAAGCCGACCTCGTGAGTTGCTCTTCTCGTTCTCTGTTCGTTTCGCCACCCCACCGCCCAATTTTCTGGGGGCTCTCTCCAGCGTGGAGAACCCCAAACCCACACCACGTCTGTGCCTTGACAACAGGGCCGTCCCTCAGCCTGAGATGTGGTTGACGCGTTTTCTCATTTGATCGCTTGATCGGCGCGTCGACCACCTTACACATCCAGTGCCCAGGGGGACGCGAGGTGTGTGGTGAAAAGGGGGGCCGAACGAGGAGTGCGGAATTATGTCTTGGCAACCTTGTCTTTAGGACGCGGGTTGATGCCATTGACTCTGGTCCTCTCATACTGTCAAGCAGTCCCTGAGTGTGGTCAGTCATGCACTTACGTCGTCGTGACGTCCGGCCCTTATTATGTTACTATATATTTTGTTGGGATGGCTGTCCCATCTCCTGTGTTTCGTAGACATCTTATGCTGACGGTTTCTGAATTTTTGTCTTCGATGAATTTGTTTTCTATTGCGTTTGCATGCGTTGCGTTTGTAAGTCGGACCCCATCTTTGCCGAAAAGATCCGCCATATCCGTGACCGCAAGGCCCGTATGGCTGTCGTCTGGGCCCACTGCAAAGGCAAGACCATTTGCGAGCCGGACGATATTAAGGATGAAACGGGTGAGGACGAGGGTGGCAAAACCGGTCATGGTGGCTGTGGGCACGTACAGCCCCTGATCCGCAAGGAGGGTCTGAAACTGTTCGTGCAGTACAAGAAGGCGAAAGATGATGATGACGTTCGTTTTACTGATTCCTTTTTTTTAACTGGCCCGACTTACCGATGACCAAAAATCAGGAGGGCAAGTCCATGCAACCCGACAAGAGGCTATACACAGCGACGGATGTATACACTACCTTCAAGAAGATCTCGGACTCTGATCTGTTCCTTCTTGGTCTATCAGAGGAGTATGCTCGTCCTGAGTGGATGATTTTGACCGTCATGCCCGTCCCACCGCCACCTGTCCGCCCAAGTATTGCTGTGGATGGTGGCGCCATGCGCAGCGAGGATGATTTGACCTACAAGCTCGGCGATATCATCAAGGCTTCTGCTAACGTGAGGAGGTGTGAGCAAGAGGGAGCACCGGCCCATGTTATTCAGGAATTCGAGCAGCTTCTCCAGGTATTTTATTTTATTTTTTAATACTGTGAGTGGACCCATTTAACATCATTCCAGTTCCACGTAGCCACTTATATCGACAACGATATCGCCGGCATTCCCCAGGCTTTACAAAAGTCTGGTCGGCCCGTCAAGGCCATCCGTGCTCGTCTCAAGGGCAAGGAGGGTCGTCTACGTGGTAACTTAATGGGCAAGCGTGTCGACTTTTCCGCAAGAACGGTCATTACTGGTGATCCGAACTTGGACTTGGACGAAGTTGGCGTACCGCGCTCAATTGCCATGAACTTGACGTTTCCTGAGAGGGGTTCGTTATTTTTTTTCTTTCTCTGACGCTTGCTATGTCAGGCTTATAGGCATCTCCTAGTCACACCATATAATATTGCGTACTTGCAGGAACTTGTGCGTAATGGTCCCACTACCTACCCTGGCGCCCGTTATGTCGTGCGTGACACCGGAGAGCGTATCGACTTGCGCTACAACAAGCGCGCGGATGCGTTCCTGCAGTACGGGTGGATTGTTGAGCGCCACCTTAAAGACGGAGAGTATGTCTCGATATCTGTAGTTTTTGCAGCTTCAAGCGCTAACCATATTTCAATAGCTTCGTTTTGTTCAACCGACAGCCGAGTTTGCACAAGATGAGTATGATGAGTCATCGTGTGAGGCTTATGCCATATTCTAGTAAGTTCCTTATCATGTAGCTACAGAGATAATATGCTGATGTCATTCAACAGCTTTCCGTTTGAACCTTTCCGTGTAAGCTGAAACAGACTATCACGATACCTTTGAGCGACTGAAGTTACCTTTATAGTACTCCTCCATACAACGCCGATTTCGACGGAGATGAGATGAATATGCAGTAAGTTTATAATCTGATGTAATATTCAAACAATATCAATCCTCTTGCAGCATCCCCCAAAGCGAAGAGACCCGGGCCGAGCTCAGTCAGATTGCATGGGTGCCTCGTCAGGTTAGCCGAGGTTTTTATATTTGCTAATGATTGCTTGACTTACGTTGTCTGCTATAGATCATCTCCCCCCAGGCAAACAAGCCGGTCATGGGTATCGTCCAAGACACGCTCTGTGGTATCCGCAAGTTTACATTGCGTGATTGCTTCATGGACTGGAATCAAGTGCAAAACATTCTTCTTTGGGTGCCGGAGTGGGATGGATCAATTCCTACACCCGCGATCATCAAGCCAAAGCCTCTCTGGACTGGAAAGCAGATTCTCAGCTTAACCATCCCTCGAGGTATCAACATCCACACGGCATCTAGCAAAAAGACGCCGAACCCGGTGTTTGATGACGGCATGTTGATTGAGGACGGCGAGATCTTATACGGTATCGTCGACAAGAAGATTGTCGGTGCTTCCCAGGGTGGCCTCGTACACGTCGTTTTCCGTGAGAAGGGTCCCGAAATCACGCGTAACCTGTTTGGTGGTTTGCAGAAAGTGGTCAATTACTGGCTCTTCCACAACGGGTTCAGCATCGGTATTGGTGACACCATTGCGGACAACAAGACCATGGAGTTCATCACGCGCAATATTGCTGAGCGTAAAGATAATGTGACCAAGATCATTGAGGATGCGACGCACGATCGACTGAAGCCTGATCCCGGTATGACCATCCGTGAGACGTTCGAGTCGCGTGTCGAGCGCCAGTTGAACTTGGCTCGTGATTCCTCGGGTAAACACGCACAAGAGAACCTCAAGGAGGACAACAACGTCAAGCAGATGGTGGTTGCCGGTTCGAAGGGTTCTTTCATCAACATTTCTCAGATGTCTGTCTGTGTCGGCCAACAGTCCGTCGAAGGTCGTCGTATTCCATTTGGGTTCCGTCACCGTACCTTGCCCCACTTCACGAAAGATGACTTTAGTCCGGAGTCGAGAGGTTTCGTCGAGAATTCGTATCTGCGTGGTTTGACGCCGCAAGAATTCTTCTTCCATGCCATGGCTGGAAGAGAAGGTCTCATCGATACCGCCGTCAAAACGGCTGAGACGGGTTATATCCAGCGTCGTCTCGTGAAGGCTCTCGAGGATGTCATGGTCAACTACGACGGTACGGTCCGGAACTCGCTCGGTGATCTTATCCAGTTCGTGTACGGCGAGGACGGTATGGACGGTGCGTTCATCGAGCGTCAGAACATTGAGACCTTCCGCCTCAACGACAAGGAGTTCGAGCACCAGTACCGTGTCGATGTTACGGACAAGGCTGGTGGCTTCCTGCCCGGTACGCTACAAGTTGGTATCGACGACAGCTCGCTTGAGCTCCAGGCAAAGCTCGATGAGGAGTTCCGCCAGCTGGTAGAAGATCGTCAATTGCTACGCACATTTATCTTCCCGCGCGCAGATCCTGCCAACCCTCACTATCTGCCTGTCAATCTTCAGCGCATCGTGCAGAACGCAATGCAGATCTTCCACATTGATCGTCGTAAGCCGAGCGATCTCGACCCTGCCTATATCGTCGACTCCGTGCGCGAGCTCTGTGAGAGGCTAATTGTCGTACGAGGCTCTGATCCTATCAGCCGTGAAGCCCAGGCGAACGCGACTCTCAACTTCCGCATGCATCTCCGTGCGACTTTTGCAGCTCGGCGTGTCCTTGAACGCTACCACCTGAACCGCGAGGCATTCGAGTGGGTTCTTGGTGAAGTCGAAGCCAAGTTCAACCAGTCGGCCGTGCATCCTGGCGAGATGTGTGGTACATTGGCTGCGCAATCCATCGGTGAGCCGGCAACGCAGATGACGCTGAACACATTCCACTATGCTGGTGTTGCTAGCAAGAACGTCACCCTTGGTGTCCCGCGTCTCAAGGAAATTATCAACGTGGCGACGAACATCAAGACGCCCTCATTGTCGGTGTACCTCGAGCCCGAGTTTGCAGCGGATCAGCTTTTGGCGAAGAACATCTCGCAGGAGCTCGCTTATACATCTCTTCGTACGGTCACGGCTGGTGTGGAGATTTGGTACGACCCTGACCCTACTACAACTATAATCGAGGATGATAGGGACTTCGTCGAGTCTTTCTTCCTTATTCCTGATGAGGAAGTCGAGTCTAAGCTGCATCTTCAGTCGCCGTGGTTGTTGCGTCTAGAGTTGGATCGTGCCAAGATGCTCGATCGTAAGTTGGAGATGGCATATGTTGCTGGTCGTATCGCGGAGAACTTCAAGTCGGATTTGTTCGTCATTTGGTCTGAGGACAACTCGGACAAGCTCATCATCCGTTGCCGTGTCCTTGGAGACTCTGAAAAGGATGAGGAGGGTGCCACAGTTGAAGAAGACCTTTTCTTGCGCCAGTTGGAGAACACAATGCTCAATACCGTCAGCTTGCGTGGTGTGCCAGGCATCAACCGTGTCTTCCTTACTCAGCAGAACAGGACGGTCATCACCAACGATGGTAGTATCAAGGCGAATGACGAACAGTACAAAGAGTGGGTGCTCGAGACGGATGGTGTCAACCTCAAGGCTGTCATGACGGTCGATGGCGTCGATTTCAGACGCACGTACTCTAACAACTGTGTCGAGGTCTTCAATGTTCTCGGTATCGAGGCTGCGCGCAACGCCATCATGAAGGAGTTGCGTAACGTCATCGAGTTCGATGGTTCCTACGTGAATTACCGTCACTTAGCCTTGCTTTGTGACCTCATGACTCATCGTGGCAGCCTTATGGCTATCACTCGTCATGGTATTAACCGTGCCGACACTGGAGCTCTCATGAGGTGTTCATTCGAGGAAACCGTTGAAATCTTGATGGAGGCGGCAGCCGTTGGTGAGAAGGATGATTGCCATGGTGTGGCAGAAAACGTCATGTTTGGGCAGATGGCACCCATGGGTACCGGTGCATTCGAGGTTGCACTCGATATCGACATGCTTAAGGATGCGATCGTCGATCATCGTCTACCTGTGCAAAACATGCTGGCAGCACAGCTTGATGGTGGCATGACACCAGGTCAAGTTGCGATGACACCTTATGACACCAACTCACCTACGTGGGACCAGTCGACATTCAAGGGCGAGGCTGCGGCTTTCTCCCCACTGGCATCTACTGGTGGCGAGGAGTCTGCCAACTTCAACTATATCGGATTTGGTCAAAGCCCTCTGGGAGCTGGTGCCATGTCGCCTGGTGGGCCAAGCATGAGCCCCGGATCGCCTATGGGTCACACTCCTACATCTCCTGGGTATGTGCCGCAGTCGCCTTACGCAGGTGTTACATCGCCCTACACGACATCACCCTATGCCACATCGCCGTACTATGATCAGTCGAGGATGGCGACATCACCTACGTACTCACCGACATCTCCCGCATTCCACCAGCCATCTCCCGGATACTCACCCACGAGTCCTCGCTATTCACCTACGTCACCTACGTTCTCTCCCACGTCGCCGAGGTACAGCCCTCAGTCGCCGACGTTCAGCCCCGCGTCGCCCCGTTATTCACCGACGAGCCCGTCGTTCAGTCCGGCATCTCCTAGATGTAAGTCACCAGATGTTCTTCGATATCGAACTCCAGCACTGACCAATGACTTTTTATTAGACTCCCCAAGTACGTATTGTTTTGAGTTTTATCGTCTCATTTCGCTAACCATTTTACCCTTGCCTGCACCCACCTTCAGCATGTGAGTCGATTTACAGGTTGCAATCAAGATTCAATGACTAATGAAATGATTCTTCAGCTCCTGCGCAAATGTCGCCAGCCTCTCCAAGATATTCTCCAGCGTCGCCAGCATCGCCATCTTCACCCAAGTATTGTAAGTATCAAGCTCGTAGATGTAGGCTTATGGATGTCTCAACGTTTCACAGCTCCCACTTCTCCAGCCTACTCGCCAGCCTACTCGCCAGCCTGTAAGTCACAATCACATTTCCTATACTTCCTACTAATCATCGTTTCCTTCGTATCTAGCACCGGCATATTGTAAGTATCTTCCGTTGTATCATCTATATGCTTGACAGCTAACGAACGGCCTGCAGCTCCTGCGTCACCTGCGTACAGTCCCACTTCGCCGTCCTGGTCGCCTTCTAGTCCTCAACAAAATGGGACAAAGAAGAGCCACTCATACTCGACGTCGCCTTCGTGGGATTAATTTGATTACTATTCATTCCATATGATCTCACTATTTCTGCTCTGTCTTGGGTTCATTGCCCATTCGACTTTGACTAACAAACTTTCTTTTTTTTTCTTTCTCGTACACATCCATGTAGAATAGTATATCAATTATTACGTGTTGGTTACTCTAAGGCCAGCTGCTGTTGCATTCGTGCAGCCGTGAGAAGTGTCGTCATTTTCAAATGCACGTGACACTGTGACGGAAGTGTGATGTCATTTCTACTTGATGGACCACGACTTATGCGAAGCGTAGCAACTGAACCCATAGAGCCGCAACCCCACACGGCGGGCCCATTAGAGCCGTATGCATTCCAATGGAGATCCACTTATTATATCCCAGTGCTCTGTGCAGACGTGCCAGGTAAACACCCCAGCAAAATCGCCGTATCATGTCCAATAGCTCTTCGAGTCAACCGTACGAAGTAACGGATCCTATTACACATACGCTCGTAACAGTTCGGGACGAGACCGACAGTGATCTCTACCGCATCCCTCCTACGACAAGCATCCACAACAATGAACATGACAAGAATGACACGAGACATAATGAGAAAGCAAACAACCCTGCACAAGCCGTTCCACCAGTGAATGAGTTTTTAAACAGATCAGAGCCTCGTCCTATTCAACGAAATGGGATGACACGCGAAACTATGTATTTGCCTGCGTTGGCGGTTGGCTTTGGTTTCTTACTCAGCCAGGTTGTGTCGTCGTGGACTACATGGAAGAAAGCTGCTGTTATACTTCTCATGGCATGGGCGGTAGTGGGTACAACTAGGTCTACTCACAATGCTCGTGATCTTCCAGGCTCTGGCGAATATCAGCCTCCGGATGCCAGTGGGACCGAATCCAACTTACAAAACAGCGAAAAAAGTTCTGGCACTGACATGGACGAACGTGTGTCAGTGGCTTGGCTGAATTCGGTAATTAGTTCTTTATGGCCTATAATCAATCCAGACGTATGTGCAACTCTGAATTCACATGAGACATAACACTAATCTACCTTAAAAAAGCTTTTTGTGCCCATATCTGACATGCTTGAGGATGCCATGCAGGCATCACTGCCGAAACTCGTTCATGGTGTTCGTATCGCCGATATAGGCCAGGGCTCTGAGCCAATGCGTATCATTGCCGCTAAGCCGATACCGACCGAAGGACAATCGAACGGCCAACTTGGACCAACCAATGTTGAAGGTGACTTTGTGAACCTGGAGGTTACCATAGCCTATAGAGCAAGATCTACAGAAGCCGGCGGCCTCAAAACACGCGCGCAAAACGCTCACTTGTTGATCGAATTTTGGACCATGGCCGACATTCGATTCCCGGTCTGGATCGAACTACAAGGACTCATCGCTACACTACGGGTTCGTCTGCAGCTAATGCCGAACCCGCCTTTCTTCGCCCATGGTACTGTCACCTTCCTCGGACAACCGAAAGTTGTCGTAGCCGCAAAACCTTTGTCCAAAAACTTCATCAATGTCATGGACGTTCCTGGTCTCGCCGCATGGGTGCAGTCGAACATTGATACTGCCGTCTCGCAATATGTGGCACCACGAAGCTTGACGCTTGATTTGAAGACCCTTCTCTCCGGCGCAGACAAGATCGACACGGAAGCAGTTGGTGTCATCACACTCACCGTGCACTCGGCCATTGGGTTCAAAGATGGGGACGACGGTAAATTCTGGGCGTCGCGCGACGGGAAACGAGGCGATTTGTATGTTATCGTCAGCTGGGCAAAGTGGGGCAAGCCGCTCTGGTCGACTCGAATCATCCGAAGCGAGGCGGAGCCAATCTGGAACGAGACGACGGCGATTTGCGTCGCCCATGCAGACCTGAACGCGCATGAGCGACTCAGGCTTACGCTGTGGGATTCAGATCGGTTCACTGCTGACGACTGCCTAGGCATCGTTGAGGTACCCTTGATTGACATCATGCATCATGAGGAAAGCCGAGGAAAGATCCAGTCTCGTCAGGACTCTCTCAAAGTAGACGATAAAGAACAGGGGACCCTGAGGTGGCATGTTGGCTACTTCAACAAAGTCAACATGGTCGAACATCTCGGAGACAACTCGGACGCGAACCTCGAGCCGACCATTCATGATCTGGCGACAGAGGCCAAAAACCAACTTCGTGAGGCTCAATATGCCAGGGGTGCAGAGGACATCGAGGCTCAAGAACGCGTTGTTATGAAGGATGCATCGTACGATATCATGTCTAAGACGCCCCCGAGTGACCGTTGGCCTAGCGGTATCCTCCGAATTGAAATACAGCAGATTCACGGACTGGAAGTGGAGGACGTTCGCGGAAGTGGGGTCAAGGAGATAGATGATGAGGGGAACGAAGATTTACCGAGCGCATACTGCACCGTCATCATCAATCATGCCAGGGTATACAAGACGAGGACCAAGATCAAGTCAAATTCACCATACGTATGTTTTTGCATGCTTGAACGACACTATCATCAGACTTTGCTGATGCGTTTTTTTTTTTTTTTTTTTTTTTTTTTTTTTTTTTAGTTTGGAGCTGCAACAGAACAGGTCATTCGAGATTGGCGTAACACCTCTGTGATGATATCCGTCCACGATGCCAGGTCTCACGAAAACAATCCGATTCTCGGAGTCGTCGTCCTCCCTCTACGCGAAATACTCGCAAAGCGATCACAAGTAGCAGACAAGTTTCCTCTGGGGGGAGGCCTAGGCTATGGCCGTATGCAACTCAATATCCTTTTCCGAGCAATTGAGCTGCAGCTGCCTAGGGAGCTTCGTGGCTGGGACATCGGTACGCTCGATATCAGCCCTCGCATCAAAAGGTCAGACCTCATGCCCCCCAACTTGACCACTTGTCGAATCGTCATGCGCACTCTCTACGGCAAGGGCAAGTTTCGCGCCCAGCCTGAAGGTGGCTGGAAGCACAGACGCGATAGACCCGTACGGCTACCCGTGATGAAGCGTTATGCTTCATGTCTGCTGATTCTCTTCCGCAAAAACTCTCCGGGACGGAACCTTACAGAAGCGTTTACGACGTTGTGGCTAAAGGACATTCTAGATGGAGAGCAAATGTCCCTGGCCTTGCCTGTCTACAGATTCTCTGGATCGCGCGACCTGGCTCATGCATACCGAAATGCCAATACTATTGATAAGCTCGGAGAACAGGTTGGCACGCTAGAGTTGGATCTGTGTTTCTGGCCGGGCTTGAGCGGACACCACCAAAAGCTCTCCTCGAAGAACGATGGTCTCAGCGACACCATGCAGGCCCTCGATTGCGCGGAGGAGGTGGAAGGCACGCCGCAGGAGCAGGAGGAAGAAGATTCAGGAAGCGACTCCGACTCGAGCTCAGGGTCAGATAGCGACGACGATGATGATCATAACGATAAAGGCGATAGTTCTCAAGGTAACCAGGGAATCATGAACGAGCTTCGTGAGCACCGTCATAGAGTGCGTGGTTTGCACAGGAAGCACAGGGGTTTAATGCAATGGAAAGGCGTCAGACAACTTGTTTGGGCCAAGCATGAAACTGGGGCGAAGATGGGGAAATTGGTCGGTAAAGCCACTGGTAGGCTTTCGAAGAGAAAAGATGGGGACGATATGGACACCGAAGCGTAATTAATGCCATTATTCAAGAAAATGTATTTCCAGTCGTATTCACATGTATTTTTGTACAAAACGTCCTTGCATCAATAAACCTTCCATGATAAAGACATGACAAACGAATCAATGTTATTGATTCGTTAATGGCCGTGAGATATGATCTGTGACTTGATCATAAAGACCGCGCTCCTGAGCTCTGTTCGTAAGAGGAGATCTTCCATGGCGATAACAATGATGATCGCGCGTGTAGTAATCATAGAGTCGCGGGTGGGTAGGCTCATTCCTTGAGACATATGCTTCCATTTGGGAACGGTGCTTCAGCGGAGATGTCAAGCAGGGAGAGGGGGGACGAGGAGATGGGAGGAAATACTCTGAGATAATGGCACTTGTTACTTCTGCGTTCTTGTTTTTGAAACTATTACGCCTGGTAATTTGAGGGGAACCGTATGAACCTCCGGAGAATGGATAGCCGGGTTCGAGACTATGTGTACGACAATAGTCATCAGCGATTCTTTTGGCCGGGACATAAGTAGGCTTGGGAGATGACAAGCTGTGACGGTAGGGCTGTTGCTCCGTCATGTCGTATACAGGAGTTCTGGGGTGTGATTCAGGCGATAGAGGGAGATGATGGCGGCGAGAATATCTGGTAGGATCATCCAGATAATGAGGGTTATGGTATTTCGTGGGCTTGTCGTGATATTCCCTCTTACACGTACTGTGCGAATCGCGGCGGAGTTCCGTGAAGATTACCTCGCCAAGGCCTTGGGACGGATACTTGGAGAACGTATTTATACTCACTGTGGGCACGCCATCAGGATTGCGGCTCAATGATGTGATAAGCCGCGAGACCTCTGCTTCGCGCTGGCGCCGTAGTTTACGTTTATGATAAATGGCGAGTAGTGTAGAACCAAGGATAATAGCACCAATTGCACTACAGGGGAGGGCAATGGCAATGGTAGGTGGAGCATTTTTGGAGACAAGACCGGGATTGCTATCACTTCCTGAAACAGTGGCTGAAGAATAAGGAGACAAAGGGATAGGAGATGTGGAAGTAGGAGATGTGGGAGCAAGAGGAGTGAGAGTAAGAGATGTGGAAGATAGAGGGACTGTTACAGGCGGCGGTGAGATAGGCGGCGTGGAGGCTGCGCTACCATCTGGATCGACAGGATCTGTCGCTGTGAAAGACTATGAGCGAGAGTCAATGTCAGGTGAGAGGCATGCATACGGCTTATCGAGAACAAGGAAGACACGGAAGAAAATCCTTGGTCGTCCATCATCTCGATTCGGAAAGATTCAGTGTTTGATACGTTAGGGACAGCTCTGAATGTACTACTTCAGTAAATTGGATAGATCTCATATGATATGGAACGTACAAAGATATGTAGCATGATAATCCCCCACTATCTTTAACGGTCGGATATACCGAACTTCCACAGTCGTTAGTGCTTGAACTCGAGTCGAGATCCGACAAGCATAGACGGAATGATGGCGAAGAAATGGCACTTGATGATTGCCATTGTCCCAGGATGGTGTCCCCAGGCCCGTAAGTTGCACCAGCAGATGGGCTGAGCCAGACAACTTGGATGCCGTCCGATGTCTGGGCCCTCACAATGAAGAAACACGAGATAAGAAAAATGGTAGAAGCAGTGATGGCCTGCATTTGTGCGAAGAATATGAAAACACAAGAGCCGGCTCTGGATGTACCCTCAGGGCGAGATAGAATTGAAATGATGACGATGATGATAGTATGTTGGAAAGGATGGAAAGGACGCCCGTCGAGAGTATATCCCTTGGCTCAAATAGTCAGCCTCAGGGGATTCGTCATCCGCGTTCTCAATTCCCTTGAGGAGTCGATGCATTTGAATCAATGTCCATTTGGTGTTCACTTGCTCTGGTAGAGTTGAGAGGATGGCTTGCAAAGTTTGCTAGTTGTTGTCTTGTATACCCTTGAGTAAGTTAGATATACAGTAGTCGAATCTGAGGAGAACATACAGCTTCTTCTCTTTCAGTTGCTCGAGCATCTCTATCACTTCGTCCTGCTCTTCCAGCGTCATATCACCTCCAGGCAGATCAGTCGCAAGCTCTTTGGCTCTACTCAGTGAGCTTTTGAATTCGTTCGTCTTCGTTTTTTCAGTGTTCCCGCCACATAGAGTATAGCCAAGTACTACGAACCGCTTTTAACAACGCTTGTTTGCCCTCTACGCTTAACAGTGCCTGCCGATCCTGCGAGAGCTCTAGAATGTCCGCAAGTTTTGCCAACAACGACTCAAATAGCTGCCTAGGCAGTGGGTTGATAGTCTCAGACATGGTAATGATGGTACGAGTCAGTGTTTGTACAGATGGTAATTTGTCAGGGCGCTTAACAGTGCAGTTCACGAGACTTCTACACTATTGCTACCGTGTTTATGCGCTGGATGAGCTACTAATCAAGACAATTTTCTTTCTTAAAAAAACTTGGATTTGCTTAAGCGATCTTGAGATCCTATTTGAAGTGGTAAGCACTAAATAAAATGGAAACTATGCACTTGACGAGAACAGACCTTTTTGATGAGATTGCGAGCAATCGGATGGAATGTATTAGCCGACTTGGTGAATGTATCCACCGCAAGCTTCTCGTCTACCTTGTAGACTTCGCGGAAGATGGGCCGGCAGAACTTCATCCGGCCTTTGACAACTCCTGAGCCATCATCGCCAACTACCCATTTCGCAGCCTCGGCAGCGAAGACCTTGGATTGTTCAGTTGAGGGATCGATGAGAGCACCCTCATAAAACCTCAGCCTTATTTCTGCATTCTGCGTCGACGAGAATCCATAGAGCTCGCCAAGTCGAACGATGTGTGAGGGTGGCAAAGCAGGGTATGAATGTAATCGTTCCAAGAAAACAACTAATGACAGAGCATTCATTAGTAATCCTACTACATCTTTATTCCATGGCACACATACTTTTCTGATTAGAGCCAAATCCGTCCATATCTGAGGCCTTGAACTCGAGACTCTCAACCGGCGTCGAGCGGGAAGTGTTCCAGCGCTCAGCAAGAGCATAAGCTTTGGTGGCAAGGCTCTCGTCATACTTAACATCCACGGGCAATTCAAGCCCTTCACCAAAGAACCATGCCTATCCATTGCTAAGTTCAACGAATTGTCAAATACCAAAAACTGTGGTGCACATACATCAAAGTCGACTGTTGCAAGAGCAGTCTTCTGCTCGGCGCTACCGTGTTTCTCCCAGTATTGCAGAAGATGATCCTTCCACTGGAAGGTAGTAATACTGTGACCCATAAAAGTGTTGACATAATCCCGAACATATGGAAGGAAGGAATCTAGACCGCCCAAAGTTCTTTCTACATACAGACCATTACATGAGTGCTCCAACAAAATCTTGATAAATATCTGGCACATACCAAGGTACAGTATGAAGTTTGCACCCTTGTCATATGGGACTTGGCTATATGCATCGTCCGGGTCCTCCCCAACCTCAAAGTCGATGACAAGTCTTTGGTACTTGGGTCTATCAGCATATCCTTTGAGGTCGTCTTGGAGCCCTTTTCGGCCAATGATATAAGAAAACCCGCGTTCTGCCGGGGAGTACAGTACTTGAAGAAGGACTCGTTCCATGTACGTTGTCCACCCTTCATTCAGCCAGAATGAGCTGAAAAAAATGATTATTTTGACAGGATAAAACCAAGTGCGCTGTAAATACCTAGCATCAGCATGCGTGACTCCATTTCCAAACCAAGAGTGCGTCAGTTCGTGAACGACGACATCGACGAGTGAGCGATCTCCAGCAAGCAAGGCTAAATCACGTGTGAGTGAGTCAGGATATCATTATCAAGTGATCAAATACATACTGGGGGTAAGGAAGGTCAGACAAGCGTTCTCCATTCCACCATACGGGAAGGAGGGCGGCAGCACCAACAAGTCGTATACACCAAACTTATAGGGTACGACAATCTCTTCTTCTTTTGCCAAAAACCTAGATATGATAAGGCACGATTAGGATATGAAGAAAAAGAAGCTAATAGAATCTAGAATAACCAACCTTCCTGTAGCCTCACTGAATTCCCAGTATGCATCATCGATAAGCTCCGGTTCAGCCCAGATACCGCTTGTATATGGTTTGCCTTTGGGTAGGGGGAGTGCTTTGTATCTGACATTACCACAGGCAATGGCAATCAAGTACGATGGAATGGCAGTTGGCTAAAGCAAGAAAATCGATTAGCTGTATATAGAGATATTCCAGAGTAGATAAGCCGACCTGCTTATATGTATATGTGACTAGATCTTTTCCGATCTCCTTTCCATCATGAGCTGGCCCATTAGATGGAGGAGAGACACGAATTGCAGACATTAGAGCGGGAAGAACAGAAGTGACTTTTGCGGAGTATTTCTAGGAAAGTCGTCAGGAACATGATTTGTTTTGCATTCGTAAAGCAGTAATCGTTACAAGCTTGACAGAAGGTGTGTCTAAACATCTAATTTAGCCGTGATTAATCATGTGTTTGAGATCTTCATGCACGTACCTTGCAAAGGTGCTAACGTGCGCGCATAGATAGGCTGGCACTGGCTGAAAAGATAGGGAAAAGATTTCCCTTGCGTTTGCCTTACAGAAAGACTTACGTTGGTATTCCAACCCTTGCAATGAAGATGAGCCACTTACTCCTTGTCCAACCATTGAAGTGCGATACAGTCCTTGGTAGTGCTATATTTGATGGATACGGATACCACCGAACCAGCTTTGACAGGATTTGGAAGGGGAATATGCAAAGCAGACCCCATGACAGGATGTTTGGGCTTCAAATCATACTATAGAAAAAATGATGACAGTTAGTACTGCTCGAAACGGATGAAGAGCACTATGATGAATAAGACCAAGCCATACGGAAGCTTCGCTGCCGCCAACATAGGCGCTCTCAATGATAAGATCCCCAGTGTCGAAGCTGTAATTAATAATCGTTCGGTTATTTTTCCATATCCTGATGACAGGAAGTGGCAAGGATTTGAACCGACACTACTTCTTTTACACCGTCAACCTTGGCGATGAGATCGTGAGTAGCAGATCCCTTAATGATCGCGGCATCGAAATCGACAAGCCAATCCAAAGCGACGTGATCTGTCGCGATCTGAAGATAATTGGATTGTGTAGTAGGGTCGGGGCTCATAGCTTCTTGATTCTCCTTGAATCCAAACGGACTGGTTCAGTTTCAGGAGTCGC
This sequence comes from Agroathelia rolfsii, assembly GCA_018343915.1. Taxonomy (NCBI): domain Eukaryota; kingdom Fungi; phylum Basidiomycota; class Agaricomycetes; order Amylocorticiales; family Amylocorticiaceae; genus Agroathelia; species Agroathelia rolfsii. The sequence goes on from JABRWF010000002.1 coordinate 4,276,253, forward strand.
GGGCAACACTTCCAGAGTCGTCGAGCGGGAATACTCTGAAAGAACAAGCTTCAAGGGAGTTCACGTGACTCACGGCAACTCTAGCCGGATCACCTTTTGATCAAATGAACAGGTAAACAAGTGTAATGATAATGCAAGCCAGGGTATGGTAGATTCCTGATATGCATAAGTCTGACTAATTAATACAAATAAATTGTGGTTTTATCAAGCTATCTTAAGGTCCTATTTATGTTTATTCAGTTAGGATGAAGCAACCATGATGGAATGAGTGAAATACAAACAGACCTTTTTGATAAGGTTGCGTGCGATAGGATGGAATGCGCTCTCTGACCTGATAAACGTGTCTACCGCAAGTTTTTCGTCTACTTTATAAACCTCTCGGAATATAGGCCTACAAAACTTCATTCGGCCTTTGATAACTCCCGAACCATCTTCGCCAACGACCCATTTTGCAGCCTCGATGGCAAAAGATTTGGATTGTTCAGTTGAAGGATCAACGAAAGCCACTCCATAAAACCTCAGTTTAATTTCTGCGTTTTGGGTAGTGGAGAATCCGTAGAGTTCTCCAAGTCGAGCAACGTGGGAAGGTGGTAAAGCAGGATACGTGTGAAGTCGTTCCAGGAAGACAACTACCATGATAGCTATTTTTAGTAAATGATTTAATATTTTGAAAATAATGAAGATACTTTTTTGGTTTGAGTTAAATCCATCCATGTCAGAGGCCTTGAAATCCAGGTCTCCCACAGCGGTTGCACGGGAGCTATTCCAGCGCTCAGCTAGAGCATAAGCCTTAGTGGCAAGGCTTTCATCGTATTCAACGTCGATGGGTAGTTTGAGACCTTCGCCAAAGAACCAAGCCTATATATAAAGTCAAACCAAAAAGAACAAAAAATAAGTCTAAGAACAATGCACATACATTGAAGTCAACTTTTGCAAGAGCAGCCTTCTGCTCGGCGCTACCATTCTTTTCCCAGTATTGAAGAAGATGATCTTTCCACTGGAAAGTGTCAATACTCTGACCCATGAAAGTGTTGACGTAGTCGCGAATGTAAGGAAGAAAGGCATCGAGACCGCCCAATATTCTTTCTATAATGGACCGTAGCATCAGTACCGCAAACAGAATTTAGCTGGTTGCAAACTACAGACCTAGATATAGAAGGAAGTTGGCGCCCTTATCATATGGGACTCGGCTGTATGCATCATCCGGGTCTTCTCCTACTTCAAAATCAATCACTAGTCTCTGGTATTTGGGCCTATCTGCGTAGTTTTTCAGGTCATTATCTAGAGCTTTCCTGCCGATAATGTAAGAGAACCCGCGCTCTGCAGGTGAGTAGAGAACTTGGAGAAGGACTCGTTCCATGTATGTTGTCCAGCCTTCGTTGAGCCAGAAAGAACTGGAGTCTGCTTGAGTAACACCATTTCCGAACCAAGAGTGCGTCAGCTCATGGACAACAACATTAACCAATGAGCGATCTCCGGCAAGTAAAGCTTGATTCAAAGGATTAGTCATGGCTCTTTCAACTTCCTTGTGTATGTGGATAATGAACTTACTCGGGGTAAGGAATGTAAGACAGGCATTCTCCATACCGCCATACGGGAATGAAGGTGGCAAAACAAGCAAGTCGTACACGCCAAACTTGTACGGAACTACAATTTCTTCTTCCTTTGCTAAGAATCTAGCACAAATATGGTGAACAAGGAAAGTTAAAGTGCACATTGTTTAACCAATGCTAACCTTCCTGTATCTTCGCTGAACTCCCAATAAGCAGCATCAATGAGTTCTGGTTCCGCCCAGATGCCGCTTCTGTAGGTTTTACCATGAGGCAAAGGTAAAGCCTTGTACCTGACATTTCCGCATGCAATGGCAATCAAGTAAGACGGAATTCCGATAGGCTAAACAAAATCATTCTATTTGTAAGCGCATACATTTTGTATATAAGCACACAAACCTGATCGTACGTGTAAGTCACCAAATCTTTCCCGATCTCTTTCCCGTCATGAGGTAGTCCATCAGATGGAGGGGATACACGAATAGCAGACATCAGGGCAGGAAGAACGGATGTGACCTTTGCACTGTATTTCTATGAAAGCCATTAGCATTGAACCGAGTTCGTGCGTCATGAAGGACTTGATCTTTACAATCTTCAACGAAGGAGTATCTATATAATCGGATCAATTTTACAGGTACAATCATCGAAGTGATTTTGACCGAGACTTACCCTGTAAGGGCGCTAATGCACGCGCATGGATAGGCTGGCATTGGCTAAACAAGTACGGGAAAGTTTTTCCTTGTGTTTGCCTGACAGAATCAAGTCACTATCGAATTTTCGAAGCCTAGGAATACGTACTCTTTATCCAACCATTGTAAAGCTGTGCAATCTTTGGTAGTGCTATACTTGATTGACACCAAGACACTCGACCCAGCCTTGATAGGGCTCGCCAAAGGGATATGCAGGGCAGACCCCATGACTGGATGTTTAGGCTTGACTTCATACTAGTAATATTAATGTCAATGATGTTCAAGCAAAGATAGCTGTACGGCTATAGCCTTACGGAGACCTCGGTATCACCGACAGAGGCGCTCTCGATGATAAGATCGCTTGTATCAAAACTATTTTATACTTGGTTCAGAATTTGATATATGGGAGACAGGGTAATCGATAAACCGACATGACTTCATTCACATCGTCAATTCTGGCGATGAGTTTGTGAGTAGCAGTTCCCTTGATAATCGCAGCATTGAAATCGACAAGCCAGTCCAGAGAGACATGATCGGTGGCAACTTGGAGATAATTAGACTGAGTAGTAGGATCTGGTTTCATGGTTTCTTAGTTCTTTCCTATAAAACTCGGTTTATTGTGTTGATCGAGGTAAAGATAAGCCTAACGAACAGCCGTGTCAAATAAACAAATACAGCACTACCTCGCTGGCGTATGTATAGTGGCATAATTGTATTGTTCTCGGAAGTATTATACCCCGGCGCCCGAGCAACCCTTCGGCCACATCAGTGGCGCTATGTAACAACCGTAGTAGTGCGATTCGCACGAAAATACAGATGTATCCAAGCTGGTTGACAACAATCATCAAGGATTGTCCACTGGTATATTTAACCCCATTTGGAGAGAATAATAATAATAATAATAAAGTATGTACAATAGAAGGACATCACAGACACAAAAAGACGCGCAATTACATCAAATAACTTGGATAGCCCAAGTCCGATTGTCGTTGTTCCATTGATAAAAACATCACAGGGGCCAAAATATCAAGGTAAATGAATGGATACACAGGTAGCGAGGGAAGATTACATAAAGAAAGATGAGATGAAAAGAAATACGATGGATGAGGCGATGCTGTTATGAAGCCGTAAGTGGTTTAGCGCTACACGTGTGATGAAGAAAATAAAGGAACGGAGATGAAGAAAATAAGTCCATTGGATATTTACAGATGAGCATGCAGAGATCGTCGGTAAGAGGGGATTCGAAAAGCAATTTTTTAGACAAGAATATATGATACGACCGATGAAATCATTCTGCTCGCTCATTGCATGGCTGGCTGACGAATACCAAAAGGATACTGAAAAATTGAGATGAGGCCAGTGAACAAGGGAAAGACAAGTATGACGAACCTTGGAAGGCGATTCACGGGAAGTAATAAGCGATAGCTTTCGTTTGGAGGGCAAGCTCATATGTGGCAATACGGGACTATCTTCAGGTGTCTGTGGTCCAGAAAAGTCCTCTACACAAATTTTAGTGGGATTAATAGGGGCTATTTACTATAGTGGCATGGGCCTACCGCTGCTATCACTTTCAATAGGGGTCAAGATTACTTCGTTCATCCACTCCCCATCATCGACATAGGGGAGCTCGACAACTTCCAGAGCAGGAGCCCAGACTGCGGAGGGAGAGAGCATGACCGCAACAGGCCTGCGCACTGAGCCGATGATAGGGACGGTAATCGTTGGCATCTTAGGCTGCGGAGCGAGCTGCGGGCACTGTTTTAAAGACAGAGATGGGGACGTCGCAGACTCTGAAACGACGATCTCGGGCAGCGGCTCTTTTGAGACGTAGTTCTGGGGGCAGTTTCTTGCCATGTTGGTGTCGACCTTCAGGCCAAGGCATATGGCTATCTTCTTTGCGTGGAAAGTACGATAACGGTATACGCGAGCATGTGCAGCGATCCATGAAATACGCTTAGCGGCACAGCGGTGGATGTAGAGCAAGTCCTGGAACGTCTCGATGTTTAAAGCGCGGATGGAGGTGGAAGGCATAATTCTGACTATCGACGCGGGTGATTATGTTTTTAGAAGAGGAGGAAAAGATCAAAAGGTGAGGCCGTCAAATTTTGTGGCACCAAAGCAAAAGAGGGGAAATATAAATGCAAAAATGCAACAGAGTCCGTTAATGAAGAAATGAGAATAGAGAGTGCGGAATGAACACGCGCAGCGCGTCGAAGAAAACACAGCCCCAGAAGGAGGTGGAGGATAGAGAAAGAAGAGTTGAGCAAGCTGAAGAGAAGCGCTAGTTGTCAAGTAGTTCATCCTTTATACAGGTCTCAGAAAAAAGCGAGAGGCGGAGAGAAGCTCCGAAGACAAGAACAAAAAGAATGGGCTAGGTTCTTTCTCCGCCGTAGAAGCTGTTAGCGCGGTGGGCTTTGTTATCCAGTGAGCAAGATAAGAAGACCGGATGATGAAAAGGGATGATCCAGGTACTCGTCGAGATGGCGGGAAAGAAAAGAAAAAAATACAAGGACGTCATGGGGGCCAATCTTCGCGTTGCTCCCGATTGCAAGCGGGTAAAATATGTGCACATTCATAAATACAATATAGTAGGTAGGGTAGTCAGTCAACTGTCCCAGCAGGGGTCAAATCGACGAGTTCTGGCTTTGTGCTCGAAAAAAGAACTCTGAAAGAGTATCGAGGACAAGAAGCGGTGCCGATACAAATTTGTGGCGTGGCTAAGCGCTGAGCCACTATGCAAAAGGTCCGGCCCCCACCGGGCCGAAGTACTTGGACACTATGGTGCTTACGGACGACAATTCATGGCCACTCATGGGGTTCCCTCATTAACTTTCATGAACGCCGTGCACCCGGACACCGGGCTTGCCAATACACACAAGGCAGCGACAATCAGGCTGAGCATACAATTGTGATAGTCACCACGAATTCATGTCGATTTGATGATAAGGTAACCAAAGTTGCATCAATAATTGATAATTTCACGTGCATTGGGCCATAGTGCCCCATCATGTTTACATTCAGCGCGGAGTTCAAGAATTTATTAATTGCCGCCAAATACAATATCACCAACCTAAATTATCGCTCGCTCACAGCTTATGTGCAAGCTGCCGACGTAAACAAGTCGTGGATGGCAGCGCTTGTCAACATGCAAATGGAAAAAAAAAGTCATGCATTGTGAAATGAAGATAAGTCACGTGGATGTAACCACGGGTTTTGATTAAGCGCATGCAAGCTATCGCAATAAGAGTGCGATGAACGCCAACGGTAGCACTAGGATGATCCAACAGCACTACGGAACAAGCTGATCTTGCAGGCAGAAAGAATACAGAAGATTAGGTTCAACATGCATCAGAAATGAAACTGAACGGGGTATCTACACGTGTCAAAAGCATGGGTAGTACGGGCCCATGATAGAGATGAAGCTCGCAAGCCATACATCCGTGGAACTGAGCAAGGCAGGCGACACTGCAAGCTGGTACCTTACACGTACACACCAACCGTGCAGAACAGGGCAACGACGCCGAAGCCGCCTAACAGGCTGGCAAGGAAGGCCACGGCAGCCTCGTGTGCTGGAATCAAGCTCTTGGGAAGCCTTGAAGTGTTGGACGTAGTATGAGCTATGGAGCACAAGATCATACAAATGACATGCGTACGTGGAGAAATAAAAGCCGAGTGCGAATGTCAAGCCGAGTGAAACGAAGGCGAGCGTGGGTAATGCATCGACGGAGATGTAAGGGGAGAAGGCAGGGAGCGTCGTATGCAGTGCCTGTGGAGGAGACATGAGCAAAACATGATGCAATGCATGAGCACAATCAATGGACTGGCCTGGATGGCGCTATAGGAATTCTGGTTGGCCATGAAGCTGATGTCGTCGTGTAGTGGAGAGCGTGGTGGCTGGCTCTATTACACCCTCACCGAAGCCTGCTGACGTATACGGCCCAAACACACCACAACAATATTCGCTCATATCAACCCGCGCAGGCGCTGTCCACGCTCCTCTATCATCTCCCTCTCAGGTCCTTCACGCCCACCAGACGACGAAAACCAGTCTACTATCGTAAGCTTCGTCTTCTTCTGGTGCAGGCTTATCGCACTTTTACCCTCCTGACAAAGTCTAACGTTGTTGTCGCGTGCTTAGATGTCTGCTCAGCAAAACATCAAGCAACACCCACTCGTGCAACAGGCATCGGGGAAAATTGACTATTATATTCAGCAACTTGACAAGGAGGTTTGTTGTTTATTAGCTCTAAATTGTTTATTCCTTTTACCCTGACATGACTTTTTTTCGCACTAGTTGACCAAATATCCCGTCCTTGCCGCTTTTGAGCAACGCACACAGGTTCCTAAATCGTATGCTGTTATTGGTGCTGTGACGCTTCTTGCCATCCTTCACCTTGTCAACCCTCTTGCTGCTCCCATCTCCAACCTCGTTGGTTGGGCACTTCCTGCCTATCTCTCAGTCAAGGCTATCGAGAGCCCTGTTGCGCAGGATGATGTCCAATGGCTGACGTACTGGACTGTCTTCGGAAGCTTCAACTTTATTGAATCCTTCGCTCTTCGTGCTCTCCTGTACTACTTCCCCTGGTACTTTGCTTTCAAGACCCTCTTCATCCTCTGGCTGCAGCTTCCGGCTTTCCGCGTGAGTTTTCACACTTGCTAAGTTTCACCTGTTGACATCAGACGGTTTATTGACGTCATTGCCATGCACCAGGGCGCACAAAGGGCCTACTTCTCCGTGATTAGGCCTCTCCTTGCCAACGTCAATGCTCGTGCTGTCACTTCCGTGCCCGAGTCAACTGCGTCCGCTGACACTCTTCGTGACCGCGTTGCTGCTGCTGAGTAAGGGAATGATAAAGTTGTGATGGTTTTTTTTGTTTTGTTTTTGTTTTTGTCCGCTTCCTTTCTTGCACTAGACTTTTTTCTTTCTTTCTTCGCTATTTGTTGCGTGCTTAGCACTGCAAGATGTGAGATTACGGTAGTGTAATGAGTATAGTCGGTTTCCTTCACTATCTTTATGTCGTCGACTGTATTCTGCTTTGATCGGGAATGTACGGTATAGTATATCGTGTGAGCCATTGGTCTAGTTCCCGGCGGAGCCTCGCTAGAGGTGCGAGAAGCCTGAAAGGAAGGAACATGATAGTGACAGGCACCAAATGGTATATGGTAGGGTACATCTTAGGGCCTAGGGGCTGGATGTCCATTTGCCGTCTGTATTTGCCACGGCATCCACTGGCCGGTTCTGTTCATTTTGATTTAACTCGGGGTCCCACATTGATGAATGCAAGTGGCCCGCATCAGTCTCAAGTTATGTTTTGTCAAGTCCAGTTTATTTCTTGTGACGGTGCCTGACACATAGTAGGCTCACCCATGAATCACTTGTGGGATCCACGGCTTGGAGAAGGATGAGATTCGGAGAGGCCCTGCATTGCAACTTTGCCGAGTGATACGATGATGGTGGTTGTCGCGAGTGTGAAATGCACCTGACGCCTGACCATGCTGTTCTCTGTCCTTAGGCGAACTCGTTTTGAGACTCGTGCAAAGTGTACAGCAGTATTATTTATGATTGCAGCAGCTGATGCAGCCATTGCAGACAGGGGGGGGGTGAGACGGAATTTGGGGAAGGAGTTGCTGTTCTTGACCGACAGGATGCAATCCTCTCGTCTTCTCCCCTGCTCCGAGCCGAGGTCAGCGAATGATTTTGATTATCTCTGGGCATTCCTTTCCTGGCCGGGTCGCCTGCGCTGGCATGCCGTGGCGGATAAGGGTCCATATGCCGTCCGAAGCCTTGCCATCAACCAAAGTCTAATATCCCTTGTCCTCCTGCTGATGGGACCGACAGCGATAGGGCTATCGCATTCCCCGCGCCAACATTCTCCAAACACGCTCTCACACACGTATATAATATCCGGTCCATGACCACTCGCATGCCCTTTCCTTCTCTCCAGGGTTGCTCTGCACCTTTTCTCTTCCTCTCACTGCGTTTCCATCCTTGTTGCCTGCCATGGCTGAACCAGTGAACGAGAAGTACGACGCAAGTGTCGATGGCTCGCCCGATGCTACCTCTGCTGCCCCCGCCCCTGCCGAGGTCGCCCCCCAGCGTAGGGGTCTCGCCGCCCTGTATTATCACCCCACAACCCAGGTTATCATGCTTGGATTTGTGTGTTTCATGGGTCCTGGCCTCTACAACGCCCTCAGTGGTATCGGTGGTGGTGGCCAAGTCACACCGACCACGGCCGATAACGCAAACTCAGCCCTCTACGCGACATTTGCATTCATGGCCTTCTTCGGAGGGTAATGCTGTTAAACTCTATTGTTACCCTAAATGGCATTGTCTGACGGTGTCAAACACCCCGTTTAACAGGTCTGTCAACAACAAACTTGGATCTCGCATAACTTTGTTGCTGGGAACGACTGGATACTCTCTTTACATCGGCTCCCTCCTGTCTGTATTTATATGCATTTGTCTGTCATTGAACAACAATATCTGACAGAGTGTATACTCCCAGTTCGTTGAACATTCATCCCAATGCTGGTGGTTTTGTCATTGCCGCCGGTGCCATTCTTGGCATCTGTGCCGGTTTGCTCTGGACGGCGCAGGGCTCGCTCATGCTTGCCTACCCCACTGAAGGTATAAAGGGAAGGTACATTAGTATCTTTTGGGCCATTTTCAACCTTGGTGGTGTCGTTGGAGCTGCCATCTCTTTGGGACTCAATTACCACTCCACTGCCAATTCCGGTACGTCTCCGTCTAATACAATATGAATCTAGAGCTCAAATCGCCTTCAAATTATACAGTTGGAAATAATACTTACGTATGCCTTGCTTCCTCGAAATATTTCGAGTTGATAAGACCTGCTCATTGCTCCTACCCGATTTAGATTGCATTCTTGGTGCTGACTTTGATCGGTGTGGTGAGTGCCATGGTAATCAATATTTGACGGAGCAACAGACGCTTATCAAATTATGCAGGCCATCCCGATGACCATGGCCAACCCCAATAAGATGTATCGTGTCGATGGAACCCGAGTCATAACGGCCTCCCATCCGTCGTGGAGGAAGGAACTGCTTGGCCTTTGGGTCACACTGCGCACAGACCCAATGATTATCCTCCTGTTTCCCATGTTTTTTGCCAGGTTTGTTTTCTGATCTGCCATAATCATTCATCATCCATCATCACTGATGCACCCGACTAGCAACTGGTTCTACACTTGGCAGTTCAGCGATTACAACGGCACGCTTTTCAATATTGTATGTAGCCTCATATACATGTTGCTACCGTGTTTGTGGTCTCATCACTCATATCCATACAGCGCACCCGTTCCCTCAATAGTTTTATCTACTGGACTTCCCAGATCTTTGGCTCTGTTGCTATCGGTTTTCTTCTCGACCAGAATCGTCTCAGGCGCAGATTCCGTGCCTTTGTCGGATGGACTGTTTTATTCGGCATGGTTTGGGTTGTTCACATTTGGGCATACTTTTACCAAAAGTTCGTCCTTGTGATAACACTAGGGTGTTTTCTTTCTGATGTCGCTCTCTACAGGGATTATACGCGCGCATCTATTGATGCCGACCCTAACAACAAGATTGATATACACAGTAGCGAGTACCCCTCTCGCGTCTGGCTCTACATCTTCTGTGGTCTCCTCGATTCCATGTGGCAGACGACCGCGTACTGGCTCATGGGCGCTATGTCAAATGATCCTGCAAAGCTTGCTTATTTGGCTGGCTTCTGTATGTTGGCTATCTTATCCCTTTTTCTTCATTCGTATTGACCTCTCTTCTAGATAAATCAATCCAGTCTGCCGGTGCTGCGGGTGCTTGGCGCGCGGATGGTGTTCTCTTGCCGTAAGTACATAATTCTATAACAGAGCAGTATTGGTGAAGAAATCAATCGTTTAACCACGGCCCTCGGGTTTCTTTGCACCAGTTACATGAACATCTTCATCTCCACCTGGGTTCTTCTGATTGCTGGTCTCCTCTTTGCACTCCCCATGGTGTACCTCCGTGTCAAGGATCATACTGATCAAGCCGACGAGGCCCCGCTGTAAGTCAAAAGTTTCTTGAGTCCTGTCGCTTTGCTAGAGAGCTAAGACTTGCAATTCTCTAGCGCTGAACTCAACCAAGAAAATGTGACGCAACCCAAGACTTCCACGACAGTATAAGGGCTTATAACGACTTTAGGACATACTATTAGCTATCTTGTAGCTTTCTCTGTTTCTTTTATATTTTGGTATCTTCATAGTATGAATGATCTTTGCAGTGCTAATACAGTAGTAATACTGTAGTTTTATTATGATCAAATGCTTGTTCAGTTTGTTAGTGAGGGTCATGCGTTATAAATAACTAATTTTACTCGGGTGGCGGAAGCCCGTCGATAGATTTTAGCAATAGCTACCACGACGGGCAAACTTGAAAGTACTATAGTAGACGTCATTAAAAAGCGGCACCCCCTTACATAAATATTAACCCCCTAGGTATCAATGCCTCTGTTGCTATAATCTTTGATATCAACTAGCAATAGCTGCAATAGATCAAATTAGCCTAAGAGGCCTGTGTCGCAAATTTTCCTAGGCTCTTTCAAGGCTCTAGCCTTGTGATAGACTGTAACAGCCTTAAAAGAGGCTTGCAAGCAACTTATACTGCTCACTAAAAGTCTGTTATACTTTTGAAATATCAATTTGTTTTATGTAAAATATATTGATTCTTTACACACTCCTTTATCATTATCTCAATTAGATACTTCTCAATACTGTCAAGGCTTGCACTCTTGACTACCTTAATGATAGAAGTAGCTAGACCTATTATACCACAATATGTATGCTATACTACTGTTGAGTATCATGGATACACCTAGACTGTCAAGGCTTGTGCTCTTAACTACCTCAACAACAAAAGTGGCTTAAGCCTATATACCACACTAAGATACTGTACCACTAATAAGTCATGCTGGTGTACTCCAAGTCTACAAGACTTTCCACCAAGTATTGAACTATTGTAGTTCTTGGTTGTATAGTGTGGCTATTTACTAGCTCACAAGTTACCTATTATGAAGCAAACACTTATGAGAAAAGTGCAGGCTTGGATTTGTTCCTAAGATTAGGCAAGGTTTCCTAGGTGGGAAGCAATTAGTAACTATGCTATACTGAAGATAAGATTGTAGCCAGTGTCTCTTTGAGACTACCTACTTAGTTTCCCTTAGGAAAGGCTTGTAATCTTTGTCTTATAGACTTGGTAAGTCTGGGGTGAAGTTAGTACCCTAGGAGCTAGTCTTGTAGACTATTTAACTCACTATTTCAAGTGAAATAACTTATATTTTAGAGCTGATTTAGCTAGGGTTTATATACTACAAAATATTCTAATTTCTAAAGGATTTGTAAGCAATGTCTTTGCTTAAGTAATCTGCTTGGTAAGCAAAGAGCATAAGGTTTATGCTTATAAATACTATACTTAGCTTACAGAGCAGATTTGTCAGCATAAACCTTACACTCTTTGCTTATCAAGCAGATTACTTAAGCAAAGACATTGCTTACAAATCCTTCAGAAATTAGAATATTTTGTAGTATATAAACCCTAGCTAAATCAGCTATAAAATATAAGTTATTTCACTCAAAAATAGTGAGTTAAATAGTCTACAAGACTAGCTCCTAGGGTACTAACTTCACCCTAGACTTACCAAGTCTACAAGATAAGAAAACAAGCCTTTCCCAAGGGAAAACAAGTAGGTAGTCTCAAAGGAACACCAGCTATAATCTTATCTTAAGTATAGCAAAGTTACTAATTACTTCCCACCTAGGAAACCTTGCCTAATCTTAGGAACAAATCCAAGCCTGCACTTTTCTTAAAAGTAAGTGTTTACTTCATAACAGGTAACTTGTAAGCTAGTATATAGCTACACTATACAACCTGAGAACTACTATAGTTCAATAACTATTGGCTAATGACTTGTTACTGCTTGCTTAGTAAAGAAGGGAGTGCTAAACACTCTGAGACACTTAGATTCTTTCTTAGAGGGTAACAACCCTAAGTTACACTTTACCCTGGTTTATTAAGGGACTTGATATAGAGAGGGGGAGGCAGGCAATACAGCCTGTTCTATGGCTTGCTTAGGTCCTTATACAACCCCTAGGCTGACAAGGCACAAAGTGTCAAGGCTTGCGCTCTTGACTACCTCAATCAACCAAAGTGACGTTACCCATTACACTATACAATATGTATTGTACCACTAATAGGTCTCCTTGTATACTCTAAGCTTACAAAGCTTTCCACTAGGCTATTGTTTGCTAATGACACATGTAAGATGCTTAGTAACGGTATGCAGTGTTATACTTTTGTTATGTATAAAGGTTTTAGCTTAGAAGGGAGAACTCCCTTAAGTTCACATGAATGCCCTTATATATATTAGGAACTTAAAGCAAGAGGTAGGGGTGCCAGAGGTAGTGTAGTAAGGGGGGGCACACATAGGGCTTACGTGGTCCTTATACAACCTAGGGGCTGACTAAGTGCACTAGGAGGGCTAATAGGTGTACAGGCTAGGATGATAAGCCTGAAGGCAAATTTATTAGTAAGAGTGTCTATTACATGAGCTATTACTCATCTGAAGGCAAAAGGTTGAAGCTAAGGTCTTCAGGGAGCATTACAGGGTCCTTATATACATGAACAAGGGCTGTGCTATAGTCTGTGTGCAGCCTCTTATAAACATCAAGGAAAGCTTTTAATAATAGTGCAAACGGATGACTAAGCATGATGGTATATGTCACAACCCTAGTTGTACTATGTCATAGTTATTATAGCATTTATTCATGTTTACCAAGCATACACTCAGGTTTACCAAGCAAATATCTAGAATTACCATGCAGCTGTCAAAGGATTTCTTAGAGATTATATCAAGCTATATAAAAGCCATAGCATATTATACTTTATAGCATACTAGTTATAAGTCATAGTATATCATAGTAAGCTATAGTTGCTATTTTATTACAGCTCAGTTCTAAGCCTTAGGCTTAGAAAGAGGCATACCTGTATTTCCGCTCCCTGGCTGCCATTGCTACGCTGGTTGTGACATGTGACATGTCACATCACAAAAAGAGCGTAACTTTGCAATCTCTCATCTTCAGGCACTATCACAGGTACAAAGGGACTACAGTACATATTGCTGATCACTGGAACAATCAAGGAGAATCTTAGGAGTAATAGTGGATTATTAGTAAGGAATAGAAGCTAGGAAAGCGTACCAAAGTAAGAGAACAATAGTATACAAATCATGTATTTAAGTTACTAAGGTCTAAGAGATGTCCCCCATCTCACAGACCTCTTTCGTCAATTCTATTGTCTTTTTCCTTGTCTAAAGTCCCCTCACAAGCCACTACTAGCTCTAAGAATATTTCCTTGCCTTTGTATTATTTCCTGCAAGCCCAAGTTATAGTCAAAGCTATTATAAGTCATAGTTCACTATCCCATAGTTAATCTCAGGGTTTCCAACCCTGAGAGCGTCACCTCTAGCCTTGGATTAGGCTAGAGAAATCATAAAATTTTACTAACAATTCCATAGGAACTATTCACAGTGTTCATAGTATTATTGTTTATTGCTATAGACCTGTGACAGGCTGTCTATTATGAATAAATAATATGTAGAAAGTCCAAGAAAAATCGTAAAAATACAAGAAAAATACAGGAAAATGAAGAAAAATTAGGAGAGTCTGGGTGTACCCATGACAGTTATCTCCTTGTTAATCTTTTCAAGGTTTTCTTCCTCCTGTTCCTTGATCTACTTGTAGTTGCCTATGGTTACAAAGCTTAGGACCTCCTCTAGGTCTTCTGATTTTATAGAGGGGCTGAAGGGCAATGGGTAGCCTGATTAGGAAGGTATATCAGTTTCCTAATAGGGTATTTCCTTATCTATGCTTACTGTTGAGATCTAGAGGCCACTGATGGTCAATCTCTTGATCCTCAATAATCTGCTGATCAAGGGTTTCTGTGATAGCAACCTGATTGGCTGTGTTGATTGCCTGGACAATGGCAAGGTTGAAAGAAGCTGTGTTAGATTGAAAAGACACTAGATAAGGAAATTATTTAGTTAGCTACTCCTGATCTATCTAAGTTGCTTATTTAGGCAGGGCTCATTGTCATGGGTACACCCAGACTCTCCTAATCTTTCTTTATTTTCCTGTATTTTTCTTGTATTTTTACAATTTTTCTTGGACTTTCTACACATTATTTATTCATAATAGACAGTCTAGGACAATTGGTTACAGAGTACTTAGTTATATGACCGGCCATCATTGTACCTTTATACTAGTACCTATTAGTAAATAGAGTCTAGACCCTTCTAGTTCCTTCCAAGTCTAGACTCTTGATCAATCAGCTGATGATACAATAATTGCACCATCATGCTTAGTTATCTATTTATACTATGTTTAGCATTCCTTTCTATTTCTATCTCTATGCATAGACCATTCAGAAGTACACAGACCACCCCTGAAACTTATATAAGGACCCTGTAACACTCCCTGAAGGCCTTAGCTTTGACCTTTTGCCTTCAGGTGAGTAAATAAGTGTCATGGGTACACCTAGACTCTCCTAATCTTTCTTTATTTTCCTGTATTTTTCTTGTATTTTTACAATTTTTCTTGGACTTTCTACACATTATTTATTTATAATAGACAGCCTAGAACAATTGGTTACAGAGTACTTAGTTATATGACCGGCCATCATTGTACCTTTATACTAGTACCTATTAGTAAACAGAGTCTAGACCCTTCTAGTTCCTTCCAAGTCTAGTATCATAGGACACTCATGACTCAACCAACATAACCCTAAGATACCTAGCCTAGAAGGGCCAGAAGCAAATAGGGGGGTACAACTAATATCTTTAAGCTCCCCTAGCAGGGAGGTGCAACTCATGTTTAAAGACCTAGAGGCAAGGTCTCCTACTGTTTCATAAAGGCTTCCATGCAACATACAATCACTAGTATTCTTAAAGTCTTTTGCCAGGTAGGACATGCTGTCTTCAGCTTTGATATAATTCTTTATACTCCCTTATCCTAGGAGTCCATGTTCACACATCCTAGTAATACATGCATACCTTTACTCAGGTTTATACTCCCTTAGAGCATGGAGTCATAGCATATCTCCTTAACCTTGGGGTCCAGGTATAATAATAAAGATGATGATAGGGGGGGTAAAATACATAAGAAAGAGAATGGGGGAAGGAACTTCAGGTGTGAGTAAGAGTGACACAGAGGGCAAAAGGTGGTCAAGCTGGATTGCAAAGGTCTCAAGGGCAGGCCTCTATATACTGTTTACAAGTACTCTAAGAATAGTTCTTAACTCCACATTAAGAGAAATAGAAGCAAGGAAAGAAAAAGGATCAGAGGAGTTAGAACAGAAGTATAGTGTGGGAAGAAATCAAAGATGAAAGAAGCATCAAAGATGGGAGAAGCAAATCAATGATGTACATCAGAAGATTCAGAAGTATACCCAAATGAAGTACAGTACTATATAAACAATGCAACAAGAAACCAAAAATAAAGAAATAAAGCTTATACACTTAAATCAAAAGATAAAAAGTCAAGAAAAATAGTAGAAAATAGAGAAAAATTAGGGGAACAAAATAATCATGGGATCAACCCATGATATCTAGACTCTTAATCAATCAGCTAATGATGCAATGATTGCATCATTATACTCAGTCATCCATTTATACTATGTTTAGCATTCCTTTCTATTTCTGTCTCTGTACACAGACCATTCAGAAGTACACAGACCACCCCTGAAACTTATATAAGGACCCTGTAACACTCCCTAAAGGCCTTAGCTTTGACCTTTTGCCTTCAGGTGAGTAAATAAGCATGTACATCTCTCTTTACCATTTACTAATATATTTACCTTCAGGCTCATTGTCCTAGCCCTCTCACCCTTGCCCTCCCTTTGTGTCATGGGTACACCCAGACTCTCCTGATTTTTCTCTATTTTTTCCTATTTTTCTTGTATTTTTACGATTTATTTTACATTTTCTATACCTCTTTCATTATTTATTTCTCTAATAAGGCAAAAGTTCACATAGTGCTTGGTCACATGACCAGCCATCATAGTTTCCTTGTACCAGTGCCTATTTAGTAAGCACAGCCTAGACCATTCTATTGTTAGGCTAAGGATCACTCAGCATGAATAATAAGTATACTGTCACAGGTCTATAGCAATAAACAATAATACTATGAACACTGTGAATAGTTCCTATGGAATTGTTAGTAAAATTTTATGATTTCTCTAGCCTAATCCAAGGCTAGAGGTGACGCTCTCAGGGTTTCCAACCCTGAGGTTAACTATGGGATAGTGAACTATGACTTATAATAGCTTTGACTATAACTTGGGCTTGCAGGAAATAATACAAAGGCAAGGAAATATTCTTAGAGCTAGTAGTGGCTTGTGAGGGGACTTTAGACAAGGAAAAAGACAATAGAATTGACGAAAGAGGTCTGTGAGATGGGGGACATCTCTTAGACCTTAGTAACTTAAATACATGATTTGTATACTATTGTTCTCTTACTTTGGTACGCTTTCCTAGCTTCTATTCCTTACTAATAATCCACTATTACTCCTAAGATTCTCCTTGATTGTTCCAGTGATCAGCAATATGTACTGTAGTCCCTTTGTACCTGTGATAGTGCCTGAAGATGAGAGATTGCAAAGTTACGCTCTTTTTGTGATGTGACATGTCACATGTCACAACCAGCGTAGCAATGGCAGCCAGGGAGCGGAAATACAGGTATGCCTCTTTCTAAGCCTAAGGCTTAGAACTGAGCTGTAATAAAATAGCAACTATAGCTTACTATGATATACTATGACTTATAACTAGTATGCTATAAAGTATAATATGCTATGGCTTTTATATAGCTTGATATAATCTCTAAGAAATCCTTTGACAGCTGCATGGTAATTCTAGATATTTGCTTGGTAAACCTGAGTGTATGCTTGGTAAACATGAATAAATGCTATAATAACTATGACATAGTACAACTAGGGTTGTGACACAGCCTAGGACAATTAGTTACAGAGTACTTAGTTATATGACCGGCCATTATTATACCTTTGTACCAGTACCTATTAGTAAACAGAGTCTAGACCCTTCTAGTTCCTTCCAAGTCTAGACTCTTAATCAATCAGCTGATAATGCAATGATTGCACCATCATACTTAGTCATCCATTTATACTATGTTTAGCATTCCTTTCTATTTCTGTCTCTATGCACAGACCATTTAGAAGTGCACAGACCACCCCTGAAACTTATATAAGGACCCTGTAACACTCCCTGAAGGCCTTAGCTTTGACCTTTTGCCTTCAGGTGAGTAAATAAGCATGTACATCTCTCTTTACTATTTACTAATACATTTGCCTTCAGGCTCATCATCCTAGCCCTCTCACCCTTGCCCTCTCTTTGTGCCTCGTCAGCCTAGGGGTTGTATAAGGACCTAAGCAAGCCATAGAACAGGCTGTATTGCCTGCCTCCCCCTCTCTATATCAAGTCCCTTAATAAATTAGGGCAAAGTGTGACTTAGGGTTATTACCCTCTAAGAAAGAATCTAAGTGTCTCAGAGTGTTTAGCACTCCCTTCTTTACTAAGCAAGCAGTAACAAGTCATTAGCCAACAGTAGCCTTTGGTGGAAAGTCTTCTAGACTTGGAGTACACCTTTGGGACCTAGTAGCAGTATATTGTTCTGTTTGTGGTGTGAGTAGGGGTCACCTCTGTTGTTTAGATAGTCAAGAGTGTGAGCCTTGACAGTTGCTACTCAACCTTTGATATCAAAGATTTCTTTTTGTATAAAATTTTCCCAGAAAATAAAATCAAATACACAATAATATCTAATGGTACTAAACTCCCAATCAAAGGAATAGGTACAGTTAAGATCAAACATGTTGATTCCAGTGGAAGAATACATGTTCTAGATATCTCAAATATGAGATATATTTTGGACACCAAAGAAAGATTACTCTTACCTCAACAAATATCCCAAAAAACAAATGGATATTGGGTAATCAGACAATCTAGAAAGATCATGGAATTAATCATCAATAAGAAAAAGATGCTAAGCATATATATCAATCAAAATAACAATTTTGAGCTTAGAGGAAAAATTACTCAAAGCAAATATGCCATGTCTCT
The DNA here is from genome assembly GCA_018343915.1 of Agroathelia rolfsii. Classification (NCBI taxonomy): domain Eukaryota; kingdom Fungi; phylum Basidiomycota; class Agaricomycetes; order Amylocorticiales; family Amylocorticiaceae; genus Agroathelia; species Agroathelia rolfsii. Next base: position 4,294,651 of record JABRWF010000002.1, read on the forward strand.
ACTCACTAAAGATGAAATACCATATGATGTAATACACCAAAGATTTGCTTATGCAAATAGAGATTCAATTTTGCATATATTATCAAGTACAGTAGGTAGACCAAGTAATATTGGAGCTACTACTGAAGAAACTTGTAAAGGATGTGCAAAAGCAAAGTCAATTAGAGCATCTCACCCTCCATCTCCAGACCATGCAATGCATCCAAATGATATAGTTCACTCAGATATTTACACATTACCAATAAATGCTATAAGAAGTAATATCAAATATACTGTAGTCTTCCTAGATAATGCTACTTCATATTGTACAATGTATTTCTTATCATCAAAAGACCAAGTCTTTGAAGCATTTAAGAAATATGTAAACTGGTCAGAAAGACAATCTAAAAGAAAGCTATATATATTTAGATCTAACAGAGGAGGAGAATTCATGTCTAAAGAATTCCAAGTATATCTTGATCAATTAGGAATTGCTCATGAAACATCTATTCTGCATACATATCAGCAAAATTGTCATGGGTACACCTAGACTCTCCTAATTTTTCTTTATTTTTTGCTATTTTTCTTGTATTTTTATGATTTATTTTCCATTTTCTACACCTCTTTCATTATTTATTTGCCCAACAAGGCAAAGGATCACATGGTGCTTGGTCACATGACCGGCCATTATAGTTCCCTTGTACCGGTGCCTAGTTAGTAAGCACAGTCTAGACTGTTCTATTGTTAGGCTAAGGATCACTCAGCATGATGCAACAAGTATACCATTGTCATGGGACACTCATAACTTAACCAATATAACCCTAAGATGCCTAGCCTAGAAGGGCCAGAAACAAATAGGGGGGGGGGGTACAACTGATATCTTTAAGCTCCCCTAGCAGGGAGGTGCAACTCATGTTTAAAGACCTAGAGGCAAGGTCTCCTACTGTTTCATAAAGGCTTCCATGCAATATACAATCACTGGTATTCTTAAAGTCCTTTGCCAGGTAGGACATGCTATCTTCAGCTTTGACATAATTCTTTATACTCCCTCATCCTAGGAGTCCATATTCATACATCCTGGTGACACATGTATAGCTTTACTCAGTTTTATACTCCCTTAGAGCATAGAGTTACAGCATATCCCCTTAACCTTGGGGTCCAGGTATAACAATAAAGATAATGATGGGGGGGGGTAAAGTTCATGTATATAAGGACCCTGTAATGCTCCCTGAAGGCCTTAGCTTTGACCTTTTGCCTTCAGGTGAGTAGTAGCTCATATAATAGTTACACTTACTAATAAATTTGCCTTCAGGCTCATCGTCTTAGTACACATACTGTCATGGGTACACCCAGACTCTCCTAATTTTTCTGTATTTTCCTGTATTTTTCTTGTATTTTTACGATTTTTCTTGGACTTTCTATACATTATTTATTCATAATAGACAGCCTAGGACAATTGGTTACAGAGTACTTAGTTATATGACTAGCCATCATTATACCTTTGTACCAGTACCTATTAGTAAACAGAGTCTAGACCCTTCTAGTTCCTTCCAAGTCTAGACTCTTGATCAATCAGCTGATGATGCAATGATTGCACCATCATGCTCAGTCATCCATTTGTACTATGTTTAGCATTCCTTTCTATTTCTGTCTCTGTGCACAGACCATTCAGAAGTGCACAGACCACCCCTGAAACTTATATAAGGACCCTGTAACACTCCCTGAAGGCCTTAGCTTTGACCTTCTACCTTCAGGTGAGTAAATAAGCATGTATATCTTTCTTTACCATTTACTAATATATCTGCCTTCAGGCTCATTGTCCTAGCCCTCTCACCCTTGCCCTCCCTTTGTGCCTCGTCAGCCTAAGGGTTGTATAAGGACCTAAGCAAGCTATAGAACAGGCTATATTGCCTGCCTCCCCCTTTCTATATCAAGTCCCTTAATAAGTCAGGGCAAGGTGTGATTTAGGGTTATTACCCTCTAAGAAAGAATCTAAGTGTCTCAGAGTGTTTAGCACTCCCTTCTTTACTAAGCAAGCAGTAACAAGTCATTAGCCAACAGTAGCCTTTGGTGGAAAGTCTTCTAGACTTGGAGTACACCTTTAGGACCTAGTAGCAGTACATTGTTCTGTTTGTGGTGTGGGTAGAGGTCACCTCTGTTGTTTAGATAGTCAAGAGCGTGAGCCTTGACACATACTCCCCCCCTTACCCTTCTAGTGTACTTAGTTAGCCTCTAGGTTGTATAAGGACTAAGTAAGCTAAGTGCTCTCTACATTACACATGAGCCCCTCCTATGCCCCTTTCCCTGTTTTGCTGAAGTCCCTAATAAATCAAGGGCATAAGTGTGACTTAAGGAATTATCTCTCTAAGATAAGCCTCTAGATATTACAGAAGTCTAGAATTACATACTACTACTAAACAAAGAATATGCGTCATTAGCAAACAGTAGCCCAGCAGAAAGTCTTGCAGACTTAGAGTACGCCAGAAGACTTATTAGCGGTACAGCGTGCACCTTGTGGTGTAGTGGGTGTAATCACTTCTATTATTGAGGTAGTCAAGAGCGCAAGCCTTGACATATTGTGCTTACCTGAAGACAAAGAGAACAAATCTGGGGTCTTTAGGTAGAGGCACTATAAGGGTTATATACTATTTCTACCTGGTCTATACTAGTGACTAGTACATAGTCTGTATACAGAGGTGCTAAGTATGATGCGATATTGCACTATAGTGAGTCTATAATAGTATTATAGTCCAGACCTATTGTTAGGGGTTGATCTTTTGAATTTTTCACTTTCTTTGATTTTTCATTATTTCATTTTATTTTATGGATTAGTATTTTGCTTACTGTACTTGCAATTCTTCTTGGATCAAGATCTTACTTTTTAGGGTCTATTTGGTACTGTTTCTTTACCTTATTTTCCATTCTAATCTTCTTATCTCTTGGTTGATCTCCTTAGTTTTGCATTTTACTATACATGTCTTTATTTCTTCACTTTGTGGCTGATATGGCTGCACTTTTATACTCTTCAATATTGAGACTCAGCTACTGTATAGCTTATGTATATACTTAAGGCTGGCTATCCTAGAGAATACTTCTCTAGTTCAGACTACTCTGTTCACTACTTAGTGTTCTTTGCTCAATCCATTCTTTTACTTTCTTATGACTTAGTGATGATAATGCTAGCTCACTCTGGCTTATGTTCTTTGTCTATACACTCAGGAAAGGCTATAGGCTCTAATAATCAGTGAGGGATAGGATATCCTAAAAGCCTGCTCTATTAGGGGTATAGATATATAAAGTTATATGATGATTGGCATTTATTAGCCCTTGCCAGGTGTCATGGGTACACCCAGACTCTCCTAATCTTTCTTTATTTTCTTGTATTTTTCTTGTATTTTTACAATTTTTCTTGGACTTTCTAAACATTATTTATTCATAATAGACAGCCTAGGTTAATTGGTTACAGAGTACTTAGTTATATGACTAGCCATCATTGTACCTTTGTACCAGTACCTATTAGTAAATAGAGTCTAGACCCTTCTAGTTCCTTCCAAGTCTAGACTCTTGATCAATCAGCTGATAATGCAATGATTGCACCATCATGCTCAGTCATCTATTTGTACTATGTTTAGTATTCCTTTCTATCTCTGTCTCTGTGCACAGACCATTCAGAAGCACACAGACCACCCCTGAAACTTATATAAGGACCCTATAACACTCCCTGAAGGCCTTAGCTTCGATTTTTTGCCTTCAGGTGAGTAAATAAGCATGTACATCTCTCTTTACTATTTACTAATACATTTGCCTTCAGGCTCATTGTTCTAGCCCTCTCACCCTTGCCCTCCCTTTGTGCCTTGTCAGCCTAAGGGTTGTGTAAGGACCTAAGCAAGCTATAGAATAGGCTGTATTGCCTGCCTCCCCCTCTCTATATCAAGTCCCTTAATAAATCAGGGCAAAGTGTGATTTAGGGTTATTACCCTCTAAGAAAGAATCTAAGTGTCTCAGAGTGTTTAGCACTCCCTTCTTTACTAAGCAAGCAGTAAAAAGTCATTAGCCAACAGTAGCCTTTGGTGGAAAGTCTTCTAGACTTGGAGTACACCTTTAGGACCTAGTAGCAGTACATTGTTCTGTTTATAGTGTGAGTAGGGGTCACCTCTATTGTTTAGATAGTCAAGAGTGTGAGCCTTGACACTAGGGGTATTCCCACTATGTTATATTTCTCAGTTTCCCACTACCTTCTCATTACTCCTTACCCCCCCCCCCCCCTTTTATGGTTGTTTGGAGTGGTTAGTCATGGCTTCTGGCCATGCCCTGACAGTAGTCTTCATTTTCACACATTTCTTGTTTTGGGAGTATTCTTGGCCAGCTTGCAAGTGGTATTAGTATCCACAGTTGCATTGGTTTTTTTGAGCTATTAACGGAAACATCACCTAAGTGGATAGATGAAAAAGACTCTGGTTACTATAAGTAGCCCAAAACAAGTAAATATTTTAGTAGAATTAGGCCTAGCTCAAAGGGCAAAAACACTTTTATCCATTTGTACAAATCACTTTGGGAGTCTCCAGTAATTACTGTCTAGCTTGCCTATTATTTTACACCTAGACTATAACCCTAGTCCAACCCTAGAGGAAGAAAGTGGTGAAGACATCTCTTTAGGAGAGTATAAATCCTCCAACAAAGAAAACCCCACTTTCCTACCTCTATTCCCCTTCACACAAGTATCCACCCTTCCTACCCCTTTCACCCCATATACATGTTCTTCCATGGCTGAGCAATCCCAACCCCCTACGCCAGTTGTCAAGAGTACACCTAACTCTTGCCACCAAAACTCAACTAAAGTCCATAGAAACTCCTCAAAGGTATGGGGTAGGCAGTAAGGCCTTTTTTACTCTTCCCAGAACTTGGGATGCAGGGGTGTACACTTCTCTGTGCCCTGTCTCTACTCTCATGCAAACTCGAGCTTCTCTACCACCAGGCTTTACTCTAAGTCTACAAGACTTTCAAACAAGGTCTATAGTCAAGACACAAGTTATCTTGTATATACAGATAGGGGTTGAGGTATCTTAACCCTGGCCAACTAGGCATAAAGCTTTTGTTAGGGCAAGTGCACTAAGTAAAATGTGGTTTGTGTTATTGCTGATGCAAATGGTCACCCAGAGGGCTGGACCTATCTTATGCATGTACACAAGGGTAGCACTAAGTACACCCTTACTACAAGTAGCACTAAGCATACTTGTAACCTCCTAGCACAAAGCAGAGAGGATTTGGAGAGGGGAGGGAAGGAGGAGATAGGCTCTAAAGATAAAGTTTTTATTGTGTTAGCTAACTATTAGATACAAAGCACTACTATGCTTACCTGAAGATAAAGAGAACAAATCTAGGGTCTTCAGGTAGAGACACTACAGGGTTATATACTATTTCTACCTGGTCTGTGCACTGGTATATGGTCTGTGCACAGAGGTACTAAGTATGATGCAATATTACACCATAGTAAGTCTATGATGGTGTCATATTCTAGACCCATGCTCTAGACCTACTTTACATAATAAGTCACATAACTAGTGGTCACATAATGGCCAGTCACATGATGACTGATTACATGACTTTGCTTAGTCATCAGAGTGCTTATGTAATGTCTGCTTATATAATGTATATATTATATACCAAAAAATAGAGAAAAATCGGAGAAAAATCAGAAAAATAATGAGAAATCTTAAATAAATTTATAGTACATAGATTGACTTATAACACCAGTTACTAACATAGATCTCTTGTAAATATTAGTGGCAAACCAAACCACTATGATGTAATAGATTCAAAACCAGCAAGGATCTACGTCTAAACCCAAGAAAATCGGGCACCCACCTCCTACCTTTGATGGGCAATGGATTAATTTCCACCTATTTACCCAAAAATTCCAAGCTCACCTCGAACTCAACCCTAGAGTATATATAACCAAGAAAGAGAAAGTCAAGTACCTCTTGGGCTTAATGGTGGATGGTGTAACTGCATGGTCTAGCTTATGGTATAATGAGATAAGATGTACAGGAGAAGGAACAAGGGTAGAAGGACCTGTAACCTTTGCCAAAGTTCTAAGGAGTTTCAAAACATTGTTTAGAGCCTTTGACAAAAAAATTGCAGCAAGAGACCAGCTACAAAATCTCAAACAAGGATTCACCTCTACTTGGAACTTTAGAATGGTATTCATGCTATTGGGAAGAAGGATAGGGTTATCAGATGATGATCTAAGAGAAAAATACCTAGAGAGGATAAATATCAAACTCAGATGTATCATTACAGGTTGGGATAGAAATATATCCACCCTCTAACTCCTCATGAATACAGCACATGATGCTGAAGTCAACCTCATCAAGGAGGAAATGTTGTCCAATTGGAGATATTGGTATAACAATAACCCACAGGTAGATCTCCAACAAAGTGATCCAGATGCCATGGATATTTCAGCAACCATTTTGGGAGGGAAACCCAAATCATCAAAAAACCCATTTATAAGTACAGGATCTGCCTAGCAGTCCTCCCTGTTATAAGTAGCTACAATACAAAATCAATCTACTATAATATCTAACAACCCCTTTCAACAAAATGACATTGTGTGCTACAACTGTCAAAAGAAGGGACATATTGCAAGGGATTGTTGAAGCCCTAAAGTAGACAGGGTTAAAACTAATAACCCATTCCAAAAAGTAGTAGTGGCTTCATCGACAACGCCAACACTAACACTGGTAGTGGATGGCTAGAATTCATCCACCATGACATAGCAAGACATGCTCAATATGCTGCAAGAACAAGGCCAAATAATTGTAGCCCTTAAAGACAAACTGGGTTTTTAGAATAGTTAGAGTATGAGGCCAATACTTCTGACCATTATATACAAAATAGAATCTCTTCTTTCTCTGTTTCTTCTTCATTTTCAATTTCCTTTTCTGCTGTACAAGATGTGAATAGACAACACCTAAAAATTCCTCTTATATTCTATGGACATTTTTCCACTATTTCCATCTCTACAATGATTGATTTGGGAGCTTCCTCCACTTTTATTAATAAAAAATTTATAGACAAAAATAATATAAAAACACTAAAATTACAAAAACCAATTCCTTTGTATAATATTGATAATTCACCCAATTATCAAGAGCACACCAGTCTCTTGCCACTAAAACTCAACCAGAGCCTACGAAAACCTCTTTAAAGTGCAAGGTAGCCTGTAATGGCTGTTTTACTTCTCCCAAGGCCTGGGAAGCGCAGGTGTACACTCCTTGTGCCCTGTCTTAACTTTCACTCACTCTGGAGTACGCTAGTCACCAAGCTTTACTCTAAGTCTGCAAGACTTTCAAGCAAGGTCTACTGTTGTAACACCCGGGGTCTTGTGTATGTTAATAGGGGTGCAGGGTATCTTAACTGCGACAAGCTTAGAGTAGAGTCTTTGCTTGCTTGGGTGCACTAAGCACTATGATTGTTTGTGTTATTGCAAGTACAAATGGTCACCCAGAGGGCTGGACCTGTCTTATGTATGCATACAGAGGTAGCACGGAGCACACCTCTACTGTAAGCAGCACTGAGCACGCTCACAACCTCCTAGCACAAAGCAGAGAGGATTTTATGGGGAAGGGGAGAGAGATAGGGACTCTGAAGACAAAGTTTTATTATGTTAGTGACTACTTAATACAAAGCACTATATGTGCTTACCTGAAGACAAAGAGAACAAATCTGGGGTCTTCAGGCAGGGGCACTACAGGGTTATATACTAATTCTACCTGGTCTGTGCACGGGATACATAGTCTGTGCATAATGGTGCTAAGTATGATGCGATATTGCACCATAGTGAGTCATTGCTTACATAATGTGTCACATGACTAGTGGTCACATAATGGCCAGTCACATGATGACTAATCACATGACTTGCTTAGTCATCAAAGTACTTATGTAATATCCGCTTATGTAATACACGAATTATATACTAAAAAATAGAGAAAAATCAGAGAAAAATCGGAAAAATAATGAAAAATTCTAAGTAAATTTATAATACAACGAGCGACTTGTAACACCAATGCAATCAGATTCATTTTGGAATATGTCATACTTTTAACCTAGATAGGTACAGAATGACAAAGGCTAGTTTTCTTAGTAGTAGATATTGGTACAGAGGATGTAATCCTAGGTATTAATTGGTTACGACTAGAAAATCCTTTTATCAACTAGAAAAAAGGGTATGTTACTCTAATAGATAATTTGTTAAAAGATGAGGAATACAAAAAAATAAATAAAATCATAAAAGATGAGGACTCTCCTCTATTATTGGCAGCAACCTTGGGTTTACTGCCTCAATACCAGAAATATGCTAAAGTCTTCTCTGAAGCAGAGTCCTAATAATTCCCTACTAGCAAACCCTATGATTATAAAATAGAGTTAGTAGAGGGAGCCAAAATAAAGAGGGCTAAGGTATATCCATTATCAATCCCAGAGTTGAAAGAATTGGACACGTATTTGGAGGAAAACTTGGCCAAAGGATATATAAGAAAATCGCAAAGTCCTTATGCATCTCTATTTTTCTTTATTCCAAAGAAGAATGGGAAACTCAGGCCTATAGTAGGTTATCATCAACTCAATAATATCACAATAAAAAACTCCTACCCACTTCCTCTGATCTCTTCTATTATGGATGGACTCCCTTGGGCAAAAGTATTTACCAAATTGGACTTACAGTGGGGATGTAATAGTGTCTTAATTAAAGATGGACACCAAGAACAAGCAGCCTTCATAACCCCTCAAGGACTATTTGAACCCCTTATAATGACCTTTAGTTTATGCAATGCCCTGGCTACTTTCCAAGCTATAATGGATGAAATATTTACAGACCTAATTGTACAAGGATTAGTATATGTCTATATTGACAACATTATAGTTGCTACAGCTAGCTCAGAAGAACACCAGCATTTAGTGTATAAAGTACTTAAGAGATTAGCAGAAAACAATCTTTTTGCTAATTTGGAAAAATACCTATTTGAAGTCTCTGAGGTGGAATTCCTAGGTGTAATAATTGGCTACAATTGTATATAAATAACCAATAAAAAGTCCAAGCCATTCTTGACTGGCCAACCCCTACAATAGTCAAGGATGTTCAGAAGTTCAGAGGTCTAGCCAACTATTACCAAAGATTTATCAAGGGGTTCAGCGAGATTACTAAATCCCTAGATAGGTTAACTGGCAAAGGCACTTGGAAATGGGAAAAAGAGGAATAAGAATCATTTGACTATCTCAAGAAGGCTTTTACTACTGCCCCAGTATTAGCTATCTATAATTACCAGTGAGAAAGTCAGATTGAAACTGATGCCTCAGAATATGCAACAGAAGGAGTATTCTCCCAGTTGCAGGATGATAGTAAATAGTACCCTATTACCTTGCATTCCAAATCTATAGATGACATATAAAGAAATTACAACATCTAGGATAAGGAAATACTTGCAATTATTTGAGCACTGGAAGAATGGTGCCACTACATTATTAGGTTACCTAAACTGGTGGAGATCTGGTCAGATCACAAAAACTTGGAATATTAGGCAACAAGTCAATACCTAAGCCATTGACAAGCACGTTGGTATTGGATCCTACAAGAATATAATTTTGTATTATGTTACAAAAAAGGATCAACCAATGGACAAGCTGATGCCCTGCCTCGGATTGGCACCAAAAGCCTTTACCTCTAGTAGAAGTAGAAGGAGAAGAAGAGTACAAAATGGAAGAAGTACTTAACTCAAGAATGCAGCAGGGAAAACTAGAATTTCTGGTAATATGGAAAGGATACCCAGGGGAATAAAACATGGGTTAGAGAATCAGATATGCATGTAGATGATGCAATCAGAGAATTCTATAAGTCTAATCCTAGTGCTCCAAGAAAAATTAGTGCTGCATTATTTAATCTTCTCCCATTCCAAAACTAGGACAATCTGATAGAATGGCAACCCAAGGCGGATTGCCCCTAAGGAGGGGGTAATGTTACGAGTTGATCTATATACTATAAATTTATTTAGAATTTCTTATTATTTTTCCAAATTTTTCCTGATTTTTCTTGATTTTTGGGTATATAATATGTATATTATATAAGCAGACATTACATAAACACCCTGATGACTAAGCAAGTCATGTGACCAGTCATCATATAACTGGCCATCATGTGACCACTAGTCATATGACTTATTATATAACAAGTCTAGACCACAATACCATTATAGACTTATTATGGTGCAATATTGCATCATACTTAGCACCTCTATATATAGACTATGTACCAGTGCATAGACCAGGTAGAATTAGTATATAACCCTATAGTGTCTCTACCTGAAGACCCCAGATTTGTTCTCTTTGTCTTCAGGTAAGTACAGTAGTGCTTTGTATTAAATAGTTAACTAATATAATAAAACTTCATCTTCAGAGTTACTATACTCTAGGCTTGCAGAGCCTATCCTACCTCTCTCTCTCTCTCCCACAAAATCCTCCCTGGTTCATGCTAAGAGGTAATAGGTGTGCTCTATGCTACCTATTGTTTAGAGGCTGCTTAGTGCTCCTCCACGTGTATACTGTATAATATAGGCTTAGGCTTTATGCTAGCCACTTCCAGTTGTTGATCACAAAAATCATAGTGCTTAGTGCACTTAAGTAAACAAAGGCTTGCCCTGTATTTATCGAGGCTAAGATACCCTACATGCATATCTACATATACAAGACAGATTGGTGTCCCAACTGTAGACCTTGCTTGAAAGTCTTATAGACTTGGAGTAAAGCCTGGTGATAGTAAAGCTCTATCTTGAGTAATAGTGGAAACTGCACACAAGGCGTGTACATCCTTGTATCCCAGGCCTTGGGAGTTGTAAAACAGCTATTACAGGCTACCCTATACCTTACAGGGGTTAATGTAGGCTCTGGTTGAGTTTTAGTAACAAGAGCCAGGTATACTCTTAACATCTTTACCATTTACTAATATATTTGCCTTTAGGCTTATCATCCTAGCCCTCTCACCCTCACCTTCCCTTTGTACCTAGTCAGCCTAGGGGCTGTATAAGGACCTAAGTAAGCCAAAGAATAGGCTTTACTGCCTTCCTCCCCCTCTCTATATTAAGTCTCTTAATAAATTAGGGCAAAGTATGATGTCATGGGTACACCCAGACTCTCCTAATTTTTCTTTATTTTCCTGTATTTTTCTTGTATTTTTACGATTTTTCTTGGACTTTCTACACATTATTTATTCATAATAGACCGCCTAGGACAATTAGTTACAGAGTACTTAGTTATATGACCGGCCATCATTATACCTTTGTACCAGTACCTATTAGTAAACAGAGTCTAGACCCTTCTAGTTCCTTCCAAGTCTAGACTCTTGATCAATCAGCTGATGATGCAATGATTGCACCATTATGCTCAGTCATCCATTTGTACTATGTTTAGCATTCCTTTCTATTTCTGTCTCTGTGCACAGACCATTCAGAAGTGCACAGACCACCCCTGAAACTTATATAAGGACCCTGTAACACTCCCTGAAGGCCTTAGCTTTGACCTTTTGCCTTCAGGTGAGTAAATAAGTATGTACATCTCTCTTTACTATTTACTAATACATTTACCTTCAGGCTCATCGTCCTAGCCCTCTCACCCTTGCCCTCCCTTTGTGCCTCGTCAGCCTAGGGGTTGTATAAGGACCTAAGCAAGCCATAGAACAGGCTGTATTGCCTGCCTCCCCCTCTCTATATCAAGTCCCTTAATAAATCAGGGCAAAGTGTAACTTAGGGTTATTACCCTCTAAGAAAGAATCTAAGCGTCTCAGAGTGTTTAGCACTCCCTTCTTTACTAAGCAAGCAGTAACAAGTCATTAGCCAACAGTAGCCTTTGGTGGAAAGTCTTCTAGACTTGGAGTACACCTTTGGGACCTAGTAGCGGTCCCTTAACCTTTGGGTCTAGGTATAACAATAAAGATGATGATAGGGGGGGGGTAAAACACACAAGAAAGAGAGTGGGGGAAGGAACTTTAGGTGTGAGTAAGAGTGATACAGAGGGCAAAAGGTGGTCAAGCTGAATTGCAAAGGTCTCAAGGGCAGGCCTCTATATACTGTTTCCAAGTACTCTAAGAATAGCTCTTAACTCCATATCAAGGGAAATAGAAGTAAGGAAAGAAAAAGGATCAGAGGAGTTAGAATAGAAGTACAGTGTGGGAAGAAATCAAAGATGAAAGAAGCATCAAAGATGGGAGAAGCAAATCAATGATGTACATCAGAAGATTCAGAAGTATACCTAAATGAAGTATAGTACCATATAAACAATGCAACAAGAAACCAAAAATAAAGAAATAAAGCCTATACACTCAAATCAAAAGATAAAAAGTCAAGAAAAAAGTAGAAAATAGAGAAAAATTAGGGGAATAAAATAATCATGGGATCAACCTATGACAATATTGTTGAGCTTTCAGTAGTCCTGTACCAGGCAAAGTACTCCAGATTTCTTTAGAATGAAAAAGAAGGGGGAGCTCATAGAGCTTTCTGATTTTTATAGATACCCTTTTGCTAGGTTTTCCCTGATATATTCATCCAATAAATTCCTTTCCTTGACTACCAATGGGTATATCTTTGATCTTCCCATAGCTGCTCCTTCCTTTAGGACTATTTTGTGATCCCAAGGTTTTTGTATGGGCATTCAGGTTGATTCCTCCTTCAAAAAGACCTGTTTGTAAACCAGGTATTTCTTGGGTATTTCTGTAGGTTCAGCTATTGTGGTGCATATCAATTCCTTCCAAAGTTCCACCATAGCATCCTTCCAGTCAATCTCAGGATTCTCTGCTCTGAGCCATTCTATTGTCATGGGTTGATCCCATGATTATTTTGTTCCCCTAATTTTTCTCTATTTTCTACTATTTTTCTTGACTTTTTATCTTTTGATTTGAGTGTATAGGCTTTATTTCTTTATTTTTGGTTTCTTGTTGCATTGTTTATATGGTACTATACTTCATTTGGGTATACTTCTGAATCTTCTGATGTACATCATTGATTTGCTTCTCCCATCTTTGATGCTTCTTTCATCTTTGATTTCTTCCCACACTGTACTTCTGTTCTAACTCCTCTGATCCTTTTTCTTTCTTTACTTCTATTTCCCTTGATGTGGAGTTAAGAACTATTCTTAAAGTACTTGTAAACAGTATATAGAGGCCTGCCCTTGAGACCTTTGTAATCTAGCTTGACTACCTTTTGCCCTCTGTATTACTCTCACTCACACCTAAAGTTCCTTCCCCCATTCTCTTTCTTGTGTGTTTTACCCCCCCCCCTCTATCATCATCTTTATTGTTATACCTAGACCCCAAGGTTAAGGGGATATGCTGTGACTCTATGCTCTAAGGAAGTATAAAACTAAGTAAAGCTATGCATGTGTTACCAGGATATATGAATATAGACTCCTAGGATAAGGGAGTATAAAGAATTATGTCAAAGCTAAAGATAGCATATCCTACCTGGCAAAGAACTTTAAGAATACCAGTGATTGTATGTTGTATGGAAGCCTCTATGAAACAGTGGGAGACCTTGCCTCTAGGTCTTTAAACATGAGTTATACCTCCCTACTGGGGGAGCTTAAAGATATTAGTTGTACCCCACTCCTATTTACTTCTGGCCCTTCTAGGCTAGGCATCTTAGGGTTATATTGGTTGAGTCATGAGTGTCCCATAACATCTATCCCCAAGATTACATCTTCTTCTCTGATATCCACCACACTTATGTGGATTTCTCTTTCTATGCCTCCTGTAATTATTATAACTGTAACATATTCTGTAATTTTTCCAATCTTATTTGTAGAGTTATCAATATTATACAAAGGAATTGCTTGGGGGAGAGATTTTTTTGGTATTTTATTTTTATCTACAAAGTGTTTATTTACAAATATAGATGAAGCACCTGAATCAATTATAGCCAAAGTATCAATAGAAAAGGAATATCTATGTAATTCTATAGGTACATGTAAATGTTAGGTATTAACCCCTACTACAGAAGCAGAGATGGAAAGAGAAGAAACAGAAGAAAATGGAGACATATCTATAGTACATAGTTCATTGGGCTCCTTAGTTTTGGCCTTAACCTTAGAGCCTTCTAAAAACCTGCCAAAGTAAGCTAGTCTCTTATCTATGCAATCTGTTCTTTATATATATTAATCCTTGCTAGTAGGTTACTGGTACTTGGGTGTCAAGGCTTACGCTCTTGACTATCTAAACAACAGAGGTGACCCCTACCTGTCATGGGTACACCCAGACTCTCCTGATTTTTCTCCATTTTTTCATATTTTTCTTATATTTTTACGATTTTTCTCTGATTTTCTACGTATTATTTGTTTTTCACGAACATCCTGAAGGACAGTTGGTCACATGATACTTGGTCACATGACCAGCCATCATAGTACCCTTGTACCGGTGCCGTTTAGTAAAGCAGAGTCTAGACCCAAGTATTTATAGACTTAGGATCAGTCAGCATGGCACAACAAGCACGCCATCATGCTCAGTCATCCATATCGTACGATTTATAATTACTCCTTAGTTTCTCCAAAGGCTGCGTACGGATCATTGCACAGCCCTCACACACATATATAAGGACCCTGTAACACTCCCTGAAGGCCTTAGCTTCGACCTTCTGCCTTCAGGTGAGTAAGAACCCATGTAAATACGTACGCTTACTAATAAATCTGCCTTCAGGCTCATTGTCCTAGCCTCTACACCCCTTGCCCTCTTAGCGTGTTTAGTCAGCACCTAAGTTGTATAAGGACTAAGCCAAAGCCTTACGCCCACGCCTTCCCTATAAGCCCCTCTTCTGCTAAAGTCCCTAATAAATAAGGGCATGTGTGAACTTAAGGGTAATACCCTTTTAAGCCAAAGCCTCTAGACGTCTTAGGAGTCTAGTGTTTCAGCCTTTACTAAGCATCTCCTACGCGTCATTAGCAAACAGTAGGCCTCCGTGGAAAGTCTTGTAGACTTAGAGTACACGAGCGTGACTTATTAGCGGTACAGCGTGGTAGTGTGGTGTATTGGCTCAAGCCACTTCTATTGTTGAGGTAGTCAAGAGCACGAGCCTTGACACTACCCACACCACAAATAGAACAATATACCGCTACTAGGTCCCAAAGGTGTACTCCAAGTCTAGAAGACTTTCCACCAAAGGCTACTATTGGCTAATGACTTGTTACTGCTTACTTAGTAAAGAAGGGAGTGCTAAACACTCTGAGACACTTAGATTCTTTCTTAGAGGGTAACAACCCTAAGTCATACTTTGCCCTGATTTATTAAGGGACTTGATATAGAGAGGGGGAGGTAGGTAATACAGCCTGTTCTATAGCTTGCTTAGGTCCTTATACAACCCTTAGGCTGACAAGGCACAAAGGGAGGGCAAGGGTGAGAGGGCTAGGACAATGAGCCTAAAGGCAAATGTATTATTAAATAGTAAAGAAAGATGTACATGCTTATTTACTCACCTAAAGGCAAAAGGTCAAAGCTAAGGCCTTCAGGGAGTGTTACAGGGTCCTTATATAAGTTTCAGGGGTGGTCTGTGCACTTCTAAATGGTCTGTGCACAGAGACAGAAATAGAAAGGAATGCTAAACATAGTACAAATGGATGACTGAGTATGATGGTGCAATCATTGCATTATCAGCTGATTGATCAAGAGTCTAGACTTGGAAGGAACTAGAAGGGTCTAGACTCTGTTTACTAATAGGTACTGGTACAAAGGTATAATGATAGCTGGTCATATAACTAAGTACTCTGTAACTAATTGTCCTAGGCTGTCTATTATGAATAAATAATGTGTAGAAAGTCCAAGAAAAATCGTAAAAATACAAGAAAAATACAGGAAAATAAAGAAAAATTAGGAGAGTCTGGGTGTACCCATGATATTGGGGTTGTGCTTACTGCTACCAACTGTAGCAGAGAAGGAGAAGGTGATGGGGTTGATATAGTTGCTGTTGGCATTGCTATGGATGCAGCAATATACACAGGGTTTTTTGGTGGATGTGATGGAGGACCTAATCCTGGTTTTACCCAAGTAGTTATTCCAGATGCAGATTTTACTGCTAGGTTAGTATAGTTAGCAGCAATATGCCCCTTCTATTGATAGTTAAAGCATTACACCTGCGTCATAGGCACTGTTTTTGGGGTTACAATGGTAGGGTTGGTTAACCCTGGGCTGCTAGAAGCTGGGACTGTTACTACCACTGTTGAACTTGGCTGTAGTGGCTTATTTGGGTTGTTTCTTGGGTTAAAGGAGCCCATTTCCCTTAGTGCCCTTTCTACATTACTGGCATTTTCTATAGCTTTTTGGAAGGTTTCCATGGACCCCTTCCATCCCAATATCATATTGTGGATCCTCTAGTTTAATCTAGCAATAAACCGAATGCACATATCTCCTAGCTCAAGCTCTACTATGTGTGCTAGTTCTATGAACCTTGATATATAATCCTGGATAGTATGGGTTTCTTGTCAAAAGTTCTGGATCTTGGATAGTATATCCGCCTTGTAGTCAAAGTTGCTATAAGCAGCCTAGAACTCCTAATATAGCCTAGTGAGATTGAAATCAGGGCTGCCTGATTTCTCAGCTTTCTTGATTTTAGGGATGAAGTATGCTGCCCAGTCTGTAGCTGACCTAGTTAGGCAGTGGATGAACTATTTTGCCTTGCTCTGCAGATCTCTATATAGTTCTTTATTGTCTGACATCTACAGTTTCCAGTTTCAAAGAAAGGTTCAGTACTTACATGTATCTCTATCATACTTCTCTAGTCTAGTCCCCACTTCCTTAGGTTTAGGTGGCTCTGGGGTATACTACTCTTCTACCTCTTTGTCTTCTCCACCCTTTGTCTTTTTAGTGGTGAACCAAATTTTTTATCCACTAGCAAATTGTGTCATATCTACATATTGGTCCTGCATGCTATTCATCATTTTAAGAATGTCTACTTGTCCTAGAGCTAGGAGTTCCATGGTTTGGGATAACTGTGAGATGGCACCTTCTAAGGTCACAGGGGCTCCTAAAGTGCCCCCAACTCCTTCAAATTTGATCTCCTCTAGTTCTTCCTTGTATTTTCTATGATATGATGGAGCTCTTGATATTATACAGAGGGTTTTCTTTAGGAGAAAGTAGGTGTGTGTATGTGTAGTGGAGCTAGGGCTCAACACAGAATATCTTTTGTCTTCTTCAACTTAGTAAGGCTACAAGTGGACAGCCTTTTGGTAATAGTAAGAAAATGCTAATTCTAAAAGCTCTAAATTTGTCAAAGCAGTTATGCTCTCTTATGAGGAGTTTCTAGAAGCAGCTGACTAACTTAGTAGTAACGCCTTTGGGTAACAGCCCATAATTTCCCAGGAACGTACTAGTACTTTTTATTGAAAGATATACATATTTCAATACATCCAATCTTTCTAAATATTCTAATGAATACTTCAATAAATCAGTTTATATCTCATCTATCACTATCATTTATTTCAAGAATTTACAACTATTAGTTGTGGAGATATAAAGTAATTATTCATTCACTTTATTCTGAATATTTCCAAAATATATTCATATTTCAATATTCATTTCTTAAAATCATTTAAATATTCATTTTAAAATATCTTTTATTCAAACAATTCACTTTACTTACTAATACACAATTGTGATTATAAATCAGCTTACAAATCACACAAATAAATTAGTAATCACCTTCAAAGACATTAGTAATATTTGAGATATATTACTAATATCACTTTCCTATTCATTCAAATATTCAATTTGCTTACAAATACTATACTTAGCTTACAGAGCGGATTTGTCAGCATAAACCTTACGCTCTTTGCTTACCAAGCAGATTACTTAAGCAAAGACATTGCTTACAAATCCTTCAGAAATTAGAATATTTTGTAGTATATAAACCCTAGCTAAATTAGCTGTAAAATATAAGTTATTTCATTCAAAAATAGTGAGTTAAATAGTCTACAAGACTGGCTCCATTGATACTAACTTCACCCTAGACTTACAAAGTCTACAAGACAAGATTAGAAGCCATTTCCTCAAGGAAATAAAGTAGGTAGTCTCAAAGGGACACCGGCTATATCTTATCTTCTGTGTAGAATAGTTACTAACCACTTCCCACCTAGGAAACTTTGCCTATTCTTAGGAAACACCCCAAGCCTGCACTTTTCTCTACAAGTAAGTGTTTGCTTTATAACAGGTAACTTGTGAGCTAGTATATAGCCACACTATACAACTAAGAACTACCATAGTTCAATACTTTTGCAGCTATGCCTTAATAGGTTGAAAGGATGTAATTAAGGTCCCTAATTGCTTCTGCTAATAGTTTAATGATAAAGATGGCTTATAAAGGAAAAATGTAGCTATCTATATATAAATCTTTCCTTGCTTGTGCTGATTTGTAAGCAATTCTTTTCTTATACTAATCTAGAGCTAAGGCTCTACAGACTAGGCTCAGGTATTAGCTTTGACCTGATGTCAAGGCTTACACTCTTGACTACCTCAATCAACAAAAGTAATATTACCCACTATACCATACAATACATGCTGTACCGCTAGTGAGTCTCCTAGTGTACTCTAAGCTTGCAAAGCTTTCTACCAGGCTATCATTTGCTAATAACACATGTATAATGTTTAGCTATGGTATGCAGTATTATACTTCCATTATATATAGAGATTTGGCTTAAAGGAGATACTACTCCTAAGTTTATATAAATGCCCTTATATATTAGGGACTTAAAGCAAGGGATAGGGGTGTAGGGGTAGCATAGAAGGAGAGGTGCATGCATAGGGCTTATGTGGTCCTTATACAACCTAGGGGCTGACTAAGCACACTAGGAGGGTGAGTTGGTATACGGGCTATGTCACAGGTCTATAAACTATGACTATGAATACTTATGAATATTTATAAAGGATTGCTATAGAAAAGAATAAGAATACTTAATTAGTAAACAGGGGGAGGCAGGCAATACAGCCTGTTCTATAGCTTGCTTAGGTCCTTATACAACCCTTAGGCTGACAAGGCACAAAGGGAGGGCAAGGGTGAGAGGGCTAGGACAATGAGCCTAAAGGCAAATGTATTATTAAATAGTAAAGAGAGATGTACATGCTTATTTACTCACCTAAAGGCAAAAGGTCAAAGCTAAGGCCTTCAGGGAGTGTTACAGGGTCCTTATATAAGTTTCAGGGGTGGTCTGTGCGCTTCTAAATGGTCTGTGCACAGAGACAGAAATAGAAAGGAATGCTAAACATAGTACAAATGGATGACTGAGTATGATGGTGCAATCATTGCATTATCAGCTGATTGATCAAGAGTCTAGACTTGGAAGGAACTAGAAGGGTCTAGACTCTGTTTACTAATAGGTACTGGTACAAAGGTACAATGATGGCCGGTCATATAACTAAGTACTCTGTAACCAATTATCCTAGGCTGTCTATTATGAATAAATAATGTGTAGAAAGTCCAAGAAAAATCGTAAAAATACAAGAAAAATACAGGAAAATAAAGAAAAATTAGGAGAGTCTAGGTGTACCCATGACAACTATGACTTTGACAACTATAATAACTATGGTTATGACTTGGGACAATAAGAGTGGTACAATAGGGGCTTAGAGGTGTAAAGAGAGCCTGGGACAATGAATAACAATGATAGTATTGACGAAAGAGGTCTGTGATGTCAAGGCTCGCGCTCTTGACTACCTCAACAACAAAGGTGACAAACCCACTACACCACAGAACGTACGCTGTACCGCTGTTAAGTCTCCCGTGCGTACTCTGAGTCTACAAGACTTTCTGCATAGGCTACCATTGGCTGATGACATGTATATTATGCTTAGTAATAGTATTTGTAGCTAGACCTTTAAGACGTCTAGAGGCTTAAGCTTAAAGGGGACAACCCCTAAGTCACACAAATGCCCTGTTTATTGAGGGACTTAAACATATGAGGGTAGCATAGGGCGTGGGGATGTATGTAAGGGGAAGTGTGGGAGCTTTTCTTGTTATTAGGCTTACGTAGTCTCGGTACAATGCAAAGGCTAACTAAGCTCAATGTAAGGGCAAGGGTGTAGAGGGGCTAAGACAATGAGCCTGAAGGTAAATTTATTAGTAAGGTAACTATTACATGAGCTATTTGCTTACCTAAAGGCAAAAGGTCAAAGCTAAGGCCTTCAGGGAGCATTACAGGATCCTTTATATACATGAACAATGACTGTGCTAAGGTCCGTGTGCAGCTTCTTGGAAATGAAAAGGAAAGCTAAGAATAGTATGGACGGATGACTGAGCATGATAGCGTGCTTGTTGCATCATGCTGACTGATCCTGCATCTAACAATAGACTATGCTTACTAACTAGGTACTGGTACAAGGGAACTATGATGGCCGGTCATGTGACCAAGCACCACATGACCCTTTGCCTTATTAGGCTATTAGATAAAGAAAGAGACGTATAAAATGGGAAATAAATTGTAAAAATATAAGAAAGGCATAGAAAAATTGAGAAAAATCAAGAGAGTCTGGGTGTACCCATGACAACAGAGAAGTGTACACCCCTGCATCCCAAGTCCTGGGAAGAGTAAAAAAGGCCTTACTGCCTACCCCGTACCTTTGAGGGGTTTCTGTGGACTTTAGTTGAGTTTTGGTGACAAGAGTCAGGTGTGCTCTTGACATTAGAATGAATCTCTCCCTTTCTACGCTAGTTGCTCTATGCACTAGAGGTGGTGTAGTGAGCCATGTTATTTTGAGCAAAAAACAATTACTGTAAAAATTTAGTAGACTACCACAGTCATTTTACCTACCAAAAGTAGTAGTCTTTACTTTCACTTTCTGTTATCTTTGGGAGTATTCTTGGCCAGCTTGCAAGTGGTATTAGTATCTACAGTTGCATTGGTTTTTTCGAGCTATTAAAGGGAACTTCACCTAAGTGGATAGACGAAAAAGACTCCGGTCACTACAAGTCCAAAGTAAACCTCATGAAGGAAGAAATATTATCCAGCTGTAGATTCTAGTATAACAACAACCTACAAATAGACCTCCAGCGTAGCGACCCTGATGCAATGGATATTTCAGTGACCATCTTAGGAGGGAAACCCAAGCCATCAAAAAACCCATTCATGAATGCAGGATCTGCCCAGCAGTCCTCCTCATTGCAAGTAGCTGCAATGTAAAATCAAACTGCTACAATATCCAGTAACCCCTTCCAATGACACAACATTGTATGTTACAATTATCAGAAAAAGGGTCACATTGCATGGGATTGTCGAAGCCCAAAAGTAGACAGGGTTAAAACCAATAGCCCATTCCAAAAAGTGGCTGTAGCTTCATCAACAACACCAACACCCCCACTGGCAGTGGACGGCCAGAATTTATCCACCATGATGTAGCAAGACATAATCAATATGCTGCAAGAACAGGGTCAGATGATTGCGGCCCTTAAGGACAAGTTGGGTTTTTAGAGCGGTCAGAGTATGAGGCCAATGTTTCTGACCAATATGTATAAAATAAAATTTCTTCCTTCTCTATTTTCTCTTCATTTTCAATTTCTTCTTCATCCATACAAGGTGTGAATGGACAACACCTGAAAATTCCTCTTATGTTCCATGGACATTCCTCCACCATTTCCACTTCCACAATGATTGACTCTAGAGCCTCCTCCACTTTTATTAACAAAAAATTCATAGACAAAAATAAAATAAAAACTTTAAAATTACAAAAACAAATTCCTTTGTATAACATAGACAACTCACTAAATGCAATAGGATTTATTTCTGAATACGTAATTCTTTTAACTCAAATTGGTACAGAACAATGAAGGCTAGTTTTCTTAGTAGTAGATATCGGTACAGAAGATGTAATTCTAGGTATTGATTGGTTATGACTAGAAAACCCCCTTATCAACTAGAAAAAAGGATATGTTACTCTAATGGACGATTTGTTAAAAAATGAGGAATACAAAAAAATAAATAAAATCATAAAAGATGAGGACTCTCCTCCATTATTGGCAGTAACCTTGGGGTTACTGCCTCAATATCAAAGATATGCCAAAGTCTTCTCTAAAGCAGAATCCCAACGATTCCCTACTAGTAAACCCTATGATCATAAAATAGAGTTAGTAGAGGGAGCCGAAATGAAATGTTATGGGTTGATCCTATGATTATTTTGTTCCCCTAATTTTTCTCTATTTTCTACTATTTTTCTTGACTTTTTATCTTTTGATTTGAGTGCATAGGCTTTATTTCTTTATTTTTGGTTTCTTGTTGCATTGTTTATATAGTACTATACTTCATTTGGGTATACTTCTGAATCTTCTGATGTACATTATTGATTTGCTTCTCCCATCTTTGATGCTTCTTTCATCTTTGATTTCTTCCCACACTGTACTTCTATTCTAACTTCTCTAATCCTTTTTCTTTCCTTGCTTCTATTTCCCTTGATGTGGAGTTAAGAACTATTCTTAGAGTACTTGTAAACAGTATATAGAGGCCTGCCCTTGAGACCTTTGCAATTCAGCTTGACCACCTTTTGCCCTCTGTGTCACTCTCACTCACACCTGAAGTTTCTTCCCCCACTCTCTTTCTTGTGTGTTTTACCCCCCCCCCCCATTATCATCTTTATTGTTATACCTGGACCCCAAGGTTAAGGGGATATGCTATGACTCCATGCTCTAAGGGAGTATAAAACTAAGTAAAGCTATGCATATATTACTAGGATGTGTGAACATGGACTCCTAGGATGAGGGAGTATAAAGAATTATATCAAAGCTAAAGACAGTATGTCCTACCTGGCAAAGGACTTTAAAAATACCAGTGATTGTATATTGCATGGAAGCCTCTATGAAACAGTGGGAGACCTTGCCTCTAGGTCTTTAAACATGAGTTGCACCTCCCTGCTAGGGGAGCTTAAAGATATCAGTTGTACCCCCCCTATTTGCTTCTGGCCCTTCTAGGCTAGGCATCTTAGAGCTATATTGGTTGAGTCATAAGTATCCCATGACATGAAAAGGGCTAAGGTATATCTGTTATCAATCCCAGAGTTGAAAGAATTAGATGCGTATTTAGAGGAAAACTTGGCCAAAGGATATATAAGAAAATTGCAGAGTCCTTATGCATCCCCCTTTTTCTTCATTCCCAAAAAGAATGGGAAACTCAGGCCTATAGTAGATTATTGTTGACTCAATAATATCACGGTAAAAAACTCCTACCCGCTTCCTCTAATCTCCTCTATTGTGGATGGACTCTCTTGGGCAAAAGTATTTACCAAATTGGACTTACAATGGGGATATAATAATGTCTTAATCAAAAATGGACATTAAGAATGAGCAGCTTTCATAACCCCCTGAGGACTGTTTGAACCCCTTGTAATGACCTTTGGTTTATGCAATGCCCCAGCCACCTTTCAAGCTATAATAGACGAAATATTTACAGACCTAATTACACAAGGATTAGTGTATGTATATATTGATGACATTATAGTTGCCACAGCCAACTCTGAAGAACACCAACATTTAGTGTATAAAGTACTTAAAAGATTAGCAGAAAACAATCTTTTTGCTAATTTGGAAAAATGCCTATTCAAAGTCTCTAAGGTAGAATTCCTAGGTGTAATAATTGGTTACAATCATGTATAGATGACCAATGAAAAAGTCCAAGCTATCCTTGACTGGCCAACCCCTACAACAGTCAAGGATATTCAGAAGTTCAGAGGACTAGCTAATTACTACCAAAGATTTATCAAGGGGTTTAGCAAGATTACTAAACCCCTAGATAGGTTAACTGGTAAAGGCACTTGGAAATGGGAAAAAGAGGAACAAGAATCATTTGAATACCTCAAAAAGGCTTTTACTACCGCCCCAGTATTAGCTATCTATGACCACCAGCAAGAAAGTTGGATTGAAACTGATGCCTCAGGATATGCAACCGGAGGAGTATTCTCCCAGTTGCAGGATAATGGTGAATGGCACCCTATTGCCTTCTATTCTAAATCCATGGATGATGTACAAAGGAATTACAATATCTAGGATAAGGAAATGCTTGCAATTATTTGAGCACTGGAAGAATGGTGCCACTACATTATTGGGTTACCTAAACCGGTGGAGATCTGGTCAGACCACAAAAACCTGGAATATTAGGCAACAAGTCAACACCTAAGCCATCAATAAGCACGTTGGTATCAGATCCTACAAGAATATAATTTTGTATTATATTACAAAAAAGGATCAACCAATAGACAAGCTGATGCCCTATCCAGAAGGCCGGATTTTTATACTGAAGATTCCCAGGATAACCTCAATGTCACCGTACTCCAATCCTCCTACTTCAAAATAATGGCTGCTAAAAGAGGATATATACTAGTTGAAGGCAAAAAGGAGATCTTGGCAGAAATTAGAAAGGAGAGCACCGAGTTGCTGGAATTCCTCTATCAGATTGTCAAGATTGGCCCACGACGGATTACACTAGGATTACAGGATTGGGAAACAGAGGACAGATTGGTTTTATACAGAGAAAAGGTCTTTGTGCCCCCAAAAAGGGAACTCAAGGAAAAGATTATGGCTAAATACCATGATTCAGCCCTTGCTAGTCATCTCAAGCATACAAAAACATTAGAGCTGATTAGCAGAAACTACTACTGGATTAACATAACAAAGGAAATAAACTAGTATATAGATTCCTGCTTACTCTGTCAAGCAAATAAACCAAGCTGATAAGCATTACCTAGACTCCTTCAACCCTTACCTGTACCTAGAAAACTATGGGAACATATTACCTCAGATTTAATAGTCAAACTACCTAAGTCACAAGGGTTTGACTCAATTCTAGTAGTAGTAGATAGGCTTACAAAATTGGCACATTTCATACCAACCCATGAAAATATATCAGCCAAGGACATAGCCAATCTCTATATCAAAAATATGTTTAAACTACATAGTGCCCCATCAACATGGACATCGGACCGAGGACCTCAGTTTGCTAGTCAAGTGATAAAAGATATATATACTAGTCTATACATCAAAACAGCCTTGTCCACTGCATATCATCCACAAAGTGATGGACAAACTGAGCATGTTAATTAAGAAGTAGAGCAATATCTAAGAATCTTTTGCAATCACAGGCAAACAAATTGGGTAGAATTGTTACCTTATACGGAATTTATGCATAACAATAGGAAAAATGAGAGCACACATGCTAGTACTTTTGAATTAACCTATGGCTATATTCCAAATTGGGAAGCAAGAGACATTCCGAATCTGACTCCAGGAGCCTTCAATTGGATTGAAAATGCCAAAGAAGCACAAAAAGAGGCGTAGACAGTATTAAGTTTAGCAAGAGAACAAATGGAACAATCATACAATAAAGGAAAAAAGATATTTCTGGATTTAGAAGAAGGACAAGAAGTTTGGCTAAATACACAAAATTTAAAGCTTAATAGACCATCCAAGAAGTTAAGTCAGAAATAGATTAGCCCCTATAAAGTGGAGAAAAAGCTAAACAACTTGAACTATCAACTGGACCTTCCGGCTAATCTCAAAATCCATAATGTATTCCATGTTCATTTGCTAAAGCTACATCATACCTTGGATCAGCACCAAAAGCCTTTACCTCCAGTAGAAGTAGAAGGAGAAGAAGAGTACAAAATGGAAGAAGTACTGAACTCAAGAATGCAGTGGGAAAAACTAGAATTTCTGGTAATATGGAAAGGATACCCAGGGGAATAAACATAGGTTAGAGAATCAGATATATATGCAGACAATGTAATTAGAGAATTCTATAAGTCCAATTCTAGTGCTCCAAGGAAAATTAGTGCTGCATTATTTAATCTTCTTCTATTTCAAAACTGGGATAATCTAACAGAATGGCAACCCAAGGCAGATTGCCCCTAAGGAGGAGGTAATGTTACAAGTCAATCTATGTACTATAAATTTATTTAGAATTTCTTATTATTTTTCCGAATTTTTCCTGATTTTTCTCGATTTTTTGGTATATAATATATATATTACATAAGCAGATATTACATAAGCACTCTGATGACTAAGCAAGTCATGTAACCTCCCGCTGCCCTGACTTCTATAAAGATGATGCAGATGACAATAAGGCACAAATTGTACTAAACCCATGCCTATTTCGTATCAATACTGGAAGAAGGGGACATGTTATAGTTGAAGGAGAAAAAGGTCTTCTAACCTAGATCAGAAAAGTAAATCCAGAACTAGAAGTAGCAGAAGCTCTTCAGGTGCTAAAAGATCTAGGGCCAGTAAAGCTCCGAAATGGAATTGAGGAGTGGAACCAAGAAGAAGGCCTAGTTCTATACTAGAGAAAGGTTTATATACCAAAGGATACCCAACTGCATACAGAAATTGTAAAGAAATTCTATGATGCGCCAACTGCAGGACATCCAGGGAAACATAAAACCTTAGAACTAGTATCACGTAATTATTGGTGGCCAAGCATGACTAAATTCATTAATGAATATATAACTATATGCCCTCAGTATATTGTAAATAAGAGTTCACGCCAACCACCCCCTGGTTTACTTCAACCACTGCCTGCTCCGCAGAAACCCTAGGAACATGTGACAGCTGATATGATTGTGAAACTACCCAAGTTAGGAGAATTTGACTCTATCCTAGTGATTATAGACAAACTCACAAAGATGTGTCACCTAATCCCAACTGTTAAAGCAGTGACTGCAGTAGAGGTAGTGGGATTATATCTAAAGCATGTGTTTAAACTCTATGGTATTCCTAAGGTCTGGACTACAGATAGAGGCCCCCTGTCAGGGCATGGCTAGAAGCTATAACCAACCACTCCAAATAACCATAAAAGGGGGGGGGGTAAGGAGTAATGAGAAGGTGGTGGGAAACTGAGAAATATAACATAGTAGGAATACCCCTGGCAAGGGCTAATAAATGCCAATCATCATAGAACTTTACATACCTGTGCCCCTAATAGAGCAGGCTTTTAGGATATCCTATCCCTTACTAATTATTAGAGCCCACAGCCTTTCCTGAGTGCATAGACAAAGAACATAAACCAGAGTGAGCCAGCATCATCATCACTAAGTCATAAGAAAGTAAAAGAGTGGATTGAGCAAAGAACACTGAGTGGTAAATAGAGTGGTCTGAACTAGAGAGGCATTCTCTAGGACAGCCAGCCTTAAATATGTACATGAACTATACAGTAGCTGAGTCTCAATATTGAAGAGGAGCATGAAAGTGCAGCCACATCAGCCACAAAGTGAAGAAATAAAGATATGTACAGTAAAATGCAAAACTAAGGAGATCAACCAAGAGATAAGAAGATCAGAATGGAAAATAAGGTAAAGGAACAGTACCAAATAGACCCTAAAAAGTAAGATCTTGATTCAAAAAGAATTGCAAGTACAGTAAGCAAAATACTAATCCACAAAATAAAATAAAATGATGAAAAATCAAAGAAAGTGAAAAATTCAAAAGATCAACCCCTGACACCCCTAATTTGCAAGCCAGGTTATGAAAGAGATTCATTGTAAATTAGGCATTAAAACAGCCTTGTCCACTACTTATCATCTACAAAGTGATAGACAAACAGAAAGGCTAAATCAAGAAATTGAAACTTATTTATAAATTTACTCTAACCAAAGGCAGATCAATTGGACAGAAAACCTAGAGGTGGCAGAATTTGCATTAAACCAAAGACCCTTAATAAATCAGGGTAAAGTATGACTTAGGGTTATTACCCTCTAAGAAAGAATCTAAGCGTCTCAGAGTGTTTAGCACTCCCTTCTTTACTAAGCAAGCAGTAACAAGTTATTAGCCAATAGTAGCCTTTGGTGGAAAGTCTTCTAGACTTGGAGTACACCTTTGGGACCTAGTAGCGGTATATTGTTCCGTTTGTAGTATGAGTAGGGGTCACCTCTATTGTTTAGATAGTCAAGAGCATAAGCCTTAACATCTTATGCACGTACACAGGAGTAGTATAAAGCAAACTCCTACTATAAGCAGTACTAAGCATGCTTATAACCCCTTAGCACAGAGTAAAGAGGATTTGTGGGGGAGAGGGGAAAAGGGGAGATAGGAACTCTGAAGATAAAGGTTTTATTATGTTAGTTAACTATTTAATACAAAGCACTATTATACTTACCTGAAGATGAAGAGAATGAATCTAGGGTCTTCAGGTAGAGGCACTACAGGGTTATATACTAATTCTACCTAGTCTGTGCACCTAGTACATGGTCTGTGCATGATAATGCTAAGTATAATGTGATATTACACCATAATGATTCTATGATGATATCATAGTCTAGGCCTATGCTCTAGGCCTTGCTTCTATAATATATCACATGACTAGTGGTCATATGAGGGCTAGTCACATAATAACTAGTTACATGACTTGCTTAGTCATTAGGGTGTTTATGTAATATATACTTATCTAATATACATATTATATACCAAAAAATTGAGAAAAATCAGGAAAAATTCGGAAAAATAATAAGAAATTCTAAATAAATTTATAGTACATGGATCAAATCATAATACTATACACCCTCCAAGAAACCTAGTATAAGTAGCTGCATCAACAACCTAAGCTACACTATCCCCCTCTCTATTACAGATAGTGGCCACAAGCACCACCCCAAATACTAGTGACCTCTTAGTAAGAATTAATGCCTATAAGGAGCAAATTGTGCAAATGAGAGACTAGCTTACATTGGTGGGTTTTTGAAAGGCTCTGAGGTTAAGGCCAAAACTAAAGAGCCCAAAGAATAAAAAACAAAGATCTCTTCTTTTTCTTTAATTTCTTCTTTTTCTATTTCTACTTCTGTATTAGGGGTAAATACCCAACATTTATATATACCTATAGAACTATGTAGACATTTATTTGCTATAGACACTCTAGCTATGATCAACTTAGGTACATTATCCATATTTGTAAATAAGTGTTTTATAGAAACAAACAAAATACCAAAAAAACCTCTTCCCCAAGTATTTCTTCTATACAACATTGATAACTCTATAAATAAAATTGGTAAAATTACAGAATACATTACGGTCATGCTAATCATAGGAGGCATAGAAAGAGAAACCCATATGAGTGTGGTAGACATTGGGAAAGAAGATGTAATCTTGGGGATAGACTGGTTAAGAGTAGAGAATCCCGAGATTAATTGGAAGAATGCCATAGTAGAACTTAGAAAGGAACAAATCCATGCTACCCTGATAGAAGAACCCCTGGAAATACCCAAAGAATACCAAGCCTACCATCAGGTGTTCTTTAAGGAAGAGTTAACCTGAATGCCAACACAAAAACCTTGGGATCATAAAATAGTCCTAAAGAAGGGAGTGCATATAGAAAGATCTAGGGTATACCCACTAGCAATAAAGGAAAGGAATGCCTTAGATGAATATATAAGGGAAAACCTAGCTAAGGGCTATCTACAAAAATTAGAAAGTTCCATAAGCTCCCCCTTTGTCATGGGTTGATCCCATGATTATTTTGTTCCCCTAATTTTTCTCTATTTTCTACTATTTTTCTTGACTTTTTATCTTTTGATTTGAGTGTATAGGCTTTATTTCTTTATTTTTGGTTTCTTATTGCATTGTTTATATGGTACTGTACTTCATTTGGGTATACTTCTAAATCTTCTGATGTACATCATTGATTTGCTTCTCCTATCTTTGATGCTTCTTTCATCTTTGATTTCCTCCCACACTGTACTTCTGTTCTAACTCCTCTGATTCTTTTTCTTTCCTTACTTCTATTTCCCTTGATGTGGAGTTAAGAACTATTCTTAGAGTACTTGTAAACAGTATATAGAGGCCTGCCCTTGAGACCTTTGCAATTCAGCTTGACCACCTTTTGCCCTCTGTGTCACTCTCACTCACACCTGAAGTTCCTTCCCCCACTCTCTTTCTTGTGTGTTTTACCCCCCCCCCATCATCATCTTTATTGTTATACCTGGACCCCAAGGTTAAGGGGATATACTGTGACTCCATGCTCTAAGGGAGTATAAAACTGAGTAAAGCTATGCATGTGTTACCAGGATGTGTGAATATGGACTCCTAGGATGAGGGAGTATAAAGAATTATATCAAAGCTGAAGACAGCATGTCCTACCTGGCAAAGGACTTTAAGAATACCAGTGATTGTATGTTGCATGGAAGCCTCTATAAAACAGTGGGAGACCTTGCCTCTAGGTCTTTAAACATGAGTTGCACCTCCCTGCTGGGGGAGCTTAAAGATATCAGTTGTACCCCCCCCCTATTTGCTTCTGGCCCTTCTAGGCTAGGCATCTTAGGGTTATATTGGTTGAGTCATGAGTATCCCATGACATGCATATAATAATAAAGCACAGATAGTACTTAGCCTACACTTATTCTATATCAATATGGGAAGAAGGGGTCATATTACAGTAAAAGGAGAAAAAGGACTTCTGAACCAAATTTGGAAAGCAAACCCAGAACTAGAGGTAGTAGAAGCCCTTTAAATGCTCAAGGATTTTGGACCGGTGAAACTCCAAAATAGAATTGAAGAGTGGAACCAAGAGAAAGAACTAATTCTCTATAGAGGCAAGGTTTACATACCAAAAGATACCCAACTATGGGCACAGATTGTGAAGAAATTCCATAACTGTCATGGGATACTTATAACTCAACTAACATAACCCTAAGATGCCTAGCCTAGAAAGGCCAGAAGCAAATAGGGGGGGGGTACAACTGATATCTTTAAGCTCCCCTAGCAGGGAGGTGCAACTCATGTTTAAAGACCTAGAGGCAAGGTCTCCCACTGTTTCATAGAGGCTTCTATGCAATATACAATTACTGGTATTCTTAAAGTCCTTTGCCAGGTAGGATATGCTGTCTTCAGCTTTGACATAATTCTTTATACTTCCTCATCCTAGGAGTCCATGTTCACACATCCTAGTAACACATGCATAGCTTTACTTAGTTTTATACTCCCTTAGAGCATGGAGTCACAGTATATCCCCTTAACCTTGGGGTCTAGGTGTATTATAATGATAGGAAGAGTGATAAAACACACAAAAGAGAGAGTGGGGATAAGTGTAAGTGAGCACTACTAAGGGACAAGGCATAGCACAGCTCATATAGGTTGCTGACTAGTACACTCCTCTTACAAGCTCATATAGGTAGCCACAAGAGAAGAAGCCCAAAGAGACTAAGACAGAGTACTAAGCACAGAGCAAAGCACTAAGGCAGACAAGTAATAAGGGCAGAGACAAAGATAAAGACAAAGTAGTCAAGCTCCATTGCAAAGGCCCTAAGAGCAGGCCTTTATATACTAGTTACAAGTATTCTAAGAATAGTCCTTGACTCCACATCAAGGGAAATAGAAGAAAGGAAAGGAAAAGGATTAATAGAGTTAGAATAGAAGTATAGTATGAGAAAAGATCAAAGATGAAAGAAGCATCAATGATTAAAGAAGGAAATCAATAATGTATATCAAAAGATCTAGAATCATATCTAAATGTAACATAGTACCATGTAAACAATACAATAAGAAACTAGAAAATAAAGAAGTACATCCTGTATACTCAAATCAAAAGATAAAAACATAAGAAAAATAGGGAAAAATAAGGAAAAATTAGAGGCATACTGCCAACCCATAGAAATATATCTGTTTACATAGAAAATATGTTAGCCATCCTACAATAGCATGTCTGTCATCTCATAACAATAACATACTAGTAGTAGGGCACCTAGAAAAGCATAAAACCTTAGAACTAGTATTACACAATTATTGGTGGCCTAGCATGACACGGTTTATCAATGGATATATAACTATATGCCCCCAATGTATTGCAAATAAGAGTTCTTGACAACCCCCCTCTGGATTACTTTAGCCCTTGCCTGCACCACAAGAATCCTAGGAACACATAATAGCAGATATAATTGTAAAGTTACCTCAGTTAGAAGAATTTAACTCTGTTTTGGTGATTGTGAATAAACTCACTAAAATATGTCATCTAATCCCAACCATAGAAATGGTGACTGTCATAGGTACACCCAGACTCTCCTGATTTTTCTCTATTTTTCTATATTTTTCTTGTATTTTTACAATTTATTCTATATTTTCTACACCTCTTTTATTATTTATTTTCCTAATAAGGCAAGAGATCACATAGTGCTTGGTCACATGACCGGCCATCATAGTTTCCTTGTACTGGTGCCTATTTAGTAAGCACAGCCTAGACCGTTCTATTGTTAGGCTAAGGATCACTCAGCATGATATAATAAGCACACTATTATGCTTAGTCATCCATTTGCACTATTATTAAAAGCTTTCCTTGACATTTCTGAGAGGCTGTGTACAGACCATAGCATAGCCCTTGTTCATATATATAAGGACCCTGTAATGCTTCCTAAAGGCCTTAGCTTCAACCTTTTGTCTTTAGGTGAGTAATAGCTTATGTAATAGACACTCTTACTAATAAATTTGCCTTTAGGCTTATTGTCCTAGCCCATACACCTATTTAGCCCTCCTAGTATACTTAGTCAGCCCCTAGGTTGTATAAGGACCACATAAGCCCTAAGTGTACCCCCCTCCCTCTCTACGCTATCTCTGGTACCCCTACCTCTTGCTTTAAGTCCCTAATATATAAAGGGCATTTATATGAACTTAAGGGAGATTCTCCCTTTTAAGCTAAAACCTCTATATATAACAAAAGTATAGCACTGCATACCATTACTAAGCATCTTATACATGTCATTAGCAAATAGTAGCCCAGTGGAAAGCTTTGTAAGCTTAGAGTATACAGAGAGACCCATTAGCAGTACAGTGTACACTATGTAGTGTAACGGGTGACGTTACTTTAGTTGGTTGAGATAGTCAAGAGCGCAAGCCTTAATAGTAACTGCAGTAGAAGTAGCAGGATTATACCTAAAGAATATGTTCAAACTTTATGGAATTCCTGTTAAGGCTTATACTCTTGACTACCTCAACAATAGAAGTGATCACACCCACTACACCACAAAGCACATGCTGTACTGCTAATAAGTCTCCTAGCATACTCTGAGTCTACAAGACTTTCCACTTGGCTATTATTTGCTAATAACACGTTTTCTTTGTTTAGTAGTGGTATGTAATTCTAGACTTCTGTGACGTCTAGAGGCTTATCTTAAAGGGGTAGATCTTTAAGTCATACTTGTCAAGGCTCACGCTCTTGACTATCTAAACAACAGAGGTGACCCCTACTCACACCACAAACAGAACAATGTACCACTACTAGGTCCCAAAGGTGTACTCCAAGTCTAGAAAACTTTCCACCAAAGGCTACTGTTGGCTAATGACTTGTTACTGCTTGCTTAGTAAAGAAGGGAGTGCTAAACACTCTGAGACACTTAGATTCTTTCTTAGAGGGTAATAACCCTAAGTCACACTTTGCCCTGATTTATTAAGGGACTTGATATAGAGAGGGGGAGGTAGGCAATACAGCCTATTCTATGGCTTGCTTAGGTCCTTATACAACCCCTAGGCTGACGAGGCACAAAGGGAGGGCAAGGGTGAGAGGGCTAGGACGATGAGCCTGAAGGCAAATGTATTAGTAAATAGTAAAGAGAGATGTACATACTTATTTACTCACCTGAAGGCAAAAGGTCGAAGCTAAGGCCTTCAGGGAGTGTTACAGGGTCCTTATATAAGTTTCAGGGGTGGTCTGTGCACTTCTGAATGGTCTGTGCACAGAGACAGAAATAGAAAGGAATGCTAAACATAGTACAAATGGATGACTGAGCATGATAATGCAATCATTGCATCATTGTCATGGGTACACCCAGACTCTCCTAATTTTTCTTTATTTTCCTGTATTTTTCTTGTATTTTTACGATTTTTCTTGGACTTTCTACACATTATTTATTCATAATAGACCGCCTAGGACAATTGGTTACAGAGTACTTAGTTATATGACCGGCCATCATTATACCTTTGTACCAGTACCTATTAGTAAACAGAGTCTAG
The DNA here is from genome assembly GCA_018343915.1 of Agroathelia rolfsii. Taxonomy (NCBI): domain Eukaryota; kingdom Fungi; phylum Basidiomycota; class Agaricomycetes; order Amylocorticiales; family Amylocorticiaceae; genus Agroathelia; species Agroathelia rolfsii. The sequence continues at coordinate 4,328,601 of JABRWF010000002.1, forward strand.
ACCCTTCTAGTTCATTCCAAGTCTAGACTCTTGATCAATCAGCTGATGATGCAATGATTGCACCATCATGCTCAGTCATCCATTTGTACTATGTTTAGCATTCCTTTCTATTTCTGTCTCTGTGCACAGACCATTCAGAAGTGCACAGACCACCCCTGAAACTTATATAAGGACCCTGTAACACTCCCTGAAGGCCTTAGCTTCGACCTTTTGCCTTCAGGTGAGTAAATAAGCATGTACATCTCTCTTTACTATTTACTAATACATTTGCCTTCAGGCTCATCGTCCTAGCCCTCTCACCCTTGCCCTCCCTTTGTGCCTCGTCAGCCTAGGGGTTGTATAAGGACCTAAGCAAGCCATAGAACAGGCTGTATTGCCTGCCTCCCCCTCTCTGTATCAAGTCCCTTAATAAATCAGGGCAAAGTGTGACTTAGGGTTATTACCCTCTAAGAAAGAATCTAAGCGTCTCAGAGTGTTTAGCACTCCCTTCTTTACTAAGCAAGCAGTAACAAGTCATTAGCCAACAGTAGCCTTTGGTGGAAAGTCTTCTAGACTTGGAGTACACCTTTGGGACCTAGTAGCGGTACATTGTTCTGTTTGTGGTGTGAGTAGGGGTCACCTCTGTTGTTTAGATAGTCAAGAGCGTGAGCCTTGACAATCATCAGCTGATTGATCAAGAGTCTAGACTTGGAATGAACTAGAAGGGTCTAGACTCTGTTTACTAATAGGTACTGGTACAAAGATATAATGATGGCTGGTCATATAACTAAGTACTCTGTAACCAATTGTCCTGGGCAGTCTATTATGAATAAATAATGTGTAGAAAGTCCAAGAAAAATCGTAAAAATACAAGAAAAATACAGGAAAATAAAGAAAAATTAGGAGAGTCTAGGTGTACCCATGACAATACTTATGCCCTTGATTTATTAGGGACTTTTGGCAAAAAGAGGAAAGGGGTATAGGAGAAAGGGGAGGTTTGTGCATAAAGTAGAGGGTACTTACTTAGTCCTTATACAATCTAGGGGCTGACTAAGCACACTAGGAGGGCAAGAGGAGGTGTGTGTACTAGGATGATGAGCCTAAAGGCAAATTTATTAGTAAGTGTGTTTATTACATGAGCTACTACTCACCTAAAGGCAAAAGGTCAAAGCTAAGGCCTTCAGGAAGCATTACAGGGTCCTTATATACATGAACAAGGGCTGTGCTAAGGTCTATGCATAGCTTGTTGGAAATGACAAGGAAAGCTTTAATAATATTGCAAATAGATGACTGAGCATGATGGCATGCTTATTGCATCATACTGAGTAATCCTTAGCCTAATAATAGAATGGTCTAGGCTATGCTTACTAAATAGGCACTGGTACAAGGGAACTATGATGGCCAGTCATGTGACCAAGCACCATGTGATCCTTTGCCTTGTTGGGCAAATAAATAATAAAAGAGATGTAGAAAATAGAAAATAAATTGTAAAAATACAAGAGAAATAGAGAAAAATAGAGAAAAATCAGGAGAGTCTGGGTGTATCTATGACAGAAAATAAGGTAAAGGAACAGTACCAAATAGACCCTAAAAAGTAAGATCTTAATCCAAGAAGAATTGTAAGTACAGTAAGCAAAATACTAATCCACAAAATAAAATAAAATAATGAAAAATTAAAGGAAGTGAAAAATTCAAAAGATCAACCCCTAACAACTGTACAATTACTAAGGAGTATAAGACTTATCATTCCAATTGGTTGCTCATTAGACTTAGTAAGAAAGCGCTGCCTCATGATATTCTTAGACTTTGGCTTACTCACCCTAGCTGTGCACAGACCCTTAAGGCTATATATGGGCCCTTCAGTTTATATATAAATATATCCCTGTAACCCTTACCTAAACCTTAGCTTTAACCTTCTTGCCCTCAGGTAAGGGTACCCCCTCTTGTATTTTATATGTCTTACACTAATGTTATTCTCGCCTTTAGGCTTGTACCTGTCCTAGCCCGTATTCACTCTCTTTTCTTATTAAGTATAAGGCCTATAGAGCATCTTAGTAAGTATACCCATAGTTGCCTATCTATAAAGGGCAAGTATAAGTCTTGAAAGCCCTTAATATACAAAAAGGCATTTGTATATAAAATAAAATCCACTTTATTGTGGTTGAGACAGAAAAAGACCTTGTAGTTGCTTTATAGACACAGAGGGCTAAGCCACTTCCCTTGAGTATAAGAAACTTCAAAAGTTATTAGATATAAAGCAAAGGTTATAAGGAAAGCATTCATGCTCAGAGTACCAATTATCTAGCCTAGCATAGTAACTAAGAAGTGCTCTTATTATAAGAGGAGATTAATAGGAGCATATGGGCAACTAAATAAACCAAATTGTTAATATGTGTAAAAGGGGTCTTACAACCCACCCTTGTACCTTTAAGAGGGTTTCTGTTAAGAGCATACCTGACTCTTGCCACCAAAACTCAACTAATGCCTACAAAAACCCCTCTAAGGTATGAGGTAACCAGTAATAGTTGTTTTACTTCTCCTAAGGCTTAGGATGTGAGGGTATACACTTCTCTATGCACTGTCCTTGTTGTCACTCACACTAGAGCTCTTTAATCCCTAGGCTTTACTCTAAGTCTACTAGACTTTTAAGTAAAGGCTATTATCAAGACACCAGTGTTCTTGTGTATACAAGTTGGTATTGGGGTATCTTAACCTCAACAAGCACTAGGCAGAGCCTTTGCTTGCTTGAGTATACTAAGCACTATGTGTTTTTGTGTTATTGCAGATGCAAATAGTTACCACAAGGGCTAGACCTATCTTATATATGCATACACAGACTGCACTAAGCAAGTCTCTACTACAAGTAGCATGGAGCATGCTTATAACCTCCTAGCATAGAGCAGAGAGGATTTTTAGAGAGGGGAGGGAGGTAGAGATAGAGACTCTGAAGACAAAGTTATATTATATTAGTTAACTATTTGATATAAAGCACTATTGTGTTATGGGTACACCCAGACTCTCCTAATTTTTCTCTATTTTTTGCTATTTTTCTTGTATTTTTACAATTTATTTTCCATTTTCTATATCTCTTTCATTATTTATTCACCCAACAAGGCAAAGGATCACATGGTGCTTGGTCACATGACCAGCCATCATAGTTCCCTTGTACCAGTGCCTAGTTAGTAAGTGCAGTCTAGACTATTCTATTGTTAGACCAAGGATTACTTAGCATAATACAATAAGCACGCTATCAGGCTCAGTCATCCATTGGTACTATCATTAAAGCTTTCCTTGTCATTTCCAAGAAGCTGTGCATGAACCTTAGCACAGCCCTTGTTCATGTATATAAGGACTCTGTAATACTTCCTGAAGGCCTTAGCTTTAACCTTTTGCCTTCAAGTGAGTAGTAGCTTATGTAATAGTCACGCTTACTAATAAATTTGCCTTCAGGCTCATTGTCTTAGTATATATGCCCCCCCTTGCCCTCCTAGTGTGCTTAGTCAGCCTCTAGGTTGTATAAGGACTAAGTAAGCTAAGTACTCTCTATATTATGTATGAGCCCCTTCCACACCCCTTTCTCTGTTTTGCTGAAGTCCCTAATAAATCAAGGGCATAAGTGTGACTTAAGGGATTATCCTTCTAAGATAAGCCTCTAGATGTCACGGAAGTCTAGAATTACATACTACTACTAAACAGAGAATATATGTCATTAGCAAACGGTAGCCTAGTAGAAAGCCTTGCAGACTCAGAGTACACTAGGAGACTTATTAGTGGTACAGCATATGCCTTATGGTGTAGTGAGTGTGATTACTTCTGTTGTTGAGGTAGTCAAGAGTGCAAGCCTTGACATATAGGGAATATAACAAACCCTATCTCTACTGACTATAATGAAGATCTCTCATATCTTGAAGAATTAAAAGATACAGAGATAGAAGAACAAGAAAACCAATCAAGTCTATATAGAGGAGAAAGTATCTTAGATGTTATGGGACACTCATAACTCAACCAACATAACCCTAAGATGCCTAGCCTAGAAGGGCCAGAAGCAAATAGGGGGGGGGTACAACTGATATCTTTAAGCTCCCCCAGCAGGGAGGTGCAACTCATGTTTAAAGACCTAGAGGCAAGGTCTCCTACTGTTTCATAGAGGCTTCCATGCAACATACAATTACTGGTATTCTTAAAGTCCTTTGCCAGGTAGGACATGCTGTCTTCAGCTTTGACATAATTCTTTATACTCCCTCATCCTAGGAGTCCATGTTCACACATCCTGGTGACACATGTATAGCTTTACTCAGTTTTATACTCCCTTAGAGCATGGAGTCACAGCATATCCCCTTAACCTTGGGGTCCAGGTATAACAATAAAGATGATGATGGGTGTCATGGGTACACCCAGACTCCCCTAATCTTTCTTTATTTTCCTGTATTTTTTGTATTTTTACGATTTTTCTTGGACTTTCTACACATTATTTATTTATAATAGACAGCCTAGGACAATTGGTTACAGAGTACTTAGTTATATGACTGGCCATCATTATACCTTTGTACTAGTACCTATTAGTAAACAGAGTCTAGACCCTTCTAGTTCCTTCCAAGTCTAGACTCTTGATCAATCAGCTGATGATGCAATGATTGCACTATCATGCTCAGTCATCCATTTGTACTATGTTTAGCATTCCTTTCTATTTCTGTCTCTGTGCACAGACCATTCAGAAGTGCACAGACCACCCCTGAAACTTATATAAGGACCCTGTAACACTCCCTGAAGGCCTTAGCTTTGACCTTCTGCCTTCAGGTGAGTAAATAAGTATGTACATCTTTCTTTACCATTTACTAATATATCTGCCTTCAGGCTCATCATCCTAGCCCTCTCACCCTTGCCCTCCCTTTGTGCCTTGTCAGCTTAAGGGTTGTATAAGGACCTAAGCAAGCCATAGAACAGGCTATATTGCCTGCCTCCCCCTCTCTATATCAAGTCCCTTAATAAATCAGGGCAAGGTGTGACTTAGGGTTGTTACCCTCTAAGAAAGAATCTAAGTGTCTCAGAGTGTTTAGCACTCCCTTCTTTACTAAGCAAGTAGTAACAAGTCATTAGCTAACAGTAGCCTTTAGTGGAAAGTCTTCTAGACTTGGAGTACACCTTTGGGACCTAGTAGCAGTATATTGTTCTGTTTGTGGTGTGAGTAGGGGTCACCTCTGTTGTTTAGATAGTCAAGAGCATGAGCCTTGACAATAGGGGGGGTAAAACACACAAGAAAGAGAGTGGGGGAAGGAACTTCAGGTGTGAGTGAGAGTGACACAGAGGGCAAAAGGTAGTCAAGCTAAATTGCAAAGGTCTCAAGGGCAGGCCTCTATATACTGTTTACAAGTACTCTAAGAATAGTTCTTAACTCTACATCAAGGGAAATAGAAGTAAGGAAAGAAAAAGAATCAGAGGAGTTAGAACAGAAGTATAGTGTAGGAAGAAATCAAAGATAAAAGAAGCATCAAAGATGGGAGAAGCAAATCAATGATGTACATTAGAAGATTTAGAAGTATACCCAAATGAAGTACAGTACCATATAAACAATGCAACAAGAAACCAAAAATAAAGAAATAAAGCCTATGCACTCAAATTAAAAGATAAAAAGTCAAGAAAAATAGTAGAAAATAGAGAAAAATTAGGGGAGCAAAATAATCATGGGATCAACCCATGATAGTCTGGGTGTCCCTATGACATCACACCTCTTCTAAGGGGCATTCTCCTAGAACCACCTATGTCCGTAGCACCATGAATCTATGATCTGAGTCTCCATCTATGTAAGATTTTCTACCTTTCAAAAGGGTAACTTGCCAAATGTAGTTGCTAAGATCCTTCTTGGAGCACTTGGGTTTTCTTTGTAGAACTGAGTAATAAGCCTTTTTGCATGTATATCTTTGGCAAATTCCCAGCTCTCTTCTCCTGGGTAACCCTTGTATTCTACTAAGAATTGCAGCTTCTTCCATCTTCCATGAAGTTAAGCATCTCTAATATGCGAGACTTCCCATTCCTCTTCTCTCTCTACTTCTACCAGTGGGGGTTCTTCTAGGGTTCTCCCCGGAATCTCACTCTCTTAGTATAGTTGTAAAAGATTTACATGGAAGATATTGTGTACGTGCCAATTTTTTGGGATGTCAACCTGATAGTTCAGGTCTCCAACTCTTTTTACTACCTTATAGGGACCCAGCTTCTTAGGGCTAAGTTTCCTACTTAGTTGTTTGGCAAACTTGATGTTTTGTGCATCCAGCCATACTCTTGCTCCAGGTTCTAGTTGTAGGAAACTTTTCTTATTTTCATCATAATATTGTTTCATAGTTTCTGCTGCTTTTTCTAGTGCTGCTTATGCTTCTTCCTGTATTTCTTTTAGGTTTCCTAACCAATCTCATGCTCTAATTGCCTGGGCCTGGGGTTGTGGTAGAATTTTCATTTTTGGCATAAACCTATAGTTTAGCTCAAAGAGGGTAAACCCTATTGCTGAACTTTGTCTTTGATTTAGTACAAATTCTGCTACCTCTAGATTCTCTGCCCAATTTGTTTGTTATTGGTTAGAGTAGATACGTAAGTAGGTTTCAATCTCTTAGTTTAGCCTTTTAGTCTGTCCATTGCTTTATGGGTGGTATGCTGTAGATAAGGCTGTTTTGATTCCTAATTTCTTGTGTATTTCCTTTATAACCTGACTTGCAAATTGTGGTCCTCTATCTGTAGTCCAGATCTTTGGGATTCCATGGAGTTTAAATACTTGTTTTAGATACAGACTTGCTACTTCTACTGTAGTCACCACTTCCATGGTTGGGATTAGATGATACATTTTGGTAAGTTTATCTACTATCACCAAAATAGAATCAAACTCTCTAGACTAAGGTAACTTCACAATTATATCTACTGTCATATGTTCCCAGGGTTTTTACAGTATAGGTAGCGGTTGAAGTAGTCCCAAGGGGGGTTGTCTAGAACTTTTATTGGCAATACATTATGGGCATATTGTTATGTATTCATTAATAAACTTTGTTATACTAGGCCACCAGTAATTGTGTAATACAAGTTTAAAGTGTCAAGGCTCACGCTCTTGACTATCTAAACAACAGAGGTGACCCCTACTCACACCACAAACAGAACAATGTACCGCTACTAGGTCCCAAAGGTGTACTCCAAGTCTAGAAGACTTTCCACCAAAGGCTACTGTTGGCTAATGACTTGTTACTGCTTGCTTAGTAAAGAAGGGAGTGCTAAACACTCTGAGACACTTAGATTCTTTCTTAGAGGGTAATAACCCTAAGTCACACTTTGCCCTGATTTATTAAGGGACTTGATATAGAGAGGGGGAGGCAGGCAATACAGCCTGTTCTATAGCTTGCTTAGGTCCTTATACAACCCCTAGGCTGACGAGGCACAAAGGGAGGGCAAGGGTGAGAGGGCTAGGACGATGAGCCTGAAGGCAAATGTATTAGTAAATAGTAAAGAGAGATGTACATGCTTATTTACTCACCTGAAGGCAAAAGGTCGAAGCTAAGGCCTTCAGGTGTCAAGGCTCGCGCTCTTGACTACCTCAATAATAGGAGTGGCTTGAGCCGATACACCACACTACTACGCTGTACCGCTAATAAGTCGCGCTTGTGTACTCCAAGTCTGCAAGACTTTCCACGGAGGCCTACTGTTTGCTAATGACGCGCAGGAGATGCTTAATAAGGGCAGAAACACTAGACTCCTAAGACGTCTAGAGGTTTGGGCTTAAAAGGGGATTACCCTTAAGTTCACACGTGCCCTTATTTATTAGGGACTTAGCAGGGAGGGGCTTTATAAGGAAGACGTAGGGCGTAGGGCTTTTTAGCTTAGTCCTTATACAACCTAGGAGCTGACTAAGCTTCACTAGGAGGGCAAGAGGGTGTAAGGGCTAGGACGATGAGCCTGAAGGCAGATTTATTAGTAAGCGTACGTATTTACATGGGTTCTTACTCACCTGAAGGCAGAAGGTCGAAGCTAAGGCCTTCAGGGAGTGTTACAGGGTCCTTATATATATGTGCGAGGGCTGTGCAATGATTCGTGCGCAGCCTTCGGAGAAAATAAGGAGTAATTATAAATCGTACGATACGGATGACTGAGCACGATGGCGTGCTTGTTGCGCTATGCTGACTGATCCTAAGTCTATAAATACTTGGGTCTAGACTCTGCTTACTAAACGGCACCGGTACAAGGGTACTATGATGGCCGGTCATGTGACCAAGTATCATGTGACCAACTGTCCTTCAGAATGTTCGTAAAAGATAAATAATACGTAGAAAATCAGAGAAAAATCGTAAAAATATAAGAAAAATATGAGAAAAATAGAGAAAAATCAGGAGAGTCTGGGTGTACCCATGACAGGAAAGAAGGCTGTACTTCTTAGGCTGTGCGTAATGATGAAATGGAAGGCGCACAGCCCTGAGATTACTCCTGTGACGTGCGGCTTGGAACACGTGAGGGCCAATCAGGTGACCACAGCACTGCCCACAGTCCACGCCCTAAAGGGTAATTTATTTAGAAAAATAAAGAAGGGAACAAAGAAAATGATAAAAGCAAGAGAAATATTAGTCCAAATATTACAAGAAATATACCGAAAAATCGGCAAAATTTCCATCTCATGACAATAATGCAATCATTGCATCATCAGCTGATTGATCAAGAGTCTAGACTTGGAATGAACTAGAAGGGTCTAGACTCTGTTTACTAATAGGTACTGGTATAAAGGTATAATGATGGCCAGTCATATAACTAAGTACTCTGTAACCAATTGTCCTAGGCTGTCTATTATAAATAAATAATGTGTAGAAAGTCCAAGAAAAATGGTAAAAATACAAGAAAAATACAGGAAAATAAAGAAAGATTAGGGGAGTCTGGGTATACCCATGACAATTAGGAAGTTATACTCTGACAGGAACAAGGACTATCGAGCTTTTCTCCTAGTTAGATCTTTTGAGGTTTTCCAATATTCCAAATTTTTATAATCTGACCAGATTTCAAAGGGTTCCTCTATTCTAATTAGGTAATGTCTCTATTCCTTTAAAGCCCTGATAATAGCTAGCATTTCCTTATCCTAGATCTCATAATTACGTTCTGCTGGGTTTAGAGATTAGGATAGGTATGCTATTTATCAGGGTATAGCTAGAAACCATAACCAACCACTCCAAACAACTATAAAAGGGGGGGGGTAAGGAGTAATAAGAAGGTGGTGGGAAACTGAGAAATATAACATAGTGGGAATACCCCTGGCAAGGGCTAATAAATGCTAATCATTATAGAACTTTACATACCTGTGCCTCTAACAGAGCAGGCTTTTGGGATATCCTATCCCTCACTGATTATTAGAGCCTACAGCCTTTCCTGAGTGCATAGACAAAGAACATAAGCCAGAGTCAGCCAGTATCATCATCACTAAGTCATAAGAAAGTAAAAGAGTGGATTGAGCAAAGAACACTGAGTAGTGAATAGAGTAGTCTGAACTAGAGAAGCATTCTCTAGGATAGCCAGCCTTAAGTATATATATGAACTATATAGTAGCTGAGTCTCAATATTGAAGAGGAGCATGAAAGTGCAGCTACATCAGTCACAAAGTGAAGAAATGAAGATATGTATAGTAAAATGCAAAACTAAGGAGATCAACCAAGAGATAAGAAGATCAGAATGGAAAATAAGGTAAAGGAACAGTACTAAATAGACCCTAAAAAGTAAGATATTGATCCAAGAAGAATTGCAAGTATAGTAAGCAAAATACTAATCCACAAAATAAAATAAAATGATGAAAAATCAAAGGAAGTGAAAAATTCAAAAGATCAACCCCTGACACTATTAGGTGCCAGCTACCATCTTATAGTTGCAATATGACTGCTCATATAGCAAAATTTGATAAGTCAGTTTCTACTTGGGTTCTTTTCTTTGGGTCAAACATTGCTAGTACTGGAGCTGCCACAAATGCATTTTTTAATGCTTCAAAGGAACTTTGCTCTAACTCTGTCCATTGCTATGCCACATTGTGTCAAGGCTCACGCTCTTGACTATCTAAACAACAGAAGTGACCCTTACTCACACCACAAACAGAACAATGTACTACTACTAGGTCCTAAAGGTGTACTCCAAGTCTAGAAGACTTTCTACCAAAGGCTACTGTTGGCTAATGACTTGTTACTGCTTGCTTAGTAAAGAAGGGAGTGCTAAACACTCTGAGATGCTTAGATTCTTTCTTAGAGGGTAATAACCCTAAGTCACACTTTGCCCTGATTTATTAAGGGACTTGATATAGAGAGGGGGAGGCAGGCAATACAGCCTGTTCTATAGCTTGCTTAGGTCCTTATACAACCCCTAGGCTAACAAGGCACAAAGGGAGGGCAAGGGTGAGAGGGCTAGGATAATGAGCCTGAAGGCAAATGTATTAGTAAATAGTAAAGAGAGATGTACATGCTTATTTACTCACCTGAAGGCAAAAGGTAGAAGCTAAGGCCTTCAGGGAGTGTTGCAGGGTCCTTATATAAGTTTCAGGGGTGGTCTGTGTACTTCTAAATGGTCTGTGCACTTCTGAATGGTCTGTGCACTTCTGAATGGTCTGTGCATAGAGATAGAAATAGAAAGGAATGCTAAATATAGTACAAATGGATGACTGAGCATGATGGTGCAATCATTGCATCATCAGCTGATTGATCAAGAGTCTAGACTTGGAATGAACTAGAAGGGTCTAGACTCTGTTTACTAATAGGTACTGGTATAAAGGTATAATGATGGCTGGTCATATAACTAAGTACTCTATAACCAATTGTCCTAGGCGGTCTATTATGAATAAATAATGTGTAGAAAGTCCAAGAAAAATTGTAAAAATACAAGAAAAATACAGGAAAATAAAGAAAAATTAGCAGAGTCTGGGTGTACCCATGACACATTGCCTATTAACCTATCCAGGGGTTTGCATAGGTTACCAAACCCTCTGATGAACCTTTGGTAGTAATTAGCTAGTCCTCTGAACTATCAGATTTCTTTAACAGTTTTTGGGGTTGGCCAATCTTTTATGGCTTGCACCTTCTCTAGCATCATACAGACAGAGTTATAGCCAATAATTAGTCCTAGGAATTCAACTTGATTTGCATTAAATTTGCATTTTTCTGCATTCACATACAAGTTGTTTTCTTTTAGGCACTGTAGCACCTCCAAAACTAATGCAGTGTATTCCTTGTAACTGCTAGAGGCAATCAGGATATTATCAATGTACACAAAGACATGCCCTAATACTACTAAATCTGCTAATATCTCATCTATCATGCATTGAAATGTTGTAGGTGTATTTGTCAAACTAAAGGTCATTACTGTTAGTTCAAATAACCCCAAAGAAGTTATAAATGCTGCTTTGTACTTGTCCCCTTCATGGATCCGGATATTGTTGTATCTCTATTTCAGATCTAACTTGGTGAATATTTTACTTCCACTAAGTTTGTCTATGATAGTGCTAATAAGAGGAAGGGGGTAACTATCTTTGACCATGATATCATTGAGCTTTTGATAGTCCTGGACTAGGCATAGTACTCCGGATTTCTTTGGGATAAAAAAGAAGGAGGAGCTCTTAGAGCTCTTAGATTTTCTTAAGTATCCCTTAGCTAGATTTTCCCTAATATATTCATCCAAAGAATTCCTTTCCTTTACCGCTAATGGATATACCTTGGATTTCCCTATCAATGCCCCTTCTTTTAGGATTATTTTATGATCCCAGGGTTTGCATGTAGGCATTCAGGTTGATTCTTCCTTAGAAAATACTTGTTGAAAAGGCAGGTATTCCTTAGGTATATTTATTGGTTCCTCCAATATTGTGGTGCATATATGCTCCTTCCATAGTTCTACTGTGGTATCCTTTCAGTCAATCTCTAGATTCTCTGCTTGAAGCCAGTCTATCCCTAAGATGACGTCCTCCTTGCCTATGTCTACTATACTCATGTGAACTGTTCTTTCTATACCACCCATTACTAGTATGACTGTAATGTATTCTGTAATTTTACCAATCTTATTTGAAGAATTGTCAATATTATATAAAGGAATAGCTTGAGGAAGAGAAATTTTTTGTATTTTATGTTTTTCTACAAAGCATTTATTTACAAAGGTAGATGATGCACCAGAATCAATTATTGCAAGGGTGTCAATAGAAAAGAAATATCCATGTAATTCTATAGGTATATGTAAATATTGGGTATTAACCCCTATTATGTCAGGGGTTGATCTTTTGAATTTTTCACTTCCTTTGATTTTTCATCATTTTATTTTATTTTGTGGATTAGTATTTTGCTTACTGTACTTGCAATTCTTCTTGGATCAAGATCTTACTTTTTAGGGTCTATTTAGTACTGTTCCTTTACCTTATTTTCCATTCTGATCTTCTTATCTCTTGGTTGATCTCCTTAGTTTTGCATTTTACTGTACATATCTTCATTTCTTCACTTTGTGGCTGATGTGGCTACACTTTCATGCTCCTCTTCAATATTGAGACTCAGCTACTGTATAGTTCATGTACATACTTAAGGCTGGCTATCCTAGAGAATGCCTCTCTAGTTCAGACCACTTTGTTCACCACTCAGTGTTCTTTGCTCAATCCACTCTTTTACTTTCTTATGACTTAGTGATGATGATGCTGGCTCACTCTGGTTTAGGTTCTTTATCTATGCACTTAGGAAAGGCTATGGGCTCTAATAATCAATGAGGGATAGGATATCCCAAAAGCCTGCTCTGTTAGGGGCATAGGTATGTAAAGTTCTATGATAATTGGTATTTATTAGCCCTTGCCAGGGGTATTCCCACTATGTTATATTTCTCAGTTTCCCACCACCTTCTTATTACTCCTTACCCCCCCCCCTTTTATAGTTGTTTGGAGTGGTTGGTTATGGCTTCTAGCCATGCCCTGACATATTACAGAAGCAGAAATAGAAAAGGAAGAAATAGAAGAGAAAGGAGAAATATTTATAGTACACTGTTCTTTTGGCTTCTTGGTTTTGGCCTCAACCTTAGAGCCTTTCAAAAACCCACCAGAGCCAACTAATCCCTCAATTACACAATCTGTTCCTTGTATGTATCAATTTTAGCAAGGAAATCACTTGTACTGGGTGTGACACTTATTGGCATAGAAGATGATGGAGGAGATGCAGCAGGTATAGATGAGGAAGCTGCTACTTGAGCTAGGTTCCTTATAGGGCATAGTGGTGTGGAACCAGGCTTAACCCAAGTAATTATTCTCAGCGTAGGTTTTATAGTTGGATTAGTACAATTTGCGGCGATGTGCCCCTTCTGTTGATAGTTGAAGCATTGCACCTGTGTTATAGGTACCATTTTTGGGGTTGCAATAGTGGGATTAGTTAACCCTGAATTACCAGAGGATGGGGCGGTTGCTACTACTATTGAACTTGGCTGTAGGGGCTTACTCGGGTTGTTTCTTGGGTTAAAGGCACCCATTTCTTTTAGTGCCCTTTCTGTATCACCAGCATTTTCTACGGCTTTTTGGAAGGTTTCTATGGACCCCTTCCATCTCAATATCATATTGCAGATCCTCCAGTTTAACCTAGTAATGAACCAAATACGTATATCTCCTGGTTCTAGTTCTACTATATATACTAGTTCTATGAACCTTGATGTGTAATCCTAGATGGCATGAGTTCCTTGTTGAAAGTTCTGGATTCTGGATAGTGCATCCATCTTATAGTCAAAGTTGCTGTAAGCAGCCTGGAATTCCTGATACAGACTAGTGAGATTGAAGTCAGGGCTACCCGGTTTCTCAGCTTTTTCGATTTCGGGGATGAAGTGTACTACCCAGTCTGCTGCAGACCCTGTCAGACAGCAAATAAACTGCTTTGCCTCACTTTGTGGGTCCTCGTACAACTCCTTATTGTCCGACATCTAGAGTTTCCAGTCTCGGAGGAAAGTTTGGAATTTCTGTGTATCCCTATTGTACTTTTCCAGCCTAGTTCCTACTTCTTTTAGTTTTGGGGGATTGGGGGTGTACCATTCCTTAATCTCCTTATCTTCCCCTCCTTTTCCCTTTTTTGTTGTGAACCAGATTTTTTGTCCTCTAGCAAAGTGTGTTATGTTGGCATGCTAGTCTTGCATACCTCCCATCATTTTTAAGATGTCAGCTTGACCAAGAGCAAGGAGCTCCATAGTTCAAGACAACCAAGAGATGGTGCCTTCTAAGGTTATAAGGGCTCCTGAAGTACCTCCAACTCTTTTGAAGTTAGCCTCTTCTGGCTCCTCTTTACGCTTTCTATGATATGATGGGGCTCTTGACATTGTAATGAGACTCTTTGGGAAGGGAGTATATATATGTATATAGCGGAGCTAGGGCTCAATGCATGATTCTTTGTCTTCTTTGGCTTTTCAAGGCTGTAAGTGGACAGCCTTCTGGTACTTAGTATGAAAGAAGTATTTTTACCAAAGCTCCTTATTTGTCAAAGCAGTTATGCTCCCTTATAAGGAGTCCCTAGAAGTAGCTAACTAACTCAGCAGTAGCATCTTTGAGTAATGGCCTACAATTTCCCAGGAACATACTGGTACTTTTATAGCTATGCCTTTAACAGGTTGAAAGGACATAATTAAGGTCCTCAATTGCTTCTGCTAATAGTTCAATAATAAATTAAGGCTTACAAAAGAAAAGTATAGTAATTTGTATATATAAAATTTTCCTTGCTTGTACTGATTTATAAGCAATTCTTCTCTTATACTATCCTGGAGCTATGGCTTGACGGGATAGGTTCAGGTATTAGCTTCAACCTGATGTTAAGGCTCATGCTCTTGACTACCTCAACAACAGAAGTAATTACACCTACTATACCACAAGGTGCATACTATACCGCTAATAAGTCTCCTAGTGTACTCTGAGTCTGCAAAACTTTCCGCTGGGCTACCATTTGCTAATGACACATATTCTTTGTTTAGTAGCAGTATGTAATTCTAGACTTCCATGATATCTAGAGGCTTTATCTTAGAGGGATGATCCCTTAAGTCATACTTGTGCCCTTGATTTATTAGGGACTTAGACAGAATAGGGAAAGGGGTATAGAATAGGCTTGTATGTAATATAGAGAGTACTTTAGCTTGCTTAGTCCTTATACAACCTAGAGGCTGACTAAGCATACTAGGAGGGCAAGGGGGGTGTGTATACTAGGACAATAAGCCTAAAGGCAAATTTATTAGTAAGCGTATCTATTACATGAGCTGCTACTCACCTAAAGGCAAAAAGTTGAAGCTAAGGCCTTCAGGGAGCATTACAGGGTCCTTATATACATAAACAAGGGCTGTGCTAATGTCCATGCACAGCTTCTCGGAAATGACAAGGAAAGCTTTAATAATAGTACTAACGGATGACTAAGCCTAATAGCATGCTTATTACACTATACTGAGTGATCCTTAGCCTAACAATAGAATAGTCTAGACTGTGCTTACTAACTAATCACTAGTACAAGGGAACTATGATGGCCGGTTATGTGACCAAGCACTATGTGATCCTTTTGCCTTGTTGGGTGAATAAATAATGAAAGGGATGTAGAAAATGGAAAACAAATTGTAAAAATACAAGAAAAATAGCGAAAAATAGAGAAAAATTAGGAGAGTCTGAGTATCCCTATGACACCAGTGATGAACTAAATGTGCATATCTCCCAGCTTGAGCTCTGCTATGTATGCTAGTTCTATGAACCTTGATGTATAATCTTGTATAGCATGGGTTCTTTGTTGAAAGTTTTGGATTTTAGATAGCATATCTACCTTGTAGTCAAAGTTGCTATAAGTAGCCCTGAATTTCTAGTATAGCCCGGTAAGGTTAAAGTCAGGGCTTCCTGGTTTTTTAGCTTTTTCAATTTCTGGGATAAAGTGTACAGCCCAGTCTGCTGCTAATCTTGTTAGGTACCTGATGAATTGTTTGGCCTCACTTTGAGGGTCTTTATATAGTTCCTCATTATCCAATATCTATAACTTCCAGTCCCTCAGGAAGGTTCAGAATTTTTGTGTATCCCCATTATATTTTTCCAGCCTAGTTCCTACTTCCTTTGGTTTTGGGGGGTTAGGGGTATACCACTCCTTAATCTCTTTATCTTCTCCTCCTTTTCCCTTTTTTGTTATGAACCAGATTTTTTATCCTCCAGCAAAGTGTGTCATATTAGTATGCTGATTTTGCATGCCTCCCATTATTTTTAGGATA
Organism: Agroathelia rolfsii; assembly: GCA_018343915.1. Lineage (NCBI taxonomy): Eukaryota > Fungi > Basidiomycota > Agaricomycetes > Amylocorticiales > Amylocorticiaceae > Agroathelia > Agroathelia rolfsii. The sequence goes on from JABRWF010000002.1 coordinate 4,344,786, forward strand.
TCAGCTTGGCCCAGAGCAAGGAGCTCCATAGTTTGAAATAACCAAGAGATAGCACCTTCTAAGGTTGCAGAGGCTCCTGAAGTGCCCCCAACTCCTTTGAATTCAACCTCCTCTAGTTCCTCCTTCCACTTTCCATGATGTGATAGGGCTTTCAACATTATAGTAGGAGTTTAATAGGGGGAGTGTGCATGTATATAGCAGAGCTAAGGCTCAACGTAGAATATCTTTGGTCTTCTTTGGCTTAATAAAGTTGTAAGCAGACAACCTTCTGGTAATAGTAAAGGGAATTAATCTAAAAGGCTTCAATGGTGTCAAAGCAGTTATGCTCCCTTATAAGGAGTCCCTAGAAGTAGCTGACTAACTCAGCGGTAGTGCCTTTGGGTAATGGCCCACAATTTCCCAGGAATGTACTGGTACTTTTGTAGCTATGCCTTTAACAGGTTGAAAGGATGTAATTAGGGTCCCTAATGGCTTCTGCTAATAGTTTAATGATAGTGTTGGTTCACAAAAGAATAGGTAACTACTTTGTCTAAAAATTGTTCCTTGCTTATGCTGATTTGTAAGCAATTCTTTTTTATACTAGTCTGGAGCTATAGCTCTATGGACTAGGCTTAGGTATTAGCTTTGACCTGATGTCAAGGCTCATGCTCTTAACTACCTTAACAACAGAAGTGATCATACCCACTACACTATGAAGCATACACTGTACTGCTAATAAGTCTCCTGGTATACTCTGAGTCTATAAGACTTTCCGCTTGGCTACTGTTTGCTAATGATGTATTTTCTTTGTTTAGTAGTGGTATGTAATTCTAGACTTCTGTGATATCTAGAGGCTTATCTTAAAGGGGTAGACCTTTAAGTCACACTTATGCCCTTGATTTATTAGGGACTTTTGGCAAAAAGGGGGAAGGGGCGTAGGAGAGGGGGGGTTTATGCATAAAGTAGAGGGTGCTTACTTAGTCCTTATACAATCTAGGGGCTGACTAAGCACACTAGGAGGGCAAGAGGGGGTGTGTATACTAGGATAATGAGCCTGAAGGCAAATTTATTAGTAAGCATATCTATTATATAAGCTACTACTCACCTGAAGGCAAAAGGTTGAAGCTAAGGCTTTTAGAGAGCATTAAAGGGTCCTTATATACATGAACAAGGGCTGTGCTAAGGTCCATGCATAGCTTCTCGGAAATAATAAGAAAAGCTTTAATAATAGTATAAACGGATAACTAAGTATGATGGCATACTTATTGCATCATACTAAGTGATCATTAGCCTAACAATAGAATGGTCTAGGCTATGCTTACTAGATAGGCACTGGTATAAGGGAACTATAATGGCCGGTTATGTGACCAAGCACTATGTGATCCTTTGCCTTGTTAGGTGAATAAATAATAAAAAAGATGTAGAAAATGGAAAATAAATCATAAAAATACCAGAAAAATAGAGAAAAATAGAGAAAAATCAGGAGAGTCTGGGTGTACCCATGAAAATTCCAAGAGTCTGGACCACAGACAGAGGCCCACAATTTGCAAGCTAGGTTATAAGGGAAATTCACCATAAATTAGGAATTAAAATAGCCTTATCTATAGCATACCACCCCTAAAGTGATAGACAAACTAAGAGGCTAAATCAAGAAATCAAAACCTATTTACAAATATACTTAAACCAACAACAAATAAATTGGGCAGATAATCTGGAAATAGCAGAATTTGTATTGAACCAGCGGCAAAGCTCGGCAACTGGGTTCACCCCCTTTGAGCTAAACTATGGCTTCATACCAAGAATGGAAATTCTCTCACAACCCCAGGTCAAGACAATTGGAGCACAGGACTGGTTAGGAAATCTAAAGGAAACATAGAAAGAAGCCTAAGCAGCTCTACAAAAAGCAGTGGAAACAATAAAACAATATTATGATCAAAATAAAAAGAAGTTCCTATAGCTAGAACCTGGAGCTAGAGTTTGGTTAGATACACAAAACATAAAGTTTGCCAAACAACCAAGTAGGAAACTTAGCCCTAAAAAGCTAGGTCTCTATAAGGTAGTTAAAAGAATTAGGGAACTAAATTATAAAATAAACATCCCAAAAAATTGGCATGTACATAACGTATTCCATGTGAACCTCCTACAACTATACTAAGAAAGTGAAATCCCGGGAAGAGCCCCAGAAGAACCCCCACTAGTAGAAGTGGAAGGCAAAGAAGAATAGGGAGTCTTACATATTAGAGATGCTTGACTATACAGAAGATGGAAAAAGTTGTAGTTTCTAGTAGAATACAAGGGTTATCCAGGAGAAGAAAGTTGGGAATTTGCTAAAGACATACATGCAAAAAGACTTATTTCCCAATTCTATAAGGAAAACCCAAGTGCTCCAAGGAGGATTTTGGCAACTACCTTTGATAAGCTACCTTTCTATAAGGTGGAAAATCTAATGCAGGTCAAGACTTTAGTCATGGATTTATGGTGTTTCAGACTTAGGTGATTCCAGGGGAACGCCCCTTAAAAGAGGGGTAATGTAATGGGTACACCCAGACTCTCCTGATTTTTCTCTACATTTTTATATTTATTTTGTATTTTTATGATTTTTCCTTGATTTTCTACATTTTATTTATTTGCTACAGACATTTCTAAAGGACAATTGGTCACATAGTACTTGAGCACATGACTGGCCATCATAATACCCTTATACTGGTGTCCATTAGTAAGCAGAGTCTAGACCATTCCATTATTAGACTTGGATCAGTCAGCATGACATGATAATCATGCCATTATGCTTAGTCATCCATTTGTGCTATCTTTAATGATTCCTTGTTATTTCTGGAGGCTGTGCACAGACCATTGCACAGCCCCCACTCTAGTATATAAGGACCCTGTAACACTCCCTAAAGGCCTTAGCTTTGACCTTTTGCCTTCAGGTGAGTAAGAGCATATATAGTAAGGTAGCTTACTAATAAATGTTTGTCTTTAGGCTTATTGTCCTAGCCCATACACCAACTCGCCCTCCTAGTATACTTAGTCAGCCCCTAGGTTGTATAAAGACCACGTAAGCCTTACACCTGCACCTCTCTTTCTACACTACCTCTACGCCCCTACCTCTTGCTTTAAGAAGTCCCTAATATATAAGGGTATTTGTGTGAACTTAGGAGTTGTATCTCCTTTAAGCCAAAACCTCTATACATAACAAAAGTATAGAATGACATACCATTACTAAGCATTGTGCATACATCATTAGCAAATGGTAGCCTAGTAGAAAGCTTTGTAAGCTTAGAGTATACTAGGAGACTTATTAGCAGTACAGTGTATATTGTGTGGTAAATCAGGTGATGTTACTTTAGTTGGTTGAGGTAGTCAAGAGCATAAGCCTTGACATTATATAAGAATAGTTGTGGTAAAGGCCTATATAACAGACTTTTAGCAGCTACTATACTTAGAGCCTAATCTTACTTATAATATTGAAACTGCAATTTAGGGATTACTCCAAGGTTATTCATAGATAGAGTAAAGATTAATTTGAAATCTATAAGTCCAACCAATAACTATTATATGAAAACAGTATAAAATTATTATGCTTTATTATATTTTGTCTAGAATTAAATTGTATATCTATGGTATATTAGTATTAGGATTACTATTATTAAAAAAGAAAACCTAAAGTAGAAAAGTATACCGGAAAAGAGGACTATCATCTCCAAGCTCTCGATATTTATCTTGCATACCACTATGAATGCCTTTGCACTCACAGAATGCTATTTTTTCCCTATTTAATCGATGATAATTCCACATAGAGAAAAGTGACAGGATAATTCTGCTTAAATCACAGTAAAATTATCGCCGTTAAATGAGTTAACCACTTTACACTTGTAAACAATAGCTTAACGTACGAAAGTCCAAGCCAGCCCATGATTGTTCCATGTCCATAATGGAAATATAGTGGGTCGTAATAAATAAATGAGGAACAGATACCACCTAGGTTACTCATGCCAATCACAATGGCAATAACAACCCCGCGTTTCATAGACCCACCAGCATTACCTCCTACCCAAGCAAGGCTAATAGCAATAACAGGGTAGATGCCTGCAGCAGCTAAAATGGCTCCTGCATAGCCGGCCCTAGGAGATGTAGTATTGTACAAGAGAATGTATCCAATAAGAGAGACAAGATTGCCTAGCACTATAAAGGGGCCGCGGGTGTTCATCTTGTCTGAGATGATACCTATAATTATAGTTAGTATACACCCCACAACTTGATAAGTAGTTAGATTCTCTAGTTCAAGTAACTTGTAGAAGGGACCTTACTAGAAGGAGGGATAGTGAGTAGTTGGGCATGTGCTGTGGTATACCCAAGTTCATTGATGATGGTAGGTGTAAATAGTGCAATAGCATATACAGCAATTAATGGACTGTTAAATATAGATTATAAGGTCTGCATTGCCTAAACAATCAAAACCAGAATATATAACTAACCCAATATTAATGCCCCACTGTAGCCAAGTCTTATAATCTTTCAATGCCTGGAAGACAAATTTTTTGTTATAATGCTGGACTTCGTTTCCTGTGTCCTCCTTAATTATAGCAAGGACACAGTAACGCTCTGCTTTGGTTAGAAACCTTGCTGTTTCAGGATACTTTGAATGTGAGAAGAGTATATTAGTAAATAACATAGTGGTAAATGTAAGTCCCAGGACACTCTTACATCATACATGCAAAAGTAGGAAATAAGTGCAACAAGGATGGTAACAATGCCTTCCAAACAGAACTATAGAAGGGATGCAAATGTCAGTACTGTAAGTCATCAGTCAATTGCAGAGAGTTCTTTTACTTACAATCCATTGCCATCCATGGAGACCACCAATACTATCCAAGAATGAATAAGCATGCACTCTAATCCATTGATCCAATTATTACTCACCCTTCCATCTTCTCAATACCATACCTGAGGTAAAAATTCAATTGCATAAGTGAACTAGCAATGATAATGAAATTTAATTGATTACACACGCAAGAAGACCACCAAATGCTCCTGCAATTGTAGCAGCCGAAAAGAATATAGCAATCCGTTTTGATTGTTCTGAACGAGGATACCAGAGAGAAATGTAGTATGTGACGCCGGGGAATAGACCAGCTTCTATACACAGATAAATACAAATCAGATACAAACAATGGTGATGTCAAAATTTGGATATATACCTGCTAATCCAAGGAAGAAGCGGGCCCTGCACACATGCATAAAAAATTGTCAGGCAAGTGGAAAATCTCAGCAGTTGCTAATTGCATACACAATCAAACCCTGGTAGCTATTTACCAGGCACATCAGGGTCATCACAAGACCCCATGCAATCATTATAGTTGGTACTATTGTAAATTGTTTTAGTCCAATCCATTTGAGTCCAAAATGCAGGAAATTTACTCCATATTGATGGTTTGAAGAGCTTAAGCAAAATGTTTCTATTGATGAGCCTATAGTGAGTCCTATGTTGAGAATATTTTGAACATAGGAAACATACGAGGGTACTTCCATAAGACAATATGGAATCTAGGTGCAAAAAGGGGGCAAAATGAGATAATAGAACTCAGAAGGTACAAGAAAGGAGCAAATCACAAAGAATATTGCAGCTGCAATGTTATACTTGTATCCCACAAGATGTAGATCTTTTGACATTCCGGCGATTTTAGCATTCCCTGAAGAATTCCAATGTATTTGGTAAACTGAACAGTAGAGCTAGTGACATGTAGATTTATTACAGTGGGTTACACACCTATGTTAGCACGATCCCTAGCATGCTGTTTTTAGCCAATGACGCAATTTATAGCCTATCATATTCTTACAGGAAAGACAACTAAATGAAGCTGTCAATATCGAATCAAACATTCAATTTAATACGGAAACGCATTGCTTACAAGATACAGCAGAGATACAAAAGGAAGGAGGTGCCAGTCGAGCTTTCTTAGGAGACGAGCACGCTCCTTGCCCGTTGGGACATTATAAGTGATGCTTGCACTGCCCCTGTTGCCCGCGTAATGCTCTGGCTCAATGACGGCGCCGTTTGGGTCAGCTTTCTTCTCGTTGTCACCAGTAGTGTAGCCTGAGAGAGACATGATGCGGTAATAGAGAATAGTGAGGGCTGCAGAACACACGGGGCCGTAGACCAGAGAACTGAGTTTATAAACCTCCAGTAACACGACTCAACAGCTGAACTGCCGAAGTTAGGAAGACATGTACACGCTCAAACAAGCAGGCAGAGGTCAAAAAAAATGCCGTTTTATTTAAATATCGCACAAAAGCCGCTGGGGACCCCTGCAGCAATTGTGCGATATCATAAAATAGACCTTCGTCAACATCTGTTACAACTTATTTGATCTCGTGACTAGAAGTCACACTTCCGTTGGGCCGAAGTTACGGGCACTACACCTGGGTTATAGATGCCAGTGAATATTAATGTCTAGCATTTCTACAACTTTCAATCTGCCTGGTTTCTCAGTGTCAAAACCACTTCCTATAAACTCTTACGAAGAGTATAGAGGCGGAAGCACCCCACTAGTGATTGACAACGGTTCAACATCTCTCAGATGGGGCTTTTCTACAGCTCCTTTGCCTCGTTTCGGTCCCAATGTCATATCAAAATACAGAGAGCGCAAGTCAAACAAACAACTGCTTCTCTTTGGTGATGGGCTGGACGCAGATAGCACCTCCAAATCCCAGGCTAAAATGCCATGGGAAGGTGATATTCTGCTCAATTTTGATGGGATGGTAAGACTGCACGAGTGTGTTGCAGATACGGTTTCACAACATTGATGGAATTTTCAAGGAGCATGCGTTGGATTATGCATTTACAAATTTGGGTATTGATACACCCAGCATTGAGCATCCTATCATCTTCTCTGAGCGGCTAAGCACACCGCTTCACTCTCGCACTCGTACGCCCCCACATTGCTCAGTACTTTTGTGTATACCGACTAATTGTTGTTGGTTCAAGTAACATCCGAGCTATTGTTTGAACTCTATTCCGTCCCCTCCACCGCGTATTGCGTCGATAGTATCATGGCTTTCTATCACAACAACGCAACGGACCACTCCTCTCAGCACTTTACCTCCGATGGACTGGCTGTGTCATTTAATACGTCTTCTACGTCCGTTATACCAATCTTGAATGGCAAAGGTATCATGAGCCAAGCTAAGCGGTAAGTCATTGTCCTGTAGTATCTCACGACTATTCATCACAATTGCAGAATTCCTTGGGGCGCATCTCAGGCTTCAGAATACCTGTTAAAGTTGATTCAGCTGAAATATCCGGCTTTCCCTACCCGCGTAACCCCCCATCAATCATCGGTAACCGAATTGTTGATTTAAAGCAGACATCTACTAATTATGAACTGTGTTTTACTCAGTGGATGCTCCAAACTTTCTGTGAATTCAGCACAGACTACCCTTCCCTCTTACGAAGACTGAAGGATCCATTGCAGTTGAAAGCATCTGAGAGAATTATTCAATTCCCTTTCGTGGCCAGCACTCAGGAGGAAAAATCTGATGCAGAACTCACTCGATTGGCGGAGCGTCGGCGAGAACAGGGCAAGAAATTGCAAGAGATGCAAGTAAAAATGCGTGCTGAAAAGGTTGAGTTCAGTCGCCATTACATGGATATCTACAAATTCATTGTCTTGTTGAGAGTAGTTAGCTCAGAAAGAGGACGATCTAGCTCATCTATTGGAATTGAGAGAAAGCCGAGACACTGATAGCAAACGTGAATGGCAGGTAACACCCTCCCATATCTTCATGCATATCTCATGGACTGATGTATTTGAAGAATAAACTAGATGCCGAGGGATTCGAAGATGAGGAAATGTTCGACGAGACAATCAAGAAGCTTGAGAATGACGTCAAGCGTGCTCGAAAGAAGGATGCCGACGTAGATGAGGTTTTGGTAAGTCCAAGCTTGCTTTTTACGTGATGTATACTGAATACTTTCAGGACGAGCCATCTTTTCCTCTTGTAGATGTTCCTGATGCGGATGTTCGTGGACAATGCTTTATGTCTACAATCTGACTAATTTCTTTTAATAAAGCTCGATGAAGATAGTTTGAAAGAGAAGCGCCGTCAAAAGTTGATGAAAGCCGGATACGAGGCGCGTCTGCGTGCCAGACAAGAGAAAGAACGTGAGCTGGAGCTCCGAGCAGCTGAGGAGAAGCGAGAGGAAGACGAACGAGTGGCAGATCTAGACGGATGGGCCAGGAAATTGAGGCATGAGCAGGAGGTCTCTAGCCATTTCTCGGCATGTTTTCTCTGCTGCTAATGCATTGTCTTACTAGGTATTAATGGCGCGTATCAAAGAGCGTGCAAAGAGAAAGGCTGCTCTCAGCGACAGAAAGAGCGCCGCGTCGCAGGCACGAATGAAGAGTATTGCATCCCTAGCCGCAGACGATCGTGTACCGAAAAAGAAACGTAAGGCAGGAAGTGGTGCGTAGAGTCAACTGTTCATGGTAGCCATATCCCTCAAGTATTGCATCACAGAGGACATGTTTGGTGCCAATGACTCGGATTGGGCTATATACCGCAAGATTGTACGCTTTCATTTGGGAAAAAATAAAATAAAATCTACAAGCAATTTACTAATTTTATTTAGAATACAGCAGCTGCATCATCCGATGAGGAAGAGGAACTCATGCAGCTTCACACGGTTGAACAAAAACTCCTCGCGCATGACCCAACTTTTGCTATCGAAGACACTCACGCAGCGTTGACGACTCAAAAATCTGCTTTAATCACAGCGTTTCGTCCCCAATATCCAGAGGGCGATAACGAAGGTTATCTCATTTATTCCAAATCATAACATTGTCTAATATTCTCATCGTTTAGGGGCGACACGCATCCACCTGAACACCGAGCGCTGGCGCGCTTGCGAGGTGTGGTTCTCCCCTGGCATGGCTGGAGTTGATTCGGCTGGTCTTCATGAGGTCATACACAACATTTTGTCCACTTTCCCGGAGGCAGAGAAGGGGCGCTTAGCCAAGGTCTACCCGCCATTCATTTTAGCTTATATCGGATGCTAACTTCTTGCAACTAGAATATCTTCCTCACCGGTTCACCCGTTGCACTTCCTGGGTTGGCAGACAGACTATATGCCGAAATTCGACCAGTCCTTCCGCCTGAAATACCTATCAACGTCGTGAAGGCAGCCGAACCTGCACTAGATGCCTGGCATGGTATGGCACGGTTTGCTAACACTGGAGCGCTGCCTGGAGTGAGTGTCACGAAGGAAGAATATGAAGAATGGGGTGGCGAGAGAGTCAAGAGATGGTGGGGCGGCAACTGGAACTATAGCGTCACGAAATTTTCGAAATTAGACAGGGCTTCATCAGCAAATCCCGACGCAGATAACACCATGGCAGATGCGGACGATAATGGTGCTCCTGAAGCAGACATGGATGCACCATAGAACTAACTCTTCCTAATATTGTATTCTCATGCAATGACTATCGTTTTCCCATGTTCTTCTAGCTGTACGGAAACTTGAATTATGTTCAAAAAATCTCGCCAGGGAGTAGGTATGCTTTAATAATCAACAAAGGAAAATGGCATAAAATCAAAAATTACAGGGTAATGCCATAACAAAGAGCTCCAGGAAGGACGCGGGATAGATGATTAACAAAATGCACATGCCCTTCAACAGCAGCCAGTGGTTGTAGATGAGCCGGGTGGTGCATTGACTTTGACAGAGCCGTCTCCGCCAGAAGCCCCTGCCGGAGCTCCCGAAGCATCTGCTTGCGAATCGATAAGTCTTGTCTTGATATCACTATAGCAAAGACAAACATATGAGTTCATGAATCCGATGTAACAAGTTTGGTCATACCGAGCCAGCGTGAAGAAGGCATCCTCGACACCTTCATTAACTTTAGCTGATGTTTCCATGAACTTGATCCCGAGCTCGTTCGCAAGTTCTCTGCCCTGTTCCTCGGTTACAATTCTCTTGTCTGTCCAGTCAGACTTGTTCCCTATCAGGATCTTGTTAACTCCCTCCGAAGCATGTTGTTCAATGTTGCTGTGCCAAGTGCGGATATCTAGAGGATAGATAAGCCACTGATCAAAGAACGGTGACATGGCATACTTACTGTTGAAAGATCGTTCATCTGTAACATCATACACGAGCAGTATACCCATAGCACCACGGTAGTACGCTGTCGTTATTGTTCGAAAGCGTTCCTGACCAGCGGTATCCCACTGCAAGAAGATACGTCAAGCGAAAATCGGGCATAAGATGGGAGTACACACGATTTGGAGTTTGATGCGCTTCCCGTCTAGCTCAATCGTTCTAATCTTGAAGTCAATGCCGATGGTGGTAATGAACGACGGTGTCCATGCGTCATCACAGAAACGAAGGAGGAGGCAAGATTTGCCAACGCCTAGACAAGAACTATTGGTTATATCTCGGAAACATGAATACGATGAAAAGGGCGCTACCAGAGTCGCCAATTAGTAGTAACTGTGCCAGAAGTTGACCTATTCAATATACTGTTGGGCGCACAGCAGGGGCAAGGAAACAAACCTTGATTAGAAAGTCATAGTGAGGAGCTGGCATCTCGTGAACTCAGGGATCTAGCTAGATATCTCAGAAAGGAAATCCGTTTGAATAAATTGTAAATGAGCGAGTTGATGATACTGACATGGACGTAGTATGGTCGTGCAGCACTGGCAACGTTCCCGCCTCCGGGCCTCCGTCGTGGCTTGTGATAGCCACAGCAGCCACACCACGCCTCTGATTTTTACTTCCGACATATGCGCTCATTGCAATGGCACGTGGCCTTTGGCTTCTGCTCTTTTTTTGGTATTAGTGGCTTTCCAGCGGCTACGTTGCACCACGTCAAGTTCATGTCATCAATAAGGTGGCTCGGGTCACCTTTTTGATTCCTCAAGCCGACTAAGAACAAAGCCGATTCCTCCTATCTGATGTATTTTCTTCATTTTTTGCTGAATCAAATCTAAGCTATCTTCCTCGTGTTGACATATTTGGGATTGCGCTGATCCAAGCAACAACTTTGGCTTAACATGTGGCCTCGTGATGATGATAGGGCTTGTGTGATGCTCCTTTTTCCATTATACTGTGCAACTCATGTCAATAGGTTATCTTCCCGATACTTCGATAGACCCTTTGTTGTCTTGTGTTGAGAACGATAAAAGCACCTCCATTGCCACAATCTAGTTTCTGCCTCAACCCACAATGTCCCCTCTCAGCATTCCGAAAACATCACCCTTGCTAATTCTTCGGCCAGAACAACTTTGTGACGATACTATATGTACAAAAGCAATTCTAGAGGCAGAAGATCATCTCCTCAGCCCATCATCCAACCAGGCCCACCTGATAGAAATTCTCAATGTCCCAAAGCTATTTGAATTTTTTATCACAGGCAAGACATTTTGCTAGTTGGGACTCATCGACCGTTATACTCAATTAAACTTAGCATCTGAACGCTCGAAGAGCATCACTTATTTGATTCTTGAGAATTACCCGTCATCCTTGGAGGAATTCTCTGAAACGCCGATCACAGCCCTAGTCGAGCGAATCCAGCATTTCTTGTACTTCGCCGAATCAACAATTGATCTCGATAGTAAAACCAAGGGACTCATTAGAGATGATGGAAAATATATTTTGCTGACTTTGCGTGCTGTGAAAGCCATGCAATCTATAAACTTCGACAGCCTGGCTCCTGAATCCACTGATGCTGTATTAGCCAATGACGACGAAGAGCAGGATAGCTTCCTCCTCTCCCGACCCAATAAAAACCAGCGCAGATCTAGGAAAACCCATAGTAAAATACTTTCCTCCCCTCACCAGACCTTTCAAGATCTCAATCTCACGATGCCATTGAGCAATGACGAAGCGTCTTTGCTATGCAGTAGTCTACTAGAGGAGCAAAAGGGATACATTCATGTTGGTCTTAGCCACTGGCTCATATTCATTACTCTAATTACATTTTTTCAGCTTCTTCTCAATGTACTATGTACAGCAGGTTTTGCATCATACGCAAAATCTCAGTATATTCCAACTACTTCTGACTCACAACTAGTGGATTCTACATACAATTACGAAATCAGTACTCGGTCTGACAACCCATCCCCTGATGCTACACTATCAGCTGCGTTCCCGATGGTTCAGCCCATGAAAGCTGCTCTGTATTTTGATAATGCTGACGGATTTGGAGAATGGCGCATCTTTATCTCTGGCAGAGCTGATGCTGATCTACGTGGATTACGACGGCGCGATCAACATTTATTCCAAATTGTTATCAAGAAAATCAAGTAGGTTTTTGATGCATATGCATATGATATGTTTTCTACTTACACAGTTTGCAGACAACTTTCTAGAGGTGAATTTTCTGCTGACAACCAGAAACGCATCGATGGGAACAGAGTAAATGTACCAATTTTTGAAGCAAAAATGACCGGAGATACAAGACTGGTGGTAAGTTTGTCTTAATATTTGACTCGGGAGTCGTTCATTAATCTCGTTGATTAGTACCATATCGACTGTATTACCGATTACGATAGCACAGTATGCTGACCCTTTATCATGATTCTTGAATGTGTTGTCTAAGATATTGTCATTCTGCTAGATTGAATCGCAAGGTAGCGTTAATTGCTTTTTACAAGTAATAATATTACTAACCCCGTTGTTCGTCAAGTCATCAAGATATTCGGTGTTTATACACATGCGCAAATTGATCGTATTCGATGGAGTTCCGTTAGCTACCAGCTCAGTCACCATGGTCCGGAGTATAGGGATAGGTTAGTCTTTCCTTGTTATGCCCATCCCTTATTTCACTTACATGTGTTTTGTAGAGTTACCGTTCGCAATAAGCGAGCTGATGATGCTGCATGCTATAGCCCCGCGTCGTTTCCGCCACTTGAACAAACAAGCCCCATTACTCTTGCACCGTCTACTCTACCACAGGAAGACCTCAGAAACGTAAGCTATGTCACCTTTTGAGGATTGCAGGACACAGCATTCTAATAAAAAATTTAGCTGCATACGCTTTTGACGTAAGAATTTGATCAAATCTTCCTAAATAAGCTTTTATTCATGGTTTTCAGTCTCGAAAAATACGTTGTTTTGTCCAAGGTATTTCTGCTTCTTCTACTTGGTAGACAGTTTCAAAAAAATTGATGCTTTGCTAGGCTTTGCTAAACAGTAAGTTTTTGTCTTCCTCTTGGATCTCTGGATTCCTTCGATCTGATTTCTTTGCACCTCAGGCATTATTGCCGACGAAGATGTCGCCCATGTATTCAACGTTTCGTAAGTTATATTTGGTTCTTACCCTGAAAGCTTTGTAATGTTGCTCTCTAGGCCCAGGGAAAAGGAGATCATTGAACATCCCTACTCGTGCTTTGTATTAGGAAGAAGTGGGACTGGGTACGAAACTTCGCGACGATTCCTATTAATGTTAGCTTTAAACACATTTTCAGAAAAACCACAACAATGCTGTTTAGGATGCTTGGAATTGAGCGTGTGTGGTCTATGGGCTCGCAGGACATAGGGACACCCCGGCAACTATTTGTTACGCAATCACCCGTCCTCGCAAGCAAGGTAGAGGAGTATTTTAGAAAACTTATGAGCTCACTCAATACCGCTTCCTACACACTGACCGATCTTGCTCGGATTGCGAAAGAGAAGAAGAAAAGACAGGAAGACTTGGACGCGGAGCTCATTGATCGTGATGATGACATCGAATTCCAGACAAAACTTCCCCAAAGATTCAGCCAGCTTGAAGACAAGCATTTTCCGTTATTTCTTACCTACGGCCAGGTTTGTTCCTTTTATCATATTTCTTTTGTATTTCTGACTAATCCCACTTTACAAATTCCAAGTTGTGTCAAATGCTCGGAGCTGATATTGAAGAATTTATGACTGAGCTTTTGGGAAAAGAAAAACAGAACGAAGCCGATCCTAATCATAGTCTTGATGATATAGTGCCCGCGGAATGGAGGGTTAGGTCAAGCTCGCAAACTTTGGTGTCATATGACATTTTCAGAAGCCAATACTGGGATCATTTCTCTCAAAATCTTGCTAAAGGCCTTGGTAAGCTCTTGATACACTCTTTTGCGGATCAAATTGATTTATAAATTATAGATCCGGCTCTTGTCTATAGCGAGATCATTGGCATGTCCTACTTCTGTTGCTTGACGAGCTATTTTCTCATCTTATTCATGTCAGGTACCATCAAAGGCTCTGAAAAAACCCTTACATGTGCCAAGCACTTCCTGGACAAGCGTGCATACGAGGAGCTGGGAGTAAAAGCAAGCTCTATCACATCAGCCAGGCGTGAATCCATCTATGGTATCTTTGAATCGTACTCCAAGCAAAAACGCAACTATAGGCAATACGACTTGGCCGACAGGTTTGTCCGATATCTTTCAAAGTTTATGTGAAATCATTTTAAATCTGGCCACAGGACTCACGACATTATTCGCTTTATTCGCAAATTTTGTAACACCCATGACGGTGGTCTATTATCCAACACGGGTAATATACTGAACACTACAAATAGTGCTGGTATCTTCGGTCAAAAGATTCATTATCTGTGAGTTAAACAAATACATGTACCTAGATATTACTTTAAAGGCTATTGCTTCGCCTTTAGGTATGTTGATGAGGCCCAGGATAACCTCATTGTCGATGCCCTACGTAGGTTCTAGAGTTAGTTGTTTGAATTGATACGTACTGATAAATAACATCTTTGAAACAATGGGTAGTCTTGCGGTGGCTCTGTAGCAACCCTAATGGCCTTTTCTTTGCCGGCGATACTGCGCAAGCGATATCCGCCGGCAGCTCATTCCGCTTTGACGACCTGAAAGCTTTCATCTGGCGGATTGAGGTATCGTCATTTGATTGAACTAAATTCTTATGCCATTCAACACCTTGCTTTAGGAAAATAATTCCATCCAATTACCCTCGTCCATTCCGACACATCAGCCCGCGTCTTTCCAGCTTGTGACAAATTATCGATCACACGGTGGTATCGTCAAATGTGCCCACTCTGTCATTGAAATAATTACGCGCTTCTGGCCATTTACCATTGATGTATTGGCGCCAGAAAAAGGTGTCGTGGATGGAAAGAATCCTGTTTTTCTGTATGGTTGGGATCAGCAAACAGCTCGCTATGAGCAATTTTTATTTGGAGATTCGTAAGTCGTCGATAAAATGAGATTCAAACATCTTACCAGATCACGTCAGGGACTCGTCGATGGAATTCGGGGCAAAACAATGTTGGTGAAACATTATCGAAGGCCGACGTTCCTTTTGATGAAATCATTGTAGGTATTCTTGTGAGAGACGAAAGTGCTAGGGAAAAGCTAAGGAAGCAAATAGGGGATATCGGTCTTATATTGTTTGTTGTTTGACAAGCTTGGAATGAAGTTGCGGGTAATCTAACTAGTCATTATCAGGACCCTATACGAAAGCAAAGGCCTTGAATTTGATGACGTATGTCTCAGACATTCTCATTTTTATCCCAAATTAACAGTGAGATTTCAAGGTTCTACTCTACAACTTTTTTCAAGATTCTGCGATGGATCACTCAAGATGGCGCCTAGTCTTACATTTAATGGATGGTCATGATGAAAAATATCTTACTGTGCCAAGGTTCGATGTTGTTCGCCATGCAGGCTTGTGCACCGAGGTTTGCAAATTTACCGACTCACCCCCTGAGCACCATTTTCTTTGTTCTTAAAATCCTTTGCTTTCAGCTCAAGTCCTTGTATGTGGCCATTACCCGAGCACGCCAAAATATTTGGATCATGGATTCATCTGATAGATGTGAACCTATGAAGGTCTTAATTAAATTGTTAATCTAGGCTTCTTTTCTGGTTCTAATAGCTATTGATATAGGATCTTTGGAGTTCTCAACGGCTTGTAGACATCAAAACTCCCGGGATGGATGTCCCAGTTTTTACTGTATCTTCTACACCAGAGGAATGGGCCGAAACTGGACGTAGACTCTTCGACCATAAGCGTTATTTGCAGGCAAAGCATTGTTTTGAACGGGCGAGTCAGCCTCATAGAGTCACTATTGCGAATGCATATCACCTTCGGGAAAATGCTCGTATGATACCTGGAAACTCTGTAGCAGATAAACTTGTACAGAAGCAGGCATTCAGTATGGCGGCTCGGCAGTTCGTCATATGCGCTTCGAATGCAAGGCAAAACGTCTCTCGAAGCTATTACCGGGCAGCTGCAGCCTGTTTCCAATCCACTGAGGAGTTTCAATCGGCTGCTCAATGTTACGAGCAAGCGGAGGATTTCAACTACGCTAGTCAGCTGTATCGAAAGCTAGGATACTTCGACGACGTTACTCGTGTAATTCAAGCGCATCAAGACTCCATGGACGAGTCCCTTGTCAATTCTTTGATTGGGATTTCAAAGCTCTTCTATCTTCGCCAGAATCATTTAAAGTAAGTCTATTTAGTGCATTTACGTTCACGGATGAACCATAAAATTCGTACGTTTTCAGGAAAGCAATACAGTTGTTTCCACCTGACGGTGACGAGATGCTAGAATTTACGGAGGATTACGACCTGCCACTGGCGCAAGCTAGTATCTTGGAAGAGCGTGCCCGGTTCTCGGATGCGGCGGAGATCCTACTTAGAGAAGGCCGTGAAGTTGCTGCCATCACATGTCTTCTCAAGGACACCAAAAATAAGACGTCGGTCCAACGCGTTGGCGAGTATCTGTTGAGAGGGCTATGGCAAAAAATGTCCTTTGCTTCATCCTTCGATTCGGAGTCTATGGCTGCCACGAAAGAGCTTCTGAACATATCGGAACGACTAAATGTGTCTCTTTTAACATCTGCTGATGAGCTAGAAGTGTGTATTATCCATGACAACTGTAGTAGGATGATTTTACTCATGATTCATAGATCCTAATGTTTCATTGTCTGGTGAGCAAAGACGGTAGCAAGCTTGAAGGCCTTGTATTCCAATTCCTCGACCATCGACGCTCTTACGCTTCTCTCATGTGCCTAGACGCGTTGATGCGCCTCGCACCCCTTCAAGGTGTCACACAATCACAAATTTCCGTCAAACTAGATGCCTTTGAGCTATACGCTCGTTTGACTCGTGAGGTTATGTTTCATAGAGACCCTTGTCATAACAGTTCTATTCGGAAATTGTTTGCTTTTTACGGCTCAAGAGAAGAAGGATTCTGTGTTTCCCGTGGATCTTTTCTTCATAATTATATCTCACAGCATCGGGTCCTTCCTCTGCGTTCTGATGAGCACGGTGATTGGATCTCACCTATGGCTCTGAAGTTTTTGCTGCACGATTCGTTGCTCTTCCATCTTAAGGCCGGCTCTGACAGACTGGGAAACACCTTACTCAAAGCTCCTGCCCTTTCGCCCTGTCTACAGTTTGCAACTAGCAAGCAATGCAATCGTGAAAATTGTAATTGGGCTCATATAGAGTCACTTCAAGTTGATGGTTATTACAGCTTCCGTGTGCAAACGTACCTTCGATACATAACTATCATGCAGAATATTGGAAGCAGCGCACGCTCCGATACTCGTACTTGGATTCGGGATCAAAGGTAAATAGAATCACCTCCTTTTTTGGCATTGAGTATTGACTGTATATTCTAAAGAATATGGCTAGAGCAGCTTTACGATGCTATATATCCTTTGACCCATAACTTGGGGACGGTAGGTAACTTGGCTGGCACCTACATTTCGTCGGGACAGAAATGCGCTCTCGAAAAAACCTGCGAAATACTTTGGCGCTCATATTCTTCGCTATATTGGCAAGAGCGCCCGGTATTTCTTAGCGTTATCACGCGGGTCATACAAATCCTCACCTTGTTTGGGAGGGTGGATTTTCTTCGCAATGTCGCTTGTATCACGAACGCCGCCCCACACCCCAAAGAACTGATGCGCTATGACGATCATGGCTATATCGTATACGAAACCCTGCAATTCTTGCAACGAGAACATCCAAGCTCCATACTATGTGGAATTTTACCCTTGATGTGAGCTTCAGCGTGTGAACTCTATTATCCATAGTCAAATGATCATTATTGGCCCTAGTCATATTATCAGAACGCGACTCCCTATAAACATCTCGATTTTATGCGATCTTGTCGATAACACATGTGCCCAAATTATCTACGCTCAAAAAGGCGCTAATAATAGTGTTGGAAATATTGTCCAATGGCCGGTCATGATCCCTAAAAGCTGGCTACGTCCCGGAGCTACTCCCATTGGCCCAAAAGAGCTGAATTTTCAGCTAGTATTGAATTTTACCCAATCACTTGGCGAGTTGTTGCATTACGTTTCTAATCCTAGTGACATGGCTGTAAATGGTACGTATATATCACACATATTGACCATCCTGTTTCTTTGATTATACACTTATGAATGGTCTAGATCTAAGCCATCTCTGGTACGGATCTTCAAACATCTCCCTAAGTGGACGAATAGTTCGACATTTGTTCACTTGGCGGATGTAAGTATCTCCATATGCCAAGTCACAATTTGGGTAACTGATAACACATCATAGACGGAGAGCTATTTGTCTTGGTATAACTGTTATTTGCGATTCTTGAAGCCCGCTTCCTGATATCTCTACTAGTTGGACATCATGCCCGATCTTCTAAACTCAAGGATTTGATTATCGTCTATGTTAACAAGGCCGGTAGGCTGGGGCCCTATGATCCTTTCTTTCCTGGAAACCGGTAATTTCTGCGTAATATATCTTCTACGAAAAATTGATTGACGACCCCCAGTTATATTGGCTTTTCTAACCCTAAGGGCTGGTATGATATATCTAAAGGATTGCGTCAATCAATGTCCGACTCGCAAACGGACGTTCTTGTTCAGGTTCACATGTCACCAAACTCAACCCCCCTTCAGACGTCTAGGATATCGAACATAAGTCTGAAGGACGCTTTGAAGCTAAATCCTGTTTTATCTGCTATACCCGTAGTCGCGATGACATCGACACTTCGACCAGAAGCTCTTTCCTTTGTCCCTCAACCCAACCCACTACCAAGTCCTGGTCAACATATCCAAGGGCAATCGTCTGCTGCGTCCGAGCCAGATGTCGATAACAGCATTCCTAACTCTAGCGATCGGGAGCCACGAGAGGTAGATATTGAAGGTCCGGACGATGTCGCTGAGGAAGATGATCCCAATAATGACCTAGGCATATCCAACAATCACGATGTGGATATCATCGTTCCATCCATAGAAGCTGAAGCTCATCAGCCCTCAGCAGAGGAACTCAAAGCTGCTGATATTTTATCCATCGTATTTTCCCGGAGGTTGCCGAAAAATCCTAGCAGAGAAGGCTTAGAAGAGCAGTTGATTGCTGTATACGAACGGTGTCTTGACATCGTTCAATCCAGAAACTGGACCCATGACTTTTATCGATGCCTCTTTCTGGGACCTCTACCCCATGCCCTTGTTTGCTTGCAAAGCATTACCAATCAGGTTCTTGCTGACAAGGCTCGGATCAGAAAAATTCATAGAGCAGCTACTCACGAAAAACTAGAAGAGGCCAAGGGCCAGTATGATCAGATCATGTATGTATTACCAACGACTTCGAGCAATAGCATATGGCTTACGAACCGCTACTCTTTTTATGGTAGTGCTCTCGTGAAGAAGTGTAATCGTTTACACCAGGTTCTGAAACCTGACGCAGAAAATCATCGAAAACGCGTGACAGAGGATCTCAAGAAGTACATGATATCTCTGGAACAACTCTTCAACTCTTGCCATCGCTCTGATAGCATGGCTCTTCTACATGAAGCCGAGAGCCATCTTAAGCTAGCTTTGAAAGGAATCGTGAAGGAAAAAGAGGAGCCCAAAGAAGTACACGATAATGCCTCTTCGAAGAAGCCGAAACCAACCCTTAACACCTCTGATCTGGACCCTTACTGAATTTGATTGGCAACGTCTGCGCTAAATATGTATCATATATGTAAATCCTTGAATGTATTAGTATGCGAAAGTTCGTAAATTGACGTAAAGTCGGATCTCAAAATTACAGGAATGCCTGTGCTTGTAATTTCCAAATGGAAGCGTATTTACCATCCGCTCTAAGTAATTCCTCATGAGTACCAATTTCTAGTATCTGGGAATCATTCATATATCTGCAAAGTGCATATGAGCGAAACGGACTAGAAGAGATGATGATGATAAAAATTACTTACATAATTTGGTCTGCGTGTCGAGTAAGATTTCCGAAGCGATGAGATGAAAATATCATTGTCTTGCTTCCTCTTAGATTTCGCAATCTTTCGAAAAGATCTAGTTCAATATCAGTATATGAGCGCTAAGTCAAGAAGTTGCATGGGCTTACCATGTTCTGCTGCAGGGTCAAGGGAAGCCGACGGTTCATCGAAAAGAGTGAGGCCCACTTTTGGATCATCCCCGAGTGTCTTCATGAACGTACGGGCGCTATCGTAAATATTCAATTTCAAAGCTGATGCATCTGTAGTATCTTGGGGCTTACACCGCAAGGCGTTGCATTTGTCCCCCGCTAAGGGAAATCGTGTTTCTTGAGGCTAGCCTGCCGGCACGTCTGACATCGTTATAATCTAATTTTCTTCCGAAAAGTGTTTTTGTGCCCTCGGGAATGCCTGAATAGTAATCCGAGACAGGCTTCTCTAAATATGTATCAAAACCTTCTGAGAGACGTTCGATAATCTCTTCTGCGCCTCCTAATCGAGCGGCCTCACGTATGAGATCCATGTTATTGGCATTTTCAGGGTTTCCCATTCCAATGTTCTCTTTGATCTGAAGACAGAAGGTTAAAAAAAGAATAAGAATAAAGGGAAATGCTCACAGAGAGCGGGAAATGGGTGTAATCCTGAAATAGCACGGAAACACATCTCCGAAGATTATCTAAACGTAATGTTCGGATGTCTCGGCCATCGATAAGTATCATTCCCTCTGTTGGGTCATATATTCGAGCCAGTAGTTTAAGGATGGTTGATTTTCCGGAACCATTCGTTCCTACAATAACCTAAAAAAATAATGAGACCAGAATCCACATTTGACAATTAGATTCCATCTAACGCATAATTGCCCCTGTTCGATTTTGAAGGATACATCGCGTAAAGCGAACGTCTCACTCCCAGGATACTGGAACGAAACACGTCTTGGCATAGAGTCAGTTATAAACTCTGGGAGACAATGATTATGCCAAACCTAAACTCTACCGAAATACCATTCCGAAGGCTTCGTTGATCTTCAGGAAATGGTTCCACCCCATCCATTACCCGATTGGGGATATTGACCATCTCATAAAGCTGACGTATACGCGAATAGAGTCCCATAACGTTACCATAGCTCATGGTTAAGGCGTATAATGAATGAACGAATGTGCGTGATACATTCTAGAGACGTGTCTAAGTATGTTCCCGGCAGTTGAATGTCAAGACGCACCTGTATTAAATTCAGAGAAGCTATTGAAACAGGTATTGAGGCTGGCTTCTGAACAGCACGAAGGGTAAAGACAATCTACATTGCAAATAGAATATCATCAATTGGGGAAACTGAAGCAATTTCCAAGATATTACCTGAGGGAGCTCTTTAAGTGGGTCCTGTAATAGCGTTCTTATGCTAAGCCTTTGCCGCTGGGTATATTGGTTGTACACCTCCCAGAACTCGCCAGCGTCTCCGTTAACGGAGGAAAGAGCTTGTTTGAAAGCTGGAAGATACATGAGTTTCTGATAACAAACCAGAGAGGATGAGAACATTACCATTGAGTACATAATCTTTCATGCCGCCCGCGACAAGCTCTTGACGGTGTGACTTGTCGCTCACCAGATGTTTGTATCCTTGCATTCGAACGTAGCTCTCGTCGCGAGTAGTTGCAGCCCACACTATTGAAACGATGAGTACGTGCCGATATTAGACAAGCTTCAGAAGTACCTGAGACACCTGAAGATTGAACAAGATTCCGCTTCATATCGAATATCGGCAGGATGGTTTCGAAGACGCTAAATATAGCCAGAAGGTAGGCATCTTCTTGAGAGCTGAGCACAGTGTACAAAACGGACAGCTGCGAGAAAAGAGTGATAGTTGCAGTTGCTACGCCAGCCGTCGATTGAATAACGTCCCAGGCAATGCTACTGCCTCCACCTCTTGGGCTCGGTAAGGAGGCTTCCAGTTGTTTTTGCACTGCAACGTCATCGTAAGTAGGCACATCGAGGCGCACCATACTATGGACTATATGCACAGAGTAATACTGCCGGATGCGGATATTTATTGGCATAGAAAGTTTTTGTGTTCCAAAACCAAGCAACCTCTTAGCTACAGAGCACAGTACTCCTGATGCAGCAATATTGAAAAGGAGTGACTTGTCTACGGCACGTTGTTCTACGGCGTTGTTGATCTAGAAGAAAGAAAGAAAATTCGAAATCAAAACTAGCGCAGAGAAATTGGCAGGTATCCATACAATATCAAGCAACTTGGCTTTGTACCTATTAGAAAAATTAAGTGAGAGTTACAGTACTTAGCATACATGATATATATTTACCATAATTCTATTGCTGGCACAAATGAAGCTGCAACAGTGAATGCTATGTAGAAGAACAGCAGTAACCACATTCCTGGTATGCTCAAGACATCTTTCATCATCCTCCATGCATATGGAAATCCCTGGACAGCCTGATAGAGTTCTTCTGCCTTCCATAAGCCTGGGACTGCGATTGGAACCCGTGGGACGGCCGACTGCTTTTGCTCGTAGAGATCCCATACGCCAAGTCGGGTGTATCTGACTTTGTCGTTGTCTTCAGGATCAAACACTCCCTGTGGCGTATCTCCAGTAGATACTAGACGTCGCCTCACAGCCTTAGACATGAATATTAGTATACAAGAGTGTGAACGAAAGAGCAATGAGCGCTGACAAGTCCAAGCTTTCGTGGAATGACGATGTGGCCGCAGTCCGGCTCGGTGGCGTAGGTGGCGGTGGCGTAGTGGCGCACGGCGCGTGCGAGAGACGCGCTCGCTGCAACGAAGTCCCGTGCTCGCGTTTTGGTACTTGCATCGCTGCTGGGTCACAACTGGTTTCTGCAAGCCGTTTGACCTCATTCTCAAACTCAAACCTGATACGAGGGGATCTTGTTTGTACTTTGAAAACTATGGCCTCTGATCTCTCGGCATTGCTGGCGTCTTCCAAAGCCTTGACGTCCCACCTTTCTCGTCCAGACCTCCCGAGCGTGAAGCTGTCCCTCGATCAAGTTGAAGCTCAATCTCGCCGTCTAGTTTCACGTCTACCGGGATCATCCAACGATAATGAGCGCGCGTAAGAAATTGCCCGAGCTTCACATATTCTCGTATCTTACCAGGCTGTAGCAATTACTTGTTGGCCCAAGCGCATGTAGATGCTCCAGCGCTCGCAGATTCGATAGCGCACCTAAACACAAACACAACCTTCTCGCCACTTCAGCCATTGCAAGACACGGATGTCTCTGGTTATCTTCGACACGCGCACGAGCAAAATATCATTTCAACTGTCGAAGAGGTCAGAAGAGATACTCAGCAAGAGTTCTTCAACGTATTAGACGAGCGTGTGCGCAGAAACTGGGAGACCACGAAAAAAAGACTCTTTGAAGAGCTTGGGAACAGGACTGGGGCAGAAAACAAGGCTTTGACAGAAATGAAGAAGAGTGGTTTCCACAGAAAGACGGCCTTGAACGTGAGTTTGTATATCATCGTTTGAACTTATCTAACCTCGTCTTAGGCGAGTACGACCACTCCAACACTGACCCTTCATATGCAAAACAAAATGATGGTTTATGATCGTGTCGTCACGGAACTCAATGCCGCAAGACTGCAAGGAACATCGTACCCGATACTGCATGCTCTTGTAGAAGCTTCACTACCGCTAAACTCTGATGTATAGTATTCTTCCCTCTTTCTAACACACACCACTAACTTGACCCCTCTTAGCCAACGTCCTATCAAATGACTGCAAACTTCCATTTACTTTCCAAGATTGTATCGGAGCCTCCTGCCTTGCCTCCTGTGGAACATGCTGGTGCACATATACTCAATGCGCCTATCTTCGAGAGAAAACATGCACGTGTCTACCTTGGTAGTCAGGAGTCTCGTGAAGCTGTGGCATTGCGTCGCCAAATTGCCAACGGGGCACGAGAAGCATTAGAAGAGCAATACTGGGACATTGTTGAGCGTACGATCCAAGCCCGACCAATGGAAGCTCGCCTGGGTGGTGATCCCAGTATCGCCAACAGAATACGAGCTTTCTTGCTAGTCAGACATTATAGGAATGGCGAATGGGAAGATGGCATCGATGTATGTTTTGTAACATCTTTCCCTAAAATCCAGGCTCATGTCTTCAAAAGCTGGTCGCAGGTCAACCCTTATGGGCCAAACTGTACTACCTAGTCCGAACAGGCCATGCTGCCGAGGCATTGCAAGAAGCCCAATTACATCAAGCGGCGATAGATCATCGTGAACCATCCTTCGTCAACCACTTCAAAACTTGGATCGAATCCCCCGAAAGACGGTATGAACTTTATATCCCCTGGCAATTTTTCCCTCGCTTATCCGGCTTCAAGACTGCCTAAACCTCATCGCGATCACTTGCAATCCGTATATAATGCACATAAGCTGCACTCGGCTACCGTCGATCCATTCAAGCTTGCATTACACAAGCTTATTGGTAAATTAGAACCTACGCGCCGGAGTGTTGCTCAGGTAACAAACACTACGGAAGATTGGCTTTGGTTCCAGCTGGCTATGGTATGCTTTCAAGCTGAAAATTTGGGTGACATATACTCACACTGTTGGCTAGGTGGATGAAGAGGAAGAAGGAGGACTTCGTGGACTATCAGAAGTGCTGCTTGGCTATGGAGAGCGCCACTTTGATGGTCCGGCCGGTCAATCAAACTCACGCAAAGGCGTATGGGCGAGTGTTTTGCTCATGTGTGGCCAGTTCGAAAGGGTGAATTCCTTAACACTTATCGTCTCATCTCACCTTCTCATGTTTATTTGACAACAGGCAGTTGCCGCGCTGTGGGAACATCAAGAAACTGAGATTGAAGCTGTTCATATGGCCATCGCCCTGGGCTACCATGGGCTACTTCGCGTGCCATCTCGAGCAGAGTCCTCGGAAGTCACAGCGCGTAAGTACATGAATGCGAAACTATGATTCTAACTTGATTGCTTATCACTTCCTTCAGTCTCCTTGTCTCCCGTGTCTCCTCCAGCCCTAAATATTCCAATGATTATATGGCGATACGTTCGCCAATTCGCAAAAATGGATGCCAATGAGGCGTTGCAATATGTGTACTGCATCAGTCTAAGCGTTGATCAAAGCGAGGATATCGGCAAGGAGCAAATGGATACCGCCTGGGAGCTTGTTAGAAGAATCATTGTCATGGCGAATTCCGGACCAGCTTGGGAATCACTAGTTGGAGGATTCAGGTCGGATGGACAACGATATGTGAGTGCACCTATCATTTTTTCCGCCGTTCTTTTACTTATATTTACCTTTCATCAGAACGGCACCATCGAAGGCAGCGCTCGCCTTCTCCATCTTCAAGATACTAAGCAGTTCAACGAACAAATCCTTATCCGCGCTGCACGCGAGTCGGAAGAGAACGACCGCGTTGCTGAGGCGATCAAACTCTACAATCTCGCAGGTGACTATGTAACCGTCATCGCCTGTCTTGCCCGCGAACTTGGCAATACAATTGCCCAACCCGGCGGAGGTGGCGAGAAGGGTCGTGCCATGGAACAAACTGCAACTGAAATATTGAGGCACTATGAGCGCACTAATCGTGCTGTCGGCAGAGATCGTGATGCAGTGATTCGATTACTCAGGATTAGGGAGGCTATGGATGCTAAAGCAGCTGGAAGGCCCGAGGTCGCATTGGAGGTATGACATATCCCATGGTTAACCGCTCACGTCAGCTCCTTGCTAATGAACCATCTCAGATTCTTGAGTCTACAGAACTTGTTCCACTCGATGGTGATGTGGCCAAGACAACACGGCGCGCTGAGGAGTTCAAAGACCTGCACGAGTCTCTACAACGGAACTTACAGACTTATCTCACCCTTACAATGGACGCGCTGGCCGGTGTACAACAGAAAGTTAAGACAGTTGCGGCCTCCGATGCGACAAGACAAATGGTTTGTCATAATCGGCTCGTGTTTATAATCATGCTTCTAACTCTATTTTTCTTTTCAGACACTGGCGTCCTTGAGAAAGAAGTCCCGCTCATTGATGGTCTTTGCCGGATTATTGAAGTATCGCATGTCGCCGGATGTGTACTCGTACTTAGCCAGACTCGACGTTGAGATTGCGCTATAATGTTCTTGTCCGTCTTATTTCTGGCTTCGTAGAAGGCCTCTTCCTGATCTCTGTGTAAATGCATATCACGCCTTGTCCCTGTAACCATGTTTCGTTTTCAAACGTGCTAATTGAATATCTGTTGATGCATATCTAAGCGTCAGGGTGAGGATTGTTATGCCTACCAGCAGCTTGAATGTCGTAATTCGAAGCTCTACATGGTGTCAATTCTCTGAGTATATTCTAGCTATCGCATTCATAATACCCACTTCGCCATGAAGCAAAGGCGCAGCTAGTGTACTAGTATGTAAATGTATGTAAATTCAGGCGTAGGCATGAAATTGCATATCCACAATAGGAAATTTTGAGCAAAAACAATTCCGTCGGTAGTGCGACAAAATCCAAGTTGTTTTTGCACTTTCTCCAACCTCGGACCCGAAGACGAGACTGCTGGGTGCATCATCAAGTCATTCTTGTCAGAAAGTCACGGTGGTAGCAACACCATCGTGCTCAGAATCTGTAATCCACAATGTCCTCCTACGAAATTGCTGAAGAAATTCGATCAAGTCTACCGGAAGCTGAAGAAATTATTGTTCAATATCTATCAGGGTATCTCGTCGATGATGCTGGCGAAGATGAGGATGTACTCCAAGTTGCTCGCATGATTCTCGAGTCTGTTGCTGGCGACAAAGTTGATACTCTCGAGCGTCTCATGGTCAAGATTGGAGATCTGTTAGAGGATCGACTGCGTGCCAGACAGCAAAAGATGGCCGCTCCCAAGCTCCAGAAGCTAGAAAAGGTTGTCGACATGAGCAAAACGGGGGCGATGTCAAGTACGATTGGGCTTGCTGGGGAAAGCGTTGATCTCGAGTCCATCAACAAGGGAAAGTACGCAAAGTATCCAAGTGAAATGAAGTGATTTCGATATTAACATTGCGCACCAGAGCTTCCCGTGTAGATGTCAAGAAACTTGAGAAACAAGAGGCTAAACTGAGGGTATTTGCGTTTGATCACTTGTTAGAAAAAAAACAACCTCACACTCCTATAGGCTAAAATTGAGAAACGCGCCCGGAAAGATCTATACGAAGGCTCGAAACTCCTCAATGAAACCAAGAAACAAGTAATGTTCTCGTGCATATCGAGATCAATATTCATATTCACGCTATTATTAGCAATCCTATGAAGAAATGTTCATGAAGGTGCGCAATCTATACATTATATTCTATTTAATCAATGCAAATGTCACTCGCTGCAGATCAACCCTCTCGAAGCAAGCATAGCGGCTCAGAACAAAAGCAAGGACATACACCTTCCATCTATCGACGTCAATTTCGGGTCCAACCGTATTCTGTTCGCCTTTTTTTCAGACGAACTGAGCCCCTTCCTCTAACGCATTTCTCAGATCTGGTGCCAGTCTTACTCTGGCTTATGGACGCCGGTATGGCCTGATTGGTCGTAACGGTATTCTATGTTTGTTTACTGCCTTCAACGCACTATTTCACATTTCTCTCTAGGTGTCGGAAAGTCTACGTTACTGAGGCACATTGCTTTGCGTGAGGTGCCGATTCCGGCTCATATAACAATTCTATTTGTCGAGCAAGAGGTAAATTTCCTTCGATTGACTCTGCCACATTAATAACATTCTTACTCAAGATTGTGGGAGATGAAACCAAAGCCATCGACTCTGTGCTCAAAGCCGATGTCTGGCGAGACAGTTTACTGAGAGAAGAGGCGACACTAAATACAAAACTCGCAGAACTCGAGAAAGAAGGGGATGATAAACGGTTCGAAGATGCTCGCGAAGAAGCTTCAACGAGATTGGCGGAAGTACACGCACGTCTCAGCGATATGGATGCGGAAAGTGGTCCTGCCAGAGCAGCAGCTTTGCTTGCAGGCTTGGGCTTTAGTGAATCTGATCAGCAGCGTCCCACAAAATCATTCAGTGGTGGTTGGAGGTAAGCATACTCATCCTTTTTTTTTTTCAAACAACGCGATAACCGTTTTATAGAATGAGATTGGCTTTAGCAAGAGCGTTATTTGTCAAGGTTTGTTGGTAAATGAGCGATAACTCGCCAAACGCTAAATAAACATATGTTAGCCTGCTCTTCTGTTACTTGACGAGCCTTCTAATCACAGTGAGCCCATTGAACTATCTATATTTTGCACTAATGATTCAATTGCTATTTCTAGTTGACCTGAACGCTTTGGCATGGTTAGAAGATTACCTCCAAACATGGCCTGGTACTATCCTAGTTGTGTGAGTCTTTCCTTCCGTTCAAATAATGGCTTTATCACTCATATTTGAAATAGGTCTCACGATCGGGCGTTCTTGTAAGGTTTAAACCGTATTACTACTACTCACCCTCTAAGACTTTGAAATTGCAGGGATGCTGTCGCAACTGATATTGTCCACCAACACTCCGGCCGTTTGGACTACTATAAGGGGTATTGACGACATCCCCATTTTAAAAAATTATATATCTAACGATATTTACTTAGCAACTTCACTCAATTCTATGCGACCAAATCTGAGAGAGATCGAAACCTCCAAAAAGAATATGAAGCTCAATTGGAATATCGGAAGCACCTTCAGGCATTCATTGACCGGTGGAGATACAACGCCAACCGAGGTATTCGCATGATATCGCCTCTGTAACATCACAATTAACTCTTCATGTAGCTGCTCAGGCCCAATCCAAGATCAAGATCCTGGAAAAGGTTTTTATCCCATCTTATCACCGTTCCAGCCAACCCACTCAACTCCCTCTAGCTTCCCGAATTACAACCTCCTGAACAAGACGAAACAGAAACCTTCAGGTGCATTTCCTTTCAGTCCTATTGCTGACGGTCACCGATCTTCTGTGTCAGGTTTCCAGAGACGGAGAAAATCTCACCTCCGCTTCTGCAAATGGACGAAGTGTCCTTCGGATACACTCCTGAGAAGATTATCCTCAAAAAAGTAAACATTGATGTCAGTCTCGACTCGCGAATAGCCATCGTCGGCGCCAACGGAGCTGGTAAATCGACACTGTAAGTACTCCTCTTGCTACGAATGTCTAGAAACACGATAATGATGAATGGTAAAAAGGATCAAGATCTTGACTGGTGAACTGAATCCTCAAACGGGCCAAGTCAATCGCAACGGCCGACTGAGAATGTATGTTTCTTGCCGAGCTTCGATGACTATCACTTACGATTACATTCAGTGGATACTTTGCACAACATCACCTTGATACGCTGACTCCTACGATGTCGCCAGTACAATTCCTTGCGTCTAAATTCCCAGGAAAGAGTGAACAAGAATATCGTAGCCATCTTGGAAATTTCCAAATTAGTGGAATGACTGGGTAAGATTAACTTGGTGTAATTCAAATACGACACCTCGTGCTTATTTGTCGTAGACTACAGTTGATTGGGACATTGAGTG
Organism: Agroathelia rolfsii; assembly: GCA_018343915.1. Classification (NCBI taxonomy): domain Eukaryota; kingdom Fungi; phylum Basidiomycota; class Agaricomycetes; order Amylocorticiales; family Amylocorticiaceae; genus Agroathelia; species Agroathelia rolfsii. The sequence continues at coordinate 4,374,505 of JABRWF010000002.1, forward strand.
GTGGTCAAAAGTCCCGCGTGGCATTTGCATTGCTGTCGTTGCAGAATCCGCATGTGCTCCTTCTTGATGAGCCCACTAACCATCTTGATATCGAGGTATAATTGTTGCATGTTAGGCCTGAATCTTGCCTGAACTTAGTTTATAGGGTCTTGATGCTCTTATGCATGCGCTAAATACTTGGAATGGCGGCGTAATTCTAATTTCCCACGACGAAAGGTTTATTACAAAGGTGGCTAAGGAGGTACGTCTCATCGTGTTATTCTTCCAGATCATTTTCTGAATAGACTTATAGCTCTGGGTCTGCGGCGATGGCACTGTTTCCAAGTTCTTTGGCGATGTTACAAGCTACAAGGCAAGTGGACACATTTGTGAACTTTGCGCGACTTTAAGCGATCTAATGTACTTTCTCATAGAAACTTATTGTCAGCAATATTAAGACTGGACCTTGAAGATAGTATATCGCTTCCCAGCACGTACATCTGCATCTCTTATATCGATTTTGATTGTACCACGATACACTTGATATCTAATACAGCAAATGATAGATAAAGTGAAATACCTACAGAAGTTGTCGACATTCGAAGAAGCCTTTTCCTCCTTTCTTGAACCGAAATTCTCATTACCGGAAGGAGCATGGGTGAATGTACCAGCGATTAACACTTAGATTACCGTCCATTTAGCTTCCCTCGGGATAGAGGTCTTAAAACTGATTCGTTGCGACGGCCGTGCATAGATTCAGTAATAATTTATACATATTTAGCCTTTGTTCGTCATAAAATATGGCGCAGGGACTCTTTCATGGATAAGTATCCACATGCATGTGCCCACACCACATCATGTTTGAGGATGCCCTGAAAAAGAGCCTGCTTATCACACGCTAACATGGATATGATCCTGACGGTAGCCACGATGATGATGGTGGTGGTGATGGTGATGATGAATTGGATCCTTATGGCAAGACCGCGAGGACGAGATAACCTAGAGCCGCAATTATCTTCATCATGATTACCATCGTAATCGCTTTCATCATCCATCTATCAAAATATATCAATATCCATCCAGTATAATTCCAAGTGCTGGTATAGATCATGTTCCCCCCATCTCTCCAGGCTGCCATGATCACCATATCAACCTCGCACCGCCGTATAACACGACACGTACCCGTTGACGCATAGAGTAAGGATGTTCAGCAAAATACTGTAAACAACAGCATCAGCAAAACGGCAATCAAGATCATCAACATGCCCGGAAAGCTTCTTTTTGTTTCTCTCTGGCTCAACCTCAGTTTAGTTATTTCCAACATTCAAATTGGAACTGAATAGGTAGGTGACGTCGATGGAATTGAATAACTACGGATCAAGTGTATACGTATTTCAAGAAACTGAGAAGAATTAAGAAGAAAAAAAGTTAATCAAGACTCTGACAAAAAGTAAACTGACACGGTTCACCTCCTCCAATCAACAAATATCCTGTGTATGGATGAAGGTTGTATATCAAAACTGACGTGGAACACATCCAGTTGAGGGCTCTAAGGAACGTAAACTCGGACGTAATACGACGCGGGGAATTTTAGATTGGCACTCATATGCTCAACAAACTCAAAATAACGGTCAGCACCGATCAAGTTGTAACACTGGCAACACACCTGATAATTTATCCTTGCGATTTTTTTCCCTCACCGAACCCTCCTTATATTAACATCAACCGAGAGCCACAGCTCTCTATCCGCCGCCGCCTAGCTGGGGGCGAAACAGGGGAAGAACTCCGGAGGTTTCGTTTCCCGGCCTATGACAGTGAGTATATGCGGTTGATAGTTGCTCGTTGGCCGGCTTGTGCGATGACGAGCACATATATTTGCGATTGATCAGTATACACGCATGATTATTACAGCTTTAAAGCTTCCTCAAGCTGGCAATCCATCAGAGTTCTCTTCGGAGTTTTTTTAATTTTTTATTGGCAGTCATCGTACTCATTCACATGTACCGACTAATCACTGTCAGCTATGTTCCAACCAGCCTAGGTGACGCAACCTGTCCGGTGGGCGAGCGTCGGTCTGTTAATGGATGGATGAAATCATGCATCTTTAGGGTTCAATTTTATACGGGTCGCCCGGTAGGGCATCCCGTCCGCCGAGTCAGGCTGCCCACATTAGTGGCATCATGCATCGACTTCCATCACTGTCACCATCATATAAGTACTATACTGTACACTGCTAGTACTATATCCTATTGCGCAGTTTAGAGTTCAAGTTAATCCGACCGATAGTGCGAAGAGGAAGGGCTTGTTAACTTCACATCGAAAAAAAGAAGAGGAAGGAAAACTCGAAATCGAACAACGCAACTCACGGAACTTTCACTATGGAAAAGAAAAACAGAAAGGCTCGAGCTTTTTGAAGAAGACCGTGTGACATCATGGTGTCTTTTATGTTCACCGCCCAACGGCCGGGGCCCACGGTGCTTGTTGTCCTTGTGTCTATGTACGTGTACCGGGTATTAGATGTGTATCGCAGCTGCAGCAGCTACCGATTCAATATGCCGTTTTGTTATCAATCTCACGACTATTCTTAGCGTAGACGTGATTCATTATGAGATAAGAGGACATGTTGTGGTAGTACGTATAGTCCCAAGTAAAGCACACCGGACCGAGATCACTGGGTGTCATGATATATGCGCGATATAGATCAATCAATCTAATATACCGGCAGTAAGCAACTGACTACCTACCAACTATCTAGTACATATGAAGTGCATAGTGTTCATATATGTATATGTTGTTTCCAAAACTCTAACTTGTATTGTACTAGTACCATGTCGTGTCCGAGTCGCATTGTGCCATGTCCGCCGTTGGAGTAATAATGGTCATATCAAATAATTAATGAGCATCGTGGTGTGAGCTGATTCCGAATGCAATAAAGCACAGGCGTGTGGCTTGGAGAGAGATATAAAACATTAAATATATACTTATCTAAGTTGGATTCACTAAGTATATTCAACTCGCACACCTGACTAGCCAACTGAACTTGAATGTAAGGGTATTGTGCCAGTGATAGTAAGCATCTCCTATTTACAGCAAGCGCTCAGCTGTCAATAAGGTCATTAACGAGTCTAGTCGTGTGATCAACATTATGTGGCCTAGAACTAGTGATCATGTAAACTTTTCAATACATGCCAGTCTATATTGGCAATGCTCCTTAGTTCAAACAGAATTCAACATACACAAATGCGTAGAAAATGACTTTATATTACTGTATGGCCAAGAGACAATATGTATGTACTCAATATATGAAAGAATGAGTGCCCAAAAGAAAACGAGCCTATTATATGGCATCATCTATCTACGTATGTGCATGCATACACCAAAATATAAGTAAATGTTAGAATAATTCGGAATGTCTACACGGTAGGTATGAAGTCGGAAGAAAAAAGTGTGTCGATACGACCATCGTCCGCCGATCAGTGGCATCAGTGTCTTCACACGCACGCATACACGCACACAGGCAAAGAGTGGTGAGGTACACACACACATACACACACCGATCATAGACAGTCCAAGAATGATTTGAAATCGAAAAAAGGCATAAGACAAAAAGGACATTACAAGTGAAAAGAAAATGAACCCTCGATCTCTCTTCATCTAGGCGAGATGGATGGAGGGATTCGTCATCACAAGTGAAAATGAAAAAGAGACGGTCAATGGGTGGTGCGTCGTATGGCAGGAGACATTAGAAGGTAAGAACATGTCAGGATGGGGGGGGGGGTAACGAGAAACAGCGAACATGGTATATAGTATATAATGATAAAAGACATGAGAGAGACAAGATGGGCACGCTCTAGGGACGGATGGTAGTGAGAAGAAATTGTAAAGAGGCCCAGACTGGATCAGGATGAGTAAGGACGACGGTGATGATGATACAAACAGGCATACAAAAGCAAGAGGGGACAGGAGAAAAGAAAGAGAGAGAGAGAAACATAAGGTCATTATTATTATCGATCAGAGTCGGAAATCGTGAGGGGATGCGCGAGAGAAGGGGCAGAGAGGACATGCAACACAGTCAGAGAAGGTGAGGATGGGGTATGCGCGTGTGAGAGTAAGAGAGAAAGGCAATATTAAAAAGATGAGCGCTGAGCAACGGGGATCAGAAGGTAGACATGGGGTGCAAGCTCCGCGAGGGCTCGGGCTCGAGAGCACAAGGACGGCGAGTTTGGAATTCTGAAAATAGCAGCAATTATAATCAGTCAATAAACCAATAATAGCGTGACATGACACTTACCACCATCAACAATGACAGGATGGACTCTACGCGACTTCTCGTCTTCCTCGTCTTGCTCCACTAGCGCCTCAAAGATAGATCCGGTGCCCTGGGTAGCCAACAGATCAGACTTGGGTTTGGGCTCCCATCGTCCTCCGCCGAGAGCCTTGCACAGGGCACTGGCGCGGCGCAAGGGGTAGGCGTCGAGTTCACCATAGGATGGCTCATCAAGCAAGGCCATGTCCACGTAATGAGGGTAGTGGGTCTGAGGAGGGAAGCGACGAAGCGCAAGCGAATTTGAGGAGTTCGACGTGGACGTAGGAGTCGAATGGGTTGGCAATGGCAACGAACCGCTAGGGGGTGGTGTCGAGACTGCCGAGGAAAGAGAGGATGTGCTGCCGTCGGAGGAGCGGCTCAAATGCTTCTTGCGGCGGACAGGGATGGATCGTCGTGAGGAGTGTGAGGAAGTAGCCGTAGTTGAAAAGGAGGATGAGGCAGATGCAGATGCGGTCGTCGAGGGGCATTTGGCCAGGCCATGGATTTGGTCGTGGCAGTCATCACACACACGGCTGTCGCATACGAGCGAGTTTCGTGTAGCATAAGTAAAGATGGACACATTGCGTGGTGGGTGCAAGAAGGGCAAGTTGGACGTATCCAAAAGGGGGGTGGTACGAGAGGTGCATTTGGCACAGAATACGCCTCCACACTTGCGACAGTGCTGTTGAGGGAATAGATAGTCAGTCAGACACACAATTTCCTTGCCAGGGTTGATGATACACGTACATGGCGACGCTCAAAGAGACCGAAGGGTCTGCGACACAAGAAACGGTCGCATTGACGCGCTAGCGAGTCAGCCTGGGATGGATGCATGAGAACAAGATAGCAGGATATATGCGCATACAGTGGCGTACCTTCCAGAGATGCTTTGGGAGGAGTACAGCCAAGTGCTCATTGCTTCTCAGCGGGACTGCAGCGGGTTTTCTGGAAGCAGTGCTGGAGCCAGAGGCATCGAGGGCACATTGGAGACTCTGGGTGAGAGAGGGGATGGAAGACGAGGAACTGGAGGCGGATGAGACAAGGGCGTGTTCTAGACGCGCAGGGTCAGTGGCCCGGGGAGAAGTTGGGTGGGATGGAGCAGCAGCGGTAGACAGACCAGGCATGATGTAGGTGAATAAGTGCAACGATGAGGATGAGGACGACGACAACGACGACGATGGCAAAGGGAAGTGTGATGAGCAAAAAGGGCGGGGCAGACGAGCAAAGCGGCAGGAAGCAGCCTACGAGGGGGGTCTGTTTGTAGCAGAGGCTTAAAAAGGCCCATATGAACTACCCATCGCCTTCGCAGACGGAGCCAATTGCCGTTTTGGGATTCCAACTTGGCCACGCCGCGTGTGGAGAGATCTCAGATCCTTCCGTCTGTGTCACACCGGTCACAGACCCGATCTGATCTGGCTTGGCCTGGCTCCGTCCCTGGCGATGCGGCGTGTTCCCTGAGGAATGAGCCCATCCGTCCCACCCCCTCTCTTATCGCCCCATGCTGCCATCGCTGGCCCCGAGGGTTGTTGGCCCCAGCGGGTCCACACTCGCTGTTGGCTGTCTGCCTGGCTTCCTGGCAGAGAAAGCAAGGTGGGGTGCATTTAGGCAATTAAATTGAACAGAGAGGGGGTAAAAGCAAACAAAAATGGAAAATTAGCAACAAAAAAAAAAACAAAAAAAAAAAAGCAGAGCCACCTCCTTGCCACTTTTCCCGATGGGACCGTTGCTCCCTCGGCTAGCCTATTCTGTCGTCTCACCCAATGAGTGAGCTCACAAGAGACGAGACGAGACCCGACACGACCCCCTGGATATGATGATGCGTCGATGATGATCGTGCTACTCCTCGGTTTCCCCTCTGCGTCCGCGTCCCCACCGTTGCCGATTTGCATATCCCTCTCATATAGCTGATACATCCGCCGTCTTCGCGGAGCGCGAGCAGCCACACAGCCCAGTGCCTGCATGGGATGTTCCCTTGTCGAGTCGCAAATCAAATTGACATTGCTATTGCCGAAACTGTCATGCATGGGTGTGAACGAAATGAAGCGAGAGAAATACATGATAACATTATAGCTAGAATTGACCCCACTTGGTGTCACCGTCGCTGCGTTATCCCGTTCAAGCGACAGAAAAGCCTATCGTGCACGGACGTCATGTCGGGGAGGGGGGGGGGCGGGGGAGCCCTATTGATTTTGATACGCCACGATCAGCGCTGGCTCTTAACCCAATGTCAAAACGTCAAACCTTTTTTCGGCTTCTCGTCACCAGTGAGCTTAGCCACAGTCTGTCCACCTATACAACACAATTCCAGAAAACAAAATCCACTCTGGCGTAAATCACTTGCTAAGCTCTATAGCCTTTCAGACTCTTGATACTTTTACTTTGGCATTTCGTTGGGAAAAAAAAAAGAAAAGAAAAGAGGAGCTCAAATCAAAATAGAGAAACACCATAGAGACATCTCATCTCCACCCGTCCAACCACGTCCCGTCACCACACCGACAACTTCCCGTAACCACCAACCACAACCGCCAACTAGATCGTCGGCATTCTGATCATCAAGTGCCCCCCCCCCTCACCTCTCCTTCCTATTTGATACATATGCGCCTCATTTTCCCTCAAGCCCTCTCTTCCTCCGAGTTGTTTTCTGCTCGGCAACTGCCGGTTTCTCTTCTGCTCACAGATTCATTTTGGTCGGTTGTCCAATATGCCAATTTTTTTCCCGCCCGCGTATCACAGTGACCATGCAAACACATACGCATATACAGCAAGAAGCACAAGAAAGAAGTCCTGGGCAAAGAATAAAAATAAATAAATAACGATCAGTAATTGGCTGTGTGCGTGTGTGATGTGCCGTCAATATTTCCGTTCTCCCGCGCGCACGCACACGGACGCAGTGAAATAACTAAAGTGCTGGGCCGCCGGAGCTTGCAGGCCGTGTGCAACATTCTATCTCGAAACGTCCATTTCGTTCCTGTTTCTTTTCTTTTTTTCCCCTCCTTTTTCAAGGTGGGCGGAACGGATCTGTCCTCGTTGACTCTTTAGCAAATTCAAGTTTGGATGTAAGGCCCCTTTCATGTAAACGACGGCTTTGTAAAATGAAACTTTGTATGGATGATATTGTTTCCGTATACTTATTTATGACCCTACGAAATAGCCATTCCAATAGCAGATGATGGGTTCATGGGGTATTTACATTGACTACAAGTTGACGATGACCACACCGTACATCATCTATGATTCATCCATCTACATCCATATGCATATCCAATACCCGTCCCGGTACCTCGATGCAATGCATCATCATATGCTCTCACAAGCCCGAGGGGGAACAAGAAAGAGTAAACGAAGCGACGCGGAAAGAAGTGAAGAAAAACAAAGGAAGGTGACATCGATGACAACTCGAGAGACCACATGTTTCTCTTCTTGATCATTCTCCATAACTACCTACTCACCCGTCTACACATTCACACACTCACCAAGCTTATATGTCAAGAAAAATAAAATAAAATCACATCGATGAATCGATGGATTAGACACAACACAACACAGCAGGCCTTGCAATTGATGCACACACATCTGATGGCTGATCGATGATATCATACATTGATGATGAACGGATGCAGCCAGAGCTTTACTGGCCTATCCTGGCCCTAGTAATTTTGATGGGCACGGGCATAAATAAATGACTGCCTAGGTTTCTACTAACTATATATCCCCGTAAGGACCGTAGTGCATCAGTGTGTTATATATAATATTACATAGACGCCCGGGAAGACTCCGTCTACGGAAACACGCCGCGTCTGGCGTGGATTGGGAGGACGACAGATGTGGATGGTGTGTCCCCAACCTGTGGATCTCCTACAAACACTAACCCTAGGGCAGTGTAGTGTTATCCCCCACTTCAGTACTAGGACGCTACATGGGCAGTACAATGGGTTTTATTTCTTCGATCTCCCCTTGTCCTCCTCGGCTTGCCTCTTCTTGCCAACGCTCCTTGTTACTGTAACGTTGTCGTAGCGTGCCATCTGTATAGTACTGATATGTTCCATCCGACCACTACAACACAAGAGTTTTTAAAAAAAAAAAAAAAAAAAACTCCCCCGTTCCAGGAAAAGTAAGAATATCCCGGCTCGCTTATCGAGTGAAGGAAAAATGAGGGACACAGTCACATTGTACATTTTTACATGTACAGATATCGCATGGGAAAATCACATTTTTCTCTTTCTCCCTAGCCGACGATATATACGTATATGCGTATATGGGTCCAAGATGGCCTAGACAGCCTGGACACAGTGCATAGAAGTGATGATGATAATAACAAAAATAATAAAAATTGATGCGCGTGTGTCAAGTTTATAATCGCCGGAGGGTCTCGTGACCTCGTGATCATACATGCCCTGCCGCATGTTGTGATGGCGGATTCATTATCACTTTTTTCAATTTATTTCAATTCACCATTCACGAGCCGGACGAGATGCGAATGAATGAATCGATGTATTTCGGCGGACAGAAGGCAAGAAAAGAAGATAAACAGACGCTCGAGAAGGACCAACAAGCGATGACAGCGTCGATCGATAATCAACCGGATATCTTCCCCCCTTATTCCCTTTTCATGCATTGGGTCTTATAGACGAACGTTTCATCGATAGTAACATCTATTACCCCGCCCTCCTTGTTGTGATCAACTCAAGGGTAAACGCGACATGCGGGGTTGGATTATGTTGCAAGTCTCCCCTGCAAGGGTCGAACTCGAAATCATCATAGGAATCTACTAACTGAAAGTAGTTCGGTGGCTGGCCTTGGATATAATGAATCTATCACGGTAAAAGCACTCATATGACTAGGTGCATGTATGCGTGCCCCCCTGAGGGAATGAAAATCAATCGACCTGGCGCCCATAGTTACCTTGTTATCTAAACCTACAAGAGTGTATTATACACGCTACTCATATGCGCTTACAAATGGCTCAGCTGATACTAATTATGGACTGGTGTGGTCTGTATATTTTTTGGCTCGATTAAATGGCGGCGACGCCACCCCCGTTATCATCTCCCTCCATCTCTAAATGGCCTGGCCCAAACATCCACCTCGGACTTGCTTCTTTTCTTTTTCTCCTTACTTCACAGACTGTCAGTGTCAATACTAGTGATCTGGTGATACCGGGAGCCCTTACCGACATCGCCATTTCGCACAGGTCACATTGAGCTCTTAGATCACGGCCTGATCAAAGCACCAAGCAAAGGAACAAGTCAAACCTCGAAGGTTTTTCGGCACACGCCATAAGCCCGCATGATTTCCAGGTTGATTATCACACCCACACACCCATAGATGCGTCTACCCACTGCCCATGGTAGAGTTCTCTCAAAATTTTGTATATAGTCTGTATAAAAACACGTGCCAGCGAGATGGTAATCGCTGCTGCTTTTTTGCACACCAGCACACACACGGCGTGTACTCTCAGACGGCCGTTTTCGTCCAGTCACATTTCAAAGTTGCTATAACTCTCTTTCAGTGTGTCTTTGATACCATCACATCGTAGTGTTCGTGTTCCAGGTAGGACTATTAGATCTCGTATCTCGACTCATCAAGTCTACATTAGGTATCATGCATCATATGGTATTCATCATGACGAGGCTAAAGACGGACTGGATGTTGTCGTACTACTGTTAGTCTGTCTTCTTATGCGTCATTAGGGTCGAGGTATATATGACGACGATTGAGATAGTTATAACACTCAGGCATGGTGCTATTGTTGATCTTGAACTTGAATGTTGCAATTATCAAATATCGTACTGAATATGGGATTTTATTACTCCTCTTATTCACTTAGACACTTATCTCTGTCAAGCTCTCAATCAAGTTGATCATGACATTGATCATTTATTTTCTGACTGAATTGACTTGGTCATGGCTGGTTGCTTTGGATTCGTCATCGCTCTACGTCAATCTCCAGCACAACAAAATATATGCTTGGTCCTCTTGGTCACCCAAGCCCCCAGTACATTCGCACAATCAACACTATATATCCCTTGCTCGGACACAACAAGTTGGACTGTCAATCAACGCGACTACCACAAACGTCTATATCCGAATCAAACTTGCTATAGAAGGTCAGACAGAACAGATGGGGGATACCATTCACTATTAAAGTTCCATCATTACACATCATGATCACAGAATTCCAAACGACAACGATAGACAGCTACCGCAGCAACAAAAAGGAGGAACCAACGGCCGCTGTATATATAACTCACGCCGTTGTCCATATGGATTGGACCGTATCATGACTCGCCGATAGTACTCCGGCGGCAACCAGCGGTGTTCAACATCCAGCGTTTAACTATCCTCATGGTGATTTCTATACAGCCTTTCTCTGTGATATTTCTAACTCTAACTTCTTTCTCTTCCCGCATCGGGAACACCCAGACCCGGTGCATGTTACACCGGGTGTGATAACACAGCAAGACAAACGGATGGGATCATACTATAACTGCTTAAGCTCAATGACATGTAAAATTCCGAATAAGCGGCGCGCTGATGTGACGATTTCACAGGACCTACATCCCCAACCGGGTATATATGTGTGCACGTGATAATAGAAATAAGCATGATGTACAAGATTCACGTATGATGGTCCCTCTAGGACGCAGTGCAACTCGGTAAGTATATTCTGACCCAGGAACACTAATACCAGCGGGGCTAGCCGCCCGTTCTTTTTATTTTTTATTTTTATTTTTATAGAACGGCGGCAGCAATGACGATGCAGAGCACATGCACCCTCTGCCCATCGCATCATCATCGTCCAGCTGTCGGTATTTCCCCGAAAATACAAATAGGATGACCTTGACCATGAATATAGACGCATATAGACAGGATCATGACAGTTTTACATACGCGAACCGGTTGTAATAGGTATTTGCACATTTGAATTTAGGGTACGTGCGTACGCGTACACGCACGCCCTGTCAGTGCAATGCTCTGAACGCCACAGCGGAATCATTGGAATCAGTTGTTCCCACCAATTCAGTCGGCTATTGATTATCGTGTACTGGCAATGTATACAATATTCATCATGGCATGATACTTAAGCTGATTTTTATGATAGCAATGATAAGTTTGTTCCGACTCCTCATGGACGTAGGATCACATCTAGCCTGCCTACATAAATAAGCGGAAAAGCTTATGAACCCCTTAGGCGCTTAAATTCGAATTTCAGTAAATACGTTTACTTGATCGGGTGCACACACTGCAGCAGCAGCCTCAGCACTAATTTTCAATAGTACCAACTTGAACAGCTTTAATACGGGGGCCGCAACTAAAAACAGCACGGTACGCTACGAATGCTCGGCTGACTGACTACTTGAGAGTACAGCAACACACCACACAACTCGCATGAGCTTTTTTTAATAACCTCGACAAATTGGATTACGCGTACGCACTACACAGCTATAGATGCATAGAAGGCATTCCAGCTGTTCACCGGTGAACTATATAAAAAATGGTCAACTACAGCCTATTTATCCGTGCCAACCCTTTTCAACCATAGCCATTTCTATTGAGCCACCACCGGTGCCGGTGGACGCCACTGTGACTCAAATTTCAAGTTGCGCTATACCGTCATTGCAATCTATGATTGTATGATTTTGAGGTGAATATATGCGCATACATTTATCTTGTCCCCTTACGGGTGGCCATGATGGACAAAATGAAAAAGGAGGTCCTTGGTTTCATTTGATTAAGCTTCAGTAATACGAAAGTCTGGCCTGAGAAAAAGTTAACTGTGCTGGTGCAATACCCGAGCCCTATCAATTACATCTCTGACATTCCGAGTCTCCATGGCGGAATGACCCACCTTTCCTGGCTTGTTAATGCTAATATAAGAAATAAGGTTTAGAGACATTGCGGTTTATGATCATCATCATCACTCCTTGCATGTTACGCTATGATGGGCATAGTGTAGTGATGATCATGTGTCTTGTCAGAGACATCACATCCGAGATGAGATAACTAACTCCTAGCTACAAAATGCTGTGCATCAAGAACAAGAGATAAGGAGCTCTCAGGGCTGCCAGTGGCTTTACCTATTATAATTATATAAGAACTCAAATGAAAGCTAGATAGATTATCAGCTGTGCGTATATACATGCTAGTAATTGACCGGTAAATGCAAGACTTGTACAAAACAGCGACTTGTACCCGTCTAATTCCTTACGGCCCGCAGGCTGAAGATGTCCTTTCCGCGGAATGTGGCGTTCAGCCTATTCCCCCGCCCGTCGGCGGCTCCGTCAGCCCGCTATATAACACAACGGATGTTGCCAAGGATGAACGAGACAAATCAGTACATCTAGACCTGAGAAATGAAAGTGTCTGAGCTAAGGGCTTGCCGCGATGCAACGATAACCAAAGCCGTTAAGCTACGCGCGCACCGACTAATGAATGACAGATGGGCAGCGGCAACAAGGTGAAATTGATGGCGGCCCGGCATTCTGTTACCTACCATTTCAGTGTTTCTTGGCTCCGCTAGCAGCTAGTTGTCAGTGAGCCGAACGCATAGGCGTTTAAAGCTGCAATGTCCCACGGCGCTTGGCAAGATGTGAGCGGTAAGATCCGGCTGCAGGCCAACAATGCCCCATCTCCTGGTATGGTTGGTGACCAGATGGGTGGAAGATGGTAGTAACAAGTCATCATGATATCAAGGGTTATATAGCGCAATGTATAACACTCCGGTATGGTATGTTAATCCACCTGTATTACGGTCGTTTCTCGTTGACCAAAACACGGATCATCTTGTATTGGGCCTTGGCCCGATTTATTGCATACCACTACAATTATAATGAGCCACGTGCTCATTATTAGGTGAAGAATAATCAATATGTTTCACTTGAACTAAAAATCGAAGTGTCACAAGCCAAGCAAAGGAATCCTTTCAGAGCGGAAGGCTACAACTATACGCCGAATTGTCGGAGCAGCAGACGTGCAAGCATACCAACGAGGGATAGAGACACCAGGTACATCGTGTTTGATCGCTAGCTTTCTTGTTATTTAGCCGACTTGAACGCTGGTGTCAGCAAGAGACTTGAGTAGGAATAAGAGCAGAAAAAAAACAAGACTTCGAGCTTCAGCTAGCTGCATTTTCGGTTTAGACCCCAAACAAAGCCGACGAACGGTTCTGGAATGGGGGCATCCTAAGCAAACCTCCTTTAGAAAAAGTCCATGACGAATAGTATCGTAATAAGACAGTCTGTGGGTGTATTCAGGTCTCAAGCGTTGTTTACCTTGGATCGTGTCTGAGGATGTAATAGCAATGAAGCATGTGCTTTGCTCAGCCACGAGTGACGCTTGTAGGACATCTTTCTGATGACATCTTTTTGGCGAGCTGCAAGACCGGTGGGCCGGAAGATCGTCGGTGTTTTTCTTTTCTAACCCTCTTTATAGCATGACGACCCGGAGTTGACGCGTAGGCGCCGAATATCCGGCTGCAAAGCGGACATTTTGCGCTGCTTGAGCAACTGTTGAGTTTTGGTAGTTCTCCGGTATTCCTGGGTCAAGCAAGAGTGTCACGCTGTAATGTGTACGTGCCTTGAGACTTTTGCCGAGTAATGGAGGAAGACGGCTTGCAATTGGCTGATGCACGTAGTGCGCTCATACCATGGATAGATGGATGGAAGTTAAGTTTACCGAATTACGGGCATTCACGAAAATATCTTGACCCACACTGGTCAAGAGTGATATATCGACATCACCAGAGTATTTGCGATAAACATCCATCACGGTGTAGAGCCTGCTTAGGATATAATTATCTGCAAATGACATGAGTGGATGCGCTACTACACACATGACCAGGCAGCCAACTTCGCTATATCGATCTGATATGGATAATCAACAAGCTCAACACACCACTCAACGATGCCATAGAAAACACCATTGCTGAACCAAGATGACAACAGAATCTTATTAGTGATTTGATGTAGTTCATCATTCTTGTGCTTGCCCCAACAGAGTCCGAGACTCCAATAGAATAATAATTCGCGTCAAAAAATCAAGGAGATAATCCACAGGACCCACGGTTCTTCTTGATAGGATATCAATTTCCTGTTTCCACTCCCCGAGCCGCACCAACAACTACAAAGGGGGTCAAAGAAAATAACTTGGGAGCTACGAATATCGTCAGGGCCAACATCATTACATTTGAATATCACAAGAATCCCACGAGAAAGAAAAAAGGTAAAGGGTCATCACACAACCGCTCTCGTCCCGCCCATCGAGGGAAGAAATGGAAAGAAAGTGTCGTATCAACTTCCTCGAGTGGAGCCCTCGGCTAAGAGAATTATGTGTTCGATTTTTTTTAGATTCAAAAGGCCTTTTCTTTACATGTGAGCCAGGCCGAACGGTGTAGGCACTCATTTCAATGTTTGGGTGACAAACAAGTGACCGAATATCGTCATTGCCAGTTTGCAAGGGTCAGTTTGTTGGCAACCCGTAAGGAGAAGGTGCAGGGTATGTAGGGTCGGAAAGCTACGAGAAAGAGACTGATAAGAACAATGAAGTCACCTTGACATGTAAAGATAGTATTGAATTTTGTGAAGTGCACCCTCTTCCTAAATTTGGTCGGTCATGAAAAACACGCGGCTGTAAATCAATCAATTAAGATGATAATTGCAAGGGTCAAAAAAAGTCACCACAATGACGGACATGGCTCACTTGGCAGATTAGATGAATTTCCGAACTTTGAAAGCCAGGTCAATGAAAGCCAAGTGAGGAATAAATGCAATAAAACCACAAATATTGCGATCAAAAGCGAGACAGAAAGTGTTAATACTCCGGCTCGTAGAGTCACAGCCTCCGTACATATTCGAGTGGAGTCAGCGCAGCAACCGCTACCAGTAAAATCGATGAGGAGCAAACTGATAACGCGTATGCACGTATCAGAGAATGACTGTAACATTGGCGCGTTTGGCTGTGTCCGTTGTCCGATTTTCCACATGATTATGGCTCTCAATTATCCGTTGCGGACCAGCAGCTTCTCTGACTCCACAAAATGACGCATCTGAGAACGACAAACATGTCAACAAGGCATGATTGTGTACTTGTAAGATTGTACATTCTGGGGTGCTATCAAAAATGCGTAGGGCAAAGGTCAGGACAATTGGAAGGGGAAGACTTCATACATCGTGGTTGGTTAATTCGGATGAGCAAGGTTGTAAGTATAGTCAAAGTCTCGACTCGCCCATGTTTCGATTCTTGCAGATGCCTTGAAGTTTACGTTTCGTTCATGTATAATTGCGCTATAGATAACAAGAAACTTCAATAACCTTTCAATGTGATGTTTATTATCACCTGCAAGGTTGTACACGTAAACTGTGGTTGATCTTCCTCGAAGTCTGAGAATCCATGCTGACTTTGGAGCATTAACAAGCTGGCATATGATGCATGTCGGTCATGGGTTTGACGGCTGCGGTGTCTGTGGCTAGTGGCTTCATGGCGGGTCAGGAAATCCAGCCCTGGATACGATTCGTGACAAGAAGTTGTCCAGGACTCCAAAACTCCATGGAAGTTGTGTTCACACCGGCAAAAGTGGTTCGGATCAAAACGCGGGTAAAGAGCAACATTTCGCATCCGGCGTTCGTTGGCATCGACGTTCCTGGACTCCTCTGCCTGTGCGGCACTCTTGATTTCGAGTTCAGGTTGATCACGCTACTTGTTCACTGAAACAGTAAAGCTTTTGGGGTGTTAACTCACACGCCAGGTCATAGTTACATTATGGAGAACTTTCCTGCACTCCCCGGCTACTACAAGCTACTTTTTCTATACCTCGAACCAGGTTAGCGATGATAGCTTTGCGTCATAACAGCTCAACCTCATCAACACGCCCTTCGTATAACTTCTAGCCTCAACGATCATACCTGCTTTTCTTGCATGGCTCTATCCAGGTGCTGCATGGTTTCATCATCAACTCATACCTAGCAATGTGGCCGTTTCTGGGCAATTGACCGATAGAACCGAGATGGCAATATGGCAGCTTGGCAACTGTATGTTTGACGGAACATGTGCGCTCTATCGACAAGCTGGGATTGATTATGGATACTTTTTTTTTTTTGAAGGCTACCTCCTGCTAGGGTTGATATCTTCACTAGTGTTTAGGGCTGCTCGAGACGCGCTGCCCAAAGATCTTGTAGCCCAGGAACGAATTGTTGGCTCCCTCCTAAAGGCTCTAGCAATTGCAGACGTATGAAAGTTCTTTGCTTCACAAGTATTATGTTCTAAAGAAGTATGTCATTTATTTCAGGTCACACAGTAAGACTGTTTGCCGGATTTCAGTTTGAATGTCTGTTAAAAAGTAAACCCAGTATCATCGTCACATTCATAGCCCTTCCAAATCCATTACGTTTTTCATTCATAGAATGGAATCCCATGACACATGGTAATATCTCCGTTGTGATAGTTTTATGCGCAGTGCGGTAAGTCACGAGTTTAATTGCGGTATTTACATTCACTAACGCTGTCGTTTTAGTGTATGCTGGTTCCTTGGGATTGGGCGTACGTGTTATTACTACAAAGTCAAGGTAGCCCGCAAGTCGCAATAAATACGTAGTCTCAAGACATCGCCTTCCGCATACCCACAATTCTTACTATTGGCAGGTTGAAGGACGGAGACGTCGATCTCATTGTTGTCAATGTATCAAGCTTATGGAGGTATTCACCTGTGCGCCATTTCTGGCGCTTAGAGCCTGTAAATGGCAGTCAAGTTATCTGATATACTACTATCATTATCAAAAGAGGAATTCAAGTAGATAGAGTATAGGCACCTGTAGCGTACTACCAATATCTAAAACGAGACGTCGCCCAAGGCTGGCCGCGCCAAGGTGATGTCATGGAACATCTAGAGTGTCACGCACTTGCTCTTCTTAGGGCCGAGACTGGTCACAACATACGAACGGCCGCCTATCTCAGGCCAATTGAACTCTGAAAACTCTCCCTGCCTACAGTACAGTATTGCGTGGTCTGCCCGTCTGTCTCTGCCAGTATTTTGAGACTGCGGGAAGGCGACTCTTGTCTGACAACCACTGAACGCTTCTTCTTACCCCGCCGGGCTTTATTAGTGCTTAAATAGCACGAGCTTTGATCCCCCGCATTTCTGGCTAAAGTTTTCTGATACGGTACCAACACCAACGCTTTGCCTCTACAACTCTCGGAAAGCACTTGAATACGTAAGGAGAATCAGGACCTCAATAAATGCTACAAGAACCGGAGGTTCCAACCTCCCATCCTGAACCCAACAGTGCGTACACACAAGCTTGAACGACAACATGTCATTGATGACCGTGGGGTTCAGTAAACGGTATACATGATTCATGTCTTCTTTCATAGACCTTTTATCGAGACTCTATCAGGGATAAATCTGCCAGGTACTCCTAATAATAGTTATCCTTCTTCAAAACAAGGTTCGTCTCTCGAGCCATTTTTACTTATGATAGGGGGCGTTAAAATGTTTGATAGGTATCGAGCCTAAACACACGGATTCCATCTCTGGATACATTGGAATGTCGAATACTCCTCCAGATACACCCTCACAAGTCCTAGAAACTCCCCACGAAGATACCCAGGCCCAGCGATCTATACCCCCCTTACCTCCTCCTCATCCAGACCCCGAGCACAAGTCCAATGACGGCACTATCGGTATTCGTCCAAAGCCCATCATCACCCATGCTCAGTACGGAAGCATACCATCTATGCCCAGCGATATTGAGAGCATAATCGCTGCACATCCCTCTTTGCGCCATCAACGAGTTCGCTTTCGTTCTCGCGTCCGAGTAGCGTCTGGCATTTCCCACCATCACTCACATGAGCTCAACCCATCCAATCCCTACGAAATACATCACCCGTCAGGGACATCTGTCTCTTCAAGATCTTCTTCATTCTCAGTAGCTTTGCAAACCGAGAACGATGCGATGAACTCACGGTTGGGTCCACTAGGCCAGCGTATATCCGGGCTGCGAGCGCTGAATGCGCTCATGACGCAAGAATATGGCTACGGTACCAATGACAACGGAAGATTTAAAGGGAAAGCGCCGATGACGAATGAGCAGGCCTTGCTGGATGATGGAGATGGGGATGATGAACCACCGATGGGAGAGAGAAAGCCACTCCTTGGGGGACGTTTCAATCGGCGTCGTAACTTTGACGAAGATAGCCTTGAGAGGGAAAGGGAGATTGAAGAAGCTGCATTGGAGGAATATTTTGGACCATGGCCAAACAGGATACTGAATCCTTATGTACGTCGCGTCGCTTGTGCTCCAAGTTGCCGTTTATATATATATTAATCTTGTGCGATTGCCAGTGGTGGTGGTGGCTGATTGAGCCTGTCGTTTGCTGCCATTGCCAGTGCTTAGCCGATGAAGAAGATGAAGACTAATGACGATCCAGATAGATGACTTTGGGCTATACTTTTTTGTTTATGTTTTTGTTATTGCTTTAATACGCGGCTGCGTTGCTTTGATTGTTTTATTTCGTAGCAGGCTGCGTATATCCACGACCTGATTATAGCCAATACATGCGCTTCCCTCTCTTCCAACGATTGTCATTACGGAAACTTCAAGTACCTTATGACAGCATATATTCCGAGATACGCATATACTTTGAATGTGTGACAAGTGAAAGTCCGGTTGTTCCGTGATGATATTGCTTGGAGAAGTGTGATGACGAGTTGTAGTGGTGGAATCTATCATCAATGGCCGCACATTCACGAGTGTAACTGAATGATCATTGGAATTCAAGTCTATCATCATGGCCTTCTTTTTGATCTTTTAGCTGGTAAAATAAAATAACGTAGTACTGATAGCTATGGAACTCACCTGTAGCAGCTTATTGATTAGATTAGATTAGATTAGATGTAACCAAATTGCCAAGAGTAAAAACGCCAGCGGCCGCAGAGTCCGAAAAATGCGAAATGTAAATCGATCCACTTCCGTCACCGAGTCATCATTGCATATAAAACTCTCCTATAAAAACCCACCAGGTAGGATGATTGGTTACTACTCGGCCAAGTCGCAACTTACTCCCCGACTTCTTATTTGCTAGGTGTTAACAAGGCGTGCTGTCCGCCATGTCCACCTTCGGTACCTTGTTCCGCACGACCACCTACGGTGAATCGCACTGCGCCTCCGTCGGCGCCATCATCGATGGTGTCCCACCCGGGTTGCCCCTAACCGCACAAGACATCCAGACCCAGCTCTCGCGGCGCCGTCCGGGCCAGAGCAACTTGACTACGCCCCGCGATGAGAAGGATCTGGTGCAGATCCAGTCTGGTGTCGAGGCCGGTGTGACGCTCGGCACGCCCATTGGTTTGCTAGTCAAAAACGAGGATCAGCGGCCACACGATTACAGCGAGACGGATCTGTATCCTCGTCCGAGCCATGCGGATTGGACGTATTTGCAAAAGTATGGTGTTAAAGCTAGTAGCGGTGGTGGGCGTAGCTCTGCACGCGAGACCATTGGTAAGTGATTATATTGTTATCAAGTATTTTGTACGCTAATGATGAATATACACAGGTCGGGTCGCAGCTGGTGCGATCGCCGAAAAATTCCTGAAACTCGCATACGGAATCGAGATTGTCGCCTTCGTCTCCTCCGTGGGCAAGATCCACTTGCCTTCGACTATCCCCGTGCCCAACGCTATCGACGAGGAGAACGATGACACCAGTGATGCACTCAGCCCCGAGTTCCTCGATCTCCTCAATACCGTTACCCGCGCGCAGGTGGATGCTCATCCCACGCGTTGCCCACACACCGAGACGGCGGAGAAGATGACGCACAGGATTATACGCGCCAAATCCGCTTCTGACTCCATCGGCGGCACTGTCACATGTGTGATTCGTGGCCTGCCTTCTGGACTTGGCGAACCAGTGTTTGACAAGTTCGAAGCTGCGCTCGCGCATGCGATGCTCTCCATCCCCGCCACCAAGGCGTTCGAGGTCGGCTCTGGCTTCCGTGGGACTGAGGTCCCCGGCTCGCGCCACAACGACATGTTCTACTCCAAGAATGGTACTCTCGGTACGAAGACGAATTGGAGCGGGGGTATCCAGGGCGGGATCACCAATGGCGAGCACGTCTACTTCCGCATCGGGTTCAAGAGCCCTGCGACGATCAGCCAGGCGCAGCCTACAGCGAAATACGATGGTACGCCCGGCACCTTGGCTGCCAGGGGTCGGCATGATCCGTGTGTCGTGCCCCGAGCGGTGCCAATTGTCGAGGCGATGGCTGCGCTTGTGGTGGCAGATATGGTGCTACAGCAGGGAGCGAGGACGAGTGCGAAGGCGCTGATTCCGAACTGGGGAGAAGGTATCCCGGTGGGGATGCGTATGCCGGATCTGGACAAGGTTGATACGGATGGTGCTGCTGTCGTACCCGCCGTTCAGAAGGAACAGAAGGTTGGCGATGAATAAACCGTCAATTTGTGAATCGCATAAAGTATTTCTATGTTGCTATTGATCAAATGAAAATATAAGACCTTTGATGGTTAAAAGCAAGATACTCAGATCAAACAGCCTTGACCAGTTTCCCAAGTACTGAGTGGTTGCTACAGTCAGTTGATCAAGATAGATAATGGTTTCTGGAAATCAACATCGTATACGACTCTCACAGATTCGGTTGAGGCATATCCATGGCTGAGATCTAGCGAATGAGTTCGTTTATCAGTCTTCTTCGCAGTAAGCCTAGTGATATGGCCATGTAATTTTGTAGTTTTTTTCTTGATAATAAGATGCAGTGTATTTTCAAGATATAGCTTGCTACCTACAAATGCAGGGACAAGAATCCGCTAGCTCGGTTATTGCCATATATCACAACTCCCAGAAATTTTTTCTTTCAGTTAGACGTTGCATCCCTTCTCCAAATGCTTCTTGGCTTACGGGCCATCGGTGCACGGCCGTGGAGAGCAGCAGGGAGAACCGTAAGCCATGCAAAACCCGGCCACGTGACCGCGTGTTGTTGCTTCGTGAACGCGTCCGGCAGCGCGACCTTGTCTCGAGACGCCACCAGCTTCACCCAACCACACAGGCGCACGCTCATCAACATGAGCTCCTCTGAAGAAAATTTCGACATCGACAATGTATCCGGATCTGAGTCTGAAGACTATGCCCCGGCACCTAAGAAGGTGTGTGTGTGCTTCATTGGGATACCTTTTTTCTTTCTTTTCGATGATCTATACATATGTAATAACCGCACTTTCAGACCAAGGCACCCGCAAAGAAGCCCACATTAAAGGCAACGACGTCCAAAGCATCCACCTCAAAGGTTACCAAAGCAAAGGCCCCTGCAAAGCCCAAGGCATCCGCGAAGAAGGTCCTCACGGATATTGACGACAACATCGACGAGAGCGCTGTGGACATTGCCGTCCAGCCAGATGATGAAGAGACTATCGCCATGCGTGCACGAGCTGAGGCTACGGAAGAGAGCAGGAAGAAGAAGACTGCTTCAGAGATGTACACCAAGGTGCTCTTGTTTTGAATCACGTAGTATACACAAGCCAATTGACGCTCATGCTCCCTTCTCGCTGTCTACTAGCTATCTCAACTCGAGCATATCCTCTTGCGTCCGGATTCGTACATTGGTAGTGTGGAGAAAGTGACCGCCAACATGTGGGTCATTGACTCTGACAGTGACCGCATGGTTCAGCGCGAGATCACCTACGTGCCCGGTTTCTTCAAGATCGTAGACGAAATTTTAGTCAATGCCGCCGACAATAAGGTGTGTTGCGTCTTGATATTGTGGACACGGTCAGCTTATTATATTTTAGATCAACGACCCAAGCATGAACACCCTCAAAGTGGATATAGATACTACCGAGGGCACAATCAGCGTGTGGAACAACGGGAAGGGTATTCCCATCGAAATGCACTCGCGCGAGAAGATGTGGATCCCAGAACTTATCTTCGGCCACCTCTTGTCTTCTTCCAACTACGACGACAACGAGAAGAAACTCACCGGTGGCCGTAACGGTTACGGTGCCAAGCTCGCCAACATTTACTCTCACGAGTTCACGGTCGAGACGGCCGACAAGAAGACAAGCCAGAAGTACAAGCAGACCTGGACGAACAACATGACCAAAGTTGGCAAGGCCAAGATCACCGCCAACAACAAATCGGAGGAATACACCCAGGTCTCTTTCCGGCCCGAATTGAAGCGGTTCGGTATGGACAGCATCGACGAAGATACGCTGGCACTACTTAAACGACGTGTATACGATATGGCTGGCACCGTCAACGGTGTCAAGGTGTACCTGAACAAGAAGGCCCTAAAGATCAAGGACTTCAAGTCTTACGTCGGCATGTACCTCCAATCCGTCACACCCAAATCTGAGGATGACGAGGAATTGAGCGCTCCTGCACCACCCAAGATAATCCACGAAAAGATTGGAGAGCGATGGGAAATTGCATTTGCCCCTACATCCGACGGCAGCTTCCAACAGGTTTCGTTCGCAAACTCCATCGCAACAATCAAGGGCGGTAATCACGTCACGTACATTGCCGACAAGATCACAAAGCGGCTCGTGGAGGAAATCAAGAAAAAGAACAAGCACGGTGCACCAGTCCAGCCCTCCCATGTCAAGCAGTACATGTGGGTCTTCGTTAAGGCGCTCGTCGAGAACCCGTCGTTTGACAGTCAAACGAAGGAGTACCTCACGCTCCAGGCGAGCAAGTTCGGTACTCGCCCAGAGCCTTCTACGACCTTTATGAATGCAGGTAAATCTCCTAAGCTTTTTTCAAATGAGTAGCCAACGGGGATCTAATTCTTTTTTATTACTAGTGGTTAAGTCGGGCATCATCGAAACGATCCTCGACAGAGCTATGAGCCGTGCAGATCAGCAGTTGAAGAAGACCGATGGTGGAAAGCGCAGCAGGTAACTCTGTTTTCATCATTTTGTCACAATAAACCCCTGCTTACACGTACGTCTTCTCTAGACTGACGGGCGTAGCCAAGCTCGACGATGCAAACAATGCTGGTGGCAGGAACGCGAGCAAATGTACACTCATCCTGACCGAAGGTGACTCCGCCAAGGCGCTCGCCGTTGCCGGTCTCGGTGTCGTCGGTCGCGACAACTTTGGCGTGTTCCCGTTGCGCGGAAAGATGCTTAATGTGCGCGAAGCGAAGCACGACCAGATTATGAAGAACGAGGAGATTCAGAATATCAAAAAGATTATGGGATTACAGCATAACAAGGAGTATACAAGCACGAGTAGTTTGCGGTATGGGCGGCTTATGATCATGACGGATCAGGTATGTGGCTGGTATCAGTATTACTCTACTCGTGGAAAGACAGAAATACTGATCTGCGAGTGATGCTTGACTAGGATCACGATGGTTCACATATTAAAGGCCTTCTCATTAACTATCTTGATCACTCCTACCCTTCTCTTCTCAAAATCCCGGACTTCTTGGTCGAGTTTGTCACTCCTATCGTTAGGGTGAGTTGATTTCATCTCTTTCTATTGTCAACTATTGAAGTTTATACCTCGCAAATAGGTAACAAAAGGCAAGCAACGTCGTGATTTCTTCACCATCCCCGAATACGAAAAATGGCTGGAAGAGGCACCCGATGCCCACAAGTGGACGTCCAAGTACTACAAGGTGTGTGCAATTACGCAAGCTCGTTCGAAGACATTTACTAACCAGGCACACGACATTTCCAGGGTCTGGGAACGAGTAAAGATTCTGATGCTCGCGAGTACTTTGCCAACATGGAAAAACACATGATTCCCTTTGCGACAACACAACCGGGCGACCGAGACCTCATTGATTTGGCATTTAGCAAGAAGAAGGCAGATGAGCGAAAGGAGTGGCTTCGTCAACTCAAGGTAAAAACCACATACAGCAGTACAAAATTTGTCTATCCTTCTCATAGTAAATATCTAGCCCGGAACCTATCTTGACCATAACATGGACGAAATCCCCTTCTCAGAGTTTATTAACAAAGAACTCATTCTTTTCTCCATGGCGGATAACGTTCGTTCCATCCCGTCTGTTGCGGACGGCTTGAAGCCTGGACAGCGTAAAGTCATCTGGGGTTGCTTCAAACGTAACCTCAAATCCGAAATCAAGGTACAGTCACCCATACCGAACTCTTACGAGATTGACTCATCTCTGACCATTACCACGACGTCAAGGTTGCCCAACTCGTCGGTTACATCTCCGAGCACGCCGCATACCACCACGGCGAACAAAGTTTGACTTCTACTATCGTGAACCTTGCGCAAGACTATGTTGGCAGCAACAACCTGAACCTCCTCCTCCCCAATGGTCAATTCGGTACGCGCTCTTCAGGCGGTAAAGACCACGCCGCGCCAAGGTATATTTTCACGGAGACGTCGCCGCTTGCACGTGCTATTTTCCATCCGGCCGATGATCCACTCCTCAAGTACTTGAAGGACGATAACGATCTGATCGAGCCGGAATATTATATGCCGGTCATTCCACTTGTGCTCGTCAACGGTGCTGATGGTATTGGAACTGGTATGATGACTACTTTCATAGTAGTCAATACATCTTTCGTTAACGTCATGACTTTTCTCAGGTTGGAGCACAAATGTCCCTTGTTACAACCCCGTAGACATCGTGGCCAACATTCGTCGCCTGATGGCAGGCGAGGATATGGTACCCATGCTTCCCTGGTGGCGCGGATTCAAGGGCACGATTAAAAGGACTGGGGACAACAAGTACGACATATCTGGTATCGTAAACAAGATCAACGATACGATGGTTGAGATCACCGAGTTGCCGATCTACAAGTGGACGTTGACAATGAAGGCAGATCTGGAGAAGATGTTTGGTGAGAAGATGGATGGGCCCGTCAAAGTATGGAAAGATCCTTCTCTCAACGAATTAGTGGCAAGCTCAATAATTTCCTCAACTCGTTATATTCTGTGTAGGACGTCAAAGAACATCATGATAACGTCAACGTACACTTTGTTGTCCACATGAGCGCCAAAGCCCTCGAGGCAGCAGAGAAAGAGGGTCTATTGGAATACTTCAAGCTTACTACGAAGCTCACCACGACCAACATGATCTGCTTCGACTTAAATGGCAAGATTAAGAGGTACGACTCTCCGGAACACATCCTGGAAGACTTTTACCCGGCGCGGTTGGCGTTTTACCAGAAGCGCAAGGTAAGTGCTGGCTCTTAATCGT
This sequence comes from Agroathelia rolfsii, assembly GCA_018343915.1. Taxonomy (NCBI): domain Eukaryota; kingdom Fungi; phylum Basidiomycota; class Agaricomycetes; order Amylocorticiales; family Amylocorticiaceae; genus Agroathelia; species Agroathelia rolfsii. The sequence continues at coordinate 4,399,970 of JABRWF010000002.1, forward strand.
ATCCCATATCATTGGTTCGTGTCTTACTGACCTTCCTCCTCCCCTTACCAGGATCACATGGCGAGCGAGCTCCAGCTTCAACATGAGAGACTGTCCAACCAAGCCCGCTTCGTGAAGATGATCGTCGAGCGCCTGTTAAACGTATCCAACCGCAAAAAGGCGGACATCGTCGAGGACCTGCGCAAGAAGGACTTCAGACCGTTCCCTAAGGTCACAAAGGCCAAAGCGGCAGGGGAAACCGCACCTGTCGTGGACCCAGAGGACGAAGATGGGTCTGAGGATGGGCCTGCAAATCTCAGCGATTATGACTATCTGTTGGGAATGCCAATTTGGAACTTGACAAAGGAGAAGGTTTGTTATCCGCATGATATTCGCTTTCTTGGTGTTTTTGATGGTTAAAGTGCTTCCTTATCTTCCCTCCATTAGATTGCCAAGTTAGAGAAACAGGCTGCCGACAAGGAGGCTGAGCTTCTTGCTCTGCTTGAGAAGACACCCATTGATCTCTGGAACACAGACCTTGACCAATTCCTAGCTCAGTGGGAGGTACGCCATCTTTTCTTTCCACCCGTCTTCAAATCTTTCGTCCATATCAATTATATTGTTGTAGGAATCGTGCCGCGAGTTTGAGGAGAAATCGACCAAGGACAACAGTGGCAAGAAAGTCAAGCGCAAGCAGACGACGCTCAAGACTCGCAAATCTCTCTCGGAGCCTATGAAGTTCAAGGACGAGGACAGCGACGAGGACGAGTACAAGCCTACCACCAAGGTCACCATGGCCAAGTTTAAGCAAGCATCCAAACCGACCGCTGCCGCCGCTCTCAAGACCGAGGATGATGATGATGATGACGTGGTTGTAGCGGCGGCCAACAAGAAACGAGCACCAGCAGCCAGCAAGAAGAAAACTTTGAAAGAGGAGTCTGATTCCGGGTCCGATTTCGAGACAAAGGTGGTAGCGGCAAAGAAGCCATCTGCTGCTGCCCAAAAGCGCAAGGCGAAGCCGGAGTCAGATAGCGATGAGGAGGTGATTCCCAAGCCGCCGTCCAAGAAGCCTACTACTACCGTCACCAAGAAGCCCATCAAGGTGGACTCTGACATAGAGATCGAGGATAAGGATGAGGAGGAACAGAAGCCTGTGGTAGCTGCGAAGAGTAAAGGGAAGGCTACTGCGGCTGTGTCGAAACGTAAGAGGTGAGGATGATTTTTTTTTTTGTCTTTTTATTACGATTTAATTCTTATTAAATTTGATGATATTAGTTTGGACAATGATGAGGACAGCGACGACTCTATCGTCATCAAACCTGCCAGGAAGAAGCCGACGACACAGTCGAGTGTCATGGACTTCTTCGACGCTGTGCCGGACAAGCCAGCTCCGTCAGGCTCGAAGAAAGCGGCAGCTGGCTCCTCCAAACCCGCGTCAAAACCTGCATCCAAACTCAAACCGGCCAAGAAGAAAAAGGTAGTGGAGAGCGAATCCGAAGAAGAATCCGAAGACGAAGCGCCATCGCGACCAGCACCGCCAGCCCGGTCGACGGCACAGCCTGGTCGAACAGCTCGAGCTGCCGCCACAAAGAAGAAGTATGTAGAGTTGGACTCAGAAGACAACGACGACGATGGGGGCGACAACGGTGATGATTCGATGTTTTTGGACGATGATTGAAGTTAATTACGATGACGACAATGTTAAATGTTACAGTTAATATTGTAGATATTTCTTACATACATACATTAGTTTTTGTTCTGATATCTTTATGTACCCTGTTCTCTTTTCAATGCTTGTTCTGTCTTGGGATGTCTTTTTTTACCAGTGGGATGGCATGTTCTGGTGACAAGACAAAAAATGTTGTGCGGCTTATGAGAGATAAGGCTCAATCTCTTTCCTCATTCAGGTAAACCGGAGGAATGCCTTGAAAATCATCCAAAAGTCGTAAGTAGTATTGGCAACGCAACACCCTATATGATAATACATGGTCGTGATGCAGAAAAAAAGGAGCATATATATTATATGTGTTATGTATATACGTAAGAAGAGAAAAAGTGAGTATGAGAGTATGAGAGAGGGGAAAGAAGAAAAAGGCAAGTGATTCGGGTTTTGATCCATATCCTTTCTCTCCCCTCTCCTTTGGACTTGGACTTTTATCTCTAGTTTACGTCGAGGGAGGTGGGGACCATATCCACTCTTGAACAGCTTTGATGGCTTCTTGAGGATCAGCAGGTTCGCTATTTCGAGAAAGAAAGAAAAATAGAGGTATCATTAACTCAAGAGTTGTTATCGTTTCAACAAGGAAATAATACACCACACTTACGTGAACTTGGGTACCCACTTGCCATCGCGAAGCACGAAAAAGCGAGGAGTGTAGACCGCGCCGCCTTCCTCTCGCTTACGACGGGCTTCGCGCTGGGCATCTTCAACAGTTGATTTAGCTTCTGTCGCCTTGTCCATATCTTTAGCGATGATGGCATCAGTCAGGCCTGCCCACAGTCTAGAACAAAAGATAAAAAGGGATGATTGTCAGACAAGAACGACCAACACAAGGTTTATCATTATACACGGCAGCAAACTATTGAAACTTACCTCCTGGATTCGTTAGGCTCCTGCTCCGAAAGCGGGGCAACCCACTTGGGTGCGACATTCTGCCCATCCTTGGCTACGTCAAACAGAACGCGTTTGCCCTTGTTATAGTTAGTGTCAAGTTGACTATATTACGAGGGGGAGCGGGGATCTTGACCAACCTTGTTGCCTTTGAATTCCATTAAGTGGCTCCACCGTCCTGAGATTTCACCCACATCGGATGAACCATGGCGGACTTTGCCAGCTATAGAGTTGTAATTCCCAGTGAAGAAGCCCTGCAACCAAGTTAGCAACAAAAAAAGGGACAGCCTGACAGGGCAACAATAGATCAAATGAGCAAACCTTAGTCTTGAATTCCAGATCACAAGCAAGATTGTTATTCTCGTTCTTGGCTGTGCAAGTATCTCCCAGCTCGAGGACCATCTTGCCGAACAGAATTCCGCGTGCGTACATGTTAGGCATAGTGATGATATATTCACCGTCATTGAGCGCCCCTAGCAGAGTAACACGGTTCTCGCCCTCCATCGTGGTTGACACGCTGTTGCCCAGGAATTTGGACTTGGGACGCAGCTCACCAACGATCCGCACGCGATTAACAGGAGAGATGTAGTAGTATGCCGAAATAGGTGGGTGGTGAGACACTATTGTTACTCTTGTTTATAAGATACACTCTTAAAGAAAAGGGATAATGACGTGCCTTGCTCTGCAATGTAGAATCCTTGTGTACCGTTGGCATAATCGTACCTACATCTAAAGAACTCTCCCAATACGGGATTATATCTGTGAGGAAATTTAGAAAGTAGACCGCAATGTTGCCAGAGAAAACACTAACGGCTTCTTCACTCCCTTGGGCTTGATATGCCATCCGGCTAGGTAATATTGCAACACTCTGATAAATCGCTCCCCCGGGTCTTGCTCGGATTCAGCACTTTGATCACGACGCACACGTCCAGTCAAAAGGCAAGAAAGAAAGACAGGAACGAGCTCTTTACACACCCAAATATGAGATCAGGATGTGACATGAAATCGGTGATGCGTTCCAGCATGCTGCGCGGCTCGAGTACAAAAGTTGGGAAAGTGACCTTGGAGAGATCCATGCCAACCCTGAGCTGGGAGATCAACGATGTGATAATCGAGCCCTCATTCTCGTCGCTGGCATGCACCACTTTTTAGCAACGCTTGGGACGGGAGAGAAAACGATCAAAAATAGCGGTACAGAATCGAGGTATCATCTGGCTCTGTGTCTTCGGGAGCTTTGTCGTCGCCTACGGAACCTGCACGCCGGCGACGGAAATTGTTTGCTTGTTGATTCAAGAAATTCATGTTTTCCGAGTAGATGGGAGAAAAGACCAAGGGATGCGTGCAGGAAGTAGCAAGGAGGAGGAAGAAGAGGCCCGGATGCTGTATATCGATGCAGACTGGTTTCGTCAGTCGCAGCCCAGCTCCGTCGGAAGAATCCTCGTCCGTGGCTGTGTTCCGTGCATAACAATCGTCATCAACTACGCATCATCGCGCACGTCCAATTACACAACAACGGAAATGGTTAATTAGAGCCGTATGGTAGAGACATTGTAAAAAAAAAATCAGGAGGGGGTAAATATGCATGAGATATGACACAGAGTATAACATGTAAAACAAAACAAAAAATGAAGAGAGCAATAACAGATTCCTCGAGATTCCAGATTAACAGTCGAAAAAGAAAGAAAGATTATATCGGTACAATGAAATGAGGATTTATAAGATTTAGTGCCACCATCCATCGTCGCCTTGCGTAGGGGCGGCGGAGACAGTACTCGGCGTAGGTGATGGTGCAGCAGCGCGGAGGGCAAGTGCGTGGCGAGCCTTGGGAGTGGAAAGCCCAACATGCTGGGGAACAGGATATCTCGGCGCATGCATCGAGTCTCTTACGGACGTGGGAGGTGTGCTATTCATGAGTGAGCGTTGATGATGGTTATACACCGTGCTCGCGCGAGAGTCCGGTCGGGAACCGTGTGCTTGGAAGACTGTGCTTGCGCGTGAATCGGGCCGATGGATGTTTTGACCAATCTGGCTTGACAAATGGTACGATGGTTGGGGCGCAACAGTAGATCTCTTGATTTTCTCGGCCTCTGCACGAGCATTAGAGAGTTGTTGCTCAAGTGCCGCGACACGTTCAACCAGTTTAAGCTCCCGATCCTGAGGAAGACGATAAGCGATAAGGTTAAAAAGAGGAAGTACCAACGAAGCCTTTCTTACCTTGACAAGCCGACTATCTGCTTCGAGCTCCTCAAATTGCAATTTGAGAATAGTATGGTCGGAATCCAATTGTGACAGCGTCTGCTCGGACTGGTCAAACTTGGTTTGTACAAGCTCCAGTTTGCCTTCGCTCTCCCTGAACTTCTTCTCCCACTCCGAAGAGCGCTGTTGTGCTTGAGCAAGGCTCTGCCTGGCGGTGAAAGCGGTGCGTTCGCTGTTGGCCACCTTGGCGTCCTGTTCTTTGTACCGCTTCTGAAGGGCGGCGTGTTCGTTTTCCAGCATGACGTTGCGATCACGAATCTTGCGCAGATGCGTCAGCTCGTCATTGTCAACAGACTTGACTAGCGTAGTCAACAGATCGATCTTCTCTGCCGTCTGGCGGAACTCGTCATCCCAGCGCTTAGCCTGAGAAGCCAGATTGTCACGGTCCTTTTGTACCACCTCGAGGGTTTGAGTAGCCGTTTCCTTTTCGCGAGTGGCCAAAGTAAGCTGCAGCTCCAAAGAGGAGATCTAAAGAACAATAATCAGAGTCAATTCCTGGCTGTTCATATCAACGTCCTCCTTACCTTGGCATTGAGTGCATATTTTTCAGTATTGGCTTCCCTCTCAGACTTTTCCAACGCAGACACCTTCTCCCTCGTCGCCTGCGCAGCCTCTTCCGAGTCCTTGAGCTTCTCGAGCGCTTGCGCCAGCGCCGCCTCCAATTGCGCATTCTTCGTCTCGGCAGCCACAATCGCGGCATCTTTCGTCTGCAGCGCTGCATTTGTCTCCTCCACCTGTGCACGTAGCTTCTCGCGTTCGGCATCGGCAGCCTTGAGCTTCTCCTTGTAGTTGTCCTTCTCGACGCGGACCTGACCATGCGCACCGCGCGCCTTCGCGAGCTCGACTTGCGCCTCGGTGTTGATCGCGCGCAGCTTACGCAGCTCATCGGCGTCCTGCTTGGATGTGCTACCACTCGCGGCTTGCAATGTTTGCACGAGCTCCGCCACGGAGGCGACAGCGCTCTGGATAGTGTCCAGCTTCTGTATCGCATTGTTGTGCGACGAGAGCAGATCCAGCGATTTTTGGGATAGAGCCTTTTGGTCGTCCACCAAAGACAGGACCGCCGACTCGACGTTTTTGGCAGTAGCACTGGCAGAAGCAGTGCTCGCCTCTTGCTCCTCCGCGCGCGCACGCAGACCGGCTTCGGTTGACTGCAGCGCCTCTGTGGCCTTGACAAGGTTCTGGGGCAGGTCTGAAAGCAGCGCTGCGACATCCTTTTGGATCGAAGACACCAGCCCATCGCTCTTCTGACCCAGCTCCTGCTGCGCTGTGACAAGACCGGAAATCTCCTTGGAGAGGTCGCCAATGGGCGTCAAGATTTGCTGCGAGCTTTCCTCCAGCTTGCTGCTCAACACCTCGGCTGTCACCGCCACACGGTCGCGCACGGCCAGACGTGAGTCGAGGCGCTCGACAACGAGGTCGGCGACCTGGTCTTTTATCTCGAACGGATCGATGGGTGCGATCAGCTTGCGAATCTCAGTGCTCAGTCGGCCCACAAGCGCGTCGGTGTCGAGGCTCTTCTCCTGCGCCGCCTCGGAAGATCGGGCAGTAGATGGTAGAAGAGGAATAATTCGCTCGACAATCAAGCCCGCCGTCTCGCGCTTGTCCGAGGCGAGGTCGATGAGTTGCGAAATGTGCGGCTTGACGGCCTGCGTGAGCTGGTTCGTGAGCGCATCGTAGTCCACTGGTGTCTGTCGGAGCGACTCCAGCGTCGGCATGAGAATGGCAGAGAGATCGCGAAGAAGACCGTCCTTGTCGAAACTCGGCTGCGGTTGTTGCTTTAGTTGCAGCTGCTGGGCCGCCAACGCAGACTCGACTCGTCCCGCGATATTGTTGATAGTCGCCATCGTGCGATTGTGCATGTCCTGGACGGTGGGCACAAGTATATTGCTCGCGTTTGCCTGCTGAACATCCCTTTCCCTCGACGCAGCCTCCAACTGCTGTGCCAACCAGGCCACTTCGTCCTTGAACGTCTGGCGTGATTCCTCATGCGCACGCTGCACAATATCGCTCAACAGTTGGAAATCCAGTTCGCCCCTAGCATCCATCTGGCTCTCCTCCAGACTCTTCGCCGCCGACTCCGTCAGCTGTGCGCGGAAGAGCGACACCACCTCGGCGATCATTTCCTCCGCATGGGCGCTCATGGACCGGTTTTCGGCGACCTCGCGGCTCCTGCGTAGTTCGTGGCGCAGCGCGGCTAACTTCTCCTCCAAGAGCACCTCCAGCCTGTCTTCCAGCCGCTGCACCTCAAGCGTTCTTGTCAAGTTCACGGCCGGGATCGACACGCCCGACAGCGACGAGTTCGCGGCGCTGTGCAACGCGGTTGGGTACGAGCTGCGACGGGAAATATGAGGCGGCAAGGCCGACGAGGGCCTGTTACTACCACTAAACAAGTTCTCCCTGTCCTCCAATGGCGCATCAAGCCTCTTCTCCAGCTCTTCATCAACTTCTGGTGCTGCTCCTGCTGCGATGCCATCCACCGGCGGCCGGGGGACGAGCTGGTTACGCGACGACTTGTGCGAAATGGAGGGGACAACCATGTCATCCAGTGATGGCCTCCGCACGTGGTCGAACAACTCCCTTGAGTCCAACCTAGACCGCACTGCGCGACGCGTGCGCTCGTCGGCTGCCGCACCATTGACGAGGGCCTTGAATAGGCCGGCGGGGACGGTATTCTTCGACACTGGCGGATGGGGATGCTTGAAGTCGAGTGGGATCGGCGCCCGCTTGGCGCGCGTGAGCGACGGGGGTGGGAGCATGTTCTCGTCCGTCTCGGGCGACTCGATGTAGCCTTCCTCTCCTTCTTGGACCACCACCACCTGTCCTTCTTCACCATCCTCGATGTCCACGCGTATGGTAAGACCGGGCTCGACGATGACAGAGTTCGCCCCTGAAGACGTCGTGGCGCCAGTCGCCGGCTCAAGCGAAAGTGAGCTGGGGAAGCCAGAGAACGTAAACGGTACGCCTGTTGCCGCGAGGGAAGCAAGCCCATTCGCACCCTGTCTCATCACGGCGGGCGACGACGATGCCGAGTGGCGGTCGCTAACAGGGGAGTGCCTACCGCTATCAAACGACGCACGGCGCATGCGCTGGGGGGATATTGTCGACACCGGCACGGGGAACTTGAACGAGTGCATCGTGTCGATATTGTCGTCGTGGCCCTCCGCCTCACTACGGCGTATGCGCTGGGGAGATGTCGTCGATACCGGCACGGGGAACCTGAACGAGTGCATCGTATCGATATCGCTGTCGTGTCCCTCCGCCTCACTCTCTGAGTCCGTGTTGTGAGCCCTGCGCTGTCTCTTCTCCCTGCCCTGCACGCGCGCGGGCGAGGGACCGACAGGGGGTAGGGGCAGAGGCCGACCCAGTTCGGCAGGCGCGCCGAGAGAGGCATGAACGCCATCCGACCCGTTTGTGCCGAACGAGAGCTGTGGCGCAGTAGCGGGCGGACGGAACGTGAACCCACCGCTGGGCTTGAACTCGGGTGCGGCGACGTTGAGAGGCTTGCCAAATGAGGGTGTACGTGTATGCGCTGGTTCTTCGTACGACGCTGCTGCTGCTGGTACTGTCGTCGCTGCTAATACAGGTGCAGGTGCTAATATTGGTGCTGGTGCTGGTGCCACTACCGGCTCCACAGACCGCGGGGCACCACCAAACACAAACGGCTTCGCGAACGGATTCAGCGCGTCCTTGCGCGGCGCTGTAGTGGTAGTAGCGGTAAAGCTGGGCGTAGCAATTGGACCGGGTGGCGTCAGGCCTGAGTTCGAGTTCGCCATCGAGTTCTGTCTCGAATGCGCCAATCCGGGGTCGTACGCCGTCATGTGTCCCGAGGGCCCGCGTGAGTGCGTAAACGTGCCGGAGGCGACGCGCGAGTGTGGCAACGGCGGTAGCGGCCTGCCGTTGGGCGATGCAGCGTAGTCGTAGTACCTGTTGGTGCTGCCGCTATTGCTATTGTTGCTATCGACAATACCGAGATATTCGTGATGATGATGGTGATGGGAGTCGTTCCTGCCTTCTTCGCTGGGGTTTGACACGATATCATCATCATCATCGTCTTCGATACGCGACATGCCCATCCTATCCGCATGCGCTTGCGCGACAAAGGCGAGCGTCGTGTTCGAATCGCCGAGGGAGGGACGGCCAAAGGCAACAGTGTTATTGTCAAACGCGCTCACGGCTGGTAGCTGCGGCCGGCTGAAGACGGCATTCGGGGGAGCGTGGTCCAGTCGATCGAACACGGACGTGTTATCAGGTGGCCTCGGGAACTTGGGCAAGCGCCGGGGAACCTCGATTTCGGAACTCTGCCGCGACTGGTGTTGGTGATGTTTGTTGCGCCGGCGAGCAGCACGCTGTTGCCGCGCGCGTTCCTCGTCGGATGGGTTGGACCATTCCCCGATGCTCTGTGGATGAGATAGGTATGGGTATGATGGGTGAGGGGGAAAGAAAAATGGATAGTTAGGTCTTGCTCCAGCAATAGTGGTAACCATGAAGAAATAACCAGGAGCACCCTGGAAGGAGAAGAAAAGATAGAGGGGTCCAGAGATGATGGAGTATGCGCCATTTTCTAAAAGGCAGATACTCAAGACCAGGACCAACACGCGTGGAACACGTGTTGACTAGGTTCCCCCATTGGCAGTTGGGTCGAGTAAGAGGCGCTCAAAGTGCCAAAAGCGGCACATTCAGTCCTCGTAAACCAAATGCATTGTAATGCAACGCAGGAATGATGACCGAATCTTCCCAAAGAGGAAAAAAAGCGTATGAATAATGAATGAAGCACAATAGTACATACCTCATCATCCGATCCCGTCCAATCATCCACTGCATCTAATTCGACATCGATATCTGTGTCCACCGCGCCAGCTTGAGCAATATCATCAACCACCTGGTCTTCGAAATCCTCCTGTTCAGGAGGGGACAGCATATTACCACTAGCCATGAGTGCTTCTCCGGTAACCCCGCCCACGGACCTGAGCGACAACGCGGCACTGAGTTTGGAAACGTGCCTCGAGTGTGCACGGCTGTTAGTGGTAGTAATAGGATCCAACGAGCCTACTTCGTCTTGCTCCTGATCGGCAGCACTGGTGTCTTCCGTACTACGTACACTCCGTGCGTCATCATCGTGATGGTCCACAAATTTATTTCCCTTGTCGTGCTCATACTCATCTTCGTCGTCGGCGTCGGTGTGAAGGATAACTTGTTGCTCTTCCTCCGGTTCCTCCTCTTCGGGTATGTCCAATCCTAATCCACGCGCGAAGTCTGGACGACTGTCTCTGCTCGTAGGGCGTGAAATGTTTGGAGGCGCAAGCGAGCTAAGGTTCAGCGGCATGCGTCCCTGAGGTGCAGCGATACCGTTCGGGGCCTGCGAAATGAAGACGTCCGGCGTAGCGCCGTTGCTGCTGTTGTTGAGGTGGTCGCTGGTGTTACCTGTTGAACGAGGTCTCAACAGACCGCCTTCGTCTTCGCCCATGATAGCGTCGGGCCCGAAGGGATTGAAGGACGTGGATAAGGGTCTGAACGTAGGAGGCTGGGCGAGGGACATGCTGTGGCCATGGCGGGCTTGAAGACGCGCGAGAGGGTGTGAGCCTGACGCGTCGGACGCTTGCTCTGATGATGAAGCTCCTTGAGCTGGAGACGCGGCATATGGTGGTATAGGCGAAGCAGAAAGAGAATGGGCGGCCGAGGATGTCTGAGATTGGGCCAGTTGGAGCTTATTGAGTTTAAAGAGAAGCAAGGCTGGGTCTGCCGGGGAGGAAACCTGATTACCAGAAAAAGTTAGAAGAGCTATAGAGAATTCAAAATACATAATCCATACAGATGCTGATCGAGCGTGAGGTGCAAATATATGGGGTACATCACTTCCTGAGGCTCGACCTATACCAAGCTTCTCTAACTTCTCCTCTATAGTGCGCTGTCTCATCTCGTCCCAGGAGGACTGATCATAATAAAAAAACACGGTCAAAACCCTACAGTATACGAATGTCATGAAATATAGAGCGGACCTTTCCAGGTAAAAACACGTCCAGGGTAGGCGGTAATACCAAACGATCATAATCTGATGGATATGGTTCGCGCGTTGTAAGCTCCAACGGTGGAGGCTGAACGACTTCAGGCAGATCCTCCTCACGAATAGGCTCTCGTGCCCATTCCTCAGGACCGTCTTCCGTTCTTTCCTTGGGTATCTTAACGACGACCTTCTTTGTTTTTATGGGCGCCGGTGCTGGTACTGCCGGCTCGGGGGCCGTTGCTGTTACTGCTGCTGCCGTTGCTGTAGGCGGTAATGGGCTGGGTTTGCGATTTGGCCCACCCAGAACAGCTTTGGGCGGTCCACCGATGCTCACGCTCGGCTGTCTGCGATTGCGGCCGTGGTGTTGATGATGCGGTGGGCCGCCCCCACCCTGCTGCTGTTGCTGGGCAAAGCCATTTACTCCTGGCCCAAGCAACATGGGCGTCTGGGGGAATGCCTGACCGAGGGGAGTCATAGGCACGCCGTTGGGCGGCATGATGTTGAAGCCTGCCATGCTGGGGTGTCCCTTATGGTACGCCTGTGGTCTTCCTGGGGCCCCTGGCGGACGGGGGAAGAAGCTTGACTGGAGCGGTGTGTGTATGCTCTGGGCATGGATACCATGCCCCGGGCGAAAACCTGCATTTGGAATCGCGCTGGGGATGGCAGGGGAAAACATAGACTGAGCAAACTGCTGCTGTACCGCTGCTACGGGTGGGATATTAAGACGTGGGAGATGGGGTGCTGGCTGGCGAGCCTGGGCGACAGACGAAAGTCCTGGAGCTACTCCAACTGCTGCACCTGGGGGAACCATGGACGGCGGTATAGGCGAGGGCACTGTCGCGGTCGCCATCGAGCCCGTCAGAGACGATCAAGAGGCAGAGGGGGGTATATTGTGCACGAGAGGTGCAGAGAGTGGAGAGAAGAGAAAGAAGGAGAGACCAGTGTCCAAAGTCGTCGTTCGACGGCAACAATTGTCTTATGTAAACATACTCATAATTATTCCACTTCTCAAGGACATCACTACTACTACTTGAAAGCACGGTCATTATCCAGACAAGCAAAGAAATAAAATCGTTTCACACTTCGAATAGATAATTCATTAACTCTGTAACAACCTGTACATTCACGCTATTCCCAATTAGCCTGTACTTGCTCTTTTTTGACACCCCCTCTGGCCACACAAATATCCGCTCGTCAAAGCGAAAGAGGCGTAAAAGCTCCGAGGGTGAGAAGTATCGCAGTCGCAAGGGACGCAGGATCGCCAGAAGCGCCTGGCGTTGCCCTTCGACCTCTTCTTCCGAATGAGAGAGTTGCGATCGCGCATGCAGAAACTTGTCAAATGTTTCAGTCGTCTGTGCGTGTTGTTAATTATACGCCCGTCATGAAAGGATATGTTAGTACACACGTCAAGATCCTCGTTCATCTGCAAGACCGAGCCAGCTCTTTCTACGAGCTGTGTGTACCCTGCAGACCATCACGCTCCGTCTTTCATCCAAGTTTAGATAACATCACAAACTCACCCCGAGTGAAACAGCAACTTCTCCGTGATGATGGGAACACGATGTCAAATAACCTTCCCCACTTCCAGAGCACTCGATCCGGAATCATAAACTCATCCGCGCCCTCCGAGTCGTCCAGATACGAGTACAACGGGTTGGCCGTCGCACCAACTGTCTCATTTTCAGCACCATGATCAACAAGAGTACGAGCATCCTTCCATCGCGTGTCGTCCCTTCCCGGGATACACCTCCACACTCCATCTTCATGTTTGTCCTCTCCCAGTGATGATGGAACACGAAACGGTACATCACGTCGCACGAGGAGGTAATATCTCAACCGCGAATTTGGTATTCCAAACTGCAGCGGTGTCAATAACAGCTCAAGAACATGATATCCCAGCTTTTGCAGCATCCCGACCAGCACCGTACGCGTTTCAGATGTCTATATGCATATGGAAGAGAAGACGAAATAAAAGGGTCTAAATCAGTGTGTCCGTTCTCTAATTGATTAGAAGTATGGAGTGATAAACACCTCAAATCCAGCAACGTTCTCCACAAGCATATACCCCGGTTGTTTACCCATCTCCACAAGCCGAGGCAACACATCCTCGATCAGATGAATAAATGACTGTGCACGAGGGTCGGCAGCGCCTTTTGCTGCTGGGTTCAGTACCGTGTATGGTTGGCATGAGGGGGATAGCAACCAAGCATTTACATCGAGAGCGGCGAGATCTGGTGCGGTAAGTGTGTTGATATCAACCTGTAGTCATATGGTGGGATGTATGTGTGGTCAATATATACATGGATGATAGGAGTCTCTTTAGCATTTTTGAGAAGAAACTATTGGATGAAAAAAAAACATACACGTTTCATGATGCCCCGCCCATAGTTCGCCTCATAGACCTTACAAGCAGTTGGGTCCAGATCAAATGCTCGCAGAACTTTTTTATGTGCGACCCGACTCTGAGATAGTGCGCGATGAAGTCCCCCTAGGTAGGAGGACAGATTTTGGTTTAGAAGGGTATCCCGTAAAAAAGATGCTGTCTCCCCAGGCAGTCATCGTTACAGTACCTATACCAGAGTAGAATTCCAAGACCGTCATCGTGTCTGTTCCTTGGGTAGCTTGAATATCATTCATTTCGCCGGAAAATCAAGAAGTCTAACAAGCATTGATGATAGGCCGTCGTCAGTGGCAGCTTCAGTCCGATCCAAGTGAACGTCAGCAGAAACTGAAGATGCCTGTTAGCTAAGTATCGAGTTAGCTAGCGAACGTAGTGGATGGTCTGCCAGTGCTTAGCACTTACTAGTAATAGCGGGTGAGTACAACTGAACGTTGAGTAAACAAGTACTTCCGGTCCAATTGAGTAATCGAGCGCCAATCGTCTCCCGCCGTCCTCTCAGTGGCGGTCTCCGAGTCACTGGCAATCTACTCTGGGCAGCATTATTTTCGTGAAAGCTTTATCCTCAGACTCCTGCTTGCCTGCCTATCGCAAGTTCGAGGCCGTCTGCTTCAAAACGAATTGCGCGTGTTATATCATCTGAATCGAGACTAAGCAATTCCAACTCGGTAAGAGTTACCTTATAGAACGATATAATTACAACGGTACTGGGGTGTGGCAGAGAGAAAAAGTGCTTATTGAGAATATATTAAGAACAAGTTTATTCACGAGATCACGGAACACTCCTAAAAGGGATCTGTTAAAGTATCGCTTCGATCATATCGTGTCTCGACTCCCAGGGTTCAAGTTCCTAAAGTACCAAATCCAATTGTTTTTGCTAAATCCGTCAAGGATTTTGAGCCTTTGGAGGGAAATTGCAAGAGGTCGGCAAGTATTTCATGTCGAGCATCTCCAGTGAATTTTTTGTGATCGAGGACTGTTACCCACTGGATGACATCAAAGAACGTCTATAGGAGAACGAAGTATTGCTCGATTGTCGTCTGCGGCAGCTAACACTTTATTCGTAGTAAGTCTTCGTACAATAAAAGGGGGCTGAGTAAGGACGTCAGCTCGAAACGAATATAGAAGACATACAGATCGACGTTCATCAAACCTCAGACTGTGTTTTACACCCAACATCGTCAAAATAATTGCGAGGCCACCATTCAAAATTCAATGATATGACCATGAAATTATTCGTTGAATTTTCTTTTTTTTACGAGCTCACGGATTTATTTGATGTATATATCTTCAGTCTCCAGTTCTTATCGCAAGGAACTGATAACTCTGTAAATAACCAAAATATTTTCTTACATCAAATAAACAATGTATAAGGGGACATTTATAAGCAAGAACCCCTCTTGAGATTGATTTCTAATAGTATGATCATTCTCTCTGGAACAAAATAAATTACATCCTCAAAAATAAGAAATACACAATATAGTTTGTGATTTGAGTAAAGACTATATGAATATCCGTTGTTTGAGCACTGTTGTGTCCCACCTACCTCCGAGTTCTGATTAGCACAGGTAAAGTGAGAGTATTGAGAACCCATTCCGTCTGTTCTTGTACTAGCATATGGTCTTACATAGACAAACGGAGATAATATATTTATATTCATACATCCAATCTACACAATCATGTGATCCTAAATCTAGCACTTCGAACAGCACCGGTTACAATTCTAACATTATGTCGATCTATGTGTAAAGATAGCAGGACATGAAATAAAAAAGTACACCTATACCCTACTAGTATGTAGATTAAGATAGAGAGGATAAATGTTTATCGAAAAGCTTCAATGCATCAAGAACAAGTAAATCCGTGAGTTCCTCGAACATCTTGTACTCCTCAGCTGGATTTTCTGATGTCTGCAATGCCTCCAGTCGCGGTGCCCAGTGATTTTCCATACGGAGCAAGCTATTGTGCCACTCGCCCAGGAATGGTCGACACCTGAGCAGAAAATGCCCATGCGTGTGTGGTTTGAGATGCGTTTTCTGCATCTCCAAAGTTACGGAATCTCTTGAGTCCCCATCCCTGAAGAGTTTTTGCCTGAGCTTAAACAGGGACTTTGGTATATCTCGCTTAGGATCAGTAAGCTCATGGTTATTAAATACAGCCGCCCATTGAGTAACATAGTAGAACGAGTAAAAATCATCCATTGGTGATTGGAGGAGGGGCTCATCGTCTGTCATGGAGTCCAGCAAAACCTTTGACATAAACTCTTTCGTGCCCTTAAGGGTCGAGCTTAAATACAGGTCACAAAGCGTGGGAAGAGATGAGCCAATGACTTACAGATCGACTTGCTTTGCGTTCTTCCGTGAAGTAGCTCGTCAGACGAATGGCAAGGTCGCCATCAATGACACACCCATTACACTCATCGCTGATCCCGAGTTTCGCAACAAGCTCGCGGATTGCATCCGGCGCCTTTGTGTCTTTAAGGTCATGGGGCAGGTTCTTCTTTACAGGCTTCTCGCGGATAAGTACATTGTCGATGCTGATGTCTCGATGTTGATACCCCTTGAAGAGAATGTTACGATACCCTACTCACATATGAGGATGTGTTAATAAAAATGTGTGTATTACCATTACCAAGTATGGCATGAATGATGCTTGTGATAAGCATCTTCGGCGTGCTAGCTTTCACCAGCGATTCTCCGGCAAAGTTCAACGCGAGAAGCCAAAGCACGCGACGGTCTTTCACCATTCCTTGTGTGTTGTTGCCAAGCGGCTCTGCCTCATCAGGTAAAAATAGGTGGTTCGTGGAGAGAACGCCAGGCTTGTGAGATAGTGCACAAGAATAGTAGTGTTCAACTACCCCAAACATCCTGCCGCAATCCTTGAGCAGCTTGCTTTCGACGTTGCTAGAGCCAGCCGGTAGCCACAGCATCTTCAGGATAAGATCAAGCGGCGTATCCGCTGGCATATTGCAGGATATGTATTCTGCCTCGATCTTTTGTGGAACATACACTGCCCCGCCGCCGTCCTTCCGAAATATGATGGCTTAAAAAGATAAATCAGCATGACTCCTGCCGATGAGAGTATCGCTCACGTTTAAAACGAGCCTCCTTATTCTCCATCCTAGCTTTCTTTGTCACCTCAGGCTCCGTGTTGGGCTCCGACGGCCTCTTCCGACTCAAGCTCGATGAAGGGGCTTCTTCCGACTTGCCCGTACGATCAATACGTGTTTGAGATGATGTTTGAGGATCGTCAGCCAAAGGTACATACTTGACTACTCCAGAGGTGTTGACAACTGGAACCAGAGATGAAGGTGGAAATTCTTCGTTTGGGGTATTTCAGCGTACAACGGACTGGCCTCGCCCGAATGGGGAGTCTTTCTTGAACAGCATTTGCATTACATGGAGGAAAACACCTTCTGTATCACCTGGGTAACGAGGGATGAACAGACTCAGACGCCCGAACCATTCCGCAAACCCAGCGTCGCCTGGCGTTTTCCATGTCAGGATGGAAAGGAAGAGACGCAAGATTTCTTTCCTGCCAGAAGCATCCTGCACAGAAAGTGCCTCGGATACAGTCACCCCACCGCAATGAAACACCAGAAAGTAGAGCTGTTGCTTCTCATGGTCGTATCCAAGAACTAGCGAAAACTGCCTGAACGGTGCGACGCTGAACAAAGCTCTCCCGTACGTCGCAGCTTGAGCAATGAGATCAGGAGACATCTTCTTGACTTCCAAAGGAATGAGAACAGTCCGATCAAGTCCTGGCTTCTCATCGGCCCACCATAGTCTGCCCTTAGGGAAGGGTCCATTAGCTCCCACAAGGTCTGGCCTCAAAGGGGAAGCGTCCGAGATACCATCCATGGTCGGTCGGTCGTACACTCCGAAAACCAACTTCTGATAGTATTCGCCCATAAGATGAGGAAAGAATCTACGACATAGCTCCAGACATTCGTTCAGGAATTTTGTAAGGTATTCGTAGTGTTCTCGCTCGTTCGTAGGTTTCTTCTCTCGCTTGGTTTCTACTTCGGGCTTAGGGTCTGGCCCAGGCTTGGGATGTCCTTTGGTCTTGCTGATATCTTTAATGGTCGGGACGGTCAACATCTCAGATGCTTGGAGAAGCACACTGTCCAAAGCGTTGTCAATCAGGACATTGTATCTCGAAATATGGTCGAACTCTTGAATGGGCTCTGCATTTTCCTTGAGAGTCTTGAATGACAAGGCCCTTGCTAAATGTGGCGCTGCGAGCTCCCACTGGGCACGGGCCAGATCTTCCTTCAACATATCCTTGAGATTGTCCTGACGCGAAGACTTGACATAATCGCTTTCCTGTGTGCCTGCAACAGATGTGCTGGTAGAACTACGCTGTGTTATAGGTGTAGAGAAGGACATCGTTAGAAGGAGTGGCAATGGAAGATAGAGTGTAATAGTCGCAAGTAATGATCGGAGATTTAAATAGAGATGCTCGGACTTGGAATTCTTTAAACTTCGTGTGCTCCGTAAACAGCGGAGTCCGGATGACCTAATCGAATCCACTGGCATTAGTTTAAGTAATGCGAGAGTTTTTTTTTTGTTAATACGTTTGTATACCGCATCATGTACTGAAGACAAACTACGGTGTAAATGGCTAAGGGGTAGATTCAGACAATAAGGGAAGTGTGGAGTAATGCGAGAGTCTATTTTGCCGAATCCTGGCTGTTTTCGGTCAAAAATAAGATAGTTTTGGACTCATGCAGCTGATTTACGCTTATTTTTCATGTTAGAGTAGCTAGGAAAATCACCTGTTGAGTATTTACAATTTCTCAAAAGTTCAAAGTATTTGCGAGACTTTAATGGCTTGAATTGTGATCCTCAGTGAAAAGCAAAATCGACAAATATCAGACTTTAGTCTTCCAATAGTCAAACTATGCTGCCATAAAATCTGTAGTCGCAGAATTGGTGAAGCGAATATTGCCGATTTCGAACAATACAGTCACGAAGTCAAGTGAACCGCTGCGAATACAAACTGTGGCACTTGACCTTAAACTACATATACTGTCTATTGCTACAACCTCATTGACACCCTCGCTCATTCTCTTCCAAAGTTTACTCTTTTATGTCTTATTGTCATTCTCCTTGCCGAATTTCTTGTTTGTTATCATGATGCGCTCTTGCTTGGATGGTTCCTCTCCAGTTTTCTACTCTCCCAACCATGGTCTCAGGTTATTGTAGTCTCTCTAGAGTCTGGTCTTATTTGATCTCTTGGATTCTTACCCAGGCAACAGCGGTGATAGGGGCGTCTCTGGGCTGTGAGCACACAGGGTGTACAGCAAGATTGACCAGCACCTCCGCCATGTCGCAGTCCTTGTCGACGACGTGGTTTGGCGGTAGGTGCGAGTGATGGCGACACCTGCGTAGCCAAGTGCGACCGATGCAAATGCTTAATGCGAGCTTGGATGCCTTAAATGGAGGTACATTGAGCGCATGCAATGGGGGCCTAGGCATCTGTCGACCATTCGACGAGGCCGGTGCTGGAGACTTGCCGCAGAACAAGAATGACAATGATAAACTCGGTTTTGAGGGCTTTGAGGATGCCGGCGCTGGGGAGGGCACTAGGAATTATCATGTGTATTGCTCTCCTTCCGCTTCTACCCCGTTTATTGCCGTAATGGGTGCACTTTGTGCGCCTTGTAACATGTTATCTGAACTGACTCCCCTATGTCTCGCTTATATCCAACTACTTTCACAATAGCAGATGTTGTCTCCACTGGCCAAGCACTCTTATACTCATTATGAATTGCGTTGGCAGGGTACGTATGCATGCGCCTCCCCCCCCCCTTAATGTTTATTGCAGCCACTCACATAACCCTATTCAATAAACACCAATCGGCGGCGCTATTTGTACTGTCCATATGATATGTACAGGCTTCTACTGCTGGCCACACTAATAGTATGTGATATACCTAATACCAGGTCGTTTTACAATGTTACTGATACAATATAGCGTTTGAACTCATACTTGTCATCATTATTGCCTTTGTCATTAGGAGACTTATATTAGATAGCGATTCTTGGTTTGGCGGTTATATATATATATGTATATACTCCAAATACCAATCCGACGTGGTATTTACCAAGAAGGTAAGGGAGTGATTTGCGACAACCGGATAACGATCCTGCTTGTTGTACATAGCGATAGGGATGAAATTGTTCTAAGACTTGGCTCCTGTATCAAGTTTGTTCTCAGAGACAACGTTGATTTGGAGCATGTAACGCAATACTTCATCGATTTTGTCGTATTTGAGAGGCTCGGGGTCCTCCCTGAGTGTATCATAGTACTGCGCTTGGATTAAATATAGCGCTTTTGTCACTTTGCGTAGGCTGGGTCTTCATTTAGACACTATAGCTAATGATAGAGTCAGAGTGGCAACCGAGTCTGTTACCAGTGGGTTAAAAGAAGAGTGCTGCCCATGAGTATGGCTTGATTTCATGACTGAAGTTTGAATTAGTCTCGAAACCGGGATAGCCAGAGCTGATGTAGACATGATGACTCTGGTAACGACGCGCAATATAAGAAAGGTTGGTCACGGACATATCATGTGATCGCGACTACATCCGGCTAGCCTTTACCAAGAGTTTGCTGTCGAGTTTGCTGTCTGATTTTTGACACCGGTTACGAATTTGAGTGTTACACTTGACTCGGATCGATGCCTCTACATATCTGAAGGCTAGTATAAATAGGGTACCATGGCTATCAATATTATCGGCCGTTGTTGTCCGACTATATGTATACATGATGAGCGATGAGTACTCAATGAGCCTGAGTGTTGAGAGTATGAACCATGGCGATTGAGGGATGTAAAGCGGCAACATCATGACGCATCGTGTGTAATCACAACACAAATGTTAGTATAGCGTAAAAAGGGTTCGCAAATAGGATATTTGAGTCGAGTGAATAACCACCATGCAGGACTAAGCTGAGAGCTACTGAGAACAACCATGACAAAGCTTGACCACTTCGGAAAGATCGTGGAACTTGACGTTGATGAATTGACGAAGCGATGAATCTTCAATGGATTTTACCACCTTTTGTATGTTTCGGAGTATAGTCCGATGAATAGAATCTAGTCTTACGCCCATGCATGTGCGCGTTACATGATCTCATTTTATGGATGAGTAAGCCAAATTTCTATCTAGAGATCCTTCCGCGAGTATAAAACCCCGCGAGGAGTCATACTTATACAAGGACAACCGTGCAGGAACAAACATTCGCAAATCACACCCTAAATCAACTGTATTACCATAAATAAATGTCTTCTAACGACTCCTCGCTATACATTAAAACCCCTCTGAACGCTCTACTACCTCATATCAAGACCCCCATCGTCCTTGGTCCGTTAGCTAACGCAGCAGGGGGTGATCTATCTGGAGCAGTTTCCGCAGCTGGAGGATTCGGATTCATCGGAGCCGGATACTACACCTCATCCACGCTTGAGAAAGAGCTCGCGCTCGCATATTCACATCTTGGATTGCACGATAGCGACTCCCTAGCAGATGGCCAGCGAGCCGAATTTGGCGTAGGGTTTCTCGTTTGGCGACTTACCGCATTGAACGGCGGCATAAAGCCGTCTGCCTCAGCCTCCGATGGTCAAAACCTCGTCGATATCAATTCCTCCGCCGTGGCTCTGATTGATACAGCGCTTAAAGCCAAGCCGCGTGCTGTATGGCTCAGTTTCGGAGACGAAGAAGAGATGCGCGCGTGGAGCCGTATCGTCCGCGCTCGAGAAGCGGCCATCAATACCGCGGACGTACAGAGGAGGGCACTGAAGCTCTTCGTCATGATCGGCACAGAGACCGAGCTTCAGAATGCTGTGGAAGAATGCGGTGCCGATATCCTAGTTGTGCAGGGCAATGAGTCTGGCGGCCATGGATGGGCCGCGTCGCCGCCGTTGAGCGCTATACTCCCCTCAGTGGTCAGCAAGATCCAGGAGCTGAAGCCGACTAATCCTGACGGGCTGATTCCTCTGATCTTGGGTGCGGGTGGGCTGTCCAATGGATCAACGTTGGCGGCGGCCTTGGCGCTGGGCGCCGTAGGAGGCGTGTTTGGCACTCGATTCTTGCTTACTCCCCAGGCGCAGTATACACCACTCCAGAAGCAGCTGCTCTTGGATACTAATGGTGGCCAGACAATACGCACCTATGCCTTCGATGATGCACGCGGGACGATTGGTTGGCCGGCGGGTGTCGACGGGAGAGGAATCTACAACGAGACAGTAAAGGAGTATGAAGATGAATTTAGTAACAGCTCGGAAACAGCACAGAGTCAGGAGGCGGTGAAAAGGAGGAGAGATAGGTACAATCAGGCTATAAAGGACGGAGACCCGTCAAGGATTGTTACGTGGAGTGGGACGGGAGTAGGTAATATGCGCGAAATCAAGGATGCCGGTGCCGTTGTGCGGGAGATAACACTCGATGCTGTCGCTGTGCTTGAGAAAGTGGGAGGGTGGATACACAAGTAACAGGTTAGGCGCTTGATGTAGTTATTTTTGTAACGTTTTGCAATAATTCATTTCATCTTCCGTTGTTCGTCCTGTGTCTTGTATGTAAGATGTTGAGCAAATGAAACAAAGTGGTTAGGACAGATAATATTCAGGCCAAGTGGACCTGTGTTGAAGAATTTTATCATACAGAGTAGTCCTGGAAAGCACAGGATTAATGTTAGTGTTAAAATGGGTGCCTAATTGAACACGGCCAATCAGCCATGAGAGACAACGAAGGATGTCAGTTCACAGGAACATGACAGACTTGGAGTAAGTGGACGAAAAGGTGTGATCAAGGCGAGGGAGCGGCGCGTACGTAATCATGTGATCAGCGAACGGTGATAACACAGCCACAGTGATCTGGTTGTCCCCGAAAGCCTTTGGTCTGAGCTATGACATCGTCCTCTGCTGCTGTCGTGGGCATATCCTCCGCAAATCCCCCTTTTCTTGAATCCTCTGACACTACGGCATACACTAGTATTGCGGCTGCGGTTAAAGCCCGCACAGCGTACAAAGACGTTTCTCTTGCTGCCATGGCAAAATCCGCCAGGTCAGGAGGAGCCACCACAACAGCCACGACGACAACAAAGAAGAGAAAAAGCACGAGTACCTCCGCCGGCGAAACCACAACAAAGTCGCGGCCGAAACGCGCTCGTAGTGAGCTATCCGATATTGCATCTTCCGTAGCCTCCTCGAGTACTTCCCAGCGCCGATCAACACAGTCTTCGCGGCAGTCCAGTCGGCAACGCACCCCAGAACTCGTTTACCGCTCGAGTAGATCACGATCTGCGTCTGCCTTTTTGGCTGAAGACGAAGATGAGCTGGATGGTGCACCCCCGAGACAATTATGGACGGAAGAAGATGGGTCTGTAGGGAACCATTTTGTCACCTCGCATGATGTGGTTAAAAATCTTATGAAGTCTTACAAAGCTTGTGAGTGAGGTCGAATATCAGCTTGCATGCTTTCGCTCATTTCAATGTTCAGATTTTAAAAACTTGGACGACCCAGATGATAAATCGTTTGAACCGCATGAATCCGACTATCCGTATACGGAGTTGGAATATCCCAACGACCACGGCGCAGAACAGTGAGCTCCACTTCAAATCTCATGCGTAGTTAGAGTCCCATTTTTGGCCAGACTACCATATGCCGTTGATTTCCTCGAGATTGGACGGGACTAACGACGCTCCTAGGTTTATACTATTGCAGCCGAAGGATAAAGATCATTATAATCCCATCATGTGCTTACAAAATTCACTGCACGCTATAATAGAACGTCAGTGCAGGGTTCTTGTGGCGTACAATATCCCTCTCATGCGTTCACGATTTCTAGACTACCTTACTCCGGAGCAGCAATCATTGTTCGGCAGATTGCCTTCGGAAAGCCTCATAAACCTTACAGAGAGCATGGTGGATGTGGAGACGCCTCCGATGTCACCGTCACCTTCTCCAGCAAGCTCTATTATGTCACTCAATTCTCCACTATCCACCCTGTCCACACTTATGGATTTCGACCCCTCCTCCCCATGCCCCGACGCCGACGCAAGCCCAAAAATCTCACCCATCACCCAACCAATAACCGAACCACAGCCAGATTATCTACGATGCATCCAACGGGCGATTAACCGCCACGATGGCCCACTCTTCGTCAGGACAATGTACACTGTGAACCGCCTCCTGCGCATGCTCAAGTACCCCAAGCTGCCCGTAGATCCCTTCGAGGACCGGGAACCCAACTATCTCATGAACCACATCCGCACCTGGTCTTTCATCCCCACCCCTGTCGTGATGCGCGTTGTCGAGGAGGCTTACCAGCGCACAGTTGGGCCTAACGTCGGCTCTCTGCACGCATACGCCGCCTTCTCTTCGCACGTCTACGGTGAGCTCATGCCGACCTTCATCTCCGACATCGTCACCGCCACGCGCCTCCGCCCAGGTAAGCTTCTCCTCGACCTCGGCTGCGGCGTCGGCAACGTGTGTGTGCAGGCGAGTCTCCAGAGCGGATGCGATAGCTATGGGATCGAGATCCTGCCCGCACCAGCGAAGATTGCGCGTGGCCAGCTGGAGCATTTTAAGAAGCGGACGCGCATGTGGGGACTTACGATGGGCAATGTGGAGTTAGAGGAGGGGGATATGTTGCAGAGCACAAGAGTTAATGAGCTGATGAGCAAGGCGGATGTGGTGTTGGTCAACAATAAGGTGTTTGCGGAGTCTCGTAAGTATTTTTTTTTTTGATGATGCTCATAGTGAGGTGTATTTGTTTTGTGGATAGTGAATGAGGCTCTGCGTCCAAAATTCCTTGACTTGAAGGAAGGTGCTCTGGTGGTGTCACTAAAGCCATTCGTGTCATCAATCAATGCGCGGGTGACGGAGCGAAATGTACGTTGTCGCCACTTATTCCCTTTTCTATAATGCTCATATGGGTCTTCTCCAAAGGTTGATGACATCAGTGCCATCTTTGACGTCACAGAGCACACATACCACTCCGGGTTCGTATCCTGGGGTTCGGGAGGTGGCTCCTACTATATTCACCGCGTCGATCGTGAAGGCTATGCTGGTGCTCGAGCGAGGTACGAGAGTACACGCAGATCGAGCAGACGAGGGGGAAGCTAAAAGAGACTGGGTTCCCCCCGCCCCTTTTTTTTCATACCCATCCTCCATCTCTTCCCCCTGGTGAAAATTGGCTTTCTCATTTCATATTTCACATCGATTTTTTTTTTTTTGTTATCGACTTTGCATAACAAGCCGTACGTCACTGTCACCTATCCTCTTGCATCCCCCTTTTCCTTCTTCCTTCTTTTTGGACATTCCGAGCCCAGGGGGGGGATCTTTACCATCACCACCACCATTCTTGATTGTCTCATTAGTATGCGGATTAACCGATTGCTTGATTATATTTATCCTTTGAGATGTCACACTCATTTTCTTGTTTGTTTGTTTTTTCTTTTTATATTGATTAATTAAGTAACCTGTAACCCTCTCTCTCATTGCGCTGTACACTCGAACAACATTTTTACACTACTGATATCCTTATCTAGTTTTTTTTCTTCTTTCCTTCAATCTTTATCTCTTCGATGATCTTGATGTGTGCACTCTTTGAGAGCAAAACCAACCTGCATCACAACAAACTTGCAAAATCTGGAAAAACGCTGAAAACGTAAACCTACTAAGAAATCGTTCCCTCTTGAGTGAGATAAACTCCCTTGACAGCGAGCTTCCGGACTTGCGCATAGCGTAACCCGAAACGAACATATATACATGTATAATATACGGACCGGCGCCGGTTGAATATGTTTTCTCCCCAAGTATGCCGCCAGGACGGCTGCTAGGTCACCATAAATGACATCTTCATGTTGATGTAAGGGGACATCCACGTTCTTCGTACGACGTCGCCTGCGACCGAGCTCGTGACTGCTGCGCAGCCCGCTGAACTCTCATCGGACGATCTGACGACTGTCATATCGCTCCACTTTGTTCTTAACATTCTCCTTCTTCCTTGGCATTACCTCTTTGATCTCCCGCCTCTCTCTATCTCTTTCCTTTTCTATTGATTTTCCTTTCCATTCAGCATGTATAACCTCACATCCTGTTCAGTTATTTGTTCCTTTCTTTCTTTCTTTCTTTCTTTCTTTCTTTCTTTCTTTCTTTCTTTCTTTCTTTCTTTCTTTCTTTCTTTCTTTCTTTCTTTCTTTCTTTCTTTCTTTCTTTTGTACTTGTTACATCATTACTTCACCTTTATACACACATGCAGTGGCGTGTAAAAAACTTACCGCACCTTGTTTGTCAACTTCCTTTATTTCTGCACCAATTCATGTCAAATAAAAATCCATATAACAGCCATCTATGTATGAATTTGGCCAACTTGACAGCATTCTACAGCTTCAAGAAAAAATCTTCAATTCAAGCAAATTTTATTTTGACTTTCTGTAGTGTTTGACTCTCTAGAAAAAAATGGTGAGGCCTCAAATAAATTCAGAAGTAGATCCTGGGGAATTCCATACTGAGATCTAGCCAACTACAGAGGATACATAAATTCTAATGGCATGGAAACCCTGATTGGCTGTACAATATGTTACATGAAATTTTTTGACATGAATCTGTGCAGAAGTGAGGGAAGTTGGCAGACAAGGTGCAACAAGTTTTTTTGCATGCCACTGTATATACTTGCTACCCATACATTATTGAGATCCTTACCTTTTTCCTCTTTGGTTCTCACCTATGTACAGACAATATCATTGATTGCCTGTACAATGCAATTGCTCTTGCAGTTGATTTAAACTTTTTCTACAAGCTCATGAATTTCTTTCAGTGCACGTGTACCCTCCATCTCAACTCCTGGCGCAAGGACTTTTTCCTTGTGGGTTCTTCTCAAAATAGAGCATGACCCGTACTAATATCAAAATGCTTGTAGCCCTCGAATATTATGTTACGATATCCTAATACTACATTAAGATGCATTTTCAATGAGATAAGTAGATTCTTGACCAAGTATGACATGAATAATGCTTGTGACGAGCATCCAAGGCGTTTTGGCATTTACAAGGGATGCTCTGGTAAATTCTAAGGCGATGCACCACTATAAACGGTAGTGTTTGGAGGTTTTTTGACCATCCGTTGGTCTTGCATTGCTAGGGAGAAACAGGTGCTTCGTCGAGAGACGTCCAAGCTTATTAACCATCATGAATGAGAAGTAGTAGTTCGCAATACGCAAAAACTGTCCATAAATATCTCGTCTTTGATATCCGAAGGGTGAAGACGCAGCCAGGAGAATTTTAGTATAAGATCAAAATCATCCTCCGTGATATTGTGAGAGGCATATTCTTTCTAAATGTTCTGAGGAATAAGCTGGTTCTGTGGTATAACCTTCAAGTGCGACATGAAATAAATGAGCAGTTCCGACGGGTGATAGTGCACTTACAATCATGAGCACGATCAACAGAAGAATGCGTTGTCTGTGACTTATCGAGGTTTGGAAAAAGCTTGTCTGCTTTAGCTTGTCCTCACACCATCTTTCGTGTTTCCTTGTAATTGCCTCTTCCGTTTCTGCTCTGAAGAAGAGATGGCCGTCTACTTTTCCGTGTAATTTTGCCTTGCCACACTAGCAGACTTCCGAGGTGTGGTCGTAGGCTTGCTAGAAATGCATGCTGAGAGCCTTGCCCCAGTTATCTCGGCTGCTGTGGGCGGCCTTGTTTTGATGACATGGCGGAGGTGCTGGTCAATCTTGCTGTACACCCTGTGTGCTCACAGCCCAGAGACGCCCCTATCACCGCTGTTGCCTGGGTAAGAATCCAAGAGATCAAATAAGACCAGACTCTAGAGAGACTACAATAACCTGAGACCATGGTTGGGAGAGTAGAAAACTGGAGAGGAACCATCCAAGCAAGAGCGCATCATGATAACAAACAAGAAATTCGGCAAGGAGAATGACAATAAGACATAAAAGAGTAAACTTTGGAAGAGAATGAGCGAGGGTGTCAATGAGGTTGTAGCAATAGACAGTATATGTAGTTTAAGGTCAAGTGCCACAGTTTGTATTCGCAGCGGTTCACTTGACTTCCTGACTGTATTGTTCGAAATCGGCAATATTCGCTTCACCAATTCTGCGACTGCAGATTTTATGGCAACATAGTTTGACTAATGGAAGACTAAAGTCTGATATTTGTCGATTTTGCTTTTCACTGAGGATCACAATTCAAGCCATTAAAGTCTCGCAAATACTTTGAACTTTTGAGAAATTGTAAATACTCAACAGGTGATTTTCCTAGCTACTCTAACATGAAAAATAAGCGTAAATCAGCTGCATGAGTCCAAAACTATCTTATTTTTGACCGAAAACAGCCAGGATTCGGCAAAATAGACTCTCGCATTACTCCACACTTCCCTTATTGTCTGAATCTACCCCTTAGCCATTTACACCGTAGTTTGTCTTCAGTACATGATGCGGTATACAAACGTATTAACAAAAAAAAAACTCTCGCATTACTTAAACTAATGCCAGTGGATTCGATTAGGTCATCCGGACTCCGCTGTTTACGGAGCACACGAAGTTTAAAGAATTCCAAGTCCGAGCATCTCTATTTAAATCTCCGATCATTACTTGCGACTATTACACTCTATCTTCCATTGCCACTCCTTCTAACGATGTCCTTCTCTACACCTATAACACAGCGTAGTTCTACCAGCACATCTGTTGCAGGCACACAGGAAAGCGATTATGTCAAGTCTTCGCGTCAGGACAATCTCAAGGATATGTTGAAGGAAGATCTGGCCCGTGCCCAGTGGGAGCTCGCAGCGCCACATTTAGCAAGGGCCTTGTCATTCAAGACTCTCAAGGAAAATGCAGAGCCCATTCAAGAGTTCGACCATATTTCGAGATACAATGTCCTGATTGACAACGCTTTGGACAGTGTGCTTCTCCAAGCATCTGAGATGTTGACCGTCCCGACCATTAAAGATATCAGCAAGACCAAAGGACATCCCAAGCCTGGGCCAGACCCTAAGCCCGAAGTAGAAACCAAGCGAGAGAAGAAACCTACGAACGAGCGAGAACACTACGAATACCTTACAAAATTCCTGAACGAATGTCTGGAGCTATGTCGTAGATTCTTTCCTCATCTTATGGGCGAATACTATCAGAAGTTGGTTTTCGGAGTGTACGACCGACCGACCATGGATGGTATCTCGGACGCTTCCCCTTTGAGGCCAGACCTTGTGGGAGCTAATGGACCCTTCCCTAAGGGCAGACTATGGTGGGCCGATGAGAAGCCAGGGCTTGATCGGACTGTTCTCATTCCTTTGGAAGTCAAGAAGATGTCTCCTGATCTCATTGCTCAAGCTGCGACATACGGGAGAGCTTTGTTCAGCGTCGCACCGTTCAGGCAGTTTGCGCTAGCTCTCGGATACGACCATGAGAAGCAACAGCTCTACTTTCTGGTGTTTCATTGCGGTGGGGTGACTATATCCGAGGCACTTTCTGTGCAGGATGCTTCTGGCAGGAAAGAAATCTTGCGTCTCTTCCTTTCCATCCTGACGTGGAAAACGTCGGGCGACGCTGGGTTTGCGGAATGGTTTGGGCGTCTGGGTCTGTTCATTCCTCGTTACCCAGGTGATACAGAAGGTGTTTTCCTCCATGTAATGCAAATGCTGTTCAAGAAAGACTCCCCGGTTGGACGTAGCCCATCTGTTATACGCTGCATGGCCCCAAACAACGAATCTCCACCTTCGTCTCTCGTTCCAGTTGTCAACACTTCTGGATTAGTGAAGTATGTACCTTTGGCTGACGATCCTCGAACTTCGTCTCAAGCCCGTGCTGATCATATGGGCGAGCCGGGATCGGCCGTTGGCGAAAGTAGTGCTCACCCTTCATCGAGCTCGAGTCGGAAGAGGCCGTTGGAGCACAACGCGAAGCCTGAGATGACAAAGAAAACCAGGTTGGAGGCAAACGAGGCTCGTTTCGAACGTGAGCCCTATTAGTAATCTAATCGGCAGGAGCTATTTACTTATTTATATTTTCAAGCCATTGTGCTGCGGAGGGGTGGAGGCCAGCCAGTGTATGTTCCACAAAAGATCGAAGCAGAATACACATCCTGCAATATACCAACGGATAAAGCTCTTGATCTTGTTCTGAAGATGCTGTGGCTGCCGGTTGGCTCTGGCAACGTCGAAAGCAAGCTACTCAAGGCTTGTGGCGGGATGTTCGGAGTGGTCGAACATTACTATTCTTGTGCGCTATCTCACAAGCCCGGAGTTCTTTCCACAAATCATCTATTTTTACCTGACGAGGCGAAACCGCTTGGCAAAACGGAAGGAAGGGAGAAAGATCGTCGTGTGCTCTGGCTTCTCGCGTTGAACTTCGCCGGAGAATCGCTGGTGAAAGCTAGCACGCCGAAGATGCTCATCACGAGTATTATGCATGCTATCCTTGGTAAAGGTCATACGCATTTTTTTGTTAACATGCCCTCATGTGTCAGTAGGGTATCGGAACATACTCTTCAATGGGTATCAACATCGAGACATCAGCATCGGCAATGTACTTTTCCGCGAGAAGCCTGTGAAGAAGAACCTGCCCCATGACCTTGAAGATACAAAGGCGCCGGATGCAATCCGCGAGCTTGTTGCGAAACTCGGGATCAGCGATGAGTGTAATGGGTGTGTCATTGATGGCGACCTTGCCATTCGTCTGACGAGTTACTTCACGGAAGAACGTAAAACAGGTCGATCCGTAAGTCATTAGGTTATTTCTTCTCATGTTCTGGAATTTGCATTAAGCTACCAGTTTGAAGGGCACGAAAGAGTTCATGTCCCAAGATCTACTGGAATCCATGATCAACGAGCAACACTTCCTTCAATCGCCGATGGATGACTTTTTTTCATTTTACTTCGTGTTTCAATGGGCTGCCGTCTTCAATAACCATGAACTCCCTGATCCTCGGCGCAACATACCTAAATATCTCTTGGGCGTCAGGAAAAAATTACTCGAGGATGGAGATGGAAGGGCCTCAGTGGCTTCGACGATTCAGAACATGCATAAATATCTCGAACCAGAGATGTATGGCCATTTTTTGTCCAAATGTGGACCATTTCTGAGCGACTGGTATGGCCATTTATTTGATAAACGCCACCAATGGAGGCCGCGATTGAAGGGCTCGCAGTCGTTGGCAAATCCGACTCAGGAGTATACGAGAATGTTTGAGGAACTCACAGACGAACTTGTTCTAGATGCCTTAAAACTCTTTGATAAACATTTGTCTTCTCTGTCTTAGGTCACAGTTATACTCCAAGTAAACAGACGGGCTTTGTTCTTTTTTTTTTTTACCGGACTTGCGCATGACCTTAGAGAATAAATTAGATAAACATACACGGGCATTAAATATTTCTATTTCAATGCTTAGCGCTTGTGTCCAAAAGTGCCGGACACGGCTATCGTGACAATATCCGCCAGCATATATGAATTTGCACAAATGTCTTCCCGATGAACGTCTGCCGCTTACAAGTGGGCAAATGAGTAAATGTCCATGTCTGATAAAATCATTGCGTCGTTCGTCTGTTATATCTACATAGCCACATACATAATTTCCTCATCTATACATGCCTCTAGTCAAACATGATCTTCGTTGGTCCTTTCGGCGCGGGAATATCGTCTCTAAAGAATGCACCATAGACACTATGTGTCTTTTTCTTGATCGTCATTGGAAACCTCTCTTGAAGCTCTTTGCACTCAAACCCAGAGTCCCTCAATACCCTAGCAAGCTCGCCCGCGAGCGCTTTTTCGTGCGCATCGCCCGTAAAGAAGGTAATACTTTTGCCCGAGCGACCACCGCGGCCTGTCACGTAACATAAAACGTTAACACACGAGCTTGTTTTGTGAGTAAAAACGACGACGACTAACCTGTACGCCCAATACGGTGGATATAATCCTCAATCGTCAAAGGGAACGTGTAATTGATTACAGCGCCGACATTTGGGATGTCCAACCCACGTGCAGCCACGTCAGTAGCCACAAGCAACGGCGTCGTACCGTCCTTGAACTTTTCCAATGCCTCCATCCTTGCAGTTTGTGACCGGTCGCCGTGCAGGGCGCCAACAGAATAACCCTTGCGGCGAAGCATGAATTCGACACGGTCCGCCTCCTTTTTGTATAAAGCAAAGACGAGCACGCGAGATTGGTCCTTGTCGGGAGTTGCATTGCTGGATGATTTGTTTCGTGACTTTTCTTGATGGCCGAGAGATTTGAGATGGCCAAGCAGACGATCACTGAAAGGCACAGGTGGTTAGGTGGCTGTCATATAAAAATGAACTCTTCCTTACTCTTTCTGCCGTGCATCATCAAAGACCTGGACAACCTGCTCAACACGGCTATTTGCCGTAAGCTCGTCGCTGCCCACGGTTACACGGACCGGGTCTCGTTGAAAGGCGGCAGCTAGCCGTCGGACGGCTTCGGGCCATGTCGCAGAGACTGAATAATAGCTACTTAGCTACGGGAGTCTTCGACAAAAAAAAACGCAGCATATTTACACATCATCGTCTGCCTTTCCTCAATCGGTTTTGTATGTGAGATGATGTTCCGAATGTCATTCTCGAAACCCTTGTCGAGCATTCGGTCTGCTTCATCGAGGACAAGATAGTTAACCCTGTCATTTTTGGTTCCTCCTTAGTCAATGTCATATCGTATACAGTGTAGCTCACTTGCCCGCTCAAATCACAGTGGCCCTCTTGCAGAAGATCCAAAATTCGACCAGGTGTGCCAACAATGATCCTGGTGACCTTACCATCTTTCGCATGGTCTATGTTCTTCAGCATCTTGATCTGTGGATCTTTGGGTACGCCACCGAAAAGAGCCACACTGGCAATGCTATGAGGTGCACCCAGGGCAGAGAGCGTATCATGTGTTTGCACCGCTAGTTCACGGGTTGGTGCCAGGATAAGAACAGACACAGTTGATATAGAGGGATGTTTCTTCTTTTTGGGCTTTTCGATCTGAGAGGGCGAAGACAAGAGACGGGCCAGGGCTGGAATACCGAAGCCAAGCGTTTTACCACTAGATACCGGATTAGAGAAAGGTAAAGGTGACTAAAAAAACTAGAAGTCCTACCTTCCTGTCTCGGCGATACCAACAACATCGCGACCGTCTAGTCCCAATGGCCATGTACACGCCTGGATGGGGGTTGGCTCCTTGAAGCCATTGAAAGCTGACCGAAGTTCGTCAGGGACCTGGAGCTGCGAAAACGAAGTAAAAGGTCTAAAAATTGCGCCTGAAGAAGATCCTGGGAAGTCGATTGATATCGAGTGCTCTTTAAGGTATGCTGATGCATCTTGTGATGAAGTTTCTTGTGTGCTTGCAGGGGCAGATGCTGCGGTGGGCTCGACATTTGTAATGGTACCGGGTGCAGATTGTTCGTGTTTGCGCTCCTTCTTGTCTTTCCTGTCCTTCTTTTTCTCTTTTTTGGATTGAGATTCACCCAAAGATGTAGCAGCGGTGACTTCTTGATCTTGTGGGGCATCCGGAGAAACGGTAAGGGTATCGTCATCATTAACATGTTTCTGTTTCTTCTTTTTTTTAGGCGGTTCTGGTGTTTCTGAGATGTGGCATGAGAACGACACATTGTATCACAAGCAACAGAAGATGATCTACCAGCACCGTTGGCTACTTCGGTTTTATCTCTGTTTCTCTCTTTTTCCTTCTTTTCCTTTTTCCGCGATTTCTTTTCTGTAATCCACATAAGTGACTTGTAGTTATGAACACAACAATGCTCCACTCACCCGAGGAAGATTGCGCAGTCCCCTCCATGATTATGTCCAGCTCCTCGAGCTGAGCTCCTGTGACCATAAAAATC
Organism: Agroathelia rolfsii; assembly: GCA_018343915.1. Taxonomy (NCBI): domain Eukaryota; kingdom Fungi; phylum Basidiomycota; class Agaricomycetes; order Amylocorticiales; family Amylocorticiaceae; genus Agroathelia; species Agroathelia rolfsii. The sequence goes on from JABRWF010000002.1 coordinate 4,433,067, forward strand.
AGTCTCATAACCGGAAAGCGCTCCAAGTGAAATATCCACCATCAACCTCAGTCGCATCGACGGATGACTTTGGGCCTTCATCTTCCTGGTGTTTTCTCTTCTTTTTCTTCTTTTCTTTCACTTGACCATTGTGGCCTTGATCTGTTCGCAGGTAAGACGGAATCCATTATACAGATAATGGACCGGAGCACTGGCATGGACTAGACTGCCCGAACCGATTTACTAGCCTTCAACTTGTCCGCTGGCAGAATCGTCAGGTACAGCGTCAGAAGAGTTTTTAGATTTGTGTTTGGAGCTTTTATGCTTCTTGGTTTTAGCATGAGCGACATCGGCGACGGTCATAGTTGGGGCAGATGGAAAATTATTTCAGTTGCGGAGACAGGCGAAGGCGAAATTGTGATTGAGTTGCTTATGTCATCTTACTCAGAAGTAAACAGATGTAAACGAGGGCAATTATGTAGTTCCGAGTCTGTCAACAGTTTAACTTTTCTCTTTACTTCCTCAGTGCGGTGCTGCTGAGCGTCGTGTTGGCCTCACTAGGGATCCATAAAGCAGCGGCACACAGAAAATTGCTGGAAAACATAGCTACGAAGCCTGTCCGAATAAGTCCTGTGTCTCACTACCCTACATGACTTGGTCAGTCAAAATCGTGAAGTCTCTCACTGAGTTGGGTACGGGTCGATACCGTTACGCCCATACTCCAGTATCTACCACATCAGTGCTCGCTTCAAATCTTTAATACCGGGACAGAGATAACCTCATTAGCACTCGGATATCTCCATTTCACGGAGGTGCCCACACCGTGTTGCCGCTGGCTTTCTTGGTTTGAACTCTGTGGTCTATGTATTCAGATGATGCATATTTTTTTTCTCTTGCGTATCAGTCTCCGGATGCTTTTAAGTACTCTTGTCTTCCCATCTGGCCCTGATATCTACATGATCTTTTCCCCATATGAAAGGTGACGAGCCCTACTAAATACCAGTCAAGGGTCAATACATAATACACATGCGTCTAGTCCAGCGAATTCTCTCCTGTTACTAGCTGTAATAGAACACCAATTACGGAATATATGACGCAGTACTGGTGGATTTATTATGCGTTCGATCCCAGACGGTTGGCTTATCTTTCTATCAAGTTGATTTACTGATGCTGAATACTTGGATGCTGTTTCAAAGCGAAATGGTCTTTCGGCTCCAGCATGACTTTTACATCGTTGTGCTTTCCGTTGTTGATTTTACCTCTGGCTAGTCGCGGGGTCGTGATCCATTATCCGGAGCCAGTGAAAATGCGGTACACTTTACGGAAGCATCTGAGTACCAAGTCTTGAGTGACGTCGTGACCTACCGAGTCTACTCGGGTGAGGTAGACGCATCTACGTTTGAACTTTCATTTGCATTTACTGTCGGAACAAGGGGCAATACTTAAATCGTCAGTTTCCGCTCATCTCTACTTTATCTGAGCTATAACGATTGGATTATGGTTCGAGGGCCGAACATAATGTATGGCTCGCGCCCAAGGGCTTCTGTGTCAGCCTCAGGCCAACCATGCATATAATCGATCTCGCCCTTCTCCCCCTGCTTTTTCATCGCCCATCATCGTCCTATCGCGTCTGCATCCTCCCGGAAAGCGTCTGTGATATCCAATCCTTTACACTTGAACATCATACAATATGCTACCCACTAGCAACTGCAACGTTCTTTACCCCACTATCGCGCTTCACGGCCCCGTCAGCAAGCTTGCCGCCGCCGAGGTAAGTGCCAGCGGCTCTTCTCAAGTGGTTTTTGTTTCATTTTATCTTTATCTTCATTCTCTTGAAGCAGGGTGCCCTTTTGAACACCACTAAGGTATTTCTCGTCACTTCTATCCGTCCCAAAACCTCACTCACCCTGCTTTCAGAGCATCCCCTCTCCCATTGCGGCTGACCTGCCCATTAACCATCGCCTCCTGTCACTTTTCCGACTTCACAAGAAGCTTGGTAAAGGCGCCTATGGTCTTGTCTGGGAGGCCACTTTCGTTCCCACCGGGCAGAAGTTTGCAATCAAGAAAGCCTGTCTCAACGGCAAGAATGACCTCGATTTTCAACAGGAGTCCCTCATGCTCCAGGAGCTCGCCAGTATCGAAGGCACTCTGCGCTTACATCTGGCTGTTCATGATGCCAACGCAGCCTACTTTGTCACCGATCTTCACTCCGGCGGCAGCTTCTGGCACTTCCTAGCCTATCACGGACTTACCTATCTCGAGCGCGAACAAGCTATGTTTTACTTCCAACAACTCATTCGAATTGTCACCGATATGCACATGGATGGCTTTATTCACGGCGACATCAAGCTCGACAACCTCCTGGTTGACGATAATGGCAACGTCGTCCTCGGGGACATGGGAATGGTCCATGAGTTCGAGATCCCCGAATCGTGGTCGAGCCTCACACCCCTCTCCCGCCTGTCAGCTATTTCATCCCTTTGTCCTTTCACCAACATTCAGGGCACCCCCAACTACATGGCACCCGAAGTGTGGGATACGCTGGTGGATCGAGGCTATGGGCCAGCTGTGGACTTCTGGGCCGCTGTCGTTTGCTACTTCATCATGCGAACGGGTCGTGTGAGTAGTTATAACGTATCTCCCAATTGATAGCATTATAATTGAAGTGGGTGCGTAGGATAATCTCTGGGCTCATTATTTAGAAGAACCTTTCCCCAATATCGAAGAGTTAGCTCGCCGTATCATTGAGGAAGATATCCGTATCTATCCTGAAGACGAGCTTAGCCCGATTGAAGTGGACTTCTTCACTCAGGTTGGCGCTTTTTGTTTGATTTTTCAATTCAAAGATACTGAAAAAGAATCCTAGGCGCTCAAGAGGAACCCTCAGGAGCGTCTGAGTCCACAACAGCTTATTGAGCACCCCCTCTTTTCGCTATTTGGAAGGTACTTCGATTGATTTGCCTTGTTATTCTATCTTCTAATGAATTCTTTACTCATCAGGGATTGGGACGATCTGGGAGAACCGCCTTTGAAGCCTACGTCTCGCCCGCCCCCTCCTGGACTAGGTGTCGATGCGGCAGATATCTTCGAGCTCACGGACCCTGCCTCCGATAGCCTCCTTGCACGTGCAAACTTCAACTGGGCTGCGGATGACTTTAAAGCCATGATCAAGCGTTTCCTCGATCCCACTCTTCAGTTCTCTCCCTCTGAAGAGTTCTTCAGTCTCTCCCTGTCCACTTTCAGCCCTCGGATCCCCGTTGCTGACGACTCCGACCGCACACTTCTTCCTACTGCAGCAAAGGAGGTGTTCAACTCCTCCAACCCAATGGCGAATCCAGTCAAGTCAACTGTCTCACCTGCTCCCGTCTTCGTTACCAGCTTCACGCATTCTACGCCTGCCACCAAGAAAAACCCCGAGAATAGGCTGAAGAGGGCTAGGAAACCGGTTCCGCCTCTGCTTCCCTCGGCGGCACTTACTTCCTCTTTGAACAAGAAAGCTCCAGTGACGAAGCCGAAAGCGAAGACGGCCAGAAAGCCGGTGCCGGCCATGCTCTCAGAGGCACTGCTTTTCCCACTTGTCGATATCAAGAACGCGGAGCCCAAGCCAAAGAGGGCTAGGAAGCCGGTGCCTCAGCTCACCTTGTCCTCCAAGACATCGGCTTCCCCGCCTGGTGCGCTGCTCGTTGGAGCGAGTCAGGTTATTAACAAACCTCAGGGCGACGACGTAACAAGAGTTAGCCTTCGTGTTGTTGTGACCGAGGGGCCGAGTACGGTTGAAGTAACTCCTCGCCCAATCCCGAAGCCTTTGATCCCCGAGATGACCTCCCCCTCGTCCTCGGCGACGACAAAGTCCCCGCAATATTCTCTGGTTCCGCTTCGAGGGAATAATGACAAGAATTCTGAGGACAAGCCTATCATGATGACTCGTAATTCCAAGGTACCTCTCCTCAATGCCAGGTCACCGCTACGACCTGTAGCGATGAACGGCACTCGCATTCCTCGTCCTGTCGCCTCTCCTTTGCGTTTGCCCCAGATCCCGGCCGGCAAGTCAACTGTTGCCTTCAAAGCTTGCAGAGCAAAAGAGAACACGAAGCTCCTCCCAGCTTCAACGGCAACTCGGATTCTCGCGTCTCCTCGCCAATCACCAAAGTCGCCCATGCTTAACACCAGGCTCCCCTTGCGACCTGCGATGGACAATCCTCGTGTTGGTCCTGGTAAAGTTGCACCATTGCGCCGCCCTCTCCCAAGCTCGGCTAGCAAGCAGGCCGGCAATGCTTGCCTACCCTCGCCGACTAAGAAGGAGGTGGATGCTTCATCAACAGCCAAGACGGCAGCAGCCCTTTCTCCCAGGTCGTCGCCTCTGCCTAAGTCGCCGATCACCCAAGGCGCAACTAGGTATGCATTGCGGCCACTCGCAGATAAGCGCCAAATGCATCATCGTCCATCACCGAGCTCGCCTAGCAAGAAAATCCGCCCGCCCAAGGGAAAAGAAAATAAGGCATGCTGACTGCATCTACTCTACTAGCTCATATTCACCATTCATCCCTTTAGGTGCCTCTCCCGATTGCTAGGCTACCTCGACGACCTCCTGTGATGAATAATCCCCCTCCGAAGGCGAAGATCCATCAACAGCCTGCTGCCGTACTCTTGCCCTTGTGTTCACCGTCAAGCTCGGCTAGCAAGCAGACTGTCATTTCTTGCACGATGGCAATTAAAGAGAATGCAAATAAGGTCACATCTGTGCCAGTGACGAAGATGACTCCGGTTAAGACCAATCTTTCCATTCAGTCGCCAACCACTAAGCTACCTCTCCCTCGTGCCAAGCTCCCATTCCTCCACCTTCCTCTTGCTAATGCTAGGCCCAAGAAGCATCAACAACGCAGTGCCACCCATGTTTTTATCACGGCCGTCCCGCTCAAGAGCTTAAAGTGCCCAGACGTCTCGGGGAACCGTCCTGCTCCTGTTCCTGCCCTTGGTGTTGTCCATCCTGCCGTTACTCACGACTACTCTCGCTCTAACTTTATCAAATCCATTATTGGAGGCGGGAAAAGGTGTCCGACAGATCATGCGGTACTATCAACACCAACGTGCACCGCTGCTTCTTCTGCAAGGGTTCAAACTTTTGAGACGAACAACGCTCCATTGTCAGTGGGTAGTAATAGCAAAAGTCCATCTATCACTATCGCTATCATATTCCATTGCTTGTCCCCTCCTGTCGACGAGGCGCATGTGGCGGCACCTTCCAACATCACCTCATCTCCGCCTCCGTTCCCATCCCCATCCCCACCCTCTTCCAGAGAAAAGCTTAAGCAAGACTGCAGCACAGCATCCACGAGACTTCCGCGCATATCAGCTCGTGAACGTACCACTGATACTATCGCTGCTTCCACAACCAATTACAAGGATGATTATCTTTTCATGCCTGTACTGCAGGAAACACATTTCCTAGGTCTTGCTATCAGTGGAATACCGGCACTTTTCAAGCCCACTACCAAGCTTGCTCGCGCGATTATTGGGGACTCCGGGAATGGTGGTTGTTATCAACTACAAACCACGAAAGAAGATATCAAATACAACAAAAGGTTCCGGCGAGGGGATAACATGAAGAAAAACGCAATGTTGCCCACAGTGGGCGTAATCTGATACTGCTTCGGGCATTGCGAGTATCTTTTTCCCTCTCTTACTCTTTCCTGTCTTTTGTTTTCTCTTCTTCCATTTTTTTGTTTGATTTTTTCTATCCGTTGGTTGCGTTTTGGATTTCGGATGGATCTTTTCACGGTCGCCTTCGCACACGAGGATTGATACTGCGAGCGCTTTTCTTCTCCCTCCTCCCTCCCTCCTTCCCTCATCTTTCATGCGATGCTGATAACGATCGACATCGCAATATTTTAATACCTACGATTTTTCCCCTTTTCAATTCTGCTTACTTTCCATTTTTTCATCTTATCTCGTCATCACTCCCCTTCCCTTCAACTTCATGTCGACTTTCTTTCTTTCTTTTCTCTTTCTCTTTCTTTCCTCCTTCCGTTTTTCTCGGGATGATAGTTTCTGGTGTATATAATACGAGAAAGACAATAATATGAAAGGCTTAAAAAGTATAGAAAAACCCTTGGATCCGTTATTGGAAAACGTTTGAATAATTAGGAGATCTCTCGCAAATAATGGGACTCCTTCCATATACCGACACACATGACATTCAGGAAGTATGAAGTAGTATTATTTCACTGAATGTAAAAAGGCCGTACCAACTAGTACAAATTTCTTTGGTTACTTTACAAGGTTGTGTCATATTTCCATGAAAGATTTTGTTGACCTCCATGCTCGTGTTTACAGACTCAAACATCTCTCATCAATCCTTATTACCAGTCGCAAGCAACAATTTATCGTATATGGTGAAACAAACTAGCAGCTACCCGTGCTTCACACGGACCAGGATGGGTAAATACCAGTGTTGTCAATAGTGTAAGTGAAGAATCAAATCTTGACTAGGATTAGTGTTTTGCATGAGACAGTTGTAAATCACAAACAATATAAAAACATAGTCTCCTTCCTGCAGCAAAAAGGTATATCATGAGGGATATAATCTACTGCTGCTAACCCCGACACCCTAGTAACTTAAACTATGAGCCGTGCTGGCTACTAGTACATCATGCGGTACACAAACGTAATAATAAAATGATTAGATGTGCGTTGGCACGGAGATAAATCACATCATGATCCATTAGATCCTCCCACCTTGTTCGCGCTAGAGTCTCTGTAAGTCTATCCACATGTATTGCGTATTCTTCATCACTATCACAAAATAAACAGATTGATGACTCGGATGACTAAGAGAGATCAGGAGCATCACAATATCTTATCAAAGTGGATATATGCACATGATCTGGTCAAGCAGGTATATTAAATTGCAGAATTTGTACTCATTACTATCTCTCCCTCCTTGTCCATCTTCTGCTTATACCAGTACCAGTATCTATCCCAAGCCGACTTGAATATCGTATTGATATGTCTTCTAAATCACCACCTTCCCTCCCAGCAGACCATGCAGAGTATTCAAATTCCAATTCACAGGAACTTCAGTTTACATCTGGTCCTGCCAGTGGTGCCACCAGCAGCAGCGAAAATCATGATCACTATACTTCGACCAACCCCAAGAAGAATTTACCAAAAAGGACTCTTGACATCACTCCTAGCTCCAACTCTCCTAGAGATAGCAGTATTACGGAGTTTTTTATCTTTGCTCTCCATACCGTTCTTGTTGTGATTCATATCATTTTGCTTGTAACACTGCTTACGAGACTTGAATCAAGGATTATCATGCCATTATCAGAGGGCTCTGGTCTTTTCCCGACTGTAATTGTTGTAGTGTCCCAGATCTTCGTAATTGTACGCCACATCTTGTCTCTCCTCATAACATGAGATTTATTTGTAAACAGGCCTTCACTGCCATTCTACTGTTCCTTACACAACGTGTAGCAAATGAAAAACTGATGACAAAAGAGCAGTTTCTCACCACAGACCATGACACTGTAGCCGCTTGGACAGGTCTGGGTGCTGCATTGATGACTTTAATCCGGCAGTACACCGTTCCTGCTGCGGTAACATCGGTAACCGCAATTGCAGCATACCTTGCCGGACTGGTTGTTCTACACACAACAACACCATCATTACTGAGCTTACAATTATTCAATGAGACATCCGAGGTAATGATACCCACCCAAAAATACACTAACATTGACATTGACCTAAATAAATTAACGTCAGTTGCTTCGAAATTTTCGAAATTCTAAACGTTTACTGATAAGTTTGATCCTAGGAATGAGCTTGTGAGCTCTACGTTTTCGATGGGACCGATTGCAGAGTTTCAATCTCAAATGCCAGCACAAGCTTTGCCACTTATCTCCCAAATAAGCAAGTCATTTACTCTGGGGCTACAGAATAACACTCTCTATGATGTTATCCATAAGAATAATGGTACGGGTACTGCTGTAGTTGGAGGGTTATCTTTTGCAACTTCATGTGGCTCCATACCTGCCAGCAATTTCTCCATAAGCGTAGATTCATTAGGTATCGTAATGGTATGGAAACTCGGGAATAATATCTCTTGTCCTTTTCATGTACCATTTCTCGGCGGTGAGTTAACTCTTAGCAATTTATAGTATCCCGAGCCCTGATATAAGCACTTGGGCCAAGACGCGTCATATACTATGAGCGGGACGCTTCCTCTATTTCGACTAGATCCTGAGTTGTCGCCATTGTCGCAATCTTCAAGCTCCCCGTGTGTGAACGAATCAGAATGGACAGCCGATTATGGATTCGAACAAATACAAAGGGATGATATTACACTTGATGTAAGTAGGCGGCACTAACGAGAAATGTTTTCCTTTGGCTCACTGAATTTTTGGCATGATCACAGGGATTTTTGTTTGCTTCGGCACTCGTATTTACGGACTCAAATGGCTCTCATGGATCATTGATACCAATCCCGAGCAGCAGCAAGGAGAATGGTAGAAAAAAAAATCTATTGCAGTTTATGAAACGCAAATCGTCTAACGGTGAGCTCTATTTTAGTGACACAAATCATGGGGTGCGCATTATCCTACGAAAAACAAAATGTCGACGTGGATGTACAAACAAGAGAGATGATATCGCCTCCTACAAGCTTTATGAAAAATGAATCCTTCTGGTCGTTGTGGAAGCCTACTATTAACCTGCCTGGAACAGCATCAAGCTACTTAAATAACGGTCTCCCTAATTCAGTAAGACAGTATCAGCTTGGTAATACAATACATCGTTATTGAGCTTATTCCCTCTTCAGTGGCCGTTGATCTTTATGCCAGACCAATATGACTGGCTGAATCAAAGTATAAACTGTCCGATACTAACTAATGGCAATCCTCTGTCACCTGATGCGTACTGTTATCCTGCCGTCATCCCAGCCCAAGAGCAGTGCGTATTGATTATGATATTCGCAACTTCTAAGGTGTGATGTCCGTAATTGATTAGATTTATCTTGAATTATCTCCCGAGTTACAACAGTTCCTCAACATCAACCTACGGGAACTCCTTAAAAGATCTGGAGAATGCCTTGGCTAACATGGTTGCCGCCTATTATTGGACGTGTGAGCCAATGCAATTTATCAAGTATGAATTATTTTAGAGATAACATAATTACCGACTTTGTTAGCGTTGCAGATGACGCCCCAGAATTTTCCAACGAGCTCTTCTCTGAGCGGGAATACAACTGTGATGGAATTAACACTAAAATATCGATTGAAAGTGAGGATATATTCATTTTCTTTACCCTGATGTACGATACTCATGTATACACAAAATCAAAAGCTGAACCTTACACCCGTATGTTAAAAAATAAAATGAGTCACCGCTTCTGGAATTCATGATATACTTTTCAGGTTGTGTTCGGTCTTGCAACTTCTATCATGCTCACAACACTTGCGCTGTTCTTGACAAGAGGAAGATCAAAAGAATCTCATGGGCCGATTTCCAGTCTCGGTGTCCTGCAAACAATCTGGTTACTGAACCGATATCCTAATGTGAGCCAGACTGTGGCGAGTGTCGAAGTTCCCACATTAGACAATTTGCGCGCGGCGGGCATGGTGTCCATCCAACTGGATTCTTTTCGTCAACGGCGTGTTAACGGCCAGGGGTCATCGACAGATGGATTGGCTGATGAAGATACTATTGAATTAGGGACAGGCGTACCGCTGTTGAATACAACAGACCAGTAGCTAGTACATTATATACTACTCGTAGGAGAAATAGAATACGAAAGTTTAACTTGAAGAACATAAATTGCTGAATCGATTGTTCAAAGGGTGTATACATGTCCCGGGGCATACATACAAAAATACAGGCACGAACACATAGCCTTGCCAGGGGCAACAGGCATGCACGTTGTAGAGCAAAATAAGGGCCCCTTAGTGGGGTAACTCTAAAGACAAATTTGTGCTGTTTTGCATTGCATCGTGTTACTTATGTATTTCAGAACCGGAACAGGAGGCATACACATATGCACGTGTGGAGTATGCTCCGGATATTCATATCCAGTCTACACAATCTTTCGTCATTGATTCCGTATTGCGAGCACAAATGGAGATGGCAGAGGAGAATTGAGAAAGAGAATGCGGCCATTGGCAAACCCAATTTAATTCCGGGGTTATAGATGATTCCCGACCTTTGCATAGCAAGAATACAATGTTTATATTTGTAGGAGGCATGGTTTGGCTTGTTAGTGACGGCGATTACAATGAGAGGGCACAGCTTTGTTGAATTTTGTTGAGTCATTACATCAAGGGTGTACACAGCACATACATACCAAACGTATGGTATATACACTACGATCAAAGTGGGTGGTGGTAGCCTGCGCGGCATCGGTACTGAACGCGCCAGGTTTGGAAACTTCAGTATGGTGGGGTGATGTTTTTTTTACGTACACCTGCACCTCCGGGGTAATCCCAACGACTGATGCGGTACTCGGATTCGGACCTCGTAAAAGGTAAGTTAGCGGAACCTGTGGACTCAGAGGTAGACACCGATGGAAGTACAGAAGCCAACGATGAAGATACACGTCTAGACTTGATGAAGAGCAAAGAGAGGAAGTAGCGATGGAGGTAACAGATATGGTTGGAACGGCCAGCAGAGACAAGACCTGGATTTGATGTAAGACGTAGCAGCGCAGACATGAGTTATATTGTGGCTTGATGCCAGACTTTGTAAGCAGGAGGTCTTTGCAATGGTCCGGCTAATTTAAGCAAGTGTTTCCAAAGGGCTGGATAAGGGAACGCTGGTGGTGTTGATGATGCCGTATGCACATGACTTGCCAGCTGGTTCCGAAGACACAGAACCCAGGTGAGGCAGCAATGTAAACCCAAGTTGGGCTGTATTCACAGGGCGTCAAATCGAGACATGGGTCAGGGGGGGGATACATGAGATGATCAGATACCAAGGAACAGATAATGTCAGGAAAAAGACTGCAGATCCCAGATATTCAGGATATGGACAGAGACGGCTTAATTAGGATACAAGGTGCCGACTCGGAAGGTTGCGAGTGAGTGAGTATATTTGGCCAGGAAGGATCAAAAGCGTATCCGAGGCCATTTTCGGTGGAAATTAAAAAGAGGAATTGGGCATTGGAATAGGACAAGGGCAGCAACGTGGACATGCGCGGGCCCTTGGAGCAGTTCTTATGGTGGAGAAAAGCGAGTTGATTTGGATCAGGAGTGCAATATGGTGGCAAGCCTCGTGTCGAGGGAGGAGACGAAATTTGCGCTGAATGGAAGCAACACTGGCATTCCAGGCCGAGGCATTGTCGCCCCTCCCTCGCCCCTCGCATTGGCATTGGCAGGCCTTGTTCGCCCATAGTCTGCTTCCGGGTGGCGGTGGCGCAAAGCACCGGCACCGGGGACCAGGAAGAGGGCGATATTACGTAATAAATGGCCTTGTTGTTGTGTGCGTGCGTTGAGAGGCCTCTTGGGAGCACCGCCAGTGGGCCATCGCTCTCTCCCACACATCCTTCTCTTCTCTATCCCTCTGGAACTGCTGGAATATTCACCAGGCCTGCTATATCTCTCTCCCCCCCTCCCCTTACCAATCTCCCTCATCTCCTTGCTTACTACCAACGTGGGGGGCTGCTCCAACCCGTGACTGAGCAGACACATACAGATACCCATCGCATCCATCGCCCTTCTTTCGTCCCGGGCCGACTGCACACAGCACGAAAGCAACGAGGCCCTGGGGCTTGCACACTGGTCTTCTCTCTTGCTATTAACCCCTCAGCCCGGTCTCGTTCCTGCGTCTCAGTGACACTATACCCTTGCAAGCTATCCCCCATCTTCTGGTTCTCTGATCTGCTCAAACGGTCAACTCTGCCATGTCCAACGACATTCAGGACCTGACCGCCCAGCTCTTGCAGAGGCTGTCGGTCGAAGGCGATAACTACCGGTAAGCAATACCCCCTATGTTCTGGTATGTGTCCCCGGTCCATCTCTCTAACATTCCTCTCTCTCTCCGCCCCCCCCCCCCAGAAATGATGTCTCTATGACCGCCGATGAGGTATGTCATTGTCTATATCCACATGGGTTCAATCTACGCGGGCAGAGAACTGACGGCGATTTCCGCTCTATAGTGGGACAAATTGAGTGCTGCATTAGTTGTTATCACAGCTGCCAGCAAAATCCGACGTAATAAGCTCGCACCGATATACAAGCTACCCCCTGAGCTACTGGCGAGGATATTTGAGCATTTACAAAAGTCTCTGATGCAGACTCGCACCACCGTATTGGCAGAACTGCATCCGCTGCGCACATTGATCGTGACAAGCCAATACTTCCGTTCCACAGCCCTCGCACACCCTTCATTATGGTCATATATTAGGGGAGGCACCAACGTGCAATACGCCCGCGCATCTTTGGAACGCTCAGCAGCCACGCCCCTGACCATCGACATCAGCAGTCCCGCCACCAGCGGTTCAGATATTGTGGGCTTGCACAATTCCAGCTTCATTGAAGAACTGGCCGGACACTCGTCACGCATACGCTCCCTCCGTCTCGCCCATCCCTTCGAGGAACGCCCCCTGAGCCTCATCCAGGCCTTCCACTTCCCTGCACCAGCACTTGTCTCGCTCGATGTCCAGGTGCCAATCACCATAGATGGTGTTCCTAACCTGCCCGAGGTATTTGGCGGCGAGACTCCCTCCCTCAGGCGGCTCACCCTGCTCGGCTTCACCGCCTGGCCCTCAAACGACTTCCGAGACCTCACGCACGTCAACCTGCGCATGCGACCGCCCGTGGTGTCAGACAACGACTCGGCGAACCAGCCCCGTCTGTCGACTTTCTTGAACTTTTTGCGGAACAGCCCACGGCTCAAAAGGCTCATCTTGCACCGCTGGTGCCCCGCGCTCGAAGGCGACCCCGAGGGCGCAGAGGACCTCAAGTTCGAGCCTGTCGTGCTAGAGCACCTCAAGAGCATCTGCTTTGGCTGGTGGCGCTCCAGCCACTCCGTCCGCCAGGTCCTCCGGCACCTACAGATTCCGCGCTCGGCAGACGTGTACATGTGGGGCGACCAGATCATGGGCCCGACTGATAACCTCCCCGCACTGCAGCTGCCCTTACGTATGATTCCCGCCGATGCCCATGTGGATAACAGCATCAAGGAGCTCCGGTTGCTGTGCTGCCCACCCGGAGAACAGTTCGTGCGCGAGCAGATATACATCCTAACCGAGAATGGCACGAAGCTGCATTACCAGGATCCGGCGTTGACGAACAACACGTCGCTACCGGTGGCGCCGACCGTGCTGGGTGCCTTTTCGACGACGCCGATCACGCCCGCGTTTAGGTCGGTGGAGACGCTCTATCTCGGCGGCTCGTTTGGCACCTCGCTCAACTTACTGCAATGGCGGCAGTTCCTCGAGGCCTTCCCCTCTCTCCGCCATCTCGTAGTATGGAAATCACCTGCAGGTAATCTATGGTCTCTCTTAATCTTTTAGCCTTTTTGTTGATTGTTTTGTTTTGTTTTGTTTTGTTCAGACATTGTCCTTACCATGCTCGCTCTGCTAAGCGACTTAGACGATATGGGAGACGATTACAGCGACGAAGAAGAAGACAGCACTACAACCCCCACTACCGGGCAACCAACCAACACTGACTCCAAAAAGTCACCATCATCAACGGGCGGCATCGGCGTCGGCATTGGCAACACCGGACCCCGACCACCCTCTCTCGTCTGCCCCGAGCTCACCTCCCTACATATCCACGACGACCGTGAGCTGTCCGTGTTCTCGCTCAGCAAGCTAGCCAGGAACCGCTCGCGGTCGGGACACAAGCTCAAGCGCATCCGGATCACCTACGAGCCCGCCTCGCCTTCGACCTCGGATGTGGAGGACGCGGCGGACGGTACAGGTGCCACGGGTGCCGACGCTGCCGCAGCAGCAGCGGACGAGGAGGCTGAACGCGTGGCGCGCGTCAGGTTCGAGAAGGACCTCCGGCGGCTCGGTCAAGGACAACGGTTCGTTGACTGTGTCGAGTACGAGCCACAGAGCGAGGCGGACAGCACGGAGGAGAAGGTGCCAGAGAAGGAGCGCACCAAGCTGCGTATGTCACGACATTATGTGGCATCGATGCCGCCGCCAGGGTATCCGCCACCGCAGCAGCCGTCGGAGTGGGGCGGTTGTCAATGTGCAATCTGCTTGGCGGCGAGGCAGACGGCGTGAAGTGAACGCAAGAAAGAGAGGCACTGGTATTGTCATATGGAAACGACTGATTAACGCTTTGTATTTTTTTCTTGATTCATTGGTTGTGTAACATTAAATCGTTGGATAGATGGATGGAAGGAGTTGGCCTTTTTTTCGATTCTTTCCTCCATCTTCCCTTATTTACCCTCCTCACGTCTCTTTCTCCTACATTTCCATCTCCATCGTCCATGCCCATCCGTTTTTCCTATTATCTTCCCAGGTTCCTCCCTGTTAGCATAGTTTTCCTTATCTTTTCTGCACCTTTCTCCTCTTGATTACCACCATTACATCACCACAGCATTTTCCCTCCTCCCTCTCGCCTTCCCATTTCCTCTACACATTCTTGAAAGTTTGGGGAATCTCCATAACACTCTAGCTACCAACTCTCACGATACATACTTCTTTTTTCTTTTTATCGCTTCTTCCTCTATTATTATACCAAATCGGACTGAACCCCCCCCCCCTCTCCCTTCCCCTCCCTCACACGCACACACACACATACATAAACGACAGTTTTTTTTTCTACTTTCAGAGAGAAAAAAAAGGTTCGAAAAAGAGAACGATTAAGTCTTCTCCTCTCTTCCCTTGAATTTTTTCAAGTTTTTATACCTTTTTTGTGTTTACTTTTGCTTTTGCATCTTTAGCCCCCCCCCCCTTTTTTTTGTGTCGTGTTTTGCATATATGTACGATGATTATGACTAGGATTTTGATATAACGAAGGTGATGATGACTCATAGTACAGTCGAGACCGTCCAAGTGAATACGACTTTATCCCATGAAAATGTATTCAACAGTACGATCTATGCATTTATATAGATATTCAGTTAAGCGGTCTCTACTATACTATACTGACAACGTTTGCAACAGGAAAACAAAAGAATCAATTGGTAGGCTACAATGGACCGCGCACCCAGCCACTGTTACCCTGATTAGCTGACACCAGCAGATATTAGGAGCATCAGTGGCATTCAAACCTGTCAATTCAAAATCCAATTCACATCTGAATCCAGGCTCTACATCACCCCCTCTGGTAGATGGGCTGGTAAAACGTCTCTAAGCACAATGAAATAGTGCTCCCTCATCCTCCCAGCGATAGCCAAGGGTTGCGGCATATCGGCACACCGCGAGAGTAGCAAGCATTACTAGTGACTACATATACATATATAGGAGTTTTTGTAAGTTTGTCAGACGTTCTTGCCCTTGTAAATACCACAGGACTTCTCAAAGATCACTGACAAGAAATAGAGCTTAATGAAATGCTATCAGGTACTATCACGAGTAAAGAGATTGCCAACTTGCCAAGGGTTTGCGCAAGGTAGGAGAAATTGCTTGACCCAAATTTACGGAAACTATGATATTATAAAAATATTCTTATTAACTTAGCAAATTACTGATACTAGTATACCCTTGATAATATTATGTTATGCTAATGGTATCTATTATTGTATTGCAAATTAAGGCTGGTTATACTAGTACATGCATTTTGGGAATTTTTTCTCCCAAAATCCCATTGTTATGAATCATTGCAGTTGATGTAAAGTGATTGAAAAAACCATTCGCAACAGTAGTAGTTTTCTAGGAAAACTCCAGGCATGATGCATGATTATTTCAACTTGACAATGTCATGGAACCTCTGGCTACACTAATAAACCTACCATTTGTTGATCATAATCATGCATAATTCCAGCTCCAGCCACCGCACCTTTGGGGCGATCAACTGCAGGGTTAAGATTATAAGGATAATTCATGAGGCCATCCTTCCCAGCCCATTCCCAGTCGACAAACGACACTGGAGATAGCCTGCGAGTCCCAGTCTCCTGACCTTGAGATGATCCACTAAGACAACGACGATCTTTGCGAATGAGAACATTTACGTCCCTTGCCTCGCCATGGGCATAATCTCGCTCGCGCAGCAATCGAAGCGTCACTTTTACCTTCTCCTGGAGCCAGGGCCAACCCGGATCATCGATATCGAATCCCTTCAATTTCAGCTGGGACAAACTAGTGTAATCTTCCGAAACATCTTCCATGACCACCATGAACCGCTCACGGACACGTTGAATGGCGAGTAGCTTGGGTGCGATCCCAAGTTGGGCAGCAAGGACATGCGCCCCCTCTGAATATTGTAAAGTGTATTTGGCGTATATACTAGTAGGCATGCCTGCCTCATCCACAATTGCAGTGTAAACTCCTTTCGCGGGCCAGGCAGAGGTATATGTAAAGGTGATTGAGGCTTTAGAGGGCGAAGATTCGTATGAGCGAGGAAATGGATATTGAAGCCTGGTGCGTGATATTCGCCACAAGACTGGGGTAGTGTTCACAGAGCTTCCGCCAAGCTATACATAGAGCTGCGATAACGCACGTTCCGGCCTTTTTTTGTGCTAGATAGGTGGAATGTGCACGCAGCGGTATGCATGAAACCTGTTCAATAATGGGCTTATCCGTAAAGATCGCAGCTGAGCACATGAAATATGGACCTTGAGCGGAAAAAAAAAAATTATTAACGACAAGAAGTGCGAGTCTAAATGTACTTACCCAGTTGTCATAGGATAATAGCAGGGGAATTACAATGTTCTTTTCCACCCAATTTTTCATCCGTTTTTCCTTTTCCACCTGCTCTTTTACCTACTTTTCGGCCAGCATCTCTATCCGCAAAATGACTGTCCCGGCAACCTGCAGCATAATACAAGGTGATTTGTGTCTCATGTATACATTTGCTGCCTACTGGCTTATATTTGACCTCCTGGATGTAGTAGTGGAGCATTGTGTTAGCCACAGAAACAGAGAGACCCCCATTATGTCTAGAGCTAGCAGGGCCGATATCACATGGTATCGGCTTACTGGGTAGAACATATTGAAGGACGTCGCACAACGCGGTCCGACACTCTTGTTCTAACCCAAAAAATTTTGCCATTTGGGACTGGAGGAGATGAAAGTGGTGGTAATCCTCTTTACCCGGATCGATACCAGCTATGTTGTGAAGGAACTCACATAACGTTTCGTCATAAAGAGATGGGGGGAGAACGTTTTCAACTGGTCGTCCGATCAGCATCATATGCTCCGATTAGTAGTTTCTGGCTTCATGTGACGGTGACTCAAGACAGTACTGAATAACGTTAAAGCATTGTGTTTTTCTGATGTTGAGACCGGCGGTGCTTTGAAGAGGGGAGAGCGTATCGTCTTGGTCTTCGACCATGAAAAGTTGAGTCTAAGTTATCGGAACGAATGCACAAAATATATTTACGAAGATCAAAAGCAAGATGAAGTTCCCCTTTGATTAAGCCCCATGAGAATACATGAATCAAGCAGTCCGAAGGGTCGACCTCAGCTAAGGAATCAAAATCTGAAGCTTCTATGAGAATAGAAGCTTATTTACGTTCTTTGAAAGTGTGATAAGCTATTTGTGTATGCATTGATACCTAAAGCAAGACAAGTAAATTTATATCAAAGCCTCATGGTCGATATACCTTGAAGATGCGTATAAGCCCTTGCTCGTGTTTGCGATGGCTAAGGGACGTTGTTGCGCTGTTTGAGGTGGCTTCTACTAGCACTAAGCTCACTCTCCTTACTTTTATATGATAAATGTTGGCCTAAATAGGGTCACCTGCAAAAGAAGGCTATCAAAATTGGTCGCTTAGATTATTCGTGAGTTGGACTTACACGGAACCACAACGAGATCCAGGTTGTTCTCCTCCTCAAAATATTCAAGCATGTTCCATTTTCGTGGCAGAGCTGTTAGGCTGGCACCATCTGCGTCGAACATATTATATAACTGGCACTGGGTGGAATAAAAATATCCAGTTATGATATTTTTCGGGGCCTGAGTGAAGGTTAGTCACGATCACCAAACCAAACCAACCTATTTAACGAGCGTGAGCATACCAGATAGGTTTTTGGGCAATATGATCTATATGTCCCAAGACAATCGTCTCAATTTCATTAACAAAAAATACCGAATCAATTTTGAGACTGTAGAATCCAAAATGAACCAGAATAAGAACATTCAGTGTGATCAGCTGGCAAGACATGGTTGTGTGCCAGTGCGTACATAAACAAGAGCGAACTTCGACGCCACATCACTCGTCCGGTTAGAACATGTGATCGACCTTTTGCACGTGATCCTCTATGGTGGTTCCCTCAGTGTTTTTTGGCATCGAATGCTACGTTTATCCAGCCCGCGACCCATAAAAGCGATGAGTGCAGTTTAAACTAGGGATTGAGGGCCGAGATGCACTTGGGTAGAATACACTGTTCAAGGATAAAAAATTATATCAAGCCGTATGAACCTATACTGATTGTTGTGTAAACAAGATATTACAATTCTAATCAATCCAAAACGTTGTAGCTGGCTGACAAGTGTTTGAGAGTTGTTGGTAGTTGACAAAGAAACTCGGAAAGCCAAAACCTAAAGCATATTCAAGCGAAAGCCCACATAATAAACACTAGGTCTGTTTATCTGATTAAATTGTTACAGTTTTGTCATCATATCAGCATATGTATATCACATCTCAAGCGATCAACACCCTCCTGCGTCCCATCAAACATTTCATCAAAATATCATTTTTTTTTAATATTTATTCAAGTTGTTGGCATGGTCAAATATATTAAAAAGGAGGGGGGAAAAAGAGGCGAAGATCATTATCATCACCACCACCACCACCGTCATCAGCACTTAACACCGTGACATTACATATCCCATCACGATCATTCATCATTTTTGTGTCCTGTTTTGATTTCCGAGTTTGGAATGATGTGAGGTACGAATGAAGTTGTTACAAAAGTGTGCCGCTAAGGAGGAAAGAGGACGAGGACGAGATAATGTACCAAAAGGGGATTACTGATACGCGCAAGCGTATACGATCACACATATGAAACTTGAAAGAGTCGACCCGGATTGTTTGTTCCTGGCCTAGCTTTCTGTCTCGATCTTCAGTTCTGCCTCCTTCCTTTTCTCAGGCGCAGCAGTGTTAGTAGTTATCTTGGCGTTCCAGATGATAGATATGGGATACAAGTCAAAAGCGGGCAAAGTTACCGTCATATATCATATCCAAAAGACAAAACGATCCGGTTGACCTCCGTCTCCTGTGCGCGCTCAGAGCTATTCGTCCCAGAAAAGAGATGAAAAAAACCAAAAAGCAGCAACGTCCTCTCTCTTTCTCTCTCTCATTTTATTTTCGAGAAAAGTACTGGGTTGTAGTGAAGGGATATCGCCTGAACTGATACCATCACTATCGTTAACCTACGGTAATTTATTCATCGCAGCCGTAGCCGCAGTACCCAAGGTCGAGATGCACATACCCAGTGCATCAGTTATAATTATGACTTTGAATAGGACTCGGTTGTTCATTGTTGGAGATATGATGATATGCGCATGGAGGCGAGTATGAAAATAGGACTGCTCAGTGGATAATAAGTAAGCGATAGCATGAAAGTGTCCGAAGGGGGCGAGGGGAGCACAGAAATCAAGTTTCGAGCTCGCAAGTGCTTTCGATATTTAGCGCTGGCACCAATTCCAATTTCTGTCCAGAAATATATGTATGTATGCCAATAGCAAGCAGTTGTGAAGAGAGACGAGTGAACTCTCAGAGAATTCGGACGGAGCCGAATACATGTGACATACGCTAATCAGGCTATGCAGATATGATGATGGTGGTAGTGGTAGGGGCGGTAGTCCTAGTTGATTTATGCCTGCCTGTGACATGGCATCATCAAGCAGACCATGTTGTTTGGCAGATGTAGACAGAGTGGGCTATGAGGAGGATACAGGAGGCGAGCGGGGTACTTTGCCAGCAGAGCTCGATCAGCTGCCCAGAGACGACGTTTAAAAATACCCCACGAGACCGAGCGGTCTTTAAGACCTTTTTTTATGGACAGACAAGCAACAGGCAGCGAGTACGGTTCGAGTAGCGCTGTATACCATCAAGATCAGAAGCCAATGATGACCCACCCCGGAAAAAAGCCTTGGACTACAGGATGGATCACTAAGCCCCACACGTGATCTGCCCGAGGCAACCGGAATGCGTGGTGATTGGCTGCGCTATTTATTACTTTTTCTGATTCGCCTGCTGCTGTTGCGGGGTTCGACATTTTCTGACAGGCGAAAACGACGACTCCGGATCCGAAATGAGCTCAGCAGCGAATAACAACAACAGCAACAACAACCACCGCAGGAAGAACGACGACTCTGGCTACTACACTTATACGTCATATCATTCTCCTCACAACACCAACAATATGTCCACCGTATCAGCAGCAAGCAAACGGCGCCGTGTAGATGCAAAGAAGGATACTCCCACATATAGCACTGGCGGCGGTAATGGTGTCGGTCTGGGTGGTGTTCAGGGGCAGGAGGAATATGTATCTGCTGTGGTAAGTCATGGTGGTCATGACATGTACATACATAGCCCTCTCTCCCTTCCCATCTTTGATGGGTACACACGCGCGCGCAACACACCGTTTCGCAACATTTGGTGTATGGTCTTACTACCCATTAACACTACATGAGGTTATCAGACATATGCCTGTTGATGCACTGTGTGATGCGAGGATGAAAAATGATGTGTTAACAGACCAAGCCATCTGATTCTATCTTTTGTTGCATGTGTGTCTGTCTAGGACATGGGCAAGATGCCATTCGACGTGCTGTACAGGTATCTCGAGCAACATGATCTGGTGCCAGCGGTAGGAACAATCCTTCCATCACCGATGACGGCGCATGACCCGCCGCCGCCATCGACGCTGTTCACGCGGCGTGCTGGACCACCCCTGGGCCAGGCGTCGTCCACGCGGAGGAGCACACGGGGCGAGGCAAATGAGGAGGCAGAGACGCGGGTGCCCGTCATGGCAGATGTCGAGGAGACACGGAGGGTGATGGCGGCCGTGGTAGCGAGCCATTTTGAGGCGGCGCACGCGACAAATGAGGGAGAGGTGCTAGCGAGCTTCATGAGCGCAGTGCAGGCGCGTCAGACGAGTGCGTGAGGAGGGTTAGCGAATGGGCAGCAGCCGTTGCGCCGTCGCTGGCCAATCGCGTTGTGGTTGCCAGCAATTGGGAATGGATCAGTATTCTTCTTGTGGAGTGATGGATCACATCTTTTTTCTTCTTTCTTTTTCTCTTTTTGCGACTGAATGGGTCGTGTGTCCCGGATATGGAACTAATCTCCATAACAACAATAACTCGTTGGTGATGATGATGTCCCTCGCTCGCCTACACAACATCGTTCATCTTCCCGATATAAAGTCTCCTCCATCTGTTGCCCCCCTCCCATTCCTTCGTTCTTCACACCCTCCACTTTCCCTTCATCTCTCTTTCCTTTTCTCTTTCCAGCAGCGCTAGTCGTTGTCTGTAAGTCCAGCCATTGTCTCTCATCATGGCCTATCATCATGATCCTGACCACCTCATCCCATCTAGGTTTTCAACCCCTTTCAAATTCCCACTTCTGTGAAGCGTCCTTTGCAATCCACGGTTTCATATTCTTTGCTTTGAAAGCTTTCTTCAAATCCTTCTTTCCATCCAAACACATTTTCTTTCACACACACATTTTAACATGAAGGTCTCGTTCGCTACCCTCCTCGTCCTTGCTCCCTTCCTCGCCTCGACTGCCTCTGCTCTCGCTCTCCCTGAAGCCCGTGACTTTGGCCGGGGCGGTTTCGGTGGCGGATTTGGCGGCTTCAATGGCGGTAACAAGGGCAACCAGGCCGCCGATAACAAGGGCGGTAAAGGTGATGCCGGCGCATCTGCGTCGTCTTCTGCGGCTGCTGCCACAGCCACAGCTGCTGCTTCTACTGGCGCGGCCGCCGCTGCGTCCAACTCGACGGCTGCGTCTGGTTCAAGTGCAGATGCTCAGACCTCTTTGAGTAAGTTGCTTATCTTTTACGAGGTAGATCACACGTCACACGGTCTGATCATTTTGTATCATAGCCCTTGACTCCTCCGTCATCTGCTCCAACTTTGCACAGAACGGCCAGGCTGTCCAAGAGGCCGGTCAGGTCCCCTCGCTCACCTCGACTAACAACTTCATCAACTTGTGAGCATCATTGATAGTCATGCTTCTCTTTAGCTTTCTATTGACATCACCTCTTTAGCTGCGCTGGCAAGACCCTGACCAATGGCCAGCAAGTCACGACAGGCAGCTGCAACCCCGCGCCAATGGGTGACATCCCCTCAACGTCAAACCAGCCCAGCGCAAAGTTCAGCTTCCCTACTAACCTCGCTAACATCGAGGCCAACACGCCGTTCAACATCACCATGAACATCGCCAACCTCGAGACGGGCAACTTCGTCAACGCCGAGTCCAACTACTTTGCTGCTCCTCAGCAGCTCAGCAGCTCGGGCCAGATCATCGGCCACTCACACTTCGTTGTCGAGTCGCTCACGAGCTTGACACAGACGACGCCGACAGACCCGACCAAGTTTGCGTTCTTCAAGGGCGTCAACGAGGCTGCTGTCGACGGTGCGCTGACCGCGGCCGTCACCGCCGGTCTGCCCGCGGGCACGTACAAGGTCTCCTCGATCAACACGGCGGCGAACCACCAGCCTGCGCTCGGTCCCGTCGCTCAACACGGTAGCTTCGATGATGTTGTCTACTTCACCGTTGGTGGCGCTGGTGCCGGTGCCGCTGCTGGTGCGTCGAACAGCACCGCCGCTGCTGGCACTGCTACTGGCGCTGCAGCTGCATCGAGTGCCAGCGCCGCTGCCGGTGCTGATGCTGCTGCTGCCGCTGGCAAGGGTGCTGATAAGGGGAACAAGGGCGGCAAGAAGAACGGCCGTCGTTTCTTGCGCGACTACTAAATGAAACATAGCAATTCCTTTTCTCCTTTTTTGCTTGTTTTATTTTTACCCCTTTTCATCACTTGCTCATCCCCACCCTACAACGACCCTTTCATTTTTCATTGATATATATCAGATGTGTGTGTTTGTTTTTACTTGGATGGGAACCTCGTTGGAGTTTTTCCCTAGCTTTCTTTAATCTCTTATTGCATTGAATTTTATTCCGTGTGTTCTTTTATTCTTTTCTTACTTTCACTTCCACTTTTCATTCATTTGTTTCCCTTCCCGCCCGTTTCATCAAATGCTGCCGTTGCTGCTTACTACTACTGCTGTGTACTGGGGAGATTAACTTGTTGAATGTATAGTTGGGAATCAAAGGGGTTGAAATTTTCTTTCATAGGGTGCGTGTGTGGATTTTGTGTGTATGTGCGTGAACAAAGAGAAGTCAGAGGATGTTCGTTATATACAACTTGAATCAGAATGTGTGCGCACCCTTCCGTTGACTAAAACTGTATTATGCTTTCCGATTATATAAACAAATGAAGACATAAGGCAGAAGAAGCATAAATTAGTTCAGGAAGGTTAGGAAAAGTAGACAGCCAGTTCTCCTCCCCATCCCCCTCCAAAAGAAAAGAAAGGGGCACAAGTCGGTAAATACAATATACTAAATTACAGAATACACATCCAGTCTGTTGGACAATAAGGATAATAAACAGCTACGAATATAGCATGGACTTTTTGTATGCATCATAACAGTAGTTTCTTTTGTTTCTTTTGTATCTTTGATATTCTTTTGTCTTTTGTCTCACAATTAACATACATGTATAAAACCGATACATTTTATCTACCGAATATACAAGTCATTTTCTCATCCCATCTATTCCAATACAGTCCAAGTTGCATACATACATGTATACTCGCGGTTCTCAAAAGTTTCCGTAGATCACGTGGTAGCCACGCTCAGCCACCTTCGTCTTTGATTGTGTATTTTACCTACCAAAACACAGCAGAAATGTTTTTTTTAGCTTATGTATAGAGCTACAGCTCCAATCAGTAGCTTCAATATTTTTTTGACCAGCGTGAAACTTCAAGGGAGATACTAATTTGTCGAAAGATATGAGCTTGGATTGTGAGTGGCTGACGTAGTCTACAGAAACTTTTGAGAACTGCGAGTATAGATACCTGTAGTGGATGAAAGAGGCTATAAGCAAGACGTCCGAGTCCGTAAATAGACAGATAACAGATCCCCAACCCCAAAATTAAACAATCAATGTTTGTGCAGCCTGTCCTCTCCAAGTCAGCAATGGCTATAAACGTGTGTTACCAGCCTTGATGGGCCCGGGAGTCAGAGGTATCAATCCCTACTGGGCTAGACCATTACGAGTTTGGATCGGGTTCAATGGTTTCCGTAGGATATTCCAACGCGTGCCAGAACGTAGACGGTTTATAGATCCATTCCATAGAGCCCAGAGACTCGCGATAGATATTCCATAACATCTCCTTAATATCAAGAATGCCACTTGCCTCAGTTGTCTTCAGTGTGGGGACAAAATCCCCCGGGAGTTGTCGACGATGTCGAATTAAATAACCAACCAGGAAACAGTCACGCTAACTATGAAGATTGTTGATCAATTTGTGGTTGTCGGCGAAGTATCGAGTACCGGCTAGCAATGCCAAATGAACTGCTTTGAGAAACGCTGCATGATCATTCTAGGGAATGTCAAGATTGTTCTCGATATTGGCTTTAAAGACAGGTCTAACCACATGCCAAAAAGTATCAACTACCCCTGGCATACGGCGTTCTTCTGAGAACCTGTGCTTAGACTTGGGTGAATTTGCATCGAACAGTGAAGACAACACTTGTTCAAAATTGTTGTAGCCCATCAAACGCCGGGCAATCATCATGATATTTACGGTGGCTATACCTGCATTTTTGTCCTGATAAGTTTATCAATGACTAATGTATGATAAAATATGTAGAATTACTTATCTTCAGGATTTGAATGCACTTAGGGTATCGAAGTTCAGATATAATTTAAATGTCAGAATAATGACCATGAAATCGTGATAATGCTGAGTCGTCTTGTCAGTCGCGAGACCGCCCGGTGATTGTGCTGAAAGTTTGGTGAGTATGCCTTCTAAGCAGTAGTCCGACTGGGCTCATTGATCCAAATCAGTTGCGGGGTCAGTGTGTTCAATAGCCAAGCCTTTATTTTGTACACAATGGTCCTTGTAGCCATACCCAAAGGAAAAGAGGATAAAAATGATGTTTTTAACAGTGATAGAGTCCACATCTTCGGAGATGAGTGGCTCTGGACCTAAAAGGGATTTTCCCAATGAAACGAAACTTGCTGAGAATGCGTTATGTGGTTGCTCATTGATTGTTCGGATAGCTTCTGAGAACGAGTCGCGATTCAAGCCCAAAGGAGCAAAACTAACGTGGTCCCACGACTTCTTTAGGGCTCGAATCTGGGGATTGTTTCTCGAAGAACCGTTAAGGTGCATATAGGAAGCCAATGCTAGACAATAGACTTCAAATTTGGACGACAAGTGCTTGGAAGTCCATCCAGCATCACTTTCTGTTCTGGTAATGCGGCCGATCCGTTCATTAGAAAGATCTGAGAGACACTGCAATATCAAATTTTCATCCACTGCGTGATGGGTGATAAGCCAGAAGAGGGATGCACATTTGGCAAGCGGAAAGCCACGTCTTGATCTATCTAGTTGCTGAAGAATTGGACTTTAGGAGCAGAAAGACGGAAATCATCTGCATGATCTACTATAGAGCTGCAGCTTATACATAGACACCAAGCTGCGCCAGCAGGGTCAAACATGGATATCATCACGGAACACAGGGGGAGAATGACAAAAATAACTGGATAACACACAATCATGTATAATGTATCCCAGAATCGATTCCAAACCAGACGTAAAAAAGATGAAAGGAAAATGACGATATTCCGAAGAAGCGATGCAAATGATGTCCGATATGCGCAGCCTGATACAAATGCTGGAAGAAACGTCGCAATGACGGCAGCAAAGAGCATCAAGACTACAAAAATTGTGGTCGTTTGTGCCGTTGATGTATTGATTCTCCACAGTAGCACTGCTAGTACGAGGAAGAACAGCACCAGTCCTGTTTCAAGGCATTCAGTTATGATGGATATAATCCCTTCAACTTTCCAATTCTCCAAATCACGCTTGCGATACTCTCAAACATGAATTGCACGCTGGAGTGGGAATGTATCCGTCCAGCGCATATACTCGCGCAGCCATTGTTTGACTAGAATGCTAAAAAAAGCAGCCCCAAGGGTAAGTACAATGCTGACAAACCATAATGACGTGGTAAGAACCAGCGAGTTTGGCGAATTCACAGATGGTAGGGAGACGTTGGTCATAAGTGCAGCTTGTCCGAGCGAGATGTCCTGAAGCTGGTGAGATATATCTAATAAGATAGGTGCAGTTGATTGGGTGTTATCGGGCGTAAGTTCCGTGTAGAATTGAACAAAAAAGGCTGTCAATGTCGCCAAGAAAAGACCCGCCTGAAAGATGCATTAAGACAGTGAGAAGAAGCACAGAGCCATAAGTCTTACGAAAGTAAGGAGATTATCGATGTATGTGTCCATTTGATTTATCCTATCAATATCAAAATTCTTGTATTCGCTGTATGCAATACGCCATCCATCTGTCTTGTCAACAACCGGCTGTATGTCTTCCTTGCCATCTTAATTTCATAAGTGAGCAGAAAGACAATTGATATGGACTATACAACGCGCTTGATCTTTGCTCTTGGCATGAATGTAATTAAGAAAATGCGCTACCGAAGTATTTGACACTGTTGTAAATGTCACAAAAGCGGTGGCATAAGAGGACTTTGAAAAAGCAACAAGAGCAATAACCACGGCAATGGCACGGTGGATCATTAGGAATAAGTCCAAAAGTAATGATACGACTATTTAGGCCTATTGTTTAGGACCCTTTGACATTACTTGATGGATACCTGGCATAATGTATATGCATATGTAAAGAGTTGAGCGACGCAGGTGGGCGTCAACAACTCGCAGCGCCACCTCTGCCGTATCTCAGGGGTTTGAATCAAGCAGAAAAGAAAATCGAGTGCTAAAGAGTAGTGAGATCTAAGATGAGCTGATAGTAGATTGCTTTTTCAAGTTCTAGATCTAGCGCCGCACCTTCTTTGGCAGAAAATATTTATCATAGACCAGGTGTCAGCATGTAACCCACAAAAAACTACGCAGTATCATGAAATGGGTGAGGTTCTGTAGCCAATTTATAGCCCCACGTAGCGCTCTGTAGCTGATATACATGTATATACATGTAGCTCCATTGAACCTCAAATAAGTTCCGGATGAGGGCTTTGTCGTTTTTTTCCTCGGGTTTCTTTCTTTGCTCTCGAAGTTTCCTAGCTTTCTTTAATCTCTTATTGCATTGAATTTTATTGCATGTGTTCTTTTTTATTCATCCTTTCTTACTTTCATTCCCACTTTCCATTCATTTGTTTCCCTTCCTGCCCATTTCATCAATACTGCTTACTACTGCTTCTGTGTACTGGGGAGATAACTTGTTGAAAGTATAGGTGGGAATCAAAGGGGTTGGAATTTCCTTTTACCAAGAGTGCGCGTGTATATTTGTATGCGTGGATAAAGAGAAGTTAGGGTGTGTTTGTAGGGTGTGTTATGCTACTTGCATTGCCATCGAACGTGCATGTGCACCCTTCCATTGACCAGGTCATATTACGCTTTCTGGTTGTATAGACAGATCAAAACATTAATAAGGCAAAAAAGCATGCATCAATATCTCCAAAACAATAGCATAAATTAGTTTAGTAAGGTTAGGTAAAGTAGTTAACCAGTTCCCCTCCCCTAAAAATAGAGGTACAAGTTGACAAATACAACATACCACAGTACAAAAAGCACATCAACACAAATTCAGTCCAAGTCTCATACACATATAAATATTTATAGCGAATGCGCATAAGAGAAAGAGGCTATAAACAAAGTGTCCATGGCAGACAGTTTATTAATAAAAACCCAAACCCAAGGCTTGAACAATCCATGTTTATGCAGCCTGTCCACACCGAATCAGCAACAGTTGAAAACCCGTATTGCCGGCACTGATGGGAATCAGAGGTATTAATTCTTAGGCCGTTGTGGGTTTGGGTCGGGCTTAATGGGTCCTGTAGGATTTTTCAATGCGTGCCAGAATGTGGACGGAGATTTGCAATAGACATTCTATAACATCTCCGAAACTCCAAGGATACCTCCTTCCTCAGCTGTCTTCAGTGCGGAGACAAAATCCTCTGGGAGATGTCGGTATTTTCGAATAGCATAACTAACTGGGGTTTCCTAGCTTTCTTATTTTTTTTATTTTATTTTTTTCATTGCACTGAATCTTTATTACGTGTATTGCTTTCCTTTCATTCTCTTTTGACCTTCACCTCCACTTTTCATCCGTTTATTTTCCCTCTTGCCCCTTGTCTGATACTGTTATTTATAATACTATACTGTAAAAAAACTACGATTTAAGGGGCTGTAATGCATGTTAGGATGGTAAGAGAAGTGTGGTATATACTGGCGTATGAAAGATTAAGAAGACCGTAGCTGTATGTGAAATGGCAGACCTATTATGCCAATAAGTTTCCAGGAAGAAGAGAGAAACCTATGACATCAGGAAGATGAAAAACATACTATTGTCCGAATGGAATGGGGAATTAGGTGTTTGGCGATGCAATGAAGATGATGCCTCTATGAGGATTGCAAGGGACCAGGGAATTTTGAAAAGTATTGAACGCTGAAAAAAAGCTTTTGCAAGTGAATAAGCCGCTGGATGCTCTTACAATAGTGTCTTTGACCATAGTAGAGAGGGCAGTCAACGCTAGTTAGCGATAATGTGATTGCGCGTTTGAAAGGTGGTTGCACAACGCATGTCACAATCCTTCAATGACTTCCAACTATGACATCATTCGTCTTTATAACTCGATCATCTTCCCTTGTATCCTTGTTCTTATTGCTCAATATCTCAGAAGAACTAAGAGCTGCATCTCCTCTCGCAATTTACTCCCTTATGCGCATGCTTAGCCTGAGATTCGTGTATGAAGCATGTGGAGCGCCGTAAGGGGATCTCTAGTAGCGCTCATCAAAGAGTGATATCTGCGATTTCTTTAAGGCTGCAGTTAATAATTATGGGCCCTGAAATTCTCATTTATTATGATGATAAACCTTAGTATTGTTTTCGGTGCAATAGTCACTATGAAACAAGCCATATCTTCCTACGCATTCGGTATCCATGAATGCAAACTTGGCAACATGCATAGCTTGGATAGATTCACCATCCATGCTTTACTGTTCCCCAAGAAGATCACGGGCGCTGGCAGAGCTCATCTATGCGGCGTATGGGCCTATGATACCCTCTGTAGATCCAATATCCATGACTCAGTAGCCATACTCGTATAAATTATAACCAACACAATGGTTTGATGCTGGCACAAGTACTGAGTACGTCCAACTTGCAATACACAATGGATGCTATTTGTCATATGCTTTGAGACACTTCATAATATTAGATTCTAGTTTCTTCCACTTTCACTCTCTCTTTTTTTTTTTTTTACAAGCCTTATTATTGGCATCGTAAGACTCGATTCATGTACACTGCAGTGTGATCTGTCTTTGCGCTTGCTTTTATTTTCTTTTATGCGGTTCTCGTGAGTTCCACATCACCCTATGCAACTATAACCTTGCCCATTACTCATAAAAGAAAAACGTTCCGTTCTCACACCCGCCAAAGTCTGCTGCTGATGGGAATAGCAGTTCGGCCGATGACATACATGTCCCTGTACCTGATATATGTCCTGTCCCATGTCATCACAAAGGGTGATGCTGTTCCTCTTCTTTTCCTCATTAATCGTTTCCTCCTAAGTCTCAGAATGGGATGTATTATCTCTCTAGAGATGCCTTTTGCGCGGAATGGTAATATATCGTTGTGAGTGGTATTGGAATGGTTATTAGATACTTTTTCTCCCGCCCAACGTGCAACCTTATTCCAAGCCATATTTCTATCTTATTTTGATTGTTTACATGTTTCAAGGGCCCAATGCGAAAGAATCACGGTTATGGGCAACGCCTTGACACACCCAACTGTAGAGAGTAAAAGAGCGAGAACGTAGAAAACAATGATATTAGATGTACAAAAATTGTATTGTATATATAAGAAATATCAGGATGAAAGAAAGTACAAAATAGGAAAGATAAAGTAAGGCATACATCAGCATATCGAACGCTATGGAAAATATCATAGGTATAACAAAGGGAGCGCATACATGCATGAGGTCTATACTACGACAAAGAAAATTCTTCACATATTTCATATATCACATATCACATGACTATCGTATCACACGTATCATATCATTACATAATATTGTTCGTGCATTGTATTATTACGTAATTACAACACCAGCGACCGAGGCTTATGCATAGTTGATTCAAGATTTTACAAGCACATTTGTTCTTGACATATGGCCAGCTGCGGCTTAAGCAGAATACACTCTGCGCGTACGGACATTGATATATTTAAAATACAGCAGATGAAAGCTGAAATTCTATGTCCTCTACATCTATCATTCTTCGAAAATATTGAGCCAGGATGCAACCAAACATGCACAAAAATCTCTACGTTCCTACAAAGGCAAGTTCAAGTCGCCAGAAGTGGGGGATGAACGCAAGCCCCACCGCGGTCCGAGGCCAACCCTTGAACCATCCTCAGAAACAGAAGGTAAACTAAGAGGCCTCTTGTTGAGGAATCCGGGTGTAGGGGAATCACAAGCGTGAACCATAGGGGTGGGTGATGGCATGATGAACGGAGATGGGATATTGACGAGAGGCGCCGCAACGGTGCTGGAAGATGATACTGTGGCAAGAGAAGAAGGCATAGTTGCACTGAATGAAGGCGTGGCAATGGTAAACAATGTCATATTGGTAGTGGACGGCGGTGTATCAGTGGCAGGGAAGGGCGCAGCAGTAACAGGTGATGGCATAGTAGTGACAGGCGATGGCGCAGCAGGTAATGGTGCAGTGGTGACAGGCAATTGAGGAGTAGTAACGGGCGGTGGTGTAGCAATGATGTGCAATGGCGCAGTGATGACAGACACAACAGTAGCTTCAGACAACGGCGCAACAGGAGCTAGAAATTCTGTAACCGCGACAGTAGATAGGCCAATGTCCCCGGAAGATAAAGATGAAAGAGAGGAAGGCGTTCGAGAGATACGAGGTTTCATTTTGTCCTGGGACAAGACACGGAACTGCACGTCACAAGTTGAATCGTCCCCATACAAAGTCTCTTTAGTGCAGACAATCATTCTAGCAATCATAGTGAATGTTACTGGCATCTCTATATAGCCAGTGACCGCAGAAGCCAGCACGTATATGACAGCTGCGTACTTGCTGTTGAACTTTACTTGAGATGTTTTGCCAGTGAAGTAGTGACATGCAAAAACAGTGAGGAAAACCAAGCAGAGAATAATCAGAGTCACGAAGCAAGGGAACTTAAAGATCTGTTTGAGTTTGGGTTGTTCCAAGAGTTCATGAATGCTGCGGGTGCCGATGACTAAATCTGGTGAGAGTTAGGGCATAAGTCAGAGTATCTAGCGTTGAAACCAGCGCAAAGTATCTGGGAATATTATTGCACAAAGTGTGTTACCGCTGAGGCAAATATATCCAACACGCCAGTGCGAGAAATCTTTAATGCAAAAATAGATTGCAAACAACACGTTAGCACCCCCAAAAATATGGGCTGCAATCCAGACAGAGATATCAAGATCGTGTTCGTTTAAAGATTCGAATGCGTTGCTTGGGACAGAGGTTCGAGAGTTTGCCTGAGAAAAAGCAACCAAGCAGTGTATGATGTATACTAGAAGACCAGTATTGATACTAGTCAAGCCATAGATCTTCATGTATTTGAATGCGGCGTCTTTCCAGTTCGCATTTGCAATACCCTTTGGCTGGGTAGATGTTGTGGTGGGGGAACTGTTCATGAGTGCTAGGATAGCCTGTAGTTCTAAGGAGAGGGTTACACTAGGGCGAGTGTGATGAACAAGCGGTAGGGTAGAGATGCAAGGAGTGTGACAAAGTTGAACGTTTCTGCCCCCTAATGCTTTGAAGCTCACTACTCTTATGTTCTTCGGTTATAGTAATGGGAATGATCATAATGAAGAGCTCTCATATGACGATATGGCTGCGCATTCTCTGTCTTTCAATCATCACATTCCACGGCAGAATCCCCGTCTGAATGGCGTTGTCTTTGTCTGACTTGCGTCTTCAGTACTTCAGCTCTGCTGAACGACCCCCACTCGCACTTATCTTTTTGCAGACAACTCTCACAAGTAATAGATCATCATGAATTTTCGGGCTTTATAAGTACGGGCTCTGGGCTCTGGGGTCTTCCATTTGAGTTTTCCCCTTCCCCCTTCCCCCTTCCCCCCCTTCTTTGATGTATCACTCTACTGGTACCTGTAATTCTTTCGATTTGTATAGCTCAAATAATTGAGCACAAGATTAATACTAGACGCATAAGAACAGTTCTATTGTAGTGGATTTGTAACATTATCCACTACAGAAACACTTTCTCAGATCATTTTATCCGAAGGCTGGCCTTTGATCTTTAATGAAGTATACAATTTAGAATGTGCATATATCAAGTCTTCAAGCTTGAAATTTAGGCAATTTGCCCCTTCATATTTATTAGGTACGTAAATGCCTGCTGGTTAGATAAAGGGGTTTCCTTAAAGTGGTAGTAGGGGCAGCTCCAGGTCGTATCGCTATTGTACCGCTACTCCTATTTGTCTCCTAACTCCTCCCTCCCTCCCCCTAATTAATTTCTATGCTTTAGGAGGCACAATCACTATTTAAAGCAAGGGTTTCCACTTGAAAAAACTACATCTCAAGCTCACAAGTCTTTTGCACAGCCCATCGCTAGCACTATAATTCTTATCTCAACCGCTCAGTATAACCATGTCGAGCTCTTCTGTTAGCGCTGGATCAAATAAGCCTAAAGCAGGTTATTTATATAAGGCGATCGACGTTTTCTCTTAGTTGTGGTACACAGTGAACGTTATATTGACATGCTACTTCACGGCTTCCTTGATGGTGTGCCAGGATAGCAAGGCATCATACAATGCGCTGACATTCGTCTCTCTATCATTCCTTGAAAACATGTACATCTCATGGGAGCTCGTGCGGACTTCGCTGATTAAAAAGTCTGCACGAAAAATACCGGTGATTTGCAATGAAGCTAATGAGTTTGTTGAAAAAAAATGGATTCCCGTGCTGGACTCGCATAGCCTTAAACATCCTTGCAATAATTGTTCTAAATCTTTTACAAAAGATTTACACGCCGAAGTTTCATATCAATAATGCAGTATTGTTAGCATGGAGGAATAGTACGTTTTTCTCTATGTATTGAGTGCAAATATCGGAGCTCAAGTCTAACACCTCGGCACTTTTCCCTGCCTTCAAAATCTAGGTACAGACCCGGATGCTACGAATGCAAAATTGGCAACCTATGCAGAAAATCTCACTGAAAATATCGCTAAAAGTTATAAAATTGGCAGCAATTATACAGTGATACCGGTTTCCATAGCCAAGGCTGGTATCCGAGTCACGATTCCTGACTTCCCTATTGCATCGAACATGCTTTACCTGATAGGCTCTGCTATGCTTTTTATTTCAAGGATAGCATACATCTGTAACATTATTTTCGACGCAAATAGGCAAGATGTGTCTGTACTCACTAGTGGTGATTAACATGCTATTGCTACCAGTGAAGAGTCTAACGACTTAGAGGCCAACATTACGTCTGCAACTAGCTCCATGAGTAATACACCCAGCTCTCATGAGTCTACTAGCTTTAATGAGCCCACTGATACCACAGCCTCTGATAACTCAAGTCAGCACGGATATCCTATCAAAGCCATTCAAGTATTTCATAAGAAGCATATAATCCTCTACCAGTTCATCGGATACAAACCTGCAGCTAGAGATGTCGAGAGTAGTATTGTAGCAGAAAGGCTTCCACTCTAACATCTTCGAGATAATGCCAACGGGGTGTGGCAAAAGGCCATATATTTAATTGTACACAGTAGACCTAGAATGCTTGTCTGATACATTTAGAAATAATGCAGTAAATAAATCAATAAATGGTATAAGCACAATTAAAATAAATAACATATATCATATCTTATAAAATCAACAGGAAGGCCATTATTGTATGAAAACCAGCTGTTTGTTGTATAGGTATTTCATGGATATAGCCATTACCTGTGCCAATCTTGTAATACTAGTAATACCTGATAATTGTGTTGCAGCACCCTAATATTAATGTATGAGAATGAGTCATAATGAGACCCGGATAAGAAAAGTTAGAAGCACTTCCAAAAATAGCGTGCATTATGTTTATAATAAGCATGTAAGATGTTTTTGGCATTTATGAGGGACGCCGTGGTAAAGTTAAAGGCAAGATACAATTGTGCAAGATAGCCTCTCTTAAAGCATCCTGATTATTAAGCGCTTATGCATATATTGAGAAGCATAAGTTGGCTTGCAATGCTGACTCTTCAACATCAGCTTCAAATGAAACCTCTTAAGGGAAGTGGGTATGGGCAGCGGGGACTTTCAAAGAGTGGACTCGAATGGTCATAAGACTCTTAGAGGCTTCTTCATGATCAAGTTCCAGTGTCCTGGGCCCACCTTCAAGCCGAAGGAAATAACAGGTATCACATAATCAAGTAAAGTGATCCTTGATACATTGGTGGGGCTTGATTTCCAACTTTAAGTTGTGGCAAATGGCAGAGAAAAAAAAACTAACTAGATACCAGTATTTTGGATTGGGCAACATTGTGCATCCATGATTTTATCATTTCCTTTTGTATTACGCACCAAGACTCAAACTCACACTAAGAGCAAAATTGTGTTCGATGCACTGATACGCTAGGCCAAGTAAAGTTAAAGAGCAAAGCGACTCCTACCTATCTTCTAGGTCGACTGCAACAAAATCTTTCCCAATGCATTCACACCGACTATTGAAAACAAACATGGTATAAGGAGAATAGCACTAGCTAGCAACGAGCAAAGCCATAAGTAAAATTTTATCAGCAAAAGATTCATGTTGCATGTTGTGGAGAAAGGAACCGTAGGCTGTCCTGATCATGATCAATACTAAGTACTAATTACCTGGATTCCACGAATATACTAACTATATTACCATAGCTAAGGAAGCGTCAGTAAATGCAGGATTCTGCAAAGGGGATGACTGAATGTTAGTTCAAGTTTGGCTGCAGTTGGTTTCATTATTTGCTACATCTCCATCGGTGCTGTTTACTAGCACAAGTGTCTAGTCATTGTTGCAAACAAACTGGCACACTCCTCTTATGCGGAGCCGCAATCAAAGATGAGGTTGACAACAAACTCGCTGAGTCGGGACTATGGATGTCTCCTGAGATGTAATTCCGTGTCCAGCAGTAGGGTCTGGCTCAGCAATATTTGCTAGAGGCATAAACTTAGCTTGTGTACTATCCCAAAACCGATGTTTCTGATGGCCATTTTGGTCTGTAGAACACAAATTGACCTTAGTAATCTTGAAAGTGATGCTAAGCACCTTCAGGCAAAGGATCATAAAAAAAAGATAATAAGACACTGCAACCATGCAACCATTCAGCTCCTTAAATCCTATGAGGTTACAATTTTCCTGGACAAGAGATACCGGCTCCCCGTCAACGTCTCTGTTTTTAAAAAATGAAAATGAAAGAATAAAAAAGAGCGACGCAAAAAAGCGCAACGAGATATGTTCGTAAATTGAACGTAAGAAGGGGGATAATAAATAACCTACTTTGCAACGCTAATATAATCATCCACTTGTTTGACGCACAAATAGCTTGCATTGAAGTCATCAAAATGGCAATAAGAGTGTCCAGGGCGATACAAGCCCACCCGATCGAAATGAATTCTATTTCATCGGCTCCATTATTACTATTATGTGTTTTAGGCAGCGATGGCCAAATAAATTCACACGATGCATATGCATTGTATAAAACAGACAGAAATATTATAAGCGTCAGATGAGAGGACTTCTCATAACCAAGTATGTCGGCAAGTAAGTTTAAGATGTGAAAGCTTAAGAGCAAGAAATTGATCACCAGCTAACAGCTAAGAAGGAAATTAACCGCTTGGCGAGGTACAATTTCTGATGACTCCAACCCGGAAGAGTTTTGCTTGCGATTGGAATTGATGGACTTGGTCATAGCGCAAACAATAACGAGGAACATTGTGCTGAAGTGGGATGTAGCGCTGATTTGAGTCTTGAATCGAGAGGATGAGGTCCAAGGAAGGATAGATTCCTCCCCTGAACAAATGAGCGGCTTAGGAGATGAAGGGTGATACCAATAGTAGTGTTTGGGGCTGAAACCCTTTTATGTACTTGAATGGGGGGTAGTATGCATAGCTATAATGGGCTTCTATAGGGAAAAAGGACTTAAGAGAACCCCAATCCTCCTATCTCGTTCTGTGTCCAACTTTCCGACTTTGACCAAGACGTAAAATCAGGTTATAATGCAGATGTCATACGTAAGGCCAACTGAAGTGAGTAAGAAAGAGCAGCCCTAGTCTGTTTCTTATGTATCGAATGTAATAGTAATAATGGCACCTTACCGGCCTAAGCAAAGGCTCAACAGAGTCGCCAGTACCAGTGGCAGTGAGGATACATGTAGTCTGATTCTGTCTGAAGCTGATTATTATATAACAGCAGTGAAGAGTCTCCTGACGCCCATGGATGAAACAAGCATTGATAAGCAACCCCTTGCTTCCAAACGTTCCGTGCATGGCAATGTTAGCCTTTGAAATGAAGCCTGTTTCTCATTCTGCATCTTGAGCAAGTCGGAAACAAAATACGAAGAATGTCTAGCTCTATGAGTCGAAAGGCGGGACGAAAGCATCGATCAAAACAAAAATAGAAATAAAAACGTGTCATAAGTAGAGTGGTAGCTTCTACATGTGTAGCCATCCGTCACAGTTGGATGCGCAATAGCCAGAAACAAGTATCATGGATGCATCATAAGGGTGATACAGCAAACTTTGACAAGGGACAGATGGGAATCTCAAAGGTAATGCTCATAGACAATCCCCCAGTAGCCAGCTTTCAAATCGGATAGCAACGTTCGACATTAGGTGACAAGAGAATAAATAAGAAACGCGGTCTGGGCGAAACACTAAAACGGAAAAGTTTCAAGGCGGCAGTGGTACTGACTCACTCCGTGACATAAGCCAACTTATGTAACAGCTGTACTTCTGAAGGGACGCCAAATTACGAAGGAAGACAACAACGGCGGCAAACAGCTTGTCTTCGTCCGGCTCGTGTTGTTGGCGCTCGCATCTGCACTCTTTGCTCATTCACACACACCTGTACCCTGCACAGGCAGCTGATATACCCCCCAACTGCATACTACTGCTCGTCATTCTCTCTAACGCGCAGCTCATCTGTCGGTCGTCGCTCTTTCTTATTTTTTCTCTTACTAGTTACACTACCTTTCTTTCGAGAAGCACTTTGTACTGGCCGAAGCATCGACTTTGAACTCGGATTCCAGTACCTAATTCATCATCTTGACTAGCAATATCTCTATACTGCCTCAGATCGTGTTTGTCACGCCTAGAGACTTGAAGCACTTCATAGATACTGTGACTCTTCATTCAGTTACACAGCCAACACCATGGCAGCCACACAGCAATCCCTTGCTCTCAAGGGCATCCACCACGCACTCGGTCTCGGAGACTTATCCCTGAGCAACAAGAACACTACCACATCTGATCCCTCTTCCTCCTCCCCCACCTTCAGCACCGAGCAACAACAGCATCCAATGCACCCATCGTCCCCATCCCGCCGTATATCTCTCTCCGCATCGAAACGGTTGAGCGTAAACACCGATCTAGCCAATGCCGCGGGCATCCCGGGTGAATCAAGTGATCTCCACAGTAACATCGCCGCCGCTGGTGTTGCCCCCGTGCCTATGGAGAAGAGGAAAAGTGGCGGCGGCAGCGGGAGCAGGAAGAACCGCGAGTCCGGATTACCCAGCCCGCCGCTGACGGGTGAGAGCATGGAGCATTTGCCGACCAAGAACCAGGAGGAGGAGGAGGGCGGCGCTTATGTCTACGATAGCAATGATAGCCCTGCTGATGCTGATAATGATGGTATTGGCACCGGTGTCGGTCTTGCGATCACGTCTGGGTATGGTGACAGCACGACGAGTCTGAAGCCCTCTGCGGCGGACCAGGCGTCGAGCACCGTGTTCGACCATCCGCTGGCAGACCTGGACGACGGGCGGGCTGGAACGATTGCGACCAGCGCTGGGGGTGACGACGACAGGACGCATGTGGGTGGTATTGACGATGGTGGCCCTGGTATGGATGTCACGGACGTGGAGGCTCATAGACCGACGACGGCCGCCACTAGCACATCGGACGATGGGGAGATTTATCCATTGGGTCACCCGCGGTTCAGTATCATCAAGACGATGAAGCGACAGCAGCAGTCGTCATCAGCAGCCGCGGC
Organism: Agroathelia rolfsii; assembly: GCA_018343915.1. Lineage (NCBI taxonomy): Eukaryota > Fungi > Basidiomycota > Agaricomycetes > Amylocorticiales > Amylocorticiaceae > Agroathelia > Agroathelia rolfsii. The sequence continues at coordinate 4,471,667 of JABRWF010000002.1, forward strand.
GGGATCATCTGCGAATGCCTCACCATATCCGTGGGAGCGGTACGAGCATGATGATGACGTCATACCCCATGACCATGAAGCGGGCTATCACACGACAATTCGCACGCAGGAGAGTGAGCACGGGAAGCGTAAATCGTACGTGGGCAAATCAAGTTATTATTGTTTATCTGCCATCCATATTCATAATCATTCTCGTTTTTTCGTGATCATGAACCACGGTTGTGTACCTTTTTCGTACCTTGCATGTGCTTTTCTTTGTCATGCTCTTCCCCTTACTGCCTGCTATTTTTCATGTATCGTGACCATGACTAATCATTTTTATCTGACTAAACTTTTTTTCTTTTGCCACATGTATATATACGCTCACAATGCGTGCTGTTTCTCATCGACGATGATAACGACCCAATATACATAGGCGCCCCGCGATCCCACATTCGTCCTATTATTTCGGCCCACCACCTGCCAATAGCGCTTACGGCACCGCGCCACAGGGACGGCTAGGCGTTCACCATCCTCGTGAGATTATCCGTATCGAACGTGATTACACGGGTGGTGAGCTTCCACAGTTCTCACCCACGTATCTACTCGAGCTCGAAGGGCGGGTGAGTATTGTCTATAATATTGCTCTTATTATATAGTACTGATATCTTGGATTCGTTTTCTAATAGGTGACGCCGACCCAGTTCCTGGAGAGCGTAAACACAATCAATGAGATCCTCATCTCGGCATACAGCGTTAGATGGGCGATGGTAGATAATCTCGTGGCCGTCTTATCACTGCAACTCTCGAGGCTAGTTCTGGACACGCATTATGACAAGGTACGTGTTTGCATTCAATATCTCCGGTAAATCAAAAGAGATTTGTCATCTCTCGGACCCCTTCGCCTTCCTTCCCTTCCTCTCGCCCCTCGGGAATCGCCATTTCAATTTGAAATGCTGGTTATAAGCTTCAGCACGGTAATCAAGAATGTATTGCTGCTGCCGTGATGTTTGCTTCATTCTTGTATTCATATATAGGGAGCGGAGGTGTTGCTATTTATTATCATCCGCAACATGACTAATCATGCACTCTCTTTGACAATCAACACCCACACACCTTTTGCTTTTGGCTTTCTGCTCACATGATAATTTCTCTATACTCAGGAAATGCAAAGACTCCGCAAGGCGTTTGATGAACTCAATAACCGGGTCTTTAATCCCGCTGGCGTGAACTTGCTCTGGCCACGCAACGTAGCATTCTTATTCGTACGTGTTCATCCCCGCCTGCTGACACTTTTAGTGATTTAATTTTTCTCGTTATCTAATATAGCTCGAGGTAGAATATTATGTGGGTGTAACACGTCTTCTATATTATTACCCCCTCGGCCCCTTATTCCGTGCCATTGCCGGAGTATTCGGGCTACAGAGGGTGTCCTTCTGACATTTGGACTCAATCAACTGATTATGATTCTTCTCTCTTCTTTCCTTTTTTGGTGGTGTGACAGTGATAGGGGCTCCTTTGTCCGCCGATGTGTTTCTCCGTATTGTCGTCGTTCTGTGCTGTTACTGCTTTGTTATGTTGCTGTGTTATCTAGGTAAGGAGGGTTATTGGCTCACTTGTCGGTGTCTTCTGCCGATCGGGCGGGGAGCGGAAGCGTGGCATTCTTCTCTCTGTGGGGGGCCAGGCTTGGGTATTTTGGAGCTGGCTCATCTACGTAGGCAGGCCTAGCCGTAGCTCCACGGTGCGTGCCGCGGTCTCGTTTTCTGTTATATATTTTTGCCGTTATTACATTCAGAAGGGAGGGAAGGGAGGCAGGAGGGGACGAGGGAACGTACTCGATTGAGTAATTCACCGGCGAACCCACCGTGGATGGGGTACAATCAGCCAAGCCCAGCCGGCTTATGGGCGCGAAGCGTCTAATTGTGCTGGAAGGGAAAGAGCTGAGAGGGGCCACGCATACCACGGCAAGCCAGCTCCGTCGTTTTCCCGCACAGCATCGGACCGCCATCGGCGCATGGGCGTTGATCGATTCGAGCGAATGCCCTTCTGTTGCTCCTTTCAGACTTGTTGTCCCCTGTCTCGGTGTTTTCCCCAATTATTCTGTGCAGTTCCTTATCCCTCCTTCCCCCTAGCTATTTTTCTCTTCTTTAGTTATATTTTCTTGTGGAATTTTTTCTCTTATCCTCTCTCTTTTTTTTTTTTCTTACACTTTCTTTTTGGGTGCAGACGAATATTTCTATTTCGAATTTCCAATTACAGTCTCTTTTAGTTACTCTATGCGTGAGTGAGGATGCACGTGCAGCGGACCCGGGGCGCGAGTGACTTGGACTGGTGCTTACTCATTCACTTGCTGGGCGGCACAGCCACCTCGTCTCGCCTTGTTTCACTTCACTCTGCTTTCTCCTCTTCGCCCGCCCATCATCGTCTCTCTCTCTCCAACGCTCAGCAGCAGCGCCAAATCAAACATCCGTCGCTGGCCCTCTCCAGTTCGCTGCTCGTCCAGCTCCAGTCGCATATATCCTTGACCCGTCCCGATTGGTGACGCCATCATCCAGTCACCTGGGCCGATCTCAGGCTCCTCTGCATTTCCCTCTCCCTGTCGTTGTAACGACCTAAACCCCACTTTCCCCTGGCTATTCTCTTTCTTTTTCCTTCACAATAATGCAGTCTGGTTTTTCCAACACGAACACAGTCCCTCTCTGGGACTTTTCTCACCCACAAAGTTTCTCGCAACTCGCAGATGATGATTTCCTAGCCCTGCTGCAAAAGCAGTTTCCGACCACGACCACAGGCGGCTATGACGATTCCGCCGCCTCTCTCGGCGGTGGCGCCGGAAATCCCTTTGGTACCGTTTCTGGTGTGAACCCTTTCCATTCCGACGCCGTCTCCAGCGGTGGACTGGGCGCCTACGCCGGCATCGACCCCCAGTCGATCTCGACGACGCATTTTCCCATGACCGATTTTGCTGATCCACCCTCGGAGGACAGCAGTCCCAGTCCGCCGGGGACGAGCGTGCAAGAGTCATCTGCCCCTCGCTCGAGGCGTGATTCGACGATTGAGATCGATAATGGGTCCGTAGGCGATGAAAGCATGTCCTTGTCGACCAACAAGCGTAAGGTTGATGATGAAGACGACGACTTTGATGAAGGCCCAAGTACGAAGCATACTGGTGTGTAGTCGCCGTCCCCCCCCCCCCTCCCTTCCCTCTGCCTCTGCCTTGCCTACACGTTCCTTGGGGCTGCCACCTCTATAATACAATCCCTATTTCCACTTGACGCCGGTGGTTCATAACGGGTTGTCATTTCGGCGTTATGTGGGTCCGAAGCTTATGCCTCATTGACAGCATCATCGGCCAATAACAAGAAGGTTTCGTCGTCCTCATCAGCAAGAAGAAAGTCGACTGGTCAGGTGAGTAGACTGACACACAATCCATTTGGAGCCATGACGACTAATATGAGAGTTTACCCCCTTTTCAGAAGGACGAAGGCAGGTTGATGAAACGCAAGGAACAGAACCGAGCAGCGCAGCGAGCATTCCGAGAGAGAAAAGAAAAGCATGTTAGAGATGTGGGTATCATATATTCTACCGCCATATGGGCTTTTGTTGTTGACGCCGCATTCTTTTTTTTCTCCTTCAGCTGGAAGAAAAAGTCGCCAAACTCGAGGCCAAAAACGAGACCACCCAAGCTGAGAACGAAAACCTGCGTGATCTCCTGAACCGTCTGCGCCAGGAGAACATGGAGCTCAAGCGCAACCAAAACACTCAGACATCGCAGCATCCACACACCAAGTTCGAGTTCCGTATGCCACGCACGGGCTCCTCACCCATGGCCTCTTCATCTTCCTCTGGCAGCACTAGCGGCAACAGCTCCGGTTCTTCGCCCTCGGCCACGTCCGCCACGGACTCACCCGATGCGGCGTCGACATCGAAGCCGGACTGGTCGGGCCTGCAGACGTTTGACCCGAACGCGCTCAGTCTGCTAGACGAGACACCACAAACGACGGCGACGGATCTGCAGCTCGATTTCCCATTCAGCGACAGTGGCTTTGATAGCTCGGCTTCAGGATCTTCCTCGATGGACACAAGTGGTGGCAACAACCACGGTATGCCTGCGTTGGGCAAGACACCATTCACGACGATCGCGAGCAACCCGAACTTTACATCGTTTGCGGACTTTGACACCACCTCATTTGGCAACATGGGCGGTGATATCAGCCTCAGCAGCGAGTTTGGTGGCGCGTTCGAGTGGCCACCGGCTCCCCCGATGCAGGATGGCAGTATGGGCTCCTCACCATACGACGATCCGTTCGGGCATGATTTCTTCGGGAGCCCCATGAACAGCGGTCCTATGGACTTTGCGGCGCTGATGAAGAGCACGCCATCAGCGATTGGTAGCAGCCATGGTGGTGGAAACAGCAATGCGAGCAGCCCGGTGTCGCATCGGCAGAACAGCTCGGATAACAACAATGGTAGTGGCACTGTCACCGGCCTTGGATCCTGTCCAAACGGCGCTGGCGAGTGTCCTACGACAAAGGCCGAGCTGAAGAAGTGCATCGAGGCTGAGGGGCAGTCGCCGTTTGCGCCGACCAGTCCGCCTGCTGTGAACAATAACACTGGTAGTGGTAGTACCACCGCGTCATCAGCGTCGTCGCCATCGATGGAATCGATAGTGGCTACGCCGCTGTCGTGTACGATGCTGCCGATGCCGATAGTGTCCCCTGCCGAGGGCGGTGCGCAGAGTCTGTTGAAGAAGGGCGCTGCAGGGATCTTGTGCCATGGTTCGTCGATCCCAAAGACGGAGAAGAGCGAAAAGAATGTAGAGGTGTTGTCTGCCTGGCGGACAATCACGAATGACCCTGGGTTCAAGGTGTGTTATTTTTGGTTCTGTGACTTTTTTTGATTAATTAACCAAAAAAAAAAAAATAGGACGCAGATATCAACGAACTTTGTGTAGAGTTTTCGCAAAAGGCGAGGTGTGATGGTGAAAAGGTAGTGTTGGAGCCCTCGGGTGTGCAGCATATCCTCCAAACGCTCAATTCGCATAAGCAGCGGAAGGCGTTGGGCCTGACGAACAGCAGCAGCTTCAACTAGTGTTCTTTCTTCGGTTGCGATGGCGGCGGTTGTGGATGTGACGATGAGGATGCTATTAGTTGAGCCCGAACCCCATATAGTCACTTGCTCACTTTAGCACTCGCTGATAATACTTCTCCATCCATATACTTCTTCCTCTCTTCCGTGCATACACACGTACTCACGCCCATACGCATCCCCTTTGCATCATCTATCATCACTTGTCTATCGCCGCACCCTTGCCTTTTGTTCATCTCGGAACGCTCGTATATATTTTTTGTCTTCCTATTGTTGTTAAAGGCAGAAAAAGTTTTGTTGTATATCATTTCATTTTCCTCCCTTCGTCATTGTCTGTCGTCTGGGCTTTTCTGGTTTGGGGCTATTCTCTTTTTCTCCTTACATTACACATCGTTTTTTTTTTTCTTGGCCCTCATCCCCACGTTGTTTATATACTGCTTATATGTGTACTACACCCATCTTTTCTTATGATGACGATAACCCTCCCCCGCTCCCCTCTATTGTGTTTCCATATTGATCGGCATGCATTTTCATCTTTTTATTTTTTTTTCTATATCTTTTTTCTCTTGCTCGTTTTTGACTAATTAAAGAACGAAAATGAAATATTTTTTCTTTTTCTCCCAGAAATTGAAACAGTTTTTGGATGTTGGTCTTCTTACGTGTGGTCATTGTATGTCTGCGCGTGTGCGAGTACGTATGGCGTGCCGCAGTCAGTGAAGCGCATGTTGTATTGATATAGATGCAGGGATAAATGAGACGGAGAAATAATAATAACCTGAACCTTTTGCTCGATGGTATGTGCTGGAATGGGATGGAATGGGCGGGAACAATGGAGGGAGATGTGGTAGGATTAAGAGACGACGCGTAATTGGTGCATAGTTTGTTACACAATCACAAGTTGTGACATTGTATTTGCCCCATAGCTTATCTTAATACACTTGCTGGACCCATCTCTTCTTACATATTCATATTTTACTTCATTTACTCTGCCGCCGCCCTGTCCTGCTCTTGGCCTCGTGGGGAAATTGTAACGACGACGACTTTGCTGCTGCACCACACCATCCATCATCTACTTGCAGCCTCTCTCTCTCGCTTGATAGCACTTTCTTCTTCTTATCCTAGAACACTGCTATAGAACAAATAACATCAGCATGGGCGACGATTTGGAGACCACGCCTCCGACACTCCAAAACATCCTCGATCAGAAATCGCTCAAGTGGATCTTCTGCGGTGAATATACACTGGCCTCTTCCTCATTCATCATCATCATCACCATCATCCTTCATTTTTGCTCTTCACCTTGGGGCTCTTCTGCTCTTTAATGCTTCTACCTTCCTAATTATTCTATTTTGTATACTAATGGCATTCATCTTTTTCCTCTCTCTTTAACTGGGACACGCTATATCATACAGGTGGAAAGGGCGGTGTAGGTATGCAGGTTGTTCTTTTGTAAACTGTTACCCAACGAAGTTCGACATATCTCACGATAAACTCACTCTGTGCTCTTGGTCTGGTCGGAATGGTGTCGCCACGTCAATTTTCCCTCTATTGTCATCTGCTTTGCGCGTGAACAGGAAAGACGACGACCTCTTGCTCGCTTGCGATCCAGCTTGCAAACTGTCGCGAATCGGTGTTGTTGATCGTGCGTATTGCGTTCTTTTTTTCGGCGTTGAGTTTGATATTGACTAAATCGGCAAACCTATTGCGTTTTTTTTCCACCTACTTTTATCCATATATATATGCAACAAATAACCGTGCACGCTCCCTAATGCACACACACACACAACTCCTCGACGCGCATGAAAAAAAAAACAGTCAACTGATCCCGCACACAATCTGTCAGACGCGTTTGGTCAAAAATTCTCCAAGGATGCGACAAAGGTGAACGGGTTCGATAACCTGTACGCGATGGAGATCGACCCGACGAGTTCGATTCAAGAGATGGTTGAGCAATGTAGGTATTTTCTTTGCCCCCATCATCGCCTCGTATCATGAACGATGCTCCTTGAATATCTCATGATCTAACACAATTTTCATTCTCTCTTGTAATCAGCCGATTCAAATGGCATGATGGGCTCGATGATGCAAGACCTGGCGTTTGCTATCCCCGGTGTGGACGAGGCTATGAGCTTTGCAGAGATCATGAAGTGCGTACTCAAATTAGCTTTCATCTTCGACTTGCCTTCTTCCCAATATCTAAAAATTATACTGAATATATAAATTTACCTTTCTGCTCCTTATTTCCATGTAATACAGACACGTCAAATCGATGCAATACTCCGTCATCGTGTTTGATACCGCGCCGACGGGACACACGCTACGGTTTTTGTCCTTCCCAACTGTGCTCGAGAAGGCGCTTGGCAAGCTCAGTACGCTCAGTGGAAGGTTTGGACCGATGATCAATCAGGTGAAGATTAGATCAAGACTGTTCGAACCTTTTTTTTTGTGGCCAGTTCTCCCCGTCCACCCCTCTTTTTAGCAAAACGCAGAGGGGCAAAGGGAGGGGGACACAGAACAAAAGGGAAAACGCATGTACTGACCAATCTATCCCAGATGTCAAGTCTTATGGGTGGCTCACCCGACTCTCAAGAAGACATGTTCGCCAAGCTCGAGTCAATGCGGGCGGTGATCACGGAGGTGAACACGCAGTTCAAGGATCCTGTTCGTATAATCCTTCCTATTTTTCCTTTATGCTACATACTGACTTTGCGGTTCTACCTTGATTTTTATTTTATTTTATTTTACGAAAAATAAAAACAATAGGAAAAGACAACGTTCGTTTGTGTCTGCATTTCTGAATTCCTCTCGCTCTACGAGACGGAGCGGCTGATTCAGGAACTAACATCATACGAGATTGATACCCACAATATTGTCGTTAACCAGCTCCTCTTCCCACCCAAGAGTGAGCATATTTTCTTTACATTGCTCTTATCACATAATTGTATCGATCTAACCTCCTGTCTCTGGCCCTTTCCCTTTTCCATTTCATTCCATTCCCTTTTGCATGACAAACAGACTCCACGTGTGAACACTGTGACGTACGTCAGAAAATGCAGCAAAAGTATCTCAACGAAGCACACGAGCTCTATGATGAATTCTTCCACATCGTGCGCCTGCCCCTCCTGACTGAGGAAGTCCGCGGTCCCGCCAAGCTCAAGGAGTTCTCCAAGATGCTCGTGGAGCCGTATATTCCGCCTAGGGAGCGATGATGATGCATCTATAGTGGTGATATAAAGATGAGATGAAGGCAGATCTGATGGGGTGAGACAACGAGATAGTGTGATAGATGTCGTTAGCGAGTGGGGTTGTGAGAGGGTGAATTGCGTATTAATTAATCACCCTGCATACATATAATGGTAACTGTCTTTTATTCCTTTCTTAGGAGTTTCGTTCCCAATTTCGAATCAATAACCTCAGGTCTCAAGTCTCGTTACAGCCTTATGAGCCAGTACCGCACTCTTTAGGTGCTAACGCAGAATAAATTCACATATCCTTCAACTTTCACTCTACTTTTTTTCCGTTCTCCAATACTTGATTCTTAGCCTTACATATATCAGCAATATGCATTCGATTAATAAGCGTAACTGGGAGAACGGCAATGCTTGTATTTCATCCTATTTCGGAATCGAACCATTCAATTCAGATTGTAGATCGAGACTATCATTTGTGAGGATTAGCATATTCCCTCGACGAACAATGTCCACTACAACTCACACCACCCCAATCATGCTTGTATCTGTAGAAGAAAGTTTTGAGTTTGTAAATCAGTAATTTTCTTCAAAGAGATTGGGATTTGGCACTATAAATATTACTAGCAGCGACTCGTGCTCTGCATGGACCAGGTGCAAGATGTCAACAAATTTCATCAATAGGGAAATTGAGGAATCAGGCATTGACCTGGATTCAGCAACCCACGCTACGCATAGAAATTGTACCTAGCAAGACATCCAACAGCCTGTTGCCTACTGGTATGGACGTCACATACTCCCATTGTAGTACACTTCATTAGAGTAACAAGCTCAACTTGAAAGAATCAGCCACGGGTCTCCCAAAGTCTGGCCTGTGCTGTAATAAAGAAAAAGTAGATCTACTACCCCTGCATGATCCACCTGAAGTGCTAAAATAGCTCTTGATCACGGGTGACACCATTTCACGCGAATCTAGAGAAAAGATTCGGCAGCACAACTCTGTCTTTGCTTTTACATCTCTTGGCACGAATAAATAATGATAACAAGGAATATCTTTTATACAAAGATATCATCCTATTAAATGACCGTTTTGAATTAATCCGATGCTCCAAAATGTTGTTAATACATACTGGGAAACAATGACAAGACCTGATAATTGTGGCCATACAAACTCCTCCCCCGTGCAAATCACAAGTGCCAGCCAGTACTTTGCAAATCCAACTATGTGTAATTGTTGAGACATCGCAACAGCGATCAAAGATGTGTGGCGACGACAGGTTTCGGTGTACGCATCTTATCTGAGTATTTTGTATTTTTTGTGTGATTTACATCGTCTGAGTTTCCCCGCACATATACTGGAACATTGTATATATATTGTTGTAGTTGCAACAATCTATTCTACAAGTTGTATGTATATTACCTCCCGCTTGATATATTACTAATCACTACGGGGTTTCCGGATGCTATTTGTAATAAAAGGTGAAATAACATTGTAAACCGTCAATGTCCACCAATCACAGTGTAGTTTAAGCATGTTAGCCGAAAGGTGATGGCGAAAGTCATAGAATAATCTGGCTGAGCTAGGATAACATGTTCCCAAAAACAGAGGTTGTACTAAGAACATTTGTAAGCTAGGTAAAATGGAACGGACAGTCCAACCAGTTCTGCTAGTGCAATTCCTCTATATTTCATTTTGACCTCAATCTTACCCACCGGCAAAACAAGGATAGAAGATAGCACCACTGTACATAGCAACTATTTTGTGTGTGCGTGTTCCCTTTTTTTTGAATCTTGGTCATTGATTATCTGTTAGTTCATCCCATCATACTACCATTACATTATGGAGAACCTGGCTCTACATCCTTCAAATGCTAATGCAAAGTAAAAGCCTGCCGCTTTGCTACAAAAGTAATACTTCAATCTCTGCTGGCTATTTTCCCTGTATACTTTATTTTATCATCAAATAATATGCTTTCTTTTCTATTAATTTGCATTACTTCGGCGGTACATCTGTGACAAAAGCATAAACGTTGTAGAAGATGAATAATAACATATTGCAGGAACTTGAAGAGCTAACCATAATTAGTACTAGCACCTGCTGCCACTTCACCATCAAACAGTACAGACTTTTTGATCAAAACCTGAGTGATATCCAATGAGTATACATTCTTACACACGGCTGTTGTCATTTCGTGATTTAAGGAACAATATTGCCTACAGAATTTTTTGGGGTACTTGAATACGGTCTTGCCTGAGTAAGAGTGCCGATGCATATTAGTTGCAGAAGGGTTAAAATGACACTAATATGCGGGATGGGTAGTTGCATAGTGAAGTTGGCAATGTGGTGATGACTTGGTTATAGCTGAGTGAGAAGGAGTAGTGCTAAACCCCTGCTAAAAAGTGTCAAGGAACAAACAGGTGAGTTTTTATACTATGCTGCTGCACCTCAATTGAACTGAAAGCATGAGGCGCGTGCGGAATTATCTTCCGAAAATACTCAAATTAAATATAAGAATATCCATCGCATTGGAATGCCACAAAGTGCAAGCATCAATCAACAATCTGTCAATGTCAAGAAAGGTTCAGGAACATCCAGGTTTGCTCAAATCATCACATGTCACTGCCTCAACCAACACTCTGACAGGGCATGCGGTTGATGTGGAGTCACATGCAGATATTGCTATTTACGCATACTTTGATATTAGTAATTCAGGGCTCTCGATTCAATGACTCGGTAAATTTACTGCTCTGTATGCATGTATACTGGCATACCAAAGGGCCAATTTTACTGTGGATTGCACTAGCTCGATAATTTCAAGGACCAGACGTTGAAAACATTTAAAAGTCTGTTACTATTGTCTAGCATGTACGTGTAAATGCCTATATACATGATTATGTAACCAATCCACTTGGAACAATTTGAAGCAATCAAAAGGATTACTTTATTTAGCGCTTTGCAGTTTGATGTATTAATTGCAATTTCCTTGAATCCCTCCGAGAAATGCTTATTAAATTGGTATACTATGTGCTCAATTCTAAAGCTGAATAGCGGGTGAAACAGCGGAACTCAAGCTCACTTCAATATGCTTCTTTGTTTGGATTATTCTCAATCTTAGGGACTGTTTCAGACTACGATTATATGACCTATCTTCAAAGTCAATTCAAGCCTGTACTGATGCTACCAAAACTCGCAAAGGAGAAATGCCAGTAGGTAAAGTGAATTCAGGCGCAACAATGGTGATGCCGGTGATAGGCAGAACAGAAGGTGGGTTCTCGCCTTATTTTGTTTGCCCTGAACGCATGCTGCCTGGACACCACTTAATGTGTGCATTGCACTTAAGGCTCCCATGTAAAACAATTGGTTATGATGACTTGGAGAGATAAGACTCAAATCATTCTCAACTCCGAGTCTTATTCCAGTTTTAGCAAAGAACTTTGGGCCACACTCATGTAGTCTTATGTAGAGCTAATAAAAGTCAAGTTTCTATTCCACTGACATGCAAATGATAAATATAGGATTGTATCAATGTTCCTGAATCAAGTTGTCAATGCAAATGTCAATGTCTTGTCATGGGTGATTTAATCTTAAGCACAAACCAATTCTGACGGATTATCACTAGCACCCCAACACTGACGTGCTCCTGATGCGCCTAATGCTTTGGATTACAATCGGGTGTTTTTACTCGGCGTTTGAAGAATATGATTCTCTACTTAAAAGCGCTTGATTACCAATGATGTCTTGTGTAGTACTACTAGCATCCGAACATCCCTGTGTTCTACTAATCTTGGCTGTCATAAAATAGCTCTTCTTCCGCTGAAATAATGTTGGAAAGCACACCTTCAGTCACATCCGGTGAAATTTCAGTCTATCTAGCCTTAGTGTTCTCAGCAGTATTTTATGGTTAGTCCATTATCTTTATACCATATGCTCTAAAAATTTTTGACGTTGGCGTTGGCATCGCAGGAATATATCTGTTACTATTCCTAATTTCTGCTTACTGCCTTGAGGTTAACGCATATGTTACCCTTCGGCAACGGCGATTTTATCATGCATTTGGATTTGTTGTCCTTCTCCTCAACACATACTTCTTTATTTCACGGGCTGCCGCAAGTCTGTTGATGTGGATTATTCATCGTGACTATCCGGGAGGACCACTGCAATACTTCTATCTTTGCTCATCTTTTGGATGGTTTGTTACCGGCAATATTGCACAGAGCGTTGCAAACTTGTTAACTGACTTGCTCCTTGTAAGTCTGAACCAATATCAAACAGCCATAATAGTAAATATGCATAATTTTGAAGACTTATCGATGTTACATTATCTATGGGAGCCAACTATGGGTTGTACTACTTCCTCTCTCATGTTCTATTGTGTTCATAGGCAAGTGTTTAACCTGGTGATGCCAAAAAAAATTGTTTCTTGTTTACTGATACTCAACAGTCCTCTACATTGTGCTTGAAGTATATCAGGTGAATGGGGGGTATTTGTCTGTAACAGCAGGAACAAACATGGTCATTGCTAGCAATAGTATGACAATTGCTGCAAACATCATTGTTACTTTCATGATATCTTTGAGGCTCTATACGGCTCATAAACAGATTAAGAAAGTTCTCGATAAAAATCTAGCAACGACGTACACAGGTGTTGCAGCTATTTTCATTGAGTCCGCCCTTCCTTTTTGTATTCTCGGGATTATTTTCTGCATCACTATGTATGTGGGTTCAGTAACCGATGAAGTGTTTGAGTTGTTATGGTATTGGTCATGCGTTAGTATTCCAAAATTCTTTAGGCCCACTAATGTGCTTATTAACAATATTCATCTCCAGGCTATTGCACCCCAAGTAATCATTCTGCGCATTGCTCTAGGACATGCATGGAACAAAAACACGCTTTCAGAGCTTATGACAAAAACCAATATTGAATTTGGCACTCTAGATTTGGCTTTGGACTCACCAAATACAAGAGGGGCTGAAGAACAATTTCGACGTTCCACCATTCCTCAGATGCAAACACAAGATACCTCAACACATATTTCATTCTCATTTGCTTCAAGTTCCTCATAAAAGATTGTTCTTATTTGAATGTTGGATTTGTAATAACAGCTTACATTTAATCATTAAGTAGTACAAATTTTGTGTAGAAATTTAACATTAAAACCTGAAGAGTCCCTAGGTGTGACAGTGATACCATAGTTGACTTGGTGGCTCTTGCTGACTTAAATTATTCAAAACCAGGAAGGTTTTTCAAAGAAAAATGACATTTTTACCATTATCCTATGACAAGGGATATAATAATCGTAACCACCACTTCTCATAGGAATCTATCTGTTACTTTTCCTGACGTCTACTTACTGCCATCAGTTTAACGCAAACGTTGCTTTTTGGCAGCGCCGATTCCACCATGCCTTTGGAGTTACGGTTCTTCTCCTCAACACTTACTTCTTTGTTTCATGAGTTGCAGCAAGTCTGTTGATGTGGATTATTCACCGTGACTACCCAAGGGGGTCATTGGAATACTTCCTTCTCTGCTCTTCGGATGATTTGTTGCTGGAAACTTGACTCAGGCCGTGGCAAACATGCTAACCGATCTTTTGCTCGTGGGTCCTGTCCCCTGGATTGCAAAAAATCAAACTATAGATGAAATACTAAAGTCAAATGCTATATCTACCCAATGTTTGTCGATGCTATATCATTTATGGAAGTCAACTATGGATTGTGGTGCTCCCTGTATTGTGTTCTATTGTATTTGTAGGCGAGTAATTTATTTGATTGTATCAGTGGCGATAGGTTTAAATCCATTGTATTCGCTCATGTACAATAGTACTCTACATCGTAATTGAAGTGATTCAAATAAACGGGGGCTGTTTGTCCGCAACAGAAGGACTGAACTTGATCATTGTATATAACAGTATGACTATTGCTGTCAACATTGTTGCTACAGGAATGGTTATTTTCACACTCCATACTATACACAAACAAATGGAAAATATCCTTGATAAAAATTTGACAAGGACGTACACGGGTATTGTGGCCATTCTCATTGAGCTCGCGCTCCCCTTTTGCATTCTTGGCACCTTTTCCTGCATCATGGAGTATGTGAGCTTAGTCACCGATGAGGTATTTGAGTGAGTATGATATTGGTTATGTGTTAGCATTTTTCAATGTTATATAAACTGGCCCATATCGGTATTCTTACTAATATTCTTCACTTCTAGGCTATCTCACCTCAAGTAATCATCCTACGCATTGCACTGGGACACGCTTGGAACATAAATACCTTATCAGAGCTTATGAAAAATACCAATGTTTATTTTGGCACGCCAGATCTGTCTTCAGGCTTATTGGATATGAGAGTAAATGTAGAACAGCGCTCCACCATTCCTCAGATGCTAACACAGAGTAATTCAACACATTTCTCCTTTGTATCCAATTTTAATTCTTCATGATGGATTGTTCCCATCCTGCTATTACCAAGAACCTGTTTTCCAATTGCAATATTAAATTTAAAAAAATAGTTATTGGACTTGGTCTGCATAAACTATGATTTAACTAATAATATACATAAAATATTTCCTCGTGAATAACGTTTATCATAGCTGAGAGACATATTCCATATTTCGACCACTACTATCAAAATTGATACCTAAGCAGGGAGGATTCAGGGATATGCATATATGCGTATATTTGGAGAAGAAAGCAGCTTGTAAATGAGGGTCTATATTTGGCGTTCAAGGATGGTGTGAATACAATGCATATATATATATTGAAAGAACAACAATATTGATATCGAATACACGAGAAAATAGATACTTTGGAGTAATGCAGAACGAACAGAAAAAAAGAGGGGAGAGGAAGATTGGGAGAAAACATATCTTGGCTATCTGAACTTTCGCTATTGTCGTCGTCCAAATAGTTCCTTGTCGTGTTTCAATTAGTCCAGAGTATGTTCAATCCCTTCCGCTATATTTTCGCCTCGATTGAGCCTCTCAATAAGATGGTCGATCTTGACTCTGTGCAGGCGATAGTGTTCTTGCCAACCTTTCCACGGGTGATGAGGATACTGGGTATATCAGAAAGCGAGAACGGAAAAACAAGGTTGTTAAGTGTCTTCTCCAGCGCATGCATTAAAGTAAAATAGAAAAGAGTATGAGAAATATGACGAAATCCAGTCCTTACCAGCCTTGCAAACGCCTGAAAGATACTGTCAATCGTACCCTCACGTGGCGTACGGAAGTATCGTGCCAGTAATACATCATCTCGGCGGCTGTACCGCATTTTCTTCTCCGGTGGGGGTGGCAACGGATCGTCGGCCTCACCGCGCTCGAACTCGTGTTTGTGTCGCCGCCAGTATTTCATCCACGACGCGCGTGAGTGGTGTGGGGCCTGGAAAGGTTTATGTACAGCAACGAAGAAAGAAAAACGTGAGTCTATTAAATATAGAAGTAGCTTTCCGTCCTTCTCTTACCTTTGCAGCCACCTCCTTCCAAAACGCAACCATATCCGTCTGCCCTTGTGCTCTAACAAATAGGGGGGGGATGTAAGCGCATTTTTGAAAGAGAAGGGATTCACAAGCCACAAACCTCCGATATGTCATAAAGTTTAACAAAAACCTTGTATCCTCTTCCGTAAACGCGACCCCTTTGCCCGTCGTGCTCCTGAACAACGACCGGGGTGGACTTGGCGTGCGCTCAGGGGGATGTGATGGTCTTTGGAGAAGTTGCTGTTGAGTAACATGTGTAGAAGAAGTAGGATCATGATGATGGTAGATCCCTTGATCTTCGTCATCGACGTCGTGGTGGTCGGGCGAGGTGGAATGCTCAATGGCCATGGCGTGTCCGCCGACGCGGATGCCATGTTTGTTGCAATATCGTCGCCAGGAATAGAATCTGGGTGGAAGTGGTTCAGAAGGAGAACTGTAAGTTATTTCTGCGAAGATAGATAATTGTTACGCACGAGTGGTGAGGTGCCTAGTGGATAACACAGTGGGCGAGCATAAAAAATACAGGAGAAATGTTGATTGTTCCCATCAGAAACTCCAGCAGCATCAATCAAAAGCGAATTCAAAATACCTTAATAGCCACCTTTTCACAAATCTCTCGTAAACTGGAGAAAGATAAGGAAGAAAAAGGAAGCATAAAACGTCACTTCAACTATCTCGAGGTAGAAAAAAATACTACTCACCTTAACACAAGTCCCTGATCCTGGCAATACTGTATATAATCATGCAAGAACTGCCTATCTTCGGGGGTGTATACGTTGCCTCCATACGCACTTTTTTCGATCCGCCGTGGCGGGCTTGGCGAGCGGACACGCGCCTCCGTTCGGTTTGCGACCAAGTTTGAGGCTGTCGTTGTAGGCTATGATCCATAAATTATCATCATGTTTCATTTTTCATTCAAAGAAAAGGCGGTGAGGTAAACACGCGTAGAAATGGTGATTGATTAGCATCGCAGAAGAAAGAAGAAAAAGAAATGTGCATATACCGAGTATCTCGCCATTGCATGGTGAGCCCGACCCGAACCATGCCCATGCACCGTAGGCGGCTGTGACACACCATCGACGACCTCATCGTCCATGTCTTCGTCCTCATCTTCCTCGTCCCTCTCCCCACTACCAAAAATAAATCCACCACGATCTCCGCCAACGCCAACACCAGTATCCTCGTCATCTTCGTTATCTTCCTCATCCATATCATCGTCACGCAGGCCAATAGGGTTAGGATCCATCTCGGGCGCTGCTCCTAACATACCGGCGGTACTCAGGTGGTGTTGGTGTGGATGTGGATGATATGGATCAGGCTGATGGTGATGATTCACTAGTTCATGAACGGCATGATGGTGCGGTGTCGGTGGTGCGGGTGGTGCAGGTGCTACGTGCTCTTGTCCATAATGATGTGCATACGGCTAGTTTGATGATAGTTTTTGTTTGTTTGAGTATAGAACGATGCCAGCTTCATTATACATAAAAAAAAGATACATAAGAGTATTATACTTACTGCGCCATAGTACCCACCCGGTGCCGGGGGCAATATCCACGGTGCGTGCGCAGCAGTAGCACCAGGGTGAAATCCGTAACCAGGAGTAGCAGCAGTAGCGGGAGAAGGCACATGATGATCCATCACCACGGCAGGATGATGTCCGTATGTCGCCGCGGTGTCCCATCGTGGTTGTTGCTGCTGTTGCTGTGGAATCATGTGGTGTTGAGGTTGCTCCTGCGTCGGTGCTGGCGCTGGGGCAGTCGGTGGTGGTGGAGGCAGCTGATGTTGAGTGGGTGTGGCGGGGCTAACATGAGGATGGTGCCATGGCGGCGGAGGCGGCATCAAATTCTGGTGGTGTACATGCGGATGATGTTGATGTTCTTGGTGGTGGTGAGGTGGCTGCGGAGGAGGTGGAGCTGCATAGATATTGTACGGGTATGCATGTTGGGGTATGTAGGAGACATGTGGAGGCGGGGGCGCGGTTGTGTCCATGGGTGCCGCTGCCGTTGGTTGAGGAACCATCGGCTGTTGATGATGTTGTGGGATGTGGTGCTGGGGGTGTCCATCTACTATGTCGTGACCAGCAGGTGGGACCACAGCGGCGACGGCAACAGCCTCAAGCGCTTGTTGGTGTTGTTGCTCCTGCTGCTGTTGCGCCGCAGAAGACGTGCCTACACCTCCCGCCCGGGGCAATGCAGCGCTTCGATCTTCGTTCCTGTCATAACAAGAGAGGAGATTACAATCAAATGAGTAAAATACAGTATCGTCAGGAGTAGAGAAGAATGCGAAAATATATTCACATCTCTGTACCAGTCACTTTACACCCCGCAAAATTCGTCTGGAATGTTTGCAGACGGCCATACTTGATGCATTCGTGCACCCATTGTGAGTCGAGGATGACCTTGCCTTTCTTGTTTGCAAACTGTCTAAATAATGAAAATAATATAATATAAGCATACAATAGCTGTCGATGACTGAAAAACAAGCATCGAGGAAGGAATAGAAAAATCTAGCTCAGAAAGAGAGGAGAATATGAGTACACCACACACCGATATAAATTCTGCCCAGACTCCTTCAAAGGATTGACTATTCATGTTTATAATATTTTATTTTATTTTTGTTGAAATAAAAAATAAAATAAGATGTTGATTTATTTGCATACAGTGCGCCAAAATGGATGGTCAATATGCATAAATTACAAAATCATGTATGATAGTTCTGTTAATATGCACTTGAACCTCACAACCAAGGGGAAAAATTGCTACATAGCAAAGAAAAACTTGGGGCTCACCAAGGATATAAGGGACAGAACTGTATTGGCGTGAGACAATACCACCATGTTGCTACGTTCAATAGAAGAAGAAAATCACAGTTATTATTCCATTGTTTTGTCGATCCACCGAAACCAAGAGAGAGGTAGTAAAGGACACACAAAAGAAAACGAAATTAAAAAGAATTTTTTTCCATTGACAATGCTATTGCTGATACAGACGGGATAGGTAGATCGAGGGAGGTGGCAATGGTGGTAAGAGCAGAGCGAACGATGTAGTGTTGCATTAGGGAGGGGGGGGGAGCAGAAACACAAACTTACACCGATGAGGGTGAGCAGCTCCTCCCTATCCTCGACATCCTTTTCGACATAGATGCTGAGTGGTGTGCCGAGCATAGGATCAGTAAAAAGGTCAATCATATCGTTGTGATTGTCATCATCGTCATTGTTGTCGTCCTGTCCATTGCTGCCACTACTATGAACACTATTATTGTTATCATGAGATGTATTGATAGTGCCATGAGCATTAATATTGTTGGTGGCAGCCTGAGCCTGAACGGTAGCATCGTAAACTGAGGTTTCACCATGGCCAACGACAGCATTGACATGATGGTGATGATGATGCTGGCGCACAGCCGCGGCACGGCGAGAAGAGCCAGACACGGCAGTAGTAGTAGCATGACGACTGGGACCAGGACGTCCTGCACCACTGGCACTAGCGGTCAAGGAGCGCGCTGGGGGCATCGCTGCGCCCGGGGTCTCGCTAAGATGGGCACTGGATAGCGTATATGGGGGGACGGGGGGGACGAGGCCCCCGAAAGCGCGCGGTTTTCGTGTCCCACCCTCCATGATGCGGAGTTTCAACCTCACATGTCAAATGTATCCGTTGTGCAAGCAATCTATTATCACCTATCATCACGTGAGCCGTCACATTTTGACGTGGGCTTCCCGTGATGAGCATACGGGACCGAAACCTAGAATGAATAGAAGCACGCAATAATGATCTTATAAAAAAAAAACCTTGGATTGATAGTGTACAGTTGGATAATACGTACGCCTCGGAAAACTGTGTATATGTATGTATATGCGAGTGAGTAAAATGAGCGAATGGGTTATAAGCGGTAAGGGCGAAGAAAGAAAGAAAGAAAAAACGAAAGAGTCCTGCGTAGTTTTTTGTGAGTTACACGTCAACACCGCCCCTGCCGCCTTGCACCTCCTTGTCCTCTCCTCCTGCCATCTAAATCGTCATAAAAAAAAACGAAGGATGGGCTTAAGAGAAATAAGCCAAAAACTAACTCCGTTAAAAGAGTTCTCTCCGCCTCCAACAACATCCCAGAAGAAGAAAAGGATAAGACGATGAAAAAAAAAAAAAAGAAGAAAAATCACCACCCTTTTGTAACAGGCAGCGGTGCCCTCCTCCTCTGACCCATCCCAATCCCTACCAAATCCGGATCATCCTCATCCTCATCCAACAATTCCAGGTCCACCTCACCCGGATTCGTGCGTTGCAACTCACCGGCGATAGACACATCGCCCATAAATTCGAATGTGATGTGCGTATCACAAAATGTCGTGTTGTTGATCTCTCTACTCGTTCCCGCTGTTTGGTGAAATCGTGTGCCAGGACGACGATGATGGTTGAATGTGGGAGCGGTAGCTTTAGCTTTGTCCGAGGAGAGTGAGGATGGTTCACCGGAGTTTTCTTCGTCAGAGTCGTGATGATGGTGGTGGCTGCGGCCAACTTCGAGGTTGGAGGAGCCTGAGAGGGATGTATGATGATCATGATGATGGGGTAAGGAAGAAAAGCGCATGAGCCGTGATAGCGTTTGTTTTGTCCATGCGTCGCCCGTGGATATTCGGAGAACGATGAGCTGGGATGAAACGACCTAGATATGGCAAGAAAGTAAATTTAGAGGCAAAAAAAACGCTAAAAACAAAGAAATATACATACACATGCTGATGTCCATAAAATAATAATTGCAAACTTGATGCTCGCATTTGCCAGGTCAAGCGCACATGATGCAACGCCAAAGACGCAAAACAGAGCAGCAGATTCAATCAAAATAGCAGAGATGCTCGTGTATGGCCCTGCTACTACGTGCCATTGTTCTCGTGGGACGACAGCGGTGGAAGAGGAACCAGGAGCGGGAGAAGTGGGAGGATCTTCTTGTTGCTGCTGCTGCTGCTGTTGTTGTTGTCGTTGCTGCTGCTGGTGTATTCGACGGCAGTGGACACAGTACAGCCGCCGACGAGTAATGATGAGCCGAATGGAGATCATGGCCGTTAGGATGACATTCGTAGCGATGGTGGTTGTGTACATGGCAATATTGAGTGAGGTGCGGTTAGGGCTATCTTTGGGTACGACAAGACTGAATATGAAGAAGACTGATGGTGGAGTTGCACTGAGTGCCTGATTCTCCGAGATAAAGGGCTGAAACGGCTTACAGGGGAAACATCCAGCACACATGAAAGGGATAACAATGGACCATAGTTGACCTTGGAAGATAATATAGCATCGATACATCTGCATGCAAGCATACACAGGCGTGTATCAAAATTGTAAGTAACAGGCCATGATGTTGTTATATATATATCTAGGAACGGAAGCAGCAATCAAAGCACTACTACTCACAAGATGAGCATCCACAAGCAAATTAGCCAGAATTTGCGCAGCGCTGCCAGCAATGTAATACGCAAAGGAGCTGGCGGTGTCCTGAAAGTAGTCCCATGCGGTGACATCGCCGTGTATGCCGTTGTCATGGCCGATCCACATCATCTGTCCAGCAAGCGCGCGAGAGGCAAGGTAGTATGTGTTGAGGATGAAGAGGAAGACGCTGTAGAGGATGTAGAACCAGCGCTGAAAGCGGGTGACATGGAGGCTGGAGCGAAGAGTATAGATAGAAAAGAAGAAGAGGAAAATGTAGATGCCTGTTCAGTGTAAGAGGGGAGTAAATTGTTATGTGAGCCATGAATGAAGCAGAGCAGGTGGAGAGAGCGCTTGCCGTATATGATCGAAGAGAGGACGATGCCGACGAATAAGGAGGCTTCATGGACGGATGAAGCGGCTACATCTGCCATGTAGAGCGGGGAGTCGGGGGAGTTGTCGTCGTCGTCGTCGTCGTGCTGGAGGAGGAGGAGGAGGAGGAGAGCGTATGATGGAGATGATGGGAGGGGCCACAGCTCGCGCGCAGCCGATAAGGCCCGGGGAGTCAGTCAGCCAGGGGAAGCAAGCGAGACAGGCGAGGGCGAGCGAGGTGATGCACTGTAATAAGTCTACTGTAATAAAATGCCAGCCCAGCCAACTCGACCCCCTGATGGCCGCACCCCCTTGCCGACAAAATAATTCGCAAAAAAAGGCACAGCACACACGCCCGGCTGATGCTAATTTGGCCTCGTTTCCGCGCGATCTTGTGCCTGACTCTCGCTGGCCCACTCTGCCCATACAAGTATACTAGTACATCCTGTTGCTGCCCCAATTACTTATACACAGCAGATCATATACTGGCCCACCCCGAAATCACAGGCCCTGCTGAGTCTGCCTGGTATTGTCGTGATAAATGATGATGATAATGACTGATGAGTGGACACGGCCATGGTATCTGCGCGCGTTTACGGCCGCCTTCCCCATTTGGCACCATCCGGCACAGTCATCATCAGACGCCATCAGTTCACCGCCGAAACAATGTTTTTCCCTATCAACACATCATGTGACCTCGATCATTTCATTCCACGCAAGCATAACATGAATATCATGGTTATACATGTACACGTCCCTACACGTAGTGGATACACATACATCTACTGGGACTAATAGTACTTATACTCGGGCCACTGCTGGTTGACTTGACCATCATAGAGCTTAATATATTCAGATGGCCTCTCTCCATGTGCCCTCGCTAGTCTATCCTGACAGTCCCGGATCATCCGTCTTTGATCTCCCTGTACACAACACAACATCAACTCCGAGTCCTGCTGCTGCTACTGCAGATAGCAGTACGACATCACTCCAGAAGCCCATATATACGTCATCCTCATATCCAACTGCCAATGGACCCCCGCCTATCAACTCCGACCTACAGGTACCATCCACCGCGTCTTTCACCAACGGCGACAGCAGCACGACCGATGACTCCCACGACGACACCCCATCGTTCCTCGTTATCTCAGGCGGCACAGGCGGCAACGCTATATGCGCTGCGTTTGGCAATCATGCATGCTACGTCCTTCCTGTTTCCGATGACGGAGGTTCGTCCAGTGAAATCATCCGTGTCCTCGGTGGGCCCTCGGTCGGTATGTGTCATTTCCCGTTCTATTTCTATTTCAGCCAAAATGACGCCGCCGGTTTCCCTTCCTGTCTTTTTTTCTTTTCTGCAATGTCCCCTTTTTTTGATGGCTCACGTTATACCCGCTGTCTCTCATGCCTCTCTTCTTCTTAATCCTCTTTTCCTGCGTCTGATGGCTATTATTCCACTTGATATACCCACAACGTAACAAATCGACATACACCATCGCCAATAACAATGCCCTACATTATATCGTTATTACTCTCAAACGATATGTGTATCCAGGCGACATCCGTTCTCGCCTAATTCGTCTCATTCCCACGGGCACCGGCGCGGGCGCACCAGCACTAGATGCCATTCGCACCCTGCTCGCCCACCGCCTGCCGTCAAACTGCGCTGAAAAGGAGGCACGGGAGCAATGGCTTAGCATTGTCGAGGGTCGGAGTCAGCTCTGGACGGGTATCCCAAACGATAGGAAGGAAACCATTCGAGGTAAGAGTGTGGACAGCCTCATAATTTCAGTGTTGCGAGGTTGATCAATCAATATTTTCCCCTCTATTCTTAACACTTCAAATGCACCATTTACATGGTTAAAGGCTTCCTAGTCCACTTTGAGAGCGAATTACTCAAACGTGCACAAAAGAACTTCTCATTTGTAAATAGCAGGTGCATCATTCACTCACTCCTTTATCTCTAAGATAATCTATATCATCATACAACGGAAAAGTGTTTCTAACAATCTTAGGTGTTTTTTTTTTAATGAATAACATATAGTATTGGCAACTGCTTTATCGCAGCCGCGCAGGACTTTTTTAGGTCTCTACCCTCGGCGATATTCTTATTCTCATCTATTACCAACAGCCAGGTAAGTGCAACGCAAAATTAAGAAGTGGATTTTACAACTGACGGCTTAATTTGGGTCTGTTCATTTGTTCTACTTTTTATATATATACCTAAACTATCAGGCCACCATCCTTCCTGTCATCGTCACAAACCACACGGTAACCATAGCGGCGGAGCTGGTGAGTATAATATGATATACAACTGGCTTTCTCCTTTCTCTCCACACGAAGCGGATGCAATTCAGCAGGAAGCGAGGGGTATCACATTATTCACTTGGAAAAAGCAGTATGATTGAATACATTGCTTTTTTTTTTTTCAATGCATTACAGGAAAACGGTCAGCGTCTCGTCGGCCAATGTGAAATTTCCCATCCCATGCCCGTGGCTGACCCCTTCGATGACGAAAGTATCCTCGATCGTCATACAGAGCAATGGCGTCAGAACCAACAGGGCTTAGTCCCTACACCTGCAGCGGAAGATGGCATGGACGATGCCCAACAACCACTCAATAGCATCGCCAATGCACGGTTCGTACAGGAGTCCAAGGTGGACAAGCCGCCGGCGCCGCTACCTGCAGGGATATCGCGTAGGTTACTGCTCTATCCTCTTCCTTTGGTCCATGCCTCATGGAAACACTTGCTCATACGCGCAAACGTCCTCCATCTCTGCCATGAACAGGATTGTATTACATGAATGCATACGGTCATGAAGTCCACCCGTCCCCAAATCCCGAATTTATCTCAAACCTATCTGCAAGAGACGTGCTCATTTATTCATGTGGGTCTTTGTGGACGAGGTGAGATACTATGTTGCAATTTGTATCATTGTTACTTTTCTGTTATCTACATCAAAAATTTCCAACTTTGGTAGCTAACGTCTTTTGTTTTGTGTCGGTAATGTCTAGCATTATGCCTTGTCTGGCACTCAAAGGCGTCGCAGAGGCTATCGCGCGTTCGCCGAGCTTACATGCCAAGGTTCTCCTTCGTACGTTGTTTTTTTATATATCTTCTCCTACTCATATTTAAATAAAGACACCTCGGATTTTATTTATTTATTTCACTATCATGGCTTTCTAATAACGTGCGACCCATATTGATTCTACTTTTAAATCCCTCAGTTAACACCGAAAATGACCGTGAAACGGGCGGGTACACTGCGGAAGACTATATCACCACGATTGCGCGCACTCTCAACTCTCCGCCGCCATTGTCGTCAAGTGTTGGTGCTAGACGGTCATATTACCACTACCAAGGGCTTGGCGGTGGGATGAGCACAACGTATCCCGTCTCAGCATTCGTCACGCATATGGTCTATCTTTCCTCGGGGAGCGTGTTAGTGGATGAGAAGGCTGTGATAGTGCGTGTCATTCGTTTTTTTCTTCTACTCGCTTTTTGCTTAATTCTGTAACCTTTTTTCTGCGCTACCTCCCTTATATTCTTCAATTATTTCATCTTGTGTATTTCTGCGATTTTGCGGACTTGAATAAATTCCCGATATGCTGGAATACTCATCGCTCTCTACCCCACCATAGGCGATGGGTGTACGCTGTATCCGAGTCGAGAGCAAATCCAAGAGGTTTGATGCTGCTCATGTTACCGAAGCACTCAGGAGAATCGTTGGCGGTCGTACTACCCATACCAGATGAAGAGAGGGATGAGCAAACAACGGAAGACATGCCCACAGGATAAATGGGGAATTTAGTTTCTGTGAATCGGCCTCGGCGTTACTTCTCAATGTGATATTTAATATTTGATGGTCAGTATTTTGATGAATGGACATGACCTCATGGCCGACTATGTATATATAACATCTTACTGCTAATGTTACCAAAGTTTCTAATTGATATAGATGGCCGATTTGCCGCTCGGTTTTACAAAACAGCGATACTGATCATGGTCTACCTGCCATTGGATCAGGTCGCTCCTTTATCGAACGCACGGAGGTGCTCAAGTCCCGACCGCATCACAGTATCATCAATAGACGCCGCCAGCCTGCTCTCGGACCTAGATCACCGTACCTGAGAAAACGGCAACTTTACTCAGTAACGTGATTGGATTGCTACATTTTGCTGGGGACGCACCCATACGACTATCTACGCTCAAGAGCATTGAGGTCAAAATATACTATTAACATCTCTTCAGGTTACTCTGTCGATAATCCGAATCTTCGAATCCAAGTATCAAGGTCTCAACTCAGTTCTTCGGATCTTTCAGACGTGTAGAGCTGATATCATAATGTATCAGCGCTATATTCTATGCATCATGATTCAAAATCGAGTTTGATGGAATTTTTCACCATCTGACATGCAGCGAATGAAATATCTACAGCGTGGTCATATAAAGGGTACCGAGGGCAAAGTCTCAATATGCGTAGGAATAGTTGCAAATCTTCTTATCCCATCCACCCTCTCTCTCCAAGTTGATAAGCACTTAAAAAAATGAGGTCTCTCTTTGTTTTTGTTCCTACAATCTTGTTAATGTTCATGACCGATGGTGCACCTATACTCGAGATAAAGGTGTGTTTTAATTGTTCGCTCAATAGAATTATTGTTGCAATTTGCAAAAGAAATTTAATTGAATGCCTCAACTGTTCTAACCATTAGGACACAACCGGAAAGATACGGCTCATAGATCACGCGAAGGATGCCCTCATTCCTCATATGCCCCGACATATTGACACAGTATTTGATGTCAACTACTTCCCCGCCCGGGCTGAAAACGTTGACGAAAGTTTCTGGGTTGATTATCAGCCCTCTACGGACGTTGAAGAATCATTCGCAAACGATAGCTCGTACTAACATACTAGCTGCAGTTTTGAAGAAGTTGTATAAGAAGCCAACTCGGACTTGTAATAACTTGAACTTGTCACTCAGGAGCTAGGATAGCATTTTTCTCATTAGACAACACCTAAAATTGCACTTGTATCTAGGAAAGGTTGTATAAGGTTGTACACCCAAACCCTATCTTATTTACCGCATGTAGTATACAACCTCGGAAATCTGGCTTTTTCAAAATGAAGCTAAAAGAAAAGAAAATGTGAATGAAAAGTGGACCAGTAAAGAATTAAACCCAATGAGAAATTGGGACGACGGAAGCGGATACTAGTAGAAGTTGCGGAAACACGACGAACATGGACAAACACACTGAAACTTGAAGCTTGAAGCGCTAATCTTTTTCTCTGTATTTTAACTGTTATTTGAGCCAAATCTCATTAACACTACGCTTGACCTTATATATATACTGTATTCAAGTCCGCAGGTCAACCATCTCAAGTCACCAATGGATAAATCAAACTTCTCCATCTAAGGGCTACCTAGTAGTACCGGAACAATTCTACGAATTCTCTATCAGATTTTACCCCCGAAGTTCGGGCTTCTTGCACACTTCAGCCATGAGCTATTGTAAACCGATATTACCAGTGATATGATGTTCTAGAACACTAAGGTAATGGATCGTGGTTGCACCCCTTTCCTGGCCCACAGTATAGATTCTATAGAATTGCGCTTGGTCATTTTTAACGTAGAGTGTTGCAGCATCAACAAGTCTTAGGTCAATTATCCCATGAAAATCAAAATCCTGGGCTTTTATACTTTGCGTATGAACCGAGTTGCAATTATTGTGATTCTCAACATCATAAGAATTGAAATAAAACACAACAGATTTGATGCGTTCATTGACAATGTTTCAAACGTACTGTACAAAAGGAGGATGGACCTTGTTACATGCATCGTGAATCCAGGCTACTGACCGTCTGCTGTTCTCTTCTTTGGCTTCTGCAAGTGAAGAAATACGTTTTACTCTTAGGTTCTCAAAAATTGAAGCTCCTGTAGATCACGTGCCAGTGACTTTCATGATCATTTCAATAAATAAAACTCTACTCAAAAATTCCCCACTGGTAGAAAATATCAGCTAGGCTTGCTTCTGTGTATAGTTTATCTCGAAAGCCAACTAATATTTTTAGTCTACTATGAAGCCGGTGAAGACATGTAACTGAACGTGACTACTATCACGTGGCTCCACGTGATTCACTAAGACTTGATCATGATCATAAGCGAGTCTTGTTGTTAGCTATCCGGGCTTCCCTCCTGCGGGCTTACAGCTCAAACATCGGCTATATCATGAGTGATTCATCTCTGGGAATACAACACATACACGGACCTATCTCTATTGTAGCCTCCACCTGGACAATAGTTCTCGAAAACCTACCACCGCGGCCTCCGAGTCCTTTCAAAACGCTTTGGGAGCTGCAGTTAGACAAGTGTTCGGAGTGCTTGCAATTCCCTACCGCATGCTTCCTTAATCAATCAAGATGAATATGAAGATGTGATACCAACACCAATCTCTTTAAGGGGGGCATTTCAGTAGCTTCTGTCCTTAGTCTTTAGTCTCTGCCGCGTTGGTATTCAAACCGTTATGCACTCATAATTCTCCACTTCTAAGTATCATGGTCGTCTAAAATGACTTGTGCGGTGGAGACGAGATGAATCTTTCGCAGCTCATTGCGATCCAATCAATTGTTGTAATGTGCGCTCTTACCTCGACATACCATCTTACCCAAAGGAACATAGTCCTCGTGACACCGATCTTTGGCGGGGTATCCTCATCTGACCCTCTAACGTATGAATAGATATCAATCTACCTTATGCTGGAATTTGCAAGCTGTGTAACTCCTTACACTCTTTTCTTGTTAGCTGTGCTCAGAGTCTGTTATCTTCCGTCCTCTTTTCTCTTTCTTTGCTGGCTGGTTATTTCTGTTGTCAAAACACCTGACTTCAACCAGAGCTCCCAAATGCGGAGTCAAATGATTATCAAAAACTTCTTGTTCGACATTATAAGACTCTGATCAATTCTTGCGGCCTAAATGGCGGTTCTTTCCCGGATCTTTGAGCTGCGGGATACTTTGACTTGCATAATCAATTGAGACATGGCTCTAAGGCGTCAATGAGCCCCGGCTATCATGTATTATGCATCATGTGTCATATACTACAGCTCTAAATGAGAAATGATGGAAGCACTTTCTTGATATGCAATATATAGAGAACATGATGATCGCAGAAATATTGCGTGATTCAGGTGTCACTTGACCGCTTTCTCTGCGAGTCTGAGGTTCAACTCAAGCCCGAGTTGTCCTAATTTTGTTTTTCTTTTTTACTATGTGCAATGCGATTACATATAAAATCTGCTGAAGATACACGGTACATAGCGATTGGCAGCCCCAAGCTTCCTCTCTTGCTTCACTCTCATTAGACGTCTTTACCTACAATGAAGTCCTTGTTTATAACTATTCCCGCTATCCTTGCCATGTCTATGGCTTTTGGTGCGCCTGTCCTCGAAGAAAAGGTATGTATTTAAAGTCGTCAAATCATGAGTAACAATTAGTATGTGCTAATCCAAGAGGTTTGTGATCTAATCACTAGGGCATAAACAAAGAGAGACAGATAGAAAATTATTATGCACCCGTCTACAAGGATTTCATTGAAGAAAGACAGATAGAGGATTATTACTCGCCCGTCTATAAAGACTTCATTGAAAAGAGGCAGATAGAGAACTACTACGCACCGGTCTACAAAGATTCCATCAACTTAGATTAAAGGAACAACTTTAATTAAATTGGTACTGACCGTTCAATGATAAACCGGAGACCAAAGTAAGATAAAACATGTATATGCGCTAATTTGGACACTCACATGCATGTAACAGATTTGTTTGTCTTAGAAGAAGGAAAGGAAGACAGACAATTACACAATA
This sequence comes from Agroathelia rolfsii, assembly GCA_018343915.1. Taxonomy (NCBI): domain Eukaryota; kingdom Fungi; phylum Basidiomycota; class Agaricomycetes; order Amylocorticiales; family Amylocorticiaceae; genus Agroathelia; species Agroathelia rolfsii. The sequence goes on from JABRWF010000002.1 coordinate 4,501,042, forward strand.
TACGAAATTAAATATCAATCGAATGTATGGTCTTAGGTTTTGTAATATATTTAGGATACGTATAAGTGAAATTCTGGATATTGGAAGGGGCCAAAGGGCTTGAGGAACTGCGCATAGATACTCATTAACTTGAATACCTAAAGAAATCGAAATTTTGAATTACTAGGAGTTATAAATGGATCTAAACGGCCTCACTAGTGTTGTTTCATGATGGATTCAACGTAGAACTCAGGTGCATGCACCTATATATCTATCAGGATGCTGAATGCCTAATCAATAATAAAACGATACCCACACGGATGTCAAACTATATGAGATCGTCATTAAATTTTGATCCCGTCATAAAATTGCATAGTATCCGCTGCATAAAAGTCTCACCATTTCCGTTTGTATCCGTCGGGTGAAATGATGTGTATATATTGCAGCTTTTATTTGCACATATCCTATTTTTGTTACAATTTATAGTATCTAACTGCCATGTGCTTTGGTAGCCTCCAACCCAATCGTATGCATCTACTGTGCCACAGAAACCGTGCAGAGCACGACCCACCGTCAATATTTGGATATTTGAATCCAAGTGTTTGAGCCGCCTTAGCAAGAATCATCATTCCGTTTATGGCTTGGTACCGCACTCCGTCCCATTTTCACTTCATGAAATTTTATTGTTGGTTTGGTATGCATACAAGTAGATTTTACTTAATACATGGTATGCATTTATCGCCCTTGCATGTAGTAAATCAAGCATTTTACCTGAGCTGGGCTGCGTTCCGCGTTGAATTTTAGCACCCACAGTTGGCAGTGTGCCTCCTACGGTAAGTTTATTTGCCAACAAAGTGCTGAGATTATGTTTTGACTTTCTTCCGTGCGAAGCACGGGTAAATACTTGTCAATAATAAAACAACACCTACTCAAATGTCAGACTATATGAGATTGTCATTAAATTTTGATCCCGTAATACAATTTCGTATCCGCTGCATGAAAATTTCATCATTTTTGTTTGTATCCATTAGGTGAAATAATACATTTTTTGTAGCTCATATTTGCGCTGCGTCGTGACAAAATGCGCATATATCCTATTTCCACTAAAATTGGTATCATTTACAGTATGCGACTGTAATGTACTTTAGTAGTTCTCCAAGTCGATGGTATGTATCTGCTCAGATTCTGCTGTGCTACTGGAGCCATGCTCCGCACAGCCCATTGTCGATATTTGAATCCGAGTGTTTAAGCTGCATTGACAAGCATTGTCGTTCTGTTTATCTTGGTACCGGACTCCATCAAGTTTTCTCTTCATGAAGATTTATTGTTGGTTTGGTATATATACAGGTAAATTTTACTCAATGTATGCTATGTATTTAATTACCCTTACACGTAGTCAATTGAGCTATAATTATTTTTTTTGGCTTTCTTCCGTGCAAAGCACAGGTGAATGCTTGTCAGGTTGAAAACCAAGCTACAAACTACCGGAAGTTGGCGTGGCATACTGTACAGAATAGCCTATTCTTATTTGCGCAAATGCATCCCCCTTAGCGGTAAGCCACTCGGACTCTCTACATACTATGACCCTTCTAACAGGGTCTAGATTCCTTGCAGCGCGTGCAAAGTTGAAGTACTAGCAAATCTAATGCTCTTTATAGCATTGCTTTATAGGGGAGGGGAGTGAAAACCCTTTTATCTAGCTCAAGGAGTTCCATGAATATTCTGCCGCAGTGCTAATCCACATTCTGCTGGAATTTCCTTTGACGTCTCTGCCAATATTATCTAACCATTATGTTTTCTTGGCGATTAGTGGCCTTATTAACAAGGTATGCCATCGCCATAAGAACGTTCCATGTAGAGAATCAGCAACATCTCCACGTTACCTGACGCTCTTTCAATTATTTTACCGACGTTTCTTTTCAGTGTTCAAATTATCTAAAATTTAAGCCGCGGAACCCGGTATCGTGACATGCCTGACATTTTACTGTTCATTTTTTGTGATGCATCATGTCCCATCATACAAAACAAGGAATGATGGGATATTACATCGAAATGCAATATATATGACCATCTCAAAAACATCATACGGCTTAAAGGCAAGTTGATCATTTCTTTGTGCTATTCAGTACCAAACTGAGTACAAGTCTAAATACATACGATAACCTTTCTATACTAGCATTTCGTGCCAATATATAAAGGGAATTAGATCCATAATATGTAAACATTCGCATTTTGGAGCTTTCTCTCCCTTCTGTATTCTCACAAGCTTAGTTTTCTTCACGAAAAATGAAGTCTTTAATTGCTATTCCCGCCATTCTTGTCGTGACCATGGCTGTCGCCACACCTGTTGTCAGAGATCAGGTTTGTATTCTATCACTTGTCAAATTCATAGCAGTAACAAGGATATATTACTGCATGGTATTGATTGGTCTCACTCTTAGGGTGTACTCGAAGGAGAACAGATAAAACATCATAATATATTAAGGAACTACCTGAATATAGACGCACAGGCGGCTGAGCCCAAGAGAGCACGAGATGTAGACCTGGTATTCTCGACCAACTACACATTTACTGAAGTAACCAAACAAACGTAACACTGGTGCACTACCACTTGACATTACCAGTTAGATTGGTTGCTGTTTAATATAACCCTGTGATTTGTTGGAGATCAGTTTGATCAGTTCTTATATTGATATCACGGTATACTGCAGCTTTAAAAACTTATGTTATATGTGCAGGAGATACATATACCCTCAAAGGAAATATCGTAAAAAAAATGACACGAGACTAGGTGGAAGAAATTGAGAACCAATCAATCAACTCAAATATTTGTAATACACCAGTGTTAAAAGTTTACCAGTAGTCTCCAAATGTTCAAACGCAAAATATAGATCGACTCTCAGATGGCAGAAAGGGGGAATGCAAGAGCTAAATAAATAACTAAGCCTATGAAGGCGCCAGACGTCGTCCGAATGATTAACCCCTCCAAAAGTGACTCCAAAGAGAATATATGCGCTCACCAGAACTTTACGGCATAGATTCACGGCCTTTATCCCAATCTAATCATCTGTTGAATTACAGTGGCCTTGTTCAAGTTATTTCTTGCACGCTAAAGCGCAGGTACAAATAGGCCTGGTATGGCTGCAAGGACTTTAGTATCTGTACTATGCACTCAAGAGTGCAGCATTAGGAATCCAGAGTTTAGGATAGAAAAAAAAACGAGAATTTACTGTATGATAACTCATCCTGAGCTTTTGTGGATTTCCCCAAATTTAACGTGAATTTGTTCTCAGCAACATCTTGGGCTAACGCAGTAGCACCTCAAGCTTTGGGACTTCAATGCCTTAGATGTACAATCTTGTGTCTTTTAGAAGCATGAGCTATTTTACGTGCATGACCCTCCACGGCCTCGGTTTTCGAAGCGCTAAGATCTGGTTACTTTTTTTCAGCAGCATTTTCTTGCGGAGTTGCGGTAGATCACTGTCAAGGAGCGGGGAAATGCTTTTACGACAATCAGCGCTCAGCATCTTTTCAAGAAGCACAGCCACAGGTCACTGATGGTGGACTGAAATTCGAAACAGGTTCCGGGTCTGCTGCTAGTGCCAACCTGCGTGCTAGTGATCTCCGCTTGCAAACACCATGAGTACAACCAACAAGCCAACGATCCAGTTCCGTGGTTCGTGGTATACTGCTAACTTAGCGACATCATAGACAGACTTTTGATCAAAAAATAGCACTTCTCCTGGCCAGCGAGCAGCGTAATGCTTATGGTCTTCGATACAACGACTATGCACGTTACCGGTAATTACTGGCTTGCATAGACTCTCTGATTGCTTTCGAAACTTTTTACGTCTATCAGGAAACACTGTGCCAATCGGACTCATCGTGTCCGCTCATCGCTCAAGATAACGCATGGCAAGGGCCGCGATTTCAAGAAGCTACCTGCGATCACCACCGAAAACATCAAGGAGGGACAGTACGTATCTATATCACGCTCTACCGCAGGCCTGAAATCTAAATCAATCTCTCACTTCTAACAGCCTTCAACTTCTGCTATACGAGTCTGAGCGCGCATGGGCTTTTGCTCAGGACCTTCTCACTCAGTCGCTACTTCCTGCGAACTCATCTCATGCCAGCACATTGCGTCACAGCGCCAGTGGTCGCTTCCGTCGCGCCGTCTCCTGGTCCACTCAACTTCTCACGCATGCGCTGACTCTTTACTCCGAAGGACGCTTCTCCGCATCGCATCTACTTGAGGTACATATCTACGTCCTCATTCTCACGGGTCGATTCCTCCTGCGCATCCGTGAAGAACCCGAACCGGCACTCGAACATCTCGCCGTCGCACGACAATTGCTCCTCGATACACTCGCGCGGACGGCGCAGACGAGTCGTGATCAGGCGCTTGCGGTCCAATTCGCGGACGAGATTGCACCTGAGGTGCGTCTGTGCGCACATGAGCTTGGACGCACGCGCGCGTACGATGTTGATTCGATCTCGGCGGAGCTTGGTGCTAAGCATCGTGGAGAGCTCGTTATTGGATGTGAGGCATTGCTGAAGCGTGTGGATGAGGAGGCTCAGGCGGAGGGTGGGGACAGGGACGCTCGTCGGCTGGCGCCGTTGTTGTGGGAGGGCGAGCTTGTGCCTGTGCGCTACCCCGAGTTGGTGGATGCGCTGCTCAGGGTGCAGGACGCGGAGAAGAAGCTTGCGTCCTCATCTTCGTCCGAAGGTGCTAAGCAAGGCTCTAAGAAGAGTGTCGCAGCTTATGATGCGATTCTGCTTGCATTGAGCGACGCCGAGAACGTTGCACACAAATTGGTCGAGGCTCAGCAGGCAATCTTATGTGTTCATATGCCATACTATAGGTGTTTAACATTCCTTATTTAGGTCAGTAGCGCCAATGCGCCCTCCGCCGCCGCCGGCACGCGAGATATCATCTTCGTACACGCATACATCACCTATCAGCTCTTAGCCAGGCGTTCTCAGCGTGATCTCCAACTGACTACGGCATTACTAAGCTCGTCATCATCGTCACCGGGACTGCCCAAGTCCTCCGCCAAGGCCACTTCGGTGGATTCAAGGCTTTTCCCTGCCGTCGTCAAGCTTCTGGATAGCGTACTTCAAAGCCTGGACCAGATGCGTGTCCTGAGTCTTGTTGATGAGAGCTCGGAGGATATTGCGTCTGCCATTGACGCCCGCATCTCATTTACCAAGGCTCGCAGGTAAATCTAGACTTTGGCCAAAATGATTTTCATTAATGATTCATCCCCCTCTCTTTTCTTTTTGTACATAGATGTTTATATCTCTCTCGCTGCTACACCCCCGTTAAGAAATACGCCGAGGCGCTCACGCTGCTCCAACGTGGCTCACTACATATCCGCGCCACTCGCACCCTGTTTCCCTCTTCCGCCACTGACGAAAAACCCAGCGCGGAAGACCCGCTCGCATTCTACCCTCTCACTGACGCGCATCTTATCACGCTCGAGACCGACATAGGGGCAGACTCGGCAACGTGCAAGCAGGCTTGGTTCACGCACAACGGCGGCATAATCGTGCTCGACGATCAGCAACAAGCCACGGCGGAAAATCGCAAGGCGAAGAAGAAGCCTCTATTCTTCGACATCGCGCTCAACTATGCCACGCTTGATATGGATCGACTGGCAGAGCGCGCGGGCAAGGAGCCGCGCGAGACGACACCAGCGGCGCCGGTTGTGACAACTACGAAGGCGACGTCGTTGTTACAAGAAAAGGGAGCAGCTCAACCGCAGCAGCCTCAGACGAGTAGTGGCGGCGGCGGCGGCGGAGCGCAACAAAGGCAGACCGCGGTGGTGCGCGATGACATCTCGCGCTCGCAAACGCCGGAACCTAGTGCAACTCAGCAACAGCAGCAACAGTCCGGTAGTAGGCTGGGTAGTTTACTCGGTGGATGGTGGGGAAGGTCATAAAACTTGGACCTTGTCTCAATGCCAAAAAATATTTTGTCAAATTTTGGTGTGGAAAAAAAAAACAAGAATAGCTGTAATAAACACGTCTAGTGGTGATAATCGTGCTTAATCAGATTGGTCATGACTCTATAAAAGATTCTGGGTTGGCTTATTCTCACCTGGTGCTTGAGTTATTATTTTTTGGCACACATTAGTCCCAAAAGGCAAAGCGCTGTACTAGCCCGAGTAGAAGTAGTAATGAAATGCGGAAGCATATGGTTTGGGAGCGTGTAGTATTTGTTAATCATGAGCGCGCTTGAACCGGAACATTGCATTTCTTTCAAATTATCTCAGAATATTTTAATGCCGCCAACTAGTCCCATTTCTAGCGTTCTCTGCCTATGGTGCTTCATCGCGGTTATTATGATTGTGCGGCGGGGCTACCACTCCCGAGGTCGCCAACTAAGTACACAAGCATATCCCCAGACTCCAACCTCAAAGGTTATTGTTCTGGCAAGCTACCACGCTATCGTCAACATTGGGCGCAATTCTGTAGCCTGCTTCGCACACTGTTATTCTGCCACCCCTCGTCTAGGCACCTTTCTCTGTCACCGCTTACAGTTCCCGCACACCACTTCTTTTTTGCCTTGGCCAGCCCCTATCCCGCTCCGCTCCTGAAGTCTCAACCATAACTACTCGTATCCTTACTACTCTTTTATGGCCTTTAGGAATCATACTTCACCCAGGCATTTATCCGTGGCTTTTTATCAAACTTTGTTTACTGCTACGTCGATCCTTACCGCGCTCACGTCATCTTTTAATCTCTTCAAGTTATTTCTGGACTCTCAACTCCTTTCTTCGGTGCGATTTTAAGCTCCTGTCCTCATTTTCGTTCATCAACCATCAATAAATTTCTTATCAACATCACCTCCCGTGATCATGTATACATGTCTTGTTAACAAAATTTACCGGTGGCAACTAGTGGGCTGCTAAAGGCCGTTCGGCAACGTGGTTTTTAAGGTCTAAAATCTATCGATACTTACCTTCCCGCGATAAGAAAGCATATTCTAAGAGATGAAAAAATTGGAAGTGATGTACATGATACGGGTGATATTGGGATTCTACCTTTAATTTATCCTTACTACATGCAGGAGTATATTCAATGCCCTGTAATACAGTCGTCCGTATAAATATCAGGCATCAATAATGTTTTTTCTGGCGTGATAACATCGAATTTACCCTCTGGGCTGCTTGCTCTTATAAGATTCTCATTCCGCTCAGTTGAAAGCCAAAGTAACAAGCAGCCGACCGAGTCCATTCAAAATTCCAGTGCTTATAGTTCAAGTACGTCCGCAACATTCCAGAGCCCTATCTCAATATCGTCGCTCAAATAACGGGTCGTGTTAGATTTTTCTTAGGTTCCCGAGTTTTTTTGCCTACAGATACTCACCACAATGTCATCATGGGTCACTGAAGATACTCCCGTTTGCCGCATTTATCGTCGGCCTATGGGTGCAACAGAACGCGCCTTGTTTTGGTATGCCGAGCATGCTGGCACTGGAGATAGCCTACAACACTGTCAGGTCGACGTTCTCTCTGCATCTGATGTCTTCTCGGAGGAGAATGTTTCTCGTGCATGGATCACAATGAAACAGCGCTTCCCTTTACTGGGTGCGCAGTTTCAATTTCAAAACGATGACCCGGCTCAGGACACGTACATCGCTATTTCGGAGGCCCGACTTGCTAAAGTGCAACCCGGAGAGTTGACGTTTGGGGAGATAGCTTCACAGAACGTGGAAGCACTGATAGATGAAATACTAAACTCGCCTCGTACGTTCACTCATGACAAGCAGACCAGTATCCATATTCTTAGGAGCACAAGACGTACCGAAGAAATACCATTTGATACTACAAATTACTCACACCATTTGCGATGGTATTGCTGGCGCGTCATACTTGAGGAATTTTATCGATACTATTAGTGCTGGGGATAGGTCACATCTTACAAGGCTACTTCCTTTAGAAGAGCGTCTGCCCTCTTTGTTGTCTTGCGAGGAGCTTCGGGAGGAATTTCATTACAATCATCCTAGAACTCGATGGCGTAGAGCTATTGGTCGGGTTTTAGTGTCAATAATCATGTCGAAAATGATCGTAAGAAACTTATCAGAACCAGCTTAATTGTATACTGACGTTTATTTACGTTTCACTTCATCCAGGGTGGCCAAACACTGCCTTGTACCATGACTGAATCTACACCCTGGACACCGGCTCGCTCCAGCTTTGCAAACGCAATTTTCTCACCTAAAGAATCGGCTGAACTATATGCTACATGCCACGACAATGGTGTTACCCTTGGCCACGTACTCACAGTGCTCGGTCAAGTTGCTCTTTCCCGTATCCTCCATCGTCGATATCTTCGCGGTGAGATCTCCGAAGAAGAATGGGAACACCGCAAGCGTCAGCCAATGCACCAGGGTGAACCCGTGAACCTTCGACTATACATGAACAAAGAGTGGTACCAAAATGGAGGTGGTGGCGAAATGATGCTTGCCGTTGGTTCTTGTTTTTCCACCTTGCCTTTTTTGCCCTTCAATGACTCGCGGGAGGATCTTGATCAAGGCGCACCCAAGTTAGACGCGTTGCTTTCGAAAAAGAGGTTCTTCCACCGGTGCCACATTGTCAAATCGCACATTAAAAAGGTACTCAAGAATCCTCTTGCTGTTCATATCACCGCTATGAGCACAGAAAGGCATGGTAGGGCTCGAAATCTTGTATTGAAATGACAAAAGTCTATAGAGGCTCGCAACAATGGCAACCTTGTCGCCGCTAAAGCAGCACGCAGGAATACACCTACACCGAACTTTACAGTCGCTTTCGGTGGATCAAATTTTGGAAATGTATGGATGCTCTTTTCCAATTACTACACTATCGGCTCTTCTCTCTGACCCGATCTTTATTGAATTCATTAGACTGATGTAATGGTACCCCAATATTATCCACTCCCATCTTTCCATCCTCTTTCTCCCCTCTACCCGTCTACGCATCCTTTCAAGGCAGGTCACGCATTACCGGCACCACTTAATCTACCAGAAGAATATACCAATCCGAAGCCCGTCCTCCGTCTTGGTTCCAACATGAGTCGCATCCGCTGTCGGCCGGCTGAGTTGTACTTGGGCTCCAAGATTTTCCAAGGGAGCCTTCAAATCTGGTGCTACTTTGATGAGAACGTGTACGCCCGAGACACTGTGAATGAATGGGTAAAAGAGATTCGGAACGCTGAGTGTTGGTATCTGGGAGACGGCGATGTTGATTTGAACAGAGAGGATTTGGCGACTCAAATGTGCTCAAAGTTGTGAGAATCGCTTTTGCAAATTAGAAGCTTTTTTATTTATTTACTGTACTACTGGTTGATCTCCTGGGTGGGGAACTAGACCATTAGGTTTATATATATATTATTTTTGATTACTTCAGTGTTCTCGGTTATTCTCAATGCCTTCATATACTGGCTGTGTTTTTCATTTTACTCACCGCATATTGTGATGCGTATATGCTTAGCTTTTTCTTAGCTGGTGACCCACAAGGTCTCTTACAATATTATTGTTGATATTTATCTTTGCAAATCAACTCGATCGCATAATAATCTGCACCTGTTTGTGTGTTATAGCAGAGCACTTAGTAAGCGCCCTTGGTAGTACAAATTTGGCGGAGTAAGCGCTCTCGTCAATACAAACGTTGACCCTATTGTTAATTTGAGTTCTAGGGTTCTCGGATGCATAGCATCAATGCGCTAGTGGTACTTTTTTAGATGAAGTCCGCCTTAGATGTGCAGCAAGTATTAATCAACTGCATTCATTAGAAGTTGGTACACGAGAACTGGCTAGCGCTGATCGGGTCATGATAGATAGATTCTGATTATGGAACTTCTGATAGATATACCGTATAATCTTACAGAGTTTCTTCTCGGCCATGGCAAACACTATAAAATCAGTCATGAATCAGCAGTTTTTAGTTCAAGTAACCAACCTTGGCTTCTGTACTTGTACTACAGCAGCGTCTATTTCTTTTAGCTATTCGATTCTCTCCCCGCTCTATAAACCAACTACCCTTACGCTCTATCAATACCATGAAATCTCCTATCCTCTCATTCAGCACCATTCTTATCCTGCTGCAATTTGCATGCATTGCTTTTGCCAGCCCACTTGCTAAGGTTTGTTTGGGGTAGAATTTAACTGTCCTCTAGGCTAACTAGACTTCACTTTATTGCGCTTGAACTTTGATATTTGCGTCTTAATGTTTGGTTTGCAAACATAGAGATCATCTCCAAAAACTCTCAAGAACGTGCGGGGTGACTTGGTTGATAACAGTTTTATAGGCCATACCTATTGTGAGTCCTAATTAATCCTGGCTCGCCATTTCTATCCTATTTTAGTGTTTAATCAGCTTATAAGTGGAATGATTACCGACTTTCGCTTATCTCACTTGTAAATTACATATAGAAGGGGATATTTTGCCTTGGTTTAACTTCGATTTTGAACAAATTGCCTCTATGTACATAGAAAGTAGTTGACAAATTTTTAGTGAAATATACACTTTAATCATCGCAATTCTTGCCTGGGAAATAATATAGTGGACAATACCTTCAACCTGTGCTTGGCATACAAAGAATAAGTCTCAAGGTTTTAGCCCTTCAATATTATCTATTTATAGGCAAACTTATCTAAGTAAAAAAGATGGACATACACATGCACTACTAGTATTACTAGCGTGATAGTCCATCTAATCCATGTACAGACATTACTACCGCACTTGCCAATTATCTCTGCCACTCCTTCCATTCTTATTTGTTTTGGGTCGTTAACTAACGAGTCTCATAGTAAATAGCATGCCTTAGGAGATATAATCTGCCCAGGGGCTGCAAGCGTTGCTGAACGTGATAGCTAGTGATAGACTGCAGCTAAAGCGTTGAAGTAGCGTATGGACGATAGTGCTATAGAGTCAATAGACTAGAGACTGGCAAAACCCGCGTAAGTATTATCAATAAATACTTGCTTGAACCGATGGTTAAGAGTCGCTTGATATACTCCGAGTGGAGATACTCGATAATAGTTTAAAAAATATATAGGTGCCAGTGTAAGCCAACTGGTTAATCACATTGCTTGATAAGATTTGGCAGTAATGTGAAATCTGTGAATTTGCACCAAGCCCGTTACTAATGTCTCGCGCGGACCCTCAATAACCTGAAGCAAGTAGTCAAACCGTTCTGACCCATACGTAGCTTAGCAGCACTGGAAAAAATATGTTAGATCACTTGTGCAAATATCACACACAACTTTGATTACGCTTACCCCGCCGCAGCATTCGCAGTTGTCACTACTAGGGGGGATGCAGATTGTGCAGCAGATATCTTCGTGACGAGCAATTGCGTCTCGTGGACTAATGTCTTTGAGGACCAAGTCATGGCCTGCCATAGTGCGGAGAGTGACTATAGTAGACGGCGTATCAGAATCATTATATAGAATAATAAGCACCAAGTACAATACACACGTTCAGGCACAACTTCATTGCGTTCGACCAAGGCCTGGGTAGCGAAAGCGCTAAAAACAGTGGATAGAAGACAGACAAAGAGAGTGCTGCGCATGGTGGATAAAAATGACTAATTGAGATGAACCTCGTAAGTGGCTATGACCTAGGTAACCAGTGCCTCTAACACGGACTATTTAATACACTCCAGAGTAGTCTTGATTGATAGCTTGGCATACGGCGATGATGCTGTCTCGCTTGCGGCATGTGGTTTTTTCCAACATGATACACCATCTGGTCCTGAGAAGACACTGCCTGTCAGTGCCAATAAACTTTTACCGACCCGTGATATAATGCTTGAGAAGCCGGTTCAAGCCACTATCAGTAGGAAACAGATGAATCCGAAGTCATGAAAACCAAATATGTAAGTGGAAATTGATTATGGAAATTGATTTTAGAATAGCCTAACATTAAGTGGTATAATGAACTCCGGATGGTGTAGCCCTAGTAGCTATACACATACTGCACAAGAAAATCGATTCTAGGGGAGACGATTGCTCTGTAAGAATTGTTCGAAAGAGTGTAATACCATCTGGTCTGATAACCATAGTATAAACTTGTATATGAAACTCACCGGCATATTCAAATACGTATCCATAACGAATCTATGCTCGGCACCCAGGTTCCCAAGATTGGAAAAGATAGGCAAGCTTGAGTCACTTTCTCAACTTGAAGCTGATAAGAGACTTGACTAATATCTCCGAATTATCGCAAGCATGAGGCTGCTGTTAAACCCGGCCTTCCCGAGTGAGGTCACAGCCTGGGAATTCATGGCCTAGGTCCGTCCCTCCCTGCCAGCTATTTGAATGCAAGATTTAAATCAACAGTTGCTACTACTAGCCCAATAACTGATTCATGGAGACCGTTTAGTTTACGGTAATACTGTTAAAAGCACGCCTGGGTATCTATGTACCAAATAAATGCAATATTAGAGTATAGATTTCAGACTGAAAAACAGGTTTAGCCCAAATGTGAGCTGTAGGCCTCTATAAACGACTTTGATTAGTGAGCAATAAACCTCGGGCCGTATCATAAGCAACATCTTCTAAATTTCATCAGATAAGACAGAAATATATATAAGCAAGGGGCAAGCTCGGAAAATGATAATCTTTTTAGTGATGTACATGTGCTGATGATGCTGTGACAGTGGTGCCGATGTGGGGTTGATCATAAACGTGGTTGATCATGAATACTTGAGAGCATGCGGGTCCAAGTTCATGTGCCCGGTCCTGACAGTTAATTCTCACAGGAAGGGGGGGACAGAGAGGATCAGTGGTACAAGTCCAGAGTTTTGTCTTTTCCCTTTTTCCCGCGGAGAGCGCCTTAGGAATAGAGCTGATCGAACGAGGATATTCAACCTACTGATCTCCTTCCGTCAACGCCGTCAAAAAGGGTCATGGGTATTTTGAAATGCCACGGAGTGCGGCGAATAATATCCAATGAATGCAGATGCCCGTAGCTGAGGGAGCTCCGAGAGTAGAAAGTAAAGCATGTGGTTGAGCTCGAGGAGGACTAAAGTGATGATCGTAATTTAAACTCAGAGTACTGAGTACTTTGCCTGGAATGAGAGCCCCAAGCCGGTATTGATTAGCTTTATTGCAGCAGCAAGGAGAGGCAGACGGCCAGTCGATGGTGGCAGCACCTAATTACAGCATCAACAATTGACGGCTACTGTATTCCAAGTTTAAGATCCAAGTCTAGGCTAGGTTAAATAAAAACACGCGCAGATTACTTGAAGATCGTGAATTTTTTGCACTTCCGAGGGGGAAAGTTAGCCAGGAGCTGTGTATCAGACACCAGTCGGTGATTAGCTGTCTGTCAACAATTTGAAGCGTCAACTTGGACTCGGAGCGCGACGTCAGCGCGTCAGTGACGGCCACGAACGCTACCGACCGAATGAGCGATGTATTACGCACCACGGCAATACATCAAGACATCATTTGTGTGCTGCTGGCAAGTTACAAGATGGGGATAGAGGTATTGATTGATTCTGCTTGTTATTTCCTCTCTCATCTGTCACACGGTAGCTTGAGGCCGAAGTAAGACTATCAATACAAAAAAAAATTGAAAATTACTCATTCTGGTCACTGTTCGGGTGTGCAGCCCAATTTAAATTCTACAACCTGCAAGCCATTTTTTTTCCGAGGAGCTTAGATTCAGGCGGCAGAATACGGTGATGATGCACAAGTAGGCACAGGCAGGCAGGCAGAGATTTGGCGGAGCTGTTGGCTGGCTTGCTTCTCCGTCGCTGCCAGTGTGTGTATTTTCAACGCCATCCTCAGCTTCTGTGACATGAATTCTTGTGTTCCAGTGTCCCTTCTTTCTTCGCCTTCTTTCTCTTCAAGAGGATCCGCTGCACTTCCTTTGCAAGTCACCTGGAAAATACCTTTGAAACAAGCGCTCGCGGCTTGCCTCGCTTGCCGAAGATGATGCAAGTCTGGCTAGTCCCGCATCAAGATGGGATCATTCCTTGCCAGGCCATGCCGGTCTTTGTTTGCACTTGTAGGCGCCGTCAACAGGGCCAACTTGAACGGGGGGGGTCGTCCATGGCGGCCTCTCTTCGTCTATTGCCGCTTGATCATTGGCTGATTATCGCCATCGACAATATGGCATGCAGTATGTCTGCTAGACGCCTCGCCATTTCTCAGTATAGACACAGAGAGAGAGAGAGAGAGATCATAATAGAGACGTCTAGGCACGGAGCGGCATTTGAATGCAGATCAAGAGCATGACCGGCTGCATCAGATTATTACCACACAGGGCCAATCCAACAATCCATCTCAATGTATCTTTCCACTTCACTTTACATTTCTCGGGTCTAGTCCTATAAATGTCTCCATTCAATCATGCCCTGGTCTCTTGTCCGGCTTTCCTTTCTGCGCCTGCTCCGGTCCTCTCTTCTCTCTCCCAGCAGTTGCTCCTCCCTCTCTCTGCTAGTATACTCCAGTCATGTCTAGCGAGCCACCGACCGCGACGATTGAGCAGTCTCTCTATGTGAGCCTCATCCTAGGCTCCATGTTTTATGGTTAGTATCGGCATCGCCCCCACCCCCAGCCATTGATGTGAGCGAGTGAACAACATCTCATCTGATACCACTCCTCCCTCCTCTGCGCTGCTCTGCCACAACTCAACCACCCAGGTGCCTACTATGTCTGCTTCTTCCTCTCCTTGCACTTCCTGCGCTCGAACCCGAACCTGACCCCGAGCACGCGACGGTTCTACTCCATCTTCAGCTCCATCCTCGTCGCCTTCAACACCCTCAATATTGCCACGATGTGTTACGACGGCCAGATGATGTGGATCGTGCATAGGAACGACCTGGGAGGACCCATGGAATATTATTATACGAGCTCCTCAACTGGATGGCTCATCGCCGGTGATACAACGCAGGCAGCTGCGAACCTTCTAGCGGACCTCCTGCTAGTGAGTTTCCTTTCCTTTTTGTTTCCGATATGAAGTGTAATTAGCGCGCTTCTTGTCGTACTCGATTCTCATCTCTTCCTCTTAAACCTATAGATATACCGGTGCTATGTCATTTACGACAGTCAAGTCTGGATCACCATCTTCCCGCTGCTGTGCACGCTCGCCTTTACAGGCACGTTCATTGTGACGCAGTACATGGCTTCGACGCAGACGTTCCCCTCGGCGAACGCGGGCCTCATCCTCGAGGTGGCCAACTACGCGACGACGGTGGGGATGAACCTGATCGTGACGGTCCTCATCTGCGCCCGCCTCCTCGCACTCCACTACCGCTTCAAGCAGATCGCGGACCGGCGCGTGTCGGGGATTTACACCGGCTTCTCCGCCATTATGATCGAGTCCGCCGCACCATTCTGTGTTTTGGGGATCCTCACGTGTGTGCTGGACTTTACGGAGGCGAACATCGCGCCCGTGTTTACGATGCTGTGGTATTGCGCTTGTGTATGCCTTTTTTTTTTTTTTTTCTCTCCACTCTTGTCTAATTCTTCAGCAAATAATTGATTTGATGATATCACTAGGCCATCTCCCCACAACTTATCATCCTTCGCGTTGCTATGGGTAGCGCGTGGCGCAAAGACACCCTCGCCGAGCTGCTCTCCTCCTCCAAGCCTATGAGCACAATGGAGTTCTCCTCTCGCCACGCACAGCGCCAAGGCCGTCGTCGTGGCGCTGTCACTACCTCCACCACAGGTATGGGCGACACCTCGAAGGACGACGATATGCATACGACAGTCGATGACGATAAGATCGCCGATACACAGCTTTCGGACGTGAGGTTTGCGTATACCGTAAACGATTCGATGACGGAAGTGTGATCATGGTGATATGACGGTGCAAGTGAGTTTTGTGTCTTATCGTGGTGGCGAATCATAGGCGTTAGTTTCGGAGTCGGTGCTGTGACTGTATTGGTGCCCGTTTTGGTTTTTACTCTACTCTGCTTTTGCTTGGATTGCACCCTTTTCCGTTCTCTTTTCGTTGTTTTCCCTTTTTTTTTCGCTTTCGCCCCTGTTTATTCGTTACTTTGAGCGATACCCGAACAAAGGAAAACGGCTCAGAGACTCGAGGTACGACAGAACAGATATACTCCTTCGATATATAAATTTTAAAGCACAACACAAAAAATATTGCAACATTTCAGATCGACTGGGTTGGAGCTTTTCTTTATTCGAATAGGCGTGTGGATATGTAAATAATGCATAGCACCATAGTGGTTACTGGCTTCCCTTTCTCACTGTATAATCTATGTCTATATATTTATCCGTCAACCCATCCTCATCACCATCATCACCAACGTTCTTATATACTACCCATATTATAAGTACATATATATATATAACGAGCGTACAAAAGTCCTTAAACAAAGTATAGTATATACGATCCCTTGGTGATCATGACAATATAGAATAGAAAGTACTACTACCCTTTTAGAGTGGTTTGTGTAATGGCGAAATAAACTTCTTTCAAAGAAAATCTCTACCATCGATGGACAACAAAAAGGAAAGAAGGGTGTGTACGAACAGTGCAATGTGTCCAGCGAATGCTCACTAATGAAATGAACATGTCACCAAGTCAAAGTCGTCTGTCGAATCGGGCGAAGTTCCTTGTTAATTCCTCATGATAATTTCTTTACATTCGCTAAATTCGGGCAACAGGACAACTTAAAATGCTCATATTTATAATGCGATGCAGCCAAAACCGCACGACTGAATAAATTTCGATTCTCTTCACCTCTAACCTCTGGGCTTCTTGACTATGCACCGAATCTTATTAACTCGAAATTCGGCAATCCATTATACATGTAGAAGAGGATATCGATGCCTCCCAAAGCCTTTTTTTTTTGGCATATTCAGTTATACACTTTCAATCTACTAGCAATCTCGATCTACGTATGAGGCCTTTTTGACAGATTTAGAACAGGCGGCCTCAGACTTGAGTACGGCCTATTACTATGGCTCTCAGGCTTGCCGGGTTCACAAGACCTTTGACACACCACATTCCCAAATTCCACTTAGCACCCAAGTCTAGAAGTAATGTTTACATTCCTATGATAGTGAAATATGTTGTATGGCCTCCCGACTTTAATACTAAAGTTTGTCAATATAGATTTCAACCTACCTTTGATTCCATAGTACTACTAGTATATATTAGTAAAGTATTATCCACCTATGATTATCGCTCAACATGAGTGTCCATAGCCTTTACATTTCAATATTAATAAATTAAAACCAAGTTGTTCTGTAATATTAACATGAAATGTTGAGTCGCCTTAGGCCCGGTAAGCGTCATCGGTATGATTGTGATCAAAGTGTAGAGCTGCGTCACGCTCTTCTCTTGGTATATTTGCTCTGTTGGCAGTAAAATTTCCATTTTCTTTTTGATAGATAAACCGCTAGTGGTAGAATTGCAGTTATTTATCTCATACATTTGTGATCCCGCTGTATAATCTCGTCCTTTTGTGTAGCCCGACTTGATCATACACGCTAGTTTTTATCAAGTTATACACAAAGCTATCGTATTCTCATATCCAACTGTCAATGAATTATTCCGGCCTCCCTTTTCCCCCAATATGATTGCTTGCTTTCTTGCATCATGCTCGTCGACTTGGATTGCAGTGTGCAAGTTAATCTTTAGAACCAAACACAGGCGTTAACTATCTTTTGTATCTTGAATTATTAAAGGCAATTGAAAACATACTTCCATCGTAATTTGGCCCGGTGCCGGTTTCACTATCAACACTCCGCTATTATATAGGTGAGTTCATGAGCATGATGCCAAGGGTTATGGAACAAATGGTTGGGCTCTGGATATGGCCGCACCTTGGATGTAGCCAAAGCTTGAACTCCATTGAGCAAACTAAGCAAGGCGATTAATTGCAAGGCCAACGTAGCAAATGTTGAGGCTCGAAGATGCATGGTAGTGTTGGGGTTATGAGAGTGTATGCACAGTGGGGAGGGGGGGGGGGCGCTTCTTTAAGGTGAACTCGGGGTGTGTGTTCAACTCTTTGGTGGCTTAGGAATACTAGCAATACGTGATATTACGCTGGTATTTAAAGTATTTAAGCGGCGCAAAGGCGCATACAAAAGGGTCTTTTTTTCCTTACCTTCTCGTGACCGGGAAAGAATATTGGCATTAAAGCTGACTGTCAAGGATTGACTAAGAGATATTGATTTGGGCCTTGAATCTGTCATGAGAGCCGTTATCATGATGCTAGTAAGTTGAAGATCACGAGCTGCTTACCCGCTACCATCATATCGAGACTTGAATGACACTTGGGAACAGCTGGATCAATCAGGAAAGGTCCCATCAAATGTCAAAGTGGCCTTCTATTTGGTGTTTTGGATGTACCTTCGGGCGCGGGCTTAGGCAATACCTCGTAATTATCATTCCTCCAGCGATAGGCATTCTATCGCAAGCACCAGTGGTGTTTGCAACTTCAAAGTGACTCTGCTACCGGTGTGGAACTGGGGCCAAAGAACTACCAGTGTTAGAGTGAGTAGCTTGGGTGTAATTCAGCTGTTTCATCGCCAGTACCTTTCTAATCACAAGGTTCGGATTTACTAATCGTCATCAGTCGGTGCTTTGGATATCGCTCAATTTTGATAGTCAGGTGACGGAATGAGTGCTACAAGGGTGTTATAATGCTGCCATGGTGTGCCTTGTGTAAGAATATACGATATGATCGACTCACTCTTATCACTCACCATGAGAATATATCAGGTACAAAAGAGCATTATCTATGATAAAGGACCCTTCGGGTTTGTGACCGTCTGTTATTTGCACTTCACACTGAGACTAATTTGAAAGCTGAAGCGTCAAAGTATTATCTGCTTGATACAAATGGTTAATCCCAAGAAACATCTCATTAGCCTACTCTGGTTTATCTCTGTGTGTTCCTGACTCACGCAAGCGTGCCTATCTATTACTCTCATATATGGTGTCGGTGACGTGATTAACTTGGACGAGGTGCGGATATGAATTGCCACAGTCCCCGAGATTTTTGCCGATATCCGACATGAAAACATAAACGTGATCTTGGCCCGACTCTCCCCTCTCTACCAATTTTCTCCTTGGTGCATAGACATAGAGGGGGGTTGGGCTGAAGGGGTAATCGAATAAACAAGATGAGCACTGAAATAAGCAGCGGAAGGTGAGGGGAGGAAGAGGGGCGCACCTTGGAACTTTCGCGCACGCGTTGGTGCATCAATAGTGCACGATCTCTATTGTGCGTACTCATTGTCGGTCTTGTTTCCATCTGTCGACCTCAGGTATGGAAACGGCTAGCTCAGACTCAACCACATGCAATCCATTCGGGGTAATAGGAGGATTAGGCTGGCGAACTTCCTTCTTGAAATACGTTGTCGGTGTCCGAGCCGATGTTTCTGCAATGCGATCGCAGTAAGCTGTGTCAATACATTCAGTAGCATATTGCTACTAGACATCGAGAATGCCCCGCCTTCTCTTGCTCCTTGTTTGCCAGAAATCTAAAAACTGAAAGGCTCTTTTACTCCCTCCTTTGTCCTGGTTTGTTTTTTCCCTCCTGACAGCGAGTGGTTCTCCCTTCAGTCTTTTTGACTATTGTTAACATGGCAGCTCTGTGGACTCAGCCCAACCCTTGATATGACGTGAGTGTGGCGTGGGGTGGCGTGGCATGACAGAACGTATGTATGTACAGAGAATCCGAGGCTGTCACCGATGACAACACCACCCCTGTCCTGTCCAAGCCATGTCGAGTGAGGCGCTCAGTTGGACGTTAATCATTGACAGAGGTGCATCGTGGCATATTTGTCCTTCAAGGTTTTTCTATACCATGGTTGTGGGTGAATGTGACTCGTGCTCGGGGCAGAATTTGAATTGATTGTCAAGGTTCTCCGAAGAAAGGAAAGGCGAGGGTTATACCGGTGATGCGCCGCTGATCCATGGCAGACCGCCAAGACAGAACCCCAGAAAAGAAATCCAAACCAGACCCCAATGCATCGATCACGACTCACCCATGGAAGAAAGAAGTGGAGAAACAGCCTAGAAGAGCAAGGTCATTCACAATAATCAAGGGGGCCGAAGCCAAGCAAGTTTTGAGCTTAATGCTATTCATCGTAGAATAACGCTATACGATTCACGGCTCCTCTTTCTTTTTTTTTTCTTCGTATTCCCCCCCCCCCCCTTCCACAGCCTTGGCTTTGATTTTGACCGGCACAGGTTCACGCACCAGTACACCTACTCGCCCCTTCGCTACCCGCTCTCCACGTCGTACAAAAACTGAAGCGGAACTGATGACGATCCAGGGTGCTCAGTTCGTCTGCTCAACGGGACGCTTCTCGAGGATCCCATCGACAATGCCGAACTCGAGTGCCTCTTGGGCTGTCAAACGTAGTCATATCCCAAACGCGCGATGTACAATGAAAAGTTATATCCCATCAGCATGAGCAAGGTAGATAGAAGCACACAAAAAAAAACGTACCGGTCATGAAGTAATCGCGTTCCAGTGCTTTCTCTAAGCACGTACAATAGTACTTGTTAGCATACGAATCGGTATGGAAAGAAAAGAAAAAACCTATACGTACGGAACCGGTCCAAACCAGCCGCCTTGCTCTCGCCTTCTTTACCGCAATGTTTCTGGTATATCTCCGTCAGTACCTCACGCACGCGCAGGATCTCCTTGGCGTGGATGGCGATGTCGGATGCTTGGCCGCTTGCACCACCCGAAGGTTCTGGTTCATCGCAGTTGCAACAAGGTTAGGTGATGTCGAACATTAGGGGATTTGCGAGCAAAGATCACGTACGGTGGATCATGATGCTTGCGTTGGGCAGGCAGTGACGTTTGCCCTTTTCGCCAGCGGCAAGGAGGAGAGAGCCCATACTGCATGCCTACGTGGGTAAAGAGAAAGAAGAAGAGATGTCGAAGAGATGTACGAGTAGAAGAGGTTTATATCAATGAATCCTGGGCGAGAGAGGACGTATTTACCTGTCCAATGCAATATGTATGTATCGGTGAGGATACATACTGTTGTGGTAATATGCCAGACAGCAGCATAAACAGAGCGAACGTTTTATGTTGTTGGATATCATGGAGGTGTGAATAGCTAGACGATGAAAGCTAGATGAATCAGGAGCTGACCTGCATCTACACATTCCGCATAACAAATCATCAGTTCAACTGCGAGACTGTTACATACGCAATCGCAAGCCTGTAGAGTGTGTAGGAGAGATAACGCACAGTATCATATATTGCCAGTCCCGCCGTGACACTTCCTCCGGGTGAGTTTATGTATAGGTGAATCGGCTTTGAGGTCTCCTCCGCCTCGAGGAAGAGTAGTTGTGAGACAAGCAGCGCCGAATCGTTGTCCCTTATCTATATTGGTCACAACCTGAGTCTTACACCATCCTCGTACAGCTTTACATAGCATGGTGTAAAAGAAAACTGACAGGTCCATAGAGCATAATTACACGCTCGCGTAGAAGCCTGGAGAAGATGTCATAGGACCGCTCTCCCCTTCCCTATTGCCGAAATAAGCCCAGCCCACCGAGAAAGCGAGAGACCAAAGAGAGCTGCTTTACTGTCTGTTCAATGACGATAGGGACCAGATTTGACGTTGGTGGGTGCGCCCAGCTGGCCGAGAGTGGGTGGTAGCTTCTTCTCCGAGATATTGTCGCCAGTTGTGAGCGTGCAGCAACAGGTCTAGTGAGAGCATTTGAGGCGGTTCTAGTAAAAGCGTTTCGCAGCATTTTTTTTTTTTGTCCGAGTAGTCTAATGCGGGAAAAGAAAGCGATGGAAGATGTTGGTCAAGATATCTCGTTCAACACAAGGAATGTTACACTGGTATTTACAACCAGCGAATGCTTATAGTCGGAAATAAGTTATGAGCAGCACATTTGATTACATGCTAACGTCACCTTCCAAAAAAGGCAGGAGGAAGCCCCGGATGCCACGCGCGCTCTCGTGACTTTTGGCTGTCATTCACTCAACTCTTCACTTGAAGTCATCCTACGACACGTCCTGCGCGAACGAGGCGCTGATATAGCTCACGGTTTTGCAATCAAAGAAACTATCGTATACTCAAACTGCTGCCTAGCGGCAAACACATACCCAAATCATGAATTCACGACGTCTCAAAACCGACCGGTCGACCGACGCTCCGATGGACTTTCAGTTCACGTCCCGTCCGACCTCCAACATCAAGCCCGTCTGGGCACGCTCAGCGAATTCAAATGGCGATAATGACGGAGACGATCTCATGACGCCCCAAAAACGTGCGTGCGTGTGCTCTTGCCGTTTGTTACGTCTACTGATTTACATGCACACACCCATAATCGCTCTTCCCCACACTTGATCTTAAACACCTGTGCATGTATGCATACCATGTACGCTCCGGTAAAACCTGCAATATGCACACAGGCCCACACGACGATATCGCTTCCCCCAGTCCATCTACTCCAAGCTTCGCATCCATAGCAGCCGGCGTACAACACACGACCATGTTCGGCACGAACACGAACCAGCCCTTCCTGTTCAACGCGCCCGCGCCTCCCCCATCCTCGGCTTACCCATGGCAGCCCCCATCTAATTTCTCACCTCAAAAGGCTTTCCCTCAACCACAGGTTGAAGAAGTCAATGACGTTGACATGCGCGATGCGAATGGGCTAGCGTCGCCCGAGCGGTTGGGTAAAACTGCCAAAGACGGAAGCAACGGCGAAGGCAACGGGAAGGCATCGTCCAGTGCACGTGCGATGGCGCTCGGTGGTCTACGTAGGGTGTTCAAGTCGCGCCAGCGCCGGCAGGAGCAAGAGTATTCCGATGCGAGCGAGAGTGGAAGTGAAGATGAGACTGGAGACGATGAAGGTGGCGGGAGCGGGGCGGTGATCGCGAATGGCAAACGGGGGAGCAAGAAGGGCGGTGGTCGTAGGAAGACAACGGCAAGGGCGCAGAGCTTGTCAAATCATTATACGCTCAATATGCCTGCGCCACCAGCGCCTGTGTCGGATCTTCCGAGCACGCTGCTTGGGTAAGTTGATTGATCCTTTTGGTGGTTATGGTGGATCATGCGAGAAAGATACAATCCTGATGCCGACTTGATTGGAACAGATATCTCCAGTTCTTCTTCAATCTCAGCCTCGTCCTGCTCTTCCTCTACCTCCTCGTTCAGTTCATACTCACCGTTCAACGGGATGTCGAACACCGCATCACAGAATACTCATTGGGTATGTAGCACGCGTTGAATATGCGTTTTCTTAATCAACCATGATCCGATGCATTAATACTAACGATAATATTTATCATAGACATTGTTCAAGAAATTGCGCTCTGCGCTTCACACTACAAAAACAACTTGTGCGATCGGAACCCGGTGCCGGCGATGACGCGCCAGTGCCATGCATGGGAGACGTGCATGAACCGCGACCCTACAGCCGTGGGCCGCGCACGCATCGGTGCTGAGATGGTCGCCGAGGTGTTCAACGGCTTCGTGGAACCCATTAGCTGGAAGACACTTGTAAGTATCCACTTAATTTTTGTATATGAACTATATGTGATTTTTTTTTACGCTCTTCCCTTCTATGTCTTCTATGAACGGGAGGGCAAGAACTGACCGTGCTCCTTCTCTTTTTTTTCTTCTTCTTCTTGTCTCCAACAACTGACCAAAAAAAAACTTCAGGCCTTCTCCCTCGCTACGCTAGCATTCATGACCGTCTTTGTCAACGCGCTTCTATCGCTCTATCGTTCGCGCGGTACACATCCCCACCCTCATCCTACATCACCATCACCAGCGTCATCGATCCCACCAACCCCACATCATCCGCAACACGTAGCCGGTTATGCGGGGTACCTGCCCCCACCGTGGAGTCAGCAGCAGCAACCTTATCATTTACCACCATCCTCGTGGATGAAAGAGGAAGGTGGCAGCAGTAATGCCGGTGCACCGGCGAGGAGGCGGAGGTTGGAGGGCGGCGCGGTGGAGAAGGTTCGTTGATAAGTTGGTCTTCGCGTGCCGCTCATGGCACGCAAGGATGGATGTTCATCATGGAGTTCATATACGTTTGTGATGTTGTTTATCATTATTTTCTTTTTCTTTTTTTGCGAAGAATCGTAATAATAATTAGGTCCGTCGAGCGGAGATGAAGCTCGATGAAGGTCAAAGACCCACCTTGGGGAAATTATAACGCTATTCAGCAATGTGCCTTCAATTTGTGAACCTCATTCAGAAAACAGACAACAGATGTCACCGGACCTGAGAAACGGCAAAAGATGCTTGGAGTACGGCACAAGTTAATCTCAAATAGCATGAATTATTACCTTCGTTTTCGGCTCCCTTTACTTTTCTCGACATTCACTAACAACATACACATTGTCTCATGAACGACTTCATGCTTTAAATTGACACCGCTTCATCATCTGACCGTCACCAGCCAAGACTTCATTTTGTTGATTGTCTTGGTCATGATAGAACACCTACTGCGAACAATATAATTTACTGAGATTCCATTACACTAACTTGGAAAAAAGTCAAATCACGATCACATATTCAGGCTGTGAAGGGCATATGACATCCCGACACGATGCCGCCAAGGACCTCAAGCCTTTTGTCAATGCATCAGTGCATCAGTATTCATCTGTTTCCGAATATGACACGCAAAAAGGCAAAGTTTCAAATTCAGAAAGACAAGCGCAAAAAAGAAGGGTTTGTATGTACCACAGCCATGAAGTCATTCGTGACTACATGACTGGCTAGCCAGCGTATGAGCGTGCCATACGTCTGATCGGACTTGATCTTAATCGCTGATACTATCTTCCAGATGTATACGCCTTCACATGGCCTCATGGGCCTAGTCGGGTTTAAAATATATCAATACGGTCAAACTGGCCACAATAACCCCCAGGTCTTTCGATCGGCACTTCTCTAGGTTTCGGGGAATTCAAGTTGGCTCCACACATCTAGGGGGTTCTAAGACCTCACACACAATATCGCTAGCATGCGGAGCCGCACCCCAAAATCCATCCATGCCGTTGAAGATCCGGAATGCATTTGACTGTTCATATCGATGATATCTCAAGACCACGTTGCGCTGGCTTGTCGTTTCTCCGTGGGATGTAATATGCCACTATACAGGCGGCAGCTTGAGCGCATTCAATGTTATACATGCAATGCTGATAGAAAAGGCTTCGATTGCTTCGAGATCTTTTTTTTTTTTGTATTCAGTTATCTAGCTTCAAGGTGTCTCTCCCTTCTCCGGTTTCTTATTAATATGTTTCAGGACGGAAATTTTCTTCAAGAAGCTGACGCTAAAGAAGGCCTCGGTACGCGACACTACATCGTCATGAACGTCTCGACCGTGAAATCGCCTATTTTTTTTTAAGTCGTTCTTGACTTTCTCTTGCTTCGTTATACGGATGTTCTTTCTTCCGCTGTTCAGTTTCGTCTCCATTACGATTAACTACTGTCTGGAGCTAAATAGGAGGAATGTTCCTTTTTTTCGCTCCATTCAAATTCTGTCGTCTCGCGTGATCTCTAGCCAATAGGACCGCCTCTACTAGTATAATGACGGCTATGCCTCTGCGCGTATGCACGTTAACTGCTAATCTTAACTTCCTACAAGATCATGTCAATAGTGTTCCACCTAGACTGAATAACACAGGGGGGACCGTTCTCCAAGGGAGCGGAGAGATAGCTAACGTCTATGATACTAACTAGCTTACTCACTCTCAATCATGATACTCCATACAGTGAAATGGTGTCCACTCTGACGGTTTCTGGTAACCCTCTCGCTTATTCTCTTAGACTTCCATTCGTCACCTTTCGCGCCGTACGAGTCAACGCAACAAGGTTCTGTCTCCTAGTAAGTAAAAGTATGGCAACTCGCACAACCACCGAATTATATACCATGTCCACGTTTAGTAAATCAATGACGGACCGGTCGCCGCTATGGTTCTGCCCTTGACATTGCTTTTGTTATCATTGCCAGTGCACCCATTTAGTCACTAAATTACTAGGTTCCATTCTCCGCCGGCGTGCATACATACCACTCAAAACTTATCCATACAATGGCATACACGCGCGTGCATCTAGAGCGTGCCTTGACTGTGATCGAGTCCGTCGTTATGTTTGCGGGGGTAAATGAAGACCCGATGACTTTGCGCTTGTTTCTCCCCCTTGTTCTTTTCTTCTCCCGTTTTGCCCCGTACGTGTTCCATTGATCATGATAATCATGGATGCATATTATAGATATGGATGTCTGGCATGTTGCGACTTGTTTGTCTGCCGAACACAAGGAAGGCCGGGGTAAAGGAAGGGTGGGGCATTGTCAGAGATCCTCGGGTCTCTTGAATCTTATTGCTCAGGCCGCTCAGGATCGCTGAATTCAAACTGGACCGCAGCATGCATGCCCGTTGAAATGTATATACCTTCTTCTCTTAGGTCTGGTCTTTCCACATGCAACGGGATGGCTGAACACCTCGGATGAAGTCTAAAGAATGTGGAGACAGACTACGCAACGGCCGTGCGTGTATGCCTCAGGTTGATCCTGTCACTAAACGGCGGACGAAGAAAACCTTGTAAAGTCTAGAGCTTTGAAACTCTACCTGCAATTGATTGAAATATCTTATGCAGGTGCGGTGCTATGGTGCATGCGTATTTGCGCGCAGCAGTGGTCATAATATTTCTAGTTATGGCCTACTCGCTCCCACGTCGCCTTTAGTATATGTATAACACAACGTCCTATGATCGGGTGTATTTTTATTGGCTTTTTACGTCTTCTCTCCTTCCTTGAAAACCCTTGCAATAACGCGCCTTGGCCACTCAAATGCCCCATGCACCAGGAGACTGGTAGCCCCCGGTGAGGAAAGAATGGCGCGGTCAAACACGAGGTTTTTTGGAGTGCTGCTCGACTGCTCCTATCTATCAGCTGACTATCTTCTGATCTGGTTCTTGTTACGTTACTTGGACACAAGACATGCCCACAGCTTCCCGGCTTTCTCTTGTTGCTGCGGTGGCGACAGGCTACGAATCATGCTTACCTTGACAAGCCTAAGCGCACTCGGTGCCTTGCTCATTTCTCAGAGACATCGGTGTTTGTTGGAACAAATCAGGTCATGCGCTCAAGCACGTCAATATATAGACATGCATCTAGTGCGTGTGTTGTGTTGGGTGCATATCGGCAGGAAGTATAACAGCTGATCGATTTTCCGAGCGATAAGGCTCGTGATTGTGAAAATAAGATATATAAAAAACAAAAGGCAGGGGTGCGCGTCTTCGGGAAATGGTGCAAGAATTTTGTCCAACTAAAATATATACATCTAACTCCATATTTGGCATACACGCAAGGGTTACATTCGTACAAAATGGGCGCTCTATCGTCCCGTCTCTCCACTTGCTGGCCTCGGTCTTGAATTGCCAGTACTCGATGCTGCGTCACTATACGATTGTCTCGCCGGTATACACGGCACTGCGGTTACTCATTATGCCACCATAATCTTCCTTCTCCAGCTCTTCGGACTTCGATGCAAACTAGTATATGATTATGATCATCATGATTTCTCTTCCATTTGTTAGATTAGGCTCTTGGCTTTCTCGCTACCATGATTACCCTTAGCTTAGGTATGCACCAGTATTATGAAAGGGTCAGATTTGGGAAAAGAGGTCGCTCATATGATACGGAGCCTGTACTTATCTTGCTAATCATTTGAACATTTAAATTGCCGTGGACTCGGACTTGCTGCTCACTTGTTCTTGGCTACCTGACAATTATCTTTTTGGTAACGCCGATGCATCATGAAGCAGGATAGACCATTCCAGATACGCTATGCGGCGTCGATGATCACCAAGTCCAACCACATTTTTGAATGAGACAAGTGAATAGAATTTCTGCTCGTTTCGGAGTCCCTAGGGAGTAAGCAACGCCCGAGGAACATTGCTACTATAAGATGCATATGAGATGGACTATAATTGACATGTACCACTTTCGTCATATAAGTAACTATTACTATTTTTTTTTTACCTTGTGAGACTCTTTAAGTTTCTTTTCGATTCTGAGCTGGGATGCTATTGATGCTACTATGCTTTATGTACACTGGGAACACGAACATCCTGATATATGCGCATATATTATATTGACAATTGCAATTGATACCCTTTCGACAGTCATACAAAAGCATACATTCACATAGGCCAGGCCCAGAATAACTTTCACTCGAGTGTGTATTACGTCATTACACACTTTCACTCAGCCTATAATAGGACCCAGGAAAGCCGCAGCCCTTTTTCGCGAGATTGGTCCGCCCCATGTCCGAATTAGTAGACAAAAGCTACTGATTTAGGATGGAATTAGCCATAAGAGAAGAATAAGCACATAAACTCTGTTTTTGGCTACCAATTCGGACACGCGGAGGACCAATCTCGCGAGGTATTCCCTGGTCCTCCTATAATCTATGTAAGCAACATCGGTTCCGCAGGTGAACATTGAACATTAATATGGACACATACCTAACGTGTCCATCAGCGGCATTACATGCATCACTCCGAGTTAATCACTCTGAATCCGTCCATGAGTGCATGAACGTCAAACTGTGATAATAAAAGTGACAAATACGGCTTAGTCCTGTTCAAGGTCCACTTCCCCAGTAGTTAGGCTCTTGATAAACAAGAGAATATCAAGTGTTGTATCGTCGGACTAGCGTTTTCGCCGAGATGTAGATAGTGCGATGTCCATCAGTTTTATTATTATATACGCGCATATTATCACTACCAAACGCTCTCTTACCTCGAATGCAACAAAACAACAGAAAGCATACCAGAATAGTATAAGATAGAAATGAGATAGTGTATTGCCGTGTATTCGACCGATCATGCGATCACGGGTGTCATGATTACGAACTTCTCGCGCGGCGATTGTGTCAAGCTTTTCTTCCTCAACTCCGATTCTATTACACTCACTCACTCCTGCTGTTTGACGCACATGCATGACCACGGTCGGATGTATCGACCGTACTCCGGCTGCGGCATTTTCCTTGCTAGTAGGCTTCTCCTCAAACCAGCGCTTCCAGCTGTGCAGTAAGAACCCGATGCGCAGAAGAAAAAATCGTTCTTCATCACTAGGACAAACTTATAGTGCGTGACTTATTTGGAGCAACTGCATCCAGTGACAGCCTCTCCAAGCGGATCTTGGGGCCCCGGATGATGCGGCACGCGGGTTCCGCACGTATGAGTTTATGCAACAGCACACTATAAATATTCCAAGGAGCTCAAGCTCAAGCTCTGTCTTAGTGGATAGCAGAGTTGGGTCAAGAGCAATCAAACACTAAATAGAACGTAACATGGGAATAGTACCGATACTTTAGTTGCTTACCATTAGTAGACCAGTCCAAGTCGTCATAGTCATCATTATTCAGACTAAATGATTGGGCGGATTCAAAAGGAAGAGACGACGTCTGTGCGGCTAAGGCTAAGCAGCTTGTTGTCTGCGAGGCGACGCCCTGGTTGTCGGCTGTAAAAAGGCTATCTTACTCATGCGAACCAGTGACGTTACACTGATGCTAAGATATGTGGCACCCAATGAGACACATTCCACGTATCTTCCGTCATGCATGTGTGTGGACGCTACATACGGTTTAGTCCCAATCCCCAGATATACATGTAACACACGAGATGATGCACCGATCATGAGCCTGACGAGTAAACAGTCAGGGAGGGCGATCTTGGCATTTTGGCCTCGCAAAATGTTATGTTGTATGATTGTCACGCATACTGTTGTCTTAATTCGGCTAAAGCGCATCATTAACTCTCATTTGCTGCAAGAATCACGGGGAACTTGAATGGGCAGATGAGATGCAACTAAATGCCGCTAGTGCATTTGATTCGATGTCTATATCTGTGTAGTCTAGTGATATTTATTCACGCGCGCCAATCAAATTCTTCGGCTTGATTATTGTATGCGAACAGAACTTCTTTTCCGCTTCTTTTCTTTTTCCCTTTCCCTGGACAACTGATAAGCTCGGATTATGCTACCGGAGCCTGACGCACAAGACGGAATCCAAGTGGAGCTACGTGATGTACAGGGACAGACGACAGACAGGCTTTAGCCGCCGAACATCGACTTTCGTGTCGGAAAAATGAGCCAACAGCCATTGATAAATCCATTCACATCCCAGGCTAACAAAAATAAAAATAAGAAGTAACAATGAAGAAGACGTAATTTATTCTCTTCTTGGTGCTTGAAACTAGCTCTAACTCTTTGTCTTCGTTCTCTTTGGCCCTGCCGTCACCAGCCCCGTTTGGATAGGCCGCACTGCCGATGCCGTTCATTGATTTACTCTAGCTTCTTTCCCGAGAAAGAGGATGAAGTTTGAAGTCTCAGTGGCTCTAACAGAGACGAGAGCAGTGCAATATATAATACTACCGGTCCGGTCATTATAAGACAACGGAGAACAGGCTAGAGAATGGACGACAGGGGCTTCGGTGGCGCCGCCCCATTCGCTCATCAGTGACACTGGCTCTTAACCACCCCGCAAGCTCCGAGTGAATAGGGGTGCCTGATATAGAGCATTTCATCTTTACTCAAGATCTCACTCATAACGAGAAATTTTAATTGAATTGGATGCTACTTTGCGATTCATTCGGGCAAGCGGGTGGTCTCAGGCTACAAACGCGATCATCGCTACTATAGCAGCTGAGAACACCTCGGACAGGCGCCTCAATAGTCTGTGCAGCTTCCGTGGGAAAGCCTATGGTGCTCCTTCAAAGCTATCGTCATTCAGGAGATTTTTTATGACCCAATTCGGCCACTTACTCAGGGTCTTCAATACCGCCTGCGGCAAACGACAGCAGCTGCCACCACATCAAGGTTTTGCCTCTTGTTCTCTTCTAACATGAAACTATCCAACCTTTCATCACTACTCAATTTAGTATCCGAAACAAGCCTGGAAAGCCAGTCACGCGCGCAGTGCTGCTCGGAGGAGTAGCCCAGACTGGGTCGTCATGGTCACTCGGAAGAATGCCGGTGGAATATTGCGCCCATACAAAAAGACACTGATGTAATATGATGATGATGTGCTGAACAGATCAATGTGAATACGCGGACCGGGGGATAGAAAGGAAGAGAAGAACTTAGCAGGAAACAGATGCAGCGAAGCAAATTCCAGGGATACTCTACGCAAGCGAGCTAACCAGCCATCATCACACCAAGGTCAAAAACAGATGCTGAACGAATTTGGCTGCCCTGATGATGACTAAATTTGATTTTAGTGGATGTCACAGATAGCGAGGGCCGCTCATACAGTACATCCGCAATCTATAGATCTCTCACGTAATTGATGTGCATGCACAAGTATGCCGTACATCCATTTCCGCTGTCTTAATCCCGATATGGATGTCAAAGGTTATGAAGTCTACTGAGGCTATCAATTGTCCAAAATCGATCATGATGAAATGGGAAATTTTCTCCCCTCTCTCCGCCGCCTACGTTCGTTGTTGCCATATGGACACAACGGCCCATCTTTGTACAAGCCCCTATGTTAGATATATGCGTTCTGTCTTGCATTTCATTTTTCCGTAGTTATAGCCGACTCCAAAGACATGAGGCCAGGCGCGACTCCGATAACCGATCGAGGCGGAGATCCCTTGATCGCGTGCCTTTTTCCTGCACTATGTGATGTTCTCCTCAGCCTTTTGCGTTTCAGGAATCCGATCGCTTGTATTCAGTGTCTTGTGGGTGACGGTATCAACAACAAAGCTCTCTTGGCAAGAGTCAATTTTCGTGCCAGTAAAACCGTGGCGTGCACGTATTTCCTAGGACCTCCTGTGACTCCATTTACCCATATCTATTCGGAGGCCCACCAGTACTGAACTCAATCGATACCGGCAGATTGATTAGTGAACCTATACATGCACATTTGAGAAGAGGTAAGCTCCGTGATATGATGGAGGTGCAACAAGCAGCAGCACGGGAAAAGGTTGGGCAACCGGCGAAAAGCCGTATTCCGCGGGTCTTTTTATGCCCTTTTTTTTAGTTCTTTGGCCACCGGAATACTCCATGTAGTGGCTATCATCGCATCATGACGGCAGTCACCCAAAGACACCGTATTGAAGCGCTGGACGCACGAAGACTACTGTCCATTATGTGTTGTCTTTTCCTTTCTTCTTTTTTTCTTACCTCTGATGCGATATATATATACGAGAGAAATCTTACCTTATTTAGAGGCAGAATACTAAACATAACATTTTGAAGCAGATGACACCGCCGCCGCCGCCGTCGCGTTGCCAAATTTGAATCTTCTTTAAAGTCTTTATATCCCTCTCTATCAGTATATTCTCGGTACTCCCGGTCCGTTATGCGGGAGTAGACCAGCAGGTTTTCCGGCTATTGGGATGAGACAGAGAAGGACAGCACATCATATATTATTGGATCTTAGCTAACATACAATATATATGTCAAGTGCCGCCTGCCAACACGAATTTCACCAACACTTCTCTAACCTGTTTTATTTCTCAACTTCAACTCCACCTTCCCGAAGAAAAGGCCAGATCTTCCTGGGGGTATATACAAATATGGTCAAATATTATCAATGTTCCATCTATCAAGTAGTATGAGTAAATCATAGATGTATGACTATATACAATAGCTTCACCGGGCTCAAAGTCGACAATGCCTGCATTAGTCAAGCAAAGCCTCTTAGGTAACAATCTCGACAGACTCAGGAGTTGTACAAGGCCTTCTCGATGTTCCTCGATTCATATCTTTGACTGGAGTTAGATGGCACACGTATGGATACGGTTATGTTATCGCTTATAATGGTGCAGAAAGACACCCCGAATAAGAAAAAGGAATCCAGTAAAGGGTTTCATACAATATGCGGTATATATATGCGCCTTCTTTTCCCTGTAGAAGTCTTTCCTAGCGATAGAAACCGAATAGAAAGGAGGAGGGAGGGAATGTCCACCGGTGTCCCATCATAACTCCTGCCTGGTCTAAAGGATGTCTTCTTGACGGATTCAAGAAAAGGTATCGGCCTGAAGCAGATACAGGCGGACGGTATTAATAGCGGAAGGAGAAACCTAGTCAGAGATCTCTTAGATGTATCCGTTAGTGTGGGTCATGCTTGGTACTACAGCCTAGGCTATAGAGTTGATGTACGTTTAAAGATAGTAAGCACATGGATACACACATGTATAGACCGGCGCTCGTAGTTAGAAATCACAGCAAATCACATGCGCTTTTCCATTTTTGTAGCTCAAGGTAGACCGTGGCTAGCAATTCTGGAAGGAGAAAGAAGTTACACAGATATGGACCAAGGATAACCTGAGATAGGCATATCTTACCAATAGAAGTGGTATAAGATTCTGTGGTCTCCCCCTTTCCAGCTCTCTACTTGATGTGATGCTGGAATCATGATTCTACATCTGCCGACGTGATATATCATATGCTTGCATCTATATATGCATGTTTACATCTCTAATGCCCGCTGGAATTGTTGTTGTTGTGTATCATGTGCAACAAAGACGCACGGTGTTGTATCGGATATACGCCGAAGCTTTAAATGTGTGTCATGTCGTATAGTAATGATGAGCTGTCAGGAGCACCTTGATGTCATTTCCAAATCGCTTAGTCCTCCACGAGAAACAAGAATGACAAAAGTTACTCGATCAGGACAAGGTTGACTGTATGAGGTGTGCGATGAGGAACGCCTCTATCAAGGTTGCCAAGATTTATGCTCATTCGGCCCTTACGCTTCCGAGTCGCAACTTAGAGCACTGCATTGTAAAATTATGTGATGAAGATGATACTGGGAGCTTGTACTTAGCATCCGGTGCTTCTCTGAGACAGGTGGCAGGACAAGATACCGGCAAAACAGAATACGGGCCAGATTTCCTTCCTCAGGCAATTAATCGGCGTATTTTGCCCTGAGTCGGTATTGATTATGAGGATGTTTAAGTGGTAATGCTAGATTGATATGAGGCCTAAAGAACAGAAGGAACAGGTCAAGGTAAAATGCAACAGATTCTTAAGTCGGCAACATGTGGTGATGAGGGACGGGTTATACGACCAAGCACTAAGCATGTGTACTTTGGGATCAGAACAAGTCGTCTTCAACGGACATTTACATTTAGGAATCATTTATAAATCGCCGAGGAAGATAAGGTGACCCGCGTTCTTCTGATGTTCTTAAGTCCTAGGTCATTCATTACAGCGAAAGAGCGACGGCTGCAATAAGATGCACAATATCACTAATGAAGATCATTTTGTGCAAGGAACAGGATGACATGAAGATATTATACAAAAGGAAGGAAATTGGTGTCAAAGATTGACCAGGGGGAAATGTATGCATGAAAAAAAAATTAAAAATAAAAGAAAAACCCGTAAGAATATGAGCAAAGCGTCTCTCTGTTCTTAAGGAAAAAGTTAAATGCATAAATAAACATGCCACCAATGCTCCGGAGAAAAATGAAAACTTAGCTCAACGCACCATCCGCGCACGTAAAAAAAATATGTCCAAATAGACGTTGACAACGTGCAGAAGGGGAGACGGACAAACGCAGGATTCCCCCAGTGTTAGCCTTTTTTATCATTACTGCCAGATGCTTTTCCTCCTCCTGCAGCCTTCTCCTCTTCCTTTTTCTATATTACGGATAGTACGGCGGATTAGAAGAGCAAAAATGCGGAAGATGTAAAATACCTTCTGTTTCGCTCGCAAGATTTCAGCGTCACTGTTGCGAGTAAGTCGATCAGCCCCGTATGATCCAATGAAGTCCAAAGAGGAGCGAATCCAGGATGGTGTATTCATGGTATAGGTAGATACTCACGCCTCCCTCCTTGCAGCAAGGCTTGATGCACTCTCCTTGGGTTTTTTTGCCGCAGCAGCCTTTTTCTGGGCCTTCAGACGATCTTGCTCACGCTGATTACCACCTGTAGTCGGGAGTTGCAGGACTGTTTCTTATTGGCATGGGCGTGATAACAGCATACGCGTCATTGTTGTGACTTGAACTTGTTCGATAAGCAAGAAAAGCGTGCACTACTAATGGATGGAGGAATGGATATGGTCTGATAGAATAAGCCCAAGACGTCTGTTGACCTACCCGCTTTCTCGTGGGTTTCGGAATCGGCTTTCGGATATACTGTCCCGTTTATGCCAGACCACGGCTGGACCGTGCCGACAAGTGGATGACGATATCGACGCTGTCACTGTGTCACGATGTCACA
Organism: Agroathelia rolfsii; assembly: GCA_018343915.1. Lineage (NCBI taxonomy): Eukaryota > Fungi > Basidiomycota > Agaricomycetes > Amylocorticiales > Amylocorticiaceae > Agroathelia > Agroathelia rolfsii. Next base: position 4,536,180 of record JABRWF010000002.1, read on the forward strand.
TTCACACATTGCATCCCATCCCAAGCCCTTGCGACCAAACCGGCGGCCTCCCGTTAGCTGGCAGGTCCTGTCAGATGTCGCTTAACAACACTAGTCTATACGTACATGGTGCAATAATTACAGCATTTATTAGTACTTGAAAGGGCCGTCTTGGCCTCGATCAGTGACTCTTGCAGTATTTGTGTCCATTATGAAATTGCACGTATCCGTAAAGATGTTTGCTTGGCGACCAGGAGATACCTACAACCTCAGTTCTGTCTTTCCTTTTCGATGAAGTCCCGATTGATTGCATAAACACCGTCTTCTCGCCTAATCTGGCCATTGGCCTGCCTTGTGCGGATAAGCATACGATTTCGGAAATGGTCCCTCTACACCTCATGCACCATGCTTGAGGAAATGAGCGATCGCTACGGGACTCCCTAATTGACGCGAGCAATGTGATCCACAGAGTCGGGTCCCAATCGACCTAATCAACGGACATTGCCTCCGCTCTCCCTGGATTTTACCGGAAACGTGTCTCCCTGTCTGCTTTATTGCGATCACCTGGTTTACTTCCATAGGGGGATTCGCTCTTGTACCCCCCTGAGCAGGCCATTCGTTTTTCCTGCTTCCCGGATGGAATGTTGCCACATGACTCGCCTATATATTTGCCCCTGCAGCTCACAGCAAACGTCCAAGGAGGGTCGACGTGATCTGGTGGCGCTCAATCTGGTTCCATTCTACCAAAATGTCGGATTCCTGTTTGTATGAGCTTCCAAATAATTGCCCTTTTAAGGCGCTTGCACTAGTTTAGCGTATACGTATAGTTTCCACTACCTGTATCTTACGCTTCATTTCCAAGGGGCTGGAGCTGCCCTTAGTAATGAACCTCTTTGCTTACGCGTTTTCTCGTGTTTTCATTTAATCGTCTGCTGATGCCAGTCTGATGGACTGTCCGGTGTGGCTATACTGAGTATACTTACTACTGCTTCTCCCTCGCAACATGGTAAGTTACCAGTCACCGCGCGCGTCAACACGTTACAGACCTGCATTTCTCCACTGACATCAACATAACCTCTGAGTGACATGAATAAGCTACGAGCCTTTGGGTAAGCTCATTAATGTTAACCTCGGGATTCATTATGCTTGCCATCTTATGCTACATATCAAGATAACATGGCTACAATTAACGATATGGTAGAACAGGAATAGTATGGCCACAAATAAACGCACGGGCTAGAGTCCTAATCATATCAGGTCACCATTTTGAATGCCACTACCGCCGCTGTGCTGCTAGGCATAACTGCATTGCGATACTAACACACTGGGAGGAATGTTGATGCTAATGATAATACTCATAATGTCTAATTCTTCCCCAACAATTACCTTGTCACCTTCCGTTAGATCATGGGCCTAGAGCGCCGTGTCAACTTGAGCAAGTGCTTATTCTTTTATGCTACTCATGATCGCTATTACCATTACCGGTGGTTGATTGCAATCCGTGATAGCTTCAGGGGGCGGCGAATGACAAAGATACCGAACGATGTTTATGACCACGCCCAGCTAATCAAGTTCTGGACTTTCCAGGCCGAGCGCTTGAATGCGTTTGATTGTCTTATGTATTGTATCAAGTAGATCGCGCGGCTTTCTGTCGAATCTCAAAATATCATCTATGAATGTACGTGTGCGTAGGAAGAGTCTACAGCACGAAGCACCTGCAGGACAGGACAGCATGAATGAATACAAGTGCTTCTTTCTCATGATTATACAGTGTTAGAAAATCACTATCTCGGATCTCAATCGCGTTGCGAGTTGCAAAGAAAAACCTGAACCTTGTTCATGGAACTTTCCGCGGCCCTCCGGCGAGGCTCCTGGTTGGCAAACCAACTGGTGAGAGAAACACACACTCACGTGCATGCTACGTGTCCAGATGTTTTCATTCCTGCATCGCGCGGACAAGCAGGCAAAACTTATATAACGCAAACACTTGCATCTTTGATCTTACCTTTTACACCTATATCAATATCTTTCCTGTGCAGATTTAGAGATTTGAATCGGACCAGCACTGGCACATGATACATGATCACCTAACAAAATTCCAATTCATCCGCTCATCCGAGTTCGTCCGTCATTTTGCACCATCATCACCAAGGCACCAAAAAGACCTAATCGTACAGCATCATCTTTGATACACGTTCGCCCAAACTCCGAGAACGGCGCGTTACACCGACATAGTCTTATCAGACATGGATGATGATGGCATCCCGCCGGTCAGGTGGACGGACGAACACAGCTGGAGTTAATGACCATCACTGTATCACCATCTTCCCCACAATTCGGTACAGGCGATGATTGTAGCCGATGGATGCTGTGCACATATTCACCGCGTTAGGAGGTCCAGAAGGGGAAGTGGAAGAAGAGAGAGAGAGAGAGAGAGAACCGGAGAAGTACTTGATGCATGGATGATGCGTAACCCGAATGAAATGGAAATAGTTAGGAAAAATGCAATGCAATATGATTATAGATGCATGATGTACGGTATCCTGTCTAAGGTATTGCAATAAAATATTCTTTAATATGCATCCCCAAGACGGCGTAGCACGCGAAGCTAGGCTCATAAGAATGAATTGGATATTGAAACCAAACAGGTGAGCGGACGTGGCCATCACTGCCACTGTCCCGGTTTGGGAATTGAGTGCCACCATCGCACACGTCGCCTACCAGAACATTATCCATGATTTGTTTATGAATGTGAATACGGAGTCCCGAACGGCAGCGGCCGTATTATAGCCACCGAGCACATAAAACACGCGGAGACCGACATAATTACACGTGTATAATAAGCTGAGGGCCCATACGCACACAGACCTCAAGTCAAGTTCCTTATGAGCAGGAACTCGCGTAGACAAGGCACCCGAGCCGCGCAAATGACAATCTGCCTATAACAATGTGATTGTCCGGATCTTTTGTGTGGTCAGAGGAGGAAGAAAACAAGGCAGCAAGCCGTCTGGTTACATTCCGGATAACCTTTTCGTGGGTAAAAGGAACCTCCAGCTCCCTTTCCCTTCCTTTCCTTCCCTCTCATTCCCGGCAGTTATGTCACCTGCGGCTTTGATGCCAGTAATCATGATGGCCCTGCCAAGTTTCCTTTTTCGTGCACTGCAAACACACGTCTAAGATCAAATTGAAGAGAATCCGTAAATTTAATATGGAACTCAGGTCGCATTTTCTTTCTTTATTTTTTTGCTTCTTGTCGCCGTTTCACCGTTGTCGACTATATTCGCCGAGGACAAGAAACCCATGACGCCATGATGATAGATTGATAGGCATATGAACGTGTGCATCCGAGTCTTCCGGTCTGCACGCGCGCGCGCCGCGTAGCTGCAAAGTGACGATTCCGTGGATACAACCGAGACCGAAACCACCAAGTATCGATCCGGAGAGTCCATCATCTGTCCCTCCTCCATCAATCCACTTACCCATTGATGATGATACCCATTTGAATATGTTGTGTTGCTGTATCTTTTCAAATGCTCTTCGCAGCTGTTGTCGTTGTCGTCCAGCCCAGGTTGCTATGCTATACTATGACCTGCGGCCTGAGCACGCAGAAGGTCCAACATTCCAAATTTTAATGGCAATTGAAAATGTTCATTCATCCATTGTGGTTAGCACATTAATCCTGTACACACTCTGCCGTCAACACGGAAATGACTTGTTACAACCCATATATACAATCACCCCGTTTACGACGCGAGCCCAATCACCGGTTTCTAAACATACTCCGCTTTCAAAAAATTCGGGCTGCTAAGTAAAAACCCGCTTCACAACAAGAGCGCACTAAAATATTGGCATTGACTGACATGATCAGTCAATATCCAAAAACGAAAACAAAAACAAAACAAAAAAAATCACACATGCACACGGCTGTACTACACGTGTAAATGAACCCTGATTCCATATCGAATCGATTCAAGTTTCTGCCGGACGACCCTGTTTTATTGATTACTTTTTATTTATTTATATATGCTATGAGAAGACGTGATTGAGAAAACACAAGGGGCAATGATGGGCTTGCTTCACTGGTAAAATTGGGCAGGGGTGTTCCCAGACTGCTGGTACTGTCGATCGATTGCTCAGCCCAAGCGCCCATTGGCACAACTGACAAGCCGCCAGGTGCCGCCGCAGTGGCGGTCGCGATCCATAAGAAAACCTCAGCACCGAGGAGCATGTTGGGTTTATATAGGATGTACTAACGCATAAAAGGATCATCATCAAAAATGTCAATTCATCACACACAACTTTCCTTTTTTTTTTTTTTGTTCATATGATATTAAAAAAATGATGACAAGGATGACATGTTGTAATTTTATTTATTTATTTCTTTTTGCTGATGAGGATGTTATGTATCAATGACAATGATCGTTCGCCAATTCATGATAATGACAACTCGGGCGAAGGGTGATATATCAACGATGATGATAATTATATGAATTTACGATCCAGTTCAGGGACCAAATAATAATAAGATGATGATGAACGCGTTCGCTGTGCCAGTGCAAGCCAATCATCTCACCCCCATTTTTTGACAAGGAGCCAAGGCGATCAGGGGCGGGAGATGACGATGCCAAGTCCGGGGGCTTTTATGCAATTACGGCCGATCCAGAAAAGAAAAGAAAAAAAAGTGAAGCTGAACAAGCGCATATGCGGACCTCGTCGGAGTTCTGTTCTGCTTCTTATTGAGTCTGGTATGGCCTGTTAGCTGCCGCGTCTCTGCCGTTCCGTTGCTGTCACCCGCGCATAGCATCCGCGCATCGTGGTAGGTTAGTATGCGTCATGTTGCTTGGGAGGAGTGTAACTACGCAACTCCACCAGATAGAATGAGCCGAGTCGTGATCGAGAATCACCTGTGTTCACTTACTGAGACATACAGACAGACGTAATGGTATTCGTATATACATGTAAGTGCACATGTAATATGTTTAAATTGAGATGAGGTAGAACGGAACAACAACAATAACCGAGTTGAGTCGAGTTGTATCCAATTCCAATTTCCATCGCCGTGATAGTGATGATGATTATCATAATGAGGGCTAGTAGCGGCGATACAGTATTATATAGTACGCCTCACACAAACATTGCATTGACTAGCAGTCACAGCGAAACATAATCAAACTTGTATATACACTTGCTTGTCTCATTTGGATTATAAGCGCTGCGCCAGGGATCGCGTGACCAACCGGCTCCATCCATCCCAGCACCACCACCAACTATGTATATCATCATCATCATCAGCATCATCATCGCCATTTCTCATCTCCGAGTTTATCCTTTTCATCTGTGTATCTTTCCTTCTTCTGTTCTTCTTGTTCTCCTTTCGATACCAGGATTGCTCAGACGCCGTGATGACGACGATGCTGATGCTGATGGGGTGCTGTTGTTGTTGACAGCTATGACGAGGATAAAAAAAAAAAAGGTTCATTCAATACAGTATAGGCTATATAAACAACAAGGGTGTGCTATTTATTTAAGCTAGGTTAGCTTAGCAGTAGCGGCCGGCAAGCACCCATCACCCATATACGGCTGTGATGAAGCGTATCACGGCATATATGAGGTACATGTATCGCCCCGGATCGATTGGCAGCGCCACGATCAGCAGTGTGTGTGTGTGTGTAGGCGGTACCGGAGCCCGTTAATATACGAGAGTGGACAGCGGTAAATGGTAGCAGGACGGCAGGGCACAAGGGCAGAGACAGATGTCTCACCTGAGGGAAGCGGGGCACACCTATACGGTTATGTCATACCCTCTTACTAATAACATTTGACGCGTGGTACAAAAAAAAAAGTGGGCAGAAGAAGAAGATAAGAGAGCCTGTGGGGGGAGAAGGAAAAAAAAAAGATGTGCCCCTGAGTCGAGAAGAAGGGATGGCGTCGTTGACTACGCTAACTGCCGGGGCAAAGAATAAGAGAGGAATGGTCTCTTCACTTTTTTCTTTTTGTTACGTCCGAGCGACGCTTTTCTTATCTACTCGCTGTTTTTGTGTGATGATGGGTGCATGTGTCACATGCGAGCAGCAGCAAGCGTGCGAAGAGCGAGAAAGGAACAGAGAATTGTCCATGACAGGGGAAGCCGGGTGCCCGTGATGGGCAGGCTAGTGATGGGTGATGATGATGATGCTGAATGCATCGATGAATCGATGATGGGCCGGATTTGGATTGGGTTCTGATTCTGGGTCGCTTTTCGTCCTTTTCGTCGGCTTCGCAATGGACGATGGCGGGTTTTTGTTTTTGGATGGTGCTTCTTTCTTCCGTCGGCAACTCTGGCTCGAGCCTCCGGTGGCACGGGAAGATCGCATCTGGCGCGGCGGCGCACGAGCTGTCACACACACACACGCACACACAGCTCCCATATGATCGCTTTAGGGTCCGACCATGATCCCACTTCGGTGCAAGGGCGTGACACATGTCATCCGTTGGGGAAGCATGCTGTCATCGGGTTAATTGGACGGATGGTTAATTTCTTATTACCTCACATGCGTGCTCGCATAGTGCAGTGAACACGTACACGCCGCCCTTGTCCATTTTATTTGCTGCTTCGGGGACTGGAACCACAGGCATGGCTCGTTGTTGTCTGACAAACAAGCAGCAGGAGGCAAGCAGGCGGGCATCTGAAAGGGTGAGGAGGGAAGGCCGGGGACAAGCATCTCCACGGACGGACGCGCTGTGCAACAGGCAGGCAGGCAGGCAGACAGGCAGCAAACAGCTAGGGCAGCGGCTAAGCAGCCCCAGCCCCAGGAGCTGAGCTGCTCGCTGAAGCCATCATCTCGGAGTCGGAGCGATTGGGCGTGTGTTGGTCGCAAGGGGAAGGGAGACCCGAGGGGGAAAGGGGGAGCCGGAAGAGCGGTATGCGTCGGAAGAAGGAAGCAAAGACTCGGTTAGAATCAAGATTGCGGGCAAGAAGGGAATTTATATTGGGGCATTCGAGTGATGAGATCTGATCTGGTATTCTGTGGCTGTGCTGCTCGGGTTGTGTTCGTTGACCTGAATGTAGATCACAGAAGACGTTTAGTTTCCCCCCCGCCCGAGCATTCGGGTCCTGATGCACCTATTCCTTTTTCTTTTTTTCCCCATCCTTCGCTAATTTCATATATATATTCGTACTCCTCCAACCCGCGGCAACTCTTCCTCGCCCGTAGTTCCCCATCCCCTCTGGTCCTTGCCTCATCCTCCTCCTCCTTGCCTTCTCTCTCTCTCTCTTTCTCTCCCCCTCGTCGTCATCCTTCTCCCTCTCCTTGGGCGAACACCCTCTCTCCCTTCCCTCTGGCTCCTCGACGTGAGCGCTGATACCACTCCTGCATCATGTCTCATCGTCACGTCTCTCGCGCGGACCATGATGCGCGCCTTCACGAACCATCACGACAACACCTTCTCCAACCACATCCCGCGCATGCCCCTGGCCACGGTCCACATCTCAATGGCAACGGCGGTCTACCAGCCACACCCGGCACACTCTCAAACGGCTCGTCACATGGTGTCTCCCCTGCAGCCATGCCCTCGGGTTCTGTGAACGGCTCGGGCGCAGCAGCAGGACAGCCTATCATATCCCAACTCGCACGCGAGAATGAAAAGACGTGGTTGACCATCGGTGCGTGTCTTGTTCCCCTGACGGAGTGTCGTCATTTCTCGCGGAGAACATGGTCTTACAAATGACACGGCTCTTGTCTTGTCTCTCCGTTTTATTCCTCCCCCCCCCCTTCATACCAACACAGGCCGAGTGGCAGAGCAGATGGAAGATCTGGAACACGCCTTGTCGGCATACGAGAATGCTCTGCGGCACAATCCAAACTCGCTCCCGGGACTGACGCAAGTCGCCCATATCGCTCGGATCAAAGAGAATTATCCCAAGGCGCGTGTTCATTCCATTACTCTCCCAATGGTCTCTGCTTCGCACTTTGACGTGCTGGCAACCTTGTCCACCCAAACTCCGCCCATTGGATCATGACATCGCTGCACAGCCACGACGTCTAGATCGTGTGCAATCTTGTGTTTCCTTGCCCGATTTAGACCCATCTACCTCACTCACTCACGTGGTACTTCCAAGACAAGGTTGTGCTGACTCAGCAAATTTTAGGCTATCGAATACTTTGACCGCGCCATTACGCTGCAGGAAGACAACGGCGAGCTGTGGAGTGCCCTCGGTAAGTGACAATAGTATAGTATCGCCTCGGGCGGCTGTTATCTGACGCCGCCTTTTACAAGGACACTGCTTCTTGATGCAAGATGACTTGCAAAAGGCCTACAATGCGTATCAGCAGGCCTTGTACTTGCTTCCCAATCCAAAGGTTCGAATCACACGATCACTCACGGTATCACATGCTGACTTGATTCAATAATAGGAGGATCCCAAATTGTGGTATGGCATCGGCATCCTCTACGATCGATATGGCTCTTTGGAGCATGCAGAGGAGGCATTCGCCTCCGTGTTACGCATGGAGAAAGGTACAGAAAACACTACAGAGGTGAGTATACCGGGGCGATGCTAATCCCCTTTTTCTATCGTCATATAGCCAAGGAGCTTGATTTTGACAAGTCCAACGAGATCCTCTTCCGCCTCGGCATAATCTATAAACAACAACAAAAATACGCCGAGTCGCTGGCTGCGTTTGAACGCATTCTGCGCAGTCCACCCAACCCTCTCGCGCATGCCGATATCTACTTCCAGATCGGCCATGTGTACGAACAGCAGAAGGACGTGAGTATATTATCTACCTTATCTTCAGAATCTGAGGCGCTTATGTGCATGTTTTAGTACGTCAACGCGAAGCAAGCATACGAGCAAGTCGTGGCAGAGAACCCGAACCACGCCAAAGTACTGCAGCAACTTGGCTGGCTGTATCATCAGGATGGGTCGACATTCCAGAACCAGGAGACGGCAATTCAATATCTGACCAAGAGCTTGGAAGCGGGTGCGTCAACATGAGCTCTTATTTTATTACCTTTCTAATTTTAATGTTGGCTATCAGATCCATCCGATCCCCAGAGCTGGTACCTCTTGGGCCGTGCCTACATGGCCGGCCAGAAGTACAACAAGGCCTACGAGGCTTATCAACAGGCCGTCTATCGCGATGGGCGCAACCCCACGTTCTGGTGCTCGATTGGCGTGCTCTACTTCCAAATCAACCAGCTGCGCGATGCACTGGATGCCTACTCGCGCGCGATCCGCATCAACCCTTACATCTCAGAGGTCTGGTACGACCTCGGCAGTCTCTATGAGAGCTGCAACAACCAAATCTCGGATGCCATCGATGCCTATGCGCGTGCTAGCGAGCTTGACCCCACGAACAAGGTCATCACACAGCGTCTCGAGTTGCTGAGGAATGCTCAGGCAACGGGCAGCCAGCTTCCAGCTGCGCCTGGCCCACAGGATGTCCATCCCACCGCGTATGCCAACGCCGTCGTACCTCCTAACGGCCTTTCGGGCCCACCTCTCTTGCTGGCATCGGCTGGCAGCACCACACGGCCATCGTTCCGCAATGACTCGCGTGACGTCGACAACGGCGCACCACTTTCGCACGCTTCCCTCAATGGCCGCGCCTCACCTCCTCCCCGCTATCGCGCTGCGCCGCCGCCCATCAACGTCGACGATAGTAGGCGCGTCTCCACGCACCCGCCCTTGGCGCCCATGGAAGTTGACCGCCCAGCGAGCCACCGCGAGGGTTCGATGCGGATGCACGTCCACCACTCGCCAATCTCACCCCACGAGGCTCCACGCGGCATGGCGGCCGATCCCTACATGCAACGCCCTCTCAAAAGACAGGCATCGATGTCTGCCTCACCCCAGATGCAGGGCGTACATGAGCTGATCTCGGCACCGTCGCCGAAGCAGTATCCGCGCTACAGCTCTGGCCGCCGCTCGCCCGTGTCAACGACGCCCTCAATGCATCACCACCATCGTCGCTCGTCTCCGCCGCCGCCCCCGCGTGGGTATCAGGAGCTGGCTAGCAACCGCGATATGGCATGGGAGCGCCCAAGTGAGCGTCATCACCCGATGGAGGAAGACGGCCGACGGGGCGGTGGTACTCATGAGACCTCGTTGCCGCCTCCGCCACCGCTCAACCAGCGTTCGAGGGATGTGTCCCCTGTTTCCTCGCACGGTGGAGGGCGGGCGTCAGCAGCGCAATGGAGCCCGTATGGTCCTGGTGCACCGCAGCCGCTGCATCATGAGCGTTCGTCGAGGTATGATCCCCTGCACGACGGCGCTCCTGGTGGTGGGTATTCGAGCCACCGCAGCCAACATCGCGATCGGTCGAGTGATAGCAGGCATGGGTCGTATGCAAGGTCTCCTGAGGTGGTGCCGCGTCATGTTCTGCCCTCGCTCTCTGCGCACGGACGTGGTATGAGCCCAGGTCCACAGGAGAGAGTGCACCCATCTCGGCGGTCGACGGGGCAGCAGCATAAGGACAACGTGATGGTTCCTAGCATGCCCTCCCCAGCACCGGTGTCTTCGAAGCCCTCCAAGCCGAGTTCATCATCATCATCCTCGTTCCGTGGCGAGCCCCCAGCATCGTCGTCGAATGGTCGACAGACACCCAAGGCTCCACCTGCACTCAACGCGCCTCCTCTCAAGGTATCCGACATTGCTCCCGGTAGCAGCAGCTCACGCTCGCATTCGCATCGGCCGCAGTCAGCTACGCAGCCGTCGCCGGTGCACCCGCGCCCACCAGTCCGCGTTGTCGACGAGGACTACGACGACGGCGTGGCGGAGGTGCTGATGGATCTCGCTGCGCGCCCTGTGCGCTCGCCCCCCGATGACGTCCTACCCCCGCCGCCATCTGCATCCGCGTCAAAGCCTGAGTCTCCCGTGCGCTCGATGGATTCGCCATCGCGATACACACGCGGCTCAGTATCGTCCAACGGCAGCAGACACTCTCCACAAGGGATCAAGCGCCCTCGCAGCCCGGCATCTGATAGCACTACAGACAGCAAGCGCTCGCGCATTGATCGCGACGTCATCATGCGCTCCGCAACGTCTCCCGAACCCACCTCGGCAGCGCCATCGAGCGGTGGTGGCAGGCCGGGACCATCGAGCAGGCCGTCGCCGATCCCGTTCAGGACGCAGCCGAGCGCGAACTCGCTCTCGCCGCCTCAGTCGAAGACGCCAGTGCCGCCGCCACCGCCACCACCGACCAGCCAAGCAATGCAGCCGTCGTTGCCTTCCGTGTTGCCGCCTCATCCGCGCCCGGTGGGTAATGCTGGTAGTAACAACAGCAGCAGCAATGGCAATAACAGCAGTACCAGCAGCAGCAGCACCAGCAGTAACAACGTGATGGCTCTTCCACCAATTGCTACCCTTCCTGCCTCTCCAGACCCTTCTGACGACCGAGGACATTTGGATAACCGTATGCACATTGATGAACATATTTCCGACTCTCGCGACTCTCGCAACGGCAATAGCAACAATAGTGGAGAGAGCGGTTTGCGCAGCCGCAGTGCGAGCGGCAGCCACTCGCGCCGGCCAAGCATCACGTACTCGCCACGGGATCGCGACCGTAACGGGCCTGCGAGCAGTGACAGGGAGCGTGAACGTGAGCGCAGCAGCATCATGTCGCCTCGTGAGCGGGAGAGGCCCAATGGAGCTTCTGCATCGGTGGCGGCGATCCAGCGCTCGCAGTCGAGGCCGAGCTCAGGGCCGGGCACACCACAGACGATGGTGATGAGCACGCCGAGCCCGGGTGGGAGCAGCAACAACGGTGGTAATGGTGGGCAGACGCTTCCCAAGGTCGAGGCGTCGGCGTGAAGAATGAAGAAAAGATGATGCGGGGCGGTGTATGTGTATTTCTTTTTTTTTGTTTACTGGAGTGAGGTTTGCATTCTGTGGTGATGCGGGTTCTTGAATTCGAAATCCTTCTTGCGTTTGTCGTGTATGTGTTCTTGTTCTTCATTTCTCCTCAATTTCTCCCCTCTTCATCGCGTCTTCATGACATGTCTATATCGCATATATACTCGAGCATTTTCTATCTCCTTTTTCTCCTCTTCTACCTTCTCTTTCATTCTCCTGTTCACGGTTATCCAAGTGAATTGGTACTCTACTCTCATATGCGATGATTCTTTCTCTCCCTTTCTTTTTTTACTATAGCTAAGCTATTCTTTTTCACCTCTCTCACTTGTTTCCTTCTTCTCTTCCTTACACTGATGTACATGATGATGAATAGTACTGTTCTTGCTCTAAATCAAACATTTTTTTCTTCGACGAATTTGACCGATCATGAAAGTTAATGAGGATTGTCGACTTGAGCTATATTCCGCAACCTCGATTACTCTAAGGCCTTGACCTGCTTATATCGCAGCCTTTAATGTCCTGTCGCTTCGATGTCTAATTCCGTTTCGTCGTCGCGGCACCGTGAACAGTTAAGATGGGGGTAATATCAGAAAAATATGATAATATACGTCGAAGAAGAACACCAACGCAAGTTTGTGATATTTACATCAAATGAATCAGGAAAAATACTGCAAATACTTCAACATACAAATCATCAAACAGAAAACGTATTGTGGCAGGGCATGGAGAGACAACTAACAGAAGAACGTAAAACAAAGGGAGGTTTTCGATATATCAAATGGCGATTGTTAAAAAGATAAAGACGAACACAAGCAAAATGGAAACGCGAGTAATACTATACAAGGTCACAAAAAGAATCCGCACTAGACGACAATTGGGTTACTCATGAGTAAAATGTGCGGTGGCGTCCGGACTAAAAAGATTATCAAATGTCACAGCAAGGTTTTGGGCTTGATCGCTTCAAGTTCTACAATAATACGCACCATTGATTCAGTAGAAAGTTAGCAGAGGAATGAAGTTAGTCATATAAAGAAAATAAAACGACACCTTAAGAACACTCCAATTCGTTAGCAGGTAACATCTGATTACAACTTTCCCAATCCTCTCCATACGCAAAATTCGATAGATCAAGGTGTAGGCGAGTTTGGTTGATAATAAGGGTGGTCCGGGGCATATAAAGCAAAGAGCGCATGTCTTCTGGGATCCAGATGAATAATTCGCCGTTAGGACCTTTAATCCAGCCATCATGTGTATTAAAAGAGAAAAGATCACGGAGATCTGAGACTTGGGGAGGAGGATTAAATGATGGAACTTTTAAAAGTTGGAATGGCGCGAAAGGATGTGGTTTCAGACGCAAGGAATAAGGCAAAGCAACTAAGCTCGGGCTAGAATTGGTGTCATCGACTGGATTAGTGCTGAGCGGTATAGAAGGATGATTAGTATATGCATCCAATACTTGCACCGTGTTGTCATCAGATCCAGAGACGATGCGATTGCCGTCAGGTGAATATGCCACAGAATTGACGGAACTGGTGTGTCCTTGAAGGGGCGGCATGGCGGGCTGACCGGTGTGAGCATCCCATACTCGCACCGTGTTGTCAGATCGGCCAAAGCCACCAGATCCAGAGACGATGCGATTGCCGTCAGGTGAATATGCCACAGATCTGACGGGCCTGGTGTGTCCTTGAAGCGGCGGCATGGCGGGCTGACCGGTGTGAGCATCCCATACTCGCACCGTGTTGTCATCAGATCCAGAGACGATGCGATTGCCGTCAGGTGAATATGCCGCAGAATAGACGGAACTGGTGTGTCCTTGAAGGGGCGGCATGGCGGGCTGACCGGTGTGAGCATCCCATACTCGCACCGTGTTGTCATTCGATCCAGAGACGATGCGATTGCCGTCAGGTGAATATGCCACAGAATTGACCCAACTGGTGTGTCCTTGAAGCGGCGGCATGGCGGGCTGACCGGTGTGAGCATCCCATACTCGCACCGTGTTGTCATCAGATCCAGAGACGATGCGATTGCCGTCAGGTGAATATGCCACAGATCTGACGGAACTAGTGTGTCCTTGAAGCGGCGGCATGGCGGGCTGACCGGTGTGAGCATCCCATACTCGCACCGTGTTGTCATCAGATCCAGAGACGATGCGATTGCCGTCAGGTGAATATGCCACAGATCTGACGGGCCTGGTGTGTCCTTGAAGCGGCGGCATAGCGAGCTGACCGGTGTGAGCATCCCATACTCGCACCGTGTTGTCATCAGATCCAGAGACGATGCGATTGCCGTCAGGTGAATATGCCACAGATAAGACGTAACTGGTGTGTCCTTGAAGCGGCGGCATGGCGGGCTGACCGTTGTGAGCATCCCATACTCGCACCGTGTTGTCATTCGATCCAGAGACGATGCGATTGCCGTCAGGTGAATATGCCACAGAATTGACGGAACTGGTGTGTCCTTGAAGGAGCGGCATGGCGGGCTGACCGGTGTGAGCATCCCATACTCGCACCGTGTTGTCAGATAGGCCAAAGCCACCAGATCCAGAGACGATGCGATTGCCGTCAGGTGAATATGCCGCAGAATAGACGGAACTGGTGTGTCCTTGAAGCGGCGGCATAGCGAGCTGACCGGTGTGAGCATCCCATACTCGCACCGTGTTGTCATTCGATCCAGAGACGATGCGATTGCCGTCAGGTGAATATGCCACAGATAAGACGTAACTGGTGTGTCCTTGAAGCGGCGGCATGGCGGGCTGACCGTTGTGAGCATCCCATACTCGCACCGTGTTGTCATCAGATCCAGAGACGATGCGATTGCCGTCAGGTGAATATGCCACAGATAAGACGGAATTGGTGTGTCCTTGAAGCGGCAGCATAGCGGGCTGACCGGTGTGAGCATCCCATACTCGCACCGTGTTGTCAGATCGGCCAAAGCCACCAGATCCAGAGACGATGCGATTGCCGTCAGGTGAATATGCCGCAGAATAGACGGAACTGGTGTGTCCTTGAAGCGGCGGCATAGCGAGCTGACCGGTGTGAGCATCCCATACTCGCACCGTGTTGTCATCAGATCCAGAGACGATGCGATTGCCGTCAGGTGAATATGCCACAGATCTGACGGGCCTGGTGTGTCCTTGAAGCGGCGGCATAGCGAGCTGACCGGTGTGAGCATCCCATACTCGCACCGTGTTGTCTAAAGATCCAGAGACGATGCGATTGCCGTCAGGTGAATATGCCACAGATAAGACGGAACCGGTGTGTCCTTGAAGCGGCGGCATAGCGAGCTGACCGGTGTGAGCATCCCATACTCGCACCGTGTTGTCTAAAGATCCAGAGATGATGCGGTTGCCATCAGGTGAATATGCCACAGAATTTACATAACTAGTATGGTTTACTAGGCAAAGCTTCCATGCTTTCGATCTATTTGTTCCTACGTAATTCATTTCACCAATCCCTTTATATCGCGACCGGAATTTCTCTTCGATCATCGATCCATCCCTGCAAAACGCAAGCGCAGAGAGGTAAATATGTGGCACACTCTGCGAGATTGCCCCTTTAGACTCGTGTGAAAAGTAAATTGCGTCGTCTATGAATCGGATTAAGTCCGGCATGGCCTGTTTTTTTTTTTTACTGGTTAGCCATAAATAAATGATGTTTGTCAGATTGATTTACCTTGACAAATGGTAGCAATGTTTGTAACATGTCCGGAATCGCACCCGTCCGTCCAGCAAGACTCATGGCTTCAAGCCAATAAAGAAATTTCGGGACTAGTGTTTTTTCGATCCAAGTGACGATAGCCGCCGATTGCTCTGGTGAACTATCCTGTATTACATGATCTGACCATCGCCCAGCAGCGTATAATAAGTGTTGAGGCAGTGACAGCCCCTGATCTTCGTTGCTCAGAAACGATGTACGAGCTTGAGCGACGTTGAACCGAAGTTCTTTATCCATTACTTGAAAGCAGCATTGAAGCAGTGAGAAGCGCGCCTCTTGCTCGGGGATGAAATGTCTCCCGGACCGATTTTTGTCAATCAGGTAGTCACCAAATGAGGCATGAAGCGTTGTAACTTCCCCGTCGTTCGAGAACGGCACTACGATCAAGGAGTGAAGCTGATCTACAGCGCTCTGAAAACGCCCGGTATCTGTCCCTATAAACGCCGCCAACGTAGACAGTGAGAATATTTCTCGTACATATATTAGCACAGTCAAGCATTTGCGAATGGTCGCAATGATGTGCGAGGCGACATTCTTTGGGTCCGTTGCCTGGTCCAAAATGAGCATGTACATCTCGTCCATCTTCGTTGCTAACGGCTGGTCATCACGACCCGCTGCTTCGATTACTCTGTTTAGGCTGTCGTAAGGATCGCACTGTATATAATTGCAAGCGGTAAAGGCGTAGATGAATAGTTTATCTGCACGAATTACGAGCTTTTCGGTCTCCTCCTGGGGCGGCCATTCCGTCGGAAGCTTGTGTTTAGGGTCCTTTTTGATCCTTTCAAGGCGATCCATGACGTATAGACGTATGTCAGCTCGCACAATGCTTTCTTCGATGTTCTGAAGATGGAATGTGGCATGCTCTGAAGCATGAGATAGGTCAATAAACCGCGATCGAATGTGACTTTCCGGTCGGCTCGTGACAAAGAACTTCAATGGCATGTCTGCCTCGGCTGCCTGCTCAAGTATTGCCTGTAGCAGCTTTGCTGTGTCATCCGCTCGTGATCCTTCGTCAAGGGCATCAATAACGACGACTAGTGGCTTTAGAAAATGCGATTGTTGACAGGGTTCAATGATGAGTTCCTTTAGCTGCCTCTCTACTGTAGCATCCACGATGTCCAAGCCCTTCCTGAGACGCTCCACTAGCTTTGCCTTATAGCTCTTGTTGAGGAGAGCGAGTTGCCACGCCAGCGTAGGTATTATCCGTTGTATATCCTGCTCCCCTGCGGTTGCGCGTCGTGAACAAAAGAAGCTCCCGCCGAGCAAGCGACCGGGAGACGCTTTCAAAAGATTGTCGCAGATCGTGCGTGCGATGGCCGACTTGCCTGTCCCAGCCATGCCACTAAGCCAGTACACTCGCGGACCCGAGCTTTTGGTGCACCAGCCCATGATTTCAGCAATTACAGAGCATCGCGTGCCGTACAGACACAAATCCCCTCGCTGTGAGGTATAGCTAGCTACCTTTACATGATTCAGCTGGACGAGGAGACCGCTGTCCTCTGAGGTTTACCTGTTAGCCATACTTGTAAAATCGTGGTGCAGAGCAAATTACCTAAATTGTCAAGTTTCTGTTAAGGAGAAGTGAGCTCCTATTCACCCGAGGCCGTAAAGAATACTCCTTACCTCATCTATTTTGTTCAGTTGTCCTTCGGCTTCAAGCGTGGTATCCAGCTTTATAAATGTTAGATAATATGTGTCGTATACCAAGGATGGGATACTCACTGCGAATAGGTCGATGGCCCATGACAATGACCCCAAGAGCTCCACCACGTTCTTGCTGTCCTCCGAGGCAGTGAAAACCCTCTTGAAGCGCGGACGCGACATTTGAGCTTCGATCGATTTTGTCACCGATCCTATCCAACTATGCAAGAACGGGTTATCATCTAGTGGAATTTCTTTACAAGGCGAGTTATAGCCATACTCACTCCGAGAGTGCCTGTAGTCGTTCTTCGACGTGCTTTGGCGCCGTTGAGTGTCGGTGACGCTCTAAGAGTAGTTGTAGCGCCATCAGCTTGTGTAATATATGAGAGAGGTCGTCCTGGACATCTGCCGTCATCTTGAAATGGATCAGCTAGCTGGTAAGATATCAAGTTGACCCTATGACTGCTTACCTCGCATTGTTCCAAGACTTCAAGTAATACCGTCAAGGCAATCTTGAGGTGTGGAATCGCGTCTGATGCTTCTTTGACTGTATTCAGCACTCGTTTAAAGATTGGCCAGGTTACTTTCACCGCATTCGCCACCAGCCCATCCTCAGACTCGTGATGCAGTGGTGATAGCACCCTAGAGAAGGGCTGTCTCTGGGATGGATTCGGATCGCTGGCTACGGTTACGCTTGATACAGCTGGGGATGATTGATATATATCTTTCGACCCGTTTTCATCATTCGCAAGGTCGGCCGCTGGCTCGTTTGGAGATTTCTTATTCTTCGACTTCCGCAACTTTGGCCAACCAAGTGAAAAATGAAAACGTTTTTTGTCAGGCATTTCTAGATGAGCGTAGAGAGTTGTTCAGAGTAGTGGTGGATGCAGAATGGTGTTTGCTGTGTGAGGGTATAAATATATAGTCTGTATCCATAAATTATAATTATTCGTAAATGTTTCTCAGTAATCAGGGGTAGGCGCTGTTAGCATGCCTCAAACATGCTTATGATTGAGAAGACATCAGATTGAATTGACGTATACATAGTACAAGGTCGTAATGAACGCCGTCGTTCCGAGGACTCCATAGACCCTAAGCATGCATCTTGCGCAAGGCGATGGGTGTGCAGAGTCATTATGCATTTGCAATCATGGCCCAGGTTATGAGATGCATCAGAGTCTGCGCTAGTAAAGTTTTGGGGTCCGGTGAAATTGCTCTTGATTGCGTTGCCGACACGGGTCAGAAGCGAATCAGGCCCTTCGTCGATAACAATGTACAGTCTGCTGACCCTAGGACAACGATAGCTAAACGCGCACCACATTGCTATCCTCAGATAAGCTTGTCAAACATAACCTAACTATTTTATCAATGCCTTGATAGATCACTCTCTCCTTAGGTCACTTGACAACAATTGGCCTATTGATAGTAGTAGACGACTTGGTAGGCAGGCATTGGCATGCGTGCAGCGGCGTGCTCTTAATACACCAAACACCTCGCCTGATTCGCGCGTCGATACACTAATCATTATACGACTTCGAACCAAAAATGACTTATTACGAAAACCCCTTTGCCCAATCCTGGATTTTGAACCCGGAAATAAAATTCACTCCGAATCAGGACATCATTTCAGATCATGGAGCAACACGACTCGGAATCAGCCCACTCCAGTTCCACAGTCGCGTCTTACCAGACTACGCCCCAACCCCTCTCGTACGCCTCGATGATACGATAACCCGGGAGCTGGGCGTATCCGCCGTCTACCTCAAGGACGAATCTTCCCGACTTGGCCTGCCCGCGTTCAAGATTCTCGGTGCATCATGGGCCATCTTCCTCGCTCTATGCGAGCGCTTCGATCTACCCGCAAGTACGACAACATTGCAAGATATCCGAGACACTGCCGCTAGGATGATGTCAGACGGTCCAATGGTGTTGTATGCTGCGACGGATGGGAATCACGGTCGTGCAGTGGCGCGCATGGCTGCCTTAACCGGATGCCGAGCCTATATAGTCATCCCTCGAGGTGTGAGCGATCATTCGCAGGCGTTGATCCAGTCCGAGCCTGGGACGGTTGTAGTACGCCGCGACGGCGATTACGATGATGCAGTCAAGCTCGCCGCGACTGAGGCATCATCATTATCATCATCGTCATCTAGGTCTAACTCGCTCTTGGTGCAGGATACGTCGTGGGAGGGATATGAAGACATCCCCGCTAGGATAGTGGAGGGTTACACGACACTCTTTGCAGAGATCGATGAGCAACTCTCCAACGAGAGACAAAACGCGCTGATGATCCCTACGCACGTCATCGTACCCGTCGGCGTCGGCTCGCTTGCCCATGCCGCCGTCCAGCATTATCGCTCCCCAGTCTACCGCGCTACTAGGCCGGCCCCTTCAATTGTTACAGTCGAACCTGAGACCGCCCCATGCTTGCTCACAAGCTTGAAGGCTAGAAGACCGACCACGATCCAGACAGGAGACACAGTCATGGCAGGTCTCAACTGCGGTACGGTTTCTTGTCTAGCATGGCCGGACCTCCTCGCAGGAGTGGACGTGGCGCTGGCAGTGTCGGACGAGGAGGCGATTCGTGGGGTGCATGATCTAGCGAGGCTTGGGGTGTCGTCTGGACCGTGTGGAAGTGCGGCGCTGGCTGCTGTTCGCAAGCTCGTCAAGCTGGAGAGGGATGGTGGTGGACATAAGCCTAGGTTTACACCCGAGTCGATTGTAGTGCTTATTAGCTCGGAAGGGAGTCAGACATATCTAGAACATTAACTACAAGGCATACTGTGCAAAAAAGTTCATTATTTCGAGCGTATATTATTATGAACAAGTAATACTAGACGAGGTCAGCCTGACTATCTAAGAGCTATATCCATGTAAGCTTCAGCCTACGCTGTCCAAGTCGAAGGCGTACCTGCTCAGCCTTGAATTCCGCTACGCCCGGGTTGCCTTCATTTACCACCTCTATTTGGCTGATAAGACTCAGTATCCGACTGGCGTTACGAACTTTGCTCCAGAAAGCTTTTTCCACTTCCAAATCCCATGCATACCTCCTTGATTTTGTGGGGGAATCAGCTATTTGCCAGCCATATCCTCCTGAGAAATGAAAGTAATAAGCACAAATGTATCAAAGCAAGGAGAAAGATCATGTCAACCACACACATTGCCGACAATCTCTCTAAACGAGCGCTTCGACTACATGATTTCATCGTCCTGTCTGCTCGTAAAAGAATTGCAAGCGATCTTGAGAGCAGCAAAAACAAGATAATACATAGCTTTTGCAGCCGTCTCTTGAGCCAATCCATCTTGCTTCGTCAGTTGCTGAGCGGGCGATGGGTGCATACGATGCGACCAGACTCATGTTCCAGGTTTGACTTAGCCTTAGGTGAAGTTGATGTCGAGGGAGTTAGTGGGTGCCTTCCAGGTAACTTGGCAGAAGCAGGGGATGGAGTATTCTTCCGCACCCTTTTGCGCCTTCGTTTTGGATATACGCATACTAGGGGAACTCAACCAAGAAGAAGATCGTTACTCTCAAACTCGGTCTCGGATCCTGTCGCGCCTTCACCAAATTTAGACGCGATTTTTCTAATATTGGCTCTAATAGGATGGAGACAATGGGCTTAAGTTTGGTCCTGGTCGATCTTTGTCAAGCAAGAGGGGCCCCTCATCGTTATCGTCCTGCGCACGCATATAATATTCTTTTCAAACCTTTGACATCTTTTCGGGCACTGTAGCAATGCAAGAAAAGCTTGTTAGGAGAGATAAAAAAATGCTTTAACCAAATAAAATGGATTGAGAGAGGAAGTAAATGGGGCTGGCCTCCTTGTTTGTTTACTACATCGAATGTGTGACAACAATAAGGGCACAGTAAGAGAGCCTATGAAAATTAACCAATACGCCCGCAAGGAAATCTTGACCTGTGGGATATGAGACTATAGCAGAGTTGTTGCTGAGTGGCAAGTAAATAGTATTGTCACGGTGTAATGTCGATGTGCCCTGAACGTCCTGAACACTCGCTCGCTGCCTTTTGCCGGTGGCTGTGTCCGAGTCATCTTCATCTCTCCCTTCGTCATTGCGTCATCAATTATTCGTCTTTCTCCGTTCAGGTGGCTTAATCCGCGGCAGGCGCCATTTTTTGATTCCTTCTTTGCCTGTTGGTCTCATCCCTTGTACCAGAAACTTGCTTTGGATCTATATTCTCAAATTGATTGATCTCGGTTGTCTGCTTACTCACGTTCAAATTTATCAACAAATGTCCGACTCGACTCCATCACTGCTAGCTGCCATTTCAAACTCAAGTCTTGTCTGTTATTTTTCGGACACATAGAAATACTGCATGAACAAGGCACTTAGCCTACCTGATGTTTCGTCAAACCCTTGCCCTGGCTTCGGACTGAAGAAATATCCACCAGCCTCGTATCATTTTTTTTCCTGCAGATTATTCAACCTCGTGAAGCTTTTATCTACCAATGGTGCATTGTACAGCTATGATGAGACTACGCTACTTGATATTAGAATTTTCAAGACGCAAGCCTAGTATCGTCCGTATTTACGATTCAAGTCCATGCCGTAATACGAACCCGTCTTCTCTTCTTTCTCATCCTTTTCTTTTCAGTTGATGACGTTCAGGGTAATGTTGTGCAACTCAAAGAGAGGAACATAGCTGGCCTAAAAATGCAACGAAACATTATTACCATTCTCTCTCTCTCTCTCAAAAAAAAAGACAAGCATCTAACGTACCCCAACGAGTGAAAAGTGCGCCAGGTTCAACTGACTGATGCCCACCGGCGAATCTGCTGGTACATAGACCGTGAAGTTTTGGTGTGGCGGCAGCCAGTACTCGGACGAGTACTGTGGGTTAAAAGGCCCTTGGTACAACACCTGGCCCATGGACTCAGATGGAGGCAGGCAAGTGGAGTCGTCGCCCGAACAGGAGTATATGCCGAGTACGGCGATGAGCTCGGTTGAGCCTGTGATCGAGTTAGGCTGGTCGACGCGGACGGTGATATTGGTGCCGCGCTGGACGGTCGAGCCGTCGGCAGGGTAGCCGATGCTAGTGCTCTGAGCCAGGGCTGTAGCAGCAAAGACGACAGAGGAGAGGAGAGTGGTCACAGAGAATTTCATGATGATGATTAGTAGGTGCGGTTTGGGGAAATAGTGTATGGTGGATGTAGTATGTGCCTTTGGGTTGTTTCACTCGTGGAAGAGCTGGATATCTGACTTGTGGGATGGGGAGCTACTCAAATGCGATAATGTCGTCCATTTATACCTTTGCTTGAAATGACGGAAATGATTGCCCGGCCATTGCTCATGTCCAAAATCTGAAATGACGCAGTGCCTAGTTGTTTGCCGTCCTTTTTGTATTGGCTATCCCTTGATGAACTGCAACTCAGTAGGCAAATCGATTGAGGCGGAATAAGGCGTAGGTCTTCCGCAATTACATCATTTTGCTGGTCTGAGCTTTTTTTGGATCTCTCAGGTGGGCGTCTACATCCGTCTGAAATTACGGCATTGTTCTCAAATACAGATTCTTGATGCAGTGCTTGAGCCTAAGGGTGTTTGTGTTCACCAGAGGAAACTTTTCATTGGATAAATGACTTTCATCCAGGTGCATTGAGTAGCATTCTGCATCAAAACAACCATAGTTGTCTAGGGAATATCATCTATACGCATATACATGGATACACAATACTAAGTAGGGCTGGGGCAGATTATTGCACTGACCACATGCGCATATATTATTTACCCAAAGTTCAGTACTGAAAATCAACGATGATCCGTCTACAAGCGGCATTGCGTCTAAGAATCATAAAATAGAAGTAAAATAGTAAAATGGCAACAGAGATTCGGACGAGAACGCGATCTTCCCGCTTAAATTCGTCTACAGCCCCAAAAACCGGCCAGTTTACGCCTACTGTCGAGTTTGCCATTTATGCCACTGCTGGCCATCCATCAGCAGTAGCAACATACCGACTCCCGCCGATATACCTGGCTTGGAGATAGCACAAGTAATCGACTAGCTATGTAGTTACACTAGAACTCATTGTGAAAGAGCCAAATAAAGATGAAGTCGGTGGCGAGGACCTGAATGTAGGCCTAGGCTTCTGACGGTTACATATTATAGTATTACTTGTGCCCCGCACCGACCTAATAGTCATGAGGTTTATAGAGACCAAACCTCAATACAGCTTCTCATCAGGCATAGCCAAATTTCTTGGTGTACATGAAAAAAGTAACTGGTGGTTTTTTAAATCCATTTATTTATAGTGGCAGTATCAGGCCTGTAAAGGCCAATGTTGCCACTTCTAAAGTGTGTAAGCATAATATACATAAGGGTCCAGTGTATCGTGAGGATAATAGGAATCATAGTTTGAGTATGAAAATTCGAGTGCCCTGTGATGGGATGAGTCCGGAGATATAAAATTAATATGGGAATAGGTGAGGAGGGTAGATTGCATAGAGAGAAGGGAAGAATCAAAGGAGGAGAAAGAAAGAAAAAAGGGAAACAAGGAGAAACTAATGAACAGTGCCAGTCCTAAGACTGGCAGTGCATGCATCTGGCCACCACTACACTGTACACTACATTACATAGTGTACTACCACTACTGTACTTATGTACTACACACTATTGTACACACTAGCTAATATGTTCTATGTATTAGACTTACTTGGGTAGGGGTGGTAAGCAGTAAGGCTTAGGTGTGTGTGTGGGTGCAATGTAGTGGTAGTGGTTCAGGTATAAAAACCGTTATCATTAAAGTATGTTACTAACTTATATATATAGTCTACTTTAATCTCCTACTGAATATTGGAGCTCCGCTCCAATTTCCCTTGTCACGCCTTGTCACAATCATAGTTATACCATACTATAGACACTATAGTATTTAATCATATCTACCAAGCATATATTCAGGTTTACCAAGCATATACCCAGGTTTATTCAGCATAAACTCAAGATAACCATGAAATCACTCAAGTATTTATTATTATTATTATCAAGCTACAAATCATGTTGTAGAGGCTATTATACATAATATATCCATAGTATATTATCTATAAATCATAGTATATCATAGTAAACCATAGTTTATCATTTGGTCAAAGCTTAATTCTAAGCCCAAGGCTTAGAAACAGGTATATTATTATTTCTACTCCTTTTCACTATCATGCTAGCTGTGATATGTCATGTGTCACATCACATAAAAGAGCGTAACTTTGCATTCCCCATCTTCAGGCACTATCACAGTTATACAGGAACTGCTATATATCATGATAATCATTAGAATAATTAAGGAAGAATATAGGAATGATATTGGATCATTTGGTAAGGATTAGTAACTAGAAAAGCATACCAAAGTAGGAGAATAATAGTATACAATTATGTATTTAAGTTACTAAGGTCTAAGAGATGTTCCCCATCTCACAGACCTCTTTTATTAATTCTATCATTATTTTCTTACTGTCTAAAGCCTCCTCCAAGTCCTTGCTAGCCTCAAATAATATTTGCTAAGTGTTTCTATTGTCCTTACAAGTCTAAGTAGTATTAGGTGTTAACCCCTTACTATTTAGACTCCTCCTATTATATTCCATTATTCTAAGACCATAGTTACTATAGCCATTGTATTCCTAAGTTAGGGATAGTATTAGTTACACTTCTAAGCGTCCATTATACCACTTTCTTTATATCAAGTTACAGTCATAGTCATAGATACATTTTATAGTTATAGACCTATGACATGCCTTTGGCACAGCTGCTAGGGCATTCCGTATAGTCGCAACACTCCCCTTTGTTCCATGCAGTCTCTATTGTTTGACGCGCTGGGATACCTTGTGCCAAAGAGTTGGCTCTAAGAGTTTAAGTCCAGTAAGGAGCCGGCACTTGTGGAAGTTGTTGAATGCCAGGTTCTTTGTAAATATATTGGCGGGGTTAAGGTCCTCTTCTATAAAGAAGATTGCAACCCTTCCATCTTCAATGCAGCTTCTGATGTGATGGTATCTTGTATTGATGTATTTCAACTTCTGATTAGTTACATCATTTGCTACTAAGAAATTGGCACCTATATTGTCACAGCACACTGGCATTGGAAGCAGCATAGGTAGCTTGAGTTTGGAAAGAATGTTCTGAATCCACAGTGCTTGCTTGGCACAATCTAACACAGCCATATATTTGGCTTCAGTCGAAGAAAGTACAACTGTATATTGTGCATATGACTTCTATGAGAAGATTCCATTAGCCAGTATAAACATGTTGCCAGTAATAGAGCAACGGTTGTTAGGGTCACCAGTATAGTCGAAGTCCAAATGTCAAGAGCACACCTGTCTCTTGTCACCAAAACTTAATCAGAGCCTACATAAACCTCTCTAAGGTGCAAGGTAGCCAATAATGGCTGTTTTACAACTCCCAAGGCCTAGGATGCGTGGGTGTACACTCCTTGTGCACTGTCTTAGCTGTTGCTCACTCAGGAGCTTGCAGATCACCAAGTGTTACTCTAAGTCTACAAGACTTTCACATAAGGTCTACCGTTGAGGTACCTAAGGCTTTTGTGTCTGCCAATAAGTATGCAGGGTATCTTAACCACGATAAACGCAGGGCACAGTGCCTTTGTTTACTTAGAGTATAAAGCTTGGAAATTTGTGTTTGATGCTAATGTAAATAGTCATCCAGAGGGCTGGACCTGTCTTATGTACGCTCACAGAGGTAGCACTATTGAAAGATTGAATATTTACAAGCTTCATATCTTTCCAATAATTCCAATGAATACTTCAAATAATCATCTAACATCATATCATACATGATTATTTATTTCATGATTTTACAACCATTCATTGTTGAGATATTAACAATTCTTTACATGCATATATTCATTGAAATAATATGCATATATTCTTTTATTTAATATTTTCAATATTTCATTATATCTAATCTTATCAGAGATAAGATTATCATATCTGAAGTCACTTGACTTTATCATTTATGAATATCTTTTCATAAATATTAAACAATTCCATTTAAATATTCATTTCTAAATAATTATTGTGAATATTACTAATTGATTTTTCATGCCCTAGATCCTTGCTTATAAATCACCAAAATATTTACTAAGCAAATTCATAATATTAGTAATATTTATAAAATATTACTAATACAGATCTAATAATAGGATATTGAGATCAATAGATATTTTCACTTACTAATACTATACAAATTACTTACTAAGCACACAGATTGCTTACCAAGCATATTATTCAGCAAATAGGAATATTACTAAGCTGATTTATAAGCTGATTTGTAAGCAACCCTTCTTACTAAGCGGATTAGATAAGCACAGGATTGGCTTACTAATCTTATAGAAATTAGAATATTTTGTATTATATAAGCACCAGCAAATTCGGCTGGAAATGACAAGTTATTTTACTTGAAAATAGTGAGTTAAATAGTCTACAAAACTAGCTCCTAGAGTACTAACTTCACCCCAGACTTACAAAGTCTACAAGACAAGACAACAAGCCTTTCCTAAAGGGAAACAAGTAGGTAGTCTCAAAGGGACACCGGCTATAGTCTTATCTTAGGTGTAACAGAGTTACTAATCGCTTTCACAAATAGATTTTATTGCCTTTAAACCTATAACACCATAGACCATTAACTTTTCAAACAAGTAAGTTAGTTGTCTTTTAAATAGGTAACTAGTAGATTACAAGTAGTCTATATTACACCATTACCACTAACTTTTAACAAGCACTAAGTATGCCTCAACTACAAGTAGCACAAAGCACACTTGTAACCTTCTGGCACAAAGCCTAAAGGATTTTGTAGGAAGAGAGAGAGAGAGAGATAGGGACTCTGAAGATAAAGGTTTTATTATATTAGTAATTACTTGATACAAAGCACTACTTGTGCTTACCTAAAGACAAAGAGAACAAATCTGGGGTCTTCAGGTAGAGGCCTTATAGAGTTATATACTAATTCTACCTGGTCTGTACATGGGGTCCATGGTCTGTGCACAGTGGTGCTAAGTATGATGCGATATTGCACCATAGTGAGTCATAGCTTACATAATATGTCACATGACTAGTAGTCATATAATGGCCAGTCACATGATGACTGATCACATGACTTGCTTAGTTATCAAAGTACTTATGTAATATCTGCTTATGTAATATACAAGTTATATATCAAAAAATAGAGAAAAATCAGAGAAAAATCGGAAAAATAATGAAAAATTCTAAATAAATTTATAATACAACAAACGACTTGTAATATTACCCTCTTCTTAGGGGCAATCCGCCTTGGGTTGCCATTCTGTCAAGTTATCCTAGTTTTGAAAAGGTAGAAGTCTAAATATTGCCGCACTAATTTTTCTTGGTGCACTCAGGTTAGCTTTGTAGAAGTTTCTGATTGCTTCATCTGCATGCATATTAGATTCTTTAACCCAAGTTTGTTCTCCTAGGTAACCTTTCCAAGTAACTAGGAATTCTAATTTTCCACAGCGTAATCTAAAGTTGAGTACTTCTTCCATTTCGTACTCTTCTTCTCCTTCTACTTTAACTAGTGGTAAAAGCTTCTGGTGTCAATTGGAAGCATAGTGTGGCTTAAGCAGGTGGACATGGAATACATTGTGGATTTCAAGGTTGGCTAGTAGGTCTAGTTGGTAGTTCAGGTCATTTAGCTTCTTTTCCACTTTATAGGGTCCAATCCACTTTTGACTTAGTTTTTTGGATGGTCTATCAAGCTTCAAGTTTTGTGTATTAAGCCATACTTCCTGTCCTTCCTCCAGGTCTGGGAACATCTTTTTTCCTTTATTATAGGATTGTTCTATTTATTCCTTTGCTAATCCTAATGCTGCTTGTGCTTCCTTTTGTGCTTCCTTTATATTTTTAATCCAGTTGAAGGCTCCTAGGGTAGGATCTTGGATGTCTTTAGCTTCTCAATTTGGAATATAACCATAATTGAGTTCAAAGGCACTAGAGCGTGTACTTTTGTTCTTTCTATTGTTATGCATGAATTCTGCATAAGGCAACCAATCTATCCAGTTGGTTTGTTGGTGGTTACAAAAGATTCAGAGGTATTGTTCTACTTCCTAGTTTACATGCTCAGTTTGTCCATTACTTTGTGGGTGATATGCTGTGGACAATGCTGTTCTGATATATAGACTTGTGTATATATCTTTCATAACCTGACTTGCAAACTAGGGTCTATGATCTAAGGTCCATGTTGACAGTATACTATGTAATTTGAATACGTTCTTAACGTAGAGATCAGCTACATCTTTGGCAGAGATATTTTCATTGGTTGGTATAAAATGTGCCAGTTTTATGAGTCTATCTACTACCACCAGGATTGAGTCAAATCCATGTGACTTGGGTAGTTTTACAATAAGATCCGAGGTTACATGTTCCCATGGTTTTCCAGGTACTGGGAGTGGGTGCAGAAGTCCAGGTAACGTTTGTCAACTTGGTTTATTAGCTTGGTATAATAAGCAAGAATCTACGTATTAGTTTATTTCTTTAGTTATGTTGATCTAATAGTAGTTCCTACTAATAAGCTCCAAAGTTTTTGTGCATCCGGGGTGGCCTGCTAATGCTGAGTTGTGGTATTTGGCCATAATTTTTTCTTTGAGTCCCTTATTTAGGGGCACAAATACCTTTTCTCTATACAGCACTAGATCATCTTCCGTTTCCCAATCCTGTAATCCTAGGGTAATTTGTCAAGGGCCAATCTTGACGATTTGATAGAGGGATTCTAGTAACTCAATGCTCTCCTATCTAATCTCTGCCAATATTTCCTTTTCTCCTTCTACCAAAATATGACCTCTTCTTGTAGCCATTATTCTGAAATAGGTAGGTTGGAGTACAGTTACATCTTGGTTATCTTGTGAATCCTTGGTATAAAAGTCAGGTCATCAAGATAAAGCATTAGCTCATCTATTAGTAGATCCCTTTTTATAATATAACACAAAGTAATATTCTTATAGGATTTAGTACCATCATGCTTGTTGTCTACTAAGGTGTTGACTTGTTGCCCAATACTCTAGATTCTTGTGATCCAACCAAATTTCTACTGGTTTAGGTAACCCTATGATATAATAGTGCCACTCTTCTAATGCTCTAATGATTGCAAGCATCTTTTTATCCTAGATGTTATAATTTCATTGTGTATCATCCATGGACTTAGAGTGAAATGCAATGGGGTGCCATTCACTATCATCTTGTAACTGGGAGAAAACTCCTCCCATAGTGTACCTAGAGGTATCCGTTTTAATTTGACTTTCCCTTTGGTGATTATAAATAGCTAACACAGGTACAATGGTGAAAGCCTTTTTGAGTTTATCAAATGAATCTTGTTTCTCCTTTTCCCATTTCTAGGTTCCTTTGCCTGTTAGTTTATCCAGAGGCTTAGTTATATTACTAAAGCCTTTGATAAATCGCTGGTAATAATTTGCTAGACCTCTAAACTTCTGCATATCCTTAATTGTTGTAGAGGTTGGCTAATCAAGGATGGCTTGTACTTTATCATTGGTTATCTGTACGTGGTTGTAGCTAATAATTACTCCTAAGAATTCCACCTCTGGTACTTCAAATAAGTACTTGTCTAAATTAGCAAAGAGGTTGTTTTCTACTAATCTTTTAAGTACTTCATGTACTAGGTGTCAGTGTTCCTCTAGGTTGGCAGTGGTAATGATAATGTCATCAATATATACACATACTAATCCTTGTGCGATTAGGTCTGTAAATATTTTATCCATCATAGCTTGGAAAGTAGCTGGAGTATTGTATAGACCAAATGTCATTACAAGGGGTTCAAACAATCCACGAGGAGTTATAAATACTACCCGTTTCTGATGTCCATTTTTTATAAGTACGTTATTGTATCCCTATTGTAAGTCTAGTTTGGTAAATATTTTTGCCCTTGAAAGTCCATCAACAATGGAAGATATGAGTAGAAGTGGGTAAGAATTTTTTATAGTAATATTATTTAGTTTATGATAATCCACTATAGGCCTGAGTTTCCTATTCTTTTTAGGGATAAAGAAAAATGGGGAGGCATAAAGGCTTTGGGATTTTTTTATATATCCCTTAGCCAAATTCTCTTCTAGGTATGTATCTAACTCTTTTAGTTCTGGAATTGATAATGGATACACCTTAGCTCTCTTCATTTCTGCTCCTTCTACTAGTTTAATCTTATGGTCGTATGTTTTACTAGTTGGGAAGCATTGGGAGTCTATTTCGGAGAAGACCTTGGCATGTTTCTGGTATTGGGGTGGCAAACCCAGGGTTGCAGCCAATTGTAGAGGAGAATCCTCATCTTTTATGATTTTATTAATTTTTTTGTATTCCTCATCTTTTAAAAAGTCGTTCATTAAAGTAACATGTCCTTTTTTCTAGTTGATAATGGGGTTTTCTAATTGTAACCAATCAATACCTAAGATTACATCTTCTGTACCAATATCTACTACTAGAAATACTAAACGTCGTCATTCCATTCCAATCTGGGTTAAAAGAATTGCATATTCTGAAATGAATCCCATCGTATTTAGTGAATTATCTATATTGTACAGAGGAACTTGTTTTTGTAGTTTTAAAGTTTTTATTTTATTTTTGTTTATAAATTTTTTATTGATAAAAGTGGAAGAAGCGCCAGAATCAATTATAGCTGATACAGAGATTGTTGTAGAATGTCCATGGAATATAAGTGGAATTTTTAGGTGTTGTCCATTTACACCTTGCATAGAAGAAGATGAAATTGAAAAAGAAGAAGAAATTGAAAAGGAAGAGATTTTGTTTTGTACATATTGGTCAGAAGTATTGGCCTCATACTCTGACCGTTCTAAAAACCTATCTTGTCTTTCATTGCAGTAATCATTTGTCCTTGTTCTTGGAGTATAGTCCATATATCTGCTTGGGTCAATGTTGATCCATCTTGCCCTGAAGTTGTTGGGGCTGGTATAGATGGTGCTGATAACAATACAGCTGCTACTTTTTGGAAAGGGTTGTTTGAGTTTCCCTGATTATTTTTGGGGCTCCTACAATCCCTTGCAATATGCCCTTTCTTTTGGCAATTATAGCAGACTATATCCTTTTATCTGAATGGGTTATTGCTTGATATGGTCTGATTGTTTTGCATTGCAGCCACTTGCAATGGGGAGGCCTACTGAACAGAACCTGCACTTAAAAACGGGTTTTTTGAATCCTTGGGTTTCCCTCCCAAGATAGCAGCAGAGATGTCCATGGCATCTAGATCATTTTGCTAGAGGTCCAGCTGGGGGTTATTGTTGTACCAATACCTCCTGTTAGAGAACATCTCTTCCTGTATCAAGTTAGTTTCCACATCATGTGCTACTTGCATTAACTTGTTTAGGGTTGAGGTATCCCTATCCTAGCCTGTAATGATACGTTGTAGCTTGATGTTCATTCTTTCCAGGTACTTTTCTCTTAGGTCATCATCCGATAACCCAGATCTTTTTCCTAAGAGGAGGAATGCCATCCCAAAGTTTCTTGTAGACATTGTTCCCTGTCTAAGATGCCTTAGCTAATCCCTAGCAGCTACTTTTTTATCAAATGCCCCAAATAATTGGCTAAAGCTTTTCCATACTTGACTAAATAAGACAGGTCCCTCTGTTCTATTGTTTTGGCTGGCTTTTTCTAGTTCACTATACTAAAGACTAGACCACAAGGTTGCTCCTTCTATCATTAAGCTAAGTAGGTACTTAACCTTTTCCTCATCCATGACGTACACCCTGGGGTTAAGTTCCAGATAGGCCATAAATTTTTGCTTAAATGGGTAGAAATTAATCCACTGGCCATCAAATGTAGGTGGTGCATGACCAATTTCTTTTAGTTTCCCCCTTTCTCCTTATTGCATTATCTATTGCATCATAGTATTTTGAGTTGCCACTAACTATTGCAAAAGCTGAGCATTTGTGGGTGGTACTGCTGGTTGGTCAGCCATTGGTGAACATGCTTGTGGGGTAAAAGGGGTGGGAAGGGTAGATGCTTCTGCAAAAGAAAATGGGCAAAGGAATGCAGGATTTTCTTTATCAGAAGAATTCTCTTCAGAGGTAGATTCTTCTTTTGTAGGCTCATATTCCCCTGAAGATGTGTCTTCTTCTTCTAAGGAAGGTTCCGGGATGGGTACATATAGGGGTATTTAGTGTGAAATGATGGGCAAGCTCAACAGTAATTACTGGAGACTCCCAAAGTAATTTCTACAATAAAATGTTTTTGCCCTTTGAGCTAGGCCTAATTCTACTAAGGTATTCTACTTGATTTGGGCTACTTGTAGCAACCGGAGTCTTTTTTGTCTATCCACTCAGGTGTTATTCCCTTTAATAGCTCAAAAAAACCAATGCAACCGTGGATACTAATACCATTTGCAAGCTGGCCAAGAATACTTCCAAATTAAGAGATGTTCAAAGATGAAGACTACTACTTGTAGGTAAAATGTCCGTGGTAGTCTACTAAATTTTATAGTAAGATTTCTTGTGCTCAAAATAATATGGCTCACTATACCACCTCTAGTGCACAAAGCAACTAGCTCAGAAGAAGGGAGAGATTCATTCTAATGTTAAGAGCACACCTGTCTCTTGTCACCAAAACTCAACCAGAGCCTACATAAACCTCTCTAAGGTGCGAGGTAGCCAATAATGGCTGTTTTACAACTCTCAAGGCCTGGGATGCGTGGGTGTACACTCCTTGTGCACTGTCTTAGCTGTCACTCACTCAGGAGCTCGCAGATCACCAAGTGTTACTCCAAGTCTACAAGACTTTCACACAAGGTCTACTGTTGAGGCATCTAAGGCTTTTGTGTATGCCAATAAGTATACAGGGTATCTTAACCACAATAAACATGGGGCACAGTGCCTTTGTTTACTTAGAGTACAAAGCTCGGAAATTTGTGTTTGATGCTAATGCAAATAGTCACCCAGAGGGCTGGACCTGTCTTATGCACACTCACAGAGGTAGCAATAAGCATACCTCAACTATAAGTAGCATAAAGCACACTTGTAACCTTCTGGCACAAAGCCTAAAGGATTTTGTAGGAAGAGAGAGAGAGAGAGATAGGGACTCTGAAGACAAAGGTTTTATTATGTTAGTAACTACTTGATACAAAGCACTACTTGTGCTTACCTAAAGACAAAGAGAACAAATCTGGGGTCTTCAAGCAGAGGCCCTATAGGGTTATATACTAATTCTACCTGGTCTGTGCATGGGGTCTATGGTCTGTGCATAGTAGTACTAAGTATAATGCGATATTGCACCATAGTGAGTTATAGCTTATATAATATATCATATGACTAGTGGTCACATGATGGCCAGTCATATGATGACTAATCACATGACTTGCTTAGTCATCAAAGTACTTATGTAATGTCCGCTTATGTAATATATAAGTTATATATTAAAAAATAGAGAAAAATCAGAGAAAAATTGAAAAAATAATGAAAAATTCTAAATAAATTTATAATACAATGAGTGACTCGTAACACTGAATAGGCAATTAAGCCACCATTAGAGTCCCTGTTGTAGACTAACTGGTAGTCTTTTGTTGTCCATAGGTACTTCACTATAAATAGTACTTTGTCTAGGTACTCTTGTATTGGGTTAGCAGCAAATTGTACTAGCTTAGTCACCACAAAGGCTATATCTAGGCGTGTACCTAACATGATGTAAAGAAGGCTTCTAATTATGGATTGGAAGTGTTGTTGGAGTTTGGAATCTGTTTTGAGATCAACTGGTGTTTAGGTGGGCCTATAGCCATCTAGCAGCAGTGTATACACCCTTCTACAGTTAGTAAGACTAAACTGCTGGATAATTTTTTCCAAATATAGAATCTAATTCAGGCAGATTTTGTTGCCTTCTTTCTTGATGCACATATGGAGGAACTTATATGCATCACCAAGGTCTTGGCATTCCTAAAGTTTTGTTATGCGGGCTTTGAGGGTCTCAAATGTAGACCAATTCAATCCAAAGAATAGGACATCATTGATGTATACAACTAGGGCAATTTTATTTCCCTTTTTATCTTTATATAGGAAAACCCCTGCATTGGAGAGAAGTTGTTGATATTGAAAGATATACATATTTCAATATATCCAATCTTTCTAAATATTCCAATGAATACTTCAATAAATCAGTTTATATCTCATCTATCACTGTTATTTATTTCAAGAATTTATAACTATTAGTTGTGGAGATATAAAGCAATCATTCATTCACTTTATTCTGAATATTTCCAAAATATATTCATATTTCAATATTCATTTCTTAAAATCATTTAAATATTCATTTTAAATATCTTTTGTTTAAACAATTCACTTTACTTACTAATACATGATTGTGATTATAAATCAGCTTACAAATCATATAAATAAATTAGTAATCACCTTCAAAAACATTAGTAATATTTAAGATATATTACTAATATCACTTTCCTATTCATTCAAATATTCAATTTGCTTACAAATACTATACTTAGCTTACAGAGTGGATTTGTCAGTATAAATCTTATACTCTTTGCTTACTAAGTAGATTACTTAAGCAAAGACATTGCTTACAAATCCTTCAGAAATTAGAATATTTTGTAGTATATAAACCCTAGCTAAATCAGCTATAAAATAGAAGTTATTTCACTCAAAAATAGTGAGTTAAATAGTCTACAAGACTAGCTCCTAGGGTACTAACTTCACCCTAGACTTACCAAGTCTACAAGATAAGAAAACAAGCCTTTCCCAAGGGAAAACAAGTAGATAGTCTCAAAGGGACATTGGCTACAATCTTATCTTAAGTATAGCAAAGTTACTAATTGCTTCCTACCTAGGAAACCTTACCTATTCTTAGGAAACACCCTAAGCCTGTACTTTTCTCTACGAGTAAGTATTTGCTTCATAACAGGTGACTTATGAGCTAGTATATAGCTATACTATACAACCCTAGAACTACTATAGTTCAATAGTTAACACCCTATTTCTTTGAGTGATAAGGATAATATCTTCTACCAAGTGAGGCCGGCTTGTTTTAGGCTGTACAAGGCTTTACATAATTGTATTATCATGTGTTCTCCTCCTTTTACTTTGAACCCTTTAGGTTGCTCTATGTATATTGTCAAGAGCACACTTGCCTCTTATCACCAAAACTCAACCAGAGCCTACATTAACCCCTGTAAGATACAGGGTAGCCTATAATGGCTGTTTTACAACTTCTAAGGCCTGGGATGCAAGGATGTACATGCCTTGTGTATGATTTCCACTGTTACTCAAGAAGAAGCTTTACTGTCACTAGGCTTTACTCCAAGTCTACTAGACTTTCAAGCAAGGTCTATAGTTGGGATACTAATCTATCTTGTGTATGTAGATATGCATGCAGGGTATCTTAGCCTTGATAAATGCAGGGCAAGCCTTTGTTTACTTTAGGTGCACTAAGCACTATGTTAGTTTTTATATTATTACAAATACAAATAGTTACTATAAGGGCTGGACCTATCTTATATATATATATAGAGACTTGCACTGAGCTTGTCTCTACTACAAGCAGTACAAAGCATGCTTACAACCTCTAGCACGGAGCCAAGAGGATTTGGTGAGGGAGAGAGAGAGAGAGAGAGATAGGGACTCTGAAGACAAAGTTTTTTATTATGTTAGTTAACTACTTAATACAAAGTACTATTGTGCTTACCTAAAGATGAGGAGAACAAATCTAGAGTCTTCAGATAGAGATACTACAGGGTTATATACTAATTCTACCTGGTCTGTGCACCTGGTATATGGTCTATGCACAGAGGTACTAAGTATGATGCGATATTACACTATAGTAAGTCTATAATGGTGTTATATTCTAGACCCATGCTCTAGACCTGCTTTATATAATAAGTTATATAACTAGTGGTTACATGATAGCTAGTCACATAATGACTGATCATATGACTTTGCTTAGTCATTAGATTACTTATGTAATGTCTGCTTATGTAATATACATGTTATATACCAAAAAATAGAGAAAAATTGGAGAAAAATCAGAAAAATAGTGAGAAATCTTAAATAAAATTATAGTATATAGATCAACTTGTAACATATATTTCCTCTTTGAGATTACCATATAGGTATGCGTTACGTATATCAACACCTATAATATGCCAGCCTTGGAGGGCTAACAGTGCTAGTATAAGCTGCATAATCTTAAATTGGATAATGGGAGAAAAGATCTCATTAAAATCAATTCCTTCTTATTAAGAGAACCCTTTAGCTACTAAGCGGGCCTTTTTCTAGCTATCCAACTTAATATTAAATACCTATTGGTTTTTAATGGTCTTTTTCCCTTTTGGGAGAGCAACCAGCTTGAAGACTTTGCGGTGCTTGAGTACTAATAGCTCTTTACAGTACACTTCCTTCTAATCTTTTTGATCATTAATACTAAATTTCTCAATGTCTTTGAAGATCTATTTCCTTACTTTGGACTCTTCCAGAAGCATACTTTCTGATTCTGGAATTGCAAACACCAATAAGGTGTTCATCAACGGTGCTCCCCCTTTTTGGTATATATTGGCAAGTTAGACAGTTTCAAGGTGTAAGTCTATGTCATTACCAGGGCATGCTTATCTAGGTGGTGCTAGGTAGGGTTTACCAGTGGCTGGCTCATTGTGTGACTTGCTTTGCTCACTTGGTGGAGCTGGTGAAACTTCTCCGGATGTACTGGGACTAGTTAATAGAATATATTGATTGGAGCTACCAGATCCAATACCAACCATTTATTTCTAGCTTCTAATGGACTCAATTTCCCATTCTATAGTAGACAGGTGTCATGAAATCCTTATAACTTAGCCAAACCTAACCAGACTAGCCTAGAAGGCTGGCAAAGGAACCATACTAATATCTTTATCCTCCCCTAGCTGGGAGGTGCTATCTATGTTTTAAGACCTGAATGCAAGATCTTCCACAAGTAAGGTCACTTTCCCAAGCAACACTCAACAATCTAGCATCTTTATAGTCCCTTAACTAGATGGGACTTATTTATATCCCCTTAATCTTGGGGTCCAGGTATATTATAATGGTGGGAAGAGTGATAAAACACACAAAAGAGAGAGTGGGAATAAGTGTGAGTAAGCACTACTAAGGAACAAAGCATAGCATAGCTCATATAGGTTGCTAACTAGTATACTCCTCTTACAAGCTCATATAGATAGCTACAAGAGAAGAAGCCCAAAGAGACTAAGACAGAGTACTAAGCACAGAGTAAAGCACTAAGGTAGACAAGCAATAAGGGCAGAGACAAAGACAAAGACAAAGACAAAGTGGTCAAGCTAAATTGCAAAGGCCCTAAGGACAGGCCTTTATATACTAGTTATAAGTATTTTAAGAATAGTCCTTAACTCCACATCAAGGGAAATAGAAGAAAGGAAAGGAAAAGGATCAATAGAGTTAGAACAGAAGTATAGTATGAGAAAAGATCAAAGATAAAAGAAGCATCAATAATTAAAGAAGGAAATTAATGATATATATCAAAAGATCTAGAATTATATCTAAATATAATATAGTACCATGTAAACAATTCAACAAGAAACTAGAAAATAAAGAAGTATATCCTGTATACTCAAATCAAAAGATAAAAACATAAGAAAAATAGAGAAAAATAAGGAAAAATTAGAGGCATACTACCAACCCATAGAAACATATCTGTTTACACAGAAAATATGTCAGCCATCCTATAATAGCATGTCTGCTATCTCATAACAATAGAGGTAGCTGGCCATAGACATTATCTCCATACTAGTTAACCGGCCTTCTTTCATACTGAGAGTGTCAAACTGCAGGTGGTAATTCCGGATCTAGCCTCCACAAGTCAACTAGGGGTAGCATGAAGGGTCTCTTGGGCTCCAGCTCAGGGGGCAATCCTTGTGAAGATTCTTCTTCCGGCATAGAAGATGAGGGCAGTGGTATAGGGGAAGGTAATCTTGGTGTGCAAGGGGAACTTGGCAGGTCAACCAGTAGCACTACCACAGGGACACAAATACAAATTAATCCCTCATCATCATTGTAATCAATGGAAGGTAGATTTTTAGCAAGATTCTCCCCCTTGCTAGGCATATTCCTGCCTATTTAGGTCAGCATATGCCAGTTTTGTGTTTTGCACTTTAGAAACACTTCTTCATCAAAAACAGCCATATGACCTAAGAAGATTGTGTTGTTTTTAATGTGCATAAATTGGTATCCTTTGACACTGGGTTAGCTACCAAGGTATATCATTAGCTTGCTCCAAGAAGCTTGCTTATTTGCTTGGACTACCTCCGGAAGATACATGTATGCACTGCAGCCAAAGATATAAAGTGTAGAGATATTAGGAACTTCTCCTTTGATAACCTTATGAAGGGTCTTCCAGTATAATTACTGCATAGGGGTATAGTTGTACATATGTACTGTGTGCTCTAGGGAAAATTCCCACTAGGAGTCTGGGAGATATGCAGTATGGTACATGGCCTTGGCCTTTTCCATCAAGGTGTAGTTAAACCGCTCCACTCTGCTATTTTATTAAGGCATGTATAGCACACTCTATAGGATCTCAATCTCTTTTAATCTGAGAAGATCTAAAAATTTAGCCGACTTATATTTGCCGCTAGTGTCAGACATTCACTGTTTAATTGTAGAATTAAAGCAGTTATTGACTATTGCAATAAAATTACGTGTAGCCTTGTACGTATCTAACTTCTTTTGAAGGAGTTTAATCTATCTATACAACGTGTTGTTATTAAGGAAGGTGATCATATATTTGAACCAGTAATATAATTCAACTGGGAATTCCTTCAGATCAAAATGAATCTTCTAGAAAGGTTTATTGGCACATAATTCTATTAATGGAAATAGGTAGGCATACATTTTTCCTTCTACATAGCCTTTACATAGCTTCTGTTCCCCTTTAGGGATCTCAATTACTTCAGGGAAGCCTTAAGTATGTTGGTGTACTTTCTGAAGCACAGCCTTTGATAGGTGGCCTAGTCGGCAATGCATGATGTTGTAGTCAACAGCATATATATCCTTACTATACAAAGATACGTGTTTGGATGGTGCAGCATCTAGGATGAAGGTAGAGAGGTAAGGGCTAGACAGTCTGCCTTGTAAGAAGGGCTTACAAGATCTAGGCTAGAAGAGCTTAAGCCCATCAGTATCACCTAATAAGGTAAACCTATTTTGTAAGAATTACCCTATAGAGAGCAATTATGCTATACCACCAGGAAGAACATATACTAGGTGTCATGGGTATACCTGGACTCTCCTGATTTTTCTCTATTTTTTCATATTTTTCTTATATTTTTACAATTTTTCTTTGATTCTCTACATCTTATTTACTGTTTACAAGCATTCTGAAGAACAGTTGGTCACATGATACTTGGTCACATAACCGGCCATCATAGTTCCCTTATACCGGTATCCATTAGTAAGCAGAGTCTAGAATGTTCTGGAACGTTCTGTAAATAGGAATGGATTAGTCAGCATAATATAATAAGTACGCCATTGTGCTCAGTCATCCAACTCTGTACTATCTTTAGTTCTCCTTATCATTTCCTAAGGCTGCACATGGATCATTGCACAGCCTTGGCCTTAGTATATAAGGATTCTGTAATTCTCCCTGAAGGCCTTAGCTTCGACCTTTTGCCTTTAGGTGAGTAAGAACTCGTGTATTTAGATAGATTACTAATAATTTGCCTTCAGGCTCATTGTCCTAGTCTCTACACCCTCTTGCCCTCTTAAGGTGCCTAGTCAGCCTTTAAGTTGTATAAGGACTATGTAAGCCCCACGCCCACGCCTCCTAGCTACCCACGTGCTCCTCCTTGTCCAAGTCCCTTAATAAATCAGGGCACATGTAAACTTAGAGTCCATACCCTTGAAGCCAAGCCTCTAAACATCTCAGAAGTTTAGCAACCTAAGCCCCTTACTAAGTAATTATACGTGTCATTAGTGACCGGTAGGCCTTTGTGGAAAGTCTGGTAGACTTGGAGTATACAATCGCGACCCATTAGCAGTACAATGTATCTTTGTGGTGTATAGGCTTAAGTCACTTCTGTTGTTGAGGTAGTCAAGAGCACGAGCCTTGATACTAGGTACAGCCAAATTCTCTTTTGTACACCTTTGTTCATTATGTCTAAGAAGATGGTTCCTATTTTGGACACTGTTATAGGTCCTTTCATAGCTGATATGGAGATAGACTCATTTAGCGGTTGTCACAACCTTAATAGTATCATGCCATAGATAAAATAGCATTCAATCATGTCTATCAAGCATATATTCAAGTTTACCAAGCATATACCCAGGTTTATTCAGCATACACTCAAGATAACCATGAAATCACTCAAGTATTTATTAATATTATTATCAAGCTACAAATCATGCTACAGAGGCTATGATATATAATATATCATCTATAAGTCATAGTATATCACAGTAAACCATAGTTTATTATTTGGTCAAAGCTTAGTTCTAAGCCTTGGGTTTAGAAGCAGGTATATTACTATTTCCGCTCCTTTTCACTATTGCACTGGTTGTGACATGTCACGCGTCACGTCACACAAAAGAGCGTAACTTTGCATTCCCCATCTTCAGGCACTATCACAGTTACACAGGAACTGCTATACATCATGATAATTATTGGAACAATCAAGGAAGAACCTAGGAATAATATTGGATTATTTAGTAAGGATTAGTAACTAGAAAAGCGTACCAAAGTAGGAGAACAATAGTATACAATCATGTATTTAAGTTACTAAGGTCTAAGAGATGTTCTTCATTTCATAGACCTCTTTTGTCAATACTATTATTATTCTTTATTGCCCCAGGTTCTCTTTACGCCTCTAAGCCCCTATTTTGCTGTTCCCATTGCCCCAAGTCATAGTTATAGTTATTATAGTTGTCAAAGTCATAGTACACTCCCTTACAGTTAACCTTAGGGTTGGAAACCCTAGAAGCGTTACTTCTAGCCTTGGATTAGGCTTTACAACCTATTGTTTACTAATTAAGTATTCTTAGTCTTTTCTACAGCAATCCTTTATAAATATTCATAAGTATTCATAGTCATAGTTTATAGACCTGTGACAGCGGTGCTTCATCTGCTAAGTCACTCTTATAGGGGGTAAAGTGGAGTGATACTCTGGTATCTAACATTGATCTGGATAATTCTTGCTTTTCTTTTCCCTTATATTACACATACTTTGCAATATTAACCAAATGAATACAATTTATTACAAAAAAGCTATTAGGAATAGCATATTCTATGGGGTATACTACATTATTATCTGTTGAATGTGTTATTAGTGTGGAGAATTTTTTAGCAAGGGAATATACTTGTATTGATTCCCACTTGATCTTGTCATCAGAGCTGCAAGAAATTCTTTCTTTGAATGGTGTGCTTCTACGATGTTTAAGTAGGCATCCTTCTTTGGGGATGGGCTCCTCCAAAATCTCCATAAGTAATCTTACTTACTTGTTATGCTTGGCTATCTTGATACTAACAACCTTCTAAGTAGAAATGCTCTTTTTCTTAGAGTGGAGTTGGGAGACAGCATTCTAGATGCTGGGGAAGAATGGGCTACCTGCATAGTGTGGGTAGGCTAGAGTCCTAAAGAACTAGGTCTGAGTGCTTAGTCCGGCAGCTAAAAAGCTTGTGATGGAGGTACTGGTGGGTACGGGGAGTACGGGGGGACTATCCAGTATAATAATATTAGCAAAATTGCCAGTTTCTAAGTTAGAATTATCATCAGCTACTTTAGCTTAGACTTTGCCCTTGCCTTTTTTGCCGCAACAGTTCTTTTTCTTATTATTACCTTTCTGCTACTACTGCTTTTGAGGCTGCTACTGCTAATTAGCTTGCTAGCTGAATTTGGGATCCTTCCCCTTTTTCTGTACCGCACTAGCCTTCTGGGCCTTCTCTTGCATCTTACCTACCCTAGATGTTATCTAGTGTTATAGGTACACCCAGACTCTCCTAATTTTTCTCTATTTTTCTCTATTTTTCTTGTATTTTTACAATTTATTTTATATTTTTTATACCTCTTTCATTATTTAATAAGCCTAATAAGGCAAAGAGTCACATGGTGCTTGGTCACATGACCGGCCATCATTATTTCCTTGTACCGGTACCTAGTTAGTAAGCATATTCCATTATTGTCAAGAGCACACCTGTCTCTTGCCACTAAAACTCAACTAAAGTCTACGTCAACCCCTGTAAGGTGCGGGGTAGCCAGTAAGGCTGTTTTACAACTCCTAAGACTTAGGACGCACGGGTGTACACTTTCCTTGCCCGGTCTCCGCTGTCACGCAACTTCTAGCTTTCCAGTCACCAGGTGTTACTCCAAGCTTACGAAGCTTTCACACGAGGCCTACTGTTAAGGCAGGAAATATCTTGTGTATGTGGATATGGGTGCGAGGTATCTTAACTGCGA
Organism: Agroathelia rolfsii; assembly: GCA_018343915.1. Taxonomy (NCBI): domain Eukaryota; kingdom Fungi; phylum Basidiomycota; class Agaricomycetes; order Amylocorticiales; family Amylocorticiaceae; genus Agroathelia; species Agroathelia rolfsii. The sequence continues at coordinate 4,578,763 of JABRWF010000002.1, forward strand.
CAAACGCAGGGCAAAGCCTTTGTTTGCTTGAGTGCACTAAGCACTATGATATGTATACAGCAGTGCAAGTGGTCAGCCAAAGGCCTGGACCTGTTTTATGCACGCTAACGGAAGAGGGGCACGGAGCGACCTCTTTAACTACTGCAGCACAAAGCACACAGTAACCCTCTGGCACAAAGCCTAAGGGATTTGGAAGGGGGTGAGAGAAAGAGAGGGGGAAGACAGGCAATCACGCCTTGAGAGATAGGTTACTCTGAAGACGAAGTTTTTATTATGTTAGCATTTTATTTAATACAAAGCATTACTTATGCTTACCTGAAGACGAAGAGAACGAATCTGAGGTCTTCAGGTAGAGGCACTACAGGGTTATATACTAATTCTACCTGGTCTGTGCGCAGCTACATGGTCTGTGCGCAGTAATGCTAAGTATGGCACGATATTGCACCATAGTGAGTCAAAGTGGTGTCATGATCCGGACCCATGTTCTAGACTCTATTTACATAATATGTCACATGACTAGTGGTCACATGATGGCCAGTCACATGGTCGACTGGTCACATGACTTGCTTAGTCATTAAAGTGTATGCTTACGTAATATACAATATATATACCAAAAAATAGAGAAAAATCAGGAAAAATTCGGAAAAATAATGAAAAATTCAAAATAAAATTATAGTACAACAAGCGACTCGTAACATTACCCCCTCTTTAGGGGCGATCCGCCTCGGGTTGCCATTCTGTCAAGTTGTCCCAGTTTTGGAAAGGTAAAAGTCCAAAGGTTGCTGCGCTGATCTTTCTTGGTGCACTTGGATTGGTCTTGTAGAAATCTCTAATAGCGTCGTCTGCATGCATATCAGATTCTCTAACCCAGGTTTGTTCCCCTGGGTATCCTTTCCAAGTAACTAAGAATTCCAGTTTTCCACGCCGTAGTCTTGAGTTAAGTACCTCCTCCATTTCATACTCTTCTTCTCCTTCTACTTCTACGGGGGGTAGTGGTTTCTGGTGTCGATCTGAGGCATGATGGGGCTTTAGTAGATGGACGTGGAAGACATCATGGATTTTGAGGTTATCTGGAAGATCCAATTGGTAGTTCAGGTCATTTAGCTTCTTTTGTACTTTGTAGGGTCCAATCCATTTTTGACTTAGTTTTTTGGATGGTCTATCAAGTTTCAAATTTTGTGTGTTTAGCCAAACTTCCTGTCCTTCTTCAATGTCAGGGAACATCTTTTTTCCTTTGTTGTACGATTGTTCCATCTGTTCCCTTGCCATCCCTAAGGCTGCCTGTGCTTCTTTTCGTGCTTCCTTGGCATTTTCTATCCAGTTGAAGGCTCCTAGAGTCGGATCTTGGATATCTTTAGCTTCCCAATTTGGAACATAACCATAGGTAAGTTCAAAAGCACTTGTACGTGTGCTTTCATTTTTTCTATTGTTATGCATGAATTCCGCATATGGTAGCCAATCTACCCAATTTGTTTGTCGGTGATTGCAGAAAATCCTGAGGTACTGTTCTACTTCCTGATTTACACGCTCAGTTTGTCCATCACTTTGTGGGTGATATGCTGTGGACAATGCAGTCTTGATGTGTAGACTAGCATGTATATCTTTCATCACCTGGCTTGCAAATTGGGGGCCACGATCCGAGGTCTATGTTGACGGTGTACCATGAAGTTTAAACACATTTTTGACGTATAGTTCAGCTACGTCTTTGGCAGAGATGTTTTCATTGGTTGGTATGAAGTGTGCCAATTTCGTTAGTCTGTCTACTACCACCAGAATTGAGTCAAACCCATGTGATTTAGGTAGTTTAACAATCAAGTCTGAGGTTACGTGTTCCCATGGTTTGCCTGGTACAGGGAGAGGGTGAAGTAATCCGGGTAACGCTTGTCTGCTAGGTTTATTTGCTTGACATAATAGGCAAGAATCTACATATTGGTTTATTTCTTTTGTCATATTGATCCAATAGTAATTTCTGCTTATGAGTTCTAGCGTCTTTGTGCGTCCTGGATGTCCTGCTAATGCGGAGTCATGATATTTGGCCAAGATTTTTTCTTTCAGGCTTTTATTGGGGGGCGCAAATACTTTCTCTCTGTATAGCACTAGTCCGTCTTCTGTTTCCCAATCCTGTAATCCTAGGGCAATTCGTCGTGGGCCTATCTTGACAATCTGATAGAGGGATTCCAGCAACTCGGTGCTCTCCCGTCTAATCTCTGCCAAGATCTCCTTTTCTCCTTCGACCAAAACGTGTCCTCTTTTTGCAGCCATGATCTTAAAATGGGAGGGTTGTAAAACGGTGACATTGAGATTATCCTGAGAATCTTCCGTGTAGAAATCTGGTCGTCTAGATAGGGCATCTGCTCGGCCATTGGTTGATCCTTTTTTGTAACATAACGTGAAATTATATTCTTGCAGGATCCTATACCAACGCGCTTGTCGACGGCTTAAATGCTGACTTGTAGCCCAATACTCCAAATTTTTGTGGTCAGACCAAATTTCTACCGGTTCCGGTAATCCAATGATATAATGGCGCCATTCCTCTAATGCTCGGATGATTGCTAGCATTTCCTTATCCCAGATGTCGTAATTTCTTTGAGCATCATCCATGGATTTGGAGTGGAATGCGATCGGGTGCCATTCACCATCTTCTTGTAACTGGGAGAAAACTCCACCAGTTGCATAACCCGAGGCATCAGTCTCAATTCGACTTTCTCTCTGATGGTCATATATTGCCAACACTGGGGCTGTAGTGAAAGCTTTTTTGAGATCGTCGAATGATTTCTGTTCCTCCTTTTCCCATTTCCAAGTACCTTTGCCCGTTAATTTATCAAGGGGTTTGGTAATATTGCTGAACCCTTTGATGAATCTTCGATAATAATTAGCTAGACCTCTGAATTTTTGCACATCTTTAACTGTCTTAGGGACGGGCCAGTCTAAGATCGCTTGCACCTTTTCATTGGTCATTTGTACCCGGTTGTAGCTAATTATTACGCCTAGGAATTCCACCTCTGGTACTTCGAATAAGCACTTTTCTAGGTTTGCAAACAGGTCGTTGGTTGCTAACCTCCGCAAAACCTCATGTACCAGTCATCGGTGTTCTTCTAGGTTGGCCGTGGCAATAATGATGTCGTCTATATATACATATACTAATCCTTGTGCGATTAGGTCTGCAAATATTTCATCCATCATGGCTTGGAATGTGGCTGGACCATTACATAAACCAAAGGTCATTACTAGGGGTTCAAAGAGTCCTCGAGGGGTTATGAATGCTGCCCGCTCTTGATGTCCTTCTTTGATCAGTACATTGTTGTATCCCCATCGTAGGTCTAATTTGGTGAATATTTTTGCTCTTGAGAGTCCATCGACAATGGAGGAGATGAGTGGTAATGGATAGGAATTTTTTATAGTGATATTATTTAGTCAACGATAATCCACTATAGGCCTTAGTTTTCCATTTTTCTTGGGTATGAAAAAGAAAGGCGAGGCATAAGGGCTTTGGGATTTTCTTATATAACCTTTTGCCAAATTTTCCTCCAAGTACGTGTCCAACTCTTTTAATTCTGGGATTGACAGGGGGTATACCTTGGCTCTTTTCATCTCCACTCCTTCTACCAGCTCGATTTTATGGTCATATGGTTTACTAGTAGGAAAGCGTTGAGACTCGGCTTCAGAAAATACTCTGACATGTTGTTGGTATTGGGGTGGCAAACCCACCGTTGCAGCCAATTTTGGAGGAGATTCCTCATCTTTTATGATTTTATTAATTTTTTTGTATTCCTTATCTTTTAGCAAGTCGTCCATTAGAGTTACATTTCCCTTTTTCCAGTTAATGACAGGATTTTCTAGTCTTAGCCAATCAATACCTAGGATTACATCCTCAGTACCAATGTCCACTACTAGGAACACCAACCGTCGCTTTTCCTGTCCTATCTGGGTTAAGAGTGTAACATACTCTGAAATGAAACCAATTGCATTGGGAGAATTGTCTATGTTGTACAAAGGAATTTTTTTATGTAATTGTGAAGTCTTTATGTTATGTTTTTCTACAAATTTTTTATTTATGAAGGTGGAGGTTGCTCCAGAATCAATCATGGCTGATAAAGAAATGGTGGAAAAATGTCCATGGAACATAATAGGTATATTGAGGTGTTGTCCATGCACACCTTGTACAGAAGAGGCAGAAATAGAAAAGGAAGAGGACGTGAAAATTGAAGACATTTTATTTTGTACAAACTGGTCAGTAGCATTGGCCGCATACTCTGACCGGTTTAAAAACCCAGCTGGTCTTTTAAGGCCGCGATCATTTGGCCTTGTTCTTGGATCATGTTAAACATGTCGTCCTGTGTCATCGGGCTACTTGTCAGCCCTTGATTTGCTGGTAGTGATGGTGTTGGTGTTGGCGCTGATACTGCCGCCACCTTTTGAAAAGGGTTATTTAAGCTGCCTTTGTCAGCTTTTGGACTCCTACAGTCCCGTGCTACATGCCCTTTCTTTTGGCAATTATAGCAGATGATATCTTTCCGCCTAAACGGATTGTTGGATTGTGTGGTTGGGTTATTTTGCGTTGCAGCCACTTGCGACGGGGAGGTCTGCTGAGCAGGACCTGCACTCAGGAATGGGTTTTTTGATGTATTGGGTGTCCTTCCCAATATAGTAGCCGAAATATCCATCGCGTCAGGGTCATTTCGCTGGAGATCTGACTGGGGGTTGTTGTTATACCAGTATCTTTTACTGGACAACATTTCTTCCTTCATTAAATTGACTTCTGCATCGTGTGCTGCATTCATCAACTTTGTTAAGGTTGAGGTGTCCCTATCCCAGCCTGTGATGATACGTCGCAGCTTGACGTTCATCCTCTCCAGGTACTTTTCTCGAAGGTCATCGTCAGACAACCCTGTCCTTTTGCCTAGCAACATGAAGGCCATCCCAAAGTTCCTTGTGGATGTGGTCCCTTGTCGCAGGTGACGTAGTTGGTCTCTTGCTGCTACCTTTTCATCAAACGCCCCAAATAAGGATTTGAAGCTTTCGATTACTTCCTGGTAGGTAACGGGTCCAGGTACCCGGTTTTGTAGTCCTAGTTCGGTATACCACAGGCTAGACCAAGCCGTGGCACCTTCCATCATCAAACCCAGAAGGTATTTAACCTTCTCCTCATCTGTCACGTACACCCTAGGATTCAGCTCTAGGTAGGCCTGGAATTTTTGTAGGAAAGGGTGGTAATTAATCCATTGGCCATCGAAAGTAGGAGGGGCATGGCCGATTTCTTTTGGTTTCCCTCTAGACTCGGATTGCTGCTGCATCCATTGCATCATCGTAGTTTGGTTTTGGATGAGCTGCTGCATAAGTGCAGCATTGTCTACTTGTTGTGCCATGGGTGATTCTGGTCGAGGTGATACGTGGGCAGAGACTTGTACCGATGCGTGGGCCGATGGAAACGGGGGTAGAAATGTAGGGTTTTCCTCGTCAGAGGATTCGGCTTCAGAGGATTCGGCTTCAGAGGATTCTTCTTCTGATCCGGCAGGAGGTGTGGGTTCTCGTGGTGGGGTTTGGTGTGAAATGGTGGGCAAGCTCGACAGTGAAAACTGGAGGCTCCCAAAGTGATTTATACAGAATAAAAAGGTTTTTTGCCCTTTGAGCTAGGCCTAATTCTACTAAAAGTATACTACTTATTTTGGGCTACTTGTAGCGACCGGAGTCTTTTTCGTCTATCCACTCGGGTGGTGTTCCCTTTAATAGCTCGAAAGAACCAATGCAACCGTGGATACTAATACCACTTGCAAGCTGGCCAAGAATACTCCCAAAACAAGAGACGTGCGAAAATGAAAGGCTACTACTTTTGTACGTATATTGACCGTGGTAGTCTACGAAAATCTTTGTATGGTAATAGTTCTTTTTGCTCAAAATAATATGGCTCACTACACCACCTCTAGTGCACAAAGCAACTAGCGCCGAAAGGGATGAAAGGGGAGATTCGTTCTAATGTCAAGAGCACACCTGTCTCTTGCTACTAAAACTCAACTAAAGTCTACGTCAACCCCTGTAAGGTGCGGGGTAGCCAGTAAGGCTGTTTTACAACTCCTAAGACTTAGGACGCGCGGGTGTACACTTTCCTTGCCCGGTCTCCGCTGTCACGCAACTTCTAGCTTTCCAGTCACCAGGTGTTACTCCAAGCTTACGAAGCTTTCACACGAGGCCTACTGTTAAGGCAGGAAATATCTTGTGTATGTGGATATGGGTGCGAGGTATCTTAACCGCGACAAACGCAGGGCAAAGCCTTTGTTTGCTTGAGTGCACTAAGCACTATGATATGTATACAGCAGTGCAAGTGGTCAGCCAAAGGCCTGGACCTGTTTTATGCACGCTAACGGAAGAGGGGCACGGAGCGACCTCTTTAACTACTGCAGCACAAAGCACACAGTAACCCTCTGGCACAAAGCCTAAGGGATTTGGAAGGGGGTGAGAGAAAGAGAGGGGGAAGACAGGCAATCACACCTTGAGAGATAGGTTACTCTGAAGACGAAGTTTTTATTATGTTAGCATTTTATTTAATACAAAGCATTACTTATGCTTACCTGAAGACAAAGAGAACAAATCTGAGGTCTTCAGGTAGAGGCACTACAGGGTTATATACTAATTCTACCTGGTCTGTGCGCAGCTACATGGTCTGTGCGCAGTAATGCTAAGTATGGCACGATATTGCACCATAGTGAGTCAAAGTGGTGTCATGATCCGGACCCATGTTCTAGACTCTATTTACATAATATGTCACATGACTAGTGGTCACATGATGGCCAGTCACATGGTCGACTGGTCACATGACTTGCTTAGTCATCAGAGTGTATGCTTACGTAATATACAATATATATACCAAAAAATAGAGAAAAATCAGGAAAAATTCGGAAAAATAATGAAAAATTCAAAATAAAATTATAGTACAACGAGCGACTCGTAACAATTATTAGGACAAAGGATCAGTCAGTATAATGCAACGAGCACACTATTGCGCTTAGTCATCCATCTGTACTATTCTTAGTTTTCCTTTTCATTTCCGAGAGGCTGCGCACAAACCTTAGCACAGCCCTTGTTTAGGTATATAAGGACCCTGTAACGCTCCCTAAAGGCCTTAGCTTTGACTTTTTGTCTTTAGGTAAGTATTAGCTCATGTAGTAGATACCTTACTAATTAAATTTGCCTTCAGGCTCATTGTCCTAGTCCATACACACCTTCTACCCTCCTTGTGTGCTTAGTCAGCTACTTGGTTGAATAGGGACTACATGTAAGCCTATGCCTGTACGCTCTGCACTTCATGCCCCACACCTTCCCCCCTTGTTTAAGTCCCTCAATAAAATAGGGCATCTGTGTGAACTTAAGGACGTTGTTCCTTTAAGCTTAAGTCTCTTTACATATAACAAGTTTAGTACTAGATACACTCCCTAAGCTATATAGGCACGTCATTAGCAAACAGTAGCCTATGTGGAAAGCCTAGTAGGCTTAGAGTACACCACAGGAAACTTATTAGCGGTACAGTGTGCATATAGCAGTATGCATGGTCTGGTCACTTGTTTAGTTGAGATAGTTAAGAGTGCAAGCCTTGACATTAGGTTGAAGCTGATACCTGAGCCTATTTTGTAGAGCCTTAGCTCCGAGGTAGTATAAGAAAAAGAATTGCTTATAAATCAGCACAAGCATGGAAACTTTTGTAGTTAAATTACTATACTTTTCTTCTGTGAGCCATTTTTGTTACCAAACTGTTAGCAGAAGCAATTGGGGACTCTAATTACGTCCTTCCAACCTATTAAGGCATAGCTGTAAAAGTACTAGTATGCTCCTGGGAAATTGTGGGCCATTACCCAAAGGCATTACTGCTGCATTAGGCAGCTGCTTCTAGGGAGTCCTCACAAGGGATTATAACTACTTTGACAAAATTTAGAGCTTAATTAGAAAATAGTTTTTTTTTACAATTACCAGAAGGCTGTCCACTTGCAGCCTTAAGCAGAAGAAGACAAAAGAATTCTTGCGTTGAGCCATAGCTCTGCCTTTCACACACACTCCCTTTCTACCTCCATCGCACCATGTCACGTGCCACGTCACAATAAGAAAGAGGCCAAAAGAAGGAAGAGGAGAGTGATTTGGGAGGTCCCTTGACCAATACTATTGAAAGTGCTCTTGAGCGCCTCTCTAAGACTATAGAGCTACTTGCTATGAGCCAAGCAGACATTCTCCGGCTCATGGATAGTCTCCATAACCAACAAACAGACCTCTCTTGATTTGCAGGTGGACAGAAGATCTGCAAAACAACAAAAAAAAATAAAGCCGGGAAAGATAAAGAAATAGAAGAGTGGTACACACCAGAGGCCGCTAAACCAAAAAAAATCGGAATGTGCCCAGAGAAGTACAGAGGTGATGCCAAAACCTACTGCACGTTTATGCGGGAATGGGAGATTTGGCAAAGCAATAATAAGGAATTATTTGACAAACCAGCCAAGATTGCCAAGCAATTTATAAAGAACCTAACAGATTCGGCATCAGACTGGGCAGCCCGGTACATCCCCAAAATCATTAAGGCAGAGAAAGTTGGGGCACCAGACTTTAACCTGGCAGAATTCTACAAGGATTTCTGGTCAACCTACAGAAATTTCGACTACAAGGCCAATGCCCTCTCTTGCATCCAGAACTTCTAACAAGGAGCCTATACAGTCCGAGACTACACCTCCTACTTTATGGAGTTGGCTCACACTGTGGAACTCGAACCCGGAGATATGCATATCCAGTATATTTCTGGATTGAATTGGAGAATCCACAATATAATGCTAGGGTGGAAAGGGTTGATGACTACATTCCAGGTTGCCGTGGAAAATGCAGAAGATACAAAATAAGCACTCAGGGAGATGGGTGCATTTAACCCAAAAACAGCACCAGGCAAAGCTGCACCAGTTGCTCAAGGATCCATGGCTGCAGCCATATTGTCGCTTCTCCCTACTGCAAGTACGGGAGGATCTGGGTTGACCAACCCCTTGATTGCAACCCCAAAAACGGCACCTATGGCGCAGGTGCAATGTTTCAACTGCCAATAGAAAGGGCACATCGCAGCTAACTGCACCAACCTATCTGTTAAGCTAGTACCAGGAACCACAACCTGGGTAAAACCCGGCTCCACTCCACCATCATACCCCCCAAGAAATCCAGCTCATGTGGCTGCTTCCACATCTGCACCTGCCACATCTCCTCCGGTACAATCCACTCTACCATCATCCTCATCATCAGCAAGTACCATGTCTAGTGCAAGCAATCTCCTTGCCAGAATCAATGCATACAAAGAGCAGATTGCTCAAATACAGAATCAGCTAACCCTGGCGGGTTTTTAAAAGGCTCTAAGGCTGAGGCCAAAACCAAGGAGCAAAAAATTACTATAGATATGTCTCCCTTTTCTTCCATTTCTTCATTCTCCATTTCTGCTTCTGTAGTAGGGGTAAATACCCAATATTTACACGTACCAATAAAATTACGTGGACATTCTTTCTCCATTGATACGCTAGCTATGATTGACTCTAGAGCATCCTCCACTTTTATAAATAGACGCTTTGTAGAAAAACACAAAATACAAAAAAATTCTCTTCCTCAAGCTATCCCCTTATATAATATTGATAACTCGTCAAATAAAATCGGTAAAATTACAGAATACATTACGGTCTTACTAATAACTGGAGAAGTAAAAAGGAAGGTCTATATAAGCATAGTGGATATAGGCAAGGAGGACATCATCTTGGGGATAGACCGGCTCAGAACAGAGAATCCTGAAATTGACTGGAAGGATGCCACAGTGGAATTGAGGAAGGGATATGTATATGCCACGATAGTAGAAGAACCCATAGATATACCAAAAGAATACCTTCCCTTTCGATAGGTGTTCTCTAAAAAAGAGTCCATATGAATGCCTACACGCAAACCTTGGGATCACAAGATAATCCTAAAGGAAGGGACATCAATGGGGAAATCCAAGGTATATCTGTTGGCGGTCAAGGAAAGAAACTCTCTGAAGGAATATCTTAGGAAAAACCTAGCTAAAGGGTACTTGAGGAAATCCAAAAGCCCTATGAGCTCCCCCTTTTTTTTTGTTCCAAAGAAGTCTGGAGTACTGTGCCTAGTTTAGGACTACTAAAAGCTTAATGATATCACGGTTAAGGATAGTTACCCTCTTCCCCTCATCAGTACCATAATAGACAAGCTAAGGGGAAGCAAAATATTCACCAAGTTGGATCTATAATGGGGGTACAACAATGTCCAAATCCAAGAAGGAGATGAGCACAAGGCAGTGTTTGTAACTCCCTTAGGGTTATTTGAACCAATGGTTATGACCTTTGGGCTAACCAATGCACCGGCAATATTTCAACAAATGATGGATGAAATTCTAGCGGATTTAGTTGCATCAGGAAGGGTCTTTATTTATATCAATGACATCCTAATTATATCTAGTAGTGAAAAAGAACATACTGCATTAGTCCTAGAAGTGCTGTAGCGCTTGAAAGAAAATGATTTGTATGTGAACGCAGAGAAGTGTAAATTCAATGCAAACCAAGTTAAATTCCTAGGATTAATTATTGGCTATAATTCCATCCGTATAATGCCTGAAAAGGTGCAAGCCATAAGGGATTAGCCAACCTCAAAAACTGTTAAAGAAATTTGATAGTTTAGGGGATTGGCAAACTACTACCAACAGTTCATAAAGGGGTTTGGTGACCTGTGCAAGCCCCTAGATAGGTTAACAGGCAATGTGGCATAGCAATAGACAGAGGCAGAATAAGGTTCTTTTGATACGCTCAAGAATGCATTTGGGGAAGCTCCAGTACTAGCAATGTTTGATCCAAGACAAAAAACCCAAGTGGAAACAGACTTGTCAAACTTTGCTATAGGAGTGGTTATATCCCAAATGCAGAAGGATAGCAGCTGGCACCCTATTACATACCTTTCTCAATCCTTAAACCCCGTAGAATGCAACTACAAGATTTGGGATAAGGAAATGTTAGCTATTATTTGAGTATTAAAGGAATGGAGGCATTACCTTATAGGGACAGAAGAACCATTTGAGATTTAGTCAGATCACAAGAACCTGGAGTACTGGAAAACTTCAAAGGATCTGACCAGAAGACAAGCCCAATGGTCCCTGTTCCTATCAGAATACAACTTTCTAATCTATTACAAAAAAGGAAGTGACAATGGTAAAGCCGACGCTCTGTCACGCCACCCGGATTTCTACAAAGAAGATGCAGATGATAACAAGGCACAGGTAGTTCTTGAACCGCACCTATTCTGTATCAATGCTGGAAGAAGGGGACACATTACGGTAGAAGGGGAAAAGGGACTTCTAAGCTAGATCAGAAAAGTAGACCCAGAGCCAGAAGTAGCAATTGCTCTTCAAACACTTAAAGACCTCGGCCCGGTTAAACTCCAAAATGGCATTGAGGAGTGGAACCAAGAAGAAGGACTAATTCTATACCAAGGAAAGGTTTATATACCAAAGGATACCTAATTGAGGGTGCAAATTGTGAAGAAATTCCATGATGCCCCCATAGCTGGATATCCAGGCAAGCACAAAACCCTAGAGCTAGTATCATGCAATTACTGGTGGCCCAGCATAACAAAATTCATCAATGAATACATAATGACATGCCTACAATGTATTGTAAATAAAAGCTCAAGACAACCTCCCTTGGGGCTACTTCAACCGCTACTAGCACCACAAAAACCCTGGAAGCATGTAACTGCAGATATAATTGTGAAGTTACCTTAGTCAGGAGAATTTGACTCCATCTTGGTTGTAGTAGACCAACTTACTAAGATGTGTCATCTAATCCTAACTGTGGAAACGGTGACTACAACAGAAGTAGTAAAATTATATTTAAAGCACGTGTTCAAACTCTATGGGATCCCAAAAATCTGGGCTACAGACAGAGGACCATAGTTTGCAAGTCAAGTAATGAAAGAGATACATAGGAAACTAGGAATCAAAACAGCCCTGTCCATAGCTTACCACCCTCAAAGCAATGGACAAACAGAAAGGATAAATTAAGAGATTGAAACCTATCTACGTATCTACTCTAATCAACGACAAACAAATTAGGCAGAAAATCTAGAAGTAGCAGAATTTGCATTAAACCAATGACAAAGTTCAGCAACAGGGTTTACCCCCTTTGAACTAAACTATGGGTTTATTCCAAAGATGGAAATTCTGCCACAACCTCAGGTTTAGACAATTAGAGTATAGGATTGGCTGGGGAACTTAAGAGAGGTACAGGAAGAAGCTTAGGCAGCACTGGCAAAAGCAGCAGAAACAATGAAACAATACTACAATGAAAATAAGAAAAGTTTTCTGTAGCTAGAACCCGGAGCCAGAGTATGGTTGGATGCACAAAACATTAAGTTTGCCAAACAACCAAGTAGAAAGCTTAGTCCTAAAAAGCTAGATCCCTATAAGGTGGTTAAAAGAATTGGGGACCTAAACTATCAGGTTGACATCCTCAAGAATTGGTATATACATAATGTCTTCCATATAAACCTCCTACAACCCTACCAAGAAAGCAAGATTCTGGGAAGAACCCTAGAAGAACCTCCACCGGTGGAAGTAGAAGGAGAGGAAGAATGGGAAGTCTCGTATATCAGAGATGCTTGACTCCATGGAAGATAGAAGAAACTGTAGTTCCTGGTAGAATACAAGGGTTATCCAGGAGAAGAAAGCTAGGAATTTGCTGAAGACATACACGCAAAAAGGCTTATCACCCAGTTCTACTGAGAAAACCCAAGTGCTCCAAGGAGAATCTCAGTGGCTACATTTGGCAAATTGCCCTTCCGGAAGGTAGAAAATCTCACGCAGGTTGAGACTTTGGTCACGGATTCTTGGCGTTTTGGACATAGGTGGTTCCAGGGGAATGCCCCTTAGAAGGGGGGTGATATCATGGGTATACCCAGACTCTCCTAATTTTTCTCTATTTTTCTCTATTTTTCTTGTATTTTTATGATTTATTTTATATTTTTTATGCCTCTTTCATTATTTAATAAGCCTAATAAGACAAAGGGTCATATGGTGCTTAGTCACATGACCGGCCATCATTGTTCCCTTGTACCGGTACCTAGTTAGTAAGCGTATTCTATTATTAGGACAAAGGATCAGTCAGCATAATGTAACAAGCACACCATTGCGCTCAGTCATCCATCCGTACTATTCTTAGTTTTCCTTTTCATTTCCAAGAGGCTACGCACAAACCTTAGCACAGCCCTTGTTTAGGTATATAAGGATCCTGTAATGCTCCCTGAAGGCTTTAGCTTTGACCTTTTGCCTTCAGGTAAGCATTAACTCATGTAGTAGATACCTTACTAATCAAATTTGCCTTCAGGCTCATTGTCCTAGTCCATACACACCTTCTGCCCTCCTTGTGTGCTTAGTCAGCCACTTGGTTGAATAGGGACTACACATAAGCCTACACCTGCACACTCTGCACTCCATGCCCTATGCCTTCCCCCCTTGTTTAAGTTCCTTAATAAAATAGGGCATCTATGTGAACTTAAGGATGTTGTTCCTTTAAGCTTAAGTCTCTTTACATATAACAAGTTTAGTACTAGATACACTCCCTAAGCTATACAGGTACGTCATTAGCAAACAGTAGCCTACGTGGAAAGCCTAGTAGACTTAGAGTATACCATGGGAAACTTATTAGTAGTACAGTACGCATATAGTGGTGTGCATGGTCTAGTCACTTGTTTGGTTGAGATAGTCAAGAGTGCAAGCCTTGACATCTAGATCTTGGAGCGCGTCTAGAGCTTCTCCTGGATTTTCTCAAATATAATGTCTAAGTGCTTCTTAATTTCTGCTAGAATGATTTCTTTTACGGAGTCCAGACTCTATAGTAGTGCATCAATGAGCCACATACCCTTGACAAACTTGGGCACATCAACTCCTTGCATATTGATTTGACTAATTAGGTCAGCTAATTCCTGAACTTGGACTATGATATCCTTGTTTGGGTTGATGGCAAAGTGGGCCATGCATTTCTAAAGTTGGAAGATTAGGATAGGACCTAGTTGACCAAACTTCTCCTTTAGGTATGCCTATACAAGGTAGACATGCCCAAAGGTCTCACACTCATTCACCAGTGATGGTATGAGTTTTGTTACAAGATGATTATTGTACTATAAATTTATTTAAGATTTCTCATTATTTTTCTGATTTTTCTCCAATTTTTCTCTATTTTTTGGTGTATAATATGTATATTATATAAGTAGACATTATATAAGTACCCTGATAACTAAGTAAAGTCATGTGATTAGTCATTATGTGACTGGCCATTATGTGACCACTAGTTATATGTGTTAAAAGTTAGTGGTAATGGTGTAATGTAGACTACTTGTAATCTACTAGTTACCTATTTAAAAGACAACTAACTTACTTGTTTGAAAAGTTAATGGTCTGTGGTGTTATAGGTTTAAAGGCAATAAAACCTATTTGTGAAAGTGATTAGTAACTCTGTTATACCTAAGATAAGACTATAGCTGGTGTCCCTTTGAGACTACCTACTTGTTTCCCTTTAGGAAAGGCTTATTGTCTTGTCTTGTAGACTTTGTAAGTCTGGGATGAAGTTAGTACTCTAGGAGCTAGTCTTGTAAACTATTTAACTCACTATTTTCAAGTGAAATAACTTGTCATTTCTAGCCGAATTTGCTGGTGCTTATATAATACAAAATATTCTAATTTCTACAAGATTAGTAAGCCAACTCTGTGCTTATCTAATCCGCTTAGTAAGAAGGATTGCTTATAAATCAGCTTATAAATCAGCTTAGTAATATTCCTATTTGCTGAATAATATGCTTGGTAAGCAATCTGTGTGCTTAGTAAGTAATTTATATAGTATTAGTAAGTAAAATATCTATTGATCTCAATATCCTATTATTAGATCTATATTAGTAATATTTTATAAATATTACTAATATTATGAATTTGCTTAGTAAATATTTTGGTGATTTATAAGCAAGGATCTAGGGCGTGAAAAATCAATTAGTAATATTCACAATGATTATTTAGAAATGAATATTTAAATGGAATTGTTTAATATTTATGAAAAGATATTCATAAATGATAAAGTCAAGTGACTTTAGATATGATAATCTTATCTCTGATAAGATTAGATATAATGAAATATTGAAAATATTAAATAAAAGAATATATGCATATTATTTCAATGAATATATGCATGCAAAGAATTGTTAATATCTCAACAATGAACGGTTGTAAAATCATGAAATAAATAATCATGTATGACATAATGTTAGATGATTATTTGAAGTATTCATTGGAATTATTGGAAAGATATGAAGCCTGTAAATATTCAATCTTTCAACACCCATTACACCATACAATGTATGCTGTACCACTAATGGGTCTCCCTATATACTCTAAGCTTATAAAGCTTTCCACTAGGCTACTATTTGCTAATAACACATGTAAGATGCTTAGTAATGGTATACAGTGCTATACTTTTGTTATGTATAGAGGTTTTAGCTTAAAAGGGAGAACTCCCTTAAGTTCACACAAATGCCCTTATATATTAGGGACTTAAAGCAAGAGGTAGAGGTGCTAGAGGTAGCATAGAAAAGGAAGGGGGCATATGTAGGGCTTACGTGGTCCTTATACAACCTAGGGGCTGACTAAGCACACTAGGAGGGCTAATAGGTGTATAGGCTAGGACAATAAGCCTGAAGGCAAATTTATTAGTAAGAGTGTCTATTACATAAGCTATTACTCACCTGAAGGCAAAAGGTCAAAGCTAAGGCCTTCAGGGAGCATTACAGGGTCCTTATATACATGAACAAGGGCTGTACTAAGGTCTGTACACAGCCTCTTGGAAATGTCAAGGAAAGCTTTTAATAATAGTGCAAATGGATAACTAAGTATGATGGCATGCTTATTATATCATGCTGAGTGATCCTTAGCCTAACAATAGAACAGTCTAGGCTGTGCTTACTAAATAGGCACCGGTACAAGGAAACTATGATGGCTGGTCATATGACCAAGCACCATGTAATCTCTTGCCTTATTAGGAAAATAAATAATGAAAGAGGTGTAGAAAATGTAAAATAAATTGTAAAAATACAAGAAAAATAGAGAAAAATAGAGAAAAATCAGGAGAGTCTGGGTGTACCCATAACATATTCCATCTTGAACACATCAGATATATGCTACAGTCACTGCACAAAAAAAATATCCAATTGAGGTGGCTTCACGGCTACATCTCCTTCCTCATAACACTTTCAACCCAAACAAAGTATACCATGTCATGTTAGACCCCTGATAGTCCCATGTACATACCCAAAATATTTTCTTACATCAAATATGTTGAAAGATTGAATATTTACAAGCTTCATATCTTTCCAATAATTCCAATGAATACTTCAAATAATCATCTAACATTATGTCATACATAATTATTTATTTCATGATTTTACAACCGTTCATTGTTGAGATATTAACAATTCTTTACATGCATATATTCATTGAAATAATATGCATATATTCTTTTATTTAATATTTTCAATATTTCATTATATCTAATCTTATCAGAGATAAGATTATCATATCTGAGGTCACTTGACTTTATTATTTATGAATATCTTTTCATAAATATTAAACAATTCCATTTAAATATTCATTTCTCAATAATCATTGTGAATATTACTAATTGATTTTTCACGCCCTAGATCCTTGCTTATAAATCACCAAAATATTTACTAAGCAAATTCATAATATTAGTAATATTTTATAAATATTACTAATACAGATCTAATAATAGGATATTGAGATCAATAGATATTTTACTTACTAATACTATATAAATTACTTACTAAGCACACAGATTGCTTACCAAGCATATTATTCAGCAAATAGGAATATTACTAAGCTGATTTATAAGCTGATTTGTAAGCAATCCTTCTTACTAAGTGGATTAGATAAGCACAGGATTGGCTTACTAATCTTGTAGAAATTAGAATATTTTGTATTATATAAGCACCAGCAAATTCGGCTGGAAATGACAAGTTATTTTACTCAAAAATAGTGAGTTAAATAGTCTACAAGACTAGCTCCTAGAGTACTAACTTCACCCGAGACTTACTAAGTCTACTACAAGACAACAAGCCTTTCCTAAAGGGAAAACAAGTAGGTAGTCTCAAAGGGACACCGGCTACAATCTTAACTCAGGTGTAACAGAGTTACTAATCGCTTTCACAAATAGGTTTTATTACCTTTAAACCTATAACACCACAGACCATTAACTTTTCAAACAAGTAAGTTAGTTGTCTTTTAAATAGGTAACTAGTAGATTACAAGTAGTCTACATTACACCATTACCACTAACTTTTAACAGGTTATGAGCCCTGCCTAAAAAGGCAGTCAGTATAAAAACAGGAGTAACTAACACAAATTTGTTATTCTAGTGTCTTCCTTCAACACCAAGATCTCCAACACATTCACCACTGTTGCCCAGGCAATCAATTTTGCCAACAGTACCCCCACTACCTCCATTGATCAATCAGAGATTGACAAGCAGTGGCAAAAAGATCTCAAGAGTAAAGCCTACTGATTAAATAAATCAAAAGAATTACTAATAAATTCTTTATAGGCACAGAAATCCTCTGGTCACCCTCTGAACCCATCAAGCAAGAAGAAGACATCAATCTTCTTCAGGCCTTTTTAGACTCAGACAACGACATTGGGGAAAAGGAAGACAGTAAGAGAATTATAGTATAAAAATCCGAAAATAAAGGATAAAAAAATACTAATAAAATTCTCTAGGCCTCAATAATATCAATCAGGCCCTTAGCAAATTCACAATCAACCTAGAGATCAACTGGGAAACTTACCAGGATTTCACAAATAGCTTCAAGGATATCAGGAAGGAATCTCCAGCTACTTATATATCCATAATCACAGATATCGAAGTCAACAAGGACCAGTACAATCTTGATCACAACAAGATCACCTTCTATATTGTCACAGGTCTATAACTGAAGGGCAAACTATGACTATGAATACTATGAATATTGTAAAGGATTACTATGAAAAGACTGTAGATAAAGCTTAAGGAAAAAACAGTAGGTTACCTAGCCTAATCCAAGGCTAGGAATGACGCTCTTAGGGTTTCCAACCCTAATGTTGATTATAAGGGAGTCTACTATGACTTTGACAACTATAATGCTATAACTATGACTTAGGACAAGGAAAGCAATACAGTGGGAACTTAGGGGCTTAGAGGAAGCTTAGGACAGTAAATAACAATGATGGTATTGACGAAAGAGGTCTGTGAGATGGGGAACATCTCTTAGACCTTAAAGGTTTAAATACATGGCTGTACACTATTGTTCTCTACTTTGGTAGGCTCTACTGACTTCTAACCTTTACTAAATAATCCAATATAATCCCTAAGTTCCTC
The DNA here is from genome assembly GCA_018343915.1 of Agroathelia rolfsii. Classification (NCBI taxonomy): domain Eukaryota; kingdom Fungi; phylum Basidiomycota; class Agaricomycetes; order Amylocorticiales; family Amylocorticiaceae; genus Agroathelia; species Agroathelia rolfsii. Next base: position 4,597,230 of record JABRWF010000002.1, read on the forward strand.
CTTGATTGTTCCAGTGATTATCAGCATGTGTTGTAGTTCCTGTGTACCTGTGATAGTGCCTGAAGATAGGAAAATGTAAAGTTACGCTCTTTTGTGTGACGTGACCGTGACATGTCACAACCAGCGCGGCAGTGATAGTAAGGGAGCGGAAGTAACAATAGGCTTATTTCTGAGCCTTAGCTCAGAACTAAGCTATAGCTAAGTAGTGAACTATGATCCACTATAATATACTGTGACTTAGAAATAATATACTATGACTTATACTTTACTATGGCATCTATAGCTTGATTTATAGCTTGATAAAATAAAACTTAAACACCTAAGTAATTCCATAGCTATCCTGAATAAACCTAGGTATATACTTGGTAAACCTGGATATATGCTTGGTAAACTTGAATAAATGCTATTGAAGCTATGATATGGCATAACCAGGGTTGTGACAGGGACAGGAAGAATAGGAAGCGTTCGAGAAACTGAAGAAGGCCTTCACTTCCGCACCGGTCCTAGGAGCATACGACCAACTTGCCGAGACCCGCATTGAGACTGATGCTTCCAACTTTGCAACCGGAGCCGTACTCCTCCAGAAGCAAAAAGACAACTCCTGGCGTCCAATTGCATTTCTGTCACAAGCTATGAACGATGCCGAACGAAACTATGATATCTGGGATAAGGAGATGCTAGCAATAATTCGAGCCCTAGATTCTTGGCGGCATTACCTAATCGGCCTCCCTCAGCCATTTGACATCCGCACAGACCACAAGAATCTAGAATATTGGAAGATGGCTCGAAACCTCACGCGTCGCCAAGCCAGATGGTCATTGTTCCTATCAGAATTCCGATTTGTCATCTCCTACCTCAGAGGTTCCGAAAATGGTCGTGCCGACCCCCTCTCTAGACGGCCAGACTTCCAACGGTCTGATGAACAAGACAATTTAGACCAAATAGTTCTAGACCCTAAACTATTCCGAATTAACGCCGCAAGAAGAGGACATGTGGAAATCAACGGAGAAAAGGGAATTCTAGACCGCATCAGAAGCAAAGGAAGGGACGCTGAAATTTCAAAAGCATTAGGATTGGTCAAAGAACTTGGACCGGTCAAACTCCAAAAGGGGCTTGAGGAATGGAACGAAGAAAACGGCTTGATTCTCTATTTGGGCAAAATCTACGTACCCAGGGATCCCACGCTACGCAATGACATCATCCGGCTCCACCACGATGTGCCAGCAGCAGGACATCCAGGAAGACACAAGACACTGGAACTTACGTCAAGGAATTACTGGTGGCCCGGAATGACGAAAGCAATCAATGATTACGTTGACTCTTGCCCCAGTTGCCTGGCAAACAAAAAGTCCAGAGCAATGCCCACCGGCCCGCTTGCACCACTTCCTACACCTGACCTTCCATGGGAACACGTCACTTCTGACATGATTGTAAAACTTCCGGAATCTCAAGGTTTCGACTCTATATTGGTGGTAGTAGATAGGCTGACCAAAATGGCGCACTTCATTCCCTGTGTTGAGGCGATCACAGCTTCAGAAATGGCAGACCTTTATCTCACAAATATATTCCGACTCCATGGGTTACCAAAAACCTGGACATCCGACCGTGGACCCCAGTTTGCCGGAAAAGTGATGCGAGAAATCCACAAAAAATTAGATATCAAGACGTTGCTATCAACGGCTTATCACCCACAGTCGGATGGTCAAACAGAAAGGGTCAACCAAGAAATCAAAGTATACTTACGGAACTACGTGTCACACCGACAGGATAACTGGTCCGGACTCCTCCCTCTAGCCGAGTTCGCACTCAATAACCGCGAGCATTCTGCCATCAAGTCATCTCCGTTTGAAATGAATTATGGGTTCTCACCCAAAATGGACTTAACAACAGTAGGAATCCTGCAAACGAAAGGAGCACAGAACTGGCTGGACAAGGTCAGGGAGCTTCAAGAAGATGCCAAGGCAGCTTTAGATCATACTGCGGACCGGATGAAATATTTCTTTGACAAACACGCGTCAGAAACACCCAAGTACGAAGTCGGAGACAAAGTTTGGCTCAATACCAAAAATATCCGACTAGCACAACCTTCGAAGAAATTGTCCGCAGAATGGATCGGCCCATACAGGGTTACGGAGAAAATAGGGAACCGAGCCTTACGACTCGCAATTCCTAGGCGATGGACTATCCATGACGTATTCCACGTTTCTTTAATCAAACCTCACGTCCAGATAGAATCTAGACCAGCACCGCCCCCTCCCCCTCCAGTCGAAATTGAAGGAGAAGAAGAGCATGAGGTACTTAGAATCAAGGACAGCCGCCTGAGCCCTCGAACGAAGAAACTAGAGTACCTCGTAGAATGGAAGGGCTACCCCGGTGAGGACTCATGGGAGCCAGAAAAAGATGTTGCGAATGCACCCCGGATGTTGAAAGAATTTCATCGGAAAAATCCCAAAGCGCCTAAATGCTTAACCGCTGCAGCCTTTGCGGAATTACCTTTCCGACCAATAGAAAATTTCACCGACGGACCAACAGAAAAGATAGGAGGAGCTTGGGAACTTGGGATATTCCGGAGGAAATCCCCCTAGGAAGGGGGTAATGTCATGAGAAGGATATTTTTTGACGATTTTTCGGTTATTTTCTTGTATTATTTGGACTATTATTTCTTTTGTTATCATATTTTCTTTGCTTTTCCTTATAAAATTACCCTTTAGGGCGTGGACTGTGGGCAGTGCAGTGGTCACCTGATTGGCCCTCACGTGTTCCAAGCCGCACGTCACAGGAGTAATCTCGGGGCTGCGCGTCTTCCACTTCATCATCACGCACAGCCCAGAAGCACAGCCTTCTATCCCTGAGTAATTCCTAACGGTTACCGGTACCACTCCGCAAGGAGCTCCACATGGATGCCCGGTGGAGTTAGGCTAAACACTCTCCCCCTACATAGCCCCCTTTACGCTTCTATTTCCAACTGCGCACAGACCATCAGGGCTGCGCACGGACCCTTCAATAGTAGTATAAAAAGACCATGTAACTTGTCCTGAAGAGCTCAGCTTCGACCTCTTCGCCTTCAGGCAAGTATTAAGGTTGTATTCATTACACAGATCACTAATAACAATCTTTGCCTTCAGGGTTATACTTATAGGCCTAGCGCCCTCGTCCTAGCTACTCATTCCTTACCATAAATAGGAGGTGGTGTAAATCCCCTCGTAAGCGTGTGCACATACGCGTGAAGCGTTTACGAAAGAAATTAAGAAAGAGTACCTAAAGGCCCCCAATAGAACAGGGTTTACCTTTGTGGGAAAACCTTATTTTCTTAGGTACTTAGATTTTTTGTTAAGTAAGTTGATTTATTGGTTTGTGGGACAAGTAGGCCCACCACGCCCAACGTCTTCATAAGTCAAGAAGTCAACCCTTGACAAATATGAAATGAAAGATCTTGGAGAAGCTAAATCATTCCTAGGCGTCAATATTAATAGAAACAGGAAAAAGAAATTACTGTCTATTGATCAAAAAGATTACTGTGAAGGTATCCTAAAGAAATTCCAAAAGGAAAAATCAAAAGGATATTCTATACCAATGTCAGCAAGCATCCAACTCAAATCTAATCCTAACCAAGTAACAGAGGCCAATAAAACCTACTACAAAAGTATGATTGGTTCACTCACATTCTTAACCATCATAACTAGGCCAGACATCACTTTTGCTGTAAACAAATGTGCTAAGTACAGTGAAAATCCTGGAAAAGAGCATTTCACTGCAGTAAATCATATATTCCAATACCTATCCAAAACCCCGGATAAAGCCATTGTCTACCAAGGACAACACCCAAAAGAATTAACTGCATATTCAGATGCAGATTGGGCAATGGACTTAGATAACTGGAAATCTACAACTGGATACATTACCATGATGTGCAAAGGTGCAACTTCCTGGTCAACTAGAAGACAACACACTACTGCATTATCCAGTGTAGAAGCTAAATATATGGCTCTCACAGAAGCAGCAAAACAAGTTAAATGGTTACGGAAACTACTAAATGACATAGGTGAAGATATATCTAACCCAACAACTATTTTCACAGATAATCAAGGAGCTATTAGCCTAGCCAATAACCCTAAACATGGTGGTAGAGGTACCAAACACATCGAAGTTAGACATCACTTTATCAGAGAAACAGTCTCCGATGGTACTGCTAGGACTGAGTATATTAATACTAACCAACAGCTAGCAGATGTTTTAACCAAGCCTTTGGCAGAAACAAAGCACAGCTATTTTTCAAATTTAGCTGGACTAACAAATGATCTTAGATGGTTAAAGCAATAAAGCATTCATTGAGTGGGAGTGTTGAAAGATTGAATATTTACAAGCTTCATATCTTTCCAATAATTCCAATGAATACTTCAAATAATCATCTAACATCATGTCATACATGATTATTTATTTCATGATTTTACAACCGTTCATTGTTGAGATATTAACAATTCTTTACATGCATATATTCATTGAAATAATATGCATATATTCTTTTATTTAATATTTTCAATATTTCATTATATCTAATCTTATCAGAGATAAGATTATCATATCTGAGGTCACTTGACTTTATTATTTATGAATATCTTTTTATAAATATTAAACAATTCCATTTAAATATTCATTTCTCAATAATCATTGTGAATATTACTAATTGATTTTTCACGCCCTAGATCCTTGCTTATAAATCACCAAAATATTTACTAAGCAAATTCATAATATTAGTAATATTTTATAAAATATTACTAATACAGATCTAATAATAGGATATTGAGATCAATAGACATTTTACTTACTAATACTATACAAATTACTTACTAAGCACACAGATTGCTTACCAAGCATATTATTCAGTAAATAGGAATATTACTAAGCTGATTTATAAGCTGATTTGTAAGCAACCCTTCTTACTAAGCAGATTAGATAAGCACAGGATTGGCTTACTAATCTTGTAGAAATTAGAATATTTTGTATTATATAAGCACCAGCAAATTCGGCTAGAAATGACAAGTTATTTCACTTGAAAATAGTGAGTTAAATAGTCTACAAGACTAGCTCCTAGAGTACTAACTTCACCCCAGACTTACTAAGTCTACTACAAGACAACAAGCCTTTCCTAAAGGGAAAACAAGTAGGTAGTCTCAAAGGGACACCGGCTACAATCTTAACTCAGGTGTAACAGAGTTACTAATTGCTTTCACAAATAGGTTTTATTGCCTTTAAACCTATAACACCACAGACCATTAACTTTTCAAACAAGTAAGTTAGTTGTCTTTTAAATAGGTAACTAGTAGATTACAAGTAGTCTACATTACACCATTACCACTAACTTTTAACAAAATAAACAATGTGTGAGCAAGTACACAAACACCCCCATCAAGACCTATATCTATGATTATCTACTTTGGGAGAAAATGAGTTACATCCTCAAAAACTAGATTAAATGCAAATTATTTTCCGATTTTTTCTTGTATGAAAAGACCATGTAGTTGTTGAGATATAAACCAGGTGAACCGGGGCGAAACTGTCTAACTCCGTGCTAAAAGCACAATATACTTCGTAAAGTTAACAAAATCTCTAACCACCTCACTTTTGATAGCTCAATTCCTCAACAGTCACATAGTCTTTTCATACAAGAAAAAATCGGAAAATAATCTGCATTTCATCTAGTTTTTGAGGATGTAACTCATTTTCTCCCAGAGTAGATAATCATAGATATAGGTCTTGATGGGGGTGTTTGTGTACTCGCTCACACATTGTTTATTTGATGTAAGAAAATATTTTGGGTATGTACATGGGACTATCAGGGGTCTAACATGACATGGTATACTTTGTTTGGGTTGAAAGTGTTGTGAGGAAGGAGATGTGGCCATGAAACCACCTCAATCGAACATTTTTTTTGTGCAGTGACTGTAATGTGCCGCTAGTCTGTGAGCGTGTCGAGACGGGGGACTCTAACTAGGCCTAAGTCTTGCGGCGGCTTGGTCAACTATACCGCTGAGACGGCTCGACCCTTTGGAGCTAAGAGTTGGCAATGGAATCCTTGACTAAGGGCTCAGAAGCAGGTGCGTTGACTTGCACGGTGTTGATATTTACTCCCAGATCCGACGCTCTAGTATCTTTCATGTTGCGCCTACATGACTGATCAAAAGTACAACAAAGTCTACGATGATTTTAATCAGTTGGTCTATCGCGACGATTGCAATTGCACCTTCTGGTTCCCGATTGGCGTACTCTGTTTCCAAACCAACCAACTGCGAGATGTACTCGACACCTACTCGCATGCAATCTGCGTCAACTTATACATCTTGAGGGTTGGATACAGCCCTAATAGTCTGAAAAAGCTGCAACAACTAGGTATTGGATGCCATTGATGCTCATGCATGTGCCAGCGATGGCAACCCCACAAGCAAAGTCATCACGTAGTGTCTTGGGTTTTAAGCTGTTGAGGAATGCTCAAGTTACGAATACCCAATTTACAGCTGCGCTAGATCTACAGAAGGTCTGCCCTACGGCATATGCCAATGCTGTCATGCCCCCAACCGCCTCTTCTCCTCTCTCTTATTGGCCTCCGCAGGTGCACGACACGGTTTTTGCTCCGCAATGACTTGAGCGATGTCTTCGGCAACGGTTCACCACTCACCCTCTCCTTCATCGACGCCCATGGCTATCCTCCCCTACGCTACCGCGCTACCATTTTCCCCATTAATGCTAACGACAGCAGGCGCATCTCCACGCATCTGCTCCTAGCGCCCATGAACCTTGACCGCTTGCTTCTTCACCACAGAACTCAATGTACATGCATGGCCAGTGCTTTCCATCTCTCTCTACGAAGTCCTGCGCGGGATGGTGGTCGATTGCTTTATACAGTGTTTGCTGAAGCGGTAAGTGTTGATATTGGCCTCGCCTCAGATGCAGGGTGTGCACAAGCTCATACCGGCGTCATTACCAAAGCATTATCCGTGCTACAGCTCTAGCTGTTGGTTGTCCATGTTGATGTCAGTGATGCGCCATTCTTGCTCGTCCTCACCGCCGTCTCATGGATCTCAAAAGCTGCCTGGATGCTGGGAGATAGCATGGGAGCGCCCGAGTGAGCGTTATTTTCATATTGAGAAAGACGGGCGACGGGATGGTGATGCTCATGGGGCCTTGTTGCCGTTCCCGCTACCACTTAAGCTGGCATTCGAGGGGTGTGTCTCTTGCCTTTTCGCAGAGTGGTGGACGCACAGCAACACAGTGGAGCCCGTATGGCCCTGGTACACCGTAGCCATTGCATTACAAGAGTTCACCGAGGTCTAATCCGCAGTACGACAGCGCCTCTGGTGGTGGGTATCCGAGTCACCACAGTCAACATCGCAATTGGTCAAATGACAGCAGGCATGGGTCATATGCGGCACCTCCCGGGGTGCTGCGTCGTGGTCTATCCCCACTTTCTATGCATGGACGCGGTATGAGCCCAAGTGAACAGGACAGAGTTCGCCTATCCCGGCGGTCGATGGAGCAGTGGCAGAAGGAGAATGTGATGGTTCCCAGTATACTGTCCCAGCGCCGGCATGCTCAAAGCCCTTGAACCCCGAGTTCACCGTGGCCATCCTTATTCCGCAACAAGCCTCCAGCACCGTCGTCAAATGGCCAACAAATGCTCAAGGCCCCACCGCATGCGCTCACCGTGCCTCCCGCTCAAGGCATCCGACATCGCTCCCGGCAGCAACTCGAGTTAAGCACTCACATTGGCCGCAGTTGGCTATGCAGCCATTGACGGTACACTCTCGCCTACTATTGAACCCATGTCATTGTCAACTATCATAACGAAGGCATAGTGGAGGCGCTGGTCGATCTCGCTATATGCCCTATGCGCCTGCTCCCCAAGGATGCCCTTGCCACCGTCGTCAGAATCCAAGCCTGAGACTCCCACACGTTTGTTGGACTCGCCGTCGCGGTATATACACGGTTCAGTGTCGTCGAATGGCATCAGGCACTCTCAACAAGGGATCAAGCACCCCCGTAGCCCAGCCTCAGACAGCACAATGGACAGCAAGTACTCGCGGATTGACCACAATATCGTCATGCACTCCGCAATATCTCCCAAACTCACGTCGGCAGCACCATCAAGCAGGCCGTCTTCAATCCCGTTCAGGTTGCAGCCAAGTGTAAGTTCGTTGTTGTTGCCACCTCAGTCGAAGGCACCGATGTCGCCGGCGAGCAAGGCGCTGCCTTCCGTCTTGCCGCCTCATCCGTGTTTGTTTGGCGTGTAATACTGGTGGTAACAACAACAATGGCAATAGCGGCAGCAACGACAACAACACGATGGCTCTTCCGTCAAGCACTACCCATTTCATGACCGAGACACTTGGACAACCACATGCATATCGACAGGCATCTCTCTGACTCTCACGACTCTCGCACTGGCAATGATAACAACGGCAGCAGCACCAACGGCAAGGAGAACGGTTTGCGCAGCCGCAGCTACTTGCGCTGGCTGAGCATCATGTACTTGCTGAGGGATTGCAATTGTAATGGGCCTACGAGCAGCAACCGCAAGCGTGAGCATGAGCGCAGCAGCATCATGTTGCCTTGGGAGTAGGAGTGAGAGAGAGGGCCATGCGACTGTTACATGCCAACTTGCATCGGCGGCGGTGATCTAGTGTTCGCAGTTGAGGTCAAGCCCGGGGTCGGTCACGCTGCAGACGATGGTAATGAGCATGCCAAGTTCAAATGGGGGCAGAAGTAGGGAGGGGCGGGGTAATGTTGGGCAGACACTTCCCAAGGCTGTTGAGGCGTCGGCGTGAAGCGTGAAGAAAATACAATGTGGGCGGCATATGTGTATTCAACTTTTTTTTTTTTGTTAGAGGTTGACATTCTGTGGTGATACGCATTCTTGAACTCAAAATATTTAGAAATAAGCTGCTTTTTATGCTTTTCCTTGTACGTGTGGCGTCCAAATCGGCCAACGATGTCATTGTTGTTTACTAGTAAGTCTCCAAATTCAATGAGAGCAGTAATCTAGATCCTATGCCCGCGCCAAGGGTGATCGGAAGACAGAAGTGAGGGGAGATAGATAAACATTTATCGATAGACACAAGTGTCATCATGACCATATTCGAGGTGCTATCCCCATACCATGACGTTTTTGTCACCAGTATTTTTAATCAAACTATCGGGACATTCTTAAGGGAGAATAACACGCCACAGTAAAAATAACAACTCTGATTTCTGGTTCACATTTAGGTTGTACGTAAATCATAGAGAACTGGGAACTAGTCTCCGTACAAAATAGTGTTTCGCCCCTTAGAGAGAGCTACCATAGAACCCTATAAAACAAATTCAATGAGCGGATTCAATTCAAAGCTTCAAGCGAGAGAAAAACGTACAGTATTTGGCAGAATACTTGACCGAGAGCTGAGGAGAACCGGGAGTGCACTGCAAATTACAAATTAAAATTTTCAGATATACTGTCAAGTACGTATATGTTCTGGCACCTACCGAGGAAGGCTGAACTCCGCCGACCGTATCAATCCTGAAAATCTGCGACGCCAATTCGCCCTCGATGCCAGCTACACTGAGCCAGTCGATCGCTCCTCCATCTGGAGAGTTGCCAAGTGGGGAAACGATATCGCCCGCTTTCTTTCCAATCACGTATGCCTCAGGGTTGCCCTTGTTTGCGCCCGAGGACGTGAAGTCCCATTTGGGGCTGTAAGAGGTCGTGGTCGCGTTGGGCGTGGGGACGTAGTAGTGCTGGCCTAGTACAGGGGGCTCAGAGCCCAAAGCAGCAATAACGGCGGCAGTAGAGTTAGTCGACGAGGAAGTCCAAGCATCGTATGCAATCTGCGAGGACTCGTCATAGAGAGATGTTCCGTAGAAGCAGGATACATCAAACAGTTCCGCCAAGGCGCCGAATAACCTTTCAAGTAGGAACAAATATGGGTTCATTGACAGAGAGTGACTTAATGAGAATTATCACGTACGTGTATGTGCCTGTGGAGCTACAGGTGTAGTTCTGCACACCAATAGCAAGTGCGACATAGTCAGCGGTGGCTGACGGTTGCACGAGCTGAGTCTGGCCGGCAGGTAGATCCATCGTAGCACCAGCAAGGCTGCAGCTCGTCGAGCGATGGCTCGAAGGCGCAGCAGAGACCATAGCGGCACTGGCTGCCACGACCGACGTAGTGATGAACGATTTCAAGTTGAACATGGTCGTTTTTGGAGGATGGTTCTACTGGCAAGAGAGGAACGATGAAACACTAGAGGAGGGCTCGTTGGCTCTGCTGGTCAAGTAAGGGCTACTTGCGCGACTTAAATACTCGCAAAATGAATGGTATTCATGTCTTTACCAAGCATACGCCAAGCGTACGTGACCGGACAGGTGTGGAACGAGAAAAGCTAGCCGGGCAGGTAGGTCATGTCCGTGATGCGACAGGTGGTAGTTGTGATGGGAATGACAGGAATAGATTAATATTCAATCAATCCCCAGCTCCAGACGGATTTACGAAAGTCTTGTGCTTGTGAATATTGCATCTTCAGATTTTCAGAGCCTGAAGAAGGGCATCTATAGTCACGTGGTTCAAACAGTCCTGTTTATAATCATTGGCTTGACCATGTGGGCCCGGAACAACACCCGAAATACCTTCGAAGAACTGCATGAACACGCATAGTAGTCATGTAACAAGGTATTGCTGTCTGGTCTCTCTATCATGTCGCTGATTATGGCGCCCATTGGTATTAGCTCATGATTTTTATGTTATTGACAGCAGTAACAGGAGTTAGATTAAACGGAAATAGCGACTATGATTGAAATAATCCACATCATGTTAGCATCTGAAGGTTTGTAAGCATCTGAGGACACATAGGCGTAAGACGGGCATCCAGTTATTTAGACTTCGGCCTTGATGCTCCCAGGGGATAGCACCCGAAGTCTGGGTTCTTGGGACGGGAAAGTCGTTTCTGTGGAGTATTGACAGCGTTCGTGAAGTCACGTTTCTTGGTCTGAACGAGAGAGAACGATGACAAACGATTACCAACCATCTCGGCAAATAGCATGTTTCGATCACGTGATGACGGCGTTGGAGAGCCGTGTATTGTATTCACTCGGTGTATTTTGCTGTGGGAAGAGTCAACATACCGGATATTTTCGGGATGTGGATTGAATCGAGTCTTGGCGGAAGTTCGTACTATACAAGGTCACAAAAGGAGTCCACTATCAGAGGCCCTAGCAGACAAAATTATAGTACCAAAAATTTAGTATATTTTGCTTCTCGGGCTTTGACTGATGCGCGTCATGATAGAAGCTCCACGCTTTCGACAGGTTGTCGCAGACCGTGCCACTAAATTACAGATCGCATCCAATGCTTCTTTGACTGTTCTCACCACTCCTTTGAGGATTGGCCAAGTGACCTTTATTGCCTTCTCGGCCTTTCCGTCCTCAGACTTGTGAGACAATTTCGATAGAGAGCTAAAAAAAATGACGGTTTCTTGGGCACTCTCGGATTATTGGCTGCCGTTAGACTTGATGCAGTTGGAGACCCTGCTGACAAAAACAAAAACCACTCCCATTCGAGATATTATCATCTTAGATCATGGTACAACACGAGCTGAATCACCCCACTCAAGCTCTATAGCCGCATGTTACCAGGCCACACACAACCTAACCTTGCTCGTACGCCTCGACGATACAATGGCCCGAGAGCTCATGTATCTGCTAAAGATAGTATAAGACTTACCCGGCTCGGCCTATCTGTATTCAAGATCCTGGCTGCATCATGGGTCACCTTCCTTGCTCCATGCAAGCGCTTCGATCAGTCTCCAAGCACATCAAAAATATAAAATATCAAAGGTATCACTATTACATTATTAGGCAATACTGTAATGTTGTACGCTGCCACGAACGGGAACCCGGTCATGCAATAGCACGCGTGGCAGTACTGGCAGAATGGTGAGCATATACATCGTCGTGCCCAGGATGCTAACAATTAAATTCGTAGGCATTTACCCAGTCCAAATCTGGAATAATCGGATTATGATGATACAGTCAAGCTTGCAGCGGCTGAGACGCAGTACAAATAGTGGAGTTATTGTCTCCTGGATCCAACTAACTCTTAGTGCAGGACGCGTCATGGGGGGTGGTGTAAAGATATCTCTGCTAGGATCGTGGAGCGTAACGCTTTTGCTTTTTGCAGAGATCGAAGAGCAACTCTTCAGTCAGTAAGAAGTAAGACATACCAGTGGCCCCAATACACATCGCCGTACTCATAAGTGTCGGCTCGCTCGCTCATGTTGCTCTGAAGCAATACCGTCCCACAGTCAATCGTGCTACGAGACTAGTCCCTGTCAGTCATCACGTCAGTTGAGTCTGAAACCACCGCATGTTTTCTGACGAGGTTGAAAGTCGCCAAGACGATTACGATAAAGACTGGGAGAAGCACGATTACGCCCGCGCTCAACTTCAACTACGGCACGGTGTCTCGTTTCGTCCGGCCTGGTTGGACCTCCTTACGAGCGGGGACATAGTGCTAACAGTGTAAGATGAGAATGCGATCCGTGGAGTTGATGATCTGGCGAGGCCTGGTGTGTCGAGTGTTGTCTGAACCGTGTGCGATTGTATCGCTGGCTACTGTGGGCGAGCTCATTAAGCTTGAAAAGGATGATGATGGACATATGTGTAAGTTTACGCCCAAGTTGGCTAGTGTCAATTAGCTCGGAGGGGTGCCAGGCGTATCTGGGAGACTAAATAAATGAATAAATGCAAATTATATCCTGATGATTTTGCAAAAAATTCGATTATCTGGAACGCAAGCTATTATTATGAAAGCTATTTCAGACAAATTGACCTAGTCGTTCACATCAATATAAACTTCAACCTGCGCTCCTTGGAAGGATGAAAATCGGGGGAACGCCTTCTTAAACCTTGGCCTCTGTGATGTTCGAGTTGCCCACAGCTACTTTCTCCACCTTCAAATGGCTGACAAGAATCAACTCCCGAGTAGCACCACAAACTTTATTCCAGAGAGTTTTATTGTCTCCGAAAGCAGTACATCCCTCCTTTAGATTGTAAAAGAGCTATTCCATTTTCTTCTTCAACCACGTGTTTCTGAGAAATAAAAAGATATAGACATGGCTACATCAGGGCAAGGGGAGAGGATTCCGTCTAAACCACGCATCTTGATAGCAACATCCTAAGCAAATGCATACACTCTACGATCTCATCACTTCGCCTGCTCGCAAATGACTTGCAAACAATCTAAAGAGTTACAAAAGCAAAATTGTCTATAGCCTTCATAGGGGCAGCCGGATCTGCCCGCTGTGCCAAAACCTTTGAGTAAGCGAGTGGTACCTACAACGCGGTCAAACTCGTATCTCGGGTCGTAGACTCGTAGTCAGCCTCCAGCGAGAGTGATCCAGAGGGCGTTGTGAGACGTCTTCCAGTGGACTTTGCAAGTACTGGCGATGGCATCTCTCCTCGCCCTCTTGTGCAGCCCCCTAGAGCCGTTGGGGAGGTCAGGCCGGCGCTGCGACGGCAAGAGAAGCAGTGTGAAGACAGGTGGAGAGGTGCTGCCGGTGCAGCTGACAGGCTTGGCTTCGCTACCCCGGCAGGCACCACTCGAGCTGCAGCCGAGAAGGCATGGTGCGTCGAGAAGGTATCTCGGCATCCCTCCTCCCTCCCCCCTAACTGCCTGCGCCAGTGTACCCATTAGAGGAGGTGGATGGGTCGAGCACAGCTCAACACTGACTGTTTGTGCTATGCTCCTAGCTGTCAGAGAACAAGATGCAAACCGTCCAATAGCTGAGCTGTGGGGGCAAACTCCGCGGAGCAGAGTCTGGAGCCTGACGCTTCCAGCCTGTCCTCCCAACGCCGAATTCTCAACCTCGCAAGGTCGGAATCGGACTCGGCAACACGGATGCTTATGTCCAAGGAGGAGTCCTCCGACCCGGCCTTGAATTCATTCACGTTCTTGCCTTTTGGTTTAGACATGGACTTGCAGGATATTGAGCAGCTCTTCATCACCGTCCTGTGTACGCACATGGTCTTGCTTCCTGGGTTTGGACGGTGTTGAGTGAAAGGCATGTATGATTTGACAAGACCTGGGGTGCAATACGATTGCATGCTTCAAATGAAGATCGAGGTCGTCGCGTCTGGTTTGTTGATAAAATCTGATCTTGTTGATAAGACTTGGCTTCCGAACAGCGCTGAGAACTTGGTTCTGGCAACACTTGTCAAAGGCAGGACCAGAGCTGATAGATTTCTCCTTGAGGTTGTCTGAGCACCCGAGCCTATAGGACTTGTCTTTGCTTCCTAGTTCAATGGCTCGAATTACAAGACTGCGCCGGCTATCCCATCTTTACCTTGTTGCTTGATCCAAAATTCTGACATGACATTGGCGTTGTCGGTGGTCAATATACCAGTGGCTCTCTGGAACATGCCACAGAAGAGACACTCACTTCTATGTCATGCGTGAGAAAAGGTACGAAAATGCTACATTCAAGTCAACCGGGATTAGGCTGATAGTACTAATACTATAAAACTTGGATCTCACAAACCCAACAAGATCCTCTTTCGCATCGACAAGTTTACAAGCAACAACAAGAGTGCGCCGAGTCGCTGGTTGCATTCGAGCACTTTCTGTGCAGTTCATTCAACCCCTTTGCAAACGCTGATGTCTACTTCTACATCGTCTATGTGTACAAGCAGCAGAAGGACGCAAGTCTGTAAGTATTCCAGGCACTTATGTACATGATCCATCACGTCAACAAAAGCAAGCATACGAGCAAATCGCAGCTCAGAAACCCAGTGTTGTAGCGCCTTGAGGATGGGCTGGCTCTCCAGGACCCGAAGACTGCGACCTAATATTTGACCAAGAACTTGGGAGAAGGTTCGTCAACATGCAATATATTACTTGTTCAATTTTAATGGTTGCCTCCATATTTGATTCTCAAAGCTGGTGCCTCTTGTGCCGTATCTACATGGCCGACCAAAAGTACAACAAGGTTTACGAGGCTTATCAACAGGCCGTCCATCGCGATGATCGCAATCCCACGTATTGGCATGCTCTATCTCCAAGTCGACCAGCTATAAGACATACTGGATACCTACTCGCTTGGCATGCGCATCAATCTATATATCTCAGAGGTCTGGCACGAGTTCGGCATTCCCTATGAAAGCTGTTACAGCCAAATCTCGGACGCCATCGATGCCTATGCGCGTGCTAGCGAGCTCGACCCCATGAACAAGGTCATCACATAGCGTCTCGAGTTACGGAGGAATGCTCAGGCGATGGGCAGCCAGCTTCTAGCCGCGCCTGGCCCACAGGATGCCCATCCCACCGCGTACGCCAACGCCGTCGTACCTCCCAACGGTATTTCGGGCCTACCTCTCTTGCTGGCATCGGCTGGCAGCACCACACGGCCATAGTCCCGCAACGACTCGCGTGACGTCGACAACGGCGCACCACTCTCGCACGCTTCCCTCAATGGCCGCGCCTCACCTCCTCCCCGCTACTGCGCCGCGCTGCCACCCATCAACGTCGACGACAGTAGGCGCGTCTCCACGCACCCGCCCTTGGCGCCCATGGAAGTTGACCGCCCAGCGAGCCACCGCGAGGGTTCGATGCGGATGCACGTCCACCACTCGCCAATCTCACCCCACGAGGCTCCACGCGGCATGGCGGCCGATCCCTACATGCAACGCCCTCTCAAAAGACAGGCATCGATGTCTGCCTCACCCCAGATGCAGGGCGTACATGAGCTGATCTCGGCACCGTCGCCGAAGCAGTATCCGCGCTACAGCTCTGGCCGCCGCTCGCCCGTGTCAACGACGCCCTCAATGCATCACCACCATCGTCGCTCGTCTCCGCCGCCGCCCCCGCGTGGGTATCAGGAGCTGGCTAGCAACCGCGATATGGCATGGGAGCGCCCAAGTGAGCGTCATCACCCGATGGAGGAAGACGGCCGACGGGCCGGTGGTGCTCATGAGACCTCGTTGCCGCCTCCGCCACCGCTCAACCAGCGTTCGAGGGACGTATCCCCTGTTTCCTCGCACGGTGGAGGGCGGGTGTCAGCAGCGCAATGGAGCCCGTATGGTCCTGGTGCACCGCAGCCACTGCATCACGAGCGTTCGTCGAGGTATGACCCCCTGCACGACGGCGCTCCTGGTGGTGGGTATTCGAGCCACCGCAGCCAACATCGCGATCGGTCGAGTGACAGTAGGCATGGGTCGTATGCGAGGTCTCCTGAGGTGGTGCCGCGTCATGTTCTGCCCTCGCTCTCTGCGCACGGACGTGGTATGAGCCCAGGTCCACAGGAGAGAGTGCACCCATCCCGGCGGTCGACGGGGCAGCAGCATAAGGAGAACGTGATGATTCCTAGCATGCCCTCCCCAGCACCGGCATCCTCGAAGCCGTCGAAACTGAGTTCATCTTCATCCTCGTTGTTCCGCGGCGAACCTCCAGCATCGTTGTCGAATGGCCGACAGACACCTAAGGCTCCACCTGCGCTCAACGCACCTCCTCTCTCAAGGTATCCGACATCGCTCCTGGAAGTAGCAGGTCACGCTCGTATTCGCATCGGCCGCAGTCAGCTACGCAGCCGTCGCCGGCGCACCCGCGGCCCTCACCAGTGCGCGCCGTCGACGAGGACTACGACGGCGTGGCGGAGGTGTTGATGGACCTCGCTGCCCACCCTGTGCGCTCGCCCCCTAATGACGTCCTGCCCCCACCGCCATCTGCGTCTGCATCAAAGCCCAAGTCTCGCGTGCGCTCGATGGACTCGCCATCGCGGTATCCGCGCGGCTCGGTATTGTCTAACGGCGGCAGACACTCTCCGCAAGGCATCAAGCGCCCCCGCAGCCCGGCATCTGACAGCACGACGGACAGCAAGCGCTCGCGGATCGACCGCAACGTCTCCTGAACCCACGTCGACGGCGCCATCGAGCAGTGGTGGCAGGCCGGGACGATCGAGCAGGCCGTCGCCGATCCCGTTCAGGACGCAGCCGAGCGCGAACTCGCTCTCTCCGCCTCAGTCGAAGATGCCGGTGCCGCCGCCGCCGCCACCACCACCGACCAGCCGGGCGATGCAGCTGTCGTTGCCTTCCGTGTTGCCGCCTCATCCGTGCCCGGTGGGTAATGCTGGTAGTAAAAACAACAATAGCAACAACAGTAACAACGTGATGGCTCTTCCGCCGATTGCCACCCTTCCTGCCTCTCCAGACCCTTCTGATGATCAAGGAAATTTAAATAACCGTATGCACATTGACGAGCATATATCTGACTCTTGTAACTCTCGCAACGGCAACGGTAACAACGGTGGGGAGAGCGGCTTGCACAGTCACAGTGCAAGCGGCAGCCGCCCGCGCCGCCCGAGAGCCACGTACTCGCCCACGGAATCGCGACCGTAACGGGCCTGCGAGCAGTGACAGGGAGTGTGAGCATGAGTGCAGCAGCATCATGTCGCCTCGTGAGCGGGAGAGGCCCAATGGAGCTTCTGCATCGGTGGCGGCGATCCAGCGCTCGCAGTCGAGGCCGAGCTCAGGGCCGGGCACACCACAGACGATGGTGATGAGCACGCCGAGCCCGGGTGGGAGCAGCAACAACGGTGGTAATGGTGGGCAGACGCTTCCCAAGGTCGAGGCGTCGGCGTGAAGAATGAAGAAAAGATGATGTGGGGCGGTGTATGTGTATTTCTTTTTTTTTTTACTGGAGGGAGGTCTGCATTCTGTAGTGATGGGCGTTCTTGAATTCGAAATCCTTCTTGCGTTTGTCGTGTATGTGTTCTTGTTCTTCATTTCTCCTCGATTTCTCCCCTCTTCATCGCGTCTTCATGACATGTCTATATCGCATATATACTCGAGCATTTTCTATCTCCTTTTTCTTCACTTCCACCTTCTCTTTCATTCTCCTGTTCACGGTTATCCAAGTGAATTGGTACTCTACTCTCACATGCGATGATTCTTTCTCTCCCTTTCTTTTTTTACTATAGCTAAGCTATTCTTTTTCACATCTCTCACTTGTTTCCTTCTTCTCTTCCTTATATTCATGTACATGATGATGAATAGTACTGTTCTTGCTCTCAATCAAATGCACTTTTTTTTCTATGACAAATTTGACCGATCATGAAAATTCGATGGGGATTATTGACTGGGCTACATTTTCGTAACCTCCATTATTCTAAGGCCTTGGCCTGTTTATATCGTAGTATTCAATGCTCTGTCGCTTCAATCTCTAATTCCATTTTGCCGTCGCAGCACCGTGAAAAGTTAAGATCAGAAAAATATGGGAAAAACATCGACGCAAATTTGTGATATTTACATCAAATGAATCAGGAAAAAATACTGCAAATACTTAACATACAAATCATCAAACTGAAAACGTATTGTGGCGGGGCATGGAGAGACAACTAACAGAAGAACGTAAATCAAAGGGAGGTTTTCGATATATCAAATGGCGATTTTTAAAAAGATAAAGACAAACACAAGCATAATGAAAACGCGAGTAATACTATACAAGGTCACAAAAAGAATCCGCACTAGACGACGATTGGGTTACTCATGAGTAAAATGTGCGGTGGCTTCCGAACTGAAAAGATTATCAAATGTCAAAGCAACGTTTATAGCTTGATTGCTTTAAGTTCTACAATAATCCACACCATTGACTGAATAGAAAATCAGCGGAGAAATGGAGTTAGTCATATAAAGAAAACAAAATGATACCTTAAGAACATTCCAATTCGTTAGCAGATAACATCTGATTACAACTTTCCCAATCCTCTCCATACGCAAAATTTGATAGATCAAGGTGTAGGCGAGTTTGGTTGATAATAAGGGTAGCCCGGTGCATATAAAGCGAAGAGCGCATGTCTTGTGGGATCCAGATGAATAACTCGCCGTTAGGACCTTTAATCCAGCCATCATATGTATTAAAAGAGAAAAGATCACGGAGATCTGAGACTTGGGGAGGAGGATTAAATGATGGAACTTTTAAAAGTTGGAATGGCGCGAAAGGATGTGGTTTCAGACGCAAGGAATAAGGCAAAGCAACCGAGCTCGGGCTAGAATTGGTGTCATCGACTGGATTAGTGCTGAGCGGTATAGAAGGATGATTAGTACATGCATCCAATACTTGCACCGTGTTGTCATCAGATCCAGAGACGATGCGATTGCCGTCAGGTGAATATGCCACAGAATTGACGGAACTGGTGTGTCCTTGAAGCGGCGGCATGGCGGGCTGACCGGTGTGAGCATCCCATACTCGCACCGTGTAGTCATTAGATCCAGATATGATACGATTGCCGTCAGGTGAATATGCCACAGAATTTACATAACTAGTATGGTTTGATAGGCAAAGTTCCCATGTTTTTGATCTATTTGTTCCTACGTAATTTATTTCACCAATCCCCTTGTATCGCGATCGAAATTTCTCTTTAATCATCGATCCATCCCTGCAAAATGCAAGCAGAGAGTTAAATATGCGGCACGCTCTGTGAGATCGCTCCTTTAGACTCGTGTGCAAAGTGAATTGCGTCGTCTATGAATCGGATCAAGTTTGGCATCACCTGTTAATTTTTTTTCTTACGGTTTAGCTATAAATCCACCATGTTTGTCTGATTTATTTACCTTCACGAATGACAGCAATGTTTGTAGCATATCACGAATCGCATCTGTCTGTCCGGCAAGACTTACGGCTTCGAGCCAGTAAAGGAATTTCGGTACTAGTGTTTCTTCGATCCAAGTGACGATAGCCGCCGATTGTTCTGGTGAACTATCCTGTATTACATGATCTGACCATCGCCCAGCAGCGTATAATAAGTGTTGAGGCAGTGACAGCCCCTGATCTTTGTTACTTAAGAATGATGAACG
Organism: Agroathelia rolfsii; assembly: GCA_018343915.1. NCBI lineage: Eukaryota > Fungi > Basidiomycota > Agaricomycetes > Amylocorticiales > Amylocorticiaceae > Agroathelia > Agroathelia rolfsii. Next base: position 4,617,100 of record JABRWF010000002.1, read on the forward strand.
AGCTTGAGCGATATTGAAACGGAGATTCGCGGCCAAGACTTCGAAGCAGCGTTGCAAGAGTGAGAAGTGTGCCTCGTTCTTAGAGATAAAATGTCTCCTGGACCGATTTTTGTCAATCAGGTAGTCGCCGAGCGAGGCATGAAGCGTCGTTACTTCCCCGTCATCTGATAATGGCACTAGAATTAAGGAATGAAGCTGGTCTACCGCACTCTGAAGCCGCCTGATATCTGTCCCTATGAAAGCCGCTAATGCTAAGAGCGAAAATGTTTCTCGTGCATAGATTAGGACGGTCAAGCATTTGCGAATGGTCGCAATTATGTGCGAGGCGACATTTTTCGGTCCGTTGCCTGGTCCAAAATGAGCATGTACATCTCGTCCATCTTCGTTGCTAACGGCTGGTCATCACGACCCGCTGCTTCGATTACTCTGTTTAGGCTGTCGTAAGGATCACGTTGTATATAATTGCAAGCGGTAAAGGCGTAGATGAATAGTTTATCTGCACGGATTACGAGCCTTTCAGTCTCCTCCTCGAGCGGCCATTCCGCCGGAAGCTTGTGTTTAGGGTCCTTTTTTATCCTTTCAAGGCGATCCATGACGTATAGACGTATGTCAGCTCGCACGAAGCTTTCTTCGATGTTCTGAAGATGGAATGTGGCATGCTCTGAAGCATGAGATAGGTCAATAAACCGCGATCGAATGTGACTTTCTGGTCGGCCCGTGACAAAGAACTTCAATGGCATGTCTGCCTTCGTTGTCTGCTTAAGTATTGCCTGTAGCAGTTCCGCTGTGTCATCCACTCGTGATCCTTCATCAAGGGCATCAATAACGACGACTAGTGGCTTTAGAAAATACGATTGTTGACAGGGTTTGATGATGAGTTCCTCTAGCTGCCTCTCAACCGTAGCATCCACGATGTCCAAGCCCTTCTTGAGACGCTCCACTAGCTTTGCCTTATAGCTCTTGTTGAGGAGAGCGAGTTGCCACGCCAGCGTAGGTATTATCCGTTGTATATCCTGCTCCCCTGCGGTTGCGCGTCGTGAACAAAAGAAGCTCCCGCCGAGCAAGCGACCGGGAGACGCTTTCAAAAGATTGTCGCAGATCGTGCGTGCGATGGCCGACTTGCCCGTCCCAGCCATGCCGCTAAGCCAGTATACTCGCGGACCCGAGCTGTCGGTGCACCAGCCCATGATTGAGGCGATTACAGAGCATCGCGTACCGTACAGACACAAGTCGCCTCGCTGCGAGATATAGTTGGCTGCCTTTACATGATTCAACTGCGCGAGGAAAGCGCTGTCCTCTAAGATTAACCTTTTAGCCATGTTGATAAAATCGTGGTGTAAAATAACTTACCTAAGCTATCAAGTTTCTATCAAGGGGAAGTGAGTCCCTATTCATCTAAGACTATGAAGGGCACGTCGTACCTCATCCATTTTGTTCAACTTGGCCTCGGTTTCAAGATTAGTATCAAGCTTCATGAATGTCAGATACTGTCGTAACATTCATCAACCAAGAGATACTCACTGCAAATAGGTCAATAGCCCATGTTAGCGACCGTAGGAGTTCTGTCACGTTTTTACTATCTTCAGGCGCAGTGAAAACCCTTCTAAAGCGCGAACGTGATGTTTGTGCTTCGATAGATTTTGTCACTGATCCTATCCATCTGTCCGAACGCAGCTTTCCAGTCAGCAGAATGGTTTACGAGACGGATCAGGATCCTGTTTACCCCGAAAGTGAATGTAGACGTTCTTCGGCATGTCCTTCCAGTGGTCTCGTTGGATCTTGATGACGTTTTGCAACTAGCTGTAGCGCCGCCAGCTTTTGCGTTATATCAGAAAGATCATCTTGCACATCTGCTGTCATCTGAAAAAAAAAATCAGCCGACTGGTAGAACATCTACCGAATCTCACAACCGCTTGCCTCGCACTGCTCCAAAACTTCAAGCAATCCCGCCAAGGCAATCTTGAGAGGCGGAATCCCATCCGACGCCTCCTTGACTGTTTTTAGTACTCTTTTCAAGATTGGCCAAGTTACTTTTGCTGTATTCGCCAATAACCCATCCTCAGACTCTTGATGTAGTGGTGATAGTGCACTAGAGAAGGGCAGCCTCTGGGATGCATTCGGATCGCTGGCCATCTTCACGTCCGACATAGCCGGCAGTAGTTGTCCTGTATCTTCATGTTCGCTTTCAGCGGTTGCAAGGTCGGCCGTTGACGGGTTTGGAGTTCTCTGACGCTTTGACCTGTCGGGTCTTAACCAACGAGGAGGTGAAATATGTCGACATTTCTTGCCAGACATTTTCAGACAGCGAAGACTTGAAAGTTGGTGAGGAATGTGGAGGGCTGAGATTACCGCTTTCTGAGTAGAGGTATAAATATGTAGCTTCCAAGTCCATAAATTGCGATTCGTAGATGCTTTTCATCATTTGGTATTGTTGTATTAATACGCATAAGCGCCATCAGCATGCGCCAAACACGCTTATGATTGAGAAAACACTGGATTTGATCCAAGCTGTGCAGAGTACAAGAACATCACGAGAGGCGCCGTTCCAACCATTCAATAGACCCTTAACATGCATGATGTGCAAGGCAATGTGCCTGTGGAGTGAGCATATAATTATAATGGCTCAAACCATCAGATTTGAAATTCATTTATCATCGTAAAGTTCGAGTTCTAGACAGCTGTTTTTAAGTTTATTGCATAGAGATTGGTTGAGGCCGACCCGAGGCGAACTGCAACCAACACTCGGAAGTAAACAATTTCTTGAGCTATTCTTCGTCGATGAACTGGATTCGGATCTCTAGGTGTCCCTCTCTCAGGCTTTCTAGCAGCAAAACTCACTCTCTTGTCAAAAAAAATTGATGATGATGGACATGCAATATGGCCGCAATGCAACTTACATGCATGTACGCACTGGGATACATACACTGGCACGCCGTTAGCACAGCACATACCTCGCCTGATTCACCGTCATATTGATAGGTACTTTACGCCAAGGAGGCACGATATCAGTGCGCCAGCCGTATGTATTTTCTGTGGCCCACTAGAAGCTGCTCTTTCTCCTTCTTTCCACAGCTGCCAGCACCAACCGCTCTCGCTCGTTTGATTTCATCCCCCCCCCCTCCGCGCTCCTTTCATCCCAGTCTCCTCCAGTTCTTATTTGTACCCTTGATTATACATTTCCAGATAATAATACTAATTTGTGTCACTACATACCCATGGATTTGCTTCTTTTATTTCTGTTAATTACCTTGCCAACTCCTGCTATTGCATGTACCCTCTATCTATCATTGAATATCATATCCATACAAGTTTTTGCTCATGCTGCCCGAAGTAAGGTTCTCCAAAGCACTGAAAACGTTGCATATCCAATGCGTAAGGCGAGCTTGCGTCTTGCACATGATATACAGCCATTGATGCACTCACCGCATATCCCTTTTTGACACATCTGACACCACCCAATAGCAGGCTGCGGAAAATGAGGCAGCGAGGCAACCTCACCTTCCAATCCCTGCCCACCTTGATCTTTCCGCACATCTCCGTCCAGCCAGGCTCAGAATACACTGCACAATTCCACCTCACCTAGGTGGTCTTCTATTCTTCCTTTCTTGCTGTGTCTTACGTTCCAGCTCGGGCAAAAGTCATTTATATGTCTCCGGCTCATCAATACATCGTGACTCGACAAGATCCTGTGCTTTGGTCTCCTCGTGTATAATCCGTTGATCTACAACGGCTTCTCTGTCTCATGACTTATGGGCGCTAGAAGTTTCATGGCTCCTTGATTAAATGCTGTCAACCGCCTCTGAACGGATGGTCAGCCGAAGGAGAGAAGGGACTAAGTGAGAACCAACTATAGAGCGCGCCAAGTACTGTCGTTTAGGCCATGTTTAGCCGAATAACATAAACTTCATGAACAATAGTGGTACGTATTTCACAGGGCAGTATAGACCGATCATACGTCACTCATTGATCTTCACTATCCTCATATATTATCCATCTCGATCAAGTACTCGTAAATGCAGTCCTACCAACACCACATAGACTTCGGATTGACAACGAATTAATATGAAAACCCCCTTTTCTCGATCCTGGATCCTTTGAGCCCGGAGACGAAGTCCATTCCGGGTCCAAAGATTGTCTCAGGGCGTAGTACAACAACACGCGGAATTACCCTACTTGAGTTCCATAGCTATTCGAGCACTTTGATCTGCTCCAAGCATGGCGAGACTATGAGCTGACGCAGAAAGTGAATCCATTCACTGGCATTGTATGCCGCGAGGAACAGCCATGATGTGTATAGTGCACTGACAGGATTGCATGTATATATTGTCGTCCCTACTGGCACGAGCGATCATTCGTCGCAGGGGTCAATCGAGTCCGAATTTTAGTTCGCTACGATGGTGATTATGACGACGAGGTCAAGCTTACGGTAAATGGGGCACAAGTGACATCATCCTCGTGTTCATCATCCGGATCCAGCTCATTCTTGGTGCAGGACGGGTCATGGTATGGGCACGAGGATATTCTCGTTAGGATCATGGGGGAGAGTAGGTTATTATATGATACTGTTTATGAGGATGCATAAGCGATTCTCCGTTGGTATGAAGCAGGAAGAAGTGCTGGTGTTAATGGTTTCAATGCACGCTATCACACCTATAGGCGTCTGCTGACTTACTGTCTATGTTGATATTCAGCGTTATCGTTGTTCGGAGTGTTTTGCGCTATGAGACCAGCATCGTCGATTATTGCAACGTATTCTGGGGCTGCCACATGTCACTGACGAGCTTGAGGGATGCGAGGAAGATTATGACTGGGTCAGCACACAGTCATGACGAGGCTGAACTGCGGCACTGTGTTTCGTCTAGCTAGACCGGACCTCTTTGCTGGTATGGATATAGCGTTAACGTTCGCGGTGTTGGGTGGAGGCATGGATGATGCTTAGGGTATCGCGTGGATAGGACTGGTCAAAATAGAGAGAGAATGCGGCGAAACAGGCGCAGGTCCAAACCGAAATTGGTTGTGGTATTGAATAGCTCGGAGCGAGGTTAGACATATCTGGAAAACTAGCTAAAAATGTAAGACGTATTTTCTGGTGATTATAGAAAGAGAGACATGAAGCTAAAGATTGACTCTGGTAGTGTTACAACCTATTGCCTCAGGGAGTGCGTCCATGCAGGCTTCAAATGATGTCGAGGTCGCTGCGTCTTGTTTATTGATAAGATCTGATCTTGCTGATAAGACTTGAATTCCGAACAGCGCTGCCAACTTTGGTTCCGAAAACACTTGTTACCCCCGGAAGGAACGGAGCCGACAGCTTGAGCTTATAGGGCCTGTGTCTGCTTCGTGATTCGAAACGTCAAGAGGGTGTCAGCTATCTCGTATTCGCCTCGTTGCTCGGTGGGAAAGATCCAAAATTGTAACATGACATCGGCATCTTCTGTGGTCGATATCGCTCTCTGGAACACACCGTAGAGAGTTACATATGAAGAAAGGTGCCAAAACGCTACTAACGAATAAACTGGGTCCAGGCTAACACTACTACCACCACGGTCAAGGAGCCCAATTTTTTCAAACACAAATAAATCATCTTTTACATCAATGTTACTTACGAACAATAACGAAAAAATGCCGAGTCGTTAATTGTGCTGGAGCGCGTTCTGCGTAACTCGCCCAACCCATTCAAGCCTATCGATATCTACTGCCAGATCAGCTATGTGTACGCGCAGCAGAAGGATGTGAGTACATATGTATCCTATCTTTAAAGTCTCAGGCGCTTATGTGCATGTCTTGGTACGTCAACGCAAAGCAAGCATACCAGCAAGTCGTGGCAGAGAACCCCAACTATGCTAAGGTGCTGCAGTAGCTTCATCATCAATATGGGTCGACATTCTGGAACCAGGAGACGGTGACTCAATAGTACCCAATATTTGACCAAGAGCTTAGAAGCGGGCGCGTCAACATAAGCTCTTACATTTCTGATGTTAATATTAGCTATCGGATTTCAGAGCTGGTACCTTTTGAGGCGTGCCTACAGCCAGAAGTACAACAAGGTCTACGAGGCTTATCAACAGGCCGTCTATCGCGATGGGCGCAGCCCTCCATGCAAGTGCTGCTATCTGTCTGCGAGCACATCAAAAGTATAGCACATCAAAGACATCACTAATTATATCATTGGGCAACGCGGTGGTGTTGCACGCCATGACGAACCGGAACCGCGGTCGTGCAGGAGCGCCCATGATTGCATTGACCAGATGCCGGGCACACATCGTCATACCCAGGGTGCTAACAATCATTTTCCAGGTATTTACCAAATCTGAGTCTGGAACGATCGAATTACGATGATGCGGTCAAGCTCGCAGTAACTAATGCAGTAGGTACAGCGTTATTATTATTGTTTGGGTCCAACTAACTCTTGTCCCAGGACATGTCGTGGGAGGTGGTATAAAGATATTTTCGCTAGGATCGTGATAGTGTTAGGTTACATGACGCTTTTTATTTTATTTTTATTTTTATAGATATCGACGAGCAACTCTCCAGTCAGCGAAAAACAAAACATATCGGTGACCCCAATACACGTCGTCGTATCCGTAGGTGTTGGCTGGCCTACTCATGCTGCTTTTCAGTATTACAGTCTCACAGTCTATCTGATCATGTTACAAGACGAGTCCCTGTTAGTCACAACGTCAGTTGAGCCTAGAACCATCACATGTTTTCTGATGAGGTTGAAAACTGCCAAGACGATCTAAGAGGAACACAATCATGGCCGTGCTCAGCTGTGGCACGGTGTCTCTCGTCTCGTCCGACGTGGTGAGACCTCAGGCTCCTTGCGGCCGTGGACGTGGTGCTGACGGTGTCGGATGAGGATGCGATCCCTGGGTTTGATAACCCGGGGTGTTTAGTGTTGTCTAAATCGTGTCATATCACAGCGCTGGCTGCTGTGGGTAAGGTCGTTGAGCTCGAGAGAGACGAAGGTCGATATGAGCGTGGGTTTACACCCGCGTTCGTTGTGGTGTCAATTAGCTCAGAGGAGAGCCAGACGTATCTGAGGAATCAAGTAAAGAAAGAAAAAGCAAATTATATTCTGATAATTGCGAAAATTCCATTATCTCGAACGTAAGTAATCAGTAAGAAAGTTGTATCAGACAGATTAGCCTAATCTTCCAAGAACTACGTCGATATGAGCTTCAGCTCACGCTTCTGGAAAGGATAAAAACCGGGGACATACCGTCTCAGGCCTTGACCTCCATGCTACTTGAGTCGCTCATAGCCACTTTCTCCACCTTCAAATGATTGATGAGACTCAACTCCCAACCAGCGCCGCGAACCTTGTTTCAGAGATTTCTACCTGCTCCGAGCCCAGTACGTTCTTTTTCGAGATTGTATAGGAACCGATTCGATTTTGTTTCAACCGCGTGCTCCTGGAAACGAAAGGGTATAAACATGGCTATATCAAGGAAAAAGAAGATTCTATCTAAACTACGTACCTTGATAGCAATCTCCTTGAACAAATGCATACACTCTACGATTTTATCACACGAACGGCTTGCGAACGATCTAGGAAATCACAATCGCAAGATCGTCCATAGCTTTCGTAGGGATGGCTAGATATGACCGCTTTACTTCGTCATCAACGCTTCATCAAAGTCTTTGAGTAGGCGGAGGTGCTTATAACGGGGCGGGACTCACGTCTCGGATCTTAATCAGAAAGACTTAGAGGGCGTTGCAAAACGTGTTGTAGTGGACATTGCAGGTACTGGCAATGGCGTCTCCCCCCCTTTTTCTTGCGCTGTCCATCGGGGGGTGCTTATATTGGGCGGACCAAGGAGATGATCTTCCTCGTCCTCCGACTCGGTCCGGTGACGCTCTATTCTTCTGGTTTAGATGCGGGCTTGCAGGATGTTGACGATTCGACGTGATATGATGGCGTGAAGACGAAAGCGATGACTTTGGCTTCGACCCTGGTCCGTTCTTGTCGAATAAAAGCGGTTCTTCATCATAAGTCCTTTGCGCGCACATGGTCTCAGTTCCTGGTTTGGGGCGCTTTGAGAGAGAGAGAACTGTAGTAAAAAGCCGCTTCAGTAAAAAAAAGAAGCGCTCTAACCAAATGAGTAAAAAGGAAATATTTTACCCTCTGATGATCCACTGACACTCCTTCGTTGTCTTTTTCGCGCGCATTGGGGAGAGGGGGAGGTCAAAACAATTGAGCGGCTCCGCGTGTGGGGTAAGATCGCGCTCGTCTCTGGATCGACCGCGACGGTGACATTGAGGAGGGCCTACCATGGTCCACGGTCGCTTCGTCGGTGGCGGTGTTGCACGCGGTTTCATCGCGATGAGCGTTTGATTTTCTACACAAACAGAACTTGATTCCAAGTGCTCTATACTCCGGACTATTACTTTTCAATGCATCCTGAGATAAATTATCACAAAATAAAACCCCTTTAATCATAAGGAAGTTGGAATTCAGAGCGTGGGAACAAAATCATCCAAATACAGATATCGTCACTGCGCCGTCACGTTCAGATGATTCTATCGGAACTTGAACTCTACGACATGCATAAGTACATGTTTTGTTTGTTTATTTGAATGAGAGGAATTTCGCCACAGTTAGAGTGATAGTCATGGCACGGCAAGGAAAACCGGCTTCATAAAGCCCTTCAGGGATTTAAAAATGGGGAATGCAAAGATAAAGCAGAAGCGGCTCAAGCCCAGAATGTAAGTTTTTGAAACTCGTTTAAACCCACATATATATCCTCTTCCTACATACAGTTGTCTCAGAATGAACCCTTACATACATTAATTCCCACATTGTTGTATTTACCGACCCAGCCAATACTTTCTTGCGCAACGGTAATGATATATATATCCTATCACACCCTCCATCATAGCTTGTATATTAGTTTCCACAGTAGCTTGATTCAAGGAAATACTTGTATATAAATTTAAACATGTGGTTTCGTCGCTACCCAATGTTTACTGGAGCCTGAAAATAATGCACTCCGACGACACGGTGGTTTGAATGAAGGTCGAGTCTCCCCCGTTCATCGCCTCCTGTCCGTTGATAAGATTTGATGTCGCTAATAAGACTTGGCTTCCGAACAGTGACGCGAACCTGGTTCCGAAAACACTTGTCGCCCCGCCAATAGATGTCCTTGAGCATAAAGTTGGAGACCTGAGCTGATAGAGCTTCACCTCGCTTTTCTAATTCAAAGGCTTGAATCACAAGTCTACATCAGATATCTCATCCTTGCGTTTCTATTCAATCTGAAGACATAAAATTCTGATATAACATTGGTGTATTCGATCGGTCTCTGGAACACGGCGCTGTAAGGGAGACAGTCAGGTTTGCCCTTGTGTTACACATGAGAAGCGCTACAGACAGACGAGTAGACCGTGGCCTGGATAATATCATTACTTTACTGTTGTAGCCAACGAACTCAATCTTGACAAGGCCAAAAAAAACCCTCTTTGGCCTCGACACAATCTACCGACAACAAGAGTACGCCTAGTCGCTGGCCGGAGTCAAGCCCATTTCTCGCAGTCCATCCAATCCTCTTGCGCATGCTCATGTCTTCAAATCGATGATGTCACGAATAGCAGAAAGAATCGCGGGTGAATTCATATTTTGAGTATTTTTCGAGTCTGCAGAGATCATTTACATCATTTAGCCCATTCACGCAAAGCAAGCATAGAAGCAAGCCGTCGCAGTAAATCCTAACTGCACTCAAGACCTGCAGCGGCTTGGTCAATTATATCACCAGGGCGCATTGACTTTTGAGAACCAAGAGATGGCAGTTTAAGGTATTATATTCAAGATTTTGCCAAGGACTGGGAAGCAGGTGTGTCTACATATTCCATGTACCTGCTGCATCTTAATAATGGTTTCTGGATCCATCCAGTCCAATAGCTAGTACCTCTTGGGCTAGGCCTACCTGACTGGATGAAAGCACAAAAAGGCCTACAAGGCGTATCAACAGGCCGTCTATCGCGACTGGCGCAATCCCACGTTCTGGTGCTCGATTGGCGTGCTCTACTTCCAAATCAATCAGCTGTGCGACGCACTCGATGCTTAATCACGCGTGATCTGCATCAACCCTTACATCTCAGAGGTCTGGTACGACCTCGACAGTCTCTATGAGTGCTGCAACAACCAAATCTCGAATGACATTGACGCCTATGGGCGCGCTAGCGAGCTCAACCACACGAACAAGGTCATCACGTAGCGTCTCGAGTTGCTGAGGAACGCTCAGGCAACGGGCAGCCAGCTTCCAGCTGCGCTTAGCTCACAAGATGTCCATCCCACCGCGTACGTCAACGCCGTCGTACCTCCTAACGGCCTTTCGGGCCCATCTCTTGCTTGCATCGGCCTCACCCTAGATGCAGGGTGTGTATGAGTTGATCTCAGCGCCGTCGCCCAAGCAGTATCCGCGCTACAGTTCTGGCCACCGCTCGCCCGTGTCGACGACGCCCTCGACGCATCACCACCATCGTCGCTCATCACCACCATCACCCCCGCGCGGATATCAGGAGCTGCCTAGCAGCCGCGATACGGCTTGGGAGCGCCCAAATGAGCGTCATCACCCGATGGAGGAAGACGGCCGACGGGGTGGTGGTGCTCATAAGGCCTCGTTACCGCCCCCCGCCACCGCTCAATTAGCGCTCGAGGGGGGGGGTGTCCCCTGTCTCCTCGCATGGTGGAGGACGGGTGTCAGCAGCACAATGGATCCCGTATGGTCCTGGCGCGCCGCAGCCGCTACATCACAAATGTTCATCGAGATATGATCCATTGCACGACGGCGCTCCTGGCGGTGGGTATTCAAGCCACCGCAGCCATCATTGCGATCGATCGAGTGAAATCAAGCATGGGTCGTATGTGAGGTCCCCTGAGGTGTCGCGTCATGGTCTACCACCAATGTCTACGCATGGACGTGGTATGAGCCCAGGTCCACAGGAGAGAGAGCACCCATCCCGGTGGTCGACGGGGCAGCAGCAGAAGGAGAACGTGATGGTTCCTAGCATGCCCTCCCCAGCACTGGCGTCTTCGAAGCCCTCGAAACCGAGTTCGTCATCATCGCCCTTTTTCCGCGGCGAGCCTCCAGCACCGTCGTCGAATGGTCGACGGATGCCCATGGCTCCTCCTGCGCTCAACGCACCTTCTCTCAAGGTATCCGATATCGCACCTGGTGGCAGCAGCTCGCGCTCACATTCGCATCGGCCCCAGTTAGCTACACAGCCGTCGCCGGTGCATCCGCGGCCACCCACGGGTCCGCGTTGTCGACGAGGACTACGACGACGGCGTGGCGGAGGTACTGATGGATCTTGCTGCGCGCCCCTCCCGATGACGTTCTGCCCCCGCCGCCGTCTGCGTCTGGAGTCTCCCGCGCGCTCGATGGATTCGCCATCGCGATATGCGCGTGGCTCGGTATCTTCGGATGGCAGCAGGCACTCTCCACAATGCATCAAGGGCCGTCGCAGTCCAGCATCTGGCAGTGGTAGTGGCAGGCTGGGACCATCGAGCAGGCCTTCGCCTATTCTGTTTAGGACGCAGTCGAGCGCGAACTTGTTCTCTCCGCCGCAGTTGAAGACGCCGATGCCGCCGCTACCGATCGGCCAGGCGAGATGGCTCTTTTGTCAATTGCTACCCCTCCTGCCTCTCCAGACCCTTCTGATGATTGAGGAAATTTAGACAACCATATGCGCATTGATGAGCATATATCTGACTGTCGTGACTCTCGCAACGGCAACGGTAACAACGGTGGGGAGAGTGGCTTGCACAGCCGCAGTACAAGCGGCAACCACTTGCGCCGCCCGAGAGTCACGTACTCGCCCGCGGGATCGCGACCATAATGGGCCTACGAGGAATGACTATGAGCGTGAGCGGTCAGCGCAGCAGCATCATGTCGCCTCGTGAGCGGGAGAGGCCTAATGGAGCTGCTGCATTGGCTATCGGCGATCCAGCGTTCGCAGTCAAACCGAGCTCGGGGCCGGGTACACCGCAGACGATGGTGATGAGCACGCCTTACTCAGGTGGGAGCAGCAATAACGGAGGTAATGGTAGGCAGACGCTTGCCAAGATTGAGGCGTTGGCATGAAGCATGAAGGGAAGGTGATGTTTGTAGTATATGTTTTTGTTTTCATTTTACGGTGATGCGCGTTCTTGAATTCGAAATCTTGTATTTGTCGTATATGTATCCTTATTTCTTATATCTTCTCTCTTCATCACGTCTTCATGAGATGACTATATTGCGTATATACTCGGGCGTTTTTTAAATCCTTTTTTTTTCCCCTATCACCTTTTCTCTCTCTTCATGGTTATCCATGTGAATTAGTATTCTGTTCTCATCCGTAATAGTCTTTTCTCTTACTTCCCTTACTACTATAGCTAAGCTATTCTTATCACTTCTCGCTTTTTCACTTTCTTACGCTAACTACTACTGTTCTTACTCTGAATCAAATGCATTTTTTTCTCTCCATGAATTTGACTGATCATGCAACTTGATGAAGATTGTTGATTTGGGCTACACTTTGCAACCTCCATTCATCTAAGGCCTTGGGCTGTTCATATTGCAGTCCTCAATGTCATGTCGCTTCGATCTCCAACTCCGTTTCGTCTTCGTGGCACCGTGAACCGTTAAGATAGGAGAGTAATATCAGGAAAATACATATAAAAAAAGAACCCAAATGTAATTTTGTAATATTAAATCAGATGAATCAGAAAAAATGACTCCAAACACTACTTAAATATACAAGTTATCAAACGAATGACGTATTATAGAGGAGTCGCCAACAGAAGGATGCAAGACAAAAACAGGTTTTCGACATGTCAGATGACTATTGTTAAAAAAATTAAAATAAACAAAATCATGAAAGAAACGTAAGTACTACTATGCAAGATCACAAAGAATCTACACTAGACAGCGACTGTGTTTCTCACAAATTAAATGTGGAGTGGCGTCTGCATCAAAAATATTACTAATGGATAGAGTGACATTCATGGTTTGGTCACCTTAAGCCCTATGATGATGCGCAGAATTAATCCAGTAAAAAATCAACAGAGGATATGGGTTAGAATCAAAGAAAGCGAAACAGTACCTTGGAAAGACTCCAATTCATTAACAGGAAACACCTGGTTACAGCTTTCCCAATCCCCTCCATACGCAAACTTTGACAGATTTAGGTGCAGGCGAATTTGGTTAATGATAAGAGTGGTCCGGGGCATATACAGCCAGGACCGCATACCCTCTGGGATCCAAATGAGTAATTCGCCGTTAGGACCTTTAATCTAGCCATCATGTGTATCAAAAGAGAAAAGGTCACGGAGATCTGAGACTTGGGGAGGAGGATTAAACGATGGAATTGTGGAAAGTTGAAACAACGTAAAATGATGTTGCTGAGAGGAGGTATGAGGTATTCGCAAGGCAACTGAGCTCGTGCCAGAATTGGTGCAGTTGATCAGGTTAGTGCTGAGCGGTATTGAAGGGTAGCCGGTGTGAGCATCCCATGCTCGCACCGTGTTGTCATTCGATCCAGAGATGATGCAATTGCCATCAGGGGAATATGCCACAGATCAGACGGCTTTGGTGTGTCCCTAAAGCAGCGGCATAGTGGGCTGGCCGGTGTGAGCATTCCATACTCGCACTGTCTTGTCTTGAGATCCAGAGATAATCCAATTGCCGTCGGGTGAATATGCCACAGAATTTACATGACTAGTATGCCTTACTAGGCAAAGCTCCCATGCTTTTGATCTATTTATTCCTACGTAATTCATTTCTCCAATTCCTTTATACTGCAACTGGAACTTCTCTTTAATCATCGATCCATCCCTGCAAAATGCAAGTGCAGAAAGATAAATATGTGACACACTCCATGATATCGCTCCTTTAAACTCATGTGCAAAGTAAACTGCCTCGTCTATGAATTGGATTAAGTTTGGCATCCCCTGTTATTTTTTTCTTACGGGTTAGCTATAAGCGAATCATCTTTTTTTAAATTGATTTACCTTGACAAACGGCAGCAATATTTGTAGCACATCCGGAACTAAATCCATCAGTCTAGCAAGACTCACAACCTCAAGCCAGTAAAGGAATTTTGGTACTAGTGTTTCTTCAATCCAAGCAATAATGGCCGCCGATTGCTCTGGTGGACCATCCTGTATCACATGATCTGACCATCGACTAGCAGCGTATAAGAGGTGCTTAGGCAATGACAGCCCCGATCTTCATTGCTTAGGAATGATGTATCAGCCTGAGCGATGTTGAAACGGATATTTGTGGCTAAGATTTCAAAGCAGCATTGCAAGAGTGAGAAGTGTCCCTCGTCTTTTGAGATGAAATGTCTTCCGGATCGATCTTCATCGACCAGATAGTCTCCAAGAGATGCGTGAAGCATCGCAACCTCCCCATTGTTTGAAAACGGCAGTATGATTAACGAATGAAGTTGGTTTACAGCACTCTGAAAGTGCCCAGTATCTGTCCCTATAAGTGCCGCCAACTCAGATGGCGAGAATATTTCTCGTATATAGATAAGGACTGTTAGGCATTTGCGTATAGTTGCAATAATATGGGAAGCGAAATTGTACGACTTTTTTGCCTCATCCAGGATGAGCATGTACATTTCGTCCATCTTCCTTGCCAATGGCCGGTCATCCCGACCCGCCGCTGCAGTGATTTTGCTTAGGCCATCATGAGGGTCGCGTTGTATATAATTGCAAGCTATAAAGGCATAGATGAACGGTTTATCTACGCACTCAATAAGTCTCTCGGTGTCTTGCGCGGGGGGCCATTCAGCTGGGAGTTGATTTTTTCGGTCCTATTTGATCTTTTCAAGGCGATGCATCACATATAGACGTATGTCAGCATGCACGACGCTGTCCTCAATGTTTTGAAGATAGAATGTAGCATGCCTGGAGATATACAATGAACCCATGAATTTTGATTCAATATAAATCTCAGGTCGGCTCGTGACAAAGAACTTGAGAGGCATATCTGCTTTGGCTGCCTGCTGTAGTATTGCCTCCAGTAGCTGCGCTGTGTCACCTGTCTACGATCCCTCGTCGAGGGCGTCAATGATCACAATTAATGGCATAGTAAAGCGACTCTTTAGGTCTTGATATGGTTCAATAATCAGTTCCTCTAGCTGCTGCTCGACTGTAGCTTCCAAAATATCCAAGCTATTTTTGAGGCGTTCCACCAGCTTTCTCTTATAGCTCTTGTCCAGAAGAGACAGTTGCCATGCTAGAGTGGGTACGATCCTTCGTACATCTTGCTCTTCCGCACATGCTTGTCGTGAGCAGAAGAAGCTCCCGCCAAGCAAGCGGTTCGGAGACGCCTTCAGCAGGTTTTTACGGATTGTGCGTGCGATGGCAGACTTGCCCGTGCCGGCCATACCACTGAGCCAGTACACGCGTGTACCCGAGGTCTGATACACCAGCTCATGATGTCGCCAACCACAGAGCACCTCGTACCTTCGAGACACAAGTCATCCCTCTGTGAATTGAAGTTCGCCGCTTCTACGTGTTTTAACTGCATAAGGAGATTGCTAACCTCTAAGAGTAATTTTAAGCTATGTTAGTGAAACCGTATTACCTAATGGCTTACCCAGACTGTCAAGTTTCTGGTAGGAAGAAGTGAGTACTTTATTCATCCATGACCATGAAGAATGTATCACACCTGGTCTATTTCGTCCGGCTTTTCCTCAGTTTGAGGACTAGTATCGAGCTTTGCGCATGTCAGACACTGATGCAATAAATATAAAAAAGGAGAGAGTCACCGCAAATAGGTCAATAGCCCATGTTAATGACCCCAGGAGCTCGACTACATCCTTACAATCTCCTGGGGCATTAAAAGGCCTATAGATGCGCAAATGCGGCACTTGAGCTTTGATTGATATCGTTACTAATCTTATCCAGCTGTTGAAAATTAGTTTCCTATTCAGTGGAATAAGGTGCAACATAAATTATAATGCCACTCATTATGCAAGTCCCTTCAGACGTTCTTCGACGTGTTTTGGTGCCTTTGAGCGTTGATGACGTTTTAGGATTAGTTGTAGTGCCTCCAACTTTTGCGTTATAAGAGAGAGATCGTCTTGTACATCTCCCGTCATCTGGTATCGAGTCAGTTGGCCGGCAGAGTACCGAACTAATGTTACATTTGCTCACTTTGCATTGTTGCAAAACTTCAAGAAGTTCCGTCAAGGAAATCTTTAGAGGCGGAATTTTATCCGATGCTTCTTTGATTGTTTTCAACACTCCTCTGAAGATTGGCCAAGTTACTTTCTTTGTCTTCTTTGCGTTTCCATCCTCAGACTTATGACGTAGCTTTGATAATACGCTCGAGAGAGACGTTCTCCTGGATGAGCTCGGATTGTTGGCTACCTCCAGGCTTGAAGTAGCTAGGGACCGTTTTTCTGTCTCTTCATATCCAATCTCGTCAGTTGCGACGTTAGTGGCTAACGTGTTTTGAGTTTTCTGATACTTGGGTTTGAGAGGCCCTGATAAATGAGAAAGCGACATTTCTAGATAGAACGAAGAAATCTGCTTAAGGAGGTGGAGGACTCAAATTGACACTTGCTGCATAGAGGTATAAATACATGGTCCTTGTCCACCATAGGATCACTCGTAGATACTTCTCGATTGTCAGAGATAAGCGCCGTTAACATGCCTTAAACATGCATGAGATTGAGAAGACACTGGATTGAATTGATGTATATAGAATACAAGGTCATTATGCGCGGCATCTGCACAAAGATTCTATAGATCCTTAGTATGCATTCTGCACGAGTCGATGAGTCTGCAGAGTCATCATGCAACCGCACTTGCTCAGGTCATCAGATGCATCAGAGTTCACCCTCATTGATCATGCCAGCTGGATTCCGATGCGATCGTTTTGCAGTCAGCAAATTCCGACGGTCCTCGGAAGCGAAACAGCATGACCTTTGTCGACAGAACAGCCCGCAGCCTGACCTCCAACCAATTCTATTCAAGTTGGTACAATATGATATGCATGATATTTTTTTTTCCACTAGCCTCCATGAATATCAAAGCTAGGCTGGCTATTTTCACTTTTCTGGATATTGGCATTTTAATGCATTGCACTCCTACTATGTCACTTGATGATAGTATGAGGATGTCCCAGTTGGGATCGTGGAGGGTTTCGCGACGCTCTTTGCAGAGATCAACGAGCAACTCTCCAACGGGAGATAAAACATACCGGTTGTCCCGAGGCTTGTCGTCGTACCTGTAGGCGTCGGCTCGCTCCCCCATGCCACCATCCAGCATTATCGTTCCTCTGTCTACCGTACTATACGGCCAGCACCGTTGATTGTCGCAGTCGAGCCTGAGACCACCGCATGGTTGCTCGCGAGCTTGAAGGCCGGAAGACTGATCACGATCCAGACAGGGGACACGGTCAAGGCAGGTCAAAATTGCGGCACAGTTTCTAGTTGAGCATGGCCGAACCTCCCTGCGAGGGTGGATGTGGCGCTAGCGGTGTCGAATGAGGAGGCGTTCCGTGGAGCATATGATCTAGCGAGGCTTGGGGTGTCGTTTCGATTGCATTAAAGTGTAACGCTGGCTGCTGTGCGCAAGCTCGTCAAGCTGGAGAGGGATTGTGATGGATATGCACGTAGGTTTACATCCGCGTCTGTTGTAGCGCTGATTAGCTTGGAAAGCGGCCAGACATATCTAGAAAATTAACTAGGGAGTATATTGTACAAAAAAAAACTCATTGTTTTGAGCGTACGTTATCATTAACAGGTAATACTAGATGTAGTCAGTTCAACCGTCCAAGAACTATAACCATGTAAGCTTCAACATGCGCTCTCTAAGACTAAGTCGAAGGCATACCTTCTCAGTCTCGACTTCCGCTAAGCTCGGGTTGCCTTCATTAGCCACCTCTACTAAGCTGATGAGACTCAGCCGCTGACCGACATTGTGAACTTTGCTCTAGAGAGCTCTGCCCCTCCCGAACATCACATATATCTCCTCGAGTTTTTCAAGGGACCTATTCCATTTGTCGGCTGTGTCCTCCTGAGAAATAAACGTGATAAGCAGAACTTTATCAAAGCAAGGAGAAATATCATGCCAACTATGCATCTTGCGAACAATCTCTCTAAATGAGCACATACACCCCCTATTTTACCCCCCCCCGTCTGTTCGCAAACGGTTTGGGATTAATTTCAAGAACAGAGAATGCAAGAGTACCTATATCTTTTGCAGCTGTAACTTGAGCTGGTCCGCCTTGGTCCGCCGGACTCTGAGTAGGCGAGTGGTATCTATGACACAGCCGGCGGGCTCATGTCTCAGGATTGAGCCAGCTTCAGGCGAGGGAGGTCCTAAGGGGGTTGGTGGAAATTGCCTTGTAGGCGACTTGGCAGATGCAGGTGATGGAGTTTCCTTCAAGTTCTTGCCCTCTCTTGGGCCTCTGCTTCGGACATGCTCATGCCAAGGAACCCAGGAGATCGTCGTTCTCAAACCTGAACGAGCACTCAGTCATGCTTCTATCATCAGAGCTTGGAGATCAATTTGCCGCACGACTAAGGCTTAGTTTGCTGATTCTGGTAAGATGAACATGACGGCTATGGCTTTGGCTCTGACCAATGCTTCAACTTAGTGCTTATTGAGCAAGAGCGGCTCCTCTTCGTAATTGTCCTGCACACCTATATAGTCTCCTTTTTGATTGCTGTATCAATGCAAGACAAGTTGACAGAAAAATAAAATATTTCAACCAAATGAATCAAAAGAAAATACACTTGACGAGTGTGTCGATGGGTTGTGAGGATGTGAAGTGAACAGACCCGCCCTTCTTTGTTTGCTACATCGGATGTACGACAGTGTTGAGAACACAGCACATTAAGAGAATTTACAGTGATTGTTCAATATAGTTGTAAGGAAGCCCTGGCCTGTGCATATGAGAGACGATAGCAGAGTTGGTTGTTGGTGAGTGACAAGATGTTAAAGTGTCTACTTGAAGACTATTTGTGTCGCGGCTTAGCTCGTGGCTGTGTTGAATCGCTGTTGTCTCCCTGCCTCGTCTTTCTCAGTCCCAGGTGGCTCAATCAACGATCATTTGGTTTCTTCTTCACCTATTCATTTTGTCCCTTGTGTAAAAAGATATGAAAACTAGCCTTATATTCGTGTTCACAGAGTTGATTATCCCAGGTCATCCGCTTGCTTACACTCAAATTCGTGAACAAATGCCCGAGTTAACTCTATCGCTGCTGGCTGGCATCCTAAATCCTGTGTTTACTCTGTCTCAAATACGTAAATATGATACACGAGCAAGATGCTTAGTCTCTATGGTACTACGTTAGGCTATTGGCCTATGCGCTCGGATTAAAGGAATATCCACTGGGCCTTGTGTCGTTTTTTCTTCTCTACAAACCGTGACTCTTCTTGGCTTGGCAGTCATCTATTTTGCGATTACGGTAAGACTACACTACTTGAGATAGAAATATACAACTATCAGCATGTTTTTGGCTTTGTATTATTCACATTCAATGTCCGTGTCAATAAGTTAAATCGCATCCTCTTCCTTCGTCATCCTTTTTCTCAGTCAGTGACGTTCACGGTGATATTGTGCAGCTCAAAGAGAGGAACATTACTGGCCTAAATTTAGAATATTAGCACCAAAAGAGAGAGATCAAGACAAGCGGTTAACGTACCCCAACGAGCGAAAAATGTGCTAAATTCAGCTGGTTGGTGCCCGTTGGCAAATCAGCCGGCACATAGACCGTAAAGTTCTGATGCGGCGGCAGCCAGTACTCTGACGAGTACTCCGGATTGAATGGCCCCTGGTACAGTAGATGGCCCAGTGCGTTAGACGGAGGTGAGCAGGTGGAGGCGTCGCCCATGCAGGGGTATATACCGAGCACGGTGATCAGCTCGGTCGAGCCTGTGAGCGAGTTTGGTCGGTCGATACGGACAGTGATGTTGGTGCCGCGCTGGACGGTTGAGCCGTCAGGTGGGTAGCCGATGCTGGTGCGCTCGGCTAGGGCTGTAGCAGCGAAGAGGATAGAAGAGTACAGAGCGGCGATGGAGAATTTCATGATTGTGACTAGTGGGTGCGGTTTGGAACAAGTATACGGTGAATGTAATATATCTTTGGATTATTCCACTTGAGACAGAGCTGGATATTTGACTTGTGGAGCAACTCACATGTGACTATGGTGGTCACTTATACCTCTGGTTGAAAGTGTCACCGGAAATGATTGGCCGTTCACTGCCCATGTCGAGAGCCCTAAATGGCGCAATATCTGGCCGATTTGTCTTGATTGTCTCATTGGGAATGCACCGTGTTCCTGGACGAAACACATATCTGAGTCGGTGGATATCTTGAGGCGGCATGAGGCTCATGTTTTCCGCTCTTACTCATCATTCCATCGGAATTTGCCTTTCACGGATCCCTGAAGTTGGTATCTACTTTGGATAGAAATCACCGAGTTATCCTCAGACGTAAAGTCATGAACAATGCCCAAGCGTCCATAGATGTCCGGTTCACTTAGCTGCTTTCATTCTCCAGGGGAGTTTCGTGCGGCGTGGTTTCAATCCCAATTGATTGTATGCCATTCGGTGCAAGTACTATCCGAGGCTATATCTCCAGATGAGTTGCTCGCACATATGTACACGCATGCTGTATTTAATGCGATTGTGGTAAATAGTTGCAATTATATATATTAAAAGTACCACACTCAAGATCAATTATAATCCATTCACGAATGGGAGCTATTAAGCAAAAAAAAGAAGATAAAATGACGACGGCGATGAAGGTAATACCATGTTCATAGCCGAAATAATCCTTGGTCTTGCAGCATTCCTGTGCATCCATTTGCGTTCTGCATGATCTCGAAAGCGGCGAGTTCACACCCACTATTAACTTGGCTATTCCCCCCATCACCGATACTGCCATCCACCGACGGTGTCCGTAGCCCGTCTCCTGTTGGTATAGCATCTAATTCGGAGGTAACACCAGTAGTCATGGGGCTATGAAAATGGATTGTTACTCGACAAGAAAGAATCAGACAAAGTGGAGGGCATGAGGGTGGGCTTGGGCTTCCGAGGGCATACTGTGATGCTACTCATGTTCTGATGGTCGTGAAATTGACGGATACTGGGCATCGGTACAGGTTCTCATCTGGCCTGACCGAATTTTTTGATGGACATGAACAAGGCAATTAGTGGTGTCAAATGAGGAGGCGATCCGTCAGCTGGGGATTCACGCGGCTTCTCGTTGACCGATAAGATCGGCCTTATCTTGTCGAGAGCGTTTAGCTTCCGGCCAATGCTGCCCAATTCGCTTCCGGAAACTCCGGAGCTCTTGCTCATCGCAGTGTCGCATTCATTCCTCGCTGAGCTTATAGGGCTCTACTGTCATTTGCTGTCTACTGCATGCTTTCTCTATTACTTGATAGCAGTACTCGGAATTGTGGCGGAACATCGACATCTTCTACTATGAATGATATGGCTTCCTGGAATGTGCAGACAACGCATTTTCGCCGGTCTTGGCCATGAAGCAAAGTACTGAAAACACTACAAAAATCAGTATATTGGAGCCTAGCTTATCTCTCTGCTCTACTGCTACGGTTAAGGAACTTGATTTTGGCCGGTCTAACGAGATTCTCTTTTGCCCCGGCATAACCTACGAGTAACAACAAGAGTACGCTCAACTGCTGGCAGCATTTGAGTGTATTCTGCGCAGCCTACCTAACTCTTTTGTGTGCGCTTTATATTTGCTTCCAAAAAGTCCATATTTCCGAACGGTAGAAGAACGTGAGTTGGTACATATATCTATGCTACCTTGAGCATCTCAGAAAGACGCTAATGCGCCGCAAGCCTACGAGCGTGTCGAGGCAGGGAACTCTGACCCGGCTCAAGTCCTGCGGCGGCTTGGCCAACTGTACTACCGAGACTGCTCGACCCACCGGAATCAATGAATGGCTATAGAATACTTTACCATGTGCTTGGAAGCAGGTGCATTGACTTGCACGTTGTTACTTGTCCGGTCTGAATAGTTACACCTAGATCCGACCTCTAGTATCTTTTATGCTGTACCTACATGACCGGCCAAAAATACAATACTTTTAATCAGTTGGTCTACTGGGACGGTCGCGATTCCACCTTCTCGTGCCCGATTGGTATACCCTACTTCCAGCTGTGAGATGTCCTCGATGCCTCCTCGCGCGCAATCCACGTCAACCCTTACGTCTCGGAGGTCTAGTATGATCTTGGAAGCCTGCAAATCTGTAACAACAAAATCTCGAACGCCATCGATGCTCATGCGCGCGTCAGCAAGCGCAACCCTATAAAAAAAGTCATCACGCGATCTTTCGAGTTGTCGAGGAATGCTCAGGCTACGAATAACCAGATTCCAACCACGCCTAGCCCGCAGGACGTCTGATCCACGGCATGCGCCAACGCTGCTATACCTCCAACAGCCTAGCGGTTTCCCTTGCTTATTGGCCTCTGGAGGCGGCATGATACTGCTTTCGTTCTGCGACGACTCGGAAGACGTCTTCAGCAACGGCTCATTGTTTTCCCTCTCATTCATCAACAGCCATGGTTATACTATCCTAAACTACTATGATTACTCTTCACCCGTCAATGCCGACGAAATTAGGCGCATCTCCATGCATCTGCCCTTGGCGCCCATGGACCTCGATCGCTGGCCCCTCCACTATGAGAGCTGAATGCACATACATGGCCACTACTTGTCCATCTCTCCCCACGAATCTCTGCGCGAGATGGTGGCCGATCCCTATGCGCAATGCCTGCCGAAGCGGCAGGTATCTGTCAGCCTCGCCCCTGATGCAGGATGTGCACGAGCTCATGCCAGCGCCATCGCCAGTACCCTCTGCTATAGCTTTGGTCGTTGATCATCCATGTCAATATCCGTGATACATCACCGTTGCTCATCTTTGCCACCGTTGGATGGATATCAGAAGCTACCTGGATGTCGGGAGATTGCGTGGAAGCACCCAGGTGAGCATTGTCTTCATGCGGAGATGGGGTGGTGGTGCTCGTGAGGCGTCGTTGCCGCCCTCACCGCCACTTAGCCAGCGCCCGAAGGATATGTCCCCTATCTCCTCGCATAGTGAAGGACGCCCGGCGGTACAATGGAGCCCGTATAGCTCTCGTGCACCGCACCCGCTGCATTACGAGCGTTCATTGAGGTATGATCCACTATACGATGGCGCCTCTGGCAGCAGCAGCAGGAGAACGTGACTATTCTCAGCATATCCTCCCAGCGCCGGCGTTCTTGAAGCCTTCAAAACTAAATTCGTCATTATCATCCTCGTTCCGCAGCGAACCTTCGCCACCGTTGTCGAATGGTTGACAGATGCCCAAGGTCCCACCACATGCGATCAACGCACCCCCCATTTGAAGCATCCAAAACAGCCTCCGGCAGCAGCTCGCGTTAAGCACTCCCATCGGCTGCAGCGTGCTGCGCGGCCGTCGCCGGTACACTCGCGCCTACCAAACCGCATTATTGTCAAGGTTTATGACGAGGGCGTGGCTCATGTGCCTGTCGATCTCGCCGTACGTCCCGTATGCTCACGACTCAAGAAAACCCCTGCCCCCCGCCATCATCTGTGTTAGAATCTAAAACTAAGACTCCCATGTGTCTGATGGACTTGCCATTGTGGTATAGGTGCGGTTCAGTGTCGTCGAATGCCAGCAAGCACTCTCCGCAAGCGATTATGCGCTCCGAAATGTCGCCTGAACCTATGTCGGCAGTGTCGTTAAGCAGTGGTGGCAAGCCGGCGCCATCGAGCAAGCCGTTGTTGACCCCCTTCAGGGCGTAGTCGAGTGCGAGCTCGTTACTGCCTCAGTCGGAGACACCGGTGTCACCGCCGCCTTCCGTGCTGCCGTCTCGCCCGCGCCCGGTGGGTAATGCTGGTGGTAACAGCGACAATTGCAAAAGCACAGCGGGTCTTCCGCCGAGCGCTACCCTTACGCCTACCTCCCAAGACCCATTTGATGACCGAGACACGGAAAAATGCATGCAAATTAACAAGCATCGTCTCTGACCCTTACGACTCTCGCAACGGCAATGGCAATAGCAACGGTGGGGAGAACGGTCTGCGCAGCCGCAGCCATGAGTGCTGGCCGAGCATCACATACTCGTCGCGAAATCGCAATCGTAACGGACCTACAAGCAGTAGTCGCAAGAGTGAGCATAAGCGGAGCAGCATTATTATGTCACCTTGCAAGTTGAAGTGAGAGAGGCTCATGCGGCTGCTGTATCGGCGGTGGTTGTCTAGTGTTCTCAGTCGAGGTCAAGCCCGGGGCCGGTCACGCCGCAGACGATGGTGATGAGCATGCCAAGCTTGGATGTGAGCAGAAATAAGGACGGTGATGTTCGGCAGACACTTCTCAAGCTTGTTGGGGCGTCGGCGTGAAGCGTGAAGGAAATACAACATAGGCGGCACATGTATATTCGATTTTTTGTTTGCTAGAGGTGGACATTTTGTGGTGATACGCATTCTCGAATTCAAAATCTTTAGATATAAGCTGCTTTTTATGCTTTTCCTTGTACGTGTGGCGACCAAGTCGGCCAACGATGTTATTGTCATTTACCAGTAAGTCTCCAAATTCAATGAGTAGTAATCGAGATCCTATGCCCGCGCCAAGAGCGATCGGAAGGCAGAAGCGAGGTTACTGGGAGATAGATAAACATTTACCGATAGACAGAAGTGTCATCATGGCCATATTGGAGGCGCTATCCCCATACCATGACGTTTTTGTCACCAGTATTTTTAATCAAACTATCGGGACATTCTTAAGGGAGAATAACACGTCACAGTAAAAATAACAACTCTGATTTCTGTCTCACATTTAGGTTTGTACGTAAATCACAGAGAACTGGGAACTAGTCTCCGTACAAAATAGTGTTTCACTCCTTAGAGAGAGCTACCATAGAACCCTATAAAACAAATTCGATGAGCGGATTCAATTCAAAGTTTCAAGTGAGAGAAAAACGTACAGTATTTAGCAGAATACTTGACCGAGAGCTGAGGAGAACCGGGAGTGCACTGCAAGTACAAATCAAAATTTTCAGATACGCCGCCTTCAAGTACATATACATTCTGGCACATACCGAAGAAGGCTGAACTCCGCCGACCGTATCAATCCTGAAAATCTGCGACGCCAGTTTGCCCTCGATGCCAGCTACACTGAGCCAGTCGATCGCTCCTCCATCCGAAGAGTTGCCAAGGGGTGAAAGGATATCGCCCGCTTTCTTTCCAATCACATATGCCTCAGGGTTGCCCTTGTTTGCGCCCGAGGACGTGAAGTCCCATTTGGGGCTGTAAGAGGTCGTGGTCGCGTTGGGCGTGGGCACGTAGTAGTGCTGGCCTAGCACAGGGGGCTCAGAGCCAAAAGCAGCAATGACGGCGGCAGTAGAGTCAATTGGCAAGGAAGTCCAAGCGTCGTATGCAATCTGCGAGGACTCGTCATAGAGAAATGTTCCGTAGAAACAGGACACATCAAACAGTTCCGCCAATGCACCGAACAACCTTTCAAGTAGGAAAAAAAAAATCTGGGTTCATTGGCAGAGAGTGACTTGATGAGAATTATCACGTACGTGTATGTGCCTGTGGAGCTACAGGTGTAGTTCTGCACACCAATAGCAAGTGCGACGTAGTCAGCGGTGGCTGACGGTTGCACGAGCTGAGTCTGACCGGCGGGTAGATCCATCGTAGCACCAGCAAGGCTGCAGCTCGTCGAGCGATGGCTCGAAGGTGCAGCAGAGACCATAGCGGCACTGGCTGCCACGACCGACGTAGTGATGAACGATTTCAAGTTGAACATGGCGGTTTTTGGAGGATGGTTCTACTGGCAAGAGAGGAGCGATGAAACACTAGAGGAGGGCTCGTTGGCTCTGCTGGTCAAGTAAGGGCTGCTTGCGCGACTTAAATACTCGCAAAATGAATGGTGTTCATGTCTTTACCAAGCATACGCCGAGCGTACGTGACCGGACAAGTGTGGAACGAGAATAGCTAGCCGGGTAGGCAGATAATATCCGTGATGCAACAGGTGGTCGTTGTGATGAGAAGGAAAGGAACAGATCAATCCGTGACTCCAGACGGATTCACAAAAGCCCTGTGCTTGTGAATATCACATCTTCAGAGCCTGAAGAAGGCCATATACAGTCACGTGGTTTGAACAGTCCTGTTTATAATCATTAGCTTGACCATGTGGGCCTGGAACAGCGCCCGAAACACCTTCAAAGGACTGCATGGACACGCATAGTAGTCATGTAAGCAGATATTGTCGTCTGGTCTCTTCATCACGGCACCCATTGGTATTAGCTCATGACTTTATCCGTTATTGACAACAGTAACAGGGGCTAGATTAAGCAGGAATAATAACTACGATCGAAATAGTGTACATCATGTTAGCATCTGAAGGTTTATAAGCATCTAAGGACACATGGGCGTAAGACACCCTTAGGCAGGCATTCAGTTATTTGGACTTCGGCCCTCATACTCCTAGCGGATAACACGTGAAGTTTTGGTTCTTAGCACGGAAAAGTTGTTTGTATGGAGTATTGGCAGCATTCATAAAGTCACGTTTCTAAGAAAGAACGATGACAAACGAGATTACCAACCATCTCGGCAAAATAGCAAAGAGCATTGTTGTGATCAGGTGATAACGGCGTTGGGGAGCCGTGCATTGCACTCGGTATATTTTGCTGTGGAAAGAGTCAACCTACGGGGGATTGTCGGGATGTGGATTGAATCAAGTCTCGGCGGAAGCTTGTACTATGCAAGCTCACAAAAGGAGTTCACTATGAGGGACCCTGACGGACAAAATTTAGTATATCTTGCTTCTCGAGCTTCCACCGATGCGCGTTATGAGCAGAATTCAAAGAAGCTCTCCACGCTTTCAGCAGGTTGTCGCAGACCGTGCGCCTAATTGCAAATCGCATTCGATGCTTCTTTGACTGTTCTCACCACTGCTTTGGAGATTAGTCAAGTGATTTTTATTGTCTTCTCAACCTTTCTGTCCTCAGACTTGTGAGACGGTTTTGATAGAGAGCTGAAAAATGACGGTGTCTTGGACACTCTCGGATTATTGGCTACCGTCAGACTTAACATAGTTGGAGGCCCTGCTGACAGAAGTAAAAATCACTCCCATTCGAGATATCATCTCAGATCATGGTACAGCACAAGCTGAATTACTCTGCTCAATTTCTACAGCTGAATGATATTACCAGACTACACCCCAACCTTGCTTGTACACCTCTACAATACAATGGCCCGATAACTCCTTCCCTGCTCGGCCTATCCATATTCAAGATTCTGGATAGATCATGGGCCACCTTCCTTGCTCCATGCAAGGGCTTTTATCAGCCTCCAAACACATCAAAAGTATTACTATTATATTATCAGGCAACGCGGTGGCGTTGTACACTGCTACGGACGTGAACCACGGTCATGCAGTAGCGCTGATTGCAATGCTGGTCGGATGATGAGCATATATATCATTGTATCCCGGGTTCTAACAAACATTTGCAGGCGCTTAGCTAGTCCAAATCTAGAATAATCGGATTATAATGCGGTCAAGCTCGCAGTAGCTGAGGCAGTAGAAATAATCTAATTGTCATCCCCTAGGTCCAACTAGCTCTTGGCGCAGGACACGTTGCGGAAGATGGTGTAAAGATATCTCCGTTAGGATCTTGGAGCGTTACACAACGCTTTTCTACAGAGATAGAAGAGCAATTCCCTAGTCAGTAGAAGCGAGACCCACCAGTGGCTTCAATACACGTTGTCGTACCAGTAGGCGTTGGTTCGCTCACTCGCTCATGCTGCCAGTGCTCTTCAGCGATACTGTCCCACGGCCTATCGTGCTATGAGACTGGTCCCTGCCAGTCACCGCGCCAGTTGAGCCTAAAACTACCGCATGATTTCTGACGAGGTTGAAAATTGCCCAGACGATCACGATAAAGACTGGGAAATTATGGCTATGCTCAACTTCGGCTGCGGCACAATATCTCTCGTCTCGTGCGGCCTGGTTGGACCTCCTTACGGGCATGGACATAATACTGACGGTGTAAAATGAGAATGCAATCCGTGGGTTCGATGATCTGGCGAGGCCTAGTGTGTCAAGTATTATCTGAACTGTTTAGGATTGTATCGCTGGCTACTGTAGGTACGCTCGTCAAGCTTGAGAGGAATGATGATAGATATGAGTGTAAGTTTACACCTGCGTTGGTTGGTGTCAGTTAGCTCAGAGGGATGCCAGGCGTATCTGGGAGACTAACTAAGTAAGAATACAAATACAAATTATATTCTGATGATCGTGCAAAAAATTCCATTATCTCGAACGAAAACTATTGTTATAAAAGTTGTATCAGATAGATTGGCCGAATCGTCCGAGAGCTACATCGATACAAGCTTCAACCTGCGCTCGCTGAAGGATGAAAATCGGGGGCACACCTTCTCAAACTTTGACCTTTGTAATGGTGCCGCCATGATACCAGCCTTCATTTTCTGAGCAAACACCCTAACCCCAGGATATTCGTCTGAGGTTGCTGAGTCCCATACAAACGATCGTGGGGTTCGGCCAGTATTCAAAAAGAATGGGGAGTATCCTGCGACTTGCCCACAGCTACTTTTCCCACCTCTAGGTGGCTGGTAAGGCTCAACTCGCGAGTAGCACCACGAACATTGTTCCAGAGATTTTACCTCTTCCGAAACGAGTATATTCCTCCTTTAGATTGTAGAGGAGCTAATTCCATTTTTTTTCTTCAACCGAGTGCTTCTGAAAAATAAAAACATATAAACATGGCTACATCAGGGCAAGGGGAGAGGATCCCGTCTAAACCACGCACCTTGATAGCAGCCTCCTAAGCAAATGCATATACTCTATGTTAGAATACGTGATCCATGTGCTGGGTCACATGATTTTCTCTTTATATTTACGGTAGTTTACATTCTCGATCTGCATCCGTTTGACTACGTACAGCGACGTACAAGTAGACAAGCGGAATATACTATTTTGTGTCGACCGCTGCTCATCTCATCACTTTGCCTGCTCGCAAAGTGGCTTGCAACCAATCTAAGGAGTTATAAACACAATATTGTCCATAGCTTTCATAGGAGCAGCCGGTTCTTCCCGCTTCGCAAAAGCCTTTGAGTATGCGAGTGGTACCTGTAATGAGGTTGAACTTGTATCTCGGGTCGTAGACTCGTAGTCAGCCTCCAGCGAGAGCGATCCAGAAAGCGTTGTAAGGCGTTTTGCGGTGGACTTTGCAAATACTGGCGATGAAATATCTCTTCCTCCTCTTGCGCTGTCGTCCCGAGCCGTCGGGGCGCTTATGCCAGGTGGACCAATGATGGGATCTTCCCTTTCCTCCATCTCGGTCTCGGATTCAATTACGCTCTTGCCTTCTTGTTTAGACGCGGGCCTGCAGAATATTGATAGTATGATTTTGTAAAGACGAAAGCGATGGCTCGGGATTCAACTCTAGTCTGTCCTTGTCGAGCAGAAGCGGCTCTTCATCGTTGTTCTGCGTGCGCACATGATCTTATTTCCTGGGTTTGGGCGGTGCTGGATGAAAGGCGTGCATGATTCAACAAGACATGGGGTATGATATAAATGGTGCAGAGGTGTGAGACTGAATGCTTCATCAAGCCATAAAGAGAGGGGGAGCACGGTGCATCCATGCAAGCTTCAAATGAAGGTCGAGGTGTTTGTTGATAAGATTTGATTGCTGATAAGACTTGGGTTCCGAACAGCGCATCCGAACAGTGCAGCGAACTTGGTTCCGAAAACACTTGTTACCCCCGGAAGGAACGGAGCCGACAGCTTGAGCTTATAGGGCCTGTCTCTGCTTCGTGATTCGAAACGTCAAGAGGGTGTCAGCTATCTCGTATTCGCCTCGTTGCTCGGTGGGAAAGATCCAAAATTGTAACATGACATCGGCATCTTCTGTGGTCGATATCGCTCTCTGGAACACACCGTAGAGAGTCAGATATGAACAAAGGTGCGAAACGCTACTAACGGGTAAACTGGGACCAGACTCATACTACTATCATCACAGTCAAGGAGCCCGATTTTTTCAAACACAAATAAATCATCTTTTACATCAATGTTACTTACGAACAACAGGCGAAAAAAAAATGCCGAGTCGCTGGCTGTGTTGGAGTGCATTCTGTACAACCCACCCGACGCACTCACGCATACGGATCCCAGGCGCCTATGTACATGTCTTGGTACGTCAACGCAAGACAAGCATATGAGCAAGTCATGGCAGAGAACCCCAAATACGCCAAAGTACCGCAGCAACTTGGCTGGTTGTATCATCAGGATGGGTCGACATTCCAGAACCAGGAGACGGCGATTCAATATCTGACCAAGAGCTTGGAAGCGGGTGCGTCAACATGAGCTCTTACATTTCTGATTTTAATATTAGTTATCGGATTTCAGAGCTGGTATCTCTTGAGCCGTGCCTACAGCCAAAAGTACAACAAGGCCTACGAGGCCTATCAACAGGCCGTCTATCGCGATGGGCGCAACCCCACGTTCTGGTGCTCGATTGGCGTGCTGTACTTCCAAATCAACCAGCTGCGCGACGCACTGGATGCCTACTCGCGCGCGATCCGCATCAACCCTTACATCTCAGAGGTCTGGTACGACCTCGGCAGTCTTTATGAGAGCTGCAACAACCAAATCTCGGATACCATCGACGTCTATACGTGCACTAGCGAGCTCGACCCCACGAATGAAGTCATCACGCAGCACCTTAAGTTTTTGAGGAATGATTGGTGAACAGGCAACCGGCTCCCAGCTGCGCCTAGCTCACAGGACGTCTATCCCGCCACGTATACCGTCATACCTCCTAACGACCTTTCGGGTCCATCTCTCTTGCTGGCATCGTCTGGCAGCACTACATGGCCATCATTTTGCAATGACTCGCACGACGTCGGCAATGGCGCACCACTCTTGCACGCTTCTCTCAATGGCCGCGCCTCCGCCTATCAACGTCGACGACAGCAGGCGCGTCTTCGCGCAGCCGCCCTTGGCGCCTATGGAAGTTGACCACCCGGCATAGCGGCCGATCCCTACATGCAGCGCCCTCTCAAGAGACAGACGTCGATGTCGGCCTCACCCCAGATTCAGGGTGTGCACGAGCTGGTCTCGGTACCGTCGCCGAAGCAGCATCCGCGCTACAGCTTTGGCCGCCCCTCGCCCGCGTCGACGACGCCCTCGATACGTCACCACCATCGTCGCTCATCACCGCCGCCGCCCCCACGTGGGTATCAGGAACTGCCTAGCAGCCGTGATATGGCTTGGGAGCGCCCGCGTGAGCATCATCACTCCATGGAGGAAGACGGGCGACGTCCTAGTTGTGCTCATGAGCCCTCGTTGCCGCTACCGCCACTGCTCAACCAGCGCCCTAGGGACGAGTCTCCTGTCTTCTCGCATGGTGGAGGACGGGCGTCAGCAGCGCAGTGGAGCCCGTATGGTCCTGGTGCCCATCAGCCGCTGCACCACGAGCGTTCATCGAGGTATGATCTACTGCACGACGGCGCTCCTGGCGCGGGTGTTCGAGCCACCGTAGTTAACATCGCGATCGGTCGAGCGACAGCAGGCATGGGTTATATGCAACGTCCCCTGAGATGCCGCGTCATGTTCTACCTCCGCTCTCTATGCACGGACGTGGTATGAGCCCAGGTCCACGGGACAGAGTGTACCCATCCCGGCGGTCGACGGGGCAGCAGCAGAAGGAGAACGTGATGGTTCCTAGCATGCCCTCCCCAGCACCGGCATCCTCGAAGCCGTCGAAACCCAGTTCATCTTCATCCTCCTCGTTCCGCGGCGAACCTCCAGCACCGTCGTCGAATGGCCGACAGACACCCAAGGCCCCACCTGCGCTCAATGCGCCTCCTCTCTCAAGGTGTCCGACATCGCTCCTGGAAGTAGCAACTCACGCTCACATTCGCATCGGTCGCAGTCAGCTACGCAGCCGTCGCCGGTGCATCCACGCCCGCCAGTCCGTGTCGTCGACGAGGACTACGACGACGGCGTGGCGGAGGTGCTGATGGATCTCGCTGCGCGCCCTGTACGCTCACCGCTCGAAGACATCCTACCCGCGCCGCCGTCTGCGTTTGCGTCCAAGCCTGATTCTCCCACGTGCTCGATGGACTCGCCATCGCGGTATGCACGTGGCTCGGTGTCGTCGAACGGTAGCAGGCACTCTCCGCAAGGGATCAAGCGCGCACGCAGTCCGGCTTCTGACAACACGACGGACAGCAAGCGCTCGCGCATCGACCGGGATATCGTCATGCGCTCCGCAACGTCTCCCGAACCCACCTCGGCAGCGCCATCGAGCAGTGGTGGCAGGCCGGGACCATCGAGCAGGCCGTCGCCGATCCCGTTTAGGACGCAGCCGAGCGCGAACTCGCTCTCGCCGCCTCAGTCGAAGACGCCGGTGCCGCCGTCACCGCCACCACCGACCAGCCAGGCAATGCAGCCGTCGTTGCCTTCCGTGTTGCCGCCTCATCCGCGCCCGGTGGGTAATGCTGGTAGTAACAGCAGCAGCAACAACCACAGTAATAACCTGATGGTTCTTCCGCCACTCGCTACCCTTCCTGCCTCTCCATACCCTTCTGACGATCGAGGACATTCGAACAACCATAGGCATATTGATGAGCGACATCGCCGACTCTCGTGACTCTCGCAGCAGCAACGGCAACAACGGCGGTTTGCGCAGCCGCAGTGCGAGCGGCAGCCACTCGCGTCGGCCGAGCATCATGTACTCGCTACGGGATCGCGACCGTAACGGGCCTACGAGCAGTTACAGGGAGCTTGAGCGATGAGCGCAGCAGCATCATGTCGCCTCGTGAGCGGGAGAGGCCCAATGGAGCTTCTGCATCGGCGGCGGCGATCCAGTGCTCGCAGTCGAGGCCAAGCTCGGGGCCTGGCACGCCGCAGACGATGGTGATGAGCACGCCTCACCCGGCTGGGAGCAGCAACAACGGCGGTAATGGTGGGCAGACGCTTCCCAAGGTCGAGGCGTCGGCGTGA
This sequence comes from Agroathelia rolfsii, assembly GCA_018343915.1. Taxonomy (NCBI): domain Eukaryota; kingdom Fungi; phylum Basidiomycota; class Agaricomycetes; order Amylocorticiales; family Amylocorticiaceae; genus Agroathelia; species Agroathelia rolfsii. The sequence continues at coordinate 4,650,122 of JABRWF010000002.1, forward strand.
AGAATGAAGAAAAGATGATGTGGGGCGGTGTATGTGTATTTCTTTTTTGTTTTGTTTACTGGAGTGAGGTCTGCATTCTGTGGTGATGCGGGTTCTTGAATTCGAAATCTTTCTTGCGTTTGTCGTGTATGCGCTCTTGTTCTTCATTTCTCCTCGATTTCTCCCCTCTTCATCGCGTCTTCATGACATGTCTATATCGCATATATACTCGAGCATTTTCTATCTCCTTTTTCTCCTCTTTCATTCTCCTCTTCACGGTTATCCAAGTGAATTGGTACTCTATTCTCACATGCGATGATTCTTTCTCTCCCTTTCTTTTTTTTACTATAGCTAAGCTATTCTTTTTTACCTCTCTCACTTGTTTCCTTCTTCTCTTCCTTACACTCATGTACATGATGATGAGTAGTACTGTTCTTGCTCTAAATCAAACATTTTTTTTCTTCGACGAATTTGACCGATCATGAAAGTTAATGAGGATTGTCGACTTGAGCTATATTCCGCAACCTCGATTACTCTAAGGCCTTGACCTGCTTATATCGCAGCCTTTAATGTCCTGTCGCTTCGATGTCTAATTCCGTTTCGTCGTCGCAGCACCGTGAACAGTTAAGATGGGGGTAATATCAGAAAAATATGATAATATACGTCGAAGAAGAACACCAACGCAAGTTTGTGATAGTTACATCAAATGAATCAGGAAAAAAATACTGTAAACGGTACAATGTACAAATCATCAAACAGACAACGTGTTATAGCAGGATATGGAGCGATGGTTAACAGAAGGATATAAAACAAAAAGAGGTTTTTGATATATCAAATGGCCATTGTTAAAAAGATAAAGACGAACACAAGCAAAATGGAAACGCGAGTAATACTATACAAGGTCACAAAAAGAATCCACACCAGACGACGATTGGGTTACTCATGAGTAAAATGTACGGTGGCGTCCGGACTAAAAAGATCATCAAATTTCACGGCGACGTTTATGGCTTGATCACTTCAAGTTCTACAACAGTGCGCACCATTGATTCAGTAGAAAATCAGCAGAGGAATGGAGTTAGTCATATAAAGAAAATAAAATGATACCTTAAGAACATTCCAATTCGTTAGCAGGTAACATCTAATTACAACTTTCCCAATCTTCTCCATACGCAAAATTTGATAGATCAAGGTGTAGGCGAGTTTGGTTGATAATAAGGGTGGTCCGGGGCATGTAAAGCGAAGAGTGCATGTCTTGTGGGATCCAGATGAATAATTCGCCGTTAGGACCTTTAATCCAGCCATCATTTGTATTAAAAGAGAAAAGATCACGGAGATCTGAGACTTGGGGAGGAGGATTAAATGATGGAACTTTTAAAAGTTGGAATGGCGCGAAAGGATGTGGTTTCAGAGGCAAGGAATAAGGCAAAGCAACTAAGCTCGAGCTAGAATTGGCGTCATTGACCGGATTAGTGCTGAGCGGTATAGAAGGAAGCCTAGCACATGCATCCAACGCTTGCACCGTGTTGTCCCAAGATCCAGAGACGATGCGATTACCGTCAGGTGAATATGCCACAGATCTGACGGAACTGGTGTGTCCTTGAAGCGGCGGCATAGCGGGCTGACCGGTGTGAGCATCCCATACTCGCACCGTGTTGTCATCAGATCCAGAGACGATGCGATTGCCGTCAGGTGAATATGCCACAGATCTGACGGAATTGGTGTGTCCTTGAAGCGGCGGCATGGCGGGCTGACCGGTGTGAGCATCCCATACTCGCACCGTGTTGTCATTCGATCCAGAGACGATGCGATTGCCGTCAGGTGAATATGCCACAGATAAGACGTAACTGGTGTGTCCTTGAAGCGGCGGCATGGCGGGCTGACCGGTGTGAGCATCCCATACTCGCACCGTGTTGTCTAAAGATCCAGAGACGATGCGATTGCCGTCAGGTGAATATGCCACAGATAAGACGGAATCGGTGTGTCCTTGAAGCGGCGGCATGGCGGGCTGACCGGTGTGAGCATCCCATACTCGCACCGTGTTGTCATTCGATCCAGAGACGATGCGATTGCCGTCAGGTGAATATGCCACAGAATAGATGGAACTGGTGTGTCCTTGAAGCGGCGGCATGGCGGGCTGACCGGTGTGAGCATCCCATACTCGCACCGTGTTGTCTAAAGATCCAGAGACGATGCGATTGCCGTCAGGTGAATATGCCACAGATAAGACGTAACTGGTGTGTCCTTGAAGCGGCGGCATGGCGGGCTGACCGGTGTGAGCATCCCATACTCGCACCGTGTTGTCAGATTGGCGAAAGCCACCAGATCCAGAGACGATGCGATTGCCGTCAGGTGAATATGCCACAGATAAGACGGAATCGGTGTGTCCTTGAAGCGGCGGCATGGCGGGCTGACCGGTATGAGCATCCCATACTCGCACCGTGTTGTCATCAGATCCAGAGACGATGCGATTGCCGTCAGGTGAATATGCCACAGAATAGACCCAACTGGTGTGTCCTTGAAGCGGCGGCATAGCGGGCTGACCGGTGTGAGCATCCCATACTCGCACCGTGTTGTCATTCGATCCAGAGACGATGCGATTGCCGTCAGGTGAATATGCCACAGATAAGACGGAATCGGTGTGTCCTTGAAGCGGCGGCATAGCGGGCTGACCGGTGTGAGCATCCCATACTCGCACCGTGTTGTCATCAGATCCAGAGACGATGCGATTGCCGTCAGGTGAATATGCCACAGATAAGACGTAACTGGTGTGTCCTTGAAGCGGCGGCATGGCGGGCTGACCGGTGTGAGCATCCCATACTCGCACCGTGTTGTCTAAAGATCCAGAGACGATGCGATTGCCGTCAGGTGAATATGCCACAGATAAGACGTAACTGGTGTGTCCTTGAAGCGGCGGCATGGCGGGCTGACCGGTGTGAGCATCCCATACTCGCACCGTGTTGTCATTCGATCCAGAGACGATGCGATTGCCGTCAGGTGAATATGCCACAGATAAGACGGAATCGGTGTGTCCTTGAAGCGGCGGCATGGCGGGCTGACCGGTGTGAGCATCCCATACTCGCACCGTGTTGTCAGATTGGCGAAAGCCACCAGATCCAGAGACGATGCGATTGCCGTCAGGTGAATATGCCACAGAATAGATGGAACTGGTGTGTCCTTGAAGCGGCGGCATGGCGGGCTGACCGGTGTGAGCATCCCATACTCGCACCGTGTTGTCATTCGATCCAGAGACGATGCGGTTGCCATCAGGTGAATATGCCACAGAATTTACATAACTAGTATGGTTTACTAGGCAAAGCTTCCATGCTTTCGATCTATTTGTTCCTACGTAATTCATTTCACCAATCCCTTTATATCGCGACCGGAATTTCTCTTTGATCATCGATCCATCCCTGCAAAACGCAAGCGCAGAGAGGTAAATATGTGGCACACTCTGCGAGATTGCCCCTTTAGACTCGTGTGAAAAGTAAATTGCGTCGTCTATGAATCGGATTAAGTCCGGCATGGCCTGTTTTTTTTTTTTTACTGGTTAGCCATAAATAAATGATGTTTTTCAGATTGATTTACCTTGACAAATGGTAGCAATGTTTGTAACATGTCCGGAATCGCACCGGTCCGTCCAGCAAGACTCACGGCTTCAAGCCAATAAAGAAATTTCGGGACTAGTGTTTCTTCAATCCAAGTAATGATGGCCGCCAATTGCTCTGGTGGACCATCCTGTGTTACATGATCTGACCATCGACCGGCAGCGTATAAAAAGTGTTGAGGCAGTGACAGCCCTTGATCTTCATTACTCAAGAACGATGTATGAGCTTGAGCGACGTTAAACCGGAGATTTGCGGCCAAGATTTCGAAGCAGCGTTGCAAGAGCGAGAAGTGTGCCTCGTGTTTTGGGATGAAATATTTTCCAGACCGATCTTTGTCGACTAGATAGTCGCCTAAAGAGGCATGAAGCGTCGTAACTTCCCCGTCATTAGATAGTGGCACTAGGATTATTGAATGAAGCTGCTCTATGGCATTTTGAAGTTGCCTGATATCAGTCTGAATGAACTTCGCTAATACCGAGAACGAGAATATTTCCCGCGCGTAAATCAGAGCCGTCAAGCATTTGCGAATTATGGTCACGATGTCAGGGCCATTTATCTGATCTAATGCTTCATCTAGAATCAACGTGTACATCTCGTCCATTTTTTTCGTTAGCGGCAACGTGGTGTCTGCCGCCGCTTCAATGATTCTATTAAGCCCATTGTACGGATCTCGCTGTATGTAGTTGCAGGCGGTGAATGCATAGATGAACAGCTTATCTGCGCGGGCAACGAGCCTCTCAATATCTTCCTCGAGAGGCCATTCGGCTGGCAGCCGATCTTTTCGTTCCTTCTTGACCCTCTCAAGGCGATCTGTTACGTATAGGCGTATGTCAGCTCGGACGAAGCTTTCTTCGATGTTTTGCAGGTAGAATGTGGTGTGCTCCGAGGCATGAGATTGGTCAACGAATTGCGACCGGATGTGACTTTCAGGTCGGCTCGTAACAAGGAACTTTAGGGGTAAATCCGTTTCGGCTACCTGCTCTAGTATCGCCTTCAGCAGCTGCGATGTGTCGTCTACTCGTGATCCTTCGTCGAGGGCATCGACAACAATGATCAATGGCATGGAAATTCTTATCTCTGGATCTTGGAATGGTTCAATAATTAGTTCCTTCAGCTGCCTCTCAATCGTAGCGCCAACGATGTCCAAGTCTTTCTCAAGCCGCTTAACAAGCTTTTTCCTGTAGCGTTTATTTAGTTGAGAGAGTTGCCATGCCAGCGTAGGCACTATCCGTCGTATATCTTGCTCTTCCGCTGATGCACGTCGTGAGCAGAAGAAGCTCCCGCCGAGTAAACGAATCGGAGACGCTTTCAGCAGGTTGTGGCAGATCGTGCGCGCAATCGCAGATTTTCCCGTCCCGGCCATACCGCTGAGCCAGTAAACGCGTGGGCCTGTGGGGTTGGTGCACCAAGACATGATAGCGGCAATGACAGAGCATCGCGTACCAAGAAGACACAATTCTCCTCGCTGTGAAGTGAAGTTCGCCTCTTGTACGTGTTTCAGCTGGGCAAGAAGACCGATATCCTCTAGGATTTACTTGTTAGCTATGTTCATGGAGCCACAGCGCGGAGTGGCTAACCCAGATTATCAAGTTTCTGTCGAGACCAAGTGAGCTCTTTGTTCGCCTAGGATTACAAAGAACACCTCATACCTTGTCTATTTTGCCAAGCTGTCCTTCGATATCAAGGGTGGTATCGAGCTTTATGAATGTGAGATATCGCCGTAATGTACATCGAGGAGGGTCTACTCACCGCAAATAGGTCAATGGCCCACGTTAATGTCCCTAAGAGCTCCACCACGTTCTTGCTGTCTTCCGTAGCAGTAAAAATCCTATTAATGTTCGAGTGCGACGTTTGAGCTTCGATCGAGGTCGTCACCGACCCTATCCAGCTGTTCAAAATGGTTTCTAAATCAGTAGAATGGTTCGAGGGGTGAGCCACACTTCCACTCACTCCGCAAGCCCTTGTAGACGTTCCTCGACGTGCTTCGGTGTTCGTGTGTGTCGGTGACGTTTTACGATAACTTCCAATGCGTTTAACCTGTGCGATATATTAGAAAAATCCTCCTGAGCATCTATCATCATCTAGTAACAGATCAGCTGGCCAGTAAAACACTCGGCTAATCTAACAACTAATTACCTCGCATTGTTCCAAAACTGCAAGTAATCCCGTCAATGCAATCTTGAGAGGTGGGATCGCGTCCGATGCTTCTTTGACTGTTCTTAGCACTCCTTTGAAAATTGGCCAAGTAGTTTTTATCGCCTTCTTGACCTTTCCGTCCTCAGACTTGTGAGACAACTTCGATAGAGAGCTGAAGAATGACGGTCTCTTAGGTGCTCTCGGATTGTTGGCTACCATCAGGCTTGACGCAGTTGGAGACGGCTGTTCTGTATCTTCATATCCGATTTCATCAGTAGCAAGATCAGTGGTTGACGCGCTTCGATTTTTCTGGTGCTTGGACCTCAGAGATCCTAGCCAACGAGAAAGCGACATGTTTGGATAGAATAAAGAGAGCTGCTTTAGATGGTGTATGACTTGGACTGCTACTTGCTTGCTTTGTAGGGGTATAAATATGCAGTCTTTATCCACAAAATTATTCGTGAATGCTTCTCAGTAATCAAACATAAGCGCCGTTAGTATACGATAAACACGCCGGTGATCGGGAATGCACTAGATTGAATTGATGTATGCAGAGTACAAGGTCATTATGAGCGGCGTTGTTCCAGAAATTCTATTGGCCCTTAATATGCATTTTGCACGAGACGACGGGTGTGTGGAGTCATCATGCGGTTTCACATGCTCAGGTCATTAGATGCATCAGATTCTGCACTCATGGATCATGCCAGCAAAGTTGAAGTGCGATGCAGTCGCTTTTGTTGCGTGGTCGCAGAGTCCTGACGCCGGTCGGAAGGGAAACAGGCCCTTCGCCAACAACGATCTACAGTCTGCTGACCCCAGTATGTCCTCCGATAACGATAAGCTTGTCGAAGCTAACCCAATTTTTTCATCAATGTCTTGATGCAACACTCCTGCGTTAGGTCACTTGATGATAGTTGACCTATTGATAGTAAATAGAGACCGCAACACTCACAGCTATGCAGGTACTGCTAGCCTGCATGCAGCGGCATGTCATCAGCACACCACTTACCTCGCCTGATACGCATGCTGGTATACTGATCGTTTTACAATTCCGAGTCTACAACGGCTTATCATGAAAACCCCTTTGCCCAATCCTAGATCTTAAACTTGCTCGCAGAAACATAATTCATTCCGAATCGAGAGATCATGGCACAACATGACTTTGAATCACCACCGTTAGGTTCTACAGCCAGGTCGTATATTACCAGGCTACAAACACGGCGGGGTTTCCCGGATGCTAATTATATTAACAGATGAAATAACATGCTTGAGCCGCACTGTGATTGGTGGAAATTGACAGTTTACAACGTTATTTCATCTTTTATCCTAAATAACATTCGGAAACCCCCGCAGTGATATATATACCCTAGTCCTGCTCGGGCGCCTCGATGACACGATAGCCCAAGAGCTAGGCGTATCTGCCATCTAGCTCAAATACAAATTTTCTCGTCTTAGCTTACCCGCATTCAAGATGCTCAGAGCATCATGGACCACCTTCCTCGCTCTTTTGCGGGCGCTTCGGTCTGCCTCCCAGCACGGCATCATTGCAAGATATTAAAGATGCCATCGCCGGGTTAGCAAACCGTTCGCTAAAATTATACGTCGTGACAGATAGAAACCGCGGTCATGCGGTACTACTAGTAGACAAGTAGTAGTACGCATGGCCGCATTGATCGGGTACCGAGCATACGCCATCGCTCCCTATCGTAGTGCACCGTGATGGTGATTACCATGATCAAATCAGACTTACGGTGACTGAGGCAGCAGCAGTGTTCTACCATGCTACGGTCTACCTAGCTAGACCTCCGGGTGTAGATGTAGTGCTGATGCAGTACTGATGAGGAGGCAATTCGCGCCGTGCATGAGCCGGTGGTACCTGGGGTGTCGTCTGGTCCGTCAAGACTCTTGTAGAAATATTAAATCCTTGCGCCAGTGCTATAGTGTGCTGACTGCCCATGTTTTTTGTCCAAAATAACGTCTTATAAATAGAACTGAAAAGTAAATTATACTGAAGAATAGAGAGAAGGTCAGGCACTGCGCAATGCCAGGCCATATTAATAAGCCTTATTGCTCACTAACGCCCACACTGTTCAGCATAGCGCTAAGGCAATGCAGGCAAAATACCGGCTCCACCCAGAATGATGTTACTGCTTTCCAAAAAGAAGGAACTCCTTCTAAAAGAGGAAACCTGATCTCAACATCAAAACTTTTGTCGATGCGTCTATCGATTCTTTATTAGCTTGTAAGAAGGATATACCTAAATGGGATCAGCCTTATCGTCCAAGAACTATACCCGTATAAGCTTCGACCTGCACACCCTGGAAGCAATAAAAGTCAGAGACATACTTTCTCAGCCTCGACCTCTGCGATGCTCGAATCGCCCATATTCGCCACTTCTACTTGGCTGATAAGGCTCAGTCCTCGACCAGTGTCACGAACTTTACTCCAAAGACCTTTATCGCCTCCGAGGCCAGTACATTCCTCCTTGAGCTTGTAGAGGAATTGATTCCACTTATCAGCCGCGTGCTCCTGAGAAAAATGAAATGAAAAGATATAAACATGACTATATCGAAGACAAGAAAGATATCATCTCAACAACGCACCTTGACAGCAACCTCCCTAAACGAGCGCATGCACTCCACGATTTCATCACCCCGCCTGCTCGCGAACGGCTTGCGAACAATCTCGAGAATCACAAACGCAAGGTCATCCATGGCTTTTGTAGGCGAAGCCGAAGCCGTTCCACCTCGTTTCGTCATCAATGCCTCACGAAAGTCCTTGAGTGGGCGAGTGATGCCTACGACGCGGCCAGGCCCACGTCCCAGATCATAATCAACGTCGGGCGAGGGAGATCTCGAGGGCGTCGGTAGATGTCTTCCAGAAGACTTTACAGGTACCGGTGATGGCGATCTCTTTTTCTCCGCTTCTTGCGCCTTCGCCTTGGAGATGCTCGCACTAGGCGGACCAAGCAGAAGATCTTCCTCGTTCTCCGACTCGGTCTCGGATTCCGTCACGCTCTCGTCATCTGGTTTGGGGGCACTCTTGCTGGATGACGGCTCGGCGTGCTGATTTGGTGAAGATGACGAAGATGACTTTGTTTTTGACGCTGGTTTGCCTTTGTCGAGCAAGAGGGGCTCCTCTTCGTCATCATCCTGTGCACGCACGTGGTCTTCTTTCCGGGCTCTGGGCACCTTTTTGGGGACTAAAAAGGATTTTATCAGGTAAAAGAATAAAAAAATTACATCAGCAGATTGAAAGAAGCACTCACCCTCCCTCACGTTGAACACCCTCCGACACTCCTCCGTCGTCTCCCTCGCCCGCTTGAGCACGCGTTTCGGGGGCTCAAAGTACTTGAGCAGCTCCGCATGGGGTGGCGGGATCGGGTTCGTTTCCAGATCGGCTACGACCGCGGCGTGGAAGAGCGCCTGCTTCGTGCGGTGCACGGCGGGGTTGTATGATTGGCGGATGTCGAACCACGGTGTGCGCTTCCTGCATCAATATCCCTCTGAGAAAGGGAAAGAGAGGAGTAAGAGACACAATACACACCCATCCTCATCCTTCTCCCCCGCCTCCATCAAGTCCAACGCATCCACAAACTCATCCATCGCTGCCTGCTGCGCCTGCGTGGGGAGGTACGCATGCTCTTTGACTGCCTCCCCCTTCTTCGACACAAGCGCATCGAGTGGTGGGAGCCGGAACCGGCGCACGTCATCCGCGAACGGCATCTGCGCCCAGAGCAAGTAATCCATCGTCGGCTCGACGCACGGCTTGAGGATGCCCATCTTCGGGTCCGCATCGTCACGGCTGACGAAGCGCGCGATGGCGAGGACGCCCTTTTGGTGCATAGCGCGGATGATGGACCCCAGCGCGGCTTGTTGGGGTGGTGAGGCGGTGTCGGCGACGATGTAGGAGATTTCGCCCATGAGGTAGTCTCGTCGGAGCTGGTGGGTTTGATAGGCTGTCAGTGCGCTGACGGTAGTGTCTGGGGAGATGAGGGGGTTACTACGCACGAAATTCTCTTTGACGAAACCGCATATGTCGATGCCTTTACGGGTTGGTTTGCGTGGGAATTGGCCGTCGGGGCAGGGGACAAAGGTGGAGCCGTACTTGAACCCTCTGATGAGCTCTTCTCTCTCCACTTTTTCCAGTACGGCCTCGGATGGCTCTTCATGGTCGTTGCTGCCGGCATTGTTGCTCTCGTCGCCAGAGCGCCGAATTGGGGCCTCGTCGTTCGCGTCTTCGGACCTGTTCACATAGTACTCAGGCCTCATCAACAGCTCCGCGTACTGCGCCTTTGCCGCTCTTCCCTGCAATTCATCGACATTCATCCTGCTATCTTCGTCATCACCATCATGGCTGTGATCCTCCCTCTTCACAAACCGCTTCCACCCCTTCGGCCGCGCCAGCGCCGTGCACTTGCTCACCATGACCGTAATCTCTAGCGCCTCGTCGTCTGCTCCTTGCACTTCAGTGTCGCCCAAACGGAGAATGTTGCGCATCAGTGTGCTTTTTGTCATTTTGGGCTCCGGGCGGACGGCCTCTTGGATGGCGAATTCGCAGTTGCCGACGATGCCTATGTTAAGACGGTCTGTGAGGGTCGTGTAGAACTGTTCGTTGACGGACTGTGGAGGTGGGGGGGGGGGTTATCCCGAGATTAGGGTGTTTACTAACAATGAATAGCAAGGGACTGGGCTGACTTTGTAGTGTTCCTTGTCTTCTTCGTGGAATGGGAGGTCTCCGCTGTCAAAATCAATACCACTAAAGGGAAGGCAAGCGTATCAGAGTATAATAGAGCAGATGTAATATAAAAAACATACATGACAGTCAACGAGACATTTAACTCGTTCATCTTGTCCACGATTGCTTCCCAGTCCTCGAGCTCCATTGGGCTCACACCGTCGGTGACGAGCACGATGCGTCGCGTCCATGTCTTTTTCGTGCCCAAGAAACGATTCTGAGTTTCGATTGCGACAATGAGGGCGTCGATGGCTGAAAGTATAAATTATATCAGTTCATGAAAGGGATGTAGCTCAGAGTGTATTGTATACACACGATCGCCGATGGTACTGGAGGGTTGCAACTCGTCTAGCTGAGCAAGAGTGGCAGCCGTAGGATGCTCGATGGGAATGTATTCTGAAACATGCTCGTAGCCACCGTCTTTGTCGTTGACGATATTCTGCGTCTCTAATAATAATAATAATAATTGAAGGATGCCCGTAATTGCAGGATGACTTGACCTGCCTTCAGAGCCAAAGACGATGACGCCACATTTGTCTGTCTTTCTACCGTTGTAGATCTATTCCCAGTTATTCTTCAGTATGTTCAACACGATCAAGACGTCGTGTACCATTTCTTGCATCTTAAGCTTTACATATTGCAGGCCATGAGATAAATTAGACATCTCGGTCGTCTTGCCATTGGGCAGTGGGACGTGGCGTGTGAGACCCATGGAGGGTGATATGTCCACGAGGAACATGGTCACTGTGTACTGATTTCATGGTTTCAACACAGGTCGCTGTAGCGTACTACAGAGAGATACGCACACCGGCGCGTTCAAAGGACATCTTGGTTCAGGAATGACAATTTAGTGTCCAAACAAAGCTGGATAAATTGGCGCTGAGATGACTAATCAGATGTTATTACATAATTATGATTGTATCTCCGCCTGAAATTGGTCCCATTTGCTTCCCTCTTACTTCCTTCTTTGCGGTCCGCCAAAGAAACGACGGGCGCCATGAACGTCGCGATTGCAGCAGCCAATGGCCCATCGCTCGCCCAGCAGCGACCTCCTCCGGCTCGTGTGCCAGTCGTGCCCAAGGAAAAACTGGCCAGCTTGCTTGGAGTCTGTCTTATTTCTTCTCATCACAGCCCTCGTCACACTGACCCACGCCCAATTCCCACAGCGTCTACAACAACTGAGACAACAAGGCCACACCGCTGAAACTTCGCCAGAGGTCGCAAGTATCATCAACTTTCTCTCTCAATACCAGAAACACCGTATGTCTCCCTTCATTAAATTCATGACCCAATTACATGTCCAACCTCTCTACTCCTTCTATTGTCAGATCCCATCCCATTCCCAACAAACCAGCCAGCGCTCAATGGTCATGTTAACGGCGATCCCTCGTCTTCATCTCTCACCTCTGGCCCCGTCCCGGGCTCAATAGTCCCGCCACCCTCACAGAGCCCTGTCTCCTTCACCGCAGAACAGACCAATGCGCTGCGTGTCCAGATCCACGCCTTCAAGCTCCTCCAGCGCGGCATGCCCGTCCCAGAAAACATCCAACAAGCCCTTCATGTCCCCAACAGCGCCGTACCAGACCTCGATAAGCTGCTACACAACCAACCGACCGACGTCCCCTCCCGCATCGTCGACAACCTCGTCAAAGCCCAGCGCGGCGAATCCGTCCCCGTCGACCTCGGCAAGCCACAACAGTCTGAGGGCCCAGAAGACGCATCGACCGACGGCAGCGGCGGCGACGCCAACTCAGCCGTGTACCCGTACAACGCCTTCCGCCATCCATTCACACATCTCCGCAGGCCACCAGGGATAAGTGACGCCGACTACGCCACGCGGCTCCAGCGCCTACTCGTGCCCGCCCTCATGCCAGCCGGCCTCGATCCCCACCAGATCCTCGCCGAGCGCGACCGGTTCATCGAGGCTCGCATCCAGCAGCGCATTCGCGAACTGGAGGAACTGCCCTCAACACTCGGTGACGGCGGGTTCATCGGTATAGGAGAAGAGGCAGCCGCTGCCAACAACAACGCCACTCACACAGCACACGGCAAGCTCCAAGCCATCCTCGAGCTCAAAGGCCTACGCGTGCTGGAAAAGCAACGCGCCATGCGCGCGATGATCTCCGAGCGCTTGGGGCACGGCGCCATGATCCCGTTGAACCGAAGCGACTTCCGGCGCGTGCGCAAGCCGACGCTGCGCGACGCGCGCGCGACGGAGATGGCCGAGCGGCGCCAGCGCGTCGACCGCGAGCGCCGCGCGAAGCACAAGCACGTCGAGCAGCTTGTCGTCATCTGCGACCACGGGCGCGAGGTGGTGGCGGCGAACCGCGCGGCGCAGGACCGCGCGCTGAAGCTCGCGCGCGCCGTGCTCGCGTACCACCAGCAGACGGAGAAGGAGGAGCAGAAGCGCATCGAGCGTATTTCCAAGGAACGTTTGAAGGCACTCAAGGCCGACGACGAAGAGGCGTACATGAAGCTTATCGATACTGCCAAGGATACGCGTATTACCCACTTGCTGAAGCAGACCGATGCCTACCTCGAGTCGCTCGCGCAGGCCGTCGTGGCGCAGCAGAACGAGGCCGGTGCGCTGATGCCCATATACACTGGCGACATCGACGATGGGCCGACGAACGAGGCGACGTTTGGTGCGCAGGTGGCATCGGAGGATGTGGTGGAGGATAAGAACAAGATTGATTATTACTCGGTGGCACATAGGATCAAGGAGAAGGTCACACGGCAGCCGTCGATCTTGGTCGGTGGTACGCTCAAAGAGTACCAGCTCAAGGGTCTGCAATGGATGGTATCGCTGTACAACAATCGTCTGAACGGTATCCTTGCAGACGAGATGGTAAGCAGAGCGTATCATACCTGCTTGTTCTGCACTCATTGCTGACTCCTTCCTCCAACCCACCCCAGGGTCTCGGCAAGACGATCCAGACGATCTCGCTCGTCACCTTCTTGATCGAGTTCAAAAAGGAGCGCGGGCCGTACCTCGTCATCGTGCCACTCTCGACGATGACGAACTGGACGGGCGAATTTGCCAAGTGGGCACCGAGCGTGCGCACGATCTCCTACAAGGGCAACCCGCAGCAGAGGCGCGCGCTCCAGGGCGAGCTGCGCACGGGCCAGTTCCAGGTGCTGCTCACCACGTTCGAGTATATCATCAAGGATCGGCCGATCTTGAGTAAGATCAAGTGGGTGCATATGATCATCGGTGAGTAGTCGTTGTACATGCGCACAAGGAATGTTGTTAGTAATTGTACATATAGATGAGGGTCATCGTATGAAAAACACACAGAGCAAGCTCGCACAGACACTGACGACTTTTTACCACTCGCGTTACCGCCTTATCCTCACCGGCACGCCGCTGCAGAACAACCTGCCCGAGTTGTGGTCGCTGCTGAACTTTGCGCTGCCAAAGATCTTCAACTCGGTCAAGTCTTTTGACGAATGGTTCAACACGCCGTTTGCGAACTCGGGCACGGCGGATAAGATCGAGCTGAACGAAGAAGAGGCGCTGCTGATCATCCGTCGGTTGCACAAGGTGCTGAGGCCGTTCTTGTTGAGGCGATTGAAGAAGGATGTGGAGAGCGAGCTGCCGGACAAGGTCGAGAAGGTGATCAAGGTCAAGATGAGTGCGCTGCAGAGTCAGCTGTATAGGCAGATGAAGAAGCATAAGATGATTGCGGACGGCAAGGAGGTCAAAGGGTGCGTTGCTTGTTGCCTTTTTTTCGATTTATATTTACTGTTGACGTCATCCAGAAAAATGGGCGGTGTGAAGGGTCTGAGTAACGAGATTATGCAGCTCCGAAAGATTTGCCAGCACCCTTTCCTGTTCGAGAGCGTCGAGGACAAGATCAACCCAACCGGTATGATCGACGACAAGCTCATCCGCACGTCTGGCAAGATCGAGCTGCTGAGCCGTATTTTGCCCAAGATGTTTGCTACCGGACACAGAGTACGTTTCAATACTATTTTTTATCCTTTCTATCTATCGTCGCTCTGTGGTTTGACACCCCTGCCGCCTTTGCCAGATACTCATCTTCTTCCAAATGACGCGCGTGATGGACATCATGGAGGACTTCCTCAAGTTCATGGGCTGGAAATACCTCCGTCTTGATGGTGGTACGAAGACCGAAGAGCGTGCGGGTCATGTGCACGCGTGGAACGCAAAGGACTCGGACATCAACGTCTTCATCCTCTCCACGCGCGCCGGTGGTCTAGGTCTGAATCTGCAAACAGCTGATACTGTCGTCATGTATGTTGGGTTTTAAACCATAAAAATAACTATCAGTTACTAAACTTTTTTTGTTTTTGTTTTTTTTACCATTACAGCTTCGACAGCGATTGGAATCCCCACGCGGATTTACAAGCCCAGGATCGTGCGCATCGTATCGGTCAGACGAAGGCGGTTCGCATCCTGCGGTTCATCACCGAAAAGAGCGTCGAGGAGGCGATGTATGCACGTGCGCGATACAAGCTTGACATTGATGACAAGGTCATCCAGGCCGGTCGGTTCGATAACAAGTCGACGCAGGAGGAGCAGGAGGAGTTTTTGGTATGTTCTCCCATTCTCTGGCTAGTTTAATCGGTTCACTTATATCCTGCTCCTCCTTTTTTTTCTTATTTTAGCGCTCGATTCTGGAAGCAGACCAAGAAGAAGAAAACGAAGAAGCGGGCGACATGAACGACGAGGAGCTGAACGGTATTCTTGCGCGTAGCGATGAAGAGACGGTTATCTTCCGCGATATTGATATCCAGCGCGAGCGGAAAGCGCTCGAAGACTGGCGTGCGACCGGCAATCGCGGCAAGCCACCACAACCGCTGATGCAGTTTGAAGAGCTGCCCGAATGTTATCAGTTGGATGAGCCTTTCGAGAGCAAGGATGGCGACGAGCTCGCTGAGGGCCGAGGCCAGCGCAAGAGGAATGCCGTGAATTACACGGATGGGCTAGATGATGAGCAATGGGCGATGGTAGCGTGCTTTCTTTCTTTGTCTGTCTTGTGTTTTTCTTAGTATTTTTTGCGCATTATGTTATAGGCGGTGGAAGAGGGCGAAGACCTCGAAGAGCTCTCGGAGCGCATGAGGAAGAAGCAGCAGGTTACCAACAAGCTCCTAAAAGAGACGGAGACGCTCAGTAGGGGCACACCCGCCTCGGACGACTCTCGTGGTCGCAAGGCCAAAAAAGGCAAGGCAAAGGCAGGCAATGAAGCTAGCCTCAGCGCGACCGGTAAAAGGAAACGCGGACGCAAATCGTTGTCTGTTAGTCCCTCTGTGGCGGATGAAGATGATGACGATAGGGATCAGGTCGGTGCTGTGACTATCTGAAGGGTTGTTTATTATCCGGTGACTGACGTTGTTGATGGTGGCGAACAGAAACGTCGCAAGACTAAGGTGGAGATTACGCCTGCCATCAAAGACAAGATGAAGAAGGCTTTCATGGCTTGTTCCGACGCTGTGCTAGCGTGCGTGGCTGTCAATGACGATGGCTCGACCAGGAAGC
Organism: Agroathelia rolfsii; assembly: GCA_018343915.1. NCBI lineage: Eukaryota > Fungi > Basidiomycota > Agaricomycetes > Amylocorticiales > Amylocorticiaceae > Agroathelia > Agroathelia rolfsii. Next base: position 4,666,082 of record JABRWF010000002.1, read on the forward strand.
GATGCGAGTTGTTCCGGGAGTTGCCTAATAAAAGGGTAAGTGGCGTCGGACATATTGTTTCAAAGAATATATCGTCATTAACACTGCACCACAGGAATACCCCGATTACTACCAGCTCATTCATAAACCTGTCTCGATCGCACAAATCAACAGGAAAGTCAAGTCCCATCAGTACAAGGACGTTCAAACATTCCGAGACGACTGGAAGACGATGTTCACGAACGCAAAGACGTACAACCAGGAGGGATCGTGGGTGTACAACGACGCGGAGGAGATGTGGATCGTCTTTGAGGACGCCTTCAATAAGCATATCGCTGGCTCTGGGTTGCCTGGTGCACCTCCTGCTGCTCCTAGCAGTAGTAGCAATGGTGCCAATCCCAGTACTAGCAGCCCCGCGTCGGAGGTGACGAGACCAGGTGCCTCAAGGAAAAGTAGTGCGAGTAGAAAGCAGATCTTGAGCGATGATGAGTACTTGACACAGCCGAGCGATGACGAATAGATTGGTAGTGGTAGTAGTTCGTTCTTGTAGTTTCTTTTCCTCTATCTGTCTTTCCGTTTCCTATTCCCTTTTACCTATACAGCGACTCCGTTCCTCTATCTGCTCTTGCTATTTACATTCTTTTATCTTGCCCTTTTTTCTTTAGTGTATAGTACCTTACAAATCACTTCGTACAACAGCTTAGTGTATTTTATTTGGAGTAAGCTGTCTGTGTTCGTCAGATATATTGGGAAGATTTGAGTTGACCATGACTCCTCAAGCCGATACACTAAAATGACCATCAATTTGGACTACAATTGAAGGAGATTTCACGTATAGCTTTATGCTTGGGGATGCAATATTAGCCGGTGGTAGAAGAATATTAGCTGAATGCCGAAAAAGCTGAATGCAGTACAGCTGGCAGTGTTTGCCCGCAGAAGCGTGCGCGTGGCTATGAAACTTCCTTTATAAACTACCACACTCACTGGCGGTTCGGTCTGGCCTTTCGCCCCTCTTCTCGTTGACTGGATGGTGGACAAGCTATTTTCTGGGCTCGAAAGCACTCTATAATCGCCGCCTCATCATCGTTCTCTGTTTGATGCAGTACCGCTGCCAAGACGAAAACAAGGCAACTTGAAAGAAAGGCTCAGTTCCACCCAGCTTGTAGTTTGTGCAAGACTCCCATGGAGTCATTAATCTCCGCAAAACCATCATCTACTAAGTAGAGCCGCATGGTCCATTGCAAACAATGGTACCCAACCGCCAACTCCCAGTGTGAAAAGCTTGGAAAGTTGGCTGCTGCTTGCAGTCACGTGGGATGTTATTACCAAATGGAGTCTTCTTGTGCCAGCTATTGTTTTCAAATTCTTGTTTTTCATGAATTGATTGCAAGGTCAAGTGGCCTGGTCGCGTTGGAATATCGTCATATCTATCCATGTATGGTTTCGACTTTTTCTTACCTCTCTGACTCTGCATGAGTTGTTCGTAACTGTCGGCGCTTGCCAGCAGCCACACTGCCTTGTGATCCTTGTCTAACTGTATCTCCGAGTCGGCACCGCTATCAGGGCTCCCAGATAAGTGACGACGGGCGCTTGTAGCGGCCGCGCAGCGCACCGCCATCCTGTTGCGCCTTGTTAAGCTTCCTCGTATAAAAGGGCTCTCTTGTTCGCGCGACGACTGCGTCTTACTCAACTTGATTTCATCCACTACCCACCATGTCTGGTGCTTTCGTCTTCAAACAGCAAAACCTGGGCACACCTTACACAACTACTTATCAGCACATCACTCCTGTCAGTTCTCCGTATATCCCCCCGGCGCATCTGTATCCCTCATCTCCTTATCACCCCTCGTCTCCTCTTCCGGGACTATCAACGCCCAACACACCGCGCCGTGTGCACTTTGAGGACGAGTTTGGCGATACATATGGACAGCGCCCAAGGCGCCCTTCCTTCCATGGCGGAACAGCAGCATCACCTATAGTTGGCGTCAATACTACTCCTGTAGGCTCGCAACCTTTCCTTGCGGTGCCCGTCCGGGGTCATATCAGGCGCCATTCTGACGGCGCACCTCCACCACCTTTCTTCGCTGTCCCATGGAACGCTTGGTCCCCTTATCCATTCGTCAACATCTCTCCGTTCCCGGAGCAACCGTCTCAGTCGATAACCATCCATCCTTTACTCAATGGGGAGCACCCCGTACCCGATTTCCTTTTCGATCTCGCCGCGCCGTCGTTTATGCCTATGCAAGTGCTCCCCAACGGCCAATTCCGTCATCTCACTGCTAGTGAGTGCAACGAACCCGCGACATACCCACCCGTATTCCGCATGCGCATCGTATGTGACGCCATCCCTGACTGGCCCATCGAAATGCTACCCAATGATCCCCCTCCATCTTCCACCTTGTTTGCCCCCACATCACCGTGGGGAGGCGTCGCAGCCACCCCATCACCTCCGCCCATCAACCTTGGTGATATTCTCGTGGCACTACACAAGACCCTCCAGTACCAGATCACGCAGGACGAGTGGTCGAAACTCTCGATGTCTGAAGAGGCCGCCGTTGCTCGTGCGTACACGCGGCGGTGCAAGAGTGCCGGTAGCCGGGATGCCGTCGAAGCGGAGGCATCCATGGGCGTGCGCCGCGTTGACTTTTTGCATGATAAGCATTACTTCCGTGGTTTGATCAGGGCAGGTACGGTGTCCGGATGGGGAACCAACGGCGGTTGGGAAGAGTTGAAGCTTATCGTGGGTAAGAAAGCGTAAACTCTCCTCATTTATGATATTCATCTCTACGACGACGACGTTTCTTGAATAATGTATTCTTTCTTGCATTCTGGGCTTAATCTCTTGTTTGTTTCTTTTTCTTTTCTTTCATTCATTCAATGGGCTTTATCAGAACAATATTATTTTCTATCTTCAACTTCTCTTTCTTTTTGTTCATGACCTCACGACCAACGTACCTTTATGATTGTATGCTATCATGTAATATATATTATGAACTATGTGAATGTACGTAATTATAAACTTACACGGCCCTGATAGAAACAGGGAAAAGGGGCTGCCTCGGATTAGGTAACGGTTCGGCCTACAACTGAGCGCGCATGTGTACCAAGAATACTCGACTTCAATGGAGTATACATATATGCATTCATTGATTCATCAAGGCTAACATTGACTTTTTCTCGGGTCTGTCACGTCTTCGCAATTTGAGTTCGGCCAGATCTGTGAACGTCGTCGAGTCACTGAGAAGTAATATGTCAGCGAGATTTTATATCAACCTATTTCCAATTCACATATTGCACGATATATGCGTGTACTAGTGCCATTCACTCAGGCGGACCATTTTATATGATCACTTTCTCAGGAACTACCCGTCTAGCAAGGAGGGGAGCCTCTATAGTGGTATGATGGTAGGACGCCGGACTTGGAGGTCTGCTGACCTTTGATCTCCGCCTATTTACCCCAACGAGGATTTATTGTTCCTCGATTGTAAGTGGTGGGCACTCTGGTGGCGCTTGGCGGCGTCTAAGTTTCACAGATGTTCAGACTTCGGTCGTGGAAACCACGGATAAGTCGAAGGATAGATCAGTAATGAAATTCGTTGCCCTCTTCCTTTTCTTGACTACTTAGTGTTATTACCCTCGTCAAGTAATAACCATATATGAGTTCATGATTACCTGACAACCATTAGAGGGTAGACCTCGGAATCGCAGCGTATGTATGTATTGCACAACAACAACTTCAAGTTGTATGCAGTCATCAATTGGCATGCTAGTATATCGTTTCCGTATAACCGGTGGACCATTACTAGTACGCAGTACTAGTGTGTGCGGCATACGTAGCTATAATATCAATGTATTATATAATAACAAATATCTAGTTCGATTCACACCTTGTGACGGATGCACTGGCGTACATAGAAACGGTTCAGGAAATGCCAAATTGCACTCCTTCAGTTGTGTTCTTTCATTGGAAGTACGTTTCAATGGTAATAAGGATTTGTAGTACACATATTCACTATCGATTATATGTATGCCTATGTTTCACCAGGAAGATCTAATCCACATATCTGACGTTCTTTACGACTGTTGTTTTTGTGATAACAGTCGTGGTCGTGGTTACTGTGTAATCCGAGCCTGTGGTCATGTCTCGATGATTGCCCTGCTCCGTAGTTTCTATGCTCTCCATTTGAGAGAGTGGTCCAATTCTCTTTAGACTGAACCATTGATTGGGATTAAATTTAGGCCATTTTGAAGGCGTGTATATCTGAACCTGTACGGAAACATTCCATTTGGATCTGCTGGAAAAGGGAATAAGAGATTACGTACCACACGTCGATCAGGATAAGCATCAAGAATAAAATCTGTGTTTGGATAACCAATGCTACATCAAGCAATTTTGAAAAACCATGGAAAAATACGACAAAAGGAATGCATACGTTGCCAAACCACGTCTCTCATCATAGTCAACACACCAAGTGCATGGGTGGTCAGACATTACTACATCGGCAAAGTCAATGAGCTTCTTAACACCCATGTATTTTCCGGTTTGAAGACATTTTATTGCATATGCAGATCCCACAGAGATAAATTCCCACTGAAAAAGGTGTTGAGGTGTAAGTTATGATATTAATATATAAGGTTTATGACTGATTACTTTTTGGCCATCTCCTTCATGTATCTTGGCTCCTGGAGTACATTAGAAATTAAGAATTAAGATCCAAGATACTCGGAAACTCACTAACAAGCCTGTCTTTGTCCATTGACTCATTATGCTCAAGGGCATCAGCATAAGCTATACCAATGACTTGGTAGATACCAGGACCAAATTTAAATGGCAGTGATACTGGGAAATCAAATATCTGTCTATTAGCTTCAATGTCTGGGATTTCTGTCTCAGAGCTTGTGGAGCGTGAAGATGACATCGTTGAACTTGAAGTCTCGGTGGCCATGGCGTAAGTCAATGATCGATTGCCAATTACACAAAACAAGTATCTGGAATATATAATATCAAATCCGAGAATGAGTTGGATCAAAGAACGGATACCAGCAAGGGAACTAGTTGAAGGAAGATGTGAACTGTGGCCAGTAGTAGCCCAAGCTTTCAAGTAATACGACGTTGATCCCTTCGAAGTTGGTCCAAGTTATAGTAGCAAAAAAGAGACTGAGTTTACTAATATTGTATTTTCTGTCCTAGAAGCGGCACCTCGTGGAAGCAATACAACTAACGCATGGCTTCCGCCTTGCAAGCCACAGGTTGAGTCGCATGCACTTACAGGCCACTCAATCACTTTACCCTATCATTAAGGGTTACATCAAGACTGCTGCACGTCGGAACCACATTTTGTGTGGAGCACAACTGGATTATTTTAGGATAAGCTCAATTAATATTTAGTTGTTTACTTGAGATTTCTATCATGCTCAGGATGACACATGACTATCTGCTGTGCGTCTGATCACCCCGGGCCCCCCTTTGAATTTTGAATCTTATTTGCTTGCATGAGACATCGTTGAATATATTCTTTCTCTATGTGTTCTGGACCCCGACAGCTCTATCTACTTCATCCCAAATAGAAACTTTGGACAATGTAATCTTGTCATCCATATCACGAACTGGCGCATACTGTCAAGGGGCACGTAATTTATAATCAAGCACAATTTTAGATTGAGCGGGGGAGCTCTGTTTGGAATGCTAAGAGCACTCAACTATATCAGCTGTGCTTAGACTCCGATTGTCCCTAGTGGAAAAACTGCAACTTGTTAATAGCATGGCAACAATTTGTGCCAAGCACGATTCCTGGCTACGCATGCGGGCCCTTCCAAGTCCGTGGCTAATAGTATTTGGAGCTTCTTCTCCTTATAAATGGTTATTTATATACTTATCTTTTACGTGTGAACAGATGAAATCCGAGAAACGGTAATAGACTGACAAAACCTTCTAGTGCTAATCCACTGGCATATGATAACGTCGGGGAGAATGGGAAAGATCATGCATCAATCACTGGCACAAGCTAGACTATGGCAACCCCTGCCTGCATGCAGTCGACCCGAAGCGAGGGATAATCATAGACCCGTTAAGCACCGGCACCAGCACCATCATCATGATCGATGCATGATCACCTCGCTTATTAGCCTGAACTTGGGGTGCTACTAGTATTAGCAAGCTAGAAGGCTCGGAAAAGCTTGAGGGCAAAAAAGACAGATGATTCAGAGAGAGTAATGCTCGCGAAAAAAAGTAAGCAATGAAGGAATGAAGCGAAGCAATGTGATAACAGTATAAGCAGGAGCCAGGGTAACCGAATAGTACTCGCTCTATAGGGATTTTGATTTTATAAGAAGACTGGGACTACGTATGAAAACAGAAGAGGTGGTACATGTACAGCAACAGCAAAGTAAGATGTGGATTTCAGGTCTTTTCTTTTCTGCAAATAGAGTAAGTTCGTATGATGTATACATAAATGAACATGTTTCCCCAGGGGGGAGGAGGAATCACTGAGCCCGTGAGTAGAAGGGCCTAAGGCAAGCACAGAGGTGATAGCTCGCGGCCAGCATCTACTCGAATGACAACGCCAAGCGGTGGTACAGCAGAGAATGGTAGGTGAGAATGAAGAAATTGGCAGAAGCAAATAAAAATGGAAAACGGAAAACGGAAAACAAGGAAAGAAAATAGTAAGGACTGACAAAGCAACAAAGTGCAGATGATGATGAAATGGGGGGTTGGGTATGAGAGCGTATATACATGTGTTTATGTGTGGTAGCATGTGTATGAGATCTTTGCTGATGCCAAACCTGATTGGCGATTATGGGCGATGCTGTTCGACGGCCGGAGACAAAGAAGAGAATGCTAGAGACCATGACGGCGACGACAGTGATGCGCGTGATGCGTGATGTGCAGTGGTAATCAATGATAAAAGGCATGCGGGATAGCAGCGGCGACTGATGATCAATGAATGATAGACACTACTATGGGCTACGTCTAGGCAACAATGACCGACGACCGACGACCGTTCGCAAGGTAGCGGTGGTTCTCTTCCATATTCTTTGCGATCCATGTATCAAAGCAACCGTGATGACACGGACACCAGTATGAGGCCTAGGTGCTAGAGAAGGTAATGGAAGAAGGGAATGGTTGTGATGAACGGGAGTTTTGTTCTTTTTTTCATCATTTTATTGTTGTTCCTTCTGAATGCGAATACAATCCACCCAATACAAGCAAAAGACCATAGAGAGAAAAGAATGCGAGAGGAGAGGGGATCCATGAGGTGATACAGCGAAAACGTATACAAGAGTGAGTCGAAAAGCAATGCACACTGAGATGATGGGAAAAGAGTTCATAATGAATCCGATGGGGATAGCTGAAGGTATGAGGTTGAGAGAGAAGGGTGCGCGCGGAGAGTAGGGAAGAGGGAGAGACATGAAGTTGGGCATCGCTAGCACCCTCACATCGCCTTGGAAAAATTTTGGGCGTCATATTCCATCGAAGGTGTCTCGATTTCATCCGCAATAGCAAAGCCCTCCATCTTGGATGAGCCACGACCGGAACTGCCAAGCTCAATATCGTCGTCACGCTGCACGGTCTGCGTGAGGGTGATCTGCACACCATCGCCGGGAAGCTGACTTGGGTATCCTGGGAGGGTGTTGGCGCCGTAGGCGCCAGAGCGGAAGTGCAAGTTCGATTGCTTAACGCTCGTGCTTTCTGTTTGGCGATCGCCTGTGCTAACGCCCATACCGACACGGACGATTACAGCAGAGAACTAATCAAAAACGTGTTCTTTAGTTTGTGTTCACGATTTCGGCGGAGAAAAATCAAACTTACCACAATTCCCTGTAAATAAATGGCAATTGTGTAATATTGAATATCGTGCTAGTACTCAGAAAAATATTAAGATTTGCATACAATAACCGGAGACACCTGTGACGCGTCGTTAGTTGGTTATAATAACTATCTAGAACATCTTGGATACTCACAGAGTTCAAGAAGGCGAACATCATTGTAGATCCACCAACGTATGTACCAATCATGAGGACCAGCCAAAGCGAGTAAATAGCCCCTATATATCGGATAGATTTAGGAGACAGCAAATACAAATGTAATACACAATCCCTTACCAGACTCGATGATGATGATGACAACCCTATTTAGGTCACCCGAAGGTGTTCCGAGTTTGTATACCGACCTTTGGATCTTCCAAATCTTGTAGGCAATTAACACTTGAAAGTGCGCTCGTTGAGATTACTTACTATGAAAATGATGAGGTGGAAGGTTTAGTGCTTACATGTACATGCGAGATTAAGTGCCAGCGTAATGGAATAAAATACTTTGACCCGGACGGCTAGGATCTTGTCTTCAAAAGTGGCGCCTGGCTTGACGGTGGAAAGCGTATAGCACCACAGAATGCCTAGTCCTATAATGGATAAAATATTATCTCAGAAAAAACGTGGAGAAGGGAAGTGAAGGTTAAGCATACCCAAATCGGCTAGAAGACCCATCATCGGGACTACGATGATCGGGTAGCGTTTGCCCCACACGACGTAGCACCGATACACCTGAAAATGATTTGTTTTCAGGAATTGAGAAACAAAACTAGAAGTAGCCTCGCAACGCTAACCAGGAATCCATCCGAGATAACCGTAACGGCCACGTAAAGGACACTCTTAAGGATATCCGACCACGTTGCAAATAAATTATAGTATTTGTTTGCATCTCCCGAAGCTCGCGCCTCGAAATCACGGTAGATATCAATAACCAAATGCTGTGAAGGGAAGAATAATCGAGTATAAAATTAGAAAAATAATTAGTAAGATAATCGATCCGAAAACGTACCACAGTGCAAAGCACAAAGAGCAAGATGGAGGTCCACTGAAGATACCTTGTGCGTACATGCTTTCGCTTTGCCCTCAGCACAGTCATGCATTGACGAAGCATGACCACATAGATGCCTAATGTTGGAGTATCAATCATAGAGGTTAGTTATCAGATGGGATGGCTCATTTTGGCTGGGTGGACTTCTATCATGAGAACTCACCGTACATCAGCGCCTCAAGGATAATTCCGATGGCCTCTGACACATAGTTCTGTACAGCCATAGCGAGAGCGGGAGAACAAGAGCTTGAGGACGAGAGGACAGTGTGGCTGGGTGGGCGTAAGCCTAAGAGCGAGGACTCGACGCCCGATGACAAGAGAGAGCGGCCAAGAACAGGTGGGGAAATGTAAGCATCCGCACGGGGGCGCTGAAAGGAGGATATTTATTGCGCAGGCTTTGGGCCGCAGGAGCTGCGTGCATGGAGAATTGAATGGCTTCTCGTGGCCAGTCTATAACGGGCTATAGCGTGTGCTGGACATTCTGATGATCAACAAAAGGGACAGGCCATTTATCCTAGAGACAGACTTCTTTTTGACCGGCAAGAAAAAGAGCATGAAACCAGAAGCACATGTGGGCAAATGCAGTTCACGCTGATGACGATGTGATACGTTGGATCGCTGATTGCAAGTGGGATGACAAGAAAACGGCGCTATGCACCATTAGCAACTTTCCTTTTCAAGTAATATACGTGACAGTCACGCATCCGTTTCTGCTCGGAATCAGATCGGTCCGTTAATAACCCGCACTGCATCCGGCAAGCCGAAGCCTAAGCTCGGTTGCAGTTCAGCCTGAGCATATACGGTACAGGGTTCAACTATATCTGCCTTTGCTAAACTTTGGTTGCTACATGTACAATAATGCTGCGGATGTTGACCAAGAAAATTTACAAGTATTTCCGGTCTCGAGTTATCCTTTTCCTGCAATTACCTCCAATGCCTTGAGATCCTGTGCCGATGCCAGTGGAGAGAGCTGTGATTCTCCATTCTCTTCCGATTTGCTCTAGATACTTCTTCTTATTCAGACTGGAGTTAGGATCTCCGGTCAAATCGCCATAGAACTCGGGCCTCGATGACTCTGTGATTGGGCCAAGTCAGCACGTGGATTTTTCATACAAAAATCAATTTATCCCTATCTCTCCCTTTCCATCTCTTTCTTTCTGTCTTTCCCTCTACTCTGGGGCTTCGTGGCGTTCATCAACCAACGTTGCTGTGTACAACGGAATTTTGCACTGCATTGATGTCCATTGCCCAACTCACAGTCAGTGCAACCTCTCGTACGTCCGCCATACAACCAGGCACCGCCATATCATCATCAGTCTATTCTACGGACAATCAAGTTCCAGGGCAGCAATCATTTGTTAGGCGCGCTCAACTCGACAAAACTTATATATACACGTATAAGCGTATGCATATAATCGCGCGCCCGCATTGACAGACACATAAGGCTGAACCTGGCTGACAGCGGATGTACACATACTATGATGTGATGTCTTCACATGTTTTTCTGTCGGACTCCCTCCATGATTCCACCGTAGTCGCTGCAAATGCGGAATGATGCACTGTTGTATTGCCCCTTTGGGCTGTTGTGCGCGGTAGAATACGCCGGAACCAGTTTCCCTTCTCTCCCTTTTCTGCGCCCTTTAACTAAAAATGCCATTCAATATACTACTACCGCTCCGCTCGCTTCTTGTTGAGAGATCTCGGCACCGCGAGAGTTGCTCAAGCCCTTTCCCGGACTGGCTAGGGCCAGGCCTATCTCTGCCCTGGGCGAGCACAACAGATACGGAGCGGTAGAGTAGTCAAGGGCGACGACGGACTCACAGAGGAACACTCCCAACTCAACAAGAGACCAAAAGAGCAGTAATTAAAGGAGCTCATAGGCTTCTTCTTGGGTAGCAGCCACAAGCTTTGCGAAAAGGCTGATTATCAAAAGATACAAAATTTTTGTTCGCATATGGAATGACTGGAATCTGATTGTCCTCATCTGCAGCCCCTACATGTAATACAAATATGATTACGATATATCATTCAAAGTCTTCGATAGCCCTGTGTCCAGGATACATGATACAATACTCTTTATATACAAAAAATTTTGATATGTTATATGGACCTCGATCAGAAAAAAAAAAGCGAATCACATGAATGATGAGTAATCATCATAGGCCACCCTCGCTCTCATCCTCTTCTTCCTCCCAATCCACGGAATCCAACGCCGCTTGACCTTCCTCATACAGTTTGTCCAGACCGGTGAGTGTCTCGAGATACTTGACATCGTTGAACGCTTTGAGTAACATATCGAACCCCTCCTTCTCGTACGCCTCGACGACCTAGAAGACACACGATATTAATCATTAATATTCAAGGTCCGAGGTGGATTAATATAAAGAATTCAACGAGAAATGGACCAGTGAGAAATAGGCATGAAAAAATGGAAGCATGGTCTGACTCATCATCGTCATATCAGACAAAGATAGAAGTATTCTCACAGCAAGACAAAAAAAAATGCAGCACATGGCAAACAAAAGCCACAAAATCGGGAGACATTAAGGCGAACAAGCATTGCAGGTTGCACATGGCCATTCATGCAAAAAGGCGCTCTCCGGGAGAGAGAAAATGGATGGCGCTCACCGTTTCGCTGCAACCAGTGCAGCGGCTGTAGGATGAACCAACGATATGCATGTTTCGGAACTGGGCCAGGAAACCTCGGAGCTGGTGGGGCACGAGTCCGAGCACACTGCCGCTCGTACTCGGGTCGGCGAGATCGTTTCCGGTCTGCGGGGGCGGGGCGGGCGCGAGCACACTAATAGCGCCGAGAACATTCATGGGCGATTTTTTCGGGGCGGGAGAATGAGCAGGTACGATCAAAGAGGGGAGGAGATATACATAGATATCATACGGCGATGGCAATGAAAAAGCGTCAGTGCTTCTAGTGAGGGCCAGAGAGAAATTTGGAAAATGCTTCTTACCCATCTGGGTGCTGAATCAAGGAGACAAGAAGTTCAGCAGCGGTCGCCGCTGCAATGGGTGCCAGCCCAGGGCGCGTGACAGTGCACATCTGATCCAAGGTTCGATCAGTCAACGACTGCGGGCGCAAAGAGGCGCATCAGTATGAGTATACACAAAGATTTGAGCGCATCACGAAAAATTATAGCATCGAGGAAGTGACAGATACATACGTCAGAAGGCGCCACGATGTCGTTGCAGTAGTAGCACCCCAGCCGGGAACCCGTCGAGGTAGGTTGACGGGCCCCGTGGCGCATGACCAGGAACGTATCAAAGCCGAGGGCGGCATTCATCACAATCTGATCAACAATCCGGAATGAAAAAGAGGGGGTGCGCTATCAGTAAATGGCATACACGGCGGCAGGAAGACGGCACAAGCTCGGGCAAACCTTGTTCTTGGAAATGCCCAGTACGGTCGGGAGCCACCGACTCTCACGGGAGTCCATAAGTAGAAAGACGGCATCGTGCTCGTCAAAAAGTCTCTCGAGAGTCGCTACATCTTTCTTCGCCTGTGCCACAGATGCGGGCGGAATGGGATGTCCCGGCATCGGAATGGATAAATCATATCCAGTAGCATTCTTTTTTAAGCATGGGAATGGAAAAATTTAGTGCATACGTAAAGCTTGAATTGAAAAATGAAACTGACAACACCGGGGAATATCTTCTTCAATCGATCCGCTGCACATGCGGCCTTGGGTTTACCCCCATTCAAGCAATCTTCAAATTCAAACAGCGGCTGTCGCACTGGATTCGAGAACGATACGCGTGCGGAGTCTACGAAGGTGATTGTTCGCACACCCCAGCCCTTATGGCGAGGAAATATTTAATTCGCATCCTTTTGATTAGACAACATCCGAGTCCAACTCACCATGAGCGTGCGGCCTACGTAGCAACCTAATGTGCCCGCGCCGAGTAATAGGCATTTCGTGTTGGCAACCTTCTCTAAATCCAGTGAGGGTAGAATCCTCCATCTCATCAGCTTCAAGTTCAGATCAACAGCCTGGTCGGCAAGTCTAAGAGAAAATTTCTCCCATCAGCTAAACACGGCCAAGAGAGGGGGGGGGGGGGAAGCCAAGATAGATTGAATAACAAGGCTAAGGGGAAGAAATACACACCGAGAAGGATCCATCATCGGCGCCAAGTCGGCCATGCGTGCGCCCAGTTTGCCCTGGACGTTCTTCTCCCATCCCACTGCACTTGGTCTGGTCGTTGTTCCCCCTGCAGTTGCCGGTGCGTTGGTGGTACCAATATGGATCGTACCGAAACGACTCTTCCATGTCTTCTCATGGCCTAGTAGTGCCTCAGAGTCGCGCCAACAGAGGATACGCAGTGTTGACGTTGTGGCAGGGTAGAGTGCACGTAAATAAGCGAGTAGGTTCCTTAGGGGCCAGCCCGGATGATCCGCCTCAGCAGAGGGGTCAATGAATCCGATGGTTCGCTATTGTCACGAGGCGAGGGAGGGGAGGATCAGAGTAAAAGAAATTATCGGAAAGCGCTCTGTTGTGAGGTGGCAATGGTATACTCACGGAGCTAGTGGGGATGTCAGCAAAAAAATCGGTATATTTCTCAACTGGCGCAATCTCCGCTCCATTAGGCGTGGAGCGTACAAGGAAGTATGGAGACGTATAGTTGTGCAGTTGTTGGTGGATGATAGAGAGCTGTAAAGTGCGAGCTCAGGTTGGAGAATGAGCCCAAGTGACATGTCCCTGCTTTTGCTCTTACATCATTACTGGAGAACGCTTCATTGGCTTTCTTCCATCCGTCTGAGATCTCCCATGCAGGTTTGGCCATGAATGCGGGGAATGCAAACCAGTAGTAATATTTGTATTTCTTCAAATCGGCAAACGTGATGAGCAGGAATTGGTTTAGCAACGAAGTCTGCTTTGTCTTGGTAATACTGTCCCAAATCTAATCTAATATAAGTCAGAGTCCTGAGGCGACACTTCGCAGAAGCGAAGATAAAATCGAACAAATTCTCACCGCATCTGCCTCCGAGTTAAATAATGCAGTCTTGTCCGCATTCTTGAAGTCTTCAATGGTATTGAAGTTCTTAAGTACACCGGGAACAGAAATAGAAAACTTTGGCGGTCTGTACCATCTGTGTTAGAAGGCAATATTATTATATATTAACGAACGAGCTCACTCGAAATCCTTGCGAAAGGACGTTCCAGATAATGAAAGATTACATGACAGAGGTATTTCTCTTCCGCTCTCGCGATCGACCACGGAACGCCCAGTGGTGAAAGAACCGGATATTTGCTGACTCTCATCGGATAGTTTTAGCACATCGATCTTGAGGTTTGTCAACTCATGCCAGAATGCAGGCTCCACAAGAGACGAGAAAGGCGTGAATTGGACAATAGGCATCGTGGCTGCAGTAGCTGATCAAACAAATGGATTGCTCTATTGGCGATCGTCCACTGCAATAGACTCTGATAGAGGTGTATGTGTCGAAGCGTTTTCCAGTGGGTATCTGGAATCGTACTTCGTAGTCACGGTGATAATCAAGCTCAAGTTCTTGGTTATCCCACTGGCAGTGTGTATTATCAATGCGTACTAGTCAGAAGCCCAATTAGGCGACTTCTTCGTGAATCCTCCGGCTATTTCCGGGCCGGTTCACCGTTGCTGCGGTAACACCTTAAACTGTTTTGCTCTCCATCTACTGCCACTGCTACTACCTTACTCATACTCATTTTGAATCTTTTCAAAACAAGCACTCATAAATAAATTATTTCGCCCACTTTGGGAGAAGCTTCGAATCCGGATTCCTCCAGTAATTTCCGATTTTCTGGTGGATATCAACGTGGCTACTAGGCGACGGGGTCGCTGAAAGGAGTGGATGCGATATACACCGGATGTGAGACAGGCGGCTTAGCATCCGCCTAGTTAGGTGAATTGATCATATAGTAAACCAGTCCATCTCGTAATGAGCGCCGTCGTGACTGTATCAGCAGCACGAGACTGCCTCGCCCAGCTGTCGACACATCTTGAAGAACTTATCGTCTCCGAACAAGACAAAGTTCATGAGCTCGAGAGTATCCGTGCTTCAATAGATGAAGCACGTCATCAAGTTAAATCCTATACCAATTTAGCTGCGCCTGTTGCTCTCTTACCAGATGAACTGCTTACTGTTATATTCAAAATGGTGTTCGATCCGCTCAAGGTCGCATCCGTTTCAAAACATTGGCGATCCATCGCGCTGGCATATCCTTTCCTCTGGTCCCATATCGACTTCTCTTGGTCCGCAGCCATTATATCCTTGTTTCTTGCCAGGTCACAAAATGCGTTACTTCGCGTCATTTTCTGGGGTATTTTCGATTTCGAAGACCTTCACAAGTACATCCAGCTCTCTTTTCATCGATGGGAGAGTTTGACTATTATGACTGACGATATTGACGTGGCCACAGCATGTATATGGGAATTTTTCCACATGTGTGCTCCGCAGCTTCGCGAGCTCAACTTGACTATACCCCCAATATCTGCCGAAGAAAGTGAGGATTCGTTCAAGTTCTGGCTATTCCCTTGCGGTGCCCCAAAACTATCGCGCGTCATGTTCAAAGGCTTGTCCATCGCCAACTATCGCTTTCCCTATGATAATATCACATATCTTCGATTGAGCGCGTTGGATGACGACTATCATGCGACTTCTTTCACAAAGTTTGCTGGCACGCTTGCCGCCATGCCACGTCTGCGCCACCTCATCCTCGAGAAAGAGGCCATCAATTTAACTGCCGAAGACTCAATGCGCCCAGTCACAATACATTCTCTGGAATCATTGGAGCTGGGCATGATCACAGAAGAAAGCTACCTAGCTGACTTTTGCCTTGCGCTCATCACGCCATCCTTGTGTTGTCTCAAACTCTCCTTCGGCTACAGAGATCAGCAAGACTATCTCCTATCCTCATTTCGATCTCATTCACAGACCATGTCTGCACGCTATCCCAGTCTTCACAAACTTGTATTGGAATCAACGGACGTCTCTCTTGAATTCTTGCGCTCCATCCCGGACGTGTGGACCCTAATACTCGATGACACGGACGCTGGCATCCCACTTGGCGATGATAGCAGAATCATGGATTTTCTCTCCGATGAGTCATCGGTATGGCCCAACCTACAGCATGTCCAGATTGGTGAAGTCGATCCTGATGTAGAGGAAAATTTACTTGGTCTCCTGGAAGCTAGATCCATGGCAGGCAAACCCATCCAAACACTTGTTCTCATATCTTCACGAGGATGCTTGCCTGGCGAATATATGCAGCGGAAATTGAAGGAACGTGTTTACCTGCAGGCGTACAATGTTGAAAATCATGTTCATCGTGCCATTTTTGCATGAATATAATCGAATTTAGTTTATAATGTCAAGCGCGTTTGAGCTTTGCATACACGTTAATTTGTTGTATGTGTAAGCATCTCGGCAGATGTCATATACTGTATCAATCACTTACCTCATCTGATGCCCCGTGTAATACTTATTGGCAAATAGTACTCTTGATGACTCCCGATCCATTTGTTTCTACACAAGGATGAGGGAGCAAGCAAATATTTTGGTGCCTCGGCCGTGATAAAAATCACAAGCATCAATATCATGTCATTAGTAGTTATTGATCTTGATACAATACCTTCTGGCAGAAGTTTACTCTACCAGTTGATGCTTTGATGTAGTTATCGACAGGCTGTCGAACAGGACTTTTACATGATACGTAACCCAAAATTAGTATATTTTTTCCAATATATAAACCGAGCTCTTAAGAAGGCTCCTGGCGGTATCTGCACTCACTCCCAACCTAAAGCTATCACCTTGTGTCTATTAAGCCTACCTAGTCGCTGTTCCTTCATCATCATGAAAATTCACTACTCGTTAATTGTTATGCTCAGTACATTTACTTCTATGTCTGTTGCAACGGTAAGCTCGAAAAAGCTAGTTTTACTACTAGTATGACGTTAACAATAATAGTGACCGACTGCTCGTTTACTCCCTTTAGGATACAATTGGATTTGATGACTTCGATGCATATAACATAGGCCCACGAACAGCAATAGAGCTCCCGAAAGCGACGCCTAGAAGATGATCAGAGGTCGATGGTGAGAGCTTGAAATTTCAATTTCATCGCATTCCTCTGGACAGATTTTAACGGAAGGATCTGTCCAGAAAACTCGGGCTATCAGCTGGAAGAGCATTCGAATCATTTGCGTTCCTGTATATACAACATAGATGAGATGATTCAGCGTAGCCTTGATGCTGTGTATATTCCAATAAATAGTATTCACAAGTATATAAACATTGAACTCAAGCACCAGCTAATTAAGTTTAGGATCCGACGCCGTTTGCCTTATCTAACCTTCATCCGAGTTTATTTCTACATTTGTTCAGCTTTGATTTTGTATGGCAGTATATTCAACTACATACTTGATGTTCTCTTGATAGACTACCATTTTCACCGGTTGTTCGGTTGTTTCAGTGTTCCAATTAACTAGCGGCGCCCACGTTCTGCACGGACTAAGGATGGGTTAGGGAGTAAATGTTGTCAATGACGAAAATTGAGGGAGTCTAGAAATCGGGTCATAGCTACATGTAAAATCTGTGCTTTGTATAGGAGCACTTGTGAATCATGAAAAAAAGCGGTGTAATTTGTAATAGAACACTAAAAAAAGTCAACTTCTAGGATTTCTATAGCCTTACCATATCTTTTCTTTTCTTTTCTTTTCGACATGCTATGGATGCCTACTACTGAGAAAAACAATTTGGTGTATCTAAAAAATCCAAGTCATGGTTTTAATTTTTGGCATATATTAGCATATGTCTTATCTTACACTTTTACAATTGACTAATCCATATTTTCAACCATACAGGCTTCTAGACGGCATCTAAAAGGTTATATAAACATTTTGTTTAAAGAGAAACAAGTGGAAGCGGTTGTAATCAACCTGCATGTAGTCTTTAATTACTTATTGTGAGGACTCAACAAGTATACACATATACTGCTAATAGTCGCTGACTGATGAGATCTCTGTAAAAAAAAAAACTACACAGGGTTTCGGAAGGTACTTGAAAGGTACTACCCAAATTTTTGTTTAAGAAATGGCGTGGAAGTGGGTAAAATTGTCAAATTTGTATGGTATTCGTGTTATGTCTAAACTTTTGTTGGCCACTAATGTAATCTGCGACGCCACAGGCTTGAAGTTCTATTAAGCCTTAAACTACAAACTAGGAGCCAATGATAGAATAATTTCCCATACTATGAATTCTGTAAAAAAATAAATTATTTTATTATTTATTTAACGCTCTCATCTCTATACGCACCGTGATTTCAGGTCCGGTTTATGACATAGGTGTATGCTTCACATTTCTTTAAGACTCTTCTACAATTAATACATAGCAAATGCTCATTAGTGATTTACAATCATCTACACACATTCATACGGAGAAGCCAATTGGAGTAGACTCATACCTGAGACTCTTGGGGCTCCGGGAGGATTGTTAGGATGTGAGAACCGTGTTGACGGAAAGACATAGAGATCAATAGGACAAGGGAAGGGGAGAGAGGAGTTATGAAGGGAGGAACAACAAGTGGGCACGGATCACTGGTGTTGATTCAATGAAGAGATGACAATGCTCTTTCAATAAACTATATACATGTATAAGAACAAAAGAGAATGATAACTACTGAGACCATTGATATAACTAAATTGGTAAGTTACTAGTACTAAGACCTAGAGACAAAACAAGGTGTTGAGTAAGGAGTGAACAAGATGAGATAGAGATGAGTAAGGACAAAAGCTAGTTGTAGAAATTTGTAGAAACAATAACTCAGAATGAGACCTAGTGTGAAAGTAAGGAAGAAAGATGAAGAAATAAGGCTGCACCAGTGTGGCAATTATGACAAGGCAATTATAAAATAGGAGCAACTTACGTCAATAATTGATCTAAGTCAGTTCCTCGAGGATCAAAAATTATCAAGGCTTTAAGAAGGAGGAAAGATTAGGAACAAACATGAAACATAAACTCAACTTATTTATGGCATAGAAAGACGCTGAAATTATGCCTCCCATCACGAAGTAACCATTACTTTGGTCTGGCTCATAAGAGCATTTACTCTGTCTGTTTGAACATAGTTGAGATACTGTAACCGCCGCTCATTCCTTTACCGGCGTAATCTATCAAAGAACCATAGCTAAAGTCTTTCAAGATATACCTCAGCATTAATTATAACCATCATAAGCTCTAAAAATCAAACCCTTGAGCTTAGCGTCTTAGTGTGGAAGCATAGTCATCTGTTTGACTGCACCGCAGCGATCATCTTGATCTTGCTTTTAGAAACAGTACAGATACCTTGACGTATGTGCTCTGTCCTTAGAGCCAAGCGCTCCAAGTTCTGCAACCTGATTGGCTTAACTGTTACCTCCAGCGCACTCCAATACCTACTAATCAATATGTGGATGGGCAGGAGTTCATTTCCACTAAGGGAATTAGATAGACAATATAAATAGTAAGCAGGACTTAGGTCTCAACCCGTCCATAGTACTAGTATAGTGACAATGAGATAATGCTTTCCCACGGTATCATGATCTTTAGCGGATTTAAACCAGGATCTGGAATGCTAACAGGCCTCATCCCCAAGATAATTATTAAGGTCATGTAAGGAAAATACAGAACTATTAATGTAGGTAACATCAGGAATGATGCAGCCATGATTATCTAAATGTGATGATTGTGTATGTATGGAAGGTGTTGTCCATGTTTGTCCATTAAACTCATATAGCATTGATGATGTAGTAACATTGTCCCTGAAATCATCAGTGCCTATGTTTATCCTATATGTCATTTGACTCGAAGTACGAGAAGCAAATTTAATTGAACTGAGATGTGTTTGATTGTGCCGAAGCCTTTTTGATATGTCCTTACTCCAAGCATTGCCCATAGAGACACGGAGGATAATATGCTGTGGAGAGATAGCCTAGAGAAAGCATAAATAGTCTGAGAGGCATTTATTATATAAAGGATGGTGACGAATGAGAAACACTTACACAAGTGGCGCACCAGACCAAATTAAAGGGTTCTTGATATGGCGAATTAATGCCTAACAGGATGCAGCTAATGATGCCAAATATGCAGAAAATTGCTGCGGATTCAACAAGTATAGCGCATGCACCCAAATAAGACGTCATTACTTCTTCTTCCAAGAAGCCCTGGAGTTTGCAGTGAAAGAAAAGCAAACGGCCACAAATCATCGTAGTAACAATGGCATTCAAACCAATGTTTAGAGAATAAGAAGATATTTCCAGAATCGGACCTACTTCCTGGTCAGGAAAGCTAGTGGTTGATACCATGATCTGGGTGACAACAAATATTGCTGTTATAGCCATGAGCCGGTATCACCAATAATGTTAATGTATGTCTATAAGAAAACATACACGTAAATGCAACAACGCATAGTAGCGGCAGTAGTAAAACCCATTTTCTGTTATTGAAGATCACATAATAGCGGTATGTCTAGTTTTAGTTGGGTGGTCATCTAACCTTGCCTGTTATTAGCATAATATGACAGCTTACAAGTAGAAGAGATGCAAGAATATCCGCAATAGTTTGTGCCGTGTCTGCTGCAATTAGATATCCATATCTGTTGCCGTTATCGTAGTATTCAAATGGTCCGCCTCTAATATTCCTATGATTGATCCACATCATCTGGCCCTCTAGCGTTGTATCTACAAGCCAAACCGTGTTTAAAACAACAAGGATTATGCTGAACGAGATGTAGAATCGCCGATGTGCCTGTGAAACATCTTGGTTTGACCAGAGAAAACATATGGACAGCGCAAAGAAGACGTAGTAGACCCCTATATATAATTTTAAGCAAGTCATCCTGTAAAATACTTGCTTTGCTGGCGAGCCTACCAAAGATTATGGCAGACATTATTAGTCCAATGTAAAAAGATTGTTCAATGATCATTTGAGCTGAAGATGGGTTATTTGACATCCCTTCTGCTATCAGGAGAGATAGAAGGGAAACCTCGATAGCCTTTGCGAGTGCCTATATAGTTTATAGTCTGAGAAAAAGAACAGCTACTTATGATCCGTAGCTGACTCAATGTCTGCATAAGCACTAGCATAGTATCATTGCTGTGGCCACGAGACCCGAGTCGAATCAGCTTCTAAGGCGATGTAAAAGATTTGATCACAAAATTGCCGCTGGACCCATTGAAAAGGTGAAACACTATACCTTGAGTTCACTGTCTAGCTTGCCTTAGGCAGGGCATACAGCAATATGTTTTAATCTCATGGCTAAGTTAGCTATGAGGTTAAAGCAAACGAGTTTGAAACGACTAGATCGGAATAAAGTTAGGGAGCGTTTTGGACCCTTTCAAGTCCTTGGAACACATGTATATGTATCGGCGGTCCGGTATCAAAATGGCCCGGATACTTAGTATATACGGCATTGTTGTGAGCCATGCCATCTCCTACAAATTACTGATGCTCAAGCATTCCGACTGTCCTAGTATCTGATCATTTAACGGTCTAGCTTCACGGAACAAATTAAAGGATCATAGCTGTGATGTGATGTGATGTGATGTGATGTGATGTAAGGCCTCTGCGTCTGAGACCGGGGGTTTATTAATATAGGAAGCTTCTAATGAGTACTAATTTTTGCGCTCTTCTCCTGTAAACAAGAAAAAAAAAAAGAGTTGGGTGCGCAGCCCAACTACCAGTGAATGGTTAGATCCCAGTTTCGGAAATAAAATTTTCATCCCTTTTGATATAATGCACATGTGATTTTGATACCATCTCTTATAGAGTGAGTGTAGGTACCAGTGCTGGTGTTAACTTTTTATTTACGTTGTTTTGGAGACCCAATGATATAAACCATGTATGAACCCACATTTTTATAGGAAAATCCTGTCAAATTAAAGCAGTATAGTCTACTACCCCTCATTAAATCAAATGTACGCTTAAGCATTTCACTTGATATTGAGTATGCTAGAATTGAAGCACAAGAATCAAATCCTCCAAAATGGGTCCAATCATACTATCCTCACGTTCTACCCATGCACTTTTGGTTTTTCACTCAACAAGTCGTTTTTCTCAGGAAGCAACCAATCAGAAGCTCAGAAGATCACGTGAGCCTTGGTAAAGTCAACGACTTGTGGTAGCCAAATCCGCTGTGATATATATAATAGGTAAGTCTGTGACTACATGTGACTATTCACGCGCTTCAGTCGCCCCGAGGTACTGCACAGCCTTTCTCCGACTGTGTAGACTATAGTGCACAGCTCTAAAATTTGATACCAACGAAGGCTCACAGCTAAAAAATACTTTTTGAACCGTGAGTCATAGGACATTTTCACAGTCTCAATATCAGATGCCTCATGTTATATAGCTTGAATGCGATAGTAAGATGGCCTAGACTTGAAAACTACTGCTTTTGATGGAATTGGTGATTGCAGGTGATGGCCGCCCAAGCCTGTCTTAGTGCAATGTCATGGCACCACATATTATTATGACGCACCCCAGTTACACTTTTAGCAGCCTAGGAGTGGTCAACTTAATTTTGTAACTTTTCGTCATGCCAGTGTTTTGCCCAGGTCGTTTATGGGCTACGCATCACCTTTCAGTCCTCAAGTGTCTACCTACTTAGCTGCACTCGCTCTTACTATACAACTCTAGAAATGTGCCGGTGCCAGCATTGCTTGTACCGGGGCCCTTTAAATTGTTTTACTCAAGAGGCAGTGGCACATGCATCGGGAAATGCTGTCGTACCCGAGCGACCTGAACCTCGAGTTGAATCTATGTAGCAATATATGGCCAATATAGTGCTGTGTCAACCAGTGATACTTTTATATAACACTATATCGATTACATGGGACTACTACGTAAGCCTGAGTCGGAGGTTAGGTTCAACCTGACATATATGTTTAGCGTTTCCTAATGTATCCGGAGAAAGCAAATCCCGGCCTGTACCTACCTAAAGTACAGTAACTAACTTGTACCTATTACTACGAGGGTTAACCGGCCGGACTTCAAACTGTCACAGTGAGATACTAGTAGCAGAAAGCTGGTTGAACCATAGGCTTTCCCTTATCTTCTTTCTGGCCTCTGAATCCTAAATTATGGAGATAGAGCCATTGTTATTTACTCACCTGTGCGCTGTACACACCCAATCAAGTCACTTGCACTGCGGCTCCGCAATCTCAAACATCATATCACCTATAGGTACCTCAGTCTAAATATTTGAATGCTGTGAAACTACGATCGGGGCTGATCGATATTATTAATCCCTGGCGACGTGGTCGGCCATCTGATAGGTAGTTTTTATACTGATCATTTTAGATGTAAATACTGCACAGTATAAAATGAGCTATCATTTCATTGGGAATGATCCAGTGCAATCTCTTACGCCTCGATTACCATTATCACCATGAAGCTTGTGCAATTCACTACCATGCTGGCTTTCAGCCTCCTAATCTCTATACCTTCTTCTAATGCAACTCCCATGAATATCAGATTGGTAAGCGGTACGAACTCAGATGACTCATACATCTAACCTTTTTTTTAGGACTCAAGAGAACCTGGAACGGAGATCCAGTACTCAGGGGGGAAATACCGCCTATAGGTTTGTAAGTCTGGCTATTAGTATCGATAAACATCATCTAACAAGACAAGACAACCTACTTATAGCTTAATATCTATCATATCAATTTAGGAACATTTTTTCAGTGTTTTCATTCCACAAAGTGAGAAATCTACGTATCCATAACGTGGGCATATTTGAATTGTATTATGGGTCTATTGAAGCTAGGCTATCAAACCACGACTGTATACTGGCATTTGATTTTTATGCGATTTGCGTCCACAAAAGTACGAGTGTGACTCACAGGAATAACATCAATGAAATTGTTTTCGATATTGTCTTTTTTACACTTATGTCAGGGATTTCTCCATCTCCATGGTGCCTTACCAGTAATACAAAGGTAGAATCATGTAGCAGAATGGGCATCCTGACACGAAGTTACACTATTCCTTTCCCTTCCTGAGCTTCCTTCAAGGCTTTCTTTTCTCTTGTGAATCTGCGGTATGATTAAAATACATGTACACCTTCATGTTTCCTTTCAAGTTATTTTCTCTCATCTTTATGCTCCCCAAATACCTTTGTCATTATGGACATATAATCATGTCTCTTTTGCTAATGGTCGCGTGATTGTGAAATGTTCTGAAAGTCACCTCCCTCTGAACGAACGACTCCGGTATGCCAGTGGTCTCGAACGCCAACTGTTACGATGATGACCGTGATTTGATTTGCTCAATAATATCATAGACTACAACAGATATCAGCATGATTGGGCGCATGATATCACCAAAAATGTGCACCCCAGTCAATCTCTAACGTTCTTTGAAGTACGGCATCATGAAACTTTCTGTCATCCACGTCCACAAATCCGTGTTGAGCACCGAAGAGACACAAAATATTCAACATCTTGAGATGTGTATACAAGGTTATCTCAATACCCATACTAATAACTCGAGCCCTACTACTTCACGCTAATGTTTGTCTTCAAACTTTAATCAATGACAATCATTCTCATCTGCCAGTGAAAGGTTATTACAGTATCCCATTATGATTATGATCCGTGGCTCCTACACAAATAGAACGGTGGGACGCTTGAAGTAATAGGGTTTACAATTATAGCTTACCATGATTTCAGGTCCCTGTCGTAGGCGTGCAAGAGTGTTCTTTCAGTCACTCTATAGTACATGGTACTATCACCTCGTTGACTGATTGCTTCCATATTTCTTGATTGGCGGTTGGTAATAGACCAACAATCGTCAATCATCGTCATACGTGCGACATAAATATACACAGATAAATAATCAATCACACTGGCATCATACAGTCAAAAAGAGCTAAATTACCTGATCAATGAACGCCGAATTTTGATATCAGCACAAGCAAACTTATCTGCACGTTATCCGTAATGACAAAAGGAAGAGGAAAAAGCCAGCCAGCTTTCGTCTATGCGCTCTTTAAACCCACACCCTCACTCGCCCATACTTCCCGGACGACGGTTCTTGCACTCACCACGCATCCCTCCAGTAATGGAATACCGCTCGCGTAGCTCCCATGCACCCGCACACCTGGCATCATCATCTAGGCCTTTCTCGTCTCACCACCCCGCCTCACCTTTTGCAACGGGCAGAGAATAGGCATTGCATAAACAGCTTCGCAATAGCTTTCTTC
Source organism: Agroathelia rolfsii (assembly GCA_018343915.1). Classification (NCBI taxonomy): domain Eukaryota; kingdom Fungi; phylum Basidiomycota; class Agaricomycetes; order Amylocorticiales; family Amylocorticiaceae; genus Agroathelia; species Agroathelia rolfsii. The sequence continues at coordinate 4,691,149 of JABRWF010000002.1, forward strand.
GCCTCGCACGCCAGCATCGCCCACTGCGGTCTCACGATTGACGACACGCGCTAAAAGACTGAATGGCCTGCGCTTTAGTCACCTACCACCATCCATCTGTCACGTCCGACCAGGGACGTCACTAGAGACAAATCACAAGAGAGAGAGAACTGGTATAAAATGTCGATTGCCTGTCCTACTCGACTACATACATGGTCCGTATTTATACCTATCCTAAGATAAAAATCACGAGCATGCGGATGTAAGAAAATCAACTGAAGAATGTAAACATATTCCTTGTGGAATGGAAACCTGTCGTAAGCTAATACCAAGAAATTGAAGAAATAAGAAATATTGAAAACGACGTGACAGGCGTCATATCACCCAACCGGTCAGCCTCACTCCGAAGGGTCTCGATCCGTTACACCATCACTCAGAACCAGGATATGCTTAGGAATTCGGTTTACCTTAGTAGTATGATAGGACTTTAAAATGAGATCATAGGATGAGTTTGACGGAATCAAGTACCGTATAGAAACAATCATGTAATCAACTGTTCGTCAGTCCAACGAAAACTTCCGAGAAAAATTGACCTCATATCAGTTTTATGGCCACTTGAAACCCCTTGCCTGTCTATATGGACCCCAGCTGACAAGATCACAACACTATCAAATCAAGCAAATAAATACTATCCCTACCCAAACTAGCACTCTGTATACTCGGGCTGCATCGGCGGAAAAGAGACAGGCTGATGGTTTTGATTATGTAATGTTCACTTGAGTTCAATATTGCACCAACTTGAAACAGGCTGTAACTACAGAGATGAAAATAACTACTAGTAGTATTGGTAGATCACGTATTTGCCACCCTCAGCCACCCACCTTCAAGTTCTTCGACACAATATCCCTTAAATTTTCACACCAGAATATCTTTCAAAAAGCATAAAGAGAAATACAAGTGCAGCTATGCTTCCAATCGGTAAGCTCCATTGATATTCTCTGCTACATGTGGTATGAAAAGTTGGGGGAATTATTATTGTATAACTTTAGTCGACGAAGATGGGTGGTTAAAAGTGGTTAGCACATAATCTACGGATACCTACTTTGAGAAGCACGAATACATTGTAATATCAACTTGGAACCATTATTTGCGCCATTGAGGCTAGTAGTAATAAAATACGCAGAATCTACGGGGCATTGATCCGACCCGAAGAATGACCACGTTGGAACCATAACCCCTCTCCATACAGATAGTAAGACGGTTGTGCATGTATAGCCTGAGATTCTTATCCGACAACCTGTACTCGGATCAGATTGTGTAAATATTTCTGCGGAGGCTAAAACATACTCTCAGGGATCATTAACAACTCTGACCGTGACTTCTCTGCCAGTGAAAGTTACTTCACTCCGATTACGAGAAGCAAAATCGATTGAGCTAAAGTATGCTGCATTACTTCGGTATTTCCTTGGTATATCTTCATTCCAGGTATATCCCATCGAAGCACGGAGAATTATATGCTGCGAAGCAAGGGCCTGTAAAAAATGAAAGTAATGCACCATTGCCATCAAACTACTGGTATCAAGTATCAATGACACTGGGAGGACACTTACGCAAAGAGCACACCAAACTAAACTAAAAGATAATTGAATAGGCGAATCGATGCCCACTAACACACAACTGATAATGCCAGCTATGGAGGCAACGGTGGCTGACTCGACAAGGATAGCACAGATGCCCAAGTAAGTCCTCCTTGCATATTCCTCGAGATGGCCTTGAAGTTTGTAATGGAAGAAAAGTAGACGGCCACATATCATCAAAGTGATAACGGCATTCAAGCCCATGGATAAGATATATGAAGTCATTTTCAGGTTATTGCCAAATTTTGGACTCAAAATATGGCCAGTGGAGTCCCAGATCTGGACGATGACAAATAATACTGAACTAGTTATAAGCATATATTAGGGAAAATAATATATGGAGCAGAGACAACCTGTGAGTATAATAGTGCACAAGAGTGGTAACAAGAGAGCCCATATTCTATTGTTGAAGATGATGTAACATCGAAATGTCTAGCATTAATCAAGACGTTTATTATTTTTTGATTGGTTTGACTAAAGAATTATGAAGGCTTACCATTAACAGAGAGTCGAGGATGTTTGTAGCCGTTTTGGCCGCGTCCGCTGAAATCAAATAACCTAATCCCAGACTGTTGTATAGGTACGCCAGTGATCCACCCTTATAATTCCTGTCGTTGATCCACATCATCTGAGCGTTTAATACAGACCCTATAAACCACACTGTGTTTAAAACGGCGAATAATATGCTGTATAAAATGTAGAATCGCCGATGTACTGGCGATATGTCATCATTGAACCAGAGAAAATATACTGATAGGACAAAGAAAGCGTAATAAACCCCTGTTTTCTATCTGAGCATTATTATATGGGCCTGAATAAATATCCGTCTAGCCAGAGCCTACCAAACACTATGGCTGATATTATGAACCCGATGTAAATGGATTGTTCGATGACAGCCTGGGTTGACTCAGACGACGGAAGGCCTGACATTCTGTCTGTTGATATAACTGTAGCCAAAGAATCTCAGTAGCCTTTCCAGACATTCATGCGTTATATAAATCCCGGTCAAGAATCCATGCTAACGTCAAGTGCAAAAATGATAGTGATGCATCACTGATCGGCTTTTGGCATGTTGCGAGAGATGCGAATACGTGGGCTGTATACAACTTGGAAATTTTTGCCATGCTTTTTTTGTTCGCGTGTCAAACTAGCCTTAAGGTGGTATAGTAAAAGGTATAGAGTATTAGGAATATAAATGTGTCAAGGAGAATGGTCAGTGGTAAGGCTGGTGAGACTCGTGAGCTGTGGGGCACTTAGAGTCACATTCAGCTCTTCATGTTCCTCAGGCATCAACATTGCATCAAGAATCGCTCACATGTGCTGATAGTCTGATGCGTGGTATCGGCTAAGAATAATGGACAGTGTATCTATTTACAGAGCACAAGAGTCTTATGCAAAATACTAGTAGCTGGAAGCCGTACAATCAACCAATAGGAGAAAGTTCATATGCTGAACGAGCCATAGTTAGGTTACGGATGTCAGCGCAGTGTCCAAAGTGTTTCAGACAGTCGATGTGTACGCTCTGATAGCCTTCGTAAGTGTCAGTACTCTATCGTATTCCGTTGCCACGTACACGTAACTGCATCACATCCAGAGGCCCAAGAGGCCTGAGACCTGAGATACCATGCGTGACCTAAAAATGCGCTGGCTTGCGCTCGCCTCTCTAGTATTTCTTGTTTGATTCGTTGAATTGTTTTATGCAGCCTAACGTTAGTCTAGACTTAAAGCTTGAAGTCTTGTACATAAGGCCAATCTGCTTCTAAAAAAACAGGTCAGAATAAATTTCTGGGGACGATAAGAAGGAAACTAGACAGGAGACATGCGTACATATGAAATTTAAAAGCACAGACTAGGGTGAAATTATATACACCTATGCGTAATCCTGCATGCTAGCTGGAGTGTGATAGGCTCGCCTTGATTATGTGGTCTCCATTTTACGAGAGCCTGGCGCATGGCGGTGAACCAACCTATGCTTCCTATGCTTGGTTGACTGTATTCAAATTCTCCTGGCTCAGCCTCTCTGTAAGCATATACAGCCTAGTGACCAACATGGCCTTAAATTCCGACTTCGCTCGTGGTATGCAGACTTTATGTGGGCAGAATACAAACAAATCATCATTCCTATCAAAGAACTAAAGCCGAATTATGATCAGGAACTCAACTCCGTACGTTGATTCAAAGATACACTCACTAATTGCCTATGAGCAAAAATAAAATTACAAGAATCCTCATCGAGAAGACCAGCCAGCATTTTTCCATGCATTCTTCGCATCCACACCCTCACTCGTCCATATCTCTTGCACGACGGCCCTTGCACTCACCACGCATCCCTCCAGTAACGGGATACCACTCGCGTAGCTCCCACACACCCACACACCTGGCATTGTCAGCTGGGCTTTTCCTGCCTCATCACTCTGTTCCTTCTTTTGCAGCGGACCGAGATCAACCCCCATTTCATTGGGCACAAACAGCTTCGCAATCGCTTGCTTCGCCTCGCACGTCAGCACCGCTCGCTGCAGCCTTGCGATCGATAGCACGCGCTCGGGATCAATCGGTACGATCGGATTCGTGGTCTGATACACTTCGCTGTACGGCCCGGGCAGGTGATGCGAGGGGGCTTGGCGGATATGCGTGGCCATTGTGTACGTCGGTGGTAGACAGAGTTTACTCTGCGATATGTCGGCGCCGTTGTTGAATGACGATGGGGAAGAGCATGTGAAGAGGTTCAGCTCCCGTCGGTCTGAGAGTGCGTCGGGGAGCAAGGCCGGGTCGGTGTGGTTGATGACGATGCTGGGTCGGTAAAGGATGGTACCGAGTGCGTTGGCGAGGCTTGAGATGCGCTTAGCTTCTTGCGTTGCTGATGAGTTGGTGGCAGCGGAGTCTTGTGTCAAGGAAGCAGAATAGGTTCGTAATATGGCAGCGGCCGTGTTGGCTTCGGTGGCGAATATAACGTGAGAGAAGCCTTCGAAAGTCTTTTGCTCGGAGAGCTCCGCTCCGCACTCTATTGAGAGAGAAGGGACACCAGAAAGTGATGAGGTATGAGCGACTCGAGTGATAGGACTAGACAAGTGAACTCGAGATTCGGTAGCGTGTACTGTCAACCGCTTCACTACGTCCTGCACGCCGGCTGTCACTACATAATGTTGCGTGAATAACGTTAAAATGACATAATCTAAGCAAAACGCATTGTTAATCGTAAGAATCTAGTCTCGGACACGCGCTCGACAGAGAAGCCCACTTGCCTAGGAACTCCTCGACTGGGTGTTCCCAGACATCTTCAGCAGGTGCGGTGCAGATGGCAGAGAAAAGCGGAACCAGAATGTCCTCTACAAAATGGTCCCATGAAGCACCTAGATGGGTCCACGAGGTTGGGGCTGCAGCACGGGCCCACTCCCGGAAAGACATCGTCTTGACCTGTGCTGGCCTCATGAACGAGATAGAGAGTACCAAAAGCCGAGCGTAATGAACGACGACGATAAGGATTGAGAGAGCAAAATATCCTAGGGACGAAGCGTGTATATAGAAAGGCTCGGCCTTGTGGGGTGCAAGAAACGAAGGTAAGCTAACACCAGCAAGTCCAGAGGAGCCATTATAAATGAAGGACGTTGAGGCATTTCGGCGAGAGTCATATGTTGAAAACGAGTAGGAGAAGTTAGCCGGGTGAAAAGCTACACCAAGGTGCTTATATAACGCAATGAGGTTGGGATAATAGCCTAATGAGACAAAGCAATTCGTGAGAAAATACTTGATCAGCATGAAACCATAAATAAAAGTCCCTGACCTCCTTGAAATGACCGCATGGGGGCGTCTACGCGCCATTCTCCGGACTTTTCGCCTTTAGGTTGCACTGACACCGAGGCAGCATCCATTCCCAAGGATGCTGCCTATGAAGGATCTGAGCTTGTCTTCGTATATGTTGGCGGTATAACTCACCCTCTCGAACAAGTGAACCTCAAATTCAACATTGTCTCCAGCATTTTTTCGTGGGGTCGAGAGCAAGTGAGCAGCGGTCAAACCAGCAAGACCGCTTCCAACAACGGCTACCTTGACTGCGCGTGTCATGACTGGTGTATCTGAATAGTTGAAGACAGAGAGAATACGATGATTGACTGGCCGAGTCCTGTGACTCCTGGCATGGCGCGAAGACTTTCTATACCCGGGCGCATGATCGCTTCCGGGCTTGTCACCGACGCGGCTATTTCCAGCTGATTGCATGATCGATTACACTTTACACGCCAGTAACATTGACTACTTACTGCATCACGTACTATCACCTCCCTAAATAAATATGTATGTGATGACCGCAAGCTACTTGCTCCAGCACCCGCCACTAGTATTGCGTGAATTTGAATTGACTCTGACACGTGGCAAATCGAAATAATACATTCGTCTATAGTTCTTATACAAGTGTGGTAATCGTTGTAGTGGATGTTTGGGCCAATCAAGACCCCGAGTATGTGACGTCAGAATACGCTTGCGGTCTTTCCCAGCTCTTTATGATCACGCAGCGGCATCGGTCGAAGCGGTTGCCGCGAACGTCAGAGTTTCAATTCTTCCCCGACCCTTGCATTCTTTTTGTAGTAGGTCGTTGATAACCTTGAATTGTGAAGGGTCGATAAGGATGGTCTACAAAGTTATAACAAGATATCAGCTGGACTATACTGGACGATGTAAACTTCCTTACTGTCTGCCATTCGTTTTCATTTGTCTCATCTTTTTCAACCTTGTCTGTGCTTTTCGTAACCTGTGGCTTGACCTTATCCGCATCCGCTGCCGGGAGACTGATTTTGATCCTCATCCGTGCTCTTTGGATGGGAAGATCTGATTGAGCCTGTATAATCCGAATGCATTCTGATACTTGACTTTTGGCGTTTTTGTTTTGTTGAACGCTATAGCCTGCTTGGTCCATGGCCTTTTCAATCATGCTGACGGGATATGGTCGTTGTGTCGCAGGATCGACACATTTTTCGGACACCAACGTTGCTATTTCTTTTCGAAGTGAGGAAAGGTCGTGCTCACGCTCCTTCTCGCCAACCTGGACCTCGCCCTTCTTCAAGATCTGCAGGATTCATGTAAGCACTTGTGTCGGCTACTTAGACTTTTGAGTCCTGGTACCTCCTTCACGATCGTATCTTGATCCGTTGTGCCAAAAGCCTTCTGTAGGTCATTGTGTTTGGCCATTTCGCCCTTAGATACGTTCACAAAGACGTTACTGATCTGCAACACATCGTCCAGACTTGTTTCGCTGATCCGCATGTCAGTTGTTAATAAGCATCGTTAATGATATGCATATGGACATACACGCCATTACGCCATTCTTGCACTTTGTTTTTGTAACAAGCAATCTAATTATAGAGACGTAAGAATAACGCCAACCGCCGAGTTGTCGAGATATACAAACCTCAAATCGCTTTCCGCCTTTCCTTAGACGAACGATAGAGACGTTTGTAAGCCTATTAAATAATAGACACCGATAAGCACGAGAGACATGCCAAACAGATGTGACATCACTTGATCTGATTAGATGGTTGATTAATAGGCATGGCTTGGACCCAGTAGAGTTAAGTAAAGATGAAAGAAAATCGTGGTTGGACAAAGCACAGTCCCGGATTTATACTAGTGAGAGAGGACAAAAAGAGCTGTAATGACGCAGAGCCCAGTCAGGCGGACCATGATTAGATTAGGTCCCGGAGCCGAGCGGATTATGTCAGCAACGGACCAATGTGCGCAGTGCCGTCATCTCAATCTTGGATCCGGCATTCTCACTCCTTGACCAAGGCCTACAACCTGATCACGCTCTAAGGGCTCATTCTTAAGGATGAAGGGATTCACGAAGACAATTAAGCGGTGTGTATGGTCACCCCTCTCTAATTCCCGGGCCTAAACTAAACAAGATATATAGAACTCCACACATGCTGACCTCCAAGGTCGGCATGTCCAAGAGTAAGTCGTATGACGCATGGTGAAGAAAACGAGTACCTAGGGCTCTAAATTTGAACTGCACAAATATACAACACAGAGTCTACTGATCCCGAATTTGATGACTACCAACGCCATTTCACAACTATGGAGCAGGCGACCGAAAAGTTGCTTAAGGATACCAAAGCGTTTACGGATGCAGTTGCTAGTACGTTTTCAACATTTTTGGTACATGGGAGTGTTGACGAACTGCCCAACTAGCTCTGTTCATGGCCGCCTCTGGATTTTCTAACCATTTCTCCGTAATTTTCCACCCCATCTCCGGAGAGTATGATCTTATCGGAAAGAATCCCGATGCTGCACACACTATTCGCAACGTTGACGCGTACTCGAGCAGCATGGAGGAGCTCAAAATCACCATCTCTCCCGAGCTAGAACTCATTGAAAGCCGGGTAGTGGGCCCTACCAAGGAATTCCAACAGGTTCTAAAGACGATCCGGAAAACGATCACCAAGCGAGACCACAAGGTACGCGGGCTCGGCTAATATGCGTACCGGTAGACTATGCTAAGGCGATGAAAATTGTAGCTTATTGATTATGACAGATTCAATAACTCATTAACAAAGCTGAGAGACAAGAAGGAGAAATCTTTAAGCGATGAGAAGAATCTGTTCAAGGTACATAAAACAGTACTTTTTAATATGCTATCGTGCTGATGCAGATTAGCTGGAACAAGACTTCGAAAACGCGACTCAAGAATATGATTACATCAATACGACGCTCAAAAACGAGCTTCCACAATTTATGCAACTCGCGACCCAATTCATCGATCCGTTGTTCCACTCTTTCTACTACATGCAGTATGTGGAGAATAATTCGGATTTTCCTTGCACTCTAACGAGGCTCTGATGAAGGCTGAATATCTACTACCTACTCCTTGAGAAGGTTCAGGCATTCGCGTCTGAGAAATACGACCTCGCCGCCGTTCCTGGATCCCAAATAGAGGCTGACTACACAGAAAAGCGGACAGATGCCTGGCACGAGATTGAAAGCTTGAATATTATCAAGCGTATCATTTCAACATGTGCGTTAACTTGTCTTGCAATAAAAAATTATGCCGTGTCTGACTTGTATATTTGTAGCGAAAATGGTACAGAACCAACGCTCCTTGAGTGGTGGTTCCGGCTCGCTTGGTCGTTCTCCCTCAGCAGCGACGACAGCCTCGGCGAGCACTGTCGGCTCGCGCTCCGTATCGGGTCCTTCAGGATTCGTGAAGAAGGCACCTCCGCCTCCGCCATCATCCGCAGGAGCGGTTGCGCCTCCACCATACTCGCCTTCATCAGCTGCGAGCGCTGCTGTAGGGAAGCGCGCGCCACCGCCACCACCTCCATTGAAGCCCAAGCCAGCACCACCACCTCCTCAGCCTGAGTATGTCATTGCGCTGTACGATTACGCAGCACAGGTGGGCTCCCTCCATTTGCTTTATTTTGTTGGTTTAATAGGGATTAACTCTATTCACCACTGTCAGGCGGACGGTGACTTATCATTTAACACCGGCGACCACATCGAAGTGGTCGAGCGTGGGGCAAGCGCCGAAGATTGGTGGACTGGCAGGCTGAATGGCGTCACGGGAGTTTTCCCAGGTAACGTCCTTCGCATATTCCTTTTTTGATGGTGTAAATAAAGCTCACCATCTTATCCCTGTTTAGGTAACTACGTGAAGGATGCCTGAATATTAATACAATTACTTCCGTCTTGTTTCTTCGGATTAAATATTCTTTTCTTGAATTCCAATTATACAACATTCGGTAACGGATATATACTTAAATATATTACAGACGTGGGAAGTGATAGATCCTTCTTGCGAATTCGCTCCTACTTGCCGCATTAACTTAGACGATTATCTTTCCTTCTTTTCCTTCCTCTCTTGATTTCTTGGTTAATAAATTTATCACGGATTCTGCAGCCATTTAGCTTCGCGAACTTGACGCAAGCTCGCTCGCTCCGCCGGATCTAGGCGGAGCATAGACTCCAGGAGCTCAAGTAGCTCTTCTTGTTCGGGGTTTAGCTCATCGTCTCCAAACATGTAATTCCGTAGGGGAGTAGTAGGGCCGTACGTCTCCTTCCATGAACCTAAGATGTGTTTTTCAGCCTCGATGATCCAGGATCTGTAAAGTGAGGAAACGTACCGTCAGGATTAAAAAAGTCATCGCGATATTTCCCATTCTCTTTCACATGCGATGGCAGATCTCCGAATGTGGCTCGATGGAAGAGTGGTAGTATATCTTGATCTTTGACGTCCATTGGGACTAGTGTTTGGCCTGTGCGCAGTTGGAGTATCTTGAGGCGCCATAGCGAAAAAAAGGACAAAATTAACAGGGTTTTCTATTTCTTAAATGATATTCGTGCTTACGATGCATCCCAGTGCCCAAATGTCAATCGTAGTGCCCCATTTGAGTCCCACGCATACCTCGGGCGCACGCATATACGGACGCTGCACCAAGTTCGTGTAGTGTTTTTCCGTGCGGTCGGCCCAGCATGCTGTAAGCCAAAATGAGTACATTCTGCGAATGATGGTCAGTTTTTAACCCAGCACCACTAACCTTGTTCTAGATCGGAGACTTTGACCTGAACGTCACGCCAAGAGTTGGGGTCGTTGATTTGCCCAGGAAGTGAGATGGATATTGGCATAGACTTATATCGTCGGACCTTAATACCAGCTTGAGTCTCTTCTTTGATGTATTTTTTATCAGTTGTGCTAGATTTCAAAATGGCACGCTCGATGTCTCCCACGGCAAAGGTGATGCTGTTGGTCTTGAGACCTATAAAAGCCATTAGCGAGTTAAATGAAAAACAACAAGGAAAGGTAAAAACAGGATGATGACACATACCAGCATGAACAACATTACAATCATGGATATACTCAAGTGCCAAGCTTGTCTGCCTTGCTACATGCTTGATAATCGCGTTTGGGATCTTTCCGTTGACGAATCTTTGTGAGAACGAAGCGAGGCTTTCGCTCAACAACTCCATAATCAGACACAAATGGCGACCATTAGGTCCTTCGTGGTGGAAATGATCGTATAACTTCACGACGTGCGGGTAGCCTGGATGGTCTGCGCGGCCGTCCCGGATAGCTTGAAGGTGTTCAAGCTCATGTAAGAGGCTGCCAGAGACGTCGGTTACCGAGCCTGGATACGGTGTCAGTGCACGGGATTTATCTGATGTCTAGTTCTTAAAGGCGTACTAGTGAGGATCTTCAGTGCAGCGTAATGATCGGTCCTATTGGCAAAGTCAGGAGCCGTCACGTTTATTCCGGGTCCATATGACTTACGTTTTGTCCTTCACCAGCCAAACGGTTGCCTGCTTACCCCACGCTAGTTTTCGAGTGACGATATATCGCCCGTTGTGAAAGGCATCTCCAACTACCACAGGATAGTAGCCACCAGTTCCATATTTCTCTAGGGGCTCCTCAACCTCGTGCCAATACCGAATACGCTCCACTCGCGGGTCCTCATGGTCTCTATCGAGCTGAAGCCACGGTGCCTCAAGAAGCTCTTGAGGAGTAGCTCGTTTGACTGGATCCAGCCGTAACATTGATTTAAGAAGATCTAAGAGCTCGTCTGTCGTCTTGGTGGGTGATAGCTTCCCCAGATTATCCTCTAGAGATATAGAAGTAGTTTCATGCAAAGGCTTTTCTGTTTAGATCAGGTTAAGCGATTAATTTAAGAAGAGTGTTGCTATCTGGAATGCACTTACTATCCTCACGGTAATATTTCGAGCTATATTTCCCATGCTGGATCATGTGAGCTGGAAGTTCACCGAATACACCTCTATGTATATCCAGGACCAAATCGCCATCGATGTTTGGCTTAATCATCGATTTCCCAGCACATAGCTCCTGCGTCTTGATGAAAACATTATTAGCTCCTGAAATTGTTACGCGTGGAAGTTGGAACAAACCACGCAGGCCAATGACCAAATATCCGCGGGCTTGCCCCAGGGGTAGCCGATACATATTTCCGGGGAACGAAGTGCGGCACTGTAAGGAAAGGTGGTCGCATACTGGCCCGTTTCATCAGCCTGGACAGCTGAATCGATTTAGTAGTACGCATCAACTATACGTCAATATCACTGACTAAGACTCACAAACTCCTAGATCTGTCAACTTGACGTGAACGTTCTCCCATGAGCGGTAATCATTCTCTTCAGCGGGGATGATGACTCTATTCGAGCCTTTCTTTTGTGTACGCGTGATTTGTATAGGTTTCCCATCGAGCCCAGGTTGGCTAAAGGTTTGAGGAGTTGAGGCGGACAAAGCTGACTGGTCAGCACATCTCAGCGTAAAAAGGATGTTGTCAGGCTTGACATCCGCATGGACGATGTTGCAAACATTGTGGAGATATTGAAGCGCCAGTACTGTCTGTCTCGTGGCACGCCTAATCACGGCATGGGGAATACGACTGTCTTCGAAGTGAGTAGCAAAAGATCCTAGAGATTCCGAGAGTAGCTCCATCACCATGCAGAGGTGCTTGCCGTTTGGGCCTTCATGATAGAAATGATCAAGCAGTTGGACGACATGAGCATGGCCAGGATGGTTCGGATTCTGCTCTCGTATCCGTTTGAGGAAATTGAGTTCATGCATGACTTTTCCAAGTGCGTTCGTTGCGTCGCCTTGAAACAAATCCCTCAGTTTTGTTTAATTTTTACACGTTAAGTATGATTCCATACCAATTAATACCTTCATAGCTCCATAACTCTGGTCTCTGCGGAGATAACTTATTTCATAGAAAATTAAAGTAGGTTGCATATGCTTTCTTACTGTTGATTCTGGACGAGCCATACGGTAGAATGGGCACCCCACCCAAGCTTATTGATGACTTTGTATTTGGAGTGGAATATGTCACCAATACGAACGGGGTGGTACCCCGATGGGCAGTAATCAGATATAGGTTCCTCCAACGAAACCCACTCAGGCGTCGAAGTTGACTTCGAATCGTGATGATATGGACTGGAGGATGCAAAGCTTCGACAATGATGGTTTGGACGAAAATGTACTGTACTCCGAGCTCCAATGTTTGGTTTGGTGAATAGTCTTAGAGCGGTCGGCCTTTGCTGCAAAGAGCTGGCAATAAAGACCCGAGGGAATGGTTGTGGACAGCTCGGCGGAGAACCCAGAGCTTGAGATGCCCGAGGATTCAAGTTGATATTGATATATCGGAATTTGGAAAGTTTTTGCATGTGAACAAGTTCCGATCCAGAGGGATACAGAGTAAAGAAGTGCTTAGGCTTCCAAGCCAAGCGTTAATACTATTGACAGTCGAGACTTTAAGAATAATACCACGTCAGATTCAGATTCTCCAGGAGACGGAAATAAGTGCCCACATAGGTAGTGCACGTCTGACCCGTAAATGATGACTTTGATAACGTAGGCTCGGTCGTCAACGTCACTGTGGGCATCAACAAGCACAACTCATTTATGATGTCATGATGGTAGCATTGCACATAGTAAATCGAAGTTAGGTAATACTAGTAACCTTGATTTTCATCACACTTGTTACCTAATACGGAAAGTAAATGGGTAAGCGACTTATAGTAACTGAACTTCAGAAGTAAAAGAATAATTATGAGACGTGTCACTACTAGTATTTACAAATGAGTAGCTATGTGCTCCCTAGGAACAAACTATTGCGAGAAAGCAGTATCTCCGAGTCGAGTTGGTTGTGAACCATAACAGGGTTGTACATGATTGTGGTAAGTAAGCATCCGAGTCGGCCGTATGACCAAATATGATTGATAATGACCGACGCTGGCTTGCAATACTCGCATACTATCAGTTGGTATGGTAGTGATCTTCCGTCGGTGGATTAGTGGACCCCTGAGTAACTCACGTAACGGCTTACTTAGCGAGCAACTCCTGCTGATTACCTAAGTATCCAAGGATTATAAACGTGTATTCAAATCAAAGCCTGTACCTAGGCCAGAATATAAAATGGCAGGAGAGAAGAGGGGTATGAGGACCACACAGCCCATAAGTTGCATAACTCGAACGACGACATGAGCACTTTCAAATCTTTTGCAATCATTGGATCTGGCCTCGTTGGGGGTCATATCGCCAAAGCAAGTGGCCATTCATGAGCTTATCGGTAACGATGCTAACATCATATTTGAAACAGGCGCTAATCAAGAAGAACGTAAAGCTTATAATTCTCTCACGCTCAACCGCAAAATCAGTCCCCGAAGGTGCTAAAGCAATCCAAGTTTCCTACACGGATGTGCCCGCACTGGCCACAGTGCTCAAGGAGAATGAGGTCGACGTCCTAATTTCAACCGTCTCTGGATCTGCGATCGAGTCACAATACCCTGTTATTGATGCAGCTGTCGAAGCCGGTGTACAGCTCTTCGTTCCGAGCGAGTTTGGTATGCCATCTGTCGGCAATGTAAACGAACATATTGGGAGAAAGGCCAAGGTTTCCTCATATAGCGAGGGAAAGGGGCTTCCATACACACTATTTTATGTGAGAATCAAGTCAATTTTAATAGCCACCCTGAGCTAACGTAACAATATAGACGGGATATTTCCTTGAATTTATTGACTGGCTTGCTGGCTTACAGCAGACGGGACAAATCTACGTTCTCGGAAAGGGAGACGTGCCATGTTCGTGGACAGATTTGGAAGACATCGGAGGTAAGTGCGCCACTCGCACGGTATCCATTTTTTATATATAACCAGCAATCTTATTTATGTGTTCAGGATTCGTGGCGCACGTATTGACTCTACTCCCCAAGACCGAGCTAGAAAACAGAATCTTCCGCATTGAAGGATCAAAGGCCACACTTCTCGAAGCAATCAGAACAAGGCACCCAGAGAAACCTATTGAATATGTCGATTCCTTCCCAGAGAGCATTGCATATTTGGACTATTTCCAGGGAAGCCTTAGGGATGGAAAAGCGAGTAGTGCATGGGATCCTGTCACCGGTAAAGAGCTGCCGGAGGGAACGTGGAAGGATAATGGAATTTGGACAGGTCACGTATGGAAGACACTCTGATGTGTGGCGCATCTAGTATACAGCGACGTAATTACATTAGTATCATCAAATATATAACCACGGAAGCATATTTGAGATAATCTCCTGATCTATCCGCTTACCAGAAATCTTGCCCTACAACAGGAGTCCCATGACAGCCTTAGTACAAGTACCATCATCACATGTGTACTACCGCCCGCCTGGGGAGGCTAACATGTAATCGACTGTCGTGTGTACTATCGCCTGCCTAGGGAGGCTATGACGGCCTTCCAACCTCATCTCTGTAGGCAGAAACCGATGTTTGCCATACTTACTTGAACATAAAACCCATCCCCCCTGCCGCCTGGCTCAGTGATGCTATCTGTAAATCGATATTCTACCGTACTCTGTTCATTATTTCCTCCTAACTTTATATTGTCATCATTCTATGTCTCCATCACTTTATGTCTCCATCATTTTATATCTTTCTTATCTCATATCGCCTTCATTTTGTTTTGATGTTCGGATTAAACCGCCCTGACCAAACTATAAAATAGCAGGAGGGGAAAAGGACAGAAGAATCATTCTCACACAGACAGCAAACAGCGAAACTAGAATATCCATCACATGAATACCTTCAAATCTTTTGCAATTATTGGATATGGCCTCGTTGGGGGCTACATCGCCAGAGTAAGCAGCCTCCACAGGCTTTCTGTGAAAACTTGAGCATTGAATTTGATACAGGCGCTGATTAAGAAAAATATCAAACTCATAATTCTCTCACGTTCATCCGTGAAATCAGTCCCTAAAGGCGCCAAAGCGACCCAAGTTTCCTACACAGATGTGTCTGCACTGGCCACCGTTCTTGAGGATAATGAGATCGATGTCTTGATTTCGACCATATCTGGAACAGCGATCGAGTCGCAATACGCCTTTATCGATGCAGCCATCGAAGCCGGTGTGCAGCTCTTTGTTCCGAGCGAGTTTGGCTTACCCTCTGCCGGCAGTGTGAGTGAACATGTCGGAAGAAAGGCCAAGGTTTCCTCATACAGCGAGGAAAAGGGGCTTCTATATGCATTGTTTTATGTAAGGATCATTCAGAGTCAAGTTTAGGTTCAAAGGCTGCCCCAGGCTAACAAAGTAACACACAGACGGGGTTTTTCTTTGAATATATCGACTGGCTCACTGGCTTCGAACAGACGGGAAAAATACGCGTTCTAGGCAAGGGAAATGTTCTATGCTCGTGGACGGATTTGGAGGATATCGGCGGTAAGTGCTCTATTTATTCAACATCTCTTTCCTATAGCTAGAAACCTCATTGTGGGTCTAGGGTTCGTGGCACACGTGCTGACCCAACTTCCTGAGGACGAGCTAGAGTACAGGATCTTCCGTATTGAAGGATCAAAGGCCACACTTCTCGAAGCTATTAGAACGAGCCATCCGGGAAAACCCGTCGAATATGTCGATTCCTTCCCAGAGAGCATCGCATATCTGGACTTCTTCCAACGGAGCGTGAGGGATGGAAAGGCAAGGAGTTCATGGGACCCCTTTACCGGCAAGCAACTACCGGAGGGAACGTGGAAGGATAATGGGATTTGGGCTGGTCATGTATGGAAGACACTCTGATGAGGGCTGCACCTCATTGTGTACCAGTGCTAGTGTACAACAAGGTAGTTACGCCGGGAGTATGAGTATGTAATATGTAACCACAGAAATGAATTGAAGATAATAATCCCCGGTGATCAAAGAGAATGGCCGAGCCCTTGGGAAAAGAATAGATGCAAGCTATTGATTATTGTGGAGAGAATGAGGGAGATGGCCGCTTCGCAGCAAGAAATCAACCAGAGAGGCTGCTAGGGTGACAAGTGACATCACAATGCTGTGACGCATTGTGGAATACCTCGTCTGTGATTGGCCAGCAGCGCATGCAGCGTCAACACTCATAATCACACCAGTCGCCGGATGCAAGGGCCGCACCGACTCAGCCACGGACCACCATGTCTCTAGTCACTCTCCCTCGTATGCACCGTCTGCTCGATGCTACCTCTATCTTGCATCGTATGCCCCAACGAAGAGCTGTAATGTCCATGTCGGGCTTCTCCGCCAATCCACGAACAGCACTACCTGGGCAACCACCACTTACCGACTCGCCACCAACGGTCGTCCCAGAATCATTATCTAGAGATGCTGCATCTCCGCAAACAGCTGCACGGCCACCATTACCACCCAAGGTCGAGAGACCACGGCCAAAGATCCGCTCAACCAAGGCTGCACTGACAATCGTATGTTTATTTAATTTATAATGACATCATTTTTATTTTATTTATTTCCCCGCGCCCATGCTCATTTACTTTTTCCAGACACCTACTGCTGTCAAACGACTAGAAGGCCTCCTACGAGGCCCTACACCACAGCTAATTCGCATTGGTGTACGGAACAAGGGCTGTGCCGGATTATCGTACCACCTCGAATATGTGGATAAGCCGGGTAAATTTGACGAGGTGGTGGAGCAGGATGGCGTCAAGGTGCTCATAGACAGCAAAGCGCTGTTCAGCATCATCGGAAGCGAGATGGATTGGCATGAAGATGAGCTGAGGTGCGTGCTTTCATAGTATCTACATCAAACGATGTTTGCTTACTCAGACACCCAACCCCCATGTAGCTCAAAGTTTGCGTTCAAGAACCCGAATATTACCGATGCTTGTGGTTGCGGCGAATCATTTACCGTAGGACGATAGAAGCACCTTACCACCATCCTTCTACTAGTTGGCGGCCTTATACACGCCTCATGTGACGACACTATTCACCACATCAGCCCACTTCTCAGTCAAATCCCTCCGGTCATTAACCCGTTGTATCCATACCTGCACCGGTCAAGCTATGCTTGACTAACTACATTATTTATTCCAATATAATTTACATTTCAAGAATCACGTCATTCAGCTGGTCTAATCCCGCCGCGTGCTTACTAAACCACAAACGCGAGAGCACAGCCTGCGAATAGCTTAACTTATATCCAGCACGCTTGAATTCGAATCATTGAAGTCAGGAGTGCTGCTGGTATCATTACGTCGGTGAAGCTGCCGAGGTGCAGCATGGAAATCCGAAAGTGTATGTTCCTCTGATTTGGGTGCAAATGGCTCGGACTGGACTTGGTGCATGTTCATAGTGAGTCTGCACCCGACGATGACTGCTAACGAGCCGGAATAGCCCAAAGGAGTCTCCACCCAGTCCTATAAACGACGAAAAAGTGAGTACTTGAACAGGAGCGCGATGATATGCTAGTTCTCTGCTGCTTACCAAGGCACGTAGCCAAACAGCCAAATCCACAAGGTCCGTGCATAGCACCCTGAGATACAAAAAAAAAAGAAAAAACTCAATTCTCGAATTACAGCAAGAAAAAAAAAATAAATACACAAGGAAATATAATACACTATCTTTCACTAGAATGTTCACCAGCCCGTTAAAATCCCACTTTTTTAGCTCGCGCATGTGCCGCACGCCGATCCAGAGCGCGAACGCGCCCAGAATGGCCTCATAGGTGATCATGGGCAACCAGAACTGGAAATAGTGCGCGGGGGAGACGTCGAGAGGTATACATACTGTGACAAAATCAAAAAGTGGATGCGACGTGGCTGGATAAAAGTGCAGAAGGATATCGACGGTGAGCGACCCGACTGAAAGGAAGGCTGTTTTTTTTTTCCTGTGCGCATACCTTGCATTTGTAGAGCTGCGGTGATAAGAATATCGAAGCACGCGGCAATTTCGCCCAGGAAGAATAGGCCCAGCAAAATGGCAACTGGTTTGGAATGGAAATATAGGGCGTATAGTCGGATCTGCAAGACGGCTTGAAATTAGGTCGTATTATCAATATCGGTCCTGGATATCACGGGAATTTCCCTTACCTTGTAGAGCGAATCGCACGACAAGACTTGACATTCCTTGGAACCAGAAGAAGACATAGCAACTAGTTTTTGTTTTCCCATATGTCCACAAGTCAGGCATGCATTGGATTGAGGTAGTATCGGTTCATCACAGACTTACTACTGTCAGAGAAAAGATCTTTAGTGTCAGTCCACACCCGGATCGCTAGTGATGATCCAGAACAAGGCGACCATATGTATAATAGAAAAGACATACTTCATTGGTGATAAGCTTGCTCGTAAAGGTTCCTGCTATGAGAAGGACTATCCCACCGCCAAAGTAACGGATCTTCGTGTTATATGTGAAAGATGGTTTGCGAATGTCATTAACTAGAGGAAGACGAGCGTACCCAAAGAAACAATGTTTTGATCCATGACCAACGGCGTTTCTAATGCCTTTGCGTGAGTGCATATAAGGTACAATACTTGATAAATGTGTCGCACCCAGATGTATTCCACCTTGATTAATGTAGAAGGTAAATATATTGCTCTTCCTCCGTCGGTGACTGTATACCTACCTCTTGGTCCAGAGTAATAACTGAATAGGCAAATTAACCGTGTTAACAAAGATTGGATGAATGCAGCGCGGTAGCGCAGTGTTCGAGCTTACAATGGTCATAGACAATCATGCTGGCCGCAGAGACTAGGTGCACAATATGCCTTCAGCTAATTGAGAGGCATCGCTCAGTCATAATTAGCTTACGTTCGAAAAATCGAGTCGTATTGACGGTGTAGACTAGATTTGAGATGAGCTCAATTATAGATGCCATAATACGAGTGTGAGCCTGTTCAGTGTTGTATAGTTCAGGGCTTTGGTTCTCTGTTGAAGGTAAAAATGAGACGAGATGCTGACACCAGAAGGGGGAAGAGGAGACTAAGGCAGCAGTCCCCTCCATTCTGGCTATTTACAATCCTTTTTGCCTATTTTGTGACCTTAACTGGCAGCTGTCAAGGCTGTAAAAGCAACATAAAGGGGGTTTATCAATAGAAAAGAAATACACGAGACCTTTGCATGTCTTCGGTCAGGACACAGAATAGCATGATGGATGAATATATCACCAGGTACAAGTTGGCTTGTACACAGATGGTGATCACATCATTGTTTTGCATGTATCAATTCACGTCACGATCTCCCGCCTGGTGAATAGAGCTTGATGGGATGATTGGTAACGTGATATGCTCTACATCTGAAATTTGAAAGATACTTGATCGAGGACTCGAGGAAGCTGTGCACATGCTCGCCCGCAGTGGAAATACGAGCTATGTCCACATGTCGTCCTATAATTTGAAAGGCGGCCACAATTAAAATCAAACCTTGAGCACGGGTACTTGAGCTCGAGCATCGGACCATAGCCAGATGCTGGGACGAAAGTAGACTCATCAATAACCTGAAGTCAGCTGTTACTGCCACGTCTCGGCCAGCGTGGTTCAGAAGTAAACATGTCGACGAAGATATCAAGCTTGGGCTTCATCAAGCATAGATAAAACATCCTTGCAATAGTCGCCTATAGCCGTTGTCGACTCCCGCAGAAGATTCATCACGGCAGTGAAGCGGTGAAGGAAAGTCTCAAATTTTGGCGTCCCCTCAGGCTACAATCGCTATATCCTGTTGTGATACAAGCAGTATGGACATTTTATTTCTTTCGTATATCTTTCATGTCTACAAATATTTTTCCCATTCTATTCTGTTGCATTTCTCTGTCGCCCTTATTCCACACGCATACCATACATTTTAATATACTTCCGGTGATCATGTGACCTTAGACACATCATCACTGCTGCTACTCTTCGACACACTTCAGTTCTTACAATAATAACTGAAGTGTACGTACATTGTTTCCTATTTCCTATTCTCACTCTCATACTTATTATTCCTTCCAGTAATATTGGTATTAGGTATATACTTGAGTTCTTACAGTTAATATTGGTATTAGCAAACTTAATATATCCTTTGTGGGAAATTGAATGCGCCTGAACCTTTGAATAACCATAGCACGAGCTAGTAGCAGAAAATCGATATATTGAAGGCACTTGTACTTTGCTACGCACGTTGTGCGCTTTCAGATTCGCAACTTGATTCGGGCCCCTTCGTCCGTTTAAATTGGTGCTCTCTGCGACGCTTTCAAGTTGCCACTTTTTTGGATGGTTGAAGCATAAATTTCCTAAACTTAGCTACTAGTAGTCTCAAGAATTATGATAGTATCACACTCATTAGCTTTTCTTTTCGAAATGATCTGTACCTCGTAGTCATGAAATTCATGACTGCGGTTTGTGAACGCCATTTAATCTAGCGTCACAAGGTCCGCTTATGGGAGGCTGGCCGGTGGATGATAATCACAGCCGGAACACATTGCTATAACCTGGCGGATTTCGCACCAAGGTTTCTATGTCCACCACCATGATGTAGCACATGCCAAGATAAACCATGGACATACCATAGCCAATTTCCGAGTCTCTTTCGAAAACCAAATTCTTGTCTCTTGTAGACTCAAATTCAGCGAGTTAGATGTTGATGTCGTCGGTGGAGCGCATGTTGTTATTCGTCCGTGGAATATAGTAAGAGAAGAAGAAGAAAATTGGTTAGCGGGTTTCCAAGAGCGCGAGGTGGTGCAAATCGACTTATCTTCTTCAGGCTCTGTCGACCCCAGCCGCTCGCACAAACATCTTCGTCGTCAGAGAGAGGGGGCGCCTCCCTCTCCCGTCAGACTACGATGTGCGCTGATGATCCAGGGTCGACCAAAAATAGTAGCCTTAGGAATTTAGCGGAAAAGAAGAGAAAATACTCAGCGAGATGTAAACCGTTTCGACCAGCCTTCCCAAACCCAAGTCGACGAATGAAGGTGTGCAACGAAAGCACTTATCTATGTCTAAGCATCAGGATACGAAATGAGTTCGGAGATGAGATGAGAGAGCGATGCTTCGATAAATGAGCACTACAGCCATGAGTAAAACTGAGATTTAATCACAATATAGGACGCATATAAGCGCTTGCTTTTGAGATAACGCGAAGGATGCAATTAATCCCCAGGCCGAGCACGTGGGGATTTCGAAGATCTCTGAGGGATAAAATGAAAAATACCGCATAAAGAAAGTTCAAGTGACAGTGGAGATGAATAAAGAGATAATAAAAAAATACCACTCAGAGTCACCGACGAAGGCACAAGGAATGTACTTGATGAGAGCAGAGCGCAACGAGGAGGGAAAGATGGGGAGCTTCGAATCGGCATTGAGAAAGCGAAGGGACCTGCGAATAAAGTAATCGGTGAGTTTGAAGATATAAATAGAAGCGTAGAAAAGATAGCAGATAAACAAGAAGGATGTTGAAATCGATGGAAGGCAATTAATGGAAGGGAAAAAACGAGATAGATAAATAAAAATTAGAGCGGACGATGAGGGAAAAATTGATGTAGGGGGGATAAACAGTGGGAAGACTGGTGGAAAGGGATTAATAGAGGACGGTTGTTGGGAAAAAGATTAAATGTAGAAGTCGGTGGGGGGAGGTAATTAGTGAAGAAAAATGAATAGGGGATGGATAAAGAGTATATGAATAAGAACAGAAACAAAAAACGGAAACGCAGAACAGGAATGAAGAAAAGGAAAAGAAGTTTTCATTTTTTGAATCTTGAAGTTTCTCCGCATCAAACCAAATCATAAGCCCAGACTGAACACCGCTCGACTTCCAGCCTACATAAGCAAGTCATCCAGTTGTGCAGATTAATGTCATCGACTCATAACGTGAGCGTGAGCCGTACATCCGCGACGATAGCGAAGAGCATCTGATGCCCTTAGGGTTCCCAGTTCCCTCCTCTACACCATTACGCAATCAAATCGAAGCCAAGGGACACGGGACAGCGCTATCCACAAAGTGCCCTATTGGAATTCTTGAAGGCGTGATGAAGAGGTTGCTGGACGGGATGGGATCACTCAGTATATGCGCGCGACGTGGGTAACGGACAGCTACGATGGCCGGAAGACAATCAATACCACGTCTACCGGATATGCTTTGAGGCATTGAGGAGGTCTAAGGAGACGGATAATGTCAATAGGGCTAGATGACGGTAAGATGACCGGAAGATACTCAAGTTAGGGGGAGGGCGGCTCCTTCTCTCTCCTCCCCCTTACGACGCACTGCCCCGCCACCACACGTCTCCTTATTCTCACTCGTTGAGAAACCAAGGAACGGCCTTGACGGGGCGCGCCGCTTCGTCGTCCGAACCCTCGATCTACTGCCGCCCCAGCATCGCCAGACCCGCTGCCTCGAGATCTATCTCGTCCACATAGATGATGCGAGGCGGAGCCAAGTCCATCGGAGGTTCCACGAACTGTTTGACTTCGAATGGAATGATATCTGCGAATTCAGGCTGCACGTCGTCGTCCCACCTCATTTCAGGCATGGGCGCATTGAAATAGTCAAAGTCGCTTTGAGGCAGCTTGAGGAAGCGCTCGCGCATCTCGCGCATCACAGCAAGCTGGGCCGCAGTGGGCGCGTGGAAGACGCGCTCCTTAGTACCGGCACGGACCTTGCGTCGCAGATCTTTGCCCCTGAGCTTCGTCTGCTTCGGCTTCCTAGCAGGACGGGCGAAGGTGGCGTTGGCGGTAGCCTTGGTCTTGGAAGACACATTGCACTTGAACACGCCTTGAGGCTTGTTGGACTCAGAGACGGAGCTAGCGCGAGAAGTAAAGATTTTAGAGAACATCGTGCTCAGGGTTTTTAATCGCAAGTAGAGTATAAGCTCTGATATGTGTGTGTGTGTTAGGTGGGGGGGGGGACGAAAAGAGCGAGACAAGGGCATCTTTTATTTTCTCAGGCATAGGAGTATTCTCGAGCATGTGAAAAAGAGATATGTTACGATCTAGGAGGCTGGGTCCGCTAATTTTCAAGAAGCAAAAGCCATATAGCATTCAGGAGTGTTTTCTCCTATATTTTTGTGTGACTTAAATGATCCGGTCAAACCAGCTTCGATTGGGGACGATGATGCTGATAAGTTCGCCTACTAGTAAGCTTGGAGGCTATGCCCAAGGGAGATAGATCCTATAGCATAAAATTTTGAGCAGTAGGTTATACAATGCTCATAGAGTACAAGCTGAGAGAAACCGGCGCTATATGGTATGTAGTAGCATACTTTGCGCGGTTGTTGATGTAAACGAGTGCGCCATGCGCGCAAAAGGGGTGAAAAAGTAAACAAAGCGCGAAGTGCGCGTTCTTGTTCCTGTCGAGTTGCCGAGCCAGCCACCTCGTGATTCGACTTCGATATCAAACATTACTTTCTTCTGACATGTAGGGGTTAGGGGTTGGATTATCCGAATCAAGCGCTAGGAGCGCTCAGGACTCCGGAATTAGGAATGAGGGACTTGGATTCAAGTTTATTTGCTGTACTAATACTATGCGTTACTACAGTATTCTCTCTCTATATTTGCCAGTGTCGCCTTCGTCTTTCTTGAAAGTCTCATCATAATATCAAATGTTGGATCTTAATCACGGCGATCGAGGGTCTCATAGACAGATGGCTTGGGTGTGATCTGCATGCTTAACGTTTAGTTTGTGAATATATTAAATAACAGTGAGTCATAAACCCTTACTCCAAAAAATTAATCTCAAGACTTGAAGTCCATAGTTAACCAAGACTACTCCTCGCTTACGATGTAATGAGCGCCAAAAAGTGAGCCATCCGTTCCCGGGAGGTCTCTAGAAATCTGAAGAATTGGGGTTATAGATTACTCGTGCTAATAACAATGAAGCCAATATAGCATACTTCGCCAGGAATTGGATTAGATATTACGGTAGAAATGGATATGAGGATGTTCAGTGATAGAAAGGCCGAGTATGTTAGCTTCATTGTAAAGGACAAGTTATTTTTGAAGTTGAAAGGATGAGTGGATGACGGAAATTGTATCTTCAACTTATCTCAATCCTTTTATAGTACTGGGCGATATCCCTGTGTCCCTGTATTCTGACGTTTCGACAGTAAATGATCGAGAGGCATCACGGTGTAGAAATCGCTCCAGTAATAGGATCAGCATCATGCCTATGTCCAGAAGTAAATGTATGGATCAAATTTACTCAGATGATTGTTTGATCTGTCGTACATTGAGATGACAAGGCACTTTTGGTTGAAAGGACTGTCTATGTCCTGAAACGTGCCTGTTCATATTATGATGGTGCTCAATCCGAATTGATAACTATTGGAGCTTTCAAGTTGTGCTTATCGTTGCTAAATATAACTTTTGCTAGAGTGTCCCTGACCTAATCGCCATAATGCGGTGACTGAAGCAATTTACTGGTAGGAGCACTTATTCCAGCGTCCACAGCATAGGGATGGATTGACGTAACCTGGTACGATCGAGATGGAAAATTCACTCGCTGTGACAGATATCGTAGCAGTTCCATCAGTGGCCTTCAGTTATTGTGAGTATCACAAACAAGGTAGTCCCACTTACGCGGGCTCCACCGTTCGCTGACCCTCAATCAGATCGCTACAAAAAAGGCCACAATGGAAATTCGAACTTGAGTCTCACAGTCATACTACCAGTGATGTATACATATGCTCTCCTCAGATAGGGACATCAACACGTCAAGTGTCAAAGAGATATCATGTATCATGATATGTAGGCGGTTGCAACTTTTGGACTGAGGATACAAATGAGTGATATCCGCAGTCACTCATCATACCCTTCGTTTACTTGGATATATAAATCGGGCTTACAGATGTTGCTGCGATAAGTACTAGTCCCCCACCGAAGTAACGAATACTAAATTCTCACAGAAGGCAAAGAATAATACGCTGGGCGGCTGCACCACCAAGTAAATGTCATCTTGTGCATAGGCTGTAATCCCATTACCGACATTTTCTTTGTTTATACCTATTCCTATCTGCTCTACCATACCGAGCCCGCTACAAAGGGACCTAGTGAGATAAAAAGCGATATAACGTACCCTAAGTTGAGGCCAAGGGCTAGGGAAACTTACCCCAGCAACAGTGCGGCATGATTGTAGCAGACTCTGTTTCAAAATCGCCCTGAAATGTATTATTTTATCCAGCGAAAGCGGACGGAGTGGGTCATGGTTCAATAATTGCATAGCAGTCTTAGGTCATAGCACATCGAAAAAAAGCAAAGGAAATCCCCTCATCTATTAAGTTGAGTAGTGGGACATCCCGTGAGGTGATATCTATCATACACATTATACGGACATGTATTGTGCCATGGGACTGGAGGAAGTTATTATTAGAGGAAGCCCAGTAGAGAAGACGCCTTTGCAACTCAATGCACTTGCTTTGTCTCGGTCTTCTCCTCCAGACGCTTCTCGAGCTTGGAGAATTCGTCCAGGGCAACCGCTTCTTCCTGATCAAGGATCTGCGATGGAAGGCTACGTTAGTAATATGAAAATAAAAAAAATCACTCAAATCTCATACCTGCTCAACGGCCTTCACCTCTGGAATGTAGTGCATGAGCATGCGCTCAATACCGCTCTTGAGCGTGACCGTGCTCGAATCACATCCTCGACAGCTCCCTTTGAGTTTGACTTGCACTATACCCTCGTCTGTGAATCCACGATACTCAATATCTCCACCATCCTCCATAATCGCAGGTCTGACCCGTGTCTCCAGCAACTCCTTGATCATCGCCACCGTCTCAGAGTCCGTGTCAAGAATACGGGTGTCTTGAGGACCGGCATTTTCCCTGTCTTCCGCGGATCTAAACAATGGTGTTCCGGAAGAAAAGAACTCCATCAATATGGAGTATATTTCGGGTTTGATGACCGCCCAGGTGTTTTCCGAGTCTTTGGAGACGGTGACAAAGTCCGGGCCGTAGAAGACGGCCTGGACGCCTTCAATGCCCATAAGCCTTATTGCAAGCGGCGAAGAAAGAGCAGAGCGGGTGTCCAAGAACTCAGCACTTCCCTCGCCCATGACGGCAACACCGGGAATGAATTTAAGAGAATCGTCGTTTGGTGTTGACTCTGTCTGGATAAACATTGAACGGGCTGATGATACAGTAAGAATATGGGCGAATCCTTTAGTAACATATCCTACGCACCCAGCTTTGGGGCAACAGAAGACCGAGGAAGTTTTAGCGATGAACGGGCCCAGGACGAAGTGGTCATGGTTGGGCCATGATACATGCTAGCCGACCTAGACAAGCCAAAAGAGACTGAAGCCCCGGCCCTAGGGGGAGCGAGAGCTGATTTTCTTGAAGCCCTTGAGGCTATCCTTAGAGATTTAGCAGCAAAATGCGATGAAGACATGGTGATGGTGTGTAAGAGAGACTCGGTCTTTCATAAGCACGCTGTATGACATTGTCGCACTGGCCAAAATAGGAAGGAGTGATCGGCCGATGCGGCGGAGGCAAAATACTGACGCGTGAGATTTCAATCACATGTCGGCGCGCGCTGTTTGCCGCGACTTCTTTTTGGCCAGTGCCCGAGGCCGCAACAACTCAGTAACTGCAGTTGTGTCCTGCACACCATGCTCGAATACTTTGGAAGGACTGAGACGACGGCACTACATTCCCTACCTCAGCTGCTTGCTATTTTGGTTTTTATATGGTTTGTTCGACGCCAGTTCAAGTCACATACGCCTGAACCACCCGTTCTGCGCTCGGTCGCTATTCTCGTCCTGGGTGATGTGGGCAGAAGTCCTCGAATGATGTACCATGCTCAGAGCTTTGCTACAAATGGCTTCAGAACATACTTAATTGGATACCGTGGTTAGTATCTTATTGCCAGTGCTCTGCGGAATACATGGGTCGCTGCGGTGTGTGTCGACGTGTCCCATGCCCCCTCGGTCAGTTCAGGGACATGTGACCTCCGCCAGTTTCCTCTTGGTAAATTTAATATATGTCATTGCAACATGCGCCCCCGCATTGCATACTGCTTCCTTCTATATTTGAAACAATTTCGCATACCTTTGTGACTGTGATCACAGTACATATGCTCATCATGCTTTACAGGATCAGATATCATAAAGTCGATTCGTGTCCTGCCTAATCTGCGATGTGTCTACCTATCAACACCACCCTCTCTGCTGCGCTTCCTGCCTTTCATCTTGCTCGCTCCAATCAAGGTCGCACATCAAATATGCACCATCTTATTTACATTATTGTTCACTATACCCCGTCCTCCCGAGTTTATCCTTGTCCAGGTCTGTCCATTCCTCTCATAACGCGGCTTATATTCGAGTAAACAACCCAGATTTCCGCTTGTCTAGAATCCGCCTAGTATTCCTATACTGGCACTGGTTAGCTGTGTAGCATGGCTGCGTGGCAGCAAAGTTATCATTGACTGGCACAATCTTGGCTACACGATATTGGCATTAAAAATAGGGGAAGAGCATATCCTTGTCAAGATTGCCAAATGGTGTGTACATATGACGGTATCCAGACCTGTTCTCTGATTCCTTTGCACAGGTTTGAGCAATACTTTGGGCAATACGCTTATGCCCACCTTTTCGTCACTGAGGCGATGCGAAAACACCTTGTCAAAGAGTGGGACTTGAAGTAAGCATTGTATTTCCGCACTACGTTCATTCAGCCTGGCTAAAAATGCTCCAGAGGTATCCAGGTTGTATTGCACGATCGACCGCTATCGCATCTTCACCGATGCACCGCCGAGGAAATACACACAGTAGGCTTATTCAATATCTCATTATAGGTAGTCAGCCGACTTACTATCGTCCATTTTAGCTGTTCATCCGACTCAAGCCACTACTTAACCTCCCCGCTCTCCGTGATTACCTCCCAGAGTGCGATATTCCATATTCCACACCATTCACTACCACCAACGCTCAGAAATCACGGCGTTCATCAATCTATGCAAATATCGACATGCCGTCCCTACGCCCTGAACGACCAGCGCTTGTCATATCCAGTACCTCCTGGACGGACGATGAAGATTTTGGCCTGCTCATCTCTGCTCTAGAAGGGTATGAACTGCGTGCTCGGGATGCCAACGCATCGTCCGACTTTACAGGCTATTCTCTACCGAAGATTCTCATGGTCATTACCGGGAAGGGACCACTTAAAGAGTATTACATGAACAAGGTTGGTGAAAAACAGCAGGACTGGCGCTTCGTAAAATGCGTTAGTCTTTGGCTTGAAGCGGAGGATTACCCTCTTGTGCTGGGTAGCGCGGATCTCGGTGTATGCTTGCACACGAGCTCAAGTGGCCTCGATTTACCTATGAAAGTCGTGGATATGTTCGGTTGTGGATTGCCTGTTTGTGCGGTAGGATTCAACTGGTAAGCAATCGCCTTTATTCCCCGTCGACCACTCTCGATAACTTGCGATACATCTTTCATAGTCTCGATGAGCTTGTGAAGGACAATGTAAATGGACTGGTGTTTGAGAATTCCGAGCAGCTTTCGGAACAGTTGATTGTGGGGACTAATTTCTCTTAGTCCTTGCTCCTAAAAAAAAATTGACATTGCTTGACTGTAGAAATTGCTCTCAAATTTCCCTCGAGATACTGAACTGCTTGAGAAACTGAGACAGCCGTTATCACGCTCTCATAATAACTACTCACATCTGGACACCCAAATACGCCCAAGCAGTCCACCCGCATACTTGGGCCCTACTACAACGGATGTGCGGCACTCACGTTCGGCAACCAACGCCACCATCGCACGAATGGGGGGAGACTGGAGGTGGAACTCCTGGGAAGAGGAGTGGGATGCCATGGTCAGGCCTATTGTCATGCCCACAGGCGCTAAGTGGACCGACTGAAGGAGACTCAGTCGCCCAAAAATTATTGGATATTTCGGAATAGATATTTTACCTGTCTGCGCTTTGCTTTTAATCAATCTCCTCTCGCATTTTTACTACAGCCGAATCTGTCTAAAGCCCTAAACTCTCTAAGACTGCACTTCTCTTATTTCCCAAAAGTTTTTGTAGTGCATGGAATAGTGTCAAACGTTAAACCCTTGCGAAGTCATTGTTTTATAAAGTGAAAGAATGGCCAATAGTGCTATATCGAGAACTCCGGGTCTCAATATGCCAATGGTCTTTCCCACATATTTTTTTATTTTTATTAGAACCTGTATACATGTAAAGCCTTAATCCTCCGGGCTTGGCACTACTGATTGTAGGACTCAAGGCAGGTTCGACTATAATCATAGTCTACTCAGAGGTCTGTAAATAAGTTTGCGTATCGTTCACTGTCACTACAACAAACAAGATAGGTCGGTTTGAGCTTGACCCTTTGAGCTTTGTCCGTTGTGAAAAGCTCAGCTTGCAAAACGAAAGACCGAACTCATCTCAGTCAGTTAATCCAACTCGGGGTATACCTACTATCCATGAATAAGACGATAGCAAATCCTTCCTGATTCCGGCGCGGAAGAGGTTCATTGCTCCAACAAACGCTTATTGCAATACCGCTGGGGTCGGCCTCCGCTGAGATGCTTTTCCCTTGAATAAGGAGTAGGCTTCCTGAGCTGAATCAATACTGTGTCATAAAAGACTTATACGAGTGCCAATTTCGGCTAGAGATAGAAATGAATTCCTTTGGGTTCCTCAGGCCTTGTCTCGGTTTCCCTAATTTGATTCAACATTTGTGAGCCCATCACATGATTTACATCAAGATAGAGCCGAGGCTGCCTAATCTTTTTGTGATTTTCTTGGTTCCGAGTCGGTACAATCTTGAAGCTTACACAGGGGCTATGGATTTGGCACATGAGAAGTCTTTTTTTTTTTTTTTAACTACATTTGTATACCACTTCATGTACCTAAGACAAACTACGGTGTAAAGGCTGTGGTAATGTTTGAACAAAAATTTAGGGAAGTGTGGTGTGGGTTAGGATGATAACAATTGGGAGGTATAGTGCTATGCAAAATTTATATGCAGCACCTGTATAACCATGGCAAAAGCCAAAAGTAAAGAAAGAGAAATCATGCTGTACAGTCAGCCTCTATTCATAGCCCCAAAATTATCCAGCTCCTTCAAAACACCCTCCTTGGCACTATGTGAACCACGTGTTGAGACTTGATAAAAGGTGGAATAAATCCATTCTGTGGTGTTGGTTGGGTGGGGGTTGCTCAGCACTCATAGGGAAGGACATGCGCCGTTGGAGTTGTCAATAATGAGGAATATAGTGAGATTGCATGAGTGCATAGCAGTCAGTGTGGTAGAATGCTTGAACTGGCAAGGGCCAGTCAAGAGGTGGGGGAGTATTGACAGATGGTGACCACAGCACCATCAATAACCCCAAGACTGGGTAGGAGCCCCCAGTCAGTAGTTGGGCAACCTTCTGGTGAAAGTGAAATGGATGGGAGAAGTGGCAGCGGCCCAAAAAACGGGGGACGGGATGGCCGCTGAGATTAGTGGCGGTGGTAGTGTAGGGTCATAATGGTGGTAAGAGGGAAAGAAGGTTTGGCACATGAGAAGTCAATTCGTGGGATCAGTGACCACTCGCATAAGGTTTATGCGGCCCGAGAGTGGGTTCCTGACGTGGGTCTGCCGGATTCCAGTTTTTTTTTGTGTGGGTGAAGCTACCCGGATCGCATCCGTTAGAACTTACGTCACCGTCGATCGTTGCTTCGGGTTGCGTAACGCTAGATTTTACCGGGAGCCGGTTTCTAGCCGGCCCGGAGTGTACTTCGCTGACACCAAAACCAATGCAAAAGTTGATGATAAACGTTGATCCCCCCTTGCGGATGTACTCACTCTTCGTACAGCGTCCTCCTTAGAGGCGAGGGTTTGTATTGAATTTATTCCCTGAGTGTCAGTGTGTATTGCGTAGCACTCGGCCCCCATTTCCGAGGACCCTTCGGCTTGATAATTTCAAGCTAGTAAGGAGGCGGGGCAATCGTTACCATGTACTCATCCCGGTTCATGTCATACTTCGGAGTCTGAGACAGTTAGATCTGGCCCTGTTTGCTGCATCAAAGTGGGTCGCGGAAATGAGAGATGACAAATGCCGGAAACCCCTTACCCACGCACTGTGTGAAATTTTCCGATCATTTACTACTTACGAGCCAGAGGGAGGGGTCTACAGAGGACATAAAAGCTCTCTACAGGTTCAATTTGATATTTACCCAGTTTCCCCCTCGTACTTCGTTCACCCACCTTGTCTATCCTGCATACAAAACACCAATCAATACCATACACGATAACCAAAATGTCGTCCTCTGATTTAAAATTCCGTGGATACGCCGGTATGTCTACTAAATCCCATACATGTATTGATGCCCTTTGCTGATGACTCGTACAGTCAAGTCTGCTGATTCCTGGGACAACTTCGAAGTCGTCAACTTCAAGCCCAAGGAATTGGGTGATATGGATGTCGAAATCAAGATTTCTCACTGTGGTGTCTGTGGCTCCGACGTTTCTACTGCCCAAGCTGGTAAGCTCTCCTTCAAGTTCACCATGCGTTTTTATCCTTATCTAATCACACATAGGCTGGGGTCCTACCGCTTACCCCATCATTGTCGGCCACGAGATTGTGGGTCGGGTAACCCGTGTTGGCGCCGGTGTCAAGACATTCAAGGTCGGCGACCGTGCTGGTATTGGTGCACAAGTGTTTGCCTGCCTGAAGTGCCGTGCCTGCAAGAGTGAGTACCCAGTCGCTATTTCACTCCCGATCACATCCTAACAGACGCTATGTAGGCGGCAATGAGAACTACTGCTCAGAGTCGATGGTCCACACCTACAACGACAAGTACGCCAACGGCGATGTCGCCCATGGCGGGTACGCCACTGGTATCCGTGCCCATGAACAATTCGTCTTCCATATCCCAGACGCGCTCGACGACGAAATCGCAGCACCTATGCTTTGCGGCGGTATCACCGTCTACTCGCCTCTCAAGAACGGTGGTTGCAAGCCTGGTGCCCGTGTTGGTGTCGTCGGCATCGGCGGTTTGGGCCACTTCGCCATCCTGTTCGCATCTGCCATGGGCGCCGAGGTCACCGCCATCTCGCACAATGACAAGAAGAAGGCTGACGCAGAGAAGATGGGTGCGAGCAAATTCATCATCGCGGACGACGCGGGCGAGTGGGCGAAGGAGTACAAAGGATACTTCGATATCATCATCTCCACACGTAACGATGCGTCGATGCCCGTGGCACACTTCCTGAGCACGCTCGGCGTCCGTGGCCACCTCATCTCCGTTGGTCTGCCACATGCCCCCTGGACTGGCATCCATGCCTTCAGCCTTGCGCTCAACGGCTCGTCGCTGTCGGGTTCGCACTTGGGCAGCAAGACCGAGGTTGAGGAGATGCTGCAGCTCGCAGCGGACAAGAATATCAAGGCTTGGATCCAGGTGTTACCTATGTCCAAGGCTACAGAGGCATTCAAGGCGATCGAGAGCGGCTCGGTGCGCTATAGGACTGTACTGAAATGCGACTTGCATGAGGAATCTGCGTAGGATGTGCAACGAATCGACATTGTAACTTAATACTATAGACTACATTTAGCTGTACACATTTAGAGTTAATCTCTTGGCTTACATGTAGGAAGGGCAAAAGATCACCTAATATATCTAACTTTTGAAGAGGCTACACGATCGTAATCGAGGTGTGCGGAGTGCGGCAGACATAGATGCGCGCGAACAAAAGATTTACTCACAGCCGAATACAAAGTGGAGAAGAGGATACTATACACTGATAAATATTACACGCTAAGGGAGAAAACACCGAAGGTCCACGGATCAGGGAAGGCATAAGCACGGCACGGCAATGACGACACCGTATTAGAATTATAATCCGAATAGAAGAAAGGGAAATCAAATGTCCATTAGCAGCAGCACGGAGCGGGCTGCATATCCTCATCCTCATCTTCATCAACAAACATCCCCTCACTCGATTTGTCTGCTTCATCGCAGTCAGTCACCATGTGAAAACAAGATAGCGAAAAAGCCTCAGCTAAAAAGACTCACATTGATGTGAATATTCCGTGGTCAGGAAGCTGGCTAAATCAGAATCATAGTTCGCACCAAAAGTCGTTGACTGAGGTGAGGGCGTTTTGCCAGCAGAAGATTGGTTGAAAGACCGATTTTCTAGTGGGACAGAGGGCATGGTTGATGACTCAGCAGTGGGGGCGCAACAACTAGAGGTGGATGTAGTAGGCAGCGGTTCAAGTACAAGGGACATGTCAACGCAGTCTCTGCAGTTGGGCCCTCCCCTAGCAATTACCGTAGGATGATCCGCACCTCGATGCTCGGGACATCCAGGGCAGGCACAGGTAAATCCACATGTACAGCCGGTACCAGCCAAAGAGGCGAGCCTATCGAATTGGGGCATGGTAAGAGGCGCCATGGGTGCTGAGCTCAGCGATGACGTGGAGGTAAGCAAGGGCGGCAACTTGACGGAAGACGGGACCCGAGCTTGCTGAGGGCCACAACAAGATTTCGTGCGCTCGGGTTGGCTAAACACAGGAAGGTAGCTTTTCTCATCAGAATCAGGCGGATTGAATGGCTGCGATGATGGTGAGACCGAGGAAGGCTTGAAGGGATCATCATCGCAGAGCGAGGCGACATGTGCGAGAGTAGCAAGGCCGCTAAGAGATGAGGATGGTTGGTTGACTGCCAAGTCAGCAGGGACAGGATTTAGGAGGGATTCGACTAAAGCACTGTTTAGCACCTAAAGGGTACCAAATCTCCAAGAATCCATACCTGTTTGCTTGGAAGACGATGCAATTTGCTTCGAGTCTTTAGGCATCATATCTCGTAGTCCATTTGGGAGGGATGGTCTGATGGGTACAAAACGCACTGCAATAATATCAGTACACTACAGAGTCAATGATATAGGTGAGAGTTGACTTACATTTTGTGCGGCGATCCCCGGGTCCATTGCTCTGCACTTGAGCCTTGCTCCCATTTTTCGACACACATGTACACCGGGAGTGTAGCTTTTTGCTTTGCCTTAGCTCTCGGCAATTGTCGCATTGCGAGACTGGTCGTCCCTTTTTCTTGATCTCATACAGCGGGCGCTCTGTATGACCGCAATGTGAGGACCGATGGCCCTTGATGCAAGTTTCACTGAATTGGCCTTCTTGAGACTAGGATAATTTGTGAATATGTCATAGATGACTTGCCATGCAAATTTCTTGTCGTTGATGTAGACCTGGACGGACGACTTAGCATAGAGTATTGAGCATAGAAAGTTGGGATATTTACCATAGCTGTGAGTTTTGTTGCATAGACAGGTATAGATGATAATGGAGCGCAGCAAAGCCAGTGTCTTCTTGTCGAGAGCACGCATTCAGTTACTGCGTTACTGCGAAGGCCCTCATCATCTGATCTAGAATGCAATTATGTCAGCTCCATCGGCAGCCTCGGCATTGACCACTGGCGCAATCAGCTCACTGCTTGTGCCGTTGCCGGAGACCGTGAACCCTTGGCCAGCACACCGAACCTTTGGTGCATAGCAAAAGTGCGTGTGTTAGCATGCACAGTTACATGTAGTCAGGAACGTCGGATAGATGGAATTCATTGATGAGGGCCCTCCGTACATTACTCATGTCGGTAATAAAGTATACTATTGATACTTTTGTGTGCTGTTATAGCTGACGTGGAGCTTGTCTTCCGTTCTGATCGAGCACATGGATATTTTGGTTCTCGCCTTCCATGTAGGACTCCGATGGCGACGACTTTATCTTACAAGACAGCACAAATTTTAGATAATACAGTATGGTCGCCAGCACAGCACCTCCTGACTTTCAATCCCACGCGGCATGTAAGGCCTTGTGAGGATTGCCACCATCAACAATTGCTCCATAAATCAATTGAGGGGCTGGGCATAATCGAAGCGCAACGAATTTGAAGAGTATTGTAGAAGCTTGCCCATACGTGTTGTCAGAATCAAATGGCAAAATAGCGCATGCCAAGCACCTTCCAGGAAACGCATATACATACCGTAGGAGCCAGTATTACAGTGCGAACGTTTTATATAACGAGCCCGAGTGGGAAAAACATCGACCACATATCACCTCAAGGAGTATCTTTGCTATATTTATTAGCAAAGGTCATGGCAGTCGTCAACTGTAGTTACATAGGCCCAATGAATCAAAGGCGGTGGGAAACATTACATGGCCAAACACACTCGTTAACATGGCAATACATCTCTGGTCAAGTTCAAAAGGAATGGGCATTTCCAGACTGAAGTGACAAGTACGACAAATGTCAACGTGACTAGTAGTCACACACGACAAACAGGACCAAATAGCAGGGTGAAATAAAGAGGAAAATTTCGCAACTTGGTTCTTCAATGTCTTAACCGCTTCTCCGCTTTAGAGTCACTTGCCACGCAAACAATTCAAAAAGGCGTCGTGCAGGCGCTCGCGGAGATGCAGATCAGTCTCTTCTATCCTCGTTGCAGTTGACCTTGTGTTGTTGCTGTTCAAGGTCGTGCGATCTGGAAAGGAACATCCCTCTCCTTGCTATGTACTGTTAGAGTATTCTAAAATCAACATTAATTACTCCAATTATCTTATTCACGAGAGTTCACATCAATATAAAGGCAGTATAAAGTAGAATATGAGTCGATAGGCCAGAGGGCGCGTGATATTCATGCATGATTTCAGGTGATGATATGTGAGTTGTTCATGCCGTTCTGTTCCAACACGACTTGTGCATGTCGCGGTAGTATTTTCAAAGTACTAAGGCTATTGAAGAGGTAGTTATGCAGCAGCGCTTGGTGTATTATCTCCTTCTATCTCAACCTTCTTCCTATCGTCTTCCTTCTTTGCTTCTTTAATCCGACGCTCCTTATCCTTGTTGATTTCGTCCAGAATCTCCCTAGCACCCGTGTTGATCATCTCCTTGGCCAGTGCTGAACCAACTTTCTCGGCTTCCTCTACAGACGACACTTCTTGTCTAATTGTGCGCATCACATGTTTTTGGCCATCAAGTGAGGTGACAGCACCAGTCAGCTTCAAGTACCCCTTCTTCTCGGCTCCCGTCGTTGTGGGCGTGAGTTCGCCATTGATGCCCACAGGGACACTACAACCCCCCTCCAACAC
Organism: Agroathelia rolfsii; assembly: GCA_018343915.1. Lineage (NCBI taxonomy): Eukaryota > Fungi > Basidiomycota > Agaricomycetes > Amylocorticiales > Amylocorticiaceae > Agroathelia > Agroathelia rolfsii. The sequence goes on from JABRWF010000002.1 coordinate 4,727,563, forward strand.
GCGGAGATAGGCGCGCTCAGCAAGACACGTCCAGCTGGTCTGCCAGTGCGTCAGGCGTTCGCAGATTTCCTTCACTTGCACATCATCGGACCGTATCTCCACCCCTAGTGCGCCTTGAGAAACAGCGTGGAAGAGCGTTGGCGCGTGGATGTCTGCTGTGATGCGATCCTGAGCATCGATACGCACAAGGCCAGCTTTGGCAAGTATGATAGCGGTGAATGGGCCATCGGGCGCATCAAGCTTCGCGAGGCGGGTTTGTCTGTGAGCGGTGATTACCAGTGTAGATAATCGATCAGATTGCGCATAATGAAACGTTCGTAAGCCTAGAGCTTGAGTGAAATGATGGAGATAATGCCTACAAGTTTCCTCGCTGAGATGATCAGTAAAGCAAGATACAAATGTCACAAAATTTATGCGTACCACGTCCTGGAAGACAAGTTTGGGAAAGGCTCTCTTCAATTGTGCAACACGCCTGACACTGCTCGTCCCAACGACGCTGCCTTCGGGTAGCTCTTCCAGGGAATTATAGGGCAGACCCCGTTTGACGACCAGACTGTCTACCGGATCCTCCCTCTCTGGGATAGCGCCGATCTCCATACCTTCGGGTAAGACGGTTGGCACATCCTTAAGACTATGCACGAGGAGATCGACCTCGCCCCCCGAGAGCGCATCCTCAAGCTCAGATGTCCAAAAAGACTTGCCACCAACGAGATAGAGAGCTTGCGTTTGATTCTTATCTCCTGCCGTGGCCATAAAAGAGGTGGTGAAGGTATACGAAGGGTACAGCTTCTCGAGGGCACCGCGCACGATGTTGGTCTGTATCTGGGCTAGGATGGAGCGGCGGGAGGCAAGGACGAAGGAAGTACGGGGCGGTGGGACAGTCGCATTCGATGCGGGCGTCGACATTCTGTACGTAGAACGAGATGAAATAACCTTCAAATATTAGGTAGCCAAGAAAAATCAAAGTCCAAGGTCCTATAGTATCTTGACGCTCAAAGGGTAGGTAGTTAATTGGAAACAAGATTCAGTTCAGATTTGAGTGTAGCCGGTAGATGATTATCAACTTTTAATCACGCGCGCCCATCGAAATTATCGGACAACATAGAATTACAAATAACACCGCTTTGCAGAAAACTGTACTTGATCATACAACTCCACTAAATTATCATTGATATCATGAGACATATTACAAATGGAAAAGAATTCAACCTATAATGATCTGCGAGACTTGAAACGGATCAGACACTAATAGGAATTAGAATCAATATTATGTACTAGATTCGAGAGCATCATGAAGACCTACTTATCATCTGCGGTTGTTAGTTGAGCGTAAAGTCATTATTAGCAATGGATACAACAACACAGCAATTATAGAAATTTACCGTGGTATACAAAACGCGTCTAAAGATTACAGATAGAGTTAAAGTTAAGCAACCTTCAGAATCCTAACGTAATGACTTACTTTCTTGGGGTTGTCTGGTGCTGTACGCACATATCTATCATTATCAGGTGGTCTGAGGGAGATTCAAGATATGAAAATCATGTTCACGAGAAGAAGAAAAACACTCAGTGCTCTTACCGTTCCTTCTTCTGTATTCGGGATGATGATTAGATTCATGACGTCCTAACAAGGACATGGCGCTTACTTTGCATGATGCCAGCATACTCTGGAGGGTAATACACACAGAAGGCACACTCAATACAGGGGACCATTCGTTCCCTAATATGGAGGCACATATCTAAATGGGAATATTTGATCAAGGTGCAAGTTCATAGCATTCTGGAAATATTGAAAGCTATAATAACGTACGTGGCCATTAGAGTAGACATGCTATGGGTAATAGAGGTTAATTAGACAATATAATCGCAGTAGGAAGATGGCCTTACCGGGTGTTCGGGAGCGATCTTGCCTGCCGCTTCATCAACGACGAACTGAACAGCGGGTGCAGAGATCGGATAGTCTCTGTCGAAGCGGAACATGAGCGTAAATACCTCACCCTGCCCCGAAGAAGCCTCAGCATTCATTCTGTTTGTTATGATTAATCAGCGATAGTGGTGAGATGACCACCTTATAGAGGCTTTCTCCAAGAACTTCGATAGTGAAGAACCAACGCTCAAAGTTATCTGCTTCGACAAGGGTGATCCCTACAATATGCTAAGGGTTAGGAACCGGGTCAAGATATGGAATTATATTTATACAAAAGCTAACCAGCAGGAGGACCCTCTGCATTCAGTTCTCTCAGCTCCTTTTGCAATCGACGAGCAGAGATGGACGCCATCCCGTGAGATGTTGTGGCAAGCTAGATCAATTTCTGTGGTGTAGATGAATTTTCAATTCCAGGTAGTTTATAGACAAATTGATGGTGCGAATAATTGGTGCGTTGGTGATTAGAAGTATGTCTCCCTGCTGCTAGTTAGAGCCGTCCAGGTCACTGACTGTGAGACTCAGGCTGAGGTGCACTGCACTACTCCGGAACCGCGTTTCGAGCTCCGATAGTCTTGTTGACGCCATCTTCAGTTGTTCCCGAGTTTCCACTCCGTACTGTGGTATCATGATCCATATCCGTCATCCTCAAATGGACTGAGAAGGCCCTTTTTTATATTGCTACTTCCATCTCCAGAGTACTACCAGGCTTTGGCTTCATAACCGCAGGTTTCACGATGTAACTGAATTTCAAATTGAACAACTTTTCCAACCTCACCAACAGCAGTTTATCGGCAATAGAAATATGAATTATATAGATCTTGGACTAGTATCAATCAAGCCTAAAGGATGCGTAAAATGAATTAGAACCGATGTAAACGGTAATATCTCAAAGATATGTTTGTGGATACCGACATTACAATCAAGTAGCGAAAAAAAGGTCACAAGAATGAAAAAAAAAAAAAATGGCAGTAGAGTCGTTTTCAGGACCCTTAACTACCATCTTTATGCCTTTTGCTCCAAACCCACTACGGCAGAGGTCGTTATACCCTCTGAATCGGTATCTAATCCGATGGAATGTCCCATCCTACCGCGCATGTGAGGAGCAAACTCTATATTACTCAATGTTGCTTTCATGCTACCATCCTGCCTTCTGTCAATTGTATTTGACATGGCCATACGAAGGATAATCAGCTGTGGCGAAATGGCCTATTGCAGTTCAAAAGTAATTAGTGTCAGCTGGTGCAGGTATCGCCGGAATGGAAGAATACTACTGTACTCACACACGCAGAAAACCACAATGCAGTAACCAAGGGAGCATAGGGGGCGACGACAAACGTAGTCACGCAGGTAATGATACCCAGTACACAGAAAGGGGCCGCGGATTCTATGAGGATGACGATGGCGGTGGTGTATACCCGCGAGCTGGGTCCGTCGACTAGATATTTCTGTCGATTATAGGCATTAATTAAGCGCCAACAGATCATCACCGTCACTATGAAGTTCATCCCGACGGTACAGGCGTCCATCGCAATCTCCATATTCACGGCGACCATTCCAATTGTACCCCTGAAAATAAGAACTTCAAGGGTGACGTACAGCACTACGGAAACACAAGTTGGTAAGATGATACGGAGGAGAGATTAGTGCTAAAACAAACCCAAGAATGCACAGGTACAAAGAAGGGGGAATACGGTGACCCAGATATTTCGCTCAAATATCACGTAACAACGATAAATCTTGTATAAGTTAGTGAATGGATCAGCTGGCGCAATAACTCGTAATAGGCTCACCAGGAGTAGATCAGCGAAGATATTAGCTACCGATTGGCATGTGTTGGAAAGAATCATCCACCACATATTCGAGCTTGAATAATAATATTCCATCGGCCCGCCTGTATCATTTCTGTGTACTATCCACATCATTTGTCCATCCAGTGCTATCCCCACTATGCTGATTGTATTGAGTAGTACAAGCACGAGGCTGAAGATCGAATAAAAGCGACGTCGGCTAACAGTTACGCTGGGATTCGTCTTCAGGAAATGGAGCGAAAGGAAGAACAACACATAGTATACGCCTATGATCATCAAGGTATTATAAAACAACAATATTAGAAATCATGCATCTTGTAACTTACCGTACAGCATCGACATCAATACAATGCCGATATACATTGTTCCCTCGAATAACACGGTGGGAGGTGTGTTTGACATGGCAACCTTGTCCCTTGGGGCGCTGGTTTTGGCCTTGAAAGACTGACATAAACAGGAAGCCGATACTTATATCCATTTGAGAGTAGCAGATTATAGGTGATGTGTTTACTTTAAGGATCTGAGAAAATGCCGTTGAGATTGATGACAACTCTACACCTTTGATTACGGCTGGAAGTTTACGTGCCCGGTACGAGATCTGAGTTTTTGGATCACGGTGTGCGTCATATAGGCTAGCTAGGGCTACTACAATCGGCAGTTTCCAGTTAGCGTGCATCAATGTAGATAAACATGCGGTGCTGCTCAAGCCCTACGTCCGTGATCGGTGTGAGGTTTCCAGCCATGTGATATAAATCAGCATTCCATTGAAGTGGCAGAAATGGCTATACTAGTAGACCTTCTTGGCTTATCCGTTGTCTATTCACTGTGACAAGAACTTCGTGTAGGCTCCAACAAAGCGTTGTCATTGCGTCTCAGTTAAGGGAACAGTAGTACAGCTTATGCTTGGTACTGATATAACAATGTTACTGGAATTATCGGGCTTGTTGAATGAGCGACGGCACTGGCCTGCCTCTTGAATAGCTTTCTTATGGTCACAATTCCGCATCAAACCATGATCAATCAATGTACATTGCAGCACAGCTCTTGATGAGCTATTGTTTTATGGTGGCCATACAGTTGCAATGATTTTGATTATCACAACACCCCGATGCAAACCACTTCACATATCGCAACCTTCACTGGATATCGATGTGACAGCGAAAATACATTGAAATTTGTATGTTTCAGTACATGCATTTGAAGCGGGTAGTGTGATCCGATTCTGGGGCTGGGTAATACCCCCTTGAATCACGATATTTCATGTATCAGACAATACTTTGGGTATAAATACAAGACTTAGGTTGATTCGGAAGCGTCACTACTCCGTTGATTCATACCACTTGGCACTCAGCTGTCAGAACAGAAAACTTTCCTTTTAATCTATTTATTCGTTTCTATTCTTATCACTCGTCTCGTGTTGATCATGAAGGCCACCAGCACATTTCTCTACTTTCTTGCCACCGCTGCCTGCATTGTGCCGACAGCCGCTGCACCTATTGATAAGAAGGTGCGTTGTATTCTTCTCCGGTCCCTAGGATGTACGGAAAATTAAAAACACCATATGCTAGGCATTTGGACTAACTCACATGATTGACATGAACTTCTGGGTTAGCTACTCCCCGAAAGACATAGAGATCCCCAGCAGCAGCAATTGGCATCACCCAAGTCTGGAAACCGCAGCACCACCTTTTTACTGCATCTTTGGCAGTTTTATTCCGGGCTGCCACCGCAAGCGTGATTAAAGTAATCGATGACACTCAATACCATCCATTCCGAGACTGGAGAGAGTGGCAATCATGACGCGACGTTGATGTTTTACTATTATTTACCTGGACCCTTGGTACAAACTAACTTTTGATGCGACAATGGACAGTATATAGATAGTTTATTTATTCTGTACATTCACATTTTTATTCGATAAATTATTAGACATCTTTGCTATTTAGTGTATTTAAAGTAGAATTACAAGTACCTTTTAACTACTGAATCCATGCTTCGTTGTTACATGCATACTTTCCTTAATTATGGATTACGGGCACGATAGGTAAAAGCTGATGTGTCTTCGGGGTAAAAGGCAATGTATGGAATTACTATGATGGGCGGTGCTCTCGCGATGTTCGATATTTGATTATAGATAGATGTACGACTAGTCCCGTGAGGAAGCAAGCTATGCCATAGCGCCTGTATGAATTAGGCCAAAGGGTAAATCAAGATTTAGGAACAAACATATCGATAGTCTTGATTTCTATGTAGGGTTAATCCGGAGGCGCTTGAAGCAAATCGAATGAAATGTTTGAATTTCATAACAGGAATCCGTGCTAGTGAAAATCGACTGTCTACGAAACAAAATGGCAGTATTGACCAACTGTCATAGCAATGCTGGTCTCCTCGACATTTGCTTGTATTTGGTCAGATCGGATTTCAACGTGATTTGTGTCAAGGCTGTGAAGTAGATGTAGGAAGGTGGTCAACTTTATCTGGATGGCCAATCTGTCAAACGAGAAATGACAGGCACAAAGTAAAATCGAATGAAGCTGCTATATCTACACACACATCGATTGTCTAATATACGTTTTGTGATTCAACCCCATATCCTTCCGATCCATTTCATCAGGGGCTTCCCAGAGCCCGAGGAACACGAAAGAAATGATGAAATCATACCGCTCGATTCGATTGATATGAGGCCGGCGAGTGTCGGGCCGTACGTAACTGTAGGTGACGCACCGTCAGTTTGACTTAGGGGGCAAGCAGGGTGACACTGATATTGCTGTACCGTAGCATGATTGCTCCCTGAGCTTGAATTATTTTATCTGTTTTTTTCAGCTTCAGTCTGTATTTCTCCTACTCCTCTTCTTAACAATAATGGGATATCTTTGCCACCGGCTATGCATCAAACTAATGCTGTTTCAGAGCGGTCGCGGTCTTCGAGTCTTTCCATTCAAGAAGATAATCAAGAACGGCTACTAATGTAGCGCTCAAACTTGTCACTTTATAGCCCACTTCAAATTCAGATGTGAATCAAGCGCCTAGAGTAAATTGTGAAGTGGAGAAATGATTCATGGGTCATTTCATTTTTGCGACTACATGGACACCTTCAAGTTGGCATCATTGCTCTCCGGCAGGCTACTACGGCCCAGGAAACAAAAAGGCCAACAGAATTGCCAAGGAAGCGGTCAATCTTTTAGCGCAATTTCAACACGTCTACCCCACGCCATCTCCTGAACAAGAGGAAGATAGAGAGAAAAGCCGTCAAGGAATGATTGGCAGATCGGGCAGCACTGGTGCACAAGACATGCAAACCCGTCGCAATAAACACATTATAATATATGTTCCTATACACAACTACAACCACCCTGCCCTAGTTGCAGCCTCAAAGAATATAGAGACGTCAGGAACATGGAACAAGCTAGCGATTATGTCGGAATTCCTCTGACAAACCGACGTATTCAAGGACTCTTAAGCCGAAATTGGGCATTGTAGCAACAGCGTGTCGCTACGCTTGGGCCAGCCCTCACTGGTAGATGAAACCGTTAATATCTATGTGCAACCTAAAAATGTTAGCCTGTTCTGCTTTATGAGGGACCCCAGCGGACAAAATTATAGCACTAAAAGTTAAGCACTACGCTTAGCCGAACATGCATTACACTTTTAGCAAAATAATCACTAGCGGATCGGATGGGCATCCGAAGCCCCTGTGCAGCTTATATAACTGCTCCTCACGTGCCTGCTTTTGAGTCTACTGTGACGCATGCCATATATAGTAATAAAATTAGAAGTTCACGAGTTACAAAAAGACTGGGAAAATGTTTTAAGCAGTTTCAAAACAACGACTCAGGTGGCTTGCCGAAAATGGCGTAACAGCGGCAATTAGTCCAAAAGGGAAAGGGGACACGGACTTAACAAAGAGCACACTCGCAGCAGGGGATATCTGCCCTTAGCCAAATGGCAAATGAGTCTCGGCCGATCAAATGGCTTGTTTTTCTTCATATGTTAATGCAAATACCAATTATCATTTAAAAGCAATCGTTTGAAATTCCCCGCCGTAATTCCTTCTCATATGTTTGGCGCATACATCTATCTCATCAAAAAAGGGAAATGGCCGGCGGAACAATGTATCTCATGGCTGACACTGGTCTCCCACGACTAAAAATTATAAATAATGTATTTAAGATACGTAAACACAGATGAAAATATATAAGACCCATCAAGCATAGAACAGGTATGCAGGAGAACCCAAAATACTTGATTGCACAAACAATGCAGATCACACAACTTTCGAAATTGATTAGATTTGTGCGCTGAAGGCCTAAAGCCAATTTTTGCTGCATATCTTGAATAGGCGTTGATGTTCCGGCACTGAGTATTTTCGAAATTTGAACAGGAACAGCCAGCCCGACCTTATGCCTTTGATGTGTTCAGTACAAAAAATTTCAAATGCTTGCATCTCATATGAACAATGGGAGGACTTGTGTCCCATTACAATTGTAGACTAACTGCCGCAATGATGCCGTTTTCGGCAAAGCCACCTGAGTCGTTGTTTTGAAACTGCTTAAAACATTTTCCCAGTCTTTTTGTAACTCGTGAACTTCTAATTTTATTACTATATATGGCATGCGTCACAGTAGACTCAAAAGCAGGCACGTGAGGAGCAGTTATATAAGCTGCACAGGGGCTTCGGATGCCCATCCGATCCGCTAGTGATTATTTTGCTAAGTGTAATGCATGTTCGGCTAAGCGTAGTGCTTAACTTTTAGTGCTATAATTTTCCGCTGGGGTCCCTCATACTCATACCCTCATATCTGCTTTCTCCTACATCTTTTATTTTCCCATTTTATCAGCCTTTAAGCTTGATATCCATGAAAAGCTATGCTCAATATATTTGTAATGCTGTCCATATCTCCTATATTTTGGTTGGCTTTACTTTACTTTATTTTTCTTTGACTTTTCTTTGACTTTTTTCTTTTTCTTGTTTTTCTTTTTTTTTTTCCCTCCTTTTTTACGGCACTTTACAGCAATAGGGACTAATTCCGCACTCAAGATGATGGTGGACCATCCGCCCGGCTGTATGCAAACATAAAATCCTAGCATTGGAATTGCATTGATGTTCAAGCTACGAAGCAGCTAGTATTTGAATTGAGCTGTGAACAGTACATAAAGGTTGACTGAAATGACTCACGAGTTCCTCAGAAGGAAGCACTACCGATATAGCCAGACGGTCTAATAGCACAGTAAATCGCTTTACGAGATCGTGACTTTAAGGGATTTCTTGATACGGAAAAATACGCTTTGCCTTGTGCATACTAACTCTAGAACGTGTCAAAAACATGTCCTGGGCGGGGTCATGGCTCGGACTTTACGGGCATCATTTCTTTATCCATGTTTAACTGCAGTTATGCATGCCTCACTTGTGAGAGGCTAGGTTAGTGTTACAAAAAATGTTCAATTTTACTGAGGAACTTGTGGCGGATTATGACCATGATAACCAAGGGTGCAATGCAGGTTGTTTCTCAAGTTAGGCTTCCATGACGTTATTTTTAATATATAGCACGTCCTGAACGCTGAGTATTCTATGCTGTCATCTTCCGATGGATCTTCATGACGATGAAAAAAAAGATAGAATACACAAGAATATCCATCTAGGCTGTCCTACCCGAGAGTTCCGAGTTCGGATGGAGCAGATTATCGCTCCGTTGAACAGAGAAGCCAGGCATGATGAGACTCCTATGAGACCAATAGACCCAACCTTTCCTTGGACCAACCGCTGACGACGGCGACTCCATGGCCATGTATATGGCGGACAGAAGAAGCCAGAGCCTAAGTGACCGTCATTGTCCATTGCCTATACTCGCAAGCGAACTACCAAAACTAGAGCGCTACTCCACAAATGACCACCGTTTCTCAGCGCTATCATTGTACTTGTCAAGAATTGAGAAGACTATGTCATTACATACTGGTAGTCTCGTTGAAAAAATGAAAAAAATGAAAATTTTCGTGGTTTCAAAAACACCCCAGAATCGAAACATTAATTAAGTGGTTCAACTGTACATGAATCATGGGAAAATACGCGGTGTGGATGAGTCTTAGTTGGAGATGTCACAATGTCATTTCGTGTCAGCCACTGTGGCACGTTACGTAATACTCAAAGCGATTCCTATCAACGTCCGACTTGTCATGGCATGTCATAATCGGAATCCACCCATCGACTCGGGCGAGTTGGGCTCGGATCATTGCAGTCTATGCTACTCTTACTAGCGCGACATTAAGAAAAACTGTATCCTGTATTTAGTTTCGATTATACAGCTTTAGACCACGATCATGGACATGCACAATTCTGGAGGTGTCCTATGATACAATCCCTAGCAGGGTCCTACCGATCACTTTCCGAGTCATTTAAAAAAAAAGAATCATAAGGCGTAATAATAACGCAGGCCGGCGGTTGAACAGGGAAAATCCGAGCAGAAACAAACTCTGCTCTGTTCGCGCAACTAGCCTAACTCCATCAGCCGGTACTGCACCGTTTACCGCCTACTCCACAACCCGCTCCATATCAACCATCATCAATCTCTCCTCTTTTCAACAGCTCCAAAAAGCCATTTTTATCTCGACCTGGATGCGCTTCAGTCTTCTTTTTCATTTTTCATTGCGCCTCGCGCACGAGCTCAAGGGCGCTTCCCCCGGGTAGTGGTGCGAGAGGCTCCAATAATTTGATGAATAGGTGTGCTTGATCATCGCGGAGACCCAGCGATTACGGGTACATGCATCGCACTCTGGATATTCTAGTTGATCGCGAGGGCAACATGCTGCGTCGGATTGTATGGTATGTCAGTATGACTAGCTCGACCCTAGAAATTGTTTTACACAGTACTCGTGTCGATCTCACACAGAATTGCATCCGTATTCAATTTTTAAAAAAGTGGGTTTTGGAGCTCGAAAAAACTGTATTCTAGTGTAGTTCGTTCATTCTTTTTGAGGCTAGTGAGATAAAACGATAGTATAGGCAAGCCTCACACCGCTTAAATTTTGATTTGTTATAGCCCGTTGAGAGCATGCAGTAGACCGATTAGGTCGTTGAATTGGATATATCGATGCTCCAGCATTCATTGGGCCTCGGGGACCAAGAGAAAGTATGGCTGGACACAACAGGCTGTGAACCTTGTCAGGTTGGCCATGTGAGAGGGGGTGCAGCAGACTTCGATGTATGAGATGATAAGAAGAGCCTGTGTCGTGTGTCTAGAAGCGGCGGATGCAGTGCCAAGAGGCCATCAAAAGCGCCACATGTGCTCCCGACTGGAGATATGCAGCAGACTGACTCGTCAGCAAGTCCATATCGGTTCTTAGTAGGTGCGCAGAGTGAAACGATGCAGTAAAGATAATGATAAAATATAGTCCATGAACCGTGAACAGGAATTGGCTTCGTCACATGTATGCCGCGTGTGGGTAACGTGACGATGATGTCTGAGGGGTCACGCCGTGGGCAAGTTGCTCAAGGATATTCCGGCGACGGCGATGACAGGCGTGGACTATACCATGCCCGCGCCATAATGATTCGACCGGGTGATGTGTTTGCGTGGCCAGACAGAAAAGGCCATCGGATATCATTCTAGCACAACGCAAATGGAATGGAGGAGGAGCAGGAGCAGGAGCAGGCAGAGTAAGTGGCTGTGCAAAGGGGACGTGGCGAAGAACAAAGATCCCGTGATCCGAGGATGGAGTGACGTCACTGAGGCCCAGCAGTCGGAGCTCATTCCAGAGTCCAAAGGCGCCAGGCCAATCGTCCACATAACACTCTCAACAACAACGACCACGGCCACGACTTGCTCGTGCTTTCTGCTCTCTCTCTCTCTCTGTGTGTCTGTCTCTGGCAACGTACTCTTACCACATTACATCGTATTTACCGCTCTGTAGCTCCCCATCCATCCCCAGTTATTTTTGCGCTCGGTATTATTCTCTTCATACCTTCTCTCTGTCGCTTACGCCCGCGATGGATTTCTTCTCCTCTGCGCCCGGAGCTCTGGGCAACAACCAGCCACCAGATGTGGATCCATTTGCTGAGGCAATCGCAAACCGCTTTGGCTCTGGAAATTCAAACCCTATCCTAACCGCCAGGCTGACGGCAGGCATCCTTCCTATCTCCCCCTCCTCTTCAAAGACCCATGCAGGAGCGACGTCGATTAATGTCAACAACCCAAACCAATCCCAGTCGATGGCAATTCGCATGCCCGCCTCTCTCTCTCTAAAGAAGCCCCCATCAGCTGCCCCAATATCGACATCAGCATCATCATCAACGTCGACAACCACCGCCCCACCGCCGCATCGTTTCCAAAGCGTGACGCCCGCTGAATTACCCACTCGGATCTTTAACGATCCAGGCAGCCTAGTGCTCGATATTAGGCCACATGCCGTCTACGCGTCTGGCCGACTGCCCAACTCCGTCTCACTTTCGGTACCATCGACATTACTGAAGCGGCCTCTGTTCGGCCTCGACCGTCTAGCGGCCATGCTACACTCCGCCTCGGCTCGCGCACGCTTTTCAGACTGGCGTTCTTCGACCCAGATCATTGTGTACGACGTCGACGCAACTTCGATTCCAGAAGGGTCCAACATCCTCGGCCTCCTGCGCAAATTTACCGCCGATGGTTTCCAGGGCCCATTGCTATGGCTCCATGGCGGCTTCCAAGCTATCTGGAAGGAGAACCGTGCCCTGATCGTGACCACACCCCCCACACCTGAGGTCGACGATGATGCCATAACGGGCGTATCTAGCACTGCCGTTGCTCGTAGTAAACTTGGCAGTGGTGCCCCCCAGACGATGTCCCTCCGTACGGATAGGCTTCCTACGGACGCATTCAGCACTGTATCGACGATGTCCACGGGTACGGGTCCTATTGGCATGGAGCGCACGCAGGCCAGGGCGTTTAACCCATTCTATGATTCGGTACGCCAAAACGTGGAACTATCTCAAGGGATCACAGAACGCATCCCCCTGAAGCTTCCTGCACGTGTACGTCGACGCGCACAGGAGCTGCCGTTCCCCTGGCTGCGCTCGCTGGCCCGCCGCGCGGATGTAATCCCGCACAACGAAGACAGCGAGAGTGAGGGGAGCGACGTGGATCCGAGCGATATCGATGCTAGCAATATCGAGGAAGGCAAAGAAGCGCTGGCAATGCAGTTTTATCGGATCGAGTTAGCGGAGCAGAGGCGCATGATGAACGTGATGGAGTATCACACCAAGGAGAGCAATTTGCAGCCATCGTTTACGTTTCGATTAGGTGCTGCTGGGACGTCTGACCTGGGCTCGAGCGCCGCTTCGTCAGCCCAGCCTAGGGCCTTCCCATTCAGTATTACTGCCGGTGTCGAGAAGGGTGCCAAGAACAGGTAAGTTTAAAGTTCTTTTTCTTCGGGGAAGAAAAAGAATGTACTTGATTCATTAATGCAACTTTGCAAAATTTTCTAGGTATAGACACATTTGGCCCTTTGAACATGCACGTGTGCGCTTGCGCGCCGACAAGAAGGGTGAGGACGATTACGTAAACGCATCGTATATCCAGCCATTGGGCACACGCAAACGGTACATTGCCACGCAAGGGCCCTTGCCTGCAACCTATGTCGATTTCTGGTCGTAAGTTTATCGTTGATTTTGCCCTTATTATTTGCAACTCTTTCTTTCTTTCTTTCTTTTTCCTTTTCTTTTATAAAATCCGCGTCTGTCTTCTTTTTCTCTTGAGCATTCCCTCTTCGTCCCATTGTTCCTCTCCGGTCCAGAGTTGTTCCAAGTTCTTGGCGGAAACTTCCGGATCTACTCAGGGTAGAGAGGGAAGAAGAACGGAACAAGCGCTGCAATTCATTTCTTATCATTCGTATCTTATCGCTTCATACTTTCCCCGCATTATTATTAACTTTATTTTCCTTTTTTTCTTCTTTGATAATCTTGACGACTATGTGCGGGTAATAACTGACGTATTCACTCAGAATGTGCTGGGAACAAAACGTAAATACCATCGTCATGCTCACGCGCGAGATGGAGAACAACCAGATCAAGTGCGGCTCGTATTGGACCGACCAAGTCTATGGTCCGTTGCGGCTCGAGCTCATCAGCGAGGACCCCTATCTCGCGTCTTCACCTTCCGTTGGTACCGGCGGTACATCCTCACACAACGCACATCAACAACAAGGGTTTTTCTTCATGCCGCCACCATCGCTGGAGCGTACATACAGCCGCACGACACCCGGTGCGTTTCGCGATCCAAGACAGGCACACGAGGAGCACAAGCGGCGACGCGAGCGCGAGAATCAGATCATCACGCGTAAATTTAAGCTCACGCACACGGCGTACCCGCGCGCGGAACCGCGGCACGTGACGCAGCTGCAGTTTTTGGGGTGGCAGGACATGAACGTGCCGGATGATGCGCGGGGCGTGTTGAGTCTCGTTGAAATGGCGGCGAAGGCGCAGGAGGAGGGGGAGAAGGAGGCGAAGAGGCAGAGAGCGCAGTTGAGGAGGAGGAAGAGGGAGGAGGAATGGAGGTTGAGAGGCGGTTATAAGAAGGATGCTGCTGCTCTTGAACAGATGGAGGAGGATAGCGATGTTGATGATGGTAGTAGTAGTGAGGAAGAAGGTAAAGAGGAATCTAGAGAGGAGGATGGGCGTCGATTCGATCCTGATACGGGTGTGGTCCGTAAGCACGGTCCTGTTTTGCTGCATTGCTCTGCTGGCGTTGGGCGCACGGGTGGCTTCATCGTCGTCGATGCCGTGCTGGATGGTATCAGGCGGGAGATGCTGAAGGGCCATCGTGTGCAGGCAGCGGCCAAAGCGCCAAAAGCCCCAGCGCAAGGCAGGCACGACAGTAATAGCACTGTGGGAAGCAGTAACAGTCTCCAGGCTAGTAGTCAGCCACTTCAGGGAGAAACTCATATGGACGTTGACGGCACATCATCTGCATCATTACAGCCACCGCACCCGGAGAAGCCGCCCCATCGCAGAGCGTCGGTATCAGCCGGGAGGGATATCGTGCATGTGCCCGTAATTGCCACTGGCCGATCTTCTAGCTCGCCGGCTCAAGATGAAGATGACAAGATGGACGTCGATCTACCCGCGCAAGGGCCGGCGTCGGCGCGACCACAACTACACCAGCAGCAAACAGCAATACCTCTCACGCCTGCAGAAAAGCAAGTCGTCGCAAAGCAGGATCGGGAAGAGAAGAAGAGACAGCAAGATTTGTCTACGCAGCGCTGGGCGGAGAACGTCGACCGCGCCACATCTTTTGTTGCCGATACCGTCGCAGCTGCACCCAAGGGTCATCCCCAACAGCTACAACAACAACAATCTAGCGATGTGGATCCTGATATCAAGATGGACTCGACCCCGCTGCCTCAGCCACCATTGCAGTTGGCAGATCCTTCAGCAGCGATGACAAGGAATGATTCCGAGGCGAGTAAAGGGAGCGGCAGCAGTGGCGCGTCGTCTGGCACAGTCCTGGCCGGCTCTGAGTCGCAGCCATCGAGAAGTGAGACGCCTTTAGCGTCGGCTTCGGCAACGTCGTCTCAGACAGCTACGATGCCCTCGACACCAGGCAGCAATCGTGATGATTCTACGCTTAGTAGTAGCGATGAGGTTAGATTTTGATTATTCCTTTTTTCTCTAGTTTGGCAGCAACTAATTTTCTTTCTCTCTTACCCCTACTAATGCTTTTAGCCTTCGACTGAATCCGCCGTCAAGTCGCGTCGCTCCTCTGAAGCGGTACCCAACGCTTCTCGGCCGGAACTGACCACCGCACGATCGACAATGAGCCCGAATATGTTAGCGATGAAGATTGATGCGGGGAGCACCAAGGGTTCCTCGTCTTCGTCTGCCTCCTCTTCGAAAAGCGTACACGCTGGTGGTAGCGCGAGCAAAACACTTGCACATCCCTTGTCTCTGCTGACACCCCACCCTGGGCACAAGTTACAAGAGCTCGCGCAGCGACACGGCTCGCTCATAAGTCTCTCCAGCGCCGCGTCCTCGTCGTCCGTTAGCGTCCCCGAGAATCCACCCAGTAGTACCGCCCCGCTCGATAGTGTCACCGGGAATTTAAATTCATCGACGACGTCCTTGTCTGGTTCTGGTTTGGACCAGGAGGGTGGCAAGCGCGATGTGGTTGTTCAAGATCAGGAAGTCGTCAAGTCACGTGCAAAGATATACCAACAACCCTTATTATCCGGCTTCAAGCTCAAGTTGCCGGGCGGTGGCGAGAGTTCCGTACCGGCGACTTCTTCGACCGCCGCAACTGCTGCTACTGCTTCGAGTCCCGAATTGACGACGCCCATTAAGGGCGGAAACTTCCCGACGACGACGCTCAAGCATCCGCTTTCGAGACAGATTATTCCCCATGGCCAGTCCGCTACGGCCAGCACGACGGTCAGTCCGGCTGTGAGTGGGCGCGTGTCTCCCGCTTTCTCGGCGCGTTTGAGGGAAAAGGCCCCGGTGTTATCATCTGGTTTGCCGTTCCCGGCTGCTAATATGGGCACTGGTGCGACGGGGAACAACAGTGTGGCATCATCTGCACTCCCTACCGCTTATTATTCTGCACCAATGTCGTTATCATCTGCTGAATCTATTCCGAGTACTACCGCAATTGAGGGAAGCGGGGATGGAGGTCACGGATTACCTGCTCCTGGTGGTTCTTCCGTTTCTGGATACGATCAGCCTCCGACCTCTTCTGTGACTAGCGGAAATGGATCGTCGTCAAGCGGTATCTCGAGCATCATCAAAAAGTCTGGGTTGATGGGTTTGGGCGGCTCCGGCCTGGGCCTTGGACCTCTTATGGCGGACCAGAGTCGCAGTCGCATGACAAGCCATAGCGCCCTCGCGAGTGTCAATGGTGATCATTTGACTAACACCACCAGTAACAACAACAACCAGTCGATAGCGTCAAACGAGAGCGCAAATAGCCACGTAGACTACAAGGAGCCGCGCAAGCAAGACATGGACCAGTCACCGCCACTACTAACGATATACGATGATCCGATCATGGAGGTCGTGTTGGACATGCGTGAGCAACGCATGAGTCTCGTTCAAAGCCTGAGGCAGTATGTGTTTGTGCATGCTGCTATCATCGAGGGTGCGCTCCAGATTTCGGACGAGCTCAAAGCCAAGGGGATTCCTGTTGAGTTCGCTGCGCCGAAGAAAGCGACGAAGACGGGTGCGGATTCTGATACGAAGAAGAAGTCGAGCAGCAAGCATGATCATCTGGATGCATCGTCGTTACCTTACTTCCCTCCTGTGCCCAGCGCAAATGCGGCGACGACGGCTGCAGTAACGAGTGATGCCGCCGCTGCTGCTGCCGTAGGCGACAAAATGCTTGTCGATATCGTCTCACCACGACCATATCGCGTGCGTGGGACGAGCAGCAATAGCGACGCTCCCTCCGTCGTCAGCGCCGTCTCGTTTGGCTCCGGCTCTGGATCGGGGTCGTCGCCCGCGAAACGGTCCGCGAGTCCGACAGAATTGATGAAAGAGAACAAGATGGGCGAGCTAAGCTTATCCAAGCGGCCGAGTATCAAGCGGAAGCAGCGCGAGAGCGAGATGGGCCCGACGTCATTTATGAGGAGTTCGCCGCCTCCACCTCCGCCGCCGTTGCCTCAGTAGTAAAGTGCTGTTAGTGATTGGTATGTATTGTGTTATCTTCTAATTTGTCTTACGGGCTTACCGAGCTTTTGGGCAGCATTTGGTTTCTTTAGTTGTGGTTCGTCTTCATGATTTTTACAACGTAAACGGCTCTTATGGAGCCGATACGTAAACATGTTTGTATCCCAAGTTTCTCTTTGTCTTTTCCTCCATTTCTTTTCCTCATTTCTCCTCTGGAATTTCTTTCTGTTGTAACTAGCACTCCGCATAATAACTATATACATACATTGGCATCTGCTCATGCGCATCAATATATATCTCCATTCTTCTTACATGCATTCTCCCCTCGCCATTCAGTTCTCTATGAGATCCAATACCAGTGTCATTAAAAATCACCATCATCATCATCATCATTGTCCACTTGTTTCTCCCTTTATCACCATCACATCATACATATATATGCATTCAATTTTTCTTATTCCATTAGCTAGTTCAATTTGTCTACTACGCTATCATATCATGTCGTGCATAACTATTTTGTACTCGTGTCTGGTCATCTGCCTTTTTGTGCGTTTTTTTTTTCTTTCTCGAATGTGACTTTTTCCCCCTGCCTCTGTAGTGTTGATCCTGGGGATAATTTCGCTTACAAAAAGTATCTATTCATGCCATTTATTGTTGGGTATATCTACCTTGCCGGCATGGCAACCAGTGGTTTCTTCTGTAGTCATGATGCTGTAGAAATTTCTGTTTGTTTCATTACTCATTTCCAGTGAAAAGTCATTCTGCCAAAATCGGCCAAATGCTGCCAAATGCTGTCAAAATCCGGTGGTTGGCAAATTCTTGCTGCCAAAATCGGCGGATGGGGAAATTCTGCTGTCATAAACTCCATGGATTGTGTCGCGAGGAGCGATTTGGCAGGATGAACCAATCGAACAAGATGATATAAAACAACCAGAGAGCAACGACCTCCCTCCCTTGCCCTTGTTCCAACTCCCCAATCACAAGTGACTCAGGCTGCTGCTGGTACTACTACGCCCAGGGTAATTTGTCTCTGTGCCCTGCCTCCTTAGTGCAAAATATCCTGGTGCTATCTTTAATCTTAGGTTGCTATTGCTCCCGCCACTGACGGCGGCTACACTGGGCTAGAGAGCGAGGAGATTATTCTTCCTAACATATCTGTGAGCTTTGATTTTTTTTTTCTTCTAATCAAAAAGCATGCCACAGTTAGCAGTACTACTACCTCTAGCAGCTCAGTTGCTACCGTGATCAATACCAAGAAGCGATCTCGTCAACTAGCCCCACCAATGGAGAAGTTAAACTCTGGAGGCATGTTCATCTAGAAGAAATCCACGCGGACCACAAGTAAGCATATTTGTGCGCCTGCTGATCCAATTGTAGCATTAACACAAAACGCAGCTCATGGTCAAAAGTGGGAGCGGACGGTATCAAAGATGCTGCGTTACCGGCAGCATTCGGAGAGATAGAACCCCAGCTAGTATTGAAGACAAAATTGTTTGTATGTTCTTAATATCAAAACGGCATTGATTCTAATATAAGTAACTCGTCGGTCTCACAGATACGAAGTTATGTGAATTTCCATATTTTGGTACATTTCAATATAATGTATCGTTAACTTATACTATTCTACAGAACTTTTCTACCTTAACCTTAATGCTATAGCGTACTTGCTGTATAGTACAAATAAAATAAAATTGAATTGATTATATAAATAAAAATAAATATTACTATTATATAACCAGAAATGAAAATATCTGGGCGGATTTTGGCAGCATTTGGCAGAACGGTATACAAGCTGCTGTGCGTGCGGCAATATGCACCCAAGTAAGCCGCTTGGCGCATTCATGCTGCCATGCGCGGCGTTTGGCAGAATTTGGCAGAATTGGCGGCCAAATTCTGCCAAATTCCGTACTGGCAGCATTTGGCAGATTTTGGCAGAACGACTTTCCACTGGGACTCATTGTTTGCACACCACACTACAGATAAAATAACAAAATTATTGACGTACTTATACAAAATATATAAGATATTTGTGGGTAATGTAATCCCCAATATACATGCACACGATGAGAGACGGAATAATAAGATTAATATAATCTACAATAAGTATGTACGATGCTGCTTTGCCTTATTTAGTTTCCCCAACACTAGTAACCACAGAAACAGGACCATAAATGCTGGTGAAGTACATGTAGGATAACTCCCCAGTTTCCCTAGGTAGGTGATACTAGTAGTACATACGTAATGACAGTTAATCACATGTACTAACGCCTGTGAGCAGTCATACATAGCAAACATCGGAGTCTGCATAAGGAAAAGACTAAGATCTCCCTAGTGCCGAGGAATTCCTAAAGACCGGTTGTACTTGAGGAAAAAAAGCTTGAAATGCTGTTTTCCTGACTCTGGTTGTAGGGACTATGAACTTGTCTTGTCCGCTCTGAACTTGCCTACACCGTGACTTGTAAAGTAAAGTAGCAGTACTTTTAAGTTTCAATAGCCATTGTTATCTGCTTTACTTGGACTTCTGGATACGTGACTTCTGCGGACTTAGGATCGTTGCAGAAATGGTCCGCAAGTTTGACGCAGCTGATTGAAAACAAGACGAACAAGACGAGGTTATTCGTGTAACCCAAAATCAATAGCTAGAGAGTTATGTTTACATGTCTAGCACCGTTTGTGGGAAATCCATAACCTTCAAGTTTACTGTAAATGCTCCAATCCTGTTAGTGTAGTGCGGCAAATAATTATCTTATTTTCTATCCAATTCACCTTGCGAGGTAACCTGTGCTTACAATGTCTTGGTATCACTATCATCCATTTTACGGTATCTGAATTTTAAGTCGTGACTTTAACTACCTCTATGAAATTACTAAGATATGATGTCTCTATGAAAATATAATTAACCAAGATTTCGATTTCAATCAACAATTGACATGAATAAATTATGGTCTTTATTATATTTAAGGCCTTATGCTCAGTTTGAGATCCGATGTGCATTACTTGATGATGCAAATAATGATACTATTGCCTACACTGGGTTTGAACTGCCTTCATTCAAGTTGATATAATTTTTCATCAATCAAGATTATGAATTACGATGTGATCCCAGCGATTCCAACTTGAATGACCAAGTTTGCATACGTGTTGCTAACATATACCCCTAACTCGTGTTTCAAGTTCAAGTTTTGTATAACTTGAACAGTGATTTCACAAGAGCATATCACCCACCCATCCCACTAGCCTTTACCTATTATGCTAGTACATGACTGTTTGCTTGGTAAAGGTGTGCAAGCTAACACTGGCAAACAACTCAGTGGTCACACCCTTTCCTCCGAGTCGTCATGTTACGGGACTCGGAGGGCTTTCTCGCCCATTCTAGTTCTGAGTCAGATCAGACGACTACCAGCTCTGAAAATACGTCTTATTCAAGTTCCTGGCATTGTCATTGCACGTCATCTGGGTCATCATTCATTGTGCTCTGCTTTTTACACACCATCTATATCTCGAAACGCGTATAGTCCCCCCCTTGACGGAAGAGTCAAATGCAATTTCAACCGTTATAACCGCCGCATCCCAATTACTTGTTTTTGTAACTGGTGGTTTTTCTAGAGTTTAGAATGTTAACTGATTCTATGTTGGTTTCTTAATTAGCTATTTGCATCCCTTTCGCTTCTCCTGACACAACGGATCGCTCTGCGAAGGATATTGGGTGCTCAGTCATTCCTCACAGCAGTTCATGATAATGTAACCGCCTGGACAGGACTAGGATCCGCGTTGATGAAAATATTCTGTTCCAGCTGCTTTTTGGTCTACTACATTCATCACAATATATCTAGCTGCATTATCCGTCCTGCATATTACAACCCCATCGCTTCTTAGGATACAGCCATTTAACCACAAAATACAAAAAGCGATATCAACGAAACAATACTCCAATATCGATGCTACAAGTAGTAATGTCATGGGTCCAATCCCGTATGCTTTAATCTTGTAATTCATTGAATTGTGCGACTAAACCACTCGATTAGGAATACTAATGGGTCGGGGTCCTGGGCGTTTGATTTTGAGAATCCAGTAAAAGTTCTCGCGGCCATGAACTTAATGGGAATAACCCCAACATTAGGACTACAGAATAACACACTCTGTGATGTCATCTCTGATAACAACGGACATGGGGATACTTTGATCAATGCACTATCTTTTGAAGTCTCATGTGGCACCTTGCAGAATATGACTACTTCATGGATAGAGCCAAGCGCTACTATCGGAAGATACTGCCATAGTCTTGGAAAATACATCAATCTAGAATGACAATATCAAGACTATAGATGTACCTTTGCTGTTCCACTATATATGCATATACTAGGCAATGGTGTGCCGAGTCACACCACTGGCATTTGGGATAGCGTCTGGTCTCCGGTGGGTAAATTCACAAACATAATTTGTGCCAGTCAGTCAAGGAAGAACTAACTTTTATCAACTTAAAGACCCTTGCTTTGATATTAAATCCTCCTTATTCTATCACCAGTCCTCTTTCGCAACATCGAGTTGCATTAACAACAGAGGATATCCTTATGGTCCTGCTGCCGTAAGTGGGCTTGTCATACTTTGAAAAGTTTGTTTCAGACTATTTCCTGAGTTGGTGATGACTCCTTCCGACTTCTTAGGCTATTCTCTTCACCTCAGGTATAATTTTTACCGATTCAAATCATTCCAATGGCTCTATGATACCTCTTGAGTATAACAATACTTCAAATATAAGACTAGGCATGTATTAACGAAATGCAGTTTAATTTTTATATCTAAAGATTTCTTATAGACATGCAGATTATAGGTTGCTCACCATCATACCAGAAGCACACAGCGTTGGTTGACGTTGAGACAAAACAAATGATATCATCTAACAAAAAACAAACAAAAAGTGAATCGGTGTGGTCAACATGGGAGCCTGAATTTCAGACGCCTACATTCAATTACACCAGCACCCCAAACACCTTGTCTATGGTGGTGAGTTGCGCATATATATTCAGTCTCTCTTTGACTTACAGAAACCAGAATTTCTTGTGCGCAATGGCCCTACATTTTTCAGATAGACAGGGCTTGGACTAGCTCGCCCATCGGCTATGTTATAAGAACCCAATCTAACTCATTCTGTGTTTCTGAGAGCATACCCATCAAGAACGGTATGTCCAATGCTGCCTTTCAGATAAGCTCGTGATTTTATCATTCTAGCAACTTGAAAACAGATTCATATTGCAGAACCTTCCCGGTTTCAATGGCTCTTCCTCTTACACTGGTTCTCTCCAAGATTTGGAGGATTGTATTGCTAGTATGACTGCAGCATATTGCTGGAGTGGTACGAAAGCTATTAATCAAATTTAGAGCGATGAAATATACGTAACGCTCTTTCCGAAAACTATGTTAGCCGTACA
Source organism: Agroathelia rolfsii (assembly GCA_018343915.1). Classification (NCBI taxonomy): domain Eukaryota; kingdom Fungi; phylum Basidiomycota; class Agaricomycetes; order Amylocorticiales; family Amylocorticiaceae; genus Agroathelia; species Agroathelia rolfsii. The sequence continues at coordinate 4,750,348 of JABRWF010000002.1, forward strand.
AATCATGCCAGAGAGTTTTCTTGGGAATGGGTCTTCTGATGGAGAAACTACAATCACTCAGATGGATTTTAAGTATCGTCTTCGAGTAAGTTTCAGTTATTAATGTTCAAGCCAATGTGTACTCAATGTTGCAAAAAAAAAACTGAATGTGATACCGGTGAGTCAACATGAATTTTGGTCGAGCGTACGTCGTGCAAGTTAATGGATACATCTTTCCAGGTCACCACCGGCCTATTTGCTTCCTTATTACTCCTCCTAGTTTTCCTGGTTTTGGAAAGAGGATCCCCAAAGAAATTATCCGGACCCATTCGCAGCCTTGACCCGTTGCAAATGATTTGGATTAGTCAACAACATCCCGAACCATTCCGGAAGATTGCTAATGTCCGCATCCCTTCAACAGAAGATCTTCGAAAGGCTGGCATGATCTATATGTGCCTAGACATCAGCCATCGAGATGCAATCGAGAGTGCAGAACTGTCAAAGGAGTGCAAGATGGAAGTAGGAGAAGATGGCAGGAATGAGATGTAAAGCGCTTGTGCACCAATATTTTCCAAGACAGTAGAAATAATTTCATAATGATGAAAACAAACGACTCGATATGAGCAGAGAGTCTGAGCAGTTCATGTGATTGCAATATGATGTGTATCAGATGCCGTCATTGCGAACTGAAATTTTGTCAAGAAGTACAATGTATTAAATTTGGTGATATCCCAAGTCCAGTAGATCCAGGCGCCGCTTGCTTTTTATTGACGTGGAGGAGTACCTATAGACTTTTTTTCCTTTAAAAAGAAGAAGAAAAGAAACAGCTGCCCAAGTTCAAGTAGTAGCGCGATTGAGTCTGAGTGCAAAGTAGTCAGAAGACAAAGGTTGTGCCAATAGTCGGAACTTATTCAATCAGTCGCTCAACGAGTCTACCTAATGAAGGCAAGGTCGGAACCAGATGATCGCGTGTGTGATCAGAACGCGCATACGCTGGGGACGCGCAATCAGCCAAAGTCAATCCCACACCACCACTGTTTCCAACCTATCGTTGTGTTTCCTGTGTCATGGTATATACTACTTTATGATTCATGGCTACCCCCAAATAATAATAAGGGATACAGGAACCTTCTTTCCGCATAGTGCCCGCATCCACACCCAAATCAACGTCTGTCCGCGACACGGCAGGCAGTCTTGGGCTTCATGACACACTCGTCCACGGGCCGCGCAGTCTGGCTACAGAAGTAAGGACAGACAATGATTCAAGTCGCCTGCGTCAGCGCCTGGAGAGTGTACGTTCTTCATTATCTTTATTTTACAAGATGCGTAAAAGCACTCAATATCACGATTGCACATTATGTAGTGGGAAGAGACCCAGGACAACCTAAAGCTGACAATGCAGCGCAATATCTACGGCCTACATGCGCCCGTGAGGATGCTCATGGAGCGCAAGCTGGTGTCTCATGTACGTAGTCAATGATCAGATGAATGTGCTGCTGTCTAATCGGTTACTTCGTTTTGACCCCTGTACCATTAGAACCCACATATGCCCGTCATGCCTCAGTCACAGTCAAACCTCCATCTTGACATTCTCATGGGTCGTGACGAGTTTATTGAGACGCCAGATGTGTTCCTCGGCGCGATGCCAGGTAGGAGTGATGCTCTCCTCTAACATTCCTTCCAATATCGATCACAACATATTTCCCAGGTATGCAAACATCTGTTTCGATGGATATTCACGACGATATGGAGAAGAAATTAAGGATGTAGGGACTTTTTCTTCTCGTTTACTTTGAAGTCGTAAACGCACGAGCGATATAGCATTGTAATATAAATATACTTTTCCAGAAACTGCTTGCTATAAACACATAATTCTTGGATAAAAGCCAGTTGATTCTGTATCATCGATTTATGCTTATAGCCATGTTGATGGGGTAAACAGGACACGAGACTTTTGGAACAATGGTGTTCTCCTATCAGTTTTCTGACTCGAATAACTAAAGCACCAAGTCGTCGCTTCCACAATTAAGACAATCGAACACCATTTTTAATTGCATTTCGATTTGATTACATCAATTGCAAGAGTGTTTTGTTTACAGGAGTTGTGAAGACTTACGAAAAGTCTGAGTCGCCCAACCCCGTCCAGGTCGGCGGCGCGTTCTTGCGCTGCTGTTGATTTCATACTTTCATCCACCACGCTGCACACACTATCGCCCGGCAGCCGGCTTTACTTTTCCTTTTAGTATCTTTCTCCCTTCCTCTGTCTGCTCTGTAAACATACGGCATTCCTTTTGTTGTGTCTATCAGCAACTGTGGAACTCTCTCGGTTTCTGTATCCCTCCTCGGCGATCTAATTTGCGCGGGGTGGACGCAAGTTCAAACTGAAGCACATACGCACGCACACATCTTAGCACGCACACGATCAAAATACTGCGATTTTTGGTACTATGAGCGACGATAGCAAGAGCAAGCGCGATTCATGGAGTCACAGTTCGGAGGAGATCTTGATTCAGACGCTTGTAGCGGAAAAGAAGGCTGGCCGTCAGGCAAGGATCTCTTTCTTTCACACACCAAGAAACGCGTTTCTTGCCTCTCTCCGCTGAGGATGTGTTTAAAAAATCGTGATTGCTTACGTTGGGGCCTTTTTTCTTGGGGTGGCATTATTCGCATTCGTTATAGGGTGAAAGCGGTTGGAGAGCAGAGACATGGGTAACAGTTTTGCAAGCCATCGAAAACGCGGGTGAACCTCAGAAAACGGCGAAACAGTGTTCAGAGAAATGGCAGAGGGTGGGTCCCACAGTTCGGTATAAAATTCGTGACCATGTTGACAATCCTGTTTTTCTACCCGCTACGTCATGCATTGTTTGGAATTCTAATACTTTTTTACACAGATAAAAAAGGAATTCAAAATCGCCGAAAAGCTTCAACAGGAGCCCGGTTTCACTTGGGATGATAACTTAAAATCATTTCAGGCTGCTCCTGAAGTATGGGATGCCTATATTTCGGTGAGCAAAAGTTTCCTCCCTATTTTTGCTACAAGCCGTCCTTTTTTAAATACAGAAAGGGACGTATTCTTTCTGTCCCTCTTCCACACATAATATACCGAAAATCTCTGAATAATGTCATGCTAATTTCTTTAACAAAGGTCAATGACAAGGCAAAGGCATTTCGGAAAAGAGCATATCCGTTCTATCACGAAGTCGCCTATCTCAGCGAAGATTTCAACTCGAGGAAAGCTCACCAAGCTTTCAGGCCTTCTAATCTGATTCCGCCTCCGCCACCTCAGCACGCAGCAGCAGGGATGGGGGTACCGCCACCCATGGTGGCCCCCAACGGCGCCCAAACGGGGGACGCTATGATGCAAGCATTTGCGAACCAAATCGCGCAGGCGAGTCAGGCAGCAGCAGCAGTCCCACAATCACATGCTCTTTCGTCTGCACCCGTCCCCGCATCCACTCCGCCGCCGCCGCCGTCGAACGAAAATGGTGTCGAAGAGAATGGCGGGGACGGGAACGAAGGAACTGTTCTTGCACCTGTGCCAACCCTGGTTCCGGTTCCTTCCACTCCTGCAACAGGCCCTCCGCTGCGCCAGTCACCTGCAGTAGCGGCATGGATGAACAGACCACCGCTCACGTTTATCACGACTCCAGGTCCTTCGGACAAGGTAAGTTGCCAAATTCACTCGTTCTTCGTCATCGGGACCAAAGACACCGATTCTGCAAGATGCCCATGACTTCGAGTTTCAAGACTCAGAATCAGACTCAGATAACGACACAGTTTCGCCACTATTTCCCGCCTGCGCCTACATCGCAAACTCAGACGCTGCAAAAACGGAAGCGGGATGATAGTGATGCAGTTTCGGAGGATCCTGTTGTCATTACGAATGGAAATGGTAGCAGTAAGAATAAAAGTAATAGCCATGCCAACAGTCCCTTTATGACTGCAGCGGGGCCTTCGACGATCGCTACATTACCGAATATCGACCCGCGTTTGCACTCTGTCATACCGTCGGGTAGTATACCGAGTACACCTGTTACAGGCGCCCCCATCGCCACTTCGAATAACGACGGACTATCATCACCACATCCCAGCGCTACCCTGACTCCCACCTCTGCTTCGTCATTTCATTCCCATTCGTACGCGCAACATCCACAAATACCACCACAATCACCAACACCACATGCATTCTCCCCCACACCTACAATACCAGCGCCACCACATACATCACATTCCCAATCGCCCTCCCTCGTCCCGTCCTCTATATCCTCTTCTTCTTCCGCCTCTGCCCTCCCTTCTGCATCATCGACATCCTCATCAATAACGGCAACCGCAACGACATCTCCTTCCTCATCACTATCCCAAATCCAATCCTCGAATCGCGTCCGCGCGTTCAAGATCATCGCGACCGAAGAAGACCTGAGTGATCACGAGCTGGCGGCGGTACCGCGGATATTCAGAGATAGAGCCGAGCTGGCGGAGGAGTACATGTCATTCCCGCCCGCGAGGAAGAAGGCGCGGACGTTGTGGCTGAGGGCTGAGTTAGAGTGGGTTATGAGGCAAGGGGCGGGAGTGAATGGTGGTGGTACAGGGAGTGGTGAGGAAACATCGAGGAATGGGAGTGGTGGTGGTCAACAGGAGCTGTCATCTGCTGGTCGTGCTGTTGGTATTAATGGTACATCATCTAAAACGACTCCGGTGGCTGCACCGGCAAAGAGTTGACATGGTGTTTCTTCGTTCCCATACGTCCTCCCAGGGACTTATATCTACCAAGGAGTGGATTCAGTGGATTTGGAGAAACGTGTTGATTAAGTATTGGTATCTACATTAATTTCGGGCATACTTTCACTTTTTTCATTTATCTGCCCACTTGTTTGTCTCCTAACTTACTGCACGTCTTATTTTGTTTACCAAAAATACATCCCTATGTTCATCTTCTTGCTGTTGGTTCATTTGAGGATCGATGATGATACTATTATTGCTTTTAGTACTGATAGCGGTAACTATAAGTTGCGTTACTTTGTCATAATACTAGAATTTACCCGTGCTACGCATGGCTGAAAATTCTTAGGTAATACGAATAACCTTGTAAACTTATTTGAAATATAAAAATATGTAGTATCAATCAAAGGGATACTCAATCAATGTTAACACACTGGGAGGGTATATGCACCGTTCTCTTTCATAGGAATAGTAGTACCCATGCTTTGCACATGTGAAGCCTAAATCCCAGCGCACTGGAAACTGTGGGCCGTGCAGAGCACGGCCCCTGTAGCACACCAGATGCAGCCATTGACTCAGGAAATTTGAATATCATAGATAATACCAGTTGCACAAATAGTTGAAACTGTAACAACAATAGGATGTATGCACAAATAAGAGCTACCAAAAATATACCATTTAACCCAATGGATACGAATGGAAATGGTTGGAAATTTGATGCAATGGATAGAAAACTTTATGATGGATTAAAAGTTGATGACAATCTCATATAGCTTAATATTTATATAGTTGTTGCACGGAAGAAATTCAAAAAGCGATCATAACACCTGATCGCTAAGCAAAATGCTCCGAGTTGATTGACTATCTGTAAGAGAGATAAAGACGCAGCATATATTGATTGAGATCTACTTGTATATATACCAAGCCAACAATAAAATTTCATAAGAGAAAACGGGACGGAGTGCAAAACACGAACGGAACGACGACGCTTGCCAAGGCGGCTTAAACACCCGGATTCAAATATTAACAGGTGAAATCAGCTCTAAATCATCTCTGGGACAAGTATCCATGCGTGTAAGGATCATACCAGCCACACGAAGATTCTCCGTCGATGAAAATCGGACGTCGGCTATATTCTGGAATAGCTCAGGATGCTGTTGACTAATCCAGATTATCTGTAACAGGTCAAGGCTACTAATGGGCCCAGATGGCTGCTTTAAGGATCCTCTGGTTATGATCAGGAAAGCAAAGAGAAGTGATAAGGAAGTAAAGGGGCCAACAACAACCTGGAGAAAGTGTACTCTTTAGTTGGCATAACTTCGATGTTAAGAAAATATAACGGGGACATACTGGTATCAAATTAAGCTGTTATCCACAAAATTGTTGAGCACAGTTCCAAAGGTTCGAAGATATAGGTTACGAGCGCTTACTTTGAGATGGTATTTCAGAGTCAATTCAGTAATTGTAGCTGTTCCATCGGAAGTTCCGTTTCCAAGAAAGTCATCCGGCGACATCTGTATGGCTATAAACAGAGGGTCTCAATTCACTCATATACACATGGAAGGCATTTCTAGCAGAAGCCTACCATTCCAGAAGTAGGCCGCAGTCATGCTAGCAAGAGCATTTTCTAGATCTTCCAAGGTGCCGTTGTAACTGAAATGTGCGCTTGCATTGTATCCAGGAAGGTGATCCAGCAAATATCTAGCTCAGAATTGTGACATGAAGAAGGAGGTTAAACGAGTGGTAATGCTTGAATTTTAACGCACTGTTCTTGGACGGGTAGGTTTTTAGGAACACAGTAAATAGCTCCAAGCTCCTTGAGGCAGACCGTACCATCTATCCAATCAACGTTTGTTTCGAATATGGCAGGCCACTGTCAGCGCACATGTGAATGGCGGTTGCTAGAGTGTGTCCTATTCACTCACTATTGTAGAAATGTTATTAATAATAATATCTGTATCTTCGTCAAAAGTTTGAAAACCAGGCTGCCACAAAGACCAAATCGAGTTTTTTCTCATATTTCCTTCTCCAGATACTATCATTTGCCTTGTTTGAATATCTACTATTGCTTCATGCTTTTGATAGGATAACGTGCATCCCATAATCTGCGTCTCTAAAAAAACCATCAATGCGTAGCAATCAAACACATTATCCTAGGTTCACACCTGCTAGTTTGTTTCCGGATATATCTTCCAGAGTGGGTATGATAGAGCCGCTGGAGTGATTTGAATCAGTAAAAATAATGCTTGAGGTAATTATGAGGCTCTGTTCGTTAAACCCATTATGAAAATGCTGTGGCTTTGAGGACAAGAACTGTACCCTTACACTAGGGATATTAAATGATTGATCACCCTTTGTACATGCTGGGATAAGAGTGTTGTTCATATATTGGTAGTAGAACTGGGGCTTAATAGCATCGAGTTCTTTCTTGAAATCAATTGAGTACTAATTGTGTTGTCTTCCCACTCACCGTTTCCACAGAGTGATTTCTTTCCATCCATGAGTGGCAAAGGTGGTGGGATAGAAAGGCTACAAGAATAGTCCTGATATTCCCAGTCCAATTGGATATTTGGGGTGTTGCCAATGGAGCATGATGCAGGGAACACGCCCAGTAGGGATCCATTTATCCATGAAGCATTCATATTTTCAGGCCGCAGTGTCCCACACGAGACATCAAAGGTGAGGGCTATAACCGAAGTATTTCCAACGCCACTACTATTAGAAATAACATCATATAGTGTATTGTCATGAAGTCCAATCATCGGCGATACACTCAAATTTAGGAGACTCACGCCTCCCAGAGCCTCCGCCGTCGCCGCCCAATCATAGCTGTATCTGTTTCGGTCAGTTCAGAGTATATATTTGATAAATAACAATAAATCAAAGTCTTACATGTCGTTTACGATTGCAACCGATATACCAAGGTTAGAGTATTGCCCAGTTGGTATATCCTTCCGTACAATCTCGTTGAACGGCTGCAGGCTGAGCATCGATGGAGTTGTAACGTGTAAAATAGCCAATGCGGCAAGGTATACTGTGATAGATGTAGTAGACCAAACAGCAGAAGGGACCGAGTGTTGTCTATATAATGATGCCAATGCAGAGCCTAGTCCTGTCCAGGCTGTCATATGGTCATGAACCGCTGTGAGGAATGAATTGGAATTGAGCAATTTTTGTTGGGCAACTCGCTGCGTGAGGAAAAGGGAGAGGGATGAAAATCCCTAGGTAAGAAGTCGTCGAGTCAACGCCAATGAATATTTTGGACCCAAGAGAGGAGAATTTGCTTACAACGATAAATACTTGAGACACCGCGGTTATAACACTTGAAATCGTACCTGACTTTTCTGTCAGAGGAAGTACTATACGCGACTCAAGATCCAGAAGCTGTGTAGCCAGTAGAGTGCAATGAAGGACGACCCAAAAGATGTGTAGTGTCAAGGCCAGAAGTTTGGACCAAGTATAATTTCCAGTGATTACTTGATCTGGTCTGCTAGTGGTGGAGACCAGAGTGTTTTCCTTTGACAGAGAATCGCCGCAAACGAGAGACTCTGAGTGATCATTAAATCGTTCCTGACTAGCGTGTAGACCTGAGCTGCGTGAGCCGAGAAGGTCATCGTTCGCAATCATCATAGGCGATAGCTGGTAAGACATAGTAGGAATAATGTGCTCTGTTGACATGATAGGAGCGGCTGTAATGTCGTTGATATATACTAGAACTAGCTTTGATTATCAAGTTTCTCTTGACCGCATCAATTTCAACAGCAATGCCCCAGCCGCAATGCTCTGCACAATGATTTGATACCGATATTGGAGCGTTAGCCGAATCTCAGAGTGTACGATACCAGTGTACCTTAGACACCCAGGCCTGCCAGTGCTGGTGGGTTTCCCGACGCATTAGCATTGAAGTTTGCAGGATTGTATTTATTTTAAGTTGTCATGTTGATTAGGTTGTGTTATATGGTTAATGGTAGGAAGGGGGATGGAAAGCAGTCGTCAATGTGATATTTTCTATGACTGTCAGTGGTGATATTGATGTTGTTGAGACATCGACAACAATTCCGATGCAAAGAGCTCAGGCTGGCATGACATGTTGACACTTCCTTTATCGCATATTGTTCCGGGAATTTACATCCACCGACGGGAGTATTAAAGTATTCGGAGGATTTACATAAAAGAAAAGAATACGCTGATCAAGTATTGGCGTTTATGTTAATCTCGGGCACACTTGCATTTTCATTTTCCCTTACATCGGCCCACTTTTCATTCGAAATTAATCCAATGAACCGTCTTGTATTCTGTTCATTCCCTTGATAATTGCTTTCTGCAAAGGAGCGCCGACATTAAGTGGTGTCTTTAGAACATGCGCTGGGGGCAAACGCGGGCCAGAAAACTTGCCCTCTCTGATATCTTCCTTTACTCTTCTCCTTCTTCCTTGTCTCTTTCATCTCTTTTCACTCGTTACCCAGCTTTTTGTCTTGTGCAATGTACTAATCAACTGCTACCAATGACCCATTTGCGCTAATTCAAACCATTCGGTTCTCAACTATGCACCCACAAACGGAGTGAACACGACCCTCTGGTTATTACCGCGGCCTGGCTGCTAAGCGCGAGGAGGATTGATTAGCAAAAAAAGGGAGGGGTTTCCAACCCAACCCGCTGCTCGCCGCGATCGGAAAGCGGGAAGCGCTTTTGCCCAACACTTCATCTTCATCACACAGCATGTTCCAAAGATAGCCTATCTGTAGACATACGGTGCTGCAGTCATTGCTTTCTGGTGTGGAACTGATGATAGTATGATGTGGGTAGGTGATCCGTACTTTTACACATGCGTCCGAGTTGGTTTCACTTGGGACATTCCTAAATGGAATCTGTATGACCAGGTTTATCGTAACCGGTGCGCATTCGGAAAGTTCATGTTCATCACCATCAACTTTCGGCATTTGCCACGACTACTAATGGAAACGGCCGAAATCTCCTACACGGAACGTTACTTCCACATATGCATGCAACATGGACATGGCTCTATACACATGCGTTAAGTTGATTTTAGCATTTTAGCTATTGCGAGAGTTATTCTTACGACGCGGATAGCATGCTACGGGGGATCATTGTACTCTGCTACCAACGTCACATGTCCTGCTTGTAAGCGGCATTGCTGAAGACTCTGGGGAAATGATGTCATGTGCGCGGGATCACACGAGTCATTGAATGAAACATAGTGAACTTCATATACTAGCCTGAGTATGCCCTAGCTGGTTTGCTGGCCGCCCAAGCGACGGCCGCACCGACTGGGATAAATTCCGCCAAAGCCGAGATGATGGGGGGAAATCAAGAGATGGGCATACCATACGCGATGTTGGCTAATTATGAGACTGAGGGACTATTGAATGGGAAGAGGAGGGCGAAGACTCGGCACAACAACTGATGGCCACGACCGCGGCTGGATCAGGTGCACACGACAAGAATGAATAAAGCGACAAACCATAATACTTATCCAGTAATTCTTCTGGGCCCTGGGTACATTTCTAGCATTGCCAGCGCCCGGCTCTGGCCCCACGTCGGGCCAACTGGTTCTCCTTATAATGTTGGCGGCGGTAGACATTCCCGTTTCTGTTCCTGTAGTCTATCGGCGTCCATCTCCTCCCCCCTCAATTTGCTCTCTAGGCCATTTCTCCATTTGCAAGACTATATTGTATTGTCCTACCATAGTTGGGTAGTAGAAGCAGAGTAACAAACAGACAAATACAAAATACTTCCGAGATGAACAGCACAAGCAATGTGATCACGGCTTCGAGGTCATCACCAACGACCACCAGGCCTCGTCGGGCCTCCACAATGTCCTCCAGCGCAGCAGCCAACCTGAACATGATCCAGTCCGTACTCGACTTTCAGCCGATCCTCGCCAGCCAACAGCAAGCTAGGCAGATCCCTCCAGGCCGTACCACACGCACCGTCAGCGGCGGCACACCGATGAGCCTCGGCGGCTCCAGCTTTGGTGCCAATAACACTGGCATTGGAGGCACTGGCATCTCTGTTTCGCCTACGATATCTCGTTCTGTGCGAGGGGCGTCCCGCTCGCTATCGATGAACACGGCTCCTTTTGAGCCGCGAGTTATCCGCGCTGATTCATCTACGGCGTGCTTCCCCGCATCGCCCACTTCCCCCGCAACAGGTGGCCATAGTGGTGCCTCAACGTCGCCCACACGCTTGAGGAGACTGAGCTTCCAACAGCGTCAGGCGGGCATCGCGGCGTCTGCTGCAGCCATACCGAAAACACTTCATCATCACAGCGGTGGTGCCAATGCCGGTTTGGGTGGTCCCGTACCGTTTGCGAGGCCCGCATATCTCGACCAGTCAATCATGGCGCATCTACTCAAGACGGATGGGATGAGCGTGCCTATAGTGACGACCGCACCGACGATGACGACAGCGCCGGTGCATGCTGCCACTAGCACGTCCTCATCCACAGCAACACGAAGTAGCACCAGTACTCACCGCCACCGCTCGCCGTCTGTAGATAGCGATGTGGAGAGCATGCAGTCCCCTCCCCCTCAGCACGAGTTTCCACCTCTTTCGACAAGTGCCGTCGCTTCCTCCTCTACTGCTGCTGCTGCTGCCGCTGGAAACACACTCGTAGAAACGAACACGCCGATCATGCTTCCCACAGCTTGGAACCTTGAGATGCGCAGCAAGTCGCTGCATGTGAGCCTAGACGGGCGCGAGCTGGCTTACGTCGGTGCGTTGAGATCGATTTTCACTCTCTTATAATGTTGCCGTCAAATCTGATAACCTATTATTCGCGAATGACTTTTGGTTCGCCTTTCTCTCATTCCTTATTCTGTGTTTGCGATGCAGGCCCGAATAGCATGAGCGATCGCGAAGCCGCATCAGCACGTGCAAACTACCCCGCTCCACCCACAGCGGGGGTGTACTATTATGAGGTAGAGATTTTGAGCAAAGGCGCCAAGGGGTATGTCCTTGTTCCATCTCTTTTCTCGACCTCGAACTTAAGTTCTCTTTCTAGGCATATCAGTATAGGGTACTGCCCGATTATTGTTTCCAAAGAGTATTGTGAAATCTAAGCGCTTTTATTTTTTTGACTTATTGTAGATTCTCTGGACCGGAAATGCGCCTGAATCGTCTACCGGGCTGGGAGCCCGACTCATGGGGATATCATGGCGATGATGGTATGGTGTTCTCGTCTGATAGAACAGGAATAAAGTATGGGGCTACGTATGGCAGTAAGCACATCTCTATTAGATCAATAACAAGCCATATATTCAAATCACTGACGATCCTCTCATTATTATTATTATTATTATTATTCACTACTCATGCTGCTGCCCACTAGCCCACGACATCATCGGATGCGGCATCGACTTTACCACTGCACGGATGTTCTACACCAAGAACGGTCAACTCATCTCGCCTGTATTCCAGTGTGTTGGATTGCGCCCACCTCCCGCCACCTCATCATCATCATCATCCCTCGAAGCCTCTTCCTCCTCCTCCTCGCCGTTCACCTTGGGCCTAAGCCCGTCCTCGCTTGCCTCGGCTGAACGCATGCGCATTGCGCTCTTCCCCGCCGTTGGCATGCGCCACCAGGGCGAGAGCGTGCGTGCCAACTTTGGGCAGGAGCCGTTCAAGTTCGACATTGTGGATTACGTCGCGCAGGCGAGGGCGATGGTGAGGGTGGAGGTGCTGAAGAAGGTGGTGACACCTGCTGCTGCCTCTCTTTCTTCTTCTTCTTCTTCTTCTTCTTCTTCTGCTCTGGCCCCACCTCACCAACCGCAGATTCCGCAAGTGCAGAGGGCTCCAGAGATTGGGACGACAATGGCTGGGGTAGGGGTAGGGTCAGGGCCGGATGGTGCGGAAGAAGTGGCTGTGGATGAGGAAAAGGCGCAGATGGCGAGGCTCGTGATGGATTACCTGACGCACCATGGGTACGCCAAGGCTGCGAGGGCGTTTAGGGCGCAGAACGGGCGCGCGCTTGTGCTTTCCGGTGCTGCCGGCTCTGTTCCCTCGTCCACTGAGAGAGAGGAAGCGGAAGAAGACGGAGAGGTTGCCCAGCGCGCGGAGATCATTCGTGCTGTCAGCTCGGGCGATATCCCCCGCGCGCTGACGCTCCTCAGCGAGGCATACCCCTCTGTGCTCGCGCGCAATGGGAGCCTGGTCCTGTTCAAGTTGCGGTGTCGGCAGTTTGTGGAGTTGCTCTTGGCTGCGGCGGAGATGCGGAAGCGGGTGGAGAGCCAACAGCCGCAGGATAATAACAAGGACAAGGGCTCCGCTGTTGGTGTTGCTGGTGCTGTCAGTGCACAGGTGGGGAATCTTGGGCCGGGTACGGGTATGATGGACGAGACGGAGGGGATGGATGTGGATGACGATGCGCCTGCTCATGCTCCAGGTGGAGGGAGCGGAATTCCGCCGATGCCTCCTGTTGCCTCGTCCTCGTCCTCATCTTCCTCTTCTGATCTCCGCCAGTGGGAAGCCGCGCTACACGCAGCAATCGCATACGGACAAGCGTTACAGGCTGATTATCATCGATCTACCTCTGCCTCTTCTTCCACCTCCCCTTCTCCATCTGGCATTGGGAATGGAGGCGAGGAAGCCACTCAACAGCAGCGCAAAGCTGTGCGCGCCTTGTTCGAACGCACGTTTGGACTGATCGCGTATCACGATCCACAGGCGGAGGACCCAACGTTTGCGGGGCCCGAGGCGAGGGTGAAGTTGGCAGCGGAGGTGAATGAGGCTATGTTGGGTAAGGTTTTCTCTCACGCTCTCCTTTTTTTTTTTGACAACGAATATCTAATCTTTTTGTGATGAAATATATAGAAACCACAGGTCGCGCGGGCTTACCCGCCCTTGAGCGCGCCGTGCGTCATACGAGCGCGGTGATCGAGCAGCTGGCTGTGTTGGGCCATGGACCTGCAGCGTATGCGGATCTGCGCCAGGAAGTGTTGTCCACTGCGTAGGTCTCCCTCCGGGCCATTCTCGGAGGGAGTAGTTAATAGGTTGATTTGGATGACATTTGGCGCTTTCGTGGCCTTAACATTTGTTTCTCTTACGTTTCTGCTGTTTCTTTTTGTATTATAGTGTTCCTGATCCATCGCTTCCTATCTCTCTCGAACTATTGCGTGGAAAGGCGTTTATGTCTTTCTTCGCTTCCGCCTCTTTCTCTCTCTCGTCGCACGTTTACCCAATCGGTTCTATTCATCTGTTTTGTGTTACTATATCCAGTTCACTCTGATTTCTGTCTTTCTTTTCCCGTCATTCCCTTTTCCTTGGTATTCCCTCCTCTCCGTCTCTCCGTCTTGCAAATACCAGTACCCCCTCCTCTCAATCCACCTCTTCGATCTTTCGTCTGTGTTTGAATCCACTCGCTGATAATGGTTGTGCTGATAACGTTGAATGTGTGTATAGTGGCTGCTAGTATGTGTAGGCTGTATATTTATGCATTTTTCACTCTCATTTTCACCTTGTATATCATTGATGGTAGATGATCATTCATTATGGATTGATCATGAGTCTGATGAGATTCAAGCCCCCAAAAACAAAGGAACAGATCGTGTAACTGCTTACAGCGCATGTATGGGAGATCGTGATATATGCCGCCGATTTGGCGCTAGAAGAATTCACCCGTCTCCGAGTTCCACAGTTGCGGATAGCTAAATTTAAAGTTATCAAAAATCTGTGACGGTCCAAAAAAGGGCATAAGGGAGGCATCCCGTATCACGTGTATTGTCGGAGCCTTTAGTGCATTGGACACAATTACACTCTGGTTTTGAAGAGAAAATTGTCATTTCTACCAATCTAGTGGCAAATCCCTTTACTTTGGATAAAGGATTTGGTAAAAAGTGTCTATCGCGTGATCTGCTTTGCCGCTAGAACATGGTCACGTGATACCTGTTTTTGCTAATCCTTTTACTCAAAGTAAAGCGGTTGGTAGAAATATTGGTAGAGATGGCGCTTTTCCCTGAAAAACTCCGGTGTGTTATTTCCAGTGACGCAGACACAACATGGACATCACAAGGACAAATTACATTGGACACAATTTTGTTCGTTGTGTGACAAGTAAGCGACCGTGTGATCATGAGTCGCGGCATGATGCATATCACCTGGCGCGGTTCCACTGTTACCACCGACCCTCCTTCTTTCCTGCTGGGCGCTCCGTGGTATCCATGATATGAAGATGCAGTTTGACCTCGTCCGCTGAGAATCCCTGGCTATTTAGCACGGCACATGTAATTATATGACCTAAAAACAACATCAGATATATTGTCTATTTTATCATCCAATTCTTGAATGCATACGTAAGTATTGCGTCAATATTGTTTTGCTGGTAAGTAGTTTATTATAATAGGCCATTGGTTTAAATGAAATATTATTACTTTCTTACACTGACTGTTCATCTTTTTTTGTACCTTGTACAGTGTAATATAGGTCATTGGCAACCAACTTTTTGGGAGTGAAATATCTTCACTTGTCCTATGACTGGGATTTAAATATACAAATTTTTTCTCATACATAACAAGGTGTACTCATAGAATATGAAGAGAATTTAAACAGAATTACGGTGTACAAAAAAATGCGAAGATGTTGAAAAATAGCCCGACTACAAGTCATTAGCAACTGTGACATTGTGCCGAGTTTGAAGACAGTGTGCAGTAGACAGTTTCTGAGCTGAAATTGGTTGTTGTCTGTTACGCTTCCTGCACTACAAGGCAGCATCAACAAACATATATTTTTTGCAATGCCTCTTTCCCTCTAACGCCCACCGGACTTTTTGTATTTACAATGCCAAGACAAATAGAATTCTTATGAAATTGTCATTGAGCCAAAATTGATAAGGAATGAAGAGATAATTTGCTCCGAAAAGTTGTTATTGTTCTAAAATCTGGCTACTAGACTAACACAAAATCTCCTCTCCTTGCCACAATTCATGTGCTTGCCTTACAAATTTAATTATACACCCTCCAGCACTTTTCATTTGATATGAGTCACATAATTTTTCCCAGGAACACCTGGATCATGCGGTATAGTTGTGGTTGCCATTGACCTATGTTACACTGTATGTCAATGATAATTGATCATCTCAAAGCCTCCATGATCAGATTGCTTTATCAGCCGCTATCTCATAAAAGCCCGGCTGCGAGTCAAGGTGGGGGGGGGGGGTACTACTTAGAATATTTGCCCTTGTCTACGGTTTCCAACACCATACTACAGATAGTCCAGACGTCAATTGTACTGGTAGCGTACTGTGCTTTGGCCACATCCACTAAGCTGTGATGTTGTTTTTTCCTCGTCACATGTCTGGCTTGGGCTCTGAGGTTCTAGGTGTGAACACCTTGCAAATAGCTGCTCTGGTAGAGACTTTTCTCTATGGTCAGTATAATCTATCAGTCCACAAGCTAGCTCTTACAAAAACCAACTTGGATAAATATGGCATTAAACATACCCAGCAATATATCTCACAATATTCTATCGATCTTTGCAAGCTCTTCACATCAGACGGCGACGAAACTACGGTAGTACTCGCCATCTGTACTTGATGATCATAGTGTTTCTTATTTGCTCAACTATGGTCAGGGATTCTCTGAGAGCTATGCTTTTGCTATATGCATTGACTAATACTACTATGTCAGAATATTGGCACTACACTTGCTTGCAATTTCAACGTATTGAAATCAGATGGCTTGCACATGCTTGAATATACAGGATCGTGCATCGAGAATGCTATGATCACCCAACTTGTTTCAAACACTGAGAACATTGGTATTGCTGTGCCCTGGATCAATTCGTTGAAGGCTGTCTTATTGGTCACGACCATCCTGCTATCTGATTCATTTCTGGTACTCGTTGGTAGCTTGGTTTTTCTGTAAATTTAATTTTTGATCCATTTCAACAGGTATTTCGTTGTTATATCTTATGGAATAAACGGTTCAAGGTGATATTATTCCCAATAACGGCTCTTTTTTTCGATGCTGGTTTGTCATTATTAAATTAGTTATATCTTTAATGCCAATGCTCACTGTATCCGTCGTTTAAAGTTTTTGGACTCATCTACTGTGTCGCGGCGGTACGATTACAACGATATTAAACAATTTAAACATCTATTAACATATCTGGAGTAGAGATTAACCGGCTTTGATAGTTTTATAGGACTAGCGGGTCTTACCTATATGATTTTTATTCCAATCTCCTTGATTATAAACCTGTGCTGCACTCGTAAGGGGATCCACTTGAATATTTTTCTCTACAAAAATTACATTGACCTATTTATTCTAGTCTTAATAGCATACAAAATCCGGCAAGTGCAGAAGCAGCAGGATCAACTTACATGGCTTAAGTCAAGTCAAATGAACCATGTAATAGTAAGCATCTTAGAATCAGGTATGTATTGGTTACTTAGGATCATCGTAGTACCATGAACCTGAACTTATTTCCTAGGTGCAATATACACTTTCTGGATGCTTGCCATAGTAATAGTTGTATTAATTGGTCTTGAGATCAGTTGGATACTGTCTTACATCTTCCTAAATGCGGTAAGTGTAGTTATCATCGCATGGTACCGTATCAATTCCATGATCCGCTAAAGCTTTGTGGCAGGTAGTGCAAATAACTGTGAGGTTATCTCTTCTCCAACGAAGTGTTTTTAATATAGTTTTTCGATCAATATTGAACTAGGGAATCACAGTATGTCAGCAATAGTAATCTAATGAATAAAAATTAAGCTGATCGCTATCATGATCATTAAATTCATAGTTTTCTCTTATTATTTCGCGAATAGGCCGGGGCGTTAGCACAGGTGACAGCCGAGTAGAGCAAACACGCATCAGATCAAGTATGCGCTTCCGCGCTGGAATATCTCACACAGACTCTATTGATATGTCTGCGTTGGATTCCAACTCGAATGGCATGCGGAATGTCAGCCCGAGTCCTAAAGGCCCCCCGAGTGAGAGCGAAAGGATACGGAACAATTCAAGCAGGATGGGTCATGCTCCACTGGTGGGTTTTGAACCGCCCGAGCCTGCATGCTTGGAGCCCTAGGGATCTAGAAGTACGGTGGCAGTGGTGGTAGGTACCTCTGATAACATACTTGCGTTGAATTTGGTGTAAGCCTCTGAATTTCATTACTCTACTCTGAACTCGATCGGAAATATTGCGTTGTGAGCCACAGCATGCCAGTGGTGGCGTGGATTGGCTAATGGGCCATGGCTTGACTGAATGCTACCGGGGGCTGCCAATGCACTACACATAGCAATCGTATACGGACAAGCGTTACAGGCTGATTATCATTGATCTACCTCTGCCTCTTCTTCTACCTCCCCTTCTCCATCTGGCGTTGGGAATGGGAGCGAGGAAGCCACTCAACGGCAGCGCAAAGCTGTGCGCGCTTTGTTTGAACGCCTGTTTGGGCTGATTGCGTATCACGATTCATAGGCGGGAGGACCCGACGTTTGCGGGGCCCGAGGCGAAAGTGAAGTTGATGGCGGGAGTGAATGAGAATGAGGCTATGTTGGGTAAGTTTTCTCTCACACTCTTTTTTTTTTCTGAGATGACGAATATCTAATCTCTTTGTGGTGAAATATATAGAAACCACAGGCCAGTCTGGGGATCATTCTTTATGGGGAGTTTGACTGTACACTGCTCCTGATCCGTTGCTTCCTATCTCTCTCGAACTCTTGCGTGGAAAGGCGTTTACATCCGTCTTCGCTTCCGCCTCCTTTTCTCTCTCGTACGTTTACCCAACCAGTTATCCATTCATCTGTCGCGCTACTGTATCCACTTTAATCTGATGTCTGTCTTCATTCTTCCATTGTTTTGTTTTCTCACGTTCACTCCTCTCCGCTTCTCCGTCTCGTAAACTCCCTCTCCTCTCAACCCATCTCTTTGATCTTTCGTCTGTGTTTGAACTTGCTCGCTGGTAATGGTTGTGCTGGTAACGTTGAATGTATGTATAGTGGTTGCTAGTATGTGTATGTCTGTGTCAGGCTATATATTTATGCATTTTTTACTTTCATTTTCACTTCGTACATCATTCATCGTGGATTGATCATGAGCCTGATAGAATTCAGTGCCCAAAACAGTTCAACAGATAGTGTAACCGCTCACAGCACTTACATGCGTCATCATGCCAGCTCGAGATGTGTACTAGTACATGCGCCACCGATTTGGCGTTAGAAGAAATCACTCGTGTTCGAGTTCGAGTTGCACTAGTGTCGCTGAACTTAATTTTCAGCTTTCGAGACCGACGGCTCAGGGAGTTTGTGTATTGATTTGCTTCTAGCTTTTGCGTGCGCTTGTCTCCATTGTTGTCTCTTACTACGGTCGTATTGCTCAGAGCATATAGCCACCCAAGCTTTTTCGATGGTCTCACCTGCTTATAGCACAACATAAAAAGGGGTTTTGAAATACATTCTCGTTGATTCTTCGATACATTTATCCTCTTCTTGATGTTGCACAGGCCAGCACTGGCACTTACAGCTGAGCGACCGTGTGACCATGGGCGAAGTGTCTCGCGAGTCGCGGCATGATGCACATCACCCGGCACAGTTCCACTGTCACCACCAATCCTCCTTTCCTGCTGGGCACTCCGTGGTCTCGATAATATAAAGATACAGTTCAGTCTTGTCCGCCGAGAATTCAGCATGACACATGTATTATATGACCTAAAAATGACACTAGGTGTTTGGTTTAATTTACCATTCAATTCTGGGATACAGGAGAAGCTGTACTAGTACAAGGGGCCAGGTAGGAGGATCAAACAGACCTTGCTCTAGTTGTCTAGAGTTAGACATAGCTCGGATGGATAGCTATGCAACTTGCCTGTGATTCCAGTGGTTTAAATGATCTAACAAAGAGACCTCTACCACTAGACCGCTGGAAAAATAGAACATTCCAAATTTTGTTAATCAAGCACGAGTCACAGCCAGTCCCTTCTATAAAGCTTGGCTGCAAGTCAAGATGGGGGTCTTGAGAGCATTTACCATCGTCTGCGGTTTCCAACGCCATATTCAACACGGCCGAGACGTCAATTCTACCAGTAGCACACAATATACTGTGGCTTCGTTTACTAAGTTGTAATTCATTTATACTCACCTTTATTTCTACCTTGTTACGCCATGGCTCGCATCGAATCTGTGGTTGTGTTTGGGTCTGAGGTTACAACTGTGAACACCTTGCAAATAGCTGCTCTGACGGAGACTTTTATTTACGGTCAGTATAATTTGCCAGTCTCCAAACTCGTTGTTACAAAACTCAACATAGGGTTGAAGATACTCAGGAATATACCTCACAATATTCTACCAATCATTGCAAGTTCTTCACACCAAAAGGCGACGGAACTACAATAATACTGGTCATCTGTACTTGATGATCATAGTGTTTTATATTTGCTCAACTCTGAGTTAGCGCTTGTCTGAAGGCTATATGCATCGACTAATACCGCTATATCAGAATATTGGTACTATACTTGCAATTTTAGCATACTAAAATCAGATCGCTCGAACATGCTTGAATATACAGGAGTATGCACTGATAATGCTACATTCATCCAACGGGTTTCGAATGCTATAAATGCTACTATTGCTGTGAATCAGATCAATTTATTAAGAACCGCTTTGTTAGTGATGACTATCCTGCTCTCTGATTCATTTCTGGTACTCTGTGAAGACTTGATTTTTCTGTGAATTGTATTTTGATCTATTTAAACAGGTATTTCATTGTTATATCTTGTGGAAAAAACGGTTTAAGGTGATATTGTTCCCAATAATTGCCCTTTTGATCGATGCTGGTTTGTCATTGCTCAGTTATATTTCTGATGCCGATGCTCACTATTTCCATTGTTTGAAGCTTTTGGAATATCTTACTGTCTTAGCGTGAGACAGGTAAGCTTGCAACACTATTGAACATTTTAGACATCTACTAACATGCCTAGAGTCGACAACATTTGAATTCCTTTTTCTTTTTGAGGCGCCAACAGAACTTATAAGCGAGCTGTTTATCCCACTCTCCTTGGTTATGAACCTGTATTGCACTTGTAGGGGGATCTACGTGACTGTTTTTTCCTATAAGTTACATTGAACTATGCATTCTAGTTTTGATAGGATACAAAATCCGGCAAGCGCAGAAGCAGCAGGATCAACTTACAGGGTTTACGTCAAGTGACCTGAATCATGTGATGATAAGCATATTAGAATCAGGTATGTATTGGTGGCTTGGGATTACTGCTATACCGTAAGGCTGAACTTGTTTCCTAGGCGCAATATACACTTTCTGGATGTTTGCTATAGTAATCACAACATTAATTGATTATAACATCGACGGGGTACAATCTTACATCTTTATACATGCAGTGAGTGTAGTTATTACCGTATGGTATTGTATCGGTTTTGCGATCTGCTAAAGCTTTGTCCAGGTGGTACAAATCATTGTAAGGTTGTCTTTTCTCAAACGAAGTGTTTTTAATATAACTTTTTCGATCAGTATGAAACCAGGGAATCACAGTATGTTGACAATGCTAATATACTGAATAGACCTTAACCTGATCGCTATCGCTGACATGATCGTGAAATCCGTAGTTTTCTCTTATCATTTCGCGAATAGGTCGGGGCGTCAGCACAGGTGACAGTCAAGTAGACCAGACACGCATCAGATCAAGTATACACTTCCGCACCAGAATATCTCATACAGATCCAATTGGGACGTTTGTGTTGTATTCCAACTCAGCTGACATGCGTATTGTCAATCCGGGCCCTAGGGGCTCCTCGAGTGAGAGCGAAAGGACACGGAACAATTCAAGCAGGACGGGTTATACTTCACTGGCAAGTTTTGAACCGCCTGAGCCTGCATACTTGGAGCCCTAGGAACCTGGAGGTATGGTGATAGGTATAGCATACTTGCACTGAATCCGGTCTAAGCCTCTGAATTTCATCACTCTAGTCTGAACTCGATCGGAAATATCTCACGCTCTCCTTTTTTTGAGACAAGAAATATGTAGGAATCAGAGGCCGCGCAGGCTTACCCGCCCTTGAGCACGCTGCGCGTCATACGAGCACTACGATCGAGCAGCTAGCCGTGCTGGGCCATAGACCTGCGGAGCATGCAGATCTGCGACAGGAGGTGTTGTTTACTGCGTAGGTCTCCCTCTGGGCCATTCTCGGAGGGAGTAGCTAATAAGTAATTTGGATGACATTTGGGACGTTCGCGACGTTGACTTTCTCTCTCACTCTCTCACACACACGCTTCTGTGGCTCCTTTCTGTATTTTACTGTTTCTGATTTGTTACTTCCTATCTTTCTCTAACTCTTCCATGGAAAGGCATTTATATTCGTCTTTGCCTTCCTTTTCTTTTCTCCCCTCGTATTCCCTCCTTCCCTTCTCGTAAGCACTCTCTCCTCTCAATGCATCTTTCGTCTGTGTTTGAATTCACTCACTGATATTGGTTGTGCTGATAACATTGGATGTATAGTAACTGCTAGTATGTGTATGGTATTGTAATGGCTAGTCACGAGATCGAAGCAAAGAAATAGTAGGCACAAGGGTTCGATTCGAAACTATTGTATCGCACACAGAGCAGACAGGTATGTATACTAGAATACTATCTCCTCCCGAGCCTATCGACTATATGCAGCAGATAAGAAATACGACCGAGTATCACCAGGCAGAATAGAATATGAAATCTGCAGCGCGGCGGGTTGTGCCAAGTAACGCTGCGCCGTTACAGGTATGTACGGCATGCATTTTTCACTTTCACTTTCACTTTGTGCACCATTGATGGTAGATGATTATCCATCATAGAGCAATCACGAGCCTGATGAAATTCAAGTTCTCAAAGCAACCCAACAGATCGTGTAACTGCTCACAGCACTAGTATGGGAGATCGTGACAACTTAGGATGTGCACGCGCCGCCAATTTGATGCTAGAAGAATCCATCTGTCTCCGAGTTGCACTGGTATCGCCGAACTTGATTTCGAGCTTTCGAGACTGAGGCAACCGGCAAAAGCTCAGACATTTTAGGTTCGCGTTTTCTTCCAGCGTTTGGGCGCGCATGTCTCCCATCATTGCCACCTAATGGTATGGTCATATTTTCTGAGGGCATATAGTCACCCAAGTATTTCCCAGTTACTTCTAGCACAGCAAAAAAGGGGATGTTGAGACACATCCTCGTCCTCGATGCACTTGCATTCTCTGAGTTGCTACATGAGCCAGCAGCTGAGCGCTAGGTGGCGGTACGATGCACATCACCCGGCGCGATTCCACCGGCACCCCCGACCCTCTTTCTTTCCTGCTAGGCGCTCCATGGTCTCCATGATATGAAGATACAATTTGGCCTTGTCCGCTGAGAATATTTAGCATCGTACATATAACTATATGAATTGAAACGACACTGGGTGTGCTTTTTTAATTCACTATTCAATTCTGGGATGCGGTAAAAGCTGTACAAGGGGCTGGGTAGGAGCATTGTAATACATGTGGTATAAAATGCTCATCTGATTATCTGTTGCTTTTCCCGCCCCTGTTACGCTTCCGATCACTCAGCTCCTAGACAACTGATTATTGATACTAGTTAAATGTAAAAGATACATGCATCTTGAACTCCCGCTACCATCCCACCTTCCATTTGCTATCTCCCATCTTCAAGACCATATGTCACTCAATTGACACGTCGATTCCAGTATTTTACGCTTGATTGTTGATCTTTCAAATGTGTTAATTATATTTTTGTTTCCTTTGAACGAAGGTTATGGACACCGAGCTTACAGATATCAATACCTTGCAAAGCACTGCTCTAACAGAGGTTTTTCTCTATGGTTAGTATCTAGTATCATTTCTTCCACTCACATAATGGTCACATGATGTATTTAGGGATATATATAACAATATTTTATCGATCACTGCAGGTTCTTTACACAAAGCAGCAGCAAAATGTCAGGACCGGTCATCTATATTTGATGATTATGATACTTTTTATTTTTTCCACCTTAGTTAGCACCTCTTTGGGTATTACTGCCTTGACATGTACTACCAACTGACGCCAGTGCTTCAGAATATAAGCACGACACTCGTTTGCAATTTTAGCGCACTGGAATCAAAAAGCTCAAATGGACTCCAATTCACGGGCGCTTGCGTAGAGTTTGCTAGTTTATCAAAAATGTTTGGATATTCAAATATCCCTACGTCGTGGATAAGTATATTAAAAGCTGTTTTGTTGGTAACGGCGGTCTTGTTATCGGATTCATTTCTGGTGCACATTGTGTCAATTTTTCCCTCGGCCTAGGCTTTTTATCTGATGTATATATTTCAGGTGTTTCGTTGCTACCATGTGTGAAATAAGCGCTATGAGGTGGTTTTATTCCCAACGGTGATCCTCGTAATTGACATTTGTACGTTGCACTTACATTCTCATACTCTAGCTTTGGTACTGAATGTTTGTACCTTTAAAGCTTTTGGGATACTTTATATCTATTTGATGGTAATATACTATTTATTCAGTTTAATGTTTATTAAAATGGGCATTTCAGGGAGCAAACCAAGGAATAGTTAATCCAGGGTCTTACGGTCTTCCATTGGTTGTTTTTATCCTAATATCTCTACTTTTGAATGTCTGCTGTACATGTAAGAAATCCACTTGACTGAACTGCAATCGTTAGACCAAGTGATATTTTATTAGTTTTAATAGCGCATGCAATCTGGAAGATACAGAAACAACTCAACACATGTCAAGATCAAGTTTCGAGTCCTCGTTCAAGTTATATGGGTCATACAATAGTAACAGTCATAGAATCAGGCACGTATTGATTTCTTCAAAAGAAATAATAATGTTTATTCGGAGACGTTAGGCGCAATCTATACGGGATGGGTTCTGGTTACGACAATATGTATATTCTTGGGCTTATTCCTGGACTTCAATGGCTCTGATAGCCCATCTTATGTCTGCCAGTCTACAGTGAGCATTTTTCTAGTACATTTTGTGTAAACAAAAATTTTATAACCTTGAAATAGATGGTGCAAATAATTGTGAGGTCTTTTTTTGCGGCAAAGTTTTTCGCTGAATATACCAAATGTGCATATGGATATGACCCAGGCAATTACAGTATGTGGAATGATGATAATGTAACGTAGCTTGGCTGACTCTTGTCACTATTGTAAACTCCATAGTTTTCTTTAATTATCGCTCAAATTGGTCAAGGCGTTAGCATAGATGATAGCCAAGCCGAATTGACATACACGCCTGTATGATCAAGTAGTATGCACTTCCGCACTGGGCTTTCTCATACAGAATATATCAAAATGCTTATTGGAAGTTGAAATTCTAGTCGTAAGAGCTGTAGCATACTATCATATACTCTTTCGTAACAGGCCATCTCACGCGGGCTCTGTTGAAATGTCTGTACAGGATTCGGGTTTGGATGACATGCAGATTATCAGCCTGAACCCGAGCTCCAAAGGCCCGCGTGAGGACGAAAAAAAACAAAACAAAGGACAATGCGATCAAAACTCAGATGGGCCAGGCTTCAAGCTTCACGTCACCCAAGTGTGTATACTTGAGGCTCTCGACATCAGAGAGTGTGGCGGCTAGTACTGCTGATAATATATGTATTAAATTTGGTGTAAGCATCCAAAACTCATCATTCTTGTCTGAACTCGATCAGAGAGTGTTCAATTCTCATTTTAAGTCGTGGTGGTAGGTGTAGAGGTGCGACACTCCCAGAGGATTGTCACAGATAACTTAAATGAGCGATATAAACAAGCTAAGCGGTCGACTCAAAACTGAAGTACACTGGCACAAAGGTAGGACTGTTTACATACGTATGAAAATAGAATAAAGATGATATGATAAAAGTTATTGCCAAGTCCAAGATCTGCACGACCGGAAATTTGGTGTGGCTTGGTGCAGTTTTACATGAGAAATAAAGCTAATAAGGGCCATTACTATCTCCTGCGGTCGCGTTTCTCAGTGCATATAGCCACCTCAGTCTTGGTTTGTCCCATCCACCTTTAGCATAACATAAAGGAAATTTTAAGACACATTCTCAATGCACTTTCATCCCCTGAGTTCCTGCACGGGCCAGCAGTTGAGTGACCGTATGACTTAAGCATCGCACTGGCACGAGTCGCGGCACAATGCACACCACCCCATGCGGCTCCAACCCCAAACCCTATTTTTTTCCTGCTGTGTACTCCGTGAACTCCATAGTATAGTAAAGATACCGTTTGGCCTCGTTCACTGAGGTTTATTAGTTATGTAGCATGAGACATGCGATTATATGACCTAAAATTGATTCCGGACGTATTATCTCATTTATCATTAATTCTGGGATAAATGTATGAATATGCATCGATGCTGTTCTGCTAGTAAGCAATGCACTATAATAGTTGATCAATATTTGATTTCTTGCGGATTTCCTTATTTTTTTACTCCAAAGGTCAATAATTACCTCGGAGCCTCAGAGATCAGATCAGTTTATCATGATGACCTGCCATCTCTTATATAAAAGGTTGGATGCAAGTCAAGATGGGGATACTTGGTACCTTTTCCCTCTTCTACAATCCCCAGCACTATACCGCACACCGCCCAGACGTCAATTCTACTTCTATTAGTAGCGCACTATACTGTGGCTACGTGTGGTTACATCTACTAAGCTGTGATATCTTTTTTAGATTGTTACGCCATAATTATGTTTGACTCCGAACTTACGGGTGTGAATACCTTGCAAATGGCTCCTCTGACAGAGACTTTTCTGTATTGTTAGTATAATCTGCCAGTCTACAAGTTTGCTCTTACAAAAGTCATTTTGGCTAAACATGGCATTAAAAATACTCAGGAATATACCTCACAATATTTTATCAATCCTTAAAAGTTCTTCGCACCAAACGACGGCAAAGCTACAGTAGTACTGATCATCTGTATCTGATGACCATAGTGTTTTTTATTTGCTCGACTCTGGTCAGCGCCTCTCTAAGGGTTATAACTTTGTCATATGCAACAACTAATACTTCTATATTAGAATATTTCCACTACACTTGCTTGCAATTTCAGTGTATTGAAGTCCGATGATAGCTCAAACATGCTTGAATATACGGGAGCATGTCTAGAAGGTGCCATATTGATCAAGTTGACTTCGAATACTACGAATATTAGTATTGCTGTGCCCCAGATCACTTTATTGAAGGCGGTCTTATTGGTGACGACTGTCTTGTTGTCTGATTCATTTCTGGTACCTGGAAACGACTCGATTTTCCTGTAAATTTTATTTTTGATGCATTTTAACAGGTATTTCGTTGTTATATCTTGTATAATAAGCAATTCAAGGCGATACTGTTGCCAATAATGACCCTTCTAGTCGATACTGGTTTGTCGTTGCTGAATCCATTATATCTCTGATGCCGATGCTCACTACATCCACCGTTTGAAGTTTTTGGAATGATATATTGCTTAGGTGTGGTAATATTATAGTAATATTGAAAATTTTAGACGTCTACTAACATGTCTAGAGTAGGGAAGAAACGGCTCTTATCATAGTGTGGGGCCGATGAGTCTTCTTGATGAGGCTTTTATCCCATTATCCTTCATTATGAATCTTTACTGCACTCGTAAGGGGATCTACCTAACTGTTTCTTCCTATAAAATATGTTAAGCTATGTATTCTAGTTTTGATAGCGTACAGAATCCGACAGGCGCAGAAGCAGCAGGATCGACTTACAGGGTTAAGGCTCAGCCACCTGAATCATGTGATGGTAAGCGTCTTAGAATCGGGTATGTTTCAGTTCCTTAAGATTACTGCAATACCATGAACTCGAACTTGTTTTCTAGGGGCAATATACACTTCTTGGATGCTTGCCACGGGAATCACTATATCAATCAGTCTTTATATCACCAGGATGCTTCCTTACGTCTTCCTAAACGCGGTGAGTGTAGCCAGTGAATTTTTTGTATTAATTTCACGATTCGTTAAAGTACTGTGATAGGTAGTACAAATAATTGTGAGGTTATCTCTTCTTCGACGATGTGTTTTAACGTAGTTTTCTTCTTTCTTTTAACCAATACAAAACTAGGGAATCACAGTATGTCATAAATGCTCGTATAGTAAATAAACACTAAACTTATCTCTATCACTATCACCAAAACCATAGTTTTCTCTTATAATTTCACGAATAGGTCGAGGCGTCAGCACAGGCGACAGTCAAATAGACCAGCCACGCATCAGATCAAGTATACGCTTCCGCGCCAGAACACCTCACACAGATCCTATTTGGATGTCTGCGTTAGATTCCAACTCAGATATTGCCAACTCGAGCCCTGAAAGTCTCCCAAGTGAGAGTGAAAAGCCACACGACAATTCAATCAGGATAGATCATGCATTACTGGCAAGCTTTGAACCCCCCGAGCCTGCATACTTGGAGCCCTCTAGACCTGGAGGTGTGATGGCAGGTCAGTACTACTAACGACACATTTGCGGTGAATCCGGTATAAATCTCTAAATTTTATTACTCTAGTCTGAACTCGATCAGAATTATTGCGTTGTGAGCCACAGTGTGGTGGCGTGGAGTGGCTTTATCTCGTCTTACACTACTCTTACGACTGCATGTGTCCTTGCGGTCCGCATAGAGTAGAGGTAGAAAGTGGAAAAATGTGAAGGCATGATAATCAGGAATAGAAAGCTGCAATAGAATGTCGCATACAGTTGGTATACAGAATGTTGGACAAATTGCTGCCTGGCGTGCTCAGTAGGAAATTACTAAAACCATGTACCAATGGCCTAGCGCTTGCCGCTGTTTGGCTGAAACCCCTACTGTACAAAACTCTGTCAACTTCGCCAACGATACCACATGCTCAGATATTCAAACGCCTCAATAGGTCTTCACATGACTGCCGGCGGCTCATTACAAACAGTTTTTACAAATAGATACTAAAGCTGTGTCTATCTTCTTTCTCTCAGAGACGGACTGATTTCCATCATTTTGAAATACTCTGAGTGCCGTATGTACGCCATCTTTTGGCTTTTGATTACCCCAACGCTTTCTCTTACCAAAGAAGTCAAGGAAAATACTGGTTACTGGAATAATTCGATAGCCGGCATCAGTGGAATCACTGCCTATGTGCTATTTGAAGATAATATACGCCCTTAGCCGCGTGGTTTTTATTTATTCGGTGGTCTTGCTTGTCCTGTTCAGAGATGGTGCTTCAACTGGTTGTAAATATTTTTCTCAGGTCTGATGTATGATCATTTTATTCAAATATAACTTGAGTGATTTCTCATCTCACCTTGTACTACTTTCTATTTTTGGCTGGAAACGCCTAACCAATCCCACTTTGACCAGTGTACTGATAATGTCGCACCCTTGCTCCTGTGCAAAGCTTGTCCTTCTAACTCCCTTATTGAGCGCTTGAGCTGCTGCGCAGGGAATAGGCGCTCTTTGCGCCTATAAATCCACAGTCTGTAGCTCTGGTCTCTACATAACACTCGTCGAGCGCAAAATTTCCCTCCTCGCTCTCCTCTATTTGTCTCTTCCTTTTATCGCCATAATCATGTTTTCTCGTCTCATCTCCGTGACCTTAGCTGCTCTGGCTACTGCTGCTGTTGCTGTCAACATCCCCCGTGCTTTGCCTACGGGATGTGACCGTACCTACACAGTTCAACCTGGCGATACCTGCAATGCCATCTCTGCTGCCAATAATGTCTCCACGTTAGTACACCATATTTTCGCCGCATTAGACTAGTTTTACAGATTCAATATTTACAGCTACCAGCTCGCAGTAGTTAACAACGGCACTATTAATTCATATTGTGACAATCTTTATCCCGATGAGGTCATTCCGTCTTCTATCATTTGTTCTTGAATATATCCCAAGTCTCAAATACATCATCTTAGGTAATTTGCTTGGGTATCGCAGGACAAGACTGCAGTACAACATATGTTATGCAATCCAGTGACACTTACTATACTATTGCTGTCGGGGCTGGTACGACAGTAACTACCTTGCTCGCCAACAACCCGAATGTGAATGCCAATTGCACAAATATTTACCCTAATGAACTAAGTGATATACATGAAATTAATGAAAACCCAATTCAAATTCAAAGCGCTGATTGTGACACATTTAGGTTTTGTGTACTGCCCCATATGATGTTTATGCATAAATAAGTTGAATCCGGGATTTTACTCCCTTCTAGAGGGTCTTCGTTGTAAATATACTGCTGTTATTCCTGGAAATTCAAATGCTTGTCCGTATTGCTGCTTGTAATGATCTATCCCAAGATGAAATTCTCGCTAAAAACTCTCAGGACAATATAACCGTCGCTATTTAAAATCAAATTTCTTAAATTTGTTATCGTATAACAATGGCAAGACAGAAATTGAGGTTATATCGGGGAAGTTCCGAAATGTCAGATATCAAGGGTACATACATGGTCGCCGAGATAGTGAAAAAGTCGTGTCAGGATAGAAAACGTGGCTGGGGGTGACAATTGCACAGCAATGACCAAATAATCCGTAAGATGTGCAAAAAAATTTAAAGATAAGACAAAACACTAGGGAAGGGCATATTCAAGTATGATAGTGCATGGGAGTGTATCTTGTCATGATGAAAAAAATCCTCGGGTCCAAATAGCGTACGGTTAAATTGTAGAAAGCTGAACATAGTCATACTTGCTTCAGCATTTTGTCCATTGTCGTAGTTCTGTCAGGAAGTTTACGCAGTCAGTTGCTCCTGTTCAAGGATGACTTCGGGCGTAGCATCAAAAACCGCCGCTTGCCATAAAAAGGCATCAATCTCGTCTTCAATATGTAAGGAGGCCGTCTCAGGGAAGGGGATAAGCATGTGTGCGAGGGCGTTGTCAATGGGCGAAGGGGTGCGCGTGCCTTCGTGGTGGCTAAGTTCGGGATCGACATGCCATATATTGCTGATAACGGTGTTGTCCATAGTTGCTGTCTCTTCGAGCGCTGTCAATTCTTCAGGCCCAGAAAGCCATAAGATACACTCTGGTTGTATCATTCCATGCGGGAGGATGAAAGATGGCGCATACATGAAGGGATGGATAGTGGGCAGAGGAACCACACTACCCCCAGCTGGGGCCAGAGGGTAGACGACATGAGCATTATCGAAATCGACAAGAGGGCTCGCCTCCTCAGTATCTGCCGTAGCTTGTATACTGGGGCGAAAGGGTCCGCGCACAGCTTCGATGTCTGCGGTATTCTCAGTGGGAAGAGTAGTAGACTGAGGGGTGTCCATCTATTTCGTTCTCTCAAGCGTTCCTAATGAATAGAGCGGAGCGTCACAATCACGCCCCACAATAAAACAGTAAAAGGTGGGGTGTTGATACAGAGGGAGCGCCTGGTAGGAGAATCAAGAGGCAAAGAGGTAGATGGAGGTGGGGCCAATCGACCGCGGTTCCGTCATTCCTTTTGAAGCGGAGCGGAGGACAATCCCGGTGAGCTAACCAGCACTTCCAAGCTCCATATAAAGCCGCCCAGGCTGTAAATGGAAGAGATTGGCGTGATGAGCTTGCTCGTCAGTCAGCAATGGTTGTCGTCGAGAGGACAAACTCAAACAACGATCCAGATCCGCTTCCGGGACTTGGATCACGTGCTAAATCCTTTTCTTTCTTTCTTTTTTAAATTTATTTAAAGTCCTATCATGCTACTAAGGCAAACCGGACTCCAGGAGATATTCTGTCTCTGGGCGGTGGCTAGTGATAGGTGACTAAAGTGGGAGGGAAACAGTGGGTGCAGTAGGATAGTGGTTAGGCCAAGTTTGGTGTGCGAGAGCAATGTGAGAGAGTGTGCCAGGTAGCTTCGGCGCGGAATCGATATCTAGAGCCGTAATGAGGAAAAAAGAGAAAAGAATGGTAAGGAGAAATGGAAATATCATGTGCTGAGCCCAAGATTGAACACGAGACTCAAAAACGCACGACCATTAGACTCACAGCATGTAACAGGTGTACTGCTCGGCGAACGGAATCCCCCTTCGGCTCTGCTGCTATGACACCTCAATCTATGCTATGCTGGTGTTTCGTTGGTAACTCCCGATTGATTACCGGTATTCTGTAGTGCACTGGCACCAGCGCTCCGACGACAAGGCGTTCCTTACCTTGAGTCTTGTCAATGAATCGACGTGACGTGATAGCTGTGCTTTAGCTTTTTGACACATTCAAGTTATGTCTTAGGCATAATGCCACGAGCCGTGCATTCCTTGAAATCTCTACCACTACACCGGTAACTCTTCCAGTCGGCCTTATTCATTTGCAAAATTTCCGGAACAGTAATTAATGTTCCTTAATAACAGATTTCCCGGTTGTTGGATACTGTTAATAGATCAACAAGGGGAATCGTATACGCCAGTTATCAAAGCTAGTTTTAAATTTGAAGACGGGTCAGTTTTTATCAATATCTCGGCAGACTTTTTTGCTTTATTTTCAGACTGCATATGCCGTTAATTGCAGCCTACTATTAGCATGCAACTAACGCAATCTATTATGAACGATAATTGCATCGAATTAATGCGGTAGTATAGGCGGAGAAAGCTGTGGCTTACCAAAAATCATACTAGCACTCTTAGTATCAAGAATCATCTCTGTGTCATGAGGGAAGGCAATCCTAACTTGGCCGTATATCACTAACAGAAGGTTGTAATGTCTCCTGCGTTCTATAAAGCATTTACGCACTGATCACATATATATTCATAAACAGTTGACAGATTGTAGCATTGGCAACATAACGTTGAAGTTTATGAGCATGTAGCACTGCACAGGTGTAGTTTGATTGATTAGGATGTATTTGGATGCAACAATCGCAAAAGCAAGAGAATTTAGATATGTACACCGGGAGTGTTTAGACTCTGTCGGATGCAGGAAATAGATATTCTTAAGGTGTACTAACTTGGAGTGACACAAAACTATTGGATCCCTTCACGACAGTGAAGAAAGACGATAATTTTTTGTTTTTAAATACGTATGCTACTTCACATAAAATCAGAACGATGATTCCCCTTCCCCCACTAGTACTGACAATGCAACTTCAATGTATTCCATATGTCCTAATTGCTTAGTGTTGTCCTTACATATCATACCAAAATTAGACATCTGAGAAGCTTATTAACCTTTTATGCTTTGCTGAAGACTGCAGAAAGAATGGATCAGCACTTTAGGTATGCCATTATTTTTCTATATCTTGGTAATACTCACCCTTGATCGTTGGGTCATACATGCGTATCCATTGGAATTTCCGAGTCCAATTTGATACTGGTATCATGGGTTGACATAACACTGGCCTGGAAAGATGGGTGTTCATGACTCCCCAGCTCAATATCGTCGTTGTGCCAGACATCTTGGCCAATCATAATCTGAATTGGCTGGGCACTCGCAGATTTCCGGAAGCCACTAACAGGTGTGGGACCTGAACTCACAAAGGGTCTATCATGGAGACGCGTGCTAGACTGTCCAGTGCTTCTATCTTGCATTTGACTATTCCCTGTGTTTTCTCCCCGACTAATGCGAGAAATGATGATAGAGAACTAAAAGGATAATAATAACAAAAATAAAATAGCAATAATTTAATGGCAGCATTACCTGGAAATAAGAGGTTGTTTCTTACCGTTATTGCCTAGGAGAAGTAGTATCGTTTAATTGCAATCTTAGCATTACCAACAATTATTAATAAATGTATAACCATCCTTGCTTACAATAATTTGGACAGTCTAGATATTTAGTCAAAACGAATGCTCAATGGATATTTATATTAAATGGCTTAGTAATGCTTACAGTATCCTGGAAGAGAATATATGCTGCAGACAAAAAATATGTAGCTAGTAAAGCGATCATCCAAACTGAGTAAATAGCACCTAAAATGTAAGGGATTGAGCACTGTTGACCACTTATATTGCTCGAGAGAATTTCAATTTAATACCAGATTCAATAATAGTCACAATAGCATGTCTTACATACCCAGACTGAGAGCTCTTTTGATGAACTCGCCTTTGAATCTTCCAGATTTGAAATGCAATCAAGACTAAATTTTCCATGAGATATAAATACCCTTGTATAAGAACAAAAGATACTTACGAGTACAGATGATGTTAAGAGAAATAGTCACCGAGAAAAGCGCAACTCGTGAAGCAAAGAAAGTGCTATCCAGTGTCTTGTAGTAGTACGAATCAAAGTTTATATTAGAATAGCCTGAGGCTTCCGATTCGCTGAATTTGACATCATATACTGTGTCGGACAAAAAAAGACCCCCAATCGCTGTAAAAAAAAAATGCATGAAATTGCAAAAAACGCTTCATAGACTAAGTTGTCGATCCAGATCAACTTCATACACACCTATATCGGCCATGAAAGTTATCAATGGAAATACAGCCGCATTTAGACGTCTATTCCATACTACATAACATCGGAAAACCTATGATGAAAGCTTTCCATTAATTTTCAAGTCCTCTGTATATTGCATAGATTTTGAATTACCAAAAATGCATCAGATATAAGGATTGCTATCACAAATAGAGTATTTTTTAGGGCAAATACCCATAAATACATAGACGATCTGGGTGAGGGTTCCCAGATCATAAATCCTACAGGTATATTTAACAATTGATTATCGATGATAAAAAATTGTTTAAAACTGCAAAATACAGTGGTTGCTAAATTCTGGTATGATATATATATATATATTATAAACAAATAATATAGGCCATAATGTATATTCCTCCTTACCAGAGAAGCAATTAAGAAGAGGATAATCAACATGCCATACAGATAAGTCACTTGGGTCATATAAGCACGGCTAGTGCCTTTATCTCGTCGAATTGCATTCAGGATCTGAATACATCTGTAAAAAACCGCTAAATAACCTCCTGTATTGAATAATAAGAAAATTAAGTCATAAAAGCCCAGGTATTGTGCCATCACCATATAGGAGCATCTCTACTAAAGATGTTGCTTGTATAGCAGCATAGTAAGGATCATCGTAGGAATGGTAAGATTCAGACATGACTGTACAAGCAGCGCTTTAACTTGGATGAAAGCTTCACTGGTATCCGGAGGTCCAAGAGGTTGGCACAGGTAGCTCTTGCTTCCAATGGGTGCCTTCACATTTTATATATAACTAGTTCAGTCGGCGCTTATCGTAATCATGATACAGGAGCGGATTGCTCGATTTGTAACTTGGATGCATCAGCCGCGCACAGCTTCCGCCCCACGGCCTCATTGGCTGCACTTCCACTTGACCAAACCCTGAGATTGTGACATCACGAGCTCGGTACAATTATTGATGGAAAACCAACATGAGATTACGATGGCTATGATAAGTATCTCTACGATTTGATGTATTTGGGTTATGGCCGACCTGGAGGCCATATTGCTTCTGCTAAAAAATGTAATATCACCCGCTGACACATAAATGGGTAACATCTATACAATAGCGACAAATTTTTCTGAGGAGTGTTTTGAGGTGTTAATGAAAGGATTTAGCAACATCCCTTCTACGAAGAGGAAATAGTAAGTCTTTGAATTTGACTTTATAGCCTGGCAGCTGGGAAACAGAGATGTTGGTATATTTACTGATCTCTCCGCCCGATCACAGTGAAGTAGGGGTGCGTTTGGGATCCCACGGTTATAAGCTAGCTTGAGTTTCAAGTCTCTCCAATACGCACTTTGCCGCCCGAACACAACCGTAGCGTCAGGCTAGTTATACCTAGGCTACGATCGAAAAATAAAGTCACTACTTCGCTGTCGATGAAAGATCCAGCTTAAGCATCGCCTAGAGGAACACGATATATATATTATCTGAGCCCGACTTGCCAGAGTTAACACCATAGGTGATATAAAATACGAGAAAACTCAGATACGTTAGTTGATATATCAGAGTTGTGACAGGAATGTGATGTGAATGAATGAATAGCTACATCATAATGATGATCATAAAAGTTAATGAGAAGTCATAAGGTAACGAGGAGCGAGCGGGAGATGTTACTCCCAGTGGCAATGATGTAAGACAACCTAGTATGGCTGTGAGAGTAGACAATAAGACACGCTAATTAAACCCAAGTACAAACTTATAGGAGCGCCATTAAATACCTCAACCAGTCTTGGACTATAACAATTGGACAAACGCACACAACAAAGTAACAGAAGATGAACATACAGTAACACGGTGAAGACGAGTCGACTTATGATTAGATCTCGGAATAGGATACCATTACCTATAGTTGAGAGGCAACTACGGCTTTTATTTTATGTTTAGAGTGTGCATGATATTTGTCGGACTCGATGACCAACATAAGCAGATTTGTAGCCCTTATGTAGAACCGTGAATTTGTAAGCAGTAGTAGATAATTTCCTTGTCAAAATGGTTAACAAGACTGATCGGTATATAAATACCAGTAAACGAAACTATGGCCATACACAGAATATAAAAATTTAATTATTTATTCGAACTGGGACATTACACCGGTCGAAACGCGCGCAGGACCAGGTGCAACCTCCCAAGGTAGGGTTTTTAGCTCGACATCGTTTATTTCATCGTAGCCCCTAGCATCCAACCAGACTTCTCTAAATACGCGACAGGCCATCGCATTCGTGAACACAGTATTTGTCATGGAAAGCGTAGCATGAGGTACAGGTGATTCCAGATGGGAGAGCGAATAAAAGTTGACGGTGATCATGACGGTGATGGTTGAGCTGCGGGTTATTCAATCAAATAAGTATTGCAAAAGGGAATTACAGAGGAGATAACCAACAAGTAATACAGTTGACTGCTTCGAAGAATTGTTCGCGCAAGCCCGTGGAGACCTTTTCCGCCGAAAAAAATTTGTATTCTCTCACGTTTGTTATGATGACCGAGTACAAGGTTCCATGTAATGGCTAAAAAGACCAATGTGTCATAAATTGTGTTGCCAAGTGCACTAGCTGATGCGTGTATCAAGAATTCGTCCACAATACACCAGTCCGTTGGTTTTATCCTAACCCCGCGCGTGGAAGATGGTACTAGACAGCAGC
Organism: Agroathelia rolfsii; assembly: GCA_018343915.1. Taxonomy (NCBI): domain Eukaryota; kingdom Fungi; phylum Basidiomycota; class Agaricomycetes; order Amylocorticiales; family Amylocorticiaceae; genus Agroathelia; species Agroathelia rolfsii. Next base: position 4,787,041 of record JABRWF010000002.1, read on the forward strand.
AGGCAAGAACAGCCAACCACATTATGCCAAAAGAGAATTGAACTACGCGATTCCCGGAGTAAATAGCCCATAATCGGAAGTAGAAGAGAGCAGCAGTTGCAGGGACGACGATAACGTAGAAACAGGCGGTTATAATCTCGATAGTAGCACAGTCATGTATTGGTGTAACTGGAAGTGTCCCCATTGAGCTGTTCAGACAGAAAAAATGCCCTAGTAAAAATACCCTACATTGAAATATAATGTTTCCCATGACATAGGCTAGTACGAAGACCCTGTAAGATGGAGATTTTGTCAAGGAGGGGCACGGATTATATCATTAGATCCCAGTACATACCGCGAAACGAAGTAAGTAATGAGTGGCGGCCCAAATTTGGCATGAGTCCACATTTCCAAGTCGCACCGCAGGCTGATTAACCCATCCCAAGTAAGAGCCTGAAATACATAGTCAAGGACAAACACCAAGGAGGCCAATAGGTGTCATACCGACAAAGATGCAATACATATGTATCGTGAGACTTGAAGCTGTTGGGCCAGCTGAGGCGATAGAAACACATATGGGAGAGAAATGCTATTCTCCAAGTTGACCGTGTCGTTGAGTATGCCAGGGCTAGAGCCATCATGTAAGTGCATATCACTCGTCAAGTCTCAGATGGATATTGGTGGTCATGTAGAATGGCAAAGCCAGAAAGTGCCCGCAATGCATTCCAAACATGCCCCGACGGATTCGGAGTTAATGGGTTTGGACAAAATACATCGTTACCACGCATTAGCGAGTACGTACAGCGTACATGATGAAACAAGCTGCAGTCCCAGTGCACCGGAAGCAGCGGCAATGTCATGTTCATGACCAAATAATTATATAACCAGCGTTACTGTCACGAGTGCTCGCGCTAGCCTCCCGCTCGAACCGGAGTGGTCTCTTTATTGGTTTTTACCCCGGTGTAGCCACCTCCATTTAGGCTTATTGACCAACAAACAATGGGATGACCACGGTTAAAGCTAGGTAGCTGATCTTGTCAATAATCATTCCGAGAAATAAAAATTAATCCATTACTATTCAAAACATATCAAAACATACAACAATCGACAAAGACAGTTAGTAAAAATAACTTATGTGCCCGCAACAGTTTCATTTTCCCATCACTCCGCTCAGCGGCTAAACGAAGCTATTTTTTGCAGATTTCTTGGGTATACGAAGAGTCCTTAGACGATCCGCTGCGCTAACGTAACGCAAGGGATATGTATCTCCATCACGAGAAACGTACATCTCCTCATCCATCGCCGTACCTTGCCAGCCTTTTGTACTGGACAAATGTGACCCATCGGTGCTGCTCCAGCCTTGAATTGTGGTCCTGCTGCTTATGCCATCTGGGGCAGGAGCCGCTCTCCACGTGAGACTGTCGTTTATCCCCGGAGGGGGGTCAAGAGCATCGAGCCAGACGTCCCGGAAGACACGAGACGCCAAAGCGTTGGCCAGTGCGACATTAGGCACAGTAAGCATGCTATGGAATGGTGCTGGGAGCTTTGAGTCCGAGAGGAGGGCGATCAGCGTGGCCACCATGAGAGTCACCGTCGTGCTATCAGCAAAGGCAAAAGCATTAGTGAAAAAAAAGACAATGATGCGTTGAGATCTGAAACTTACAGATAATACAGCTGTCCCCCCTGCACCAGAGTTTTGGTTATCCTGTAGAGCCCTTTCCCGAAGAAAAAGGCCTTCCACTTATTCTCCCTACCGCGATCGCCAAAAACCAAAAACCACGAGATAGCGATAAAAACAAGAGTATCATACACCGTATTTGCAATGACGCCGACTGACCCAAAGTGCTTCACGCTGCTCGTGACGCAGAAATCTGTCGGTCCGATGCGTTTCCCGGACTCGGCAAAAGGTATCATGAGGCATCCGCCAAACACAAACAGCCACATGGCGCCGAAGAGGACTTGGACCCACTTCCGGCCGGAGTAAACTGCGCGGATGCGGAAGTAAAAAAGCGCAGCGGTACCGGGCCCGCCGAGGGCGTAGAGCGTCGCGATGGCTTTTTGAAGAACGTTGCAGTTGCGCATAGGTGCAACTATGAATCGAGAATAGGGTTACATAACCGACCCATGAGGGTTCGCACCAAGCTTTTTACTTGTGCCAAAGAAAGCTTACTTTGAAAAAGTACATTTCCGATGATGTAGGCCAAGGTTGAGAACCTGATCCATCTCGTTCGTTAACATCTTTACGACAAGGATTATACCGATGTTGAACATACCTTGCGACGTAATAAAAAATCAAGGGAGGCCGCAATCTCCCATGTCGCGTCATTGTGACATCTCCGTTCAAGTTCAGGAGCCAGTCCCAGCTAAATCCCTGATCATGATGGGAGTAAAAAGGAAGCTTGTTAGCTACTGAAAGAATGTTTTGGTTGGAAAGGATTGCCCACAGCCAACGTTGCGATGCAGATGTATTGCGATGCCATCACCTTTGGGACAACATCAAGAGGTAGATAGGCATATGGACTCGCAAAGTGCTCCGCTAATAGTAGAGCATCGGAGCTCGTCACATTGCCGTCCATGAAGCGGCGCCAGTACTAGGTCGTTCAGAGCAAGTTGGCCACGAAGCGTGGAGGAGGGTCGGGCGCAGTGCTAGCTAGCCACGGTTGCGCTGGCGAGTTAGCAGAAGGCAAAAACGAGAGACGGCTGTTAGTAAGTAGTTACCCCGGGGGAACGACGGGCCAGCTTATGGATAGAAGCCATATATGTATTGCATAGGTTACTTGGACAACATATCATCGATGCATCATACGGCACCGTGTGCGTATGCTAGCGCTTAGTGGGGATAAGTAACCATAGAAGAATGATCGTGGATTTGATGGAGGAAGAAAAAAAAGGAGTGAGGATAGGCCCGGCAGTTACTGTCGATGGCGCGAATCAAAAATACCTGGGTATATGCGCACGCATCATGTGTCCCCATCTCTCTTTCTTGCGCCTATGGCACGTCAGAAGCCTGGCATCTATTGTATCCTACGTGATATAATCGTCATTAGAAGTCTAGAGCATCAGTGTATCGGGCATTCGATACACGCATGAAGCGGCACTATTATCATTTGGAATTCCGTTGACATGACTCATGGCCACAATCAAATTGATTGCCAGTGCAATGGTCGGCGCCAGTCAATCCTTACCTCGTTAGTACATAACAGACGAAACAAGCTACCGCACAAGCATTGCGAAACGGAACTGCCAATACCCCACTCGGGGACTCGGAGATGGTCATCACTGTCGTCATTATACCCATGCCGGCGCGTCCACCAGCTCAGTCGGTAATCAACAAGCCGACGTCAGTCCGAATGGTAAAGAAGTGATGTGTGCCTTCACTCCGAGGTTTTCAGGAAAAGGTGACACTGTTACTAATATTTTTACTAGTCACATTACTTTGAGTAAAAGGATTGGTAAAAGTAACCATCATGTGACCGTATTTTGGTAAGGTCACGTGAGCACTGTTTGTTACCAATCCTATTACCTAAAGTCAGGAGGCTTGCAAAAGTATTGATAGCAATGAGACTTTTATTTGGAAAAAAAAACTCCGGTGTGATTGCTTGTGACCTGCCTTAATCAAAGTGGCGATAACGGCTTCGGCGGCTCCTATGAAGGAAAGAGAGAGAGAGAGAAACAGCCTGAGGGAGAAAAAAAAATGAACAAGCGTAGCTATGCGCATGCGGCTCCGGACATGCCACAAACATTTACACCGTGACAAACCCATGGACGAGAACGAGCCAGAGGAATAAGTATACACTCTCACTCTCCGATCTCAGCGAGTTTCCCAAGCCTGTCAATCACCCAACCTTTCCCCGTCTCTAGCGACAAAGTTGAGATATAAAAGGGGAAAGAAACAGAAAAGTTGATCAAATGATTGATTCAGGGGATCTCCGGAAGGTGTTCAAGGACTCGAGCTCGGAATGCACCCAGCAGCCTGACTTTTGGACTTGGCAGCTGTTGTAGGTGTGTGAAATAGTCATGGGTGCTGCTGTCATCGACATTATCCGAGAGATCCTCCTCCCTCCCCACTACGCACGCATGCAGAGACGACGTATCGTCAGGAACGGGGCATGGTTTTTCTTGCCAAGGCGACAACTAAACACGGCCATATTCGGGAAAACATGGATATGCAGAGATAGCGATAGGAAATATACCGTAAGAATGCATATAGGAAAATCACGGAATGTGAGATTACTTCAAGTTTGGTACGGATCAAATTGAGCAAGGCAGATCAACAGTAACACATTCAGCTAGGGAGAGGGAGGGAGGAACATACCGGAGGGGGATCATGAGCGAGGTAAAAACCCGTACATCACATCATGCCACCACCTTCATTAATTTTCACACACGTCAACACAGAAAAAAAAATCAGACGAACGGGGGATGATGTATGTTGTTATAGGTATCTGTTTCCACTGTTATTATGCGTTTGTGTGTATGTGTAGAGGAGTGGATTGAAGGCAGTAGATCGACGAGGGCGCTATCGCCAAATTCGGGGGGTTAACGCATATCCACTAGCACCACCAGTCCCTCTTTCTCTTTCTCTACTCCATTGTGCTCCATTGTCACCATCATCCACCACCATCGCCTCCACAGGCATAGGTAGTGGGTCGACGACCCAATTGCACGGCTTGCTGAGCGTCATCACCATCTGTTCCTGCTGCTTATGCTTCTCTATATCACCCAAAGCCCCTGCATCACCACCATTTCTGTCGTAGCGCGCCCTCCGTCCGGTGGGGTTGATGTTCACGCGCGCAGGACCATCAGAGTGTGTATCCATGTGTGCCGCGGTCGTTGGCGTGAAGAGCATAGAAGGTGGTGTTGCTGTCGACGATGATGGCGAGAACGAAGAACGCAAGAGGGACGAAGGTCGGAGTAAACCCCGCGATTCGCGCCAGCGGAGATAGTCATCGAGGATGAAGGTGGCATTGTTACTCCCAGCACTATTAGTGCTTCTGCCGCCCTGTTGTAATTGCTGTTGGTCGGATTCACTATCCGTATCATTCACAGCTGCAAAAAAAGGGGAAATTTATGAAAGGATTAATAGTTAAAAGGGGAGAAGAAGAAAAAATCACGTCAGATAATCGAAATTTCATACGGGTCAAGGAATTTTTTGCACCAGAGCACTTACCATCCGCACGAAGATCACTCAACAGCCTCGCGCGCAGATTCGTACGGAAGCTGTTACCGTTGTCTCCTTCGCCTCCACCAGCACCAGCACCACCTTGAGCTGCAAGCGAACTTCTTCCAGGCTGAGAAGTGAAAGAAGGCGTGTTATTCTCCCCTTCAGACGACCACCAAGTCCAATCGTCCGTGTTGATTCTATGCCAGACCTCATCCCCGTTTGCGTCGAACCGTCTACGAACGACATACGGCGGCGCACGCCCATGCTGTTGCTGCGACGGCCAGGATTGTAGTGATGGAAGTGGTGACAACGAACCAGAACCAGATGGGTCGGAGGGGTGATTTGCCCAAGGTGGAATAAACCCTGGAACGTTGGCCGGATCAGAAGTAAATTGGTCCCTGTTATTGCTGTTATTGTTGTTGTTATTATCACCAATAGTACCAACACTCCCTGCCCGCCTCCGGGACAACACACCACTCTGAAGCGGCGGCACCGCAACTCCATTCTGCGCTTGTTGGTGCGCCTGTACTTGCGCACCAAGCTGGCGTACCTGGTTCCGCCTCAGAATTGCCTCCGGGCGTGCATTCGGGATGCGTGGCGCCATCGGTGGCTGCGGTTGGGATTGTGGCTGGGGCGACGATGGTGATGGTGACGGTAGCAATGCAGGCGAAGGGGAGGACGACAACGACGACGATGAACCACCACCAAAGAGATCGCGAAGGACACCGGGGCGCGTGATGATGATAGCGAGAGTGTTACCGCTGCTACCACTACCGCCACCGCCAGAGGACGACGGTCCATCGCCAAAGACACCATTTTCACCTCCCTCACCTTCGATGCCCAGCTGCTGCCTACGATAGATCGTCTCGGAGTACCGCGCACTCTCGAGGAGCCGGTGGAGCATCGAGTCGCGCGTAGTGTTTGACCCGGCGGCGGTCATAGTAAACCCTGGAGCGCTGGCGTCGCCACTAGTCCAGGACGTGTTCCACGGACCATATGTATTAATGTTATTGAGACTACTGCCAACAGCAGAGCTACTAGAGGAGGAGGTAGTGCCAGAGGGGGACTGAGGGCCTTGGGCAAGGCGTGCGGCGACGCGCCGACCGAGCGTCGTTGATCCATCGTCGGGGGCGTCGGACCGTCGGCGATAGCGGTCGCGCCATGGGACACGGGGCACGACGGGCGGGGGAGGCGAGGTCGTGGAGGCAAGAGGTGATGGGTTGGCACGCTGGCTCTCGAGGTACAACGGCGGGTTGGGGTTGGGTAAAGATGGTGTGGATGTCGCATTGTTGTTGTTGTTATCGTTCATAGCTGTAGTACTAGTACTATTGCTGTCTGATAGTGGCCAAATAGGTACGGGGCCCATCAGCGAGGGCCGTCTTGACACATTCTGTGTGTCATTATTAGTCGAAGCGCGGGCTCTCGAGGCCTCAAAGCCTTCCAGCCTCTGCATGACGCGCTCGGGCAACATGGACCTGAGACGCTGCATATGCCGCCTCAGATTGTCCTCGAACACTCTATCGCCATCGTCAGGATTGTCAGAGAGCACGATGGCTCGGTGCGCAGGCGCCATTCTGTTGTTATCTTCTCCACCGACGCTGTTACTACCGACACTACTGCCACCCATACGGAGATTGGAACCACCACCACTCCTAGACGTCATTGCATTACCACGGCCAGGTCTACTATCATCGGCATCGGCATCAGTTGCAGAGTCCGCTCGTTGTGTCAGAGAATGATGATTTGTACTGGGTGGTAGACGGCTATCAAGTTCCCTTATCTGCGCCAGCAGCTCCGCGATACGGTTGTGTGCCGCCTCAATGGTGGCAGATGCGCGCTGGAGGATAGCCTCGGGCTCCTGCGAGCTGGTGACGGCATTGGTCCCGTTCGTCAGGGCCGTCGTCCTAGCGCCTTCAACATCATCGAGTGGGTTTGCAGCCTCTTCGCCTGTGGGTGTGCCAGGCTCGCTAGTACCGGTAGAGTCGAGCGCGTCTGCGAGGGTGTTTATGGCGTCGACGACGGTTTCGACGACGTCATGTGCGCTGTCTACGCTTTCAAGAACTGTGGCAGGGCTTCTACTAGTGCGTATAGTTCTTTGCTCAGATGGGGGTGTTGTTCTGGCACCAGGCGAGTCGCCGGTGCCGTTTGTAGTGCGAGGTAGGTGGTGGTCAGCCAGGATGTCGGTACTGTGTAAAACTAGAGTCGAGATGAGAAAGAAAGATCAAGCAAGCTATCCGGAATGCAGGCCGCTTTGAGGGTGTATGAAAGGCCTTGCAAGATAAGGAGAGCTTTTTATTAAGAGGTAGAGACCATGATGATGATGATGATGAACTTGAAGGTCAGCAATAACCCAGCGCTACCCAGCGCTAGTCAGCAACGGCGCGACAGACGCTCTCGGATATGATAATTATCGTCACAGCTATTACTCTACTCGACTTCAAACTATTTATTTGCACCAATGCTACATTCATGAGAACAAGAAAGAAAAAACTGTGCATTCACGGGATAGTTGACCAGCTGTAATAAATTCCATATTATCGACTGCGTAAGCGAGTCCGGCGGGCATTCCGGTAGAAATCCCTGTGTTCATTTGTCGTCACTTCCGATGATGTTCCCAAAGCGTACCGTAGATCCGAAAGTAAATACAGTCGACTCTGTCTTCACTCTTCCGCTCTTATTTTGTAATCATAGGCTATATAGGTATGTAGTCTTACTATCCCGAAAAATTAGTACATGTACAAGAGGAAGCCGGAGCCTCCGAAGAATATCAATTTAGACAGAGTCGACCATAATTCCAAAAAAGCGAGAGGACAACGGCAAGGCGCTCCGGAAGAGTGTCACTCGCCAATGGGCATATGATGCATATACGTACATACTTGTACGTACTACAAGACGCATGAGGTTAATCAATGGTAACTGAACACAGCATACATGTACGTCATAACTACATTCGCGCACACACGCAATTTATTATCGTGTGAGGCTACCACTGTACATCTACATCATTTACAATCGTCAGCTATATGCATAGACAAGAAAGTGTGCTGCATATGTGGATGAGGAAAAAAAAACAATACAGATGTCAACAGCCAAAGAAAGAGTTTAGCAGCACAAAGATAATTGCTTGTACAACAAACAGACAGTCCACATGCGGCTCCCGGGGGTGAGACGGAGGTTGGGAGGAGGAGGAAGAGGTGAGAGAGGGGTCCATGAAACCGGCATGGACTCAGGTGAGGAGGCTGGTTGACAGCTCACAGCATGTCAGACGAACCAACAAAGTGGCGAATAAAATGCTGATTATAGCTACGTTTACACGTCCAACAACACTAGAAGAAAACTATGCAATGAGCTACGGTCACCAAAATAAGAGGGCGAGATAAGGAAGGAAGGAACGTACCTTGGTAGGAAACGCAGCACAGCAAGAGGAACACCATATCCGGATGGCATCCACCAGCCATCCAAGGACAATACATATCTACATCGGGCACACGTATGCATCGTGTATCCCACACATCCTACAACAGGCATCATGACATACACGTGTGACTGTCCATAATACTCAAACCGAAGACGGTGAGTGTGTGTGGGGGGGGGCGGAGGGTAAGGAGAGAAAGGAGAGGGGTATAACAACGAAACTCCCGTACAACAAACGACACAATAACGCCAACAACACACATACAACAGCATCACATCCACGGACAACACGTTCCCGAGAAACCCGCTCGGGAACGAACGTAGCCGCCCTGCGACTACTACGGCCCAGCACCGCCAACAACGACTCTCGCCACCGTCTCCTGAGGCGACGACGGACCAAAGCTGGCCATACATCGATTTCGACTCCCACTGCGCACCATCGGCACTGTACCTACGCGCACGGGCGACTTAGGCATGGGAGATACAGGTGACTTGCCGACGACGAAACTGGTGCCGCCACGGCGGGGATAAGGCGACCGAGGCGACACTGCCAGTGCGGACGACGGTACTGATGCCGATGTCGACGCGAAGCTCACATTACTCTCCAGTCTAGTGCGGGCGTGGGCATGGGCATACATTGATGGTGCGCTGAGTGGGTACGGTCCGGGGATGTTGAGGTTGAGTGTCAGGCGTGTGCGTGAGGCCGGGATCGTCAGCGGTCTTGGCGACGAAGGTAGGCTGACACGGGAAGAGGTAGATGCTACCGAGCTGGAACGCGAGCGTAGGCTGGCGGTATCACTTCCTCGCTTCTCTACTGCCCCTGCCACTGGAGCGCTACTGCCACCCAGGGGTAGTGGTCCAGATATCACTGGACGTCGAGACACGGAAGATAACGAGGAGGAAGATGAGGAGGAAGATAGCGAGGACAGCGAGGAAGATACGGGTTTGGTAACGGTGCGCAGGAGCCACTTCTTCACCGTGCGCGCAGTTTGCGTGAGCGAGGTCGACGGCTTACTACGGCGCGCGTTGGTATGCGTGTTCGCGTCCGTTACGCGATCGTGATCAGTGCCATCATCTTCATCTTCACCATGTTCTATAACTTCTTCGACTTGTTGCCCTTCGATGTGCTCCATCACAAGCGGCTCTTCCACGATCTCCTGAATCTCTATCTCTTCTCCTTCATGCATTCCAAATACCGCCTCCATACCCTCCTCCTCTTCCTCCTCTGCTCTCGTCAGCATATCGCTCACTTTCCCCATCCCTTCACCGTTATCTTCGTCATCGTCGTCCGAAGACTCGCTCTCCGACGCCCACACCACATCGGTATGCACAATCGGGATCTCCGCGAACCGGACCGACTTGGCCGTCGAATTCTTCGTCGAGATCGACGCCGAGCGGCGCATCGTCCTCCCCACCATCGCATGGGCCACGACCACAGCCGTCGCGGTCGGTTTGACACCCAGACGCGAGTGCGACTGCTTCATGCATGAAGGGTAGGTGTACGTCGGCGCGCACGTCTTCAATACGGACGTAGACGAGGGCGCGGTGGATTTCGAGGCGAATGTTGAGCTGGAGGTGGCCGTTGTTGTGGTCGATGTTGACGCGGCGGATGCGTCCGAGGGGAGGCGGAGGTGTGATAGGCTGCGGGGTGAGGAGGGGAATGGGGATAGTGTTTCTGGCGCTGTTTGCGGTGGCACGGTCAAGGTCAAGGCGGGGGTGGGTGTTGGTAATACGCTGCTGCTGGGTGCAGGCATGGCAAAGCTAGGGTCGACGACGCTCGCGCGCGAGCGGCACCGGCGTAAGGGAACAAATGACGGGGACGAGGAGGGCCAGGTAAGGAAGGACCCTGAGCCGGACCCAGACCCCGTCACGTCGGTTTGCGATAGAGCTGAGCAAACTGAGGACGAGCGCGAACGGTTGCGCTTGATGCGGATGGTGTTGTTGTAGAGTGGCTGCGGACGAGAGATACGGGATGACTGAGTACGTTAGGGGAGTGGTTTTAAACAAAATGACCTCAGGATTTGAGATGTGGATAGGAAATGGAATAAAAATACCTCTTCACAGCTTGAAAGGGTGCCAGAGCCCGAGGCGGGGGCGGTCTGGCTTACGAGACCATCTGGAGAGCTGTACACCTGTGATTGTGGGATGCTAAGCGTTGAGAATGATGCACTTCATCTTAGCATAGTAGGTAGGCGTGCACACACAATGTATTCTGGAACGTCAGGTAATGCCTCACAGAGTGTGGACATGTGTTCACTCAAAGACTGCATAAGAAACAAAGAACAGGTCGTTCAGCATCCTCCAAGAACAAAGAAGAGCTCATGAGGCTTGGTAGCCAGAGAGGGCATGAGTGCATACCGAGGTGCTGTCATTGTGCTCAAACAACCTCGAACCTACGGCGGATTGCAGGTACGTGCTCATGATGATTTCGGGACTGAAACGAACTAAGCGTAGCACAAGACGCTGGTGTTACGAGTAGAGAGACTGATGTGCTTGAGGTCGTCTAGAGGACAAGCACAGAGTAATAATACCAAAGGATGATGATCAAGGGTGTTTCAGACGAAAGGAGCCTGTCATGGGCCTACTCATGAGTTTATATATACAACTACTGCACACGTACACCGCATGTGGCCCACGGAGATTTCCCGTGTAAGCGTTGAGGAAGGAGGCGCCGCCGATGAGTGGGCATTGGGCATAATGAGCAATGATGCTGTAAGGCCATCAGGGCAAGCGTGCCAGGTGGTAAGTGCGTGTTTTCATCGAAGCGGTAAAAGCCCGGTCCGACGAGACCGGAGAGACAATATTTGCCCATTGGAAAAGGAATTGCATTGGAAGGAGTTGTAATTACCGACAGAACGGTATTATTAGATACAGAACTGACAGAACACTAGTCAGCCTTTTTCTGAAGAGGTCATTTTTATAAGGAGGAATAATAGCCAACCTACAGAAAAATTTAATCTATTGGGAAGGAAAAATAGCAGAAGAGTATCATATCCGAATAGGCTCGTCGTGCAGTCCGCTCCAGATGCCGCGGACGGACTCGGTCGTACTCTCTACTTTACGTCTCTTCAGCGGTTTGATTTTGGCGCCTGATGAGTCAAGCAGGAGTTGAATTTTGTTGTGGATGCCGTTAACCTCCAGACCATTCAGTGGTATGACCTTGTCGCGACCATTCACTGCATCACGCATCAGCACCATACACCGAAACTTCATATTTGGGCTACAAAGACGCACGGTAGAATCCTCGAACGATGGGTTCATGCCTATTTCGCTGCTTGACCACAAGCTCAACGTGAGGGTTTTCGCGTGCGACACGGACGAGGTCGTTGAGTAGGAATGTGCGCGTGTTGGCGGACGATGGCCATGTCTGGCAGTATTCAACGACGAGCTTGCGAATCTGGGGAATAAACGTAGTGTTGCCGTTCGAGCCCGTAGACCTGAGCTGTGCACGGAATATCGGTCTTGCAGCTGCTTGGATGGTCATTGTGAGCGGTGAATACTTTTGAGAGCTGTAGTATGTAGCCGGCAACAATAATAATAACTGTTATGACCTGGGGGCACAACTGTGGCTGCCGAAGCGGTGGCGGTGGCGCATGCCACCAAACTCAATACATGAAGTTGAGTCTCCGCTTTACACAAATTACAGCTCCGCACTCTGCGCCACACTCACTTACTGAGCGCGTCAGACGCGACTGAGGCAACCGAAAAGCTCACAGAGACGAAGACACGGGCCGGGCTGCTCTGCTCGGTGTTGCTGCTGCTGCTCGACGATAGTGCTCACGACGGGACCACATCTGCATCTGGACAGCCGGCTCAACCACTACCTTGTCTGAACTACCTCTATCATGGCTCGTGCAACTCGCTCATCAGTTCAAACCGTCGAAAAGGACAATGACGACGGCACAGAAAACAAGTCTGCACCTACTGCTGTCGCTGCTGCTACTACTACCACTGCCACTGCTGCATCAAATAAAGCAAATAAAAAACGAAAACGCATGTCTATGGCCGTAGACTCTGAAGACCAGCCTGCTTCTAAACAAGCCAAAGGTGTGAAGGAAGAGGACCAGGAGGATCCATCGCAGGAATTGCCCTCACCCAACCAAAATGAGATCGAGATCAAGCCGCAAGGTATCAAGGGTGCTGGCGAGTCTCCAATCAACCCAGAAGATGCGCAAAAGATACTCGACATATTGGAAATGTATGTCCTTCACCGCTGTCCTAAAGACGTACTCTACCTCAAGTCGCTGACATATGCGTCATGACCATACTAGGATTGACACCCAGGGGCTACTCGATCGAGTCTTTCCTCTTCCCTCTGAGTCGGAGCCGCTCGTACCAGGAATAGAGGCTCAGGACGGCCACCCGCCCCCATCTGCTTCTTTTCGAACATTACTCACCGAATCTTCGCAACATCCATTACATGTTCTAAGAGTAAGTACTCTTCTTAGCCGATCATGAATACCCCCATCATCATCATATTCATTACGCTACGATGTATGAACTAGGCTGCTATCCGGCATCTCCTGCCTGTATTTGCCCAACCCCGCAGCCGTCCATCCACTCCTGCCGCACAGCAGCTGCGTTTTTGTCATCTCGCTCTCTCCCTCCTTGAGCAAGCATCACATCATTCCATCAACAGCCCAATTGACCTGGATACCTTCCTCTCCACTGCCTCCAATACCTCCCCTGATCCCGCCCTTAAATCAGACTCAAACAAATTAAAATCATGGCGCAGACGCAAATATGCACTCGTGCAACACCTCCCTACAGGCGACTGGTGGACCTCTCTCAATGCGGACTTTCCCCCACCCCCATCATCCTCTTTCTCTTCGTCATCGTCTCCGCATCCGACGGTCGCGCAAGCTTTAAATAATGATCGTGCGCTGACCGACCTGCCCACGGCCAATGCGGAGCTCGTGGCGATATTTCCATCGCCGTCGGACGATGTACCAGAAAAGGTCCCCACACTTGGCGCGGCGATGAGTCTGCCCACCAAGCCCAGCGGGAGCGGGAGCGGTGGTACTGCAGTATTTAGGAGACGAGGACCACGGCAGCTCACAGTGGGCAAGTACCTCGATTATGGACCCTTTGCAAGCTTTGCGCCGACGTTTGATCAGGAGGCGAAGGAATTGGGTCAGTGGGAGGTCAACGAGGTACTCTGTGCGCGCATGAGGAGACGGAGAATAAGGGACGCATGGAAGCGTGCTTGGCAGCTTGAGGGTCCTGTCGAGAATCAGGCTTCTGCTGCTATCGCAGTGGAAGCGGCAGATCGAGAACAGTCGGTCCCGGCCGGAGTCGAAACTGAGAGCGGTGATCTTAATGACGTGAAAGAGGTATCTGATGAAGGCAAGGGCGAAGAAAATCATGATACGGCAGTAGAATTTGGCACAAAGGGGGTACTGGAGGGCTTATTACCTGTAGATCAGGTAGCCGTACTTCAATCTGCTCTGGATGGCCTCGAGCTCGAGGATGGCATCCAGAAGCTATTGGAAAAAACGGCAAATGCGCTCAATCGACTACAGCAATTGCAATTCGAACGCATATCGGCTCCGGATGGCGCCAGCAGCACCGCAGAACCCGATTCAGAAGAGTGGCAGATCGGTACGTTTTATCTTTTCTTTGGGTGACCATCCGACATTTTTACCTACTCATCACTTCCTCTATCTGATTTGGCGCTACAGCCTCAGATGTACTTGACTCGCTCGTCCTCCTCACCTCACTTCGACCACGCGTCTCAGGCTCTGAATCATCCGCACCACCGCCGCTCATACCTCCTTCCTCCACTCTGCATCATCTGCACCAGACCTTACCTGTCAAGCCCTCAAAAGGATGGTATGGCTCCTTGCCCCCGGCGAACCCCATCGCCTTACGCGACGACTCGACGTTACGTGTCAAACCGGGCGCGGTCATCCCTCAACCGTACGTCGCAGCTACCGCCGCAACTGGTGCTACTGCTGCCTCAAATCAAGCCACACCGAGCGTGGCATCGACAAATCCAACAGCTACAACCGCAGCAACGGCTGCGGGATACGCAGCGTATCCTTATGGAGCGTATAGTCCGGCGACCTACCAAAGCCTCTACACCGCTGCAGTGTACAAGCCCCCTCCGGCGGGCACCTACCCAGCCGGCGCATACAATCCGAGCCAGTATTATGCACAGTACACCGCCGCCGCTGCCGCGCGCCAACAGCAGCAGCAGCCATCGACCACTCCTGTGGGCGGTAATACAGCCGCGTCGGCACCTACCACAGCGACAGCATCCGCTGCCCCGCAGTGGTACGCCTACACGCCAGCACAGGTACAGGCGGCCGCGGCCGCTGCAGCTGCCGGTATGCTGACTGGTAATCCTGCGGTCAGGGCTAATGGAGTTGGTAATAGTGGCAACGCCGGCAGTGGCGGCTCAGCCTCGGGGCGCGGCACGCCCCAGCCTCAGCAGCAACAACCGGTGCCATACTACATCCCTCAGCCTGTGCAGAGGCCATCTTCGACGACGCCAGGGGCGACTGGGGTGGGAGCGCCAACGACACCACGGGCTGTGGGCAACCTCGCTATCCCGACAGCTTATGGTCCTGGATCGGAGTGGGACCGTCGCACTGCTGCTGCCGGGGGAGGATATGTCCCCCCGCCCACACCGACGTTGCCGTCGCATCTAAGAGCATCAGGGTCTTCCCAGCCTGGTACGCCTGTCCCGGTTGGTTCGCCCCAGGCTGCTCAGGCGTCCCGGTAATCAGCGTTGATTTTTTTTCTTTATATCGTCTTTTTTTGTTTTTTGTTTTCTCCGGTATCCGTTCTTAACTTACGAAACGACGAAGTCTGGGAGGAGAGGAAGCGAAATAGAACTATACCGCCATTTTTCGTTGTTGTAATACTTTTTTTTATTGTCTTTTCTTTTATTAACCTGTCGCCAATTCTTCACATCCACCGACTACCTCTTTTTGAGCTCTGTCACCTATTTTGTCCTCTTTTGTGCGCTTGTGATTGCTTTTATTCGCGATTAATTAGATACCACAAAGGACAATGAAGCTGACTGAGAAGCAGGACGCATCAACTAACGCACCAATAAGAGACGGTGCCAGTGGTGAACATGTTTTTTGTGTGTGCATCGCAATGTTAACCAGATTATAGCTGGCAAGATTGACGCTATTTGTTGCCATTTCTTGGTATGAGATTGAGGCTGGAGGTGTGCTGGAAATGTATATGAATCACAAGCATGGTGATGAGTTTACTTGTTACTTGTATCAATGAGTGAATTGTTATGACGAGTGCGCATTTGTAGGAATACTGATTATCCAGCGTATCCTTCCGTACGCATATTCATGCTGTTTTATGCATGCATGAACAGTGAGTCTTGACGAAACATTAGAAGCACACAGGCATGGGTAGTGCGAAGAAGCCATGTGCTTTTGGTGCTGCAAACCTAGCAACCATTAGTGCGCGTGTTTAGCTGGTAATTAAATCCTTGATATGCTTTTTAGTGATTGTAAGTATTCAATCATCGAATTTCATATGATCATTTATCAGTACACAACCCTACGGAAAGGACAAGCGGCATAAAACTATTATTTTATTTTATTTTGTTTTTATTTTGCTTCACGTATGCATCACCAGATTGTTTACCACCACACCACAGTGATCATACTTTCTTTTGCAGCTGCCCACACCGTTCTCTTCCTGGATTTGTGCCTAAGTCTCATAGCGATGGAACAAGAACTTTTGAGCGGGATTGTTATCGGATTGTTTCTCGAGGTCGATCTGGTAAATGCATATAAAAGTATGTTTATTATCATTATTGATGAATAATTTATCATGGGCGTGCACCACCAAGTGAGAGGATGCAGAGTCGTAAAGTAACTGACCTTGTTGTTGAACATGACCGTCCAGACAAGATCACGACCGGGTACGGAAATCTGGAGCGATGAAGAAAAGGGGAAGATTATAAAAAGATTGCTGCTGGAGGCGAAGCCGAGCACTAACGATATAGGTAGTCTGTTTGTCATCTTCATCATCGACGGGAGTGATGGTGTAATCGTCCGCGTCTTTCCTTAGGCTACTGAGGAGGAGGGAGCCCTAGTATATTAATGGTTGGAGACACAATCGTGGGTTGGATGACAAAGCAACAATCATTACAGTAGCCGGACCTTGTATGCTTGACCATGAGACACTTTTCTGTTTGAATAAGCGTCCGTCACTTTGAATGTGTCCTTTCCACTTGAGGTAAGCTCCCAGGTTTCGATATCAGGATTGGGTACGTCGGTTTCGGCCACATAGAGCGGGAAATCGATGATATCGCTGGTGGTGGACGACACCGGCGTTTTTGTACCAGCAGAGACGATAAAATAGACGCCTGGTTCTAGAGCTGGGTATATAAAGCAATATGCGACGAGTCAGATCATGAATCGCATATAAGACTAAGCAAATTGGCGATACAGACACATTGGCGAAAGCAGAGGCCAAAACACCTATCAAGCGGATTTCGTGGAGCCGTGTGAAGACAGGGAGGATTTCGGGACTCTAGCTCGCCTCGAAAGATCATCTTATATGCTTGTTCGGGGGCCTGGTGATTGTATGAACAGAAGCGTCAGATGATAGGCCCAGGATTGGAAGTCTGATGAAGTCGAGACATCGTGCAGTATTGAGTAATGCCAACAATCAAATAAGGCATTAGCGCATATCCAGTTACGGTAAACTATTACAGCCGGAGAAGTGTTATCGCAACAAGTTAAATTGTGCTGAGTTGAATTTGTGTTTGTCACTATTGAAGTCGTAGATTGTTTGGTGTCTCGCCGTTCATCAAGCTGCATCAAGTGCAAGTGGTCTGCTTTTGGCTTACACTAATAGACAATTCAGAATATTGACCGTTCCAGAATATTCATTACGTGAAAAGACGTGCAAAAAGATTATCTGATTCTTCTGAGTGGGATAGCAATAATCGCTGTCCCAAACTAGATCTGAAGATACCAGAAGCGGGAATATGCTTATTCTATAACTTTCGCCAGTAAGAAGAATCGAAGGCTTGACTCATGCTATGCTAATATGACATCCTTTGATTGAAATATATCGTCGCGGCGGTATCAGGTGCGTTTGCTAATAATGGCCATGATATTGAATGATAACTAATTTCATGACCGAATAGAATCGTGCTGAGACGAGAAAGAGGGAACTCCAAAGAGCCACATTCTACAGACTAATACTAGCTCCGATTTTCCAGAGCCATCCTTGCACGATAAAAAAACAGATCGCGCTCGAGGAATCACTCGCACAGTACAATGATGTAAAAGAAGCACGACACCAGCTCCATGTTATACTCACTAGTAATCAGTCCCTCATCTCAACTGTATCTGGCCGTTTCGCAGGTGGGAGCATATATTTGAATGTACCGATGTTTTTTGCGCGAGTAAATCATCGGAGTGGATTATATAGAACTGTACTCAACTCTGAGAGAATGGCGATGTATGATGTTGCTATCTCGACTTGGGAGCGTATCCTTTCTTGTGCAATATTCCAACGACTTTTGTCACTTTGGATTATACTTCCTCTAGCATTCTTTTGGATAGGAATATCTTCATATACTCGCAATATACAACGTTTCTATAGTTGTATGTTTTGTACATGTATATTTCACTCACTTGCACGTCATTTCTCTTCAAATAAAAATTCATGCAAGACCTTTTGTATGCCCCTTGAATGCATGAATGTTTATTTGAAGAGAAATCATGTCCAAGTGGGTGAAATATACAAAATGTACAACTATAGAAACTTTGCAACCCGCGAGTAAGCAAGCTCACGATATCCTGACCCGTCCATAATAACCGCGGTTCATTCCTCAGTGATATCTTTGCGTTAAAAAAAGCACCAGTACTAGCTCATAAGATTCAAGGTAGCGGTGTAGCTCCTCCGAAAACCATCCGAGCCGTCAGTGGAGGAGAACACGAGCTTTGTTGAACACAATTGCTCAATATATACGAGAGGAATATCACTCTCGTCGGTTTGGCAGGATATAGCATATAAAAAATAACATTTGGATGAATTTTCCGTTCGATGTGTTGGCACCTCATAACCTGGGCTTGGTCTTCGACTTTGGAAGAGGGGGGGGGGCGCAGTGGGTAATCTAACAATTAATATCTCATGTTGGAGAAGCCGAGGCTCGGCACCGTCCTCGCAAGGTAGATTTGTATGACTGAGAGAGATCATTAGAGAGTTTAGCGTCCTTGACGAGCGTTCCTAGTTGGCGAGTGACTGTAGCAAGCAGCTTTGATTCTTTACATTACCACGCCACGAGATACACACCGACATCGTACAGTGAGTAAGTAATTGGGTTTTATACGACTTTCCTCTGCAGCTCTCCTGCAGGTTTCGAATGGTCCATTTCAATGGTTCATTAGAGATTACTCTCCTATGTCAAGTAACGAGATATTATCATATTCTGCTGGCAAAGTTAGTGGGACGACGATGCGTGGTGGGACAACAATCTAGTCCGAGCGGTTGACTTGGCGTAACGGATAACGCGCGCGATGTTAAAGCCGGACTCGGAACGAGACACATTAACCACTTCGCCAAACCAGCGCGCAGACTTTCTCTGCCCTTCAGAATGTGAAAAAAATTATCTGGAATTTTTAAAAATTCTCTGGTGACTGCTAGAGGCATAATGAAGAAGCAGGAGCAATATAAGCTCTCTGGAGAAAAAAAAATGCCAGGAGCGTGGATTGAACACGCGACCTCCAGAAATTGTTACGTAACCAATTCAATTGAAAGCAACTTCAGTCTGTTGCTCTCCCAGCTGAGCTATCCCGGCCTCTGAAGATACACATATTCAAAATATTATATACGCCATCAACAACCATTGATTGCCTGAGCACCTTATTTGCTCGTTTGCTCGTCATGATTCTATTTGCGAATAATAGCTGTTTTCGAGATTGATGGGGTGATGGGTCATTGGAAGAAAAGTAGAAACATCTCGGCCCCTTGGACCCTCGGTGATGTTTAAGGCAGAACTTGCTTGATTCTGGGTGAAAATTCAAGAAGATCATATAGCCGTCTTCGCAACTAACAGACGTTCTGGTTTCATGTAAGTTTTACATGATGTTTGAACTTTGGAAAATCGTGTTTGCTACACTGGTTAGCTAGGTGTAAGCTCCCTCTTGTTCATTCATGGGAGTATCTGCAAGTCCAATGACTAGGAGCATAATTTAATTTTCCTATGGAAATATAAATTTAGGGGTGTCGTTTGCTTGTTTGCAGTCAGTTGGGTATCAACAAAGTGTAAGCAAAGGCTTATATGTAGTAAGCTCTAGGATCATGCATTATGCTGTAGAAGATGTATGTTTATAGGCTTATAAACGGTCATCATAGTATTGTAATATGTTGCGATACTTCAGCCGCTGGTGCAAAGCGCTTCTTTTGATACAAAGGTATCGGCTGTGTAATAGATGTCATGCCATTATCGCAGACCACCGTAACAAACAAAAAATCTTCCTCAAAATTTGACTCCCTATTCAAGTATTTCAAGTGCTATTCAATGCTCTGAAAATAGGCATATGAGTGCATGTACTCTTGCCTAATTCCGTATGAATGCTCCCAGAAGTAAACAAGCCGGAGCATACACATGGCTCAGAAGGAATATTAATTTGTGTAGCAAACACGATTTTTCAAAGTTCAAACATTATTTATTATTATCGTGATCTCCTTGAATAGTTTTCACCTGGAATTGAGTGAGTTCTGCCTTGTATAGGGGTCTAGGGGGCTGAGAGGTTTGCACTTTGACGCGTCGTGCCATCTACTAGTACATGTATTTCGAAAAGCTATAAGCCACGTGTTCAATCCACAATCCTGGCTTCGGTCTGTTTGTCTTGCCAAGGTATCGTGGCTGTTCAAGTTGAAGATGTCCTCTAGATTGCCAATGTTTATAGTTGCTCCGCCACCGCCGTAATATTGTGGTTGCCCCTTGTCTTGTCTCAGTCTTCTGAGTCGACGCATACCGGAAGCACTCTTTCCATCGCTTATTAACTATAATCCATCATCCGAAAAATAGGTAAGCAAGATAGGATATCCCAGTGCCATTGGGTACTCCAATCCTGGCAATTAGTACATATCAACACGAATGTCTTGTGCATTGATGTCATCCATGTTTGGCTCGGCCTGAGTCATCAATTCATTAATAATGTTTGTTAGCTTTGAAGTTTTAAAACCACCTGGTACATATCAAGCGCACTACGACTACGCCAGCAGTCACAGTCATTGGCCTAAATGCCCGAGTTACCAGGTATTATCAAACCAAGTAATCTCCAAGTGCTGGGACTCCAGGCTGACTGGGTGCTCTGTTCGAGAATAGAGGTCGAACGTGCGGCGTGCCTTTTGCGCTCGCTCGGCGCGGGAAAAGTTATAGAACGCGTCGAGACGCAAGAGGATACTATCGTGTATACCGGAGGTATTTCACACCTGGATTTTGTACGTTTCCTTTTAAACGGTCTCGGAAAAGTTAGACGACGTGTCTTATGCGTTGCTAGGCCAAAGAACTCAAGGGCCGTACAGTCCAGGATGTCTTGCGTTATGGTAAATGTTTGCTCTTTTGAGCTTCTAGTAGCTGTGGCCTTACCTCATATTATCTAGGCAAAGTGTTTTATTTTGTTCTAGCTGGAGAGGGGAGAATGCCCGTACTCCATTTTGGTATGACGGGAATGCTGCAGGTACATTATTATTTACACCAGAGCCTAGACCTTTATTCTTATGCGTTGTCTTTGCAGGTTAGAGGTGATGCTGCAAAACCATACCGATCCGAGGGTAGAAAGAAGATTCAGACGGATGAATGGCCACCTCGCTTTATGAAGGTGAATCCAAGGGTAGTTTTTCTTATAGTTCTACTCACCGCAGTTAATATTGCCTAGTTCATCCTTCATTTCCGGGACCCTAGCTCTAGCGATCCTGCTACTGAAGTCGCATTCGTTGACCCTCGTCGTTTGGGGCGCATCAGGCTCTGCACATCCCCCAAGGAGGAGCCGCCCATCTCGCTTTTGGGCTTTGATCCCATTCACTGTATGCCCACTTTGGATGCATTCAGTGTTCTGGTCAAGAAAAGATCATGTCCAATCAAAGCTCTATTGCTGGACCAATCGTTCAGTGCCGGCGTAGGAAATTGGGTGGCCGGTTAGATATTTTCCTTGTTTTCCCCTATATTGCCGACTAATTATGAAGCGTTTAGATGAGGTATTGTATCATGCTCGCGTCCATCCTGAGCAACGGTGCAATTCTCTTTCAGATGATCAGGTACGAGAGCTGCACCACCACACACGAAACGTGTGCGTCGTTGCTGTAGACGTAAATGCGGACGACGAAAAGTTCCCCGAGAATTGGCTATTCAAGCATCGTTGGGTATGAGTATATTGCATTGACCGGATCCTGCATCACGGTTCTCATATCTTTTGAATAGGGGAAGGGAAAGAAGGAGAAGCACACCCTGAAATTGGTTTGAAATGTTGTTTTCATTACGCATTGACTCAAAAATGGCTGACTATGCTTCTAGCCTGATGGAAAGCCTGCGACAATCAAATGGATTACTGTCGGTGGAAGGACATCGGCTTACGTCGTAGAGCTTCAGAAGCTTCCCGGGCGCTCCATCGCCAATAAACAGGTAGAATCATTTCATTTTCGTTTTTTGAGACGCGTGGAATTGCATTCTGAACATCCTCACGTTCTAGCCCGTAGCCGATGAAGATGACAGTGCCGAGTCAGACCTAACTCCGCTCGAAGACTCTGGAGATGAAAAAGATACCCTAATAAAAGCAAGAGCGGGTTCGAAAAGAAAGAGAAAGGTATATAGTCAGTCAAATCCAGTCCTCTTCGGTTCATCTCATTTTGACACAGGTGGAAGTGATAAAAGAGACCCAGGCGACTCGAACGTCTACTCGGGCGTCAAAGACAGAATCCAAGTATTTCTCAGATCCAAAGGTAACCACCAAAAGGGTACAAAGATCTAAACGATGAAGTTGGATCGTGCATCTGTCACGTCCAATTTTCTTTTCTTGAATAGGTAGTATAAAATTTAGATAATAATGAACGTCAAAGGATCATAATAAGTACCTTGAGTGACAGAGCTATGCCTCGATTACTTTTGGTCTTGCAGCATGGTCAATACGGGGATCTACTGAAGAGTTTTTTTTCTGGCATTGATATAGAAATAGAGATACGATTTAAATGATCATCATCCATGAGCAAATATGAATATCCATTATCAAGATAGAGACCATCTAGCTCTCTAGGAAAATACAGGGAAAATATCAGTAGAGCTGATATCCTATATTTTACAAAGTCCCACCACCCCCGTTTTTTAAGCTACGGGTTCGTGCGAAAAAATCTACCACCATCCACTTAAACTGTGTATGGCGACAAGCAGAATGTTTATGATGCCTTCTCTTGAACAAGTGAGCCATCAGCAATTTCGAGCAGTTTCCAATCAACTTCGACCCCTTTTGACTTGAAGATGGCACGTGCATCCTCTGCAATACGCTCAAATCCATCTGTCGCGAGAGCCAGAATCGTTGGCCCTGCACCGGAAAGACAAATACCCAAGAGACCTGGTTGGGTGGTCGGAGTCAAGGTAGAAGTGATCTCAGGGAGACCTGGGATCTTAAAAAGAATTTTGAGATCGTTATGCAAAAAGAAGAAAAAGAGGACAGTTACAAGTTTGTTTCGGTAAGGTTGGTGTACCCGGTCCTTCATCGCTTCATAAATAAGGTCCGCGTCTGGAGGATCTTGTGAGAGCGCTGTCGTGAGGACAGCAATCCGTTGTAGATTAAACACCTGCGGATCTATTCGGTCTCACAATCAAGCGGACAAGAGTAATCGTTGACGCACAAGATCTTTCCGTGTGTATTCAGTAGGCAACACCTCCCGGGCTTTTGCGGTGCTCAACTCGAAACGAGGAATGATCGCCACAGCTTTAATTTTGGGATTCCATCCAAACTTGACCCAATGGCCAATACCGTATGGAGGTTGAGGAGGGTTTAGGCCCCAGTCTTCTCCTGCATCGGGGGGATACTCGGGAAGCACCTCTGCAAGGGGTACACTTGCGGCCTCGGTCGCCTGAGCATCTAGCTCTCGTAGATAGGAACCAACAAAGCCTCCAATCAATGCCGCAGTAACGTTGTCCGGATGGCGCTCAACCATGAGCGCATGATCCATCATACGCTCGTGAGAAAGATTGAGTGCTCCCAGCTGGTTACCGAGCAAGACACCTGCGATGACTGCCGCTCCTGAAGATCCTAGACCACGGCCGAAAGGGATATCGTTATGTACATGGATTATTACTCCAGCGGGGAAACGCGAGATGGAATGGCATCGAAGGACATAGAGGGCAACACGGGTCGTCAGATTTTTGTAAGGATCTAGAGGGACATCCTCAGCCCCCTCTCCAGTATATTTAAGGGCAGGTGGGTTGGATTGCGATTGGGAAGAGTCTACAGTTACAGTCAAAGTAAGATACAGCGAGAGCGATAATCCAATAACATCGAAACCAGGGCCAATGTTGGCAGAAGTAGCAGGCACTCGTATGGTGAAGGATCGTGAAGCAGTCATTGGTGCTTGTAACAAAGTGATAACACAGATCATAGCCAGCTCGAGTCAGGCGAGCTCCTAAGAACGCTCTTAGGACCGATAAGTCCGATACTGAAACGTCTGCACCCTGGCCCCATCACTCTGTGGTGGAATGTGTATCGCAAGAAGAAAAATCCAGGTTCATCAATTACTATGCTCGTAAATACATTCATCATGCCATGCTAAAATGCTTGTATCGTGGGTGGGTATATATAGATAAGTTCGTATCATATCGTCAAGTGCATCGTCAGCCATCTACAGAATCACATCATCGAGATCGGAAAAGACGTCTAGCCACCGGCAGTCAGACAAACGGCCCGCATCGATACCAAAGATCCAGCAGCGGCGTCAAGAGGCAGGTCGACCGTGAAGAGAACGTCTTGTCTATCTTTATTCAAGTAAACGGGTAGATTCACCATCTTAATGCCATCGGCAACGGAGCCACCAGAGGAGCTATCCGCTTGAACCCAGTGAATCTGGGAGGATGTCAGGCGTACAGATTCACCATCGTTCAATACGAGCTTGTCGTTTGACCAAGCCGCTCCCTCGAGAATGAGACCTTTTCGGGAGAGGTGCACGTTAGTCGCCTTTACTTTACAAGACGCAAAAGGTGACCTACCGTCAATAATAAAGCTCTCCGCATGCCGTACGCTCTCGATATCCAGGCGAAGGTTCAATGTTTCCAAACTCCAACGTTTACGATGAGCAATGGCCTGTCTTGTTGCGGTGATATATGCTTCTGGGAAGAAGAGACCACCAAGCCAAACTTCAACATTACTGAAATCGGTCAACTGAGCGATATTGTCAAGCTGTGCAAGACGCCTGCTTAAGTCTGGAATCCATTCGGATACGGACATGGTCTTGTGGACCTTGTACCGGCGCCAATGATCAGGAATAGTGCCTGGGGGCGAAGAAATTAGATAAAATTGTGACCGTTGATGGATTTCGCTTGCCTTTGGTGAGAGAGCTCATAAGGGTACGCAAGTGGTTGGTTTGCTTCAGCTGGCCTTCGCAAACTTGAACGACATCCGCCAAGTCCTTCTTGACTTGTTTCAGTAGTCTATCGCCAATGCCGCCCTCACGCGCAAAGAGACGATACAGCGGGTCTTGGTTATCTCCAGTTTGCTTCTCAAGCACTCGGAAATTCTGTATATTGTCAGTTCATACGTTTTTACGAAGAAACACAAGCACAAAAACTCACGGAAGGTAGCTGCGCTAACCATTCCTTGCAGTGTTCGTGCAGCGTGCGCATCCAAGCCGGCTGCTGAGAGACTTGACCCTTGGATTGACCGGCAGCCGGGGCAGCTTCGTCATCGTCATCCGCCAGCATGCGCATCTTACGAAGCTTGCCGAGAAGCTCGTTCCCTATAGATCATGAGTTTTGATACAAAAATTTATTTCGGCTGGGATCACTATACCTTGAGCCTCTGCAATGACTCGCTCGGCTGTTGGCGGAAGGCTGAGCCAAGAAGGTGGCGTGCGGTCGGGCAAACCTTGGGCCCACGACATAAAGTGCTCTAGCTTGGTACCATCTGGCGCACTCAAGATGGCAGCGTCCAATGTGCGTGGCACAAGGTCAAAGTCGACGTTGTAAGCACCAGGAGTGAACAGAGCGTCAACAAAGGAGTCGAGCATGCGTTGATCAAAGTCACTGTCGACCCTTCCACCATACACAGACTGCTTGATGAGCGTCCGTAGGGCTTCCCAAGGTATCGAAACGGGATCGATGTTGGCACGTCCCTTGGCAACGTTGCCGAGCCAGACGTCGATGGTGTTGAGAGCGGAAGCTTGGTCCGAATCGTTGAAGTCGTAGGACTTGCTCCAGCCAAGCGGGGTATAACGCAGTCGCTCCTGGACCACAGCATGGAACCACGCCAGCAAGAAGTACAGACGAACTTTTTCTGCAGGCCCTTGAGACAGGCGTGTTTGCCCAATACCGCGTAGAGAGTCAAGGAGATTCGCCTTGACACCAGGAGGAGGTTCGTTCATGATGAGCCGCGACTGACGAAGGATGTTGACGGGAATAGATGAATTGGCTTCCATAGTGAGGAAAAGACGGAAGTTACGATTGGGACTCAAAGTTTGGAGCTTCTTTTCCAACTGGCCGAGCCAAGTCGTTGCCAAATGGACATTTTTGAGGAGAACCCAAGAGCCCTGGCGTGAAGCGGCTGCGATAGCCTGGTCTGCTTGTGTGAAACCTTCTTGGGATCCCATAGCTACAGACTGGTAACGGGCGCTGGTGGTTCGAATAAGGTTCTCAACCTTGTAGCTGGCATCATAACCTGGCACGGAGACCAGAGCAATAGGTGTCGCTGCTGGAATCTCATCGGAGACGATCATACCAAGATCGAAGGCCGAGACCTCCGTCAAGTCCGTTTGGAAGACTGCGCCTACAAACGCAGCAGTGGCCTGAAGAAGGCGGTCTGGACGCAAGCACTTGACGATGAGAAGCGCACGGATGGCATCCAGAGCAGCTAAACAAGCACATCAGCAAACAATCATTTGACTCTTCGCGAGCAGACTTACGTGTGCCCTCGCCCCATGGGTTAGGAACGTCACGCTCGGGAGAGTCTGACTCAAGGAACCTGATCCACTCTTCTTGATTTTCGGCGATGTGCTGGTTTACTGGTTTGAAGATTGGGTTCTTCATGAACAGATCAAGGCGCTGTTGTTGTTCATCGGAGAGGATAGGCGATCTAGACGTTGAACCATGAGAGGCAATCCCCCCACTCCCGCTCTCCAGCAAGAATTCAACTTCTTCCGTAATGTCCTCTATACCTCTCAGTTTCACTTGAGCAAGCAAAACGGCCAACATGACATGGTCGCGATAGAGCAAAGCACGAGACGTGCGCTTGTACACCATCAAGAAGAGATCATTCGCCAAGATCTCGCGCCGCTGATTGTAGTCTGTGACACCCTTGAGATTTGGGTTGTGGTGAAGCACGTAGTCGAAGATGTCGAGGAAGAAACGCAGGGAGAATTGATAGAAGTGGTTGACCAGATTCATCTGCTCGAGGATGAAGAAGACGGAACTGCAAGCCTGCGATAAGGAGAGATATTCGGCGGTCACTTGTTCGACTTCCTTCATGACGAGATCCGTCTCTTCGACCTTTCTCGTAATCTCTCCCGCTTCTTTCTTCAGCGTCTCCAGGGTGTCGATAACTTTGTCATCATCTAGAATGTTGCCGCTTGATTCGTTCAAAGCTTGTAGAAGAAGCTTCTCCAGAGTACGGAGACGCAGACGGAATTCGCCTTGGATCTTCATCAAGTCGGTCCTCTTGCGCTCCGTGTCCGGCCGCTCAACCTTGAGCACTTGATCAAGAGATTGGCTTTGTAGACTGCTGCGAGTCATTGTGAAGTTGACAAAGGTGACACGACTGCAAATATCGGGAGAGAACTCGACCGATGGGTCGCGCGTGGACAAGAACATGGTGAAGGATGGTGAGAAGTCAATGTCTTGGCTACCCAGACGGATGAGAACACGACCACCAGTGCGTCTAATTTCTTTGTTAAGCACAGCGTTTAGGATAGGATCAAGATGCTCGACATCCTGGATGAGTAAGGGATTTCCGAAACGAAGAGCACTTTCCAAGACTTTGAGGAAGGCTTCGTCCAGGAAGCTCGTGACGGTGATCTTTCTCTCCTTGTATTCGTTGAGCAAGAATGTCGTTGCCTGACCAGTTGGGTCGATGATGAGAGGGTAACGGGCGAAGCGCTTAAGCATGATGGCGTTCTCGGTCGTGAGAGTATCAGCGGGCAGGGATTTCGATTGCCAGCTGAGACGCTCATCCGCCGTAGAAAGGTACTCGGTGAGCGAGAGCTCAGCCTTGAACTTGATGCTGGCATCCGCAAGGTGGCCAGACCATTCTTGCCACATGACCTCTCGATAGTGCTGATCGAAGAAGCCGCCGTATGCCAAGAACGCAGCAGAGAGCAAGACATCGCCAACAATGGTGCTCATCTCGACATCGAAAGTGCGACTTCCGTCCTCCCAACGACCTTTCTCCGAAGACAATGACTCAAGAAGCTTCATGCTACGGTTAACCTTGCCTTCGACACGTTCCATCTCTGCCTTGATGGACTGCGTTTGACTGATGAGCAGGGCGTAGTCTTCTTTGTACTGCGCAATCTTGGATTCGAGCTCGCCAATCATCTTGACGGTCATCTTCGCTTGAGCCTTGGTCTCCTCCGCCTTCTGGTTCAGCGCCTCGACTTCATTACGTAGTGGCTCAACACGCTCCAAAATGCTGGAGAACTTCACTTGGGCAATGGCCCATTTGACAAGAGGACCGCAAGCTTTACTAGCTCGGTTGACAGTTTCGAAGTTGTACGAGGGGTGACTCATGAAGCTCTTCATCATCGTGTCACGAATTGACTTCGTCATCTTGTTTTGCGTGTCGAAGTTGACAATGTCTGAAATGAAGTTGTCACGACGGATGAAGGTCTGGACGGTACGCCAGCTGTCGACCTTGTGGCCAAGAATCATACAGATGGACTCCATGGCGAGCTTGACGGCCTCTGGCGGGTTAGCCATCGCTCGGACTTCTTGCAGCTGCTGCTTCTTGATGTTGCTGACAGCTGCCTGAGCTTCGATGACTGCAGGTTCAGCCTCCGCCAACTCGGCCTCGACTTCTCTGCGGCGTTGTTGGATATATGTCTCCTGGTCAGCGAGAACGGACTGCATCTGGATCGATTGCGTCTTCTTCATCTCGGCTTCCTGCTGATCAGCCACCATGACCTTCAACTTCTCGTTCGCCTCGGCGTTCTTCTTTTCGAGCTGCGCTCTCTTGATGGCAAGGCTCTTGCGCAATTCTTCGACCTGGTTCACCGTATCCTTCAACTTGTCCAGACCGACGTGAAGATGGCGCTGCTGTTCTTCGAGTTCGTCACGCTTCTCATTGTACAGCCGCACATAGTGGTTAATGCTATAAAAAGAAAATGAGAACTTTATAACCAAAAACATTCAAGCCAAAAGCATACAAGTCGAGGTAGTGACGAGGCGTAACATAATTGTAACGGCCTTGACGACGGCTGAGACGTTGATTGATAGCATATAGCGACGAGTGAACGTAGACGAGAGCATTGACGACAGCAGTCCTGTGAAGTGGAGGCATAGAAAGCTCCCTGTACGCAATGGGGAAGTTTATTGGTGGGCTATATGATGGCAGATCAAGATCAAGCGTCTGCGTGAACTCCATGCCGACTTGGTAGAAGGCCTGGTCGGACCAATCACCGAACCAATCCAGTACGCAACGATTGAACAAGGCGGGAGAAGTGGCCGCACGCGACGCCAGACCGTTTTCAGGAGGATTCATGGTGAAGACGACGTGCAAGTTCTTGGCGACTTGTTGCGTGAACCAACGGTACAGCTCTTCATGCGAATCCAGCATGAGACCATCACGTTGAGAGCCTTCTTTACAGGCTGTCATCAATGCAGCATGCTCATCACCCTCGAAAAGACCGGGAACCTCGGCGTTGGCAAGCAAGGTGTTCATTCTCTCCAGGAAACCCGAGTCGAGCACGTTAGATTCGTCCATGATGAAGCAAATCTTTTCACCCTTGCAACCGGCACGACGAAGGACTACCCGAAGATCTTCGTCGAAATCGTCGCCAGTGTACTTGTTGGAGACTTTGATTTGGAAGATGCTCAAGCCATTCATCCAGGCCACGAAACGAGAAAGCGTGGTCTGTCGTAACATGTTAGAATTTCATTAAAGAGACATTTATTCATTTTCGTACCTTGCCACTACCGCTGACACCGATCAAAAGCAAATGACCTTGAATTTGGCGGAAGACTCGATCAATACGAAGGACATGATCCAGCACATCGTTGAACAAGACCAAAGGAACGTCCAACTCTTCCTCGTAGAATACACGTAACCGCGCCTTGGTGTACTCCCGCAACGTCTCTCGGTCGACAGGAATGTAATTCTTTGAAGTCCAGTTCGAGAACAAGATCGGGCGACCCAATGCTTCGTCGCGGTTGATCGTAGGGAAATGCTCCATGGCGACATTGTCAATGTTCTCGTCCGTCCAGCGCTTCTCCTCCTCAGTCACCAGTCGATCCTGGAAGAGACGGAGAGCCTCGTGGGCCCATACACGCACAAGCCCCTCAACGGAAAGCATTTCAAGCGGCCGGATGGCCTCGTAGACACCTCTGACCCACCGCGTCAGCTCACGAGGACTGTAGACGTAGTGCGCTTGGATATCGGACGTGAACCTCTTCTGCGAGGCCAGGTAGAACGATACCATCGAGTCCGTGAGGGGTTCGGCGTAAGCGCGCAAGTTGGGGACGACCTTGAGCACAGCACGGTTGTAGGTGCCGTAGATCTGCTTGAGGGAGATTTCTCCGGGATAGTCTACCATAATTAACGGTGCATGACGGAGGAAACGATGGCTGAGAGGCACTCGGCCAGGGTCCGTGGGAGGATTACACGCGCCGACGAATTGGATGCGCTCGAGT
The DNA here is from genome assembly GCA_018343915.1 of Agroathelia rolfsii. Classification (NCBI taxonomy): domain Eukaryota; kingdom Fungi; phylum Basidiomycota; class Agaricomycetes; order Amylocorticiales; family Amylocorticiaceae; genus Agroathelia; species Agroathelia rolfsii. The sequence continues at coordinate 4,817,646 of JABRWF010000002.1, forward strand.
TTTACCCAGGCCTTGTCTGATGTACGCCAGTAACCACCGCTCTCAACAAGCTGCCGAATGAATGAGATGACACGTTGAGTGCCGTATTTGTCCGTCGCAGGAAGATTGATTTCGTCACAGAAAACAACAAGCCAGCGACCGATCTGAACGGGTGCAAGGATAACACCATTGGGAGTCTTCCTATATTCGCAATACTGCTCAAAAGTCTTGAGGATGAGTTCGGGAGTAGTGGCACTGGAGAAGTTGAGGCCGACAGTCTCCATGTCTGGCAGCTTCCTCAAAGCGCTGAAGAGCGTCATAGTCTTTCCAGAACCAGGAGGACCACAAAGCATCAGTGGCTTATGCTCCGACAGCCAAGAGTAGAGAACTTCCTCGTGACGAACAGTGTCGATCGTGGGTACAACCACATCGCTCGCGGTGACGGCGTGAGCCTCGATGTCGATCTGAGGAACGTGTGATGTCCAGGAGACCCATTCGCCGGAGGCAACTTGTACATCCCAGTCTAGGAGGGAGCCACCAGGTAAGAGAGGAGGCAAATCGATACCGGTATGCTTGCGCAGGAATTCGCCCATTTCAGCACGAAGATCCAGCTTGGCGTCTCCTGAGAAAGCCCAAATGATGCTGATGAGAAGACGTTTCGTAACATACTGCTCAACGCGCTCCGCAGGTAATGGGAAGTCTGAATGACGATTGTTGTATTCGATGATATTCCGCACGGTCTTGTTGATGAGCGAGAAGAGCGTGTTGAGTGCTCGGGTGGTGGTAAAATCCATGATGTGCTCGATGGTCTCTGCGAAACGGAGCGCAGAGCTGACAAGGTCGTCGTCGGCAAAGTACTGCTCCAGAATGCCTGCGACATCCTTCTGCGTGACAAGGTTAGCAGCGGGAGCTTCAGAAGAGAGGACATCAGCACGACGGCCGGGCAACTCGGCTATATCCTCATCGTCTGCGTCTAATGGCACGGTGGACAGCATCTCGAGATAGTGGCGGTATACCATCGAAGGCTCCACAACATCCTCGCTGAACCAAATCATACCGCAACGACTGACTGTGGCAAGCGTGGCATATTTGAGATGCTCGACCTCGAACATGATCCGGACGTTCGGGGGGAGGTTGAGACGTTCGCCGTTCGGTAGCGTCAAAAGCTTGTTGTCATCCAGCACACTGGCAAGAAAACATGAGAAAACATGATATATAAAAATAACTTGTCAAAACACACCTATTCAAGTTCTCAACCCACTCCGGATCGACATCACCATCAAAAATGATCCAATGCCTCTTTCCACTCTCACCACGCACATCGTCTACAATCTTCCTCAATACATGCGTAAACAGTCCATCGTTCCATTCGCGCGTTGTCTGGTCGAGGGTGCCGTACAGCGCATCCTTGTGCATCGCCTTCGGGTCAATCACATACGAAATACCCTCAGTACCATCGAGACGCTCAAGAGCCTGGAGGAGCACACTCCAAGCGTTCGTCTTGCCACTGCCGGAGGGGCCAACCATCATGAGACCGTGCTGAATCTTCTGGATCTGGTACAGCTGCAGAATCTTGGCGATCCATTTCTCGCCCGCGACGAGACGACGCTCCGCGCAGACCTTGAGAATCTGTTCTTTCAGTGCATCGAGGTCCACGGGCTGGTAATCGACGCCAGGGAACACGTCCGCTAGCAAGCTACATTATCCGTGTCAATGACGAGGTTCTTGATAGAGCGAGTAAGAGCAACATACCTCGTCAACAGAGGGACATCATCCGCTACCAACTTCGGCACGATCGTCTCCGTCACACTCTGAATCACGATGATTTGCTCAGACACCACATCTGACAGACCAACGTCGCCCTCCACTCCTTCCTCATCCGCTGCCGTTGCATCGTCACGCGTACTTTGCAGCCGCTCACGCTTGAGGATACCAGCGCTGGCAAGCACCGCCTTGAGCGCACGCAGACCAAAGTCGTAGTGCGGCTGCGGTGAGAGCTGTTCGTCGCAAAGATTGAAAAATGGCACGATCTTCGATGCGAGCGATTCGGCCGTGCGGAAACCTTGGGAGAACAACATGACTTGCGCGATGAGTTCTCGATCTGGGCGGGTCATGGCCATTCTATGCGCATAATTAGTAGGAGCGCGAAGTCTTGGGAAAATAGGATACATACGGCCGGAAGAGCTTCGTCAAGTTGGGTGGAAGCTGGGAACGACCAGCATACGTCGGGTTAGTAGTGATGAAAATACCTAAATCACCTCATTAACCACTATCCAGACGAAAAAAAACACATCATTCACCCATATTCTTATTGATCTTCAAACTCTTCCCCACCAACTCAATCTCCGTATTCGGATTCGTCGCCAACGCTGCCAACCCTTGTTGAATACTCTGCACCTGCTGACTCACAGCGCTCAAAATTCTCTCCTCCAGCCGATTGAACTCGTCAAAACAGCCCCATGCGCCAACCATACACAGCCCAACAAAGATACGGCCCATCGCCTGGAAATCAAACGTCTCATCACAGCAGAAGACGAGCACGAAGCGGCCGAGCTGCACGCCGAGCGCCTTGACGGACTCGGTTTTGCCTGTGCCTGCGGGCCCAAACGGCGCGCCACCTAGCTGGTTATCCAGCGCCTGCGTGAGCGTGAGGTAGACGCGGTCCGTGAGCGGTGTCTGCACGAGTCGATCGGGCACGCCGAGGTATTCCCACCCGTACGGGAATGTGGCGTCGGCCGTGCGGATGGCGAGACGTGCCAGCGGGTCAGCGATACCACGGTCGAGGTAAAAGCGCATCTGGTAGAGCCACGTGAAGGCAGAGGCGGAGGTCACGTTGGTGGTAATCAGCGAGCGCGTCACGTCGCGTTGGTGCACAAGCTCGGTGATGAGGTGTTCGCATTTCCGTCGCGTCACAGGCGCTAGCTCACGCAGAACGATGTCAGCAAGGAGGTCGAGGGCCTCCAGCACGGTCTCAAGCGGCTTCTCGGGTGTTTCGCTCGCCTCGAGCGAGGTCTCGATGGATGCGGTCCAGGCGACTTGGATGGCGAGAGTGACCAGCTGCGCGGGGTACTTTTCCATCCAGGCCATAAATTGCTCCAGCGGCAGCTTCTCGCCTGTACCGTAGAAGCCCTGTAGCTCCGTCACCGCAGTTGTGAGGAGCTCCGCTAAGGAGATGCGCATCATCGCCTCGATGCGCGCGAGCCAGTCGTTGATCTTGGGATAGTCTTTGAGCAGGATCGGCTGGTGGAAGGGGACTTCTTCGCCTTCGCGAGAGAGCATGCCCTGGATTTCTGACAGGTCTTCGTTTAACTTAACGGTCGCGATACCGGCAAACATCTTTTTCAAGTGCTTCATGATTCGCAGGATATCCTTGCTGTTACCGATAATTTCCAGTAAATCTTCGTCACCGACGAAGTAGAAGCGCGGGAACGATGCACGCTCACGCTCAAGGTATTCACCAAGAGCTTTCTGGATTTTGTTTAGCAGGTCCGCAAGACGCTCAAGACTCTTTTGAACACCCTGGATGTTGAGAACGTCGAGAACGAAAGGGGATTTGTAGACTTTCTTCATGACACTGAGGAATTCGGTGTTGATGTTGTTGAATCGCGCAGATTCGACGGGAAGGAGATGCTTGATGTCGGCACTACCGGTGAAAATGCCTTCGAGGTAGACCCACTGGCGCTGGACGTCAATCCACACATCTGGTGACTAGTGAGCAGAGTATATTCGATTATTTGTATAAATAACTCACCAAAAAGAACGTGAATTTTGTTTAGCTTCTCTTCCCAGGTGCCGGCCTCTTCTTCGAAAACTGCACGACATATAAGTATAAGATATTGTGTGAAATAATCTTACTTACCTTTGTAGTAGGGAGATAGTTTCATTGCCGTCAAAGAATTTAAATTCTCGCTGCATTTATTAAAGAGATCATCCCAGCCTCTGCGGAGCACGTCAGAAGAAATCAGCGTCAGAAATAGAGGAGACATACCTAATCAGTCTGCATTTATTCTGGTAGTTGACGAGATCTAGGGTATAGTTTGTCCAAATTTCCTTGACTTGTTTAATGTATTCTTCCAATGCCATCTAGAAATGCGTGAGATAATAGTCAGGTTTTATGAGTTCAAGCGTACTCACCTCGCCCTGCGCTTGTATGATGACTTCCTTGATGAGGGACTCGTTTCGTTTCAGGTCCAAATCATACACATGACCAAGTGTCATACTGATCGCCATAAGCGTTGGAGAAATCATTCTGGCAATATCCACTCACAGTGTCAAACTGATAGAGGCCGGCAACCTCAAGGCCTTGAAGAGTTGCTTCCAGTGACGCTCCTTGAGCGCCTCGCTCTTAAGCTCGCCCACAATCACGTTTGCCTTCAACAATCCCTGCAGCACCTCCTGTACATATTCAAACGCGGCATATTGCCTCATGCGCGTCGGCATCTCCTTGGTTGATTTCAACAACGCATCCAACGCTGCCCTCAGCTTTCTCGGCTGCACCGTCGCCCAAGCTGTCTCCCTCAGCTCGCCAATCTGACTCCAGATGCCGGATAGTGCGGTCCACACCGCCTTGAGATCGCGCAGCTCCTCCGTGACAGGCGCGAGGCGCGTATGGCGCACGAGCTCGAGGTCGAGAGCCTCCTTGGCGCGGCAGACGAGCTCGTACTCATCTTGAATGCGTGTCAACTTGCCCTCGAAGACGTTGAGCGCGTTAAGAGCAGTGTCAGCGCGCATGTTACCCGCGACGGGCCGTGTGGACTCCCACTCGGCGAGGAGGTCATTGATCTTGTTCTCTACGATCTTGTCTTCTGCAACAATCTTTAATTGCAGTCCAGCTGTATTAGAAAATATCATTTATATTAGTTTGGTATCATATCAGGATATTATCATGGAGAACGCACCGAGCTGTTCCTGGATGCTATCGTTCTTGCGCTTCAGAATTTCGTTGTACGCGCTCCATTCACCGCGTAGTTGATCGCTATACAGCCAGTCTTCAGGAAATTGGTACCTGAATCTCTCCAGTGTCTTCTCTCCACTGGCACATAAGTCGATGATGGGTCCCCATGTTTTGGTCTTGCGTTTAAGGTCCTGTACAAATGTGATAAAAGTGACCGCGGCTGCGGTCGACGAGTTGCCTGACGCCAAAACCTGTTGCACATGTTCCTTAGTTATATAAATGCATATTCTATGTCTGTTCAAGACATACCTCCATGGTCGACGACGGCGACGACGAACAGAGAGGCGTGCTTGGTGTCTTGCCAACTGGGCACTTGCGCGTGTCGATTGCCTACGGGGTCAGCTTCTGGCATCCGATGCCTCTTTGGGATTTGCTTCCGGCGGTCCGCCCTTTTGGTGTCTGCCAGTGTCCTGCAAGTCTCTACAGTTACTCTCGACGCCAGAATGTCCGGTCGCCAACAGCGTGTGCTCGTGCAGCCCATTGTATGCACCCGTCGATTTTAATCCTGAAATTGTACTCATGATATTGTTTTCCAGAATGTGATCTTCAAGAACTTGCAAACAGTGAAGATCCATTTGCCATAAATGTCCAACATGCATGCTCACAGTTGATATTATCCAGAGACAAAAGATTGTCGTGTGGCTCTATGACAATGTCGAGATGCGTATTGAGGGCAGGATCATTGTACGTTGGCTTGAATTATACTATCTGTTTACATCCTGACCGTCCTTTCCGCGCCAGGGCTTTGATGAGTTCATGAACCTCGTCATCGATGAGGCAGTCGAGGTGTACGTCAAGGAGGCCAAACCCAAGCGGGAGCTCGGTGCGTGCTGTCATCGTTCCTACAGATGATCTGGTCTAACATGTATGCACAGGGCGTATACTACTCAAAGGCGACAATATTACGCTCATCCAACAAATTGTATAACAAACGCCTTAATGACAAAACAGGAGACGCTTTCTCCCTATCGTCTCACACGATGAAGGGAATACATTCACGGACGCGCTGTATTTCACATACTAACGCCTGTCCAACGACCTACCGCTTGCCGAATGTGTAAACGAGCTTTCTCAAATTCTTGTGACCATTGTATTTAGGCAATCCCGTGCAAAAAGTATATTTGTATTTTCTTGCCCATGAGTGGCCCTACAAAAGCTCCTAGCTCAAGCCCCATCCTCCTCAAAATCTTAAAAGTAGCCAGCCCATGTCTACACAGCCACGGCTCTGCGCTGCTTCTCAGCCTCCCACCTGGCACGCATCAGTATCGCGCCGTCTTGTCGTGACCTGACCAGTGGCGAAGCAGCCAGCATCTGCATGTGCGCAGCCTCCAAATGAGGTGAGATTAAGGCATCTTGGCGAATGACCTGGTTGCCATACGTAAGAGAAAGCATTTAGTTTGAATTCAGAGTAGTAAAATATAATAACGTACGGAACCGACGGAAAGGAAGAATGAGAACGTCGCAGCACTGCTAAGCATGTATTGCGACAGCGTGGAGAGAGCGCCCTTGGGCCCAGCACCACCACTATATGGTAACAAGAAGCTTAGCATAACAACACCTTTGGTGCATAGCTTTTGACGTACCGAAGGATCGTAAATCCACCAAAAATAAAGCCAATAGTCAGACCCACACCGGCACCCATCATTGCACCCATCCTATTTTTTCAAACACGACAATAACCTGACGTTACAAACCCATGAAGAATCACAGTATTCACGCCCACAAGACGCACTTCACTATTTAAACCATGCGAGCGTCAGCACGTCTTTAATTCATACATTGTTTCCCGAGTCCAAGAGAGCTGTCGCGCGCACTTTTCTGGAAGATGGACGGCTCGCCGGAGCCGCCCATGTGTCTCTGAGGAACAGCAGCCATAGCGTTTTTTGAATAGGAAACTAGAGTAGAGAAGTAGAGTAGAGCGAGTAGGATGGTTACACCGGCACTTGGTGGTTGGAAGCAAGGAAGGCAATTTAGCAAACAACAACCGGAAATAGTGATTTTGAGTCTCGTTACATCACTGCTGCTTGTAGTATATCATCATCACATATGTCCAACTCTGCTCTTCCGCCTTCCCTCGGCTTCCCACCAGCTCAGCAAGCACAAATCAGTCTGTTTTGCAACGAACACTTATGTCTGATACAAGACTAATCTGTACTTGCGTATAGTCCGCGCTACACAACGTGACACATACCATGTTGCCCTCCTGAAAGAGCAGACCGAATCCGTCCTACGTTCATGGCAGGGAACACGCTGGCTCGCACGCTGGGCTCCTGAAATAGATTTTATCGTGAAGTTATTGTACTACTCAATTCTCACCGGCCGAGGTATGTCTCTGTACACCTTTGTTGATGTGTAAAGATGATGAGAATTGCCATAAACAGGCGTTCAGACCCTCGGCGAGGAATATACAGACATCTGGCAACATCCTTCACGCTCACGTTCACTACGCATACGCACGGCCTTGGTCCTCCTTCCCACTCTGCCCGCATATGCTCTGGCGAGATGGGGCACCCGACCAAGCTCACATTCCAAACTCGCAGAGGCATTACGCTTGCTTCCCAATGCACTCGAGATAGCTACAGAAGTCAACCTTGCGATATTTTACCTTCGCGGGACGTATTATGATCTTACTAAGCGAGTTTTGGGCATAAGGCAGGTATGCAGAGCATGTAATCGTTGCTTTATAGATCACCATACCAATTCGTCCAACTGCATAGATCGCAACAGTCCAACCAGACCCACACGTCCGACCACCTTCCTACGCCCTCTTAGGCATTCTCATCTTCATCCGCCTCGCATACCGCCTACACACCTACCTCCGTTCCCGTTCCACCTCTTCCTCAGATCCTACCACCTCTTCTCAAAAGAGCTCTCGATCGACCTCGGACACCGAGACATACATCGACGACCGCCCGATCTCACACCTCCTTTCCGCCACCGCCGCGGCCGATGCTGAGGGCGAGACGGTCCCAGCGGAGGAAGATCCGGGGACGATGCTGGATGTGCGTGTAATCCCAGACGAGTTGCGGCAGGGACGCAAGTGCACACTTTGTTTGGAAGAGAGGACGAATAGCTGTGCGACAGAGTGTGGGCACTTGTTTTGCTGGGGGTGCATTGTTGGGTGGGGCAGGGAGAAGGTGAGTATTGTTGAGAATCTGATTTTGGAATGGAAGTTGTGGAGTTTGATGTGATGCTGATGATGATGGTGTACGTATTTTCTAGGCGGAATGTCCGTTGTGCCGACAAGCGTTGGTCTTGGAGAGGTTATTGCCTGTCTACAACCTGTAGCAATGGTCTATGAGATCCCGCCGTTCGATTTTACGATTTTGTATGTTGATTGATATTTATGAAATTCAGCAACGGTAGACAAATGCTGGTGGTCATCCTTATAGTCTCCGCCGAGCTGATTTGTGGCGGATCTTGCAAACTTCTCATCAAATTCTTCCGGTAAGTGAAGGCAGAAAACAATTGTGGATGGAAGTAGCAGGTCGGGAAGCGAGCCACAGCATTGATGACTGAGGCATGAGTGGGGTGGTTTAGGGACACCAATCGGTTTGGGCGTCGGATCGATATCATTACGTATTTTCATCTCATCACATTCGGTCGTCGGGTCGAACCGACTTGGAGTCAAGTTGAACAGGGGTGTGTATGGTCATTGTTATGGATTCACGGTCTTTTTGGGTTGTGGGTAGCGTTAAGTGGTGCATTATGGTGGATGCGATTGCTATTGAGTTACATCAGTAAGTCGTCACAAATGTTTACTCATGATCATGTGTTGATTCAAATATCAATCCTCCGGTATCCGTTCTTAGCCTATACCGATGGTGTGTCTTCATGACCAAATTTGAACGAATTTAATATCATCAGGCCAACTGAGAGTTCACTGTCTGTCATGTATACTGTTAAGGAAGAATGCCGATGAGCCATGGATGGTTTCCTTCAGAATCTCTGCCAGCAGAAATGACATGGAAGTCCTTGACAGCGAGTATCATTACTTGGCTACTCAAGTGTTTACACAGGGGACATACGTATGAGCACGTCTTTATTTTTTTGTCACTGATAAATACTCGATAAATGCATAACCCTCCAAACCTGTCGATACCTGCTAGTGGAGCCATACATAAGCTGACTATAAACGGTTGTCGCGTGCTAATTCATTCACAGCACATACATGTATCTGATGCACAGCTTTGATACCGCTCACAACATACTCTTGGTTTTCCGTGATCATCTACCGCGTCCGTCGCGATATCAGCACTAGTGATGATGTACTAACGGAAGCAGGCGCCCAAGTTAAAGAATCTACCGCTGCATATATTCCCGTGTAGTACCACAGTGAAATTATCACTGCCAACGGCTTTCCTAACGGTCTATATTATCATCCACATTTAAAATATAAACATGATGCTGGATTGGGTTACTCGGAAACTGCATAACAGAGACATGGGATCCGAGTCAAAGAGCATTATGCTTTCATCCTTGGAGCATAACAGCGGGTCAATCCTATCCAGGTAGAAGATTCATATACATATAGGAGATCTATCAGAATCTGTTATGAACGAATCAAATGTGTTGGTAGAGATGTATACATGCAGTTTCTCTGTTCCGTGATTGTTTCTGTGTTTCTATCATCAACATCCAAGGGTTATAATTGTTCCAGTGCGCTTGTTTTCTTATATGCGTTATTGGCTTGAATTTTTAGTGTAAAAACCGATAAATTTCCCAATTGGGGGGGGGGATATATATTAATTATCTCCCGCATCAGCTGCAGTCCTTATATTGGCTACAGGCTACAGCAAATTAGCCAAGTCGAATTTAATAAGAAAGTGTAACGAAATCCTTTACTAAATATGATCAGCTGAGCGCTTTCCGACTCGGAAGAAACAGAGATGTCTCGGACTGTGGGTAATACAGCCACTCGGAAGAGTCAGAACAACATCTGATCCCTGAAATGAACACAATGCTCTGAGTCTGTTCTTAAAAGAGGAAACTATGTGGTGAAACTAGATCTTTCATCAATTGATTACTATTAGCTGCAATCCAAATAAATGGCTCTTACATGCTCAGACTTCTCAGGCCAAAATTATAAAGGTAGAGGAGCATCAAAGTAACCAGGAGCAATAGCATCCAAGCTCACATTGCCATCAACCACTCCTGAATCTATCTTGGGCTTACTAGTACTACGGTGTTTTCAGCCTTGAGCTATTTGCACCTATAATATCACTGTCGATGTCCGACCTAGTAAAACTTCAAGTCCCCGTTCTTGATGCGGAGTATGCCACTATCATAATTGAAATGCTTCTTTATGGTCATAACCTCCAGCACTTTTCCGTGAATATACCATAGAGGTTGATGATTATATATTATATAGGGGGCTATACAACACTTTTCTATAAGTGTATTCGGATCCTCAATTCACGGCAATTACAAACGGATGCTCATGTCAATAACAAAATATTTACATGTTTGTGCTCCACATTGATTGTTCTGTATTTGATCACATCAATGGTAATATTCCATTCATCTACACTGCTAGTAGAATCGTCAAAGGATGAAACAATTCTTTTTAGAATCTAGCAACAACTATTTTCTGCAATTATCAAAAGATAATACTCGTGCCTTTCCAATACAATCAACTCCAAGATTCGGAACCTGGGGCTTCTATTAAAAAATATACATGCTCTATGCCATATAATTGGGTCACTAGTGTTAAGGGAATCATTTTTGTAATAGCAATACTGATTTCCGATCTATTTTTGGTATTATTATTCTTAATCCATTATCTCAATATGATGCTAAAGAGTCTTGATTGTAATATTTTTTAAACAATAGGTATTTCGTTCCTACGTGGTTTGGAATAGACGCTTAGGAATGGTCATATTACCGGCCATAGCTTTCCTAGCAGATACTGGTGTGCTACATTTTCTTTGAAGTGGTTCTGATATTTATGAACTTGAGCAACATTTAGCCATTGGCATTCTTTACATATTTGATAGCAAAGAAGCAGATTCCATCTATCAGTATATAGATACTGGTCTTGTCTATGTGAATCAGAGTTCATTGGCAATCATGAACAGAACATATGATTTATCTCGTGTTGGGCTTTTCTCCGTGAGTCTTGCTCTTAACATCTGCTGCACATGTAAGCATTTATATTTTATGGAATTAAGATAGATTGACTCATGAGTCTTAAAAAACGGCTTTAATTGGATTTCAAATTTGGAGGATACAAAAACAAGCTTTCAAGAACAGTCCTCAAGTTGGTTACCTCAAATATACTCTTGTGACTATTATCGAGTCAGGTGAAACATGCGACCTAAGCTGTAATATAAAGGGAACAGGTACTAATTTTCTCTTTGCATAGGAGTAATTTACTCTTCCTGGATTGCAATCCTTCTAGCTACTTATGTTCAAGCTGGTTCCTGGGACCTGCCTTCTAGTCTTTATAATTTTAGTTATGGCGTATATGGGTCCTATTTGTTCTTCCAAGATACAGTAAGACTTTATTGAGCTCACAGCCTCTCTTGAATTGGATTTTCCATTGATTTTATCTTCTAGACCGTACAGATAATCGTAAGCCGTAATATTATATCGCCCCTTCTCAGCTCCGCTGATTCATAGCGTCCTGCAAACTTGTGGCTCGGCATCAGGCTATCACGGTACTAAGAACCTAGTGTCAATGTCAACTTAAGCACAAGCTAACAATTGCTTTCACATGCATGCAGTTCTCTATCATCATTCTTCGGATTGGCCAAGGCGTTAGCACAGGAGATGGCAAGTCCCGAAATCGGAGTCCCAGTCAATCTCTATCCCATGCGCGCTTTTGCTCTGGAACTCAATCCAGCATTCCGGGAAGGGTTTCTACGGGTGAGCGGGGATTCCAAGTTCAAGTTTCGTTTGATCGTAGAATATGGCATGACGACAACATTGAAATGGAAGGTGGTACACACACGGGCCAAGAGGCTAGTGCCATATTGGTGCAAAATATAGAAGATGGCGTGAAGTTGTGTTGAAGGGCAAAGCTGGATTATAAATATGTGTAATATTTTATTCCTTTCTCCTTTCTCTTAATTCTCATGGAACGATGCGCTACGGACATTTTACCTTACGAATGTATATTGCTCGTTACATGTTTTGCTTCCGTGTCACATGACTAATGTTTATACTGACGCGTCCGCACTTCGTAGCGCTCCATCTGTTTGTTTCTTACTACAGTTGGAGTGTGAGTTATTATTCTTTTGTTTCTCTTTCGCACCTCTAATTCCTTTATAGTAATATTATATTAGGTGCAATAAACATCTGTTTGTTTCTTACTACAGTTGGAGTTAATATTATATTAGTATTCTCCCTTAATTTTAACAGGTTATGAGTACGAACGCTTCCACGTCCGTCAAGTCTACTCGCTACCACTCTACTAGCCGCACAACTCACGTCCGGCTACCTCATCTTGCTGATGATGGATCAAATTGGCTTCTCTACTCTAAGGAGATGTCCAATTACCTTACCTCGAAAGGACTCAAACGCTTTCTCAATGGCACCACAAAAGTCCCTATATATCCACCTAATACAAAGGATGAAAAGGGCAATGAGGTCAAGCCAACAAGTGACCGAGTCAAAGCTTATGAGGAGGAGGTTGATGAGTGGGAAGAGAAGGACAAAGACGCGCAGGTCACGATAACGCAGACTCTCTCAGAGACTCTCAAAATCGAAGTTATCGATTGCGTGACTGCAGCCGGCATGTGGGCCATCCTTACAAAGAGGTTCACACAGGTCAACTTTATGACCAAAGCCGAGTTCATCAAGAAGATGTTCATGACCCAATGTCTTGAAGATGGAGACCCGCGCGATACCATCAACGAGCTCGAACTCCTACGCAAGCAACACGCCAGCGTTGGAGGGAAGATTGAGGATGGAACATACTCCTCAATCATCCTTATGGCTATGCCTGAACGCTACAAACCCCTCCTTCTTTCCTACCTTAGTGGCAAGGAGGCCGCTAATATCGACCCTACCGCTGACGATATCGTGAAAGCCATCCGCTCCATAGCGCAGGATGACAAGACCCTTGGCAGCAATGCCACCCAACCTACACCATCAGCAGCACTTGTTGCAGCTGCCCCAGCCTCTCAATCTAGCTCATCAAAACCACCTGGAAGAATGAGCAAGGACTCACTGCAGTGCTACAACTGCAAGCAGTTTGGGCACTCAAAACCCGAATGTCCTACCAGAGGGGGGGGGAAGGAGGGACAGGATCAGGGACAGGGACAACATCGAAGCAAAAAGAAGGGTAAAGCGAAAGCGAAAGCAGCAGTAGCAAAGGCGGCCGACAGCGACGACGAGGATGATGAAATTTATGCATTCGCAGTGGCCACAAACTTCTCTGTGGTCGCACATGCAAATTCGACTGGCAGCAAGTACACTCGCCTTCTAGATTCAGGTGCATCAAAACACTTCGAACCACGGCGAGAGAACTTCACGACGTACCGAGAAATCCCACCATCCCCTATCACATCAGCCGATGGCCACACGTTTCAAGCCATAGGGGAAGGAGAGGTCATTATCCGTGTTAAGACCAACCGCGGCCATGCTAAGCTCAAGCTGCAAAAGGTCCTACATGCCCCGTCAATGCCAACAGCGCTGATATCAGTCAGTGCAATGATGAAAGCGAAATACGATATGCATTTCAAATCCGACCGCGCAGCTCACCTTTACTCTCCGGAGGGCCAGCTCATCATCCGCATTCCCGAGAAAGGTGGCCTCTTCCCTATTGAGGGGGAGGCAATAGTCCCATCGAAGGAGAAGAAATCGTCCAAACCAGGGTCCACACCCCAGTCTGAACCTGCCAGCGCCATGTCAGCTACGGTGAAGACAAAGATGACTATGGCTGAGTTCCATAGATGCATGGGTCATGCGAACGCACCTGCACTGCTGAAGATGGTGAAGGAGGGAGTAGTTGAGGGAATTGAGCTCACCGAAACCGACATGCCAACATGCGAGGTCTGCATAAAAGCAAAGCACGCACGTACCTCGTTCCCCAAACAACGATCCAGCCCCCCAACTACCCGCTACGGCGAACGCATTCACTGCGATGTATGGGGACCCGCTCAAGTACGCTCGACGGGCGGCAAATATTACTACGCCACCCACCTCGATGACTATACAGATGAGGCAATGATCCTATTTATGTCAGCCAAATCTGAGACATTCGAGAAATACAAGACGTACGAAGCATGGGCTAAAGCCCAGAGAGGGTGCTCCGTGATCAAGGAGCTGCAATCGGATCGAGGAGGCGAATATACGAGCGAAGAATTCACTCGGCATCTCGAAGCCCAGGGGACTGCTCGTAGAATGGCAGCACACGACTCACCACAGCAAAACGGCAAGGCCGAGCGCCTAAACCGTACCATCGTCGAACACGCTCGAGCCCTCTTATTTGACGCCCAACTACCCAAGTCCATATGGCCAGAGGCTATACGGCATGCGGTGTATCTTCGCAATCGAACGACAACAGTCCAGACAAAGGGTACAACACCGTACGAGCGCGCAACTGGTCAGAAACCAGACCTCTCTAAGCTACGGCGCTTTGGAGAGACAGTATGGGTGAGGGTTGAAGGAGCTGGAAAGCTTGATCCTAAATCGACATCGGCGAAGTGGCTTGGAATCGACACTGAAAGTAAGGCGCATCGAGTTTACTGGGAAGGAACCGGACGCATTTCTGTCGAACGCAACGTCAGGTTTGGCGATATGCCGAAGACCGTCGTATCCGTTGAGGGGGAGACGCAGACCACAATGACTGTGAAGACCACCAGAAACGACAAGAAACCAGACAAGCCGAGCGTTGAGGGGGAGCAAGCAAAGACCTCTCCTAGTGAAGGTCAGACCCCCGTCGAGCCCCTACCCGCATCAGGATCGTCATCAGCTGAACCGGCAATCGAGAAAGCCGGCAATGACGCAACCGAGTCACAGCCTCAGCCACAGGCCCAGACCGTGCCTGAGCCTGAACCCGATACCAAATTGCGCCGATCCGAGCGAGAGCGCAAACCCACCCAGTGGGCAAAGGATGTTCAGAAGGACAGCAAGGCCAACGGTGGACGAGGAGCGCAGAAAATTCCTAAGAGCTTGATACCAGCAATTGCAAAGCTGGCAATGAGTTTTGAGGATGTTGATGAGGATGAGTGGACTGTTGAAGGCGACGACGCCGACACCAGCCCTCTGTTTGCCCTAGCAGCAATGGTTGGAGACGAGCCTACATACAGGCAGGCAATGGCGAGTCCAGACCGCAATCAGTGGATATCAGCATGCGAAGCAGAGCTCGACGCGCTACGCAGGACGGGCACATATCGATTAGTCGAAGCGCCCAAAGACGCTCACGTGATCGGCTGCACGTGGGCCCTACGACGCAAGCGAAACGAGCGGAACGAAATCGTCAAACACAAGGCTCGACTCTGTGCTCAAGGCTTCACACAAATCCCTGGCGTCGATTACTCTGATACCAGTGCTCCTACTGCTCGCCCCTCTTCACTGCGCATTATTATTGCTCTGGCTGCCGTACACGATCTTGAACTCCATCAAGTTGACTTCAAGAACGCGTATCTGAATGGCGACCTCGATGAAGATATCTACATGCGCCAGCCCACCGGATTCGTCGACTCCCAGCACCCCTCATTTGTCTGGAAGCTCGAGAAAGCTCTGTATGGTTTGAAGCAGGCAGGGCATCAATGGTACAAAAAGGTACGCGCTCTATTTGAACGCGTTGGGCTGAAACGGTCCGTCCACGACCCCGCCGTTTTCCTCAAGGTCACCCCGACATCCACCATCATCATCGCTGTGCACGTCGATGACTGCACCATTGTCACCACCACCCTCGCTGAGATGACGGATCTCAAACGCCGTCTCAACGATCAATATGAGCTCGTCGATCTCGGCGAGGCTCGCTGGCTCTTAGGATACGAAATCCGTCGAGACAGGCCAAATCGCCAAATCACGATGCACCAGGCCGCCTACATTGACCAGATCATCGAACGAGCGCAAATGCTCGATTCTCGACCTCTCTCGATACCCCTAGACCAGCACACCAACCTCAGAACACTCGAAGCTGACGAATCCGATCGTCAGGTCATGCATGGCAAACCATATGCTATGCTCGTCGGTTCACTCATGTACGCAGCCGTAGGAACCCGCCCCGATATCTCTTTTGCTGTATCCCTGCTCGCTCGCGTCTTGGCCAACCCCACGGTCTCTCACTGGAGTGCCGCTCGTCGAACCGTGCGGTATCTAAAGTACACTCGCGACAACGCCCTTACTTTCAGCGCCGATGCCCACGAAGGGCTTGTCTCTTACTCGGATGCGGACTTTGCTGGCCAGGATGATCGGCATTCGATCTCGGGCTCAGTCTTCCTGTACGGCGGCGGCGCCATCAGCTGGTCGTCTCGCAAGCAACCCCTCGTTGCTCTCTCTTCGACTGAGGCAGAGTACATCTCTGCATCCGATGCCTGTCGGGAACTCAAATGGCTTCGCGGCCTCATCAATGAGCTTACCCGCGATTCCCTCGATACCACCCAGGTGCTTTTCTGTGACAATCAAAGTGCTATCAAGCTCGCTCGCAACTGCCTGTTTAGCTCACGAACAAAGCACATTGATGTACGCTATCACTACATCCGGGAGCAGATCGAGCAAGGCTTCGTCGATCTCAAATATTGCAACACCAATGAGATGGCGGCGGATCTTTTCACAAAGGCGCTCGGCTCGAAGAAGCTCGAGTACTTCAAGTTCATGATTGGACTTCATCCACTTTGAGGGGGAGTGTTGAAGGGCAAAGCTGGATTATAAATATGTGTAATATTTTATTCCTTTCTCCTTTCTCTTAATTCTCATGGAACGATGCGCTACGGACATTTTACCTTACGAATGTATATTGCTCGTTACATGTTTTGCTTCCGTGTCACATGACTAATGTTTATACTGACGCGTCCGCACTTCGTAGCGCTCCATCTGTTTGTTTCTTACTACAGTTGGAGTGTGAGTTATTATTCTTTTGTTTCTCTTTCGCACCTCTAATTCCTTTATAGTAATATTATATTAGGTGCAATAAACATCTGTTTGTTTCTTACTACAGTTGGAGTTAATATTATATTAGTATTCTCCCTTAATTTTAACAAGTTGCGCCCAGAGGAGTCAGTGTAGTGACAGTCTTTGAACAAAGGACTGGTACCAGTAATCTAATCTGATAGAAAGATTGAGCGCAATTAAACTTTGTGTTGTTTCTTTGTTTTCATTTTTCATGAGTATAATTATGCTTTGCTTGAAGCTAAGAACTCATCAAAAAAATTAATTGGAGGTTACATTTTTGCTTTGTAGTAAAAGGGTTTGATCTAGAAGCATTTGCATTTAGGAAGAGATTGATTAATATGCTCATCTAGTCCTATCAACTACTGCTGTGTTGTTGAATTATCTAGTTATCTATTCCTATGCAACTGTTGTGCCAGTGTGCCGATTCATCTGCTATGTATATAATACACAGTTTTGATATCAATCACCATACTCCCTTAGTTTTTCTTGATTATTTGCTGCATCTGTTGCTGTATCAGCACTAGCAGTATTGTACTAGCGGAGATGGGTGCAAGTGCTCAAGTTGAAAAATTTACTACTGCATATGACATCAAGGCTAGATGTCACTGCCAACAACTTACCTAGTGACCTATAGTAATCCGAATTCAAGAGGTAACCATAATATTGAATCAGGTCAGCTCGGAAGCCATGTAACAAAGACATGAGATTATAGTCAGAGTATAAATTTTTTTGGATGATCTCGCTAATGATAATACAAACAACTTCAGTTGGTGGTGCCAGACTCAATTACATCAATAGTAAGCACCTAATAATAATACAAACACTGTGGAGAATATAAGTAAAGAAAGGGGGGAAGATGTCACAGGTCTATAAACTATAATTAAGTAGTAAACAATAGGTTGTAAAGCCTAATCCAAGGCTAGAAGTGATGCTCCTAGGGTTTCCAACCCTAAGGTTAACTGTAAGGGAGTGTACTATGACTTTGACAACTATAATAACTATGACTATGACTTGGGGCAATGGGAGCAGCACAATAGGGGCTTAGAGGCATAAAGAGAACCTGAGGCAATAAAGAACAATGATAGTATTGACGAAAGAGGTCTGTAAGATGGGGAACATCTCTTAGACCTTAGTAACTTAAATACATGATTGTATACTATTGTTCTCCTACTTTGGTATGCTTTTCTAGTTACTAATCCTTACTAAATAATCCAATATTATTTCTAGGTTCTTCCTTGATTGTTCCAATGATTATCATGATGTATGACAGTTCCTGTCAAGGCCGATGGCAAGGAGTCAAGTCCACCCGGCCACTATAAGGCTAGTCGGCAATCACGGGCAAGGGTGCAAGGAGGAAATAGAATAGAATAGTAGCGAGTGACTAATATAGGAATGAGCAACAAATAGAAAATAAGAAATCAGAGAGAAAGAATGACCAGAAATAAGGAATGAGCATGTGCACGTCAAGCAGACAGATGTATATGTGAGACAAAATGGACGGTCTAGATGAAGACCACGTATGCATCTGTGTCTCCCTATAACCCCTCTCCTTGGCATCTCGGCATCCCTCCCTCTATAGTGGTCTCCCTCGATGTCATCCTTGATGGGCTATGCCCGGTCGGCTGTCGGTCCGTAACATCACCCCCTCTATAGGTGGTACTTATGCCTGGAGCACCTGTTGTTGTCTAGGCTTCCTTGTCTTAGGTGGTTAGATGGTATCCGCTGGTCAGGGCACTTTGGGGTAATTGTTGTAGAAATCCTCGATGGCTTCACCAGCATGTGAGAGCGCAGATTGAGCCATCCATTCGTTATGGGTGTTGGGGTATCCTACCCATTTTACGAGATATTCCAGGCCCTTGCAATTGCGAGTGGGTCAAACGTCTAGTATCTGTTCTACTTCATGCTCTTCTGTCCCTTCAATGATGTCTGGGGGTGGTTCTGTGAAGTTGGGGCCGTGTTCCAGTGTTTCGACATATCGTGACAGTAGGCTGGCGTGGAAGACCGGATGTATATGTTGAAAGTTAGTGATAATGGTGTAATGTAGACTACTTGTAATCTACTAGTTACCTATTTAAAAGACAACTAACTTACTTGTTTGAAAAGCTAATGGTCTGTTGTGTTATAGGTTTAAAGGCAATAAAACCTATTTGTGAAAGCGATTAGTAACTCTGTTACACCTAAGATAAGACTATAGCCGGTGTCTCTTTGAGACTACCTACTTGTTTCCCTTTAGGAAAGGCTTGTTGTCTTGTAGTAGACTTAGTAAGTCTATTGATGAAGTTAGTACTCTAGGAGCTAGTCTTGTAGACTATTTAACTCACTATTTTCGAGTGAAATAACTTGTCATTTCCAGCCGAATTTGCTGGTGCTTATATAATACAAAATATTCTAATTTCTACAAGATTAGTAAGCCAATCCTGTGCTTATCTAATCCGCTTAGTAAGAAGGGTTGCTTACAAATCAGCTTATAAATCAGCTTAGTAATATTCCCATTTGCTGAATAATATGCTTGGTAAGCAATCTGTGTGCTTAGTAAGTAATTTGTATAGTATTAGTAAGTAAAATGTCTATTGATCTCAATATCCTATTATTAGATCTGTATTAGTAATATTTTATAAATATTACTAATATTATGAATTTGCTTAGTAAATATTTTGGTGATTTATAAGCAAGGATCTAGGGCGTGAAAAATCAATTAGTAATATTCTTAATAATTATTGAGAAATGAATATTTAAATGGAATTGTTTAATATTTGAAAAAGATATTCATAAATGATAAAGTCAAGTGACCTCAGATATGATAATCTTATCTCTGATAAGATTAGATATAATGAAATATTGAAAATATTAAATAAAAGAATATATGCATATTATTTCAATGAATATATGTATGTAAAGAATTGTTAATATCTCAACAATGAACGGTTGTAAAATCATGAAATAAATAATCATGTATGACATAATGTTAGATGATTATTTGAAGTATTCATTGGAATTATTGGAAAGATATGAAGCTTGTAAATATTCAATCTTTCAACAGTATATGCCAAGTGGTTGGCAATTAGAGTCGATATGTAACTGGGCCAAGAACATCAGTGATTTCAAAAGGGCCTAGACGTTTAGCAGCAAGCTTAGCCTTGGGGCAAGTAGTGGTGACATTCTTGCCATCCAACCACACTTGCTTGCCCTTTGAGAATTGAATGGGTTCTAGGCGGTGGTCAGCATTGCGGTTGCGCATTGCTTCAGCGGCTAGTCGTAAGCTGGCTTTGACGTCTCTCCGGACTTCATCAAGATCACGTAGTCGCTGTTCAACTAATGGCAAGTTGATTGAGGGTAGTAGTGCTGGTAGTGCTAGAGGTTTAAAACCTAGAAGTGCTTTGAAGGGGGGCATTTTAGTTGCACTGTGGGTTTGATTATTGTGTGAGAACTCAGCGTATGGGAGCCAGCGCGTCCAATCATTTTGTCTATAGTTGCAAAATGCCCGTAAATATTGCTCTAGCTCCTGGTTGACGCATTCAGTTTTGCCATCTGTCTGGGGGTGGTATGCCGTGCTCATTGCTGACTTGACACCAATTTTCTTGAAAAGACCTTGTGTGACTTGACTGGAGAATTGTGGACCTCGGTCGGAGATGAGTCGTTCCCAAAGGCCAAAGTGTCGGAAGACCCGGTTGAATAGGATATCGACTAGGCCGTCGCTGTCAATTATCTTACAACATGGTGTGAATGTCGTGTGTTTGGTCAGTCTATCGACTGTGACAAGGATGGAGTCAGCGTTCTCCAATACAGGGAGGTCAGTAATGAAGTCTGCTGTAATGTCCGCATAGGGCCGGCTTGGAATGTGATTGGGGATTGTTTCCACATGCAGTCGGTGCGTTTGGTTCTTGATGGCCTGGCAAACAGCACAACCAAGTACATAATTACGAACAAAGACAGACATACCCGGCCACCAGAAGTTCCGTGCAACAAGTTCTTGAGTCTTAAAGCGGCCTGGATGACCCGCAGTCGGGTGGTCATGGCTAGAGCGCACAATGTCTCGGCGTAGGTCAAGATCGTCTGGTACGTAGATTTTGCCTTTGAATAAGATAAGTCCGTCCTCATAGTTCCAGTCTTGTAGCCCTTTGGCCAGTGAGCGAGGGCCACTGGTTAGGATGGTATCCAGGGCATCTAGGACTCGTTTGTCTTTGTTTTTTGAGGTTTGAATTCGTTCATGGAGAACGTCATTGTCAATGACAAGCAAGGTGTCTGTGTTAAGTCTCGGACGGACGGAGATAGCAGAAAAGGGAAGGGGCGGAGCGGAACGGAAGCGGAGATGGAGTGAACAGGAGTAGAGATGGGAGAGTGGATAGGAAAGGAGAGGGGTGACCGGACTTGGCCAAGACGTATGTGTCAGGCCCTTGCCTAGTTGCGGTCCGGGACAGGAGTCAGACAGGAGAAGGGGAACTAAGTTGATTTCCGAACTGAGGTAGCTAGGTACATGCTAGGTCGGTATAAATACTATAGTAACAGGAGGATACCAAGAGGAATAGAAATGAAGTGAGACGGAGAGTGGGAAACGGAATACGGGGCGCGAATGAGCCGAAACTATCTATGTGAACAAGGGTACCAGAACGTGTGGGGAAAATGATGAGAAAACAGGATACGTGAGAAGAGGAAAAGACTCCGGGACCCCGGTCGGGCGCCGAGCAAGGGGTCGCTGGTTCCGACGCCCGAATCGCGGAGGGCGGAGAGCGGAAGTTGGGAGCCGGAGAGGTGTCTTTGGTTGTTGGATGGTAGTGGGCGAGGGTGAGTGGGGACATGTCGGAAATGTCGGAGTGGGAGCCACTTGTGCGCGGAGGGGGTCGTGACAGTCTGAGCGCAGTGCTTGAAGGCGGAACCACTTGGGGTTTAGCATGATCTATCCCTTATTGTCATTGTCGGTGCCGTTCTTGTAGTCTGGGCGTTGTGATAGGGCATCAGGTTTGTGTGAAGTGCCTGGTTTATATACTAGGGTAAAGTGGAACTATGTGAGATATTGGGCCCAACGGGCTTGGCGACGACTCAGCTTGTTGGCCTCTCGGAAGTATGTGAGGTTTTTATAGTCTGTCCAGATTTTGACATCATGTTGTGCACCTTCTAGATAGTGTTGCCAGGCCTTAAGTGCTTGTATGACCGCAAGCATTTCCTTATTATATATGTCGTAGTTACGCTCTGTATTGGTCATTACTTTAGAGAGGTATGTGACAGGATGCCAATGGTCATCAGGGCCTAGTTGAGATAGAATCGCGCCTGTTGCGAAGTTGGATGCATTGGCTTTGACGCAGTAGGGTTTTGTAGGATTAGGCATCTGTAGTACTGGGGCTTGTATGAAAGCCGTCTTTAAGCCATTAAATGCCTCTGTACAGGCGTTTGACTAGTTCCAGAGGGCATCTTTCCTTGTGAGACTAAAGAGGGGTGAGATAAGTGATGAAAAGCCCTGTATAAACCGCCGGCAGAAGTTGCAGAATCCAAGAAATGACTGAACGTCTTTCACGGTTCTAGGTTGAGGCCATTCTTATATGCCCGCAAGCTTCTTTAGATCCATTGCAACCCTGTTATGAGAGATAATTAGTCCGATGTATTCAATTTCTGGTTTTTCAAAAAGACACTTCTTGGCTTTAAGGTATAGATCGTTGTTGTGGAGGATTTGTAGTACTTGTTTGACCGTGCGCCTGTATTCTTCAATAGTCTTGGAGTAGATAAGAATATCATCCATATAGACAACTACGCATCCAGCATTGATAAGTTCACTAAAAATAAAATTCATCATAGCCTGAAATGTTGCAGGGGAGTTTATAAGACCAAAAAACATTACTGTTGGTTTGAAGAGGCCCCGGTTGGTTTTGAATGCAGCTTTCCACTCATCACCCTCTTTGATGCAAATATTGTTGTATCCCCAGCGGACGTCAAGTTTGGTGAATATTTTGGCATTACAAAGTTGGTCAACTATTTCCGGTATAAGGGGTAGCGGGTATTCATTTTTGATTGTCCACTTATTGAGTTCTCGGTAATCCTGTACAGGGCATAGACGTCTGTCTTTCTTAGTAACAAAGAAGAAGAAACTTGCCATAGGGGATTTAGAGGTGCGAATGTACCCTTTCTGGAGGTGTTCTTGAAGGAACATATCGAGTTCCTTTTGCTCTGCGAGGGAAAGAGGGTAGATCTTGCATGTCTTAGGTACAAACTCCTCTTTGAGATCAATGGCATGATCCCAGGGGCATCGTGGTGGCATTCACTTTGATGTTTGTTCATCGAAGAGATAAATGAAATCATAGTATTGTGGCAGTATGTACAAGCGTAACATATCACCCTGTAAAGGAGGTGTTAGTTCTGCATCTGGTATTGTAACTCTTACCCGTCGGATGAAGAGGTGCACTGGGTCAGTAGTAACCCAAGGGCTATTTGCTCCTTGTTCTGGCGAAAACGTAGCAAAGGTCCCAAATTGTACAATGGATTCTTCACTATTTAATTCTTCATCCTCGTCAAAGAATTGGCTATTAGTGCATGATTCAGTAATTTGCCGAGTAGTGCCAATTGCGAGCTCGTGGCATAATAGCGGGTCTATGTGATTCATAGTATATGGTATAGGGCGTAGGCCTACTGGGACTTGTGTATTAGCAGTATCAGCAAATATATAGCTAGGTTGGGTTAGAGAGCATGAGGTTGGACACCGTATAAGTTGGACGCATCGTGTTTGCCAATTGATTTCAGGGTTATGCGCTTCAAGCCAGTCTGTGCCTAGAATAATGTCATGTGTGCTAATATTTGCTAGAAAAAATTCAACAACTTCCTCATAGTAGTTTTGGTTGCTACCGTTAGAGTTGTAGATGCGCATAGAGACCTTTGTAGCAAATTGTACCTGGCCAACTGCATTAGTAGAGTTGTCAACGTTACAGATAGAGAACAAGTGGGTGAGTTTAAGGAGGGGTAGGTTATGAGACTTAGCAAATGTAGGGTTTATAATTAGGCCTTCAGCGCCACTGTCAAGGAGCGCCTTTGCATCGATTTCCTTTCTATTGTGTACAATCTTGACTGGGATAGATAGTGATGGGGTCTGCTTTGTGACGGTGATTGTCGAGAGTCGAATAGGTCTCAAGTCAGCCCACAAATGGGTCTTCGGGCTAGAATCACGCAATAAATCAGTCATATTGTTATGTAGGTATATAGAAAGGTATGTGCCCACTGCAGACGATGCTTCTGGGGGGCAACCTAAAAATCCGGGATTTGATGCCTAATTTCCTCTACTATACGGTCTCTATCCTCTCCCTGTAGGTCTTGTAGTTCCAGCGTTAAAGCTGCAATAGCCTTCTCAATTCCTAATGTCAATCCTCCTGCTATGGCATCTCCTTTGTCAGGCATGGGTGAGTTGCTTTGAGATGATGGGCCTAGTGGTGTAGCCAATGGTGGGAGCAAACTTGGGCTGCTAGGTGCACCGACTGCCCATATTTGGAATCCTGATGATCCTGTGTTGATACCCGGGCAGTTTTGAGCCATGTGACCTTTTTGTCGACACCGGTAGTATCCACTATCCCTCTTGAGACGTTCTCGTTCCCCTGGTGTAAGAGGTGCAAGGGCTGGGGAGGTGGCTGGGGCACGTGCCCTAAATGGTGGGGGGGTTAGGGTGGTGGCGGGGTTTTGTTGGGGGTTACTGGGTTGCCCAGTTCCATAGGTTCTTAGGCGGCATTCCTGCTGTTCCTTGAGATAGATAGCATTGTATTTGTGAGCTCTTTCCTTCCAGTCGTCTAAGGTCTTGGGTAGTGGGATAACTCGGGTGCAGCTAGTCTTAAGAGCTGGATGTAGGCCAGCCTTAAAAAAGTCAATCAGTGCAACGTCATTATATCCTATAACTGGGGCAATTGTCTCAAACTCTGTGATATAGTCTGTGACTGGTCGATCACCCATATGGAGGGCTTTAAGAGACCGGCAAGCATCAGCTCCAGCATCAAGAGGCTTAAAGTCCCTATTAAAGCATTCTAGGAGCTGGTTGAATGTGGCAAACCGAGTAATGTGCTTTGGATTGGTTGTGAGGTTCTCGTCATCCTCTAGGATCTCCTTGTTTTGTTCTCTTGCCCATTTCTTGGCAATCTCGCTACCTGTGCAGAGAGTGAGGAAGAACGCGATCTTGTTCTCATCGATGTTGTATTTCTTCTTGTTGGTTCGAAGGAACATGCGTACTGCAATAACGAAGTCTTTGGAGTTTGCTCGATTGCTATCAAAGGGAGAAGGCCGTGCACCAATCTTGCCTATGGAGTGGGTATTGATGGTGACTTGTGGGGTCTGTGA
Source organism: Agroathelia rolfsii (assembly GCA_018343915.1). NCBI lineage: Eukaryota > Fungi > Basidiomycota > Agaricomycetes > Amylocorticiales > Amylocorticiaceae > Agroathelia > Agroathelia rolfsii. The sequence continues at coordinate 4,842,946 of JABRWF010000002.1, forward strand.
TAGGGCTGAGGTGTTGCCTTCACTAGTAGGGTTAGTTTTGGCCATGTCTTGGGTTGCGGTAGTATCAGGGGTTGCGGTAGTATCAGGGGTTGTGGTAGTATCAGGGGTTGCTGTGGGGTCAATGGTTTGGGATTGAAGGGTGCGTTGGCGGGCTTGCTTAGTAGCCTCGAGTTCGGCTAGAATTCTGGCTGATGTTTTGAGGTCCTCTGGTGATAGGAATGCGTTGTTGGTGGTCTAATACCAGCGATTAGGTAGTCCGTCTAGTTGTCCTTGGAGTAGGGCATGTCACAACCATAGTTATACCATGCCATAGACACTATAGCATTTATTCATGTTTAATAAGCATACATTCAGGTTTACCAAGTATTTAATATTATTATTATCAAGCCACAAATCATGGTATAGAGGCTATGATACATAGCATCTCACAGTATATTACTTATAAGTCATAGTATATTACAGCAAATCATAGTTTATGATTTGATCATAGCTTAGCTCTAAGCCCAAGGCTTAGAAGAAGGTATATCATTGTTTCCGCTCCCTTTTACTGTCGCGCTGGTTGTGACATGTCACGCGTCACGTCACACAAAAGAGCGTAACTTTACATTTTCTATCTTCCAGGCACTATCACAGTTACATAGGAACCACAACACATCATGATAATCATTGGAACAATCAAGGAGGATCCTAGGAGTTATATTGGAGTATTTAGTAAGGGTTAGAAGCTAGGAGAGCGTACCAATATAGAGAACAATAGTATACCATCATGTATTTAAACCTTTAAGGTCTAAGAGATGTTCCCCATCTCACAGACCTCTTTCGTCAATTCTAGTATTATTGTCTCACTGTCTAAAGTCCCCTTCAAGTGTCTATCAGCCTTAAGAGTATTTCCTTGTCTCTATACCGCTCCTACAAGTCCAAGTCATAAGTCACAGTTATTATAGTTATCCTAATCATAGCTTTGTTCTTATAAGTAACCTCAGGGTTGGAAACCCTAGAGGCGTTACTGCTGGCCCTGTACTAGGTTGTATTAACTATTCCTTATCTTTCATAGTCTTTCACAGAATATATCATCATAGTATTAATAGCTAAAATCATAGTATTGCAGGATATTGCCTTAGGCCTGTGACATTAGGTCTGTGAGATATCAGGACGCTTTTTAGACGTCCTTATCACCATAGTCACGCTTCCAAGTTGGCTCTCTTGTCCCATAGGTCTCCCCATTGTTTTTTATCATTTTTATTAGCCCTACTTACATCACTAGCTTCCTATTGTTTTTATTTATTTTATTTTTACTCCCACATTCTCTTAGAGAGTTTTCAGGCCTAGGCTAGGTCAGAACTCATTAGTGCCATATCTCCTAGTCCCCACAGTCGCTCCTTAATTATCCAAGTCCATAGCAAACTCATTTATAGCCTCTATCACACCCATAGCATCAGAAATTGACTATCTATAGTCTAATCCCTCTCCTAATCAATTCTTATTGGATTAGTAAATTCCCTCAGCCCCAAGCGCTCACAGAAGACCATAGAAACTACTGGCATTATTTTCTGAACCATAGTCGGAATTTTGGACCGTTGAATTTTGTTTATTTGGGATTGCATTGTTCTACTATAGCTTATTATCTCCAAAATCAGGGCTATCTTTATCACAGTTTACCACCATTTTTCACCGGTTCAAAAATCATTTCCATCCATTTCTCTACGCTCCTTAATATACCCCTGAGCTTTCATGATTTTCTTAAAATATTCTCATGAGTTATAGTAATAAAACATTTCCCATTCATCTCTTAAATTGCTCACAGAATACCCATAGCCCACAGAAGGTCACAGTCACAGATGCTTGTTGTAGAGCATATAGACACTACAGACATCGAAAAATAACAGCCAAGAAATCACCAAGTCATCAGTTATTATACCAAAGAATATATTCACCCTTTAATCATAGTAATAAACCACAGTTCTCTCAATTGGAGCGCAATTTTTGCCTCCAAAATCACTTATGCTTCAGATGTAAACAGCCAGGTCACAAAGCGTTTTACTGCCCACAGAAGTTAATGCATACAGCCAAGATTTCTACACAGCCTAACCAAGCCATAGGATCTACTACTCAATATTATAATATGAATTTACCTCATGTAAATCCCATAGCTTTACCACAGAGAAAAACACCCTCTCATGACCATAGTACCTATGCAGCGCATTTTCAAGTGGTGTGCCTATGTCTGCCTATAGTGCACACCAGTCTGTAAACTCTACTGTTACCTATAGACAGAACTACGCTCCTACTATGCAAATACCCATAGGAGTTAGAGTTGATGGCAGAACAATCACAGTTAATGCAATGATAGATAGTGGAGCTACAAGCTGCTTTATTCATCCAAGAGTTATTGATCAGTACTGGTTACCCACAGTTAAAAAAGAAAACCCAGGAGAAATTTATGTTGTTGATGGAAGATCCATAGAATCAGGGAAATTAACTCATGAACTTCATGGAACTCTTATTATAGGCACTCTATGGCGACCACATGTTTTTGAAATCACTAATATTGGAAATCATGATGTTATTCTTGGAATGACTTGGTTAGAAAATGAAAACCCATCCATAGACTGGAAAAACAAAATAATCACGCTGCCAAGTGTAAATTATGCCCATGCTATAGATCTTAACCCCTCCACAGTCACAGAACCCCCTCTATCATCCATAGTCCCTCAGAAATACCATAGATATTTGTCTGTATTTGATGAAAAAGAAGCAGATAAGTTACCACCACATAGAGAGTATGATTTAACCATAGACCTTGAAGAAGGTGCCAAGCCAAAGCTAGGACCCATTTATGCATTAACCCATGAGGAAGAAAAAGAAATGAAAAATTACATCAATGATATGTTGGCCAAAGGCTTCATTAGACATTCCAAGAGCTCCATAGGTGCACCATGCATGTTTGTACCAAAGAAAAATGGAAAATTGCGCATGTGTGTGGATTATAGACGCCTTAATGATGTTACCAAGAAAAATGTTTACCCATTGCCTCTCACTAGTGAACTCATAGATAAATTCCAAGGAGCCAAGTGGTTTACCAAGCTAGATCTCAAGAATGGTTACAACCTTGTCAGGATCAAAGAGGGTCATGAATGGAAAACAGCCTTCAGAACAAAGTATGGGCTGTTTGAGTATACTGTCATGCCATTTGGCCTTACCAATGCCCCTGCTGCATTTCAGCACTTTATGAATGATATTTTCAGGGATATGCTGGACCAAGATTTAGTGGTTTATCTAGATGATATTTTGATTTATACCCATGGGTCACAGGAAGATCATGAAGCCACAGTTATGAGAGTTTTACAGCGCCTTAAAGAGCATAAATTATGCTGCAATGCAGAGAAATGTTCATTCACAGTCACAGAGATAGAGTATCTAGGAATGATTATATCACGCCATGGAGTATCCACAGAACAAAATAAAGTCAAGGCTGTCCAGGATTGGAAACAACCAAGAAATGTCAAAGATATTCAAAGTTTTTTGGGCTTCTGCAATTTTTACAGAAGGTTTATCAAAGATTACTCCAAGATTGCACGCCCTATGATTGATTTAGTTAAGAAAGACACCCTATGGGATTGGGGGGTTAACCAGGAAAATGCATTCACAGAACTTAAAAGAGCTATGTCCACAGCACCAGTCCTTGTTTACCCTAACCCCCATAGACAGTATATCCTTGAAACTGATGCTTCAGATTATGCCACAGGTGCTGTATTATCACAGAAAGGGTTAGATGGACTTCTACACCCTATTGCCTATTATTCCAAGACGCTCTCACCAGAGGAAAGAAATTATGAGATTTATGATAAAGAGCTTTTAGCTATTGTCAGGGCCTTAAGGGAATGGCGTGTTTATTTGGAAAGCGCTCCACAGATCATAGAAATCCATAGTGACCATAAGAATCTTGAATATTTCCTTAAAACCAAGATCTTAACTCGTAGAGAAGCTAGGTGGTCATTAGAGTTATCCAGATTTAAATTTGTCATAGTACATAAGCCAGGAAAATCAATGGTCAAGCCTGATGCATTATCCCGCCTCCCTGGAGACAAACCCTTAAAGGGGGATGATGCTCCGCAAAGTGTCTTGCAGCCACATCATTTTTTCAAAGTTCAAGCCATAGAAACACTCCCAGACCATGAAATAATTCAAAAAATCACAGAACTACAGAATGAGGACGAAGATTTAAAGAAAATCATAGCACTTGTCAAGTCCAGAAAAAATCTAGACCACCACATGAAGAAAGCTATAGAAAATTATGATCTTCAAGGAGAAACACTATTATTCAGAGGATTAATCTATGTACCAAGCAACCAGGAAATCAAGAGAACCATAGTAGAATCACGCCATGATGCACTTATAGCTGGACATCCAGGTCAAGCCAAGACTTTAGAAATTATATCAAGAGACTATTACTGGCCCTCCATGAAATCATTCATTAATACATACATTGAAGCATGTGACTTATGCCAAAGATCCAAGACCAAGACCAACAGAGCAAAAGGACCCTTACAGCCGCTTCCAACACCTCAAGGCCCCTGGCAAGATATTACATATGATTTAATCACAGGATTACCACAGTGTCAAGATTATAATGCAATTTTAGTAGTAGTGGATCGCTTTACCAAGATGGCACATTTTATGCCAACCACAGATGAAGTTACAGCCATAGAAATTGCAGATCTATTCATGAGAAATATTTGGAAACTCCATGGATTGCCTCTTACCACAGTATCAGATAGAGGACCACAGTTCAATGCAATATTCATGAGAAATCTTTATTCTAGATTAGGAATTAAGCCAAAGTTTTCCACAGCATATCACCCACAGACAGATGGACAAACAGAGCGTGTAAATCAAGTCATAGAGCAGCTTCTTAGAATTTTTACCACTCATAGACAGGATAATTGGGTAGACCTTCTACCTATCACAGAATTTATTTATAATAATACACCCCATGATGCCATTGGAATGTCACCATTTTATGCTAACCTAGGATATAATCCTACCATGACTACAGTTGCAAACTCATCCCAAGCCAAAGGAAATTCTGAAGAATATGCTAAAGACATCCATAGAAATCAAGAAGAAATAAAATCCCTCCTACAGATAGCTAATGAAAGATACAAGCGTTATTATGATGCTAAAGTTTACAGTACACCTGAGATTCAAGAAGGGGACCTTGTCCTCCTTTCTCATGAAAATATTACCACAGACAGACCGTCACAGAAGCTTAATTTCAAGTGGTTAGGACCATTCAAAGTCATAGAAAAAGTTTCAGACATGGCATTTAGGCTAGACCTTCCTCACACCATGAAAATTCACCCAGTCATTAATATGGATCGCTTGGCACCCTATAAAGAAAGTACAATCCCTGGCCAAGTTTTTGAGCATCCAGAACCAGTCATAGTTGAACCTGAGGATATTCAATGGGAGGTTGAATTTATTGATGATTCCAAGTATGTCAGGAATAAATTATGGTACCATGTCAAGTTTAAAGGTTATGCACTTGGAGAAGATGCATGGCAGCCAGCTATAAACCTCTCAGATGCTCCTGAGTTGATTAAACAATTTCATAGTAAATATCCCAAGGCAGCTGGTCCTGCATTAATCAAGAAGGCTCAGAGAACTAGGTAGTCTCTAGCCTTAAAGGGGGATGATGTCACAACCATAGTTATACCATGCCATAGACACTATAGCATTTATTCATGTTTAATAAGCATACATTCAGGTTTACCAAGTATTTAATATTATTATTATCAAGCCACAAATCATGGTATAGAGGCTATGATACATAGCATCTCACAGTATATTACTTATAAGTCATAGTATATTACAGCAAATCATAGTTTATGATTTGATCATAGCTTAGCTCTAAGCCCAAGGCTTAGAAGAAGGTATATCATTGTTTCCGCTCCCTTTTACTGTCGCGCTGGTTGTGACATGTCACGCGTCACGTCACACAAAAGAGCGTAACTTTACATTTTCTATCTTCCAGGCACTATCACAGTTACATAGGAACCACAACACATCATGATAATCATTGGAACAATCAAGGAGGATCCTAGGAGTTATATTGGAGTATTTAGTAAGGGTTAGAAGCTAGGAGAGCGTACCAATATAGAGAACAATAGTATACCATCATGTATTTAAACCTTTAAGGTCTAAGAGATGTTCCCCATCTCACAGACCTCTTTCGTCAATTCTAGTATTATTGTCTCACTGTCTAAAGTCCCCTTCAAGTGTCTATCAGCCTTAAGAGTATTTCCTTGTCTCTATACCGCTCCTACAAGTCCAAGTCATAAGTCACAGTTATTATAGTTATCCTAATCATAGCTTTGTTCTTATAAGTAACCTCAGGGTTGGAAACCCTAGAGGCGTTACTGCTGGCCCTGTACTAGGTTGTATTAACTATTCCTTATCTTTCATAGTCTTTCACAGAATATATCATCATAGTATTAATAGCTAAAATCATAGTATTGCAGGATATTGCCTTAGGCCTGTGACAGGGCAACAGGCTGGCGCCGGCGAGTATGGGTATAGGCGTAGTATTTCCGGTTGCCACGGTTATTGTGCTTGATACCACGCGGAGTGACTAAGGATTTGGGTTGCAGAGGGGGGGTAATCTTGGCTAGTGGTGGGCAGGTGTAGGGCAGACCGTCCAGATGTCAAGGCCGATGGCAAGGAGTCAAGTCCACCCGGCCACTGTAAGGCTAGTCGGCAATCACGGGCAAGGGTGCAAGAAGGAAATAGAATAGAATAATAGCAAGTGACTAATATAGGAACAATGTCATGAGAAGGAAATTTTGCCGATTTTTCGGTATATTTCATGTATTATTTGGACTACTATTTCTTTTGTTTTATCATTTTCTTTGTTTTCTTCCTTTATTTTCTTATCAAAATTACCCCCTAGGGCGTGGACTGTGGGCAGTGCTGCGGTCACCTGATTGGCCCTCACGTGTTCCAAGCCGCACGTCACAGGAGTAATCTCGGGGCTGTGCGCTTTCCCCTTCATCATCACGCACAGCCTAAGGAACATAGCCTTCCTCCTAAGAATAATTCCTAACGGTTACCGGTACCACTCCGAAAGGAGCTCCACACGGATGCCCGGTGGAGTTAGGCAAAACATTCTTCCCCTGCATTGCCACATTCATACTTCTATTTCCGTCTGTGCACAGACCAACAAGGCTGCGCACGGACCCTTAACTAGTAGTATAAATACAGCATGTAACTTGTCCTGAAGGGCTCAGCTTCGACCTCTTCGCCTTCAGGCAAGTAAAGAGTTTGTATGTTCACTAAGTAGATTACTAATCAAAACTTCGCCTTCAGGGTTAAAACTCATAGGCCTAGCGCCCCCGTCCTAGCTACTTCCCCTTCTCTCTCTCTCTACACGGCAGCGGTGCAAATCCCTGCATAAGTATTTGTGTGCGTGAAACGTATACGTAAGAGCGTCGTAAGACATTAAGAAAAGTACCTAAAGGCACCTCAATATATAAGAGGATTTCCTTTGTGGGAACACTTAGTATCTTAGGTACTTAGTCCTTGTGTTAAGTAAGTTGATTTGTTGATAGTGGGACAAGTAGGCCCACCACGCCCAACGTCTTACGGTCAAGGAGTCAACCCTTGACAAACAAGCGACAAATAGAAAATAAGAAATCAGAGAGAAAGAATGACCAGAAATAAGGAATGAGCATGTGCACGTCAAGCAGACAGATGTATATGTGAGACAAAATGGACGGTCTGGATGAAGACTACATATGCATCTGTGTCTCCCTATAACCCCTCTCCTTGGCATCTCGGCATCCCTCCCTCTATAGTGGTCTCCCTCGGTGTTGTCCTTGACGGGCTACGCCCGGTCAGCTGTCGGTCCGTAACAGTTCCTGTGCAACTGTGATAGTACCTGAAGATGGGGAATGCAAAGTTATGCTCTTTTGTGTGATGTGACGTGTGACATGTCACAACCAGCGCAACAGTAAAAAGGAGTGGAAATAGTAATATACCTGCTTCTAAGCCCAAGGCTTAGAACTAAGCTTTGACCAAATAATAAACTATGGTTTACTGTGATATACTATGACTTATAGATGATATATTATATATCATAGCCTCTGTAGCATGATTTGTAGCTTGATAATAATATTAATAAATACTTGAGTGATTTCATAGTTATCTTGAGTGTATGCTGAATAAACCTGGGTATATGCTTGGTAAACTTGAATATATACTTGGTAGACATGATTGAATGCTATTTTATCTATGGCATGATACTATTAAGGTTGTGACAGAAGAAGGAGAATGCAAAGGATACGTACACTTCAGTTGGTGGTACCAGACCAAAGTGCATAAATTTTCTGCGCTCGTTTATGAGGACGAGCGGAAGTTAAGAAGTACTCAAAAAGGAAAGATTCACGGCGTCGCGGCTAAACAAGTGACGTAGTTTGCACATCCGACACAGAGGGTATCCTTGCATCCTTGAAGCACAACAGAGGGTCGATTTATCTCATTCAGGCAGAAGATTTATATCAAAAGGGATGTATCAGAACGTGTTGTGGAAGAATCAGATGTGATGGTATAAATGTATGCATGCAGTTTCTCTGTTCCGTGATTGTTCTTCTGTGTCCCAATCATCAAGGGTTCAAAGCGTTCAAAGGCTATAACTGTTCCAGTATGGTTGTTCTTTCATATGCATTGTCAACTTGAACTTGTAGTATAGAATTGATACATTTCCCGATAGGGGGGATCCATTTTGATTATCTCCTGCATCGGCGGCAGTTTTTGCATTTGATACCAGCTATAGTAAATTAGCCAAGTCAAATGTAATTCAATTATGCGATACTAGTAGTAGGAACGCAGGAAAGCAAATCAATGTACAAGGTTTATCAAATGAGAAAGTGCAATGAAATTCCTTGCAAATTCCTCACTAAATGTGATTATCTGAGCGCTTTCTGAGGAAACAAAGATGTCTCAGACAAAGGGATAACACGGTATAGCCACTTGGGAGAGTTGGAACAATATCTGATCGCTCAACAGATACAATGCACCGAGTCTACTTCTAAAAGAGGAAACCATTAGTGATCCTAGATCTTTCATCATTTGATTGCAGCTACATCTGCAATCCAAATAAGTGGCTATCTCGGGTTCAGACTTCTCAAGCTTGGCTAAAATTATAAATGTAAAGTAACTAGGAGCAATAGCATCCAAGTCCATATCACCATCGACCCCGCTTAAATCTATCTCAGGCTTACGGCGTTCTCCACCTTGATCAATTTGCACCTATAATATCACTGTTAATGTCCGACTCAAACTTTGAACTTCCTATTCTTGATTCAGAGTATGCCACCGTCATAATTGAAACGCTTCTTTATGGTAATAACCACTAGCACTTTCCTGTGTGGATAACTATAGGAGCTAATGATTATATATTTCATAGGGGCATATACAACACTTTTTTATAAGTGTATTCAGATCCTTAATTCACGGCGATTACAAGCGGATTCCCATGTTAATAATAAGATGTTTGTATTTCTGTGCCTCACGTTAATTTTCCTGTATCTGATTGCTTCAATGGTAATATTTCATTCTTCTATACAACTACTGGAATGATTAAAGAAAAAACTAATTTTTTTTTTTAGAATTTAGCAACCACTATTTTCTGTAATTATCAAGAGACAATACTCGTGCCTATTAAATACGCTCAACTTGTTGAATTTGAAAATTCCTCTGCAATGGCCTCTATATTGCCGATTGAGAGATATACCTGTTATGCACCATGTAATTGGGTCACCCGTCTCAAAGAAGCCCTTTTTATAATAGCAATATTGATTTCTGAGTTGTTTTTGGTATTAGTGTTTCTAATCCATTATCTGATAATACCTAAGAATCATGGTTGCAATATTTTTAACAATAGGTATTTCGTTCCTACGTGATTTGGAATAGGCGCTTGGGAATGGCCATATTACCAGCCATAGCTTTCCTGGCTGATACTGGTATGCTATACTTCCTTTGCTAGTAGAGTGGCCCTGATACACAAAAAAAATTAGCCATGGGAATTCTCCACATATTTGACAGCGAAGGAATATATAAACTATATCACTGGCAGGTTGAATCCGCAACTGACATTACTAGTAACAGTCAGTTTCAGAGTTTATCCAAAATTACAAACAGAACCTTCAATATATCTCACATTGGTTTATTCTCTGTGACTCTTGTTCTTAACATACACTGCACATGTAAGCCTTCATGTTTCTGGGATTGACATGCATTTGATCATAACTCATAAGTCTTAAAAACTAGTTTTAATTGGATTCCAAATTTGGAGGACACAAAGACAAGTTTTCAAAGATAGTTGTCAACTTGATTATCTCAAATATACTCTTGTGGCTATCATTGAATCAGGTGAAACATACAACCTGAGTTGTGATTTGGGGGGAATGCTCATCTTCTCTTTGCATAGGGGTAATTTACTCCTCCTGGATTGCAGTCCTTCTAGCAACCTATGCTGGCTGCACTCACTGGAACAAGAATACTCATAATAGTCTCAGCACATATGAGGCCTATTTGTTCTTCCAAGATGCGGTGAGATATTATTGAGCTTACAACCTATTCTAGTTGGATTTTTCATTAATTTTAGTTTCTAGACCTTACAGATAATTGTAAGTCGTGATATAATATTGCCCCTTTTTCAGCTTCGCTGACTATATAGTCATGAAATTCTGTGACTCCACATCAGGCTATCACGGTACTGAGAACCTAGTGCAAGTAACTTGAATAGAAGCTAACAATTGGTCTCACACACACAGTTCTCTATCATCATTCTTCGGATTGGCCAAGGCGTCAGCACAGGAGATGGCAAGTCCCAAAATGGGAGTCACAGTCAATCTCTCTCCCATATACGCTTTTGCTCTGGAACTCAATCTAGCAACCCGGGAACGGTTTCTAGGAGTGAGTGGGAATCCTAAGCTCAAGTTTCGTTTGATCGTAGAACTTGGCGTGACAACAAAATTGAACTAGAAGGTAATACCGACTCAAATCAAGAGGCTAGTGCCATATCGGTGCAAGACTTGCAAGATGGCGTGCCGGTGAAGTTGCACCCAGAGGAATCAGTGTAGTGATGGTCTTCGAACAAAGGGTTGGTATCAGTGATATTTTGTAATAAAAAGCATGAGCGCAATTATATCCTCATAGACTTTATTTTGCTTATTTAGTATCATTTTTTATGAACGTACTGCTAGCACTGTATGTGGTTTCTGGTGCAGACGGGGATGTTCAGCCATTGCTAAGCAACGATGGGGTTTTGAATGCCGAAGCTGCTGAGACGCATCGGTTCGTCGACACACCACGACTTGGATTTCCATGCAAACTGTAATCTTTCTACCAAAGGAAATGACGTCTAGCGGGAGGCCATCATTATGTCGTGTCGCTTTATCATGCATGCTCCGATTTTCACACCTAATTACATTTTGCTTTGGTATCTTCCCTGTCATCTCCGCTCTTGAGCGTTCGGTTCACTGCTGTTCTGCCTACTACGTATATTACCAGCACATCCGAGTCGGCATTCAGTAACGTTTAGTCCTCATAGCAATTTTTCCTTATCTTTCAGACATTTAAGAGCTATAGCTTGTAAATTAGGGGCTTTGGTCGGATATAAGTGTATTGTTAATGCTTCTTTCCTGGTTGATGATTGGCGCCCATAGAACGCCTTCAAGTGATCTGCATAAGCACAGGATAGGCTATGATCATGATGATACGCACAGCAGACTTCTGTTCTGGCCCGGTGGGTTATCAGACGCCCACCAATGCTTGGTGGACATGAGGCCTGAGACCTGAAGCTTTCGTCGTTGTTCTTCTTACCCAGACCAGCACCATCCGCCGCGTTTGCCAACCATGGGCGACAGAGCCGGCAGACTTACCAAAGTCTTCAAAGATACTATCGCGGGCAGGGCTCCCGTAAATCCCAAGAATGCCAACTTGTTCTTAGAGGCGGTGATCAAGCGAAACGACGCAGCAGGGTGTGTGAGTGAGCTGATTGCTAGCTCTGCCGGCTTGGAATCGCTGCATAGTGCACTGTGCAGTAAACTTGACGCTGCGTTCTTGAATGATCGTGCTACCGACGTGCTTGAGTATTTCCAGCACCCCAATCTTAGTAATATTGGAGGAGGCACCGTCCTAGCTCAGGTAAGGACGATTCATGCTTTCTTCTGCCGTCCTAGTACAGTGCATTATGCTCATATATGTGAATCCCACCAGGTCCTCTTGAAAATGGTGGACCCTCCCTATTTGTGGAATGCTCTACGAGATCAACTCTTGGCGCATAAACTGAAAGAGCGTGCCCACAAGTCCTTTGCATGGCTCATCCTCCAGCTTATCTCACTCCCAGGCGAAGAGGGCGTGCCTTATCGAGAAACAGCCAAGGACGCCAAAATTCTCGAGATCCTCGCTTCATCTCCAAGCGCCGATGCGCGCAATCTCGCTGCAAAAATCAAGCATGTTGTTGCTGCCTTTGACACCGGCTTCCAGGCTGACGATGATTACGCTCCTGGGGGCCGTCACGACAACGATTTCGTTGATTTCCGCCAGATCTCAATTTTACCCACAGCGGACGAGGTTATCTCATCCGAGAAGGCATTCCTACGCCCCGTATCGGTCATCGACGACCCTGAAAGCGAGCCATCCCGAGTAGGAATGTATCTCGATAACCAGTTCCGGTTACTCCGCGAGGACATGATATACGACATGAGGGAGGAGCTTCAAATTGCGCTTGGAAAGAAGAAAGGCGTCCATCGCGGCCTGGTCATCGATGGTTTACGGCCGATCAATATCTTCCGCAGCTCCGAAGACAAAAGGGCGAATCTATGGGGTATCCAGATGGAGTGCTTGCACGACCTTTGGATATTCAAGAAGATCGACCCGAAAGACAAGAAGAAACGGAAGCAGCTCCTCCAGGATACCGCAACGAGAAAGTAGGTACACCAAAATACCCATTCGCATTTAGGTGTACTCACATTAATTGATTTAGGATATTACGGCACCAGTCTTTGACATGCTTGATTGTCGATGGCGAGGTCGTGGCTTTCCCAACCATTCATCGTGACGAAGATCTGCTAGCTATGCCTCTTCCGAACATCATACTCCAGCTAAATGGTGAAGCGAGCACTCGTCGCGCGCTTTTGCGCCTTAAGAGGGCGAAACAAATCAAGCTTTTACAAATCGATACAGCCATCTTTTCCTACGAGCCCGTCCTCAAGGCGCTTCAAGACATTCGAGATCTACCTCTGTCCGAAGAACTCCTCTTCTGGAAACCTGGTAAAGCAGTGGGACTTTTATCTACGGTCGCCGATAACGTCGTGTCGGCGCTTCGATACGACCCCAATCAAGATCTTCAGCCGGTTATCAACACAGCTAAGAGTATCAAACTTGATGACTCGCAAGCGGAATCACTGCTTGCTGGGTTGACTCAACAAGTCTCCCTCATACAAGGACCGCCAGGTAAGGCGAGTGCGTCTGTCCATTTTACTGAATACTTACCCTCGTTTTCTTCATCAGGAACGGGAAAATCTTTCATCGGCTCTCTTCTTGCACGAGTTATCCATGACTCAACATCTGCCACTATTCTTGTTGTCTGCTACACCAACCATGCGCTAGACCAGTTTCTCGAAGACCTGCTGGACATTGGCATCCCTCAAAATGCCCTTGTTCGTTTAGGAGGAAAATCCACTCCGCGGACTGAACCCCTGTCTGTCTATCATCAAAAAATGACCTACAAGCTCGGTCGTTCGGACTGGACCCTCATCAACGATCTCAAGCAGAAGAGCGACGCGGAGTGGAGCAAGTTGGAGCTGCTGTATAGACAATATAGGTCGCGCTGGGGCGATCAAGATTTGATGACGCATCTCGAGTTTGAAGAGCCCGACTTTTACGACGCGTTCCAAGTCCCTGAGGCGGAGGATGGTGCGGTGCAGGTGGGAAGGAAGGGAAAGGCTGTTGGAAAGTTCTATCTCCTGAACCAATGGTGCCGAGGCTGGGACGCTGGGACGTACAAGGATCATTCTCTGGTGGCTGACTCGGCCGACATTTGGGCTATGAACCCATCCGAGCGCCAGGCGAAGTTGGCGATCTGGGTTGACGCCATCGTCAAGCAGCAGATCGAGGAGATGAGCGACATTGCAAAGAGGTATAACCGCATGCAGGTCCAGCTCGAGAGGAAGTATAATGAAAATATTGGCCACGTGCTGAAGAGCAAGCGCATTATTGGCTGTACGACGACAGCAGCTGCCAAGTATAGCGACGATATCCGCTCCGCATCTCCTGGCGTTCTTTTGGTTGAAGAAGCGGGTGAAATCTTGGAGAGCCATGTCATTACTGCTCTGGGCTCGAACACTTCGCAGATGATTCTTATCGGTGACCACCAGTTAGTTTTATTCATTTTAATGAAAGTTTTCTCGGTGTACTGAGAATACATCTAGGCAGTTACGCCCGAAAGTGAACAACTATGAACTGACGGTAGAGAAGGATATGGGCTACGATCTCAATCGCTCGCTATTCGAGCGCCTCGTTGTCAAGGGATACCCTCACAAGACCCTCTCTAGACAGCACCGCATGCGCCCTGACATTTCTGCACTCATCCGCCATCTCACCTACCCGGACTTAGTCGACGCACCAAGTACTCACGGTCGCGCCAATCTGCGCGGTGTGCAGGATAACATCGTCTTCATCAACCACGCACATCCCGAAGACGAGCAGGTCAAAACGCTGGAGGAAAGATTCGATCTAAGCGCGACGTCGTCGAAGCGCAATACGTTCGAGTCTCAGATGGTACTCAAGATCGTGCGGTACCTTGCGCTCAATGGGTACGGGACGGATGAGATCGTGGTCCTGACGCCGTACTTGGGTCAACTTTCGAAGCTTCGCGAGATCCTAAAGAATGAGAACGACATTGTCCTGAATGATTTGGATTCTTTTGACCTCGTTCGCGCTGGTCTGATGTCTGCTGACACTGCAAATCTCTCAAAAAAGAGATTGCGGCTTGCAACGATCGGTACGTGGGCTAATTAGAGTGTCGAACGGGAGATCTAATATAATCTACTTGCAGATAACTACCAAGGAGAGGAAAGCGACATTGTCATCATCTCTCTCACGAGGAGTAACTCTCTCAACGATATCGGCTTTATGTTTTCCCCCGAACGAGTCAACGTGCTTCTTTCTCGCGCACGCAACGCGCTCATCATGATCGGAAACGCGAAGACCTTCATGCACTCCAAGAGGGGTGGTGCTCTTTGGACAAAGTTCATGGAGTTTATCAAGAGCAAAGGTCATCTTTACGATGGCCTACCAACGCAGTGCGAGAGGCATCCAAAACGTAAATCGCTGCTCAAGAAGCCTGACGATTTCGATCTTGAGTGTCCCGAGGGTGGATGCACTGAGCCTTGGTATAGTTTAGCTTTCATGATTGTGGAGATTTTTGCTAAGTCGATCGGCTTCCTAGCGGAACAATGCTCAGCTGTGGATTTCACCAATGCGAATACAAGTGCCATCAGCTCTACGATCATTCCAAGATAAAATGCTCGGCGATCTGCTCAGACGTCTGTCCCAACGGTCACAAGCGTAAATGGAAGTGCTTCCGAGGCGCGCCATTGGCATGCAAAGAATGCGACAAGGAGGCAGAGGTAGCTGCAAAGAAGCAACAACAAGCGTACGACGAGCAGCAGAGGCTTGAGGCGGACAAGCGCGAGCACCAGCGTCGACTTGACGAGCTCCAGGCCGAGATAGATCAGAAAGCCGAGGAACTGAGACGTGCTCAGTTGGTGCAGGAGCGTTCTCAGGCTTTGGAGTTGAAGAAGAGGGACTTGGACAATCTCGTTGCTAGGATCGACAAATTGAAGAACCCGCCACCACCGCCAAAGCCCCAGTCATCCACATCCACGGAGGTAGATTCGAAGCGGAAATCTCGTTCAAAGGGCAAGTCTAAGGCAAAGGACGACGGTTCTACGCAAGCCCAACCTGCATCGACTTCTGAACCACAGCTGCCACGTCCCCCGAGTGTTGCGAGCACTCTATCTTCTGGGGAGACAGATCTACCATCCGTATCTCATAGTCGTGTTTCGACTCTAGTACAACAATCATCAAAAGACAAATCGGATACAGAGTCGGATGATCGTAAAAGTATATCGGATACAGACAGCGAGGCTTCAGATGACGACAGCTCTTCGCTTTCATACCAATCTGACAGTGCCAACACCGGACCTCCTGCTGCGGGAGATATCATTCCACCTCTGAAACCGTCAAAAGCGGCAGCAGAATGGCAGCGCCAAAAGGATGTTGATGGTGCATCCGATCCCTCTATCGACAAGGTCATGGGCATGATCGGACTTGAAGACGTGAAGGAGCAGATCCTTGCCATCAAAGCCAAGATCGAGACGAGCAAGCGACAGGGCGTCTCGATGAAGAAGGATCGCTTTAATGCAGTTTTCCTCGGTAATCCTGGCACAGGTACGTCTTTTCTCCGAGCACAATTCGATAACCAATGCCTGAAAGATATACTCAGGAAAAACCACAATCGCCCGCTTGTATTCATCATTCCTCATCGCTTTCGATGTTCTTCCTGGTAACGCCTTTGTCGAAACAACTGGATCACTATTGGCGAATGGTGGTATATCGGGGGCAGAAAACCATCTCAAGAGTATCAAGGCTGCTGGTGGTGGCGCCATGTTAATCGACGAGGCCTATCAACTGACAAGCCCTCACAATCATGGCGGCAAGTCCGTCTTGGACTACCTCCTCGCGGAGATGGAAAACAATGTTGGGACGATCATCTTCATTCTAGCAGGCTATAACAAGGAGATGGAATCGTTTTTCCAGCACAACCCGGGTCTGACGAGCAGAGTGCCGTACAAACTCCAGTTTCAAGACTACGACGACGCCGAACTACTTGCGATACTTGAGAAGCGCGTCAACGAGCATTACTCGGAACGCGCAGCCTTGCAGGACGGCATGCATGGATTGTTCGCGCGTATAGCCGTCAAACGTGTTGGTCGTGGCCGGGGCAGCCCTGGATTTGGCAACGCTCGTGCACTCGAAAATGCCTTTTCTAAGATACGGGAGCGGCAGGGGGTACGTCTGGCAGATGCTCGCAGGAAAGGGCAGATGCCAGATGATTTTATGCTTTTGCGAGAAGACCTTATCGGACCCGATCCTTCGTCTGCGATCCTGGAAAGTAAGGCGTGGGAGAAGCTGCAGGAGCTTACCGGCCTGGATTCGGTCAAAGATTCAGTTCGTAATATCATCGACATGATCCGTCTCAACTTCAAAAGGGAGTTACAAGAGAAAAAGTTAGCCCAGGTGTCCCTTAACCGTGTTTTCTTTGGTATGAGCTCGTCTTTATCCAGCTCAGTGCTTCCGGCTAATGAAAATTAAACAGGGAATCCAGGAACTGGAAAGACGACAGTAGCGAAGCTCTACGGTCAAATCTTGGTCGATCTTGGTCTTTTGAGTAATGGAGAGGGTAAATATTCGGCACATCATTCATATTCCAATTACTGAATTTTCATCGCATAGTCGTCGTCAAGAATCCGGCTGATTTCATTGGCGCCCATCTCGGAGAATCAGAAGAAAAGACGAAAGCAATCTTGGCAACCACAGTCGGCAAGGTTCTAGTTATCGACGAGGTAAATAATGACATTTCAGTGCCTGTGTTAACCGAAATTGACGTTGTACCAGGCCTATATGCTTTACAAAGGCGGAGGAGGTGACTCGATATCTCATACCGACATATTCCGGACAGCCGTCATCGACACTCTCGTTGCCGAAGTCCAAAGCACTCCTGGCGAGGACAGATGCGTGCTCCTGTTGGGATATAGGCCACAGATGCTCGAGATGTTCCAGGTACGCTAGAACCGCACTTACCCTGACTATTTGTTAACATTTCGTTACATCAGAACGTTAATCCGGGATTGAGTCGACGCTTTGCTATTGAGGACGCATTCACCTTCGAAGACTTCACTCGCGATCAACTTGGGCAGATAATCGACTATAAGCTCAAGATACAAGATCTGGGCGCAACTCCTGACGCCAAAAAAGTGGCTCTCGATGTTCTCGATCGGTTGCGTAACCGCCCCAACTTTGGTAACGCGGGCGAGGTCGAAAACCTCATTAGTAAGGCCAAAGGTCGATTCCAGGCTCGGCAGGCGACTGTTCCTCCAATGCGTCGTGCGATCGACATCGTTTTTGAGCCAGCGGATTTCGATCCAGATTTTGACCGCCAGACGCGTGCAGCAGATAATCTCAAGGCGCTTTTTGCAGACGTGGTGGGATGCGATGCCATCATTGAAAAGCTAGCTGGATACCAGAAAATTGCTTCTAACCTCAAAAAACGGGGTCAAGACCCTAGGCCGGAGATACCGATGAATTTCGTGTTCAAGGGACCTCCTGGTGAGCTTGCTTGCGCCTTTCTTTTATCAGGATCCAAATGTTGACATGAATGTGATATCTTAGGAACTGGTAAAACTACGACCGCCAGAAAGATGGGTCAGGTCTTTTGTGACATGGGTTTCTTAGCGTCGAATGAGGTTATCGAATGCTCCGCAACCGATCTTGTTGGCTCATATGTTGGACACACTGGCCCCAAGACAAGAAAGCTCTTTGAGAAGGCTCTTGGGAAGGTTCTTTTTGTCGACGAGGCATACAGATTAGCGCAAGGTCACTTCGCACAGGAAGCAATTGACGAAATCGTTGGCCTGTTGACTCATGAAGACTTCCGGTATAAGCAAATTGTAATCCTTGCTGGCTACGATCAAGACATCAACAAACTAATGGCCGTAAACGCTGGTTTGAGTAGTCGCTTCCCCGAGGAGATTATATTCAAGAATCTGACGCCATCAGAATGCCTCGACGTGCTACAGAGACAGCTCATGAATAAGCGCATAAAGCTTGGCGACTTGGGTAATGGCTCTTCCCCGACGCACAAGGAGGTTCTCAGGCTCTTTGAACGCCTCGTCCAAGTGCCCTCTTGGGGGAATGCGCGCGATGTGGAGACACTGGCAAAGAAGATCTCGGGCGAGGTGTATAAATTTGCGTCAGATGACGGTCTTCTGGTTCTTGACTGCCCCAAAACCGTCAACATTATCAAGAGTATGCTGATTGAGAAACAAGAACGCACCTCAAATATCCCGGGTAGCACGCATGCCTTGCTTGATCCCTTCCCGCAGGCAGATTTGACCGGTTCCTCGTCGCCGCCTCCATCTGCTAACACAAATACATCCACTTCTGCATTGAGCAAAGGAAAGTCGAAGGAAGGTGACAAGAAGGAATTGTCTTCAGATGACCTGGAGCAAAACCCCCTCGATGATCAAGATGGAAGAGATTCAGGTGTTTCGGACGAGATCTGGTGGCAACTGCAGGTTGATATCAAGGCCGTCGAGGAAGCAGAGAAAGTTTTCCAAAAAGAGATGGAGAAAAAGAAGAAGGATCTTTTCAAGGCAGAGCAGCGTGAGAAAGACGCGGAGAAGAAAGAGAAGTCGCTGATTGGGACAAGGGTCAACGATGATGCAGAGCTACAGGCACTAAAAAAGAAGCAAGAGGAGGTCAGACTCAAGCGTGTTAAAGCCCAGCGCGAACGTGAACGCATCGCTACCGAGCTCGAGAAGAAGCGAAAAGAGGAGGAGGAGCGGAAGAAAAAGGAGGCACTTGCACAGAAGAAATGTCGTGAGATGGGTGTTTGCCCTATGGGATTCAAATGGATAAAGCAATCCGGAGGGTATCGCTGTGCTGGAGGCTCACATTTTATCAGCGACGCACAACTAGGGATATAATGCAGGAGATAAATCTATGCTCGACGTGTTCTGAATTTGAGGGGGGGTGTAGCAAACCAAGGGTTTGTTTGATTGACGTGTTCAAGTTTACAGTATATACGGCTGGTTGTCTTTCATTCAAACTGGATTATTAGAGGTATGCCTTTGTTCATTTGTGAATTGAGAAAATTGTGAACGCTGTATACGATTGGCTCGACGAAGACACGTACAATTGGGCTCACCTGCTTGTTGGGCGGTATTTTGCTTGCTCTCTTCGTTCTCACTCCAGTTTAGCTGTTCTCCATCCCCAGGGATTTTCTTATTTCCACTTCTGCTAAATCCTTACTGAACTATTTTCGCAAAGTTGTCGTAGATCATGCCTCAAGGGGGGGATCTATGCACACCGATGCTTATTCACTCGTAGGACGGTGGATAACTGAGGTAGACACAAAGCGAGGATATACACGCTCGCATAATGACGCGAAGCTCAGCCACTTTGTTGTGGCTTCAACATCATGTGTTGAGAGTCCGGTATAATTCTGAGCCGCAGTGGAAGATCGTATAGTGATCACACCCATCATTCACCCACCAGTAGGCTATCAGGGCTATCCAAACATCAGAACTGTTACCTACCCATCATGATGCATAATGTCCAAAGTCATTCTTTGACACTTGACATGCTTGATGCGCTCAAGTTGACGCTCCCCATTCGAGCACAAAGAACATGCTGCATCCCACCGAGGCACCTTGACTGAAGATCCGTAGCTTTGGAGCCAGTATCTATGAGCAAGCTACCTATTGCGACTGTAGTACTAATGCCACGTTCAGGTATTACTAATATATGTTTCGTCGCTCAGAGCAAATATTCTCGCTATTACATTATCAGACCGTCAATGTCACCGAAGCGAGCAACAACTCTGAGTTTATATTTGGATATGATAAGGACAAAAATCAATACCCGGACGCCCGTGACCTGACTCCAACACCATCATGACACGAGTAGGAACAATACGGACATGGCTTTCACTCAGATTACATGTTGTATGACAGGTACAAACAATCACGTAGACTCGGGTACCTTAAATTCTTCCCTCTGGACGTGATGTTGATACTATTGTAAGTTCACGGTTTCTACATGTCATTAGAGTGCTCAATTATAGAGAAGGTATATCACTCAGGAATACCAGCAACTTGAACAGTATAAAAGGCATCAGCCCAAAACTACAATACTACATCATCTACTCATTGACACTCATCACTTGGTCTCCACAATGAAGATAACATACTTTGCCTTTCTCTCATTAAACGTCTTCCTTTCTATCCACGCTGTATCATCCAATCCGGTTCCTAATGACGTAGGCGAACATACCTTAATTGTAATTGGGATAAGTAATCTACAACTTCGCTTCTCTTAGATTTCCGGAAGTTTCTCTGTCGGAGACTCGAATAATGCACTTGCAGGGGCGAATTATATCAATGAATGATTCTAGAATCCAAGCCTCGGGAATATTTTTCGGAGAAAGGTTCAAATTCAAGACTCATAGTCATTCGGTGCATTCATCAACTAAATATTGGGCATGCAGATCGCAATCGAGCCATTCCAAGCTACCTTATAAAGCCCTCTATTATAATCAGTAGGCAATACATGGGAGCTCTTGAGGGAAGGACAAATAAGTAATAGTAGTGACATATTGCATAGTGCTTATCGCAACGGTGAATTTAACTATGGGGCGAATATAAGAATACAAGTCCGCTGGGGCAGTCCCAAAGTTTGACTCGGATAATCTAACTCCGAACCCCTATGCGTTGGGAGGAGGACTAACATTGATTCACAAGGTTGCTGGTTTGGGATCTCGATCGAAGCTGGCTTGACCGAATTATTGAAGTCGGACGAACATGGAAGATAAAACGCTCAGGCGCCTGAATACTATACAACCTATGCTTCTCAAATTAGCAAACTCTACTTCCTGAATCTAAATCGTAATATATCTTTCACATACTCTGGAACACTCCTATACCTGAGATGATAAAATAAACTCTTTTCTTGCTCTTCTCGTCTTCCCACATAACGCACACACACACACATCAGAGCTTACATTCTACTTGTCGATCACAATGTTCTTAAGAATCTTTACTTCTTGCGCTAGCTCCGTTTCTGAGCTCAAGACGTGACTGAGTGTGAGATTAGTGTTTTATTTTTATCAAAAGGGGTTCCGACAGAGATCCTCGGTTGAGTGCGAAATCTACCAGGATACAGCAATGATCTCTGGTTGCGATTATACTATGCGCCGCCGGGTAGCCTTCCATAAGTGGACCTTGTGATGTTAGATCAAATAGCGTCCACAACTGCAGTCATTAATGCTATAACCACAGAGGTATAGATCATTTCAGAAGAATGATGGGATTTAATGCTTCCCCTTGGGTGAAAAAAAAACTATGGACATAATGCTGTTCCTTGAAGCTGGCCAAGTTCACAATATTTTTAGTTTAATCATTCAATAAAGCGGCGAAGCATTGCAAAGAGAAGCACTGCTGATATGGCCCATAGCTATTCAAGCGCTAATGCTTGAGTGCGTTCATCGTGATGGCGGGTGTAACGGATTGAAATCCTTTGGAGTGAGGCTGACAGGCTTGGTGATATGACGCCCGCCATGTCGCGTTCAATATTTCTTATTTGTTTCATTTCTTGGTATTAGCTTACGACAGGTTTCTATTTCACAAGGAATATGTTTACATTCTTTAGTTGATTTTCTTACATTTTTATGCTGGTGATAAGTGTAAATACGGACCATGTATGTAGTCGAGTGGGACAGGCAATCGACACTTTATACAAGTTCTCTCTCTCTTTTGTGACTTGTCTCTAGTGACGTCCCCAGTTGGAGTGGCGGTGGCGCAAATACCGCCATGTCCGGAAGCAGTGGTTCCTGGTTCAGTCACAGTGTTGACTCGGATGTCCACTCATCGGCAAGACTTCAAGTTGTTAGTAAGCCTCCGAGTTGGCAACATACTTGGAAGAACCGAAGACCTCCATCTTATAGACCCGATCGCCGCCAATGATATTGATCTAGCTCAATAACTTTTAAGTATGCTGCTATGGACTAGCAAAGGTTCTGCCTGGGCGTCTATTATTATGCCTCGCACAGCTTTGATCTGCGCGGCCCTTCTTTTGGAAAAATTCGTGTTCATGACCCCATGGGCCGTATCCCACAGAGCACATTACGGTCCACAGTGTCCACCTCTTCTTTTCTTTTCTTTAAATCGCCAGCTTTTTTTTTTTTGACTTGTGTTTCATTTCAACTTTTCGGGAGAATTATGAAAAATCTGCTGTCACTACTTTTCCAGCAAGCGGTAATCGACATGAAGAGGTAAGATATTTGGTCATATATAGCTTTCTGATGCCTAAATGGGCGAAATAAAGCTCATGCTTCGGTCCAAATAGAGCTTTTAACTCGTCGGCAGATTGATAAAGCATGGTAATCGAGCACTAACCCACTGCCATCTTGTCTTATACCTTGCCCCTCAACACCAGGCTTTGCTGCTACCAATCTACCAGCATGGCTCAGTCGCGAGATGCTATCAGACTTGCTAGGCTAAAGAAAACGTTTGAAAGCATCGTGAGCGGCAAGACACCCGTCACACCCCATAGTAGCCCTCTTTTTCTCGAGTCAATTCATGTACAACCAGACCCATTTTCCTGTGTTACAGCTTTGGCTACCAGTCCTAAGGCCATTGATGCCCTTCGTGCTTCTATGCGCTATGATAATAAAGCAACTTTCTTGGATGGACCGGCTACCGAAATACTGTTTTATCTCCTTAAGCCCGAAGGGCGTTTTTTGGAGCCTGTATGACACTCAGCACTTTTTCTTCTCGGATTTTATGTCCCTGAAATCACCCATCTTTTTAGGTTCTTCGCGACATTTGTGAGCCACCGATTTTTTAGAGCGCCTTTTGCACAGCTTTTAAGGACGGTGCTTTGGAAGAGCCTGCACAAATTGCCCTTGCCTCGCTGCTTCATGCACTTCTACGCCTGTCGTCAGATAGCAAAAACATATACTATATCACAGCTGAAGATTCAGTCATCTCAAAGGCCCTCTCATCGCATACAAACAAAGACATCCGTAGCATCTACTACACGATCCAGTATTTACTTTCACTGTTCAGTACCGACGCCTCCCAAACTGCTATTCCAGCGAACGAAGCTGGACCCGGCGGCCGACACGACAACGACTTTGCGGATTTTCGTAAGATCGCAATCTTGCCTACAGCCAGCGAGTTGGAATCTACGCAGGGCCCGTTCCTCCGCCGAAGCTCGGCGTTAGATGAGCTGGAGACGGAGGCAAACCGTGTACAGATTTTCCTCGACAATCAGTTCCGTTTGCTGAGAGAAGATATGCTGTACGAGATGCGTGAAGAGCTGCAAATTGCGTTAGGCAAGAAGAAGGGCCGTCATCGCGGGTTGACCTTCGAAGAGCTGACCATCATCGGATTATATCGTGGAAGCGACCAGAAGCGTAGGAAGAAATGGGGGATTCAGATGCGGCTGAAGGAAGATTTGCCGGTTTTGAAGGATGCGGATACTTCCAAGAAAAGAGAGGCCTTTTTCAAAGGCGAAAAAGGAAAGAGGTGAGCCTCATGGATGGATCAGTAGTTTGTAACGCGGAATTAGGATTAATTTTGAGGTGTTTAAACAAGGTGCTTTCGGCACCAGTCCATGGCGTGTTTGTTGTTAAACGGAGAGATCACCGCGTTCCCAGTTATACACCGTGACGAGGCGCTTCTTGCTCGTAATCCCCCTGTTGTCGTGCTTCAGTTTAGCGACAATGATGACGGCATTGCGCGTCTTCTTTCTGGACTGAAGATAACTGAAAACATCAAGATGGTCCAAATCGACACCGCCGTTTTCTCGTAAGAGCCCGTGCTCAAGGTCCTCCAGAACATGAGGGAGTTACCCCTGTCCGATGATCTTTTATACTGGGACGAGAACAAGGAAATTGGTCTTCTCCCAACCAGGGTAGAGCATGTGGTCCATGCCCTTGAGCGCAATCCAAGGACGGACCTCAAGGGCCTTCTTGGAACCAGCAAGAGTATCATTCTCGATGGCTCCCAAGCCAGCTCGCTCCTTTCTGGCCTAACTCAAAAAGTATCGTTGATTCAAGGGCCACCAGGTGATTATCACTCCACAACATCTCCTCTTTACAGTGTTGACATACGGTTACATTTAGGTACCGGGAAATCATTTATTGGCTCCCTCCTCGCCCGTAAAATTCACGACAACACAGAGCGAAGTATCCTTGTCGTCTGTTATATAAACCATGCCCTCGATCAATTCCTCGAGGACCTCATGGACATGGGTATCCCCAGCAATCACATGGTACGCATCAGCGGCAAATCCACCGATCGCACCGAACACCTCCTGGTATACAAGCAGACGCAGAACTCTACACACCGCCTCACAAGGTCCGACTGGGATATCATCGATGGCCTGAAATCCGACGCAGAGGAGATGTGGAGGGAGCTCGAGGCAGATTTTGGGATGTACCAGCACCAGCAGCTCAAACATAAAGACTTGCTTGAATACCTCGAGTTTGAAGAGCCGGAGTATTATGCGGCGTTCCTCGTACCCGTGCCTGAGGATGGATCCGTGATTGCGGATAAGAAGGGGAAGCCTATCCAGGATACGTATTTGTTACATCAGTGGGTCCAGGGCTGGGGCCCCGGTGTCTTAGCTGGGACGAAACCCATCTCGAATTTTCCAGGCGTTTGGGACATGGAGAAGGAGGAGCGCTACAAGCGAGTTAGTGCGTGGAAAAGTGCCATTATAAAGGAGCGCGTAGAACAGCTGGCCAAGATTGGGTCGACGTATAATCAACATCAGAAGCACATCGATCGCAAATTCAACGAGAGCATTGGTGCGGTGCTCGCGTCGAAGCGCATCATTGGCTGTACAACGACACCGGCTGCAAAATACGTAGATGATCTGCGTAGCGCCTCTCCCGACGTGCTTCTTGTTGAAGAGGCCGGTGAAATTCTTGAAAGTCGTGTTATCACTGCGCTTGGACCACGTACAAAACAGATGATCCTTATAGGAGATCACAAGTATGTCATTTCTTTTCCAACATTTTATAATAGATCCCTTAGACTAAATGTCTTCCAGACAACTGCGACCGAAGGTTAGCAACTACGGGCTGACAGTAGAAAAGGGTAATGGCTACGATCTCAATCGGTCTCTCTTCGAACGTTTGGTACTCAAGGGCTACCCCCACCAGACGCTGACTATGCAACACCGCATGCGCCCGGAAATCTCCCGCTTCGTGCGTGCTTTGACGTACCCCGATCTCATCGAAGCCCCCCCCCCGTACCCAAAGACGGCCGAACCTACAGGGTGTGAGGGATAACATTGTCTTCATCAATCACCCGCAGCTTGAAGACAATGTCAAGGTTGCCGATGTACCTGACATCGGAGCGAAATCGTCGAAGCAGAACACATAAGAGGCGCAGATGGCGCTCAAGATTGTGCGATACCTAGCGCAGCAGGGCTATGGCTCTGATAAGCTTGTTGTATTGACGCCATACCTTGGACAGCTTTCAAGGTTGCGAGAGACGCTAAAGAAGGAGAATGATGTTATTTTGAACGATCTGGACACGTTCGATCTTGTCGCGGCTGGGCTTTTGACGCCAGCCGCAGGGAAGATGCGTAAGAGCCCGTTACGTCTGGCAACGATCGGTGAGTGTCTGAACATCCTCGGAAACGATTTCTCTTTAATTCACGTAAATCCAGATAATTATCAAGGAGAAGAAAGCGAGATGGTCGTCATCTCACTCACTCGGAGTAGCCCTGACAACGACATCGGCTTTATGTTTTCTCCTGAACGGCTGAACGTACTACTCTCCCGGGCTCGAAACGCGATGATCATTATTGGAAATGCCGATACCTTTAAATGTTCCAAGAAGGGTGGTCAGTTATGGACCAAGTTTCTCGATCACATGTTGGAAGCCGCGCATATATACGATGGAATCCCTGTGCAATGCGAGCGCCATCCCCATCGCATAGTGGATCTCACTACCGCGGCTGTGTTTGATGTACACTGTCCGGACGGTGGATGCACAGAACCTTGGTGAGCCTCGGTTACTGCCGAGCATGAAGTTTGGGTTCAAAGACAGTTTTCTTACAATTTTTGTGGTGTCAAACTGATCTGCGGATTGCACGCCTGTCCATCCCGATGCCATGCACGTGGAGACCACTCGCAGATGAAATGCATGGAAATCACATTCTCCCATTGCCCGGTTGGTCATCAGCGCCGGTGGAAGTGCCACGAAGGCGCACCCAAGACCTGCAAGGCTTGCGACGAGGATGCCCGGCGTGCGGCAAAGAAACAACAAGAGGAGTACGAGCGTCAGCAACGTCTCGCTGCCGAGGAGGCCGATTACAAGCGCAAGATGGACGAGTTGGAGGAGCAGCTGCAGAAGGAGATCCAAGCCGCTGAGGATGCCCAGGCCGCGCAGGACCGTGCAAATGCTGCCAGGCAGAAGCTGCTGGATATTGGCGCTGCTGCATCATCACGGCTCTCCAGGTTAAATCCTGCGAATTGGAGTGCGAGCATTACTGCTACTACAAACCAGCCGCCTCCTGCTCCACCTTCGCAAGTGCCGCAGACGCCTACTATGCAACCGGGATTCGCATCCTCACCTATTGCTTCCAAATCGTCTGACCAGAGTCCAAGCACCAAGGCATCGCAACCGAGAAAATTCTCCTTTATCGGGGAAAAACGCTCTCCTGCTCGTGATATTTGGCTTCGCCAAAAATCACTCAATGGCGAGCAGAACGACGCTATAGATGGTATCATGAGCATGATTGGGCTAGAAGAGGTGAAAGAACAGTTTTTGAAAATCAAGGCCAAAGTCGAGGTTACGCGGCGACAAGGGACAAGTTCCAAACAAGATCGGTACAACGTTTCTCTTCTTGGGAATCCAGGAACGGGTAGGCGACTGATATTTTATTTATTACATTTAATTTTTATTTGGCTCTAAGCATGTGATCTAACTTTTATGTCATAGGGAAGACCACGGTGGCAAGGCTTTACGCCAAGTTCTTAACATCCATGCAAATCCTACCAGGGACTACGTTTGAGGAAATCACGGGATCCAGCCTTGCCAGTGATGGTGTCGATGGCGCTAAGAAGATACTTGAGCGCGTCAAGACGGCTGGAGGGGGCACCGTCTTCATCGATGAAGCTTATCAGCTCATTAGCGAGCACAGCTACGGTGGACGTGCTGTTCTGGACTATCTCCTGGCGGAAATGGAAAACAACGTAGGCAAGATCGTGTTCATCGTTGCCGGGTACAATAAGGAGATGGAGTCCTTTTTCGAGCATAATCCAGGTTTGATGAGTCGTGTGCCGTACAAGTTCCAGTTTGCTGACTATGATGACGGAGAGTTGCTTGAGATGCTTGAGAAGATGGTTCATGACTACTATCAAGGACGCGCCTTGGTGGAAGGTGGTATGAGTGGTCTATACATGCGCGTCGCAGTCCGACGTATCGGCAACAACCGCGGTCGACCAGGATTTGGAAACGCAAGGGATTTGGCTAACGTGTTTTCGCGCATCCGTGACCGTCAGGCGCAGCGTATAACAGATGAAAGAAGTAAAGGGAAGACCCCGGACGATCCTGAGCCGAGAAAGGAAGACATCATCGGTCCTGATCCCGCGCTTGCGATGACCGAGAGTGAAGCATGGCAAAAGTTGCAGTCACTGATCGGGTTGCAAACGGTGAAGGCTACTGTCCGCAGCTTGATGGATGGTATTGCCGAAAATTACAGGCGGGAATTGGCTGAGAAGAAGGTCGTTTCTACATCCCTTAATCGCGTCTTCCTTGGTAAGCTTTTCTTATATTAAAAATGATTATTTATACTGACAGAGTGCCATGAAGGCAATTCCGGTACTGGCAAGACCACTGTAGCAAAACTGTACGGTCGCATCCTCGTGGACCTAGGTCTGCTGAGCAACGGTGAAGGTGGGAAGTTATATCAGTACAACCTATTTAAGATTATTGAAATAGTTCCGGTCATCGTTAAAAACCCCGCAGATTTCATTGGTTCGGCTCTTGGTGAATCTGAGAAAAAGACGAAAGCCATTCTAGCTACTACGGTCGGGAAAGTGCTTATCATTGACGAAGTGAGCTTCATCTAGACAGATTTTTTTTCAACGCTTACTTGCTTTAGGCTTACGGACTATACGGGGATGGTGGTTCAAATGACATCTACAAAACGGCGGTCATTGATATCATAGTCGCGGAGGTGTAGAGTGTTCCGGGAGAAGATCGATGCGTACTGCTTCTTGGCTATAAGCCCCAGATGGAAAAGATGTTTCAGGTATGCGCGTCAATTTCTTGAGACACTTTGACTTATGAACATTTGTGCTTAGAATGTGAATCCTGGGCTCACGCGCCGATTTGCATTAGAAGATGCGTTCAACTTCGAAGACTTCACTCAAGAGCAACTTTTGAAGATCTTGGAGCGTCAAATGAAGGAAGTTGATCTAGCCGCCACAGATCTAGCGAAGAATGTAGCTATGGAAGTTCTTGGGCGTGCGAGAAATAAGCCGAACTTCGGTAATACCGGAGACGTTAATAATCTTTTGACGAAGGCAAAGAACAACTATAGGAGTCGTATGGCGAACGTACCGTCGCATCAGAGGCCGATAGATATGGTCTTCGAGCCTCAAGACTTTGATCCGGACTACAATCGTCATCTGAATGCGTCGGCAAACCTGGAAAACCTTTTCAAGGGTGTCGTGGGCTGTGACGAAATAGTGGAGAAACTCCGTGGTTATCAGAGAGTTGCACAAGCCCTCAAAACTCGTGGAATGGACACGCGGACGAAGATACCCATGACATTCGTCTTCAAGGGCCCCCCAGGTGATATCTTACCCCACCTGATATAAATTCATGCTTATCAAACCATTATAACCAGGCACTGGCAAGACGAACACGGCCAGAAAGATGCGTCAAATATTCCTTGACATGGGTTTCCTATTCTCGAATGACGTTGTCGAATGTTCCGCAAACGATCTTGTCGCTTCATACGTCGGTCAAACAGCCCCAAAGACCCGCACGCAGTTCCAAAAAGCGTTGTGTAAGGTCCTCTTCATCGACGAAGCTTACCGACTTGCGGAAGGACACTTCGCTCAAGAGGCCATTGACGAGATAGTCACGATTCCGACTGAAGATGCATTCCGTGGAAAGATGATTGTGATTCTAGCGGGATACGATCAAGACATTAACCGACTATTGCAGGTTAACACGGGCCTTTCTTCGAGATTCTCAGAAGAAATCATTTTCCGTAACCTATCTCCAGAGGAATGCATGCAAATCCTTCTACAATGGCTTGCTAAGGAGAATATTGACGTAAATGAGACTTCCGAACCTTCTTCACAAGTGTTCCGAGACTTCATCAATCTCTTTACTCAGCTGGTAACAACACCGTCATGGGGAAACGCTAGGGACGTGACCACCCTATCGGATACCATGGTCCGAAAAGTCTACAATCAAAGCGCGAGCTCAACAAGTGCTCTGGTGTTACATTCCGAGGACGCGCTAGGCATCTTCGACACAATGCTACGAACCAAGCTAGAGCGGGCTACCAATACCAGGACGATTAGAGGCAATCTTACCTCCGGGCAGCATGATCTACCGATACAGAGTATGGGCGCGCGTGCGTCACCTCCGCCCCCCACTAGGGTTACTACGACCACAGCCCCACCCACCACAGCCAGTGCCCCAAAGCCTAAATCTAAGCCCATGGTGGAGAAGCAGAGGAAACAGGAGGTCGCTGGAAGAGACCCTGGCGTTTCGGACGAGGTTTTGAATCAGCTTCAGGAAAGCAAGAGAGCTGCCGAGAGAGAGAAACGCGATTCAACAGTCGATAAAACAACTACAGCGCAACAAGGAAGAGGTTGAGAGGAAGTTGAAAGCTCAGAAAGCAGAGGCGGATAGACTTGCAGCCCAAAAGGCAGCAGACGAAGCGAAGAAAGCGGAGCTCAAGCGGAAGCAGGATCAAGCAAGGAAAAAGGCGATAGAACTACAGAAAGAACGGGATAGGATTGCGGCGAAGGAGGTGGCGAAACGTTGTGAGGAGGAGCAGCGACACAAGCGAGAGGTAGAGGTTCAAGCGAAGCTCAGGAGGATGGGCGTGTGCGTAGCTGGGTTTGAGTGGATTCCATACGGTGGAGGATATCGATGCGCGGGAGGCTCTCATTTTGTCAGCAACGCGCAATTAGGGCTTTAGCCTGAATTAAGCACCACTTTATTTCTATAACTTTTTTTATACGAATGAAATCAGATGTATCATATGTATGCAACACTAGCATAAACTGAGTTAAAAGTTGAAAGAGCAAAACT
The DNA here is from genome assembly GCA_018343915.1 of Agroathelia rolfsii. Classification (NCBI taxonomy): domain Eukaryota; kingdom Fungi; phylum Basidiomycota; class Agaricomycetes; order Amylocorticiales; family Amylocorticiaceae; genus Agroathelia; species Agroathelia rolfsii. The sequence goes on from JABRWF010000002.1 coordinate 4,874,157, forward strand.
TGACGGAGACGATCATGCTTGCTACGGTCCTACGGCCCGGTCTTGCCGGCCTAACCGGGCGCCATTCAAGTTTCAAAGTTGCAGACCACCATATCCTCGACCCTGATCATCTCCAGCGTTAACATGGCTGTGAAATCAATTATCATAGATGCTGTTTGTAGTTTTCATTGTTTGTGTACTTCCTAGTATTTACCAGCAACCAGGTTCTCTTCGATATGGACGGGTGAGCCGATTGCCCCATTTCGCCAACTTGGATGTTAGTAACTCAAATGGTATCATCGATGTTACGGGTTTTTTTTTTTCATATGCCACTCATCTGCCATCATGTGGGATATGAATGATGAATACTAGAACTCTCATAGACTCCACTCCTGGCGTTCTAAAAGCTTGGGTGACTTTTGGAAAAGATTATGGACTGGACCCCAAAGATGCGGCGCATAGAGCTCATGGGCGGCGATTATATGATACACTTAGAGAAATGTGCGGGATTACTGATGCAGAGAAGTTAGAGGTAAGATCTTCGGAATAATATGTCATCTCAAGCTATATTACATGAGTTTATTTTTGAAGAAAGAAATTGTTCGATTTGAAGAGGAAGTAATTGAAGGGGGTCCTGTTGTTTTACCTGGGACAACAAACCTACTCAAACAGGCAAGATTTTAACATATGAATTTTTCTTATATTATGCCGATCTAATGACTAGGGTACAGCTAGCTCACGAGGAAATACACGGATGGACGATCGTAACATCCGGTAGGCGAAATCTATTGTTGATCCGCGACAAATCATAATCTATTGCAATCAGCGACTAGTATATATACTCCTCGTGCACTTGAGCGATGCGGTGTCCCTCTACCACCAGCTGGCTACGTAACATCCAACGATGTCTCGCAGGGCAAGCCACATCCTGATCCATACCTGGCTGGGGCCAAGAAAGTCTCCGTTGACCCTCGCAACTGCAAGTAGTACAGGTGGTAGAAAATCATACGAGTAATACTGACGCCTCTTGACATAGGCCTAGTTGTAGAGGACGCGCCATCAGGTCTTCGGGCGGGTCATGCCGCAGGTGCGAAGACGCTGGCTGTCTGTACCTCACATTCACGGCAGGCCATCATCGACTCTGGTGCAAACCCCGATTTTATCGTAACGGATCTGACAAAGTGAGTGAATCAAGTTGTGTAGTACAATCGTTACTCATGGTCTTCAGGGTCTCTGCAAAATGGATCGAGGGAAAACTGGAAATTACAATGGACGAAACGCCGTAAAAAGACGGAGGGCATATTGAAAACATGGTCAATTAAAATGCTATGCAAGTTAAATGAAGATGTATATAGTCATTATCATTTTATGAGGAGGGCCATCCGAAGTCGAGTACGATATCGAAGCCGTAAGGCCGTAAATCGTATTCTCTACGTAAGCGTTTCAATGGGGCCACATCGGCCGACTCAGTTACAGGAGCGTGCATTGGAGGTGGGGGAGGTGGGGGTGGTAGGTCACCGAGAGGGAAAGGCCAGACGGCAACCTTGAGTGCAGCCCAGAGGGCTTTGCGATTCGCCCAGGAAAACCCGCGTGACGCTGTGGGAGCAGACGGAACGGGATCGGTTGATTCGGTACTATTCAAGGCTGCAACATCCTGTTCGGATTCAGTTTGCGCAGAGTCGCTGACTGGGACAATGACTTTGGAGAGAATATCCGCTTTCAAACGTTCGACGCTGGCCTCCTCCCAGTATGTGATATTGTATGGGTCGAAGATGCCTGAAGAAGATATGTCACACCAGCATCGGTCGATAGGTCTAATAGATAAAGGCTGTGGGATGTTGCTTAGCCCTGCGGGCAGAGATGCTTTGAGTGCTTCTGTGAATGTCGTAATGTTTTCTGCCCAAGGCATGGAGAGAGACGTGTCGATTGGTATTGGGTGGCGATAACATGATGATACAAAGAGTGCAGATAGCAATGCAATGCAGTAGACACTGAATTGATGTGATGAATAATCCGCTTTCAAGCAGTGAATAAGCCTCACCATGGCCGGGAGTGCATTGTCAATGAGAATAAGAACAGCCCTAAAAAATACGAGGGCGCAACAGGAAATGGAAGGAGCAGTAGAGGAAGATACCAGCGCGTACACCTGAGAAGTCATATTCACACAAAGAAAATTCTCTGAATCCAGTCCGTGAATGGTACTGACCACATATTGGTATTTGAGTCAACCTTACTACTCCGGGTCGTCTGCGTCGTCGAATGCCCCGCGCGAGTCGTGGTCGAGATGTAAGGAGTTTGCTTCCGCAAAGCTTACGTCAGCCAAATGGGTCTGCCCTTAAGCACAATCGAAGATGCTGGACGCGTCCATGTGTGTATTCGGTTGTATTTAGATCTACTCCCGTAATCTTGCATCTTCAATTTCCACCATGCCTACCCACCCAGAAGTTCTTTGGGCTCAACGAAGCTCTGAAACTGACGAGACCAAGGTGATTATAGCTGAGGATACTCGATGATGGGCATTTTTGATGATATTCATTCCTGGACACAATTCAATCCAGAATATTCTCTACGTCACAGTTAATTTGATCGATATCGAGCCGTCGAGCCTACAGTACAATCTGACGCCTACGGGCATCACTTTTAAAGCAACTTCAGGAAGGTACCGTGTCGCTGTTTGAGCTTCCATGACTCGTCTTCGAGTATCTGATTCTTTGGCGCACTAGATCTGGTGGCGAGCAGCGCGAATATGCCTTTTCTCTAGATTTCTTTGAAGAAATTGTCCCAGAGGTGAATGATATCTATATCTCCTTGTTTTTTGGCGTTTACTAAATTAATCATCTGTAGGAATCTAAAAAAAGCCTCACCACTCGCTCACTAGCGCTCATTATTCGCAAGAAGGAGAAAAAGGCTGAATATTGGCCCCGCCTGACAAAAGAAAAGATCAAGCACCCATTCATTAAGACAGACTTTAGCAAGTGGGTCGATGAAGATGAGCAGGACGGAAATGCAGAAGTAGAAGACAGAGATTTTGGTGGCATGGATGATATGGGCGCTATGGGCGGCATGGGTGGCATGGGTGGCATGGGCGGCATGGGCGGCATGGGCGGCATGGATTTCGAAAAGGTAAGTCTTATACGCTTCAAATATTGAATGTAGACTTAATCTAAGCTACGTAGATGATGGCTAATATGGGTGCCAGTGGTAGTGGAGACTTTGGCGATGTAACTTTCTCAGCTTTTTCCGTGCTTGTAGTGCGCCTGGCTAATATCAACCCTTTTCTAGTTGGCCAAGGCTGCTGCCGCTGATGAAGATTCCTCTGATGACGAGAACCCACCCCCTCTTGAGGACGCAGCTGATTAAATTGAAATCAACTTTTTGTACAACTCACGACTTTCAGATTAAATATAATTTCATCGCGTATACGATCTTTTGTTTCTTGATGCATGGAGATTGGTCTCTTTGGGTTCAATGCGAGATCATTGTAGCCCTTTCTCCCGACAACTAAGTCTTATATCGGATTCCATGTCCTAGAAGTACGATTATGAATCCGGGCTCGATTTTTGTCATGTTGCTTATTGTGCATGGACTATAAACGAATAGGCCATAAAATAAATCCTGCTTGAAGGTACTTCACACACCCTCGACTTTAATTGCGATTCTTAAAGCTTTCCCGCGATGAATTGTTAACCTAAACATGACGTTGACGTTGCTGAGGCGTATTTTGTGGCAAATCAACAAGATTGCTTTTCAACAAATGACCGTTCCTCTTTTTGAGTTTGGACCTTTTCCCATAAGGACAAATAGTAATCGATAATTATCAATCACCAAACTCAATATTCCTTGCTTAACATATCCTTTTTTTTTGTCAGATCTTTTCGGATCTCAGTATCTTTGATCCAGATGCTAGCAAATCACCGTATATAACGGCAAGGTAACAGCGTGATTTTTTTTCTTTACTTTTTTGATATTTATTTTCTTTTTTGTTCTGCACAGCTCTAGCTCCATATGCCGAGCAACGCTGTGCGAATAGCAATGCGACCTATCTTCTATCGTCAACCTTAGTGCTTGGCCTGGACAGATTTCACTAAGCTAGAAAGTTGCAAAGCCTTTAGTTACGCCTAGGCATTATGACAACCAAAATGCATAAGAACAACAAGCTATTATAGTCGTCGTCCATATGCTAAAGCAAGGAAAGGATTGCATTCGAAGATTTTACACTTAACTTATCGTAACTCAGTCCTCAGCCTTTGTTAGCAACGAGCCGAGGTATGCGTTGTTGCTGACTTTTCTGATGCATGAGATGTGATGATTGTTTATAGATCCGATCACGTTTTTTTTTTGGTGCAACGATCGAATCACTCATAGTCTTGTGTTTTGCGCAGCACAGGGTTTCGCCCTGCGATCGGTAAGCAATTGTGGGTATATATCCATGCATGCCCGATGATGCACTTGGCGATGCGTGTATAATATTGTAGAAGATTACTCCACAACACTTTTTGTGATGTCAAGATCAAGCTACTAACCCCGTGTGTTGCTAAACGAGGTTACTCTTTGATGCTGATTTGATCAGTGTAGCGTCGCTTGGAACACATGCCGTGCTGCGGGATGGCTGCGCCTCGGCATGGACACACCGCTTGGCTATATATGAAGGTAAATAGTGGTACTTGGGAGAGCTACTCGTCCGAGTAGTAAATTAGAATGTAAGTTGCAAACCTCCGCCCAATCGACTCGCATGCATGGTACTCATGATTTTACCGACAATAAAGCATGGCGGAACCAATCCAAGTCACTATCACTAAAACTATCTTTACCGTCGCCCCGACACCTACCCCAACCATGTGGACGCAAACGTACGGCACACCTTGGACGACGGCGACCCCATGGGTGCACACTTATCGTGATCAGGTCGTGGTGAACTATCCGCCCCAGCCTCGCCCTCACTGGGAAGAGTGTAGATGGGAAAGGGATCAGGTCCACTCACTTGAGCACAGATGGAGGCTCTGGCCCCTTATCTTTGTTGCCGGTATCCTCGCCGGTTTGGCCATCGCTGTTTTGCTCTGGGGCCTGCGGCGTATTCACAAACGCCATGCGCACAAAGTCAAGGGTTTGTTCAAGAGACATGGGCAGATCAGGTTAGAGGACTCGGAGAGCATGACTGAGGGGTCTGGAACCCACGAGCATGTTTTGCGCCCTGCTCAACAGGCTCTACCGCCGGTTGAGGGCGTGAACAAATCTACTCCTAGTGTTACAATCGAGGGAGCCTAACCCGCCTGACTACACAATCACATTGGAGAAATACATGAATCGAATGGCGTGCGCTTGCAGGCGTTGTTCTAATGCTGGTTCGTTGAGCAAGCGATGAAACAATAACTTAGGTTCCCAACGTATTAATGCTTGTAATCATAGTGAGCTTGCTATCCCAGCGCAGATGTCACAGTGCTAGGAAAGAACAAGGACGAGTCATTTTATGATAAACGGAGCTGAATAGACAAGACTTTATTAACTTCCAGCTTCTCAGCACGATATCTGATTAAACGAAATGAGAAGTACCTGTGTGAGGGTTGGGGAGTACCAGAACGACATAGCTTGTGAGTACTAATTGAGCGCGCGTATATGGGCGGCGTGATAGCACAGCATGCGCGTAGATAATAATCGACGATCGCGCAACATCATCATATAAGGCGCTCCTTCTGACGGGATAGGATTTAATAAGTATGTCGTTGATTCCCCCCCCCCCCTTCTTTTATACGTGAAAAAGACAAGAAAAGCGCATAAACCAAAGTGGCGCAGCGCGGTCACGGGGCGCAACACGGCGGTGAACGCGACGCGCGACGCGCCAATTTAGTTGATTGAGGTGCAGGATGACCTAATTCAAAGTCCGACAGTAAATAATCCCAATTCCGCCCGCAGAGACCTTCAGCAGCGACCACCTCCCATTCCTCCTCAATCCCTCCACCGGCTCTGCAGTCGGCAACAGTCGACATCGGATACCATGCAGACTCGTAGCTCCGTCCTTGGCAAGCGCTCTCACCGCGCAGAGCCCTCGACGCCGGTGGCGGCGTCGTCACCGACGTCGTGTTCATCTACCCTGATACCTACTCCCGAGGCCACCCCAAGCCCAAAAAGAGTGCGTACTTCTGCTACTGCTGAAGACGGCGACGGAAACAAGGAGAATGTCCCACCGTTGCTCCTGGTTGAAATGACGCCCAGTCGGTCTTTACAACGGACCAACACAGCCACAGATGTACTCGCGAGCCCGCATCGTTTGTCAAGTGAGTGAAATTGCGGCACCATTGTGATTCATCACATTCATGTATACTTTATTGCTCCTACAGCACCACGTCGTCATGCCTCGATGTCTCGTATGCTTTCAAGAACGCCATCAAGCTCCTTGGCCCGTCTATCCTTAGCTACGCCTCCCACAACACCGTCGACAGCTCATTTACCACTGCATGCTCGTGTACGTGCCTTACTACGACCGACCAGCAATCACGCGGGCGACATTGCTGGTCGCGATAGCGAGCGCACGGTCATTTCCGACTTTGTGAACTTCAAAGGCAATTTCAGGACCTTATACGTCAGCGGTTCCCCAGGCACCGGCAAGACGGCCCTTGTGAACAACATCTTGCGTGATGTAACACATAGCGTTATTTTTGTTAACTGTATGGCCATCGCCGGATTGGATGCTTTGTGGCAGCGTCTGGCCGAGGAACTTGCGACTACACGCCGTAAGTTGAAGGGCAAGGCTGCAGTTGAAGCGATCTTAAAGAATATGACGTCTAAACGGTCAGTCTCTGTCCCTGCAATCGAGACATCACGTGTTTATATTCGTCATTTAGAATCATTGTTTTGGATGAGCTCGATCACATCACATCGTCCATTCAGTCCCTCGACTCGCTCTTCTCGGTCACGCAAGCCTGCGAGTCTTTACGTATTATTGGCATTGCCAACACGCATACACTCGCTACGTCAGATATTGAATCTGTTCACACATTGCACTTTGCGCCCTACACTCCAGATCAGTTGCTCAGTATTCTCAAGATGAGGATTGTTTCCATCGACACCGAGCCTGGTGTTGATAAACTCTTGCCTCCTCCTGTCTTGTCCCTCCTTACAAAAAAGGTCGCTGCTCAGACTGGTGATGTTCGTGCCCTCTTCGAAGTATTGCGCGGCGCCATCGACATTGCCGCTGCCGAAAAATTCGATTTGTCGACCAATGTCATCAACGTTGCCATCACCCCAGCTCATATCCTAGCCGCCCTAAAGGCTTATTCCCCAGCTTCGGCTAATGCACGTGGTGCTACTAATAGCGAGACTGTCACCAAAACGCGTAACCTGGGGTTGCATGCTAGACTGGCTCTCCTTGCTCTCATTGTTGCTTCCAAGCGTGCTAGTCATGGGCTGTCACTGTCTTCGACTCCGCTTCCACCGGCGTCTCCCGTCAAGCGCTCTAACAGTTCGAGTACGCTTTCGAGCGGTGCCATCGATGCTACTCAGCTTCACACCTTCTACGTCACCATGCTCACACGAGGTGACAACTCCGTCTTCACTCCCGTTTCACGTAGTGAGTTCGCAGATCTACTGGGCATGCTTGAGACCGTCGGGCTCGCCGGCTCTTCGTCCTCTGCTGCCAATGCCGCCTCCTCAACCCCAAGCAAGACGGGTCGCCGCGCATTCAGTCGGTCAAAATCGTTCCACGGGTCGACACTCAAGTCTGCTGCCATTGATAACGTACGTTTGGCGGATGGTGTTATGCGTGATGAGGTCCTCCGTGGACTGGGGATTGATGAGCGGGACAACAAGTCGGGTGTTGCCGATGATGTGCGTGAGGCTGAGATCCGTGCCATCTGGGCTCGCGAACAGTCCAAGATCACGAAGGACCTGAAGGTGAAAGAGCGGGCGGGCCAGACTGTCGTTGCCGGATTCGAAGGTGCCATTGAAGACTAAGATGGTCATTGGTATTGGTAGTTCAGTGTTTCGTTCTCTATAAAAACAAAATGGGTTTTGTGGAACATTTCTTGAAAACAAAAAAGGAAACCTTTGTTTTGTCTTCACTTTTCTAATTTTTTTACTTGCTTCGTATTACTGTAGGTTTGTATTTCCCAATTATCTCGATTTGTGTGTTACCTTTGCTGTAATTCTAGATGTCACTACATCAGCTTTTTTTCTTTTCTCTTGCTCTACATTTGCAAATTACATAAATGCACATACACTCGCCCAGATACAGACATTGCTATTCACTATTTTACCATTCTTCCTCTTTTCTTCACGCGTACCCTTCATCATCCATCGCATCCATTTGTACATGGCAGCTCGCCTCATTTCATCCCCCGACCTATTTTTTTCGTGCTACTCTGTTTATATATTGCTTTTTTGCTCTTGAAATCTTATTTCTGCAGTTGCCAAATGACAGTTGAATCAATCGTTTTCGGTTTGGGCTGCCACTCGTTGATCATAACTCACCTTACGGATGCTTTGCGCCAAGGAGGCACGACGTCAGCGCAAAGCGGTGTCTTTGCCCGCATGTGCTGGTGCTGGCAGCTGTACCTTCTCTCTCTGCAGCTGCCAGCACTGACGGCGCTCGTTTTCTTGTTTTCACCTGCTGATACTTTCCTTACCGTCTTGACTGCTTGCAATACAAACTATCCCAACTAGTCTTGACCCTTGCTTAGAGAACCGTCCAAAATTCAAGCGTGACAAAGACTTTGCCTCCATCATTGATGCCGACCAACTTGCGCATCTTGTGACGAAATTCATGCGGGTCTTGTGACCAACTTGCGTGTCTTTCAACAAAATTCACGCGGGTCTTTTGACCAAAACTTATGCATCTTTAAGTGAAATTTATGCAGGCTTTTTGACCAATTTACGCATCTCTTGACAAAACTATCATTCACAAAGAGGACCTCGGACGTGGCTCAAATCGCTGGCCTCAAGTAGAAACAAGGCTATAGATAGGCCATGCAAATATGTGTAAACCCCAATGCCGTACATTCAGGTTGAACCAGAGGTGGAAGATTATATACATCACATTAGATGCCGCAGGCACATTGCTACCAATGGCTAGCACCAAATAAATTACATCGAGCCATGTAACTCCTTTTCTGCTTATGGGGACCGAGGCTCGCTTGCTGCGTTGCTGCCATCCTACTGTTTGGGATCGCTGCTTGCCTCGATCTCTCCACAGGCGCTATCCAGCCGGGCTCGGAAAGCACTACGCGCTTTCACCATGCACTGCCGCTCCATCTTAGCCTAGCCAGCACATGAGCCAGGGCCAAATATAAGGAAGGAACGCTACTTCAACCCTTCCGCACTTCAGCTTCAGCGCTCAGCCGCCGCCACCACTGTTAGTCTATCACTGAGCCGACTGAGCCTGAGTAGGACCATCATAATGATCAGTAAGATAGTCCAGACTAAGCCTTGATAGTCCTATGACTGTCTCAGGTGGGATGCAAAGGCGTAGGTCAATGCATAGGGAATATTATTGATTTGTGGTGTTTCCAACAAAAATGAATGAGTTATCTGATGCAACTTGAATAATCCCAAAATAATCTAGCGTGGCTATAAGTTGACTTGATCAATATATAATACCTGATGATTATGCCCGTCAAATTTTGTTTGCTTCATCCTTTCAGATGACAGAAGAAAAAGGGAATTGCTCTTGTTTTGGTATCTAGTCTGTCTGGTTTTTAGTATTATTTATGCTTGATAATCTCCTATGTCTGCAGTTAACTAATATCTTTGGAGGGAAAACCTACTAAGTCCGTTTATTTCGGGAATAGATAGGACGGTACTGGAATTCATTCTCACGTCATAATCCACTTCTAAAGCTATATTCACTGACATCACGGATTATCTGGATTATTATCAGTAATATTTCTTACAAGTTCCTCGTCACCATCCCTTCTCATTAATCTTTGTGATTATTTAAGCAACTACGGTTGCGGCATAGCTGTGAAATCAAAGTTCGTGATTGATTTACATTGATTATCGATTATCTTCCGCATCGGTCTCGGGCCTCAGCATCGGCCCGGGCAACGATGACGATAAAAGACAGAGCCAAATGCCCGACATTCTATAATACCTTTCTGGGTACTAACAGTACGCCTTGGTCGCACTAGCTTACTGGGCTAGCAGAGTGTCTGAACGACGGTTTTTTAACATTTTGAAAAAAGACTTATTAATGCGGGCCGTATCGGTACTAACAATACTCAGTGTATTAAGCTTGGTCACGGACCCGGGTGTAACCATGCTACACTTAAATCACATATTCATCCTCATGTCCCTTTTTCATCAAAAGCTACACCATGATATGAAGGTTCTCGGCCCGGAGCTGTACATGAATCTAATGTAGCAAGGACACGGCCTACTCTGCAATCATTATGTAATAGTGTGCGGGCTTGAACGTTGGCTAGTCAAATAGTTGAATCAAATCTGAGGCCCGAGCATTTATAAGAACTGATTACTACTCAGGCCGCTCTGGCCTGGATTAGCGCTCCTCCTAAGTTTCTCGGATCGCAGGCTGATTGTTGCATATACAACCATGTCTTCAGGTTCAATTGGCGTCACTGAGTCTTCCAATCATCTCCGAGTCGACCGGTACAATTACCTGTATCCTTCATATTACAATATTGTCCAGGCAACGTCTCTAGTAGAAACGCTCCTCTATGGTAAATATCCGTACCTGTAGCGTTGACCTAGCATCTTCATATTGGGTATCATAGGGGGTTACATGACCATTTTTTATAGATGCATACAGGTCCTTAATACAATTCGGCGAAAACGAGATGCTAGCTATAGTTGTAAGACCTACTGGCAGATGCCCTATTTGTATGGTGCATTGGTCATGCTGTTTCTAATCACCACAATAGTGAGTCGAGATCCCACATCATATATGCTGTTTACCAAAAAAGTCAAAATTAAACTAGAACCTAGTCACAACTATATTCTGCAGCTTCAAACAGATCTACGTTGATTCCAATGATGAATTGGTTTATCTTCCCACTGGATTTGTCTTGGACCGAGTCTTATATCCTGGGATACTCATGCTGAAGGCCGCTCTATTCGTGATTGCCGTTCTTATATCTGATTCGGTCCTGGTATTTGGAATTTCGCAAGCACTGATTGCATAGCAAAAGTAACGACTGAGGTTTTTGTGCAGGTCTTCCGCTATTATGTAGTCTTCAATAAATGTCTCAAAGTAGCACTGTTCCCAATAATGGCTTTTTTAGTTGATATTGGTATGTTGGAGATAATTCAATTTGTGAGGCGAACAAGCTCAACTATCTTCTGTAGCCGCTGGCTGTCTATTAATATACGGCATAGCAGATGCCAGCGGGCTTCCATATCCTGTGTCTTTGACCATCTCTGAGTTGAATGCGGGGGCTACTTATGATCCTTCACGCTTGGCACTTTACTCCATAACTCTTGTTCTTAATATTATGTGCACATGTAAGCACGTTAGCGTTCCTTTGTTTTCAAGTCCAGGATCTCACTTAAATACGTAGCCCTGATTACGTTCCGGATCTGGAAGATACAGAGGCAAGCCCGTCAACATAGTCCTCGGTCCGGTTATTTCAGAAACACCGTTTCAACTATTGTTGAGTCTGGTATCAATATTTTGTTTACTCGGGAAATATAGGGGGTGAAATACCACGTAACCTAGGCTTTATTTACTCCACCTGGATTGCAATTTTGTTAGGCACATTTGTCTCTGGTTCTACAACGTCGATATTCTTCCAAGACTCTGTGAGTATCGATAGTTTATCAGGTTTATACTGCATCGATACTGAACATTAACTCTGTTAAAATACCTAGACTGTACAAATTATTGTAAGCAGCAAGCCTTACGTGACGGTTTTTAATTATGAGCGAGACTAACTTATACGACGCAACCCAAATAATGAATCGACTTTAAGGCTATAACCGTAATAAAACCATCAATTGATTTGCAGCTATTTCCGCTAAAGTATAGTTTTCTAGTTCTCGGTTATAATTTCTCGTATGGGTCGAGGTATAGACACAGTAGGTAGTGGGCCACGAAACAAAGGCACTGGACGATCCAGTACTAGTACACATATTCATATGGGAGCCTTTCTAAGCGCTACATCCGTCAATGTCTCCAATAAGTATGCGAATAGCCAAGAGGTACAGGTCGCCATCAGTCGCGATGTCTGGCATGAAGACGATATCGAATCGGGGGACCATGTCCATGTTGGTCATGACTGCTCATATCCGCAAACGAGTGTCATATCCACCAATGACGATAGAGTCAAGTCAGAAATAGAGTTCGGATACGAAGATCGATAGTCATGGTCAAGGATATATTTGACTTTTATCAACTTCAAGGTAAGTGGAATAAATACTTTTAGGCAGGAACTCAGTTGCTAATTCTTGGTGCAAGGTGGCAGTACAATAACAGCAGCCAGGTGTGAAACACGTAATAATGAAGGGATTACTATATCTGTACTCGAATTTTTGTAGATGAAGGAAATGATTATTGCATTGAGAGATCGCGAAGTGGTAGAATCGTCCAAGTTCTATTATCTGAGAGCATTGAAAAAAAAAAACCCCCAAGGTAATCGCGTCCTGTAACTTGAAGAAGATGATCAAAGCCGAAGCTTGCATAGCTCCTCCACATCCTCATGTATGCAAACATGAAAGTGGATGATAAGTAAGGTATGCCAGCTACCAGCTGTTACTATTTGTCTGGTCGTCTAGGTCGCAACGACTACCAAGCGAGCATCGACACAAGGCAGTGCTATTTAAGTTGTTTGTTCAAAGAATGAGGGTAAAACAGAAGCAACCTTTGCGGGAGAAATAGGTAGCTCATCTTCGATAGCCTGAGTCATAAAAAATTCAGGAGTTCAAGTTGCGAGCCTGCCACTGGCAGGTCAAGTCAAAGGATTCGGCTGGGAGCACCTGCGCCTGATTTCCCCATTTGGTCTGACCCATTTGCTTCCGTCGGCAAGGATCGTTTGCTAGTGCAATGGGCGCGGCGTTGTGGCCATCCATTGCAGTGGTGCAGTCTGCACGACCCCTCCACGTTGCTTTCACACGGTTGTTGATAATACGTCGAATATCGACGAATTTCAACCATGAATTATATCCAGGCAAGTACCAAGTTTCCAACCACTACAAATACTGCCTTCCCTAAATATTCCGACAGCTTGAGAAACTAGGCATGCCTTGCCGCTGTCTGAATTCCTCGATCATTTAAAACTTATTCGAAGGTAATTTTAGGTGAAGGAACGTATGCTACGGTATACAAGGTGAGTGAAACCATAAATATCCCATTTCTGATTATAAGCTAAACAGACGGATGTTAGGGTCGCTCCCGCACCACGAACGAAATCGTAGCCCTGAAGGAGATCCATCTCGATGCCGAAGAAGGCACACCATCGACCGCCATCCGAGAGATCTCGCTCATGAAGGAACTCAAGCACCCTAACGTGCTTCGCCTTCACGATGTGATTCACACGGAATCGAAACTTGTCCTCGTTTTCGAGTACTGTGATCAGGATCTCAAGAAATACATGGATCAACATGGCGACCGCTGTGCTTTGGAGCCAAATCTCGTCCGCAGTTTTATGTACCAGCTGCTGCGCGGAATTGCTTATTGTCATGACAATCGAGTCTTGCACCGCGATTTGAAGCCTCAAAATTTACTTATCAACCGAAAAGGAGAACTCAAGATTGCGGATTTTGGTCTGGCTCGTGCATTTGGGGTGCCCGTCAATACCTTTTCTAATGAGGTCGGATCTTGGTGTTGTAGTTTTTATGGCTTCCTGAACTGACTTATGTAAAGGTTGTTACGCTGTGGTATCGCTCTCCCGACGTCCTACTAGGATCACGCACATACAGCACATCCATTGACGTCTGGTCGTGTGGTTGCATTTTTGCAGAGATGATCTCTGGCGTGCCCTTGTTCCGAGGCCGAGACAACGCGGACCAACTGCTTCATATCATGCGCATCATTGGTACACCTGACGAGAGGACTCTTCTCGGAATTGCACGAGATTCAGTGACTACCAATACCCCTTTCAGTTAATACGAAACGCTGACATTTCCGCACGTAGCCTGACGTCCAAATTAAACAATACCCACGATACCCCAAGATACCTTTCCAGCAAATTCTCCCCAAGGCTTCCCCTCAAGGTAGCTCTTTCTGTATGATTGAGTTTTATGGCATCATTAAAATACTTCTTCCCCTCTAAGCAATTGATCTGTTGGAACGCCTCCTCCAGTTTGACCCTGCTAAGCGCATGACCGCCACCGAGGCATTGTCTCATCCTTATTTTACCTCCCAGCCCCAAACGATGCCTCCGCCACCAGCGTTCTACCCATACCCTCCGGCACAACAGGCAGCCTACCAACCGGCGGCATTCGTGCCAGCCAACGCACAGCAATACGCAGCAGCTCAGCAGGCCCAAGCACAGGCCCAGGCTCAGGCCCAAGCGCAGTACAATGCCAACATGATGGCTGCCGGGTATCCTGCTCAGCAAGCGTATCGCTAAGCCAGTTTAACTTCCGATCGCTCGGTTTCAAACAAATTTTCTAATTTCTCATCTCTCTTAAGCCTTTTGTTTTCGCTTCTTCCACGATCTCAACTCCTGATTCCGAGATACATGAACACTAATTCTTAAATCCAGTGCCAATATCCCCCCTGTAAACCATTCTTTCTTTTCTCTTTCACGTCTCCCTCTTGTTCCTCATTCATTGCCTCGAAGCAAGTGTATAGTATCAGTGTACTCTAACAAATCTTCAAGCTTCAAGTTTCAAATTGTACATTTTCATCATGCATTCTTAAATCGACGAATAGCCGGCCATATTTTGCTACGACACGTCAATGCAAACTATTTAATTCCATATTCATTGAATAGCACTTCGGAATTTTCGCGGCTAGTAACAGTGAAAAAACGATTGCCACCCCGCAGGCCTTTCTCATATATTCGCAAGCCAAACATTCGCCCTATTTTCGACTCCATCCCTACCTTCCAGTCTTTTCGTGCATTATACCTAGACCCCCGTCTTTATTTGCTATGAACAGTCCCAGCTCCTTAACAGCGCCTTCATCTTGCTCAAGCACAAACACTGCCCTGACTAGATTTTTTTTATGGCTCAAATAATGTCTTGCTGGTACCATAGCCATCCGGGTAAATTTGCGTGGCTGTAAACTCGAAAGCATGCTTGCACTCAGGCGGTTAGGGCCTAGACATGGGTGCAAGATGTGTATGATGAAAAAAGATGTTTCCACGCATCGAGAAGCTGTTATCGGTTTTTATTTGTTTGTTTTTATTTCGAAAAGCTGGAACCACTGCCGTTGGTAGTGGAGTCAACTTTTATAAAGTCGCAGAGAACTTGGTAACAGTAAGATGATGAATCGAATGACGCTGAAGTTGACAATGGGTGCAATGCACACAGAATGAAAGAGCCATAGTCGAGGTTATTCAGACAAACAATGTAGGGGCAGTCGACCGGAGCTTGTATATCCGTTCACCGTCTTCCCTGTAGCAAGCGCTTTGGATATTCCCATGCCGAGAAGGGAGAAAATCCGCTTGCGAGCAAAGTCAGGGTAGGACTACCGAGAGCAGGCTTGGGCTTCAAAGATGTGTGCACCAATGCTATAAATCCAGATGTACGTGGTATATGTCTCCAGAGGTCATTATAGGAGCATTTGAGCATGAACCCGTACTATATTGTTACAAGAACACGTCCAGAGAAGTTCGTGAACAAGTCCCAAACGAGGCAGACACTGGAGTACATCAATAGTAGACTCTTGAAAATTGTACACGAAGTCATGCCTGTGTGCATTTGCAAAGGATAAGGGGGAGAAATCCTTGATGCGCGTAGAAGTGCAATGATATACCCGTAATATGACCTGTTATGTCGCGCAACTTTGTCTTTTCAGTAGCCCATTTATCTTGAAGATATCATTCGTCGTCTGGAAGCAACACCTGGATTTTCATTGTCCAGTCCAGCTTAACTACGCAATCTGGTAGCGTGGCAAAGCTATGACCACTGGCAAATTCATTAAGAATGATCCCGATAGAAGACGAGAGGAAGGCTTTTGACATCGACGCCAGTTAAAATAGGCTCTATAGTTATACCATGCATTGGGTTCATACCATCGACAATTTCGAGGCATGGAGATAGATGCACACCCCTTGAGCCACTATATCACCCGACTCCGTTGCTTGGCCTCACTAATCGTGTTCGTGCCGCGAACCGGGATGTGCGACGGCAACGGCTAGGTCCTTGACGTTATTCTCCAGGCGAATTTACTCAATCAGTGTCTTAGAACCTTCGACGTTGATATCTCATGATAGTGGTAGCACTTTGGAGCAGAAGAGAGCTCCACAAATTGTATAGAAGACATAAAAAAAGATAAGATAACCGAAATGCGTTTAGGTCGAGGAGCATTGGGCGGCCAATTTTACAGCAATAAATAAATAAAAACCAGGTGATGAAAACGTGCTGTTCTCAGAGGATTTCCTGTAGGTGCTACTGGGTGCGTTCAGTGACGACAGGTGGTACTAAACTACAGCACAGTGACGAGGTAATAACATTCTGAGTGATCAATCGTGGATTTCGATGGAACAGGTCAACGCTGTCGAGTCAACTACAACTTCTATTTAAAATGATAGTTGACTCTAGCCGAGGATTTGAGCGGGTAGCTTTAAGACATTCGTATACGCTCATATAGCATGTTTGTTCGAGTTAAAGTATCTCTTGGAATAAATGGGATGAGAAAATGACTTATATATTCGGTAGATAAAATGTATCGGTTTTATACATGTATGTTAATTGTGAGACATAAGACAAAAGAATACAAAAGATACAAAAAGAAACTATTGTTATGACGCATACAAAAGTCCGTGCTATATTCGTAGCTGTTTATTATCCTTATTATCCAACAGTATCCAAGAAGAGCAAGCGACTAAATATCTTTAAAGGAGACCTGCATCATGGACAACTTCAGTTGAACTGGCCGGCTGTTTATTTTGCTTGTAGGTGTTGATCCACTAATAGGCCTGGTTCCGCAATGCATGCTTAATCTCACACCATGCTTAAATAGCATATTCGTAATGCCCTTTATATGAAAGGGTGATATAAGACAAATGCATCGGACAAGAAAACAATACACTTGGATGCTAATTAAACAGCCGAATCTGCAAGCAAAATTCGAGGTATTGAACTTGAGGCTACGTGTTTTAACCAGTACAAATTCAAGCAAAAAAAGACGATACAGACCAGTTCAGAAGTCAAGAGATATTAACCCCAAGATAAAGAGGGAGAGTTAAGTGAAGCAAGCCAAGACGTTCTCAAAGAACATTGTCCCCAAGTAGCTCTATATCTTCACAAACCAAGCGTCCGCCCGATTCTCGATCCCATCCGCACGTCCAGACTTCTCACGCATCGCACCCAAAGTCTCATCCTCTTGTGAAATAAATAACCCCAGCCCCTTCACGGCTCCATCATCACCGTCAAACACAAAGACCGCCCTGCCCAGTTTCTCATGTTGCTCAAATGGCGTCTTGTTGGCCCCATAGCCATCTGGGTAAAGCTGCACAGGTGTAAAGTCAAAAGTGTGTTCGTACCCCAGCGTCACCGCCTTGGGTTTTGAAACGGGAGTGAGACGGACGTGCGATGACCAGAGGCGTTCCCATGCACCAAGGAGCTGTTGACGAGGATGGTAGTGGTGGTCCGCAGAGCTGGGGATGATAGTGGTAGCGGCCGCGGAATCAACTTTAGCGAAATCATACAGGACTTTTTGACAGTAAGCAGATGAATTGGATGACGTCGATGAGAGTCCAGATGCGCAGAGATTGAAAGAGCCGTAGCCAGGGTTATGATACGTTCCCACAAGCGCATCCAGGTTCACTGAAGTCTTAGCGGGCTTCATAATATCCCCTTCGTTTGTGGGGAGCGCCTTTTCATCATCTCCAACAGTCGCCTCATTAAGGAGAGCCAAGCTATCTAACTGAACACCGAATGCTTGCTTTAAAAGAATATTATGGATCTTTTTCGTACTACCAGATACCGAGTCCGTGTTTCCAAGAAGAATAAAGCCGATATTGTCGTCTGGAACGAAGGAGACTTGAGTTGAGTATCCAGGGACGTCTCCGGTATGCCATACGATCTAATTCGAAAATTTGAAGGTGATGAAAAGATCCAGGTTGTTCAATGAGTTTCTTCTATAGGTAGTGGAAACAAAAAAAGGGAATCAAACAGGGTATCACGAAAGCTTACCGAGTGGTCCAAGAAGCTATCTCGGAACCAGCCAAGGCCATACCCAAGCAGCGAGATATTGTCATAATGGGCGACAGAGTGAGCAGTTGTCATGGCTTCGTAAGTATCTAGGGGTAGGATAATCTTTTCTTGTCCATCGTGGACTTGAACACCACGACGGAGAAGGAGCTCTATCCATTTGGTCTAGTGTACGTTAAACAATGAGCATATGTATGTAATTCCGGAGCAAACCTCATGAGAAAGACAGGAGGTTTGGAATAGAGAGAGAGGAAACCACACACCATGTCACTTGTGCTGCTGATAATTCCACCAGGACCAGCATTCATCCCAGACCCAACCTCATCTGAGAAGCAGTGTGGAAGCAACCGGCCAGAGTCCGTCCATGCATCAGTCATCCTGCCCGTTTTGACCGCTTTGGAGATTTCAAACGTTGTGGATTCCATGTCAAGGGGAAGGAAAATCCGCTTGTGAGCGAAGTCTGGGTAGGACTGGCCAGAATAGGTCTCTAAGATGTGCATGCCGACAATATACATCTATTTATACATTGTAAGACCTCAGGAGGCTGTCATAGAAGCTTTGAAGGAGAGGATGTACCATGTTGTTGTAGGACCATCTCTGGCGCAGCTCGTAGGCGGGTCGCAAATGAGGGAGACGACGAATTGCGTCAAGAGTGGAATCTTGAGGACCATAAGAAAAATCATGTCTATCGTTATAGATAGCAACTCGAGTTTAGAAGGGGGTGAGGGCTCCTTAACCCAAGTCCAAATACCTAGGCATGCCCGTAACATGACCGAGAATGTCGCGCAAATTTGCTTTCTCAGTAGTCCATCTATCTTCAAGTTGCCATTCACTATCAGGGAGCAGCGCCTGAATCTTAGTCGTCCAATCTAGCTTGTCCATGCCCTCAGGTAGTGCAGTGACATTACGACCATTGGCGAAATCATCGATGAGGATACCGATAGACGATGTTAGAAACGCCTTTGACACTGATGCCAGTTGGAAGAGGCTCTAAAATAGAACAATGCATAATGATTTCAACAAAAAGGGGTGGAAACATACATCTTGCGTAACCCCATCACCCGATTCCGTTGCTTGGCCCCATTGAGTATATTCATGTTGCGAACCAGGATGGACGACGGCAACTGCCAGGCCCTTGACGTTGTTCTCCAGGCAGATTTGTCCAATCAGTCCTCGGACTTCTGTAGTCAATATCTCGCGACGGGCAGTATTTGTTTGTGACGGATGTGGATTCCATAGATTGAGTAGACCAGAGAATGAAGATAAGATGGTAGTCAACGCGTTCGAGTCAAAGAGCATGATCTTGAAGCGACTCGGGGTGTGTCACTGTAAGCAACACCGCTGGAAGAAGAAAGGCCAGGTGATATATAGCATGTTCTTGCGAAGACGAAGCACTCGTTGCCGACAGCGCCGAACGATCTTCGAAGAGAACGGTCGCTGCGCGTCTACGGCGCAGCGATGACACCAACGACAACCAGCCAAGAATTCCAAATGGAGGAAATCAAAGACCTGGACGCGTTGGATGCGTCTTTCATCCAAATAAAAAAAAACTAGTAAATCCAAACTACGACTCGGACAACAACTTAACATAGACGCCAATCTTTACTCTCCAACAGATCTGAGATAGCTGAATTTTTCAATTAGGATTTTCAACGATGACAGGTGAACATTACTAAATGGATGTTTGAAGTACAGTAGTCTACATTGATAATGACAAGAGAGCCTGAGGGGGAGGATGAAGGATGAAAACAAAACGAGCGAGTACACCAAGAACACCGATAGTACCCAGAGAAAGAGAAAAGATTGAATTATTTGACAATAGAGAATAGCAATGACAAGAATAGACAGTTGTTGAGACCAAGGATCCAGCGCCGGTCAACGGAGCAGGCGTAATAAACAACATCACCGGTAGGCTTGTTGTTGAGCTGCGGGGTTGCTTTGATATGGCATCATGTTAGCGCCATACTGAGCTTGGGCCTGGGCCTGCACTTGCGCCTGAGCCTGGGCTTGCGCTTGGACGTGTGCGGCCTGTGCTTGAGCTTGCGCCTGTGCCTGTGCCTGTGCTTGAGCCTGAGCCTGCGCCTGCGCCTGCTGGGCTGCAGTGATCTGCTGCGCGGTACTGGATGAAACATATGACGTGGGTTGGTAGGGTACTTGCTGAGCGTGAGGGTAAGGATAGAAGGTAGAAGATGTCCCCATGGCTTGGGTTCCGGAGGTGAAGTAAGGGTGTTTGAGCGCTTCGGCAGCGGTTATACGTTTGGCAGGGTCGAACTGTAAAAGGCGTTCAAGTAGGTCGATCGCTAAACGTAGAAATTTGTTTCAGTATCGTAAGAAATGCATTCGTAACGCCGTGGGCTTACCTGGAGGGGACGCTTTGGGTAGGATTTGTTGGAATGGGATTTTGGGATATCGAGAGAATTGTTTCAATTGAACGTCGGGCTATGGAAGACTTGGTTAGATGGCGTTGTGGCAATGCTTTGAAGATTTGGGAGAATTACCGAGTCTCGTGCAATTGCTTGAAGTGTCCTGTCATCGGGCGTTCCAAGTATACGTACGATCTGGTGCAGTTGATCTGAGTTATCTCGGCCTCGGAACAACGGCACACCAGAGATCATTTCCGCAAATATGCAGCCGCATGACCAGACGTCGATCGAAGTGCTATATGTGCGCGAGCCGAGGAGGACGTCTGGAGAACGATACCATAACGTAACAACCTTGAGAATGATTAGGAAAATACACATGAAGAACGTGGTTCGTAAATCTCACCTCGTTAGAGAATGTATTGACGGGCACGCCGAATGCGCGAGCCAAGCCAAAGTCTGCAATTTTGAGCTCGCCCTTACGGTTAATGAGAAGATTCTGAGGTTTCAGATCACGATGAAGAACACGGTTATCGTGACAGAAAGATATTCCACGAAGTAGCTGGTACATGAAGCTTCGGACAGTGTTTAGTTCGAGCGCGCAACGATCGCCGTGTTGATCCATGTACTTCTTGAGATCTTGGTCGCAATACTCGAAAATGAGAACGAGCTTGGTCTCTGTGTGGATAACGTCGTGTAATCGGACAATGTTGATGTGCTTGAGTTCCTTCATGAGAGAAATCTCCCGGATGGCTGTAGATGGCGTGCCTTCTTCGGCATCGAGATGGATTTCCTTCAGAGCAACAGTCTCGTTTGTTGTGCGAGATCGACCCTAGTTTCTTGATTAGGTGGTGTGTATTATAAGTACTCGCGAATCAAACACACCTTGTACACCGTGGCGTAGGTTCCCTCGCCTGTAAGGACGTGAACTATTAGTATGGCGTCATGTTTGGTACTGCGTAAAAGTGCACACCTAGTTTCTCAAGCTAAAAAAAAAATGGAATAGGAACATAAGCCAGGAGTTTATAATACAAAACATAAAAGACATACTTGGATGTAATTCATGGCAATGAGCGATGTAGCACTCGGACTCGGAGCTGTGCCCGGAGGGGGGGTGTCTGGGGAAGGAGTTGAAGTGAGGCGGATGTGCTTCCGCCACATGGCTCGGAACCAAAATCTTATAAACCATGGCTGGGTGGCAGTGCTTGGGCGAGACCTCGCGCAGCCTTGCCACAGGTTCTCCACTGGCAGGCGCGTCTGCTTGACGGGATGCTATTCTTCGCTTTGTCTGCTCCTTTTGTCGCTATCGCATCTCTCGCTAAACCGCTTTGCTTACAGCTCTCACACTAATGTATCCTGAGACAAAAAAGAATAAATACTCAATTATATGAACACTCAAGCCGACTACTCTTCGAGTCTACATGCACTTCATGTTTCTAATTATCGTGTCATTGCAAGCGCCATGATTATCTAGTTTCTCTTAGGCCTTATTTTAATACAAGCTCTATGAAGCTTTAGACCAATCATCTTGCACTATCGTAGCCTACTAATCACCCTAAAATAAGTTCTTCGAAGTTCAAGGTCGTTAATCAAGACAATTCCCTCTATCCGTATAAAGCAGCAAGAAGACTAATGACAGATATCTACTGCAGGTCTTACAACTGTACTAAATATAATTGCCGATGTCTGGGTGGGTAACTCATTGTTTTGTCAAGTATTAGGCATAGCAAGTCTGGGCCTCTAAAGGAGCTGTGCTGATGACCAAACATATAAACTACTGAATATGCTTCTTTTTGAAATGAACATATATTAGCAAGAATGTATTTTATATTTTATATTTCGAAAGATTCTACCATCACGTTGAGTTTCTTATTCATCGACTTGAAAAGTATCCCTCTCGTCGCCACAGTGATTCAGCCACACGACCCTCCAATTGGCTGGTGGCGCCCGGAAAGCGAGCCTTGATATGTCTTGATAGTTTGATATATAGCCTCCTAAAGCGATCATGTAACAATCGACTTTATCAGTACAACCACAGCGTCTTAAACGCTTAGCTCTACATTTTAAAAATAAGTACCCCTCCGAGTAATTACCGACCGGAAACTCGCCGATTCTGCATCGGAGAATGTTTATTGCACAATCTGCACGTTTATCAGCAGGCTAGGAGTATCCGCCGAAAGCCGTACCGTGACGGATTGCCAAAAAGAAGTAATCAGTGCTCAACATTCAGCGCTCAGCGCTTGGCGCCCAACTCTCGGCTCCAGCCGCTCAGAAAGGCCGCCCGGAACTCAAACTCATCCGCTAAGGCAGTGTCAGATGGCTTTGGGTGTTCTACGTGTTCCGATATTTACTGGACTTCTCCCTATTGCGATCTTGTCAAGTGACTCGGTGCCACAAGCTTAGATTCAAAATCGCTATATGCAACACCAGAGTACAACTTTTTTGGAAATGAGGCGATGATTGAATATTGAATGATGGGGTACCATCCGAGATAAGCCCTACAATTGCAAGTATGCGCCTCCGGATCTGATATTCTGGTATTATTTATTCCTTGTACTAACAGATTTTTATATTAAACAGCATACGGTATTCATCTGGGAAGACACCAATTCTCGACCCTCAAACTCCCCGGCAAATGTCCCAGCCAAGGATTGCAATCGTAACAGGCAGTGCAGTTGGCATTGGCCACGCAATCGCACTTAGACTTGCAGACGATGGCTGCGACCTTGTATTGAACGACTTGCCTAGCCAATCAGAGCAATTGAATACCCTTGTGAAAGAGATTGAAGCCAAAGGACGCAGAGCTATAACTTATATTGGCGATATTTCAGCAGAAAAAAACGTTCAGGAACTCGTTGATACCGCAGTTACATCGTTCGGTGGACTAGACATTGTACGCGCTAGCATGATTTCATATAATCAACTTTTAACGTGTTTCTTAGATGGTGGCCAACGCGGGTATTGGACTGCTTGGGTCTATTATGGAGAGTAAGTTGAAGAAATGCTTTTGGGGATTCTTTTCCAAGTTTTGCAAATAAACTCCTTTTTTAAAACTGACAATGAATATTTATCCAATCTTAGCATCTATGGAAGATTTCAATAAAGCGCTCAGTGTTAACTTGGGCAGTGTTTTCCTATCGTACAAGTATGCCGCTGCGCAAATGATCAAACAAGGCCATGGCGGTCGTATCATTGGTGTGCCTTTTTTCACATTTAACCATGCTTTGTTCTAATCGATTCGATGTCGTTTACAGGTGCCTCTTCTGTCTGGGGAAAGACTGCTCGGGTATCTACAGGCGCATACAGTGCGTCGAAATTTGCTATTCGTGGATTAACTCAATCAGCAGGTCAGGTTTAATACTTATATGATTTTTATAAAAGATTTAATTTTTTTTTAGCCCAAGAATGGGGCCAATATGGTATTACCGTCAATGCGTATTGTCCGGGTCTAATTTGGACACCAATGAGTGAGTTCACTGTTCCATGCAATTTCACATAGGGTATGTTTCATCTACTTATCTTTCCAATAATTAAGTTCAAAACGGTCATGATTTCATGAAAAGCACAAAATTCTATGGTTCTTCCGGTGACATGAGAGAAGTTGCAAGTAAAATCTTATTCTCAACCTAAATCTCTTGTTTATTATTTCTTTTGCTCAGTGGGCCGAACTTAGTGCTGTGAAGAGGCATGGCCTACCTGAGGATATAGCCAACCTTGTTTCATTTTTTGCTTCAGAAAAAAGCAGTTTTGTCACAGGGCAGAGTGTAAGTCAATTCTGGCATTCGAGCAATAAAGTTGAATACTAATATTGAATCCATGAATAGATTCTGGCAGATGGCGGTACACTATTTGATTGATTTTACTAATTAAACTTTCTGTCAACATGATCTCACATGTATGAATATATCGTGGTTTTTTTTTTGCTGAGATCGCAAATGAATTAATATTTAGAGGGAATTAATCCGCGTCTCAGTCGTCGCTCACTGTCCCTCGGTTTTTATTTTATTTTATATAGTTGTCACTTTATTGCTCCCATTCGCTTACACAAGGAATTGGCATACGTACAAGTGTGGCAAGTATCTGGGAATAGTCTTCAGAGAGACTCTGAAACTCATGTCTCCCGACTGGCTTCCAGCAGAACGATCTTTCTGCTTTGACAAGTTCACCGTGTTTATAGTCCAAATATGTATATAATTCTCATATATGACACCTGCTAGTCGATTCTGGTGTGTTTATCTAACAAATTACTGTCAAGCATGGTTGATACATATTTTTCTTGGTTCTAGCTCAGGAACTTTGAACGGTGTTTCAACAATATCAACGTGCTTCCTAGTTGTTTTTTGCCCTAAACTCAGCCGACTGCTCTCAAGCCTCTTATTCTATATTCCTGTTCAAATGCTTTCTACCGAGAAACACCTACACTAAGCGGTGTCTTTGGAATGCGCGGGGTGGGGGGGAGGGCAAATGCGCGCTAGAGACTCGGAGTGACCCACCACTTTGCTCCGTCCACCACCACATTTGGCCGTACAACTTACTCTTTTAACCCAACCTTCCTTCCCTCTAAACATTATTTTCTCCCTTTGTTCGTCGTGACCTGGATGCTAGCCACAAGGGAAGCAATCAGCGAAAGAAGGAGAGTCCCTCTCACCCTACTGCTTACCTCTATTTTTCCAAGCCCAGCCGCGATCGGAAAGCGCCAAGCGCTGTCATCCAACACCGCATCTAGATCACATAGCGTGCTCCAAGGAGCATGTACTCTTTCCGGTCAATGCCGTCTCGTTAAATTAAAGAGGATGAATGGGTTTACTTCTGCGTCACGGCAGGTATCAATTTGTTCTACAATGCTTAACGGGCAGTACAATAAGTTTGATCAGCCGGAGTCAGACTAGCATCGGCATTCCCACCGTCAATACATAAACGGCATTCGCTCCGTCTGTGGTAATGCTGTAGGCGATATCACGTCAAGCAGCATTCATGATACGTCCGGAGCACGTCAAGCTATATCTGAAACGACGTCATCATGACAAGGTCACATTGTATAGCGCATGTATGCTCAAATTGGGGTCGTCGTCAGGTAATCAGTGCATGATTTGATCAACTTTGATTATGCTCATGACGTGTGATATCATAGGTACTGAACCGAATAGTACATACATATAACGCACGTATCATATGGGCATTGTCCAATACATCATCAATTGTCCCTTACTCCGTCCATCCTAGACTTATCACTAAATGCCGAATTTAAGAGTTGCTATCGTTACCGGCTGCGCAGAAGGGATTGGGCGGGGAATTGCCCTTCGACTTGCAGAAGATAGATGCAATCTTGTGTTAAATGACCTGCCCGAGCAGTCTCAAAAATTGAAGTCTCTTATTGAGGAAATCAAATCTAGAGGACGTGCAGCTACTCAGCATACAGGAGATGTTTCCGTGGAAAAAGATGTTCAAGAACTCGTCGGGACGGCAGTGTCCTCCTTCGGTGGCCTGGATATTGTGAGATGTTACTATGCTCTTCATATGATAATGATCATACTAAAAGAGTAAATATGGCTAGATGGTGGCTAATGCAGGTATCGGAATGGTCAAGTCGATTTTAGATAGTAAGTTGGACCTTGGCTAAAATATTTTGCTGTTAGAACTATCTGCAACTCATTCAATGCAGCTTCTTTGGAGGATCTTGATAGAACATTCAATGTAAATATGCGCGGTGTCTTCTTATCATACAAGTATGCCGCTGCACAGATGATCAAGCAGGGTCGTGGTGGACGAATTATTGGTATGATACTCACGTTTTCAACGATTTTTATTTACCACTCTAAGTTCTATTCACCAGGTGCATGTTCTACGGGAGGGAAAGTAGGAAAACCGTTTATTGGTGCATATTCAGCGTCCAAATTCGCGGTTCGTGGGTTGACTCAGTCCGCGGGTAAGAGGGGAGAAGCTAATTTCAAGACTTTCCGCCTGTACTAAATCTGACATTAAGCCCAGGAATGGGGGGCACATGGAATTACAGTGAACACATACTCTCCTGGACTTATATGGACCTCATTATGTAAGTCGACCTTCGAGTTACCATTTTGTTAGCTTCGTTCACCCGTCAAAATCGTCTATGTATGTATAGCCCAGCGAGTCAGCCTTGATATCAAAAGTCGGGGGATCTATGGTGATTCACCTGAAACAGGCGATACTAGAGAAATTGTAAGTGGAACATTTTACTCCTGATATAAGCTGAACGACTAATTTATGAGTGCTTTTTCATA
Source organism: Agroathelia rolfsii (assembly GCA_018343915.1). Lineage (NCBI taxonomy): Eukaryota > Fungi > Basidiomycota > Agaricomycetes > Amylocorticiales > Amylocorticiaceae > Agroathelia > Agroathelia rolfsii. Next base: position 4,901,023 of record JABRWF010000002.1, read on the forward strand.
GTGGGAGAGGCTTAGTGCCATGAAGAGATTCGGGCAAGTCGAGGACATTGCCAACGTGGTCTCGTTTTTAGCTTCCGAAAAAAGTAGTTTCATTACAGGGCAAAGTGTAAGTTTTTCGGTCCAAATTAGTTGCTTTGAGGCATGTCACGAATAATTCTATAGATTACGGCGGATGGCGGCACGCAATTTGATTGAGTCTGTCGATACTGAGAGGGTATCATACCTACTAGTAGCAGCTGTATATAGGACTCAATATAATCACATGCACCAGCACATAAGCCTGAAGTATTTATGTGGGCTGGATGGTGGTACCAACTTGTCGCAATCGCATGAAGAGGACCTGGATCCGAGGACATCCTCACTGGCAAAGTCGATGCTCAACTTGGACTAGCAAAAGTATTTACAGCTTCTATCACGGGTTCGCTATTAATAAATAATTCATACGTGTCTCATGATTATCCTGATGCACTCTGATGTCCACATGTATTGTTGGAGTTGCAATCCGTGCGTCCGATGCAGAGAATAATCTTATCACGTGCTTAGATTGTATTCTATCCACCCAATGTAAATTTTCGTATCTCTATCCCTCGCAAGTTGTCGCAGCTTATGTGACAAGCATCAGCCAGGATTTCAATTGTGACAAGCAGTGTAAATGGAATTGGTCTTTAGATCGCACTTCGAACTGTGGAAGACGGTTTCAATCTTGTTTTGAACAACTTTCTACGGTTCCTAACAAGTAAAGGCAACGATTAAAATCTCTCAGCCAAAAATTCATTTTTAACGAAGTCAACTTGAGACTGAGTTCCCAAAGACGGCTCAAAAATCCACTTCCGAGGCCTTTTTTCCCCTACCTTTTGACCTGTCTAAGCGCCGTGAAGCAATATACTAGTAGTCTACCTGAGTATGCCACCCGATTTATCTCTTTTCTTGCATCAGAGAAATGTAGTTTTGTTACAAGGCAGAGTGTTGGTTAATTTTGCTATTTCAAATTGATATCAATATCAGACTTACAATGGTGTTTTTTGGCAGATGAATGTACACAATTTGGTATTGTGTACTAATATAGCAAATATTAGGAATAAAATCATGATCCGCTGCAATTGATAATAAAGTATATGAAATACACAAATAGCTACCATTTAGTCAAGTTGGCCAACGCCGCTGAAATACATACGATTATGGTCAAGTTTGAGTTCTGAAGCCCGAGGGTTTGCTGGCGGCTGTTAATAACTTGAATCAGAGGGAAAAATTGGCACACCAAGCCAATTTAAGAGACCTACTAGTGAAGGATAAAAACACAAGTGGCCCAAATGGCTTCAGTTTGCGAAATACGCACCACATAAGTTTTTCTTGAAAACTTGGAAAGAATTTTTTGTATAGAGTTCAAAAGCTCAGGTCAAACGTTCTTTGGGTCATGCTGTCACTCCGGAGTTTCTCAGAGGAAATCATCATTTCTACCGATACTTCTACCAACCGCTTTACTTTGAGTAAAAGGATTGGTAAAAGCAAGCATCATGTGGCCATGTTCTAGCGGTAAAATAGATCACGTGATCAGCGCTTTTTACCAAATCCTTTATTCAAAGTAAAGGGATTTGTCACAAGATTGGTAGAAAAAATATTTTTCTCTTCAAAGCCCCAGAGTGTATATTAAGGCGCATGTGACAATAAGTTCTGTGAAGTGCTGACCTATAATTTGGGCACGTGGTGTTCTAGGCGAGATAAATGGAAAGACATCTTATTTGTAATACTTCCATCTTGCTCTTAATCTCTCATATGATGTCCAGCCCTAAGACTGCAATTGTTACAGGAAGCGCGGAGGGAATTGGTCGAGCAATTGCCCTCAGACTCGCTGATGATGGATGTAATCTCGTTCTGAATGATTTACCAAGTCACTCAGCCAAACTAGACGTGGTTGCCGATGAAATACGAGCCAAAAGTCTTAACGCTGTTATTTATATTGGAGATGTATCGGTTGAAGAAGACGTTCAGAATCTTGTCACTAAAGCAGTGGCTTCATTTGGTGGCTTGGACATCGTTGGTGTTTATTTTTTTTCTCATGAATAGATGAAAAATTCAGATGCAAGCGTAACGTTTCAAGATGATCGCTAATGCGGGTACTAGTATTATAAAATCAATACAGGACTGTGGGTTACTAGTATCTACGACAAGTTTTGCACATCTCATGAAAGAAAATTTAATCCAAAACTTTATAGTATCTTTGGATGATCTTGACAGAGTCCTAGCTGTCAATGTTCGTGGCGTTTTCTTGTCATATAAATATGCTGCTGCGCAAATGATCAAGCAAGGACGAGGCGGTCGCATTATTGGTATGCTTTACCTCATAAAGGATTTCTATTTTACATTGAAATGAACAAATTGTAGGTGCATCATCCACTGCTGGAAAGGTGGGGATGCCGTACTTGGGTGCATACGCGGCCTCAAAATTTGCTGTTCGTGGATTGACACAGTCGGCTGGTATGGCCTATTAAGTTATTAAGGGGAACTATATCTAATTCTTGTACAGCTCAGGAGTGGGGACCTCATGGTATCACTGTCAATACTTATTGCCCAGGGCTTGTTGCAACGCCGCTAAGTACGTTAACATATTAGTCAGAAGAGATATTCCGATCTAAAAGTTTCCTTGTTTCATAAATCTATCCAGCTATAAGACTGAATGATGAGATGAGTAACATGAAATTATTTGGCTCAAATCTTGATGCAAGGGAGGCTGTAAGCATTCATCTTTGCATTCCGTCTCACTATCTAGTTTACAAAATATTTTTAGTGGTCCAAGATCAGTGCCATGAAGCGACATGGAGAGGTTGAAGATATCGCTAACCTGGTCTCATTCTTGGCTTCCGAGAAGAGTGATTTTATTACGGGACAAAGTGTTTGTTGGATTTTTCTAATAGATATCCCGCTCAGGGTTTGACTAATGGTGAGATTTCCGACAGATCACGGCAGATGGAGGGACAGAGTTCTCTTAATGTTTTTTATTTTTTATTTTTATTTTTGTTTTGAAAAAAAGAATTTTTGGCCTAGCAGGGCTTTGTAATCATGCTCAGTATTTTGTAAATGAAGCATGCAGTAACTGAGCGTTGAGCAGCAAGCCTAATCGGATCACATCGAGCAACAGGCTCCACACCATCCCCGCTGCAGCTCCATCGGGCAATTCACCTTGCTATTATATCCCACCTTTCTTGCCCTCGAATTTATGGCCAACTCAGAAGTATAGTGACACAGCCATATTTTTACCGTAATACTACCGAGTATTCTTAGTAAAGAGGCTTTTGGGAAGCATAATAAGGATAGTGAACTTGACACACATTCACAAAAATCACATATAATTGCCGTACATTCTGACTAATCCCATGAATTACTTGGCTTGTACTTGCCTGTTTTAGACTGAGTATCTCAAGCATGCCGCTGCTCGGCATTCATCGGCTATCAGCTCAAGAGAGCGCATTTCATTTGCCAGCCCCTCTGCAGCTTCGAGGGCGAGAAAGGTGGGATATAATAGGAGGGTGAGTTGCCCGACGGAGCTGCAGCGGGGAGGTCGGGCCGGCGCTGCAACGGCAGGAGAAGCAATGTGAAGACAGGTTGGGGGTGGAGAGGTGCTGCCGGTGTAGCCGGCAGGCACCGCTCGAGCTCCAGGCGAGAAGGTATCGACACCTCCCTGACCAACTGCCTGTGCTAGTGTACCCACTAGGGGAGGTGGGTGGGTTGAGCACAACTCAACGCTGACTGTATGTGCTATGCTCTTAGCTGTCAGAGAACAAGCCGCAAACTGTGCAGCAGCTGAGCGCAAATCCTGCTGTGACAACACCGTTACTGATTCCTCGACTCTAGGTACAGTAGAACCTGTCTAAAGTCTTTCGGCTATAAAGTCATAAACTCTTTAAAACCGCGCTTCTTTTGTTTCCCAAGTCTGTAAAGTCATATGTCCCCACGCCAAAGAACCTGCTTAGTCACACGCCATATAAGGCATGCAAGATAATTTCCAAATAAAGCATCATGACAAAGCATTGCTCTACTGACTTGGACTCTACCGGCAAAACTCTGGCCCGGAGTGAGTTTATTTCACTCATACCTTAGTAAAGTCTTAATCCCCTGGGCTTGGCACTACCAATTATAAGACTTAAGACAGGTTTGACTGTAAACGCCTTTCTCGACCGATAGCGTGTGCATGTCATTATTTTTTTACAAAGTAATTATATATTGTATAGTCTGAGGGCCCTCTCTATCACTTTTTCTGCAAGCTCGAAGCAAGTTGTTATTGAGTTCCCAAAAGTTCCTCATATCCCCGGGAACGACAGTATGGAAAGTCACCCAGTGTATTGTAGAAGAGGTCCTTGCTTAAACTACGCAGTAGTGCTGAGTCGTGCTTACTTAGACATGATATCATACTGCGTATTTACTTCGGAAAATTTATTCCTAATCGGCCTATGCGTGGCTTTAGAACTTTCATTGAGATGTTCATTTTGCTCCTAAATCCGTGCAAACCAACCACTTTGCTTTTTATTCTCTCTACGGGATTATGGGGCCCGGGTTTGAGGGGTTTGTCTGTATTACCATGTGTTCAGGCCTCCAGCACTCCCACTTAGTAGCGTTTTACATACCCACTTATGACACAATGGGTCCGATTGTCCGTAACTGAGTGTGGACAGGGTGTTGAGCACAATCAATGAACACGGCTATTTGTCACCCACGACTGACACATTTGTCTACGTATCGGATGCGGATGGAGTCATCACTATGACTCAGGAATAAAGAATGGTTTGTATAAATCCAGCATTGGCTTGAACATAGTAGGGTTATTCAAATACCTTTTGAAAACCAATTGCAATGTCTTCTATCTTGGCTGAGCCTCTAACCTTTTTTCACAGTGGTAAAGTTGCGCCAAACCGCTTTGTGAAGGTGGTTAATTTCCTTTCTAATAATTTATCGAATTGAGTTAATGATAAAAACTAGAGTGCAATGACAGAAAATTTATGCACCTGGGACGATTCGGATCCTTCGTCCTCTGGGCGCCCTACCGCTGAATATCTGCGCCTTTATGAGGAATGGGGGGCAGGGCAGATCGGAACAATCATTTTTGGCAATGTTCCTTGCGATGTTCGTTACCCGGAAAGCAAGAAAAATGCCGTCATTGATCCAGGTAGCTCCTGGGACGCAGTGGAGGCATTCAAGCCAGCTATACAAGCGGCAAAAAAGTGTGGATCACTGGCCATTATTCAACTCACACACGCTGGAAGAGTGAGCATTTTTGTACTGGGACTCAAGAATAATGCAGCTTAATATGAGCTGGCCTCAGCAAACATCCAAAGATATTACTACTATACCGGTGTCATCTTCGGACGTGCAAGCTTCTTCCTTTAGAGGGATGTCGTTCGGAAAACCCCGGCCCCTAACTATCCCGGAAATCAAGGACGTCGTCGATCGTTTTGCGGCAGCTGCCAAAGTCCTTGAAAATGTATGCAAGGTTTTGCCACAAGGATCTCTTAACCTAGCTCAAACATCTCCATCAGGCCGGCGCAGATGGCATACAACTTCACGCTGCTGTAAGCTCCTGTGATGCGTGCTCATTGATAATTCCTTGAACTTGCTTGTTTTCAAAATGTCCAGCACGGTTACTTACTTTCTCAATTCTTATCGCCCACGGTAAATAAGCGCACGGATGAATACGGCGGGAAGTCACTAGACAATCGCTCTCGCATTATATTTGAAGTAATCAACGAGATCAAGAAGCGGGTGAACAATAAGAAATGTATGTTTCTTTTTTCGCTTGATAACATAATAACTTCATGAGACTAATTTATACATTCTACCGTCAGTCCTGATTTCAATCAAGATCAATTCGGCCGATTACGTTGATGGTACGCTTTTGCCTTATGATAATTTGAAACTTTCTCAAGATGGATATAGGTGGTTTTGATCATGACGATGCCCACGAAATGGTCTTGAGGCTGGAAGCGGCCGGGGTCGACCTCATTGAATTGAGTGGTGGAACGTAAGTATCTTGAAGCTCTAACATTACTCAATCATCACATTAATTTGAACCGATCCAGAGCTGAATCTATCAGTTCGGTCTGGGGAAAGTCCGATCGTACCAAAGCTCGAGAGGCGTTCTTCTTGGAGTAAGTGTTGTAATTGGTCAATAGATTCAAAATCTCAAAATGAATGTACTATAATACACGTAAAGCTTTGCAACTCGAGTTCGGCCACATCTTACAACCTCAAAGCTGTGCATTACGGGCGGCTTCCGCACTCTGGATGGGTCTGTAGCCGTACCTTTTCTATTCTTTTCTCAAAGCACTTACAGATTGTCTACTACTTTTTTGTAGGATGACTTCTGCATTGATTTCCCATGCAACCGATCTCATTGGGCTGGGAAGACCGCTCACAGCTGAACCTCATCTATGCGCAGCATTATTATCGGGCGCAAGCATAGGAGCAAAGCTAAATAACCTGCCGGTCATGCTGAGTACTATGGGCGCCGGAATCCAAATTAGGGAGATTGCAAGTGGCGGAGGTATTCAGACCGACTTTTCTCGGGATGATGCTGCGAAGGTGGTTATGCAAAAAATCTCAGCGGGCTACTAAGCCGAAATCTACATGATAGACGTTACAACATGTCACTTGGTTACTTGGCCTCGAGTCACTTTTTCATAGACAAGTCTCAGTTGGGTAGCACAGAAATTGCCAGGTACTAGCAAAAAGAATTAGCTGAACAAGTTTTTATTGACTTGCCTCTTACGATGCCCAAGATAAGTCTGAATACTGGGGGAGTTCGTGCCTGAGCAAATTTCATGCTTGCGGCTATTATAAAGCGCTATAATGAATGCCAATAACTTGTATTAGTTGTGCGGTTTGAGTCATATTCTGACTGCGACCGTGAAAATACACAACGAAAAACAAATAACATAATAGCTGACATCATTTTCTGGTCAGAATACATTACAGCGGTTCAAGAAACGATAGTAGACACCCCTGCGCAGGGTGTGTGTCTGTGGAGCCTACCGGATTTGGAGAAAAAGCTACCCACATAGTCCCGAGCACTGCTGCTCCGGTGATCCCAATAGCCGGGCAGCGCTCAAGGATTCCATATTGACCGCTTGATCACTGGTGACTTGGGTGACCGTAGACCTCTATTCTATTCCATTCTATTCACTCAGATCTGTCGGATCTCCGTGATGCCGCTCTATGCCGCGTCGGTATCGGCCTCAATAAAATTTTATCCAGTTCTATCCAGGTCTCGAATAGAAAGGGGGGAGGGGGTGTCTCTATCGTGAGGATGACTCACGGAAGTATCAAGATAAGCCAGCCCTTTCCCTTACAGCTCACGTGCTCTCGGAAGCTCGGCTCGACTGATGGTCGGATAACTCGAGAGAGACCCATGGTCTACCGAAAGGCCGCTCAGTTCTATCTATGGTGATGTTTAAGTTCCGCCGCTGAATAGAATAGAATAAAACAGGATCCTACGGAAAGTCACCTAGTGACTGAAACATACATTTACGGAAACTTTTGCAAACCGCGAATATATCCCAGTCATATGATGCATACCTCATGACTCAATTACAATCGCACTCGCCGAAGTCAATTTATTTTTACTCATAAGGCCCACAAGTATTATCGAGTACATTCGTCCTGATAACATCATCTCCGTCGCTCGTTCTATGCACGGTACTGGCCATGTCAGCACCGAGGATTGCCGTTGTGACCGGCTGTTGTAGGGGAATTGGTCGTAGCATAGCCCTTCGACTTGCGGAAGATGGCTGTGACATTGTGGTCAATGATTTAGAACACCAAATCCTTCATCTCCAAACACTTGTGGAAGAGATCGCCTCGAAAGGGCGTGCAGCTGTAATTCATGTAGGTGATGTATCCGTCGAAGGCAATGTGAAAGAGTTGGTAGAGCTGGCTGTCACTACATTTGGGGGTATTGATATAGTATGTTTTTTTCTTTTATCTATTGGTTGTGATTTGTATCGTAGGCTCAAATATTTGAAGATGGTGGCAAACGCAGGCATCACTTTCCAAAAACCAATATTCGACAGTATGCATCGGTTCGTATGGTTATCTGAGCAGTTTTCTGATTTGATACATAGCGTCTGTTGAAGAACTAGATCAAATGCTTAATATTAATGTCAAGACTGTGTTTCTGTCATACAAGTATGCCGCCGCTCAGATGATCAAGCAAGGTCGTGGTGGTCGAATAATTGGTAAAGTTTACTTATACTCCTTCCGCCGAAGTTCCACCGCTTGACGCACGCTTCTCTAGGTGCATCTTCTATATCAGGGAAGAAGGCAAGAGCGTATTCAGGAGCGTATGCAGCATCAAAATTTGCCATCAGGGGCTTGACTCAATCCGCTGGTGTGTTGGAGGTTGTTTGCCCTAGCCGGAATCACTTGTACTGAGTCCTTGTCAGCTCAGGAATGGGGTATGCATAGTATTACAGTAAATGCATACTGCCCAGGGCCAACGAGGACATCAATGAGTACGCAATTGCTTCTTAGATACCGTTATCCACTGATATGCAATTATAATAGCCGAAAGTTTAAGCGCTTCTTGGGGCAAGTTTTTCGAAACGTCCGAAGCTGGAGTTTGGGAAACGGTAAAGCAATATCTTTTCTACTATTTCCTTCACAAGCTTATGAGGATTAGTGGGCAAAAGCGACGTCCATCGGCAGAGTTGGCGAACCACAAGATATTGCCCAACTTGTGTCATTCTTAGCATCAAAGGAAAGTAGCTTTATTACTGGTCAAAGTGTGGGTGCAATCAATTTCATTTATTTTTGCCGAAATAAAGTTCACACCTTTTCAGATAACCATAGACGGAGGGTATCTTTTTGATTAAATCAAGGATTGTAGTTTCGACCGTATCATCAGGGCATCATCAATTATTTGATCAACAACAAAACCCAGATGGATTATCATAAATCCAATATTTTATCCACTACGAGGGCAATTGTGTGTGACGTGAAGCGATTGCCTAGTGGTCATACCCATTTTAATCCAGGGTGTTCCGCTGTTTTTTTTTTTTGCAGATTTGAGATAATAAGGAGTGACCAACAACTTCTTCCTGATTGGAATACCAGAGCTCATGAAACTATCTCGACCGATGCATGCATTTGGAATCGGTTAAGCGAAGCAAAATATATTGCTCCTGATCTAGACTTCTGGCTACATCGATCCCTGACTCTGACCGAATCATGACTGGAATATATTGATGATTCAAGCATGTGTATTTGAATAGCGACCGATCTAAGTTTGTGATGGGGTACGCCTTTGATACCCTTAAAATCCATTGACAGAACCGCAACCGGCGGAGCCACGATCACAAAAGTGTTATCCAGTTATGCAAATAAATCATTAGTGGGCCATCCTTTTGTTCCTGTATTGATCGACTACGCATGTGATCTTGGCTTACCTACCTGGCAAAACAATTTACAGCTCACTATCTATACATAACCGTATCGAATAGCAGACGTCAATCTTGATATTCTTCCTCTCTGAGCACAACTTCAAGAATCATGTCGGACTCGAGGGTTGCTATTGTCACAGGCTCAGCGGATGGTATAGGCAAGGCTATCGCCTTCAGACTCGCCGCAGACGGCTTTAATATCGTCTTGAATGACTTGCCACACCAAATTGAAGGCTTGAGAAGCGCTTCCCAAGAAATCGAGGCAGCAGGACAAAAAGCTACACTGTTTGTTGGCAGCGTTACTGTGGAGGATGATGTTCGCCTTTTAGTTGAACACGCCGTTTCTACTTTCGGTAGTGTTGATATCGTTTGTCGTCCTGAGTAAAATAATGATGGTGTCGAGTATACTTATCTGTTTGCTTACAGATGGTCGCCAACGCAGGAGTATTCTTCGCTCAGCCAATAGTTGAGAGTATGTAACACATACTTATACTCAAATCTATCAAATTAAACAGATCTCCTTGGCTCAGTGACGGCCGAGGATTTTGACAAGACGACAGATGTCAACTTGCGAGGAGTATTTCTTTCGTACAAATATGCAGCCATACAAATGATCAAACAAGGAAGAGGTGGTCGTATCATTGGTATGAAATAAATAATTTTTTATATTGGCATTTTTGTATAGAAAAAACCATCAACTACAGGAGCGTCTTCTGTTGTGGGCAAGCGTGGTCAAGAAAATAGCTCATCCTATGCAGCATCCAAATTTGGGGTTCGAGGGCTAACACAGTCAGCAGGTAAGTTATGCCTATGCCACCATAGGACACGGTTTCCAAGCATTAAAACCTTTAACAGCACTGGAATGGGGAAATCATGGAATAACCGTGAACGCTTACTGTCCAGGTCTAATTTGGACGCCTATGGGTATGTTGACCAACGAACTAAAACGATTTAGGCATGCGAGATGATTTGTGACAACAGTACGCGGACTTATAACTGAAGATTATACAGAAAATATGCTGGAAAACGAGGTTTGTGGGTTCTATTCAAGCTTGTCTCCTACAAAATAGTAGTTAAACTTGAGATATGCAACCCAATATGCATGTGTATAGTGGGCCAACAAGGTTGCTGCTCGTCGGCTAGGTCAACCCGAAGAAATAGCGAATCTTGTTTCTTTCCTGAGTTCGAAGGAGAGTAGCTTCATAACAGGGCAAAGCGTAAGCTGAAGTCATCTCAAGCTAATTTTCATTTTCACTTCTATAGATCATGCTGCTAATAACGTCTAATAGGTGACAATTGATGGAGGATATGTCTTTGACTAAGATAAAACTAGACAGAGATACTTGTTATTGAATTATTGCAAAAATAACAGACGGAACCAATACTGATAAATTAACGCGGGAAAACCCTACGACCAATGTGTCATGATCACAAGCCAGACAGCCTTGTGACTACATTATCGTCATTGTGGCCACCCACCGTCTATTTCTTTCTCAACCTCTCGTTCACTCATTCTCACTCTCACTTCAATCTCCTCATTGATACTTTTGTTTTTCTTATCACTCAATCATCTTCTCTCGCAGACTCACTCTAAGTTATACGATCTTCTGGAGATGGAACGCTTGTTTTAAAATTCAATTAATTTTTTATGAAGGATGTGAAATTATAATGGGGTGTATTTGTGTTATCGATGGTCTAAATGCCTTTTCTAGACCTTAACCGGAGACACAAGAATGCTTGCATTATCATAACCGAACAATTGGCGAATCTTTGCTCTCACATTGCTCTATCAAAATCGTGCAATACCAATTGTTATCATGTAATTTAATCTCAGTTACCTAGCGCTTCTCTCCCACATAAAAAATGGAAATAAAAATAGAAACACTGAGAGCCTGTTATATAACCACACCAAGCCCCTAGTATCGCCTGCTTACTAGAATTGACTTCTGAACCGATGTCGGATCCTCGAATTGCCATTATCACAGGCTCAGCAAATGGCTTAGGCAAGGCAATCGCATTCAGGCTTGCTGCGGATGGATGCGATGTTATCTTGAACGATTTACCCCACCAAACTGAAAATCTGAAGAGGCTTGCTCGAGCAGTTGAAGCAACAGGGCGAAGAGCCACGTTCTTTGTAGGAAATGTGACTGTAGAGGACGATGTTCGCTGTCTAGTTGAACACGCTGTTTCTACCTTTGGTGGAGTCGACGTCGTCTGTTTCGGTTTTCCCGTGAGAAATAAATATTAGGATCTACAATGCTCAAAAATTTTCGTAAACAGATGGTTGCTAATGCAGGAGTAGTCTTCTCTCAGTTGATTATCGATAGTATGTAACACAAGTCATGTGATTAAACGAGGAGATAAACCATTTTTCACTATTCACTGACAGTGACTGTCGAGGATTTTGACGGAACGATGAATGTTAATTTGCGAGGCGTATTCCTTTCATATAAGTATGCGGCTATCCAAATGATTGAGCAGGGAAGGGGTGGTCGCATTATCGGTACGAAACGCAAGATAGGAAAAGAAATAAACGTTATATCCTTATCTATAATACCCATCCACAGGTGCATCTTCAGTAGCAGGAAAGCGTGCGGAAATAACCGGTTCATCTTATGCAGCATCCAAATTTGGGGTTCGAGGATTAACCCAGTCAGCAGGTAGATTATTTTGCATTACAGGATGTAGTACGATATGTCCTCTAAGTGGTATCACTTTTCACAGCATTAGAATGGGGAAGCCATGGCATAACTGTTAACGCTTACTGTCTAGGTGTCATTCGGACGCCTATATGTATGTTCTAGAAGCGATTACCCATTAAGGGTGACTCAGGATTTATAATAACAGTACGTGGGTTCATAACAGAGGAGTACACAGAAAAAAATGTTAGAAGACGAGGTGTGCAAACTTCATCAGGATTGTACACCATAAATTGATGCTTAACTCATGTCTCTCTCCAAAAAATTTATACAGTGGGCCAGTAAGGTTGCTGCCCACCGAATAGGCGAGCCTAAAGAAGTTGCAAATCTTGTTTCATTCCTAGCTTCAAAAGAGAGTAGCTTTATCACTGGGCAAAGCCTAAATGGTTTCGGTTCTTAGTGGCAATTCATGGTCACTGATAATATCTGATAGGTGACAATGGATGGGGGGATATGTCTTCAGCTGATTTTCCTAGTACGGAATTATCTTGAAGTACTTAAATTGCATGCCAGTAGTAGCCGGTAGTAAATAGTACTTAGCACCGGTATCCGGACCGGATTGTGCATCACGAATGTCATCATGATCAGTACACAGCTTGCTTATTCGGTGTCGTCATCTTATAGCTACAGCCCCCAGTCTAGTAAGGCCAAGCTGCGCAGCCACTTCATCCGAGTCTCCTTACTAAGCTACCACCACCACCACCTACGCAAACTATCTCATACACTCAAGATGTCAGGAAGTGAGCTGATCTAACCCAAGTCATCCATAGTCGATCGTCACATCAGACTGAATCCCGACCTGTGCTTCTACAGACGACTATATCGTGACGTTTAAGGAGAGCGCTACACCTGAGCAGATCCGGCAATACGTGAACGAAGTTAACGAGAATGGTATGTTCATTAGTCCTCGTTTCAGATGACATTAAGCCTGATCCATCGTGCAAGGCGGTCAAGTTAAAAAAGAGTTCATTCTTGCCAAATCCTTTGCCGCCAAGATCCCAGACTCGTTCTTAGGATCCCTCAAAGGATCTGATCTTATCGATTTCATTGGTAGATTTCATTCTTTTCTGTGCATATAGACTCTTATGGTCGCTGATACATAACATCTTTGCAGAACCTGATCAAACCATATCGGTAGACCCTATAGCTGGAACTGAAGAATTAAGACCCTCATAAGTATAATCATGCATGTATAAGTTCCTCGTTAAGATCAAGCCAAGATAAGGCACATAATGTACCCTGAGCAAATTGTAATCTTTACATTTTATGAAGAGCAAAAAGAGCAACGAAATCACCACTCAAGATATCTAGATCTAAGCCAACTCTGGTTGAGAAGAGTCGCTGCGCAGGGAGAGGAATACCGTCTTTGCAATCCCTCTTCTACTGTTTAGCCCTTAATCTTCGTCATCACTTGCATCCTCGTCTTCATCCCCACTAAATTCTTCAGCCTCGTCATCAATAAATCCACTCAACCCACCCCCTTCATCATCGCTGTCCTCTTCATCTTCATCGTCATCTTCCTCATCATCATCGCTCTCCCCTTCACCACTCTCTTCCTCATCATCACTATTTCCGCCCAGCTCAATATTTTCCACACTCCTTTCGTCGTCGTCCTCATGCTCGACCTCGATATCCATTGCATCATCTTCCTCATCCTCACTCTCTCCCTCGACGTATTTCGCGGGAGCTTTTTGATTGCTTTTGGATTTTAATACTGCAGCTGGTGCTGTTGGCGCGCGCGTGTCGATCTGGGACAGCACCATATCCAGACGTCCACTCAGCGTGAGCAGGCTTTCCTGCAGCGCAAGACGCGTGGTGAGAGTAGCGTGAAGACCCGCCAGACGGGCTACCAGGTCTGGCATCTAAGAAAATAACATTCATTTGCACATGGTCAGCAACTCCGTCAAAGAGTAAAAGTGATGACGGAGAGAGAGACTCACGGTCAAGAGACTGCCGCAGTGAACAGCCAAAACAGCATTCACCCATCGCACGGTGCCCGTACCCCTCTGTGCACTCGCACCAGCACCGCGCTGCCCGCCACGACCACCGCGACCCAACCGCGCCATACACGCATTGAGAAGCGGCACGGCCAACTGTGGCGGCAGCTTCTGCACCGTATTCCTAATCAACCCTTGCTCCGAGTGCCCTAGACAAGTCTCCAACAGGCGATCATCAGAGGAATGCAAGGCCTGGATCAGCGTGCGTGTCAGGGACGCCGCGGGGACAAGCCCACCGGCGGCGAACGAGGCGTCCTTCTTTTTACCTTTGCGCGAGAGCCCTGTAGGCGCGGCTTCGCTGTCAGACCCCTCGTCGTCGTCATCGTCGTCATTGCGGTTCCCTTTGCCAGTGCCAGAGGTAGAGCCAGGAAGCGCGGCGAGACGCTGGCCGAGGCTGAGCTCGGCGATGTCGACGTCCAGCTCACCGTCGATCTCGTGCGCGGCAGGGCCGTCGATGTCCATTGACGGGTCTTGTGCCGCATGCAGTCCGGACTGGATGGCGGCGTCGTGCTCGTTGTAACGCTTGTTTCCCGGTGTCTGTTGCATGGGGGAAAAAAAATGAGAAAACTTCCAGTTGAGGTGGACTAGGTGGGTTGGTTTGATGCTTACATCCTGGGATACGCCGACGCTGTGGAGAGTATCATCTTTGACGAGATTTATTTCTGATATGAAATCTCCTGACTCGTTCAAGTAGTCCTTATAATGCGGTTAGGACCATGAGTTCAACAAGAGATCGTCGACAGAGCTTACCACACGGTCAAATATAATCTGTACGCCATTGACCAGCCTGGCTACCACAATTCTGCCTTTATCCGCCAAGAATGCTGCATTGATGACCACAGCAGTAGAACCCCCTTTTTTCGTTGAGACCGAGATACTGGAGCGAGCTAGAAGCGTGGGTACCGCCTGCTTCTTTTCACCCGTGATCTCTGACGGCACAGGGAAGATAGATATCCTGCCCGAGGCGGACACTGTCAGGAGTGTCTGATCAGCAGGGCTGTCTGGGCTTCCGGGTGGGATCGATAATTGGACCTGCCGTACGTCCGCATCGAGAGGTACTGAAGCGACTATGCGGCCGTTGGTGATAGATTGGTCTTCTGGCGCCTGCCAGAGGTAGATAAAGCGGTCGGAAACGGCGCTGGTGATAAATCGCGTAGGTGGATCATGGGAGAGGTCCCATTGAAGAGTGTTGATGGATGAAGCGTGACCCGTGAACGTCATGAGCTCGTCGGGCTTTTCTGAGGGAGAAGACAGGGATAGGAGTTTGACGGAGTGGTTAGCAGCGAGCAGCTCGACGTCATCCACGGCCGATGAAGATGGGCGGACGGAAATCGACGAATAAGGTGTTGATGCGGGCTTCCAGCTACCGGAGAGTTCTTGTGTCTGTACGTTCCATCGATGTATGCTGCCGTGAGCATCGGATGTCCATAGCGCCTCATCTGAGGGGTGTATAGGAGGTGCAAGAGCGATGATTGATGATGTACACGATGGTGAAGAGAATGTGTGCGAGATTTTCCCCTCCACGACGGAGAAGAAGTGTACGACACCATCTGACAATCCCAGTACGACTTCCTCTGGTCCTAATGACTCCGGAGTGATCGAGGAAACATTGTTCTGACTCTTTCTTCTCTTCTTCTTTTTCCGTGGCGATGTGGATGATGCACTGTCCTCCCGTGATAGACCCCTACACCACGCCAGGGAAGTTACCCGTGCTGAATCAAAAGTGTGTTCTGCAATAGATTGCCCAGAAAGCGTATCGTATACTCGTAGACGATGTTTATCAACAGCTAGCGATAGATATGCATAGTAAGAGCGACTAAGGGAAAATGCAGAGAGCGCAGTGAGAGCAGAGGAGTCCTGCACAACAGGTTGAGATATCTGTGAAGTGGCCTGTGGCCGTCCCTTGGGTGGTTTTGGCTGCTTATTTTTTTTGGATGAGGTCGAAGACGAGGCCATATCTTTTCCGATGTCCTGACCTATCGAGGTCGACTTTTTTATGTTTCTTGGTGTGCAATGCTTGCACCCGCGCTGATGTTAAACGACGTCCGGGATCGTGTGTTGCGCACTTGAAAAGATTTTTTGAGCGCCATCACCGGAACCAAACAATGCCAGCACTGCCACCAAATTGCTTCCGGCCGAGTCTCTCAGGCTCAGGCTATTTCTTCGAGTTTGAGTCCCTTACTCCGAGTGAGGCTGATGCACTTCGACAACATAGTCAAAGCCTTGTCTATTGCTCAGTGCTTTCTCCTCTAACTACATTCCTTCAAGACCAATTCTAGACCTAATTCTATGCTATTACCATTAATGAGTGTCTCACAAATTGGATGTCGACATAGTTCCGTGCTCACGCCCTACGCACTTCCCTCTCCTGTTCATGTACCACCATGAAAAATTGGCTTACTTTCAAGTTACATTTGTCCTGGTTCTCTACATATTCATGGCGAAGCTCTTTACCTTTATATATCTCGTTCTTCCGATCATCCGTCTAGACGGATGAACACTCATCACAATTCGCCTCATAAACATAATATATTCCGCAGTAATATGAACAAAATGTGGGTATGACAAAATCGATTCTTTTAATGCACTTTATATTTTAAAAAGCTGCCAGAATTAAGACGTGAAGCCGGCAATGATACCGTCGTAAGCTGGCTTCTTTACCAGGTTCTCATCCCATGGGCACGCCGCGCCATATCCAGCTACAGAATACATATCAGTCTTGAACTCACTCGTCAGTGAATAAGTGGATCGCTTACAGAATGTCGATGGCACCCAGCTGTACAGGTCGGTATAATCCCAGATCGTCACGCCGACACAGCCAGAGACCGCATTGCATGCGGAGATGACAGTCTCGTAATCTGACTTTTGTTGATCAAGCAAGGCAGTCGTCTCGGGGAGCTCCATGCGGATGTCCAACTCTGTGATGGCGATCTCGATACCCAGCGCCGTGAATGCCTCCATGTTCGTTTGCAGAGTGCTTGGAACCTCGCCGACAATGAAGTGGCCTATTTCATGAACAATTCAGTCGACTCCAAGTACATAGTCCGGGGTTGATGAACTTACATTGGAAGCCGACGCCATCAATTGCCGTTCCGTTGGCTTGGAGCTCCTTGACCAAGTTCATCATAGCGGTAGCCTTGGCTCCGGAGTATTCGATGTTATAGTCATTGATATACAGCTGAATATAACGATTTCATCAGTATACATTTCTTCGAATGAATAGAAATTGCGCACCTTGGTGTTCGGGTCTGCGGCCCGTGCCGCATTAAGTGCCAAGGCGACAAAGCTAACACCCAGTGTGTCATAGAACACATCAGAGCGCCACGTTCCATCGTCGTTCAGGGGCTCGTTGATAACGTCCCAGCTGTCTATTTTTGGCTTTAGTAAGCATTAATGAATATTCAAAATCGTGAGTTTATATGCGTACAACTGATAACGCGGATTAGTCTAACTGAAATCAAAGTATGACATGCTCAAGAAAGAACGCACATTTTCCCAGCCCAGTGACCAACGATAGTGCTGCAATGATTCACAACGACTGCCGACAGCTCGGACGCCGTCCAGTCGGTATCAGTGACCCAGGACGGCAGCTGGTTATACCACACGCAGTTATGTCCGCGCATTTTCTGGCCATTGGCCTCTGCCAAGTCAACAATCTGGTCGCCGCCTGTGAAGTCGAATGTTCCTTGCTCAGGCTCGGTCGCGTCCTGATTTGAGAGTCAGTGAGGTCAGGTCCTATCATACACAGGCTCCCTTACCCATTTCATGCTGTTGCCCGGGGTAAGCTGGGCAAAGTAGTTCGTGTTGTTCAAGATGGCCACATAAGCCGAGTTTGTCAGCTCAGGGTTGTCCGTTGCAGTGCCAAAGTACACTTTTCCAGCTGCTTTGGCCACTACGGCCGAGTACTGAGTAGAAGTCGATCCCGGTAGCGAGGTGGAGGTTGTGGCAGTAGTTGCACGTTTCTGGACTGCAGTGCAGGCCACAGTAGATGCAAGCGCTAGGAGCGAGAACCAGCTAGTATGAACCATAGTAAATCAAGCAAGGGCGGTGAAGACAAATGCCCCGTTTCGAGGCGCATTTTATAGTTGTCCTATGAGCGGGTATAGTCGTAGACAAGTGATATGTTTATGCGAGGATTTCCCCCGAGAAAGCAACAAAGGATATCAGGTCGTCGCAAAGAGATGCGTCGACACATGGGATTGGCTGGCGGGACTACTATTTTCATACTCTTTTTCCGATATATGGCCCTGATCTTTGGGGATGACGAAGAGTTAGAGACAATGGATTCCTGAATTGTGCTGAAGATGCGTGGAATTTCTAAAAATTACTCGTTGCCAGCAAAAGGCTGTCCTCATGAACACATCGTGGTAGATACCGTGTAACATGATACGGAAGGTCAGATTTCGGGAGATCTCCAGGTTGTTGGGGCGCCAAGTGAGCCGGCGGTAATTATAAAAGGGTCGTTGCGTCATTGTCAGTGTTCCGTGTAGTCAAATCCAAACAAGCTTCCGTCTGCGCGTTTTGACCGTCGCCAATAGTCACGATGAAGCAAAGATACCACTACATTCAGTAACAAAAATCTTTTCCATTTATGCTACTGATGGTGGTCGAAGTATGGTTATTGTCTGACGAACCCCTCCCGCCGCGCTGATGCTAATAGAGATTTACTGGTACAATTCAGCACCGGCACCACCTACAGTGCAAGTAAAAACACGTAATCATCATTCTATCCACTATGTAGCTCTTCAATACATTGTCCATGAAATGTGGCGCAGACCAGAAATAGATACCGAGTTCGTAGTCGGTAATTCCATCCTAATACGCTCAGACGGTAACGATTTGAAGGACGGTGGTGGTGACAACGGTGCTCAGAAGTCATCGGACTCTATGTGCGGGAACTCAATTTTACCACAGGATGTCTGCCAGTACGAAAGAGATGGATGCGTTTTGGTATAAGATTCAATTTGATTGGCAGGTGAACCACCTAAAATTCGACGTGGAACAAGGCAAAAGCATGCAGTAGATATCGCATGTGTCTCATGATAGATGTATCCGAAATTCAAGTTGCATTGACAGAGCTCCACTCTGGAGAATTAGTGATCCGGCCTGAGGCCTTTAGTATGAGGATACATGTATGAGTAGAGTGGTATCAGATGCAATGACTATGAGTGAATCAACCTTTGAGAATTATTCTTTTACATTTAATCCTGCGCCATCCAGGCACAAATTTTGCAGAGGACATCATCAAAAGATATTATACTCGTGGGTCGCAAAAGTTTCCGTGAATCACGTGGTAGCCACACTCAGCCACCCACCTTCTTCGACACATCAATATCTTTTTTAACGTCTCATACTGGACTGAAAAAATGCCGGGACTAATTAGCAGGGGTTTAGCTATGTACAAAATCTAGCAAGGGGCTTGAATCCACCTTTTGGCATGAAATTCTGAGGGAACTATTGTGGCCGAAGATATGGGTGGCTTAGTGTGGCTACCATGTGACTCACGGAAACTTTTGCGACCCGCAAGTACTATACTAGTAGTAGTAATGCAAGCAATCGACTAAATCTAACAAAGGCCAAACAACTTCGAAACAACTTCGACTACAACTCAACTCAGACTCAGACTGTTACGCACGAGCCTGAGTGCGCATTGTGATGTTCACGCCACCGGCGGATATGGTCATGATTGTTTCCAGGGTCTGATATTGATGCAGTGCTGATGCGCTAATGCAGCGGATCAAATCCTTGCGCATCACACTATGCCTATGCTGCCCTCTAGTCTTGGAGCATCCCATAACGACTTTTACCAGTCTTTCTCCCCAGCTATCATGTTATCGCTGGCAGTAGTACAGCTGTTCGGGATTCTCTCCGCTATCGTGACTGCTACTTCGCCTACTCAGGTCATCTTTCCGGAACATTCGTCTTTTTATGGTCTATCTCAGGGTGTTGTTAACAAGCGTGTCTTGAGCCCTGAGTCTTATCGCCAAATTGAATCAACAAGGGAGAAGTATGGGATCAAGGGTGTTTCTATAGCCATCGTGCACGCCAATACAGAACCAGAGTATGGCTCATGGGGTATCAGAACCGAGGATGGAGACCCGGTTACGCCAGACGTCAGTACATCGCATTGTACCTCCTAGTTATTTTTTTTAAATGAATTGATTCGATTACAGGCACTTTTCTTGATTGGCTCATGCAGCAAAGCGTTCACAGCCTCTTCGATCGGCATCCTCATTGATGACTATGCTCATGGTCGTAACGTTACCCCACTTCCTGACGGTCTCGCAGAGTTTACTTGGAGTACCAAAGTGAAAAGCCTTTTACCAGAAGAATGGGCACTGGCGGATGAATGGGCGACCGAAAAGGCCAACATAAGAGACATTCTTGCTCATGTATCTGGTGTACCGCGGTGGGAATCTGGCCGACTGCGTTGGTATTGCGAGTGCTTATATGATTCCTCTCATTCAGGCATGACTTATAGTACGACATAAACGATTCAGCATCCACTGTCGTCAGGAAACTACGATATCTCCGGCCACGGTATGAACTCAGGGAGAAATGGTCATACAACAATCAAATGTATATCACGGCTGGCCACATCGCCTCTCAGCTCAGCAACTCAAGTTTCCCTGAACTTGTCCAGGAACGTATATTCAAGCCGCTCAACATGTCTTCAACCATGATGTGGCCATATAAAAACGAATCACTTGTTGAGCGAGTCTCTCAGGCTTGGCAAGCATCCCGTCGAATTCCTATTTGGTTTTTTAAGCAGCCATCCGGAAACATCCAGGCAGCGGGAGGGATCGTATCTAGTGCCATATATATGGTAACTAGCGTTTAGTATCGTTCACACAAGCCGGGTTACTAATAACCGAACTATCATCAGGGGAAATGGGTCCGTGCGCTGTTGCATAAAGGTGTCGACCCGAGCACCAACGAAACAGTCCTTCCAAGACTCGATGCATTCGATGTACCTACGACGCCCTATATCTTCGAGAGCACTTCAGCATTTAGAGGATATAGGGCTGGCTGGAGCCAAGCGATAGTCCATGGGCACAAGGTACTGTCTTGATCTCTGCATGACCAATCATCCTCTCTTTCCTCGTGTAAGAAAGGTGCCAGTGATAGGGCACAATGGTGCTGTACCTGGCTTCCTCACGGAGCTAGCATTCTTCCCTGGTAGTGGCATCGGGTTTGTGATCATGATCAACACTATGAGCTTCACAGGTCTTGCAGAGATGTTCAGCCAGACCGTGAACGTTGTTCTAGGAATGCAAACTGAAGGAAGCACAGATAGGTTTGTTCCTGGAATTTCTTTGTTTTTTCTTGAGTTCCGTCCCGACACCCATCACTTTTTTTCCCCCTTCAAAATTAGTGCATCTGGATCCACTAAGTCTGGAGAATTCACCTTCGACTATTTCCCGACCACCTCGTTAACTACCACTACTACACCCATTGAGCACCTCACGGAGCACGAGCACCAACAAGGATCTTACCAGCCACCACCATCTCTTCACGCGCTCGCTGGTATATACTGGAACGATGGCTACGGCACCCTAACGATCTGCGCACCTGAGACCATTTCCCCATACTGTCAACGAACGCGCGCGGATTTTGCCGCCGTCGACGACGTCGACAACGCTCCCCAACGTCCAAAGCAGCAGCTCGTAGCTGCGTGGGGTAGATTTATCTCGTCGCATATACGTTTCATTCCACGTGTTGATGTGGGCGAAGATGAGCTGGCAAAAAACGCTAGTATTGTCCCTTTCACCATGCAGCTCTTGGACATATTCCCTAAGGGATACGGTGCAGACAAGACGCCGTTTGCGCTTGACGACAAAGTAGGCCCTTTTGAAATTAACATTGATGCCGATTTTGTGCTGGCCGCCGCTCCCTCGCCATCAGACTTGAACAGTAGCCTGGATATTGGTAGTGATGGTGCGGATGGAGAGCGGCAGCTCGAGGTCATTGGGCTTGGTGTACGAGGTCTTGATTTTGCTAATGATCGTTTGCCGGCACGGGAGGGGTGGGATGTTTATTGGCATAAGATTCGGCCTGATTGGTAGTAAGCGGGTTATGTACTAATAGATTAAAGCTTAGACCTACCACCTGAATGATAAGGGAAAAAAAAAAGTTATTTTGAAATTGTAAAGATAATTCTATATGATCGCCCTACAGCCATGTGTCCAACAGTACTCTCAGCTACTGTGTAGCTTGCCTAGTCGCATTCAAACGGCCGGCCGACGTTCTCCACAGTTGGTACCATTCCTTCTCTTCCCTTTTGCATCCCATCGACTTACATGTACCCCTACCATCTCTGATGATAACATACTATAAAGATTACCTCATATTTTTTATTAAGTTTTTTTTACCCGGTAACAGACACTTACAGATGATATTATCAAAGCAAGAATGCAAAGTTCGCTATAGCATATCCCGCATGATTTTTCGACTAGATTTGCAATATCCCATAACTAGCGTTCTCACTAATTAGAGAAATAATGACGGAGAACTGTACGGAAGAGAAAACGCTTAGCAGAGTATCTCTAGCGAATGAGCTGACAAGTGCTATCCTTGTAGCCTCGTGACATTCAGTTAAGAGTAAATTAATTACTATTTAGCAATGCTAAGCAGCGGATGATTACACCATGAAGTAACTGACAAGTACATAAGAAACAGAAAAACATCTCGGCAACACTCGTGGCTTCTTGGGAAGCTTCTAATCCACCTTTTTCGCGCAAGAACTCGGGACTTTGTATCCATTCTTACGACCGAATATTCCCCACGCCTGGCGACTCTCCACGCTGGCATCGCGGCCCAAGCCACGCTCGGCAAACCCGGCCCAGATCTCGCACTTGTTCTCGCCGCCGGTGAGAGCCTTATCAGCTTGGATAATGGCATCACGAGCGCTAAACATCGAGGGCTGACACGGTTGGAGTTTCATTGCATTGATGACGAGCCTGATTTAAGAAAAAAAAAAAAACGAGAGAGAAATAATTAGATAAGTGTTCTTTCCATGAGATCTACAAGCAAGAAAAAAAAACACAAACACTTACTGGATCATGAGCGTATTTCCATGAATAGGAACCAAAGGCTTCTCCTTGCCTGTTGGAGTGTACTCGCGCGGACGATAAAATTTGCCCTCGGGCACCTTCCCATCCTCGAGCGGCTTGGGAGGGAAGAGCGTGTCCGATAATCCATGCTTCTTGACCAGACGCTGTGCGACGGTCCAGAGCATCTCCGCCCATACTTGTCCGGTGCAGTATTTCCCCATGTGTTCGCTCTCGTTAAGTAACTCAAACATCGAAGGGTTTTTTTCGTGATTCTGAGGAGGACGTAGTGGGGTTTTTTTTTTTGATGATGATGAGTAGGATATCATATCGATGAATCGTGTGTATAATGACGTTGTTATGCTGATTAAAAGACTTACAACAGTGTATGGGAAGTGACGGCTACCCTTCTCATTGTTTTCGACCCAAACGCCCATAGGATATTCGGAACGTTGGCTTTGTACGGTGCTGCGGACCATAGTAGCCATAAAGTCTAGTAAAAGGAGCGTAAGCTATGGCGCATCGACCATGCAATAATCTCCGTGCTGAACGTACCACTCCATCCTTCGTCCATACCCTCAGAATCAGTCCAGCGGAGACATTTGACATTGGCGGGGCCACCGGTCAGACGATTGCTAAGCCCGTGGGTGAGCTCATGGATGACGACGCCTGAATCCAGAGCGCCATCACGGAATGGCATGACCTCTTTCCAGAGGTGTATCACGCAGTGGGGGCTCTGACCGTCAGGCGTAGTTGTGAAGAAGGCACCATTATAATCCGAACCGTCCTGCGCGTTGATGATCACAGCGTCTTTGTCGCACCCGCCGCGCCCAAAGTTGTGCTGCTGGAAGTTACCGGCTTGCTCATCAAAACCGTAACGGTAGAATAGGTCGTGGACCATGTTGGCGGTGTAGAACAGCTGGGTTACAGTGGCGTTGATGTAATTGTTCGCTTCTTCAACGGCCCCGTCAATTTCAGTGCTCTTGGGATCGTAATCGTAATCGAAAGCAAGGCTTGCACCGGCATCGGGGCGGTACCTGTCAATCCAGGCTTCCGAGTCCTCCTTTTCTTCCACGCCTTTCCAATTCTCTTGGACAAATACCTAAAGAAGATATAATAACGTTTAGCATGCGATCTGAATCATTTCAAAATGAGGTATCCGGCGACTTACGTTATTGCCCCAGGTGGTAGTAGTCTTTTTCCAGAACTCGCCACTCTCCGGCTCAAGATAAAGTTCCGAAGGATCTTTCGTATACGGCAGAGTGTGCCAACCCACGGGACTCGCGAGCAAGTCGGTATTCTCAGACTCGATGGTTCGCTCGCCCTCCAAAGGATCATTGAGGCCCCACTTGAAGACCTTGTACGTAGCAGGTTTCCTCTCGGCCGGCTCCTCAAGCTCGTGCGTAGGGGCATCGGAAGCCCAATCGGCCACGGAGATGATACGGTGAGGGGCGTATGCAGAAACGGACGTTTCATACCAGTTACTGGCCATCTCTACCTCGAACTATTGATAAGAAGGTTGTGAGCAAACAAAAGTAGAATTATAAAAGTGTATGACAATGCGCATACCGTCCAAACGGGGTGAAGTTTGACACGATCATCCACAAGCACCTGCGCGTAGGCAAAACGTGCCTTTACCGGGGATAGAGCACCGGGGACATTGGAAATCAGTTGAATCGTAGTATGGCGGCCTTGGATGGACAAGTGCTCAAAGGAAGACTCCAGGGAATCAACAAGAGAGTTGTACTGCGATTGGATATATTCCGCCACGGATGGACTGGGCGTAGCGCTGAGCATAAACTGCAGCAACGGGCTACGTGGGTCAAGGACGAGGGTCCCCTGCTCTTCAGGACTGAGGATCGACACGGGAGAGCAATGGTGCTCATAGGTGCGCCTCAATGGGATAGGCGCTTTCTTGTCAGATCCGTGAAAGACGACTTGCCCAGAGCCGGAAAGAAGCTGCTGCTCTCCATGTGCGGAGAGCTGTTCAGATAATTGCTTGCAATACTCGCCATGAGGATCCACACTCCAGGTGTCTAGGGCGGATGAAAAATCCAGCTCATTAGGGTAAAACTGCCAATGGCGATGCTCAACTACGATGATGCAATAAGTTTGAGATAATGTAACCGCACCGAGTTACCATACGAGATGACGATGCCGTCATGGATGTTAATATTCATGTCGCCATCAACAACTTCAACGCCGTTGACGAGCTGGCGTACATAGATGTGACTAATGCCTGTGTTCTTGTCCGTATACGAATCCTCTCGAATATAGTACGAGTTTACATCAAATCCGGTCTGCTCTTCGATGAAGATGCGGGCCACATTTTCTGGAGATGTTTTGATGCTCTCAGCACGGAAGCCACCGAGGCGTGAGCTGGGTGCAGTGTCAAAGACAGCATGGGGAAGGACGGGACCAAAGGCCAGCGACTTGCGCTGCTGGGCGACCGCCGAACTAGCGAGCCCGGTAATGAGAAGTGAAATGAGAAAGTGAGAGCGCATTTTGGGTTGTTACCAGACGTCCTGGAGGCCAGCAGCAGCATGTCCTCTGGCCTATATACTGCGTCTTTCATCAAAAAGGAATTTTTGAAGAGACGCGAATAAGACAAGACTAGGAGACTAGAAGCTGGACACCACTGACAGCGTCGCTGATATTTCTTGATTGAATGACAGCCGCGGGCCCGCATGTGTTGATGCCGACAACTGCGCCAAATAGTCGCTAATGGCACGGAGGTGGGGAACACCCGTGTGATAGACGACTTGAAGTAGCACGCAACTCCATGACCTGTTATTGTGTTAGGAATTGTGAACCGGATAGCGCCCGGTGTGAGCGTCACGTGCCAAAGGGTTGGTACGCAAGATGGGATTGCAAATTGTGGAATTGTTCTTCATACAAACCATCCATTTTGTCGCACACACACGTCTTCTCGTTTTCGCGCAGTTGTGCCGTTAATTCTTATATTCCTACCTTTTACTGTCGCTGATTTTATTCACTCCAATACTACCGGTGATTCTGAGTGCCCCACTTCCTCCGCATGCCCGTTGAAGACTTGGGTGGACTAGACCCCTACTAACTAGCCTTGTGCGGCTTATGAGACTTGAATAGATACCTGATAGGCTTTCCTGAAATATGGAAGTTTTAATCATGGTGTCGAAGACAGAGAGTCCATCGATGCCTGATACATGGGCGTCCAGGAGCGTGCATAAACGAACGCCATGGCGTGAGAAATGCCGACTCAGACCGGCATCCAAGCCTCTTCTCGGTCACCGGCATGCATCATCTACCATGTTTAATATCCTCAGATGGAGTAGTAATAGTAATCTCCACTGGCAGGAGGTTGGATGCTGCGGATCAAACCACGCAATCATGATGCACGCAGGCATGCTCCAGAACAATTCAGAGATCTACAACAACATTCCCTTGTAACTTGAAGTTTCTCAGCCACCACGATCATGCTGTCGGCGCTGGTGGTAGTCTGCCTACTGGGGACTTCCTCTGCTCTTGCGACAGCTATCTCGCCTGCTCAAGTCGTCTTTCCGGAACTTTCACCTTACGAGTTATCCCATGACGTTGTCAACAAGGGTGTCTTGAGCCAAGAGTTTTATCGCCAAATTGAATCAACAAGGCAAAAGTATGATATCAAGGGCGTTTCAATGGCCATCGTACACGCCAACGCAGACCCAGAGTATGGCTCATGGGGTATCAGCACTGAGGATGGAGACTCAGTTACGCCAGACGTTAGCACATCGAACCATGTCTACTAGTTATTTTCATATGGATTGAGTCCAACACAGGCACTCTTCCTCATTGGTTCATGCAGCAAAGCCTTCACGGCTTCCTCGATCGGCATCCTCATTGATGACTATGCTCATGGTCGTAACGTTACCCCACTTCCTGATGGCCTCGCCGAGTTTACTTGGAGCACCAAGGTGAAAAGCCTTTTACCGGATGAATGGGCACTGGCGGATGAATGGGCGACCGAAAAGGCCAACATAAGAGACATCCTTGCTCATGTATCCGGTATACCGCGGTGGGCTTCTGATCCAGTTGATTACATTGATAATGGAAATCCTCATACTGTTACTTTTACTCAGACATGACTTATCGTACGATGTTAACGATTCACCATCTGCCATCGTCAAGAAACTGAGATATCTACGACCACGCTACGAACTGCGCGAGAAATGGTCGTACAACAATCAAATGTATATCACGGCTGGCCACATCGCCTCTCAGCTCAGCAACTCAAGTCTCCCTGAACTTATCCGGGAACGTATATTCAAGCCGCTTAACATGTCCTCGACTATGATGTGGCCATACAAGAACGAATCGCTTGTTGAACGAGTCTCTCAGGCTTGGCAAGTGTCCCGTCGGATTCCTGTTTGGTTTTTCAACCAGCCATCCGAAAACATTCAGGCTGCAGGAGGGATCGTGTCTAGCGCCAGAGATATGGTATCTGGTATCTCCTAACTTTCGCAGAAGCTCGAGTATTACTAACCCATTATTTACCAGGCGAAATGGGTCCGTGTACTGTTACATAAAGGTGTCGACTCGGTCTCTAACAAGACAATCCTACCAAGACCCAGCGCATTCGACATACCTACGACGCCCTACACTTTTGAGAGCCCTTCAGCGCTTAAAGGGTATGGCGCTGGTTGGGGCCAACAAATAATTCATGGACACAAGGTGCCTTCTTAATACCTCCATTGTCAGCCATTATCTGTCCTCACACACTACAGATGATAGAACACGGTGGTGGTATCCCCGGCTTCCTCACGGAACTAGCATTCTTTCCCGACGATGGCATCGGATTTGTGTTCATGATCAACACCATCAACGGCACAGGTCTTGTAGATATGTTTAACCAGACAGTGAAAGCTGTTCTGGGAATACAAACTGAAGAGGGCGCGGATAGGTTTGCTCTTAGAACCCTCCATGGGTTCCGTACTGTCACTCATCGCTCTGTATTAGCGCATCCGATCCTGCTGAGTCTGGGGAATTTACCCCCGACCGCTTTCTTCCGACCACCTCGTTAGCTACCAATGCTTCGCCCATTGAGCACCCCGCGCAGCACGAGCACCAACAAGGATCTTACCAAGGCTCACTATCTCTTCATGCGCTCGCCGGTACATACTGGAACGATGGCTACGGCGCCCTGACGATCTGCGGGCCTGAGACCATTTCCCCATACTGCCAGCGAACGCGCGCGGATTTTGCCGCCATCGACAACAATGTCGACGGCGCGCCCCAACGGTCGGACAAACAGCTTGTAGCGGCGTGGAGCAGACTCGTCACGTCGCACATACGACTCGTCCCGCGTGCTCATGTGGGAGGGGATGGGCCGACGAATACTAGTATCATCCCGTTCACAATGCAGCTACTGAGTATTTTCCCGAAGGGATATGGCGCAGACAAGACGCCGTTTGCAATTGAGGAAATTATGGACATTGATGCTGAGTTTGTGCTCGGCGCCGCTGCCGCGATGTCACACTCCAACGGCAATCTGGGTATTGGTAGTGATGGTACGGATGGGAAACAGCAGCTTGAGGTCATTGGACTTGGTGTACGAGGCCTTGATCTTGCTGATGAGCGTTTGCCGGTGCAGGAGGGGTGGGATGTTTATTGGCGCAAGATTCGGCCTGATTGGTAAGTGGACTGTGTAAATCAAAAGCTAATACTTGCGACTCGAATGATTATGGAACTGTGGTAATGCTCTCCGTACGCTCTCCTACGACCATTTGGCGTGTAATGGTGTTCTCGGTTACTACAAAGCTTGTCGAGCCCCACCCAGACGTTAGCTAACCGTCAGTAACAGATAACACCTCTCTTTTCATCTTCGTGTGTTGCGCACTTCGTACTCTCTCATTTTAATTTTATATTTCTTTCGATGTCTCTGAGTGATGGACATGATACCTTCGCCTAAAGCGTGACCAGTGCTTGAATCATTTTACCTACACCTATACGTCATTTTATTATGAACATAAGTGTAACACCACTGTCGAGTCGTAGCAACTCAGATTCAAGTTTTTTGATCGATTTACTCATGAACCATCTGGATCATTGTCTTTTCTTCTCTTCCCTCAAGTAATGTAATATTATGACCGGGAGTCACGTCTAATCGGAAGTTGTGAACATAGGAGCCAAATACCGAGTCCAAGCAACCTCTAAAGGCATCTGGCTAGACTCTCTTCCGTTTATCACGCTGTTTGTAACAATGGAGAGTATATGCGCCTATATGTGCTTCAGCACTACTGAAGTATATCACCAGGATGATACTGCTGATAGTCCATTCCTGCTGTATGCGGTTTTGTCTTTATTGTTGGCACATCTATTATGTGACTCGATCCTGTAGAGTGGCTGGTTTTCTCCCCGCACAGGCACTTTCTTGGCGGAAATTGACCTCCATCCTCACCATTGTAACCTTTGAAGATAAATTTTCGCTCATGATCTACCATGCAATTTATCCTACCCCATTCTTAACGAGAAACTTATGCATGATTGTACTAGCAAATTATTCAGAAACTAGCCGATAGTGTGGGTCCAGGTATAGGGTCTAGCGTTATGATCCGGTCAGGTTCTACGCAGGTTGTCACCATGTTAGTGTGGTAGCTTTGTTCATTCAAAGGTGTAAGTCTCTTACCAATGGTTTGAACGATGTCTGACTCCCTCAAGGATGACAAGATGTAATATGGGATGACAGCGGCAAATCCTCTGATGACGCCAGTGTATACAGACGTAACTTGGCCACCTTGAGGATGTGTTAGCTTGAATGTTGTCTCAAACAGAGACCCATGTACATACCATTCTGATTGATCTCATCGATGTATTCCTGGATCTCCTCGTCAGTAGCGCTATCCTTGAATAATACAATGTATTTCTCTGTGGATACACATGCTGGGGATTAGCTTGGTAACAAATGACTCTGGTAAATCAACTCACGTCCTGGCATCTTAAGTGAGTGAAAGCGAAGTAGCTCTTGAATTTCGAGCTTCTAATGTGCTCACAGAGGGTAGTTACATGTACTTATACCCAGGGAAAGCCATGGAACTAATGGAGAAGTGGAGAAAGGTACATACTTCCCTTGGGCTCGGCGGGAAGAAAGAAATGAAACTCAAAGTAATATGATCTCAGAAGCTGGGCAGCTTGGCTTATATCACGCCACCGATGGCAATAGAATCATAGAACTCACATTCCGGATGTCAACATATCTTTTTGATAGTGGCACTTGTACTCGTGCCATCACGACTTCATGCATCAAGGTGCAATGTTTGAGCGCTTTGTATTGTAGTTTCAATTGCTATCGTGTTTCTTGAATAAAATAGATCGATCCTGTACCGATTTGCTCTATATCTATAGTACTGTAAGTATTTAATTACAACCTTGTTCTTCAGAGATATTACCTATGATAATAAAAAATGGTAACGGCACTCCTGCCAAATTGGCGAATATTATGGCCAAAGTTTGATCATAGATCATTTCTATAGTTGCGTCCATCATATCCTTGGGTACTTGACACAATGACTGGGAACCAGTGGCAGATGCTCGTAGACGATATGGTAGATGGCATCTTGGGTGACAATTGCGATTTCTGATCGTCATGTAAAATATCAAGATTACAATTCGCTCAAAATCTACTATGCACTTCAAGTTTGTTCCAGCTACTTTAAGTTTTTAAAGAAAAACTTTTACATGCATAATTATACTGTTGCATATCATAATCATAAACTACTCAGAACCTAACTGCCGCTGTAGGCTCAGGAGGGTCTAGGGTTATAATCTGGTCAGGCTCTACACATATTGTCATTATATCAATATAATTGCACTATTCATGTAAAATGTAGAAGAACCGTACCAATGCTCTGAGTAATGTTTGACGCCCACAAGGTCGGTAAGAGTGCGTTTGGGACGACGGCAGCAATGGCTTTGATGATATCGTACTCATACGTAACTTGGCCGCCTTGATGATGGGTTTAGTCTGAATGTCATCTCAAATCTCGAAATAAGAACTTGTGTACGTACCATTCTGATTGATCTCGTCTATGTACGCCTGGATTTCTTCGGGAGTAGCGTCGTCCGTAAACGTTATAATGTATGATTCTGTGGATTTGCCCGGGGGGTTAGTTCAATGATGAGCTTGAACGACTTGATGGAAATCAACTCACGTCCTGACATCGTGAGTATAGGAGATGGTTCGGGGTGGTGGTGATGGTAGTGGTAGTGGTAGCTTTGTAAATAAGACGAAGGAGCTCTATGGATTCCAATCACTGACAGAGAATAACTTCCTGTATTTATACCCAGAGTAAATTAGGCGTGTACAGGGGAGAATGATACACATTCCGCTTGGGCCCGGCGTTACCTTGAAGAAATAAATGGAGTTCGAAGGCTACATGATCTCACAGTACAGCTCGGCACCTTGGCTTATGTCACGGAATTGATGGGATTGCATTTGAAACGTATAATCCGCGGACGTTAAACACATCGTCTTTGTAATAGTAGTACTGGTCCCCATGGGTGCAAACAAGTATCCAAATGCGCTGTACATTTTTGTTTTCCAATGTCCCCCCTCCCCAAGCCCTTTTTACTTGAAAGAAAAAAAAAATGGCATAGTATACCGGTATGCTTTCTATAAGTCGTTGCACCTAACAATCGCTATAAAGCGAGACATATGCTGAATATAACAATGTACATACAGCCCGAGGTACGAGCACTAATAGCATTCGTCAAACTTTGATCCAAGATACAGATAACAAGACCTACTAGAAGGAAATTCCAGCTCGACCGAGACACATCACCGTGCCGTTACTGAGAAATAATGGTCCGCCGCCGGAACAGACACCCTGCGGCCCTGAACCTGAGAAACCACCATGAAAACATGAACATACATACCGTCATCGAAACGGAAAAATCAGCCCGTGAACGCTAAACAACACCACCCAGGAATACAATACCAAGCCAATACCAAGTGGTACCAAGCATTCGCAACAACAACTCCGAACGCAAAAGCATACAGGCGTAAGTTCACGCCATTATTCTGTGGAATGACGGTTCGGTTACTGGTAGTGTAGGTACTCCTGGTATGTAAACTCAGAAGAGACTCGGGCCTCAGAATAGATTCCGAGTCGTAAAACGTAAAAGGAAATGTAATTGTCGTACGTGCATGTGGCTACACCCAACCACCGTCTTCGACCTCGACGTAAATACAGGAGGCTAACCCACTTGAAGTTCAACTACCAGCTTTCGAGTGACTTGGCCGACTACACCTGTATATATAAAACTTTCTCAAGTGGGATATATGATTGTCGTAGTTATAACAGAAGAGAAGTGTGTCAAAACAAAAAACGTCTACTGAAAAGTAGTAGGAGGTAAAAGAAAAAGGCGGTGTGTACAGACAAGAATAGGACAAGGTAATAGGAGACACACGATGGTTCACGAGACGACAGAAGACGGGAATATGCCGTAGAGGAAATGAGGAGAAACAGGTGGTGATGGTAGAAGAAGTCTCGGGGTGGGTGTGGATGCATGCATCGATATGTACGGTAGTTATGCCAAGTTTGCCCAATCAACTAGAAATATCATGAGGATATATGAGAGGAGGAGCACGTATGTGGTGAAAAGGTGAAGAAGAAGAAGAAGAAGAAGAAGATAGAGAAGATATAAAAAAGAAACGTGAGGAATACCTATGTACCAAACAAACTAGAGAGATGACGGATGACGATGGAGAAGAGAATAAAAGGTGAAAAGTGAGAAAATAATATCCCTTACAGCTCCCAATCACAATCACAACAACACACGAACCAGCGATCAAATCGGAGAGAGAGAGAGAGAAACGTCGTCGTCAATCGATCAAAAGCAAGACCGAACAACCAAACCCTCAAACACCCTCTCAACGCCCACCAGCAAACGCCTCTCTCACACTCCTTCTCAGCTCCTCATGCTCCCGCCCACTGACCATACTCCCCGTCACCGACTGTCCCCCAGCCGCACCGCCATTCCCACCCGCACCACCATGCGACATCTGCGACGAATGCGCGACACTGCTCCCGGGCACGAATCCACTGCCGAGCGCGACATCCTCATCCACAAACTGCAAAATCCTCCTCGCCAAGATCTGAATCTCGCCCTGCCCATCGCCGAGCTCGGTGTCCTGGTACGAATGCGTGCCAGACCGGTGCGAGCGCGGCGTACCGAGCGAGGAGGACGGCGTCGATTGGCGCGAGCTCGACAGTTGGCGGATGATCGGCGTGAGCATGGTCGAGGACCGGATGCTATTCGTCAGTTGAGGGTCTGCAGAGAGGGAGTTGTAATTTGTGAGATTCAACTTCGGAGAGGGGGGAGGGAGGGATCGAGTTGGAAAGGGGAAAGGGAGGCGCCTTACCATTCGACTCAAGCAACTGCACAATCGTCCACACGGCAATATGCTGGAACGTTGCATCGGGCGAGCTGAGGAAGCGGTACAGGTACCGATGCATACCGCCATCGGGCTTATCCCATACGTCATTGAAAGCCGAGTAATCGTCGTTGACGGAGCGTCCGTCGGCTGTGTGGATAGAACAAGGGTCAATACAACGGGCGAAGTGTCATGGATGCAGGAGTGTTATCTTACCCTTGGACGACAAGTTACCGAGCGCAGCAGCGCTGTTCCCCTGCACCTCCGAGCTCTGCGAGTTTGTGAGAGGGATCAAGACCTCACAAATGCCCATCTCGAGTAGCTGACCCTTGAGGTCATCTAACCACCCCAAGCATCAGCGCCACCAAAGCTTTCCAAGGAGAAAACAGATAACCTACCACTGAGCGCCAAAACAGCCACGCAAGCCGTCATCTCACTCTGCACATTCATCGGCACCTCCAACACGAGATCCTTGATCGACCTGACCGCGCCCGCCTTCACGATTGCCGTCTTGTTCTTCTCCGAGCTCGCCGCGAGATTGCGCAGTGTCGAGATCGCGTGGCATTGGACTTCCTCGTTGTCCTTGAACGAGAGTAGATTGATGAGCGGCTGCAGGAAGCCGCTCTCGATAATTGGCGACTCGTTCTGCGGGTGGATGGACACGTTGCGGACGCATGCGGCCGAAGAGAGGATCAAGGGGAGGTAGGTGGATTGAAGGAGGCGGAGGAGGGAGGAGAGGCCGTCGGCCTTGACGATTTCGAGTTGGTATTTCTCTGTTGTGTGAGGGAGTATTGGTTAGGGGGGGGGGCAGCCATGCAGGGAGAAAAAAAAAAAAGAATGATGGATGACGCACCATCGCTAGCGAGATTACGCAGGGCAAGTGCGGCCTGGCACTGCACCTTGAGGCTGGGACTATCCATGAGCATGACGAGACTAGAGACAAGCTTGGGCTCGCTCTGAGCTAGCTTCTTGCGGTTGGTGCCTAAGAAAACACGAGGATCAGTGGATATACTTGGCTCATCTTTCACAGAGCACTTACCGTCGACGGCGATATTGCTCAGTGCTGTTGTGCAGTAGTACTGTACATCCGTATCGGGCGAGTTAAGGAGGTTGACAAGCACGGGGATAGCACCCGCGTTGACGAGCTGTTGTCTGTTCTCATCTGCGTAATTGGAACATGTCAGACGGGTAGTCGACGGTACGGCCGGCTAAGAAACAACTCACCTGAGTGGGTCATATTCAATAACGCTCCTGTCGCATTGCGCTGCACACGCATGTCCTTGGACCGTGCCAATCGCGTAAGGGGAACGAGGGCGCCAGATTTGGCGATCTTGGTCTTGTTATCATCTACAAACAGGACATTTGTTAGCTTTGTAAACGTCATTACGAGTGAATCAATTCTGACCGTGGGTAGCCAGATTCGTAACACATCCCACGGCATTACACTGAACCTCAACATTGGGACTCAGCATCTGGCGAATCAGCGGCTCCAAGCCGCCGAGCTTGACAATTAACAGCTTATTCTCCGCTAAAAAAAAGAGAAAATAAGAAAACGCATAAATAAATAGATAAACACAAGATAAACAAATATAGCACTGAACTGTTAACGGCGAGATTGCCTAGCGCCGCGCTAGCGGCCCGCTGGACCTCGGTATCATGGCTGCCCAGGAGGAAGAGGATGGGGTCGAGTGTGTCCCTGCCGACGGGCCTGACCTCCTTCTCTGTGATTTCGGCGAAGGCGAGCGCTGCACTTCGTTGGAGGTCGACGTTGTCCGAGAAGGAGAGCGTCGTCAATGCGTGGAGCGGCGAGCCGGTGAAGAAATTTGTCGTCGTGCGGTCTGTTCATGGGCAGGGGGTCAAAGAGATATGCAAATCAGTATAATGTTGAGAATAACAAAAGGAAAAGAAGTGGAAGGGGGTTTGGTGGGTATACAAAAATAGGATGAGGAAAAAAAGTGTGTCAAGAAAACATACTCTCGAGGTATTGCAAGAGATCGGCGACGGCCTCGCGTTCATTCTCGAGCAGTAATGGCTCGTATGCTTGGGACTTGCGAGAGTTGACTGCGGGTTGTCGGCGCCGGTTTTCGATAGGAAAAGAAGAGAGAGCCGGAAGTTTCGCTAGACTTAGTATGGTTCGTTCACACAGGAAAAGCAAGGGAAAGCGGGCACACAGCAGGAAGAGCAGCAGCTAGTAACGTTGCCCATGGCGAAAGATATAATATACGGTGAGATAGTGGCCGATGAGATTAAATGAGAAAGGGAAAGAGAGTGGGGAGAAGGAACCGGCAGGGGGAAGGAGGAGGAGGAGGAGGAGGAAGAAGAAGAAGAGAGAGAAGGAAGAAGGAAACCAGAAATGATCAGTCGCACTTGTTCGCAAACATCTCCCTCTCCAGGCCTTTTAATTACCCACACGCTGCTACCCTCTTCCTCCTTCGCACACTCTCGCTTTTGGGTGCTGTATCATTACACTTGTTCATCCATCTGTTCGACCTACTATACACATTAATTATTTCTGCAACAACGGCGTTGCCAACGGACTAAAGCAAGACAGCGGCACAGCCACCGACCTGCTGCGTAACCTGCGTCACGTCACGCCTTGACGTCACACCCATCACACTGTGGAGGTCGCACGAACATCAGCAGTTCGCATTTGCGCCGCCCCACACTCGGTCTGCAACTGCATGGTCCTCGTCTTGTATCATTTCATTTCATGACACCAACCACGTGCGTCCCGATTCATGAAACCTCCCCCTCAGGAGATTCTTGGATATGTGCAATAATAAAAAGGTAATGATACCAATGGCCCATAATGATGTGAACGCCAAGGGCGCCTCGAACTTTCATTGTCTCATTTGTTGTTGCGCTAAGCGCCCTATGGCCGTAAAACCATGCATGATCGACGCCTGATCCACGAGTATAATCATTATCATTACCTGGCGGACTTTCTTGTCCCATCACTATAGTGTACGAATGCAAACACGAACATCGTACACTGACAAACAGCGTGTTTTATTTTTATTTCTATGAAAGCACATCAGTGCATACACTGGCTATAGTGGGTACAGATTCTGCACTCTGACTACTGGTATCTTACCATAGCCAAGGTTGATATGCTCAGTGTTAGTGATATCAGAATGGACGCTTACGAGGGGCAGATATTTTTAACGGAAGGCATGATTAAGAAATACATTTTCGTATGATTGCAAAACGCATCCAACTCGTCGCTACAACAATCAGGAGAATCAATGCACGTATATTGTCCATGGGATCGCCTTTTGAGAAATCTCATGCTAATGTTGCATGATGCTCGAGTCCGCTGTCTGACAATCCGCTAAATGTAGTTGCTCATCATCCAACTTTAAATCTTGTCTTAGCAAATACATAACTAAAATCAATTAGTAGATGTGGAGTGAAGACTTTGCTCAAAATGCATAATTATTCACTTTTAGACACAATCACACTTGGAACGTTTTGATTTTTTTCCACGACGGTCAAGCCATCATCTCATTCGGGATCAGGAAAAAAAAAAGGAGACAGAACTAGAAGCGTCCATGAGAAACAACTAGGGTCGGTGTATCGATATAGAAAGTAGCGAGTGTGTGGGTATGGCAGCAAAAGAAAAAAGCTATCAAAAACTAGTAACTAGACTCCGGTGGTTATTTGGGTTGGTTGATGTAGGGTTTGCGGTTTGAGGTTGTCGTAGTCGTCAGGACAGGGTGTTCCAATAAATTGTTCTCGTGCATCATGCATCAAATGGCCCATTGAGGAAGAGAAAGGAATTGCAGAGACAAGTGAATCAAATAAATGTCATAATGTAATCACAAATCCTTCAAACTCTTTACAGCAAAGCAGCGGCGGCACCAAGGACAACCATGAGACCAGAGCCGACAGCGAGCTTGCCGGCACCGCTGGAGGAGGTAGAGCTGGCGGCAGAGCCAGAGGCGGTCTTGCTGCCGGAACCGCTGGCCTTAGCAGAGCCGCTCGCACCAGAGCCAGTGGCCTTGGCAGCTGAGCCAGTGGCGGAGGCAGAAGAGGCGGGCAGCTGATGAAGTAATGTGAGAACCATGGCACTAAATAAAAACAAAACAAAAAAGTACTAACGGTGCCGAAGAGTTCCTCAGAGGAGTAGGTCACACAGTTGGAAGACGCGGGAATACGAGGAGTCCAGGGGAGAGTGCTGGTAGCAGGCAGCGTCTCAGGCTGGGACCAGGTGTAGGCTAAGAAGATTTTATAAGGCACACGCAAGAATGACAATCAAGTCGTGAGTACTTACTCTGGCCGTTCGAGGTGTAGGTAGCAACGACATCCTGGAGCTCACCCTCGCAGCTGGTGAACTCACCATCCTTGTACGAGGCGGGCATGTTGTACGAGCAACCCAAGAGATCGAAACGGTTCTCGCAGTAGTTGGGCGATGAGACGGTGGGGTCGCAAAGCTTGATACAGAAGATACCCGAGCCGACGAAGCTGGATAGCCATGTTAGTTTAACTCTTACATCTTAATAGGACTGCACTCACTTGTTCCAGGAGGTCACTTGCTGGTATGTCGAGTTGTCACCACTGGGCATCGACGTCGAGTAGACGAGACCACCAATGGGGTTACCGAGCAAGTCGGCACCGTGGGGGTCAAGCTCTCCTCCGTAGTCGGAGGTGTCGAGGCCAATACCGGACTGGTTGAAGCGACCAACGACCTGGATATAGGCCGAGGTCCTCATGAACTGAGCACCAGTGATGGTACCAGGAGGCATGATACGGGTACCATGGCCAGCCTGAGCGCAGTACGCAACGACGGCGGCCTCGACATTTCCGATCAAGCCGTCCGGAGTGGGGGAACCCCAGACGCAGAAGTCTTTCTGCATTACAATAATTACGTAAGAAATTGATTTTCGTTCATAAAGTAACCGAAATTTCTTCTTACCAAGGAGTTGACGACCATGGTCTGGCACTGGGAGTCAGCACCCTCAGTGGTCGAGTTACAGATGTTGTAACCAGACTGAGGACCACGGCCAATGGCATAGGGGTTGACCTTCTCAGGAATGGCCGAGTAGGGGTAGTTGTACTCGGTCAAAGGCAACGGCGAGGTAGTCTCGTATGTGTTTGCCGCCTGGCGCATGGCAATATCATGGTGGCTCGGGCTGCGGCGGGGCAAAGCAGCCGTGAGGGACTCAGATGCCTGAGCAGGAACGAAGGAGTGGACTGCGACGACAGCCGCAAAGAGGAGGCCGGAGAAAGACGGCATATTGAGAATGAGTCTAATTACTAGTAGTGAAAGGACTGTAGGGGTGTGGTTTCGAGTAAAAAAACCGACGTCGTCGTCGTGGAACGAGAAGGGGAAGAGAAAAGGTGTAGAGAGTCGGTCGCTGGACGAGCGCTGCTTGCTCTTGAACCCTGTGATTCGGTCGCCGCCCCAAAATCAACTGGCGAGAAATGCCAAGCAGGAGCGCAACAGCCCTCGGAGTGGACACACTACATTTAGTAGGTCCTCGTGATCCTCGCCGAAGATTTCTACCAGATAAGGCTAAACCAGGCCTAAAGAGAACCATATGCAGTAGGAGACCGATGAACAGGCGGCTAGACTCGACCGTCGTCAGGGTCGACAGCGCACGGGCCAATCATGCGGGGTGCACGCTTAGGACAGAGGCACGAGAAAATACAAATCAAGTTCAAGACTGTCGGATTCATTTCCAGTTCAAACGTAGAGAGAAAGAGACCAAGCGTCAACAGACACGCAAGAGCCACGCAGTCAGGTCGCGCAAGACATCCCGGTTCGTGGTATGTCCCAGTGCACTGTATGACCTAAAGACAATACTCTCTCTCGGTACGCGGAGTGTTTCATGAAGAAATGTAACCGCTTCATGCGCGTGGGCTATAGGCACCTCTACATCTGCCGTGCCATGGGCCCAGAACAAGGGCAGACACGGCTCAGTAACAATGATCTGCTGCATAATATATATATATAATTAGAATCAACAACACATGGCAAACGCGGAATGGCATTTTTTCATTCATCATTGTGACACTGACCTCTCTTGCACGCGGAGGCAGCCACGCCGATAATGCAGCGACACCGCCTATGTCATGTAAACTCGTAAGTGCCGTCACTAATGCCAATGCGCCTCCCTGACTGAAGCCGGCAAGCACCACATTGGCAGGGGAAATGCCATTTTGAATTTCTCGGGTAACGAGTCCCTCGATGCGCGTAATCGACTCGAGTATGGTGGTCTCGTCATAATCGTCGGGGGATGGTGGTAAATGTCTTATGTCAAACCAACTCGGTCTGACACGACCATTGTTGACGGTTACTGAGCGCTCTATTCTGAGGACCAAAAATAAATCCCTGGCTATTTTAAGAACCACGACCAAGAGAGACTACCCACGACTGTGGTATGAGCCATTTGACATGGGGAAGGCAAGGTGCAAGCACCAACGATATCAGCGCTCTCCACTCAAGTACAGATTGGCCTAAACCCTAGTTGTTCAAACATGTAAGAATAAAAAAATAATAATAAAGTCGATCCAATCTGCATTAACTCACATGCAAAAATATTACAGTTGTAGTATGATCTATAGCAGGCAGAATTTCGATGCTGTCTATCAGCTGCTGTGTTTCTTCCATCTCAGCCAGTATTTTCTGGCATCTAGGGCATGATGTGCGCACCTTAAGAAAGACTCTACCTTGCACAGCTTCATCGTCGGGGTAGTAAAGAGAGCGTCCTCCGCAGCCTGCCAGCCCAAGCTCTGTCTTCTATAGCAACAGCAGAGCCCGTAAACCGCAGTAGCTTGGACAAAAATACGCTGAGC
This sequence comes from Agroathelia rolfsii, assembly GCA_018343915.1. Classification (NCBI taxonomy): domain Eukaryota; kingdom Fungi; phylum Basidiomycota; class Agaricomycetes; order Amylocorticiales; family Amylocorticiaceae; genus Agroathelia; species Agroathelia rolfsii. Next base: position 4,941,382 of record JABRWF010000002.1, read on the forward strand.
GGTGCATGTATGCGCAGCGTCCATGATAGGAAACCTTGTTGAGAGGCTGTGAGAATCATTACACTTGAATTGCCGCCTCATTCAAAACTCGAAATCCGGGAAGTCTGAAGCTGCGCCATAGCTGGCTGGGTGATGGTGGGGGCTAGCATGGCACGTCTAAAAGAATGAGCCCGCATGAGGTCCACTCACTCTCTTTAAGGCTGATGGACAGTCGTAAATATAGTGCGGCTGAGCGGCTCGTTGCGCTATTTCGAGCCAGAACCTGAGTAAATGCGCTGCGCGTGACCGCGATAGCGGATTTCCTATTTTGGTCCTCCCAATCATCATTGATCGTCGTGACGCGTGATGTTCTAATTTTGACTCGAGTCCGAGTCACGCGGTACACTTAACGTTGTGCGTCTACTTACTACTTATGTTCTGCAGACGCTTGTTAAGATTCAGAGTGCATCCACAGTACATAAGGGCAGCAAATATGTCAAGACTCAAACCATCGCAAACTCGCGTCGAGGCGCCCAGAGAAATGAAGATCGTCTTGACTGATACTGAGAGCCAAATCTGTAGTCTCTTCGATGAATGCACTCAGTTCCTGAAAGACCGGTTTAGCATCGACACTTCGTGCAGAGTGGCTGGCGGTTGGGTCAGAGACAAGGTGCTCGACTATACCTCACAAGCCAATATTGCATTCTTATTGACCACTTGTATATATGTTAGCTCTTGGGCGCCGACAGCAATGACATTGATATTGCCGTATCCGATATGACCGGACTCACGTTCGCTGAACATTTTGTTTCCTTTCTCGAGGAAGAAAAGGGCCTGCCCAAACCTAGCATATCCACCGTCAAAGCAAACCCGGACCAATCCAAACACCTTGAGACTGCTAAAATCAAAATCCTCGACATGGATCTCGATATCGTTAACCTGCGGAGTGAAGAGTACGCTTCTGACAGCCGTATCCCTACCCAGATGGTATCAGTGTTCTCGTCCTGTTACTCGTGGTTCAATATTGCTGATTGGAGAAGCATGCAGAAATTTGGAACGCCTCTTCAAGACGCTTTGAGGCGTGATATCACCATTAATGCACTGTTCTACAATGTGCACACCCGAGCGGTCGAGGACTTGTCTGAAAAGGTCAGCCGTCATGTGGATCATGTGCTATACTACCTCTTTGCTAACGGCGCTTGCTGTAGGGACTTGATGACTTACGCAATGGAGTGATTAGAACCCCACTCGAGCCTCGGGAGACGTTTATAGACGACCCACTGCGCGTCGTGCGTTGCGTCAGGTTCGCTAGTAGGTTTGGTTATGAGCTTGTTCCAGAACTCCAGGATGCAGCACGCGATCCAGAAATCCAGGTAACAGGCATTTTTCTTTAATCTAGGATTGTAGCTAATACTTGGCCGTGCCAGACTGCTATGTCTACAAAAATTAGTCGCGAAAGAGTCGGCGAAGAAACAGACAAAATGCTCAAGGGTGGGATTCTAACACAGGATATTCCCCTTGTAAATGCTTATTTGTTGTTGTAAATTACAGGCAGAGATCCTCTACGATCTATCCAAATCATCGACAATCTCTCCTTGTCCAGCTCCATTTTCCAACTCCCTACATCCATCCTTCCCACTCTAACCGCCCAGCCAACTTCCTTCCGAACGTCTCTCGCGGCCGCAACAGTCCTACAATCTCTTCTGACTTCTTCATCTTCAGTACTAATAGCCCATCCTCTCCTTCTCTTGCCATCTAAAACCGACCGTGCGCGTCTGTTCCTTGCATCGGCCCTCACGCATCTTCGTGGGGTTCGATACACCGACGCCAAGAAGCGCGAGCATCCTGCTGTCGAGGCTGCCATTCGTGAGGGTCTGAAACTGGGAAACCACGACGTCGATGCGGTGTCAGCGTTGTTTGCTGCTTCCGAGCTACTCAAGAGTCCGACTGTGTACGAAGATGGCCCCTTGGAACGAGTTCGCATAGGTAAGTCATTTCATAATAGTAATCTAAGCGTGAATCATAACCTTGGCAACCCATGCTGACGAGTGAATAAACAAGGTCTCCTATTGCGACACAAATCGGTCCATTCTCCCACTACCGGATCTCCATGGACGACCTCGTTACTCTTCTCTCTCGCACAGGAAATCGCACCCTACTACGACCCGATCGAGGATAAGCTGGATGGTAAGCATGTTCATCATACATGCCAACGTCCCTCGTGATACTTACAGTGCCCCTTTCTGCATACTCAGAAGCCAAAGCTGCAGATGTAGTCAAGTCACACTACGCTTTTGTGTGCAAGGTCGTACAACTTGGTCTCCCCTCGGCGGTTGATGCAAAGCCTCTTTTGGATGTAAGTGTTTTTCTAGTGGCGTCCTAATCTCTATTATTGTCACGTCGTCACCATCATCACCTCCACCTCTCTTTTTTTTGCTTAACAGGGTCATGAAGTCATCAGTGCGCTTGGAGCCAGCTCACCCGGCCCCTGGACCCGCGGTGTGTTAGAGCAGGTCATAGAGTGGCAACTGGAGCATCCCGCAGGTACCAAAGAAGAGTGCACAGCCTGGTTAAAACGCGAGCAGGAAGCAGGGAGAATCATCATACCTGCTAGTAAGGCTCGGGGAGAGAAGGTCAAGCGGGTCAAAGACGAGGATAGTGGAAATGGGAAGAAGGCAAAACGATGAGGATTTATTTCATTTTACTCTTTTTTTTGCCTGGATCCGTCCGAGACGATTGCTTTACATCAAACGACTGTGTTCACTAGAACATTTGTAGATCACTTGCAAGCAGAGAATGAATGTTTTTCTGGCACATACTACTTCTATTCCACTCTGAATACACGCTATCCCAAATTCTAAGATGATTCAAGGGATTACTTTTCGTCCGTCATATTTTCTATACTACAGCCCTCTAACTACTTCAAATGACAACATAGAAAAAAAAAGAGCTTTATCGTAAAAAATAAAATAAAAAAGCTTCAACAAGAAAGAAACACAGTTTCGCCTCGATATGCCTTTGTCACCGTCTTTGGAATGACATAAGAGCACCCCGAGGGTACAAAAAAAAAAGAGGGGCTGAAGAAAAAGAAGCCCCCCCTATAAAATTGGGAAAAAACCTCTCTTCCCGGCTGAAGAGAGGTGAAAAAACCCAAGTTGAGGTAAAACCCCGAAAGAAGAAGAAGAAAAGGATAAAGATAAAGGAAAACAAAGATAGAGAGCACAGAGCAGAGCATCAAGAGCAAGAGAGCCGAGAAGCGGGAAGCCAGAGTACCAGAGACCAGAGAGTCGGGGAGCCGGAGAACCAGGGAGCCAGAGTACCAGAGAGCCAGAGCGCAAGTACAAGACGAATCCAGAGCCAGAGAAAAGGAAATAAAAAAAAATGAAAAGGATGAAGGAAAAAGTGAAAAGTGAAAAGTGAAAAAAAAGAAGAAAATGAAAAACTTGAAAACCCTCCCTTGAATAATGATGGCGACCAAGCCTTCGTTGCCCGACCGTCGTCCATCCCACTGATATCCCTTGTCTCCGAGCGCTCTTCAATGCTTACGTTCGGCTCCGCGAAGCTTTCCGAACTTGCGTCCAACCCATTTCTTCATACCCTTCAACCCCACCTTCAGCCCCCGAGGCTTCTCGTCCATGAATGCGTCCTCGTCAAATCCAGAGCCACCATAGTACTCAAGCATACACTCCAAGATATCCTTTGAACCCAGACCGGCATCCGGATCTTCAAGGTCTCTCAGGGAGATGGGGTCCACAGAAGCAAGGATCGAAGTCATCGGAGGCGAACGAGGCCAGCAGGGAGGAGCGGGGCCGTGGAAGTCGAATGGCGCTGCAAGGAGGCCTTGCTCGACCTGAAAGACATATGAAGCGGGCTTCGCCATCGGTGTCGCCACAAAATAGTTGGGCGCGGGGGACTCCTTGGCGGGGATAGGCGAGCCGGGGACGAAGGGGACCGTGAGATAGTCGATCTTGGTCTCATATGCTGGGGCGCCATGAGCCGGCTTGATCATCTCGGGAAGAGGGGGCGAGATGTGGTTGAACGGCACCTTGAGCATGTTGGTGTCGTTGATTGTTGCAGACGTCAGGATTGCCAAAGGGTTGGTGTAGACACAAGCTTCGTCCACAGTGGCAGTCGCCGACGCTGAAACAGAAGAAGTTGAGTAAATGGAAAGTGAATCCAAAGACTCACAGAGGGAATCCACTTCCGAGCCGGAGGTGTCGTCCTGCGAGGTTGTCGTCGTCGCCACGCTTACAACGCTGGCCGACAATCGCAAGGGCTTGAGTCCACCAGAGCGGGTACGCTCGGCCGGGTAGTAGTCCCTTTCAATCTTTTGGTTTGCGGAACGCGCAAGTTGAGAGAGGTGAGACTCCCTTTGCGCCAGCTGAAACATTGAACAAGGCATATTTAAAATCGCTTTTGGGGGTTGTGTGTGTGTGTGTGTGTGTGTGTGTTAGGTGAGGAGGGACTTGGGCCGCTCGAAGGCCCCAACCTTATAGAAAATAGGATAGGAGATAGGAAAGGAGGGTACACAAGACTAAAGCGGTGTAGCATATGATTCGAAGCATCGCAGTGCCTGGACGATCTTAAGTCAAGCGTAAAGGGGAGCAAGTTGAGCTGACAGCGGCTGGCAAGAGAGTGTGAAGTTAAGCCGTGAGCGAGGTCTACTTCAATCGTCTCTGGTCCATGTAGCCAAAACCGATTCGAGTAGAGAAGCTTAAGACGTAAGAATCCGTCAAAGCAGTTGCCAGTGACTATCCTGGCCTCTTCAGAAGCCTATATTTACGGGTTATCTAACTCAGGAGTCCCCTATCCAGTGAAAGAAAGAAGGGAAGCAACAGCTTGGGACGAGAGAATCAGACCCACAATTGCCAGCCTCTCATGAGCATGTGTTAATTGGAAAGTCACGGAGCAATCGTGGGTAAGGCTGTGTAGTTTCCTTCGATAGGGGAATAAGACAGAAAGGAGGAAGGAGAGGGGATTGAGGAAAGGAAATTCAAGGTCACTACTTTGATGCACGCAACAGTTGTAATTAAGACGTAGATGAGCCTGATTTCTCCCTAACCCATCCTTAAAGCGCATGAACGCCGAAGATTGTACAAGAAATGAATGTTGATATTGGATAGGTAGCGTCAATGTGATCATGACAAGCCAGTGTTTCGATTGGTGTCGATGAAAGAAAAATACTCAGCCACCAACGCCACCAGCCACTAGTCAGCCACCAGCCATCAGCCACTAGTCAGCCACCAGCCGCCAGCTGCCAGCCAGCCACAGCCACCGCCACCAGCTACCAATCACATGTCACGGGCAGGAAGCGCCCGTCAATAAACAATACATCATCGATCATCATACTGTCATTTACGCAATATCGTCATTAGCCCGTTGAAGAGTGAAAACGACGACTACATCCTTTTCGCAAGAGAAGTGTTTATTACATCAAACACCAAGGTGAATAAATGGGATCCATGAGAAAAAGTCACTCTCCCCAACTTGGTTCCTCAGCCGTTCCACCGCATCATGTAGAGCATACGCTGCTTGGCCATCTTCCGTCTTCATACCCTCATGCATCATATTTTTATAGAACTCTTCAGCGACAATCGGCCCATGCGAATCCTTGATAGACCACATCGTAGCGATCACCGTGCTATAGCCAATCATGAGCATACCCGCTGCGAGATGCGCTGCTTCTTCTGGTAGCTTTTCGTCGCCTGTTGCGGTTTGACATGCCGAGAGAAATGCCAACTTGGCATGATTTAACGATTTCTGCGAAATGCTCTCCAAGCTCAGAGGTCCATCGTGTAGCATGAACGCGCTCTTTAGTGGATCGTCTTCTTGCTGTACTCCGTGACAAGCCAGATGTATCCAACTGTACTTCTCCATCGCGTCCAAAACAGCCGTCACCGTCGACTTAGAGTCGTCCAACCAGCAAAGATGCTTTTTGTCTACAAGCGACTGTATTGCTTTTACTTCAGTAACCGTACCTGGGAGTGGATATTGGCCAGGTGTCTTCGGTTGAGAGATAGCCAAAACCCCATTAAACTCGTCCTGTGGAGCCGAGTTTTGTTGGAGAAGCGAAGAAATGCTGGGCACATACGACGAAACTACGTAATTGTATGCTTTGTGCTGTGGTAAATCCAAGCCAGAACCGTAATAGCCGGCAGCATGAAGAGGTAAAAACGACAAAGGTCCGGTAGCGCACGAGGTAATTCGCGGAAGTTTGCCGTTTGGTGGTGGGTTCTGTAGATTTTTTTTTTAGCAACACACAAAGATAGAGTTCCCATTGACATACCATGTATCCTAGTTCGGATATGATAGGTTCCACAATTGACGTCCATAGCATCAGAAGAATGCGTTCCATCACCATGGGCTTCAATGCATGTGTTGTTGCCCGCCAACCTGATTCTTCGCCCAAACATGATGTGAGCTCCTCTACCAGTTGCGCATCATTATGGGATTCGACACTAGAGGCGTTACCCGATTTACGAGAGTTTCTGCCACCCAAACGTTTTGTGAGCAATTTATGTGCGATTTCCACTGACCTAAGAGAAGCAGAAGGAAGGGGCATATGGCCGAGTCGAGCAGAACCGTTTATATTTTGCAAGATGAGCGCGTCACACTGTAGCTGGCTGACATTGATCATGACAACCGGTCCTAACCGTGCAGCGGGGACTAGGCTAGCAATCTTCTTAGGCAGTAAAAAGCTATCGTATCCTGGATATTGGCGCACTGAAGCTAGAAGCTTCTCCCATTGCTCAGCCAGGCGTCTTTGGCCCTGTGCAGCTTTTTCGAGGGGAAATTGTTCTTTGGCATCTTTGACGATTCCTTCTTGAGCTACGTTCGACATGAAATTAGACAGCTCCAGCTTGCGAGCAATTGATTCTAATTGTGTTGCAAGGTCGGGATGATCGCATCTCAGGTCATCCATAGGCGTTCGAAGACGAAGTATCTGGCCCCAGATGATTGATCGCCCTTGCTCTAGCCACTCCAAAGCTAAATCCGGACGTTTAAACTCGCATGCTATGGAAGACGCGACAGTGACCAGATTGAATGACGATGCGCCCTGAAATCTCTCTCTAAGTGGCGTACCCAGCCAGACAATACGAGGGATAAGATGCATGTAGACATTACATGCGTTCATGGGCGAGAAAAATTTCAGGTCGAATAGCGGTCTCTTTGACGCACAAACGATCCATTGTTGAGCAGATAACAGACGCACTGAAGGGTCCCCTGTAGAAAACATGGAGGCAGTGGCAAACGCCATGATCGACTCATCAAGATGCTCCGGGCTATGCAAATGATCGTATCTCTTGAGTAACCCAATGCCCAGATTGTGCAAAAACATACATCTACTGGAGTGCTCGTTAGGGGTGAGCTCGACAGCACGTCGTCTTGTCGAGATTGAAAGGTCCAAGTCTTCGATTTTTCCCGAATGTTCGAATCTTAGCTGTAGCATGTGCCCTAGGTTATTCAAATGTCCGGTTTCGTTGATATGGCCATGAGGAGTGAGTTTTATCGATTGCTCTTGAGCGGAAATCGCCTCGTCAAGGTCCTCCACCTTTCTCGATAGCGCAGAGAGACGTAGCAAGGAGTTGGCTAGGTTATTCAGGTACCGAGACTTGTAAATATGAGTGTCGGATGACAGCTGAACCGCTTTTCGCTGTGCTAAAATCGCTGCATTTAGGTCTCCCACCTCTTCAGATAGCTCGAACCTCCCGGTTAAGGCGTTTCCAAGACCTGTTAAATACATGGGTTTGGAAGTGTGATAATCGGGCGTGAGCTCAACTGCTTGGTTGTGAACGGAAATCGCCGTGTCGATGTCAGTCCATTGTCTTAATCGCTGGCTTCGAGCGAGGAGTAGAATTCCAAGGTTGTTGAGGCACAGGGCCCTATCGGTTGGATAATCGTCCGGGGTAAGCCGAATGGCTTGCTGCTGGATTGCAATCGACATATCTAGGTCCGCGATCTCTCCTGTCCGGTCAAATCGTTGACTGAGCACATTCCCCAGAATACTTAAATTTCCAGGTTTGCTTGGGTGAGCGTCGGGTGTAAGCTCTATAGCCCGCTGCAGCATCGCTATCGCTTGTTCAGCCTCTTCCAATCTGTTCAAATGCACAGAGCGTCGCCAAAATGCGCTCCCCAAACTGGCCAAAAGACGAGGTTTATCGGCATGTTTTTCAGGCAAAAGCTCTAAGGCTTGTTCCTGCATCGAAATCGCCATATCGATATCTGACAACTCTCCTGATAATTCGTATCGACCAAAAAATGAGCCGCCGAGATTGATCAGGAAGCGATGACGAGAACTATGACCATTGGGGACAAGTCGAAGGGCTTCCTGTTGAACAGAAACAGTCTTTTGGATGTCTTCCATCTCCCCAAAATGTTCGAAGCGGCTGGAGAACGAATTTCCCAAGTTACTCAAATAAACGGGTTTGTCGGTGTGACCTTCGGGCGTGAGTTCAACCGCTTGCTGCTGCATCGAAATCGCCATGTCCACATCCGACTTAGCGCCAAATCGCTTGAACCGGGAGCGCAAAGATACTCCAAGGTTGCTCACGTATTTCGGCCTATTTGCGTGCCCATCCGGTACAAGTTGAACGGCCTGCTCGTGTGCCGAGATCGCTGGGTTGATGTCTTCTGATAATCCCGAATGCTCGAACCGATATCGCAAGCAATTCCCGAGGTTGCTCAAATAGAGATGTTTACCAGCGTGATTGCTAGGCGTAAGTTGAATGACTTGTTGTTGAGAGGAAATTGCTACGTTGATGTCATCTATATTCCCCGACCACTGGAATCGAGTTTGTAGCATCTGAGTAAGGTTGTTCAGATACATGAGCCTTTCGTGATCGTGCTCGGGTGTGAGTTGGATAGCCTGCTGCTGCATCGATATTGCCATGTCCATATCGCCAGTGTCTCCCATCAGCTCGAAACGTATGAGCAAAGAGACCGCAAGGTTACCCAAGCGAACACGCTTCTGCTTGTGGTCTTTCGGAGTGAGTCGGACGGCATCTTGCTGAGCTGAGATCGCCTTATGCAAGTCCGTTACTTCCCCCAGTCGCTCGAATCGATTGCGCAATGAAATACCGAGGTCGTTCAAGACGACGAGCTTTCTTGGATGACTATCAGGTAAAAGTTGGGCGGCTCGCTCCTGCAGAGCGACTGCTTCGATCATATCCGTTGTGTTTCCTAAATGCTCAAATCGAAGCTGCAAGGCGGTGCCCAAGCTATTCAAATGGCCGGATTCATCTTCGTGTGCATTGGTCGCGAGTTGAACAGCCCGCCGCTTTATAGCGATCGCTTCTTCCAAGTCAGCGATCTCTTCCAGCCGGTTGAAACGAGAGAGCAAAGAATCGCTAAGATTGGTGAGAAATGTGGGGTCGACAACATTTGTCCTAAGAAGAGAATTTGCCTGTCGTTGAAGAGAGATAGCCAAGTTGATATCGGCCAGCTCGCCCGAATGCTCGAATCGGCGACGCAGTGAAAATCCCAGATTATTGAGGCATGCGGGCCTCTTGGGGTGGTCGTCGGATGTCAGTTCGACGGCCTGCTGTTGTACTGAAATCGCCTCGTCCAGATCTTCTGCGTTTCCGGACCAGGAAAACCGAGACTCCAATGCGCCACCCAAGTTGTACAAATGACCACATCTATCGGGACTATCATCAGGTGTAAGGACAACCGCTTGTTGTTGCGCCGAGATAGCCATATTGACATCTTCCAGCCTTCCTGTCCGCTCAAATCGACTCAACAGAGAATTGCCCAAATTGCCTAGAAGGAAAGGTTTATGAGCATTATCATCAGATGCAAATTTCACTGCTCGCTGTTGCTCGGAAATCGCCAGGTCGATGTCTGCCATATCTCCTGCCAGTTCAAACCGACGGTGCAAGTGAATCCCAACGTCACTGATGTATCGCGCTTTGAGTGGGTGATCGTTAGGCGTGTGCTCAGCGAGCTGTTTCTCTGTCAAGATAATCTCATTCAGATCCTCCGATTTCCTTAGCCGCCGAAAACGACCGAGCAACAAGCTGGCTAGTGTACGAAGGAGCGATGGTTTCTCAGGATCTTCGTCGGGTACAAGCTTCACGGTTAAGTTTTGGAAATAGATTGCGATATCAAGATCTTGAATGTCTTGCGACTGGTTGAATTTACTCGAAAATGAGGTCGCCTGCGTTCGAGTCTCTTCGATTCGAGAACTGTCAATCTGGAACTATTAGTGTCCGGTTTTGCGCGAGAATTTGCGTCCAAAAATTATTATTTAGAAGCTGACCTCAAGCTCTGTAAATCTGCATTACTCTCCTGCTGTGTATGATTACTTTTCTCGCTGATAAAATTTTCCTATCAAGAGTTATTGGCAACGCGGCGAGTTGAAAATTCCATATCCTGATCACGCACTGGTTTGGCGACGTTCATTATGTGGGTTTGATTGATGAGGAAGCAGCCGCAAATAGTGGCCCCTTCCAACCATAAATATCCCCACCTCCCAGTAAACCGTATTTACTTAGGACCGCTCGTAAGCCGCCAAGATAATGTGGCTGCGCCTTAGTGAATTATGACTCAGATCCATGAATTGGCTACATGTGAAAATATTAGAAAGATGCTTCCTAAAAGGGTCAGGAGCTGCGTTCCTAGCGAGCCTCGCAACGGTAACTCGGGTCTCAGTTTGCGTGCCAGCGCATAGGGATGCGGTATAGTCAGCAAAGATATATGTACAGCCTTGGTAGTCGCCAGTGGCCAGCGACAATGGTCGCTATGTACCATAGGCAGTAAAGCACAGCAATGGACAGAGCCAAAGCATCAATGGAAGTTTTTCCAGATTCATAAGATATGCGTTGAAAAATTATATTGAACATTAGACATCCAGCATTGCACTTGAACTGGTAGTGGTCACGGTGATGATCCGAGTCCGAGTCATTGATGGATAAGAAACTTCCGTGGTTACCGGGAGTGACGCTCAAAGTCTCGTGATCTACATATACCCATTTCTGGAAATATCACTTGTCATGTGATCGTGTGCAGCAGCGTGCAGCCCAGCCATTGACCGTGAGTCGAATCTGGAAAAGGTTTCACCCTCAATTAGCTACATCACAAATGATATAAGATAGTATATATCCGCACATCAAGGGCAAATACACACCAAAGTATGAAATGGGGCGTAGCTTGTACGGTCATTTTACACATAAGATAGTACAGGAAAAATGGATTGTACAGACATAGGAAAATGAGTATGATAATCGAGATGAGTGATACAATAATGAAAGCAAATGAAAAGCAAAGAACAGGAGAGGGACAATGAAGCTATAAATTTTTTTGCATGATAAACATTCGGCTAAGCGGATATAATTGAAGAGCGATGCGAGGATGAAGCGAAGAACAAGAGCATGAAGACAATGACGAAAATGAAAGCGGAAAAAAGAAAGAAAAGAGGGGAAAGGATTAATGGGTTCCTTGTGCACACGACGATCCCTCTACTCGAAGTCGAAGTATCGTGCCATAAAATTCTCCTCATCGACCGCAGTGGCTGTGGAGTCAAAAAGATTATCCACGCCCGATGAGCCAGCATCGGAAGCGAAGGGATCGGTAAACTTGAAAGTCACGTCCGTGAGAGAGAATCCACTATCAAAGGAGTATTGTATAGTGCTGTAGTCAAAGTTTGTCTCCAGGGAAGAGATACTCGAGTTCCATTCCGCCAGGGCGCACTCCTCGTATTTGGCGGGGATGCCTTGGAGAGGAGAGATGGAGGAGTACGAGTTGTTCAATTCTGTGTAGCCCCAAGACGTCATTTCTACGATGGGCAAGCTCTCCGCATCGACACCGAATGGAGAGGTGATAGCAGGTGGATCCAGAGGGAATCGATTCGTGATAGCCTATTAGTGCACATTGATTAGATAATTCCTATATGATGTTCGTTTACGATACGACAGGGTACATACCTGACTCATAGTTGGTGTCGGCGTGGCACAAAGATCCAAATGAGGAATAGCTTCTGTGGGTACGAAACCTTCCAGACGTTGTTCATAGTAGAACGCGTGGTCTGTCTGAATGTTGGCTGGCTGTGGCTCGAGCACGACGGGATTGCTTGTAGTCCCATAATCTTCAACGACATTTAATCCATATGTTTCTACGTACGTAGGGCATGCATATTTGACGAGGGGAGTGGATACGGAGGAGGTGGAGGTGGTGGTGGTGGTGGTGGTGATGGTAGTGGAAGAAGGAGGTGCGCGAGTATGCGTACGATATTCAGGGCCGCATGACTCCTTCGAGAGCAAAGAAGATTTTCGTATAGCATCAGAGAGATCTACGCCCTCGATGCCACTTGTGATGAGGTTAGCAATGCGCTGGGCCCATTCTTCGGCGCTCTCCATCGTCTTGAGTGTTCTATTGGCTATGTTCGACTGCTTAGACCCAGGAGAGTACTTGTAGTCCGGATAGAGCAGCTGATGACGCGACTTCTCCAATGTCGCAGCACGTTGGAAGGGCTCCCTCTGTGCAGGACTGAGCTTCCGCCATAGCTCACCAGCCAGGCGGCTAACTTGTCGATGATCGTTGCCGACGCAGGTGGGAACCAAGCCCTGTTGGCAGAGAGACGAGCGAAAGAACATGAAGGCGTTCCTGGGCCTGCGAATATGGTTCGCGTCCTTTTTGCGCGAGTGGGATGGGCGCTTTGAGGGCTCAAAGGAGATGGCGGGTTGCACCAGGGGGGAGGGAATGGAAGACGCCGGAGACAAGCGAAGGTCCACTACATGTTGGATATCCGTAACTGGGGCGGAAGGATACATTAAAGTAAGCTGCTCCCAGCCAGCATCATCTAGTAAGAAGTCGACGGTTAGACATGTGTGGTATGACATCAGTGTATTCCCCACACACCATATAGTGGAGGGTCTTGCTTGGATAGACGGCGAGAACGACGCAGGCTATGAGAGAGAGGCATGATAATGATTATGCACGGTGTATTCGGGTGAAGAGGGGAAGGCGAGGTGTGTTGATGATGTCCATCCTAGAGACAGAATGGGCCCTCTTTTTATGCATCCTGGATGCACTTCTCTGCTCTTTGGAGTAGCACATCTAACGGGTGCATAGTGTCAAATTAAAGCGGTTTGAAAACTCGCAAAATCCCTTGTAATCACCTTGCTGCCGCCTTGAGGCGATGTGAAGGGCAAGAATGAGGCATACCCGGTCCAGCATGTCGGCCACCAAGGACGGTAATGCGATGTGATGTCACGTGTCTCCAGATGCAAAGCACACAAATGACATTGTTGACAGTTGTTGAACTTTGTGGGCGCCACACTTCCGTCGTAATAGGTGACATAGAACTGCAGCTAAGATCAATGCCTTTCCTCCTGCTCGTTTTCCCTAAAAAAATTGTATCTCGCCAGAAAACTAGGGCTGCTCTCGCTCAAATGCTCCCAACTTCCTAATTTGCCTCATGCCTTGTTTTCGGTAATCTTGTTCATATATGGTGAACGGCTGCTTGATTTAGGCACCCTCCGACTATTCACACGGACACTCAAATTGGGAAGAGGACAGCTTATATAACATGGTCTACTCACTTTGATGTCACTATCTGCCCTCTGGTGATGAGGAGTGCGACCATGAGGCAGGGGTCCCTTAGGCTTGCGCCAGCGTCGGATTGCTACGGTCGGATTCGCTTGCCAACGATTGCCTGGCTGTGTTAGAGCTGCATTCACTCTCCTCTCACCTTCGGCACCCCTTTGTAATACAATGAAAGGGCATTGTTAATGAGGGAGGAAAAAAAAAACTTCTTCATCGATTATACGTCCCGACTAGGCGCTCGAACTCGAGCTTTTGTGTCACCGTCACTGGGGCACCCATCTGCTCAAATGCTAAGGTTACACATGCCCATCTACTGAGAGTTGATACTGGGTGCACATGATACGATGCCGTAGAAGAAGCCGATCTGGCGCCGTTGTGCAAAGAAAGGGGCGCCGTCCTGTCCTCATGTCCAACAGTATACTAAATTTACCAACCATTCTCCTCCCTCCCTCTTCAAGTTTGCCTCACTGCTTGGCTCACCTCATTGTGACGGCGATGCTATAGTGCATTCACCGCTTTAGCTGCATCGAGTCATCAAGATGGTCCCACCGCACCCTTTTGGCGAATCACAATCTCCTCCATGACCTTCCCGATCCTTTCTTCCCTTCTTCTTTGGGTCTTGATCGTGATTCGACTATCGGCGTATAGTGGGCGTTAGGCCCACTAGCCTCCTCCCAGTCCTTTGTCCTTTCATCCGCTTCCGTCTTTTCGGATCTGCTTGCAGCACACGGGATCGTATCTCATGTCGTCGGAGGTATAAATTCATTATGTATCTTCTAAAAATGTGTTTCAGAAACTTTCGGAACGTAGAGGAAGGTAGGGCAACCCCAACGGGCTCGACTTCTCGCTTTGCTCGTACCAGTACACGATGAGACTACAGCAAGGGGGCGGAGGAGGGGCACATCCCCTTTATTAGTACGCCTTGTCAAGAAAAAGACAGGCCTGTACTACGTGTAGCTGGCTAAGTGTGATTGTGAGAATTGGAGAAGAGCTCAAGTCTGGTTGCATCTCTCAGTGCTACCGCGCAATCGCGCATTACCGCTCTTCTGAATATAATAAACAGAGAGGCTGGCTTTGCATCATCGATGAGACACAACTTTGAGTCTCATAATAGTTGAGCACGTAAGCAAAGCCTGGACTGGTCCCCTCGCATCATGTCCATCCCACTTGCGAGCCTCTACCTGACATTCTAGCTTGAATATTGCCTCTTTTTTCCCTTTCAATCATTTCTTTTGGTGATGATGCTAATCGACAGGAGGCTTGAGATACTTCGTTTTCAGGGGTTAAGGCGACTCAAATATCCACGTAAGGTGCTGGAACTACAATCCATGCGTTTTGAAGCATTGCATTTAAGAACACATGATTATTTTTTTTGATTAATTTACTTTAACTTCTATCATGCTACTAAGGCAAACCGGAGTCCAGGGGAGAGCCCTGGCTCTGAGCGTGGAAACAGTGGGAAGTGACTAAAGCTAGGTGTAGTAGGTGCTGTGCCATGTAGGTGCTGTGTGCGCGGCGGGTTGTTGTGTCAGCGCCTAGGCTGCTGTGACATGTTCTAGAGCCAAGTAGGTAGTAAAGGGTGGAATGATAACCTTGTTCTGGATTATGAACATAAGACATTGCGGTAAATAAAGCACATGAACCTTATGGATAGAGTTCTTTCTCTGTTCAATGCGTCGAGAGCGCTTCAGAGTAGTCATGGGATCGATAGTGTTGTGCCATCCCTAAACGGGAAGTAGCAGCTTTTTGGTTCATGACATATCCTTATATGTTTGATCATTGAGTGTTGTAATGCAATCTGTGACGCTGTGATGGGTCATGTGATGATTTTTTTTATTAATTTATTTATAGTCCTATCGTTTTACTAAAGCAAAAAGGACTCCAGGGGATATCCTGGCTCTAAGCAAAAACTGGTGGTAGGTAACCAAAGTGTGAAAAAGAAGGTGGGTGGAGTAGGCGATGTCTGGTGAATAATATGCACGGCATTTATAAAGTCAATGCCTAGGACGCAGTGACGCGCGCAGCCGGAAGCATAAAGGGAAAAAAGAAAAAAAGAAAAAGAAAAGAAAATCATGCTCTACAAACATCTTCCTTCCATGCACAGCCCCAAAAATATCGAAATCCTTCGAAATACTTTCAGTGACGCTACCTGGTCTCCCGTGCCGAGACTTGGTAAGAGGTGGAATATACCCAGTTGTGCAAAATTGGTTGTGCATTGCTCAGCCCACGCAGGAAAGGATATGAGCCCTCTGAATCTTCAACAATGAGGGTAGGGCGAGATTACAAGAGTGCACGGCGGTTGGTGTGGTAGAGCGCCTGAGCTGACAAGTGCCAGACAAGAGGTGGGGAGGGGCACAAGGGCAGGGCGCGCGCCACGCTGCAAGTCAGCTAGGCTGACACATCATGTGCGGCCACAGCACCACCAAACTGGGCAGAACCACCAGCCGTAAGCTGGGCGACCTTCTAAGAAATGGGCGGGGTACCAGCAGCGGCCCGGTCATGTGATGATGTCTTTTGAGTATAGCTCCGAATTTTATGTGTAGCTACTCATCCGTTTGACTCAGTTCGACGACACTGTACAAAGCAAGTGGGATAATATTCTCTATGCCGTTTCAACTTGGTCCGGCTCTGTCTTAGTTGAATTTATCGCAACGAGCACAACGTATGCATTGAGTTCCTGAAAGCTATCCTGTGGTACAACGAGTAACAGATGGAATTGACCAACTTCTTGATTGGGGTGTCCTAACAACTACCTATCTAGGGACTATATTATGAGATGTAATTAACTCAGCTTTTTGAGCCACTCACAAGGTCTATATACCAATCGATTTATTCAAATCGGTATATGACACAAACTGATATACTCTGGCTAAGCGGAGGAGGAACCAAGCAACGAAAGTACACGGAAAGAACCCAAACGACAGTAGAGGAATTTGAAAGAAGCGCGTGTATGTTACCCTGGTTACAACGTATGTTTATAGAGGCGGAAAAGAAGTAGCGTATACATGCCACAATGTAGGTATATACACGAGTTTAGTGTGTGATAGTGGAAATCTTTTTTTTTTTGATAAACTGATGCAGAGAGGCGAGACGTCAAAAGCACGAAAACAAGAATGATAGCATGGACGATATGATAGCACGAACAAGATAACAAGAAAGAAGTAGAAATCACTCCAAACCAACATAAGACAAAACCGAAAGAGTAGGGCAGAAGAAAGAAAATTTAGATGCACCTCTGATTATCAGGATGTATAAGGAATCAGGAGCCAACACAGTGAAACAATATACTCATACCTTGACAACTAACCACTTCGTCACGATCTCCTTCAGATGAGTAGACAAGGATGCACGGCAGTCGGCGCAACTTAGCTTCATACCGAGATTGAGAACGCTGTCTTGAATTTGCGTGACAGGAAAGTCTGTTAATGATCAGAAATGGCGATCAGATAAGGAATTTCAAGCAAGAAGGTTGGAAGATGCGCAGCGGGGGGTTAGAAATGGAAGATTCTATTTATTTATATTTTTTAAAAAAAAGGATAATATACATACCTGGACGAGCATCCCAGGCCATATACGCCACTGAGAGCGTGTAAGAACGCATGAGGGCCGCCTGCTGCTTAGTTCCACAGCTTAGGGTTGGTGTGTGCGACTTAGGCTTTTCAAGGAGGATGCGTTTGAATTCCTCCACGCGATGAATTTGTAAATTACCCAGGCGATGCATGTAAACGCCACCAATCTTCTTGGCTATGTCGTCAGGAATGTGAATGAATGGATAGCCTAGCAAGTGGACGGATGCTTCTGAGGCTAAAGTTTGGATGTCGTACTGTGCGGCAAAGGCGAAGACTTCAAGTGCATGTCGTTCGAAATGGGAGCGTAGGAGGGTATAGATGGGTTCCTTAGGAGTCAGGACCGTCTTTGGGGAAATGCCATATGTGATAAGGGCGGAGATGCTCTGTTCTATGAGGTGAAGAGATGGATGGGGAACAGGAAGCTCACACCCGTAGACGAGACAAAGCGCAAGGCTCAGCACGTGGGAAGGTTCGATAGTGTAAATGGCCAAAGGATATTCGCTCGATGCAGAGATGATTGACTCTGGCATGAGCCAGCCCCCAAAGTGGGTGTGAGAGGCGTCAAGAAGGACAGGAATGTGAGCGTAGAAGAGGACCATGTCGGACGAGCAGAGGAAGACATCTGGGAGCCGGCCGTCCACAAGGAGAGATGGGACAAAGAGGGACGAGATGGTGTAGGGATTGTTGTTGCTGCTGCTTTCTGCCTCGACCACCTCTGTACCATGATAATTGTCGTGGTAGTTGTGGTGAAGAGGTGGGCCGACGTCTTGTGAGTCTACCGCGATGAACTGGAGAGGGGGTCCTACGTGTCCACTCTCTGGCTCGTTCTGCCAGTATATCAACTCTGAGCCGAATGCGCCATCGTCACGGCCGTTGAGCTGGCTCATCTTGCTTGCTGCCTCAATCCGCGAAAGTGCTCCTAAGGTATTCTGTGTGTTCCTTTGAATAATTAGTAGAGAATGTACTGATGGTAATGAATGGTAGCTCCCTACTCTTATCGTGATCACTCTCTGACAATAAGGAAGTCGGAACAGCTTTTATAAGAAACGCGTTAACATTGCTTCAAAGATTGGGGGCAATGCCTCACCGCACAACTTGACACTCAGCACGCTTCTATGGCTTTATCTTTGCTCTTCTGGTGTGCTTATAGTCCCTACTTGGAGAAACAACACCATACCTATCGCACAAAGGGTATGGCTTTTGTGACATGAAGGCCCCACAAACGGACGCTGTCGCAACCAAGTGACTTGCTTGCTCGCCGTGTGTCACAGTAGAGTCAACAGCACTGCATTCAAGGCAATATAATCTGTAGGAATTCATGCACCAGCCTGCTTTTGTTTTAGAGCTGTCTGCACTCAAGTGAAGCACCTAGTAGCGTCAACATAAATGATGGCTAATGGGCTTACTTGTATTGCCTCTGCTATTGCCAGCTTTGTGCCCGGCTCATTATCCAGCCATCGATGGACTAACTTTGATCCCTAGCCCTAGAGTGACCTGAACAACGATGTACCGGCTTGTGGTCCTGCTTGGTTTGGACCAGCCATTTGTGATGACTATGCTGACCCCATGAAAATATTGGGAGACAATAGGGCATCACAGCAGGTGAGGCCAAGTCAAGCACGGACATCCATGCAAACGGAACATCGTTGTCAGTCACTTGCTTCTAGGAATACCAAATAGAGATGGAGCAGATTTTTACTTTAGTTTTCAAGATATTGGCACTGTACTGCAGAGCATTCAATAATGTCGATGATCGTGAGTTTGGGATACATACCTGTCTTGTTTTGCTTATGATTTTGCTTCATCCACAGAAAAGAACTGGCAAGCCAAGAGATGATTACAAACAATGTACAATGGTATGTCACAGCCCAGAAGCTAATACGACTGTGGTGCTGGGGGGTCACTTGCAGAAGAGTACGCTGCTGATATGCTACTGTTTGTGTTTTGAGCCTAGATATGCACTGGATCAAGTAGCTTGACTACCATATCGTTTTCTATTTGATGCCGTGAGTCAAACGATGCAGCAGGATGGACGACTTGATGATTCGACACGTCTACCAGTGCTCCGGGGCTGTCCGAATACGCAAGAGCAAGACCCGGTGAGGGTTGATAATAGGCCCGACATCTTCTTGTATATTGCAAGAGATCACAGAGGCACCAATCTCGCAACAGGATCCACATGTAAGCAAACAGAACGCACATCCAAACTAGTTCAAGTTGCTCAAGTATCTCTTATAGAGCCTTGTCTTGTGCCAAACCGTCCTTTTACACCCGTTGGATGCGAGCAAAAATCAGGAAGCGTAAGGAGAGACTCTGGGAATGGACGACGGTGGATATGACGGTAAGTGCTCAAGTTCTTAGAGAGGAGGGCGGGGGGCTTCAGGAAGGGCACGATGTCAGTTATGCCAGTCAATGCCAGCAATCACTCACCAAGCCAGGTTAGTGGCTCGGTATGTCCCACGCTTGCATCCATCTTTACTCCCTCCATTTGGCTAAAAGCTACCCCGATGGCCTATAGTGTTTATGCACTGCTAATGACCCACTTGATAGATGGATGACTCGACCCATGGCACTCTCCCAGAGCGGTGACTTACGTCCATTCACCAGTACACGCTCATAATTTCACCACGACGAACTCGCCCATGACTCTCATCCTCTCTAGTACTAGCGTATCCCCTCAACTCCAAGCCAGGTTCAGTCAACATCTCTTCACCCCTTGCATGTGTTCGCTATCGGGCACACTCCTCGCGCGCGCAAACATATCCTTTCGTACATGACCCGCCTAGCGTTCCCAACCCGAGAAGAATGGAAGACCAATTCAACTACGTTGCACAGTGGAAACCTACCGAAGCGATCCACGATGGGTGAACGATGTACACAGACGGGTTTTATGTTTTCCGGTATCGAAAGACAGAATTTTTTCAAAAAAATTTAACTAATGGATCGAACACTACACAGAAATGAAGCAACACGAATCGCTCTATGCCAATCAGTCGTACATTGTACATGTCCTCCTCCACTGGATTACTATATTTCTTTCTTGTCTCCCACTGTAGCCCTCTTCGCTGCAAGCTTTGCTTTCCGTCATTTCAACCCCTCAATCCTGTTCCTAGAATGTAAGCATTTTACGCAAGAGACTGAGTGAACCGCACAGAAAAGAGGAAACGCACACCGTTTCCTGATTGTATCCGCGCGTCCAATCTTACGGGCATAGCTGATGGAGTTGGTGCGCTTCACTCTGCCCGTGTGTCTCCATCTTCGGATGATTCGGGCAGCTTCGTGATCTACTCTGTTACCGTTGACCCAAACTGTATAATGACATTGGCGATGTGTACGGAAGACTAAGCAATGGCGCGTTACAGCAAAAAAAAAGGAGAGTGGACTCGAACAATGAGGCTTAACACGCTATTTCAGAAAAGGTGTATTTGCATCTGTGAAAGAAGTCACTGCTATGTCCTCACCCCCAGCTCTCCACGTTCTTCCTGTGTAAGTCGAAAATCCGTATCATCAATACTTTAACAAATATTCTGAAGAAATATATATAGACCAATCCGGTGAATGCAACCCTGCACACTCTTCAGGAAATCATGGCTGATTACCTTGCGGATGCCGCCTTAAAGTTGATACCGCGCGCCATGACTTCGTGGTAACCACCACCTAGCTTTTGTCAAGGGGCACGCGGTGGTTCACCGCGTCCCTGCGCTCTTTGTACCTCTGGTCCACATGCGGACAGTCGACATTGATGATATTGTTGCGCACAAGCTCCTCTGTCAGCGCCATCGCGTGCGGCTGCATCGAGGTGAAGATCAGTAATGGATGTATCGTATATCCAGGAGAGGTAAGTCAGTAGACTGGGTGGCTTTGAGGTGTCAGCGGCGGCGACAACAGCATAAATTGAGGACAGTGCGATTAAAGGAAGGGGTATCTCTGATTTTTGTGTTTGTTAGATTCAGGAATTAAAATAGTTGCATCACAAAGCGGATGGACTTGACGTCGACGACGATTCAAATCTGACCCGTAAGCACCTACCTAGTCAGTTTCTCGGTATTGCGCTGAATAACGGCCTTTTAAACTTTTTGTTGTTGCAGGCTGCTACAATTACTTATGCTTGAGGAGGAGGATTCTCGTTGAACATACGGTCCGCTTCGTCAAAATCAAGTGCCGGATACTAGAATATTGCAGAGTAAAAGAAAAGATTTCTTCAAAAAGTTATCACATATACTTGCTTGATTTCAAGTCTCCACCTTACGAAGATACTATCGGCCAGTCTGGTGAATCGATAACGATATCTTGATTTGTTACACAATCAGACGGGATCGATGGCTATCAAAAAAAGCCTAAAGCACTCACCGAGTTTGTACTGTACCACCTTGTCTGAAAATGTGCTTGCAGTAGCCTTGCTGAGCAAGACGATCCGCTACTTGCGCTCTTGCGTAAGTTCGAGAGAGTCGTTGTGAATATTCTAAGCGAATTCACGGGTGGGAGCGGCCTTCGGCGCGCGCACGCCAGAGCTAGGGCAGATGCGGCTAGGGGCCTGAGTGAGGCCATGATCGGTAGGATAATGATTTTCCTATTCCTGTGTGTGAAGGAATGGGTAACGGCCAAATCTTGAGACTATTGACGAACATGAGAGAATCGTACTAATATAACCCAGCAAAAAAGGTCGTTGGTGCACCGAAGAGTTGGTCTTCTTTATTCAGTCGCTTTTTCTTAAAAATGACCCCACCCCGAGAAAGGAATAGAAATATTTCCAATGCTTTCCATTAGTAAGTGACTTTATTCAAGACTTTCGGGACACTACTAGTGCGATATTTGAAGTATGTACGTTCCTATAGAAAAGGTTGCTGCGGGTGTACGACACGACTTTCGAGCTACAGAGTCGCTTATCGTGACTATTGTCGTCCATCATTGTGCATGATTGCCAGTGGCAACTGTAACAGAAATATGTACATGTACTGGTACTATATCAGGTACAGGTTTGTTCCGAACCCTTCTTAGCCTACTTGGCCGGTAGAATATTGTTCTCCAGTGGAAAGACTTGCTCATGACGTCACAACTACCCAATTCGATGTATGCCCTTTATGTTCAGTTTCCGCTGCTTTCATATACACTGGATAACACCTGACAGGCGGACTCAGTTTGAATTGCCGTTGTATAAATGTAGATTCACTTAACATTAATTTTTGTTGATACCACTCTTGTCTTCAAATGGGGCTTAACACGACTAGTAAATGCCACTCGGAAGTGGAAGTGGGAACCTGAGATATAACTCATCATATAAGACTTGGATACAAACCCACAATCATCACATCGAAAAAAAAAATACGCACATAGCCTGAGTCCTTTTCATCAAAATAATCGTCTTACTCGAAATAACAAACATCAAGACGCTATTTTAGTGCAGATTTATCTCCATAACCACTTCCGATCCCAATCCGGACCAACGCAGCGGAGAAATAAAAACCAAGTGCTGCGAAGCGTTTCGATCCGTTACACAGCGTGTTTAGGCAAATCATGGACCCGTCATGGACAACGTGGCCGACGTGAACTTAAAGACACAGCCTGTGTGAGGGACTGCCCCCCTCCCATTCCCGGAAACCGCAGGCGATTTGGGAGACCGTGACACGTGGGCAAATTGGATTGGGCGTCGAATGGCGGACCCGGTAATAAGTGGCTTACCGAAGGTGAGCTAGTTATACGGGTTATGTTCCGAGTACCACCTATAGTCTGGCTAGTAATTCATATGTAACTTGAAAGTTCATACGAGCACAGCGTAGTGAGATTATACGAATGGATGGAAAGTGGACCGACTGTTTTCGAAATAGTCGGCAGAAAACACCCAGAATGCATCCTCCTAAAAAACACAGGTCTTAGTCGGGTTACATAGCAAGAGAGGGTCATCATATGTGCGCGAAGAAAACGAGTCATTTGTCGGAAATATGGGTAAGACCGGATAATGCCAACATTAACCAGCACCGACTGACATACACCAGGAAGGTTAAGCTGCCGATTTAAATTTTTTAGAAGGATGTTGTCCACCAAGGGGTATATATTTACGCAGACTCAGTCACGACATTACTGTGCGGCCCAAACGCAGGCTTCCGAGGCCGGAGAACTATCCATATGTAGAAGAGACCGTTGCTGGATTGAGAAAGGTTCAGCCCGATATAGTAAAGGAAGCGGTGCTTTTACTTTGTAAGGTAGTAACTTCGCAAGGGCTCAGCAATATTCCTCACTCCACAAAAAATTTTGGGAAATGAAAAGAAGCGTGGTTTCAGAGCGGACAGGCCTTTAGGCAAGTTTGACTGTAGTAACCTCCTACCCCAGCTTCCTGACAAGGAATCCAATTGGAGTCTCGTCCTCCTTTGCTGTCTGCTGCTCCCTTTTTCCTATTTTTTTTTTTAAAAAAAATTATTAGCAGACGGTCTATCTTTTCATTTATTTCTGCTGTATAATGTTATTCTCATGGATTAAACTCTCGTTCTGTATGTGTCACGCTATATAGCAGACGTATCATGGATTTCGTGTATGATAGGGAAAAGGGCCTAGCGAACTTGGGTACATGCAACAGAGATTTTTTTTTTTTCCAAGAACTGGTGTGAGGTGAGACGTCAGAAACTAAACCACGGATGCGATACAATTCGTACGATAGCAAGGAAACATAAAGGTGTTCCAAAAAAAAGGGTAGGAGCGGAAGCCTGATTATTAAGAAAGAAACCTTAGATAGTTCTCTGTTCACATACGCGTATAATATGCCCCCACAAGGGATTAGGTATGAATCCAATAATATCATGAGAACAAGCATCCATACCTTGACGATTAACCATTTTGTTATGATTTCTTTTAGATGGGAAGACAAAGATGCCCGGCACTCGGCACAATCTAACTTCATACCAAGGTTGAGGATGGAATCTTGAATCAGCGTAACGGGAAAATCTGTTATGAGCAAGAGATGAGCACGTCAGAAAAGTAAAAGTATGAACAAATAACATGTAGTGGGGATAGAGGTGTGTGGGTGTCAGTGTGTGTGTGTGAGAGAGAGAGAGAAGAAACTTTATATACCCGGACGAGCATCCCAAACCATGTACGCTACAGAGAGCGTGTAAGAGCGCATGAGGGCCGCTTGTTGAATACCCCGACAGCTAAGTGTTTCCTTATGCGGCTTGGGCTTCTCAAGCAGGATACGTTTGAATTCTTCGACTCGATGGATCTGTAATCCTCCCAAACGATGCATATAAACACCTCCCATCTTCCTTGCCATGTCATCCGGAATACGAATGAACGGATATCCAAGTAAGTAAGCCGAGGCCTCGCAGGCTAGGGCGTAGATGTCATGTTGGGCGGCCAGAGCATAGACTTCGAGGGCAGACTGTTCCAGATACGAACACAAAATAATATAAACAGGCTGTTCGGGAGTCAGAACCGTCTTGGGAGGAATGCCATACATAACAAGGACGGCGATGCCCTGTTCAATGATGGGAAGAGGCGGGCAGGGAACAGGAAGCTCGCACCCGTAAATGATACAGAGTGCAACGCTCAGCACATGGGAAGATTCGGTGGCATAAATGGCCGAAGGATATTCGCTTGATGCGGAGATGATCAACTCTGGTATGAGCCAGCCTCCAAAATTATTATAAGAGGCTGCGAGAAGGATAGGGATGTGAACGTAAAACAAGACCATATCCGACGAGCACAGGAAAATGTCTGGTAGCTGGCCATTCACAAGGAAAGATGGCGGAAATAGGGGTGAAACGGTATGGTCATTCTTGTTTTCTGCTTCAATACCATGGAAAACATGATATTCATGGCTCATGAAGGATGAGCCGCCTTCTGAGCCTGTCGTAGCGAGTGAGAGTCCGTGTTGGATTTGCAGCTGTGTCTGCCAGGGTAAATGTTGAAGCTCTTGAAGTCCTAAGCCGAATGTGTCGTCATGACTATCAGGCTGGCTTATCCTCTCACTGCTTTGATCCATGGAAAGGCTCTCAAGACCTGTATCTCTCGTCGATGGTCAGTACGGAAAGCGTTGGTGATTATGAACAGTGATAGACCCTTATCGCGATCAGCCTCTAGAAACCGGGATAGTGGCCATGCGAAACGCGTTGACATTGCTTCAGAGGTTGGTAATGCTACGCTGAGCAAATTGCACGCTGCCATGAATCGTCTTCGCCCTTCAGTACGACCACTGCTTCAGAAGAAACGCCCTGAGCCGAGCGCATTACATTGAAGGTGTAGTCTATATTCCTGGCATTGCCGTAGCTGGTACATATAATGGGTGCTTTCGTTCGCCGTACGTCATAATGGCGGTCAAGGTCAGCTCAAAACAATCCAAGGACAAGGAGAAACGACCTACCAAGACCCAAGCAATGGTCTAGTCTCTTCGACTTCAAAGAGAATTACGTTGAGCGAGACACTCGGTGCAGGCAAAGGCCAATGCAACTACGAGGCTTGCCTGCATTGCCTCCATCGCTGGCTCCACATCCGGTTCTGCGTAAAATCGATGACGAACGAACCTCGAAAAATTCTTGAAACGTCAGAAGAGTGGTGTGCCGGCTGATGGGTTTGCCACTCATGCCAGTATCAACTCTATTGACGTACATAGGGGGATGGGGAGTCACTAAAAGAGGTAAGACATCTATATCACAAGAGCAAATTTGCGTATCTTTAGCGGTCTGACATATCTGATTGGAATTGACAAGGTCCAACCTCGATTTCAGGATGCGGTGATTACTGCACAATATTCGATGAAGCTAACAGTGAGGATCTTGTGACACATGAACTTTTCACTTCATTCGTAGGAGACTACCTGGCGTTGCCGACGTTGTACAATGGCATATCGTAGCCCAGATGCTGATACGACTGTAGTGCCCAGAGACTTCACGACAAAAACACGTTTTATTCGTGTTTTAAGCTCGAATATTTGGTGAGTTGCGCAGCTTCATCGTTATCCCGGGTTCCGTCTGGCGGTGGGGTCAAGGGATGGAAAATGAACTGATCGTTTGATACATCAAATATCACAAGAGGCCTACCTTTCAGTTACAAACACATAGTAGTGGGATCGAGTGAATGATGGTTGTACGAGGTGAGTATCTTGTGTTTGACGAGAGGATTGCAGGGCGAAGAGGCGCAGGTCCCAAAAAGTGTTTGCTGATATATTGTACGGCCTAGTCCTGCGTCTTTCGTGGAGTCATGCCCTACTTTGATTTTTGTTCCTATACGAGTGGCAAGCCAGCAAATATGGAGGAGGAGTAAGTAAGTCTGCTTGTCAGTGGATGTGGTGGAAGCGAAAGCAGGTGCCCACCGCCCACATCATTGTGAGCGGTGCGTGATGGTATATACATGTAGGTACATGTATATGCCAGCAGCCATCCTGGTTAGTGGCCCCGCGTACAACTTGGAGCAAAGCCCGCTGGCACCACTCTTACAGTCTACTCTGTCTGCTTTTGTTCGAGAATAGTTCTAGCGCTGTGTAATGTTTGCGTACTACCAGCAGTTCACTCTCCAGGGAACACATTACTCGACTGGGTCAGAATTTCTCCAGTTGCTATTTGCGCCAGCTCAACATTCCGGTCATGGCCTCGCTGCGACGATTGTCCTCTCTGGCATCCACATTTCTCCCTGGACGGCATTGTCGGCAACTATATTCATCTGTCCTGGAACCCATTTCTTGCGCGCAAACGCTCTTGCCACATTGGTCTTTCAGCGGTTCTTACTCGAGGAAAACAGAAAACCGATGTCGGAAACATCAACTTCGTGACCGCTGGCAGATGATATTAGCAGCTATGAATGAATGGACAGACATTTGCAGTGTTGAAGAAAGGGCCTGGTTTTAAATGAACAAGGTGATGTCTACATGATAGGAATGAACTATTCTACGACAGTGTACTCCCCAAACACTACCCTTCCTTCTCTCCCACCATAGTCTCCTTTGCAGCAAGCTTGACTTTCCGTCGTTTTGACCCCTCGATCATATCCCTAGCATATTTTTTTTAATATCCCGAAAAATAAGTATTGTACAGAATAAAATAGAGAAAAATATTACGCACCGCTTCTTGATGGCATCCGCACGTCCAATCTTACGAGCATGGTTGATGTACTCGGAGCGCTTCACTTTACCCATCTGTCTTCGTTTCATCTTGGACGGCTTGGGAAGTTTCGTGATCCACTCCGGTACCGTCGAGCCTGATTGCAGAATGACGTTGGCAATGCTGGTTGTGGAGAGACGACAAAGTTCATTAGTAAGCAAAGATGATACCAAAAAAAGGAGGGAGGATCCACGGTGACGAACGATTTGAGGAATGGCGCATCCGCGTCTGTGAAATACGTCACTGCTTTACCCTCCCGCCCGGCTCTTCCCGTTCTTCCTGTGAGACCGTATCATCAATACCAATAACTCTGAAGGAAAAAAAAAGAAAAGAAAAGCCGGACCAATTCGATGGATGTAACTCTGCACGCTCGTCGGGAAGTCGTAGTTGATCACCTCCCGGATCCCCTTGAAGTCCATACCGCGCGCCATAACCTCGGTCGTGACCATCACCCAGCTCTCGCCGCGGCGCATGCGGCTCACCGCGTCCGTGCGCTCTTTGTGCGTCAGGCCCGCGTGTAGACAGTCCACGTTCGCGACATTGTTGAGCACAAGCTCCTCCGCCAGCGCCGTCGCGCGTGGCTGCGTCGAGGTGAAGATTAGCACAGGTGGGTCGTATGGCTGGGAGAGGTACGTCAGCAGGCTGGGTAGCTTCGAGGCGTCGTCGGCGACGTAGGTTAGGGATTGTGCAATCAAGGGAAGGGGCGTGTCTCTGTGTTTTATATTAGTTAAACTTGCACGTAGATATTTGTATACAAGCAAAGGAAAACGAACGCACTTGAGACCAACGACGATTCGGATCGGGTCAGTCAACATGTCCATAGCTAGCTTTTCAGCGCCTGCGGGGAGTGTTGCACTGAATACAGCTTTTTGGACTTTTTCGTGGCTGCACGCAGCCACGATCTCTTGTATTTGAGATAAAAATTCGTTGTCGAGCATACGATCTGCTTCATCAAGAACGAGATGTCGGACACTACAGGGGTGGTGTTGAGTAAAGGAAGAGAAAAAAAATCCTAAAAACATCTATCACATACTTGCTCAATTCCAAGTCTCCGGTTTGTAAGGACGCTACTAGCCGAAGTGGTGTGCTAATAATGATATCTTGATTTTTCAAAGAGAGAAAAGCGCAATCAGATAAGATTAAAGGCTGGAAGACGGAGAGAAGCTTTTTACTACTCACCTACTTTGTCCCGTGCCGCCTTATCTGAAAGTGTGTTCGCAGTAGCCTTGCTGAACAAGACAATGCGCCATTTGCGCCCCTGCGCAAGTTTGAGGCATTCGTTGTGGATCTGCTGGGCAAGTTCACGAGTGGGAGCGACGATCAGCGCGCGTACGCCGGAGCCAGGGGAGCCGTGTCCTGCTGCGGCTGGAGATCCGAGCGAGGCCATGATGGGCAGGAGGTATGATAGCGTTTTTCCCGTTCCTGTAGGGGAGATGGCGGCCAGGTCCCGGGACTATTACAATAGAGGAAACAACAGTCACTTTTACTAAAAACGATCCCATGTTTCAACGAAACGGACGGCATACCTCCATCAAGACCGGAACACCATATGACTGGATACCGGTAGGTCTCTTGTACCCATACGTCTCCAGGTTTTTCATGATATGCGATGAGATGTTATATCTCCTGCCGAGCTCAGTAAACGAGTTGGAGTGGTCTGGGACGTTCGAACCCTTGGTCGTTACTCGGTGTCGTGGCATAGATGAACCAGCATCTTCATCACCGTCGCCGTCCTCGTCATCGTCGTGGTCCATAGCTTCATCGAGATCACTATCTTCATCATCCTCGTTCCTTCTCTTTTTTATCGAGCTGCTGTCTTCATTCCCATCTGCTGCTTTACGCTTGCTAGAGCTGGGGGCGCCGCCTTGGGCATACTGGAAGAAGTTTAACTCTGAAGGAAGCTCTCCGGAATTTGATAACGAGGATTTTTTAGAGTCCTCAGTTTGCAATTTGCTCTTCGGCTATAGAGTAAGAAAGTTATGTTTAGATATCCTAGCATATCCTGACATAAAATTCATGCGCACATTGAAGAGTTGGACATCTTTGTTAAACCGCTTTTTGTCGAAGATGACGCCGCCTTGCGAGAGCAATTGAAAAGCTTCCATTAAAGATTCCTGTTCAGCGGACTGGGGTCTTCCAAGGGAGTTTACACGGGGCCCGAGGACAAAAAGGAGAAAAAAAGAGCTAGGTTTGCGATACAACTATCCCAGCCCAAGTTGGAGTGCGGGTGGTTTACAGTCACTGTTATATACGCATAGCTATAGCAGAAATCTGCATCACTGGGTCCACTAATACTTCCGGCGACTTGCTTCTTCTTGGGCCAACTCTGTTCCGGAGTCACAGTCGCAGCCAGCCGGCCGTGTAGAAAGTTGACCAGTCAAAACGCTCGGAGATATCCAGTCCTCCACAAGCATCAAGGACCAAATTTGATACGGATTCATATTTGTTTTCACACTATACTCTACACATGCTTGAGAGTGCTACTTGGGTCCAAGTTCTGTCTATTTATCATCAATTCCTTCTGGTATTTCTAACCTTCAAGACGAGGCTTGACACGCCTGATAAATGTCGTTTGGGACCTGGGACTCAAGCATCGATACGAACTCGTCGAATTCAACCCATCCAAGCGGCTTCACGACCGTCCCATCGTGAAAAACACGGACATAATTTCTTCCATCAAGCTTCCATACCTTAGAAAACGACCCTCAAGGGTGAGAACCAACGATCAGAAGAAGCGAATTTAGCAGGGACTCACCTCCATGATCACTTCCGATCCTAATCCGGGCCAGCGCAGTGGTTCAATGTTCCCTAGCCCAATAAGAGCGTTTAGGCGAATCATAGACCCGTCGTGGCCGACGTGAAGGCGCAGCTTGTGTGAGTCATGTCCGGCTTCCCATTCCCGGAAACTATGAGCGATCTCGGAGATCATGACACCTGGGCAAATCAGATCAAGTGTCGAGCGGTGGACATGGTACAATGAATGACTTGCCGAATGTGAGCTGATCGTATTGCGTTGCGTTCTGGGCACCACCCATAGTCTGGTTCGTATTCCATATGTAGCTTAAAGGCTCGTAAATATAGTGCTGGGAAATGAAAAATGGACTAACTTGTATTCAAAATCGCCGATGGCAAACACACGAGATGCGTCCTCCTGAGAAACACAGGTCCCGGTCGAGTTACACGGCAGAGGATGACCATTACATGTGCGCGAAGTAAAGGTATCAAAGTAGTGGTCATCTACCAAGAATACTCAGAAGACCGGATAATTTTAATAGTATATCGACATCTACTTACACCAGGAAGTCCAAGCTACAAGTCCCGCTGTACCTAGGGTTTCGCCCAAGGATGTCGCCAGATCTTAATTCTGCTCGATGTGATCAAGCCACGCCGGAACTGATTGGTACGCGTCTCTGATGTTGTCCGCAGCAGGACAGGGATAGCTAGGTACGATGGAGTCGATCTATGAGTGACAATTTCAGTTCCATCCCTATGTGATATAACTACGTTCGAAACTAAGTCAAGGCTTACGTTTGCAGGCTGCGTATTGACCGTGAATTTCTTTTGGAGGTTTGGTTCCATACCGCACAGAACGCTTCCTGCTACCTGGTGTGTCAAGTCTTCATACGATGTCCTGACAAAAATTTCGTCGGGATCAACACTTTGCAGAAAACCTAGTTTGTCGTGGTATACACTCCAGAAATCCTAGAGGAGGAGAGATATAAGTAACAAGCCTCTAATATATGTAGATAATATAGTGAGATCGTGCACCTGGCCGTGGTGTATAGCATCCTGCACGCCCCCAGGGGTTAATTGACCTGAATCGCATGTGCCGTTCCAGATCTCGCTCAAGAATGCCTGTGAAGTGGGGGTGTAAATGGCGTGGTGGATAGGTACAGTTCCGAAAACATAGTCCATCTGATCCATCTCTGAGCAGTCCCAGCCCTCAGGTGGGTTCAATTCATTCTCATTGGGATATAGATTGTCTGGTGTTCGCTGCGTAAGAGGTGAAGTTAGTGAAGGAATACGAAGGTTACTAAAATCATGAAAGCAGCGCACTTTATGATGACGCATGAACATCTCGAGGAATACAAGTGTTGCATTAATAGGTGGGAGTTCGTAATGCTTGGCGTTGACATGAGGAGCGTTGCAGTAATTGTAAGTGTTCCATGGCAAGCTGGATGGAGTTGTAGAGGAATTGTATACGCCCAGAGGGCTGGATATTTGCGCTCCGGCCTCGATAAGGTAGCTCGAAGCAAGAAATAGTCCTACTTGAGCATTCGGTTTAAACATTGGAAGTTTGAATCCGAGAGCTCGACAGCAACAGTTAACGAGAATTGCAACTGGAAGCAAAACGAGAACAGGCCAGAATCGAGATAAGCTCTTAAAAGTGCTCCTGGTATTTATGCGCTTTTCAGGAGTAAAGCCATGCACGTTCGAGGACATATTTAGCCGGAAGGAAGAATATGATATTTGTGGTGATCATCATGGGATTCATGAGGCTCAGGTTCCATGTTGTGTGGTTTGAACGGTGCACTGTTACAGTGCGAGCGGCATTGATTTCCGAGTCATCAGCGAAGCATCGGAAGCAACCCTCATCTTAACTTTTCAGCAATCGAACCTTCTAGCACTCACTCCATCGACTTCGAGTTAACTCTTGAGCCTGAGTTAACTTTCGAAATACTATTAGTATTCTCCGAAGCGACACTTCGAACTGAGATATCCAGGCTCAAACTCGAAGACACATGTACTCTAATGCTGCAAACCTGAGAATGAAAAACCGTGATTTTCCGATTTCAAGAGTTCACTCGGTTCGCACTGCCAGCCAATCACTGCCTAAGTGTATCGGCGACTTGAATAACCCCTAAGGGCCTGGTTTGATCGTAACCGATAATACCTAGAAAATGAGATACGAACAATAGAGAAGTCTACCGAGTAACTTCGTCGGCATCGAATACCCGGTATGTCCTGTCCTGTCCTTGCAGCTTGAAGCAGTCAATCAATAAAACTTGTGGAAGTGGTCATTCGCGGAGCTTTGTCTGCAATCACGTAGCTCAGGACCCAGATGGTGTGTGGAACCTACCAAACTAGTGGTATTGATTATTGATACAAACATTCAATTCAAGGTGCATGATACCAAGGGCACCATAAGCTTCTACATGTAAAGCTCTTCTGCCACGCCTGCAGTGTGCCTTCGAGTCCCACTCAGGTTTATAGAGCAATTTCCTCCATATTATGGAGGCTCATGACTTTTGATCTTCCTACCATCATGTAGTCGACCCCAAACGCTTAGAACTTCATAAGTGTGGTTTGCTCATTTCGGGTGCAAACAGGCCTTTCAACTGAGCCATGATGTCAAGCAGTGATACTAACACCTGGCGTGAATATACAAAATATCCTGCAATAGCCTTCCACACGAAGGAGAATTCCGATTTCTCAAGCATCCAAAATCTTTCTATATTACAGCTAACATCGCAGGAGTCGTTCGACGTGCATTTGGCACAATAATCGGACAACCTTTAATGGAACAGGCCCCAGGACTTGTCATTTTATGATTTATTACGTCTTCTCCATCGGAACTCACACTTCAGCAGCGATTTTGAAGGGGAAGACAACTTTTGACTCGGGTCGTCGATCAACACTGGGCTGGTGAAGCAAAGGTGATCGGTGAGCTGGCGTTGCGGGTCAAGGTTGCTGGCGATGTCCAAGAGGCCAAAAGTGGGATCTGTTTATTCACACCCATCTCCGAGCTGTTACTGATGGTATTCTCAAATAGGCTTTTGTGAGTCATCTCTCGTTCAAAGGGCAAAAGAAAACTCAAAAGCTGGCATTGACGGCTTCACGCTTGCACGCTTCAACTACTTTGATAGATCAGAGTCGGCGTACCTGCAGATGTAACTAGCGAGCATGGGTACTAGCAGAATAAAGAAAGCGGCAAAGGTAGAAAACGCACTGGGACGCCTAACTGAAACCGACGAAACAATTGAGAGGACTACAAAAATACCTAAACCTTGGAAGCCATTGATAGCAAGAGTAGGGATGCTGGTTAAGATCGGAAACAAGATATCCGGGGCGAGTCTTAATTGAGCTGCTTTCAAATTCGGTTCTAATTGTTCTTGTATTTTTCAAATTCGTTCCTACGTTCAGATGGTCTGGCCGATTCCATCACCTGCTCTCAGGATACATATTTGGCCGTCAAAAAATCCATCTCCCAATAATGAGTTATGAATAGGTTATCAAGCAACAAGCGGAAAGAGACGAGACGATTATAGGGCCTTTCGATGTCATAGACCCCCTATACAATTTCATGGATCTCATCAAATAATTACGAGCTGAGGATCTTGGAAACACTCGCAAGGAAATCTTCAAAAAGATGCTACAGCAGACATATGAATGCGCATGATTTGCTTGTGAATATACTTACGAGTTCTGTGAGTAGTTTTTCTCGGAATACCAGCTGATTGACTGACAGTTGCCAAGTTGGCCGTGGTCTCTTTGACATAAAAAGTGATCGTACGACAATACGTCGATAGGTTCAGCATGCTCAAGGCCTGTTTCCAAGAGAAGAGGTCGGTGGAGGTCAAGACTGCTGTTCATCAAACGTTAATCATGGCGCAGGAAAAAGTAAGAAGTTTATTCATTTACTATGCTCCTATGCTTATAGAGCTTAGGTGACAATCGAATACTTGATGCGGTGGCTTTTGCGATAGGTCAATGTCTTGCTAAGCAATGCATGCCTTGAATTTGTAAGAGAATAATAGCTGACATCATCAAGTGGATTAATCACTCATCTGCATCCCTAGAAGGGCGGGTTTCTTGCATGTACTGATTCCACGGCATGGTTGGCTGATAAGTCGGCAATTGCTTAGACAATTACTCAACAATTTGAGAATGCTGAGCAACTGGGACTTATTAGAGAAAAAATATCGTATAGGTAGTGCTGGCATATTCAAGTTTGCATCGCCCTTATGCTTGTGTTCTCCGGAGGAGCATTGTTTGGTTTACGACTCAGAGCGCTCATACATGCCAGTGCTACCGCTGAGCAGTGCCAGCTTACGGCAGAGTTCCTTCGGACATATGTCCGGTGATTTATTGCTGTTGATATTAGGTATGTGAACTGACCAAGATTCGAAAGAGCTATGAGAAATGCCGCAGCGGCAATGAGTGTTTTCTGTCAAGGAACGCTGACATCCGAGTCACTGCAGCTGGTAAGCGCCAGTGGTGTCTTTAGAGCACGCGTCGGGAGCAGACTCGGAAATGCCAGTGGGCGCTTCCATTGTTTGCATCCATTTCCGAGTCCTAGATGCTTCAGGCTGGTCACCGCGATCAGAAACCTGAAGTGTTTCGCACTTTTGAGGCCCATCTTCCCCGATCATAAAGTGTGCTCCAAAAAAACATCTTATCTTGAACAACTTAGAATCCTACCCATTTGTAAAATGAATAATCTGAGATAGCACAAATCCCAGCGTTTGTCCTTAGGCTATCGCTCATAGTCAAGGCTCCGTGCCCGAGCATCTTTATGATCATCTTTAATGCATTTGGTGATCTTGATCGCCGTGATCCCACATCTCATTGTTACCATGGACATTTTGAACACCTCGCTTTGCTCTTCTGTTTGTAGCACTAATAATGCTTTCCATGATGTCGCTTGTCCCTCCCCAGACTCCTCCAAAATGAACCCATACTCCAGAAGAGGTTCTAGAGCTAACCAAAACAGAAATAGAGGCTCATCATGCAGTCGAAGACAAGGTTGCTGCTTTGAAAGAAGACGAGTGTAGCTTTGAAACAGTATGTATTTAAAGGAACTTTGGTTTAGGAGATATCCCGCACTAACAGGGCATTTCAAGGTCTTCGTAAGATTATATTGTTTTTGGGATCAGTCTCGTTCGATTTTTTTCGTTGAATCATGAAATATCGCTTTATTAAATGCAGGTGCCTTTGGCAATCGCAGAAACGCGTTTATACAAGGGACAGAGTGCCAAAACGTGTCTCCCTCGGAAAAGCTGCGCGATGCTTCCAACCAGGCTGAGGTTCTTGTCAAAGACTACCAGGTCGAGTCTGGCATGCGCCTAGACGTCTTTAAGGCCAAGACAGCTGCAAAGAAAAACATCAAGGCCTCAGGACAATGGGAAAAGCTGTCTGCAGAGGACCAACGGCTTGTAGAGAAGATGCTGATTAATGGGAAACGTGCTGGGCTCGCACTTCATGATGAGGGAAGAGAGGAGCTAGCGAGGCTCCAGAAGGAGCTCAATCAAACTTGTGCAGAGTTTACTGTAACTCCCAACTAATTTCAGCTAGTTTAGCAACACTGATTGCTCTCTTCATTCAGAAAAACTACAATGAGGAAAAAGTAAGTTTCACCTTGTTTCTGTCAATCGTTCCGATGGCCAATGCATTTTTCCCCCCAGGGATTCTTGGTCTTCACCAAGGAACAGCTCAAAGGTATCAAAGAGAGTTCGATGTTTGGATATATTAAACATGGCGAAGGGATCGAAACTACCTACGATATCACTTTCAAGGTATGATTCTGCTTAGCAATGCGTTAAACGCCTTTATTTGGATCTTTCTTAGTTACCAGATTATTTGCCTATTCTCGGATATGCCCAGGCAAGACAGAACTCATTTCTAAACATAGTTACCATCCCTGACGCATATTTCAGGATCCAAAAACGCGCCGTACGGCCTATGAAGCGTATGAAGGTCGTCTGAGAGTCAATATTCCGCTATTGGAGAAGATCCTCGACCTTCGCCGTAAAATCGCCAAGTTACTTGGATATTCTTCATTGGCAGGTACGTCAACTTCAGTTTTTTATACTATCATTATCAATAATTCTGCCGCCGTTGGTAATATCAACACTAGACTATGTCACCGAGGCGAAATTAGTCAAGAATGCCCAAGGCGTCGCAGATGTATGTCCTCAGTTTTTTCTTGTCGTCGCACTTGGATAATAGTTTGTATTATATATTCTCAGTTCTTAGACGAACTCCAAACAAAACTTACTTCTACTGGCCAGAAAGATATTTCCAATCTCTTAACCCTCAAGAAAGAAGACTATGCATCTCTGGGTCTCCTTTTTGACGGTCAAATTTACAACTGGGACTATAGCTACTATAGCCGGCTATATATTGAGAAAGAGCATCAGCTCGATAGCACACTCGTACAATAGTACTTCCCCGTCTCCTTTGTCGTTCCTGCTGTACTCGACATCTACCAGAACCTTCTCGGTGTGCGGTTTGAAGAGGTCAAGCCTAGTCAGTCGGCTCTGTGGCATCCCGAGGCACAACAGTTTGCGGTATGGGACAAAGACGCTAAGGATAGCGAAGGGTTCCTTGGGTGGTGCTATCTGGACCTTTTCCCCCGAGGTGAGATGCGGTGTCCAATGAGAGGTCGCCTATATTGAATGCATTAATGATGTGATTTTGTACAGAGGATAAGTATACTGGCGTGGCTATGTGGCCTTTGATCTCGGGATATAACAAGCTGGATGGGACGAGGAGCTATCCTGTGGTAGCTGTGGTTGCCAACCTCCCTAGGCCGACGCCTGATCGTCCAGCGCTCATGCGCCATTGTATGTTCACTCTTTTTCTTTTGTTTCGTTTCATATTATTCCGCCCTGAAAATTTTACTCATCCATTCAACGTCGTCCTATTCTTCCATGAGATGGGACATGTTTTCCACGACCTCCTGAGTGAAACAAAGTACGGCCGATTTCATGGGGTGAATGTGACGCGCGACTCTGAGGAAGCGCCGTCGCAGATGCTTGAAAACTGGTGCTATGAGCCTAAGGTGCTGAAGAAGATGTTATGTCACTACAAAACAAAGGAGCCATTGCCCTCTAATTTGATCGCCAAGTTGATCGAGTGGTATGTCCCTTTTTGTACTCTCTTGCTGTTGCGCTATATATATGACCTTCTGTGAGGAAATAGTCGACATGTTCATATGGGATTATTTTACCTCCAGCAGGTGTTCTATGCAAAATTTGACCTTAAAGTCCATATGGATCAGGGTAAGTTTTATCCCTACCGTTGGGTTTTCATGTATTTATCTTATCCATTGCGATTAGAACCGGAGGATTACACTAAGCTATGGAATAATCTCCGCGAGGAGATTTTTCTATTCAAGAACGGCAAGCACATGCCGGGCCAGGCAGGATTTCATCACATCATCGGGGGATACGATGCTGGGTACGTAGACATATTTTCTTAGTCGCTTCCATTCTCAGCTTCCTAGTTGATCTTATACTCTTATACTTTACGGTAATCATTTTTCTTTTAATTCCCAGCTATTACGGGTACACCTACTCTCGTATTTGCTACGGACATGTATACCACTGTGTTCAAAGGAAACCCCCTGGACCCAGCGCGTGGTAGAAGATATCGTGATAGTATCCTAAGTGTTGGTGGAACTAGGAATGACATGAATTCGCTAAAGGTATAATATATATAAATCCGTGTCGTTGTGCATCAATTTTCAGCTGCTCATCATACTATTGTTTTCTTTTTACTTTGCATAGGAACTATTGGGCCGTCCTCCCAACTCAAAGGCATTCTTGGAACGGCTGTTTGGCCCACAGTCTAAGCAGAACATGACATAAGGTCCAATTAAGATCATGATCATTCGACTAGGGAGCCGTATGGAATTGCCCTGAGGTCGATGTAAACTGAACAATGGGAAAAGCCGGAAATTATATGAAATTATGCAATGTCTCTCCACAGCCGTGTGTATTATCGTTACGGTGTAGTCGTGCACTCGTGAGGACTGAATAATTATGTGTTATGTGTACTCGAATTTTCAGATGGTAACTTTCCGTTATCAAAACTGATAAAACTATGACGCATACTTTTCCGAGGTGATTGTGTCAGCCAGTCCGTAACGGAATCAGCTGTATTACAGCGAACGAAGTTACGCCGCAGGAAATGTTTTCCCATGATAGCTTCCCTATATCTGAGAAAAGTTACAGCAAATACGCTATTATACGTACATGACAACATTTTAAATATAAAACAAGTATGGAAACGATGGAGCGAAAAGACAACAGAAACAACAGATACAATGAGATGGTATCAAGCACCAGCATGAAAGCCAGCTGTCGTATTACTACATGTCTTTGCAAAGCCGTATCCGACAAAAATCATATGCGCCGTCCGCCATACTGACAAAACATGAGCTGGCGGGAGACGGCATTGAGGCGTCAGGTGGCTTTAACCTCTAAAGGCAAAACTCGGGTCCAGCTCTTCGTGCCTCTCGAGAAACTGGGACCAATGTCCTTCGTCATGAAACATAGAGGGGGCCTGGAATTATCAAAACTATCTTTGAACGAGATCATCCAACCGAAACACTGGAAATAGACAGTCCGGAGGCGTCAAATAGATCTCTCCAAGACGCATCATCCTCCAGCTTTATCGGACCCCATATGCGGTGATCAAGTCCAGCAAATCAAAAGTCGTGCGCAGTATAACGAGAGACTCGACGTTTCCCTCTGGTTTACTTTTTTTGAAACATTATTTGCCTCGGATCCTGCGGCTGTCTGATGTCGATGAAAGTTGATTACGGTGGGTTGAGCGGATGCTAGTGCAACGACAATTTGAATGATGGGTAAGCATCCCTTAGAGTAGTCTTTGTCCTTCTTGGAAAATAAACCTAGTTTGAAAGGGTCCATAGCATCGAACAGACGACGATCGGGTTTTGAGCCATATGTTATGTCATTTTTGATCTGAATCAGTATGAACTTCAGGCTATGACATCCCAAGGCATCGTTAGCGTGCATAATGAGGAGGACAGCATCTATTGCCGGTTTATTCGGTAGGCACTCCCATCCACCACACCGAGGTATACGTCTTCAAGAGAAATTACGATTCAGAACGGCGGAATGCCCAGCTTTTGTGAATTGATTCATATCCACCACGAGGCATCAGAAGATGTATTGGAAGGATGTTTCCAGGGTGATTCCGCTCTCAGGATAGACGCAAGACGGCAAGCCTTTGAGTACATCGCAGACAGATACATCTTCGGATAATGACGAGCCGCAGAGGTTCCGCATAAATGTTGTAACGTTCCAAGCTCCAGGTTGACCCGCAACTGCCACCGCATCAGTAGCAAGGGTCACAAGCAGCTTAACAACAGTTTCACCTTGTGTACCACGTTCGACCTCAGGACGGCGATATTCATTTGCAAGAATCGATGTAGCATTGAAAGGGATTGTCTTCATCACCAAACTTGCTTCTTCGGCAAGAATAGGCTT
This sequence comes from Agroathelia rolfsii, assembly GCA_018343915.1. NCBI lineage: Eukaryota > Fungi > Basidiomycota > Agaricomycetes > Amylocorticiales > Amylocorticiaceae > Agroathelia > Agroathelia rolfsii. The sequence continues at coordinate 4,980,793 of JABRWF010000002.1, forward strand.
CGAAGGCGAGATACTATAGACACCATCAAATGAAGGCTGAGCTTGCAAGCATACACGCATGTGGTTTCCGACGTGGCGCATCTCTCGTTCCCTACCTTCGTATCACCAGCGGTTGAAGTCAAGACCCAAGCAACACATAAAGCAAAATAACGTATCCTCATGCTGGATGTTGGTCAGATTGATGAGACGCCATTGCTCCATTTTCGTGAGCTGTTGAGCAGAAAAGGAAATAATATGTTCTTTCAGCTCATCGACTCCGGACTCGTACTGCGTCGCAAACCTGTTGAGCATTGGTAGTGATATTCGGAGACATGAAGTATATAGAGTTCACCCACAACGGTCAACCTAGTTTGACTGGATCGTCAATCCGCATCACGTCACCCATCATTGTATGTCCTTCCCCGGATCGTTCCGCCAGCAGGTTGTACCCGAGGTCGGTATATGGCTACACCAATGTGAGTTCGGCAGACTCTTTGTAAATCCGTTCAGAAGAGTCGATGCCTTTCAGAGGCGTAAATTGGAAGACTTGGCCTGTGGTTGATAAGAAGAGGGAGAAGACAGCCTGATGTCGTATTTTACACAATGCACGTCTCAAGCAGGAGAAATTAGTAGGCTGTGAGCAGGTAGAAACTCTCATCAGTTTAACGATTTTGCCCAAGGTATGTGCTTCGTCGAAAGATAAAGTGATGAGTGGTGATGATGCATTCTGTCTGTTAGATTTGAATTTCAGAAGGGTTTCCTCCAGCGATTTGGCAGCAATGATGATACCCACCCGTGATGATGGCGATCCGGAATCGGCTTTTTATTATCTCTGTTCAGTTGCTTTGAAACAATGAAAGGGACACTCACTACGATTTCTCCATGTGATTAGCCGATCTGGCGAGCCTGGCGCCTTCGTTGACTTTGGTCGAGAGGTAAAAGGGCTCGTTTCTTTATCTTCTGAGTCACCATCATTATGATTTTCGTGTAGCTTTGCAGAAGACTCAAGAACACGCTCAAAATTTTTTGTTCGATTGTTTCCAGACCGCTTGTACTTCTAATCCTCACACATGTAAGATCGAAAAGCACGTGTAACTTGATGGATGGTGAGATCCTTTCCACAGTTCTCCTGTATTCATTCCTCCGTCAGTAAGAAGAGAGACGTAAGAAATGCCTGCGCAACTTCGTTGGCTTTTTCTTCTCCACCTGCGCTCGTAAGATAATCTCGAACTTGAGCGTCCGCTGGAGGAAATCCTAAAGAACATTCCAATCAGTTGTATTGTCCAATTCGCCATCGTGTCAACGCACCTGAGTTGTCCTTTCGTAGACAAAATGGGATTGTAAAATGGGTCTTGCTCATTTCGTCCACCAGCATCGACTTTCCCATTCTAGACGATTGGACGATGGAGCAGTACTTGGCGTAGTACTTGTCGCTATTTTGCTTGTATTCTTTGCATGGGATTTCAATGTGACGCCAGAAAGACTTATGGGCCTCGCTCATATAGTTTTTGCTCCAGGACTTTTCGGTGGCCACAGTGCCGTTAGATGACTCTGGCAGAAAAACTCAGGCACATACCTTCAGTAGACAATGATGAATCGATTGGAGTCGCCCCTAATCCCACAAAAGCCTTAAAAGCGTTTATAGAGACATTAAAATATTTGAAGGCAGCGGAACATGGATGCTATGTCGCAATTGGGTTCACTGTCCAAGAAGCCAATGTACAGCTTTCTTAACTTGACACATTCTTCACCACTCAAGGAGTTCATAGAATTATACATGCCATCGCGGATTGGGGATATTTCTTCTATGGAATTCCGCTGAAAAGATGTATTTGTCGAGAAGCTTGAGCGTTTCCATGACCAATGCTCTAGCCCATAAATGTAACGCTCTTTCTTTTCTGCGTGAAGGATTCCTATCATGAATGTTGCCAAGGGTTCAGAGAGCAGGCCTCTCTTCCACTGTTGGGTTGCCCCATCGCCTGACTCTGACTTTGGAGGGGCTTCTTGTCTTGAACATTTGACGGAGGGAGAATTATGGACGGAGCTAGCCATGGAATCGTCGGATACCGTGCACTTTTCAACTGACATCTTGTTAGAAGTTCTAGTAGCTCTGTTCAGTTCTGTTCAAAGCCGTTGCTCAGGCCCATGTTTAGGCAATCAACAAAATTGTAACAGGTCCGAAGACCCCTCCGGGTGAACATACGAGTCCGAGTCACACAGGCTGATGACGCCAGGGTGTGTCGCGGAAGCAAATTGTAACGGATATGATTCGGTCAAGGAACAATTGGCTGAGCTGGGGTAACATGTTCCCAGAAACAGGGATTGTAGGAACCTTTGTAAGCTGGGTAAAATGGGACGGATAGTCCAACCGGTTATGCGTGATGCAATTCCTGCATGTTCCACTTTCACCTCAGCGTTACACAAACTATTGACCATATCTAGGGGGGAGGGGTCGGGGAGTTATTAAAATAAATACTTAATGTCATCCATATATAGTAGCCTAATCCTTATATAGATATTGCTAGCAAATATTGGGGCATATTAGATGATGTTAATCGTTCATCTAAGCATTAATTTATGCATTGATGTGCATGGTACCGGTGGCTAACACTCACAGGCCCGGGCCCCAGACTCACCTATAACTCACGTGGCGATAACTTTTTTTTTGATTAATTTATTTAGAGTCCTATCATGCTACTATGGCAAACCGAACTCCAGGGGATATCTTAGCTCTGAGCGGTGGCTGGTGGTAGGTGACTAAAGTGGGAGAGAGATAGTGGATGTGGTAAGGTAGTGTTTAGTATGTGATGGTGTGTGCGGCGGGAGGCTTGTTGACGCCTAGGGCGCGGAATCAGTTTCTAGGGCTGTGACAAAGGGAATAGCAGTGGAGAGAAAAAGCCGTATAGGAGGGAGTGGTGGTAGAAAAATAAAATAAAATAAAGTGAAAAGCCGTATGTAGAATGTTCCATGGCTGACAAACGTAGGCAGGAGGAAAGAGGAATTTACGGGGAAAACACGTGGCAACAACCCGCCGCACACACAGCACCTACATGGCACAGCACCTACCACACCCAGCTATACCCCTCCTACTTTAGTCACCTCCCACTGTTTTCCCGCTCAGAGCCAGGGCTCTCCTCTAGACTCCGGAGTTAAAATAAATTAATCAAAAAAAGCATAACTCACGTAGGCTTCATTACATGTGACTTTTGAGCTGAGTAGTTATCGATGAGCAATATCGCACATGATTGGAGCAACTGCTTGAATCATTACGTCATTGTCGGAAGTATATGAGTGTACTGAAAGGGGATAAGCACTTACCAAGTATGGACTATCATCCCCATTAAGTTTTACGGGCCGGATCAAACCGGCGAACGGGGAGGGAGGGGTCGGCGATTTGGGCTTAGAGTAAATACTGGAGCTATGGTCAAAAATTTGCTTCCGCGACACCCCTTGGATGACGCGGCAGATTTGTGGCTGAGCAGACTGAACAACGATTTTGGTGTTCAGCGAACTCTGCCGCGTTGACTCTCACCGCAGCTTTCCTATTCTAGACGTCTGCCGGTACATTTGTCTGAGGGGATAGAGTAGACCACCTTAGCTCTGTACCATTACCAAATGACATTATTAAATATCCTCGCCATTCTGATAGTGTTTATCAATCATGATTGACAGATGTGAGCGCATCTACCCCACCCCACTGATTACCTCTGAGTCCTCCATAACACGCCGCCCGGCTACTATGATCAGAAAGTGCTTTGCGCTTCTGCTCACCAATATTTTCCCATCTTAAAATGTGCCCTTATCCTGAATGACTTGGAACCTTCTCTGTCTGTTGAACCAATCTGGAATGTAACAAATGCCAGTGTCTCTACACTCATGCTATTGATACAGTCCAGGCCTGTTGTTCGAGTATCTAATGATCATCCTTGATGCATATGACCGTCTTGATCATCGTAATACCGTATCCCATTGTTTCCATGGGCACCTTGAACACCTTACTTTGTACCCCTACCGCCAATAACACTTTTCGCAATGTCACTGGTCCCTTCCCAGGCTCCTCCGAAATGGGCTCATACCCCAGAAGAAGTTATACAATTCACTAATATAGAGATAGAGGCTCATCGTGCGGCTGAAGACAAGATTGCTAGCCCGAAAGAGGACGAATGTACGTTTGAAACAGTATGTACTTCGTGGGACTTTAACTCTGGAGGTATTCTGTACTAATAAGATATTCCAAGGTCTTTGTAAGATTATATTGCCATTGACGTGACTGTCATTTGAGTTTGAGCTTTTCGTTGAATCATGGCATATCGTTTCTTCCAATGCAGGTGCCTTTGGCGATTGCCGAAGCACGTCTATATAACGGGACAGAGCCCCTCAAGTTCTATCAGAATGTTTCTTCCTCAGAAAAGCTGCGCGATGCTTCAACCAGGTCGAGGTGCTTATTAAAGACTATCAGGTCGAGTCTGGCATGCGTCTGGATGTTTTCAAAGCCAAGACAGCTGCAGAGAGGAATATTAAGGTCTTGGGACGATGGGAAACGCTGTCCGCAGAAGTTAAACGACTTGTAGAGAGTATGCTGATCGATGGAAAGCGTGCTGGACTTGCACTTCCTAACGAGGAAAGAGAGGAGCTGGCAAGTCTTCAGAAGGAGCTCAACCAGGCTTGCGCCGAGTTTGCTGTAACTCTCAACTGATTTTAGCTATATTAGTGATACTGATTACTCTTTTTATCCAGAAAAATACAAATGAGGAGAATGTAAGCTTTGCCTTATTTCCATAGAATCATCCCGACAATAGTCAATACATATATTATAGGGATTCTTGACTTTCACCGAGGAACAGCTCAAGGGTGTTCCGGAAGATTCAATGTCTGGATATACCAAGCACGACAAAGGTACCGAGGTTACCTATGATGTCACCTTCAAGGTATGGTCCCACTTAGCGTTGCGTTAGATACCTTTATCTGATTCTTGCCTAGTTACCGGATTATTCTCCTGTTGTCGCACACGCCCAGGCAAGAGAGAGCTTGTTTCTGACGAGAATATTCACCCTTGACGCATATTTCAGCATCCAGAAACGCGTCGTACGGCATATGAAGCGTACAAAGGTCGTCTGCAAGCTAATATCCCGCTGTTGGAGAAGGTACTCAGTCTTCGTCGTAAGATTGCCAATTTACTTGGATATTCTTCATGGGCAGGTACGTCAATTTTAGTTGTTTACACTCTGTGTCGTCGACTCTGATACTTTTCGGTAATATCAACACCAGACTACAGACTACGTCACTGAAGTGAAATTAGTCAAGAATGCCCAAGGTGTCGCAGACGTATGTCCTCAGTTTTTTTTTTCTCATATGATCGCACCTGGCAAATACTTCATATCATGCGTCACTAGTTCCTGGGAGAACTTCAAACAAAACTTGCTCCTATTGGCTAGAAAGACATCTCCGACCTCTTAGCGCTCAAAAGAAAAGAATATGCCTTACTGAATCTCCCTTTCGAGGGCCAACTTTACAACTGGGACCATAACTACTACAACCGGCTATGTACTGAGAAAGCGCACCAGCTTAACAGCACACTCGTACAAGAGTACTTCCCCGTCTCCTTTGTCGTTCCTGCTGTACTCGACATCTACCAGAACCTTCTCGGTGTGCGGTTTGAAGAGGTCAAGCCTGGTTAGTCGGCTCTGTGGCATCCCGAGGCAAAACAGTTTGCGATATAGAATAAGGGCGGTAAGGATAGCGAAGGGTTCCTTGGGTGGTGCTATCTGGACCTTTTCCCCCGAGGTGAGATGCGGTGTCCAATGAGAGGTCGCCTATATTGAATGCATTAATGATGTGATTTTGTACAGAGAATAAGTATCCTAGTGTGGCTATGTGGCCTTTGATCTCGGGATATAACAAGCCGGATGGGACGAGGAGCTATCCTTTGGTAGCGATGGTCGCCGACCTTGCTAAGCCGAAGCCTGATTGTCCAGCGTTCATGAGCCATAGTACGTCTCTCTTCTTCGACCATCTTGCTCAAAGTGTTAAAAGTTAGTGGTAATGGTGTAATGTAGACTACTTATAATCTACTAGTTACCTATTTAAAAGACAACTAACTTACTTGTTTGAAAAGTTAATGGTCTGTGGTGTTATAGGTCTAAAGGCAATAAAACCTATTTGTGAAAGCAATTAGTAACTCTGTTACACCTAAGTTAAGACTGTAGCCGGTGTCCCTTTGAGATTACCTACTTGTTTTCCCTTTAGGAAAGGCTTGTTGTCTTATAGTAGACTTAGTAAGTCTATTAGTGAAGTTAGTACTCTAGGAGCTAGTCTTGTAGACTATTTAACTTACTATTTTTGAGTGAAATAACTTGTCATTTCCAGCCAAATTTGCTGGTGCTTATATAATACAAAATATTCTAATTTCTACAAGATTAGTAAGCTAATCCTGTGCTTATCTAATCTGCTTAGTAAGAAGGATTACTTACAAATCAGCTTATAAATCAGCTTAGTAATATTCCTATTTGCTGAATAATATGCTTGGTAAGCAATCTGTGTGCTTAGTAAGTAATTTGTATAGTATTAGTAAGTGAAAGTATCTATTGATCTTAATATTCTATTATTAGATCTGTATTAGTAATATTTTATAAATATTACTAATATTATGAATTTGCTTAGTAAATATTTTGGTGATTTATAAGCAAGGATCTAGGGTGTGAAAAATCAATTAGTAATATTCACAATGATTATTTAGAAATGAATATTTAAATGGAATTGTTTAATATTTATGAAAAGATATTCATAAATGATAAAGTCAAGTGACTTTAGATATGATAATCTTATCTCTGATAAGATTAGATATAATGAAATATTGAAAATATTAAATAAAAGAATATATGTATATTATTTCAATGAATATATGCGTGTAAAGAATTGTTAATATCTCAATAATGAACAGTTGTAAAATCATGAAATAAATAATCATGTATGACATGATGTTAGATGATTATTTGAAGTATTCATTGGAATTATTGGAAAGATATGAAGCCTGTAAATATTCAATCTTTCAACACAAAGAAGTTGTTTTGGTCTAAAACTTCTACTCATTCAGATAGCATTGTTTTATTCTTTCACGAGATAGGACATATTTTCCACAATCTTCTGAGCAAGACCAAGTACGGCCGATTCCACGAGGTGAATATAACACATGACTTTAAGGAAGCGCCGTCGCAGATACTCAAAAACTGGTGTTTTAAGCCCAAAGTGCTTAAGATGTTAAGCCACTACAAGACACAGGAGCCATTGCCGTTGGAATTGATCACCAAAATCATCGACTAGTGCATCTGTTATTGTATCCTCTTGGTGTGAAGTTGGCTATATAAACTTTTAAAACAGTCGATACATTCACATGGGACTCTTTTATTTTCAATAGGTGTTCTATTCAAAATTCAACCTTGAAATCCACACAGATCAGGGTGAGTTGTATTCTTTTCTTTGAAATAATCATCTCATTCATTGTGAGTAGAGCCGGAGGATTATACTAAGCTATGGAATAAACTCCGCAAGGAGATATTCATGATTAAGAACGGTAAGCATATACCAGGCTAGGCAGGTTTATATCACATCTTTGGAGGAGGATATGATGTTGGGTACGTGGGCGCATTTTTTTTATTGTTTTCCCTATCAGCTTCTATAGTTAGTCTCTCATCTTCATTTTTTTTTCTATTTGTTTTAGTTTATACGGATATATATACTGCTTTGTGTTTGCTATGGATATGTATACCACTGTATTCAAAGGAAACCTCCTGGACCTGGCATGTGGTAAAAGATATTGTGATAGTATCCTAAGTGTTGGTGGAAGTAGAGATGACATAGATTTGCTGAAGGTACAGTAGATTTGCCTGTATCCTTTTGTACCTGTTTTCAACCATCCATTTATTTTCATTTTCATCTTACTTAGGAATTACTGGGCCGTCCCCCTAATTCAAAAGCGTTCTTGGAGTAGCTATTTGGCTTACAAGTCTAAGGTATCAAATAAGGTTAAAGTGTGTTTATTTAATCAGAGAGTCAAATCATGACATCAACATAAGATCTATGTAAATAGAACAATAGAAAGAGTCAAAAACCGTACCGAATTACTTATGTCTGCCCATAGCTATATGTATTAATTACCATTCCATTGTATAATGCACTTCATCAAGAAATGAAAGTTCATTACACAGTTTTGATGGCCATTTATCAATGAACACTGGTGGACAGGCCCTGGGAGCCTCCTAAAGGGATCCTAGAGGAGCTAACATGAGTGAATAACCATACAAGTGTAGATGTAGGTACATGAGGTAGCCACACGGCCCTATATACTAGGCTTATCATGTAACTCTCTATTTTTTGATTAATTTATTTATAGTCCTATCATGCTACTATAGTAAACCGGATTCCAGGGGATATCCTGGCTCTGGGCAAAAACTGTTGAGAGGTGACTAAAGTGTGAAAAAGAAGATGGGTGGGGTAGGTGGTGTCTGGTGAATAATGTGCACGGCATATATGAAGTCAGTGCCTAGGACACAGTGACAGACGCAGCTGGAAGCATAAGGGAAAAAAAAAAGAAAGAAAATCATGCTCTATAAACATCCTCTATCCACAGCCCCCAAAATATCCAAATCCTTCAAAACACTTTCCATAATGCTACATAGTCACCTGTGCTGAGACTTAGTAAGAGGTGGAATAAATCTGGTTATGCAAAAATTGGTTAGGCCTTGCTCAGCCCATATAGGAAAGGATATGAGCTGTCTGAATCTTCAACAATAAGGGTAGGGCAAGATTGCATGAGTGTGTGGTAGTTGGTGTGGTAGAATGCTTGAGCTGGCAAGTACCAGACAAGAGGTAGGGAGGGGCACAAGGGCAAGGTGTGCACCACGCAGCCTCAAGTGCAAGTTAGCCAGGCTGACACATGGTGTGCGACCATGGCACAACCAGCAACCCCAGGACTAGGCAGGAACTATCAGTCGTAGGCTGGGCGACCTTCTAAGAAATGGGTGGGTAGGAGTACCAACAGCGGCCCATAAAACAGAGGGCACGACAGCCGCTAGTGGTGGTACAAGTGAAAGAAGGTGCATCACGTGACCATCTAATCCTATCATCTGACCCCTTTAGGGTCACTCCTACCCTTGGACCTACTGGTCCACTGGCTACTTGTATGCATAGGATATGCATCATTTAAATTTTATTCTATGCCTACTCCTCAATAGTAGAAATACTAGCACTCAGCCTTCAAGCAATAAGGAAATCAAGAGATTTAAAAGGTATATAAGATCATACCGGTATAATCTTTATTGAGGACAACAAACATTTACTAGTGAGCAAAACATTATAAAGTCATTGTCTAGTCTAAACTTGTAATGGGTACAATCTCCTATACATGCTGATATAAGACAGGCAATAGCACTTAGGCCAAAGGTGTTACAAGTCACTTGTTGTATTATAAATTTATTTAAGATTTTTCATTATTTTTCTAATTTTTCTCTAATTTTTCTCTAATTTTTGGTATATAATATATATATTACATAAGCAAATATTACATAAGTACTTTAATGACTAAGCAAAGTCATGTGATCAGTCATTATATGACTGGCCATCATGTAACTACTAGTTATATAACTTATTATATAAGCAGGTCTAGAGCATAGGTCTAGAATATGATACCATCATAGACTCACTATAGTATAGTATTGCATTGTACTTAGCACCTTTGTACACAGACCATATACTAGTGTATAGACTAGGTAGAAATAGTATATAACTCTATAGTGTCTCTATCTGAAGACCCCAGATTTATTCTCTTTGTCTTTAGGTAAGCATAATAGTGCTTTATATCTAATAAATAGCTAATATAATAAACTTTGTCTTTAGAGTCCCCTCACTCTAGGCCTACAGAGCCTATCCCTATCTCTCTCTCTCTCTCTCTTTCCCCCACTAAATCCTCTTAGCTCAGTGCTAGGAGGTTATAGGTATGCTCTATACTACTTACAGAAGAGACAAGCTCAGTACAAGTCTCTATGCATATATAAGACAGGTCTAGCCCTCATGGTGACCATTTGCATTCACAAAAACACAACTAAATATAGTGCTCAGTGTACCTAAGTAAACAAAGGCTAGCCCTGCATTTATCAAGGTTAAGAGACCCTGCATGCCTATTTGTATATACAAAAAACTTTGTGTCTCAATAGTAGACCTTGCTTGAAGACTTAGCAAGTCTAGAGTAAAGCCTGGTGATCAGCAAGCTTAGGATTAAGTGAGAACAAAGACAGCACATAAGGTATATCTACTCTTGCATCCTAGGCCTTGGGAGTTGTAAAACAGCCATTATAGGCTACCCTGTACCTTACAGGGGTTAACGTAGGTTCTGGTTGAGTTTTAGTAATAAAAGTCTAGTGTGCTCTTGACATTAGAATAAATCTCTCCTTTCTGTACTAGCTACTCTATGCACTAGAGGTAGTGTTATAAGCCATATTATTTTGAGCAAAAAACAGTTACCATAAATTTTAAGTAGACTACTATAGTCATTTTATATACAAAAAGTAGTAGCCTTTATCTTTAAACATTTCTTATTCTTGGGAGTATTCTTGGCTAGATTGCAAGTAGTATTAGTATCCATAGTTGCATTGGTTTTTTCAAGCTATTAAAGGGAACATCACCTAAGTAGATAGACAAAAAAGACTCTGATTGCTATAAGTAGCCCAAGATAAGAAAATACATTTAGTAGAAATAGGCCTAGCTCAAAAAGCAATAAAAACTTTTATTTTTATATAAAATTACCTTGTGTTACGAGTCAATCTATGTACTATAAATTTATTTAGAATTTCTTATTATTTTTCTGAATTTTTCCTGATTTTTCTCGATTTTTTGGTATATAATATGTATATTACATAATCAGACATTATATAAGCACTCTGATGACTAAGCAAGTTATATAACTAGTCATTATATGACTGGCTATTATGTGACTACTAGTTATGTAACATATTATGTAAGCAAGGCCTAGAGCATAGGTTTAGACTATAACATCATTATAGATTCATTATAATACAATATCACATTATACTTAGTATTACTATGCACAGACTATGTACCAGGTGTACAGACCAGGTAGAATTAGTATATAACCCTATAGTGTCTCTACCTGAAGACCCCAGATTTGTTCTCTTTGTCTTCAGGTAAGCATAGTAGTACTTTATATTAAATAGTTGACTAATATAATAAAAAAAACTTTGTCTTCAGAGTCACTACACTCTAGGCTTATAGAGCCTGTCCCCCCTCTCTTTCTCTCTCCCCCATAAAATCCTCCCTGCTTTGTACTAAGAGGTAATAGGTATGCTCTATACTACCTATTGTTTAGAGGCTACTTAGTGCTTCTCTATATATATACTGCATAATACAGGCTTAGGCTTTGTACTAGCCACTTGCAGTTGTTAATCACAAAATCATAGTGCTAAGTGCACCTAAGTAAACAAAGGCTTGCCCTACGTTTATCAAGGCTAAGAGACCCTGTACACCTATTTGTATATACAAGAAACCTTGTGCCTCAACAGTAGACCTTGCTTGAAGACTTTGCAAGTCTAGAGTAAAGCTTAGTGATCAGCAAGCTCAGAGTTGAGTGAGAATAAAGATAGCACACAAGGTGTGTCTATCCTTGTATTCTAGGCCTTGGGAGTTATAAAACAGCCATTATAGGCTACTCCGCACCTTACAGGGGTTAACATAGGCTCTAGTTGAGTTTTAGTGGCAAGAGGCAGGTATGCTCTTAACATTAGAATAAATCTCTCTCTTCTGTGCTAGTTACTCCATACACTAGAGATGGTGTAGTAAGCCACATTATTTTGAGCAAAAAACAATTACCATAAAAAGCTTGAAGTAGACTACCATGGTTATTTTACATATAAAAGTAGTAGTTCTCTATTTTGCACTTTTCTTGTTTTTGGGAGTATTCTTGGCCAGATTACAAGTGGTATTAGTATCCATGGTTGTATTGGTTTTTTCAAGCTATTAAAGGGAACATCACCCAAGTGGATAGACAAAAAAGACTCTAGTTGCTACAAGTAGCCCAAAAACAAGTAAAAACTTTAGTAGAATTAGGCCTAGCTTAAAGGGCAAAAACAAAATTTTTATTGTACAAATCACTTTAGGAGTCTCTAGTAACTACTGTTGAGCTTGCCCACCATTTCACACCAAGACTATAACTCTAGTCAAACCCCAGAGGAAGAAAGTGGTGAAGATACCTCTTTGGGAGAATATAAATCCTCTGATGAAGAAAATCCCACTTTCTTACCCCCTTTCCCTTTTGCGCAAACCTCTGCTCTACTAACCCTATTTACCCCATGTTCACAAACTCCAATGGCCGAACAACCTCAGCCCCCGGCACCCGTAACCAATGCAGAATTACTCCAAATACTGGTGGCAAACTAAACCACTATGATGCAGTGGATTCAGAACCAGTAAGAGTCCCAGACCAAACCTAAAGAAATTAGTCATCCACCACCAATCTTTAATGGACAATAGATTAACTTCTATCTATTTGTCCAAAAGTTTCAGGCCCACCTCAAACCCAACCCTAGGGTGTATATAACTAAGGAAGAAAAAGTCAAGTATCTTTTGGGCTTGATAGTAGATGGTGCAACAGCATGGTCTAGCTTATGGTATAATGAGATAAGATGTGCAGGAGAAGGGACAAGGGCAGAAGGACTAGTAATGTTTACCAAAGTACTTTGAAGTTTCAAGACATTATTTGGAGCTTTTGATGAAAAGGTTGCAGCAAGAGATTAGCTGCAAAATCTCAGGCAGGGATCTACCTCTACTAGGAACTTTGGGATGGCTTTTATGCTATTAGGAAGGAGAACAGGGTTATTAGATGATGACCTTAGGGAAAAATATTTGGAAAAGATGAATATCAAACTTAGGCATATTATCACAGGTTGGGACAGAGATATATCCACACTCTAACTTCTTATGAGTGCTGCATACAATGCAGAAGTAAACCTCATGAAGGAAGAGATGTTGTCTAATAGGAGATATTGGTACAACAATAACCCATAAATAGATCTCCAGCACAGTAATCCAGATACTATGGATATTTCTGCAACAATCTTGGGAGGGAAACCCAAGCCATCAAAAAACCCATTTGTGAGTGCAGAATCTGCTCAGCAATCCTCCCTGTTGCAAGTAGCTGCAATGCAAAATCAACCTACTACAATATCTAACAACCCCTTCTAAAAAAATGACATTGTATGTTACAACTGTCAGAAGAAGGGGCATATTGCATGGGATTGTCGAAGCCCCAAAGTAGACAGGGTTAAGTCCAATAACCCATTCCAAAAAGTAGCTATGGCTTCATCAATGACACCAACACCAACACTGGCAGTGGATGGCCAGAATTCATACACCATAACTCAGTAAGACATGTTCAACATGCTACAAGAACAGGGCCAAATAATTGCAGCCCTTAAGGATAAACTGGGTTTTTAGAGTGGTCAGAGTATAAAGCCAATGCTTCTGACCAATACATACAAAATAGAATTTCCTCCCTCTCTACTTCTTCTTTTTTGATTTCTTCCTCTTCCATATATGGTGTAAATGGATAACACCTAAAGATTCTTTTAATGTTTCATGGACATTTTTCTACACTCTCTGTATTAGCAATAATTGATTCTAGTGCTTCTTTCACATTTATTAATAAAAAATTTGTAGATAAAAACAAAATAAAAACTTTAAAATTACAAAAACAAATTCCTCTGTATAATATAGACAATTCACCAAATGCAATTGGATTCATTTCTAAATATATAATTTTTTTAACCCAAATTGGTACAGAATGGCAACATTTAGTCTTTCTAGTAGTAGATATTGGTATAGAAGATGTAATCTTAGGTATTAATTGGCTACAATTAGAAAACCCCCTTATCAATTGGAAAAAAGGATATATTACTCTAATAGACAATTTGCTAAAAGATAAGGAATATAAAAAAATTAAAAAAATCATAAAAGATGAGGATTCTCCTCTATGACTAGCTGCAACCCTGGGTTTGCCACCCTAATACCAAAAGCATGCCAAGGTCTTTTCGGAAATAGACTCCCAATGCTTCCTAACTAGCAAACCATATGACCATAAAATTGAACTAGTAGAAGAAGCAGAGATGAAAAGAGCAAAGGTATACCCACTATCAATCCTAGAATTAAAAGAGTTGGATACATACTTAGAAGAGAATCTAGCCAAGGGATATATAAGAAAATCTCAAAGCCCCTATGTGTTAAGAGTACACCTAACTCTTGCCACCAAAACTCAACCAGTGCCTACGTAAACCTCTCTAAGATGTGAGGTAGCCTGTAATAGCTGTTTTACAACTCCCAAGGCCTAGGATACATAGGTATACATGCCTTATACCCTGTCTTAACTATCACTCACTTCAGAGTGTTCCAGTCACTAAGCTTTACTCCAAGTTTACTGAACTTTCAAGCGAGGTCTACTATCACAACACCAAAGATCTTGTGTGTGCTAATAGGGGTGCAGGATATCTTAACTATGACAAGTTCAGAGCAAAGTCTTTACTTGCTTGAGTGTACTAAGCACTATATGGGTTGTGTTATTGTGGATGCAAATGGTCACTATAAGGGCTAGACCTATCTTATGCACATACACAGGAGTAGCACTAAGCAAACTCCTACTATAAGCAGTACTAAGCATGCTTATAACCCCTAAGCACAGAGCAAAGAGGATTTTGTGAGGGAGAGTGGAAAAGGGGAGATAGGGACTCTGAAGACAAAGTATTATTATGTTAGCTAACTATTAAATATAAAGCACTACTTGTACTTACCTAAAGATAAAGAGAACAAATCTGGGGTCTTCAGGTAAAAACACTACAGGGTTATATACTAATTCTACCTGGTCTGTATACTTGGTATATGGTCTGTGCATGGTAATGCTAAGTATAATGTGATATTGCACCATAATGAGTCTATAATGATGTCATAGTCTAGACCTGTGCTCTAGGCCTTACTTACATAATATGTTATATGACTAGTGGTCACATGAGGGCCAGTCATATGATGACTAGTCACATGACTTGCTTAGTTATTAGAGTGCTTATATAATGTCTGATTATGTAATATATATATTATATACCAAAAAATTGAGAAAAATCAGGAAAAATTCGGAAAAATAATAAGAAATTCTAAATAAATTTATAGTACATAGATCAACTTGTAACACTATGCCTCCCTATTTTTCTTTATCCCTAAAAAGAATAGGAAACTTAGGTCTATAGTGGATTATTGCAAATTAAATAATATCACTATAAAAAATTCTTATCCACTTCTACTCATCTCTTCCATTATTGATGAACTCTCAAGGGCAAGGATATTTACTAAACTAGATTTATGATGGGGGTATAACAATGTACTTATAAAAGAAGGACACCAAGAGCAAGTAGTATTCATAACTCCTTGCAGATTATTCAAACCCCTAGTAATGACATTTAGTCTATGCAATGCCCCAGCCACATTCCAAGCTATGATGAACAAAATATTAGCAGACCTAATCACACAAGGATTAGTGTATGTATATATAGACTATTGAACTATAGTAGTTCTTGGTTGTATAGTGTAGCTATATACTAGCTCATAAGTTACCTATTATGAAGCAAACACTTACTTGTGTAAAAAGTGCAGGCTTGAATAATGTTTCCTAGGATTAGGCAAGGTTTCCTAGGTGGGAAGCAATTAGTAACTTTGCTATACTTAAGATAAGATTGTAGCCAGTGTCCCTTTGAGACTACCTACTTGTTTTCCCTTGGAAAAAGCTTGTTTTCTTATCTTGTAGACTTGGTAAGTCTGGGATGAAGTTAGTACCCTAGGAGCTAGTCTTGTAGACTATTTAACTCACTATTTTCAAGTGAAATAACTTATATTTTACAGCTGATTTAGCTAGGGTTTATATACTACAAAATATTCTAATTTCTGAAGGATTTATAAGCAATGTCTTTACTTAAGTAATCTGCTTGGTAAGCAAAGAGCGTAAGGTTTATGCTGACAAATCTGCTCTGTAAGCTAGGTATAGTATTTGTAAGCAAATTGAATATTTGAATGAATAGAAAAGTGATATTAGTAATATATCTCAAATATTACTAATGTCTTTAAAGGTAATTACTAATTTATTTGTGTGATTTGTAAGCTGATTTATAATCACAATCATGTATTAGTAAGTAAAGTGAATTGTTTGAATAAAAGATATTTAAAATGAATATTTAAATGATTTTAAGAAATGAATATTGAAATATAAATATATTTTGGAAATATTCAGAATAAAGTGAATAAATGATTGCTTTATATCTCCACAACTAATGATTGTAAATTCTTGAATTAAATAACAGTGATAGATGAGATATAAAATGATTTATTGAAGTGTTCATTGGAATATTTAGAAAGATTGGATGTATTGAAATATACATATCTTTCAATACTGAGCACTATGTGGGTTGTGTTTCTGCTAATGCAAATAGTCACTACTAGGGCTAGACCTATCTTATGTGCATACACAGAAACTTGCACTAAGCTTGTCTCTTCTGTAAGCAGCATAGAGCATACTTACAACCTCCTAGCACTAAGCAGAGAGGATTTGGCAGGGGAGGGGAGAGAGGGAGATAGGGATTCTAAAGACAAAGTGTTATTCTGTTAGCTAACTATTAAATACAAAGCACTACTTGTACTTACCTAAAGACAAAGAGAACAAATCTGAGGCCTTCAGGTAAAAACACTACAGGGTTATATACTAATTCTACCTAGTCTGTACACTTGATACATGGTCTGTGTATGGTAATGCTAAGTATGATATAATATTGCACCATAATGAGTTTATGATGATATTATAGTCTAGACCTATGCTCTAGGCCTTGCTTACATAATATGTTACATAACTAGTGGTCACATAATGGCCAGTTATATGATGACTGGTCACATGACTTGCTTAGTCATTAGAGTGCTTATGTAATATCTGCTTATGTAATATACATATTATATACCAAGAAATCAAGAAAAATCAGGAAAAATTCGGAAAAATAATAAGAAATTCTAAATAAATTTATAGTACATAGATTGACTTGTAACATTACCCCTTCCTTAGGGGCAATCCGCCTTGGGTTGCCATTCTGTTAGATTATCCCAGTTTTGAAATGGAAGAAGATTAAATAATGCAGCACTAATTTTTCTTAGAGCACTAGGATTGGACTTATAGAATTCTCTAATTGTATTGTCTACATGTATATCTGATTCTCTAACCCATGTTTGTTCCCCTGGATATCCTTTCTATGTTATCAGAAATTCTAGTTTTCCCTGCTGCATTCTTGAGTTGAGTACTTCTTCCATTTTGTACTCTTCTTCTCCTTCTACTTCTACTAGAGGTAAAGGCTTTTGGTGCTGGTCCAAGGTATGATGTGGCTTTAGCAAATGAATATGGAATACATTATGGATTTTGAGATTAGCTGGAAGGTCCAGTTGATAGTTCAAGTTATTTAGCTTTTTCTCCACTTTATAGGGGCCAATCCATTTCTAACTTAACTTCTTGAATGGTCTATCAAGCTTTAAATTTCATGTATTTAGCCAAACTTCTTGTCCTTCTTCTAAATCCAGAAATATCTTTTTTCCTTTATTGTATAATTGTTCTATTTATTCTTTTGCCAAACTCAATGCTGCCTGTGCCTCTTTTCATGCTTCCTTGGCATTTTCAATTCAATTGAAGGCTCCTAGAGTCGGATTTGGAATGTCCCTTGCTTCCCAATTTAGAATATAGCCATAGGTTAATTCAAAAGCACTAGCGTATGTACTCTTATTTTTTCTATTGTTATGCATAAATTGTGCATAAGGTAACAATTCTACCCAATTTGTTTGCCTGTAATTGCAAAAGATTCTTAGATACTGCTCTACTTCTTGGTTAACACACTCAGTCTATCTATCACTTTGTAGATGATATGCAGTGGATAAGGCTGTTTTAATGTGTAGACTAGTATGTATATCTTTCATCACTTGACTAGCAAACTGAGGTCCTTAGTCCGATGTCTATATTAACGGGGTACTATATAGTTTAAACACATTTTTGACATAGAGGTTGGCTACATCCTTGGCTGATATATTTTTGTTGGTTGGTATGAAATGTACCAATTTTGTAAGCCTATCTACTACTACTAGAATTGAGTCAAACCTTTATAACTTAGGTAGTTTGACTATCAAATCTGAGGTAATATGTTCCTATGGTTTTCTAGGTATAGGTAAGGGTTGGAGGAGTCCAGGTAATGCTTATTGGCTTGGCTTGTTTACTTGACAGAGTAAGTAAGAGTCTACATACTGGTTTATTTCCTTTGTCATGTTAATCCAATAGTAGTTTCTGCTAATGAGTTCTAAGGTCTTTGTATGCCCGGGATGACTAGTAAGGGCTGAATCATGGTATTTAGCCATAATCTTTTCCTTGAGTTTCTTTTTGGGGGGCACAAAGACCTTTTCTCTATATAAAACCAATCTATCCTCTGTTTCCCAATCCTGCAATCCTAGTATAATCTGTCATGGGCTGATCTTGACAATCTGATAGAGAGATTCTAGCAACTTGGTGCTCTTTTTTCTAATTTCTGCTAAGATCTCCTTTTTGCCTTCAACTAGTATATGTCCTCTTTTAGCAGCCATTATTTTGAAGTGGGAGGATTGGAGTATGGTGATATTAAGGTTATCCTAGGAATCTTCCGTATAAAAATCCAGCCTTCTGGATAGGGCATTAGCTTGTCCATTGGTTGATCCTTTTTTGTAACATAATACAAAATTATATTCTTGTAGGATCCAATACTAATGTGCTTGTTGACAGCTTAGGTGTTGACTTGTTGCCCAATATTCCAGGTTTTTGGGGTCTGACCAGATCTCCACTGGTTTAGGTAACTCAATAATGTAGTGGCACCATTCTTCTAGTGCTTGAATAATTGCAAGCATTTCCTTATTCTAGATGTTGTAATTTCTTTGTGCATCATCCATGGATTTGGAATGGAAGGCAATAGGGTGCTATTTACTATTATCCTGTAACTAGGAGAATACTCCTATTGCATATCCTGAGGCATTAGTTTCAATCTGACTTTCTTACTAGTAGTTATAGATAGCTAATACTGGGGCAGTAGTAAAAGCTTTCTTGAGGTAGTTGAATAATTCTTGTTCCTCTTTTTCCCATTTCCAAGTGCCTTTGCTAGTTAATCTATCTAGGGGTTTAGTAATCTTGCTGAACCCCTTGATAAATCTTTGGTAATAATTGGCTAGTCCTCTGAACTTCTGCACATCCTTAACTGTTGTAGGGGTTGGCCAGTCAAAGATAGCTTGGACTTTTTCATTGGTTATCTATACATAATTGTAACCAATTATTACACCTAGGAATTCTACCTCAGAGACTTTGAATAGGCATTTTTCCAAATTAGCAAAAAGATTATTTTCTGCTAATCTTTTAAGTACTTCATGCACTAAACATTGGTATTCTTTGGAGTTGGCTGTGGCAACTATAATGTTATCAATATATACATATACTAATCCTTGTGCAATTAGGTCTGTAAATATTTTGTCTATCATAGCTTGGAAAGTGGCTAGGGCATTGCATGAACTAAAGGTCACTACAAGGGGTTCAAACAGTCCTTGGGGGGTTATGAAAGCTGCTTGTTCTTGATGTCCATTTTTAATTAAGACATTATTATATCTCTATTGTAAGTCTAATTTGATGAACACTTTTGCCCGAGAGAGTCCATCTACAATAGAGGAGATTAGAGGAAGCAGGTAAGAGTTTTTTATCATGATATTATTGAGTTAATGATAATCTACTATAGGCCTGAGTTTCCCATTCTTTTTGGGAATAAAGAAAAAGGGAGATGCATAAGGACTCTGTGATTTTCTTATATATCCTTTGGCCAAGTTTTCCTCTAAATATATATCTAATTCTTTTAACTCTGGGATTAATAACGGATATACCTTAGCCCTTTTTATTTTAGCTCCTTCTACTAACTCTATTTTATGATCATAGGGTTTGCTAGTAGGGAATTGTTAGGATTCTGCTTCAGAGAAGACTTTGGTATATTTTTGATATTGAGGTAGTAACCCCAAGGTTGCTGCCAATAATAGAGGAGTCCTCATCTTTTATGATTTTATTTAGTTTTTTGTATTCCTTATCTTTTAGCAAATTGTCCATTAAAGTAACATGTCCTTTTTTCTAGTTGATAAGGGGATTTTCTAGTCATAACCAATCAATACCTAGAATTACATCTTCTGTACCAATATCTACTACTAAGAAAACTAGCCTTTGTTGTTCTGTACCAATTTGAGTTAAAAGGATTACGTATTTAGAAATGAATCCTATTGCATTTGGTGAATTGTCTATGTTGTACAAAGGAATTTGTTTTTGTAATTTTAAAGTTTTTATCTTATTTTTATCTATGAATTTTTTGTTAATAAAAGTGGAGGAAGCTCTAGAATCAATCATTGCAGAAATGAAAATAGTAGAAGAATGTCTATAGAACATAAAAGGAATTTTTAGGTGTTGTCTATTCACACCTTGTACTGATGAAGAAGAAATAGAAAATAAAGAAGAAATAGAAAAAGAAAAAGAAGAAATTTTATTTTGCACATAGTGATTAGAAGTATTGGCTTCATACTCTGACCATTCTAAAAACTCAACTTATCTTTAAGGGACACAATCATCTAACCCTATTCTTGCAGCATATTAAGCATGTCTTGCTACATTATAGTGGATGAATTCTGGCCATCCACTGCTGGTGTTGGCATTGGCATTGTCAATAAAGCTGCAGCCACTTTTTGGAATGGGTTATTAGTTTTAACCCTGTCTACTTTGGGGCTTTAACAATCCCGTGCAATATGTCCCTTCTTTTGACAATTGTAACACACAATGTTATTTTGTTGGAAGGGGTTATTTGATGTTGTAGCAGGTTGATTTTGTGTTGCAGCTACTTGCAATAGGGAGGACTGCTGAGTAGATCCTGTACTTATGAATGGGTTTTTTGATGGCTTGGGTTTCCCTCCCAAGATAGTTGCTGAAATGTCTATAGCATCTGGATTACTTCTTTGGAGATCTACCTGTGGGTTATTATTATACCAATATCTCCAATTGGACAACATTTCTTCCTTTATAAGGTTAACTTTGGCATTGTGTGCTACACTCATAAGAAGTTGAAGGGTGGATGTATCTCTATCCCAACCTGTGATGATATGTCTAAGTTTGACGTTCATTCTCTCTAGGTACTTTTCCCTTAGATCATTGTCTAATAACCCAGTTCTTCTTCCTAATAGCATGAAGGCCATTTCAAAGTTTTGAGTAGAGGTAGACCCTTGTCTGAGGTTTTGCAGCTGATCTCTTGCTGCAATTTTCTCATTAAAGGCTTCAAATAAGGTTTTGAAACTCCTTAAGACCTCCACAAATATTACTGGGCCTTCTACCCTTGAGCCTTCCCCTGCATGTCAAATTTTATTGTACCACAAGCTTGACCATGCAGTCACTCCATCTACTATTAATCCTAAGAGATATTTGACTTTTTTTTCCTCTGTAACATATACTCTAGGATTAAGTTCCAGGTGGGCTTAGAACTTCTGGATAAATAGATGGAAGTTAATCCATTGTCCATCAAAGGTAGATGGTGAATAACTGATCTCTTTTGGTTTTGTCTATAATTCTTGTTGATTCTGGATCCACTACATTATAGTGGTTTGATTTGCCACTAGTATTTGTAGTAGATCTTCATTGGTAATAGGAGCAGGGGGTTGGGGTTGCTCAGCCATAGGTGATCATGCTTATGGGGTGAAAGGGGTAGGAAGGGCAGATACTTATGCAAAAGGAAATAGAGGTAGGAAAGTAGGGTTTTCTTTATCAAAGGATTTGTACTCTCCTAAAGAGGTATCTTTACCACTTTCTTCCTCTGGGGTTTGACTAGGGTTATAGTCTAGGTATGAAATGGTGGGCAAGCTTGACAGTAATTACTGGAGACTCCTAAGGTAATTTGTACAAATAGATCAAAGTGTTTTTTTACCCTTTGAGCTAGGCCTAATTCTACTAAAGTATTTACTTATTTTGGGCTACTTGTAGTGACTGGAGTCTTTCTCATCTATCCACTTGGGTGTTATTCCCTTTAATAGCTCAAAAAAACCATTGCAACCATGGATACTAATACCACTTGCAAGCTAGCTAAGAATACTCCTAAAACAAGAAATGTACAAAGATGAAGACTACTATTTTTGTATATAGAATGACTGTGGTAGTCTACTAAAATTTTTACGGTAATTGCCTTTTTGCTCAAAATAATGTGGCTTACTACACCACCTCTAGTGCATAGAGTGACTAGCACAGAAAAGAGGAGAGATTTATTCTAATGTCAAGAGCACACCTGACTCTTGCCACCAAAACTCAACTAAGGCCTACAAAAACCCCTCTAAGGTACAGGGTAACTAGTAATGGTTGTTTTACTTCTCCTAAGGCTTAGGATGCAAGGGTGTATACTTCCCTATGTATGGTCCTTGTTATCACTCACACCAGAGCTCTTCAATCCCTAGGCTCTACTCTAAGTCTGCTAGACTTTTAAGCAAAGAATACTGTTAAGACACCAATGATCTTGTGTATACAAGTATGTATTGGGGTATCTTAACCTTGACAAGTGCAGGGCAGAGCCTTTACTTGCTTGAGTGTACTAAGCACTATATGGGTTGTGTTTCTGCTAATGCAAATGGTCACTACTAGGGCTGGACCTATCTTATGTGCATACACAGAAACTTGCACTAAGCTTGTCTCTTCTGTAAGCAGCACAGAGTATGCTTACAACCTCCTAGCACTAAGCAGAGAGGATTTGGTAGGGGAGGAGAGAGAGGGAGATAGGGACTCTAAAGATAAAGTGTTATTCTGTTAGCTAACTATTAAATACAAAGCACTACTTATACTTACCTAAAGACAAAAAGAACAAATCTAGGGTCTTCAGGTAAAAATACTACAGGGTTATATACTAATTCTACCTGGTCTGTGCACTTGGTACATAGTCTGTGCATGGTAATGCTAAGTATGATGTGATATTACACTATAATGAGTCTATGATGATGTCATAGTCTAGACCTATGCTCTAGGCCTTGCTTACATAATATGTTACATAACTAGTGGTCACATAACTTGCTTAGTCATAAGAGTACTTATATAATGTCTGCTTATGTAATATATATATTATATACTAAAAAATTGAGAAAAATCAGGAAAAATTCAGGAAAATAATAAGAAATTCTAAATAAATTTATAGTATATAGATTGACTTGTAACACTTTGGAGTCTAGTCACAGGAGACTAATGACTTGAAGCCTTCTCCATCCACAAACCTAACCTAAGGTACAATAAATGTCTGCCTCCTAGCCATCACTAATAATCTAAGCCTACTGTCTAAGTATCCTATAGTCATCTTTGATAAATTTGATTGTCTCAAGCATCTTGACCCTATCTTTCATCATCACTGGGGACATTTTCAATACATTACTCTGCTCCCCTTTCACTGACAATATATTTCACCATGCCATTTGTCCCTCTCTAGACTCCTCTAAAATAGATGCATACTCCACAAGGGGTTCTACTACTCACTAACACAGAGATAGAGGCTTGTCATACTGTCAATATTGAACTATGGTAGTTCTTGGTTGTATAGTGTGGCTATATGCTAGCTCACAAGTTACCTGTTATAAAGCAAACACTTACTTGTTAGAAAAGTGCAGGCTTGGATTTGTTCCTAAGATTAGGCAAGGTTTCCTAGGTGGGAAGCAATTAGTAATTTTACTATACTGAAGATAAGACTGTAGCTGGTGTCCCTTTGAGACTACCTACTTGTTTTCCCTTGGGAAAGGCTTATTCTCTTATCTTGTAGACTTGGTAAGTCTGGGGTAAAGTTAGTACCTTAGGAGCTAGTCTTGTAGACTATTTAACTCACTATTTTTGAGTGAAATAACTTATATTTTACAGCTGATTTAGCTAGGGTTTATATACTACAAAATATTCTAATTTCTGAATGATTTATAAGCAATGTCTTTACTTAAGTAATCTGCTTGGTAAGCAAAGAGCATAAGGTTTATGCTGACAAATCCACTCTGTAAGCTAAGTATAGTATTTGTAAGCAAATTGAATATTTGAATGAATAGGAAAGTGATATTAGTAATATATCTCAAATATTACTAATATCTTTGAAGGTGATTACTAATTTATTTATGTGATTTATAAGCTGATTTATAATCACAATTGTGTATTAGTAAGTAAAGTGAATTGTTTGAATAAAAGATATTTAAAATGAATATTTAAATATGAATATATTTTGGAAATATTCAGAATAAAGTGAATGAATGATTGCTTTATATCTCTACAACTAATGGTTGTAAATTCTTGAAATAAATAATAGTGATAGATGAGATATAAACTGATTTATTGAAGTATTCATTGGAATATTTAGAAAGATTGGATATATTGAAATATATATATCTTTCAACAGTCAAAGATAATATTATTCTTTTGGAAGAAGGCAAGTATGTGTCTGAAGCAGTATATTGTTTATGGTACTTAGCTCTGGAGTTGTCATATCCTGATATGTCACTTCAAGGTCTTTGTAAGCTTATATGTAATTGTTATTCAAGTTACCAAATCATTGTTGAAAGATATGCATATTTCAATATATTAAATCTTTCTCAATTGTTACAAGTTGATCTATGTACTATAAATTTGTTTAAGATTTCTCATTATTTTTCTGATTTTTCTCCGATTTTTCTCTATTTTTTGGTATATAACATGTATATTACATAAGTAGACATTATATAAGTACTCTGAAGACTAAGCAAAGTTATATGATCAGTCATCATGTGACTAGCCATCATGCAACCACTAGTTGTCACAACCCTGGTTATGCCATATCATAGCTTCAATAGCATTTATTCAAGTTTACCAAGCATATATCCAGGTTTACCAAGTATATACCTAGGTTTATTCAGGATAGCTATGGAATTACTTAGGTGTTTAAGTTTTATTTTATCAAGCTATAAATCAAGCTATAGATGCCATAGTAAAGTATAAGTCATAGTATATTATTTCTAAGTCACAGTATATTATAGTGGATCATAGTTCACTACTTAGCTATAGCTTAGTTCTGAGCTAAGGCTCAGAAATAAGCCTATTGTTACTTCCGCTCCCTTACTATCACTGCCGCGCTGGTTGTGACATGTCACGGTCACGTCACACAAAAGAGCGTAACTTTACATTTTCCTATCTTCAGGCACTATCACAGGTACACAGGAACTACAACACATGCTGATAATCACTGGAACAATCAAGGAGGAACTTAGGGATTATATTGGATTATTTAGTAAAGGTTAGAAGTCAGTAGAGCCTACCAAAGTAGAGAACAATAGTGTACAGCCATGTATTTAAACCTTTAAGGTCTAAGAGATGTTCCCCATCTCACAGACCTCTTTCGTCAATACCATCATTGTTATTTACTGTCCTAAGCTTCCTCTAAGCCCCTAAGTTCCCACTGTATTGCTTTCCTTGTCCTAAGTCATAGTTATAGCATTATAGTTGTCAAAGTCATAGTAGACTCCCTTATAATCAACATTAGGGTTGGAAACCCTAAGAGCGTCATTCCTAGCCTTGGATTAGGCTAGGTAACCTACTGTTTTTTCCTTAAGCTTTATCTACAGTCTTTTCATAGTAATTCTTTACAATATTCATAGTATTCATAGTCATAGTTTGCCCTTCAGTTATAGACCTGTGACACTAGTCATGTAACTTATTATGTAAAGTAGGTCTAAAGTATGGGTCTAGAATATGACACCATTATAGACTCACTATAGTGCAATATTGCATCATACTTAGCACCTCTATGTATAGACCATATACCAGGTACACAGACCAGGTAGAATTAGTATATAACCCTGTAGTGCCTCTACCTGAAGACCCTAGATTTGTTCTCTTTGTCTTTAGGTAAGCACCATAGTGCTTTATATTAAGTAGTTAACTAACATAATAAAATCTTTATTTTTAGAGTCACTCGACTCTAGGCTTGTAGAGCCTGTCCCCCCCCCTTCTTCTTTCTCCCCCACAAAAATCCTCCCTGCTTCATGCTAAGAGGTAATAGGTGTGCTCTGTACTACCTATTGTCTAGAGGTTGCTTAGTGCTCCTCTATATGTATGCTGCATAATATAGGCTCAGGCTTTGTACTAGCCACTTGTAGTTGTTGATCACAACATTATAGTGCTTAGTATACCCAAGTAAACAAAGGCTTGCCCTGCATTTATCAAGGCTAAGAGACCCTGCACACCTATTTGTATATATAAGAAACTTTGTGTCTCAACAGTAGACCTTGCTTGAAGACTTTGCAAGTCTAGAGTAAAGCTTGGTGATCAGCAAGCTCAGAGTTGAGTGAGAACAAAGACAGCACACAAGGCATATCCATCCTTGCATCCCAGGCCTTGGGAGTTACAAAACAGCTATTACAGGCTACCCTGTATCTTACAGGGGTTAACATAGGCTTTGGTTGAGTTTTAGTGGCAAGAGGCAGGTGTGCTCTTAATATTAATATTCCAATAAATACTTCAATAAATCAGTTTATATCTCATCTATCACTGTTATTTATTTCAAGAATTTACAACTATTAGTTGTGAAGATATAAAGCAATTTATTCATTCACTTTATTCTGAATATTTCCAAAATATATTCATATTTCAATATTTATTTCTTAAAATCATTTAAATATTCATTTTAAATATCTTTTGTTCAAACAATTCAATTTACTTACTAATACATGGTTGTAATTATAAATCAGCTTATAAATCACACAAATAAATTAGTAATTACCTTCAAAGACATTAGTAATATTTGAGATATATTACTAATATCACTTTCCTATTCATTCAAATATTCAATTTGCTTACAAATACTATACTTAGCTTACAGAGCAGATTTGTTAGCATAAACTATACACTCTTTGCTTACCAAGCAGATTACTTAAGCAAAGACATTGCTTACAAATCCTTCAGATATTAGAATATTTTGTAGTATATAAACCCTAGCTAAATCAGCTGTAAAATATAAGTTATTTCACTCAAAAATAGTAAGTTAAATAGTCTAGAAGACTAGCTTCTAGGGTACTAACTTTACCCCAGACTTACCAAGTCTACAAGATAAGAAAACAAGCCTTTCCCAAGGGAAACTAAGTAGGTAGTCTCAAAGGGACACTAGCTACAATCTTATCTTTAGTATAGTATAGTTACTAATTGCTTCCCACCTAGGAAACCTTGCCTAATCTTAGGAATAAATCCAAGCCTGCACTTTTCTCATAAGTAAGTGTTTGCTTCATAACAGGTAACTTGTGAGCTAGCATATAGCCACACTATACAACCCAGAACTACCAAAAGTTCAATAATCATGAAGTATTGTGAAGGGACTGGGCTATTCTTCATGGATAGGTATGCCAATTTTTAGCTATTCACTCCCTCAGTATTGTTGAATTCTGCTACTGTTGATAATATTGACACTAGATTACGTTATCGAAGTGAAATAGGCCAATAGTGCCAAAGGCATCGTAGACGTATGCCTTTGTGCTCCTTTCCTCTTTGTTACACCCAATCAAGGCATCGTACTATGTAATATCAGTTCCTAGACAACCTCCAAACGAAACTCCCATTGGCTAAAACGATATAAACAACCTTTTGGCCGTCAAGATTGAAGAACATGCATCTTTCGGTCACCCTCTTGACGACCAATTTCACAACTGAGGCTGCAGCTACTACAACTGACTATATAACGAGAAAAAGTAATAAATTAATACCAAAGTGATAAAATAATACTTCCCCGTCTCGTTTGTCGCTCCTGCTGTTCTCGACACCTAACCAGAACCTTCTCGGTGGGCTATTTGAAGAGTTCAAGCCTAGCCAGTCTGCCCATGGCATGCCGGGGTACAGCAGTTTGCGGTATGGGATAAAGACGCTATGGGCGACGAAGAATTATCGAGCTGGTGTTATCTGGACCTTTTCCCGAGAGGTGAGCCTGATTGTCGAGATTGAATGTATTGACGATGTAGCTTTGTACAGTGAATAAATCTTCTGGAGTTGCTATGTAGCCTTTGATTTCTAGGTACAACAAGTCGGATGGGCTGAGGAGCTACCTTTTGGTAGCCATGATCGCCAACTTTGTTAAGCAAACACCTAATCGCCCGGCGTTCATGAGCCATAGTATGCTCCCTCTTCTTTATCTTTTTTGGTGTGCAACTCACATAAACGTCTTTTCATGCAATTATTACTCGTTTCAATAGCGTTCCTATCTTGTTCTACAAAATGGGACATGTTTTCCACGATCTCCTGAGTAAGAGCAAGTACGACCAATTCCATATGGTGAATGTGTCACGTGACTTTGAGGAAGCGCTGCCGCGGATGCTCGAGAACTGGTGTTATGAGCCCGAGGTGCTGAAGGAGATGCTGGGTCACTATAAGACGCAGGAGTTGTTGGAATCAGACTTGATAGACAATGACATCGAGTCGTGAGTAGACCGCTTTGAGTAAGCTATTATGATATTTTAGAACAAAATAGTTGATACATTTATATAGATCTGTTTTTACCTTTGAAAGTATTCCTTGCGAAGTTTGGCCTCAAAATCGACATGGATTACGGTTAGTTGTATCCTCTCGGTTTTTTGACTTTTCAGATATTCATTCTATGCATTGCGATCAGAATAGGAGGATTACACCGAGCTCTGGAATAACCTCCGCATGGATATCTCAACAACGAGTACATGCCGAGCCAGACGGGATTTCCATCACATTATTAGGGGATATAATGTTGGGTGCGCAAGTGCATTGCTTTCATTGCTTTTCCTATCAGCTTCATGGTTGGTCTCATGCTTTTCAATGACAGCGGGTAGCGCAACGGACCCTAATGGCGCAAGCAAAAGGTCTGTATGTGGGCATTGCTAGTGGTGGCGTCCTATCATCTCTGGCCATGCTCATCACTGCCAATATATAGACACAACCCAGAGCTACGAGGTCGCAACAGCAGCAACAGCTGAACTACGCCAGTCCGCCAATTCCACTGTCAGCCTCCTCTCGCCGCGCCTCTTCACTCAACGCTGATGCCTGACCGGAGTGTGCTCACGACCTCTAGTGGGGCCGTTGCCGCTAGCAAGTCAGATGATAGTTGAGAAGCTTCCTCCTAAGATAGGTAAGCCCAACGCTTGTTTACCGCCGTGTTTATAACGCAAAATATTCATTGTGTACACGCTACTATAAGCCAAGCACTGTGACCGCGATCCAGAAACAAACGAAATGTTTTAGTTCTCAGCTCCACCTGTCGATTGTGCGCGCAAGCCCGGGGACCACAATACCAGTCTCAAACACCTGTATTTGCTCACGATGAAGGGGAAGTAAGATCATGATGTGAGAAAAAGCGAGCCAACCAGTCACAAAATAAAAGCAAGAGTGTATTTCGCTTGTCGTTGTACTTGGACGCGGTACGCGGACAAACGAATGAAGTAGCTACTACAAAATTTCGCAGCTATATGACTATGGTCATGCGTAGCGTGACCGTAACTCCGTCACTCCCATCGAGGCATGGATTGCCCATTCTAACACATGAGGCCGCCACTATCGACAATAGCCTTAATGCTGATGCCATAGACGTCGATGAAGAGAATTAAAAGCAAGGTTACCGCAAACGGTCATGGAGGTGCGCTGGCAGATGCACTCGTTTCTGTTAGATAGTAATAAACAACTGCGAAAATTTGCTACTTCATCACTACCGCTTCTTTACAAGTTTCTTATTCGTCGCGTATATGGTACACTATTTTAGTGCCCCAAAGGGACATATAACATAAGTGACACTCGTTTGCCTCGATGCATCCTCACCACTGATTTTCAATGGCATAAGAGTACCTCGAGGGTGGGGAGAAAAATGGGGGGTCTAAAAAGAAGAGAAAAATCCCCCCGAAAGAAAAAAAGGGAAAAAAACCCACTTGTGAGAGAGGGAAAAACCCAAGTGAGGGGGAAAATCCTTGTAAAGGGAGAAAAGAACCTTGCTCAAAGAAAAATATGTTAAACATAAAAATAAAAAGAAGCATGAACAAGGCTAGAGAATAGAGAGCACATAGAGCAAACACCCAGAGCAAGAGAGCAACCCAGAAAGCCAGAGCTGAAGATACCCAGAATCCAGAAAGAGCCAAAGTCTTAGAGCGTGTATCCAAGAGGAAGAGAAAAAAAAGAATAAAAAAAGGAATATAAAAAAAACGGAAAGAAAGAATAAAAAGAGAAAAATTGAAACTTCCCATCATTCAGACCCCAAGTCCCCCATGGAGCACCCATCCCTTCTACACCCTCCGATTCCCATTTCATCCCCAGCCACAAGTGCCATTTATTGCTTTTATGATTGCTCGTCGTTGCGAAGCTTGTCGAACTTTCGTCCAACCCACTTCTTGACGCCCTTCCAACCTGCCTTCCAACCCCACCGATGCTGATGATCTTCTTCCCCCTCCTCGTACTTGACCACTATCTCGAGGATGATCTCCCTCAGTAGCGGCAGGCCGGTATCCTGCCCACCGAGGTTGTCCGAAGAAGGTACTTGAAGACCGGCGTCCGACAGGGGCTTGAAGTACCTCTGCGCGAACTCAAAGTCGTGCCTCACGGATTTGGACATGGGAGTAGGGGCAAAAGCTGTGGCAGCGGGGGTCTCTGTCTTCGCCTTTTTCTTCGTATGGGTAGAGGAGATGGGGATAAGGTCGATGTAGACACCGTCGTCCTCATCATCTTCGTCGCTCTCGTACTCCAACCATCGAGCCTTCGATCAACGACGTCCAAGGGGCCAGGTAGACATCAAGGGGCTTCATCATGCTAGGGAGAAGAACCGGGAACTCCTCGTCGTCATCGTCGGACTCCTCTTCCTCCTTCTCATCATCATCATCATCATCGATCGTGACCGCAGTCCAATCATACTCGTCGTAGAGGGCATCAAGCGCACGCTCAAATTCCTCGTCGGCGATCGGCTGCTCCTCTCTGCTGCGGCTGCGGCTGGCAATACTCGTCATCGTCTCGATTACCAAGGGGTTGGTGTAGACACGCGCTTTATTCCTGATGGCGGCCAGCGATGCTGCAAAGGAGGAGCTTGAGTAAATCGAGATTGAATCCGAATACTCACTCAGGGAATCATCCACATCACGAGCCAGAGCAATAGTCGTCATCCCCGTTGTCCTCCGAGGTCGTCGTCGTCGTCGTCGCCAGGCTTACAACGCTGGCCAACAACCGCAGTGGCTTGAGGCCACCGGAGCGGATACGCCCGGGCGGGTGGTGGTTCCCTTTGAGTTGTTGGTTTGCAATGCGCGCAAGTCGAGAGAGGTCGATCTCCCTTTGCGCAAA
Organism: Agroathelia rolfsii; assembly: GCA_018343915.1. Taxonomy (NCBI): domain Eukaryota; kingdom Fungi; phylum Basidiomycota; class Agaricomycetes; order Amylocorticiales; family Amylocorticiaceae; genus Agroathelia; species Agroathelia rolfsii. The sequence continues at coordinate 5,012,219 of JABRWF010000002.1, forward strand.
CTGTAACAATGAATAAGGCATGTTTTGAAAAATCGCTTTGGCGGGTTTATGTGTGTTAGGTGAGGAGGGGCTTGAGCCGCTCGAAGTACGACCTGACCAATTTTAAGGAGAAAGGAGTACTCTGGACTAGTTGCGCAAGGAGGATTTCTAAGCGATAATAGGAACTTTGTACTTACATGTAACAAACTGTACTTTCAACCATTATAGTCGGAATTGCAAGCTTCTGTTCGCAACTAAGAATAAGAAAAAAAGAAAAAAGCAGGTGTTGAAGGGGCGGTACAATTTTGTATAGGTCCACCATGGCTTAACGGATGGGACACCAGAAGAGGCCAGAGGCGTTCCCTGTATAACATCTACGCCTCCTAGACCCCTTTACATCTCAGCCGCGAATACCGCACCATCGAATGCGCTCCTAAATTTCAAGTTTTAGTGAGAAGAGGAGGCTGGGGGTCCAGATAGTCAGCCTCCACAATTGACAAGCCAAAAGCTATGCAAGTCAGCATGCGAGTGCAGACGAGTTGTCTGGGTCAAACCCGTTTCTTGCCCTTCAAGGTTGCGCTTGAGAGGACCACTGTCGTCTGAGATTTCTTAAATCAGCACTCGGTTGTTGTTTTTTTCTCTCCAAAGTTTTTTTTGGTTGTTAAGAATAATGTTATTGGTACTACAGTGCAGAAAAGTGGTGGTCAAAACCGCAGTACTAGACGTGCGACAGGCTGGCTGGCTCGGAACCATCCAAGGTTTCGAGCAAAGGGCCATCTTGGCATTTACTTCATCTAGCTTTTGCTTTGCTATCAGCCGCCGTCAGCTAACTAACCCAGCCACCGCTCTATGGGCTAACCATGACCCTGTGTTTGCGTGATCGCAATCATAAACTCGGGCACCTGAGCTCATGTGCTAAGCTAGGCCAAGAGCTATTACGACAACGCAAGTGGGGCAAAAAGCATGTAGGACTTTTCCAGCCAGGCTAGGGAGCACCTATGGAGAGGTCAAGGTGGGGGGGGGGATGAATGGGTGGAGCCGCCTCACTGCCTTATCTCCCGCAGTCTGCTAGGGTACAAGAAAAAAAAAAAGGTCGCTAACGTACTAATAATCTGTGAGTTCAAAGGTGCGTGTTTATCTTTTACTGTGTATGGGATGTTTTAGACACTACAAAATGCGTTGTAAATCAAGTAATTGCCCCAGATGGGTCAACTAGGACTAATAAACGAAGAATTTTACATGCATTGACAGTAGAGGGAAGGTAGATACGGTAGAAGGATTGTGGTAAGCGCAAAAGAGGGAGGGGGATGCGTCAGGAGATGGATTAGAAATAGTATCTAGAGGGGATAGGATATGATTTTGAGAAATAAAGAAGGGAGGTCAAGAGACAAGCATGAGAAAGTTGCGGTGGGCAAGTGAAAACCGTGACGAACGAGTGAGCATGGTCGGTTGCAGATAGTAGGAGATGCAGCTTGGCTAGGCGCTGGAACGCGTGGGGCTTTTCGCCGGTGCCGGCCCGGGCCTCGCAGTAAGAGCACCCATGAAGGAAGCATCGGGAAGCAGCCGTTTTGTTAACAGCGAAACCTTTCAGCACCGCGCCCACCAAGCGCCGACTCCGAAATCTGAATTGAACTTGACTGTTGCTTAAATTTTGAGATATTCTTTGCAGCGACAGCTCGAAATACACAAGCTCCGTCAAGGATGAATAAGGACTAAACCGTCATCATATTCTGAATCCACCTAAAGCTCACCCAGTTCCCGCAGGCATTCACCGCGTTCGGCCTGAGTGTACCCTCGACTTGAACGACTTCTCGCAGTTGAGCTCATTGTCTACGATAATAGCAACAAAATAAGGCTTGAATAGCAAACAGCAGAGAAGGCTCTACTGAGTGTATCACAACGACTTCATCAAAATTGAGTTGCGACCGATATATCCTATCCATGCAAGCGGTCGATTAATGCAAAGAAAGGTCGTTTGCGGGAGCTTTACCTCGAAAATCGTGCTATTAAGGTCTTAGGGTATGAGTGGGACCTACCAAACCGGGGTTAATGATGCAGGCATTCCATTCAGGGTAGATAATACCCAGGGCGCCTGTCAGTCAATAGTAATAGCTAGTGGTTTACAGATTAAAAAGTTATATGTCACTGACTTGAATAAATCCAGAAGGCATCACAAGCGTATTCAATATCAATAGCATGGCATATGGAACAATTGGTGCGATACTCTAGCCGCAATGAAAACACACCTCGAATATACGCCGGGGTGACGGCAGGAGGGAAATACACAGCACGATCACGACTGCGAGATGAAGCGTATACATCGCGCAACAGTGCATATACTCGTGGTATACAATAAAACAATCATTGCTATAAAGAATGCATTTAGGCTTGTCGATATTGAATTATCGCCGACAGTTTCAAGCCGGGCCGGACGATCCTGCAATTGAGGTTTGAAAGGAAAAGTATCGAAACAACTCTTTCAAGAGAGGACCCAGTGTAAAACAGTCGACTGATGGAGTTAGGTGAAATCTTGAAGGCAATGTAAATATAACGGAAACGTATTTCATTCGGCAAGACGTGGGAATCAACGTAAATGGCTAAACCTTTTTGGATTAGGAAACTAGGTCATCATATTCTAGATGTGATTACGCACCAACAGAACAATTACTCTGCCAGGAGATGAGAACCAAGCCTGAGTCAAAATAAAATAAGGATTTTTCTACGACTGCAGGAAACACTACTCATCGTATATAGAGCAAACACCGGGAGATGTCGCGGATGGATAAAACACGGCTTTGGTCCTTGATTGTCATCACCGCAATCATGAAGGCTGATGAGAGAGCGATAATAGTCATGGCTCCTAATGATGGATATGTAATCAATGAGCCGACGGCGACCCGACAGGCAAACAGCGTCACGCTATGGCGGTCGCAAGCATAGTCCTGCCAACAAGAGTAGTAAGCCTACAATTCAAGAATAAGAAGAGCTGACTTTGGAACCGAACGTATGATCACTTCTGATCCCGATCTAGGCCAGCGTAGCGGCCCAACGTCATCCCACCCAACGAGAGCGTCCAGGCGAATCGTAGACTCGTCATGACCGAGGCGAAGGCTCAGCTTGTGCGAGTGATTGACCGCCTCTCGTGCTCGAAAACTGTAAGCGATCTCTGAAATTATGATAGCTGGCGAGGTCGGATTGAGTGTCAAGTGGCAGATATAGTACAACGAGCGGCTGACCGAATTTGGGCTGGTCACGTTCTATTGCATTTTGAACACCACTCACACTCTGATGTGTATGGCGTATGTGGCTGGAAATCTCGTAAGCCTAGCATTAGAGAAATATACCAAACGGAAGGGAATAGCCAGAATTCGAAATCACTAATGGCAAATACGTGGGATGTATCTTCTTGAGAAACACGGGTCTCGGAAAAGTTACAAGGCAGGGAGTAACCATTACATCTGCGCGGAGGGTGCCGAGGTAGTGATCGTCGACCGAGAGTATTTATAAGGCTGGTAATATTGATATTTGACTGGCGCTGAGTTACGCCAGGAAGTCCAAAATCAAGTGCCGCCATACCAAAGGTGTTGGGAGACCTTGATTCTGCTTCTTGTAATCAAGAAACGCTGAAACTAATTCATACACATCCATGATATCGTCAGCAGCAGGACAGGGGTAGTCAGCCAGGACGAAATCGATCTATGAGCAATAATTTCAGTTCCATTCCTACGTCATAAGGCTACACTCCAGACTTGCTTCCATAGGCTGCATATTAGCTATGAATCTCGTTTGGAGGTTTGGGTTCATGCCGCGCAGGACACTTTGCGCTACCTAGCTCGTCAGGTCTTCGTAAAATGTCCCAACAGAGATCTTGTCGCGGTCGGGACTCTGTAGTAAACCTAGTTCGTCTCCGTAGGAATCCAAGAGGAGGGAGCATAAGTACGACCTGACATGTGAGGATAACATGGTGAGAGGCCGTGATGAATGACATCCTCCACGTCTCGACCCCAAATGTCAATTGGCCTAGATTGCATGTACCGTTCCAAATCTCATTCAAGGATGGCCGATGTGAATGGCGCGATGGATGGGTTTAATTTCGAAAACGTAGTCTATCTGATCTATCTCTGTCGCTAGGCGGGTTCAGTCCCGTTTCGTGAGGATACAGGTTATCTCGTGTTCGCTGTATAGAAGGGAAAATCAATGAGGAGTTGTGGACATTGGTAAAATCATTGAGGCGACGCACTGTGGGATGATGCATAAACATCTCGGGGAATGCAAGCGGTTGGATTGTGGGCTCGGAGGTTGTAATGGTCGGGGTTGGCATGGGTGCTGCAGCAATTACCAGTATTTTATGGCAAGTTGGATGGAGTTATGGATTAATCGTACACGTACAATGGGGTGGATGGTTGCGTTACAGCGTCGACAAGATAGGTCGAAGCAGGTAGCAGCTCCACCAAAGCTTGGTAGCTTGAATTCCAATGTTCGATAGCAAGGCCCAAACAAAAGAACAAGGATCGCAAGCAAAGCGGCGAGGACAAAAACGGGGCCGAATCGAAATAAGCACTTCGTAGAGGTAGCTTTGGTACTCGTGCGCCTTTCAAGAGGAAAATAATGCACATTCATAGATGTCATTTATTGGGGGGAAGGACAGAGCGCCTGTGGTGGTTATCACGGCATTCACAACTCTCCTGAACACGTGCACTAGCGCTGACAGCCAGCTGACAGCTTGACAGCGCCATGATCTCATCAACGAAGCGTCGGAAATAGCCTTCTTGCCGACAATTAAGCCTTTTTAGGATTGCGCCTGTCGCGCGCCGAGTCCAAGTTCGAGTCTTGAACTCGACTTTTGCTCAAAGTTATCCAAGTGTTGAAATATTCATTGCAGCGACAACTCGAAACACACAAGTTCCGTCAAGAATGAACTCAAGGCCAAAACGTTATCGTATTCTAAGTCTACCTGAAATTCACTCAGTCCCCACGGGCACTAGCCGCGTCCAACCTGAACACATTGTCGACCTGAACGACTTTTTGGGGTTGAGCTCACTGTCTATGACGAAAGCCACAAAATAGGACCTGAATAGCGAACGACAGAGATGGCTGTGCCGAGTGTATCCCAATGACTTTATCAAAACCGAGTTGTGACGGATATGTCCTACTCTTCTAAGCGGTCGAGTAATACAAGAAAAGGTCGTTTGCAGAGCTTTTCCTCAACAATCGTGTTACCAAGGTCTTGGAGTATGAATAGGACCTGCCAAACCGGGGTGAATGGTAAGGGCGTTCCATTCAGGGTAGGTGATACCGAGGGCGCCTATCAGCTTCTATATACATCAAACTTTTCTGCCACGCCCGCACCGCATGCCCGACCAAGGCCCATGAATTACTATTCCGCATCATTATTAGGAGCTCGTCGCCTCTAGTTTCTCTACCATCATGCAGTCGACTTCAAACGCTCAGAAATCTGGTTTACGCATTTCAGGTGCGAGCAGAACTTCCAATCGAACCATCTCAGGCCACAATTACTCGTATCTCACGCAAACATACAGATATATCTTGCAATGGCCTTCCTCGCGTGGGAAGGTTCCCCAAGCACTCTGGAGCTTTCTATTTGGCGGCTACCATGACAAACATCACCCGACGCACAAATCTGGCCCAGCCGTCAGACAACCCTTCATGGAACGAGCCCCTGAACTTGTCAGTCAATGATTTGCTACGCTATATTCGCCAAAAGCTAATAATAAAACAGTGATCTCGAGAGAGGAGGGCAACTCTCGATCCAGGTTGTCGATCAACACCGAGTTGATAAACCAAAGGTGGTCGGTGAGCTGATGCAGCCAATCGAGATCGCTGAAGACTTTCAAGGTACAAAAAGTAGGACCTATCTATTCCCATCGATTTTTGGACTGCTTGCTGATGGTATTGCCGAACAGATTTCAAGGAGCTGCCTCTTATTCAGAAAGCAAAGAAAAAATCAAAGGCTGGCACCGTCAGTTTTACAGTTACACGCTTGAATTATCCCGATGGATCGGAATCGGTGCGCACGCAAGTGCAACTGGCGGGCGCTAATGCCAGTAGAGTGGAGAATGTGATCAAGGCGGCGGGAGCTCTGGGAAATTTGGCCGAAACGAAGGAAGCGACCGAGGATGCTGAGAAAATGGACAAGCCTTGGAAGCCATTGATGAAGAAGGTAGAGATATTGGTCAAGATCGGGAACGAGATAGCCGGGGTGAGTTTTGACTAAACCAGATTTTAATTCGGTCCTAATCGCTCTTGTATTTGTTCAGATTCATCCCTACCTTCAAATGGTTTGGTCGGTTTTGTCGCCCGCTCTCAAGGTACGCATTTGAATATCAAATGTCACATCGTCTGACAATGAATTATGTATAGGCTATCGACGAACAAGTGAAAAGGGACGAGAAGATTATCGAGCTGCTCCATGCGATGAATGCCGCATACGATTTTGTGGATTACACCAAGTCATTGCGACCTGAAGATCTCGGAGACATCCGCAAGGAAATCATCAAGAAGATGCTGCAGCAGACGTACGACTGCGCATGGTTCATTCGTGATTACACTTCCCGTGGATTCTGTGAGTTGTCTTTTTTTTTTTTTTCTTTCTTTCTTTCCCTCGGAGTATCAGCTGATTGGCTGATGGTTTGCTAGTCCAGCGCGGTTTGGCTGGAATGACGAGCGATCACGATTCGATCGTGGAAAAATATATTGCTACGTTCGTTCAACTCAAGACATGCTTTCAAGACAAAAGCTCCGTGGATATCGAGATCACCGTTCATAGGACGCTAGCCGTAGCGCAGGAAATCCGTAAGATGGCTATTTTGATTATTACATATACCGATCTCATGAAGCTTAGATAATGATCAAATACTTAACGATATGGCTTACGCAAAGGGCCAAGGTCCCCTCAAGGAATGCTTACCTGGAACGCGCAAGGCGGTATTGGCCGACATCATCGAGTGGATCCATCGCCCGTCGCCATCTCCAGAAGAACCCGAGCCGTGCGTCTACTGGCTTCACAGTGTTGCCGGCTGCGGCAAATCGGCCATCGCGTCTACGATTACCCAGCAGTTCAGGGACGCACAGCGCTGCGCTTGGTACTTCTTCGACGCTTCTAGACAAACCGAGGCAGGGCCACGGCAGATGTTCAGCACGCTTTCACGTACGCTGGCAGACCTGGACGATAAATGGCGAGAATCTTTGGTGAACGTCGTCAAGAAATCGCGAGATCTACAGACAACTCTCAACGTGAAGGAGCAATTCGAGAACATCTTCTTGAAACCGGCGAAGGGGTTCAGTCCTATTGGGCCTATCGTGGTCGTGATCGACGCGCTGGACGAAAGTGGATCGAAACAGGAGCGAGCACTGCTTCTGCAGATGCTTGCTCGACTCGATGAACTAGGCCAACTAGGGCATTTTCGATTTCTTATCACGTCGCGTCCCGAAGAAGATATACAAAAAGCTCTAGAAGGCAAACCTTGGCTCATTTCCAAAGATCTTACCAAGGCCGGCGAGGCTTCGATCGACAGCGACATTCGTCTCTACGTTAGTAGGGAACTCTCTGAGGAAGAAGAATTGATAAAGGAATTCAACCAAGATCCTGTGGACGTAGTCGTATCTCGTGCTGGCCACCTGTTCCAGTGGGCATTCGTCGCGTGCAGCTTCATCAGAGGCACTTACGAATTTGGCGTCGATCCTGTCAAACGATATCAGAGTCTTCGCGACGATCGTACGGACGCTGGGCTGGATAGGCTTGACGAGTTGTATACCAAGGTGCTGAAAGGGCTGTACGGATCCGGGGAGAAAAACGACAAAATCGCGTTATTCCGCAAAGTGCTTGGGAGGGTCCTATCTGTACGAGAGCCGTTGTCGTTGAACGCCCTAACGCAGCTGCGGTCCGAGAAAGAAGGCGACACAGAACTCGAACGGATCCTACGCTCTCTAGGCTCGTTGCTTAGGGGCGTCGACCGCAATAATCCTCGGGAACCAATTCAACCACTGCACGCTTCCTTTATTGATTTTCTCACTGATCCCAAGCGAAGTGGAGATTTCCACGTTGAGGCGAAATCGGAAGACAAGGCGCTGGCTCGATCGTCTTTGCGAGTTATGAACGACGGCTTGCGGTTCAACATATGCGATCTGGAAACGTCGTACGCCCGTAATCGAGATGTCGAAAATCTGTCGGAGCGCGTCGTACAGAACATCCCGGAACATCTTGTGTATGCGTGCCGATATTTCGCTGATCATCTTAGCGACTGTCAAGGCGACGAAGCAACGCCCAAGTCAATCCTTGAATTCTTGCGGGAGAAGCTTCTTTTCTGGCTCGAAGCTCTGAGCTTACTGAAAAACATCTCGCGAGCATTGATAGAGCTGTTAGCGCTACAAACTTGGATTAAGGTACAAACAACTATTAATTATAAGCATGAAAATATTGATTTTTTTTTTTTTTTTTTTTTTTTAGAAGAATATGCCGGACGAGAAAGTTGAATTACTTATAGACGATGCTATACGATACGTGCGGGCATACGGTGGAATGATGGAGATGAGCGCGCCACATATCTATCTGTCATCTACTGGCTTGATCCCTCGAACTTCGCCACTGTATGACATTTACGCCGATCAATATCCAGGCGGGATTCAGGTGGACTTGGATGGTGGACGGACTGTCGAATGGGCGTCGATGCTATTGCAAATTCAAACATCGGCGGGTGTTAATGCAGTGGGATTCTCGCCTGATGGCAAACTCGTCGTCTCCGGCTCTTATGACAAGACTGTTCGGGTCTGGGACGCCCACACAGGCCAGCCAGTTGGTCATCCATTCCAAGGTCACACCGGCGAAGTCACATCGGTGGGATTCTCGCATGATGGCAAACTCGTCGTCTCCGGCTCAAATGACAAGACTGTTCGGGTCTGGGACGCCCACACAGGCCAGCCAGTTGGTCATCCATTCCAAGGTCACACCGATTGGGTTACATCGGTGGGATTCTCGCATGATGGCAAACTCGTCGTCTCCGGCTCAGATGACTTGACTGTTCGGGTCTGGGACGCCCACACAGGCCAGCTAGTTGGTCATCCATTTCAAGGTCACACCGGCTACGTCACATCGGTGGGATTCTCGCATGATGGCAAACTCGTCGTCTCCGGCTCTTTAGACTCGACTGTTCGGGTCTGGGACGCCCACACAGGCCAGCCAGTTGGTCATCCATTCCAAGGTCACACCGACTACGTCACATCGGTGGGATTCTCGCATGATGGCAAACTCGTCGTCTCCGGCTCTTATGACAAGACTGTTCGGGTCTGGGACGCCCACACAGGCCAGCCAGTTGGTCATCCATTTCAAGGTCACACCGGCTACGTTACATCGGTGGGATTCTCGCATGATGGCAAACTCGTCGTCTCCGGCTCTTATGACAAGACTGTTCGGGTCTGGGACGCCCACACAGGCCAGCCAGTTGGTCATCCATTCCAAGGTCACACCGATTGGGTTACATCGGTGGGATTCTCGCATGATGGCAAACTCGTCGTCTCCGGCTCAGATGACTTGACTGTTCGGGTCTGGGACGCCTACACAGGCCAGTCAGTTGGTCATCCATTCCAAGGTCACACCGGCGAAGTCACATCGGTGGGATTCTCGCATAATGGCAAACTCGTCGTCTCAGGCTCTTATGACAAGACTGTTCGGGTCTGGGACGCCCACACAGGCCAGCCAGTTGGTCATCCATTCCAAGGTCACACCGGCGAAGTCACATCGGTGGGATTCTCGCATGATGGCAAACTCGTCGTCTCTGGCTCTTATGACAAGACTATTCGGGTCTGGGACGCCCACACAGGCCAGCCAGTTGGTCATCCATTCCAAGGTCACACCGGCGAAGTCACATCAGTGGGATTCTCGCATGATGGCAAACTCGTCGTCTCCGGCTCAGATGACAAGACTGTTCGGGTCTGGGATGCCCACACAGGCCAGCTAGTTGGTCATCCATTTCAAGGTCACACCGGCTACGTTACATCGGTGGGATTCTCGCATGATGGCAAACTCGTCGTCTCCGGCTCAGATGACAAGACTGTTCGGGTCTGGGACGCCCACACAGGCCAGCCAGTTGGTCATCCATTCCAAGGTCACACCGACTACGTCACATCGGTGGGATTCTCGCATGATGGCAAACTCGTCGTCTCCGGCTCTTCTGACTCGACTGTTTGGGTCTGGGACGCCTACACAGGCCAGCCAGTTGGTCATCTATTCGAAGGTCACACCAGTGGAGTCACATCGGTGGGATTCTCGCATGATGGCAAACTCGTCGTCTCCGGCTCTTATGACAAGACTGTTCGGGTCTGGGACGCCTACACAGGCCAGCCAGTTGGTCATCCATTCCAAGGTCACACCGGTGGAGTCACATCGGTGGGATTCTCGCATGATGGCAAACTCGTTGTCTCCGGCTCTTATGACAAGACTGTTCGGGTCTGGGACGCTCACACGAATCGGCCGATTGGTAGTCCAATTCAAGCTCATGCTGATCCAGTTACGTCGGTGGCATTTTCCCCTAATAGCGACCTCATTGTCTCCGCTTCACACGACTCGACAATTCATGTCTGGGATATTGATCCCTCCACAAGTAAATTTATTTGTCTTTCCCTAACTCATCTTTCTTGAAACTATTGTGCTTAACTAGTCTCTAGCATTACTTTTGTGTGATAATAATTCTACTCCTCTAATGCCTATTTCTAAATCCGAAAATCACCCTGATTCTCGAAATTTAGATAATGCAGGTATGTATTTTGTTAGACTATATATATTTTCTTATTGTCTTTTATTTGTTGAGCTATACTTATATTTCTCATGTTCTCTAGGTATACTACATTATTTTACCATTCGGCACTTTAATATAACCTCAGTTGCTTAAGCTTGCTTTTTTTCCCTAGTTAGCTACACCGACTCGTCCGAAATAGATGCTGACGGGTGGGTACTTAGGCCGTCCGGCCAACTTCTATTCTGGGTTCCGCCAACGTATCGTCCAAATCTTTGGAGGCCCAGTAATATTGCCGTTATAGGGCAAAACGTGCTGAAGCTAGATTTCTCAGGATTTGTTCATGGCGAAAACTGGCGTCAATGCCGCAAGTTATAGTTTCTTCTAGCTTTCCTATGCTTGTCTATTCAAAGTATAGGCATTCAATGTATTTTTCTACTTCTTACATTAGTAGTATTTATCTGAATTCTATTTATATTATTCTCATGGATTTTCCTATTTAACTGCTAAATTTTGTTTAATTGCTTAAAAGATGATATTCCGGTGTAGTGTTAAAGCAACTGATTAGAGATTTTTGTTTATTGGAATATTATTGTATTATTAAGGTTTAAGTTCTTTCTGTAGTTCAATATTACACCTGGTGTCTCATTTATTTGCTATATGCCCAGCTGCTGCAATTAGAATGTACTCTTTGCTTTTGGCAACTAGTGTCCAACTTTAAAGTGTGCTCTATATCCTGAATAATAAATAGTGCTAGTCCTAAGACTAGCAGCACATATATCTAGCCACTACTATACTGTACACTGTTACAACCATAGTTATACCATGCCATAGACACTATAGCATTTAATCATGTCTACCAAGTATATATTCAGGTTTACTAAGAATATACCCAGGTTTATTCAGCATACACTCAAGATAACCATAAAATCACTCAAGTATTTATTATTATTATTATCAAGCTACAAATCATGCTATAGAGGCTATTATATATAATATATCATAGTATATTATTTATAAGTCATAGTATATCACAGTAAACCATAGTTTATTATTTGGTCAAAGCTTAATTCTAAGCCTAAGGCTTAGAAACAGGTATATTACTATTTCTGCTCCTTTTCACTATTACACTGGTTGTGATATATCATGTGTTACATTATACAAAAAAGCATAACTTTGTATTCCCTATCTTCAGGCACTATTACAGTTATATAGGAACTGCAATATATTATGATAATCATTGAAATAATCAAGGAAGAACCTAGGAATGATATTGGATTATTTGGTAAGGTGTCAAGAGTACACCTGTCTCTTGCTACCAAAACTCAACCAGTGCCTATGTAAACCTCTCTAAAGTATGAGGTAGCCTGTAATGGCTTTTTTACAACTCCCAAGGCCTGGGATATGCAGGTGTACACACCTTGTGCCCTGTTTTAACTATCACTCACTTCAGAGTGTTCTAGTCACTAAGCTTTACTCCAAGTTCTCTGAACTTTCAAGCAAGGTCTACTGTCATAACACTCAAGATCTTGTATATACTAATAGGGGTGCAGGGTATCTTAACTGTGATAAGCTTAGAGCAGAGTCTTTGCTTGCTTAAGTGCACTGAGCACTATGTGGGTTGTATTGTTACAGATGCAAATGGTCACTATGAGGGCTGGACCTGTTTTATGTATATACATGGGAGTAGCACTAAGCACACTCCTACTATAAGCAGCACTGAGCATACTTATAACCTCCTAGTATAAAGTAGAGAGGATTTAGTGGATGAGGAGAGGGGAGATAGGGACTCTAAAGACAAAGTTTATTATGTTAGCTAACTATTAGATACAAAGCACTACTGTGCTTACCTAAAGACAAAGAGAACAAATCTGGGGTCTTTAGGTAGAGGTACTATAGGGTTATATACTATTTCTACCTGGTCTGTATACTAGTACATGGTCTGTGCACAGAGGTGCTAAGTATGATGCAATATTGCACTATAGTAAGTCTATAATGGTATTATATTCTAGACCCATACTCTAGACCTACTTATATAACAAGTTATATGACTAGTGGTTATATGATGGCCAGTCACATAATGACTGATTATATGACTTTGCTTAGTCATCAAAGTACTTATGTAATATTTGCTTATGTAATATATATATTATATACCAAAAATTGAGAAAAATCAGGAAAAATTTGGAAAAATAATGAGAAATTCTAAATAAATTTATAGTACATAGATTGACTCATAACATTACCCTCTCCTTAGGGGCAATCTGCCTTGGGTTGTTATTTTGTTAGATTATCCCAGTTTTGAAATGGAAGAAGATTAAATAATACAGTACTAATCTTTCTTGGAGCACTAGGATTGGACTTATAGAATTCTCTGATTGCATCATCTGTATGCATATCTGATTCTCTAACCCATATTTACTCTTCTAGATATCCTTTCTATATTACCAGAAATTCTAGTTTTCCTTATTGCATTCTTGAGTTAAGTACTTCTTCCATTTTGTACTCTTCTTCTCCTTCTACTTTTACTGGAGGTAAAGGCTTTTGGTAACAATCTGAAGTATAATGTGGTTTTAGCAAGTGAATATAGAATACATTATAAATTTTAAGATTAGCTGGAAGGTCTAGCTGATAGTTCAAGTCATTTAGCTTTTTCTCCACTTTATAGAGGCCAATCCATTTCTGACTTAACTTCTTGGATGGTCTATCAAGCTTCAAATTTTGTGTATTTAGCCAAACTTCTTGTCCTTCTTCTAAATCCAGAAACATCTTTTTTCCTTTATTGTATGATTGTTCCATTTGTTCTCTTGCTAAACCTAATGCTGCCTGTGCCTCTTTTTATTAAACTATAGTAGTTCTTAGTTGTATAGTGTAGCTATATGCTAGCTTATAAGTTACCTATTATGAAGCAAACACTTACTTGTAGGAAAAGTGCAGGCTTATAGTTAGTTCCTAGAATTAGGCAAGGTTTCCTAGAATAGGAAGCAATTAGTAACTATGCTATACTGAAGATAAGACTGTAGCCAGTGTCCCTTTAAGACTACCTACTTGTTTTCCCTTAGGAAAGGCTTATTCTCTTATCTTGTAGACTTGGTAAGTCTAGGGTAAAGTTAGTACCCTAGGAGCTAGTCTTATAGACTATTTAACTCACTATTTTTGAGTGAAATAACTTATATTTTACAGCTGATTTAGCTAGGGTTTATATACTACAAAATATTCTAATATCTGAAGGATTTGTAAGCAATGTCTTTACTTAAGTAATCTGCTTGGTAAGCAAAGAGTATATAGTTTATGCTGACAAATCTGCTCTGTAAGCTAAGTATAGTATTTATAAGCAAATTGAATATTTAAATAAATAGGAAAGTAATATTAGTAATATATCTTAAATATTACTAATATCTTTAAAGGTAATTACTAATTTATTTGTGTGATTTATAAGCTGATTTATAATTACAATTGTGTATTAGTAAGTAAAGTAAATTGTTTGAATAAAAGATATTTAAAATGAATATTTAAATGATTTTAAGAAATAAATATTGAAATATGAATATATTTCAGAAATATTCAGAATAAAGTGAATGAATAATTGTTTTATTTCTCTACAACTAATAGTTGTAAATTCTTGAAATAAATAACAGTAATAGATGAGATATAAACTGATTTATTGAAGTGTTCTGTCAAGAGCACACCAGTCTCTTGCCACTAAAACTCAACCAGAGCCTACAAAAACCTCTGTAAAGTGCGAGGTAGCCTGTAATGGCTGTTTTACTTCTCCCAAGGCCTGGGAAGCGCAGGTGTACACTCCTTGTGCCCTGTCTTAACTTTCACTCACTCTGGAGTACGCTAGTCACCAAGCTTTACTCTAAGTCTGCAAGACTTTCAAGCAAGGTCTATGTTACAAGTCGCTCGTTGTACTATAATTTTATTTTGAATTTTTCATTATTTTTCCGAATTTTTCCTGATTTTTCTCTATTTTTTGGTATATATATTGTATATTACGTAAGCATACACTCTGATGACTAAGCAAGTCATGTGACCAGTCGACCATGTGACTGGCCATCATGTGACCACTAGTCATGTGACATATTATAACAGAGTCTAGAGCATGGGTCCGGATCATGACACCACTTTGACTCACTATGGTGCAATATCGTGCCATACTTAGCATTACTGCGCACAGACCATGTAGCTGCGCACAGACCAGGTAGAATTAGTATATAACCCTGTAGTGCCTCTACCTGAAGACCTCAGATTTGTTCTCTTCGTCTTCAGGTAAGCATAAATAATGCTTTGTATTAAATAAAATGCTAACATAATAAAAACTTCGTCTTCAGAGTCCCTATCTCTCTCCCCCTCCCTATAAAATCCTCTCTGCTTCGTGCTAGGAGGTTGTGAGCGTGCTCAGTGCTGCTTACAGTAGAGGTGTGCTCCGTGCTACCTCCGGGTGCATACATAAGACAGGTCCAGCCCTCTGGGTGACCATTTGTACTTGCAATAACCCAAACAATCATAGTGCTTAGTGCACTCAAGCAAGCAAGGACTCTGCTCTGAGCTTGTCGCAGTTAAGATACCCTGCACCCCTATTAACATACACAAGACCCCGGGTGTTACAACAGTAGACCTTGCTTGAAAGTCTTGCAGACTTAGAGTAAAGCTTGGTGACTAGCGTACTCCAGAGTGAGTGAAAGTTAAGACAGGGCACAAGGAGTGTACACCTGCGCTTCCCAGGCCTTGGGAGAAGTAAAATAGCCATTACAGGCTACCTCGCACTTTACAGAGGTTTTCGTAGGCTCTGGTTGAGTTTTAGTGGCAAGAGACTGGTGTGCTCTTGACATTAGAACGAATCTCTCCATTTTTCTGAACTAGTTGCTTTGTGCGCTAGGGGTGGTGTAGTGAGCCACATTATTTTGAGCACAAAGAACATTACCGTAAAAATTTAAGTAGACTACCACGGTCATTTTAACCTACACAAAGTAGTAGTCTTCACTTTCGCACATTTCTTGTTTTGGGAGTATTCTTGGCCAGCTTGCAAGTGGTATTAGTATCCACGGTTGCATTGGTTTTTTCGAGCTATTAAAGGGAACATCACCCGAGTGGATAGACGAAAAAGACTCCGGTCGCTACAAGTAGCCCAAAACAAGTAAAATACCTTAGTAGAATTAGGCCTAGCTCAAAGGGCAAAAACCTTTTTATCTTTGTACAAATCACCTTGGGAGTCTCCAGTAATCACTGTCGAGCTTGCCCACCATTTCTCACCAAACACCCTCGTACGAACCTACCCCTGCACCGCTCTCAGAGGAAGAAACTTCTTCAGGAGAACACGAACCCACTGAAGAAGAAGAAAACTCCTCAGACGAAGAAAATCCCACTTTCCTCCCATCCTTCCCTTTTGCTGAAGCATCCACCCTTCCTACTCCTTTCACCCCACAAGCACGTTCACCAATGGCTGAACAACCAGCAACACCACCCACAAATGCTCAGCTTTTGCAACAGTTGGTGGCAACCCAAACTACCATGATGCAATGGATGATGCAACAAGGAGAAAGAGGGAAACCAAAGGAGATTGGTCATGCACCACCCACATTTGATGGCCAGTGGATTAATTTCCACCCATTTAAACAAAAATTTACGGCCTATTTGGAACTCAATCCCAGGGTGTACGTTACGGACGAGGAAAAGGTTAAGTACCTACTTGGCCTAATGACAGAAGGAGCAACCTCGTGGTCTAGTCTTTGGTATGGCGAACTAGAAAAAGCCAGCCAAAACAACAGAACAGAGGGACCCGTCTTGTTTAGCCAAGTGTGGGAAAGCTTCAGCCAATTATTTGGGGCATTTGACGAAAAGGTAGCTGCTAGGGATCAGTTAAGGCACCTTAGACAAGGAACAACATCCACAAGAAACTTTGGGATGGCGTTCCTTCTCTTAGGAAAAAGATCTGGGTTATCAGATGATGACCTAAGAGAAAAGTACCTGGAAAGAATGAATGCCAAACTACAACGTATCATTACAGGCTGGGATAGGGATACCTCAACCCTAAACAAGTTAATGCAAGCAGCACATGATGCTGAAACTAACTTGATGCAGGAAGAGATGTTCTCTAACAGGAGGTATTGGTACAACAATAACCCCCAGCTGGACCTCCAACGAAATGATCCAGATGCCATGGACATCTCCGCTACTATCTTGGGAGGGAAACCCAAGGACTCAAAAAACCCATTCCTGAGCGCAGGTTCTGCCCAGCAGACCTCCCCGTTGAAAGTGGCAGCAACGCAAAATAACCAGACCACATCCACCAACAACCCCTTCAGACGAAAAGATATAGTTTGCTATAACTGCCAAAAGAAGGGGCATATTGCTAGGGACTGTATGTCATGAGAAGGGAATTTTCGCCGATTTTTCGATGTATTTCTTGTAATTTTAGGACTAGTATTCCTTTTGTTTTATCATTTTCTTTGTTTCTCTCTTCATTTTCTCATTAAAATTACCCTTTAGGGCGTGGACTGTGGGCAGTGCAGTGGTCACCTGATTGGCCCTCACGTGTTCCAAGCCGCACGTCACAGGAGTAATCTCGGGGCCGCGCGTCTTCTCTTTCATCATCACGCACAGCCCAGAAGCACAGCCTTCTTCCCTAAGCAATTCCTAACAGATACTGGTTCTGCTCCACAAAGAGTTCCACACGGATGCCCGGTGGAGTTAGGATGAAAGCTTTTCCCCTGCATAGCCTCTATTACACTTCTATCTCCGACTGCGCACAGACCATCAAGGCTGCGCACGGACCCTTCCTGAGTAGTATAAAAGATGCATGTAACTTGTCCTGAAGAGCTTAGCTTCGACCTCTTCGCCTTCAGGCAAGTACTAAGGTTTTGTATCCAATTAAGTAGATTACTAATATATCTTCGCCTTCAGGGTATTCTGACCTTAGGCCTAGCCTATCTCTCCTAGCTCCCTCTTCCTTCCTTACTTGTGGGTGGTGTAAATCCCCCAGTGTGCGTGTATAAAAGACTTCATAAGATAATTAAGAGAGTACCTAAGGGCCCCTAATAAAAGTGGGTTTACCCTTGTGGGAAAATTAGTTAAGCTTAGGTACTTCGTATTTTAGTGTTAAGTTGGTGCCTTTGATTTGTACAAGGACAAAGTAGGCACCCCACGCCCAAACGTCTTAGTCAGTCAAGAGTACCCTTGACACTGTAGAAGTCCAAAGAACAATCAGGGAAATCCGAATAACCCCTTCCAGAAGGTGGCAGCCACATCATCACCACCACAACCTCTACCAGCCCCAGCAACCTCAGGACAAGATGGGTCTACTGTAACCCAAGCGGACATATGGACCATGCTCCAAGAACAGGGACAAATGATCGCAGCAATGAAGGACAAGATGGGTTTTTAGAACGGTCAGAGTATGAGGCCAATGCTTCTGACCAGTATGTACAAAACAAAATTTCTTCTTTTTCTATTTCTTCTTCTTTTTCAATTTCATTTTCTTCTGTACAAGGTGTAAATGGACAACACCTAAAGGTTCCACTTATGTTCCATGGACACTCTACAACAATTTCTGTATCAGCTATGATCGATTCTGGCGCTTCTTCCACTTTTATCAATAAAAAATTTATAGACAAAAATAAAATAAAAACTTTAAAACTACAAAAACAAGTTCCTCTGTACAATATAGATAATTCACCAAACACAATGGGATTCATTTCAGAATACGCAATACTTTTAACCCAGATTGGAATGGAACGACGACGTTTAGTATTTCTAGTAGTAGATATTGGTACAGAAGATGTAATCTTAGGTATTGATTGGCTACAATTAGAAAACCCTATTATCAACTGGAAAAAGGGACATGTCACGTTAATGGACAATTTGTTGAAAGACGAGGAATATAAAAAAATTAATAAAATCATAAAAGATGAGGACTCACCTCCACAATTGGCTGCAACCCTGGGTTTGCCACCCCTATACCAAAAACATGCCAAGGTCTTCTCAGAAATAGACTCCCAACGTTTTCCCACTAGTAAAACATACGATCATAAAATTGAACTAGTAGAAGGAGCAGAAATGAGAAGAGCCAAGGTGTACCCATTATCAATACTAGAGCTAAAAGAGTTGGATGCATACCTAGATGAGAATTTGGCCAAGGGTTATATAAGAAAATCTCAAAGCCCCTATGCCTCTCCATTTTTCTTTATTCCGAAGAAAAATGGAAAACTTAGACCTATAGTGGATTATCGTAAACTAAATAATATCACTATAAAAAATTCTTATCCACTCCCGCTCATTTCCTCTATTGTTGATGGCCTTTCTAGGGCAAAGATATTTACCAAATTAGACTTACGATGGGGGTATAATAATGTATTGATAAAGAATGGACATCAAGAGCGAGCAGCATTCATAACTCCTCGTGGACTATTTGAACCCCTCGTAATGACATTTGGCTTATGTAATGCCCCAGCCACTTTCCAAGCTATGATGGATGAAATATTTGCAGACCTAATCGCACAAGGATTAGTATATGTATATATAGACGACATCATCATTGCCACGGCCAACCTAGAAGAACACCGACGACTGGTACATGAAGTTTTGCGGAGGTTAGCAACCAACGACCTGTTTGCAAACCTAGAAAAGTGCTTATTCGAAGTACCAGAGGTGGAATTCCTAGGCATAATAATTAGCTACAACCGGGTACAAATGACCAATGAAAAGGTGCAAGCAATCTTAGACTGGCCCGTCCCTAAGACAGTTAAAGATGTGCAAAAATTCAGAGGTCTAGCTAATTATTATCGAAGATTTATCAAAGGGTTCAGCAATATTACCAAACCCCTTGATAAATTAACGGGCAAAGGTGCTTGGAAATGGGAAAAGGAGGAACAGAAATCATTCGACAATCTCAAAAAAGCTTTCACTACAGCCCCAGTGTTGGCAATATATGACCATCAGAGAGAAAGTCGAATTGAGACTGATGCCTCGGGTTATGCAACTGGTGGAGTTTTCTCCCAGTTACAAGAAGATGGTGAATGGCACCCGATCGCATTCCACTCCAAATCCATGGATGATGCTCAAAGAAATTACGACATCTGGGATAAGGAAATGCTAGCAATCATCCAAGCATTAGAGGAATGGCGCCATTATATCATTGGATTACCGAAACCGGTAGAAATTTGGTCTGACCACAAAAATTTGGAATATTGGGCTACAAGTCAGCATTTAAGCCGTCGACAAGCGCGTTGGTATAGGATCCTACAAGAATATAATTTCACGTTATGTTACAAAAAAGGATCAACCAATGGCTAAGCAGATGCCCTATCTAGACGACCAGATTTCTACACGGAAGATTCTCAGGATAATCTCAATGTCACTGTTTTACAACCCTCCCATTTTAAGATTATGGCTGCAAAAAGAGGACACGTTTTGGTCGAAGGAGAAAAGGAGATCTTGGCAGAGATTAGACGGGAGAGCACCGAGTTGCTGGAATCCCTCTATCAGATTGTCAAGATAGGCCCACGACGAATTACCCTAGGATTACAGGATTGGGAAACAGAAGACGGACTAGTGCTATACAGAGAGAAAGTATTTGTGCCCCCTAATAAAAGCCTGAAAGAAAAAATCTTGGCCAAATATCATGACTCCGCATTAGCAGGACATCCAGGACGCACAAAGACGCTGGAACTCATAAGCAGAAATTACTATTGGATCAATATGACAAAAGAAATAAACCAATATGTAGATTCTTGCCTATTATGTCAAGCAAATAAACCTAGCAGACAAGCGTTACCCGGATTACTTCACCCTCTCCCTGTACCAGGCAAACCATGGGAACACGTAACCTCAGACTTGATTGTTAAACTACCTAAATCACATGGGTTTGACTCAATTCTGGTGGTAGTAGACAGACTAACGAAATTGGCACACTTCATACCAACCAATGAAAACATCTCTGCCAAAGACGTAGCTGAACTATACGTCAAAAATGTGTTTAAACTTCATGGTACACCGTCAACATGGACCTCGGATCGTGGTCCCCAATTTGCAAGCCAGGTGATGAAAGATATACATGCTAGTCTACACATCAAGACTGCATTGTCCACAGCATATCACCCACAAAGTGATGGACAAACTGAGCGTGTAAATCAGGAAGTAGAACAGTACCTCAGGATTTTCTGCAATCACCGACAAACAAATTGGGTAGATTGGCTACCATATGCGGAATTCATGCATAACAATAGAAAAAATGAAAGCACACGTACAAGTGCTTTTGAACTTACCTATGGTTATGTTCCAAATTGGGAAGCTAAAGATATCCAAGATCCGACTCCAGGAGCCTTCAACTGGATAGAAAATGCCAAGGAAGCACGAAAAGAAGCACAGGCAGCCTTAGGGATGGCAAGGGAACAGATGGAACAATCGTACAACAAAGGAAAAAAGATGTTCCCTGACATTGAAGAAGGACAGGAAGTTTGGCTAAACACACGAAATTTGAAACTTGATAGACCATCCAAAAAACTAAGTCAAAAATGGATTGGACCCTACAAAGTACAAAAGAAGCTAAATGACCTGAACTACCAATTGGATCTTCCAGATAACCTCAAAATCCATGATGTCTTCCACGTCCATCTACTAAAGCCCCATCATGCCTCAGATCGACACCAGAAACCACTACCCCCCGTAGAAGTAGAAGGAGAAGAAGAGTATGAAATGGAGGAGGTACTTAACTCAAGACTACGGCGTGGAAAACTGGAATTCTTAGTTACTTGGAAAGGATACCCAGGGGAACAGACCTGGGTTAGAGAATCTGATATGCATGCAGACGACGCTATTAGAGATTTCTACAAGACCAATCCAAGTGCACCAAGAAAGATCAGCGCAGCAACCTTTGGACTTTTACCTTTCCAAAACTGGGACAACTTGACAGAATGGCAACCCGAGGCGGATCACCCCTAAAGAGGGGGTAATGTTACAAGTCGCTCGTTGTACTATAATTTTATTTTGAATTTTTCATTATTTTTCCGAATTTTTCCTGATTTTTCTCTATTTTTTGGTATATATATTGTATATTACGTAAGCATACACTCTGATGACTAAGCAAGTCATGTGACCAGTCGACCATGTGACTGGCCATCATGTGACCACTAGTCATGTGACATATTATAACAGAGTCTAGAGCATGGGTCCGGATCATGACACCACTTTGACTCACTATGGTGCAATATCGTGCCATACTTAGCATTACTGCGCACAGACCATGTAGCTGCGCACAGACCAGGTAGAATTAGTATATAACCCTGTAGTGCCTCTACCTGAAGACCTCAGATTTGTTCTCTTCGTCTTCAGGTAAGCATAAATAATGCTTTGTATTAAATAAAATGCTAACATAATAAAAACTTCGTCTTTAGAGTCCCTATCTCTCTCCCCCTCCCTATAAAATCCTCTCTGCTTCGTGCTAGGAGGTTGTGAGCGTGCTCAGTGCTGCTTACAGTAGAGGTGTGCTCCGTGCTACCTCCGGGTGCATACATAAGACAGGTCCAGCCCTCTGGGTGACCATTTGTACTTGCAATAACCCAAACAATCATAGTGCTTAGTGCACTCAAGCAAGCAAGGACTCTGCTCTGAGCTTGTCACAGTTAAGATACCCTGCACCCCTATTAACATACACAAGACCCCGGGTGTTACAACAGTAGACCTTGCTTGAAAGTCTTGCAGACTTAGAGTAAAGCTTGGTGACTAGCGTACTCCAGAGTGAGTGAAAGTTAAGACAGGGCACAAGGAGTGTACACCTGCGCTTCCCAGGCCTTGGGAGAAGTAAAATAGCCATTACAGGCTACCTCGCACTTTACAGAGGTTTTCGTAGGCTCTGGTTGAGTTTTAGTGGCAAGAGACTGGTGTGCTCTTGACAGTCTACTGTTGTAACACCCGGGGTCTTGTGTATGTTAATAGGGGTGCAGGGTATCTTAACTGCGACAAGCTCAGAGCAGAGTCTTTGCTTGCTTGGGTGCACTAAGCACTATGATTGTTTGTGTTATTGCAAGTACAAATGGTCACCCAGAGGGCTGGACCTGTCTTATGTATGCACACGGAGGTAGCACGGAGCACACCTCTACTGTAAGCAGCACTGAGCACGCTCACAACCTCCTAGCACAAAGCAGAGAGGATTTTATAGGGAGGGGGAGAGAGATAGGGACTCTGAAGACGAAGTTTTATTATGTTAGTGACTACTTAATACAAAGCACTATCTGTGCTTACCTGAAGACGAAGAGAACGAATCTGGGGTCTTCAGGCAGGGGCACTACAGGGTTATATACTAATTCTACCTGGTCTGTGCATGGGGTACATGGTCTGTGCACAGTGGTGCTAAGTATGATGCGATATTGCACCATAGTGAGTCATTGCTTACATAATGTGTCACATGACTAGTGGTCACATGATGGCCAGTCACCTGATGACTGATCACATGACTTACTTAGTCATCAAAGTACTTATGTAATGTCTGCTTATGTAATATACATATTATACACCAAAAAATAGAGAAAAATCAGAGAAAAATCGGAAAAATAATGAAAAATTCTAAGTAAATTTATAATACAACGAGCGACTCGTAACATGTTCATTGAAATATTTAGAAAGATTAGATATATTGAAATATACATATCTTTTAACACTTTTTATGCTTCCTTAGCATTTTCAATCCAGTTGAAGGCTTCCAGAGTCAGATTAGAAATGTCTCTTGCTTTCTAATTTGGAATATAGCCATAGGTTAATTCAAAGGCACTAGTATGTATGCTTTTGTTTTTCCTATTATTGTGTATAAATTCTATATAAGGTAACAATTCTACCTAATTTATTTGTCTGTAATTGCAAAAGATTCTTAGATATTGCTCTACTTTTTAATTAACATGCTTAGTCTATCCATCACTTTATGGATGATATGCAGTGGACAAAGCTGTCTTGATATATAGGCTAGTATATATATCTTTCATTACTTAACTAGCAAACTAAGGTTTTTGGTCTGATATCCATATTGACATGGCACCATATAATTTAAACACGTTTTTGACATAGAGATTGGTTACATCCTTGGCTGATATATTTTTGTTGGTTGGTATAAAATGTGCCAATTTTATAAGCCTATCTACTACTACTAGAATTAAGTTAAACCCTTATAACTTAGGTAGTTTGACTATTAAATCTGAGGTAATGTATTCCTATGGTTTTCTAGGTATAGGTAAGGGTTGGAGGAGTCCAAGTAATACTTGTCAGCTTGATTTATTTGCTTGATAGAGTAAGTATGAGTCTATATACTGGTTTATTTCTTTTTTTATGTTGATCCAATAGTAGTTTCTGCTAATAAGTTCTAAGGTCTTTATATACTTGGGATGACCAGCAAGGGCTAAATTATGGTATTTAGCCATAATTTTTTCTTTGAGTTCCTTTTTTGGGGGCACAAAGACCTTTTCTCTGTATAAAACCAATCTATCCTCTGTTTCCTAATCCTGCAGTCCTAGTGTAATCCATCATAGGCAAATCTTAACAATTTGATAGAGGGATTCTAGCAACTTAGTGCTCTTGTTAAGTCTCAGATAAATAGAGATAGTAGAAAAGGAAGGGGCGGAGTAGAATAAAAGTAGAGACAGAGTAAACAGAAGTAGAGATGGGAGAGTGGATAGGAAAGGAGAGGGGTGACTGGACTTAGCCAAGACATATATGTCAGGCCCTTGCCTAGTTGTGGTCCAGGACAGAAGTTAGATAGGAGAAGGGGAACTAAGTCAATTTTTGAACTGAGGTAGCTAGATACATGCTAGGTTGGTATAAATACTATAGTAGCAGGAGGATATCAAAAGGAATAGAAATAAAGTGAGACAAAGAGTAGAAAATGGAATACAAGGTGCAAATAGGCCAAAACTATCTATATAAACAAGGGTACTAGAATATATAGGGGAAATAATAGGAAAACAGGATACATAAGAAGAGAAAAAGACACTGGGACTCTGATTGGGTGCTGAGCAAGGGGTTGCTAGTTCTGACACCTAAATTATAGAGGGCAGAGAGTAGAAGTTGGGAGCTGGAGAGGTATCTTTGGTTATTGGATAGTATTAGGCAAGGGTGATTGGGGATATATTGGAAATATCAGAGTAGAAGCTACTTGTGTTAAGAGCACACCTGCCTCTTGCCACTAAAACTCAACCAGTGCCTATGTTAACCCTTGTAAGGTGTGAGGTAGCCTGTAATAGCTATTTTACAACTCCCAAGGCCTGGGATGCAAGGATGAACATGCCTTGTGCACTGTCTTTGTTCTCACTCAACTCTGAGCTTGCTGATCACTAAGCTTTACTCTAGACTTGCAAAGTCTTCAAGCAAGGTCTATTGTTGAGACACAAAGTTTCTTGTATATACAAATAGGCATACAGGGTCTCTTAGCCTTGATAAACACAGGGCAAGCCTTTGTTTACTTAGGTACACTTAGCATTATGATTTTGTGATCAACAACTACAAGTGGCTAGCATAAAGCCTGAGCCTGTATTATGCAGTATATATGTAGAGGAGCACTAAGCAACCTCTAAACAATAGGTAGCATAGAGCACACCTATTACTTCTTAGTACAAAGTAGAGAGGATTTTATGGGATAGAGAGAGAGGGGAGATAGGGACTCTGAAGATAAAGTTTTATTATGTTAGTTGACTATTTACTATAAAGTACTACTGTACTTACCTGAAGACAAAGAGAATAAATCTAGGGTCTTCAGATGAAAGTACTACAGGGTTATATACTAATTCTACCTGGTCTGTGCACCTGGTATATAGTCTGTATACAGAGGTGCTAAGTGTGATGTGATATTGCACTATAGTGAGTCTATAATAGTGTTATGTTCTAGACCTATACTCTAGACCTGCTTACATAATAAGTCACATGACTAGTGGTTACATGATAGCCAGTCATATAATGACTAATCACATGACTTTGCTTAGTCATCAGGGTACTTATGTAATGTCTGCTTATATAATATATATATTATATACCAAAAAATAGAGAAAAATTGGAGAAAAATCAGAAAAATAATGAGAAATTTTAAATAAATTTATAGTACAATGATTATCTTATAACAACTTATATGTAGAGAAGGTCATGATAGTGTCCCTCCTTTAGGTCCTGAGCCCTCAAAGGACTAGTGGCTGTATTAGTGTTAGAGTATAAAAATAGTTCATGTGGGTCTATATTTGTATACGTATACAGAGTCATTAACAACCAATTCTTGTTACTATACTACCACCACTACTATTACCACCATCTATTTGCTTCACTTGCCAATGTCTTTCCCTTGTGAGCTTAATGCCAATATCATGGTCCTAAAGGCCCAACTGGTAGCTGCAAGGCAGCAGAAAGAATAGCATAAATGTAAGGAGTATAAGAGGAAAGAACACAAGGAGATAGAGTGGAAGGAATGTAAAGAGAGGGAGAGATGTAAGCAGAAAGTATATAAGCAGCATAAACAGGAGGAGTGCAAGCAGCTTAAGGGTGAGGAGAGGGAGATGCACAAGTAGAAGGAGTATCAGCAGCATATACATGTAGAGGCTAGGGAGCAGTATAAGTACAAGTACAAGAAATATATTTGATAACTGTAGGGGGCATTAGAGGGGTCCAGTGTGCAGGTGCCAGAGGCATCTTCTGCTAAGTATTGTTGGGTAGTTAGGGTCACGGAGGCTGTAGGTACTGTAGTCAGGGAGGTGCCAGTATATTACTCCTCCCCTTGGTAACTTGTAACTAATGTTGTTGTACAGGGGTGGACATGTCAGACCTGTTAAAGAAGGAGTGTCACATATATATAGTATATAGAGGAATTGTAGTAGTCATGCTAGCCATGCTATAAAAGGCATAAGGTGTGCTAGATGGATAACAATACATCATTGTGGACTATGGGCATACAAACTAAAGAGAAGGTAAGGGTAGAAGTATTAGAGGTGGCGGAGGCTACAGAGGGGAGTATTTGCCAGTAGATATACAGGCAGGTAGAGGTCCTAGGATTAGCAGAGCTTGTCTCTATCCAGCAGGCCTTGTTGAGGGAGGCTGTAGCTAGTTGGAAGGCTCTAGAGAACTGCTCTGAGCTGTTAGTGTAGTTGCTGAAGAGATTGGTTGATACAGAGGAGCAGAGGGAGGGTCATGCAGCTACACCTATAGTAGAGAAAAAAGACAAAGTGGATGCAGCAGTGGATGACAATGAGGCAGCAGCAGAGATTGATGCAACTGAGGACAGAGCAGCAGAGGACCTAATAGAGGAGTTGGAGGACAGGGAAGATTAATTATATGTACAGTAGTTGATAATAATTTTTTCTTTTTGTTTTATTTTTCTTATTGAAAGTTGGAATAAATAAAAGTAAAAGAAATAGAAATCAGAAAAAGGGTACAAAAGTGCAGAGCTGGAAGGAGTAGAAAGGGGAATTAGATCTTGTCTAGAGAGCCTGGCTTAATAGGGTATTGAGAGTAGAAGTTGGAGACAAGCTTCTATGTATATACGAGTTCAGTTGTAGGTAGCCAGTCTTCTTTGTTCAGAGTTCCTTCATAACTTGCCTATTGTACTTGGTACATTAACTTGCAATAGTGGTACTTGTTGATCTTGGAGTTCAGGATTTTAGAGATCTTATACTCCACCTCTCTATTGACTTCTACTAGAGGTGGTGGAGGTTGTGTGCAATTTGCAATGGTGTTTGGTGGAGCAGGCTTAAGCTGGGAAACGTGAAAAACTAGGTACACCAAGTGCATGGAATCAAAGAGGCAGAAAGTAAAGGAGGACAACCTGGCTTATGCTATAATCTTATAGGGCTCTAGGTACTTATTGGAGAGCTTTTTGGATAGATGAGTAGTATAGAAAAACTTTGCACAGACAAATACTTACTGGCCAACTTTGAAGTTGGGGGCTAGGAGGTATTTCTTGTCTGCTGGAGCCTGGTATTGGCACTAAGTGGTAGAGAGCTAGGTATGGAGCTCCTAGTAGAGGCTATCTAGATCAACTGTAAACTCAAAGGCGCAGACGGAGGTGATGTCTTGTTCTGGGTGAATAGAGATGGCAAAGGAGTTGTAGCCTTTGTTGGCAAAGAACAGAGATACCCCGGTGGACTTGCTTGGGGCATTGTTATATGCAAATTCTGCTATTAGAAGTAGCTTGGACTAGTTATCCTGTTGATAGTTATAGTACATGCGGAGATACTGTTCCAGTATCTGGTTGACTCATTCTATCTGTCCATTGCCCTTGGGGTAGTAGCCTAACATAAAGTGGAGCTTTATATCTAGAAGGGTCCCCAGGGAGTAGAAGAAGTAGGAGGTAAATTCTGATCTATAGTCAGAGGTAACATGTATTAGAACTCTATGCTTCAAGAATATGTGTATGATAAAGAGTCAGGTGAGGTCCTGAAAAGTGATGGTATTGTGGGTTGAAATGAAGATCCCTTATTTGGAGAGGCAGTTGACTACAACAAGGATGGTGGTGTAGCCTGCAAAAAGTAGCAGCTACTCAATAAAGTCTATAAAAATAGAACTCCATGGTTGTTCCAGAATTGGGAGCTAGTGGAGTAGGCCGTAGGGTTTGTATTGGACTGCCTTCCTATATTTGCATGTAACACAGGTATTGTAGTACTCCTTGACAAATTTGTGGAGCCCTGGCTAGGTGTACTCATACTGAACTAGCTAGAAGGTCTTGTTCTGTTGAAAGATATGCATATTTCAATATATCCAATCTTTCTAAATATTCCAATGAACACTTCAATAAATCAGTTTATATCTCATCTATCACTGTTATTTATTTCAAGAATTTACAACTATTAGTTGTGGAGATATAAAGTAATCATTCATTCACTTTATTCTGAATATTTCCGAAATATATTCATATTTCAATATTCAATTCTTAAAATCATTTAAATATTCATTTTAAATATCTTTTATTCAAACAATTCACTTTACTTACTAATACACAATTGTGATTATAAATTAGCTTACAAATCACATAAATAAATTAGTAATCACCTTCAAAGATATTAGTAATATTTGAGATATATTACTAATATCACTTTCCTATTCATTCAAATATTCAATTTGCTTACAAATACTATACTTAGCTTACAGAGTGGATTTATCAGCATAAACCTTACGCTTTTTACTTACCAAGCAGATTACTTAAGCAAAGACATTGCTTATAAATCCTTCAGAAATTAGAATATTTTGTAGTATATAAACCCTAGCTAAATCAGCTGTAAAATATAAGTTATTTCACTTGAAAATAGTGAGTTAAATAGTTTATAAGACTAGCTCCTAGGGTACTAACTTCACCCCAAACTTACTAAGTCTATAAGATAAGAAAACAAGCCTTTCCTAAGGGAAAATAAGTAGGTAGTCTTAAAGGGACACTAGCTACAATCTTATCTTAAGTATAGCAAAGTTACTAATTACTTCCCACCTAGGAGACCTTGCCTAATCTTAGGAAATAATTCAAGCCTGCACTTTTCACACAAGTAAGTATTTGCTTTATAACAGGTAACTTATAAACTAGCATATAGCTACACTATACAACCCAAGAACTACTATAGTTCAATATATTCTGCCCAAAGTAGCCTGCTGTAGGGTAGTTGTACTTGAGTCAAAGGATGCAGAACTGGAGGTTGTTGGTATTGGGGATGTAGATGTGACCATTGTAAAACAGAAGCTCCTTGGACTTTGTCCAACGTATGTCTGGTGAAGTTGTAGACTGGTGCTGGAGTGCAACTAGGTCCTGAGGGAGTGTAGCTTGGATATCATTGTGGATGCTCTCTAGGTCAAGAAGTTCAAAGGCTCGGAGTGCAGGCTCCTTTAGTGCAGTAGCTTAGAGGGATGTGGAGATCTGCTTAGAGGTGAAGACGGGTTGGAGGTTGTGGGGGTTAATGCTAGCATAGCCATTGTCCCCCCTTTTTGGGTAGATGTTCTATCATCTAGTGAGGGAGTTAGGTTTCTCTCCTAAGTGTCCTGGGCAGAATTAAATAACAAGGTGGAAGGCAGAGAGGAATTCTGACCAGTAGGCCTGGTAACAAGTCAGCAGCTTAGTGGTGGAAAAGTAGACTAGGTTTTTATAATCTATAACCATATCAATTAGAAGGGAGGTGCCTTTGAGGTAGTGCCTCCATGTCTAGAATGCTTTGAAAATTACCAGGAGTTCCTTATTATGCATGTCATAGTTGAGTTCCACAGTTGATAAGAAGCAGGAGTAGAATGCAATTGGGTAAATTTTACTATCAGGGCAAGTAATAGAGAGGATTCTGGTGATAGTATAGTCAGAGGTGTCTGTTTCCACTGTGAGCTATTGATTTGGGGCCTAGTATATAAGGATTGGAGTGGAGAAAAATGCCTCCTTCAGCTTGGTGAATGCGGAGTGGCATTTGTTGTCAAAGTTCTATGGAGTATCTCTTTGGGTTAGGTGGGTTAGTAGGATAACAATCTTAGAGTAATTATGAATAAACTACTAGTAGAAGTTTGCAAAGCCTAGGAAGGACTAAATATCTTTTACCTTCTATAGTTCAGGCCAGTCCTGAATTGCCTGGATTTTGGTTTTGTCCATTGTTAGGCTATCCAGAGACAGAATGTACCCCAGGTACTCCAGTATTAATGCCAAATAGGCACTTGTTAGTATAGCTGTATAGACTATACTTGTGGAGTCTCTGGAGAACCTTGTAGACTTGCACAGTATGCTGACTTGGTTCATCAGAATATATAAGGATGTTATCCAGGTATACCACTATATAGACATTGAGGAGGTTGGAGAAGATGTCATTCATAAAATGCTGGAAGGCAGCTAGTATCAAGAGCATACCTACCTCTTGCCACCAAAACTCAACTAGTGCCTACATAAACCTCTCTAAGATATGAAGTAGCCTATAATGGCTGTTTTACAACTCCCAAGGCCTGGGATACATAGGTGTACATGCCTTATACCCTATTTTAACTATTACTCACTCTAGAGTGTTCCAGTCACCAAGCTTTACTCCAAGTTCACTGAACTTTCAAGCAAGGTCTACTATCACAACACCAGAGGTCTTATGTATGCTAATAGGGGTACAGGGTATCTTAACTGCAACAAGCTTAGAGCAGAGTCTTTGCTTGCTTAGGTGTACTAAGCACTATGTAGGTTGTGTTGTTGCAGATGCAAATGGTCACTATAAGGGCTGGACCTGTTTTATGTATGTATATAGGAGTAGTATAAAGCAAACTCCTACTATAAGTAGCACTGAGCACACTTATAACCTCTTAGCACAAAGCACAGAGGATTTAGAGAGAGAGAGGGGAAAGGGGAGATAGGGGCTCTGGGGACAGAGTTTTTATTATGTTAGTTAACTATTTAATATAAAGCACTATATACTTACCTGAAGACAAAGAGAACAAATCTGGAGTCTTTAGGTAGAGACACTACAGGGTTATGTACTATTTCTACCTGGTCTGTGCACTGGGTATATGGTCTGTACATGGTAATGCTAAGTATAATGTGATATTGCACTATAATGAGTCTATAATGATGTCATAGTCTAAACCTATACTCTAGGCCTTGCTTACATAATATGTTACATGACTAGTGGTTATATAATGGCCAGTCATATGATGACTAGTCACATGACTTGCTTAGTCATTAGGGTACTTATATAATGTCTGCTTATATAATATACATATTATATACCAAAAAATTGAGAAAAATCAGGAAAAATTTGGAAAAATAATAAGAATTTCTAAATAAATTTATAGTATATAGATTGACTTATAACAGCTGGGGCATTTATAAGTCTAAATGACATAACCCTCTATTCAAATGAGCCGTAGTAGGTTTAGAAAGCTGTTTTCTACTTATTACCTTCTATAATACAAACAAGGTAGTATGCATAGCATAGGTCAATTTTGGTATAAAGGTAAGCCTTCTAAGATGTGTCCAACAGGTCAAAAATTAGCAGAAGTGGGTACTTGTCCTTCTTTGAAATATAGTTCAGTCCTCAAATATTAATGCACAGGTAGAGAGAACCGTTTTTTTTCTTTACAAATAGAATAGGAGCGCTATACATGAAGGTTGAGGAGTAGATAAATCCTAAGTAGAAGTTCTTGTCTATGAAGGTACAGAGGGCTTTGAGTTCTGGCAGAGAAAGGGAGTATATAGGTCCTAAGGGCAGAAACAAGCCCTCTTCCAGGTCAATGCAGAGGTTATAGGGGCAGTGAGATACTAGTGTCTTAGATTTTGTTTTACTAAAAACATCTACAAAGTTATAGTATTCTGTAGGGAGTGAAGACATATTGGCAGGTATAGTAGTAGCTGCCACTTGACTAGACATACTAGGCAGAACGTCTAAAGTATATATAGGGGTAGAGTTGGTATGGTAGGTGCAG
The DNA here is from genome assembly GCA_018343915.1 of Agroathelia rolfsii. Lineage (NCBI taxonomy): Eukaryota > Fungi > Basidiomycota > Agaricomycetes > Amylocorticiales > Amylocorticiaceae > Agroathelia > Agroathelia rolfsii. The sequence goes on from JABRWF010000002.1 coordinate 5,044,318, forward strand.
AGAAAGGCGGCTGCCCCTATAAGAGATATTGAAATAGCCAGAAGCTGGGATGGAGACAGAGGCATAGATGCAGGTGGAGACAGATATATAGATGTGGGCAGAGACAGATATATAGATGTAGATAGAGGCTGTAGAGAGGCTGATAATGATGGAGAGTTAGCAGGAGCTAAGAGTATTAACAAGGTAGTCAAGTTTCTATCTTTAACTATCTGGGGGTTAAACAAAATGTGGTTTTTGGTCTAATCAATTATTGGATTATACAGGGCTAGCTAATTATAACCAAGAATAGTGGAGCAGGATAGATCTAGTAGAGTGATATAGAACAAGATTTGATATTGGCTGCTAGACAGAAAATGGACTAGGAGGTAGATGGACTCAGTAATTATATTAGCAGAGCTTCTATCAAAAAGGTGGAGCATTACAGGAGGAACAAAAGTAGTAGGTAAGGATTTGATAAAGGATGAATTGACAAAACTATGGGAGGAGCTGGAGTCTACAAGGATGCTGAAAGGTGCGGAGTCATTGGAGATAGAAGATGAAGTATATGAAAGGACAAGAGAGTTTGATGGTTCTATGGTGGAAGCCTATAAATTCATAATAACAGGGGTATGTAGTAGAATTGTGCAGCTCTCAACCTGTACAGGGTCTTGAGGGTTGCTTACTATTTTGCTTGTTTGGATCCATCATTACTTGCCTCATTGACTCTTATAGTACATGCATTCATGACAGAGGTATGTTTATAGTAGTCTCTGACTGTATGACCTATAATACTACAAAAGAGGTAGAGATTGTTCAAAATTCTCCATTGGTGCTCATCCACTGTGAGCTTCCCATCTAGGCCAATCCTGGGAATTGACTATGCAATAGGCAATAGTGAGGTAATAGGCTTGGTAAAGGAGTAGGCAAAGTTACTCCTGGTAGCAGAGGTGGGAGTGTGAGGAGATGTGACTTTTATCCTAGTGGAGCTAGGTGTATTGCCAGGGACTATTGGGGATTGGACAAGTTCTGCTTTATATGTTATGACTGTATGGAATGCCTTAGTAGCTGTGCCAAAAGATGCAACAAGGGAAATTAGAGTAGAGCTCCAATATTTAGTAAGAGATTAAAGTAGACTATATATATAAGTTAGTAATAAACTTTAATGACAATAGTTTTTACACCTAAACCACTACCACCATCTTGTACCTATATACACATATAAGCCTGACTACTTATTACCCCTTATCCATGTAAGTCTAATACATAGATTATATTAGCTAGTATATATATTAGTATATAGTACATAAGTATAGTAGTAGTAGTACACCATGTAATGTAGTGTATAGTACAGTGGTGGCTAGATGCATACATTGCTAGTCTTAGGACTAGTGCCATTTATCATTACATTCCTAGTAATAAGTATCTAGCATTATAGCTTATAGTCAGAGTTTGGCAAGGGTATTGGGTTTTCCACTGGGGAGGCTATACAACACGTCTTTAAGTCAATTTAGAAGTTTAGCATAGAAGTGGCGGGTAAGGGCGTAATCCCCCTACTAAGCTAGTGCTGCCCAGTGGTTGAACTACACCATATAGAGTTGGATGCACTAATTGCTCTTCATTACTAAAGCCTCAAGAGCTACTTCTGCCTCCTCTATAGAGTAGAGTAGACCAAAGTTTAAGTAGAGCTTCTACTAAAAGGCAGGGTAGGAGTTGAGCTAGGCAGGTTTATAGCCTGGAATGGGATTGCTAAGGTAGGGTTTAAACTAGTCTAGGGCAGTACCTTCTAGATAGCCAATTATAAATATAACCTTCTTTATATCATTTGGAAAATTGCAGGGACAATTGCGGAAGTAGAGTTGTCCCTGTAGGAAGAATATATAAAGTTTCTCTGGGTGTTCTCCATCAAATTTTTCTGGGGATAGTATTTTTGACCTATGGAATTCTGACCCAGCTGGTGGGGCTACATAGGCATTGTTAATAGTGGAGGCAAAGGTTTGTATAAGGCAGTCAAAGAATGCATTGTTTTGGAAGAGGCCAGAGGCTGATTGAGCAATAGGGGTGTTACAAGTCGCTTGTTGTATTATAAATTTACTTAGAATTTTTCACTATTTTTCCGATTTTTCTCTGATTTTTCTCTATTTTTTGGTATATAATTTGTGTATTACATAAGTGGACATTACATAAGTACTTTGATGACTAAGCAAGTCATGTGATCAGTCATCATGTAACTGGCCATCATGTGACCACTAGTCATGTGACACATTATGTAAGCAATGACTTACTATAGTGCAATATCGCATTATACTTAGCACCACTATGCACAGACCATGTACCCCATGCACAGACCAGGTAGAATTAGTATATAACCCTGTAGTACCCCTGCCTAAAGACCCTAGATTTGTTCTCTTTGTCTTCAGGTAAGCACAAATAGTGCTTTGTATTAAGTAGTCACTAACATAATAAAACTTTGTCTTCAGAGTCCCTATCTCTCTCCCCTCCCCCATAAAATCCTCTCTGCTTTGTGCTAGGAGGTTGTGAGTGTGCTTAGTGCTGCTTACAGTAGAGGTGTGCTCCGTGCTACCTCCGTGTGCGTACATAAGACAGGTCCAGCCCTCTGGGTGACCATTTGTACTTGCAATAACACAAACAATCATAGTGCTTAGTGCACCCAAGCAAGCAAAGACTCTGCTCTGAGCTTGTTGCAGTTAAGATACCCTGCACCCCAATTAACATACACAAGACCCCGGGTGTTACAACAGTAGACCTTGCTTGAAAGTCTTGCAGACTTAGAGTAAAGCTTGGTGACTAGCGTACTCCAGAGTGAGTGAAAGTTAAGACAGGGCACAAGGAGTGTACACCTGCGCTTCCCAGGCCTTGGGAGAAGTAAAACAGCTATTACAGGCTACCTCGCACTTTAAAGAGGTTTTTGTAGGCTCTGGTTGAGTTTTAGTGGCAAGGGACTGGTGTGCTCTTGACAAGGGGCGTGCTCTATAGGGTTTTTGCCATTCTTATTTTTGGGGTCCCTTAGATTTTAGTCAATATTATTGGCATCCTAGAAGTTATCAAGGTATTATTTAGAGACAGGTTGTCCTTGGGAGGAGTGACAGCCTATAGCAGCTGTGGAGATAGAGTTAAGAGGGGTAGTGGCCAAGGGGGCAGTGGAAAATGCTTTTGCCATTCCTTCAAACCCTGTGAAGAGTTGGTTAGTATTAGATGATAGAAAATGCCCATTGGCATTGTAGAGTTGGCTTGTTATATGGTGTAACTAGACAAGTTGGAGTTTGAAAATACTGTTAAGTCTTGGATAGACAGAGATAGTAGAAAAGGGAGGGGTGGAGCAGAATGGAAGTGGAGACAGAGTGAATAGGAGTAGAGATAGGAGAGTGGATAGAAAAGGAGAGGGGTGACTGGACTTAGCTAAGACATATGTGTCAGGCCCTTGTCTAGTTACAGTCCGGGATAGAAGTTAGACAGGAGAAGGGGAACTAAGTTGATTTCTGAACTAAGGTAGCTAGGTACATGCTAGGTTGGTATAAATACTATAGTAGTAGGAGGATACCAAGAGGAATAGAAATGAAGTGAGACAAAGAGTAGGAAATGGAATACAGGGTGCAAATAGGCCAAAACTATCTATATGAATAAGGGTACTAGTATTAGGGCATGGCTAGAAGCTATGACTAACCACTTCAAACAACCATAAAAAGGGGGGAGGGGTAAGGAGTAATGAAAAGGTGGTGGGAAACTGAGAAATATAACATAGTGGGAATACCCCTGGCAAGGGCTAATAAATGCCAATCATCATAGAACTTTATATACCTGTACCTCTAACAAAGCAGGCTTTTGGGATATCCTATCCCTCACTGATTATTAGAGCCTACAGCCTTTCCTAAGTGTATAGACAAAGAATATAAGCCAGAGTGAGCCAGTATCATTATTACTAAGTTATAAGAAAGTAAAAGAGTGGATTGAGCAAAGAACACTAAGTGATGAACAGAGTAGTCTAAACTAGAGAAGCATTCTCTAGGACAGCTAGCCTTAAGTATATATATGAACTATATAGTAGCTGAGTCTCAATATTGAAGAGGAGCATGAAAGTACAGCTACATCAGCTACAGAGTAAAGAAATAAAGATATATATAGTAAAATACAAAACTAAGGAGATCAACCAAGAGATAAGAAGATCAGAATAAAAAATAAGGTAAAGGAACAGTACCAAATAGACCCTGAAAAGTAAGATCTTGATCCAAGAAGAATTGCAAGTACAGTAAGCAAAATACTAATCCACAAAATAAAATAAAATAATGAAAAATCAAAGGAAGTAAAAAATTCAAAAGATCAACCCCTAACAATCAGAATATGTAGGGGAAATGATGGGAAAACAGGATATGTGAGAAGAAGAAAAGACTCTGGGACTTCAATCAGGCACTGAGTAAGGGGTTGCTAGTTCTGACGCCTAAATCATGAAGGGTAGAGAGTAGAAGTTGGGAGCTAGAGAGGTGTCTTTGGTTGTTGGATGGTAGTGGGCAAGGGTGAGTAGGGACATATTAGAAATGTTGGAGTAGAAGCTACTTGTGTACAGAGGGGGTTGTGATAGCTCTCCTTTCTAATTTCTGCCAAGATCTCCTTTTTACCTTCAACTAGTATATATCCTCTCTTAGTAGCCATTATTTTGAAGTAGGAGGATTGGAGTATAGTGATATTGAGGTTATCCTGGGAGTCTTTAGTATAAAAATCTAGTCTTCTGGATAGGGCATTAGCTTGTCTATTAGATGATCCTTTTTTGTAGCATAATACAAAATTATATTCTTGTAGGATCTAGTACCAACATACTTATTGATGGCTTAGGTATTGACTTGTTGCCCAATATTCCAAGTTTTTGTGATCTGACCAGATCTCCACCAGTTTAGGTAACCCAATAATGTAGTGGCACCATTCTTCCAGTGCTCAAATAATTGCAAGTATTTCCTTATTCTAGATGTCATAATTTCTTTATATATCATCCATGGATTTGGAATAGAAGGTAATAGGGTATCATTCACCATCATCCTGCAACTAGGAGAATACTCCTCCTGTTGTATATCCTGAGGCATCAGTTTCAATCCAACTTTCTTGCTGGTGATTGTAGATAGCTAATACTGGGGCAGTAGTAAAAGCCTTCTTGAGATAGTTAAATGATTCTTGTTCCTCTTTTTCCCATTTCCAAGTGCCTTTGCCAGTTAACCTATCCAGGGGTTTAGTTATCTTGCTGAACCCTTTAATAAACCTTCAGTAATAGTTGGCTAGACCTCTGAACTTTTGAATATCCTTGACTGTTGTAGGGGTTGGCTAGTCAAGAATGACTTAGACTTTTTTATTGGTCATTTATACATAATTGTAGCCAATTATCACCCCTAGGAATTCCACCTCAGAGACTTTAAATAGGTATTTTTCTAAATTAGCAAAAAGATTGTTTTCTGCTAATCTCTCAAGTACTTCATATGTCAAGAGCATACCTGACTCTTGCCACCAAAACTCAACTAATGCCTATGAAAACCCCTCTAAGATACAAGGTAACTAGTAATGGATATTTTACTTCTCCCAAGGCTTAGGATGCAAGGGTGTATACTTCCCTGTGCACTGTCCTTGTTGTCACTCACACCAGAGCTTATCAATCCCTAAGCTTTACTCCAAGTCTACTAGACTTTTAAGCAAAGGCTATTGTTAAAACACCAGTGTTCTTATATATACAAGTAGGTATTGGGGTATCTTAACCTTAACAAGTGCAGGGCAGAGCCTTTACTTGCTTGAGTGCACTGAGCACAATGTTTATTGTGTTATTACAGATGCAAATGGTCACTACTAGGGCTAGATGTTAAGTCTTGGACGGACGGAGATAGCAGAAAAGGGAAGGGGCGGAGCGGAATGGAAGCGGAGACGGAGTGAACAGGAGTAGAGATGGGAGAGTGGATAGGAAAGGAGAGGGGTGACCGGACTTGGCCAAGACGTATGTGTTAGGCCCTTGCCTAGTTGCGGTCCGGGACAGGAGTTAGACAGGAGAAGGGGAACTAAGTTGATTTCCAAACTGAGGTAGCTAGGTACATGCTAGGTCGGTATAAATACTATAGTAACAGGAGGATACCAAGAGGAATAGAAATGAAGTGAGACGGAGAGTGGGAAACGGAATATGGGGCGCAAATGAGCTAAAACTATCTATGTGAACAAGGGTACCAGAACGTGTGGGGAAAATGATGGGAAAACAGGATATGTAAGAAGAGGAAAAGACTCCGGGACCCCGGTCGGGCGCCAAGCAAGGGGTCGCTGGTTCCGATGCCCGAATTGTGGAGGGCGGAGAGCGGAAGTTGGGAGCCGGAGAGGTGTCTTTGTTTGTTGGATGGTAGTGGGCGAGGGTGAGTGGGGACATGTCGGAAATGTTGGAGTGGGAGCCACTTGTACGCGGAGGGGGTCGTGACACTAGACCTGTTTTATGCATACATATAGAGACTTACACTAAGCTTATCTCTTCTGTAAGCAGTACGGAGCACACTTACAACCTCCTAGCACTGAGCAGAGAGGATTTTGGCAGGGAGAGAGAGAGAGAGAGAGAGAGAGATAGGGACTCTGAAGACAAAGATTTATTATGTTAGTTAATTATTTACTACAAAGCACTACTATGCTTACCTAAAGACAAAGAGAACAAATCTGAGGTCTTTAGGTAAATGCACTATAGGCTTATATACTAATTCTACCTAGTCTATGCATATAGTACATGGTCTGTGCACAGAGGTGCTAAGTGTAATACAATATTGCACCATAGTAAGTCTATAATGGTATTATATTCTAGACCCATGCTCTAGACCTGCTTACATAATAAGTTATATGACTAGTGGTCACATGATGGCCAGTCACATGATGACTGTCACATGACTTTGCTTAGTCATCAGGGTACTTATGTAATGTCTGCTTATGTAATATATATATTATATACCAAAAAATAGAGAAAAATTGGAGAAAAATCAGAAAAATAATGAAAAATCTTAAATAAATTTATAGTACAATGATTGTCTTGTAACATCATGTACTAAATATTGGTGTTCTTCTGAACTAGCTGTGGCAACTATAATATCATCAATATAGATATATACTAATCCTTGTGCAATTAGGTCTATAAATATTTCATCCATTATAGCTTGGAAAGTAGCTGGGGCATTGTATAAACCAAAGGTCATTATAAGGGGTTCAAACAGTCCTTAAGGGGTTATGAAGGCCGCTTGTTCTTGGTGTCCATTTTTAATTAAGACATTATTATATCCCTATTATAAGTCTAATTTAGTAAATACTTTTGCCCAAGAGAGTCTATCTACAATAGAGGAGATTAGAGGAAGCAGATAGGAGTTCTTTATCATGATATTATTGAGTCAACAATAATCTACTATAGGCCTGAGTTTCCCATTCTTTTTTGGAATAAAGAAAAATAGAGATGTATAAGGACTTTGCAATTTCCTTATATATCCTTTGGCTAAGTTTTCCTCCAAATATGCATCCAATTCTTTCAACTCTAGGATTGATAAAGGATATACCTTAGCCCTCTTCATTTCAGCTCCTTCTACTAACTCTATTTTATGGTCATAGGGTTTGCTAGTAGGGAATCATTGGGATTCTACTTCCAAGAAGACTTTGGTATATTTCTGGTATCAAGGCAGTAAACCCAAGGTTGCTGCCAATAGTGGAGGAGAGTCCTCATCTTTTATGATTTTATTTATTTTTTTGTATTCCTCATCTTTTAATAAGTCATTCATCAGGGTAATATGCCCTTTTTCTAGTTAATAAGAGGATTTTCTAGTTATAACCAATCAATACCTAGGATTACATCCTCTGTACCAATATCTACTACTAAGAAAACTAGCCTTTAACATTCTGTACTTATCTGGGTTAAAAGTATGGTATATTCTGAGATGAATCCAATTGCATTTAGTGAATTATCAATATTGTACAGAGGAATTAGTTTTTGTAATTTTAATGTTTTTATATTGTTTTTGTCTATGAATTTTTTATTAATAAAAGTAGAGGAAGCTCCAGAATCAATCATTGCAGAAATGAAAATAGTGGAAAAATGTCCATGGAACATAAGAGGAATTTTCAGGTGTTGTCCATTCACACCTTATACAGTAGAAGAGGAAATTGAAAGTGAAGAAGAATAGAGAAAGAAGAGATTCTATTTTGTATATAGTGGTCAGAAGCATTGGCCTCATACTCTGACTATTCTAAAAACCCAGTTTGTCTTTAAGGGCTGTAATCATTTGGCCCTATTCTTGCAGTATATTGAGCATGTCTTATTGTGTCATAGTGGATGAATTCTGGCTATCTACTGCTAGTGTTAGTGTTAGCATTGTTGATAAAGCTGCAGCTACCTTTTGGAATGGGTTATTGGTTTTCACCCTGTCTACTTTAGGGCTTTGACAATCCCATGCAATATGTCCCTTTTTTTGACAGTTGTAACATAAAATATCATTTTGTCGGAATAGGTTATTGGATGCTGTAGCAGTTTAATTTTGTGTTGCAGCTACTTGCAATGAAGAGGACTGCTGGGCAGATCCTGCACTCACAAATAGGTTTTTTGATGACTTGGGTTTCCCTCCCAAGATGGTTACCAAAATGTCCATGGCATCTAGATCACTTTGTTGGAGATCTACCTATAGGTTATTGTTGTACCAATATCTCTGATTAGACAATATTTCCTCCTTTATAAGGTTGAATTTAGCATTGTGTACTACACTCATAAGGAGTTGGAGGGTGGATATATCCCTATCCCAACCTGTAATAATATGTCTGAGTTTAACATTCATCTTCTCCAGGTATTTTTCTCTCAGATCATTATCTGATAACCCCATTCTTCTTCCTAATAGTATAAATGCCATTCCAAAATTCTGAGTGGAGGTAGATCCTTGTCTAAGATTTTGCAGCTGGTCCCTTACTGTAACCTTTTTGTCAAAGGCTCCAAACAATGTTTTGAAACTCCTTAGAACTTTAGTAAAGGTTATAGGTCCTTCTACCCTTGTTCCTTCTCCTACATATCTTATCTCATTATACCATAAGCTAGACTATGCAGTTGTACCATCCACCATTAAGCCTAAGAGGTACTTGACTTTCTCTTTCTCAGTTATATATACTCTAGGGTTGAGTTTGAGGTGAGCTTGGAATTTTTGGACAAATAGATGGAAATTAATCCATTGCCTATTAAAGGTAGGAGGTGGGTGCCCAATTTCTTTGGGTTTAGACATGGATCCTTGCTGATTTTGAATCTATTGCATTATAGTGGTTTGGTTTGCCACTAGTATTTGCAATAGATCTGTATTAGTGACTGGAGCAGGAGGTTGAGGTTGCTCAGCTATAGGAGATCATACACATGAGGTGAAAGGGATAGGTAGAGTGGATGTTTGTGCAAATAGGAATAGAGGTAGAAAAGTAGGATTTTCTTCATTGGAGGATTTGTATTCTCCTGAAGAGGTGTCTTTACCACTTTCTTCTTCTAGGGTCTGACTTGGGTTGTAGTCTTGGTGTGAAATGGTGGGCAAGCTCAACAGTAGTTACTGGAGACTCCCAGAGTGATTTGTATAGTAGTAAAAGTTTTTTGTTTTTTGCCCTTTAAGCTAGGCCTAATTCTACTAAGGTTTTTACTTGTTTTGGGCTACTTATAGTGACCGGAGTCTTTTTTGTCTATCCACTCAGGTGATGTTCCCTTTAATAGCTTGAAAGAACCAATGCAACTATGGATACTAATATCACTTGCAATCTAGCCAAGAATACTCCCAAAACAAGAAAAGTACAAAATAGAAAACTACTATGTATGTAAAATGACCATAGTAGTCTACTTTAAATTTTTACGGTAATTGTTTTTTGCTCAAAATAATGTGGCTCACTATACTACCTCTAGTGCATAGAGTAGCTAGTGTAGAAAAAGAGAGATTCATTCTAATATCAAGAGTACACCTGTTTCTTGCTACCAAAACTCAACTAGTGCCTATGTAAACCTCTCTAAAGTATGAGGTAGCCTGTAATGGCTTTTTTACAACTCCCAAGGCCTGGGATGTGCAGGTATACACACCTTATGCCCTGTTTTAACTATTACTCACTTCAGAATGTTCTAGTCACCAAGCTTTACTCTAAGTTCTCTAAACTTTCAAGTGAGGTGTCACAGGTCTATAACTATAAAATGTATCTATGACTATGACTATGACTTGATATAAAGGAAGTGGTACAATGGATACTTAGGAGCATGAATAATACTATCCCTGACTTAGGGATACAATGGCTATAGTAACTATGGTCTTAGAACAATGGAATATAATGGGAGGAGTTTAAATAGTAAGGGGTTAACACCCAATACTACTTAGGCTTGTGAGGACAATAGAAATACTTAGCAAATATTATTTGAGGCTAGCAAGGACTTGGAGGAGGCTTTAGAAAGTGAGAAAACAATGATAGAATTGACAAAAGAGGTCTGTAAGATGGGGAACATCTCTTAGACCTTAGTAACTTAAATACATAATTGTATACTATTGTTCTCCTACTTTGGTATGCTTTTTTAGTTACTAATCCTTACCAAATGATCCAATATCATTCCTAGGTTCTTCCTTGATTGTTTCAATGATTATCATGATGTATTGTAGTTCCTGTGTAACTGTGATAGTGCCTGAAGATGGGGAATGCAAAGTTACGCTCTTTTGTGTGACGTGACGCATGACATGTCACAACCAGTACAATAGTGAAAAGGAGCGGAAATAATAATATACCTGTTTCTAAGCCTTGGGCTTAGAATTGAGCTTTGACCAAATGATAAACTATGGTTTACTGTGATATACTATGACTTATAGATAATATACTGTGGATATATTATGTATAATAGCCTTTACAGCATGATTTGTAGCTTGATAATAATATTAATAAATACTTGAGTGATTTCATGGTTATCTTGAGTGTATGCTGAATAAACCTGGGTATATGCTTGGTAAACCTGAATATATGCTTGGTAGACATGATTAAATGCTATAGTGTCTATGGCATGGTATAACTATGGTTGTAACATAAGGTCTACTATTACAACACCAAAGATCTTGTGTGTACTAATAGGGGTGTAGGGTATCTTAACTACAATAAGCTTAGAGTAGAGTCTTTACTTGCTTAAGTGCACTGAGCACTATATAGGTTGTGTTGTTACAGATGCAAATTGTTACAAGTCGATCTATGTACTATAAATTTATTTAGAATTTCTCATTATTTTGCTGAATTTTTCCTGATTTTTCTTGATTTTTTGGTATATAATATGTATATTACATAAGCAGACATTATATAAACACTCTAATGACTAAGCAAGTCATATGACCAGTCATCATGTAACTGGCTATCATGTGACTACTAGTCATGTAACATATTATATAAGTAATGCCTAGAACATAGGTCTAGACTATAATATCACTATAGACTTACAATGGTGCAATATCACATTATACTTAGCATTACTGTGCACAGACCATGTATTAGGTATACAAACCAGGTAGAATTAGTATATAACCCTGTAGTGCCTCTACCTAAAAACACTAGATTTGTTTTCTTTATCTTTAGGTAAGTACAAGTAGTGCTTTGTATTAAGTATAAGCTAACATAATAAAAACTTCATCTTCAGAGCCTATCTCCCCCTTTCTTCCCCCTCCAAATCCTCTCTGCTTTGTGCTAGGAGGTTACAAGTATGCTCAGTGCTACTTATAGTAAGAGTGTACTTAGTGCTACCCTTGTGTGCATGCATAAGACAGGTCTAGCCCTCTGGATGACTATTTGCATCAGCAATAACACAAACCATATTGTGCTTAGTGTACTTACCCTAATAAAAGCTTTACGCCTAGTTAGCCAGGGTTAAGATACCTCAACCCCTATCTATATATATAAGATAACTTGTGTCTTGACTATAGACCTTGCTTGAAAGTCTTATAGACTTGGAGTAAAGCCTGGTGATAGAAAAGCTTGAGTTTGAGTAAGAGTAGAGACAGGGCATATAGAAGTGTACACCTCTACATCCTAAGTCCTGGGAAGAGTAAAAAAGGCCTTACTACCTACCCTATACCTTTGAGGGGTTTCTGTGGACTTTAGTTGAGTTTTAGTGGCAAGAGTCAGGTGTGCTCTTGACATTAGAACAAATCTCTCCCTTTTTCTACACTAGTACATTGTACTAGAGGTAGTGTAGTAAGCCACATTACTTTGAGCAAAAGAAACAATTACTATAGAAATTTAGTAGACTACCATGGCTATTTTTACCTACAAAAGTAGTAGTCTCCATCTTTATTTTCTATTATCTTTGGGAGTATTCTTGGCCAGCTTGCAAGTGGTATTAGTATCCATGGTTGCATTGGTTCTTTTGAGCTATTAAAGGGAACTTCACCCAAGTGGATAGACAAAAAAGACTCCAGTTGCTACAAGTAGCCCAAAGATAATTAGACTATTGGTAGAATTAGGCCTAGCTCAAAGGACAACAACAAAAAACTTTTATTACTTGTATAAATCACTTTGGAAGTCTCCAGTGTTAACTATTGAGCTTGCCCACTATTTCACACCAAGACTACCAACCTAGCTAAACGCCCTCAAGAAGTGAGGAAGACACATCTTCAGGGGAATACAAATCCTCTAACAAAGAAGTCCCTTCCTTTCTACTACCCTTCCTATTCTCCCAAATCTCCAATCTTTCCACTCCTTTTACTCCTTGAGTGTGATCTCCAATGGCCAAATAAATAGTCACCAATCAGGAGCTGATGCAACAACTCATTGCCAATCAATCTACTATGATGCAGTGGATTGCAAACCAATAGAGCTTGTCTATAAACAAGCCTAAGGAAATTAGGCACCCACCACCTACCTTTAATGGACAATGGGTTAACTTCCACCCATTTATTCAGAAGTTCTAGGCATACCTAGAATTAAACCCAAGGGTTTATATGTCTGAAGAAGAGAAGGTTAAATATCTCTTGGGGTTAATGGTGGATGGAGCAATAGCATAGTCCAGCCTATGGTATGATGAAATTAAAAAGGCTGGAAGAAGAGAAAGAGTCAAAGTGTCAAGAGCACACCTGACTCTTGTCACCAAAACTCAACTAATGCCTACAAAAACCCCTCTAAGATACAGGGTAACTAGTAATGGTTATTTTACTTCTCCTAAGGCTTAGAATGCAAGGGTGTACACTTCCCTGTGTACTATCCTTATTGTTACTTACACCAGAGCTTGTCAATCCCTAGGCTTTACTCCAAGTCTACTAGACTTTCAAGCAAAGGCTATTATTGAGACACCAGTATTCTTGTGTATACAAGTAGGTGTTAGGGTATCTTAACCTTGACAAGTTCAGAGCAGAGCCTTTACTTGCTTGAGTGCACTGAGCACTATGTTTGTTGTGTTATTGCAAATACAAATGGTCACCACTAGGGCTGGACCTGTCTATTGAAAGATATGCATATTTCAATACATCCAATCTTTCTAAATATTCCAATGAACACTTCAATAAATCATTTTATATCTCATCTATCACTGTTATTTATTTCAAGAATTTACAACCATTAGTTGTGGAGATATAAAGCAATTATTCATTCACTTTATTCTGAATATTTCCGAAATATATTCATATTTCAATATTTATTTCTTAAAATCATTTAAATATTCATTTTAAAATATCTTTTGTTTAAACAATTCACTTTACTTACTAATACACAATTGTGATTATAAATCAGCTTATAAATCACACAAATAAATTAGTAATCACCTTCAAAGATATTAGTAATATTTGAGATATATTACTAATATCACTTTCCTATTCATTCAAATATTCAATTTGCTTACAAATACTATACTTAGCTTACAAATCGGATTTGTCAGCATAAACCTTACGCTCTTTGCTTACCAAGCAGATTCCTTAAGCAAAGACATTGCTTACAAATCCTTCAGAAATTAGAATATTTTGTAGTATATAAACCCTAGCTAAATCAACTGTAAAATATAAGTTATTTCACTCAAAAATAGTGAGTTAAATAGTCTACAAGACTAGCTCCTAGGGTACTAACTTCACCCTAGACTTACCAAGTCTACAAGACAAGATTAGAAGCCATTTCCTCAAGGAAATAAAGTAGGTAGTCTCAAAGGGACACTGGCTATATCTTATCTTCTATATAGAATAGTTACTAACCGCTTCCCACCTAGGAAACTTTGCCTATATCTTAGGAACAATCTAAAGCCTGCACTTTTCACACAAGTAAGTGTTTGCTTCATAACAGGTAACTTGTGAGCTAGCATATAGCCACACTATACAACCCAAGAACTACCATAGTTCAATACTGTCTTATATATGTATATAGAGATTTGCACTAAGCTAGTCTCTTCTATAACCAGTACAGAGCACACTTATAACCTCCTAGCACAAAGCAGAGAGGATTTAGGATGGGAGAGAGAGAGAGAGAGAGAGATAGGGACTCTAAAGACAAAGTTTTATTATGTTAGTTAACTATTTAATATAAAGCACTACTATGCTTACCTGAAGACAAAAAGAATAAATCTGGGGTCTTTAGGTAGAAACACTACAGGGTTATATACTAATTCTACCTGGTCTGTGCACTTGGTACATGGTCTGTGCATGGTAATGCTAAGTATGATGTGATATTATACTACAATGAATCTATAATGACATCATAGTCTAGACCTATGCTCTAGGCCTTGCTTATATAATATATTACATGACTAGTAGTCACATGATGGCCAGTTATATGATGACTAGTCACATAACTTGCTTAGTCATCAGGGTACTTATACAATGTCTGCTTATATAATATACATATTATATACCAAAAAATTGAGAAAAATCAGGAAAAATTTGGAAAAATAATAAGAATTTCTAAATAAATTTATAGTACATTGATTGACTCATAACAAAAAGGACCAGTAATTTTTTCAGAGGTGCTTAAAAGCTTTGAAACCCTATTTGGAGCCTTTGATGAAAAAGTTGCCACAAGAGATTAACTGCACAACCTGAGACAAGGAACAACCTCTACAAGGAATTTTGAGATGGCATTTATGTTACTAGGTTGTAGGATGGGGTTATCAGATGATGACCTCAGAGAAAAATACTTGGAGAGAATGAACATCAAGCTCAGACATATCATTAAAGGTTGGGATAGAGACACCTCCACTCTTCAGTTGTTAATGAATACAGCACACAATGCAGAAGTCAACTTAATGAAAGAAGAAATATTGTCTAGTAGGAGGTACTGGTATAACAACAACCTACAACTTGACCTCCAACAAAGTGATCCAGATGCAATGGACATTTCTGCCACTATCTTGGGAGAAAAACCCAAGCTATTAAAAAACCCATTTTTGAGTACAGATCCTACTCAACAGACCTCCTTGTTGCAAGTGGCTACAATACAAAATAATCCGCCTCCTACATCTACAAACCCTTTCCAATGAAAGGATATTGTACACTATAATTGTCAGAAGAAAGGACATATAGCCTGGGATTGTAGAAGTCCTACAGCTAGTAAGGACAGCTCTAAAAATCCCTTTCAAAAGGTGGCGGCCACTTCAATGCCCACACCAACACCCCCAATCAACAACCAAGATGCAATAGTCATGATGCAAATGGATATGTTTAATATGATCCAAGAGCAAGGCCAGATGATTGCTGCCTTAAAGGACAAATTGGGTTTTTAGAATGGTCAGAGTATGAGGCAAATGCTTCTGACCACTATATACAAAATAGAATCTCTTCTTTCTCTGTTTCTTCTTCACTTTCAATTTCCTCTTCTGCTATACAAGGTATGAATGGACAACACCTAAAAATTCCTCTTATGTTCCATGGACATTTTTCCACTATTTCTATCTCTGCAATAATTGATTCAGGAGCTTCCTCCACTTTTATTAATAAAAAATTTATAGACAAAAACAATATAAAAACATTAAAATTACAAAAACTAATTCCTCTGTACAATATTGACAATTCACTAAATGCAATTGGATTCATCTCAGAATATGCTATACTTTTAACCCAGATAGGTACAGAATGTCAAAGGCTAGTTTTCTTAGTAGTAGATATTGGTACAGAGGATGTAATCCTAGGTATTGATTGGTTATAACTAGAAAATCCTCTTATTAACTGGAAAAAGGACATGTTACTCTAATGGACAATTTGTTAAAAGATGAGGAGTACAAAAAAATAAATAAAATCATAAAAGATGAGGACTCTCCTCCACTATTGGCAGCAACCTTAGGTTTACTGCCTCAATACCAGAAACATGCCAAAGTCTTTTCTGAAGCAGAATCCCAATGATTCCCTACTAGCAAACTCTATAACTATAAAATAGAGTTAGTAGAAGGAGCTGAAATGAAGAGGGCTAAGGTATATCTATTATCAATCCCAGAGTTGAAAGAATTAGATGTATATTTGGAGGAAAAATTGGCCAAAGGATACATAAGAAAATTGCAAAGCCCTTATGCATCTTTATTTTTCTTTATCCCAAAAAAGAATGGGAAACTTAGGCCTATAGTAGATTATTGTTGACTTAATAATATTACAATAAAGAACTCCTACCTGCTTCCTTTAATCTCCTCTATTGTGGATGGACTTTCTCAGGCAAAAGTGTTCACTAAATTGGACTTACAATAGGGATATAATAATGTCTTAATTAAAAATAGACACCAAGAACAAGCAGCCTTTATAACCCCTTGAGGACTGTTTGAACCCCTTGTAATGATCTTTGGTTTATGCAATGCCCTAGCCACCTTCCAAGCTATGATAGACAAAATATTCACAGACCTAATTGCACAAGGATTAGTGTATGTCTATATTAATGACATTATAGTTGCCATAGCTAGTTCAGAAGAACACCAGTGTCTAGTGCATGAAGTACTCAAGAGATTAGCAGAAAACAATCTTTTTGCTAATTTAGAAAAATGCCTATTTGAAGTCTCTAAGGTGGAATTCCTAGGGGTGATAATTGGCTACAATTGTGTATAAATAACCAATAAAAAAGTCCAAGCCATTCTTGACTGGCCAACCCCTACAACAGTTAAGGATATTCAAAAGTTCAGAGGTCTGGCCAACTATTACTGAAGGTTTATCAAAGGGTTCAGCAAGATAACTAAACCCCTGGATAGGTTAACTGGCAAAGGCACTTGGAAATGGGAAAAAGAGGAACAAGAATAATTTAACTATCTCAAGAAGGCTTTTACTACTGCCCCAGTATTAGCTATCTACAATCACTAGCAAGAAAGTTGGATTGAAACTGATGCCTCAGGATATGCAACAGGAGGAGTATTCTCCTAGTTGCAGGATGATGGTGAATAGTACCCTATTGCCTTCCATTCCAAATCCATGGATGACATACAAAGAAATTACAACATCTAGGATAAGGAAATACTTGCAATTATTTGAGCACTGGAAGAATGGTGCCACTACATTATTGGGTTACCTAAACTGGTGGAGATCTGGTCAGATCACAAAAACTTGGAATATTGGGCAACAAGTCAATACCTGAGCTGTCAATAAGCACATTGGTATCAGATCCTATAAGAATATAATTTTGTATTATATTATAAAAAAGGATCAACCAATGGACAAGCTAAAGCCCTATCTAGAAGACTGGATTTCTATACCAAAGACTCCCAGGATAACCTCAATGTCACCGTACTCCAGCCCTCCTACTTCAAGATAATGGCTGCAAAGAGAGGATATATACTAGTTGAAGGTGAAAAGGAGATCTTGGCAGAAATTAGGAAGGAGAGCACTGAGTTGCTGGAATCCCTTAATTAAATTGTCAAGATTGGCCCACAATGGATTACACTAGGATTGCAGGATTGGGAAACAGAGGATAGATTGGTTTTATATAGAGAAAAGGTCTTTATACCCCTGAAAAAGGAACTCAAAGAAAAGATTTTGGCTAAATACCATGATTCAGCCCTTGCTAGTCATCCTGGCTATACAAAGACCTTAGAACTTATTAGCAGAAGCTACTATTGGATTAACATAACAAAAGAAATAAACCAGTATATAGACTCTTGCTTACTCTGTTAGGCAAATAAACCAAGCTGACAAGCATTACCTGGACTCCTTCAACCCCTATCTGTACCTAGAAAACCATGGGAATACATTACCTCAGATTTGATAGTCAAACTACCTAAGTCACAAGGGTTTGATTCAATTCTAGTAGTAGTAGATAGGCTTACAAAATTGGCGCATTTCATACTAACCAACAAAAATATATCAGCCAAGGATATAGCCAATTTCTATATCAAAAATATATTTAAATTATATAGTGCCCCATCAACATGGATATTGGACTAAGAACCTCAGTTTGCTAGTTAAGTGATAAAAGATATACATGTTAGTCTATACATCAAGACAGCCTTGTCCACCGCATATTATCCATAAAGTGATGGACAGACTAAGTATGTTAATTAAGAAGTAGAGCAATATTTAAGAATCTTTTGCAATCATAGACAAACAAATTAGGTGGAATTGTTACCTTATGTGAAATTTATACATAACAATAGGAAAAATGAAAGCACACGCACTAGTACTTTTGAACTAACCTATAGCTATATTCTAAATTGGGAAGCAAGGAACATTCCAAATCCAACTCCAGGAGCTTTTAACTGGATTGAAAATGCTAAGGAAGCACAAAAAGAGGCACAAGCAGCATTAGGTTTAGCAAAAGAACAAATGGAACAATCATACAACAAAGGAAAAAAGATGTTTCCAGATTTAGAAGAAGAATAAGAAGTTTGGCTAAACACACAAAATTTAAAGCTTGATAGACCATCCAAGAAGTTAAGTCAGAAATAGATTAGCCCCTATAAAGTAGAGAAAAAGCTAAATAACTTGAACTACCAGTTGGATCTTCCAGCTAATCTCAAAATCCATAATGTGTTCCATGTTCACTTGCTAAAACCACATCATACCTTGGATCATCACTAAAAACCTTTACCTCCAGTAGAAGTGGAAGGAGAAGAAGAGTATAAAATGGAAGAAGTATTTAATTCAAGGATGCGACAAGGAAAACTAGAATTTCTGGTAACATGGAAAGGATATCCAGAAGAACAAAAATAGGTCAGAGAATTAGATATGTATATAGATGATACAATCAGAGAATTCTATAAGTCCAATCCTAGTGCTCTAAGAAAGATCAGTGCTACACTATTTAATCTTCTTCCATTCCAAAACTGGGATAATATGACAGAATAGCAACCCAAGTCGGATTACCTCTAAGGAGGGGGTAATGTTATGAGTCAATCTATATACTATAAATTTATTTAGAATTTCTCATTATTTTTCCGAAATTTTCCTGATTTTTCTCGATTTTTTGGTATATAATATGTATATTACATAAGCAGACATTATATAAATACTCTGATGACTAAGCAAGTCATATGACCAATCATCATGTAACTAGCCATCATATGACTACTAGTCATATAACATATTATATAAGTAATGCCTAGAACATAGGTCTAGACTATAATATCACCATAGACTTATAATGGTGCAATATCACATCATACTTAGCACTACTGTGCACAGACCATGTACTAGGTACACAAACCAGGTAGAATTAGTATATAACCCTATAGTGCCTCTACCTAAAGACCCTAGATTTGTTTTCTTCATCTTTAGGTAAGTATAAGTAGTACTTTGTATTAAGTATAAGCTAACATAATAAAAACTTCATCTTTAGAGCCTATCTCCCTCTTCCTTCCCCCTCCAAATCCTCTCTGCTTTATACTAGGAGGTTACAAGTGTGCTCAGTACTATTTATAGTAAGGGTATACTTAGTACTACCCTTGTGTGTATATATAAGACAGGTCTAGCCCTCTAGGTGACCATTTGTATCAGTAATAACACAAACTACATTATGCTTAGTGCACTTACCCCAACAAAAGCTTTATTAAACTATAGTAGTTCTAGGATTGTATAGTGTAGCTATATACTAGCTTATAAGTTACCTATTATGAAGCAAATACTTACTTGTAGAGAAAAATACAGGCTTGGGGTGTTTCCTAAGAATAGGCAAAGTTTCCTAGGTGGGAAGTGGTTAGTAACTGTGCTATACTGAAGATAAGATATAGCCAGTGTCCCTTTGAGACTACCTACTTTATTTCCTTGAGGAAATGGCTTCTGATCTTGTCTTGTAGACTTTGTAAGTCTAGGGTGAAGTTAGTATTAATAGAGCTAGTCTTGTAGACTATTTAACTCACTATTTTCAAATGAAATAACTTATATTTTACAGTTGATTTAGCTAGTGTTACAAGTCAATCTATGTACTATAAATTTATTTAAGATTTCTCATTATTTTTCTGATTTTTCTCCAATTTTTCTCTATTTTTTGGTATATAACATGTATATTACATAAGTAGACATTATATAAGTACTCTGATGACTAAGCAAAGTCATGTGATCAGTCATCATGTGACTGGCCATTATGTGACCACTAGTTATATAACTTATTATGTAAAGCAGGTCTAGAGCATGGGTCTAGAACATAACACTATCATAGACTCACTATAGTGCAATATTGTATCATACTTAGCACCTCTGTGCATAGACCATATACCAGTGCACAGACCATGTACCAGTGCACAGACCAGGTAGAAACAGTATATAACCCTATAGTGCCCCTACCTGAAGACCCTAGATTTGTTCTCTTTATCTTTAGGTAAGCACAGTAGTGCTTTGTATCTAATAGTTAGCTAATACAATAAAAAACTTTGTCTTTAGAGCCTATCTCTTCCCCCTCCCCTCTCAAAATCCTCTTTACTTTGTGTAAGGAGGTTATAAGCATGCTCTGTGCTGCTTATAGAAGAAATGTGCTTAGTGCTATCTCTATGTGTGTATATAAGAGAGGTCTAGCCCTAGTGGTGACCATTTGCATCTACAATAATATAACAAATATAGTGCTCAGTATACTTAAGCAAGTAAAGGCTTTGCCCTACACTTGTTAAGGTTAAAATACCCCAACACCTACTTGTATACACAAGAACACTGGTGTCTCAATAATAGCCTTTGCTTGAAAGTCTAGCAGACTTGGAGTAAAGCTTAGGGATTGACAAGCTCTGGTGTGAGTGACAATAAGGACAGTGCATAGGGAAGTGTACACCCTTGCATCCTAAGCCTTAGGAGAAGTAAAATAACCATTACTGGTTACCTTGTATCTTAGAGGGGTTTTGGTAGGTGTTAGTTGAGTTTTAGTGGCAAGAGTCAGGTGTGCTCTTGACAGCTAGAGTTTATATACTACAAAATATTCTAATTTCTGAAGGATTTATAAGCAATGTCTTTGCTTAAGTAATCTACTTGGTAAGCAAAGAGCATATGGTTTATGCTGACAAATCCGCTCTGTAAGTTAAGTATAGTATTTGTAAGCAAATTGAATATTTAAATGAATAGGAAAGTGATATTAGTAATATATTTTAAATATTACTAATGTCTTTAAAGGTGATTACTAATTTATTTATGTGATTTATGAGCTGATTTATAATTATAATCATGTATTAGTAAGTAAAGTGAATTGTTTGAATAAAAGATATTTAAAATGAATATTTAAATGATTTTAAGAAATGAATATTGAAATATGAATATATTTTGGAAATATTCAGAATAAAGTAAGTAAATAATTGTTTTATTTCTCCACAACTAATAGTTGTAAATTCTTGAAATAAATAACAGTGATAGATAAGATATAAACTGATTTATTAAAGTGTTCATTGGAATATTTAGAAAGATTTGATATATTTGTCACGACCCCCTCCGCACACAAGTGGCTCCCACTCCGACATTTCCAACATGTCCCCACTCACCCCCACCCACTACCATCCAACAACCAAAGACACCTCTCCGGCTCCCAACTTCCGCTCTCCGCCCTCCGCGATTCAGGCGTCGGAACCAGCAACCCCTTGCTTGGCACCCAATTGGGGTCCCGGAGTCTTTTCCTCTTCTCACGTATCCTGTTTTCCCATCATTTTCCCCACACGTTCTGGTACCCTTGTTCACATAGATAGTTTCGGCTCATTTGCACCCTGTATTCCGTTTCCCACTCTCCGTCTCACTTCATTTCTATTCCTCTTGGTATCCTCCTGTTACTATAGTATTTATACCAACCTAGCATGTACCTAGCTACCTCAGTTCGGAAATCAACTTAGTTCCCCTTCTCCTGTCTGACTTCTGTCCCGGACCGCAACTAGGCAAGGGCCTGACACATACGTCTTGGCCAAGTCCGGTCACCCCTCTCCTTTCCTATCAACTCTTCCATCTCTACTCCTGTTCACTCTGTCTGTTAAGTCTCGGACGGACGGAGATAGCAGAAAAGGGAAGGGGCGGAGCGGAACGGAAGCGGAGACGGAGTGAACAGGAGTAGAGATGGGAGAGTGGATAGGAAAGGAGAGGGGTGACCGGACTTGGCCAAGACGTATGTGTCAGGCCCTTGCCTAGTTGCGGTCCGGGACAGGAGTCAGACAGGAGAAGGGGAACTAAGTTGATTTCCGAACTGAGGTAGCTAGGTACATGCTAGGTCGGTATAAATACTATAGTAACAGGAGGATACCAAGAGGAATAGAAATGAAGTGAGACGGAGAGTGGGAAACGGAATACGGGGCGCGAATGAGCCGAAACTATCTATGTGAACAAGGGTACCAGAACGTGTGGGGAAAATGATGAGAAAACAGGATACGTGAGAAGAGGAAAAGACTCCGGGACCCCGGTCGGGCGCCGAGCAAGGGGTCGCTGGTTCCGACGCCCGAATCGCGGAGGGCGGAGAGCGGAAGTTGGGAGCCGGAGAGGTGTCTTTGGTTGTTGGATGGTAGTGGGCGAGGGTGAGTGGGGACATGTCGGAAATGTCGGAGTGGGAGCCACTTGTGCGCGGAGGGGGTCGTGACACTGTCTCCACTTCCATTCCGCTCCGCCCCTTCCCTTTTCTGCTATCTCCGTCCGTCCGAGACTTAACAATATTGAAATATACATATCTTTCAATAAGCTTTATACCTAGTTGGCCAGGGTTAAGATACCTCAACCCCTATCTGCATACACAAGATAACTTGTGTCTTAACTATAGGCCTTGCTTGAAAGTCTTGTAGACTTGGAGTAAAGCCTGGTGATAGAAAAGCTTGAGTTTAAGTGAAAGTAGAGACAGGACACAGAGAAGTATACACCCCCACATCCTAAGTCCTAGGAAGAGTAAAAAAGGCCTTACTGCCTACCCTATACCTTTGAGGGGTTTCTGTGGACTTTGGTTGAGTTTTGGTGGTAAGAGTCAGGTGTGCTCTTGATATAAATAGTTACTACAAGGGCTAAACCTGTCTTATGCATGTACATAGGAGTAGCACTAAGCACACTCCTACTATAAGCAGCACTGAGCACACTTATAACCTTCTAGCACAAAGCAGAGAGGATTTAGTGGATAGGGAGAGGGGAGATAGGGACTCTGAAGACAAAGTTTATTATGTTAGCTAACTATTAGATATAAAGCACTACTATACTTATCTAAAGACAAAGAGAATAAGTCTAGGGTCTTTAGGTAGAGGTACTATAGGGTTATATACTATTTCTACCTGGTCTGTGCACTAGTATATGGTCTGTGCACAGAGGTACTAAGTATGATGCAATATTGCACCATAGTAAGTCTATGATAGTGTCATGTTCTAGACCTATACTCTAGATCTGCTTACATAATAAGTTATATGACTAGTGGTTACATAATGGCTAGTTACATGATGACTGATCACATGATTTTGCTTAGTTATCAAAGTACTTATATAATGTTTGCTTATGTAATATACATATTATATACCAAAAAATAGAGAAAAATCAGGAAAAATTTAGAAAAATAATGAGAAACTCTAAATAAATTTATAGTACATAGATTGACCTGTAACATAAGGATTAGTAACTAGAAAAGTATACCAAAGTAGGAGAATAATAGTATACAATTATATATTTAAGTTACTAAGGTCTAAGAGATATTCCCTATCTTACAAACCTCTTTTGTCAATACTATCATTACTGTTCATTGTCCCAGGCACTCTTTATGCCTCTAAGCCCCTACATCAGCAAAATTACATGGCACTTTTCAACTTTTAACTTTCAACTTTTTATACTTTTTATACATTTTTGCAACTTTTAGGTCATTTCTAGGGGTAGACTCTTGGAATCTCCTTGTTAAAAATAAACTTAGATTTTTTGTTTTTTTAAGTAACTCTACATACATAGTTTTTAATGCTTTTTACAACTTTATTAAGCTTTTTGAAGTCAACTCATTACAACAAACAAAAAATGACAACTTAATAAGAGAGCGGCTTAATAACAGACAAAGGCTCAAAAATAGATAGTAGC
The DNA here is from genome assembly GCA_018343915.1 of Agroathelia rolfsii. NCBI lineage: Eukaryota > Fungi > Basidiomycota > Agaricomycetes > Amylocorticiales > Amylocorticiaceae > Agroathelia > Agroathelia rolfsii. The sequence goes on from JABRWF010000002.1 coordinate 5,068,674, forward strand.
TAAGAAATAGATAGCAGCTTAAGCCAAAATGGCAATCTATAGTTGCCATCTATGCAAGCACTCCCTTTAGTTGCAATATACACCTCTCAATGCAAATATTGTCCTCAATGCCCCTGAACATGTCCTACAATGGCTCTGAGCCTTATGTAAATGCTTACACTCAAGAATATAATGCGGCGGGATACAGTTGCTCAAGGGAGGACCGCAACAGGGGGAGGACTGTGGTGCAAAGGGGCATGATTGCTCAAGGGAAAGCGTGGTATAGGGAGAGTAGCACAGGGGGACACGGTCACTCAAGTGGGCATGGTTGCTCACATAGGCACAGTAGCTTGAGGGAAAGCGCAGCATAGAGGGAGACTGATATGGGGGGACATGGTCACTTAAGGGGCCAAAGTTACTTACGTGGGTGTGGTTGCTCAAGGAAAAGTGCGGCACAGGGGGAGACTAGCACCGTCACACTCAATGGGGAATCATTGCTCACCCGGGCATAGTGGCTCTAGGAAAAGTGCAACGTAGGAAGAGACTAGCCCAGGGGGACATACTTACTCAAGGGGCCAAAGTCACTCATACAGGGACAGTGGCTCCAGGGAAAGCACAGCACAGGGGGAGACTGGCATAAGGGGACACAGTTGCTCAAGGAGGCACAGCCATCTGTGGTTGATATCTATACAGGCACTTGCTTTAGTTACAATCTCATTCTCAAAGAGTAAGAGACCTTCATTGAATATATGCTCATCTATTAACAAAACTCGGGCCTGAGCAACTGTGCAGTTCATATCCTCCCAAGACAGACGGCCTTTCTCATTTGAGATTGTGATCTGCTCAGATTTACCGGTGCCTTTATTGGCAGTGGAGACCTTCATGATACTGTTAGCGTCAATCTTGAAGGTAACCTCAATCTAAGGAACACCACAAGGAGCGGGAGGAATACTGTTGAGCTTAAACTTGCTAAGCAGGTTGTTGTCCTTGGTCAGCAAATGCTTTCCCTTAAAGACCTGGATGAAGACAGTGGCCTAGCTGTTGGCCATGACAGAGAAAATGAAGATCTGTAATTTTTTTGTTAGGAATGCCCACCATTGAAAATATGGATGAAGATAGCGGCCTAGCTGTCCAATGTAGTGGAGAAAATGAAGATTTGCAATGTCTTTGTGGAAAAGGCTTACCCTTAAAGACTTGGATAAACATGATGCCCTAGCTGTTGGTCATAATGGAGAAAATAAAAATTTGCAACTAGTATCAGTGACTATACCAAGAACACATTCCACACAAATACACAGAATATGGTCTTTGATACTAAGCATCTCATGGGTTGTAAGATGAATAACCTCAACATCAAGCACAATATCAAGCACTGCCCCAAGCACTAGCCCTTCAAGGTTATCAAGAAGAATAGGAAGCCTTCCATCCAAGTTAAATACTACGGTGATGTAAAGAGCACCTGAAGTTTAGATGCCCGCTTGATGATATGTGGAAACCTAGAGTTGTCAATGTCATAGCAATTGTCCTAGTTATTGCAAGAGAACATGCTAGCTGCCCCCTCAGGAAGGACATATTCCCTGGTTGAGTATAGCCCAAAAGTGCAAAGAAGCCAAGTCAAAAATTAGTGTAAAAATTCTATTGATGAGGGATAGTAATAACATACAGCTTGCACCATTAGAACCAATGCACCAACTGGCAGACTGGTGGTCCTGTGCTTCTGAGGGACTACCTCTAGCCATGCTTGATAGTGTGCATAGACCAAAATAATTATGGAGGACTCCATAGAGCCCTATCACAAATATAAGTGCAGATTTCACGGAAGAAAGAAAGAAAACATACTTTGCAAATGACCGGGGAGGGCCTCCTCCTCAGCCTCAGTTCCTCCCCAGTATTGGGTATAGTAAAAGGGCCGGTCCCTGTCTGGTGTACCTAAGAGCTTGGAGACCAGTTTTGTTTTAGCAGAGGCATCAAGAGCGGAAACCTTGTTTTTGTGAGCAACCTCTTTAAACTCCGGCTCAACAGCTCTGATGGCACGTTTGGCAAACTGGCTTTGCCATTGTGTGATCTTATTATTAGCTTAAAGAAGGATTAATTGTATATCATATATAGGAAAATACTAACATACTAATTTTGAGACAATTGCCATGAGCCATGAGCCCTTTTCAAGCTCCACGCCAGTTGCAATCTTCCGGAATTCCTGCAGCTGGGTTTCCTGGATAGGAGTCTAAGCCTCCAAAATGCCCAGATACTGAATGAGAAAATATGAAAAGTTACAAGCAAAGATCTGCTTATAGTTTTGAGGGAGATCAGAAATACAAATCTTGGCCTTGAGAGTCTTCTCTTCCTAGGATGCCAAACCAGAGTTGGATTTAGTGTCTTTATGACCCCGTTGTTGCTTGGAGGGTGCTGGCTTGGAGCCACCAGTTGATGTAAATTTTGCGTATAGCCTACTGGCAGCCTATAAAAAAAATACAATAAAAATAGTCAGTGATGAGTAGCTAATATGAGATGCAAGCACTATAAAATTAACACTATACTTACTGCAACATCTGCTGGGCCTACTTTGTCTACAACAGTAGTAGATACTTGGGCTGCGAGATTTGCGGCATTGGCATTAAGGGCATCTTGTTTGACTAGATTGGGCCGGACTTGGACTGGTACTGGCAAAGAGTGTTAACTACTCAGCAGTGAGACAATAATTAGGGATAGGTGTTGGGATATCAAGGTTAAATACTCTTCTAGAGATCTGACAATGCAGGTCAGGTCAAACTCCTCAAACTCTTCCCACAAGTGAGTATTGTCTTGGAAATTATTATGCCCAAAGTCATTGCTATCATTATTATGCCCATTGTCTGTCACTACGGCACTGTACTTGTTGTCACTCAAAGAGGATTGGTCAGACATTATAGCTAGCCACATATGACTCTTTTTAGACCAAGTCACGCATTATAGCAGAGGCGAGTTCTTATTGACTCCATCATCCATGCTTTCAAGTTGAAAATACAAGTCTTTCAGCCGCTGCTGGTGCTTATTATCTTTAGCCTACAGAGCAGCCTTCTTCTGTAACTTGGCTTGTTTTTCTGCATTGATTTCTTCTTGAGTCTGATGCTTCCTTTGTATTGCCCTGTAAGGGGCCTATTGCTGCTATGCACTGATATTGGCAGATGTATTTTTTTTATCCCTGATATTGATTATGATATTGGCTTAGACACGGATAGGCCCAGATTACTCCTGGAGCACCCTAACAGGGACTGTGCCACCTAGCCATAATTTTATTCACATTGCTGGCGCATTTTATTTTAGCGTAATCAAATGCCTATCAACAAGTTGTATTGCCCCTCTGTATATGCCGTGCAGTCTTCACAAAATACAATTTTTTATTCAAATCCAATGGATGACACCCAAGCAACTAATAAAATGACAATTCATTTCATATATCCTACTATTAGGATCAAGTCAGCAATCTATATCTTGTCCTCAAGAGCCCTGTTACTTGGGTTTGAATTTAAAATCTTGATTTTTTGACTCATGGCTTACTAATGTGTCTTATTATACCCGTAAAATATAAGTATATGTTTCTACCTGGAGATACATATCAATTATGCTCTGTTGCTAGCTGTGGGCACAGATTCAAATAAATCAGCAGTGTTACTCAACATGTCAAGTCCTGTCATCAACCACCACCATTGACGCAGCCACCTCAGACCCCAACAATGACCACAAATGGATCTGAACTTACACATTTGCACTTGAACTACCACCACAAACGCTGTAAAATAAGCAATTGTGACGTTCAAATAGACAACGTCTTCAATGAAGACATTAATATAATTAACTTTGACAATGAAGATATTGATATGCTGTACATAAATGATTGCAACATCAAATACGGCAATTCTGATGTTTAGGATCACAATTTAGACATCAAAATAGATGAGCCAGTATGAGTTTTTCATTCCATTGATTTCAGAACATATACTTACGGCCTTTTGACCAATAGCTTCTTTGAATTCAGGTATTTTTTTCAATTTTCGGCAAATATGCTTGATTCTGATTGTTTCTTTCTTCTCTATTTGTCCAATCAACAGCAACCAGTTAATGGTCATTGATTCCCCTTACCTAGAACACCCAAACAAGCGTGTTTAAGTCATCAACCATCTGTTCCTTGATGGTTGGTAGGAAAATGGACTTGAATACTTTTTTTATATATTAAAATTTGGTATATTTCATTTAAAAAAGGCGTTCCCTGTGATGAGGACAGTTACAACCTTGAGTTGGGTGCTCTTTCTCTACCTCCAACCAACCATCATGATAATCCATTCTTCCTGTTAACTTCTTTTGCTAAATTTGAACTAGCCAAGTAGGCTATGTATCATGTATGTCTCTTAGGCACTGAAATCCAACAATTTGCCAGGATCTGGTCAGCTTTCCATCCTGGCACAGAATTACCCTTCAAGAACCTTGGCAAGCTATGTGCAAAGGTCAATAGCATTGAACAAGGCAACATCGGATGGTCTTTGTTTAAGATCCAATATAAAGGCCTTATCAACAAGTCATTGATAGAATGGAAAAAAAAAGGGAGTACAAGGTATAGTACAGGGACCCACTAATAGTTGCTGAGCAACAGATATCAAACAAGGAATTTGCAAATGAAATTGATTGGGCTCCCAAGAGGATTTTTGATACAAATGGTCATTACATTTATACCAATCTTGCAAGTAGAAATTGGATGTGGAATCAAGTGGTATTAGTAATCATCAAACTTTATAACCACATAATCTAATCATGATTATTCTTTAGAATATCCTTGCATAGGATGAAGCTACGCATAGCGCCGTATTTACGCCCATCATCTTAGGGAGTGATAAAACTACAACTTCCGTTGCAACCGGCTAAAATGAGTATTATCCACTCTACTTGTCTCTGGAAAACATTCATAACTCTACTCACCGAGCTCACTGTAATGCAATTACCCCTATAGTATTCCTGGCTATCCCAAAGAGCAAGTAAATATTAAAATTCCCATTTTGGCCTCAAGAGAGTATACAAACTCACTAGATTGGCCCAATTTTTGTTGCCAATTATTCCACATGTCTCTACATTATATTTTACTCCCTCTTTGGCCTTTTATGACATCTCCACGTGTAACCATATGTGCTGATAGTCATTACTGTACAGTTATATACGGAATTAGGCCGTATATTGCAGATTATCCCAAACAGGCACTTCTGTCTTGCATTGTTCAGGGATGGTATGGCAAGTAAGACAACACAACTCAATATCATAGCATATTTCTAATCCCCTTTCACAGATGCTTTGCTTAAGCAAATGACCTTGATGCTGGTGGTTCATATCAAAACCACAAGTGTACAGCAATTATTTGACGGGCACTGTCTAAGAAAGATACCTGGGATAAGTTTAATATCATTAGCACCATTCTGATACGTATTTTTTTCTTGTATATATTTGCTTCACTGATTTGACTGTACAACTGCAGCCATTTACAGCCCATTTCTTCTGCGCCAATATTCACAAACTTTTGGCTTCTGACCTCCTGCATTAGATTATCAAGGGCACTTTCAAGGACTACATAGTCTAATGGATTTGCGACTATATCAGACTTGAGTATGGAGGTAATGCGAATCAAATTCTTGCCAATATTGATTGCCAGTTCATCCCTTTATCTACATTTTAGAGTTATATATTTTTTTTAACTAACCAAGGCTCTCAGTATTGTAGTAGTGCCAGGATTCCCTAGACTTGGGCAATTTTAAGCAATGGACAGGAAATAACTCAAAAGCATTAATGAATGTACTATCTTTGTTACTCTGAAGCTAGCTACATAATATTGATAGCTCAACAACAACAATATCAGGTGTACCTTACAGCAATTATTGGCTATGTGCCAAACAATATGGTTAAAGCACTTTCTGCATTTCTTGACTTTTGTTATCTTGTTTGTCATTTGACAATTGATCACAACTCACTGGTAGCTATTAATAGTGCCCTCAAGCAATACCATAAGTATTGTGATGTATTTCTAGAGCATTGTACCTATAAAGGTTTTTTGTTGCTATGATAGCATGCATTAATGCATTATCATCACCTCATCCAACAGTTTAGCTCGCCAAATGGTCTCTGCTCATTGATCACCAAGTCAAAACATATTAAAGCAGTCAAGGAACCTTATCAACAATTCAACAAATATAATGCACTTGGTCAGATGCTCCTCACTAACCAACGGTAGGATAAACTCCATTGTGCACGTATCGAGTTTACTACTTGTCTTGCATCTCTAGATCCTACTTGTACCAATTTGCTCAGCTCCAATAACAATAACAAAGAAGGCCCTTGCACTGTACCAAGGGTTATGAATAGAGTTAAGCTGTGTGACTCAGAAGGTAAGTCCTATCATGTGTGTAATTTGGTTTAGTTGATAATGAGTATTGATATAGGTAGGTGCTATGCTAAGGATTTGAATGTTTTAGTGAAGCAAACTGGCCTTGCTGATCTACTGTTGCTTATATAACAATATCTCTACAGACTAGAGCATCCTGACAAAGATGTTGATAACATGCCTGTACAAAGGCTACCTAAAGTTGAGGGCAAGATTTGTATTTTTGAATCTGCAATTGCAGAGTTTTATGCACCAAGCAATTTATATGGAATTGGGGGGATACACTGTGAATGTATTTGTGCCAGTCCATCATAGGCAAAGGGTTGAGGCAGATTCAATACTACTTTCATATCAACTCAGCCTCATTTGCAAGGATTTGTAGGACTAGATGTGGCTTATGTCTGTCTACTTTTTAGAATCAAATATAAGAATCAAATACATTTCCTTGCACTTATCCACTAGTTTATAAAAGTAGACAGATGCCCATGCCCCATTACTAGTCTTTGGAAAGTCAAACCGGAGTATGTTCTTTCTACTAATACAAATGGTTGTTGTCAAAAGCCACTTGTTCAAGTTATGCACTTAGATATGTTTGTACGCGGTGTGCATTTAATTGGCGCTCTAGGAACATGCACAATACCGAGATCACTGACACATTTGGACTTATTAGATGCATTCAATATGTTTGTTATTAATAAATACATAGACCACCATGCGTTTGAAATAGCATACTAATTGTAATATACTATTTTTATGATGATCTTTTACCGTTGTTGACTTTAGCTGTGGTGAAAACTTAAGGCAAAATAGTTCCGGAATATTCTCAGCTTTGAACCAGCAGAATCAAGCTGCATCCCTCTGCCAAGTCTCTCCTACTTATTATGCTGCATACTCTCTGCAAGCTCAAAACCAAGACAAGAACACTGAATATGGTTTCCACTTGGATATATTAGGTGTTTGAGCAATCCAACTATACATGTGAGCTAGTTCTGGCTTCAGGTTAACACAAGTCAATAGCGCGTCTTTAGCAATTGACCTCAGTCAAATTTGACAACAGGATATGGACTGGTATAGAAAGAAATAAACTACGTAGGATGCAAATTTTAGCAAACAATAAGCAGCGGTATAAAGGTTGACCATTCTATTTCTAAAAATTGTATATGCTTACAGCCACTGTATTAATCCAGGTCTTCAAAGGTAAGCTTTCCAAAGAAGCCTTGGATTTTTTTCTACTGCATCCAACAGTCAGGCCACTGTATTAATCCACGTCTTTGAAGGTAAGCTTTCCTTACAAAAAAGACGCTTGGTGTTAAAGACCATGTTTTGTACGCTTGTGTGAAATATGTTCTTGGCATATTTACTAATGCTATGTTACTTTTTTTGACTAGCATTAGTCAGTGATCAACCGCTTTCCTTCCTCAAGGGTGAAGTCACAGATGTCAAGGCTCACGCTCTTGACTATCTAAACAACAGAGGTGACCCCTATTCACACCATAAACAGAACAATGTACCGCTACTAGGTCCCAAAGGTGTACTCCAAGTCTAGAAGACTTTCCACCAAAGGCTACTGTTGACTAATGACTTGTTACTGCTTGCTTAGTAAAGAAGGGAGTGCTAAACACTCTGAGACGCTTAGATTCTTTCTTAGAGGGTAATAACCCTAAGTCACACTTTGCCCTGATTTATTAAGGGACTTGATATAGAGAGGGGGAGGCAGGCAATACAGCCTGTTCTATGGCTTGCTTAGGTCCTTATACAACCCCTAGGCTAACAAGGCACAAAGGGAGGGCAAGGGTGAGAGGGCTAGGACAATGAGCCTGAAGGCAAATGTATTAGTAAATAGTAAAGAGAGATGTACATGCTTATTTACTCACCTGAAGGCAAAAGGTTGAAGCTAAGGCCTTCAGAGAGTGTTACAGGGTCCTTATATAAGTTTCAGGGGTGGTCTGTGCACTTCTGAATGGTCTGTACACAGAGACAGAAATAGAAAGGAATGCTAAACATAGTACAAATGGATGACTGAGCATGATGGTGCAATCATTGCATTATCAGCTGATTAATCAAGAGTCTAGACTTGGAATGAACTAGAAGGGTCTAGACTCTGTTTACTAATAGGTACTGGTACAAAGGTATAATGATGGCCGGTTATATAACTAAGTACTCTGTAACCAATTGTCCTAGGCGGTCTATTATGAATAAATAATGTGTAGAAAATCCAAGAAAAATGGTAAAAATACAAGAAAAATACAGGAAAATAAAGAAAAATTAGGAGAGTCTGGGTGTACCCATGACAACAGACGTTGTCATGGTATTTGACTTGGATGGAAGGCTTCCTGTTCTTCTTGATAACCTTGAAGGGCTAGCGCTTGGGGCAGTGCTTAATATTGTGCTTGATATTAGGGTCATCTATCTTATAACCTATAAGATGCTTAGTGTCAAAGACTGTATTCTGTACATTTGTGTGGAATGTGTTCTTGGTATAGTCACTAATGCTAGTTGCAAATTTTCATTTTCTCCATCATGGCTGACAGCTAGGGCATTGTGTTCATCCAAGTCTTTAAGAGTAAGCTTTTTCCACAAAGACATTGCAAATCTTCATTTTCTCCACCACATCAAACAGCTGGGCCGCTATCTTCATCCACATCTTCAATGGTGGGTATTCCCAACAAAAAAATTATAGATCTTTATTTTCTCTGCTATGGCCAACAGCTAGGCTGCTGTCTTTATCCAGGTCTTTAAGGGCAAGCGTTTGCTGACCAAGGACAACAACCTGCTTGGCAAGTTTAAGCTCAACAATATTCCTCCCGCTCCTCATGATGTTCCTCAGATTGAGGTTACCTTCAAGATTGACACTAACAGTATCATGAAGGTCTCCACTGCCAATAAAGGCACCGGTAAATCTGAGCAGATCACAATCTCAAATGAGAAAGGCCGTCTGTCTTGGGAGGATATGAACTGCACAGTTGCTCAGGCCCAAGCTTCGTTAATAGATGAGCATATATTTAATAAAGGTCTCTTACTCTTTGAGAATGAGATTGTAACTAAAGCAAGTGCCTGTATAGATATCAACCACAGATGGCTGTGCCTCCTTGAGCAACTGTGTCCCCTTATGCCAGTCTCCCCCTGTGCTGCGCTTTCCCTGGAGCCACTGTCCCTGTATGAGTGACTTTGGCCCCTTGAGTGAGTATGTCCTCCTAGGCCAGTCTCTTCCTACGTTGCACTTTTCCTAGAGCCACTATGCCCGGGTAAGCAATGATTCCCCATTGAGTGTGACGGTGCCAGTCTCCTCCCATGCCACACTTTTCCTTGAGCAACTACGCCTACGTAAGCAACTTTGGCCCTTTAAGTGATCATGTCCCCCTATATCAGTCTCCCTCCATGCTGCGCTTTCCCTCAAGCTACTGTGCCTATGTAAGCAACTATACCCACTTGAGTGACTGTGTCCCCCCACACCACTCTCCCTATACCGCGCTTTCCCTTGAGCAATCATACCCCTTTGTACCACAGTCCTCCCCCTGTTATGGTCCTCCCTTGAGCAACTATATCCCGTCACATTATATTCTTGAGTGTGAGCATTTACATAAGGCTTAGAGCCGTTGTAGGATATGTTCAGGGGCATTGGGGACAATGTTTGCATTGAGAGGCGTACATTGCAACTAAAGGGAGTGCTTGCATAGATGGCAACTATAGATTGCCATTTTGGCTTAAGCTGCTATCTATTTCTTAGCTGCTATCTATTTTTGAGCCCTTGTCTGTTATTAAGCCACTCTCTTATTAAGTTGTTATTTTTTGTTTGTTGCAATGAGTTAACTTCAAAAAGCTTAATAAAGTTGTAAAAAGCATTAAAAACTATATATGTAGAGTTGCTTAAAAAAACAAAAAATCTAAGTTTATTTTTAACAAGGAGATTCCAAGAGTCTACCCTTAGAAATGACCTAAAAGTTGCAAAAATGTATAAAAAGTATAAAAAGTTGAAAGTTAAAAGTTGAAAAGTGCCATGTAATTTTGCTGATGAAAGTACTATTCATGGCAAAGTACCTATAGACAACAAAAGACTACTATTATAACCATGCCATAGACACTATAGTATTTAATTATGTTTACCAAGTATATACCTAGTGTTAAGAGCACATCTGTCTCTTGTCACTAAAACTCAACCAGTGCCTATAAAAACCTCTATAAGGTACAAGGTAGCCTGTAAGGGCTGTTTTACTTCTCCCAAGGCCTAGGAAGTACAGGTGTACATGCCTTATGCCTGGTCTTAACTATCACTTACTTTAGAGTGCTCTAGTCTCTAAGCTTTACTCCAAGTCTATAAGACTTTCAAGTGAGGGCTACTGTTGCAACACTAAAGGTCTTGTGTATGCTAATATAGGTGCAGGGTATCTTAACTGCAACAAGTCAAGGGCAAAGCCTTTTCTTGCTTGAGTACACTAAGTACTATGTAGGGTTTATGTTGTTATGGATGTAAATGGTTACTACAAGGGCTGGACCTATCTTATGTATATATACAAGGGTAGCACTAAGCACACCCTTACTATAAGCAGCACAAAGCATGCTTATAACCCTCTGGCATAGAGTGTTATAAGTATATCTAGAATCTCCTAATCTTTCTTTATTTTCCTGTATTTTTTTTGTATTTTTACAATTTTTCTTGGACTTTCTATACATTATTTATTTATAATAGATAGCCTAGGACAATTGGTTATAAAGTACTTAGTTATATAACTGGCCATCATTGTACCTTTATACCAGTACCTATTAGTAAATAGAGTCTAGACTTTTCTAGTTCCTTTTAAGTCTAGACTCTTGATTAATCAGCTGTTAAGTCTTAGATGGATGGAGATAGTAGAAAGGGAAGAGGTAGAGCAGAATAGAAGTAGAGATGGAGTGAACAGGAGTAGAGGTGGGAGAGTGGATAGGAAAGGAGAGGGATGACTAGACTTGGCCAAGACATATGCATCAGGCCCTTGCCTAGTTATAGTCTGGGACAGGAGTTAGACAGGAGAAGGGAAACTAAGTTGATTTCCAAACTGAGGTAGCTAGGTATATGCTAGGTCAGTATAAATACTATAGTAGCAGGAGGATACTAAGAGGAATAGAAATAAAGTAAGATAGAGAGTGGGAAATAGAATATGGGGTGTAAATAGGCCAAAACTATCTATATAAATAAGAGTACCAGAATATATGGGGGAATGATGGGAAAACAGAATACGTGAGAAAAGGAAAAGACTCTAGGACTCTAATTAGGCACCAAGCAAGGGGTTACTGATTCTAATACCTAAATTATAGAGGATAGAGAGCAGAAGTTGGGAGCCAGAGAGGGATCTTTGGTTGTTGGATGATAGTAGATAAGGGTAAGTAGAGATATATTGGAAATATCAGAGTGGAAACTACTTGTATATAGAGGGGGTTGTAATATTAGCTGATAATGCAATGATTATACTATCATGCTTAGTCATCTATTTATACTATATTTAGCATTCCTTTCTATTTCTATCTCTATACATAGACTATTCTAGAAGTGTACAGACTGTTACAAGTTGCTTGTTGTATTATAAATTTATTTAAGATTTTTCACTATTTTTCTGATTTTTCTCTATTTTTTGGTATATAATATGTATATTATATAAGCAGACATTATATAAGTAATCTAATAACTAAGCAAGTCATGTGATTAGTCATTATGTGACTGACCATTATATGACTACTAATCATATAACTTATTATATATACAAAAAGTCTAGAACATAAGTCCAAACCATAATAACATGATAGATTTATTATTGTCACAGGTCTATAGCAATAAACAATAATACTATAAATAATACTATAAATACTATGAACACTATGAATAGTTCCTATGGAATTGTTAGTAAGCTTTAATCACTTCTCTAGCCTAATCTAAGGCTGGAAGTGACACTTTCAGGGTTTCTAACCCTAAGGTTAACTATGGAATGGTGAACTATGACTTATAATAGCTTTAACTATGACTTAGACTTGCAGGAAAATAATACAGAGGCAAGGAAATATTCTCAGAGCTAGTAGTGATTTGTGATGGGACTTTAGGCAAGGGCAAAGACAATAGAATTAACAAAAGAGATCTGTGAGATAGGGAACATCTCTTAGACCTTAAAGGTTTAAATACATAATGGTATACTATTGTTCTCTAGATTGCTACACTCTCCTAGCTTCTAACCCTTACTAAATACTCCAATATAACTCCTAGGATCCTCCTTAATTGTTTTAGTGATTATCATAATGTGTTATGGTTTCTATGTAACTGTGATAGTGCCTGAAACATAGAAAATATAAAGTTATGCTCTTTTGTGTGACGTGACATGTGACATATCACAAACAATACAACAGTGAAAGGGAGCAGAAATAATGATATACCTTCTTCTAAGCCTTGGACTTAGAACTAAGCTATGATCAAATAATAAACTATAGTTTGCTATAATATACTATGACTTATAAGTAATATACTATGAGATACTATGTATCATAGCCTCTATACTATGATTTGTAGCTTGATAATAATAATATTAAATACCTGAATAATTCCATGGTTATTCTGAGTATATACTAAAAGATCATGGGTGTATACTTGGTAAACCTGAATATATGCTTATTAAACATGAATAAATTCTATAGTTTCTATAGCATGGTATAACTATAGTTGTGACAGTTATAATGTAATATTACACTATACTTAGCACCCCTGTGCACAGACCATATACCAGTGCACAAACTAGGTAGAATTAGTATATAACCCTGTAGTGTCTCTACCTGAAGACCTCAGATTCATTCTCTTTATCTTTAGCTAAGCACAAGTAGTACTATATATTAAAGTAATAACTAACTATTATGAGTAGGATATTTTTGCAGATTTTCCTGTTATTTCCTTGTAATATTCAAACCTATTTTTCTTTTGCTATAATATTTTCTTTTGTTTTTCTTATTTTTTTTATCAAATTACCCTTTAGGGTGTAGGCTATAGGCAGTACAGTGGTTACCTGATTGGCCCTTACGTGTTCCAAGCTGCACATCACAGGAGTAATCTTAGGGCTGTATCTTTCCTCTTCACCATTATACACAGCCTAAGAAGTATAAACCTTCTTTTCCTGAATGATTCCTAATAGTTACTAGTACTATTCTAGAAATAGAATTCTACATGGATGCCTAATGAAAGTTCTTCCCCTATATAGCCTTATTAATACTTCTAATTCTAGCTGCATATTATCACAGGTCTATAACTATAAAATGTATCTATGACTATGACTGTGACTTGATATAAAGGGAGTGGTACAATGGACACTTAGGAGCGTGACTAATACTATCCCTGACTTAGGGATACAATGGCTATAGTAACTATGGTCTTAGAATAATGGAATATAATAGGAGGAGTCTAAATAGTAAGGGGTTAATACCCAATACTACTTAGACTTGTAAGGACAATAGAAACACTTAGCAAATATTATTTGAGGCTAGCAAGGACTTGGAGGAGGCTTTAGAAAGTGAGAAAACAATGATAGAATTGACAAAAGAGGTCTGTGAGATGGGGAACATCTCTTAGACCTTAGTAACTTAAATACATAATTGTATACTATTGTTCTCCTACTTTGGTACGCTTTTCTAGTTACTAATCCTTACCAAATGATCCAATATCATTCCTAGGTTCTTCCTTGATTGTTTCAATGATTATCATGATGTATTGCAGTTCCTGTGTAACTGTGATAGTGCCTAAAGATGGGGAATGCAAAGTTACGCTCTTTTGTGTGACGTGACACATGACATGTCACAACCAGCGCGACAGTGAAAAGGAGCGGAAATAATAATATACCTGTTTCTAAGCCTTGGGCTTAGAATTGAGCTTTGACCAAATAATAAACTATGGTTTACTGTGATATACTATGACTTATAGATAATATACTATGGATATATTATGTATAATAGCCTCTACAGCATGATTTGTAGCTTGATAATAATAATAATAATAAATACTTGAGTGATTTCATGGTTATCTTGAGTGTATACTGAATAAACCTGGGTATATGCTTGGTAAACCTGAATATATGCTTGGTAGACATGATTAAATGCTATAGTGTCTATGGCATGGTATAACTATGGTTGTGACAGCATCTGTATAGAACTCCATTTCTAGGATAGTTCTGATAACCATTAGGAATTGTTTAGGGATAGAAGGCTATGCTTCTAAGGCTGTATATAGTGATGAAAGAGAAGAAGTGCAGCCTCAAGATTACTTCTATGTGTCACAACCTTAATAGTATCATACCATAGATACAATAGCATTTAATTATGTCTATCAAGCATATATTCAAGTTTACCAAGTATATACCCAGGTTTATTCAGCATACACTCAAGATAACCATGAAATCACTCAAGTATTTATTATTATTATTATCAAGCTACAAATTATGCTACAGAGGCTATGATATATAATATATCATCTATAAGTTATAGTTTATCACAGTAAACCATAGTTTATTATTTGGTCAAAGCTTAGTTCTAAGCCTTGGGCTTAGAAGCAGGTATATTACTATTTCCGCTCCTTTTCACTGTTGCGCTGGTTGTGACATGTCACGCGTCACGTCACACAAAAGAGCGTAACTTTGCATTCCCCATCTTCAGGCACTATCACAGTTACACAGGAACTGCCATACATCATGATAATCATTGGAACAATCAAGGAAGAACCTAGGAATAATATTGGATTATTTAGTAAGGATTAGTAACTAGAAAAGCGTACCAAAGTAGGAGAACAATAGTATACAATCATGTATTTAAGTTACTAAGGTCTAAGAGATGTTCCCCATCTCACAGACCTCTTTCGTCAATACTATCATTGTTATTCATTGTCCCAGGCTCTCTTTACGCCCCTAAGCCCCTATTGTAGTACTCTTATTGTCCCAAGTCATAGCCATAGTTATTGTAGTTGCCAGAGTTATAGTACACTTTATTATAGTTAACCTTAGGGTTGGAAACCCTAGGAGCGTCACTACTAGCCTTGGATTAGGCTTTACAACCCATTGTTTACTGCTAAGTATTTTTAATAGTCTTTTATATAGTAATCCTTCATAGTATTCATAGTGCTCATAGTTATAGTTTATAGACCTGTGACAGATGCCTGGTGGAGTTAGGGTAAAAGTTCTTCCCCTGCATTGCTACACTTTATGCTTCTATCTCTGGCTGTGTACAGACCAATAAAGCTATGCACAGACCCTTAGTAGTAATATAAATAAAGTATGTAACTTGTCCTGAAGAGTGTCAGGGGTTGATCTTTTGAATTTTTCACTTCCTTTGATTTTTCATCATTTTATTTTATTTTGTGGATTAGTATTTTGCTTACTGTACTTGCAATTCTTCTTGGATCAAGATCTTACTTTTTAGGGTCTATTTGGTACTGTTCCTTTACCTTATTTTCTATTCTAATCTTCTTATCTCTTGGTTGATCTCCTTAGTTTTGCATTTTACTGTACATATCTTCATTTCTTCACTTTGTGGCTGATATGGCTGCACTTTCATGCTCCTCTTCAATGTTGAGACTCAGCTACTGTATAGTTCATGTACATACTTAAGGCTGGCTGTCCTAGAGAATGCCTCTCTAGTTCAGACCACTCTGTTCACCACTCAGTGTTCTTTGCTCAATCCACTCTTTTACTTTCTTATAACTTAGTGATGATGATACTGGCTTACTCTGGTTTATGTTCTTTGTCTATGCACTCAGGAAAGGCTGTGGGCTCTAATAATCAGTGAGGGATAGGATATCCCAAAAGCCTGCTCTGTTAGGGGTACAGGTATGTAAAGTTCTATGATGATTGGCATTTATTAGCCCTTGCCAGGGGTATTCCCACTATGTTATATTTCTCAGTTTCCCACCACCTTCTCATTACTCCTTACCCCCCCCTTTTATGGTTATTTGGAGTGGTTGGTCATGGCTTCTAGCCATGCCCTGATAAAGAGCTTAGCTTTGACCTCTTTACCTTTAGGCAAGTAATAGGTTTTATACTCCCTTTATGTAGATTGCTAATAAATGCTTCACCTTTAGGGTTAACTTATAGGCCTAGGCCCCTTTTCCTAGCTCTCTCTCCCCCTTTCACTAAATAGGAGGCAGTGTAAATCCCCTTATAAGTAGTTAGTATATTTGTGTATGCACGTAAAATACTAGAGCCTAATCACACAAAAGATAAAAAAGTATCTATACAAAGTCCTCAATAGATAAAGAATCACGTAGCTATAGGAACACTTTTGTGTAGATACTAGATATAAGGTTAAGAAGTCAACCCTTAACAAGTATGTACCTAGCTACCTTAGTTTGGAAATTAACTTAGTTCCCCTTCTCCTGTCTAACTCCTGCCCCAGACTACAACTAGATAAGGGCCTGATATATACATCTTGGCTAAATCTAGTCACCCCTCTCCTTGCCTACCCACTTGTTACTTTCCACCCACTCTTCTATCTCTACTCTCATTCACTTCATCTCTACTTCTGTTCCACTCTACCCCTTCCCATTCTACTACCTCTATCCATCTAAGACTTAATATATATATAAATTGTTCATGTAACAATTTATATGGAAATTCTTCTATACTCTTAAGTGTTTTTCCTATAGAGTATCTTGTTAATTTTTTTTGTAGTTCAAAATTATTGTTTTGGTTGATGTATACACTAAGGACCTTTTTCTTGTCTATAATTAACTCTATGGTTTATCTATTCTTCCTTATAACCTAGTATCCTTTTGTTTTCTAGGATATTTGTTATGGTGAAATTAGACATTTTTGAGTATCTAGGATATACCTTACATCTGTAATATTGACATAATATATTCTCCTACTTGAGTCTATATGTTTCATTTTTACAGTTCCTAACCTTTTAATATGAAGTTTTGTTCCATTAGATAATACTTTTCCTGGGGGGAATAGCTTATAATTATAGAAATCATTTATATTAAAAGTTGAGTGATGACTTGTATCAGAGTCTATTAGGTAATGAAATTCATCATCTAATAATTTCTCTGTCTAGTATAATGATTTTGACTCTTATGTTCCATTAATTTCAGATGTATATTCTTCTTCTTCATCTATTTCATTATAACTTCCTTGATTTATTTTAGACTTTCCTCTTGGTTTCCCTCCTTTCTTATTATTATTACTAAGGGGTTTCCAGTTGTCTTGGTGCTATTCTGTAGTGTATTTTATATACTTCTTGCATTTCTTGCAATAATTCTTTCTATCTTGTTAATTATTTATCTTGAATTCACCATTGAATTTCTTGTTTCTTCTGGTATGCATATATTGACATATTATTTGTTCTTGCACAAGTTCAGCTCTGATTTTTTCTATTATAGCAGATTTAATTCCTTCTATTGCTCTTAGGATAGAGCTCCAATTTAACCTGTAGGTGTTGAGGCTTGTGCTCTTGACTACCTCAACAACAGAAGTGTTCACACCTACTATGTTATAACTTGGACTATATACTAGTATTTTTTACCTTTTTTTGTGAACATTTTATTATTTTCTTGTATTTTTACAATTCTTCTATAATAAGTTATAAGGGAAATACCTTGTAGGTGGCATCTTATACTGCATGACTAGCTGTGCTAGCCCCATATTGTTATGAGATGGCAGACATGCTATTGTAGGATGGCTAACATATTTTCTGTGTAAACAGATATATTTCTATGGGTTGGCAGTATGCCTCTAATTTTTCCTTATTTTTCCCTATTTTTCTTATGTTTTTATCTTTTGATTTGAGTATACAGGATATATTTCTTTATTTTCTAGTTTCTTGTTGTATTGTTTACATGGTACTATGTTACATTTAGATATGATTCTAGATCTTTTGATATATATTATTGATTTCCTTCTTTAATCATTGATGCTTCTTTCATCTTTGATCTTTTCTCATACTATACTTCTGTTCTAACTCTATTGATCCTTTTCCTTTCCTTTCTTCTATTTCCCTTGATGTGGAGTTAAGGACTATTCTTAGAATACTTGTAACTAGTATATAAAGGCCTATCTTTAGGGCCTTTACAATCCAGCTTGACCACTTTGTCTTTGTCTTTGTCTCTGCCCTTATTACTTGTCTGCCTTAGTGCTTTGCTCTATGCTTAGTACTCTGTTTTAGCCTCTTTGGGCTTCTTCTCTTGTAGCTACCTATATGAGCTTGTAAGAAGAGTGTGCTAGTCAGCAACCTATATGAGCTATGCTATGCCTTGTCCCTTAGTAGTGCTTACTCACACTTATCCCCACTCTCTCTTTTGTGTGTTTTATTACTCTTCCCACCATCATAATACACCTGGACCCCAAGGTTAAGGGGATATAAATAAGTTCTATCTAGTTAAGGAACTGTAAAGATGCTAGATTATTGAGTGTTGCTTGGGAAAGTGACCTTATTTGTGGGAGACCTTGCATTTAGGTCTTAAAACATAGATAGCACTTCCCAGCTAGAGGAGGATAAAAATATTAGTATGGTTCCTTTGCCAGCCTTTCAGGCTAGTCTGGTTAGGTTTGGCTAAGTTATGAGGATCTCATGACATATATGACAGGAGCATTTATAACAAGAATATATTAGGAAGGCAGAGTCTAGACCTATTCCTTTTCATCAAAAGGTCTAGACTTGGAAACTAGAGTTATTCCAATTACTGTGCAATTACTAAGGAGTACTAGACTTATCTTCTAATTGGTTACTTGTTAGACTTGGTCAGAAAGCACTGCCCTGTGATAATTTTAACTTTGGCTTACTTACCCTAGTTGTACACAGACCCTCTAAGCTGTATACAGGCCATTTGCTTTTATTATAAATATACCTAGAGGCTGACTAAGCATACTAGTATTAAGAGCACACCTGCCTCTTAAGCACTAAAACTTAACTAAAGCTTACAATAACCCCTATAAGGTATGGGGTAGGCAGTAAGGCCTGTTTTACACTTCCCAGAGCTTGGGATGTAGGGGTGTATACTTCTTGGTGCCTGGTCTCTATTCTCATGCAAACTCAAGTTTTTCTATCACCAAGCTATACTCCAAGTGTGAATACTTTCTAGTAAGGTTTATAGTCAAAGCATGAATTATCTTGTGTATATAGATATAGGTAGAGATATCTTAACCCTAATAAGTATAGAGCTATTCTTTGCTTACTTAATTACACTAAGTACTATGATGGTTGTAATCAACAACTACAAGTGGCTAGCATAAAGCCTGAGCCTATATTATATAGTGTATATATAAAGGAGCACAAAGTAACCTCTAAATAATAGGTAGTATAGAGTACACCTACTACTTCTTAGCATAGAGCAGGGAGGATTTTTATGGAGGGTGAGAGAGAGGGATGGGGATAGGCTCTGTAAGCCTATAGTAAGATGACTCTAAAGATGAAGTTTTTATTATGTTAGTGATTACTTAATATATAGCACTACTTATACTTACCTAAAGACAAAGAGAACAAATCTGAGGTCTTTAGGTAGAGGCACTACAGGGTTATATACTAATTCTATCTAGTCTATGCACTGGTATATAGTCTGTGTACAGAAGTACTAAATATTGTATCACTATGGTATTATGGTCTAGACTTATGTTCTAGACCTTTGCATATATAATAAGTTATATAACTAGTAGTCACATAATGGCCAATCATATAGTAACTAATCACATAACTTGCTTAGTCATCAGGGTGCTTATGTGATGTCTGATTATATAATATATAGTTTATATATCAAAAAATAGAGAAAAATAAGAAAAAAATTAGAAAAATAATAAGAAAATCTAAATAAATTTATAGTATAATAAGCATCTTGTAATAGCTAGGAGGGCTAGAGGTAGTGTATAGGCTAGGACAATAAGCCTGAAGGCAAAAGGTCAAAGCTAAGGCCTTTAGGGAGTATTATAGGGTCCTTATATACTCAAACAAGAGCTATGCAATAATCTGTATATACCCTCTGGAAATAACAAGGAATGGTTAAAGATAGTACAAATGGATAACTAAGCATAATAGCATGATTATTATGTTATGCTAACTGATCCAAATATAATAATAGAATGGTCTAGACTCCACTTACTAACAGATACTGGTATAAGGGTATTATGATGGCCAGTCATGTGACCAAGTATTATATAACCAATTGTCCTTCAGAAATATTTGTAAAGAATAGATAAAATGTAGAAAATCAAGGAAAAATTGTAAAAATACAAGAAAAATATGAAAATATAGAGAAAAATTAGGAGAGTCTAGGTGTACCTATGACAGTAGGAGTCTAGTAGAATATGTACTAGTTGTACAATAAAATCTTTTTTTGCTATAGATATACTACTTGAATTTGCTCTTTGTTGTAAATTTTGCATTGCAGAAATTTGAGTTTCCATGTCTTTATTTTGATTGAGATGGTATAAATAGAATAAATTGTGATATTTGGATTCTTTCTGTGACTTTTTTTCTTTATAAATATCATATATTGTTTTCCACATATAACTTACTATAGGTTTAACTAAGAGAATATTTGCCTATATTTTATTTACACATTCACCAAGTAATCCTTTTGTATAATTATTTGCTTGTTCCTAAGCATGTGCTAAAATTATTTTCTTATCTGGTGAATAAGTAATAGCAGCAACTAATGCAAGTTCAGGAGTTATAAACTCTACTTCTATTACTGTGGGTTTTGTTATAGGATTTGGTGTTTCATTTAGTAATAATTTGGAATACATTCCCCAAATCCTAACTTTCTTGGCTAAATAATAAAACTTAGATGTAAATAATGCCCAATTAGATCCATTAAATAATAGAAATCCTTGTGGAATTTCTTTGGTAAATATATCTCCCATTTTAGAAATAATCTGGATTGATAAGTTTGTTTTCTATTAGTTAAAGGATACTTCAAAAAGTTTGTATACTTAGGTTACTTAGTATTTAATATAGTCTTTATATATTTTCTTCCAAAAGACTTCTATATGGGTTAGTTCATAATCCAGTATAATTTCAGACCAATCTATCTTTTGGTAGTCTAAAATAAAATCCTTCTTTCTTGTGTTAGGAAATTTACCAATCTTCTCATTTATTTTGTTTACTAAAAAATATAATCTGCTCCAATTATATGGTGTAGAAGTAATCTACAGAATATATTCACTATAAATCTTTCCTTTCCTTAATTCTTCTTATGGTTAAATTCTAGAAATTATACTTCCTTTTTCCCAAATTCCTTCTTTCTTTGTTAGGAATATTTTCTAGCTTTGGTAACTTATTACTTATTCTTTGAATTCTGGGGTTAAAGTTTCCTAATCTATAGATTTATTATCTTGAGCAAACTTTTCTACTTCCTTATATATGTTACAAGACACTTATTGTATTATAAATTTATTTAGATTTTCTTAGTATTTTTCTGACTTTTTCCTGATTTTTCTCTATTTTTTGGTATATAAATTGTATATTACATAATTAGACATTACCTAAACACCT
This sequence comes from Agroathelia rolfsii, assembly GCA_018343915.1. Lineage (NCBI taxonomy): Eukaryota > Fungi > Basidiomycota > Agaricomycetes > Amylocorticiales > Amylocorticiaceae > Agroathelia > Agroathelia rolfsii. Next base: position 5,090,521 of record JABRWF010000002.1, read on the forward strand.
GGATGACTAAGCAAGTTATGTGGCTAGCTATTATATAATAACTGGCTATATAACTTATTATGTATGCCAAAGTCTAGAATATAAGTCTAGACTATAATATTATGATAGACCTATTATAGTGCAATATTGCACTATACTTAGCACAACTATGCACAGACTATATACCAGTGCACAGACCAGGTAGAAATAGTATATAACCCTGTAGTGCCTCTACCTGAAGACCCTAGATTTGTTCTCTTCATCTTTAGATAAGTACAAGTAGTACTTTGTATTTAAATAGCTATTAACATAATAAAACTTTGTCTTTAGAGTCTATCTCACTCTATCTCCCCCATCTCAAATCCTCTCTGCTCAGTGCTAGGAGGTTATAAGCATGCTCTGTGCTGCTTATAGTAGAGATATGCTTAGTATAGTCTCTGTATATATGTATAAGATAGGTTCAGCCCTTATAGTGACCATTTGCATCTGTAATAACACAAAAACACATAGTGCTTAGTACACTCAAGCAAGCAAAGGCTCTGCTCTGTGCTTGTTAAGGTTAAGATACCCCAACACCAACTTATATACAAAAGAACACTGCTGTCTCAATAATAGCCTTTACTTGAAAGTCTTGTAGACTTGGAGTAAAGCCTAGCAATTGAAGAGTGTTATAAGTCAATCTATATACTATAAATTTATTCAAGATTTCTCATTATTTTTCTGATTTTTCCCTGATTTTTCTCTATTTTTTGATATATAATATATATATTACATAAGCAGACATTATGTAAGTACTCTGATGACTAAGCAAAGTTATGTGATCAGTCATCATGTGACTAGCCATTATATAACCACTAGTCATCTGATTTATTATGTAAGCAGGTCTAGAGCATGGGTCTAGAACAGGACACCATTATAGACTCACTATGGTGCAATATTGTATCATACTTAGTACCTCTATACACAAACCATGTACCAGGTGCACAGACCAGGTAGAATTAGTATATAACCCTGTAGTACCTCTACCTAAAGACCCCAGATTTATTCTCTCCATCTTCAGGTAAGCACAGTAGTGCTTTGTATTAAATAGTTAACTAACATAATAAAACTCTGTCTTCAGAGCCTATCTCTTTCCTTTCCCCTCTACAAAATCCTCTTTGCTTCATGCTAGGAGGTTATAAGCATGCTCTGTGCTATCTCTATATGCACGTATAAGACAGGTCTAGCCCTAGTAGTAACCATTTGCATCTGCAATAACACAAACACACATAGTGCTTAGTGCACTAAAGCAAGTAAAGGCTTTGCCCTGTACTTGTCAAGGTTAAGATACCCCAACACCTACTTGTATACACAAGACCACTAGTGTCTCAACAATAGCCTTTGCTTAAAAGTCTAGCAGACTTGGAGTAAAGCTTAGGGATTGATAAGCTCTGGTGTGCATGACAACAAGGATAGTGCACAGGGAAGTGTACACCCTTGCATCCTAAGCCTTAGAAGAAGTAAAATAACCATTACTAGTTACCCTGTATCTTAGAGGGGTTTTTGTAGGCATTAGTTGAGTTTTGGTGGCAAGAGACAGGTGTACTCTTGACAAAGAGCTCTGGTATGAGTAATAATAAGGACAGTATATAGAGAAGTGTACACCCTTGCATCCTAAGCCTTACAAGAAGTAAAATAACCATTACTAGTTACCCCATACCTTAGAGGGGTTTTTGTAGGCATTAGTTGAGTTTTGGCAGCAAGAGTTAGGTGTGCCCTTGACATATTTCCCCTACCAAATCCTCTCTGCTCTGTACTAGGAGGTTTTGGGTATGCTCAGTGCTACTCATAGTAAGAGGTGTGCTTAGTGCTACCTCTTTGTATATACATAAGACAGGTCCAGCCCTCTGGTGTCATGAGTTGGAATTTTTGCCAATTTTTCTGCTATTTTCTTATAATATTTAGACTACTACTTCTCTTATTGTTGTATCTTTCTTTTCCTTTTTCTATTTTTCTTATAAAATTACCCTTTAGGGTGTGGAATGTGGGCAGTGTAGTAGTCACCTAATTAGCCCTCATGTGTTCCAAGCTGCATGTCACAGGAGTAATCTTGGGGCCATGTATATAGTAACCCACAAAATATGTTCTATATTTTGCTATTTTAGATGTCTAGCTTTATAACTCAGGGAGTAAAATAGGCAATATTCTAAGTTTATTCTAGCATATAGATTAGCATATCGGCTTTTAATTGAGCCCTGGTTTACGTGATTCCGTCAAGAATTGATAATTCTACATCTATTTTTCTCAGGTAGTTATATAGAACATGTTTTGTGGCTTTTATTTTTATATAGTAATCTACTATTTCTGATACTTTGTATAATGTCCCTTTGCTTTTAACACTGCTGCAAACCTTCTAGGCATACTCTCAATGAGTTTCTGATATACTGAGAGTAGAATTGCCTCCTACTCCTTTTCTGCCCTCTGCTATAACTCTATAATAGATGGAGGTAGCTCAGGGTACTCTGCTAGCCTTCTTTTAAGGTAACTCCACAAATGCTCAATTGGATTGAGGTCTGGAGAGTTAGCAGGCCACTGCATAACTGCCATATTATGGTCTTTGAACCATTCCTTAGCTAGTCTGCTAGTGTATTTAGGATTATTATCCTGCTGAAACTCAATGTTAGGTATAGTTTTCCCCTACCACTCAAGGCTATCCTGCAACTCATCCTCTAGAATAGACACATAAAGCTCTGCATCCATCCTTCCATCAATCTTGGTTATATAGCCTATACCATCCCATCTAAAACATCCCCACATCATGATATTTCTACCACCAAACTTCAGAGTACCCTATACCAACCTATTGCTAAGCCCCTCTTCCTGCTTTTTCCACATCCATTTCCTTCCATCTGACCCTATCCTATTGATTTTAGTCTTATCAGACTAAATCACCCTCTTCCAGTCTTCTATAGTCTAGTGCTGATGTGCTTCAGCCTATTATAGTCTGGTCTCAAGAGTACACCAGACTCTTATCACTAAAAACTCAATCAATGTCTATAGAAACCTCTTGAAGGTATAGGGTAGGCAGTAAGGCCTTTTTTACTCTTCCCAGGACTTGGGATGCAAGGATAGACATGTATTGTGCACTTTCTTTGTTCTCACTCAACCCTGAGCTTGCTAATCACCAAACTTTACTCTAGACTTGCTAAGTCTTCAAGCAAGGTCTACCATTGAGACATAAAGTTTCTTGTATATACAAATAGGTATGTAGGGTCTCTTAACCTTGATAAATACAGGGCAAGCCTTTGTTTACTTTAGGTGTACTAAGCACTATGTATTTTGTGATCAACAACTATAAATAGCTAGTATAAAGCCTGAATCTGTCTTATACAGTATATATATAGAGGAGCATAAAGCAACCTCTAAATAATAGGTAATACAGAGTATACCTATTACCTCCTAGCATGGAGCTAAGAGGATTTTTGGAATGAGGAGAGAGGGGGAGGGGATAGGCTCTATAAGCCTGAGAGTGAATAAACTCTAAAGACAAAGTTTTATATTATGTTAGCTACTTATTAAATACAAAGCACTATTATGCTTACCTGAAGATAAAGAGAATGAATCTAGGGTCTTTAGGTAGAGGCACTATAGGGTTATATACAATTTCTACCTGGTCTATGCACTAGCATATAGTCCATGCACAGAGGTGCTAAGTATAATACAATATTGCACTATAGTGAGTCTATAATAGTGTCATATTCTAGACCTATGCTCTGGACCTGTTTACATAATAATTTATATAACTAGTGGTCATATGATGGCTAGTTATATAATGACTAATCACATAACTTACTTAGTTATCAGGGTACTTATATAATGTCTACTTATGTAATATACATATTATATACCAAAAAATAGAGAAAAATCAGAAAAATAGTGAAAAATCTTAAATAAATTTATAATACAATAAGCAACTTGTAACATTACCCCCTCTTTAGGGGTAATCTGCCTTGGATTGCCATTCTGTCAGGTTATCCTAATTTTGGAAAGGTAGAAGTCTAAATACTGCTGTGCTAATTGTTAAGGCTTACACTCTTAACTATCTAAATAACAGAGGTAACCTGTTACAAGTTGCTCATTGTATTATAAATTTATTTAAGATTTTTCATTATTTTTCTCTATTTTTTGATATATAATATGTATATTACATAAGTAGAAATTACATAAGTACTTTGATAACTAAGCAAAGTCATGTGATCAGTCATCATATGACTAGCCATTATATGTCCACTAGTCATATGACTTATTATATAACAAGTCTAGAGTATAGGTCTAGACCACAACACCATTATAGACTTACTATAGTGCAATATTGCATTATACTTAGCACCTCTATACACAGACTATGTACCAGTGCACAGACTTGGTAGAAATAGTATATAACCCTGTAGTGCCTCTATCTAAAGACCCCAGATTTGTTCTCTTTGTCTTTAGGTAAGCACAATAGTACTTTGTATTAGATAGTTAACTAACATAATACAACTTTGTCTTCAGAGTCCCTATCTCCCCTCTCCCCTATAACAAATCCCTCAGGCTCTATGTTAGAGGGTTGCAAGTGTGCTCAGTGCTACTTGTAGTAAGGGTTGGCTTAGTGCTACCCTTGTGTATGCATATAAGACAGGTCCAGCCCTTGTAGTGACCATTTGCAATTATAATAACACAAATAATCATTATGCTCAGTACACTTGCCTCAACAAAGCTTTTATGCCTAGTTAGCCAGGGTTAAGATACCTCAACCCCTATCTATATACATAAGATAACTTGTGACTTAACTATAGACCTTGCTTGAAAGTGTTTACACTTGGAGTAAAGCCTAGTGATAGAAGAGCTTGAGTTTGCACAATAGTAGAGACAGGGTATAGAGAAGTATACACCCCTGCATCCCAAGCTCTGAGAAGTGTAAAAGAGGCCTTACTGCCTACCCCATGCCTTAGAGGGGTTACTGTGAGCTTTGGTTGAGTTTTAGTGACAAGAGTCAGGTGTGCTCTTGACATAACCCCTACTCACACTACAAACAGAACAATATACAGCTACTAGGTCCCAAAGGTGTACTTCAAGTCTAGAAGACTTTCCACTAAAGGCTACTATTGGCTAATAACTTGTAACTACTTGCTTAGTAAAGAAGGGAGTACTAAACACTCTGAGATGCTTAGATTCTTTCTTAGAGGGTAACAACCCTAAGTCACACTTTGCCCTGATTTATTAAGGGACTTAATATAGAGAGGGGGAGGTAGGTAATACAGCCTGTTCTATAGCTTGCTTAGGTCCTTATACAACCCTTAGGCTGACAAGGCACAAAGGGAGGGCAAGGGTGAGAGGGCTAGGATAATAAGCCTAAAGGCAAATATATTAGTAAATAGTAAAGAGAGATGTACATGCTTATTTACTCACCTGAAGGCAAAAGGTCAAAGCTAAGGCCTTCAGGGAGTGTTACAGGGTCCTTATATAAGTTTCAGGGGTGGTCTGTGCACAGAGACAGAAATAGAAAGGAATGCTAAACATAGTACAAATAGATGACTGAGCATGATAGTACAATCATTGCATCATCAGCTAATTGATCAAGAGTCTAGACTTGGGAGGAACTAGAAGGGTCTAGACTCTGTTTACTAATAGGTACTGGTATAAAGGTATAATGATGGCCGGTTATATAACTAAGTACTCTGTAACCAATTGTCCTAGGCTGTCTATTATGAATAAATAATGTTTAGAAAGTCCAAGAAAAATCATAAAAATACAAGAAAAATACAGGAAAATAAAGAAAGATTAGGAGAGTCTAGGTGTACCCATGACAAGTATAGTATGAGAAAAGATCAAAGATGAAAGAAGTATTAATAATTAAAGAAGGAAATCAATGATATATATCAAAAGATCTAGAATCATATCTAAATGTAATATAGTACCATGTAAACAATATAACAAGAGACTAGAAAATAAAGAAGTATATCCTATATACTCAAATCAAAAGATAAAAACATAAGAAAAATAGGGAAAAATAAGGAAAAATTAGAGGCATACTGCCAATCCATAGAAACATATCTGTTTACACAGAAAATATGTCAGCCATCCTACAATAGCATGTCTGCCATCTTATAACAGTTTGTTTGCTTGACAGAGTAAATAGGAGTCTATATACTGGTTTATTTCTTTTGTTATGTTAATCTAGTAATAGTTTCTACTAATGAGTTCCAAAGTCTTGGTGCATCCTGGGTAGCCCACTAAAGTAGAGTTATAGTATTTTGCCATAATTTTTATTATTATTTCTTTTTTTAGGGGCATAAATACCTTTTCTCTATATAATACTAGGCCGTCCTCCATTTCCCAATCCTGTAATCCTAGGGTAATCCATCTTGGACTAATCTTGATAATCTGGTAGAGGGATTCCAGTAGCTTGGTGCTCTCCCTTTTAATGTCTGCCAAGATCTCCTTTTCTCCTTTAATCAAGATATATCCTCTTTTAGCTACCATGATTTTGAAGTAGGAAGGTTACAGTACTATAATATTAAGGTTATCCTGGGAGTCTTCTGTATAAAAATCTGGTTGTCAAGATAGGGCATTGGCTCTTCTATTGGTAGATCCTTTTTTATAACATAGCATAAAATTGTACTCTTATAGGATCCAGTACCAATGTGCTTGTTGTCAACTAAGATATTGACTTATTGCCCAATACTCTAGGTTTTTGTAATTAGACCAGATTTCTATTGGTTCAGGTAACCCAATAATATAATGTCACTACTCTTTTAATGCTCAGATCATTGCTAGCATTTCCTTGTCCCAGATGTCATAATTTTATTGAGTATCATCCATGGATTTGGAATGGAAGGCAATAGGGTGCCATTCACCATCATCTTGCAATTGGGAGAACACTCCACCAGTAACATAACCAGAGGTATTAGTTTTAATTTGACTTGCTCTTTGGTAATCATAAATTGTGAGCACTGGTGCCATAGTGAATACTTTCTTGAGTTTGTCAAATGAATTCTGCTCCTCCTTTTCCTATTTCTAAGTGCCTTTGCCTGTAAGTCTATCTAGAGGCTTGGTGATATCACTAAAGCCCTTAATAAACCACTGAAATTTTGTACATCTTTGATAGTTATAGGAGTTAGCCAGTCAAGAATTGCTTGTACCTTTTCATTGGTCATTTATATATAGTTGTAACTAATGATTACTCCTAGAAATTCCACCTCTAGTACTTTAAATAAGTACTTATCTAAATTAGTAAAGAAGTTATTTTCTGCTAATTATTTAAGCACTTTATATACTAATCATTAGTGCTCTTCTAGTTCAGCAGTGGCAATAATAATGTTATCAATATATATATATACTAACCCTTGTGCAATTAGATCTGTAAATATCTTATTTATCATGGCTTAGAATATAGCTAGGGCATTACATAGACTAAATATCATTACTAGGGGTTCAAATAGTCCTTGAGGAGCTATAAATGCTGCTTACTCTTAGTGTCTATTCTTTATAAGTATGTTGTTATATCCCCATTATAAGTCTAATTTGGAAAATATTTTTTGCCCTTGAGAGTCCATTAACAATAGAAGAAATGAGTGGGAGTTGTCATGGGTTGATCCTATGATTATTTTGTTCCCCTAATTTTTCTCTATTTTCTACTATTTTTCTTGATTTTTTGTATTTTGATTTAAGTATATAGGCTTTATTTCTTTATTTTTGGTTTCTTGTTGCATTGTTTATATAGTACTATACTTCATTTGGGTATACTTCTGAATCTTCTGATGTACATCATTGATTTGCTTCTCCCATCTTTGATGCTTCTTTCATCTTTGATTTCTTCCCACACTGTACTTCTGTTCTAACTCCTCTAATCCTTTTTCTTTCCTTACTTCTATTTCCCTTGATGTAGAGTTAAGAACTATTCTTAGAGTACTTGTAAACAGTATATAGAGGCCTGCCCTTGAGACCTTTGCAATTCAGCTTGACCACCTTTTGCCCTCTATGTCACTCTCACTCACACCTAAAGTTTCTTCCCCCACTCTCTTTCTTGTGTGTTTTACCCCCCCCATTATCATCTTTATTGTTATACCCGGACCTCAAGGTTAAGGGGATATGCTGTGACTCCATGCTCTAAGGGAGTATAAAACTGAGTAAAGCTAAGCATGTGTCACCAGGATGTGTAAACATGGACTCCTAGGATGAGGGAGTATAAAGAATTATGTCAAAGCTAAAGACAGTATGTCCTACCTGGCAAAGGACTTTAAGAATACCAGTGATTGTATGTTGCATGGAAGCCTCTATGAAACAGTAGGAGACCTTGCCTCTAGGTCTTTAAACATGAGTTGCACCTCCCTGCTGGGGGAGCTTAAAGATGTTAGTTGTACCCCCCTCCCCCTATTTGCTTCTGGCCCTTCTAGGCTAGGCATCTTAGGATTATGTTGGTTGAGTCATAAGTGTCCTATGACAGGAGTGGGTAGGAATTTTTTATAGTGACTTTGTTGGAATGGTGTTACAAGTTGCTCATTGTATTATAAGATTTTTCATTATTTTTCTGATTTTTCTCCAATTTTTCTCTATTTTTTGGTATATAATATGTATATTACATAAGCAGAGATTACATAAGTACTTTGATGACTAAGCAAAGTTATGTAATTAGTCATCATGTAACTAGCCATTATATGACCACTAGTTATATGACTTATTATATAATAAGTCTAGAGTATAAGTCTAGACCACAATACTATTATAGACTTACTATAGTGCAATATCACATTATACTTAACACCTCTATGCATAGACCATATATGTTAAGTCTTGGACAGATGGAGATAGCAGAAAAGGGAAGGGGTAGAGCAGAATAGAGTGAACAGGAGTAGAGATGGGAGAGTGGATAGGAAAGGAGAGGGATGACCAGACTTGGCCAAGACATATGTATCAGGCCCTTGCCTAGTTATAGTCCGGGACAGGAGAAGGGGAACTAAGTTGATTTCTGAACTGAGGTAGCTAGGTATATGCTAGGTCAGTATAAATACTATAGTAGTAGGAGGATACCAAGAGGAATAGAAATGAAGTAAGACAGAGAGTGGGAAACAGAATATGGGGCGTAAATAGGCTGAAACTATCTATATAAACAAGGGTACTAGAATGTGTGGGGAAAATAATGGGAAAACAGGATACATGAGAAGAGGAAAAGACTCCAGGACTCTGGTTGGGCACCGAGCAAGGGGTTGCTAGTTCCAATGCCTAAATTACGGAGGGTGGAGAGTGGAAGTTGGGAGCTGGAGAGGTGTCTTTGGTTATTGAATAGTAGTGGGCAAGGGTGAGTAGGGATATGTCGAAAATGTCTGAGTGGGAGCCACTTGTGTGTAGAGGGGGTCCTGACAATATATCAGTGTATAGACCAGGTAAAAATAGTATATATATCATAGGATACTCATGACTCAACCAACATAATCCTAAGATGCCTAGCCTAGAAGGGCCAGAAGCAAATAGGAGGGGAGGGGTACAACTAATATCTTTAAGCTCCCACAGCAGGGAGGTGCAACTCATGTTTAAAGACCTAGAGGCAAGGTCTCCTACTGTTTCATAGAGGCTTCCATGCAATATACAATCACTGGTATTCTTAAAGTCCTTTGCCAGGTAGGACATACTGTCTTTAGCTTTGACATAATTCTTTATACTCCCTCATCCTAGGAGTCCATGTTTACACATCCTGGTGACACATGCTTAGCTTTACTCAGTTTTATACTCCCTTAGAGCATGGAGTCACAGCATATCCCCTTAACCTTGAGGTCCGGGTATAACAATAAAGATGATAATGGGGGGGGGGGTAAAACACACAAGAAAGAGAGTGGGGGAAGAAACTTTAGGTGTGAGTGAGAGTGACATAGAGGGCAAAAGGTGGTCAAGCTGAATTGCAAAGGTCTCAAGGGCAGGCCTCTATATACTGTTTACAAGTACTCTAAGAATAGTTCTTAACTCTACATCAAGGGAAATAGAAGTAAGGAAAGAAAAAGGATTAGAGGAGTTAGAACAGAAGTACAGTGTGGGAAGAAATCAAAGATGAAAGAAGCATCAAAGATGGGAGAAGCAAATCAATGATGTACATCAGAAGATTCAGAAGTATACCCAAATGAAGTATAGTACTATATAAACAATGCAACAAGAAACCAAAAATAAAGAAATAAAGCCTATATACTTAAATCAAAATATAAAAAATCAAGAAAAATAGTAGAAAATAGAGAAAAATTAGGGGAACAAAATAATTATGGGATCAACCCATGACAATATAACCCTATAGTGCCTCTACCTAAAGACCTTAGATTTGTTTTCTTCATCTTTAGGTAAGCATAGTAGTGCTTTGTATTAGATAATTAACTAATATAATATAACTTTGTTTTCAGAGTAACTTTGCTCTAGCCTTGCAGAGCCTATCCCTATTCCCCTTTTTCCTCCCACAAAATCCTCTCTGCTTTGTGCTAAGAGGTTATAAGTGTGCTCTATACTATTTATAGAAGAGATTTGCTTATTGTAGTCTCTATATACATACATAAGACAGGTCCAGCCTTTATAATGACTATTTGCATCTGCAATAACACAAATCAAATATAGTGCTAAGTGCACCTAAGTAAACAAAGGCTTGCCCTGTGTTTATTAAGGTTAAGAGACCCTACATGCCTATTTGTATACACAAGAAATTTTGTGTCTCAATAATAGACCTTACTTAAAGACTTAGCAAGTCTAGAGTAAAGCTTGGTGATCAGCAAGCTCAGGGTTAAGTGAGAATAAAGACAGCACACAAGGTGTGTCCACCCTTGCATCCCAGGCCTTGGGAGTTGTAAAACAGCTATTACAGGCTACTCTGTACCTTACAGGGGTTAATATAGGCTCTGGTTGAGTTTTTAGTGACAAGAGTCTAGTGTACTCTTGATAAATGGGTTGTTGGAGGTTATAGTGGTATTGTTTTGTATTGCAGCTACTTATAACAGGGAGGATTGCTAAGCAGATTCTGTACTTATGAATGGGTTTTTTGATGTTTTGGGTTTTCCTCCCAAGATAGTAGCTGAAATATCCATGGTATTAGGATTACTATGTTGGAGATTGAGCTGGGGATTATTGTTATACTAGTATTTTTAACTAGACAATATCTCTTCCTTTATCAGGTTAACTTCTGCATTATGTGTAGCATTTATAAGAAGTTGGAGGGTAGATATGTCTCTGTCCCAGCCTGTGATAATTTGCCTGAGCTTGATGTTTATTCTTTCTAAATATTTTTCTCTGAGGTCATTATCTGACAACCTTGTTTGTCTTCCTAGTAGCATAATGTTACAAGACGCTCATTGTACTATAAATTTATTTAGAATTTCTTACTATTTTTCTGAATTTTTTCTGAATTTTCTCTATTTGTTAATATATAACTTACATATTACATAAACATTATATAATCACCCTGATGACTAAGCAAGTTATGTGACTAGTCAATGCATGACTGGCCATCATGTGACAGCTAGTTATGTGATATATTATATATGTACAAGTCTAGAACATGAGCCTAGACTATGACATTATGATAGACTTATTATAATGCAATATTATACTATACTTAGTACCCCTATGCACAGACCATGCACCAGTGCACAGACCAGGTAGAATTAGTATATAACTCTGTAGTACTCCTACCTAAAGGCCTAGATTTGTTCTCTTTGTCTTTAGGTAAGCACAAGTAGTGCTATATATTAAGTAATAACTAACATAATAAAAACTTTGTCTTCAGAGTCCCTATCTCTCACTCTCCCTTTCCTACAAATCCATTGAGCTCTGTGCTAGAGGGTTACAAGTCAGCTCAGTGCTATTTGTAGTAGAGACGTGCTTTGTACTACCTCTGTAAGCATATATAAGACAAGTCTAGCCTATTAGTGGTGACCAATTGCATTTGCTGTATATACCATAGACATTATGCTTATTGCACTCACCCAACAAAAGCTATATGCCTAGTTGGTTAGGGTTAAGATACCTCTACCTATATCTATATACACAAGACAACTTGTGTTTCAACTATAGGCCTTGCTGGAAAGTATTTCTACTTGGAGTATAGCTTAGTGATAGAAGAACTTAAGTTTGCATAAGAATAGAAACTGGGCACCAAGAAGTGTACACCCCTGCATCCCAAGCTCTGGGAAGTATAAAACAGGCATTACTACCTACCCTGTACCTTACAGGGGTTACTGTGAGCCTTGGTTGAGTTTTGGTGGCAAGATTTAGGTGTGCTCTTGATATTAGAACAAATCTCCCCTTTCTGCACTAGTTGCTTTGTGCACTAGAGGTGGTGTAGTAAGCCACATTATTTTGAGCAAAAAACTATTACTGTAGAAAATTATTAGACTACCACGGGCAATTTACATATAAAAGTAGTAGTCTTTATTTTCAAATATTTCTTATTCTTAGGAGTATTCTTGGCTAGATTGAAAGTAGTATTAGTATCCACAGTTACATTGGTTTTTTCAAGCTATTAAAGGGAACATCACCTAAGTGGATAGATAAAAAAGACTCCGGTTGCTACAAGTAGCCTAAGATAAGAAAATACATTTAGTAAAAATAGGCCTAGCTCAAAGGGCAATAAAAACTTTTTACACAAAATCATCTTGGGAGTCTCTAGTAATTACTATCAAGCTTACCCACTATTTCACACCTAGACTATAACCCTAGTCAAACCCCAGAGGAAGAAAGTAGTAAAGACACCTCTTTAGAAGAGTATAAATCCTCCAATGAAGAAAACCCCACTTTCCTGCCTCTATTCCCCTTTGCACAAGTATCTGCCCTCCCTACCCCTTTCACCCTATATGCACAATCTCCTATGGCTAAACAACCCTAACTCTGTACCCTAGTTACCAACATGAAACTATTGCAAATGTTATTGGCAAACCAAACCACTATAATGCAATAGATCCAGAACCAACAAGGATCTACAGCTAAACCTAAAGAAATTGGACATCCACCCCCCACATTTAATGGATAATAGATTAACTTCCACCCATTTGTCCAAAAGTTCCAAGCTCACCTTGAACTCAACCCTAGGGTATATGTAACAGAGGAAGAAAAGGTCAAGTAACTCTTGGGTTTAATGGTGGATAGTGCAATAGTGTAGTCTGGCCTATGGCATGATGAGATAAAGTAAGCAGGCAAAGGACAGAGAGCAGAAGGACTAGTAATGTTTGCTGAAGTTCTTCAAAGCTTCAAAACACTATTTGGAGCTTTTGATGAAAAGGTTGCAGCAAGAGACCAGCTGCAGAACCTCAGGCAAGGGTCTACCTCTACAAGGAATTTTGGGATAGTGTTCATGCTACTAGGAAGGAGAACTAGGTTATTGTCATGAGATGGAAATTTTGCCCGTATAGTAATCACACAATCACACAAAATTTTAATGGCAGGGGGGGTGGTAAAAGTGCCACTCAAGCTTAGCAATAATAGACTTTGATCCCGGGTCAGGGACTCCTAGAACACCAGGTGTGTGAGACCTGTTAGCGTGCTTCGGATACAGCCAAGAAATCACGTGGAACGTTCACGTTATTCTTGTCTGGACGGGGTTGCAAATAGGGTTTGGAGGCCGCTACGCAATGGCTTCCCGAAGTAGTTTATTGCTTACTTGTTCAGAAGTTTGTTCGTGCAAAAAGGTAAAGAAACTGCTCTTCGTGTGTGATCGTCACTCACACCTTCTCAGACCGCGGGAGTCCGAGGGAACGGGTAGCTTCGACCTAATGTCAAGGGTACTCTTGACTGTGTAAGGACGTTTGGGCTCGGTGTGCCTACTTTGTCTTTGTACAATCTCGGGCACACTCTTAACACTAACTCAAAGTACCTAAACTAAATAATTTTCCCACGCACGGATACCCTTTCTTATTGGGGTTCGTACAGGTACTCTCTTACTTAGTTTACGGGGGCTTCACGCGTATGAACACACAAGTCTTTGTGGGGATTTGCACCGCCACCAGTTAAGGAGAAAGGGGGAGAAGCTAGGACGGGTAGGCTAGGCCTAAAGTACGAATACCCTGAAGGCGAAGTTTTTATTAGTAATCTACTTTAAGAAATACAAACTTAATTACTTGCCTGAAGGCGAAGAGGTCGAAGCTGGGGCCTTCAGGACAAGTTACATGCTTTCTTTATACTACTATGGAAAGGTCCGTGCGCAGCCTTAGTGGTCTGTGCGCAAGCGGAATAGAAGCGGAAAGGAGGCTATGCAGGGGAAGAATGTTTTGCCTAACTCCAACGGGCATCCGTGTGGAGCTCCTTGCGGAGTGAAACCGGTATTCGTTAGGAATTATTCAGGGAAAGAAGGTTGTACTTCTTAGGCTGTGCGTAATGATGAAATGGAAGGCGCACAGCCCCGAGATTACTCCTGTGACGTGCGGCTTGGAACACGTGAGGGCCAATCAGGTGACCACAGCACTGCCCACAGTCCACGCCCTTAAAGGGTAATTTATTTAGAAAAATAAAGAAAGGAACAAAGAAAATGATAAAGACAAGAGAAATATTAGTCCAAATATTACAAGAAATATACCGAAAAATCGGCAAAATTTCCATCTCATGACAGTTATCTAATAATGATCTCAGAGAAAAGTACCTAGAAAGGATGAATGTCAAACTTAGACATATCATTATAGGTTGGGATAGAGATATATCCACACTCCAACTTTTTGTCAAGGGTTCACCCTCTTGACCTTATTGCAAAGTACCGCGAACGCAAGTTTTCCCAGAGACACCTAATCCCTTATCTATTGGGGCAGGTGTACGGTACTCTTGGCTTACGTTCACTCGTGCGTCACTCCTTGTATTTATAACTACTTTTACTTAGGCTTCATGCCTCTTTATACTTTGTCTTAGTAAGACTACCACTAAGCTTCACACTTAGTGATAGAATGAAGAGTGAATGGGGGCGATGCACTAGGCTAGGCCTTAAAGATGAACCCTGAAGGCGAAGATTTAATTAGTTAACTTATTGGGGATACAGAACTGGGTTGTTACTTACCTAAAGGCGAAGAGAACAAAGCTAAGCCTCCAGGTAAGAACTACATGCACTATTTATATGATTTCAGAATGGTCCGTGCTGTGCTAGCAAGGCTATGCCACAGTGGAGTTAGAAGTTTTTAAAATATCACATGCGGGGGAGAACATTTACCCTAGCTCCGACGGGCAACCGTGCGGAACACCGTAGAACGGAGTAGAACCGGTATCTGCCAGGAATTGTTCAGTGAGCAGAATGTTCTGGAATTCCAGGCTGTGCGTCTGATGGTTGAACGTTAAAAGGCACACAGCCTTGTTACCTAATCCTGTAGCGCAGCACTTAGACACATGAGGGCCAGTCACGGGCTCCGCATTGCCTACAGCCTACGCCCTGAGGGGTAAAAAAGGAAAAAAAACAACAAAATAAGAAGAAAGATTGTAGTCCGAATAATACAGAGAAATGCCGAAAATTTCCAACTCATGACACTTTTCATGAGTGCTGCACATAATGTAGAAGTAAACCTCATAAAGGAAGAAATACTGTCCAATTGGAGATATTAGTACAACAACAACCTGCAAGTAGATCTCCAATATAGTGATCCAGATGCTATGGATATTTCTGCAACAATCTTGGGAGGGAAACCCAAGTCATTAAAAAACCTATTCATGAGTATAGGATCTACCTAGTAGTCCTCCCCATTGCAAGTAGCTGCAATACAAAACCATACTGCTACAACATCTAATAACCCTTTCCAATAAAATGACATTGTATGTTATAATTGTCAGAAAAAGGGTTACATTGCCTGGGATTGTCAAAGCCCAAAAGTAGACAGGGTTAAACCTAACAACCCATTCCAAAAAGTGGCTATGGCTTTATTGACAACACCAATGCCAACACTGGCAGTGGATAGCTAGAATTCATCCACTATGATATAGCAAGACATACTCAACATGCTACAAGAACAGGGGTAAATAATTGTAGCCCTTAAAGACAAATTGGGTTTTTAGAATGGTCAGAGTATGAGGCTAATGCTTCTAACCAATATATGCAAAATAAAATTTCTTCCTTCTCTATTTCTTCTTCTTTCTCAATTTCTTCCTCCTCTGTATATGGTATGAATGGACAACACCTAAAGATTCCTTTAATGTTCTATAGACATTCTTCTACAATTTCTATATCTGCAATAATTGATTCTAGTGCTTCTTCTATATTTATTAATAAAAAATTCATAGACAAAAAAAATAAAAACTTTGAAATTACAAAAGCAAATTCCTCTGTACAACATAGACAACTCACTAAATGCAATAGGGTTCATTTCTGAATATATAATTCTTTTAACCCAAATTGGTATAGAACAACAATATTTGGTCTTTTTAGTAGTAGATATTGGTATAGAAGATATAATCTTGGGTATTGATTAGTTACAACTAGAAAACCCCCTTATCAACGGGAAAAAAGGACATATTACTCTAATAGACAATTTACTAAAAGATAAGGAGTATAAAAAAATTGAAAAAATCATAAAAGATGAGGGTTCTTCTCCACAACTTGCTGCAACCCTGGGTTTGCTACCCTAGTACCAAAAACATGCCAAGGTCTTTTTAGAAATAGACTCTCAACATTTTTCAACTAGTAAACCATATAATCACAAAATTGAACTAGTAGAAGGAGCAGAAATGAAAAGAGAAAAGGTATACCCACTATCAATCCCTGAACTAAAGGAGTTGGATACATACCTGGAAGAGAATTTAGCTAAAGGATATATAAGAAAATCCCAAAGCCCTTATGCCTCCCCATTTTTCTTTATCCCTAAAAAGAATAGGAAACTCAGGCCTATAATGGATTATTACAAATTAAATAATATCACTATAAAGAATTTGTATCCACTTCCACTCATCTCTTCTATTGTTAATGGACTTTCAAGGGCAAGGATATTTACCAAACTAGATTTACAATAGGGGTACAATAATGTACTTATAAAAGATAGACACTAAGAGTAAGCAACATTTATAACTCCTTATGGATTGTTTGAGCCCCTGGTAATGACATTTGGTCTATACAATGCCCCAGCCACGTTTCAAGCCGTGATAGATAAAATATTAGCAGACCTAATTGTACAAGGATTAGTGTATATATATATAGACAACATTATTATTGCTACTGCCAATCTAGAAGAACACCAATACTTAGTACATAAGGTACTTAAACAATTAGCAGAAAACAACCTCTTTGCTAATTTGGAGAAGTGCTTATTTGAAGTACCAAAGGTGGAATTCCTAGGAGTAATTATTAGCCACAACCATATACAAATAACCAATGATAAAGTACAAGCTATCCTTGACTGGCCAACTCCTATAATAGTCAAAGATGTACAGAAATTCAGAGGTCTGGTAAATTACTACCAATGATTTATCAAGGGTTTCAGTGATATAAATAAGCCCCTAGATAAACTAACAGGCAAAGGCACTTGGAAATAGGAAAAGGAGGAACAAGAATTATTTGACAAGCTTAAAAAGGCTTTTACTATAGTACTGGTATTAGCCATTTATGACCATCAACAAGAAAGTTGAATTGAGACAGATGCCTCTGGATACACTACTGGAGGAGTATTCTCCCAGCTATAGGATGATGGTAATTGGTACCCTATTGCTTTTCACTCTAAATCTATGGATGATGCACAACAAAATTATGATATCTAGGATAAAGAGATGCTGGCAATTATCTGGGCATTAGAAGAATAGTGCCATTATATTATAGGATTACCAAAACTAGTAGAAATCTGGTCAGATCATAAAAACCTAGAGTATTGAGCAATAAGCTAACACCTTAGCAGGCAACAAGCACATTATTACCGGATCCTATAAGAATACCACTTTGTATTATGCTATAAAAAAGGATCCACCAATGGACAAGTTGATGCCTTATCTCAACAACCTGATTTCTATACCAAAGATTCACAGGACAACTATAATATTACCATACTCCAACCCACCCATTTCAAAATAATGGCTGCAAGAAGAGGTTACATAGTAATGAAAGGAGAAAGGGAAATTTTGACTGAGATACAACAGGAGAGCACCAAGTTGCTAGAATTCCTCTATCAAATTGTCAAAATTGGTTCCCAACAAATAACACCAGAATTGTAGGATTGGGAAACAGAGGATGGCTTGGTACTATATTGGGATAAGGTGTTTATACCACCCAAAAAAGAACTAAAAGAAAAAAGTTTGGTCAAATATCATAATTCAGCACTAGTAGGACATCCAGGATACACAAAGACTTTGGAACTTATAAGTAGAAATTACTATTGGATTAAAATAATAAAAGACATAAACCAATATATAGATTCATGCCTATTATGCCAAGTTAATAAACCAAGTCAATAAGCATTACCTGGACTACTACAACCTCTTCTGGTATCAGGGAAACTATAGGAACACATTACATCAGATCTAATTGTGAAACTACCTAAATCACATAGGTATGATTCAATCCTAGTAGTAGTAGATTGGCTCATAAAATTGGCACATTTTATACCCACCAATGAAAATATCACTGCTAAAGATGTAGCTAATCTCTATGTAAAAGATATATTCAAATTATATGGTGTTCCATCAACATGGACCTTAGATTGTGGACTCTAGTTTACAAGCCAGGTTATAAAAGATATACATGGCAGTTTACACATTAAAACAGCACTGTCTATAGTATATCAACCACAAAGTGATAGACAGACTGAACAAGTAAACTAGAAGGTAGAACAATACCTAAGGATCTTTTGTAACCACAGACAAACAAACTAGGCTAACTTACTACTATATGTAGAGTTCATGCATAACAATCAGAGAAACAAAAGTATATACTCTAGTGCTTTTGAACTAACCTATGGTTATGTGCCTAACTAGGAAGCTAAGGATATTCCAAATGCCACCCTGTTAAGTCTCGGATGGATGGAGATAGCAGAAAAGGGAAGGGGCGGAGCGGAACGGAAGTGGAGACGGAGTGAACAGGAGTAGAGATGGGAGAGTGGATAGGAAAGGAGAGGGGTGACCAGACTTGGCCAAGACGTATGTGTCAGGCCCTTACCTAGTTGTAGTCTAAGACAGGAGTCAGACAGGAGAAGGGGAACTAAGTTAATTTCCAAACTGAGGTAGCTAGGTACATGCTAGGTTAGTATAAATACTATAGTAACAGGAGGATACCAAGAGGAATAGAAATGAAGTGAGACGGAGAGTGGGAAATGGAATACAGGGCGCGAATAAGCCAAAACTATCTATGTGAACAAGGGTACCAGAACGTATGGGGAAAATGATGGGAAAACAGGATACATGAGAAGAGGAAAAGACTCCGGGACCCTGGTCAGGCACCGAGCAAGGGGTCGCTGGTTCTGACACCTAAATTGCGGATGGCGGAGAGTGGAAGTTGGGAGCCGGAGAGGTGCCTTTGGTTGTTGGATGGTAGTGGGTGAGGGTGAGTGGGGACATGTTGGAAATGTCGGAGTGGGAGCCACTTGTGCGCGGAGGGGGTTGTGACACACCCCTAGAGCCTTCAATTGGATTGAAAATACAAAAGAAGCACAAAAAGAGGTACAGGCAGCATTAGAACTAGCTAGGGAACAAATGGAACAGTCCTACAATAAAGGGAAAAAGATGTTCCCAGACCTAGAGGAAGGACAGGAAGTTTGGTTAAATATACAAAATTTAAAGCTTGATAGACCATCCAAAAAACTAAGTTAAAAATGAATTGGACCCTATAAAGTAGAAAAGAAACTAAACAACCTAAACTACCAACTGGCCCTACTAGATAACCTCAGAATCTATAATGTTTTCCATGTACACTTGCTTAAACTACACTATATATTGGACTGGCATCAAAAACCTCTACCCCTAGTAGAAGTAGAAGGAGAAGAAGAGTATGAAATAGAAGAAGTACTCAATTCAAGAATACAACAAGGGAGACTAGAATTCCTAGTAACATAGAAAGAGTACCCAGGAGAACAAACCTGGGTTAGGGAATTAGATATACATGTAGATGAAGCAATTAGGGATTTTTACAAATCAAACCTAAGTGTACCTAGAAAAATCAGTGTAGCATTATTCAATCTCTTACCCTTTTAAAACTGGGAAAACTTAATAAAATGGCAATCCAAGGTAGATTGCCCCTAAGGAGGGGGTAATGTTACAAGATGCTTGTTGTACTATAAATTTATTTAGAATTTCTTACTATTTTTCTGAATTTTTCCTGATTTTTCTTTATTTTTTAATATATAACTTGCATATTACATAAACATTATATAATCACCCTGATGACTAAGCAAGTTATGTGACTAGTCAATGCATGACTGGCCATCATGTGACAGCTAGTCATATGATATATTATGTATACATAAGTCTAGAATATAAGCCCAGACTATGATATTATGATAGACTTATTATAATGCAATATTATACTATACTTAGCACCCCTGTGCACAGACCATGCACCAGTACACAGACCAGGTAGAATTAGTATATAACCCTGTAGTGCTCCTACCTAAAAATCCAGATTTTTTCTCTTTATCTTTAGATAAGCACAAGTAGTGCTATATATTAAGTAATAACTAATATAATAAAAACTTTGTCTTTAGAGTCCCTATCTCTCACTCTCCCTTCCCTACAAATCCCTTGAGCTCTGTGCTAGAGGGTTACAAGTCAGCTCAGTGCTACTTATAGTAGAGGTGTGCTTTGTGCTACCTCTGTAAGTGTATATAAGACAGGTCCAGCCTATTAGTAGTGACTAATTGCATTTGCTATATACACCATAGACATTGTGCTTAGTATACTCACCCAACAAAAGCTATACACCTAGTTGGTCAGGGTTAAGATACCTCTATCTATATCTATATACACAAGACAACTTGTGTTTCAACTATAGGCCTTGCTGGAAAGTGTTTATACTTAGAGTACAGCTTGGTAATAGAAGAACTTGAGTGTTACGAGTCGCTCGTTGTATTATAAATTTACTTAGAATTTTTCATTATTTTTCCGATTTTTCTCTGATTTTTCTCTATTTTTTGGTGTATAATATGTATATTACATAAGCAGACATTACATAAGTACTTTGATGACTAAGTAAGTCATGTGATCAGTCATCATGTGACTGGCCATCATGTGACCACTAGTCATGTGACACATTATGTAAGCAATGACTCACTATGGTGCAATATCGCATCATACTTAGCACCACTGTGCACAGACCATGTACCCCATGCACAGACCAGGTAGAATTAGTATATAACCCTGTAGTGCCCCTGCCTGAAGACCCCAGATTCGTTCTCTTCGTCTTCAGGTAAGCACAGATAGTGCTTTGTATTAAGTAGTCACTAACATAATAAAACTTCGTCTTCAGAGTCCCTATCTCTCTCCCCCTCCCTATAAAATCCTCTCTGCTTCGTGCTAGGAGGTTGTGAGCGTGCTCAGTGCTGCTTACAGTAGAGGTGTGCTCCGTGCTACCTCCGTGTGCATACATAAGACAGGTCCAGCCCTCTGGGTGACCATTTGTACTTGCAATAACACAAACAATCATAGTGCTTAGTGCACCCAAGCAAGCAAGGACTCCGCTCTGAGCTTGTTGCAGTTAAGATACCCTGCACCCCTATTAACATACACAAGACCCCGGGTGTTACAACAGTAGACCTTGCTTGAAAGTCTTGCAGACTTAGAGTAAAGCTTGGTGACTAGCGTACTCCAGAGTGAGTGAAAGTTAAGACAGGGCACAAGGAGTGTACACCTGCGCTTCCCAGGCCTTGGGAGAAGTAAAACAGCCATTACAGGCTACCTCGCACTTTACAGAGGTTTTCGTAGGCTCTGGTTGAGTTTTAGTGGCAAGAGACTGGTGTGCTCTTGACATTGAGTTTGCATAAGAATAGAAACTCAGTACTAAGAAGTGTACACCTATCACAACCCCCTCTGTGCACAAGTGGCTCCTACTCCGACATTTCTGACATGTCTCCACTTACCCTTGCCCACTACCATCCAATAACCAAAGACACCTCTCTGGCTCCCAACTTCCACTCTCCACCTTCTGCAATTTGGGCATCAGAACCAGTGACCCCTTGCTTGGCACCCAACCAGAGTCCTGGAGTCTTTTCTTCTTCTCACGTATCCTGTTTTCCCATTATTTTCCCCACACATTCTGGTACTCTTGTTCACATAGATAGTTTCAGCCCATTTGTGCCCTGTATTCTGTTTTCCACTCTCCATCTCACTTTATTTCTATTCCTCTTGGTATCCTCCTACTACTATAGTATTTATACTGACCTAGCATGTACCTAGCTACCTCAGTTTGGAAATCAACTTAGTTCTCCTTCTCCTATCTGACTCCTGTCTTAGACTACAACTAGGCAAGGGCCTGACACATACGTCTTGGCCAAGTCCAGTTACCCCTCTCCTTTCCTATCCACTCTCCCATCTCTACTCCTGCTTACTCCATCTCTGCTTCTGTTCCACTCCGCCCCTTCCCTTTTCTACTATCTCCGTCCATCTGAGACTTAACAACACCCCTGCATCCCAAGCTCTAGGAAGTGTAAAACAGGTATTACTGCCTACCCCATACCTTATAGGGGTTACTATGAGCCTTGGTTGAGTTTTGGTGGTAAGAGTTAGGTGTATATTAAGGTTTGCACTCTTGACTACCTCAACAATAGAAGTAATCACATCTACTACACCACAAAGTATATGCTGTACTACTAATAAGTCTTCTAGTATACTCTGAGTCTGCAAGACTTTTCACCAGGCTACTGTTTGCTAATGATGCATTTTCTTTGTTTAATAGTAGTATGTAATTCAAGACTTCTGTAATGTCTAGAGGCTTATCTTAGAGGGGTAGTCCCTTAAGTTATACTTATGCCCTTGATTTATTAGGGACTTTAGCAAAATAGGGGAAGGGGTGTGGGAGAGAGAGAGAGGGGCTTATATGTAATGTAGAGAGTGCTTACTTAGTCCTTATACAATCTAGAGGCTGACTAAGCATACTAGGAGGGCAAGAGGG
The DNA here is from genome assembly GCA_018343915.1 of Agroathelia rolfsii. Classification (NCBI taxonomy): domain Eukaryota; kingdom Fungi; phylum Basidiomycota; class Agaricomycetes; order Amylocorticiales; family Amylocorticiaceae; genus Agroathelia; species Agroathelia rolfsii. Next base: position 5,113,526 of record JABRWF010000002.1, read on the forward strand.
GGTGTATATACTAGGATAATGAGCCTAAAGGCAAATTTATTAGTAAGTGTGTCTATTACATGAGCTACTACTCACCTAAAGGCAAAAGGTCAAAGCTAAGGCCTTTAGGGAGCATTATAGGGTCCTTATATACATAAACAAGGGCTATGCTAAGGTTCATGCATAGCCTCTTGGAAATGTCAAAGAAAGCTTTAATAATAGTGTAAACGGATGACTGAGCATAATAGCATGCTTATTGCCTTATGCTGAGTGATCCTTAGCCTAACAATAAAATAGTCTAGGCTATGCTTACTAAATAGGCACCAGTACAAGGGAACTATAATGGCTGGTCATGTGACTAAGCACTATGTAATCCTTTGCCTTGTTAGGTAAATAAATAATAAAAAAGATATAGAAAATGGAAAATAAATTGTTAAAATACAAGAAAAATAGAGAAAAATCAGGAGAGTCTGGGTGTACCTATAACAGTGTGCTCTTGACACATAAAAGCCATCCCAAAATTCCTTGTGGAGGTAGTGCCTTGTCTAAGATTTCAAAGTTGATCTCTAGCTGCTACTTTTTCATCAAAAGCCCTAAAAAGTGTTTTGAAACTTTGCAGTACTTCTGCAAATATAACAGGCCCTTCTGCCCTTTGGCCTTCTCCTACTCTCCTGATTTCATTATACTACAGATTAGACCATGTGGTAGCACCATCAATCATTAACCCTAAAAGGTATTTTACTTTTTCTTCTTTGGTAACATATACTCTAGGGTTAAGTTCCAGATGAGCTTGGAACTTTTAAATAAATAGGTGGAAACTAATCTATTGCCTATCAAAGGTGGGAGGAGGGTGGCTAATTTCTTTTGGTTTGGCTAGAGATCCTTGTTGATTTTGGATCCATTACATCATAGTAGTTTGATTTGCCACTAGGATCTACAATAGGTCTATATTAGTAATAGGGGCAGAGGGTTGGGGTTGTTCAGCCATTGGGGATTGTGTATATAGGGTAAAAGGAGTTGGTAGGATAGATGTTTATATAAAAGGAAACAGGGGTAAGAAAGTGGGATTTTCTACATTGGAGGATTTGTATTCTCCTGAAGATGTATCTTCACCACTTTCTTCCTTTAGAGTTTAACTAGGATTATAGTCTTGGTATGAAATGATAGGCAAGCTCAACAGTAATTACTAGAGACTCCCAAAGTGATTTATATAAAGGATAAAAGCTTTTGTTGCCCTTTGAGCTAGGCCTACTTCTACTAAAGTTTTTTACTTGTTTTGGGCTACTTGTAGTAACTGGAGTCTTTTTTGTCTATCTACTTGGGTGTTATTCCCTTTAATAGCTCAAAAAAACCAATCCAACTATGGATACTAATACTACTTGCAAGCTGGCCAAGAATACTCCCAAAACAAGAAAATGTATGAAGATAAAGACTACTACTTGTATAGATAAAATAACTGTGGTAGTTTTACTAAATTTCTATGGTAATTGTTTCTTTGCTCAAAGTAATGTGGCTCACTATACCACCTCTAGTATATAGAGCAACTAGAACAGAAAAGAAAGGGAGATTCATTCTAATATCAAGAGTACACTAGACTCTTATCACTAAAAACTCAACCAATGTCTATAGAAACCCCTTGAAGGTATGGGATAGATAGTAAGGCCTTTTTTACTCTTTCTAGGACTTTGTCATGACCTCCTCTATGCACAAGTAGTTTCCACTCCAATATTTCCAACATATCCCTACTCACCCTTGCCCACTACTATCTAATAACTAAAGACACCTCTTTAGCTCCCAACCTCTGCTCTTCACCCTCTGCAATTTGAGTATTGGAACTAGCGACCCCTTGCTTTGTACCTAATTAGAGTCCTAGAGTCTTTTCCTTTTCTTATGTATCCTATTTTCCCATTATTCCCCCATATATTCTGGTATCCTTATTTATATAGATAGTTTTGGCCCATTTATGCCTTATATTCCATTTCCTACTCTCTATCTCACTTTATTTCTATTTCTCTTGGTATCCTCCTGCTACTATAGTATTTATATCAACCTAGCTACCTTAGTTTGGAAATCAACTTAGTCCCCCTTCTCCTATCTAACTGCTATTCTAGACTACAACTAGGCAAGGGCCTGATGCATACATCTTGGCAAAGTCTGGTCACCCCTCTCCTTTCCTATCTACTCTCCTATCTCTACTCCTGTTTACTCTATCTCTACTTCCATTCCACTCTGCTCCCTCTCTTTCTACTATCTCCATCTATTTAAGACTTAATGTTATGAGTTGCTCATGTATTATAAATTTATTTAAGATTTTTCATTATTTTTCTAATTTTTCTCCAATTTTTCCTAATTTTTTGGTATATGATATGTATATTACATAAATAAACATTACATAAGTACTTTGATGACTAAGCAAAGTCATGTGACTAGTCATCACATGACTGGCCATCATATAACTACTAGTTATATGACTTATTATGTAACAAGTCTAGAGCATAGGCCCGGGTTACAACACTATTATAGACTTACTATAGTACAATATTGTACTATACTTAGCACCTCTATGCACAGACTATATACTAGTGCATAGACCAGGTAGAAAATAGTATATAACCCTATAGTGCCTCTACCTGAAGACCCCAGATTTGTTCTCTTTGTCTTTAGGTAAGTACAATAGTGCTTTATATCTAATAAGTAGCTAATATAATAAACTTTGTCTTTAGAGTCTCCTCACTCTAGGCCTACAAAGCCTGTCCCTATCTCTCTCTCTCCCTTCCCCCACCAAATCCTCTTGGCTCAGTACTAGGAGGTTGTAAGTGTGCTCTGTGCTACTTATAGAAGAGACAAGCTCAGTACAAGTCTCTTGTCATGGGACACTCATGACTCAACCAACATAACCCTAAGATACCTAGCCTAGAAGGGCTAGAAGCAAATAAGGGGGGGTACAACTGATATCTTTAAGCTCCCCCAGCAGGGAGGTGCAACTCATGTTTAAAGACCTAGAGGCAAGGTCTCCCACTATTTCATAGAGGCTTCCATGCAATATACAATCACTGGTATTCTGAAAGTCCTTTGCCAGGTAGGACATGCTGTCTTCAGCCTTGACATAATTCTTTATACTCCCTCATCCTAGGAGTCCATGTTCACACATCCTGGTGACACATGCATAGCTTTACTTAGTTTTATACTCCTTTAGAGCATGGAGTCACAGCATATCCCCTTAACCTTGGGGTCCAGGTATAACAATAAAGATGATAATGGGGGGGGTAAAACACACAAGAAAGAGAGTAGAGGAAGGAACTTCAGGTATAAGTGAGAGTGACACAGAGGGCAAAAGGTGGTCAAGCTGAATTGCAAAGGTCTCAAGGGCAGGCCTCTATATACTGTTTACAAGTACTCTAAGAATAGTTCTTAACTCTACATCAAGGGAAATAGAAGCAAGGAAAGAAAAAGGATTAGAGGAGTTAGAACAGAAGTATAGTGTGGGAAGAAATCAAAAATGAAAGAAGCATCAAAGATGGGAGAAGCAAATCAATGATGTACATCAGATAATTTAGAAGTATACCCAAATGAAGTACAGTACCATATAAACAATGCAACAAGAAACCAAAAATAAAGAAATAAAGCCTATATACTCAAATCAAAAGATAAAAAATCAAGAAAAATAGTAGAAAATAGAGAAAAATTAGGGGAACAAAATAATTATGGGATCAACCCATAACATCTCTGTGTGCATATATAAGACAGGTCTAGCCCTTATGGTGACTATTTACATTTGTAATAACACAACCAAATATAGTGCTCAGTGTACCTAAGTAAACAAAGGCTTGCCCTACATTTATCAAGGTTAAGAGACCCTACATGCCTATTTATATACACAAGAAACTTTGTGTCTCAACAGTATACCTTGCTTGAAGACTTAGTAAGTCTAGAGTAAAGCTTAGTAATCAGCAAGCTCAGGGTTGAGTGAGAACAAAGACAGCACACAAGGCATGTCCACCCTTGCATTCCAGGCCTTGGGAGTTGTAAAACAGCCATTACAGGCTACCCCATACCTTACAAGGGTTAACATAGGCTCTGGTTGAGTTTTGGTGACAAGAGTTAGGTGTACTCTTGATATTAAAACAAATCTCTCCTTTCTGTGCTAGTTGCTCTGTACACTAGAGGTGGTGTTGTGAGCCACATTATTTTAAGTAAAGAAACAATTACTATAGAAAATTAAGTAGACTACTATGGTTATTTTACATACAAAAAAGTAGTAGTCTTTATCTTCATATATTTCTTGTTCTTAGGAGTATTCTTAGCCAGATTGTAAGTGGTATTAGTATCTACAGTTATATTAGTTTTTTTGAGCTATTAAAGGGAATATCACCTAAGTGGATAGACAAAAAAGACTTTAGTCACTATAAGTAGCCCAAGACAAGTAAATATATTTAGTAAAATTAGGCCTAGTGTTACCAGTTGATTGATGTACTATAAATTTATGTAGAATTTCTTATTATTTTTCCGAATTTTTCCTGATTTTTCTCAATTTTTTGGTATATAATATGTATATTATATAAGCAGACATTATATAAGCACTCTGATGACTAAGCAAGTCATATGACCAGTCATTATATGACTAGCCATTATGTAACCACTAGTCATATGACATATTATATAAGCAAGGTCTAGAGCATAGGTCTAGACTATGATATCATCACAGAATTATTATAGTGCAATATCACATTATACTTAGCATTACCATGCACAGACCATGTACCAAGTGCACAGACCAGGTAGAATTAGTATATAACCCTGTAGTATTTCTATCTGAAGACCCCAGATTTGTTCTCTTTGTCTTCAGGTAAGCACAATAGTGCTTTGTATTAAATAGTTAACTAACATAATAAAACTTTGTCTTTAGAGTCCCTATCTCCCCTTTTCCCCTCTCTCCCTTAAAAATCCTCTTTGCTTTGTACTGAGAGGTTATAAGTGTGCTCAGTGCTACTTATAGTAGGAGTTTACTTTGTGCTACTCCTGTATGCATGCATAAGACAGGTCCAGCCCTTATGGTGACTATTTGTATCTGTAACAATACACATAGTGCTTAGTATACCCAAGCAAGCAAAGACTTTGCTCTGAGCTTGTTGTAGTTAAGATACTCTGCACCCCTATTAGTATACACAAGATCTTTGGTATTGTGACAGTAGACTTTGCTTGAAAGTTCAGTGAACTTGGAGTAAAGCTTGGTGACTAGAGCACTCTGAAGTAAGTGACAGTTAAGACAGGGCATAAGGCATGTACACCTATGCATCCCAGGCCTTGGGAGTTGTAAAACAGCCATTACAGGCTACCTCATATTTTAGAGAGGTTTATATAGGCACTGGTTGAGTTTTGGTGGCAAGAGGCAGGTGTGCTCTTGATACCTAGCTCAAAGGGCAATAAAAACTTTTATCCTTTACAAAATCACTTTGGGAGTCTCTAGTAAATACTATCAAGCTTGCCTACTATTTCATACCTAGACTATAACCCTAGTCAAACCCCAGAGGAAGAAAGTAGTAAAGACACTTCTTTAGGAGAATATAAATCCTCTGATGAAGAAAACCCTACCTTTCTACCTCCATTCCCTTTCACACAAGTATCCACCCTCCCTACCCCCTTCACTCCATAAGTACAGTCACCTATGGCTAAACAACCTCAACCTCCTACCCCAGTTACCAATATAGATCTGCTGCAAATATTAGTGGCAAATCAAACCACTATGATGCAGTAGATCTAAAATCAACAAGGATTACAAGCAAAACCCAAAGAGATTAGTCACTCACCTTCTACCTTTGATGGACAATGGATTAATTTTCACCTATTTATCCAGAAATTCCAAGCCTATCTGGAACTTAATCTAAGGGTATATATAATAGAGGAGGAAAAAGTCAAGTACCTCCTAGGCTTAATGATAGACGGTGTAACAGCATAGTCTAGCTTATGGTACAATGAAATAAAATGGGCTGGAGAAGGAATAAGGGTAGAAGGACTAGTAGTATTTGTGGAAGTACTACAAAGCTTCAAAACTTTGTTTAGGGCATTTGATGAAAAAGTAGCAGTAAGAGATCAGCTGCAAAATCTCAGATAAGGGACTACCTCTACTAGAAACTTTGGGATGACCTTTATACTTTTAGGGAGAAGAATAGGGTTATCTAATGATGACCTCAGGGAAAAATACCTAGAGAGGATGAATATCAAACTTAGATGCATTATCATAGGTTGAGGTAGGGATACCTCTACCCTACAACTCCTCATGAGTGCTACACATGATGTAGAAGTAAACCTCATGAAGGAAGAAATGTTATCCAGCCATAGATTCTGGTATAACAACAACCTACAAACAGACCTCTAGCATAGCAACCCTGATGCAATGAACATCTCAGCTACCATTTTGGAAGGGAAACCCAAGCCATCAAAAAACCCATTCATAAATACAGGATCTACCTAGCAGTCCTCCCTATTACAAGTACCTACAATACAAAATCAATCTACTATAACATCTAACAACTCCTTTTGATGAAATGACATTGTGTGTTACAACTGTCAGAAGAAGGGATATATTGCATGGGATTGTTAAAGCCCTAAAGTAGACAGGGTTAGAACTAATAACCCATTCCAAAAAGTGGCTGCAGCTTCATCAACAACACCAATGCCAACACCAGCAGTGAATTGTTATGAGTTGAATCTTGTACTATAATTTTTGCGCCTTTTCTACAAATATACTTATATTTTATTTATATTTTTACAATTTTATTTGACTAAGATACAAGGAAAATACCTTGCAGGTGACATCTTGTAATGCATAACTAGCTGTGTTAGCCCCATGTGACAGGAGCAATCATAACAAGAGTATATTAGGAAGGTGGAGTCTAGACCTATTTCACTTTCATCAAAAGGTCTAGACTTAGGAACCAAGTTATTCTGATTACTATGTAATTACTAAGGAGTACTAGACTCATCCTCTAATTGGTTGCTCATTGGACTTAGTCAGAAAGCACTGCCCCATGATTAAAATAACTTTGGCTTACTCACCCTGGCTATACATAGACCCCTAAGGCTGTGTATGGGCCCTTCTGTTTTAGTATAAATACAGCCCTATAGCCCTTACCTAAACTTTAGCTTTGACCTTCTCACCTTCAGGTAAAGGTATTCCCTATGTATTTACTATAACTAACTAATATATATCTTGCCTTCAGGCTTGTTTCTGTCCTAGCTACTCCCCTCCCTCTTTATTCCCCTCACTTATATAAGGCCTCAAAGGCATTAGGCAGGGTCCTCTATAAGGCTTAGTATAAGAAGCCATATAAGTTACAAGCCCCTAATTAACAGAGGGCATTATGCATGATACAAAACCCACCTCAGTGTGGTCAAGGCAGTGAAAAGACCTTGTAGTTGCTTTTGTAGATATAGAGGGCTAAGCCGCCTCTCTAGAGTATAAAAGGAACTTAGATTATTAGATGTAAAGCAAAGAAACCTAGGAAAGTATACACACTTGGAGTACTAAACCTCTAGCTAAGCATAGTAACCAAAGAACCAATAATACAATAGGAGAAGAACAGGAGCACATAGGTAACTAATAAGGTCAAACAAATATATGTGTAAAAAAGGCCTTACGGTCCACCTCTGTACCTTACAGGAGGTTTTGTTGTTTAGTCATGTCAAGAGTACAAGCCTTGACATGGATGGCCAGAATTCATCTACTATAACACAGCAAGACATGCTTAATATACTGCAAGAACAGGGCTAAATGATTGCAGCCCTTAAAGACAAGTTGGGTTTTTAAAACAGTCAGAGTATTGTTACAGATCTATGGACAGAGTGCACTATAGAGAGATAAGATAACTAGGGTCAATCCAGACCCTAATAGTATAGCAAAGAGTAATTAGAGACTATGAAAATAAAGATACAATTTGACAAAAGAGGTCTGTGAGATGGGGGACATCTCTTAGACTCTAGTAGCTTAAATACATGCTTGTATACTATTGTTATCTACTTTGGTGCATTCTCTTGACTTCTAACTCTTACCAAATAATCCAGTAATGATCCTAAGTTCCTCCTTGATTGTTTCAAGGTCTAGTAGCATGTGCTGCAGTTCCTGTGTAACTATGATAGTACCTGAAGATAGGAGATTGTAAAGTTACACTCTTTTATGTGACATAATACATGATATATCACAACCAGTGCAATAGTGATAGTAAGGGAGTAGCCTAGTTCTAAGCTAAGGCTTAGAACTAAGCTATAGCTAAATAGTAAACTATAGCCTACTATAATATACTATGACTTATAAATATTATACTGTGAAATAAATTATACTATAGTTTCTATAGCATAATATATAGCTTGATATAATAAATAATAAATGCCTAAGTAATTACATAGTTGTTCTAAGTATATGCTTGGTAGATATGAGTAAATGCTATTGTGTCTATAATATGATATAACTAGGGTTGTAACAAGTATGAGGCCAATGCTTCTGACCAATATGTACAAAATAAAATTTCTTCTTTTTCTATTTCCTCTTTATTTTCAATCTCTTCTTTATCTGTACATGGTGTGAATAGATAACACCTAAAAATTCCCTTTATATTCCATGGACATTCCTCTATAATTTCTTTATATGTAATGATTGACTCTGGTGCCTCCTCTATATTTATTAATAAAAAATTCATAGAAAAAAATAAAATAAAAACATTAAAATTACAAAAACAAATTCCTCTGTACAACATAGACAATTTACCTAATACAATAGGTTTCATTTCTGAATATATAATTCTTTTAACCTAGATTGGTATAGAATAATAATGTTTGGTATTTCTAGTAGTAGACATCAGTATAGAAGATGTAATTCTAAGTATTGATTGGCTATGGTTAGAAAATCCCCTTATCAACTGAAAAAAAGACATATAGCTTTAATGGACAATTTGCTAAAAAATGAGAAATATAAAAAATTAACAAAATTATAAAAGATAAGGACTCTCCTCTACAATTAGCCGCAATATTAGGCTTGCCACCCCAATACCAAAAACATACCAAGGTCTTCTTAGAAGTAGATTCCCAATGCTTTTTAACTAGCAAACTATATGACCATAAAATAGAACTGGTAGAAGGAGCTGAAATAAAGAGAGCTAAGGTATATCTACTATTAATCCTAGAGCTGAAAGAGTTAGATGTATACCTAGAGGAAAACCTAGCTAAAGGATATATAAGAAAATCCCAAAGCCCTTATGCCTCTCCATTTTTCTTTATCCCAAAAAAAAATGGAAAACTTAGGCCAATATGTCAAGAGCACACCTGACTCTTGCCACCAAAACTCAACTAATGCCTATGAAAACCCCTCTAAGATACAAGGTAACCAGTAATAGTTATTTTACTTCTCCCAAGGCTTAGGATGCAAGGGTGTACACTTCCCTGTGTACTGTCCTTGTTATCACTCACACTAGAGCTTGTCAATCCCTAAGCTTTACTCTAAGTCTGCTAGACTTTCAAGCAAAGGCTATTGTTGAGACACTAGTGTTCTTGTGTATACAAGTAGGTGTTGGGGTATCTTAACCTCAACAAGTACAGGGCAGAGCCTTTACTTGCTTGAGTGCACTAAGCACAATGTTTGTTGTGTTATTGCGGATGCAAATAGTTACTACTAGGGCTGGACCTATCTTATACATGTATACAGAGACTTGCACTAAGCTTATCTCTTGTATAAGCAGCACAAAGCACACTTACAACCTCCTAGCACTGAGCAGAGAGGATTTTGGTGGGGAGAGAGAGAGAGAGAGAGAGAGAGAGAGATAGGGACTCTGAAGACAAAGTTTTATTATATTAGTTTAACTATTTAATACAAAGTACTATTATGCTTACCTGAAGATGAAGAGAACAAATCTAGGGTCTTCAGGTAGAGACACTACAGGGTTATATACTATTTTTACCTAGTCTGTGCACCAGGTATATGGTTTATGTACAGAGGTATTAAGTATAATGCAATATTGCACTATAGTGAGTCTATGATGGTGTTATGTTCTAGACCCATACTCTAGACCTTCTTTACATAGTAAGTCACATGACTAGTGGTCATATAATGGCGAGTCACATGATGACTAATCACATGACTTTGCTTAGTCATCAGAGTATTTATGTAATGTCCACTTATATAATATACATGTTATATACCAAAAAATAGAGAAAAATCAGAGAAAAATCAGAAAAATAATGAGAAATCTTAAATAAATTTATAGTATAATGATTGTCTTGTAACACAATAGTGGATTATTGAAAACTAAATAATATCACTATAAAGAATTCCCATCCACTTCTGCTCATTTCTTCTATTGTTAATGGACTCTTAAGGGCCAGAATATTTTCCAAGTTAGACTTACAATAGGGATATAACAATATACTTATAAAGAATGGACACTAAGAGCAAGCAGCATTCATAACTCCTCAAGGATTGTTTAAGCCCCTTATTATGATATTTAGTCTATGTAATGTCCCTGCTACCTTTTAACCTATAATGGATAAAATATTTGCAGATCTAATTGCACAAGGGTTAGTATATGTATATATTGATAACATTATTATTGCTACTACCAAGCTAAAGGAATACTAACAGCTAGTATATAAAGTACTTAAACAATTAGCAAAAAATGATCTCTTTGCTAATTTAGATAAGTGCTTGTTTGAAATACCAAAAGTAGAGTTTCTAGGAGTAATTATTAGCTATAACTGTATCTAAATGACCAATAATAAAGTATAGGCTATCCTTGACTGGCTAACCCTCATGACAGTCAAAGATGTGCAAAAATTCAGAGGTCTAGCAAATTACTATTGGCAGTTCATTAAGGGCTTTAGTGACATCACCAAGCCTCTAGACAGACTTATAGGCAAAGGTACTTAGAAATAGGAAAAAGAGGAGCAAGATTCATTTGACAAACTCAAAAAAGCATTCACTATAGCACCTATGCTCACAATTTATGATTATCAAAGAGCAAGTCAAATTGAAACTAATGCCTCTGGTTATACTATGGGTGGAGTATTCTCCCAATTACAAGATGACAATGAATGGCACCCAATTGCCTTCTATTCCAAATCCATAGATGATGCTCAGCAAAATTATGATATCTAGGATAAAGAAATACTGGCAATTATCTAATCATTGGAAGAATAGCAACATTATATTATTGGGTTACCTAAACCAATAGAAATCTGGTCTGATCATAAGAATCTAGAGTACTAGGCAACTAGTCAGCATCTTAGCCAGCAATAAGCATGTTGGTACTAGATCCTACAAGAGTATAACTTTACACTTTGTTATAAGAAAGGATCAGCTAATGAAAGAGCCAACGCCCTATCTCAAAGACCAGATTTTTATATAGAAGACTCTCAGGATAACCTTAACATTATATTACTCTAACTCTCCTATTTCAAAGTTATAGTGGCTAAAAGAGGATATATATTGGTGAAAGGAGAAAAGGAAATTGTGGTAGATATTAAGAGGGAGAGCACCAAGTTATTGGAATCCCTCTACCAAATTGTCAAGATTGGCCTAAGAAGGATTACCCTAGGATTACAGGATTGGGAAACAGAGGATGGCCTAGTATTATACAGAGAAAAAGTATTTGTGCCTCCAAAAAAAGAAATAAAAGAAAAGATTATGGCAAAATACTACAATTCTGCCTTAGCTAGCCACCCAGGATGCACCAAGACTTTGGAACTCATCAGTAGAAACTACTACTGGATTAATATGACAAAAGAAATAAACCAGTATATAGATTCATGCCTGCTATGCCAAGCAAATAAACTAAGTCAACAAGCATTACCTGGACTCCTCCAACCTCTTCCTATACCAGGAAAGCCATGGGAACATATTACATTGGATTTAATTGTAAAATTACCCAAGTCACATGGATTTGATTTAATCCTAGTAGTAGTAGATTGGCTAACAAAATTGGCATACTTTGTATCCACTAGTGAAAACATTACTACCAAAGATATGGCCAATCTCTATGTAAAAAACATGTTCAAGTTATATAGCATTCCCTCAACATGGACCTTGGATTGTGGCCCTCAATTTGCTGCCAAGTTATAAAAGATATACATGCCAGTTTACACATAAAAACAGCATTGTCCACTACCTATCACCCAAAAAGTGATGGACAAACTGAGTGAATAAACCAAGAGGTAGGACAATACCTAAGGATCTTCTGTAACTATAGGCAAACAAACTGGATTGACCTACTTCTATATACAGAATTTATGCATAACAATAGAAAAAATGAAAGTACATATTCTAGTGCCTTTGAACTCACCTATAGTTATATGCCAAACTAGGAAGCTAAGGACATTCAAAACCCACACTAGGAGCTTTTAACTGGATTGAAAATGCAAAGGAGGCACAAAAGAAAGTGTAAGCAGCATTAGGTTTAGCTAGGGAACAAATGGAACAATCATACAACAAAGGAAAAAAGATGTTCCCGGATCTTGAAGAAGGATAGCAAGTATGGCTTAACACACAAAATTTGAAACTTGATAGACCATCTAAAAAATTGAGTCAAAAATGGATTAGACCCTATAAAGTAGAGAAAAAGCTAAATGACCTGAACTATTAGCTGGAACTACTAGCTAACCTCAAGATCCATAATGTATTTCACATGCACCTACTAAAACCACACTATGCCTCAGACCAACACTAGAAACCTTTGCCCCCAGTAGAAGTAGAGGGAGAAGAAGAGTATGAAATAGAAGAGGTACTTAATTCCAGATTATGCCAAGGAAAGCTAGAATTCTTGGTTATATAGAAAGGCTACCCAGGAGAACAAACCTGGGTAAGGGAATCTGATATACATGCAAATGATGTAATTAGAGACTTTTACAAAGCTAATCCTAGTGCACTAAGAAAAATCAGTGTGGTAGTATTTGGACTTTTACCATTTCAAAATTGGGATAATCTAACAGAATAGCAACCCAAGGCGGATTGCCCCTAAAAAGGGGGTAATGTTACAAGTCGCTTGTTGTATTATAAATTTATTTAAGATTTTTCATTATTTTTCTGATTTTTCTCTGATTTTTCTCTATTTTTTAGTATATAACATGTATATTACATAAGTGGACATTACATAAGTACTCTAATGACTAAGCAAAGTTATGTGATCAGTCATCATGTGACTAGCCATTATATGACCACTAGTTATGTGATTTATTATGTAAAGCAGGTCTAGAGCATGGGTCTAGAATATGACACTATCATAGACTTACTATAGTATAATATCACATCATACTTAGCACCTCTATACACAGACCATGTACCAGTGCACAGACCAGGTAGAAATAGTATATAACCCTGTAGTGCCCCTACCTGAAGACCCCAGATTTGTTCTCTTTGTCTTTAGGTAAGTATAGTAGTGCTTTGTATCTAATAGTTAGCTAACACAATAAAACTTTGTCTTCAGAGTCCCTATCTCTCTCTCTCCCTCTCCCCACCAAATTCTCTCTGCTCAGTGCTAGGAGGTTGTGAGTGTGCTCTATGCTGCTTACAGAAGAGACAAGCTTAGTGTAAGTTTCTATGTGCATGCATAAAATAGGTCTAGCCTTTGTGGTGACCAATTGTGTCTATAGTAATATAAACCACACATAGTGCTTAGTGCACCTAAGTAAACAAAGGCTTGCCCTGTATTTATCAAGGCTAAGAGACCCTGCATGCCTATTTGTATACATAAGAAACTTTGTGTCTCAATAGTAGACCTCACTTGAAGACTTTGCAAGTCTAGAGTAAAGCCTGGTAATCAGCAAGCTTAAGGTTGAGTAAGAACAAAGACAGCATACAAGGCATATCTATCCTTATATCCCAGGCCTTGGGAGTTGTAAAATAGCCATTACAGGCTACCCCATACCTTACAGGGGTTAATATAGGCTCTGGTTGAGTTTTGGTGGCAAGAGTCAGGTGTGCTCTTGACACCTATGACAGTCTTCAGAGTCCCCTCACTTTAGGCCTACAGAGCCTGTCCCTATCTCTCTCTCTCCCTTCCCCCACCAAATTCTCTTGGCTTAGTGCTAGGAGGTTGTAAGTGTGCTCTGTACTACTTACAGAAGAGACAAGCTCAGTGCAAGTCTCTATATGCATATATAAGACAGGTCTAGCCCTTGTGGTAACTATTTGTATTTGCAATAACACAACCAAACATAGTGCTTAGTGTACCTAAGTAAACAAAGGCTTGCCCTGCATTTATTGAGGTTAAGAGACCCTGCACACCTATTTGTATATATAAGAAACTTTGTGTCTCAACAGTATACCTTGCTTGAAGACTTAGTAAGTCTAGAGTAAAGCTTAGTAATCAGTGAACTCAGGGTTGAGTAAGAACAAAGATAGTGTACAAGGTGTGTCCACTCTTGCATTCCAGGCCTTAGGAGTTATAAAACAGCCATTACAGGCTACCCTATACCTTACAGGGGTTAACATAGGCTCTGGTTGAGTTTTAGTGACAAGAGTTAGGTGTGCTCTTGACAATAAGGAGAGAGGGGGAGAGGATAGGCTCTATAAGCCTAAGAGTAAATGAACTTTGAAGACAAAGTTTTATATTATATTAGCTACTTATTAAATACAAAGCACTATTATACTTACTTAAAAATGAAGAGAACAAATCTGGGGTCTTTAGGTAGAGGCACTACAGGGTTTTATACTATTTCTACCTAGTCTGTGCACTGATACATGGTCTGTGTACAGAGGTACTAAGTATAATGCAATATTGTACCATAGTAAGTCTATGATAGTATCATATTCTAGACCTATGCTTTGGAACTGCTTACATAATAAGTTATATAACTAGTAGTCATGTGATGGCTAGTTATATAATAACTGATTACATAACTTACTTAGTCATCAGGGTACTTATATAATGTCCACTTATATAATATATATATTATATACCAAAAAATAGTGAAAAATCAGAGGAAAATCAGAAAAATAGTGAAAAATCTTAAATAAATTCATAATATAATAAGCAACTTATAATATCTGGCCTTAATATAATAAAGCTTAAGTTTAGCCTTTTTAATCTTGGTAGTAGCTTTTATCCTTTACTTTTTGAGTGTCCTATGTATAGTTTCAGATGAAACAGATACTTGGTGACTATTTCTGAGCTTCCTAGCCACCTGGGTAGCAGTATCTAGTTTGCCTATAGAGATAAGGTGCATAGAGTAATAAATAGTAGTAGTAGAAAGTTTGGAAGGATAGCCTCTATAGGACTTCTAAAGGTTAGAGCAGTGTTTAGAGCAAATTTTACTGATGGTAGAATGTCCTAAATGAGTCCTAGAGGCTATAGCCTTAGGTAATAGTCCTTGATCAAGTAGAGAAAGGATAATATTAAGTTGAGTTAAAGAAATAGGCTTTATAATAATGGTAGTAGAAATTTAAGGATTGTTTGTGTTTTTTTGGGCGCTAAAGTGTCTATTTGTATCTCTAACATAGCTGCTTACATAATTATATAAATATTATATATGTTTTATATAGGAGTATTACTAATAAAATAAAAGCCATAAAACATATTCTATGTAACTACCTGTTAAGTCTCAGACGGACAGGGATAGCAGAAAAGGGAAGGGGCAGAGCAGAATGGAAGTAGAGATGGAGTGAACAGGAGTAGAGATGGGAGAGTGGATAGGAAAGGAGAGGGGTGACCGGACTTGGCCAAGACATATGTGTCAGGCCCTTGCCTAGTTATAGTCCAGGACAGGAGTCAGACAGGAGAAGGGGAACTAAGTTGATTTCCAAACTGAGGTAGCTAGGTACATGCTAGGTCGGTATAAATACTATAGTAGCAGGAGGATACCAAGAGGAATAGAAATAAAGTAAGACGGAGAGTGGGAAACCAAATACGGGGCATGAATGGGCCAAAACTATCT
This sequence comes from Agroathelia rolfsii, assembly GCA_018343915.1. NCBI lineage: Eukaryota > Fungi > Basidiomycota > Agaricomycetes > Amylocorticiales > Amylocorticiaceae > Agroathelia > Agroathelia rolfsii. Next base: position 5,129,417 of record JABRWF010000002.1, read on the forward strand.
ATGTGAATAAGGGTACCAGAACGTGTGGGGAAAATGATGGGAAAACAGGATACGTGAGAAGAGGAAAAGACTCTAGGACTCCAGTCGGGCACCAAGCAAGGGGTTGCTGGTTCCGACACCCAAATCATAGAGGGCAGAGAGCGGAAGTTGGGAGCCAGAGAGGTGTCTTTAGTTGTTGGATAGTAGTGGGCAAGGGTGAGTGGGGATATGTCAGAAATGTTGGAGTGGAAGCTACTTGTGCGCGGAGGGGGTTGTGATACTACCTGAGAAAAATAGATGTAGAATTATCAATTCTTGACGGAATCACGTAAACCAGGGCTCAATTAAAAGCCAATATGCTAATCTATATGCTAGAATAAACTTAGAATATCGCCTATTTTACTCCCTGAGTTATAAAGCTAGACATCTAAAATAGCAAAATATAGAACATGTTTTGTAGATTACTGTATGAGATCTTTGGTATTGCAATAGTAGACCTTGCTTGAAAGTTTTGTAGACTTGGAGTAAAGCTTGGTGACTAGAGCACTCTAAAGCAAGTGAAAGCTAAAACTAGGTACAAGTTATATACACTTGTAATTCCCAGGCCTTGGAAGAAGTAAAATAGCCCTTATAGGCTACCTTATGTCACAGGCCTAAGGCAATATCCTGCAATACTATGATTTTAGCTATTAATACTATGATGATATATTCTGTGAAAGACTATGAAAGATAAGGAATAGTTAATACAACCTAGTACAGGGCCAGCAGTAACGCCTCTAGGGTTTCCAACCCTGAGGTTACTTATAAGAACAAAGCTATGATTAGGATAACTATAATAACTGTGACTTATGACTTGGACTTGTAGGAGCGGTATAGAGACAAGGAAATACTCTTAAGGCTGATAGACACTTGAAGGGGACTTTAGACAGTGAGACAATAATACTAGAATTGACGAAAGAGGTCTGTGAGATGGGGAACATCTCTTAGACCTTAAAGGTTTAAATACATGATGGTATACTATTGTTCTCTATATTGGTACGCTCTCCTAGCTTCTAACCCTTACTAAATACTCCAATATAACTCCTAGGATCCTCCTTGATTGTTCCAATGATTATCATGATGTGTTGTGGTTCCTATGTAACTGTGATAGTGCCTGGAAGATAGAAAATGTAAAGTTACGCTCTTTTGTGTGACGTGACGCGTGACATGTCACAACCAGCGCGACAGTAAAAGGGAGCGGAAACAATGATATACCTTCTTCTAAGCCTTGGGCTTAGAGCTAAGCTATGATCAAATCATAAACTATGATTTGCTGTAATATACTATGACTTATAAGTAATATACTGTGAGATGCTATGTATCATAGCCTCTATACCATGATTTGTGGCTTGATAATAATAATATTAAATACTTGGTAAACCTGAATGTATGCTTATTAAACATGAATAAATGCTATAGTGTCTATGGCATGGTATAACTATGGTTGTGACACCTTATACTTTATAGAGGTTTTTGTAGGTACTAGTTGAGTTTTGGTGGTAAGAGTTAGGTATACTCTTGACAGTATTAATTTTATATATATATATTAATTGTGAAATATGAGATAAAAGAATACAAAAGATACAAAAGAAATTATTGTTATAATACATACAAAAAGTCTGTGTTATATTTGTAGCTATTTATTATCCTTATTATCCAATAAGAAGCATATGATCTATTAAACAAACTAAATTAAGAGCCCACTATAAAAGGGGTTTTACTACCTACCCATATACCTTTAAGAGGGTTAGTATCTTTTGGTTATATTAAGAGCATAAGTGTTATAAGTTGCTTGTTGTATTGTAAATTTATTTAAGATTTCTCATTATTTTTCTGATTTTTCTCCAATTTTTCTCTATTTTTTAGTATATAACATGTATATTATATAAGCAGACATTACATAAGTATTCTAATAACTAAGCAAAGTCATGTGATTAGTCATTATGTGACTGGCCATCATGTGACCACTAGTCATGTGACTTATTATGTAAAGCAGGTCTAGAGTATAGGTCTAGAACATGATATTATCATAGACTCACTATAGTACAATATCACATTATACTTAGCACCTCTGTGCACAGACCATGTACCAGGTGCACAGACCAGGTGGAATTAGTATATAACCCTATAGTACCTCTACCTGAAGACCCTAGATTTGTTCTCTTTGTCTTCAGGTAAGCACAATAGTGCTTTGTATCAAGTAGTTAACTAATATAATAAAAACTTTGTCTTCAGAGTCCCTATCTCTCTCTCTCTCTCTCCCCATTAAAAATCCTCTTGGCTTAGTACTAGAGATTATAGGCGTGCTTTGTGCTGCTTATAGAAGAGACAAGCTTAGTGCGAGTCTTAGTGTGCATGCATAAGACAGCTTCAGCCCTTGTGGTGACCATTTGTATTTGCAATAATACAAAACCTAATATAATGCTCAGTGCACCTAAAGTAAATAAAGGCTTGCTCTATGTTTATCAAGGCTAAGAGACCCTGCATGCCCATTTGTATACATAAGAAACTTTGTGTCTCAATGGTAGACCTTGCTTAAAGACTTTGCAAGTCTAGAGTAAAGCTTAGTGATCAGCAAGCTCAGAGTTGAGTGAGAATAAAGACAGTATACAAGGCATATCCATCCTTGCATCCCAGGCCTTAGGAGTTGTAAAATAGCCATTACAGGCTACCCCGTACCTTACAGGGGTTAATATAGGCTCTGGTTGAGTTTTGGTGGCAAGAGTCAGGTGTACTCTTGACACTAGGCCTATAGAGCCTGTCCCTACCCCTCTCTCTCCCTCATAAAATCCTCTCTGCTCCATACTAAGAGGTAGTAGGTATGCTCTGTGCTACCTATTATTTAGAGGCTGCTTTATGCTCCTCTATATATATACTGTCAAGGCTCACACTCTTAACTACCTTAACCAACTAAAGTGATGTCACCCAATACACTACACAATATATGCTATACCGCTAATAAGTCTCCTAGTGTATTCTAAGCTTGCAAAGCTTTCCACTTGTCACAACCCTAGTTGTACCATGTCATAGTTATTATAGCATTTAGTTATGTTTACCAAGCAAATATCTGGAATTACCATGCAGGTGTCAAAGGATTTCTTAGAGATTATATCAAGCCATATAAAAGCCATAGCATATTATACTTCATATTACACTAGTTACAAGTCATAGTATATCATAGTAAGCTATAGTTGCTATTTTATCATAGCTCAGTTCTAAGCCTTAGGCTTAGAAAGAGGTATACCTATATTTCCGCTCCCTTGCTGCCATTGCTACGCTGGTTGTGACATGTGACATGTCACGTCACAAAAAGAGCGTAACTTTGCAATCTCTCATCTTCAGGCACTATCACAGGTACAAAGGGACTACAGCACATGCTGCTGATCACTGGAACAATCAAGGATAATCTTAGGAGTAATACTAGATTATTAGTAAGGATTAGAAGCTAGGAAAGCGTACCAAAGTAAGAGAACAATAGCATACAAATCATGTATTTAAGTTACTAAGGTCTAAGAGATGTCCCCTATCTCACAGACCTCTTTTGTCAATTCTATTGTCTTTTCCCTTGTCTAAAGTCCCTTCACAAGCCACTACTAGCTCTAAGAATATTTCCTTGCCTCTGTATTATTTCCTGCAAGCCCAAGTTATAGTCAAAGCTATTATAAGTCATAGTTCACCATTCTATAGTTAACCTTAGGGTTGGAAACCCTGAGAGCGTCACCTCCAGCCTTGGATTAGGCTAGAGAAGTCATAAGATTTTACTAACAATTCCATAGAAACTATTCACAGTGTTCATAGTATTCATAGTATTATTCATAGTATTATTGTTTATTGCTATAGACCTGTGACACCACTGGGCTATTGTTTGCTAATAACATATACATAGTGCTTAGTATTGGTATGTAGTACTATACTTCTATTATGTATAGAGGTTTGGCTTAAAGGAGATACTACTCCCAAGTTCACACAATTGCTCTTATATATTAGGGACTTTAAAATAAGAGGTAGGGGTATAGGGGTAGTGCAGGAGGAGAAATGTGGGCATAGAGCTTACATAGTCCTTATACAACCTAGGGGCTGACTAAGCATACTAGGAGGGTGTTACAAGTCAATCCATGTACTATAAATTTATTTAGAATTTCTTATTATTTTTCCAAATTTTCCCTGATTTTTCTTGATTTTTTGGTATGTAATATGTATATTATATAAGTGGATATTACATAAGTACCCTGATGACTAAGCAAGTCATGTGACTAGTCATCATATAACCAGCCATTATGTGACCACTAGTCATATGACATATTATGTAAGTAAAGCCTAGAGTATAGGTCTAGACTATAACATCATTATAGATTTATTATGATGTGATATCACATCATACTTAGCATTACTGTGCATAGACCATGTACCAAGTATACAGACCAGGTGGAATTAGTATATAACCCTGTAGTGTCTCTACCTAAAGACCCCAGATTTGTTCTCTTTATCTTTAGGTAAGTATGGTAGTACTTTGTATTAAATAGTTGACTAATATAATAAAAACTTTGTCTTCAGAGCCTATCTCTTTCCCCTCCCCTCTCAAATCCTCTCTACTCTATGCTAGGAGGTTATAAGCATGCTCTATGCTGCTTATAGAAGAGACATGCTTAGTACTCTTTCTGTGTATGCACATAAAACAGGTCTAGCCCTAGTAGTGACTATTTATGTCTGCAATAACACAATATACATAGTACTCAGTGTACTCAAGCAAGTAAAGGCTCTGCCCTGCACTTGTTGAGGTTAAGATACCCTAACACCTACTTGTATATACAAGAACACTAGTGTCTCAACAATAGCCTTTACTTGAAAGTCTAGCAGACTTGGAGTAAAGCTTAGGGATTGATGAGCTCTGGTGTGAGTAACAATAAGAACAGTGCATAGGGAAGTATACACCCTTGCATCTTAAGCCTTAGGAGAAGTAAAATAACTATTACTGGTTACCTTGTATCTTAGAGGGGTTTTTGTAGGCATTAGTTAAGTTTTGGTGACAAGAGTCAGATGTACTCTTAATATTAGAACAAATCTCCCTTTTTCTGCACTAGCTGCTTCATGCACTAGAGGTGGTATAGTGAGCCACATTATTTTGAGCAAAAACAATTACCGTAAAAAATTTAAAGTAAACTACTATAGTCATTTTATATACAAAGTAGTAGTTTTCTATTTTACATCTTTCTTGTTTTAGGAGTATTCTTGGCCAGATTGCAAGTGGTATTAGCATCTATGGTTGCATTGGTTTTTTTGAGCTATTAAAGGGAACATCACCCAAGTGGATAGATGAAAAAGACTCTGGTTGCTACAAGTAGCCCAAAAACAAGTAAAAACCTTAGTAGAATTAGGCCTAGCTCAAAGGGCAAAAACAAAAAACTTTTACTACTATATAAATTACTTTAGGAGTCTCTAGTAACTACTATTAAGCTTGCCCACCATTTCACACCAAGACTACAATCCTAGTCAAACCCCAGAAGGAGAAAGTAGTAAAGACACCTCTTTAGGAGAATACAAATCCTCCAACAAAGAAAATCCCACTTTTCTGCCACCCTTCCTATTTGCACAAACATCCACTCTTCCCACCCCTTTCACCCCACATGCATAATCTCCCATGGCTAAACAACCCCAACCCCCTGCCCCAGTTACTAATGCAGATCTATTACAAATACTGGTGGCCAACCAAACTACTATAATGCAATGGATTCAAAATCAACAAGGGTCCACATCTAAACCCAAAGAAATTGGGCACCTACCTCCTATCTTTGATGGGCAATGGATTAATTTCTATCTATTTATCCAAAAGTTTCAAGCTTACCTTAAACTCAACCCTAGAGTATATGTAACTGAGGAAGAAAAAGTCAAATATCTCTTAAGCTTGATAGTGGATGGTGCAACTGCATGGTCTAGCTTATGGTACAACAAGATAAGATGTATAGGAGAAGGAACAAGAGTAGAAAGACTGGTAGTATTTGCAGAAGTACTATAAAGTTTTAAAACCTTGTTTGGGGTATTTGATGAAAAAGTAGCAGCAAGAGACCAGCTGCAAAATCTCAGATAAGGAACCACCTCAACTAGAAACTTTGGAATAGCCTTTATACTTTTAGGGAGAAGGACAGAGTTATCTAATGATGACCTTAGGGAAATGTTGAAAGATTGAATATTTACAGGCTTCATATCTTTCCAATAATTCCAATGAATACTTCAAATAATCATCTAACATTATGTCATACATGATTATTTATTTCATGATTTTACAACCATTCATTGTTGAGATATTAACAATGCTTTACATACATATATTTATTGAAATAATATGCATATATTCTTTTATTTAATATTTTCAATATTTCATTATATCTAATCTTATTGGAGATAAGATCATCATATCTGAAGTCACTTGACTTTATCATTTATGAATATCTTTTTTATAAATATTAAACAATTCCATTTAAATATTCATTTCTTAATAATCATTGTGAATATTACTAATTGATTTTTCACGCCCTAGATCCTTGCTTATAAATTACCAAAATATTTACTAAGCAAATTCATAATATTAGTAATGTTTATAAAATATTACTAATACAGATCTAATAATAGGATATTGAGATAAATGGACACTTTCACTTACTAATACTATATAAATTACTGACTAAGCACACAGATTGCTTACCAAGCATATTATTCAGCAAATAGGAATATTACTAAGCTGATTTATAAGTTGATTTATAAGCAATTTTCCTTACTAAGTAGATTAGATAAGTACAGGATTAGCTTACTAATCTTGTAGAAATTAGAATATTTTGTATTATATAAGCACCAGCAAATTCGGCTAGAAATAACAAGTTATTTCACTTGAAAATAGTGAGTTAAATAGTCTAAGGACTAGCTCACAGTACTAACTTCACTAACAGACTTACTAAGTCTACTATAAGACAACAAGCCTTTCCTAAAGGGAAAATAAGTAGGTAGTCTCAAAGGGACACCGGCTAAGTCTTATATTAAAGATATAGAAGTAAACTAATCGCTTCCAATCTCTTGTAGATCCAAGCCTATCTACCAAGACAACCAACCCTGCACTTTTCTACAACAAGTAAGTGTTTGGTTTAAACAAGGTTTACAGTAGTGCACACATGTATTACATTCTATATCATAACCCTTTCATTAGGAAAAATACCTGGAAAAGATGAATATGAAACTTAGATGCATCATCATAGGTTAGGATAGGGATACCTCTACCCTGCAACTCCTCATGAGTACTGCATACAATGCAGAAGTAAACCTTATGAAGGAAGAAATGTTATCCAGCCATAGATTCTGGTATAACAACAACCCACAAACAGACCTCTAGTATAGCAACCCTAATACAATGGACATTTCAGCTACCATCTTGGGAGGGAAACCCAAGCCATCAAAAAACCCATTTATAAGTGCAGGATCTGCCTAGCAATCCTCCCTGTTGTAAGTAGCTGTAATGCAAAATCACACTGCTACAACATCCAACAACCTGTTCTGACAAAATGACATTGTATATTATAATTGTCAGAAAAAGGGTTACATTGCCTGGGATTGTCAAAGCCCAAAAGTAGACAGGGTGAAAACCAATAATCTATTCCAAAAGGTGGCCATGGCTTCATCAGCAACACCAATGCTAATACCGGTAGTAGATGGCCAGAATTTGTCCACTATAACATAGTAAGACATACTTAATATACTGCAAGAACAGGATCAGATGATTGTGGCCCTTAAAGACAAGTTGGGTTTTTAGAATGGTCAGAGTATAAGGCCAATACTTCTAACCTATACGTACAAAATAAAATTTCTTCTTTCTCCATTTCTTCTTCATTCTCAATTTCTTCTTCATCTGTACAAGGTATAAATAGACAATACCTGAAAATTCCTCTTATGTTCTATAGACATTTTTCTACTATTTCCATTTCTGCAATAATTAATTCTGGAGCTTCCTCTACTTTTATTAATAAAAAATTTATAGACAAAAATAATATAAAAACACTGAAATTACAAAAACCAATTCCTCTATACAATATTGATAATTCACCCAATGCAATCAGATACATCTCAGAATATGTCATACTTTCAACCTAGATAGGTATAGAATGACAAAGGCTAGTTTTCTTAGTAGTAGATATTGGTATAGAGGATGTAATCCTAGGTATTGATTAGTTATAACTAGAAAATCCTCTTATCAACTGGAAAAAAGGGCATGTTACTCTAATGGACAATTTGTTAAAAGATAAGGAATACAAAAAAAATAAATAAAATCATAAAAGATGAGGACTCTTCTCTATTATTGGCAGCAACCTTGGGTTTACTGCCTCAATACCAGAAATATACCAAACTCTTCTCTAAAGCAGAGTCCCAATGGTTCCCTACTAGCAAACTCTATGATCATAAAATAGAGTTAGTAGAAGGAGCCAAAATGAAGAGGGCTAAGGTATATTCATTATTAATCCTAGAGTTGAAAGAATTGAATGCATATTTAGAGGAAAACTTAGCCAAAGAATATATAAGAAAATCACAAAGTCCTTATGCATCTCTATTTTTCTTTATTCCAAAGAAGAATAGGAAACTTAGGCCTATAGTAGATTATTGTTAACTCAATAATATCACAATAAAAAACTCCTACCCACTTCCTCTAATCTCCTCTATTGTGGATGGACTCTCTTGGGCAAAAGTGTTTACCAAATTGGACTTATAATAGAGATATAATAATGTCTTAATTAAAAATAGACACCAAGAACAAGCAGTCTTCATAACCCCTTAAGGACTATTTAAACCCCTTGTAATGACCTTTAGTTTATGCAATGCCCCAGCTACTTTCTAAGCTATAATGGATGAAATATTTACAGACCTAATTGCACAAGGATTAGTGTATGTCTATATTGACAATATTATAGTTGCCACAGCCAGCTCAGAAAAACACCAATGTTTAGTACATGAAGTACTTAAGAGATTAGCAGAAAACAATCTTTTTGCTAATTTGGAAAAATGCCTATTTGAAGTCTCTAAGGTGGAATTCCTAGGTGTAATAATTGGCTACAATTGTATATAAATGACCAATAAAAAAGTCCAAGCCATCCTTAACTAGCTAACCCCTACAACAGTCAAGGATGTTTAGAAGTTCAGAGGACTAGCCAACTATTACCAAAGATTTATCAAGGGGTTCAGCAAGATTACTAAACCCCTAGATAGGTTAACTACCAAAGGTACTTGGAAATGAGAAAAAGAAGAATAAGAATCATTCAACTATCTCAAGAAGGCTTTTACTACTGCCCTAGTATTAGCTATCTACAATTACCAGTGAGAAAGTTGGATTGAAACTGATGCCTTAGAATATGCAATAGGAGGAGTATTCTCCCAGTTGCAGGATAATGGTGAATGGCACCCTATTGCCTTCTATTTCAAATCCATGAATAACACATAAAGAAATTATAACATCTAGGATAAGGAAATGCTTGCAATTATTTGAGCACTGGAAGAATAGCACCACTACATTATTGAGTTACCTAAACTGGTGGAGATCTGGTCAGATTACAAAAACTTGGAATATTGGGCAGTAAGTCAACACCTGAGCCATTGACAAGCACATTAGTATCAGATCCTACAATAATATAATTTTGTATTATGTTACAAAAAAGGATCAACCAATGGATGAGCTGATGCCCTATCTAGAAGACTGGATTTTTATACCAAAGACTCCCAGGATAACCTCAATGTCACTGTACTCTAATTCTCCCACTTTAAAATAATAGCTGCTAAAAGAGGACATATACTAGTTGAAGGTGAAAAGGAGATCTTGGCAGAAATTAGAAAGGAGAGCACCAAGTTGCTAGAATCCCTCTATTGAATTGTCAAGATTGGCCTACAATGGATTATACTAGGATTGCAGGATTGGGAAACAGAGAATGGATTGGTTTTATACAGAGAAAAAGTCTTTATACCCCTAAAAAAGGAACTCAAGGAAAGATTTTGGCTAAATACTATGATTCAGCCCTTACTAGTCATTTCAGGCATATAAAAACCTTAGAATTCATTAGCAGAAATTACTACTGGATTAACATAACAAAAGAAATAAACCAGTATGTAGACTCTTGCTTACTCTGTCAAGCAAATAAACTAAGCCAATAAGCATTACCTGAACTCCTCCAACCTTTACCTATACCTGGAAAACTATGGGAATATATTACCTCAGATTTGATAGTCAAACTACCTAAGTCATAAGGGTTTAACTCAATTCTAGTAGTAGTAGATAGGCTTACAAAATTGGCATATTTCATATCAACCAATAAAAATATATCAGCCAAGGATATAGCTAATTTCTATGTTGAAAATGTGTTTAAATTACATAGTACCCCATCAACATGGACATTGGACCAAGGACCTCAGTTTGCTAGTTAAGTGATGAAAGATATACATGCTAGTCTACACATTAAAATAGCCTTATCCACTGTATATTATCTACAAAGTGATGGATAAACTAAGTATATTAATCAAGAAGTAGAGTAATATCTAAGAATCTTTTGTAATCACAGGCAAACAAATTGGGTAGAATTGTTACCTTATATAGAATTTATGCATAATAATAGGAAAAATAAGAGTATACATGCTAGTGCTTTTGAATTAATCTATGGCTACATTCCAAATTGGAAAGTAAGGGACATTCCAAATCTGACTCCAGAAGCCTTTAATTAGATTGAAAATGCTAAGGAAGTATGAAAAGAGGCACAGGCAGCATTAGGTTTGGTAAAAGAACAAATGGAATAATTACACAATAAAGGAAAAAAGATGTTTCCAGATTTAGAAGAAGGACAAGAAGTTTGGCTAAATACACAAAATTTAAAGCTTGATAGACCATCCAAGAAGTTAAGTCAGAAATGGATTGGCCCCTATAAAGTGGAGAAAAAGCTAAATAACTTGAACTATCAGTTGGACCTTCCAGCTAATCTTAAAATCCATAATGTGTTCTATGTTCACTTGCTAAAACTACATCATACCTTAGAACATCACTAAAAGCCTTTACCTTCAGTAGAAGTAGAAGGAGAAAAAGAGTACAAAATAGAAGAAGTACTTAACTCAAGGATATGGCAGGGAAAACTAGAATTTCTGGTAACATGGAAAGGATACCCAGGGGAACAAACATGGGTTAGAGAATCAGATATACATGCAGATAATGCAATTAGAGAATTCTATAAGTCCAATCCTAGTGCTCTAAGAAAACTTAGTGCTGTATTATTTAATCTTCTCCTATTCCAAAACTGGGATAATCTGATAGAATAGCAATCTAAGGCAGATTGCCCCTAAGGAAGGGGTAATGTTACAAGTTGATCCATATACTATAAATTTATTTAGAATTTCTCATTATTTTTTCCAAATTTTCCCTGATTTTCTTGATTTTTTGGTATATAATATGTATATTATATAAGTGGTATCAGGGCATGGCTAGAAGCCATGACCAACCACTCTAAACAACCATAAAAGGGGGGGGTAAGGAGTAATGAGAAGGTGGTGGGAAACTGAGAAATATAATATAGTAGGAATACCCCTGGCAAGGGCTAATAAATGCCAATCATTATAGAACTTTACATACCTGTACCCCTAACAGAGCAGGCTTTTGGGATATCCTATCCCTCACTAATTATTAGAGCCCACAGCCTTTTCTGAGTGCATAGACAAAGAACATAAACCAGAATGAGCTAGCATCATCATCACTAAGTCATAAGAAAGTAAAAGAGTGGATTGAGCAAAGAACACTAAGTAGTAAACAGAATGGTGTCACAACCCCCTCCGCGCACAAGTAGCTCCCACTCCAACATTTCTAACATGTCCCCACTCACCCTCGCCCACTACCATCCAACAACCAAAGACACCTCTCTGGCTCCCAACTTCCGCTCTCTACCCTCCGCGATTTGGGCGTCAGAACCAGCAACCCCTTGCTCGGCGCCCGACCGGAGTCCTGGAGTCTTTTCCTCTTCTTACGTATCCTGTTTTTCTATCATTTTCCCCACACGTTCTAGTACCCTTATTCACATAGATAGTTTTGGCCCATTTGCACCCCATATTCCATTTCCCACTCTCTGTCTCACTTCATTTCTATTCCTCTTGGTATCCTCCTGCTACTATAGTATTTATACCAACCTAGCATATACCTAGCTACCTTAGTTTGGAAATCAACTTAGTTCCCCTTCTCCTGTCTAACTCCTATCCCGGACCGCAACTAGGCAAGAGCCTGACATATACGTCTTGGCCAAGTCCGGTCACCCCTCTCCTTTTCTATCCACTCTCCCATCTCTACTCCTGTTCACTCCATCTCCACTTCCGTTCCGCTCCGCCCCTTTCCTTTTCTGCTATCCCTGTCTGTCTAAGACTTAACAAGTGGTCTGAACTAGAGAGACATTCTCTAGGATAGCCAGCCTTAAGTATGTATATAAACTATACAGTAGCTGAGTCTCAATATTGAAGAGGAGCATAAAAGTGCAGCTACATCAGCCACAAAGTAAAGAAATGAAGATATGTACAGTAAAATGCAAAACTAAGGAGATCAACCAAGAGATAAGAAGATCAGAATGGAAAATAAGGTAAAGAAACAGTACCAAATAGACCCTAAAAAGTAAGATCTTGATCCAAGAAGAATTGTAAGTACAGTAAGCAAAATACTAATCTACAAAATAAAATAAAATGATGAAAAATCAAAGGAAGTGAAAAATTCAAAAGATCAACCTCTAATATGAAAGTCTAGCAGACTTGGAGTAAAGCTTAGAGATTGATAAGCTCTGGTATGAGTGATAATAAGAATGGTGTACAGGGAAGTATACACCCTCACATCCTAAGCCTTAGGAGAAGTAAAATAATCATTACTAGTTACCCTGTATTTTAGAGGGGTTTTTGTAGGCGTTAGTTGAGTTTTGGTGATAAGAGTCAGGTATACTCTTGACAGAGGGCAAGTTGGTGTATAGGCTAGGATGATGAGCCTGAAGGCAAATTTATTAGCAAGCATGTCTATTATATAAGCTACTTATTAGAGGTTGATCTTTTGAATTTTTCACTTCCTTTGATTTTTCATTATTTTATTTTATTTTGTAGATTAGTATTTTGCTTACTGTACTTGCAATTCTTCTTGGATCAAGATCTTACTTTTTAGAGTCTATTTGGTACTGTTCCTTTACCTTATTCTCTATTCTAATCTTCTTATCTCTTGGTTAATCTCCTTAGTTTTGCATTTTACTGTATATGTCTTTATTTCTTCACTTTGTGGCTAATATAGCTGTACTTTCATGCTCCTCTTTAATATTGAGACTCAGCTACTATATAGTTCATGTATATACTTAAGGCTGGCTGTTCTAGAGAATGCTTCTCTAGTTTAGACTACTCTGTTCACCACTTAGTATTCTTTGCTTAATCTACTCTTTTACTTTTTTATAACTTAGTGATGATGATGCTAGTGTCATGGGTTGATCCTATGATTATTTTGTTCCCCCTAATTTTTCTCTATTTTCTACTATTTTTCTTGATTTTTTATCTTTTGATTTGAGTGCATAGACTTTATTTCTTTATTTTTGGTTTCTTGTTGCATTGTTTATATGGTACTATACTTCATTTGGGTATACTTCTGAATCTTCTAATATACATCATTGATTTGCTTCTCCCATCTTTGATACTTCTTTCATCTTTGATTTCTTCCTACACTGTACTTCTGTTCTAACTCCTCTGATCCTTTTTCTTTTTTTACTTCTATTTCCCTTGATGTAGAGTTAAGAACTATTCTTAGAGTACTTGTAAACAGTATATAGAGGCCTACCCTTGAGACCTTTGCAATCTAGCTTAACCACCTTTTACCCTCTGTGTCACTCTCACTTATACCTGAAGTTCCTTCCCCTACTTTCTTTCTTGTGTAGTTTACCCCCCTATCATCATCTTTATTGTTATACCTAGACCCTAAGGTTAAGAGGATATGCTGTGACTTCATGCTCTAAGGGAGTATAAAACTGAGTAAAGCTATATATATGTCACCAGGATGTGTGAATATGGACTCCTAGGATAAGGGAGTATAAAGAATTATATTAAGGCTAAAGATAGTATGTCCTACCTGGTAAAGGACTTTAAGAATACCAGTGATTGTATGTTGCATAGAAGCCTCTATGAAACAGTGGGAGACCTTGCCTCTAGGTCTTTAAATATGAGTTACACCTCCTTGCTAGGGGAGCTTAAAGATATTAGTTGTACCTATCATAACCCCCTCTGCATACAAGTGGCTCCCACTTCAACATTTCCAACATAACCCTACTCACCCTTGCCTACTACTATCTAATAACCAAAGACACCTCTCCAGCTCCCAACTTTCGCTCTCCACCCTCCGCAATTTGGGTGTTGAAACCAGCAACCCCTTGCTCAGCACCTAACCAGAGTCCTGGAGTCTTTTCCTCTTCTCACATATCCTGTTTTCCCATTATTTTCCCTACATGTCCTGGTACCCTTGTTCACATAGATAGTTTTAGCCTATTTACACCCTGTATTCTATTTCCCACTCTCTGTCTCACTTTATTTCTATTCTTCTTGGTATCCTCCTGCTACTATAGTATTTATACTGACCTAGCATATACCTAGCTACCTCAGTTTGGAAATCAACTTAGTTTCCCTGCTCCTGTCTAACTCCTGTCCCAGACTGCAACTAGGCAAGGGCCTGACACATACATCTTGGCCAAGTCTAGTCACTCTTCTCCTTTCCTATCCACTCTCCCATCTCTACTCCTGTTCACTCTGTCCCCACTTCTGTTCTGCTCCATCCCTCCCTTTTCTACTATCCCTGTCCATCCAAGACTTAATAGTACCCCTCCCCCTATTTACTTTTGGCCCTTCTAGGCTAGGCATCTTAGGGTTATGTTGGTTGAGTCATGAGTATCCTATGACAGCTAGCTTACTCTAGTTTATATTCTTTATCTATGTACTTAGGAAAGGCTGTGGGCTCTAATACTCAGTAAGGGATAGGATATCCCAAAAGCCTGCTCTGTTAGGGGCACAGGTATATAAAGTTCTATGATGATTGGTATTTATTAGCCCTTGCCAGGGGTATTCCCACTATGTTATATTTCTTAGTTTCCTACCACCTTCTTATTACTCATTACCCCCCCCCCTTTTATAGTTGTTTGGAGTGGTTGGTCATGGCTTCTGACCATGCCCTGTATTAAGGCTTATACTCTTAACTATCTAAATAACAGAGGTAACCCCTACCTACACCATAAACAGAATAATGTACCACTACTAGGTCCCAAAGGTATACTCCAAGTCTAGAAGACTTTCCACCAAAGGCTACTATTGGCTAATGACTTGTTATTACTTGCTTAGTAAAGAAGAGAGTGCTAAACACTCTGAGACACTTAGATTCTTTCTTAGAGAGTAACAACCCTAAGTTACACTTTGCCCTGATTTATTAAGGGACTTAATATAGAGAGAGGGAGGCAGGCAATACAGCCTGTTCTATGGCTTGCTTAGGTCCTTATACAACCCTTAGGCTGACAAGGTACAAAGGGAGGGCAAGGGTGAGAGGGCTAGAACAATGAACCTGAAGGCAAATATATTAGTAAATAGTAAAGAGAGATATACATACTTATTTACTCACCTGAAGGCAAAAGGTCAAAGCTAAGGCCTTCAGGAAGTATTATAGGGTCCTTATATAAGTTTTAGGGGTGGTCTGTATGCTTCTGAATGGTCTGTGCACAGAGATAGAAATAGAAAGGAATGCTAAATATAGTACAAATAGATAACTAAGCATAATAGTGCAATCATTGCATCATTAGCTGATTGATTAAGAGTCTAGACTTAGAAGGAACTAGAAGGGTCTAGACTCTGTTTACTAATAGGTACTGGTATAAAGGTATAATGATAGCCAGTCATATAACTAAGTACTCTGTAACCAATTGTCTTAGGCTGTCTATTATGAATAAATAATGTGTAGAAAGTCCAAGAAAAATCATAAAAGTACAAGAAAAATACAGGAAAATAAAGAAAGATTAGGGGAGTCTAGGTATACCTATGATACCCTGACACTACTACTTACCTAAAGGCAAAAGGTCAAAGCTAAGGCCTTTAGAGAGTGTTATAGGGTCCTTATATATATGAACAAGGGCTATGCTAAGGTCCATGCATAGCCTCTTGGAAATGACAAGGAAAGCTTTAATAATAGTGCAAACAGATGACTAAGCATGATAGCATGCTTGTTACATCATACTGAGTAATCTTTAGCCTAACAATAGAATGGTCTAGGCTGTGCTTACTAAATAGGTACTGGTATAAGGGAACTATGATGGCTGGTCATATGACTAAGCACCATGTGATCCTTTGCCTTTTGAGGCAAATAAATAATGAAAGAAATGTAGAAAATAGAAAATAAATTGTAAAAATACAAGAAAAATAGAGAAAAATAGAGAAAAATCAGGAGAGTCTAGGTATACCTACAACATACACTGTATAATACAGGCTCAGGCTTTGTGCTAGCCACTTACAGTTGTTGATCACAATTATCATAGTACTTAGTGTACTCAAGTAAGCAAAGACTAGCTCTGTGCTTATTAGGGTTAAGATACCTCAACCCATATCTATATATATAAGACAACTTGTGCTTCAACTATAGACCTTGCTGGAAAGTGTTCACACTTAGAGTACAGCTTGGTGATAGAAGAACTCAAGTTTGTATGAGAATAGAGACCAGGCACCAAGAAGTGTACACCCCTGCATCCCAAGCTCTAGGAAGTGTAAAATAGGCCTTACTGCCTACCCCATACCTTACAGGGGTTACTGTAAGCTTTAGTTGAGTTTTGGTGGCAAGAGTTAGGCATGCTCTTGATAATAAGCCTTGGTATATCTATAGTTGCTTTTCTGTGTATCTTTGTTACTTTTATACTGTTTCTCTTTAAACAAAAATTTTCATACCCTAGGATTTTTTTCAAACACTTTATAAAGTATCTATTTTATAGCAAAAATAAATTTTCATTGGAAAAAAAAAATGGTCTTATAGAGCTAGTTCTAAGCATACATCCAACCCTTCCTGTTATATATTCTATATTGAATATTTTTAAAATTCAACTGTACAGGCTTATAAAGAACATGTAAAAGGTGTAATTCAAATTTCTGTTTGAAGAGAAACAGTGTGGAAGTGACTGAGATATGCAAAAAAGCAACTACAGATACTTTTGAGAAGCACGGGTACTAGTAAATGGTACCGTTTGAGCCAAGTATTAAATCCAGAGACTTCCGAAATCCATTTAATTAATCATTCGCTATAACACAACAGTCGCCATAGTCACTTTTGGGGGTGCCACTGGCATTGTAACTGTCATTGGATCAAGACTAGTTTCAAGCCGTCGGAGGTTTCTTTTCTTTTCTTCTTTTCTCACATTTGTTTTACGAAATAGTAGTGATAGTAGTACATGACTTGGATAATGAAGCATGAACTCGTGAAGGTGGTCTAAGATGCATAATTGGGTTAAATGTACTCAAATCTGATTGCCATGTTTCTCTGGCAAAAAGGGAGAAACTACGAGGCATACTCGTCCGAGTCCAGCATGATTATGGCTCTCGTCGAATAAGTAATGGTAAAGACATATGCTTTGTACGCCAGTGTGCCTGACATGGCTTTTCGATATCGATATCACTTTTCGAGTAGGAGGGAGGCAGAGATTGGTATATAGACCGGCCGTAAATAGGAAGAATTTCGCTAGACGCATTGAATAAACTGAGCGTCTGATTGCTTTGCAATTTGAGTTGCGAATCCAAATATGATTGTTTGAAGTTCCATTTGCTAGAGGTCGAGATCTCCCTCTTTATCGCGTTTGACCTCCGCAAGGGGAGGTAGATCGTGTAGAGGGAGGTAATGGCCTAACGAAAGTGTAGTTGTCAGTCGATGATTAGTTTTTAAATTGAAATCGGCTGACACTAACTTGAATGAATCCAGAGGGCATTACGAATGTGTCCAATATACCGGCACTTACGGTATATGGAACAATTACTGCGATGCTCCAGCTGCAATACAGTATAGCTGAGATACTCAGGGTAATGGCAGGAGAGAGATATACATCATGATCATGGTCATGAGATATAGAGGATACATCGCGCAACAGTGCACGTGCCCGCAGTATGTGGAATACAATCGTTGCTGTAAGGACTGTGTTGAGGGCTAACGATATTGACCATAAAATAATTGCCGACGACTTTAAGTCAGGCTGAATAATGCTACGATTGAGGCTCAAAAGGAAAAGTACTGCAAAAACTTTCTCAAGGAGGGATTTAGTACGAAACGGGTGATTGATAGAATTAGGTGCTGACCTATTGAAGACAACAGGAATGCGATGGAAATATATTTGACTCGGAAAGACGTAGAAATCAGGGTAAATCGCCAAACCTTTTTTATAATTATTAAGAAAATAGACCACGATGTTCAAGGCGTGATTACACACCAGCAGAGTATCAGACTGCCAGGAGATGAGAATCAACCTAAACCGAAATAAAATACGGATTTTCTACGAGAGTTAAAGATATCACTTACGGTATCCAAAACAAATACCGGTAGACGTCGCGGACTGATGAGTCGTGG
Source organism: Agroathelia rolfsii (assembly GCA_018343915.1). NCBI lineage: Eukaryota > Fungi > Basidiomycota > Agaricomycetes > Amylocorticiales > Amylocorticiaceae > Agroathelia > Agroathelia rolfsii. The sequence continues at coordinate 5,148,066 of JABRWF010000002.1, forward strand.
CCTTGGCATTTGATTGTCATGAGCGAGATTTTGAAGGCTGATGAGAGAGCAATAATGGCCCAGATCCCTGTGAGAGATATGTAGGTAATGAATCGACGGCGACCCGACGGGTAAACTTCGTTACGCCATAGTATTCGCAAACATAACCCTACTAGTAAGAGTAGTAAGCCTATAATCCTATGATGAGAATGGTAATGCAGACTTTGAACGTGAACATACAACATGCCAAGGTAGCTAGGACCATGCCGGCAATGAGGAATTTGGAGTCCTGGTTATCTTCCGTTTCTACAAAGAAAATGGAGGGCATACTACAACGCTCATAGCCGTGAAACATCTTTCAAGCTCTGGTCATTTATACCATGCCGTACTTCAGTCGCATAGCATAGTAAATAGCTCGAACTCAAAGCACGCGTACTGCCAGTGGCTCATAGCTGTTACAATTACTTGGGTGTCCTCGCAGCGCCATTAAATCGGGAAGCTCGCAGCGTGCATCAGATGGCTTCTTTATGACAGCTTCTTCAACGGCACCAATCAGCACGCGTATTCGGCCGCACACAGGCGCCACCGTGACTGAGGCCTGAGGGCTCACATGACGGTCAACTTGAAGTGCGCTGAGTGAGTATTAGTTGCCCCCTGTATGTTATATAATATTTCAGAGAGGTTGGTAGCTATATCAAGTAAAAACATTGAATTTTCCGAAGACACAGATTGAAGTTGTGGTGTGGTGCAATCCGGCCCAATCTCGTGTTAACCAAAAAAAAAAGGCCCAATCTCGTGGCAGAGTCACCCTATCATCGTGATGCATTATCACGTGGTATAGTCGCGGTCACGCATTATCCGGCTTTATACACTGGCACATTCAAGCCCGAATCGCACTCTCAATATTCATGCAATGATTTCACCAACTCAACGAAACGCAATTGAAGATGTGATGCGCTCTCTCACAACTGCCACTGCACCCAGAGGAAAGAGGAAGCTGGCTGGCATGTTTTTACATCTTGTGCCCCAGGAGGACTGGCCCGAGTACTACAAGGCACGTACCACTATAGTAGATGCATCTCTCTGGCCGCATATATCTGCAAGACATTGGCATCTGGTCTTGGCTCATGGCACAGCTCACTTTCGTGATAAGTGCAGTCAGGTCAAATGTTTCACTCTGCGCCCATGCGAGTAACTGATGCTGTAAACTCAGTAGGATGACCGCATCGAGCCCAGGATACACTGTCCAGTTTGCAGGGATCATTGGAGTTACTCCAATCTAGTCATCTTTTAGACTCCATATGCCTCATAATTATGACTATTACACCATTTCTCTTATCATCTGTTGCATTTGCTGTGTGATAGATGTTCGTCATCCAGAACAATGCCAATGCTCTGCTAGTCATTATCCCTTGCCGTCTGATTAACGTGGTCTCGCCCCTCAACAGGTCATACCTGAACCGCGTGCTCTGAACGACATCCGAGCTGCTCTTGAAGAGAATCGTTACTCAGAACCTCTCGATGTTTATACGGACCTTGCTCTAGTTTTTTGGAATGCCATGTTCTACAATGAAGAGGACAGCCAAATTGCGAATGATGCCAAGACACTGAAGGTTCGAGGTTGCGACGCGCCTTATATCACGTATTAACAAATATGTACGATTTAGGGCCTCCTGGATTCGGAGTGGAAACAACAGACAGTTCTTCCTGTGCCCAGGTCACCCTCACCCCCTCCACGCGCACCACAGAAAGTCCACGCAACTGAAAAAGGTTCCTTGCAGTCGACTCAGGCAAAAGTCAAGATCGCAGTGCCAACCCCTGTCGTATCCACTCCTGCGGAATCGTCAAAAACTGCCAAGAATCCTCGAGTGCCATCTCCCTCACGCCCATCCTCTCCTGATATGGACATCGATGTAGGTGGCTCTCCAGAGCCTGATGGTCAGCCCGAAGACTATGTCTCTATGCCTATGACAATTGCGCGGGACGAGGAAGGGGAGGCGGTTATCAAACAGCTTGAGAGAGGACTTCCACGGTGGAAAGGCTACGGAGAATTAGGTTGGGCGACAGACATACCCCCAGTAAGTCTCAAATACAGCTGTGCTACATTGGCACAGAAGCTAAATGATTGTACAGGAACGATGGGTAGATATTGTTCACGCTATCAAAAGCCATAAAGATGTCATCAAGTATGTGTATGTTTGCTCTACGTTGGTGCAGCTACTTATATTTCTCAGCAACAACCGATTATCAGTAGCCCTGGAAGCAGTGCCAGAGGATTCTGCTATTCCAAACCTGTCTTTCCATGTCCGTTTGCATCCAAAATATCATGAGCTGGGTCGATGACTAATCTCTGTTTCTAGCATCCATTGTCATTAAAGATCATTGAAGTACTTTTTTTCATCAATATTCCATTTTGGAAGTTAATATCTTCTGAAGGCCAAAGCTCGAGGAAAATTGTATGCCTCGTCCAAAGAGTTTGATCTGGAAATGATCCGACTCTTTGAGAAAGGACGGCGATATCATAACCCAGGCAGTGAAGGTTATGGCCGTGTGCTCCTCCTCCAGGTATGCCTTTTGAAGTTGTTTCTTACTAAAAAAAAGCTTACCTTGTGCCTCTCTCCTAGCGTCTATATCAGGCAATCACATCAAAGACCCCCATCCCCGGGCCTCCCTATGCATCAACAACAAACTTCGCCTCGCTTCGAGCGGGCCCTGGGACGGCCCGACCCCTTCATTCAACCGATAGTGAAGGCGTACCAGGCGTGACAACTTTCCGTGTATCGACCAAGGATCGCAAATTCGTCGACGAGATCACGTATAAAGGGTGGAGCATCCGTCTTGCCGATTTCCTGCACCTGAGCAATCCGGATGATCCGAGCAGGCCGATTATCGCGCAGGTGTTCAAGGTGTGGATGTCTGACGAAGCGTGAGTGGTCATATGACCCCTCGATGCGGTAATAGCTGTTTGACAGTGGGGTTTGTTAGTGGCAAAGAAAGCGTACCTGGGATCACCGCCTGCTGGTATTATCGCCCTGAACAGGTATATGAGCATATATGTATCAAAACTCTCTACTAATCAACTACTAGACATGGCACCCATCTCATCGGCAATTCTGGGAGGGCGAGGTATTCAAGACAAGTGAGCCTCAAAGTGTCGTGAATCGTCTCACATTCAACCAGTGATATATGTATGAATGATCTAGGCCACTTTGCCGACCACACTGTCGAAGATATCATCGAAAAAATCGGCCTCCAGTTCACGGCGCGACACATCCGCGGACGCCCTCGCCCACCGTTCTGGTATCCAGGCTGGCCGCTCTACGTCTGCGATTCGCGGTACAATGACCGGGAGCGGATATTCGTGCGGATCAAGAACTGGAACTCGTGCGTGCCCGAGGAGGTACGCAAGAGCACCGAGTTCATGCCGATCTACCCATTCGAGCGTATGGTGCACCCGAAGCGGTTCATCAGCCCGTTCCTGCAGAACAAGCTGATCAAGGGGCCGGGTGGGATTGAGGAGAGTACGCAGGCTGGTGATGGTGAACATCAGGACGCAGCTGTGGCGGGCGGTACAGCCAGCTCGTCCTCGACGGCACCGAACGTGGCAGGTGGCACGCGCAAGCGCTCGAGGCGGACGACGACGGCGGGCAGCGCGACGGACCACAATGGGCCGAGCAAAGGGCTGTATGTGGGCGTTGCTGGTGGTGGCGTTCCACCGCCTCCGCCTGTGCCTATCGCCGCTAGTATGCAGACGCCCAGAGCTGTGGGATCGCAGCAGCAGCGGCAACAGCAACAGCTGAACAATATCGGTCCGCCGATCCCGCCGCCAGCTCATCTCACCGTGCCTCTACGCCCGACGTCGATGGCTATGATTGACCGGAGTGTGCTCACGGCCGCTGGTGGGGCATTGCCATTAGCGAACCAGGTGGTGGCTGAGAAGCTTCCTCCTGAGATCGGTAAGCCCAACAGTGTTTATCGCTGTATTTATTCCACAAAATACTGATATCGATGCACATACTACCAGCTAAGCACTTTGACCGTGACCCAGAGACGAACGAAGTGCTCTGGTTCTCAGCCCCACCCGTCGACCGTGCACGCGAGCCGGGTCCGCAACACAGTCTCAAGTACTTACATTTCCTCGCGATGAAGAGGAAGCGAGAGAATGAGGCTACTACTGCCAGCGGCAATAACAACGGTGCTGGTGCCATGGAAGTCGACGAAGGGAATGGTGCTTACAGAAAGAGCAAGGTACCGAAAACGGTCACGGAGGCATTGGCGGATACGCTCGCTGCCGTCGGACAGTATCAATAGACAACTACCGTGACAAAATTCTGCTACTTTAATACCGCTTCATTACTTTCCTGTTCGTAGCGTATACAGTATACTGTTCCGATGCCCCAAAGGTACATATTACACAAGTCACACCCATTTGCCTCGATGCGTCCTCACCACTGGTTTTCAGTGGCATAAGAGCATCCCGAGGGTAGGGAGAAAAATGGGGGGTTTGAAAGAAGAAAAATCCCCCCGAAAAAAAATGGGAAAAAGCCCACTCGTGAGAGAGGGCAAAACCCAAGTGAGGGAAAAAAACTCCTTGTAAAGGGAGAAAAAAACCTCACTCAAAGAAAAAAAAATATTAAAAATAAAGATATAAAAAAAAAAAAAGCGAGAACGAGAACAGAGCACAGAGCACAGAGAGCACAGAGAGCAAACATCCAGAGCAAGAGAGCAACCCAGAAAGCCAGAGCCAAAGATACCCAGAAAGCCAGAAAGAGCCAGAGTCCCAGAGCACGTATCCAAGATAAAAGAGAAAATTCAAAAAAAAAAAAAAAAAAAAAAAACGGAAAGAAAGAATAAAAAGAAGAAATTTTTGAAACTTCCCATGATTCAGACCCCAAGTTCTCCACGGAGCACCCTTCCCCCCTACCTTCCTCCCCGAATCCACCTCTCGTCCCCAGCCACAAGTGCCATTTATTGCTTTTTACGATCGCTCGATGTCGCGAAGCTTGTCGAACTTTCGTCCGACCCACTTCTTGACGCCCTTCCAGCCCGCCTTCAGACCCCATCGACGCTGATGATCTTCTTCCCCCTCCTCGTACTTGACCACCATCTCGAGGATGATCTCCCTCAGTAGCGGCAGGCCGGCATCCTGCCCACCGAGGTTGTCCGAAGAAGGTACTTGAAGACCGGCGTCCGACAGGGGCTTGAAGTACCTCTGCGCGAACTCAAAGTCGTGCGTCACGGGTTTGGACATGGGATTAGGGGCAAAAGCTGTGGCGGCGGGGGTCTCTGTCTTCGTCTTTTTCTTTGTATGGGTAGAGGGGATATGGATAAGGTCGATGTAGACACCGTCGTCCTCATCGTCTTCGTCGCTCTCGGACTCCACCATCGAGCCTTCGATCAACGACGTCCAAGGGGCCAGGTAGACATCAAGGGGCTTCATCATGCTGGGAAGAAGAACCGGGAACTCGTCGTCGTCATCGTCGGACTCCTCTTCCTCCTTCTCATCATCATCATCATCATCGATCGTGACCGCAGTCCAATCATACTCGTCGTAGAAGGCATCAAGCGCACGCTCGAATTCCTCGTCGGCGATCGGCTGCTCCTCCCTGCTGCCGCTGGCAACACTCGTCATCGTCTCGATCGCCAAGGGGTTGGTGTAGACACGCGCTTCGTCCCCAATGTTGGCGGCCAGCGATGCTGCAAAGGAGGAGCTTGAGTAAATCGAGATTGAATCCGAATACTCGCTCAGGGAATCATCCACATCCGAGCCAGAGCAGTAGTCGTCATCCTCGTCGTCCTCTGAGGTCGTCGTCGTCGCCAGGCTTACAACGCTGGCCGACAACCGCAGTGACTTGAGGCCGCCGGAGCGGATACGCCCAGCCGGGTAGTGGTCCCCTTCGAGTTGTTGGTTTGCAATGCGCGCAAGTCGAGAGAGGTCGATCTCCCTTTGCGCTAGCTCTAGCAAAGAATAAGACATGTTTTAAAAAATCGCTTTGGGGGGTTTGTGTGTGTGTGTGTGTGTGTGTGTGTGTGTTAGGTGAGGAGGGACTTGGGTCGCTCGAAGGCCCCAATTTTATAGAACATAGGATAGGAGATGCGATAGGAGGATGGACGAGACCCATAACGCCGCCTTGAGGTACGGCCAGACCGACTTCAAGGAGAAAGGAGTACTCTAGACCAGTTGCGAAAGGAGGATCCCTAAGCGATAATAGGAACTTTGTACTTGTCACAAACTGTAGCTTCAACCATTTCAGTCGAAATTGAAAGTATCCATTTGCAATAAACGGAAAATCAGACGTTGAATGGGTGATATATTTTTGCACAAGTCCACCATGACCCAACGGATGGACACCAGAAGAGGCCGGGTAGGATCAAGAGGCGTTCCTCATGCAGCATCTACACCTCCTAGACTCCTTTTGCACTCAGCCGCGAATATCGCACGATCGAACGCCCTCCTAAATTTCGAGTTTTAGCGAGAAGACGAGGCTGGGGTCCAGATAGTCAGCCTCCACAAATTGCCGAAAGTTGTGTGGAAGTCAGCATGCCAGTGTGGACGAGTTGTCCGTTTTTTTGGTTGAGATTCAAGGAAAGTTGTGTTTGAGAGAATCGATTTCTTCCGAAATATTTTGATCTATCACTTCTTCATTTCCACTCTCTTTAAAATTCCTTGATTATCGAGTAAAGAATGATGTTATTGGCACAGTGCAGATCTGGAGAGGTGGTGGTCACGATGATGGCTGACTATCATTCCGAGCAAGGGGTCATCATGTCATTACGTCATCCAGCTCTGCTTCCCCGCCAGCCGCCGTCAGCCCAGGGCCCAGGGTCAGCCAGCTCCCAGCTCAGCCCACGGATGATGCCAATGTATGTATGCTGGAGAATGGCGATATAGCATAATGCACTCAAACACACGCGCTCCATACCATAGCTTATAGTGTGCAAGTTCATATCGCCAGTGAGGCCTGGACTCGCAAGTACTGACAACTACCGTAGACTATGCTTGTATTCTCGCATTATGCAAACAAAAAAAACGATGTACTCTGAGATGATGATACACATAGCTGTCAGTAAATACGTGGAGTGAATTGGGATGACTCCAAGTAGATCGTGGAACTGGATACAAACATCTGGCTGATCGACTCGGAGATGCTGACTCGCACCACAACTGGACCAATCACGCACAGCTGTTCAGTTTCTGTTGATCCAGTCAAGTCATCTACATGGGTCTGAGTGGATTTGGTCATTTCGTGCTTCATCCTACTGTTGGGTGCGCTAGCCTGTGAGGCGCTTGATGGCAATGAAATCATTGTTATACTACACACATAGGCACCTGAGGTACCCATCGGCGCACCATCTGAAAGCCGTGCACATTCCAAGATGCACAGCTGGTACCTCAAACTGTTGTAAGCATGTAAAAACATTGCGCGATCGTAAAAAGGATTAATGAATGATCTAATACATGGGGCAAACAAGGTTCAAAATAATGTAGAGTACGAGCAAAAAACAATGCGTGAGGGGCTGGGGGGGGGGGGGTTGGTAGCACTCCGGAAGGAGAGCCACACAGATACGGAGTACACACACAAACACCAACGATTATATGCTAACGGGCTCAGGTCTTCTTCCGCTTCGGTCCCCTCTTACCTGCCGCACTTGCCGCTGCCGTCGTCGTGGAAGAAGCTGCAGCTACAGGTGCAGCACTCGTAGAGGGCGTCGACGCACGCGAGTCCTCCGCCTTCACCTCCTCAATGGCGCGCTTCTTTCCGCGCGCCGTGCTCCCCTTCGTCTTCGTCGTCTCCTCCTGCTCGGCCGCCTCCTTCTCGAGCATACCGAGGAGCGTATTACAGCGCCGCTGCAGCTCCTGCGCCGACCGGCTCTTGAAGAACCAATCGAACCGGAACACAGGGAACTCGGAGATGTCCCGCTTGATGCGCTCGTACACGTCCTCCGTCGTCATACCGTAATGGTTCAGCCGACAGAGCAAGTACCGGTCCTCTTCCTCACTATAGACCTTGCCCTTCGTCGTGGGGTAGTTCAGCTCGAGCTCCTGCATCGGGTAACGCACCGAGGCGATCTTCTTGGCCAGCAGTTGTTCGAGGTTGGAGCGCTTTTGACGCTTGGCCTCGCCTTCCGCAATGCGGGCTTGGATCCTAGGATACTCTGGATGTGAAAGTCAGAATAGGGTTTATGTATTTATCATGATTACGTACCGGAGAGCGTCTTCCACTTCTTCTTGAAGACAGCATAGTACTTCTTGACATCATCAGCCGTCTTATCTTGGATTTCGGATGCAAGCAGTTCGTAATCTTCAGACCTACGAAGACGAAATATCCAGTAAGGCATTTGAATACATGACACGAAATAATCACAAACCATCCGTAAGCCTCGAGCGCCTTGACGAACTGCTGGAAATCACGTCGACTCCAGTCGAAGCCCTCCTCGGTCAGCTGCTCCTTGAGCTCGACCTCCTGTTCCGTCAGTGGTTCAGCTGCAGATGTGACCATTCTCCGTTAGAATCTCTCCAGCGCATGACTTAAGAATAATAATAATAAGAAAGAAAAAATAATTACCAGTGTCAATGAACTCTTGCGCAGCCTGACGTTCGGCCTCGACCATTTCAGGCGTTTCATCGGGCCCTGGCTCTCTTGCTATAGCTGGTATATCATTCATGCGCTATACGTTTCCCGTTTAGCAAAAAAAAAAAAAAAGTTCAACGTATACAAAACGAGATACGAATCCGCGCACCTTAAACACGGCCAACTCCCGATCTTGCAGCTCTGCCAGCTGAGGCGAGTAGAACTGAAAGTCTTGTCTGGCGGAGGGATAAGCGGCTCGTCAGCAAGGCTGCAAAAACTTGACGAATGACCGCCTGATGAGCCCACACATACATAGCAATCTGCTTGGGCGCCCTAGGAATCTTGGGTGCCTTCTCCTGCTTCGAGGGTCCAGCGCGCAGAGTGTCCTTGAAATAGTTGTCCACGGAGTAGTTCGACTTGCGCTCTCGTTTCGATAGCGAAAGCAGATTGAGACCCAAGCTCTTTTTCTGTGTAGAAAGCAGTCGTCCAGCGGTCTCGGTAAGAGGAACGACAGATAGCATGCAGAAAGAAGGACGACGACTTACGCCATTCCTGAAATCTTCGCCCTCCCACTGCTGCACAGAATTGTCCGACTTGAAGTTACTCAGGTCCTCAAAGTTGAGCCCTTCGTACTTGCTATTCAATTCGCTCGTGCGCTCCTCACCGCGCTGGATGATAGCGTCAATATCCACATCCACCACCAGGTCATCGGTGGTGTTGATGATCTTCTCGGCGCCGTGAGTGATCATCTCTAGCAACTCGTCCTTGCTCGCACCTAAAGAAAACGAAATGAGTGACCCACAGCACGCGGGATTAATGAAAGTAAAAACCCACTCTTTGCTTGCACCTGACGACCCTGCTGAATGACGAGCTGATCGAGACGCAACTTCTGCGCTGCGCGCTCAAGCATACGTTCCTCTACACTGCCTTCCGTCACGAACCGGAAGACGTACACTTGCTTCGTCTGACCAATACGATGCGCACGATCCATGGCTTGCAAATCAGCCTGTGGGTTCCTGTAAGAAAAAGAAAGATTCAGCAATCAAGTTCGAACGACGCGATAGAACGTGTTGGGGGTACCAGTCGCTGTCGTAGAGAACGACGATATCCGCAGTGGTCAAATTGATACCCAGTCCACCCGCACGTGTCGTGAGTAGGAACAGGAACTTGTCACTGTCGGGCTTGTTGTATTCATCAATGGCGGCAATACGGTCTTCATGTGCAGTGCCACCGTCAATACGGCAGTACTCTATGAAAGTTGGTGTTCATTTAAATTGTTCAAGAAAAGAAGGTAAAGTTGATTGCAACGTACTGTAGCCACGGAAGAGAGAATAATCCTCGAGAATATCAAGAATGCGGCTCATTTGCGTAAAGATCAGTACGCGTGAGCCTTTGGCTTTCATCGATTTTAGGAGCTTGTCAAGGATGATCATCTTGCCGCAGTTTTGAATCAGGTGCTCGTCCGTCGTATAAGGAGGACCAGGTTCCTAGGAGAAGGTAAGTTTTCGTGTCCGTGCAACATGGCAAAGGAAGGCGTACAGCGCCATCAAACAGATAGGGGTGGCAAGTCACTTTACGTAGCTGCATGACCATGTTCATGAGCCGTGTTTTACCCTCCTTTTTACCCGTTAAACCTACAGAAATGTCAAGAAATGATTATAAGGATAAACCAATTAGGCATACCGTTGACAGCGTCAATATCCTTCTCGAGGACGGAACGATACCATTTCCGTTGCATGTCTGTCAAGCCCACATAGATATTGATTTCCTTTTCTGATAGCTTATAGTTGAAAACACGTTGTATCTCAGCCATAAAAGGAGCAACTCACTAGGAAGAAGACTCTTCTCAACATCCGACTTGACACGACGCAGTAAAAATGGCCGCAAAATCTTATGCAGCGCCTCGACAACCTTCTTACTCGCTTCCTCTGGACTTTCCTCGCTCTGCGCGTCTTTATGTAGGAAACTGTCCAAGTCCGCATAATCCGAAAAGATCTCAGGAGCAATAAAGTTGAGGAGCGCGAACAGCTCCTTCATGTTGTTCTGAAGCGGCGTGCCCGTAATGAGCAAACGACCACGCGATGTAAATGCGCGTACGATCTGCGCCAGCATCGAGTCGGCATTTTTGATACGGTGGGCTTCGTCAATGACGATGTACTCAAACGAGAACTTCTTGAGTGCCGACTTTTCGATTAGACAGATTTCGTAGGATGTGACGCAGACGTCAAAGTCCTGTGGAATGAGTTGCTCGGAGATTACTTCGGCACGTTCCTCTTTGGAACCCGTCAGAACGGACACTTTGACGTCCGGTGTCCAATTGGCGAATTCGCGCTTCCAGTTTTGGAGCGTTGATTTGGGAACGACGACAAGGTGTGGACCTTTGATGTCCCTGTAATGTCTTAAGTATCCGAGGAATGAAATCGTCTGGAGCGTTTTTCCGAGGCCCTATGATATAATAAAAATAAAAAAAGTCGGAAATGGACCTTTGTGAGAAAAATTGAACCACCTACCATCTCGTCGGCCAGGATACCATTCAGACCATTGTGATGCAAGCCCACCATCCAGTTGAGACCTTGGAGCTGATACCAACGCATAGTGCCATTGATGTCTGGAAAAAGAGAGTTCAATATCCGGTCACTCTGTAGTTTAGGCTGTTATTGAGATTACTCACATGCGGGTGAAGTTTCAAATACAAAAGGCTGGTCGGTTCCATCTGCGGCAGATTCTCCATCCTTTAGCAGCTCCTCGTCCTCCTCTTTTTCTGATTTGCGATGACGGGCATCACTTGAGATGAGAAAAACAAGTCAGAAGACCACAAGCCCGATGGGAGATGAGCTACTGAAATCAACGTACCCGGCCTTCTTCCTCCCTCTTCCCTTTGGCTTGGGCTGGGCATCCAGCATTGCCGCATACATAGGATCGCGTGCACGCTTGGGGCAAAGGAGAGTAAATATTCGCCACAAAAACAGTCAAAACAAGCGTATCCCTTACCTTCAAGTCGACAAAGTGTTTAAAGAGGTCTGTCTGGCCGAGCAAGTACGAATATCGCTTTACTGCATCCGCAATCTAGTTTGGCAGAAATAACAGGATGTATGAGATATGTCAGGGAGCTACAGTAGCAAAGGGGCAACACACGCACCTTCGCCTTGTCCATCTCCTGACGCTTCACATGTAGCTCGCCTTCTTGTTTTTGCTTCTTCACCTTCCTCTCTGCGCGAGCCGCCGCTTGTTGCGCCTTGGATGGGCTACCATGAATAGGATCGGGAGCGCCACCCTGTCATCGCCCGAAACAAGATTACCATGTCAATCACTCCGGGTTATGACATGCTCGAGAACAAGAAAACAACCCCGACCTGCTCATCCTCGCTAGCAAGCTCATCTATTTCCCCTTCTGCGGGTATGCTCTCTGGATCGAATTCGCTCTCGCCCTCGCTTGCCTAAAGTAAAACGAGAAAAAACACAAGAGCACAAATACGAGGCATATAAGATTTTTGACTTGAGAATCCAAGACACCAGAAGGACTAGCCTGTTGAGATACAATGTTGCTGGGAACGACATCACTGAGGACATCTTCGTCGGTCATGATCAATATACAATTGAATACACAAGTTAAATTTTGGAGAGAGTTAAGATATTCAGAAGTCTGTGCACAGGGACAAAAGAGAAAAGATGATGAGCCAGAGACGAGGGTGTGCAATCGACAGCAGCGTTTATTGAGGGTGGTAAATGCCAAGCGGAGTTGCAATCCGCGCTCCTTCGACGCGTCCAGTCACGTGAACTAACTACTCACTTTGACTTCTATTATAATTATACAATTATGTACTCACACCATGTACCGAGAATAGCGTAAAAGGGCTGTAATGTAAGGATGGAGTGTGGTTTGTAGTTGAATAAGGGTTGTTTTGAAGCAATTACGCGTTCACCACCGATGGAACATTTTACGAAGATTTTTTACATTGGTTTCTATACGGTTTGTCTAACACTGGTGAATGTTGTCCAAAGATTAATTGCTTTGCGCAACCTGCTTATAAGCAGCACTTTGTGGATCCAGACAAAACTGCTGCCAGTCCCCTGCGTTATTGGCCGCTTACTAAGTAGTACTCAAGTTTTTTTGTATGCAAATATGTTGCGATATAATATGGCAAGACTTTTTTAGTTTTATTGGTGGGGAGTTTTTATATCTATAAGTACTGCATTGTTTATATAAATCGGTTGTTTTATCATAGCCTGCTTTGTCCTTTGTACCGCTAGCTTGAATAAAAATGGTAGCCGAAATAGCTTTCCGCCTGTGCAATGAATGGCACGGCGGGGCGTGACCGACTGCTAGTATGTGCGACGTGGCGGCCGAGGTTGTAGCAAGTAACGCTGCTATGGTGGAAGGGAAGTTTAGTCACCGATTTTATGTAAATGCCATAGAAAAGACTTTTTCTTAAGTAAAACAAAAAGTTTTTTTAGTCAGCATAACGCCTCACTCTTTACGTAATTTTTTAGTCTTTCAAAAAGACGGCGACTTTAGTTGAAATAAAAACTATGTTTTTATACAAGTTTTTATTTAGAACAAAAGTATGCATAAAACCTAAACACAACTCTGCTCTCTATAGGACTCTATACTCTTGTTTTGTGATAAATAAGAGAGAAGGTGCTTGATTTTTTATACATAACTTTATTTCAAATAAAAACTTGTATAAAAACACTATTTTTATTTCAACTAAAGTTGCCGTCTTTTTGATAGACTAAAAAATTACGTAAAGGGTGACGCGTTATGCTGACTAATAACTCCCACACTGGTGTTTTGCAGTATTAGTCAGCGTTTTTACCTCTAGATTTTACTGAGAATTTATCCTGTAGTAAAATCACATATAAAGTCTTTATTTTTACAGAAAATCAAGTCATGAAAAATTTCTGTATGCTTTTACTTTGGGTAAAGGCATAAGAAAAGTGCTGCTTTACCGGCCACCTTTACCGAGCCTTTTACTTTGGGTAAAAGCTTGAGTAAAAATGATAATCATGTGATCAGAATTTGGTAGGTAAACTAGTCACGTGACCCGCCGTTTTTAGCTGAGCTTTTACTATAAGTGAAAGGCTAAGTAAAGGCAGCCGGTAAAAGCGGCACTTTTCTTATGCCTTTACCCAAAGTAAAAGCATACAGAAATTTCATAACTTCACTCTCTGTTAAAATCAAGACTTTAAATGTAATTTTATTACAGGATAAATTCTTAGTAAAATCTAGAGGTAGAAATGCTGACTAATACTGCAAAACACGAGTGTATCCCACTTTATGTTTTATTTTATTTTGGAAAGAGTCTTTTCTATGGTATCTATATAAAATCGGTGACTAAACTTTCCTTTCGCCAGTGTCTATGGTTACACCTCTACACCCGGCGTCACAAAATCACAAGCGTGAATTTTTGCAGCTTCGCCGGTTCAAGTTCCCGAACACATCTTACACCATAACCGCCACTGTATCCTCCAACTTTCTTTGATCCTCGTTCTCATCATGGCCGACTCCCGGTTCGATAGGGTTTATATCTGGATTTACCTGGTTGATGAAGATTTCGAACTGCAGGCACCTGTGCCATTCAAGCTGGATGTTGCTAAACAGGGCGACATTGATGAGATGGCTGCGGCCGCCGCGACGGAGCTAGGCCTCGACCGGACGTTCACTCGGATACTGAAAATAGTCAACCCTATAACATATCAACACTCATACATCACTGGATCTGCATCGCAAATGTCTGATTCTAATATGTCTACTGCTCCTCAATCGCTTCCCCAGCTTCTTGCCCAACTCAAAGTTGGAAACCAGCAATTTGTTGAATATATCCATGTTATGGACTTCGTTAGCGACCATTTCAAAGACACGCCCGGTGGGATACAAGCCCTTGTGAAGCATCCCCTTCTCGCTCCTCTGGGTGGGCCAAGCGCCTTTATGTCTATAATCATATCGATAATAACACATCTTTTTTCAAAGATGAGAAGCGCAAGAGAGAAGAATCTTCAGAAACTCAACATCAGGATACGGCTCCTCGTTAGTATTCAGATTTTCGGAATTCTTTGCTTGATTTTCATTTTTGATGTGGGTCCTAGAACACTTGGAAAACATTGGAAAAGGATCACCTCCATCAGAGGTATTAGACAAAAATGGAGTCAAGCTACGCAAGGACATCCTGTTTGGGCGATCTGCCGGACAATTTGTACTTCCCGTCGCTCTTTATAATCGACATTTGGCACAACTCTTGCTTAAGCTTAGCAAGCTTGATACCAGCTTCAAAGAATCCAATGCACTGTTCCCAGATGCTGGCTCATACCTTGAAGTATCCCGTCAGTTCTTTGAGGCTGCCATTGACAATCATATAACTGCAGATAGCCGCTGGATCGCTTCGAAAAGTTACTTCGAAACTTTATTTGGGCATGACCTTATTGAGGGGTTTCCCATTCCTAGGACTGGGAAAGCCTCTCGTGTAGATGCCATATCAATTGCAAAGGCTGACGCATGCGTTGTCACAACTTTTGACTACAAAGACAGCGATGGCAAAGGCCGTAAAGTTCAAATTCCATATATTTTCTTCGCCTTCAAGAAAGAGAAGGGTATTGGTAATTCAATTGCCCAATGTGCTAAAGCAAATGGAGAGAGCAATTACGGACTTACGGTATATGCATTTTGCTGTTATTCTCATTGGTGATATCCTAAGTTGCTGTTAAAGGATCATCCGTTCTTTCTTTCGACATACTTCCCGGCGATATTCATAGCCCTCGATGGACACTCCCTTGATATATCTATATCGGTGTCCCTTGAATATATTGTTGTCGACAACATCTTGCAATTTTACTTGCGTGATAGCATCCAACGTGCGCAGACAATCCAACAGCTGGCTCGGATAGCTTCAGCTTTGGTAGAATGTTCAAAAGCGCTGGATCGTGAATATCGAATGCTCATTGAACAAAGAGAGTTGCGTCATCCACTTCAGCCCTGTTTTCCTCAGCCAACACTCCACCCCCTGGATGACTTGAATTCACTGTTACCCGAATTGAAGTTTCGGGGGCGTTTGTCTCACATGAACCAGCTCGTTGAACGGTTACGCAGACCTACGCCAGCTGATATGCGAAGTCTATTAGTAACAAGTGTGGTTGAAGGCACGGACAGCCCGAAGGTCGTCAAGTTTGTGGGTAACTATGGTAAAGAGGCGCATGAAATACTTGCCAATGCAAACCTTGCTCCCAAGCTCTATCATTATCGACGCGTCCTAGGCGGTGTGTTCATGGTGATTATGAAACATATGGACGGGTGGTGCCCAATGGTTCAGTTCAAAAAAGGCGAGCTCCCACAGTCGGTCTTTGACAATATCGAAATGGCCCTTAAAGAACTAAGTGGAAACGGCTATGTCCATGGTGACCTTAGAGCGGTTAATATTATGATTGATCCTGCAAAACAACGCGCACAAATAGTCGACTTTGATTGGGCTGCAAAAGAAGGCGAAGGCCGATACCCTTTGAAAATTAACAAAGCCGAACTCGAGAGTGAATGGCATCCAGATGTTTGCGGTGGGGGGGAAATGATGATGGAACACGATGAGTATGCATTGAACAAGGTTCTTAAGTTAGAATATTAGTGATGTATTTAAATAATATAAGCCCTGTTTAATTATGTCTGGGCACACATATGCCTATTATAGCACCAATAACTTAAAAGAATGTTTGATCGCTAGAATCTAATTAGATGATTAGGTTATGTCAATCCAAGCATAGTGAAAGTCTAGTCACACAGGCTTTCACTACAATTTTTCTTATATTCCATTTACTTTTTTTCTTGAATAAAAATTCATGCAGTATAGTGTAAATTTTCCTTGTAAGCTTGAAGTATTAGATTACAGAAAATTTTTACAGCTGGCCATTGTTGTGCAAATCAATGATTATTCATGAAAATGGCAAAACCAAGCCAAACAAATACAACATCATTGTTATGAGTCGATCTATATACTATAAATTTATTTAGAATTTCTTATTATTATTGAACTATAGTAGTTCTTGGGTTGTATAGTGTGGCTATATACTAGCTCACAAGTTACCTATTATGAAGCAAACACTTACTTGTTAGAATTACTAATTTATTTGTGTGATTTATAAGCTGATTTATAATCACAATTGTGTATTAGTAAGTAAAGTGAATTGTTTGAACAAAAGATATTTAAAATGAATATTTAAATGATTTTAAGAAATGAATATTGAAATATGAATATATTTCAGAAATATTCAGAATAAAGTGAATGAATAATTGCTTTATATTTCCACAACTAATGGTTGTAAATTTTTGAAATAAATAACAGTGATAGATGAGATATAAACTGATTTATTGAAGTGTTCATTGGAATATTTAGAAAGATTGGATGTATTAAAATATATATATCTTTCAACAATTATTTTCCCAATTTTTTCCTGATTTTTCTCAATTTTTTGGTATAATATATATATATTATATAAGCAGACATTACATAAGCATCCTGATAACTAAGCAAGTTATGTGACCAGTCATTATATGACTAGCTATTATGTGACTACTAGTCATGTGACATATTATATAAGCAAGGCCTAGAGCATAGGTCTAGACTATAATATCATTATAGATTCATTATGGTGCAATATCACATTATACTTAGCATTACCGTGCATAGACCATGTACCAGGTGCACAGACCAGGTAGAATTAGTATATAACCCTGTAGTATCTCTACCTGAAGACCCCAGATTTGTTCTCTTTATCTTCAGGTAAGCACAGTAGTGCTTTGTATTAAATAGTTAACTAACATAATAAAAAACTTCATCTTCAGAGCCTATCTCTTCCCCCTCCCCTCTTAAAATCCTCTCTACTTTGTGCTAGGAGGTTATAAGTATGCTCTGTGCTGCTTATAGAAGAGACGTGCTTAGTGCTGTCTCTGTGTGTATGCATAAGACAGGTTCAGCCCTAGTAGTGACTATTTGCGTCTGTAATAATACAACATACATAGTGCTCAGTACACTCAAGCAAGTAAAGGCTCTGCCCTGCACTTATCAAGGTTAAGATACCCTAACACCTACTTGTATACACAAGAACACTGGTGTCTCAACAATAGCCTTTGCTTGAAAGTCTAGCAGACTTAGAGTAAAGCCTAGGGATTAACAAGCTCTGGTGTGAGTGACAATAAGAATAGTGTACAGGGAAGTGTATACCCTCACATCCTAAGCCTTAGGAGAAGTAAAATAACCATTATTGGTTACCCCATATCTTAGAGGGGTTTTTGTAGGCATTAGTTGAGTTTTAGTGACAAGAGTCAGGTGTGCTCTTGACAATCATGATATAGAATACTGATATTCTTTTTCCCTCAAACTAGATCCAAGAAACATCAAAACAAATAAAATAGAGTTTATGTGAGTTGAGTAACTGGATAACAAAATAGAAATCCTACCAGTTGATAGGAAATTTTGAAAGTGCTATCAAAATATCATCAAAAGATTCAAAACAACTAACTAATTATAGATTTTCTAGTGTAACGGAGCGGCGTTACTCCGTTACGTCTCTGGTCACATGTGGCACTGTCACGCATCGGGCGTCGGGCAGCGGCCCGGGCTAATCATTTTACATTGGTATTTTACATTTTATTCTACGTCATTTGGTTAGTATCTATCTGGCATATATAGAGTGAGCTGGAAGACATTGGAAGGACCCCAGAAAAACCTATATATAAGAGACAAGTTTTATATGTAGTAGAGCAGCATCAAATCTACTTTGTGCATACTGTTGTTTATTTGATCTCATGATTCCATTTTTTTTTTTTTTTTTTTTAACTACATTTGTATACCACTTCATGTACCTAAGACAAACTACAGTGTAAAGGCTGTGGTAATGTTTGAACAAAAATTTAGGGAAGTGTGGTGTGGGTTAGGATGATAACAGTTGGGAGGTATAGTGCTATGCAAAATTTATATGCAGCACCTGTATAACCATGGCAAAAGCCAAAAGTAAAGAAAGAGAAATCATGCTGTACAGTCAGCCTCTATCCATAGCCCCAAAATTATCCAGCTCCTTCAAAACACCCTCCTTGGCACTATGTGAACCACATGTTGAGACTTGATAAAAGGTGGAATAAATCCATTCTGTGGTGTTGGTTGGGTGGGGGTTGCTCAGCACTCATAGGGAAGGACATGTGCCGTTGGAGTTGTCAATAATGAGGGATATAGTGAGATTGCATGAGTGCATAGCAGTCAGTGTGGTAGAATGCTTGAACTGGCAAGGGCCAGTCAAGAGGTGGGGGAGTATTGATAGATGGTGACCACAGCACCATCAATAACCCCAAGACTGGGTAGGAGCCCCCAGTCAGTAGTTGGGCAACCTTCTGGTGAAAGTGAAATGGATGGGAGAAGTGGCAGCGGCCCAAAAAACGGGGGACGGGATGGCCGCTGAGATTAGTGGCGGTGGTAGTGTAGGGTCATGATGGTGGTAAGAGGGAAAGAAGGTTCCTCTCGTGATTCCATCACATCTAGCGACGCATTAGGTCTAGACGCCGACAAGCTTCCCGCCCCTACTACACCAACTACTTTCTCTCCCACTCTAGTCACTCACCACCAGTCACCGCCCAGAGCCAGGATATCCCCTGAAGTCCGGTTTGCCTTGGTAGCATAATAGGACTCTAAATAAATTAACAAAAAAAAAATTAGGCCACGTGACTTCGCCAATCTTGTGTGACTCTATGACATCATTGACATGGTGGGCAATTCAGAAATTTCTTTCTTTTTTTCTACTTTAAACGCTACACATGTGAATATACCACCTTGCATTGAAGACTGGGATGCTGAAAATTGCCCAAAATCAAAGAACTAGTGTATGCTCTGCCTACACCGTGCTTTACTCCGACCTTGACGCAAGAGTGCTAAGGCATCATGATTGTGACAACCTGTGCTAGAAAGGGGCGGCTCTTCATCTGCTTGGAACGGCCCCGCATGGCAACTCCCGCAGTAACAAAATCAGATATTGATCATCTATCAATTATCTTAATGCGGTTAACTACGGGATTGAACGTTTATTGTGGTCTATAAATTGATGCCACTCACTGGCACTTCTTCACAAACACCCTATGAGTCAGATCGCAATGGAAGTCACCAATCTTGTGAGTACTTAGAATACAGCTTTCCAGCCTGTTTTATTGCTTATAAGTCACTCCAGGAAGTGCCTATTAATGGTAGGGGCAGCGAACATGGTCGGAACGAGAGTAAGGAAGATTTGTCACGCTCGAAGTAAGTTTCAAAATGATATTTCCCATGGTTGCACTTTTGTATCGAAGTTGGGAGCTGATAGCTGTGCTATGAATCAAAAGCTCTGATTTTCATGAGGTTCAAGCTCAGGCATCCTTGTCCCGGGCCAGATACGAGCTTTCACAGGACGTCGAGGATTTAGACATAGCAATCCGTCTTCAGAAGTTATCTGCGAGTCTTGTACCGGATGAAGGTCCAGAGAAGGCATCTCACCTTCGCGTTGTAGCCGATCTGTTGCTCACTCGCTTTCGGCAATCAAAAAAGCTGGAAGACCTAAGCGAGCTAATATCTACGGAACAACAGTCCATTCAACTCATGGCTGACAATCATCCTGATAAAGCTCAGTATATCAGAGCTATTGCGACCCATTTACTCGGTCGCCTCGAACTGACTAGGGAATCGGCGGACTTAGACCTAGCGATTTCTGAACTACAGCGAGCTGTTCAATTAACACCTGATAGTAACGTACAGAAACCTTACCTTTTAAGCGACTTGGGCCGCGCGCTCATAGAACGGTACGAGCAACAAAGAAAAGTTGAAGATATAAACATGGTTATCTCCCTACAACAGCAGGCGGTCGCCCTCACCAACGAACTTCCTGAAAAATGTCGTCATCTATGCAACCTGGGAAATGTGCTTGTATCTCGTTTTACGTTGTTGAGAAATGCGGAGGACCTTGATGAAGCAATCTTGTTGCGCCAGCAGGCTGTAAAACTCATTCCCGATGACAATCCCAACAAATCTACATACCTGGACGATTTAGGGTACTCATTGCATCTTCGATTTGGGCAGTCAGGGCAGATAGCTGATATAAACATGGCGATTTCCATGTACCAGCAGTCCCTTGCCCTTCACGGTGACAACTGCGTCAATTCTATATCTTTGATGGGCCTCAGTACTTCCTTGCTTTCCCGATTTAAGCGACAGGGTGAGATTGCTTCCTTGGACGAGGCAATCACTACGGCACGAAAAGCTATTCATCTTACGCCTGATGGACACACAAACAAACCTAGCTGTCTGAGTAATTTAGGAGCTTTGTTACGATATCGATTCGAGCGGTTAGGGAGCTTAGCGGACATGGACGAAGCCATTACTCTACACCAACAAGCTATTCAAACCATTCCTGATGCGCATCCAGGGAAACCTAGTATCCTGGATCTATTCGGGATTTCTCTGCGCAACCGATTCGAGCGGCTAGGAGAAGCGATGGATTTGGACAAGTCAATTTCAGCTCACCAGAACGCTATTCAGCTCACTTCTGCTGACGACAAGCAGAAACATATGCGATTGGCCAACCTTGCAGTTTCGTTGGACCTACGTTTCATGCTGACGGGCGATATTGACAGCATGGAAATGGCAATATCAGTGCAGCAGCAAGCAATTCAGCTCGTACCGCACCATGCTCCCGAAAGGCCCTCACATCTAAACACGTTCGGTCAATTGCTGCAACATCGATTTGAGCAATCAGGAGATATTAATGACATTAATACAGCGATTTCTTTTCAACAACAGGCAATTGAGCTTACGCCCAACGATTATACTAATAAATATTTGTACTTGGGTGCTCTAGGGAATTTACTGCGTCTCCGTTTTAAGTGTTTTGGACAGTCGGGTGACCTTAACTCGGCAGTCTTAGCCCATGAGCAGGCTATTCAACTCATACCTGATGGGCAAGTCAATAAACCGGCATGCATGAACAACCTTGGAACGTCCTTGAACTCTCGGTTCAAGCGATTTGGCGCTAAGGCGGACGGTGACATGGCAATATCGATGTACCAACAAGCTGTACAGCACACGACGGATGCAGATACCGGAAAACCTCTTTATTTGAATAACTTGGGAAACGCATTGACCAGCCGTTTCGGCCGTTCTGGAGTGGCTGAAGACATTGATAGGTCCATCTCAATCCATCAGGAGGCTGTCAGGCTAATCCCCGATCGTCATGCTTCTCAATCTCCCATCTTGGTTAACTTTGCGAATTCGTTGTTTAGTCGGTATAAATTGTCAGGACAGTTGTCAGATTTAGAAATGACTATTTCGATGCTGCAACAAGCCCTTGAACTTCTTTCTGATACGCATGTCGATAGACCTCATATTTTGACCAGCCTGGGGAACGCGTTCTGGCGTCGATCCGTGCATTTAAGCAAAGTGGACGACGCGGAAACAGCCATGATGATGCTTCAAGGAGCCGTTAAACTTACACTTGATGATCAGCCGAGCAAGCCTAGTACTTTGAATATTCTAGGGAACATACTCACGGAGCGATTCGACCGGACAGGAGAGATTGCAGACCTGGATGAGGCGATTACAATCCAGCAGCAAGCTGTTCGACTCACACCAGACGATAATACAGCTGGAAAAGCGTTATACCTTAGCAATCTTGGGATTTCGCTCCTTTCCCGGAACGAAAGACTAGGGCAGCGGGCTGATGTAGACATGGCAATTTTATTTCAAGAGCAAGCAATCGAAATCACATCCGACGACTACATCGATAAACCTATGTATCTCAATAATCTTGGAAACTCCCTACTTCGGCGATTTCAGCTTTCTAAGGATGCGACAGATCTTAGCAAGGCAATATCAGCGCAGCGCAAAGCCGTCCAGATGGCCCCCGTCAGTCATATCTACAAGTGTCGATACCTGAATAATCTGGCCAATTCGTTACAGCTTTTGTACGAGCTATCAAAGAGGATGGTGGATATTAATGAGGCGATATCAGCTCAAGAACAATCGATTCAACTAACCCCTTATGGACATATTGGTGAAGCTGGACACCTGAATAACCTAGGATGTATGCTTGAGCTGCAATTCAAACATTCGGGAAAAATCGAAGACTTGAATACCTCAATCTTGACAAAAAGACGCGCTGTTGAGCTTATCCCTAACGAGCACTCCAGTAGATCCATGTTGTTGCACAACCTAGGTGTTGGACTTTTGGAAAAATACAACCACTTACACCATTCTGAGGATCTTGACGAGTCTATCGTGACGTTTGCTACGGCCGCGATGATTTCCACAGGAGACCCTTTTAGACGTTCATTATCTGCCACTCAATGGATTAATTGCCTTTTGCGAGCTACCGACGGGGTAGTTGTTCGCTCGGAATTTTCACTTTTGAAAGCGTGTCATGTTTTCATCGAGCTTATTCCTCGCGTTGTCTGGTTAGGCGGATCAGTCAGTGAGAGATATCAAATTATACCATCAATCGGCACCGCAGTCAACAGTCTGGTTTCAATAGCATGCACACTCAAGCACCCAGGCTTAGCTTTGGAATGGTTGGAACAAGGTCGATCGATCATCTGGAGTCAGCTACTCAATCTTCGAACGCCTATGGATGACTTGAAGCGCGATCATTTTGAACTCGCTACACAGTTGGAATCAGTTGCTCGCGGGCTGGAGCTATCTAATGCTACGTTGAACGACATGCAAGAAAAAATTATTAGAAGTGCTGACAAGCAATTACCCCTAGAGAAAGCCGCACTAGGCCATAGGCGATTGGCTGAACGGTGGGAAAAGCTTCTAGCTTCAGCACGTCAGTGCCCAGGACACGACCGCTTTTTGCTGCCTAGAACAGTTGCCCACCTAGCCCCTGCTGCACGGCTAGGACATATCGTTATCGTTAACATCAGCCAAATCCAGTGTGATGCGATCATATTGCTGGCCACCGACGGTTCTAGTCCACTTGGTCGCTTGCCCCTTCCTTCTGCTTCTCTTAGGTCGATTGAAATTGCACATAAATTACTCAAAAAACATTTGGGTGGCAGAAACGCTCGTCAATCGGGTGATTTTCCTAGTGCTGCGCTTGGACTAGATGATGACGCGCAGCCGATAGAGGAGCTAACATCATGTCTGGGCAAAGAATCGAGTTGGCGGGCGACAACACATGCGTTCAAGCCCATGGTGATGGAACGCATTCTTCTGATGTTATGGACTTCAATTGTAGGACCCATTATATCTGAGCTAGGATACATGGTATGTTAACGGGGTCCGTATTTTTGTGCATTGCTCAAAAAAAAGACCTACAGAACCCACCACCAAATGGCAAACTTCCACGAATTACCTGGTGTACCACCGGACCCTTGTCATTTCTACCTCTTCATGCTGCCGGTTATTACGGCTCTGGCTCGGATTTACCACGGCATAAAGCGTATCATTACGTTGTTTCGTCTTATATACCCAGCGTCTCTTCGCTTCTCCGGCAAAATTCGACTTCGCAGGATGAGTTCAATGGGGTTTTGGCAATCTCTCAACCAAAGACGCCTGGTCAACATCCACTCCCAGGTACGGTTACCGAAGTGAGGGCAGTACAGTCGCTCCTAGACCAGAAACATCTTTCCTGGTTGGATGACTCTAAATCGACAGTGGTGGCCGTTTTGGACGCGATGGAGAAGCATAGTTGGATACATTTTGCTTGCCATGGGGTACAGCGAGAAGAATATCCCCTGAAGAGTGCGTTCATGCTACACGATGGACCTCTGAGCTTGAAAGCCATTTCGCAGAAATCATTGAAACATGCCAAGTTGGCGTTCCTCTCGGCATGTCAAACCGCAACAGGCGACGAAAAGCTACCGGAAGAAGCAGCGCATCTTGCAGCAGGCATGCTAATGATTGGCTATAGCACAGTGATCGCTACGATGTGGTCGATCAAGGATGCACATGGGCCGATTATCGCTGAGGAGTTCTATAAAGCTATGGTGCGTGAGGGTATGAAGACGGAAGATGGACAAGCCGCGTATGCTTTGCATGGCGCAGTGGAACGGTTGAGGAACCAAGTTGGGGAGAATGACTTTTTCTCATGGATTCCTTTTATTCACCTTGGTGTTTAATGATTTTTGGTATTTGATTCTATAATGAAATGGTTCAGTTGTTTTCACAGCTACTTTGTGAAATGTTGCATGAATGATGGGATGACGTGCTGTTTCTCGACCAGCACTTTTGTCTGTGGCTTGTGGCTTGTGGCTGATTGCTGGTGGCTGAGCGCTGAGGATTCTTTCATCGACACCATGAATCAAAATACGGGCATGCTAGTAATTATACAAGACGCCAGCCACATAATACCAGGATTTCTTGCATGATATTTAATTCTCATACGCTTACAATATTTGAAGGGACGGTGACAGACTCATCGGTCATTGACCAGAACTGCTGCGTGCATCAAAGCAGCGACCTTGGGTTTTCTCTCCCCAGTCCCCTCTCTTTTCTCCTTTCCATCTTATTCCCCTATCGAAGGAAACTACACAACCCTACTCACGACTACTTCCGTGCCTTTCCAATTAAAACATGTCCACGAGATGCTGACAATTGTGGGTCTGATCCTCTCGTTCTGAACTGTTGCTCCTCTTCTTTCTTTCTCCTTGGCTGACTGGATAGGGGACTCCTGCAATGGACAAATCGCAAACATAGGCTTCTGGAGAGGCAGGAACAGTTACTGGCAGCCGCATTGCTTCGGCAGAGGCTTACATCTTGAGCTTCTCTACTCAAATCGACTATGGTTACACAGACCAGAGAAAATTCGAGTAGACCTCGGCTCAACTTCACACTCTCTTGCCAGCCGCTGTCAGCTCAACTTGCTCCCCTTTACGCTTGACTTAAGATCGTCCAGGCACTGCGATGCTTCGAATCATATGCTACACCCCTTTAGTCTTGTGTACCCTCCTTTCCTATCTGCTATCCTATTTTCTATAAGGTTGGGGCCTTCGAGCGGCCCAAGTCCCTCCTCACCTAACACACACACACACAACCCCCAAAAGCGATTTTAAATATGCCTTGTTCAATGTTTCAGCTGGCGCAAAGGGAGTCTCACCTCTCTCAACTTGCGCGTTCTGCAAACCAAAAGATTGAAAGGGACTACTACCCGGCCGGGCGTACCCGCTCTGGTGGACTCAAGCCCTTGCGATTGTCGGCCAGCGTTGTAAGCGTGGCGACGACGACAACCTCGCAGGACGACACCTCCGGCTCGGAAGTGGATTCCCTCTGTGAGTCTTTGGATTCACTTTCCATTTACTCAACTTCTTCTGTTTCAGCGTCGGCGACTGCCACTGTGGACGAAGCTTGTGTTTACACCAACCCTTTGGCAATCCTGACATCTGCAACAATCAACGACACCAACATGCTCGAGGTGCCGTTCAACCACATCTCGCCCCCTCCTCCCGAGATGATCAAGCCGACTCATGTCGCCCCAATATATGAGGCCAAGATCGACTATCTCACGGTCCCCTTCGTCCCCGGCTCGCCTGTCCCCGCCAAAGAGTCCCCTGCCCCCAACTATTTCGCAGCAGCACCGACGGCGAAGCCCGCTTCGTATGTCTTCCAGGTCGAGCAGGGCTTCCTTGCGGCTCCATTCGACTTCCACGGCCCCGCTCCTCCCTGCTGGCCTCGTTCGCCTCCGATGACCTCAATCCTTGCTTCTGTGGACCCCATCTCCCTGAGAGACCTTGAAGATCCGGATGCCGGTCCGGGTTCAAAGGATATCTTGGAGTGTATGCGTGGGTACTATGGTGGCTCTGGATTCGATGAGGATGCATTCATGGACGAGAAGCCTCGGGGGCTGAAGGCGGGGTTGATGGGCATGAAGAAATGGGTTGGACGCAAGTTCGAAAAGCTTCGTGGCGCTGGCCGCAACGATTGAAGATTACTCCGGGACAAGGAGTACCAGTGGGATGGACGATGGTTGCAAAACGAAGGCTTGATCATCATCATTCAAAGGGAGTTTTCTAATTTCTTTCCGATTTCTTTTTCTACTTTGCATTTTTTTTTCACCAATTTTTCTATTTTCTATTTTTTTTTTCTTCCTTCTGGCTCTGGCTCTGGCTCTCTGGTTTCCCGACTTCCTGGCTCTCTGGTACTTTGGCTTCCCGGTGTTCGGCTCTCTTGCTCTCGGTGCTCTGCTCTGCTCTGTGGTCTCTATCTTTATTTTATATTCTATTTTATCACTTCTTCCGGGGTTTTCCCTCGGCTTGGGTTTTTACCTCTCTTCAGCCGGGAAGAGGGGGTTTTTTTCCCAATTTTTTCAAGGGGGGCTTTCTTTCTTCTTCAGCCCCTCTTTTTTCTTTGTACCCTCGGGGTGCTCTCATGTCAATCCAAAGACGGTGACAAAGACACATCGAGGCGAAACTGTGCTTTTTTTAATAATAGTAATGGAAACTTGGCTTTTTCTATGCTTTTGTTTAAAATGGACACGTGATTGAGACACAAAATGTGTAGTGGACTAAAAAAAAAATCAATTCGTTCGACTGGGTTTGGGATTTGGATGTGTAAAGTAGAAATAATGTGTATCGAAAAAACAAAAAGTTCATTCCCTTGTTACGCAATAATCCCCACATTTTCTCAGAACGAAATCTTACCAGCCAAAATAATAATAATATAATCTTATTCTCTATAATTCCCACAATTCTCGCCTTGAGGCTTTTTACCAGCACGCGCAACGAACTGTTCCTCCTCTCCTCCTCCCCTTCTCAACAAGATCATGATGGGCTGTTTCTCCATCCGAGACGACTCAATCCTCCGCAAGTTGACGATTGTATGGTGTAGTAGGTAACCCTTTGGCAAGTCCCCCCGAATTTCAAACCGATGCATGGCACACTCCCAGACTTAAGATCTTTCAAAGGTCCACCGCTCATTGGTGGGGTGCACATCTCTTAGCAGAACTGGCCAAAAAAAATAATTATAACCATGAATAAACCCTACATATATGCATATATTCGTTACACAATTTCCCCATAAAAAGACAAGAATAATAATAATAAAAACCCAAAAAATAATAAAGGTAATGTAAAAAAGTACAATTGTCAACCGTCATGACCGTCATCTATCTAAGCGAATGTGAGTAAATATAAATGTCATATAAACTCCCATACTTGTATATACCTAGGAGATGTATCTTCGTAAAAGTGCGAGATGCCAAGAAAAAAAAGAAGTTACGTGAATGTGCAAGACTAACTAAAGTTCCCGTTACCGTCTCATTGCGCGGAACCCAAGAAAGAGGGGGAAAAATCGAGGGGAAGTGAATAGTCATTTCCGTCTAGTCAGTGACTGAACGAGATATTAGAAATGGTTTAGAAAGGCGGAAGGGAAAATGTATATGGTCGTGATCAGGAAATCCTGGGACGTGTCCAAACCGCTGATGTGGTTTATATACATGTTGACCTTGGATGATGTGGATGTGCGTATATATGTACAAATGTGCTGAATGGTGTTCATCTGCAAGTATGCAGCCGTAAATAGATGTCGGTGTCGTGATTATGAGCGTAGGCATGTTTCAGCAATAGATGCTCTCCGTCTGGGAGCTGAGGCGGAGTATGCCAAGCCGACTTGTTACGAGCGAATGTTCCCTCTCGAGTTATCGACTACCGCGCCCCACGAAGAGGCAACCGAACATAAAAGGGAGATAAATAGACGCCGACGCCCCCCAATAGATCGGCCAACGGTCCGTCCGCCTTAATTGTGCTGGTAAATCTTGACATAAGACACCTCCCAATCTATTACGAGAATCACAATCACGTCAGTCAGAATCAATACACAAGGGAGCCACAAAGATGCAAACTCACAAGCCTCATTAAACGCCGACCCCTGCGCCTGGACATATGCCTGGCACGTCGAATAGCCCGTGCTCGCCGCACAGCTCACGTCCTGCCCGGGAACACCCGTCGAGGACCACACGCCGGCTGCCCAATCACCGCTAAATTATTCAAACAGACACAAGTCAACCTCAGACGCTCCAAGAAAGCCTCGAAAGGAACGGAAGGAGGCTAACGTACCATAGTGTCGTATCAAAAATAGCCGAGATCTGGTTGAAATACGTAAATGGCGAACAGTCCGTGGCGGGCCAGAACGCCATCGGTGTTGACCACCCGCTGGGGTTAGGCGCGCCGGCAGTGATGTCAGACGGGATGGAGCCGCGGGGGAAGAACCAAATTTGAATGCCAGACGAGGACCAGAGCACTGTTAAAGTACAGATCAGTGACCACATAGGGGACATAAAAAAAAAAAAAAAAAAAGGGAATAATAAGGCGCGAGTACGTACTAGAGTAGACACCGCCACCCTGCTGATTGAACGGAGCGCCGAACGAGTTGTTCTGGCTTGCGCGGACACCGCACCCTTGATTTTCCGTCTCCGCCGCAGCGCAGTTAAGGCTGCTCACGAGGGAGCCTGTAATACCAAGGGAAGACGACGAGGCCGAAGAGGGCAATGTACACCCCGGATTGGTGTGGATCGTGGCTTGGTTGTTTGTGTACGTGTTTACACCCTCAACGATGTCGATTTCTCCTCCAGCTGGCCAGTTTGGTCCCTGTTAGAGATAGGAAATGAGGATTAGATGACCAAATACAGATAAATGGATAAGGAGCGAAAGTTTTAAGGTTAAAATCTCCGGGCCGATTTATCGCGGCCAATGAGGCAGGAAGAAGATAAAGGTGGTTTGAAAGAAGAGCGGTTTGGATGGAGAAAAAAAAGGAAAGAAAGAAGAGGGTAGAGGGCACACAAAACGCACATTCATCCAAAACGCAGGCCATGTTCCGCACCCGGTCGGCATGTGGACCGAGTCCATGATAACGAGTGCACCATTGCTGTACTGGCTATTGGTCGTGATGCGCACGCTCTGGCGTGTGCTAGACACGGTCGAGGTCGTTTCGACGGCCATGATGGCATGGCCTTGAGAGTTGACTTCAGCCAAACCAGCGGATTGCTAATATTATTAAAGCATTAGAACGGACAATGCTGGGTGCGAGTATTAAGAGCACCTACAGCTGTAGATTGGTCGACATAGGTTACAGCTCCATTGGTTGGATCGGAGCCTGTAAAGAAACTCCACCCATCGAAAAAGTTGCTTCCTTGCTGTGAAATGAAATCGTATCAGTATTGACGCATGGAAGCCACAAAGGAGTCGCGAAGATGAAGAATTTCAGGAACAATCAAGCGAGAGGGAGCACAGCTTACATGCGATTCCACAAGCTTGTACGCCGACGAGGCCGAAGATGAGGGTGATGCTGATGTGGCCGTGGATGATCCCGAGGCTGACTTGCTGCCTCCACTGTTGGACGAGGCTGTAGGAACAATACCGGGAGCAGCAGAGGAGCCCGAACTGCCACTACCAATGCTGCTGCTATTTGATGATGAGGATCCGCCGCTAATGATGTTGCTGCTACAATACAGCTTGGCCGAGGTGATCGAGCTGGTGTCTCGTGGAATCAATGGCTCGGAGACGAGAACGCCACGCAGAGCTATGCGCAGATCACGAGCGAGGCCAGCACTTTGACGCAGTGCTACATGATGTGCGTGCTGAATTACACGTCGTATGGGGTGGCGGTGGGCGGACGAGGGTGAGAGCTCTGCATAAGACGAGCTGGCGAGGACAAGTAGGATGATACAATATGCGCGAAGAAACGACAACATGACGAGAAAGATGGACGAAAGCGTCGAGAGCAAGTGCAAGGACAAGAGGAAATGCGCTAGGCACTGCCCAAATCTATCTAGAGGACGATCAGTGAGTGGTTTATAGATGGAGAGAGATGGCAGGACGTACAAGTGAGTCTATGGGAAGGGTGCTGATAAACAAGTCGTAAGAGATAGAAAAGAGTGCGCAGTCCTGCTGCAATTGAAGAAGTTAATGCCTCGTTGTGATGGGCCGTAGACGCGGAGGGATGAGCGATGGAAGGGAAACGAGGGCAAGAGGCGTGCGTGCACTCGGTCGACGATGCAAAAGTCGGCCAAGTTTTTGTGATCAGAAATTTATGATAAACAATGGCCCACAAGCAGCCATTGTTCTTCTGCTGATGTAAGCCACGTGGCCGCGGCTCCGTTCCGGGGGTCGTCCACTCCGGATAAACATGCCGATATCATGATTTGGCATGCACATCACATATGTATATACACCAGATGGATGACGGACTAGTTTAATGGGCACAATATTATAC
This sequence comes from Agroathelia rolfsii, assembly GCA_018343915.1. NCBI lineage: Eukaryota > Fungi > Basidiomycota > Agaricomycetes > Amylocorticiales > Amylocorticiaceae > Agroathelia > Agroathelia rolfsii. The sequence continues at coordinate 5,178,811 of JABRWF010000002.1, forward strand.
ATGCAATACGATCCACGATAATAATATACCAAAAATGAGAAATAAAATAAAATAAAACAAAACAAACAATAAAAAAAATAATTAAACAAGGTAAATACATTAACTGAAAATAGATTGATTCATCTCATGATTCCTTCGATGACAACAGACAACAAGACAAGAACCCTTTTATTGATGGACAGCCCTCTCGTCTCCTTTCCGGCCTCGTGCAAGCCTCATGGGTTCTCCCGTGGTTTGCCAAACATCGACATCAACGACACAAGTTCGCCTGCAACAAGAGACTTGGGAGTCAGCCAAGAATAGCTTAGGGGGACCGAAGGGAACAATACGCACTCTTCTTCAACGGCTTGGTATAGAATGCATTCATACCAGCACTCAAGCAGAGCTGCTTCGTCGACTCCTGGGCGTCTGCACTGAGTGCAACGACTAAGAAAACGCACATGTCGTCAGCTGATGGCGATAACACATGTCATGTGCGCAAAACTACTAACTGGGTAATTGTATGAGCAATTTCCGCTTGGCCTCTAGGACGCGCAGACGCTTGGCAGCCTCGACACCGTCGCAGACCGGCATGTCTAGTAGACACAAACGCACACGTCAGTCATCAAGTCGAGATGACAGAGGAAAGCGCTACTTACGGTGATCAAAGAGGGCCACACTAAAGTAACCTGGTTCTTTGGATGCCCACGCTAGAAGAAAAAAATGAGACCAAAAGAGTAAGTCAAGGTAAAGAAAAGCCACCGCTATGATAAAACAAAAAAAAGAATCGGACCTGCTATTGCTTCTTCACCATTACTGGTTGCCGTCACATTAAGCTGGTACCGCTCGAGCTGCTTGACGAGCAATTTTTGCGCAATTTCGTTATCTAGAAAGAAAGAAAAGAAAAGAAGGAAAAGCATAACTCAGAAATTCATTCTAAAGCCCCTTTTCTCTCATTTCCTTCTTACCTTCAGCAACAAGCACATTCCCATACAACGTCCTCTGCACCGCAACCAAATCCTCAAGCGCCTTCTCCACCTCCGTCCCGCGCTTGCTCGTCGGCGCATCCGGCAAATCCTTCAACGTCGCCAGCGTCTGTAGCATCCGATGCTTGCGCGGTGGCTTCGTCATCTTCACCACACCCGGCGTATTACTGTTAAAGATCGTCCGCTTGCCGCTCCCGCCCCCGCCAAGGGTCAGATTGTCCGTCGTTGGCGTATAAATGTGGATGATCTTCGTCTCCGCCAGCACCGATCCTCCTCCCGGTCGCGGCCTCGGCACCAGCCCCAGCCCCGATCTCGATCCGGAACCGTAACCAGAATCACCAGTGGAACCATAGCCGGAGCCGGAGGCTGAGCTCGAACTTGACTGCAAACTCAGGCTGGACGACAAAGTCTGCAGCGCGCGCGACAGCTCCTCGACATGCGCCTCGGATTGGTCGTCGAGCACGATAAAGTCGAGCGCGACGGGTGTGTGCAAAAGCTGCTTGAGTTTCGTCTGCGCCTCGCCCACGGTCGACACGGACTGGACCTGGAAGCCGGCGAACATCGTACTTAGATGGGACCGCATCGCTCGCGAGGGAGAGCAGATAAGGATGTGTAGCGGTCGAGGACGCATGAGTGAATTTTGCAGTTGTTGGATTTCAGCATCAGCCTACAAAAAGCAACAATTTTTTTTTTTCCTTTGGTGAGCTGTTCAAAGCAGAAAAAAGCGAATTTCGCCTGTACCTTGCGCGTCTGATCCGATTCGTGGAGTTTGACCGGCACTGTAAAGTAGAAAGTCGAACCCTCGCCCAGCTTGGACGAGACACCAATATCGCCGCCCATGAGCTGCACTAGCCCACGCGATATACTGAGACCCAGACCTAGGTAATTGGTGATGCAAGAAGACTAAGTGCTCATCGAAGAATACAAATTCCCAAATGAATTACCAGTTCCGCCGAACTTCCTTGTCGATGAATTATCCGCTTGCTGGAAAGGTACAAACAACGAGTTCACATCTCCTTCGGCCAAGCCAATTCCCGTATCTCTGTAACACAGAGACAATCATTGAAAAATGTTCAAATGCAGTGCTGATAGATTGACTAACCGAATGGCAATCTTCAACACCACCCTATCGGATGAAGAAGGCTTCGAGCTGTCCACGGTGCAGTTCACTTCCACAAAGCCATGGCTCGTGAATTTCACAGCGTTTCCGATTAGGTTCATCAGAACTACAAGCATTTTGTTAGAAGCCGCCAATTTTGATATACTCAATCGATAACTCCTTATTGAAGCTCACCTTGTCTTATTCTGGCGTAATCGGCAACAACCCCTAGAGTAAAAGTATATCAACACCTATTTCTGTCTAAGTTTTTATATCATACTCACAAGATGGCACCTGCGTTCAAACGACGATACATGAGCCATCTATCCCAGCATGTGAATAAAATAGAAGACATACTTGCTAAAAATGGACGCATCCAATCAGTGAGTTGAGAACTACGAGAGCGGATACCAAGAGAATGGCGCTTACAGGTTCAATATTAAAAGACAGATCCAGCTTTTTGGCGGCCATACTATTTTTCAACTGGTATTCAACGTTTATATTAGTCGACGAAAACTCGGGCACGTACGGTAGAAGCAGCTCCATGCAGTCGCCGAGCATATCTTCCACGGCAAAGGGCGAAAAGTCGAGCTTGACGGCTGGTATTTTACTTGGTAAGAATTTCAATGGCATAAACAGTAAATACTACTACGGACCGGATGCCTCGAGCTTGCTGTAATCCAAGATGGAATCGATAATCTGGACGAGAGCTATGTAGGCAATGTGATCGAATATGCACGATTTATACGTACCTTTAACAGCAGCTCGCATGACTGCTTTGCCGTTTGCACTAGTAACACGGTCAGGAGCGTGGCCAGTGCAACAAAGGATACAGCAAACCTATTTCGCTTTGTCCTGGTGTAAGCTCGGTCCCACTCAAGAGATCAAGCAAGCCGTAGAAGGAACTAATCATATCGAAGTTGACGCGACTCCTCGATCCGTTCAATACAAACGAATAACCCACCTAAATGGCGTCCTCAACTCGTGACTCATAGAAGCCAAGAAATTGCTCTTAATCTGTTGGATTACCGTTCCGTATCAAAACCGGCTTATAACAAGTGATAAAGTTCGAAGGTGAATTACCTTTGTAGCCTTGAGGGCATCTTCTCGTCTCTTTCGGGCGATCTCAAGAGATTCTTTCTGGGCAGTTATCATCTTGAGTTGCTCCCGCGTAGTCGCCTGGACGCGTCTGATCATATGAAACCAATAGAATTTAGGTACATTCTTATATGAACATAACGATGAACAAACTAACTTGAACAACAGTGCATTCGATATGCTAATACTTGCTTGTTGACACAATAGCGTCATGAGTGTGAGCACTCGTTGTGCAATGGGATATTTAGACCCAAGGTACAGTGCACCATCACATTGCCCACGGTTCCCGGTCAGAGGGATACAGATCACAGATTTGAGTGTCCCATTAGCAGCAGAAAGGAACCGGGGGTCCCGAGTTATGTCGGCAGAAAACACGCGATCCTTTGTCTGGAGTGCTATTTAATGGCAATCAGTTATTCGTTCACCTTGAAAGTAAGTCAATTACATACTAGTTAGTATAACAGACTTCTTGAGGGGATCATCGATATTCTTGACTGGAATCGGGATGCTAGGGAGAGGAATGAGCTTGAGATCAGATATGCTACTAACCAAAGTATATACTTACTCATGGATTTGACATAGATCTGGGGCTATCATAGTCGTCGCCACCGTGCAATCGCCATCTTGATCAAGAGCAATAGCAACACTCGTGTCCTGAGAGCCGGAGCAGTCTGGGAAGTGCATAAACTTCAAAGGTCTATCAAAAATAAAAAGTAAAAAGTAAACCAACCCGTTGCTATCTCTGTCAATCGTTGGAGGGCTTCAAAAACAAAGTTAGCAGTAGATAGACTTAGACAAGAAACAGATATGAAATACCTGAGGAAAGGTTAATATCACTTGATATGTCTTTGCTCCATTGAAGAACAGACGACAAGTCTTCAGCTGCTAGCTGCGACATATCTTGCTCAACATTGTTATCAAGATGAACAGGCTCGAAGGCCCTCGACGGGGCGGCGGGAGACATCGAGACCCCCGACATAGCGTTGTCAGTCTGAACAGCAGCATCGACTGTGTTAACGCTCCTGGAAATGCGGGTATATGCCTCACTGCCAAGTGTCAAATTGAGGTATTTCCTGTGCAAAAAGGGAATAAATCGAATGATCGTCGAATTGATACTCTGAAGGTTCCTACACAATGCCTTGTGCGCCCCATTGAGCATGTCGAGCTATTCCTCTCTTTTTCAGTTCAACGCCTAGTCCTTCTACTCCCATGCGAACGAAATGACAGCCCTGAAGATAGAGGGCCCATGCTTCCTCTTAGAAGGGGATTAATAAATAAATAAAAAAACAGAAAGAGTTGGTAATGAAACTTACGATCTCTCCAGTCATTATCTATTGCGTGTCTATAAATTCAGTTAATAAACCATTCACAAAAGAGAAATCACGACTCACTTGAGAGTAACATCGTACAGCTTGAGAGCGTCAGGTTGACCAAGCAGGGAGGCAAGCTCCGCATCAACGAGAGACATGGCAGCCGTTAAATTGACCGGCGCTGTTGGCAACCACCTGTAATAGAGTTAGTTAGACTTTTAATGTATCACTTCGAGACCAAACATACTTCTTGACAAAGTCTTGATTTGCATGAACTTGTTTGATGTATTGATCAAATTTTTCCTTATCATTTGGATTATTTCTGAGAGCGGCTATGAGAGAGAGACTGTGGTAGTACAGCCCATATCGGGTATGTCGGTGGCTGAGAAAGAGAGTATAAAGATTAAAGTGGATAAGTTGAAAGAATCGTCGCTCACTTTGGGTGCACGAATCGAGTCCTATAAACGTAGAATCCCAGCTCCGCGGCTTCTTCAACAAATCCCAGGCAGTATAGGCCTGCAACTTTGAAAGAGTTATACCTAAAGACATCTAAGTATATTATTGTGCGCTGTGAATGAAACAGAAGTGATACCAATTCATGGCAAGGTCGATGTTCCCGGTACTCGCATTTACATGTGCAACATAATCACGTTCTCGGAACCCATCAGTATCAAAGGCAGTGTCCGCAGACGCCGCCAACGTGTAGCCGCCAACAGCTCGAACGTAGTTTAACATTGCTAGAAAGGTATGTGAGCAGTGTTTATCAGGTTACATATGTTCTCTTACCTATAGCAAACGCAACAGTATCAGTTCCCGGATTGCGCAAGATGATGTCGTTTGTCGTCTGTATGAATTGAGCAAATAAGTAGCACATGCTATAAATGTTGAACTTACTTCTTCAGCAAAGATGATCAATTCAGATACTTTACAAAAAGCATTAGTGACCTCATGAGAGGTTCAACCTAGTAATCAACTCACTGTGCTCGGACAAGAAAATTTTTCCCTGGACAACATGAAGGGCACCAAAACACGCATACAACCTGTTGAACACTCCACCTCAGAAAAATTATTTGCAAAGTGTACCTTATCATTGCTTACCTATCCCCAGCACTCAGGGCGTATTTGATTGCAACATTTAGGATCGGCAGGGTATCCCGGGTATGCATGTGACTAAATCCTGAGACCGAAGCAACATAATGAATCATAGCACGTCTAGAATATAAAAAATCAATTAGACTCGAAAAATTAGAAAATAGACGCAATACAAACGCTTTCTCCAGACTGCTACCGTAGCGCTCAGCAAAAAGCAAAGTCAAGCGACCCAAGTCTGTAGCAAATCTGTACAAGCCTTTGCGCTCCGCAGCGACTACCAAAGAAGCGCTGGTTTCAGCCCTGTAAAGGAGTGATTGTCGTGGGAAAACACGAACTGGTTAAAATCCAGATGAATCCTATAGCAGTACCTGGCGAAATTCCCGATCTGTTGACAATTTTAGTGTATTGTATAGGGGCGCAACCGAGTATCTTTTTGAAAAATGTTACCGAAGAGCAAGCCTTATCGTCTATAAAAATCCGAAAATTTTATACAATCATGGTTTCAAGAAACAAACAAAAAACCCACTGTCATCCCAATGATATCCTCGAAGCATTCACCTTGGCTCCAGTAAGCACTCAGACCTGCTTCTGTGAGCAATAACGCAGCAAGATCCGTCCTAGGGTCTGAAGCACGTGGAACCGAGTTGGCGATGTGATCGAAGCCAAGGTTGAGGATCTCCGCTTTGACTTCTTCAAACATGCTATCTGCTAGTTCGCTACTCGCCGCCGCGGGAATGTGCACGTCCAGTGTTTCCAAAGCGCGAAGCGTAGACTGAAGGGAGGCGGTGTAGTCACTACGTATCCAGTGGTTACGGGACTGGAGCCGCAGCAGTTGGGCCTCTTCTTCTGCGGTGAGTGGGTGGGTTAGACAGAGGGATATGATCGAGTCCGAGCCCTTGTCATCGCCTATGCAAAGCGGTATTGGTTAGATGCCGCAATTAAATAGCAACGTAAAGCATATTCACACCTTTCCACGTTGCCAAACTAGGTACCATAATCAGTAAACTGCATACACTCTGCCGAGATAGCACTCACGCTGCAAGACGATAAAAGAGGCTCAATGTACGCTTTGGATGTTTTTGCCATGCATCATCGGAGAGCAACGTTTGAGCACTTTCGAAGGTCGTTAGGGCACGCTAGATGAAAAATCCAATTCAATTAAAATAAATGAAGGGGCCAGATCAGATGTATGGACAATAACGGCGATTTACCTCATGAGCACCCCGATCCCAAGCGGCCTCACCGGCATCCATAAGAAGTTCTAAAAGCTGCTCTCGTTTTGGATGTCCATGAAGCAGAGGTAAACATCTGGTCCGAAAAAATGCACAAAATTAGAAGATCAACAAGCTTATGTGAGACGAGTTACTTACCGCTTGGCATACTCCGCAATGCGGTAGACATCTGGCGTAGTGTCATGCAGCAGCATCATCACGATCTGTCCATAAGGCAACTAAGTCACTCATTATGGCAAGAGAAGACAGAAATGTACCCTGAATGTCATCTTGGGTATCGCATCGCTGGAGGATTCCTCCGCTTCCGCTTGTGCTGTCTGACGATATCGATCATGCGCAAAACTACACGTGTCGCGCCCTCGCTGAACAAGCCAACCTTCCGCCACGGCAATTTGCAGGCCCCGCTATGTGATAGAAATGGGATTGAGGGTAAGAGGTAAGAATAGTCCCATTGTTTCAATAGACGGAGAATCTCCACCATAGACCCACGGCTCAGTGCCTTCTTCATGTTCTCCTTAACCTTGGACAATGCGCGTACATCTTCCTCATCGCCATCGCTACCACTACTGCTCGAGTCCTCCCAATCCATCATGAGCGCCACCTCTGCGGTCCTGAATCTGCTCATTTTTTCCATGAGGAAATGATGTCAAGATAGAAAGAAAGCAAGATTTAAAGATGCGTTGCACGTACGTAGACCCGAATAACGCCGCCCAAATAAGGAATTTTTGGGCATCTTCGTGTAGTGCTCGCAAATGCGACAGCAGTACCGAAAGATCTGTGTTTCTCGATTGCTGAGAAGACTCTTCTTGTGGAATGTTATTCTCAATTGCCTTCATGTCATATCTACATGTTACGCATTTTTTTTGAACATTTCCATGCTCACGGTTAAAATAAAACATGGAACGCACCGCCAGTGGTTGTTCTCTGGGTCATAGGTGATCTGACATTATAGATTCATTGAGAAATCATAAAGTAGGGAATGAAGGCAAATTCATACATATTGCTGACGATGGAACATGAGCAACATACTCCTCGCCACAAACGCATTCGACGCCGATGCAGCATATATCAAGCGCGCTAGAGGTCCCACATCGTCTTTTTCACGGCGTAGTGTGCGTGCGACGAGGCCGAGGATGCCCGGATAAGGGAGAGGTTCGCAAGTGACATACGTTACGCGGGCACGGCTTTTGAAGACATTCTTGACCCTTTCGATGGCATCCCTATGTAAGAGGGAGAAAAAGGCATGATGAAAGGGGCGTTAAATTTGCCATGGTAAACAAAATAAAAAGCTTACGGGTTCTCAGACCGAAGAGTAGCTAAAATGAGCTAAGGTAGAGACAAGATATCAGCGGCACTCCTAAAGTAAAAACATAGAATGGGCAATATACAATATTGCTTTTTGCATTCAACAGGACCTTTATAGCTTCTAGCGATCTACCCAGAAGTAGAGGGGAAACACGAATATTAATGTTATCAGCTTCGAAGATCACATACGAAATAAAAGGAGCGAGGTTAATAAGAAACGACATACGATGCATCCGCTTCATGGAGATCATCCAAAAACACTACAACAGGTCTAATTTCTGCCAGGACGGAAAACACGTGCTCGACAAGTGAATGAAATCTCTCGCGGAGCTCGTCAGTCGTTAGCGTCTCCGTTGGCGTGTCGAGGGTGATATCAAATAGGGCCAAAATTTCGCGCATCTCTGGTGCACTATGATATAGAAGCGGTACATTCTGCATCTGTGGGCCGAGTCGATCACGTAGTACGTTGACAAAGGTCACAAGCTGAGGGCGAAAGCTCATGAGCTGGCGCAGAGCAGAGGAAAGGCATCCGAGCTTTACGAGAGGGAGGAGAATGCGATAGTAGAATGTTAACATTCGAGCTATCATACATGCCAAAAATGCTCACGATCACAGAGAACGGCGCAGAATCCATGTCCTGGAACTTAGATTGTCCCCATAATCCATGTGCTGCTATATCTGATTAAATTTCTGGAGACTTTTGCGATTCTAAATATTATGAACGAGAAACTCACATCTCCACTTCGTCTGGTTCGCCAGAATGAGCGAGCTCTTTCCCGTCCTAAACAAACGTAATAAACACACCAAAACCCCTGGAAATGAAAAAGAGATAGGTATTGAGACGGTTCACATACCCCGACCGACCGACCACTACAAGAGCATGTACACGTGCAACTTTATTATGACGCGACCTCAGTGCGGCCCTGCGCAAATCATGATCACTCCCAATGTATGGCGCCAAGGGCGACGCAAGCGACTCGACTGTCGACGTCGACTGGCCCGTTGCCGCCGTACCGACACCGATACCTATGTTATGGCTAACACCAGGACTAGCTGTGTGCCCAAGAGACGGCTCGCTACGGGATGATGCACTATCGCTGCGATCCTCGCCTGTGTAAGAGCCAATACCGCTGAGCTCAGACGAAGAAGACATGATAATATACGGGCGCGCCGCAGAGTAGTGCCGTGCAAAGCTCGTCGTACAATGCCGAATGACATTACGGATTGTCTCCAGTTCCTTTTCACGGCCGAACTGAGGAATGTTTCAGTTAATGCATGATCGCGAAAATTTCTAAACATACAAGCGTAGATGGGATATTGAATGTTGAGTAACGATCATGAAGACCCAACTCGAATCGGGGTATAAGCTATACTGCAAATGAGTATATGACGGATGACCATGGTTTTACTGCAGGAGCTTCAGACCTCTGATGAAACTTCTGTTGAAGACGAAACCGTCGCTAGCAGGAGTCTTTGGCACTCTAGTAGATCCGCCTTGAGTCCTGCAGCGCTTTGATAGCGACTATCAGGGTCCTTTGCTAGCAACTATATTGATTGAATCCAAATATACAGATTAGCACCACAATGACCGCCATCAAAAAAAAATAGCAAGAACCTTGTTAATAATCATCGATAAAACTGGAGGTACGTCTCTTCTGATCTCATGAACCAATGGTACATTCTTGTACGGAATCGCCTGTAGCACTTCCGCCGGCTCCCCGTCGAACGGCAATATGCCTCGACCCACCAACACACACCAAAATGCCATTCCGAAAGAATATAGGTCCGTGCGGTGGTCCTGGGTATAGATAGCTACGGCGCCTGTCTGCTCCGGGCTGAGGTAACATAAGGCCTCTTTGATCTTAATTTTATCTTCCTCTTCTTCGGCGTTCATGACAAGCTCGGAGGGGCCTCCGGATTTCTCAAGGTTGAGTGCGCGATTGCCCATATGTGCGAAGCGGACGAGATTAGAGTGTGTGGAGACGTGGAATGCATTAGCGCGAACTGTGGAAGGGAATATGAGGAGAGTGCTGGAGCTTGGGGGGAGAGGGGGGAGGGTAAAGAAGTCATGGATATACACTCACTTTCTCGGTGGATGAATCCCGCTCTGTTATACGAATCATAAGCCAACGAAAGTCAATCAAAACTAAAGCAAGATGCCCCAAACGTACTTGTGCAATGCTTCCAAACAATGTGTTCCCTGTATCGCGAGCCTGAAAACAGAAAAGAAAAAGGTTAGAGAAACGAGGCATATTTATAATGAGATAGTTTGTAACGAGAAGATATCAAGTAAACTATCCTCTACAATACCGCCAAAAAAGACTATTACTTACTCCAAAAAAGAAGCTAAATCCATAACCTCAAGCTCTTCCTCCTCCGCCATCATCTCATCTTCGTGATCCATCATGTTGATATCTCTAATCCAAGCAAAAAAAAGGGGGCGGAGAAATAAATATGAAATGAAGATTGTCATCAATGAAATGATATAAGTTTTTAAAAAGTAAAATAAAGTAAACAAACAAAAATCGAGCAAAATCGAGATAAGAAAACCACGCACTCCTGCGACGGGGTATTGCTGCTAAACGACGGCTCCCCCAGCAAAAGTTGATTAACTTTCGACGGGGGGTAGTACCTGCCCATCAAGTTCCGGCCCGGATGAGCAAGTAGCAGCACGCATACATCCCCGTTCTCCTGCGGAATCGTGAAGTACTCGATGAGGCGAAGCGTGATATTGAGCGTGTCGGATGAGGTTTGGAGGCGGCCTAGTCTGTGTCGGAATAGATGTGGTCAGTTTACATTATTTTACTCATATTAGTTGAGAAAAGGACGAAAAAAAAAACCAATTTCGAGCGACATGGCGAAGAAAAGAAAAGACTCGATCTTAATATAGGTGTAATAGGTTCAGTGCCGCGACGCTTTTGATTTGCACTATTATTAATGCGCGCATATGCGCATTAATCACGTGAGCAGAAGCTCAAGCGGATCCGGGGATACAGAGAAAACCACCGACGAGCCAACGGAAACAGAAACAAGCCGATGAGCCTGATAAGTAATATAACGTAAGTCCGCCAAAAGCACCCCAGCCCTGGAATATCAACCAAAGTGGCGAAACACCCAAAGATGGATAGATGGATGATGGTCTTTATCTACGGACACGACAGACGGATGTGTCAACGGTTTGGATCTGGAGGGCCACTAGCAGGGATGCATATGCAGGGATGCAAAACAAGAGAAAAAAATGATCCAAAGACACATCCACCAATTGTATGCTGGCATATGGGATAGCAATAAACGTCTCCAAGGGAGCATATTATGACAGGGAAGGTAAAACACAAAGATGAAGGAAAAAACGAACTGAAAAAAAGAAGCAAACGCACATATGAGCTTCGCGATCCAGGCACAACGACCCGTTGGTCATGTTTGGTGCGATCTTAGCCAGCACGCCTGCGCCATCCTTGATGCTGTGGCCCTCGGCAAGGAGCGTCATACTGCCTGTGTCTTTCCATGGTACGGCCTGATAGAAATGTCGATATTTTCAGACAGCGAGGATGAAAGCAAGAGGGAGAGGTGACAGCAAGTCAGAAGCAGTCAGTGAGTAATAGGCCAAGAGTAGCACCACCAACGCCGAGATCCAATCCCAAAGCCAGCGTTAAGAGATCCCCATGAACAGAGACAAGCGAGAATAGAAAGCCAATCGCCAATTCAAAGCAACGTCCCCCGAAGCCGCATATTCCAAGAATGTACCCCAGCCCCATTCCATAGCCAATAATTGATCAGGATCCGCGAACATGAACCATCCCAATATCAATATCACCACCATCCCCATCAGATAGGTAGAAAGCGATCCCAATTCCCCAAACAACAATAACAAATTGAATAACCATGTAAAATAAAAACGTATACCAAGGTACGTCAACATACTATGCACAAAGAACAAAGGAGAAGGAAATCCTACTGCACCTCTTCGAATGCATACCCAGGCACGGATAACACATTATCCCGAAAGAACAGCGTCGCGGTTGAGATGCCAGCCGCGTATTTACGGCGCATCGTAGGTTAGATTTACGAGGTATGTGTTTACTATGGGGTGTCGCACAATGATGGTGGTAGTGCTGATAAAAATGTAATTACCAGCAAAAAAAAAAAAAAGCCAGTAGCAATACAGCACTAGGAACTACTTTGCGCCGGCGACGATGCTTGATCAGTTGAAGAATAACAAAGCTGACAGTTATGGTAGCGCTTTATTGAGTTGCCAGCCCAAGCAAGCAACCGAAGACCAGGCGGGGAAACAGGAGGCAAGGCGTGCAGCCAGCGTGCGTGCAGGATGGATGGACGGATGGGTAGTAGGGGAAAAAGCACTGGCAGCAGCCCGGCGGCTGGATATTGGCTATCGTCTGTTAGAGCATATTCAGCGAAAGATCGGAAGGGCACATCGCTATCCCAAGTCACGTGTACTATTATGCAAGTCTAGGCACTATTCATTATTGCGTCATAAGCCCCGGAATTATCTCGCTTATTTTCTCATTTCATTCCTCTTCTCTAGTCTCAGACTGCACCAAGGGGCGGACGACCTTGTATATATACGGTGACCAAAACTATAGAGTTACATACGGATGATGAATGGTAAAAGATAGTGCAGAAGAGAAAAAGCAGAAAAGAGAAATAGGAACGCTCAGAAAATCATGAGACTGTTGTCCAATTAGGACGTCACTGTGGTTTTAAGGGAAGCACCGTTGAGTATATGCACATACACAACGAACAACCAAACACTCACTGTACGTGGACGGGTCGATATGATCGGGCAGCTCGGGCACGGCAACCTCAAACCTAGACTGAATTACATCCATCACGGCGCGGTCGCTGTCCGAAGACACAAAGGTAATGGCCAAACCCTTGGTACCAAAACGACCAGCACGACTATAAGGCGATCTCATGAGATATTGGTACATTTAAACTTTCACATGCAAAAGCTTACCCAACACGGTGAAGATAAGAGTCCGCATCCGCAGGGGAGTCATAATTGACGACAATGTTGACACGTTCGACATCAATACCACGACCGAAAATGTCAGTCGCGACAAGGATGCGCTTCTCAAACTGCTTAAAGGCGGTGTACCTCGAGATACTTAACACAAAACGGTCAACGAGAAATACGGGCAATACCTAAAAATATTCATACCGTTCTTCCTGGGATAAACCCGAGTGGATAGCGATAGACGGGAAGTTACACGACTGAAGCAACTTATCCAGCTCAATCGCACGTGGAACAGACTTGACGAAGATGACAACCTAACTCACATTTTTGTTTAGCTTATGCAAGTCAACTCATAACGTCATAACACAAACCTGGTTGAACTCAAGCGAATCAAGTAAATCGTTCAGCTTGCGGTTCTTTTCCTTTTCATCCAGCTTGACGTAGTGCTGCTGGAGACCGTGGAGAGTCAACTTGGTCTCGTCGTCGACAAAGATTTCGAGCGGCTACACGATTGACCGTGCATGAATACAAAAATTTTGAAGTTAGAGGAAACAAGTCACTCACGTTGGCCATAAACTTCTTGCACGTCGTACGGATTTCCTTGGCTAGCGTGGCGCTAAACATCATGACTTGTTTGTGGTGCGGTGTTGCCCTAAAGATTTCCTGGACATCGCGGCGCATGTCTGGTAGAAGAGACGAGGGGAAGAGATCGAAGTCGTTAGATGACACGTCAAGGAAGCGTGACGAGAAAGATGAAAGGGGAGGGCTAGACAAATTTCAAGGCATCTCCCTCGTGTGTATTTGAAAAAGAAACCAAGACACGGGGCTTTGTACGCGTCCTCGAACATTGATGAAAGGCCAACCATCCTCCGGATCCCTCGAGGTCGAGTTGTGGGAGCAATGAATATTTAAACCCACTGCTCCCTAAGCTCGGGTTTCGTATCGTCGATTGCTCTTTAGCCAGACTCTCGTCCCGAACAAGCCCGAACAACGGATCGACAAACCGCCTCCAATGGTGTTATCACCCACGAGTGGCAGAGAGACGAGGATAGACGGCCACCCGTAAAGCCAAGGAATTTTCCTCATACAAAGAGAGAAGGAGGGTGTGGGGGTGTAGATGACGCGAGCCGTATTGAGACTAACCAAGCTGTTCGAGCATCTTGTCACATTCGTCAAGCACAAAATGCTTCACATTTGACGCGTTAAGCGCCTTGTCGCGCACTAGCGCATTGAGCCGACCGGGAGTGGCGACGACGATATGGGGGCACTTGGACTTGTCCTTGAGTACCTCAATATCCTTGGACATGGGCACACCGCCGTAGAACGTGCTAACGCGCACGTCGGGCATGTACTTGGCGAAACGCGTGTACTCGTTCTTGATCTGGTACGCGAGCTCGCGCGTATGGCAGAGCACGATGACCGAGATCTCGCCGTCGACAATCTCGACTTGCTGCAGCGTCGCCAGGACGAAGACGGCTGTTTTGCCGTGTCCCGACTTGGCCTGGCAAAGTACGTCCATGCCGAGCACAGCCTGCGGGATACACTCCTGTTGGACTGTGGACAAGATTTCAGTGACAAAGAACACGAAAATAAATGGATGAAAGAGGGAAAAGGCTCACCTTCCGACGGATGCTCAAAGCCCAAGTCGCTGATAGCACGTATAAGCTCAGCCTTGAGCAGGAAATCGCTGTTAATTCAATCAAAAACTTTGTCAGGGGCCTCTTCTTGCACTTTGCATCGCATATTCACGCGACTTACCGGAAACCAGTCGAGTGTATACCCGTCGTCTTTGCAGGCGCAGCCGCGTCTTTACCGTTGCCAGCAGCAGCGGCGCCATTAGTGGCCACAACGTCGTGCTCGTCCTCGTAGTCGATGAGCTCCTCCTGGTCGTTGGACATTTTTGATTGGTAAGATAGAGAAAAAGTACAGAAAGAAGAGGTTGAGAAAGAGCAAGGGCAGGTATGAGGAGCAGCAAGCAAGCGGGCACTGCAACACCAGCGACCCAAACACACGCAAGCAACAAAAGCGGAGCGCGAATCACTAGCTTCAAACTCCGACAGCACAGCCACCCTCTCGGCCCCGTGCCTTGGTCACATGATAATGGGCCAATTGCTATACGAGAATTCGAAGCGGTTGAAGTGCATGCTGTTGCATACTCATGCACCGTATAGGTAGCATACCACTTAGTTGTATCCATGCACATAGCTCGTTTGATTCATGCGAAAATAGACACACCAGCTAATCCGCCGCGCTGATGACGACAACCGGGTGCGGCAGTCAGGGGCCGGAGCAGCCGTCCAATTGCCGTTGGAAAATCGATTTCGAGTTGTTTCTGCGAGGCGCTGCAGTGAAACAGCACTCTTTGTTTGTTGCCTCTATACCCTTTACAGGCCATCATGGCCAATCAGTCTTATCCATTCTGGTGTGTAGTGCCTGCTCGTTTGCTTCATCGTCATATCTAATTATTGTCTTGCAGGCTAGGAGGTAAGCATTGGCTGCAAAGCACAGAGCAAAATGCCGCAATATTTGGCGCTCCAATATTGTGCGATAGTACTGACGTCGATGTGCACCATCTCCGCGTCCAGGTGTAGCTGCGTCTAGTATGCAAATCCTAGCCTTTATTGCTTATCTAAATTCAGCACTAACATTCGTCCAGTGGCAGCGTCATGTACACACCCTCTCGACCTTGCCAAAGTGTCAGTTCCGTCTATTTCGGAGAACACTATCGATGACTGCATACTTACACTCCCTTTCCTCCGTCGCGCAATGACACAGACGGATGCAGACCATCAAACCACCCCCAGGCATGAAACCATCCACACTCTTCACTATCCGCACCTCAATCGCACAATGGGGCCTGCGGAGCTTGTACACTGGCCTCAGTGCATCTCTTCTCCGCCAAATGACCTATTCGCTCGTCCGCATTGGTTCTTATGAGGAGATGAAGAGGCGCATGAAGCAATCCGGTAACGCTAGCACGACAAAGTTGCTCGCCGCTGCTAGTCTCGCTGGTGGCCTGGGCGGTATCGCTGGTAATCCCGCAGGCGCGTTTTCTTGGCCATCCATGCGCAGGGACGAAATGCTAATCAAGTAACCGTTAGATATTTTGCTTGTTCGCATGACAAGTGATCCAGTCAAGCCCCCTGAAAAGCGATACAATTACTCTAACGCCCTTAGCGGTCTTATTAGTCTTGTGAAAGAGGAGGGTGTTAGAGGACTGGCTCGTGGTCTAGGTGCTAACACTGTAAGTGCTTCTTATTCAGCCATATTCTACAGCCATTACTCATACCTGTACAAACCAAGACTCGAGCTATCTTGATGAATGTAAGACCCTCTTAATTGACTGTTTGTCCTGCTTTTCTGAACATTTTGCAGGCATCGCAAGTGGGCAGCTATGACTATTTTAAATCCTTCCTTCTTAAGACCACTATCCCCGTCATCGATTACCAATTACGTGACGGTCTCCTCCTGCACGCAGTAGCAAGTCTCGCAGCAGGCACATTTGCAACCAGTAAGTACCCCATGTAATCTTTTCCTGCTCCCGTAGGTTATATTTACTCGTTCAATTCTAGCCGTCTGCTCCCCAGCGGATGTCATGAAATCCCGACTCATGTCTTCGGTGCGCAACATTTCTTAATCTAATTTATTTCAAACTCCGAACCACGTACATTACCATGATGCAGTCTGGAAATCGCTCCTTCCTGGAAGTCTTCAAATACTCTCTCCAGAAAGAAGGCCCTGCGTTCTTGTTCAAAGGCTGGACGCCTGCATTTATCCGTCTTGGCCCCAACACCGTTCTTTTGTTTGTTTTCTTTGAGGTACTGTCGCATTCTATTTTCCGTGCTTTGATGTGTTTTCTCTAATGATTGGCCTATATAACAGCAACTTAAGTCCATCTGGGCTAAGATCCCCTCACCACCTTAGAGACCTCGGTTTCACACCCTAGATCTAGAGTTCTACACATGCACATACGGTCTAAATCTGCCAGAAGACACTACGCTCACTTACAGTAGACGCAAGCACCCGCCATCCACTTCTACCACTTCTATCCATTTTCCTTTTCTCTTCCTGATTCATTGCAGAATCGTGTACACATATCTATCTCCTCTGCTACCGTCTCTTTTCTGTCTTCATTTCCTTATCAACATGCTCCGACAAGCAGTTAGACGATATTGCTTTTTTTTTTCATCGTCGTCCCCTTCTTTCTTAGAAAACAGACAATTATCCTGTCCGTACTATATCTCATCCACCGTTTTTCCATATTCCAACTTGCATCTCTTTAAGTTTGACTCCAAGTTTGTGATTGATTAGCTCCCCTTTTACTTTATCTTTTCCGACCTACATTTCTTTTCTGCAACACCTTGACTACCTTCACCCACTATTTCTCCTTCATTCTTACTTCCGGTGATTCAATCTCCCTTTCTATCCATGCTCTTTTACTACCAAGTGTATGCGTTCGGAACAGAATTTTAAAAAAAAAATCGAGATCAACTGACGCTTTAGCATCATACGACGTACGGAAATACGATCCAGTATAATCCTGCCCCTACTAAAATGTATTGGCAGAGTCGACAAAATACGTATGCTTTATACCCTCTCCTAATGAGCGTTCTCAAGACTGGCATTTTCCTTGTGGCAATGGTCTCATTAAGGACAAAATCAGTTTTTAGCCCAGTAGTACCACCATGAGGATAAGGCGTATATGTATCGTGTCAATCAAATATTTCCTACCTATAACACTTAACTCAGGTGGGATCATCTTGAGCAATCCATTCGACCCAGTACTATCTACCCACAATCTTTTGTTAGTTCCCGGACATCTCACTTAACCAACTAAACTTCTTAGTTCTTTGGATGTAATCTACAGCCATCATTGACATTCAATATTAAAGCGTTAAAGCATTGTTGGTTAGGCGGAGGCTTGAACAAGTGTGATGGCCTGAGCCGAACGGGGCTTGACTTCAATATTGTATGGCTCAAGGTAGCTAATAAGAAATACCTTTAGTAGAGCTAATACAATAAAACAGTTTCATTCACCTTATTAATCCTGACATCATGCGACGCGTAGGCTCAATCACAACATCATTCTTAATTTTCTTTTGGATGTCAAAAACTGCTATAGACATTGCACATGCAATGAATATTGTCTCATCGGCAAGGAGGCGACCTGGACACTGTCTGTTGTAATTGTGAGCACAAGATTTCGGATGAATGGGGATATCTAATACCTTCTACCAAAGCCAAATGCCATTCCACGCGGATCCTTTTCAGGGTTTTTGCCAAGGAAGCGTTCAGGCATGAAACGCTCCGGATCTTTGTAAAGGCGAGGATCGTTCATCATGAAACTGTCCCGAAGTTTGGGTTACCAAATATGCGCTATGATTGATGCGCAGCTCAAGATAGACTTACTGTATATTGGCCAAGACAATCGACCCCTTAGGAATGAAGTACCCTGCATGTACATCATCTTGAGATGATTTGTGCGGAAAACCTTGTTGCATGAAATGAATATCCAGGTACATTTCAAAAAGAAGATTCATTATGACCAACCACTTGGCGCAACCACCATCCAACGAAATAACTCGAGAATCAGTGAATTGATATATGGAAGATGGATCCTGTCAAAGATCGCCGGAAGCCGTTGTATCCCCACAACAGTGTCAATTTCTTCACGCGCTTTCCTGAATACAGCAGGATTAAGTGCCATTGCTAGGAAAAAGCCTCGGATAGTAGAGACGGTCTGCGTATATCGGTATGAGGTCAAATGTGTATCTAAGGTTTAAAATGTGTATACTCACTGTATCTGAGCCAGCAGCATAAATTGCCATTGACGCCAGCTTAATGGCACGCTCATCCTCCAGCGAGAGAGATCCCTCTGCTAGGATAGTTGAAATAAATGAAGGCCTAGCAGTGCCTGCTGCCTGGATACCATAGTGTCGACTTCAATTAGGTGAAATTCTTCTTACATACTTTATAGCCTTCAGACTACTTACCATCTGTTCCTTGATTAGCTGAAAAGGTGTGTTCGTAAATTCGTGAAGATTTTCTGACCACTGCCTAGCGATTTTCTTGAAGTTTGTGCCAGGAAACCAATTTGGCAGTTTTTCCACTAGGAAGGATACTTTGAGTGTAGCTCCTGGTGCTAGAATATAAGATAGGTCACTGACATCCGGGTACAAGATCTACCATCCATGGCACAGAGTCGATGTTTACAGCAAGGGCAAACTCCTTCATTAGCTTTTCAGCGCTAAATATGAAAGGATCGTATTTCTCTTTTGTAGTGTAGCCGTATGTGATCTTAAGAACAATAGACCCTGCAAAGCTGTAAAAAAAGATTAGCTAATTATGATGGCTAGCAAACTTATACTTATGAGTTATGCACATACTGTCTGGCACAGTCGGCTAGCTCCTCGGGTGAAGATAATACCTGTTGCAAAAATCTATGGCTCTCGCCTTCGATAATGCTGTATTGACGATTCAGTGTCGCTTGAGTACCGAATAACTTGTGAATATATGCACGCTGTTGCTTCAAGAACGCTCCGGATTGGGCAAGAGACATGATGTCACCCCAACCAGCTAGCCTTAACATGGGGGTCAGTTCCCTGTTAGAATATATAGAGCCCTTGGACTCTAGCATATCAAGCGCCGTTTGGGCAGAGTTTACGATAATGACATTTCGATTGAGAACAGAAACGTGCACTATATCTCCTGGAGTTATATGAGTATTCTCACACAGGAAAAAAAAATTAGGAAATGAATGGACTAAACCGTATTTATGAGCCCATTTTGAATAGATATTTTCTTCTGCAGAGGATGAGGCTTGAAATGCCCGGCCAATGAGGGAAATAGTTGAAGGACCTGGTGGTAAGGGAAGTCGCTTGGTGAGTTTCAGAGGTCTAGTAAAGAAGTATGAAAAGGCTGCGATGCAGGTTATCGCAAACGCTGTTATGGGATCAACCATAGTTGCAACGGAGAACAAAATCTATTATAGAGTTATCAATTTTACTCAAGCTTTTATAGGGCATCGTTTGTTAGATATAAATATAATAAATACTTACACCGCCGCAGGCTCGGCCGGCATGTCGGAGAAATGTCTTATAACTCTTATCTTCAGGCTTCTATTGAGTTGTCAATGCGCGCAAGTAATAATATAGCTTCGACTTCAAGAGCTCCTAACGGATTCGATCCGTTAGGAGCTCATTGTTACATAAGCACAGGGCTTAGAACATTTTCTAAACCTATGTCCTAATTAAAGACCTTTGCCAAAATCCTCACCAAGCTTGTTACGTTTGCAAGAGTTTCTATATTCGATATTCGTGTAGGAATCTCCTGTTGAATCCAACGGATTATGACTGATTAGGTGCACCAAAATCACTATCAATGCTATTTAGCTAATATGTATGACTAATCAGCCGACATTGTAGACGATGATCCTGTCTAGATCGCCCGCGTAGTCTATTTTATGCATTTAAGGGTAAGGAAAGGAAAAAAAAGTCAGTATATGCGGCTCCGCAAAAGATAAAGCTTCGATAAAGTGCAAGCTATATGTTTGCAGGAACTTGAAACAGAACATAAGACGAAAAAAAAACTCAACTTGTCTGATCAGCCGCAAATGTGATCGAGTTTGAGCCCTCCTTCAAGTTAAGCTTGACCGGCACACTAAGAATGACGTGCCCACCCCCGCTAGGAGGTTGCTGAACGACTACGTTGGCACCTCCATTGACACTTTATGCATTATATTGCACCATAAGGTTTGTGGGTAGATCTCTGAGTCAGCATCACAAAGCAGCAAGTACCAAACAGCCTCGATAAAGGGCGGGAAAAAGTATTGTACCCACCTTACTGTGCAATTCCTATATGACGAATCACCGTTGGCATAATACAACGACACCCACTGTCCTCCCTGTCCGTTACCTTGCACATTATTGAGCGTCACGGACCCACCGTTACCTGTGTAATACATATTATTTGATTCAATCGACTTATCCTCGGAAGTAAAAAAGAACTGACCAAGATAACCGACGGCCTCCCCATCCGAATATGCAGAATTCGTCAATATCACCGCACTGCCACTAAGAGTACCGTTCACTGCATGATACGTCGTACCGCTGTAGATCGTGTATGTCCCTAGCCAGATATATCATGTTTTGATTTTGTTAATAGCCATACCGAATTTTAAGTACCCATATTCATGGATAAATTGATATTGCTCACCCGCAGACAAATTTGGCGCCCACACATCCGCATAGACAATTTGAGGTGATCCGGATGACCAACTGAGCGGGTACCAGGTGTACGTGCTTGTGCCGAGCGCGGATTCAACCCACCGGTCACCCATATATATGGCGTTGGAGCCTAGCGGGAGGTCGTATGCGTTTTGAGATTGGTACCTGTATGATTAAGAGCCATAGAGTTAGATTCATTCCATAATTTACCTTACAACTATTTGGGATAATACAGGATATACGTACGTATCTGTATCTTCGGGTGCGATATCTTGCTGGCTTGACCATGTCCCGGAAATGCTCTACGTTATTTGTTATTTAGTTTTTCTAGTTCAAGACCCGTCCAGGATACAAGAGTACTAACAGAAGCAGAGAACCATTTATTCGGATTGGGAGCCCAACCAGATGTATGCGAGGCAAAGAGGTAGTATGTCTATCAAATATATGGTACGTGCGGTTAGTATAGCCTTGTCATGAATTTAAACTGCCAATAAAAGCAAACACATACCCCATCACGCTTAACAATACCAGGCGCCTCGAGTGTGGCGCCAGAAAGCTCAGCAACCATAGTCGTTACATTTGTATAGCTCGAGTTGAGTTGTGTAATCTTAAAATTCTGGTTGTTGTCGGAAGCATAAAGGAGGTACGCATCACCTAGATGGAAGAGTGAGCATGCGTGAGCTACAGCTGCATCAGAGAGGGTAGTAGATAAGGGTATGTATTACCATTGTCTATGGAGCATGATTTCCTTGTGAGAAAAAATAATATGACAATAAGTTGCAAGCTCACCATCCAAGAATAGTCCTTCATCGCGAGAGTCGGCGCCAAGCGGCTTCCAACTGGAAAGGTATTCGTAGGGTCCACATGGAGTAGATGACACAGCTACACCAACCATCGCGAGGCCATAGCTAAATTAAAGACCGCTTCGATTAGAGTATGGACCGATAAGCTGATAAGATTTCTTACTTGGAAGAATCCGAGTGGAACCACATGACATATTGCTTTGTGTTGGAGTTGTATATTACTGCACCAGATGCATTGGTCAGGTGGATGAATAAGGAGAGACGACCGCTCGGCATGTAAACTGACCTTTGGGACGTTCAACTACATTGTTTGAAGATATATATGTTCCAGCTACAGGACTGAGTGCGTTGTTTTGTCTCGTCCAGTTGATGAGATCCGTCGACTATACACACGCAGTGAAATTAGCTATGCTATCTCAAGTTATCGGAGTTGCTCGCTCACACTATAGCATGAAACAGCATGGAATAAAGTGCTGTTCTCAATCTTATCCTCCCCGACCCAGTAGTAGGTGCTACCAACCTGATTGCTTCCTTAATCAGAGTTGCTGAGCATGAATAACACATGGATTTCACACCTGGAAAATCCCGGCTCCATGAGCCTGGATAGAATTACCGGAAGTGTCGTACCATGTCGTTCCAGATACAATCACAGACTCTGCGTGTGCAAAAAGCGCGAGCGAAAGGGCACCTAAGAGTGCCGCTAGATACGAGAGCATAATAAAACGCCCTTTGAAAAGCAGCGGTGATATCAGCTAGTGCTGCGCAATCTTCTGGTCTACTTATATGTAATTGCTGACTATATATGTATGTAAGTATATAAATCCCGGGCGAATTTCGCTGGAGAGCCATAGAGTGGGAGTGACATGTGAGACATCAAGAATTCCGAGTATACAGCTCATGATCAGCCGGCGGTTATTGTTACTAGAAAAATAGCTTGTCTAGACCGCGTATAAGCCATTTCCCGAATATGTAATTCTTCTGATTGACCGAGTTGAACATGTAAACGGTGTACTAGAACACGCAAAGCCAAAGACAAAGTTGCGACTGAGGCTGGTGGAGACCTTCGTGCTGCAAACAAGACAAGCATTCTTCTGACCATAGACGTTCTGAGAAGACGCATTCAGACTAAAAGCAAGAGGTAGTAATTCGTGTCGTGACATATGTACAGCCGGACCGGTAGGTACCCCAGTCATAAGGACATGGATATCAGCCGCTAGCAGCATAGAAGACCTCATGTATTTGGTACTGCATGGGCATCTGTCATGTGCCAGGAGGATATGCGCGATCATCGCAATCGGTGACATCAACTGCCAGCTGGCACTAGCAGACGCGATTGGTATTCCGTTTCAAGTGGCGGTGGCTTACTGTGGTGGCGCAGCCATTCAATTCGCCACTCGAGTCTTCGCCGGTTCACTAATTGCTCACTGGCTTCACCAATCTGAATGCCGCCGTACTGATAAGCTGATGAGTTATACTTACAAGCGTATAAGATCTGTCTTGACATTGCCTCGTTGAATTAAGCAGTATAATGATGGTTGATCTGCTACTAGTAGTCCTAAGTGATCTAAAATCTCTTGGTCTACTCAATGTACTTGTACATTACGATACTAGCAGCGGATATTCCAGTTGCAAGATTAACTCAAAGACCTTAATGCGTGGTTGTAATTTTAAGCATCCTTCTTAGTGCAGAAACTACCAGGCTGGTTTCCCGGCGCACGTTTCAAGAAACTCGCTAAACAATGGTCAGACCATTTTCAAGAGTTTATGAACACTCCATTTCAACTAGTCGAAGGGCAGATGGCAGTTGGGTCTGCGGATTACGTCGTGCTAATTTTACTCATCCCGATTTTATGCAATCTCCAGGCTGCAGGTACTGCTGTTCTATCCTTCATTTCAGCCAGTCTGGCGGATGGAGATCTTTCACAGGAAGATGAACATGCTATCAAGTTAGCATCAATAGGAATTTATGATGGTGACTCAGAGACCGTGAGTATCCGAATATAACTTTCTATAACATCAAAATGTGCCCATGTTCAGCCCGTATCAACATGTCCAGACCGCCTCCATTCTTCGAGGGTTCTTCCTAGCTATGACACTCAATCCTACCGTGTTTAGGAGAGCTCAAGATGAAATAGATGCCGTTGTTGGAACTCAGCGACTTTCGTCGATATTGGACAGAGCAGATCTTCCTTATGTTAATGCATTGATCCTTGAGCTATTTCGTTGGAATGTCGTTGTACCAAATGGTTAGCACGATTGAACATTCTCATTCAAAATGGAAGTCAATGCCCACCTCACGTGACAAGGTATCCCCCATAAGACATCTCAGGACGACATACAATCAGGATACTTCATACCCAAAGGATCGATTATATTGCCAAATATCCAGTAAGTCTCTCTAGATCTGCCAATCGATCAGAGAATGTACATGGTAACCCAAAGTTTGCCCAAGCTTCATGATGAACGATCCTCGCGTGTACAAGCAACCTGAGCGGTTTATGCCTGAGCGATTCCTTGGTGAAAGTCCTGAAAAAGATCCGCGTATAATGGCGTTTGGTTTCGGTAGAAGGTATTAGATTTCTACCTACTTGAAAGCTTTGCTGCTCGTAATAGTCACGGTGATAGAATTTGCCCCGGCCGCCTCCTAGCAGATGAGACTGTTTTTATTACATGCGCAATGTCTATAGCAGTTTTCGATATCTAAAAAAAGGTAATCAACGGGCTTGTAGTTGAGCCTGTGTGTCGTATGGTATCAGGATCCATAAAGTAAGGAGGCTGTATCTACTTTGTCATATCGATCCACTAATTTATGGCAATTAGTCACCTTGCGCCGTACGAGATCGATTTCAAACCCCGCTCTACTCAAACGATTGCACTTGTCCAAGGATTTTAGGCCACTGAACAAGCCTAAGGCCTGAGGCACAGTGTCCGCTACCGTAGTGCTTAGTATGGAAATATTATCAAAAATAAGTCCAAGAAATTGAGTAGTTAATATATAAAAGGATGCTTTCAGCCCATCATACTGTCAAGATATAATGATTGATAGCAGATCGAGAAGCTCTCAATAACTCAGTACTAGTACATGTCGATGGTGGGCGTGATGCCAGTGTATCTGCTCGTATTGTCACTGGGTTGTAACATGATCTTCTCTGAGAGACAAACGGCCATCTATTACAGACATATAATTGCCGTACACTTTAACTCTTATCTTTGGTGCGTGTGGTAGCAATAATACTCGTAGGATCGGAGATTGGGCGTATCAGGGTTGATGATGCCATCCGTATTCATACTGCTATGTCTTTTTTCCAAATTTACTGCGCTTACTCTCATAGCTTGGCACCGGCGGATACCAGTGCGTGCTTTATTGATACGTTGTTTCAGGCTCTGCTATAAGGCAAAATATTGATTTTCACTCCAATTTGTGACCGAGCATGATTCGGAGATAAGGTTGCAAGACGTACTCAGCACTCAATAGCGCCACCAAACCGGCGGTAAAAACATTCTGCATACAGTGCTCATAGAGACGAAACCCTCATAAATATGACAACTGCACTAGCACATCATCTCCCACCATCATTTCTATGCTCTATTGTGCAACAGTGTCTGCGATAACCTGCATTGCGATTCTGTCATATTTTCTTCAACATCTTTTACTTAGGTGATGAGCCCCTTTACCATCGGGCCCTTTATTTATCTCTCTTATTGATCAGACATTTTGAGCCTCATCTGCTACGAAAAAAAAACGTATTCAAAATGGGCTAATGATTATGGTTGAATGTATACTTTCATGTGAGATGTTTGTCACTCATGTGTATCTCCATCCAATTCCAGGAGATATTATACATGCATCCATTCTTAACCGACACATAATAATTATAAACTCTGACCAAATGGCAGCTGATATGTCGGAATTCAAAGGATCCATTTATTTCCACGGAGAGTAAATGACAATGGTAAAGCTAGTTGGCCAGGGTGATTTGATGTCATTTATGCAACCAGAGGAGCCCTTCAGAAAACAGCGTGGATATATACACAGGTTATTTGGCACTCAGGCAGCGTTAAATGAGCAAAGTTATATTATCGAAGAAGAGATCCAGATAATTTTGCAACATGTATTTTCTACACCCGAAGACCTAGCCAATTGTGTCAGACAGAATGTGCCCACTGCAGTATATAAACATGCACTACCTGTTATGTCAATACTGTTCGGAATTTGTACTAATTTCTCACTGGGAATGAAAATCCTTACTCCTACCTTAAAAACACTCCACAAAAAAAGAAAAAAGAAGAGAGTTGTTCCTTATAGTAAGGTACAGACCAAATCTTGTCATGCGCTTGTTAGGTCCATGTGACAAACGACTCTTTTATGGCAATATATGGTTAGGTTCCGAAATCCATAACGGCCATTATTTGCCTAATAAGGCATTGTTAGGGCTAGACTAAATTTGCGACATGCGATGTCCTCAGATACAATCAGCATCACGGCATACATGCAAGTCATGATCACCCTACTTTTATGTTAGCATGCCAGTGTGCCCGTGTGGTACTGATATGTAATTTATTTACGTATATACGTTAGGCAAGAAGACTAGTAATATCGTCCGAATTCCTGGTAGACGACAAGATACTAAGGCCACGAGATATCCCTAATATTAATGTTCTTACTTACATCCCGGCTAGGCCGATAGCGGTAAGACATAAGTATATAAATAACTTGTACCCTGTGCATATAAAAACTCATGTCTTCACAAGTATGATAGTTATTTAAGTGGATTTTCTCCTATCATCCCCATGCTTGACTCCTCCATAGTGCTTTTGGTCACTTGCGCTGCGATTTCCTTATATTTGTTGAAGTGTTTACCACCTAGTAACAGACAGCCTCCCTTGCCACCGGGCCCTTCATTCGTCTCTCTCATTAGCCAGGCATTCCGAGCCTTATCCTCTGCAGAAGAGAATGTACACCCGCTGGGGACATTAGCTCAAAAATATGGTTGAGTGTATACACTTCCCGTGTGCTACTAACACTCAATACTCATGTATATCTCCATGCTAACTTTAGGGGACATCATGCGCATATCTATGCTCAACCAACATATCATCATCGTTAACTCTGCCCAAATGGCAATCGACATGATGGAATCTAAAGGCTCCATCTATTCTGATAGGGAGGCAACAACTATGATGAGGCTATCTGGCTGGAGTAACGTTATGTCATTTGCACAGCCTGGACCGTTGTGGAGAAAACAGCGCGCATACATCCACAAGTTATTTGGGACTCGGTCAGCTCTAAGTAGGCATTACAGTATCATTGAAGGCGAGAGCCATAGGTTTCTGCAATATTTGTTGTCTTCACCAGAGGACTTGGCTGGTTGCGTCAGATCGTAAATGCCTACCCTTAAGCACACTCCCTGGTTCTTTTCAAGCTGGCTAACATGTTTTTCTCTTCCACAGATTTGCGGGATCCATTGTTCTCAAGATTACCTATGGATATACCACGAAAGACCATGGCGATCCTTTGATATTCAGTGCTGATAAACTGCTTAGGGAGCTTTCCTTCGTTATAAACCTTAACTCGCTACCATGGATGGTAAACCTTTTCCCCAGCTGTAAGTCAATCAAGTTATACAATATTTTGGGACGCTTAAGTATTGTGGCTAGTGGAGAGATTACCTAATTGGTTCCCCGGTACAAATTTCAAGAAATCGGCTAAAAAATGGTCAGATCAAATCCAGGAGTTTATAGATACTCCCTTCCAAATAGTAAAGGAGAAAATGGTAAATAATCTAAACTTGAAAGTTACGGAAAACATCAGGGTAATTTTACTTAATCAAACTTTTATGTCATCTAGGCAGCAGGCGTTGCTATACCATCGTTCGCTTCAGATCTTCTAGCCGAGGGGAACATCTCACCAGAGGATGAGCATTTACTTAAAATGACATCAATGGTCATCTACGCTGCTGGCGCAGATACCGTGAGCATTTGTTTTACGATTCCTTTGTGAGACACAGACACATATTTCACCTTATATTGACACATACAGACCGTTTCTACTATTCGAGGTTTCTTCTTGGCCATGGCACTCAATCCTGACGTATTCAAGAAAGCTCGGGAGGAAATCGATGCTGTTGTTGGAACCCAGCGACTTCCGAAAATTACAGATAGGATCCATCTTCCATATCTGAATGCATTGATCCTTGAAGTGTTCCGCTGGAATGTTGTTGCACCAAACGGTTAGTATCGATGAGCATTTAAGCGTATAAAAGACATTGAAATTAACTTTATGTAACAAGGTGTCCCCCATAAGACATCCCAGGATGATGTACATGCAGGGTACTTTATACCCAAAGGATCCACTATTGTACCAAATGTCCAGTAAGCCTACTTTGAGCTACAATTTGACTCCCGCATAGATACAGTGACTGAAATGCTGTAAAGGTTTATGCTAAAGGATCCTCGTCTGTACAAAGATCCCGAGCGGTTTATGCCTGAGCGCTTCCTCGGTGAGAGCCCTGAAAAAGATCCACGTGAAATGGCTTTCGGTTTTGGTAGAAGGTATTACCTTTTTTTCTCAGGCTATTTGTTTAAAGACTTGGTTGCTTATGCCAATGATAG
Source organism: Agroathelia rolfsii (assembly GCA_018343915.1). NCBI lineage: Eukaryota > Fungi > Basidiomycota > Agaricomycetes > Amylocorticiales > Amylocorticiaceae > Agroathelia > Agroathelia rolfsii. Next base: position 5,207,527 of record JABRWF010000002.1, read on the forward strand.
GATATGCTCTGGCCGCCTTCTTGCTGACGAGACTGCGTTCATTGTTTGCACGATGTCTATAGCAGTTTTTGATATTCAAAAGGAAGTTAAGGATGGTGTTTTTGTAGAGCCCGTCTGTCGTATAGCACCAGGATTTGTTAGGTGGGTAACCTATATTTACTACTTTGAACTTTCACTCAAGTCATTCCCTTAGTCACCTCGAGCCATACAAGATTGATGTCAAACCTCGTTCAGTTCAAGCTGTTTCCCTTATTCAGGAATTCCAGGCCGCTATACATGACTAAGGCCCGAGATGAGATTTTGTACAGTACAATAGTAGTACTTAGGGATTGTTGTCATGAATAAATCCTAGTTGAGCTTGAGCGGCATTGTAAACTTCTCTTATCTCGCCTCTCTTTCTGATACAAAGCATTGATCCATGCTAATTTCTGCTAGGAACAGTGATTTATATCATTTCCATCTTGTGCTCCTATAATTCCCTTACGGTGAGATACAGGCTGCAATAAGTGTGAGAAGATCAATATAATATAATATTTTTTGCTTTAATGTGGCAGTCTGCCTGCAGGGAATTAACCTAACAGTGTGACAAGTGGGAATGGAACTGAACACTAGCACAAGCCCCAAGAACTCTAAAAATTGCGCCAAGATCATCAAATACTCACAGCATGATATCATGATATCAATCAATCAGAAAATTAATTGGAGGTCATATTTATGGATATGTACCTTGTCGACCTCATTCAGCGATTTTCATGGCGCTTATCAGATTCTAACGCGCGTTAAGAGTAAGCGCTGTGGAAAATTCTATTAGTTCTTCAAACATATTCCCCACAAAAATACTTGCAAATATGGATATGTATCTTGTTGATCTCATTCGGTGCTTTTCATGGCGCTTATAAGATTCTGGCGCGCATTGCAGCAGATCAAGAAACGATAGACCGCCCAGTGTGGGGTGCTAGAACGTGTGACCCATGTACTAGGTCACATGATTTTCTCTTTATATTTACAGTAGTTTACATTCTCGATCCGCATCCGTTTGACTACGTCATCTGTAAAAGTAGACAAGCGGAATATACTCTTTGTGTCGACCGCTGCTCATCGTCATCGCTCGTTGTATTTTCATACGGGGGGAGAGTCAAGGAGACATATTAAAAAGTAGGAAAAGGTACTATTATCAAGGGCAAGCATTTTTAAATGGACTCGGAGACTTGGCGAAAAGGCAGGTGAAGAAATAAATAACAAGCAAGCCGCTCAGGCTGTTCAAGCCGTCTAGGTTGGGCTACCAATGTGCCTTCAAGTTTCTGATTTCGCGATCCCCAAATGCCACTTGAAACATCCCCCGCACTGGGCGGTCTATCTGCCGTTACAGTAAGTACTGCAGAGAATACCAATAATCACAAGCTGTCAGTGATAGAAAATGTTCAGCCTTATTGATACATTTGAAATGGGGCTTATGTAGCATCAATGAAAATTAATCATGCCCAGCCTGAGGCTCTGGAGCTCGGAATATCATTCCGACCTAACACTGCGGCCAAATACCTCTACTATCCCAGTTATTCGCCGCTACGGCCAATCGTCTGATATCATGGAATCTCGACTAGTATTGGAACCGAAATGCTTCTTTTTTTGCGTCGCTCTGATGACCCCAGCTACCTGGCAGGCACATTGTGTGTTATGCTATTACATTGGTGGATGGATGGCTGCACATGGAGTCCTTTGATCCTTCCTCAAATTACTACACAAAAATATCAACCTTACCAAAAAGCCTCCGCCAATACTTCTAGGCGCACTAGATAGAACTAATATCACAGTGCCTTGTGGTCATCCCAATCTGTCCATATGCATGTAATGCTATCTTTACATATGTAGAACTAGGCGCCGTTTATCTGCTATACTAATCATCGTGAGCAGTGCTTCATTCATTCGAATGTTCACAAAGTATATAAGCTGATCTAGCTGTGGGAAAAATATCTACAACTCCCTCGCTCAGGCCTGAATACGCAGCAATCCTATAACTCAGTCCAACATGGCTAACTTCACCCTTAATTTTTCGACAAAGCCTCGCACATACATTCTGCCCGACTTGTTTTCCGTATGCGCGTTCGAAGTCTGCAACAATCCAAACTATAAGATTGTTGGAGAAGAATCGCGCAAATGGGTCAATAGCTTTGATTTCTTCAGCGATAGGAAACGTACCAGTTTAATGGCGGGTATGTTGTTGTGATATACTATTAGGTTTTACTTTATATTGCTGACATTTTATCACCTTAAGCATCTTTGGATTTACTTGCTTCACATATATTCTCGGATGCTCCTCATGATGAGTTTCGGGTTGCCTGCGATTTTGTGCACGTAATAACTGTCGTGGACGATATTGGCGACACACAGACCAAAAAAGAGGCGCATATTACTCTAGACACATTTGTCAGGGTTTTACGTGATCCCGCTTGGGATGACGGCTCAAAGCTTGCTAGATTTACTAGAGAGTAAGCATTATTTACTCATCTCCTCTATCCTCTATTTCACTAAATATTAATAGGTTCCGTGGACGATTGGTAAAAAATGCCAAACCACGCACCTTACGCCGGTTTATAGACCAGTGCGCAACATACGCCGAGAGCGTCATAAACGAGGTCGATCTTCGAGCGACAAACGAGGTGCTTCCTCTTAGGGTATATACCAACCTGCGCCGTGATAATAGTGCCATTCGGCCATGCTTGACTATACTGGAGTATTGTCTTGGACTCGAGCTTCCTGACGAGCTATTTGAGGATGAAACGTTCCTCAAAGTATATTGGGCAACGGTTGATATGGTTTCCTGCTCTAATGTAAGCCGACTTAGAATCCCTTTTCGCTTCATGTGATATATTCATCACGATAATAACACGTATACAATACAGGACATATATTCGTACAATAGGGAACAAGCAAAAGGCCTAGGAGAGTCCAATTATGTGACTGTCTTGATGAAGGAGCGAGGCTTGGTACTACAAGAAGCGATCGACGCCGCTGGCGAGCTTTTTGCTAGTTTTTATGAAGTATACATAAAAGAACGTAGAAAACTTGCTACATGGGGTCCTGAGGTGGAATTGTTTGTAAATAGCTTGGCTTTGTGGGTATCCGGGAATCTTGCGGTAAGGTTTATCTCTACACAATCGCATTTTTCCAAAATCCAACGGATCATTGAATCACAGTGGAACTTCGAAATGCCTAGATATTTTGGGCCAAATCATAAAGAGATAAGAAAGACCAGGACAGTCGAACTGCTCCCAGTTAGGGGATTCGATCGTAAGGAAATAAAACCAGGTTTTATTGCAATTCAAGCCCATTAGGGGCAGCAGCATTACTTGTCACAGCCCGCCTCATCGGTCACGCAGCGCTGCAGGGCAGCGGGCATTCGTCAATATCTCATATTCTGTTCCGCCTAGTGATACTCGGTCGTATTTCTTATCTGTTGCATATGGTTGATGGGCTTGGGAGGAGACAGTGTATTTTAGTATAAATACCTGTCTACTTTGTGTGCAATACAGTAGTTTCAAATCCAACCCTTGTGCCTACTATTTCTTTGTTTTGATCTTGTGACTAGCTATTATATTTTCTTAGTAGTCATCCTCTCCAAATCTTTTACTGCCTAATCATCTGGCCTATGGGACTGATTATCCCACTATTGAAAGGGGTGTGATGATACAGATGTATGCTATGTATAGCATACTATAGACTGTTGAACTATTGTAGTTCTTGGTTGTATAGTGTGGCTATATACTAGCTCACAAGTTACCTGTTATGAAGCAAACACTTACTTGTAAAGAAAAGTTGTCAAGGGTTGACTCCTTGACCGTAAGACGTTGGGCGTGGTGGGCCTACTTGTCCCACTATCAACAAATCAACTTACTTAACACAAGGACTAAGTACCTAAGATACTAAGTGTTCCCACAAAGGAAATCCTCTTATATATTGAGGTGCCTTTAGGTACTTTTCTTAATGTCTTACGACGCTCTTACGTATACGTTTCACGCACACAAATACTTATGCAGGGATTTGCACCGCTGCCGTGTAGAGAGAGAGAGAAGGGGAAGTAGCTAGGACGGGGGCGCTAGGCCTATGAGTTTTAACCCTGAAGGCGAAGTTTTGATTAGTAATCTACTTAGTGAACATACAAACTCTTTACTTGCCTGAAGGCGAAGAGGTCGAAGCTGAGCCCTTCAGGACAAGTTACATGCTGTATTTATACTACTAGTTAAGGGTCCGTGCGCAGCCTTGTTGGTCTGTGCACAGACGGAAATAGAAGTATGAATGTGGCAATGCAGGGGAAGAATGTTTTGCCTAACTCCACCGGGCATCCGTGTGGAGCTCCTTTCGGAGTGGTACCGGTAACCGTTAGGAATTATTCTTAGGAGGAAGGCTATGTTCCTTAGGCTGTGCGTGATGATGAAGGGGAAAGCGCACAGCCCCGAGATTACTCCTGTGACGTGCGGCTTGGAACACGTGAGGGCCAATCAGGTGACCGCAGCACTGCCCACAGTCCACGCCCTAGGGGGTAATTTTGATAAGAAAATAAAGGAAGAAAACAAAGAAAATGATAAAACAAAAGAAATAGTAGTCCAAATAATACATGAAATATACCGAAAAATCGGCAAAATTTCCTTCTCATGACAAAAGTGCAGGCTTTGAGTTGTTCCTAAGATAAGGCAAGGTTTCCTAGGATAGGAAGCAATTAGTAACTTTACTATACTGAAGATAAGACTGTAGCCGGTGTCCCTTTGAGACTACCTACTTGTTTCCCTTTAGGAAAGGCTTGTTGTCTTGTCTTGTAGACTTTGTAAGTCTGGGGTGAAGTTAGTACTCTAGGAGCTTAGTCTTGTAGACTATTTAACTCACTATTTTTGAGTAAGATAACTTGTCATTTCCAGCCGAATTTGCTGGTGCTTATATAATACAAAATATTCTAATTTCTACAAGATTAGTAAGCCAACTCTGTGCTTATCTAATCCACTTAGTAAGAAGGATTGCTTACAAATCAGCTTATAAATCAGCTTAGTAATATTCCTATTTGCTGAATAATATGCTTGGTAAGCAATCTGTGTGCTTAGTAAGTAATTTGTATAGTATTAGTAAGTAAAATGTCTATTGATCTCAATATCCTATTATTAGATCTATATTAGTAATATTTTATAAATATTACTAATATTATGAATTTGCTTAGTAAATATTTTGGTGATTTATAAGCAAGGATCTAGGGCGTGAAAAATCAATTAGTAATATTCACAATGATTATTTAGAAATGAATATTTAAATGGAATTGTTTAATATTTATGAAAAAGATATTCATAAATGATAAAGTCAAGTGACTTCAGATATGATAATCTTATCTCTGATAAGATTAGATATAATGAAATATTGAAAATATTAAATAAAAGAATATATGCATATTATTTCAATGAATATATGCATGTAAAGAATTGTTAATATCTCAACAATGAACGGTTGTAAAATCATGAAATAAATAATCATGTATGATATGATGTTAGATGATTATTTGAAGTATTCATTGGAATTATTGGAAAGATATGAAGCTTGTAAATATTCAATCTTTCAACATAGACCTTGTTTAAAGCAAACACTTACTTATTAAGAAAAGTGCAGGCTTAATAGCTATCTTTGTAGATAAAGGTTTAACTACAAAGGTTTGGAAGTGGTTAGTCTACTCTTATCATGAGTAAGATTTTAAGGACATTATTTTTACCAATTTTTCAGATGTTTTCTTGTATTATTCGGACTTGTATTTCTTTTATTCTGATATTTTCTTTATTTTTCTTATAAAAATTACCCTTTAGGGTGTGGACTGTGGGCAGTGCAGTAGGTCATGTGATTGGCCCTTGTCAAGAGTACACCTGACTCTTGTCACTAAAACTCAACCAGAGCCTATGTTAACCCCTGTAAGGTACAGGGTAGCCTATAATGGCTATTTTACAACTCCCAAGGCCTGGGATGCAAGGATGGACATGCCTTGTGCACTGTCTTTGTTCTCACTCAACTCTGAGCTTGCTAATCACTAGGCTTTACTCTAGACTTGCAAAGTCTTCAAGTAAGGTCTACCAGTGAGACATAAAGTTTCTTGTGTATATAAATAGGTGTGCAGGGTCTCTTTGTCACAACCTTAATAATATCATGCCATAGATAAAATAGCATTCAATCATGTCTACCAAGCATATATTCAAGTTTACCAAACATATACCCAGGTTTATTCAGCATACACTCAAGATAACCATGAAATCACTCAAGTATTTATTAATATTATTATCAAGCTACAAATCATGCTATAGAGGCTATGATATATAATATATCATCTATAAGTCATAGTATATCACAGTAAACCATAGTTTATTATTTGGTCAAAGCTTAGTTCTAAGCCTTGGGCTTAGAAGCAGGTATATTACTATTTCCGCTCCTTTTTACTGTTGCGCTGGTTGTGACATGTCACGCGTCACGTCACACAAAAGAGCGTAACTTTGCATTCTCCATCTTTAGGCACTATCACAGTTACACAGGAACTGCCATATATCATGATAATCATTGGAACAATCAAGGAAGAACCTAGGAATAATATTGGATTATTTAGTAAGGATTAGTAACTAGAAAAGCGTACCAAAGTAGGAGAACAATAGTATACAATCATGTATTTAAGTTACTAAGGTCTAAGAGATGTTCCCCATCTCACAGACCTCTTTTGTCAATACTATCATTGTTCTTTATTGCCCTAGGTTCTCTTTACGCCTCTAAGCCCCTATTTTGCTGCTCCCATTGCCCCAAGTCATAGTTATAGTTATTATAGTTGTCAAAGTCATAGTACACTCCCTTACAGTTAACCTTAGGGTTGGAAATCCTAGGAGCGTCACTTCTAGCCTTGGATTAGGCTTTACAACCTATTGTTTACTAATTAAGTATTCTTAGTCTTTTCCATAGCAATCCTTTATAAATATTCATAAGTATTCATAGTCATAGTTTATAGACCTGTGACACTCTTAGCCTTGATAAATGCAGGGCAAGCCTTTGTTTACTTAGGTGCACTGAGCACTATGTTTGATTTATGTTATTGCAAACACAAATGGTCACCATAAGGGCTGGACCTATCTTATGCATGTACATAGAGACTTGCACTAAGCTTATCTCTACTGTAAGCAGTATAGAGCATGCTCACAACCTCCTAGCACTGAGCAGGGAGGATTTGGAAGGGAGAGAGAGAGGGACTAGGATAGGCTCTATAAGCCTAGAGTGAATGTACTCTGAAGACAAAGTTTTTATTATGTTAGCTTGTACTTAATACAAAGCACTACTTATACTTACCTGAAGACAAAGAGAACAAATCTGGGGTCTTCAGGTAAAGACACTACAGGGTTATATACTAATTCTACCTGGTCTGTGCACCTGGTACATGGTCTATGCACGGTAATGCTAAGTATAATGTGATATTGCACTATAGTAAGTCTATGATAATATCATAGTCTAGATCTATGCTCTAGGCCTTGCTTATATAATATATCATATAACTAGTAGTCACATGATAGCTAGTCACATGATGACTAGTCACATGACTTGCTTAGTCATCAGAATGCTTATGTAATATCCGCTTATGTAATATCCGCTTATGTAATATATATATTATATACCAAAAAATCGAGAAAAATCAGGAAAAATTCGGAAAAATAATAAGAAATTCTAAATAAATTTATAGTATATAGATCGACTCATAACAGCCCTTACATATTCCAAGCTATATGTCACAGGAGTAATCTCAGGACTGTGTGTACTTCTATTTCATCATTATACATAGCCTAGGAGTACAGCCTCCTCTTCCCTGACTAATTTCTAATAGTTACTAGTACCAGCCTAGAAATAGATCTTTACATGGTTGCCTAGTAGAGTTAGGGAAAAGGTCTTTCCCTGCATTGCCATATTTCCCCACTATTACCCTATCTCTGCATAGGCCTTTAAGGCTATATAGAGACTATTTAGAAATAGTATAAATATAGCATGTAACTTGTTCTGAAGAGCTCAGCTTCAACCTCTTTGCCTTTAGGCAAGTAAACAAGAGTTTGTATTCCTCTTAAATAGATTACTGATAAAAACTTTGTCTTTAGGGTATTTTCCTTAGGCCTGGGCCTCTGTCCTAGCCTATTTCTCTTTCTCTCTCTCTTCTCATTAGGAGGTAGTGCAAATCCCCTAATAAAGTAGTATACATGTAAAAGGCATGAACATTCATAAGAGCATAATTATATATAAGATAAGAAAGTACCTAGTTGCTTCCTTAATAGAATTAGGGAAGTAATATCTATAGGAAAACTTATGTATAGGTACTTTGATTTTAGTAAAGAAGCATATATTATTTTGATTGTGAATATAAGTAGGCTCTATATACCTAAAGTTTCATAGTTAAAAGGTGTACCTTTGATAACTCTATATCTAATGCAAAGGTAACCAGTAGGATGTATTTCTACTTACTTTGTAGTACTTCTTGATACTAAGTATTATAACCTATATTATATTATACTATAACATTTATTTATGCTTTTATAGTATATACTTTAGTATACCATATTAAGTCTTGGACAGATAGAGGTATTAGAAAGGGAAGGAGCAGAGTAGAATGGAAGTGGAGACTGTTACAAGTCAATCTATGTACTATAAATTTATTTAGAATTTCTCATTATTTTTCCGAATTTTTCCTGATTTTTCTCAATTTATTGGTATATAATATGTATATTACATAAGCGGATATTACTTAAGCACTTAGATGACTAAGCAAGTCATATGACCAGTCATCATGTAACTGGCCCTCATGTGACCACTAGTCATGTGACATATTGTATAAGTAAGGCCTAGAACATAGGCCTAGACTATGACATCATCATAGAATCATTATGATACAATATCACATCATACTTAGCATTACTATACACAGACCATGTACCAAGTGCACAGACCAGGTAGAATTAGTATATAACCCTGTAGTGTTTTACCTGAAGACCCCAGATTTGTTCTCTTTGTCTTTAGGTAAGCACAAGTAGTGCTTTGTATTTAATAGTTAGCTAACATAATAACACTTTGTCTTCAGAGTCCCTATCTCCTCTCTCCCCCCTCTCTCTAAAAATCCTCTATGCTTTGTACTAAGAGGTTATAAGCATGCTCAGTGCTGCTTATAGTAGGAGTTTGCTTTGTGCTACTCCTGTGTACATGTATAAGATAGGTCTAGCCCTTGTGGTAACCATTTGCATCTGCAATAATATAACCAATATAGTGCTTAGTGCACCTAAGTAAGCAAAGACTCTGCTCTAAGCTTGTTGCAGTTAAGATACCCTATACCCTTATTAGCATACACAAGACCTTTGGTGTTGTGACAGTAGACCTCACTTGAAAGTTCAGTGAACTTAGAGTAAAGCTTAGTAACTAGAATACTCTAGAGTGAGTAACAGTTAAGACAGGGCATAAAGTGTGTACACCTGTGTATCCCAGGCCTTGGGAGTTGTAAAACAGCCATTACAGGCTACCTCATATCTTATAGAGGTTTACGTAGGCACTGGTTGAGTTTTGGTGGTAAGAGGTAGGTGTGCTCTTGACACTTACCTAATTGCAGTCCGGGATAGGAGTCAGACAGGAGAAGGGGAACTAAGTTAATTTTTGAACTAAGGTAGCTAGGTATATGCTAGGTTGGTATAAATACTATAGTAGCAGGAGGATACTAATGTCACAGGTCTATAACTGAAGGGCAAACTATGACTATGAATACTATGAATATTGTAAAGAATTACTATGAAAAGACTGTAGATAAAGCTTAAGGAAAAAACAGTAGGTTACCTAGCCTAATCCAAGGCTAGGAATGACGCTCTTAGGGTTTCCAACCCTAATGTTGATTATAAGGGAGTCTACTATGACTTTGACAACTATAATGCTATAACTATGATTTAGGACAAGGAAAGCAATACAGTGGGAACTTAGGGGCTTAGAGGAAGCTTAGGACAGTAAATAACAATGATGGTATTGACGAAAGAGGTCTGTGAGATGGGGAACATCTCTTAGACCTTAAAGGTTTAAATACATGATGGTATACTATTGTTCTCTATATTGGTACGCTCTCCTAGCTTCTAACCCTTACTAAATACTCCAATATAACTCCTAGGATCCTCCTTGATTGTTCCAATGATTATCATGATGTGTTGTGGTTCCTATGTAACTGTGATAGTGCCTGGAAGATAGAAAATGTAAAGTTACGCTCTTTTGTGTGACGTGACGCGTGACATGTCACAACCAGCGCGACAGTAAAAGGGAGCGGAAACAATGATATACCTTCTTCTAAGCCTTGGGCTTAGAGCTAAGCTATGATCAAATCATAAACTATGATTTGCTGTAATATACTATGACTTATAAGTAATATACTGTGAGATGCTATGTATCATAGCCTCTATACCATGATTTGTGGCTTGATAATAATAATATTAAATACTTGGTAAACCTGAATGTATGCTTATTAAACATGAATAAATGCTATAGTGTCTATGGCATGGTATAACTATGGTTGTGACATCATCCCCCTTTAAGGCTAGAGACTACCTAGTTCTCTGAGCCTTCTTGATTAATGCAGGACCAGCTGCCTTGGGATATTTACTATGAAATTGTTTAATCAACTCAGGAGCATCTGAGAGGTTTATAGCTGGCTGCCATGCATCTTCTCCAAGTGCATAACCTTTAAACTTGACATGGTACCATAATTTATTCCTGACATACTTGGAATCATCAATAAATTCAACCTCCCATTGAATATCCTCAGGTTCAACTATGACTGGTTCTGGATGCTCAAAAACTTGGCCAGGGATTGTACTTTCTTTATAGGGTGCCAAGCGATCCATATTAATGACTGGGTGAATTTTCATGGTGTGAGGAAGGTCTAGCCTAAATGCCATGTCTGAAACTTTTTCTATGACTTTGAATGGTCCTAACCACTTGAAATTAAGCTTCTGTGACGGTCTGTCTGTGGTAATATTTTCATGAGAAAGGAGGACAAGGTCCCCTTCTTGAATCTCAGGTGTACTGTAAACTTTAGCATCATAATAACGCTTGTATCTTTCATTAGCTATCTGTAGGAGGGATTTTATTTCTTCTTGATTTCTATGGATGTCTTTAGCATATTCTTCAGAATTTCCTTTGGCTTGGGATGAGTTTGCAACTGTAGTCATGGTAGGATTATATCCTAGGTTAGCATAAAATGGTGACATTCCAATGGCATCATGGGGTGTATTATTATAAATAAATTCTGTGATAGGTAGAAGGTCTACCCAATTATCCTGTCTATGAGTGGTAAAAATTCTAAGAAGCTGCTCTATGACTTGATTTACACGCTCTGTTTGTCCATCTGTCTGTGGGTGATATGCTGTGGAAAACTTTGGCTTAATTCCTAATCTAGAATAAAGATTTCTCATGAATATTGCATTGAACTGTGGTCCTCTATCTGATACTGTGGTAAGAGGCAATCCATGGAGTTTCCAAATATTTCTCATGAATAGATCTGCAATTTCTATGGCTGTAACTTCATCTGTGGTTGGCATAAAATGTGCCATCTTGGTAAAGCGATCCACTACTACTAAAATTGCATTATAATCTTGACACTGTGGTAATCCTGTGATTAAATCATATGTAATATCTTGCCAGGGGCCTTGAGGTGTTGGAAGCGGCTGTAAGGGTCCTTTTGCTCTGTTGGTCTTGGTCTTGGATCTTTGGCATAAGTCACATGCTTCAATGTATGTATTAATGAATGATTTCATGGAGGGCCAGTAATAGTCTCTTGATATAATTTCTAAAGTCTTGGCTTGACCTGGATGTCCAGCTATAAGTGCATCATGGCGTGATTCTACTATGGTTCTCTTGATTTCCTGGTTGCTTGGTACATAGATTAATCCTCTGAATAATAGTGTTTCTCCTTGAAGATCATAATTTTCTATAGCTTTCTTCATGTGGTGGTCTAGATTTTTTCTGGACTTGACAAGTGCTATGATTTTCTTTAAATCTTCGTCCTCATTCTGTAGTTCTGTGATTTTTTGAATTATTTCATGGTCTGGGAGTGTTTCTATGGCTTGAACTTTGAAAAAATGATGTGGCTGCAAGACACTTTGCGGAGCATCATCCCCCTTTAAGGGTTTGTCTCCAGGGAGGCGGGATAATGCATCAGGCTTGACCATTGATTTTCCTGGCTTATGTACTATGACAAATTTAAATCTGGATAACTCTAATGACCACCTAGCTTCTCTACGAGTTAAGATCTTGGTTTTAAGGAAATATTCAAGATTCTTATGGTCACTATGGATTTCTATGATCTGTGGAGCGCTTTCCAAATAAACACGCCATTCCCTTAAGGCCCTGACAATAGCTAAAAGCTCTTTATCATAAATCTCATAATTTCTTTCCTCTGGTGAGAGCGTCTTGGAATAATAGGCAATAGGGTGTAGAAGTCCATCTAACCCTTTCTGTGATAATACAGCACCTGTGGCATAATCTGAAGCATCAGTTTCAAGGATATACTGTCTATGGGGGTTAGGGTAAACAAGGACTGGTGCTATGGACATAGCTCTTTTAAGTTCTGTGAATGCATTTTCCTGGTTAACCCCCCAATCCCATAGGGTGTCTTTCTTAACTAAATCAATCATAGGGCGTGCAATCTTGGAGTAATCTTTGATAAACCTTCTGTAAAAATTGCAGAAGCCCAAAAAACTTTGAATATCTTTGACATTTCTTGGTTGTTTCCAATCCTGGACAGCCTTGACTTTATTTTGTTCTGTGGATACTCCATGGCGTGATATAATCATTCCTAGATACTCTATCTCTGTGACTGTGAATGAACATTTCTCTGCATTGCAGCATAATTTATGCTCTTTAAGGCGCTGTAAAACTCTCATAACTGTGGCTTCATGATCTTCCTGTGACCCATGGGTATAAATCAAAATATCATCTAGATAAACCACTAAATCTTGGTCCAGCATATCCCTGAAAATATCATTCATAAAGTGCTGAAATGCAGCAGGGGCATTGGTAAGGCCAAATGGCATGACAGTATACTCAAACAGCCCATACTTTGTTCTGAAGGCTGTTTTCCATTCATGACCCTCTTTGATCCTGACAAGGTTGTAACCATTCTTGAGATCTAGCTTGGTAAACCACTTGGCTCCTTGGAATTTATCTATGAGTTCACTAGTGAGGGGTAGTGGGTAGACATTTTTCTTGGTAACATCATTAAGGCGTCTATAATCCACACACATGCGCAATTTTCCATTTTTCTTTGGTACAAACATGCATGGTGCACCTATGGAGCTCTTGGAGTGTCTAATGAAGCCTTTGGCCAACATATCATCGATATACTTTTTCATTTCTTTTTCTTCTTCATGGGTTAATGCATAAATTGGTCCTAGCTTTGGCTTGGCACCTTCTTCAAGGTCTATGGTTAAATCATACTCTCTATGGGGTGGTAACTTATCTGCTTCTTTTTCATCGAATACAGACAAATATCTATGGTATTTCTGAGGGACTATGGATGATAGAGGGGGCTCTGTGACTGTGGAGGGGTTAAGGTCTATAGCATGGGCATAATTTACACTTGGCAGCGTGACTATTTGGTTTTTCCAATCTATGGATGGGTTTTCATTTTCTAGCCAAGTCATTCCAAGAATCACATCATGGTTTCCAATATTAGTGATTTCAAAGACATATGGTCGCCATAGAGTGCCTATGATAAGAGTTCCATGAAGTTCATGAGTCAATTTTCCTGATTCTATGGATCTTCCATCAACAACATAAATTTCTCCTGGATTTTCTTTTTGAACTGTGGGTAACCAGTACTGGTCTATGAGTCTTGGGTGAATGAAGCAGCTTGTAGCTCCACTATCTATCATTGCATTGACTGTGATTGTTCTGCCATCAACTCTAACTCCTATGGGAATTTTCATGGTAGGAGCGTAATTCTGTCTATAGGCAACAGTAGAGTTTATAGACTGGTGTGCACTATAGGCAGATATAGGCACACCACTTGAAAATGCGCTCTGTGGGTACTATGACTATGAAAAGATGATTTTTTATAAGGCAAAGCTGTGGGGATTACATGAGACAAGTAATTGTTGTTTGGGTATTGATTAGTGAGCGCTGTAGCTTGGTTAAATTGTGGAAAATCCCTGACTATATACACTGACTTCTGTGGACAAAGAAATGCTTTGTGACCTGGTTGTTTACATTGAAAGCACAGGTAATTTTGGAGGTAAAAATTGCGATCCACTTGAGACAACTGTGTGCTATTCTTATGATAGAAGGCTTGATATATTCTTGGGTGTAATAACTGGTGACTTGGTGGTTTCTTGGCTGTCATTTTGCGATATCTGTCATGTCTATAAGTTTTACAACAAGCATCTGTGACTTTGGCTTTCTGTGGACTATGAATATTCTGTGAGCTATTTAAGAGGTGGATGGGAAGCGTTTTATGGCTATAATTCATGGAAATACTTTGGGAGAATCATCAAAGCTCATGGGCGCACCAAGGGGTGTGGAAAGGCTGCTAGAGACAATTTCTTAGACTGGTGAAAAATAGTGGTGAACTGTGATAATGATAACCCTGATTTTAGAGATAATAAAATATAGTAGAACAATGCAAGCCTAAATAAACAAAATTTAACGGTCCAAAATTCCGACTATGGCTCGGAAAATAATGCCAGTAGTTTCTATGGTCTTCTGTGAGCGCTTGGGGCTGAGGAAATTTACTAATCCAATGAAAATTGATTGGGAGAGGGGTTAGACTATAGATAGTCAATTTCTGATGCTATAGGTGTGACAGGGGCTATAAATGAGTTTACTATGGACTTGGATGATTAAGGAGCGACTGTGAGGAGTAGAAGATGTGGCAGTAATGAGTTCTGACCTAGCCTAGGCCTGAAAACTCTATGAAAAAATGTAGGAGCAAAAGTAAGACAGATAGAAATAATAGGAAGCTAATGGTGCAATAAGAGGTAATGAAAATGATAAAAACAATGGAGAAATCTATGGGACAAAGGGAACAACTTGGGGGCGCTACTATGGTGATAAGGACGTCTAAAAAGCGTCCTAATATCTCACAGACCTAATGTCACAGGTCTATAACTGAAGGGCAAACTATGACTATGAATACTATGAATATTGTAAAGAATTACTATGAAAAGACTGTAGATAAAGCTTAAGGAAAAAACAGTAGGTTACCTAGCCTAATCCAAGGCTAGGAATGACGCTCTTAGGGTTTCCAACCCTAATGTTGATTATAAGGGAGTCTACTATGACTTTGACAACTATAATGCTATAACTATGATTTAGGACAAGGAAAGCAATACAGTGGGAACTTAGGGGCTTAGAGGAAGCTTAGGACAGTAAATAACAATGATGGTATTGACGAAAGAGGTCTGTGAGATGGGGAACATCTCTTAGACCTTAAAGGTTTAAATACATGATGGTATACTATTGTTCTCTATATTGGTACGCTCTCCTAGCTTCTAACCCTTACTAAATACTCCAATATAACTCCTAGGATCCTCCTTGATTGTTCCAATGATTATCATGATGTGTTGTGGTTCCTATGTAACTGTGATAGTGCCTGGAAGATAGAAAATGTAAAGTTACGCTCTTTTGTGTGACGTGACGCGTGACATGTCACAACCAGCGCGACAGTAAAAGGGAGCGGAAACAATGATATACCTTCTTCTAAGCCTTGGGCTTAGAGCTAAGCTATGATCAAATCATAAACTATGATTTGCTGTAATATACTATGACTTATAAGTAATATACTGTGAGATGCTATGTATCATAGCCTCTATACCATGATTTGTGGCTTGATAATAATAATATTAAATACTTGGTAAACCTGAATGTATGCTTATTAAACATGAATAAATGCTATAGTGTCTATGGCATGGTATAACTATGGTTGTGACAACTAAGAGGAATAGAAATAAAGTGAGATAGAGAGTAGGAAACAGAATACGAGGCATAAATAGGCTAAAACTATCTATGTGAACAAGGGTACCAGAATATATAGGGGAAATGATGGGAAAACAGGATACATAAGAAGAGAAAAAGACTCCAAGACTCCAATTAGGTACTAAGCAAAGGGTTGCTGGTTCCAATGCCCAAATTGTGGAGGGTGGAGAGTAGAAGTTGGGAGCTAGAGAGGTGTCTTTGATTGTTGGATGGTAGTGGGCAAGGGTGAGTGGGGACATGTTGGAAATATTAGAGTAGAAACTACTTATGCATAGAGGGGGTTATAACATGTGATTATTGTATTATACTGACTAATCCAAGTCTAATAATAGAATGGTCTAGACTCTGCTTACTAACAGATACTAGTATAAGGGTATCATGATGGCCGGTTATGTGCCCAAGTATCATATAACCAATTATCCTTCAGAAATGTCTATAAAGAATAAATAAAATGTAGAAAATTGAGGAAAAATCGTAAAAATACAAGAAAAATATAAAAATATAGAGAAAAATCAGAAGAGTCTGAGTGTATCTATGACAGTGTTCTCTGTCAAATTTTTCTAGGAATAGCATTTTTGACCTATGGGATTCTAATCTAGCTAGTGGAACTGTATGGACATTATTAATAGTAGAGGTAAAGGTTTGTATAAAGTAGTCAAAGAATATATTGTCTTGGGAGAGGCCAGGGGCTGATTAGGCAATAGGGGCATACTTTATGGGGTTTTCACCATTCTCATTTTTGAGGTCCCTTAGATTTTGGTTGATATTGTTGGCATCCTAGAAGTTATCAAGGTATTCTTTAGAAACAAGTTGTCCTTGGGAGGAGCAATAGCCCATGGCAGCTATAAAGATAGAGTCAAGAGGGGTGGTAGCCAAGAGGGCAGCGGAAAATACTCCTGCTATTCCTTTAAACTCTATAAAGAGTTGGTTAGTATCAGATAGTAGGAAATGCCTATTAGTATTACGGGGTTAGCTCATTATATAGTGTAACTAGATAAGTTGGAGATTAAAAATACCGTTAAGTCTTGGATGGATGGAGGTAGTAGAAAGGGAAGGGGTGGAGCAGAATAGAAGTAGAGATGGAGTAAATAGGAGTAGAGATAGAAAAGTGGATGAGAAAGGAGAGGAGTAACTAGACTTAGCCAAAATATATGCTTTAAGCCTTTGCCTAGTTGCAGTTTAGGATAGAAGTTAAATAGAAGAAGGGGAACTAAGTTGATTTCTGAACTGAGGTAGCTAGGTATATACTAGATTGGTATAAATACTATGGTAGCTAGAGGATATAAAGAGGAACAGAAATGAAGTAAGATGGAGAGTGGGAAACAGAATATAGGGTATGAATAGGCTGATACTATCTATGTGAATAAAGGTACCAGAACATGTAAGGGAATAATGGGAAAATAGGATATATAAGAACAGGAAAAAACTCCAGGACTCTAATTAGGTACTAAGCAAGGGGTCGCTGGTTCTGATGCCTAAATCACAGAGGGTAGAGAGTAGAGGTTGGGAGCCAAAGAGGTATATTTGGTTGTTAGATAGTAGTGGGTAAGGGTAAGTAGGGACATATTGGAAATATTGGAGCGGAAACTACTTGTATGTCAAGAGCACACCTGATTCTTGCCACTAAAACTCAACCAAAGTCTATAGAAACCCCTCAAAGGTACAAGATAGGTAGTAAGGCCTGTTTTACTCTTTCCAGGACTTAGGATGCAGGGGTGTACACTTCTCTGTGCCTGGTTTCTATTCTCACTCAAGTTTGAGTCTTTCTATTATCAAGCTTTACTCCAAGTATGAACACTTTCAAGCAAGGTCTATAGGCAGAACATGTTATGAGTCAATCTATATACTATGAATTTATTTAAGATTTCTCATTATTTTTCTGATTTTTCTCCAATTTTTCTCTATTTTTTGATATATAACATGTATATTACATAAGCAGATATTACATAAGTACTCTGATAACTAAGCAAAGTCATGTGATCAGTCATCATATGACCACTAGTCATGTGACTTATTATATAAAGCAGGTCTAGAGTATGGGTCTAGAACATCACCATTATAGACTCACTATGATGTAATATTGCATTATACTTAGCACCTCTGTGCACAGACTATGTACCAGTACACAGACCAGGTAGAAATAGTATATAACCCTGTAGTGCCTCTACCTAAAGACCCCAGATTCGTTCTCTTTGTCTTTAGGTAAGCACAGTAGTGCTTTGTATCTAATAGTTAGCTAACACAATAAAACCTTTGTCTTTAGAGCCTATCTCTCTATCCCCCTTCCTAAAATCCTCTCTACTTTGTGCTAGGAGGTTACAAGTGTGCTCAGTGCTACCTCCATAAGCTTGCATAAGACAGGTCTAGCCTATTAGTGGTAACCATTTGCAATAGCTGTAACACAAAACCACATTGTGCTCAGTGCACGTAACCAACAAAGCTTTATACCTAGTTGGCCAGGGTTAAGATACCTTAACCCCTATCTACATACACAAGAAAACTTGTGTCTTGACTATAGACCTTGCTTGAAAGTCTTGTAGACTTGGAGTAAAGCCTGGTGATAGAAAAGCTTGAGTTTAAGTGAGAGTAGAGACAGGGCAAAGAGAAGTATACACCCCTACATCCCAAGTCCTGGAAAGAGTAAAAAAGGCCTTACTGCCTACCCCGTATCTTCGAGGGGTTTCTATGGACTTTGGTTGAGTTTTAGTGGCAAGAGTCAGGTGTACTCTTAACAGAACACAAACTATCTTGTATATATAGATAGGGGTTAAGGTATCTTAACCCTGACCAACTAGGCATATAGCTTTATTAGGTATGTGCACTGAGCACAATGTAATTGTGTTTACAGCTGATGCAAATAGTCACTACTAATAGGCTGGACCTGTCTTATGTAAGCTCACAGAGGTAGCACTAAGCACACCTCAACTACAAGTAGCATAGAGTATACTTGTAACCTCCTAGCACAAAGCAGAGAGGATTTGGGAGGGGGAGGGAGAGAGATAGGCTCTAAAGACAAAGTTTATTATATTAACTAATTACTAGATACAAAGTACTATTGTGTTTACCTAAAGACAAAGAGAACAAATCTAAGGTCTTCAGGTAGAGGCACTATAGGGTTATATACTATTTTTACCTGTTCTATGCACTGGTACATGGTCTATGCACAGAGGTACTAAGTATGATGCAATATCGTACTATAGTGAGTCTATGATAGTGTTATATTCTAGACCCATGTTCTAGAACTACTTTATATAATAAGTTATATGACTAGTGGTCACATGATGGCTAGTTATATAATAACTGATCACATGACTTTTCTTAGTCATCAGAGTACTTATGTAATGTCCGCTTATATAATATATATGTTATATACCAAAAAATAGAGAAAAATTGGAGAAAAATCAGAAAAATAATGAAAAATCTTAAATAAATTTGTAATACAATGAGTAATTTATAATATTATGCATAGAGGGGGTTGTAACATACCATAAGTATAAATTAGGAATTACACTCCTAACCATAGAATAACTACAGAATAAACTATAGCAACCAAAGAATATCTATAGAAGTAAGGGGATACCTTACTAGCTTAAGATATCAGGAAATAATGATAGAAATTATATTAGAGAGATTTAGGATTAAATAAGAAAAACTTAGGGTCAAGAAGTATAAGGGGAGATGTAGGATTATTATAGACTAATTACAATATTATAATTATAATGTACATTAGTTTGTAGAATATTTGTATTTAATTAGGCAAGTCTAAGAGATGCTTTCCCTATTTTATAGATCTCTTTAGTCAATTTCATTAGTTTCTACTAGTTTCTATTGCTTATTATAGGTCTATAGACTATTGTCAAAAGTACATCTATCTCTTGTCACCAAAACTCAACTAAGGCTCATAGTAACCCCTCTAAGGTATAGAGTAGATAGTAATGTCTTTTTTACACTTCCCAGAGCTTAGGATATAGGGGTGTATACTTCTCTGTGCCCTATCTCTATTATTATGCAAACCTGAGCTCTTCTATTGCTAGGCTTTACTCCAAGTATAAATACTTTCAAGTAAGGTCTATAGTCAATGTTATAACTATAGTTATACTATGCTATAGATACTATAGCATTTAATCATGTCTACCAAGCATATATTTGGGTTTACTAAGTATATACCTAGGTTTATTCAGCATACACTCAAGATAACCATAAAATTACTCAAGTATTTATTATTATTATTATTATTATTATTATTATTATTATCAAGCTACAAATCATACTGTAGAGGCTATTATATATAATATATCTACAGTATATTATCTATAAGTCATAGTATATCACAGTAAACCATAGTTTATCATTTGGTCAAAGCTTAATTCTAAGCCCAAGGCTTAGAAATAGGTATATTATTATTTCTGCTCCTTTTCACTGTCGTACTGGTTATGACATGTCATACATCATATTACACAAAAGAGTATAACTCTGCATTTCCTATCTTCAGGCACTATCATAGTTACACAGGAACTACAATACATTATGATAATCACTAGAACAATCAAGGAAGATCCTAGAAGTTATATTGGATTATTTAGTAAGAGTCAGAGACTAGGAAAGTGTACAAATATAGAGAACAATAGTATACTATTATGTATTTAAACCTTTAGGGTCTAAGAGATGTTCCCTATCTTACAGACCTCTTTTGTCAATTCTATCATTGTTTCCTTACTGTCTAAAGCCTCCTCCAAGTCCTTGCTAGCCTCAAATAATATTTGCTAAGTGTTTCTATTGTCCTTACAAGTCTAAGTAGTATTAGGTGTTAACCCCTTACTATTTAGACTCCTCCTATTATATTCTATTGTACTAAGACTATAGTTACTATAGCTATTGTATCCCTAAGTTAAGGATAGTCTTAGTCATGCTTCTAAGTGTCCATTGTATCAATTCCTTTATATTAAGTCATAGTTATAGTCATAGATACATTTTATAGTTATAGACCTATGACAATAGTAAGTCTATAATAGTGTTATGATCTAGACCTATGCTCTAGACTTATTATATAATAAGTTACATAACTAGTGGTCACATGATGGCTAGTCACATAATGACTAATTATATGACTTTACTTAGTTATCAAAGTACTTATGTAATGTTTGCTTATGTAATATACATATTATATACTAAAAAATAGAGAAAAATCAGAGAAAAATCAGAAAAATAATGAAAAATCTTAAATAAATTTATAATACAATGAGCAACTTATAATAGTTATTATACTTTCCCTTCTTTCTTAAATAAATTACCCTTTAGAGCATAGACTATAGGTAGTGCAGTGGTCACCTAATTAGCCCTTATGTATTTCTAAGCCACATATCACAGGAGTAATCTTGGGACTGTGCATAATTCCCCTTCACCACCATGCATAGCCTAGGAGTACAGCCTCCTTTTCCCTGACCAATCCTTAATAGTTACTAGTACCAATCTAGAAATAGATCTCTATGGTTACCTAGTAGAGCTAGGGCAAAGGTCTTCCCCTGCATTGCTACATTTATCCTCTGTTACTCTGTCTGTATACAGACCCTCAAAGCTGTGCATGGACCTTTACATTTAGTATAAATAGTATATATAACTTATCCTAAAGAGCTTAGCTTTGACCTCTTTGTTACGAGTTGATCTATGTACTATAAATTTATTTAGAATTTCTCATTATTTTTCCGAATTTTTCCTGATTTTTCCGAATTTTTTGGTATATTATATGCATATTACATAAGCGGACATTACATAAGTACTCTGATGACTAAGCAAGTTATATAACCAGTCATTATGTGACTGGCCATCATGTGACTACTAGTCATATGACATATTATATAAGCAAGGCCTAAAGTATAGGTCTAGACTATAATATTATCATAGACTTACTATAGTGCAATATCACATTATACTCAGCATTACTATGCATAGACTATGTACCAGGTGTATAGACCAGGTAGAATTAGTATATAACTCTATAGTATCTCTACCTGAAGACCCCAGATTCATTCTCTTTGTCTTTAGGTAAGTATAAGTAGTGCTTTGTATTAAATACAAGCTAACATAATAAAATCTTTGTCTTCAGAGCCTATCTCCTTCCCCTCCCCTCCAAAAATCCTCTCTACTTTGTGCTAGGAGGTTACAAGTATGCTCCGTGCTACTTGTAGTTAAGGTATACTTAGTGCTACCTCTGTGAGCTTGCATAAGATAGGTCCAGCTTAGTAGTAGTAACCATTTGCATCAGCTGTAACACAAAACCACATTATACTCAGTGCATACACCTAACAAAGCTTTACGCCTAGTTGGCCAGGGTTAAGATACCTTAACCCCTATCTACATACACAAGAAAACTTATGTCTTGACTATAGACCTTGCTTGAAAGTCTTGTAGACTTGGAGTAAAGCCTAGTGATAGGAAAGCTTGAGTTTGAGTAAGAGTAGAGACAGGGCAAAGAGAAGTGTACACCCCTGCATCCCAAGTCCTAGGAAGAGTAAAAAAGGCCTTACTGCCTACCCCATACCTTTGAGGGGTTTCTGTGGACTTTGGTTGAGTTTTAGTAGCAAGAGTTAGGTGTGCTCTTGACACTCTTTACCTTTAGGCAAGTAAAACCAATTTGTATTCATTTTAAGTAGATTACTAATAAATCTTTGCCTTTAGGGTTATACTCACAGGCCTAGGCCACCTCATCTTAGCCCCCTCTCCTTTTCCCTCTCAAAACTAGGAGGTAGTGTAAATCCCCTTATAAGTAGTTAGTGTATGTGTATATGTATAAATCACAGAGAAGTCAATTATATAGAAGCTAAGAAAGTATCTATACGTGTCCTCAATAGATTAAAGATTATGTAGCTATAGGAGCACTTCTGTGTAGATACTAGACATAGAGTCAAGGAGTCAACCCTTAATAAAGAAGGCTAGGAAAGAGACATAAGTAGTACTAGGGTTAGTAAAGGAATAGATGGAAAAATTATACAATAAAGGAAAAAAGATATTCCTAGACCTTCAGGAAGGATAGAAAGTTTAGCTAAACATATAAAACTTGAAACTTGATAGGCCATCCAAAAAATTAAGCTAAAAATGGATTGGTCCTTACAAAGTAGAAAAAAAGCTAAATAATCTGAATTATTAGTTAAACCTTTCAGAAAACCTCAAGATCTACAATATGTTTCACATTTACTGTTATAACCTTAATAGTATCATGCCATAGATACAATAGTATTTAATTATGTCTACCAAGCATATATTCAAGTTTACCAAGCATATACCTAGGTTTATTCAGCATACACTCAAGATAACCATGAAATCACTCAAGTATTTATTATTATTATTATCAAGCTACAAATTATGCTACAGAGGCTATGATATATAATATATTATCTATAAGTCATAGTATATCACAGTAAACCATAGTTTATTATTTGGTCAAAGCTCAGTTCTAAGCCTTAGGCTTAGAAGCAGGTATATTACTATTTCCGCTCCTTTTCACTGTTGCGCTGGTTGTGATATGTCATGCATCACGTCACACAAAAGAGCGTAACTTTGCATTCCCTATCTTTAGGTACTATCATAGTTACACAGAAACTGTTATATATCATGATAATTATTGGAACAATCAAGAAAGAACCTAGGAATAATATTGGATTATTTAGTAAGGATTAGTAACTGAAAAAGCACACCAAAGTAGGAGAACAATAGTATACAAATCATGTATTTAAGTTACTAAGGTCTAAGAGATGTTTCCCATCTTATAGACCTCTTTTGTCAATACTATCATTGTTCTTTATTGCCCCAGGTTCTCTTTATGCCTCTAAGCCCCTATTGTGCTGCTCCCATTGCCCCAAGTCATAGTTATAGTTATTATAGTTGTCAAAGTCATAGTACACTCCCTTACAGTTAACCTTAGGGTTGGAAACCCTAGGAGCATCACTTCTAGCCTTGGATTAGGCTTTACAACCTATTGTTTACTACTTAAGTATTCTTAGTCTTTTCCACAGCAATCCCTTATAAATATTCATAAGTATTCATAGTTATAGTTTATAGACCTGTGACATTTACCTGCTAAAATCCTACTATGCCTTAGACTAATATCAAAAGCCTTTGCCTCTAGTAGAAGTAGAGGAAGAAGAAGAATATAAAATAGAGGAAGTACTTAACTCTAGAATACAATATAGGAAACTAGAATTCCTGGTAATATAGAAAGGCTACCTAGGAGAATAAACCTAGGTCTAAGAAGCTAATATATATGTAGATAAAGCAATTAGGGAATTCTACCAAGCAAATCCAAGTGTACCTAGGAAAATTAGTACAGTTATATTTAGATATCTACTATTTCAAAACTAGGAAAATTTGATAGAATAGCAACCTAAGGTAGATTGCCCCTAAGGAGGGGGTAATGTTACGAGTTGCTTGTTGTATTATAAATTTATTTGGAATTTTTCACTATTTTTTTGATTTTTTCCTGATTTTTCTCTATTTTTTGGTATATAAATTATATATTATATAAGTGGATATTATATAAGTACTTTAATGACTAAGCAAGTTATGTGACTAATTATCATATGACCAGCCATTATATAACTACTAGTCATATAACTTATTATATAAGTAAGGTCTAGAATATAGATCTGGACTATAATACCATAATAATACAATATTGCACTATACTTAGTACTACTATATATCACAACCATAGTTATACTATGCCATAGACACTATAGCATTTATTCATGTTTAATAAGTATACATTCAGGTTTACCAAGTATACACCCATAATCTTTCAGTATATACTTAGAATAACCATGGAATTACTCAGGTATTTAATTATTATTATCAAGCTACAAATCATGGTATAGAGGCCATGATACATAGCATCTCACAGTATATTACTTATAAGTCATAGCATATTACAGCAAACCATAGTTTATTATTTGATTATAGCTTAGTTCTAAGCCTAAGGCTTAGAAGAAGGTATATCATTGTTTCTGCTCCCTTTTACTGTTACATTGGTTGTTATTGAACTATGGTAGTTCTAGGATTGTATAGTGTAGCTATATACTAGCTCACAAGTTACCTGTTATGAAGCAAATACTTACTTGTAGAGAAAAGTGCAGGCTTGGGGTGTTTCCTAAGAATAGGCAAAGTTTTCTAGGTAGGAGGCGGTTAGTAACTGTTCTACACAAAAGATAAAATATAGCCAGTATCCCTTTGGGACTACCTACTTTATTTCCTTGAGGAAATGGCTTCTGATCTTATCTTGTAGACTTTGTAAGTCTAGGGTGAAGTTAGTATTGATGGAGCTAGTTTTGTAGACTATTTAACTTACTATTTTCAAATGAAATAACTTATATTTTACAGCTGATTTAGCTAGGGTTTATATACTACAAAATATTCTAATTTCTGAAGGATTTGTAAGCAATGTGTTTGCTTAAGTAATCTGCTTGGTAAGCAAAGAGCGTATAGTTTATGCTGACAAATCTACTCTATAAGCTAAGTATAGTATTTGTAAGCAAATTGAATATTTGAATGAATAGGAAAGTGATATTAGTAATATATCTCAAATATTACTAATGTCTTTGAAGGTGATTACTAATTTATTTGTGTGATTTATAAGCTGATTTATAATTACAATTGTGTATTAGTAAGTAAAGTGAATTGTTTGAACAAAAGATATTTAAAATGAATATTTAAATGATTTTAAGAAATGAATATTAAAATATGAATATATTTTGGAAATATATTACAAGTCAATCTATGTACTATAAATTTATTTAAGATTTCTCATTATTTTTCTGATTTTTCTCTGATTTTTCTCTATTTTTTGGTATATAATATATATATTATATAAGCAGACATTACGTAAGTACTCTGATGACTAAGCAAAGTCATGTGATCAGTCATTATGTGACTGGCCATCATGTAACCACTAGTCATGTGACTTATTATGTGAAGCAGGTCTAGAACATAGGTCTAGAACATAACACCATCATAGACTCACTATAGTGTAATATTGTATTATACTTAGCACCTCTGTGCACAGACCATGTACCAGGTATACAGACCAGGTAGAAATAGTATATAACCCTGCAGTGCCTCTACCTAAAGACCCTAGATTTGTTCTCTTTATCTTTAGGTAAGTACAATAGTACTTTATATCCAGTAGTTAGCTAACACAATAAAACTTTGTCTTCAGAGTCCCTATCTCCCCCTTTCCCCTCTCCCTCACAAATTCTCTTTGCTCTGTGCTTAGAGGTTATAAACGTGCTTAGTGCTGCTTATAGTAGGAGTCCACTTAGTACTACTCCTGTGTGTATGCATAAGACAGGTCCAGCCCTTGTGGTGACTATTTGCATCCGCAACAATACAACCCATATAGTGCTTAGTGCACTTAAGCAAGTAAAGACTTTGCTCTGAACTTGTTGTAGTTAAGATACCCTGCACCCCTATTAGCACACACAAGATCTTTGGTGTTATGACAGTAGACCTCACTTGAAAGTTCAGTAAACTTGGAGTAAAGCTTGGTGACTAGAATACTCTGAAGTGAGTGATAGTTAAGATAGGGCACAAGGCATGTACACTTGCGCATCCCAGGCCTTGGGAGTTGTAAAACAGCCATTATAGGCTACCTTGCATCTTATAGAGGTTTACATAGACACTGGTTGAGTTTTGGTGGCAAGAGTCAGGTGTGCTCTTAACATTAGAACAAATCTCTCTCTTTCTGCACTAGTTACTCTGTACACTAGAGGTGGTATAGTGAGCCACATTATTTTGAGCAAAGAAACAATTACCGTAGAAATTAGTAGACTACCACAGTTATTTTACCTATAAAAAGTAGTAGTCTTCACCTTCATTTTCTATTGTCTTTGGAAGTATTCTTGGCCAGCTTGCAAGTAGTATTAGTGTCCACGGTTATATTGGTTTTTTCGAGCTATTAAAGGGAACTTCACCCAAGTGGATAGACAAAAAAGACTCCGGTTGCTATAAGTAGCTCAAAGATAATTAGACTATTAGTAGAATTAGGCCTAGCTCAAAGGGCAACAACAAAAAAACTTTTATTCATTGTACAAATCACTTTGGGAGTCTCCAGTAATTACTATTGAGCTTGCCTATTATTTCACACCTAGACTATAACCCTAGTCAAAACCCCAAGGAAGAAAGTGGTGAAGATACCTCTTCAGGAGAATATGAATCCTTCAACAAAGAAACTCCCACCTTTCTCCCTCCATTCCCCTTTACACAAGTATCTGCCCTTCCTACCCCTTTTACCCCATGTACATGATCTTCCATAGCTGAGCAACCCCAACCCCCTGCTCTAGTTACCAATGCTGAACTATTGCAAATACTAGTGGCAAACCAAACTACTATGATGCAATGGATCTAGAACCAATAAGGGTCTATGGCTAAACCAAAGGAAATCAGACATCCACCTCCTACATTTGATGGACAATAGATTAATTTTTACCTATTTGTCTAAAAATTTCAGGCCCACCTCAAACTCAACCCTAGGGTATATGTAACCAAGGAAGAAAAAGTCAAGTATCTTTTAGGCTTGATGGTGGATGGCGCAACAGCATAGTCTAGCTTGTAGTATGATGAGATAAGATACATAGGAGAAGAAACAAGGGTAGAAGGACCAGTGACATTTGTCAAAGTACTTCAAAGCTTCAAAACATTATTTGGAGCTTTTGATGAAAAGGTTGCTATAAGAGACTAGCTAAGAAACCTCAGACAGGGATCTACCTCTACAAGGAATTTTGGGATGGCCTTTATGTTACTAGGAAGGAGAATAGGGTTATCCAATGATGACCTCAGAGAGAAATACCTGGAAAGAATGAACGTTAAACTCAGACATATCATCATGGGTTGGGATAGAGATATATCCACCCTCCAACTCCTCATGAGCATAGCACATGACACCAAAGTCAACCTCATGAAGGAGGAAATGTTGTTCAATCAGAGATATTGGTACAATAACAACTCACAGGTAGATCTCCAAAGAAGTAATCTAGATGCTATGGATATTTCAGCAACCATCTTGGAAGGGAAACCCAAGCCATCAAAAAACCCATTCATGAGTGCAGGATCTGTTCAGCAATCCTCCCCATTGCAAGTAGCTGCAATGCAAAATCAACCTGCTATAATATCCAATAACCCCTTCTGACAAAATGACATTGTATGTTACAACTGTCAGAAGAAGGGACATATTGCACGGGATTGTTAAAGCCCCAAAGTAGATAGGGTTAAAACCAATAACCCATTTCAAAAAGTGGCTGTGGCTTCATTAACAATACCAATGTCAATACTGGCAGTAGATGGCCAGAATTTATCCACTATGATGTAGCAAGATATACTCAATATACTGTAAGAACAGGGTTAGATGATTGCAGTCCTTAAAGACAAGTTAGGTTTTTAGAACGGTCAGAGTATGAGGCCAATGCTTCTGACCAGTATGTACAAAATAAAATTTCTTTATTTTCTATTTCTTCTTCATTGATATAAGGTGTGAATGGACAACACCTAAAAATTTCTCTCATGTTCCATGGACATTTCTCCACTATTTCTATTTCCGCAATAATTGATTTAGGAGCTTCTTCCACTTTTATTAATAAAAAATTTAAAGACAAAAATAATATAAAAACACTAAAATTACAAAAACCCATTCCTCTGTACAATATCAATAATTCACCCAATGCAATTGGATTCATCTTGGAATATGTCATACTTTTAACCTAGATAGGTACAGAATAATAAAGGCTAGTCTTCTTAGTTATCAAGAGTACACCTAACTCTTGTCACCAAAACTCAACCAAGGTCCACAGAAACCCCTCAAAGGTACAAGGTAGGTAGTAAGGCCTTTTTTACTCTTCCCAGGACTTGGGATGCAAGGGTGTACACTTCTTTATGCCTGGTCTCTACTCTCACTCAAACTCAAGCTTTCCTATCACCAAGCTTTACTCCAAGTCTACAAGACTTTTAAGCGAGGTCTATAGTCAAGACACAAGTTTTCTTGTGTATGCAGATAGGGGTTGAGGTATCTTAACCCTGGCCAACTAGGCATAAAGCTTTTGTTGAGTGCGTGCACTGAGCATAATGTGGTTTTGTGTTACAGCTGTTGCAAATGGTTACTACTACTAAGCTGGACCTATCTTATGCAAGCTCACGGAGGTAGCACTAAGCACACCTTGACTACAAGTAGCACGGAGCACACTTGTAACCTCCTAGCATAAAGCAGAGAGGATTTGTAAGGGGAAGGGAGAGAGATAGGCTCTGAAGACAAAGTTTTTATTATGTTAGTTAACTACTGGATACAAAGCACTATTGTGCTTACCTGAAGACAAAGAGAACAAATCTGGGATCTTCAGGTAGAGGCACTACAGGGTTATATACTAATTCTACCTGGTCTGTGCACCTGGTACATGGTCTGTACATAGAGGTGCTAAGTATGATGCAATATTGCACCATAGTGAGTCTATGATGGTGTCATGTTCTAGACCCATGCTCTAGACCTGATTATATAATAAGTTACATAACTAGTAGTCATATGATGGCTAGTCATATGATGACTAATTATATGACTTTGCTTAGTCATTAGAGTACTTATGTAATGTCTATTTATGTAATATATATATTATATATCAAAAAATAGAGAAAAATCAGGGAAAAATCAGAAAAATAATGAGAAATCTTAAATAAATTTATAGTATATAGATCAACTTGTAACATTAGTGGTAGATATTGGTACAGAGGATGTAATTCTAGGTATTAATTGGCTATGACTAGAAAATCCTCTTATCAACTGGAAAAAGGGGCATATTACCCTAATGGACAATTTACTAAAAGATAAGGAATATAAAAAAATAAATAAAATCATAAAAGATGAGGACTCTTCTCCATTATTGGCAGCAACCTTGGAATTACTGCCTTAATACTAGGAATATGCCAAAGTCTTCTCCAAAGCAGAATCTCAACGGTTCCCTACTAGCAAACTCTATAATTATGAAATAGAGTTAGTAGAAGGAGCTGAAATAAAGAGGGCTAAGGTATACCTATTGTCAATCCTAGAGTTGAAAGAATTAGACACATATTTGGAGGAAAACTTGACCAAGGGATATATAAGAAAATCGCAAAGTCCTTACACATCTCTCTTTTTCTTTATCCCAAAGAAAAATGGGAAACTCAGGCCTATAGTAGATTATCATCAACTCAATAATATCACAATAAAAAACTCCTACCTACTTTCTCTAATCTCTTCTATTGTGGATGGACTCTCTTGGGCAAAAGTATTCACCAAATTGGACTTACAATGGGGATATAATAATGTCTTAATTAAAAATGAACACCAAGAATAAGTAGCCTTTATAACCCCTTAAGGACTATTCGAACTCCTTATAATGACCTTTGGTTTATGCAATGCCCCAGCCACCTTCCAAGCTATGATGGACAAAATATTTACAGACCTAATTGCACAAGGATTAGTATATGTCTATATTGATAACATTATAGTTGCTACAGCCAGCCTAGAAGAACACCAGCATTTAGTGCATGAAGTACTCAAAAGATTAGCAGAAAATGATCTTTTTGCTAATTTGGAAAAATGCCTATTTGAAGTTGCTGAGGTAGAATTCCTAGGCATAATAATTGGCTACAATTACGTACAAATGACTAATGAAAAGGTCCAAGCTATTCTTGACTGGCCAACCCCTATAACAGTCAAGGATGTTCAGAAGTTTAGAGGTCTAGCCAACTATTACCAATGGTTTATCAAAGGGTTCAGTGAGATTACTAAACCCCTAGATAGGTTAACTGGTAAAGGCACTTGGAAATAGGAAAAGAAGGAACAAGAATTATTTGACTATCTTAAGAAAGCTTTTACTACTACCCTAGTATTAGCTATCTATGATCACTAGCAAGAAAGTTGGATTGAAACTGATGCCTCAGGATATGCAATAGGAGGAGTATTCTCCCAGTTGCAGGATGATGGTGAATAGCACTCTATTACCTTCCATTCCAAATCCATGGATGATGCACAAAGAAATTATGATATCTAGGATAAGGAAATGCTTGCAATTATTCAAGTACTGGAAGAATGGCACTACTACATTATTGGGTTACCTAAACCAGTAGAAATCTGGTCAGATCACAAAAACTTGGAATATTAGGCAACAAGTCAACACCTAAGCCGTCAACAAGTACATTGGTATTATATCCTACAAGAATATAATTTTGTATTATGTTACAAAAAAGGATCAACCAATGGATGAGCTGATGCCCTATCTAGAAGACCAGATTTCTACACCAAGAATTCCCAGGATAACCTCAATGTCACTATACTCCAACCCTCCTATTTCAGAGTAATGGCTGCTAAGAGAGGACAGATACTGATTGAAGGTGAAAAGGAGATCTTGGCAGAAATTAGAAAGGAGAGCACCAAGTTGTTGGAATCCCTCTATCAAATTGTTAAGATTGGCCCATGATGGATTACACTAGGATTACAGGATTGGGAAACAGAGGACGGACTAGTTTTATACAGAGAAAAGGTTTTTGTACCCCTAAATAAGGAACTCAAAGAAAAAATTATGGCTAAATATCATGATTTAGCCCTTGCAGGTTATCCTAGTTATATAAAAACCTTAGAACTTATTAGCAGAAATTACTATTAGATTAACATGACAAAAGAAATAAACCAATATGTAGACTCTTGCTTACTCTGTTAAGCAAATAAGCTAAGTTGACAAGCATTACCTGGACTCCTCCAACCCTTACCTATACCTAGAAAACCATGGGAACACATTACCCCAGATTTGATAGTCAAACTACCTAAGTCACAAGGGTTTGACTTAATTCTAGTAGTAGTAGATAGGCTTACAAAATTGGCATATTTCATACCAACTAATGGAAATATATCAGCCAAGGATATAGCCAATCTATATGTCAAAAATGTGTTTAAATTACATGGTACCCTGTCAACATAGACATCAGACCAAGGACCTTAGTTTGCTAGTCAAGTAATGAAAGATATATATGCTAGTTTACATATCAAAATAGCCCTGTCTATCACATATCATCTATAAAGTAATGGACAGACTAAGCATGTTAATCAAGAAGTGGAACAATATTTAAGAATCTTCTGTAATCACAGATAAACAAATTGGGTAGAATTGTTACCTTATGCAGAATTTATGCACAATAATAGGAAAAATGAGAGCACATGTGCTAGTGCTTTTAAATTAACCTATGGCTATATTCTAAATTGGGAAGCAAAGGACATTCCAAATCCAACTCCAGCAGCCTTCAACTGGATTGAAAATGCTAAAGAAGCATAAAAAGAGGCACAGGCAGCATTAGGCTTAGCAAAAGAACAAATGGAACAATTATATAATAAAGGAAAAAAGATGTTCCCGGATTTAGAAGAAGGACAAGAAGTTTGGCTAAATACACAAAATTTGAAGCTTGATAGACCATCCAAGAAGTTAAGTCAGAAATGGATTAGCCCCTATAAAGTGGAGAAAAAGCTAAATGACTTGAACTACCAGTTAGACCTTCCAGCTAATCTCAGAATCCATAATGTGTTCTATGTTCATTTGCTAAAACCACATCATGCCTTGGATTAGCACCAAAAGCCTTTACCTCTAGTAGAAGTAGAAGGGGAAGAAGAGTACAAAATAGAAGAAGTACTTAACTCAAGAATGCGGCAAGGAAAACTAGAGTTTTTGGTAACATGGAAAGGATACCCAGGGAAACAAACATAGGTTAGAGAATCAGATATATATACAGATGATGCAATTAGAGAATTCTACAAGTCCAATCCTAGTGCTCTAAGAAAGATCAGTGCTGCACTATTAATCTTCTTCCTTTCCAAAACTGGGACAATCTAACAAAATAGCAACCCAAGGTAGATTACCCTTAAGGAGGGGGTAATGTTACAAGTTGATCTATGTACTATAAATTTATTTAAGATTTCTCATTATTTTTCTGATTTTTCCCTGATTTTTCTCTATTTTTTGGTATATAACATGTATATTATATAAGCAGATATTACGTAAGTACTCTGATGACTAAGCAAAGTCATGTGATCAGTCATCATGTGACTGGCCATCATGTAACCACTAGTCATGTGACTTATTATGTGAAGCAGGTCTAGAACATGGGTCTAGAATATGACACTATCATAGACTCACTATGGTGCAATATTGCATCATACTTAGCACCTCTATGCACAGACCATGTACCAGGTGCACAGACCAGGTAGAATTAGTATATAACCCTGTAGTGCCTCTACCTAAAGACCCCAGATTTGTTCTCTTTATCTTCAGGTAAGTACAATAGTGCTTTGTATCTAGTAGTTAGCTAACACAATAAAACTTTGTCTTTAGAGTCTCTATCTCCCCCTTTCCCCTCTCCCTCACAAATCCTCTTTGCTTTGTGCTTAGGGATTATAAACGTGCTTAGTACTGCTTATAGTAGGAGTCCAATTAGTACTACTCCTGTGTGTATGTATAAGATAGGTCTAGCCCTTATGGTGACTATTTGCATCTGCAACAACACAACCCATATAGTGCTTAGTGCACTCAAGCAAGTAAAGACTTTGCTCTGAACTTGTTGCAGTTAAGATACCCTGCACCCCTATTAGCACACACAAGATCTTTGGTGTTGTGACAGTAGACCTCACTTGAAAGTTCAGTGAACTTGGAGTAAAGCTTGGTGACTGGAATACTCTGAAGTGAGTGATAGTTAAGATAGGGCACAAGGCATATACACCTATGTATCCCAGGCCTTGGAAGTTGTAAAACAGCTATTACAGGCTACCTCACATCTTAGAGAGGTTTACATAGGCACTGGTTGAGTTTTGGTGGCAAGAGTCAGGTGTGCTCTTGACAAAATATTCAGAATAAAGTGAATGAATAATTGCTTTATATCTCCACAACTAATAGTTGTAAATTCTTGAAATAAATAACAGTGATAGATGAGATATAAACTAATTTATTAAAGTGTTCATTGGAATATTTAGAAAGATTGGATATATTGAAATATGTATATCTTTCAACAGTTATGATATGTCATGCATTACATCACACAAAAGAGCATAACTTTACATTTTCTATCTTCCAGGCACTATCAGAGTTACAT
Organism: Agroathelia rolfsii; assembly: GCA_018343915.1. NCBI lineage: Eukaryota > Fungi > Basidiomycota > Agaricomycetes > Amylocorticiales > Amylocorticiaceae > Agroathelia > Agroathelia rolfsii. Next base: position 5,241,694 of record JABRWF010000002.1, read on the forward strand.
AGGAACCACAATACATCATGATAATCACTGAAATAATCAAGGAGGATCCTAGGAGTTATATTGGAGTATTTAGTAAGGGTTAGAAGCTAGAAGAGTATACCAATGTAGAGAACAATAGTATACCATTATGTATTTAAACCTTTAAGTGTTACAAGTCGCTTGTTGTATTATAAATTTATTTAAGATTTTTCTTTATTTTTCTGATTTTTCTCCAATTTTTCTCTATTTTTTGGTATATAATATGTATATTACATAAGTGGACATTACATAAGTACTTTAATGACTAAGCAAAGTTATGTGATTAGTCATTATGTAACTAGCCATCATGTGATCACTAGTTATGTGACTTATTATATAACAAGCCTAGAGTATGGGTCTAGACTACAATACCATTATAGACTTACTATAGTGCAATATTGCATCATACTTAGTACCTCTATGCACAGACCATGTACCAGTACACAGACCAGGTAAAAATAGTATATAACCCTATAGTGTCTCTACCTGAAGACCCCAGATTCATTCTCTTCATCTTCAGGTAAGCATAATAATGCCTTGTATTAGATAAGTAACTAACATAATAAAACTTTGTCTTTAGAGTCCTTATCTCTCCCCTCCCTCTCTCTCTTAAAAAATCCCTTAGGCTCTGTGCCAGAGGGTTGTAAGTATACTCAGTACTACTTGTAGTAAGGGTGTGCTAAGTGCCCCCTTGTATGTATGCATAAGATAGGTCTAGCCTTTATAGTGACCATTTGCATCTGTAACAACACAAATAACATAGTGCTCAGTGCACTTAAGTAAACAAAGGCTTGCCCTACATTTATCAAGGCTAAGATACCCTGTATACATATCTACATACACAAGACATTTGGCATCCAAACTGTAGACCTTGCTTGAAAGTCTAGTAGACTTAGAGTAAAGCTTGGTAACAGTAAAGCTCTATTTTGAGTGACAGTGGAGACTGTATACAAGGCATGTATATCCTTGCATCCCAGGCCTTGGAAGTTGTAAAAAAGCCATTACTGGCTACCCTGTACCTTACAGGGGTTAACGTAGGCTCTAGTTGAGTTTTGGTGACAAGAGACAGGTGTACTCTTAATATTAAGGTCTAAGAGATGTTCCCTATCTTACAGACCTCTTTTGTTAATTCTAGTATTATTGTCTTACTGTCTAAAGTCCCCCTCAAGTATCTATTAGCTTTAAAGAATATTTCCTTGTCTCTATACTGCTCCTACAAGTCCAAGTTATAAGTCACAGTTATTATAGTCACCCTAATTATAGTTCTATTCTTATAAGTAACCTCAGGGTTGGAAACCCTAGTATTAAGAGCACACCTGCCTCTTGTCACTAAAACTCAACCAGAGCCTACGTCAACCCCTGTAAGGTACGGGGTAGCTTGTGATGGCTATTTTACAACTCCCAAGGCCTAGGATATAAGGATAGACATGCCTTGTATGCTGTCTTTATTCTTACTCAACCTTAAGCTCACTGATCACTAGGCTTTACTTGTCAAGGCTTGCACTCTTGACTACCTCAACAATAGAAGTGATTACACCTACTATACCATAAGGCGCATGCTGTACCGCTAATAAGTCTCCTAGTATACTCTGAGTCTGCAAGACTTTCTGCTAGGCTACCATTTGCTAATGACATATATTCTTTATTTAGTAGCAGTATATAATTCTAGACTTCCATGACGTCTAGAGGCTTATCTTAGAGGGATGATCCCTTAAGTCACACTTATGCCCTTGATTTATTAGGGACTTAGGCAGAATAGGGGAAGGGGTATAGGAGGGGCTCATACATAATATAGAGAGTGCTTTAGCTTGCTTAGTCCTTATACAACCTAGATGCTGACTAAGTATACTAGGAGGGTGGAGGGGGGTGTGTATACTAGGATGATGAGTGTCATGGGTACACCCAGACTCTCCTAATTTTTCTTTATTTTCCTGTATTTTTCTTGTATTTTTACGATTTTTCTTGGACTTTCTACACATTATTTATTCATAATAGACCGCCTAGGACAATTGGTTACAGAGTACTTAGTTATATGACCGGCCATCATTATACCTTTGTACCAGTACCTATTAGTAAACAGAGTCTAGACCCTTCTAGTTCATTCCAAGTCTAGACTCTTGATCAATCAGCTGATGATGCAATGATTGCACCATCATGCTCAGTCATCCATTTGTACTATGTTTAGCATTCCTTTCTATTTCTGTCTCTGTGCACAGACCATTCAGAAGTGCACAGACCACCCCTGAAACTTATATAAGGACCCTGTAACACTCCCTGAAGGCCTTAGCTTTGACCTTTTGCCTTCAGGTGAGTAAATAAGCATGTACATCTCTCTTTACTATTTACTAATACATTTGCCTTCAGGCTCATCGTCCTAGCCCTCTCACCCTTACCCTCCCTTTGTGCCTCGTCAGCCTAGGGGTTGTATAAGGACCTAAGCAAGCCATAGAACAGGCTGTATTGCCTGCCTCTCCCTCTCTATATCAAGTCCCTTAATAAATCAGGGCAAAGTGTGACTTAGGGTTATTACCCTCTAAGAAAGAATCTAAGCATCTCAGAGTGTTTAGCACTCCCTTCTTTACTAAGCAAGCAGTAACAAGTCATTAGCCAACAGTAGCCTTTGGTGGAAAGTCTTCTAGACTTGGAGTACACCTTTGGGACCTAGTAGCGGTACATTGTTCTGTTTGTGGTGTGAGTAGGGGTCACCTCTGTTGTTTAGATAGTCAAGAGCATGAGCCTTGACAATGAGCCTAAAGGCAAATTTATTAGTAAGCATATCTATTACATGAGCTACTACTCACCTGAAGGCAAAAGGTTGAAGCTAAGGCCTTTAGGGAGTGTTACAGGGTCTTTATATACATGAACAAGGGCTGTGCTAATATCCATGCACAGCTTCTCGGAAATAACAAGGAAAGCTTTAATAATAGTACCAATGGATGACTGAGCCTGATGGCGTGCTTATTGCACTATACTGAGTGATCCTTAGCCTAATAATAGAACAGTCTAGACTATGCTTACTAACTAGTCACTAGTACAAGGGAACTATGATGGCTGGTCATATGACCAAGCACTATATGATCCTTTTGCCTTGTTGGGCAAATAAATAATGAAAGAGATGTAGAAAATGGAAAATAAATCATAAAAATACAAGAAAAATAGCGAAAAATAGAGAAAAATTAGGGGAGTCTGGGTGTACCTATAACATTACTCTAGACTTGTGAAGTCTTCAAGCAAGGTCTACCATTGAGATACAAGGTTTCTTGTGTATACAAATAGGTGTACAGGGTCTCTTAGCCTTGATAAATGCAGGGCAAGCCTTTGTTTACTTAGGTGCACTGAGCACTATATTTGATTTGTGTTACTGCAGATGTAAATGGTCACCACAAGGGCTGGACCTATCTTATATGCACATACAGAGACTTTGCACTAAGCTTGTCTCTTCTGTAAGCAGTACAGAGCACACTCATAACCTCCTAGCACTGAGCAGAGAGGATTTGGTGGGGGAAGGGAAAGAGAGAGAGATAGGGACTCTGAAGACAAAGTTTTTATTATATTAGCTTGTACTTAATACAAAGTACTACTTGTGCTTACCTGAAGACAAAGAGAACAAATCTGGGGTTTTCAGATAGAGACACTACAGGGTTATATACTAATTCTACCTGGTCTGTGCACCTGGTACATGGTCTGTGCATAGTAATACTGAGTATAATGTGATATTGCACTATAGTAAGTCTACAATAATATCATAGTCTAGACCTATACTCTAGGCCTTGCTTATATAATAAGTTACATAACTAGTGGTCACATGATGACTAGTCACATGACTTGCTTAGTCATTAGAGTACTTATATAATGTCCGCTTATGTAATATACATATTATATACCAAAAAATCGAGAAAAATCAGGAAAAATTCGGAAAAATAGTGAGAAATTCTAAATAAATTTATAGTATATAGATCGACTTGTAACACCTAGAGGCATTACTACTAGCCTTAGATTAGGCTTTACAACCCATTGTTTACCAATTAAGTATTTTTAATAGTCTTTTCCATAGTAATCCTTTATAATATTCATAGTACTCATAGTTATAGTTTATAGACCTGTGATACTATACACAGACTACATAACATGTGCACAGACTAGGTAGAATTAGTATATAACCCTATAGTACCTCTGCCTAAAGACCCTAGATTTATTCTCTTTATCTTTAGGTAAGTATAAGTAGTGCTCTATGCTAGATAGTAACTAATATAATAAAACTTTATTTTCAGAGTCTATACTCTTAGGCTTATAGTGCCTGTCTCCCCTGTCTCCCCTCCTTTCAAATCCTCTCTACTCTGTACTAGAAGGTAGCAAGTATACTTAGTGCTGCTTGTTGTCTAGAGGCTGTTTAGTATACCTCTATGTATATATTGCATAAAATAGGCTCAGGCCCTATACTAGCTATTTGCAATTGTTAATTACAAACCTATTTGGTACTCTATGCATCTAAGTAAACAAAGGCTTGCCCTGTATTTATCAAGGCTAAGATACCCTATACATATATCTACACACACAAAATAATTAGTGTCTAAGCTATAGACCTTGCTTAAAAGTCTTATAGACTTAGAGTAAAGCTATCACAACCTCAGTAGTACTATGCTATAGATATAATAGCATTTACTTATGTTTACCAAGTATATATTTAGGTTTATTCAGTATAGACTTAGAATAATCATGTAATTACTCAGGTGTTTAATATTTATTACATCAAGCTATGAATCATGCCATAGATACTATAATACAATATACACTACATTGTATTATCTATAAGTCATAGTATACCATAGTTGAACCAGAGTCTATTATTTAGTCATAGCTTAGTTCTAAGCCTTAGGCTTAGAAAGAGGTATACCATTGTTTCTGCTCCTGTTTACTATTGCACTAGTTGTGATATATTATGTGTTACATCATACAAAAGAGTATAACTTTACATTTCCTATCTCCAAGCACTATTATAGTTACATAGGAACCACAATACATTATAATAATTACTAGAACAATCAAGGAGGATCCTAGGAGTTATATTGGATTATTTAGTAAGGGTTAGAAGCTAGGAGAGTATACTAATGTAGAGAGCAATATTATACTATTATGTATTTAAACCTTTAAGATCTAAGAGATGTTCCCTATCTTATAGACCTCTTTTATTAATTATATCACTGTTATCCACTATCTAAGGCCCCTTTCAAGTCTCTACTAGCTTCAAATAATATTTGCTAGCATTCCTATTACTCTTATAAGTCTAAGTAGTGTTGGGTATTGACCCTTTACTATTTAAACTTCTTCTGTTATACCCTACTATTCTCAGATCATAGTTACTATAGTAATTATATTCTTAAGTCTAGGATAGTCCTAGTCACACTTCTAAGGCCCTATTGTACCACTTCCTTTATTTCAAATTATAGTTATAGTTATAGTATATTATTCCATAGTTATAGATCTGTAACAAAAGCTTAGTAATAGCAAGGTTCTAATTTGAGTGTTAGTAGAGACTTTATATAAGGCATATATATCCTTATATCCTAGGCCTTGGGAGTTGTAAAGCAGCTATTACAGGCTATCCTATACCTTACAGGGGGGTTAATATAGGCCCTAGTTGAGTTTTGGTGACAAGAGTTAGGTATACTCTTGATATTGCTCTATACTCCTCTATATGTACACTATATAATATAGACTTAGGCTTTGTACTAGCTACTTATAGATATTGATTACAAGCTATATATATCATAAGTTGGACTTTTAGGGATAATTTTTGCCAATTTTTTGGTTATTTTCTTGTAATATTTAAATAAGTATTTCTTTTGTTTTCATATTTTCTTTGTTTTCCTTACAAAATTACCCTTTGGGGTGTAGTTTATAGGCAGTACAGAGGTTACATAATTAGCCCTTATATATTCTAAGCTATATATCACAGTAGTAATCTTAGGGCTATGTATACTTCTATTTTATCATTATGGATAGCCTATCATGAAATTCTTATGACTTAGCTAAACCTAACTAGACTAGCCTAGAAGGCTGGCAAAGGAACTATGCTAATATCTTTATCCTCCCCTAGCTAAGAGATGCTATCCATGTTTTAAGACCTAAATGCAAGGTCTCCCATAAATAAGGTCACTTTCCCAAGCAATACTCAATAATCTAGCATCTTTATAGTCTCTTAACTAGATAGGACTTATTTAACTAAATTCTTTATACTCCCTCATCCTAGAAGTCCATAGCTAGTACATAGCTTAAGCCCATGCTTAATTATCCAGTTTATACTCCTGGTAGAGTCACATCCTCTTAACCTTAGGGTCCAGGTATATTATAATGGTGGGAAAAGTGATAAAACACATAAAAGAAAGAGTAGGGATAAGTATAAGTGAGCACTACTAAGAGATAAGGCATAGCATAGCTTATATAGGTTGCTAACTAGTACACTTCTCTCACAAGCTTATATAGGTAGCTGCAAGAAGAGAAGCCTAAAGAAACCAAGACAAAGTACTAAGTATAGAGCAAAGCACCAAGGTAGACAAGTAATAAGGGTAGAGACAAAGACAAAGTTAAAGTATCTACAAGAACAAAGTGATCAAGCTAGATTGAAAAGGCCCTAAGAATAGGCCTTTATATACTAGTTACAAGTACTCTAAGAATAGTCCTTAACTCCACATCAAGGGATATAGAAGAAAGGAAGGGAAAAGGATCAATAGAGTTAGAATAGAAGTACAGTGTGAGAAAAGATCAAAGATAGAAGAAGCATTAATAATAAAAGAAGGAAATTAATGATATACATTAAAAGATCTAGAAGCATACCCAAATGTAACATAGTACCATGTAAACAATACAACAAGAAACCAGAAAATAAAGAAGTGTATCCTATATATTCAAATCAAAGGATAAAAACATAAGAAAAATTGTAAAAAATAGAGAAAAATTAAAGGCATATCTACCAGCCTATAGAAACATGTTTGTTAACACAGAACATATGTTAGCCATCCTACAATAGCATGTCTACCATCTCATAATATAGCCTAGGAATACAGCCTTCCTTTACTAATTAATTCCTAATAGTTACTAGTACTAGTCTGGAAGTGAATCTCTATATAGATACCTAGTGGAGTTAGGATAAAAGATCTTCCCCTGCATAGCCTTATTTTATATTTCTAACTCTAGTTGCATATAGACTATTAAGGCTATATATAGACCCTTAGTAGTAGTATAAATAAGGTATATAGCTTGTTCTGAAGGCCTCAGCTTTAACCTCTTTGCCTTTAGGCAAGTACCCTAGTTTATATTCCTTAGATAGATTACTAATAAATAACTTTGCCTTTAGGGTAAAATTCTCAGGCCTAGGCTATACATTCTAGCTTTTGCCTCTCTTTCTCTCCCTATATACTTGTGGGCAGTACAAATCCCCCAACTAAGCATATAATTATAAGAGCATCAATTACAAGATAACTAAGTACCCAGCTTGTCTCTTAATAAGATTAGGGTGTAAGTATTTGTGGGAAAGCTTGCTTATAGGTACTTTAGAAGTCTTAGTATTAAGAAAGTAGCCCTTTTGTACTTGAAGTAAGGTTATGGATATCTCACCTACAATTACAACAAGTCAAGGAGTTTACCCTTGACAATATAGTGCTTAGAGCACTCAAATAAGTAAAGACCTACTCTGTGCTTATTAGGGTCAAGATACCTCAAGCCCTATCTATATACACAAGACAACTTATGCTTTAACTATAGACCTTACTTAAAAGTATTTATTCTTAAAGTAAAGCTTGGTGATAGGAAAACTCAAGTTTGAGTAGGAGTAGAGACAGGGTATAGAGAAGTATACACCTCTGCATCTCAAGCTCTAGAAAGTGTAAAACAGGCCTTACTGCCTATCCTATACCTTATAGAGATTACTATAAGCTTTAGTTGAATTTTAGTATTTAAGAGTTTAGTATACTCTTAACACCTGACAAAGCTTTATACCTAGTTAGCCAGGGTTAAGATACCTTAACTGTTACAAGCCTATTGGCTATAGACTATAAAATACAATAAACAGTAATTACAATGACTATAGAATACAATAAACTTGGTAACATAGGAGGTTAACACCTCCTATAATAATAAAGACTGTGAAAGTAATAGAGAGGGGTTAGAATAATTACTATAGGCTTGATACTTATAGAGGACTATAGGGAGCAATAGGAACTAGTAGGGAGCAATGAAAACTAGTGGAAAACAATAGTATTGACTGAAGAGGTCTATAAGATGGGTAATATATCTCCTAGACTAGTCTACTTAAATACAAGTATTTTACAAGGTAACAATCACTATAGTACATCACAATTATGATTCTGCATTGATACTACAATCTTCCTTATAACTTCTAATCTTTGCTTTCCTTTTACTTGATCCTAAATCTACCTATCATGATTTTATCATCAATATCTAATATCTTGAACTAGTAAGGTTTTCCCTTACTTCTATAGGTATTCTATGGCTAAGAGCATAACTTTTAGCTGTATTCATAGTACACCTTGGTAATCTTAAATATATGCAATAAATCATGAATATATACTATGGTATAACATAATATAGGTTGTTGTTACAAGTTGATCTATATACTATAAATTTATTTAAGATTTCTCATTATTTTTCTGATTTTTCTCCAATTTTTCTCTATTTTTTGGTATATAATATATATATTACATAAGCGGACATTACATAAGTACTCTGATGACTAAGCAAAGTTATGTGATCAGTCATTATATGACTGGCCATCATGTGACCACTAGTCATGTGACTTATTATGTGAAGCAGGTCTAGAGCATGGGTCTAGAACATGACACTATCATAGACTCACTATGGTGTAATATTGCATTATACTTAGCACCTCTATGCACAGACCATGTACTAGGTGCACAGACCAGGTAGAATTAGTATATAACCCTGTAGTGCCTCTACCTGAAGACCCCAGATTTATTCTCTTTGTCTTCAGGTAAGCACAATAGTGCTTTGTATCAAGTAGTTAACTAATATAATAAAATCTTCATCTTCAGAGCCTATCTCTCCCCTCTCCTCCTTAAAATCCTCCCTACTTTGTGCTAGAAGGTTACAAGTATGCTCAGTGCTACTTGTAGTTGAGGTATGCTTAGTGCTACCTCTGTAAGCTTGCATAAGACAGGTCCAGCCCATTAGTGGTGACCATTTGCATTAGCTGTAAACACAACCACATTATGCTTAGTGCACTTGCCCCAACAAAAGCTTTACGCCTAGTTGGCCAGGGTTAAGATACCTCAACTCCTATTTGTATACACAAGAAAACCTGTGTCTCAACTATAGACCTTGCTTAAAAGTCTTGTAGACTTAGAGTAAAGCTTGGTGATAGAAGAGCTTGAGTTTGAGTGATAGCAGAGACAGGGCACAGAAAAGTGTACACCTCTGCATCCCAAGTCCTAGGAAGAGTAAAAAAGGCCTTACTGCCTACCCTATACCTTTGAGGGGTTTCTATGGACTTTGGCTGAGTTTTGGTGACAAGAGTCAGGTGTGCTCTTGATAGTTGTAACATTAACCCCTATCTGTATATACAAGATAACTTATATCTTGACTATAGACCTTACTTAAAAGTATTTATACTTGGAGTAAAGCCTGGTAATAGAAAAGCTCAAGTTTGTATGATAATAGAGACAGGGTATAGAAAAGTATATACCCCTACATCACAAGCTCTGGGAAGTGTAAAAGAGATATTACTGTCTACTCTGTACCTTTACAGGGTTACTATAAGCTTTAGTTGAGTTTTAGTGGTAAGAGTCTGGTATACTCTTGATAGACTCTGAGTTCTATTATTAGAGTCCCTAGACTTAGTTGGCTTGACTAGTATAAAACTGCCAGGGATGCTGCTCATTATAGATAAAATAATATTATTGTATTCACTATTTTAGGTAGTGTCTATATTATAAATAGGGTTATTCTGTAATACTGAATTATAGTTACAAGTCTACAACTCAAGTGACTTATAAGCATTAGGCTGTGCCTGTATACTTAGGATAGCAGTCTTTTGCTTCTAGTAAATGACTGCATTAGTTCCAGTCATACTGGTTCCTAACAGGTCCTTCATGTCCTAACTATGAGTCACTGGCATGGTATAAAAGAAGATAAGATAACAAGGAGAGATATGTGTGCATATGTATAGTACAAGAGAAAGTTGTTCATTGCCACTTCAACAACCTTGTGGAATGATCAGTCCCATAGGCCAGATGATTAGGCAGTAAAAGATTTGGAGAGGATGACTACTAAGAAAATATAATAGCTAGTCACAAGATCAAAACAAAGAAATAGTAGGCACAAGGGTTGGATTTGAAACTACTGTATTGCACACAAAGTAGACAGGTATTTATACTAAAATACACTGTCTCCTCCCAAGCCCATCAACCATATGCAACAGATAAGAAATACGACCGAGTATCACTAGGCGGAACAGAATATGAGATATTGACGAATGCCCGCTGCCCTGCAGCGCTGCGTGACCGATGAGGCGGGCTGTGACAAGTAATGCTGCTGCCCCTAATGGGCTTGAATTGCAATAAAACCTGGTTTTATTTCCTTACGATCGAATCCCCTAACTGGGAGCAGTTCGACTGTCCTGGTCTTTCTTATCTCTTTATGATTTGGCCCAAAATATCTAGGCATTTCGAAGTTCCACTGTGATTCAATGATCCGTTGGATTTTGGAAAAATGCGATTGTGTAGAGATAAACCTTACCGCAAGATTCCCGGATACCCACAAAGCCAAGCTATTTACAAACAATTCCACCTCAGGACCCCATGTAGCAAGTTTTCTACGTTCTTTTATGTATACTTCATAAAAACTAGCAAAAAGCTCGCCAGCGGCGTCGATCGCTTCTTGTAGTACCAAGCCTCGCTCCTTCATCAAGACAGTCACATAATTGGACTCTCCTAGGCCTTTTGCTTGTTCCCTATTGTACGAATATATGTCCTGTATTGTATACGTGTTATTATCGTGATGAATATATCACATGAAGCGAAAAGGGATTCTAAGTCGGCTTACATTAGAGCAGGAAACCATATCAACCGTTGCCCAATATACTTTGAGGAACGTTTCATCCTCAAATAGCTCGTCAGGAAGCTCGAGTCCAAGACAATACTCCAGTATAGTCAAGCATGGCCGAATGGCACTATTATCACGGCGCAGGTTGGTATATACCCTAAGAGGAAGCACCTCGTTTGTCGCTCGAAGATCGACCTCGTTTATGACGCTCTCGGCGTATGTTGCGCACTGGTCTATAAACCGGCGTAAGGTGCGTGGTTTGGCATTTTTTACCAATCGTCCACGGAACCTATTAATATTTAGTGAAATAGAGGATAGAGGAGATGAGTAAATAATGCTTACTCTCTAGTAAATCTAGCAAGCTTTGAGCCGTCATCCCAAGCGGGATCACGTAAAACCCTGACAAATGTGTCTAGAGTAATATGCGCCTCTTTTTTGGTCTGTGTGTCGCCAATATCGTCCACGACAGTTATTACGTGCACAAAATCGCAGGCAACCCGAAACTCATCATGAGGAGCATCCGAGAATATATGTGAAGCAAGTAAATCCAAAGATGCTTAAGGTGATAAAATGTCAGCAATATAAAGTAAAACCTAATAGTATATCACAACAACATACCCGCCATTAAACTGGTACGTTTCCTATCGCTGAAGAAATCAAAGCTATTGACCCATTTGCGCGATTCTTCTCCAACAATCTTATAGTTTGGATTGTTGCAGACTTCGAACGCGCATACGGAAAACAAGTCGGGCAGAATGTATGTGCGAGGCTTTGTCGAAAAATTAAGGGTGAAGTTAGCCATGTTGGACTGAGTTATAGGATTGCTGCGTATTCAGGCCTGAGCGAGGGAGTTGTAGATATTTTTCCCACAGCTAGATCAGCTTATATACTTTGTGAACATTCGAATGAATGAAGCACTGCTCACGATGATTAGTATAGCAGATAAACGGCGCCTAGTTCTACATATGTAAAGATAGCATTACATGCATATGGACAGATTGGGATGACCACAAGGCACTGTGATATTAGTTCTATCTAGTGCGCCTAGAAGTATTGGCGGAGGCTTTTTGGTAAGGTTGATATTTTTGTGTAGTAATTTGAGGAAGGATCAAAGGACTCCATGTGCAGCCATCCATCCACCAATGTAATAGCATAACACACAATGTGCCTGCCAGGTAGCTGGGGTCATCAGAGCGACGCAAAAAAAGAAGCATTTCGGTTCCAATACTAGTCGAGATTCCATGATATCAGACGATTGGCCGTAGCGGCGAATAACTGGGATAGTAGAGGTATTTGGCCGCAGTGTTAGGTCGGAATGATATTCCGAGCTCCAGAGCCTCAGGCTGGGCATGATTAATTTTCATTGATGCTACATAAGCCCCATTTCAAATGTATCAATAAGGCTGAACATTTTCTATCACTGACAGCTTGTGATTATTGGTATTCTCTGCAGTACTTACTGTAACGGCAGATAGACCGCCCAGTGCGGGGGATGTTTCAAGTGGCATTTGGGGATCGCGAAATCAGAAACTTGAAGGCACATTGGTAGCCCAACCTAGACGGCTTGAACAGCCTGAGCGGCTTGCTTGTTATTTATTTCTTCACCTGCCTTTTCGCCAAGTCTCCGAGTCCATTTAAAAATGCTTGCCCTTGATAATAGTACCTTTTCCTACTTTTTAATATGTCTCCTTGACTCTCCCCCCGTATGAAAATACAACGAGCGATGACGATGAGCAGCGGTCGACACAAAGAGTATATTCCGCTTGTCTACTTTTACAGATGACGTAGTCAAACGGATGCGGATCGAGAATGTAAACTACTGTAAATATAAAGAGAAAATCATGTGACCTAGTACATGGGTCACACGTTCTAGCACCCCACACTGGGCGGTCTATCGTTTCTTGATCTGCTGCAATGCGCGCCAGAATCTTATAAGCGCCATGAAAAGCACCGAATGAGATCAACAAGATACATATCCATATTTGCAAGTATTTTTGTGGGGAATATGTTTGAAGAACTAATAGAATTTTCCACAGCGCTTACTCTTAACGCGCGTTAGAATCTGATAAGCGCCATGAAAATCGCTGAATGAGGTCGACAAGGTACATATCCATAAATATGACCTCCAATTAATTTTCTGATTGATTGATATCATGATATCATGCTGTGAGTATTTGATGATCTTGGCGCAATTTTTAGAGTTCTTGGGGCTTGTGCTAGTGTTCAGTTCCATTCCCACTTGTCACACTGTTAGGTTAATTCCCTGCAGGCAGACTGCCACATTAAAGCAAAAAATATTATATTATATTGATCTTCTCACACTTATTGCAGCCTGTATCTCACCGTAAGGGAATTATAGGAGCACAAGATGGAAATGATATAAATCACTGTTCCTAGCAGAAATTAGCATGGATCAATGCTTTGTATCAGAAAGAGAGGCGAGATAAGAGAAGTTTACAATGCCGCTCAAGCTCAACTAGGATTTATTCATGACAACAATCCCTAAGTACTACTATTGTACTGTACAAAATCTCATCTCGGGCCTTAGTCATGTATAGCGGCCTGGAATTCCTGAATAAGGGAAACAGCTTGAACTGAACGAGGTTTGACATCAATCTTGTATGGCTCGAGGTGACTAAGGGAATGACTTGAGTGAAAGTTCAAAGTAGTAAATATAGGTTACCCACCTAACAAATCCTGGTGCTATACGACAGACGGGCTCTACAAAAACACCATCCTTAACTTCCTTTTGAATATCAAAAACTGCTATAGACATCGTGCAAACAATGAACGCAGTCTCGTCAGCAAGAAGGCGGCCAGAGCATATCCTATCATTGGCATAAGCAACCAAGTCTTTAAACAAATAGCCTGAGAAAAAAAGGTAATACCTTCTACCAAAACCGAAAGCCATTTCACGTGGATCTTTTTCAGGGCTCTCACCGAGGAAGCGCTCAGGCATAAACCGCTCGGGATCTTTGTACAGACGAGGATCCTTTAGCATAAACCTTTACAGCATTTCAGTCACTGTATCTATGCGGGAGTCAAATTGTAGCTCAAAGTAGGCTTACTGGACATTTGGTACAATAGTGGATCCTTTGGGTATAAAGTACCCTGCATGTACATCATCCTGGGATGTCTTATGGGGGACACCTTGTTACATAAAGTTAATTTCAATGTCTTTTATACGCTTAAATGCTCATCGATACTAACCGTTTGGTGCAACAACATTCCAGCGGAACACTTCAAGGATCAATGCATTCAGATATGGAAGATGGATCCTATCTGTAATTTTCGGAAGTCGCTGGGTTCCAACAACAGCATCGATTTCCTCCCGAGCTTTCTTGAATACGTCAGGATTGAGTGCCATGGCCAAGAAGAAACCTCGAATAGTAGAAACGGTCTGTATGTGTCAATATAAGGTGAAATATGTGTCTGTGTCTCACAAAGGAATCGTAAAACAAATGCTCACGGTATCTGCGCCAGCAGCGTAGATGACCATTGATGTCATTTTAAGTAAATGCTCATCCTCTGGTGAGATGTTCCCCTCGGCTAGAAGATCTGAAGCGAACGATGGTATAGCAACGCCTGCTGCCTAGATGACATAAAAGTTTGATTAAGTAAAATTACCCTGATGTTTTCCGTAACTTTCAAGTTTAGATTATTTACCATTTTCTCCTTTACTATTTGGAAGGGAGTATCTATAAACTCCTGGATTTGATCTGACCATTTTTTAGCCGATTTCTTGAAATTTGTACCGGGGAACCAATTAGGTAATCTCTCCACTAGCCACAATACTTAAGCGTCCCAAAATATTGTATAACTTGATTGACTTACAGCTGGGGAAAAGGTTTACCATCCATGGTAGCGAGTTAAGGTTTATAACGAAGGAAAGCTCCCTAAGCAGTTTATCAGCACTGAATATCAAAGGATCGCCATGGTCTTTCGTGGTATATCCATAGGTAATCTTGAGAACAATGGATCCCGCAAATCTGTGGAAGAGAAAAACATGTTAGCCAGCTTGAAAAGAACCAGGGAGTGTGCTTAAGGGTAGGCATTTACGATCTGACGCAACCAGCCAAGTCCTCTGGTGAAGACAACAAATATTGCAGAAACCTATGGCTCTCGCCTTCAATGATACTGTAATGCCTACTTAGAGCTGACCGAGTCCCAAATAACTTGTGGATGTATGCGCGCTGTTTTCTCCACAACGGTCCAGGCTGTGCAAATGACATAACGTTACTCCAGCCAGATAGCCTCATCATAGTTGTTGCCTCCCTATCAGAATAGATGGAGCCTTTAGATTCCATCATGTCGATTGCCATTTGGGCAGAGTTAACGATGATGATATGTTGGTTGAGCATAGATATGCGCATGATGTCCCCTAAAGTTAGCATGGAGATATACATGAGTATTGAGTGTTAGTAGCACACGGGAAGTGTATACACTCAACCATATTTTTGAGCTAATGTCCCCAGCGGGTGTACATTCTCTTCTGCAGAGGATAAGGCTCGGAATGCCTGGCTAATGAGAGAGACGAATGAAGGGCCCGGTGGCAAGGGAGGCTGTCTGTTACTAGGTGGTAAACACTTCAACAAATATAAGGAAATCGCAGCGCAAGTGACCAAAAGCACTATGGAGGAGTCAAGCATGGGGATGATAGGAGAAAATCCACTTAAATAACTATCATACTTGTGAAGACATGAGTTTTTATATGCACAGGGTACAAGTTATTTATATACTTATGTCTTACCGCTATCGGCCTAGCCGGGATGTAAGTAAGAACATTAATATTAGGGATATCTCGTGGCCTTAGTATCTTGTCGTCTACCAGGAATTCGGACGATATTACTAGTCTTCTTGCCTAACGTATATACGTAAATAAATTACATATCAGTACCACACGGGCACACTGGCATGCTAACATAAAAGTAGGGTGATCATGACTTGCATGTATGCCGTGATGCTGATTGTATCTGAGGACATCGCATGTCGCAAATTTAGTCTAGCCCTAACAATGCCTTATTAGGCAAATAATGGCCGTTATGGATTTCGGAACCTAACCATATATTGCCATAAAAGAGTCGTTTGTCACATGGACCTAACAAGCGCATGACAAGATTTGGTCTGTACCTTACTATAAGGAACAACTCTCTTCTTTTTTCTTTTTTTGTGGAGTGTTTTTAAGGTAGGAGTAAGGATTTTCATTCCCAGTGAGAAATTAGTACAAATTCCGAACAGTATTGACATAACAGGTAGTGCATGTTTATATACTGCAGTGGGCACATTCTGTCTGACACAATTGGCTAGGTCTTCGGGTGTAGAAAATACATGTTGCAAAATTATCTGGATCTCTTCTTCGATAATATAACTTTGCTCATTTAACGCTGCCTGAGTGCCAAATAACCTGTGTATATATCCACGCTGTTTTCTGAAGGGCTCCTCTGGTTGCATAAATGACATCAAATCACCCTGGCCAACTAGCTTTACCATTGTCATTTACTCTCCGTGGAAATAAATGGATCCTTTGAATTCCGACATATCAGCTGCCATTTGGTCAGAGTTTATAATTATTATGTGTCGGTTAAGAATGGATGCATGTATAATATCTCCTGGAATTGGATGGAGATACACATGAGTGACAAACATCTCACATGAAAGTATACATTCAACCATAATCATTAGCCCATTTTGAATACGTTTTTTTTTCGTAGCAGATGAGGCTCAAAATGTCTGATCAATAAGAGAGATAAATAAAGGGCCCGATGGTAAAGGGGCTCATCACCTAAGTAAAAGATGTTGAAGAAAATATGACAGAATCGCAATGCAGGTTATCGCAGACACTGTTGCACAATAGAGCATAGAAATGATGGTGGGAGATGATGTGCTAGTGCAGTTGTCATATTTATGAGGGTTTCGTCTCTATGAGCACTGTATGCAGAATGTTTTTACCGCCGGTTTGGTGGCGCTATTGAGTGCTGAGTACGTCTTGCAACCTTATCTCCGAATCATGCTCGGTCACAAATTGGAGTGAAAATCAATATTTTGCCTTATAGCAGAGCCTGAAACAACGTATCAATAAAGCACGCACTGGTATCCGCCGGTGCCAAGCTATGAGAGTAAGCGCAGTAAATTTGGAAAAAAGACATAGCAGTATGAATACGGATGGCATCATCAACCCTGATACGCCCAATCTCCGATCCTACGAGTATTATTGCTACCACACGCACCAAAGATAAGAGTTAAAGTGTACGGCAATTATATGTCTGTAATAGATGGCCGTTTGTCTCTCAGAGAAGATCATGTTACAACCCAGTGACAATACGAGCAGATACACTGGCATCACGCCCACCATCGACATGTACTAGTACTGAGTTATTGAGAGCTTCTCGATCTGCTATCAATCATTATATCTTGACAGTATGATGGGCTGAAAGCATCCTTTTATATATTAACTACTCAATTTCTTGGACTTATTTTTGATAATATTTCCATACTAAGCACTACGGTAGCGGACACTGTGCCTCAGGCCTTAGGCTTGTTCAGTGGCCTAAAATCCTTGGACAAGTGCAATCGTTTGAGTAGAGCGGGGTTTGAAATCGATCTCGTACGGCGCAAGGTGACTAATTGCCATAAATTAGTGGATCGATATGACAAAGTAGATACAGCCTCCTTACTTTATGGATCCTGATACCATACGACACACAGGCTCAACTACAAGCCCGTTGATTACCTTTTTTTAGATATCGAAAACTGCTATAGACATTGCGCATGTAATAAAAACAGTCTCATCTGCTAGGAGGCGGCCGGGGCAAATTCTATCACCGTGACTATTACGAGCAGCAAAGCTTTCAAGTAGGTAGAAATCTAATACCTTCTACCGAAACCAAACGCCATTATACGCGGATCTTTTTCAGGACTTTCACCAAGGAATCGCTCAGGCATAAACCGCTCAGGTTGCTTGTACACGCGAGGATCGTTCATCATGAAGCTTGGGCAAACTTTGGGTTACCATGTACATTCTCTGATCGATTGGCAGATCTAGAGAGACTTACTGGATATTTGGCAATATAATCGATCCTTTGGGTATGAAGTATCCTGATTGTATGTCGTCCTGAGATGTCTTATGGGGGATACCTTGTCACGTGAGGTGGGCATTGACTTCCATTTTGAATGAGAATGTTCAATCGTGCTAACCATTTGGTACAACGACATTCCAACGAAATAGCTCAAGGATCAATGCATTAACATAAGGAAGATCTGCTCTGTCCAATATCGACGAAAGTCGCTGAGTTCCAACAACGGCATCTATTTCATCTTGAGCTCTCCTAAACACGGTAGGATTGAGTGTCATAGCTAGGAAGAACCCTCGAAGAATGGAGGCGGTCTGGACATGTTGATACGGGCTGAACATGGGCACATTTTGATGTTATAGAAAGTTATATTCGGATACTCACGGTCTCTGAGTCACCATCATAAATTCCTATTGATGCTAACTTGATAGCATGTTCATCTTCCTGTGAAAGATCTCCATCCGCCAGACTGGCTGAAATGAAGGATAGAACAGCAGTACCTGCAGCCTGGAGATTGCATAAAATCGGGATGAGTAAAATTAGCACGACGTAATCCGCAGACCCAACTGCCATCTGCCCTTCGACTAGTTGAAATGGAGTGTTCATAAACTCTTGAAAATGGTCTGACCATTGTTTAGCGAGTTTCTTGAAACGTGCACCGGGAAACCAGCCTGGTAGTTTCTGCACTAAGAAGGATGCTTTAAATTTATGTCCCAAGACTGAGATTTCACGTAAACAACTCACAACTAGGGAAAATATCCACCATCCATGGCAAAGAGCCAATGCTTGCGGCGAGAGAAAACTCCCTCATGAGTCTATCAGCTCTGAAAATAAAAGGATCGTCATGATCGTTTGTAGTATAATGTATTTAATCCTAAGAAAAATGGATCCTGAAAAGCTGAAAACAGAGACAAGACATTGGCGGATGATCTGAGTATATGCATACGTGATAGATACATACTGCCTGACAATTTGAGCCAAGTCGTCTGGTGAAGACAAAACCTGTCGCAAAAACCTCTGGCTCTCGCCCTCTATAATACTGTATTGGTTACTATGCGCTAACTGAGTGCCAAATAATTTGTGGATATATGCACGTTGCTGTCTAAAGGATGGCCCGGGTTGTGTAAGTAGGATTTCATTGCCCGAGCCAGCTAACTCAAGCATAGGCGTCAAACCCCTGTCAGAATAAATGGACCCTTTAGATTCCAGCATATCGGCGGCCATTTGGGCGGAGTTCACGAT
Source organism: Agroathelia rolfsii (assembly GCA_018343915.1). Taxonomy (NCBI): domain Eukaryota; kingdom Fungi; phylum Basidiomycota; class Agaricomycetes; order Amylocorticiales; family Amylocorticiaceae; genus Agroathelia; species Agroathelia rolfsii. The sequence continues at coordinate 5,261,100 of JABRWF010000002.1, forward strand.
GACGATATGCCGGTTAAGCATAGACATATGTACTATATCTCCTAGGATCGTATGAAAGTTGTTATGGATTTTGACTTCCTCAAAAGAAATGTGTACTCAACCATATACATGAGCCCATGTTGAGAATGAGCTCTCTTCTTCCGATAATGAAGCTCGGAATGCTTGCCCGATAAGCGACATAAGCGAAGGGCCCGGTGGTAGTGGAGGCCGTCCGGCATGAATTAACAGACGTCCCAGCAAATATGAAAGGGCTGTGACGGAGATTATTGTAAGCATTATCATGAAATCAACCATGGCTACAGCGGTGGTGAAAGACAAAGAGCATCTGGATATTTATAATTTTGCTGCTGTCAGGTTGCCTGTGATGCAATGGCCAGTGCGAGTATACGCCTCGTAAGCCCTAATTCCATCCCACTTAGTAAAGTTTGGATGAAATTACATGTAAGACGTAATAGCCATATTGAGACCCCACCAGCGGCACGCATGATAAGGCGATATCTGCGCTCTCCACACGATTTCGCAAGCTCGTGATTACTGCCGCAGCCCGCCGAGCTCTAACAGTTGTCATGTTGCTCCACTTCAGTTCGCTTTTGGCATTCTTCCTTCTTCAATCCCCCGCCTTTCTCGCCTCCTTCCCTTTTCTATCGATTTTCATTCCTTTTCGACTTGTTTGACCCTATGTATAGTGCAGTTATCCATCTTCATTTTCTTTCTATTTGTGCTTACTACTAGTATGTCATTACTTTACATCGCACACACACATACATAAGCTAGTATGCACAATTACCAGTGATATTCACACCTTCGCCCTCTTTGTATCTCACTCGTATACAGACAAATACATGAATTTGGTTTACTGCACGTCGCGTTACCCTTACGCCGCGCACAATGGCCGGTGGCACCAAAATGACAGTTGCCTTGGGAAATTTCTTCGATCTTAGTGCTGTCTCCGCATACCTCGACATATTAGGTGTCAGGCCTTCAGTACTTCGGTGATCTTTGGCAATAATCAGTGCTAGTCGCTTAGCAATAAAAGCCGGTGCTCACATTACAACTTTCCCCTTGTTTGTTTGCTTCGCTGGCAAGAGAAATCGGCCGGTAGTTGAACGTGAACAAATCATCTCAAATTAATCACCAACAGCAACAGACACTACCAAGTACATGCGGCTGTGGACTATCCGGAGCAAACTACTTATCAGATTTACAGTAATTGATAATTATATCCTGGTTTAAGACCTCTCCTTCATGCGATTAAGTTAATACAACTTTTCAAGCACTTGAGTTTTACTCTAAACAGTGGCCTCAGACCTCGACGACGGTCTAGTATCCTTGTATCAGTACAACGGCCTGAGCAGAACGGGGCTTGACATCAGTCTCGTATGGTTCAGGATGGCTAGTTAATATATGTTCAGGGGGAGTTTGTTGAAATAGCAAGCACGTGTTACCCACCTAATAAGCCCTGGTTCCATATGACGAATGGGCTGTACAACAGCGCCATTCTTGACCATTTTCTGAATATTAAAAACGGCTATAGACACTGCACATACAACGAATACCGTCTCATCTGCGAGAAGACGGCCGGGGCATATTCTATTATAATTATAAATACTGACCGAGCTAATACAAATATAAAGATTCGATACCTTCTACCAAAACCAAATGCCATTCCGCGTGGATCTTTTTCGGGGTTTTCGCCAAGGAATCGCTCGGGCATGAACCGCTCAGGGTCCTTATACAGACGAGAATAATTCATCATGAATCTTTTCAACATTTGTGGTCAACACATACTCTATATTTATTAGATGCAAACTTACTAACTGAATATTTGGCAAAATTATTGACCCCTTGGGGATAAAGTACCCTGCGTGCACGTTGTCCTGAGATGTTTTATGGTGAAAACCTTGTCATAGGGAATGATTAATATTGTTTATTCTAATTCAGAACTCTCGTTGGGACTAACCGTTCGGTAAGACAACATTCCAACGAAACAGTTGAAGTATCAATGCATTGACATAAGGAAGATGAATCCTATCCGAGATCAATGGGAGCCGTTTAGTTCCCACAACTACATCAATCTCGTCCCGAGCTTTCCTAGATATGTCCGGATGGAGTGCCATTGCCAGGAAGAAACCTCGGATGATAGAGACAGTCTGCATATGTTTTTTATCTTGTAGAGGAACCAAATGAAAATGAAATAGACACTCATTGTATCCGAGCCAGCGGCATAGATTGCCATCGATACTAGCTTGATGGCGTGCTCTGCTTCTGATGAGATATTTCCCTCTGCTAATATAGTAGAAATGAATGACGGTACAGCAGTACCTACTGCCTATGTCCAACAGGAGCTTAGGGTAAGTGGCATTTTCCTAAGGTACTCAGGGCATTAGCATTCCGAGTTAAAATACTTACCATCTGATCCTTGACAAGTTGAAAGGGAATCTCTATGAACTCCTGAAGATGATCTGACCATTTTTTAGTCAATTTTCTGAAATGTGTCCCGGGAAACCCATCCGGCAATTTCTCCACTAGCAAGGTCACTTTGAGTTCAAGTTGAAATTCCCAAGGATGCAGCCTCATGCTAGCAACTTACGGCCACTGGGAAAAAGGTCTACCATCCATGGAAATGAGCCAATATTTGCAGCAAGAGAAAACTCTATCATGAGTCTATCAGCCTTGTATATGAAAGGATCGTCTTGGTCTTTCGTGGTGTACCCATATTTAATCCTGAAAACAATAGACCCAGAAAAGCTGAGAAAAGAAACAAAATACTGGTTAGCAGATATGGCGGATCACCTCTATGGACTCGCAACCTACTGTCCGAGACGATCAGCTAAGTTATCAGGTGAAGACAATATCTGTTGCAAAAACCTATGGCTCTCGCCTTCTATGATGCTGTATTGCCTACTTAGCGCCACCTGCGTGCCAAATAACTTGTGGATATATACACGCTGTTGCTTCAAAAATGATCCTGGTTGTGCAAGTGATAGTATCGCTCCAGTCAGATAGCTTCAACATGGACGTGGATTCTCTTTGAGAATAAATGGAGCCTTTGGATTCCATCATGTCAAACGCCATCTGAGCGGAACTAACGATCACGATATTTCGATTTAGCACAGACACGTACACTATTTCTCCTGAGATCACATATCAACATGACGTAATGAATCATTACAGAGGATATGTACACTCAACCATATTTGTTAGCCCATTTTGTATACATACTCTCTTCTGCATTGGCAGAGAACAAGGTTCGAAATGCTTGGCCAACGATGGAAATGAGTGAAGGACCCGGTGGCAAGGGAGGTCTTCCGTCAGGTAACAGGCGTTTGAGCAAATAAGATTATAATGCCAATAATCGTAAGCACTACTGAGGAATCAAGCATGCCAGCGATATGATAGGAAACTTGGGAGAAGCCTTTTCAAGGTTTTAGTTTTTATATGCATTGGATATGTGGTACTTACATGAAATTACGACTAACAGATGTCGGCTGGGATGCATGAATTAACTAGAGGTGCATCTGCTGGCCCTTGTCTCGTGCTAGCTTGAAGTTCAAAAGAAATCGAGTCAGTCTTCTCGCTTATCGTGATATATGTACAATTTGATTGCATCTATCATGGATAAGAATGGTTTGGATAATGCCAATTCTTCTGATTTGTACGTCATACAAACTATCGACCCAACAGTTCCGATGTCGGTCAATTACTAGATTCTGATTTCTCTCAATCGACGTGAGATTTTCATATTTGACCATTTCTTTCCAAGGCATCCAGGCATAAGGGGAATATTTGGCCAAACCGGTCTCGGAACGAGCATGTTCATGCTAGCTCGCAGCGCAGACCTTAGATGACCATCTTCGAGATGGGGTTCTATTAGTATGAACGGTCAAAGAGACTAAAGGTTTCGACCTTGTAAAAGGCCTTGTCAGAGAGTTTACAGACAATCGCTATCCTTATCGCATCTCTCCAACGTATTTAGGCGAGTGTAACTAGGAGTAAGCCGAGGGGAGTCCGATCCCGTCCTCCGATCGATAATGAAACGTAGGCATCATCAGAAACAGCGACAAGAACAAGTCACGAATGAAATCATCAGATAAAAAGAAATACAACAGTACGAAATAGCGGCATGGCTTAGTAATTGGGTAGAATAAGATAGGGATATTAAGTCGTCAGAAGCCTGAGGCACAAATGTAAAACGGTAGAGGGCGTCTTACGGTTACAGCATGGTCACTAACCAGATTGCCCCAACTAACTGTGGCAGAGAGTGGCGCTAAAATTGTCACGTGTCATGCTTTGATTTCCCCTCATCAATCTCTTAGGTTCCTGCATTCACCACCACAAATCTTATATACTACTTCGCTTCTTGTCTGAATACAAATGGAGAATTCTGGATATACACTCCCACAGTACATTATGTCTCGATCACCCAGCGTGATCCATACCATCGAACCATTCACAGAGCATAACCCACCAAATAATTTCGTCAGAGCTGCTAAATGGTCCTCGATTATATGGTATCGTGATGTCATGATTGTTTATTCAAGAAATCGAAATCAGGTGCTGGAATGGATCTTCACTACTGTCTCAATCCGAGAATAATCAGATACGTGTTCTTGATCACGAGTAGTAAGTTGGTTGCTCATCATGTTGCGAGATCCACGAAGTTCAATTAAACTTTGTTCAGTTTCGATTCTCAAATCAAAGCAGAGGTAGCATAACCTATTTTTATTTTAAAGGGTGGACAATACTCTAACTAGCATAGACCAGTACTCATCGCCGGATACTTTCTCAACCATCTCCTATTCTTGATTTTACTTGGTATCCAAGTGCATCTACAAGCATTCCTTCTACTTTCTGCTTTCTTGCATCCGTGAGAGAGTGTCCTGTAAAACTTCTCGATGCCTCAGATGGTCGAGTAGGTGCGTTTTCCAATAACAACCATAGTTATTCGTCTAATGTTAGGCTTTAGTTAAGAGCTTCCTACAAAATTGTCGACCATAGGGAGCGGCAGATCGCGCCTCACAGTCTTGCTTTCAACCTTACAGCAGACAAGTCCGCAGCTCAGTTCTGACTTACAGCTGCAATATTCAAACTATATTCTTCAGGATCTACTGCGGTTTCGAGGACGCCATCGAGATCTTCGACGTCAACCAGCCGGGAGAAGGTACGCGCCTCGCTACAACTCCATCCAAGAAGAGCAAGGATGGACTCAAAGGTACTTGAATCACATTATGTACAATATTCATCTGAAACCTGACCCATATTGCACCTAGGAATTATATCTGCCCTGTCATTTTCGCCCTCCTATGATTATTATGCCACTGGAAGTCTTTCAATCCCTTCGTCCAAGTCTCCGAATATAGCACTATGGAGCGAGTTGGAGGACAGACCTACGGCTTTCATAGGCACAGACGAATTTGGCCCCAGAGCTGGGGTAACTCAGGTAAACAAACCCTTTTCATCCACTGTCATTCCTTCTGGTATACTAAACATGTTGGAACCCATAGCTCTGCTTCAATCCGCTCCGACCTCATATACTTTATGCCGCATTTCGAAGAACAGAAGCAATCTACTCGTGGGACCTGCGTAGCGATCCATTTACACCCATCAAGATATTCTCACCTCCCCTGAGTAATCAGCTTCATGGCATTACAAACCAAAAAATGAGGTTCGATGTAGATAGTAGTGGGCGTTGGTTAAGTACTGGTCGTCAGGTTTGATATTTCTCGCTCTGACGTTCACAAAAAAAATTATTGAAGCTTTTACGAAGAATGGCGATATTTTGATATATGACCTCGGCGAACAGCCTATACCCACCGAAGAAAATGCGGTTGGAGAGGTGGCTTATCAGCCAGATACACAGACGATCCATCCTACACTTTGTTTCCATGCTCACGAAGGTTGCTTGCTTCTCATCGTACATCGGAAGAAAACATAAGACTCATGACTTTCCTCCTAACAGACGCCGTAGGATCTGTCGCGTTCCATCCCACACGACCTCATTTGCTATCCACTTCCGGATCACGTCACTTCGAAGGGTCATTTGATGGCAATTGCAGCTCTTCTGGCGATTCTGATTCCGATGACGATGACAACGAAAAATCAAGTCGTATATCGACCAGCAAGAAAACAAACATACAACCGCGCACATTAGATTCGTCCATCAAGCTTTGGAATTTCACTTAACGATTTCCTTCATTTCTAATATCTAGTCAAGTAAAGTAGTGCTTTAATGTAGTGTGACACTATGATATAGCTGAACCACCATGGCTGTTGTGTATGCGCGTACTAATCTGGATTTAACACTACTCCCAGTTCAAGACTACAGTTTCTGAATTTTACTAGGGATTTCGCACTTCAAGCTTTCACTAACCTTGGCTTTGAGAATCGGTTTGGAATTCCTGAATGAGCGCGCCGGCCTGAGCCCAACAAGGCTTGATGTCAATCTTGTACAGCTCACGATGACTGATTAATTCATACCAGGGCTGTGCACTGGGGATACGAGTGACAAACATACTTCACTCACTGAACAAACCCTGGCGCCATATAATGTACGGGCTCGACGACAGTGCCCTTATTGTTTTTTTTTCTGGATATTGAACACCGCTATAGGCATTGCGCATACAATGAACAGTTTCGTTGGAAATAAGGAAACCAGGGCATATTTTACCGTAATCATAAACACTTGAATTAATCGAGGGCAGGTAGAGATTTAATAAATTCGATATCTTCTACCAAAGCCAAACGCCATTTCACGCGGACCTCTCTCAGGATTCTCACCAAGGAATCACTTGGGCATGATTCGCTTGGGGTTTTCGTGAAGAGGAGGATCGTTCATCATGAACCTTTTTCATGTCGTGAAGCATAACACATAAGTTGTGGCCAACCTATAGTAAACTCACTGGTATTGATTATTGCTTGTGCATATCAAGTGCCTGAATGACTAGCGTTTGAGCAAGCTGACACGGACATTGTGGGTGGCTTGTACGTACCAAATAAGGTAGTATAGAAAGCATTAACTTGAATATGATGTAAGTAGTGCTTTCGTATTAAATAATGTGAGTAGCGTTAGGGGCTCCATTGTAGGGTAGTATTAGCGGTGCAAACTCGTTCCCATCGGATATAGCAACATGCAAGACTCAGTGCGCACTACAATCGTGAGTAGAGAGGGCACCCAGGGCATGCCGAGTAATTATAGAAGGCACGAAGCAAGAAAAACAAGCAAGCAAGAAGTGAAGAATCGAGAGGTCCAAAGAGAACTAGAAAAATAAGCTGGCCAAGCAGCAATGAGAAACAAAAGGAGGCAGATCCAGACACAAACCAAAGCAGCGCATCTACTTCAGACTTGAAGAATACTAAAATTGAAGAAATCATAGGAAAGAAACTCGAACTATAAGTACGCAAAATTGAAAGTGAAAGAGTAAAAAAAAAAAAAAAAAAAAAAAGTTCCATATAACATTATCAGTGTATCATCTCATAGTATGCTGAGATATCATCTCCGTCCCTGGATCCCTAGCCTTTTCGCCCACCCAGCGAGCCATTTCCAAGACCAACTTGACCCACATGGGAGAGAGCTTCGATATCCCTTTTAGTCGCTTATGCTGGTGAATAACATCGTTTAGATGAGCTCTGCCCATCTGAATATCACGATACGTGGCATTGATCATGACGGCATTGAAATTGTCTGTGTCGTATTTCTTCCAAAGGCTCGGGCACCAGCCTTTTCTCCCAGCTTCTATTATCGTTGTTATACGTGTATTCGTAAGAGCTCGGAAACCATAACATAACTAATAGGCATGCTGCGCAGCGAAGATAGATACCTAGGGATCAAACGATACATTGATCAAGAGGTATAGTACGAAAGCACTAGTTGAATAAACACATACTTTGGCGGTTAAGAACTGTATTAATTGACATTGCCATTCTTGCGAGTGGCCTATCCACAGTCATGCGACCAACGTTTGTTGTAGTTGTATCTCTGTGGGCATGCGTCTGCCATCGGCGCGTCACTTCCATCAGATGAAGTGTCTCCCATGGAATGATGTGTCCTCCCGTCAGGATTGAGGGTAGAGCTGTAAGAACCGCGTGACTTTGACCTGGAGGCATGATTCTGAGTATGCATAAGCGTTCAAATAACAAGCTAAGGTAGAAACCTGAAGTGTGTCTTACAAGAGATTACCGCGCCTCATTGTTACAACCCCACTCCTAAAGGGCCGTATCTGGTCAGGTCCCATACACCGATCATTCCCCATATGGAACCGATGCAATTTTTCGAGTTTTTTGAAAATAGCCTCCTCGCTATCGTCCTCTGCAGTCAACTCAACATGGTTGAGAATCCAAAGTCTAACTCCGGCAACATTGTGAACAAATGTGGCAAGACCATTGGCGTCCTCATGATCAAGTGTTAGATATCCGGCCGAGGTAAATTGGCGCCGTGAAAAGAGCTTCTGTATATCCAAGTCTACAAGGTTTGTGGTTAGCGTCTTTTTCTCGACGCCAAGAGGAACTGCTCCGCTAGCAAGTCCTTTCCACGCCAGTAGGTCTCCGGATAAGATAAATTGTGTTATCGAGTGGAATCACACGAACAGAATTATTTCCGGTATATCAGATTGCAGATTGGCGGAATCAATAAGGTTTAGAGGCGCCTCTTTTCCTTTGAGTACCTGCTTGGCAAACGCACGGGCGGACATCTCCCTGTAAGTAGTCGTACTTCTATCATCTTCGTTGGCACTCTCGTTGGGGGCATCTTCTTCGGCATTATCATTGTCAGCAAGATCCGAGAGATCACTTTCAGAAAGATTCTCTGCATCAAATGCATGAGAAGAAGCCTCGGTCTTGGGTGGCTTAGAAGGCCCAAGAGGATCGTTAAATTCCATCCCATCAAAAAGGTGGCGCTCTGATAACCACTTTCCATCTGTCTGTGTTGTCAGTGCATAGCAAAAAAACTTGTTTGTATAAGCCACCTACCATGTACTGTGACAGATGCGTGCCTCCTCCAAGCATTGAAACTACCTCGGCCTTGCTAAACTCTGGGTTACTAGCTGCTTCGAATCCTTGGAGTAATACAGGTACGTTATGCGCAAGTGCCAGCGATATCTGACTTCGGAAAGCTTCTCTTTGCGCCAGCCAGTCCTTTCTCTTCGATGGCACTCGTCTGATGCCGCGAGAACATGGCTCTTTCTGGATGCTTTCGATCTTGAGAATCTTGAGAAACGGCACCGCCACCGTTTGGCTGGTTTTCTCGGCGTCTGGCAGTTGTGCTAACCATTCCTGATATTGAGAAAACTGCCTTTGAGAGTAAACATACATGCTGCTACTCGTAGGAGAGAAAAAAACGCACTGGATGTGTCTTGTCTGTTGAGATTGATGGTTGGGGGGGAGCCGAGGAATCAGCGTATTTAATCCTTTAAATTTCACTACCTCGTCGTCCTCCTGGAAGATACCCTGTCCAATGCTAGCATCAATAATCCAGCGTGTCGGGCTTAATGCTGCAGGTGACACGGGCAAAGTAGAGGGAGATATATCATTATGATATGAATACGGAGTATGAGGACCATGGACTTTGGAGGATGCAGGAGGTAGAGGGTGCCCTGATAGTGATGGTAATTGAGGTGATGCTGGCCGTTTGTCTAGTGCATAAGTGGACTAGTCAGTATCAGCGATGTAAATACAGAGCATAGGAAAAACCTAAAACACATACCATTGCTATCAAGAGGCAAGAGATCTTGAGCACTGCTAATGGCACCTGTGCTCTCTTGCCTCTCCTGGTACCGAGCCGTGAGTGTGCTTTCCTCGTTCACTGTCATACATTCACCCTCATCCTCACTCGATCGTCTCCTCTTCCTTGGATTCGAGGGCCTTGCATCACCGCCTGCCAGACTAGGAGCTTGAGATCTTGCTTTTCGGCTGCTAATAATATCGGGCATGGCTTTTGCATTCAGCCGCTTGTACCGCTCTCTGTCGCTGCCATGTTCCCTATGCCCACATATCAGCCGCTCAATCGGATATATGATATCGGTGTCGTCAGGTTCTCTTTGGATCCACTTGCGGAGGGCAATCTCTTCGTGTCCGAGATAGAGCATTCGCGCCTTGGTCCAGGAAAGATGCCCAAATACCGAACATGTTAGCGCATAGTCTTTTTTATAGCGCGAATGCGGATGGTGAGTAGCTCCAGGGCTGCGGCAGTTCCTTGGTATCCCTAAATAAGGCTTCCAGCCTTCATTGTCCATGAACCATACGGAGTTTGTTGCAAAAGTTGCAGTAAATGTCTCCGATCAGTGGTTGAAAATCAGCAAACGGAGGAGAGCGCTCTCCATGGTAGACGGTAAACTCTGGGGGCTCGAGGCCATTAGATTTTCGATTTGGGAGAGTGCGGTTAGGCCACCGACGCGGAAGGATTTGAATGTCCCCTGGACACTGTACAGGAGGGCGATGTGGGGCAGGTATTTCAACATCAATGTCCTCGCCATCATTTACGGGTGGTATCATATTGCCCTCTTGATTGGCGCCGTTTGAGTCGACCTGAAGAGTTGTTGTTGGCACAGTGTTGGCACTGGCAGACTCGGAACTGCAGGCAATTAGCTGCAATGATGTGGACAACATGGTAGCAGCATCCGAATCAGCAACAGGCAATGACATTGGATTAAACACGTCAAGCCAAGTATGAAGGGGTTAAGCCAAGAGTGCAAGCCAAATGACTTAATAGCAAACCAGAATTGCGTTGGACTCACTAGCAATACTACAGTAGCAGACTGTTAGCACTTCAAGTCGGCCCACTAGTAGTACTAGTACCAAACAGTAGGCGCGTCAAGTGGGATTTACATTCCGGCGCGCCAAAATCAGCCTGATCAATCAATGTTGGCCGCACTGCAAATGCTAAATGTGTACCGGGTACTACGAGGCTTAAAACCGCTGCCATCCCGCGCATCTAGTGTCTCATATCGGCCTGTGCTAACAGGACTCTCCATCTCAGGAAATATTCGTCTGCACTTGAATACCTAATAGCCGAGTAAAATAGTGTAGTATGGCACCATTATACTACTAGGTAGACTTGAATCATTGATGTACATTTGTGTATTGACCTTTACACAACGCTACGACCACTCCAGCACATTGCATGTTGAACTTGCTACAGTTTGCGCATTTCATTCTCTTACTACTACTAACAGGCTCTAGGCTTGAGACTCCGAGTCGGTTTGGAGTCCCTGGATAAGCGCAACGGCCTGAGCCAAACGGGGTTTAACGTCAATCTCATATGACTCAGGATGGCTTATTGATGCATGTCATGATTGAGTATGGACAAAAGTAACAAATGTGTTTCACTCACCTAACAAATCCTTGCACCATGCTATGTACGGGCTCAATCACAATTCCATTTTGGGCTTTTTTCTTAATATCAAACACTGCTACGGACATTGCGCATACAGCGAACACAGTTTCATCAGCGAGAAGGCGACCAGGACATATCCTAGTACCGTATTAGTCGTGAAAGTACATGAGTAATCAAGTCAACAGGCTCATAGGAGTTTTAATACCTTCTACCGAAGCCAAATGCCATTTCACGTGGATCTTTTTCGGGATTTTCACAATCGACCCTCATATCGAACAGTACGAAAACAAAGCCACAGCGGCACGTATTAGATTCATCCATTAACGCATCAACACAATTGCATCAACATCAAACTTTAGTATTTCACCTAGGAAATTCCTTATCTGATACAGCAGTTTTTCCTTCTATCTCTTACAACGAATTTGAATCCACTGGATCCACCAACGTCATCTTTACACGGCCACGCTGCGTATTCTTGTCCTTTTCCACCTCAATCTTGACCTTGACCTTGTCGAACACGGCAATCGTCACCTCCTGCTGTCCCTCGGCGGATGGGACGGTGATGGTGTAATTTTCTGCATCGAATTGTATCTCACGCTTGAACGTGACGAGTCCCTCGAGTCCGAGCCTGTATGGTTTTTACAATGGGCTCAGCATCAAGATAGCCATATGGATAAACACATCGGAAGCACAAAAGCACATACTTTGAGACAAAAACACCCAATCCGTTCCTAAACGTCCGAATCACGAACGCTTCCTCCACAACAGCTCCTCGAGACAGCTCATTACGCCCTTTGACGGCGAGGCCAACATAAAACTCAACACTGGCCCGGCCTGCCATCTGTGCCATACGATGGCGTCTGTTGACCACGTCTAGTGTACGCTCGATGTGTGATTTTGAGTGGAGCGAGGCGTGCAGGGGAGAGTAGTTTATTGAGGCCGCGAGTTGACGATGGGCGAGTACGTCTGATTGCGCATGAATCAACAGTAAATAGACTTGTCAGTAAGATGGAATTGCCATGAATTTTTGACGCACCTGCATATCGCCGAATCGGACTAGTGAAATGGGTGTAGATGGGACTGGCTAGACCATAGTGTCCAAACGTATCCTTGCCTACGCTACCGGCGCAGAAGTACTCGGCGGGCAGCATACACCTCGTCGCCATGATTCGGACGAGGGTATTGAATGCGGGCTCGGATGGGTCCTGTCGATATGTCAACAGGATATAGAAAATGAGGTCAGAGGGTGTAAAATTACTCACGATGCATTCATCAAGTGATGCAGCCAAAGCGCCAGAACTCGACACGTCGATCGACATACCCTTCCGTTTTTGCAGGATATCCTTCAGCTTATCAAAATTGGCAGGAGGAGGGGGCATATGTCGTCTATTTAAAAATGCGTTATTGTCCGATATACAATAACCATCCACTCTCAGTATATGCGGGTTCTACAAGCAACTCACCTCAGCACAGCAGTCTGAGGGAACGTCTCCTGGATCTTCTGCGCCACGCTGATGTTGGCAAGAAGCATAAACTCTTCCACGAGGCTATTCGTCTCCTTCATCTCTTTCTGTTCCACGTCGATCGGATCGGAAGACTCCGCGCTCTCCATGTGGATTTTGACTTCAGGTGAGGCGAGATTGAGGGCACCGGCTTCCATACGCTTCGCTTTGAGCTTTTGGGCGAGCGTGTTGAGTAGACGGATGCTGCTCGTGAGGTCATCTTGGAGATTGCTATGCGAGTATTCAGGTCAGTTTAATAAACGCAAAATATACATAGGAATCATCATCTTACACATCATCCTTGCGAATCTGAGCCTCGTCATACGTAAAAGCGGCTTTGGAGGCGATAACCGACTTGGTGAACCGAACTCCGACAATGTCTGCATCGGATGTCATTTCCTACACATCAACAATTCCGGTGTCAGATAAATTTTGAAAGAATAAAGCATGATGCCACCCACCCAAATAGCTGAGAACGCTAGACGCTCAACATATGGCCTCAGCGAGCACAAGTTCGTCCCAAGGAGAGACGGCAACATGTCTATACGCTTGTCGACAAGATATACGGTCGTGCCTCTCGACGCAGCCTCGTGGTCCATGGGATTGTCCGGTAGGACGAAGTGAGATACATCAGCAATGTCTATAGACAAACGTGAAGGTGAGCCAAAGAAACATCAGCAGCATTTGGCAGCATGAATGTAGCACTTACGAACGCCAGCTTCGATATTCCCATTTGGTAATCGACGTGCGTGTAGAGCATCATCGATATCCTGACAATCTGAGACATAATAGACATTAGATCAATAACTTCACACGGAGAGAATAGATATAGAGAGATGCTTACTAGGCGGATCAATACTACAAATGATCAAGTTCCTCAAATCCTCCCTATCTCTCCACTCCGGACTGATCTCACTCTTGGGCGGTACAACCCATTTATCACCCTCCGCGGGCAAACAATCCAAAATCGCCTTCCCAAACGGCCTGTACGGTACTTCGTACTCGAGCAACAAACTCTCCTGTTCGGCCTCTTTGCTCTCCACTTTCCCCAGTGCCCGTACAAAGTGACCCTCGGGGTACCGCGAGGTGCTGTCCCATCGATCGATAGTTACGAGGATCTTCTGGCCGATCAGTGTCGGGGCCTGACGCGTGCGAAGGCGGATGCGGGGTAGGAGACGTGATACGGGCGTGGCAAAGACGGTTTGTTGCGAGAGCGAGGTAGTGTTTGAGGTAGTTAGGGAGGAGTTATCAATGTGGCACACGTAGCTGTTGGTTCATATAGTACCGGTTCATTGTTAGCTTAGAAAGAAAAAGTGAATATGTTTTAACTGAGTAGAAAACCCACGTACGCCCTCCAATTCCGTTTGATAACACCGACAACTTGACCTGTAGGCTGTTTTACAGCTGCAGATACATTGCTCTTGCGTGCACGTTCCGCGCTCAGGATCCTATCCTCTTCCGAGTTTCCTTGCCTTTCATCGTCATCAGAGTCTTCCGCATCATCATTCTTCAGCGTAGCTTAACAGAACCATCGTCAGTTGTCGCAAAACAAGACCATAATGCCCAGCCATTAAAGTAGAAATATAAATAGAAAAAAAGGCCTACCTTCTTGATCAACCACCTCATCACCAGGGGCTTTCCAGAACTTCTCGTCAAACACTTTGACTACGACAACATCACCATGCACGGCTCTGTTCATATTTTCCCGTCCGATGAGCAAAATCGGTCTCTCAAATGAGGCGGCATTGACGCTGCCCTATGATACAAAAATGAAAAAAGAGCTGTTACGTATGTAGAGGAAATACATACCTCCAAGTAATTGTACTCGTTCGCGTTGAAATACCCTTGATGAAATTCCCCTGCGCGAACTCCAGCTAGTAGAGATGCTTGCGGTAGATACTAAGAAGGAAAAAAAAAAGTATCGTCACAATCAGGTGGGACTCTTAGAATAAAAGCCAAAACAAAGAATACCGACGTCTGGATAAAGCGCAGTGCGCGCCGAAACCGCCTTGGTTGGCTCCAAGTTATCCGACCCAGCGGCAGATAACAAATCCAGGAGCTGCGCGGAGTCCTTTAGGTTTTCGACGTACTGGCGAACTGTAACGTGAAAAATGGTTAAGAAATCTTTACCGAGACCGACATGGCGGTATATATAAAAAACAAGGCGATACTATGCTGACCAGAGGTACAAGGAATACTTTGCTGCCGCGCTTTTTCACGATTGGCAGCGTCATCCGTCATGAGAACGACCTGGGGAATTATAGGAGCCGGTTTGCCTTTGACAGGCGGACGCGCGAGCGGAAGATGGGTGTTGTACCATGCTGTGGCTTTGCGAATCCCTATATATTGTCGGCAGAGGTCGCAGTGAATCCTTCAACAAATACAATACACACACATGCATTGCTGAGTTACCTCGGTCATTTCTGTCATTCGGTGTTTCTCCCTCTTCTCGTATGATAGCCGTCTCCCTGTAAGAAATATTCAGACGACGTTACGAGTGAAAATGGATAGTCCATACGTGCGATATTCGTTATAAAACACCCATATATGTTTTTCTTCGGATTTGATGAGGGCCTTGAGACGATTGTAGAGAGGTAGCGAGCGATGCCTCACTTCTTCAATCACCGTTTGCAGAATGATGAGTGGGGGGTGGAAGAGAGAGGACTCCATAAGATCCATCTGATCTTAAAGTATGAGCAAAGCCGACGATGGACAAGACCACGGGGGATTTATGGAAGGATGCTTCAAGATACCTGGGCTAGAAATACGTTCGTGTCTGGTAGAAGATAATGCCCGGTCGGATAGGCAGTGTTAGAGGTATCTCCCAACAGAGGCAACAACGATGTCTCCTTGGCATTCGACGATGAGGAAGGACAGAGAAGACATCCTGCAATACCACATGCGACGTCGTCTCGTAGATATCTTTCACGAATGACTAAGGATAATGAATGCGTGTGAGATGATGCAATTGGGAAACAACAACAAGTGAAGTGAAGGATAGACCGAGACCTTTGACGACCTTTCCTCTTGCAGTCTTTTTGAAGAATTTACGCTGTGTGACGACGGCCTCTGCCCTTGGCCGCTTTTTTATGGTGATTTCGACCATGGATGTCAGTTAGAGAATGGACGAGAATGACCTATGGCCAGTAGTAGTTGTATGATTAAGACGGTCAGAGATTTCGCCGCGGCTCGAAACAGAGCATTGCCGAATTGTCAGCATCTTGACATTCTCACATGACTCATGAACGCAAAGCTCAATAGCATAATAAAAAGAGGAGATGCTGATAAATGTGTATTGTTAAATACATAAGTATCTAGGTTAAAATAACTGCGGCCGCATCTACTCTTCGGGAGCAGCATCGTCACCCTTATCTTCTGGCTTGTCTCCTGAAGAATAGAGCATGGTAAGAAGATGGATCATACTACAAACACGCGTAGCCCTTACCAGATTCCTGCATATCCGATGTCCAGAGCGTTAAGTTATCGCGGAGGAGCTGCATGATGAGTGTCGAGTCCCTGTAGCTCTCTTCTGAGAGTGTATCTAATTGATCGATGGCATCGTCGAATGCTTGCTTGGCGAGATGGCATGCGCGGTCGGGACTGTTCAGGATCTCGTAGTAGAACACAGAGAAGTTGAGGGCAAGGCCGAGGCGGATCGGGTGTGTTGGCGGCAGGTCCGCGATGGCAACCTCAGAAGCAGCCTTGTACGCCTCCAGTGCATCGTCACCTGTCTGCTTGCGCTTGTCGCCAGTCACGAATTCGGCGAGATAACGATGGTAATCGCCCTTCCTAGTAGCATACCGTATTGATATCGCCCCATGAGCGGAAAGAAAGAAGTGATATGATATGTACTCACATCTTGAGGTAAAACACCTTGTCCTCTGCGGACGCACTCGAAGGAACGAGGCTCTTCTCCAGTACTTCAAGAATGTCTTCGCAAATCTTTGCCAGCTCGGCCTCGATCTTTTCCCTGTATCCCTTGATCATCGACACATGAGCCTCATTGCCCTTGGACTCTTCCTTTTGCTCGATCGACGAGATGATCCTCCAGGATGCACGACGGGAACCGATGACGTTCTTGTACGCGACAGAAAGAAGATTGCGCTCCTCGACAGACAAAGCCTGATCCAGCAAAGCGACTTGTTTCATGCTCTCGACCATCTCTACATGATCGTGCTTCAGAGATCGCGTGTGTATGTGCCACAGATGGCAGTGGACAGGGCCGGCTGTGATAGGCGTTGGGGCTCACCGTCATAGCGTTCAGCCTGCTCAGAGAGCTTGGCAAGGTAAACATGGGTGTCGCGCGATTCAGACATTTCTCGTAATCTTGCAAGGGAAGTGAAGGCGATGGGTTGATAAGGATGAGTGTTAGTAGAAAAGAACAAATGGAGAGAAGAACCACTCGCACTAGCACAGCGGGGCCTAAGCGGGAAAACGTTTCCCAGCCGGTAATTAGGAGTGGGTGACTTGATCTGGACAATCAAACAAGAAATTAGATATATCTTTTCTAACAAAACATTTAAAATTCTGGTATAGCTGAAGCGAGCGTCCCGGACCTGTATGAGACCTAGGCACTATCATGATAGTACTAGTAATTATAACATCATCTTCGCGATGCTGCTAAATAACTTACATTCTTGTCTTCTCGCCGGCATGATGAAGCAGTTCCATTCAATCTTCCATGGCCATTTCTGCACATACTAGTATACTAGGTAAGCAACAAATCCCTCAAGTTGAACAAAGATCGCCCAACTCGCTTATGAGTGTTTTCATACCGTTCAATTCTTGAAATGACACTTTCGCATCAAGTCTTATCCAGGTGAATCGTCACAACCCAACACGTTGCACAAACTCTTTGAAATCCAAGCACTAAAATGATTGTAATTTATTTAATTATCTATATATTACTAAAGTAGATGACTTTGAACAAAGGATGCAAGTAGGGCTTCCAGCTGACGTGCAACGGGGCTATCAATGACTGAAATGTGCCGATTAAGCACGTTGGTTGCCTGAAGCACCTCCTCACGTGTTGGGCAGTCCGCAGGTAATGGACGAGAAGTATCATTATTGTCTTGTGCTTCCTCCTCTGCTGCCTCCATGACGGCCTCAACAATCTCCTGATCTGTGATATCCTCCAAAAGCTGTGCCTCTCTGGCTGGCTGGATGACTTCATCAATACTCAAGCGGTTGCATTTCTGTAGCACCCCCTTGACCTCCAGCATATCTATCGCCCGCATGAGGTCATCTATCACCCGCATGAGCTCCGAGTCAGCATCGATTTCTTCGGAATCGGATGGCTCCGATTCTTCAGTATCTGGGGCTGGGGAGCTGTGTTGACTCGGAGATGATGCCGACGTATTGGTGCTCGAAGGTGGTAAGATTCCAGATTTCTGCCAACAATTGCGGATTGTTGTGGCGCTAATGGTGGCCCAGGCCGTTTCGGCTCTACGCATCGCCGTAAGCTGATCAATATCATAAATTTCGCTAGATGCAACTCCCGCGTTGTGGCTACTAATTACATGCGCCATGTAATTCAATCGATAATGAGCCTTGAAGCATCGAATAATACCCTGATCCATTGGTTGGACGTGCGCAGTGAAGTTTGGAGTAAAGCTTTCGACACGGATGTTTGTCAAGTCAGTCGGGACGATGTGACCTGAGAAGCTGTCTTGTAGGAGAAGGATTTTTCTATCCTGTTGTCGCAACTCCCAGTCCCATTCTCGAATCCAGTCTTGATACATTTCGGCGGTCATCCATGCCGTGCGATTCGAGCGATATCGAAAGCCTAGCTGAATAGCATTCTTGTCCTTGAATGCTTGGGGCTTCTTGGACTTTCCAATGGTAAACGCAGGAAGCTTCTCCGAACCATCTGCATTACAAGCAAAGACATACGTGAGGCGGTACTTCCATCCATTTTTACCAGACATTCGTTCGTCTGCCAGGCTACGGTCAGGGGGGTAACTGCGGTTTTGAATCTGAGAACTTTAGCTATAGCTATAAACACTTGGATGTACGTACGCGGAAAATAGCACCGTTTCGTCCATATTGAAAATGTCCCGGAGAGCAAAGCCAGACGTTGCAATGAGGTGACGCATTCGCTCTCGCTCGGCTTGGACTGTCTCTGGTCGTGCAGAAGTCTGGGCGGCCCCTCCATGTTGCCTAAACTCCTTTAGCCCAAGTCGATATTTAAACCGATCAAGCCATCCATTGCTGAGCAGCGGATGCTTATCATCAGGAATATTGGCTAGCTTTGCGAAATATTTCCACCTCTGGCGCAAGAGCTCGCCAGACATGGGAATACCATCCTCCATGGCTTTCTGAATCCACAAAACCATCATTTCGTCGATCCTTGGATAGGCGGTTTTGGACACTCTCCTTGACATCCTGTCTACGCCATTGCCACGGTTGGCCCACTGGGTACGCCACCGCAGCTCAACCTCGGGCCTCAGCCATTTAGAAAGAGTGGATTGACCTAAAGGAATCGTTGGGAACACGTTCTTGAAATGTGCTACGGTGTCTTCCTGGCGTACGCTATGCTCATGGTGCCAGTCGAGTATCTGAATGCGTTGCTCAAGCGTTGGGTTTTGCCTTTTGTAGGGACGTTGCGCCTTTCTTTTGCCTGGGTGGGTGATTGGTTGTTCTGCAGGCATGGTGTGTCGTGGGAAAGGTGCCAGTGCTTGGGCAAACTATGTTATGATAGTCTCCCTGAGTCATGGTCGCGGCTTACGACGATGCTTAGACATGATGTCATACTGATTTTGTAACTTCTGAAGAATATTCTCTCTAGAACTTTTATGAAAGCACTCCAAATATGCTTATTAATATTCTCTTTTGAGGAGCACAAGCTCAGCTGCACCGTATATGGAAGTTAGTCATGTGATGCGGTATACAAACGTATTAAAAAAAAAAAAAAAAAGTTAGTCATGTGATACTTGCGTGTAACGGAAGCATATTTCTCATTTAGTCACGATTACCTCATCAAATTCGACTTGGAGAGTTGGACGACTTCAAGTTTCTGAGGTTTAAGCCTGGCCTGAGAATCTGCATTGATTTAACTAACGCTGTAGTCCACTGCTGTTCAGTACTACCTTTCTCCGAATAAAATCCTTGTTCTATTCTCCTATGGTCCTTCTAAGATTTGCACCCTCGCCGACTGGTGCTCTCCATTTGGGCGGCCTGCGAACAGCCTTGATTAACCACCTCTTTGCTAAGAAGCATGGTGGAAAGTGGATACTACGAATTGAGGATACCGACGCTGTGCGCAACTTCCTGAATTTTATCTTGGGTTTTCCATTGCTCTTCTGCCCTCCCCAGTTTGTAACTTTAATGGGGGCACCAGTAGTACTGCCGCACATTTGAGCAAGCATAAACTATAACTCTTTTCGAGTCCTAATGGGCTAAGAATCCAAGTCATTATATATTTCCTTGCAATGGGAAACCCGGGTCAATTGACATTCCCTTAACTTATGCACATTCTTTAGACTCGCATGGTACCAGGCTCCGTAGACGGCATCTGCTCTTCCCTCGAATGGGCAGGCTTAAACTACGATTTTGGCAAGTCTACGACACCTAGATGGAATACTTTCGTAAACTAATCCTTCTTCAATGCAGGCCCAGGACGCAGTGGGCCTCATGGTCCTTACTTCCAAGTATGCATTCCTCGGCCATAATTTCGCAACATTACCAATGAAACTGCATAGTCTGAACGTTTGGATCTATACCATACATACGCCCAAAGACTACTCGATGTGAGCATGCCAAACACTTTCTCATATGCTCAGAAATTTGAGTGCAACGTTTTGTTTAGTCAGGCCATGCATATCGCTGCTTCTGTTCCGCTGACAGACTTGCCGAAACTCGAGAAAAACTGGCACGATCGGGCTCAAACAGTACATACGACAAAGCCTGCCTCCGTCTAACAGATGAAGAAGTCGCGCGCCGCGTCCGTGCAGGCGAAAAGTCCATCATTCGTTTCAACGTTAGTTTTTCAAAACGCTCCTTTGTATTCTCTCATTTACCGGAATCATGACATAACTTGATTAGGATGGAAACATACCTCCAAGGTCAACCCCGCCAGACCTTGTCTTTGGCCACCTCCGCGATGCACACGCATCTCTGCCTACAGATCCTGTTCTACTAAAATCAGACCTTTTCCCTACTTACCACCTTGCCTCTGTAGTGGATGATCATTCGATGGGAATCACTCACGTACTCCGGGGAGAAGTTAGTTCCTCATATTCTTCTGTCATGTCATAGACAAAAGTAAGGCTCACAAGTATCTAGGAATGGCTCTTATCGCTTCCTCTCCACCTCGACTTATATGCTGCGCTTAACCTGAAAACCCCTCAGTTTGCCCATCTGCCTCTACTCCTCAACCCTGACGGATCCAAGATGTCTAAGCGAAACGGAGATGTTTCTGTGCAAGATTTCGTCGTGCGTACTATCAACATACCTACCTCATCCATCTTTTGAATTTATTGTAATGATACTTCAATCTTAAACCTCAATTGCGCGTCCAGAAAAAAGGATGGGAACCAGAAGCGCTTCTCAACTGGCTCGCTCTGGCCGGGTGGGGTACACAGCCGCACAACCATCCTCATACACGTGAATCCCACCATGGCGAACCGTCTTCATCCTCCACTCATGGAAAGATACCCGCCGCCGCGCCTGCTCCGGACAGTACGACGGTTATGACGCTCTCTGAATTAATTCAAGAGGTAAGTTATTTTTAAAGGGCGCAGCGTTCTGAACGGGACTGCATTCTTCTCGCGAAGTCGGAAACTAACTTCTCTTTAATCATGGCCTCTCTAGTTCGATATCACCGCTGTAACGCACCGAAGGACTTCTCTGGACCCCATGAAGCTCGAGTACTTGAACAAGCACCATCTGATGAGCATAGCTTCTAGACCAGAGGGGTTAACATCCCTCGCTCAGCGCGTCAAAACACCACTTGAAGCTGCTTTCCCTTCCAGGTAAGGAGCAGGCTCACAACTAAAAAGTATTTTATTGATATCTTTCCTCTTTATAAAGCAAATACATCACCACTGACTACATCATGGATGTCATCAAGACTCTTGGGGTAAGCTCTTTCATGTTCTTGTTAACAACACCATTTTGAATGACATCCGTTGTTCTTAGGGCGGACGTCTTGTGAATATACTCGAAATCGTCACCACCGTACCTTACCTCTTCACGGATTCTATCAACCTCACCACTGCCGAAGCCAAGGCGATGATCAAGTCCGTCCCAGAGGAGACTTACCGTAAGCTTCCCCCCCCCCATCTCCCCCCGTTTTTCTTATTATCATATCATC
This sequence comes from Agroathelia rolfsii, assembly GCA_018343915.1. NCBI lineage: Eukaryota > Fungi > Basidiomycota > Agaricomycetes > Amylocorticiales > Amylocorticiaceae > Agroathelia > Agroathelia rolfsii. Next base: position 5,283,241 of record JABRWF010000002.1, read on the forward strand.
TTTGTTACGAAACTGGACGTGTATTAATTTTAAGCCCCTCCCCTTCTAATCAGACACTATCATTCGCACCGTTCTTGACAAGCTGCAGACCCACTGGCCCGCGAACAACAACACTCAAGAGCTCGCGAATATCCTTCACGCCGAGAACGACAAGCTCGGCATCAAACAGCGCGTATTCATGACTGTGCTTAGACAGGCTGTCAGCGGTGTCAAGGTGACCAGCCCTCCTCCCTCTCCTCCTTGTCTAGATAAAGTAAAAACCCTGAAACTTATGACAAAAATCTTTCCTTAGGCAGGACCAAGCGTACCAGAGATCATGAACCTGCTCGGCCCTAAACGAACACGGGCTCGGTTGGAAGCTAGCATTGCATTATCCCATTAGCCCAAGGAGACTATTATAATAAGAACGTACTTCACAACACGAAGCTCATATACACACGAAAAAAACGCGTAGTAATAATGTCAAACATGATATATAATTAACGAGTAAGGAAAAAGAGAGAAACTTCTGCGTATTATACAAATGCGGTGCAATATAACAGGACAAACAAAGTAGAAGAAAAATTCTGGGTTCTTGTGCAAGTATCTGTGTGAGATTTGCTGTGGTACATGATGATGACGACTAATGGAAATCTATCCTACAACGTCTCCCATCCGCCACTATCGACGGTGCTTTCCAACTTACGCGCAACGACAGTTGGAATCCCATGGTTTAGCCATGTCCTCCTCACCTCCTCCCATCGGGCGAGATGAAGATATTGCCGACGGCCGCGCCTGAGAAAAAAATTACAAGAGTTAGTATCATTACATTATTCGGCTTGATGAAAAGATTGTCCGCGAACCTCATGGAATGATCGACTTCGCCATGAGCATCTAGATACGGCGACTGGGCAAAAGTGCCACTGTTCGCATAGAGGTAGAGCAATGAACATCTTTTCACGAGGAAATACATTCCAATCGCTCCACCGCACCTATCATCGACAGTTTCATATCAGTTGTCCCTCTATATGGTGCAAGTAGAGGAAAGGACTTACTCTCGAGTATGCACATTGCACTCCCCTCTCCCTGTCCCATCTGGATCCTGGCAACAATGACTCGCCATACACACCGTCGTACCACAAATCAAACAGATGGCTGCGTCAGTAGGAACACTATCACAGTGCTTACATTTTAATGCTTGATCATGAGACCCGAAGAGACTGTCGAGGATCAAAGGTAGCCTCGCAATTTTGTACACGCCTGGGAAATCGAGCATCACACCACAGTTGAGCTGCGAAGCTGCATGGGAATGGCCATAGTGGGCACACCATCCAGATAGCGCATTCTGCAATGTATCTTGCTTTGGTAGATCAGCAAGAGGAGGGATACCAAGGAATTTCAGGAGGCGAGTGTATTCGCATTCACTAGGGTCAAATTCGGGTGTAGGGAAGGCGTTGGGGAGGACAGATCGGCATAGGATGGCGGCTCGGCGAAGGAAAGGTAGTGTAAACGCATACAGTAGCCGTTCCATGCGGGCATCGCCAAAAGTCTCATACACCAAGGTCGCGGTGTGTTCAAAGACTGGAGAGTGTCTAACAACAGACATGAAAAAGATCCGCAGGTCACCGAATATTGCCTCATGAGCACGACGGGGAATTTGTACTGTATTTTGGCTCCTCGTCTTGTTGAGAATATATACGAGTCCAATCACCGTCCGGGCGAGACAAGCATGGAAAGTCAGCGCCAGAACATGCCTAAGCATGTCAGGCCCAACTGCTGCAGTCTCAACCAGAATCGTAAACGGATCGCGCAATAAAAGTGGATACGCAAAGGAGGTAAGAGAAGTGCGACTCCATTCGGGCAGCAGGCGCTTGATGATGGCCTGCCGAACGGCCTCCCTACCCTCGTCCGGTCTTGCTTTCAAATGCGATCCCATGAGTTTGGTGAGCACGAGCAGCAGAGTACGTATCATCCTCATCTGAGCGTCCGTGAGCGTATCCACGAGGAGTTTACCACCAGCATCTACACCACGCTGAGCAATCTCAATCGATGCGACCGTGTACCCAACCAGTTCTTCAGGAAGATAAATACCGGCGCCTCGTTCGCCCTGCTCCGGCTCCGGTCGATCACGCAGATGGCGAGTTTGTTGTGATATCGTCTTCGACACAGACATAATAAAGTCCACCATTTTGCCTTCATCCGCATTATCCCACCGATCAGGTTTCTTCGATATAGACATGTACCCCGGATCCTGCGTACTCCAGAATCCAAACTCCCCAGTCCCGTTTCTGAACTGTAACGAATCAAGCTGGAAGTCAGGTCGGGATCTCAAAATACTGATACCAGCCGCGCGGATCCAGTCAGAGAAAGACACTGTGCTCAATGCGACCGTCGACGGCTGAGACACGGGTAGAAGGACGTTTCCTAAGCTCTTGCAAAGAGGGCAAATAAACTCCTTTCGCGCAATGTTCTCCGGGTGATTCCTAGATGTCTGGGCTCGGTGGCGCTGTTTCGTGGATGCATTGTACATTTGGAAACACTCTAAGTGCATCATATGTGTGCATACGGATGAATGGAGACCAAACTTGGGGTGGTGCGAAGGGAATCCTTGGAAGTCCTGCGACGAAAAGTGCTCAGCGTCTCGGCGGTCCGCGTCGGGCGGGGGGAATACCGGCTTAGATGGTGCATCTGCGCGGTCTAGAGAGGAAGGCGTCTGTAGCGCTTCGTTGAGGAAATAGTAGTGCCCATCCAAATGGCGTCGGATGAAACGGCTGGGCTGGATTAGACCGAGCGTTCCAAATGCTCGTGTGTTATCTAGGTCCTCCTGACAAACGATACACGTTCCAAAGGAGGTCTGCTCTTCAGCCTCTTCATTCATGGCATCATCTTCATCGTCCTCAACATCGTCAAAGTTGATAGCGAAGCTAGCTTGCTGAGCTTTCATCTGCTTCATGATCGCCTCCTGTCGAGCCTTTGCCGCTTTCTTTTTCGCCGACTCTGGATCATCGCCTTCGGTAGGGTTGATGACCTGACGGTGCTGTGCGACTTGTTCCGGAACAACCTTCTCCATCTCGCTCAAGATCCACCGAATCCGGGGTTTGTACACCTTGAACCGCTCGTGGGTTTCAAGTCTGCAGAGAACATCAAGCAACGTCTTGTTATCCTGGAAATCCTTGACCGTCGCCAAGCTGCAAAAGACCGGCGCGCGCTCGATGATGGCCAGCATGGTCAGATGGAGGACCTGATCGAGTATAGCTTCCCCAGATGAAGCCGTCTCGCCCTCCGAATCGGTGATCATGACCACGTTGAGGATCGCGTAGAACATGACCTGCAACAAAGCCTCGGATTCGAAAACGGAGCCAAGGATCGAAAAGGGGCCTTGTGTGATGCCGAGCGGTTTGGGAACGATGACGGGCTCGGAAATACCTGCTTTCTTCATACGGTTGATGAGAACCGCTTCGACCTCCTCTCTCTTGTTACGCGTATAATGATAAAAGAAAGGGTTTATCTCGTCAAAGCACTCATCTTTGAGCTCGTAGACACCAGTGTCGAATGTCGATTCTGGTGGGCGGAAATTGGCCACTTCTTTGAGTACATGCTCGAAAGAGACATCATCCGCTAACCTCTCCGCGACGCGCTTCACTAGATCGCTGAAGGAGCACGGGCCCATGCCCAGAGCGTGGACAATCTCCCGGCGAATGACCAGAGGCAACGACATCCGAGAAGCATTGGCTGTCTCGCTAAAGATTGTTATAAGAATGTAGAGGACTTCCTCAACCATGCTAGCCAGCTGTGGCCCATCATAAACCGGGTGTAGAGTGATGCCACTAAAGTACCCCAGAAGCCCAAACCTATCAAGAATCGTCACAATGACGGTATTAGGGTCCAGAATGACGAGGGCGGTCTGGAGAATAAAGATGTCCTGATCGTAGCAAAGCTCGCGAAGCATGAAGTCCCGGTAGTGCAAAAGCTGTCCACGGATAGCGAACCCGTTTCGTACCCAAAGCCCGGTTCGGATTTGGGCGATCATAGCGAGGACTGTTTCGAGTCTTCTCAATATTTCACTCAAATGGAATATACTCTTACAGGTACTGACCTCTGAGTGGGAAATCTATCACGGTCTGGATCGCATGCTCACTAGCATTACGAAGGATCACATCTCGAACGCTCGAAAGCCCCACTGAGCTCAAGGACTCCTCAGAAAGCTGATCGACGTGCTTGAACAGCTCCGCTAGTAGCCAATGAAGCGAGTGGTGGAAGCTAACCCAGCCGTCGAGCACGTCAAACTGGACGATTTGATACTCCGCCCATCCGAAGCTGACATCGTGAAAATGGATGGGTGGGAACTTGGATTTATCTCGACTGCCGATCGTGGTGCACACGAGGAGGATCCGATGCACCACCGCGTTGATGGCAACGACGAGCTCGGCGGGGCTAGACCTCGAAAATGCCTCTCCGTACACCTTGATGACGCGCGAGAGGGAGAGGGTAACGTTGAAGACACTGATCCAAGCATCCGTCTCATATTCAACATGAGTCGCCACTGCACGTTTATTGGGGTTGATGCACATGAACAGCTGACATACGGCCGCGAACTGCGTCAGGTACTCGCGGTTGTGAGCAATCAGGTTCTGTACAGGACCGTTGTGACAGAGATAGCGAAGGTCGCTGAACACAGGCATGAATCGTTTGGATTTGAACGGGAAGCTTTCGACATCGACATCGGTGGTCTCGTTCGGCGTATAGGAGATCCGCTTGTCGGCGATCTGGTTCGTGAAAAAGGCAGTGATGATGGCTAGCAGCCGAGTGACAACGTCATAATGCTTGACGATGTGATAAGCAACGGAAGGAACGGTGAAGAGTTGGAGAGCGAAATATTTGATGGATGTTTCCGCCTCTCTATCGATCAGAAGGTACGCGTCGATAACACGCTGATATACATTTGCAAAATGTCCCGCTAATTCGGGTGAGTGACGGGTAAACTAGATGATACGATGTATACGTACCAACAGCCAATTTATGCTCATGGGATAGAGTCAGAATGGACGCATATATCTCCTTTAGACTTAAACGGGGTTTCTTCCATAGTCTCGTATGGTACAAGAAAAGGCAATCAATTCGGGTAGGGTCGGATAAGCCGGCGGTAGGCGGTGATGGTTGGTTTGGGTACGCCTTGCGTGGAGACATCAGCTCAACGGCAATCATCTCTCTCAGGAATAGCGTGTCTGTGATGAGGCGACTGCGGGTCAAATCAAGAAGCCATTCGATGATGACGGCAGAGACTTGTTCCCGAAACGTGTCATATGCTCTGCGAACGGTGACTCCCAGGTCGACTTGGGAGATTATTTGGGCAGTCTCGAGGAGCCGATGTACATTATTGTGCATATCGACGATCTCGCGGCCTTGTTCGTCAATATTCTTCACAATCATGTAGGCCTCGTCATGCGTCTTGTTCGTGGTATCAAGGATGAGTTGGATCACCTCATCGTAAGAGTGCTTGTCGTCATTCCAAATGAGTACACAGTAGACGTCCTTCATCATGGGGTCGCCTGAGGGTTGAGCTCGTAGATCAGCTTCGGTAGTAGGGGGAGGGTTGGATGATTCATCGGGGGAGTTGTCCAAAGTGTCCAAGATAAAATCCAGCGCGTAGCCAATGGTGCGCTTCATACTTTCTTGAAGTTCTTCCGTAACTGGTACGCGGAAAGGATAGTTCTTCACGGGCTCTAATTCCGAGCCCATGACCGCCTTCCGTGGAGTCTTGGGTGGGGGAGCAAGGGGACGACCTGTAGGAGGGACCCCTGCGATAGGTAGATGGAAGGGACAGTCTATGAAATTACGCCAAGCTTCCGCGTCACCACAATCGCAGCAGCCGCCGGATTGCTGAGCAATGAAAAAGCTGACGTTGTGATCACTATGGTTTGTGGCATGAAAGCATCGGGAGCAGAGAACGCAGCTGTCATCGAGCGAACAATCTCTTCAAAAAATAAAGCGTGCTATTAGTAAACAGATATACAGTTTGGTTATCAAAATGAGGACATGGCTTGACGTATCATGGTCTCTCATGAGGATATTTGGAAGCTGACAAAGGCAACAAAACGCAACTTACTTGCATCTGAAACAGCTTTCGCCCTTCTTGAATATATGCCCACATGGACGCCCTGGGATTACTGGATCATCTTGGCCCGCCCCACAGTAGCCCGTTGAGAGTTGTGCCTGACTAATAGGAAACTCCTCAGAGAAGTCTATTGAAGATGAACCCAGGAAGAGACCAGAAGTAGCACCCCAGAACGAGTTGCAGAGTTCCTTGAGAATTTCTTTTCTCGTTGCAGGCGTGAACTGGTAACCCCTAGATCCAGGCATCGTCTCAATTGCGAAACGGAGATGATAGAGAGGATCGCTTGTGGGAGGGGGCTGGGGCACGCGATCTTTAGGCGTACGGAAAGATGGAAAGAGTGATGTCAAGCTCATTCTTTATCAGCATAAACAAAGCAAAGGTTGATGTTGAAAAGACACGTCTTGGTGGGAATCTAAGTGCTTAGGCCTTGCAAACGGCCCACGGTGCTCGTACTGGTAGTCGTGGTGAGGTGCCAGTGTGTGCACAAGTGAGTATGCTGACATAATCAAATCGCTATGATGTAGCACCTGCCTAATCTGGACGATCAATTTGCAGCGATGTTACATTTACGCACACACCAGTTTAGTTTGGATCAGTATTGAAAATTATAGGCTGGGAAGCTCATATAAACAACTGCACGACCTTTAGCAGTGCAAAATTCTCTTGCCCTGTGTGCATACGGTTTTTAAATAGTAGAGCCGACTTACCCAAACACGTGTAATTCGAGTCATAATGACCTTTACTATTCGCACTATCTTTGGCGGCGGTGAAATGATTTACTTCAGAAACAGAGGACAAGTACAGCTGCACAAATTTCTTCTCGTCTAGACAATGATCACTGCAAATGTGTTCGGTCCTGCCAATCTGGCCCTCAATGCCCTGAATCCAAAACAAATCGAATTCTTGCAAGGACTGCCCAAAGCCGAGCTTCATGCGCATCTAAATGGCTCCATTCCTCTCGCAACGTTGCAGAAGCTGGCAAAAGAATACAATAGTTTAGACGATGGCCAAGACCAGCATCAGCTCCTTATCAAATCAGGATTAGAGCGTCTCCAACACCGTGACGGCGTCGTTCTTGAAGAGATCGGAGACTTCTTTGGTCTCTTTCCCGCCATCTACGCACTCACCTCGACCCCCGCGGCACTGAGCCTGGTCACCAAAGATGTGCTTGCGCAATTCTTGCACGGAGAGCATCCACAATGCACCTATTTTGAGCTGCGGACGACGCCGCGGATCACCACCGCCCTCCCGACTCGCGAGGCGTACCTGAACGCCGTCCTGGACGTGGTGGAGTCCTACCGGCCCGACCAGGCGGCGCTCATGGTGAGCGTTGATAGGAGGATGTCTGAAACGGACGTCCGAGACTGCATTGATACAGCCATTCGATTGAACGCGAGCGGCAGACGGGTCGTCGGCGTCGACTTATGCGGGGATCCGAAGGTAAATGAATAGTCTCCCACTGGCAATGCATCCGCCAAAACGAGTTGCACACACACCCCTGGCCCTTTCCGCCGACCTCTATAATTGTTCTGATGAACTAATAAAGAGCGAAAGAGAGAAAAGGAATGTGTATATGTAGTGACGAAAACTTTTTTCTTCTTCACAGGCTGGAGACATGTCGCTATTTGTCCCGCATTTTCAGAGAGCGAAATCCGCAGGCCTCGGAATTACATTACATATCGCCGAGGCGAGTATAAATTTTGCTACAACCGACAACGAAACTTACCTTCAAGTTACCATTGTACAATATGTTCATTTCTCTCTCTTTTTTGGTACCGCACAGACAGCAGAAAATCCCGTGGAAGACACTTTGACGCTTCTGTCTGTCCCTCCCGACCGTATCGGCCACGCCACCTTCCTAAATGACGAAGCGCGGGCCTTTGTTCTGGAGAAGAACATTGCTATTGAATTATGCCTGAGCTCCAACCTCCTGTAAGCGCCTCAAATTTTCAACCGTATTCCTTTACTGCCAGAATAGGCAAAAGTACACCTGAGCACCGGAAATTGAGACGCTTAACACCTAAACAGATGCAAAACCGTCTCGGGATTGGACTCGCATCATATCTTGTATTGGCTGGAACGTAACCATACGATTTCGATCTGCGTAAGTCCGCGTCCTTTAAAGGGGAAAAAGAAAAGAATCCGCTCGCAACCGAGTTCACTAACACTGATCACTCACATGACTTCGTTCCTTTGGGTTCCTCATGTTCTTTTCTTCTTTTGCTTTCAACTCTCGTTTACTAGTCCATACATTATATACTGACTGTTGAAACTATCAATGCAGTCCGACGACGTGCTTCCATTTAGAACATCCCTTCTAGGCGAATATGCCCTGCTACTCGCGCCTAAACCGATCGGACTGGGATTGTCAGAGAAGGATGTCAGGGACATTGCGCAAATGGGGTTTAGAGCGAGGTTCGGACAGAAGTGAAGTGCTCTGTAAAATATGCACATGTCGTAATATCATGATGCAGTTTTTGATAAAGCCACGTTGACGCGGAACTATGAGCACAAGGGTGTATAAATTGTTTACTCGATGGCACTAATATGTTGTACTTGGCTTTATTACGTTGACTCTCAGGCTACACGTAAATCGATGCGGGGTATGGTACTAAACAATTACAGGTAATCCGAAAGAAAGCCGTAGGAATTTTGACCAGTGACCGAAGGATCTTTTGCACCATCAACATCAAGCTGATCACCAAGGCCAGGAATAGCCCTCAGCGTGGGATGATGGTACAAATCGGATATCAGGACATCAGCGCTCGTTTGAATATCTCTATTGTTTTCCTTATGCTTCGGATGAATTACCATAGAGTTATGATACAAGTCCCATCGCAAATACAATCACGAATCTGAACAGTCTACAGCGACGGTACTACTAGGACTCGGAGTACGCCACACTGATAAGCCTGAGTGACATGATGTTCATCATGATTGCCTTAGTAGCTGACAACGTAGTGCTAGTATATATCTTCCCATCAGAGCAATGTCTGAGATTCTGATCGACAAGATTCGTTGGAGCACCAACTTACCATATTCTCAACAGTGTATTTCAATTTTTGGTCTGGAGGCTTTTGTGTCGTCGACTTCGCGGGAAACTCGTCGGGCTTGATGTTCATTTCAAGCCGCCGTGTCTCACAATCGCCAGTGCGGTACATCCCGTCTCATCTCATTAATTGGTGTTGCAGCTACTCACACTCTGCTTTTCAAACAAAAGAAATTAGGGACCTGGGATATGTTAATCTTACACAGGATGTCAGACCTATCCTGATTTGCAAACATCGGTTCAGACTTTTACTTTTTTAGTGTCACACTAGCACTGGCAGCAGTGGAACGAGAAAGAAGAAGAAAAAACTTTAACCCTCCAAGGCCGTGGACTTATCCGTGTCCGTAGCAGTCCCCGATATGCCGTATAAGGGAGTAGTTCCCGTCTTGACTTTCCCTCCTGGTCTTGTTTAATTTGATCGACTTTAATCCCCAGCCTTCCAGGCTCTTCTTGCCCCTAAAAGAAGTGTCGAACCGCGGAGTACTATCACCAACCTTCGTTCCTTCCTATCGATGCACGCATGGGTTGTTGTGTCATAATGATGAATCGTGATAATTTTCGAGCCGAAATGCTTCTAATTAGAACGTAACGGAAGAACAGAGAATCCAACCGCATTCCTGCTGAACAACCGGGCTGCCAGTGAGGAGAGCCCACATATCCTCTCTGCCTATTACAGCGACGCTTCCTTTTGGCGGCCCACTTTGCATGTGCACATGGGTGCGATCATGATCTGGATCTCTCCCTCCTTCGCCTCTTGGCGGGATATATGTCTCAAATTTATCTATGTGGGGAATTTGTATATAATAATGACATCCGTCCTCTCCCCTCTCTTGATTGCACACATTCTCTCAAAGCCGACACTCGCCCCTTGTCTCTCAGTGACTCCTCTCTCTGTTGCCTCTTGCCATCTTTGTGACTTGTAGCGACTACTACTGTTCAAGTCGATTATGGCAGAACGTCTTGCACAGCTATCTGGCCACCTCACTGCTTCGTATAGTCGTGGGCTCTTAAAGGGCGATGTTGCCATTATCACAGGTTTGACCACTGTCTCAATCGCTAGCAACGACACCTAGCAGTTAAATGACTTACGTTTTTATTGCTACAGGGGCCGGGCAAGGCATAGGCCGTGCAGCCGCTCTCCTCTTCGCCAAGGAAGGTGCCAAGGTTGTGCTCTGCGAGTAAGTCAGATTTTCCTCCTCCTCCCCCTCCCTCCTCCCTTTGCCCTTCTTCGGTTTAGAGTTTAAAACATTAGAGCATAACGTGACTCATCATGATCATTTGAACGAATCACAGTCTCGATGGTCAAAAAGCCGAGTCGGTTGCTCGAGAGATTCTGGAAAACGGTGGAGACGCCATGGCCATCCCTGGAGATGTTATGGCCGATCATTTCCCGCAGCAAGTGGTGCGCGAAACGATTGGGTACGTTGGGTGTTTCCTTCTTTATTTTTTCCTTCTCTTCATGGGGGATTGTTTGTCTCGCTTGTTTCACCATCTTTTGATTTGCCTGATCTAAAAACAACGACTAACAAAAAATAACGATATGTATGTACGTATTTAGGAAGTACGGCAAAATCAATCACATCGTCAATAATGGTAAGTCAATTCTCGGCACTCCCGCGCCCGTGCGGACATGCGGGTGCATTCATCACAACTTTTTTTTCGCACCGATACTGATGCGGGGGTGATTCTCGCCTCTTTCTTTCTGTCTCTCTTTCTTGTCCGTTTAGCGGGTTTCGCATCTGACAGGATGTTTCATTCAACCTCGGATGAATCCTTCGATTTGATCATGAACGTGCATGTACGCGCACCGTTTCGTCTCATTCGAGAGGCGGCCCCTTATTTCCGGATAAAGGTGCGTCATCAGCCATCATCATGGTCGAGGGAAAGCCTCTTGTTCATCGGGGAAACTAACTTTTTTTTTCTTGTTCTTGTCTTGAATGCCATAATGCGCATAACAGGACCCATCAATACCACGCAGCATCATCAATGTCTCCTCCACCAGTGGCCTGCACGGTTCAGCTGGCCAGGCCAACTACGCCACCGCCAAATCGGCCCTCCTCGGCCTGACCAAGACGCTGGCAAAAGAATGGGGCCCCGCGTACGGCGTGCGGTGTAACACCGTCGCGTTCGGTATTGTCGATACGCGGCTCGTCTCGCCCATGGAGAACGGGCAGGTCATCCAGCTCGATGAGCCCGGCTCGGATGGATGTGCTGGTAAGAAGCACATGGCCAGGATTGGAATCCCGCGCATGGCGAGGGAGGAGACGATCAAAGCGACTGTATTGAGAAGGCCCGGTACACCTGAGGAGGCGGCCGCGGCGATTTTGTTGTGAGTATTGCACGGCCCTTATTCTTTTCTTTTTTTGCTTTGCATTTTTGTTTTCTCATTTCATCATTTTTAGCCTCGCCTCGCCCCTGTCATCATTTGTGACGGGGCATACACTCGAGGTGTCTGGCGGGTTTGGATTGTGAGTTGAGGAGCAGTTTAAACAACATATTTTTATGCTTTAAGGGTCACACGGAATATTTTGGATGCTTATGTGTACTTTTATCAATGTAACTTTAAACATCTCAACCAATGTAAGAATGCGCAAGTTAAATAAAAACAGTTTGTAGCGATTCAGGGATTTCGATCAAATAGATAGCTGATCAAGTGGACATTTGCAAATCAATAGAGAATAAAGTATATCACAATGGGTGAAGAATATAATTGCAATGACATATAAGTACAAGAATGATGGTAGAAAATACAAGGACGTGATAATGGCTGCATGGATTACAAAGACAATCGTCTTGAGAAAGTTAAGCCCGGCCCTTCCTTTTGAGAGGCTTTCCGGTATCGTGCATTGTTCTGGGAGGTCGCTCATCATTCAACACATGTTTTCAATTTCCATCTTGTAAGAAAACTTACTTGCGCAGAATCTTAGCCGTAGGTGGCTCCATATCCACATCCATCAGACTATCAGAGATCCCAGACGCCCCTCCACCAATCTTCTTGCTCTTTTCCTTTTGCTTCTCCATCACATCCCTCAGCATATCGTTGAACGCTTTCTCATGCTCCTCTTTATGCGCCTTGTCTGCCGCCACCGCTTCACCAATTGTATCGATCTTTGCCTGCAGCGCAGCGAGCACGGATGACGTCGTTTCCTTCCAGTTTTGTAGGTCGAGGTAAAGCTTTTTCACCCTCTCCGGTTCGAGATCGCGGCCCATAGTATACTCCACCTCGAGTTGACGTTCTTTTTGATCAAGTTTGCCATGGAGGACGTCGAGGTAGATGGCGTCGATGATGAGATCTTCTAGTTCACGGATGTTGGAGATGTCGAGGTCGCGTAGAAGCTGATCGTATGATAGTATCTGAATATATACGTAAGTATACTAAGGGATAGAAAAGAGAAGGAAGATCTGGGGAGTAAGGGTGAAATGGCGTACTCGATGCTCGGATGCATAAGTGACAAGAGAGAGATGCTTCAACTTGGTAACTTGCGCATTGTTAAGTGGGGGTAGAGAAGATCTATTTTCTTATGAAATATATTTGAATCATGGTACTGAGGTCAAGTGATCATGAGCCTTACCGAGATAATCTTTGTAGGTCTTGTACGCAAATAGCTGCAATAGTGAAAAGGAAGGTGCATGTTGTTCATTATTTTGAAGCTATTGTTGCTCTCATGAGAGAGTATTTCGAATTATAGAGCATTTTGTATTTACTTCTTGAATGCTGGGGACATCCAACAGCTCTGAGAATACAAATACACCAGGCGCAGAGGTGGCATCTTGGATGAGCTTTGCTGCCGCTGCGCCTCTGGCAGACTTTGACATGAGCAGGAAAGGCTCTAGTTTGGCCGCAGAATGTGTTCCGAGCTCCATGTTTTACGATAGAGGTGCGATAATGAAAGCGCAGTAGAATCCTGCTGGCCGCAATGAAACACTGGCAGTCGAATGATGCTGAACTTGAAGTGGGTCAAGGTCACGGTAGCGACAGGGGCGGATTGCTATTTTTGGAGATATTATCAATTCAGCAAACTATCAAGTCCTCGCTCGTGGCTGCTTCATGTTGTGCCAGTCTCGTCGGTCTTTACCACGTCTACTCCGATGTACATTGCTCATCATACGATATTATGCTCCTGTATCCTTCCTTGAATTTATTTAGACCCCAAAGACTTTAGTTTGCTACATGATATCTGAGACACAAGACTGCCTGCACAGCACCATGTGAAAGCTTCCAAGTCGCTATTCCCTGATTTGAGCTGCCTGTATACCTTACGTGGCGATGCTTATATTATACTCTCATTTTGCTATCATTCATGAATCCAAGATCAGTGAAAATATCAGCTTCTACAGATGACGGTGATTTCTCCGTTTGTATCCAAGTTCTTCGCCTCCGGCTTCAAGTCTTCCTCTACAACCGCGGGTCTTGATCCTCGTGTGCTTCAGCGAACGAACAATGCTATATTTATTTTTGATACTCGTGGTCAATTGATGTGTCTATATCCTACCAACCAGTTTCTTGAACGAATCTCGCTTGGAATACATCAATACGTGGCTGTCTCAGGTACTTGCCGTAATCCAGCCTTCATGTTTGGGTCCCATCAATATCACTTCATATGTGCCACATATTCCTGTCACAAAATTTGAATCTAATTCTGTACGGTCTCTAGTGCCCATTTAATTTGATGGTCGTAGCCAGCATGCTTGCTGAGCTGGGATCTTCCGTTTAAACCGACCATGTTTGGCATTCAAGGGGCAATTGCTCAGAATACCCCATATGGCTTTTGGTCTCTAATAGTATCCATCACCCGTACCGCATCTACCAGTGGTACAAACCTCCGGCTTCGTAAATTTATACCCGTTCAGCCGGGCTTCATACAATTTGCAACAATTAATACCAGGTACTCATACATGACCGGTAGAGGCAGGGTTCCCTGAAACGCTTGTAGGCGCTCTATTCGTGAGAGCTTTGTTGGATCTATCGTATTGTAAGCCTACCGAGATTTTCCTCTTTCAAAACCTCGCTAATTACAAGTCTACCGTAAAAGGTCATCGGAAACTTCCGCAGACACCCATGAAGGTTACCGAAAATTATACTTCATGTACAAAAATAATACTACCCTCATTTCAGAGACAGGTTGCTAATCTATGCTTACAAGACACCTTACTGCTTTGGGTTCCGCCGACTGTACCTCTTGCAATAAAGATCCGTATGGATCGCGTATAGCTACATCCGCAACATAAGCGCGATATTGCCAGCGCATCTTCCTTGCACCCGCCCCTGAACTTGAAAGTTGGCGCACTCGATACGTCCGGTAATCTTGTTTACCGGTCTTGGATGCTCATTACCACGGGTTACAGCTTTCTTAAACGCACTTAGGTTGTTTGCTGGAGATTCGGAGCACCATCGCATTGCTTCATATATCGCACCTACTTTCCGACTCCATTGACATCGGATTCATGCTTCATCGTTCTTGGATTGGCTTTGGCTTGTCTATCGGGCGGAAGCGATGATCTGGGCTTACAATTGAGGTTGACGCCATCTCTTTTCACGTTTCCGGTGGTGGTTTTTAATCACAGACTCAAAGCAGGATATTCCCAAGCCGCTGTTGTGAAGAGTTACAAATTGCTGATGTTAGTGATGACCAACACTTCTAAAACGCCTATTAGTATCGACTTTCAATAACTAGAAGCCAGGATAAGTAGGACGGGTTTTTAGTCAGGAAAAAAATATTCTAATAAATTTATAGTCCACTTTTCGCTGTCATTTTGTAACGTTTTGGGAGAGAGTTGCGACCGTCAATTAAAGTATTCTTGCTCTTGAGTTACCCACATTAGTAAGAGACATACATATACATGTACATATATAATTGAGCAAAATAACACACCTATTAGTAACTAGTTGTTGAGATGATGGAATCACTAGTCTAATCACTTTTTGCGTACCGCCATCATCTCACTACGCTTCAAGATAAACTCGTTGCGACTTTTCGTATCAACATTGGCACCGGCATATTATACTTGTTATTGATCATTTCATTGAAGAACCGCAATGTCTGCTCGCACCTCATTCCAGGCCCAACCATCCTCTGCACAAACGTTCGCATCCACTTCTGCCTCCGCCGTTGTCCCATCAACGGGCAGCCTGGCCATGCTCGTAGATCCCCCAGTTCGACTTATGGACAGTGCAGCCATGGATTACTTTGTTATTGAAATGGTCGAAACTCTACGCTCGAGCGCCAGCGTCGCCGTCGCACGTTCCAAACAGATCGAGCGAGAGATGGTCGAGGCGGGTCTTATCCCTGCTCCACCACCACCGGCACCTGCCCCGCCTGCGGACGTATTAATGAATCAACGCGACTCGACAGTTAGTCTCGTATCCGTAACGAAAACATCTGCTGGTGGGCCGAGATTGGGGGCAGCAGCAGCCGTTGCGGATGAGGCAGAGGAAGCAGTTAGATATAGACTGGAGCTCATCGGTATGCATGTCGGGGCAAACTTTACGGAGAGGTTACTTGCATTGATCATCATTTCTCACTTGAGTCTTGAACTGAGCTATTTTCGATATATGCAGGCTGTGTCGTGACCGTCCATTGTTTGCGGAGACTCTGGATGTGATCAAGTTTGTCTGTAAAGACGTCTGGATTGCGCTATGGGACAAACAGGTGGATAATCTGCGCACAAACCATCGGGTATATGGCACTAGGCTATCCATAAATATTCATCTTACTAACTCAACATGTGGCCTCTATGTATAGGGTGTCTATGTTCTCCAAGACAACGCGTTCAAGCCCATCTCGCGACTGTCAGCTTGGGAAGGAAGAGCCGAAGCAATAAAACGAGCTAGACTGGTTTGTTTCCCACCATGTCCTTCTGACGGTTTGCAATTGGCTTGACTTGCGAAACTGTATAGTACACTGCTATGTCGGCGGGTATAATTAGGGGCGTACTCTCACGCCTTGGTATGCAGGCGACTGTTGTGCCGGAGGTAACGCACGTGCCACAATGCAAGTATTACTTTAAATCACAGTATATTAACAAGTGGAATCTAATCACAGTCTGCTTTAGGTACATTTCAAGTTAAACTGCCCAAAAACCCTTGAGCACAATGACTGCGATCGATGTATTCATTCCGTGCCTGCCTATCAATTACGTCGACTATCACACGTACGGCGTTCATCACCGGCACTCATGCTGCATACTTGATTGCCAAGATCTATTAATTTGTACACCAAATTTGTTGGTCGTAGCATACGCACGGGTTATTCATGCGTAGAATCGCTGATGGGATAGAATGGCAATGTGCCTCCCCTTATTATCGAGGTTCACCATTCTATTATTTGTAAGGGAATGTCGACCAGGAGTCATGGGTTAGTGCCGTGTTGGATGCCCAGATGTATTATTATTTTTGTAGCTATATCGAAAGCAAATTGATTCCCTTTGTTTCTCTTGATATGATATCGCACAACCTGCGAGTATTCGCCTTTTCGACATTGATACATCACGTGATTACACATCCCTGCCAATGCTGAGTTCTTACTGCCCTTCGAGTTCTACTTCGACCATAAAGAACGTCTACTATTTCGACAGGATACTGATATCCGTACAGTATAACTAACGACTCGGAAAGCGCTCGCGCTTTATCCTACTCTTTTCGATACACATCGCTGCAAGACCTCTTCTATTCTGGGTACCAATAAACTCTCGGATCTTACTGCACATCTCTATCAAACGCTTTCTACGTTCCTAAGCTATTAACATCAGAACTCAGTCATGAAAGTCAAGGTTCACCACTGGCACGCTGTTGCTCAATGGCGCTGGGACCTCGGCACGAGCTCCTCGAGTGGCATTGCCGATAACAATAACGATGATGACGAAGACGAAGACGTATGTGGCATATGCCGTGTCGCCTATGAGGGATGCTGTCCAACGTGTAAGGTGCCAGGAGATGACTGCCCGCTGAGTATGCATACCCTTTCCGTTTCCATGTTGAACATAGAGGACTCATTAAGAAAAAAATGAATGCTGAACACACTGACAGTATGGGGCGAATGTACACATGTTTTCCACATGCACTGCTTGCTTAAATGGCTTGGGACTGCTGCAAGTAAGCAGCAGTGCCCAATGGACAGAAGGACATGGGGTGAGTTGATGTGGCTATCTCTCTTCCCCTCTCTCTCTCGTCTATATGATGATGAAGATCACATCGATTTCTGTCTTTTGATGCGATACGAGCTCTCATTCCCTGGCTTATCATTCTTTCTAGTGACCGCTGAAGGCAAAGTAGGCAGTGGTGGTGGTGGTGGTGGTGGCGGCGGCGGCGGCGGTAGAACGAGCGGAGTAGCAGGAGCAGGCACAACAACAACAACAACAACAACAACAACGGCATCCACATAATCTCGTCATATAAAGCTATCCATCGCATTACTTAGAGGACTTCGAAACCCCTTGACAAAAAAAAAACCGAGCCACAGCGGCAACAACAGTGCAGTAAACGAGACATCTGGCCCAATACCTCGGTTTCAAACAAAGATTATCACCCCCAAGGCTCTCCAGATAACCTGAAGATACCAATCTCGCTGATTGTACCGGCCGTGGGACGAAGCAGCAACGCCATAGCCCTCCTACCTTGCTCCCGCCACGTACACACAAGTATTATCACACTACACCAGACTAAGCCTGCCCTTCTGAATGGAATTTTGGAAAATCCAGATGCGTGCAAGACGGCAACGCTATGCATAAACCCGAAAATGCGCGTTGCTATTTCAGATACCCTTTGCTTTACCAAGTAGGACTAACCTCCGAAGTTCCAAGTGCTGATGGGTGTGCTTACTACCACTGGAAGCGTATATATGTACATCTCACAGCTACCAATTCGAGCCCAAGCAGACAGCATAACAACGTCCAAAGTTACATGTACAAAACTTGCCAAATAGAATGCACAGCTATCCATTTATCTCATTTCTGACGTTGTTACTCGGCGCACATGTACACATAAATATATCACGTCATTGCGCATGCAGTAACTGCGTTGATGACAAGACGTATAAAGAACAAAAAAAAAGAGCCAAGTCCGTAGTACGACGTAGTATAGGCACCAACGTCGTTTTTTTTTGTGCAAATCGTAAGAAGTCAAGAAAGAAGGAAAGAAAAAGGACATCATAATCATGAAAAATGATATCTTGATGATGCACTAGGTGTGTGGTGGTGAAATTGTAAGTCGAGCGGTGAATCTGATGATGATACAAAGAAAGAAAAGGAGACGGAATGATGTAGGAGCAAGCGGGCGGGCATACTACTGGTACAAGAAAAAGAAAAAGAAAAAATGCACAAACAAACCTGAGGGGGGAGATCATCAACATCAACAGGAACGACAGCAAAGGAAAATACAAGAGAAATGTAGAAAAAGAAAAGATGAAAAAAAAACCATGAGAAAACCCGCATGTACATTTGTATGTATGTATGTGTATATATCTAACGACATCGACGAGCAAGCAAGAAAATGATGAAGGGAAACGCATAAGAAGAGAAAAAGAAAAAGAAAATACGGTACAAGTACAACCAATTTTTTGGCCAAACGTTCTCCCTATACATCGTACAACAGCAACGACGAACCCGTATCTTCTTTATGTTTATGTTTATATATCTGTGTATATGCGGACAATCGTGACATTAGAGTCCGTATCCCTCTTCTCTCTTTTGATTTTGTTCTGGCGACGTCAGGGGCAAGGATGGAAATGACCCTATCCATGCATGTCATCCGACTCTTAATTGGTGTGTGTGTGGGGGGGGGGTATGAGGTGTCTTTTTTTTGGCGGGGTGCGATCGAGTGAATCTTCTACTGCTCGTAGCCACCAGGGCCTTGCAACGACGCCATCCAAATTCTGGTCTTGTACAATCTGTTCATGTCGTGTCGATAGTCAGCATCAAAAGCGACAAAAGGGGATAACCAAAGTCAACGACGAACCTAAACAACTCCCTGACCAACTCCCTGAAGTCAATCCGCTTCTCGGCGACGAAATAAAATGTGAGCTTGCGCCGGTCCCACTGGTACTCGGCATCGATGACCTCCATCGGCAGCTTCTTCTGGCGCACTTTGGACTGGCACAGCTGCAACGCTTTCGCCTCGTCTTGGCTTTTCGCGAGCAGGAGCCTTATGAGGGGCAAAGGTTGTCAGATCAGTAAGTGCAACGGGGAATAGGAAATTAAAAATAAACGATTACGCACTGTGCATCAGCCGGACCCGCCTTGCCATAGATCCTCTTCGGGCTAAGCTCCTTCTTCCCCTGCGTACCCGGCGGCGCCGCACCGGGACTCATCGGCTGCTGCTGTCCATCCTGCTGCACCGCCGCGGCAGCCGCCGCCGCCGCTGCCAAAATCTGCTGCTGCCTCTGGAACGCCTCGACCTCTGCGAGCGTAATGCGATCGTTCACCACCTTGCCCAGATCCTTGCCGCGGTCTGCCTCGACGATGACGTAGTCGCCCACGCGCACGTCCGTAGCGGAGAGCCCATGCACAGAGGAGTCGTCGGGAAGGTAGAACAGGTCTGTGCGGCCCGCTTTGAACTCGACGATGTAGAGCGGCCAGGTAGGCGGCACGGCGTGCAGGGGCACACCGCGGCCGAGATCGGTGAGGGTTTGAGACGACTGGACGTTGTTGCCATTGTGATTTGTTTGGCCGTTGTGGTGCGACGCGTCAGATGGCGCGCGTTGGCGGTGGCCGGTTTGAGTAGAAGAAGTAGTCGTAGTTGTCGGGGTAGAGAAGAACGCCGCAGCTGCTTGATGTTGCTGGCGCGTCCCGTTGGGCGAGATGGGCGACGTGAGCCCACCGCCGTTAGCAGCAGAAAATGACGTCGTACGGGCGTGGGTTACGCGGCCCAAGTTCCCGTTCTCACCTACTGCGCCCGAGCCATTGTACTGCCCGGACAGGAAGCGCGAAGTACCCAGAGTCGACTGCGGCTGGCCATATACCTCCGCAGCAGCGAGATCAAACGCTGACGTAGTTGACGTCGCCGTGCGCGGACTGCCCGTATCAAGGCTAGGTGACTGCAATTGTTGACGGTTACTAAAGGAGCTCGTGGAGGGGATATGGAGACCCAGTTGGTGGCGATACGAAGACGGACCACCGCCAAATCCAGCACCCGAGCCAAAGTCTTGCGAAGAGAGCGGAACATGGATAGGGAGCGACGAGGGCTGGCTGGGCGGGAATGCCGACGAAGAAGACGAAGAAGACGCGCCGCCAGGTCCATCGTGCAGATTCAAACTATTCAAGTCATCCGCGAGATCATCGTCCGAGAGCATGAGCCCGCCGCGTGCAAAGGATGAGGTGGCGGAGGACTGGAACATGCTGCCGCTGCTACCGCCAACATCGTCGTTGTCCTCATCGGGGGCGTTGAAGCCGATGATGGTGCCCCGTCGGGGCTGGACAATGCTAACGCTGTGTCGCCGGCTCGTCGTGCCGCTTGCGCCGCCCGATTCATCGCGGAAAGCGTGATGCTGGCCACCAGCCCAGAGCTCACGGAACGTCGAGCTATCGTCAAGCAGAATCTGGCCAACATCACGCACAAACGGGCTCATATTACTAATATCCGTCGGGTTGTTGTTGCTGCTCCCATTTCCACCGTACGAGTCGAAAGCGGACGAATACCTGCCAAGAGTACCGCCAAGGGAGCCATAGCGGCTCCCCGCAGGCGGCTTGATATCGCCGTAGCGCGAGCCGGGGATGTTGAGCGGATTAGACGAGAACGCGTCAGCGCCCCAGCCTTGGCCTGTGGTGCTGTTGAGTGGTGAAGAGCTAATGTTGCTGTTGCCAAAACCGCCGAACGCGCTCTGACGAGTCGTCGTCGCCAGCGACTGCGAACGGCTCTTCGTCGGATCAAAACCAAATGTGCTCCGTCCGCGTGGCTGGAGGAGGGGAGAGGGCACGTAGCGTTCCTCGTAGGCAGCATCACTGGCTGCCTCGGACTCGTCATCCTCAAACGTGGACGCGAATGCGCGGTCACGCATCGCGCTCGAAAACGTCGATTGTTGGGGGCTGGCCGAGAAGGAAGAGGAGCGGGTGGGAACGGACATGGCCATAGGCATACCCATGCGCCCAGAAGCAGAGGAGGCGGAGGCAGAGACGGCGATAGAACCGGAGTTGGTACGGGATGTAGACCAGGGGGAGGAGGAGGGGGAGGAAGAGGAGGAGAGACCGGTGTTGGTCGGGATGGGGATCGTCTTTTGTTGGGAGATGGAGGAAGAGGTGAAAGACGAGGGCATGAACGATTGATCGTCAGTCGTTCGTGGGGGCTGGCTCGCCGCGCGCTGGCTGAGGTTGAGGTGCGAACCAGTCAAGAAGCGGTTGTGACGGTTGATGGTATCATCTGACTCGAGATGATGCCTGGAATCCATTGCAAACTATGTGCTATTTCTCTCTATGGGGACTCTATGCGATGAATAGGAGATGCGTAATAGGGTCGTGTGATACTGATTATGATGATGGGCTGCTGCTGCCGCTACTGATTCTGGCAGCCAATCCTATACCGAGTGGAAACGAGCTGATGAGCCACCGAGAGAAGACTAAAAGGTGGCTTGCATATGACCCACCGACTGGTAGATCAATAGAGAGTATAATACGGCAGATGGGGCGTCTATATGAGTTCACTGGCCGTGTGCACAAATAGAAATAAGAATGTGGAGATTGGGATGTAGCAAGCGGCTGGCCGAAAGAAGACGGGCGGAATTGGGTCAGAAGAGAGGGGCGGGGGCACTAGAGGGGGAATCAATGAGATGTGTCTAAGATCGGTATAGAGTCGTGAGTGGATATTGCTCTAGGGACGTGAAATGACGATGCTCTATAGATCAGAAAGCACAGAGAGAGAGAAAGAACGAGATGGTGGTCGATGGTCAAGAGTCGGAAATCCGAAGTCGTTTCTGGGGAAGGCCCAATTATCCCTGGCACATGACCCCATTATCCCCAGGTCACATGACATTTCCCCCTGATCACATGACTCCCTGCACATGTATGAACTCTATCACTCGGATTGAGAGCGCGCAAGTGTGGGACCAACGTGCAACCATTATCCGGTGAATCATCGCAAAAAAAAAAAAAAAAAAGAAAAAAAAAGTGTATAACGTCTCTGGGCTATTTGCAAAATGCACTCGCTGCCCATTGGCACTGGCTTGAGCCACCATCACCCCTTTTTCCACCTTCGACGAACTTAAGAAGAAAGACGATTGGATTGGGGTACGAATGATGTGCCGAGTTCAAGTCTCGCGGACATTGTTCACAAGACCGATATTCGTAGCCAGCATCATCATCAGACCGGATCATGACCACAGCCATTTGAATTGTTGGACGCGGCCTGGCTCAGACGACCTCTCTGGCGAATGATCCCGCTTGGCAGTGGCAATAATAGAAGTACATCGCATTCAGTCCTACACTACCTACACCCAATCATGATTCCGACTTCTTGCCAGTTGCCCGAAATCATCAGTCAAGATCAAGGCTAGAGCCTGGGTAAGCATACATGTGTGTTACGTTTGTTGTTAACTTTAATAATGAAATGAAATTGGTGTTGTCTTTTACATATTCGTACCAAGTAACACCCCAGACGACTTCTATAGGCTTCTTAAAAATGGCCGATTTCTATTTTTTGCCCATCTATCATGTACTGTTTTTTTTTTTTTTACGAGTAAGCGCCTTTGATATTCTATAATCCGGGATTCCGGGCCCATCTTGATTCCTGAATGCGTATACGACGCAAGTCGTCCGGGCTACAATCATTGGCCGAAAGACAAATTGTGTGCATAACTTGCGCTAGGTATTTCATGAAATATTGCTTAGTACTATAGCCTGGGCATCGGCTTGGAAGACGCTCATGGCCGAGCAAGAAGTGGGTATATGAGGAGTTTGCTCATGTATTCACGATTCCCATAAACGCCAACCGAAATGATTGAATCCATGGATTTATACATTCGAGTGGGTCGGGCTCTGTAGGTCGAGGTCGACAAGCAAAAATGTCATCACCACAAGTACAGCTTTCTTCACTTCTTCACAGCTCTTCAAGCTCACCGTATTATACAATGTGACCTTCTGAATGGCGATACTCAGGCCATTTCATGTTCTCAATCGTATTTTGTGCAAGGATGCAATGATATTCAGCATTCAATCCAGAGCAGTGTGAGGGTCCGGATCAAATGACCAAGAGCGATCATCTCCACTTCTCGGAATAAATTAGTAAACACGACGCACCTGACAGGTAGCGACAACCCGTTGAAATGCCTAAATCCAATTCAGGAAAAAGGTAAAATCGCAAATGGAGCTTTATACAGATGCACAACCTGATGACACGGTTATGCGCGATAAAATAAGTCCAGATGCCCAGAAGCACTGCTGAGCACCTGCAATGTCTTCGCCCCCGAGAAGAAAAAAAAGTCTTACCATTGAGATCATCATGATCAGCTGATCTCGACATACAGGAGGTAAGTGAAATAAAAGAAAAGGTGCCGATAGCAAACCGACAAACCGGATTTGGCGACTGGCATATGCATGAGAGACAGTCTAATTTATCGTGACGTAGTAGTGATGAAGCGCCGTGTCAAACACAGGATGGAATGAGACATCAGTTAATAATATGGCTATACATAAGCCTCACACATTCCAAGTGCCCCTGAGTGTGTTCATGTCGCTCAATGAACGCCAATAAATGTCAATGACGTGCTGGAGCAGTGCCATCTACAGTAGCTATCCGCTATGGGTAATTGAAATGCAAAAGGTACATACAAGTTGAGTTAGCTACGAGGGTGCGATGCAAATGCATAATAGTAGCACAAATGCAGAGATATAGAATGGATAGTACTGGAAAAGGACATTGCGATGCCGAGTGCCGTTAGGGACGCGCGCCCACATAGCTATGAGGATATCGATGTTGTTTACAGCCGTCAGGAGTTCAAGAGATTAAGACGCATACAGCTTCATCAAGCTAAATTGCTGTAGGCTATGCTGTCCCACCATAATGATGATCATGACGGTATGAGATCGAGGCCCTAGGTGGCTGCGAAGAAGTGAATACAATCCAAAGGGTGGTGGTGGTGAAAGCTGTGTGTAACTTGAAGGCAAATAGGCGGCCTGCAACCGGCTTTGGAACGGCAAGTTCGCAGTCGGGTTCAACCTCCAGTTCGGTTGGTTCCGAATCGGCGCAACCCTCAAGCTGGCCCACCTTCTTCAACTTGAAGTTATACGACTCGAATTTTGAAAACACTGATATGGCTAAATGGCCTCGCCTCTACACCGTTGTATGAAAAATATCCTACTGTTTACACTCCCATGTCTATGCATCATAATGCTCGCAGCTTCATGTTTACTCTATTTGAGCGCCTCTTCTTCATCTATTGTTATTCGGCATTTCCCGTCACTTGAAAGAACCTGGTGCTGGCCTTCTAGCTTCGCTTCATCTCTTGGATACTCTAATTCAAGACTATCCCACACTGCTGTTGCTGCCCAGTCTCTGGCCTTTGGCGTATTCTCCCATGTCTATGTCGTCTCGCTCGCGCGTCGATTCGATCGCCGGGCGGACATGTCCCGGCTCATGGATGGCTTGGGACTCGAGCGCACGAAATGGTCTTATGTGAATGCCACAGAGGCCGAGAGCTATATTGTTTATGACATCTTGTCTTCTATTGCCGAGCTCAGATCGGAACAGGAAAGCGCGCGGAACTCTTCAGCTGAGAACTTTTGGCCTGCCGACGAGGGTATACTACTAGCTTCGGAAAACCTCAATATCAGAAGACTTCCAAATTCTTCTGGGCAAGAGGGCGAAGGAAAACTCGGCGACAATTTGTGGCTTGGGTCTAGGAACATGACGTGTGCTGAGAGAGATAACGATATACCCCCCTTTGTCCCTGGCATGGCAGATTATCTGCGTCTCACGCCAGCCAAGATTGCCTGTTGGCATTCTCACGAAAAAGCTATCGAATTGTCTATTGCTCAAAATGATGCTTTCTTTGTACATACGAGCTCGACGCACTCTCTTAACGCATTCGACGAAAGCGCGCTTCAACCACATAAAGATCCTGCATATCAAGGTAACTGTATTGATGACACCTCTGAGAATTCAAGTCCTTCAAGGAGGCAACTTCCCATTCTCGTACTTGAAGATGACGTCGACATTGAACTCGACATTCAAACACGTCTCTCCGCCCTCTGGCCAGCGCTGCCAGAAGACTGGGACATCGTCTTCCTCGGCCACTGCTGGTCAAACGAGTCTAGTCACCCCGCCATAGCTTCTTACACTACTCCATTATCATTGCTCCCCGCACTATCTCGCCGCTGGTCTCCACTATCAAACCACCATTTATGGAAAGTCGGTGGGTCGTCCTCGCTGCTGGATACCCCTTCTCGAACGACGTTCCTTCACCCGTCCTCAGCCCCGAAGTGCACGCATGCATACGCGCTCTCACCTCGCGGTGCACACAGACTCCTCGCACACCTGCGATACAAGCCATTTGCGTACTCGAGAGCGCTCGATCAGGCTTTTTCGTGGTTAGTCTCTGGTGTAAGTGGTGATAGAGATGATGTCACATCCCGGGTTGAGAACGGGGATGGGAGGAAGAGTGTCAGCCGCGTCCCGAGGTTGAAGGCATTCTCGATCGTGCCGAGCTTGATCGTGCAGAGGAAGATTGGGAAGAGTGATGTCTGGATGGCTGGTGGTCGTGGTCATGATGGTGATAGAAATAGATTGGAGAATGATAGCAAGGTAAAGGGTAGCAGTTGGAAGGATGAGCTCTGGGATGGCGTACTTGCTACAATGGATAGAAAAGAGTTCAATATGGATTAGGTATTTCAAAATTTATCACTATCAGGTTATGACATTTACGCGGCGACCATGGGTTTATCATACGTAGTAAAGTGGCAACATAGGCCCTTCAGGCATGATAATACCACGATACACAAATGGATTTCCGTCTCATCATGGGCTTTGGCGTCATAGTTTTTTGCTCTAGTCAGAACCTCAGATAAGTAAATATGTTATGCTATTAGTAGTTGACGATCTTGGGCGCAATATTCGGAATTCTCAGGGTTTGTATTCCATTCCCACTCGAGACACCTATTAGACTGGTCTCCTGTAAGCAGACTGACACATCAGAGCAATGTAATTACTATTGCATTTGATATTCTCACAATTATCGCTATACCTCACCACAAAAAAAATAAAGGAGAATAGGATGGAAGTATTAAAAATCCTTGTTCTTAACACAAACCAGCATGGGTCCATGCTTTGAATGCCAAAGAGAGGTTAGATAAGAAGAATTTATAATGCCGCTCGAGCTTAGCTCATTCGATTTGTTTATAACAATCCCTAAGTACTACTATCCTATTGCGTCAAACCCTGGGCCTTAGCCGTGCGTAGCAGCCTGAAATTCCTGAATAAGGGCAACAGCTTCAGCCGAACGAGGCCTGACGTCAATCTTGTACGGTTCGAGGTGACTGATGGAAAGACTTGAGTGGAAATCCAAAGGAGTGAATATCCATTACCCACCTAATAAATCCTAGAGCTACACGACAGACGGGCTCTACAACAACACCATTCTTAACTTCCTTTTGAATATCAAAAACGGCTATAGACATCGTGCAGACAATGAACACAGTCTGGTCAGCGAGAAAATGGCCGGGGCACATTCTGTCAATTGACGTAAGCAATCAAGACTTTGATTAAGTAGCCTGAGAAAAAAATCTAATACCTTCTACCGAAACCGAAGGCCATTTCACGCGGATCTTTCTCAGGGCTTTCACCGAGGAAGCGCTCGGGCATAAACCGCTCGGGATCTTTGTACAGACGAGGGTCGTTCAGCATAAACCTTTCCAGCATTTCAGTTCCTACGTCAATGCCGGAGTGAGCTTGTAGCTCAAAGTAGGCTTACTGGACATTTGGTATAATAGTTGATCCTTTGGGTATAAAGTACCCTGCATGTACATCATCCTGAGATGTCTTATGGGGTACAGCTTGTTACATGAAGTTAGTCCTAATGATTATTTTACATCAAAATGCTGATTGATACTAACCGTTTGGTGTAACAACATTCCAGCGGAACACTTCAAGGATCAATGCATTGACATATGGAAGATGGATCCTATCCGTGATTGACGGAAGTCGTTGGGTTCCCACAACAGTATCTATTTCTTCCTGAGCTTTCTTAAACACATCAGGGTTGAGTGCCATAGCCAAGAAGAAGCCTCGAATAGCAGAAACTGTCTGCACATATCAATGTAATGTGAGAGATGGTGTCTGTATCTGATAAAGAAATCGTAACACGGCTCGGAATACTCACTGTATCTGCACCAGTAGCATAAATGACCATTGATGCCATCTTAATCGCATACTCATCCTCTCGTGAGATGTTCCCTTAGGCTAGAAGATCTGAAGTGAACGATGGTGTAGCCGTGCCTGCTGCCTAGATACCGAAAATGCTTGGTTAAGTGGAATTGTTCTGATATGTTTCATAGATTTCAGGCTATTTACCATTTGCTCCTTAACTAGTTGAAATGGAGTATCTGTAAACTCCTGAATTTGATCTGACCATTTCTTAGCTGATTTCTTGAAATTTGTACCGGGAAACCAATTGGGTAGTTTCTCCACTAGTCATGATACTTGAGCATCCTAAAATACTGCCTATCTTGATGGACTCACAGCTGGGGAAAAGGTTTACCATCCATGGTAACGAGTCAAGGCCCATGATGAAGGAAAACTCCCTGAGTAGCTTATCAGCACTAAGTATCAGAGGATCATCATGGTCTTCTGTGGTATATCCATATGTAATCTTGAGAACAATGGATCCCGCAAATCTGTAAACGAGAATGACATATTAGTCGGCCTGAACAGAATCAGCATGTTCATAGGCAGCCACTTACAGTCTGACGCAATCAGCTAAGTCATCTGATGAAGACAACAAACGTTGCAG
The DNA here is from genome assembly GCA_018343915.1 of Agroathelia rolfsii. NCBI lineage: Eukaryota > Fungi > Basidiomycota > Agaricomycetes > Amylocorticiales > Amylocorticiaceae > Agroathelia > Agroathelia rolfsii. The sequence goes on from JABRWF010000002.1 coordinate 5,311,310, forward strand.
AAACCTATGGCTCTCGCCTTCGATGATGCTGTAATGCCTACTTAGAGCTGACTGAGTCCCAAGCAACTTGTGGATGTACGCGCGCTGTTGTTTCCAGAGAGGCCCAGGTTGTGCAATTGACGCAACATCACCCCAGCCGGATAACTTAATCATAGGCGTCAGGTCCCTATCAGAATAAATAGAGCCTTTAGATTCCATCATATCAGATGCCATTTGGGCAGAGTTGACGATGATGGTATGTTGGTTGAGCATAGATATGTGCACAATGTCCCCTAAAGTTAGTATGTAGAAATGCATGGGTATTAAGTGCTAGTAGTACACGGGAAGTGTATGCACTCAACCATATTTTGGGGTCAGTGTTGCTAATGAGTATACATCCTTTTCCTTAGAGGATAAAGCTCGAAATGCCTGGCCGATGAAAGAAACCGATGGAGGGCCGGGTGGTAAGGGAGGCCGTTTGCTACTAGGTAGTAAACCCTTCAATAGATACAAGAAGATTGCAGTACAAATAACCAAAAGCACTACGGAAGAGTCAAGCATGGCGATGATAAAAATCGATTTGCTTTGATAGCTATCATGCTTGTGAAAACTCAAGTCTTTATATAATTACGTTCGGCCGCCGCCGGCTCGGTTGGAATGTGATTGAGAACAATGGAGATATGTCTCATGACTCTAACCTCGTAGTATACTTGGAGTCCGGCAGAGATTAAGGCTTTCTTCTTCTTCTTCTTCTTTCTTCTTGTTTAGCTGGATTAGCCTCCTTTGGCAGGCGATAGTGCACACGTGACGATATCCGACTACAATCACCACTAGTAATAGCCGGAGTCATGGTGTACCTAGTCAGCGTATTAACCTGCAGCCCAAACATTTCTTCAATTTCTTACAGTCTCCAGGAATAACAAAAGATAGAAACGTCTCATACAGCATAAATAAGCAATCATAGGCAGTATTAAATGCGTAAAAATAATGTGTTGTATTGACCTAGGTGTTAAAGAAAAGAATAAGACGGCATATGAACGTTTGCCTGGCATAATTTGACAACTTGCATTTCATATGTCATCATGCATTAATTTGGAACCAATTTCAAAAGATGGATTTATAGGGAGATACTTGTTCCGAGACTTCCTTGCTTATTAGTGCTTTGTTGCTGACCAGGCGGTTCACCAAATGATTGACAGGCAATCTTATTCCGGGACCATATGCGCAAAAACTTCCTAGTCAAAAAGATCTGCTGATCATGGTTCATTTGCGCCAGAATGTTACTGCTCACAAGGCTTTTTAATGAGATTGCATCCTTACTACGATGGCACAACATCCCATCCTCAAGCTCTGCGGGAATAACAGTAGGCGTAGAATGGAGCAGCGGGGGATCTTGTTGCGGGCTGCAATCAAAAATAGCAGCTCGGTATATCCCGATGAAAGATATAACAGCCTGTTAGAAGACAGAAAACCAAAAAAAGAATTAGTATTTAGAATTATCTGCCGTATCAGTGATAGTAAATGCAGAGTGCCAGGAGCAATTTGTCCTTGTTACTTACGTGGACAAAACTCAGTGGCATTAGAAACAGGTCTATCAATGCGGTTGCGTTCATGACATAAGGAATGAGGAAAGAAAGGCTCCATGCTGAATACAGTATTACGTTTTGGGCCAGTATTGCAATAACAGACGAGAGAAAGCTTGGCATGTTCCTCCCAGGATTTGTTCGATAATCGTGCATTAGCAGATGAACAATGATGAATACCGTGGCCGCAATATTTAGGCCAAGCGAGGTAAACCAAAATATAGAAGACCATGTCTTTGAGTTGAGACCAAGTCCAGTGTTAGGTGAATAAATTCCCATAAGAAAAAGCACAGAGGAAACTATATGGAATTTATGAGCTCAAATTAATGGACTTACAACGAAGATACGGACTTATAGAAAAAATAAAAGTAACTATGGGGATATACATCAACCGTTTCCAGATGACTATAAAGCGCCAAACCTATGTGTAGGCACAGATAATATGGTGTCAGAAACAAAAGAGGAATCAAATAAATTGGGGCTATTCACCAAAAGAGCATCCATTATCCAATACATGCCAACAATCCTTGAGAAGAAATCAAATCAGGCTGTGTACAGCTATAGCATACTTATACTTTAAATGCAGCTTACGGCATTCAAAACAAAAGACGACATACGCCAGTGCACAGACACTTGCTGTCTCCTATTGGTGTGCCATACACCAATAAATGCAGTTTCGCGGTGGTAGTGGCTGCCCTGACCACAACTCCGAACGAAACGCTCGCGCAGATATTTATTAAGAAAATATACAGTGAAAGCCATCTATACCGTCGAATGCGATATGCAGCTTTGTACAAGGCATGCAAGCATAACCCCGACAATGTGAGCAAGGTGCCTTTGCAGATATAGTGTTAGTTATTCAAGAAATTCAGAAACGCAAAGTTATTTTAGAGAAATAAAAACGTGCCGTATGCAACAGCAGCAATAATGATACCACCGGCAAGATGGGATAGATGTAGGATTTCTACCGACATTTTGATAGGTCAGTGGTTGTTTGAAGATCTTTGGTTCAGACCGAGCCTAGTGCGTGTAAAGAGCCTTCTCACCACGCTCCCTCTTTTAAAGGTGTAGCATGCTCAGCATTGGGTCAGCAGATACTTGTACAATGCATGTAGCCTGTCTTGGAATAGCTCTATTTGTTGGTGCTCATCAGTATGGTCAGCAATTGGTGGGCTCTTTGAATGTGGCTTGGATATTCTAGCACATTTGAGACTCCAGCTCCAGCTCTGGTTTGATCCGAACAAGATTCAAGTTGGAGATCAAGATAACGGCACTCGGGGAGTTACAGTGGCAAAGCCTCAGAATTTCACGAGCCCGCTAATTTAATTTGCCGATGGAGATACCAGCTGTAGCAGTCGGAAACTGTAATCGCGCTTGTCAGATGTAAATTTATCATAAATGTCCAATACCATCACTGTACTATGTAAGCCATGATAGCTGTGAGAATGAAACGACTTGAAACAGCTTGATGCCGCCTTAGTAACAAGCTGGTGAACTTATAAATCCGAATCGCGACTCATCATAGCTATCATCTAATTGGGACCTGGGCAGCTGCAAGTGGCGGTGCTACTAGTATTACAATATGGTGACCATCTTAATTTGGAGATGTCTCTGCATTGTCAATGAACTAAAAGACATCTCCAAGTTGATAACTAGGTAATTCACAAATTTGAGTCATGCCATATTATCTGACGTAGTATCTATTAATTGCACTTAATCTTTTACCGCAAAACTGAAAAATTGAATTTCAACATGCCAGAATCGATATATCAGATTCGGACTAAGGTTGTAACCGTGACCTGTTCTAGTGTGCCAGGACAAGGAATTCAAAGCACCTTGGCGCATTTGTTTTCGTGCGTATGGGCGATTCTCCCAATGTTCATCATGCCAGCAAGCGCTTGGCATGATAGTGATATTCTGGAGCATAAGAGGGCAGCGTGTTGTATCAAGACGGCAAAAGCATGAGAAGTCAAAGTCTCAGATAAGATTATAAGGGACACATTTTTGTATCTTCTTTCAACTTTGCCAAATCCAAAGCCTGAGAGTAATTTATATAAGCTCAGGAGCATTTAATAATGAGAGATATGAGGTTTTAACGATGAGAGAAAAATTTATCCAGAATGATACCATACAATCATAAGGATAGGACTGTCAAAAAAGACAATCTCGGCAACGATGGCTTCTTGGCTTGCATGAGAAGGTGGGGCACCAAAGGAGGAATGTCCCCACAGAAGATAGAGACGCCCGTGATCGAAGTCGTCAACGTATAAACAGGAGAAAAGTTCAGGTAGTGAAGGAGTTCTAAAGGGTACACAAGGACTTCAAGCCTTGGGAGTGCATTGGGAGGAATACAAAAAGGAAGGCGCAGAACATCGTTCATACTGTGTGTAGGAGCAGCGACAGCGGCGGCAGTGCCAGCGATCGGGTCGTTGGCATGGTTCAGTGCTATGACGTCAGGGGTTCTTGGCTGGCTTGACTCCTCGTTTAGCAATCGGGTGACTACATTGTCGAGGGTGAGTTCGTCAGGTGGGGTCGCATCAAGAGAAATAACAAAACTATCATAATTAGCGGGAAGACCCATAGTAAACACTAGAATGAGATCTTTATCTTCAAAGTTGACATCAACAGTGCGCAATTGGTGTGCAAGGTTTTGAATGATGGCAATCCAGTCAGAAATAGACTGATTAGCCGACGTACGTACAGTGAGGAAACGATGACGGAGGGAGAGACGGGTAGCAAGATCACGGGCTCGGTATATGCGCTCAAGCTTTTCCCAGATTTTGCAAGCAAAGGGAGAAGTCATGTGAGCCAGCTGATCTGATTCGACACTAAGGATCATGGTGACATAAGCTTTGTTGTTCTCCCTGATCCATGCCTTGCCAGCCATAGAGTCGCGGCCGGCGGTGGGCATGACGGAGGAGCAATCGAGGACATCTTTCACATGCTTCTGGTCCAAGACGGCATCCATTAATACAGTCCAGATGTTGTAATCTGTATTGTTTAGCTTTTGAGTTGACGAATGTTCGGACATCACGACAAGCAGTATGAAGGTTCAGTAACGATGGCCACGGCTAGTACTCAACGACCAGTGGTGTAAGAAAGCGACAATGGAGTAGAGGCTCGGTAACAACGGTAGCGACTAGTATTCAACGACTAGTGGCGTAAGAGAGTATGACGGGGCAGGTGATGGATTTATAAAGATCACAGATGCGTTTGCGTTAAGCTTTGTTGCGCCACAAAACCTAATTCGGGAAAAACACTCGATTGGTTACATATAGGGGTACAGATGCACAGTGTACCAGTACATCGAGTAAAATATTCTATTGTGTCAAATCTTGGGCCTCAGCCATGCGTAGCAGCCTGGAACTCCTGAACAAGAAAAACAGCTTGATCTGAACGAGGCTTGACGTCAATTTTGTACGGCTCAAGGTGACTAATTGAATAACTTAAGTGAAAGTTCAAATAAAAATATCTATTACTCACCTAACAAATCCTGGAGCTACACGACAAACGGGCTCCACAACAACACCATTCTTAACTTCCTTTTGAATGTCAAAAACTGCTATAGACATCGTGCAGACAATGAACACGGTCTCATCAGCGAGAAGGCGGCCGGAGCATATCCTGTAATTGGCATAAGTAATCAAGGCTTTGTATAAGCAGTCTGAAAACTGTGATACCTTCTACCAAAACCGAAAACCATTTCGCGTGGATCCTTTTCGGGATTCTCACCGAGGAAGCGCTCAGGCATAAACCTCTCAGGCTCTTTATATAGACGAGGATCCTTCAGCATAAACCTTTGCAACGTTTCAGTCGCTATATCTATGCCATGATGCTGTAGTCAACTTGAAGCTCAAAGCGGGCTTACTGGACATTAGGTAAAATAGTCGATCCTTCGGGTATAAAGTACCCTGCATGTACATCATCCTGAGATGTCTTATGGGGAATAACTTGTCATATGAAGCTGGTTCAGCGTTTGCTTTCCGCTCAAATGCTAATTGGCACCAACCGTTGGGTAAAACAACATTCCAGCGGAACACTTCAAGGATCAATGCATTGACATATGGAAGATGGATCCTATCCGTGATTGACGGAAGTCGTTGGGTTCCCACAACAGCATCGATTTCCTCCCGGGCTTTCTTGAATACATCAGGATTGAGTGCCATAGCCAAGAAGAAGCCTCGAATAGTAGAAACAGTCTGTATATGTCAACATAAGATGAAAGGTGTATCCATATCTCATAAAAAAATCGTAACACGGCTCGGAATACTCACTGTATCTGCACCAGCAGCATAAATGACCATTGATGCCATCTTAATCGCATACTCATCCTCTCGTGAGATGTTCCCTTCGGCTAGAAGATCTGAAGTGAACGATGGTGTAGCCGTGCCTGCTGCCTAGATACCGAAAATGCTTGGTTAAGTGGAATTGTTCTGATATGTTTCATAGATTTCAGGCTATTTACCATTTGCTCCTTAACTAGTTGAAATGGAGTATCTGTAAACTCCTGAATTTGATCTGACCATTTCTTAGCTGATTTCTTGAAATTTGTACCGGGAAACCAATTGGGTAGTTTCTCCACTAGTCATGATACTTGAGCATCCTAAAATACTGCCTATCTTGATGGACTCACAGCTGGGGAAAAGGTTTACCATCCATGGTAACGAGTCAAGGCCCATGATGAAGGAAAACTCCCTGAGTAGCTTATCAGCACTAAGTATCAGAGGATCATCATGGTCTTCTGTGGTATATCCATATGTAATCTTGAGAACAATGGATCCCGCAAATCTGTAAACGAGAATGACATATTAGTCGGCCTGAACAGAATCAGCATGTTCATAGGCAGCCACTTACAGTCTGACGCAATCAGCTAAGTCATCTGATGAAGACAACAAACGTTGCAGAAACCTATGGCTCTCGCCTTCGATGATGCTGTAATGCCTACTTAGAGCTGACTGAGTCCCAAGCAGCTTGTGGATGTACGCGCGCTGTTGTCTCCAGAGCGGTCCAGGTTGCGCAAGTGACGCAACATCACCCCATCCAGATAGCTTAATCATAGGCGTCAGGTCTCTATCAGAATAAATAGAGCCTTTAGATTCCATCATATCAAATGCCATTTGGGCAGAGTTGACGATGATGGTATGTTGGTTGAGCATAGACATGTGCACAATGTCCCCTAAAGTTAGCATGGATATATGCATGAGTATCAAGTACTAATAGCATATGAGAAGCGTATAGTCTCAACCATATTTTTGGGCCAATGTTGCCAACGAGTATACATTCTCTTCGGCGGAAGATGAGGCTCGGAATGCCTGGCCGATCAGAGAAACGAACGAAGGGCCGGGTGGTAAGGGACGCCGCTTCAACTTGAAGTTGTTGTCTACCAGGCGCTTCAAAAAATGCAAAAAGACTGCAGTACAAAAAATTGAAAACGCTATAGAAGGATTGAACATAGTAACAGTTGAGGAAAGATCTACTTGGACACTCATCATACTTGTCAAGACATGCATAAGTTTTTATACGCATAGGGTGCAATTTATTTATATACTTACGTCTCACCGCTGTCGGCTTGGCTGGGGTGCAATTGAGAACATTGGATATGTCTCGTGACTCTTATCTCTTTGCCTTCCTGGAGTCCAAACGAGATTATTAATCTTCTCGCTCAGCTGGATATATGCGTAAATAAATTACACACCCGCACTATACTGGTGCATGCCGGCATATGATAAACATAGGGCGATCATGACTTGCATGTGCCTCGTGGTCATACTACCCACACTCTCAAAATATACATTTGATATGAATAGTGAGTTCTGAGGCTTCTTTCTACTAAGCTCATGAGCACGAGCCTTGCTAGTAGCTCCGGACACGCCGGTCCCTTTTCAACGACAGGTACGGTATCAGTGAAAACTGGTCCATGGTAACTTTGAGACTCATTAAAACAGTAGTTGAACCCTACTGCTTAGTGCTTTGATACACCATCATCTAGCGCTTTACAAGAACATGTAATTTTATGGGGTTTAAACAAACCTCTATTAGACTGAGAATAACATTATTTGTGTCACTGAGTGCCGACCTGGAGGATATACTTGTACTCTCTTCAATGAACGACGCTGATTAACGTACAGGGATACTGGCAGTGGCAAACCATGTCTGGTGTTTATCCAATACGGACGAATGGTTTCTCCTATCCGAATGTGCGATTATCAACAAGGCTTACAAAATATGTATAATAAATACTCCGGAACACAATACCGAACTATTAATAATAAGCGGCATGTCATTGACTTTGCTATTACAGCGGTTCAAGAAATGATAAACACCCCTGCGCGGGGTGTGTGTGGGGAGCCTACCGGATTTGGAGAAAATTATCATAGACGAGTACCCACATAGGCCCGAGCACTGCTCCTCCGGTGATCCCAATAGCCGGGCGTCTTAATGCTGGTGACAAGGCACTGCCAGTGATTAAGACAATAAATATAGAGAAACCAGAAATATTTGCTATATGGTAGTGGTTGAGAATGGCAGGATGCAGTGGTTTGCCACTGGCAGTATTCAAGCTGCCAATAGGTATGCCTTGAGCGTTAGGTCGCCTGGCTATTGGGATCACCGGACCAGCAATGCTCAGGCCTATGTGGGTACTAGTCTATCATACTATAAATATCTCGAAATCTGATACTAGTAGGCTCTACAGACACACACCCTGCGCAGAGGTGTCTATTGTTTCTTGAACCACTGTAACCACTAGTACAGGAAGCAGCGAGTGGCAGTGGGTATGAAAAATATTCCCGTCGGAGGCACTGGCAGGCAGAGGGAAAGGAATGGTTCTGCCTGCCTCCAACCGCGTGTACAAACACACTGCTTAACACCATCGTTGTCTCCTCCGGCAGAAATTTCTTATTTTTCTAACCTTAAGCGGCGCTAGATTCGGGTTGGATTCGTGTGCGAATTTGCATCTACCCCTGTTCAAGATACTGTCATATTACCCACTTATAGGGAGACTCCAATTGAGGTGAAGTCATAACCATCACACCAACATGTTGTAACTCTTACATTTGGTATTGCCATTTGTGTATTACATGCGAGTCTAGACAAATAAGTAATAGGCCATTCCAGAGGCATAGGGTATATTATGTACACCGCACTGTTGACCCCAGCCTGGCAAGTTCTGTATTAAGGATTTATATCTAGAGGTAGCAAACTGGAATTAAATAAATAAAACCCCGCGGTTGATGCGATTCTAACAAATGTAACGGGCTCAGTAACCGATTTCTTATACAAAGAGATGCCTATTAGACACACCATTTTCCTCATACACCATATGGCTTTGTTATTTGTGAGTACTACTAAACACCGCTATGTAATAGAATGATGAATACATGGCATTCCTGCATACAGTGCGCCAAGTCAAGAGAATCTAGAATAACTTGATATATTCTTTCTCAACGATGCGCATTATCCGATCATGTTCCCAAATAGCTTCTTGCGCTATTTCAAGGTTTTGGAGCATACGAGGCTAGTATGTTGCACACAAGCGAAGAAGACACTCATTTCTAAAGAATGCATAAAGCCTAATGAGTAGATGTACAATTGGAACAAGATGGGCCATCGGTTACGAACCACTATTTTAAGCTGTGACATCGACTGGGTCGTTGCTAGTGACATATCATTAGAGAGATGCTTATGATTAAATTTGTCACCGAATTAAATAAAGAGACTTAAGGTTGTGGCGATGAGAGAGAAGTTCTTCAAAGATGTTACCACGCGGTTTAAGAATAGGAGTGTTTAAGATAACCTCGATGATAATGTCTTGACTTGAAGGGTTTAGTTAGCCCCCTCGGTGGAAATTGTGCCTCCATGAAAGAAGTCCAACATGCAATGAACGGATAAGACATCACGTAAAGTTGTGAAGGACGCTGGAGCTGTACGTGACATTTTTGAGTCTTGGGAGTGTGTTGGGGGGACAGTGTTGGGGGAGGGGGGATACGGACGGGGTGTTGTGTGTATCAGTTAGCTATATTCAAGAACCATAACCTGATGCTGTAAAAGCAAGATAGGTGGGAGATTACGTCAATGTCGTTTTCTATGTTAATCGCCCCGCATAGGTATGATTCAATGAGTTCTTGTGTCAAGAAAACACTTAAGAGCGGTGCATGATGAATAGTATGTAGTGTGCATCTTGTACTGCAATGAGTGTAGTCCATCACTGGCATCACCTTTAATGTGACTGAAGGCAATGTGCCCTCAAGTTCCATAAAGGGACAGTTCATGAAGGACATCCACGTATGAAATAGACCGAGAGATGATAGCAGTTGTAAATGATGACTCATGGTAGGTGATTTTGAGAATATCAAGAGCTTCAACCCAGTCAGTTTTGGAAGGGCAGTAAATACTCAGTCTTGAAGCCAGAGATCTGGTACTAGCGAATTGTCTTCGCATATTCTCTCAGACAGGGGTATTGTCGTGTATTGCAACCTCCATATCTTTACGCCAGTTGCGATCTGTAATGACGTTATAAGTTCAAGACATTCCATGGCCTTTTCTAGCTCGTAAGAAGGCTTGAGGTATGATACCGGCAGTCTCGCTGATAGGATCCTAGAGTAATAGTGATCGGATTTACGTCAATGACAGTTGGAATCGTAACAGATGCAAAGAGGTGAGTCTGCACAATTTCCTTTAACTAGATATATGTATATGACAGAGACAAGGAGCGAAGATCTTGCTTTTCGAGATTGAAGGACTCAGACACAATCATATCCTATATTTCCTTAGGGAGCAACAATCGACACATGATTGCGGCCAACTTGCCGAGATATTTGCGGCGAAGAAATCCTGGCCTGTGGACGGATATACCTGGTTGAGATAAACGATGTATGGCATATAAAATAGTGAACTGCTGACGTGGAGTCTTGGTGAACAGAAATTACTATGACTTGGGAATGGGTGTTGACAACTTGAATGATGACTACGTGTTCAGATCACATGCTGTAATCCCACTCATGGTTGTATCCACTAGAAGCCCATGTAATAATACTGGCAACCTTGAGTATGATATGATTTGGAAGTGTACGGACACAAAACACAAATCTTGTTGTCGCTAGGCTACAAGGACATAATCTGCCGGATTCTTTTCGCAGAGTCAAGGTACCATTAAGCAAATGGCACCACCATAGCGAGAAAGATAGAAATATGTCTGCTTATCCTCCTCAAATTTAGATGGTAGCGCGAGAAGTGCAGACAAATGCATTTGAAATCCAAGCATCGAGAATAAGTGAATATCGTAAACTGTTTAGAGAAGATTGCTTTCAATCGACAAGATTTTGAGAGTCAATCACTAGGAATCCATCGTTTCCTAGAAATCCTCAAAGAAAGAAAAAATTCCTGACAGACAAATGCAGTGTGGGGTACTTATTCAAGCCGTCAGGTAAGTCGGCGGCTTGAGGAGCGAATAACATATGTCACCAGTATTCAGGTCGTTGTTGGACTGATGAACACCGGGGCCGTGAGACGACATCATTAGGCAATACTTCTATGGTGCAGACCCACATGGCTACACACATACCTGACAGCACTGACATTATGCAGCGCATCATAAAAACCCTCCTGATTTACCCGTTCCAAACCGATCGCCTAGAGCTTTGGCGTCATTGATCATCTTCGATCGTTGCTTCTCGTCCATAAGCTTTCCACCGACGCTCATGTCTCTTGCATGATCCCAGATAGCGGCTGGTTTATCATCTTCATCGTCGATCGCACGTTTCTCTGCTGCGGACGCGTCATGAATATCTACGAGTGACGCACCGCGAGTCTTTTTCTGCAAAACCGAGTATCAGTGGTGAACTATAATTGGTGGTGGGAATGGATACGAACTGTGTGCTCTTCGACGCCTCTTCGTATCTCTGCATCTCGCTTGCGCTTCCGCCGCGTCTCTTCGTCGTCCTCGACAGGTGCAGCGTTGACAGCCCGGCGCTTCTTGCCAGCTACTTCATCTGCTATCCGTTGCTGCCGCTCGGCGGGGGTCTCTGTCCACAAAGAGGAGGCAGACTTGTCGCGTGTCGATGCCGAGTCGTTGCGCGAGAACTGGCGCGGGAGTGATTTGTGTAGTCTTGTTGGATCCAACGCTGATATAAAAGACATTAATACGAACGGACCCAAGCCAGATGAAAAGGATGGTTCATACATGACATGAGGTCGGATGAACTGGGCGGTACCAGCATCCACTCGTCTCTTTGGAGCTTTTTGGGTTTTTCAGCTTCCTTGAAGACAGAGAAAAGTAAGCCTGGCGTACAACGGATATACATTGGATGTCCTGTTACCTCGACCTGTTTTCTCCTTCGCTCCTCTCTTTCCATAAACTCCTTCACTCCGTCCTGGGATTCATAATGCGAACTTGCGCCCGCTGGAGCTGGCATTGGCCCGACTTCATCATCATCACTCTCGTAGGCATCGTACCCAGGTTTGCCTGGCAGAGATGGGCCTATTATTCTTTTTGCTTCTGTAGCACGAGACGCAACGAGATCTGGGGGTAATGCAGGCGCATAGTCGTCTTCATCATCATCATCATCATCCTCTTCTGGCCCATTCTTCGTATCTTCTTGGTCAGGACTGTTTTCACTCTCATTTGACAGAGACGGTGGGATCTGGGGACCAATAGAAGCTGGTATGGAAGGTCCAATGCTTGGGGCGCTAGCAGGTTGGGGCCCCTCCTCGTCCGAGTCATCATCATGATTCGTTGAGGGCCTAGTCAGGTGTGGGGGTAGCCCGGGGCCAATATACGCCATCTGCTAAACCAATATTCACCTTGAAGTAAAGCAATGAGTCGTATCGAGTAAAGTGTAGACCGTGTAGTCGAGTTGAAGACGTCATCAAGATGACAGCACTGCGCCGGAAGCAAACGTATAATAAGAAGTTGATAGTCGCCGCCATAAACCGTGCTTTTGGCGACTCAGACCAACTCACGTTCATCGTGCCCACCACATCCCCCGCCATTTTGTGCTGTGCAGCCTAGGAGCCAAGTACATTTCCTGAGCCATTCGCCATGGTCCATTTACGCCCCAGACGACTGTTACGATACATCCCACGCCCATCGCTCAAACGACGAGCTTTTACCACCACCAACGCTAGTCGTCGTGCAGCTGCCGGCGAGTCGGGCCAGGGCCAGGATACGAAAAAGGCGCCCCTCTTTCGTGCGTGGTATATGTGGTTCTTGACCCATATAGCTTATCCTCTGTCAGAAAGAATACGTGATGCGTGGAAGGAGACGCCCATAAAATGGTACCCTCTGCCCGTCGCAGGTGGTGCCCTGCTCCTCGTCGCAATGCAGTATCGCAAGCGCTTCCAGCTTGACCAGGAAGTTCAGGTCGACGAGGAGGGTCGGGAAATCATCAAGCTCAAGGGGCCCTGGCAGGTCCATGTTCTAGGTGCTCTACCGCTGCGCAATCTCTCCCGGTTGTGGGGATACATGAACTCGCTCGAGCTCCCCGAGTGGTTCAGACCATATGGATTCAAGATATATTCGTCTATCTTTGGGGTGAATCTATCCGAGGTAGAGCACTCGGATCTTAGGACGTATACCAGTCTGGGAGACTTTTTCTACCGGAGACTCAAGGAGGGTGCCAGACCTATCGCGGACTCTGTCCTTGTGAGTCCGGGAGAGATCATGATGCGCACTTCTCTCACAATGTGTATAGGTCAGCCCTGCTGATGGTAGAATGCTTCACTTTGGCACCATACAAGATCTCCGTGTAGAGCAGGTCAAGGGGCTCACGTATTCATTGGATGCCTTGCTTGGTGTTGATACGCCCCCTGGCACACCATCAACCGAGGTTGCTCCTCACCCAGGCTTACCTGTCGTCGACGACCACGAATTCGCAAACGTCAACGGCATCGAGTACAGCGTAAGCCAGCTCCTCGGCTCTTCCGCGTCCCCGGCCCCCAGTGGCTCGGTCCCGTCGGATGTCAATGCCCGACCCCAAAAACATGGCGAACAAATTGACGCATCCGTCGAGCCCGAGGAAAGTCTCCCTGAGACCATCGCGCACGATACCTCCGTCGCACTCGAAATCGGCGTCCGTCCCGCTCTCGAGCGCCGTTCAAGCGCGAGCAGCGTCGTCTCCGGCAAGAGCGTACGCCCAGGCAACAAGCTCTTCTTCGCTGTCATCTACCTCGCACCGGGCGACTACCACCGCTTCCATAGCCCGACGGCATGGGTCGTCGAGAAGCGCAGGCACTTTGTAGGCGAGCTCTTCTCCGTCTCGCCTTACATTGCGCGTCGGCTGGCGAACCTGTTCGTGCTCAACGAGCGTGTTGCGCTTCTCGGAAAATGGCGTCATGGCTTCTTCTCGATGGTGCCTGTGGGCGCGACAAACGTGGGCAGTATCCGCATCGCGTTTGACACGGCCCTACGCACAAACGAGAAGATGCGCAAGAGGGATATGCCGCCTCCAGGCACGTACGTCGAGGCGGTGTACAGCGGGGCGTCGCCTATTCTTGGCGGGCAGCCTCTGACCAAGGGCCAGGAAATGGGAGGCTTCTCTCTCGGTAGCACTATTGTCTTGATCTTCGAGGCGCCTAAAGACTTTAAATTCAGTGTCAAGGAAGGAGAGAAGGTCCAGGTCGGACAAAAATTGGGTGACATAGTGGACAGTAACAACACGGACTCTCAGGAATAATTCCTCATCTCATTTTTTCATTTGTTTATTCTAACCATGGCATAATTACCCTCATTTGCACCTATAGTTTTTCCACAAGCTAGTGTTCTCTGTATATTCCTACGTACTTGCTCAATTCAACTTGAACGACGTCTATACTTGTTCTTAATATCACGTGACAGTTATACCCTATTTACTTCCGGTAAATTGCTCGAGAAATTCCGATTTTTTTGATCAGCTTTTTAGGAAAAGTGTTGTTTGTTCAGTTTCTGCATTTGGGGCTGGGTCTACTATCTGTAATTTTGCGCTTCAAAAAAAAAAAGATATGGCCAAGCATTCAAGAAAACGACAACGTCTCTCAAAAGATGGAGACTCTAAACCAATACCTCTTGGCTCTGTTATATCCATACACGATGACGATAAAGATGAAGAGGAGAGACGACTCGAAAGCTTGCTCTTTGGCACGCCCTATGTCCCTACTGCGGGGAAGGGTACAGAAAAAAACGTCTTGTTAGTGCAAGATGACGAGGACGATGCTGTTGAAGAAATTGGCAAAGAGCTGGATAATCTCCAAGATGACGATGTTAGTCCCAATTTTGCCGTGGTCCAACACTCGAAATTGCTGTATACTCAGATTATGATAACTCCATTACGCAGTTATTCTTCGTAGACGAAGGGGCGAATGCATCCGGTTCACATCAAGCCTCAGCTACTACCACTGCTAACAACGAATCTGACATCGAGTCTGGTCTGGATGCGGATGAGAACGAAGTAGAGCAAGAGGGCGATACCAGTGATGACGACAGAGAAGACGAAGATGATGAAAACGCCTTCCCCGCCCCGCCCTCTCCCTCCGGGTCCAGCACAACGCTAGATCACCCTCCCAAACCTTCAAAAAAGCAGCAGCCCAAGGCCACCAGCACCTCCGCATGGCACGACCCCGACGATAGCACTCTCAAAGTCTCCCTGTTGTCCAACCGGCTCCGCAAGCTTCGCGATGGGCCTGAAGAAGACGAGGTAGATGGGAAAGACTACGAGCGTCGCCTGCGTCGCCAATTCGAGCGCATCAATCCTGCACCAGAGTGGGCGCGCAAGCATAAACGCCAAAAGGTTGGCGACGGCGACAATGACGGGGACGACGAGGTGGCAAATCTGCTATCTAGTACGGGCGGTGTGCTGGCGGGTGTCCAGATGACGAGGCATAAGACGATTATGCAAGGCACTATCGATATTGAGAGGCTGAGGGATGCCAACCAGGCCGCGAAAGCGGAAGGGCGTATTGAGTCTGTACAGTTCCACCCATCGCCACAGGTCCCTGTTATGGTGACTGCCAGCTCTGATCGACGGGCGCGGTTATATACGGTAAGCGAATAAAGGAGGAGGAACCTTGTGTCAAACTTCAATGCTAATTGATTGAGATTAGGTGGACGGACATACGAACCCTCATCTGCTCACGCTTCATATCGCCACAACACCGCTGAGAAATGCAACCTTCCATCCCGGCGGATCGACGCTCCTCCTCGCAGGCCCACGGCCATTCTATCATGTCCACGATCTCCAATCGGGCGCCACAATCCGCTCCACTCGTGGCCTCTGGGGCACCTCATTCACCTCTTCAGGTCCGTCCCGTTCCCCTTTCCTAACGCGAATGTACTGACGATTCTTTCTTTTTACCTTCTGAATAATAGATTCACCACCTTCACTAGAAAATGCAGCCTTCAGCCCCTCAGGCGACCTCCTCGCCATCTCTGCCCGGCGCGGCGTCGTCCATCTCGTCGACTGGCGCTCTGGGGGGGCCGGAGGCGTCGGCCAGGTCGTCAGTTCCATCAAATCCAACTCACCTATCAAATCCATGTGGTGGTCTGGTGGCGCGAGTGATAGCAACGAACTCATGACGTTGGGCGCCGATTGCCAGGTGTATGTCTGGGACATCCGCACGGGAAGCGGTGATAACAAGTGCATCAGGCGGTTCACGGACGATGGCGCGTTTGGGAGTAGTATTTTGGCTGGTGATCGGACGGGCAAGTACCTCGCCGTGGGGTATGTCTCTTATTTGATTCATTGTATTTTTTTTTTATTCTTACATTTTGGCTTCCCTGTTCCCCTCCCCCCTTTTTTTCTCTGTGTATCCTCATAGGTCGACAAGTGGATTGGTGAATGTGTATGGCTCCGATGCGGCTACCTCCTTGTCATCTCTGCCGGGTGTTAATCCCAAACCGCTGAAGACGATACAGAACCTAACGACGAAGATTTCGACCATACGATTCAATCATGACTCGCAGCTCTTAGCGCTGGCTTCTTCTGACAAGAATGGTGCCATGAGATTGGTAAGAATGCTTGTGTGCTTTTTTTTGCTATTATGATTCTTACAATACCCTCTCCACACTCGTTACAGATCCACCTGCCCTCTCTGACATCTTTTGCCAACTGGCCAACATCAAATACGCCACTCGGGCACGTGTCAGCTGTCGATTTTTCCGCAGGAAGCGAGTATATCGCGATTGGCAATACAAAGGGAAAGGTCCTCTTGTATCACCTCAAAGATTTTAGTGCCAGCTAGTATATTGGCACACGAGATTTGACATTATACGTTTCATGTGGCTTGTATTGCTTACGTTACATGGGTACGGCTCCCATACCAAAAAAATATCAATAAAGATAGACAAAAGGAGGATACTAGAATATTTGCGAAGGAAAAGGGAAAAAAATAAAACTTGTGCGAGAGAAAGAATACCATAACACTAAAACACTGACAGCGTCGATAGTTTCGCGTCCAGTCGTCCAGTCATCAGGAATGAGAATAGCGGGACAATAGTTGAGAGTATGTCTCCGAGATCTGCACATAACCTAGTCAACCATCGCGCAGACGACAAATATCTTTGAAGTGATCCAGATTTGGATCTTACCTTTTGCGAACGTATCTCACCGCGAGGAACATATCGACAAATCACAGTCGCCGCTTCGAACCATCTCTTGGACTCGTCGTACAAGGAAGCACTAACAGACGAGTGAATCCAAATTACGCCCATGTTTAACAAATGAAAAGACTTACTGTAAACATTCCAATCCTGTATTATATGACGTACTAAGTAGCCATTCACGCTCATCCACGGGGTACACATTCCGCAAATGCAATCAGATATGAAAGATCTAAAATAAAAATTGAGAATCTTACTTCTTGGGGACCCGAATCATTCGTACTCGGCGAGGTATCCGCAAGCACTGTAATCGCTTGTTCTACATACCCAAGTGCGGTTGATCTGTCCACGTCCGAGTTTTGTGCTAACATTATGGTACAGATTGCCCGGAGCCACCTTGAGAACTTGTCCAGAGCGAGCATGTTGCGATCCAACGCAGCATGTAGGATGGTCTATGGAATGTCAGATGACTTGAGTTTTGAATGGGGTTGAACTTGTATATCACAAACCTCCAGAACAGCAGATAAGACTAAAAAGAAACTGTTAAATATTGTTGCGAGTGAAGTAATGGATTTTTTTTACCATTCAGTGGGCAATCGGTTTCTGCCCACTGTCGACAGTTTTTTTGTCAATATTGGCCTATTTGGGGACGAAGATTCTGTCTCACCAACATATCCGCTATGGCTTCAAATGTCTCCAAATACAAAGATTCCATCTTAGATAAATTCTATCGGATTTTGAATAGGTTAGGGACTAACGAAACACCCAGAAATGAACACAAATACCTGGACCGTGGTTGATATTCTGGACCACTCTTTGAGATGAATCAAAATTTCGGCCTTGAAAACGCTCAGTGTACACAAGAACGATTGGGCCCTAGTAGGAACAGTGGTATCTTCCCAGCAGATGTTACGTGCCAAAACTCCGTCGATTCTTTTCTCAGAAATGTCAATTTCATCAAGGATTGCCCTTGACTACGAAAATCGTCGGTATCAGTATTATAATTAATACTGTTGACTTACATGAGCTGTGATGTCATGGTGCTGCAACTTGGATTTCCTAAATGAAAAGACTAGTTTGTATTAGATTCGGTGAGCCACTCCATCATAAGGCCTACTCACTGCGAGCGGCGACAGAAGAAAACGAGGCATTCATCATCTGTGAGCAAGTATCGGCTGGGATATCAGTCGGACCTTCTGTGTTCACTGCTTCTATCAACTAGATTTACACGTTCAGCGTAGCATTTGATTTGCTGAATACTTGTAGCATACTTCGCAGCAGACAGTGAAGATTGTTGACACACTGTCTTCTTCATTTTTCCATTCAGAACAGCCCTCTATTCCGGTGTTATAGGCTGTACGCCATATCCAAGAGATATCCTTTGTTATCATGGCTATCGACGCTGTATTTGCGGTGGACGTCTTGGTCACTATATCTCTTGCTGATGACATACGATCAATAATGTTGCAAAAAGTAAAAAGAATGTGGATGAACCTGCTACGAAGTATGACACTAGGCTCGGAATTAATAGTGGTCTGTGTTATGCCTTGATAAGCTAAATGTATGAGAAAAGCAGGATTTATTTACCTGTTCACATTTTCCTCGGCCAATAGATCGAGGACGAGGCGTATACTACACCGCAAGAGCGTCATGGCCTCTGTCAGATTGTCGATGCCCTCACTCATATCCAAAGACTCTCTCAGCGCCTCTAGCAATGCCAAAAGCAGATTACGCATGTTTTTTTCATGAGCCATTCGCGTTACCAATAATAACATCCTGCGTTCAAACCCAGATGACTGGCGCATTTCTTGTAATATCCTAGTCGATTCATCCTCCAGACCTGAATCACAAAATCAGCATCATGTCTTAAAACCGAAAAACTAATGGAGAATCCTGCCTTGGTTAACTGAGATGAGCAAAGAGATATAATTTGTCGTGGCCTCTTTTCCATCACATTTACGAATAACTGCAGCGGCCGAGGCATACTGCTGAGACTCTAAGTGGCACAATGCTGCCTTTCGTCGGCACTTGTCAAGCGTCGTGACGCCGAGAGTGCGAAAAATATCATGTGTTCCCGCCAGAAACCAATCTGCAGCAAGTGACCACTGCTTGGCATTGTAGTGTCGGCTTCCATACTGCCACAATAGCTTCGCAAGAACATGTTAAGTGAGACTCAGACCAATAACGAGCTACGCACAGTCATTATGGCTGCCTTTGAAACTTTTGGCAGTTCGTAGTCGGCGTCGGCAATATCTAAAAAAAAGGTATTGTTAGCCCAAGCAAAGGACGCATTCGGGTGCTTTCACAGACGTCCAAACGCTAGCTGTAAATTCTTCATGGCACGAGGATGGTCTTTATCCCTAGAACAAGTAGTCATCATGAATGATAGAAGAATTCGGTTGATACATGTATGGTCAGCATGGCTCCGTAGTGCTCTTTCAAGACAGTGTAAATGAATTTCCGCAAGTAAGACACTGTTGGGGGGTGGGGGATAATAGCTTTTGCTTCAACTCATTAAAAATAAGTTACTATATAGACTTACGAGGACGACAAGGTCTTGACCTCCAGTATAAGGCTTCAAAATGGTTACGTTTGATTCCTATCGTAGATGACGCACAAATGAGCTCACTCAGTGATATTTACTTCGTCAAATTTCATGTTATCAATCAACGATTTGAAAGCTAGATAAAATCAAATAAAACTTGTAAAGCGCATTTTGTGCAATGGCGTAGCATGTATGAAACATACCTTCTAGAAGAGTTGCATCCCGGGTTTCTTGCCTCTTCAATACAGCTATACGCATCCATCGTAGTTCCTGGAACTCAGGTTTGGCCTAGATAGAAGCTATTATCAAAACGACGCCAAAGCCCAAGTTAATAACTTACATGATCAGCCTCTTTATCAATTGAATCAATCAGTTCTTGAAGCGTCGCCTCTGATCGAGCAATGTTTTCTTGATCTTCAGAAGCCGAGAGAAAGTATGCTCGCGCTGAATTTCATCATAAAAACTTCGTGGCTGGAGAAAAGGTTGGATATATGCGGCTTGCCTAGGCTTCGCAAGGTCCTTCTCTAGCTTGTGGATGAGATGATCGCGGAAAGACCCAATCCAGAAACCATACCCTGAGTTCTTTGACCGTTACGGCGTCGTCTATCTTCATTTGCTCTATGATAAACAATGCCTTTTGGATCCAATGTACTGCTTCCTGGGCTTTGATGCCATCCGACTTAGGTGAACGTTGACAATTTCTCAGTATTGAGTGTCCGACCGTGGCTATTTTACTTGCAAGTATCTCCCGCTAGATGACGAAATGATGAGTGCATTTCAATGAAGACAAAGTACCTCTTAATTACATCGACCAACGGAAGCAGCGAAAGCCGTTGTTCATCATCTATGGCTTCAGTGTTAAAAACAATGAAATCTCACGAAAAGTTGTGCATACCCATAATCTTGCCTAACATGAACTGCGCGACACTATCGTTTGATTCGCGATGCGCCTGTGCCGTACAGGATAAGTACGATGAGCAAGGACAGCCGAGGCACACCCACAGCTTCCATGCGACTTGAAAGGTAGACTATCGTAGCACAAGCTCTGGCTTGGCGGTGAGAATCATCGGAATCTGCAGTACTGCGAAGTTGTTCTTCATACTATGAATGATCAGAACGGAGAGAAACCTTCATGAGACAACGGAAGCCCTACTTGAGCAGCGGATGTTAGAATGCTGGATGCTGTAGTATGGTTTCCTTGTTCTGGCAATGGGTCGCTCTCGCATTCTTTCAACACGCGCAAATAACTAGCAGAAGCGTACCCGAAAGCAGAGCAGCAGTATTGCTCGACACTTGAAGGATATGTATCAGAGCTGGAGAAGCAACCGTATGAGACAAGATATCATATGCAGCCTCTAATTCAACCAACTTTCAATCCCTGGTGACGACTCTAGACCAGCCTCAATCAGGCGAAAGGCAGCATATCTCACTATGAAATACGGATGTCAAGAGATAAATAACTTGACATATCTCAAACGATGCTCACTAGCAGAAGTTAGTTCACCATCTTCATCTGCCGAAGCAGTCGGACCAGATATGTTCCACAGATTTACGCCTTGAGAGCATGATGGTTCCAGGTAAGTCAATTCACTACCAAGGTGATAGAGATCTACCTTCACAATCAAGTTCATCCGCGACGTCGGACCACTTCTTGATTGAACGAGGTCTACCTGCAACGAAGGCCTCTGCCAGATGTGCGACTCTATGTAAATCTGGAATCAGCGACCCTTGTGCGCCTAAGTTGGTGGTTTTCAGCTTGGGCTTGATCGAAACGAGGAGATCTGGACGGAATGCAAGTTCATCCCCAAGCATTGCGATGATTCTTTTCTAGGCACCTCGAATAGACTCATATGTCTCTTTTACTGCTTGTGGAATGTGTGCTCCTTCACTTATTTGAGGCGTGCTTGACATCCTGAGCGAGGAAAAGGTATGTGTTATCGAACGTCAATGTACGTATGAAGCTGGCTTGACCTGTGGCGCATACTGGTCGCGCTTGTGGCTACGAAGGCTAGTACTCACGTGATCGCCGCCAGAAATACAAAAATCTAATATTTCCTTGAGAGAAACGGTTCAATGCACTGGCACTGAGCCAGTAACCGGTCTATTGATACTTGATACAAATCACCAGTCATTATAGTACTGACGGCGTCATGCTATGGACGGTATCAGTCTCCATTGCCTTGCTCATGTAAATGGTCCAGAGCCTTGGCTTCTGTCGCCTGCAATTTCTCCTCTGTATCTAAACCATCTAGCTTACGGATCCTGGCCTTTTGTACAATTTCAAATAAGCATGAGTAATTTCCAGGTTAATTAAAGTGGAACTTCACCTCTAGGGCATGGAGATGTGAATCGTGCGATTCCGGCGCGAGCTCACGAATGGCTTTGGCAAGAGAATAAAAATATTCCTGATGAACATCGGTATGAGTAAACCGGTAAATAGCGAGATAGAAGCGGAGCCCAAGACAAGAACAGAACCCAAAATACACCACTCTTATAAGTAATGGGGGAAAAGTATATTGACTGTCACCTTATTGGGGCCTGATGGCCCGACGGATCGCCATATGCGCTGAGCAAGGGTATCTAATGGCTCATATCCAACTGCAAGTCACGGTAGGGGGGTTGAAGCAAGAAACATAATAAGTATCCTTGATATGAACTCAAACAAATCCGACTTACGAAAAGAAGGGTTGTCGTTACGACCAACGTAGCACTACATGAAATATTAGTATCGGTGTATCATAGGCCATTTTGTGCAAAGAGCTTCGAAGCGCGTACATATGCCTAACCACAAGACAATTGATGAGAGAGTAGTTTGATTAGACTAGATAGACCAAGGCTTACGTTCGGTATAATAACCCGGTCACGACCATCCACCTTTCCATAGATGTCCAGGGTCTCTAGAGTGTATCCATCCTGATCTTCCATGTTAGCTGGAAGATATCGCCCGGAAGAACGAGAATAAACGTGCCTTTTCTCTATGATCTATGCGCAGCAAACACAGCCTCAGCAGTGCATTTCATCCAACATGTATGACAATCGATGGGTGCTAACACACCTAAATAGGCGCGAACCTCGGCCTCATATTCAGGGTCAATGGTATATGCAATTCCTTCAGAAAGTCAAAACAGGAAAATAAAAAAAGATCAGAGATGCATTCAAAAAAAAAAAACGTCGAAGAATGGTGCCTTTACCCCATACGGTGTCCTCATCCGGAAATGGGTCCTAAGAATGCAGTAAACTATCATCAATACCCATCCATCGACACAACCAAGCATAAGAACTATATTGCCAAGTCAAAACAGCCAAATAGCCTGACTCACCTGCCCAGAGAATTTATCCCAGTCATCTTTATGTACCAGGGTTACGACCCGTCCCGGATTCTTCAAATATGAATATGGTAAATATAAAGAGACACCAATAAAAACGCCTATGCGTCTATAGTAATCATCGGTTGACAAGAATAGTGTACCTACTTCCGGTGTACCTCTATGATCATGCGATTCCTGGTAATTTCCTGCTATTAACCAACCTAGAACGGACTGTATAGTATTGTCTTTCAGACTGACCTGTGCAAACCGGCGAACATATCCTTTCAGAAATCCTGGAACTATTTGAGACGCGAGGAAAGTATTCCCGAAGGTTCATTATGAGTAACGATCACAGTTCGTTCAAGGGTTGATTGGGATGTGCAGTACTTGACTTGATGACATGAGGAGGAGGCTAAATACCAAACACCAAGGATATTCATCAGTAAACGAGAAATGGCAAAGCACAATTCCTTTATTCCTCGATCCATCGTGATTCATTCCATGAAGCGATAGGATGATTCACCCCTCGATCCTGTTGGTGATGATACTTGCCTTGAAAATCAGAGAGCCGTAACCAAAGACCGTAAAAGTCTAGAAAACCATTGAGTCTTTCCCATCGGATCATATCGAGAGTGCGAGTTAAGCTCAAAATGCCCCATACCATAATCGAATATTGTTCACTAGTAGTAGTAGTCTAACAGAGGTTACGATAATATCATTGTGCCGAGTTTGCACGTCATCATGCCAGTGTCGAGCAAGCACATGACCGTCACAGAACAAGTTTACAACTCCGCTAGGGGCTAGCAGCTGTTGGTAGATTGCCACCTTTCTAACCAAAAGCCAACGATATTGACTCCTATTTAATTGTAATGATAATACGTTCGTACGATTAAAGAAAAGAAACCGAGTATGCTCATCAGTCCGCAGAAAAGCGCTGGTATACTAAAAAAAAAAAAGAGAAAAAGCGGACTGCAAAGAAAAGGCATGCGTGCTGACAAGAAAATAAGGTCTGAATGTGCAAGGAAGGGGAAAAAAGAATGGCTATTGCCAGTTGTTACGGCAATTTATAATAGGGCCCGGGAGGAAATGAGGGATGACGATCGTAAGCACACATGTCGCTGCCCATAAATCTTTCGGATTATCGAAAGAACAAACACAGAGGACTGCCTAGAACCGGTCATTGGACGGAGGATAACCGCGTGCGTTGTATCCACCCTTTGCATACAACTGTTGACCGCTGACACCGCCCACAAGACTGGCTGGAGCACCACCGTGGTAGTTGCTTGCCGAATCTTGTTCCGAGTAATCGTCCATGCCCCCAGAGCGGTCGGAGAGTAGGGGATCTTTGACTTCCCAGACTGCTGCCTTGTTGCCCACTGAGAATTCGAGATCTTCACGCTATATAATGAAGCAAAACAGAAAGATGAAGAAGATGTATTGAGAACGGAAAGGGCGCAAGACTGACCGTAATCGAATCCCAGTACTTATAAACCATCATGACGCTCAAAAGCATGCAGAGAGTGAAGAAGAACAGGCCATCGATGTAATGTGCGATGGCATTGCAGATGGTTACGCTGAACGCAAACAGGATAACCTGGGCAACGGTGAAGAAGGCGGCACCAAACACAATATCACCAATTGGCCATCGATCATCAAGGGTACGGAACACGAGAACAAGCTGAGAGACGACGTAGATGGCGGTGCAGATTAACGGCCAGAGGATGTAGATGATCCAAAGTCCCATCGGCTTTGAATAGCTAAATGATGCAAAGCCTTTGAAGGTAGCGATAGCGACGAAGAATGAAACCCCAAAGACGACGAGGCATGATATTCTGAGAAGCTGTTGGATATTAGAAAAGTTGTTTAAAAGTAATCCATGGATGCAAGTTCCACTGACCCATAACGAGACTGGTGTACCGTCTTCTGCAAATTGGAAACCGACAAAACCGTTGATGAGAAGACAACAATATGTCGCTGCCACTAGGCCTGTGTAGACTGCTGCAAACCACTAATTTCGAAAACGAACTGGTAAGCTATTAAGAAAAATTCTACTCCTGAACCGAGACTCACGACATAAACAGGACTATATGTGGGGATAATACCAGAGTCCAGGAAGAATGCCAAAAGCTCGATGATGGCATACATATAGAAAAACATTACGATTTCCTTTCGACCTATCGTACAACATCTTCAGACCTCTAACGGCTAGCAAATTGAATTATTTTGGCTCAGAATAACTGACCTACAGCAGTGTATTTACTGCGAATATGGAAGATCATGATGGCAGTCATAATAAGGGCGACAATGTGGATGAAGCATGTTGCTGCAGAAATAGTGTTAAGTTTTAGTTGGCTATCCCGAGTGACAGAGCTTTGGCGGCTCGAGAGAGCATGATAGCGGGACAAAGAGTCTCACAAGGTTGGAAGATAAGAGTGCCAGCAATGTCTACGTTTCTACTATAACATGATGGCTCGATCCCCTGATCAGTACCGACGAGAGGACAGACGATGAGCGCAGCAGTCTCGCAGATTCCGTCGAATGATCCGAAAGAGACCCCCATAAGCGTATGACGAAGACGAAGAGCTACTCAGAGAGGACGGGTACTCGTTGAAAAAGGGGGGCAGGCGGGCGGGCTAATAGAATTAAGACTTGAGGACTGTTGAAACTTAGAAAGAAAGAGGGAAAGTGGACTTTGAGAGTATAACGTCACAGACGATGACAACGACGACGACGGCCACAGCGACGACGGGGTGCGCTGCCCCAATTGGAACTCAGCCACAGCTCATTTCCCTGTCACAAACTCCGACATGACTGAATTCAGCATACTCTCATCACCACTCAAAGTGTCCTGCACTCTCGAAACATTCCATCTCTCATGTGTTTATATATGGTGTCTCCGAATGTGCTCTCCGAAATAGCTCTGATAATATGCTAATGTCAGAAGAGAAGAAGTCTGTTGTCGCCGCTGGGTCTTATGTTCATCCCGCCTCTAGCCATCAGCATCTTATCCCCTCACGGTTACAATCATGCTCCTGCTGACTTCTGGCTCCTTGTAGTTCATCATTTAGCGAAATCAGTTATAGTGGTGTTATTTATGAGAAAGCGATGCATCGCACATATCAACAGTGGGAGGCCGAATTATTTGCATTGCTGTCAACCTGGGTCTTATCTTGCGGCGCCGTTTCAGAATCGAATTCAGACAGCCCCACTCCGATTCGCCTCCTTTCTCTCCACAATTATACAATAGCTGCGCTAGCGCAGCTGAAGGGATCCGGGGAATCAGCGTGGTCACACAATACGTGCACAACAAACCAGAAAGATGAACGGTCATGGGCAGGAAGGAAGGAGGCTGTTCCCTTCCTTCCATATCAAACAACGGAAAGGAACTCTATCATCATCTAGACTCAAGATTTTGAAATGTTACAAGAACGTTCGCGTCCCTCTGGACCTTACTTGTTCCACCATCTCACGGATAGATGGGTCTACTTGGCCCACCTGACCGCTCGGTGCTGTCTCACTGTTCTCGCGCAGCAGAGGTGGCTATCGATCAGGGTGATAGGGCAGACACATGCAATCAAATAGGCTGCCGAACAAAGATGGCTTGTAGTCCCATGAATGATTCATGATTATACAACGATGATGGCGACGCATGGCGGAAGTACGATCCTAGACTTGAGTGTCTTATGGCTAGCCTTACACGCAACACTCGGCAAGTTTTAGAAGTTGCTACGGCGCTCCTTGCTTGGTTCGTCTTGAGCCTGGGGGCACACGTGAAAACGTAGTGTATCCCCAAGGACAATTGCCAAAAAAGGGTGCGTCTCTCATTCATCACTAGCATCCGCCGTCACCGGACCTGTGACCCGAGATTCCTATCCAATTCAATGCTCTTGTCCCAGCCTGTCCTCCAAACGGGTGTGAAACCGGCCTTCTCCTCGGGGGATTCTCACATCAACTTCCTTCTCTTTTTTGTTTTCGCCTTTCATTCATTTTTTTTTTCCTCCTCTGCTTCGCGAGGCACTGGGGCACGCCTTCCTAAACAGGTCCATTTGCCGTTATACGCACGGCTGTTCCCCGCCATCGAGCGCCCTTTTTGGCTGATCAGAAGTCTATCTTCATTTATATATCTAGCTCGTACTTGCATGGGTCATACTTTTTTTTTGATGCTCCTGCCGTTTGAATCCTAATCCCAGTCCAAATGCAATGTAACAACATGTTTACAGGGTGCTGAGAACACTCTGGTCTGGACCCCCTACACCCCACTTCCAACACACACAATCATCCCCTGCCTCTTCGGTGGCTGGTTTCCATACAGGAATAGGGCTGGTAAATGTATGTTCAGGTCCACGGAAACAATATCCCTTCATTGTCTGGGGAACACCCATAGCACATAGAATGGAATTGGACTTGAATGAATTACATGCGCATCTTTGCAAATTTTGTTCGTGAGTGTTCGTTCTTACCCTGCGGTGTTCACCTCGGAAGCCGTCGAAACCCTAAGAAGACTGATTCCTCATCTCTTCATGTCTTGGTAGCTACATAGTTTGTGGTCCTTAAACTGTGGAGACGCTAACCCTTCGCTATGGGACAGCTTCTAGCGAATGCTTCGTTAGCTTTTATTTCATCATCGGAGCGCTCATATCATTGATATTGCCGCAGCTGATCCAGGAGAAAATGAGTCCGCGTGTACAGTATTCTTCCCTACCAAGCACAAAGTAGTAACGAAAAAAATAGCATCTAAATTTGCATCTCACTCTTCGGATCTGAGAAAAATATTCCAAGCCAAAGATCCCCGTCTGTAGCATAAGCATACCGCATGCGCAAGCGGGTAGGGCACACCGTTTCATTGTTGGTGTAGTCGTCATCAGCATCAGCATCATTGCCATGATCAGCAAAACAATTCCGTTGCATTCGCTCTTTTTTTCGCCGGTATCTGTCTATCTTTCTCTTTCCGTATCTGTTAGGGACTGCCTGTGTGTATTACGTGTATATGTTCGGGTCCTCTTCAAACTTTTACATTCTCTTCTCCTCTCCATTATGCATCATAGTATTGAAAACACGTTTTTATTGTGCACATTCGTGATCCGACCGACGAGAATGGTGAACCCCCTCTTATAGTTTAGGATATCCGATCTATTTACACCAATAAGAATGTAATCTCCTGTATTTTCTACATTGGCAATTACCAATAAAGGAATATACTGCCAGGTTCAAGTTCCGACAATGATAACAGTTCGTTGACAACGATGACAATCGATCATGACACCAATGGCAACCCAGCAGCTGTTTTGTTCTTGTTCACCTGGCATCCTTTTTTTACGTGTCTCTGCTTCGGCATTGTTGAACGGCGGTGGATAGGGATGGACGCCGACTCGCAAGACTAAGAATACCATTGCACATGCGCATATGTGTTCAGGGAGTATCAATGTCTCCCAATGGATCGCTCTGTTTCATTCCCACGCTGATCTTCTCCCTTATTTTGAATACTATGCATAGAAGGAAGAATGAACGTGTGCACTGTGCGCACGGCATGTGCCGGTTAAGACCGTAGCCGTGACCGGTCCAGGCGAGACAGAGCCTCCTTCTCTCCACTTGGCTACCGCACACTTTGCGGATTGATTGAAGGAGACTAAGAAAGGAATCGATCGGGTTTACTAATCGGTCCCGGCACTGATGATGCAATGATGTGTCTGTTGGGTCCGTCTGGTGCATATCTCTTGCTGTTGTTGGTACAAACTTACTATATGCGGTTAGCTGGCTAGGTGTGTATGATGGTCACTGTAAGTCGTATGAAGCTTCACAAGACTATCGAACGATGTGATCGAAAACAAAAGTTACGAAAGCTGGCCTGTCAAGGCTCCAAGGTCCACGGAGAAACTGTTAGTAAAGCAAAATGGAGCTGAGGAACTTGCTGTACATGGATGTCACTAAGAAATTGCTAGTTCGTTCATATGCAATAACTCGGCACCCGTAGTATCGCTTCAATATATTGAACTTGGCGAATGGATGTGGAACCTGGAGGGTTGTCACTGGCACTGTTGTCGCATACAAGGTTCAGGACCCCGGTGTCCGGGGTACACTAGTCCATAACGCGTAACACCCTGAAGATATAACACTCAATTCAATTTTATCGTTCACTTTTTTTTGGTCGCATTAAATTAGATTAATAATAACTTTTCTCTATAGGCGGCAACATCCATAACAAGAGTTCCTCGACCGGGCGGACATGATCACCATCTGATCAAAATCCCGGACTCAGGCTCGTCGGACTTGGACTCGGAGCTTGGCATGGTGGTTGGCTCAGAATCCGCCAACCAACGCCGACAGACATGCGTGGTATGCATGCAATTTATTCGGGAAAAAAGTCCTCTTATGTTCCTGGTGACGCCAGTTATTCTTCTGGTTCTGGCCACTTACTAATTACGAGGCAGACAATACCCAAACGTGGAACTGCGTTGTTAGACTAGGTAAGCTTGCCGCACAGCTATATCCTTGTATGTATAGAACACGTAGCAGCCTCTACAAGTTCTTTGCGCTACACATCAAGTTGGTACAAGGATTAGCCTATCGTGAGCCCTGGTTCTCAGGCTAGATGGCTAGTGACCCGACTCCACGCTTTTTTTTTTTGCCGTATCAATGTATCCATATGTGTAGACAGTTACAGTAGGCGATATACATTTGCCCTTTTTTGGATTATCATAAAGTGTTCCCGGATTCTTGTAAGCGTTTGGCAGTGCTACCGAGTGCACTGGAAATACTATGTGTTGTGTTCTTGCTCTTGTTGGTGCTGCATACGTGTGAAATGAGACCGACCGTGTGCGCTCCGAGGTTGAATCAACTGTTTGTTTGATCTTGGGGATTCCGTTATTGGAACTCCGGCCCGCTCGGGCAATGACTTGTGAGCCAGTTTCCTTTTTTGCAGGATAGATACACGCCTAAAGTTGTCCGTCTTTGCACAGCGTTGTCATTGTCATTGCAATCATGGCGTCATACATTTGACCAATGCCCTCCCCAAAGTTCATTCTCCTTTTGCTTTTGGGACTGCACGAACAGTTCACATATCTCATTTGCTTCATTTGATCAATCGCGCCCGCCGATGAGCTGATGACGCATCGCACCCACGGTTATAGATGGCGAGTGATAACGAAACAGTTGAAGCTCAGGCAGGTTCATTATATCGATGACCCTGCTCCTATTTTCTTTCCATCAACGATGCATCAGCATGTCCTATTTGATTATTCGCTTGTAGAACTCCGAGCTTGGCGAAATAGATCACCAAAAACAAAGCACGGGGCTCAAGTGCCAGGTGAACTCGAAGCAAAGTTTCATATTCTAACATGCCAACGATAGGATGGTCCGTCCACGTCGCTATTCTATGACTTCTGTTTCTCTTCTCTGTTTCCAATAACGAAGTTCAACCCGAGTCTATTTTCTTGTCGGATCCCCCGCGCCACCCTTACATCCATCAATGAAAGGCAAAGAGGACTTTTCCTGGTTCCCTCGTCGACAATGACAAAAAGGCTTTCCTTTTTCCGTTCTCAGAGAAAATTGACACAATCCGGGAAAACTTGATTTTTGCATTGACACAACAGTGGCATTTAAATCAAACAATTGCACCCTACTAAGTAATACACTTGACCTAAACACTGCCTTTTTTTCTTTTTTTTACATACCCTCGCGCGCTTGCGAACTTGGAACTTGGCATTTTGGCTGCCACTGATACATTTGCACCACCATCGGCTCTTCGTCCTGTACCGGCTCCGACGGAAAGTCACATATATATACATCATCGGATGCTGATGCTGTAACCGCTGCAACCCAACGGTGGCAAACAACTTAGACGGCAACCTCCTCGGCGAATATTTTGCGCATCCGGATCTGATTGGCTTGCATCACACCAGGCACACATCTGTACTGAATCCGAATGTGGGACAATAGGTAAGTATGCGGGAATACTGAATGTCAATCAAGAACCCTGCGACACCATCCGGGCTAATACGGAATGGACCAGCTGTGATGGTCTCTCTCTGGCTTCATAGCACATGCCAACTAGTTCCTGATATGCTGTATGATCATGATCCATTGGGGCCTTTTTTCCGTTGACGAAGCCTCGGTCCAAAAACAGAAGCGGTGATGTCAATCTGATATTCTTACACACCGGTGGCTATTGTATTGCTTCAAGTTTTGACTCTACACATGCTATGATCAACAGAATTGTGGCTAAGCTACCCTGCCTGCATGATCGGAATGAGCGCGCACTCTTGGATTCTCGGGGCATGACCCTTTCTCTCAATGTAGCTTCCTTACTATCTTCGAAGTTAGATTTGTTCCCCAATTATCTCCAATAGAAGCCGCCGGTAAAACTCCAAGGGTTCCGCGAGTCTTCCTAGACTAAAGCAGAATACATTGGGGACACGTATGAAAGAATATGCAACTTCGCGCTGGTGTCTCTGAAGGCTTTCATTGATTGTTACGTTTCTCCGGCATGCTGCAGCATGAATACTGACGGCTACATGACACAATAGATGATCGGTCGGAAACAGCTATATCTTTCTTTGTCCTCAAGGAACAGCTGTAATACCTGTTGTATGCCATAAATCGGCTGCTTACCCTTTCAGGCATAGATACATCTTGTTCCTTGTCTCTGTCCCTTTGTTCATTTCGTTGCATATCATCCTAGCAGACCCTATACCTGAGCTTGCCACATGCATGTAAACGTATCAGGTCGCATCACCGCCGTAATCATATGCGAGGAGTATGTATGGAAACAACTATACTGGCTTGCCACTCGACTATGAAGGTAGCTACCGCCTTCTTGATGATAAAATGATTATGGCACGGATGGAACAAATAATACCGTTATGGAATTCAACACGAGTGATATTTGAATACTGGTACATTCTCGGTGTCGCTTGGTCCTTTATCTATCCATCTATCATCCATCCATCACTAAATCACGCCTATTCTTTAATCCGCTCGTCTTACAGCTACGATAAGCCATCCCCATCCCTGCTATAATCATGGCGCCACTGCGGACCGCCATCGTTCTAATGTAGTCACAGGTCATGCGGAAGTAGAAGCCCGTGTTCAAGTAAGACGGATGGGACTATAACAAAAGCAGCTGAATCCGCTGAAGAGGCATGCATATGTATCGACGCTATGTATAATGACAGGATAACAGAATGACGGATATCAATCTTATTCCCTTTCTCTTCAAGCTCATGATTTCCGTCTGCCCTCACTTGGTATTCTATGAACCAGCCGTTGATCGAGTTAATTTATAGAAAATTCTCGCTAATGCTACAAATATAACATGCTAGCTAGACGTCGACCAGTACCAAGCCATATGAAACGTGATGTATTTATTCATCAGTAACACCAGGTGCCATTCTCAACATGAACGAATATGCTCAAAGTTCGTACGGGCGTGAATCTAAGGTGATAACATCTAGAAGGTTTCGAATTCGATATTGTGGTCGTATGATGTGTGATGATACTGTAATGATGCTAGTGTCAAAAAAGACCTGGAAGGAAGGGTTTGGGGCGCGGCGGTGCTCGCACCTTCGACCACGCCGCTCATCTGCCACGACCATCGACTTCATCCACGCACCCATCATACAGTTGCCTTGTGTAGGTTCCCAGCGGCCCTTGTACTGAATAGGCGAGGTAAAGGCTCTTCTTCTTCGCCCGTTGGCGCCACTGCGCTGACCGATAAAGTCATTTTTTTCTATATCCGATAATCCATCCGGTAAGCATCTTGGGCGCCTCGTTCGCCGTATCATGTATGCCAACAGCCGGGCGTGATGAATGTGTGGACATCACAATCCGCTTTCTTCTTTCTTTTTTCCCGCTCGTTCTTTATTAGCACGGCAACCAAAAAGCCCCGCGGGCCCGAACAGCAACCAAGGTTTGCATGTCCGCGTTTTTCTGCAACCTTTTTTTTTTTTGTGTGTTTGGCGGCTATACCACACACACGCGGAGCCTTCTAGATCTCATGCTGTCGCACCGTCATCATCATCATCATCTTCTCCCGTAACACACTATTCAACAACTCAACAATCATTTTTACTCCCGTTTTGGTAAATTAATGCAAAAAAAAACAACAACAATAAATAATATGATACAACAAACGAATGTGACATGACAGGCGAAAGGCGGTCCAGATTTTCTACGAGGAGTAAGAAAGTTTTTTTTTTTTTTTTCTTCCGGATATATCGGCTTGGCGACAGCGACGACGGCGGCGGCGCCAGTGAAATGTAAATCTAACAAAGAGAAGAAGAAGAAGAAGAAGAAGAAAAAGACATGAGCAATAAGATGAATTGCCCTGACATTCTCAATTTCCCTGTAATCACGAATTTGAAACTTTTTTTTCTTTCTTTCTTTCTTTCTTTGTTCTTCTATTTTCTATTACATTTACTTATTCCCCTCCTTCTGGGCTCCCTTGCCCTGTTTTCCGCCCGCGCAAAAAAAGTAAATAAAATCAAAAAATCAAAAAACGCTAACGTGTTTATTACTCTAGGTGGGAAAAGGGGTTGTTGTGGGGTGAAGCATGTGGTCATTGCGCTACGATTCCATTTTACTATAATATATACGCTGTTTGAGATACACGCATGCTCCATAGTTTGCAAATAAATGAATATTGCGTTTATGGGATGATATACAGAAGTCTTTTGGACGGATTGAGAAAAAAAAAGGGGGTGGGGTGGGGTGGGGACCGAGTGCAAACGAACTGGGTTGATTATCATCGCATGCAATCCTAATCACTTCTGCTGCCCCCAGCGCAGCCAGCTCAAATCATTCAAACCGCCTGGTCGGGTCTGAGGAGCATAGCAATAGCAATAGAAAGAGAGAGAGAGAGAGAGAGAGAGAGAGAGCTAGAATGGAAACGGAAGTATGCTCTGAACCAGTCACAGGCGGGTCGATTGACTCCATGCCCCCAACCGCAACACCACGGCGTGCTGTTTTGTTTTGCTGCATCATGGGTTTTTTTTTTTTTACAAGATTCATACATAACATGCGCATACATACATACGCAGCTTATCAGTTACCGGCACTTGGTTACCCATCCGTCGTTTTCCCATTACAAAATAGGAAGCGACAAGGGGGGGGGAATGAAAGGGAGAGCATACGTGTAAAACCGCTTGGCCGGGAACAAAAGCCCACGGGCCCGTGGGTCAATGTCAATGACACACATTATGACACATCGCTCAAGGTATTTACTCCTATCTATTACAACGTCCTGGATATGCGGCATATGCCATATAGTGTCATCGCAGGCGGTTGTTGATATACTCCATCTTCTTTTCTTCCCTGTCTGGCTGGGCCATCACAGAGAGAAAAACACATGGGCTACGAAAAAAAAAAAAAAAGAAAAAAGCATGTTCACATGTAAAGCAGAGTCTGGAGCCCCACACGACAGGTAACGTATTGACAACGACGGCTTCGGCGGGCAATAACGAGCGCCGAGAGAGAAAAGAGTAAATATAATACTCCATGTGATACCAAGAACAGATTAGACTGTGATTTATGTATGCACTGTGAAAGTGGAACTATAGAAACATCAGCGCTCAGCTTGGACAGACTGGGCTAGGTAAAACAGAATAGAATCGCCGTCATGGTTAGCTGATAATATAACAGCTGTATGTATATGCATATCCTTATGCACAGCTGCCATACTTGGCAATTGCCGTCCCCGTCGCCAGCGCACTCCATTGAAATTGTCAAGCAAATTTATAAGGGAGACTTCAAAAAAAAAAAAAAAAAAAATACAAGTGAAGACAAGCCATTCAAATCATCACCCAACAAAATCATACATAGCAATTTCCTAGCCATCGTCATCGTACACTTTTTTCATTCGTTCGTTTTTTTCTTTTTTTCTTACACAATTTTTTGTATGTGTATGTTTGTGTGTATAACTGGTATGTAATAACAATATAGTTGTAATGTGTATGAAAGGAGAAGGAAGGAAGAAAGAAATATAAATGCGATATGATGATGATGATACTTGCGTGCAATAATGTGATAATGATGATGATGCGATGATGCTCGAAATATGCTGTGTATATCTGCCATGCGTTAGTACGTATGTGTATATATGTGTGTGTAATAATAAAAGGGGGAGGGGGATGATGTACATGAATGTCTGAAAGGTTTCGTTACAGAGGAGGGTGGGTGTCGACGCAGCGGTGTGGAGGGAGGGGATGACCAAAACAAACTAGTACTAATAGACTAAGAAAAACTAAGAGTGATAACAGAATTTATGAGAGAAGAGCATGAGGAGCAGGAAAAAAAAAATACTAAGGTAAAAAGGCAATAATAACAAGCTCGTATCGTTATGTTCTGTGTCGTCGCGATGAATGACAAGAGTGTTCTTTGAATTGAGAAAAGAAGAAAAAAAAAATCGAGGCTTATGATACAACAATCTCGCCAAAAGGAAGAAAAAAAAAGATACAAAAAAAAAAACAAGGAAACGAAAAAGGCAGGCGATCACACACCCACACACGCGCACTCACAGCCTTCGCCCGCGCGCAGCAGACCAGTCATCAGCAACATACGACGTCCTCGTCGAGGGCAACACGTGGGCATGCAACGAGGACGATGGTGGCGTCGCATAACTAAAGTGGACCCCAGGGGGACCAGCATTAGCGAACGGCGCACAGGGCACAGGACTAATCGTTGCGCTCTGTCGGTAATGCTGCTGCTGGGGATAAACCGGGTCATGCCTCGGAGTGGGGTACGCCGAACGAGCATGTGCATACGTAGCAGGGGGCGTGGGGTACGTGTGATGGTGGCCTTGTTGTTGCTGCTGCTGCTGCTGCTGCTGCCTCACCCAGTCCGAAGAAGCGACGGCAGTAGCAGCATCCCGCACCATCGTTCCGTAAACAGCGTTGTGGGGCTGTGGCACAGAGAACGTTGCGGATACCACACCGCCTTCGACACCTGGGCCGGTCAAGCCCGCGCTGGCGTAGGATGGTGTAGCGGAAGCGTACACACCCTGCGGGCTCGTTGACGCTGACTGCACGTGCATCGGGTACGATCTCGCCGGGGGGAGCGTATACGGAGCATGACGATGCGGGTGGTGATGATGATGATGCTGATGGTGTTGGTGAGGAAGCAAGTATGATGACGAAGCAGATGTGGATGCGGATGAGGGCAGCACAGAGTGCGATGATTGTTCCTGCTGTTGCGCATACTGTTGTGGTTGCTGCTGCTGCTGGTAATGATACTGCTGCTGCTGCTGCGGTTGCTGATGCTGCGGGGGCCGATAGGTCCTAAGCTTAGCCTTGCGCTGCTGAGCCTCACCATCCACACTCGGCGGCGAGCATGCGAGCGAGTAATAATAAAGATTCTACAAGACAACAAGCGCTGGATATCAGTAATCCCATACACACACCAAGAATAGAAACCAAAAGGCTGAAGACTTACCCGTGGTGCAACACTCGGCAATCGCTCACTAGCCCTGTACGCCGCCACAAGCGTATGAGGAAGCGCATCTTCACTGCCACTAGAGGAAGAGGAAGAGGCGGATGTAGAGGACATCGTCTCTACACTCTCGTCAACTGTCGAAGGCGTCGAATAATGAGACGCTGCCGCCGGAGCAGCAACGGCTCCCGACCACGCCATCCGCTCACTCTCCGCATGGGGTTGAGGGCGACAGGGCGACGAACCACCCAAGGACATGTGTGCAAACGACTGCAAGGACGACTCGAGCGGCGAGTGGGTGCTACCAGATGTAGCTGCTGCTGCTGCAGCGGCAGCGGCAGCCCCGCGCACGGCGGCAAACGACGAGTCGGGGATCTGCAACGAAATGCCTGTAGGGCGCTGCTGCTTGATCGGTCGCCTGTCCGGAAAGTACGCCGTCGTGGGCGAGAACGCAGCGTTGGCGCTGCGTTTCGAACCAAGGGGCTGGGGGCTGGGAGAGCGTGTTGACGCCTGTGCGGGACTGTGATGCGTCGTCGCCGGGAGCGGCGGAACCGCTGCGGTTGAAGAGCTCGAGAAGGAGAATTGGTACGCAGGGTAGCGGGAATTGGGAGATGTCGACCTGGCGCGCTCTGTACCTGGGCGGGAACGGATGTATGCAGCGGCATCGTAATGGAGTTGGTACTGCGGTTGCGATTGCTGCGGGGCATAACGTCCCACGGGAACAGAAACATCCGCATGTGCACCCGAAGGGCGTAGACGGCGATGCGCGTGGTGGTGAGAGCTGCGACGATGAGGATGGCGATGGCGGTAGTGCTTCGAGTCACGCTCCTTGGCAATGACGAGGCCTTTGAGCAGGTGCAACCAAGACTCATATGTGCTCTTGTCGACGTAGAGCGTATAGTTGACACCCGAGAGGAACTCTTTTTCCATTTTGTTAATCTCCGCAAGTTCAATGCCAGAGACTTCGGACCATGTCTTGTTGGTATAAGTGTTGCTAAGAAACGGAAGAATTAAGTCAGCACTTGGAAATGTAAAAAAAAAAAAAAAAAATATGAAGTAGAGTATATGCGCGTACTCGTCCAGGAATTTGTTGGCCATCATGAGCGCGGCAATAGCAATGCGAAACTCGCTGCCTGGCTGACCACTGCTGAGGCTGTTCCGCTCCTTGAGGCGATAGATGTAGTGCAGCGATAGCACAATGACCGACTGGCTGACTTGCGTCGTTTCAAGGACCTTTTGCATGAACTGCACAAAGGTGGGTGATGCAGAAAGTTGCAAGGCTGTTGCAGCGTTCGAGCTTGTATGGGGATACGGGGATGCGCCAGGTGGAGAGGGGTAGGACGATGCGGCGGCGGCGTTGGAGGAGGAGGACGACGATGACGAGGGCGCGAGAGAGCGGGCGCCGGCGAACCACAAGTAACAGATCATCTCACATGTCTTTTCGGCGAGGAAGTGCGCCGAGCGGTGGCGGGAGATGTCGAACCAGTCAGGCAAATTTGACTTTGACGCGTGACCAGACATAGGCGGCACATCGTATTCAGCGTCGGCGTCAGCGTCGGAGGCATCGGCAGAGGCGGCATCGTGCAGAGGTTCTTGCTCTGATCTAGACTCCAGCTCAGACTGAGGATCGTCGACAACCATGTAAGACGTCAGAGCTGGCTCGGGGAATGTCTCCTGAAACGCGGGCAGGCGTGAGCAGCTTCGGCCAGCGTTGTTACTACTGTCAGCAGGCACTGTCAAAGTGACAGGTGAGAGACACAAAGAACATAAGCAAAAAAGATTAGACTTGGAGAGAGAATATCACGTCACATACACAGATGAGACAATGGCGGAAGTGTTGTGGATGACGACGATGCTGCATCTGGGTAGACAGTGCCAGCATGTGTCTGTGGCCTGCGACGAGACATGTCTTCAGACATGGGCGGTGTCATTGGTGGGTGCAGGAGCGTCGATGGTTGTTTGCCTTGCTGCTTCCACAGGTGTTGTTGTTGTTGTTGTTGTTGCTGCTGCTGCTGCTGCTGCTCGGTAGCGGGCAAGACATAGTAGTGTGATGTCGAGACAGCAGGCATTGTTGCAAGTGAATGGTGATGAGCAGAGGCATGTACAGTTGAAGGACGAGAAGAGTAGAGGGCCATTATGTCCCTGTGCGGCGGCAGATATGACGACGACACAAGGGCGCGTACGGACAGCAAGTAGTAGCGGCCATGGCCATGGAAGGAGCAAGGATATATAAATCAGGGGAAAGGGGGGGGGGCGCGAAGGACAGAGGAATTTAAAAAAGAAAAAGAAAAAAAAAAAAAAAGAGGAGCTAGAGTCCTTTCGGCTGACGGGTAAGATGAGAGCAGGACGGGAGTGAAAAGAGATGGACACATCCGCTTAGGAAGAGAGATGGAGGCAAAGACACGCAGCGCACAGGGGGCGATCATCTCATCATCCATCATCATCTCATCTTCTTCATCATAATTTCCCTTGCCCTTTCGCTTTCGGCTTTTTGCTTCCACTCGACTTGACTTGCTCCGTCTCTTTCTCTCCTGTCGCCCTTGCCAACCAATGCACACCATCGGCTGACATAAGCCCATCCTGATCTGAACCCCGATTCCCCTCTCCCTCCGCGCTGGGCCCCCCTTCCATAACAGGCCGTCCGCCGGATCACTCTCCCTTCCTCCCTCTTATGGGCAATCCTGCATATTGCGTAATAGCGATAATTCCATGTATGGATAAACCCTGCATAATTACCCCCCTCCCATCTGTTCCGGCCAAGGCACGGGTAAGATCGATCTTGGATGGTCGAGATCTGACGTGGACAGGACTCCACCGCGTTTCTGTTTTTTCTCCCAAGGAATACGACAAGGTTTGGCTTGTCACACGTAGACCACGCATACACTTTTGTTGCAATGAGAATAGTAACGCATCGACTGACTTGTAATAATGTGTGCTTGTGTGTCCGTTTCTCTATTGCCTGCCTCTCTTAGCTCCATCCGTCCGCCAGGCTCGCTGCGGCTGTTCTATACCCAGCTCAGCTCATATCATATGCCCACGGACTTCGCTTGTCACAACAACATCGCTTCCTTTTTGCTTTTTTCTCTCCTTTCTCTCCGCCAAGTCTCTGTTGCGTTGTGTCCATCATTTCGCCGCACTGTCTCTCTCCTTCATCATCATCTCTTCCCTTATCTCATTCATACATCCATCCCCAATTCATCCGTCCATTCATCCGGTGTATATACATAGTCTACAACTACGCTATCCTATACTATTGCTGCGCGTCTACCTGTCTCCTGTGCACATGTCTCTGCGTCTAGGCTCTTACTAACACTAGCTTCTTTCCTTGTCTGGCTGACAATTAATGACATTTGGCTATCTATCAATTTGTCTCCCCTTTCTCTCTCCCTCTCTTCTCTTCTCTATGCTCGGGCCAAGGATGTTGCTAGCACATCTTTCATGCCTCGGCTTCCCCCTCTCTCTTCGTCGCTCCGTAATACCGGTCGCTCCTTTTTTTTTTTTTTTTCCCTGGCCTGGTCCCTGGAGGGGGGTGGTTATTCCATTTGCCCGTTCTTATACACACACATGCAAATGTCGTTACTGTAATAACAAGCTCAATTTCAGTCTCATCTCATAAATATATATCAAGATCGTGGACAGCGTGATTCACATGGGCTGTGCACATATATGGGATGGCCTCATCGACACATCATCATCATCATCATCATCCATTTGTTATATCTCTTTCTTTCTCTCTCCATCTCTCTCCTTTCTTTTCCCGATATTTAGCGGACGTCATGAGGTGGCTTACATCCCTTTTAGCAACGGGTCTCAAGTCAAATTTCATCATTTTCGGAGAGACATAGCACCCGTATTATCCTGGCTGTGTGGGGATATAACCATACCACATACGTGCGCCGCCCCCTCCTGATATAGTCACCCACTGACATCGCCGCCGCCATCCATCATAAAGAATCATTATCAAATAATCACAATTAGTCATAGTAATAAGCACATGTGTATGCATCGCCTGATTTAAGGGGAAAAAAAAGGGTTTTCGAGGAACATCTGATCACTGCACCACTGCCAATGCTTGATAACACCAATCAACAATCTATTGCTGTGCTTATGATTTATGAGGTAACAAGCCATATATGTATGCGTACATGTCTCTTTCTTATTTTCTCCATTCTTCCATTTACTTCCCCCCTTTTTTTTTTCTCTCTTCTTCTTCTTCTGTTAACCATCCGTTCTCTGGGCAAGACGCACGAGACGAAACCATCAGCACTACCATTTGGAGTCGGGTGTGGTGGAACTATGGAATGAGAATAACAATCAACCTCCTATAGATGATGATGATGAGCCATTGAAAAAAAAAAAATCTTTGTCGCAGTGATAGATGAATCGATGAATCACAATGGACAGGATTGGAGACAGATGATGAAGTGTTACATATACATATCTCATTTCCTGACCTTTGTTCTTTCTTACGTCCGCTTCTCTTGATTTGGCCTTCTTTTCTCTGCTCTTGGCCCGTTTTGTTAAAACCCCATGATATATACAATCGCAATCACCATGTCTCGTCGTCCAAAACAAATGACTATCATCAACTGTAAGTGCCAACGCCATAATCTCTACATTTATAGCAATCTCCGAATCTAAATTTAAAGAAAAAGACAAGCAAAAAAAAAAAAAAAACTGATGCTTCTCCCCTTTCAAATGGTACATACAACTAGTGGGCGGTCTTGATGTTCTTCTTTCACTCACTGCTACCGCACATCGCGATGTTGACTCGGTCAAAAACAATGTCCTGAGCAAGGCAAGTCATGGCATCACTGATGTACAAGCACTAGCGATGGGTATGACAAGGTACCACATCATTACACTTAGCTAGCCACAAACGCACACACGCACGCGCAGTGTTGCAACCGCGTAGTATTCGCATCCTTTTACCCCGACGCACACGACGTTTGTTGTTCATCAATTCCGAATTGTGATCGGTCTCCAGTGACACCCGAGGCATGTGTGTGTATGTGTGTGTGTATGTGTGTATGCATGTAGCAGAGCGATGCAGATGGGTGGATGTATGCGATTCATAACATTGAATTGAATAATCTGATCTCGGGCAACAGGCCGATGTGTGTGAACCCAAAAGAAGAAAGGAAAGAAGAAGAAAAAGAAAAAGAAAAGAAAAATCAAAACCGGTATGTGTTCTCAAGTTTTGACGCCGCATAAGGTAACGGCTCCGCTTTTCTAAGAGTGATGCTCTC
This sequence comes from Agroathelia rolfsii, assembly GCA_018343915.1. Classification (NCBI taxonomy): domain Eukaryota; kingdom Fungi; phylum Basidiomycota; class Agaricomycetes; order Amylocorticiales; family Amylocorticiaceae; genus Agroathelia; species Agroathelia rolfsii. Next base: position 5,352,961 of record JABRWF010000002.1, read on the forward strand.
AGACGACTTGTTATTGCTATTGTTGGTTCCGTGCCGCCACTGGCGCCTTTTGCTCTTGATTGATTTCTTGGATGTTGTCTTGTCGGTCGTGGCCAGAGAAACGAACAGTTGTGCTTCTATGAATACTATTTATTATTTCAATTAGGACACATGCGCATACGGTCCAAGAAACGCCGAGAGAAAGAGAGAAACGTGATGGAATGCATGACGACTTCCGCGCGCAGTGGTAGTAAGTGGCTCTCTCTCACTTACAGGGAACGAACGCCAAATATTTTCAGGGGGGGGGGGGCTTGTTCAGTTACACGCTGCTGCTCCTCTCCCACCCACCCACCCCCTTCCGATAGCTTACTACATGCACTTTTTTTTTTCCATGTGAAAATCAAATCCTACATCGGCAAATGATAAAACAAAGCCTCCTTGCCATGCTTACACCAGACCCTCTTTTTTTGCATTGCCCTGGCCGGTACCATCGCAGCTTGGCTCGATTATTCGTCGCCTTGTGCTGTTAGGCTGTTCCGTGCATTTCTAGATGTAGATGTAGATATAAACGTGCAGTACCGTGATTCGAAGTCTGAAGCTGAACCCCCCCTTGAACAGTTCTGATCCGCGCGCGGTGGAGTACCTTATGTGTATGAAATGCTTACAAGATTCCTTGTCTTTTTTTTTTCTTTATCACCAAAAAAAAAATTTGCCGCGTCCAGGGCGGAAGCCTTAATATACCAATCACCATCCACGCATGGCACACACGGAGAGGACGACGACGACGACGATGATGATGATAGAAAGACGGCGAGGAGGACGGCATAGCGACACATTTTACATGATCCGAGTCCGGCAATAAAGGTGTGAGACGGACTCGGACTCAAAACAGCCAAGGTCAGTTACAGCCGCCCAACCAAGCGTGGGGCCCTCTCTCTCTCTCTCTCCGCCCATCGCATTTCTACCAGACCAATACGCGCGCGCGCGCGCATGATCGGAGGAGGCTAGGCTACGTATAATAAACCTGAGATACTCGATAGACAGGGGGAGTTCTTGTTCCGCAATTCCGCTTCAATCTCGGGACTTTAGCTCAAAACAAAATCCTGAAGCTTGACGGCTAGCAAACTACATACAATCATCCAAATGGAGTAAGTGGTAATAGGAAGAGAAATTTTTTTGTAATGCATAGATAGATGAATGAAGGACAAAAAAGCGAGATTAGAGATTAGTATAATTAGTATATCTCCTATTGTACATGTGTGCAGGGAATATCCGAGTGGGCCCCTCCCATGCGGCATTCAATAGCGTATTACATGTACAGGCTCCTAGTCCACACAGGTGTTAGTTGGACAAAAATGTCTATAACTTGAATGGTTAGCGCCGGCGCAGTCGTACGTGCGAAATACGTCACAGGTTCAAGTTATTGATCTAAGTTTGCATTTCCGTTTCCTCCGCCTCCCAACTAAAATTGTTAGGAGCCAGACCTTACCTGTCCAGCCCCTGATCATTTGAAATGCGCTACTATAGATTATTATATATTATACTTGATACTAAGCATTCTGGGGGTAACAACTGTAGTTATTGTCATGATCATCATCCAAAAGTATCTAAACATGACTTGCAAGTGGGGCCGAAGCATAACGCCGAGTAGCATATATTGTCCTGGACCCCTCTGACTTCGAGGCCTCATAAAGGCTAGCTAGCTTGTAAATTAGGAGCTTTGGTGTTTTTATCATCTCTGCATCCACATGACTGGATTCAGAACCCATCCCCCCCCCCAGCTTTGGTACTGTGCAAGAAGGAGCTTGCGAGTGGTCCAAAACAATCGCCGCCGCCGCCCTCATGTTCAAGTTCCCTTCTCTCTTCCTATTAGCTGTGCGTTTTTTTTTTTTAGGGCCATCTTCCTCTTCCCTTCTCTAGTTCGATCAGGCCGGGCGGCATCGCACTCGTGTGTGAATCGGTAAACAGTGAGCTCTACCGCGACTATTGGAGGTGACTAGAGTGCCGTGAAGATGATGATCATCCCGTTCATCATACGGGTGCTAATCGGGCTTAGCATATGGGGATTATATTGATAGATTTACACCTCCGTGGAAATACACGGATTAGGATGCTGGTATCGCAGCTATAATTATATTGTTCCAATAGTCGGTGTATCATCACACCCCAAGACTCGGAGTCGGATCCTCTCGGCAAATAGTATGAGGTATTGAGAATGTGCGGGGATGCAACACAGCATTTTTTTTTTAATCATGTTCAGCAAGGGATACATACACAATGAGCCTGAATTGTTTCAAATCATGAGCCTCAGTTTGAACTTTGAATACCATTTTGAACCCTTGCGCGCTTGAACTTGTATCCCGATATTGATTTTTACTACCCCGGCGACCCTACGCTGGCACCTCCGCGTCCTCCTCGCGGAGACATGTCACCATCTCCGCATCCTGTCGCCACTCTGCCAGGATCATAGCCATGGGCTATTCGCCCCCGCCGGATCCTCCTGACTCGCGCCGGCTCGTACATGCGCATTTATTAAGCGCGTGCTGTCTAGCCACATAATCAAACAAGATTGGGGGTATCCATGCTATAGCGTGCCACGAATACAGAATACAATTATGATGGCGCACGTACCCTTCATGCGCAAGGAACGAAGTACCTATCTTCTCATATAGAACTTCAAGTTGGATCAAAAAGCGACCCTAAGGCTGTACTCGTGTTCATCTGTAAAAGTGAGCAGAGGGTCTCTGGAGGTAAACACACGGCAACGGCACCTCCTACACCCGGACTTCCGCACCGCCTGTTTGACAGGCGTGTTAGCCGGTGATGCCAGTGATCACTACCCTGATGGTGGTACTACAAGGAATTCGAAGGAGTTGCTGAACAGATTGTTCGTGTTCCACTATATCATCGTGGACCGTAATATATTATAATACGATGCGCTGATGGTCCGGCTCGATTCGTACACTATCTATCGTCAATACAGTACGATGGACTTCGTCATGTTGATAGCCTATATTTTCTGGCTCCATAGTCTGAGTCATGCCAGCGTGTTCATAAACCTCGGGCGATTTGGTTGGGCTGGCATCTTCTTTGAATGAATGAATGAACAAAATGGCCACCTTCCTAGCATCTTTGCTTTACCCACTAAAAGAGGGAAATACATATGGCGGCCACCCATTTTTAACATCCTGGATAATCGGAGAAAGGTTGGGGCGTTTGTCTATGCGCACTCATTGTGCATAACATGATTATCCCGCGATCCTGTAGGCACTGGTTTCAGAACCCTCTTACGGACGAAACCAATTGGCATCATCATGATCATGAATATGGATGAACTGGCGAGTGTTGGCGCGGCGTCGGTTCACTGCAAGACCAGTCTATGATAATGATCGTGCTTTTCTATGAAACGTTACAATCTATTCAGTCTATTCAGATGATCAAGAGAGAGCTTGAATGGGAAGGTGCAACGCAGTATCCCCACTGTCCGTGATAAACAACTTGCCTTTTCTGGGACCGCGATGACACTGATGCACGCTAACATAAGCCACATCAAACCTGCCGTCCACGGCTCCGCTAAGCAATGTACACATTACACAGCCGCCGTACTGTCTCCAGGACCCAGATGAGCGATCGCGCGGATGAAGCGCCGTCTGTGTGATTCAGGGATGTGACATGAGAATAGAGATATTACGATAATGATCCATCGAAGTCACTAATGTTTGAATGCAGATGGCATGACCTGTTTACATATCAATGAATTTTTTTTCACTCTCCCCCCTCTGCTTGTGACTCGGATGACCCTAACATCCCGAGCAAGACTTCCATTCATAAGTGGCTAGTCTTGGCTTGCCTTTGCCGTCTAAAGATACAGATGTGGCGTTTAGGAAGTTATGCGAACCTTATACCTGATGCCAGCGAAGTCTTTGTGCTTGCCTTCGTCTCAACACGCCGCGAGGGTTTTCGAATCCACCGGATCCCGTCATCCATTTTTGACACCGGTAGTCGTGCTTGGGTCCAAAATAATCCTTGCTGGCCTAGTGCACGTTGGCTGTGCTGGTAATGGCCGCGCGGGACGCTGGACCTATAGAAGATTCTAAAATATTGGTTGTAACATGTTGCTCGCTTTTATTTGTTTATTTCTACTCTCTCTTAAGATCTTAAAAGGTACTTCCTTCTCAGTCCGAGAGCCTGTGTCTTCGTATGCAGGTTCGTGTTCACCATATGTGATGGCGCAGCAGATCAGGGTGAGTATCAAAGAGTGAACTTAAAGTCGCGCGGAAACCAAACGGCTTGAGCTCAAGACCGCTCGGAAGGCACGGTCCGAGTCGGTTCCTAGCTAAACACCATTCTCTACCAACGTTGTAATAGCAGATCCGGAATGGGCATTTTACCACTGGATGCTTCAAGCTTTTCATCTTTACTTTCTAAAAGCTAGACTATCCTTTAAACTCAGAGGTCCGGCCTAGGAGGATGATTGTTAGACAACGCTTCAAGAGTAATACAGCGGCAAAATCTGCGCATTTCACACATGCAACACTGACACAGCAGTTGGGACAACGCACAAGGCCTCAATTGTACATTTTCAATGAGGGTTACATTAAAAGAGGAGCAGTCTTTAGGGTCTTACTCAAAGTTTACCGCAATTTAACTTAACATATTCACTAGTTACATCTCAAATCTAAAAGTTAAGTGGGATTTCTTATGTATTCACTCTATTTTTACTTGTATGATTTCTCGAAACACCAGGTATTGGCTGTACACGTTTCTATTGTTCTTTACCTTAACATCGATCATTCTTATCATTAACGAGGTCGTATTAGTCGGATGGACGGTTCAGAAACGAGTTCTCCATCCGTTCGGGGAGGGACATCTACGCTCGATCATGGATGCATCAGGTTTGAATGTTTTGATAGTTACTTTTGGACTCAGAGACCTAGATTCCCTCTGATAAGGTCTGGGCCTACCTCAAGCCATTGATTTTTCGATCAAAACTACTAGACCAGTGGTGAGTGCCAATAACAGGTGAGCGGCACTTTGTTTCACGTTTTGCTACTATCCCTTTTAGTTCAGTTGGCAAGCGACAACAAGGATGACTATACATGTAATACAATGATGTAATATATATATATGAGCATTAGAGATAGCAGAACACCAGCCAAGATACCTCTTGTTAGTGTAGTGCAATGCGGGTTGAAAAAAAAAGTCGATTAATGATGATCGTTACTCTTTCCGATTTACTGATGGCTACAAATAAGATACCACCTGATAGTCACACTAGTGATATATGAAATAACGAGTTAAATTGATTTTATCTCGGATGAAATAGAACCGAGCTAGGATTATATAATTGTGGCTTGACGTCCGGGACGACCCAGACCGAGAGGCACTGGACGGTAGCCGATTTGGCTCAGATCCATCTGAGCTATGCCAAGTGAGATTCCGAGATGAAATCATTCCGCTTTCTCTTTTCCGGGGTCCTAGCCCCCCTAGCGGTGTGAGAGTGCGGCAATACACAAATGTTTTATTGTTAAGTTGTAACACATGAGCACGTGGACTTGAATGTGACGCAGTCATGATATCCAGCCGACAAATGTGTCCAATGTGTCACTGGGTTGCCGTATGACGCTGTTGCATAACCAGGATGTAGTTTGTCGGATCCATTCATATAACGATATACCCCTTTCAGAGAATTTGAAATAACTATCAGGGACAATGAACGGACTACAGGAAGTTCGGGCTGATTTACTCAGACAAATACCACATCCGTTATACTACACTGAGGGCTGTGTGGCAGACCTACATATCAACTTGAAGTATTAAAAAAAATTGTATGGATTATGAATAGGCATTAAGATGGCAAGGTGTTCTAGCAATAGAACCTTTAACAGACATTTGTTCACTAGTGATACTGTTATTTTTTTGGAAAGATGAAAGAAATGCCTAAGGTTTCAAAGAACAATCAGAATTTTCAAGGTGAGTAACGGTAATAATTTTTTTCTATCACTAAATATAACAACGGTCCATATGAATTGCATCTGTAACAACTGTCGCCATATGCGTTCTGACTCATAGTAACTGAGATAAGAATGTTGCTGGCATACATGAGGTTCATTTACTGAATTTTGTACTGTCCGGCCTTGCCCTGACCGCACGCCAATGCCGGGGAATTGAATTAGACAATTATAGCCGAGTTTCGCATGTAGTCGCTGGACTGAAGGGTGCATATATATCAGACCAGCGACTCGTTGGCCCTGACCTTAATATGAGAGACTATGCATGATGTTCTCAGTTCGCTGGCGGCACTGTCTACGGTATGTATCGCTCACTTGCAGGCAACCTGCCGAGAGTGAACAATAGAGAATACATGTGTGATGGTAATTGAAAGGATTACCCTGTTTGTCTAGCAGCCGTTAGCGATATTTATGTGCTTGTAATGTAGATACATGCATAATGACGGGTCCTTTGTCGCTTCAGCTCCAGCGCTCAGACTGGTGCCCAAGTGACTGTGCTGGAGGTCCATCGATCCAATTGCATCGATCGCCATTCCGCGTCATGCGGTGGCTGAACCTTGTCCGTATGGATTATGTAATTACTAGGAGCTCACAAAGATTGAGCGCATCTCTTCTGTTCTCCTGTTTCTGGAGTCTGAGTCGTCATTGTCCCTGGTAGCCAAACTTGAAAAAGATTTTTTCCTGCTTGTTCATGTTCATCGTCCCACACGTCACCATCCTCAACTATCTCTTTTTGAAATGATGCTATTGGTGCTCTTGTCTTCATCTCCGGCTGCACTTGATGATTCATGGCTCCATCAACCCACAGGCACTGTACCCAGGATATCTTTGGAAGTAAGTCGGTTATGGACGGGTCATGCGCTGAGGACCACCGACAAAACGTTAAACACTGCCCTTGTTAACTTCTATTCCTCTTCGCTATGTGCAGTCATCTACTGCTTGGCTGGGCAGGGCTTCATATAGTTACCTTAAGTAGCGCTTCTGCTATCGCATCGCACTCACATGAATGATCAGGGGGCGCGTGAGTGCGGTCTGGAGCTGCCGCCTAGGTTTCATGGGTGGATACGGTTCTTGTTTGTGTTACTACGTGAGCCATCGCATGATTATCTTACGTGTGAGTACATACGGTTTGATATGACTACAACTGATTCTTTGGTTTCTCTGTAGTAATTGCGGATTGAACTTCGACAGCGCTAACAAAAGTATCGCTTCTGATGCCATCTGTTCTACCTGCGTATATGGCTGAATCTTCTAGCTGTTCGGTCGTGTCAATGGCGATAGAAACCGCTGGCATATCTTGCATGAAACAACATGAAACTGATGAATCATGAAAATGCCGTCCTATTGTTAACCAAGCGTCCTTCACTCAACTGGACAGGTTTATGGACCTTCGTTTCTCCTGGTGCTGATTTGCTTAGGCTGCGCGATAAATAGTGATGGGCTAAATCTGATTGATCTGGCCGACCACTCTCCACTGTTCTGCGTTCGGCAAGCAAGAGGGACACCCCACCGATTTCCGATCAATCGCTTGCCTATTCTTCTTCTCTGTCTCTAGGCATATGCTCTTTTGGGGCACCGGCCTTCTCTTCGGCATGGCACATGTATTCTCAAGTTTAGTACCGATGACACGGCTACCCGGTCACACTATGAAACGACGTATATGATAACAAACTCCCGATAGACGTATTCCTCCGTGGCCACCGGCATGCAAACAGCACTGTCCGAGAGTGAGTACAGCCATTGGCCCTTTACAGGTGGCATCCCTGATTGAATGTTTCTGCCATTCTGGCAGCGCAAAAGGTCTTGTCTCTTCAAACATGTTGGATTACCTCATAATCAATCGCTACGCTTACTTTGTAGTTGCCATCTTCCCTGAACAGTAAGCCGCAATCCGTACGTGATATTGAAGCTAATATATATAACGGTTCTTAGCAGATCATCCAAGTCGGTCACTGTAAGGGGTTAGTACAGTTGATATGAATGACGCTATACTTTACATGCAGCGTTCCCGTTTTGGGGTTCGTCAATGCCGCCGCCGACTAGGCTGAGTGCCATGCGCCAGCAGTTACGGACTTCACCGCCACCAGCAAGAGGCTATCCGACTGACCCGGTTCGCTAAGCTGGTCACCCATTCCATCTCTTAACTGAAGTCTGGGCACGTTACCTTTCCGGAACACCGCCGCGACTCGCCGGCTTGCCCCTCGGAGCTGCCCGTTCATCAGCGGTAGGGCTGGTCGTTGGCCTACATTCTAATCACACTCTTTCATTACATCCTAACATGTAAATACGAGTTCTTGATGATTACACTGTATATGCGTCCATGTTTTCCTCTAAGTGCGTTTTTGGTGTGGCATTGGCCCTGAATACTTCCCATCAATAGCACTTTCCCTGAGAGCTGTGTTTATCCCTGGCGCGGCCAGCTCTGGATTTCGTAAGGCAAGAATGTTCTGATATCCAATCGTTGGCAGTGCTGTTCTACTGAATGGCTTTCATACATTCAACGCCTTCACCGTGGAGATCCGCCCAAAGCAGTCACTTTTTTGGCCCTATACATGCCACAACCACTGATGTTTGTATACGTTGCACCAAATATCCCCGATAAAATATGCTCTCAGTCAAGCTTCCCGGGAGCGATTGCGTCACATTCGTAATCAACTGTTTTTGGTAGTTTAATACCATTCCTGACACTTCGGAGATAACTTGCCTCTTTTCCGTCATTCAAATCCAAAATGGACATCATTGGTCGCTAACCCTTAAAGAAATAAACGCACCTGGGATGTAAGCATTCAGTGAATCGAAGTCGAACCTTGATTTACTCTGACTTGATGAACAAGGAGCAAACTTGTTCTTGACAACATTCATGTGTTCAACTAGGTTATGACAACACATGGGACCCATGGGGTATTACCATCATCGTAATGATATTACTTGAGGTCTTTCGACACGTGTATGTGTCTGTATGGTCCTTTTACTACAAAAAATCCTACTAACTATTAGCACCATGGGCTTGTTTGATCATATCTATCATCGTAAATGTATTATCGCCAGCCATCCCATCTCAGTTCTTCTCGATTAAGCACAACTTTGTTGTGGAGTAATTGTCCAAGGGCGAATACCACAGCATTACGGCCATTACAGAAGCGATATATGGTGTATCATCTGTATCATGATAAGATTCCGTCCATTTGCCGCTATAATGATCATACTTGACCAGCTCAACTTAGATGTTTCTTCCATATTGGAGATTTTGGAGTAAATTACCCGAGTTTAGATGACTAACTATCGTCTTCCAGCGCCTCGTTAGCACACAACACCCCAATCATCCCATTCTACCCTTCCTTCTTGAATGTCTACAATCCGCTCCCATAGTGCGTGACCGACCGGACCTAGGCCGTTATCATACTCGGGCAGGTGGATATCTTTCAACGTTTTTCCTGAACTATCACCATCGATGGTAGAGTATCCGATACGCCCCACAGGGCAGACGACGACGGCTGTGCCTACGCCAAAGGCTTCTAACAATTTGTCTTCGCTTGCCCATGCGATAAGCTCGGACAATGTAAACGTGCGCTCGTGGACATGGATCCTACTGGTTCGTGCTGTGCCGGACAAAACGGGGATCGCGGGTTTCTCTGAGCTGTGCGCGCGCAAGAGGGCTAGCGCGGAATCACGGGTCACGCCTGGTAGGATGGTACCATCGAGAGATGGTGTGATTGCGTCAAGATCTGGAATACGGGAGAGTTCAGCTATACTGCTTTCCGTCATTGATGACGAGCTGGAAGCTTACCACCATCGTCGCGCTTAATGATCACAAAGAAGTTCATAGCACCCGCCTCAGTCACTTTCTTGTCTTCACCCAAGAGCCAGAGGACCTTATTATGGAGAAATTCAAACGACATGTGGGCATTTCCATTCACTAGCATCATAAAGCTAAGAAACTTACCTGCTGATAGCCTTTCTGAGCAGCTAGTTTTCCGGGTAAAAATGTCGGGGCGTAGTTCAGCCCGAGTTTATATCCGCCCGTTCCACCAGGCCATGAGCGTACGTTTTCCCCTACGGCAAGGAGGGATATCGGCTTGGGTCCTGTGGCAAAGAAGGGTCCAGACGGTGAGAGGATAACATATAGCAAGGCGTGTTCGGATGCTGCTACTCCGAATGCTAACAGGTTTTTCAGATTAAAAAAGACATCTTTAGACAACTACTCGATAAAAGGACTCACATGCTTGTGTGCCGATCATTGTAGGTCGCACATAGAGACTACACCCTGGTGCGTTCGGGATCCAGCGAGCGTCGATCGTGATCAATTGTCGTATCAGCTTCAACAACTCGTCTGTGTTGACTGCCTATCATGTGGAACGCAAAAAATCAAGGTCGTTTCCATGTAGTGAATGGACAAAAATCCATACAGGTAGCGCAACGCGAGCGGTAGAGGAAGCAAATCGCTTCATATTCTTGTCAGGGCGGAACAGCCGTGGTCTTTCATCTGGCCCTAGGTATGCCTTTTGTTGCACCCACCTTCAGAAATACGAACACGAGACTTGGAGTTTCAAGATGAACGTTTTCGTACCTTCATGCCCTCAAACACATTTGGACAATACTGAAAGCAAGATGCGGCCGGGTCGATATTTAGGGGTGCGTAAGGTTTTATCTCAGGTGCTGACCATCCCGTCACTGGGTCGAACGAAACCAGCAACATATGGTCCGTAAAAACCTAGCTGACAATGCGTGAGACGCATGATGACGGCCACCTCGCATTAGACAAACTGCTGTGACGTACTGTGCCGAATTTTAAGCTGCTTGATGTCGGAAGGTCCTTGGGTGTGTCAGTCCGCGTTATCTTGACCTTTGATGCCTGTGAACGATACATATGAGCCATATGTTCCCCTAATAATAGACAAATATCAGCAATCCATACATCGAGATCGGATAATGCATTTTGTGGGTCGGCCAGTATTTGAGAATTTATTCTCTTAGAAGCTACAGTAGTTACAAGAGTTTCGGATGATGAGATATGTCCGTTTTGTTTGATGGCCATGGTGTCAAAAGCGAAGATAAGTTTATGTTGGCAGCCCTACTCGTTCAAGTTTCGATACCAGTGGTCTTTAAGGAGTGCTTGTTGTGGAGAAATTGTGACGTAGAAATGAGTGAGTCAAAATGCATCATCCTCAGTTCGGCCGAAATCACCGATAAGTGAGCGGCCGCAAGACACTACGGAGTCGAAGCTATTTGAAACTCAAACAATGTAATAGATTGATTTTCACTTTCTATACAGGTGCAATATTTGATGACACGGTTTGATTCTAATACTAAAATTATTTGTAAAAATACTACACGACGAGATAGCCTAATACCGAGTATATTGAATGTATGGCTCGGGTCAAACAATTCTTCTTGAGATTGAGCGATATATGTGGAGGACGGTAAGGGGGGGCGGGATTCTCCTCATTCCATACCAGTAGAACTGGGCTTTTGTCATTTCAAACTTTGAAGAAGTGGGGGGCTGCTCGGAGAATGGGAGATCCGTGTAACTAATTGACACATCGAGAAATGTGGTATCAACTGTCCTCGTTGGCATTGTCAGGAGGTTATGGTGAGCACAAGTTTTATTTTTATCTTCAACGTCGAGTGGCGCTGAAGTTGATACAGGAGAAAACAGGGGTGATCCATCAGAAGGTTCGTTGAGAGACTCTACATCTGAGGAGGAATAGCCATCCGTTGAGACTGACGTCGCCGTTACGCTCGCCGCGTAAGCTGACGACCGCAACTTGAAAGGTTTCAGACTGCCTGAGCGGATGCGATCTATCGGGTTGACATCTGTATCAAGTTTCTGGTTTGCTGTGCGAGCCATTTGTGAGAGGTAAAGTTCTCTTTTCTCTAGCTCAAATACTGAACAAGACATGACTGCTATGGTGAGATTACTTTGTCTTTGTGCGCAAGGATAGAGAGAAGCTAAACTGGATCAAAACGGCAGCTTTAAGTAAAAATCGGATAGGAGATAGACTAGTGAATAGGAGAACATACCGGTTGTGTTTGTTGCTATGTAATATGCTTGCCCCTAAATGTCCCTATATCTGGGCGTGTAGTGCATATGAAGCTTCTCCTAGCCATCAAAGCCAGAGAAGAAAAATGGAAAAAAATTAGCAGTCGAAGTGGAATCCTACGTCAATACAACTGGCCTGATTCGCTGCTGGAAGTCCTTACCAGCGTCTTCTTGGTCTGCGTTTATTTGCACTGTGCTAATGGTTGCCTCGCGGTAAAGCCCTTTTAAAGAGAGTTTGTCGTCCAGATTCTCTTCACTGAATCTATTGGGAATCAATCGAAGGCTGACGCTGAGATATCAATACTATTCCTAACACTAGTTATCGCATCTGGTATTGCTATACTCACCTAGTTAAAGGGAAGGAATTTGTCATTTACTTCCCAAGTGAAATACAACAAGACAGTTACCATAGAACGTTTTGGTAATAATTAGAAGTAGATGGAGACACTTGAGTTCAAGGCCTAATCGTTGACTGTGATGCTGTTCCGTCGAAATAGTAAATCTCCGTTGTTCGCATCGTGTATTTTCGAACACCGTACCATTCGAGGACATTTTGTAGACAAAGTCCGTTTTATTGCGCTCCTTACACCAATCCTCAAGCAAGGGAGATGCACGAGGATAAATATCAGGCCACGACTAGTTAAGAGCTAGAAGGCACCAGAAATAAGAGCCAGACGGAGACTAGAACAGAAGTATCAACTGAGCAGTTCGATAACAGTGCAGAGAATCGGCCAAGAAGAGTGAGAAAAACACAACATTCGCAACTCTCTATAGCAAATGAGTGTTCCCATTGCCAGATATGTATTTCTATCACAGTAACAGAGCAACCTCAGATAAATGATATCATAGTCTTTGTACTTGTGTTCTGACCCTATCTTGAGCCATTGGGAGAGGTTTGCGATGCTTAATTTTTGCACTCAAGACGTCCGCAACGCAGCTTCCGCCGTTCTCGCAAATACATAATGAATGCAAGCAAGTCGTTTTTCATTCAATAACAATATGTTTGTTGTATGTCCCGTTCGTGATTAAGAAGATGGTGACGCTGTAAGCTTTTCATCGCCTACAGTTAAGTAGGCATTCAGCGGGAACCATTCTCACGGAACAATCATAAGCACGGCTCTAGCCTGATATAAGCTTAAAGAAACAAGACGAACAAAGTGCAATAATTTGTACTCACCCAACAGCGTCCACAACTCACGTAAGTTCAAATTATGCACTCGAGGGCGTCGGCTCACTACCGAATATCTCGCGTTCACGCTGTATCTTCTCGCGGTGCTGCGCACGTGCAACGGCAACATTCGAGTCGAAGAAGGCTTGGTAGAAAAAGTAGCCTGAAAGTGCGCCTGTAGCTGAACACCCGCGGTTGTTGTGTCAGAAAATGGCCGTTTTCAACGTGGGCTATGGTGTAGGCTCACCGACTCCAGCGAATATAGTGCTGTTACGACCAAGTTTGTAAAGTTTTGAGCTGATCAAAGCTAGATGACCGTAGAGACGTATTATTAGACCACGTCTATCGCTTGAGGACAGCAGCCAGGGAATTTTGGAATTTCAAGAACAACCAACCTCCGGTTAGACCAGCAGAAAGGCCAGCGAAAATGCCGTCAGTTCGAGCATCCTGGTGATTCAAGTAGTCAGAGTTTCAGATGTAGTGAAGTGAGTGTTGTCTTGAGTGTGTACCTTGTAGGCCTTTGAGAGCGACTCCTCCAGAGTAAGATCTGATGATGGTGTATTCGAGTCCATGACCGTGACGTCTAGGAATGGCTTACGTAAATAACCACACATTGACACATTCGTGTCAAAATCACGTGACTATCATTACGGGTCAACTGTCGGGATTTTCATGGGCCTAAAGTCCCAGCGCAATGCTTTGAACTAAAAGCTAAGGAAAGAGGGGATAATACTTATAAATTCGCAACAGGGTACAAGGTGCAATTCGGCTTAAGTGTTACAACGATAGAATAACACTTGGTATATTGGCTTGAAGCAATGACTCGCAGCCATAGTACATGTACTAGTACATCATATGAATAAGAAACATTTCAGTTTCATAAGCCTGAGCAGAGAATTAGCAGACAGCCGCTCAAAATCAACGAAAACGCTATATCAGTATATATCGATTAGACCCTATCGCATAGGTTTGCTACTCTCGAGTGCTACAACTACATGTTTGAAGCAATAATTTTCTTTTATAATCGTTGTTTTTAATTAGTTTCATACCAATAGCCTATCGTAGACTTGTTGGTCAGTGTGCTAATTTGAGAGAATTCAGGATCTTTTAGTATATTCGTTCTGGTAACTGCGGGTCATCAATTTCATGATACAAACAAGCCCCTCGTGATACTTTAACATTTTGGAGCATAGAGGGTCAACGTGTTGCATCAAGACGATTGATGCGTTCCTGAAGGATGACTATGAATGGCGCATAGCCTAGCAAGGGGCTACACGGCTATAATCAGAGGATAATAGACCACACACCTCTGTTTCTGCCTTCAGCTGTATTAATTTCAAAAACATCCAAGACTCCGTCAATATTTAATAGCAAGAGACTTGGGGCTATGGCAATGGAAAAGGAGTTTTTTCAGAACATTCCTGTGCGATAGCAAGAAAAAAGCTTGAAAAAGGTGATGCCTGGCGGCGTATGGTGCCACATGAAAACTTCACTGGGAACAGAAGTGAGCGTACGGATAGGAGATGAGGTAAAGCCGTGTAGGGGATCCGAGGAACATACACGGGTGTCAAGTATCGGGAGTGTATTGTGCTGGAAAGAATACGAATTGAGCGGTGTGGATCGGAAACGAGTTTTGCGGTAATCACATCTAGATAGCGTATATTCTCAAAGCAAGACAGATAGGGAGCCACATCAATGTAACTGCCACTGTCAAAGGTCGAGGATCGAATGAAATGAAGGGGTTCACAAACCTCCAGCGACTCCTCAATACTGTCAAGGCGCGCTTGTAGTTCTAATTTAGCGATTTTCTGTATTAAGAAAACACTCAAAAGTGGAGTATAAGGAATGGGTGGGAGACAACCATCCGGCGGCCTTTGATATTGCGACGCATATATCTCCGTCAATGAAAGGTGCCCTCATATCCTACAACCGAAAATTCTCAGAGGTTTCTCTGTACATGGACATGACTGGTGCATGATAGTAGCTGCAAAGGGCGTTTCATGATAGGTAAACATAAGAAGCTCAATTAGTTCAACCTAGTTAACTTCGGGGAGCAGCAATCAGTTGCTCTTGAGGCCAGGTGTTGATATCTGTATATACAACAGCCGTGAGGACAGTCGGTGTAAAAAGGGAGGGGCTGCACAACTTGTCTGAACAGACTAGAGACCAGAGATAAGGGATAAAGGTCATGTTTTTCAAGTCAAAGGACTCGGACAAAATCAAGCTCCAAATTTCCTTAGAAAGTAGCAGCAGCACTTGACGTAAATACTGTCTCGGTTTGGCCGCAGTTATTATTATGTGCAAAAAGGCCTTGGGTTGCAAGAAGAGAGGAATGAGACAACTTAAACTTGAAGAACTCTTGGCCAGGGACGGTAGTAAGACGGCTGACCAGTGTCAGCAAGCGTTTTAACTCATTCACTACCCTGAGGCTTACACATCCCTTATCACAAAGCCGTGACTATTTCTGTCCCCACGCTAAACTCACTCCAACGCCCCCTCCATCTCTCCACCACATAACTACAGTCAATTCGGGATAATACATGCACATACACCAGCCATCATCTCCATTACCGAGGGAAATTTGGAATTCGATTTTGTCCTCTGGCTTGGTACATCAGGACATCTGCGCCTTATCTTTGACATGCAGCCACCTGAGAGAAATTGCGCAGCCCTTTGCCTTTACAGAAGTTGTTTTCAAGGTCGGAGTGCTCCGTATGTATAGTCTTGAGAGCTGGGAGATTCAGCCATGCTGGTCTCAGCCCCAGCCACAGCAGATGGAGCGACTCCTGGAACTTCTTGAATTCATAGCGTCGCCGCGCATAGCGACTCATGTGAAGTTCTGTAAGGTGAAGTATGCTACCACCGAGGAAGTCACGCCTCTGGCTACGAATCTGCAAGAAGAGAGAGTACGCATGCCTGATTGCTGGCTCCAAGATCGAGTGATCGCTATTCTCCCAAATCTAGTTGGATTGAGGCACTTAGTCTTTTCCGACTCGCCTATTATGAGTCACCATTTGCAGCTACTATCAGAACCCAGTCTTTGCTGTGTTCGCATGGTCTTTTCGAACTGTTATTTCGTAAAACCCCGGGTCACACCGCCTCTAATGACTTTGGAGGTGCCTCAAAATCAGGAGCTATCAACCACAAGGCTCTCTCCGGCCTTCCATTACACTCCTCTTTTAACAATCTCGTTTACACAGAAATCCATCGGATTACAATTACTTGATTCGGATGATGGAATGAAGCCCTTGCTAAGCGTTTGCAAACCCTTTGAAGCTGTCCAATCCTTATCACTATTCTACGAGGAGACTTACATCGACTTCATCCCTTATCTTTACCACTTTCAGGGTATACAATCCCTGAATATGGCTACAGAGGGCCTGCTCATGAGTAGCCCAACTCACGAGCAGGCCGCCACATTTTCGAGACTTCAGATTCTCACGTGCCCTTTACATATCCTTCCTAACTTCACCTTGTGTCCTATCCATACGCTGACGATTTGGAAAAAGGATTCATATTCACGTAATGAAGCCATCTATCCTGCCAATTTTGTCCTCCAAATCAAACGACTGTTGTCAAGGTTATCTTCCTTGACACTCTTGGAATTGGAAGTCGATGTTGTCATCCAAGAACTTCTTTCTTATTGTTACAACCTCAAGTCGCTTAATATCGAACAAGCTGAGTGGACCGGCTCTGACCCTTTCAGATTTTTGTTGGATGCGACACAATTAAAAGCAGATGTAGAGGTACGCCATCGCAATCACGCTCCTAGAAGTTATTTAATAGCCTCACATCGCTTTTGACTGCCACATCTGTATCTCTATTCACAGACACGCCTTTGTTGGCTTAACACAATAAACTGGCCTTCTACGCTGAAAAATGTTGATATACACACAGAAGATCCTTGGAACCAAAAACCAGATGTTCAACACGAACGGGAGAGAATGTACCAAGACATCTTGAATCCTCTCGACTTGGCACGTTGGCCTCCGAGCCTGAGACGGGTAACGTTCTCAGCCTTCGTCATAGACTCGCACAGGTTTGAGAGAAGATATTATCCATTCATGCTTGTAACGCATAGCGATGGGACTCGTGAGTGGAAAAGGTGAATATCGGAAGCTGGTCACAATAGATATGCACAACTTTGTCATTTGAACTACACTATCTGTCATGTTCACATTGTAAATTATGTGCTGTTGTCTATTTAAAAAAGTTGATTTTTTGCTTGAGTCCACATGGGCCATCTGGGGGAACAAATTAAAACCAACTAGACCCTCGAGATCATACCGCTCGTCTTTTCCTTCCATCTTTCTCAGAATCATTTGCCTGTGTGTGCCCATTACATCTCACATACATCACCGTTTGCTCTGTGAGAGAATCCTGCACGGTGTTGAAAATGTGCTTCGTGTCTCTTGCCCAAAACGTGGTCTTCTCCTTTGGGATACCGTTCAGCTCTTGGCATTTATGCCGCAAACAGTGGTGTATATCATGATGAACTGAGATTGTTGCCTTCGTTTATCTGGAACTGTCACAGTAATACAGCTAGGCCCGGGCCGGGACCATAGCGTCTTATTCAAGTTTCCGCCCTACACATCCTTTACTACCACAAGTTCACAACGCCGTAATCGCATCTATTCATACGCATTAAATCACTTTAGGACCCTCCACCGAACCAACTGCAATTAATTCGGGATTATACATGGGCGAGTTATCACTTCCATTCCCCAAGGAAATCTGGGACTCGATCATGTCCTTTAACTTGGAAAAGCAGGATATCCACTCCCTATCTCTGACATGTAGCCATCTCAGAGACATCGCGCAGCCCCTTGTTTTCACGTTCTTTACGCTCACAATTGGCTCACTTCGTAAATTTCGATTCGCGAACGGAGAAACCCAGCCCTACTGGCGTCCTGGTCAGATAGAAAAACTCTCGGAACTCCTTGAATTCATAGTATCACCGCGCATAGCGACTTGCGTGAAGATTTTTAGTGTGGATTATCATGATAACACCACCGAGACTATCGCGTTCCCGGATATGGATTTACGGGAAGATGAGCTACATATGCCCGACTGCTGGTTCCAAGATCAAGTGATCGCTGCTCTCCCGAAGGTAACTGGGCTGAGGCACTTTTTCCTTTCGTACTCGCCTATCATGAGATACCATTTGCAAATATTATCACATCTCAGTCTCCGTTGCATACGGATAGCCTTTATGAATTGTTATTTTGTGGAACCCAGGACTACATTGCCTCTGCCAACTTCGGAGGAGCCTCAGAATCAGGATCTGTCGACAACAGGGCTCTCTTCGGCCTTCCGTTATACCGCTCTTTTAACCGTATCGTTTACTCAGAAAAACATCGAATTTCAATTCCTTGAATTGGATGATGAGATAGAGTCCTTGCTGAGTGTTTGCAGACCCTCTGAAGCCGTTCAGTCATTATCTCTATTATCCGGAGATGTTTACATTAGCTACGTTTCCCATCTTTATCACTTCCAGAATATACAATCCTTGAACATGGCTACGTCGGACCTGATAATAAATGGCTCAAATTATGTGCAAACTGCCACATTCCCGAGACTCGAGGTTCTCGGGTGCCCTCTATCTTTTCTTCCTAACTTCGTTTTGTCACCTGTCCATACGCTGGTGCTTCAGAAGGATACTGGGCCTCATGAAGACTTCGATCCTGCCAGTATTTTTCCTATAACTATACCATTACTGTCAAGGTTATCTTCGTTGATGCTCTTGGAACTCGAGGTCGATGATGTCTTCCAAGAACTTCTCTTTTATTGTCACAACCTCAAGTCGCTTGCGTTTTACATCAAAAAAGTAAGACGGGCCAGCTCTTACCGTTCTCTAGTCTTGCTTGATGTGACGGAATCAAAAGCAGAGACGAAGGTAGGCTATTTTAATCTTACCTCTTTTAAAAAAAAATTACCCAAACCTCTTATCACTTTTTTATCATCTGTATCTTGATTTTCACTAGGAATGCGTTCGCTGCCTTGATACAATACACCGGCCTTCTTCACTCGAAAGCGTCGAGATAAATCCACAAGTTCCTTGGAATCAAGAACCAGACGATCAACACGAACGAGAAAGAATGTATCGAGACGTTTTGAATTCTCTCGATCTGACCCAATGGCCCCCGAGGCTGGGACAGGTGACGTTCTCGGCCCTAATCGAACCGGAGGGGGTTTTCGGAGTGCGCGAAAGGAAATATTATCCATTCGTACTCATAACTCTTGACGGCGGTATTCGCGAGTGGCGAAGCCAATCGGAATGTCAGATGCCGATATACGATCGGTTATACTATTAATCTTTACACCGTTGCTTAGGCATTGCTATTGCTGTTTTGTGCTCATATCTTTTAGTGTGTTTATGGCCCACGTTATGTAGTTTCGTATTTTTGTTTAGTACCGTTGTTATAACGTCAAGATCATCTAGGCATCCACCAGCCTCAAAACGGCGACAGACTCCACATGGGCCGTCTGGGGGAACAAATCAAACCCAACTAGACTCTCGAGATCATACCGCTTGCCTTTCCCTTCCATCTTCCTTAAAATCATCCCCACATCCCTCGCCTGGGTGTGCACATTGCAGCTCACATACACCACCGTCTGCGGCATAAACGCCACGAGCTGGTCAATAAAGCCCTCATCGCCGCCCTTGCGCGGCGGATCGATCACGAGCGCCGTCTGCTGCGCGGGGAAGTCGCGCACGGCATCGAAGATGTGCTTCGCGTCTCCCGCGCGGAAGGTGATCTTCTCCTTTGGGATGCCGTTCAGCTCTGCGTTGCGCGTCGCGGACCGGATGGATTCGGCGGAGAGCTCGATGCCGGCGATGGTGGAGAAATATGGCGAGAGTGTGATGGCGAAAAGGCCCGCGCCGCAATAGGCATCGACGAGGTGCGTCGGCTTTGTGATTGTTGTTGGAGCAAAAGAGGAGGATTCCGGTTCAAAGATTGCATCGCGCACGTATTCGGTGAGAGGCGGCAGGACGCTGTTGTTGTTTTGGAAGAAAGAGCTGGCGGTATATTCGAAGAGCATGTCGTCCACGCGTTCCATCATCGTTGAGCGGTGGTCTGTGACACATAGATGCTTATCGTTTGGGACAAGAATTTGCTCGGCCGAGCCGTCCGCGGCAATTGGAGGAGGCTCAATGGCGTCCCGGAAGATGAGAGAGACGCCTTTTTTGTATTTCCCTATGTTGTCTTGTATGTCTCGACGGACGGGACCGAGGGCATCGTTTATAGTTTGAGTTGCAATTGGACATTCCTAGTAATCGAAATCAGAGGTTGATGTATGAAGGAGAGTATTGGAAGAATTAGAGCCTACTTCAATGTCCATAACATGACTTGTGCCAATTTTATTGAACCCAATCTTCAGCCAATCCGGTGGGGAGGCAGAAGATGTAGGCGTAGGAGCCTTTTGCCATTGTTTTGGTGGTGCGTCAAAATGAGGCGTGATTTTGGTACGGTAGCCGTACTGCAAGGGCGAGCCTACAGTTGCTCCGATTTCTGGGATAAGATGCTCAGGTAGACCTGTTCATTACCAGGTGAGGCACGTCGTTTGATGCCATAGGATGGAAAGCACATACCTGAGAAGTTTTTAAAGGCCTTGAAAATGACATTTCGCTTTAGATAAAGCTGGGTGTTGTAACTGAGCATCTGGAAAAGAGTTGAGCATGCATTCTCTGAGGAAAGCAAGGTAGCAAAGAAAATACCTGGTATTGGCAACCAGCACAGGTGCCAAAATATTTGCAACCAATGCGGCTGTTGTCCCTGAGATCTGAGTTGGACTTGAGCACTTCGAGAAGATCCGCCTGAGAGTGCATACGCCCGTTGCGGTAAATGCGTGCTCGGATAACTTCATTTGGCAGTGCGAAGGGGACAAGAACAGACCAAGGTTTATCACCAGGTGATATTGCCAGGGCTTCACCTAGGTTATAAAACTACCTAGTCAGCTAAGTAATCAGGAACAACGTAAATCATACGAGGGATGTGATGCCAGCTATATGTCCTCAAGCAGATATGGAGAAAGAAATAGCTTATGGATTGGAAACAGACATACCATGAGATGTCAGCGCAGCTACGGTCAATTCCACTTCATCGTGAAACTTGTGCGGTGAGTCAAATTCGACGCCGTCCTCGATTGCCTTTGACACTACATCCTTTCCAAGGACAGCCATGATATCGTGCCAGAGAACATCGTCATGCGAGTATGGCTCTGGCATTGCAGGTTTCCTATTTTTGCGTTTCTTGGCGCCCTTTTTCGATGAGGCATTTTGTTTTACGGGATGTTGTGAAGATGCCTCGGATGGGTTGATTTGTTCTGAAATATCGGGCATGCCATCTAGGACGACCGTGTGCTGAGGTTCGGAGGGACTTGAGAGACGAGGCCTTTTCGCAGGGGGTGGTTCAGATGCCATGGTACGAGATAAGTTTGGTGGCAGCAAAAGCCCTTTGAGTCGATAGTTTCCTGTAGATGATATCGCAGTAGGACGCAGCCAGCGTCCGAATGAAGACCCAAGTCGAGTTTGCAACAAAATCCGAGACTGGCACATGGCTCAACGGAAGCAAAGAAACAGTGACTTCAAGTCTTCAACTTAGGTCCATACAATGTTGAAACTGAAACACTGCTAATACAAATCTAGTACTACTAAGACACTCTAACTAGCATTCACCACAGCATCCTTGTCTCTTGTCCCGTGAGTAGCGTTGCTCTGGAAGCCCAATAAAACTCAGCTATGTATAACATTTGATTCAGCTCCGAAGACGAGGTTTCTCCGGCTACAATGTGCTCGCGTCCGATACTCTGATCCTGCGGTCATGAGGATCTGTGCATGGTGGAAGCTTCTCTCCGCCGGATCTTCCTCTCTTGGCGCTCGAGCCCCGGTCGACAGGGCAAGTTGAACGGAGGCCCGGGTTACCCGTTGCCAAAGTTGTTGCCAAAACAACTCACAAGAACAAATCCGAAGACCTAGATGATCATCCCGTTTGGTTTTGGCCCTCACAAATGGTTTGTTCAGATCCCAACATGCTATCAATAATGCACCAACGGGCCGGCGGATGTATGCTAGTCAATACTCTTTCTCTCTCCACCAGGCACTTTGTGATCCGTATCCATGGCTTCGGAGTAACCTTTGGTGGGAGGACAGCTGGCAGTGCCTATGTAAACGCTTGTATTAGCATCGGCGGCGTACTCAAGCTACCATACTCGCAATGATCACTAATGAAGCCGTGTTCCGAATTATCCTACAATTCTCCGCCAAGCTGTCTACCCTGATGTTCTCAAGGCGACTGCTGATGATTTAGGATGCCCAAGACTTTTTGTGTCTCTATATAAAACAGTAAAGCGAGGATTCAATGACCCAAATCACCATTCGACACCATTATTGTGATCATGATGCCGAGGTCGAGCATCATAGCTGCCCTCCTTGCAGCTCCGCTGGCCCTTGCTGTATCATCCCAGCCGTACAACTGGGCCAACGTCCAAATTCGCGGTGGCGGCTTCGTTCCTAACATCATCTTCAATCCGTCCAAGCAGGGTCTAGCATACGCTCGCACAGATATCGGTGGAGCATACCGTCTGAACTCGGATGGGTCGACATGGACGCCCATACTCGATTGGGTGAACAACACTTACCCAAACATGTGGGGTACCGATGCCCTTGCGACGGACCCGGTTGATACATCAAGACTGTACATTGTGCGTCACGTCTCCGCTTTGTTTTGCTTTTCTAGGCTAATTGGCTGTCTTATCTAGGCTGCTGGCTTGTACACCAATTCTTGGGATCCTAATAACGGCCACATTCTGGCATCTACAGATGAAGGAAATACGTGGAGCATTTATCCTTTGCCATTCAAGGTCGGTGGCAACATGCCTGGACGTGGCATGGGGGAGCGACTGGCCGTCGACCCACACCTAAACAATGTCTTGTATTTTGGCACGCGTAATGGTGGTGGCTTGTGGAAATCAACAGACTATGTTTGTACGCCCGAGTATGAAATGCAAATCAAGGGCTTAATTTTCTTTTGTATCTAGGGCCAAACCTGGGCAAATGTGACAAATTTCCCTTCTGTCGGTAAGTTTCAGGATCAAGACCTCGCAAGCGTACCTGTTTTTAGAACGGACCGCTCTTAGGGACATATGCACCGGATCCTACCGACACTAGCGGATACAATAGCGCTCTTATTGGGATTGCTTGGGTCACGTTTGACTCTACGACGGGTACATCTGGAAGCGCTACACCGCGCATTTTTGTTGGTGTAGCCAATTTAGGATCGACCAACATTTTCGTATCTGAAGATGCAGGATCGACGTGTACGTATATGTGCCGTCTTTACTAGGGCTGAAAAGTCTCACACATGAAGCGGAATGTAGGGTCTGCCGTTGCGGGTCAAAACAGCACGTATCTCCCTCACAAGGGTGTTTTGTCTCCTAAGGAAAAGACACTTTACGTATCTTACTCCAATGGTGCGGGCCCCTACGATGGAACGGACGGCTATGTTCAGAGGTACAACATCTCGACTGGCGAATGGACTGACATCACCCCCAGTAAGTCGTTATTATGGGATCAGTATGAATGACAGTACCTAAATGGCGTCGTTTTAGGCGGAGAGTACTTCGGTTTTGGTGGCTTTGCGGTCGATTATCTCAACCCTGGAACGATCATGGTTGCCGCGCTCAACAGTTGGTGGCCAGATGGTCAGATATATCGTAGCACGGATAGCGGCAATACGTGGACTGGTCTCTGGGCCTGGAGTATGTTGCTATTTTGCATGTCACTCTTTACATTTCTTAGAGTAGCTGACTGTGTTCATCAGATCCCTACCCAACACTCGACAGATACTATACATACAGTGATGCCCTTGCTCCGTGGCTCGGCCCCGACTATACATTATCAACCGAAGCACTACAAGTTGGATGGATGATGGAGGGTCTCTCCATCGATCCTTTCAACTCTGATCACTGGCTCTACGGCACTGGTGCGACCATTCAGGGCGGGTTTGATCTCACAAAGTGGGATACGACCAGGAACGTCACACTGGAGTCCCTGGCGGTCGGTATCGAGGAGACGGCTGTTCAGGATCTGATTTCGCCACCTGTGGGAGCCCACTTGCTTTCTGCTGTGGGTGATATTGGAGGTCAGTTTGAATTGGGAAAAGAGCGCAAAGAATACTCGATGAACAAGTTTGACTAGGCTTTGTGCATGAGGATCTCAACAGTCCACCCGCCAATGAGTACTCGAACCCGTCGTTTGCGACCACTTCGTCGATTGACTTTGCAGGAAATAACCCACTCATTATTGTTCGTGTGGGAACCGGTACTTCGTGAGTAACATCCGACGATTTTGTATTTGTTACTGCCTTTGCTGAAAGCTGCGTTCAGTGACCCGGGTGAATGTGCGATCTCAGCAGACGGAGGTTACACTTGGAGTAACGCTTCCGCGGCGCCTGCCAATGTCGAGGGCAAGTGTTATGATCATTGAGCTAGAGTTGCCTTGTCTGACATCTTCGCTCATCAACATCCTTCAGGCGGCCAAGTCGCCATTTCTGCAAATGGGAATACTGTCTTGTGGAGCTCCGCTTCCAACGGTGTTCTCCAGTCGTCAAATGTCAACAGCACCTTTACGGCAGTTTCTTCCCTCCCCTCCGGTGCCGTTATTGCGTCTGATAAGCTCAACAACTCAATCTTCTATGGCGCATCGGGCTCCGCGTTCTACACGTCTACCAACGGCGGTCTCACTTTTTCCAAGACTGGTACACTCGGCAGCTCTAACACACCAGTGAAAGTCGCTGTCAATCCTAACGTTACTGGTGATGTGTGGATCTCGACGGATGTTGGCCTGTTCCACTCCTCATCCCTAGGAGCTGCGCCTGTCGCTATTAGCCAGATTACACAAGCTGTATGTACAACTAAAAAATGTTTGGCGCCTCTTCTAACACATCCGATAGTGGGCTATTGCTCTTGGAGCACCAGCAACAAATGGAGGATATCCGTAAGCATAAGAAGACGTTATGTCCTTTACTTTCTCTTTCTTACCGCTTGCGTATACTACAATAGTGCCGTATATGCAGCTGCAACCATCGGCGGAGTGATGGCGTACTACCGCTCTGACGATAAGGGTGTTACCTGGCTCCAAATTAACGACGAAGCTCATGGATTCGGGCCCGTGACCTCTGTGGTGCTGGCTGGAGATCCTAGGATATATGGCCGGTGCGATGCAATTTTAATGTTTACTTACAGCCTCGCTGAAGAAACTGAACACGCAGTATCTATCTGGGCTCTGGAGGCCGTGGTATATTCTATGGAGACATAGCCGGCTCTACTTCCTCCTCGACAACGACAGCTCCGACTTCTACATCTTCGAAGGCATCTTCCACTTCACACTCGACAACGACCACTTCGAAATCTTCAAGTACAAAGACATCAGTGACTAAGACATCTACCTCAACAAGTGCCTCTGCTACTTCCACCGGATCAATAGGTGCATATGGACAGTGCGGCGGTAAGCAACGTTTCACTTGACACTCAAGCGATTAAAAACTCCGTGGTTGATTTGTAACGCCGTTGGGTAGGCTCCGGCTGGACTGGCGCTACTGCTTGCGTATCCGGTTATGTGTGCACTTATTCGAACCCATGTCAGTGCATTTTTAATTTAATTTTATATTTCATCCATATTTAATGATAGACTCTATGCCCTGCAGATTACTCGCAGTGTCTCCCGAGCTAAGCAGAACGAGGGACAAGTCCGTGGGTGCATCGGAGGTTTCCAACGTCTGTGAACATCACAGAGATTCTTCTCTCACTGAAATTTGTAATGATACAAATGCTGTCCAGTATTGTGTATGTGCAATTGAAAATAACATGTCTTATAACCGTTTCAAAGCGCTGTCATGCGAATGAGCACTTTTTTCCTTACAGCCCATGAGGAAAAAAAGTCCGGTAGCTGATAATAAAATTAGACCAAATGTATATCAACAAAACAAGAGTCTAGTGTTGCTCAACAAACGATACTCTGCAAGCAGTTCTCCCGTATTATTTATGGCTGTAGCATGTTAAAAATCTGGCCTGATGCAACGAGGTTTTTTTATGGTATGGTGACGCCCGGGCCGGTTTTAAACTTCCGGCCCGGGACGATTTTTTGTCCAGGGACTGTAAGTTGACACACTGCATCATATACTACGGATAAGTTATGATGTAAGGAGCGCATCAGGTCAAAAGTGAAGGTGCCCGTAAAGTGATATAGGGACTCACGCACGTTCCTGTTAGGAAAAGTGATGCAGTAAAATAACGCGCGAATACGTTTGGAGCTAACTAATGTAAAAAAAAAAAAGGTGCGGGTCATCGGACTTCCGTAGTCAGTAACTTCAAGGATATATAGTATCTTGAACTTGAACTTGAACACGCCACATTCACGTATATTCTGAACTTGCCCATGTACTACTGGCACATATGATCTTGTATGAGACGCCTCTTTAGAAGTTTAACCAAAGCCGAACGAAACTCGACTGGGTCTTCCATTCACCTCGGCTTAAACATTTCTTTCGTCGTTATGTAGCACTCCAAACCAGGCTGCACTGTACAATTATCTTTACTACTCTCTCACAATGTCTCATTTCACGGAATCTCTAATGATCAGTCGGGAAGTTTAGCATTTACTCAGGATGTTTTGATTAGAGCCCTCGTAGGCGGCACGCAAAACTGTTACTGGCTTCAAGTTCTGGTTTGGAAACTCGACTAGGGATTGTCAAGTGCACTGCCTTCTGGCTAATAATTCCTGGTTTAGACACATACAGGTCAACCAAGCTTCTAGTAGGCGGTCCACAGCCATTTCCTGGCAAAAGCTCGGTGTACTTCGTCACCAGTGATGCATGTGGGTTCGCCGAATGTCCGCCGGATGGAAGGATACACCAACTCCTCTATATCCATTCAAGTATTTGTACTTGGTGACACGTACTTATCGCCCCGGAGTAATAGTTCAGTCTGGACCTACAGCAGCTGACAATGCGACCGCAATATATTAGGAACGTCATCAGGCGCAATGAAACATTTTTACTATGGCAATCCATAAACTTGCAGTCACACCATCTTCCGAAATGTCCTACAATTCTCCGCGAACTATCTGACCTGATGTTCCCAAGAACAGCGCTTACGACTTGAGTCTTAAGACATTTTGGGCCAGCTCGTAGTATATAAGATAGTCAAGTAAAAGCAGCCTGGATTTTTCAAACCAAGTTCACTGAGTATAACTATCATGATGTTGAAGTTGGGCATTGCGGCAGCCCTACTCGCAACGCCGTTGGCTCTTGCGATATCGTCCCAGCCGTACAACTGGGCGAATGTCCAGATACACGGTGGTGGCTTTGTTCCTAACATCATCTTCAATCCGTCCAAGCAAGGTCTAGCATACGCCCGTACAGACGTCGGTGGGGCGTATCGTCTGAGCTCGGATGGGTCGTCATGGACACCCCTACTCGACTGGGTTAACAACACATACCCGGAAATGTGGGGTGTTGATGCCCTTGCAACAGATCCAGTTGATACGTCGAGAGTTTACCTTGTTAGTAATACAATGGCTGGACATCGCTTTTCCTAGACTAATGGAGTTTTTTTTTTGCTCAGGCCACTGGATTATACACCAACTCCTGGGACTCCTACAACGGCCACCTTTTGGCGTCTACGGATGAAGGAGATACGTGGAGTATCTATACACTACCATTCAAAGTTGGAGGCAACATGCCAGGGCGAGGCATGGGAGAGCGGTTAGCCGTCGACCCAAACCTTAACAATGTCTTGTACTTTGGCGCGCGCAATGGCTATGGCCTGTGGAAATCAACTGATTATGTCTGTTTAGCCCATCAAGAAGCATAACTGCATTTACTAACACGTTTTGCATTTAGGGCCAGAGCTGGTCTAATGTCACCAATTTTCCTTCTGTCGGTGAGTAGTCCAGCACCAAGCTAGGGTTTTCGTATCTAATCAGTTAATCTAGGAACATATGCCCCGGATCCAAGTGACACCGATGGTACGGATAGCGAGCTGATTGGTATCGCTTGGGTTACATTCGACTCGACTACGGGCTCTTCAGGAAGTGCCACGCCACGCATCTTTGTTGGAGTAGCTAATATGGGGCCTACTAATATCTTCGTATCCAACGATGCGGGAGAAACATGTTTGTTATCACTGTCTTTATCCACTTTTTCCGCCTAGTCACTCATCTGTGAACAAATATAGGGTCTGCTGTTGCCGGCCAAAACAGCACGTACCTTCCTCACAAAGGAGTTCTGTCGCCGAAACAGAAGACTCTTTACGTTTCTTACTCTAATGGGGCTGGGCCGTACGATGGGTCAGACGGTTACGTTCAGAGGTACAACATTTCAACAGGAGAATGGACCGATATCACACCCCCGTCGCCCAGTAAGCAAACCACCTACTACTCCATAGACCCTATCTAAAATGCTGTTAACAGGTGGAGCGCTATATTTCGGCTTTGGTGGTCTTGGCGTAGATTATCTTAACCCTGGCACTATCATGGTTGCCGCTCTGAACTCTTATTGGCCTGAGGGAATGATATATCGTAGCAAAGATAGTGGAGACACATGGAGTCCTATTTGGGCTTGGAGTATGCAAAACATTTAAAATCTTTTATAAAATATACTAACAAGTACTATAGACCCTTATCCCACCATTGACAGATACTATACGTACAACGATTCCCTCCAACCATGGCTTGGGCCGGATTACACAGCAACCGGAGATGCATTGCAACTTAATGTAATGATGGAAGGACTTTCTATTGATCCTTTCAATTCTGATCACTGGCTCTATGGTACTGGTGGAGGTGTTCAAGGCGGATTTGACCTTAGCAAATGGGACACAGTCCACAATATGACTCTCGAAGTCCTTACAGTTGGTATAGAAGAAACTGTCATCAAAGGTTTGATTGTACCACCAGGAAGCCCCCTTATATCTGCCGTCGCTGACAGCGGAGGTCAGTATGCAAATGAAGACAAGTATATCAGAATTACTCAAATAACTGGATAATTTTTTTTCAGGTTTTATTCACACCAGTCTTGACAGCCCACCTCTGAATGAATTCTCGAGCCCTTCTTTCCAGACCGTAACTGGGATTGACTTTGCAGGCAATAAACCTTTGATCATTGTTCGCGTTGGAGACGCAGCAGCGTGGGTTGTCTATAGTGCACTCATAGTTAGCACGACTGATTTCTTTGCCAGTGACCCAGGTCAATGCGCGCTCTCCGCTGATGGTGGAAACACTTGGAGCAACGCTTCTGCGGCACCTGCCAACGTGCAAGGTAAGTAGTCCAGCTGAGCTCAAATATCGATTCATGAGGGCTGATGCCTCCCATAGGCGGTCAAGTCGCTATCTCTGCCGATGGCGATACTGTCCTTTGGAGTTCATCTTCCAATGGTGTCCTCCAATCATCAGATGTCAATAGCATCTTCACAACAGTTTCTTCTCTACCTTCTGGCGCAGCTATTGCTTCAGATAAGTTGAACAACTCAATCTTCTACGGCGCATCGGGTTCTGTATTCTATACATCTACCAATGGCGGTCTCACCTTTTCTGAGACTGGTACACTTGGTAGTTCCACTGCTCCATACACGGTCGTGGTGAATCCTAATGTTACGGGCGATGTATGGATCTCGACGGACGTCGGCTTGTTCCATTCTTCATCCCTGGGTGCTACGCCTGTTGCCATCAGCCAGGTTACACAAGCTGTGAGTATTATCCAATGAGACCTCGTTGACGTTTCTAACGTTAGAATAGTGGGCTATTGCTCTCGGAGCGTCTTCAACGAGTGGCGGATACCCGTAAGTGGGATCATTGCGTGGCTATCTTTTTTTCTCACTTATTGCATATACTAGTGCTTTATATGCGGCTGCAACTATCAACGGGGTCATGGCATATTATCGCTCCGACGACAAAGGTGTTACCTGGCTTCAGATAAACGACGAAGCTCATGGCTTCGGGCCTGTCACCTCTGTAGTGCTGTCTGGAGATCCTAAGAAATATGGCCGGTAAGACCCTTCTTTGGCGCTCATTCATAAAGCCGCTGAAAAAGGTGAAATTGCAGTATTTATCTAGGTACTGGAGGGCGCGGCCTATTCTATGGAGATATAGCCGGCTCTGCCTCGTCAGCTCCGACGTCTACGTCTTCGAAGGCAACATCCTCCACGTCACATTCGACAACGTCAACTTCAAAGACATCTACAACAAGTACTAAGTCGTCAAGCACTAAGACGTCCGTAACGAAGACGTCAACTTCGACTAGTGCCTCTGCTTCTTCCACTGGATCGATAGGTGCATATGGACAATGCGGCGGTGAGTAGTACTATAATTTCACTTCCAAGTAATCGACGATTTCCATTAATCGATTATAATGCTGTCACGTAGGCTCCGGATGGACTGGTGCTACCACTTGCGTATCCGGATATGCATGCACCTACTCAAACCCTTGTAAGCTTGCACATTATCATGATGTTCTCGTATTCTATCTTTGACTGATCACAACTTCTATGTAGATTATTCACAGTGTCTCCCGAGCTAAATCATGCATCTGATCGTTTATCAGAGAGGGAAACGAATGCATGAATGCACGAGCCCTTCAAAGTTTCTAATAGCTATGTACAGATTCATTGATACTATTTTTGGAATGCGGTTATCCTGTTGTATTTTTCCACAAAAAGTGACAATTCATTATCATCTATATTGATCATAATGCGCCATTGAACCACTACAGTCGTGGCTGAGTTACATAAATTTTAGTGTAGCATGTGTCAGTCTGCTTATGCACACAAAGCAAAAAGTGATCGGCAAATGAAAGAAAATAGGACAAGAAAAGGTCTGATGACGGCCACATCAAGGAAATTACATATAACTTTTTGTAACTTCTAACAGCTTTTAGTCACTTTTTGTACTTGCAAAGTGTGAAAATAGACAAAAGTATCTAAAAGTAGCTAAAAGTTACATGTAATTTTCCTGATGCAGAGAAATGGTCAAAGTGCGTTACGATCAACGTATGCCACTGGCAGCGGATCACGTGCACTTTTTTTTAATATTACGTTGACACACCACATCATGTACTACAAACACACTATAGTGTGAGTGGCTGTAGGATATGTTAAGATAACGGAGAAAGTGTGACGTGTAGTAGCATGTATGGGGCAGCAATCACGTACATAATATTGCAAAAGTCACAGTTCCGTTAAACTCCCTCCGGTGAATCAGGGCCTTCCTAACTAAAGTTGAACTTGGGTGTCATATCGGTTTTTTTTTTCTTTCATCAGGACCTACGATCTACCCAAGTCGCTTCAATCTGAACTCCTTGGCTCATTCCGAAGGCTCATTTTATTTTCTTTCTTTGGCTATTGTGCATCATTGGCAGTATGTTAAAGCAACCGAGGAACTTGGCAACTCATAATCACGTACGCCGACAGCGCTCACTGTTCACTCATCCTTAGTCCCTTTGTATAAATGGACAGGAACTAAGAGTTCCGGATAGTGAGTGTTGACCTGGTCTTGTGTCTTATTCTTCAAGTTCGAGTCTCTGCATGGCGAATGCACAATTTACTGAGTTTCTGGATTCAGGCCTTTGCTTGGCAACAATAAGTTCGCTAGTCGACTCTCAGTAGCGTCTGGGCAGAGAGGCTTCTATGGCCATCATTTTATTTATGAAAGAAGCTTGTGATATCTTGTCGTTGTGCCGTTGGTGGTGCATGCTTGGTTTTCTGTCCACCAGCGGGCCGCCGGATGTACGGATACAACACCGGCAGGACTCATTTATTCGTCGGTCATTTTAGCACACACAATCATGGCGGCGGAGTAATTAGTAGCTTTGAGACAGCTGACTACAGTTGCTTTATATTAGGAACGCCATCAAATGAGAGTCAGTACTATCACGATGCTCTTGCTCCACATTCTAAATTATCCTACAATTCTCCGTCATATTCATTTCCTTAATGCTGTCAAAGAAACTGCTGAGGATTCAGATCCAAGAACATTTTGCCAGGCTTGAACTACATAAGGCAATATCCACAAAGCAAACACTTCTCACTGAACCCATCACTCAGCATAGCTGTCACAATGCTTGGGGCAAGTATTACAACAATATTGTTTTCGGCGCCATTGGCACTTGGCATATCGTCCCAGCCGTACAACTGGGCCAACGTCCAAATTCGCGGTGGCGGCTTCGTCCCTAATATCATCTTCAATCCATCCAAACAGGGCTTGGCATATGCTCGCACGGATATTGGTGGAGCATATCGTCTGAACTCGGATGGGTCGACATGGACGCCTATGCTGGATTGGGTAAACAACACTTACCCAAACATGTGGGGCATCGATGCCCTTGCAACAGACCCAATTGATACATCAAGGGTTTACCTCGTCTGTGACTTTATTTTTCATGAGTATTCAACTCTGAATCATTATATCTAGGCTGCCGGACTATACACTAACACCTGGGATCCTAACAACGGACATATCTTGGCATCTGCGGACGAAGGTAATACGTGGAATATTTATAGTTTACCCTTCAAAGTCGGAGGCAACATGCCTGGACGAGGCATGGGAGAGCGGCTAGCTATCGATCCGAATCTCAATAACGTTTTATATTTTGGCACACGCAATGGCAATGGCTTGTGGAAATCAAATGACTACGTTTGTTTGCTCCATCCAACAATATACGAATCAGATGCTGAGAATTTTTCATATTTAGGGTCAGACTTGGTCCAATATTACCAATTTCCCTTCTGTGGGTTAGTGGAGTAATACTAAATTGAAGCTACACTATATTAATTAAATGACTCAGGAACATATGCACCGGATCCTAGCGACACTACTGGCTATAATAGCGCGTTAGTTGGTATTGCATGGGTTACATTTGACTCAACTACAGGTACTTTCGGAAGTGCCACACCACGCATCTTCGTTGGGGTAGCTAATTTGGAATCTACAAATATTTTTGTTTCCAATGATGCGGGAGCAACATGTTCGTCCATAATTTCCTGCCTCCACATTACACGGATTACTCATCTAGAGAATGGATCTAGGGGCTGCCTTAGCCGGACAAAACAGCACCTACCTACCCCACAAGGGCGTTTTGTCCCCGAAACAAAAGGCTCTATACGTTTCATATTCTAATGGGGCCGGACCTTACGATGGGACAGACGGTTACGTTCATAGGTACAATATTTCGACAGGAGAGTGGACTGATATTACGCCCCCATCGCCCAGTGGGTTATTCGCTCTGTACTCTAGGAATAACATTTGACGCTGGTTGCTCACAGATGGGGGTTTATATTTCGGCTTTGGTGGGCTCGGTGTGGACTACCTTAATCCTGGGACCATCATGGTTGCTGCTTTAAATTGCTATTGGCCCGAGGGAATGATATATCGTAGCAAAGATAGCGGTGATTCGTGGAGTCCTATTTGGGCCTGGAGTAGGTGGAACAATATTATAATATTTCTATGACTTGTATTAAATTATCACTGCAGATCCTTATCCTACTGTTGACAGGTACTTTGCATATAATGATACCCTTGCTCCATGGTTTGGACCGGATTACACAGCAACCGGAGATGCATTGCAACTTAATGTAATGATGGAAGGGCTTTCTATCGATCCTTTCAACTCGAATCATTGGCTCTATGGAACTGGTGGAGGCGTTCAAGGTGGCTTTGACGTCAGCAAGTGGGAAACTGTCCATAATGTGACAGTCGAAGTCCTTTCAGTGGGTATAGAAGAGATGGCAGTCCAAGGTCTGATTGCACCTCCAGTTGGCGCTCCCCTAATATCTGCAGTTGGTGACAGTGGCGGTTAGTATTGTCTTCAAAACAAAGGGAAGACCTTCAGAAATGGCTAAGTGAATTTGATACTATCCTAGGTTTTGTTCACACTAGTCTTACTAGCCCACCTCTGAGAGAATTCTCAAGCCCCGTTTTTGCAACCGTGTCTGGAATTGATTTTGCAGGTAACAACCCTTTGATCATTGTTCGTGTTGGTACTGGTACATCGTAAGTGGCGTAGAAGATACTACATAATCGATGTGACCAACTCTTAGCAAAGTGACCCAGGCGAGTGTGCCCTCTCCGCAGATGGGGGCTACACCTGGAGCAACGCCTCCGCAGCACCCGCCAATGTTGAGGGTAAGCGTTAAGATCTAAGACATTGATTTATTTCCTCCTCATTTGCTGTGCCTCAGGTGGTCAAGTCTCCATCTCTGCCGATGGCGACACCGTCCTTTGGAGTTCTGCTTCCAACGGTGTTCTTCAATCTTCAGATGTCAACGGTACTTTCATAGCAGTCTCTTCTCTCCCCTCTGGTGCTGCAATAGCTTCCGACAAATTGAACAATTCAATCTTCTACGCGGCATCGGGCTCTGTATTTTACACATCCACTGATGGGGGTCTAACCTTTTCTGAGACCGGTACACTTGGTGACTCCACCGCACCGGTCAAAGTTGTCGTAAGTCCAAATGCTACGGGCGACGTGTGGGTCTCGACAGACTTCGGCCTGTTCCATTCTTCATCCCTGGGCGCTGCGCCTATTTCTATCAATCAAGTCACAGAAGCCGTGAGTACCACATTGGGGAATCAGTCAAACCTTCTGACGCTATGAATAGTGGGCTATTGCTCTGGGAGCATCTGCAACGAGTGATGGGTATCCGTAAGCCAATAAAATATTACTCTTTCTACCCTGTTTTCCAAATTGTTAGTCATATATTATTAGTGCCATATATGCCGCTGCAACTATTAGCGGGGTCATGGCATATTATCGCTCCGATGACAAGGGCGTCACCTGGCTTCAGATTAACGATGAAGCTCATGGATTCGGGCCAGTGACCTCTGTCGTATTGGCTGCGGATCCCAAGATTTATGGCCGGTATGTTGCTTTTTTGGCTTTTAATTTTGAAGTTTACTGAGCAAGACTAGTATTTACCTTGGTACCGGCGGTCGTGGTATATTTTATGGAGACATAGCCAGTGGTACATCATCTCCAGGCACGACGAAGTTGACCTCTACGACTTCGAAACCAGGGTCATCCATTCCCCATCAAACGACTTCGAAAATTTCTATGACAAGCCACAAGTCATCGAGTACAAGCATTTCGGTATCCAAGACATCTTCGCTGACTAGTTCTTTGGCTACTCCCACGTCACTTGCTGATGCATATAGTCAATGTGGTGGTGAGCAATTTATATCTATGTACTTTATTTGATAGCCATGTTAACGTACCTGTGATATTATTCTGCTAGGCTCTGAATGGACGGGCGCTACCGCTTGCGTATCCGGATATGTATGCATTGTTTCGAACTCTTGTCAGTAATTTTTACTACATCATTTCCGTCTTTTTGTCTCCCCTTTTTCATCGGAACTCTCTTATGCGCTAGCAGATTATTCGCAATGTCTCCCGACTAAATGATGGACGAACCTGTTCTATAATTGAATGAATTCGTAAAATCACCCACGGTTTCTAATATCTACGTATCACTTTGAGATTCCGAAGATATATAGCTCGTTTATTGTATTTCACGGTCACGCAAATAGGATATATTAATCATATGCTCAACCACATCATGGCCCGACTGTCGCATGTATCAAGATTACCAAAAACAGTCTCGGTGACTTCCATAATATCAAACTCAACCGCAAACCGCAAGTTCCAGCTCTGTTCAGGCTACTCAGAAGCACATAGTTAGTTTTTTTACTGTCATAAAGGTGCTTGTCTCGATTCTTGAAAAAGGCTGAATTTCTACCAATATTTTCCCTCATCGTATTATGCCCGGGCCCCTATCGCCTCGAAATGATATAGCAGGTCAAAGCAAGTTGTTGTTTGCCAAGGAAATTCAGATCTTGATTTTGTCGCTTGAAACACAAAAGAAGGACCCACTTTCATTGTCTATGACTTGTGACGAGGGTAAAAAAACTGCCTAGCCCATCTTATCTACGTCTGTCCATTTGACTGTTGACGTATTTCGGGGAAAGAATACAAGCAACAACTACGGTAATCTATCAGATATATTTTACTGGCCACATCCCGTACCTTCGAGGTCAGCTACAAGAGCTTTAAAAATCCTACAATCGTAATAACCTCGCGTGTAGCACATTGTGTGCAATACCGCATGTTGAACCATCAGCTGGAGTTTTATATGGGGATAAGAAAGCAGAAGACAATGCGAAGCTAGAATATGGACATCAACATTGAGTAATTGCAATACTCCTCAGGTTGAAAGGTCTAAGGCGTTTGAAGATTGGTAATTTACCATCATTTGCTTCCACTATCACACCCAGCTCTCTGCAGCACTAAGAAAATCTTCTAGGATTGTCTCCTCATACTAGACTCGGGAGACGTCTTACTCCAGACATCCTTCAAAGTAATATAACATCTTAAGCCTCCGAAAAGATATCCTGTTCCTATTTATTGTAAAGACCGCCTTGACGCAAGCAGCTGTCAGCCTTGAGTTACATGCAAGGATCGAAGATATTGGAGAAGCCAGAAGGCTTCAAGTTGTGGACCGCTTTAATCCACTGAATCTCTCAAAGAAGCGTTTTGCGCGCCACTGTGACAGCAGACCGAATCCTACATGGCTTACACACCAACTCTCACAAACAATTCCTTTCTATGCCTTCATAAAACTAGCAGCAGCTTCAGATCAGAATTCGCGGCGTAATACATGATTATGATTTTGATTATTATATGATTATCGAATCATGATAATACCAATTTATGACAGTATTTCTGGCGAGGAGCCGATCCATTATGCTCACTATTACAACTTCTTGAATTAAACTGCTCCCGCAAATACTGAATTCGATGCTACACCGATTGAAAAAGGAAAGTCAACGAAAACGCTATCGCCTCGAGAATTAAAATCGGTGTATCATAGAAAATCTGATTTAGCTGATGGTATGAGATTATATATAACAGTTTCCAGAGAAAGATGTTTGGGCCTGCGGGCCTGAATAATTGATGTATGATGCGTGATGGATCCGACCTAGACAGGTGCCAGTGTTACTTTATATACTTGCCCCATGCCTTAACCTTTGCCAGAGTCTCACCCGCTGATGGTAACCTTCATAATTTGAGGTACTTTGTCTCTTATTAACTCTGTTCACAATAAATTTTCTTCTATAGGCGTATCAACTAACAAGCAGTCGGATCAATATGAAAACTACTACAATGCGACTGCCGTTTCTCATGGAAGTTTGGGACTTGATTTTGTTTGAACACGGAGCTTATGGTTTGGATAAGCACGACTTACATGCCCCATCTCTAACCTGCAACCGACTCAGAGAAATCGCCCAACCTCTACCGTTGTCGACTGTTTTTTTTTCCAGTTGGATCAAGTGGTTGCCCATTTATCGAAATTTACTGGGCTCAAACGTTTAGTATTCCAAGTAATGCCTTTGCTCGGACAACATCTGCGGACTCTCAAGGATCCTGCACTATATCATACGCAAATTTCTTTTCATGTTATCCATTTTCCCGATGTGGAGTCTGCCTTACCTCCTCCAATTGTATTCAAGGAATTTCTCGGGCACACATCTCATCAGCCCAAGTTTCCAATGATTTGTTAATAAAAACTGTCTTGACGCAAGCGGTTGCAAATCTTGATCTCGATTTATACGGCCCACACCAGTACAATGTCGTCAAAGAGGCACTAGAGATACATGGAATACTCCAAGCAATCTGAGTTCTGTCGATGAACGAGCGTGCATTGAATGCCATGATCACTCATCTGCATCATTTTGGGAACACCCATTCTTTGACTATGTATCAAAGAAGACAACCCCTGCATAAAACCGTTTACGTACCATCAGATACGTTCCCCCAACTGAAAGTCCTTGAGTGTTCCCTCCATCTTCTCCCCAGCTTTGTCGCCTATTCCGCCCCAAAATTAATGCTAATAGCAAGGAACTTTGCTCATCAAGGTGCTATATCACCTGAAGAGGCTCAGTTCTTATCCCATTACGGATATCTATTATCAGTGCCGTATTCATTATCTCTTTTAGTGGTAGCACCGCATGGCACTGTATTGGAAGAGCTCATCTCACACTATCATAACTCAAGATTACTTGTTGTTGAGCTTTATTATGAAGACTACAAAAAGGATTCGGATGCTGAACAGTCCAAGGCAGAAACAGAGGCGAGACAATGCCCTTCGTTATTCAAAAACTTTATACCTAACTAGGTCTTCAAATAGAACTTCCTAAATCGCTTTCGCAAGATGAAATGGCCATTTTTCATTGAGAGCCTCGAAATCACGCCACCGGTCCATTGGAATCATGAGCCAGACGATCCACACGCACGAGAACGCCTGTATCAAGCAACACTAGACTCTCGATATGTCATTTTTTCCTGCCTCATTGCGACAATTGACGTTTAATGCTGTCATCGTGAAATAGGTGCAGCGGTATGAGATAGAGCATCATACATTTTGGCGTCAGCCAGGTGTGCGTTCAAACGATGGTCCAGACAGCACTTGGGAATGGCGTAGTCATGTGAAGAGTAGAGAAGTCATCAGTGGTGATAGGGTACTAGGTTGATTTCTTTGGATGAATAATTGTAACATGGGTTTGGCATTTGTGTTCGAAGGAAAGAAATAATGACAACTTTAGTTGAAGGCCCACGATCCATTGA
Source organism: Agroathelia rolfsii (assembly GCA_018343915.1). NCBI lineage: Eukaryota > Fungi > Basidiomycota > Agaricomycetes > Amylocorticiales > Amylocorticiaceae > Agroathelia > Agroathelia rolfsii. The sequence goes on from JABRWF010000002.1 coordinate 5,391,829, forward strand.
AGAGTTAGAGTCGGAGTCGGACCTACTAGTACAAGTTGAGCCAATGCTCGCATTGAGCAGCGGGCCGGTTGATTCCGCCGCATCCCGCGTTGGGAGCCTTGGCTTCAACTTGAAGCTCTCCCGCGCACTCACTGGAACAAGCCTGAGTTACTTGGGCATAATGACTAGCATCAGCATCGCAAACTTGCTAACACTGCCAAGCTCTGGTTTGGGGATATACTCAACGCACAAATTCTCAATCAAAGACGAAGTCGATGAGGTGCAGCAAACGTCATCGCCCACTCGGAGTTCATCTGCCAGAGCATCTTCCAGCGAACCTCCTCGCAAAGTCGCCAAGCTCAGCCATTCTTCAATCGGTCAATCAAGGGCGGATGCTCTACGCGGAGAAGTAAAGAGAGTGAGGCTTTATCTTGATGGTTGGTATTGTGCACGATTATGTTGCCGGTCGACTGTCTGCTATGATCATTCATGTCATTCCTACTCTGAAATACTGGCGTTCATCAATGCACGAGAGCCATATATCGTATAACCCGCTGACTCGTTTGCGAATGGTGCACTACCTGCCTGTTCAAATCGTTATATGCTATCGTTCATGCTAATCGCAATCTATTATTTCACCTATAATCTATCTGCTTGTCAATGCATTCCTTTGAGCGCCATCTAACGAAGCCATTATCTAATTCACAGATGTCCTACAACCCACAGACAGCAGCTCATCTACGCTCCTCCTTCTCAAACGTTGCCTGCGTGTTCTCCTCACACAAACATCGGATGACCCATTGCCAGCAACTTACGAGACTATCTACTCCGCCACACGAGCGCTTATCATCATGCACAAAAAAGGGCAGGAACTTTATGACGCCCTACAGATTGAGGTGGAGAAATGCGTCGGGGCCCTAGCCTCTGCGCTGCTAGCGTCCATCCGACCTTCTTCAAGGGCTGATGATGCAGTCGATCTAGAGGACGATGATGATGCTGAAAATTATGAACAAGGACTCAAATGGCTTAAAGAGTTCAATAATGCATGGGAATGGTTTGATAAGCAGATTGTCAGTTGGGAAAGATAATCGGGTTCATGATAAGATATATTGCTAATGCCGGGATCCATATAGGCACTTATAACATCTCTGCTCACGTACCTGGATCGAGCCTATATTCCTAGAAACAAGGATAAAAGGGAATTGCTATCCACAACGTGTGTAGCAGAAGATGAACGGTGAACGTTGCTTTGGACGCTCATTCTTTTTCAGGGAACTCGCCAAGTCTCAGTTCCAGCAGCGTATCCTCTTGAATAATGAAATCTCTCGCCAGCTCTCGGCAGTCGTGGCCGAATGGGTGACGCGAGAGCGTACTCTCGGAGAGGCGCACGAGTATGTTACCCGTGCCTTTCTTCTTGTTTTGCGATAATCTCACTCACTCGTTTCTTATGCTTTGAACGCAGAGACGGACGAGAGATTGTCAAGAGACTAACCACCAAACTTCTAGCAGTGGGCGAATATAGTACCATATTTGAGGCCGATTACCTTCGCCTGACCTCCCAATACTACTTAGACCTCTCCTCTGAGGCATTAGCTGGCACAACAGGAAAAGACAAGGTAAAGAAACAGGAAGAAGACATAGATATGGCAGTACAGGGCGGTCTAGGCGTACCTGAGGCACAGCACTATCTCGAGGCTGTCGTAAGCGCCATCGATGCAGAAGACCAACGTACGGTAGCAGTGCTGCCGCTATCGAGCCGGGGTAAGATGAGGGAGATTGTTGAGAGAGCCGTACTGGTTGGTAAGGCAAAGAACGGAATAGCAAGAGCCCAGTGGTTTGCGCAGGATGGTTGGTGTGGAATAATCGTACTCACAACGCTTTTGCTAATACTCTCTTTAGCTCTTCCCTCGCTCATGAACGCCAAGGATCTGGAGCGACTTACAGGAATGTACCGTCTCTTTCATCGTGTCGATGCTACTGAAGACGCCGGCGTCAAGGATAATCTCGAGGGGAAGACTCCCTTGGGTTTGCTGCGCGACTCTTGGATGAGCTATATCACTGTCTGTCCTCTCTCTAAATGTATTCCTTCCTAATATTGACGTGATATGGCGCACAGAAAACGGCCACTGAGATCGTTCAAGACGAAAAACATGACGACGAGATGATCAAGCGTCTCGTCGATCTCAAAGTTTTCGCCGACCAGATCATCACCGATTGCTTTGTCGGCTCGGGCACGACACCGACGCCATTCGCACATGCGCTCACGGACGGCTTCATGCGTGCGCTAGGTACGCGACCCGTAGCGCCTGCGCGCTTGCTGGCACTCCACCTCGACGCTGAGCTGAGGAAGGGACAAAAGGGGCAGTCGTCGCAGGCGTTCCTGGACCAGCTCGCGGATGCGCTCGAGCTTTGGCGGTTCATGCCCGACAAGGACGTATTTAGGAAGTGGTATGCGAGGAGGATGAGCAAGCGGTTGTTAATTGGGAGGAGCGCGAGTGAGGAAATGGAGACACTCGTGGTAGGTGTTTTGAAGCAAAGTATGTCTTTTTTTCATTCATCGTCTTCACATAAACGATGATTGATTGATTTGCGACAGAATACGATCCCGAATTTGGCACGTTCAACAAGATGTTCAACGACCTCGCACTCTCGAAGGAGATGATGGACGAGTTCCGCGTGAAGGTGGTGCAGAATGAGCGACGGCGGATGAGCACTAGTGCGGATGATAGCACCAGAGATACACAGCTCACAGAGAGTGAGAAAAACATGGCGGAATTGCTTGAGTCTGTGGTGCTCCAACAGAGTGTGTGGCCGTTTTCGCCAAATAAGAAGGATACAATTAATCTACCTCCTGATGTATGTCTATGCATTGTCTCCTGTTTAAAATTACAGCTAACGATAACAACGACGATAGATGGCAAAGGCGCTCGTCAAGTTTACGGAATACTATCAATCGAAGCATAAAGGACACAAACTGGAGTGGACGCATACACTGGGTCATGCGGTACTCACGGCGCGTTTTGCGACGGGGCCAACGAAGGAGCTAAGTGTAAGCTTGTTCCAGGCTGTAGTGTTGCTCTTGTTCAACGAGCAGACGACACTTGCATTCGAGGATATCAAAGCCGGTGCGGGTATCGGTGCGTGTTTTTTTTTCTGTTGTTTTTTTGTCCACCTGCCAATCAATTCATTCTGTGCTTTAGAGGACGGGGAGTTGAGAAGAACGTTGCAGAGTCTTGCGTGTGGACCCAAGAAGATACTGAAGAAGCAGCCCGTAGGGAGGGACGTGAACGATAGGGATGTGTTTGTGTTTAATGACGCGTTTACGGATCCGCGCAGAAATGTGCATATCAATAGCATTCAAGCCAAGGAGACTGTGAGTATCGCTTTTATTTTTATTTTTTATTTCATACTTTTATGCAAGGGCATATTCTAATGCCGATTTTATGGTAGGACGAGGAAACGAAAAAGACACAGACTGCCATTGAAGGCGATCGCAAGTTCTATCTTGAGGCGGCGATTGTGCGGATCATGAAAGCGCGCAAGGAAATGTCGTACGAGGCGCTCAAAACGGCGACGATCGACGCTGTCAAGGCGCACTTTGTGCCTGATGTAAGCATGATTAAGCAGCGCATCTCGAGCTTAGTTGAGGCGGAGTATTTGAGGCGGGATGAAGAGGATAGGCAGAAGTTCCATTATGTTGCATAGGTTGAAAGTTGGGTATAGTGAAACTATGTATGATATGTTCAAGTTCGTATATCGTGGGAACAGTTAAAAAAAAATCTAATCCTCCTATTTATATTGCCATCTAATTTTATGGCTTGTATCCTAAAATCTTCTCATCTTTTAGTCTGATTATGGAGATTTGCTAGCGCCAGGAAAAATGTTTTGACTCAGAAAAAATCTGGAATCGTAAAGTTTATTTTTCGACGTATATACACTTTATCTACATATATCGCTCATAGTCGCTGACCAACAGGATTTATCTAAAACCAACTATATAGGGCTCTGGAGAACACTTGAAGGTCACTACACGAATTTTTACTTGAGAAGAAACGGTGTGGAGAAATCAGCGAATTTGTATAGTTTTTGTACTGTGCCTAAACTTTTTTCGATTACTAGTAGAGGACATATAGCCTATGCTTTTTATTTGGAGTGAAACAATCTGGAAATGACTGAAATCGAGAAACATAGCCTGGTCAAATACTTTTGGCACCACTAGTACGTCAGAATCTAATATTTACGACAATACACGAAACAGGGTAAGTGAAAATCTGCGCTTTTTTGACGTTTGTATGTAGGGTTCCTTCTATTATTAATTGAAGTTGTGGTCAATCATACAAGAGACTAAATGAGAAAATCGATATAATAGAATACGAACGTAGCAACATAACCCTATATGCACGCACTGCTCAATCAAGCTTAATGAATTATTACTGTCTAAGTCGTTCACTGTGTCGGACATAATAAAGTTACTGACAGTTTCAATTCTTTGAACTCAAAGGATTCATTTTTTGCATTGACTTGTAGCATCATTATTTATTACTCATTCATTGCAAGGCAGAAACAGTAAATAAAAAAACCTGTTATGTATTATTTTAGGTTTATTCAAAGGACTTATATAGTAGCGTATATGCACTTGACAAACTTTTGGTTATATTACATTCTTTCCAATTGTTGCTAGTGCCTTCGAGACGTCCTTTGTTGTCAATTTTACTGCACCAGGATTCGGACAATCTGTTGAAATAGATAGGTCTTTCCATCTCTCAATGTTTTCCAGTTCGTCCTTGCAAACTTGTCCAATTTCTTCCACCGCATCACTGTAAATAGCCGACGTTATTTGGCATTGAATTCTGTTCAAATTGTGTTTGCATATAATTAACCTACCTTCCCAAGGCTACGCGAAGTGGAAAAGGCTTCCCTGCTGCCATCCCTGTACCCGTAGCTACATCGATGATGCGGAGTGCGGCCAGTTTAGGGTCTCCTACTTGGTTTCCATCTATACCATGATACAATGTCTTAAAGAGCTCCCGAAGCGGTGCATAGTCGTCTATTTCTTTGGTATCAGCTCCATTATTGGAATTTGAACGTTCTTGTAATATAGAAGTACGGAAGTGACCCTATTCAATTGTTGATCAGCAAGATAGTGCGGTGCGTAGTTTTGATAATTCATCCAGGCGTACAGGCTCAATAAGGAGGACTCTGATACCAAGATGGGCGACCTCCAACGACAAGCCATTTGCAATGGCCTCTAAAGAGAATTTGGTGGCGTTGTAAAATGTTATGCCAGGGTAAGTTATCCAGCCACTCATCGAGCAATTAAAGATGACCATGCCCGATTGCCTAGATCGAAAGTGAGGTAGAAATGATTTCGTGACATTTAGAGTACCAAAGACATCTGCAATCGGCTCGTAGATTTTAGTGTCACATACAGATGAAGAAAGATGATAGTTTGCAAAATAAGTACCTACTGGTATTGAATTGATCATATATTTCTTGTGGCGAGGCTTCTTCTACCAAACCATTTAATACGTAGCTTAAAACACGATCCCAATTACATTCAAGTTCCGCCATGATATTTAATTTTAAAATAAATGATGAGCCTACCCTGCATTGTTTACAAGATAATCAACTTGACCAAAAATCGCGATAGCCTCTTGAGCTATTTTTTTTAGCTCTAGATTAGGGCTGGTAATATCCAAGGTCATTGTCGCAGCACCAGCGACCTTGAGATCTTCAATAGTAGCTATTTTGCGGGCTGTAGCTATTACACGATCCCCTCTTTCAAGCAAGGCCTGGAACAACATTTGGCATGTTATTATTTCACGGGCGTGAAGATGGAACCTAGTGATCTTTAAATCTAATTGACATACAAGAGTTAACTCGCGACCAAAGCCAGAGCTTGTTCCAGTGATAAACCAAACGGGAGAGGTCATTGTTCAAGTTGTGAACGCTATGAGCGGCTATTTGTTATGTATATGAAGGTTGGCTTAGTATTCATGCTACAAGGGCAAGAAAAGCTTTATATATACTGACTGATGAGAAGGACGGAACTTTGGGCACCGCAATCTATTATCAGTTTCTTTTTTTGGTTAAATGCATGTTATCATAGGTACCCCTGTTAAGCACATATACTTCTATCTATCTATCACTGGCATTAGTATGAAACATATGTCAACACGGAAGCACTACTATCATCTGATATTCCACCTTCAAGGTGCATCTGAAACCTTTTTTATAGGGAACAAACAAACAATAGACACCTCAGCGTCTGGGGAGGGAGTCTGTGGAGCATCACTCTTGGCTTACCAAAATTAGAAATCTAGTGACCTGCGATTTGCAGCTCACACATGTACAAGAATTTTGAAAATAACTATCAAGTGATAGTAAGAGGAAACGCCAACCAAGGATAAATACTGATAGGCCGCCAATGCCATATCGCTGAAGTCTGTATAACCTGTGATGTCACAGTTGCCAAATTTAGTAGGCCAAGAGAATTACTCCATAGACACCCCCCGATGCTGAGGTGTCTATTGTTTCTTTGTTTGCTGTAAACGCAATGAAGCTGTTGCAATTAACTACAAAGCACTGCGTAGGGCTCTAAAGCAGCTTTAGAACTTTGGTCTACTGAAAACTCAGTTAACATCCAGCATTTGTAGAAAACTAGATTCCGTCATTCAAATTTTACTTGGTTCCACATTCTGGAAATTACGCATACTGTTCAAGTTTCAATAATGTATCAAATTTGCGTTAAAAATTATACATCTGCTACCAATGAGCACCCACATGGCCGTACAAAACATGGCTCATAGCTACTAGAGTGCTGGGTTTAGCAATGGTAGAGCAGAGAATTTATTTGATTTTCATACCATTCTGGGAAATGTGCCGGCTACTCTTAGGAAATCGTATCTTTATCGCTTACAACATTTAATAGGTATAACTTGCCGTGCAAAGTACGATTCTAGCTGGGTTCTCATTCCTCAATTTCCTTATTAGGAGGTATTTATTCCACTCTCATTCCTGGTCCGTGTGAAGCACGGGTCACTGCTGGTTCTTCTTTATAGCAATAAGTTCTGAAGTCCCACCAATACATATCAAATATAGTCCTTTAAATACAAATAAATGCATGTAGTCTTACGGTTGAAATGCCTAGATCAGTAGAATGCTATTTGCATCAATGAATTATATTATCATATCAGAAGAAAGTAAAGATCACAATATGATATTATTAAGTCCATCATGCGAAGCTATATAGCATCAAGAGGATGCAAGAAAAGACACACGTTGTGTCAAGGTCCAATAAATGCAAGACGATAATATCCAGAATGCTCAAAATAGACTGTATCCAATTCAATGCAACCCATCATGACTGCGTTCTCCTTTATAGTATTGGATAGGCCTGAGGTCATCTGGGTGGCTATCTAAGGGTACAATGTCTGACGTGACCGAGCCTGAGGAAGCCGTTCGGCCCAAGCTGTTCGGATTGCAAATCAATCGGAACATCATTATTTCTTTTATTTTTCTTTATCATACTGCGCGTGACGCTTCGATTTTAGTTATATTGTTGAGTGAGGACACTGTATAGCATATGACATGCAATTTGCATTTGTACAAATGAAATGACTTGATTCCATAGAGTACGCATGTTAGTCTTGTTACAAATGACTGAAATGTAAGCTGTTCATTCTACCATTCCTTTGTCATTGTTTCTTATCATGTAGTAGTTGTTATCGTGCAGTTCCTTCATTTCAACACGTGCCACTGCTGGACCCTGCTCCAGTGGCACGAAATAATACGAGTAGAAATAAAAGAAAATCACCAAAACATTAACTCAACAATTTACCAGCTTGACTTTCTACATGCACACAATACCACTAGTAGTAGTGCACTTTTATCTTGACAGACTTAAGGTTTCTAATAGTATTTAATCACTAGCAATTGTCCATTTGTAAAAGATGACGCTATATCCTATTGTTTGTGAGGTCCATTCAATACGATAGACATCTCCAGAACATCTTGCCAGTGTGATCCTCCTGTAATAGGTCGAGACCCTTTGGAGTAATGCTCCCCAGTTTAGTGATACAATCATCATCATGTCCCATTTGATTTTTATTTTATTTTATTTATTTCTTAGTATTAGTGTGCGACAGGTTTCAATTGCACAAAGGATATGTTTACATTTCTCACTTGATTCTCTTGAGTCTATACGCTTGTTATTATTATCTTAGGATCATTATAAATACGGACCATGTATGTAGTCTACTAGGAGAGGCCATCAACATTTTATACCAGTTCTCTCCTCTCACTCCGGAGTTTCTCAGGAAAAGTGCCATTTCTACCAACACTTCTACGTACCGCTTCACTTTAGGTAAAAGGATTGGCAAAAGCAAGTATCAGGTAACTGTATTCTAGCAGCAAAGTAAGTCACATGGCCAGAACTTTATAATCACATTCAAAAAGAGGGATTTGTCACAAGATTGTAAAATGATGTGGAAATGGGTGAGAAATGGAAAATAAAAAATGTGACAGACTTTTGACAGCGATTGTATATTACAGTGCTTACCGAAAGTCTGTTGCACTGTTTGTTCTACTGTTTTATTCCTTCATACTTCATCCACTTCTACGCCGTTTTGCTTTAGGTAAACATTCAATTAGTAGGATAAAAATATCTAATATATGCTTATAGAGCCAAATTAAAAAAGCATTTGGTGGTTATGCACTGGTGTGTAAGCCACTAAAAACCGCTGAAAAAAAAAGCCATCAAATGATGCCTTCTGTTGCGCAGTTACTGAAGCGTCCGCTTTAGTTAGTAACGGCTACCATGCAACCCCCTCACTGGCATATGCAAAGTGCTGAAATCTCTTGCTCCGTTTGCATCGTGATATCAGCCGTTCTTTATGGTGAATGGGTTAAGCATATTTCTGTTAATTTGATATACTCACGTACAATCAACACACTAGGTATTTATTTCGGCGCCTACTATCTATCCGTCTCTGTCATATGGCACAACCCTAATTTCACTCGCTCACGGAGAACTTTGTACACGTTTATTAGCAGTCTGTTGCTGATATTGAATACTCTGGTATTCTTCAGCATTTTGGTTTTCGGCATGAAAGTTTTAGTTCTCAAGAGAGCAGAGTTTTTGAGAAATCCGGGAGGGTACCTTTCTGAATATAGCGGATCTGTTTATTTGGTTATTGGAAGCACATCCCAAAATATAGCCATACTTCTATCTCAAACACTGCTGGTACGTTTATGTAATCTTAATTTACTGAATGAATTCCCTTGAATGAATTTTTGAGTAGATATATCGATGCTATATTGTTTTCGGCTCGAGACTACGTATCATAATATTACCAGGCCTGTTGGCCATAACAGCATTTGGTAAGTTGCACCTACCAGACTTTCTTCCATAATACAAATGTCTCATAACGTTTTGTCCTCGTAGCTATATCGATGGCACCCACGGGGCTTAATACCAACCTATTTTCCGATCTCACAAACAACATAGAGGAAGTCCTCACTTCGAGTGGCGTTGTGCTTTCCGCAATTGTCGACATTATAATCACTGCAATGATTTCCATTAAGATTATTATCGTGTATTACAGTGTGCAGAAGTTTGTGAATCCCGAGGTGACAAAGCCGTATATCAAAATCATTGCTATATTTGTCGAATCTGCCGCACCGTGTGCTATACTGGGGATTATTTGCAGTGTATCCATTCTCAAGTTTGGTCAGGCAATACCGTGGACTGCGGCTGCATTCATATTCTGGACAATTGGTATGGTAAGTTTTTTTTTTTGGCTTTTTAGTTGAAAAACTCTCTGGATCATAAATACAACTCTTGTTGAAGATGCTGTTTCCACAACTTATTATCCTCCGCATTGCAAACGGTGTTGCATGGACCAGCACAATGGCACAGAACCTGCCTGTTTGTTCAAGGATATCATCTCAAGCATCAGATGGCAATTTCGGCGCCTCTAATGTGTAATGATTGGGTAATCTTGATGTTAATATATGCCTTTGTTTGATAAGAAACGATGTGAAGGTGACTGAGATATACGAAAAAGCGATTATGAACACTTTTAAGAAGCACAAGTAACAGCTGCAGTATCACCGTTATGGTGGTCGTATAAGCTAAAGTATGCTCGAAGCTGATATTTGGACAGTACAAAATCCGAAAAAATAGTTTAAAAATAGATGGATAGGTCCCCCAACCCTTCCCTTGTCATCCTCTGAGGCTATAGATTGCCTCACCAGCACTCTTCAATAAGAATTATGGATTGTAGATGGCTAGTATTGATGGCAAACCGTGGCAGAATTTATTTGAAAGAAAAAGCCATTAGTCAGACTTGTTTAACCAACATATTTAGTGGTGTGATTGGAATTATGAGTAGGAGGAGAGAGGATTGTACGTCACACACGGAGATTTAGAGTAGCACCACTCACTCTAGAATATAGGGGTTTTATCAGTAAAAAAAAAAAATTCATTACATGAAGAGAATAGGCACACGGGAATGAGTTAAAGAGACGAGCTCACCTTCTATTGCAGCCTGAATGAAACGCAAGCAATTCATGTCTGGGCTATCCACAATACTTGACGCCAGCAAAAAAAAAAATAATGAGTGAATCTAGATAGGGAATAACAGACGGTTGATTATGTATTTACTGAGCGTGTACTCGATTGCTTCGCAATCTTCCTGCTTCATGTGCTATATCGGTGAATCGCTTCTTAAAGTAGTCATGGACAACGCAGGCATCGCCCTGTTCGCCATTATAATCGGGGAAATGCGTTTTTATGTGCGAATTCTGGATCTTTGCTTTGAATAATTCAGATCTTGTGAGAAATATGATCTGACAATCAAGAACAGAATATTTTGAACGCATTGCTTTTCTCTTATAATAGAACATTCAGGGATGACGTACGATATAGGTGCCTCTGGAGTACATGGAATGTAAAATTTGCTGAAAGGTGTCTATAGCGTACTGCATCTGGTTCTACATGATAAAGTTAATTCAGATGGAACAAACGTAAATTTAGCGCGAAAAACACCCACCATATCCTCATTCTCAGAAAGTATTTGATTGTAACAACTCAAGGGTACAAAGAACACCATGAAACCTGTGTCCTCAAAAGTCCGGACCCACTTCCGTCGTCTCATGTCCTGACTACCCGGGTCTACAAACACGCATTCCCAGCTAGACATGGGGAAGATTATCTCTATTGCTCCTTGGGCTGACAAACTGAAACAGTTGACGGAGTCCTGGCCATCATCTGTCGGTTGATAGGCTGTGTCGGACAGTTGATCTAAATTGGCAAGAAAATATGCCAAGGCGCGCTAGATAATAGGAATTTCAAGTCGGAAAGGGAAGGAAATCTCCCGTCAGTATAGTTAGGATTAGAAATAAGTCAAAAAAGCGCTGCTTGGAGGCTGTTACTTCGTTTTGACGATCCGGGTCGGTCTTTGACCCTGCATCAGTCCAGAGCATTTTGAATGTATCACGGTATTCTTGAGAACGATGCTCATTGTCACAGATGTCTAGAGTCTTGTCGCCCACAAGCTCAGCGTGCACCTCATTCTCCAGAGACAGTTTCGGTTTCATCGAGTTGAGTGGATTTTTCAGTCGATCTGTAGGGGAAAGGGAGAACATGCTGGCTGTGCGCCTTGCATTCTCTCCCAGACCCGTCATGCTGAGAAGAGCGTAATTGCTAAGGCATGTAGACTCAGGGTAGGGATACTAGATACGAGGGCCAAGAAAACCAAGCCAGAAGCTAGTGCCCACCTCGATGAATGCCGACTTTCCTGAATCGTGAATACCAAGAACGAGCACTTGTATTTGGTTCCTCTTCCTCTTTCTATCCTGTCGATTACGATCCAAAATAGAGAAGAGTCGTTGAGCTATCTGTCAATCTCCCCACGGAATTCAATGCTAATGAACCTCCGCTAAAGTTTTCTCTATAGCCTCTTGCCTCTGTTTTCCCTTCTTCCTCTCCTTCAGCGTCGCGATCCCAAGGGACACGCGGATTCCCATAACAACTAGACAGCACAGAGAAGGGACGAAATGCAAAGCGATAGATAGCTGAGTAACTCTTCAAGGAGAAGCAAGAAACATGAATAGTAAGAGAGAGAGAGAGAGAGGAAACAGCTGAGGCAGAATAGTTTCAGAGGCCCGGAGCAGACAGAAGGTATGAGTGCAAATACAAGTATCGGCAGAGAAACTCTGTGGACCACCGTGGCATCACAACGCCAAGTCAAATATCGTGATTTGAACGATACAGAAACAGCAAGCCAATTAAGATAGCGCCTGTTGAGCAGCAATGACATTTTCTTTTGTTTCCGCAGAGTTGCAATTAGAATAGCCCTGGAAATGTTGGCACTGCCAAATAGCATTCAGTCTGAGGCATGTTTTGTTCAGGTTGAAACGCCCGGGCGGCCGCGTTCGGCCAACGATCATTACCGCCAAGGCACAAGTATACATGTATGATAGAACTGACAATCTGAGGAACCAGGGCGTACAGCCATTTTCTTTATTGCTGTAGTACCTGCACTAGTATTACCAGTCGTATGAGAATATTGGTGGGTGTTATGCAGTAACTCACGTGCTCAACTGAACTGTTTTCGTGGGTTTAAAAAAAAAAGCGGTAATATATCACGCTTCGGTCGAACTCTTCTGTTCCGCCTTTGCTTCGCTTATAAGCCGGAAACGTCGCGTCGGCTAATATAGGAGAGAAGGGTAAAATAAAATGCGACTAAAAATGACTTGCGAAAGCTGCTAAGACGACGGCGGTAGCGTGCAAGTAGGCGATGCATGCATGCATCATCGGTGCATCATCTTTTTTTTTTACTGACGCCGTATTGCAAGAGTGGATACTTATTATTCAAGTGTATGCAAGGTAGTTGCAGTATGTAGTAAAATAATAATAATAATAATAATAATAGGGAAATGTAAACTTGAATAATAGCTAAGTGAAGATCTGACTATTTTCTGATAGACGCCATGGTATATGATGGATATTTATGATGATATTTTCGGTGGGGACGATCAGGCGACGAGACGGGCGTTGGAAGGCCAAGAAGGCAGAGGTCAGAGCCGACCCATAAACTGCACCTGACCCTGGCTGCTGCTGCTCCTCCTCCCCGTTCTCCATCTCTCTCTCTCTCTCTCTCTCTCTCTCTCTCTCTTCTCTTTTTCATTACTACTTGTTCATGGTCTATTTTACTCACTAATACCCCTGCTCTCGTGCTGATCTACCTACCAACATCGATGGCCAACTCTACTGGCACGGCAACTACTGCTGCTACTGCTTCAGGAACGGTCAGGTCGACAGACGACCATCCAATCATCATCATCTCCGCACGGGGCTCCCCAGACAACGAGCATGCACACCTCCTGCAGGACAGTCCCCCTGTATCCCCTACTATGCTGCAGCACCAGGGAAATGAGAGGATGCTGCGCTTCGACGCAGACTGCGTGCTCATCCCACCCTCGACATTGCACAAGAAACAGCACTCGCGCTCGCAGTCTCTCGGGCGCAGACCAGTACTCGTTACCAAGTCGTACTCGCTCCCCGTCCTCTGGAAACGCAAGACTTCCAACGAGTACGAGGCTGCCAATAGTGCTGCCCCCGAGGAGACATCCGCCGTCTTCAAGGTCTCCATACCAAGGTAATAATAATAATAATAATAATAAAATGACTTAATAATTGATAAAATCGTCTGATCTTGCGCACCACCAACAAAAAAAAAACAGTTTCAAGACCAAGAAATCACCTACCATCCCATCCCTATCGTCCCCTCTGCATTCACCCACAACGCCAACCTTCCAACCCCAATCGATCCTCGTCAATCGCCATCCCACCTCGCCCATATCCCCACTCTTCTCCCCGTCCTCCCCTTCCCAGCCGCGTCCGCAGGTGAAGCGTTTCTCCTCGTACGGCTCCACCCCTTCTTCTTCAACGCCATCATCATCGTCGACAGCGACGCCGGCGCAACGGGAGCTTGTCCCCGCCATATCCATCACGAGCGCAGCGCACACGCATGCGGAAGAAACCGTGCCCCTCCGCGCGTGCTGCCTCGCCTGCATCCACGCGACGGAGGAGCCGATCCGCGTCGGGGATAGATGGGAGGTCAAGTTCACGCGTGGCGCATTACGGAGGCGATTGAGCGCCCAGGCCGATGACGAAGTCGGAGCGAACAGTAGTGGTGGTGGTGGTGGTGGTGGAGTGACGATGAGAAAGGCAGGCGACTTTTCCGCTGTGCTTGCTGCGTCGCCGTTATCGCCATCGGTACTGTCATCTGCAGTCGGAGGATCGAGCACCAGTGGCGTAGGTGTGCTGTCTACCACTAGTGTGGGTGGCGTGATTAGCGTGGATGAGGTGGACAAGCGGCGTAGATCGAGCGAGAGTAGTCATGGCTCGCAGCACCAATACTTTGATGGGCAGCATAGCCATATCCTCGTAGGAGCAGTCGACGAAGAAGACGAGGAAGGAGAGACGGTGGTAGTAGACGAAGAGGATGAAGACGAGCTGTTCCCTTTACCAAGCCCGCGCTCGACACCACGTCCGTCGCCAACGCCCAGTCCAAACGGTTCCTCGTCGTCGTTGACCGTTAACAAGGATTGTTCCACCAAGAACAACAACGGCCCGTCGTCATCATTGCCTTCGGGTCCACATGGGGTGCTGAAAGTCGCCGTCCCGATCCCCATCGTGTCCTCCGCGCCCCATCCGGATAGGATCTATTGCGCCTCGCCGGCGCGCAAGATGACCTACAACTGGTCCTCGCGCTCCTCTTCGCCTGCGAACCAACAACAGCAGGGACAAACGGGCTGCTCCAGCTCTACCTCCTCGGTGAACCTGTGCAAAACGGCGGCTTCCTCCTCCGCCGTGGCACGCGATGCCGCCGGTGGTGGATCGGCTGCGAATCTGAGTGGGTGTCGGGACAAGGCGCTAGCGGCGATGACGAACGCGAATGGATCGCAGGATACGTTGCCGATCGTGGGCGAGTCTTCTGTCGAGGGGTCACAGGATGACGATGATGAGGCGGAAGGGGCAGGGGTAGGGCAACGAGAAGAAACGATGGAGAGCCCAAAGGCGGTGTACATCCCCCACTTGCTCAGACGGGGTGGTAAGAAGAAGCAGAGCCGTGTTGTGCACCGGGTGGACGAGGTGCCCAATCATGAGGATGTCGATGTCGATGAGGATGGGTTTATTGTGCTCCCCGCTCCTGCTGATAATACTCGGCATATACCCGCTGCATCCGCTTCCTCCTCTTCGAGAATCACGGACGAAGAGCTTTGTGCTTTTCTCAAGGAGGAGGCTGCCGCAGCCGCAGCCCAGTTCTCTACCGTATCTCCTTCGCTGGGGCGGCGAGATGGCGGAGCAACAGCAGCAGCAGCAACTCCAGCTGACGAACAACTCGCATCCTCTCCTCCTACGGGGGCTAGCTACGGTAGCACGGCACCGATGTCGATCCCTATCGCCGGTAAACCGACTACATCCCCATCTCTAGGGTTTACACTCCCCTCGTTCCTCTCCTCTACTTCGCCCAGCTCGCCCAAGGACGATCGCCGCAGTGGTGGTGGTGGTGGTGGTGGTGGTTTGTCCATCTCTCCGACGCGTCAGCGCGCGCGGGGTATTTTGTCGCGTAGTCTTTCGCGCTCGAGGCCGTCGGCCCAGCAGCAGTCACAGCAGCAACAGCAGCAACTACCGCCGACCGACGAAGTTCCTGATAACACTAACGCCAATGCCGGTGATGGTAGCAGCCACAATAGTGGTGCGGCGATTACTGAGAACGGTGCGGGCGCGCCCGGTACGTCGCCTCAGACGCAGACGACGCCTCGTAGGGGCCGATCGCAGTCATTCTTAAAGACGGGCGCGGATATGCTACGTGGTGTTGGGCAGGGGTTGAGTTTGGGCTCTGGGTCATCGGGGATGGGTGGTATGTGAGCGAGCGAGGATAAAAGTGAGTGGGGGGGTGAGATAGGGGGTGGGTAGGAATCCTGACGGGCTGCCAGCGGTGATTTCAAAAAAAAAAATGCTTCGGAGTTGAGTGGGTCTTTTCGCTCGCTCTCCCTTTTTTTTTCGAGCTTGGCAGATATGCAGGCGGGCGCCGACGGGATGGGTGGATAAGAGGTTTCTAAATCTCCTCTGAGTCATCATCGTTTTGTCCTTGCATCTCTCCCCGCACTTTTTCGATCGCGGGTTGGTGGGATGTTGCTTATACAGCGAAAACAAAAATGACTCTGATCACCTCTTCTTCTCCTTCCGTCCTTTTCGGTGTTGATCTTGCACGTCACACCCTGTACTTTGATAACTTTTTCCTCATATACACGCATCCACAGTGCCTTTTCCTCTTTCTTCCCCTTCCTTTCCCCGCTCACATCACTCATCTCACCCATCTTATCACGTTACAGTGCGTTGTACTCTCTCCCACCCCACCCCTATTTCGGAATTTTCTTTATATCTGATTATTACTTACCTATCCATCTACCTGTTTTTTTCTTTCGCCTTCAACTTGTCCGATATATTGATCGATTAATTACCACTTTGCGCTACTACCTCCCTCTACTACCGTCGTATATACCACATCACATACACACTCTTTTTTTTTCTTCTGCTGCTTTCTGACTTTTTGTTTGTTTGTTTTTACCTCTGGTGTAAATCAGTGTAGTATATTACGATACGAGAATGGATTTGGGTTAATATACCCCTTTCTCGTAGAGATTTTGTTGGACTGGGCGGTGAATAGTGTCACCATGAACGGCAACACTAGTCTCTTCAACAAGGATTTCTACAGCTTGTTGAGTTGTGCATCAAGGTTGCCTCTTCGCTGTTCATGCAAGTAAAAAAAGTTGCTTGTGGATAGTATTAGCCAATTGGATGGAAGTGATAGTTATCCTGGTTTCTGTCAAAGCGGCTGTTCATCTGATTTTACATCACGATCAAGCAATGACATGCGTTATCTCTACTTGGAGCGCATCACCGCAAATGCTGTTATGCTTCGGCATATGATTGTTTTACCATGATCATGATTCATTGATGGGTCTCCTCAGGCTATTTGCTTTCATCGCTTGTGTGCCCCCGATGGTTCGTCACTTCGACCGCCTGTTCAAGGTTCACCTGCTATAGTACCCGTTTCTTCTTGTCTGAGCTTCCCAGCTTTTTACTTCAAGTCTATCCAGAGTTGCTTTCGCCATAGGCTCCCTTCCGTTTTTAACATATCGGCCTTCCTTTGTAGTGCTTCATGGCTGACATGAGGAGCTCCTATCCTTCTGGGATCGCGGTAAAAGTTAGCGAGGAAGAGAAACAGAGACAAAGGGCTATAGTGCATACCCTAAAGGAGGTTTGTGGGATTTTCTAGCTTTAGTATCTTCAATGTCTACCTTCTGGCACTCACGAATAGATATATAGGGCAAAAATAAAAGGAGAGTGCCACTTGAAGTGCTCATGATTAGCAATGATAATTCATCAAAGGCGGCATTCCTCGAGGTAGTGTTCCGCTAGTATTTTGTATCTTTATCCTGGATTTACGTATGTAGCAATTACATTTCCACACAGGAATTTCGGCATCCTTTTCTGAGAAGGAATGCGAAGCATATCGTCAACATATTTTTCGCTCCGTTATGGATGCACTAGGGCAACTGCTAGACTCGATGGACGATTCGGGACTGAGACTATCATCTCCGGAAAATGAGGTGTATGCAGAACTTGTTGACAGGGCTCCAGACCTCCGTGATCATGAGCCTTATCCTCAAGAGTATCTTGATGCACTCAAAGAGCTCTGTAATGATGCAAGCGTAAAAGTCATCTTGGATAGTCGACTCGAAGATGGCGCAGGAGTTATAGCCCCCAAGTAGTACGTTCTATCTCCGCCAATACTTTATTGTTTTTTTTTTTTATTCCTTTTCTTTGCCGACTTGGATTCGATTGGCGGGTATAGTTTAGTATACTTCTTGGCCGATCTGGATCGAATTTTTGACACCGACTACCAACCGACAGATAAAGATATCATCAATTGTCCTTATTTGCCCACCCAAGGAGTAATGGAGACGGTCATCCCCCCTGTTTACGATTTTAAGTTTATAGATCTCGGCTCTCAGAAAACGGAGCAAAGAAAGTGGATGCATATGTTTGAGGACATCACTTGTATCTTATTTTTTGTATCCTTGAGTCGTTACGATCAACCCCATCCTGAAGATCCGGATATCGTGAGTGACCTACAGAAATTGATTCCTATCATTTGCAACTCATGACACCTGCAGAATCATATGATCGATTCCATGAATTATTGGAGTTCTATCTGTCAATCCCAATGGTTCATGCATACATCTATAGTGGGCAGCGATTTCCCTTATAATTTCAAAAGAAATGACTACTTACCTAGGTGCTTGAAAATTTGTGCCTGTGCTTAGATTCTATGTTTCACCGAATCTAAATTATTTGAAGCAAAGATACACCATTCAAACATACAAAATTATTTCCCTGATTACGACGGTGCTCCAGGAGATGCCCACGCAGGTTGTAGCTACTTCAAGAAACGGTTCACAAGCCTAGCACAAAAGGTAGGAATGCCCCTAGGGCGCAAAGTTTATGTTCAGTGAGTATTTTCACTGCCTGGAGCATTGATTGAATTCAACTTGAATCAACGCTAAGCATTACAGACTTTAATTATCCTGGATTATATGCGGACTGTTACTGTGTTGTTTTGTCCGCATTGAAGGGTAAGCTCATGAATTTACTTTGTTTTGGAAACCTCCAAGGGCATGTGCTTGACAAATTTGCTGATACAATCTATTTTCTAGAGTGAGTAATACTACTGTCCCATCTCTGTGACCCACACCTAATCATCATTCGTCTGGTTTTGAATATTTCTCCATAATAAATCATACTGACACCTTTTTCAAATGAATCCCACTATGGCTTATTTCTAGTGCCGCAATGCAGAATGCAAGACGAGCTCTACAAGCACGTAGATCCAGGTTCTAACAGACATTTGAAGATCTCTACTCAGTACGCCATATACAGCGTTTTCGTTTTGACGATGAAAAATACAACTACATATGTATTAGATATTTTGTTAAATCATGTAGCGAATTGTGTTTATAACTGGAAAGACGACTGAAAGCTCCTTACTAACATTAGTATGCTCTACACAAACAATGGCCTCTACCTGTTTGACTTGAATGAGTAATCGAAAAATTAGTATATCCGACATAGATTAATTGGGATCAGACGTCGATACTGTTTTCAACAGCCCTACTTCCAAGGCCTATCGTAATTTTGAAGCTGTTGCTATTTCTTACCTTGCTATTTGCTTAAAAAAAAAAAGGTACTCGTACATATTAACTAGTTAAATGACCATCCCAGTGATCTTCGCTATTTTCATCCGACCTTACATCATAATCTGGTCTCTGCTCAAGCTATCACCTGATCCTACATCCATGCTTCGGAACATTTCATCATGATCATGGCTATGGTATAGTGAGCTATTTAATGGGGCTCCTTGGACCCTCGCCTTCATATCTCCAGTCTACCACGCAAGCTCGTTTCCTCGGCCGTCTGTTCAAATTCAATCCCCATATCCCCGCCCCTTTCTCTTTTCTCTTGCATACAAGAATTGGGCATCTGTCGTCTATAATCTATTCGAAATTGCTCGCCTTTGAATTTCTGATATCTCGTCCATTCACTGTGCCTTGTGACCGACATGAAGAGCCACAATTCTTCTGGGATTGTAGTAGCAACCAAGGAAGAGAAGCAGAGACATAGAGCTATAGAACAGACCCTGAGGAAGGTTTGTCAGATTTCTGAATCCTGCCACCTTCCGGTCATCGTTATATCTCTCAACTCTCATGAATCATGTCACGGTGTAGGAAGAAAATAGAAGGAAGACGCGATTTGAAGTGCTCATGATTAATATTGATAATCCATCCAAGGGGGCTTTCCTCGAGGTAGGTATCTTATTTTTCTATTCAAACTGGTACTTGCATCAACTCACACCGGCCCCACTCTGGAAATGCATGTACCTATTTAGTTATTGCACTCTTATGGAAGTATTTCTGCACCCTTTTCCAAGAGAGAACGCGAATTATATCGTCAGCACATTTTTTGCACCATTATGGACGGGTTGAAGCAACTGTTAGACTACATGGATGATTTCGGACTGAGGCTATCTCCAGGAAATAAGGTTTATGCAGAACTTGTTGACAGGGCTCCAGAAATACGTGATCATGAACCTTACCCTCGAGAATACTATGATGCAGTTAAAATGCTCTGGAATGACGCGGGCGTAAAAGCCATTCTGGACGATCGGGATGGAAAATATGACGTACTATCAACTTTGTCTAAGCAGTAAGTTTCAATCTTGTTCTACCTTCACTGTTTCATGGGGTTTCCTCTTCTTTTCCTTCTTCGATTTGAATCTCACTAGCTGGAGCAGCTTGGTATACTTCATTGCCGATTTGGACAGACTATTTAATTCCGCATACCAACCAACAGATCAGGATATCATCAATTCCCCCTATCTACCTACCCAAGGAGTAACGGAAACAGCCCTCAGCCTGCGTGAAAATCATTGCGTGTTTATAGATATTGGTTCTCAGAAAACTGAGCGAAGAAAGTGGATGCATATGTTTCAGGGCGTTACTTGTATCTTATTCTTTGTACCCCTGAATTGCTACGACCAAACCCTGCCTGAGGACCCAGGTAAAGTGAGTAATCTACGGAAACCAATCCCGTCTATTAGCAATTGATATCACCTGCAGAATCAAATGCATGACGCCATGAATACTTGGGAATCTATCTGTCAATCTCAATGGTTTATTAATACATCAATCGTGCGTAGAGATTTCTGACATTGCTTTGAAGGAAATAACTGCCTGCTAATATGCATGTCAACCTCCTACTTTTTTTCCTTAGATTTTAATTTTTACCGAATCCGAATCATTTGGGGCGAAATTCCATCGTTCGAATATGCACACATATTTCCCTGATTACGATGGCACTCCAGGAGATATCCGCGCAGGTCGTAGCTACTTCAAGAAACGGTTCACACGTATGGCACAGAAGGCAGGAAGGTCCCAGACGCGTGAAATTTACGTTCAGTAGGTATTTTCACCCTCTAGAATATTGATCAAATCCAGCTCAAATTAAGTTGAAGTATTACGGACTTGAATTCTCCCGGGCCACATACAGACTGTGTACGTGTTGTCTTGGCCGCATTGGAAGGTGAGCTTGTTGCTTCTCTTTCTAACACTTTTATGGATCCATAATTTTCCCTGTGCACTTTTTTATGCACTCCCTTAGAGTGAGTAATGTTATCTTTTGATCTCTGTTCGTGATCCACACATCCAACCACTTCATCTAATTTTAAATATTTGTCAAAATAAGTCATACTAATACCTTTTTTTAAATCGACCTCACTATGATTTATTCCTAGTACTATATGTCGGGGTGCTAGATGAATTCCTCAAACGAGCATTTCCTTGCCCTAATATATGCACCATGTTTCGAAGTACTGTGTATATTCAGCAAAATTTTAGCATTAATAATATGATATGCTTTCACACATTTCATTTGTAAATCAAGAGATCTATTTGGTAACGCAATGTGGTCGCAAGAACCACGTCCGCATACACTCGCAGATTGTCTTCTCTGATTCTCTCCAGCATACTAAATCACCAAAATGTATCACGGTGCTGCGAGCGATTCCTATCTATGAAGTGGCAAAAGTTTTACGTATCAGAAACACAATCAGCATATGCACATCAGCTCAAGCTCTTTCCACCCTTTGTAACTGCCTACACTACCTTAGGTTGGCTTAGAGCTCTTCGTTATGAACTTCCATACATCGCCACCCCCGATTCCCTTCTCTGTATATGATGTATGCGAATGTCTGATATTCGAAACTCTTTGGAACAGTATAGGTGTACTGAGCCATATTGTAAAGGACCACTTGTTTGAGACCGCTGGGCTAGTGGGCCATATCGAGGGAGTTAAGAATTTCTTGATACACACAGGTACGTGTAAATTGGGGTTTAGCCTCGTCTTTTCAGTGGATACAAGACAATAACTAGGTAGCTTCAAGTATTAATGGCCAGCGTAGCTTCCCGAGTTTCTGAATGAGTCACTAAGGGATTATACAGGTGGACGAGAAAAGGAAGAATGAGTCGATATAAGTATTTATGGCAGAGAATAGGCCGTGTATGGTAGTGTAAGAAAATCAGGACGAACTGTTTTCTTCTGTTGAATATTTGATTGGTAATCTGGTCTAAATCTCTTATTGGTGAAATATACGTCCATTTTAGTTGGAATGTCGGATTGAGTAAAGGACTTGGGGCTACGACAGTGTGAAATGAGCGTTATAAGTTGTTGGTTCAGTCCCATCGAGTTGATGAGTATCAAAGACTCTAGTCCCTGTAGAAAAGCAATCCCATGTCTAGCAAGATACTGACGGCACTGACCCAATCCTTGTTTTGAAAACACGATTGCTGAGGATCGAAGGTGACGATAAGATGCGAGATCGAGGAGTTTACTTTGGCGAATTGAGAAAGCATGACAACAGGATACTTGAGAGTACGAAGATGGCGAAAGGAATCGGCTGGGATAAAAGGTATGATGTATGATTTCCCCGACGGCATGGTTATGTCAAGAGTAGATATACTTGCTGCCGAGAGATCAAGAGACGTAAACTTCGCGTGTCGACTACCAAGGTTTTCAAGTTTTGAAGAGCTGTTAGAGGGAAGATATTTCTAAGCTTTCTCTGGTTAAATTGATAACTATTTTCTCAAGTGATTGGATCAGAATAACCGAATATAAATGCCAGCATATTTGAGTACTTGTACTGGTCTGAGTCTGGTAATGCCGACTGCGTAAGAGATCTTCTTGAACGTTAGAGAGGTCGAGCAAACTTTGGGGTCTGTAACATAGCAATCTTGGAAGTAGAACTCCATGCTGGAAAGTGCGGCATTTTTTAGCAAGAGCAGGTGAAGATTGAGGGTGTGTGTGAGATGTTCAACAGTTCCAATCTGGTAAATTGAGCGGCAGTTTGGATAACTTTGTCTAACTGACCCAAAGGTCAGGCTACATCAGTATGACTTCATAGGTGGTAGCTTCATCTCTCAGCACGAATGACTCAAATTGAACCTCCCATCTAATTTCGCACATCTTCACAGAAGGTACTATGTGCGGTGATGCTACGAAGCGAAGTTTTTGCAAGGCCTCTTCCGTCTTGTTTGAGGATCGAGTGTAGGAGTGCCAAACATGGGAGGAATCATCGTGTTCCATCGATTTAATACCTGCTGTCATAGATACACAACAGAATAATATAGGCTGAGTAAGGGATACAAGGCATAGGCCTTCTTTGTCCAAGCAAATTAGGATGTGGCACCAGACCTCCCAGGGAAACGAGGCACATATGAAGCCTGGTTACAGCATTTTGAAGAGATACGGATGTATAACCTTGATGGATTCTACGGCGTAGTTGTAACTTGATTACTAGTAGGCCTTTGAGGGTGTTATAAACTTCCTCAGTTGAAGGTGATATAGTGATGTTGAGCCTTGAACTGGGGGAAATTTACTTCCGATGAATTGTACATCACATGATTGGTACCTACCTTTTGCATGCCTAGTAACCGGCCTGTAGCTGTGTCAACGTAATTAATCGCCCAACTACCGCTTAGCCACTCACTGGCAACGTTGTGAAAACTGAAAATGTAATACATCTACATTACGCATTATTATGGCCTGTAAATCAGATCCTCATTTTCAAGTTAGTTCAACTGATGCTGAATTAATACCCTGTATATGCCTGATTGAGTTTCCGCACATTTCTCTCAGCATATCGTTATTGGATCATCGTCTAACATGCTACCCGTTGTGGCAGGATGACTTCGTGTTGATGATATTATTAATATGTCCAAGCGAACTTACATGTACGCCATCAACGTATCAAATTCTCATCACCACAGCCTTCAAGTTGGGCATCCGGCTCGCATTGATTATTCTGTGGAGTTCTCATAAAGCTGTAGTGTAGTGAGAATATGCAGTGACCGGGAGCATTCAGGTTACAGTACAGGTACTTTGCCGCCGGTCGGGCGAGTCAGGACTTAAAACCACCGCTAGTTCTCGAAATTCCCTGAACCTGACACGACCTAACGGACTTTTTATAGGTACATGTGTTAGGTACGATTTTCCCCTGACATCATCCCTTTCGCGGACAGATTGTCAAGACTTTAAGTAACATTCTGACGAGGCTCTTTTCCATCTCACTGTATATCGCATTACACGCATGTACATAGCTGTCAGTTTGCAATATTACTCAGCTGGGATTAAACTGCCTAACTACACACTGGGGTATCAATCTTCCTGTACTAATTTGGCGACATTGTTTTTCCTCTGAATGTTGTATCTATCAAATTCTTGGGAAGGTACCTGTGCAGGGTAGCAGCAATGAAGGGCGCATACAGTGGCTATCTAAGAAGCCAATCATCAAAGCCTTGTCGTTTTTAGGACGGAAGAGGGAGAGCCATGAGGGAAAGAATGGGGGAAAGAATTAGGGCAAGATGTGAAGCCAAAAAAAAGACCTTCGTCCGTTGCCGATACTTGCCGTACTGCTTCCGGTTTAATCTGGGCCGTCGGCCTCGGCAGTAATCGGACAAATATCATTTTCCTCAAAATATTATCGACGCTTGCGTTGTTGAGCGGAAAGATACTGCCAGTGCTCCGAGTCTCCCGCCGTCATCGTTGTTGCCGTCGTTCCCGCCTGCAGTTTTCTTGCACCTTGTCTTGTCTTGTAGTTCTTGCACCATCACCTCTCCCTCTTTAACCATTAATTTGATAGTTGCAGCTGGTGGTGCGCTCATTTGTGTACATATCCTCGACCGCCGGAACCCAGTCCATTGAGCGCTTCCCTGGAGTCCGTTCCCTTCGTCTATCTATATTATATCCGTGTCGCATAAGCAAGAAAGGCAAGGCAAGGAAACCTCCCCAGACTTACTGCGTTTCCATACCATATAGCTCTGGTACGTGTATATCTATCGCTAAAGCTTTGTTACCGGCGCTCAGGCCGACTGAAACACTTCCCTTTTCTTCTTTCTAACCTTATTGAACACTCATCGTCTTTCCGGGCTCGTTTCTGGATATCCCATGGTTCTGCGGTGATTTGATGTACCCTTGTTTCGTGCATCATATAAGCTTTTCAGAATAGCTCTCGCACACACTTCCCTTCTCTCTCGTTCCCTCCTTCCATCGTTTCACAGCTTTCCGTCTCTCTTTCCATACCCTTTCTCCCCTACTCTCCGTCCTAGGGCTTCTCGCCTTCTATCTATCCTCATCGCCGCTCACCGCTCCTCTATACCCCATTCAACCCATCCTTTGATTACAACTTCTTATCCATCCGATCAATATGGGAAACTGCATGTCTTCTGGGATCGTTGAAGTGACGGAGGAGGACAAAGTAAGACACAAAGATGCTGAGAAGGCTTTAAAAGAGGTTCGTCTATATTTCAACTTGCCATAGCATGAGACCTGCAGGCTCTACGGGGTCAGCATTCTTGGGATGTTTCGCCAGAACTTTCTCCCAATGGATTGTCTTTATGTTTTTCTTCTTTTCTCACAACCACTTTACTTCTCTAGGCCCAGAAAAAGATGGCAAAACAGGTGAAAGTTCTGCTTCTTGGATCCGGCGATTCTGGCAAGTCAACTATTCTCAAGGTAGGTGCATGATTCTATATTTAGTTTTGCTAGTATTCACGTCCTTCAAACGTTTTGAATAGCAAATGCGTCTTATCCACTCTGTGCCTTTCTCAACGCAAGAGCGAGAGTCTTACCGCCAGCTCATTTTCAACAACCTCACGGAGGGAATAAAATATGTGCTTGACGCCATGGAAGACATGGATCTAAAGCTATCCGAGGACAACGAACAGTATTATGAGCTCATAGCCAACGCTCGTGATATCCGTGATCACGAGCCATATCCCAAAGAGTTTTATGAGCCACTCAAAGCGCTTTGGTTGGATCCTGGGGTGCAGACTGCCTGGGAGCGTGGAAACGAGGCGGCCCTGCCAGAAAAGTATGTGCTTAGTTCGATTTGTTGTTCGCCCTATCTTTTTTTTTCTTGTGCTCGTCATTTGGTCGGCTGACTTCCCCATGCATCTTGTTTTGTTGACGCTTGATTTTTCAACAGTTTAATTTATTTCTACCCTGACCTGGATCGTCTCTTCGACCCCTCGTACCAACCCACTGACCAAGACATCGTTCAATGTCGCGCACGTACGATTGGGATGACAGAGACAAGCTTCCATCTTCGCGACCATGAGATGCTTATGATTGACGTCGGCGGTCAGAAGAGCGAACGACGGAAGTGGATTCACTGTTTCCAAGACGTGACGAGCATTCTTTTCCTTGTCTCCTTGAGCGGATATGATCAACCTCTAATAGAAGACAAGGATGTGGTGAGTTATTGCCGCTATTTCTGCACTCCGCGATAGATTGTTGATGAAATCTTGATGGTGATGCAAATTCATGTAGAATCAAATGCAGGACGCTATGACAATTTGGGATTCTATATGTCACTCTCAATGGTTCAAGTCGACATCCATCGTACGTGATGATCATTTCATTAAACTGGAACGTATGCGCTGAAGATTCCACGTGGTGCCAGATTCTGTTCTTGAACAAGAGCGACTTGTTCGAGGCAAAAGTGGCGAATTCTGATATCAAGAACTTCTTCCCTGATTATGATGGCGAGCCGGGTGATGCACGTGCCGGCCGTAGCTATTTCAAGAAACGGTTCACGCGTTTAGCGCAGAAGGCAGGAAGGTCCCAAGAGCGCGAAGTTTATGTCCAGTAAATACAACTTCCATCCATCATTCCTCTCCCTCTTGATGGAGCTGGTTTGCTAACCTGATTTCTTCAACCCAAAGCGTTACGACTGCTACGGATACGGCTATGCTACGTGTCGTCATGGCCGCGGTAGAAGGTGTGTTTATTACTTCGGTTTCTCCATATGTTTTCTCTGCGTGCTCTCAGATAGGTTAACTAATAATATTCATGTCTGGTTTTACAGAGTGAGTCTCTCAGTTCTTTGTCATCTTTTATTATTTTCCTTCGCCTATTTTTATTTTCTATTTATTCTTTCTTGCCTCTATTTTTCTTCTTTTTTCTTGGTCATCTGCGTCCGTCCAAGCGTCCGAGTCTAATCATGTTCCTCTCCTCAACTCCAACTCTCGGATCTGGTCTCGCCCCAGTATCATTCTGCGCGGCAATCTTGAACACGCGGCCCTTATATAACCCTATCATCTGCCGTCTTCACTTTGGACACTATCACCATGCATTGTTGTACTACTTTGACAAGCAAAACCCCGCAAATTGTTACCTAATGTTAATATCTACGCCTGCTGTTGTACTTTCATATCGTCACGTCGATCCGTCCGCACTCGACGCACTCGCTGCCGCTGTCGCCTCTATTCCCGCACTCCTGCCATCCCTAAATCATCGATCCTCGGGCGGACGCCCCCCATGGGGAACTTATTTAACTGGGACGCTTGGCATTCATTCATGTTGTACTTCTTGCCTGCTAAAAAGCTTTGTCATCTCGACGCATGCTTTTTTTACTTGATTCTTTCATTGTGTTGGGGTGTATACCACTTTTTCATTTCATTTCATTCTTATATTTCCTTTTTTTTCTTTCTTATCTTGTATGCGAACGGCTTACTCATGATTTTCTTCTCTCTTCTTTCTACTTGCTTCACTCCCATATCATTTGCACAATTGCATTTGGCGTATGATCTGCAAACCGGATCTCGATTCAACCAATGAAAATCTCATCCAAAATGTACGCGTTCGACCATGAAACTAAAATATCACATACCTTCGGTGTCAATGGTGGTAACGGTCATCAATATCGGTATGTATTTCTCTGTCGTTCGTGTGTACCTGAATTATCCGCGGTTGTGTGTACTGGCCCCATTCTTATTCGGGTACATAACACTACCGGCTTCACTTGACATCGCTTCATGGTGAAAATTTTCCCACCTTTTCACATGATGCACCATCTTTCCTGTTGGGCTCATCAATATCAATATCACCTGAATCGAAATGTTGCCGGCTTACATCCGCCGATCAAACCCGGTGGGTGCACTCGAAAATACATCCCCTCACTCACCTTTACACGCATTACCTACCGTATGGCATTTCCATGCAAATCCGTTATTCTGGCCTCTTGGCGTTTTGCTTATTCGCACTGGGTATTTGTCTTGTGCGTACTCATCGGTACAACTTCTCGTATCGCGGCTGTGGTGACGCCTTCCGCCTTTGTTTTGGCAAATAACTAACGACTACGACGGACGGACATGTGGGGGCGTTGGCATCTGGTTTTCTTGCGCGCGCACTCTTCGCTTTTATATTCTCACCGGCTTCTTTATGTCTTCTGACACTTTTCCCTTTTTTACTCCCCCTTGTTCCCGTCCAACTTCGGCTTCGATGTTCTTTTTTTCTTCCGGTGCCGCTGTTCCTGCCCATCATTTCATGTGCTTCTAAATTGGTCATCATGTTGTTTAGTGCCATATTGAGTAAAAACGTGAGTACATCCGTTCGTTCCGTTTTTCTCTGCACTTTTTGGTGCTTGTGTACTTATTCCGCGAACGCTTGGTAACAAAATTGGTCATGCTTCGGTTGTGACTGAGGTGAAACGCAGACGCTGATGATCATCTTATCCCTTGTTTTAGATACGTGAGGTTATGATGTGAAGGAGATGAGGTACTGGCTCAGGAGGACCATGCATGAAGGCTGAGGCAGGAGGGCGTACATGTGGGAGAGGACAGAGAGGGAGAGAATATGGACAGGGATACGGGACCCGGTATAGTCGATGATCTCCCGCCCTGGCCTTTATACTTCTTCGTCACCGATCTAGTCTCTTAGTGGCCGTCTCCGTCTTTCTTCTTTCTCACTATGGCCTTTTTCGGTCTTATCTTTCCTCGCAAATTTCTTCGCAACGCCAGGAGTTCTCGCATGCACGTTGATCGTCGTTACGAATATATTGTGGCGCATGCATCCTCGGTAGACCCGAGGACTGCTTATTCTCTCTTGCCACCTCAATTTTTATTGCTTATTTCTTGCATTCATAGGTGCCCTTTATCAATCTTACCTTACACTTTCGCTTTTCCCTTTTTATTGCATCTACCTCCTATGCATCTTCTATTATGGTCATCGTGCACCCTACTCTGGGTCCACTGCAAAGGCTCCTGGAGATACACTAGCGGAAAACGTATATACCTATCTCCTTCGATCCCTCCCCCCTCT
This sequence comes from Agroathelia rolfsii, assembly GCA_018343915.1. NCBI lineage: Eukaryota > Fungi > Basidiomycota > Agaricomycetes > Amylocorticiales > Amylocorticiaceae > Agroathelia > Agroathelia rolfsii. The sequence continues at coordinate 5,421,101 of JABRWF010000002.1, forward strand.
TTCTCCGCGGACCACATCAAGAGACTTGAACTCTCCGCTTTCGTACAGTCCCTAGTTGATGGTCACTCATCCCTGCATTCGCAAACCTTATTTGCTTTCATTATTATCTGCTGCCCTCCTTTTCTCTTCTCACAGACGTTGACCGCTATCGGGATGATGAACAAACAGCGCGGCATGTATCCTGTTCCTCTTTTTTCGGTCTTTTACACCATCTGTTAGCTCTGAATGTTTTATATATATCTCATCGCTTTTTATCATTCCATTTCCCCTTTGATCTTCCCATAAGGCTCTTTGCATAATTGCATAATCAAAATCCGGCCGTATCCCTGTACGTGTCCACATTCATGTACATGTCCTGTGTATCCCCACCGTATATGCCCTTTCCTTTCTTTTTTCTTTTTTTCTTTACCCTTTGTGTTTTTGCGTTTACCTTATCATTCTGCACTCGCCTCTAATCATTTTCATCATCTGAAGCATATGCACACACCAAATCACTATTTCCATTATTCCCGTTGAGCGTCGGATCGAGTGATGCATATAATTGAACGCCATTCTAAATTTTCGTGAGATCGCAGGTTAGTGGTTGACTTACAATTGAATGATTTGCCGCACGCGCTAGTAGACGGGCCACTATTCAGGGGCTTTTCGGTTTAGCATTCCAATTGAGACAGCCTCATGCTCTGACGCAGACGGAAACATGAACTTTGTATTATATTTAGGTTCAATTAGTGGCCTTATACCCACTGGCAATTCAGCAAACCGCCACTGCAGGTCCTAATTTACTCAAAGGATCTTGCGTTGTCAACATTTCATTTGCGCGTCAGCAATGAGCCAACGTAGATCTGTAATACCTGAAAAGTTTTTTACACTACAAGCACCGTCATCTGAGTCTGATAGCTGCTCTTAGTATGAATGTAGAAGTTTATATGATTTTGGATTTGATTCAGATAACAATGTGTCTACATACTACGTGCAAATGGTACGCGAGACTAGTGATTAAATTTCGGTTTTATTCGTTTGAGCTGGAATCAGATACTTACATATTTGTTGGAGACTCGGAATTGGGAGGATTTGACCATAGTGATAAACAGCTCACTACGATTCAATTCCAATTCCTTATTAGCATTAGAGACTAATCCGTCATTTCAATCAATACGACAATAAGAAATCATATTAGCCACAACGATTTATGCGGAGGCGACGACACGACGTCTTCAGGCTAGCAAAATGCTAACGATGTTTGAAGTTATTCACAACGGTGTGTGGCATTGTAAGAAAAGCGAGCCTGTTAGATTAAAATAAAATAAATAAATAAACTAGTAAACATTCCGCTTGTTGTTGTACTTGGACACGGTATGCGCACAAACGGATAAAATAACTACCAAGGTAGACGCGATAAAGAATCGACTGGCCCTTACATAAGCAACCCCTCAACCCCTTTTCCTTTGTAGTCTAACACAATGTTAAATAAAATAGGAATAGATCTTTGCATACATCCTATCCTTATCAGTTGATAAAGAGAAAACTATGTTGCTTCATGTGGTGATGGAGAAATTTTGGAAAGAGGGGGTAATAGCCCAAGGGGGCGTCACATTTCTTATGAAGCATACGACGTCGGTTTCTTTATTTAAACCTTCATCGCCGGACTAACTCATACAGAATCAACCACCCTCCGAGTCGTAACATAGTGACAGGTATAACCACAGCCCTTTGGATCAATGCCACATCGGAGCAAATTCACACCTGATAAGAGAAAACAATAGTGTAAATTCGATTAGTTTAATGTGGGATTATCAGGTTGGCAAATAAATAGTCTGGGAGAACAGTTTTGTGTCCGTGGATCGGATTGAGGCGGGCTGACTGAATTGAACTTCGACTCCACTCAATTGAGTCAATCCACACCAGTCCAATCCGTTAGGAGCCCCAAATACGTGTTAACAAAAAATGTTGTTTCAAACTCACAAATTTTCACCTCTTGCTGAATAATTGGTTTTTGTAGAATTCCGAGTACTATAGCTCTCGGATGGAGGACAAGGAGAGGATATCTATGTGCTTAAAAGCTTCCGTTCCTGTCTATACAACAATCTACATCAATGATTTCTGGGCGCATAAACAGTGCCTAACTCCGCCCGGATTGCAGAAAAAAAGTACTGGGATTACAAGGCCTCTTCTATCGGTATCACGAGATAGACATTATCTACAATACCTATGATGGAAAAACTTATAAATAGCTCAATGCCATTCATAATATTGACATTTGAGATTCATCTTCGGAAGTTGAAACGCCTGCTGAACATATAATCCATGGAGCACAATATATCAGTAACAAACGAAATGTCTGCTTCATCATTACATGGACAAATACGTGAATAGATTCATTTAATAGGAATCATACGATCATCTGTCGTCGCATCGGTTGAATCAAAAATACACAATAGATTTCCGTACTTAAGAGTCCATGCTTTGTTAACCATATGTACAATTGCGTAGCCTCTCGTACTCATCGCAACCCCCCTTCCATTTTAGTTCGAATTTACATCTGTTCCTACCCCTATACTATTAACCGATATGTCACTCATCTGGACCACAAAGACTCTGCCGGATGGAACCGAAATATTTTACTCTGATAGCGGTTCCCCAAACGATAGTGGAAACTATAGCACGCTTCTGATTATCCACGGTAGTGGATACAATGGCCGTAAGTAGTCTTCACATGACTATTATTTTAAAAATAAAATAAATTGATTAAATCTCATAGATGGCTTTCAGCGTATGCAAGCCGCTGGAATCAAACAAAATATTCGTACATTCACTATTAATCGCCCAGAGTATGCTGGCTCCACGAAGTATACTGATGCTCAAATCCAAGAAATAGTCGAAGGACGCAAAGTTTTCCTGGATCGCTTTCAACTCCAACTTGCCCACCTCCTAAATTTGATTATCTCCGAAGCTAAAGTGCCTCAATTCGATAAGTCTAAGAAAACCGGAGGGATAGTGATCATGGGTTGGTCACTGGGTGCTTCATTTGGACTCACATTGCTTGGAGATCCCGATATCATTCCTCGTGAATTGTACAATGTTATTGAGCCTGAGGTAACAGATTTGATATTATATGGTAGGTATCCGCATCCGGAAACTGTCTCTCGGATATGCGCTCATAACTCAGGGTAGATCCTCCTCACGTTTCCTTGGGATATCCTGCATCCGCTGAGTTTGACAAGTTTACCATCTGGAATCAGCCTGGAAAATCTGAAGCAATGATTTATGACGAGTTTATTACTTGGGTATCCTCATACTACGACCACAAGGATACCAACTCTGTTGATATTGAAAAGCTCGACATGAGATCTCGAGGAGACATGTGCACCCTTGATCATATGTCTCAAGAAGTGATTGACCTTGCCTTCGATGGGGTGGCTGCTGGACGAGCTGATCTCCCCATGTTTGCTCCGCCAATGCAGAGGACGCTGGCCAAGCTGAGGATAGCTGCTCTGCTGGACGAAAATCTTGCCAGGACCTTTTTTCCCAACGTCAAGATATCCCTTATTCAGGGCCTCCGTACGCAATGGTGTTCTATCATAGGAAGGAATTTTCTGCGAAAAGATTACGAAGGAGCTACGAGTGTACGCCCAATCCGGTTTGTAGAGATCCCCAGCGGAAATCACTTCGTGAGCATTTTCCCCATGTTTGAGGTCTCGGAATAGTAACCATCGTTCTACAGTTGCATTATGACGCTACCGATGCTCTTGTTACTTCCGTTGTGCAATTAATCCACTCTTGAATGCTCGAGGTTCTAAATATTTACGAGCAATGCTATAGCTGTTGAGAGGTGAACCCAAACTCTGACCGATTTTTGATACATACTACATATCGGCTCGTCTCCTTACCTTTTTGTATCACGTGGTAAAAAGGTTTAGGATTACTAATGTATCTATTATTATTCAACTCAAACTCTTTATCTTGATCCGTAATCTGTTTGACGGTAAGCAGATAGTGGTCTTGAACATCTAGACCTTTAATTTTGTATAACTCTCGCAACTTGGATATTCGAAAGACTATTTCAGGTTACCTTATACTTTTCTTCTCCTCCGAGCCCATAATCAAAATAAGATTGAATTATTAGGAAACTTGTACCACTAGCCACTTATGATCATGGTTCAAATTCCTCGGGAGCTGTGGTCTCAAATCTTATCCTCATCTATACTTGGATGGACAGATTTAAATGCGTTATCGCTTGTCTGTCGTGACCTGAGAGATGTATCTCAGCAATATATTCTCTCAAAAGTTCATCTTAAATTCGATAGAGCCGGACTTGTTATTCTGCATGATAAAGGACGGACGATTACGATGGACTCAGACTACGATCCAAGCTTCTTGGAGCATCTAGAATACTTGAAATCGGCCCGAATAGCCTCCTTTGTCAGGACTTGCACTATCGAGTGTTTACCACCGGCGCTTGGGGAGACGAATGATCAACATATAGATAAGATGCTTGATATCCTTCCCCAATTCACTCGACTGGAGGAGCTTCAGCTTATTGAGATAATTTTTCATCGCCACTCCTTACTGCAGACACTGCAACATGTAGTGCGACAAATTACACGCATCAGCTTCATGGATTGCGTCATTGCAGACCTTGATGTTGATTGGACGCCTCTGAAATGCAGTTTCGTACGGGTTGATCATAGTCGTGGTCGGATACGATTCACTCCTAGGAATGGAAGCGTAGCAGACGAAGTCCTACTACTCATCAAGGGTGCGATAACCCAAACGCTTGTTGAGCTTGACCTCGATATAGTCTCGGATGAACTCAAACTCTACAGAAAAATGTCAGACACAGGCATAGTATTCCATTCCCTGAGAGCTTTCAGTACCAACGAGGAAAACCTGCTCAAGATGGAGACTTCCCTGAGCTTGTTCCCTGCGATTCGTTCTCTAAAAATACGCCCTGTCGCCCGTCGCCCTTCATATCAATTTAACCTCGGCTCGATTCTGCCAAATACTGTGTTCCCAGAACTAGAAGAGCTTCATTGCCCTCTCTATCATCTTCCCCAATTCATCACATCACCTCTTCGCAAGCTCACAGTGTATGCGACTAAATCCACTATATATGACGGCTGGAGGATGTCTTCTGAATTGGTCAAGCACTGCGTGGCTCAGAGTGCACCTGTGTTGGCAAAGATTCAAATCCTGGCTATTTATGAGTTAACAGACAAGGATGAGGCTTTCGAATTCCTTATACTACATTGCAAATCCTTACAGTCCCTCATTGCCGAAATTTGTCCCAGTCCGTTCCGGCCCCTGCTACTAGGTGAGGCAAGGGTTAAAACATACACCCAGGTATGGCTTTCCATTTGTGTCAATGTAGGGCCAGGTGATATTGACTTGCTATATCATCACCAAGTTATTTCTAGATCGCCTAGTTCGTTTAGACTGGCCGTCCACGCTTAGGGTTGTCGATATAGCACCGCCTTTCTGCTTGCGCACTGGCAGTAAGGCCCCTCGTCCCAAGAATTCTAGAATACCTGTATACCGCAGCCAAACCCCGCATTTTAATCAAAATGCTCATGAGCGTATGTACAGAGCAGCGCTGGCATCCTGGTCATATCAACGTCGATATTCATTTCAAGTTGGAGACTACCCCGGCTTGCGTGACGGTGTAGTATTCCGCCTCACATTCTATGACCGCTCGGTATATTATCAGAGCAACATGAACTGGGGTCTAAAAAGTTATTATTACACATTTGAGCACTTGGCACGTCAGTGCAAAGTATCGGATGATAGCAACGTTGGAGAGTGGTATCTTCAAGGGCGAGGGGTATATGCATCAAATATACGCCACTATTCTCCCCCTGAAAACCTTCCTGAACATCTCAGGCTTGAGTTGGGATCGGACTCGGACTCGGGTCCGGACCCAGAATCGTCGTACTGAAATTTGGACTCGGAGCTCAATCTTATATTCAGATCTTAATTAGAAGAAAAAAGTTCATATGTATCTTTCTCTGCCTCTAACATGATGCGCTACACCTAGCCTTGATTATGGGGAATGATGTTTTGTGCAATTGAAAACGTCTTGTATTAGTGCCAATCATTTTATATGAAGATAGCAAAGCTCAAAATAAAACCACTTAACTTGATGGTTCATAAGTAGGTAATATGTAATATTGATATACTTGCAATGCCTACAACTAGGCAACAAAATTCGTCATGGCTGTTTTTTCAAAGAGAGACAATTAAATAGAGTCGACTATATAATATGAAATACTTGATCTTTGCCGTGGGATTCAGTTCAAGAATATGGCAAGCACGAATACTCATACATTCGTTCCATGGTACATGGTGTTTTAAATATGCTGCAACACGCAAAGTCTTCTGCATCTTCTAATCATTCATACTCATAGCACCCACAAGCGATTTTTTTCTGTGTCTCCAAAAAGTTGCTAATTGTGTCTGTACTACATGTACTAATAAACTACGTACATACATACATGCTAGTTGTCGAAGTTGATACACATCTGTACAGCTAGTACAATCAAACACGAGTAAGCTATAGTCGAAAAAAAAAGGTGTCGTCTACAGATGGAAATGAACAAGTAGAAATATAGAAATACTCGAATGAACAAGAGATACCGATGAAGAAGGTAATGCATGATGGTGATAATGGTGTTGGTGATTGTGGCCAATGAAGATGACTTGGAAGAAGAAGAAGAAAATGATGATTGTGACCGTGACGACAATAAGAATGGGTATTGTGAAGACACATCATATAAAAATACACCAAGGAAAGGACCGGAAAAGAAGAAGGATAGAATGACCTAGAACTAACACAGGGATAGAAGGACGAAAGAAGGGGAGATTTTAGCATGTTCAGAAGAGAGACATAGAGTTTGCTCAGGCTCAGGTTTCCAACATCATCGAGTGCGCCATAAACCCAGAAGGACGATAGATGGGCCAAGGGTTATTGGTTAACGCACACCTGAACTTGAAACATCCCCGTCGGCGTGCCAGTGGCTGGGGTCGAGACGGAGAGAACGAGTGTGCCATGAGCGGTAACGGCAGCCGGCTTGGTGGATATCAAATCCAGCGACTGCTGCTCCTGCTTTTGTTTTTCCAACAGTTCCCTTTGGCGGACATGATATTGACCCTCGACAACCCAAGAACTATAGACATGATCATAATGTAAGCAGAGGCATTCAAGATAAATTCATGTGGGGAGGGTAACGCACCGTATAGGATCGTGCAACGAGTCGGGAATGAGTCTCGATGCACGCTTCTGCGACTTGTTGTCCTCGTATAGATCCGTTTCGTCGACGATCTCTTTACCGATGATTTCCTGAGTATAGGTTAGACAGATCATCTAGGGGAACCGCGAAAAGGAAGAAGGTTTGACTTGCCTCGATGACATCTGAACATGCATATGTACATATTAACAGGCAAAAGCAACGATTAGAACCATGGTGGATGCATCAATCCTCATTTGGCTGATAACTCACCCTCGAGCGTGATGATACCGATTCCACCTCCCGCAACACCCGGCGTACGACTAATGAGAATCATATGTGCCCGACCGCATTCGCTATACGGAATCACCGGTGAGAGGAAGGAAGACAAAAGAAGAAGAAAAAAAATCCACCACTTACAAGTACTTGAGCGCTTCAAAACACCCGATTGTTACGCTGGCCTCAGGCAAGACGGAGAGTGGCACTTGCGACACAGGCAAGGCTCGTGAGGGGTCGTATCTGATCAACTATGATCACAAAAAAGCATTAAATCAATGTGAACGATAACAGAATAACAAGAAAGAGCGTACGTTTTTGACGAGCAAAATACCCCTGAACGCGAGCCGGTTCCCAGGTTCGTGGATTGGAATGCGCGAGTATCCCGAGGTCATCCTACGCACGCAGCATAATAAATCAGTTAGTTAGTTTTCGTTTTTCTTCGAGGAAAGAGGGTTAGGAAATATGCTGCACGTACAACAACTCTACCGTCGCCTCGTCCAAGATTGTATTCGCGCTGAGCGACAATACGTTCTACAAAAGAAAATATAAAAAAATCAATTAATGCACGTTCGAGAACAGCAGGAATTTTAATCGAGAAATCGTCATCGCTTACATTCATCGGTGTCATCACCTCCTCCATCCGCGTCTTACCCAACACAAGCACGCGCCCGAGAATGTCGATCTCGTTCTCCGTCAGCGGCTCCTCCGTGTGCGCACCGCGGTGCAGGCCAAAGAACGAGAGCAACTCATGTCGTCTGTAGGTATGTACCTCTTCGCCGTTCCCACCTAGGACGTAGTCAAGGAGCTTTGCACATGGGTAGGCAATCGGGGCTGTGTTTCCATCAAATAAGACAAAGACGAGGGCAATGTAAGATTGAATCATCAAAACGAGCGTATTTCAGAAACAGTCAATAAAAAAAAGAGAGAAAACGTACCAGAGATATACATCAACACGAGTATCAACGGTGCGCACCATGCACCGATACGCAGACCATACTTGGCATTGACGGATTGCGGTATGACCCTGTTGTCATCAGACGAGACCAAAACGAGGTAAAAAAAGAGCATCACAAGTCAGATGATATGTTCCGTTGCGGAAGAACAAATGGTTAAAGTAACTTACTCGCTGAAAAAAGCAAAAACAAACACGCATATACTCATCAATTCCTCTTGTCCACCTCGCCAAGGATGACAAAAAAAAAAAGAAAAAAAAAAGTAAATCAACGCACCCAAATATCACTACAGTTCAAAGAAGGGGGGGGGGGAATTCATCCATCGAGTCAGCCATCGATGTTTTTTTTTTCCTGCTGCACAACAAAGATGGCGAAAACCACTCACCGATTGCAACCGTAGCGATAAGCGCAGCCGCCAGACCGCCTCCGATCTATTCCGTTTAAACACGATATATTAGCACAACCCAATCCCGACCGACAGCCAAACAGTAAATAAATAAATAAAAAGAACGAAGGAACATATCAAAGAAGATGTGTGACACCGATGATGGTGAAGATGGGGAAACTATGCCGTGAGTGAATGACAAGGCACAATCTGGGCACCAGTCACTTGGGCATACAGGCCGGGGGCGTTTAGGACGCCGATATATGTATATGTGGTAGCATTCGCATTCAAAATGCAAGGCACGCGAACATGTAGATAGGCAGGCATATCTACATGTATTGTTGCACCGCCTTCAAGGTCCGAAGCGAGCGAGAACCACTAAAGGATAAAATGAATAGTAATCAAGAATGGGTGGTACTCACGGCGCGATCCAAAAAGATAGGCAGACTCTCGTTGACGACCTATACGAAAAGAAGAGAAAAGAATGTAAGCTGGTTGCGATTGCGAATCGTGCGTTGTTTTCGCTAATCCGGCTTGGCCTTTGGTTCTCCATCCACCACTTGTCATCTGATGGCGTTATCTGAGCCCAGAGGCATAATATGCGCGCAAGTATGCAGCACATCGACGAAGAGCCAAGAGTGTCGCCGAATTTCCGAAGCCAGAGGCCATACGAGCGCCAAAATGTAAATATAAGTGGTATGATACATACCACGTTAGCCAGAAGAAGCGACTATGAAAAAAAAAAAAAAAAAAGTGAAGCGAATTACAATCAGCCACGGATTCTCTCAAACTAGGGCATATGAAAACAAAAGGAAGTAAAAAGTCTAAAAAGGCGCAAAAACAGGGCCTTGGCGTATAGGGGTTACACCACTAATGACGTAGAAACCCCTATTTTAAGGATGGGAAAATGAAAAAAGAGAATTGCGTATATATGTATTCATAAATGACGCAAATACCAGCGATAACGAGATGAGAAGAACCAGTAAAAGAAACTTCCACGAGAAGCTGCAAATAAAAAATAAATAAATAAAACACCAACCACGAGAATCCAATGGCGGCCTTTTTGGAGCAAACGCAATACTGTGAAACGGCGATGAACGGCGGAGGGAAAAGCGAGCCATCAGTCAACCAAAGTCTATTCGATCATCACCAAAGAGAATGCCGCCAGAAGAGGAACCGAAGAGAAGGAAGGAGATGATGGCGTCTGACGTGAGCGCTGACATTTGTTATTTCCCAAAAGGGGAAATGCTTCGGCGAGATGCGGGGCCGATTCGGGCCGAGGCATGGGGAAGCACAGAGGAGGCGTGTGAGTAGGAGAGTCGCTCGTGTGAGCAGTTGAGGGTGTTGTTGTGCGACTGGCAAGGTACACTCCAGAGCACCATACATGGGCAAAGAGAGGGGGGCGGGTGCGGACATGAACAATGAGAGGCACGGAACAACTTACCGATAAGCGCATTCCGTTTTTGGGTTGCATCTGGCGAGGAAGTCGCAAGGACGTGTAGGCGCAGAGCGTCGAGGCCCATGAGTCCCAGCGTTAGACTGTGTATGTATGCGCAATGTATTAGTGCAATCATGAATTATCGTCACCAGATAGCAAGCATGTATGTCTACTTACCCCGCAAAGAGGCCACCAGCAAGGACAAGCACGAAGCTAATGACTAGGCGTGCCCAAACATCACTGTAATCACCCTCACTCGACATGGTAGTCACATCGCTTGAGTGCGAATAGTATGCAGATACATAGGAGTGCTTCGGGGACATGATCGTCATGGGCATCGTCGTCCAAAAGCTTGAGCGGTATGGGGATCTACAGAGGGAGGGGCGGGGCAAAGCCACAAAGGAGGAGGGTCTGTCGTGAGCGAACGAGAAATGGCCACCAGCAGAAAGGTGAAGGGGGCGACGTCGAAGTGAACCGACGGCCGAAAGAAAGAAGACGGACGAGGACGAGCTCGAGCACAGAGCAGAGCGCGTAAAGTCAGTCGGACTCTACGCGAGCGATCAATCAACTAGAGAATAGAGGCGCTTCCTTGATTATTATATATACAGACTCGGCGAGTGATTTTAATAAAGTAATTTCATATGCTACAGGTGTTGTACGGAAGGGAAGGTGTGTATAAATTCAATTGTAGGTTGATTTGCCGAATAAGGGGCCAGAACTCAAAGGACGGACAGACAGACAGAGATGTGATTGCATTGGATAATAGAAGTTTCGGGTGATGCATGGTGTATCTATGATGCCGGGGATGATGATGATAACACAATCGCCGCTTTAAAGAAAGAAAGAGAGTTCAACGCGGTAAGTCAGACAGGAGAGCTAAGCCAAACCAGATGCTAGATTTGCTCCAATGGAGCCAGTCGGGATACTACAACAGATAGTATCAAGATCGCAATCAGGTTAGCATAATCACCTCGTTTGCTCGGTCTTTTCTCGACACTCGACCTGGCTTCCTGTCAGTCCAACTCGCCCAGGTCGCGCAATCAATAGCCAATAGCAGCACTGACAAGAGCAGGGCACCGCGTGGTGTTGGCTTATGAACAGTATCATCCCCTTCAAGCCGCCAGCTGACCTATCCAAGAGTATACATCGTCCAATCGTAATACAACACAGGGCGGTCCCGGGCAGTAAAAAAGGGTGTTTGCCACCCAAAAGGCCTCTCAGAGGCAAGCCATTGAACGTAATACCATTTCGGCATGATAGAATTCCCAAGAGAGGGAAACAGTAAGCAACAAAATGAATTGAAAGGGTGAAGAAAAAAAGGCTAAAAAAAAAAAAAAGGAATGAAGCCGGCGGCGGCTGGCGCAGATGAGACGGCGCAGCGTAGCAGGTGCGGGTCCAGACCGCTATCCGCCCATTCAATTCTCTCCTTCGCCTTCATCCGAGCACGTTATCCGTGTCGATCGGATATCGGACGCTAATGTCAAAAGGTCTGTGCTTGTGCGCGTAGCATCGGCGTACAAGTTGCTTACTTCCGTTGCTGTAGCTATTCTTCTTCTGCTTACAAGCTACCTACACTCCTTATGGCAAGCCCGAGAGAATGAGAAAAAAAAACACCCACCATCAAACATCAAATAATAGTACAAATCCGACATGATCATGAGGACATTATCCTATTGACATCCTTGTCTTGGCATTCGCATACCAAAAAAAATGAATGAAATAGGGAAGAAAAGAAAACAGAAATGATAAGAAAAATTCGTTTCGGCCTGTGACATCCTCGGAGGTTCGGATTGTACGTGGAACTAGCTTGAATGTGTAACGAGTCCATGACACACAAAAAAAGTCAAACAAGAGAGTTATGTCAAAAAGAGAGAGAAAGAGAAAGAGAATATAGTATAGACTATGTACATTTAACGTCCAAATAGACAGGAATGACATTAACAACATTATAGCACCCTCCTCCTGTCATTCATCTAGATGCTCAAACACGCCACCCTTCTTCGCTTCAACGCCGTAATCATCATCATCATCCATCATCATCATCCAAATCGTAGACAAGGACGTTTTATTGGCATATATGGCATGTGATTTGCACCCCTGCACTACGTGCGTTACGAGTGGCCGCCATTAGCCTGTCCGTTGCCATTCGCGTTCCCGTTCGTGTGCTCCAACGGCCGAGGCGACGCCGACACCGACTTCATCTGCGCGTCTTGCGGTACGACGCCCACGCGGGCAGGTAACATGGTCGGCACCGCTCCAGTCGCCGAAAAGGAGCCATACTGTCCCCCAGCGATGGAAGCAGCAGCGGACGAAAGCACGGTCTCGGAGCGTAACAGGCCCGTACGCTCATTAGCGTTCGCGTTGCCTTCTTTGATAAGTCGTTCACGCTCGACGATACTGTTGAATTGCGGAGTATGATGAGTACCGCACAAGTTAGACCAGAGAATGGAGAGAAAAAGAAAAGAAAAAAGCCGAAAGCGAGGGGCTACTTACCCTTTCATAGCAGCAGCATTCGTGATCCGCCTCGCGAGCTTCTTGCTCTGGTTATCCTCATACCGATCCGTTTCGTCGAGGATCTCCTCCGAGATGATCTCCTCGATGACGTCTGTGGGGATATGTGATGCGTGACATGACCCAGCAATGAGGGGATAGCACACGGAACAGCGCCGATCATCAGCCTCGTGTATCCCTCAAAGAAAATAGAACAGCGCCCATCCGCCTTTTACTTACCTTCCAGCGTAATCACTCCGAGTGCACCACCTGGGAATCCGGGCGTCGAGCTAATCAACAAAAGATGTGCGCGGCCTGTTTGGCTGTGGATAAAAAGAAAGGTTGGGAAGAATAACCATCAGAATAGATGTAAAACAAACAAAAAACAAAAAAGACGATTGATAAACAAAAGGCACTCACAAGTAATCCAGAGCCTGGAAACAGTTAATGCTTGGTGGCGCCTCGGGTAAGATCGAGAGTTTGAAGTTCGATACAGGCTTGGCAGTCGAGGGGTCATATTTGAGCAGCTACATTTCAGACAATTGGTTTATCAGATATTCGTCCGCCATATCCTCTGTATTCACTCAATCGAGCCAGGCTAGCACGCACCGTCTTGATCAGGAGCAGACCAATGAATGCCTTAGGTTGGCCAGGTTCATGCACGGGGAAACGCGAGTAGCCGGTTGAGAGACTAGAAGCACGTGGGTGGAGCGAATAGTAGTGTCCGAGTTAGAATATGGTATGACGACAAAATCAATGGCATGTCACGATGACGACACACGTACATGTAATCCACCGTTTTAAAGTCCAAGATCGTATCCGAGCTCAGAGAGACGACATCCTATTATTGATGAGACAACAATGATAATAAGAGTTATGGGGATAGGAAAGATTGCGTGAAAAGAAACCGACCTGCATAGGGGTCATGATCGTCTCCACCTTCTTTGTATTCAGCTCCAGTACCCCATTAAGAATGCTGATCTCATCATCGCGCAATGGTTCTTCGCCCGTGCGGTGGAATTGCAAGAATGACTTGAGTTCCGCCTTTTTGTATGTTGTCGCCTCATTTGCTCCGAGAACAAAGTCGAGTAGCTTGGCAATCGGCCAAGCGATAGGGGCTAAGGGTAACTCGTTTGCTTGTCTTCTCCTTTGAGATACCATGTATGAGCTTACCGAGAATGTACATGAGTCCAAGTACAAACGGTGCGCATCGGGCACCGATCGAGAGACCATAGCGCACACTGACAGCTTGAGGGATGATTCTTTAATCAATGTACAAATCAGCAACCTATAAGCACCTCTGAGCCTAGCAAAATACACCACTTACTCTCTGAAGACATCCGTTGAACATGAAACGGAGCGAAGAAATCGGCGATCAGAAACAGTAGGAAACGAAAACACGGATGAGAAAGGCGAGAAAAGCCTCCGACATACCCGAAGATAACTGTGAGAAGGGGAAGCGAATAAATCATTAGTGTCGGCAACAATGGGCGATGTAAAAATAAATAAAGCAGTGCATTGATGCAACCCATTCCATCCGGAGTGTGGTCGTCAAGCTGCTGCGTAAAATACCAGAATGAAAGAGAACTTACCAATAGCGGTTGTTGAAAGTGCAACGGCTGCGATGCCACCGCCGATCTGTAGAAAACGGTTGAGACTTCCAGGTCAGAGAAGATAGGATGAATAGTTGAGCGTACAGCGCTATCAAGGAAGATTGGCAAACTCTCGTTAACAATCTAGTGTAGCATAGAGTTCTTTAGACACTCAAGTTCTCGCCAAAAACCAGTTACCAGAACGTACGACGTTACCCAGGAGCAGCACCTGAAAATGACTAGTGTTAGATTCATGTACATGGCTCAAAAGGCGTTGTTCGACGTACAACCAAAACCCAGTGTCTTCCTTTATTCATGAGTTTCAGCACTGCACATCCGAATTTTGAGTAACCGTATACTGATAGAAGTCTATGCTGCCAACGCTACCTTTCTGTGCATTTGCCTTTTGCTTGGGATCATCGGACGCCATGGCCAGGACGCGCAGGTGGAGCTCGTCCAGGCCCATTAGACCTAGCGTTAACCTAGAAAATACATGAGCGACATTCCTCCACCGTGCGCATGCAGATAGGATAGTGAGATAGAGCTCACCCCGCAAACGCGCCGCCTAAGAGGACTAGTGCTGCGCTAATGCCTAGCTTCCACCAGAATGACGACGACCCTACAGGCTCTTCTGTTACGTCCACACCGGCGGCAGATATGCTCATATCAACTAGACTGGCCCCAAGAGGAGACGCATGTGCGAGTCGTGCAAGTGCAAAGCATGAAAGACGGACGAGTGTCGCGAGTGGGGCAGCATTGGTGGCTCCTCGCAATCCATTGCGAGATCGAGCAGTACGTGTGGCCATAAGCGAGTGTATCGTTTCAGATGTACAGTACGAGGAGACAGAGACAGGTGATATAGATACAATGGTGCGTCAGAGGATATCGACAGCACCAAGACTGCAGACCCAACAAGGAGAGAGAGGAAGCGTTTCTTGTGCTCTCAGCCAAGACGCAATGCCAATGCCAATGTTAACCCGCCTACCAAATAGGGCAGCTGTCACACGTGTCACACATCCGCCAGCTGCCATGCAATCAACAACCCGGATCGATCTCAGATTTTCTTCTTGGCCGCTTCATGGCGCTCTGCTTGCGCTTCATGCGGACCAGTTCCTTTTGCAACATTATGGGTGGCACCGATATTTTTTGAACTCGGACTCGAGGGCTGTATTGGATTTCCTCAGTATTTTCTGTGCCATCCAGTCTATCCCCTTGGAGCTATTGAAAATACTGCCGGTTGCTCAATTCCATCAGCGCATAATCATCACAGCGGCTGACCGCCACTCGAGACAGCACTCCTGTCTTGTACTATATTCTCTTTTTACTTCGACTTCGAATTCTTGCATACACTTCAGGACATTGTCCTTGTCCTCGAAGTTCGTACACTATGTGTGACTCTGTGTTACGGTATTAATATCTAACCTATTCATTCCGCGGGCACTTGACCGATACAATCACACGCTGATATGCCGACGTCCCGCGAAACAAATTACATATTCGTCAGACAGGACGACTTTTTCAATTTATCAACCTTGACCAGATGGCGATCTGGCCTGCTTCTCCTGTGCCATCCATACCCCGCATTCATTTCTCGGTCGAGCTTCTATATTCGTCCCTCTTCTTCCAAGTGCTGCTCTTTTGTTACTCCCGGCAATTACCTTCAGCGTCGGCGGAAAAGCGTAGTATGATAAAGGGCCAATAGAATCCCTAGCCTTTACGTGTGTCTATCCCGACCGGTCGCTGGCTGATCATGGTATGAGAGGATTGTCTGTCCTGGACAGATAACTATCTCTTGTCATCAGCGACAAAATAACCAGAGGCATAAAGCACTCAAAACGAGCACAATTAGCTATTACTGATGTTTCTCTGTCTTACAGCCATGTATATGGCAGCTCGGGAAATCACGGAAACCTCATTTCGTCCCCTCGTGCTCTGCAGGGGCAATAAGCCGGTGTTCAACCCGCTCGCTCCCTATGGACAGGCGGATGGATGGATGATGCTATCTTATGTCTTCGATGGCTTATGTTGATATAATTATCCCCGCAATTGATCGGATTACTCTGATACCATATATTTATCAGTATCGGCGACTATAACAAGCTGAGTCAGGATCGCCGCTGTTTACAGCCCATGAATGATAACAAAGAGTTGAACACACCTCCTATTCTCCTCCGCCCGGGCGTGCTTTGCTCTGGACCTTCTGCGACAGCATGATAATCAGTATGCTCTCTGATTACCGATCCGCTTGTGCAGCTGCTTCATGCGTTATTTTCGCCATTGACCTGGACACTGAATAGAAGAACGCTGTTACGGACGGCACCATTTTTCCGGGGCTACATTTCTTGGTCTACATTTTCCGGAGAAATGGAGGCATTGATATCCACTATATGTCCAAGATGCACAGTTTTAGTCGTAGTATTCTAGTGCTTTGTGTCTATGCTTACAAATATAAATTTGGTCTGAGCGCTGGCAAGTGCTATTTCGGATACAGAGACCATTAGTAGCTCCTCGTCTGTTACCATTTTTCAATATGATAATTCAAGCAAACAAACCGAGTTAAAAGCCAGGTAAAAAGATCCACAATTAAAAAGAAAAGACGAAGAAATTATGATACAAATCATAAGGATTGTACAACTTTGTACAATCATAATTACAAGCCTAGACTACGTCAAGGTAGGCAATATGCACCGGATGAGTTATGACGCTGTTACTCGCGTCCTTCATGGAAATGGATTATGGACGGGGATCGTAGCTGAAATGACAAGTGTTGAAGATCGCTCTTTTCGTACAATTTTAAAGTCGCGAAATACCTAGCCTGATGGATTTCTGTCAGAAAAACGCATGTTCCATTGCATTGTTCATCTCCCCAGATGCAACTTGAGAAAGATTGAGGCCGATGGTGGCGAGCATAATGCTCCGATCATTTTTTATGGTAATATTAGACATCCCATTGAACTCTCGTTGCACGGCTGAACGAGAATTGAGTCTATATGAGTAAAAAATTAGCATTGAAATAGAAAATATGCGAAAGTTTAAAATCGCTACATAGACACAAGGGAGCACATATACACTTGCGAATTGGTGGAGTGGCGTTAATCAGTGCTACCAACAAGCAAAGGGTGTCTTGAACCTACGTTGAGTTTACACGAAGTAAAATGGGCTGTAAATGGACCCGCCTGTATCCACCAGCCCCTTTTCAAAATTATTTATTATATTTTATGCAGACATGTTTGTACTACACTTACAGCTATGGAAGCCAGCAAAGCAAAAATGCTGTCATAACATTTCTAAGTGTAATTCTGTTCATATACTTGGAAAAACATTACATTGTGATAACTCGTAATCATTATACTAGTGTAAATTTGATATTTCGACGAAATCAATCTGAACAAGCCATACCAGTATTCAGCGTGTATTTGATCATCTTATTTATTACCCGGGTTGTACTAAAGCACAGAGGTTAAACGAAATCAAGATACCTTGGCATAAGGGAACAGAAACCTAGCAATTTGAGTTCGACTGTTTTGGACCTGGAAGCAGTAGATTGTGCCGATTGTAATGACTGAGTTGCAGGCAGCTGATGCTAGAGTTGCTGAGCTGCCGATGATCTGGGAATAAATCGTAAGAACAGCCAAATAAGCGGGAAATTGCTGAGTTTAGTTACAGCGAAGGTTTTAAACTTTTTGCAGAAGGCAATGACGATACTATAGAGCTGAGAGAACGTAAAATTTAAGCTCTTGGTGATTGACAAAGTATTATTAGACAGTGTCATACCCTTTAACCACAAAACCTGTGACCTTCTGATGTTAGTTTGGCCTCAAGCGATGTAGTTAAAGACCCACAAACATGTTGCAAGGCCTATTGTTTAGATAGGATTAGAATAATTCAAAAGTTATTTTGCTATTAAAATTTACCCAGCTCCATCATGGTCAGAAAGCACTAATAAATAATGAACAGATATCCATTAGACAAAGAATAGTCGATGTTGTTCACTTACAATTATGAGTGGTATAGTAAGATTCTGTCCATTTACTAATTGTGAGTCGAGGTTGGGGGTTAGATGGATGAGAAGATTGATTAGCATCTAACTTGCTCACAATGGTATAGCCGTCCTGCAAAAAAGCTATAAGTATTCGCTTTAGAAACCGCATCCAGGATTGCAAAAGATAAAGCTACTTCACAATTGAGTCATAGCACAGAGGATAGCCTTACTCAACCGGTGAGCTTTAGCCTGGTTGAAGACACTCACTGAAACGTCTATCTGGGCCTACAAACGGCTATTATGCATGACTCAACAATGGCAGGATGAAGAAAATCCTCACCAAAAAGCTCCTAAGAGTGACGTAATTATTAGATGATAAAACAATTGAGTACTACGACTCACCATGTCATTTTGGTCAGCTTGTCAACATCCCCAAAAGCCTTTACAGAGTACATATAAAGCGAATGCCCAAGGAGAACGGTGTGTAAAATCTCCAATATCCTAAATGGATTCGTTGTTAGCTTGAAGGGAAATAGTAATATGAAAGTGACTATGAAGATACATTAACACTGTAACCTGACAAATGGCAGTAAATAATAAAATCTGTTAAGAAAACAAGTGCAGAATCTCTTTGTTTAACGTACGAGAGCTTTGAGATAAAATGAGTCGTTTTTAGAGTGCTCAACAAAGTATAAATAGCATTGGAGACATGTTACACCGTATATCCTAGACTCTGGTTTACTCGAAATTTCATGGGTACTTTCATGAGAATCGATTAAACGCACACCGATAAAACAAGAACCCCAATTTACATTGAGCCCAGGATACTATCCGTTGACATGGATGTTTAAGTAGTGGAATGACAGCTTTGTAGCAAGTAGCAAGAAAGGGGAAGAACTGGCAAGGATAGTGCAGTTGGTATGCGCAGCACGACAGTTATATGACGACCGCATATTGATCTGTATCGGGCTCATAGTATCCATGTGTCAAAAAAACCAACAAGATCGTCACCACAACCCTGAAAATTCCCGAGAGCTAGAAGGATGGGTGCAGTCTATTTGTCGTAGTTCCTGGATCAAATATCCGGCTAGCGGTGGAGCCTACCAAACATGTGCACCCCCACCCAACCAACACCACAGAATGGATTTATTCCACCTTTTATCAAGTCTCAACACGTGGTTCACATAGTGCCAAGGAGGGTGTTTTGAAGGAGCTGGATAATTTTGGGGCTATGGATAGAGGCTGACTGTACAGCATGATTTCTCTTTCTTTACTTTTGGCTTTTGCCATGGTTATACAGGTGCTGCATATAAATTTTGCATAGCACTATACCTCCCAACTGTTATCATCCTAACCCACACCACAATTCCCTAAATTTTTGTTCAAACATTACCACAGCCTTTACACCGTAGTTTGTCTTAGGTACATGAAGCGGTATACAAACGTAGTTAAAAAAAAAAAAAAAATACCAAACATGTGCATTGCCTCCGTTACATTGTTGTAACGGGCATGGCAATAGACAAGAGGATCGGATTAAAGCAAGAGAGTATATGTACATAAGCAAGAACAGAGAACGCCCGCTACTGGCGTTGGTTTGACAAAGAGAACCGACAGGGAATGAAGCCACCAATGTAAGGATGTATCTTATGTAATGTAAACTTGGCCAACCAGTAAGAACCCTCAACATGGCTCGGGCGCATCAAAAACCCTGTGGGAAAAAAGCTACCGAGCCCATACCCAAATCCGTCATCGATAAAGTGTGTAGCGGCCTGAGCTGTTACAATTGTGTGCAAATATATATGTATGTATCTTATCGATATACCACAGATTGGGCCACTTTCACAAAATTTGAGAGATGGACTTTACAGGCAATGGTTACGGTCTCAACACAAGGGAGAGCAAATTAAAATCCCGACCGGACGGATGATAGGGAAGAAAAGACAAAGAGATTTGGGGACGAATTAGGATCTAAGTATTGTGTAATAATGATATCAAACCTAGAATATACAAGGTATGCCTTGGGGAATCAACATGGAAAATAGATAAGCTGTAGCAATTCCATTTATTTTCTTGATCAAAACGAATTATAAACAGGGATTGTGGCTGAAATGACAGACGTAAGAGATCCCTCCTTTAGTACAATTCTGATATCGCAGTATATCTGATTTAATGACCTTCGATATTGTTGAGTTATCGTCAAACGGAGATATGTTCTATAGTATCATTTGTCTCCGTAAATACAGCCCGAGAAAGACTGAAGCCCACGGTGGAGAGTATAGTGCTCTGATAATTCTCCGTTCTGGTATTGGACATTGCTTTAAACTCTCTTTGCACGGCCGAACGAGAATTGAGTCTGCGTGAATACATGTTCAGCAAAGAGATAAAAACACACGGGAGATTTGAATCTCATTACATAGACATCAGAGAGCACGCGTATACTTGTGAGTTGAGGCGTTAGTATAGTAGCAGGTAATAGGTGGCTTGAACCTACGTCGAGTGGACACGAAGTAAAATGGAGCATAAATAGAGGTGCTATTATATGCAAATCCCTTTGGGAAAATTCGGTCTTATTTCATGCAAATAAATTCGCCCTGAAACTTACAGTAATGGCGGCCAGCAAAGCAAAAGTACTGTCATAATATTTCTGAGTATGATTTTGACAATCTACTTTGGGAAGAATCACGTTGTGCCAAGTCCTGATCATCATATTAGTGTAAATTTAACAACTCGACAAGATCAATCCAAACGAGTCATACCAGTGTTCAAGGTGTATTTGATCAATCGATTGATAACCCGGGTTGTACTAAAATACAATAGTTAAATGGGGTGAGGATACCACTGCATGAGGAAACAGAAACCTGGTAAGCAGAGATCGATTATTTTGATCCCGGAAGCAGCAGATTGTGCTTATTGTTATTACCACATCGCAGATAGCTAATATAAGGGCTGCGGAACTGCCTATGATCTGGGGAGGAATCATTAGATTAAGGGTTAAACATGGAGCTGTGGAGTCTAGTTACAGCAAAGATATTATCCCTATTCGAAATTTTCATATAGGATGACGGTCCCATGAAACTGAGAACACGTAGAACTTAATACCTGATTAATAGAGTATCATTGGTTGTTATAATACCCAATAATCACAAATCCTATGGCCCTTTGATGTTAGTTCGGTCCCAAGCAGTGTAGCTAAAGGCCTGCGAACCTATTGCAAGGCCTGTGGCTCATGCTGAATTAGTTTAATCCAAAAGCTATTCTACTGCTAAATCTTACCTAGTGACGTTGTGCTTAGGAAGCACTGATGATCATGAGTAAATATGCATCGACTAAGAAAAATTCATGCTATTTATTACTTACAATAATCAGTGGTAAAATCAGATGTCGACCGTTTACTAATTGCACGTCAAAATTGACAATTAGATGGAAGGGATTAAAAAAAAAATGGCTGAAATCTAAGTGGCTTACGGTGGTATAGTCTTCTGGCAAAGAAGCTATAGACATTTATCTTAGCAGCCAAAATCCAAGATTACTAGAGATGAAACTACTTCACAATTGAGTGATAGTGCTCACGGCAGCCTTATGCGACTGGTCAGCTTTAGTCCTGTCAGGGATTGGTTCACCTCTTACCGCAACAACAATCTCAACCTGCAAATAGCTTTTATTTGATGATTCGGCAAGGATAAAACATAGAAAATACTTACTAAGTGACTCCTAAGAATGACGTAATTATTAGAGGATAAAAACATGGAGCATTCCGGCTTACCATGTCATTTCGGTCAGCTTATCAATATCCCCAAAATCCTTAACAGAGTAAATATAGAGTGTGTGTCCAAGAAGACCTGTGTGAAAGGTTTCCAGTATCCTAAATAAATTAGTTATTAGCTTGAGGGGTGATAATGTAATAATGGCAATGAAAGTACATCAACACGGTAACCTGATGAACGGTAGTGAATAACGAATTTGTCAATAAAAGGTCGAAGCGCAGGTCTTTTCATTTAACGCACAAGAGTTTTGAGATAGATTCGGTCATGTTTAGAGTGCTCGACAAAGTAGAGGTAGCATTGGTGACATATTACACCATAAATCCTAGTCTGAGGTTTACTACAAGTCTCATGGATACTTTCACAAGCACCAATGCTACGCACACTGATGAAACAAGAACCCCAATTTCCATTGGTCCCAATATGATATTTGCTGACATTGGTATTCAAGCAGGACAATGACAAACAGTAAGCAGTGGGCAAGGAAAAAGCACTAGCCTGGACGGTGGCAGTGAGAAAGAGACAGACATTGTGCATAATACCGCCTGTGAGGTAACTATATGGCAACCGCGCGTTGATTAGTATCAGCTTCAAAGTCTCCATATGCCGGATAACCGACGGTATCATCACCACAACCCTGAGCTTTTCTGAGAGTTATTAAATTGAAGGTTGAGCACGACCTATTAGTTGCGATTTCTAATCAAACATCCGACTGACGGTCGGACAGCGGAATGCGTACTTGCTTTATTAATCATGCACATGCAGATGTACCTTAACGATCGAGTTGCACGGCTGGCCTCTTTACTAAATATGAAATTCAAGGGATGAACTTTAAGTTTACAGGCAACAGTTATGACGTCTGCATAGGGAAAATAAAAATGCCGACACCGCCCCTTTGACGGGACTGATCTACGACCGGAAAATGTGCTGTCTGTATGTGTTGGAATTGTGACTATCCGTATGGCTGCCCGTACTACTACCCGTGACATTAGTACTCCTTGATATCCAAGTAAATCAGTTAAAATCATATAGACAGCGTCACAGATAGCTTCCATTTCAACTCAAATCAACAGTATTTTTGCCTGTAATGTGACAGTGTCCAGACTTCCGTAGTGATGATAAGTTCATTTACTTATGGTGATTACGCTGGAAGGTAAGTAAAAGGCGGATGGGCGCCGTTCTATTTTTTTTTTTTTCAGGGATCCATGAGGCTGATGATCGGCGCTGTTCGTGTGCTTATGCCCCCATTGCTTGGTTATATCACGCATCACATATCCCCACAGACTTCATCGAGGAGATCATCTCGGAGGAGATCCTCGACGAAACGGATCGGTATGAGGATAACCAGAGCAAGAAGCTCGCGAGGCGGATCACGAATGCTGCTGCTATGAAGGGGTCAGTGGTCTCTCTGTCTTTTTTCTTCTTCTCATTCGTTCATTCCATTCCCTGGTCTGACTTGTGCGGTTACTCATCATGCTCCACAATTGAACAGTATCGTTGAGCGTGAACGACTGATCAAAGAAGGCAACGCGAATGCTAATGAGCCCACGGGCCTGTTGCGCTCCGAGACAGCGCTTTCGTCCACTGCTACTTCGATCAACGGGGGACAGTATGGCTCCTTTTCGGCGACTGGAGCGGTGCCGACGATGCTGCCCGCCCGCGTGGGTGTCGTGCCACAAGACGCACGGATGAAGTCGGTGTCGGCGTCGCCTCAGCCGTTGGAGCACACGAACGGGAACGCGAATGGCAACGGACAGGCTAATGGTGGTCATTCGTAACATGGACGTAGTGCAGGGTGCAGTCACATGCCACACATATGCCAATAAAACATCCTTGTCTAGGATTTGGATGATGATGATGATTACGGCGTTGAAGCGAAGAAGGGTGACACGTTTGAGCGACGGGAAGGGCGCTATATAATGTTGTCAATGTCATTCCTGTCTATTCGGATGCTACATTGTACATAGTCTACTATATTCTCTCTCTCTCTCTTGACACAACTCTCTTGTTTGACTTTTGCGTGTGTGAAATGGACTCGTTACACATTCACACTAGTTCCACTTACAATCCAAACCTCCGAGGGTGTCAGAGGCCGAAACGATTTTATACATATCTTTTCTTCCCTATTTCATTCATTTTTTTGGTATGCGAATGCCAAGACAAGGATGTCAATAGGATAATGTCCTCATGATCATGTCGGATTTGTACTATTATTTGATGTTTGATGGAGTGTTTTTTCCCTTTCTCTTGGGATCGCCATAAGGAGTGTAGGTAGCTTGTAAACAGAAGAAGAGGTGCAGCAACGGAAGTAGGCGACCTGTTACGCCAATGCTTCTTTGCGGTTCTCTACGCGCACAAGCACACAAGCATGAAAGGCGGACAAGTGTTGCGAGTGGGGCAGCATTGGTGGCTCCTCGCAATCCATTGCGAGATCGAGCCATACCATAAGCGAGTGTGTTGTTTCGGTGTACAATACGAGGAGACAGAGACAGGTGATATAGATACAATGGTGCGTCAGAGGATATCGACAGCACCAAGACTGCAGACCCAACAAGGAGAGAGAGGAAGCGTTTCTTGTGCTCTCAGCCAAGACGCAATGCCAATGCCAATGTTAACCCGCCTACCAAATAGGGCAGCTGTCACACGTGTCACACATCCGCCAGCTGCCATGCAATCAACAACCCGGATCGATCTCAGATTTTCTTCTTGGCCGCTTCATGGCGCTCTGCTTGCGCTTCATGCGGACCAGTTCCTTTTGCAACATTATGGGTGGCACCGATATTTTTTGAACTCGGACTCGAGGGCTGTGTTGGATTTCTTCAGTATTTTCTGTGCCATCCAGTCTATCCCCTTGGAGCTATTGAAAATACTGCCGGTTGCTCAATTCCATCAGCGCATAATCATCACAACGGCTGACCGCCACTCGAGACAGCACTCCTGTCTTGTACTATATTCTCTTTTTACTTCGACTTCGAATTCTTGCATACACTTCAGGACATTGTCCTTGTCCTCGAAGTTCGTACACTATGTGTGACTCTGTGTTACGGTATTAATATCTAACCTATTCATTCCGCGGGCACTTGACCGATACAATCACACGCTGATATGCCGACGTCCCGCGAAACAAATTACATATTCGTCAGACAGGACGACTTTTTCAATTTATCAACCTTGACCAGATGGCGATCTGGCCTGCTTCTCCTGTGCCATCCATACCCCGCATTCATTTCTCGGTCGAGCTTCTATATTCGTCCCTCTTCTTCCAAGTGCTGCTCTTTTGTTACTCCCGGCAATTACCTTCTTTAATCTATCAGCGTCGGCGGAAAAGCATAGTATGATAAAGGGCCAATAGAATCCCTAGCCTTTACGTGTGTCTATCCCGACCGGTCGCTGGCTGATCATGGTATGAGAGGATTGTCTGTCCTGGACAGATAACTATCTCTTGTCATCAGCGACAAAATAACCAGAGGCATAAAGCACTCAAAACGAGCACAATTAGCTATTACTGATGTTTCTCTGTCTTACAGCCATGTATATGGCAGCTCGGGAAATCATGGAAACCTCATTTCATCCCCTCATACTCTGCAGGGACAATAAGCCGGTGTTCAACCCGCTCGCTCCCTATGGACAGACGGATGGATGGATGATGCTATCTTATGTCTTCGATGGCTTATGTTGATATAATTATCCCCGAAATTGATTGAATTACTCTGATAACATATCTATATCGGCATCGTCGACCAAAGCTAGCTGAGTCACCGCTGTTTCCAGCTCATGGATGATAACAAATAGCTGAATATACTTTCCATTCTCCTCCACCAGGGTCTGCTTCGCTCTGGACTTCTTGCGGTACCGTGATAGCTGGATCAGTATGCTCTCTGATTACCTATCGCTTTGTGTGGCTGCTTCATCATGATGCGTTGTTTTCGCCATTGACTTGGACACTGAATAGAAGAATACTATTGAGGGCGGCATTATTTCCTTGGGGTTGTATTCCTTGGTCTACATTTAAGGAGAAATAAAGACGTTGATACCCATTATTTATCCAAGATGTGTTTATGCTTATGAAAGTAAATTTGATCTAAGCGTTAGTACCATTTCGGATAAAAAGACCATCAGTAACTCCCTGTCCTTTACCATTATTCAACATCAATATAAATCAAGCAAACAAAACGAGTCACAAGCCAGGTAACAAGATCCAAAATTGAAAAGAAATTACAAGACAAATCATTAGTATTATACAGCTTTGTACAAT
This sequence comes from Agroathelia rolfsii, assembly GCA_018343915.1. NCBI lineage: Eukaryota > Fungi > Basidiomycota > Agaricomycetes > Amylocorticiales > Amylocorticiaceae > Agroathelia > Agroathelia rolfsii. The sequence continues at coordinate 5,447,456 of JABRWF010000002.1, forward strand.
AATGATTACCAGCCTAGACAGCGCAAGGAATCCCTCAGAGAGACAGCATGCACCAAACATGCTATGATACTGCTACTCGCGTTCTTAATGGGAATGAATTATGCATGGAGATTATAGCTAAAATGGCAAGTGTTAAAGGTCGCTCTTTTAGTACCATTCTGAAGTTGCGACATACCTAGTCTGTCAGACAAAGATATGTTCCACAGTAGCGTTCGTCTCAAAAGGCGCAGCTTGAGAAGGAGTGAATAGTGAGTAAATATTTATCAACCAAGAATAGTCCATCTCAATGTTTATTTATAATTATTACTGGTATAACAAGACAAGCGTGCGCAAAAGCCGGAAGCAAATGCTGACCGTGCAGTCTGTGCTATTGGGACTCCAAGACTCCACCCCACACTGCACGTCCTTTAAGTTCTTAGCTTGGACTAGTATACCAAAATTTCCTTGGGTATAATATCTCTCTCCTTGTCAATATTACTCAATACCATAAAATCTAATTAGATCGTCACTCTCTAATATAGCAATGAATCTGCCGCTAGAGGGGGTTGCACTCGGGATTACTACGGTCTCTGAGTCCAAGTTAGGGGATCCAAGCCAAAAAAAGCGTTTTAGACGGACTCTGCCGTGACATACAAAGCTCCTCTGAAACAAGAACCGTCCAAATCAACAAAGGCTTTCCGGAGGACTTCGTAAATACAACACTTACGTACAATGCTCTCCACAGTATGAGTGACGCGTTTAAACGCCCAGGCATTCTGAGTCCTGGTCAACGTGATATGCTCAAGGATCTCTCGCAAACAAACCTCCCAACATATGTCAGTTCCATGACGTTAAAACAGAGGGAAGAATGCATGAAGTTCTTCCTCAAAATTGCTCAGGATTTGCAAGCAACATTCGATGTGGAGAGTTTTTTTCAATTGTGTGAGTACTGATCAATTTCATCATCTGCATACAGTAATAAATAAGATCTTCAACAGCAATTTTCACGGTGTCGACAGCAAATAAATCGGCCCCTACAATCAAGGATATTTCTGTGAGATCATCAAAAGAAGGTTTGTATCATGTACATAAACATACCCAAGATGATCTCTTAGCATTTAATAGCCACCCTTAGTGCATGGGATTCTGATTATAAGGGAAATGCTTCCACCATTCTTTGGCGTTATATTCAAGAATGTTGTCAAAAGACTCCTTTTAATGCTCCGCGCTTATATGCTAGGTACTTTTCAATTGTACAGTCATCAGGCATAGGGAAATCTTGGTTAGTAGATGAAGTTAGCAAAAAAATTTCACTATCCAACTGTGTCTACGAGATAGTGGAACTGGTCAGTCTGATCTATATTCTACTTTTTCTGGCGCTTATATCTTTTTGATAAATTTCTATTCCTCAGGCTTTCCCCCGGCTGATACCGATACACTGCAATATTCGAGACAGACACATTTACTGGATGAATCAGAACATTGTGCAAATACTCGTATTCAAGCGTTCTTGACTGCGCTGCTCCTAAAAGCAGCCGAATGGATCAATGCATGCCGAGGCCATGGTGAAGACAAGACGAGAGCCGCCATCACGGTTTCTTTCCACAAGTTCATGACAGAAGGTCAGGCTTTTGATAGGCGCGGACCACAATGCAACTCGTTTTTTATGGATGTTATAAGCTGTGCCAAACATCTCGAAACTTTCACATCCTAATGCCAAGATGTTAGCCAAGACTGACCTGATCCTGCTATTTCATGGGATGTGTCTTGCATGTATTAATCTTGTTTTAGTCTGTATTTTCCTTCTTAATAGCTATGAATAGTCCTTCCTGGCATTCCACTCCCTGAAGGAATACCCTCTACAGATATGACTATTTAAAAGGCCGCACAGATTATGACATCTGCACTCCAGGCCTTTCCACCTGATGAAGATGAAAAAGAACAGCCCACAAAATTGGATCCACTTGCTCTCTCATCATTTGATGAGGCACATTCTCTAAACAGAGAACTTCCTTCCAACACTCAAAATAGTGCTGAAAATCAACATGATGCAAAAGTAACATACTTCTTCTGTCTACAGCAGCAGCTGCGAAAATTGTGTGATGAGCCTATTTTCTCTGTCTTTCTATTGACTACTGGCGCAGTCATCTGATTTATGCCAGCAAAGGTCGCAGATCCCTCTGCTAGAGTGAGTCAAGGAACGCTGCAGCTACGGGATCCCTTCACCAACCTGGGCTTTGACTTGCTGATCGACCCAATCCAAGAGACTAAGCATAGGATTGGTGACCTAGCAAAGATGGATTTTTTGGTTAACTTTGGTTGACCTTTGTACGTAATTGTTGATTATATCGAACGTGATATAACCTTATTGATTGTTTCTTAGGTTTGCCACACGCTACCACAAGGGCAATAATGATGTCAAATGAGGAATCATTACCTTTGCTGCCGAGAAACTACTTAATCTTGAAAACTGGCAGAGCAAGATTAATGATCCCGAGTTTGCAATCAACTACAAGGAGGGGATTTTAGGCTGCCTGGCTTGTCGTTTAGGCCTCGGATTCGATCCCTTCATACCCTCGGCGACGGCGCGCGAGCTGGTTCACGTAGAGAGGCATATGCACATATGCCTGCAGCCCAATATGGAAGACCAGTCCGTGATTGGCAAGGCGCCATCTGAGCCAGTCCTCTGTGAAGCAGCCCGACTGGTCATGCAGTCCTGCAACTTTCACCCTGCATGTGTCCTTGCCTCCGAATTCAGCCGCCCTGATGTTTTGAAAGGTCCTCGTGGAGAAGCTACTATGAACCTCCTCATAACGCTCACCTCTGATCGGTTTGTGATAAACGGTGAACCACAACCATGGAAGGTTGTGGATTTTCTTGAAGAACTCTTTAATTCTCCACGGACGCAAACCGGATCATCTGTTGTTCTTGAAGCTCTACCGTCTACCATTCATCCGAGAAGAAGCAATATCACAGCAAATACGCCCCTACATGAAATTTTCGGGGATGATGCGATGTACATCAGCCACATCATCAAGGCGAAATCATTCCATGTCGTTAACCGAAACTGTCTCTGGGCACTGATTGCACGCCACGCAGGACTGGAGTGTCCTAATAGTCAAAGAGGAATTGATATACACCTTCCATTCGTATGCAAGGACAAACACCTGGATCATTCCACCCTATCGTTCATCATCATCCAGGTCAAAAACGACCAAGCATTCAAGGATGTGCCACATGTTGCATTGTTTGATGCAATGAATCCTTACACAGTCAAGCTATTCTCTCCCGATGACAGAGATGCTGAGCGTGGTGGACCTCCTATCATTCGGATCGTAGCCGCACTGGCCTCTCCCAAGTCAACTGTGATACACTTTTGATATGACTCACCAGAGCCCAAATAGATGGAGAAGGCGGAAATGGAAGAACCTGCGAGCCGTGATTACACAGCATACGACTTTTGGTGCGCTGACCTAAGCCCTGAAGCATGGGGACCAATCAATCCAGACGATGTTAGCTCTTGGCGCCAACTCCTAGACGCCTCAGGATCTAAACGCGTAACATATAGGCCCAAAGACAAAGATCGGGAGATGCTCCGACGGAGTCAAGGGATCGCAGAGGCTGGAATCGATCAGACGGGACATTGGAGCTGGATTGCCAGAGACGATACGTACATCGACACGGACATCGAAGACGAAATGGATACGGATGACTCGGGTTGAATAGATGGAAGGGATAAGATATTAGGATGTTTTCAAACGTCAAGGCCTAAAGCTTGAAGTCGCAACTTATGTATTAGTATACCATAGCCAAAAGATTATTTTTATTGAACAGTCATGAAAGCTCCAAGTCGACTAGATATAAGGGCGGATATGTACTCGTACTAATCATATTGAAAACCTACTTGAGGGTCGCTGGCTTCATCAATACATTATCACTACTGCCCCTCCGATTGCTCCTCCTCCCATGTATCTTGGATGGCTAGCTCCCTAATCCTGGGATATACATCACCCATCCTTTAGTTCCGCACCTAATTGCACTCCATCTCGATAGTCTTCGACACACACCCCGCCTCATCAGTCAGATCGTATTTCTCCTTGGCAGACAACCCGGCTGGTTTCGGCAGGATATGGCGAAGGACATTGTAGGTTACTGTAGAGCGGAAGCGTAACAACAATTCTTCGTCTGTCACACCGGCAGTTTGGCGGATGGCATCCCAGCCATAATAATAGGAATGTAGTATGCACATATGCATTATAAGTAATAGTCAAGACATCACAACACAATTACTCACTGTGGTTATATATTCTACGCCATACGCCGCGGAAAACAGACAGCCTTCGGCCTGTTGGCATTCGCGTATCACGAGCAAGTAAAGTGCCGTGGCATACCCTTCAACGTGCTCAGCCTCGTTCTTGAGAGTTAGCAAGTCTACAATGTCCTCCACGGTTAGAGCACGGCTGTGTAGTAGTTCTTTTGCAAGGAATTCGAAAATTTGCAAATGAAAACTCTCCCATGAGAACTTCCAATATATGGTCAATTAAATGGACTTACAATGGTCAACTGGTTCTGGTTGATATTGGATGCCTTTTCATGAGCGATGATGTCCACCTAGATGTCGATAGAGTTTCGCCCACAGGTATTGGCAAGGGCCTCCTTGAACTCGGAGAGAAGCACCTCGTGGACGCTCACAAAGTCTAGTTGGTCGTGGAAAGCTGCGATACACAAAAAGTTAACGGATACCTCAAGCTTAACACAAATGAAAGAGCATCCGCGTACCATCTAAAGACTTCTCTTCGACTGTGGCATCCATATCTTACGTCTGGGCCATGCTTTCCTTAACACTATGTTCTGGCGAAAGCAACGTGCTTCTGATACCATTTGTACAGCTCATTCGTGAACTGCTCCCTGAACCGCTCGATATAATTCTTGATCCGAACCTCGTTGGGATTCTCCTCGAACGGATATACAATGTCCTTGTGGCACACCGCCGCCATACTTGCAAAATTTCTGTACTTTTCTGCAAGAGAAAACGCTTCTTTGGTATACCCTTGCCTTCCTATATGAGGGGAAAAAATAGATAATTGCTTGAGACTGATAGGGACCAAAAATCAAAACAAAAGATGAACGCAGGGTTTCTAACACCTCTGGCCTCAGCTGCGAAAAACGATCCTCCAGCGCCTTGTAATCACGTACGTTCGCCGCGTCGCTCGCGGTCACAGCACTGCCGAGCCAGTCGAGCCTCTCCCATATGGATGAAAAGGGCACTGATGCGAGCTCGGGCAATTGATGCTGTGATCTTTGGCATTGCTTGATGGACTGGTTAGCCTGTATGCGAAGAGCAGCGGCGGCAGAGGATGGAGGAAATGCGCGAAGCACTTTTCAAGCCCCGGCCGGATAGAAACCTGTGGGGAGAGAGGTGAGCAGTGCTTCCCGTAGTGTAGGAGTGCATCGACGCATCGTGCGAGTATCAATCCCCACAACATCTAGGAGATGCAATCCTTAGATGGTGGTTGCTACTAGCCTACCCCAGTTATAAGGCAGCCGTAGCATTATCTCAACGCATATGGAAATAGGATGTGAATTAGTCCATAGCTATGATGCCCTCTTATTAGGCACAAAATGAAATGAAGCAAAGCACGGTGTGCACAGGCATGGGCAGGAAATGATGATTTTGCCATACTAGGCATATGTTCAGCAGCTGCAAATCCCAGCAATGAATGCATATAGCCATGGTATGAAATACCAGGCACATGCTCAGCAGCAGCAGCAAAAGCCCAGCAATGAATGCATGGGCAGGAATGGCAAATGTAGCCATGATATTGAATACCATGGCACATGCCTGGGAATGATGTGGGAATGCAGCCATAGTAGCATTGGTACCAGGCGCAAAAACAGTAGCGGCAGCAGTACCCGGATTTGGGAACAGAGAAAGGCATCATAAATGCCTCATCGCGCAGAGTAAATCTTCAAGCATATTCTGGCATTTCAAGCTCAAGGTGAGTGCGTCGAAAAAGCAAGAGCCAGCAGCGGATGCTGGCGGTTCCAGGGAGAGGGGCGCGAGCCGCCAGCCCTCGCGTGCACGCCAAAGACACCGCTTAATACCGGCGTCGTGCCTCCTTTGGCAGAATGCATATAAACTGCGGTCGTCCCGACCGACACAAACCAAAAAATGTCCAATCTCTGTCTATGGAAAGGAACAAATGGCTCGTTTCAGTAGCTTAGTTTTTCACCGTTGTGTAAGGCCCTGGGTTAGAACGCGTAATTGTACCGGGTATCCACCAGTGATTAATATCTGCTATAAGTGACTCGACTTGTGGAAACAAAAATTTAGACTGAGGGAAAGGTTGCGCACTGGGCTGAGTGGACTCATCCCATGACAGTAACGACACAAATCCTGACAAATGGATTGCCCTCATCTTCATCGAGCTTCATCGACCAAGCTTCATTCTTGTCCCGGATCGAAACACCCTCAGGGTTGTAACGTTCCTGCACTCAATCAAAGGCGAAGTTAGCACGCATCGAGACTCGACACAACTCATTACCGAAGTCGCGGTTCTATTACGTCGTGTACAAAGGCTGTCTTTCTATTTGCAACACCCACCCCGTGCTCCTTGTAACCTGCGCCAATATTGCTAGATACTGGTATGGGCTAGTTTCTACTGTTCAAAGGCAACCTGGTTGCTCAGAAGCATGCAGCAATGTCAGCAGAAATCGTTCTGGGCTCGATGGAAATCGGAGTTCTTGCTTCATCGATGTATGCATTAGCGCTCATGCTAGCTGACCTGCAAATTTATCAAGCCCCGGACTCCAGAATCTACGGTGTGACGTGCATTCAATGTTACCTATACTTTGTCGAACACTCTGAGAATGACCCGAATTTTCTGAAGTCGCTTGTGAGTGAAGTGAAAGGCTCTCCAACTTGTCTCCATTTACTAACTATTATGATTAGGTTGTAACGATGATGTATGGCTAATATGTTTTCACTGCCAATCAAACTAAGTCTCCTCTTAGGGCTTTGGAAACGTTTGACGTAGCGCTCCTGAGTCATGCTCTCTATACGCATACGGTGAAAGATTTCGGAGAGCTGAGCAAGCCAATTCAAATGACATGGCGGGTGATAATGCTCCAGTTTCGTGTATTCTACTTATCTTGCTAGTCACAGGAGCTTTTTGGTAAGCATAAGATTTCAATCCTTGATGGCTTTTCCTAATCGGTTTTGTAGCTTCGAGTGAGCGTCTCGGTAAGTTTTTATGTGTATGATTCCATATAAAGCTACCACTTAGCAATAAGATAGGCTGCTTTGAGCACCTTAGCACAATCGTAAGTTAATCTTGATCTCAAGTATGTGACACTATACGGAGGACGCTGAAATAAATTGTTGAAGTTTCTTTGCCCTACGAATCTATTATCGTAAGTCATCAAGGCGTTTTACAACTTCAATAAGTGTTTTTATACTGCTTACAGTCAACGGTCGACGACTATATTTACCTATTGCCATTGTAAGCAGTAACTGAAAAATATTACTTTGTTTCAATCCTATGTCTTACTAATGTACTATTATATTACTAGTGCGTCATAAGTACAATCTCATTGGGTGAGTGTTCAAAAACAATCTTGATTACTCTTACTAATGCCGACCGATAGGACTTGCAGCGTGTTTGTATTCACCACACATAAGATCTATTATTGACTTACTTTGCAAGTGCAATAGGCTTTACAGTCATAGGGTGAATATTTGTTTCAATCAACATAATTGGCCAAGCTTATTTGAGAGGATTTAGGATACCGCTTAAGCCCGAAATTCAGAGTTCAAAAAGTAACGAGCTCTTTAATGTAAGAAAACTTAAGTTTAATATCTTGCATTGAATTTCACAATTTTATTGTAGATATTGGGCAGTTCTGGGATACTTGGATCGGCTACCTGCGATTTGATGATTACCATAAGCACAATTTATCACCTGCGAGACCAAAGCACTCGCACACCTCTTGCGGGGTATTTGTTTATCTTTGGAAATTTTGGCCGTAAATCTAAACCAACTTTTCTCCTAGCACTGTTCGTGTGATTAACAAGTTGATCAAATACACTTTGAGTACTGGTATGGCTTACTGAAGGTATCTATGTCTTGTTAGGTGTGAACTCAATAATCTCTATATAATGATTAGGGCTTCTTACAACGTAACGCTCCCTCTATACATGATTTCTGTGTTATTCATGATCTCAAGGTCATTGCTGGGACAGTGTTGTTGCTATAATTACCAGTGCTGCCGTAAGTTTGAAGCAAAGATATTTGATCATGTTACCAAACAATCTGCAGATACTTGCGCACGGTGGCCCACCTGTTTATATCCCATCTTATTTTGTGTTGACTCGATGTACGTTTAGGATGCCCTCTGCACAGGTGTTATATGGTTACTAACTATTCTCAAAACAATACCACAGCATATATGTGTTCACTAGTATCTATGTAACAACTTCGAAAGTCTTCTCGCATCTCCGTTTTCGTTTCTCAATCCTCCCTGACAGACTCAACTCTCGCTCAGCTGTGCAAGAGGAGTATATGAAGATTGCAAATTTGAACTCCAAATCAGCTAGCGATGGCAATACAATACTCACAACAGTTGGTCTCAATTTTTCTCAGGCTACTTGTACAGTGATAGGTGAAACTGCGGATCAATTCTCCATCTGTAGGCAATCTAACAATGAAAGGTATGCTGATCCGCTGGACTGACATTGATTAGAAGATACTCATACTGATATGATATTCCAGCTTCCACTGTCTTTCATAGTCTACAGCACAGTTTTTCGGCTAATAGTGTCAAAAATATTACCCTAGTTTCAAAATGAATTTTTTTTTTCCCATCATTTCTTTCCTCGGAGACTCGACTTGCAGTTGGGTCCTGATATCAATTGGTTACGTTTGATCTGCCGTTTATTTCGGGAATAGTCATTATGCGAAGAAATTAATGTTTTCAGAGTAAGGATAGCTTATTTATCCTACCCGCATACGCCTACTTAGCGTGAAAACTAGTACGGGTAGGTGCCTTATACAAGTGCCCTCATATATTCACTACTGACTGACTTAAAATGCTAGATACGGATGTTTCATATAACTGTTCAGTCGTATATTTTCGTTCAATTTCGCAAGGCTCGATTCATTCAAATTGATAGGTAGTCATTCAACTTGAGATAACTCTACCATGCAGTAAACGAATCTTTCCTATTTACTTCATGAATGGGTCACGCGATCGGAAGGCACTCAGGCTCAGAGTTCACATCCAGGGTTGCGTTGATCCTGTCCAAACAACTTCGCATCCCTTCAGTCTCCTAGCCGTCATATTTAGACACCGACAGCCACTAGAGTGGCTATCTACCTCCACCGTTCTTACCATCTTGTAGTCGTTTCCCTTCTGTTCTCATAGTCCTTTATCTGCTATCTCACCGTATATCAGCTAGCCCAGCATTTTGTGAGGATGTCTACAGGACTGTTCTTGGGTCCACTGGAAATTGGAGTCCTTGTTTCATCCGTGTATGTGTCTTTACTTATGTGAATATCCTCGAGAAGAGAATAATTGAACCGCCAAGGTCAGGGTCTATGGAGTAACGTGCCTTCAATGTTACCTATACTTTTTCGAGCATTCTTCAAAAGATTCGCCGCTCCTTAAGCTTTTCGTAAGTTAGGTTCATCTTTTAGCATTTCATTTCGCTTGATTTAAGCAACCGTGTTTAATGACTGCATGTAGGTTGCGGTGTTAATGTACAGCCTCTTTTATTTTACTAGTCGTCTTTCAACTGACATTTAAAGTTACTAAGGACTCTGGAAACGTTCCATGCAATACTTCTCGCCCACGCGCTGTATATTTATTCCGTCAAGAACTTTGGGAATGTCAATAAGCTGTCCGAAATGATATGGCATGTTCCACACACTATATCATGATTTTCATGGCTTTTTTTGCTGATGATACGATTTCTATAGGAGTCTTTTAGTGAGTAACTGAACCCAATACTACTACATGATATTTGATGAGGCTATTCATAGTTTCAAATACTCATTGCAGTGAGGTTCCAAACATTACTGGTCCAAATGTTATAGTTACTCATTGTTAAATCAGACTATTTTGAGTACCGCCACGCAATTGTAAAGCACTGATCAATTCCTTCGATTCCATATATGACGTCGCTTATTTGAACTTCATAGCTTTTTCGCCTTTAGAATATATCGTCGTAAGAAAGGCCTAGTTTATTCCATGTTTTAGGAATGGCTCATGTCGTCTACAGTTAGTAACCGCCGTCGTTATCTAATACCGACTGTTGTCGTAAGCAAGCATAGTTCTGTCATTTTTAAAACCCATGAATTGAGAAAACCATTAGTGTATTCTGGGCCTGACGACACTGGGTGGGTCACATGTTTATATATATATATAAGCACTGGCATTGCTTAATGGTCATTGGATTTGGATTAAAGGATTCTCCATATGTTCGTGGAGCCATAGTTCATGACGATGTTGAAAAAACTGATAATAAGAAACCTTCAGGTTTTGTAGTTGATGGGTACAGTGTTATTCAGCGGTCTCCATTGGTCTATCGAAGTTTTATGCTCTTAACGTGATTTGAACATCTAGTTTCAAGTCGCCATCATCGCCTTATTTGAAGAGCGCGGGCAACATCTTTCCTGTGACTGATAATCTTCCAAAACACCGTCATTTCTCCGGCTAACAGTTCAGGTAGTGGTTGGGCGGAGGCGTAACGCTTCTACCAATTCTGTGCGACTCCTTAATAACGACCACCACAATCCAGCTTCTTCGGGTCCAAAGCAATCAAAGTCCGCTAGCTAGGTAACGTGCTGAACCTTTCTCGATCCACATATTATTCATTTTGGCCATGATATTTCAGAACAGGCCGAATGATCAACAAGCTAATCAAATATACTCTTGCTAGTGGTAAGGCCTGAATTCGATTTTCTCCGTAACCCCAACTTGAAACTAACTAAATTGGTGATAATCAGGACTCCTGACAGCGTAACCTGCTTCTACTGTAATCAGCCACCAATTGCTTATACTGATGATTTCACAGCATTTTCTCTCTAATAACTGGCATCATTGTGCGTACAGGGCGAAAATATGACCTATAGACTGTATTGACATCTACTTGAAGGTTCTAGTATATAACGACTCGCTTGTTTTTATCCCGTTTTATTTCTTGTCGACTCGGTGTAAGCACAATTAATTTCACCTTTTGCATACTGTTGTCATTCTAATCATCCCAACAGTATACATATGCTCCCTCATCTCGATGTAGGAGATTGTGACCCATTTTCGACTGATGCTAATGCGGTTCATTCTTCACGGCAGACTAAACTCCCGTGATGCGGTGCAAAAGGAGCTTTCGGGCGACCTAGGAACCACTGACGCTGGCACGACCAATAGCACCGGGAACGATCCTATCTTCACAACGGTTGGCTTTGAGCTCACTCAAATGGGTTGTGCAGCGACGATCGATAATGCCAGCCAGCTGTACATCTATCAGGAATCCAATGATATCAAGTACGTTTGCCTATTCGACAATGCACCTTCAAGGCTAACAAAGCTACCTATGGCTAATAAGATCCTCCGGTCTTGGCATTAATTAAATTTAACATTCAGAAAAATAAAAGGAGAAAAGGACTTCAGTGCTATACCGATTTATCACTATACTGTCAGATCTCTCGGCCTCGCGCGCTTTTGAGAGTCGAAATTCCAGGTCATTTCAATTGATAGTCAAGTAATCCATGCTTCCAATGAGATAAACATACTCCGTCATTAGTTATTATAACTACAACCATACTATGACTTACACTCTCAAGACCTAGTGATTACAGTACAAAACCATCTTTTACCAGTTTCTTCCGCGCCGCTCGTCCCTATCTTTGTTATCCCAACTTCTGCGCGATAATTTTGTTTCACGATTTTGCCCCCAGCCACGGTGCGCCTCTTCTACCTCACGTCTATTAAACTGATCTGCATAGCCACTAGTATTGTAGTCTCCGTGCACCGTGCTGGGGGTCATGCTGCCTTCCTTTTCTTTTTTCTTCCTACGAATGAGATCCAACGCTCGTTGACGCTCGCTCGACTCACGCGAAAGTCGAGCTTGGAGCTCGGGCGGATGGGTTGATGCTTTTGATTGCGTAGGTCGGGACTGGTAGGACCGAGGAAGAGATGATGATGATGATGATGATGATGAGCGACCGGCAAGCTGTTGAGTTATAGACGTCAAAGGATCATTTCTTGATTTACGCGCGAGTTCTCGACGCCTGTTCAGCAGAAAAATTAAACCAGTCCTGCATCATAGTTAATAATAGAGTAGGGAACATACTCCTTGTCCTCTTCCTCTGGCTGTTGTTGGATCTTGTCATCCGCTTTTTGCTGGGAATACCAAGGCTTCAGATCTTTGGCCGAAGGTGCCAGAGGAACACCCTTATCAGTCTCTACGGGCTCAGCCTTCTTGGCTGTTCGGGAAGTTTTTATTGCCGAAGCTATGGTACTCTGTGGAATTTTATGTTAATCGCTGGTGACGTAGCGCGAACCATGTGTGCTCCGTCTTACCTGCTCCAAGTCCTGGAAAAAATTAATGTGCCCACCAACGGTGGGCAGGTCTGAGGGTTGAGAAGTCGGGTTTTTGGATAGAGTGGCCATGTCATCGTCCCCTCTATGTTTTCTTTTAGACGAGGATGTGATTCCTGCCCGTTCACGCAGCCTATTGATTCTCGCTTCAGAGTCCTACAGAAAATGGAAAGGAATGCGTGCGTACACAGGATTTCAGTCAGAAATTGTCGAGTGTCCATGTGATTGAAGCCCTAAAGACACTGCTGCTTACAGCAAGCATCATCCTCCCCTCCTCTCTTTCTTCTTTTAGTCGGGCCTCTTCTTCATCGCGACGCACACGCTCAATATTGTCACGTCGGTAAGGATGGTAGGATTTGTGGTGTGCAATGTTGAGTTTTCCCATGATGGCCGTAGATTATAGTGAAATATGATTCCGTCTGTGGTATTTTGCTTAGCAGGTGCCGTTATTCAGAACTTGAAGCTTGAACTTGAAGATGTGTGTAGCGCTCTATGAGGATCGTCACAGGCGTAGGATTGTGCAGATGTCACAACGCGGATGCTCGGTGTTTTGTCGCCCAAACCGTTACAGTGTGGCAAGTCCGGATCCGGGTTCGGAGGCAGGGAGTGGATCGATAAGGGATAAGTAATACTACTGGTATTCCACAGGTGCCCCCACTCGTTGTCGCTCTCAAGCGTTTGGTGCAATCAAAAAAAGAATAAGAACACTTATAGCTCGGTGGCACTAACGCTAACAAGGTGTCTCCTTTCGACAATTAGTCCCGGTTTCAACTCGAAAGCTCTTGCTCAAGTAGCAATGGATCCGCTTTTGCGTATTTCAAACGAGATATGGATACTGATATTATCATCGGATCTCGAAAAGGAGGACTTGTACTCTGCGTCTCTGGCCTGTCGTCACTTTAGAGATGTTACTCAGCCACTCCTTTTTGCGGATACTTCATTCAGGGTCGGCGGGATGCTCATGGATTCTACGCAAAGAAAATTCACGTGGTATCCACTGTCAAGCAAATCTGAAAGTGATACTCGAGAGCGCCTGCGCTTTATAACATCAGCACAGATAGCACCCTTTGTAGAAACTTTTCGAATTGGTTACAAATGGGTAGCAACGGAAAACGATGATTCCATTTGCCCTGAACAAGGCACCGGGCTATTGGATGAAGCAATATCTTATCTTCCCCAGCTCACTTCACTAAAACGCCTTATCATCAACTGGTCACCGATCACCCCTTCCTTCTTACAGGGGCTACGTCACCCTTCACTTTCCCAAACTCATATCAACTTCTACGAATGCGTTCCGACAGAAGACGTAAAGGAGGCGATCGCGGGGACGCACAAGGGCGAAGTAGCCATCATTGGCTCGAACGATCTCAACGCCAACCTTGCGCCATTATTCAGAGCTTTTTGGGCGCAATCACTGACCCAACTCGACATTCGGAAGATACCGATGTCAGCAATCTATGAAGAGGCCTTGAGGTCCTGGGGGAAACTCGAAGCATTGCGCACTTTGACGGTCGATGACGGAAGCTTAGTGGCTATATTGCCGTATTCCGGGCTTCTTCCCAATGTCGACAGTATTCGCATACGTGAGGATATCAATCCATCCAGTATTTCTATTGATATTCCGTCTACGTCATTTTCAAAACTGGAAGTTCTTGACTGCAGTCTGCGCCACCTTTGGCAATTCGCAGGACGCCCTATCCGCAAGCTGAATTTACTCGCGGGACGTTTTTGGCTTGGGGAAGATAATTCCGCAGAAATCAGAGCTGAAATTGAACGAAATAGACGTCTCTTGTCGCAGTTATCAGAATTGAATGTCAGGGGCTTGTCATCCGAAGGCGATATATTTGAAGAGATAATATCCAGTTGTCCTGGGCTTCTATCTCTCAAAATTGATATCTATCAGCCAGACAGGCAATCAGACGATAGAACAGACGAGATGAAAATGAAGGTTGTATCTTACTTGCGATAAGGTTATGAAAAAAGCTGACAAACGTTACCTCATTGATGTTGTAGGAGTTTTTGGATCGTTTGCACAAAATAAGCTGGCCGTTGAAGCTCAAGACTTTAAGAATTGATCCTCCCAATAGTTGGGAAGACACCCCTGAAAATCGTCACACTCATGAACAGTTGATTCTCAAGACACTAAACTCTCTCAACATGCCGGATTTCCCGACACGTCTACGAGAAGTAACATTCGTCACAGGCCTTTTACAGGGGACCTACTGCCAATGCCAATCATTTGCCTTTATGGCACATGGCGGGGGTATCGAGAAGTGGAGCCTTTATGAGACGTATAAGGAGGCAGTACAGGAATATTTTTAGTCACTGGTTTACCAGCGAGCAAGGTGCTTGTACAGAAAATTGTGTAATAGATATACTATTATATAACAACTACCATTTCCTACACTTGTTTTATTAGCGGTGATGTTGCACGCAGTTTCGCCGAAATAGGTGTTTGACCGTTCTACACAAGCATAGCTCGATTCTGAATGTTAGATACCTTAGTGTTTAGATACTACATACCTCTTGGAACCATTTATCACAAAAAAAGTTACCCTCAACTAGAAGCAGGTTGAAATTCGGCGCATAGGAGCAAAACCATTCGAATATGGACGTAATCACTCCCTTATCATGTTTGATGGGGATAATCTCACCTGGAGCCTGAACTCATAGACATGTACGGTAGCCAAAGGTCGAAAATAATACACCCCGGCAATGTGGTGTGTGTGACTGTGCATGAGCGACGAAACCATGTGCAACACCGCCACCAATGAAACGAGTGTAGCGGACGGTATGTTCCTGGCCATCATATCCTTGGGGGATCGTTACTATGAGTTTGAGGCTTGTTAAAGGTATAAAAAGTCCGGATCCGGATCCAGAGGTAAGTAGTGATGTGCGGCATGTGACGAGATAACAATCAAGATCTAGAGGGCATTTGAGCCATTTTTTTTTACTAAGACATATACAAGCACATGTATCTGCAATATCACATGATGTAATCCACATTCTATTCTATATCTCGAACACGTTCTGAAAGGAATAAGAGATCCAGAAACAATAACCAATTGCACATGACGGCCTAGGTATCGACTATTGCCAGTGGCTGATCGGCTCTGACCTTCGAGCCAGATAAACTTTAATCCGACTTAAGCCAGTGAATCACAACAATCAGATGCCGTCAATATCCGAGATATGCTCATGCTATAAAAGACAATAGATAAGGGACAAGTGCCCCCACCTACTACCGCTCTCGAGGGTTTGGTGCAAGTTAAGCAGCAGTTATAGCCCGGTGAGGCTAGCGCCAAGCAGGTCTCTCTTTTTCAATTACTAGTATAACTAAACTTCTGACTCTGACCCTCCGCCTAAGTGACAATGAACCCATTTTTGCGTATTTCTAACGAAATATGGATGCTGATACTCTCATCGGGTCTCCAACTAGAGGACTTGCACGCTTCATCTTTGGCTTGTCATCACTTTAGAGATATCGTTCAGCCGCTTCTTTTCGTGAATGCTTTACTTGACGTCGGGGGAGTACTCATGAATTCTGCCCAAAGAAAGCTCATGTGGTATACACCATCAAATGCATCTGAAATCAATATCCGAGAACGCCTATTTTTTATCACATCCCCACGAATAGCGCCTTTTGTGGAAACTCTTCGAATTGGTTACGAATGGATAGTATCAGAAGAAGACGATTCCATTCGCCCTGAACAAGGCACCGGGCTGTTGGATGAAGCAATATCCTATCTTTCCAGACTCACTTCATTAAAGCGTCTTGTCATTCGCTGGTCACCGATCACCCCTCTCTTCTTACAGGGACTGCGTCACCCATCACTTTCTCAAGCTCATATCAACTTCTACGAATGTGTTCCGACAGAAGGCATAGATGAACCAATTTTGGGGAGTCATGAGGGCGAAGTAGTCATCGTTGGTCCGGAACACCTTGACATCAACCTCACGCCATTATTCAGAGCCTTGTGGACGCGATCGCTGACTCGACTTAGCATTCGGAAGATACCGACGTCAACAATCTATGAAGAGGCCTTGAGTTCCTGGGGGAAACTCGAAGCGTTGCACACTTTGACGGTTGACGATGAGAGCTTAGCAGCTATATTGCCGTATTCCGAACTTCTTCCCAATGTCGACGATATCCGTATATGCGAGGATATCAATCCATCCGGTATTTCTATTGTTATTCCGTCTACATCGTTTCCGAAACTGGAAGTTCTTGACTGCAATCTACGCCACCTTTCCCAATTTATGGGACGCCCCATCCGCAAGCTGACCTTATTCATGAAACGGTCTTGGCTTCTGGAAGATGATTCTGCTGACGTTGGAACCGAAATCAAAAGAAATAGGCTTATCTTGTCACGGTTATCAGAATTGAATGTCAGGGCCACAACATCCGAAGGCGATGTGTTCGAAGAGATAGTATCTAGTTGTCCTCGGCTTCTGTCGCTCAAAATTGATACTTATCAACCACATGGGCGATCAGATAAGAGACCGAGCGAGGTAAAACTGAAGGTTGTATCTTATTGACAATAAAATCATGACAAAAGCTGACAGCCATCCCTTTATCAATGTTGCAGGAGTTTTTGGATCGTTTGCATGGGATTAATTGGCCATTGAATCTCAAGGTCTTACGAATTGAGCCTCCAAACAACTGGGAGGACACTCCTGAAAATTGTCACATTCGTGAACGGTTGTTTCTCGAGGCATTAAATTCTCTCAACATGTCTGATTTCCCGACCTGCCTACGAGAAGTAACGTTCGTCACAGGCCTCTTGAGAGTGATCTACTACGAGTGTCAATCATTCGCCTATGTGGCTCGTGACGGCGGCATCGGAAAGTGGAGCCTGTACGAGATGTATAAGGAGGAACACCATGATTTTTATTAGTCATTAATTTGCCACCGACCAAGGGGTTTTTTTTGAAAGAAAAAATCGTGCAGCAAAGATGTTAATACTTAGCAGCTATGTCATTTGCTAGAACATGAAGATGATGTCCATCGTAAATTCATGGGAATATTAGATTATAGATGGAACAGCTTTATCGTTATTCATCAAGTTGGTGAACACATCAATCGATGCACAAGACTGAATAGAATCACCGAAAACACCGGGAGGGATCCATAATATACTGAAATATACAAGTGATCGTACGCAAGTGACTGAAATTCTGTGATCCTGAGCAACGGCATTGGTCTATGCCACGAGTGGCGGTAATTAAAGGGAAAGATACTTGTGTTATACATGTATGTTGCCCAAGATCTAGATGTTACGCGATTCTGTACGTTTTTATCGACATCGCTTCAACTTATCATTTTTAGAACGTCTCGCTTCCGTCCTTGTTCTCAAGTCTAAAGACTTCGTCCAGTTTACCTATGTCTACTTTTGACTCGCATATGCCCCAGATGAAGAAGTCATACTTGTATAGTTATATCTACTACAATGTTCTATGTCTATACCCGTCACTCGAAATTCGGAGTCCCATGCTACGGTTTTTTCTTGTTACTTCATCTCTCTGCGTATCTGTATATCGACTTTGAGACCTAGTACAATTGATGTGAACGTTCAAAGAACAGAAAGAGTAAACGTAAACCTTTGTTGATATTTGAATCCGAGTTCTTGAGCCGCCTTGGCAAGCGTTGTCGTGCCGCTGTGTCTTGATACCATGCTCCGAGTCCGTTCCTTTTTCTCTTTATAAAATTTCATTGTTATTTTAGTATATATACATGCAGATTTGACTCGATGTAACCTATGCGTTTTTACCTCTACACGTAGCCCATCGAGCATTTGAACCGAATCAGGTTGCGTGCCGCAACGAATAATAACAGCCTTTACTAATATACCCAGTATTAGCATCTATCGGATTCCAAGTTATTAGATCCTTGATGGACATAAGCATAACTGACACTATCGTTGATTGTTTTACAGCCCATCTAGGAGAGCTTAGCAACCAATTGTTGTAAAAATTGGACTGTTTCCATCGTCGGTGGTGTTTTCTGTGCCAGCATTACTTGTTCTTATATCACCTAAAAACTCCTTCTGTACCGTTTCACGGGAATTCAATCTACAAAAGGATTGTATAAGCGTTAGCACAGAAAAGAGCCGGATTTTCTTACATTGAAATGAGGGAGCACACGTATACTACCGGATAATTAGAATTAGGGTCATGACAACATGCAAAAGACAACATTGAACTTACGCCGAGTTGACATGAAATGAAACGGGATGAAAATAAGTGAATCATTGTATGTTATCACCTTCATGAAAGTAAATTTCAATACTTGTCCATAATATATTTTTCTACTCTACTTACAATGATACCAGTTATCAGAGAGAAGAAGCTGTATACGCATCGGCATAAGTGATTGGTTATCAAATACAGCAGAAAAGTTACGCTGTCAGGAGTCCTGATTGCTAATTTAGTTATTTCAAAATTGGAGGGTAAAAGTAAGCACGTAGGCCTTACCACTATTAAGAGTATATTTGATTAACTTTTCGATCATTCGGTTTGTTCTGGAACATCACACCGAAATGAGTAATATGTTGATTAAGGAAATAAAGTCTGTCACCTAACTAGCGGATTTTGACAACTTTGCATCCGGAGAAGGTAAATTATGGTGATTGTTATTAAGAAATCGCATAGAACCGGCAGAAGTGTTACGGTACCGCCCAAAAACTATCAAGATTGTGAGCCAATTAGTTTGTTGGGCTACTATAAAACTGTTAATTACAGGGATTATAGTCTTTGTGCCCTTCACGGGAGGCGGTGACGGCGCTTTCAAACTGGATTTTCATATTACCGTAAAAACACAAAACCTCAACAGGCCATAGAAAGCTGTTGAGTAATTTGAATTCCATACCCATCGATTACCAAGCCTGTGGGTTTCTTATAATTAGTTTAGTCAAATTGACGTTGATTGTGGCACCACAAACATATAGAGAATCCTTTGGATAAGATCAAATGAGAATCCAGTAATTCAGATGATCATATAAAACGCAGGACCCACCCAACGTTGCCAGGCTTAAAGTGCACTTGCAGGCGTCAAAAATAATTTTAGTCCTTGGTATATGACATGATGCAAGTATCTTTACTTACAATGATGGTCGGTATAATATAACGACGACTATTGACTTTGACTGACGTGAATCACATAAAAATAGGACAAATGAGGCCTCTCTTACGATGATATATTCTAAAGGCAAAGAAACTGAAAATAATCAATAAATGCTATCTATCAAATAGAAGCAGCCAGATACTAATGGCTTACAATTGAATGGTGGTACTCAAAATAGTCTAATCCGGCGATGAGTAACCATCATTTGGGCCATTATTAGTTAAAACTCACTGCAATAAATATTTGAAGCTATAAAGAGCATTTTCAAAATCAAGGCCGTGACGTCAGGTTTAGTTACTCACTAAAAGGCTCCTAAAAGAGTTATATCATTGGCAAAAGTAATGAAATATAAAGCTTGGGATCTACCATATCATGCTAGACACCTGCTTGATATCACCAAAGCTCACGACAGAGTAAATATATAGCGCATGAGCAATTAGTGCAACATGAAAGGTTTCCAAAGCCCTTGGTGACTGTCAATGCCAGTTGCAAGATACGGGTATTGAGAAAAACTAAAAACCTTACATTAATGCTGCGACCTGTAGGCACTCATTAAACACGGTTAGTGAAATCGGACAAAACGAGATGGTGGTATAATTCAGACTTACAAACAACTTGAGGAATAGCGAGTCTTTTGAAGAATACTCCAAAAAGTATAGGTAGTATTGAAGGCACGTTACTCCATAGATTCTAACCTTTTTGGATTAATCAAAGCACTCTTAAGAGCATTCAACTGAGGTTGGATGCCTACACAGACGAAACAACGACTCCAATTTCCAAGGGACCCAAGAATAAAAACACTTCTGTCGACATCCTCCCTGAGTGCTGGAATTGCAAACTTATAGTACGATAGGCGTCGATAGCAGACAAAAAGCCGAGAAGAGAGGAGGGAACTTGAAATGATTATCAAATGGCAAGGACGACAACATGGATAAATAACCACTCTAGTGCGTATCTCTAAGTACTAAGCTGAAGGGATATGAAATTACTCGGGCAGGATCAATACAACCCTGGTTGAGAACTCCACATCGAGTGTTGTCCGATGGCGGTCATGACGTAAGTAGCAAAGGCAAATTGACTCACTGGCATCGATTGATAGAACCATATTCAGGGCATACCTATCAATTGCGATGAAACAGGATCAAATGAACACATAAAATTAAAGAGTTGTATCAGCGTCTACGCTCAACTTGGTATGCAGTGAGCTAGGTATGTCACAGTACGGGATCTTGTAATTGATTTTAAGTATGTTCGCTTGCTTTGAGTTTTGAGTTGACAATGCAACTTCTAAGGCTGGCAAAGTTACTTCTCATCAGCAATATGATTTTATTGTATTCATGGGCTGTAAAAGTCCTATCTATGCTATGCTAATCTATCATCGAAATTTTTGAATCCGAGTGTTTGAGCCGCCTTGGCAAGTGTCGTTGTTCCATCTGTGTCTTGGTACCGAACTCCGTTCTCATTTCTCTTCACGATAATTGTGTTATCTTTTTAGTATAAATAGAGGTAAATTTTACTTGATGTATTCCATGTGTTTGTACCCTTACACGTATTCAATCAAGCGTTTTGCCCGTGTTAGGCTACGTGCCGCGTCTAATTTTGACACAGGGCATTATATGGTAGTTGATACCATAAATAGTCCAAATGGTAAAAGCAAAAGGATGTACGCACAAATAAAAAATGTATCATTTCGCATAGTGGAGGCAATCGGAAGTGGTAAAAATTTCACGCAGAGGATACAAGATTTATGGCGGGGTCAAAAGTTAATGATGATCTCATATAGTTTGAAACTTATGTAAGTATCGTTTTATTGATGTGCCGGTGAAGTCACCAGCCATAATCACGGCGGGGGGTTTCAAATGATATTCGCATTAACAGATGAGAAACGACCATATGATTGGCTAAGACTCATTTGCCAATCGGATAAGGGCAAATACCATTTGAAATCCCCCGCTGTGAATGTGTGGCATCACTACGCCATTGGAATTGAGGGTTGCTTAGGTGACAACTTTGTATCAGGATACCAACAGGAAAGGCCCAACATAAATTAAATAAACTGCGAGTGACAGATCCAGAAAAAATTTGAATGGCAGAAACAAAAGTTTGGCGTCTGTCCTGCACACACTGTTGATTTTTGCAGTATTTCGTCCAGCCCTAACATAAGGCTGAATTATCAAAGCATGATTGATACCAATGTCCTACTTTTATATATATATCTAAAAATAATTGGCCAATTAACTGAGATGAAGCTGATATTGACTATTACATTCTTGCGCCATTTTCTCATAGCTGCACGAATTATTGATATTTAATATTCTTGACTGGAATGTTGGTGACGTGTATATATATCATCCCTGAGGCCTGTGAAACGATTAACTTGCTCATCAATTTCCCGAGCAACGATACTTCAGGTTATTTTTTATTTTAGGAGTAGCGTAAATACGTGCATCGCTCCCACTGGCCATTATGCCTCTTGATATATCTAATGAAGCTTACATTCACTACTTTCGTCTGAGCTTTCGGCAGACTCGTATGTCATTCCATGTAGCCATATTTTTAGTTTGATCCCTTCTTAATCCCCACTCCAAGAATAACCCTTCGTAGAAACTTAAATTCACCGTACCTCCAATAGATTCCGTAGCGCACTTCAAAGGCAAGGAGAGGGTGGCTCTCCTGAAAAGGTAGAGTTATAAAGCGCATCTACTCCGGTTAAAGATAGGTGAAAAAAAATACATGTTGTTTGTATCCATGTCTGACATGGTTATCAGCTCATCCCAGAGCTTAAGAAGAAATAACAAAATGTATATTTGATTACTATCTCCAACATTGCTTAAAGTAGCCTGAGAAGGTGTATGGTGTAGCAAGAAATATATGTATGATGAGGGTTGTAGACGAATGAATTCCTGGGGTAATGCGCTTTAAAGGCCCAAGTATGAAAGCTTCGTTGTCGGTTTCATTCCATGTGACCGTGAGAATCCGACAAAATGCGGGCTTTGTTAGCACCGCCGCTAAAGTAAATTCAATTTTTTTTTTTTACCATCACTGGCTCAAGTCTCCAAGATCAACGTTCATTCAGGGGGCTCTCTATTAGTATTCGACTCGCACTATGAATTATTCAAGGCCTGCATGCTACGTGACTCTGCGCGTTTTTATCAATAGTGTTTCAATCGTTACCATCCTCGTTTCCGCGTCTAACACCTAGGCAACTTGATTATTAAATACCCCTTTATTCGACCATCTAATAACCATCTACAGACCTCGTCTGGTTTACTCATGTCTGCCTTTGGCTTGTATATATTCCTAACGAAGAAGTTATGATTGTACAGCTATATCTACGACGGTATTCTGTGTCTGTACCTGTCACTCCGCTCACTTGTCGCGTCACTTGAAATTTCCATGCTACAGTTTTTCTAGTTACTTCATATCTACATATCTTCATACAGACTGAGTTATAAAGCCCTGGTGGAATTGGCCCTCCTGTATCTCTCTCCCACTCTTGGAATTTCACAAGACTTGTTGGCCCTGCCTCTTCTGGGTATTATTACATGTTTTTTACTCTGAAGCTTTCCTGCATTTGAATAAGGGCTTTCAAACCTGTTGACTCAAAGGCAGATTCAAGCTCCAATTCAGCCAGATGAGAATCGTATTTTGAAGCGAATTCGAATCGGTGAAGTGACTCGCGAGCTGCATCAGCCCGCTTCGCCCATTCAAAATTCAGATTTGCATGATTTCTGCCGAAGGAGGCACGATGCCCAAATTGGTGCCTTTGGTATGAGTCTCAGAGCTGGAGCCTCACGTTCCTCTCTCCGGAACCACTAATATCCCCCGTTGGCTTTCCCTTTTTCAATGCACTCACACTCTATGATTGGAATACCAGAATATGCTTGAAGATTTACTTGTGTGACGAGGCATTTGTGATACTTCTCTCTATGCCTAAATCCGGGTACTGCTGCTGCTTTTGCGCCTGATACCAATACTACCATGACTGCGTTCCCGCATTATTCCGAGGCTTGTGCCCATGGTATTCCATACCACGGCCGCACAGTGTTATCATTTCTGCCTATGCATTTATTGCTGCTGCTGCTGCTGAGTGTGTGCCTGGTATTTCATACCAAGGCTACACCACCATCTTCTGCCTATGCATTTATTGCTAGGACTTGCTGCTGCCGAACATGTACCTAGTATTTTATACTACGGCTAAATTACTGCTTCTTGCCTGCGCCTGCGCACTCTGGGCTTTGCTGCGATTGATTTTGCGCTCAGTGAGAGGACATCATAGCTGTGCACTAATTCACACCCCATTTCTACATGCATTGAGATGATACTGTGACTGCCTCATAACCGTGGTAGGCTAGTAGCAACCACCATCTAGCAAGGATTACATCTCCTAGATATTGTGGGGATTGATGCTTGCGTTGATACACTTCTACACTACGGGAACCCTCTCTCTCCGCATAGGTTTCTATCTGGCCAGGGTTTGAAAAGCGCTTCACGCTTTCCACCCATCCATTACCGCTGCTACTCTCTGCATAAAGGCTAGCCGGCCCATTAAGCAACGCGAAAGACGGTCCTCCTCTCCCATTGACCTCTGGCATTTCCACTATCCTTGCTTCCCCCCTAGCACATGCCAACCTGCTTTTACTGATAGAAAAAATCGTTTTTATACTCATATTAAACAAACAAAATGCTAGAAATGTTCTGGAGATCCTATGTTTATGTAGGAAGGCTATGAGAAATGCTGCGAAAACACCCATGTGAGATAATTGAAAAATGGCATAGACCATACTGGAAATCGCTTAGGATGACACGGTAGTAATGAGTCTTATTTCTTTAGTAGAAATTTGTGGGAAATGGTTTATGAATCGTGTCGTTTGGTCCTGCAACATTGTTCATTCAACTATTGATTCCGCTTACTGAGTCGAGGCTAAATCATATTTTGGATCGCCCTCTGAATCGACAGGCTTGATTGCCACTATTACAAAAAGAACATAAAGAGAATATTTCATTGATCCATTCTTTTATTGATGTAGCAAAGTAATATACAACGACGGACATTCTTTCTCATAACATACAAGCGAGTCAACCAACAAAAAAAAAGGAAATAGGCGAAGAAATAAGCCGGGTATTTTACGAAAAAAGGAGAAAGAGAAAAAAGGGCCAAGAATACACGCCACTCATTTCATACAGATCATTACCCACTTCTCTTCGCTTTCGTCGTCAAACGGCATCAGATATCGCAGGAGAGAAACAAAAAAGATCAAAGCACAAAAGAGAAAGATAGCCGACGACGATATAGCGTGATTCACTTCTACGCGTTGGTGGTGTTAGCAGCAGCGGTGTTGGTGTTGTTGTTGCCAGAGATATTGGCGGGGTCATTGGCCGAAGTGGGGCTGGTCGCGTTCGCACCTGTGTCGACGCTGGTGTTCTTGGCATTCGGGCCGACAATGCTGAAACTAGAGATGGAAAAGGTAAGCACCAATTCTTTTGATGACCCGTAACCGAATCAACTTACGCATCACTACGCCAGCCCTCACCGCGAGCAGCCAACTCGTCCTTCTCGCTCGTGCGGTTCACCCATCCGGACGGGTGGCCACTCTGAACGACCGAGTTGCGCTTGTTAGAGACGACCTTGAATTGCGAGCTGGAGGTGGACATCTTGGAGGAGACCTCATCCTGCTTGCGCTTGAAGAGCTAAAGGGAATGTAAATAATTATGTCCTAGAATGATGAACGGCAAAAGCAAATACTTACATCCTTCAACGCCTGCGTCCTCGTCATCTCGTCGCTCGTCTTGGCCTGCTCCATACGGTCGCGTACACCGACGAGTTGACCATCGACATACTCCAAACCAGTCGTGATCGCGTCCTCAAGCGCCTTCTTAATCTGGCGCTTAACCAATCCACCCGCGAGGGGCTTGAGCATCTTGTAAAGCGTATCGTGCTTCGAGTCGCGGATACTGAACGCCAAGTTATCAACCTTGACGACAACGTTCTTGACCTTGAACACACTGCTGCGGTCCTTGCCTGCGCCGACAAGGTGCGCCGTCGCCGTGAGACCGGAACCGCCAATGAGCACGTCAGCAAGACCAGAGTCAGTCATCTTGGGGATGCCCGACTTCTTGCGGAAGTA
Organism: Agroathelia rolfsii; assembly: GCA_018343915.1. NCBI lineage: Eukaryota > Fungi > Basidiomycota > Agaricomycetes > Amylocorticiales > Amylocorticiaceae > Agroathelia > Agroathelia rolfsii. The sequence continues at coordinate 5,473,286 of JABRWF010000002.1, forward strand.
GAATGCGACGTCGCGCATGTCCGCCTGAATCTGGCTGAATGTAAGCGTAAACTCGTGGCGGCCCTCATCAGCGATAGCATTGTACGGCGAGAACTTGACGAAGTTGTGCGCCTCGACGGAGACGATGTTCGGGAACAGGTTCCGGCCTGAGAGAGTGAGATTCTCGACGACGAGGTCCAATGAGTCGTCCGTGTATTCGATGCGCGGGATGGGGATATACCCGACCTGGTCAACGAGCGTGGGGAGGATGACGCGGCGGATGTCGCTCCATAGCTCGGGCTTGAACTTGAGCCCGCCCTCGCTATCAAACAGAAGGTCCTTCGTCAGTCGCGCCCAATCATCGCCGAAGCGCGCATTGAGCGGGTCCTGGCCCATGGCGCCGAACCAGTTGCCGATGCTATCAAATAGACGGTCAAAGTGTCCCTTGTACTTGACATCATAGAACTGGCGCCCATTCTCGCGGATCTCGCGGCCTTCACTGTTGCACCTTGGCTCGAGCACAAAGCCAGGCTCGAGTAACACCCTGCGCGAGTAGGCATCGAGGGACTTGAACCATGACCTGAGTCCCTCATCCTTGTTGGCGTCATCGATGAGCACGTTGAGGGCATCAAGGATGACATCGAGTGATTGGCCGTTGGCGAAGCGCTCGAGGAGCGTGCGCAGCTCGCGCATGGCCTGGTTCACGGCCGGGTCCGAGGTAAGGTCGCTCGTCGCGCTGTGGCCGTGGCCTGCGACGGTGCGTGCATGACCGGCGTACTGCTCAAGATAGGAGAGCAACCATTGCAGGGACTCCTGGTAGTCCTGGTGCTTCTGGCACTCGATGATGACCTTCTTGCCACGGTAGATGAACTGGTCGCGACGCTCTTCGGGGAAGTATTCCTCAGTGAGGAACTCCTTGCCGCGGTTCCAGTGGTCGGACGCACGGTCCTTGTGTTGTTGAGGAATGCGGTCGTTGACGTTGTCCTGTATATGACGTCATACCAGTGAGCCGTTGCTAAAGTGGCCTCTAAAGGAAGAAACTTACACGGAAGCCACGCAGCCTGTCTCTGAAACCCATCTTTTTCTCTTGGACCTCCTCGTCACTGAGGCCTTCATTGGCTGCACGGTCGGCGGTGGCAGAGGCCTCGTTGGCAGCTTGGCCCTTGACCTCTTCCTTGCGCTCCAATCCAGCCTGGGCAACATTCTCAGCACGCGATCTGCCTTGGTCATATGCGCTAGCGCCGGACTGGACTGTGCCGTCTTCGTGCTTGATCTGAGCGCCAGTGCCGATATCGTCATGAGGGTGTTGGGTAACAGTCTTGTCCGTGCCGGGAACCTTGGCGCTTAACACGGGCGTCTCATTGTTCTCTGCGACACGGCCACCCTCAGTGATGAATTGATCACGTGGGGCTGGCTCGTCGGTCTGTGCCAGACGCTCAGGGTCGGGTGCGATACCGGTAGCAGCCTTGGCAGCACCCTTGGCGAGCAAATCGCGACCGATGAGAGAGAAATCGGAAAGTAGCTTGCGGACCTCAGAGTTGGTCAAGACGAGATTGAGGATGGTGCGCAGATGTCTGACGGCTGCACGTGATGATCGGAAATTGAAAGATGAGTATATGCGCTTATGACGTCATCACGCGATCTAGGGGGGCGAAAAGAGCACTTGCTTACCTTGCTGGCTCTCTGACCTGGCCTGCTCCCTATCGACGGGGAGGACTTCATTGGGATCACGCTTGGCAGAATCGTACTCGACATCGCGTGTGTGCCAGACGAAGTTTTGGAAGAGCTCGTCTGCGTTTTTCTCTGCAACGATGACGCGCGCCGTCTCGATGATGTCACGCGTGTCCTGGATCAACTTGCGACCCTCTGATGAGAGGGCGTCGACGTCGACCGGAGAGTTAGCGAGGACATATTGCAGTGTCTCATCGATTTGAGCGTTGGATGGCATGCGACCTTGACGGAAGGCCTGGATAACGCCATAGAGTCGGATCTAAACAAATGAGAGCGTTGAGTCTTTCCACGAGACCATCTCTGATAAAACTGATAAACGACATACCTTGCGATCGACATCGGCGTCCTTCTTTGCGGAGTCGACCGGATCGACGACAGATCCACCGGCAGGGTTGGGTGAAATGTCTTTTCTGGCTGTTGGGAGAGACATTATGGTAGATGAAGATTAGAATTTAGATTGTAATAGTAGTAGTGGAATTCGTCGTAGAAGTCGTAGAGAGGGGTATTATGGGGGAAGATGTGAGTAAGAAGGGGATGACGACGACGGGTCGGTTTAAGTACTGCTGGACGTCATTGGGTCCCTAGAAGAGCGATGACGCAGTGGGCAGCGTCATGTGCGCGTCGCCCCTCATCGTCCTCTCCCTCTTCTTGTCAATCGACTCCATCATTCTCATTTCTTGCAAATTTCTTAGCTGGCTGGAACTGATATCAACGACGTCATCCATGGTCTACAATCGGGCCCGGGCAGGCTGTGTGCCTAATAGCGTGCTACTGGGAAAGGGCATCATCAAAAACACAACACCCACTTGGCATGCAGCATGGAGACGGCGTGAAAAACACAGAGCTATCTAGCGCCATCTGTGGTTTACTAGATCCCACTCATGACGACATAGACCCTATACCACTCTCCACATTGATAAGAACTAGAAGTCTGCGGATTTTCTACGGCCTCGTGGGCTTCTCGCTTCTATTCATGAAAGTGGACGGATGCACATAATAATAGGATACTACTATTGGTGTTACAAGGAAATACCTCTACCTATCTGTTTTCCTTCGATGCTCATGCCATTTAGCAGGAAAATGTAAAGCGAATGTTGGCCTGCATTCATGTTAGTTATGGGCCACAGTCGAACAACAGGCGTGTGCTCTTACGTTGTCAGCCGAGCAACGGACGTCATCAACAATCTGAGCAGCGCCACATTCTTCATTGGTACCTACAGGATAAATATCAGGGAGTGTATTCATAATATACGCGACCTGAAAGACTTACAGTTAAATGATCCATCACAGCCGTTATAAAACTGGAAACCGCCAGGAACATTGAATCCGTTACTGCGAAAGTCGATTATAAAAATCTTGCCGGAAAATCTTCACCACTTACGGAACATATATACTAGCTGACGAGTTCCCGTTCTGTAGCGTGAACTCAAAGGTGGTACACCCCGCGCCATTTTCACCACATTCGGGGAGTAAATCGCCTGCAAATACAGTGATCAAGGGAAATGTAGAAATACGTCAGAGTTCAAAATTACCCGTTTCAAGATATCTAGAGTTATATGCGTTAGCGCAGTCTCTACGTCGAGAAAAGAAAAATACTTACGCATAAGCGTCTATGATAGGACCATCAGCGGTATAAGTATTGTGTTCATCAAGTCCAAGGGGATGTCCGTTTTGTATAAGCACAGGCTAGGTAATTTCCAATATACTTTATAGTAATTGAATGAATGTAGTATGAAGGCTACTCACGAAGCTAACAAATTCACAGCTTAAAGTAATAACTATGTTAATAAGCGACAGAACCTGTAGCGATGTAATCCATTACATACTTGTTGATGAAGCTCACAGTATGAGTCTCAGCTTTAGCAACAGCTACTGAAAAAGCAGCAACGGCAAAGGCAATCAACCGAGAGTGCAAAGCAAGCATTGTCAAATGTGAATCAAACGAATTGGTTGATGGGTCTTCAGAAATTTTGGGTGTCTTTTCTATCAGCGTATTTATGCAATGACGTTCTTCCAAGGCCGGTCCTGAGAGAAACCATAATTCAGCTCAAAAGTTTCATACCTAGTCATATGGCTATATGCCACGCCAAGTATCTTGGTAAATCCGTACTACGCAAGAATATAATCATCGAGCATACCCATGGAACTTGGTAAGGCCGTGTATGACCGTGCTCCGAGGAGTGTGCTACACCCAGCAGCGTAGACGGTCCAGAAGCTCCGCCAGCGGCAGTAAACGGATCCGGATATCATAAGGGTCAGCTGGTTGTGTCTGTTGAGCACAACGCCAAGTACTTGGCGTTCCGAATCAGCGTTTGATACCTCCTTGATCCAGCCGGAGCGTGCGTGCACTATCACCTTTTCCTCTGAGTGGAAAACAATCAAGTATCCCTTTGAAGATGTTCTAGATCTCCAAACAAAGATTTTGTTTTGCTGTTACGGCGTTCAAGCTACCTATCCGATTAGGTTACAAAGGACCGGGTATTGAGACTTGGGCGATGCAGACCAATACCCTTGAAAACCATTGGGCCGAGACAGACGGATCACCAAAGTTGAGCAAAACGACACTATAATCATAAGAACATTACAGAATGTTACATTTATATGCATATTATTCATCTAATACCTCTGCTGATAAATGTAGCTCTAGATGTGCAACAGTTCACTCTTAAATTGCCATTAAAGGCAAGAAATAACCTTCCACAGTATACACGCATGTATTATAATGCCTATTCACATTCCTTAGCCCGACAACCATACTGGTGTCATTTGGCAGAAAGTAAAGCGAGTGTCGACCTGAATACATGTCAGTAATACACCATGATTATACAGCAGACGCATACTCTTACATTTTTAGCTGCGCGATCTACTGGATGAATGTTAGGAGCACTGCAGTTTTCATTGGCGCCTGGATAAAATAAAGAGGTGGATAAGAAGAATGTTGGATTCTGGACCCGAAAAGACTTACAGTCAAAAGATCCGCTACAACCATTTTAGTATTGGGAACATCGAATCCGTTGCTACAAAATGATGGTGGTTGATGAGGCTCTAAAGAATATGGAAGAATAATCAAAGCTTACAGAGCATAGATAGCCTCCGAGTCGCCATTCTTAAGCGTAAACTTGAAGGTGGTGCAACCTGCACTATCATTACCACAGTCGCTGATCGAATCGCCTGTGAAATAGATCTAGAATAAGTTAAAGGGTTGTAACTATTAATCAAATCTCAAAATTACCTGTGTCAATATATCTGAAGTTATGTGTCTTAACGCAGTATATGGGTTAAGAAAGAGATGCTTGCGCATAAGTATTTGTAATAGGGTCATATGAGGTATAAGTGTAAGATTCATCAAAACAGATAAATACGTCATCTTTCTCAAGTGAAGACTAGGACATTTCCAGTAAAACCGATATAAGTTACATGTACATATTACAAGGACCGCTCATGAAATCATGTTCATAGCTTGAAATGACGATAGCTATTAGACAATTGGCATCGTGACAATACAAAGGCAACTTACTTGTTCACGAAGCTCACAGTGTAGGTCTAAGCTTTAGTAACAACCACTGAGAAGGCAGCAGCGGCAAGTGCAATGAGATGGAAGTGCAAGGCAAGCATAATAAAACGTGAAGTCGACGATGGACGATTCATGTTTGTTAAACTCGCCTTGAGAAACCATGTCTGTATTACGAGCGTGTTTATAAAACTGCACTCCTTCGGTCCTAAGAGAAGCCGCAATTCAAGTCCAGTGCTTCATGCATGATCATGCGCCATGCCAAGTGTGATTATAGGTGTATAGAAATACAATTAGTGTTCATAGTCATAGAATTTTGTCAAACCTTGTTCGACTGTGTTCTGAGAAGTGTGTTACACTCAGCGGGATAGGCAATGCAGAGCCTATGTCGGCGGCGCTACTAAGACTCGCACATCATTAAGCTCAGCCAGTTGGGCCTATTAGATGCTGAGTGTAACACCACGTACGCGACATTCCGGGTCTGAATCGGCGCTTGATCGAGCTTGATCCCTCATTGACTTAGCGGAAGCATACACCTTCGTTTTCACTATCTGGGAGTAAAACAACCAAGTATCCATTCAACTTTAAAGGCGTCGCAGATTCCCAAACAGGAATGGATACATGGAAATCACATTTTTGTTGAAGCGCTCAGGTCACGCAACCAGAGGACACGGTACATGCACTTAGATGACGCAGGTCAAGATGCTGAAACCATCGGGTCGTGCCGGCTCGACCGCTTAACTCAAACGAAATAACTACAAACCATAAACCTAAACAAGCAAAAAATTATATCCACATTACCTGTGCAATAACTTCACTCAAAAATTTAGCCGTAGGTGTACAATGGCTGAATCTTAATTCCGATGGCAAGATAATAAATCTTCCACCGTTCCACAGTGTGTGTGCATGTATTAGAATTTCTATTTACATGCGTGTTCCGTCGAGGCTCTTACTATTTAGCAGAAAGTGAAGCGAATATCGACCTATATTCATATTAGTCATCGATAACTACTGAAGAATGGGTCCACTGGCATCCTCTTACATTATTGACCGAGCAATCAACATCCTGGATAAGAAGATCACCACAGTTTTCATTGGTACCTAGGAGAAAATTGAGGACGTGTCAAGATAGTGCGATGATGCTTGTTCGCAGCACTTACAGTTGAAAGATCCGCTGCAGCCGTGATAATACTGGAAACCAGCAGGAACATTATATCCGTTACTAAAAAAAGATTAAATTGATTACGAAGTCCTCAAGGAATAAAGAGCCTTTACTACTTACAGAGCGTAGATAGCTGATGAATCACCGTTCTCGAGCGTGAAATCGAAGGTAGTGCAACCAGAGCCATAGAAACCGCAGTCGCCTATCGAAATAAATAAACAAAAATGAGTAAAATGATTGCATTTATTAAGTAAAGCCCGAGGTTACCCGTATCAAGATAACTGTATGGTCGTATGTATTAGCATGTTATCTAGGCCAAGCAAAAGGTACTTACGCAACCGCATTTGTAAGAGGACCATCACTGGTGTAAGTGTAATCTTCATTGATGCCGATGCTTTCACCACCTTGCTCGAGCGTAGGCTAGGTCATAGTTAGTACGGATGCTGAGTGTTACATACATAACTTAAAAAGATATCTAACCAAGCCATATCCACAGCTTCATAAAATAATCATTTTAGAGAGCATTACCTATGAAGGTGGGAAGTGTCACATACTTGTTTATGAAGCTCACGGTGTGAGACTCAGCCTTGACAACAGCTGCCGACAAAACGGCAATCGCGAGAGTAATGACCTGGGAGCGCAAAGCAAACATTGTGGAATATGGTTGAGCTGGTAGACGAATTGATAAACGAGTCTAAGGAAAATATGGCTATCCTAATGAAGGTATTTATACAGTGCAGCCCCTCTGGACCCGAGAGGAGCCTACTCTCAGGCCGAAAGTTTTGTGCCTAGCCAGGTATCATATGCATGCTAGTATCAAGTATCTCTACGAGTCCGCAGTACACACAGAGGTAAGTATAGCGAAAATACCCGCAAAATTTTGTCAAACCTTGTGTAACTGTGCCCTGAGAAATACTTGCATCCAGCTAGATGGGCTGTGCACAAGCGGCGTCAGTGGCGCGACAAAGGGCATCATTATTCACCTTTACCAGTGTATCATTTCAGTGTCAATTATTTGATGCAAATTCTTGTACACCATGGCGGTGAATTTGAATTAGCGAAAAAAAATTAAAGTAAATTTGCGCAACGAGCGCCTAAGTCGAGGTGTTGGATCACGATAAAAGTTAGCTTAGAGACACTGCTGTCTATCATGAAAGCGAGAAACAAGGAAATCCAAAATCAGGAGTTTCACTGTCAAAGAATTTGTAGTGTGTGTTTTTTTTGCGCGGAGCCGTAATCATGAGCCGCGGAAGGTTCTCCGAGTAGCTCTCAGGTACATTTGCGCCGGCCAATCTGTCTGTCAAAGCACCGGAATTCCTTTCACATTTGTTCCTGGAGGATTTATCTAATGAGCGAGCCAGATATTCGCTCATCATTGTCTATCCATCGGAGTTATGTGCCACAGAAATGATTAAGCCATCAAGAAATGTATAGTCTGGACCTACAGGCCGTCGTTTGTCTGTGCTTACGCAAAGAGGGTCCAGGGGTCTTTGAATACCCCGGAACAATCAAATGGTAGGCGCCAACTTCCCGGCCTTTCTACGCCGAGGTTAGTATAGAAAACTCCCCTCCAGTTCTTGAAGAAAGGTTTCCCGCGGAATTGTAGGTAAACGCATTATCATAGGCATGCAGATCCTCATATCTCTGAGGGTGAGAGAGTGTGTGAGAGTATAGGAATCTAGTAAATGATCCAGCCAAGGCTATTTCCGTCATTTACTTGCAAACGCTGATGGTATTAGGGGGGCACGAGGCCCCATAATGCCTAGCTGCTGAGCGCTAGGTGATAGCTAACGTTCCAAGACACTCTAACCCATAAGGCGACTTCTGATTCAATCAGCAGCAACTCGGAAGTTCTAGCTCCATTTGTTGCTCTGTACGCCGATTCTGTAGGTCCCGTCAGGGTTGCTATATACTGTCAGTCGATAGGACTTAGCTTTCATTGAGATTGTTGGTTGGATCAGATGCTTGGGCTTCTCCTACGCTGAAATATCCTAACGCTTCAATCTTAAAAATGAGCGCAGTTCTTAGAATACCAAATAAATATTTCATGATTATATACTTATCATCTGGATGATACACTATACTCAAGTTTCATAATTAAAGACAAGTGTGAAAGTCTCAAGAACAGAAGTTGAAGTGAAGGTTCACCTAAGATGGAGTCAGGAGTAAGTATCTAACAAAAAATGCGTTTATATACACTCACGTCATTAGCTGAGCAAGTGAGAACGGGAGGATTGCCACAGGGCGCAGCTGATGGTAAGCCTTCAAAATGGTGGAAGCATTTCAGAGTTATTCTTTACTGCAACCAACATCAAAATACTCACATTCGTATCGCTCTCCGTCACATCCATGATAGTATTCAAAACCAACAGGGACATTATATCCGTAGCTGAAAAGAAGATATGAATCCAGGAGACGATTATGTTACGAAAACGCTTACGGATCAAGATAGAAAAGTCGAGCTGAGGAATCGCCATTCGAAAGCGTAAATTCAACGGTCGTACAATTGCTGCCACCAAAGCCACAGGCGCCTGAAGAATAGCGTTGATAAAATAAGATGCAAATGTTTAGAGCTTTCACAATAACCATTCTGCAAGTATCTATAAAATCATGAGTATCAGTATTATACATGTATAAAGCCAAGGGAATTGGTGCATACACATGGGCATTGTTAATGGGGCCATCATAGACATACTTCTCGCCACTTTGGAAAGAAAAGGCCGTATTATCAAGTTGGAGTGTGGGCTTCATTGCAAGTGAATCGTAGCTCCAAATATTCACCAAATAGATATACTTACAGTGCCTGTGGTGCAGCTTCATATGATAATTAGCCCAAAATTTAATGAGAGTAATTGTATTAATTTGACTCACTGGCTCGCGAAGCTAACTGTATGGATCTCAGCCTTGACGCTAGATGCAGCAAAAGTAGCGATGGCGAGAGCGATGGTTTGAGAGCGGAAGAAAGGCATGATTATTTGATAACAGATTAGATGATTCAAGAGATAGGTGAAGGAGTGAGCAGCTCACAAATCATCTTTATACAATTATGTTATCTCGGACCTGAGAGCAGCCACGTTTGCCAAGTTGCCAATAGACCAGGTATAATTCCCATGCTCGCTCCGATACCACTTCAGGTGGCCTGTTGAAGCCGTAGCGCCAAGAAGCATCGCAAGTAAACTTACTTACGAAGGTTTGAAGGGCTTGTGTATTCGGCCTTGAAGGCCGTTATGAGTTCATTATACACTGGTGGCGCAAACATAACACAATTTCCGGTTCATCCCGCAACATTTCTCCTTCCTAGCGTAGTTGCAAGTTCCCAATATATGGCGTTTCTTTAATAAAGCATATTTCTAAACTGAGGAAAACTAGTTGGGAGGAGAATAATTCTACAAATCCCGGTGGTCGCTTGGATTCGACCATGCCATAAGGATAGATATAAAAAATTAGAATCATGTGCGTATAGCGTTTTCGCTACAAGTGCTGGTGAACGTCAAGCAACCAATGGACATTGCACAGAATTTTAGTCGTTTGTCTTAAATATCAGTCTTTCCATGGCAAAAATTCAAATGCGTCTGAAGGGACGTGCGCACATAAATTTAGTCATCGTCCCACAGAGGAATGGTGATGCTATCATCCGGGAGTATGATCACCACCCAATTCTGAGACGACCAAGAGCTCTGAGGAAGCCATTATAAACAGGAAGTGGAGATGGAAAGTTTTGGCGGCTAACATTTGCCGGAGTGAGGGCCGTACGCGGCCTCCCATAATGCTACAATCGGCTCAGACAAGGACATAGCGGCAACCTAATAGTAATCAAATCTGGATAATTCAGGAATTTTTATACTCTCTTTGTCCTGTCGATACAACCTTGTCAAGTAGGGAAGGGTATGAGCGTTTGAAAGAGCCGGGGTCCCATGTACGTATCAAGGAGAAGAATGACCCCAAGTGGATGAGCGTTTGAGGTTTAATGCTCTTCGAAGCCAAGCTGGATACGTCTGACGGAGAATGGATAGCCTCCCAGTCATAAGGCTCGCCTCAGGTTTTCGCATCGCATATTCATAGGCATGCTATTAGTCCCGGTCTTTCTTCCAATAATTGAAGCAACTCAGTGTAGGCAAGGAAATGCGTCCACTAAACAGAAACCCTCCGCTAATATGATTTCATAGGAAAAGTCAGGTGAGCATTCCGATCTCCGCCATTTAGACTCCGCACCCACTTTTTGTCATCCTTTGATGTGGCCGGCCTAAGTTACACCCCAGCCACTGCGCATGTGTTGACACACCCTAGTTCTCATTGGCTGTCATCTACTGTATCTTGTCTTGCTGAAGAGCTACTCGTATACCATGATGCTAGATTCCAAATGAAGCAATATCATTGTTTATCGACATGCTATGGGACTATCGTATTCTATAGTTCTCAGTCCTACGTAGCTCTCAGTCGCAATATGGTCACGAACAGCTCACATCGTCCATGACGGGGAATATGCGTACAAACCTCCGATTCAAATCCGTCTTCTCTTTAATTTCATCTCGCTCCCACGGAATTAGTGTGAACTATTAGTTCTAAAGCACTTCGCAAATTCCAGCACCAATCTTACTCTTGTTCGCTCGAGCTGTATGCAGACCCTCACAAATTGACCATACCAACGGTGGCTTCTGGTGCACCTGACAACTCTTATTGATTTTTTTCAGCATGTGCTTTGTGCCCGTCCTTTTAATCCAGCCACATGATTTGTATGGAAACAGTCAGGCGCACGAATTCTTGAATGAGCTATATACCCTCGAATATCATCATAGACCTATTCATACGCTTTCCGTCTTGTTAAAACCTATATTTCTCTGAAACTTAATCAACTTTGGTGCTTACTGCAATTCGCCACCGAAGAGAAATGTACACGATTTCCAAATTTGCGAGGCACATATATTCACACATTCACTTCAATTGAGGTTATTCTTTTCTATACTTTCCTGAAAGTTGTGTCGGGGTCCATCATAATACACTCCAGTTCACGAAATTCAAATAGAAATTATTTGGAGTCTTGTTCAAACGCTGGCGCTTCATGGTGGGACCACAGGTGATTTAAATCGTACGGTGTCTCTTGGACAATAACCTACCAATACATGGTATGCAGAGTCATAAGTTCAGGCGGAATTTACTAAATCAATGCCTATTCATTCGATACTAGTAATGTATATCATGGCGGCAGGGAATTAAATTATTTGTGTTTCCTACTCTTCTAGCGAATTCAATTGATACTTTTCATCATTCATGCTGATGTTTTTTTTTTTCTTATTTTTTTTCTTAGGTATAAAACACTGCCTGGGGAGCCGTCTGCATTCCCCATCTCGAGTCGAAGTAAGCGCTATTACCTCCCCCATCCTCCACACTGTACTTCTCTCTTAATACTTTTTCAATAGACCCTTGACATATCCCATTACCACTTCTGTTGATTGAATCTACCCTTTGTCCCACCCCCAAAAAAACAAGTGCGTTGTTCGTTCTCATGGTGTCTTTGGTCTTGCTTACCTGTTATCATCTTTTTTTTGTAGAATGAGCTACAAAATCACCGTGCGCGTCTTCCAGACCAACCCGAACGCGTTCTTCCAGCTCGTCGAAAAGTCGGTGTGGAAGTACGCCAATGGTGGTTCTTGGACCATGGTCAACGATCAGCACGTCCTTTCCATGGGCGGTAGCGGCACCTCGGGCACCCTGCGCTTCCAAGCCGACAATGGCGAGAACTTCACCGCCACGTTTGGCGTTCACAACTACAAGCGCTGGTGCGACATCGTGACGAACCTGGCGGCGGACCAGACCGGCATGGTGATCAACCAGCAGTATTACGAGCAGAAGGACAGGGAAGAGGCGAGGGAGCGCCAGCTGAGCAACTATCAAGTCAAGAATGTCAAAGGAAGGAACTTCCATATCATTTATACCCAGGCGGAAGGAAATGATCTCCACGCGAACCTCATCATCGGGTGAAAAGTAATGAAATCACTCTATTTTGTATTTATTCTGATTTAAACTGATGCGTGTATAGATCTTTGACAGCTCCGCGTCGGCAGTCCTTGCCATGAGGTAGTTGCTTCGATGTTCAGGACCTGGATTGTGTCGTCGTCTGAAGTAAAACAAAAAAATGTAAAAGAATAGCGTTCTGTGTCATTGTAGTTGATATTTGTCATGTAAAATCAATATTGTGTTGCCTATCTAGCCGCAGGCGGTGACTTGGAAGTATCCGAGAGAAACACATTTAGTTCGCAATTCCAAACAGGTACATTGGCCGTATTTCTATCGCGTCCAAGGAAAAAGAAAATAATCTCCTTGAATTTAATCATTTCTGAGTGTAAACATCAAGGCGATTTCCTTGAGCCAGACTACAGAACCCGGGCTATCTTGGACAATCCGCGTTTTTCAAACCAAGAAAGATACATTTGATTTATGATTTCAAACACGATTATAATACACCGATTGTTTGCTTCCATTACGCTACAGAAATAAAAACTACTACTGAGTTCCTTCATTTATTCGGACAAGCATCAAGACGGTCAGCTTTGACCAGGCCACAGAGCCTGCGCCATGCTTGACGATTCTCCTTGTCGTTCGATCCTATCCACTCGGCATTTGGGAAACATGCAGACAAGTATGTCACTGTCCGTTCAAGCTGGTGCTCCTTGGGTAACTCTGAATCGACAAAATGTAGGATTAACTGGGGAGCCAGGGGGCCATTGGTCACTCTAGCAGCCTGTCGATCGGGCAGTGGCGCGTCATCAGGTAAGCTTGTGTCTATGGCCATACGAAGCAATCTGAGCTTGGGGCAGTGGATCCCAAAATGCGCGATCCCTTGGAACGTTGCCTCGGGAGGGGCGGCGGTTTCTTTGCTAGAAATGTTTCCATGAATGATGAGCTGCTCAAGCTCCGGCCACGCCTGGGCCATTTGTGAAAGGACGTCGTTTGTAATTCTGGACAGCCCCGGAAGGCTGAGTGTAAGCGATTGCAAGCCGGACAGCTTCGCAAGCTTGGCGAAGGTGGAACTGGGGATAGGGGTTACGGCCCAAGAATCCTCCTGGAACCGAGGACCACGGACACAATGAAGTTCATACCCATACGCCTCATACCAATCATCGATTGGATTGATCAAAGGCGAGTATTCGGCCTGAGGTATTTCCATGCAGTTGAAGTCATGAACGAGCTCTTCATCCTCCACGATAGATAGCGACCTAAGTTGGTCACAGTAACGTGGAGAAGTCAATGTATCCATCAGTGACTGCAGTTCAGGCTGACTCGCATCATTAAATATCGAACAGGTAATGCTAAGTGAGCTAAGCAGTGGGGGATGAAACGCCTGGAGGAAGCCGCATGGGGCCTGCAACGTTTCTCTGGTGTAAATCGTGAGCATTCGTACAGAACTGACCGGATAGTGATCCGGGTGTGATTGCAAGAAGCTGAAGAATGACCAATGAATACCTTCAGGCAGAGATAGTGTCAGGTCCTCTATGGCACCAAGCCAGGTAGGTAGTAAGAGCAGTAGTGAAAAGTGCGTTGTCTCCCTCATTTTGACGGAAAGCATAGACATCGGGCGATTGCGCAAAAGAGTAGGCAGAGTGCAAGGTGCATTAATCATTGCCGTGTCAAGATCCAGTGATCTTATGGATGTGCCCCGCGAGAAAGCTTGCTTCAATTCGTTTGGGAATCCATACGAATGTGGCCAAGTCCCAGGGTGGTAGAGGTATACATGACGCATGTGGAAAGTTTCAACACTGGGGCATAAGAAGAGCCGGATCTGGCACAGTGCACTCGCACCGGACAAGAAAAGGCAGCGAAGATTCGGAAGTAGAGGCGGCCCACTCCCTTCAAATGCATTACCCATGGCAAGCCACAAAGAGTCAAATATGTCGAGTAACTCCTCAGACTCTTCCAGATCAGATACGTCCTCGGCTGTTTTGGGTTCCCCAGGATCGATATAAGTTTTGATGCGTTGAGCATAATAGAGAATACGTCCTGTGGTAAGTTCTTCGCGGGTAGGGATTCGTTTAAGATACTGTAAGGTAATGCGTTACCGGTGTGGTCGAGTATGCTAGTATTACCTCACAAGAAATATAAGCAATCAACGACTTACAAAGTTTATGTGGCTGTTCAAGCGCATTTCTCCCTCTATCCCCCAACAATCCGCGGGTAGAAGCTTGAGGAGGGGCCACAAGGAGTATTGTGTCTCCCATAATGCATCGAGGGCAGGTTCTAGCCACTCTCTGCATACAGTCGCTAGCGCAAGCAAGTTTGAGGGCGGAAGAGGTCTGTTATCCTCTGGTTTTAAGCATTGAAAGAGAATCTGTTCGGCAATCTCGCTGATATAAAAACAGTTGTGTGCTTCATGCATTTTTGTGACTCCTATTAGTGAGAAGAATTTGAACGAGGTGCAAAAAGAGGAGGGTGCAGAAGCGCCAGTGCGGACGCTTTATATTGGTAGACCATATACCCCTTCTCACAAATGGCACCAGATAGAAGAAACATTCATCATCACGTGTTTCAATTTGATTTCGAGATGCCCCTAAACTGATAAGAACCCTGGGCGTTTCCCATGTTCCAGTTATAGTTTTAGAACAGGTAAGAAAGTTCGCTGAATGGTAGGATCACCATGACGTCAATACATAAGCGCTCTCCTCCAAATTGGTTGTCTTATGTAAGTTCCTAAAATAAACGACGAGGGGTGCAGCGCTACCCGCGTCTTGGCAGGGTAAACGACGGCACTACTAATCCTTGAAATCCAGGGCTTACGATGCATGATTACCACGCGCATTCACCTATAAGATACTTTGTCAGTCATGTGATAAAAGCGAGCCAGCCAGTCACAAAATAAAGCAAGATATTATTTCGCTTGTCGTTGTACTTGGACGCGGTACGCGGACAAACAAATGAAGTAGCTACTACAAAAATCCGTAGCTACATGTACTATGGTCACACTACGCGTGACCGTCACTCCATCACTCCCATCGAGGCATGGATTGCCCATTCTAACAAGTCACATGTATGCAAGTCCTTGCATCTGACACGGACTTACAGGACCTACAGCTGTACCACAGATACTAGTACTCGGAACATGTACTCTGCATACAGTAGCGACAACATGACCCGCTTACTGTATTGCTGAGATATTGGATATTATCTGCCCCGCCTAGAATTTGTTGTCATCGTCGTAGAGCTTGACTGGTTTGAGCATCAGACGATTTTTTGATGGCTCTGCATCATCATCTCTACCGTGGAATGGCCAACATAGTGGTTATGCATAAAATCAATGCTCTTTTGATGAATGGCAGGTGACAAGACGCTCAAAGAGATATATTTGATTCAAGGCTTCAAATTCGAGTATAATACTACCAGTACATTAAGCATTTGTTTTTATTATCACATCTGAGAAGTAAAAAGAAAAAGAAAAACTAATAGATAACTTCACTTATCTGAATAAGCTCCAAGACGATCTGCTTTAACCAAACTGCAAAGCCTACGCCACGTTTGACGAGCCTCTTCATTATTTGACCCTATCCACTCAATGTTTGGGAAACATGCTGACAAATATGCTGCTGTCCGTTCCAGCTGGCCTTCCGCAGGAGGTTGTGAGTCGACAAGGTGTATGATCAACTGAGGGTCATCAGCCACTTGAGAAGTCTGTCGCTTTGGCGGTGATGTGTCGTCGGGCAAGCACGTATCAATGGCTATACGAAGCATTTCGAGCTTGGGACAGTGGATCCCGAAATATGCGATCCCCTGGAGCGTCGCCTTGGGAGGAACGGTGTCCTCTACGCTAAAAATATTTCCATGAATAATGAACTGTTCGAGCTCCGGCCACGCTTGGGCCATTTGAGAGAGAACCTCATCTGTGAGAGTAGATAGTCCAGGGAGGCTCAGGCTGAGGGATTGCAAGCCAGAAAGCTTCATAAACTGGGCGAGGATGGAATCTGGGATGGGGACCACGCTCGAAGATTCTTCCTTAAACATGAGAGGGTGAACGTCGTGAAAGTCACGCCCATATATGTTATACCAGTCATCCGTTTCATTGAGTAAAGGCGAATCTTCATACTGGGGTATGTTCATGGTCTCGACCTCGTAGACAAGATCTTCATTCTCCGCAATGGATAAGAGTTTAAGTTGATTACGGTAGGGCGGAGAGGTCAAGGTACCCATGAGTGACTGTAGTTCATCGATATCGCCAAAGCTAGAGAAGGTAATGTCAAGTGAATCGAGCAGCGGGGGATGGAAGGCCTGAAGGAATCCATGTGGGGACTGCAATGTTTCCCTGGCATGGATGGTTAACTTTCGTATGGAGTTGATGGGGCTGAGAGTAGAAGTAGCGTTTGCTTGGAAGAGACCAAAGATGCTCCACGGAATGTGTACAGAAAGGGACAGCGCAAGGCTGTCTATCGCATAGACCCAGTCGCGAAGGGAAAGCAGTAAGCCTAAGTGAGCTGGCTTCCTCAAGCAGAGAGAAATCATAGGATCTGTCTGCTGCCTCAAAACAGTGGGCACGATAGAGGACGCATTTGACTCTGCCCAATCAATATCCAGAGATCGAATTGATGTGCCACGAGATAAGGCTTGAGATATTTCGTCTTCAATACCGTTTGTGGGAGGTCGAGTTTCAAAGTCAAAGTAAATATGACGAAAATGGAATGTTTCAACATTGGGGCCTAAAAGGAGTCGGATCTGGCAAATTGAACTCGTGCCAGTCAAGAAAAGGAAGCGAAGATTGGGTAGCAGAGGCGGCTTGTCTCCTATGGAGGCGTTGCCCAATGCATGCAGCAAATAATCGAATATACCATCAGCTGCCTGCTGAGGCTCCTCCGAATCCGAAGTCTCCTGAGCTATCTTGGGCTCTCCAGGGTCGATGTACGCTTTAATGCGCTTGGCGTAATATCGAATGCGTCCCGTGGTAAGTTCTTCGCACGTTGGAGGTCGAATGAAGCTCTGTGAAATATCACGTGATACCTGAGCGAACTGGAACCTTATGATAAAGGATTAGAAGTAACCACGAACGAAGTTCTTATGACTGTTCAGACATGGGTTTCCCTCTATTTTCCAGCAATCCTCAGGTAAGAGCTTCAGGAGAGGCCACAGTGAGTACTGTGTCTCCCACAAAGTGTCGAGGGTGGGCTCAAGCCATCCCCGACAGACGGTGCCAAGCATAAGTAGACTTGAAGATCGAAGAGGTCGGCCATCATCGGTTTTCAGACATTGAGAGAAGATTTGGTGAGCAATTTCGCTGATAGAGAAGCATTCGAGAACTGCAGACATTCGTTCCGGCTGTGAGGGCTGTGAGGCCTCGAGGAGTCGCCTGAGATACGGCGTGAAAGGGGGCGGTGGAACTGAAAGCCGACACGGAGGCTTTCCCAGCGAGGTCAAGCGCTATTTATTTGGGTTGAATCAGACCTTGAGTCTTCTCTCAATCGTATCTTACACTCACAAGATGATGGTAGCAAACGGCAACAATTATCATGAATGATACATGGATATTGAATAGTAGGAGCTACAACGCCGTGTGCGAGATACTTCTATAGGGCTCACTTGGATGTATCCAGAGAGATGACGGTTCATCAAAGAACCATCATGCTATCAAGTGTATAGTTTATATGAATTTGCTTATTGGAATACCTCGTCAAAATACAGATACTGAAATTTCATACCTGGTTCTCCATAGATTGACTCAATTTCGAAAATGTGCTGGCAGTCATGAGCGAGTAACTTAAACATTGAGTCACTTTAGTGGCAAAGTAATAATCGGCGGCGGTAGCGTTTTTACAATATACGTGTATCATCATGCATCATGACTACTGAAAGAAGTTTATGTTGATGCCTACGAAGTTCGAGTCTGAAGGCAACTGAATGCACTAGTAAATCTTGTAAGGATCACGTCTCCCGTAAGCAGACCCTCGAAAGGGAAGCTATGATGTAATGAGTTCATTATGTAAGCTATTATGTCGCACCTCACTCGAATTGGTCGCTGGCGACTACTAGTAGTAGCTGCATCATATACCCCGCTTACACAAGAGTAGTAAGGCCTGGTCGGGGACTATCGCTATTACGCTGGCTAAATATCGAATATAATTGAACTTTCTCTGGTCTTGTTGCCGTCGTTATTGATTGGTCTATGTATTGCTGCCCCAGGTGAAGAACGACTTGAAGCCATCTTTCTGCAATCTTCAAGCACTGTATCCAGCTACTACATTTCAGCCACGACCAGACCCTGAGCTTACCCTTGACTAAATCTATCAAGAATGGCGGCAAAGGCGTCGATTAAGAACTTGCTGCCTTTCCACGAGTCCATTATCCAGAACATACATGATCCCACTACAAGTGAACTGCTGCTGCTAGCCCGTGGACTGGGTCTCCGTAAAATTGTCTGCTCACTATTAAAAATTTATGATTCTCCTCGAAGCCTGGTGCTGCTTGTCAATGCGACCCAAGAAGAGGAAGCTGCCATCGGCGAAGAATTGGGCATCATGGGATGTAGGAAACCTGGCCTGAGAATCGTAGGATATGAAATGGGCAAAAAGGACCGGTGAGTCCGATGCCTCTTCTTTTATAATAACTGTGAGCAATACTAATGACTACCAGTCAGGTTCTCTACAATGCAGGGGGCATCATGTCCGTCACATCGCGTATACTCATCGTGGACATGCTGCAATCTGACATACCCACCGAGCTGGTTACGGGAATCATCGTACTACACGCTGAAAGGTTCGTTTTTTTTTTTCCGGCAAGGCCTGAAGGTCTAAGATACTGACACTGATAGTCAGAGTCACGGCGTTATCCTTAGAGGCCTTCATTGTTCGTCTATACAGAGAAAAGAACAAGGCAGGGTTCCTCAAAGCATTTACGGACCAGCCTGAACACATTACGAGTGGCATGTCACCCCTCAAAAATATTATGAAAGAATTACAACTCCGTACCGTTCACATTTATCCAAGGTTGGCTAGCGCGACAAAGGAACCGTCAGCTTGTTTTTGACTTCAATTTAGGTTTCATGAAGACATCAAGCAATCGCTCGAGCGGCGCCGCGCTGACGTTATTGAGCTATACCAGCCTATGACCGAATCCATGACCATTATCCATGAAGCCATCGTTCAGTGCATCACATCCACCCTATCTGATCTCAAACGTGCAAACACTACTGTAAATGCCATTCTGGTTTTTTTTCATCGTTCAACCTTTTCTAATCTTTGAGGAAGCTTGACCTCGACGATTTCAAAGTAGAAAACGTGTATTTCCGCTCTTTTGAAGCAGTCGTGCGACGCCAACTAGACCCGGTCTGGCACAAGGTGGGAGCTCGTACGAAGCAGTTAGTCAGCGATCTTGCAACGTTACGCCGCCTACTTGAGTGAGTATCACTCTCAGTTATGCATTCTCATTATTTTGACTCATCTTGATCCATCTTGTAGTTATCTTCTTTCGTATGATGCCCTCGCCTTTCATGCCTACCTGGAGACAATCATCGCATCGAATACCACTGCCCCGTCCGGAGAGGCGCGACAACATCAATCCCCTTGGCTGCTCACAGATGCCGCCAATGCCATCTTCCAAACGGCTAAACGGCGATGCTATGTTACGCGGGTCATACCAAAACCGAGGGCATCTGCACGGGACCTGGCAGACGACGAAGAGGGATGGGAAGCCCTTGACGAAATCCAGGGCACTCGAGCTCATCCGATACCTCAGCCAAAGCGTAAACCGTGGCTTCCGGAAGATATGGAGCCGGTCTTGGAGGAGCTTCCCAAGTGGTCTCTGCTTGCCGATGTACTGAAGGAGATCGAAGAGGAAATGATTCGTCAAGAAGGACTGGGGAATCCGCGTGCGTATAATTATTCATTCTCTCTTAGGATTGTGTTACTCAACATTTAAGACAGATTCTAGAGGGTCGAACACCGTCCTCATTATGACGTCTTCAACACGAAATTCGACGCTAGTAAATGAGTTCTTATCAAACATGGACGCTGATGCGGAGAAAGGCTCGCAAGGCCGAAAGATGATGGAGCGTCGGTTGCGGATGTATCTATGGTGGAAAGGCCAAGTCGCTCAGTACAAACAAGAAAGTCGCGATAAAGGCCGTGATCTACCTCAGCAAAAGACTGATAATAGCGTCAGTGAGGCATTGAGGAAAAAGGACAAAGAGCGTCAGGATAGAAGTGCGAATCGCCGTAGAGTAAGAGGAGGTGCATCTGGTGTTGCATCGACCTCATCGAGGAATTCTACTGTCGCCGAAACAGTACGCGGGGAAAATGAGATGCGTCATGAAGCAGAGAACATTGCTGACTTGTACGCTGCATCTGCCATATTCTCCTGTTCATTACCTTAACGCATTGCACAGTTTATCTACGCAAAATCCTGCAACTGAAGATGCTCCTGTTGTAGATGATGACGATATCGCATTGCAGCTCCTAGACGAGAATTTCTTAGCAGAATTCGACGACAACTACGGTCTTCTGGCTCCAGCCCAAACCATTGTTGTACGCGCCTACTCAGATGACTCAGATGATCAAACGCTCTGGGAGATTCAACCCCGTTTTATTGTCCTCTTTGACCCGAATCAAGACTTTGTTCGAAGAATCGAGGTATATCCGCATCCATACGGTATTTATCTCTTATCTAACCCATTACTTGCGCTTAGGTATATCGTAGCCTAAGCCCTGGCCTAGGCGTTAGAGTGTACTTCATGATATACAAGAATAGTTGCGAAGAGCACAAATATCTGGCAGGACTAAGGAAAGAAAAGGAATCCTTTGAACGGCTGATCAAGGAACGAGGGGTGTGTCTTGTCCCGTCGAATCCAATTTCTTGCTCTGACCCTTGCGGCTACTTAGACAATGCTTCTTCCAATATATGAAGATCGCTCAGTCACACCGGCGGATTCCATGATTCGAACGATCAGCTCACGTGTTGCAGGTGGACAGAAGGACGTGACAAAAGGACCATCGCAGGTAGACACCTGTTCTAGATCGTCTTTTCCTTACTCATGATTTGTTAGGTTATTGTCGATATGCGGGAATTTCGCTCAACACTCCCTTCTCTGCTTCATGCGTCCAGGCTGCTGGTGATCCCAGCTACGTTGACTGTTGGCGATTACATCCTCACTCCCGATATCTGTGTGGAACGTAAGAGTATACCCGATCTGGTTTCTAGTTTTAATAGCGGAAGATTGTAAGTAGGCCTTCAACGAAATGTTATCAGAACGAGTAATTGATTACTTTCTAGGTACACTCAATGTGAAATTATGTCGGCGCACTATAAGCAACCGATTCTACTAATTGAGTTTGAAGAAAACAAGTCTTTTTCGTTGGAGGTCCGGAATTTTCGATTCTCAAAGAAAACAGTTGACTCATAAATTATCTAGACCGTTAGTGATCTGAAGAGCTTTGCAAAATCAACAGGAAAATACCCCGCCAAAAAGGGTGGCCCCTCGTCAGCCCAAGAATCCAAGACCTATGCGCCCCCTTCTATCCAATCAAAGCTCGTTCTCCTCACCCTCACTTTTCCGCGCGTCCGCATCATCTGGTCGTCTTCACCGTATGCCACGGCGGATATATTCAACGACCTTAAGCTGAATAATCTCGAACCAGATCCCGCCAAAGCGATCTCGATAGGTGCAGAGGAGGACCCCGAGGCCGGCGCTGGCGTAAACAGCGCTGCCGAGGAGCTTCTGAGATCACTACCTGGCATTACCAGTGCTAACATGAAGAAAGTGATGGCTGCTGTCAGTAATATGCGCCAGTTTACCGAGTTGCCCTTGGAAGAAGTACAGAAGCTTTTGGGCAAGGAGCCCGGAAAATTGTGTTGGGAATTCATGCATAAGGGAGATGCAAGGTCGTAGTACTGAACATAGATCCCATGATATCTGTACAATCTTTTTTTTTTGAATTTCGGGGTTGCATTACGTTCAATAAAAGCATGAACATAGACGATGGATTGATTCTCTGAACTAACATTAACTTAAAGGAGCAGTGTTGACACTACATGCTAGTAATCATTTTCTCGAGGATATGTACTTACAGGGCTGTTCGGCTACTTATAGTCATTCGATGCAACCTAAGCTTTTCTTTCCTTTCTTTTTATTCTTTCAACAATTTATCGCATGTTTTATTCGAAAAGAGCCCGTTATTAGTTTCGACGACTTTGGTTTTAGCGACTTGCGTCCTGTATATGAAACTCTGGAGGCAACAAGAAGCGGAGTTTGTGTCAATGTGCCTTGGTGGTGATCTTCAAGCGTGCAATAAATAAATAAACAGCGAATAAACATAAACGATCGAACTACAATAGATACAAAAAGTCCACAGAGTGTATGGAAACCGATGAATACCGCTTCACATTCAGGCCAAGGTCCAGAGGAAACTGAGAACGAGTTGAGCCAGCGTTGCTACTGCGAATCGGTTTGGCGTAAATGTAGCGATTGAACTTGCGCTACTTGCGTGTGTCGACGACGAAGTACTGACAGATGGAGTAGCACTGGTAGTATTAGTAGGGCTAGAAGAATTACTGGTCAAAGTTGAATTGACAACTACAAAAAGAAAGGAAAAATCCACCTTAGACTCCAACATTCTCAAACCTGATAAGGGGTAAAGCAATTTGAAAAACTCGCCTAAAAGGGCAAGGTACGAGCCCACTGTCATCCTAGCAAACATCTTATTCAAGTCGTCACCCGTTCCAGTGTCGTACATATCGCAAAGGGCTGCGCTATACTTTTGATCTAAGAGATAAAGGAAGATAGGGTTGAGGAAAGCACTGTCGCGGGTTCGCGGGTACTTTTGGATGTGGCGGTAACGGCCGCAAAAACCTCCCAATCTATAATTTGTCCGTCACAATTTAGAATTTGCTAATTTTTTTAAAAGCTCAGAATATTCACCTGTCAAGACATATGAGTTACGACTGTCAAGCGGTACGCCGAATACAGCTATATTTGAAAGAAAAAAATGAGAATTCTAGCACATTGATGAATTAAAGTTTGCAATCGAGTTACACTTGGATGTCCAATACCAATTATCCTCTAGAATGATATTAGTCAAATTTTATATCACGTTTCCGAGAGCAACAGCATACTTACGCATTTGATAAACCGAATCATTGAAAAGATTCAACTGAAGCAGCTTGTCTGCGAATAAATTATACATTGTCCCCCAGCTAAATGTTTCTAATTAGAAGGCAAGACAAAAATGTCAAAAAGGCTCATGAGGCGTACGTTTCATTATGTCCGTACTAGGAAATCATATAATTCCTGAGTATTCAGCCGTGCGGGAAACAGAAATATTTCTCAACTCACAAGCAAGTTCAAGTGACTATTATCCTGAGATGTCGCCTGTTGAATGATCTGGGAAGCATAACTGGTCGCAAGTGACTATAAAGTCTAGCTGTCAATGTCATGCTTCTATGTGCGTAACCCAACTATTTTTTTTACCGTGTAATTCGTAGCATCTGATGTCTGACCCACAACTGAAGCAATCTTCGACATGGCTCCGAGACCAATTCCGCCTTTGATCGCTAAGTTGGTCATGTTGGCAAGAGGGGATTCAAAAATGTCTGTGGTGCTTTGTTTAGGTGGATAAGGTGTGTTACTGGCTAGATATTCTGCCCATTGCTTAATTAGGGTGTAATAAAAAGAGCAGATATGAACATCCCTAACATAAAAGAGTGAAAAAAAATTACATATTGTGTAATATACGTTTTATCCTGTGTCTCCAAATAATGGCTATATAACATGATGATCATGTTTCCAGATTCTAGAAGCGCTTGTCAGCGAGATATCCGGGTTCAAGTAGTTATACTCACCTTCTACTGGCATCTGTATGCCATTCAAGGCGTCATTGCCGGTTGCGTTGGGATAAGTACTCCCCAAGTCGTGCGCTGCGAATTTCTCTGTGTACAGACCCGACGCAGCTTGATACTCCAGAAGAGGTTTAAGCGCATAAACCCCTAGATCTGGATTTGTATAAAGATAGATCGGCCAAGAAGGATAGAGTACGTCTACTACGCATGCAGGAAGAGTACCGGGTGCTCCCTAAAATTTAAAATTTAAAAATATTTTTTAAAACAAAAAAAAAACCGGACCGTACAAGATCTCTAGTAAACACTAAGATATCACTGGTGTTCCACCCACCGGAAGAAGTTTTTGATATCGTGATCTCATTCCCAGCGAGTGCCTGAGCGACGGACAGTGCCGTGATGTGAGCATACTCACTAGATACACTTGCTGAATCACTATATAGCCGGTTATCAAAACTTATCGAAGCGGATAGCGCATTGGCGTAATCATTATAGTGAAATTCGATCTGCAAAGTTTTCCTTTCAGTACGAGGGAATGGTTTCTCACCAAAGCCAAGAGACTAACGGCATCATCAATAGTTGAGAAACTACTCCAGAAATACGCGCTTCTGTTCTGCATCTGGCCTTCTGATACAATAAATTGCACTTGTGGATCGCGTACATGGCCCAGATTGAATACGACGCTAGCGGAGCTATCCTTTGTAACGTTTCCCAGGTCCTTGGCAAACGCAAATACTGGCCAATCCGTATTAATGGACCTGAAGTTCTTGTCTTGCGTGTTGTTCAGGTACCCACAATCAACGAATTGCTGACGCAAGAGAATGTCTTGACCAGTCTGCCAAGAGAGCCCGGTGTCGTTGGCAGTGGAGATGTACATCGACCCATAAAGGATGCGGTCGTCAGACTCTCCAAAAAGTTGCTGGTCTTGTAATTGGGTCTGATGCGTTACAATTGAGGAACCTGCAGATGTGGACCATGTGACATTTAAAATATCGGTGCTGGCGACCCACTCCGCACTGATGTCAGTATATACCTCAACAGAATGAGATTCTCCATCGTCGGATGATGCACTGAAGGAGTAGTATGAGAAAGGAAGGGATTGCAAGGTCAAATTATCGGGCTGAACGGGGTTTGAGAAGGAGGCAGTTATGGTAACGTCTCCAGTAGTGAGGTTGAAAACGCTCTGGGTCAATGAAAACTAAGAGGGGAAAATAGACTTCAACAAGCGGTTGTAATGCAGAGAGCGGCGAGTGAACTACCTGTGCGCTCTTTGCTGTTGCCTTGTTTGCTTTAATGCTTGGAACTCCCATGATTACATACGGGACATTGTCTACTCGGACATATCCCGCCCATCCAAGAGTCTATAGGCGTTCAAGTGAGCACTGTTGCTGTGATTTGTTAAGACCAGCCAGAGCTTACTGCGCCATCCCAGAATGAAGGCCATGCAGCATTGAGAGCAGTACCGTTCCCTTGCGGCAGCCATGCAGATAAGTATGGTGTTCGTACAGCAAGAGGATATGCGGGAGGGGTAGTTGTGACAAATTGGGCGTAAATTGATCTGAAAAAAAGAAAACAGAAGGTCCACACTGCAGCAAGGATACACCTCAGCATATTGTGTTGAAAGAAGAGGATAGGGATACAATGTGCAGAAATGGAACCTCGAAACTCATGGAGCTTTACTCGCAAAAAAAGCCACAGATAAATATATATTGATGATCACGAAGCCTCAATGAATGAAGCGGGGCGAGTCACTACATGAGTTGAGAGCCCAGCTCCCAGCCCGGGACTAATCATGGTCATCAACCGATCAATACCTTGATGGAAGTGATCAACGATACTGCGTCGTCTGTTATGGGTATTTGCATTCTTCATGTAACTTCTCTATCTGGAGAAAATTCGACCTTGTTTTCAACATGGTATGTTGTCTTGTTGTTCAAAAGGGAAGGATATGAAATATTTGCAAGCTAAGATCAAGTTTTTCACTTCGAAGAAGACATAGAATGATAAATGAGGATGATAAGATGGTATCGATGTAACACAATTATCATAATTATAATTATCACTAACACCGCAGCAACATGTAATGGGACATGGTGATATTTGAGAGTGCTGAGACGTGAGTGAGCCTCTAGCTTTCACATGAAAGCAATCAATCCATTGATGACAAAAGGTCCAATCTTCATTCAAGTACTACATGCCCAGAGACCGTCGACTACTAGCCTGAGTCCGTATAGTCCAAGTCAAAACCACAGTAGAAAAAGAATGAGCGGAGCGAAGGTTGGAGTGTACCCATTAGGAGCGAAGCTAGTGAAGCTCGGAACAAACACTGCGCTTCTTTTCTTACATAATTACCATTCCTGATCGTAGTACACACTCCGTACTCAGGCTACTTAGTACCCTAATCCCAAGACTGACTTTTTCTCAGGTGGACGTATGCAGTATCAGGGCACAAATCTGGAGGAACTTCAACACTTGAACCGTCCCTTGATATTGATCTTGCTTCTCTCTATAGTCTGAGATAGTAACAAATTCTCAGGATGATGGTCGCCAACGGAAGGGAGTTTTTGCCCTATAGAGAAAGCCAAGAATGAAGCCAATCGAAGACAGTCATCATGATCGAGGTGTAAGGAAGTACACTTTGGAGGCAAGTGGTCCCAACGACAGTCGACGCTAGTACGGCATAATGGCCATGCCTCAGACATTCCGCAGCTTTAGGATCATAAACCGGGATGAAGCCAGCACAGTAGCCGGCACCAATTTAAATGTTATGTTCGATGATGACACAAAACAGACCCAATAGCGAGTGAATCACCACCAAGATTCGTGGGAAAAAGGTTGGCAGCACACGAACCATGGCTTGATAAACGCTTGCAATAAATCGAATTATTTCCTGAATCGTGAGAATCCATTAGAGCATAATAAAAGAACGTACAGAAGCAGGGCTAGCGGGTAAGGACGAATGTAGAACACGAGCATGCCAAAGCACAGTACAAAACAACAAAAATCTGGGTATGAGCACACAAAAAAGACAGTCAAGAAAAAAGGATAGTGGGATGAATTCCAGGAGCGGAAAGATGAGAATAAATGCAAGGGATGATATCATAGGGTGAGAGAGAAAGGATGTTCAATATCTACGGCCAACAGCAGCAGCAGCACCGCCCCCACCGACTATACCCTCGATCGAATGGTGTTCCAGATCGTTCCTAGCCTTGAGTATAGCCGCGTGCATTTCCTTCATGACGTTTCCAAGTTTAACACCAAAGCGACTGAGGATATCCCTCTGCCATGCGTCGTACTTGGCATTCACTCGCGCTTGCACCTGCTCGTAGTCGATGACGCATACACCGAACGCCCTTTGCGTTTCTGTCGTATCGAATGTCGAGCGGGCCTTCTTGATCTCTGTTAGGAGTTGCTGCCAGTGTGCAAGATCTTCGCCAAGGCGGTTGAAGACGTATTCGGCTTCAAGGTCCCAGAGGGATTGGAATTGAAGCCATTTGTTGACGTATGCCTTTAGTTGCTGGACTTTGGCTTCAATGAGGGAGAATGGTCGCCGGAAAATCTCTTCCGGCAATTGAGTGAGCTATGAGGGAGAATTAGAATCATAGATAGGCGAGGGTAACACGATGTATGTATTACCAGTGAGGTGTACGTTGTCTCAGCGGATATGCTCCCTTGCATCTGAAGACCGATTTCGTATCGAGAGCTCTGAATCCGTTGCAGTCGGCATACGATACCTATTCAATGGCAGGTTAGATCTACGTAGTGAGTTAAGATTTATTGAAATATATTTACCCAACCATTCGTGTAATTGACGAATCCAAGTCTGACGGGCGTATTCTATTGGCGGGTCCAAGAAGATAACCTGGTTTTGTATCCGGATTTCGTGCACAATGGGCTTCAATGTCATATTCTCCTCTAGGAACTGTAACCGGAGTAAGTCGGGTTACAACGCTAAAATAAAATAAAATAAACTGACCTTTTCCTCCTTTGCACCCTTCACTGTCCTCCTCTTGCCTACCACATCCCTCAGAGGTGCCGAATCGTCCTCAGATCGATCGAACTCGGCGCACCATACCTGAATGATATGCGTCAAGCGCTGCAGCAAGATGGTTTCTATTCGCTTATCCAACTCGGCAACCCAATGTTCCAGATTGGCGTAGCCCTCTAGGTTCAGTCGGTCGATCTGAGGATCGAGCCCGCTTATTAGACTGTCGTCAATCCTTGTTAGTTAAAAGAAGCCCATACCGCCGCTTGGACCTTGGTAAGAAGCTCAGTGAATGCTTCGGTCGTATACGAGCATGAAGAAAGGTCTTCGATGGCTCTAAGCATGTCCTTGTACAAGTCAATAACATTGTTTGTCTTGTCCTAAACGGAGCATCAGCACCACTTGCGGGAAAAGGTGGAGAACAAAAAGCTAACCTGGAACACGGATACGACGCTCGCAAACTCGCGCACGAATTGAATATGTCGATTGTCCCGCCCATCAGTACTGGCCACATAGCGAGAGGTGTCGTACTGGTTTACAAAGTAATCCCACTTGATATTCATGCCTACATGGCAAGAAGAAGAAGAAAATGAGAAACCAGACGAAGATGAATAATTAGGGCAACCGACAACACCTTTAGAAATCATCCTCTGCGACTCATTCCTATACTCAGCCACGAGCCACTCAATCCCCTTGTTATTCTCCACCAAATCCAACGTCTGCCCATACGTCCTTACCGTCTCCATCAAGCTCACAGCATGAGGATACACCCTCTTCGCGTCCTTGGCCATATTCGTGATCGCATGCGGCACTTGGAAATTCAACCAGAGCAGATTCCTGACTTCCTTGAACAGCGTGATGATCTGCGGATCAAAGTTCACCGCGAGCTGGTAGCCGCCCCCACGGAGGCGGACGATCTCGAACAGGCGCCCCTGCACGCCCATCTCGCGCCGGTCGATCTCGTGCCGCCACGCCTCGTATACCGGCCGTGTGTCGAGCTTCTTACGGAACGCGGTCGACTCGGCTTGTAGCTTTTGACCCTCGGCGTAGAGCTCCCAGCCTTTGCCAAGCACGTCCTCGACGCGTTTCATGTACGTGATCAGCTGTCGCTCGATTTGGCGCGCCCAGATGATGGCGCCTGCGATGGGCGGCAGGTCGCGCATTTGGGACATGTGGTAGGCTTCGGAGAAGCGGTATTGTGTTTTGAACTGTGGCAACCCTCAGTCATTGAATGGATGGTGAAGACGGGATACGCATACCTTTTCGTGTAGACGTTTGATGTCCTCTTTGACAGAGTCAATGAGTTGAGTTTGGTACTCTTGAATGGCTCCACGAATCTATTTAATTTGTAAGATGGCATGAAAAGAAGCGATCGTATTAAGAACAAACCTTTGGCCGCACGAACAACGCGTTGAATTTCGAAAATACGCGGAACATTTCGTTGGCGTTGCGAGCTGTACCCAACCTGTCTCGCAATCGGGCAATGATCTGGTTTTCTACTCTTGCCACGCGCTCATTGTATGCGTTCTCAGCGGTCATCCAGATCTCGTTTCCCTCTAACGAATTTTAATCAGAACCGCTGTAATAGAAAATACGAAGAAGACCGAGTCATACCAACAGAAACATCCAGCACATCAATACGCTTGACAATCTCATACGCCTCCCTAACCTCCTCCTCCATATCCATCCCACCCACCTCCTTGCCAACACTTCCAAGCCCCTTCGTTGGTCCGGTCATAACAGCAAGCTGTTCGTGCTGCTTCCGCCAGTCTCGCAAATACCGCGTCCGTTCCTGCAACTTCTGATGCGCAGCATTGACTTTGATAGGGATGAACTTCTCCGACCGTTTGCGCGTCACTTCACGCGCGACATTGGTGAACTCCTTGATGAGATCGTCCCATGTACGGAACACAGCCATCGTCTGCGTCATAAGTCGTTCAAAGGTTTCGTATGGCGTATATGCCAGTCGATGCGAGGTGAGCACACGCAGGAGCTGGTCGTTGAAGTCGCGTGAGATGGCCTCGACGAGTGGCAGGGCACGGCGGATGGGGTAGGGCGAGAGCTTGAGTTTGCGGTTGATGTGCCCAAAGATGAGCACAAGTGAGTCTTGAATCCTCTCCAGGTCCGTGGCAGCCAGCAACTCGTTCAGGGGGAAATCCTTCATGAGGAGGTTGTATTTGTGCACTGTAATTTGTTAATAAATGTCAGCACTATATGAATTGGGGCTCACCTTTGTCTGTTGCATCCTTGAGGCCGGTATCAGCGATGAAACTAACAGTGGCCAGGAAACGTTTTGCATTCCGCAGACAGTCCATGACCATGTTGACCTCTTCGCTATGTAATTGGTTTTCGATGCCCTCCAGCGCCCGCTCTACACTCAGCCAAAAGTTGATTTCCTGCGAAGCCGTGCCCGATGATACGTCTCGCGATAGCTTCGTCACAGCCTGGATGGACTTGATCCATCCGTTCACGTGGGCGTGTAGGGCATTGAGGAAGTTGCTGTCCGTGAGCAGTTTTGTAGGGATATCAGAGATATTAGGCCTGCGCCCTGCAGCCTGTGCTTGTTCAACGGCTCGCTGGATGACAGGGTGAATTACTAGATGAATCTCGGGGATCTCAACATTTTGCTGTAGATGTAACAGGGAAAGCTCGAGTTCGGCAAACTTTTTCTTTGTCATTGGAATTCCTGAGGAGAGGGAGGAATAAATACATGGAAAGAAAACAAAAGAGACATGGATTCTGCCCACCCATCTTGCTGTCACCGCCTTCTTTAGCACCTCCCCTCGCACCGACAAACGCATCGAACCAAGGCTTAATACCGCTGCTTACGACAGCATGCAAGCTTTCGTAGGGTGTTTCATCGCCTCCAAAGAGATTGAGGATGTGAAGTTGCGTGGCAAGCGGCGAGACCATATCTAGCACAGGCCCTCTTTTGATGAGAGCGAGACTGGTTACATGTCTCGGCGAATAAGACAGATGCGAAGCAAGCTGATAAGTGTACGTCGGCAGCGATCCCTCTAATAGAGATCAGGACCAAGAGCATATCGGCAGCCAGACGAAGCAATGGTTACCTTCCTCGGACTCTTCCCTGACTTTAATGATATAGATCACGCTTCCGCCTTCAGAGGCAAAACGGGTGACGCGTTCCTCGAATTCATCATCGAATACAGAATCGAGCTCTTCTGGCTGGGCACCGAGCACGGGTGGCAAGAGGGAGGTCAGATATTGGCGAAACAGGGATGTATCGAAGGCGACGGTGGTCGACGGCTCGAGTTCATGGATGCCATTGCCATTTGTGAGGGCGTGAGGGAGGCCGTTAATGTCTGGAGAGGTCATCTCTGACCAATCGGGGCTCGTGGGAGTCGTGGGCAGAAGAGGGTGCGCCGTGTATGCGCCGTCGTATTCGTTGTCGTCGTCGTCGCCGTCGCCGTCGCTGTGTACGCTGGCGGCTAATGGACCCTGGACACTACTAATGGCGCGCCATGTGTTTCCGCGACACGGTCTCGTGCTCACTTCAGGCGGAGATCCAATTTCATATGTCGGAGTTTACACGCAGGCGGTTCGTGCGACGCCCATGGGCTTCACTGGCAGCAGTCGTGTATCATATGATGCTGCTTGCCGTGTCTACTCTCTAGATTAATATCTCATTGCTGCCGGCATCCCTTCCACTATCTGGGTGTTTTTCTGCTCATCACATCTGAAGAGGTAAATTTGTTTGCTGCATCACGATCCACGGGGCGCTGCATACAGACAGTAGTAAAGGACTCTGCGCTCCAGATCCACATACATTATAATAATGCTTCGTCGTCCCTCTTGCCTGTCTCTCATCCATCGAGCACGCCTGGTCTGACTAAAGACCATTCAGGATCATGAGCGAACTCCCCCCCTTTCGCGTGCACCACAGGCACCGTGCCCCCAAACCCCCACGCAAGTCTAGCAGCAAGACTACAGCGCCCACGAACCTCGCGCCGGCTGGCCCCTCGACATCCGTTTATTCGACATCATCGGCCCAAAACTCTAATAATACAAGCATGTCGATGCCATCGTCATCTATATCGCTGACACCAGGCGTGTCCATGCCACCATTCCCCGGCCCCTCACTCACCTATACATCCGCCCTCATGCGAAGCGCTACGGAGATCATCGATCAGGGACCGAATTTATTCCAGCCCACCTCGGAAGAGAGCTTTGAACAGAGTCTCATGGCAGGCGGTTACGGTGTATACGTAAGTCGGCCCTGGATCACCTCCTCAATCTTATCCAGATGCATTAAATATCAGAACTCAACTTTTTAGCGCACAATGGAATGGAGCGGAAATCAAAATCCCGTCACGGTAAAGTCACCGCCGCCTGATAATCCACCAGTGCAGCCGCCGCCAGTGGTCGAATTAAGCAGCCGCGAACTTCGCAAGCGTGCTCGATTGTCGGCCTTCTTCCCTTCTACTTCAATACCCTCGATATCATCACATCACACGACAGTAACAGACAGCACATCCGGCACAACCGGTGCTCGAGGTCGTCCGAGAGCAGGGCCGTCTTCTCCATCTAAAACTCGCAAGAAGAGATTGGAGGAAGACACACGGCCGTCTAGTACGCTAGAAAGGAGGCCAAATTGGCCAGACGACGAATTCCCATGGGCGATGCGTCTTGCCGAACGACGGCGGTGGCTAGACCGACAGAGAGAGGAGAACATGAAATGGATCGAGAAATATCTCGAAAGTCAATCTGAAGACGACCTAGAGGACGAAGAGCTGGATGAGACCATATACCAACAATCGGAGTACGATGCTCACGGTCTGGGAGGCATTTACAATGGATTTAATCCGAGAAGGACAAACGCTTTCTTGTCAGGATCACCAAGCAGGGATTTTACACCTCACTCGGTGACACAAACACCGGAACCGCCACCACCATCATCCCCCACGACTATTGGTCCAGGTACGACAAAACGTGAAGCTAATTCTAGCTCGGGCAATTCTCCTCAACAGGATGATGCCAAGGCGGCCTTGATTCTAACGAATTTTGCGCGTTCCTTACGGCGTAAACGTGAGCGTTCAACACAGCAATCATCCGCTTCGCCCCGACTTGTATAATTCTTTCGATTCGCACGTTTCATGTATGCCTATTTATCATGTGCACAGATGCTACAAGATGTAGGAGCTGATAGCAAGTTGTCTACGTATCCATCTCATCTCACCCTCCTTTACCGACTCAATACCTATCACGTCCTGGATATCAAACTCCACACTGTGGTATTGCGTTCAATCTTGCGATTAAATCATAGCCCAGTCCTCCTTACCACAGCATGACCATGAGCAGACTTTTTTCCCATCTATATTCAGCCTATGGATATGCAGCATTTTTCCCCCTTTTTTCGTTCTCGTTGTCGATGTAATGCTTGTATTTGCTTTCTATATCATGTATCATAATATTACATCTCACAAACCGAAATGTTAGAGCACCGCTTCCCGCTTGATCATATTCTTCATGCGCAATACAGGTGGGTGAGTAAGCCGATAGAGAAGGATCCAAATAGCATTCAATACCATATCCCACAACATCAGGGGCAAGGATCTATGAGGAAGAAATGCTGAAAGGCGAAGTCTCTTCCAAAATGGCGGTGACGGATGATATTGTGTCAAAATCTCTCAACTCAAATCTTAGATCGAGTTCAAGATCAAGGCGAGTCATTGGTCGAGGTCAAGTCAGTCAAGCACCCAGCGTAAAAGATCAAAATAAGAGCGCAACTTCAGCGATGACTCGCTTAGAGGAATAATATAACTCTGGGATTTCTGTGCGGCTATCTTGATTATTGGTATCCTCGTTAACTAGGTCTAACTTTTTGTACAGCCCAAAAGTAATATTATCGCCGAAATGCTCTCGGGCCCCTGTTTAGGAAATATAGGCAAGAAAAGGCTTGTAAGTTGTAACAGAACTGGAACGCTAATACGGAAATCCGTTACCACTTAGTAATATACATGTAGAAATACGCGCGGGAAAACAGAGGAATAGAGAAATAACGCTTTGAAAACATCGACGACAAAACTCACACTCATTCACCGGTATTGTAGTCAGGATAGATATATTAAATCTAGCGCTAAGGCTCAGGGAGATTCATACTTTCAAGAGATCCATTGTAAACATACCAGTATAACAGGTACCGCTTTCAAGGACGATAACATTGAGTCCATGTACTACCGTGCAAGAAGCCGCGGATATCCAGCCGAATGGAATTTCCAGCTATAACAAAAAGCCTCGCAGGCAAAATGATCCCTGAGTAGAGTTCCTTGGGGATCCAGAACAATAATTCTTTGCTGTTGTCAGGATATGCAGGAGTAATCCACCGATTTTTGCGACTGAATGATAATATTAAAGCTGTGTTACTAAAGTGCATACAAAACACTCAGATAATATGCACACACAGAAACATATCATTGCTGCACATCTTTATACAATGTCTTAACAATAACGATTACACAGCAATAAATTTCTCAATGGTAGACTACACTATCTAGTCCAGCTACAGTTTACTGGCACTGATTTATACATCATTGGCTTTAATGCATAGCATGCATCTAGATTATCCTTGCTCTCAGGTTTAGCCCTTGGTGCATCCTCGAATGGCTCTCGAGACATAAGAAGAGATGCATATGTTGCTGATTCCGTGTCAGGGATACATCCATAAGTAGCAGATGTGCAGCCATAAACTGTGATTTCGTAATGCCGGGTTTGAATGTCATCATTGGAAGAGCTAGTATAGCCAGTCTCTCTCTTCACTGTATGAACAACTACTCTTTCTTTCTCCGCATGCTTCGCCGCACCGAGTTGCATAACTATACATATTATAGGACGGCATTTGTCTATTGGGCCCGCGAGTCCAGGTTTTGGGAACGTTTTCGCAGGTTCTTTTGTATTTTTGATCTGTAGTTTAAAGATGCTCATGTTCTCGACTTTAATCTCGGTATTTAAGCCTCCGAAATGGATAGGTATTCCAATGTCTTGGTTTTCTTGATTATCGTATGCTTGCATGGCTGCCCCACGTTTCAGCAGTTCAAACCCAAACCCCACCCCAAACGATTCATGGTTACCCAGGCGCACGAAGTGCGAAAAGTTGACGTAGCTACCCAAAAATGCTTCCGCAAGAATTTTGTTTCCGGGATATTCATGGACAGGCTTTGCGGCGCGGACTTTCTTCCAGACTTCGGCAGAAAGCAAATCCTCCAAAAGATTTAGGAAGCAGACCGGTTGATGGAAGTGTGACCCATATTTCAGCTCTGGATTTTTGCGTATTACTTCCAGATCATGGGCAATAGTAAGAAGTAGTCGAGCGACAGTCTCTCCCCGTTCACCTCTGGCAATGAGGCCGTTGTTGAGTGCATCCACCAGTGTGTTTGGCGCAACGTGAGTGATTGTGCGTGATTTCAGGTCAGCACCATTGAGTAGCCGAGCCGCTGCCCCAGAAATCATTGGCTCTGATGGGAATCCACTCCATATGTATTCACGGCTTGCTGGAATAACGAAGACACAACGCATGTAAGACCTGACCATCTCGGATTGTTCTTGGCGGGAATTATATGGATCGAACTGCAGCAGAACACGAGAGTCGAGTGCCGCAAGAAGAATATTCTTGCCCTCGTCACTTGTTATCGGTACATCCCATCCGATTTTCATCAAGGCCAGCTCAATCGTTGGGTGCATCGTAATTGCTGACCGAACCGCGGGTTTCTTTGAGGCGCTCAGGTAGTGACTATACCACCTATGAGATCGCAAAGCTATAGCTACTGAAATTTCCGATAAATTATGCTTACCTAAATAGGGCGACCAAACTTAGTCATCTGTTCGAGTTTGCAAACCCCTTCCAGACTCAATTTTCGTTCGCTTTTGGCCAGGGTCGTAAAGTTTTGGGAGATTCCATCGAACGGTAATTCGAAGAACGGCGGGATAAGATCGAGTGAATTCCGTACTCGCAAGGATGGGTACCTTGTTCTCGTTGGAGAGAATGAATGTAGACTTGTGTTGGTAGAAAGGAAGACGAAAAAGATTGGCACATCAGCTATATAGCTCAAAGCGTGCATAAGGGCGAAATAAGAGTTTGAATCTTTGTCACTATGCAACGTATGTGCTTCGTCAAAATAAACGATTGCGCGAAATCTATCCCCAATATCGCCATGCAACTCCTTTAAGCGGGAACTAAATTCCCAAGCTGCGTCGACTAGTTCCGCCGCGCGATCTTTGAGGTTGACCCCTTCTTTTTTTTCAATCTGTACGCAGATTAATCATCTGAGAAGAACAGGAAGGAAAAAGAAACGAAAAACCACCATGGCGTTTGCAATTACTCGATCGTAGAATTGGGACCTATTTGTTCCAACACTATCACTTGTCGAACCTTCTTTCATCCACTCATACCATTTCATAGCGATCCCTGCTGCGGTGTCTTCCGGATAGGGCCCGAGTTCAGCGAGTGTTTGAGTAAACAAAGCCTTCAAAAATGAGTAGTGTCTTTTCAGCGCTGCTTCTTCAGTGCTTGTCCCTTTCGCAATATATTTGCGAACATTTGCATCAGCAGGAGGATAAGCTATTAAAAACATAAATCAGTTTCATGCCTCATTGCCTCAAGAAATGATTTCACTTTTCGTGTAACCATCAGTTATTTCCTCGAGATTGAGAGGGAGGGTGAAACGAAGCTTTGCTGAGTGGTCCACAAGACGTGATTTGCCCATTCCGGAGGATTGGACAATTGGAAAAGAACGATTGGAATGTCTGCTTTTGGTTGGCGTGTAAAGGTCCATGGTCTTCAAGAGGATATTTGGAGATGGAGCAGTGTATTCGTGCTCAAATGCATTCCTGAAGTCTTTTTTTTTTGTGTGTGATGAATGAAACAATCAAATATACAGTACTAAAAACAACCTTCTACTAAGATTCATCGCTAGAATTAGCTCAAGTGCATTGAAAGGGGATAAGGGAGTCTTACATGCAACAGCAAAATCTGATATTCTTAGTCTTTTGTGATTCCCGTACTTCCGTAGTAGGTACTTGTAACGGATCGAGACCCTTCGGAGTGAGGCTGACCGGTTGGGTGATATGACGCCTGTCACGTCGTTTTCAATATTTCTTATTTCTTCAATTTCTTGGTATTAGCTTACGACAGGTTTCCATTCCACAAGGAATATGTTTACATTCTTCAGTTGATTTTCTTACATTTGCATGCTCGTGATTTTCATCTTAGGATAGGTATAAATACGGACCATGTATGTAGTCGAGTAGGACAGGCAATCGACATTTTATACCAGTTCTCTCTCTCTTGTGATTTGTCTCTAGTGACGTCCCTGGTCGGACGTGACAGTACTATACTCACTGGCACTCGCTTCTGTTAGTCCACTTCTAATTGACGCAACTCTTCTCGAATTGCTGGGATTCCGCAGGACTAGTGAGCGTCTTTCGCGAACTCGCTTGTCATTGCAGTGAGTTGTAGCCTGAACTTGAACATGATTTCGGCATGTCTATATAACCGGCGGAAGCACTGGGCTCGGCCTGTCTCTGGCAATTCTTCTCGTAAAAAAGATGGCACACGTCTCTATTGTAGCTCGAAACCAGGAACGGCTCAATAAAGCTCTTGAATTACCCGAGGTTGATAGTCAGATGGCTTGGTCGCTACTAGTACCGTACTGGTATTCACTTGGAGCTATAATCATATCTATAACCATACTCACTTGTACCAAACCCAAGACTGCACGTCAATCTCCTGTGAACCTGTGCGTCGATAAGATGGTAAATAAGACTTCGCACCAATATGATATAGAGGATTGGTTACCTCAGATATATCATCGACAATTTTTACAAAAATAGTGATGTTCTGCAACAGCGGCTTACAAACGTTGTATGAGCCCTGAATCTTCTTTACGCCCTCACTCGCCCCGGAAAGTAGCGTCCCAAAGACTTGTTTCTTTTTCCCTTTTGTGTTCATGATACTAGCTGTATCGTCTGCATCTCCAACGAGCGAGTCCAGCTGTGTTGATCCAGGATCATCGCTGGTTCGAAGTAGTGTTAGCCTGATAGACCCTCCCGTCTTGCGCATTTCATTATTCTTTTCCTTTTTAAATAGTGGTTGCTCAATACTCTTGCCTATATCCAATTCTTGAGACGATGCAAAACAAAAACAAGATGTCCTAATCTCACTGTTATCATCGCCAAGGAGTGCAAGAGCATCCACAGGTACATTCAATTCACCAACCATGTCGTCTTCCCCTAGGGAACGTTTGGCATACACTTGAATATTCATGCGCCCATCGTCCAACATAGTCGTATCACCGTGAATAGATCTTACAACTCTGAGTCAAGATATGTTAGATTCAATTACCTACAAGTATAGCTTGTCATCCCACTGAGGATTAGACTGTTTGATAGCTGAAGTCCATTATAGCTGATAATCCATGGTAACGAAGAGGTAGAAGGTGCCGATGTGCTTGGTGAGGGCCGTGCCACCAATGGCAGGCAAACCATGACAGGATACCTATAAACCATTATGGAGAGCGATGAATGAAAAACTGCAATGTAGATATTTCAAGAATATGACACACCTGAGACTTGAATATATGTTTCAGTGCTGAGCGACATTGTGAAGAGATTTTCGGTTCGATGTGAGTGTAGGTGAGAATAAGCGCCTATCTTTATCTGAATATCTGAAGTTTCGTGCTGGTAGGAATCTGGGCGAAATGTCGGTGATTAGACGGCCACGCGTTCGTCGCAGCAAATCATATTTTCACTTCCTCTAGAGCCACTCAGGTTAATATAATTTTAGAATTACAAGAGAAGCCTGCAATTGCAAAACCAGGACTAGGTCGCATAAGTAATAACCAACCATTGGTTGGAATTTTCTCTATTCATTCATGTAGTGGCTTTAGTGGTCGCCGCCACTGTGCAGCGACGGTAGGCCCATGAATAATAATATTAATAATAAAATGCAATGTTATATGTAAGATTAACGTAAGCACTGGCATCGGAACGAAACTCGGAGTGCTCGAAAACGGAGGCCGAATGCACCGGAATCAAATTCTGTCCATAATGAGGACTTTCAGCCAAGACTGATATCTGAATAATAATGGTTGCTTCGATAACTTATTACTACTAGCAGGCCGCTAAACCGTACAGAGCCACTCGCCCCTCTCCGTCTACCTCTAACCGATGCCATTCTTCTCAAAACGCTGGGATCCCGCAGGATTAGTGAGTATCTGTCGCGAACTCGCTCATCATTGCAGAGGACTGTAACTTCAATGATATTCAGCATGTCTATATAACTGGTGGAAGCACTGGGCTCGGCCTATCTTTGGCAGTTCTTCTCGTAAAAAAGAAGGCACACGTCTCTATTGTAGCCCGAAATCAGGAGCGCCTCGATAAAGCTCTTGAATTACTTGAGGTTAGTCGGGTGGCCTGGTCGCTGCTAGTACTAGTACTACACTGACGTTCACTTGGAATCATACTCACGCTCACTTTTACCAAAACCCAAGGCCGCACGACAATCTCCTGACCAAAAAATACGCGCATACTCCTTCTCTCTGAACTCCGCCGCAGAATCCGCTGCCGCTCTCGAGGCCGTATCGAATGCCTATGATGGCAAGGCACCCGATGCCGTGTTCATGTGTGCTGGTAGTTCAAAGCCCAAGTTCTTTGTCGAAATGGACGAAAACGACATGTCGAGCGGTATGGTGGCAGGCTACTGGGTCCAGGCCTGGACCGCTCTCGTAAGGATTCTTTGTGAAAAGTTTCAGTTCTGATAGCTAATGTCTACAATATTTCATATAGGCCGCGTCCAAGATGATGGTGCGCCAAGGCCGGAAGGGAAAGCTCGTATTTGTGTCTTCTACACTAGGTTTAATGTCATTCATCGGGTGGAGCTCTTATTCACCCGCCAAACACGCTCTTCGAGGTGACGCCCTTGCTCCTTTTATATATTCTTTGTTCTTAGTTTTGTCATATATATAGGACTTGCCGATACTTTACATTCCGAGCTTATACTCTACGACATCGACGTCCATATTTTTTTCCCGCCCACGATGAAGACACCGGGGTACGAAGAAGAAATGAAGACCAAGCCTAAAATTACGGCACAGATTGAAGAAGCTGATGGTGGTCTCAGCCCTGACCAAGCTGCTCTTGGACTTTTCAAAGGTAAACATAGACAACGTAGGCGCTTGTTTACAACTTGATCTTCATATGGTATAGGTGTACAACGTGGCGACGAGCACATCTCCTCCGATTTGATTACTTCGCTCTTCCGCTCCTCGACACGAGGTAGCGCGCCTCGATACAGCTTCTTCCTTGATGCTGTGTACGACATGATTGCGTTTGTAAGTGCAGCCACCATTCAGCCCGCGAGCTCCCGATTAATTCTCGGTAGATTGTAATGCCTATATGGCGCAGCTCTATAGACAAGCGGATTCGAGCACATAGGGCGGAGCATAAAGAGTATTTATCTTCTCGTGGCTTTTTCTTGGATGATACTCCCCAGGTGCATGATCCTCTGCCTGTATATTAAAAATTCCGCTAAGATGCTATCATATCCCACAGGACAATGGGCAATAGACATCACTGACATGCCTCTCGATAATCTTAATATTGGTTCCCATGACAACTAAGAATTCCTCGTCATTGTCAGTCTTGAAGCATGATGTGTGATTTATTTATTTATTTGCTGTCCTGAAAGGCTTTGTGGTCGCAAGCCGTGATTTGGGTATCACCGTTACAGTACCACTATTCCCTCTGTTGCTTTAGTTAACAGCTTGGATAGATATCCCGGCTCGGCATAATGCATACCTATGGTGAGTCCTTATTGTACGACACAACAACCAGGTTGATTGAGCTTGGAAATTTGATTCGGTGGGTAAGCGTTGGGGTAATCTAACAATCTGTTGTCAAGGCTATATGTGTAAGATATCAAAGTAGTGCACATTATCGAAAGTTGTGAATTCTAAAGGTATATCTGTCCACGACATCCAAGAAATTTTGATAAAACGGACTGCTCAGGGCAAATATCACAATGTGAGTATTTAAGTAGAGTAATCCAAAGACGTCCGAAACTTGATTTTCACGAAGAGAGCACCATAAATAAATGTACGATTCAAACTTTCACTTGAACGCTTCTATGGAACAAACGTGATTGACCAAAGTCTGTAGATATTTCTTCACCAACTGAAAGTATGATAATAATGAAAATGGTGCGTGCTCTCAAACTTAATAGTGTTTAGTGGGTTTATACGTGACAAGGACGAATGAGTAGTACTACTCCCCTCAATACTTGGTCTCCCATGAATACTACTCCTGGTCAACAAGCTTCAGTGTGATACCCTAATTGATACACTTATATTCCGAGCATCAAAGCGTAAATAGAGGAGGAAGCAACAAGAAGAACTTATTCAGGTTTTTTAATATCCAAGTGAATGTAGTAAACGGCCTGCCTAAGGAAGACCACATTTAGATTAGCGGTAGCGGCCAGGAAAACCATAATCACGAACGGCCAGTTCAATAAATTGGCTAGATATTCTGTAATTAAATCCTGTCAGTCTTATCTGGGATTTGAGGGTAAAATAAATAACAATAATAATAATAATAAAACAGGTATTGATGGGCTTGCCGTCAAGTTGTGCATCATCAGTGGTGCTAGGGACACATCTTTCTTTCCAGTCATTCATACTGCCATTCATCGGAATTCACAAGACAATACCATGGGATAGTGATGAAGAGCGTTCGGGCATGTGAAGTCGAAGTCTGAAACGGCCAGCACTGTGATCCGAGATTAAAGCTATCGAACTTGAAGCTTGAAGCTTGAAGAGCCGTTGCAAGCCGCGTTCCTTCATTCACTTACTGACCTGCGTTGAATTGATGTATTACTAGTAGTACTGGTGCCCCTCTTGCTGCTTCATAGACACGAAATAGAACAACCATAATCTCGGACACATTTTACTGCCCATAGGGTTCGGCTACTGCTAGTGGTGTATGGTACCGACCCAAATGCTATTCTTGATCAACCATGCTGGACCGGTTGTGCAACCACCAGTACTGAGCAGAAAACGCCAGAAACTACAGTGGCATACTTGCGTCCCCCAATCTTTCGGGAGTACTCTTCTCAGTGTCTTCTGATTACTCCAACCGGCTACTACTATGATGTATAGCCATACTCAGCATGCAAAGGGTGTTTTACATGGGCTGCTGAGCCCTTGACATTTTGTATATCGACTATCCCTTACGTTCATAAGACTCAAGCGATCTATTTTCAAACATGGGTCTAGAAGACTGTTTAACATGCTCAACCTCCTACTCACTTGAATGCAATAGGAACTTATCTACTAATTGACGATACACATCTGAAGGGGGTATTTTCGGCCAAACTCTGATTCTAAGTTCCCTTATATCCAGCTCTAGCACGTTCAAAACCCTCTTTCTGTCATAAAAAAAAATACCACGGACCCGGTTTTGTCCAGTGCTTTTCACGCTCCTGCATCCGGCCTCATCATTCCTGTGGCCAACGTCCATGGAGGATGTAGCAATGATGCGCACATGTCTTGTTCACCTGTCACATTTGAATACCCCTCAAGGAACAAGGGCAAGGAGTAATCGTGGCCTCGCGTTTAAGTTTCGCCAATGGACCGCCGGGAACTTTAAGGCCGTGCCTGAGAGCTGCGCTGCCCCGAGAACATTCAGCCACTGATCATAATGCTAATCCATTTTCGGTCTTCACCATGGGTCTGGTTTGAGAACTTTGACTTGCTCAGTTTATAAGTATTTCGAATTTGAATATGCGAACCATGTGGTCAAAACTCTGCGGATTCTTATGCCTGTGTGCTACATGTTGCTCATACTTTTTAAGGTCTAGGAATAACTACATGTCGACGAGCGTATGGCTTTCGTCCTATACTGCATCCAGCTCCTCCAGCACGGCAGTGAACAGGACCCTATCCATAACCGTTAGGATGATCATCAAATGGCGCAGAATGAAATGATGTATGAGCAACTCATGACTGACTTTGTGCGCCGCTGACATCGCTTAGGATAGCGGCGGCCTTCATGAATTGTCTGTTGTGGACTCACTACGGGTTTCAGAGCTATTCCGCAATGGAATTACAGATCCTCCGTAAGTATCTCAAAACGTGCGATATGTCATTTTACTACTCTACGGCTTTATCAGCGCAGCTGACTCCGGCCGGACGCCGAAATTTACATTTATTCTTAGGCACTATGGTTTGATTTTGTTTGGTCAGGATACTTGTTTTTCAAAATGCAGTTGTTCCTGTGTCCCGGGGAAAGAATGAATTGGAGTATAAAAGCAGCCATGACTCAACTTGTTGTTTGCTCAGACTCATCTCTAAGATCGTCTAATTCATTTCTGCATCGCTATGGCCGCTTTCCGCTCTCAACTCATTGCTCTCGCCATCGCTGCTTTTACGGCTTCCGGTGTC
This sequence comes from Agroathelia rolfsii, assembly GCA_018343915.1. Classification (NCBI taxonomy): domain Eukaryota; kingdom Fungi; phylum Basidiomycota; class Agaricomycetes; order Amylocorticiales; family Amylocorticiaceae; genus Agroathelia; species Agroathelia rolfsii. Next base: position 5,516,896 of record JABRWF010000002.1, read on the forward strand.
AAGGCCGTATCTGAGACTCACACCGTCAGCTTCGTGAACAAGTAAGTCCTTGCTCTCGTTGCCTCTTCAAATCATTGTCATCTGATTTGATATTCCGCATAGCTGTGGATATGGAACTGTAAGCATCCTTCTCGTCGAGCATCACTTTATGGTCAGAATCTGAAGGCCAAACTTTAGCCCATACTCCAGGAGCAAGGTGTTATTCTTGCAAACGGAGGCGATTATACTACCCCTGGTCCCATCATCAATGCTTATGTGTAAGTAGTCTTTTTCAATTAACAGCTATTATTCCGACTTATTTTAAATTGTAGATACCTTCAGACAGGTGACATGGTTCACTAAATTCACACCTATTATTCCACTTACATAGCCTGTTAGGCTACTGTGGTACTAACGGTGCAAATTGCACGACCTTTGATGTTACCCTGGAGAACGGGGCTTCGTCTGCTAACCTGGACTTAACGGCACCGTAAGCATTGGCTTTGTTTTCATAACTTGAATGTTCCTAGTGTTTATTTTTTTTCCTTTTCAGACGGGCTTTCTCTGTGCCCGGTGGTTTCGAATTCTACGATGGCTGCAGCGGATCCTACTTTTGTAATTTCATCTTATTGCTAAATACACTGTATTCCCAACTGATGTATTATATCTTTAGGTAATGACGCGCACTGCGGTGCTCTGAACATCCCTGTTGTGACGTGCACGGCTGATAATGTGAGTCGAACTATCTGCCCCCCGATGTCCTTTTTTTTATAACTTGTTTGCAGGACGACCTTCTCGTTACCTTCTGCTGAAGAGGGCCTTTCGTCGAATGAAATCAGCCAAAGTTAAGAAGTGTAGATGATACAGTAGCTTTTGTAGTAGCATCAACAAGTTTTTTATAATTGATGTTATTACAAAACGTTAATATATGTATATGTTTAGTGGTATCATAAACGGTTTCGACCATGATCACTATGATGAAGTCTCAGCATATTTAGCTCACGCTGAAAACCGGGTGATAGGCTGACTCTAAACAAGCAGTTATCCGCAATAGCATACCCGATACACGTGACGTCACCCCGAATCTGGGGTATTGGACTGCCTCCAAGTCCGTCTTGGCTATCAACACCACCACTTTCTCTGGCCTCGCAACGCATTCAACTGCTGCTCACACTCCTTCACTTCTGATTCTCACCTTACCAGTCTCTGCACTCAACCGCAGTAGTAGAGACATTTTTTCAACTTGCAGATTCAGAATAGTTTTGCATCCTACCCTTTCTCTCTCCTAGATCATGACTATATCTTTTCTTTCACGCAGCGGCTCACGTATCCTATTTACACTGACTCTCGGAGTTGTCTTCGTATTTTTTCTCTTTGCCAAAGTCCCTTATGCGCCCGAATATGAGGAGCTAGGTGGACGCCCCTACCCTATAGGGCACTTGGCTAAACTATCGCAGCGTCTTGCTACTCAGCTCGCGCAAAGCGAGTACGACTATCAACAGGCGCTCTTGCAGCGCCAAGATTTGATTGCCAAGTTTGGCCCTACCAAGGATCGTGTAGATTCGTGAGTTTTGTCCCAATTTCTGTTCCTAGCTTTGATTTCTCACGGACTCGCCCCATAGTTTTCCGACTCCGGAAAGCGGTGACTTCTACACGCTATGTATATACTTTAATTCTAATCTTCCATACTTGCGAGAGTGTTAATTGTCTCTCATCTATCCTGCAGGGGATTTCTTCACGGCTTCCTATCGCTGCCCACACCGCCTTCGACGCGTCGGAACTCCCGGTGATGGCGGCAAGTGGGTCTGTGGGATGGAGGTGATCTCCAGGAAAAAGAACTGTGTCGTTTACTCCATTGGTAACCCGGTCATCACCTCTGACTTTGATGTCTATCTTCTGATCTGGTTATGTTTAGGCATCAATGATGAGTCCTCATTTGAGGCTGACATATTATCGCTCGCTCCAGGCTGCCAGATCTATGGCTATGACTTCAGCGTCCCTCACTTTGGCCCCGAAATTACAGCAGACGCCAATCTCTCCTCGCGCGCCCATTTCTACCCATATGCCCTAGGTGGTGTTGACAATGCCGCTGGTGACCCACCTGTCTACACACTTTCGACACTTATGAAATCAAACAATCACACCTTCATCGACGTACTCAAGATGGACATCGAAGGTGCTGAGTTCGAGACGCTCGAAGCGCTTATCAAGCCGCACCTCGAGCATGGCGAGCCCTTGCCGTTCGGCCAGCTCCAGCTTGAGATTCACGCACGCAACTCGGACTATGCCCGGTTCGAGCGGTTCTTGGGATGGTGGGAGCAGCTCGAGGAGGCTGGTCTTAGGCCATTCTGGACGGAGCCTAATTTGGTTTATATCAATCTTGTGCCAGGCGTCAAACCCGAGCTCGCGGAGGTATACAGTATATTCTATTCTGTTTTCCCTTCAACTTGCACTAATGACTTGACTTGACTAGTACTCTTTCATTAACACTCGTGGTGACCATTCCTTACTCACTGGTCATCCGTAAACAATGAAAATCGTCTCTAGAGTTTTTTGTTTTTACTTTTTCTGCATCATACCTACTGCGTAGGAACATGGACGCTCATGGACGCTTCACACGGACATTCACCATCACTTCGTTTAATTTATATTAGTATATGCTCACCCTTATCTAGTCGTGACCCATTTTACTCACCGTTTATTTGCTTAAAGTACCCCGTATACTCGCCAATCTTTTTTTTTGTGCCTAATTATTATGACACTGCAAAACGGCTTTGATCTCGTTCACTCCCGTCAGTCCCGTGAATCGCTTCATTGTAAATATACTATACTGCAGTGGACGCCTGTTGCACAGACAAAACTGGAAAACACTCTAATTGAGCATATCCACAACGTGGTTTCCCTGGCAGATGCCATCCTCTGTACCATGATCAGGACAGTGCGATGATGCGGTGATGAGATTGCAATCTCTCTGTATTGTAACCTCCGCTAGCATCTCCATCGTAACGGCCCAGGGAGATGCTGCTGGCATGACACCTTCTATATGGCTGGCAATGCCTGTATGCTTCTTGCCTGCTATCTATTATGATATAGCCCTGGGCGACTTGTTCATGTTGCTAAATCATGAAATGAGTGAAGCTTTGATGTCAACCCACCCCCCTCTTAGGGTTAGCTAAAGAAAATTTCTCTACTACTCGCTCAATCCTCAAGATCTTCAAATTAACTATGACCAAATTATGCATATATGTATTTTCTATAAATCGGTTATAGGGAATGAATAAATATTTAAAATCGAGCAAATAGTAGAGTCTTTTGTTCTTTGCTAACTCTAATAGGAGATGCAACATTTTAATGATGATATATCTACGATCTGTTCGTCAGAGTCATGTTAAAGATTACAGATATAATAATCAATTTTTTAGGATTATTGCCTAATCATAGCTTTGATGAATCTTTTTGTAACTTGAAGATACAAAATAATAATAATAATATATTATCTTTGGCCCTGGCTCATGTGCCGGCTAGGCTAAGATGGAGCGGCAGTGCAGATGGGGTGAAAGCGCGTAGCGCTTTCCGAGCCTGGTTGGGTAGCGCCTGTGGAGAGATCGAGGCAAGCAGCAATCCCCAAACAGTAGGAGGGCAGCGATGCAACAAGCGAGCCTTGGTCCCCATGAGCAGAAAAAGGAGTTGCATGACTTACTGTAATTTATTTGGTGCTAGCCATTGGTGGCAACGTGCCTGCGGCATCTGATGTGATGTACACAATCTTTCACCTCTGGTTCAGCCTGAATGTATGGCACTTGGGTTTACACATGTTTGCATGGCCTATAGCCTTGTTTCTACATAAGGCCGGCGGCTTGAGCCATGTCTGAAGTCCTCTTTGTGAATGGTAGCACTGTCAAAAGGTGCGCAAATTGGTCAAAAGGCCTGCATTAATTTCATTAAAAGATGCATAAGTTTGGTCAAAAGACGCGCAAGTTGGTCAAAAGACCTGCATGAATTTTTGTCAATAGATGCGCAAGTTGGTCACAGGACCTGCAGTTTTGGTCTAACGACCCGCATGAATTTTGTCAAAAGGACGCGCAAGTTGGTCACCATCAATGATGGTGGCAAAGTCTTTGTCATGCTTGAAATTTGGACACTTCTCCAAGCAATTGTCAAGGCCCATTGGCATAGTGTGCATTACAAGCAGTAAAGACAGTAAGGAAAGTGTCAGCAGGTGAAAAACAAGAAAGCGAGCGCGGTCAGTCCTGGCAGCTGCAGAGAGAGAAGGTGCAGCCGCCAGCACCAGCACGCGCGGGCCAAAAACACCGCTTTGCGCCGACGTCGTGCCTCCTTGGCGCAAAGCATCCAGCACCGGTCATTTTGCGTGATACATTATCAATCATACATATAGCAAACCGCCTGACAACTTGAAATCATATTGATCATGATTGGTACCAAGAAAACAGACATGATGCATAGATAGATGTGACGGCTAGTCACGAGATCGAAACAAAGAAAATAGTAGGCACAAGGGTTGGATTCGAAACTACTGTATCGCACACAAAGTAGGCAGGTATTTATACTAAAATACCGTCTCCTCCCAAGCCCATCGACCACATGCAACAGATAAGAAATACGACCGAGTATCACTGGGCAGAACAGAATATGAGATATTGACGAATGCCCGCTGCCCTGCAGCGCGGCAAGACTGATCCGACGTGGCAGGCTGTGACGAGTAGCGCTGCACCGTTACAATAGATCACATCACATATCAAGTGGAGCTCTTGATGAGACCTAATTTTTTGGCTTTATTAGACCACTGGCATAATTACAGGATGATGATAGAATTTGAGTACTCCATATATTTTCTAGGCAACTGAGCAGGCCTTAGAGTCTCCACCACTTGATTACTATCTTCCATCCCGTCATCTTGTCTGCTACAATATACAACTATGGGTTCATTGATTACAAATTCACTAGGACCGATGGAGATCGGCATTATTGTATCCACAGCGTAAAACTATTTGATTTTCTGTGCTAGGGACTATTATTTGAATATTTATTCTATTATCAGAATATACGGCGTTACGATCATGCAGACATACTTATATTATACAGATCCAGAATGCCATTCTAGTGATGGTATTTTCATCAAGGTTTTCGTATGTGTAGTGCCCTATATTATAATGCTACCTTCTTAGGTCTGAAAATCGTGCATTTCTATAGGTTGGGACCCTTATGTTTGTAACCCTGCTTTAAGTTGGCTTGATAATTTTACTCAAGTACCTACATTGATAAAAAGGTCTCTCGATACTCTTCACGCCGTGCTGCTCCCACACTTTTTGTATGTTTATACCATCCAAGGCTATGCAGATTTTATGCAACTCGGCAGAGTAGTTTGGTCAGTCTAGAAGATGTTTAATTCTCGGGATATCTACGGATTCCGTCTAACCAATATTTGATACAGGAGTTTCCCTGTGCGTATATTTTTTCTTTGGTGTAAGAATTTTTTAGGACAAACCCACAGCCAAGGCCCAGATAATTGTAGGAGTGAGTTGCCTAACACCATTCCAAGTGTAATTTTCATCTTCATAAAAAACCAGGAGGGAATGAGCACCTGTGTACAATTGCAAGTTCATCTATCCATTTTCCACTAGTAGTGAAACCTGCTATTTAATCTAACTTAGATTCTTGACAGCTTTTTTGCGTACAGAATTTACCGCAGTACGTCAAATTTATCATTTTTGGTCTGGGTTTTCGTTTGTAAGTTAAGACTGCTAATATAACCTAACATTTTCAGTCGGCAAGAATCGTTTGGTTATACCACTCATTGCCGTGGGTTTATGATTTGTTCAACATGTAGTTGATTCATGCAATTAACATGCAAACCTAAATTCGAATCTCAGTGTTTATTGAGTATTATTCAGCTTGGTGTGCATCTTTGGCTGTATAGTTCATCATTGTTTCCCCTCATAACCATTCTTTTTTTCGTCGCCAATCTTCACAGGTTTTGCCTTAGGTACGATCTTTCCTTGAATTTTTTGTTTGGCTATTAAAGCAGTATTTCAATTAGCATATGCAGCTATAGAGTATGTGCCTATATGTTTGATATTTCTAAATTTGGATGGAACTAAGAAACTTGCATTTTGATGTTTCTTGTATCTACTTGGTGGTCCACCTATACTAGGCTTTCCCCAGATGTCAATCCTGACTCACTAGCCACATCAAGAATCTTTGTTGAGTTGCATCATGATTAATTCGCAACACATGATTTCATATTAATTTTATACAGCTTCTATGCGCTGGTTCATTAACCCCGATGATGTTATGTGATTCCATAATTACAATATCTACCATTCATTACTTAAAGAAAAACCGAAGCGCGTTTTCAAGGTAAGCTGAAGAATATAGCACTTTTACTTACTGCTGGCAGATCTTCAAAAACTGAACACAATCACAGTGTAAATCGACTTATAAAGCGAACAGTAATATATGTTATGAGCTCCGGTATGTAGGTCCTTCAAGCATCAGAATCTCAATACAACTGTGATACTGACACATATTGAAACTTGGAGGACTATTGACAACGTAAGATTTTCACCCCGCAAAACAAAAGCCCAGCTGTGTAATATCTGAGTCTAATAGAATCTTTGCCGCCATTACTGTTGTTATGGTAAACATTCTTTGCTTTGCGACTGCAATATAACAAGCTGAGGTAATAACTTCAAACAGTTCGCCGCGCTCCCGAATACAATGGATTTTATACCATTTTATGTCATTATGGTTCGATGTAAGCCCTTGAAGTTTACCTCTATACCAGGGTTCCAACTAAAGACCATAATATAATAATTTACTGCATCATAGTATTATCTTGTTCATTCATGTCTACGTAAGATATTGATGACATTCAGTTGCATCAATCATTACTCACACGTTCTAGGCTCAACTCACGTCGGTTCACAAGGCGGAATCTCAGACGAGGATCCACCGTTACAAATAATGTTATTAATCTGCCTCGCTTGGAGGGGGCTCGTATTTCAATTTCGAATCATGGAGGCATTCAAATTTCAAACGCACTTTCGACTGAAACCAAAAATTCAGATTCAGCGATGATAGTAGGTAATTCATCAGGAGAAGAGTCAAATATTTTGGAAGAGTCATGGGTAGTTTAAAAGATCACTTCTTACATTTAGCTTATCAATAGTGGGAGTTTTTTCAAGTCTGGCATGGCGTTTTTACATGATTCAATGATTTCATGTATAGTCGAAGTACATGTAGTTGAAGTGTTGTAGTTAGCCGAAGTTCAAGTTGCATTAACCTAGTCACGTGAGTAATGCCTTTTTTGGTGGTTCCAACATAACCTAGGATTCCTCCGCGCCTGTAGGATTTGTCGTACGACTTGGAGGAGTCTGTATGTAATTGACTGCACAAAGTCATACATTCCCGTGTCACTTTGTTGTTCTCGTTCTCTCTCTGCTTTTGCCCTCTCATCTCACCTTAAATACCCGGGCTTAACGAAAAAAAAAATGGGTGCTACAAAATGGCTCGCTCTCCTTTTCACACACCCTCAAGAATTTCGCACTCTCGTGCAATTCGCTCTCTACCATGAAAAGAAGCGCGACATTACCGCTCAGCAAGAACATCCAACGTCAGGGTGGGACAGACAGACAATGAGAAGATGCTGGGAACTTCTGGATATGACCAGCAGAAGCTTTGCTGCTGTCATTAAAGAGCTGGACGGGGATTTGGCACGCACTGTAAGTGTACATGATCCAAGGATTCACACACACACCAGCTGTCTTTCCAGAGAACGCGCTATGTCCCGTGTGTCCCCGTTTCAACACCTAAATTTGTTTCTCCTCTCAGATATGCCTGTTTTATCTCGTCTTGCGTGGACTTGACACTATTGAAGACGACATGACAATACCTGACGAACAAAAGCAACCTCTTTTACGCTCGTTCCATGAACATGTAGTCACGCCAGGCTGGAAATTCACAGACTCAGGGCCGGATGAAAAAGATAGGCAACTGCTGGTGGAGTACGACACCGTCGTTCCCGAAATCAATCTTCTGGCACCACAGTATGTATCAATCTGTAAATAATTCTCTGTACCATGCTGAGAGCTGACTCTCAACCTCAGCTACAAGGAAGTTATCCTGGACATCTGCAGAAAAATGGAAACAGGCATGGCGGACTATGCTCACCACGCCGCTACTTCGGACGGTGCCATCTACTTGGATACCGTTGCTGAGTACGATCTTTACTGCCACTATGTTGCAGGCCTTGTCGGTGAGGGCCTATCTGGGATCTGGTCTGCTTCAGGGAAGGAGGCTCCTTGGCTGAGCGAGCAACTTGAGCTGTCCAACTCTATGGGACTGCTCCTTCAAAAAGTGAACATCATCCGTGACTATCGTGAGGACGCAGAAGAGAAACGGTTCTTCTGGCCGCGCGAGGTCTGGGGCAAATATGGTTTCAAGGAGCTGCCTGAGCTATACCAGGTTATTGAAGCCGGGGGCGATGATGCTAAACGTGCCATGTGGGCTCAGAGTGGCATGGTCGTCGACGCACTGCGACACGCCACCGATGCGCTCGATTATCTGCAATTGCTGAAGAACCAGAGTGTTTTCAACTTCTGCGCTATCCCTGCCGCTATGGCTATGGCTACGCTTGAACTATGCTTCATGAACAAGGAGATGTTTTTGAAGAACATCAAGATTAGAAAAGCCCAAGCTGCCTCGGTAAGCTGCTTGTTACTCACCAAATAGCGACCGTCCTGACAAGATTGGTGCAGCTCATCATGAAATCCACCAACCCTCGGGACGTGTGTTACATGTTCCGTGACTACGCCCGCAAGATTCATCATAGGTCAGATCCTGCCGATCCCAACTTCCTGCGCATCTCCGTGGCATGCGGCAAGGTAACTATTAGATCTCACTGCACGTCATCATTGCGCACTTGTTCACCTTTTAATAACCCAGATTGAGCAATGGTGTGAACACCACTACCCGTCCTTCATCAACCTCGGCGCAACCGGCCAGCAGATGTTCAATCCCGCCGACGCGCGCACGCGGATCGTGCAGGCGGACGAAAAACGGGACAAGGAGATGGAACGCGATGCGCGCCTGCGCGAGTTGCGCGAGAAGCGTGGCGCACAACCTTCGACGGTGGCGACAACCGATGCGAATGGTCAAGGCATGACAACCGAGTTAATGACCTACGTTGGCGGTGCGATTATCCTTGTGCTCGGTGTAGGCCTTGCTGTCATCTACACCGTCTTGTACTTTTCGGATTAATCAGTAGAGATTGGTGATGGAAGGAGGAGGGGAGGGGGGGTGTCGCGACTTGCGGCTGCGGGTTGGATGCGACGCGCTATACAGTTCCTTATCGTATAATCTGTCATGGTTGGACGTACTTATATGTATCTTAGATCTTTGGCCAATGATACCTTATAATTTTCGGCATTACATCAGGCATGTCAGATAGGCGCGATGACTCAACTCTTGATAGTGTTAAATAATGTGGCTTTCAGCAATGTGTGTATAAACTCGTTGGTGTAATTGCTGCAAGTGTATTTGAAGAGCATCACATCATCCATGAAATAATACTGGTACTACTACCAGTGGTGTAGGAATGGGTTGAAAGAAGGGAACGGACGGATACATCTATCCAGGGAGATTCTAATATACCAACTGTCTTTTGCAAAAAAGAGTTATGTATAGGAAAATGAAAAAGGATGAGAAAAATGTCCAGCCGAAGTGTCCGCGTTCAAGGAGCTGTCTAAGAAAAGGCTAGTGGGACAGAAAGTCCAAGATAGAAAAGAGGACCATAATATGACGATCGAAGTTGAGTGGAGTTCGTGGGATCATTCCCAGCACTTAGAACATGGCCACGAATGCCATTAATGCGACGCTAGCGGTAGCATAGGCTCCCATCCCGCCAGAAGCATCACGGAAGACAGAAAGCGCCCCAGAAGTCGACGTTCCGCCGGTACCCATAGCACCGGTATGGACTGCGAGCGCAGAGCGCGCGGGCACAGTTGCCGTGAATGTGCCGTCGGAGCCAATGGTTACGCTAAGCAATAAAAGCATGCAGGGCGGATATCCAAGTTGAGTATGATGGGTAGAGAACAAGGGGTAAAATCACTTACCCTTTACCGGTGCACTTGCCTGAAGAGGAGTTACCACTGATAACGTCGCAGTACGAGCCCTGGGAGAGAGAAGTAGTGAACGTGGCTTTCCAGGAGGAGTCTCCATTGTTAATAACAACATATCCGGCCGAGCCTGAAGCATTACGCAGGAGAATAAAAGGACAATTAGCATACCGAGCAAATAAAGTAAAAACAAGATAAACACTAGAAAAAAAGGGCACAAACCTCGACCGAAGGAGATCTGCTGGGAGCTAGGCGAGTTCCAGTTCGAGATGGATGCAGAGCCCACGTTATTTCTGAAGCCTACCATACCAGAAACCGGTAGCCAGCGATGCTGACAGAGCCATCCGTTAGTCCCATTGTTGCCAGAGCAAGAACCATCGTCTACGAGGCCGTTAACCAGTCAATGGTTGTGTCATATGAGAGATATACAGCACGTACAATTCCCGGTGGAAGGTGATCCTTGATCAGAGTCCGAATATTCAAAGCTGGAAAGCACGGTTGGGGTGCCGTAGGGGTGGGCCCTAGGGATACCATCAGCTTCGATCCTCTCAGAGGAAGGGGTCGAACTTACAAAGAGAATACATGGGCATTGACATAGGTATTAGAGGGAGAAGTGTAGTTGAGAGAAGAGCCATCCTTTTGAGGAAATGTTAACACCGCACAAGACATGATTAATACCTATAGCTTACCCGTTCCGTATCGTGGTCAGCCACGAATACATTGGCATGAGACGAGTCAACCCATCCTACGTCAAGTTAGAGAGGAAAACACGAGATATTCTAAGTTTGCGACTTGCCCATCGAATCCAAGTTCTGCAAGGAAGCAATGCCGCCGCTCAAGAACGCACTCTGAAGGGCGGTGGTGTAACGGAATCTGGTATTCGTCAGCCGAAGTGCAAGGTATACCGAGAAATACTACTCTTACTCCATGACATCGCCATTTCCGGTATAGTTCGCGGGCTGAACAGGCTGTCCCGGTCCCCAGAGAACTTCCTGAGTGATATAGACGTCGGTCTTGTTCATACGACTTAGGATATTGGAAATATCGGATGGGTTGATACTCTTGGCAGCGTCAAGACGCAGTCCGGAGACGCCTAGACTGAGCATGTCGTTGATATATGCGGCCTGAGTTGCTCGCACGTACTCCGTCTCGCTTGCAAGACTAATGAAAGAGGGTGAGGAATATGGGTGAAACAAGTAGTGGAAGAGACAATAGGATGCCTACTCTGCAAGTCCGCCAAGCTCACATGTCCAAACCTGAGTCTCATTGAAGTAGTCGTCAATATTGCCGTCGGAGCTTCCACAATGATGGAAATTCTGAAAGAGGGATGAGCAAAAAAAAAAAAATAGGGACAAGACGTCTATGTACGTACGTCATTTGTGTATCCAAGGGCTGGGTAATTGTATTTTGTAAAGGAGTCACCAGAAAATCCGGTTCCTGTGAAAAGAGTTAGCAACCGTGATGAAGAGTACAAGGAAGGGGTATGGACCGTTGGTATCGCTAGCTGCATATATGCAAACAAAAATCGATTAGCTCGCTAGAAATGCACCGAGGTGTGATGATTACGAACACATCTGGATGCGAACCCAGGTCATCAATAAATTATCATATTATCACATGACAATCAACGTACATGATTAAGGACGGTGTCTGCTATAACTTTGACGCCAGCAGAGTTGCATGTCTGGATCATAGACTGGAATTGGGAGCGATTGCCACGCTTGCCGGTTATGTTATACGAAACCGGCTGGTAATCCGTCCACCATTGGTTGCCTTTGAAAACGATGGGATTAGCGATTAAATTAGTTGCTATCTTGGAGTACGTACCAGTAATTGTTTCTTGCGGAGGGCTCACTGCGCGATGGTCAGTCATAGATGACTATAATATAATTTATTCTAATTCACCTTGTACGAAGCCATAACCTAGTGGCAGATTATAAGCATGATGAGTGTTGTGATAAAACAAAGGGAGTGCTTCTCTCATCTTACCCGCGGGACCGATAAAATTCGTGCATTCGCTCGCGATGCTGTCCCAGCTCCATTCAAACATTTGGATGATCACAGCTGCAAGCCTATAAGCAAAGATCCAGCTTGGATATCTAGTTATCTGTACGCACTCTTATTTCCATTCTGCGTAGCACTACGTATGTCCAGACGTGCATTGACGAAAGATGATAATACGAGTGCCGTCGCAAGGGCAGGAAGTCGGAAACCCATGATGAGTGAAATACACACAAAAAATTAAGCAAAAGCTACTTGTAGCGTTCAAGGAGAGACAAAGAAAAGAGAGAAGGGAATGGATCGTGGGCAAGGAGTGGATAATATGCGATGGCGGCTGTGAATGGACGGGAAAGCTACACCGGGCCAAGCCTACCCTGAGACACGCCTTTTGCTCACTGCCGGCGTCGTTGGCGCCCTCCTTTCAACTGTTGCCATCGCTCAAAAATGCTCTCAATCACAAGTCTCTGCTGTAACCATCTGCCAATAGCTTTTTTTATGTTTATCGTCTTGGTTGTAGTGTCTCTGTCAGTGACTTGAGTTGTCTGTCTTTTCGTTCAACCGTCACTACGACGGCAAATAACTCACGGCATCCCCATGGTCCTATCTCGACGTGCCCATACAATAGGACCATTCAAATACCTGCGACTTGTGGATCTCTCATGGTTCTCTGGATGAATTATTCCTCCCCCATGCCGTGTGCACATGCAGCACACCCCTCAGCGGGTAAACGTGTCTTCAGACCCAACTTACTCCAGCAATAAATTTGATGATCTTTTGTGCCGTGTCTGTTATTTTTAACTCGAAACTGGATTCTCTGAAACAGATGTGAGGGGACCTGGACTCGCGGACTAGGCGCAAAGACACAGCGTTCGGTACTGCCAGTGCATGCTGACAATCACGTTCTCGAGGACATCCAAGGTTACTCAGTAGGGTATGTATGTCCATGGGCCCTAGCGCTAATATTGAGAACTCGCTAAACTTGAGGGCCACTATTCTTACTGCTCTGCCCTTGCGTTTGTTCTTTCACTTGGAAAGATTATGTAATAAACAAAAAAAAAACAGTGAACAAGCACAAATAGTCAAATTGTAATAAATATAAAAAAGTCTATTGCAGATATGGAAATTGGTAAATGTTGCCTCGCATTTAAGACAAGGTCCAGAGGAAGTTGAGAACGAGTGATGCCAGTGATGCTATTACGAGTTGATTTGACGTAAACATAGCAATCCGACTTGCGCTGCTTTTATGCGTCGACGATGGAACACCAACAGACGTAGCGGGGCTAGGGAGATTGCTTTTTACAGTTGGATTTACAACTGCAAAAAAAAAATTGGCTCGTAATCCAGCATTTCTAAGCGGCATGACAAGCAGTTTCAAAAACTCACCGAGGAGGGCAAGGTGCGAGCCCACTGTCATTCTTGCATACATTTTGTTGATACACACGCCCGTATCACTGTCATACCAGTCACAGAGAGGTGCATTTTCTTTCTGACTTGCAATATAATTGAAAACAGAGTCCAGACATATCTTATCGCGTGTGTTTTCAGAGGTGGCGGTGGCAGCCGCAAACACCTGCCAGTCTATATTCCTACATCACAAACTGGTCAGACAAAAAATTAAGAATATTCACCTGTCAAGGTATCCGTATTGCGACTGCCAATCCGCAAACCATAGTTATCTATGGTGAACAAGTTAGAATTTAATGACTAATAGGTGATATGAATTTGTGAATGACCCACCCTTAACTGTCGAGTACCAATGATCCTCTAGAAAAATATTAATTCTATATCTTTAAGAGCAATGGAATACTTACGCATTTGATAAACCGAATCATTGAAAAGATTCAGTTGGAGTAGTTTATCCGCGAATAAGTTATACATTGTCCCCCATCTATATGATTCTAGTCAGAAGGCAACATAAGAATGTTAAATTAGCTCATGTATACGATAGGTCATCCCCATACTGGACAATAATATGTTGTCAATTGCGCAAAATAAATAAACAAATAGAAAAGTCCTTAACTCACAAATAAGTTCAAATGACTACCATCGCTAGATGTCGCCTCTTGAACGATCTGAGAAGCATAATTCGTCGCAAGTGACTGCGGTGGCTTGGATGTCAATACTACGTTGCTATGCCCTTACTGCAAACATGTTCACCGAGTAATTAGTCGCATCTGACGCTTGGCCCACAGCTGAAGCGATTTTTGACATTGCGCCAAGGCCAATGACGCCTTTAATGGCCAAATTAGTCAGATTGGCAATAGGATTTTCGAAGACGTCCGTAGTAAGTTGAGTAGGTGGATAAGGGGTGTTGCTAGCAAGAAATTCCGCCCATTGCTCAATTAGAGTGTACTAAAATAATAGTTACGAACTGTTTAGATGAAGAAGGTAAAAACAAGGAAATACTCACATATCGTGTGATATAAGTTTTATCCTGCGTCTTCAAATAATGGCTGTATAACATGATGATCATGTTTCCAGATTCTGTCGGAGCTTTTCAATAACAACGGAGTGAGCTTTTACAAGCTGATATTGAATTCACCTTCTACTGGCATTGGTATATTCGAAACGCCGTCCCCTGTCGCACGAGGATAAGCATTCCCCAAGTCGTGCGCAGCATATTGGGCTGGGTACAGACCCGGGGCGGCCTGGTATTCCAAAAGAGGTTTGAGTGCGTAACCCCCTAGAGCTGGATTTGTGTATAGGTAAACCGGCCAAGCGGGGTAAAGCACATCCGCTACGTTTACTGGAAGAGTGGACCCAGCTGATCCCTGAAGGTAAGCAAGAAATGAGTGTTTTCGAATGGAAGTATGAGTTAGATCGCACAAGATCCCTGGTAAACACCAAAATGTCACTGGCGTTCCATTCACCGGAGGGGGTCTTCGAAATTGTGATCTCGTTTCCAGAAAGCGCCTGAACGACAGCTACTGTCGTGATGAACGTGTATTCGCTAGATATGCTACTCGAATCACTGTATAGCCGGCTGTCAAAATCGTTCGAAGTAGATAATGCATCGAAGTAGCCATTATAATGAAATTCAATCTGTTCACACTCAGTGTCAACGATAAAACGATCTATTCAAAAGAGAAATGAAAGAGAGACCAACAGCATCATTAATGGTTTGGAAACTGCTCCAAAAATACGCGCTTCTGTTTTGCATCTGGCCTTCCGATACAATATACTGTACCTGCGGATCACGTACATGGCCCAGTGTGAAAACGACGCTAGCAGGGCTACTCTGTGTAACATTTCCCAGGTCCTTAGCAAATGCAAATACTGGCCAGTCAGTACTGATGGATCTAAAATCTGTATCTTGTGTATTGTTCAGATACCCGTAGCTGACGAACTGTTGGCGCAAGAGTATATCTTGACCAGTCTGCCAAGAGAGTCCAGTGTTGTTAGCAGTGGAGATGTACACGGAGCCGTACAGGATACGATCATTAGCCTCTTCAAAAAGCTGTTGATCTTGTAATTGGATCTGATGGGTCACAATGGAAGAGCTTGTAGTTGTAGACCATGTAACATTCAAGCTGTCGAGGCTTGCGACCCATTCTGCACTGATGTCAGTATACACCTCGACCGAATGGGGCCCACCGTCATTAGATGATGCACTGAAGGAGTAGTAGGTGAAAGGAAGGGATTGCAAGGTCAAGTTGTTGGGCTGGACAGGGTTTAAGAATGAAGCAGTTATGGTAACACTACCAGCAGTAAGGTTGAAAACACTCTGGGTCGATGAAAACTATGAGGAGAAAATAAACATTAATAGACGTCCATGATGCTAAAAAAAGTCTTGTATGTGAACTACCTCAGCCTGTGTGTTTTGTGTTGCTACCTTGTCCGCCTTAACGCTCGGAACCCCCATGATCATGTATGAAACATTGTCTACCCGGACATATCCCGCCCATCCAAGGGTCTATGGGCGTTTGAGTGAGTATCATTGCTTTGGTTTACTAAGACTAAATCTTACAGCACCATCCCAAAATGTCGGCCACCTAGCATTAAGGGCGGTGCCATTTCCCTGTGGCAGCCATGCAGATAGGTATGGTGATCGTACCGCAAGAGGATACGCAGGAGGGATAGTTGGGAGAAACTTGGCGTAGATCGACTTGGAAAGAAGGAACCAAGTGACCGATACTGTAGCGAGGATAGGCTTCAGCATATTGTGGACTAAGGAGAGAATGAGAAGATGAAGTGCAGAGATAAAGTCTGACAGATTCCTGAGGCTCTATCAATAATCAGGCTAGAGTTGAATAAATAGATTATCACGAAAATGCAGATTTGATGAATGAACTAGAATATCATATGACTTGAAATTAAGTTCATGGAACTTCTAGTTGAATTGTGACCAACAGGGAGTTCCGATAAATGATGGTATGCCATGTCTATATCCTTTTGAGATAAAAAGCTTCTATTCACTAAATGGCCTTTCCATCTTTACAAATTCGCTCTTCTTTCCATCGTCCTAGTCGAAAGAAAACGATAAAAGATATTCGCAAGTTAAGATCAAACTCTGCTTTGACAAAGATATATGTGGAGATGGCGACGAGATCATGGTATCCATATATCGCCATCATGATTGATTCTGGTGCATGCAGTTGCTAGTATCGCAGTATAGGATGGGCTATAATTTAGCCTATAAGTACTACTGCCACTGGCGGTGTTGGGGGCTTGAGCACGAGTCTATCTCTCTACTGAGTGATCATGTCACACATGACAAGAGCTGGTATTTAAGATACTCCATAGTCGGTGGTTGTCGACTACTAGCCTGGGTACATGTAGCCCAAGTCCAAGTCTAGCTTAAAGAAACGAAGTGGAAAAGCTCTTAAGATCTTAAGTGCTGGTTACCGCCGTATTCAACTTGAAGCCGGCAGTGACAGCCAAGGAGCGAGCTGACAGCTCTTACGTAATCATATCGATACTACATGTGATTTATCAGGGTGGTGTATCATATCCATGATCACTTGCGCATGCATGCTTTGTCGACACTTCATTTTGATATCATTCACAACAAAGATTCGTGATCCAAGAACCAGCTTCGCTATAGCATTGAAAGCATGCCGGCACCCAAGACCTGTTTGTTCATATAAATAATCACTGATAGAAATGAAGAAAAGTACCAAAAATCAAACACATGCATTGGGTGATCACCAAAGGTGTAATGAGTAAATATCTAAGAAGCAAGTGATCGAGTCGAAAAAAATGAGAATCATGATTTCGAAGATATTATACTATTTACAAGGTCAATTGCAAGCGCTCATTCCACGATGAAGACATGACGATTTCAGATTATTTTATGACTGAGCGATTCCCTATCATCGTCGCTATGACCTCTGATGATGTAAAATCTTACCTCGTCGCTCATTCTGAATGTGGAACCGATCTTCATAGCTTATAGACGTAGATAGCGACAGAACACTTGTGAGTGATTGAACGTTATTGCATAAAATTTTTCTCAAGACGCTTGGATTCGTGACGTATGGTCTAACCAGTATTGCAACATGACTTCTAGACTCTCAAGTATTGAAATTCAGAAATTCGGTCCAAAATATAATCAATCAGACTCTGGAACATAAGTAGTTAGTAGTCTCCTGAGTCAGAGCAATAGTACCGAAGCTATTTTACGCTCAATCCATAATACATAGGGTCAACCCTTAGGGGTATTTCTATTTCAATTTTGAGCGATTTAATAGAGCTACATTGCTCCAATTTGATGTAAAGCGGGTATACTGGAAAGAAAGGAGCTCCGCGGCGGATAGCTGTTGATGTTGGCTGAAAGAGTCCTTGAGTAACTCAAGGTTAAATAAGTCCAGGCTAATTATTGCGGTAGTTTCAGCTGGGACAATCACTAGTTCACAGTTGGATAGTCTTGGGAAATGAAAGATAAGCTAGATGGGACACTTTAGAGCTCAATTCGTGCGAATGCAGTTGGAGAGGTATATAGAGACAGACTACTAGTGTAACAGGCGACAAGGTAAAGTAATTCGAAATTTTGCACGAGTGAAAAGCCATTAACGCGAGACTCTTTCCGTTGATATCCAAAATTACGAGTGATTTGAGGGGACCACAGGGGAGAGCGGCCCCGTATAACGTGAAGTCGGTTAAGACAAGTTTAATGAGTGATCTATTCAAGATTAGCAAGACTGGTATGGTTCTCTTTCCTTTTCGAATGACCTAGGGTGTTAACTGTAAATCCGGGCTTAAGCAAAAATGAATGACCGTGAGCAGAGAAAAGGGCAGATTTCGGTGGTGAGGTTATCTTGCGACACAGGGGAGCATTCTGATAAGTGTGGATCATCAGCGTTCACCGGTTATTGGCAAGTTCATAACAAGTGCCTCCGTGATGAGGGAAAGAATAAAGCACTTGATGGAGACAATTAAGTTCAGGGATTCCAGAAAGCGCACCATGACGCAGTCCACTAGTTTAGTCGCCCACTGCTCGTCAAATAATAAACATTGTTAGAAATCGGCGGCTCCTCGTAGGTTTCGAGAATAGACAGGTCAAATCTGGCCTCCCTGGAGACAAATATTTCTTCACGGTCTCACACGCTGCTGTAGGTCAGGCCGGTCAGGGATAATGTTTTCAGGTATTGCTTTCGAGGCTAGATGATAGTAGGCGCTCTCATACTTCACATTAAGAGACATAGGGAAGCAATTCCTTTGGACTAGCGTCTAACATGGGAGATCCCGGGATTGTTAGATCGTAACATTGCATGAATAGGGCGCTACAATTGGCTTCTTTGGAGCACGCTATGTGGTCTAGATGCAGTGTTGGGTGAAAGCGCAGAGCGCTTTCGGATCGTGGCTGGGCTTGTAAACCTGAGAGGAAACAAAAGGTGAGCAGCGGGGTGGGTGGGACTCACCTTCTCTTGCTGATCACTTCCCTTCTGGCTGTCAGCCAGGCCACAATGACTAGAGGGTTCCTTGTCCTGATTCTATAGATACCTATTTAGGAAAACAAGTTTCAGAGGGAGGAGAGGGTGGGTTAAAAGAGCAAGCTGAGTGGGCAAATGTGGTAGCGGATGGAGCAAGAGATGGGTCATTCTCTAGCATGCATTTGCCCCCGCCGCGTATTCCAAAGACACCGCTTAATACCGGCGTTCCTTGGCAGAAAGCTCTCAGAGTACAAAATCGAATCGGGTGGCACTGATTATATGAGCAGCTGTGGCAAATATGAAGCCATCCAAAGCCACCGGGATTGTCGGCCCGGGAGTCCAAAATTGAAGACTGCAAAACGGTTATACACTTGTCCATGTTACTTCGAAAGTTACTATACGCTCAGCTTTCCTCTCTGCCGCTGAACATAACTTAATGAGTCTAGCTTCTTAAAAAATACACATCCGATACAAAACTTAAACATGCCAAGCCTACGCAAACACAATACTAAAAATGCGGCATCAGACAGCGATGATGATGCACCAGAATCCGTCTCTCTCGTCCAATCCAAAAGCTCCGTCAAGGCGCACGATAATGCCATCCGTGAAGCACACCATCTTCTGAGGAAAAATAGGAAGGAGAAGAATAGGGCTAAAGATGAAAAAGCCAAGGCGAGGGCAGTACTAAGGAAAGAAGAGCAGGATCTGCAGAAGAGGGATAATGGAAAGCAGAAGGTGCATGAACGCAAAGATATCGATGTTTCCGCCTTAGAAGCCAGAATGGCCCGGGCAATGGATGAGGCCGAGGATGAGGAAAGCGATGAGGACGAGATCTCAATGAACATGTTTGATGTCATGGCTAGTGGTAGCGAACTGGAAGAGAACGACTCGGATGGCGACGGTCAATTTGATCACAAGAATATTGACGATGCATCAAATACAACAGACGAAGAGTTAGATAATCATTCAGAAGAACTTGAAGGTCGGTCTAATGAGTCTGACGAGCTCATGGACGAAGACGGCGAAGTCCTCGAAGACGATTCACCCGCAGTTGAACCCTCCCAAGCCTATCTCCCCGAAGACATGTTTTCCGCTGCGTTCTCTGCACCTGCTCGTCGTTTGCGCTCAAGTTATGGTACCCCTTCCGTACAAAAAAGCACCAAAATACGTAGCAAGAAGCCTAAAACCCGTGACTCCACCAAGGAAATAGTCCTGGGGTAAGTCTCCTTCTCCTGATCGTAAGGCTACATCCAAACTAAATGAAAGAACAAATATGTCAGCTCTCGTGCAATACAAGTATTACCCCAGAACAAAAATCCCGTCCTTGCCTCCGCTCGGTGCGCGGCCCCTTCCAAAAAAATTAATAAGTTCCTCAATCGCCAACTAAAGCTAAAAAATACACCCAACCTAAACTCGTCGGTCAAATCCAAACTTGCTAACCCTGGGTGGGAGCGGAGACCAGGTATAGTTTTTTGAATATGAATTCCCAAATACATGTAATAAACATTGTTTACAGCTGATCTTGGTGTATTCAAGGGAGCTGGTCCCGCAACACACTTCGTTCGTAGGTCATGAATATACCGTAGGGGACTTTTGTACCGCTATATGCCCACCTGCCCTATACATGATTCCAACTTTGAGCGGACTGTGTATTTCATTGCTTTTTTCGCGGTAGCAGTAGGGCAGCCATAATTGGTATCGACTCATGCAACCTGTTGAACGATTTCCTTGCTACCAGCATAAGCGGAAACCGTTGGTATGCGCTTTACTGTAAAATTTGCAGACCCTATGAATACATATTGCTTCATCAGAGGCTGTACTCAATACAAAGCCAATCACTCATGTTAATCATGGTTCGTCGTGATTCCTTTCAAATCGAGATATCATATCATTCTTCATTCATGAGCCATGGCTCTGCAAATGAACCACGAAAATATTCAGGAGTTGATCTAAATAAAATCCAATTTGAGATATTGGGATCATCTTACGGTATCCAGTTAAGAGTGATCTCAAATCCATCGTCTTGTCATTTGAGGTTAGAATGGACCACGAGTGGAATTTAACCTATATGCTTTGCTTGCAGTTTTTCGTTGTAAAGGAGCCAAATCCTTACGGAAAACGCGAGTTTGGAAGTTGTAAGATATCAGTACTAAGAATCCCGTTATGTTATCTCATTGGCATAGTTTATGACCTCCATTTGGTTGGCCGTAATGAAAGCTCAGATTAGCAAAACAGTTCTTGGATGTGGATCAATCTAAAAAAGCTGAATCGCTTATATATACGTAACACTATACACACAAAGATACTCATTTGGCAGTCTCTAGAGAAAAAAAATAAGAAAACTATCCCCAAGACCTTTGCTATTTGCTGGCATGAAATTAACGCAATCTGAAGTGATAAAATTTCAGTGATGCTATATCAACATAAAATGCGAGGTTGAAGGTTGGAATGAAAAGGTCGAAAGTTTCAGCTACCGTTGTAGTAAAGTAGATCATGTTGCCTCCACACAAGAAAGGCGATCATACAATAGGGAACTTGTTTCACATCATGTGTGAATGTTTTATGGTAATTGAAAACACTCACTTGGTAGCACGGTAAATATAAAGCACTTTTGAGTTATTAAGTGATTCAGTAAAAGCTTTGGAATGGCGATCCGATAAGCAAGAAGTGCTGGCTCTGGTGGTAAAAGTGTGACGTGTGCGCCTACAATCCAAGGAATGAGTTCAAAGCCCGCCATCAAACTAGCAGCTTACGTCATACAAGGGAGTTCATTATCATGATCATGTAAACGTTCTTGTTGTCTTACTACTAGTTACTAGTAGTTTCATCGGCAATAACGATCGACAGTGCCTCGTTGTAGTACACGTTATAACCATTTTACAGGTGACATCAGTTAGGCTGCACAAGCCGAATTGCCCCGTGGTAAGTGGTGTCTTTTATATTTGCTTGGCGTCCAGGTTCTACGTATGATGTTCGATAATTTTCTCGACGAAGCCTTTCAAGGCAAATGAGCAAACCATATGGCTCCGAAGCCCTGATTTGTCGGATTTCTCCTCAATCTCACACAGATAGATGTATTATTGACTGACCAATAAAATAGGCCAAAACTTCCTGAAACCATATTCATTTCTTGAATCTATCGGCACTTGTACTCGATAGATCCAAGTTGTCAATAAAGATAAATCTTGTAAAAAAAAAAATCAGTACATCAATATCTAGTTCAATGCTAGTATTTTGTTACTCGTATCTTTTTTATGGGATATTTTGTGTGTGGTAATCATGACCAGGTTTGCAGGGGCACTTTGCACGATAGATGAATAAACCGGAGAAATGCGCGTAAACATCTGGCTACAAACTAACAGCCCGTCATGCATGCAGTTAGCCAGCATCAAAAAATGATGGGATTCCTGTATCCTAACTCTTGCGCTTCTTCATTCCCAAGACAACTGTTTCACTTGATCTCATTTAGGATTTCATGAAGGCTGAATTTCACAACGGTAAAGAATCGGCAATCAGAGCCTTGATTTCTGAAGTCTTCAAAACCTTGGTATATTTCTCCCCACAGCTGTGATCAGTCCCCCTTTTCCTCGTGCACGACAGGCTACGATGCACGACCAACGTCTTGTCAATTTGCTAGCTGTGCTAACTCTCTTTATGATATCTCTCGTTAATGCTAATAGTTGGACATCTACTCCCGTGACGCCTCCATCATATCCTCTAGCAGTCAGGTTAATAGTCTATTTCTATTTTGTGTTCGGTAACAAAGCAGCTGAAACTCTTTACAACTAAAAAATAGATCGCCATATTTATCCGCTTGGCTGCCTCAGGGTTCTGGGAGCGCATTGAACGGTGCTTGGCCGCAGTTTTGGACCGGTTCTATACTAGGATAGGCGGGTTATGTCAGGGTGGATGGTAGAGCTTATGTCTTCTTGGGCGAACCGGCCGTTTCTGGCCTTTCTTCTTTTCAAGCAACGCAAAAGGCGGCCAACTACACATCGACACAGAGTATCTTCACGCTCGATGCTGGCCCTGTCACCCTCACAGCAACATTCCTGAGTCCTGTGGAGCCGAAGAATATCACATTACAGTCTTTACCGTTTTCTTATCTAGCAATTGGTGTTGCAAGCAATGATGGCTCGTCGCACTCTGTGCAAGTCTATTCCGATATCTCTGGTGAATGGCTGACCGGAAACAACAGTCTGACAGCAACATGGTCGACCAACTTTGCGAGCGATGTAACGACTCACTATGCCCAACTCCAAGACCAACAACTTTTCACGGAGATATCTGACCGAGCGCAATATGGATCGGTGTATTATTCTACTGCAAACGTCTCTGGCATGACATATATGACAGGCGTGGATGTCGATGTTAGAGGGCAGTTTATTCGCCAGGGCGTGTTGAACAACACCGAAGACACTAACTATCGTGCCGTATCCGATAATTGGCCTGTATTCGCATTTGCGGTCGATCTTGGTAATGTCACGGCATCAGGCACGACTTCAAGTCCCTTGGTGTTTACGATTGGACATGTTCGCGACCCAGTTATCCAATACATAGTAGCGGATGCTCAAATTCAACAGCGTAGTTCATATTTCTGGAGCACATTTTCTAGCGTGTTTGATGCTGTAAGTTTATATCTTAAGTTATATCACGGTATGCTTTGACGTGAATCGATAGATATCTTTCTTTTATAGCGACTACTCTTTGGCGCTTTCGGTAGCAAATGCATTTGACTTGCAGCTATCGAATGATGCAAATCAATTTCCTCAGAATACGCCGCATATGCATCTTTATCCATCAGGCAAGTACTGGGCGCTACAGAGATCACGATTTCGAAGGATTCCTCGGGTAACTGGAATACGAGTGACATTTTGATGTTCATGAAGGAGATCTCTAGTGACGGTGTCAGTCTCCGTTCTGTCTTAATTGCAATACGATATAAATTTAATTGCCTCTAACAGAACGTCAACACGGTGGACGTCATCTTCCCGTCGTGGCCAGCTTTCCTTTATATGAATTCTACGCTCGGCCAATATCTGCTACAAGGCCTGTTCGAATACCAAGCAACAGGGCAATGGCCCAACGCGTGGAGTATTCACGACCTCGGAAATAATTATCCCAACGCTACAGGCCATAACAATGGTCAGGACGAAAACACGCCTTTAGAAGTTAACTTTCATCACTTGGTACCATCGCCTGGATTCTAATTGTATTGCACCAGAGTGTGGTAATATGCTCATTATGACGTACAGTCTGTATCAAAAGACAAACGATAAGACACTTATTTCCACCTACGTATGTCGACCATCTATCTTTCAATGAATTAGAAGTATTCACCGAGCTTCATAGTACTCACTCCTCGAGCAATGGACCCAATTCCTGATTTCTGAGGCTCTCATTCCCGAGAACCAGATCAGCACGGATGACTTTGCAGGCTCGCTTGCTAATCAGACCAATCTTGCAATTAAGGGTATCATTGGCATCGGTGCTATGTCTAAAATTGCATCAATCGTGGGTGACAACGAAGATGCCTCGAAGTACTCCGTAAGTTTTCGCGTGCAATGACGATATCATTTCTACATTAGTATGCTGATGCGCATCAACAGAACATTGCAACCAACTATGTTGAGCAATGGCAGAAGCTGGCAACATCTTCTGATGGAAAGCATCTTACACTCAATGTGAGTAACATGTCAACCATATTATATTAAGTCAATAACACGTCTTCGTATCATATTGTAGTATGGCGATGAAAATAGGTGGGAACCCAAGGATATGACAATGATTTAATACTCAAGTTGCTGAAGACTTTACGTAGTTGGGGTTTATCGTATAACCTGTACGGCGACAAGCTTCTCGGTTTGAGCCTTTTCCTGGATTCAGTGTACGAGATGCGTAAGTAATGTCACATTTAACGAGATGAAGCTGTAGTAACCTAACCAAATGATACAGAAGACGCATGGTACCAGACCGTAAATAGTAAGCTGAAGATATTCATGCTTCCGGATGTGATTGTTAATCTACTATCTGTTCAGACAAATACGGAGTTCCCTTGGATACAAGGTAATGGATCTTGACTGATATCTCGTGGGATCGATACTAAACGTGAGTTTACTCCAGGCATACATACACCAAGACAGGTTTGTTTTGAATGCTGCCACTTTGTCTTTGTCGCTTATCGTCTAACCACTGCTTTGCCTAAACAGATTGGCAGACGTTTATGGCTGCCATCTCAGTCTCAGACAAGACGCGACAAATGTTTATCAATGCCGACTTCTCTTATATGAGTGGCGGCAACTCGAAGAATACAATGCCGTTCAGCGATTGGTATGATACTACTACAGGAATTAGCCAAGGCTTCCGAGCAAGACCTGTTGTTGGAGGACACCTCGCGCTACTAGGTTAGTGTGCTTTTGTTTTGTTACATTCAAACTCTTATCAAACAATCGCATGCTGGAACCTGGCTATCTTAGTATCCAGCACAAACACAACCTCCGGCTCGTCGTCGTCGTCATCGCCTTCTTCCTCAACGAGCAAAAGCAGCGATTCTCTGTGTAGCTCTTACTCCCAATCAGCCCTGCATTTGGTTATGCCGCCTTTGATTGTACAAGCCACTCGCTCCTTCTTCCCATAGCAGTTGTTCGACTGAGAGAGATGGCTTATTCGCTTGGTATATGACGAAATACTATTTATGATATTTATGCATTTATTGTAACTGAAGACTACCACAATGGATAATTTCTCTGAATAGTATATATTGACATATATGCAAGGCTGAAGGCATAATGTTCCACCTTTTCCGTTCCTGGATGAAATATGAACCTATTCATAGCTATTGATTGACGCCCAGAGGTAGTGAAGTTCCCGAGAAGTGCTCATGTTATAAGCCAAGACCGCCTGAAGCACATAAGACGAGAATTAGCGGTTTATCCGGATTCGCGGACGAGAAGCTTAAACCCACTCACTTCCCCTTACCTTTGTGCCTCTTTCAAGTTCACTGCGCATTAATTTTCAAATAATTTCAGATCAAGTGAATCACCATTGAACTGTGGAACATTGTTTATTGCTTTGCTGCCAGTGCTCAACGAGCTATGCTTTGCAATCAATCAGTGACCGGCAACGGCACCGGCCAAAGAGCGCAGACGGTTCACATCGGCAGTGCATCATGATCATGATATTTGTGATGATACAATTGATGAACCATAGCCCAATATTCTTTTGATGGGCTAACTGTACAGATGGTTAATTACTTATGATTTGTTGTAGCCTGGTAGCCATCCCTGTTCGGTCTCTCTACCTCTCTCTTCCTCGTCTTACTACTAGGCTCTGGCGCCATGCGTCTCTGCGGGATGTTTGGCTCGACCTTTCTGATCGCTTGGTCTCTACTCCTCGCCCAGCAGGTGGTTGCTACCATCACACCTCCCGCATATCCTCTGGCAGTTAAAGCGCCATATCTTTCGGCATGGATGGCTAATGGCGACTTGAATGGTGCTTGGCCCACATTTTGGGACAATTCGGTACGTTAAAACGGATCATGCATCTTCCCTCTGTCTAGCTCGAATGGTGAGGTCAGATACTAGGCTGGGCTGGCTATGTTCGTGTGGACAACGAGCCCTACATTTTCTTGGGTGTACCATCAATCGCTGCCAATAAAACAACGCAGAAAAATGCAATCGTACGTCAACCCAGTCTATAGTATCCCGAAACACATTTTAATCATGTCAATACTAGTTTACATCGACCCAGAGTATATTTACCATGACGGCGGGTCCCGTCACCTTGAATGTCACCTTCCTCAATCCGGTCGAGGCCAATAACCTGACCTTACAATCCTTACCCTTCACATACTTCTCCTTGAGTGTTAGTCCTAACGATGGCGCATCACACTCCATCCAAGTTTACTCGGACGTCTCTGGTGAATGGCTCGCCGAAAACGATGCGCTCAACATCACCTGGTCCACCTCAACTGGCTCTTCGATTATCACTCACCAGTCTCAGCTGGAGATACAACAAGAGTTTACAGCATCCAAAAATCGCATACTTCAAGGCACCTTCTACTTCTCTACCTCCAATTCCGATGGACTAACCTGGCAAACTGGCCAAGACATTCTCGTACGACAGCAATTCGTGTCCAGCGGGAAACTAAACAACGCGCAAGACACCAACTTCAGGGCGATTAATGATTCTTGGCCTATGCTTGCGTTTGCAAAAGACTTTGGGACCGTGTCTTCTGGCAGCACGCCCAGTGTTCTCTTCACATTGGGTCACGTTCGCGATCCACTAGTTCAGTATATTGTGTCAGGTGGGCAAACGCAGAATAGGAGTGCATACTATTGGAGCTCTTTCTCCAATATTGCTGATGTGGTGTGTTGTCTCAATAGATTTGGTTGTAACCCATCTCTGATAGGCTCAACTATTTGATCTCGCAGATTAATTTCCATTACAATGACTACTCCAACGCGTTATCCGTTGCCAATGATTTCGATAGCAAACTCAATCAAGTTTCCAGCAATATCAACCCCACATACGCGCAGATCACCGCACTATCCGTCGCTCAAACGCTGTCTTGGAATGAAATAACGATTTCAAAGGATTCATCTGGAAATTGGAATACGAGTGATGTTCTTGTATTCAACGCCAATGGCGTACGTTCCCAAGGTCTTTCTCTACCTCAAATACTCACCGGTCCCTCTCTATGTAGGCTATCAACACTGCCGATACGATCTACGCGGCTTGGCCAACTTATCTATACACGAATCCCGCTATTGGGGGCTACCTCTTGAGGGGTCTGTTAGAGTATCAGGCGACTGGTCAATATCCCAATCCATTTGCCGTGCACGATTTGGGTAGCGTATATCCGAATGCAACCGGCCATAACGACGGCAATGACCCACACATGCCTCTAGAAGGTTTGTTCGTCTGTTTTTAGCGTATTTTAGTCTGAAAATAACATTCTGGGTCAGAGAGCGGCAACATGCTCATCATGACGTATAGTCACTACTTGGCAACCAAGGATAGCTCTTACATCACCCAATATGTATGTTATTACTTTCATTATTGTAAGACAGCGTTGGGTCTCTGATATGTGCTCTCTAGTACTCCCTTCTGGACAAATGGGCGCAATATCTTGTTGCCAATACCTTATATCCAGCATCCCAGGACTCTACAGACAACTTTGAGGGCGCGTCACCAAACCAGACTAACTTGGCTATCAAGGGCGTTATCGGCATAGGTGCCATGGCAAAGATGGCCTCTCTGATGGGTTACAATTCGGATGCTTCCAATTACTCGGTAAGCTCATGGTATCATTGTGGTCCTTCCGGTCGTCGCATGATTACGGGTTTGTGTGTGATCATCTGCTGATCTGATTATGAACTCGTAGTCGACTGCAACCAGCTACACCTCTCAAATACTCCAACTGGCCACCTCATCTGACAATAAGCATTTGATGCTGTTTGTGAGTTTAGCAAAGAACTGGAGAAAATTCGTCCTGATGAGCTAATGTTGTCACCACAACAGTATGAAGACCAATCGAGGTAAGTTGTCTCTGAAAACCATCTGGATATTTTTCTAAAATAATTGTGTCTAGCTGGGGGCTCATGTACAATCTCTTTGGCGACAAGCTCTTGCAGCTGAACCTCTTCCCGGATTCAGTCTACACGATGTGTAAGTCTAGGTTGTATATATGATCAGGAGTTTTGTCTGATTTTGGCATTGAAAGTGGATAACTACTATACGACCGTCCAAGGTTTGTGGAACTACTTTCTCCGCCAATTTTTTATTCCTTAATAAATGTTCTACTAGGTGCATATGGCGTGCCCTTGGACAGCCGTCACAGCTACACACTCTCTGGTACGTTGTTGCATCCCTACAGTTGCATTGCTATCTTACATCAAACCATTCCCTAGAGTGGGAAGCATTCCAGGCAGCCGTCTCAACGTCAACCAAAACGCGTGACGAAGTATTTTTGAATTCGATATTCCAATTTGCTTTGAGCGGCAAGAATAGCGATCCTTTCCCAGACATGTATGATACGACTAGTGGCGCCTTGGTCAATTTCCAGGGTCGGTGCACTGTCGGTGGCCACCTCGCCTTACTTGGTAAGTCAAGGGCAACATTTTCTGTTTCCTCAGCTAATCCCAACTGAATTTGTGACTACCTTTACTTCGCCGTATACACTTACCATAAAGTCGTCAACGGATCTAGTGGATCCTCAAGCACGTCCACAGCGAGCGCTTCGCCATCGTCTACGAGTAGCTCCAAGAGTGGTGCAAGCGCACTTGACAGCACTCTAGCTGCCCAGCATGTCACAATGGCCGCCTGCATCGTCCTCCCGTTGCTAACAAGCATGATGCTTGTACTCTAATCAGACGTTTTTTGCTATCGCCCATAGTACTAAGGATAGTCTGAATGGATTCTGTTTTATTTTATCTTGATCTCTGCCATCAAGGATATTACAGACTTTTTTTTTACACATTCTATTCATGTTTGTACATACGGTCATTCATTCTTGTTAACATTATTAAAACTTTTCGTACATATGGTATCGATATGGGATAGTTCTGTTTAAAGTTTAAATATTGTATTTTTCTTTTTTTATCCCGACATTATGAATGACACAAGTGTGATGCATCCCGGGTTGAGAAAGAGTTGAGAGGGAGCGTGTCTGTCACAAACAATGCCAGAAGGACCAACTGTTTCTATCTCTCATCACGTCCTTTGGCTCTTCGCGCAGAAACTAACTCTCGCAAGCATTCCCATCCCTCAGGGCTCCAAGATGACCCAGCCTTCTCTAAACGGGGGAACGAGCGCGAAACAAAAGAAAATAGCTCCCCAAGTTGATCCACTGTCGTACGGAGTATGCTAGATGCGTGCGGCGAGACGAACTGTGTGATAGCAGTAGTGGAAGCCTGAGGAGAGGGCTCATCACCAATGTTTCCGATAGGATACGCGTAGATCCCATCGGCACGAACAGTAGTCTGAGCGGTGATTGCATTAGCCTCAAGATACTGGCATGATGGGCTTAATGATACAGGAAAAACGGGGGGAAGATGAAATAGAGGCTCAGTCACGACTCTAAACTCGACCAGCTTTGGATGATGGCTAGAGAAGTGGGCCAAACCGCGAAATGTTGGTCGGGTAACCATAGATTGGGGAAGCGCTTCATCCTCATCCACAAGTGCATTTGGCCTACGTCCATCTATCACGAATTCGGTTAGATTCGGCCACGGTGCGGCTAGACTGGACATAACATCATCCGTGAGGGCAATGCGCATGAATAAGTTGAGATTAATTGTGCGTAAGCGTGGAAGGGCTGCTAATGCGAGCAAAACCTCGTTCGGGAAAGTAGAAACGTTTGCAGTATGTTCGCTATCGCCCGAATAAACCTTGAGTAACATGAGTTGGTGACAGATACTCGAATGAGTCAACTGCGTGGCAAAAGACATAAAACTGCTTGGTGATGCATCCAGAAAGAAATTGACACGGAGAGAGGATAGTGCTGGCCTGAATGCGTCAAGGAAGTTGGTGGCTACATCTAGCGAATCCCAGGTGTATAGGTTTAATGATTTCAATGACTGAAAGAGATGTCGATCGCTAGGATTTCTTTGTATACAGGCTAAGTCTTTGCTTGAGATCTGAATTTTAAGACTCCTTAAAATGGGTAATAGCCCGATGAGGACAACCGTGCGTCCTACCGTGTCTGGGTCCGAGCCTTGCCAGGGAGGAGACCACAGATCAAGATGGGTTAACATTTTCCAATCTCCGTTTATGCCATTTTTCGCATCAAATAGTAGTTGTGAGAGAATATATTGGTGGCGACGAGGGTATGCAAAGGATAAGTCAAGGGTTTGGACAGAAGGTTGCATAAATAATCCGATCATCGATGCAGCCTGCTCGTCCTCGAATTGAATCGCCAAATGACGCAAACGTGGTAAGAGCGGTGTTGCTTCAGGATTCTCCGAGAAACGGAGTAGCGCTTCGAAGACGTTGCTATCAATACTAACGTTGCGTGTAGAGTTGCGAGAAAAGTTTTTTAGGATGAGGTTTCTAATGCAAGAGGCATAAAATTGAAAACGGTGCCCTGTAACATCATTCAACACGATTGGACGACGTATATGCTGTATTACACCATCTCTAAGCCCACGAATGCCGATCTTTTGGGTTTAAAAGACATACCAGTTTCTTGGAAATACCGTGATCACCTGCGCTTTTGATCTCCCAATTATCTTGCGGCAATAGTTTAAGTAAGGGGACAAGCGAGAACTGGGTGCGCCAAACACCATTCAAGGCGGGTTGGGACCAAGTACGACAGACCATCGCAGCAGCCACTAAAGATATGGGTATTTTTCCCGACTGATATCCTTCATCCAGAAAGTTGAAGATGTATTCAAGGATTTCTGGGATCAATAAGCATGCATGCATGAGGAGTGAAAGCTCCAAGTTTTATTGAGATATTACTGAAGCTTCACGTAATCAATGAAATGGTATCTTACAATTCTTAAAAGGATGATGCCTAGGAATCTGTTTGAGCAGGGTTGGACCTACAAAAGGACAGATTCCGCAGCCCCTATTTATATTCTCCAGAGATGAGTATGGGGTGAGAAATCAAAGGAGGAACCAAGTCTAGTAGTGGTAAATCATGTTGTTCAAAATTAGTTACCCCAATTTAAAACTGATTATGGCAGGACTCAGGGGATAGTTGAGTCGAGAAAACCCCAATGCTAGGCTCGCCAGTTTAAGACACACAGGCAGATGATAAGTCGTTTTTTGTCCATGGGATAGTGTTCCCACTAGTGTCTGTGTGTTAATTCTAGATCCCTGATGTGCCGGTCCGCTAACCACGGGTACCCGCTTTTCGGTTCTGGGGATGGATTTTGATGTACGAGTCCATAATTGAGGGCATGAAAACTTAGACACGGCCAAACGAGCCGAAGAGAACCGAGTTGTTGACGGAATCCAATCACAGAGAAAGAAAGAGAGAGCTCAGGTTACCAAGGGCCTTGAAGCAAGGCTGTCGCCATGAGCTACTAGTAGTTTCCCGCAGACAGACCCCGACGTTCCCTGACGCTTACTACTCAACGTCCCCAATAGCTCCATATCCACTATGTCCTTGATTACAGTGGTGTGCGGGTCGCCGACTGGTCTATGACATCAATGACAGACGAATCGGACTACAGTAGTCAAGTTTTAATGACCTGGGCTGTGGCTTATGTCAGCATCCCTTCAGCGATAGCTTGTTCAACTTAGCCCAAACTTGAAGCCGACAACTCGCACACCACTGCTTGGTTGTACTGTTGATTAACTCCGTTTCTACATGTAACCTATTAAGATCATTAAGAGAAATACTCGGTACTATATTTATAATAATCAGCTAAGCATCATCCCTGCCCGTCCGCAAAAGCAGAAGCTCTTGCAATTGGTCCCATTTCGGGTCCTCCCGACATGGAGTTGCCGAAACCCTTTCCAGCCGCGGCAGGAAATGCTCAAGAAATGAGTCGAGCTGCTCAAGCTCGTCGATCCTAGGCACAGGAGTCTTATATATGTGCAACGAAAGAGGCGGGATGGGTACAGGTATTGATGGGCTATCTGTACTTTTCGTAAGGCATGTGTTTTCCTCGTCGGAAGCAGCTTCAGAATCCGATTTGTTCAGCGAAGTCCGCATAGTAGGCAAGGGAAGAATGCGCCGGTCGACTTCGAGGGCAAGTCGAGTCAGTTTGGGACATTGGGCACAGAAATTCGCTATGCCTCGGAACGTCGGTAAAAGATGTACAGGCACAAACAGCGCCTCGTATCCAGGTGGTGGTGGTGGCCTGAATCCAACCACGTCGAACGTGGCCAGATCCGGCCAGGACGGCGCTAGTTTGAATAAGATCTCGTCCGTGAGGCAAACCCGGTTATATAGGCGAAGATGAATTGTGTGTAAGCGTGGCAAGGCCGTCAGGATAAAGAAGAATTCATTCGGGAATGGGGGAAACTGTATAGAATCGCAGAAGCCTGGGCTGAATTTCAGACTTTCGAGTTGGTTGCATATACTCGGGTGGGCAAGCTCAGCAGCAAATTCAAGGAAGCTGCTCGATGAGACGCCTAGGTAGCATGAGACCTCCAAGGAAGTTATCCTCGGCCGGAATATGACAAGGAATTGGATGGCCTCTTTTAGGGACGCTATGATGTTGTGGATAGTCAGCGATCGTAACGATTTGAAAAGTTGGTCGGTGCCACAGTGGTCGCGTATGCAGGCAAACGTCTCGCCCGAGAGGTTGATACTAAGGCTTCGCAAAGTGGGTAGCCTTCCGATATAAGTGAGCGCATGTACTCCCGTATTAGGTCCTGCCAGGAAAGAGTTGTACAGATCAAGACAAGTTAGCGATTTCCAGTTCTCGCTGATACTGCCATCCAAGCCTGAAACTAGTTGCGGTAAGATGGAATGGTAGCAATGAGGAAGTATCAAAGAGAGTCGAAGATTTCGTACGAACGGCCGCATGACAAGCTTGAATATCGAGATATCTGATGTCGGCTCTTCGTCTTCAAAGGCCATGTCTAAATGCTGCAGATATGGCAAGAAGGGTGCTGCCTCCGAATCCTTGAAGAAGCGGAACAGTGCTTTTGCAAAGTTACTGTCTATGCCAATCTCATGACATTGAGATCCACGATTTAAGATAAGGGCCCTTATACGGGATGCGTAAGACCGCAAACGGTCCGTCATGAGATCTTGTAACTCTAGTCGGCGACGCAAGACCTATCCCGTTTCGCATTGGGCCTTATACGCTACCAGATTCGACGAACACACATACCAGTGTCCTAGAAACTTCGAGACCATATCTCTTCTTCACCTTTATCCCCCAACTATCCGGCGGAAGTAGCATGAGCAGTGGCACGAGCGATGACTGTGTATGCCATATCAAGTCCAACGCTGGGTGGGACCAAGTACGACAGACTAGCGCAGCAGACAGCAAATTCTGGTACGCGATCTCTTCAGGCTTCCATGAGTGGCCGTATCCGGACCTGTCGTCCAAAAAATCGATAATGTAGCGCAGGATCTCAGGGATAGAAAAGCATCTATGAGCGGCGGCTGATGAAATTGTCAACTTTTACTGAGATGTTCAGACACAACGGCAGGTTTTGCTTACGCTGGTGATGTGTCGAGCCTACTGATTTGAAATGTCTACTGATCGAACGAGGCTGACGAGTTGGAAAGACAAACATTTTGATTCACTCTTCCAAGGGTGTTTCTTGGTGCCTGGGTGGGCAGAATATCAATGCAGAAGAACATGACTGCGATAATAAAGGGATAGCCCACAGCTTCCATCTTGGCCTGCCATATCATGTAAGTAATCGCCGTTGGAGCTGGCCCTGTAGGGTCGTACTAATGAAACCCGTCGCGTGTGTGCTGTGTACCGCTTGCCAACTTGTACGATTGTACATGTACACGGCGTTCTTTATGTCTTCTAGTCTACTAACTGATAATATTTGGTTTCTCTATTGGTCCTGGGCCCCAGTGTCAGGATTAAGCGCTATATCAAGCCATAGCAATGACCAGGAGTATATTTGAGAGAATTATTGTGGCAGGTAGAGTACGATGATGAAAATCATGCAAGACTTTATGCAGCTTTGTGCGTGACGTCCATCGTCCATATTATGGCACGTGCCTCTACCCAAGCAATGTTGTACCGATAATACCTATATGCATATTCCAAGAACCCAATAATATTCTAATTGAAATAGGTATCTACTATATACATCACCGAGGGCCCATAAATGCCAAATATACCAAGTCTAACATAATAAACAGAGCACTTCAAATATAATATCGTAACAGCCGTCGAGGCTCTAAAGACCCACAACTCTATAAAGAAAAGAAACAAAAAACAGGGTGTACAACAACCGCCACCTGGGCTTGTTGGAAGATAAAAAGGCGCAGAATATATAGATCACACGCGGCCACCTTGCGCAAGTACAAGATCGTGCAGGCGATCCCAACCATCCCGACGCATCATCGAACCGATCCACTTCAATCGCGGGAAGGAGCGCGAGAGGAGCGATGCGATCTCCTCGAGCATGTCTACTGGCGGAGGCATATTGAGAATGTGCAACATCACGCCCGGCGTAGAAGCTATGACAGACAGCTTCTTCTGGCTCTCTTCCTTCTCGTGTTTCATGATGTCTATTGGCGAAGTGGCGTTAGTATCCGCGGCAGAGATCAGTGACGACGACGGAGGAGGGCAAAGCTGCGTGTCGATCACGAGCTCGAGAACAACCAGTTTGGGGCAGTGCGTGCCAAAGTGCGCCAGGCCCTGGAACGTCGCCGGTGCAATAGCAGGTGAGGCGAGCCGGCCTTCGCCGTCGGCCCCGCGGATGACTGGGCAGCGACCGAGCACACTAAAGCATGTAAGTTCCGGCCAGGACAATGCCATCTTGCGCAGAACATCGTCCGTAAGAGAGAGTTGCATGTCCGTGTTGAGCTTAAGCGAGTGTAAACGTGACAAGGTCGTGAGTGAAAGGAAAAACTGGTTGGGGAGAGGAAGCAAAATAGATTCGGTATCATCCTCCATACGGCTTGAGGTAATGTCAAGGGTCGTGAGCCGGTTTCTGAGGCTAGGATGGGACAGATGCGTGGCAAAAGATACAAAGCTATCGGGCGGCGTTGGCTGGCAATATACAACATCGAGTGAGGTCAGTCTTGGTCGCAACTTGCCGAGGAAGTTGGTGGCTACGTCTAGTGATTGGAGGGAGCGGATGGTCAGCGATCGCAGTGAGAGGAAGAGATCCGGATCATGGTTTGGTATCCCGTCAATACATTCATGTGAAAGGTAAATGCCAAGGCTGTTCAAGGCGGGCAATGATCCAATAAATGTGAGTGTGCGGCCGTCAAGCAGCAACTCCGAATTCGGGCTTGTCCAGCGACTAGTGCACATAAAATCCAGATGAGTCAAAGTTTTCCAGTTCCCCGTTAGTAGCATTAGCTCTAACTCGGGCAGCGCGCCCGGTGGATAGGCGAAGGAGAGTTTACGGATGTTAGATCCATGTTCCGAGCTAGAAAGAAGTTTCGGTAGAATGCAGTCGTGCTGAGCATTCTCGAAGGAAAGTTGGAATGCCTGGACAGACGGCCGCATGAAAAGCTTAACCATCGAAGTCGCTTGGGCATCTTCGTAGTGGATTTCCAGACGACGTAGACGCGGTAAGAGTGAAGCGGAGTCTGCTTCCGTCAGATGAAGCAGTGTTTCGAGTACGCCGTCGTCCAAACCAAGCTTAGGCCTAGAGAAACCTTTCTGGATCAAGACCTGGATGCGAGAAGCATAGAATCGGAACCGGTCTCCTGCAATTTCACGTAACTTGAGCGGGCGGCGTAAATACTAGACAACGCCTCACAGTCAGTTATAGTAGATAGTTCAAAATGCCACAGACATACCAGTTTCTTTAGTAGACCAATACTGTCCATATCCCGTATCTCCCAGCTGTCTGGTGGCAGTAGCTTCAGTAATGGGACGAGCGAGAACTGCGTATGCCAAATGGCATTCAATGCAGGTCGGGACCAAGCATGGCATACTACTGCAGCAGTCAACAAGTGAGCGGGTATCGAGGATTCGTCTTCAAACAGGTCTTCCGGGTCCCTATCATCCAGAAACCCGAAGATGTAATCGAGGATTTCCGGAATGGCGAGACATGTGTGCATAACGGCTGGGATAGTTAACAATTATGATTCCCACACACTATGTTCGAAAGTTTCTTTTTGGCTTACAGGGTTTGGTAGACAGCATAATGTGAATATTTGGGTAGACGAATGCAAACAGGCTTTGCGGTCCTAAGAACGATGCCAGTCGTTGAGTATATATCCAGTCGCCATGGGAGATATTAGGACATACAGTAAATTAGGCTTTGAAGGGTCTAATATCTCTAATTAAGGAGAAAAAGTAGAACCAAAAAGTAAAGAGAAAGCGGAGAGCAATCCCAGAGTATTGACAGCGTTGATAACAGCAAGTCCGTCGGCCTATGGGACGTGTCGGCGGCTTGGGGATACCATGAGCGGCAAGTGCTTGATTCTCCGACAAGGCCGGGCCGCCGCCTGCCTGAGGGTTGGGTGAGGTAAAGCAAGAACATGAGTTCTAGTATTCCTTGCTGGGGTGCAGCCTGGAGCTGAAACTGGGATGAAAACATGGCGGATGGATGGCTCAGAGACTTGGGATGATGGTGGATGGCAAGCAAAAAAGATGTAAAGCAAAAGAACAGAACAACTGCAATTGTAGTCAATGACGTCAATGTCACTGGCCCAGGCCTCGACTGGCCACGGAAGCCATCCGCAGTCCCTCAGCACAAAAATTCATGTGCATGTACATGTATCTCAAAGCAAATAAATATGACATTAGTATTGCGAAACTATTATGTGACTATGTATCTAAACAAATACAGCCCATTAGATCGATATCCCTTCTCGAAGACCTCTATATGTAGTTGGTGTGTAATGGAAGGGGAAAAGTGACTGTTTTCTATCCCGCCTCTTGCTTCCAATCACGCATTATTATGATTTGACCAAAGGTATTTTTCCGGCCTCGGGTACCGCTGGGGGCTCCAATGGTTCACCGAGTGAGCGGCGAACACCAGAGTTGCTTAACAGGTTGGAGTAGCGGGGCTGAACAAAGGTGGCACTGCAAAAAAAAAAGAATATTCGGTACAATGCATTATCGGTACAGATGATTTCATGACTGACCCAATTTCAACAAGCACCTGTCCACTAAGGTCTTCGATCGTGCCTGCTACCTTGGCCTTTCTACCTTCTAAGCTCACCAGCCTCGTTCTCAATACCAGGAACTGGATTGAGACGATTGATGAGACAAATAATAGATATAAACTCGATAAATTCTGGACAAACCTGATCAGCCTTGGTCGGCTTTTTGTAGTTGATCTCCAGCTTGGCTGTCACACCAATTTTATCAGGTAGATTGATAATCGCCTGCCTACCCAGCGCCTCATCAGCCAGCGTCGCTAGAAGGCCGCCATGGATGATCCCATCGTGCCCACAAAGCGCACGTCCGGCATGGAGTACAACAATCGCCTCGCTCTCGTCCTTGCGAACCCAGGCCCATGGTATAAGCCCAAGCTTGCCGGCACCATGGAGAGTGCCCGCCGTCAAATGGTTGTTCCTCCTGATCTGGGGAAGGGCAGCATATGGCCGTGTCTCATACCAGTCATCTCGATCTGCCGATGCACGAAGTGTCTGCAGAAGGGGAAGCTGTTGTAGCTTTTCCTCCAGCAACCGTTGCTCCTCTAAAGCTTGCAACGAATCCGGATCCGGTGGGGGAGGTGCAGGTCGGGGAAACAGAAGAGAGATTGTCTCTGGTGGATAAACAGATCCAGCAGCATACGTGGCCAGACCAACTGTAGCTGGTAGTGCAATGC
Source organism: Agroathelia rolfsii (assembly GCA_018343915.1). NCBI lineage: Eukaryota > Fungi > Basidiomycota > Agaricomycetes > Amylocorticiales > Amylocorticiaceae > Agroathelia > Agroathelia rolfsii. Next base: position 5,555,279 of record JABRWF010000002.1, read on the forward strand.
GAGACACCCTGCCTCGTCTAGGGGCAGTTGGATGGTGGTGGCCGTGTGCGGTGTGACGCCCCGTAGTCGAGTAAGGGCGCTCAAGAGCAGATTGCACAGAGCGTGCAAAGCGACGCAAGAGCTGACTTGAAGACATGCTGCTGGGCGTGAGTGTGTCTGTCAAGACGAAGATGGTGGTAGCTGTTGTAGTAGTAGCGTCAGTCCAAACCCCAAGGACATCATAAGCAGCAAAATGCAGTACCGGCAATAACCGGCCCGGAGCGAGCCCAATATCTTTTTTGCCTGCCACTGGCAACAGAACTGAGTCCGGGCGATCACACAGGCACTCTGAAACACACTTTCCATTGGTAAAAAAAGTGACCTGAATTACTACTCAACGATGGTACATAGATTTGGTCCCCAACACTCACGTTCCCTAACTAATCCTCCCCTTGTCGGATAATAATTATTATCCAAGTTTGAAAACATTGAAAACCTCGTCCTCTCTGGTCAACTATTCAATGCTTCCGAGGGTCCGTCGTCCCCACCGCGCACACCCTCGCCCGATCATGGCTGGCACGACGACGAGCTGAATTCCGAGGACGAAGACAACAATGCGCAGTCGCATGGCTCCGGAAATGAGAAAGTCTTAGGCGAGAGCACTGGAGGCGCTGGCATCGGTATGGGCCCCGGTCGCACAGGTGTCAAAGGTGTCATCCGTGATGCTGACGAAGCCAAGGCAATCGCCAGCGAACAGAAGGCCAGGGAGGCTCGAGAGCTGGCCAAGAGGATGGAAAAGGCTAGTCTTGGAGGCAAGACATTCCTGGAGGAGGAGAGGGAAAGGATGCTGGCCAAGGAAAATGAGGAGGGCGTATCATCTAAGCAGCAAAGAGATGTCTTTGGTAATCGCAAGGCAGCTCGCTTCGGCCATCTGAGGGAAGTGGGTGTCGATGGGTTTGTCAACGCTGTTGAAATGGAACAGAAGGGTGTCTGGGTTATTGTGCATCTATTCGACGCAGTAAGTTCCCTTTTGTCTCGTTTGTTTTGCTCATTAGCACTCGGATTAGACACCCTTTCAGTATCAAACCGGAAGGCTATTTTCTTCGCTTGATTCCTTTCTGTTATTATTTTCTAGCTGCATATCCATCTTTTGATTATTCATAACTGATCATCAGGCCTTCTAGACCCTCGAACGATGTTTCATTCTCGATGACACGCTATCCAGGCTAGCAAGGACATACCCCAGCACGAAATTCCTCCATGCCCGAGCAGCTTCTTTAGGGTTTGCCTCACGACCCAAAACTAGGAAGGACACCGGTTTGTTGCATCTGACTCTTCTCAGAGAACATCAACGGGGTTGCTGATTGCTAGTGATTAGCACCGCTCAAACCTGTACGCTACGAAGACGAAGAAGACCCCTACGAAGATGAAGACGAGACCGAGACTGATTTAGATATGCTACCCACTATGCTCGTCTACCGCGACGGCCAACTCGAGTATAATTGGGTTCGTGTAGATTGGGAAGCCGGCAGGAACGGTATAGAAGAATTCTTACGACAGTGAGTTAGTTTCATCCTTCTGGATTCCTTGTGCTTATTATACACATCCACCCCCGTTTTCGTAGACATCACATCCTTGGTGCCCGTGAGGGACCTTACGACGAGTCCAGCCAACTTCCAGACTCGGATGATGATTATGATGACGAAGATGATGATTGATTCTATCTGTGCACTTTTTCTTTTTCTTTTTGTCACTATGTCTGGGACGCCACCAAATATTGCCACAACTCCTCAGCGAATAGGTCATTGCAAGGTCGATGAGAACAAAGTATGATACTCTTGTATTTTGCCACAGCCACGGATTGAAATTTGTACATATAATCAGACATATAGACATCAGATACCTTATCCCTTTTGGAAGGTGTTGCATGGCAAACACCATCTTCAGATCACAGTGATCATTCACGATGCTATGCAATGCATGATTAACAGCGGTGCAAGAAAAAAACAATGTAGCTGAGTAGACTGAAAGGAACAAGATGTACGCCTCATCGAAATCATGATCCTGGGGTAAGACCGGTCAAGGGTCCTAGAGATTAGCACATGTGGAATGCAACCATCATCCGACGATGGATTTGAAAAAGTGTACTTAAAGGTACCTTGGTGAGACTGTGTCCACCCAGGCAGCTGGTCTCCCCAAGCTTTCTAAGATAATTCTTTTTCCTCTTCGCAATCTCATCTGTTTTCATTTCGCTTTGCCTAGTGCAAGGTATGCCCACATCTAAAATCCTTCTTGGCATTCATTCTTGCCAAAACAGCTAACATGGGCATTCCCAGCTTACCTTTTAGACAAACACTACCAAATTCGTCATGCTGTCATATACTCAAGTGATCTGTTCGGCTTTACTTGCTGCTCAATTGGTTTGCAGTGTTCCGTGAGTATCTCAAACGTTTGATCTCCCAGTCTACGGTTTACTAACAACGCCTCTCCCACCCATAGGATCCCGGCCGCAGGAGATGCTACTACCGACGAATCTTCCACGGTGGTGAACAAGCTCTTGGGACCTATCCCCATCCTGGGTGACCACCTACCTTCGATTAGTCCTACTGCCGTCAAAATCAGTCCTACAGGCGTACCCCTCCCTCAAGCAAGGCCAATCCCTCTTGAATTTGACGAAACTCCCACGAAAATTCAGAAACGAACGGTGTCGACGGCATCTGGTGATGGCAACGAACTGCTAGATGCGGACTCTCTCCTGGGAGATGAAGTTATTGATGGTCTTACTAGTAGTACCACGACAATCGTCGCGAGTACTAGCACTATCTCTGCACCCTCGACGTCCTCATTCAGCGTCGTGCCATTGCCGACTGAACTCGGCCTCCCACTTTTCTTGAACTCGGAGCCCGTTAAGGATTCGACGGTAGTGAGGACAAAGGAGAAAGTTCGACATTCCAGGAAGATAGCCGGAGACCAGGGTAGATTAACCGATCCTGACGGCATTTTCGGTTTGGACGGCTTGTTTGGCTCCTTATTTGACGTAAAGCCGAACCAGCAAAGCCAAAGAAGTGTCGTCACCTCCAGTGGGCTCATTGGTCTTTCCCAAATAGCCGAAGCGAGCGCAAAGGAGGCAGCTGGCGAGCCATGAACAAAAGGCAAACAAACAAGTAGGGTCAAGGCAGAAAGTTGCATGTCAATGCCATTTTCTTCTCTTGGTTTATGACGAGCATCTTGTGTAATATTCATACCTATGAGTGGATGTATAGTGTAAGCTTTGCGAATACAGAAAAGATTGACGAGAATACGCTGTATATGCTCGGGAATGACGAAAGGATATTTGATGTAGAAAAATACCATATCACACTGACTACTGGCATTGAGTGTAATTTCATAAAACATTAGATTATCGATTGTCATTTTATCCAATGCCCACGGCCAGTCCCGAATCGCTATCACCGACGAGCGCGGCTTGATCTGGCCACATATATAAGTAGCCCATCCAGCGAGTAGATCGTAATGAATCATCATGCATCATATATCACCAAATACATACATACAGGGTTGGGCACGGCGATAGCATAGGACCTGAGGAAACCACACGTCACGTATATCAACGGATCCATTCATAAATTTTCTCTATTTCTGTGCGCTGGGCAGCTGGTGAGGGTCGTCATATGAAATCACAATGGGTTGAGCAAAAGATAGGAGAGTTGGGATGAATAAGGGTTCATGTTCGTTAGAAAAGAAAGAAGGGTGTAATATGCACATGAGAAATTGTCCAAGTTGGGAAAAAGATAGATAGAGAACAAAACAGATATGCAGGTATGACATGAGTGTCGAGTTAGTAAACCAAGAAAGACAATGAATGAATGCACGATACGTAGGGAGGAAAAAGAGAAAATGGAAAATGGTATCGAGAAGATGATCACGTAGCTATAGATACACAGATATCAACAAAGTGATAGATGGAATGATGCGGCATGGATAAAACAAAAAAGGATATGTATGGAAAGCAAAAAGGGAAAAATCTGATGCACAATCAAGATAAACAACACGGGATTGAGCTGAGAGAATCCCATAAGAGGCGAAATCAATCAAAAAGAGGGCAAAAAAAAAGAAACAGCATCGTGAAAGAGAATGTAAAAAAGGTAAAGAAAAACCAAAGGAACATGATGATGCCGGCAGGTAGCTTTCTTGGGGCTGTTGCTCTCATGAGACCATAGCCAGGCGCTGACGCAGCTGGTGTGTTGTGATCTCTTTCCCGCGGCAATTCTCCAACCTTACACCATGAACCTCACAGAGGTCGGCTATTCTTAGCCAAAACTTAAGCAATGATTCCCATGGATATTCGGTCCTGTCCTTGTCACTAGCCGGTGACAGATCGCGGATGACCTTAAGGGAAGGGAACGCACCCGGCTTGAGGAGACTCAAGAGCTGCTCTTGCATGGAGAAATAACCCCCCTGTCGTCTTGGAGGGCCTAGTAGTCGGTTATGGATGTCGCGAATACCAATGAACTCGAGCTTGGCATGGCGGGGAAGGAGTACGTGGGGTGGGATCCAATCAGGATCTTGCCAGTTCCATTCTGCATCGGCGCCGCAGAAAAAGTGACGCAAGTTTGGGCAGAATGTGTCGAGGGGGATGGAAGATTGGGGATGAGATGACGCCAAGTTATGTTCTTCGACCGCACGAGAGGAGTGCCCGAGCTCCAGCTGCAAAAGCTTTGAGCCATGAGATTCAAAGAACGACACGAATCCTGCACCACTATAGTCGAAGTCGCTGGAGATAACGAAAAGATTCGACAAGAGGGGGATATCCCAGCGAGCAAGGATAGCAAAAGTGGTATCGTCGAGTGTCACCTTGAGAGAACGAAGAACGGGCAACGAAATAACAGGGGCAGTTTCAACATTACCGCACATCATCGTAAATGAAGGAATGCAAAGCTCGAGGTATTCGAGATTATCAGCCGTATTCTGCAACGGGGAAGTCATATGGAAATGAAATGGGACACCATCGTAATTTGTCCAGGAGAGTCGACGAAGCTGATTTTTGGGATGTGCAAGTGCGGAGAGCATTTGGTAAGGCTCACAACGCGGATCGCGTGATTCGTCGAGTCTATTCCTGCGGACTGAGAAATGATCGGAGTAGATGAGTAGCTGGGTTGCATGGTCGAAGATGACTCGAATGTCCGCAGGATCGCATCGCGCGCAGAATATTGTTTCAATGTGTAATCGACGGATATATTGACCGCTTGTAGAGGGGAGACCCTGCACGATGCTTTGGTGAAGCAGTGTCGAAGCGAGCGCCTTGGCCTGGCCCGAAGAGCTGATCCAGATGAACTCGTACAGAATCTCCTGCGCGAGTCGATGCCACGCCTTGCTCACGAGCGATAAGGTGCACTTTGTCGCCAAGCTATCGCGATACTGCTGATACTGAGATGGCACATCATCCTCAAAAATTTGATCATTCTGTGCTGGGTGTAGGGGATCTGTCAACATGGCGGTGGCTTCCCGCATGATAGTCAACCATATTTCTGTTGGTAATTCGGGGAGGTCGATTCGAGGTTCAAATTGTATTGATTTTCTAGAAGAAAAAGAGGTCAGTTATGAAATTCTTCGGACATTAATAAAGAATGATGAATAGAAGAGGAGATGATTCAGGATGCACAATAAACCGGGGTACGTCACATGCATCACTTCGAAAACAAAAGAAAACACAACGATAGAGCAATGGTATCGGAGACCGATCACCGCAAGCTTGGTATAAGGAAGCAAATTGCGGCCATTCTCGATCCGCGTTCGATACAAACAACATGCCTTCATACAAATGGTGAGCCTGATAGCAGAACATTATGGATGTAGAGTCCATCATGTAGACACTTATACAAAAGGAGCCGCGAGGAAAGGTTCCTGAAACAATTGTCCTCGACAATATGGTGGCCATACAGAAGACACTAGTGGTTGTGCACTAGTGGGCTATAGGAGACCGGAATAGTTGAAGCGCCAAGGTGCCAGTATCGAACCGAGACAAATGGCCGGTGGATATGGCAGAGAACAAGCGAAAACGCAGAAACAAAGAGTCCATACACGAACGCCAAACCAAGACCTACCCTTTATTTCTCCTTGGATTAATCTTCATAGACTTGAGCAAGGAGCTCGTGCCACGCTTCAGGTTGCTGGGTTTGAGGGAAAGGACAGGCATATTCAAGGGGAGGTATGTTCCAAGGTCGATGCAAGTTTTTCAGATAGAGAAGAGATGTTGGTGATTGGGCGTTCTCGACAGTGACTGGAAGAGACGGATAGAGCACAAGGAGGAGGAACGGGCCAGTGGGGTGGGGGATATAACTGAGCTGAGATAATAAGCGAATGAGGGCGGCCAGGGCCAAGTCTTGGAATCCTTGGATATTTGCCGCTTAGGGTGGAGCCCACGTGATCTACTCCCCTCGATGCTGCTTATGTCATCTCCCGTCCCGTCGCGGATAGGCAAGGTCCGAGCAGACTGTAATGAATGAATCTCATGATGCATTATAATCCAATTGATCGTATATCCAAATGACCATATAATCGGCGATGCACTTGCCAATGGCACAAGTGGATAAGACCAGGTCAGACCAGCTGTCCTATCCTGATATCATCTCTCCCCCTGTCACTCAGTCAATGGTTTGCTAGTAGGTCCCTACTGGTCCAGTACCAGTAGTCGTTAGACCCTAATGGAACACCCTGTTTTGTCAGCCTTGCAACTAATTAGTTCACTTTCAATAAATACAATTGCTGTACTATCTATCATCCAAACCAGACCAGAACGTACAATCGCCAATTCAGGCATGCCATAATATTGACTCCGTCAGATTCCATGTCAGGCAAGTCTAGACGCTCAAGCATCTATGTATAGGCCCGCAAGGTTTCTAGCCATGTGCTTTCCGCTGGAAAACTGTACCTGTCCCCGCACTGATAGGCAAATTTTTATATTCACTTGTTCATTCTGGTGAGGACTCCTTCTCAGTTCAAGTGCATCTATTCCGTCCCTTCTGAATCTTGATACAGCGGGCCGCTGCAGCACAGCGTCAGCGAATGCTTTTCCTCACTGCCATCCGTTTCTCGAATTTCACCGATGCTTATGCGCCTATTGTACTGACATCCTGCCAAATAGTGACTAGACGACACCGCCTTTTCTGCGGCGGAAGCCGCGCTGGCCCCCTGTTACAAATGGGTCACTTGAAACTTCCCCCGCCAGGATCGTCGCTTGGCGCATCCGTGCAGTTTGTTCTTTGTTTTTTTTTTGTTTTTTTTCTGAATTTCTGAATTGCTGAAACGTTCAGCCATTCTAATGCGATTAGCGTGTAATGAATGTCAGGCCTGATTACAATTTTTGTGCGCCGATCCGGTCTCATGTGTCGGTGCCAGTATGCGCAGGCAGCGACGCGTCGGTCGACTCGCTCCGGATCATTCTCGTTTACAAACTCCGGTTTTTACTGCCGGATTCAGACCGCATCCGGCCGGCCCATGGCTGCCCGAGGTTTCTCTCATTAACGGAAAAAAAAAAGTCCAGCAGCAATCCGTGAATGAACTATGAGCTGTCTTGATGACGAGAAAAACATACAACAACAAACAAAAAGGGTTGTTACAAAAATGAATTGCCATAATAGACCTAATTACACTTGGCTTCTGAATATCATTAATGACACATCCTGGATTACAACTCAACAAACACTCCCAATGATCCTTCAACGTCCGTTCTAATCGTTAGATTCTAGGATCTTTTCATGACTATATATACGTGGATGACAAAAATTGGGGTGACAAAAATGGCAACAAACGGTTTGCAGGAGGGAAGCCAGGGATAGAAAGTCGATCATCAGCGCCCAAACATAACTACGGACAAGACGAACAAGATAAGGAGAGACCATAACAATAACTTACAGCTGTACGGCCGGCGGTGCAAAGCCATGCTATCGACAGCGTACCGAGATCCAAGAACAGTATGGGTGGCACGCGATACCATTCTTTGTTCGTACTTGCGCAGCATACTCTTGAATGGCTGATCCGTTGGCTTCGACAACAGCTCGCCCAGCTCGAGCGCATCCATAAGGGCCGAAATGGCGCCTGCGCCACGGACTGGAAGCAGACACATCCAAAATTAGACGAATCAATTGGACAGGCATGAATTGGTCTTACATGGTGACATAGGGTGAGCAGCATCACCTAGCAACGTAACCGGTCCATCCGAGTTAATTTTTGGGACCATGTCACGGATGTACAGAGGTTTAAACATGTGTCCGGGCTCTTGATAGTTGAGGATGTCGACCAAAGCCGGATGCAGGTCACCGCATTTTTCGCGCACGAATTTGAGCTGTTCCTCGGGCGAGGCCTTGTAAACCCAAAAGTCGGGCTTGCGCGCCTCCTCGTCCAGCCATGGCAGGAGCCAGTAGAAATCGCAGCTACCGTCAGGATACACGTTTTTGAGTCCAATCCAGAGGCGGAAGCCTTCTGCATGGACCATACGCATGGATCCCCCCATCTCACGTTCCTTTTCCGACTGTTCCTTCGAGAGACGCATCTCCCCTGCAATCACCCCCACCGGTAGAGGGTTGAGCTCAACAGGGTCGTCCTTGTACAACTCGCTCCGTACGATGGAGTTGACACCGTCCGCACCAATGAGGACATCGCCTGTAGCGGTCGTACCATCACGAAAATAGACCATAACCTTGCCATCTTGCCCCACGATGTGATGGTCATACCGCTTGTTCCAGTGCACAGGAAGGCCCGTCGCTAGCCATTCGCGGAACCGGGCTCGATTTGCACGTAGGAAGCCTGAGCCACCACCACCATACGAGCCTGTGTAGCCATCGAACATGGCAGACTCATCCGGTCTTGTCCCGCCATAGCTGACAGAGATTGTGTTAATAGGTTTAGCGGTGGCAGGCACGATGCGCTCAAGATCTGGTATCAAACTGCCGACACGAGACAAGACGGTATTTACAGTGAGAAGCTTATTTTCACACAAGAGGTAAATGATGCGTACTCGCTCAGAGTCACTGCCCAGCCTTGATCGCGCGCCAAAGCATGTTCGTCTCGTTCAAATACTTCAAAGTCCACACCCTTCGACCTGAGATATTGTGCAAGTGCGAGACCACTGCAAAATGGTTAGAAAATAACATCAAGAAAGAAATAATGCATAGAGCGAAAGAGTATACCCCATGCCGCCTCCGACAATCAAGACTTTAGGAAGCGCGACCATAGCAGAAGTTCGATTCGGGGCTCTCAATGATTTTAATGATTGGGATAATGAAAGACCTCTGGGACGAAGCATGCGCTAGAAACATGGCACGCTCTGGTGGTGCTTTTATAGGTGTACCTTCATCATTGAATCAACAATGGGATGTCTCGGTGTTAGTAACAGATCATTCCATCTCCTGGGTTTGTTGATGTGTCCGAGTTGCACTATAGTTGTGTCGAAATATTGGGAAACAGAGGTTGTAGCCGTACAGCTGGTCCGTACTTGTTAAAAAATACATCCAAAACTAAGACTTCAGTCGTAGATCACAATCCAATAAATTTATTGTGGCTCTCGTAGTCCGGCTATTTTGCATGTTATACGCTTGAGGCTAGAAAGCATGATTTTCTTGAACCAACAGCCCAGACACATTTAGATGGTAGATCAAAATATCTGATGCACCGTGCATTCGTTTCCGTATCTTATCAATTCCCCGCACACCGGGATTGACACACCTGAGTAAGCCCATCAAAATTTCAAATAGTGCCGGATTAAAGTCGTAGTCAACTTTGAATGACAGTTGAGCCAAAGTAGGTGGAAAGAATAGCGTGAATCGAAATCGTGCCTAACCTCAGGAGGGAATTGCGTGAATAGGAATTGGTTGATGACGAAGACAACGCCACTGAGACACGGGTCATTTCTACTCCGTTGTACCCCAAAGCATCCGTAGTTTGGGTACTATAAAGACGCAAGAATTCAATAGTTATTATCCAACCTTCAGTCACACCTGGAGGCTCTTACTGGTAATGAATCAATATGAACAGGTTTGAGTAAGGATGAGCTACTTGTGAATCGAGATTGGACAGCCCTAAGAATGTAGGAGAGCCACGTCATGGCTTCGTGATGATGTGTACGAAGAAAATTGAAGAAGTGATCTGATAATGAACAGGCCCGCGAGACTAAGAGTAATAAAATTGAAGTCGAGAACGTGAGTGATCCATGATATTAGTAGACCCCTTGAGAGCAAGACAATCATATAAGCCGGAATTTAAGGGCAAATTATAGACGGATGAATATGGGATTGAAAGACCCCCTAAGGAAAGACTGTCGAGACCTCGTGATCGAGATAGCTATTGAAATTGGTCGTTTGAATCAGTGTTATGACAAGAAATGAAATCGACAAACTGCCCGCCAGTAATGGGCCTGGGGGAGGGGGAATAAAAAGCAGTAACTAGGTTTATCCCAGTGGCCATTTGAAATTTGACACCGAAATTGCATGCACGAACAATCCAAGTAACATTGCTGCATGCCATGAATACTGAGTAATGAATATTATTTTTATTCATGAACACCATGAATCGCAAAGCTCAACAAGGACCAACGTCGCTGCCCGAAACTGCATTCAATTTTCTTCTACTGGTCACATGACCGGCACCAATATTGTCCGAACTCTAACTCTAAGATGGCATGAAGCTCAAAAAAATGTAAGGAGTCAAGTACATTATTGGCGTGCCCATGTAATGCTTTTGTCTGAACCTTCAATTTTTCGACTTCTGTAGAATGCAGGTCTGTATCTTCTTCGTTTTGCCTTTATCTAGTGTGATTTAACGACCAGTGAATACCATGTCATCTTGACGACGTTAACCCCCCATTGATTTCATTCCCCAAACATTCTATTGTAACCAAACATTGGGGATTGTCTGAACAACAATCTTCCGGTGATGACAAAAAAAAATCCAAAGGAGATTAAAGAGAAAGAGAGACGTATTACAAGAAAAATAATTGCTAATAAATTGACTAACGCACAGAAAGGAGCGAATGGCCATGAATTACAACCTGAGGCTATTTCCTCAGCTTTTTTCTTTTTCGTTTCCTCTGGTTATTAGTTTCCGCCCTCGGATCTTCTGACGACTGGATGGGCGGCGTGAAAAACCAATTATCAGAGAAACAGGGTCAGTAGGAAAAAAGAAGATGACTTACAGCCGCGTGGAGGGCGATACGAAGCCATGTTATTGACAGCGTGACGCGATCCGAGAACAGAAGGCATGGAGCGAGAGACCATCTCTTCTTCGTACTTACGCAGTAGGTTCTGAACAGGCTCGTCTGTCGGCGTCGACAATAGCTCCCCCAGCTGGAGAGCATCGATGATGGCCAAGTTGGCACCTTCACCACGGACTGCGAGTAAGAGTAAGAGTAACAATCAGTAATAATGCTGGATGGAGAAGCGGAATGAACGTACAGGGAGATTGGGCATGAGCAGCGTCGCCAATCAGAGTGACAGGCCCATCCGGGCATACTTTGGGCAACAGATCACGGATCTGCAACGGCTTAAACATGAGCTCAGGCTTTTGGAAGTTGAGAAAGTTGACTAGGCCCGGATGTAGGTCTTCGCATTTGCGGCGCACGAATTTCAACTGTTCTTCGGGTGAAGCTGTGTAGACCCAAAAATTGGGCTTGCGCGCATCTTCGTCAAGCCAGGGCATGAGCCAATAGAAATCACAGCTGCCATCCTCGCGTACGTTCTTGAGTCCGACCCAGATACGGAAGCCCTCAGCGTGAGTCATGCGCATGGAGCCGCCCAGGTCGCGCTCCTGTTCTGACAGTTCCGGCGGAAGATGTACCTCGCCTGCAATCATGCCCACTGGCAATGGGTTCAGCTTGACGGGGTCATCCTTGTACATGCAGTTTCGTACAGATGAGTTAACACCATCAGCACCAACGAGAACATCACCGACGGCAGTGGTACCGTCACGGAAGTGCACTGTAACCTTGCCGTCTTCACCCACAACGTGATGATCGTACCGTTTATCCCATAGCACAGGTAGGTCCGTTGAGAGCCATGTACGTAAACGGGCACGATTCGCACGCAAGAAGCCCTCGCCTCCTCCCCCGTATGCACCAGTGTAACCATCGTATACGGCAGCCTCGTCTGGTTTTGAGCCGCCGTAGCTAACGGAAATGGTTTCAATCGGTTTGGCCGTCGTGGGCAAAATGCGTTCAAGTTCAGGAATTAGGCTAGCAGCGCGGGAGTGAAAATGAGAAAGAAAGAAAAAAGGATGTATGAACAGATGGAAGCAAGGTTGTACGCACTCTGTCAATGTTACTGCCCAGCCTTGATCCCTTGCTTGGGCATTTTCATCACGTTCGAATATCTCAAATTCGACGCCTTTGTGTCTCAAATATTGCGCAAGGGTGAGGCCGCTATAGGTCACGACCGCGAGCGAATGTTAGATTGCACATGGAAACGAGACAAAAAGGTGGGTGGAGACATACCCCATGCCTCCACCGATGATCAGGACTTTGGGAAGTGTACTCATGATGGCAAGCTGGCTTGATAGTCTGAAAGGGCAAGATTAGCAGGCACTGGCAAGGGACGGAGGATTTATAGAGAGCGCAAAGTACATTGATGACCGACGCTAATAATGTGCCCGGGTTACTGATGATGATCGTCGTTGGGAAATATTTCGAGTTGAAGGCTGCGGCCTATGGTAATGGAGTGAAGGCAAACACCGCCGCCTCGGTGCCAATAGTTATAGATGGCATTTGTCTCGTTTCCTAGGCCTATGGAAGAGAGTTTACTCAGAAAGCCGATGGATGGAATGTTACGGAGCCAAGGATTGCTGGCCCAAAGGGCGACCGCGCAGCTCTCGGAATACGGCATCCGTCCTGTGTGTCTCCGAGGAGGCCTTCAGTGTCCCTTATTCACTGCTGCTTGCACTCACTTCGCCCTTCTGGCTTCTACATATTGTACCTATAAATCATAATAATCGTTTTATGAATATACGTGCCCTTAGCTATAATTTCCTTACTACAACAGATACAGAGGAAGATGGCCTGCATTCACCGTATCTGGCATAACCGTCCCTTCCTTAGGTAAAAAAAATTTAAAGCATGATGCAATACCCGGTGTGTTGTATAAATCTCCTCCCGTCTACCGGCCTTGACTCATCTATGATCATCCCATTTGGCTGGCCGGGGATATGATTTACGTATTCGAACTGTCCAGAGATGAGAGCACTAAAGGAGCTCAATGATTGCCTACTGATGATAATTCAAGGTGAACAACCCGCAAGGTTTGAATAGACAAGATCTCATGCCAGAGTTTAGCTATCTCAGGGACTTGAAATCATCAAAGCACGTTAGATCCAGAAAATCGCAAGTGATACGCATTTCATAAATTAGGCTCGACTTTCCTTTAGCTCAACGCTTCTACAGCAGCACAATGAAAAAAATAAAAAATGCAAATTCAAATACCGTAGGACTGCCGATGGGGCCTTAATTTATTAATTTTTTGCCCCTGCACTGACCCTTACCATCTTCATCTGTAGATTGAAGTCACGACCATTTAGCTCGAACAGGATCTCGGTGAAAGGATGGTCCGGCTTGCTGTGAAGATCGGATCTAGAAAGTCAGTGGTGGTTTAGAGCATTCGGGCGGGGCAAAATACAAGCCTAAGCAGAGACAACCACCGGTATTGCGTGGAGCTACAGAGATCACTGGCAGACCGCTGTCGTGAAACCGTGCGGCCAGGTTAGGGAGAAAGATGAAACCCACGAGGACGATACATTGGTCTGTGCAGGGCTAGAAGAACTCTGTCAAGGTATCGTTGCCACATTGGTAGTAGAGCGCACAGATGTGGACAAGCACCGGCACCACGATGTGCACCGAACAGAGATTTGTATCTAGAACCGATGATTGTCTTCCATGCGTATAACACGTACAAGCCGGTTAAATCATCATGCAAATCAACTTTTAGTACTGATTAATATATCGATGAATAGCACCGTTCTCATCATCGCGATTGATACTGATTACATGTAATAGCTTACCTACCTACGTTCTGTTGGCAGATCTACTAGGTAGACAGCAAAAATCACATGATCCTCACCTATAATAAATCCGAATTCCGGTCGTTTTTCCGAATCCACCATGGCCTTGACCTAAAGATGTCCGCCGTGTCCGTCTTGCCAGTGCAAGGTGCCAGCAACTACAAATGCGATGCTCCATTAGCGTCAAGAAATTTCTTGAGAGTGTCTTTTGACAATGCAATCGAATCACAGGCATGTTGTGGTGCAGTAGGCTTCGTTTGACTAGAAGCTCTGCACGCTGAGGACACGACTTTGTTGTGCGACGTCAAGTCAGCACCCGCGCGCCTATCATCAGAGCTTCGTGATAAATTCTTTGGCGTACTCGCACTCCACGCAAACACGATCATCCTATGAGTTCATTTGCGCTAGCCTCGAGCGTCGGTACCGTACTTGCTGCCAGCACTCATATCACCGAGCCTGTCCGGTACACATTTGAAATGCAACTCGAGTGTACAGCCTGGATCTGTCAACGTATGTCATGGATGTGCTTACTAGCAGACATACTATCAATGTCTAGACGCCTGTCACTGGCCTCCCGCAGATGCGAACTGACAGAGCGGTTAGATCAAGCGTCCTACATTAGATGCCTCCATTCATCGAACTGACACCTCGGGAGGAGATAGCCATAGTGGTTGGGTTCTATTATCAAACCTGCCATCAGCTACGTGGCTTGCTTTTTTCATATCGCCTTCGCAGAAAAAAGGACTGTTTATAATGCTACCTTATAAAGACGGCGCCTTTGCCTTTTGAACATCATCTAAGCCCCAAATCTTAATCCTGTCTCTGTTTTTTCTCTGTTCTAGCGACAACCATGTCGCACGTAGCCAACTTTCCTGATGGAACCAGGATGACCGTCGAGACATCATCTGCATCCCCTACAGGGTTCGATTCCCATCTGGATCCGATGCTAACCCCGATGGTGACGCGAAGGTGCAATGCCAGCTTATTACTTATGCTCGCCCGTCCGTTACTTACGTTTTATACTAGCTCTGGAAACATTCCCTGTTCATGCATGTCGTCTTCCGGTCGAAATCTCATTGTCTGTATCGATGGGACATCTAATCAATTTAGCGAGAAGGCGAGTCGCATGTCTGACGCCTGAATAACGAAGCCCAATCTAAGCATTCGGGGTGCATTAGAGTTCTAATGTAGTCGAATTGTATAGCCATCTGGTGAAGGATGCGACACAACTCACTTACTACGATAGCGGAATTGGAACATACGTCAAGGACTCGACGGGTTGGAAGTCCTGGTTATCTATGAAAGCTCTGAGTCAAAAGTTTTATTATGCAATGGATATGGCGATCGCATGGTACGTGATTTTGATCATTTTGACGTGTATAATTGTTATTTAATTATTCGTTAAAGGAACTTCAAGAATAAGGTGCTGAGTGCATATCAGTGGCTCTCCGAAAATTACGAAAATGGCGATCGTATTTTTCTCTTTGGTAGGTGTCGTTGAGTAAAAAAAAAAACCCGTAACGATCAGTACTTAGAGTTCCGATTAATTTCATTCAGGTTTCTCTCGCGGCGCTTACCAGGCTCGTGTTATTGCTGGCATGATACACCGGGTAAGTTCATTTTTATACAGGCCGCAACTGTCGACTCATTCATTATACAACCAGGTCGGACTCCTCCACAAGGGAAACAACAACCAAATCCCGTTGTAGGTGGATTTAGATATTCTATATCTGTGTACGAGACTAATGTGTATGTTATAGTGCATATGAACTTTATACACAGAGCATCTCTGGTGAAAAACGAACCAAAGAAGGGGAGAACGACGAGGACCAAAACCAGCCACACCCACAGAACATGGCCGACGGGCGACGGGGCAAGGACGCCCAGAAAGATGAGAAACAAAAGATTATATGTGACCATTTTAAATCATCTTTCTCTCGAGACGTCAAAGTCCATTTTGTTGGTGCTTGGTGAGTGATCATTATAGTTCGACGATCATCCTTTTTGAAATCCCATATGGTTTTTCAGGGATACAGTATCTTCCATCGGAGTCCTACGAGGGAGGAGCCTGCCCGAAACAAATACAGGGATGCAACATGTTTGTGCTTTTCGCCATGCTCTTGCACTAGACGAGAAACGGGTCAAATTCCTTCCCGAATTCGCCAATGGTGGTAAAGGACCCGGGAAAGGAGATACTGTCAAAGAAGTCTGGTTTGCTGGCTCGCATTCGGACATGTATGTATCATTACCTTTGATGGCGAATTTTCCCTATTAACATCAATCTATGTTACTAAATAGTGGCGGCGGTAATACCGAAAACGTCGAACTCAATCGCTTTGGGCCAGCCCTACGATGGATGGTATACGAGGCCATGTCATATGGAGCGGAGATGCAGTTCAACCAGCCGTGGGTGTGGGGGACACTTTCTTTCACCAACTCCATGACTGGATTCTGGAAATTCCTTGAACTTGTACCTTTTTCGCGACTTTCATACAAAAACATGGATTCAGTGACATGGTCCGTATTAGTAATTCCCCTCTTTTTTTTTCCAGATGAAAAATCAGCTTATTGTTTTCTAACTTACCATCAGGACCCCACATCGGGCCAAGCCTCGTCGATTGCAGGAAAACCAACGCATACATAGTTCTGTTTTTCGAGAGAACAATGGATACAAAACCAAGGCACGCCTCCCTTCGAATGCCGCATGGAATCACCAAGAATTAAAGGACAAAGACATGATCGAGAAAGATCCGTACGCTGAAGCAGGCGATGTATTCAGTAAATTGTCAGACTCTGGCTCAGAGCTTACGGAGGTGGATTACAGTGTCTTGGATATCCTATCTTCCTCGAGTGAGTCGTCTACCTTTCGTAGATCAGGTATCTTTCTCATACTCCCTGCCTGGTTAGATTTTGGACGTCAATCAATTAGCGAGATCCCCGAAGCTCTGAACGTCTGCATGTACTATCTTCGGGCAGAGTGCTACCGCCCATCATCAGAGTCCCAGAGGCTGTTTATCTCCTTGGCAAAAACGATGATCATCTTCGAAGCTTCCCCTATCTCTAGCCGGCTATGCTTGAAAGCTGTACTTCAAAACATCGAACCATTCTTCGACAGGATCAGCGTTAATCGCACAGTTATTCATCAAGTTCGCGAACGCATCAACAAGATAGAGACACCTCCTCTCGCTGAACTGTCAGATAGCGACAAGAAAGACCTTTTGCGGATCGTCGATCGTCAACAAGACCTGACGTATGATAAGTCAGCGGATGCGGTGAATATTTCACAGAAGATAGGCCACTTCAGCGACTTGGCTCTTATTCTACTGCTCCAATTTGGATATGGTAAAGATCATAAAGCCCTGGAGAGGGTGAATATGGTGCATCAAGAGATTATCGAACTATCCGAGGGACATGATGATGATAAAAGCACATATCTTGCTATGCATGAGAACGTTTTACAAGGGCAGTACGAGCAACTTGTCGATGCACGGGACTTTAACGGATCGGTTAACCTGGCAAAGTATGCCACCGGGCTATTCCCCAGCGAAGACCACCGAAAGCCCGAGTGGCTGGTCAGACTTTCCATCGCCTTGAGACGTCGATTCGAGCTGTTTGAGGATGACCGAGACATTTCAGAGGCAATATCCGTTGGGAAAGAAGCTGTCCTCGCCGCTCATGAAAATCCCAACAAACACTCATACCTTGCTAACCTTGCTCTTGCACTCAAAAGTTCATTCAGTCGTCGTAAGGAAAAAGTAGATATCGATGACGCCGTTTCTCATGCACGCAGTGCTCTTGACCTCACACCTGAAGGCCATGCTGATCGAGCCAGCCGGCTCACTGATTACTCCGTGACTCTTTGGAGTCGGTTCGAATCCTTTGGGGATTCATCAGATATCAATAATGCAGCAACGTTTGTGCGCCAAGCCATCGAACTCACTCCGAACGACCGCCCTGAAAAACATGCTCGACGTGCGGATCTCGTGGCTATACTTGATTGTCGATTCCGTCATCTTACGCGCTCAACGGATATCAACGATGCGTTCAATATCGCGAAGGACGTACTCGATAACATACCCAATAACCACGCTGATGAACCTAGTTGGCTCATTATCGCGGCTTCGGTGTTGGGCAGTCGTTTCAAACATCTTGGCGGTGTCTTTGACATTGATGTGGCTGTTGGTTACGCGCGGCGAGCTGTCTCCCAGACTCCTAGGGACAGTTTTGACAAGCCTTTACGGCTTACGATTCTTGTTGGTTTGCTCAGACGACGGTTTGACCGACTTGATCGAATGGCGGACCTAGAGGAAGCGATTTCATGTGCTCGAGAGGCTACCGATCTTACTCCAGAACGCTATGCCAGCAGGCCTGCTCTGCTAGCCGATCTGGCAAACATGCTTGACGCTCGCTTTAAGCGTACTAAGAATATGGCTGATATTCAAACAGCCGTAAACTATGCTTCCCAGGCGTTGGACCTAACACCTTATAAACATATTGATCGGCAGCACCGCATTTCCAATCTTGCGAATATCCTCAGAAGCAGGGACATTCTAAGCTCCGAGACAACAGCTGCCTTTCAACCCACTAGTGATATCGGTTCGGACGCGAATAATGCCTCTGCCCTTGAATGCAGTCGCCTCGCATCCCAACTCTATGCTCAATTCGAGCGCTACACCAGGATAGCAGATCTCGAAGCGGCCATCTTTTTCGCACAACAAGCCCTCGAACATACACCTAAAGAGTCTTTCGATCAGCCTATTCGACTCGTTGATTATGCCCACATGCTTCAGAGCCGATTCGTCCATTTCAAAGAGATGGTAGATCTCGATGCCGCCATCGAACGCGCCGAAAAAGCCATCAGCCTTGTTCCAAATGAACATCCAGATAAGCCTCGTTGGCTTCACTTCCTCGCAATGTCATTTAAAATGCGATTTGACTCTCATGGTCAGGAATTAGACCTTCTCAAGGCTATATCCTGCGCAGAGACGGCGGTAACTCTTGCTTCGGACAAAAGACCAGAAACGCCCGCTTATCTTATGGATCTTGCTACTATATTCTGCTGTCGGTTTGATTGCATTGGAGCAGATGTCAATATTTCGAGTCAGTATCCGCGGCGAGATGGTGTCTCCACTATCGACACCAGTGCCGAGAAATCTACGTCGCATGGCGCACTCGACAGTTTACCCGTTCAAGCTGGAGAAGAAGAAGAAGTCACCCGAATGGCTGCTTCGGTCCAGGGTGAGTGCACCATCGATTTTGCGTGTTCCGAACGCACTAACATTCATGAAGCCGCTTCCGAACATGTGCCTATCTCCTCTGAGCCTGCCACCACCTCAGATGGTGCGGGGTATCTAGATAAAGCCATCGTGTCGGCAGAAAAGGCTATTCGCCTGGCCTCAGCGACCGCGCCTCCCTCCTGGTTGTCCATTCTTGGCGAATTATATCTCAAGCGCTTCGACCATCGCACTACTCCAATTCAGTCCGAACATGAGGCGGAAGACGTTCGCGAGGCAATTTCATTGATTCGAAAAGCTGTTAAGCAAATACCCGACTCGAACGAGGACAAACCGAAATACCTCAACCAGTATGCGCTTGCTCTCCTAATACGCATCCAGAGCCAAGCAGCAGGGAAGGCTTCCAAAGATATAAAGGATGCGGTGCAATCCGCGCAACGAGCTATCGAGCTCTGTCCGGACGCCAACGATCAAAAACGTCAATATCAGACTGATCTACAACGTATTCAAAAAGTGTACAACGAATCCGCTCAAAAAGAAAAAGATGCAAGTTAATGGTATGTGCTCAATATTTTGAACTGATGGAATACCGGAATTGACATTATTATATCAAAGACGCCTGGCTTCTTTGACGTATTTTATTTGGTTGGCGCCTGTGCGGGGATTGACGAAAACATTGTGTTGTAATTTGTGATTCGAGGGAGCGAGTGGTGTAATTGCAGTTACAATTGGGACTTTTGAATTGTCTGGACTTGGTTACATTTGACTTGTGTTTTGGAATTTTTATGCCTTTTTTAGTACATATGAGTTCTCTGTCTAGTGATTTTTATGTGTAAACAATGTAGTCGCTCGTTGCCATGGAACGCTAGCGTTGTTGGTGTTGGTAAAGGAAACATGATTGGGATCTGCATTTGTCCTCGAAATTCCCTACGTTGATGACTTGAAAGGCCAAGATTTAGACTCAAGCACAATCCGCTTTCCAAAGATGAGAGCGCGTCTGACATCCTCATTGAGATCTCTTTGCCAACATGAATGAATGATTGCAATGTAATGTATATGCAGTAGTTGTTAGAAGTGCCAGTCATGTGACTGTGAATTTTTGAATTTTGAACTGCATGTAACGACCAAACTCCGATCGTAGCCATGCAGGCGACTCATCAGTCGAACTCGTGGAGATATAGTATAGGTAATATCAATCTGTAAGTGCAGCAGCAGCAGTGATTTTATTCGAGCCAAAACAATAGGCAGGATTCCAAATGCGTAAGAACAAGGGGATAGGAAAAACAATAGGGGAAGGGAAGAAGCCATTCGGAGAATGAATCGGAGTTGTGTGCCTTGTTTCCCTCGGAGGGAGCCATTGTTCCCGCTCCGGGCAACGTTGTCTATTGTCCGCGATGGTGAATATAAACATCTACTCTCTCGCCATGCGCCAGCCTCGTTTTACGGTCTTTTGCTGCAATCGGTTCTCTCTCTTCTCCTTTTCATCTCTCTCTCTCTCTCTCTCTTGCTTCGTCTTCCATTATCTCTTCCCAGCTAGCTCTGTGACCTAGATGTCATCCACGACCACAATGATCGCCCCCATCCCATCTCGTCCACGCCCGCTTGTGCGCAGACCCACTCCCCACGCCCGATCCACTTCTACCGCATCCTCATCACAAGACAAGGGCTCTCACAACAGGACACCCAGTTTCTCCCATGCGCGCCTGCTCCCGATTCGTGGTGCTCCTGCCATTGGCAATGCCAGCACCGTTTCGCCAGTAGAGCGCCAGACTTGCTCGCCTGCACCTTCAACATCTTCCAAGTCATCCATGGAGAGCATTCGTCCGTTACCCCCTCTTCCCAAGGCTCCTTCATACAAGGCTGGTGGTCAGTCGCCGCCCAAAACTAAGCCGCGACCACTCCCCATACGTCCGCCAATTCCTGCTGCACTCTCTGTCGATATCCAATCAACCGCAGAGATCGAGCCCATCAAGATTACTCTCCCTACCCCTCTTTCGCCGAAGCAACCACTCGACAAGAGCAAAAAATCTGGCTCCTCCAAACGCCAGAGCTCATATCGCTTCCCACCGACACCCACTACGCCGCACAGTTTTTCTGAGCAGCGTGAGGCTGCTATAGCGGCACAGCGCCGACTTGCCAAGCTCACACGCACACTAGGCGAGAATGTCCCAGCTGAGCTGGTCTCGCATGCTCCCAAGAAATGCGAGCCTGCGGTACCAACCCACCGCAAGACGCAGTCCTCGGCAACGGAGAAGAAGAGCCGTAGGCGTAGTGTCAGCATGAGCCAAACCATGGGCCTCGGCTGGGGTGGTTACCAGGGCATGCCATCACCATATATGGGCGTAACAGTGGCAGAGGACGAGGACACTTGTGACGAAGCTGTACCTGTCGCACCACGTCAGCGCAAACAGCTCTTTGGCCGCGCTATCAAGCCCGCCAAGCAGCCGCGCGAGCCGTCCTGGGTCGGCGAATGGAACGTACAGGACATCAGCGAAGTTCAAGCTGCGCTGAGAAACCTGCGACTATAGAAAAAAACTTTTTCATACTTTTTTGCTTTGACATCTGCAAGACTCGAGACGACGCCGGGCGTCGTCTTTAGATGCTTCATGACCATTATACGACATCTCATTCACGTTTGGATTCCTTTGTATTTAATTTTCTTTTGTAGTGCACGCATACCGCACAGCCCTTACGTTTACTCATTTCTCATCGTTTTTCTTTTCTTTTCTTGGTCTTTTACTATCTGCGATACCTTCATAATCATCGTCCATATGTACGTCTTATCCGGACTATATACCTATTCATGATTTCTTGTATTGTTTCTCTCACTTCTTCCTGCGTTTTCTCCTATCATTTGGACTATGTATTTCAAAATTTGGCCTTTAGCACGCAACTTGTACCAATTACTTTACGCTTTTAATCATCCACTCCCACTCTCTAATAGACCAACTTTTTGCCACTCGTTTCAATCTGAATACCCTTTAATATGAGCGAATGTGCACTCCAACAGCAAGTTCCATAGAGAGCACCCCATGGTCTTTTGACAAATATCAGGAAGGGGAACTCCTTTTCCTGTCTAGCTGACAATGTCTGTTTATTAGTACGTTCGCATTTTCGTCGCTGGCATTCATGTTTGTTTTTAACTTATGACGCAGAGTTTTTTTTTTTTTTTGGCCACTCCTCGGTGCGTCAACTTTGGGCCGCCAAAAACAAAACAAAAAAAACAAAAAAAAAAAGCTTCCTCGACCCGGTGATCATCTTTGATTGATGCGCCGATCGGTACATGTGTAATCTCTCTGCACACACAGACGAAATCGCGTCTCTCTCCAAAAATACCGTTCACCTGCATCTCGATGTAAAATGAAGAACATACCAAAGCAATACGTGTAAAAATATTTAAGCGTATTGATAACATCCATTCAAGTATTCATCTACTCTATAAGTAACAATACCAAAAACCTTTACAGTAGAAGAGAAACAAAACAAAACAAAACAAAAAAATCCAAATTGTCATGTACAAAATATCGAATTCATCATCGTGATCATCGTTGAGGTAGTACGTAAAAATTAACTAAATATGTCGTAAAAACAAAACATAGATGCAAAATAAAATCCACAATTCGTGCACGGGCGTCAAGTCCGTAAAAAAAAAAGGTGATCGTACCAAAGTTTTCTTTTTTTTTTGCCGTTAACTCTTGTTATTAATAACACGAGTATTACTCGTTTTACTATCCGAATCGACATCGTCTTCCCTAGAAGCCGAACAGGAAGCCAAGGTCCGGGGCGGGAAGGGAAGGGGGAGGCAAGAGGATATGCATAGCATATCGCAAATAATATCTCCTTCATTCGGAATTTCTCTTTCCACAGCATCAAGAATCAAGCCCAACTCAGTGGGTCTGCCGGTCGGCCCAGCTCGAAGCTCTGGTTAATAATAATAATTATATATATATATATATATCATCATCATCATCAAACCGAACTCAGAACCGACCACGGAGCCCCTTGAGCTGCAAACACCGCGCGATGAACATCATCACGACGCCGAACAGGACGATGCTGCCGGACCACCAGCTGGCGTTGCGGTAGCCTTGGATGGTGTTCCTGTTACTGGCGCTGCTGTTGATGAGCGCGCCTGAGATGGGTGTGCCGAAGAGGATGCCGATCGACATGGCGCTGCCCAGGTAGCCGACCCGCTTGCCGACCTCGTTCATAGACCCGAACTTCATGGCCGGGATGGGTAGTTGGCCGGTGAACACACCGGAGGTAAACCTGGGGGGTCAAAGATGGAGAAGAAGAAGAAGAAGAAAACGGTTTAGTATCCTCAGTAAACGACCCAGGTGAATGCTCAAATGCTATGCGCACCCATAGAGGATAGAAAAGATGATAAAGCCCGGGGTGCCTTGCACGTATGACCAGCAGTAGATCAAGACGACCGTCAGAGTGGTTGCGGGGACCATGATGTTGATCGGACCTATCAGGGACCAAGTGGAGATTACGAAAATAAGAAAGAAAGCATGTGAGTGGTTGTGCGCATGATCAGCGGCCGTTCGCCCCAGAAAGAGTTAATTATAGCTCACCAATTTTATCAGATAGAGTTCCTCCAAAGATGCGCCCCAGTCCGGATGAAATATTTGATATAGCGACGAGATAGAACGCCAATGATTCATTCATGCCTCGTGTGATAGCAGAGAGGTCTAGGAATGTAAGAACTGCTGAGGGTTGAGTAGCTGAAAAAAGGCCATGTTTTTTTTTTTTGACATATCCATACCTGTGTAAATTCCTAGCCAGATTAATATTGTCGACACAGCATACACCGAAAATGGGAAATTCTGGGTAAAAATGTCCAGGCTAAAGAGCCCGTACAGAATACGACCATCCGAAGGTGGAGGAGGAAATCGACGTCTTAGTACCTGATAGACGGACTGAGCAACGTTGTATGTCGAGCAAGAGGCCTGATTAAGGATATACCATGTTGGTGACGATGAGGAAAGCAAGCAATATGAGACCTGTGATTCTCATTGTCCATTGATATCTGGTATACTAGAGAGTCAGTTGGGAACCAATATTGAAGCAATGTGCAACATACCCAACAACGGGGAGCAGATTCTTGACTACAATAGGAATGATGGTTCCGCCAAGAGATGAGCCGAGTGAGACAAATCCCATAGCGAAGCTAAATAGCATAGGCGTTGAGATGGAATGCCAATGTACGAACAGACGGATGAACTCACCCTCGTCTTTTTGCAAACCAGTGCGAAACCACGCTGAGAGACGGGCTGAAGATGAATCCACACCCAATCTATGCGTGCGCATTCGTGTCAGTTAAAACATTTACAGGTCCAAAGAGGAGAGAACGTACGCCAACGGCCAGGCCTTGACACAGCACAAACTGCCAGTACTCGGAGCATTGGCCTGCTAGGATGGTGGCTGCAACAAGTAGCGCGCTTCCGCAGAGCAAGGACGTATTGAGGTAGCCATAGTCGAATAAACGACCGGCCAACACGCCTGGCGCAAAGACAAACGCAAACTGTATTTGAAACATCCATGGTTAATGGAGAGGTTTGAGATTGGGTGAAACGAGGGAACTGCGTGCCTGTATTGAGCCAATCCATGCACTAAACGTGAAAAAAAAAAAAAAAAAAAAAAAAAAATGAGATGGATGAGCAATCGAAAGAGCTACCAAAGATGCCTACATGTCGTCGCTCGACCGCGTCTTGAGCAGCGTCTCTTCATAGTAAGTTTGAAAGACCTAGGGGTAGAGAGTTTGAATGGCTCTATTGAGAATGCCAAGAGAATATGACATTACGTACACCCCATGCTGTGACATAGCCTGCCATATACAACAGGCAGAAGGAAAAAAAAGAAAACACGGTTAGTCCCAAAAGTACATCACGGCCATAAACCGGTCAATATCGTACCAAACCTATAGAGGATGATCGGAATGTGGTTAGATATGCACTAGAAGGAATGATGGAATGGCGTACGTTACGAAGCATCCAAGACAGGACTAGTAGGCGCAGCAGCAGCAACATGGGATGGAGTTGCCCCAAGAGACAAGGATGAGGACTGTAGCATGGACAGGCAGGCAGAAGAACATGTTACACATACCCCCAGGATGATAAGCCATGCACGCAAACCGCCATCGGGAGGTGGACCGGGACCATTGTCCACTGCCTGCTTCTCCACTACAACCGGTGAGCGCGAGACAGGGTCGGTTGGGGAGCGGGACGGGGCCGAGGACCTTGTTGGATCCGCCGCCGTTGTGGTTGTCTCCGCCGCATGCCCGGTGTAGCCGTAGTAGCGAGCGTCAGCGTCGCCGTCGTCCATGGTTGCGTCGTCCTCGGACTGAGTCTGAGAGAGCTTCTCACTTGCCAGGGAGCGGGTCGGTTGATGGCGAGAGGACTGGGGACGATAGGGATCAGAACCAGGAGCGGACATGATGGAGAGAGCCCAAGACGACGGGGGGAAGGGAGGGAGGGGGAGAAGAGGACTGAAACTGTATTAGCAGAGGGGAGACAGTAATTGAAGGGGATCAGGAAGACTGCTTGCTGACGGCCGTGCCGAGACAAGGCGAGAAAGATGGATAGATATTCATATTATTATTATCAATGCAGTCAGCCTGAGAAACGGCGGGGCTCACATGTGTTCATTATTATTTTTCTCATGACGGCGAGGGAGACGAAGGCCCCTAGTGGGGGTACTTCGAGATTAAGCGTATCGCCGCGCCGGTAAACATGAGAGAGATCCAAGTCGACATTAGGTCAGGCAGGCGAAAGACGAGAATAACGAACAGACCGATGACCAAAGTGATGACCTATAATGTAATGATGATGATGATGATGATGATAATAATAATAATAATAATAATAATAATATGATATACCGAAAGCAATGAAGATGGTGAGTTATGGCAGTTGGCGGTGTTAGTAACCGTTGCCGGTGTTTATCGAACCGTCGTCGTCTGTTGTTGTCCCTGCAGAGTACCTGCCCGCGTCTGCCACTGGCACTGGCCTCGACCACGACGGCAACACACGTATTCAGGATTGCAGGCTGGGCAGGACTGGACTGGGCTGGGCTAATACACTGGCATACAGACTGGTCACCTCACACCCCCTTCTGGAATTCGTTTTCAACCCGAGCCGCTGAGCAGCACTCTCCCACTGCCACTGTCAGTGCGGCGATGTTGAGTTCAATGAGGCGTCCGAATGAACGGCAAATTTCCAGGCCAACGCGCACGGCACACACACACACATGCTTCCCTTCGATCATCGTCATCTGATTCCCCACTGGCAGTCCCGCATACACCCCCTCGAGCAGGCAAGGTCAAAAAATGCCGAAAATAATAATAATAATCAGAGGCCAAGCATCTAGCCGCCGGCGAGCCACAGGGACGCCGGGATGTGTATTACGCTAGTGTATAGACACCGAGCAGCGGATGCAGCCGGCAAATTCACCCGCCCGGTCAATAAATTCAAATTAAAAAATAAACAAAATCAAAAATAAATTCAGCACAGCAAAGCGAAATAGACGGTCGTGTAATCGTGTATATACATAAGAAAAACAATATGAAAAGGGTATCATAATCCAACATGCATAACCCCCTTCCCGATCCTAATCCGTCATCAAGTACCCTCGAGCTATCCGACAAACGGCGCGGCCCGCCAGTCCCACTGACATCCCCGCTTCTTTGATCAATAGGCACCAACAACACTGAAACACACACACACACACACACACATGCGCAATGCGGTCCGAGCAACAACCAGCGAGTATATGAGGAACCTTTTTTTTTTCCCCTTAAAACCTACCCCGGAAGCCACCCAGCTTCAACCTACGCGCAATAAGCATGATAATCACGCCAACAAGGACGACGCTGCCAGACCACCAGCCCGCGTTCTTGTAGCCCGCGATCGCATTCGTGCCCGAGCGCCGGATAACCGCGCCCGAGATCGGCGTGCCGCAGAGGACGCCGAGCGCCATAACCGTACTGCTGTACCCGATCCGTTTGCCCACGTCTGAGATTGGACCCAGGCGCATAACAGGAATCGGTAATTGACCGGTGAATACGCCAGAAGTGAATCTGTAAAAAGTAATTTTATATTCAACAAGATAGGGGCGTGATGGGAAAACAACAACAAAAAAGCTAACCCATATAAGATGGCAAAGATAATAAAGCCACCGATGCCTCTGACGAACGGCCAACAGTAGATCAAAATGACCGTGCACGTGGTCAATGGAGCCATAATGTTAATCGGGCCTGTTTGTGGTGTCATTGATAATTATACGCGAACCGTCCGTTAGAGAAGGCTTGGCAACGCGGGGTAGCGAACAAGCACTCGCCTATTTTGTCGGACATGACTCCGGCACAGATACGCCCGGCACCGGACGCTAGGTTCGCAATGGCCACCAGGTAGAATGCCAGATTTTTGTCCAAGCCTCGCGCAATAGCAGAGAGGTCGAGGAAGGTGAGCGCTGTCAAGGTCCGTCAATATCATCATCAGTTTCAGGATCAGGTGCCCCTAGAAAGACGCACCGGTGTATATGCCAAGCCAAACAAAGATGGTGGAGAGAACATATACAGAATAGGGTAGGTTCGTCGTGAACACTTCAAGCGTGAATAGCCCAGATAGAATACGGCCATCCGAAGGTGGCGGTGGCAAGCGGCGTCTGCAAACCTATAATTCTTTCAGTATTATATATTAATATGGCAGTCATAGCAACACCTATATTCACCAGGTTCGAGAAAGACAAGAGACCGAGGAGAATGAAACCTAGGATACGCATGGTCCATTTGTATCTACAACCAACGATGAGTCTAGGAACATTATCATGAAGGGTGACATTGCTGAATTACCCTACTGCAGGAAGAAGATTTTTGACGACAATAGGAATAACAGCACCTCCCAGAGAGGACCCGAACGAGACAAAACCCATGGCAAAGCTGGGGGTAATTGCATTAGTCAGTAGATAGTCCACAGAGTGACTCAAACAATCACCTACCCTCGTCTTTTGGCAAACCAGTGGGATATGACGGTGATACTAGGACTCCACACGAATCCACAGCCAATCTAGACATCATGCACACGTCATCAGATCACCGCATCGCATATAAGCTTAGGCAGTCACTTACACCAATCGCCAGGCCTTGACACAGAACAAATTGCCAGTATTCATAGCATTCGGCAGCTAAAATAGTCGCCACGACGACTAGAATCGTACCGGCGAACAGCTCATGATTAAAGTAACCGTAGTCAAACAGACGACCGGCGATAACACCAGGGAAAAACACGAAAGCGAACTTTGAGGCAATAATTTCATGATCAAACAATCTGGGGACCAAAAAAATGAAAACGCCGATTCTTCACACCTGTATAGACCCGATCCAAGCACTAAAAGTACACCCTGATTAGCCACTATGTTTCAAATCTTTGGGAGCAAAAAAAAAAAAGGCGTACATATTGTCTTGCGGCTCATTCTTGAGTAGAGTCTCTTCGTAATAAGTCTGGAAGACCTGTATATCGGAGAATAGCGTCAACGAGACATGTTAAAATCTTATGAAATGTGTAAACTTACACCCCATGCTGTTACGTAGCCTAAGGTAAACATAAAGTTAATTCCTCTGCACGCTATTGCTGGTGGACTAAAATACTGTACCAAAACTGCAGAAATACTCCATCAGTGAAACTACATCAAACAAGTTATTGGTTTGGCTCACGTTGAAAAACAAACAACGCTAGACTGTGCGATCCATTTATTGTCAGCAAACAAATCACAATTACCAATCAAAAAAGACATACACCCAAGACGACGAGCCAGGCGCGTAGGCCACCGTCAGGAGGGGGACTTGGTGCTGTCGTAGTAGGCGGGGCAGCTTGCTTCTCCAGCGGGACGGGCGAGGCCGGCGCGGTTGAGCGTTCGGCTGAGCCGGTATCGGCCTTCTCGAGCTCGCGGGAGGCGGCGTCTGTTTCGTGCGATGCGGCCATGGGGAGAGACTAAACGACGAGTAGCCCTAGGAGTTGTTGAGATGGCCAACGAAGAAAGAGTGCCGTGGACGCCATGCATTGCGAGGGCAAGCTAGACTATATCGCGATGTAGTCCATGGATTGCATTCCATGGGACTGTCCTGCTGTTTCGTGCACCCTTCGGCCATCGCCTGCTGACCGAGGTTCTCCTGATACTGTATCACTTCCTGTTCGGCAAGGCCCTAATACTGATACTTGATTATCAGATGGGTTAATTTTGGGGCAAGATTGTAGTCAACAGACATCTCTGAGCGTGCTATACTTACTGCACTGCTGCTGTTTTTTTTTTCGACTGGGAGAGTGATTAGAAAGGACGGACGAGGAAGCTAATGACGCCGGCCCGGCTGCGGCCACCCATGCATCTCTATGTCCGAGCCACCCCGGCCGGCGGGTTTCAACTCATGAATATGCGGAGAATATCTATGGCATTTTCAACGTATTTTATCTCTATCTCTAGTGGTATACTCATCCTGGATTTCCTGGACAGCGTTGCCGACACGCAGCGTGGTCTATTACTATTAAAAGCACAATCTGTGGAATAGTATCAGCATTAATAAGTCAGGCACTAGTCCATGGGCCATGGCACGCTGGCAGATTGAAACGTCATCTGCAGAGCCGACCACACGCGCTATAATCGTACGAACCCTCCTTACGTTGAAACGAAAAATTCTCTCCCAGGAAGCATGCATATTTATCTGTGATACAATTCAATCATATGGTTTACCCCTAATGGTAGTTGATGTTCATCACCGTCGATCCAGCGCTCGGAGAATGTTCGATGAGGTGTGAAACATGCACTGGCCCTACCTTGACTAGTGGTTTTCCAATTAGATATTCATTCTGATTCATATATACGGACACAAATGCGGTGAAAGGTCTCGATCAAATGGGAATATTTACGAGTGATTGGGCACAAATGGTTGAACGTTGAACGTTGAACGCTCAGCGCTCAACTCCTAGCTCAGTGATGGTGGCACCTGGCAGTCACAGCTCTCAAAAGGTTCGAATGTAACCGAGTTCGGAATAATACAACTGAGGAAAATCACTCAAGGTATTCAAATGCATTACAAATGATGTATACTTCCAAGGGAATTGACGCGCGGCAAAGGGAGGTCTTTACCTGTTGGCACAAGAAATCCAGCTCTACCACCTACGATTGTACGCGCATCGTCTGCATGCCAAGGTTTGACAGTTCAAGCAACGCTGCTCAGTAGATATTATAAGCGGACAACCAAGAGTGAAACATATATTCAACATACCATCATAAATAATGGAAGACGATCCCTACATTGCTCGCATCGTCCTCCACCATGTCTATATGTCCAACTGTGATCATCACAATCATGATTATACCTTATCTCTTCTACCCGGTGTTGAACACGTTGGGCATGAACATCAGGAGCTACTATCGCTGCCTCTTCGCCAAATTCATTCCTCACCCGCCGCTCCGCGTCAAGAATGATGCGATGCTCGTCCCATTGAGCACAACGACATGTCTTCCAGCGTGCCGCACAAAGATAGCAAAAGTGACTGCCGCATCGACAAGTGATATGATTACATCCTTGTTGCAACTCAACGATCGAATTGCATCCTGGGCAGGTTTGCCACTGGTGCTCCCTCGCCAGCTCCTTCAAAACCAAGAGATCCGCATTTTCTGTACATCCATCATCACCGTGCGGGCTTGCCTTGCATCCTGAACACACATTGGTTCCGCACTCGGAGCATGTGATGACCTGCCTTTCTTGCTCAGAATGGCTAGATCCAAGGAATTCGGAGCACGTAGGATTCACGCAATATAACCGATCGCTTGCAGATGTGCTGAACTCGCGCGATTTAATTTCGAATTGAGCCTGCAGCCCCAATGGAATATATGAAAGGAAGCGCGACATCGGCAGATCTTGCCTGCAGCAGCGGACTGGAAAGAGCGTCTCATCCTGGGTTGAGGCACGGACTAAGTCGACCAAGCAGCTTCTGCAGTACGCATGTCCACATTCTGCATGAAAGTCTTTCCTGTTGATGCGATCACCACATATGATACATTCGGTAGCTCGGCTACTGCTGGCGATAGGTGGGCTAGTACTGGTGGTAACGTTGAAGGATATAGAAGCGTCCACTTGAACAGAAGAGTCAAACTTTTTGACTTTGAACGGGCTGGTGCATAAAATCGGGAATCGGTACGATATACGAATGAAAAAAGTAGAATAGCCCACTTGATAGGAACTAGTCCGCCTTCAACCCATTTCTGATCGTCAGTAAGTGTAGGCAGGGGCTGATTCCGTTCCAATGCTTGCGCTGCGTTGTGGTCATCCACCTGGACCCTATCCAGACGCGCAAGGTTTTCAATTAGGGCACTATCAGCGGTAATAGCCTGATGAAAACTCAAAGCTATCCTGCGATCCTCCAGAGACGACAGCAAAAGGCGAAGATTTTCTGCTTGACATTCAAGCGCAAGCTGTTCGTCAGGAAGAACAGTTTCGGCTCGAGCTTTCCCAGGATATGCTGTTTGTAGCTGATGTATATCTTCGAGGGCAAAGCGTATGGATAGCAGGACTAAATCCAAGTCACCATCAAGAGGGGAGAGAGAGTAATCCATCGGAAAGCACAATGGCGAGGCGGCCGAGGTCAATTCAGACTTTGGATGATATTCGCATTGAGAAGTGCAGTCTGGTATTTATGCCAGTGTAAAGAGACTGATAAACGAAAGCAACTAAAAACAGGCTGTTTGAGTTTTGAGTAAGCTCTACCTTGGAATTGCTATCAGTCTTTACAATCGAAAAGACTCGAGTTTGGAGGTAGAGCCTGAGCCCATTCGCAGCATCTTTTCATGATTGAGAGTCCAAGTTGTACAAGGTAGAGCACAGCTGCCCTGATGTGAGCAGGTAGAACCTCGGTTTCCAAAGTTGATTATAGCGGCAGTCAAGTCATGACATCAATTACGCTAAGATAGTTGACTCATGTGCGCGAAGTGCTCCGAGGTGGTTGGAATCGAGATTGCGTCATGTCTGGTGACAGCTCTATAATTGGCTCGTTTTGTCGCAAGTTTGCCATTTATGTCCCACATTATGTCTAAAAACTGACTATTTTGCAGCCCAAAATATCATCACGTGATTTTTGCAGTTCCCTGTTACCAGTGCTCTGTCACTGACCAGAGTCCAGTCGTCCCATTCGACCTCCTGCTCAAAGTTCAAAGTCGACTCTACATTCTGTTCTTGTAATATTATCCGGAATACACATATATCCTAGTTCTTCACAATACTCTGCCCATGGTGTCTGCGCACAAGAAAGGTCTTCAGATTAAGCGCGTCATCAAGAGCGCAGCCCGTCTGCCTGCCCGCGTTAGGGTCTCTGGCGGCCGGGGAAGTGGCAGAAGCACCTTCTCCCCCCATGAAGGCGAATCCCCTGTTGTCATTCTCCGAGTGCAAATCATCGGCTGTAGCGATCTTGTCGGCAAGGACAAACATGGTTCCAGCGACCCGTACGTTACAGCTCAGGTCGACTGACCGGACACGCATGTGCGATCGCTTTTGGGTGACTGAATAACATTTCTGTCCAATAGGTTCGTCGTCGTGTCCCTACTCAACTCAAGACACCAGACCCCCGTCACCAAACGCAATGTTAATCCCACATTTCTCGACAAAGATGCCACATTTGATTTTCCAATCTATCTCTCGCTCGCAGACAGACTGGGAGCCCTTGAGCTGGTCGTTTGGGACAAGGACAGGCTACGGAAGGAATATCTCGGGGAGGTGTCTGTTTCGTTTGAGGATTGGTTTAGAGATGGGACCGCACTCGGATTCCTGGATAGTGACAATGAAGTGAGATGGCCACTCCGAGTACTCATTCCATCTGACTCCTCATCTATCAGCCACGGTCACTTGAATTAGTATCTACGCGTGCGGCTACTCGAGTAACGGGTAGCGTCACTCTCAAGCTTGGCTTTGTTTCTCCACCATCGTCCACTCTTCAGGCCGTGTCATTTGATCAAGTCTTGCGGGAGCTTGTGAAGCGCTCTCGCCCTAGCCTTGTGTCTGCCCCGGCTGTCAGTATTCGTGTGACTAGTAGTTTGCTGCTACTGATCAATCGTCCCATGAATAGACGGAGGGTATTGGTACAATTAGATCATATCAGATTGGCCCTATCTTCGAGGACGACGGCGGGATCAGTTCAGACGAGGACGAAATAGGCAGTGAAGAAGAAGAGGAAGAAAATATTTTTAACTCTCCGCTGCCCGTCACCAATGAACTACCTGCACCATCCCATGTACCTCCAATCACGGTTGAGGCACCTTCCATTCCTGTGTCACCAACTACGCCAACGGCACCATCCAACTCAAAGGCTTCATCGTTCATTAAACATTCTGGAAATGGGTTCAAGCCACGCCTTGCCTTCAGGAAGTCCTCAGTAAATACAACCTCTACTTCGGACGTGTCAGAGTTGCCCCGCTCTCTTGATCTACCTTCCCCACCCGTAACACCAGGAGAAGCTCCCAAAAGGCCAGGCATAAAGCATGGGCGATTCAGCAAATCCTGGGTAAAGAAAAAAGAAGATTACAACTTCTCTGCATCAAATGATATCGTCGGCATCATCATGCTGGAAATACAAAGCGCAACAGATCTACCCAAATTCAAGAATAGTACGTTTATTCCTTTTTCGTGTGTGTAATGATCCACCTGAAAGAACGGTCAAGTGACTAGGCTCGGTTGGGACATGGATCCCTTTGTTGTCATCTCATTTGGCAAGAAAGTCTTTCGCACGCGTGTCATCCGCCATTCTTTAAATCCAGCGTGGGACGAAAAGCTTCTCTTCCACGTCCGAAGATACGAAGTCAACTTCAAGGTTCAACTTACCGTCCTCGACTGGGATAAACTCTCTTCGAACGATCACGTTGGGGACACGATTATTGACCTATCCGATCTCATCGCAAGCGCACCCCAGCCAGATCCCGAAACAGGCTTGTACCCCGAAGAAGAGAATATTGGCCATGCCATGATCCAATACGAGCGGCCTTTGACCATCGTCAAAGACTTGCCTCCAGACTCAAAGAATACTCCGGTCCTGACATTCCGGTGGGCACTGGTTTATTCATCCAGGTTTTTCACCTTGTTTATCCATTTTGAAGAGCCAAATATCAGCCATACGATGCTCTTCGTCAACAATTTTGGCGTCAGTATCTTAGCCAATATGACACGGACGATACTGGGACTTTGTCGCTCTTCGAACTCTCCTCTATGCTTGATTCTTTGGGTTCGACACTTTCGTCGGAGACAATCGAGTCCTATTTTGCGAGGCACGGCAAGAAGGCAGGTGAAGAAGAATTAACTATATCGGAAGCTATCCAGTGCCTGGAAGCCGAGGTCTGCCGACCCACAAGCGAAAGGAAGACACTCGATGGCACTGCCGAAGACAGTTCCTTTACTGTGAGCACAAGCCCTGGCGCCACCCCAACGCTCATGGAAGAGGAGCCCAAATCACTGCGATTTGACAGCTTGGATTTCTCCGGACCGCCGAATAAGGCGACCGATCTTTTAGACGTCCCCTCGTCTGGCATTCTGGGTGTACCACACTCGTACAGCACCGAGCCTATGGAGCTCGCACTTTTGGATGTTGTAGATAACCCGCCAGAGACCTCCACACGCATGTCTTCTACCAGCATCCTTGGCGATGGAAATCAGCGCCAGATGACTGCTGACAGTCAATTGACATCATCTTATACGGACGATGGACGCATGGTTCAACAGCATTCCAACTCTTCTTCAGACGTGGAAGAATCACCCTCATCCAACCAGGATGCTGAGAATGGCGGTCCCGATGTCGAACGTGTGATCAACATCAAGAACTGCCCGCTCTGCCACCGCCCGCGCCTAACGAAAAAGGCAGAAAAGGATATCGTCACCCATCTGGCGGTGTGTGCGAGCCAAGATTGGAATAAGGTGGATCGTATTATGGTCAGTAATTTTGTCACGGCAAGCCAAGCGCAGCGCAAGTGGTATACCAAGGTGATCACCAAGGTGTCCAGCGGGAACTACAAGCTGGGAGCCGTAAGTCTTCACTCCGGCCTCTACTCATCATGTGTAGTTAAAGTAAAGCTCCACAGAACTCGGCTAACATTATCGTCCAAAACCGCTTGACTGGCCAGCTCGAGGAAGAGAAAATGCAAGTCTATGTGCGACTGGGTATCCGGCTCCTGTACAAGGTTTGAGCAAATCTTGCAGGTGCTCTGTAATGTCTGAACTGAACCGCCTCTAGGGTGCCAAAAGTCGGATGGAAGGCGCTCGGGGTGAGGGCTCAAAGTCGAGATGTTTTTCGTCTTTGTTTCTAACCAACTTCAAGCTCGACGCCTTTTGAAATCAATGTCTATCAAACAAGGACGAAAGTATGACTCCCCGGAGTCGGTCCGCGACATTATGCCGTTCATAGAGTTCCATAAACTGAATATCGACGAATTGTTGGAACCCATTGGCTCTTTTAGTGAGTGGTCCTTGGTCATCGAACTATATTCTAGCTCAATGAACCCCTCTAGAAACTTTCAACGAATTTTTCTATAGGTAAACGTTCGAGTGTGGTTTGTGTTCGACTGAAGTTGAATTTTCGCAGGAAACTCAAACCGGATGCCCGGCTGCCTGAGGAGCCCGAGAACCCTAGCCGCCTGGTTAGTGCAGCTGACTGCCGCTTCATGGCTTTCGAGTCTACCAACGAGGCCACCAAGTTGTGGATTAAAGGCCGTGAATTCAGCATCGCTCGACTTCTCGGCGAGGACTTCAAAGGAGAGGCTGAGCGATACAATGGGGGCGCTCTAGCTATCTTCCGCCTTGCACCTCAAGACTATCACAGGTTCCACTCTCCGGTTGATGGAACTATCGGGCGCATGTCGTACATCTCTGGAGAGTATTACACTGTCAACGTGAATGGTCTTTTTGATCTGGTCTGTGACAGTTAAATCTAATCGTTATTTCAGCCGCAAGCTATTAGGACTGCCCTGGATGTGTACGGTGAGAATGCAAGGAAGATTATCTCGATCGATAGTCCTCAGTTTGGACGTGTTATGGCTGCCTGCATCGGAGCTATGATGGTTGGATCAATTAAGACTACCGTCGAAGAGGGCCAGCAGGTCAAGCGTGGCCAGGAGCTGGGTTACTTTGCATTCGGTTTGTTGTTGCAAAGCACAATCGGAATGACATTGGGACTTACTATTATTGTTTAGGTGGCTCTACCGTTGTGGTACTGTTTGAGAGAGGTGTTGTTCAGTGGGATGAAGATCTACTAATCAATGGTCGAGCATGTCTTGAAACTCTCGTACGTGTTGGAATGGGTATTGGTCGTCGTCGTGGACCACTCAGCACGAGGCCGAATGCGTCAAGTACCTCGGCCCCTGTGCCTTAGTTTGTGAAAACAGCGACTTCATTCACGTCGAACATTTGCTGGCAGCTTAGGGATGGCTTTACCCTTCATCATGGACTGTATCTTTCACGTTTAGTCACCTCCTAATCCATCTACGTAGTACTGTGTCGGACGGAGGAAGTAGATAATAATAAAATATTCTTAATGAGATTCACGTGACTGAGGGGCGTATACCCGTTTGGCCATCGACGACCGTGACGACGGCCACTGACAGCTTTTCCCGAAGACAGTGAGGGCGGGGGTTCGGGCAGCACACTGTGTGCATGGCCATGGCTGTCTTTGACAATAATATCAGAGTGCGAGCGTGCCTGCATCGATCTCCATGCCACCCGAGTCGTGCCCACTAGCAACACCACCATCAACGACGACGAGCGTCTGCCTGCCGCTGGACGACTTGCTTGAGAACGACCAACTTCGGCTTAGCCCACGGGCATCTGCTGCTCTCCTCTGCTTTTTTCTCAGACTTGTAGGCTTGTCTTTTGATACCTGGCTATCCATCCATTGTGTAGTTGTGATTATTGTAATATCATTTCTCCTGGGCAGCCTGCACGAACCGTTTTGATTGTTGCTCGCGTGTTGTGCCATCAACACACAAATAACACTTTCACATTCTTGTTTCTCTTCTCATCCTTTTGGCCCCTCGGCTTCTTCAACACACTCTTAAGTCACTTGCTTGACAATCCATGGCACCCCCTCCCCTTCCGTGGTTCTCTCGCACTTCACGACAGGAGCCCAAGGGCGATCCCCGCCCCCGCCGCCGACTACGTCGTGGATCCGTGCCAGACAGACCTCAGCCTGCTCAAGATTTGTACTTTAGGCATGTAGCTGTAGCTTGCTCTGTAAATGTTCACCGAGGCTCATGATAGCTCCGCTTTCTTAGAGGTTCCCCTCTTCCAGAACAACGAGAGATACCAACTTCAGCCCAGGATCCGGATCACCATGATACATCCCAGCCTTCTCCCCCACCCGAAGGCGCCCATCATGTCGACATGCGAGATTTCGATCCTGACCATCTTCCACCTGAAGTCGTCAATCCACCATCTCATTCTGTGATTCCCCAGCGTCTCCGAAGAAACAGTGAGCCCGGTCAAGGTGTTCGTTTTAAGCCCGGCATATTTGCTTCCCTCCGTGGCAAGCGCGCTAACAAGGATGCTCCACGCGATATCACTGGTGATGACGGTCCAGATGAGTACGTGACAGATGCAGATCCTGCAACTCGAGAGGACCATCTTGCTCCTCCGCCGGTATCATCCGAACATGCTGCCCCGCGCTCGCGCTCCCGCCTCCGTTCTTTGTTTGGAAGGAAGCGGGAACGTGAACATCCTGTCGAAACTGTCCAACAAGACCTGTTCGACACTGCTGCCGAGGACGAACACCCAGATGAACCTCATCATTCCGAAGAACGAGATGAACCTTACGAAGATCATGTTGATCACAGCGTCAAAGACAATGAGGAAGACGAGTCCTCACCGCTTCCTGCTCCGTCGCGAGCGATCATGGCTGAGGATACTGCCCACACAGCAGGCCAATACATTGTTGGCAAAGATCGTGACCGTGAGCTAGGCGCAGGCGCAGGCGCAAGTAGGCAGGTCTCGGCTATTGATTTCGAATCCGAGGCCTCACCGCACATACTACATACGAACGCCGTCCAGCGACAGGCTGCTAAGGGAAGGCACAAGATCACGTTTTCGCCTTCAGTCATTGATGGTGCTGATCATGGTTTGCCCCAAGAAGTGGATGAATTCGGTAGCACTCGCGAACACGACCCTTATACAATTGCAAGAGCCCCAGCGCTGCGAAACGATCATGTACGCACTGCTCCTCAGAGATCGCGTGGTGACGGCGTTCGTGCAAGGTCTATGGAAAGGCGCCAAGTGACGTACCCTGGTAGTGCGCGAGACACGAACACCATGCCCGCCAAGGCTGTGAGACAGAGTGCTGGGAGGGGAGTTTCGACAGCGGATGTTGTCAATCGTGCGGCCAGAGAAGTCGAACAATATCGCTCCGCTGTGCATGACGATAGGGGTATTGGCCAGGGCAACACACGCACCCGAGACATCAGCGGCTCCCATGAGCATTACACTCACAGGGGGCGAACAGATGTACCTAGAGGCAGGCATGAATACATGCGTCACCCGCGAGAACCAAGTCGGCCCGCACACAGAGAGCGTATGTATGATGAACCCGGGCCTCCGGCCATCTCAAGGAGGGCCCATTCCTCTCATCGTCCCCCACACTCTCGCTCAGCCTCCGATGGTCAATTTGATCCACATATAGCTAGGCTGCGTCGCACGCCGTCGGGTTTGCATGAGTATCTTCATATGCCCTCCCATCCGACCGTGTATCACGTGCCCCGCGGGCAAGTACCCCGCCTTCCTCCCGGACAGGTCCCTTATCGTCTCGAAAATGGCGTCGCCCATCGTATACCTGGATATACGTCTGATGGAGAGGACGGCGAAGGTCGTGCAAACTTCCCTCAGCATTCCGCGAGCGCGAGTTCTCGCCCACACCCTTCCCATTCCCGCTCACGCTCTTATCGTCAGTCAGCACAACCTCACCCATCTGCGCAACATAGAGTTGCGGGTGACGGTACAGGAGCACGCATGCGGCACTATGCCTACGATGCCTTCCAAGATGTGATCCACTTGCCTCAGGCTCTCGTTGATGGTGGTGGTCCAACGGGGATGCATAAGCATTCTGTGAATGCTAGTGACCATAACATGGATACGGAAGCAGGAGACGATTTCGAATACTCTCATTGTACTGGAAGGAAAAGGGCACTATGTGTATGTATTCCCATCATTATAAGCTTGGCACAGCCTCTTAACATCCTCCTCAGATTGGAATCAATTATACTGGTCAGGATCATGCACTTCACGGATGTATAAATGATGCAGAAAAGTTCAAAAAATTCTTAATCCGTACGCTAAAATACCGTTTCCTTTTTTGACTTTTTAGGCCAGCTCATGGTTTTTTTGGTTTAGAACATTACGGATACAAACCAAATAATATTTTACTACTTGTAGACACAGATGAAGCAAAAAATCGGACGTCAAGTCACGTCCAATTGCCAACAAGAAGTAATATGCTCGGTGCCATGAAATGGCTGGTTCAGGGGGCACGAAAGCACGACTCCTTAGTTTTTCACTGTAAGTCCTCCATGTGGCGATTTTTGTCTTTAGGTATCAAGTCGTCTTGATCAGATTCTGGGCATGGGTCCCAAGTGAAAAACGAAAATGGTCATGGGTTCCATGAAGGTGCGTAGTATATAATCAGAATCATCTCCTAAGATCTCAACGAAATTTCAGCTATTTATCCGGTCGATTATAAGAAGAAGAGTCACATTCTTGACGATGTTAGTTAATATCAACATTCAGACCTTATGTCTTCTTAGATACGCTACAGGAAATGTTTAATATCATGGTACAACCCCTACCTACCGGCTGCAGGCTAACTGTGAGTTTTCTTTTCTCGATGATTATTTCATAGGTTAAAGCTTTCTCATTAGGCCATTTATGATGTAAGCAAAAATTGTTATTAATTAATCTTCGTCAAGTTGAGAGCACTGGCATTTCAGAGCTGTCATTCTGGCACTGCGCTGGGTGAGATCTTCCTCTCTTCGGTGAAGGTGAAGTCTCATTAGTTTATTTTTAGGTCTTCCCTTTTTAGTGCGTTTACGAAATAAGAAATCTGTCGATGAAGGATTGATAGATTGACAAAGTAATCAGTATCACAGCAATGGTCTACTCAAGTATCGACATGCGGCCTTGCAAGCAATTAGGGAGCATGTATCTGCAGCAGATGTAGTAAGTCCTTCGGTATCATGCTCTTCTTCCTGATTGGCGTCTTCATTAAACCTGTACATCAGATATCTTTCTCTGGCTGTACAGATGAAGGGACAAGTGCAGACACTTTCTCACAAGGTGTAGCTATTGGGGCTATGAGCAACGCGTTTGTGGCGGCGCTAGGTGATCTTTTCTCAGCTTTGAATCTGCGGTCAATTGACATCACTCTCAGAGGCAAACCATGATCAATCCTATCGACATTTACTGATTGCCTTGAGGTAATCGCAAATATCACGCTTTTCTCGGACATAAAATAATAATGCTGATACTACCAATTCCTATAGAGCAATTCTAAAAAAATACAAACAAAAGCCTCAACTTTCCAGTGCACATATCACAGTCAGTCGCATATTTTGCTTTGCTTCGTCTGCCAGCATCTCATGCAAAGGCTCTGCTTAGGATACCAACCGAAAATTCATTATGTAAAATCGATGCCATTGTCAGTCAATATGCAGGGTTTCTCGGGCTCACAGTCGTATTTAATTAGCGATCTGTATGAAGTAACTACACATTTTATAATTTGTATTTCGAGGTGGCACGGACAATGTAATTCTTTATATACCGCTGTAAGAAGAAAAAACCCCTCGAATTGCGGTTATTAGGTCTGCAGTCTTTTACTGGTCACCAATGCTTTGCTCTACGTTGGTTGATTTGGATAAAAAAAAACAGGAATTGGAGCTGCTGCAATCTATGCGTGTCGCGACCCGGCCCGGTAACGCCAGATTGATGATACTTCTGAACGTTCACGCGCCCATGACATAACCAAAATACGTCCAGTACAACAACCGATAACCGGAATCCACTGACAATCACTACTAGGCCAGTACACATATTATCACCCGTTCAGAAAAGCAATATCCATGTCTCAAGTAGACCCCTTGTCATCTCTGGTCTCTTCTCTTAAGGGCCAGGACATTATCTCCGATGTCGTCCCCGAGAGCTTTTACCCCACACAGCTTCTCACGCTCAAGTGGCCGAACGGGAAAGAGATTGTGCTAGGCGACACCCTGGCTGTGGAGGACACCGTTGATGAGCCGTCTATCCAGATTGCACCTATGACCATCCCCGATGCTGCAGCCGACAGCTCAGGGGAACCGGACGACAACAGCGGCGAGCCTACGTACACCATCGTCCTTACAGATCCAGATGCTCCATCGAGAGCAGAGCCAATCTACCGAGAGTTTAGGCACTGGGTCGTATGTATCTCTTGATAGGTATGATCTAAATGGATGCTGATCTAGGCGCATATACTGTCTGCCCATTTCTATAGTTAACAGGACTGAAATCCCATGCGCAAGGCGGCATCGGACTGACTGCTCTTTCCAGTAAGGCGGCCACAACACCCTATCGCCCTCCTGGCCCTCGTCCTGGCTCAGGAGTGCATCGTTATGGTGACTACTATGTCATGTTCACAACTGATTACAGATATTAACCTGGCTATCGGTCTAGTTTTCTTGCTATTTCAAGAGCCTGCATCAGGGTCGCCTCAGATACCAATCGGTGCTCCCGAATATGGAGTAGCTTTGGAAGAGAGAAGATCATGGTCAGCAATGGAATTTGGTAATAAATATGGTCTTAAACTAGTCGGAGTCAACTTTTTCCTTGTACATGCTCAGTCCGCTGCATAAGATCATGGACGCATACGTCCGTCACAAGGAATAAAAAATAATATTGATTTTCTTTGCAGTGCAAAAAAGGTATCACACTACGAGTATACAGTGAATCATAACAAAGAAAGAAAATGGAGTGCATCTACAATCGTAAGTTATCGTGGACTTTTCATGTCTTAGTACTCGGAACATGGAAGTCACATCGTTGGGACCAATCATCATGCATGAAAGCAGAGCAAGTAATCAGCAAAATGAAGTAAAAAATGTAGATAGAATAGATAGACAAAAGCTGCGTTAGTAGCACATCGTTATTTATGATCAGTTCAAAGCGTATGAGGAACATCACGAGCGTAAAAAATCAGTAAGCATAAGAATATCTGGCATAGCATATCGGGTCAGATGGAGAAGTGCGTCAAATTCATATGCGAATCGGGCGGCTGGTGGTAGGCATCGGACGCCCACGAGGGCGAGGGCGATTTATTCTCAAGGATTCTCCAGTCCTAATAAAGCGGAACATCATCAATCCCTGCCTTCCGGTTGTAGATCAATTCACTTACGTTAAAACCATACTTGTTCCAAGACTATTGTTTTCCTTCTTGTCGACACTAGCGTTCATCTTACTCGTGTTCCGTTTCACCCATGCAAGTGCACTGCGGTTGCTGCTAGACGCTACACGTGGATGAGATTGGAAGTCAGAAGCCTGAGGCTTCTCATTGGCGTCCTTGAACGACGAGAGAGGCTTGATATTTGTAGAGGGACCTGCCGCTGTAGAGACATTCGGATTCAGAGAAACTTCCGTGAGTGCACGTTTGATGACAGCTGAGGGTCGGCTGGTCTCCAAAATCAAAACTCTAGATTCGTCGGGTGAAGCGTGAATCTTGGTCGATGGATAGGGCGAAGGGCGAGACAAAGTTCGTTTACGAGTACGATGGGGACGGAGCTCAAGCGGAAGCGGACCATAAGTTTTGACTGAATGCTCCAGCATGGCTTGCATTCCGGCGGGATGCTCAGGCGGAACAAACGCTTGAAGGTGACTTTAGATTCAAAAAGATGTCACGGAGGAATCTAACTCACATTGCATAGCATACGCAGAGAACTGGGTGTCTGGCCATACAACCCGACTCTCAGTGACCGTTTCAACTGCTTCATCTTTCAACGCGTAATATTTATGCAGGATGTTGGTGTGAAGTCCGGTACTGTCAATCATCACCGAGTCTGTCGCTGTGTCGGGATCGACGACAAAGACACTGTTGTTCGAGCCAACTTGAATGGTCTCGTCCTTGAGTGACATATGGTAGTCTGGAGAACTTGGTTCGATCAGTTCCGGAAGTTCCTCCTCAATCGTTTCATAAACAGAGGCACGAGACATTCGAGCTTGAGAGATGCGACGTCGATGTCCTTGGCCACGAGCCCTGGCTCGAACACGTCCCAAAGCGGATAACTCATCAGAATGAGAAAGGTGCGACAGTGCAAAGTCAATACTGCTGAGGTCGATGCTGGACTGCGACCCTCCGGAAAGAGAGTCTCCGGAGATGGAAAGAGGAGGTGTATCAGCGTCTGAAGAGTTAGAAGTAACAGTACTGGAACGGGAACGCCCAGTAGTGGCGGGTCGAGTGAAGACAGCTCGTCGAGCTAAGAGAATGAGCAAATCTACCAGAGCCTATAAACAGAAAAAGCTTACCACTTGGTAGTAAATCCTTGCTTGGAACGGGAACACAGCCTTCCGAACTTTGTTGCTCGAGTAGACTATGTCTTGCTTTGATCGCAGGGTCGCCTCCGAAATGACTGGGGGATGCTGAAGTGATTAATGGCTTCTCTTCGATGACGCGAGAGTTAATAGTTGGTGGAAGAGTAGAAACGTTGTTGATTAGTGCCGCTTGATGGAGCGCTGTGGAAGGCTTGCGCTTCTCCATCCGAACACATGGAGAAGCGTTAATTACCGATCCCATTGACTGGCGTCGAATATGATCACCATCAAACATCTACATGCATGTAAGTCAAGCACGTATACTATACTTTCAAGTAAACCTTACCGTAATCAAAGTATCATCTCCTTTATCAGCATTCAAGATGAATTCGTTGTAATCCTCATCACTAAGGCTAGTCATGGACAAGGGTCTGAACTGGAAAGGGGGAGCCAGGGCGTTCGGTATGGGCGCTGATGCTTTTGCCTCTTCTGTACCAAAAATTGACTCTGAAGAAGTCGATGTTCTATGCCTGGCGCGCTCAAACAGGGGATCAAAAGAAAACGGAGGGAGATCATCCATAAGCGAGTCGCAATAATCAGTAGGACTGCGTTCCTCATATGTAGTGTAGTCCCCCACGTGCTTGCTTGCTAGGCTATCGGGTGACGCGGAGATCGAAGTCAGTGGCATTCCATGGTCGAGCGATTGGAACATCTTATCGCCAAGGCCAGGCCGAGTTGCTTGTGCAGGAGA
Organism: Agroathelia rolfsii; assembly: GCA_018343915.1. NCBI lineage: Eukaryota > Fungi > Basidiomycota > Agaricomycetes > Amylocorticiales > Amylocorticiaceae > Agroathelia > Agroathelia rolfsii. Next base: position 5,599,842 of record JABRWF010000002.1, read on the forward strand.
GAAATCGCTGAACATTGAGTCCGTAGACATCCCTTGGAGATAACGACTGAGGACTGGCCGCCCGCCAGGAGCGCCGTGCATCGCATACGAAAGAGCAACAGAGCTAGCGCTAGCATCCGAATCCTCCCGTCGATGAGAAAAGTAAGAGCTGCTACGCCGCTGACTATAGGCGCCAAAGCTGCGATTGTATATGCTGACCGGAGGTCCCGTCATGGAGGAGACGGAAGCAACGGAATCACGATTCCTGTGACGTCCTATATTCATAGAAAGAGGACGGAAGTAGAAGCTGGATGCATCACTATCCACTCGCGTACGACGCTGATTACGCTTGACGAAGTCGAAAGTGTCGTCAATGCTCATCGACATATCATCCGAGTTTCTGTGGGACTGCATGTCCGTCGTGCCATATTCAAAGGGATCAGGCAGGCCTGGTCGAAGGACAGCACCGTATGATGAAACGGATGGGATACTGAAGCCAGAATCATGCTTGTTATGACCTAACTGAGACTGAGATTGGCCATATTCGGCAAGAGCCATTGGGTAGAAGCCAGGACGATCGCCATTGAACTCGAATCCACGACGCACTTCATCGAATGATTCAAACCCAAGGAAGCTAAGGGTAGATTCCCGACGAGAATGATCGGAAGTGACTGATTTGTATACACTTTCTTCCATCGAACCCTTGTAGCTGGTATCGGAGTCTATGCGAGGACGAGAGGAAGGAGGTGAATCGAGATGGACAGGGAGCTCCGTTGCTTGTGCCTTGACGGATTTCAGCACAGAGCCATCTTCTTCAACAACGGAGATATTGGACAGTCTGTGGGCTTCTGGCGGAGGCGGAATAATGTCCGACAATGTGAGCGGTGCAGAGGGTCTATCGTTATGAGAGGAAGTTGAGCCACCAAATTTGAAATTAAAGTCTAAATGACCATCGGAAGGTCTCAACGAAACGGAGCGAGTGAGTCGAGAGACGGCCGGAGATTCGTCATCTTGAGCCTGGTGCCCATCTTGAGTGATGAGAGCGTCGGTCTGAATGAACGGAATTGATACGTCCACTGCCGATGAAAGACCATCGAGACTTGCGTCCACGCAGGAAACATCTTGTGGAACCTCTGGGTCGGGTCTAGCAAACTCACGATCAGCGGTGGTCTTAATAAAAGGCAGATTTTCCGAGTCCATCGACATGCTTGCTTCAGCAGCGTAGATGGAAGGAATCCTTGGCACAGGAGGTATCTCCATCTCAAGCAGGCTCGTTTTACTCAGACCGAAATCGTAGCGTAGATTGATCTTGGCAGGCGTGCGGAAGGCGTTCTCCAGCTGTTCGACGAAGCTCCGGCGATCTCTAGCGCCAGACTCATTAAGCTTTGCCAATTCACCAGTGAAATCGAAGGATTTGGTAGTATCTTCTTCTCCACGGACTGACCCTTCGCCACCAATACTTGCCGAATCGTCATTCAAATGTGCATGGAAAGCAGGATCCGCCTCTGACAGCGACACGTTAGGGATATTCGTTTCCTGCTGATCAGGCTGAGTTTCCGTGGAGGCAGTAGTAGAAGAATTGATTGAGCCCGCATCGTCATCCGAGCTAGCGGCGAGGATAGCTTGCAGTTCATAAGGAATATCGGAGTCAGGATTATCCAGGTCGAGATTTGTCGACTCTGGTGTGGTGGACGCCCCCATGGTGCCAGAAAGACCCAAAATCTTCCTGCCTTCGGGCTCGATGGGGATACTGTTCCTCTTTTCTTCCACTGCCATGGGAAGCAGCTCATACTGACCGAGTGACGAACGCTGGCGGGCATGGGCCTTGCGCTTGAAGACTGGACTTTGGCCAAGAGGCAGCACCGGAGAAGAGGGCGCCGAGCCGAAGGTGTTCGTCGACGGAGATCGATCGTCGTCACCATTTTGGAGTGGGGCAGGGGGTGGAACGATTGTGAGCGGTGTCGGCGGCAATGATTCGTTCGGCATGCCAGGTGTCTTCGTGATCTTGAGTTGCTTCTTGTTTGCAGGACCTAAAGGCTGAAATACCAAGGGTGGCTTTGGTGCGCGCGGAGGGCTCTGGGCTCGTTTAGCCACAAGAAGACTAGGACGTACTGTCTGAGCAGGCATGTCCTCGGATACTTTCGGTCTAGGTGGCGAGAAACTACTATTGAGAACCTTCCATGGAGCGATGGGCTGACCATACAGTTCTGAAGGTTGAACCGCAGGGGTAGTGATGCCTTTCGTAAAAGCTCCCCGTGATTGAGCGTATGGTCGAAGAGAAGTAATACTCGCAGAGCTGGCACGAACACCAAGGGCGGGCATAGGTCCTTTAGGGGCCTTCTTAACAGGACTTTCTCCAGCTTGAGCAATCAAAGCGACACGCTTCTCGGTATTAAATGAGTCGGAGAGCGAGGTTCGGGCGGGAGACGGGGTTGCCTCAAGATCCAAATGGTTCAGCAAATGAGCCAACTCATTCGTGGCCTGGTCGAGCATCGAGAGCACACTCCCTAAGATTTTATTAGATGACTAGCTCGAGGAAACTGCCGAGTCTTACCTTCATCATGGATTGCTTTAGGACGAGAGCGCTGTGTTAGCTGTGCCGATGTGGACTTGGATCTAAGTCTAGGCAAGCTTCCTCTTGTGGATGGGACGTCTGTAAGATCTTCTTGTGCGATATCATCCTCACTATCAATTGCGGGGCTATCATCAACCACTTCGTGACCGTCGTTCGTAGCCCTTTCCAGAGTCAGCTTCGGTAATGTCATGGTCTGGGGCGCCTCATCATCATCATCAGAGATTTCTTCTTTTTGATGAGGGTTGAGAATGTCTGCTACACCGCGTTCTACAGCTGCTTGCACATCGCGAGGAAATATTTCAGAAAGGGGCGTATGACGCTTGCTGCCACCAGTGTGCTTGCTTTCAGTCTTCCCTTCGGCACGATCTCTTTCCTTCTTCTCTGCACGCTCACGCTTGCGATTTTCCTTGACGGTCCGGAGTTTTTCTTCGTCCCAGCGAACAGAAGCAGTAGACGAGCCGCCATTGGAAGAAGTGCGTGAAGTTATGCTACTGGGACGCAAAGAAGACGTTGTGCTTCCCATTGATGGAGGCCTATCACGTGTGGGCGCGCCATGATGGCTGCTGCTATCAGAATCACCAGGCAGGCGGCTGGCGTTGAAAGAAGTGGGTGGTCCCGTATTCGTGGTAAACGTGCCCGTCTTGGAAACCTGGTTCGGGACGCTAGGAGCAGCTGAGCTGACGCGGAGGGTGCTGGGATTGCGAACAGTAGAAGGAAGGCCCAGGCCTAAAACGCTGGCCTTCCTTCTCCCAAGGGTACTGGTCCTAATCGTAGGCTCCTTCGTAGGGCTGGGAGATAGATAACCAGCCTCAAAACTGCTTCCCGAGCTTGAGCGGACCGTAGAAAACGCGTTGGAAGAAAGAGCAGTACGCTTCTTTGAAGCTGTCTTCTTGGTCGTGGTTTCCGCATCTTTCTTACTCTTGTGTGCGGTGGGCTTGATATCGTCCACTGAAGGGACATCATCGTCACGATTGATGATAGCGGTATTACGCATTTGAGCCCATGAACCGATGCGAGCGAGAGAGCGAACAGAGCGCATAGCACGCAGGGCGATAGAGCTCTGGGCTGCGTTGCGGGGATGAGAGCCAGATGTCGGAGGAGCAAGAAAGCCATCTTCCGTGGGAGGTGCAAGAAAACCGTTTTCCACAGGCGGAGCAGAAGACGGGCCAGGCTCCGAAGGGCGAGCTCCGACTGTGTCAATCGAGCAAATGTCTCTCACGAATGTAGGTGTCAGGGACCGAGAAGGGATAGTGTCTTTCGGAATGTCGCTCCCAGCAACAAACGGCGAGGACGACGGGTCCATGATGTCTGGGTCAGCTGCTCCAGAAGTAGAGATGATCTGCAGCACATTACTGACGGACGTACTTCGCTGCATGGCGGGAGGGGCGTCGGCAGCAGCAGAATGTTGAGTGGAAGAGGAGTTCAGCAAGAGACCAGAATCGAAAGAATTGAAGCGTGATCGATCTCTTTTAGAGGTGATTTTCTTGAACTGCTCAACTGGACCGGGTGCTAAGGCATTTGAGATACAATGAAAAGGATTGATAATGCACAACTTGGACTCACGCTTCGATCGTGGTCTGATGTTCTCATTTCTCCCTGCGTCCTTGGAGTCCTTTCTGCCACGTCCAATGGCCCACCAACGTCCACTACCTTCTTTAGTTTCTTTGCCACCGTCCTTAGGTTTGCTATCCTCCTTGGGAACGGCGGGGATGTTGGTGACCTCTCCCATCGCACCCCACTGAAATCCATTGAGTCCGGCCCGGCTCTTCTTTTTCTTGACCATGACGACTTCACCAGCATTGACGTTATTATTGGGACCAGAGTGATCGACGTAGATTTCGAAACCTGAAGCACTACCTGACGTGATTCCTATTCGGCGTGCTACATCACTAAAATCGGCTCGAGAGGAAGAGCCGCGTAGGGAGATGGGAGGGACCTGAGAGTTAGAACTCTTGCTGGAGGGGACAAGAAGGGAGAGTTTGCTCTTCTTCTGCTTGAGAACAAGACGTTTCTTGGATCCATTCCGCTCCTCCTTGGGTGCAAGGACGGAAGTGGAAGGAGGAGCTGGTGGAACATTAATGGGCACAGCAGCCGAAGAGCTATTGGCAGTGGAATTGTCAGCGTTGATGGAGATGTTGGAAAGACCTATGTCGGAGTTGAGGGAGCCATCCGTTAATGGACCAGTACTACGTGGGGTGGCATGAATGAGGCGAATGGAGGGCGCGTTTTGGCGATGGGGCGTTTGTATGGATTTGAATGAAAGCTGTTCCTGGCTTTGATCAACGAGGGAAGATCCCAAAGTCAAAGGCGCAGGTACCGAGCCGCGGGCCATGCCACGGCCAAAACGAGGATTGATAATAGAAGGATTGAGAGAGCGTCCGAAGGTCGACGATAATGTTCGGATTCAACGTTACGGTGCGATGGAATGCTTTCGTTTATTGATAATCCTCGGAGACTATCTGAAGTTGCGTGATGGTTCGGTCGTAAAGATATCTGAGCGGAGATCGATTTATTGTTGAGTACAGGAATCGGATAAAGCGAGAATGAAATATATCACCTAGAGATATATAATTCTGGAATGATTTATGTTCTTGTTGTGGGCCTTTGAGTCTGTTTGCATTATGAGGCATCGGTGAGCAAGCATTAAGACAAAAATTATAAGGTCTTCACCCACAATGTGGGACTAGCCCTGCGGATGAGTGATGCAACGTGTGAATGTGGACTGGCAAGCTAGATGCTATGGAAAGACGGTATAAGGCCTAGTACTGAGCTGAGCGGTAGCCTCTTGAGGGCCGGGCGAAAGCGGGCTGCGACAGCCAGAAGCGGCTTGATGGTGATGATGTCGATGTCGAAGAACAAGAAGAGGCCAGCGCCAGCCCCGCGCGCCCCTGCCCAATTAATCGCCCACGGTTCAACTTGTACACATGACATAAGCGTTTACCATCACGTGACCGCGTTCACTTGCTACTGCACTTATGCAGGCTAGTAGGCAAAGAATAAAGTCGGTTTGGGGCCTGTCTACGATAGCTATAGTAAATACATGCCCTATAAGCACAGCGAGTGTCCTCACTTCCAACCAATTAGGTAATATCCATAACGAACAATATGACTGTCCTGGTCATCACTACCCGTGTCATCACCAGCATTCCTATCAGCATCCTCGATATCGCAGGTGATCTCCTCCAATGACAACACACAAAGCTGTTGAGCTCCAGTTGGTTTCATGGTGACAATGGGGAAGGTGCGCAGAATACTCGCAGTTTCGGTTTCAAAACCTGGTCGGTGTGCTATCAGTAGATGGAATAGACCACCCAAGTCATCGCTGCCGGACGGCTTGCGCAGTAACTTCTGTAGACAGTCGCAGATCCAACGTGCTTGAGGAGCATTGTGGTCGTAAATAAGATCGGCACCGAAAACGACATCAAAAGGCTCGTTCAGCATGGCAACGGGGCGATCTTCGTGAGGAAACTTGGACCAATCTAGGAACTCCGTGATTATCTGCGGTCGTTGATCCATGGGTAGGTTACAAGCGATGTTTTTTCGTAGGTTGGTGAGCACCGAAGGGTAATAGTCTGTCGCAACAATTTCTATGTCGGACGAACACAGACTGGATTGGTGATAAAGGAGTTTCGCCACTGTCAGACCCACGAGGCCCGTGCCTGCACCAAGCTCGAGAATGCGCAAGCACCTTGAAGAGGAATCGCTAAAGCGGTCTTGAATAAATTTCTCGGGATTTTCGATTATAAGCTCAGACAGTATACAAGCACCTCCCCACGTCTGTGCACCTACGCTGGAGAAATCATGGTTATCCAGCGGCAGGTCGGTGATTTCCACTTGGACCGCCGTTTGTCCTGAGAAAAAGACAAAATTTCGGGTTGTGAGACCTGCGGCAGATGTCCCACAGCAGAGGGCAAGCAAGGAAGCTGCCTCGTCTACCAAAAAATCTGGACCTAACGTCGTCATATCATCAGCGCATAGCTCTGTCCATTCCAGATTTCCAATCTGTGTGATAAGTGCTGTGAGCCAGCGCATAGCATATGCACGCTCGAAAGAATCCGTCCTTAGCGTGTTAAGACGAGCGAAACGTGCGGACTGTGAAGTTGTCCACTCCAGACAGCCTTCTTGCGGCTGAACAGGAACATCCGGGACTTTGCGTCTGCGCGTGCCGCGTACGAGAGGATTATAGATAATGCGCAGATGTCTAATAGAATCCAGTAAGTGACATGGTGCGAAAGTAGCGATCTTGTCAATCGGAGGTAGGAACGACGTTGGCGGCGAGAAGAGCGGCAGCATTTCTTCAAAAGTCCAAAGCAAAGGACTACAGATAGGTGTCTAACAAAATTTCCTGCTAGGAGAACAATGTGTGCACTTGGTGTTCAAATCCCGCGATTTCAGTTAGGGACTTGAACTTAGAATAGGCAATCCATGCCTTGGTATGAGTGACGGAGTCACGGTCACGCTATGCGTGGTCACAGTTTATATAGCTACAAGTTTTTGTAATAGCTACTTTATTCGCTTGTCTGCGTACCGTGTCCAAGTACAACGTAAGAAGCGGGTGCAGCCATGGGCGCACGCTCACTTAGGGTAGAAGTTTGTACTACTACTAACTACTGTTAGGGGCTTGTACTATGTACGGACAAATAAATTGTTATATTTGCATAGAGCATAATGGCCTGTTTATATACATTGAAGTATTTAGGGCAGGCGTGAAAGTCCGTAGGTGATGAACACACTACCATAATTGGTAGCAGGTTGGCTGAATAATATAGGCACAACCTTTGATGCACACTATGGCTATGCCTTTAGTGTCATAAGTTGTAATTTTTGCGGATTTTTTGGTTATTTTCTTGAATTATTTGGACATATATTTCTTTAGTTATTGTAATTTCTTTCTTTTCCTTTTATCATTTTTCCATTTTCTTATTAAAATTACCCTTTAGGGCGTGGACTGTGGGTAGTGCAGTAGTCACCTAATTGGCCCTCATGTGTTCCAAGCCGCATATCACAGGAGTGTTATGAGTTGCCCTATGTACTATATTTTTTGCATTTTTCTCTTTGTCATTTTACTATTTTTCTTGTATTTCTACAATTTTTCTTCATTAAGTTATAAGAGAAATACCTTGCAGGCAATGTCTTGACGCACATGACTAGCTGTGTTAGCCCCACATGACAGGAGTCTTGAGAATGGATGGATGGATGGAATGGAGTGGAACAATCGGACGAAGATATGAGATGCGATTCAAAGATGATATTGAGACTGAGAATTACATGGTGGGATAGTATGAGCTTAAATACATGATTTTGAGTCAACATGAAAGAGTGAAAGAAAATCGACCGTATTAGGAAAATGAGATAATAGGAATGTGAAGACAAAGGTAAACATTACATGTGATACTACAGAAGATAAAATAAGACAAAGACAGAACAGTATGGAAAACCGGTACTCGGGACGATCCTATGACGATGATTGTGTTTGTGTCCTCAACACTCCCCCTCAAACCGATCGTAATCCTCCTTCGTGCTTGAAGTAGTCGAGCTTGTTCAATGCGAGCGGTTTTGTGAATAGATCTGCTAACATTTCATTTGTATTGATGTATTCCATGGTGATAACACTATTGTCAACGGCCTCTCGCAAGAAATGAAAACGAATGTCAATGTGCTTTGTGTGGGGGCTGTAGAGACCCGATTTTGCAAGTGCAATTGCGCTCTGGTTGTCGCAGAGTAATGGGGTCTTGTCTTTGATAGTCTTGCCGGTGAGTTCAGAGATGATACCGCGCAGCCACAATAGCTCGCGGCAAGCATCCGTAGCGGCAATGTATTCTGCCTCGGTGGATGAGAGTGCGATGATAGACTGTCGACGCAAAGACCAGCTGATGGCTGCGCCGCCGTAAATGAAGATTGACCCGGAAATGGAATGGCGATCAGATTGACCAGCCCAATCGGCATCCGTGTATTCAACAAGGCCAGTATGGGCATCGGCATTGAATGTGAGGGCAAGGTCTTTTGTTCCCTTTAGATACTGTATGACGCGCTTGGCTGCTTCCCAGTGGGCAGGTGTTGGCTTTGAGAGAGCTCAAGCAAGTTGGCTTGTGGCAAATGCAATGTCCGGGTGAGTACCGACAGCGGCGTACATAAGTGAACCAACGAGGGTTGCATATGGGCGATCCTTCATGAGTTTTTGCTTGTCTTCAGTGGGGTCGACTGTGTTAAGACGTTCGTGTGGATGCATAGGTACCAAGATGGTTCTGCAATCAGTCATATTTACTCGATCGAGGACCTGGTCAACGTAAGCTGCCTGACTCATAGAGAGTGTTTGGTTCTCGCGGTTGCGTTTGATTTCGTAACCTAAGAGCCATCTTGCTTCGCCAAGATTGACGAGTTCATATACAGCAGCAAGGTCATGCTTGAGTTTAGTGAGGACTTCAAGTGATGATGCGGCAATTGTGCAGTCATCAACGTGCACAGCTATGTAGATGACTGAGTTTGCATCTCAATAAAAGAATACGGCGGGGTCATAAGAGGAGTGAGTAAGGCCAACGTTCTCGAAGAGCTCTCGAAGTTTGCGGTACCACTGGTGCCCGGCTTGTTTCAGACCATATAAGGCCTTTCGTAGCCGCCAGACGTGGTTGGGATGAGACTCAGACTCAAATCCTGGTGGTTGGCGCATGTAGATTGTCTTGTCGAGCGTGCTGTTTAGGTAGGCATTCTTGAAGTCGATTTGGTGCAGTTCAAGGTCTTCAATAGCAGCTGTTGCAAGGATAAAGCAAAGGGATGCGGCACGAGCAGTAGGCGCGGCGGTCTGGTCAAAGTCAAGACCGGCAATCTGAGTGAATCCTTGAGCGCACAGGCGCGCCTTATGCTTAATGATTGCATTGTTCTTGTCACGTTTTCGGCGCATAACCCATTTGCAGCCAATGATGTTGGCATTGGTAGGGCGTTCAACGAGCTCAAAGGTGCCAGTCTCACTGAGGGCAGACAGTTACTTTTCGCATGCTTGAGTCCATTCGGTGCATTCGGGGCTGTTCATAGCTTCGCAAAAGGTTGGCTCGTCACCGGCCATGGCGGCATAAGCAGCTGGCTCAGGTAATGCATCATTGTTGTCTAGATTGTCAGCTACAGCGAGTTTTACTTGTTCGAGCCAGTTCTGAGGGACTTGCTGGGCGCCTTGACCGCCTGTTGAGCCCTTTCCATTTGCAAGGTCTCGAATCCATTGCGATGGTTTGGGCGTACGTGTACTACAACGGGGTTGGTGCGTTGGAGTGTCTTCAACTGGCGTGGTTGTACTATTGTTGGCTGGTTTGTTGTGACTGTCACTAGTGGATTCAGTGTTCTCCCCCTCAACAGGGGCAGTCGCAGCTTCTGAATCGGCCTTTGTGAACCATACATTTCGCTCAACTGAAAACTTATGCGATTCCGGCCAGTAAACTCGATAGGCCTTGCTCTCCTTGTCAAAACCTAGCCACTTCGTTAGGGAGGATTGCTCGTCAAGCTTGCCTGCATGCTCGCGGCGTACCCATGCTGTTTGACCAAATCGGCGTATGCCTGATAGGTTGGGTTTTCGGCCAGTAGCCTTCTTGAAGGGTGTTGATCCAGACGTGTTGACCGTGGTTGTGCGATTTTGGTAGTGATGCATCAATGAGCATAGCGCGAGCGTGTTCTATCAATGTGCAATTGAGTCGTTCGGCTTTGCCGTTTTGCTGAGGTGAGTTGTGCGTGGTTAATCGACGGACAGTTCCCTGAGCAGCAAGATGGTCAGAGAATTCCCGGCTTGTGTACTCTCCCCCTTGATCTGACTGGAGTTTGCGAATGTGTTCAACACCTTGTTGCACCTTTGCCCAGGCCTCGTAAGCTTTATATTTGCTGAAGGTATTGGATTTGGCAGCCATAAATGAAACTCGGACCTCATCGGTGAAATCATCAATATGTGAGCAGTAATAGTTGCTGCCGCCCATTGATTGTTTTAGCGCTGGTCCCCAAACGTCGCAGTGAATGCGGTCGCCATATTTTGATGTTGGCAGACTAGTAGAGTTGGTGGGGAATGGTTCACAAGCATGCTTTGCACGTATGCAGATGTCGCAATCAGGTGTATTGTGGTTGGTGAGTTCTATGGCGCTAACAACCCCTTTTGTGATTATTTTGCGCAACGCTTTGAATCCGGCATGACCCATACAACGATGGAATTTGAGTAAGGACATTGATGTGCCATGAACAGCTTTCATTGCAACGGGGCCATCGATGTTGGTTTGGCTAAGTGGGTACGGACCCTTGTGCTCGCGAACTTGTACCAATGGTTGGTCTTTGTTGTCAAGAATCAGCGCAACGCGTTTGCCGTTACTTTCACGGAAATGCACTGGATAGTGGTTGCGTACCATTGCGCTTACTGAGATCAGTGCAATAGGCATATACGGCGCATAAAGGACGTTGTGCAGAGTGATTTTGATTGTCTGGTTACCCTGCTGGATTTGGATAGGTACGGTGCCCTTACCGATGGCGCTGAATGTCTTTCCATCGGCGGCTTTGACTGGGATTGGCGAGATTTCACGGTATGTATCGAATTCTTCACGGCAAGGTTCAAAATGATGCGAGGCACCTGAGTCGATGATGCGAGTGTACTTGCTGGCTCCAGCAGTAGCAGCGATGAGATCGGTGGTGACAGTGAGTGCGCTCACCTCGTCACTGTTTGCGGGTGTCGTGACAATGGTAACATTTGCGCTAGGTTTGTTGCTGCGGCGATTTTGATTGCGCTGGCGAGGACCCTGACCTTCTGCTCCCCCTCTCTTTGAGTAACACTGAGCTTTTGTATGCCCAGGTTTCTTGCAGTTGCCGCAGATAATGCTTGACTGCTGCTGAGGTGTGTTGTTCGAGGGTGGGCGTGCGTAAAGGGCAGTGGTAGATGTAATAGCAGTACGGGCTTGTAAGCTCTCGTTGTCATCTGCCATTGCACGGATTGCGTCAATGAGATCGTCGGCTGTCATCTGTTGCTTTGTGTATCGAGCAATGTTAAGGAGGGATCTGATGGAGTTTCGGTACGTATTTGGCATGGCACAAAGGATAGCAGCCTTGTACGTCTGGTCATTGATGCGACCTCCTGCATTTGCTAACTGTTTTGACAGTGCATCGAGCTCGTCAAGTGCGCGACGGGGGTCGCCATTGTCTGCGCAGCGAACGGCATGGATCTTCTCTATAAACTCCACCTGAGCCAACTCCCCCTTCCCTGAAAACTGCTTCACCAAAAAGGTCCAGATCTCGGCAGCCGTGATGAGATGGTACATGCGTATCTTCAGCGTCTCGGGCAAAGTCTGGTACAGTATGGACTGCACTAACGCATTCTTCTCTTGCCAGTCCAGGTACTTCTTTCCATTGTTGGTCTTGGGCTTCTGGGCAGCAACGGCGGCGGGCGTAGTGGTCGCGGCAGTGCCAATTGTGGCGCTTACAGACTCGGCACCCTCAACTTCATAGGTTAGGGTAGGCTGGTTGCCTGCAGTGCTGATAGAGTCGGACTCGTCGTATGCAAAAGGTGGGTCAGGGCAGATAGCGGAACCATCTGTTGAAAGATTGAATATTTATAGACTTCATATCTTTCTAATAATTCCAATGAATACTTTAAATAATCATCTAACATCATGTCATACATGATTATTTATTTCATGATTTTACAACCGTCCATTGTTGAGATATTAACAATTCTTCACATGCATATATTCATTTATTTAATATTTTCAATATTCAATTATATCTAATCTTATTTGAAGTCACTTGACTTTATCATTTATAAATATCTTTTTCATAAATATTAAACAATTACATTTAAATATTCATTTCTTAATATTCACCGTGAATATTACTAATTGATTTATCACGCCCTAGACCCTTGCTTATAAATCACTAAAATATTCACTAAGCAAATACACAATATTAGTAATGTCTATGAAATATTACTAATACAGGTCTAATAATAGGATATTGAGATAAATAGATATCTTTACTTACTAATACTATACAGATTACTTACCAAGCGCACAAACTGCTCACTAAGTATATTACTCAGCAATTAGGAATATTACTAAGCTGACTTATGAGTAGATTTGTAAGCAACTTTCTTACTAAGCAAGCACAGGAATGGCTTACTAATTATGTAGAAATTAGAATATTTTGTATTATATAAGCACTAGCAAAACCAGCTAGAAATAACAAGTTATTTCATTCAAAAATAGTGAGTTAAATAGTCTAAGGACTAGCTCATATTACTAACTTCACTAATAGACTTACAAAGTCTACAAAGACATTATCAAAGCCTTACTCTAAAGGAGTAACAAGTAAGTAGTCTTATGAGATACTGGCTAGATAATCAAGTCTTATCTTAGGTGTAAATAGTCACTAATTACTTTCATACATATAGGTTTTAAACTGCCTTATACCTATAATAAACAGACCTCAACTTTTCTAACAAGTAAGTTTATAGTCTTTTCTATAGGTGACTAGTAGATTACAAGTAGTCTATATTATACCCATTACCACTAACTTTCTACACCATCAAGGTAATTAGTAAGTCCTCTTCCTATGATGTGGGTTTGGATCTTACATGTATATAGGAGCCAATTTACCCCCTAGTTATCAAGAACTGGGAGGCGGGCATGGTTTCTAGATAGGGACAGGGACATGGTGGTAGAAGCTGAGGGGCTCATAACCTCTTGAGAATGGATGAATGGATGGAATGGAGTGGAACAATCGGACAAAGATATGAGATGCAATTCAAAGATGATATTGAGACTGAGAATTACATAGTGGGATAGTATGAGCTTAAATACATGATTTTGAGTCAATATAAAAGAGTGAAAGAAAATTGACCATATTAGGAAAATAAGATAATAGGAATATGAAGACAAAGGTAAACATTACATGTGATACTACAGAAGATAAAATAAGACAAAGACAGAATAGTATAGAAAACCGGTACTTGGCATAATCCTATAACAATAATTGTGTTTGTGTCCTCAACAAGGAGCACTTGTGATAAGTGTATTTTAGGAAGGCAAGTCTAGACCCATTTCACCTTTATTAAAAGGTCTAGACTTAGAACCAAGATGTTCCAATTACTGTGCAATTACTAAGGAGTACTAGACTCATTATTCTGATTGGCTGCTCATTAGACTTAGTCATAAAGTACTGCCCCTCTATTATTGGAACTTTGGCTTACTCACCCTGGCTATACACAGACCAACAAGGCTGCACATAGGCCCTTCATTTTATGTATAAATACAAGCATATAGCCCTTACTTGAAACTTAGCTTCAACCTTTTTGCCTTTAGGTAAAGGCACCTTCTTTCTTGTATCCCTTACATAATTAACTAATAATATTTTGTCTTCAGGCTTATTTTGTCCTAGCCTACCCCTTTCCTCTCTCTTTCCTAGTAAAGTATAAGGCCTCAAGGGCATCCTTATTAGAGTATTCATAAATAGGTATATATAAGGCCCTGTATAAGTTACAAGTCCTCAATACATAAGAGGTACTGAGCATAATCAAAGCCCTATTTATTTAGGCTATAGCAGAAATAGTCTATGCAGTAGTTGGTAATGCAGAGGGCTAAGCCAAATGCTTGAGTAAAAAACTATAAAGGCCATCTATTAAACACAAAGTAAAGCACACAGGAAGTCTTAGAACTAGAGTACTGAATTACTAGCCTAGTGTCAAGAGCACACCTGACTCTTGCTACCAAAACTCAACTAGAGCCTACAAAAACCTCTTTAAGGTACAAGATAGCCTGTAATGGCTGTTTTACTTCTCCTAAGGCCTGGGATGCATAGGTGTATACTCCTTATGCACAGTTTTAACTCTTACTTACTTCAGAGCTTGCTGATCACCAGGTATTACTCTAAGTCTACAAGACTTTCATATAAGGTCTACCATTGAGACACTAAAGACTTTTGTGTATATCAATAGGCATGCAGAGTATCTTAACCATAACAAGCTAAGGGCAAGCCTTCTTTTGCTTTCAGTACTATGTTACAAGACAATTACTGTACTATAAAATTATTTAAGAATTTTCACTATTTTTCTGATTTTTCTCTAATTTTCCTCTATTTTTTGACATATAAATTATGCATTACATAAGCAAGTATTCTAATGACTAAGCAGGTCATGTAACCAGTCAACACGTAACTGGCCATCACATGCTTAACTAGTTATATGACACATTATATAAGTAGAGTCTAGAACATGGGTCTAGACAATGACACCATCATAGACTCACTATAGTGTAATATTGCATCATACTTAGCACTCCTGTGCATAGACCACATACCATGTGCATAGACCAGGTAGAATTAGTATATAACCCTGTAGTGCCTCTACCTAAAGACCCCAGATTTGTTCTCTTTGTCTTCAAGTAAGTACAGTAGTGCTTTATATTAAATAAGTAGCTAATATAATAAAACTTTGTCTTTAGAGCTCTTTACTCTTAGGCTTGGAAGCCTGTCCTACCTTCTACCTCTCTCTCCCCTATTCCTAAAACCCTCTCTGCTTTGTGCTAAAAGGTTGCAAGCATGCTTAGTGCTGCTTGTAGTAAGGGTGTGCTTAGTGCTACCCTTGTATGTATGCATAAGACAGGTTCAGCCCACTAGGGTAACCATTTGCATTAGCAAGAACACAAACCACATTGTGCTTAGTGCACTTGACCCAACAAAGCTTCACGCCTAGTTAGCCAGGGTTAAGATACCTCAACCCCTATCTGCATACACAAGATAACTTATGTCTTGACTATAGACCTTGC
This sequence comes from Agroathelia rolfsii, assembly GCA_018343915.1. Classification (NCBI taxonomy): domain Eukaryota; kingdom Fungi; phylum Basidiomycota; class Agaricomycetes; order Amylocorticiales; family Amylocorticiaceae; genus Agroathelia; species Agroathelia rolfsii. The sequence goes on from JABRWF010000002.1 coordinate 5,615,166, forward strand.
TTGAAAGTATTTACACTTAGAGTAAAGCTTGGTGATAGAAAAGTTCAAGTTTGCATGAGAGTAGAGACAGGGCATAGAGAAGTGTACACCCCTGTATCCTAAGCTCTGGGAAGTGTAAAAGAGACATTACTATCTACCCTATACCTTAGAAGGGTTGCTGTGAGCTTTGGTTGAGTTTTAGTGATAAGAGTCTGGTGTACTCTTGACAGAGAGGATTGTGACACTTACTCACCCTAGCTGCACATAGACTATCAAGGCTGTGCATGGGCCCTTTTATTTATGTATAAATACAACCCTATAAGTCCTTACCTGAACCTCAGCTTTGACCTTTTTGTCTTCAGATAAGGGTACCCCCCTATTTATATTTAAACATAGTCACTAATTTATTTTTGCCTTCAGGCTTGATCTCTATCCTAGCCCACCATCCCTCTCTCATCTCTCTTTCTTATTAAGCATAAGGCCTTAAGGGCAGCTTAGTAAGCATATATACGTACCCCTAGTATTAGAGGGAATAAGTTTAAGACCTCCAATAAGAGGTGCGTATAAGTGATAAAATCCTATTTATTTAGGTCAGGGCAGAAACAGTCTCTATAGATATTATGTAGACTATGGAGGGCTAAGCCAAACTGTCTAGTAAGAAACTACAAACAGTTTATTTGACATAAAGCAAGTATACAGGAAGACACTATGTCTAGAGTACCAAACATAAGCCTTGCAAAGTAGACTGTAAGTAGTACCATTACAATAGTGCATAAATGGAAGTATATAGATACCCATTCAGAAACCAACCTAGTAATGTGCATAAAACCCGGCTTTACTGCCCATCTCCATACCTTACAGGAGATTGTACTTGTTGGTTTAGTTAAGAGCATAAGCCTTGACATACATAGGTGCTGCAACCAAAGATCTAGAAGTTAGAGATGTCTGGAACTTCTCCATTTAATACCTTGTATAGTATTTTCCAGGATAGATATCTGATGGGGGTCCTATTATAGATTTAGACTGTGTGTTTAATAGTAAACTCCTACTAACTGTCTGAAAAACAGGCATCTAGACGCATAGCCTTGGATTTGTCTATGAGCATTCTATTGAATTGCTCTATATGCCCATTTTGTTATGGAGCATGCGGTATACTTTGGAGAATTTCAATCCCTTTTCTAGTTAACAAGTCTATGAACTCCTTTGACTTATACTCTCCTCCTACATCTGATATCCAGGTTTTAACCTGGGAATTGAATTTATTTTTAACCATTGCAATAAAATTGTGTGTGGCCTTTAGCACATTAGATTTTTGATGGAGGAATTGAGTCTATCTATGAGAAGAGAAGTTGTCAAAGTACATGATGATGTACTTATACCAGTGGTATAATTCAACAGAGAAAGACTTTAAGTCCAAATGAATTTTCTCAAAAGGATTCTTTGCGCAAGTTTTTGATTTGGAAAAATTCTTGGAGTGCAGCTTACTAAGCGCACATCTCTTGTATGGTTTATTTTCCTTTGGGAAACTGTAGGGCTTCTGGGAAGCCTTTTGTATGTTTGCATGCATGTAATAGCATGTTTTTGAATAGATGCCCTAAGTAGTGGTGCATGATATTGTAATCAATATTTGTAATAGTCTCTATTTGGTACAAGAACTTGCTAGGATATGTTAAGGCTTGTGCTCTTGACTATAGACTAATAAACACAACCTCTTATAAGGTACAGAGGCAGGTAGTAAGGCTGGGCTTTATGCATATTACTGGGTTGGTCTTATTCAGCAATCTATGTACTCCTGTTCAAACATCTTTGTAATAGTCTAACATCTAGACCTTACTATGCTAGGTTCATAATTGACACTCTGGTTATAAGACTTTTTGTCAAGGCTTGCACTCTTAACTACCTCAACAACCAAAGTAGCTTAAACCACCACACCATAGAAAGGACACTGTACTGCTACTAAGTTGCTTAGTATACTCTAAGTCTTTAAGACTTTCTACTAAAGCTTACTATTGGCTAATGATACAGGCTCTCTGCTTAGTAATAGAGTCTACTCTAGACTCTAGAGATGCTTAGGCTTTTCTTAAAAGGGATGAACCCTTAAGTCATACTTATACCCTTTATGTATTAGGGACTTAAACAAATGGGGGATATGTAGGGGTGTATGTATGCATTGGTCAACTTATACAACCTAAGGTACTGACTAAGCATAGAAGGAGGGCAAAGATAGTGGGTGGGCTAGGACAATAAGCCTGAAGGCAAAATTATATTAGTAAGTATACTGTAGTACATTGGGTGTTACTTACCTAAAGGTAAAAGGTCAAAGCTAAGGCCTCTAGGTAGTTTTACATACTTCTTATATACATTTCAGGGATGGCCTGTGCACTTCTAGAATAGTCTATACACAGGATTTGGAAATCACAAGGAATGCTAAGAATAGTACGTATGGATAACTAAGTATGATGGTGTAATTAATGCATCATCTTCCCTTATGCTGACTGATCTAGAGTCTTAGGCTTAGTAATCAAAAATAAAGAGCCTAGACTCTGCTTACTAATAGTCACCAGTACAAGGGTATAATAATGGCCAGTCATGTAACCAAGCACCATGTGACCTTATGTCTTAGACTATTATAATGAATAAATAAATGCATAGGAAATCAAGAATAAATTGTAAAAATACAAGAAAATATGTAGAAAATCAAGAAAAATCAGGAGAGTCTGGGTGTACCCATGATACTTCCTGTGTGTGTACTTTGTGTCTAATAGATTCTTTAACTAGTTCTTACTCAACAAAGTGGCTTAGCCCTCTATATCACCAACTGCTGCATGGACTTGTTACTGCCACAACCTAAATGAATAGGATTTATATATCATGCGCAATGCCTTGGTATATTGAGGGCTTATAATCTAATACACTTATGGGGCCTTGTAATGCCTGTATACAGATAAACTACTAAGGATGCCCTAGAGGCCTTATGTTAATATTTCAAACAGTATGACTTTATTATTCTATACTTTCCTTTTCTCTATACGCACTAGCGCATTGTACATTACATAACTAATCATGGAAGTATCTGTTACATATATTGATATACGTCACACTACTTGCACTTCAGTTGCTTTATACCAACTGAAGTGTAAGTACTATACTGAATTCTCCTATTTATCATTCTAACTCTCCCTAGTAATATTGTATTAGGTATACAATAATAAGAGTTGCTTTATACCAACTGAAGTTAATATTGTATTAGCTTTCATACAAATTACAGGTTATGAGCACCTCAGCCGCTTCCACCCTTATACACGTCAAAACTGGCTCTTCCAGCATAAAGCTACCCAAGTTAGATCAAGATGGCCACAATTGAATCCTATACTCCACCTGAATGACTTTGTACCTCATCTTAAAGAAGCTTAAGCGGCACATGACTGGCCGTGTGGTTAAACTGGAAAAACCTACTGGAGGAACCAACAGCAAAGGGAAAACAACAATCCCTAGCAAGAGTGAGTTAGAGGATTGGGAAGAGAGACTTGAAACTTGGGAACAGAAGGACTATGAAGTATGCACCGCAATCTTTAAAACACTGCCAGAACCCCTTATGATGAGAGTGTCAAACCTTGAGACGGCAGCTGAAGTATGGGCCTTCCTAGAGAAGAAGTTCACCAAATGCAATGCATTAGTATGACTGGATTACCTAATGAATGTCTTCCAAGTGAGATATCCTGATGATGGTGACCCATACAAGATGCTCAACAAACTTGACCGCCTACGCAAACACTATGTTAGTGCAGGTGGCAAGCTACTTGACAATGAGGGATATTCAGGTGCAATCATCCTTGCAATGCCCTAACAATACCGAGAGCAAATATAAATATACCTCTCAAACTACCAGTCAAATGGCAACAATCTCCCAGCCCCTGAAACCCTCCTGAATTCAATCAAGACAATGATTCAGGATGACCAAATCCTACAAAAGAACAGCCAATCCTCTAGCACCACATCAGCTTTGCGTGTAAGTATACCCGCACAAAAGGCAGGTACCTCAAAAGGGGGGAACCTATCAATGTGCCAGAACTGTGGCAAACTAGGTCATTTGAAGAAGGTCTGCTGGGCAAAGGGTGGTGATAAAGAGGGCCAAGCACCATGGATGAAGGGTAGATATAGCCAGGGAAAGGACAAGGGGAAGGATGGGGACTCTGCTAATATAGCAATTGCCCCTAGCTTAGCATTGGAAAACCCAGAGACTGAAGATATCTATGCCTTTGTAGTAGCAACAGACTTTACGTCAGTTAAGAACAACAGGGATGCAAATAAAAACACACGTATCCTTGACTCTGGAGCCTCTCGGCACTTTGAACCATGTCGCAAAAACTTCATCACATACACCAAAATACCCCCAGTTCCAATCACATCTGCTGATGGTTGTACATTCAAAGTAACAGCCAAAGGCACCATACCTATTTGGGTTAAAACTAATACTGGAACTACTATCCTAAAGCTGCAATGTATCCTACATGCACCACAGATGCCAAATGCACTCATATCTGTCAGCGCATTAGTCAAAGCTAACTACTCTGTACACTTTGAAAAGGACCAAACAGCTCACCTCCTTGCCCTAAATGGCAAGATCATATGCCATATACTACTAAAGAGTGGCCTATATCTAGTCAAGGGAAATACTATCACAAATACTGAACTTACCGCTGCCTCTGCCACTATTAAAGGCAGACAAGATACCGAGCTCACTATGGAGGAATTTCATCGTCAAATGGGCCACGCCAACGTAATCGGCCTCAACCATATGCTCTTAGAGGGGGTTGTAAAAGGGATCAAACTTACTACAAATGAAATGCCAACCTGCAATATCTGTATACAGGCAAAGCAAACTCATGAACCATACCTAAAAGAACAAGAAAGCCCACTATGCACTTGATATGGTGAATGTATCCATTGTGATGTCTGGGGACCAGCCCAGTATTGATCATTTGGTGGCAGCTCATACTATTGCTTGTTTATCAACAACTATACTAATAAGGCTGTTGTATACTTTATGTCAGCCAAATCCAACACCTTCCAATGGTACAAGACTTACGAGCAATGGGCAAAAGTTCAATGATATGCACCAAACATTAAGGAACTACAATCTGACAGGGGGGGAGAATACACTAGCAATGAGTTTACAAAACACTTGCAAGATACCAGAACAGTGCAACGTCTCACCGTACATAACTCCCTACCCCAAAACGGCAAAGCTGAAAGGCTGAACCGTACACTCCTCAAGGGCGCATGTGCCCTACTCTTTGACTCTGGCCTACCAAAAGCACTATGGCCAGAAGCCATACGCTATGTACTTTATGTACAAAATTGCATAACAACAGCATCAACGCCTAGATCCACCCCTCACAAACGCGCTACAGGCCAGAAACCAGACCTATCCTACCTAAGACAATTTGGTGAAACTGTATGGGTGAGGGCCAAAAATAGTGGTAAGCTTGATATAAAGGCAAACAAAGCTAGGTGGTTAGGGTTGGATCTAGAAAGCAAAGGACATCGAGTCTACTGGCCAACCAACAGATGTATCACAACCAAGTGAAATGTTAGATTCACCAACCAAGATAACACGATTACTACTATAGAGAGGGAGCCCACTATCACTACCAGCAATAGTTATGTAGGGGGAGATAACAACTGTAACTCCTCTCCTATCCCACTCAAAATCCAGCCACTTGTCACCCAACCACCAAGCAATACATTGTCAACAACCAATGCAGACACTAAAGACCAACAGACCAATGCCAAGCAATTAGGCCGAGGCCAAAGAGATAGAAAACTATTGGCAATAGCAATAGCCGTACAGAGACAACAAGAAGAAGCCAACAACCATCGAGAAACCAGAAAAGCCACAAAACAAGCACAGAAAGAGATAGCAAAACTAGCCCTAGCACCAGTTGACAATGGATGGGGCATTGATATTAATGACAAGCCAACTGAAGCCCTGGCACTCGCTGCCATGACAGGCGATGAACCATTGTTCCGAGAAGCAATGAACGGTCCCAAACGGGATAAATGGGTCGAGGCCTGTAAGGCTGAACTTGAGGCACTGAGTCGGACCAGGACGTATGAATTAGTTGAGAAACCGGCTGGTGTTAACATAATAGGAAACACCTGGGCTATGCGCTAAAAATGCAACAAACATAACAACATTGTGAAATACAAGGCTCAACTCTGCGCTCAGGGATTCATGCAGGTCCCCAGTATTGACTATGATATTACCGCATCCCCCACGGCTTGCCCAGCATCCCTTAGACTTATACTGGCCATTGCTGCTGTCAACGACTTTGAAATACATCAGGTCAACTTCAAAAATGCTTATCTTAATGGCGACCTTGACAAACCATTATATATGCTTCAACCTCACGGCTTTGTTGTCTCTAACTCACCTCATTTGGTCTGGAAACTCAAGAAGGCTCTCTACGGCCTCAAGCAGGCTGGAAGACAGTGGTACAAAAAGGTCTGCAAACTCTTCAACAAAATTGGACTATCACGCTTGTCATTCAATCCCGCCGTTTTCCTACAAGTAATAGATGAGTTAACCATCATTGTGGCTGTCTATATTGACAATTATACCCTTGTCACATCATCCATTGACCTGATGATAGACCTAAAGCGTCGCATAAACAACACGTATGAACTCATTGACCTAGGCAAGATCCGCTGGCTCCTAGGCTACAAAATCCAGCGTGACTGATCAAACAGCCACCTCACTATGAAACAAACTGCCTATATCGATCAAATCACCAAACAAGCATGCATAGATGACAGTCACACAGTTAATGTGCCTTTGGAACCAAAATCCTACCTCAGCACAAAACCAGCAACCAAAACCAAACGCAATATCATGCAAGGTAAACCATATGCCACACTTATTGGCAGCCTCATGTACGCCGCGGTCGAAACTCGTCCTGACATTGCATATGCCGCATCCATGCTTGCTTGCTCACTTGCCAATCCTATACCCCTTTACTGGCATGCCACCCGCCGTGTCATCAAATACCTTAAAGGCACTCGCAATATAGGACTCACGTTTAGTGCTGATGCAAATGAGGGACTTATTGGATACACTAATGCCAACTGGGGGAGCTACAATGACCGTCATTCTATCTCGGGATATGTCTTTCTATATGGGGGAGCTGCTATTAGCTGGTCATTGCACCGATAAACACTTATCTCACTTTTGACAATGGAATCTGAGTACATTGCAGCATCTGATGCCACACAAGAACTCATCTGGTTGCGCTTATTACTCTTCAAGCTTACAAACGGCAGCATCAACAATGCACCACCAGCAGTGCTCTTCTGCAACAACTAGAGCGCCATCAAACTTGCTGAAAACGGTCTTCTCAGCCCTAAATCAAAACACATCAATATTTGATACTATTATATCCACAAGGCAATCAAACTTGATATCATCAACCTCAAATACATCAGTACAAACAAGATGATTACTGATACTCTGACAAAATTGCTTGAATCACAAAAATTCAGCTACTTCAAGTTTCTCATGGGTCTTGATACAGTTTGAAGGGGGAGTGTTAATATTTCAAACAGTATGACTTTATTATTCTATACTTTCCTTTTCTCCGTACGCACTAGTGCATTGCACATTACATGACTAATCATGGAAGTATCTATTACATATATTGATACACGTCACACTACTTGCACTTCAGTTGCTTTATACCAACTGAAGTGTAAGTACCATACTGAATTCTCCTATTTATCATTCTAACTCTCCCTAGTAATATTGTATTAGGTATACAATAATAAGAGCTGCTTTATACCAACTGAAGTTAATATTGTATTAGCTTTCATACAAATTACACTTTATACCTTAAGTAGTAAGAGAGTAGAGAGGGGTGGGCTAAAAGTTCAAGCCTGAAGGCAAAATAGAGATTAGTAACTATATAGTTAATATATTTGGGGATATCCTTATCTAAAGACAAAAAGGTCAAAGCTAAGGTTCATGTAAGGGTATACATAGTTATATTTATATATAAATGAAAGGGCCTATGTGCAGCTTGCTAGTCTATATATAGCCAGGGTAAATAAGCCAAAGTTCTTAAAATAGTTAGGACAGTACTTTCTAACTAAGTCTAATGAGCAACTAATTGGAATAATAAGTCTAGTACTCCTTAGTAATCACACAGTGACAGAATGACTTAGTTCCAAGTCTAGACCTTTGATAAAATAGAATGATCTAGACTCCACCTTCCTAATCCACTCTTGTCACAAATGCTCCTGTTATGTAGGGCTAACACAGCTAGTTATGCACGGCAAGATGTTGCCTTATAAGGTGTTTTTCTTATAACTTAATAAAGAAAAATTGTAAAAATACAAGAAAAATATCAAACTGTTCAGAATAAAAATGCAAAAATTATAGTACATAGGGCAACTTATAACAGGATATACATAGCCATTCACAATAAAGAGGGTTTTGCCAGGAGCTTTAGGTTGCTCTGTAAGGAATGGCCACTTCAAACTGGGCTGGGTTAGTTTAATCTACTATGTAGAGGCTTGCAGTTGTAACCCATTTTGGAGGAACACCCCAAGACTAAGGAGCCTGGTTGTAAGTCTGGTTACCTGATATACAGGATAGATCCAAACAATTTCCAAGCCATTATTGAGGAATAGAGTCCCTTTATAGTATAACTCAAGACATCCTTGTACTGTGAGCACAGTTACTGGTAGTGATACAGACTGAATGTCTATAAGGTCATCTAATTCTGGGGTGAAGTAGAGACTTGCTTCTGAGTTAAGTAACTAGCTTGACTTATTGTCTTCTGGACATTAGCTTACGCCTTTTCCCTTATACATTCTACATATTGCAAATGATACATTGTGAGTGCATATAACTACTTTAAAAGCATATATGTATTCTACAGGTGCTATAGAAAAATCTATTGAGGGTATTAGCACTCTATTATGTAAAGGTGAACTGGGTGATACTTGCCAAAAGAGGGACTGCCCATTGAGGGACACTATATCATCATCCTTATTACTATACTCCATAGTTATAGTTGGGTTATGTGTAATACACCCAAAAATGTTGATAGAAGTTATTGAGCAGCTCTGTTTTGTAGGAGATGCAAGTACCTCCACGGAGTTATCTAAGAGCCTTTTTAGCAGGCTTAATATAGACCAAGTAGACTTAATAGACTGGTGTAGGTTGTATATGGCTAGATAGTCCATTGCCACTTTAGTATACAGCTATGCAGATTGGCCTGGTTCAATACAAGGGCTACTTGTCTTCTTAGTGCAGTACCAAGGGCCGGAAGCTCTAAGCTCAACCACTATAGACAAGATAAAAGCAGGGGCGCAGGGGGGACCAATAAGCATGACTAGGGCGGCCATGTGTGTCATGAGTTGGAATTTTTGTTGATTTTTCTGTTATCTTCTTGTATTATTTGGACTTGTATTTCTTTTGTTATTGCCTTTTCTTTCCTTTTTCTTTATTTCTCTTATAAAAATTACCCTTTAGAGTATGAACTGTAGGCAGTGCAGCAGTCATCTAATTGGCCCTCATGTGTACCAAGCCGCATGTTACAGGAGTAATCTTGGGGCTATGCATCTTCTCTTTCACCATCACGTACAGCCTAGGAATATAGCCTTCCTTCTCTGAATAATTCCTAATGGTTACTAGTACTGGTCTAGAAATAGATCTCTACACGGATGCCTGGTAGAGTTAGGGTAAACATTCTCCCCCTGCATAGCCTCCCTTAATACTTCTATTTCTAGTTGCACACAAACCAACAAGGCTATGTATGGACCCTTCCTAGTAGTATAAAAGAAGTATGTAATTTACCTGAAGGCCCCAGCTTTGACCTTTTTGCCTTTAGGTAAAGTAAGGTTCTGTATCCTTTAAAAATAGATTGCTAATAAACTTTGCCTTCAGGATATATTCTAACCTAGGTCTAGCCTATCTCTCCTAGCTCCCCTCCCCCTTTCTTTACTTGATGGTAGTGCAAATCCCTATACATATGTGTGTGAAACATAAGAGCCTTGTAAGCAAGATAAGAGAGTACCTAAGAGCACCCTAATAAATTAAGGAATTTCTCTTGTGGGAAAATTGTCAAGCTTAAGTACTAGATCATGTGTTAAGAAAGTATATTATTTAATTTAGTGAATAGTAGGCCCTCCATGCCTAACTTCATTAAGTTAAAGAGTGTACCCTTGACAATATAAGTCTTGGCATCAGCAACAGTGGCCTTGGCTTTGCTCTTGCCCTTGCTACTGCAATGCATCTTCTTCTTGGACTTCTTTTCTTTAGCGTTGTCCTTTCTGTTATTCTGGGCAGACTGTTCTAAGAACTTAGAATCCTGACCCTTTCCTTTTACAGCTGATATTTTCTTAGTGGAGGCAGGTTCCTTATGCTTGGCCTTGCCAAAGGCCAAGTTATAGCATACTAGCAGTGACTTCTTTATATCTTTAAAGGTTATCTTCTCCAGCTCTTTAAGAGCCAGGAGGATAATGTTACACAGGTAGGACATCTTTAGGGGGAGGGCGTTAAGGAGCCATATTGCTTGGATAAACTCTATGCCAATCTTGTATTTCTCAAGCTAGTGGCATATATCCTCTAGCTAGTTGATCTTGGTGATTAGATCACCCCTGGCATTGATCCAAAATCTGGCAATCTTCCTCTATAGCTAGAAGACAAAGGCAGCACTAGGTTTGGTATACTCTTTAGCTAAGGCTTCCTAGCTGGCACAAGCCATCTTGTGCTCCAAAAACTGTGTCTGCAGATTGGGTGCAAAGTGCAGAAAAATTCTCCTATATACTTTCTTATTATTTACTTGCCTAGAGGTCTCCTCCTTACTCTAGGTTTAGAGGTCCTTGTAGAAGGACTCTGTCTCTGCTGCATAGACCTTGTATAACATAGTATAGTACATAGTCTCCAATATTTTGATTAGGCAGGCAGGTAGGTCTGGCTTGGTTGGCTCCTTGGTTTTCACCTATAAGCCTCCTACAACAGTCTAGAGCCCTTTAGACATAAGCAGGTACTTCATGGCTAGTTCCCACTAAAGATAGTTTCTGCTGTTAAGGTAGAGGATAGAGTAGGAGGAGAAAGAGGTAGTGGTGGTGGAGGAAGATATTGTTAATGAGGGTTCTGTTAGAACAATCCTTATTAGTTTCTAATTTAATTAAAAAGCAATGAAACAGCAATGCTTAAGATAGTATCAAGGGTTAATCTCTTGACTGTAAGACATTAGGCATAGTGGGCCTACTTGTCTCACTATCAAATAATCAACTTACTCAACACTAAATCTAAGTACCTAAGTACATTAATTTTTCCATAGAGGAACAGACCCTATTCTATTAGGGTACCTCTAGGTACTCTTCTTACATCTTACAATTATGCTTCTGATTATGCATACATGCTGGGGGATTTCTACTGCCTACAAGTAGAGAGAGAGAGAGAGTAGAGTGGCTAGGACAAGGAGGCCTAGGCCTGAGAGATATTAACCCTGAAGGCAAAGATATTATTAGTAATCTTAAAAAGGAATATATGAGCCTATTACTTGCCTAAAGGCAAAGAGGTTGAAGCTAGGGCCTTCAGTGTAAGTTACATAGTCTACTTATACTACTAGGAAAGGGTCTATGCATAGCCTTACTAGTCTATATGCAGCTGGAGTTAGAAGTATTAGTGAGGCTATGCAGGGGGAGAATTTTTACCCTAACTCCACTGGGCATCTGTGTGGAGATCCATTTCTGGACTAGTACCAGTAACTATTAGGAATTGCTCAGAGAAGGAAGGCTGTATTCCTAGGCTATGCATGATGATAAAAGAGAAGATATACAGCCCCAAGATTACTCCTGTGATATACAGCTTGGAAACATGTGAGGGCCAATTAGGTGACCACTACACTGCCCATAGTCCATGCCCTAAAGGGTAATTTGATAAAGAAAATGAAAAGGAAAGAAAGAAAATATCATAATAAAAGAAATACTGGTCCAAATATTACAAGAAAATAACCAAAAAATTGGCAAAAAGTCCATCTTATGATAGATAGCACCTGCACTTCCTTAGAGATAAGTGCTTCCATAGTAGAGCCTTGCGGCTTTTCTGAGTAAGCTTAGTGTAATAGAGGGTCTAGATACTAAGTATCAATAGTAAGTAGTATTAAGAGCACACCTAACTCTTGTCACTAAAACTCAACTAAAGTCTACAGAAACCCCTCTAAGGTATAGAGTAGCTAGTAATAGCTGTTTTACTCTTCCTAAAACTTAGAATGCAAGGGTGTACACTTCTCCGTGCCTAGCCCTTGTTTTTACGCACTTCTGAACTTGCTAATCCCTAGGCTTTATTCCTGTTGAAAGTTAGTAGTAATGGTGTAATGTAGACTACTTGTAATCTACTGGTTACCTATTTAAAAGACAACTAACTTACTTGTTTGAAAAGTTAATGGTCTGTTGTGTTATAGGTTTAAAGGCAATAAAACCTATTTGTGAAAGCAATTAGTAACTCTGTTACACCTGAGTTAAGACTGTAGCCGGTGTCCCTTTGAGACTACCTACTTGTTTTCCCTTTAGGAAAGGCTTTTTGTCTTGTAGTAGACTTAGTAAGTCTGTTGGTGAAGTTAGTACTCTAGGAGCTAGTCTTGTAGACTATTTAACTCACTATTTTTGAGTGAAATAACTTGTCATTTCCAGCCGAATTTGCTGGTGCTTATATAATACAAAATATTCTAATTTCTACTAGATTAGTAAGCCAATCCTGTGCTTATCTAATCCGCTTAGTAAGAAGGATTACTTACAAATCAGCTTATAAATCAGCTTAGTAATATTCCTATTTTGCTGAATAATATGCTTGGTAAGCAATCTGTGTGCTTAGTAAGTAATTTGTATAGTATTAGTAAGTAAAATGTCTATTAATCTCAATATCCTATTATTAGATCTGTATTAGTAATATTTTATAAATATTACTAATATTATGAATTTGCTTAGTAAATATTTTGGTGATTTATAAGCAAGGATCTAAGGCGTGAAAAATCAATTAGTAATATTTACAATGATTATTTAGAAATAAATATTTAAATGGAATTGTTTAATATTTATGAAAAAGATATTCATAAATGATAAAGTCAAGTGACCTTAGATATAATAATCTTATCTCTGATAAGATTAGATATAATGAAATATTGAAAATATTAAATAAAAGAATATATGCATATTATTTCAATAAATATATGCATGTAAAGAATTGTTAATATCTCAACAATAAACGGTTGTAAAAACATGAAATAAATAATCATGTATGATATAATGTTAGATGATTATTTGAAGTATTCATTGGAATTATTGGAAAGATATAAAGCTTGTGAATATTCAATCTTTCAACAATTCCAAGCTTACAAAGCTTTTAAGCAAGGGCTATTGTTAAGACACAGAGGGTCTTATGTATACAAATTAAGATTGGGGTATCTTAACCTTGACAAATGCAGGGCAATGCCTTTACTTGCTTTAAGCATAAAGCTTGATATATAGTTTGTTAATAGAAGTATAAATAGTTAGCCTAGTAGCCTGGACCTGTCTTATGCACTCTAATTGTTAAAAGTTAGTGGTAATGGTGTAATGTAGACTACTTGTAATCTACTAGTTACCTATTTAAAAGACAACTAACTTACTTATTTGAAAAGTTAATGGTCTGTGGTGTTATAGGTTTAAAGGCAATAAAACCTATTTGTGAAAGCAATTAGTAACTCTGTTACATCTGAGTTAAGACTGTAGCCGGTGTCCCTTTGAGACTACCTACTTGTTTTCCCTTTAGGAAAGGCTTGTTGTCTTATAGTAGACTTAGTAAGTCTGTTGGTGAAGTTAGTACTCTAGAAGCTAGTCTTGTAGACTATTTAACTCACTATTTTCGAGTGAAATAACTTGTCATTTCCAGCCGAATTTGCTGGTGCTTATATAATACAAAATATTCTAATTTCTACAAGATTAGTAAGCCAACTCTATGCTTATCTAATCCACTTAGTAAGAAGGATTGCTTACAAATCAGCTTATAAATCAGCTTAGTAATATTCCTATTTGCTGAATAATATGCTTGGTAAGCAATCTGTGTGCTTAGTAAGTAATTTGTATAGTATTAGTAAGTGAAAATGTCTATTGATCTCAATATCCTATTATTAGATCTGTATTAGTAATATTTTATAAATATTACTAATATTATGAACTTGCTTAGTAAATATTTTGGTGATTTATAAACAAGGATCTAGGGCGTGAGAAATCAATTAGTAATATTCACAATAATTATTTAGAAATAAATATTTAAATGGAATTGTTTAATATTTATGAAAAGATATTCATAAATGATAAAGTCAAGTGACCTCAGATATGATAATCTTATCTTTGATAAGATTAGATATAATGAAATATTGAAAATATTAAATAAAAGAATATATGCATATTATTTCAATGAATATATGCATGTAAACAATTGTTAATATCTCAACAATGAATGGTTGTAAAATCATGAAATAAATAATCATGTATTGTTACAAGTCGCTCGTTGTACTATAATTTTATTTTGAATTTTTCATTATTTTTCCGAATTTTTCCTGATTTTTCTCTATTTTTTGGTATATATATTGTATATTACGTAAGCATACACTCTGATGACTAAGCAAGTCATGTGACCAGTCGACCATGTGACTGGCCATCATGTGACCACTAGTCATGTGACATATTATAACAGAGTCTAGAGCATGGGTCCGGATCATGACACCACTTTGACTCACTATGGTGCAATATCGTGCCATACTTAGCATTACTGCGCACAGACCATGTAGCTGCGCACAGACCAGGTAGAATTAGTATATAACCCTGTAGTGCCTCTACCTGAAGACCTCAGATTTGTTCTCTTCGTCTTCAGGTAAGCATAAATAATGCTTTGTATTAAATAAAATGCTAACATAATAAAAACTTTGTCTTCAGAGTCCCTATCTCTCTCCCCCTCCCTATAAAATCCTCTCTGCTTCGTGCTAGGAGGTTGTGAGCGTGCTCAGTGCTGCTTACAGTAGAGGTGTGCTCCGTGCTACCTCCGGGTGCATACATAAGACAGGTCCAGCCCTCTGGGTGACCATTTGTACTTGCAATAACCCAAACAATCATAGTGCTTAGTGCACTCAAGCAAGCAAGGACTCTGCTCTGAGCTTGTCGCAGTTAAGATACCCTGCACCCCTATTAACATACACAAGACCCCGGGTGTTACAACAGTAGACCTTGCTTGAAAGTCTTGCAGACTTAGAGTAAAGCTTGGTGACTAGCGTACTCCAGAGTGAGTGAAAGTTAAGACAGGGCACAAGGAGTGTACACCTGCGCTTCCCAGGCCTTGGGAGAAGTAAAATAGCCATTACAGGCTACCTCGCACTTTACAGAGGTTTTCGTAGGCTCTGGTTGAGTTTTAGTGGCAAGAGACTGGTGTGCTCTTGACATGTATGTTATGATGTTAGATGATTATTTGAAGTATTCATTGGAATTATTGGAAAGATATGAAGCCTGTAAATATTCAATTTTTCAACACTAATAAGGCAGCATAAAGCATGCCTTACTACTAGTAGCACAAAGCACGCTAATAACCTCCTAGCACAAAGCAGAGAGGATTTAGATGAGGGAGAGGGGAGAGAAAGGAGACAGACTTTCAAGCCTAAGAGTGATAGCTTTGAAGACAAAGTTTTTATTATATTAGTTATTTATTTAATACAAAGCACTACTATGCTTATCTGAAGATAAAGAGAACAAATCTAGGGTCTTTAGGTAGAGGCACTACAGGGTTATATACTAATTTTACCTAGTCTGTACACATAGTACATGGTCTATGCACAGGAGTGCTAAGTATAATGTAATATTGCACTATAATGAGTCTATGATGGTGTTATTATCTGGACCCATACTCTAGACCCTTGCTTACATGATATGTTATATGACTAGTGAGTATGTAATGGCTAGTCACATGTTGACTAGTTATATAACTTGCTTAGTCATTAGAATGGTTATGTAATATACAAGTTATATATCAGAAAATAGAGAAAAATCCAGAGAAATTCAGAAAAATAGTGAAAATTCGTGAATAAAATTATAGTACAGTGTTCTTCTTATAACAAGTGGTGCTTAAGGTAGCACACACCCTTGGCTTATGGGGCCAACCTTTTAAGTATAGGGCTTATAATCTAAGAAGTGGGTGCAGCCATGGGCACACACTTACTTACTCAGGGTAGAAGTTTGTACTACTACTAACTACTATTGGGGGCTTGTACTTTGTATAAACAAATAAATTGTTATTATTGCATAGATATCTAGGATCACTTCTATACTAGGCAGAAATAACTCCTAACTCAACTAAGCATAAAGTCCACTCCAAGATGTTCCTACTATTGTGCTTTCTACTAATCTATTAGGCAGAGATAGTATGCAGATACTTAATATTAGAGTTGTCTTGTGGGGTGTTTATACAAAGTCTCCTGTTCCACAGCAGAACAGTGTGGAGTGGAGCAGAGCACGTTGGAACTTAGTATACTGTATGCTAAGTTCTACTAAGATGTACAAGGCTGCTATATATGAACCCTAGCAAGGTTAAAGTTGAGCTGGGACAAAGTTTATTTAGTAAGTATATTCTACTATACACTAAGCTACTTTTTACCTAAGACAAAGAGGTCAAAGCTAAGGTCCTAGATAAGTTACATGCCTCCTACTTATAGAATTTCTATATTCTGCATATGCGGCAAATGTTCTGCCTATATATGTGGTTTTATAAGAACTAAAAATACTATCTAGGGGGAGAGTGTTCCACCTAACTCTGTTGGGTTTTGACAGAATTCTGCAAGTAGATCAGATCTATACTGGTTAGGGATTGCTCAGTAATTAGAGCATACTTGTCATGAGTTGGACTTTTTTGCCAATTTTTTGACTATTCTCTTGTATTATTTAGACATGTATTTCTTTTGTTATCCTATTTTCTTTCTTTTATTCTTGTTTTCCTTATTAAATTACCCCTTTTAGGCATGGACTGTAGGTAGTGCAGTAGCTACCTGATTGGCCCTTATGTATTTCTAAGCCGCATGTCACAGGAGTAATCTTGGGGCTATGCATCTTCTCTTTCACTATCATACACGGCCCAGGAATACAGCCTTCCTTCCCTAAGTAATTCCTAATGGTTACTAGTACTGGTCCGGAAATGGATCTCTATATGGATGCCTAGTGGAGTTAGGATAAACACTCTTCCCCCTGCATAGCCTCTTTAAACACTTCTATCTCCAGCTGCATATAGACCATTAATGCTGCGCACAAACCTTTCCTAGTAGTATAAAAAGAGCATGTAAATTACCTGAAGGCCCTAGCTTCAACCTCTTTGCCTTCAGGTAAAGTAAGGTTTGTATCCATTCAAAGTAGATTACTAATATACTCTTTGTCTTCAGGGTATTTGTAACCAAGGCCTAGACAGAAATAGCATGTATATTCCACGCAATTCCCTGGCTGTATCCAAAGCACACTATAGGCCTAAAAAGCTTGGCATTCTAGGAGTCCCTTGTGGGGATTAAAGTTTATTACTGCTAAGCATGAGTAGCACCTTTTCTACCCCCCTCTGCTATTCAAATCTTTGTGTGATTATTTTTGTGTGATACTATATAGGCAAGCTCTAGCCCCTTGCCAAAGAAGACAAATCCTGTTAAATTTCTAGAAACCGGTAAAGCTACTGGTAACAAAGAAGACTAATTCATTTTGCTCTGTGAATAAGCATATGCCAAGGAACACTGTACCAATCACAGGCCTCCATACGCTATCAATCAGAGGAAGAAGTTGCATTAAGCCTAGCTCTGCCTGAAGCCCCCCAGACTCAAAACCCCCTACCTGACCTTCTAGACAAGGAAGAAGAAAAACCCAAGTCCAAGAAGGCCTCAGAAGAAGAAGAGGAAGAATTGGAATACAAATCCAAAGAAGAAGAAGAGGAGTCTAACAAAGAAGTTGACCCCATGCAAATTAAACTACCTACCTCCCACCCCTCTTCTCCCACTGCACTCATGGCAGTTCTACAAGAACTAGTCTCAATCCTTTCCCTCCTGCAGGCCAATTAGGCCAAAATCAAAGAAACCCTGCAAAATGTGTAGGAGACACAGGCGCACTTTGCGTCAATTTTGGAACAAAAACCTGCAGTACCAGCCAGAGGCGCTGCCTCCTCTGTCCCAAAAGAAATTGGACAAGCCCCAAAAAAGTCCAACTCATGACAGTACTTAACTCTGCAGCACACATAATGATGATCCAATGAAAAGATATAACACTGCTACTTACTATCTCTGCATGAGTAAAGAGTGCATGATGGCCAGTTATATGACTCATCACTCACGTGATCTTATACCTAGCAAGTGTAGTGAAAGAAATAAAGAAATGTCCATATCTTATTGAAAAGTCTATGAAAAATTATGAAATAAATTGCAAAAAATACAGAAAATTTGCCTCTATCTTACAATAGAGCATAATGGCCTGTTTATATACATTGAAGTATTTAGGGCAGGTGTGAGAGTTTGTGGGTGATGAACACCACACTACTATAATTGGTAGCAGGTTGGCTGAATAATATAGGCACAACCTTTGATGCACACTATGGCTATGCCTTTAGGTGCTATCAAGTGAGCATGCAGCGTATGTCTGCACCGCCTTTTTAATGCGGCACATGCTCCCCCTTGAGTGGTATACTCTGTGCTCAACACAATGACAAGCGTAATACTATCTTTCTTTTAATTATAACTGGCTGAGCTTGCTTTTCTCACAATATTCATCAGGAAAAATCTCATTAGTATGTAGTTTTATGTAGCTGGTGTAGTTGTGGTAGCGTGGTAGCCAGGTACCCCTGTATATATTGTCACATAGTGTGACTATCCACTATGTGACACTACTATAGGCTACTGGTAGCCTACAATAGCACTCTGTAGTGCTCTATAGTGGGCTGCTACTATAGGGCTATGGCAACTATAGGGGCTATAGCTTGGTATATGCATCCCGGTACAATACTAATCATTGCATTGCATTATAATTCTGATTGTCAAATCACTCATGCTATACTAATTGATAATTGATGGATCAGATTGTATTATTTAGATAACAATTTACATTAGTGTACAGTAGGATAGTGAACAAGTGCATGAGAAAATAATAATAATAACAATAAGGGACTTATATGAGCTGTGCAAACTACACCTGCAAGAGCAAAGCATCAGTATTTGTGCATCTGTTAATAGCTAGGACTTACAGGGATGTTACCACAACTGATACAGATACAGAGGTAAATCTATCACTGCCATCAGTAAAAGTGTTTGCGGATATACTGTTGCATGCAACACACCTTGCTTTTGCAGCACAATTAATGATCTAGAAAGAGAGCTGTAGTGGAATGCAGTAGGACTTGGAAGAAAAACAGTGAAGGAGGAGCTGTCTAGAGAAGGCATCAAATGCATATAAAGAGGGCAAGAGATAGAAGTGGCAAGAAAATAAGAGCAAGAGAGCGAGAGAGTGAGAGAACAGGAAGAGCAAAAAAATGTTATCGATGATGCACCCGGTGCTTATCATTGCGGATAATGCTGGAGTTTGAATCTCACCGGCAGAACCAGAGACCGGTCCGACCGGGTTATTAATTATCCGCAGCGACTAAGGAGAGTGCGGTACAATCGTAGGACTTTGCATGAAAGTCTCCCCTCCCCTGTCTGCCCTAGGAGGTGCTTCTCGGTTTGGTCATGATCTCCCTACCTTTTTTTGCTTCTGTAATATTACTACTGAATTAACTATGAGTGTTTTGCTACAATAAATTTACTTTATGTGCAATAATCTGCCAGTATAAAGTGTGTTGATAGTAGTTCCCAGTAGTTGAAATCCTCACTCTATACTCCTACTGTAGGGAGTGATCCTACAAGTGCTATATCTTCCAGGCCAACGCTACCCAGTGCTACCAGATACTATATACCGTAAAAGTAAGGTACAATATACCGGGTAGCACTGTATACCCGTCATTACGTACTATCTGCCCTATTGTAGCCGACAGAACCAGAACTCCGGCTATGTCGGAAAAGTCTTTTTCCTGATGTTTGTATCCTCCGGGATCGTGTTTGTACCAGCGACCGTGTACCAGAGAGATGGCGGCACAAGTGACATGCAGTCACGAAGTGACAGAGCGTTACAAACGCAGCCTTCACATCTTCCCTCCCGCCAGGGCAAGTGCCACAGAACTACAACTCCTTACTATAGTCATCACCACCGCCTCTCTTACATTGTGTTTGCTTCTAGTATGACATCTAGTCGTCAAGATCGCAATTTGATTCCTATTTGGTTCATTCTTGTAGATGAGGAATTTGCATTGCAGGCGAATCAAGTGCTTAGGGTGGCAGTCGAAACGACTAGCTACATCGAAGACATGATGATGGCAGTAATGCAACGAGTTGGCCGGCAGTCTGGAATAGTTGATATTCTGAAGATAATGAACCCCCTAGAGCCCAAACTCAAATTCTCGCATTCGCACAACCTCAGATCTATAACACAGCAAGATACTCGCAGCATGATGTCCAGCACTGGCAATCCCACATCACTTAACAATCTTCTCGCGCACCTCAAGGCGAAAAGGAGAAATGAGCAACTCGTTCAATTGATCCCAAATACAGATCTTGTTGGCGACCATTTTGAGGACAAAGGGACCCTGGTACAAGTTATAGCACAGCTTCCCCTTACTTTTGCCCAGGGTAAGATATGCGCTGGTGCTTATCCATAATTTACGATAACGTGTTCTTGTAGAAAAAAAGCGCAAGAGAGAAGAATCTTCAGCTCTTTCAAGCAGATCAAGCCAGATTAAAGCCCCGCGTGAGTGGCGAAATGATTCCCCGACTTCGGTTCCTAATGTGTGCTTGCAGTCGAAAAGCATTTGAACAATATTGTGACCGGATCACCTCCATCGTTCGTCTTAGGTAAACATGGAATCAAACTGCGGAAAGATGTTCTCTTCGGGCGACCTGCAGGACAATTTGCATTCCCCGTTGCTCTCTATGATCAGCATTTGGCACAGCTTCAGTACAAACTTGGCATGCTTGACGCGACAATCGAGGAGTCTGGTGCACTGTTCAAAGACGCCAACGCGTACCTAGATATCTCTCGCCAATTCCTCGAGGTCGCCATTACTGATCACAGTTCCGAAATTAGCCGTTGGGCTGCTTCAAAGAATTACTTCGAAACTCTTTTTGGAACCGATCTCATTGAACAATTCCGCATCCCGAGGAGTGTGCAAATATCTGACGCCAATGCTCAACCAACGGCGAGGGCTGACGCATGTGTTGTCACAACTTTTGATGGCAAAGACGGCAACAATAAAGTCTGCAAGGTTCAAATACCGCGTGCTTACTTTGAGTTCAAGAAAGAAAAGGGCTTGGGCGACCCAATCGCGCAGTGCGCTAAAGCAAAGGCAGAAAGTGTTTACGGATTCAAGGTATGTGTCTTTACGGTTGAAATCTATGGCACCTAACTTGTTTTCAAAGGATCAACCATTCTTCCTCTCAACATACTTTCCTGCGGTATTCTTGGCCCTAAATGGTCATTCCCTCGAGATCTCCATATCAGTCTGTCTTGAATATATTGTCGTTGACAATATCTTGCAATTGGACTTGCGAGAGAGTGTCCAATCTGCTAGGACGATCCAGCAGCTAGCTCGAACAGCTTCGGCATTGGTGGAGTGCTCGAGAGCTCTCGATGCTGAATACAAGCAACTTGCTCATCCGGTAAAACCACGCCATCCACACCAGGCCTGTTTTCCGCGTGTCACACTCCACCCTTCGGAGGCTTCAGATGCGCCGCCATTACCAAGATTAGAGTTTCAAGGACGTTTATCTCGCAACAACGAGCTCACTGAGAGGTTGGCCGACCCTGAACCGTTGGATATGCGAAGTCTGTTGGTCGCGGATATAAATGAGAGCAAGGACCAGAATAGGCTAAGAGTTGTTGTCAAATTTGCGGAGAACTACAGTCAAGTAGCGCACGAGATGCTTGCCAACCACAACCTTGCTCCCAAGCTTCATCATTGCCGACGTGTCCTAGGTGATATGCTTATAGTGATCATGGAACATTTGGAGGGGTGGAAGCCGATGAATCAGTTTCACAAGGGCGAGCTCTCATCTTCGGTATTTCAAGATATCAAAAAGGCTCTAGAAAAACTGGGCGAGAATGGCCTTGTTCATGGCGACCTCAGAGCAGTCAATATCATGATTGACCCGAAAAAGCAGCATGCCATGATTGTCGACTTTGACTGGGCTGCGATAGAAGGTGAAGGTCAATACCCCCTTACAATTAACAAGGCCATGCTGAAGGATGAATGGCACCCCGATGTTTGTGGTGGAGGGGAGATGATGAAGGAACATGACAAGTATGCACTAGAACGGGTTTTAAAGCTAAAGTACCAATAACGTGTCTTTGACTTAGTATAGATATCATAAGCTTTTATATGGTTGTGTGACAATAAGAAAATTTCCCTTCAGATCAATATTTCATCCTTATTAGTTGTTATAAGTTGGATATTTAGAATAAATTTTTGCTGATTATTCAATTACTTTTGTGTATCAGAAGAACTATTCTTTCTTTCTTTTATTATTTTTCTTACCTATCTTATGAAATTATCTTTTAGGGTATGGACTATGGATAGTATAGTAGTTATATGACTAGCCCTCATGTATTCCAAGCTGTATACTATAGGAGTAATCCTAGAGCTGTGCAAACTTCTATTTCCCTAGTATATATATAGTGGTGTGCAAAAAAAATTCCACCCCCTCTCACACAGTAGCTGAAAACCCCCTACCTTAGTAACTTTATAAGATGCTTACACTATATATATGTAGATACTGTCAAGGCTTACATTCTTGACTAAACCAACAAACACAACTGTTATGAGTTAACCTATATACTAGAATTTTTGCATTTCTTTTCTCATCATTTTTCTATTTTTCTTGTATTTTTACAATTTTTCTACAATAAGTTATAAAGGAAATACCTTGCAGGCAACATCTTGACATGCATGACTGGCTGTGTTAGCCCTATGAGACAGGAGCATTTGTAACAAGAGTATATTAGGAAGGCAGGGTCTAGACTATTCTATTTCCACCAAAAGTCTAGACCCGGAACCAAGCTATTCCATCACTGTGTGATTACTAAGGAGTACCAGACTCATCATTCCAAGTGATTGCTCATTGGACTTAGTCAGAAAGCACTGCCCCGCTATTATTAGCAATATGGCTTACTCACCCCACTATGCATAGACTATCAAGGCTGTGCATAGGCCCTTTATTTTGTGTATAAATACACTCCTGTAGCCTTTACCTAATCTTTAGCTTCAACCTTTTTGCCTTTAGGTAAGGGCACCCCACAATGTATTCTTTCTATATGCTTACTAATATATTTTTGCCTTTAGGCTTATTACATCCCAGCCTACCTTCCCTTCCCATTCTCTTACTAAGAAGAATATAAGGCCTCAAGGGTATTCCTTTTAGCATACCTATAAGTAGGTGTATATAAGGCCTTGCATAAGTCTATTAAAAGTCCTCAATATAAAGAGGCATTGTATGTGAACAACAAGCCCTATTTATTTAGGCTATGGTAGTAACAAATCCACACTACTATTAGTGATATAGAGGGCTAAGCCACCTTTGTTTGAGTTAGAAATCACTAGTTACATGTTATTAGATGCAAAGTGAAGCACATAGAAAGGCAATGCCTAGAGTACCAAACTGCTAGCTAAGCATAGTAATAAGTATAGTGGTACTATAACAATTATGATTAAACAGGAGTATATAGGTAGTAGATTAAGACCAACCCAGACATATACATAAAACCTAGCCTTACTACCCACCCCTGTACCTTATAAGGGGTTGTATTTGCTAGTCTATAGTCAAGAGTGCAAGCCTTGACAATAACCTCCTTATAAGGTATAGAGGTATGTCATGAGTTGATCTCATAGCCTATTTTATTCTCCTTATTTTTCTATATTTTTTTTATAATTTTTCTTGATTTTATATCTTTTGATTTAAGTGCAGAGGCTTTATTTCTTTATTTCTGGTTTATTATTGCTTTGTTTACATGATACTGTACTTCATTTGGATATGCTTCTAGATCTTTTAATGTACATCACTGATACTTCCTCCATCTTTGATACTTCTTCTATCTTTGATACTTCCTTCATCTTTGATGCTTCTTCCATCTCTGATCTTTTCCCATATTGTACTTCTGTTCTAACTCCCCTAATCCTTTTCTTTTCCTAACTTCTATTTCCCTTGATGTAGAGTTTAGAACTATTCTTAGAGTACTTGTAAACAGTATATAAAGGCCTGCCCTTAGGGCCTTTGCAATCCAGCTTGACCACCTTTTGCCCTTTGAGTCACTCACTTACATCTGAGTTGTTCCTTCCCCACTCCCTCTCATTTGTGTTTTATGTCTTCATCATCATTATGCCTGGACCCTAGGGCTAAGGGGATATGCCATGAACTCTGCTAGGGAGAGATACCTAGTGAAAGGCATGTACTGGAAGATACAGTGCATAGACTCCTTTGTTAGGGAGGATAAATACATGTATTTGGCTAGTCCCATCTAGTGAAGGGACTCTAAAGATACTAGCTATCAATTGTTGATATGATTTAGGATTATCTATGAGAGACCTTGCCTCTAGGTCTTTAAACATGAGTTGCACCTCTCTACTGGGGGAGAATAAAGATATTAGTGGTACCCCCCCCTCTTTGCCTAGCCTTGCCAGGCAAGATGTATTTGGTTGGTTTGAGTTATAAGTAACTTATGACAAGGTAGGCAGTAATACCGGGTTTTATGTGTATAACTAGGTTGGTTTCTTATCAAGTACCCACATGCTCCTATTTGATAATTCTTTATTGTAAGCTTAACAATCAACCACTATGTGCAACTTGCATTTGGTACTCTAGCTTGGTAAGCTTCCCATATACTTGCTTTATATCTAATAGCTTTCTTATTAAGTTCTAACTTAGATATATGGCTTAGCCCTCTATAGTCAACTAATACTTACAAGGACTTATTACTGCCTTGACCTAAATAAATAGGATTTTGTAGTTACATGCAATATATCAAGGCTTGCGCTCTTAACATAACTAACTAATGCAAACTGTCATGGGTACACCCAGACTCTCCTAATTTTTCTTTATTTTCCTGTATTTTTCTTGTATTTTTACAATTTTTCTTGGACTTTCTACACATTATTTATTCATAATAGACCACCTAGGACAATTGGTTACAGAGTACTTAGTTATATGACTGGCCATCATTATACCTTTGTACCAGTACCTATTAGTAAACAGAGTCTAGACCCTTCTAGTTCATTCCAAGTCTAGACTCTTGATCAATCAGCTGATGATGTAATGATTGCACCATCATGCTCAGTCATCCATTTGTACTATGTTTAGCATTCCTTTCTATTTCTGTCTCTATGCACAGACCATTCAGAAGTGCACAGACCACCCCTGAAACTTATATAAGGACCCTGTAACACTCCCTAAAGGCCTTAGCTTTGACCTTTTGCCTTTAGGTGAGTAAATAAGCATGTACATCTCTCTTTACTATTTACTAATACATTTGCCTTCAGGCTTATCATCCTAGCCCTCTCACCCTTGCCCTCCCTTTGTGCCTTGTCAGCCTAGGGGTTGTATAAGGACCTAAGCAAGCCATAGAGCAGGCTGTATTGCCTGCCTCCCCCTCTCTATATCAAGTCCCTTAATAAATCAGGGCAAAGTGTGACTTAGGGTTATTACCCTCTAAGAAAGAATCTAAGCGTCTCAGAGTGTTTAGCACTCCCTTCTTTACTAAGCAAGCAGTAACAAGTCATTAGCCAATAGTAGCCTTTGGTGGAAAGTCTTCTAGACTTGGAGTACACCTTTAGGACCTAGTAGTGGTACATTGCTCTGTTTGTGGTGTAAGTAGGGGTTACCTCTGTTGTTTAGATAGTCAAGAGCATGAGCCTTGACACAAACCCCCTATAAGGTACAGGGGAGGCAGTATAGCCTAGTTTTCTAGCGTATCTCTAGGTTGGTCTTATAGCAGTGACTACTATACTCCTATTCAAGGATGTTATTATAGGACAGGGAAGCAGTTACTATGCTAGGCTAATAATAGGTACTCTGAGCATAAACACTTTCCCTGTAGTCTGCTTTGTATCTAATAGTTGCTTCTTACTGTTTCTAACTCATCTAGGTAGCTTAGCCTACTAGTACCTTTGTAATCACTAAGAGAACTATTTTCTGCCTCTATCAGAATAAACTAGATTTGTTTCACATACAGGTGCCTCCTTGTATTGAGGACTTTGACAACTTATTTGCCCTCTAGTAATAGGGCCTACTGTCAAGAGTACACCTGACTCTTGTCACTAAAACTCAACTAGTGTCTACAAAAACCTCTTTAAGGTGCGGGGTAGCTAGTAATAGCTATTTTACTCCTTTTAAAACCTAGGATACTATCAAGGCTTGTACTCTTAACTATCCAACTGACACAAACCCCTTGTAAGGTATGGGGAGGCTGTAACACCCTTCTTTCTAGTGTTCTCTGGGTTGGACTTAGTAGCATCAACTATGCTCCCATTTAACTGCTTTGTTATAGTATTACTAAGTGTTACTATGCTAAGCTTGTAATTCAGTACTCTGGCTTGGTAAGCTTCCCAGGTTACTTGCTTTGCATCTAATAACTCTTAAGTAATTTCTAACTCATAGAGGCGGCTTAGCCCTCCAGTTTCCTTGTAAATACTAAGGCAACAATTTACTGCACCTACCTAAATAAATAGGATTTGTATCATATGTAATTACCTCTATGTATTGAGAACTTTAAGACTTAGATGGATAGGGCCTTATATATGCCTAACTATGGATACTCTGACTAAAATGCCCTTGAGGCCTTATACTTAGAAAGGGGTAGAGAAAGAGAGGGGTGGGCTAGAACAAGAGATTAAGCCTGAAGGCAAAAATATATTAGTGAAAGTTTTATATAAGTACAAACAGGGGTGCCCTTACCTGAAGGCAAAAAGGTCAAAGCTAAGGTTTAGATAAGGGCTACATACTTATATTTATACATAAAAGAAAGGGCCCGTGCATAGCCTTGATGGTCTATGTGCAGCTGGAGTGAGTAAGCCATTTCTAATAATAACACGGGGCAGTACTTTCTGACTAAGTCTAATGAGCAACCAATTCAAGTAATGAGTCTAGTACTCCTTAGTGTCACAGGTCTATAGCAATAAACAATAATACTATGAATAATACTATGAATACTATGAACACTGTGAATAGTTCCTATGGAATTGTTAGTAAAATTTTATGATTTCTCTAGCCTAATCCAAGGCTAGAGGTGACGCTCTCAGGGTTTCCAACCCTGAGGTTAACTATGGAATGGTGAACTATGACTTATAATAGCTTTGACTATAACTTGGGCTTACAGGAAATAATACAGAGGCAAGGAAATATTCTTAGAGCTAGTAGTGGCTTGTGAGGGGACTTTAGACAAGGGAAAAGACAATAGAATTGATGAAAGAGGTTTGTGAGATGGGGGACATCTCTTAGACCTTAGTAACTTAAATACATGATTTGTATACTATTGTTCTCTTACTTTGGTACGCTTTCCTAGCTTTTATTCCTTACTAATAATCCACTATTACTCCTAAGATTCTCCTTGATTGTTCCAGTGATCAGCAATATGTACTGTAGTCCCTTTGTACCTGTGATAGTGCCTGAAGATGAGAGATTGCAAAGTTACGCTCTTTTTGTGACGTAACATGTTATATGTCACAACCAGCGTAGCAATGGCAGCTAGGGAGCAGAAATACAGGTATGCCTCTTTCTAAGCCTAAGGCTTAGAACTGAGCTGTAATAAAATAGCAACTATAGCTTACTATGATATACTATGACTTGTAACTAGTGTGCTATGAAGTATAATATGCTATGGCTTTTATATGGCTTGATATAATCTCTAAGAAATCCTTTGACAGCTGCATGGTAATTCTAGATATTTGCTTGGTAAACCTGAGTGTATGCTTGGTAAACATGAATAAATACTATAATAACTATGACATAGTACAACTAGGGTTGTGACACTTAGTAATTGCACAGTGTTGGAACAACTTAGTTCCAAGTTTAAACCTTTTAATGAATAAGAATAGGTCTAGACTCTGCCTTCCTAATATACTCTTGTCACAATTGCTCCTGTCACATAGGGCTAACACAGCTAGTCATGCATGTCAAGACATTGTGTTAAAAGCACACCTGACTCTTGCCACCAAAACTCAACTAGAGTCTATAGAAACCCCTGTAAAGTATGGGGTAGCCAGTAATGGCTATTTTACTCCTCCTAAGACCTAGGATACAAGGGTGTACACTTCCATGTGTCTAGTCTCTACTCTCACTCACTTCCTAGTGTTATGAGTCGCTTGTTGTATTATAAATTTACTTAGAATTTTTCATTATTTTTCCAATTTTTCTCTGATTTTTCTCTATTTTTTGGTATAGAATTCATGTATTATATAAGCGGACATTACATAAGTACTTTGATGACTAAGCAAGTCATGTGATCAGTCATCATGTAACTGGCCATCATATGACCACTAGTCATGTGACACATTATGTAAGCAATGACTCACTATGGTGCAATATTGCATCATACTTAGCACTACTATGCACAGACCATGTACCCCATGCACAGACCAGGTAGAATTAGTATATAACCCTGTAGTGCCCCTGCCTAAAGACCCCAGATTTGTTCTCTTCGTCTTCAGGTAAGCACAAATAGTGCTTTGTATTAAGTAGTCACTAACATAATAAAACCTTTGTCTTCAGAGTCCCTATCTCTCTCCCCTCCCCCAAAAAATCCTCTCTGCTTTGTACTAGGAGGTTGTGAGCGTGCTCAGTGCTGCTCACAGTAGAGGTGTGCTCCGTGCTACCTCTATGTGCATACATAAGACAGGTTCAGCCCTCTGGGTAACTATTTATACTTGCAATAACACAAACAACCATAGTGCTTAGTGCACCTAAGCAAGCAAAGACTCTGCTCTAAGCTTGTTGCAGTTAAGATACCCTGCACCCCTATTGACATACACAAGACCCCTAGTATTACAACAGTAGACCTTGCTTGAAAGTCTTGTAGACTTAGAGTAAAGCTTGGTGACTAGCGTACTCCAGAGTGAGTGAAAGTTAAGACAGGGCACAAGGAGTGTACACCTGCGCTTCCCAGGCCTTGGGAGAAGTAAAACAGCTATTACCAGCTACCTTGCACTTTAGAGAGGTTTTCGTAGGCTCTGGTTGAGTTTTAGTGACAAGAGACTGGTGTGCTCTTGACATTATGGTCTTATCACTTTTGATGGATGACTTTTTGCTGTCTTATGTGACTTTTTCCTAGCTCTACTTTACTAGTAAGTCATACATAATTCTCACTATATTTATGACTTACAGCATATACATTTAGTAAGTTTAGCCCTGCTATGTCATTTCAAAGTATTTATATGTATTTTGACTTATTTGACTTATTTAACTTTTTTCGAACTTAGGATGTCCGCCCTGTTGTCTTATCCGGTGCATATAATGCCGGAAGCAAATGATAAATAGAATTCGGAAGTAACCAAGTGGCTGATGTAGCTGCACTCTGACCGCTGAGCTTGAACTCGGAGTTTGAAACGGCAAATTTTGACTTGGATGACGCGTCGCTACTAACTCCCCTTACTCTCAGCCCCTTGCCATAGCCATCTCCCCCCTTCCACAGTCTCATTCTTGCTTCTATTGTCTCATCCTGATATCCACTACTGCTCAGCTATGCAACCGTATAATGTCCTATCACCATTCAATTGCAGACTCAACTCAAGGACAAAATTTCATCACTTATTTGGCATGTTCCATTGTCTCTCCTAGTCATCTCTCATTGGCCTCTTTCCAACTTACTTTTTTTGATTCAAGGTTTTCTTGTTGCAGCGTTGCTATGCAATCAACCAATGCAATGCTCTGTACTCTCATCCCTGTGTCTCACATCTACTGCGCTTGTGCTCTTGCTGTCTAATTTTGCTCTGTCTTGCTCTTGTCTCTTACCTTGGTCTGGTCCCTGGTCATTGTTTCTAATCTATCTCTGGGCCCTACATATATGCTATTCTGTTGTAAAAATTATTAGGAATTTTGATTCATAGTCTGGATAGGTAACAATGTATATTAGTACTTGTATAGTATTTGTATCCGTATTTAATCAACCAATATATTTGTTCCTTGGCTATTGTATGTTATCGGCATTAATGCCATGTGTGAATGTGTGGTCTCTGAGTGTGTACAAAAATAAGTAAATCCGCATACTTACCATTCTTATATAAGTACTTATAGGCCTTTTTTCACGAATGTCGAAGGAGTGATATAAGTCCTATGGACTTATATGCCTTATGGCCTTATTGGTCTTATATAAGTCACATAAGGTCGGGTATAAGACCTCGCAGTTTTGCTGATGTGGAAAACTATGTCACCAGACGTGAATTTATTCGTGCAATCGTGTGAGACGTGCCGGAGGAGCAAGCCCTCCAACCAGAAGCCAGCGGGGTTACTCAACCCCCTTCAGATACCTTCCCTCCCATGGGAGGCTATAGGTATTGATTTCGTTGGTCCTTTACCTCTGTCCAGGAACAGAGATGGGGAGTTTGACTCCATCACAACCATAATAGATTTATTAACGGGCATGGTACATCTGGTACCTAGCCGCGACGATTACACAGCTAAAGATGTAGCTGAATTAATATTTGCAGAAGTGTATAAACATCACGGTCTGCCTAAGTCGATCATAAGCGACCGAGACGTTTTATTCACCTCGGGTTTTTGGACCCATTTAAATAAATTGATTGGCACTACACTGAGGATGTCTAGTGCTTATCACCCTGAGAGCGACGGAAGTACCGAATGCGCTAATAGGACCATTGGCCAAATGCTTAGGTCTATTATCGGTACCAATCATAAAGACTGGGTAAGCAAATTACCAGCCGTCGAATTTGCGATTAATCTCGCAAGGTCTAAGACAACGGGATATTCCCCGTTTTTCCTAAACACTGGCCGCATGCCCAGGACCCTGGTATGGGACTCGGCAACGCCTAATGAATTTAGAGGCGTTAAAGCCTTTGCACAAAGAGTGAAAAGCGGCATAATGGCCGCTCACGATAGTATTATCGCTGCTCGAGCAAAGCAGACAAAGTACGCAAATAATAAAAGAACCAACGCTCCATTTGTAGACGGAGACTTAGTGTACCTTTCCACCAAGAATATTCGTTGGGAAAAAGGGACCACTAAAAAATTCATGCCGAAATTCATTGGCCCATACAAAATAATTCAGGACTATGGTAACATGTCCTACAGAATAGATTTGCCCGCCGAGCTGAAAGCTCGTGGCGTGCATCCTGTATTTCACGCATCCCTACTTCGGGTACATGTCCCGAACGACGATAGATTGTTCCCGGGACGTACTTTCGAGCAGGTCGCCGGCTTCACGTCCGGATCAGCGCGTGAATGGGATATTGATCATATTGCGTCGCACGTGGGCAAGGGTGCAACCAGCGTGATGCAAGTTTTCTGGAAAACAGGCGATACCTCCTGGATGGAGGCCAAGCAAATTGAAAAAACAAACGCAATGACGCAGTATCTGACCGCACAAGGCGTCGAGAATATTCTGGATCTACCGCAGGGCACTGATGAAGCGCCAGACGATCCTCAGATATATATTGGGATGATTGGATTGGATTTTTCAACCACTCAACCTTGCAGAAGAATGGCTGTAATTGCTCGCTCGCTCAACGACCCTCAGCCAGGACCGGCTGATGAATTTACACACATTGATGCTCGCATTAATTGGCTTGTATTTGATGAGCAAAAATCTAGATATGAATTTATATATTCTACTACTCTGGATTACCACCTAACTATCGAAGTCGCCACATTGTGGGCGTTTGTTCTCTTCGATAGTGAGGTGAGGAGCGCCGTCCTGAAGGGGGACGCTATTGACAACACAAAGAAAATAGACGATGATGCAAGCATCGTCCCGTACCTGAAGAACGTCGTAAGGCCTTTCGGATACGACGGATTTGCGCGCATGTTCAACACTGTGGCGCACTTCAACGGTTACACGTTCATCCGCATGGCGCTTAACCGCCGCCACGTCCGTGAGACCCGCGCCATTGTCACCTACATGGACGGTCTCGGCCCTCGTGTTCCAGTCTACCCCGCTCGCCATCGTATCGCCAGGCGTGACCCAGTACCCCTTGTCGCCGACCCTTCGAGCTTTAGCTCTGCCGCTGCATACATCCAGCCGTCGCCATTTAATCCACCCGCATACACCCAGCTCACTGCCACTGGGGAGCCCGAGAACCCTCTGAACACCCACATAATCAACGCCAGGGGCTTCGCCAGCGTGCGTGGCAGCCCTAATTCCCGAGGCGGCTACTCGTACCAGCAGCGCCATCACCCTCGCCGGGTCAAACAGCAGGTCGTGTATTACACGGACCTACCCCCTCCTGCCGCTACCACTCGCAGTCTTGTGAGCACCATCCGTAGCCAGTCCACTACGGTGCCCGAGAACATCAACCCACCTACCACTACTACGGCCGCTGCAGAGGCCATACCGGCCGCCGGCGACTCAACCCGTCTTGATCGAAAGCACAAGAAAAAGGGCGAGGCGATCACCACTAGCACTGCCCCAAAGCAGGAACGAGCAACTACTGTCGCCGCCGAGAAGCCCCAGAGAATCAAAATCGAGAAGACCATCAAACCGCAGTCGCCGCAGACGAAGAATACAGACAAGCGGGGTCAAGTGAAGGTTAGCCCGGCAGACAAGCCCAACATCACCACGGCAAATTCCGAAAGCGTAGCGATGGAGATCGACGAAGGAGCGGTGCAGTCATTTGTCGAAGAAGATCGAGAGAGGATGCATGACAACGACGATGAAGAACTTGTCGATTACGACGACCACCCGACGCCCGCCGTCTAGCGCTGTGGCCCGCTCGCGCGCGCCAGAAGGGCGGATGTAACGCTCCGTCACTTCGTGACCGCATGTCACTCATGCCGCCATATCTCTGGTACACGGTCGCTGGTACAAACACGATCCCGGAGGATACAAACATATGATATAATACTTAGATATAGTTTATGCCAGCACATGTATATAAGCCGTATCGTAGGAGGAGTAGCTCCTCAGCTCCTCTTGAGCCAATTCCACCACATACACCAGTTCTTTCTCTCTCGTGTGTTATCTCTATGACCTAACCGTCACACTTGTGTTGCCGCAGCTGCCAGTGGGACAGACCTACAACCATCATGTCTACCGTTTGGTGCCTCGTCATTGATCATAACAAAACGTTTATAGGGAACCCATTCCCACTTGAAGTCTCTTCAACACCAAATATCAATGTCGCCCAGTTACGCAAGGATGTCGAGAAACAGGCATCTCTCACTGTGCCAGCCCACCAACTGATTGTGTGGCAATGCAAAGAGCCAAAGTTGCTCGCAAATCTGCGCGTCAGACAACTGCAGCAGCTTATTGCTGATATGGACCTCTCCAATGAGTCCGTAGCTATCGATCTTGCTAGTGCGATGGAGGTAGCAAGCCTTGACCTCTCCGAAAAGGAGATATTGCTCGTGCAACTGCCTGGTGCGTTTTCATTTCATTTCTTCGGCTCTTTTATCCTCAAATAGTTTTCTGTCACAGCACCTGCTACTTTGAATGTTAAAAATAACAATTCTCCTCAATGGTCCCTTGATAAATATAGTCGTGCTTTCATCTACCTTCAGTTACCTGTCCACCCCACGCACCCAGATGTGAACTACAACCGCATATATCACCGGGATCTTACAGATCTCTCGTCACCTCAACACGTCACACAAGTTGATACGGAGCTAAGCAAAAAACGAAAGATTGGTGACAAAGTAGGCTTTGTTTTCCTCCATTGTACACAAGCGCTAACAGGCTAAGGAAACGCTACAGGAAATGACCCTCTCTGCCGATGGGCTTATTGAATATATCGTAAACAATGGATTACCAGAGAATGTCTCAATCGAAGTCCCTTGGATGTTGTACGAATTAAGCAGGGAATTCGATCTCACCGGTGGAAATGAAAACTTGGAGCATTTTCTGAGCCGAAGAATCTTTTATCCGCTCAAGGAATACATCGATTCCATCGCTAGCGCTGATACAAGCGGGAAAATCGAATGTCTTTTGTATGTCTATAACTCTGTTTTCCCGAGCTAGCCCTTATTTGTATGCATAGTGGGACAAATGCGTGGCATTGGAGCATCATTGTGTTCATACAAAATTTGCATCAAGCAGTCACCAACGACCCCAAGAGCGACTTCTCGTGGTGGAAAAATGGCTATCCCCGTTTGTTGGCCGAAGCCCGTTCGAAAGGCAATAAGGATGACCTTACCCGCATGCAACTTCAGGCCGGGAGCTGTGTAAGACTTGCCAACCTTCAACTTCGTGAGGAAGGAAAGGAGAAGGAATTTGTCCTTCCGGTCGTTTATGTAGACAACAATTTGGTTGCTTCTCGCTATCTCTTCTTCCAAAACAAAGAGGTATCATGCATCATGATATTTTCTGAATTTACTGATGACATGCTTGATATAGGATCTAACCGATGGCTCACTGCAAGTTACGTCCGGCGCCAACCTCGAACCAGTATTCTACACGTCCAAGGTCTACAATCTGCGACAGAAGTCTCAGCGCTTCTGCTTCATGTGCGAACTGCTCAATCTTGCCGATTTGCTGTTGCAAAATAACGTCTTCGAGGCACCGAAGAGGCCGCCGACCGAATACGTCAATCTTACTAATCAGCAGATCAATACAACCTTCAGCGGCTTACTCAAGACCTCGGTAACCGCAAAACGCAGAAGAGAAAACGAAAATGTAGGAGAAAGGGACCCCAGCAGTCGAGGCGGCAACGTGGCGCCGGTTGGTTTTCTTACTGTAGCGGGCGCTCAGCTACAAACATCGTACCAGGTGCGAGAAGGCGCAGAGGGAGAATAATGTGTTATCTAAGACTTGTCATTGTAGCTTGCCGAAAACGTGTATCGGGCCTGTCAAATTGGGGATCAGAGCGGGAGAACATTTGTAATCAAGCGAGTTCGGCCTGACTCAGACGAAGAAGAAATATTGCAACAATTGAGCACGACGGCTGGTCGTTTGTGTGAGCACATAATTGAGTTTATTGGCGTTGTTGATACAGGACCGGAGACCGGACGATGGATTTTGCTTCCTGAGCGGCAGCCGGTTGTATTTCAACTTTTCAAGGGTGGCCCCCTGCACGGTCGATTCGTACAGCTCAGTCGAGATTTGGCAAAAGGTGTCACCTTTCTTCACAACAACAATATTGCACATTTAGACATCAAGCCTGCAAATCTGGTCTATACATCAAATTTTTGCCTGCAGATCATTGATTTTGACACTTCTATGCGGGTTCGGGACGAAAACGAGGAGATCAGCGGCCGTGTTGGGAGTGAAGGCTACATGGCACCGGAAATGGGACCTGAAGAAGGGATTTATGGCCAGCGCTTGTACTATAGCCCAATTAGGGCTGATAGATATTCGTGCGGAGTTGTCATGAAGGAGTTTGCAAGGTTGCATGAAGAGGATGATGAAGGTCTCATGGACTTTGCAAACAAATTAATGAGCACCTCTCCATATGCGCGACCGCGATTGTCGGAATGGTGCAAGTCCGCTGTAGACGACTTGGTACGTTTGG
Organism: Agroathelia rolfsii; assembly: GCA_018343915.1. NCBI lineage: Eukaryota > Fungi > Basidiomycota > Agaricomycetes > Amylocorticiales > Amylocorticiaceae > Agroathelia > Agroathelia rolfsii. Next base: position 5,650,945 of record JABRWF010000002.1, read on the forward strand.
AATCTGAGACGCTAGTTGGTGAGGGGGTATACGGCGACAAACTAGCTGGGATTGAGAGATCGCAGAAGAGACGTCGAGTAGTTTCAAATTCACATGCCTTTAATGGTACCCCCCTCTATGTAATTTCTCATTGAATTTAAATGTTCATCACAGTTAGTTTTGCAAATAACTAGTGGCTAGCGTCTGTCCTTAGTACAGCGTTCTGAACCAATAGGTCATGATCATAAATGGCTGTGACGTAGGGGGAACGTAACCACCTACCACTATCATCAACCGGCAAAATTTCAACAATGGTGAACGGGTGCCCCTCCCCTCGCTGCTGACTGCAGCGAAAATTGATCTAAAAGACCGAAAAAACACTAGCTTAACACTTCAAATGTCACTGGTACCTTCCCTGAAAGGGCGAAACTCAATCGAACCATCACACGCCTGCAAGGCAAGCACTAGTCTGGCCTCGAAGCACACACTTTAGACCGACAAGAGCTGCCCGCACTGATTTCAGGCTATAAGGTACTTTGGCTATCTCCTTTAGAGATGCACTATAGTGTACCTATGGTTAGGTCAGGTGTTGAAGGGCAAAGCTGGATTATAAATATATGTAATATTCTCTTTTCTTCTTTCTTATACCATCCATCCCGAAATTCTTGTCCACGCGTGCGGAAGCAAGTCAAAAAATCAAACAAATTGCAAAAATACACTACTGACACTTCATCAGCAAAAAAAGTAGATGTAATATTACATTACATAGCATATGTAACGGTCATTGCAGCTGGCAACCCCCCCTATATAGAGTGTCACATAATGTGTGACGGTTAGGTCACAGAGATAACATACGAGAGAGAAAGAACTGGTGTATCTGGTAGAATTCGTTCAAGAGGGGCTCAGGAGCTACTCCTCCTACGATACGGCTTATATAAATGTGCTGGCATAAATTCTATCATATGTTTGTATCCTCCGGGATCGTGTTTGTACCAGCGACCGTGTACCAGAGATATGGCGGCACGAGTGACATGCGGTCACGAAGTGACGGAGCGTTACACAGCGTTACACCTGGACTTCTAGGACTTTGCGTCGAACTCATCTGCTTTGGTCGTCATCCTTCGTCGTCTACCGCCATGTCTACCACCATAATTTGGTGTCATCTGATCGATTACTAGAAAGCCCCCACTGGAGACGTCTTCAAAGTCCAGGCCGCACTTACAGACGATGTCTCGAACTTCAAACAGAAAGTCAAAGATTACTTGAACGACGATGGGGCTCCTCTTGCCGTGCCTACCAATAACCTAGTTGTGTGGCAATGCAAAGAACCAAAGCTGAGCGCCGTTTTGGAGGATGATGAAATAGAAAAAGCCATCAACCGCATAAATTTCTCTGACAAGACCATGGCCTACAAGCCCCCTATTGCAAAGAAGCTGGTAGACCTAGGCCTGTCCGAAGACGAAGTATTACTGGTGCAATTGCCCCGTGCGTTCTAATTTTCTTTGCTTTACTCTTATGTTTTAAGACTCCTTGCTACAATAGCTGTCCGCAGTAATAAGCGCACATATGGAGAAGCCACAGGTCGTGATTACAGTTTGGTTTCCACTGCTTCCACGAAGCGCAGCAAATTTATCCAAGGTACGTCGCCAATTTCTCAGTATTACTAGTAGATTTCTAAACAATCTGGTGATTTTCCAGATCAGAACGCAAACGTCAAAGCGGCGCAAAACGCCCCCAGTCCCTCTCAAGCCGGGAAGGTTGCAAATTTTCCGTCTCATCAAGAGAAAGCCCCTGTCTTCAACGGTCGACCATTTGATCATACTGGTCCCCCAATTGGCCTATACCATCCTGTCTTTGACGATTTTGAGAGAGGACTGGTATCTGATGACCCTATTTCCCTTGAAATCCGCCTGGCAGTTGAAAAATTCATCCATGTCAGTGCTGATTTATACAGAGAAGAAAAGTTCCGACTCGACAAAATCAAGCCAATCCTCAATGAAATCTTTGGCAGCCTACTCGATATCACGGTGGGTGGAGCTAAGAGCGACGGCACCATTGTTGTTGTCTGTGAAGCTGGGACTTCCTATGTGCTTATTCTGGAACTCAAAAATGAGATTGGTACCGGCGGTATGGACCCTTTTGTACAGGCTAGTCTTGTATATCAGAAATACTATTCTGCCGAGTCAAGTACGTCGCTTTGCAAATGCTCGCAGGCGCAGTGCCAAACATTATTGATACTCCTAATTGATAGGTGGGAAACTTCGAAGCGGATCATATTGTCCCTGTCTGCTCATCGCAATCGCCGGCCCTTGGTTATGTGTTGGCGGCGCTGTCTACCTAGGAGCACCAGTTGCCCAGCCTCTCACTGATTATGCGTCAACGGGGAGCCCCAGAACCAAAGCTTATCTTGAACGGGTGTTTCACTGTATTAAGGCTGCCCTTCGGTCGCTCCAGTCCTACTACGCGCAATCATTCCCTCCCAAGCCTTTGAATTCAGAACAAAAAGAAGAAAAACATGAAAGACCATATGGCTTTCCTCACATTAGCAACTATAACGGGATAGCTTTCTCTTACGTTGAGAAGCTCAGTGAAGCAAACCAGCTGGTCTTCAAAATTCGCGAGGGCAACACAATTCGAGTTATCAAGTTTACGTCGGAGTACAATGAAGCCGCACATAGGGCACTTGTCGCAACAAATGAAGCAGAATGCTTTGCGCCCGCCCTGCATTATGTTAGTCCGGGGACATACGGTGGGCTAAAAATGGTCGTGATGGATTACGTGGATGGGAAAATGGCTCATCAGACAACACTCTCCGATGCTCATTTCAACCAGCTCCAGAGTGCCTTAGGTTGCTTGCACAGCAAAGGATTGGTCTTTGGTGACCTTCGAGAGCCCAACATTATGGTTAGTGGTGATCGCGTTATGCTCATTGACTTTGATTGGTGTGGCGAAGATGGAAAGGCAACTTATCCTACTGATCTCAATGATTCCACTGTACAATGGGCAGATGGAATAGGTCCAGGTCTAAAGATGAAACAAGAGCATGATAGAGGCATGTTGGAAATACTTAGGAGAAGGCATAACTTGTAATAACTCTGTAATTTTCAAAAGTTTCTGTATATTATATAGCACCTATGCAAATTCTTAATATTACTATCTATCCTGTGTTAAGGGTATTCTTGACTAAACTTAGATGTTTGAGGGTGGGGTGCCTACTTTGTCTTTGTACAATTCAGGGGCACCTTCTTAACAATAAATCAAAGTACCTAAAATAACTAATTTTCCCACACAGGTAAACCCTTGTCTATTGGGGGCCTATAGGTACTCTTATAATTATCTTACAAATTCTCATGCAAACATTTCACATGCTTATGCAGGGATTTGCACTGCTGCCAAGTAGGAGAGGGAGGGGAGTTAGGAGGAGATAGGCTAGGCCTTAGTTAGAAATACCTTGAAGGCAAAGTTTTTATTAGTAATCTACTTGTTAATAAAATACAAAACCTAATACTTGCCTGAAGGCAAAGAGGTCAAAGCTAGGGCCTTTAGTGTAAGTTACATAGGGGTTAGGGGGTGGATGGCAAATAAAACTTGTGAGAGGAGCAGGGGGGGCTCGACTGGGTCAACAGGTGGATGGTTAGTCCACAGCATATCCGTTTCGCCCTTTAAGGGGCTCATCAGGACCTGCTTAGTTGAGTCTACACACATAATCAGCCTAAGGGTGACTAATGTTATCTTGCTTACCTAGCCCAATTGCCAAAGGCAATCGGTAATCCATGAGCGGGGGTTAGGGTGTGGTTGAAAGTAAATCGCGAGCCAAAGGCGAGCGGGGCAGACGGGTCAATGGGGGTGAGTTGTCAGCCCACCCAACCCATTTCGCTTATATGCTCATCAGGACCAGTCTTGTATTACGTAGGGAGGCTTTTGTCATCCCGATCGGGTCCGTGATGCGTGTCCGATCTAATTTAAGGGATGAGTAATCTTGTATAGAGAAGCGCACCTTTATGATGAGTAAAGGAGGCCGATCGGAGGCCGATGTCGGGGTGACTAATCCGACGTTACGTAGGACCGGCGGCCGATCGGATGTTCTGGACCTTGAACACGTGACTAGGCACGTGACTAGCTCCATGGGCCTAGACCTATAAGTCACGTGAGGTTAGTCACGTGATACTTACCGGTTACCTTGATAGCCGGGACCCGGTTAGGGGTTAGGGGTTAGGGGGTGGATGGCAAATAAAAACTCGTGAGAGGAGCAGGGGGGGCTCGACTGGGTCAACGAGTGGATGGTTAGTCCACAGCATACCCGTTTCGCCCTTTATAGGGCTCATCAGGACCTGCTTAGTCGAGTCTACACACATAATCAGCCTAAGGGTGACTAATGTTATCTTGCTTACCTAGCCCGATCGCCGAAGGTGATCGGTAATCCATAAGCTGTCACAGGTCTATGGACAGGGTGTACTATGGAAAGATGGATATATGCTTAGTAGGAGTTTAAAGCAGAGAATAAGAGTAGAAGAGGAGTTATTGTGTCAAGAATAAATCAGACAATTACTAAGGTTAATCCAAACCCTAGTAATCCTATAGAGCGTGATTAGGAACTATGAAATGGTAGTGGAATTGACGAAGGAGGTCTGTGAGATGAGGAACATCTCTTAGACCTTAAAGGTTTAAATACATAATAGTATGCTATTGTTCTCTACATTGGTACACTCTCCTAGCTTCTAACTCTTACTAAATGATCCAATATAACTCCTAGAATCCTCCTTGATTGTTCCAGTGATTATCATGATGTGTTGTAGTTCCTGTATAACTATGATAGTGCCTAAAGATGGGAAATGCAAAGTTACGCTCTTTTGTGTGACGTGACACGTGACATGTCACAACCAACGCGATAGTGAAAGGGAGCGGAAACAGTGATATACCTTCTTCTAAGTCCAAGGCTTGGAACTAAGCTATAATCAAATAATAAACTATGGTTTGCTGTGATATACTATGACTTATAGATAATATACTGTGATATATTATATATCATAGCCTCTATAGCATGATTTGTAGTTTGATAATAATAATATTAAATACCTGAGTAATTCTATGGTTATTCTGAGTATATGCTGAAAGATCATGGGTATATGCTTGGTAAATCTGAGTATATGCTTGTTAAACATGAATAAATGCTATAGTGTCTATGGCATGGCATAACTAGGGTTGTGACATAAGCGGGACGCTTACCAACGCCAATCGATAAGATCAAATCCGCATCGGAATGACTAAAAAATCGCTAATAATTAGTAATAAGCAGTACGTGCTTACTAACCTTACAGCAAGGTCACATGAAAAACACGTGATCTATAACCAGACCACGTGACAGAGTCACGTGCTTCACAGGCACGTGACTAATCCACGTGACCTAACCCCTACTGATCACGTGACCTATGTGTTAGGTTAGTTAGGGTTAGGGGGTTAGGGGGTTAGGGGGTTAGGGGGTTAGGGGGTTAGGGGTT